>OY728163.1:526105045-536105045 GCA_963277665.1 Viscum album
CATGCTTTAGGCCCAACAATTATTCTGGAAATTATCAAAAGCCACTTTTCCCCAGGTCAAAACCCAATTTATGTGGGGAATATTTTTAAATACATTGTATGGTTTGATTCTCATTTTCATGAGATATGTAGTGACATCCAGACTTATACCTTTGCGACCAACCATAATTTTTTCATCACTTCACACTGGTACACCTTTTTCTTTACTGAATGACAATAAACTAAATGGTCCTTTAGGAACTATGTGTGGCCTAATTATAACATCTATAAGATATGTAGTGATGTCCAAATATTAAATATTGGGCCTAGACACAGAACAATATGAGAAATACTTCACTCTCATGTGTATGAGTCAGATCTACATGAGGATATCTAATATGAGTTGTCACTTTACATGTGAACTTGTATCTATTATAACTATGTGTGACTTGATTATTTCACCAAAAAGATATGTAGTGATGCTTGGGATATATGCCCTAGTTCATCCACATTACTCCATTTCTCTTCATCTCAATACACCTTTGTCCTTACCACAAGACATTAAATTTCATGGATGATGTCCATACTCTGTGACTTTAAATTGTATGGTACCCAGAGAACTACATATGTCTTGAGTCTCATTCTATTAAGATATGTATTATAGAATAGTCCATCGGCCTTTATCCCAGCCATGGGGTAAACGAAAATTTCCCCTCTCCTATATATATCAAAAATCTATGTCGGGGCTTCTATTTTTGGTCCTCTAATTACAAAGCCCACCAATAAAACAAGAGATGTTCCCCCTCTATATATGAGTCAGATCTATACAAGGGACTCAAAATTCATGATCAATATCAGTACAAACACTTCCTTGGTGCATTGTACAAATCCCCTTTCACGTGTCATACTCCTAATATTGAATACTTTTAGATCTTTGTAATCTATCCTTGTATTTTTGTAATTGAATTTCAGATACCAAAGAGCTCACTTTCCAGACCATATAGTACATGTCCCAGTTATCCTTGCATACATTTCCCCTATAATGGGCCTGCCATCACAAGCATTCTACTATTTGTATATGTAGTACATGCCCTAGTAGTCCTTCCATAAATCAATGCTCATAATGGGTTTGTCAAATACAAGTAACTCATCCCTTGGGAGAATCCTATTCTATCCCTTTAAGCTTTGATGATAGTATGATGGAACTTGCAATTCAAAATCTATTATAATCCTCTGTATATTTGTCACATATCCTTTCTCCTGACATGATAGTCACTAAGACCATGGTTTATATTCTCCCCCCAAACAATATTCAAAGAATACTAGAATAATCTTGGGAAATTTGACCGTGTAGAATCCATAATATCCATAAAATTTAGTCTGATTCATGACATAAGTCTACAGACACCATACTTCTTTAATTTGGGTTAGACCTTCATAGAGATCTTAATCCATTGATTCTTCAAAAATCATGACTTGGAATACCCCTTTCGTATTCATGCACTTTTCTCCACAAACCAAACTCTATGTTTGGGGAGATCTAAATCTCTATAAACATTCATTTTCCTTTAATGATATAATGTCAGAATTATTCAGATCTCCTTTTCCTAGCCATGAAAAAATCACCCTAGTTGGACTTACATAAGTTTCCCCCATAACAGGTCAATCAACCAAAGGATGATACTATTGAATACATAGTACATTCCCTAGTTGTTCTTGTATAAAATAGCCCCTATAATGGGTTTTTCATGAAGTGGTAACTTCATTCTTGAGGGAGACCTACTCTAACTTCATAATACCTTTTTCCCATACCACTCTTTAGATCCTAGAATCCCTAAAACATAGCTTACAACTTTCTTTTTCCATACCTGAATATAGTATCATATTTCTAGACAGATTGCCTATAATTGGAGAACCATTAAATATTCAGTCGAAGCTAAAGACCCTAAATTAAATCCCCCATTATTTCCTTGTTGCATGAATTTAAACCTCGCAACATAATTTCCTTGATACATTAATTTAAAATGAACTGCATAATTTCCCTGTTGCAAGACATTAAACTACACAACACAATGTCCTTGATGCATGACATTAAATTGAACATCATAATTTCCTTGCTACATGACTGCATGACTTTAAACTACACAATTTAATGTCCTTACTTCATTACTTTAAACTGAAAAGTATAATTTCCTTATTGTAATACAATAAACTACACAATTAATTCATTTGTCTCACAACATTAAATTAAATGATGCTTTCATCATTTTTCAGAAAGGGGACTTCTCCCCTAAGATTGGTTATCTTAATAAATGTACCCTCTTTCACACAAAAAATTCCTATATAAGTGGTTTCCTATTAATGTCCCATGCCAATACCAATAATCCATTTATCCTCAGACATCTTTCCATGGAACAACCACCCATTTTGGTCTTGAGACATCCAAACCATAAACTTTTATTGTACATCAGTAATAAAATGCAAGAATTCTTGCGATCTCATTTGAATAACTATGCAGTGCATGTCCCTATTGGCCTTTCATAAAAGAGCCCTTAAAATGGGTTTTTCAACTATTGGTAACTTAGTTCTCAGGAGATACCTCTTATATAATCAAATACCATGTTTTAGATTTGGAAATGCAAAAATGTGTATTGAGATTCCCCTTGAAGGCATCTGAATAATTTCAGAACATCCTTGATTAGAAATCCATGTTTGGTCACTATTTCAAACATTTTGGTCAATTTTGTTCATCCTAAAACACTAGCCTCATTAGTCTCATTCACACAACTTTAAACATCTCATAAAAAAATAGATATAGTACTCGCCAGGTTGAAAACCCACAAATGGAACTCTAGAAAAGAGTCGAGTCTCAACTCACTAGATCTATGCTCTGTAGGATCTAGGAAATATCAAGTGATAAAAAAGATAAAAGAAAAAAATATAGTTAGGATAAAAATCCGAAAAGGGAGGCCTAAGAAAAATTCAAGTCTCACCCACTAAGTCTCATTCATATTAATCTTAGGAAAAAATTGGGTGATGACACAAAAGACACAATGTTTGTAGGGATGTCTATACGACCCTAGTAATAGTCAAACTATGCTCACAAGGACCTTTGGCTTAGGAAAAAGTTAAATTTCCCCTCATACCTAACATTATAATTACAATTAGCTGGTATGAAAAAGTAATGCTATTAAAATTAGCTTTGATTTTATGATTATAGGAAGAAAGATGGGATGAAGACATGTGATTGGAAACAAAATTATTTTAATTTATGGAGAAAAATCATAGGAACGTCCACAAGATAGACTCTCTCTATCATATATTAAAAAAGGCCTCTGACCTAACTCTTCATTTGTTGAAAATCTTCTCAATCGATATCAACTATTCATTGATGCTCATTCAATCAAACGACTTCTGTCTCCTCAGCCCAACGAAGTGACTATATGGAAACTAAAATGGTAGTTAACCGTTATACTTGGGCCTCTCTTAGTGAATGGTGGAGTTGTTCGAGACCCTATAGATTAGTATCTAATTCTTTCTGAAGGCATGAAATTTTAATGGTCTCCTCTTTGATTTACTGCTTAAATTATGTTATCTTTGTGTTATGGTTAGCCTCCGATTGAGATAATGCATCTCAAAAGTCATCAACATTAGAGAGAATTTTTTCCTTTATGAGGTCATGTAAAATATTATTCTCTTACTCCTAATAGAAAATGGTCTCCCTCACAATATTATAGATTGGATGATAGTCAAATAAAAAATTCCCAATATGCCAAATAGAACTGGAATTCGGCCAAATTGTGAAGGCATCTCTTCCAGAGGCATCTCTGAAATTATCTTCTTGATGATATCCCAAGTATTTCCAAACATGATATTGAGAGAAAATTATAGATCTATGTCTGAATCAGAGCCACTATCATGGGGCTAGATGTACTCTGGAATCAAATCACTCAAATAAGTTCCTTGTTCTACTCCCTCTGAGACAACAGTTTCCCCGCCTTTCATTTCTGTTAGATGTAATGAATAAGATTCACCCTCAGACCTAGTTTTATAAGCTTATGATCCTAAATGATGAATTATAATCATTATTACCATCAAAAGAGTAGCAATAATAGAGCATGATCAAGTAATTTTATGATATTTATTTGGAAATAGGTTATAATCTTGAGTATATTCCTCCATAGCATTCCAAACTCTAGTAATTTGAGTGAATATCTCATTGAGAGGAACACGGTTAAGAGATTGTTCATCCATTGTGACCAAAGGTTCCAAAGAACCTCCCAATTTGGGATTCTAAACCAGTCCCTCTCTAGCATCGGTAGTGGAAGGATGGATTTGGATTCCCTTCTCTAAAAGGGCCTTTGTAATGTTCTCTATAGAAAAATCGTCATGGGTTGAAATTCAAAGTGAAATATCAGATAGAAAACAAAAAACTATGTATGAAAATTGAAATAATGAGAAAACTCACATCAATCTAGTTCTTTATGAATGTCCCAAAAATCCTTAATGGAACCTAGAATATCAATTTCTAGATTAAGATCATCCATCATTTCATGGTATATAGCTTGGTATATCATGGCATCCTCACTATTTAGGGTATCCAGGAAATATTTTTTGGGAATCATATTGGCTCCACTGACATTCATCTATGCTAGATCTTCAAATAGAATGATATTTACAAGCCTTGCGGAGTCGGGATCAACACTGACACCTCCCTCAAACTAACCAGGATTCTTGTTTCTCCCTTATAGAGCAACAAGAGTACCAAAATTGACTAACACAAACTCTTCTAGTGTGGGAAAGGGATCTCAAATATTATGAGGAGAGAAAATTTAGAAACAACATATAGAACCCAAAATAAGTGAATGTGACATTATCGGGACCATCTTACCACTTTTTAAAAGATATAGTAGACATAACCGCACCCCTTGACACTTCATCCATCAAGGTGACAAATTCATGAGCATGAATCTAAACATCCTCTAGAGTATACTTCCGGACCATTAAATGACTAGAATCAGATCCCTTAAGGGAGTAAACCAATGCAGTTTCTAAAAAAATATAAACATGGTTAGAAAAGTGTGTCAAGAAAGTTGTAATATCGAATGAATTCAAAAATACTCATTGTGATGTATTTTTAGATCTAACTTTAATGTTATCTTTCACTTCCTCTTACAATATAGTAAAGAGACTTTACTACTCTTTTTGGAAACGGATGCCTGAGGTAATGGTTGAGGAATTCATATCGCCATTACCTCCATCATGGTCCTCCAACCTAGAGATAGTTCCGAGGACCCAATGGCCTCATCCACTACCTCAATTGGGGTTCTTGTAAGACTATATTTCGATGAACCAAGAAAATGTAATGTTGCTCCTACTCCCTCTCTCACTCCAAGCTACAAAAGAAAATACCTTCAAGATTAATGATGTTGGATTAAAGAGAAGAAATAAGGAATGAAAAAAGATAAATACATTAGTAGGGTTAATATATATGTCCCATTTTTCTCGAGGATGAACATTTACCCCTTAAAGTACTCCTCGGTCCAGAACATCGGATACTCTATTTGAGGACGATCATTGATCATCGCCTATATATATATAATCCTTTAGCTCCTTGATATACCACGTTACCAGAGAGAAATTATTTTTGTGATGATGGTAAGATGGATATCTAATGTCACCCAACTTTGAAATTCATAGGATAGCCTGGAGAAAATATCATACATCCTCAACATCACGAGTCATGATTTCTAAAAAATGGATTGGTAAAAGTCTCATGTAGTTTTTATTTGATACAGATAACTATGGAGAAAAATAAATACCCTCTAATTTGAAGGTATCTTCAGGACTCGTTTCTCTTTTAGAAGATTAAGGGGATGAGAAATCAACCTCCCCTTAATGATGAGGACTAGACTGCCTTGTCACTGTAGGTATTATCTCCTTAACCCTGGATTTGTTGGTGGTTTTTGTATGAGAACATTTTGAAGGCTCTGAACATCTTTATAATATTTGGTTCTGGCATTATTTCTATTCATGCCACAACCAGAAGTTTTTATATCCTCTACCAGATATGTTCCCTTTTACAACAACCCCTGAGTATATGATGAAACCCATGATTTGGCATATCTTGCCTCTAGTCCATTGATGCCTCTAACAGAGGTAGTGTGATTTACATTTTGGATACTTCTAGAGACGTCAAGATCCATAATTTTCGAGCTACCATTGGATGCTTCTTGTGTCTAACATATATAAGGGGAAAGGTGCATTATTGTTGAAGAAATTTAAACTATCATGAAAACCGATAAGGAATGTAAGCCTCAGAGATAATCTCACTATCAATACAGGCTACTAATATGTTGTCCCTGAATTCTATCATGTATGACCTCATCCCGTAATTATTTTCCTTACCATAATTGATAAACATTCAGTTAGGTGGGTTCCCATATAGAAATAAGATAATGCCTCCATATATATTAAGCACCTTCAGCACCGGATCATGCTTCAAGATCAGAGGTTGAATATCAGATACTTTCTAAAAAAATTATTGAAATCGACTATTGGGGGTCTTAACTAAATTAATTGTTGAATATGAACTGATGTGTTCTACAATCCAGCCCCACAGCACCTAGAATGGCCCTATAAGTATAAATTATGCCTTCCCATTATATAAATATAATAGAAAGTGATATATTCTTATTAAAAAAAGGTAACATAACCCTATGTATTTCCCCTCTTCTCATTTGTCTATCATGAAAAAAGTACTTCGGACAACGTTTGTACTCTCCCTTCTTCAATTTAGGCCAAAATGTGCTCGAAGCACCCTAATTAACTACAATGGGAAAATAGTAGTGCAACTGCATGTAGGACCATTCTTTTTTTTGGTTCTAAGAAAGACTATATCCATGCTTCTGCATTGACATCATCCCTGGGATGAGGATATTTGTCTTTTTAAATCTTCTTCGCTATTTTCAATAGCTCATCAGCCAATGATGGTGTCCTTTTGGCATCATCAAAAAATTTTATTTTGTGGGATAAATTCATCGAAAATTTCCTTAAGGATGGGATCCCCAGATATTTTGTAGAAATCCCAAAACTTAATTCCAACCTAATCATGAATCATGTGAAAATAATTAGTCTCTAGACTCCATCGGCTCAATAATTCGATAATGATATCTTAATTCCTGTGAACATAGGTATTTTCTACCCAAACGAACTCATAAATATGAACATCCTATAGATATTTTATAAACTCAATGAAATTCTGGAAGACCTAGAACATATACATACACTAAGGCCTTACTCCCCCTCAAAGTAGAGATGTAATTCTTCTTTCCATCCATGAGATTGATCATTCATCAAAGCATGAAATGTCGATTCATAAAAATGAGGTCTTGGATCTATGACATGCGACTTTATATTATTATTGCATCAACTGTGATGTAAAATTCATTAAATAGGTATTGTTTCTTCCTTGATGGGAACACCCTTCGCATAGATACTGGAATAGGGGTAGTTGATATGCTTCCAAAACCAAATCACCATGAAGTATTTATTAAACACTATAATATGAGAATCCCTTAGAATCCCATACCCACGCAAACGAAAGTAGTCTCTTTTAGGATACATGTGTTTATGTGGAATCAAATACTTCTCCAAATCAAGAAGGTTAGTCTCAATAAAGTAATAATATTCTTGATTAATAGCTCTGATCATCTCAGTTCAGCATGCAGTAGCTTCCTCAGTCATAGTCATTAAGGAATCTATTTGAAAACATTCAAGAAGACACTGAATTATCTTATTAATTTAAAATATTTATTTAATAATGTTAAAATTTTAACTTAGAATAATTCATGATTTTGGAAAAGGAAAGTCCCCGCATAGTTCCCTCAACAAGATTCCTCATGTGGGTCTCTCGACAATATTCTCTCGATAGGTTCCTTGATAAATTGACTCCACCCAACCCTTTTGACCAAAATGAATCTGCACTGCCCCATCACTTAGGTGGTTGTACCTTAAGAGTCCCCTTGGGAGGCCTTTGTGGAAGCACAATGTGACATACCTATATGAATGACCTATATAGTGAGATAAAAAAAATTAAAACTTCATGTAAACAAGATGAAAATGGAAAGGACATATTTATTGGCATTGTTGGCATGCCCCGCTCACCTACACCAATGACTAATGACCATCACCCAATGTTTATGACTTATGTGGTAACCCCTTGTGATGAACCTATGTGATCCATTAATTTTATCATTCATAATCCTTTACCCATTCCTTTTACTTTAGTACTACACCCTCCTATTTTATTTGGATCTAATCCTGATGGGGGGATTTTGTTGATACTTTCTTTTAATAAAGGAGGAGAGAAAGACAATGAAAGTAACCTTGAGTATGGTAAAGTATCAAGGAACGTCAATAAAATCTGATAGATTTGTTAAAATATACCGATACACAATACCACCTATGCACCAAGAGGTCATCATAGGCCCTGCTCGCACAGTTTAGAAGGTGCATCCCCATACACGGTACACCAACACTGGTCACTTACACCGAGGACTTACATGGTCCAATTATTATTCCACCCCTACATGAGATAGATGCACCATAGAACTATGTCATGAACCTGTTCGGACAAGTTCCTTTGACCAGGGTCCATTGGTTGCCTATAAATAAGACCTTTGGGCTCCTGATTTTCACAACTAAAAAATCAAAAGAACCCCCGAAGCTCTGACTGCACAGCTCCTTCACCCAGGTCCCCCTAAATTTCTCAGGTAGATCTATAAAACATGATAGAATATAAAATTAAATGGGATAAGGAAGATACAAGTCCCTTCTGGGTCTAAATTACAATATACTTTTTTGAGTATCTTTCCCCTATAATAAGAGGTCACTTGTGCGAGACTCTTTCAAGGACACAAGAGGATACCCAGGGTTCTTGGGTTAAGGCCCCATCTAAGTTTTGGTCCCTGGTAGTCCATTGACCAATTCATATCCAGTTCACATAGGATTATTTCCCCTACATGAATCACTTTCAGTTCCTCTTAGGCCCTATGAAGCACACCTATGTGGAACACCTGCACCAATAACCTGTAATACCGACCACACAAGCCACCCTTTAATCCCTCTTCCAATCCATTCATAACTGGGACCCTCTTTATTTGGTTCCCTTACCTGAAAGGGACCAATTAGAATACTCCAATAAAACTTCCTAATCTAACAAAACTTGGGGAAATTAATATAAGCATGTCTCCCATTTGGATTTATATTTCCATGTTTATAAAACTCCCATACTTGTCCTAACAGATGGTCAGGATCCTCAGGACTTTTGAATATTTTTATATGTACAGTCATGAGGACCCTTACCCCAGGGATGGCCTTTAGGAATTCTTTATCTCAGATTCTAGGGATATGAAAATGTCCATCACTTCTCATCTCTAAGACCCATATCCTCTAGTTCCTAGTAAGGAGGGTAAGTATAACACTTTATTTTCCCATTAATAGGTAATCAGATCCTCCTCCATCTATGGAACCGATTTATTGGCATCCCTCATGGAGTAATCTCATAGCCTTTCATGTAAGAGGTTGCATACTTTACTATCTCTACCACCACATCCTTCAACTAAATGCCTTCCTCACCTTGGAATCATGTCTAATATAAAGTTAAGAGACGGATGTTTCGTATCCTCAACCTCTTCTACGATCACCTCATCCTCTGACACCAGCAAAGGAGGAAAAGTTCATTATTTGTCAATTCTTCATCTTCATATTATTTCTCACATTGTTCATGAATCATGTTATATTAGAGGTTATTGGTGATCATGAAGTCCACACAATACACTTTAAGGATTGAAATATGAGAAATCAGATTCCTATCATCAGCAGAATGTGTAGGTCACCTATCTAAGGCCCGAGATCAAGGGCCATTCTCCTCAGAAGTTTGTCCCAATCATAACCACCAAATAAGCCTAAAAAAACAATAAGATAAACACATCACTCATGTCCAATTTTATTGGTAATCCTATTTAGGAATAATCCCAACTTAATCCTCTCAAAGGGTTATACCCCTCTACGAGACTCATAGAACTATGTGGGATTTGATTCCCATCAAAATGGGATACGTAAGAAGCCTCCCAATGGTTCAAACCCAAATCCTAAATAAAACCTGTTATTTTCAGTTATATACCTAGTAGGGTCAAATTAAACTTGGAAACACATATCCCTTGTTGGTTACATGGGTTGTTTCTGTAACATCCCTAAATGATAAAGGGTTAAATGACTAAATGATATGACTCATGTCAACAAGGTGCACCTTCCTTTTCGGGCGCCTATCTGATTAGAACTCCACAGTTAAGCATGCTTGGCCTGGAGTAGTGATCAGGATGGGTGACCTTCTGGGAAGTTTCCCAGGGTGTGTGTGAGTGAGGACAAAGCACACTAGAAAGAACATGTGTTGGCCTGTGGGGACAATCATTAGTCAGATGACATGTTCGGGCATGTGGGTGGAGCCTCGGGTGGGGCCCATGTGTCTGCGGAGCAACTGGTTGGTGGGGCCCAGTTGTCACAGTTTTGACATAAGTCTCACACTAAAGATGGATTATGAACCTTTCTCATAGTCATCCGTACCACGTGACATTAAAACATACAGTTGGGTCCTTATCACATGGCCTTAAAAGGTGTGATTTTCTCCATTAAGCAGTACTAAACTAAATGGGTTCTAATTCCTTTTACAAGGACACATAGTAAGTCCATTTATGGGATCAATCTCAACATCAAACCAACTCCCGTCTCCCAAGATGAAAATAAATTCCAGAGTAACCTGTGTCTACATGGATGATATTAAACTCCAGTGTTCCCCACTGAGTGTCTCAGAAACTAGCATCATTGTATAAATGACCTAGGAATCTCTAAGAAGTATATAATAGGAGACCATCAATGGATAACTATAGATACATGAAGATATCCCCATTGGTGAAGAACCTAGGATATATATAGACGATTGTGAATTCTATACATGCTATTAATGGATTGTTAACTCTAGTTGACCTACATCATACTTTAGAATTAATGAAGGATTCATGGATATATCTTAAATATCTAAGAGAGTCCTGGAGTAGGAAAAAATTCTCCATAAAAGGGTGTGATGAGCCCGATCTCCAATCCTTTTGACCAATGTGAGTTCTTATGCATCATTGGTCAAAACACCTAATGAGTGTCTGCCATTGGAAAGTAGGTCCCTTTACATATAGAACCATTGGGAATATTTGGTTCCACAAAAAAACCCATTTAAAACCATACAGAAATAGAAAAATGTCACAAGGTGAATTCTAAACATGCTAATAATGGATTTTTTTGATAGATTAATAGTTTCATCAGAAGAAATTTCGATAAGATGAATTATTCATGAGAATATGATTAAATAAGAGTTATATTTGAAGTGTGGATTTTTATAAAAATACATTATCTAATTCCATAGATAGGAATATGTTGTTCCACCTAATGAAGATCATGAGCTATTTTACACTCATTTTATTCATGAGTTATATAGAATAGTGATATATTCTTAAATGCATGGAGAAGACATAACTCACATAGTACCCTTTGATTGACTATTTTTTGTCACACAGGATTTTTTCAAAGTTTCAGGATTTTTTTTATAAGGGTACTTTACCTTTATAATAAACAAGTTACTAATTGAATAATTTTTTTAAAAAATTTCCAATTCTAATAAAAAAAATACTAAATTAAATATTTTATAAACTAAATCACCTATAATCAGCATCAAGGATAGTCTTCTAGTGTGCTCAATTATTCCTAATTTCATGGTAGTAAGATGATGATACTATAGAAATCCATGATGTATATTCATTATATTTACTTATTAATAAGTGGAAAATAAATTTTTCCATATTTATATTTTATTACATATACAAAATTCATACTGGGGTGGTGAATTTAAGTATTTTGTTATATCCTTATAAACTTAAATGAATATTATTAATGTTTTTGAAGGAAGAAGTTGTGAAAAATGAGTATCATACAGAAAGAGTGAAGGAGAATATTTTAAATGAAGAGACAATCTATTAGATAACGTTGTTTAATTACAAGAATTTTAATTTTTGAAAGTCCCCAAATAAATTTTTAACATATATTGATTTATTTATTATAAAGATGATAGCTAAAACATGGAATGAATTGGAATTATTTTCATTCATGGAATCCTCGATGAATAAGAATAAAATTTTTTAAGAGGTATATGTTAAATAGAGGAATAATTTCCATTCATGGGATGCTTCTAAATAACATTTTTAAATATTATTTTAAATTAATATTGGAAAAAGGTAAGATAATGATAAAGAGTAAAAAAGGAATAATGACCATAGAGAGAATGTAGGAATAGAATTTGAGGATAATGCATTAAGGTATGATGTTAATAGGATGTTAGAGAAGGGATTAAAAAGAAACAATATTCTGAATATGTGTAACAATAATAGGTTTCAATAAAAAATCAATTATTAATTTAAATCGTCAAAAATTATGGAAGAAGATTAATTTAATATAAATCATGATTTCATTAGTAAAGGAAATTATATATTGATATATATTTAATAACAACATTTTTCAGTCTCCCAAACATAACATAATGATTGAAATGACATGTGAATAGTTAAATATTAAATTCCATCGAAAGGAGGTCAATCTATTAAAGAGGAAGATTCCTATAAAATGTTGATGTTCACATGAAAGTGGTTAAAAATCACATAGAAAAAGATACTTCACTAAATGAATCTAAAATTAATACCTTAGAATCCTAGAATTCTAATCATTTAAAGGATTCAAAATAAATATTACCATTAGAAGAATTATGAAATTCTAGATCATTTTCTATTTAATCTTACAATTATAATGGAACATAAAAAATATCATCTTAATAATATAACCTAAATAGAAATGATTTATAAAAAAATGACTAAGAAAAAAATGTTAATAGAGAAACTCCTAATAAAAATAAAATTATTAATGATCATCCTAATGGTGTTGAGAAAATAAGAGAAATTAAATTTTATGGTTCATCACATTTACTTGGAACTCATGGTCTCAAATGGTCACAAAAAAAATTCAATCTTATTAACTAATTATGAATGATTTTCTTATTACTGTGATGTAAAAACATATTCTTAATGATAATATTATACAATATTATGATGGTTCTATTTAAAAATTAATTGTGGAAAAATAAGAGAGTAGTTTTTTTTTTGAAGAGAAATGGTGTAGTTTGAGAAATCATATGGTATAATGTCAAAGTTATTTTAAATAGATGAAAATATTTTCTAGATATCTATTTTTTATTGGTAATGATATCTATCTTCTTAAGGATTATGCCTCTTATTTGACTAGAAATTTTTAGCTAATTTATAAATGGTCAGAACAGCATGAAGATATATTCAAAGATCAAATACATATTTTTGTAGAAAATTGTAAATTTATCAAAGAGTTAATGAGTCTTATCTTACATTTAATTCAATAAGGTGGAATAGTATGAAAATATTGTTGAGGATTAATAATTAAAGATGATGTATCAACAAAAGAATATCAAGAATCTAATGAAGATGATTAGAAAACCCCAAAAAGAATAATTAATTTTTTAGTTTCTAATATTTTTATCTACTAATGAATACATTTTTATATATATGTGTTGTTGTTGGTATCTAATTTTAAAATATTATAGTATAATTAATTGTATTTATTTTTTGGAATTTTTATAAATTTTTATATCTATATATAATTAATTATTCAATTTTTTCATAAATCATTTAAATCTTTTTGATAATAAAAATTGAGAAGAATTATTGGAAATTATATATTTTATTAATTATGATTATTTGGGGGTGAAAATATAATTTGGAATTGTACATAGGGAGATCTATTCTATGAAAATTTATCTTGAAATTTATCGATGTGACTTAATATTTTATGCATATGTTAATGGTGATATATTTTTAGTACTAAATAACTAAATGGAAAATTTCATTTCATGTTTTAGTTGAAATTATTATTACATAAGTCTCTTTTTATTTTTTAAAAGGGGGGTATTGTTTAGTCAATGAGTCATTTCCTTCATTTTTTTGAAAACCACACTACAAATTTTATGATTTTTTTTATCATAATATTTTTAGTTTTTTTTGTTTGATGTATTAAAACTGTATATCCAAAAATGTAGATATTTTATGTTTGTGATTATTTTTGTGAAAATCAAAAAACCAAATATTCATTTTAATTTTATTTTACCATATTTGTTAGAACATTAATAGGGTTGATTTAAATTATGAAAATATGTGAAATATGCTATATTCATCAAAAGATAATGAAGAAGAATTTTTTTTTTGTGATAATTGATCCTTAATATTGTGAAATATGTCCATTTATTTTTGTTATAAAATCATCTATAAATTTTATAACATCATTAAATATTATATTTATCATAACTTATGGGAGTTCTCAAAAATAAAACTTTATCATTTTGGTGATTTCAATTCCATAGAGTTTAGTATATTATTTATTTTGGAAGACATAAATTTGTGTGTTTCTACCTAGATTATCTGATTGTGAGTGTTTCATTTACATTACTATATGTTTTCTTCTTCTATTTATTCTATTATAGACTAATATGTCAATATATACTATAAGGAAGATGGATCTTATACAAATTATTTTATCATTATCTTCCAGTGGTTGAGGTGAGATACTATTAATCATCACAATTGAGGGCTTATAAGTATGAATACATATTGTTTGTGGATACGATGATAATACAATATGATATGTTTATAATTAAGGGTTTTCAGGGATAAGAAGATATAATACTAATATATGGGTTTATATTAAAGGTTGTTCCACTATTTGGAATAGGGATATAAGAAATGTGATCCTCCATAAATCATGAAAAAAATAAAGACTTATATTGACTAGAAGGCGTTCAATAATATTATACATCATGAATTTGATAATTTCATTACATATTATGTGAAATATTTCTTAAACTTTTCTATGATTCAATTTTAAATTCCATTGAGTATAAATTTTATTATAGGAAGTTCATAAAACTTGAACTATTTAACTTTCAATTGAGTTTATACATTTATAATTTTATACCCTGATAATTATTGAGTTAATTGGAATTTTTCATTTACAATTGTTTTACTCTTAATATAGATGAAATATTGTTTTTGGATTTTAAACTAAAATTCTCCGCCAACATATATTTCACTTACCTATGTTTTTTAGGTTAAAAACTTATACATCCCTAGTTTTGTAATGTTAATTCTACAAAATGTATTCAAGAAATGACAATTTTTGGGGCCAATGGAACAACCAGGAGTGTAATCCTCTACAATAGAATTCATGTGTCTTATAAGAAATATATTTTATCCAATAAATACACATAATGTGATATTTATGCCTACCTTGTAAATCCCAACCGTTGAAAAAACAATAAAAAAATGTTTCTAATTGTTTAATTGAATTTTGATCTTGTTATTGAATTTGGAATCCCCAATCCATCAGTGATTTATATCATAAACAATATATAAAACACTATCATCAGTCATGTATTCACTGTGGATAATTCCTATTGTTGTATATTTATATTACCTCACCTCACCAAAGAATAATCACCATAATTTAGGTAGTCATCACCATTTTCGGATTACACTACCCAACAAATTCCACCTCCAATTATATTTAAAACTATAATACAATATATTCCCCACAACATTGAACTTATAACACCTTAGTTAATATTATTTTCTAACATAAAAATATTGTAGAAGGAAATAATATATGTTCACCGTATGGGAGAAGGGGGAATGAAAAAGGAATATAGGGTAAAAGAATGAATTGATGGTATTTGATATTCCAACAACTCAAATTTTAGTTTGTATGTGTTATTTATCTAACACATGGAGTTATGGATTCTTAATGAATGATGATCATATATCCTACATATGGAATGTAGTTCACTGACCAAATAAAATACTATTATACTTCGGTTTCAGTGATATAGTATCCTATAATTAAAGTATTAGTAAGCATATATATAAATTTAATATTAGGGTATTTAACGAATAAAATTAATTTCCCTAAACAGGCATAACTCATACCCAAAACTATAGCATCCCATACCAGAAAAGCCATTATTTTATAAAATTTATATAAGGTAAATGTTACATATCATAAATAATAACACAATAAAATCAATAGACGGTTTTGTGTCTTTTAATACTAGCTATATAATGATCTTATTTTATAATGTTTATGACTATTTCTCAATAATATATTCGTAAGAGACACCTTGATATACATAATTTATAGTATAATAATATTTATAAACCTACGAAATTAAAACATAATAAAGGGGTGATCTCTAATTCATTGTATGGGTGAATATAAGAAATAACAATCAAAGATCATAAGTGCACATAATATTTTCATAAGGGTATAATAAAGATAAAAATGAAAATCATGCCTAAAAATTATTAAGTAATAATTTCTGTAAACATAATGAAATAAAATATGAGATGAATCAGTAGTGTAATTCAACAAAAATGTACCATGATAAAATAATAAAGTCATGAGAATAAGTGTAAAACTCTGAAAGATCCATCATCATTGGAATAAATATTATTATAGGTAACATTACATTGATGAGCCACACCATTAGTGATCTAGATTATGAGGAACTAAAATATACTAGTGAATAATTATCTTATGATATATAAACATTAATCCCATGAATAAGAGGGTGATATAGGACCACACATAGCATCATCCATACTTAGCAGTGCCACTTTAAATCATTCACTTATCACATCATAAATATCCCATGCAAATAAAATATGTTTACTTCAGCAAATCATAAATAACCCATTAAATGAAAATGTGTTTCGTTGGGATTCACATAAAGAAAAAATTAATAATTACATAAATTTTTATTAAATGATTAACCTATCCAATATAATTAGGCATCCAATGAAATCCATTTATATTATAGGTAAATAAAATTCAATCCAAATAATAAATAATATGTTATTTATACCATTTATATAAATGTTACATGACTAAGTCAATAATTTTAAAAAATCGATTGATTTATAGAATCTATGTTAACACCAATTAATAAAATGAATTAAAAATATAATATTCTCAAAGGAATGATGTTGGGTGAAAAATTAGGACAATACATGGTGGATGAATAAGAAAGAAAAGGGAATTTTCAGTTCATTCCTCCAAAAGTGAAGGAAAATACAAAGGTCAACCAAAGTAAAAAATTTGAATAGTTATATTATAATAATATCCTTAATCATAATGTTTCCTAGAGGATGTTCATTTTGTTGAAATGCATTTTATAAGCATTTATACAAATTGGTTTGGAAATTAGAAACATAAATGGTGTTTTTTAAAAAAAATAGATATAAATATTTTATAAATAAAAGAAGGTGACATTTAATTTTTGAAAACTAATAAATATTAGAAAGGAAGTATCATAGAAAATGAAAAAAATGAAAGTAATATTTATTTACAATAGTAATGTAAAAAAGGGTATTCTATTTAGACATTGATGAGAATTAAATTTATATAATACATAAACAATTTATTTAATTACTTATAAAGAATATAAATTTGTAGAAAATGACTTCAATGAATTTTATAGGTATAGATATAAATATTTTTAAATGCATCATATGACTTAGATCATGGAAAAATATAGTTTCCAAACCGAAATGATGATATGGGGTCAATTTCACTTACATGAAAAAGTTCACATAATATTTGAGTCAATGGGAAATGAAATATCAAGGGAAAGTAAAAAAACTACATGAATAATTAATGGAAATGATTATTTTTTTATAAGTGATAAAATTCCCTATATTGATTATCTTTACAAAATAAATCATGATAATGAAATAATATTGTCAATGAAACCCTTATTATTTGAGTAACATATTGATCTAAACCAAATTGAAATTGGGTATATTTTAAATCTAAATTCATTTAAATAAGGTATATGATTTGGATTTTAAAATACCATGAATATGTTAAAATAAATTATTTAGGTTGTAACTAAACTATATTATAGGTAACATGGGGCACATTATGAATTAAGTCTCATTAAATTAAAATTGAAACAAAGAACCCTTACCTTATTTCTAAGATTATTCTAATGAAATCTATGATCTTGTATAACAAACATAAATATATTAATAAAGTACTATATAAACTTTTTCATCTACATAAACTTTTATAAACTTCATTTATAATTATTATTTACATTTATATCAATTAGTTTTTAAATATTGTAAATGTTTGGTGTTGGTAATATTGATCGTTTTGAACTAGTTTCGATATAGTGGTGTTGTTATTCAGTATTTTTCAAAATTTAATCATTAAGTGTTTATTAAAGCCACTTTAATAGATTAATTATAATTATTTTTTATTTTTAAATTTACTTTTAGGGTTAATTTAGTATTTATCCTAGAATATGAAATCAACAACACATATTTCTTATTGATTTTTACCCTATAAATGGTGTTTTGATAATTAATAACTCAAATATTGATTTATCTTCTATATGGATAAAAATAATTATGTAAATATTTATTTCACATTATAAAAATAATTATATTTTCATAATCATCCATTAAATAATTTCATATCATTGTGAAGTAGTTGGTCAAACCGACCCAAACATGAACATATCATGATAAATGGATGATTATGAGATTATTTGGTGGAAATATAATTACACAAGTTGAATAATGATATAATTTAATGTTTATTAGTGTGATATATCAGAATTATAAAATATTTGGGTGAAAATTTAATGCATATAAAAATTCTATATAATTTGAATTAAAAAATTTCCTCTTAGTATGCATATTTTAAACAATTGAATTAACAACAACTTTTTTTGATCATATCATTAGTTGTTTTTCCAATTTTTTATAACCTAAAATTAATGATATTATAAACATAATTGTTTTCCATTAAACCCATTATCATTGTTGGACAAGTCAAATGATGATTAAAATAAAAACGTAAATCAATTTTCCCATAGAGGTGGTAGTCCACGCGTGCACACAGCTAGAAATTTCATCTTCCATATAACAGGATCAATGAATATTATATTTTGTCATTTAATAATATAAATAAATTTATAAATATCACACTTATTAATTAAATTCATCATTATGACCAAAATTATAATGTATTTAAGGAAATTGAATCATAGTTTTTTGTGGAGGTGGTAGTCTACGCACACATAATCGTCATTTTAACTTCTAAAATGGAATAAGTTAATTGTGGTTAAAGATTGTACCATTATTATAAAAATATAATAGTATAATAAGGTTACCTATTTTATCATTTGTAGATATTGAAACGAAATTTAGGAAAGGATAAATGCACATGAGTAGAAAAAGTAAAGAGGAATAAGTGGTTAGAAATCTATGCCTTGCTACATGGGTTATCTCCTTTGCTCAAGGGTTTAAAATTTTGAAGGATGGTCTTTGGGAAAGAATTATACCTCTATAAACTATATGGGAGTGTTAAAGAGATTTATGGGTATATTTTGGGCCAATATATATGGGTTTTAGTGTGGATTGAAGTGAGAATCGTAGATCCCTTTTTATAAATGAAAATGATTTGAATTTTTTTTAAAGAGAATAAAATCCAACAATTGAAAGTCACCCTATAGGAAAATGTCTATAATTTTTAAAATAATATATATGTGAAAATTTGGGTTTTTAAACACTTAAACAACTCCATTAAGGCATCATATTAACAAGTTTTTCCCTCTACCACATAGGTCATTCATTTTTGTCATTTTAGTTTTCACCATGGTAACTAGTTTTTACCTATGTAATTTATCCTTTATTCCAAAAAGATAAAATGGACCTTATTATATAATTTTGAAATAGTGATTAAAATTTTGAATTCAATTTCATTGATTCTACTTATAAAATTTGTAAAAAATAATTTTAAAATAGTTGATGTATAATTTATTAATAATATTTATATATATATATATATATTAAATTCCTAATTTTAAAATATAGCTTTAAAATTAAATCCAAAATTTCTAAAAACATATATTCACTTGTAAAATACATATTTATTCTTAGTAAAAATTTTAATTAATTCACAATTCATACTTTTATATTATTATTGTTATAAAATTCATTTTATTTGTAAAAATGTTATTTTTTACTATTCACTTAAAATGTAGTCATTCAGAAATATCCAAAATAAATATATTAAGGTCATATTGACATGATAAATAAAAAAATGAATTTATCTTTTTCAAATTTACAGCATAATATTCATAATTTTTTTAGTTCAAAAAATAAAATATAGTGTAAACTATTTTTATACTAAAATGAATTTTTTGTATTTTAACTATTCATTTTCCTATAAATTACTAATTAATCTAGGATTAATATATCATGTAATTATTCTATCAAAATAAGAATAATTACATGAAATAGTATTTCATTTTCTTATAAAATATTTTTTAAGTATAGTGTTAAAGTATAAAAATAACCATTTCAAAATGAAAAAAAAAATCTTGATATATCTATACATATAAATATTATATTAGATTTTGATATAATCCTAGTTTATAGTAACAATAACCCTTATGATATTTATATAATACCTATGAATCATGTATGCTCTGGTTGTAGTTTCAGGTGGTGGTCAAGATTTCATGGATCTTGTAGAAATATCTATTATCTTGATCTTATCCCGTATATGGTTTTTGTATAAATGTAATTTCTTGAGTTTGGCTTGGGATTGGATCGTGTAAACCCCAGAAAAGTTATATCCCTTACCAGATCATAAAATTGGTCTTTATAAGGAAAACTTCGACATCCAGATTTCATTTCATCTTACATTCTATATTGATTTTTGTGATATGGTTACATCATTTTATAACATCTAATTTCAATTAAATGTTTAAATGGTAATATTTACTATTCAAAATATATCAATCTTTTAATTTTAGATAGGTATAGTGTGTGAGACACAGTGTTTAATATTTTATTTGTCTATAGAGAATAAATATTGAAATCTTGGATCATTATATTCTCTCCCATTAAATAATTTTCACCCCCAAAATTTTATTTATCTCATAACAATATAAATTTTAAAGGGTATCAATAAATATGAATAACACTTATTGTATAGTTTCTAGAGCTATATAAACCATACATCCATGAAAACGCATCATTTTACTCAAAATAGTCTTAACCATAATATTTAATTTTTCTATAACCATTTGATCCATGATTTTATTTTTATTTGGTATCAAAACCAATATTACATTTTTTTCATGATGGTTCTTATTATTATCCTTTCATAGAATATCATAGGATAATATGAAAAAAAAAACTTTACTCCATATAGTTATTCCATTATATAAAGGGAAATTATTCATCACAAAAATAATGTTAAATTTATCTAATGAAAGGATAGTGAGATTTCTACTATGAATATTTCTATAATCTTTATATTATAATACTATAATCAAACCAACTAGAATATTTATTTGACATTTAACTCATTGAATTTGTGATTAAAAGATCTTAGACAACATTGTACATATACAAGTGTTCCTAGAATCATATTCCTACAAGGCATCAATAACTATGGATTGACTGGTACATATAACTTAATAACATTATCCACACCCAAAGTAGCTCTTATATACTAATTCTATTGTCCTCTTGGTCTTTGAGGATTCTAATGCTCCTCATCTTGGTTAGTCCATTGAAAATAATATTGAAATATAAAATTCAAATGTTCCAAAAATATAATACATTGAATTAGTAATTATACCTTAGGATGAAATTGTTTTTATTCAATTGTGTTATACAAACTCTTCATTTTCTTATAGTAGTTTGATGATTTATTCGCTCCTTTACCATATATAAACCACATTTCAATCCAATTGAGGTAATTCTCTAGGTACTTCTTCACACATATTTAAAATGTAGAAGGTTGAATATTCCTTACATAATTATCTTTTTTATATGAATTTTCATAACACTCTATACTTATCTAATTTAGTTTATTTTTGTGTATTAACATGTTTACTATGTAAATCATTATTCATGATAACTGGTTTGGAATAATCAAATGATTACTCACTCTTGGACTTATCCCATTAATTTTCTCATTGGTACAATCTCAACATTGTATATGATATCTATTTTCAACATGGTTCCTTCTCATTTTATTCATTACTAAAACCAAATTGAGTTATTATTAGTGAATAAAAATTAAATATAATTATAATAAGATAATTACATGAAAAATTCTACCTTAAAATTTCGTACAATTAAAAAATATTTCTATTCAACCTAAATCACTATCATTTTAATCTATCGTTTTTTAGTTTGGGTTCTCCCATAAATATTATCTTAATTCTTTAACATAAAAAATCCTTCATAATGTTTTGTAATGAGGATGTGATTAAAAAATGCATATCCCCCATGATTGTTAAACTTGGTTCATAGTTGGGCCTCTTTTTTGTGCACCAGTTGATAATTGAATTAATACCCAACATGCCCTTTTCTGGAAAATTACCTATAAATACATCTGTTCCATTCCTACATCTACATTTAGTATCAATATAGGTATCTTATTTCTACAAAAAATGAACAAAATATAATTTTTAAAATCTTCATAATTTTATAATAAACAATGACATATCAATTATAATTATCCTTAGTGTTTTCCATAAGGGTTTTTCGGCCTAAAATCGAGAATAACTAAACTAATCCTCAAAATTAACTAATCCCTGGTATGATATCAACTATAAAAACCTAAGATGGACATGCCTTCATTTTATAAAATTTCTATAAGGTAAACATTAAACCTCACAAATATTAAAACAATCCAAATAAAGAATTGATTAGTGTCATTGAGTTTGGACTATATAAGCATCATATTTTACAAACCAGGTGAACATTTCTTCATAATTGATCTATCTTCATCTTCTTACTATACATATTTTAAATTATACTCATCTTCATGATCTAAGGAAATAAAAACATAAGAAAGGGTCATCTTAGATGCTCAATAAGCGTAAACATAATAAATATTAATTAATAATAATATTGTAGAATAATATTAGTATATTATTATAATCAGGACACATCAGAAAACATACCCAATAAATCTTAGGTTATAATAATTGAATAAATATTTATAGAAAATGATATATGAATCAAAAGATAGAGTCAATAAACATGATCCATGAGAGCATAACATAGTCATGAGAATATACATAAAACTATGAAACATATTTCACCTTTGGAATAAAAAATAGTATACGGAACATTACTTTCATGAGTAATACTATCAGTGATAATTGTTATTATCAATTATAATTTAGTCAGAAAACTTATCTGATGGGATATAAATATTAAACCAATTCATTGTAGGGTGATATAGGATCCAACACATCATTATCCATACATATTAGTTCCACATGAAATTAATCAAATATCATATAATATTAAAACCATGGAAATAAAATGGGTTTCATATAGATCCACCTAACAAAATCATTAATAATTCCATCGAGAAAAATATCACAATATAACAATGGAAAATAAATCAGCATTCAATAATATCATTTAACTATCTAGTAAAATACCATTCAATCATTATAATAAAGAATTTTTTATTTAAACCATGTAGTTAAAGGTTATATGATTATGTTAATAATTTCTCCAAATCAATCAATGTATGTAATATCGAAGAAAATCCTTTAATAAAATAATTAAAAATTGGATTATTTACAAAGGTATGACCTTGGGTGAAATGTTAGAATCATACATAGTGTATGATTATAGGAAAAAAAGTTGTGATTGTTCATTTCTACAAAAGATAAGGACATTACATTAGTCATATAGAGAAATAAGGTCGAAAAATACACTAGAGAAATTTTCTTGATCATACATAGTGTATGTTAATGGATTTATATTTAGATGAAAATCATTTTTATTAGAATTAGTAAAAATTACATTAGTAATAAGAAAATCCAAGATCATTTTTAAAAAAAATATATATATAGAAATATTTTATAAATAAATGATAATAGAGAATTATTTTTATAAAACCAATATTTCATAGAATGGAAGTATTAATGAAAATAAAAAAGTTGAGGGAGATATATGTTTACGCAGAAAACGTTAAAAAATATTATTTTTACACTTTTACGAAAATAACCCATAAATAAAACCATAAAAATATAATTAACTCCTTTTTTAGAATATCAAATAGAATAAAATGTCCTCAATCAATTATATAGGTTCGGATACAAACATATTCAAAATCATTTGATGAATTTGGAAGGTAAAAAAGGTTGGATCATAACTGAAAATAAGATACATGGTTGATTTAACTTACAATAAATTATTTGAGTAAAATATAATTCAATGAGAAATTAAATATCAAGGGATAATATAAAACCTATGAATATAAAATGGAAATTATTATAGTATTTAAAAAAATCCTTCAAAATAATATTGGAAAAGAATCCCTTACAGCTTGAGTAACATATTGATAAAAACCACATTCAAATTAGGTATCTTTGTAATTGAGGGAAATTTAAATTATATACATTATATAGACCTTAAAACCCCTTTAATATGTTGATTTATACGCATTAGGTATTAACCATACCTTATTAAAGGTGTCATGATACACCTTAAAAAATAAGTCTTAAGAAATTAAATTTAAAACAATGAACCTCAGACCATGCTTCCCCACTTAGTCGAATACACTCTATGATCCTATATAACAAACATAAATATCTTTATAATATATTTGAAAACATTTTTAATATATGTAAAATTTTATATAATTAATTTATATTTTTTATTTTTATTTATATTAATTATTTATTATCTATTTTCAATGTTAGGTGTGTGTAATCTTGATTATTTTGAAGTATTTTCATAATAACGATATTACTATTAATTTTTATCCCAATTTTCACCATCCCAATATAATTAAAGTATCCATAGTGTATGAATAATAATTATGTTTTATATTTATTCTTCCTTTAATGAGTACTTTAGTCTTTATCCTTGAATATGGAATCGACAACAATAAGTTTTCAATAATTTTTAACTTACAAAGGGTGTATAATAAATTATTGAGTTAAATATTTATATATCTTTTAAAAATAAAAAATAAAATAATTATTTAAATTTTTATATAATATTATACACATAATTATGCTTTCATGATCATCCATGATATGATTTAATATCATTGTACATGTGGGTGGTCAACCCAACCCAAACATGAACATACAATGATTAGTGGATGATTATTATGTGATTCAATTGAAATATCATTACACCATTAGCACAATTATATAATTATTAATTTATTAGTATGATATATCATAATTAGAATGGATTTATAAGAACATTTAATGTATATGAATGTTTTACATAATTTAAATTCACTATTTTAATCTTTTTACAATTATTTTAAATGATAGAACTAATGATAAATGTTTTAATTTTTAAATCATTAGTTGGTTCTATAATTTCATAAAAATAACATAATTATATCAAAAACATAATATTTATTAATTAAGCTCATTTTAATACCCATTGTTTTGTGGAGGCGGTTGTCCACATATACAGAAATGTTGTTTTCACTTTTCTTATGGAAAAATAAATATTGGTTAAAACTTGTAAAATATTTATGAAAACATACCAATATAATAAGTCAAATTATTTTATAATTTTTAGATAGTGAAAATAAATTTGATAAATCTAGAATTCATATAGTAAAAAATAATATATGAAGATGTAGTTAGAAATCAATACCACACTACATGGGTTGTCTACATTATGAAAGGGGTTAAACTTTTAAAGATGATGTTTTGAGAAGACCAAAACCTCCATAATTCCTTAGTAGTGTTGAGGATATTTTTGAGATAATTTTGGGGTAAATTATGTATATTTTGGTGTGAGGGGTAGTGAGTAAAGGATATCCCCTTTTATAAGTTTAAAAGAGTTTAATTTTTGTGAATTCCCAATACCGTTCAATAATAGAGATTCACTATAAAGGAAGATAGCTCAAAAATTAAGAAACAATATAGGGAAAAAGATATATGTTTAAGATACACCATAAAAATTAGACTAAAAATGATTTTAAAAAGATTATATCTTTAACTATAATTTCACTCATTTTTACCATTTTGGTTTTACAGGTTCATTGAGCAATGGATGTACCAACATGGCATGGAAAACTTTCCATTTAATCCTTGATTTATATATAATTGTTACTAGATATAAAAAATCATCACAACCAATAAAACTACTAGAATAGACGACTAGAGAAAAATTCCAGAACTAGTAAAATAATATATTTACATGTAATTTATAATTAATTTATTAGTAGAAATAGAATTACCTCAAATTTTAATTCTTATATTGTCATCGATTTAGTTGAAAGGATATAATAGTATAGACATTGAACTATAAGATCCAAGTACAAAATCCATCTATAATTAGTTCATTAGTCCACTATAGTCATTGAATATAATTATAGAATCTTTGGGTGCTAGAATGGTTGATCCTAAGAGATTATGTTGTTCATGGTTGATCATAAGATAAGTTTTCTTGAAAAGGGAGGAAATCTTGATGGTATCTCAATTGATTGAGAGAGGAGGAAGTGATAGTGTTTTATAAGTCTCTATATCTCTCTCTATAGATCAATCAAGTCTCTATCTATATGTTTTATAAAACAAGACTCATGATGGAAGGTGATATAATTATATATTTTCATAGCAGTTTTACTATTTTCAAATTTCACAAAACCCTTTCATAATATAAAATTCTTAGTTAACCCTAGTGCTAATAATAATATTATTATTATTATTAAATTCATGACATGAAAAATATATTTTTAATATAAATAGATATAATTTAAACCATTTTCAATTAAACCATTATATTAGGTCTTCTTTCCCTCATCAGTATTTATAGATCGTTGAAAATGACTAATTTATGAAATAAGTAAATAACTATATAATATTCATCAATAAATATAATAAATATTATATTAAAAAAAATGAAAAAAATATTCATAATTAATTATCTAACATATATTACTGAAGAACTTCATATTAAATCATATAGATAGACCAAAAATAAATAAATATAATTTATTTTAACTTGATAAATTCAACACTTTAATTTAACTAAGATTGAAAATATACTTAGTGTGTGAACCTAATTACATCTTTCTCATTAGAATTGTTCATAACAACCTAAAGTCCAAGGTTATCATATATAAAATTTCTAAGGGACCAATTGAAAATGATGTTAATGTTACAATGGTATCCATCCTTTCTCAAATACTTATTGTGTGATATAACCCCTTTTTCATGATATCTCAAATCAAAAAGGTTGCATTCTAGTGCCATCAACCAATGTGATCAATGTATCTTTCTTAAATCTTCTGAAAATTATCTCACCCACTAAACACAATGGCCATGGTTTATCTAGGAACTTACATTCCATTAAAGGGCCAAATATATTAACATCTATAATGGGATATAAGGGATAAATCATTTCTCACATTATCCATTAATTAAATATGACTCATGACATACCCATGGTATCCTACCATGACATAAGAAAATGTTGTCACAATTTTAATAAACAAATGTATTCATATTATGATATATATTAATAATAATATTAATGTCTAAGGAAGAATACAAATATTCTCTAATAGGAACATTAAATGAAATATAGAAATGTGGATTTCATACTAATGGTTCAATTCTCAAAACCATATATCTTGGATATTACTATGGATGAACATTATGAGAAGGTGTATTAAGGTATTCTTACCCTCTTACCATGGATATATTGTGTCATCTATGTCCCATCATAGAATATCATCTAGCTCTGGAATGATATTTATGAATAGCATTATGGAACCTCCAGGTTATGATCTTAGTAGGGGACTTCCCTAACCCTTCAGTGTGACATATATTCATTAAGTATTATCACATTTAAATTTCATGTAGAGTAATAATACTGATGTGATAAGAAACTTCAATAATAAATAAATAATGTAATTGAGTACTAATTAAATCAATTCTGGGGAACTAAATCCATTAGAGTCCGACATACACTATAGCCAATTGAAAACAACTTTCAGTCTACTAACTCTAACATAATACTCATGCCACTTATAAGATAAATCCATGGTAAATGGGTTCATTCTTCATTCCACTTAGGATACACTTCTCATCAATACTTCACCTCAGTGAGAAAAAACTCTCAAGATATGAAACATCCCAAGTATGTTATGTGACCATGCCTATTTGGAATGGGCCACCATTATAGTGTTATCATAGTAAACTGTGATTGGGTATTGAATAATATTCACCACATTAAGATCATGGACAATTTATGAAGTCCAAACTATTTATTTGGTTGTATCGGAAAAAACAATATACTTGAACTCTATTGTAAAATCTTAAATAATTTTATACTTATTACTCTTCCATCTCACAAATCATTTGTTTGGAAAAAATTCATATCCTGATTGTGACTTCATATTATTTCGATCTATCTAAAACATCTCATATATATAACCCCTTATGATTAGATCCTCATCTCTTTCACACATAAGGACTATATACTTAGTTCTACTCAGATACTTATGGGTGGACTTATGAGTAGTCCAATATTATCACCTAGATATGATTAGTATATACCTTACATGCTTAAATAATAGGAAATATCATTCTTTCTACATAACATGGAATATGTGATTGATCCTATAATATAATTTTATGGTATCTTACTCATTTTATCTCTTTCCTATTGTGTCTAATGACACATTTTATTGCATTTATCTATACCATAAAACATTATAACCATGTCCCTCTTTCATTATTCTATACTGATCCTTGTTAGTATCTAGACAATTTATATACCTTGAGTTAGTTCGAGTATCCTCTCTGACCTATCACACATGATCATGTTCCAGATAATGTAGGACACATCACCTGAGTCCTTCATGGGGACTAACTTTATCATCTATTCATTACCACTCGTAAGGTTTGTATATCATTTACAATTAAAAATATTTCATCAAAATACAATAATATGAAAATAACATAACTTCCCCTAAACCTATTATAAACACATGCTCACATTCATCCTAATGAAACCAAATTCTTTCATGGATTTATCAAAATGAATATTCCATGACCCGGATTATTTCATTATTCCATATATGGATATTTATAAGTATTATAGATTTTTTCTTTTTTTATAGCCATAAAACCTTCGGGTTTTTTCATATACACATCAATATAAAGGTTATCATTAATGAAATCAGTTTTTTCATCCATTTTGGAAATCTCATATTCATGGTGACTATTATGGCATGAAAAATTATAATGGATTTAGAAATAGAAACAAGTGAAATTGTTTTTTCATAGTTAATACATTGATGTTTCCTAATCCACTTATCTATTATCCATGATTTATATGTATTTAAATTACCTTCCATGTGAAGTTTTCTCTTAAATATACATTTACACCCAATGGGATTTATATCAACTGGCAGATTGATTAAAACCCAATTTGGTTTTGATATGTGGAATCCGTCTCAGAATTCATGGTATCATGCCATCTTGAATTTTTAGATCTCTATAATACCTCTATATAGAATACATGATCATTATTTTCTATAAAAAATTATTCACCATTATTGGTGATTAGAAATCTATATCAATCTGGTTATCTTACCTCTCTATCCCCCTACATAGTACCACTATTTTAGGAACATCTTTTTCCATGGGGTCTTTTGTTTTAATTTAGTATACCAGTTCACATGTATATTGATTATAAACATCATAGAATTAAATATTTCTGCTTTTATCCATGATGAGGATGTGATCCCTCTCAATAAATACAACCTATCTTGAAATAGTTACAATTATTTCAAAAGGGTTATATAGATAGTATTACCTTGTTTCATTGTGATACACTATAAAATATAGTTGTTCCTTGGGGTTATAGTTTTTTTATATATCTTTAACAAACTACTCATAACCCCATGTATGGACATGTAAGAAACCATGTTTATTTACAATCCATTATTTAAACAAAATATATTATTTCTCTATATAGTACTCACTTTAGTAAGTATGATTCCATCTATAATACAACCCCAAAAGGATACTAGAAGGCTTATGTGAATCATCGTCAAACATAAAATGTATTGTAGTTTATGTTTCCTCGTTTCACTATCACCATTACACTAAAGTCTATATGGTGGATTGAGTTGGGAGAAGATCACATACTCCAATGGAAATATGACAAAATACTAGTTATGATATTCCTGAAGGACCCCGGGATACCCTGAGAGGGGAGGGGTGAATCAGGGTGACAACTTTTTATTTTAATGTGATGGATCTTGTTATCATGTTAGTAGGAACGTTTTGAACCTGTATGATGAATATGATCAGAAAACAAACATTCACATGCACAAAGAAGACACATCCCTTTTTACTTGGTTCACCACTAAGGGTTACGTCCAAGGATTATACGCTGACAGGTTGTCGGTCGTACCTAATTCCACTAAACTTCACTAGATGTGGATTACAAAGGTTCGGGAATAGTCACTCTGTCCCATGCTCACTTCCTTTACAAAAGTTCATGGATTGCTCAATGCGACCCTCGGATCACTCCCATTTACTTCCACTGGATCACTGCCTTTGGTGAGGTCCCACTCAGTTTATAGATGTGAAGGTCTCTTCATCGTTGAAAAATAATGCATCCCCTGTTGAATGTAGATGCTCTGTTGAAGTTAAACTTTCACTCGTATACTAATCCCACTTTGCACCGAAGGTATCGGGAAATCTTCTAGTTTTCGTGCAGCTCCAAAAGGACCGGCATACAAAAACCTCACCTGGAACGCTTCTCCAAGACTGGCGCGCAATTTTCAAGAAAAGTGCGCAAGTCACTTGTGCGGTACAAAAATGGTGCATAGGTGACACCAATAAACTTGCGCGACACTGCCTTCTTCAACTCCAAACTTGTGCGACTCTACACCTTTAACTCCCAAACTTCCTTGGTCATGCTGCCAACAACCGACGCACAGCCTCTACTTACGCGACCAAACTACCACTTGCACGACTAAACCACTTGCGCGAATAGAGATCAAAAAATCTCTAAGTCTTGAACTTCTTTGAAAATTAGGAGGGGTGGTCCTCTATTTATAGACAAACTGGACCCCCTGCACGGTGGCGCGCAAGTGTCCTCACAGCGTGCAAGTCCCGGCGCACAGCTCCCACTCCCCTAGCCTCTGTCGCGCTACTCACTTGTGCGAACACACCAATACTTGCACGACCCTCTTTCCTTTTCCATATTTTGATGTTTTTATCATGAATAACAATAGGCACGCAAGTTTCCAATCCTCCTAGACACCAGAGCGCAAGTCCTTTCTCGGCGCGCAGGTCACTTGCACGAACACACAAATACTTGTGATACCCTTATCCATTTTCCATTTGTCTGCATTCTGATCTTGAAAAACACTAGGCTCACAAGTTCCCTCTCCTTCTAATACATGGCGTGAAAGTCTCTTTTCCAAATTCACTTTCCTCCATTTGTCGATTTTCAGGCCCAAAAATTTGGCAAACACTGGGAAATGGCGCCACCTTCAATACTGTTTTTTGCTTGAACTGTATGATCACTTTGCTGGTACACATTCTTAACTTCCACTAAGTATTGACAACAAACACAAACCATACTTCAATTCATGCATAGAATACCATGGTTCCAAAAATCTCCCTCTTCAGGTTTTTTGGAAATCAGAAAATAAATTCAAAAGATCCACATCCATGTGCAAACCAAAAAAGCAAGAATCAACTCAGGAAACACTCTAAGTCTATGTGAGCAATGCTCGGTGTAGAAAACAAGATAGGAAGCTTTAATTGGGTTTTAGTGTTTTGGAATTCTCAATGACGCCCAAGAAGCATAACATAAGCATTACAAGCCTGAACATGCCTGAATTTTTTCTTTTCTCCCCCATTGACAATAAACCCAAAGACCGATAAATTGTTTATTGTTCAGCTCAAACCATACTCCCCCTAGATAGTATCTCCCCCACAAACCTGCATCACATCCATAAATAGAAAAATATAGTTATCATAAATGGGGGGAGGGGATTTGTGTATCCTCCTTATGCACTGGGAGGTGGCTGAACACCAAGGTTCAACCGATGCTTCTCAAACACAGCCACTGACAGTGGCTTGGTCAGGATATCAGCCACTTTCTCATCAGTTCCCACATGATCCATTCTAATCCCCCCTTGCTCAAATTTTTATTTGATAAATTGATACCTTATTTCAATATGTTTTGTATGAGAATGCTGAACAGAATTCTTCATGAGATCAATTGTGCTCTTGTTATCAAATTAAATTACCATTGGTTGATTCACCTCATCACCAATATCTATAATTCGTTGCTTCATCCATAGCAGTTGAGTGCATGACTTTGTGGCGGATATATACTCAGCTTCATTAGTACTAAGAGAAGTAATTTTTTGTTTTTTTCTCAACCAGCCAACACATTTATGCCCAATATAGAAGGCTCCACCACTAGTGGACTATCTGTCTACTACATCACCAGCCCAGTCAGAATCAGAAAATGCTGATAATTCACTGTCCCTGCCTGCAGCAAAAAATAACCCAATGTTATGTATACCTTTAATGTACCTTGTGATTCTTTTTTACTGCTACCATATGTTCCTTCTTTGGATTACTCTAATAGCTGGTCGCAAGACATATGGAAAAGAAAATATCTCTTCATGTCGATATCAGGTACAGTAGGCTCCCAATGATCCTCATGTACATGGTGGGATCAACAGAGGCCCCATCCTCAGGATTTCCAAGTTTAGTTCCAACTGCAATTAGAGTTGACATTGGTTTGGAGACTTGCATATTAAACTTCTTCAGCAGCTCTCTTGCATACTTTTCCTGAGAAATGAAAGTTTATTCCTTCTTTTGAATCACCTGCATCCCCACGAAATATGTGAGCTCCCCAATCATAGACATTTCAAATTCTTATTTCATGTGATTGGAAAATTCATCCACTGATTTCTGCCTGCTACAACCAAACATGATATCATCAATGTAGACTAGAACCATGAATTGATCTTTTGGAGAATTCTTTACATAGAGATTGTGATCTACTCATCCTCTTTTGAATTCCAGCTTCTTGAGATACGAATCCAGCCGCAAGTACCACGCCCATGGTGCATGCTTCAAACCATATAGATCTTTCTTTAGTTTGCAGACTTTTGTTTCATCAGTACTTAGAACAAAACCCACTGGTTGTTCAATGTAGACTTCTTCTTCAAGAACACCATTAAAGAATGTTGTCTTGACATCCATTTTATATACTTTATATCCTATTTGGAGTGCCATGGAAAAGAAAATCATAATTGACTCCAGTCTAGCCACTGGAGCAAAGGTTTCTTCAACATCAATTCCTTCAATCTGGGAGTATCCTTTACATACCAGTCGTGCCTTGTTTCTGATGACACTTCCATGCTCATCAAACTTATTTTTGAAGATCTGTTTGGTACCAATCACATTGTGAACTTTGGGTCTCTGGACAAGATCCCATGTCTGATTCTTTTCAATCTGATCTAATTCTACATTCATGGATTTCAGCTAAGATTCATCCTTTGCAGCTTCTTCGAATTAGGATGGCTCCAAAACTAACAGAAATACAAATTGCGTGTTATTCCTCATCCTTCTTGTTTGAGTGGGTGCACTTCTGTCCCCAATTATATTGGATGGATCAATCTCAGATCTTCGATTTCTCTTGTGAGGTTCAGTTTCATTCTCTTCATCCACAGTTTCTTCTTCATATTCTTCTTCTGAGTCAACATCATGATGTGACTGCTGAGTGTTTTATACAACTTCCTCTATTTCTGTATTTGTATTTTCTCCACATTCACTTTCTTCCTCACTTTCTATCACATAATCATATGATGTCCTTGAATCATTTTTGGTTTTCTCTTAAATTATCTTAACATCACTGTATTCCACAATCCTTCCTAAATGCTTGTTGAAGCATTTGTAAGCTTTTCTATTCATTGAGTAACTGAGGAAAATTCCTTCATCTTCATTGTCACCATACTTCCTTTGATTTCCTTCTTTGTTCTTGATGAAGCATTTACTTCCAAAGACACGAAAGTGTTTTAATGAGGGATTCCATCCATTAAATAATTCATATGGTGTCTTCGTCTCACCCATATAAAGTCCTATTCGATTCTGAATATACACTGCAGCTTGAACAGCCTCTTTCCAGTAATGTCGTGGAATATGACTCTCAATCAGCATACTTCATGCCATGTTGTTCACTTGTCGATTACTACATTCAATGACTCCATTTTGTTGTGGAGTTCTCATAGAAGCTACCTCATGTTGTATCCCATGCTTCTCCAGATAATTTTCAAATTCAATGGACGTGTATTCTCCTCTATTGTAAGAACGCAACACTTTGATTGTTCGTCTGGTATCATTCTCGGCGATTCGCTGATATGTTTTCATGCAGTCAAGGACTTGTCGTTTCCTGTGAATGACCATCACACATGTCATTCTATTGTAATCATCTATGAAAAGGACAAAGTACCTTTCTCCATGAGTTCCAGCAACATTTATCGGCCCACATAAATCTGTATGAATCAGATCAAGAAGGTGATATGCCCTTTTCTTCTTTGGCTGATATGAACTGCAGACCAGCTTCCCACGAATGAAAGCATCACAAGAATTTTCACGCTCACGCTTCAGGTTGGGAATGTTCATGACAATCCTTAATTTTGATATTTTCTCAATGTCTTGTTGATTGATGTGTCCCAGTCTCTGATGCCACAAATTTTTTTACTCTTCAACAGTCATGTAACAGTCATTTTCTTCATTATCAACCTGATATAAGTTCCCTTCTGTTTTGCATCCCTTCATAAGTGAATTGCCTGTATTTCCCTTGATAGTGCATCCTTTCTGATTAAAAGTAACTATAAGTCCCAAGTCATAGAGTTGACTCATGCTGAGAAGATTATGACATAGGCCATCTATGTAAAGGACTTTAGTCTTCTTTAGTTCTCCATTAGATAATTTGGTACTTCCACTCCCTTTGATTTTCAGAGCTCCATCATTACCAAATCGTACTGTACCATCAAACTTCCTTTTAATATCCATTTACAGGCCGGAATTACCTAACATATTTTATGAACAACTGATATCTAGAATCCAAGTACTGTTGTTATTTGTAGCTTTGAGGACCACCTCTACAAGGATGGATTTCTCAATCTTCTTCCTTTCCTTCCATGAGACATTGGATTGAGTAAAGAGTATTGATGGCCTTTCAATTATCTATTCTGCATACCTAGGTTCATCATAGTCAAAATCTTCTTTGAGAGGAGAAAACATGTTTGAAAGAGCAACATTGTCTTGCTGATGAGACTTGACTTGTCTTGAACTTCGGTATGAGGTGTCCATGTCCCTTCTCTGCCTGAAATTATCAGCCTTATGACCAAAGTTAGAACAACGATAACAATATCCACAGAAATTGATTCTTCTATAAGAATTAGGATATGAATTTGTTCTCCTTTGTTGAACTCCAATATCTTCTCCATTCAGATAGCTTCTTACCTCTTCGCAATAAGAAATGGTATGGCCCAGATAGCCACAGAACTGAAACTTCATGAGAGGAAATGTCTTCTCGGTTGAATTTAACCTCATACCTTCTTCCTTGGGATAATAGTTAAATTTTATGTCATTTCTGAATTTTGGAGGATAATTTTCAGTTCTCCTTTTAGTTGGGATTGAGGATTCCTTTTTAAACACTTTATGAAATGTTTCAACATGTTCAACATTCATCTTATCTTTATTTTGGATCTTTTCACTTCCAGCAGTTGATGTCTCAGCATTACAGCCAATTCCACTCTTTTCCATGCAAGTGGGTCCTTAATTACTCAAGATTTTTCAAACCCCATCTGAACCAAACTTGGCTCTTGCTAGTAATTCTGCATGTGAGAATCTTCCTAACCGTATTTTCTTCCGTGATTATTTTGGAATTGATTCAGTCTCAAGTTTACTACTAAGAGTAAAAACTTCCTCATCAAGACCCTCAGCAGTATTGGATTTTTCTTCTAGTCTGGAGGTGAGGTCATTGATGACCTTTTCCTGCTCTTCAACTCTTAGCTTTAGATTCACTACATCATCATTGATTTCAATTATTTCAGACTTTACCTTCACAAATTCTTCCAATTGTTCAATTTCAACTTCACGTTGATCAACATATTCAGTTGATTCATCTACAATTGATTTCCACTTATTGAAACTTTTACATTTAGTCTTAAGATTACTAACAGCATCCTTAAGTTGCATCTCAGGATCTGCACAAGTTTTCAGCTGTTTTTCTCCACTAGTATCTTTTGACTTTTCAACAGTGGCCATCATGGAATCATGGTTCCCAGTTTTGAATTCTGTTTCTTCTTCATCACAGAATTCATTATCATCTTCTTCATCTTCACAGAAAAAAACTCTTCCATTGCATTTTATTTCCAGATTTGAAGTCTCCATTTTTGAAAAACCGTCTCCTAGGCTTCTCGAAGCTTTCATCTTTACTATCTTCATCATTGATCTTTCTTAAGCACATAGAGGAAATGTGCCCAACGTTTTCGCAACGAAAACATGTGAGAGGTAACATCCCTTTGAATTTCCCTTTTCCCTTCTGGAACATCTTTGCAATGAGAGAAATAATTTTTTTTTCTTCGTCATCTTCACCACTGCTATCTTTTGTAATTTTTAGTTTATCCATGGCCTTAAATGCTATTTTCTTACTCACATGAGTCATAGCATCTTCTGGTTTGATTCTCATTTCATATGCTACCAATCTGCTTAGAAGGTCATCTAGAGAAGTTTTAGAAATATCTCTTATCTCAAGGGTAGATACCTTTTCATTGTATAGGGGTGGAAGTCTTCTCAGTATTTTCTTCAAAATGTCAATGTCTTTGATTTCTTCTCCTAGGCCCCGAATTGCTCCAAATACTTCAGTGATTCAATTAAATAAAGAGTCTTCATTCTCATCTCGATGCATCTTCAAATCATAGAACCTATTGTGCATCACTTGTAGTTTCACCTCTTTCACTTTGTAATATCCTTTATAAATATTCTCAAGTTTATCCCACATGGATTTTGCTGAGGGGAAATTCATCACCTTTAGGTAGATTTGATCACAAAGGGTTGTGGTGAGTGCATTTTGTGCTTTAGCATCTGCATCAAGAATTTTCCTATCTATGTCAGTCATAGCCAGGGCTATTGGATCAGTGACTTGTATTCCTTGCACAGTAGAAAATAGAACTTCCATTCCAAGAGATCTTAGATGAGATCTCATTCTGTTCTTCCAGATCTGGAAATTACTTCCATCGAAGTGAGGGACTCCCCTGACATTGACTGCATTCTCCATGATGACAAAGGACAGATTCAACACCAGCAGCCTTTACCCTCTGATACCACTTGAAGGACCTCGGGACACCCTGAGAGGGGAGGGGTGAATCAGGGTGAAGACTTTTTATTTTAATGTAATGGATCTTGTTCCCACGTTGGTAGAAACTTGTTGAACCTGTATGATGAATATGATCAGAAAACAAACATTCACAGGCACAAAGCATACACATCACTTTTTACTTGGTTCACCACTAAGGGCTACGTCCAAGGAGCATACGCCAACAGGTTTTTGGCCATACCTAATTCCACTAAACTTCAATACATGTGGATTACAAAGTTTCTGGAACAGTCACTTTGTCCCAGGCTCACTGCCTTTACAAAAGATTAGGGATAGATCACTACGACCCTCAGATCACTCCCATTGACTTCCACTAGCTCACTGCCTTTGGTGAAGTCTCACTCAGTTTATAGACGTGAAGGTCTCTTCATCATTGCAAAATAATGAATCCTCTATTGAATGTAGATGCTTTGTTGATGTGAATCTTTCACTGTACACTAATCCCACTTTGTACCAAAGGTATCAGTCAATCTTCCAGTTTTCATGCAGCTCCAAAAGGATCGGAGTACAACAACCTCACCTGGCGCGCTTCTCCAAGACTGGCGCACAAGTTTCAAGAACGGTGCGCAAGTCACTTGCGCAATAAAAAAACGGCGTGTAGGTGACACCAACACACTTGCTTGACACTGCCTTCTTCAACTCCAAACTTGCGTGACTCTGCACCTTTAACTCCCAAACTGCCTTGGTTATGCATCCAAAAACCGACGCGTAGCCTCTACTTGCGCGACACAACTACCACTTGCACGACTCAACCACTTGTACGACGAGAGCTCAAAAAATATCTAATTATTGAACATCATTGAAAATGAGGAGGGGTGGTCCTCTATTTATAGACAAGATGGACCCCATGCGTAGTGGCATGCAAGTGTCCTCATAGCGCGTAAGTCCCGGCATGCACCTCCCACTCCCCTAGCCTCTATCGCGCTACTCACTTGCGCGACCACACCAATACTTGCACGACCCTCTTTATTTTTCCATATATTTAAGTTTTGATCATGAAGAACAATAGGCGCTCAAGTTTCCAATCCTCCTAGACACTGGCGTGCAAGTCCTTTCTAGGCGCGCAGGTCACTTGCGCGAACACACCAATACCTGCATGACCCTTATTCCTTTGCCATTTTTCCACATTCTGATCTTGAAAAACATTATGCGCACAAGGTTCCTCTCCTTCCAGTACACGGCACAAAAGTCTCTTTTCCAAAATCACTTTTCTCCATTTTTCGATTTTTAGGACCAAACATTTGGCAAACACTGGGAAATGGAACCACCTTTAATATTGTTGTCCACTTGAACTGTATGATCACTTTGCTGGTACGCATTCTGAACTTCCACGTAGGATTGACAAAAAACACAAACCATACTTCAATCCATGCATAGAAGACCATGGTTCCAAAAATTCCCCACCTCGATCACACAAAAGTTTCTTTATATTCATACATAAATTATTGTAAACATCATTCTTGAACTCTTTTTATTTCACAATAGATTTATAATTGTGCCTCATCATGTGGATATAACCACAGATACTCAAGTCATCAATAATTGTGAGGTAGTATGAGAATCTATGTTTAAGTTCTACTTAAATATGTTCACACACATTATTGTGTACTAATTGTGAGAAAATGTTTTCCCTTTCACCTTTAATGAAAAATGTTGGTTTTTTCATCATGACTTATAAACAAGGGAGACATCATTCAAGTTTTTTTTTCTCAAAAGTGTCCAATTGACAATCATTATATATATTTTTCAAATTCTTACCTTTTATGTGACCAAGATAGTGATGCCACAACTAGGTGTCATAAGATTAACACAATTTTTTTATTTATCAATTCTAAATATTTCATTTCATAATTTAATAAATAATGACCATTATTCAAGTATTTTATAACATAACATATTCTATCTATATAAAAATTATCTCTTATTTCCAAAACTGAAAATAACACCATCAATGTTTGAATATGATGTTCTTGGTTACACCAAGAACATTATATCAATTATTTAAAACCAAAATAAATCATTCTTTCAATGATAAAAGGTAGTATTCAATGTTTAGAGTATCCATACTTTCTCTATTGGCTTCCCATAGACCCACATCACCAGTTGAAATTATCTTAATCATACTTAGTTAATATATTTGAATATATTTATGAACACCATATGAATTATTTAATATCCAAACTATAGATTTGAAAAAATTAAAATAATTAATGAATAAACATGTATCCTATACTTAATTATTTTTCTAGGAGTAATTTATTTTCTAGTGGAACCTGTTTCCAGGTGAAAAAACATACAACATCATGTTCATTTACAAATTTGTGGATCTTCTTCTTCTTGGAAGAATGATTCATCAAAGCCATAGAAATTAAATGTGTCTTCATCCTGTTTACCTTGATCCTAATATTCACAATCACTATAAGGAGTGAAGGTTTTCACACCCCATGTTCATTCCAAAATGGCGAATAAGAGTAAGAATCTCCAAATGTTTCATATCACTATTTTTCAAATTAGAATTCACAATACCACTAAATATTTTTTTAGGTAGTGATGATAGAGTGAGATCTATGTGTAGATCATTATGAATATTAAACCCCCAATATGTATTATCATTCTATATATCCAATCATATTGACTTTATGAGCCCCATTTGGCACCGACTCTCCAAGTATTCTTGTTAATAGTGCATTGGAGATCTCATATCACTATGACATTTCCTTCTATTTATATAGATCCAGATGGTGAGAAATGATTCTATATACACACATATCCTTCTATTTCATTATAATCTCATTTGATATAAATGATTTCATGAAAAATCATACATCCATTATTTCATCCATAAGTTTTATATAGTCTTATATTTCTTCATCACTGTCTTCTTTGTATGAGTCTCAAGAAGTGTGGTCTCTAGAATCTATAATTTTCATTCATGTTGTTGTATAATGTGTATGCACCAATATCATTTATATAAATTCTCACTAGTGAGGATGTTATCCACATACAGTATGGATAACTATGATATTGTAAAATTATTTTGATGTTCTGTTTTTATAATTTTTGAGTAGATGATTGGTAATTTTTTTATTATAAAAACTAATTTATTAAATAAAATTAAATTAAATTGAATTTATGTCCCATTATTTTTCTCAAAAACAAATATCCATCACCATTAGTTTCAGAATATATTATTTTTTAGATAATCTAGTGTTAAAAATCCATATTCACCTTCTCATTACTTATACATAATAATGAATAGTAATTTATAGGGTTTTTGGTTGGAGTAACTTTCTAATTAAATTAACACAATGTTTGTTGACCCATTGAGTGGACTTCCTAATCATAAAATTCGTAATAAATATTTCCTCATCCCTATATTTTTTTTTCACCAACTACTTATTAGGTAGTCAACTATTTATTTGAACTAATTTATTTTAACCTGAATTATTAAACTAAATGTTCTATAATAATTAATATCACCCCTTATGGGGTTGGTAAAGAAAATAAAACAATGAGGTAAATTCTAACTCAAGTATTAGAAATCTATGATCACTTGATATTTTACTTGAGGAATGTTCATTCGTATGAATAAAATGTAATTTTTATCTAACACATTCCTTGTAAATATTACGTGAATTTTATATAAATGATTAATCTTGTGTGATAAAACAATCACATATATTCTAGTTATATTTTATTGCATCTTACATTCTTGTTTATTCATTTATGAGTTGATCATAGAGCATCCAAAAACATAAATAATTAATCATGAAAATTTTAGAAATAAAATATAAGTGGCATGGTCCTGAGATTCTATAATGGTTTGTTTACCTAAAGGATGATAAACTGACCCTCAACCCTATAGGAAAACACAATATACCATATCGTTTTTCTTGTTTCATAATTCCACCTTAACTTCTTTTTATCACCATGAATGGTTTAACCTCATATCTTGGACTTGGATAGTATCCTCTCACCACGGATCAGCATCATTTGGTAATTATTTAATGGCATTTTGGTGAGGGGATATAATGGATTATAATGAGGGGGTTTATATAAAATAAACTATGGTCACGGATAACCTAGCATAATAAGGAGGTGGGGATGACACATAGGCCATGAATTTTAATTTAACTATAACAAAATAAAAAGAAACCAATCATATACATATGGCAAGTTCAATCTCAATGTCATCCAAACAAAAAGAAAGCAACATGCATTTACAATATTGTAATCAATTACATCAATTTGTTCATTAATTAAGAAAATGAAAAATAAATTAATATAATTAATTCAATATATCTTAATTCCATCCAAGAATAATTAACACACAATAATATATTGTTTTAAAAAATATTTAAATTAATTACGTACAAAATTTTACTTGATGGAAGTTGCATGTTCATTATCCAAATTTTATCATAGATTGGTTGATTTTGTATATAATTTTCAATACTATGAAATGGAATGTGATGTAAAATAAATTAATCATGGAAAAAAATTTAATTGGATGAATTTAATATTTAATTATTCTCTAAATTAAAATTTTAGAACACTACTTGTATCAGACTACACGCTGTGCATTATTTTTTTCTCATGTTCGCAGCACATACCTAAGGATTGGGAATTTTTTATGCCACAAAAGAGTTCAAGGTACAAGGTGTGTTTTCCATGATACATGTCTTGTAGCCTTGTAATTTTATGGAATGTAACTCCCCATATTTTTTATCTAATACATGAAATTCTAGTACACCCCTTGTACTTTTCCAAGAGAAAATGATGACTATATGTCGTGTAATGTTGTTACCCAAAGTGTGGTTCTTCAAATAGAGTTTCAGCCTATCCATATCTATATACAAATAAACATTTTCTAGATATTTGATCATTTTCATAAATTTTTTATTATTTTATCAAAATATATGGATGACAAACAATAATAATTTATGTGTATTAAGGTATTAAACACCATTTACTCTTTTTTTGTCTAGGAAGAAACATTTCCACCTATAGATGGTGTTTTTCATATGTTTCTCAAGTTTCAATCTTATCATTTTTCTAGTTATGTGAGAAACAATTATGAAAGGTATTAGATTACAATTATTAGATATTATAATTTATTTATTTTAATTAAAATAAATCTCAAACACATGTAAAAAATCACTAAATAAGTAATTATTATATATTAAACATGTGATGCCACTTATACCACTTCATGGATCCTAGAATAATAGAAGCACCTTGATGGAATTGAGAAGTCTAATTTTATATAATAATTTATGGAAAATAATTTCTTCACATGAATAAAATTTCATATCCAATGAAATATATAGATTTCTTGACTAGAAAAAAGCATCGTAACCGGAAGAGGAATATCATCACATGTAATTTATTATTAATTTGTCAGAAGGTAGAAAGTACCTTAACTTGTAATTCTATATTTTTCGATGATATAGTTAAAAAGATATAATTATACAATCGTTTCACTACAATATCCATGTATAAAATCCATGTATCTAAGATCCACATGTGTGCCAAAATTATCCTAATCACTTATGTTGTTTTTCGTTGATCACAACAGAATTATTTTGAAGGGGGAAACCTATGATGTTTTCTCAATGGATTGAGAGAGGAGTATGAGAGAGTGAATTCTATATATCTATATAATTATCTAGGGATTTATTTACTCCCTATATATCCATTGTTCACAAAAAAACATTGTGTAAGGTAATATTATCATATATTTATTATGGTACGTTTAGGGTTGAAAAATTGCAGAGAAGCCCTTTCCTACTTTATAATTCTTAGTTATCCTCTTGAAAAATATTATTATTATTATTATTATTATTATTATTATTAAAATTTCATCCAAATAACTATAAAAATATATATAAATATCTTTGATTCCATTTCTAATTGGACCATTAAACTCATTCCTCATTGCCTCATTGACATTTACCAATCCTTGAATAATCACATATCTATTTTATAAATAAATACCACTATATTATTTATCGATAAATATAATAAATATAATATTCACCAAATTTTGTAAATAAGTATTTGTTATTATTTAAATCATATACTATCTAATAGCTTGTGATTAAATTATAGTGATCAACCTAAACCAAATAAATAGTATTTATTCTGACTTGTTAAATTCAATACATCAATCTAACTAAAATTGCGGATACATATAGTGTGGGATGCACTAGGAATAATAAATATTGTAAATAGTCATGAAATTATAATTTAAAATGTTAGAATCTTGAATATTCTAGGTGAACTAGTGGGAAATAATTTAATGTCATAATGACATCCAACCTCCTATAAATACTTACGGTGTAATATAATCTTCTATCATGATATTTCAAATCAAGAAGATTTCATGCTGATTTCATCAACCTATATGCTCCATGTATCTTACGTTAACATTATAGAAATGAACCTACCCACTAAAAATTATTTCCATAATTATTTTAGTGTGTTCTATTCTATCAAAAGGCGTGAGATATTATCTTTAATCAAGGGATAGAGGGGATAAATCCTTTCTTATATAATCCATTAATGCAATATCACTCATGACATACCCAACAAGTCTTACCTCACAATGAGAATATATAATCAATGTTTTAATCAATAAATCAAATTATGTGAGTCAAGATATAGATTAATGATAATATTAATCTCTATGGATAAATATGCTCATCTGATTATAGGAATATCTAGTGACACGTTTCAATGTGGATTTCATATTTACGGGTCTATCCTCAAAACCACATATCATGAAGAATACCAGGGGATAAAAACATGGGATTGTTTTTAAATATATCATAATCCTTCCTAATACTAATATCTTGTACTTTAAATGTCTCATCAGATAACATCAACTATCCATATAACAATAATCAATAATATTGTCATGAACCTCTAGGTTCTCATCATAGTAAGGAACTACCAAGACATATTAGTGTGATATATATTATTAGTATATTTTGACATAAAAATTTCTAGAATAGGTACAACCATTATGTGATAAAAAATACCATTAATTAATAAAACATGTAATTGACTACTAAAAAATTTAATTCTGAGGGACGAACTCTAATAGATTTTCACCATGGTAAATACCTTTTTTCCTAGGCAATTTATCTTTTATGGATCATAATAAATTATACATGATATATAATTTCGACCCAATGATTCTATGTTCAGGATATATTTTGTTTCACTCAAAATTTTTAAGTGATAAAATTTTATTTTAAAATAACAAATGTATAATGTATTAAAAACATCTTATTTTTGAAAAAATATATATTAAATTATGAAATGTGAAATATGGGTTTAAAAAAAATTTAAAAAAATTAAAATTAATAAGTCACTTATAAAATACATATTTAATCTTGGTAAAATTTGATATGAATTTTCAATTATATTCTTATATACAAATAATGACATAAAATTCATTTTATTTGTAAAAAATGTATTTTTCACTATTCACCTTAAAAGTAATATTTTTAGAAAAACCCTAAAGATTCATCTTAGACTAATTTTTCCATGATAAATCCAAAAAATGAATTTAATTTTTCCAAATTCTCATCATAAATTTTATTAATAATATTTATTTAGAAATATTACAAATAGTGGAAAAAAATTTATAAAAAAATGATTTCTAGTATATTTACAATTATATTTCTTATAAATTACTAATTAAATTAGTGTTCATATAACTTGTTATAGGTTGATCCTTAAAATCAATAATATAGGCACTCTTCCCCTTCCAAATTCCCTAGGTGGCAATAGTCATGGATCTGCCTCCCCCACCCCCCATTAGAGAGGGGGAAACTCCTCATCCACCCTCTTATCATAATTTACCACATCCTTTTATTCCTTTATCTAACCCAAAAATTCTTCTATATTTCCCAGTTATCACAATTATCCCGAAGGTTCTAGATCTCTATGATGGATCTTCTTATCTATTAATCTTGACTTCAGAGTTCATGAAGGATTTGGTTCTCTTGAATATAACTTTGGTGGATTGATTTAGAAAGCACTGGCCCTCATTCGAGTCCTTTTATAGGTATGTCTATGGATATTGGGGTATTTAGCACTGAGCAGTGGTGGGACATCTTGAAAAATTGTACATGATGATTCTATTTGCTTTAGAGGATGATTTGAATCTTTCCTGATCCGGAGATATGATAACTTTAAATGGGTGTCCCTTTTACTTTTTTTTATGTTTTTATGATTTTCATATGAATTTTGATATTCCTACGATGGTGTTATGGGTATGGTTTCCAGAAAATCTAATCACCTTTCAAAAACCCTATGTTATATACATTATTGGGAACCCGTTTGGACATTTTTTGAGCTTTGATAGCATGATGGGTTCTGTTCTCACCTAATTTCACCATGTATATGGGTTGAAGTTGACGTTTCATGACCACTAATGTAGTGGATTTGAATCGTAACTATAGAAAAATTTCAATGTAAAAAAGAGGTGGTTCATAATCTTGGACTAATTATTTATAATAATTTAATCATATGTGTCACCTTTTCTCCTAATGTTGATGGGGTTACATGAATTTTTATAGAGTTCTTGATTCGTTATCTAGGACATCACATGGGTTAGAGGCTTTGGGTGGCCTAGTTATGGATCATTTTAGCATAAAAGATGAAATAGGTACTATTCCCAAATAGAATAATGCAAGAATGTCAAAATATAATCTGAAGGTGGTGGATATATTAAATTGGTTTACAAGTGATTTGGATGATTGTAATCAAACAATATAGGTACTTGTGAGGTCATGGTAAATTTTTGAAACAGATCCTCTATAACCTGATTTCAATATGTCAAAGCCTTATTCAAATGCAGAAGCTGCCTGGCTTGGAAATTTCCTCGCATGAGGTAGTGGACACTAAGGGATATAAGAATCAAAAATTGGTCTATTTAGATGTGTTTGGGGTTTGGTGAATGTTTTGGGAATACAAAATCTAATAAGGTTCTTATCATATATTAATTATAGTAATAATTTTGAACATCTAGTATCTAATATCCTTGGATATGATCAAAGAGATCCAATATGGGTAGAGATATCCAACAAAGATATATGATTATTAAGTGTATATTTAGGGGGGTCTATAGCCATATATCTTATGATGATTCAAATGGGGAACATAGTAGAGGTATTCACATCCAACGGTTGAACAAAGAAAGAAATAAAATAGGGATCCAGGGAGTTGAATCATGAACAAGAGAAACAAATACAAAGGGTGTATCTATTTCTCAAACCAACCTAAACCAATGGATTTATGTTCGGACAAAAACATTTGTTCTATGTCAATGGAGAGTGATCCCACTAATAATGATCAGATGATGGAGATTATCATGAACCTACTGAGTGTAATTTCAATGGCCTAATGTGTTGATTCTAAGGAACAAGATATTGAGGTGGTGGGTGACATGATGGAAAATAATTCTTGGATATATGGAGGTTCTTTTATTATTGAGGATGCTCTTATTGTTCCTTAGGGTCCATTGGAAAAAGAAGTAGAAACTTTTCATACACCATTAGAGATCGTGGATGGCTCACAGTTTGAAGCAGGTGAGGGGATAGAGGAAAAGTCTTGGGAACTTCTCTTTCACTTTGAGAAAGAATTATTGGATGAAGAATTAATTATTAATGCTTCTAATGAAGATGTAGACTGTATGGAAGAGCGATCTATTTTAAGTGGTCCCAAATAATGAGCATAGTTATTGGATCAACAAGAAATATCTAATTTTGACAACAGGCTTAAATGAAAGGAATACAGCTATGGAGGAGTTCATCCAAGATTGGGGGAAGATGGATTATCAATTTGAATGAATTATCAAAGATGGACCAAAAAAAGGTAACTGGTCTTTTCAAAAAATTAAAGAGGGATATTTTTTCTAAATAGTTCGAATTTTCATTAAATAATTTTGTAATCTCCTACCATGTGTGATTTTTTTCTGGTTGTAACTTTCAGGGTTTACCTTATTTTCCATAAAAATAAATTTTAATATAAAAGCTAATTTTCAGTCAGTTAATATAACTTGTTATTATTAAAAACAATAGTTACTTGATAAAATACTCCATTTTTTTAGGAATAATTTTTGAATCATATAGTGAATTTAGAAAAAATATATTGTATAAAAATATAAAAATTCATGATATATATTTACATATAAATATTTTATTACATTTTTATATAATATTAATTTATACTTATATAACACCTTATGATCTCTACATAACACCTAAGCCTCAGGTATTCCCTATATTCATTTGTGAGTGTTATTTCATCTAACATGAATCTTGTGAAAATATCTATGAGCTTGATATTCTCCCATATATTTTTTTTATCAATCCATAATTTTGGAAGATTGGATTAGGCTTGGTCTAGGGAAAACTTCAGAAAATATATCTATCTACCAAGCTCAGAAAAATGATCTTCATAGAAAATAAATCCACCTTCAAAATCCTTCTCATCTTGAATTATTTATTAATTTTGTAACACCCCAATATTTTATGCCTTGTATTTTTGTAAATTTAATCTCTTTGATAGCTTACATTACACATAACACTAAGCTTAAAAAATATATTAAAATATTATTATTTAATTATGAAAGCTTTCACCTAGTCCTTGGAGTGTAAGGAATGAATGGTATTAATTAAATTATGAATATATAGTTTACACATGTTTATAAAATTATTTCATTTATTTCCAATTAATTATAAATTAAACCAAAATCCAATTGAACATAAATAAAGTGTTTTAATAAAAACTATTTTTATGGCAAAATGGAATTTTATATTAATAAATTAAATTGATCACTATTTGTGAGAGATATTAATTAAATTTATATTTTATATATTCAGTCAAATGTTTTAAAATTTATTCAATTTATTTTCAATTATTAATAAAAGAATAAATCCATCATTAAGAATAAAATGCTATATTTCTAAAAAAAAGTAATTTTGTTTCATTTTAATGGAACACCTATTTGAAAATTAACTTTTAGAACCTTTATAAGTTTTATTTAAAAAATAAATTTCATTTTTTAATATATAATATCAAAATTATCTTACAAAAAAAATTGGTATTTTTCAGAGAGGTTTCAGTTTTTGAAGAATAATGAAAAATACTAAATTTTAATTGAAAACTAATTTTTAGTCCAATTTATTTATAAAGTTAAATTATATTTTCAATTTGTTTTAAATTATAATTAGTCAAATTATACATCAATAAAACTAATTTATATTATTTTAACCAATTTAACATTGAAAATTATATAAAATTATTTCAAATTATTGAACATTTCACTTAAAGAACTCGCTTTTTCGGTGTGTCTAAGATATTAATTTTAAATATAATTTTTTAGATTATGTGAATTTAATATGGTAAAATAGATTCCATTTTTTGAATAATAAGGTCCAAATTATTTTCTTCAGTAATTTTTATTTTTATAAATAAAAAATAAATTGTGGTAAAAAATGATTTACTGCATTATAGGTAAAATTAGGACAATAGTTAAAGTTAAAATGTAAAATCATAACATACCTAAAAATTGAAATGTTTAATGGTTGGATAAGGTATTTATAGAAACTAAAAATATGACAAAATAATATTTAATAATATAATCAATTGAAAATAATTTTCTTAAAATGTGGTTGGGTTTAATTATAAAATTATTATTATTTTAATCATTTAAACCCACCTCTCCTCATGTATAAATATCACCCCTCACCACCCCATTTAGACTTACAAGAATTTAATATACTCAAATATCTGCCCAAAACACTCCTCCTAACTCTACCCATGTCTAAGTTTTTCTGGTCTTACAAAAATACCAAATCCATGTTCCTCGCAGGGTTCTCCTAGGAGGTGATATTAAAGAGGTAATTTTCTCAAAACACGTATCTTAATTGTTTTTATTTTTCTCCTTTCTCCTCACCTACTTCATCCATAAAGGAATAAGAATTCCATAATCATGTAAAAACTATAATTTTAGGTTTCTAATGTAATATATTATATCCATCCTTTTTATTACCTCCTCTTATTTAAATAAGTGAAACTATTGTCCAAGTTATGTCAATTAATCATCTCTGTGAATAATGTTTTTCATCATTTTCCATTACCACATTCATGGCTGGTAATAAAAATATTTTTTTAGTTGAATAATACTTCTATAGGTATATATAACATGTTAAATCTTTTATAACTAATATATAATCATAATAGTAAATAAATAAAATCATTTGTGTTGTTCGGAAAAACCAAAAAAATTAACTAAACAATTATCATTAACATTTTATCTAATGAATCATCCTCATGTAATAAATAAAAATAATATATGGGAAAATTTATAATTGTGTTATTAAATTAATACTATTTCATTCAACTTATAGTGTTGTAATCCTATTTCACAAGAATAGTCATAATTTTACACAAATGAACATATCATGAAACCACAAAATGAACGCACCTGAAACCATCAAAATAGTGAAATATTATTAATTAATTGTTCATAATATGTTTTAAAATAATCACATAAGTTGTAATAAATATTAATTTAGTTCTGGAATGAGTGAATAACATTCATTAAATCAATATACATGAGGTTAATGTGTGTTAATATAAAGGTAAGTGTGAGCTAAGGGTTTCTCATATCAATTTTACTTTTATGAGATATATGTCTTATTCACCACTTTTTTTTTGTGGTGTATATACTGCTCCTTTGACATTTAGTATCATGAATCTACTTATTATAAATATATTATATGTTTAGTTTAATGTTGTTTTTCCATGTTTCTTATAATTCAAATGTTTCAATGTGGTATGGGACACTTGGGAATGTTTTCAAATTATTTTCCTCAAGAATTTTTCAAAGATATCATTTAAATTATTTTCATATATGTCAACATAATTTTTTGAATATTATGATTCATTTAGGTTGATCTCTTATTATAAGATCTTCCATATTCTATTAAATGGTTATTTATTACTTTGACTGGTGTTGTATGATTTGATACCATCCATCATATTACTCTAGATGGAATGTGATTATGTTTACATAATGGGGAAATTTATTTACATTTTGTAAGATGGTTTTAATAAAAATTTATATGTTAATTATGTTTCACCACTTTTATATGAGGAATTTATTGGACTTAGTATGTAATGGGTTGGTCCCACTATATTCACTAAATGCATTGGAAGGTCTCATGAGATAAACAAGTTCGATTTTTGGCTGATGTCTTATCCCTTATTATCGAATTCTTTGATGAGGCCCTGATGGTATATTTTAGAAATCCCGTATTAGGAATTACCTCATTATGATATAAGTTATTGATATTCCATGTGATTATTATATTACTATAATATCCAAGGTTATTTTTTCTAGTTCACATGAATATTTATGTAGAATTATTTTACAATATTTTATCCTAACCATATTATGTTCAAGTTATTGATTAAATATAATTAGTTTTAGTTCTTTTCCTTGCCGTAATTTTATTACATATTTAATATTTCTTATTACCTTTCCATATTTTATTTTTACATATCATTTTATCTCGCCATTTTATTATGTTTTATTTTTCCCCAATATGCCAAGAAGTTTATTATGACTGATACGAAAGGTTGAGCTAGAATAATAAAGGTGCCCTCAAATTATTCCATATGTTGTATTTATTTTTTATATTGTATATATAATGTTAAAGAATGTTTCTAATTTTCTAAAGCTACTAATTTGTTAAGTCCTTTTGGATTTGATTTCATATATATTGTACCAATGTAATAAATTAAGGCACTTTCTCTAGACTACTAGGGTCATAGACATTAAATATTTTGAGATATGGCACCATCATTTATTACCGAATAATTTAAGGGTTTCATTTTAATGGTTATAATTAGTAATCAAAATATATCAATTAATTTCATTTTATTTAGTAATAGTGTGTTAAACAAAATATTTAATATGTTTTTTATTTAATGAGAATATATAAAACAATATCATTACTTTATAAAAAACCCTCATGTAAATTATAACCCAATTAAGAAAACCCAAAATTCCAAACCCAAATACAATGTTAGAATGTCCATTAAAAGATAAAATGAGGTTATATTAATTATCAAACACATTTTAATTACTTTAATTGAAAATAATAAACATTAAATAAAATATATATATCTATGAACCCTTTATGCAATGAAAAATGAAACTACTAGTAAAAAATAATAAAATATTATTGAAAATATTTCAATGGATTGCATAAAAATCAAGGTCACTATATCCTCCACACCTTCAAGGATTTTCATCCAAGAAAAATGAATTAATCAATGAGGTGAGGATAATAAGATCTCATATGATTTTAATGCTCCCATGATCACTTTTTATAATTTTCATGTAACGAAAAACAAACATCAATTGGTTCGCTAGCACATAATGGATCTTCTAATGTCGATGCACAATCACTACTTGGAACACAATAAAGATTGTGTCATACTTTATATCAAACTCTCACTAAGTATTAATGTGAAATAGGTCACACACATATGGTTGTATCACTAAAACATAAAAGATGTTTTCCAACCAGTCCAACTTTGGGGATAATTATACATGTTAATAAATTGTTACAAACCTTTATAGAATGTGGAATTACTTGAAAATATGTAAGGACACATTACTACCTATACTACAATTCCATAAACTATTTTTTGGAATGACCTTTAAAAATCATGATCTCTATCCTATAATTATAAAAGAAAGTATATTAAATCCACTTAGTAATTTAAATCATTCTTGGATATACAAATATGATCTTGGATCACCTATGCCTTCTCCATCATCACACACATTAACTTTGATCCAGGGAGGGATGAATCTCCAATATATTCCTATCAAATTAGTGACCCAAAGGGTATCCAATATCATGGATTAAAAGTTTCAACGCTGTTTATGGGATAATGACTAATGTAGTATGAAAACTCATATAATGGTAGGTGACCATCCCATATCATTAAAAATTCATGAAATCAGACCCCAAATACATCTTTATGAACATTAGTGGTCCTCATATTCATGTATTCTATCTTGGTATGAAACATTGTAATAAAAAATATTAACTGAATAATTTCTCCAAACAACTTCACAAAATTAATTTGAATCATGTATATATGTTATAAATAATCACCAAGGGTAAAAAATATAACTAAAAAATCTTCTATATATATATATATATACACAAGTTCACTAACCACTTAACAAAACTATACTCCATGATGGGGGAAAAGTAAAATGATTTGTTGGATCGGTCAATTATCACCATGAAAAAATCATGTCCCATCACTATATATATATATATATATATATATAATTTAAATCCTATAATATAATTATATACACTTTCCATATTTCATTTTGGATCCTCGAGAGGATGACTCAATCAATATGGAACCCGGTGTTCACCCTTCTCTTATGAGTAGGTGAGCCATCATGATATAAACTTTATAACTCTCTAAATCACTCTTATAAACTAGAAATAGTTCATCAAATACTAATATATCATTCTAAAACTAGGATATACTACTAAATAAAAAGTTTGAAACTCTCATAAAAACTACACATGAAATATCATTGTAACCCTTATTCATCTCTAAAAGATGAATATGTTATCTAAAACTTTAGAGAATCCATCTAGTGAATTATTTAAAGATATCAGGTAACAAAATATCTGACTATTTATGTTTCTATAATAGGACTCCATAATATATTGATGAATAATGGGTGGAATCATGGTCTATCAATGATATGTAACATATCTATCTTTCATAAAAACTAATTGTATCAAGGGTAACTACTAAGATGACTCTTCCATATAGGAATTTCTTAGTAATGGTATAAGCCACACAATTTATCTTTTTTGGAATATATATTATCACTAATTATTAATCCAACCAAAACTCTATCTATCACATAATACTCTTAGTGGGATCTCACTGGTAGAAACTATTTATGGGACTCTTTTGATCTATATAGTCTGAAAATCACTGAATGAAATAGTATTTTATCCTTATCATCATGGAAAATACAAACCTTATATCTTCTATGTCATGGTTTTTATAGTTTTACTCATGATTTTATAACTTTTTTGAATCATAAGAGATTCCTTAAAACCTTTTCATCATAACACATAATGTCTCAGTCCTAGAGGAATTGTAGTACAATTTGAACCGAAATCCCTCCTTTAGAAATTGAAAAACTGGGTAAATGGTTAAATTTTTCTTTAAAAAATTGAAATTTCTATGATAATAATTATACAATATGAAAGGATAAACATTTAGGGTAATGGAATATAAGGCAGATACAGTCTTATTGAATTCCACCATGAAGAAATCATATAGCCCATTATCATAGGGAATTTGTAGACCTCAAATTCCATCATTTTTAGCTTCTAAATCATAGAAACATTAATATTTTTTGGAATAAATTTATCCTTTATACTCCGACATGGAATTTCCTAATAAATAAACCTATTGAATATATAACATTCACCTTGAGAGTTTATCATAATGTTTTTTCACACAAAGAAAGTCTAGGATGATAAATAAATGATAAAAATGTTTGCTCTATATTTGATAATGGATGAGAATTTGGTCAATGAAAATCACTAAGAACTAACCTATGAATGGATTTTTTATTTGTTTCATGAGCCCATATATATTGTAGTGACATTCATTACCCCAAACAACATCACTAGGTACCCATAATGAATTTAGATTCACATGGACTCTATTTTGGATATCCTACTCATATAACCAATTCTAATGGTATAAACCCTATTATCTATCTTGAAAAGCCCAATTCTTTATTTTATATTGTCAATGATTTAATATATTATCAATATAGGGAATTGGATCATGATATTCACTTAATTTAACTTGGGATATTCAATATGAAACATAAAACTTCCATCCTCCTTTTTAGTTAATAGATCATGTGTTTTCATGAGGGATATTTTGAATCTAAGGAAACCGTTTAATAATTCATCCTCCATCTAACAATTAATCTCTAAATGATCATATAACTTCATTCAATACACAGGATATGAAATTATAATTGTTCTATGGAACATTTCAATGAAAAAATATACCATTTAAAATTTAGTAAACTGAATTTTTTCAAGAAAAATATCCATGTAATCTCTAAAAACACATTAAATGTAACGACTCGGAATATTTGAATGATAATTGTTTCCTAAAAATGCTTGTTATATTATTTTTTTCACAACAAAACCATATCGTTTTTTTAATTTAAGTAAATACAAAAGGAAATGTGACCATCTTGTTTCAAATGTTATATTGACGTTGGTCAATCTGATAAATTTTCAATATGAATGTTGGGAACTATACTCTTGATAATAATTTTAATTTTATCATTAGAGTTTATAAGTAAAATGTTTTATAAAGAAAAATTGATACATAACGAAGTGTTGATGGAATCAACCCATAGAGTCATTTCATATGAATCCCATTTGTCAGAACTTGGTAGGTAGGTTGCATCATTGGGATTCTCTCTTGACTAATCCCAATCTAAGCTTCAGTAAGTGAGGCTTGAACAAAATTTCTTATGCGAGAAGTCCACATTACTGGAAATTACCACTCAGCCAATGTTAGTCGAGCCGCCCCAAGAATCTATCACCATCACACACCTTTTCCTTAGGTCATATATGGGTGTTATAAGGGGTTATGTGTTCATACCATATTTACATAAATTTTAATCCTTTCTTATAAATAAAATTATTATTCCATCAATTCCATTTTGATAATAGTTTTTTAAAAAAATATAACGAATTTGATAAATTAATTTTTTGGATAGAAATTACAATTTTCAGAAGAGATATAATTATTATAATAAACTAAGATATTAATAATTATTATTATTTTAATGAAATATTATGATTTATACACTCCTATTTAAATTTAAATGATAAAATAGTTTTATTTTTTCAAGTGTCAGAAATTTCACTATGCACTTTTACTATGCACTTTCTATCTGCTATTATTTTAAATAAATAATGATTTAAAATATTTAAAAGTTAAAATTATCATATTTGGAAAATTATTATGACATAATAAATATCATTTTTGAAATTATAATTTCAAAATTATGTGAGGATAAATTTATGTGAATTTTATAAAATACTTTATTTTTTCATGAACAGTAAAAATACATTTTGAGTTTTTCAGTACATTTAATTAAATCATAGTGATGTAATAAGTAATATAAAATCTTGGTTGAATATTTTGGATTAAAATATCATAATATGTTTCCTAATTTTCCAATTACATGGGAAAATATCATGGCCAAGCGCATGGTTTATCATTTACCACTTCCTAGGTGTCCAAGGAAATTAATAAACAAATCCTTCTCTTTTGCTCTAAATACCCACCCATTTATCCATTTTCCTTCACTTAAAATTCATCATCTACAAATATCTGATATTATTACCTACTAATTATTCCTCCCAATGTTTCGTCAAGTCTTCAAGTTCCTAATACTCAAGATTTAAGAGTCACTCTTCAAGGTAATGGAAGTCTAAACTACTCTTTTCCTTTCAAGTTCTGTTTTTATGTGGTATTTATTTCAAATTTCCAAACAATGTAATTATAACCATTTTATTCTATCCATTTACTATATTAATATTCTTTTATTAATGTAAACCCATTTTTCACTCTCTTATAATATTTTCAAAAACTATGTTTTTTACCCGTTATAGAGACAAATGTTTTTCTCAAAATTTCTCTTTTTTTTCTCAATAATTTCTCTTATTTTATTTTTTAAATATCCAAACACTTTATTTTAAATGGGTATTCACCTAGTAGTAAAAATTATATATTTTATTTTATTATTAACATACATTAAACCCTCCTTTCTTTTTTCATGGGTTAATAATGGCATAAAGATCTTCTTTTTAAGCGCTTTTTTAAAAAAACACCATGATTTTGATATGAAACCCGTTTAATTTATTATCTAAGGGTTATTTATGAAATGTTTTATTATGAAATATGTGGCTCATATTTATTAATACATATTAATTGTGCACCATTATATCACTCCAATGCTTTGGGTATGGAATTTAATCTCTAGATATGACAAGTTTTACAATACCTTGGTGAATAACCTTGGTAATTTTTATGACATATCGGTGACAACCCTTGGTGATATGTTTATGAATGTATCTTTTAAATTTTTTATCCACATTTACATGATATGGTTCTAGTTATTATTATGATATGTATCTTTCTCATTCCATTATGATATTCCTCAAGTTCTTATTGATATTTCTCAAGATCACATGTAAATTGTTTCCTTTGTTTTTTCTTATTGGTCCTTATACTTACCATTTAATTTAATGTATGTCCCTATGTTATTAGATTTATTAAATTTAATTAAGATAAACCTATGATGAAGATATGGAACACCTACTATATGGAGTCCTCGATATGTCCTAGGTTTAAATCAGTTTTCCGCAAGATCTTCAGGCATGCTCACTGGTTGGTCAGTGTCAACTTTTCGATCAAGTTATGGATTAATAATTGGGATGTAAGTCCTCTCATTAATCATATTTAACCCATGAATAATAGAATTAACTATATAACATATAAAAAATTCCAAATGAAAAATATGAATTATCTTCCTCGTGACATCAAACAGATTGTCACAAGCTATGAATTCTTAAACCAAGAAGACATGCTTATATGGGAGTCATCCTTAAATGGGAAAATTGACTCTAAGTCCTTATATAAACTTATCATATAGGGATCCCATAAATGGATTAGTGATTACAATAAGAAATTTATTTTTCCTTCTAGATTCACACTGTTATGGAGGATTTCACTTAACAAAATTCTCGTTCATGTCAACCTATAATAGGTCGGTATTAATATTTTCTCAAGGTGTGTGCTTTCCACTAGCACCATGAGGATGATGACCATTTTTTTTAAAAATACATCCTCACTTTGGAAATATATTTTTAATATCATTGAGATTTATACACCAAGAATATATGTCCTGAGATATTTTCTTCTAGCACTGATTAGCATCAATATGTCGAATAATATTTCCATTATCTTCAAGTTGGCATGTATTGAACTGTTGTATGTCATCTGGAGAGGATGAAATAAAGCTATACATAACCATTATCCCTTCAAAGATAAAGCTTCCCTTGCTGAAGTTGTGATGGAAGTACATAATTCTAACATTATGCATACTAAATATTGCAATAATTTAGTTCAGGATCTCATCATGCTAAGGAGACTGAAGGTCAGGGTAATTATCCTCTACCACGAAACATGATTTTGGTTTTTTGGATTTCTCCTTTTACTGGTTGGATTAAATTCAACTCTAATGAGGCCTTGAGAGGAAATCCAGGGCCAACAAGATATGGTATTATCCTCAAAGACTCGACTGGAGATGTCATTATATACCGATTTGGATATTATGGAATATCTACAGTATAGGAAGCATAAATGAATGGTTTGATTAATGTAGTCTCCATTTAATATAATAAGAACTAGAAAAACATATGGTTTGAGTGGGACTCCACAACAATAGTCTATTTTGTCCGAACTAGATAGATCCACCTCTCTTGGAACCTGGCAGTAAAATGGGTTGATTTTTTGCACCATCTTTCATTAATGAGCTACATTATCACACATGTTTTTTGTAAATCCAATGCACTTGTAGATGCACTTTAAAACAAGGAAGTGAACAATAAGGCTTAAATTTTCCCTAAAACTCTCCCTAATGATCTTCCTCTGATTTTACATAGGTATAAATGTAATGTGTCTACCTTTAGACTTTTGTAGCTACTAAGTTATAATTTAATATCCTTGAGCTCAATTTTCTCAAACAAAAATGAATAGTTATGTAATAAAAATGTGGGATTCCATAGTTGGTATCAAAGGAAGGTTTAGTTATTTTTCTAAATTAGGATTTGAAAACATTACAAAAAACCTTAGGGATAAGTTTAACATCTTGTTATTTTGGTAAAGTATTATGTAATTGGATTCTGAGAAAAGAAAACATTGTCTGAATATTAATAAGTGGATGTGGTTTTAGAATAGATATATATAGGGGTAACAACTCTGACAAGGTGCGCTAGTCCTAACTTTGTATACCCTAGTACTTGAAAACTAGCCTTACTACGCACCTGGTTTAACACTCCCATGAGATATGTTTGGTTAATTATAATCTTTTTATAAACCATTATGAAAGATATATATAAAATTTAACTATTTTTAATGAATAATGTACTTATGTTTTAAGACATAAAATTCTTCTGGAATTATAATTTTATTAAAATAAACACCATTTTAACTGAGGTTTTCCTATTTTAGTAAATGGTGGGAAATACGAGGAACTGTGTAAATGGTGAGTGAAATGGAACATACGCTGATGGACCTTAGAATAATTCATAATGAAAAACTTCATGAGAATTATTAATTAACTTCTCAACACAAAAAAGGGGAAGATGGTGAAAGCCTAGCCTAAAGTCCAATTATTCAGGTTTGGACAACTTTGGTACTTTTTTAATCACTATCAAAATTCAAAGTTAATGGAGGGTAATCACCATCAAACTCAGCATAGGCCTAGAGAGAAAGTTCATTCTTTTTTATCATAATGGATGAAGTCGAATCTCCAAATGATGTGGTGGTTGGTACTCTCATTGTTCTCTAAAATATAGAAAGTACATTATTTGATTCTAGTTATACTCATTCCTTTATTTCCTCCAAGTTTGCATCAAATATATAATCAATCACTAAACTACTATAAGTATATTTATCTATCAATACTCTAAGTGGGATTATCCAAGCATCAATAGTGTATAGAAAATTTAGTATTTACTTTGTTGGGAATCATCTTAGGGAAAATATAGTAGTCATTACCATGTTAGAATTCAACATTATACTAGGTATGGATTGTCTCTCAAAGTATAATTCTATGATCAACTATAGATTCAAGGAAATATCTATAGTCTTGAATCGAAAACCTATGGTTATTTTAAAAGGAGAGATATATCGACCTGATTCTTTTCTAGAAGCACCACATATAGCTTTCTTTATGAAACTAATTAGTTAATATGAAGAAGTAAATAAAATTATATAGATAGAGAACGTCCCCATTGTTCATAAATACATTGATGTATTTCGTAAGGAGTTACCTAGACCTCCTCCAAAAGTAGTGGTGGAGTTATCCATTAAAATTATTCCTAGATCCAAGTTGATATCAAAGACCCCTTATAGAATGGAAAATGTAGAGATATAGTAATTAAAGAAGAAACTTCAAGATATTTTGGATAAGGGGTGTATCTGACCAAGTGTGTCTCCTTAGGTAGAAACTATTTTCTTTGTGAAGAAGAAGGATGGATCAATGCGGTTATACATTGATTATAGAGAACTTTATGGGATACCTATGAAGTAAAAATACCCTTTCCCAAGAATTGATGATTTATTTTACTAGCTTCATGGGGCTCAATTCTTCTCCAAGATTGATCTTCGACCTGGTTATCATCAATTGAGGGTGAAGAAAGAAGATATTGCAAAATAATTCCCTCCAATCAAGATATGGGTATTATGAGTTTTTTTATGTTGTTCGATTTGACTAATTAACCTTCTATATATATGGATTTGATTAATAGAGTCTTTAAAGACCAACTTCAAAACTTTATGGTAGATTTTGTTGATAATATTATAATCTATTCCAAAATTTATGAGAAGCATGAGGATCATCTAAAGGTTATATTGAAAACTATGATAAAGGAGAGTCTATTTGGAAAGTTTAAAAAATTCTAATTTTGGTTACAACAAGATACATTCTTAGGGAACACAGTAAACAATGAAGGAATTTCAATTTATCCTTCCAAGAAAAAAGTTGTGGAGGAGTGGCCTTATCCTACAACAGTAACTGAGATTTGAAGTTTCCTTGGAATATCCAGATATTATAGGAGTTTTGTGAAAAAAATTTATGACTTTATAATCCCCTAACAAAGTTAACTCAAAATGGGAAAAATTTAACTGTATAAAGTAGTGTGAATAAAATTTCCAAGAGCTGAAGAAGAGATTGGTTATTGCACCAATGCTAACTCCACCCTCTATTATAGAAGGATTTTGTGATTTTAGTGATGTGTCTCTAAAAGGAATTGGCTAAGTCCTTATGAAAAATTATAAGGTGATTTTTTATGAATCTCGATAGTTAAAGCCTCATGAAAGAATTATCCAATGCATGACCAGGTGCTGGATATAGTTGTTTTTTCTCTAAAGATATAGAGGCACTATCTTAATAGGGAGAAATGTGATATATACATAGACCACCAATGTTTGAAGTATATTTTGACACAAATATAATTGAATATGAGATGGGATATATGATTGGAACATCTTAAAGACTGTGTTTATTCAATTCATGATCATATTAGAAGAGTAAACAAAGTTGTTGATGCATTAACTAAGAAAGACCATGTTGTGGTGGAAATGATGAGGATTCAAGGAGATCCTTTTATCAAAGACCTAATAAAACTGGACATGAGAATCATAAGGTAAGGTACATCATCAAACTTATCCTAAATTATTTCTCAAGTACCATTACTAGGTATGATCATGAATTCTTAAAGAGAGTATCCTTTGTTATAGAAGAAGATAGAGGCTGTGAAGAATGTGAAGTTTCATGAGTTCAATGTTGATCAAGATGGTGTAATGAAATTTTGTACAAGGTTTTTTTTTATCTATTACAAAAATAAATAAAGAGCTGATGGATGAAGATCATAGCTCTATATTCTATATACATTCTGAAATCACTAAAATGTATATGAAAATTCATGATCATTATTGGTGGGATAACTTTAAAATGGTGATTTCCAACTACACTAGAAGGTGCCTCGTGCGTCAAAAAGTGAAGGTAGAGAAAAAAATCCTAATGGGGTATTAAAACCACTACTCATGCCAACATGGAAGTGGGACAATATCACTATAGACTTTGTCAGTGGTCTCTTGAAAACAACCAAAGGAAACAATGTGCTATGGGTTATAGTGGACCATCTCACCAAGATTACCCATTTTATATTTATTATGAAAGATTTACCTCTTTATAAAGTTGTCAACTATGTGAAGGAAGGGCTGAGTTTTCATGAAGTGAAACATTCTGTAATTTTTTATCCTGATCCAATGTTCACAGAAAAATTCCAGATAAATCTTCAACATTTTTTGAATAATGAATTTAATTTCAGTACGGCCTATCACTACCAAACTGATGGTGAATCAGAAAGGACTATTTACATTCTTGAGAACAATATGAGAATATTATCAATGTAATTTAAATGTGTATGGGATCAACATCACCCATTAATTGAGTTCCCATACAACAACAGCTTACATTAGAGTATTTAAATGACACCCTATGAAGATATATATGGGAAGCGATGTAGAACTCCTACATATTGGGATGAAGTTGTGCGACAAAGCTTCTTGGGATTGATCTTGTGAAATATATTATAGAAAAGTTTCATGTCATCTAAAAACACATAAAGTCTACTCAGAGTCGACAGAATAGCTATGCTGACAATCATTAAAGGGACTTCGAGTTTGATGTTGGTGACAATGAATTCCTTTGAATTTCACCATGGAAGAGATTCATGAGGTTTGTTAATAAAGGGAAGCTTAGCCCCAAGTACATTAGCCCCTATGAAATTGAAGTGCACTGTGTTGCATTTGTTGTCAATAAGGTATGTTGTTGATCAGAAGATGTCAAAGAATGAATGGATGTCAAGGAGAGTCAATATGTGAATGGCAAAGGCTATGATGGTGTTGGTGATGAATGGAGGATGGCCATTGTGTTAAGATGAATGTCACTTAGGAGATTCACTAAGTGGCATAAGTGTTTATGGTTGAAACATTCATCCATGTTAATATCATACGATTGAATAACTGATCTTAATGTTACAATACTTGTATCAAGATGATACTAAGTTACACCACTTGAATAATGGATGATGATGGAGCATCATCATTAAATCTGACGATTGTTGAGCTGCTCTTTAAGTGTAAAGAACTTGTATCAAGATGATACAAAGTCACAACATGATTAGAAGACCATGCATTGTAGTGACAATGCATGAGGAGTTGAAAGTGATCCATCCATATGTTCTAAGTGGATGAAGTGGATTAAAGAAGTCCATGCACTATCACTTAGTGCATGTGAATTTGAAGAAGATCCAATTTGATCTCTGATTAGATCAATGAAGAACATTGAAGAATCTATTTGATTAAGGAGCTCGGTTGATGAAGAATACCCTTTGGGAATTCCACATTCTATGTATTGAGTATATGTGAGGAGGATTGAGGAATTCCTAAGAAGAAGAGACGAGAAGAAATGAAGAAGGGAGAATGGCTTGGAAGATGAATGGAATTTGACATTTTATATAAATAGGATACTTTGTTTTTTAACAAAGTGTTTAACACTTCATTTGCCAAAAAAATTGGCCAGCCATGCACACCTTGAGGGTTAAACCCCAAGGCATGTGGGCCTAAGGCGCCACGCCCAAGTGGACATGCGGGGGTGTCACGCCCGGGCGGTAGGGGCGCAGGAACACGCTCGCGAGAGCGCCAGAGGGCATAGAGGGCGCTAGTAGCGCGCCCGAGTGGCAGGGGTGGGCGCAAGAGCGCGCCCGCTAAGAGAACACGGTGCGGGGCGGCACCGTGGAGGTAGAAGTTCAACTGGTCGTCTCTGGGAGAGGCTGGTTGATAAACCGCGGAAAATCCGCTCGGCGATTCGATGTGGGACGCGCAAATTTCACCGGGAGCGCATCCTGGCCGCACGATCGATCGCGCGCTGGATCGCAGCCGCTCATCTCATCCGCCACGCGCCGCGATCTAATCCAGCCGTCCGATGTATTTCAAACTCTGGATCCGACGGTTGAGGAGTCGTCCTCTACCATGAGCTCGCCCGAGGCCACCCGGGACTCCTCCTTCGAACCAGGCGCCTCCCGAGGACGGATTTAGAGCTCCTGGCCACCGTTGTTCGAGATGAAGGATCCATTGAGCTCATCTGAGCGTAACAAATGAATCCATGCTTAAAAAGGGGTTTGCATGGAACAAATGAGAAAATTCGAAGAATTCCGAGGAAAACGAAGTTTCTGAGGCTTCATGTGTTCATGTTTTGCATGGTTTGGATTTTAATAAAGCCATGCATGCGTTCTAAGTCGCATGCATGTGAAGAAGATAAAAAATAAAGAAGAAAGAACTCACGTGGGATAGTAGAGAAAATCAAGATTTTCAAAATCTTGAAATACCCGAAAACTTCGGGGATTCAAAAGTTATCTCACGCGGATGAACCACACCATCTCTGCCTATATAAAGAGAGGTCGAGACCTCGGTGCAGCTTGCTGATCCTTTTCTGAAAAAATTCGAGAGAAGTCTCATGAGTGCCTTTGTACCTCGCGAAGTAGAAGCCCCGCGCACACTTGTGCGGCTGAAGTCCTGGTGCCACCCGAGGCCCGAAGGTCCCCTGCGCGCATCACTTGCGCGATAGGAAGAGATCTCCCTTCCCGCATACTTGCGCGGCAGGAGAAGCTTGCGCACCCAAGGTTCTCTTGCACTCTTTAGGCTTGCACGACCCGAGGCTGCATCACTTGCGCACCCCGCGGTTGGTTGAGCCTTGCACGGCTGCCTTGCACCCGAGGCCTTGCACGGCTCTTGTGCCTTGTGCACTTGCGTGACAATGGAGTAGAGGAGAGGCCTCACCAAGCACTTGTGTGCCTTCATATTGGCAGTGTGTGTGCAAAGTGAAGGAGGAAGGCCGAGAAATTTTTTGTGTGTGTATGATTGAAGAAACAAGTTGGCCCAGGCTTAGTATTTGTGTGTGCAAGAAGAAGAAGGCCACAACACACCCCGTGTGTGTGCAAAGTGGGAGAACACCCTACGGGCAGTGGGTGTGCAAAGGAGGAAGGTCGTAGCCTTGTGGGTTCACACTTTGAAGAAAAAATAAAAGAACATATTTTTGTGTGTGTGCAAAACAAAAAGAGGAAGAAGGCCAAGCTGTGTGTGTGCATAAGGAGTGTAGACCACAACAAAGAAGAACACATTTTGTGTGTGTGTGCAAGAGGAAGAAACAAGTTGTGTGTTCTAGACAAGAAGAGGCCGAAACATTAGTGTGTGTGCAAAGTGAAGTGTACACACTAAGAAGGAGAAGAAGAAGGATACTCCACACTAAAGTAGAACACGCATTAAGTGTGTAAAAAAAAGAACAAAGAGTGTGAAAGAATTTGAGAAGAAGGTGTGTGTGCGCCAAAAGGAGAATACACCCTTTGAGGGTTTATCACACCAAGAAGAAGGAAAGGGAAGTGCATGCATGCATGCATGCACATGCACACGTGAACAAAGCTAAATCAGGCTGTGTACAATTGAGTTGTCCAAGACCAAAAGATCTTGAAGAATTAGAGTTTCCATGCATTCAGTGCATGAAGTTGAATTGAGTGAGACTGAAGCCAAGCTAAAGTGAAAGATATTATTTGGATGAGTTTTAATTAATTGAGAAGACCCTGATCAACATAAGTGATCAGAAGCTGTGTGCAAGACCAACAGACCTTTTCAGAGGCTGTTAAAGATTCTTGAAGAGAGAGGCCAGGTCATCCTAAGAGAAAGGAGATAAATCCTGAGCAAGACGAGAAGACCTGTTCATCACAAGTGAGCAGAGGTACAGAGCAAGGCCAGCAGTCTTTATCCCAGACTGCTGAAGATACTTGAAGAAGCTTAAAGAGAAGAAGAGCTACTCGTGTGACTCGAGGAGCCAGGAGAAGCCCCCTGTGAGACTCAGGGTGGAAGAAGTCTTCAGTGGGATTCTGGAGCAGGCCAGTGGGACTCTGGTAACACTGTGGGACGCAGTATAAAGACCCTCTTGTGGGACTCAGGAGAGATACAGTGGGACTCTGTATCGACCATTGTAATACTAACAGATTATAATGGGAGAAACCATGTTGGGGAGTATAACCAACATGGCAAGGACGTAGGCCTTTGGTGCTGAACCTTGTAAATCCTTGTGTCCTGTGCCTTTACATTTACTTCATCACTCGAGGAAAGGCTGAGAGATACAAGAAGAGTGGATCGAGGCCTTAACAAGCCATAGAGTTTTAATTGATAAAGAATCAATTAGTAAAAAGTTTTAAAGGATCACTGATTCACCCCCTCCCCCTCTCAGTGATTCACACTGATCTGGGCACTTAAATTGGTATCAGAGCGAGGTTCCCTCTAAAAGATCCAAGGGAGTCTTTATGAAGTGCAGATTTGAGGAAATGAAAGAACAGCCTCAAATGGAGATATCTGCCAAGACTCTAAAAAACAGAATGAAGAAACAGGCAAAGAAGATGAAGAAGAATGTTGTTGCAATCATAGAAACTCCTTCTATGGAAAGAAATGTGAAAGTCACATCAGATGAAAATTCCTTTTATCATTCTTCTGATGAATCCTGCTCTAGCTATGATGAATATGGAAGAAACAATGATCTTCTAAATGCAATAAAATATCTTCAGAAGACAGTCCCCAAGGAAGTGGCAATGTGTATAGCTACAGGCATCCTTGATCTTCAAGAAGAAAAATTACAGCTAGAAGATGAAGCCAATTCTCTGGAAGTCCAATTGGTAAAAAGGGTTGGCATAACCAACACTCTCAGAAAGCTGGTGAATTCCAAGGATGAAACAGTTTACCTTTGCAATGAAAGATATGAAGACACTACTGAAGAATTGCAAAGAAGCCTTTCTGAGAAAGAATTCTTTATGATAATTGTTAAAGAAGTTTTTCATGCACTGGAAAAGAGGCACAAAGTTTCAATGATTGTCAGAGATGCTCAAATTGAAGACAAAGTCAAAATGGTGAAGGAGCTTGACAACTCATTACATGAAATAAAGAAGGTGCATGATGACCAGATGGAACAGCTGAAACAGAATTGGGAAGGTAGGCTAAGATTGGTTGAGGATGAGAAGAACTCCCTCAACATGAAATGGTTAGAATTAGAGGTGATATTGGAAAATCAGCAATCACCCAAAGCCAAAGCCTCCCAGACAGCTGGAAGAAGAAATTTTTCCACTCAAGTGAGCATTGATCAGGATGATTCTAAAAGAAAGACATCCTCTAATAAAAGGGAAACATCTTCTAGAAAGAAGGTACCATCCACACCATCTTGTACTCATGATTTTAAAAGTGTTTCCACAAAAAGTACAGGATGGAAGAATAATTCCAAACAAGTATGGATGAGGAAAATGAAGAAAGAAATCTCTCCTAAAACAACACAGCAGTTCAAGAAAAGTACCCTACAATCAGAAGGACTCAAGAGGTCAAGATTTGTGGGTCAGTGTTGGTGTTGTAGCAAGCATGGGCATTGTGCAAAAGATTGTTGGTACAATCCTCGGAATGAAAAAGCACAAAGGAAGCCCATGCCAAGGGGGAGCAAGCCAGAAGAAAAGAAGCAACATCCACAGGTCCAGAAACATCTATTTTCTACTAACAGATTTGGATTTCTTGATAACATCTGGGATGTTTGCGAAAGTGGTAAAAATGATGCATGTAAATCTCCAACTGTATCCAAAGCTCAAAAGAAGAGAAGATCACAGAACCTGGCTAAGATAGATTCCTTGGGAAGCAAGCAGAAGAAAGTTGACAATGCTCCCTAGCAGATTTTGAATAAGGAAAAGAATTCCTTGGAGTCTGAGTCCAAGAAGGGTGATGCATCCAGAAGGACCACCAAGAAAACATGCTTCTACCGTGGAAAGAAAGGTCATACCATGGATCTTTGTGAACAAGACATGGAACTGAATAGAAGTAGACTGGACTTAAAAAGACAATCAATCCAGAAGAAGCATAAGGGATTGATTAAAAACAAGTTGCCTAAGAAAGGTAGCATGAAAGCATCAAAAGAACCATGTGGAACTTCCAGAACTGAGGCCACACTTCCAAGTGACTTACTTGTCATATGGACAAATCAGTTGCAACTTGCCAGAGAACTACAAAGAGCTGAAGATAAAGTTCTGGCAATTTCTAAGGCAAAAAGGAAGAAGAATATTTCACATGAAGATCAAGTTCTGTGTGTGAGGTGCAATCAAGATGGACATACTAGTGATAAATGCATGATATTCATTCCAGCTCAGAAGGGATTCTTCAAAAGAATGAAGATTGCACCAGGAGACTCTAGTGTTCAGAAGGCACCTAGAAATAGAGGATTCACACACAAAGAAGTTAAAGAGGTGTTGAGATCCACACCAGCACAAACATAATTGAAGATCAAATGTGCAAGTGTGAAGAATGGTGAAAATGGGACATCTCGGTTGAGAGAATCTTCTCAACCTTGTTGTTCACATTGATGAACCAAGGAGGTTCCATCTTATTCCCTAATCACTTGTATTTACATGTGCTGACATTGCAGGGAATTGAAGATGATGATCATTCTCAGCTGGAGGATGGTTTGGAAAGAATGGAGTGCATCCCTTGAGGGGGAACCAATCTGAAGAAGATGGGATTCTGAGATTAATACCATCTTGAGAAAAGTTAAGTTATTCCAATCATACTTTCATCCCTTGTTTCTTAATTGAGTTTATCTTGTCAATTAAGGGGGAGTATGGATTGAAGACAAATGGATGAAAGGGGGAGCTTTATCTTTGCACCTGAACTTTCTAATGAGTATTGTGAAGTTGTGCAGGATTTAGCAAATTCATTGTTATATCTGAAAAATTTCAAGCCCCTTGAAGCATGATCTCACATGTATAGTGAATGTTGGACAACATTGAGTACCTTGGTTACATCACTCTTGTTTTCTACACCGGGTTAGCCCAAGTAGACTTAGAGTTCATTTACTAAAGGTTCTTTGCTAAAGAGAACATGTGACATCATCCCCTCTCTGTGTTTTTCAAGAAAATACTTTTCAAAGGGAGGAAGTGATATTTTGAAAAGGAACCACACCACACCTTTGCATTTGGTTGCCAATAAGGGGGAGAAAAGCTGACATATTGCCCCAGAAATGTGTGGTACACATATTGACCCATTCATATGTGTTCTACTGATTGGATTGACAATATGTGCTCTAGTGGTATTGACAACAAATACAAAGGGGGAGATTGAAGTGCATTGTGTTGCATTTGTTGTCAATAAGGTATGTTGTTGATCAGAAGATGTCAAAGAATGAATGGATTTCAAGGAGAGTCAATATGTGAATGACAAAGGCTATGATGGTGTTGGTGATGAATGGAGGATGGCCATTGTGTTAAGATGAATGTCACTTAGGAGATTCACTAAGTGGAATAAGTGTTTATGGTTGCAACATTCATCCATGTTAATATCAGACGATTGAAGAACTGATCTTAATGTTTCAATACTTGTATCAAGATGATACTAAGTTACACCACTTGAAGAATGGATGTTGATGGAGCATCATCATTAAATCTGACGATTGTTGAGCTGTTCTTTAAGTGTAAAGAACTTGTATCAAGATGATACAAAGTCACAACATGATTAGAGGACCATGCATTGTAGTGACAATGCATGAGGAGTTGAAAGTGATCCATCCATATGTTCTAAGTGGATGAAGTTGATTAAATAAGTCCATGCACTATCACTTAGTGCGTGTGAATTTGAAGAAGATCCAATTTGATCTTTGATTAGATCAATGAAGAACATTGAAGAATCTATTTGATTAAGGAGCTCGGTTGATGAAGAAGACCCTTCGGGAATTCCACATTCTATGTATTGAGTATATGTGAGGAGGATTGAGGAATTCCTAAGAAGAAGAGATGAGAAGAAATGAAGAAGGGAGAATGGCTTGGAAGATGAATGGCATTTGACATTTTATATAAATAGGATACTTTGTTTTTTAACAAAGTGTTTAACACTTCATTTTCCAAAAAAATTGGCCATCCGTGGACACCTTGAGGGTTCAACCCCAAGGCATGTGGCCCTAAGGCGCCACGCCCAAGACGACACGCGGGGGTGTCACGCCCGGGCGGCAGGGGCGCAGGAGCACGCCCGCGAGAGCGCCAGAGGGCATAGAGGGCGCTAGTAGCGCGCCCGAGTGGCAGGGGTGGGCGCAAGAGCGCGCCCGCTAAGAGAACACGGTGCGGGGCGGCACCGTGGAGGGAGAAGTTAAACTGTCCGTCTCTGGGAGCGGCTGGTTGATAAACCGCGGAAAATCCGCTCGGCGATTCGATATGGGACGCGCAAATTTCACCGGGAGCGCATCCTGGCTGCACGATCGATCGCGCGCTGGATCGCAGCCGCTCATCTCATCCTCCGCGCGCCGTGATCTAATCCGGCCGTCTGATGTATTTCAAACTCCGGATCCGACGGTTGAGGAGTCGTCCTCTACCATGAGCTCGCCCGAGGCCACCTGGGACTCCTCCTTCGAACCAGGCGCCTCCCGAGGACGGATTTCGAGCTCCCGGCCACCGTTGTTCGAGCTGAAGGATCCATTGAGCTCGTCTGAGTGTAACAAACGCATCCATGCTTAAAAAGGGGTTTGCATGGAACAAATGAGAAAATTCGAATAATGCCGAGGCAAACGAAGTTTCCGAGGCTTCATGTGTTCGTGTTTTGCATGGTTTGGATTTTAATAAAGCCATGCATGAGTTCTAAGTCGCATGCACGTGAAGAAGATAAAAAATAAAGAAGAAAGAACTCGCGTGGGACAGTAGAGAAAATCATGATTTGAAAAATCTGGAAATACCCGAAAACTTCGGGGATTCAAAAGTTATCTCATGCGGATGAACCGCACCGTCTCTGCCTATATAAAGAGAGGCTGAGACCTCGGTGCAACTTGATGATCCTTTGCTGAAAAAAATAGAGAGAAGTCCTGTGAGTGCCTTTGTGCCTCACGAAGTAGAAACCCCGCGCACACTTGCGCGGCTGAAGTCCCAGTGCCACCCGAGGCCCGAAGGTCCCCTGCGCGCATCACTTGTGCGACAGGAAGAGCTCTCCCTGCCCACATACTTGCGCGGCAGGAGAAGCTTGCGCACCCAAGGTGCTCTTGCACTCTTGAGGCTTGCACGACCTGAGGCCGCATCACTTGCGCACCCCGCAGTTGGTTGAGCCTTTCACGGCTGCCTTGCACCCGAGGCCTTGCACGGATCTTGTGCCTTGTGCACCTGCGTGACAATGGAGTAGAGGAGAGTCCGCACCAAATCACTTGCATGCCTTCATATTGGCAGTTTGTGTGCAAAGTGAAGGAGGAAGGTCGAGACATTTTTGTGTGTGTATGCTTGAAGAAACAAGTTGGCCCAGGCTTAGTATTTGTGTGTGCAAGAAGAATAAGGCCACAACACACCCCGTGTGTGTGCAAAGTGGGAGAACACCCTACGGGCATTGGGTGTGCAAAGGAGGAAGGTCGTAGCCTTGTGGGTGCACACTTTGAAGAACAAATAAAAGAACATATTTTGTGTGTGTGCAAAACAAGAAGAGGAAGAAGGCCAAGCCGTGTGTGTGCATAAGGAGTATAGACCACAATAAAGAAGAACACATTTTGTGTGTGTGTGCAAGAGGAAGAAACAAGTTGTGTGTGCTAGACAAGAAGAGGCCAAAACCTTAGTGTGTGTGCAAAGTGAAGTGTACACACTAAGAATGAGAAGAAGAAGGATACTCCACACTAAAGTATAACACACATTAAGTGTGTAAACAAAAAGAACAAAGAGTGTGAAAGAATTTGAGAAGAAGGTGTGTGTGCGCCAAAAGGAGAATACACCCTTTGAGGGTTTATCACACCAAGAAGAAGGAAAGGGAAGTGCGTGCATGCATGCATGCACGTGCACACGTGAACAAAGCTAAATCAGGCTATGTGCAATTGAGTTGTCCAAGACCAGAAGATCTTGAAGAATCAGAGTTTCCATGCATTCAGTGCATGAAGTTGAATTGAGTGAGACTAAAGCCAAGCTGAAGTGAAAGATATTATTTGGATGAGTTTTCATTAATTGAGAAGACCCTGATCAACAGAAGTGATCAGAAGCTGTGAGATAGACCAACAGACCTTTTCAGAGGCTGTTGAAGATTCTTGAAGAGAGAGTCCAGGTCATCCTAAGAGAAAGGAGATAAATCCTGAGCAAGACGAGAAGACTTGTTCATCACAAGTGAGAAGAGGTACAGAGCAAGGCCAGCAGTCTTTATCCCAGACTACTGAAGATACTTGAAGAAGCTTAAAGATAATAAGAGCTACTCGTGTGACTCGAGGAGCCAGGAGAAGCCCCCTGTGAGACTCAGGGTGGAAAAAGTCTTCAGTGGGATTCTGGAGCAGGCCAGTGGGACTCTGGTAACACTGTGGGACGCAGTATAAAGACCCTCCTGTGGGTCTCAGGAGAGATACAGTGGGACTCTGTATCAACCATTATAATACTAACAGATTATAATGGGAGAAACCTTGTTGGGGAGTATAACCAACATGGCAAGGACGTAGGCCTTTGGTGCCGAACCTTGTAAATCCTTGTGTCCTGTGCCTTTACATTTACTGCATCACTCGAGGAAAGGCTGAGAGATACAAGAAGAGTGGATCGAGGCCTTAACAAGCCATAGAGATTTAATTGATAAAGAATCAATTAGTAAAAAGTTTTAAAGGATCACTGATTCACCCCCTCCCCCTCTCAGTGATTCACAATGATCCGGCCACTTTAGAAATATTAGATCGTATTGGAGAAATTTCCTATTAACTAGTTCTTCCACCAAATATATCTCAAGTTAATGATGTATTTCATGTATCTGTCTTGATGAAGTACATAAATAACCCCTTTCATGTACTGAATCCTGGTGTGGTATAATTGGAACATGACCTCACTTATGAGGAGAATATGATGGAGATATTGGACTATAGATACAATGTTCTATGCAATAATACTAACAACCTCATAAAAGTGTTGTGGAGGAACCATAAATATGAAGAAGTTTTGTGTGAACTAGAGGGAAAAATGAGGTAGAAGTACTCACACCCATTCTAAACCAAGGGTATGAGTTGAAATTTTTGGGTTGAAATTTCTTAAAAGGGGAAGAATATAATGACTCTAAGTTTTTTAATGATAATTGTTTCTTGAAAATGTGATTTATATTTTTTTCACAACAAAACCATATCTTTTTTCTTTAATTAAGTGGATATAAAGGGAAACATGAACATATGGTTTTGAATGTTATATGACTATTGGTCAATTATTATTATTGGTCAATATGACCATTTGAAATATACTCTTGATAAAAAAATTAACATTATCATTAGAGTTTATATGTAAAATTTTTTACAAAGAAAAACTGAAACAGAAAGAAGAGTTAATGGACACAATTAGTATAGTCGTTTGATACGAATCCCATTTTTTAAAACATGGGAGGTAGGTAGCGTCCCTGGTATTATCTCTCAACCAATCCTAATCTGAGCTTCAATAAGTGAGGCTTGAATGAAATCTCTTATAGAATAAGTTCAAGTTAGTGGAAATTCCCAGTCGGGAAATTTTAGTTGAGTTGCACCAAGAATATATCACAATAACACACCTAACCCATAGGTCAAATGTGGGTGTTATAAGGTTTTATGTGTCTATACCATAGTTTGTTAATATGTAATATTTTTTTAAAAATAAAATTTTTATTCCATCAATTCCATTTTGAGAATAGTTTTTCTTAAAAATATGATGAATTTGATAAATTGATTTTTTAGATCGAAATTATACTTTTTAGAAAAGATATAATTATTATAATAAACTAAGATATTGTGAATAATTATTATTTTAACGAAAAATTATGATTAAAACACTCCAATTTAAATACAAATTATAAAATAATTTTATTTTTTCAAGTATTATAAATTTCACTGTGCACTTTCTATCCTCTGTTTTTTTTAATAAATAAGGATTTTTATATTTAAAAGTTAAAATTCTCATATTTATATAATTATTATTATAAAATAAATGTCCTTTTTGAAATCATCACGTCAAAATGAGGTTATGGTGAATTTATGGGAATTTTTTAAAATACTTTATTTTTTTTGAATATTGAAAATACAGTTTGAGTTTTTCAATAAGTTTGATGACATCATAATGATGTAATAAGTAATATAAAATTATTTTCGACTCTTGTGGCTTAAAATATCATAATATGTGTCACAGGTTTCTAATACCATGTGAAAATTCCATGGGAAAGCCCATGGTTTTTCATTTACCACTACCTAGGTGTCCAATGAAATTAATAAACAAATCCTACTCTTTTTCTATAAATACCCACCCATTTCTCAATTTAATTTCACATCAAATTCATCCTCCATGAAGTTATGATATTATTACCTCTCAAGGAGTCCTTAAATGGTTTCATTAATCCCCTAAGGTCCGGATCATCAAGTTTTACGAGTCACTCTTCAAGGTTAGGGAGTCTCAACTTCTCTTTTCATTTTAAGTGCCCTTTTTATATGGTATATCTTTCAAATTTCCAAACTATTTTCTTCTATAAATTTTATTATATTAATTTATTGTATTAATATTCTTTTATGAATTGGATACCCTTTTCCCCTATTTTTTTAATTTATTCAAAAACCATTTTTCATGCCCGTTTTGCTGCTGAATTTTCTTCTCAAAGTTTCTCTATTTTTCTCACAAATTTATCTTATTTTCTTTTTTTAATACCCAAACCTATTTATTTTAAAGGATTATTTACCTAGATTTCAAAATTATATATTTTATTCTGGTATTAATATGTATGAAACTCTCCTTCCTTTTTCATGGGATAATAAGGATATAAAGATCTTGTATCTAAGCATTTTTTTTAAACACCATGATTTTGATATGAAACCAGTTTCTTTTATTCTCAATGGATTATTTATGAAATGTATTATTATGATATATGTGGATCAAATTAATTATTAAATATTAATTTTTTTCACTAATATCACTCAAATTCATTGGGTAATGAATTTAATCTCTATAGATGACAAGTTTTACGATACCTTGGTGAATAACCTTGGTAATTTTTATAGCACCTCAGTGGAAAACCTTGGTGATATGTTTATGAATGTATCATTTAAATGTTGCAGACAGATTTCCATGTTATTATTAATGTTATTATTATTATGTTATGCCTCTTTCTCATTCTTTTATGATATTCCTAAAGTTTTTATTGATATTTCTCAAGTTCACATGTAAAATGTTTCTTTTTCTTTCCCTTACTTGGCCTTATGCTCACCCTTTCATTTAATGTATGTCTCTATATTATGAGATGAAGTAAATATAATTAGGATAAACTTTCGATGAGTCATTTTAATTTTGTTTATAATAATTTCTATGTTTTCATGTATTATATACCTTATTTCCAAGAAACTAAACTTTAAAAGATCCTATGAGTGTACAATGTAAGGAAAAGTTATGTAATAAAAAGGTGGGATTCCATATAAAACATCCCCTTTAAAATATCCATAGCAAAAAAATATAAAAAATAATGTGTCATTATATGTAACATCTAGATAGTGGTTCCTAATTGTTTTTCCATAGGTTTCCTCTCACCACTGAAGGATAATCGTAACTCATCTACTCGATGCAATATCATGAGTTATATGAACATTATGTTGTACTTAGACATGGTAATTTTACCCTATTAAAGTTGTAAACAATGTTATATGAACCATCCTCAATAACTTGAAAATACTCCACTTTGAATAATCTCTCAAACTATTACTATGGTAGAGTAAATTTATATTGATTCTTTTTAGTATGTTTACAACAATCATTAGTTATACCATGAAGAGTACACAATATAAGGATCACTATATGGTTGATGGGTGTTCAAACTAGATGGAAAATGTGAATCACTAACTCAATATAATCAAAATCCATCATTGGGTCATGCTCAGTAAAAAATCATGGATTCCTCTATTAATGGAATTCACAAAGTGAACTTAATCAATTAGCAATATTATCCTACTATTTGTGAATACCATCTAATATAGGGTATGGACTATATAGGTCTTTACACCATTTACTCATCATGGATTTGCTTATTAAATAGAGGTTGAATCACAAGGAAAAATTCATCACATCCCTAGCTCGAAATATGATATTGCTAGCCATGGGTTCTAATCCTAAACATGAAATGATGAAACCATAGTTGTAAAATATTTTTTGTTTGATATTACACAAGAAGTAAATTAAATAACATAACATTTATACAATACAAATTGTTTACCTTCCTATTTATACCCTACAATATGTTTTTTTAGTTTTGATTTCATTAATAGATTTTTAAAGTCCTAAAGAAGGGGTATATCAACCTCATTCACAAATTACTAAGTTACCTATCGTTAAAATTAACTCAAGGCCCATAAAAATTAATAACTATGTTTCATATAGAAAACTACAAAAACTGTTAAATTTAAACACCATACCTTAGACTAAAGCTACCCTAATATCATTCTGACAAAACCCAACCTATCAAGGACCCTACTTGGATGGTTGATAATCTACTATTGTCACCCCAAAGAAACCTCTAATAGGATGGGGTTAGAAACTATCAAAAAGTATTATAATAACACATGTATGGTTTTATACTACTAAATATAAATAAAATATACACCTCTATAATACACAGTGTATTATTAAAAGTATATATATAGATAAAAATATAATGTGATGTGAATAAATAGAAATATAAAATCTAGGAAAATAACACATATTAAAAACCAAGGGAAAATAAAACAAAGGAAGAAGATAAAATTTATGATAGAACCATGACATGAAAAAACATCTTCTCATTGGTATAACTCCCATATATATCTCCAACCACAATGATCAACAGTTAACCCCACAATAAAAACTATAAACAAGGGCCAATAACTCCATATGGCCTATTATTATCTCCAAATAGTGAATCTTTTATGAAGAAATAACATGTTTTGTAATGAAGGGGTAGATAAGGGTAATTATAATCATACCCTATAGGGGGGCCCAAAAACCCAAAGGGATGGTGTTATAATAAATCAGGTTAGAAAAATAGGATAAAACCTATATTTTATTCAAATATCATGATAACCGAGGAATAAGTAAGAATCTATTACATAATATATCATCTTTAAAACATAATATACTGAAATGAATCCAAATATATATTTTATATTGAGGTATATATAGTAATTGAACTAATAAGATTTAACAATTTTTACATCATTTCTCTAGAATCATAGTGGGGGAAATTTTCCTGAATGAGTTTCTCATATCAGTTTAGGGGGTATTTTACCTTATTAAATATCCACACCATATTAAAGAATGTATACATTAAATGAAGGGTTTACCAACTCCATGGGTGGAGGACCAATTCTCTAGCATTTTGGGTAATTATTTACTCATTTAGTCTTATGGGGGACCTACGTATCATTATGATCAAGTATTTTTATCCCTATTCCCCATATAGAAGTTCAAAACCCCCAATATTTTTTGGAACGTATCTTTTTAAATTTAATCTCTTCGATAGCTTACATTTCATTCAACATCATGCTTAACCGTACAATGAAATATTATTATAACATAGTCGTTAAATTGGTGGGAATGAATAGTGTTCAAAAAATATGAAATTTATTTATAATATGTTTAATATATATTTTAACATTCATCTTCTATGATTCCTATATATGATACAAAAATAAATCCACTTTAACGTATAAGCAACTATATTTCTCGAAAGGTAGTTTTATCACCTTTTTATTGCACACTTATTTTAAAACTAAATTTGGAACTTTTATAAAAAATATTGGAAAAAATAAACTTTACTTTTTAAAGAAAAATATAAAAATTTACTTAGGTTGAATTGTTGGTATTTTTCTGATAAGTTTCATGTTTTAATGAATAGTGAAAAATACTAGATTTTAATTGAAAACAACTTTTTCATCTAAATAATTTATAATAATAAATTTCATTTTGGATTGTTTTTAAAGTATAGTTAGATCTATTTTACATAATTTAATCCAATATAGGTTATTGGAATCAATTTAACATTGAATTTGTATATAAAAATATTTCAATCTTTTGAACGTCTACACTTTAAAAACCCATATCCTATTTTTATTTATAGGATTAATTTTAAATTAATGTTATAAAATAATATATTTTTAATCTTTAAAAATATATTTTATATTTGGAATCTTATGTTCCAAATTCTGTGAATAGGCCCATTTTATTTGTGGTCAATATAAGTAGTAACTTTAGTAAAAACAATTATAAGCACAGTTAAGGGTAAATTGGGAAATTAATGGTAAATATAATATTATAAATATTAAAAAATTACTCTAACACTTGTTATAATTTTATTTGATGATTAATTATTAAAAAAATCATTCTTGGGTCAATTTTATGGCATCTTAGAGCCACTTGGATGACTTTAAGCCATTTATAGTATTTTATTTCAAGGAAAATCAATTATATCATACTCAAGTTTTTAATAATTATTACATTTTTAATATGTTCTTTTTCAGAAGATATATTTAAATATAAATCTTTATTTTAGAGATAATATTTTCTAATTAATCATTTTAATTTATTTTAAATTTTTAAGAAATAAATAATTACTTTAAAGGATTACACAATATGATGCAGCAATTCTTTAATTAATTGAAATATTAAATAAATTTTATTAAAAATATTTAAAGAAAAATAATTTGATATAATTATTTTCATCATTGAATTTTATATATTAATTTGAAATTTTAGTGATTATTAAAAATATTTTGTTCTAATATATGAGGTTATTATGATTTTTGAAAACTTTCATGTAATGAAGAGTGTCAAATTTGACATTAATGATATATTAAAATAAATAATATTTTATTAAATTATATAAAATTAATTAAAATATAAAATTCATCCAACAAATTTTTATAAGATTTCAAATGTGATCTATGATTCTTTTATGATTCATTTTTTTATAGTAACAATATTGACCCATAATGAGTAAAATCCATGTTGTCACGGTAAGAGTTACAAGGGTTAAATAAGGGTTAAAACATAATAATAAGTGTATTAATGTGACATTAAATTGTATAAAAAATTATTATATGTGATTATTATGACTCATAAGTATATTATCTTCAACATAACTCACTTTAGAGGCATTTATATTTTAAAATTAATTTATAATAATAAAATATATTGAGTGTTACCAAAAGTACTCCCGGCTCAATTATAAAAGGGAACATCCCCCCTCACTTGTTCACAACACTATGAGCCTTCTAGGTCGACCAAAACTTACCCATTTATCATTCCAACAATCTTATCCAAGTTCTTTAGATCCAAGTCTTCCAAAAAGACCAACCTCATATCCCTTAAGAAGATATCTAAATGAAGTCTACTGAAATAGAGGTAATTGTTTTTACTAAATCATCCAATCCCATTTATTCTTCTACATCATATTTATATATTTTTCCATGATAAATGAATAATTACAGTATCATATATATTCCAACATGTTATTATGATTATGTTACAATCATATTCTTCCATTTATCCATCCAACAAAAAAATCATTGTGTGTGTACGTACGAATTACTCTCTCCACATCATGGTGTATTCTATTTTTCAGAACCACTTTACATGGGTGGATATAATTATGGAAATAATGGATTTATATAGTAATTATGACATGATATTTATTCTATATAATTAATATTCCATCCACTTCCTTACCCTTTCACCATTAAGGGAATGATACCATCACTCGTGTATGTGTACAGCCTACCATCTTCACGACACTTTGGGATTCATTTTCCATGTTTACCATCCAAGAATTATTATAAAATTATATATAATTACAAATATGATATATATAAACTTAATATAATTTTGTATATTTCTTAACTATATCTAATTCACAAGAACTGGAACTTTCCTGACAAAATTTTCATATGAAAATGAAGTAGTTAACACCTGAAACAATGGTAATAATAAAATATTATTAATAGGAGGGTGATAAAATGATATAATAGAATCATATAAGATATAATAAATATTAAAATGGTTGTGTTATAAATTAATAACTTTATTTAAACTATTATACATGTGGTAAAAGTACGTATAACTAAAAAAAGTGTGAGGTAATGGATTTCTTATCTCAGTTTCCATTCATTGGGTTAGACTTAAAGTTTATTGATTAGGTTATGTATGAAATGAATTTCAATTATATTAAGTTGTATTTTTACTTTTTTTGTGTTTATTTATTGTGTACACATATAATTGATTAATTTTATTAAAAATGTGATCTTTTTAGGGTTATTTCACAATCTCATTATTATTTGTGATTGTTTATGTTTAAGTCTCCATTGTGAAAGATTTTATTTCATGTCCATGTTTTTTAAAAATGTTATAAAAAATATTTTTACTATTATACTATGAATTCATAAAGTATTTTTATACATGTTTTAATTTTTATAAAATAGTTGGAAAGTAATATTTTTTTAATTTTCAAAATGAGGTACCCTATAAATTTTTTGACAAAACTACAGAAGAAATGTTTTTTAACTTATACTGCATGAACAAAATTTTCTAAAATATTGACTCTTTAATGTTTTGAATCTTCCTTTGAAAGTTTAAAAGGTTCCATTAAAATAAAATATTCTCTTTTATAAATATGTTTCCTTTTAAATAAATGATTTCAAAGTAAAAAGAGTATTTTTATCAATATTTTTCAATGATTTTATTATACTACATTCATTCATGTCAACAAACTTTATTGAATCGTATGATTCATTGAGATATATTATGATATATTATACCATATTTTATTAAATAACTAATGATAAGTTTGTCTATGGATATACTATTTTGATACCATTCACCATATTACTCAGAATGGTTTGTTATTATGTTAATAGATTGGTGAAGGTTATTTACATTTTGTATGTATATGTTGTTTAGTTTTCACCCCATTCATACGAGGAATGAATTGGACTTAGTAAGTGATAGGTGGGATTACTATATCCCCTCGATGCATCGGTATGTTTCATGAGACAATCTAGATTGGGTTTTGGCCATGACCTTACCCATTTAAAAGATTCTTAGTATGAATCCTTGATAATATTTGATTCTTGGCATTAAAACTTAACCATATTAGATTCTTGGTACGAATCCTCGATAGTATGTTTTAGATGTCTAGCATTATGCATTCCATCATTATGATATTATAAATTGATTTCTATGTGATTATTTAACTAGTATAATATTCATGGTTAAGTTTTCCAGCTCGTGTGATTATTTATATTGTGTTATATGATTAGCTTTTCTTATGGAAATAATGTTCTTAAGTTATTGATTAAATAGAATGTGTTTTGGTTATTTTCCTTGCTATAATTATTATTTATGATAGTTTTCGTTGTATGATTACCCCTAATGAGCATTTGAGATCACCCCTTTCATATATTTCATTTTTTCACAGGATTCCATGAATTTTATTATGACCAATATATTGGGTTACCCAAAGGGGGAATAATGGTATACTCAATGAAATTATTTGTGTATTTTATATTTTAAAATTTAATATTGATTTCATGTATGTATCTAGTTTACCAGGACTACTATATTATTCGGTTATTCAGGATGTAATTCCTTGTATAATATGTAAATGTAATAAATTAACCATTGACTCTAGGATACTGGGGTATAGGTCTTTACAGTTGGTATCAGTGAAAGTTTATTATAAAAATTTGATACTAGATTCTAGAAAACATATATTATAGAACAAAACCCTATGACATAATTTTCAAAATATATCCAAATAAATTAATCTTCTGATTTAGAGATTATTTGTACCTTAATTTCCAATTTAGGTTCTGTAATCCAATAGTTATGATATTATACATTATGTTTCATAATTTTATAAACTAATTGAGTGTATTCCATCTGTTTAGAAATGGAACCTAGTGGAAGGAATAGAAATAATATCAATTCGTGTAAGGATTTTCATCCTATGTATGATAATGGAGCTAAAAAACTTATAAATTTAATGAGATAGCTGACTCAGGTTATAAGAAATAACCTTACATGTATAGAGCATCCTGATCAAAAAAGTGGAGGAATAATTTTATACCACTTCATGATACAACAACCTAAATCATTCAATGAGACTAAAAATCCATTTTTAGATGAGAAATGGATAACTTATATAGAGAAGATATTTCTTGGTTTGGGAAGTAATGAAAGGGAGATGGTTTTCATAGAAGTTTATCATCTCTCAGGAGATTTATACAAATGGTGGTTATTTATTTAAAAAACTAAGGATGAGGAAGAAATAGAAAATTTGGAATTTAAGGATTTTAAGGAACATTTCATAAAAAAATATTTCACTCTTTAATAGAGAGAAGATAGGGAGATACAATTCTTAAATCTGAGGTAAAAGGCGGATGAGAGTGTTGTTAAATATGAAACCAACATTACATAGTTATAAAGGCATGATGTGGACTACATACGTAACCCAAGTAGTAATATTAATCATTTTGTTGATGGGTTAAATCCATTCCTCAAAAGTTTACTAGTCTCCCAAACTTTCTCATTATATGAGTATATAGTCTCATGTGCAATCAAGGGAGATAAAGAATTATCAAAATATTATGAATTCAAATGGAATAAAGAGAATAAGAGAACATCGGAGAAAGAGTCATATAAAGGGATCAAGGGAAAGAAAGATTTTCTAAAATGTGATACTTCTGGAAGGAAACATGAAGGTACATGAATAAAAGGGAAAGGAGTTTGTTTCATATGTAAGGAAAAAGGACATCATTCTCATGATTTCTAGGAAAACAAATAATTTTCAAATGTGCAATGTTTCCACTATAAGGATATGGGGAAATATGAAAATTAATTCTCCAAACATCATGGAAATATATATTATAACAAGAAAAGGGATCAAGATGAAGATAATGTTGTTACAATAGTCGAAGTGGAATAATTAAATTATTTGTATGTTTCTAGGTATAAGAATCAAAAGATATATAAGGATTGTATTGCAATATTTATTATTTAAAGATTTGGAAGACTTCATATTTTCATTAAGGTTTTTAGGTGGTAAATTTATTCATATTAGTGGTATGGGACAATAAGAGATAAATTATATGGTTTGGGTAATCTAATATTAGATTGATTTTGAAAATTTAGTATCCCTTCTTCTAAAACATTGGTCTTTGAATTTGGGGATACATATTTTGGGAAAGTTTTAAGATTAACTACTTATAAAATGGATTGAGTTAAACTTTGGATATTATTTCTTATTTTTAATGTATGATTTATCATATTAGATAACTTATGCTAACCATTTTGTTTTATAATGTTTAACAATAGACAAAATGACTTATGGATCTTTTGATAATGGTTTTTTAGGAATAAAATTCATCTTGAATATCTAACACTTTGTTAAATAAATGAAGTGGAAATAGATCAAATCATAACCAAAGGATGATATTATAACATGGAAAGAAATCAAGTAAGTTTTATTAAGTGATTATTTTAATAGGATGATAATCAATCAACTATAATAAAATTATTTTGGAACAAAAACATTATCCACTTACTTTTATTTCTAAGAAATCAATATACATTTAACCGATCACTAATTTACTGGTTTTTATGTTTAACTTTCTAATGATGATATTCTCTATCACAATCCATTAGAACTTGATTGTTATATTTTTCTTCAAATTCCATGTTTTCACTTTTAACTAATGTTTTCCTATTAGAAAGCCTAATTTTCTAGTGACATTATAATGTACCTTCCCCTCTTATTAAGAGGATGTTTTATTAACCCTATTTCTGATATGGGTTTCCCACAAAGAAATTCTAAAGTATCAATATTTGATTTTCAAAATGAAATTTCAAATTTTGAGGATGAAATTTATTTAAGGAGAAGAGAATGTAACAACCCAATATTTTAGGGTATGTCTCTTTTTAAATTTAATCTCTTCGATGGCTTGTGTTGCATGCAACACCGAGCATAACCATAAAATGAAATATTATTATACCCTTACCGTTAAATTGAAAGTAAATAATAGTATGAACTACATTATGAAATTTATTTACTATATATTCAATATAATGTTCAATTTTCATCTTTTGTGATTTCTAGACATGATATAAAAATATATCCACTTTAACGCATAAGAATCTATATTTTTTAAAGGTAGTTTTGTCACCTTTTGACCGCACAATTATTTTAAAACTAAATTTTGACACTTTTATAAATAATATTTGAAAAAATAAATTTATTTTTTGAAATACTAATATCAAAATTTACATTGGTTGAATTTTTTTATTTTTTTAATAAGATTCATGTATTTTTGAATAGTGAAAAATACTAGTTATTAATGGAAAATAGTATTTTTCGTATAAATAATTGATAGTGTTAAATTAGATTTGGGATTGATTTTAAATTATAATTAGATAAATTTTATATAATTTAATAAAAATTAGTTTATTGGAATCAATTTCACAATGAATTTGGATATAAAAACATTTCAACATTTTTTAGTTTTCACTTTAAAAACTCATATTCTCATTCTCTCTATGGGATTAATTTTAAATTAATTTTAGAAAATTATTTATTTTTATTTTTTCGAAAATGATTCCATATTTTTAATAATATGGTAGAAATTATGTAAATAGTTTTCTTTTATTTTTGTATAATATAAATAATAACTTTAGTAATGTTTTATTTCCATTATAAAGGATAAATTAGGTAATTAAGGGTAAAAATAATATTATAAATCTTAGAAAATTGCCCTAAAAATGTCTTAATTTTATTATATTAATTATTTTTTTCCCAAATAATTATTTTTAGGATTTTTTACCTCTTGGATCCACTTGTATGATTGTAATTATTTTATATTATTTTATTTTAAGTAAAGACAAATATATCTTACTTACGTTTTTAATAAGTATTAAATTTTTAATAAGTAGTTAATTAGACGATATCTACAACTATAAATAATAATTTTAAATATAAAATTTTTAAAGTAATCAAGGTAATTTATTTTAAGTTTTTAGAAAATTAATAATAACCCTAAAGGTTTACACAATGATGATACCATAATTGTTTAATTAATAAGCATACCAAATAAATGTTATTAATCGTATAAAAATAAATATAATTTGATATAATTATTGTCATCCACACATTTTCTAGTTTAATTTTACAAATTAGTGATTATTTAAAATATTTGTTTCAGGTATATCATGTTTTTATGATATTTTTGAAAAAGTCATGTAATAAATGGTGTTAAAAGGCAGGTTAATGATATTTTAAAACAAATAATATTTTACTAAATGATATAAAATTTATAAAAATATAAAATTTAGAAAAAATATTGGTATGAGGTTGAAAATTTCATCCATTATTAGTTTATTACTCATTTATCATTTTATAGTAACAATATTAACCCTTCAAGAGTAAAATCCATGTTGTCACGGTAAGAGTTAAAGTAGTTAAATAAGGGTTAAAACTAAATGATAAGGGTGATAATGTGATCTAAACTTGTATAAAAATTATTCAATGATATTATTTATACCCATATTCATTTTATATTTGATATAATTCACTTTTTAGAAATTTGTAATTAAAAATTATTTTATATTAATTTAATATTTTGAGAGTTTCCAAAAGCACTCATCACCTCAATTATAGAAAGGCATATCCTCCCTCACTTCTACACAACAACGTGAGAATTATATATTAAAAAAAACCTACACATTTCACCTCAAAAAATCCATATCCATGTTTCAGCGATCCAGTTCTTCCAAAAAACCAACCCTCGTTCACTTAAGAAGATATCTGAAGGAAGTCCATCGAAAAAGAGGTAATCATTTTTACTAACTCATCCAAGTTCATTTCTTCTTCTAATTATTGTTCATAATTTTTTCCATGATAAAGAAATAATTATTGTATAATATATATGATGATATTTTATTATGATTATGGTATAACCCTATTCCACATTTTATTCATCCTATGAAAAAATAAATCACCTTGTGTGCGTATGTACGACTTACCGTCTCTACGTCGTAGTGTAATACTTTTTTCATAACCACTTTAATTTTATGGTTATAATGATTGATATAATTTATATATATTGTTCTTATAACAAGAAATTAGTTCTGTGTTATTAATATTCCATCCACTTATTTATTTTTTCACCATTAATGGAATGATATCATCGATCGTGTGTACGTACGGCCTACCGTCTCCACAATGTGATATGATTCATTTTCCATGTTCACCATTCAAGAATGATTATAAAAATTAATATAAAAATAAATATGATAACTATGACCATAATGTAATTTTTTATATTAATTGACTATATCATATTAAAAAATAATTATGACTTACACGACAAAACATGCATAGGAAAATTAAGTAGTTAACACCCAAAACATTGGTGATAATGAAATGTTATTTTCAAACAGATGATAAAATGATATTATACGATAAAATAAGAAATTATAAATATTAAAATGGTTCTATTATAAATAAATAACATGCTTTAAACCATTATACCGAATTTTAAATAATGTACAACTAAAAAGAAGTGTGAGGTAAGGTATTTATTAACTAGATTTTCATTAATTGGGTTAAACTTCTATTTTATTGATTAGGTTTTGTATGAAATGAATTTAAATTATCATATGTTTTATATCAACTTATTTTATTGGGATTTACATAGGAAACACAAAATCGATTAATTTGATTAATGATATGATCTCTATAAGAGTTATTTCACAATATCCTTATTATTTTGGATTATTTATGTTTAAGTATACACTAGGAAAAATTTTATTCTATGACCATGTTTTTTAAAACTAATTTCAAAAATATTTGTGTTATTATAATATGAATTTTTAAAGTCTTTTTACCAACACTTTAATTTTTATAAAATAGTTTCAAATGATTTTTTTTCATTTTCCAAATGAGGTACTTTATGAATTTTTCGATGAAAATACGGAAAGAATATATTTTTAACTTATATGGTATGAATGAAATTTAACTCCATCATAACAACTTAATGTTTTTAAGATTAATTTATAAATTGATAAGCTTATTTTCAAAGAAAATATTTTCTTTTATAAATACCAGACCTTTTAAATAATGTATTTCAAGTTAAAAAATAGTATTTTACCAATAATTTTCATTGATTTTATTATATTATATAAATCTATGTCAACACCCTTTGTTTAATCATATATTTCATTGAGATTAATATATTAAGATATCATCTACCAAATTTTATTAAATGATTTGTTATCATTTTGACTATGAATGTGCTATTTATATATCATTCACCATATTACTCAGAATGGTTTGTGATTATGTTTACTGATTGGGGAAAGTTATTTAGATTTCTTATGTATATGTTGTTTATGTTTCACCCTATTTATATTAGGAATTAATTAGACTTAGTAAGTGATAGGTAGGTCCCACTATAACCCCTTGATGAGTTAGTTGGTTTCATGAGACAAACTAGACTAGGTTTTGGCTAATGCCTTACCCATTTATTAGATTCTTGGTACGAATCCTTGATAATGTTATATTATTGTCACAAAGCCTTGACAACATTATATTCCTGGTATAAATCCTCAAAATTATGTTTCATATTTTCATCATTATCTATTCCATCATTATGAGATTATTCATTGATTTTTATGTGATTATTTGACTAGTTCAATATCCCTGGTTAAGTATTCTAGATCATGGGATTATTTATATGGTATTATTTGATTAGATTTTATTATGGCCATATTATTCTCCTATTATTGATTAAATATCATGTGTTTCAGTTATTTACCTCTCCATAGTTATTATTTATGATAGATTCCGATGTATGCTTACCCTTACTAAGCATTTGAGATCACCCCTTTCATATGTTTCATTTTTCCCCAGGATTCTAATAAGTATATTATGACTGATATGTATGGTTACACATAGGGATAATAATGGAAGACTCAATGAAATTCTTTAGGTATTTTATGTGTTAATATGTAATATGAATTTCAAGTATGTATCTAGTTTATCAAGACTATTAAACTATTCGATCCTTTAGGATGTGATTCCTTGTATAATATTCCAATATAAAAAATTAACCACATACTCTATGATACTAAGTTGATATCTTTACAATAAGTCCCTATAACCATCATAAATATGTCTCTAGGGGTTTTATGGAATCTATAAAACATGTGAGGGACTCACATCTAGGTATCAGAATACCACAAGGGGTTTCTTTCACCATGATTTCCTCAAACACCTTGACTGTAACTGAAGCCATATATATGATTCTAAGGTAGTCAAATAACCCAAAATCTCTTGTTAAAAACATATAAAAATTCATATATATTTCATACCTACTTTTTTATTACATAACATTTCATTACATGGTACATACAGAGGATCTTTTAAAGTTTATTTTCTTGAAAATAAGGTACATAATACATAAAAATTTAAACAAATATTATAAATACACTTGAATAAATAATCATGGTTTCATCCTAATTACATTTACTACATATCATATCCTAGGGACATATATCAAATGAAATGTGTGAGCATGAGACCCAATAAGTGAAAACAGTTTACATGTGATCATAAGGAATATCAATAAGAACTTGAGAAATGTAATTAAGGCATGATAAAAAGAAAATAAGTCATATAATAATAAAAATAACAGGAATCTTAATATTTAAATGTGTCTAAAACATTTAAATGATTCATTCATAAGCATATCACCAAGGTTTCATTAATGAAAATTACCAAGTTTATTCATCAAAGTATCGTAAAACATGTCGTCTTTAATGATTAAATTATTTACCCAAATGATTGGAGTGATATTATGGAGAACCCTTAATATTTATTAATTAATTTTACCCACATATATCATAATCAAAAATTTATAAATAACACATGGAGAATAAATAATGGGTTTCTTATCAAAATCATGGCATTTCAAAAATTCTTAATGACATGATCATTATATCATTTTTAGCCCATATAAATGGATTGTGGGTTTCATATGTGTAAATTATAAAATAAAATAAATCATCTTAACATATAGTTTAATAACCTTGGAAAATAAATGGGTTTGGGTATTCACAAAGATAAAATAAAAGATAATTTATTAAGGATAAGAGCCAAATTTTGAGAAGTGAATTTTCCAACATAATGGGTATAAAATGTGGTTTTAGAAAAGAGTAAAATGAGAGGGTATAAGGGTATCCACTGATAAGACACAATTTTTTTAGTAAGGGTATGACAAAAATGGTAATATAATAATGTAACTGTAACATATAGAAGATATTTTCATGAATTGAAGAGAAAGGATAATTTCTCTATATTAAAGAGTTACTCCTAGATCTTGAGGAATGGAAGTATGGGGGATTGAGGACACCATGGGGGGACTACGTGGGGGGTAAACTACTATAAATTCATGGAGGATGTATTTTTAGTGAAATGAAATGGTTAAATGGGTGGGTATTTAGAGCAAAAGTGGAGGATTTGTTTAATAATTTTCGAATATAGGACTTGGAAATAAAGGTTGTGGAAAAATAAAACCCATTGGATTGACCATATTTTTTCCCATGGTTTTGGAAAATTTGGTCAGATTTTATGTTATTTAAACCCACAAGAACCGAAAATCATATTACTTCTTTTTTCATGGAAAATTAATGTTTCCCCAAATAATGTTTTTAAAGTTAAAGTTTCTATTTTATACTATGGAAAGTAAATTATAAGTTTTAATGTTGAATAAAATATATTAAAATACTTAATATTAATAAAATAACATACTTTAGGTCTTGTATTTTGGTTAATTAATTATTAAATTATTATGACCTCATTATGAAGTCATTAAACATACTGAAAAACCAAACCTTTGTTTTTACTTTTAATGAAAAAATAAATTATTTTAGAAAATTATCATAAATCCACCCTAACATAATTTTGAAGTTATTATTTCCAAAATGATATTTATTTTATCATAAAAATTATCTAAATATGATAATTTTATCTTTTAACTATAAAAAACCTTATTTATTAAAAAAATAATTGGTTGAAATTCATAATAAAATTTCTGATACTTACAAATTTTCAAGGAAATAATAAAATTATTATATCATTTATATTTTAATAAGAGTTCTTTATCATACTAATTCATTAAAAATATCATTCATAATAAATTGTTTTATTATAAAGATTTATTTATTTTCTAAAAAGTACAATTTGTTTTCGAAAAATAAATTTTTCCAATTCCATCTCAATTAACCATATATTTTTATTAAGAAAAACTATTCTTAAAATAGAAATGACTTAATTTAAATATTATTTATACAAATTAATTTCACCTTAAGTAATTAATTCATCGACACATAAACCCTTATAACACCCATGTATGACCTAATAGAAAGGTGTGCAATAGTGATAGATTCATGGGGCGACTCGACTGACATCGACCGACTAGTGATTCCAACTAACTTAAACTTCTCTCATAGTCAATTTAATTAAAGATTCACTTATTGAAGCTTAGAATGGTCTTGGTCAAGGGATAATCCCAATGATTCTACCTCCCTCCCAAGTTCTGAAAAATGGACATCATGTGGCAAGCCTCTACTAGTTGAGGTCATCACTTCTCCTTTCTGCATTAATTATCCTTTGTCATTTTTACTTATAAACACCAATTATAATGTTAAAATTATTACCAAGATTATAGTTCCTGATGGTAATATTGACTAACAATCATATTTGAAAAACTGTCATATAACGGTTGAATATCAATGGTGACATTTCCCTTTATACTCTATAAAAACCAATTCATTATTAAAGAGACATGGTTTTGTTTCATAAAATATATTATAAAACACATTTTTAGGAAACAAATATCATTTAAAAAGTATGGGTCATTACAATAAATACACACTATCTTATTATATATAGAAAATTATTCATAATGGTCCCTTTATTTTTATGATTCTAACCCTCAAGTGAGAACATATCAAAAATATCAAGAAATGTACAGTTTATGACATGTGAATTATACTGACATGCGGTGTGAGACATATGAAGAGGTTGGGAAAGTACTACCACAATGTATATGTGCCTCTAGGTCATGCACAATGTGTTATACACCTCTATATGATTTTTAAATCCTAAGGGTTAGTTTAAAAAGTATTTGTGAGGCCTAAAAATTAATTTCATTCTAAATGGTGTGTCACTTTTTTCAAAAACTATGTGAAACCCAATGGTGATATGGTCATGTACCCTTGTAATTATTAGTTAATATTTATCCATAAATATGGTGTATCTACTGGTACACATTGTGTGAGGACAATGAGGTATCAATGAATATATTCCTGTATAACTAGTTTTTTTTGGCTCAAAATACATAGTGTGTGTTCTATAAATATACAAAATTTTATATTTAACTATACCACATAAACAATCATCATAATCAAAATGTTACATGGTGTGTGTCTCGATGGTTTCAAATTGCATTATTTTATTTTTTTAATTTCAGAAACCCTATCAAATCAAGATTTTTCCTATCACTACTATAAACATTATCATTTTTTATACATTCACCATTGTCTATACAGAATTTCGTTGGTGGTTTATACCTCTCCTCGCTGAAGAACCATCATCACTATCCTAAGAAGCATAATCATTTACCAAACACCATATTCCATAGATACCATAGCTAATATAAAGTTCTAACATTGTCCTAGTTGTGAACCTCCACACTGACATTGCACTGCCTCACTACCATCCCATGATCACTATCATGTATACACTGTCTTTGATCTATTGAGCATTGTAAAGGTTGATGGTGATCATTTATCATAGGGGATATGATGGAGGCACAAAAAAGAATGATGAGTATTGGGAAGGAACTGATATATTTTGGGATTCTAACCACCCATATTTTAGTTCAATCACATTTTTTTAAAACGTGAATAGTCAAGGCTTCAATATGAATAATAAACAAAAACCCAAAAAATCGAGATTAAGGAACAATAAAGTAATATAATAATGATAATCCATGATATTTTGAATAATTTTCATATGATATTTTGAATAATATTTCATTATGAATATTACAATGAATAGAATAAAAAAATTATTCTAACTTATAGCGATTAATTTAGGATTTAATGATTCCTCCTTGATATCTTAAATTCATCATAGCCTCTAAAAGGAATAAATTAATATAACCTTGTCCCTTACAGGTTTACATTAGTTTCATTAATGGATTCTACTCTAATTAGATGATTATCAAAAATATTAATAAAGAGAATATTATTTAATTTATTATAAAATTATTAAACTCTATTAACAGGTTCAACCTAAGACCATAACCCTAATACAAATTATACATATCCTAGAAAAAAATCCCCACTCAAAATACATTGTTGTGTTGAAATTTAAATTCATAGTTTCTCATAGGAGATATTAATTATTTAACTCGTTCAGGTTTATTTGAATATAAATATTTTAAAATTTAAATATAAAATATTTATTTATAGACTCATGATGTAAATTGAAAAGTGATGAATAAGAAAAAATCTAAATTTTTTTAGGATATTTATAAGGATTAAATAAAAAATTAGTGTAACTATATCATAGGTCCAATTATGAAAATATTTAGTAATTGTTTTTGGATTTATATTCCTTTGAAAAAAATTAATTTTAATTTTTGATTAGAGGATTTTCAAAGAGATAACATAAGATCAGTTATGGTGGATAGTAGTTGTAAAATCATTCATTGTTATTTTATTTTTCATAGAAACTACTAAATAATTTATAAAATATATTTTGTTTTATCTACATTTAGATGAATTTTTATTTACCTGATAAAAAGAAGTTAGGAACTAATGTGTGATTTTTATTTCAAAAAGATTAAAAAATTATGAATCATATATAAAGTGAAATTTATTTTATAATAATTAAATAATGGAAATACTTTCCAATGTTTTGAATTTTTAGATGAAGATATATAAATTATAGTTTTTGAAATTAGATAGTAGTATTCATTCTTAGGGTGGTTATGTGTTATTAAATAAGTAAAATATAGATAAAAATCATAAGAAATTAAGATTTGATTCATCATGGTCCGTATATATTAATATCCCTTCCATATCCCCTAATCAATTTTGAAAATGTAAAATGTAAAAAATGATGAAATAGGTAAAATGTATTATTCAATATTCAAAGTATATTGGTGGTCAAATTTTAATATATAATTTTTTTAATAAATTTAAATTTTTAAATCCTAATATAATTTTCCAAAAGTTTTTATAGGAATAATTTTTAGAGTGTAGAATTAATGGGTCCATTATATTAGAGGGTATAAAGGATATAATATTAACAATTTCAAGAATGCGAGAACACATTTTTCATGTACAAGTATATGAGGATAGTTTTTCACTTATAAAAGTTTTTATCATAATAGTACTTCTTAAAGGGTGGAAAAAAATAAGGAAAATACATAGACATTATAAACACAAGTTTTGGATTTGGTTTATTGAATTGAGGAAATTATTCTATCATTTTTGTATTAAATTATTTCCAATACATAGAGAAAATGTTTTCTCACATATCCCACTCCACCTCTTCCTCTATAACCAATCATATACCATGAGATATATATTTATGATCCTTATTATCATATTATAATATTGATAATTATAAATTATATTATAGATCCATATATCATTAGTAAATTTAGTCATATCTCCTAAATGTGATGGTATAATATTTTTTCTAATGCACTATTCTATGTATGCATTTTTTATCAACATGGACCAACTGTGGAAAGGTAGAATATCACTGGGTTTTTATCAAGAACACCATAGAATATGAATTTGGATTAGATGTTGAAATTTCAAGATCCCTAACACCCCACATGAGTGGATATTATTGTATACTTTAGTACTCTATAATAAATTTAATATGTATTACAGAATCCCTCCAAAATCCCAAAGAGATAATGGTTTCCCTTTTCTAGTGATCTAATCTAAACCATGGGTTGATGTGAACATCTGTATATATCAATGTTTCTATATCAATATTAACATATGTATGTATTATATGTTCTATATTAATGGTATCATTTTTATATATAAGATGGTATCTATCATTCCCTTTTTAGTTCGATTATATTACCCTTTATATCCCCATTGTTGGGAAACATGGAGTTTATTACCATTTAGAAATGTGATAGATGTTTATGGTGTTGAGATCATACTCTTGGGAGGGGTGTTATTATATATTCCAATTGATGGAATAGGAACCAACCAAGTTTGGGTTAACTCAATTGGATATATCATACCTTTTAAGGTTATTTTATGAGGAGAAATGTTGTTCTTATTAAGTTCATGTAGTACTAACTAATTGCATGTTTTTTATATTCAACAAAAATGGAATTTTGGGTGAAAGGTTTCTGGTAGTGGTTAGTGTGGGACATTTTCAATAGTATCCCTTTCTAGTTGACATCAAAGGGAGTATCACCTAGTGATGTTTGGTTTGTTTCAAATAGAATATGCAATTTTTAGGATGGGATTTTTTTCACTATAGGGTATATAGACCAATAACATAAATATAAATATAACTTGATGAGGATGGTTCTCAAGTAATATGGCCCTAGTGGGAGTATGTCTAAGTTAATATGGGATATGACCTAAAAAATATGGTCATCATTGATTTCATGAGGAATATAGACTGTTAAAGATGGATTCACAGAGAATATTGACCTAGTGAAGACAGTGTTTTAGATATCATTGTTTTTTTACATTAAAGAGGAATCATATGTTTCATAACTAATAGGAATTAAATCCCACATAGTTTGTGGTAAAAATTTTAAGATCAGGTGATTGGACTATACCATGAAGTCTCGTGTCATGTGGTAAGGACATTGTCAAAAAGTTTTATATCATGTGACAAGGCTATTGTCGTTCATTATAACATTATATGAAAAAGACATTATTGTATAGTTTATTTCCATGTGTTTTGGATCTTATCATATATTTTTATATCATGTTACTAGGATTTAATTTCGTGTTTTGAATGAAATTAAAGGATTTAATGGGGATTAGGCCTTGGGCATCTCTTTTTGAGTCAACCTGTTTTTTGGAGACTAGATATGAGAAGATAAATTTGTGGTTTATACTTAAATAGGTTTTCCTTATGTGAGGCACGAAAAAAACTATGGTGGTATATATTCATATTATTTTATGTATTTTAAAGTGATCATGGATCATTGAATGGACTAAAGGGTTTAACCCATTTATGATCTCATGGATGAGGTTTAAACATAGAAATTGGTGCATGATTCTCTTCCAAAATTGAGAGAGCTTGAGTGGGGATTATCCATGAATATGTTCTTCTCATGTACATATTTTTTCATATATTTTATTATAAAATAGATGTTTTTCTTCACTGATGGGTGATAGTTTACCATAGGGAATATCTTAGGGCATATAAATGGATTTTCATGGTTTGGATATCCACGAATCCTTGATGCGTCCTAGTGATGAAATCATCAATTAGAACATGGGTATATATTATACACTATGAGTAATTGGAAGGTTCCTATGAATCATTTATTGGAATCCATCATTAATCAAGTGACATGGATAATCAGACTCTGACTTGGGTAATAGATTTTGTGCTTCATAATATTGGGAAAATATCATCGGCATCCTCTCAATAGGAAAAAAATTAAAAATGGATTATAAGATCTGGAATACCCCATGTGTACTATCAATTTGGGATTTTTTTACCAAAGATACCTTTTATCAATAGAATACATGACTGAAGGGGTGAATGCTATTGTTAATGACATTATCATATGAATCTAGTAGTTTTAGGGGGCATTGATAATTGGATTCTCATAGAAGATTTGGGTTAATAAAATTATTGAAAAGTTTATAAATGTTATATGATCATGTGCCATAGTTTTTTCGACCTTTATTCAGTAAAATATCAAAGAGAACTTCATTTTTACATTTTTGTGAACTAATTTGTAATTAATTAAAAATTTGATGTGAATATAATGTTCCCTGAAGTAGTTATGTTGACAAAAATTATGGTGGTTTCTCAAGATATAAGTTTGGGAAAATTAACCAATCAAGCACTAAGAACTAGTTATCCATTGGCCAATGATCTCTCTAATCAATACAAGAATTTAGATATTTCAAGGGGTAACTAAGGGAGAATGAATCCATTTATGCATTTAATATTTGAGTTAAATAGATTACAATGGATTTTATTCTTAGATGGAACATTTAAATAATAATAATAAGGTTAAGTACCAGATGATGTCATAGGAAACTTGTGAAGAGCATCGAGTAGAATTTAATAACACTCATCCATACATGTTGCATCATATATAGAAAAATAGTATGGTGAAAGAATACACATGTCTATAAATAGTGTAGATATCCTACCCCTGAGTAGTGAGAAAAGGTTGAGAAAGGTGGAAATGATCCAAAAATGACTCTGATCTAAAGTTATGTTAGTGATCCTATGGAAAAAATGATTCATAATAAATCAATATGTGGTATTGATCCTAAGAAAGGATTGATATATATCAAACACTTCCATTATTCAATTCAGATATTATATTTTGGTTTATAACACATTTTTGACGATATCTCCTTGGATGTATCTTAGTGAGGGTGAACCATGTAAATTCTATGTATACTATTTAAATTTTACATGTACAAAAATATAGGTTCATCTAACTTTAATGAATATCTTGGAATAAGGGTCGGTCTAGTGCAGAAATAATTGGAGGAAGATAATCAAATGAGAAACGAGTGTAGTCCATAAAGTGAATAGGCCATAATCCATATTAAACTATATTATATTTAATGTAAGGTGTTTAAATTGGTTTTGATTAAAATGAACTGATTCACCCCCCCCCCTATCACTATATATCTCACTCTAATCCCATATTTAGGGACTAATAGATACTTTTTTTTAGTATTGATGAATTAGATAGGAACTTGTCTTTCACAATGGTTTTTATTATATTAATTCTTTTGGTAATAAAATTTCTCTCACTTAAGTTTAATTAACTTTATTATTAAGAAATTTAGGATATATTAATATACCTAGAGCTAGGAATCGAGGATAGGGAAAAAAGAACTCTTGATCTCTCTTCCTCTTTCAAATTGTTCAAATGAGGATCCCAACAGTCCTATTTATATGAAAATATATGGGCATGGTCAAATTTTTGATCGGTGCATCCATGGAGAATATGTCGACTTGGGTGAGACATGTGGGATGAAAAGATCAAACTAGGTTTTAGGCTAGTATACCTTGGTGAAAACCCAAGTAATGATTCCATGGGCCTAGGAGAAGCATTCTGGGTGAACCTCACTGGTCCTTGGTGAATTCATAGTGAATTTACAAGGACTTTTTCTTTATCCTTTCAAAGTATTATCTATTGAAAAAATGGTGCTCCAAAAAATTCCCCCACTCATAGTTGAATCCAATTAGGATAATGAGGAAAAATTATGAGGCTTTAATTATGTTTTTTGTGAAATTTTATTAAAAATGGGAATTTTGGTGCTCGCATTTTTTTAAGATGTAGTGGTGGTACACTCTACCGGTGCACACCAATGGCTTCATGCTAGATAAATTGTTTTATAACCATGGTTAAATTCTAGTTGATGCATATAAATAGTAAACCCCCTCTACTCATTGTATCCTTGTTTATATATAACCAATAATCCATAATCTTCTTGTACCTTAGTGGTTTTAACTTCTTAAGGAGGGTATGCTTCCTTCTTGTTTTCCCATAACCTGAGAAAAATAACTTTATGTGCATAGGATTTATTCTTCCCTTCCATTTGTTTAAACTGTCCTGGGTGAATATGTAGGGTGATTTTTTGTGATTATATAGCTAATAAATAATTCTTTGTGAATGGAAATGGTAAGAGAATAGGGCGGGACACCAAAGAAATATTTTTTTTATTTGTCAAATTATCTGCCTAGTGGTTCTAGGCTTCACATTTATTTGACATTCCATCATTTTCACAATCCTAATTTATCTTAATATTGAATCATTAATTAATATTATAGGATAAAAATGGCTTGTACTTACGTCATGATATTGAATTTCATGGCTTCCACCTAGATTAGGGAAATTATTGAGACTATTGGGTAGGGTTATCATCTACAGTGTAAAGCTTTGATGATACACCTTGAAAGTGTCTGATGAAAACATCATTAAGTGTTTGTATCATCTAATATACTTAAATTTCATTTTCATAGGATATTTATAGATGAAACTATCCTAAATGTGGGTGACAACATGTTTTTATCTTGATTTTCATAGTACACCATTTTAAATAGGGTCAATATTTCATCCATAGGAGCTTATAAAAAATAGGGGGATCTAGTTAGGTGTAATTGATTTAACACATTATAGTCACCTATAATACCCAATCACATATAAAAGAGCCTTAGACACATTTTTTTCACAGCCATGTTACATTTTTTATTCATTTATTAGTTGAAGGGATAGAATGAGGATTGTGACTTATTCTTAAAAGGTGGTGTCAGGCCTAAATAGATGTTGGAATACAAAGTTTTCAATACATGTGTTAAGATCAAGAATGTGATTAATTTAGTAAATATTTATGATCCCATATAGATATCGTAGACATATTTTCACATTAACTATAATATAATACCAGAGTTATTGAACCTCTAGATCCCACAAATCAATTTTATCCATTTGACTCACAGAGAAGTATGTATCATCCTGTGTGATATCCACTGAATCTATAGGTTATGATCCTTAAGGAAATATATAATGAATTATTTCCCCAATGTGTGGAATGGGATGATTTTTAGTGGATTCCCTAGTTTTACTATGAAAAAATAAAATTGGATTGAGATATCCTCGGGAAGGAACCAAATCTTTGTAGTAAAATTTGTTTTGAGTATGGTTGTGAACCTTCTGAGTGGCCAGTGAGAATGGGACCAACACCAAGAATCTAATAAGGTTCTCATATATTAATAAATTGGTTGTTGTAAGAACATTTTAGTTCCATGGATTTAATAAAAACAAAGAAGGGGGGGTTGAATAAGTTGTTCTCTTTTTTTAAGTTTCAATAATTTTCAAAACGTAACCCCTATGACCTGCTAAGATTAATTTTCACATAAAATTTTTATAAATACTCATGCATAAAAAGAGAGAAATCAAGTAAAGCACACAATATTAACATGGTTTTTCCTTAGTTTGATAACCTACATCCTTTCCATGGACACTCCCATGGGTCTATAAAAATTTGATATTAAGAATTAGTGAATAAAACTTGTGTTGACTCCCGTTAGAAACATTCTATCCTCTTATAGAAAAAAATACAATGATTCCTGATAGTTTATAGTGTTTTATTATAAAATAATTGATCTAAAAAAGAATAAATACTTTGTGGAAACTGCTCTATAATTGGTCAGTCCAAATCCTCAGTCCGATTTGGCTAGATCTAATTTTATCAATCTGATAAGTCTGGATCAGATTCTCTCAATATGGTGAGTATGGATATAATTCTCTCAATACAATGAGTCTAGATATAAATCTCTCAATATAATGAGTATAGATCTGATTCTCACAATATAATGATTCTATATCTGATTCTCTTAATACAATGATTCTGGATATGATTATCTCAATATGATGAGTCTGGATATGATTCTCTCAATATGATGGACTTAATACGATGAAAATATTCTCAATATGAAAAATTAAAACTTTGATAAAATGATCAAAATGGTAAAAAATAACTTTATACTTTATGATCATCCTTAGGAGATCTCTGTTCAGAAAGAACATTAACTTGAATTTTTCAATGCTCTACCTTTTTCACATGTGTGAATGTTAATAATGAATTATTTATTTGAGAAACTATTTATAGGAAACTCAAAAAACAAATGTGGGAAACTTGAAAAAATTCTTTGCTTATTGAAATTTCAAAAACTCCAAAAATCATATCACATTTAAACTTTCTATTTGACTTCTTCAACCCTCCTTAATTTTTCAGAGATTTATGAAAAAAAATAATTTCAATATTGACCTCTTGAACTCTTCATAAAAATTATGAAATTTTCTTTTTGACTCTTCTTCATAATAATCTCATTGCGAATCTATTTCCTTCTCATCTCATTATGAATTATGTTTCCTTCTCATATAATAACGAATTTTGTTTCCTTATCAGCTCATTATGAATCTATATCATTCTCAGGTCATTAAAAATTCATTTTCTTATCATCTATTTACGAATTTGTTTTCTTATTAGATCATTATAATTTCTATTTCCTTCTCAAATCATTTCAATTTCTATTTATATCTCAGTGATTTTCCTTTTTTATCCTTCTCAGTGATTAAAAATTCAATTTCCTTCTCAAAAAATTGTGAATTCTATTTCCTTCATAGAGTCGGTCTGATGGAATCCTCATATTAATTGAATTATCATTACATTGAAATTCCTATTATGATGGATTTTCCTATGATGATGGAAATCCCATTATGATGATTTTCCCATAATAAAGGAATATATTAAATGATGAAACCATTAATAAACATTGAGTTCCTTAAAAATTCATCAACGTTACACATTCTGACTTCTAAAAACTTATAAGTTTGGGGCTTTTGAATACAATGGATACTTTGTCATGAATTCTTGAATTGATGAAATATTTACAATTCCTCTATTTCTTCAAAGGATTTTATCATGATAGTTTTCAGGATTTGTGTTAAATTCTTGATCATCAAATAATTATCTAATTATTTTAGAAATTATGAAAACTTTATAACTCCTAACATCACTTTCTTCAACAGCATCATCTTCAACATTATTATGACTTTTCACTCAACATCTTTGTTCTTTCTATAAAACAGAAAATTCAATCTTACAAAAAAAATTATGCCTCCAATTATTTTGGATCTGATGATCTTCAATGCCATAATAATAGACCTAAATACAATAAAGTTTCTTATCAACAACTTCACATTTCTACCAACTCTTTTTTTCAATGCTAATAAATCGAGAAAACTAGGTCTAGAAACCTGTGTCTACAAACCAACTTTTTCATAGAACTCATTATAATGGACTAAGTTTGGTTCCTAGATAAAAAAACATTCTTATAAAAACATGTTAGTTATAAAAAAAATACAAATAATTTGTTAAAATAATTATCATAAATTTTATTTAATCTCCCCTTTTGGATTTTTTTACACCCTTGTTAACAACTTTTCTCTATCTCATAATTTTTTTTCATAAATAAACTTTTTAAAAAAACTCATGTTTTTTAAATTTTATTAAAACATAGTCTTTCTCAAAAGAGAGTTTCCTGACACCACACTACTGGATAAAGTAATTTTTTTAAGTAATTACATCCCACAACATCAAGAAAACTTTGCGTCCATATAAATATAAACTCCCCCTCGCTTTTATTTTTATCTCCCCCATTATATGATAACCACATATTCAGGTTCATTTAAGAATGATAAGTAAAAACTCCAAACAAATTAGAAATCTATTACTTTAACTCCCCCTTTGTCAACATAATAGAAATCATGGTGAGGGTACTTCATTATGAGTTTTAACAGTATATGGGATGATGATGAACATGAATTTTCACCCTAAGTTCCACAAACCTTTTATTCAAAATTTCTTTTGTAAAGATATAAACAATCTGATGATTTGTTAAAATGTATTCCAACAAAAAATATCCAGTAGAAACTTTCTCTTTTATAAAGTGAAAATTTATATCAATGTGTTTTGATCTTGAATTTTGGGTAGAATATTCAAAAAGATCAATTGCACTCTAATTATCGCAATGTATCTTCAATAGTTTGGAAACTTTTACATTAAAATATTTCAACTGAACTTTCATCCATAAAATTTGAGTATAAGTATAAGTATCTGCAATATATTCAGATTCATCTATGCTTAAATTTATTGAACTTTGTTTCTTACTATGCCAACTCACACAACATTCACCCAAGAAAAATATTCCTCAAGAGTTTTTATTTTTTATCATTAAAATATGAAACCCAATCGGTATTAGTTTAACCATGAAACTTCTTCTAGAAATTTATTTTATATAATAACCCATATGAAATTCTTATTTTGACATATCTCAGAATCCTCTTTTCTTTCAATATATTTTATTCTTTTGGATTAATTTGATACCTGGTATACAAATTCACTACATAAACAATATTAGGCCTTAAGGTTATAAGGTAAATAATACTTCTTATCATATTTTCAAAGTCTTTCTAATTCAAAATTATTCCAAATTCACCTTTACACAACTTTGTTCTCACTAAAATAGGAGTAGAAACTTCTTTTGATTCGTTTATCCCAAACTTCTTTAACAATTCCCTGTTTTAATTTTCTTGAGATAAGAAAATGTATTTCTCTTTTTGTTGAACTTGTAAGACAAGAAAGAAATTTAATTCTCCCAACATTGACATTTTAAAATTCTTCTTCATTTATTTAGATAATATTTCACAAAATTTGTCTCCCTCATCAGAAAAAATTGTATCATCCACATAAACAGTTACAATTTGAGGTTCGAAGTCAACATATTTCACATAAAATTTTCTATCAACATTTCCATTATAAAAGTCCAATATTGTCAAATAATTTTTAAGTTTAGAATACCATTCATGTGGATCTTGTTTCGGCCCATAAAATGATTTCTTCAATTTACAACCTTTTTTTCATCCTCATAAAGTATGAATCTACAATGTTGTTCAATGTAAAATTATTCTTCAATATTTCCATTTAAGAAAACTGATTTTACATCCATCTGATAGAATTTTTAATTCCGATGATTAGCCACTACAAGAAAAGTTCTAATATTTTCTAGACTTGTAATGGGGGGAAAGTTTTCATCAAAATCCACGTCTTCCACCTATGTATATCCTTTACAAAGAGGCCTTGATTTGTTTCATCAAACTCCTCCATTCTTATTCAATTTTTTCATTAAACCCACTTTGTTATGATAACATTTTTATTTTTTGTACATGGAACAAGTTCTCATGTTTCGTTATTATCAATCTGATCCAACTCTTCATTCATATCATTCACATAATCGTTGTGTTGAATAGCTTCTAAAAATGATCATGGTTCAACTTTTGAGATAAGTGAAGTCTGATTTTCTAATCTCAACAATCTTCTTCTCTGAACTGAAGCCTTTTGATTTATAATAATGTTTTCAGACTCAAAATGTTTTTTTAAGTAGTTAATTTCAAAGTTTCTTTCCCAACTGAACTTTCCTCATCTCAATAATTTTCTAAACCTTGATAAGGATGTTTTTTCTTACTTTCACTATTATTTGAAATATCAAGTTTATCCTCCTTATAATTGTCAAAAACTTTTGTTAAGGAATTTGGGTTTTCAATAACTTTCACATCGAATGAGTCCACAACTTTTGTATATTTTTGTTCCAATATTTGTAACTTCTTCAATTTGGTGAATAAACCATTAAAATTCATTCCTTATCTTTCTCATCAAAATTTCCAGGATCTATGTTTTTTATTTTAAGTCAACATGGAATTCCAAAAACCTTGAAATGTTTCAATGAACATTTTATTGGTATACAACATTTCATAATAGGTCATATAGTTTTCTAGCCTCAACAAGCCTGTATTTTGAACATGTACGGCAGTATTAACTGCTTCTCTCTAATGGAATTTTAAAACTTTGTATTCTGTTAACATACTTCTTCCCATTTCAACCAAACTTCTATTATTATTTTTTCTATTACTCCATTTTTTGAAAAGTATAGGGAGAACTATAATGATGTTTGATACCATGTTTTCTTAAATAGTCTTCAAAATCATTATTTTTGAATTCGGTACCATTATTTATTCTCAAATTCTTTATATAAGCTCCCATTTATTTCTCAACTTCTTTTCTGAAAAATGTAAACATTTCCAAAGCCTCTGACTTATGATTCATAAATATTATGTCTTTTATCCGAGTGAAATCATTAATGAAAGTGACAAATTATAGGTCTCATTTTTTTGATTGATGTCTCATCAGCCCACATAAATTATAATGAATAATTTCAAGAGGTCTAGTAGATTGAATCTCAATTCTCTTAGAACTTTTTTTAGTTATGTTTTATTTTTTGGAAAAAAACACAAAAGTCTTCATCTCTTCTTTTCAATTCTAGAAAATTACAAACAGTATCAACTTTATAAATTTTATTCATGTTTTTCTACCCAAGGTGTCCAAGTCTTTAGTGAAAAAAATTGTTTTCATATTTAGCACTCAATTAACATGAGTTGTTGAAATCTCATATTTGAAGTAGATTCCCACTGGTTATTTATCCTTTTGTAATAACTTCTCCACCTTTCAGACTTTTGATGATACAAAAATATATTACAAAAATAACTTATTTTCTATTATCACAAAGATGACTTACATTAAGTAAGTTATGTTTTATTTCATCAATAAATAAAACTTTCTTATATTTCAACTTTTTGGCTTCAATATCAGCCTTTTTGGTTCCTCTAATTTTTAAGGAACCATAATTACCAAAGGTAATTACTCCTCTATCATGACTGTCACAACCCCCTCCCTCCAAAGATATCCCTCTTGGGTTGGAAATGAATAAAGGGAGATAATGAACCTTGAGTCTCGCCTCTAGTAGGCCTCGGGTTGGCAACTAGTATCGAGGGTATGAAGATCTCAAACTATGGGAGGCATTACCCTTTATAAGAAAACAAAATTTGGAGATATGATGAATCCACTGCAAACAACTGCATGAAATAATATAAAATAAATACAAACCATCCCACAATGCATGTATAAATAAAAACTGATACATATAAATTCTCCAAATGAAATCCCAAAAGAATTAAAGCTAACACTATGACATTGAAAAAGCTCCAAAGGTCTGAACTAGAAATGTCTAGCATGGTCCACAAAGCCCTCCTAGAATCCTAAAAATATTTTTTATATATATAGGGTGATAATAAAAGTATACTCAATAGGAAAACCAAAGTCTCTCTTGCACATGTGAAAATAGAATACTAATGCATCGGTGTAAATGTATTAGAACCAAACAGCACCTAAACAAGTATACTAACCAAAATACCAACCTCACTAAGGATCACTCACTAAATAATACATCCAAGTAATATAATATAATATAAAGAACACTAATGATAGGGTAACCCACACCACTTTCCCACTGATTAGCTGCTCTCTCTGTAATGGAAAACGTCATGGTGATCCCACCTCTTCTAAACATATCACAATACATATCACTTGCACACACCTGATCCCCATAACACATTCCATCCACACACACCTGGGGCTCACAATACAACCCACCGGCACACACCTAGGTCTCACAACACATCCCACCCACACACACCTAGGCCTCACAACACATCCTTCCCACACACACCTAGGCCTCACAACACAACACATCTCATCCTAAAGACACAGGAGACATCATATTAGAACTCATCATAAAGACACCTGGGAAATCACATCACAACTCATCCTGAAGACACCTGAGATACCACATCACAACTCACCTTGAAGACACCTAGGATACCACATCACATCCACCATATAACACACTAATAGACCTCTAACCATCATAGACTTTGCTATACCTACCTTTCCTGGAAGTGAGAACAGGGAAGACAAGGTGGCCAACTATCCATCCTCCCACCGAGATGTTTGGGAAAGACACCCCCCATGTGATGATGCAGGTGTTCAGCACATAGTTCTCAACGTGGGTGGGGTGAATATAGAAATCAAAATAAAATAAATGTATATATAAATAATATCAAACACTCAAGCCCAACATTTTGGTTCACAAACAAACCAACCAAATCACAATCACTGTAACTTTTACTGCCACCACTAAATGCATAAAAACACACAACCAAAACACAATCCACAAATCATATTTTTCGTCTTTAATCCAGTTTCCAGAGTATATATTTTATTAATAAAATCCAATTTATCAACTAATTTGATTTTTCTAGTCAAAATTCATTAGAAATCCCATTTCATTTAGTAATACATCTTATTTCATAATTCCAAACCATTAGTTTATATATAAAAAATATCTAGTTAATCAACACAGTCCATCATCAATTTCATCATTAATCATGAACATTTGAAATTATTAACATACAATATTAATTTCATTAATATTTGGGTAGATATAATAGAACCAACTACACAGCATAAGAAAAATACCACAGCCCAACTGCCACATCTACATCACCTTACAGCCACGTCCACTATCACAACCCCATTGCATAACCATAACATAACCACCGTCATAGCCTTGTTGCACCACCATACCATAATAATCATCACATCCCCACTACCCAACCATATCTCATTCACTTTCCCCATACACAAAAACCACAACCATTCCACACATCACAACATATATCACAACACACCACATTTTTAGATTTATCAAAGGGGACTCTTATTCAATTTCCACTTATTTATTTAAGGAAGTTATTACAAAAAAATGTTAGATCCTGGGGAATCCATTATAATATCCAAATATATTTGGTTATCCAGTTATTTATGATGATAATCAAACAATCACATAAATGGATGTTTCAAAAGGAAGTTTCTGCAGTATAATAATTCCACAAGAAGAGAAGGTTTTTAACAAGGTATTACACCCATATGACAATAATATCAAATCAAATAAAATACATTAAAAAAAGGTTGAAACATCATAATTAAAATTCCCCTTCCCCTTTAAATTAAATTTAAACAGATTAATTATATTTATTAATTTGGATGCAACCATGTTCACAAGTTTTGACAATAATAAACTCATCTTGAATGATACACTTAAAGAGAAAGAAAGTAACAAACTACTTGGAAAAAAGATGGTCAACATAGCCTTATTGCACCAAAATAGGGGCACGTGTACAATAGGAAACTCTATAAGGAATCATGAACCAATTACAGCAACCAGGTTATAAGACTCCTATGCAAAGATGGATTTTTCACATATCGTGTCAAGAGAAAGAAAGGTCAAATGAGGATATGAAAGATATTATATTTAGAAAGATTGGATCTTGACCATTTAAGATTAGATATAGATTTGAGTTTCCATTAAAAGCAGACTTGAACAAGACCACGTGGTTTGACCATTTCAAATCCTCCAGACTCTTAGGGAATTAAGGATATAATTTATATCATTTAAATCGGTCTCAAAGACTTTTAAATATGGCATTAAACCAATTTTACATCCAAGAAGGATGTAAAAGGAGAAAAACTAGAAGAATCAAAAAACTACTCATGAGGCACCGCCAATAATACACCAATATAAGAGGCACCACTAGCGAGACACTACCACTGAGTCACTGCCAAATGATGTACCACTAATGAGATATCGTCAGATGAGGCACCGCTAGTAAGCTACTGCCAGATTAGGCACTACTATCGAGACACCTCCAGTTATCCATCGTTAGACACAGCACCACCAGTGATATATTTTCAGACAAGGAACCTCTGAATGAGCGACCAGCAGCGAGCCAATATCGGCGATCCACCACCAGGATAACACAACTCCAAAAAGACACCACCAAGATGAGACACCGCCAGCGATCCACTGCTAGGGTGATACACCACCTGAATGATACATCATTCAGATGTGGCCACATTGGGATGAGGCACTGTTGGAAAACTTGTAAAATTAGGAATTTGGGAAACTATTGAAATGAGTCACCTTGACATCCCAGGACACCTCAAACACTAGATTTTTTGGAAAAGTAACTAACCGGATGGTCTGGGTCGTTACATTATATACCTTTCAATCTATTATCACCCTTTAGAAATAAAAACCAACCTAGAAGAAAAGATAGTAAAGGTCCAAACAACCATCCCTTGAGATACCTCTCGAGGATCTCGTTACACCTAAAACACTATAACCAACTGAACCTTATATCCCAAAAACCCACAATAATTGATCAAAAACATACTTCCCCAAACATAGGAATCAGATAATTCTATCCTCCATGTGAAAATATTATCCACTGTGGGAGGCACTGACTCACCCGCATGGGTTTAATCGCATCATAGTAAAATGCGTCTTGATTAAGAATTGGCTCTTCCCTTGTTCTCATGTCAGAAAATTATCCCACATCACACAAAACACATCACATCAAGGGGAAAAACATATTTCATAAAACACCAAGGTTCAAACAACACATCCCAAAGAAAATAGATAAGGTAAAACTCAAAACCACACTAGTTATTAGGCTTGTTTTTACATCTCACTCTCTCGAGTACTCTCTTCCAGGCCACCAAGCTCACCAGCACCTGAACCAGGGGAATAGTTCATCCTCGAGAACCAAAACTAAACTAGAAAGAGTGAGAATGGTGTTATGAACATCCAACCCATGAGATACCTCCCATGTTTCACAATATATTTGTAACATATCAACCACAAGGGAAAAGGAGTGTAAATCAATATAATACCTTAAAACAATCTCCTGGGATAGATACCTATCAAATAGAACAAGGACAAATAGATTGTTATAAAAGACATATCAAAAAATATACACTAAACAATTATGAGAAAAACATTATTTTCAACCCATATCATCATTCATAGATTTAAACAGGTACATGAATTTCAAAATATCTCATAATTTAAAATCAAATCACTTTTTTTCTTAAGACATTTTTCTTCCACTCAATATTTTCAAATCCTTTAAATGTTTTATTTTAAAATCTTGTTACCTTTAATTCAAAAAAAATATAAATTATTATTTTTTAAAACCCATTCAACTCATTTCAAATAATACCAAATCAAATATTAAATAATTTCAAACCCTTTTTAGTTTATCAATATTCTACTTCAAAACATTATTTCAACTCATGAACATTTTTCCGAAAAAAATAAATATTTTTTTTCATTAAGTCGCTATTAAGGGTTCTCATCACACATGTCATTTCTTTGAAAATAATTTTTTATATGTCTCAAATTTGACATTTGGAATGAAATATAAACAAAAAAACACAAGGTAGGAATAATCCACTTTCTTAATTGTAAAAATTCCCACTTTTTCTAACAAAACATTATTTACTCGGATAATATAAATGAACCAATTTTTCAAAAAAAAAACCAACCAACACAATAACTCATATTAATATAGATAGAGCTTCCACAATCATAAAAATAAAAGTAACCCATCCACCGCACCAATATATTTTTTCTTTGGGAGGCACTATCTCACCTTCACAATTTTAAAACATATTGTAATATAACACATCTTTATGTGGGAAATATTTTCTATCCCATAGTATGTTTAAATTCATAACCCATGTCATCAACATAAAATAAATTACAAAAAAAATCAACCAACATGATAGTAGTCAAACCTTATCATCACTTCCTTTATAAAAATATTTACACATGGGAGGCAATCCCATCTTCATTAATTTCAAGATTTTCAAAACAATAATTTTTTTTCATTAAATACATTAAGTGATTAATTATTTTTATTGGTGTTAAGGTATTCCATCAACATAGTCATCCATAAAAAAACACAAGTCAAAACACCACAACAACCATATGTCTCATCCACCATATATCATCACCGTTTCACAACAAAACCACTGCCCCAAACTCACCAACCAACAAAAATGTCCACCAAATATTTCATGAAACCACATCACCACACCACTTTAACATCCATAAGAAACTACCGTTTTCACATAACCACCTACTCCATATAATCCTCCACACTTCCCCAACCAACTATCACAATTATCATCACACACAAATCCTCAAACACACAAATCAAGTAATTCCCTTTCCCATGTCGGGATATTATCTACTTTGGGCGGTACTAACTCACCTACATGGTTTCAGTCATGTAAAAGTATAACACGCCCTAATTAAGGATCAGTTTAACCCTCTTAATATACTTGAATTTTTAAATCACATGTCACACAAGGAATCACAACAAGAATAATCAAACATGGCAGTAACACATAGAATCTTCCAGAACTGTTCAGGGGATTGCATTATTAAATCTCAATATTTCACATGGGTACTTTCACAAAATTTTAAATTTTCCAGGGGGAGTCAGTTTTTATCCATATATATATATCATTTTCATTTTAATGAATGGTTATATTAAACAATAATTCATATCAAGGGTCTCATAATCTAAAATAATCACAGTACAAGCATGGTTTCAAACAAATATTATTTTTAGAAAGGTATATCAACACTTCAATGCAATGATTACATTGAAACCAAAAAAACAACACTCAACATTCCTGGATTATTTTAATAGAAACATAATTTCTTGCATTTAAATTTCCCAAACATGTATCCATGTTAAATAAAGAACAATACACATGTTATATCACACACCATGTTTAATATAGTTAAACATGACTTTCTAGGTTTACATTATTATCAATGAAATACACTTACAACTTCACTTGAAAAATTATACAAGCTATGTTCTTATGTTAAATTCAAATTCTACATTACATAAGTAAGAAGTTTTCATAATCATCGAAGTATAATATGCTTTTTGAAAAAAAAAACTACACATGTTGTATTACTATGTTTCAGGATTTATCAGTCTCAGAATAAACATAATTTAATCATTTCATTGATCAAGGAAACATGATTTTAGATAAGAAAATTAAAGATAAATAGGTTTTATTAATATATTTCTTGTTTTATCGTGCTCAAATACTCCATTACATACACAAAATTCTTATAGAATCGTCAAAATAAAACATTCTTTCTTAACATGAAATTAAAAACTTTACATGTTGTATTACTATGTTTCATGCTTTATCGGGATCAGTATAAACATTATTTAATCATTTCATAACTCAATAAAAATTTATTATATACTGAAATAAGGATAACATGATTATACTTACATATTTAAATGTAACCCATTAAACATGCTACATATGCATAACTCTCGTACTATAATTTCCCTAGTTACTACACCAATGATTTAAACTATAAGGATGCTCCCCATAACAAACTAATCATGAATTCACATGTAAGGTAAGGTTATTTCAGTACATAAAATTTATTATCAATCATAAAATAACATGTTTAAGCATTTAAATAGTTTTAAGTCTAAACAAGTTACCACAAATAATGCTTATCATTTATCCAAAATTTAGAAATAAATTTCCCAATAATTTCTACCCTAAAACATTTTTACAACATATAGTTATATTAATACAATATAACTTTAATAAATAGAAAATAAGGAGAATGTTATTCTTGACAATGTTTCCAAATTCAAAAGAATTATCAATAATCAAGATGTTCATTTTCAGAAATTTCAAAATTTAAATGTCCCATGACAAGTTTTACAACAGTTTTATGACACACGATCATGATAAATTACAAATGGAAAGCAACACAAGACATATTATCTCACATGGAAACTAGAATACTTATAAGGATGGTTTCAAAATAATTTATTTTATTATGATAGTGTAAAATCTACATTAAGGTTATATACTTCCTAAGGTTTTTTGAAGTTAAATATTTGATCTTAAAAAAATATAGTAATCATGTTTCTCTAACGATTTAAAATATTAGAAAAACTAGAAGGCATGTTATAAATTTTTAACAAAGGAATAAAAAACTAATTTATTAAGAATAATTATATAATATGAAAGTAAACAACGCATTAAAACTTCAAGAAGGTTTCAAATAAACAATTCAAGCTAGTAAACCATCATATTACTCTTTACATTTGGTTATATGAATAATTCAGCAAAACAATTAATGAATTTTATTAGTAATAAAATCATGGTAATGATCATAGAAACACATATAAAATTTCATGATTTATTTAATTCATTTTAACTTTAAAAAACAACCAATTCAAATAAGAACATAATTCATCATGATGCATGTACATATCCTGGGTCTCTACCCTGCAAGAAGTGCCACATCACTTGGTCATTTGGTAGACTCAGAGTCCTTGGATAATATCCCAGGGTATTCTAAAATATTTTGTTCTATCTAGTCTTCACCATCCTATATAACACACCAAGATCAAATGACATTGTTTTCCTACTATCCCATGTATTCCTCATTGTTCCTAACTCTAAAATCCACCATATCGCTCAACCATCACCTCTGATACCATTCTGTCATGACCCCCTCCCTCTAAAGATACCCCTCTTGGGCAGGAAATGAAAAAAATGAGATAATGACCCCTGATTTCTGCCTCAGTGGGTCCTGGGATGGCGACTAGCACTGAGCGTATGAAGATCTCACAATATGGGAAGCATTACCATTTATAAGAAAAAAAGATTGGGAAATAGGATGAATCAACTGAAAAAATACCCATGAAATACTATAAAATAAATCCAAACCATCCCATGATTCATGTATAATTCACAAGTGATACATATAAAGCCTCCAAATTAAATCCTAAAAGAATAAAATCTAAGGCAGCGACACAGCAACGGCTCTAAAGGTCCAAACTAGAAATGTACAGCACGGTCTAGAAATTACTCCATAAATCCTGAAAATATTTTTTATATATTTAGGGTGAGAATACAAGTATACTTAATTTTAAAACTAAAGTCTCTCATGCACATGTGAAAAGAGCATACTAATGCACCTGTGTGAAAGTAGTAGAACCAAACATCACCTAAACAGGTATACTAAACAAAATCCCAACATTGCCAAGGCTCACTCAACAAATAAAGAATCTAAGTAATATAATATAATATAAATTACATAAATTATAGGGTACCATTCACCACTTCTTCACTGATTAGCCGCTATATCCCCAATAGAAAATGTACCGTAGTCCCACCTCTTTCGAATATATCACATCACATCCTGCTAGCACACACCTAGGCCTCATGAAACATCATTATCATACACACCAGGGCCTCACAACACATCCTTCCCACACACACTTGGGCCTCACAAAACATCACATATCATACCAAAGACACATGGCACATCACATCACAACTCATCTCAAAGACACCCAGGACATCATATCACAACTCATCCCGAAGACACCTGGGATACCACATCACATCACACCTCGAAGAAACCTAGGATACCACATCACATCCACCATATAATGCACTAATATACATCTGTTAATTATATCATGTGAAATACCTACCTTTTCTATATTATGTAACATGGAAGAGTGGGTGGCTATCCACCTATCCTCCCACCAGGATGTTTGGGAAAGATACCCCTCGTGTGACAATGCAGGTGTTCGAAACATTGTGATCAATGTGGGTGGGGTGTGTATAGAAATTATAAGGAAATTCAAGTATATATAAATAATATAAAACACTAAAATATAACCTATGGGTTCAAAAACAAACCCCCCAACTAACAATCATTGTCACTTTTGATTCCACTACTAAATACATAAAAACACACAACCAAAACACAATCCACAATTCATATATTTATTCTTTAAGCCGTTTTTTGAGTGTTTATGTTTTATTAATAAATTCCAATTTATCATCCACTTTGATTTGTGTACTCAAAATTATTTAGAAACCCCATTTCATTTATAAATACATCTTATTTCCTATTTCAAACCTATTAGTTTATATATAAACATTAACTAGTTAATCAACACAACCCATCATCATTTCCTCATAAAATATGCCCATCTAAAATTATTAACATACATTATTAATTCCATTAATACTTGGGAAGATATAACATAAACAACCACATAGCATAAGAAAAACACCACTACCCAACCGCCACATCCACATCACCTTACATCCACATCCACTTTCACAACCCCACTACATAACCATACCTCAACCACTATCACAGCCCTACTACACCATTTTACAATAACAATCATCATATCCCCACTACAAAACCACATCTCATCCACTTCCCCCACACACAAAAACCACAATTATTCTACACATCACAACATATATCACAACACACCACATTTTCATATTTATCAAAGGGGACTCTTATTCAATTTTCACTTCTTGATTTAAGGGAGTTATCACACTAATCCTTAGATCTTGGGGAATCCATTCTATTATAAAAATATACATGGTTAGATGATTATTTATGATGATAATAAAACAACCACAACAATAGAGGTTTCAAAAGGAGGTTTCTGGAAAATAATCATACCACAAATAGACATGGTTTTTATCAAGGTATTACACCCATACAATAATAATATCAAATCAATTAAATCAAATAAACAAAGGCTCCAACATCGTAATTCACATTCCCATTCCCATTTAAATTCAATTTAAATTGATTAATTATATTTATTAATTTATATGCAACCATTTTCATGAAATTTAACAATAATAAACTTATCCCACATGATAAAAAAAATATAAATGAAAGAAAATCCTACTTGTAATAAATATGGTCTACATAGACTTATTTCCGCAAAACGGGGGTGCGTGTACAGCAGGAAAATCTCTAGGAATCACAAACCAATTCGAAAAACTAGGTTACAAGACTTCTAAATAAAAATGGATTTTTCTCATCCCATATCAAAAGAAAGAAAGGTAAAATGAGAATTAGAAATATCTTTACTTTAGAAATATTGGACTCCAAACATTCGGGATTAGATATAGTTTCGAAGTTGCATTAAAGGAGAACCTAACCAAGACCATGTGGTTGGACAATTTCAAATCCTCTATACTCTTAGGGAATTAAATATATAATGTATGTCTTTTTAATTGGTCTCAAAGCCTTTTAAATTTTTCAATAAACCCATTTTACATCAAATATAAACATAAAAAGTGAAAATATGTAAGAATTGGAAACATTTTTGATTAGGAACCACCTGTGAGACACCAAAAGAAGAGGCACCACCAGTGAGACACTACCAGAAATCCACCACAAAATGGGGCACAACCAGTAAGAAACCTCCAGATGAGGTACCGCTAGTGAGTTACTACCAGATGAAGAACCACCAGACAAGGTACCGCCAGTGAGACACCTCCAGTGAGCCACCACCAAACGAGGCATTGTTAGCGAACTACCACCAGAAGACACCAACAGATGAGAGACATTCATTGAGACACTAATAGAAAGTGACCACCAACAATCCACCACCAGGATGACACACTTTCATGGGACATGACCAGGATGATAAACTACCAACGAGGCACTGCTAGGGTGAGACGCCTCCAGTGAGACACCGATAGGGTGTGACACAGTTAGTGTAAAACACCATTGGGATGATTCATGTTTGGGATGATTCATTTTTTAAAAACATGGAAAACCATAAATTTAGAAAACTATTTAAATGAGTCACCTTGACTTTCCAGGACACCTCAAACACCATATTTTTTGAAAAAGTAACGCACTTGAAGGTTCGGGCCATAACAATGACTTTCAAAATGTTTCAATATTTTTATATCCCATGTCATATGTGAATAAAAACCACTATGAAGTATCCATGGTTTATTCCTTTTACTTTATTTCAATTCTACCTCAACAAAAAATGTCATTTCCTCAACTTTCTTCTTTTTAGCTTCCTTTTCTTTTCTATCATAATGAATTTGTTCTTAAAGGAGTGTCATTCATCTTTCTACATGATGATGAACCTAATCACATATTCCAAAAACTTTTTATAGAAAATAAAATTGATTTTTTATTAGAAATTTTCTAACATCTTAATTATTCACTTTTTCAACTTTCTTTAAGCTGGGAAAGTTACCCATTCAACTTTAACTATTTCTTTCACTTTTCTCAAATATTATTATATGTAAAGATAATTTGTGAAAAAAATTATATGTCATGTGGCCATAGATCCCACAACACTAGAAATATCCATCAAATATTTATTTTCAATTTAAGAAAGATATTTCTTTATAGAAACCTTGTTGATGTTGGAAACTTCTTTTATCTCTAACATACTCAAGATGTAGACCATCTTTTCTTTTGAGTTAGTTTCATAGTTTTATAGATTTGATAGGGTTTTCAAATCCTTTATCCACCCAATAATTATCGTTACTTTTTTGGAACTTGAGATGTTAATATAATTATATGAAACATTATTTTTGTTAAGATAATATTTCACCTAATTCTCAAATTTATCCTTCTCTGCAAATTTAGAAGTCATAGCTTTCACTTATAAAGCTTTTTTAGAGTTTTAATTCATCTTCCTCAAGGTTCCTTTAGACTCAATAAGTTTTGATTGAAACTTGTTAACTTATTCTTCCTTATCTTCTAGCTTCTTACTAAAATCTTCAATTATCTTTCCCTATTCAACAATTCTATGTTTGTAACTTAAAATCTCCTCAATGTATTCTTCCTCCTACTTGATGAAATATTTTCTTCCATTGTCAACTTATTAATAATCTTTCTCTATAACTCTAATTTCTTACTTGAGAGTTTTTTTCTAAATAAATGCATCAAGTTATTTTCTGATTTGATACTCTTTATAATATTATTCACCAATTTCTTCACTATTAGAGGAATATTTTGTTTTCTAAACTTTTGTAGTGAAGATTTTGAATTTTTATAAACATTCATCTTCAAAATAATTTTTTTTAGTTGAGTCTGATTCAAAATTATTACTCAACATACTTATTTTGTTTCCATTAAACTTCTTCATGTATTTGTTGGATGAATTTTCTTCTTTATTATTTTTTTCCACTTCTTCTATTGAGGTTTTTCATCAAAATAATATTGATATTCTCCATCTTTCTTCTTGGGTAAATTCATAGAAAAGTGTATGATTCCACCACACTCAAAATATTCGAGAGAAATTTTACCTCCATACTTTCCTCTTCCTCTTTGATAGTTCATGGAAATAAGAGACATGATTTTTTTTCATTCAACTTGTCATCCTCTTTATCTTCAGACACACAAGGATCGGCTTCTTAAACATCTTGGATTTTAATCTTTCTCATAGCTTCAAAATCCATATCATCTTTCATAAGATATTTAAACAATGGATCTTTACTCATTTCATAAGAAATAAGATATTATGAAATTCATCAAAAGATAAATCATCCTTATCTTCAAAATAAGAAATTTTAGAATCAAATATGTCTATAAATTTTTTCATAAGTTTCTTTACAATTATAGAATTTTCAAAGAAATGTTTGAATCCTATGATGTGGAAAACAATTTCATTTACTCTGGTGAATTATTTATCAATTGTTTATTCATATCTCATTCAAATTCCTTTGTACTTACTACACCAAATTTGTAGATTTTCTTCCTTAACATTAGTATTCCCTTCAAAAACACTTTCCATCTTGTCCCATATACTTTTTGAAGGTTTGAGACCCATCACCTTCTGATAAAAAATTTCTAATAAAGACATAAGGATATCAATTATAGATTCTCTATCAACTTCTGTATTTCTATTATCAGTAAATTTCATGGGAGAAGCTTTCTTAATAGGTGGAATTCCAATTGTAGCAGCATCAACAACTTCCAATCCAAGATATAGGACATAAGGAATCATCCTATTTTTCCAGCCATAATAATGTTTTCAATAAAATGTAGGAATTCATCTGTTGTTCATAGAATTGATATTATCTATGATAAGGATTAAACAATAGAAGCTTCACTCTGATACCAGTTAAAGTTACACGGATCAAATAACAACTGAGAAGGGTGGTTGACTCAATTGTTCACTTTTTCTAAGTTTCAAAACTTTTCAAAACTTAACCCCTTAAACCTGTTAAGATTAATTTATTTTCATATTTTTATAAATACTCATGTATAAAAATATAGGAAATAAAGTAAAGCACATAAGATTTACAAGTTCTGGCCTCAATTTGAGAACCTACATCCTTTCCATAGCCACTCCCATGGGTCTATAGAAATTCAGGATTAAGAAGAAGTGAATACAACTTGTGTCAACTCCCATTAGAAACCTTATATCTCATTATAGGAAATATTATGCTAACTCCAATTAGTTTATAATGTTTTCTTATAAAACAATTGATCCAAACAAAATAATAAATATATTATTAAAAATGATCTATAATTACTCAGTCTGAATCCTTAGTCCGATTTGGATGGATCTAGTTTTCTAAATCTAATATGTATAGATCTCATTATCTCAATACAATGAGTCTATATCTGATTCTATAAATAGGATAAGTTTGGATATTATTCTCTCAATATGATGACTCTATATCTGATTCTCTTAATAAAATGATTCTGTATTTGATTCTCTCAATATGATGAGTCTATTTCTGATTATCTCAATATGATGATTTTGGATCTGATTCTCTAAATAAAATGAGTCTGGATCTAATTATCTCAATAAGATAAACTCAATAAAATAAACCCATTCTCAAATATGCAACACTCAAACTCTACTCAAATTCCTAAATCATTAAACAAATTTTTAGTTGATTGATCTTCCTTGTGATATCTCTATTCATAAAGAACTTTCACTTGAATTATTCAGTGCTCCACCTTTTCCAATTATGTGAAAATTAACAATGAACGAATGATTTGAGAAACTATTTATAGACAACTCAAAAAAAGAGGGAAACATGAAAACATTCCTCGATTCATGAAATTTAAAAACCTCTGGAAACCCCTCACATTTAAACATCTACTTTGAATTATTCAATCCTCCTTAGATTTCTCTGAGATATATGAAAAAAAAATTAAGTTTGACCTCTTCAACTCATCATAAAACTTATCAAATTTTTTTTAGTATTCTTGGTAATCAAATCATTATGAATCTATTTATTTATTAGTTCATTATGAATTTTGTTTCCTTCTCATCTCATAAAAAATTTTGTTTCCTTCTCATCTCATTATGAAACTATTTCTTTATTAGCTCATTATGAATATATTTCCTTCTCATATCATTATGAATCTGTTTACTTATAATCTCATTATAATTTCTATTTCCTTCTCATCTCATTGTGATTTATGTTTCCTTCTTAGGGATTATAAATTTTTATACTTCTCTATGATTACAAATTCTATTTCCTTCTTAGCTCATTATGAATTTTGTTTCCTTATAAAAGTTAGTCTGATGGAATCCTCATAACTATGGAATTCTCATTACGATGAAATTCTCATTATGATGGATTTTAAAATTATTATGGAAATCAAATTATAATGAAAATACCACTATGATTTAAATACCATTATAATTATTTTCCCAAAATGAAAAAGTATTCTATGATGAACCCATTAAAAAATTTTGAGTTCCTTCAAACTTCATCATCTTTACACATTCTAACTTCAGACAACTTCTGAGTATGGTGCTTATGGATACAATGTAGACTTTGTCATGACATATGGAATCGATGAAATCTTTATAATTCCTTAATTTATTCAAAGTCTTTTATAATTATGATTTTTATTATTTTTTATAACTTCTTGATCAGTAAATCATCATCTGGTTTTGTTTTAGAAAGTATGGAAAAATTCTAACTCCTAAATTTAATTTCTTTAATAGCATCATATTCTGCATTATTACAACTTCTTTACTTAATAACTTCTTTCTTTCTATCAATACAGGAAAATCAAACTCCCATAAACAATTTATGCCTCTAATTATTTTGGATATGATGATCTTCAGTTTCATGTTGATAGACCTCAATACGATAGAGTGTTTGATCAATAACTTCACATTTATGACTTATTCTAGGTCTAGTTCTACTCAATACGGAAACCTAGGTCCAGAAACTTGTTTTTGGAAAACAAATTTTTCTCAGACCTCACTATAATGGAATGTGTCTGATTCTGGATAAAACAAATCTTATACAAAATGTTAGTTTTCAAAAAATACAAATAATTTTCTAAAACAATTATCCCAAAGATTCTTCAAAAAATTATCCATTATTATAATCAAGGTATTATGAAGAGTGTAGTTTTGATATTATCTGATTCATACATTATCATACACAACTGGGGGAATTTATTATAATGTAGATAAGAAAATATTTACTATCGATTCACAACTCCCATAATTGAATCAATCCATGTTTATTTTTCATGGTGGATAACCTGGAAGAAGAAGAGCATGTAGGACTTTTAGTACTTGTGTTGGTTGACATCCACCACTTAATTTTTCATGTATACATGATAAAATTCCCAAATATATATATTAGGTCCATTTCAAGTATTATGGGGGTGGATGTTATTGCACATTAATCCATACATTCTCCGTAGGGAATTCAATATTCCAGAGTGTGGATTACTCCCCATTATTAAATTTGTTTCTATGATCAGGCCCCTATATAAAATGTATTGTGCAATACTAAGGTTTATGAGTCTATACCCAGAATTAAAATTCATCCCTTACGGTGATCCACCCATAGGAATGATTTTTGATGATAGTAATGGTGAATATAAATCTTGGTTGTATATAATGGATTTAATATATTGGGCCTTGGTGAAACTGGTGGATGGTGAGGTTATCTTTGATGCAGATGTTCCTTATAGGTTTGCAAGATAATATCGATGTTTATAATTGTTAATTATTTCCTTTCCAATAGATTTCAGAGAAGGGAAGAATCCCATCACGACATGTAAACTCTTGATAATGATGACATAAGAAGTCATTAAATCCATAATGAAGTCACCTCCATTTAGTAAAAATATTTTTTTAACACTATCATATGTTAATTCCATGATATCTTTACACCTTAGGGGAATGTTGTTGTGTATGAATACTAGGTTTAATAATATCCATAATGAAGTCACCTCCATTTAGTAAAAATATTGTTTTAACACTATAATATGCTAGTTACATGATTTCTTTAATCCTTAGGGGAATGTTGTTGTGTATGAATACTAGATTTAATAATGAGGAGGCTAAAGGTGGGGTGGGTGGACTATTAGAATAATGTTACAATGGGATATAGGTTATGAGGTTATGGATTCATAGAGTTACCCTCAACAAAAATCAACCCATTTACATGGATTTGGGGGTCCAATGATACATGAGTATGTGTATAAATGATATAGTCAGTGCAGAGAGAAGAGACACACACTCCAGATGAAGGAGAAATTCATATAAATCATATGAAAATGAAGTAACCAGTGTATTATTTCTAAACATTGGTAATTCATGATGATTCCTCACACAAAATATTCCCTAAAGTAACCTAATATGAAAAAATTAGGTTATATTAGCTGACTGTAGGGACTTATGGGAGGCCCTTTATGTTGGCCATCATTTTCTTCATCTAAAGGACAAAAATTTATCCCCAAAATTAAATTTTAATATTTACTCCATGTGGGTGGGGAAATGTTTTTATTCATTAGAGCTATATATATATTCTATTATACCTTAGATCCCTTCCACGAGATGGGTAATGGAGGTGATGGATTGAGGCACTATTATAGGTGTGGTCAATCGATCAGTTAAAGATAGGGATGAATTAATCAATCATGGGGACATAAACCCATTATCTGATCAATCTATTAATAGGTGGATATCTCTGAAATGAATTCACTTTTTTCATTGATGGTGTAGATGATTCCATAGCAGATAAAGTCCCCAAAATATAATGCTTCTGGAATTGTGATGGATGTAGATAAACTGATTCCTTTGGATAAAGGTGAACTATCACTAGGGAAAACAACTCATTTGAGGGGAAGAGGGAGTATAATTGTATCACTTTATTCTCCCTTTTTCACCGACCAACATTGGGGAATGACCCTATACATATCTATATGAAATAGAGCACTGATGTAGTAAAATTTATTATAGGAGTGTCTACCCTTATGAGGGTGGTTAGTGTTATAATCCATGAAAAATTTCATTCACATATGTATGAATATCTATATTTAACATCATGGATCATTAACTATAGATTTCATCCCCCTTGTATGATCTGGGGGAAGTTATGATGATATTAAAAGGTGGTTTTAGAAGAATGTATTAGATTTATGATGTTAGGATTTCTATATCCACCATGGAGGAAACATTAATAGAAAATTTTAAAGAAACTATTGTGAGTGGAGGAGAATATTTTTTAGGTATTGAAAATTAATGTGACCATTGTGTTATACATCATATTTTTACTTCCCTAACAATAAAAATAATCATTGTTATTTTAGAAGAAACACACTCATAAGATGATCTCATAAGATTCATAGATTCCTCTGCATATTTATATATGTTTAGAGAGGTCAACAATGGACTATATGGACATGTTTTATCTTTCTTGATTTTATCACCCCCATTATTCATGCAATCATAATTTATAAATTTCATTCATGTGTTGAATCATTGGTGGAGAAATCATTAGAGGCTCCAAACTCACTAAATATTCATGGAGCAGAACATAAGAGTACTTTCTATGATCTTCCCCACATGGTAATCTCTTACCAACATACTAATAAGGTGGATATCATGGAAGGTGTCCAAGGCCTAATGGGAATCCTTGATAAAATGGGTGCTGAGAATTTTTATGTTCCTATAGTTAGAACTTTGTACAGGGTTGATGTACCTTCTTCTACTAATTATGATAAATCTATTGCATGAGGTGATCAAGTGTCATTTTTAGTGGGGGTAATTCCAATCATGGAGACCAAATCATCAATGTATGGGGTGAGTATCCATATTTTCATCCATTAAACTTGGAACTCACTGACTAATATATATTTTCATATTTTATTTCACACTACCACCACAAGTGATGAATCCTCTCATAGAATTTATGATCATTATGCTCAAAATGCAACATCATATAGAGCCTGGGACTATTCCAATTATAACAAGATTCTATGGGATTGACCTAACCACATCTATATGCAACATAGTCCCAAAATATTTTTTAGTTCATTAGAGTGGCATCGTGTAATGACCTTGACTCTAGTAATCTAGATCACATGACTAATTTATTACATTGTAACTAGATTCAAGTGATCACATCCTAAATGACTTAATAGTTTAGTAGTATTAGAGAAATAGATACATACATGATACCAATCTTAAATTTGTAAAAGAAATAGAACATAACAAAATAAAATTCTCAGCATCCTTCAAACTCATTCAAATAAATCTTCATCATATCTTGGAAAAAGGAAACAAAATATAGGGTAGCTCAAATGCTCAGTAAGGGTTACATACAACAGACGATATAATGATTAAATAAGGAATAATAAAAGAATAAATTTAAAATAACTGAATATAAATTGCATTTAATCAATAACATAAGCATGAAATAAGGCATAATCAATACAGTAAGGTAAATAACTGAACACACATGTCATTTAATAAATACACTAAAAATGAAATACATCCAAAGATTATATCATTGTGAAAATATCTTGGATAATAATAAAAAATATATAAATTAAGTAAATTCTTAATTATTGGATTTCATGAGAAAATGTGTCAATATAATTTTTATGAGACTTTTTGATGCATCAAGGGGGTATATAATTTTTGGTCCCACAAATCGCTACATGTCCAAAGAATTACTCATATATCAAATAATCACTTTAATTCATGAATAACATGACTTAACTATAATTTTCTATGTTAAAAAAGAATAAACAATATCAATATTTCCCTAGGTAATCATATAAAATTTATAATAAAACATTGTATGTACAAATGTTATATGGTTAATGAAATAAAAATATAAAATTTATAAACAATATTTTTATTTAATAGAAATGTAATTTCTAATAAAAATAATCTCAAAAGGATTTTTTATACACCACATAAAAATAAATAGGTACATAATTTCAAATAAGTCCTAATTGAGTGTAAATTGAGTGTAAATTGATAATAAATACCATATCTCACACTTCCCATTTATTGAGATATTGTTAACCTATTGTATATTAGTTTAAAAATGATACTAATTTATACTAGAACTATATGTATATTTATAATATCATGTATGATTGTTTTATAGTATCTTATCACCCATATATTAATAATATTTCATTATCACTATTGTTTTAGGTGTTAATTACCTTGTTTAATAATTAATTTTTTATTGTGATAGTTTTAGATATAGAACATGTGATATAGTTCCATCATCACTGTAATTATATTAATATTATACATATAATTTTTTCTTTATATACATATTTAAAACCATTATTGAAAATTGAACACATAAAATGAATCGTATCTCTTTATGGAGATGGTAAGTTGTACGTACTCACGAGCAATAATATCATTTATTAATGGGTTTAAGGGTAAGGAAGTGGATTATATGTTGGTTTTATATAATTATTATAATGACATATATTTCACATAAATTCATTAAATAAATCATTATTACATTACATGTAAATTATAATGGGAAAAATGATTCACATCGCTTTGTGAGGTAGTCGTCTGTTATAGGAAAAAGTGACATTATTGTATTTTAAACTGAATAAAAGATAAGAAGGTATATGTGATATTATAATTCAAAAAATATAATAATATTTTCATATACTTTATTATATAATTCAAGTTTTTTAAACCCACCATTTTATTATTTTATTGTCAATTGTCACATTTTTAGTTTTTAGTGGAATTTTGCGCTTAATTGTAAAAATGGCCTAATTTTTTGTATTTAACTATTTTATTTTTATTCGATATTCCGGACATTAAAAAATCTAAACTGAATAAAATTGTGAAATTTATTTTTTTAGGATTCTAGATATCCTTTATCATTCTTGACTAAAATCTCAATCCAAAAATTGGAGGTCCAAAATCATCTCATAATCCGGGCCTTGAAAAATGTGCATAGATCTAGACACTTTTAATATTGAGATTATATCTTGAAGTGGAACAACCCAATGAAGCTTAACATCAACATGGCACTGTATAATTTCTATATGAACATCTTTAATGAAGTATTAGATACATGAATACAACTTTTTAAAGTTATAATGTCGTGTTAAGTTTGAGTTTTTTAATATGAAGAGTCTCATGGAAAAAATTAAATTATCTGAGTAAAAACCCATAACCCCCCCTTATTTGGTCTAATCAAGCTATACTTTTTTTCAAAAACTTTGGATAAAAAAATTAATATATCCCATGAAGAAAACATTCAAAGATTATTCCATTTAATGGGACTAAAATGTGTGAACTTCTAGTGGATAGAATTGGAGAAAAAATCATTTCCATATTTTTTCTATAAATTCTCATCTCTTCTCCCATTTCAAAGGATATCCAATTTCCATGTGCAAAGATTGAGTTTTTTTAAGTATTAGTTATTTATATTTTCAATTTATATTACCTTATATATCTTGTTCTTCTCTTTATTTATATTCTTCTTCCATTTCTTTTATTTTATGTGTTTCTCCCACTATGCTTATTTTATCTCAATGATTATGGAGAGCTAACCCTCATTATTGTTCATGGGGGGAAGTGGCAGTGTTTGAGTTTTTTCATTCATGATTTCTCATATTTTATTCAATTATTCTAGTTTTAATTAAAATTATTTTATTCAGTTATCTCTCCACTTTCTCTACTTCTATTGTCTTTCTCCTTGTTCACACATTTTCCTTCTCTTTAATATCTAAGTCATTCAAATAGTAGAGTTTGTTTTAGGGATTTATATAGAATATATTAATCATACATTTAGAGGAATCAGTGTAGGTTAATAACATTTGAATGGGGGTTCATAGTGAATGTTTTGGATCTCTACATTGAGTAAAATAATGAGGGAATGTTTTAAATAACAATGATAACATCACCATTAAACCCCAAGAGAAATAGTTTTCTTCCACTAACTTCTTTGTGTGTTTCTTATTTTATTTTATTTTATTTTATTTTTAAATATATATATATATGATATTATATTATATTCCATGTATTTTCATAATCAAACACCCCTTTATATATTATTTAAGTTAGTTTTATATTAGTTAGATTATTAATATTGATAATAGAATTATAGTGTGTTGTGAGCGGCCTCCTTGAGAGATTGACCTGGGTATGCATTTGATATTTCATATATATGTAAATAAAATATTTAATAGGGTATAATTAATAAAATCTATATCATTAACTTGGAACTATTTTCAAGAAATCCAAGATCCTGCACACACTTTTTTTTTAAAAAATAAAACAAAAAAATAAAATATTTCAAAAACTTTTAAAAATTATGTTTATTGATTAACATTGTTTCTTTTGGTCATTGATTAATTTATCTATTTTTCTTATTCATAGCCTAGTAATTAATTTTTTTAATAAGTAAAAGAAGTTGAAGATTAAAATTCTCAAAAATTCAAAATAAATAAAACAAAATTCCTTGATGCTTCAACAGAATTATAAAATTCTTGAAAAATCAAGCATGATTGTAGCATCACTGGATGTCAAAGTTGAAGAAGTAAAAGTCCTATGGATGGAATGTAAACAAATAAAAGTTTAGACGAATTAAGTCTCTATTCCAAATACATTTCAAGAAGACATTGGTGAGGTTGAAGTGAAACTTTAATATCCACTTCCCTCTCCAACAAATGAATTATCAGCTGCCCTGCTTGAAGAAAAAGAGTTTGAAGATGAATGTTTTAAGGAAGATTTAATTTTTTTGCCTTATTTTAATTAAAATATTATTGATTTTTAATTGAAAAATAATCTCCCTTATTCTGATATTATAGATTTAGTACCATTACTTCCAGAACTAGATGGAGAAAATGAATAAGTTGTTTTCATTTAGGAGAAAATGGAGGAGCTAGTCGAGTTGTACACTGGTGCATTTGAGGATTATGGCACAAAATAGGAAATATTTGTGGAATAATTTTATGAAACTAAAATAGAAGAGAATCCACATCTCATTTTACTACATTCATCACCAGTGGACTCCACTCCTCCAGTAGAGCTAAACAGGGACCTACCTTATTCTCTTTTCCCTCCCACTATGAACCTAAAATTTTATCGTTTATTTCTTCTTATGGTTGGAGATATTTTACTTTTTTTGGGGTTTCACACTTTCAAAATCTATTGATGTCTATCAGGTGAAATAAAATGTAGTGTTTTCTAATAAGGAAACCCCATCCACCTTTAGATTGGGTTTAAAACACTACAACTGCCTGACTATTGGTAGTAAAATCATAGATCCCACATGGGTGTCCAAACAATGTTCTATCCTCTTTTCCATTCCTTAATATTTTACCTTATTTTTCATATGATTTGGTTTACTTCATAATTTATAGGTCTAGTGTCATTAGTTATGATCTTAACTCAATTCTTCCACTAAAAAATAAATTTAGGTTGTATCTTTCCTTTGTTTTTCATTGATTCCCTTTTTTTAATGGTGGGGATTTGGTCAAATGATCAAAGAAAATATTATTTTAAAAATAGAAATTACAGAAGTCTAAAATATGGGATCATATTGCAGTCTTTAACATAAAGAGGAATCAAGGAGTCTGGAGGTTCCTCGATCTAGGTTATGTCATACATGACCCATTTATTGGAGAGTCCATTTGCAACCATATTCGCCTCAAGATAGGTGTGGGTTTCAATATAGTTGATACCATAGAGAGAATAAAGACAATTCATCCATAGTGTAGTAATCAACCAAGCAATATTAACCACCCCATTCCAAATATCATGCACTATAGTAGTAGAATCGCATTCAATCCACAAGTTATTCCAACCTTTGTGCATGGAGAAAGAGATGGCATGGATCATGCCCAACATTTCAGCTTCCAAGGAGGTTGCAATGCCGCAGCCTCCAAAAAAGCACCCAATGATCTAACCAAGATGGATTCTGAAGACGGCGCCACATCCTATGGGACCCAGATTTTCTTTAGAGGCTCTTTCCATGTTGATTTTGGTCTATCCATGGAGCGGTGGTCTCCAGAAAACCTCAAATGTATCCCATGGATGACTAAAGATGGCATCAACCCAAAGACACCTCAAAATCATAAAATCAGCCACAATGTTGTGGAAACTCTCTCTCTGAATCAATGAAACTTCCCAAATAGAAACTAGAATTTGAATTTTACCTACAATAATGTTGAGTGAGAAATTTTTTTAAAGGATAGATTTCCTATCATACCAGATTTCATGAAGAAGCTCTGCAGCCACTGTAAGAAATAAATTCTTTATTTTTTGGGAGCTGTCCATATCAACACAATGTTTTAGATGGTCATTGAGAAATTCAAGAATCATACATCTCCAATCAAATATGTTAAAAATATAGTTCCAAATAGTAGTGGTAGTAGCACAAGACATAAATAAATGATTAGCATTTTCTCTATGTTGATTACAAAGATGAAATTTAGATCAAAGCTAGATCCCAAAATGTTGTAAGCAGGTATCAGTGGGAACCCTATTGTAGGAAAGGTCCCAAATAAGAATGTGTCTTAAGGGCTTAATCCAAGACTTATCTAATCATTTGATCCATTTGTAATCATTTATAGAGTTGTGGATGGAGTGGTTATAGAAACATTTTGAGTCTAGCAAACCATTGTGTGCAGGCTCCCAAATCAAAAAATCCTTTGAAGTAAAAAATGGGTAATTATCAATTATATGAACAAAATTATCAAGAAGAGTGTTAATATAATAAGAAAGAATATTGATAACTGTGTTGTTGATATTTTCATGAGATAATTCAAGAGGAAACAAAAAATATTAGAGGAGAACCTCTCCAGTTGTCCAACAAGAATATCATAGATGAGTTTCTCACAACCATCCATTTAGAGTCGTCCATAATGATTTAATACATGTTTTTGATGGATGGCCAAATTGAAGAAGCCCATAAATTTTTGTTACCACTTTTCATTCTGTCAAGGAACCTATTCTTGATGAGCACAATCAAAGGGGAGTAATTGTGAATCGGGTTCCATGTTAATCTGGCTTGAAGGGCCTCATAAAAAGTTTTATGTTTTTTTATACCAATACCACCTTTGTCTATAGGTTTACAATAAGTATTCCAAGGATTGGTCACAAGATTCATGACCAAGGTGCTTCCAGTCCAAACAAAATTTTTAATATAAACATTCATTTTTTTATAAGACTAGTCAGTCATTTGTAGACCATCATAGAGTAGACCAATTTTGAGACAATGGGAGACTTTACTATACAAACTCTCTCTATCATAGAAAGAAATTTTTCATTCCAAGTGGAGAGATGATTAAAAATTTGATCAAAAATATTAGAGAAGTAGCATGATTTGGGTCTACCACAAAATATGGTAACCCCAAGGTAAATGAAGGGAATTGCTCCTTATTTGATGTCAAGTTCATTAATGATACCATTTTTCCTAATAGATGGATTTTTTTTCCAAAAATAGATGAAGGATTTATTCCAGCCAATAACCAGACCTAAAACTTCCTCATAATGAGTAAGAGAAGTTTTGAGAGTTTTGATGTTCTTTTTATCCTCCTTTAAGAAAAGAATGATATCATCATCATATATGAGGTGAGTGGGAGCATTGACATTTTTGTAAGCCGAAATCATTTTAAGATTATTTTGGTCAACCAGACGAGTGAGTAGGTATCTCAAATAGTCCTCTGCAATGGAAAAAAGGATTTCAGATAAGGGGTCACCCTGTCTAACACCTTTTGAGAAATTGAAATAGCCTTTGGGAGATCCATTAATCATGATGGAAATGTGTGATGAGTTGAAAAGGGTTTTAATTCGAGTAGTGAAGATATTATTGAAACCAAAGATTTGTAAGACTTTGAAGATGAAATACCAATCAATAGTATCAAAGGCCTTCCTAACGTCAAGTTGAATGGAAATGTTTCCACCCCTATTCTTATTGTTTAACATGTTAGTGCATTCTGAGGTGAAACAAATAAATTATTGGATGGATCTTCCTTTGACAAAACCAAATTGATTTTAGGAGATAATTTTATCAATGATAGTGGAGAGTCTATTCATAATTAGTTTGGTGATAATTTTGTAAAGCATGCTGATAAGAGCAATGAATCAAAAGATTTGAATTTCAGAGGCATTAGAAATTTTAGGGATCAAGGTAAGGAATTGGGCATTCATCCCATGAGGAAGGATGCCACTAGAAAAGAAGGTTTTAACCAGATTGTAGACATATGATTGGATGATATCCCAATAATTTTTATAGAACCCATTATTGAAACCATCAGGACCCAGGTCACTGTTAGAATTTAGGCTGAAGAAAGTGTCACTGATTTCATGATCAAGCAGAACACCTATGGGAAAAGAGTTTTCAGCATTAGTGATAATAGCTAGAATTATCCCCTGAATGATATCATTATTCATAGAAGGGCCATTGAATAAATATTATATGTATAATACCACATGATAAACTATGTCCTCTTCATTATCCAAGAGGTTGTCTCCATCTTTTAGAGTGGAAAAATTCCTACAATCTTTCCAAACCCTCTGCAAAGAGTTATAGAATTTGGTATTTCTATCACCATCCGTTAACTATTTGATTTTGAAGGTATGATTATGAATGTTGTATTTGAAAGAATTAAGTGAATTAAGTTTCATAGAAATGATAATTTCTTGATTTTGATCTGCAAAAAAGATTTAATGTGTGATTTTGTTTTGGATTTGATTAAGATCATTCTTAAGAAGAGATATGTCATTATCAATTTGTTTAGCTTTAATGATCACCAATTCTTAATATTTGGTTTGAGATATCTTAATTTAAGAGGACAATAAAAGGCATCATCAGAGTGGGACATAGAAGTCCAAAAATGTTTAATGATATTACAACATTCAAGATCCAGGAACCAATAATTCTTTAACCAAAAGGGTAGAAGAGGTTTCATAGTTTTGAGGGTAATAGTGACCAAGATAGGGTGATGATCAGATTGAATGTTTGGAAGGTTGGTTCTAGAAATGGTGTCCCATTTATCCAAAGCATGATCATTAGTAAATGCTCTATCTAGTTTTCTTACAACCATTCTATTGTGATAATTCCTATACCAGGTATACTTGGCACCAAGGAGATAATTTTCAATAATATTGGCATTATCAATAGCATCCTTAAAATCCCATTAAGATAAAGTTGAGTGGAGAGATATGATTTTCTCACTAGAATAAATAATATCATTAAAATTTCCAACAACCAACCAGGGAAATGAATAATAGTACTCAAATAGAATAGGTCATTCCAAAGAATCATATTATCTTGATATTTGTTCTTGGAATAGATGAAAGAGAAAAAAATACTAATTTTATCAATCATAAAGTCATAGGTGAAACATTTCTCCATAATATGGAAAACATGAACATTAGACAAGGATGAGTGAGAAAATATCCAAAGAGAATCAAGAATGTTGTTGTTTTAGGAAGCACCAATAAAGTTGTAACCAAAGTGACAAAAATGAAATAAATCAGTAGAGAAGTTGATTTTAGGTTAATCTATGGAAAAAAAATTAAGGGTTTATGTATGTTTACCATTTGTTTTAAGAAAGTGAAGGTGTCAAATTTTTCAATACCTTGACAGTTCCAAAATAATATCTTTATTTAAACCTATGTTTGGAATTAGAAATACTTTTTTTTCTTACTATTCGAGCCTTTGTGCCTAGATGATATTCTAGGTTTTTTGGACATATTAGGACTTGAAGTAACTCCCTTCTTACTTTTGGCATAATCTAAGGGTATAATATTATCATATACAGTCATAGAATTCATATCAGCATCATGTACAAGATAATTTGGAGTTGGTTTCACAATGCTAGAAATGGCCATATGGTTAATAGCATCAAGGTTATTATTACTAATAGAAACTTGTTAAACTTTAAAGAAATGGATATTTGAGAGGTAGTTTGATTCAGGGGTACCTGGAAGTGAATTATCATGAACAGTTGACTGTATATCCACAATCAAACAAATATGATCATCTTATAGTATAGTACATGTTTCATGAGCATTAACCAAAGTACTCACCTGAGGATTTTACTTCCGTTTCAGATGGTCCTTATTAGCCTATATAGAAATGTGAGCTGGAACCGAAGGTCCGCTATCATGTAGAACCGATTATGAGTCCATAGGTTTCTCCACCCCTGCTTCTACCATGGTCAAAGTCTGTTTGGTGGAGCTAATGAACTTCTATGTTTTCCCAATGACCTTTGTCAAGGGTGTAGTATCTTCCATTGATATAATGTTTTCCCATTCCATGGGCACAGATGTAGGTATTTCAAAGAAATAGGATTGAGAGTTATCCAAAGTAACCTTCGGATTGGTCAAAGGATTTCCAGCATCTATAGAGTGACTCATGGTTTCCAGAGTTTTAGAAAAATCAATAGACGCAGTGTGTTCATGTATAGAAGAACCTAAGGGTGATGATAAGGATTCATTCTGAACCACAAATAGAATAGTGTTAGTTACTAGTGAGTGGTTTTGGTTCTGTCTAGTTCCCACCACAGGGGTGAGCACAGCATTCTCCCTACCCATTAACTAATTTTGGGGAATAGGCCCTGACATATGGTCAAAATGAAGATTATAATCCATAATATTCTCAGTGTGAGATTTAATGGTTTCAAGGATCAGATACTCAATTTCTTTCAATAGGTATTGATCTAGAGAGAGTTTATCTTATTCTTCCACAGTGTATGCCCAGTTAATACCCAAGATATCACCTATGTGTGTCATTTTGTGTCATTTTTGAACCCAAATTTTCTACTTTGGGGGGGGTCAGGTAGATCCATCATGGGGGCTTTGTCTTTTTTATTTCTCCTTACTTCCTTCCAATCGTTTTCATCTGGTTTAATAACTTTCTTTCTAATCACCCTACAATTATAAATAGTATGACCAATAAACTTACAATACTCACAAAAGGGGGGTTTTCATTCGTATTCAACTTTGATTTCAGTTTTTTAGTCATTATCATTGAACTTTATTAAGTTGGGCATCTTATAGTCAAGATTAATTTCAACCATAACTTTGGAAGAAAGTCTGAAGTTAGCATTTAATGTTCTTTGGTCAATTTTGAGAAGGGATCCTGTGTAGAAGAAAATATCATTTAAAATTTTGGGATGCCAAAAAAACAGTTGAGTCCATAGATTTTGACCCAGACTTGTGCCATAGTGTTTCTGTATGTGTGTGGATTGAAAGTGGAGTCCCAATCTGAAATTCAAAGTCAACCTAGCTTAAGATTTAGATTTCTAGACTTTCAAACCTTATCTAAATCCTCTTGAGAAATTAATAGTATGTGAAAATATCATTTTCCAATAGTTATTAATTTCCAATTTGAAGCATTCCAGCAATGCGCAATACACATATGAAGTTTAGTTAAAGGCCATGGACGGTCACCTTTATTGTAGGAGATTTATCCTAGGGCAGATAATTTTCATAGTTGCATTCATTATTGAAGCGCCTCTGGGCCGTCTTCCACCAGGTAACCACCATCGTCAAGTCTTTTTACTAGGGGGGTTTCAATTTGATGTCATTGTTTAGATTTTTATCTTTCAAGGCTTCAATAAATGACATCACTTGGGATATAGCGAAGGTAGAATGGGTGAGGTGATCTTCATTCTGGGTATCATCTTTGCACGTGACCATGACCTGATCGTGCACATATGGGGTCTGGTACAACCAAAGAGCCATGAATAAGTGTGAATCAAATTGACCAGGTGTAAGAAATTCCTCCATGAGATTAGTGACCTATGAAATCAGCCAAGAATCCCTAGCTGTGTGAGGGTTTTTAGAGAGATATGGTCTCCCATATCTCTATAATCACATGGTATTTTTCTCTTTGATTCCCTTGTTTTTATTTTATTGAGATGAAATGAGGGGTGGTAAATTCTAAGTGTGGGGGAGTGTCAACCTGCTTAGCTGTTTTGTGTGATTTTTCTTTTTGTTTTTAATTTTTTAGGAACCTTTATGTTTAATTAATATTATAATATTTTTTTAAACATCAATTTATTTTGACATAATAAACATGATTTTTGAAAAATGGATTTTAAATGATTGTTGTTGTGAAAAAAATTCCTTTCTTTAAATTTTGAATAATCTTTATGAGTTTTATTTTTGAAATCCATTCCCATGAAACACTGACTCAAATTACTTTTCTTATCATATGAATATTTTTAAGATACTTTGACATATTCTTCCTAATACCCACGCTTTCTTGGAAGAAACTTTGATTTTGTGTGAGAACTAGAATTTGTGACTTTTCTCTTTTGAAGATTTGGATTTCATGGAATGTTCTTATATGATTGAGGAATCTATTTGGCTATTCAAATTATTTTTTTCGACTCAACATTGAATCTATGATTTATTATCCCTTATATTCCATGAATTGTTGTATAGTTTTAAGCAAAATTAAAAGTATATTTTTCCCTACCTACCCGCACTCTTGGTATTTTTTCATGGATATTTCATGTTTTTGTGTGGGGGAAGGGATTTCTTGTGTGTCCCTTGCGATGTGTTTCATTTTAGGGTGGTGTGAGGTTTGTTTTGATATTTTGGGTAGTGTTTAATGAGAAAATAGGGCTTGAGTCATCATTTTATTGTTCATTATTTCTTTCATCGAGTTCTCCTTAAAAATAGAAATAAAAAATAGAAAATGAGAAAAATTGAGATGAGCTTTAATTTATCATTATACTTTCTTTTTTGACTAATTTACCTCTCTAAAATCAAGGGAATTATTTTCATTCATTCATTTTATTCAATTTTCAGCTCATTCTCCATGAAAAAAAATTAAAAAAAGTTGTGACTTTCTAGATCTTTACAAAAAAAGACAAAAAATTACCAAAAATGTAGAGAAATTTGATGATATAATTCATTGTATTAATTTATTGGCTCATGTATCATTTCCTAAAAAGGGTGTTGTGTTGTGTTTCAAATTTTCAAGGGGATTTTAGTGGGGTTCATCTTGTATTTTCAATTGAATATTCGTGTATTTTACTTAAGAGTATAACCTCCTCTTTCTATCCTTAAAATTTTAAATTGCTTTCCCACCAACCCTAATCTATTGAATTTACCTTTAAAAATTCCTCAGTATTGAAATCACTTTCATGTTTCTCATTGTGGATAGATTATAATTGTCACAATCCTATAGTGATACATTCATTTTCCAAGTATGAGGATAACTTCTAATTCAATTTCTCTTGAGTGAAGAGTTACATAAAATTCATTCTGAGGTAGGTTGTGATTGGCCATGGATGGATTTATAAGGTTTAAAAAATTTAAATTTGAGTAATTAAAATTAAAGGTAGTTATTTTTTCATATACGAGACATGATATAATTATTTTTTGGATAAGATAATTAATGTTTTCTCATTTTTGATTGTTCTATGGATTTTGATTTGAATATATGATGATTGCCCAAGAGTGAAATGGTTAAGTGTGGGGGATTTATGGAGCTAAAATTTTCAAATATTTTTTTTCTAATTAAACGTTTTTAAACCCACCATAGTATTATTTTATGGTAAATTGTCACATTATTAAGTTTTAATGGAATTTTGAGCTTAATTGTAAAAATGGCCTAATTTTGGTATTTAACTGCTCAATTTTTATTCATTATTTTAGCCATAAATTTTTTTACATTGAATAAAATTGTAAAATTCTTTTTTTGGATTACTAAAATATTGGGATTAATTGTATCCTTTTGGACCAAAATCTTGATCCAAAAATTGGAGGCCCAAAACTAGCTCACAATCCGGGCATCAAAAATTGTAAATAAATCATGACACTTTTAATATTAATATTATATCTTGAAGTGGAGCATACCAATGAAGATGAAAATATACATGGAGATATAGGAGGGATTTATGAACATATTTAATGAAGCAGTACATGTGTGAATCTAGTGTTTTCAAGATAATAATGCCATGGGAAGTTTTTTTTTTGAATGCGAAGAGTCTTCTGGCCAAAATTAAATTTTTTGAGTAAAACAGCGATAACCCATCTATACTTGGTCTGATAAAGATGAAATTTTTTTGGAGATATGTGGAATAAAAAATAGAACAACTATAATTTATAATATTTTGAATATTTTTCCATTTAAGGGGTCTAACATATGTGAACTTCCAGAGGATATAATTGGATCCAAAACCTTTTTTATCCTTTTTTTAGAAATTCTCATTTATTCTCCCATTTAAAAAGAAATCCAATTTCAAGGGGGAAATGTGGAGTTTTTTTATGTATTAGTTATTTATATTTTCAAATTATATTATCTTAGATCTCTTCTTCTTCTGTGCATTTATATTCTTATTCTATTTCTTTTATTTTATGTGTTTCTCTGGTCGTGCTTCTTTTATCTCAATAATTGTGGAGAGCTAACCCTCACTATTGTTTGAGGGGGAAAGTGGTGGTTTTTGAGTTTTTTATTTTATTTTCAGATTTCAAATATTTTATTATAATATTTTATTTGTATTTAAATGATTATGTTGAGCGGTCTCCCCACTTTCTCTACTACATTTTTGTTTCTCCTCATTCACACATTTTCCCTCTCATTGATATCTAAGTCATTCAAACGGTGGAATTTGGATTAGGTATTGATGAATAATAGATTAATAATACATGAAAAGGTCTTGGTGTAGGGTAATAACATTAAAATGGGATGGTGTATAGTCAAATTTATGTATCTCTGCATTGAGTAAAATAATGAGGAGATATTTTGAATAAGAATGATAACATCGTGATGAAACCCCAAGAGAAACAGTTTTCTTCTACTAACTTATTTGTGTGTTTCTTATTTTCTTTATTTGGATTTTTTATTTTTGATAATATATATATATTAAATTTCATTTATATTCAGATTCAAACCCCACTTATATATTTGTTAAGTTAGTTTTATATTAGTTAGTTTACTAATAGTGACAATATAATTCTAGTATGTTGTGAGAGGCACCCTTGAGAAATCATCCCTAGTATGCACTCTATATTGAATACTTAGGTAAATAAAATACTTACTAGGGCCAAATTACTAAATTACATATCTCAAATTTTCCTCTGTTTCTAGGGAGGCCAAGATCTTGCGCACACTGTATTTTAAAAAGACCAAAAAAAGTCAAATATTTCAAAATCTTTTAAAAATGATCTTTATTGATTATCATTGTTTCTTTAGGCCATGGATTACTTTAGTTATTTTTCTTATTCATGGACTAGTATAAAAAATTTTAATAATTAAGAGTCATTTAAGATTCAAACGCTCTAAAATGGAAAATAAATGGAACAAAATTCCTTGATGCTTCAAGGGAATTCCAAAATTCTTGAAAAAACAAGTAAGAATGTAGAATCTTTGGATGATGAAGTTGAAAAAGTAAAAGTCCTATGGATGGAATGGAAACAAATAAAAGTTTAGGAGAATGAAGTGAATATTCCACCTTAATTCCAAGAATACATTAGTGAGGTTGAATCAAAACTTGAATATTCACTTCCCTCTCCAACAAATGAATTCCCAGCTACCCTCCTTGAAGAAAAAGAGTTTGAAGTTGAATTTTTTAGGTAGATTTAATTTATGATCCTTATTTTAATTCAAATATTATTAATTTTGAATTGAAAAATAATATCCCTTATTCTGATATTACATATTTAGTATCATTACTACAGGCGCTGGATGAAGAATTTCACGACCCATCCTCCGGGGCCTGTGTCGTGACTACCCCAAGCCCGCCTTCCATAGGCCAGGGGCAGGGGACTAGCACCAGAAAGGCATATCCCTAAAAATGGGAAGGCATTTCCTTTTTAACCTGAAAACTCATGCAATCGAAGCACACATCAAGATACAAGAACAAGGGAAACTATATAGTAAATAGAGTGAGTACAGTAAGTAATGGGGCCAAAATACAAGCCCAACTGGAAAGTATAAGTAAGACTGAAAAACAGCTCATGTGAACACCCTCTAAGGATCCTACCTGAAGGGTAGGTTCAGCTCTCGAACAGTTGTATCTGCAGTATGCGTCGTCTAAGGTCATCCTCCAAGCAGCCTCCAGACCTAATACTCTCATCCTCAGTCAGCGTTGTTCATCGTCTGCACAAGACACAACAAGGTGCGGGCGTATCCCATGCAAGGTTGAGTATAACAATACTAAGTAGGGACCCTGAGACCCCAGAAGGTCTCAAAAAATCCAAAAAGGATTAACTAAAACTCATAAATACGACAGTCAACCCTACTTAGGTATATCCTCGTACATATACCTAAGTTATCAAGTACTCCCATCTCATTCATGAGGAAAAACAAGGCCCAAATTTTTAGCCAAAATCTCAACTGTTCCATGAAGTAAAGAATACCACGAAGGTAACACCACAAATGTAAGTACCATAAAGGTAACGCCTCACAAAATAATACCACACAGGTATCACCCCAAAGGTAAGTAACACAAAGGTAATGCCACACAGAAGAATACCACAAAAGGTATCATCACGGAGAAGTGTACCACAAAGGTAAATACTCAACTCACACCAGGTATAACTTAAGTATGGAAGTATAGATGATTAGTTGTATTGTTAGATCATCTTACTTCATCGAGAAGCTCTTCTGATGACCCACACAGGATCTTAAGATGACCCACACAGGATCTAGAGATGACCCACATAGGATAGGTATGTGCTAACCAACACCGGATTGCTCAGCGCTAACCCACACAGGATCTGAAGATGACCCACAGAGGATCTGAATATTCCTCAAGTACATCCAGCCACAGGATTCCCACACTAAGCATGCTTTATTCCGGGAGTTTCCACTCCTCAATCCATCGGTCGATACTTTAACTACCAAAAATCCCCATGAAAAAGTATCCCAAAGGTTCGCCACGTCATAAGTAACCCATTGCAATAGACAGCGCGTCAATCGAATGCTCGATCTGTAAGTTATTAACCTTTTAGTTCTGAGGTCTTGGTGGGATTCTGGTTCGATCCAACCCATCCATTCTCCAACTTTATCCAAAAATCAAGTGGATTATACCAAAATTACTCTCTCGATCCAAGGATTCCAGCACCATAAACGGTTCATCAAACAGACATCTGGATCTCAAGATACGGCCAAAAAGGTGAAACTGGGTCCAGATGGGCCCGGGTCTGGTCGGACCGACCCAACCTGGTCTAGGTCTGAACCGAACCAACTGGGATGTGGCAGGACTAGCATGGCCTGTGAAGATGGTGGCCCGGCCCGGCCTGCGAAGGGGGAACCCCGCTGCGTGCGGCCCACGGCCGGGGTGGCCCCTTGTTGTGGGGTCCTCCCAAGCTGCTCCAGGGAGGGGAGGCACTCCCCCCATGTCACCCGAATGGCCCTTTGGTCGTTCGGTTTTGTCCAACCAGGCGGCGCCACGTAGTGATTTTGTCTAGAACATGGGACCTACCGAAGGAGTCCCACTTGGCAAGATGCGACAATCCGGAAGGGTTGTCCCTCCTTCCAGCGCCACGGACGCGTGCCGCTTCTCCACCGTAGTCTCCAGCTCCGACGGTGAGGATGCGTGTCGCCGCTTCACCACAAGGTCAGCCGGTGTGCTGGACTCCACCTTGCTCCGCCGTTGTTGATGGGCCACAACCACTTTCTCAACCAACAGCGCAGACGCGCGGCACCCTGTCTCTAAGAAGCTGGCTAGGTGTCGGCCGCCATCCTCTTACGTAGCAGCTGACGAGCCGCGACCTCCTCCAGCGGCGTGATTGCGCCACTACCACCATCACGGTCGGCCAGAGTTCTGGTCGCTACCTTGTGCCCTTCCAGTGTCAGTTTTCATCCTCCTCCTCCATGAGGAATGCGTCAACAATAAAGATGTGGATGGATCGGGCTGTGTTCGTTTGGCCCGCACCCTCCGTGTTAGACCGGTAGCACGTGGCTTGAGGAGAAAGATTCAAAGTAAAAATTAACGAATAATAATCATAAACACACCCCTACCTCGTTCATTGGAGACGGCGTGAGGAAGGATATGAAGTCGATGAAGGGGACGTCGGCGTCTGTAGCTCCCGCAACATGCACCAAAGTTGGTTCCCTGTTCTTCATTCATAAGTTATTCTTCATTGGAGGATCTCCTTTGTTTGAGAATGTTTCTCCAAATATCTCCCTAAGTTCTCCCTTTTCCAATGTTTTCCCAAATGCAAGAAAGTTGAGGAGACACTTAATTAAGTTAAGTAAATTAAATCAATTAAGTTGGCTCATTAAATATGGGAAGAAACCAAGAGTCACCTCCCATTAAAAGAGGGGTTCGAGTGGTCCCCACCACCAAGAATCCAAATGGGAGGTTTTAGATAAAAAAAATTATTGATTTTTTTTTCTTTTTACTCTCTCACGAAAATTCGAAAAACTAACTTCCACCCTCGACCAACTGCAGTCGAGGTAAAGGTCTCCTTAAGCGAATATCAGCGATTCGAGATCAACAGTGTCCTCGGATTTCAATTCCGAGTACCAGTTCAAAAGTTACAAAATTATGCTTGCATGTTTACTAAAAGTAACTAAAAAAAGTTCAAAAATTCATTCTGGGCGCGCTGGACCTCGGAATCACCCGCCGTCAAATTTAATGGACTCAAAATATTCCCATATAATTAAAAAAAATACACAAAAAAATTAGGGTTTTTACATTCTCCCCACCTCCAAGATTTTCCTCCCCGAAACCCACAACATAAACTAGGGAAACCAGTGGGGGTACTAAGCACAAATATGAGCCTCTCGCTCCCATGTTCTCTCCTGGAGATTCCCATGCTACCAACATACACGCACCAAAGGTATCGATCGCCCACAATGGACTCCCTCTTTTCTATCCTGAATCTCTTTTGGAACCTCCGAAAATGTCACCTCATCATCGATGTCCAGCTCACCCCAGTCAATGATGTGCGAGAAATCATGCACGTACCTCCTCAGCTGAGATATGTGGATAACATCATGTACCCGGTGCAACATAGGGGGAAGAGATAAGTTGTATGCCACCTCACCAACTCTATTGAGGACCTTAAATGGTTCGATGAACCTCAGAGATAACTTGTCGCCCCGACCAAATCTCTGCAAACCTCGTCGAGGTGAGACCCATAGAAAGACATGGTTGCCATACTTGAACTCTAGTGGTATTCGTATCCTGTCAGCATAAGACTTCTGCCTGCTCTATTCAATCTTTATCTCCTCCTGTATGATCTGCACCTTCTCTGTGGTGTCTCATACCATCTCTGGTCCCACAAGTGTTGACTCCCCTAGGTTAGTCCAACACAGAGGTGATCTGCAGGGTCAACCGTACAATTCCTTGAAGGGTTCCATATCAATAGTAGAGTGATAACTTTTGTTGTATGAAAAACCCACCAAGGGAAAGTGATCCTCCCCGCTGCGGTCGAAATATATGATGCATTCATGGAGCATGTACTCTAGTTTCTGAATGGTCCGCTCTGTCTGACCATCCGTATGAGGATGGAAAGCAGTGCTCAACTGAAGTTGTGTCCTGAATGCATCCTTCATCCCCTTCTATATTCGGTAAGTAAAACGTGCATCACAATTGGATACGATCGTCAAGGGATATCCATGAAGCCGCACAATCTTATGTACGTAGAGGCGTCTCAAGACCTCTACTGATCCCTACTCTCTGATGGGTAGTAAGTGGGATGACATGGTGAGTCGGTCAATGATCACCCAGATAGAATCATGAACCCTGGTCATGCGTGGAAGTCCTATCACAAATTCCATGGAAATTCCAACCCACTTCCACTCTGGCTTCACTAGTGGCTGAACTAATCCTGTTGAAACATGATGTTCTGCCTTCACTTACTAGAAAGTGAGGCACTGAGAGACAAACTATAATATGACTTTCTTTATTCCCAGCCACCAATGCTGACGCTGGAGGTCCTGATACATCTTTTCCACTCCCTAATGTACCGCTATAGGGGACGTATGGAACTCCCTCAACACTTTCTCCCTAAGCGCTACTGGTACCATAGTACGTCCTCTGAAAAGAATGATGTGCTCCCCATCTTTAGAAAATCCATTAGGTGACTGTCCTATGGATATCTAAGCACGTCGATCCTCGCAGTCAGTGTCCCCAAGTTGTTCCTCCATAACTCTTCGAAGGATTGGGGGAGTGATTGTAAGAGATTAAAGATAAGCTGCTCCATCTTGATCCATGTAGGATATCCGCAAAGAAGCTAATTTCTATGTCGCCTCACTCAGCAATTGTATACCAAATCTTCTACTGAGTGCATCTGCTACTGCGTTCCCCTTCCCAAGAGTATAGAATATCTTGAATTCATAGTCCTGGAGGAACTCAAGCCAACGTCGTTGTCTCGGGTTCAGGTCCTTCTGAGAGAAGATATACCTAAGACTCTTGTGATCAAAGTATCCCATAAACGTTCATGGATATTATATTTTTTCTCATTCTATCTCATCTATTGAGAACCATGCGTGATCACTGCTCATTCCAACATCAGGAAACATCCAAGCTCGGTCCCTAATGCATCGCAGTTTACTACGTACCCAATTCCCTCCTCCATTAGTCTCAAGATGGGGGCACTCATCAATCTCTGCTCCAGCACCTAGAAACTCTACTGGAAACTCTCTGACCACACAAAAGGTTTCCCCTTCTTCATCAACACTGATAAGGGTGCCTATAAGGCCCCAGCTTTAAACCTTACTTAATCTTGAGTTATTACAAGATTACACATTGAGGATCTTTTCAGGTCTAGAGTTTTAGAGAATTAGATCATGAAACTTGCATTACATTCCACATTTAAACAAAGTGGTTACATAAAAGACAGTATTCATTCTTCCCATCAACGGAAACATATTTAAAATAAAACATGGATTCTTTCTTGACACATCCTTGACACTATCATCACATCATGTACCCTTCCCTTGACCTGTGAAAAACATTTCAAAAACTTGGGATGAGCATAAAAAGATCAGTAAGGGAAATAAAAATATAGAAAGGAAACATGAGTACATGTATACATAAGAATGAAATCATAATTTACCCATAAAACATAAGCACTTTAACATACCTCATAAAATCATGAATAAATCATAGAAATCAAATGACATAAAGGTAACTTGGGGAATTCATAACATTCTTACGTAGGGAGTAACCCTCTTGGTTAAATTTTGGAATACCCATGACAGTATATTCCCTAAATCTCTTCAGATAAACCTTAAAGTTTCACTCCTTCGTGTTACCCAATGCATTGGAGAGCTATATCGGGCTCACCTGCCCTTAGTTTATCACGGAACCACCCGTCTTCATAATAATGCCCAAGAACCTCAACATAATCGTATCACATAAAACATGCATAAAGGAAACATAAAATTTCCACCTTTCAATCACAAGATATAAATACAAAACATTGATATAAAAACATTATGAAAACCATTTTCAATACCAAAATAAAATAAAAGTAAAACATGGTATTTATTTTTCTTTTAAAAAAATGTATGGCTTGTAGAGTAAGCCGAAACTCAAATAATGGTCATGGCGGCGGAGAAGTCATTGTCACCGCATACGTACGACAAAAACATTCCCTTTTGTCATTTAGTAAACGCTTTGTATAAAAAAGATTCATTTTGAATAAACTTAAAAGTCAAATGGTTTTATACACCGTATAAAAGAAGGTTGTGTATAAAACAAAATATGCCTCAATGAAAGGAGTTTGAGACGAAGTCCCATACAAAGACGGTATCCTTGGTTTAAGGATAAATCAATTACATAATTATGTGTGACAAATGAATACACCAAATATAAGTGGATATTAAGTGTAAAATAATCAAAGTTCATTCACACATATTCAAAGGATGACATATTCAATAACTACATGTTGAACCCAAAGTAATCGAAATTGGGTTAAGAAGTTCCCTTGACAGCCTAACGGCGTCATATCAAAATGCGTTGATGAGAGATAAAAAAAAGGTTATCTCATTACTTGGACATAAAATTTACATCAATAAGGATATATGATAAAATATCCCAACATAACAATATGTAAATTAAAAGACCCAAAAAAAGAAGTCTTTTAAAAAGATGAGGGTGAAAGATTCCCTTACCGACATGGGTATCTTTCGAAACATACACCTTGTGAAAGAAGGACAATACAACATTGATGTAAATACTCATAAAAGAGAGTATATTACACAATGAGTAAAATAATGGGCATTACATACACCACTAAAAGGAAATTATGGAAAATGTATCATAAATCTCACGGGAATAAAAGTGAGATGAAAAATCCCTTACAAAAACTTGGCAGCCTAACGACGCCACATAAGACTTACAAAAATGGATTGATGAGATAAAATAGGGTATCTCATCACATTAACTTAAAGTTTATAGAAAGAGGAATATAAAATAACATCCCCCAACATAAAAAAAATAGGATCTAAAAAGAAGTGACATAAAGGAGAGTACTTAAAAAGAAAGAGAGAGGTTAGAACTCTTACGAAAATCTGGTAGCCTAACGGCGCCACTCAAAACTTCCAAAATGGCTTGATGAGAGATAATAGGGTCTCTCATCACATGAACATAAAAATTATAGTAAGATTAATATAAAAGAACATCCCAATAACAAGAAAGATTAGCTTTAAAAGGAATCACATTAAAGAGTGTACTTAAGAAGAAAGAGTGGAGTAGGATCCCTTACCTCAAGTCCAACTTGTCTTGTTCATTTCTTTATATTCCTGAATAATAAACTTTGGTCAATTAATAATTGCCTAAGTACCTCCTTTAGAGATTATTATTCAGTTAATATCACATATTATAATGTTATAATAATTGTTTAATAATGTTAGTTCATATCAGACGTTTTTGCCGATGTTTGGTACATGAGTCAAAAATGAACTTGTTTGAAAAAAGATTGCCCATGTAGTTATAAGTAAATAATTTACAGAATAGTATTAATGATTAAAATATCATATATATCCAGTAAATATTCATTTTATACTATTCCATATCATTTGGAGATAAGAAAAAATGAAAAGCACCGTTCATGGAGACGGTAGGCCGTACGTACGCATGAACGCTACTTTCATTTTTTTATCATATTAATGGAATTAAAACAAAATGAGAGAGATATATATATGTTATAATTCCAGAATGATATCCATAATTTAGATGTAATATATTACATATATATCCATTATATATATGTACTTATAATATTACATAACATTTTGAGATAAGAAATGAAATGTACCGTTCATGGAGACGGTAAGCCGTACGTACGCATGAACGCTACTTCTATTTCTATTTCATATTTAATGGGATTAAAAAATAATGATAGATAATAGTATTTTAATTACAGTATGGTATTATATATAATATCATTAAATATATCCTTTATACCTACCACATATGGTATTAATGAATCAAATCACTTTGAGGGGGCGGTAGTCCGCACTTCCTTAAATGAAGATATCGCGTTTACCCATAATGGAAACCATAAAGGTACGCCATAAATTAAAAATACAGAAGGTTAAGTAAAACATAAACATATTAAATATCATATATAAATATAGTTTCATCTTAATTTCCACCTTTTAAGGTGTTAGAAGAATGTTGAACAATCATCGTTTCGGGAGGCAGAAATTCGCCACCCACGAAAATAGTATGTTCTTTAACCATTAGATGTAGGTGTGTGTAAGTTTAGATCTAATAATTCTTATAAAAACATCCTATTATATTTAAGATACTGTATTTGTTACAAAATAAATGACTAAAAAGAGTTTAGGGGGTTGGAGAAGCAAAATAAACAAAAGGACACAAGTGAAGACATTACCTTAAAATCGGGTAACTCCCTTTGGTTTGAGCTCAAAGGCTTCCTTGGGAAGACTTCTGCCAAATGTGAGGCTTCAAGGAGTAATATAGGGAAGTGTAGAGACAAAATGGGTAGGGGTTGGCCGAGCAAAAGGCTTTGGGAGTGTGGGTAAGGAGGTAGAGGTGGGGGCCTTTTATAAGAGGAGAGGAGGGGCACTCTTGTAAAGTTACAAAATGTTACTTTATTTTCAAAAGAGATTCGGATTTTAAAGGTCCAAAATTGATGTATTTCGAGGATAAGGTGATAAGGGTTATAAATCCACACATCCAATAGGTTTTGGACATGTTTAGGTCTTAGATATTACATTATCTTTCCATTTTATTTAAATCGTTAAATAATTAGGTCATCGCTGCATCATCATGATGTCATAAATAATTTAATTTATATAATGTCTAAAAATTATAAAAAAATACTATGATGTATGAAATCTTTTTAGATTTCCAATGACTATTTATAGTCAAAAATATGACTTTTATAACCTCATGTAAAAAATTTTTTAGTAAAACATCTCATGTTTGTGTCATTTTTACTTTAACATTAAATAAAAAGATATTTATGTCATTTCCCAACCAAAGTGGCTCCATGGGGTCCCCAAGTTGACCCATGGATTGTCTTGGTCGGCCATGAAACATCCAATGAGGGTAGGACATGTGTCTAGGTCATTTAATTTTATTAAAACATTATTCTTACCATAAACTACACTAATTACCTCTAATCGCGATTAAAAACTTAATAAGTTACTATTCACCAAAAAATTATTTTTATCCCATTGAACTACATTTTACTTCTTAATGACAACCATGTATGTTGTATTTTTGAAATTCAAAACACAAAGATGGAAAAATTTCATTTAAACGGAAAAATCGGTTTTTATAAGTACCACTTAGTGGTTTCACTATTCATCAAAAATTGACGTTTTTCAGAAAAATCCCAAAATTTCACCCTAAGCTATATTTGATATTCCAAATTCAAAAATGAAGTCTATTTTACAAAATTCAAAACATGAAAGTCACATTAATTAATTTAATAATCAATTCCCGCTGTCAGAGAAAATAGTGTGTTTTTATGAAACAATAAGTATCAAAAGATTGACACTAGTTTAAGTCTGATTTCAAAGTGAAATTAATTCCAACGACCACTATTGGATTTTACGGTAAAAATATATTATAATTTCACTTTAAAACCAATTAGAAATATAATCTAATCATATAAATAAATTAGATTAAAAAGAGGTTTTGAATTAAAATACAACATTTTACACTATTCATTAAAAAATGAACTTTATCGGAAAGATACCAAAAATTTACACAAAGTAAATTTTGATGTCCCAATTATTAAGAAGAGTTTTATTTGGTCCAATAGAATGTATAAGAGTGAACAAAACTATATTTAATGATGGTTCACCATCAAAAGGTGATAAGTGAACCTTTAGTGAAAATTAGGGCATATACGCCTAAAATTGAATTCTTTCCGTATTTTAAGCCTTTATCTTTTATTGGATAAATGTAAAAACATTTAAAAACATATATAATCATATTTTGGTTATTTCTATCCATTCCCACCAATACAACATCTACATGTTAACTACCATTTAAAATAATATTATTTTATTATTAGAGTGCAACGTAAGATTCCCAAGAAACTTGTTGTTGCGTGTTGGGTACGCCATCAAGCATAGCGTCCCCTTTAAAGTCATATTAATATTTTATTCAAAAATATGGATAAATATGAAAATGTCATATTCTTTATTTACCTGGGGTGTTACATCCTTCCACCTTTTTGGGAATTGCGTCCTCGCAATTTTTAAAATTGAGCTTGGAAACATCCTTGAAAGTCCCACATCAGAACAAGAGTCGGTAAAACAATCACTTTAAAATAAAGAAAGATAAGTACAAAGGTCACCCGAGTTAACCCATACTAGGATTCCAAGTATGAAAACATAGACATGGAGGAGAAAACATAGGGTCATGTTCTGATGGAGAGTGATAGAAAACATGTCTAGGAGAAAGTTAACAATAAGAAAATCACAAACTTGTGATGGGTTAAACGGTATTCGATTCCCCAGTAGGAAAAATCAATAGATAACATTTTTGTTTTAAGTTAATTTTTATTGAGGAATTTATTCATATGTAAACATAATCACTTATCATGTTGACTTTCAACTTTTACTAGATTCCTTAATCAAACTCATATTTTTTCCAAAAGACAAGTATTTAGGAAGACTTGTTCGCATTAAGAGTACTATAATCAACTTATAGAGAATCACCTAACCCACAAAAGAGAACTATATACTTCCCATGTCTTTAGACTTTAACCAAAACCAAAACCAAAAAGGATAGTACAAGATCAGATAATCCAGAAAAGGATAACCCTTTATAAAAAGAAAATCTATTCTTAATCTCCAAAATTTGTCCAACAAAACCCAAAGTTCAAAGAGGACCATTCTATAATCAATTTTTCCATAAAATTATTCAAAGTAAACCAAACTAAGATTGAAACCCAAATATTTGAAGGATTTAGTCACATAGTCTTCCAAGTTAAATCATAACATTTATCTCTAAACAACATCAGTTGCTCTTAAAGTCTCGTATTGAAAAGTAATTAACCTAATCACATGTCCTCCATGATAGGTTAATCATTTTCATAAATAACCCATAATAAACTTTATCTTAATTCATAAAATCATATAACTAAAAATAATCATTCAAACTAACTAGGGACTTCACGTAGTCCAGTGGTAGGCGATAAATACCAGTCTCACTTTGGTTATGGGTTCGATTCCCGCAGCTTTGTCCGACGCGACGGGTTGTCACAAGGTCTGTGTGTTGTCCTTTTTCCAAAACTATATAATTCTTAAAACATCCCCCAAAACGAGATAAAATCTTCAAAAATGATCATAACATATTTTAACCTCAATTTTATCTCATTCCTTTCATTTTCCAGCATATCATAGAGTAACCCATAATTACCTAAAAAGTAAGGATCACATAAACCCTAATGGTTACCTTAATAATTATTACCTGAATTTCCACATCGAGTTGGCCATCTCGTACATGATGCATTAGAGAACTCACCGAGGTTGAAGTGGTTGATCATGACTCCTTGATAGTTGGTTTAGAACAACCATGAGATTCCTCATTGAATCCCCCATCTCATCCAGTCTCTTAATCAGAGAACCACCACAGTTTCCTTCAAACCCATTGTCACTTTGGTGCCTGCTAGATCCAGCCATTTACTAAAACCAAAAAGGTCAGTGTGAGTATATCAACATAACCATCATGTACTAATGAGGAAGATAAACACTAAGATATACTTACTCATTCACTTTATCTAAAACTAGGACTCTTTCTTAAATTCTAACCATTATGGTAATGTCACTTGTGCTTAGAGAATACCCTAACCTCTAAAGTTATCTAAACCTACCTCTGATACCAACTATAAGGACCCAGCCTTAAACCTTACTTAATCTTGAGTTATTACAAGATTACACATTGTGGATCTTTTCAGGTTTAGAGTTTTAGAGAATTAGATCATGAAACTTGCATTACATTCCACATTTAAACAAAGTGCTTACGTAAAAGACAGTATTCATTCTTCCCATCAACGGAAACATATTTAAAATAAAACATGGATTCTTTCTTGACACTTCTTTGAAACTATCATCACATCATGTACCCTTCCCTTGACCTGTGAAAAACATTTCAAAAACATGGGATGAGCATAAAAAGCTCAGTAAGGGATATAAAAATATAGAAAGGAAACATGAGTACATGTATACATAAGAATGAAATCATACTTTACCCATAAAACATAAGCACTTTAACATACCTCATAAAATCATGAATAAATCATAGAAATCATATGACATAAAGGTAACTTGGGGCATTCATAACATTCTTACGTAGGGAGTAACCGTCTTGGTTACGTTTTGGAATACCCATCACAGTATATTCCCTAAATCTCTTCGGAGAAACCTTAACGTTTCACTCCTTCACGTTACCCAATGCATTGGAGAGCTATATCGGGCTCACCCGCCCTTATTTTATCACGGAACCACCCGTCTTCATAATAATGCCCAAGAACCTCAACATAATCGTATCACATAAAACATGCATAAAGGAAACATAAAATTTCCACCTTTCAATCACAAGATATCAATACAATACATTGATATAAAAACACTATGAAAACCATTTTCAATACCAAAATAAAATAAAAGTAAAACATGGTATTTATTTTTCTTTTAAAAAATATGGCTTGTAGAGGAAGCTGAAACTCAAATAATGGTCACGGCGGCGGAGAAGTCATTGTCGCCGCATACGTACGACAAAAACATTCCCTTTTGTCGTTTAGTAAACGCTTCGTATAAAAAATATTCCTTTTGAATAAACTTAAAAGTCAAACGGGTTTATACATCATATAAAATAAGGTTGTGTATAAAACAAAATATGCCTCAATGAAAGGAGTTTGAGACGAAGTCCCATACAAAGACGGTATCCTTGGTTTAAGGATAAATCAATTACATAATTATGTGTGACAAACGAATACACCAAATATAAGTGGATATTAAGTGTAAAATAATCAAAGGTCATTCACACATATTAAAAATATGAAATATTCAATAACTATATGTTGAACCCAAAGTAATCGAAATTGGGTTAAGAGGTTCCCTTGACAGCCTAACGGCGTCACATCAAAATGAGTTGATGAGAGATAAAAAAAGGTTATCTCATCACTTGGACATAAAATTTACATTAATAAGGATATATGAGAACATATCCCAACATAACAATATGTAAATTAAAAGACCCAACAAAAGAAGTCTTTTAAAAAGAGGAGGGTGAAATGTTCCCTTACCGACATGGGTATCTTTCGAAACATACACCTCGTGAAAGAAGGACAATAAAACATTGATGTAAATAATCATAAAAGAAAGTATATTACACAATGAGTAAAATAATGGGAATTACATACACCACTCAAAGGAAATTATGGCAAATGTAGCATAAATCTCACGGGAATAAAAGTGAGATGAAAAATCCCTTACGAAAACTCGGCAGCCTAACAACGCCACATAAGACTTACAAAAATGGATTGATGAGATCAAATAGGGTATCTCATCATATTAAATTAAAGTTTATAGAAATAGGAATATAAAATAACATACCCCAACATAATAAAATAGGAGCTTAAAAGAAGAGACATAAAGGAGAGTACTTAAAAAGAAAGAGAGATGTTAGATCTCTTACGAAAATCTGGCAGCCTAACAGCGCCACTCAAAACCTCCAAAATGGATTGATGAGAGAGAATAGGGTATCTCATCACATGAACATAAAAATTACAGTAATATTAATATAAAATAACATCCTAATAACAAGAAATATGAGCTTTAAAAGTAATGACATAAAAGAGTGTACTTAAGAAGAAAGAGTGGAGTAAGATCCCTTACCTCAAGTCCAACATGTCTTGTTCATTTCTTTATATTCATAAATAATAAACTTTGGTCAACTAATAATTGCCTAAGTACCTCCTTTAGATATTATTATTCAGTTCATATCACATATTATAATGTTATAATAATTTTTTAATAATGTTAGTTCATATCAGACGTTTTTGCCGATGTTTGGTACATGAGTCAAAAATGAACTTGTTTGAAAAAAGATTTCCCATGTAGTTATAAGTAAATAATTTCCAGAATAGTATTAATGATTAAATTATCATATATATCCAGTAAATATTCATTTTATACTATTCCATATCATTTGGAGATAAAAAAAAAAGAAAAGCACCGTTCATGGAGACGGTAGGCCGTACGTACGCATGAACGCTACTTTCATTTTGTTGTCATATTAATTGAATTAAAACAAAATGAGAGAGATATATATATGTCATAATTCCAGAATTATATCCATAATTTAGATGTAATATATTACATATATATCCATTATATATATGTACTTATAATATTACATAACATTTTGAGATAAGAAATGAAATGTACCGTTCATGGAGACGGTAAGCCGTACGTACGCATGAACGCTACTTCCATTTCTATTTCATATTTAATGGAATTAAAAAATAATGATAGATAATAGTATTTTAATTACCGTATGGTATAATATATAATATCATTAAATATATCCTTTATACGTACCACATATGGTATTAACGAATCAAATCATTTTGAGGGGGCGGTAGTCCGCACTTCCTTAAATGAAGATATCGTGTTTACCCATAATGGAAACCATAAAGGTACGCCATAAATGAAAAATACAGAAGCTTAAGTAAAACATAAAAATATTAAATATCATATATAAATATAGTGTCATATTAATGGCCACATTTGAATGTGTTAGAAGAATGTTGAACAATCATCGTTTCGGGAGGCAGAAATTCGCCATCCACGGAAACAGTATGTTCTTTAACCATTAGATGTAGGTGTGTGTAAGTGTAGCTCGAATCCTTATTATAACAACATCCTAGTATATTTAAGATACTGTATTTGTTACAAAATAAATTAATAAAAAGATTTTAGGGGGTTGGAGAAGCAAAATAAAACAAAAGGACACAAGTAAAGACATTACCTTAAAATCGGGTAACTCCCTTTGGTTTGAGCTCAAAGGCTTCCTTGGGAAGACTTCTGCCCAATGTGAGGCTTCAAGGAGTAATAGAGATAAGTGGAGAGACAAAATGGGCAGGGGTTGGCCGAGCCAAAGGCTTTGGGAGTGTGGGTAAGGAGGTAGAGGTGGGGGCCTTTTATAAGAGGAGAGGAGGGGCACTCTTGTAAAGTTACAAAATGTTACTTTATTTTCAAAAGAGATTCGGATTTTAAAGGTCCCACATTGATGTATTTCGAGGATAAGGTGATAAGGGTTATAAATACACTCATCCAATAGGTTTTGGACATGTTTAGGTCTTATATATTACATTATCTTTCCATTTTATTTAAATCGTTAAATAATGAGGTCATCGCTGCATCATCATGATGTCATAAATAATTTAATTTATTTAATGTCTAAAAATTATAAAAAAATACTGTGATGTAGGAAATCGTTTTATCTTTCCAATAACTATTTATAGTCAAAAATATGACTTGTATAACCTCATGTAAAAATTGTTTTAGTAAAACATCTCATGTTTGTGTCATTTTTACTTTAACATTAAATAAAAAGATATTTATGTCATTTCCCAACCAAAGTGGCTCCATGGGGTCCCCAAGTTGACCCATGGATTTTCTTGGTCGGCCATGACACATCCAATGATGGTAGAACATGTGTCTAGATCATTTCAGTTTATTAAAACATTATTCTTACCATAAACTACACTAATTATCTCTAATCGCGATTAAAAACTTAATAAGTTACTATTCACCAAAAAATTATTTTTATCCCATTGAACCACGTTTTACTTCTTAATGACAACCATGTATGTCGGATTTTTTAAATTCAAAACACAAAGATGGCAAAATTTCATTTAAACGGAAAAATCAGTTTTTATAAGTACCACTTAGTGGTTTCACTATTCATCAAAAATTGAAGTTTTCAGAAAAATCCCAAAAATTCACCCTAAGATATATTTGATATTCCGAATTCAAAAATGAAGTCTATTTTACAAAATTCAAAACATAAAAGTCACATTAATTAATTTAATAATTAATTCCAACTGTCAGAGCAAATAGCGTGTTTTTATGAAACAATAAGTATCAAAAGATTGACACTAGTTTAAGTCTGATTTCAAAGTGAAATTAATTACAACGACCACTATTGGATTTTATGGTAAAAATATATTCTAATTTAACTTTAAAACCAATTCAAAGGATAATCTAATCATATAAATAAATTATATTAAAAAAATGTTTTGAATTAAAATACAACATTTTACACTATTCATTAAAAAATGAACTTTATCGGAAAGATACCAAAAATTTATACAGAGTAAATTTTGATGTCCCAATTCTTAAGAAGAGTTTTATTTGGTCCAATAGAATGTATAATAGTTAACAAAACTATATTTAATGATGGTTCGCCATCAAAAGGCGATAAGCGAACCTTTAGTGAAAACTAGGGCATATACGCCTAAAATTGAATTCTTTCCGTATTTTAAGCCTTTATCTTTTATTGGATAAATGTAAAAACATTTAAAAACATATATAATCATATTTTGGTTATTTATATTCATTCCTGCCAATAGAACGGCTACATGTTAACTACCATTTAAAATAATATTATTTTATTATTAGAGTGCAACGTAAGACTCCCAAGAAACTCGTTGTTGCGTGTTGGGTATGCCATCGAGCATAGTGTCCCCTTTAAAGTCATATTAATATTTTATTCACAAATATGGATAAATATGAAAATGTCATATTCTTTATTTACCTGGGGTGTTACAGTGCCGCAACTCTAGAAAAGTCAGGCACAAACCTCCAGTAGTAACTGGCCAAACCTAGGAAACTCCACACCACCATCACACTCCTGGGTGGCTCTTAAGAAAGCATAGCCTCAATATTCACTGGATCTATCGCAACTCCAGCCTCCGAGATAATGTGTCCTAGATGTGGACCTCTTGGATCAATAACTGGCACTTTGAGAGCTTACCATAAAACTGGTGCTCTCGAAGTGTGTCCAGAACTATCTGTAGATGATAGGCATGCTCCTCCTCTATCGCTGAGTATATCAGGATGTCATCGATGAAGACTACCACAAAGCGATCGAGGTATGGATGAAATATTTTTTTCATGAGTCCCATGAACACTTTTGCGGTGTTGGTCATGTGGAATGGAATAACCAAGAACTCATAGTGGCCATACCGACATCTGAAGGCCATCTTCTGCACATCCTCGTCTCGTACCCTGAGCTGGTGATAGCCTGATCTAAGGTCTATCTTTGAAAACCATCGGCCTCCCTTCATCTATTCAATGAGATCACAAATCCTTAAAAGTGGGTAATTTTTATTCATGGTCACCTAGTTCAGGCGTCGATAGTCCACACAGAGTCTCAAACTCTCATCCGCCTTCTTGGCAAACAAAATCAGGGTTGCCCAAGGAGAAACATTGGGCCTAATGAACCCCTTTCTTTCCAAGTCCTCCAATTGTACTCGTAGCCCTCGAAGTTACGTGGGAGCCATCCAATATATTATGGTAGATATCAGTTTCATCCTGGGGTACAATTCGATATAAAAGTCTACCTCTCTACAAGGGGGTAGACCCAGAACATCATCAGGGAAAACATCAGCATACTGGTCCACCACTACAGGATAGCTCATACTCACAACATCAACCACTCCAAAGGTAAGGCTATCCAACTAATTTGTGATCGGTTTCACCCTCTTCCGGATAAGTCCATCCTGTGCTGCAAAGGTTCCCTTCTCACCAGTGAAGGAGAACTTGGTCTTGTCCGTGCGTACACACCACACATTGTGCCTAATATAGTCAATCTGAGTATGGACTGTGGATAACCAGTCCATAATGTAACATCCCAAGGTTTTCTAAAAATAAATTGAAAATGCTTGAATTTTTGTTTAAGGTATATATTTATAAGTATCCTTTAAACATAATTTTATTTCTTCTATGTTTTGAATTTCAAGAAACTGTCATCTACAATTGTGTTCAGTATGTTATTTAGAGTCTGATGAAACAAACTTGTTTTTTTTTGTGAATAGTAACATGCCCTTATGAATAGTAATATGAATAGTAATATGACCTCATGAATATTAAATAATATTATTATTTTATTTTCCCATGTCAATAGGATAATGGGATCTTAATTAATTTTCCAATGTCACATAAAACTAATTGCACTTCAATATTGTTATTTTTTGAATTAACTGTGACCTTATTTAAAAATTAAATTAATAATATTTAGAAAATTATTTTTGAAAAATGGAGTCCATTTTTGAATTCTACACGTCGAAAAATGGTTGGGGTAAATTTCTGGTATTTTCTGAAACTCTTGAATTTTCGGTGAATAGTGAAATACGATAAAATACCGTATAATAAATTTATCAGTAAAAATGCACTATTTATGACATCATAAGTGATGCAAGGCCACTTGCTTCGAACTCACTTGATATTTTCACTATTTAAGGCCACTTGATTTGAGATTATTCATATTCTTGATAAAAATATTATAATAATAATTAAAATAATCTAAAATACCTCCCCTCCTCCACTATAAATATCACCCTCACTCCCCTCTTCCTCCCACACTTCTCAATCCTTGATCATTGTCTAATTTCTGCCAAATTTCCTCCCCAATCTTCTTCCCCACGTCCTAGAGCTTCTTTTCTCACCAAAAGACCAAAATCAAATCCCTTAAGAAGGATCTCAAGGAGAAGAGATCAAGAGGTAAACATCCTCTTTCATTTTCATTATTTTCTTCCATTTTATGTTATTCTCTTCCTTTACCTTTTTCTTTTGTTGGGATATTTCATTAAATATTTCCCCTTACTCTCCAAATTTTGTATGAATGATGAGATATTCCACTCCTCTCATCAATCTTGTTTTTATGAAATTTTAAGAGACGCTGTTAGGCTGCCGAATTTTCGTAAGAAATTTCTCATGTTTTCTTTATTTCATGATTCCTTTCTCTTATTTCTTCACCCCCTCTTATCCAAGAGGAATGAAATATCCAGAATCATGTATATTCTGGATGTTTTCATGTTTATGGAAAATTACAAATCATTATTCCTCTCCTCTCTCACTTATTTAAGGAATAAAAACATTGTCCATGATGTGTCGAATTACCGACATCGTGGACGATGTAATTTCACTTTCCATTAATTATTTCAAGTCTGGTCATGAAACCATTTATATGGATGAACCAGGTTATAATATATTTTTTATAACTCATATATGGTTCTGTAATTCTTTTGTACTCATGGTTCTAATTTATAAGACTAAATGAGGTTGTTATTATCAAAGAACCACTTAAATGATCTAAACGAACATAATTAATGTTTTAACTTATAAGTCATTATCATATAAAGAATCAAAGTGATAAATGGTATAAATTATGGTACTGGAAATATTTAAATACTACTCCATTCCAATTCTGGAGTTTCACTTACAATCAACAAGAATAATTCATCATGAACCGATCGTGAAAATCACAAAAGAACTAACCCAAAATAATGCAAGGAACAAAATACTAACAATTAAGGGGTGAAATGAGGTTATGAAATGACCATATAAGATGTTATAAACATGAACATGTTTCTGTAAAATACTAATAACACTCTTTTAACCATTATACAGGAGGTTTAAACAATTTTGAAGTAAGACAAGCCTAAGGTAAGGGAATTCTTAACCCGATTTCCATTCTTTGGGTTAACCTTCTACTTTATTGTTTATGTGTTATTTAAATTGTTTTTGTGATGGGTTCTGTTTATATTATGTTTCATTATGTGTATTTACAGAGTATATACCTATTACATACACTCTATTAAGTCCCACTTCAAGTATATGATGTTTATAAGGGACTTTTCTTCTAAAATCCTTTTTTAAAATTCTGTTTTGCAATATTCAAAAGCAATGTTTTTATGCTATTATTTATGTTTTATGATTATGTTTTGGTTATTGGGAATTGTTTATGATTAAGGGTGGGACATATATTTCCCTCCAATTCATTGGTTTTGAGTAAGTTGTAGGTCGGCCGTATGGTTACTCCAAGTGTAACTGTGATGGTTACACAAAGTATGGTAGCCGTGAGGGTTAAAAATTTTAAGGTAGCCAAGATAGTTACAAGATTATGTAAGTAATGCCCCAAGATACCTCTATGGTTATATTTATGTTTGTGTGGATCTTTTTTAAATCTCATGTTACACAAAGTAAGTATTTATGGGTGTAAATCATGTCTTCTGAAAATGTTTTCATACGTCATGCGTATTCATGGACTAATGTGATTTTTTCTTCTTTTTCATACCAAACTGAGATTTTGTGCTCATCCCAAGTTTTTAAATGATTTTTCACAGGTTAATGGATGAGTAATACAAGGAAGGAAGACATGTTAAATGTTGAAGAATTGTCGAGGAGTCTTTTTTTAAGTTTTAATTTTTTATATTCTGAGGGAAATGGAAACTGATTTTATGGTATCCACTATGTAACAATGTGTAATGTTATGAATGTTTTGTCTTAATTATCTAAAGCTCTAAACTTGAAAAGATCCTCAATGTAAAAGGAAGTGTTTTCTTGAATAAATTCAAGATTATGTATGTAAAAAGTGCAGGTCTTTATAGTTGGTATCAAAGGATGGTTTAGATAACTTTAGGGGTTAAGGTGATGTGAATAGAATACCATAAATAATTTTCACTCTATGTTTAATTTTTTATAGAATTTAAAGATTACCATGTTGATTCATCTAAGAAATGTTTGTTTAGAATGGTTTTCCGCATAAGGAACATGGATGGTGAAGAGGAGAGGCACCGACAGAATGACATCCTTCCTGATCTACAACCCAGAATGGTAGGGATTGGAACCGAGCAGTTTGTGACAGTAGTGGCTCAGCTAACGCAGGCTATAAATGGTGGAGGCATGTATGCAAGAGAACCAATAAAGGTACCCCAACGGAACATGGAAGTGGTGGAACATTTTATGAGACAACATCCTCCTGCATTCAATGGATCCTCTAACCCAGTGGCAGCAGAAGGATGGATTAAATCCCTTGAAAAGATATTTGATGTTATGGGATGTTCGGACAATCAAAAGTTAAGTCTTGCCATTTATCGTTTTGAAGGGGAAGCTGATTAGTGGTGGTCAATGGTAAGGAATATCAAAGGTAGAGAGGATTTTTATGCCTTAGTGTGGGATGAATTTAAAAGTTTTTTCTTGAAAAATATTTTCCTAAGGTGGTGTGACTTAGAATGGAGAAGCAATTCATTGAATTAAAACAAAAGGAGGAAGATTCAGTGGCTATGTATGAAGCGAACTTCACCCGACTGGCGAGGTATGCTCCAAATCTTATTCTGGATATCAATAGAAAAATCAACCGCTTTTACTCAGGATTGAAGCCAAGGTATCAAAGGGTGTTGGCTTCCCGTGAATACAAAAGTTATGAGAAACTTGTCCGATGTGCTGAGAGGGTAGATATGGAGTTTGCTGATGATCACATGAATTTTGGAAACAAAGAGAAGAAGAGGTATCGTTGGCAAGCAATGGGTAAGAATCAACCAACGAAATCTGATGGTAAGAAAATCCAGATTCCAGTTTGTGAAAAGTGTGGCAAGAAGCACCCTGGGGAATGTCTTATCAAAACTGGGAAGTGTTTTAAATGTGGTAAGTTTGGACATATGGCCCGAGATTTCAATGAAAATGATCCAAAGACTAATCCTGATAAGAAAAATGTAAAGTGTTTTAAATGTGGTGAGATGGGTCACTATGCAAATTCCTATCCAAAGAGGGATCCAAATGATGCAAAGAAGCCAGACTACAAGCAGAAAGGTGTAGTGAGATCCTTTGTGACTACATCAGCAGATGTTGGGCCATCCAATGAAGTTGTATCAGGTACTTTGTTTGTTCACTCAGATTTTGCTAAAGTTTTGTTTGATACGGGGTCTACACATTCCTTCATCTCTGAGAAATTTTCTGGTAGATTGAAAATATCACCTCAACAAATGAGACCTGAACTTGTTGTTAAAACACCAGGGGGAAATTTTATAGCAAAGAGGAATTAAAAGAATATTTCTATTGTAGTATGTGGAAATACTTTACCTGAAAACCTTGTTGTTTTACCCTTAGTCGAGTTTGATGTTATTCTGGGGATGGACTGGCTTTCTGATTGTCATGCTAAGATTGATTGTAGAGCTAAAGAAGTTGTTTTTCAGAAAGAGTTTCAGTTTGTATACAAGAATGAACCCATAAAATTGATAACATATCAGGAAGCTGAGAAACTACTGAAATATGGAAGTGAAAGTTATCTTGCTCATATTGTTGAAAACAAGGGAACTATTCAAATTAATGATGTGCCAGTGGTAAATGAATACCTTGATGTTTTTCCTGAGGAGTTACCCAGTGTCATACCTGAACGAGAAGTCGAATTCACAATTGATTTAGTTCCTGATGCTAAGCCAATTTCAAAACCCCCATATCGTATGGCTCCAATAGAACTTCTTGAATTAAAAAATCAGTTGAAGGATTTGCTTGTCAAGGGCTTCATTTGTCCCAGCACTTCACCATGGGGAGCCCTTGTTTTGTTTGTTAAAAAGAAAGATGGTTCCATGAGACTTTTCATTGATTATAGAGCTTTGAATAACATCACTGTTAAAAACAAGTATCCTTTTCCTCATATTGATGACTTGTTTGATCAGCTCCAGGGAGCTCAGTACTTTTCCAAGATTGACTTGAGATCCGGATACCATCAGCTGAAGGTGAAGGAGGATGACATCCCGAAAATAGCCTTTCGTACTAGATATGGGCATTATGAATTTATTGTTATTCCATTTGGGTTAACTAATTCACCTGCTGTATTCATGAATCTTATGAATAGAGTATTTCATGAGTTCTTGGATAAGTTTGTGGTTGTATTTATTGATGACATTCTGGTTTTTTCTAAAAATAAATAGGAGCATGAAAAACATCTAAGGGTTGTTTTACAAACTTTAAAAGAAAAGAAACTATATGGAAAATTCAGAAAGTGTGATTTTTGGTTGCAACAGATTTCTTTTTTTGGGCACATTGTAAATAAGGATGGAATAACAGTTGATCCTACCAAAACAAAAGTAGTTGATGAATGGCCAAGACCCACAAATGTTACAAAGATTCGTAGTTTTCTGTGCATAGCAAGTTATTACCGACGGTTTGTTAAGAACTTTGCACGGTTATCTAGCCCAATAACTAAGTTAACACAAAAAGGGGTTAAATTTTTTTGGACAGAGGAATGCGATATTTGTTTTCAGGAACTAAAGAAGAGATTGGTGAATGCTCCAGTTTTGGCCTTACCTTCCTGGAATGGTGAGTTTGTCATCTACATTTATGCTTATTTGAAGGGACTTGGTTGTGTTTTGATGTAGAACGATCAGGTAATTTCCTATGCTTTGAGACAACTTAAACCTCATGAGCTAAATTATCCCACACATGATTTGGAATTGGCAGCTGTGGTTTTTGCTTTGAAAATATGGAGGCATCGTCTATACGGAACCAAATGCCAAATATATACTGACCATAAAATTCTTAAGTATATATTCACTCAGAAGGAATTAAACATGAGGCAGAGAATATGGCTAGAATTGATAAAGGATTATGACTGCACGATCAATTACCATCCTAGAAAATCAAACAAAGTAGCGGATGCCTTAAGTCGGAAAAATCATCCATCATTAACCATGCTATGTTTGGAACATGATCCCTTGATTAATGATTTGATGAATTTTGGCTTAGAAGTTGTTGGTGCAGGGAATATATCTGTTTTGTTTCAGGTTTCAGTGAAATCTTCGTTGTCAGACAGAATTATGAAAGCGCAGATGGAAGACCATGAGCTACAGAAAAAGGTAGAATTGGTTAAAATGGGTAAGTTTCCAGAATTTAATCTTGATAAATATTGTGTTTTAAGGTTTGGAAAAAGGTTGTGTGTGCCTTGTGATTCCCAGATGAAGAAATAATTGTTGTGTGAAGCTCATAGTTCTCCATTTTCTGTTCATCCTGGAAGTACTAAGATGTACAGAGACCTTCGAGATTATTATTGGTGGAATGGGATGAAAAGAGATGTTGCTGATTTTATAATGAAATGTTTGACATGTCAGTAGGTTAAAGCAGAGCGACAGTTACCGAAGGGTATTCTTCAGCCTTTTCCAGTGCCAGAATAGAAATGGGAGAATATATCCATGGATTTTGTGGTGGGGCTACCAAAGACTTCTCGAGATAACAATGCGATATGGGTTATTGTTGATCGGCTAACAAAGTCTGCTCATTCTCTTTATATTCAAGATACATTGACATTATATCAGCTTTCTCGATTGTACCTCAAGGAGATTGTCAGGTTACATGGAGTTCCTCTTTCCATTGTGTCTGACTGAGATCCCAGGTTCACTTCTAAATTTTGGAAGGGACTTCAGAAGTCTTTGGGCACAGAGTTGAATTTTAGTACAGCTTTTCTTCCTCAATCAGATGGGCAGTCAGAACGAATGATTCAAACTTTGGAGGATATGATTCGAGCTTGTTCAATGGACTATCAGGGAAGTTGGGATCAGCATCTTTCATTAGTTGAGTTTTCTTATAATAATAGTTTCCATTCCAGTATTCAGATGGAACCTTTTGAGGCCTTGTATGGAAAGCGGTGTCGGACTCCTGCGTTTTGGGATGAAGTCGGTGAAATAAAGTTGATGGGGCCATAATTAGTAGAAGAAGTGGCTGAGAAAGTGAGGATGATCCAGCAACACATAAGGATGGCTCAGAGCAGGCAGAAAAGTTATGCAGATAACAGAAGGAAAGACTTCTCTTTCGAGGTAGGTGACCATGTTTTCCTTAAAATCTCTCCTTGGAAAAGTGTGATGTGTTTCGGTAAGAAAGGGAAACTAAGTCCACAGATCATCGGTCCCTTTGAAATCTTGGATAAAGTTGGAACAGTTGCATACCGCGTAGCTTTGCCTCCGAGCTTATTTCAGGTACACAATGTTTTTCATGTTTCGATGTTGAGAAAGTATGTTCCAGATTCATCACATGTCTTGAGGCCGGAAGCAGTTCAGTTGGAAGAGAACCTTTCTTATGAAGAAAAACCAGTTCAGATTCTTGATCGAAGAGAACAGGTATTGCGGAATAAGGTAATCCACCAGGTAAAGGTTTTGTGGAGAAACCACATGGTTGAAGAAGCAACATGGGAGTCTAAAAATGCTATGAGGGAAAAATACCCTCAGTTGTTTAATAAGTAAATAAAAATTGCAAGGACGCAATTTAAAGAAGGTGGGGATAATGTAACATCCCAATGTTTTCTAAAAATAAATTGAAAATGCTTGAAATTTTGTTTAAGGTATATATTTATAAGTATCAATTAAACATAATTTTATTTCTTCTATGTTTTGAATTTCAAGAAACTGTCATCTATAATTGTGTTCAGTATGTTATTTAGAGTCTGATGACACAAACTTGTTTTTTTGGTGAATAGTAACATGCCCTTATGAATAGTAATATGAATAGTAATATGACCTCATGAATATTAAATAATATTATTATTTTATTTTCCCATGGAAATAGGATAATGGGATCTTAATTAATTTTCCAATGTCACATAAAACTAATTGCACTTCAATATTGTTATTTTTTGAATTAACTGTGACCTTATTTAAAAATTAAATTAATAATATTTAGAAAATTATTTTTGAAAAATGGAGTCCATTTTTGAATTCTACACGTCGAAAAATGGTTGGGGTAAATTTCTGGTAATTTCTGAAACTCTTGAATTTTCGGTGAATAGTGAAATACGATAAAATACCGTATACTAAATTTATCAGTAAAAATGCACTATTTATGACATCATAAGTGATGCAAGGCCACTTGCTTCGAACTCACTTGATATTTTCACTATTTAAGGCCACTTTATTTGAGATTATTCATATTCTTGATAAAAATATTATAATAATAATTAAAATAATCTAAAATACCTCCCCTCCTCCACTATAAATATCACCCTCACTCCCCTCTTCCTCCCACACCTCTCAATCCTTGATCATTGTCTAATTTCTGCCAAATTTCCTCCCCAATCTTCTTCCCCACGTCCTAGAGCTTCTGTTCTCACCAAAAGACCAAAATCAAATCCCTTAAGAAGGATCTCAAGGAGAAGAGATCAAGAGGTAAACATCCTCTTTCATTTTCATTATTTTCTTCCATTTTATGTTATTCTCTTTCTTTCCCTTTGTCTTTTGTTGGGATATTTCATTAAATATTTCCCCTTACTATCCAAATTTTGTATGAATGATGAGATATTCCACTCCTCTCATCAATCTTGTTTTTATGAAATTTTAAGAGACGCTGTTAGGCTGCCGAATTTTCGTAAGAAATTTCTCATGTTTTCTTTATTTCATGATTCCTTTCTCTTATTTCTTCACCCCCTCTTATACAAGAGGAATGAAATATCCAGAATCATGTATATTCTGGATGTTTTCATGTTTATGGAAAATTACAAATCATTATTCCTCTCCTCTCTCACTTATTTAAGGAATAAAAACATTGTCTGTGATGTGTCGAATTACCGACATCGTGGACGATGTAATTTCACTTTCCATTAATTATTTCAAGTCTGGTCATGAAACCATTTATATGGTTGAACTAGGTTATAATGTATTTTTTATAACTCATATATGGTTCTGTAATTCTTTTGTACTCATGGTTCTAATTTATAATACTAAATGAGGTTGTTATTATCAAAGAACCACTTAAATGATCTAAACGAACATAATTAATGTTTTAACTTATAAGTCATTATCATATAAATCATAAAATTGATAAATGGTATAAATTATGGTACTAGAAATATTTAAATACTACTCCATTCCAATTCTGGAGTTTCACTTCCAATCAACAAGAACGATTCATCATGAACCGATCGTGAAAATCACAAAAGAACTCACCCAAAATAATGCAAGGAACAAAATACTAACAATTAAGGGGTGAAATGAGGTTATGAAATGATCATATAAGATTTTATAAACATGAAAATGTTTCTGTAAAATAATAATAACACTCTTTTAACCATTATACAGGAGGTTTATACAATTTTGAAGTAAGACAAGCCTAAGGTAAGGGAATTCTTAACCCGATTTCCATTGTTTGGGTTAACCTTCTACTTTATTGTTTATGTGCTATTTAAATTGTTTGTGTGATGGGTTATGTTTATATTATGTTTCATTATGTGTATTTACAGAGTATATACCTATTCCATACATTCTATTAAGTCCCACTTCAAGTATATGATGTTTATAAGGGACTTTTCTTCTAAAATCCTTTTTTAAAATTCTGTTTTGCAATATTCAAAAGCAATGTTTTTATGCTATTATTTATGTTGTATGATTATGTTTTGGTTATTGGGAATTGTTTATGATTAAGGGTGGGACCTATATTTCCCTCCAATGCATTGGGTATGAGTAAGTTGGAGGTCGGCTACATGGTTACTCCAAGTGTAACTGTGATGGTTTCACAAAGTAATGTAGCCGTGAGGGTTACAAATTTTAAGGTAGCCAAGATGGTTACAAGATTATGTAAGTAATACCCCAAGATACCTATATGATTATATTTATGTTTGTGTGGATCTTGTGTAAATCTCATGTTACACAAAGTAAGTATTTATGGTTGGAAATCATGTCTTCTGAAAATGTTTTCGTACGTCATGCGTATTCATGGACTAATGTGATTTTTCCTTCTTTTTCATACCTTACTGAGCTTTTGTACTCATCCCAAGTTTTTAAATGATTTTTCATAGGTTAATGGATGAGTAATACAAGTAAGGAATACATGTTAAATGTTTAAGAATTGTCAAGGAGTCTTGTTTTAAGTTTTAATGTTTTATATTCTGAGGGAAATGGAAACTGATTTTATGGTATCCACTATGTAACAATGTGTAATGTTATGAATGTTTTGTATTAATTATATAAAGATCTAAACTTGAAAAGATCATCAATGTAAAAGGAAGTGTTTTCTTGAATAAATTCAAGATTATGTATGTAACAAGTGCGGGTCTTTATACATACCCAAGATGATGTCGTAAGGCCTCGACACCGATACTAGAAGATCCCAGCCGAAGCTCACAGCTCCTAGAGTAAACTCACACTACCGGCACCAGTGTGTAATCATCGAATCTGCTCTCGTAGGAGTATCTATCCATAAGGATCAAGCCAACGGCTCCACCAGAATCTCCGAGCTCTGAACGAGGGTCGTGGAAATAAAATAATGACTGGCACCTGGGTCTATAAGTACTACAACTAAGGTGGGGTAGACATAGATCGTACCCCATATCATCTCCGGAGCACCATGGTTGTAGGACTTAGTTTCCTAGAGATGAGCTTGTCCTTGTCCACTTTCTCCCTATGGTCTGTGTGGACCACCTGGAGGTGGTGGTGGTAGAACCTCAAATCGTCTCCCAATGCCTGTTATATGGCCAACTCCTCTGCCACGTCCGCCTCCTGCCCACATACCTCCTCGATCAAATATTCACCTTTTCCCAGGAAGCCCTTCCATATTCTGTCGGTCGTCCATACGGTGGCTCAGGCAGTCGTGAGCCATGTGACCCTACCCGCCACACGAGTAACACTACCTGCTCCTCGTCTGTCCTGCTCTGTCTCGAGATCCCCGCACGACCGACCTTGTATCCCGCAGTTTTCCACCTATAGGTATGGTCCTCTTGGACCTCTGCATCATATGTCTGCTTCCAACTGAAGATGACTCTGCTACATGACATCTGGTAGTGGGTCTCGTTGTTAGTGACTTCTTAGCAAAGATACTCTCCATTAATAGTGCTCTCTCTAACACCCCATCCTGCATTGGGATACTGAGAGAAATCATTGAAGCTCTAATCTCCCATATGATCCCCTACTAGAAGGCCTTTTACCTGAAGAAAAGATCCCTTACCATGTCAGTGGAGTAGCGCGAGAGGTAGGTGAACCTCATTGAATACTAATCCATGGTCACGTTGCCCTACTGCAAGTGAAGAAGCTCATGTATACGCACTGAGTGTAAAGTTTTTGGGATGAACTCTGCCCTGAAAATCCTCTCGAAGTCTGCCCAGATGAGAATGACCTTGTCGTGAACCTGGATCATCAAGCTCCACCATCTTCCCACTATTCCCTGAATAAGTCTAGTGACAAGTATCACCATGAGATCAGCTGGTGTCCCTACCAGTCAGAAAACTCTAACCATGGCCTCCATCCAGTCCTCAGCCACCTATGGATCCATCTCTCCTCGGATCCTTAGTGGCCTTTGGTGCTAGAACTCGTGCAACGCGCTCAAGTGGCATGCATCATCTGCTGTTGGGGCTAGTGGAATCGGCTACCCAATGGGTAGTGGTTCTGATACACCACCTGATGGTAAAACTTCCGTAAGGGGGCCCTACACCAAAGCCTCATCGCTTGGTGGGTTGTCATCATGTAATCTACCTAGAACCCTGGCTGGTTGTCTACATTGAGGCATCCTGAAAAGTAAAAGGTGTGCCATGGTTAATAATTTATACCTAATGGTCTGACTTAAAGAGATAACAAATAAATCTCTTCAAAAACACACACACAATTAGTGTTTTCATTAACTTAGTCAAAAAATAGAAGTCATGGTCCTAGTGTATGGATACGTCGGTCACCGCACCAACACTGGATTCCCCAAACTAAAAACCACACTCATCACACTTAACACTATGCCGAATCAAAATATTAGAGTCCAAGTTCTCTGGTATAACTGACTCCTCTGATACTAATTTTTCACGACCCATCCCCTAGGTCATGTTCTGTGACTACCCCAAGCTTGCCTTCCATAGGCCAGGGGATGGAGACTAGTACTCGAAAAGAATATCCCTAAAACTGGAAAGTCATTTCCTTTTTAACCTGAAAACTCATAAAATCCAAGAAAACATCAAGATACAAGTACAAGGTAAACTATATAGTAAATATAGTGAGTGCAGTAAGTAAAGGAGTCAGAATACAAGCCCACCTAAAAAAGTACAAGTAAGACTGAAAAATAGCTCCTGTGAACACCCTCCAAGGATCCTACTTGAAGGGTAGGTACAGATCTCGAACGGTCTTCTCTGAAGTATGCCTCGTCTAAGGTCCACCTCCGAGAAGCCTCTAGTCCTGGTACCCTCATCCTCAGTTAGGGTTGTCTGTCATCTTCATAAGACACAACAAGGCGCATGCATAGCCCATGTAGGGGTGAGTATAACAATACTCATTATGGACCTCGAGACCCCCGAAGGACTCTCAAAATCCACAAAGGATAAATCAAAAACCATGAATATGACAGTAAACCCTACTTAGGTATATTCCCATACATATGCCTAAGTTATCAAGTACACCCAACTCATTCATGAGGAAACACAAGGCCCAAATCCTTATCCAAAAGCTTAATTGTTCCACAAAGGAAATAATACCATACCATAAAGGTAAGTAACACAAAGGTAATTCCTCACAGAAGAATACCACACAGGTATCACCTCAAAGGTAAGTACCACAAAGGTAACGCCACATAGAAGAATACCAAAAAGGTATCACCACACAAGATTTTAACACAAAGTTAAAGACTTATCTTACACTAGGTGTAACTTAAGTATCAATGTATAGATTATTAGATGTATTTCTAGATCATCTTACTTCTTTGAGAAGCTCTGCTGATGACCCACACAGGATCTGAAGATGACCTACACAGGATCTAAAGATGACCCACACAGGATCTAGAGATGACCCACAAAGGACTGGTATGCACTAACCCACACAAGACCGTTGAGATCTAACCCACATAGGATCTGAAGATGACCCACATAGGATCTTAAGATTCCTCAAGTATAGCCATCCACAGGGTTCCTGCTCTAATCATGCATGATTCAGGGAGTTTCTGCTCCTCACTCCATCAGTCAATACATCAACTGCCACGAAGTCCCATGAAGAAGTATCCTAAAGGTATTCCATGCCATAAGGAACCCAACGCAATAGATGGTGCATCAATAGGACACCCGGTCTATAATTTATTAACCTTTTAGTTCTGAGGGCCTCGTTAGATTCGGGTTCGATCCAACCGAGTCATTCTCCAACTTTATCCAAAACTCAAGTGGAGTATAACAAAAGGACCATCTCGATCCAAGCATTATGTCACATTAAATGGTTCATAAAACGGATTCCCGAATATCAAGATATGGCCAAAACGGTAAAATTGGGTCCAGATGGGCCCGGGTCCAGTCCGACCCGGTCGGACCAACCCAGCCCGACCAGGTCCGGGTCCGACCTAGACCAGCTGGGCCATAGCAGGAATATCTCGGCACGTGAAGGAGTGTCCTGCAGTTCATCCCATGGTTTGGGTGTCCCCTTGTGGTGGGGTCCTCCCTAACCACTCCCAAGAGGGGAGGCGCTCCCCCCAGGTCACCTGAATGGCCCTTTGGCTGTTCGGTTTTGGCCAACCAGGAGGCACCACGTGGTACCGCCAACTGGCACGCGGAACCCGCCGGAGGGGTCCTGCTTGGAGAGAAGTGGCTAGAAAGAAGGTTCAGCCCTCCTTCCAGTGGTGTGAACGCATGACGCTACACCACCACGGTCAAGCGGCCGCAGTCCTCAACTCCGGAAGCACGGACGCGCACCACCGCTTCATCACGCGGCCAGTCGGTGTGTCGGACGCCACCCTGCTCCACCGCGGCCGATGGGCCGCGGCCTCTTTCTCAACCAGAAGCGCAGACGTGTGACACCATTCCTCCACACCGCCGGCCTGGTGTCGGCCATCATCCTCTTATGTCACGTCCGACAGGCCGCAGCCTCCTCTAGCGACGTGATTGTGTCTCCACCGCCATCGTGGATGGCCAAAGTGTCGTCTTCTGCCTTGTGCCCTGTCGGCGTTGGTCTCCATCCTCCCCCATTGTGAGGAACATGTCAACAATGAAGATGCAGAGGGATCAGGCCGTGTTCGTTTGGCCCGTACCCTCCACATTAAACCGATAGCACACGGCTTGAGGAGAAAGATTCAACATAAAAATTAACGAATAATAATCATAAAAACACCCATACCTAGTTTTTTTGAGATGGTGTGAGGAAGGAGATGAAGTCTATGAAGGGGACGTCGACGTCTGTCACTCCCACAACATTCTCCAAAGTTGGTTCCTCTTTCTTCATTTGGAAGTCGTTTTTCGGTGGAGGATCTCCTCTGTTGGAGAATGTTTCTCCAAAGCTCTCCCCAAGTTCTCCCTTTGCCAACATTTTCGCATAATCAATAAAGGTGAGGAGACACTTAATTAAGTTAAGTAAATCAAATCATTAAATTTGGTTCATTAAATTAGGGAAGAAACCAAGAGTCACCTCCCATTGAAAGTGGAGTTCGGGTGGTCTCCAACACCAAGAATCCAAATGGGTGGTTTCAAATAAAAAAGAATTTATTGTTTTATTTTTTATTATTTATTATTTTTCTTTTAACTCTCCCACAAAAATAAGAAAAACTAACTTCCACCCTTGACCAACTATGGTCAATTTGAAGGTATACTTAAGTGAATTTCAGCGTTGTGAGATCAACGGTGTCCTCAAATTTCAATTCCAAGCACTGGTTCAAAAGTTACAAAATGCCGCTCACGCATTTACTAAACGTACCTAAAAAAAGTTAATAAATTTATTCCAGGCACACTGTGCCTCGGAATCATGCGGCGTAAAATTTCACAGACTTGAAATATTCCCATATAATTAAAAAAAATTACACATAAAATTTTGGTCTTTACAAAGAAGATGAAGAAGTTGTTTATAGTGGGAGAAAATAGAGGATCCAGTCAAGCTATACACTAGTGCATTTGAGGATAATGGCACAAAATGATAAATACTTGTGGAATCATTCGATGAACCTAAACCAAGAGATAAGAAATATCCCATTCTATTACCTTCATCACTAGTGAACACCACTCCTCTAGCTGATCTAAATTGGGAGCACCCCTATTTTTTTTACCTCCCCCTCTACACCTCAAATTTTCTCATTTATTTCTTCATAGGGTTGGGGATATTTTTCTTTTATTTAGTGATTTTAACTTCTATAATTTACTTATGGATGTTGGTAGAAATAAAATGTGGTACTTTATAAGTAAGAAACACCTTACACCTTTAGATTGGTGTTAAACCACTACAACTTCCTAACTAGGGGTAATAAAAACCTAGCACCCACATAGGGGTCCAAACCATGTTCAATCCTCTATTACCTTCCTCTTTCTTTTTCCTTGTTTTTATTATGATTCTTTATTTTATGATTTCTAGTTATATTGGAATTATATAGGATCTTAAATCAAATCATCCACTAAAAAATAAATTTAGGATGTATCTTTCCTTTGCTTTTCTGGCCTATTTTTTATTTTGTTGAGCTGAAATGAGGGGTGGTAAATTCTATATGTGGGGGTGTCAAACTTCTTAGTTGTTTTGTGTGATTTTTCTTTTTATTTTTTATTTTTTAGGAACCTTTAGCTTCAATTAATATTTTGATCATTTTTCACACATCAATTTATTTTTATGGAATTGGTATGATTTTTTAAAAAATGGATTTTAAATTATCGTTGATGTGAAAACTTTTTCCTTGATTTGGATTTTCAATCATTTTTATAAGTTTAACTAATTTTTAAAATCCATGACCATGAAACACTACATCAAATTATTTTTCCCTTCATGTGGGATATTCTAAGACACTTTTACATATTATTCTAAATACCCACACTTTCTTGAAAGAAACTTGGATTTTTTGATAGAACTAGAATTTGTGACTTTTATCTTTTAAATATTTGGATTTCATGGAATTTTTTTGATATGATTCAGGCATCTATTTAGATAATAAATTTTTATCTTGAGACTAACCCTTACATATATCCTTTATAAACCCTTATATTCCATAATTTACCTTATAGTTTTAAGCAATATTACAAGATGATTTTTTCCTACCTACCCTTACTCTTTGTATTTTTGTATGGATATTTCATATTTGAGTGTGGGGGATGGGTCTTTAGTGTGTGTTCCATGAGATGTGTTTCATTTGAGGGTGGTGTGAGGTGTGTGTTAATATTTTGGGAAGTAGTTAATGAGAAAATTTGGCTTGATTCGTCATTTCATTATGTATTATTTCTTTCATTTGGTTCTCCTTTAAAAAAATAATTAAATAAGAAAAAATAGAAATTGAAAAAAATGGAGGTGAGCTTGAATTTATCATTGTAATTTATGTTATTACTCATGTACCTCTCTAAAATCAAATTAATTATTTTCATTCATTCGTTTTATTCAATTGTCATCTCGTTCTCTATGAAAAGAAAATTAAAAAAAGGAAAATAAAGTTATGCCTTTCTAGAGCTTTATGAAAAATTAAAACAAAAAGAGAAAAACAATGGAGAACTTGGATGATATAATTCATTGAATTAATTTCTTGGATTATTTCACATGTCATAAAAAAGGTTTGGTGTTGTATTTTACATTTTCAATGGGATTAGAGTGAGGTTAATCCTATGTTTTCTCTTGAATATTCATGCATTGTACATAAGAGTATAACCTTCTCTTCCTAGCCTTAAATTTTTAAATCATTTTCCCATAAACCCTAAGCCATATAATTTTCCTTGAAGAATTTACCATTATTGAATTAATTTTCATTTTTTATACTATAGAGAGATGAGAATTGTCACAAGCCTATGGTGATACATTCATTTTCCATGTATGATCATAAATCTATATTCAATTTCTCTTGAGTAAAGAGTGACATGAAATTCAATGTGAGGTAGGTTGTGATTGGGCCATGGATGGATTTATGAGGTTGGAAAATTTTAAATTTTAGGAATAAAAATTATAGGGAATTGTTTTTCAAATATTAGACATGATATAATTCTGTTTTGGATAAGATCATGAATGTTTTTTTAATTTTGATTGTTGTGTGGATTTTGATTTGAATATATGATGATTGCCCAGGAGTGAAATAGTTAAGTGTGGGGGAGTGAAGATTCTAAAATTTTCACTTATTTTATTTTTCAATTCAATTTTTTGAAACCCACAACAGTATTATTTTTTGGGAAATTGTCTCATTTTTAGGTTTTAGAGGAATTTTGAGATTAATTGTAAAAATTACCTAATTTTGGTATTTAACTATTTAATTTTTATTAAATATTTCTATTGTACATTTTATAAACTGAAAAAAAATGTGTAATTAATTTTCATTAGGATTCCTCACATCTTTAGATTCATTTCATCCTGCTAAACCAAAATCTAAATACTAAAATTGGAGGCCCAAAATCAGCTCACAATCTGAACCTCAAAAACTGTGCACAGATCAAGACACTTTTAATATTGAGCTTATATCTTGAAGTGCACCAGACCAATGAAGTTTAAATTAGTGATAAAGATGGATAATATGTTTATTAAAACTTTTAATTTCATATTACATTCATTAAACTAGCGGTTTCAAGGTCATATTGGCATGGAAATTTTGTGTTTTATAATACAAAGAGTCTCCTTGCCAAAATTAAATTGTCTGAGTAAAATAACCATCACCCCTCCATATAGGGTCCAATAAATCTGTTATTTTGTGGGCATATGATGAATAAAAAATGTAACAAATCTCATTAATAACACTTTTTATTACTCTAGCATTTATTGGTACTAACATGCGTAACATTCCAGCAGATATAATTGGAGCCAATTATTTTTCCATCATTTTTCTATAAATTCTCATATCTTCTCCCTTTTCAAAGGATAGCCAATTTCCAAGAGAAAAGTGGAATTTTATGTATTAGATATTTTTATTTTCAATTAATATTATCTTATATTTATTATTATTCTATGAATTTCTTTTCTTCTTCCATTTATTTATTTTATGTGTTTCTCCCACTATGCTTCTTTTATATCCATGATTGTGGAGAGCTAACCCCCACTGTTGTTCGAGGGGGGAAGAGGTGGTGTCTGAGTTTTTTTTACTTTTCTAGTTTCTTATATTTTATTAAAATTTTTCATTGGTAGTTAAAATTATTATTTTGAGCGGTCTCCCCGCTTTCTCTACTATTGTTTTCTTCCTCCTCATTCACATATTTTCCTTCTCATTGATATCTAAGTCATTCAAATGGTGGAGTTTGTCTTAAGTGTTGATAAAGAAGAGATAACTCACACGTGTAAAGGTATTATTGTAGGGTAATATCATTTGAATGGGATGGTGTATAATGAAATTCTTTAATCTCTACATTGAGTAAAATAATGAGGAAATATTTTGCATAACAATGATAACATCGCTATGAAACCCCAAGAGAAACAGTTCTCCTCCACTAACTTCTTTATGTGTTTATTCTTCTCTTTTTTGTGTTTTGTATTTTTAATAATATATATATATATTATATTTCATATATTTTTAGAATAAAACCCTCCTTATATATTTTTTTAGTTAGTTTTATATTATTTATATTATTAATAGTGACCATTGAATTGTAGTGTGTTGTGAGCGACCTCCTCGAGAGATCGACCCTGGTATGCACTCTATATTTCATAATTAAGTAAATAAAATATTTCCTATAGATAAAATATATATATATATATAACATAAATTTGGCACCATTTACAGGTGGCTAAGATCTTTCACACACTATTTTTCAAAAAAAACAAACAAAATTAAATATTTCAAAAACTTTTAAAAATGAGCTTTATTGATTATCATTGTTTCTTTAGGTCATGCATTACTTTAGTGATTTTTTGTATGCTTGTACTAGTACTAAATTTTTTAATAAATAAGATACATTTAAGATTCAAATGCTTTAAAATTCAAAATAAATGGAACAAAATGCCTTGATGCTTCAAGATAATTCCAAAATTGTTGAAAAAACAAGTAATATTGTAGAATCACTGGCCACCGAAGCTAAAGAATTAAAAAAATATGTTTGTAATGGAAACAAATAAAGTTTTTGGAAAATTAAGTACATATACCACCTATATTTCAAGAAGATATTGGTTAGTTTGAAGATAATCTTTAAGATCCACTTCCCTCTCTAACAAATGAATTCCCAATAGCCCTCCTTAAAGAAAAAAAGTTTGAAGTTGAATTTTTTTGGGAGATTTAATTTATAAACATTATTTTTATTCAGATATTATTTATTTTGAATTTAAAAATAATCTCCCTTATTCTTATATTGCAAATTCAGTACCATTTCTGCTGGCACTGGATGGTGAACATGAAGAAGTTGTTTGCAGTCGGAGAAAATGGAGGTGCCAGTCAATCTATACACTGGTGCATTTGAGTATGATGGCACAAAACAATAAATAATTATGGAATCATTTTATGAACATAATTCAGAATATAATCCACATAATCACTAGTGTAAAACACTCCTCCAGCTGAGCTAAACAGGTAGAACACTAATTTTATTTTACCCCCCCCCCTCTATAACTCAAATTTGTATCATTTATTTATTCTTAGGGTTGGGGATATTTACATTTAATTTGGGGTTTATCACTTATTTAATATACTAATGTATGTTAGGAGAAATAAAATATGGTGTTTTCTAAGCATTAAACCCCTTCCACCTTTGGATTGGGGTTAAACTAATGTAACTACCTGACTAGGGGCATTAAAATCCTAGCACACACATGGGGGTATAAATAATTTTCTATTATCTTTTCCATTCCACTTTATTTTTCATTATTTTTTTATGATTTGTTTTATTTAATTCTTTCTAGGTCTAGTGGAAGTATCTATGATCTTAACTCAAAGCTGCCAATGAAAAATAAATTTAGGATGTATCTTTCCTTTGCTTTTCTTTGTTGCCCTTATTTTTATTTTTTTGACATGAAATGAGGGGTGAGAAATTCTAAGTGTGGGGGGAGTTTCAACCTTATTATTTGTTTTGTGTGATTTTTCTTTTTGTTTTTCATTTTTAGAAACCTTAATATTAAATGAATATTTTGGTCATTTTCACATATTAATTGATTTTGATGAAATTTACATGATTTTTGAAAAATTGATTTTAAATGATTATTGATGTGGAAAATTTTTCCTTGATTTAGATTTTCAATCATTTTTATGAGTTTGAATGATTTATTAAATCCATTCCAAAGAAACACTAAATAAAATTAGTTTTCCATTCAGGTGAGTTATTCTAATCCACTTTGATATATTCTTCCTAATAACCACACTTTCTTGAAACAAACATGGATTTTGTGTGAGAATCAGAATTTTTGACTTTTCTATTTAAAAGATTTTAATTTCATGGAATGTTTTTGATATTAATAATTCATATCTTTTGATAGACACATTTTATCTTGATACTCACCCTTAAATATATCCTTCATTGTCCCTTAGATTCCATAAATTTTTTTTATAGGGTTAAGTAACATTATAAGTTGATTTTTCCCTACCTACCTGCACTCTTGGTATTTTTCCGTGGATATTTCAAGTTCGAGTGTGGGGGAAGGGTCTTTCGTGTGTGTTCCTTGGAATTTTTTTTATTTGAGGGTGGTTTTAGGTACGTGTAAATATTTTTGGCAGTGTTTATTGATAAAATTGGGATTGATTCATCATTTCAATGTGCATTATTTATTTCATCTGGTTCTCTTCAAAAAAATAAAGAAAAAAATAAAAAATGAAAAAATGGAGATGAGCTTGAATTTATCATTATAATTTTTTTAAGACTCATTTATATCTCTAAAATCAAAGGCATTATTTTCATTTATTCATTTTAGTCATTTTTCAGCACATTATTCATGAAAAAAATCAAAAAAAATAAAGTTGTGTCTTTATGAAGATTTACAACAAAATGAAAAAAAAAAGACAAAAAATTTGGAGAACATGGATGATATAATTCATTTTAATAATTTATTGGATAATTTAACATGTCATAAAAAAAGGTTCACTGTTGTTTTTTACATTTTCAAGGGTATTTGAGTGAGGTTCATCCTGTTTTTTCACTTCAATATTCATATATAGTACTTAAGAGTATAACCTCCTCTTTCTAGCCATAAATTTTTAAATAATTTTCCCCAAAACCCTAATGCGCATAATTTACCTTGAAAAATTACTCATTATTGAATTCATTTTCATGTTTCGAGCTATATAGAGATGATAATTGTCACAAGACTATGGTGATACAATCATTTTCCAAGTATGAGCATAACTCTATATTCAATTTCAATTGAGTGAAGAGTAACATAAATTTTAATGTGAGGTAGGTTGTGATTGGGCCGTAGATAAATTTATGAGGTTGAAAAAATTTGTATGTGAGGGATGAAAATGATAGGAAATTTTTTTTCATATATGATATGTGATATAATTCTATTTTGGATAAGATCATGGAGTTTTCTCATTTGTAACTGTTGTGTGGATCTTGATTTGAATGTATGATGGTTTCCCAAGAGTGCAATTGTTAACTGTGGGGGAGTGATGAAGCTAAAATTTTCAAATATTCTATTCTATAATTCAATGTTTTAAAACCTATCATAGTATTATTTTATGGGAAATTTTCACATTTTTAGGTTTTAGTAAAATTTTAAGATTAATTGTAAAAATGACATAATTTTGGTATTTAACTATTTTATTTTTATTCTTAATTTTGAACATAAAATGTTATAAACTTTATAAAATTTTTAAATTACTTTATTTTAGAATTACTTAAGTCTTGGGATTCAATTTATCCTTCTATACCAAAATCTCATTCCAAAAATTGGAGACCCAAAATCAGCTCACAATCTAGGCCTTGAAAACTGTGCACAAATCAGGATACTTTTAATATTCATCTTATATCTTGAATTTTAATAGCCCAATGAAGTTGAAAATATACATGGATCTGGAAAATGGATTTATTAACATCTTTAACAGATTATTAAATGCATGAATATTGGGTTTTCAAGGTCATAATGGCATGGGAAGTTGGAGTTTTGGAATACAAAGTGTCTCCTGGACCGAATTAAATTATCCAAGTAAAATAGCCATACCCCTTCATCCTTGGTCCAATAAATCTAAAATATTGCGGAGATACATTGGATAAAAACTAGAAAAACTATAATTAATAACACTTGATGATTCTCCCATTTAATGGGACTAACACGTGTTAATGTCCGGTGGACAGAATTGGAGCCAAAACTTTTTCCTTCTATTTTATATAAATTTTCATCTCTTCTCCCATTTCAAAGGATAGCTAATTTCCTAGGGGAAGGTGTATTTTTTATGGATTAGTTATTTATATTTTTTATTTATATTATATTATATCTCTTCTTCTTCTATGCTTTTCTATTCTTCATACATTTCTTTCATTTTATGTTTTTGTCCCAATGTGCTTCTTTTATCTCCATTATTGTAGAGAGCTAGAACTCACTATTTTTCAAGGGGGGAAGTGTTGGTGTTTGATTTTTTTTATTTCATAAATTATAATATTTTATTCTAATATTTAATTGGTTGTTAAAATTATTTTGGTGATCATTATCCCCACTTTCTCTACTATTGTTTTCTTCTACCTCATTCACATATTTTCCTTCTCGTTGATATCTAAGTCATTTAAACAGTGGATTTTGGATTAGGTATTAATGTAGAAAAGATTACTCATACATGTATATTTATTGTTGTAGGGTAATACCATTCAAATGGTAGGGTGTAGAGTAAAGGTTTTACATCTCTACATTGAGTAAAATAATGAGGAAATATTTTGAATAACAATGATAACATCACCATAAAACCCCGAGAGAAATAGTTTTCTTCCTCTAACTTCTTTGTGTGTTTATTATTTTATTTATTTGTGTTTTTTATTTTTAAAAATATATATATATATATATATATATTATTTAATTTATCTTCATAATAAAACCCCCCTTATATATTAGTTAAGTTATTTTTATATTAGTTGGATTATTAATAGTGATAATGGAATTTCAGTGTGTTGTGAACGGCCTCCTCAAGAGATCGACCCTGGTGTGCACTTTGTATTTCATACTTAGGTAAATAAAATATTGAATAGGGTAAAAGGAATAAAATATTTATCTTTATATAACTATATCATATCATATATATATATATAATCCATCATTATTTCTAACCATTATAATTTTTTGTGTAAAATGAGTTACATTAGTTCGTGAGGTGGTAATCCGATGTATACATGATTGATGATTGTTGTTTCCCCTTTTATAGAATAGAAGATAGAGATAGGTTATTACATTAAAATAATAAATTATTTTAATATGGTATATGCTATTATTATTTTATCTTAAATGTTAAGTCAAAATAATAGGTTTAAAGGAAGAAAAAAAAGAGCTTCTTTAAGATAATTACCTTCTCTTAGAGAAACCTCCTTTTAATATTCTCTTAAGGTCTCTATTGATAGAAATTTGGGAATACTGTAAACTCTACAATTTTTATAAATATTATGGGGAGATATTTTAATAGGTTTTGGTTGATCCAAATGACATTAGTGGTGTGAGGAAATGAGGGGAGGGAGTTCCCTTTTATAATATAGGAGGAGCAACATTTTTGTAAATACACCAAACTATTCAATAATGGGAATAAACTCTTACCCCATGTGCCTAAAAAAATTGATAAATAATGGAGTGGAGGGAATTTAAATTTCATCTACACCTCCACTATATAAAATAACACATTTTTTAAACATTTTCTTATCTTATCTTCTAAGTTTACTTACTTTTTCCATTTTAATTTTCACCACGGTAACTATTTCTTTAATATATATAAGTTATCCATTTAGACTAAAATATAATCATCCTTATTATATAATTAGGTACCACTTATCATAAATATATAATCTAATTTTTCAAATAAAAATTATATCTGTGTGGAAAATAAATTTTAACACAAGTTCATGTTATACGAAAAACCTCATCTTAACCTTAACTATCTTAATTAATTTTTAATTTATTTAATAATAATTATGAAAAAAACTTTTGTTAAAATTATTACCTAATATTAATTAATATGATTCTAAATATTGAATTAATTTTCTTAAATTCAATTTACATAATTTTTTAGTAGGTTGGTAATCTTCTCACTTACTCAACATACTTCTTTTGTTTCTTCTGGTGAAACTTTTATTATTACTAGTGGATTTATTAACTTCTTTATAGGTTTTACCCACTTATTCCTATATGATGTTTCCTTTGAATTCATCATTATAATATTCTCCATTTTTCTTATTTTTAAAGTTCATTGAAAATGATATTACACCCTTACACTTAAAAAAAATTAGTGGGACTTTACCACTATACTTTCTTATACCTTTCCGATAATTTTTAGAGATAAGGGACATAATTCTATAATTTATTTCAGCATAATATTTCTTATCTTCTAATTCACTCAAGATAATTACCTCATATTCTAGTTCTTATATTTTCACATTCCCAGTAGCTTCAACTTCTATATGTTCCTTACTGTTCTTTCTGAATGCAATAGTTTTCTTCATTTCATACACAACTATACATTTATGTAATTTATCAAGATATAAATCATATTTATCTTGTAAAGAAAATATTTGAAGATAAAACCTATCTAGATACTTTCTCATCAATTTTATTAATGATAGTTGAATATTCCCAAATATTCCAAAATCCTCTGATGTTGTGCACAATTTCATTAACTCTAGTTAATTAGTCATCAATTGTTTCATCTTACACCATCCAGATATCTTCAAACTTTTTTCTCCATATTTTAGGATTTTCTTCCTTCACTTTTATATTTACCTCTATGATATTTTTTATTTTTCCCAAGTTTCCTTTGTTGTTTTTATACCCATCACCTTTATATAAAAATTTTTTAACAAGGACATAAGAATAGAATTCTGAGTTTTTCTATTGACATCAAGATTCCTTTTATTAAATAATTTTATAGGAGAATATTTCTTTATGGGTGGAAACCCAACAACGGTTTCATCAATCACTTCCAGTCCCAGATATAGAATATATGGTATTATTTTTTATTTCCATCCATGATAAAAAAAAATATAGAATATAGGAATATTTTTGTTATTAACTGAGTTGATATTATACATGATAAGGAAAATAATGATCTTATAAGTTGAACATATCTTCTTTTATAACAATTAATGTTCCTAGGATTGTGTAGAATACTATGTGGGGTGGGTTGAATTAGTATTAATATTTTATAATTTCTTTTCTCTTGAAATTAACCCCATCAACTTGTTAAAATTTGATACTCTCAACTTAATAACTCAACCTCACTTTTGTGAAATGATAAAAAAATAAAGTAAGGCACATAATTTTTTATAAGATTCACCACAAATATGGGTGAAAATTTTATTGCCCTATCAACTCTCATCAATCAATATATATCCACAATATAATGATGTGAATACAAATAAGCTAATTCCCATAAAGTTCCTTCTATATCTCGACATGTAATTATACTAGGCCCCATCAGTTACAAATTTTTCTTATAATAATGATCCAACACAATACTAAAACATTAAATATAGCTCACACAATATCATCTAAAAATTATTTATCCGATACACTCATTACAGTATCTCTTCATCTGATGCACCTCAACTTAGTGTGCCTTAGTCTGGTTCCTCTATTTAATTTGGTTCCTCAGTCTGATGATACTTTGTTTGTTTCACCTATGTCTAGTACACCTCTTCCATGTGCCTCCTCTTCAACAAAGTGATTCATTGGATGAATACTCAAACTAAAAAAAAATCATCACTTCTTCTCGCTTGAAAGAACAGCATATTCAATATTGATACTTTATCTCATTATATAGGTATGCATATTATAAAAATTCAGGAGAAGGCATTGTCACAAACCAAATCTACTTCCCACCAAAACCATCACCAAACTTATCCCGTGATAAGGCCCAAAGGGCGTTCCCGATCCCTAAAGGCTGGAACAAGTGCCCGGGTATCATAAAAAGATAATTGGGAACAATTTACCCAAGTTTATAAACTTAAAACAACAAGAGAATCTAATAAAATGAATCTGGATTTTTCAAACCAAAAAATATTTTACAAAAAATCAGAACTGAATTACATATTTTGAAACAACTCAAAAATACTATAACAAAGGTAAAAAACCAAAAGTAAACAGCCCAAGAACCCTCATGGCAATGGGGCACCGCCCTTAAGCCATCTTCATAAGACTTCACCACCAAGGACCTGCTAAAAACCCGAACCACTGGAACTAAAAATTGTACCCAACCTGCGACAACAAAAATAACCAAGTCTAATTACACAAAAGGGTGTAAGTAGGGTGTGAGCCAATGACTAATAGGATAACACCCAATTATTCCAAAGATCATGCAATATATTGTGAAAAGCAAGCAGTTTTAATATGCAAAGTAAAGTAGTGATAACTTCCAAGAAATGCAACTTTAAATTGAAAATAGTTTTCAAACTAAACTTTTAAGAATGTTAACACATTTAAATAGAAAAGTTATCTACTTTAAATTACATCCAAAAACACCCTCAATACAAGGGAAAATACCAAAAATAAAATGTTCGAAAAAATCAGGAACACCCCTAGGCACTAGATAGTCTCGGACCCCATGTACCTCATATCTCAGTGTAAAGTAACCATAGTAAAATATATTCTCATGCACGATCCACTGGTAGGAAACATACCCATCACCTAGTGGTCTAAAATCATTATCCATATAGTTTAGTTATATTTTTTCTTATCCAAATTCTCAGTGAAACAGGGGAAAAACTCATCCATTCAACTAGCCGTACTAGTACACATCCGCCCCACCTAGGTACTCGGGCTTTCCCCTTTGTGCTCAAACAATTTCATCATTTAACACATATCCATTTTAATTTAAAACACCACTAATGGTAACATACACCAAATAAAATATCTATCTCATTTTATACCCCTTAAAACACACAACAAACACTTTGATTTTTAATAAAACAATTTCTCAAAATCTCATGTTGTTTTGCACACAAAACCCATTAAGAACTCCACTTGTACACTATGTTCACGCTTTTAAGTTACCAAAATAGTAAAGGAATCCCAATATATTTCAATTAAAACAACAAATCAATTTTAGGTCATCCCCATGTTAAACAAGAAGTGATAACTTTGTTAAAACTTCATTTTCACACAAAAGTGCAACCAAAACTTCACATTCTTTACAAACACAATTAAAACCCATTTTTGTAGCAACAACCAAAAGGAATAAACATTATAAACAGTATTTTCAGCCTTATTAAATTTAAATAAAAACAACCAGGTATTTATAGGGAATCCCTAAATAAACCAATAAAACGTTTCATTGGAAAATCCCCAATTTCACACAAAATTGGCATTTAAAATTCAATTGCAATAGAAACATCATTAGAAAAAAAAATTGCAGCAATAATAAAATTATATAAACATTAAAATATGATAAATACATCATGATATTACAAAAAGATTGCATCAACATTGGAATCACCTACCAAATCAAATGAACCCCTTGAATCACTGTGCGAAAATCAAGTCACACCACCGTCACATCAAGAGGGACTTATATCGAACCTAAAACCAAAATAATTGACGCATAAAACCAAATGTTAAATCCTAGGTTCAAAACCCTACCCCTTGGTCATTTTTAACTTCAAGAAAATTGAAATAAACTTCATGGAAAGGGGAGGAACTAAGGAGGAGAGACACTTACTTGATATTCTTTTAAGTTCCTCCACCAAATACCCCTTAAAAATTGGGTTACAAAGAGGTTTTGAGAAATATGGAGGGCTGACATGGATTTTAGGTTCGAAGGGTATGAGGAAGGGTTGAATTAGGAACTAGAATAGAGGAAATATAGTAATAATTGAAAGATTTATGAAGGGAAGAACTTAACTCTTCAAATTCGGACGATTTGAGAAGCCCTATGAAGTTCTGCATCAAATCGCGATTGAAACGAGCTCCAAATATGGGGGAAAGAGGAGGGGCGCATGGATGGGTTCAGTAGGATTGATTGAAACTTAGAATCACAGAAAAATAGTTAAAATATAGTAATTTATTAAATAAAAACAAATACTTTTAAAAACTTGAAATGGGCTTCCGGGTAGGCCCATTCTCTTAAATAAAAACCCAAATACACCTTGGTTATGGATTTCTAAAGGATCCAAATTTACATGATGGTGTTAATAGGTCAGGGGAGGCCAAGTAGGAATTTAAATTGATGAAAAATGTTGAAAAATGAAGAATATATAAAAGAAACAAAATTTATTTTCAAATCTGGAATTGGGCTCACGGTTTGGCCTAATTCATGAAAACTCACACATTCCTCCATAAAAGCATGGGAAACCCCACAAAAAAGAAATAATGGAAATTAAAATAAAAATACATTTAAAATAATCTATGTATGTGACAATTCTCCCCACCATGAAAACATTCCACCCCGGAAAGTCACAGTAAGGTCAAAGCAACAACCAAACCCAACTGAGAAACCAAGAGGTACTCCCTTGTCAGGTTTCTCCCCCAAAGGCCAAAACACCTCTAGTGATTAATGAAGGAATACTCTCACAAACCAAGCATACACCACTTTCCTAAAATAATCAAGCACATTTAGGCTTTATCCCAAATGAAAACTCCTCAAACACAATCTGAACAATACTCAATCAATTTACCCAAACAAACAACAACATCGAACAAGGTTACACTTACCCTACTTTAACTAAACCATTGGGCACTCTCCAATCATAATGTTTACCCAAGGAAGATTTAGGTAGTTAGATATCTCTGAATGATAATACCTACTTACAAGACAAGACCAAGGAAAAAATCTGATTTACTCGTATGAAGATACACAAATGGGCTCCCCACCATAAGAGACAACTTAATTTTTTCCCTTGAGACGGAATCAGAACACTAACATGGGGAGGCCCGAGCAGACTCCCTAGTACAAGGGGTATAAATCGATTATAAATTTCCAAAATAATATGTATGATACCTATGGTGGGTTTTTCTGCTACAAGAACCAACCATCTTAACCGACCGGCGTGGGCCGACACAAAAAGTCCCCAAAATTAAGGAGTTGGGATGGCCGCACGGTTAGTCTGCACAGTTTGGGAAACTATGCGATAACTGTGTGGATCCTTATATCTGCATGGTTATTATTATTAATTTTTTTTTGGCACGGTTACAACTAACCATGTGAAAACTGTGTGCTCAACCTATCTAGCCAAATTTCCAATCATTCTCCAAAGACTCAATGGAAACCAAAGGGGGGGATAACATTGTGTGATGACATGGGTACAAGACCCTCCACCTACTTCCACCGAACGGGAACAATAGAAGAAATATGATGATGCCAGAGGTTTAAACTCTTCTTATCTTTCATACTAATGATATAACTTTGTACAAGGGTTTAAACAATCTTGAGATTTCCCCTGACTACGAGCCAAATTCTCTATGAGACCTTTGGCTGGATCCCAAGTTATTTAAGCATCTTCGGCCTCGCAGTCGGGCTTTGGAAACCCCCTAAATGGGAATTCTTTTTTTTTGGTGTCACCAAAAACTACACCGCAATCCCTGATAAGTTTTCCAAGACATAAAACATTCCAGACTCACTTTACCCTAACACGATATTTCACTGAAACAGGGGATTATAAGATGCACACACATCACACCTTGTTTCTTTGGGTGAGAAACAATAGAAGTAAATAACACTTATACTCACAATCCTCTAAAATAGAAGGTTTTGATGTTTTTCAAAGGGATAAATTCTCCCAACATAATAGAGAATCTCATAGGATTGCATGAATTTTACCTTTACGGTCAATCGAGCACATGACATCACCAGGTGTCACCGAACATGACTATTGCGACTGATATAAACAATGCATGGAGAGGGACCTTATACAACATCCCCAAAAAACACACAATTCTAGAAAGTGGCCACAATATCCTCTTGTGACCACATTTATCACACTGGTAGTTTAACATGAACTCCTTCTTCGAAGAGACTATGAAGGACTAAGAGGACCTCTTAGACACCATCCAAATACTCATCTAGGCTAACAACCCCAGACCATTTCCACCTTCTGCAAATCAGGAAACTTAAGAAGCTAAGATCTCTTTAAACCTTCCATGATCACTCTCCCGCTACATAAGGATACACAAAACCAAGAAAAGAAAGGGTGTAGACTCAATCTAAAAATATCAAGAAAAAGATTCTTTATATTGATCAACTGGAGGGTCTTCAAACAACAAATAATCCGGGATGCACTTCAGTTGTGCAATAACCCTTAATGGGGCGTACCTTATCCAAAGATTGAACCCAAGGACCCATCCAAGATGGTCCATTGGTCATGATATACAACAAAATAGATCCAGACACATGAAGCGAACCACCGTAAAGGTATCCCAAAATATTTTTCAGAAGAGACCACTAACCGTCCCTACAACATAGATTATCGACCAAACACAAACCCAAAACACAGTTCAAACAGGAGAGTTTCTTGGACTCAAAACATCCCACAACATCAAAATTTTCAAAAACCCATAATAAAAACCATCCCAAACTATTCATAAAGTCATCATGTTTTTCATTAAAACTATTTTTTAAAAAATAATCGGTTCAGTGATAAGAGTATCCACCAATGGTTCCCCATGGGCCTCACACATGCATGTTTTTGTGCCACACCGGGCACTCTCCTCATATTCGTCCCAAAACTCATCCAATCATACCATCAACCATCCATAATCCCATATAACCCCATGCATGTGGTCGCTCAAAGAAATAACAAAGGATAAAACAAAGATTCTTTCCACTTTTCAAAACCAAAACGGTCAACCAACACATTTTTTTCTCAAAACTTCTAACCAGGAGATCGAACCCAAATTATCACATTAAAAAAAACTTTTCATAAAGGCACAATAATTCGAATGAAAACTCACTTTCAAGTTATTTACATCAATTTAAAAACATCTCATCCCATTAAAACACCTTTCAATAGTTTAGAAAACTGTATTGGAAACACTTTTTCAAAACCAACTTCAGTATAGTTTCTTCTTTCAAAAGAGGTGTAAGCACACAATTTTCCATTTCAAAATAATTCTAAATATTCAGATCTACCATTTCATAAATCAAACCATTCCATCTTTATTTGAAAATCATTTCAGAAAAACATTACACTTCTTAAAACCAAGTCACTTTAAAACCAAAGTTCCAATATTTCAAAACTAAAGAACACAAGACAATGCGAGAGGAAACTAGTTTCAGTGGGTGACTTGGAAATATGGTTGGAATCCATATTCCAATCACTTAACTATCATAGAGAGTGTTCTAGGTAATATATTTGGCTTTACATGGCTTTCCAGGACCTGCAAGCTCATAGAGACCATTAACCCAACTCTCTTTTCATTTCCCCTAATCATCATTAAACCAAGAAAACCAAAGGACCCTGAAAGGTCTCGACTTACCCTGAAGACTTTAATCCTATCATGAGGTGTGGTGATTAGACACACTACTCATAACTAAAATTCCAAGCCCCAACAACCCTAACTCTAGACTATCCTGACTGTTCCCCAAATAACATGACCCAAAGAGAGAAAACCTCCTCTGATACCATTTTGTCACGAACCAAATCTGGTTCCCACCAAAACCAGTACCAAAACCGGACCGTGACAAGGCCCGAAGGGTGTTTCTGATCCCCACGGGCTGGAACAAGTTATCAGGTATTATAAAATGAGAATTGGTAATAATTTACCCAAGTTTATAAACTTAAAACAACAAGAGAATCTAATAAAACGAATCTGGATTTTTCAAACCAAACAATCTTTTACAAAAATAAGAACTGAATTACATATTTTAAAACAACTCAACAAGACTATAAAAAAGTTAAAAAAACCAAAATGAAACAACCCAAGAACCCTCATGGCAAGGGGAACCACCCTCAAGCCATCTCCATAAGACTTCACCACCAAGGACCTGCTAGAAACCCGAACCACTGGAACTAAAAATTGTACCCAACCTACGATGACAAACATAACCAAGTATACTTACACCCAAGGGTGTAAGTAGGGTGTGGAAAAATTACCAGTAGGATACCACCCAATTATTCTAAATAGCATGCAATAAATTTTGAAAAGCAAGCAGTTTTAATACACAAAGAAAATCAGCGTAACTTCCAAGAAATGCAACTTTCAATTGAAAACAGTTTTCAAACTAAAATTTTCAGAATGTTAACACATTTAAATAGAAAATTTATCTACTGTAAATTATTATAAAATCACCCTCAAGACAAGGGAAAATACCCAAAATACAATGAGCGAAAAAATCGGGAACACCCCTAGGCACTAGATAGTCTCGGGCCCCATGTACCTCATATCTCAGTATAAAGAAACCCTAGTAAAATTTGTTCTCATGCACAAGCCACTATTAGGGAACATACCCATCACCTAGTGGTCCACAATCATCATCCATATAGTTTAGTTAAAGTTGTCATTATCCAAATGCTCAGTGAAACAGGGACAAAACCCATCTGGTCCACTAGCCATACTAGTACACATCCGCCTCACCTAGGTACTTGGGCTTCCCCCTTTGTGCTCAAACAATTTCAGCATTTAACACATATCCATTTTAATGTAAAACATCACTACTGGTCACATACACAAAATAAAATATCTATCTCATTTTAGACCACTAAAAACAAACAATAAACACTTTGATTTTTAATAAAACAATTTTCAAAAATCTCGTGTTTTTTTTTGCGCACAAAACCCCTTAAGAACTCCACTTGTACACTATGTTCACACTTTTAAGTTACCAAAACAGAACATTCAGCCCAATAAATTTCAATTAAAACAAAAAAAACAATTTTAGGGCATCCCCATGTTAAACAAGAAGTGATAACTTTGTAAAACCTTCATTTTCACACAAAAGGGGAACCAAAACTTCACTTTCTTTACAAAAACAATTAAAACCCATTTTTTCAGCAACAACCAAAGGGTATAAACATTATAAACAGTATTGCAAGCCTTATTAAAGGTCAATAAAAAACAACTAATTATTTATAGGACATCCCCAAATAAACCAATAAAACATTTCTTTGGAAAACCCCCAATTACACACAAAATCAGCATTTAAAATTCAATTGTAATAGAAACATCATTAGAACCAATTTTTGCAGAAATAATAAAATTATATAAACATGAAAATATGATAAATAAAGAATTATAATACACAAAGATTGCATCAATGTAACACCCGAGACTTTTATGTTATATAAATCATCAAAGGAATCTTTTTCTACACAACACTTGCTTGGCTTGTTTTACACGAAATCGTGACCTTCCTCGATAGCTTGCGTCGTACGCAATACCGAGTTTCACTAAACAACGATATGCTATTAAAATATTATTAAAACTAGCCGTTATGAATAGTAATAACCACTTTATGAAATTTTATAAATTTTATTTTTCAAAATGGACTTCATTTTTGGATTCGGAATATCGAAATTAGCCTAGGGTGAAATTTTGGTATTTTTCTGAAAACTTTCAATTTTTGATGAATAGTGAAACCACTAAGTGGTAGATTAAAAACTGAATTTTGCATAAAACTTAATTTTACCGCTTCTGTGAATGGAATTTCAAAAATCCGACAGACACGGTTGATATCAGTAAGTAAAATTTGGTTCAATGAGATAAAAATATTTTTTTGGTGAATAGTAACTTTTTATTTTTTTTATCGCGGTTAATAGTAAATAGGGTAACTAAGGGTAAATATGATATTACTATTACCCTAACACATGTCCTAATTCTATTGGATAAGTGTAATTAGACCAAAAACAAACTTAGGAATAAAATATGACCATTTAGGTCCACTTGGATTAGATTATGACATTTAATATTATTTTATTTAATGAATAGTTAAAATAGTTAAAATCAAAGTTTAATAACTAAAACATTTTTAATATGGCTTTATACATAAGATAAATTAGATTATAAATATTAATTAGAAATCTAAAAAGATTTCCTACATAATGATATTTTATTTATAATTTTTAGACTTTAAATAAATTAATTTATTTATGACACAACGATGATGTAGTAATTACCCTTTTAAGGAAATGTTAACATAATTGATGTTATAAATGCTCAAATAAATGTAATTTGAGACTTTTTATGAATTAAACTAATTTTCTAGGTTACTATGATATATTAGTGTTGATTTAATTAACTTGGTTTGAACATATAATTCTGTTATGACTTTCACAAAAATCATATATCAAATAGTGTCAAAATTGACACAAAATAGTTTTTAAATAAAATATTATATTATTAATTGTTATTTTATTCCTAAAAATCTAAGTTTCGGCCAAATGACTTAGATAAGGATATATATATTAATAATAAACAACTTGGGGTTCGTTTGGCATGTTATAGTAAGTGTATTAACCATATAGTGTAAGAAAACAAAAAGTCACGGTAAAAGTTAAATTATTTAACTTAGAGTTAAATCTAATTGATAAGGTTAAAATAATAACCTAAACTTGTCTAAATCCTATTGGTTGATAGGATTTCGACCCGTCCCCACTTTACCTTCAAAATAAGACCCTTTGGAACCATTATAAACCGATTTTGACTTTAATATAAAATAATATTTTGAGATATTCCTAAGGTGCCCCTCTCCTCCCTTATAAAAGGGCACCTCTTCCCCCTCATCCTCACACCAATTTGAGCACTCAAGCTCGGCCAACCCCTGCCAAAATCCCTTATCCACTTCCCTAGAATAATCCTAGAGGTCCTGGTCTTCTTCAAAGACCAATCTTAGTTCCCTAAGTGGAGGATTCAAAGAGGCGTTTCAAAGAAGAGGTAATATCCATTACCGATCTTTTCAATTTCTTTCTTCTTCAACTTCTTCTTCTTTAGTTGTTTCATGATAAAGTAATAACATCAGTATTACTTACATACTGATATGTTATTATAAATATGAAACAACCCTAATTCACCTTCTATCCATCCTATGGAAAAATGAAATCACCGCGCGTGCGTACGTACGGAATACCGTCTCCACGCCATGGTGTAATCTATTTTCCACCATCACCTTACAAGGATGGGTATAATGGTGTAATGAGTAACTATATATTATTATTATAAATTTATATTGATACTGAAATAGTATAAATACACTTAAATACAATTTCACGATCATGGGAACAATATCATCGCTCGTGCGTACGTACGGAATACCGTCTCCATGATGTGATGCGACTCGTTCTACATGATCATCATTACATAGTAATTATATAAATGAATTGAATGAATAAATATGATATATGTTACACTAATACCATTCTGAATATAAGGTATCTATAACCTTAAAAGAAGAATAAGAATTTATTCGGCAAAACACGCATAAGAACAAAAGGCAATAAAGACTCGAGTAACAAGTAACAATGAAATATTACTAATAAGAAGCTAAGAATATGACCATATATGATATCATATCAATATGTATGATTCTGGAATAAGTCAATAACATTATTTAAACCATTATACTGGAGCTTCGGACACGTACAAAGAAAATCGGACCTAAGGTAAGGGAAATGTCACAATCTCATTTTTATCTGAGATTGTTTATACTTTGGTATTTACTGGGGTGTATTTTATCATCCACATCCATGTTTCCTCAATATGTAATATTATTTCTATTCACCTACAATTGTTTAAATCCATTTTTACCCTTTGGTGAGTTTTTAGTAAAAGATATGAAAGGAATCTTTTGTCATTTTTCGTACGAGGTACTTTTTGACTTTTCCGACAAAAGTACGAGAAGAATGTTTTTCTTAACTTATACGACATGAATGGATTTTTAAAACATTATTTCCAAGAATCTTCCTTTACAAGTTTTCATGTTTATTTTTAATCAACTTCTTTTAGTTTAAAATTGTATGACATGTTAAGAAAGGAAAAGTGTTTTTGAAGAAGAAAGGATATTTTCCTCAAGAATTGAGTTCAAGTGTTTTATCAAAATTATTTTCCATCTAAGATAATAAAGGGTTCTGTTTTTATCCCTATTATTAAATTAATTTGATTATGTTGTGATGTAATTATTTTTATGAATTACTTTATCTTATATGAAATTTTTTATGATGTCACGATGTTTAAGATTCCCATTTTTATTACATGGGTTATGCAATGATGTATGATTTATGATTTTGTGGCACACATAAGAAAGGATTCATTATAAGATGGGTGGGACCTATATCTCCCTCCAATGCATTGGGTAAAGATTTATATCTCATGAGATAGACATGGCTGGAACGGAAGGTTATTTCGGTTCAGTGATACAGGACTGAAACGATGAGTGAACTCGGTTCAGAAATCGACTTTGTCCGCTAAGATAGTCTTGGAAATGAGTCATGACTAACAAGAAATGATTTTCCATGATTATGTGTGCATGCCACAAAGTTTCAAGTTTTATGTTATGATTATGGGGATCTCATTTTCACTTCTATGATTTATTCCATGTTAAGATATTATGATCTCTTTTGCAGGTTATGATTTTCAAAAAGATATGATATGATTTTTATTTCCTTTATTTTCCCTTGCTGAGCATTTGAGATCACCCTTTTTTGTATGTTTTCTTTTCCCCAGGTCAGGAAGATGGATATTAAGTAGAATATGCTAAAAGGGACCCTAGATATGATGAAATAAATGGGAGACACTGTAGAAGATTTATGAACCAGTTGTTTATGTTTCCCAGTTTCTAAAGACACTATACCTATACGGTCCTTTGTGGTTTTGTTATGTGTTGTAATAAGTGTGCTTCAATTTTTAAGTATTAACAATGTATGTAAAGTATGGGTCGTTATAGTTGGTATCAGAGGAAAGGTATAGTCAACCTTTGGAAACTAGGATGTGACAGCCTTAGTAAGAACCCTAAGGATAAGTCTAATCATAGAACACAATCTTAGTGTTTTAGAAATGGCCATGAATAACCTAGGATAAGACCTTAAGCGTGAAAATTTTATTCTTGAATTATGTGGTTTTCCTATTATAATTAGTGTTGCTCACACTATTCTTCTTGGTTTTAGTCAATGGATGGAACCCGAAGGAACCGTGTTAATGCGGAATGCGATGGGCAATGCAATGATTGTCCCCATGAGCAACCAAACGATATGGGAGCTCGAATGAAAAATCTTGTAGCCATGCTCACACATCTTTCTCAATCTATGAATCATGCAGGACTTCCAAATGAGCAAAGGAAGGAGCAACATTCTGTTAAATCCTTCATGAGGCAGCGTCCACCTTCTTTCAACGGGTCTACTGATCCATTAGTTGTTGAACAATAGATTAGTACTAATGAAAAGATATTTTCAGTTCTTCAATGTTCTGAACATGATAAAGTCATCCTAGCAGTGTATCGTTTGGAAGGAGATGCTGATCAATGGTGGAATCTTATTAAGAATACGAGGCAAAGGGATAAAATTGAGTCCATGGAATGGGACGAGTTCAAGAACTTATTTTTCAATAAGTTCTTCCCTCGTATTCTCCGAACAAAGATGGATAAAGAGTTTCTTGAACTAAAGCAAAAGGATGATGAATATGTTGGTACCTATGAAGCAAATTTTACAAGACTTTCAAGGTACGCTTCTGGTATTATTATCCAACCTGAGAGTAAGATCGATCGATTCTTTAGTGGCTTAAAACCAAGTCTTCGAAGGGCGTTAGCCATAAGGGACTTCAATAGCTACGAGGAAATCGTTCGATGTGCTCTCAAAGTCGAGATGGAGATTGGAGTAACCCATCAGTCATATGGGTTTGATAAGAAGAGGAAAATGGAATTCAAAGGAAAATATAAAGAGCCCACTGAAAATAAGATGAGCTTTCCCTTATGCTCAAAGTGTGGAAAGAAACATGGAGGGAGTTGTCTTAAAGTGACAAGTAAATGTTTCAAATGTGGAAAGGAAGGTCATCGGGCATTTGAATGTCGCGATAATGGGAAGAAGATGTCTAATGATGCAAACAAAGGAAGGGATACACAGAATGAACCTACTACACTTCAATGTTTCAAGTGCAAGGAGATGGGGAATTATGCCAATAAATGCCCAAATCCAAGGGTTGATGATGATGGTCGACGTCAACAAACTCTTAAGGCTAAAGAAAAAGGAAAGTCACATGCAATTTCTATCAGCGATGTGGAGTACGATAACGAAGTGGTGAAAGGTACACTTACCATCCACTCTAAAGTACCAAATGTTTTATTTGATTCTGGATCCACCCACTCTTTTATTTCTGAAGAATTTTCTAAGGGTATCACCGTATTACCTCAACAATTAGATGTTGAGTTAGCTGTGACAACACCTTATGGCACATCAATCGCATCAAAAGTTTATAATTCTTCTCCAATTGACGTTTGTGGGAAAGTGCTTCCTGCAAATCTTATGATCCTTCCTTTAGTGGAATTCGATGTGATTCTTGGCATGGATTGGATTTATTTATACGGAGCTCATATCAATTTCCAAAGAAGGGAAGTCACATTTCATATTCCAGATCAATCTATGATCGTCTATCAATGCAAGGATGAACATAACCTTCCAGTGGAAATTTCTTCCATTTTATGGGTATTGATTCCACTAAATGAAGGTTATTTACCTCAAATGGTTGGTGAGAAACTCATGATTAAGAATATGCCCATCGTACGGGATTTTGATGATGTCTTTCCGGAGGAATTACCGGGTCTTCCACCAAATCGTGAAGTTGAGTTTTCAATAGAACTCGTACCGGGTGCTTTGCCTATTTCAAAGACACCTTATATAATGGACCCAATTGAGTTGCAGGAATTGAAGAAGCAACTCCAAGAGAATCTTGATAAGGGATTCATACGCCCTAGTGCGTCACCTTGGGGAGCACTTGTTCTATTTGTTAAGAAGAAAGATGGATCAATGAGACTCTGCATTGATTATCGAGAACTTAACAAGATCACTATCAAGAACAAATATCCTCTCCCACGCATTGATGACTTATTTGACCAACTACGCGGAGCTCAATACTTTTCCAAGATTGATCTTCGTTCAGGGTATCATCAATTAAGGGTCAAAAGGGAGGATATACCAAAGACAGCTTTCCGTACAAGGTATGGACACTATGAATTTATAGTGATGCCATTTGGTCTTACTAATGCCCCTGCTATCTTCATGGATCTAATGAATAGAGTCTTTAGAGACTATCTTGATCAATTTGTGGTAGTCTTTATAGACGATATTCTTGTTTATTCAAAGAGCAAGGAAGAACATGAAGATCACTTGAGAATTATATTGAAGACCCTGAGAAAGGATAAGCTTTATGCAAAATTTACCAAGTGTGAATTTTGGCTTCAAAAGTTGCATTTTTGGGTCACATAATCTCAAAAGAGGGGATATCTGTGGATCCAGCAAAAACAGAGGTTATCGAAAGATGGTCGAGACCAACAACAGTAACTGAGATCCGAAGTTTTCTTGGTTTGGCTGGATATTATTGACGTTTTGTAAAAGATTTTTAACGATTATATAATCCACTCACCAAGTTGACTCAGAAAGGAATTAAGTTTGTTTAGATAGAGGAATGTGAAGAGAATTTCAAGGAGTTGAAAAGAAGGTTATCCAGTGCACCTGTGCTCACACTGCCTTGTAGTGGAGAAAGGTTTGTGATCTACAGTGATGCATCCAAGAAGGGGTTGGGGTGTGTTCTTATGCAAAATGATATGGTGATAGCTTATGCCTCACGACAGTTGAAATCCATGAGCAAAATTACCCAACACGTGATTTGGAGTTAGCTGCAGTAATCTTTGCATTAAAGATTTGGAGGCATTACCTTTATGGTGAAAGGTGTGATATTTATACTGATCATAAAAGTTTAAAGTATATTTTCACACAAAAGGAGCTGAATATGTGTCAAAGAAGATGGTTGGATCTGATTAAGGATTATGACTGCTCAATCCATTACCACCCTGGGAAAGCAAACAAGGTGGCAGATGCATTAAGTCGACAAGACCATGCTAGTTTATCCATGATGAGGATCACAAAAGATCCAATATTTATGGATTTACAAAGAATGGATCTTGGAATTATAATAGGGGAAAAATATTATCTTTCTCAAATGAATTTTCAACCATCTATACATGTGAAGATTAAAGAGGCACAGAAAGAAGATGTCGAGTTACAAAAGAAGGTGAGAAATGTTCCTGAGTTCAACCTTGATTGTGATGGGATAATAAAGTTCAGGAATAGGGTTTGTGTTCCTCCCATCCCCGAGTTAAAGAAGGAGCTTCTGGATGAGGCTCATAGTTCTTCATTCTCTATTCATCCTGGAAGCACGAAGATGTATAGGGACCTGAAAGAGTACTTCTGGTGGGATGGCATGAAAAGAGATGTTGCTGAATATGTCTCTCGATGCTTGGTTTGTCAACAAGTTAAAGCTGAGAGATAGAAGTCTAAGTGGATGTTACAACCATTACCCATACCCGAATGGAAATGGGAAAACATCACTATGGACTTTGTCACAGGACTTCCTAAAACATCCAAAGGCAATAATGCTATCTGGGTCATAGTTGATCGTCTTACAAAGTCTGCACATTTCATTGCTATTAGAGAGGATTTCTCTCTGGATCAGCTTGCCAGGATATATGTAAAGGAAGTGGTAAGATTTCATGGAGTACCAATTTCTATTATCTCTGATCGGGATCCGAGATTTACCTCGAAGTTCTGGCGAAGTCTTCAGCATACTCTGGATATAGAGTTGAGTTTCAGCACTGCTTATCATCCTCAGATAGACGGTCAGTCTGAGAGAACAATTCAAACCCTAGAAGATATGTTGAGAGCTTGCTCTATGGATTTCAAAGGTGGTTGGGATCAACACCTACCTTTGGTGGAATTTTCTTATAATAATAGCTTTCACTCCAGTATTCAGATGGCTCCTTATGAAGCTCTCTATGGAAAGAAATGCAGGACTCCAACTTGCTGGGATGAAGTTGGGGAAAGAAAGCTATTAGGACCTGATCTCATTGATGAAATGGCAGAAAAGGTCAGATCTATTCAACAACACATAAGAGCAGCTCAGAGTCGACAGAAAAGTTATGCCGACAACCGAAGAAAAGACCTAGAGTTTGAAGTGGGTGATAAAGTGTTCTTACGAATATCTCCCTGGAAGAGGGTTATGAGATTTGGAAAGAAGGGGAAGTTGAGCCCTAGATATATCGGTCCTTTCGAAATACTGGATCGTGTTGGGAAGGTAGCTTACCGATTGGCGCTTCCACCGAATCTCTCTCAAGTTCACGATGTGTTCCATGTATCTCTCCTGAGAAAGTACATACCTGATCCTTCACATGTACTCAGCTCAGAAGTTGTACCGTTGGAGCAAGATCTTTCTTATGAAGAACAGCCGATAGAGATTCTGGATCGTAGCGAAAAAGTCCTACGAAACAAGACCACTCGCTTGGTGAAAGTTTTATGGAGGAACCACCAATTAGAAGAAGCTACTTGGGAGCTTGAGGATATGATGAGGGAGAGGTATCCTCATCTGTTTGTTACAAAGTGACGAATTTCGAGGGAGAAATTCATTTTAAGGGGGGTAGAATGTAACACCCGAGACTTTTATGTTATATAAATCATCAAAGGAATCTTTTTCTACACAACACTTTCTTGGCTTGTTTTACACGAAATCGCGACCTTCCTCGATAGCTTGTGTCGTACGCAATACCGAGTTTCACTAAACAACGATATGCTATTAAAATATTATTAAAACTAGCCGTTATGAATAGTAATAACCACTTTATGAAATTTTATAAATTTTATTTTTCAAAATGGACTTCATTTTTGGATTCGGAATATCGAAATTAGCCTAGGGTGAAATTTTGGTATTTTTTTGAAAACTTTCAATTTTTGATGAATAGTGAAACCACTAAGTGGTAGGTTAAAAACTGAATTTTGCATAAAACTTAATTTTACCGCTTCTGTGAATTGAATTTCGAAACTCCGACAGACACGGTTGATATCAGTAAGTAAAATGTGGTTCAATGAGATAAAAATAATTTTTTGGTGAATAGTAACTTTTTATTTTTTTTACCGCGGTAAATAGTAAATAGGGTAACCAAGGGTAAATATGATATTACTATTACCCTAACACATGTCCTAATTCTATTGGATAAGTGTAATTCGACCAAAAACAAACTTATGAATAAAATATGACCATTTAGGTCCACTTGGATTAGATTATGACATTTAATATTATTTTATTTAATGAATAGTTAAAATAGTTAAAATCAAAGTTTAATAACTAAAACATTTTTAATATGGGTTTATACATAAGATAAATTCGATTATAAATATTCATTAGAAAGATAAAAGGATTTCCTACATAATTATATTTTATTTATAATTTTTAGACTTTAAATAAATTTATTTATTTATGACACAACGATGATGCAGTAATTACCCTTTTAAGGAAATGTTAACATAATTGATGCTATAAATGCTCAAATAAATGTAATTTGAGACTTTTTATGAATTCCAATAATTTTATAGGTTACTATGATATATTATTGTTGATTTAATTAACTTGGTTTGAACATATAATTCTGTTATGACTTTCACAAAAATCATATATCAAATAGTGTCAAAATTGACACAAAATAGTTTTTAAATCAAATATTATATTATTAATTGTTATTTTATTCTTAAAAATCTAAGGTTCGGCCAAATGACTTAGATAAGGATATATATATTAATAATAAACAACTTGGGGTTCGTTTGGCATGTTATAGTAAGTGTATTAACCATATAGGGTAAGAAAACAAAAAGTCACGGTAAAAGTTAAATTATTTAACTTAGAGTTAAATCTAATTGATAAGGTTAAAATAATAACCTAAACTTGTCTAAATCCTATTGGTTGATAGGATTGCGACCCCTCCCCACTTTACCTTCAAAATAAGACCCTTTGGAACCATTATAAACCGATTTTGACTTTAATATAAAATAATATTTTGAGATATTCCTAAGGTGCCCCTCTCCTCCCTTATAAAAGGGCACCTCTTTCACCTCCTCCTCACACCAATTTGAGCACTCAAGCTCGGCCAACCCCGGCCAAAATCCCTTCTCCACTTCCCTAGAATAATCCTAGAGGTCCTGTTCTTCTTCAAAGACCAATATTATTTCCCTAAGTGGAGGATTCAAAGAGGCGTTTCAAAGAAGAGGTAATATCCATTACCGATCTTTTCAATTTCTTTCTTCTTCAACTTCTTCTTCTTTAGTTGTTTCATGATAAAGTAATAACATCAGTATTACTTACATACTGATATGTTATTATAAATATGAAACAACCCTAATTCACCTTTTATCCATCCTACGGAAAAATGAAATCACCGCGTGTGCGTACGTACGGAATACCGTCTCCACGCCGTGGTGTAATCTACTTTCCACCATCACCTTACAAGGATGGGTATAATGGTGTAATGAGTTACTATATATGATTATTATAAAGTGATATTGATACTGAAATAGTATAAATACACTTAAATACAATTCCACGATCATGGGAACAATATCATCGCTCGTGCGTAAGTACGGAATACCGTCTCCACGATGTGATGCGACTCGTTCTACATGATCATCATTACATAGTAATTATATAAATGAATTGAATGAATAAATATGATATATGTTACACTAATACCATTCTGAATATAAGGTATCTATAACCTTAAAAGAAGAATAATAATTTATTCGGCAAAACACGCATAAGAACAAAAGGCAATAAAGACCCGAGTAACAAGTAACAATGAAATATTACTAATAAGAAGCTAAGAATATGACCATATATGATATCATATCAATATGTATGATTCTGGAATAAGTCAATAACATTATTTAAACCATTATACCGGATCTTCAGACACGTACAAAGCAAATCGGACCTAAGGTAAGGGAAATGTCACAATCTCATTTTTATCCGAGATTATTTATACTTTGGTATTTACTGGGGTGTATTTTATCATCCGCATCCATGTTTCCTCAATATTTAATATTATTTCCATTCACCTACAATTTTTTAAATCCATTTTTACCCTTTGGTGAGTTTTTAGTAAAATATATGAAAGGAATCTTTTGTCGTTTTTCGTACGAGGTACTTTTTGACTTTTTCGACAAAAGTACGAGAAGAATGTTTTTTTAACTTATACGGCATGAATGGATTTTTAAAAAATTATTTCCAAGAAGCTTCCTTTACAAGTTTTCATGTTTATTTTTAATCAACTTCTTTTAGTTTAAAATTGTATGACATGTTAAGAAAGGAAAAGTGTTTTTGAAGAAGAAAGGATATTTTCCTCAAGAATGGAGTTCAAGTGTTTTATCAAAATTATTTTCCATCTAAGATAATAAAGGGTTCTGTTTTTATCCCTATTATTAAATTGATTTGATTATGTTGTGATGGAATTATTTTTATGAATTCCTTTATCTTATATGAAATTTTTTATGATGTCACGATGTTTAAGATTCCCATTTTTATTACATGGGTTATGCAATGATGTATGATTTATGATTTTGTGGCACACATAAGAAAGGATTCATTATAAGATGGGTGGGACCTATATCTCTCTCCAATGCATTCGGTAAATATTTATATCTCATGAGATAGACATGGCTGGAACGGAAGGTTATTTCGGTTCAGTGATACAGGACTGAAACGAGGAGTGAAATCGGTTCAGAAATGGACTTTGTCCGCTAAGATAGTCTTGGTAATGAGTCATGACTAACAAGAAATGATTTTCCATGATTATGTGTGCATGCCACAATGTTTCAAGTTTTATGTTATGATTATGGGGATCTCATTTTCACTTCTATGATTTATTCCATGTTAAGATATTATGATCTCTTTTGCAGGTTATGATTTTCAAAAAGATGTGATATGATTTTTATTTCCTTTATTTGCCCTTGCTGAGCATTTGAGCTCACCCTTTTTTGTATGTTTTCTTTTCCCCAGGTCAGGAAGATGGATATTAAGTAGAATATTCTAAGAGGGACCCTAGATATGATGAAATAAATGGGAGACACTGTAGAAGATTTATGAACCAGTTGTTTATGTTTCCCAGTTTCTAAAGACACTATACCTATACGGTCCTTTGTGGTTTTGTTATGTGTTGTAATAAGTGTGCTTCAATTTTGAAGTATTAACAATGTATGTAAAGTAGGGTCGTTATAATAAACATAGTAATCACCTACCAAATCAAATGAAACCCTTGAATCACCGTGCGAAAATCAAGTCGCACCACTGTCACACCAAGAGGGTCTTATATCGAACCTAAAACCATAATAATTGACCAATAAAACCAAATGTTAAACCCTAGGTTTGAAACCCTACCCCCTGGTCATTTGTAACTTCAAGTAAATTGAAAGAAACTTCATGTAAAGGAGAGGAACTAAGGAGGAGTGACACTTACTTGAGATTATTTTAAGTTCCTCCACCAAATACCCCTTAAAAATGGGGTTACAAAGCGGTTTTGAGAAACATGGAGGGCTTCCATGGATTGTAGGTTCTAAGGGAATGAGTAAGGGTCAAATTAGGAACTGTAATATAGGAAATATAGTAACAATTGAAAGAGTTATGAAGGGAAGAACTTACCTCTTCAAATTCGGACGATTTGAGAAACCCTATGAAGTTCTACACCAAATCGCGATGGAAACAAGCTCCAAAGAGGGGGGAAAGAGGAGGGGCGTGTGTATGGGTTCAGTGGGATTGAGTGACACTTGGAATCACCGAAACATAGTTAAAATTGAGTAATTTATTAAATAAAAACAATTGATTTTTAAAACTAGAAATGGTATTTCAGGTAGGCCCATTACCTGAAATAAAAACCCAAATACACCTTGGTTATGGATTTCTAAAGGATCAAAATTTATATGATGGTGTTAATAGGTCAGTGGAGGCCAAGTAAGAATTTAAATGGATGAAAAATGTTAAAAAATGAAGAATATATAAAAGAAACAAAATTTATTTTCAAATCTGGAATTGGGCTCACGGTTTGGCCCAATTCATGAAAACTCACCCATTCCTCCATAAAAGCTTGGGAAACCCCCAAAACAAAGAAATAATAGAAATTAAAATAAAAATACATTTAAAATGAGCTATGTATGTGATAGGAATGGGATCTAATTTTTAATTTCCCATTTAACTCATATTTAGTTTTACCACTTTTAAAGCCTTTAAAATTTTGGAATCAATAATATTTATATAAACTTCCTTAAATAGCAGTATCAATGATCTCTTAAAACTTTAATAAATATTGGAAATATTTATTAATGTTGAAATAAAATCCCATAATTTTCATAGTTATAGACTTTACAAAGTTTATGTAATTTTTCTCAAGTCTTTATATAGTATACAGACTCGTATACTTCTTTGTCTGGTAATATTGAAAATCTTTTCTCCATCCTGGAATTTTTTAACACTTCTCTGTACAATCTTCTCTATCTAATCAACTCGATCCAGTAATCTTAGGAATTATATATCTAATGATCTATTGAGGGTCTCTATATTGGAAATTTTTTGGTGATCATCGTATTTTTTCATCTGGTACTCTTTACATGTTTTCTATGTTCGAAAGACTCATGGAAGTATGTCATGTCTAATCTATCTAATGAGGTATAACATATTTATCCAATCATATTGAAACTTATCAAACATCATACAGATATTTATTCTCTAAAATAAATTCAATGACTTCTTATTTATTTAATCATGAGTGGCATACTTCATTTGATAAACTTCAAGGTACTCTCTATCTAATACTACACTATTGGAACATTGATGATCAATAGATTTATCTCCCTCTATCTCTCTCTCTATTTTTAATGTACTCCATACTTCTCTATTTGGTATGAATTTTTCCATGTTTGTCATATAACCTTTATATATTTATTCTTTTAGGAGAGATACATTGTTTATGTGTGATCAAACTTTTTATTATTGACTCAATTTAGTAATCTTCATAAAGCTCCATCTGATCTTAATCTTTAACTTCACCACTTTGTCTCTTGAGAGTTTTATAGTCACAAATCAAACTTTGAAACTTCAAACATTATATATTTTATAAATTCATCAATTTAAAACTTGATCAACATACAATATATATCTATCTATAAACATTATTATTGGACCATGAGAACATTTTAGTAATCATGATGTTCAGAGAAACGATGATTAGCATGGAATTATCTGACTTACTTATGAAATTCACTCAAGAATTATTTAGATAAAAAAAACTCACTTTCACCTAAAACTCAAAAAAAATCAAACAAAATATGTTGACCAAAAATTATATAATCTTTACAAAATAAAACCAAACGATATTCACCTTCCATGGGTGTATTTTTTTGAGTTATTTCACTTTATTATCGATATGTTTAAATATATATTCATGATTTATAACTATTTTATATTTAAAATAAAATTTGATCAAATATTTTTCTTTTTTTAGTGGATTTTAGTGGGAATCTTGAGGTTTTACTACTAGGTTTTATACTCACCCCCTATATATACACCTTGTTGTGTATGAAAATTATATTTTTCATGCTACAGCTAAGGTGAAGGATTTGTATTTTACTAGTGTAGATTCATTATGTTGTGTTCATGGATGTCTGGAGTTAGATCTTAGGGCTGCATTCGAGTCTTGGAGTCTAAAGTGGTGCAACCATGGTGACTTGAGTCTTATTTTCCTTGAGTCTTATTTACCATGAGTTTTATTTTTCTTGGGATTATAAACTTATATTTTTTTCTATTTTTTGTTACCTTAATTAAAATTTTGATATACTATTATATTTTATTCTATTTTTTTATCATGAATCATATTGTGTGTTATGGTCTTCTTGAAGGTTATTTTTTTAATGTAAAATCACCCCCTAAGATTTAGTAAATCCATTGACACTTATTATGATCCTTCGGTTCCCTAGGAATGTCACCTAAGGTTAGTGTCATTCCAGTCCATCTTAAGCCAATGTGTTGATTAGAGATGTCAAAAATGGTATCATGGGTTTACAATCTATCTGATGGAGTGGTATCAAGGACATAGGATTCATTGGGACTTTAAATATATTGCATAAAAAAATGTATCTGACCACTTTAATCTGAAATTCTAGTAACCAAGGTGATTCAAATACAATAAATATTGATAAAAACTTCTATAAATGTCGTTGAATCGTCTTTATGGTTTTAGTTAATGAGTGTCTGGTATCATGAATTAGTAAATAAACTTCACACTATGATTATATCATTCATATGTTATTTAAAAATATTTATTTTAAAATTATATTTCTATAAACTTTATTTTTGGGCTTTAATATACTCTATAACTAAGGATTAATGAAACATGTGATAACTGACTAGAGATTTTCACTATGATTCTAGAATAATAGCACCAATTAAAAGTCCTAGAAACCAATAATAGGGGTTGTGGAGAATGTGGTATCACTTAAACCACAGGTGATCCATGAACTTGTTCATAGCATTGTGCAAGTATTCAAAGTTGTTTACATAGGGAATCAAACTGAAGAACCATGATATACCAATAATTATTAACAATTTTAGAAATAGATTCCACTAATATTTCAAATTAATTTATGACCTTAGAAAGTAGAAACATGTATTAATAATATCAATTGAATTTTTGATTTCCTTATAACCTCAACTGATATAGATTTGAATTTAGTGGAATACACATGAAAGGATCTCACATGGGAATGTTGGGAATTAGTTATTCAAGATAAACTCAACCAAGGCATTACATAGGAGGGATTCAAAGAATTTTTCAATAAAAAAATTTATCTGCATACCTTCAAAGCACCCAAAATGATAGATTTATTTAGTCTCAAGAAAAAAAATATGTTCATAACAGAATACATAGCTATGTGTATGCACTTATTTTGTTTTACTCAAGAGGTTCTAGCTAGCACACATATGAAGGCATGTATCTTCAAGTTGGGGATATGATTATTTATTCATTCTAAGGTGGTTATGTTATTGATTTATGATTATACATATGTGGTTAATAGATATATAGTGGTAAAAAGGGACATATCTAGGAATGGTGGTGGAGTAAACACTTTTGTCTTTATAGACATGGGTGGAAACTCAATTGTTGGAAAAATGAGGAGGGAAATGTACTCCTGAGAACATATAGAACTAGAGACCAAAATGTTGGACCAAACTCATTTCTACAATGTTTCAGTATGAAACTAGGTTGTTTTCAATGTGTCTTATTCACAAAAAAATAAAAGGAAATGTACAACACCACCTCGATAATATCACTACTATGGATGAAATTATACCTCAAGTTTTATTGTATGAGACCTAAAAATTAAATGGGTGTAGATGTATAGAATCAATCTCATATCCCTTATTATCAACTAGAGAAGTCTCATTTAAATATTTATCACCCTCGCCGTCGAGAAACTCAAGATGATTCAAGGAATACCTTGATCATTCAACTGATACCACCATAGCAAGGAAATGAGGACTACTAAGTTGAGTTGACCAAAAAATGTATGTATTTGAGAATAAAATCATAGCTAAGAAACCAAATACCTTGATAGTTTGAGGTACCATTCTTCTCAACTTCACTCTAATTCACGTATTGTTTGAAACCGGATCATTCCACTCATTTATTTCTTCTCATATGGTTAATCAATTGGGTTTTCATGTGGAAATTATGTCTCATGTATTTATCATAAAAATACATCTTCGTAAGTGGTAATGTAGTGGATTTGAGTGTTTATCATACCCCATTACCTTTGAAGCGGTAAATTTTTTATAGGAGTTTACAATCTTGGAAATGAACATGTTTTCGTTTTTAGAATGGAATATCTAGTAGAATTAAAAGACTATATCAGCTTTTGTGCCTGATAAGTTACCTTTGCATCCCCATACAGTGTTTCTCATGTATTTAAATAGGTTTTGGATATGAATTTTGGAATATAATATCATTTTATGATAGTATATGGAACCATATATTCTAAGCTGACACCAATAAATTTGTACACTATTGAAGAAAATGGGGCTATGAGTTTTCCTACTATAGTATATCGATACCCTGGTCTTTTTCTATATGATTTATTTTGACTACCTCATGAATGGGAGATCAAATTTTCTATCATTATAATTTTGATAATTATTCATATTTCACCTTTCTCATATAGATTATCACCAATAAAATTTCAAGAAGTAAAGTTCAAGTTGGAATAATTGGAAAGAAAGGGATTCATTAAACTAATCACATTGTCATGGGACACTCCAATCCTCTTTGTAAATAAGTAATATGGTTTTATTTGATTATTTGTTGACTATAATAAACTAAATCAATTTATGGTCAATAATTTATACCTTCTTCCTCAAATCAATGACATTTTTGATCAGTTAAAGGGATTGGAATGGTTCTTCAAAATTGATATATGATCAGGGTATCACTAACTATTATTTAGGAAATATTATATTCCCAAGGTAGTTTTTTTATGACTTTATGGTCTCTATTAATACATATTCATGACCTTTGGTTTTAAAAATGCACCTATATTTTTTATTGAATTAATGAACTGTATCTTCCATAAGTAACTCGACTCATTTTTTGTCTTATTTTTAGATGATATTTTGGTGTACTCTCAAACTAGAATTGACCATGAAAATCACATAGAGATTATATTAGGTACATTACATGAGAACTAACTTTAGGATAAATTTTCTATTTTGGGCTTCTAGATACAATATGTTTGTCTCCTTGGTCATGGAATATTTGAAATAGGTATATCAGTCGATCCTAAAAATATTGAAGTAATTATTTATTAGAAGCTGTCTAAGAACTTTTTCGAGATATGGAGATTTTTAGGATTAGTATGCTATTATCATTTTTATATGGGACTTCTCAAGACACTCTTCTCATATTACTGGTTTGACTAGGAAATATATTCCATTCGGGTGGAGTGATGATTGTCTGAAATCATTTTAAGAGCTTCAAGATGGGGTCACTTTGGAACTTATCCTTATCTTTTCATAACCAGGACATGTCTATGTGGTATATTAAAACGTTTCTAGATCTGTACTTGGATATTTTCTCATGCAGGGAGACCATGTCATTTTTATGGATTGAGACAGTTGAAAACACATTAGAAAAATTATTTGATGCATCACCTAGAATTAGTTATGGTGGTCCAAGCATTAAAAACATGGCACCATTACTTATTTGGTGAAGATTTCACTGTGTTTACAGACCATAAAATCTTGAAACATATATTTTCACAAAGGTATTTGAACCTAAGGTAATGAATATGTATATAATTCTTCTATATGTTCAAATATTACTTATTTTATACACCATTAAAAGTAAATTTAGAGGTTGATGATTTGAGTAGAATATCATATAATATGGTGGTTAAAGAAACTCAAGACCAATGGAATCTTTTGGGAGTAATTTCCAAAATGTATTTGGATTTCATGGAATAGAATCAAGATGAATTTTGATTTCCCTTTACTCTTATTCCTAAGTTAGTGGGTCAAATCATGAAGGATCAGCAATCTGACCCAGTCTTCCTTTCCATTACGTCAAAACTAATTAGTGGGGAGCCATTGAGGTCTGGAAAATGGATTTAAACTTTGTGTTTCACTTTTGGAATCAAATAATAATTCCTTAATTATTCTAAGAACATCTTCTTTTTATATACCACCATTTAAAATGGATGGTTCACCTGGGTATTCAAAAAATGTACAATGTGTTAGGACCACTTAGGGATATGTTCAACACTGAGAGGGGGTGAATCAGTGTTGGGGACTTTTTAAATCAAAAAATAATTTTTATCCATTTTATCTCTTATACCTTTTAGGATCTTGACAATCTTATTCTCTCTTCCTAATCATATTAAATAATGTAAAATAAAGAAAAGGATAGCGCAAGATTTTTTTATAAAGATCACTACTCAATAAGAGTATCTAGTCCTTACCATGTCTGGTCATGAACAGTACATGTATTCCTCACTATAATGAGATATTTGTTTGTAGTAATTGGGAATGGAAAAATTTTTAATACCAAGTGTGGTTTCATATACTTAAGGAGAAAAATAAGAAAATAATCATTTATACATAGACTAGTGAATGCCTATCCCAACTTGTATCTCCTCACATGTTCTTTATACTGATTGTCTAGATAGTCTTTAACTTCCTCAAGTTACTTTTCAACAGAAAGAAAATATTCCTCCAATTGATACTTTTATTGGATGTCACAGTGCTATTTTTTTCTTATTCTTCTCTTACTTTCATAACAGCATACAAGAAACTCTTATTATTCTTCATAGCGACAAATACAAAGGTACATTTATTTCACTAGTGGAAATACATATCTCTAACTTCTTCTTATCTTATTATATTTTGAGAAGAGCATTTTTTATCCAAAAAATCCATCATATAATATTGTTCATTTGGTCTTATTTGTACAATGTTGTTTATCGGGTAAAAGTTCATATGATTCCAATACATTTGATACCTTCTTCTTCTCCTGATACCTTCAAATATTCATCAAGATCTTTGCAAATTTGTTTGGTTCTTTTTCTCCATCCAATACCCCCTACACCTTTTGGTACCACTTCATCATATGCTTTAACCTGATTAAGAATTTATCTCAATCATCATGTTCATCACTTTATTATGGTAGTTTACTTCTTCATAAATATGAACTTGTGCAAAAACTATCATAATTTAAACAAAAATAATTCTTATCACATCTACCCCTCTTTATATAGGTGTGGATCCATTGAAAAGGTAGGGAGTATCATAAATTAAAATTTGAATTTCCCACCTCAAAATTGGAATATACTACTTGACTCTATTTTTTTAACCACCTTTAAACTTCCTAAAATATAGGATTCAACATTTTTAAGGAACTCTATTTAAATATTGACACCAAATATCATCTTATTTATTCTTATAATCTTAGAAAGAATCATGAATCTTCCTTTATGATTATAGGTTCATTAAATGACCATCCTAGCATCATCTCATTAAAATAATTTACAAAAATATCATAAGGATCTTCAAAAATTCCATCTAGTACAACTTCATAATACTTATTCTTCCAAGTGAAAAATATGTATGATGCTCCCTCACAATTTCATAGGAACATCACAAAATATTTTGTAAGATTCCTCCTCTATATGATGGGTTCTTGGATTTTTTTTTATATTTTTCTCTATATGATGAACCCTTGTAGATCATCTCAACTATTTTTGTCTGATGACTTCATAAAAATCCATCATGTGACTTTTTAAAACATGGTTTGATGTCATTGTAACACTTTATCTGATGGAATTTCTTGGAGACTTATATCCAATAAAACTTAGTTTAGAAACTTCTACCGGAAACCTTATCTCAGAATCCTCTATATAACTTCTTATCTCGGAATATTATGTTTTTTGTTTATGTAAACACTTCTTTATCTGATGACTCAAAAAAATTATCTGATCATTCAGTAATATTCAATTTGATTCATTCAGAAACTATTGTATGATGAATTCAATACTATTCTTCTGTCTGATAACTTTATTAGGAAACCTCTTTCCTAATGATCAGCTTCAAAAACCTTTTGTCTGATGATTTAGGTAAATTTTCCTAGTTATCTGAAAACATCTCTTTTATGTCTTCATATGGAAATATATTTGTTTGATGATCTTCACATGTTTCCTCTATCTAATAACATTTTTAGGAAACCTCTTCTTGATCATTTGAAATTTTATGTTCGATAGAGTCTATTAAATGACTCACTAAGTTTATATGACGTACTTCATAATTCCTTTCATCATATACAACCTCATTAGAAAATTTTACAATATATCACAACTTGATATTTATACATGTCCTTCATACAACTTCAATTAGCACTTCATGATTTTTAGGAATAATAGTTCCACTAACTTATTCCTTCATCCAAATTTATATGTAATCATGAATTCCTTATAATAGTAATGATGTTGGATACTTTTAGGAAAATGAATTATGCCAACTTCTCTTAATCAAAACTTCATCTCTGAATCATATCCATAAGGAATTGTTATTTTTATTTTGTAATACATCACTAAGTATATTCTGAATTTTTTTCTGATCGTTATTTTTTTTATGTAACAATGAATACATTCAGTCAAACATTTGGTTCCACTTTTTTTTTGGGTCGACTAAGTCTATTCACATCAGTATAATAGACTTAGTCTTCTAGCCTTAGAATTATGGTCTTGGTCCATTGGTCTTTGTATGATTGTCTAATACTTATTCATTTATTCAACTTTTCTTTCTCTATCTATTAATATTCTATTCGAGAACTTCTTAAGGAAACTTCATAATGTTGATAAAAAAATGCTTCTCCAAATATGAAGAACATGTTTGAGACATTACGATCATCTCACAAATCTTCATAAGTAAAATTGTTCCTTCAAATATAGAATATATCAAGTGATGAATATAATTAAAGTTTTCTAGAGGAAAGTACAAAACTTATCTTTTTTAAAGATAACATGCCTTGGGAACATCGTTTTCTTATTTCTCCAATCATCAAAGTTTCATAAGATTCATTTCCAAGATTAGATACATCAATTAAAATTTATAGAAACTTCTTCTTTACAACCTCTTAAACATCTTCAACATATTGAAATCAATGAAATATTTATTTTTCATTGATAACCATTGATAACCTATAACATCCATTGAAAACAAATACAAATCACATTAAAAGTGGTCTCTCTAATCTCCCCCTTTTTATTTATTGGAAATTCCTTAAAAGTTAATTTAAAATGAATATGTCAATATATGAATCATTATCTTATTTCTCTCCCTTTCTTCTCAAAAATTAATTTCACATTGTCTCCCCCTTATTAAAAATAAATAAAAAGTTCATGGGAAATGGGTATCAGTTCATTCTCAAGCATTGTTCCATTAATCATCTCACTTTAAGTATATGTGATCCATACTTAGTGTAGAAAACAAAATGATCTTATTTAGACAACAATGATGTCTTTTACCAACTGATCTTGAAACCTCGTGAAATCAGAACTCATAATATTTTATTCAAAGGTTTCCCACCTATATTTTAGGTTGAACGTGCCAATTTTTATATGTAACAGTTATATACAACAAGTAACTATTGATTCATTCCCCTTGTCACATGTTGACTATGGATAGGGTTTCTATGATGAAGTTAAATATCACACAGTAAGTACTTTTGAAGCCCAAATTGAGTTTTTCCTTGATACATGACTCAAGCTATAATGGGGTACATGTAGAGTTACCCTTTATGAAACACATATCATATGGATTAGGGATCACACCATGTTTAATTAAATGACAAGATGTGGGATAATGGATTACATGTCTGACTAGCTTGTGGATCCCACACATCATGTCGCTTGGTGGTAACACTGTATATGTTGAACTCACATGAAAAATGATAGCAATACATGATTGACTACTTCCTAAGGATTTCATGTCATGTCCAGCAAAGTACATGTTGAGAACTGGGTTTTCTTTGATTTTCTTCATATCTTCTCACCCAAGTGTTAGAGTAAGATAATTAAATAGTCCATTATAAGTATTTTTTCATATATAATGTGATATCACATTCTTTTCCACCATTATATAGATTTTATGATGTGTTTGGGAAGTTTGGATTCCTTAATTCTGTAGATACGATGACTGGGTATAGGTGATGTGTGTGCAGCGGACATAGAGTCAGGACCCCCACCCCCCTAAAGACACACTAATACCAAATCATAGGTTCTTTAAACACATAGTGGAGTTAGATACCCCCTTTTTGATGGGGTGTGGTTCCTCCAATCAGGTAACCCATCAGGTCAGTGCACTTCTACATAATGTGGTGTGGGTTATCCATAGGAGCTGATAACACACTAAACTTATATGCAGTCTTTATTGATGTGTAGGCCCCCCATGATGATTTTAGAGATATTATGTGAATTTATAGAATCTACATATCTCAGGTGCTTCTCAAGTACTGTTATTTTATAATTATTTTAGGTTCCCCTCTGTATAATATAGCTATAGAGTTGAGTCATAATGGTTGGGATCATACTTTATTCAATGTTTTCTAGATATTTAAATCATATATAGGTTCCTTATATTTTTTTAACTGAATTTTTATTTCATTATGCCTTTGGGTTTTGGGGCATCTTATTGGGTATGTTTATACTCACCCCTATACAGTCTTTGTACCTACCAATTTTGTGTCTGTGTAGATTATGCATAGTTTAATGGTGACTTATGTAGATGTGGAGAGAGTAGAGGTAGATCTTAGTATCATTCCGTGGTGTAGGTAACTATTGGTTCTTATGTTGAGATTTAGTGTGTTGTTATTTCCAGTTTTTTGAGGTTTGTCTTTTTCTTTGAAATGTTGGTCTCTTTATTTTCTCATATATTCTATTGTTTCATTTATTGTAATATTATGAATGATTGGTATGTGTCACATACATATTATCTTACAATTGATTATTATATTTGGTCATTTATTATTATATATGTTCTGTAGGTGTGTTTCTTTGTGCGGGTTTGTTAAGATAAGGCATCTCATGTGTGTGATATGTAATCTTGGTTCTTGTCTCTAGCCTCTGGCCTATTAGAGGTGGGAATGGGGTGGCACACATAGTTTACCACTATCTCAAGTGGGGTCATAATGTATTATGTAATTTTAGAATAGTATCAGAGCATTTTAAGTTTGTAGAACAAAGTTTGGAGTTAGTAGTCTTGTGAGGTTTGGTTATTGAGTCTTAGGGAAATAGTTCTAAGGGGTTTTGAGTATAGTTAACATGACAGGGAACATAATATTGGTGCTAGAAGCTAACATATCCTTCCACACTAGGACTTTAATATTAAATTAGTTGACTTTAGTCTCTAATGAATTGTAGGGTATATATAGTATGGTATATGAATCATATATTGCATCAGTTTTGTTTTAATACATTCCATTATTAGTTCATTTAAATAGGATAGGCTTTAATAGCTATGTGTTCATCTTGTCAAAATGAATAATTCCACCACATTGATATTCAGCTCAGTTATTGAGGTAGGGTTGCAATATACAGGTTCCAATGCTTTATCCTTTAGTCACTAGTCAGTTGAATGATGAATTGTTAATACGGTGTCTTGATCAAGAGGTATATTATCATTATGAGTATAAGGAAGACCCCACACCAATTACTCATAGAGTATACCCACCTACTGAGAAGATGGTAGTCATCATTGGGCATGACAAGACTATCCATAGATTGAGTGCACTTCTTGAGTTTTAGCCTCATAGGCCTCCTAGGTTCATAAATGAGCATGATCCTCTAGTGATGGAGGATTTTATTAATTCATTGTATCAAGTTTTCTATCTAGTTTGAACACCCTTTTATCATATATGGATTCTTTTATTTAGTCTTCTTTACAAAATATCTAGAAATTGGTGGACAATGATCATTCATACTCATGATGATACTACTATATGAATACGTTCAAAGAGGAGTGAAATCTAGTGAGGATTTGGATGGTATAAGTTTATCAAATTTTAGACATCTAGTGGGTTAGAATTACTGTATCCAAATACATATTAATTTTCACGTTCCTCATAAGGTACTCCCTAAATAAGGTTCATGATGGATTTCATCGAGCTTTAATGTTTGAGCGGGACCTTCAAAGGGAGATTTAGGCTGAAACTATTCCCTTATGCATCCCCACATATATTAGAGTTGTGTAACATGATATAGTGATTGAGAGTTTTTTGGAAGAGACACAACCTAGTGTTAGAGAAGGTCTATGTTTTCATGAGGAAAATTCATTAGTGGTATCTATCCAATGGCAGGCATCAAAGCCTCATCATTAGTGGATAGTCCATTTTTTATCCTTATCTTAAGTATTGGTAAAATATAGATCCCACATATGGTTCAACCAATAGAGAGATATTTCACTCTATGGTTGAAATGATAGAGGACACATGGCTCACATTGTTCCCACCAGGTGGGCAATAGAGTACAGTCAGGGAAATACACTAGATGTAACTCCTCAATAAAGGTAATGTCTAGATCAGGGTCTTTACTATGGTGGATAGGTTTTCCCTCCTGAAGGCTATTATGGTAGAGTAGTTTGTGGTAAAAGAGTAGTTAGGGGTAGTTGAAACTTTTATCCACTTCCACCACAACTACCTCTATTAGTCCCTGTTAGGCACAGTGTGTAGGCAGTCAGGTTCACTTTTAGATGTAGTTGATAGAGGGATTTAATGACACAACACCCAGTGTGGTTTGAGGTATGATTTTTGTATTTTTCTACTTTGTCACATGTAATTATCAACAATGGAATAGGTAATTCTTTTCACACAACATCATTATTTTAGGAGTTAGAGATTCTAGTATAGCCTATAGCCCGAACCCTTTGTCTATATATGCTTATTAGTGGTGATCACACTCTAATACATATTTTTCATAAGTGTTATCATACTTTTGAAAGGGATAAGTTTCCTTGGGATCTTATCATGCCATAGATGAGGCTTTATGATGTCACTCTTGGTATAGAGTAGTTGTTCATGGTTAAGTCTTGAGTATATTTTAATCATTACATGGTGATATTCCATTGAAAAATGTCTTCATATTCAACATCCCTAGTGAGTAGAAACCTCAAGTTGTATGAGTATGATTAATCCTCAAAATATTTAAATTGATTAACCTTCAGTTGAAAAGCTTATATTTTTGTACCATAGATGCTTTGGAGGGTTGGTTTTTCACTGTTTTGGATAAGTACATTATTATTTTTCATTAATATGTTATCGGGTTTCCCCATCATCGAGAGGTTAAATTAATCATTGGTTTTATCCTCATGACCACACCAATTTCTTCTACAACTTATCAAATATCCCCAGTTGAGCTCAGGGAGTTGATGGTATAATTAAAGGGCCTTCTAGAGAAAGGTTTCTTCAGTCCTAATGTGTCCTCCTGGGAAACTCTTATTCTATTTTCTAATAAATAATATGGGAACCTGAGGATCTATATTAACTATCATTGTATGAACTAAGTGATATTAAAGATAAAATATCTACTAATGAGAACTCACTCTCATGTTTGGATATTATCACCATTAGTTTTGTGAGGAGGATATCCCAGAGATGGTGTTCAAGTATTTCTATGTTCACTACACGTGATATTGTTGGGAATAGTGAACACCCATTCAGTGTTTATGAGATTCATAGACCATATATTATACTCATTATTGGTCCAATTTATAGTGGTATTCATCAATGACATATTTATATATTACCAAATATATTAAGAACATGTTAAGAATTTTAGGATCATTCTAGAAGTACTATGAAGACACCATCTCTATGATGAACAATTACAGTTAAAGTTCTAGATTAGGAGATTGAACTATTAGTGCATTTCATTGCAGGGGGTGGAGTAGTATTTAAACCCATAAAGATTGAGGTTGTGATGGATTTGGATCCACCCAAGATGATGTTTGAGATATGTATTTTCTTTGTACTAGAGGGATATTACCATAGATTTGTAGAAGACTTATCTCGGGTTGCAGATCCTACGACTACCCTTACCTAAAATGGGTATCATTTCATTTAGCCTGGCCATTTTCAGATAGCTTTCAAGGAGTTGTAGTAGAGGTTGAACAATGACCCAATTTTGTATTTCTAGAGAAAGGAGTCGAGTTTGAGGTGTTTTGTAATACTTTTAGGTTTAGGAATATAAGCATGATAACGTATAGGTGGGTAGTGATTGATTATGGGTCAATGAAATTGAGATATCATGAGTAGGACTATGTGACCTAGAAGTAGCGATTTCCTTAAATAAATGAAGATATTATCTTATCAGTGAATGATTTTTGATGTACATTGATCACAATTGTATCAAGTATATATTCTCCTAGAGAGATCTCAACCTGACGCAGAGGTGATGGATGATGTTCTTAATAGAATTTAAGATAGTCTATACTCTTAATAAGGTAAATGTGGTGGTTGGTTCATTTATTATGAAATCTTATACTCAGTTGATGGCGGATCCATCACAGAAGTTTGACTTGATGTAGTTTGTTTTTGTGGAAGAAGGAGGTGTTATTTACCTTCAGTTACTGGTGGTGGACCCCACAATTCTTCATCGAGTGAGTGAGTCCCAACTAGGAGATATCGATTGTGAGGTATTTCAGGACCAGATATTCTTAGGTGATTCACCTAATATATTCATTGAAGGTGAAGAGAACGCCATCCTCTTCGAGACAGATAGTGATTCCAGTTATGTAGAATGAGGAGGTGTTGATGAAGTATCATAATTCCCCTTTGGCACTACATCCTGGTGTGATGAAGATTTACCAAGACCTCAAGTGCTAGATTTGGTGGCTTATAATGAATTAGATTTTTTCTAAGTGTGTATCATGGTTCCTTGTCTATTAGCAGGTAAATGATGAGCACTGGGTTCTCACGTGTTTGAGCCAATCTATTGATGTACAATAGTGTAAGTGGAATAGTTTATTGATGGATTTCTTAACTAGACTTCCATGGTCGATGAAGGTTCATGATGTTGTTTGGGTGATTGTTGATCGACTAACCAAGTCATCTCACTTTCTCCCCATTTGAAAGTAAAGTTTGATGGTAAGATTTGTGATGCTTGTACAGGAATGAGATTGTGCAATTATATGGGGTTCCCTTAATGATTTTTTTCAACCATGATGCATGATTCATATCTTGGTTGTAGAAGAATTTTTTGGGGGATTTCGGGACCCAGTTACAATTGAGTACGACATTTTACCCCTAGAAAGATGGGAAAATTGTGAAAACTATTTGGGTACTTAAGGATAGGTTACAAGATTGTATGTCTGGTATTGACTAGAGTTTTCTTGATCACTACTAATGTGGTATGGTAGTAGAAGGCATGCGATAGTGGTCCCTATGCGATGGCTTGAGCAATGGATCAATGGATAATGGTGTCGGAAACAAAGACTTGGCTCAAAAGCTGTGGTAGTCAGGGGAGTCGGCTAGGATGATGACCAAAAGTTTTGTGGAGACATCGAGTCATGGTAGGTGTAGTGACAATCTTGAGCAATGGTGAAAAAAAATGGTGTCAGTAGTGTGAATCATGGGCGATTAGGGATTCTGGATTGTGAAAACATGATGTGTAAACGAAACTATGCGGGCTACATGAGTGCATGATCGACTAACTTACAAACCCCACTTGTGTCGCAAAATGGGCACACCATGTATCTTGACCCCACATAACAATATACACTCGAGGCTTACACACTTTGTACAACATAATACATGTCATGTATGGGGTGTTATTTATATCCACTCACCTAGGTGTCAAAATTAGACTAGAGTTCATTCCAAGTGTTTTTCTAAGTAAAATGAAATGGTGTGCACCTTCCCATCATTGTTTCTTAATTGTGGGTATGAAAAAGAAATTTTGTTAATGTAGTTTCTCAACTAGTTCAATTTGAGTGGTGATGATTAAAGGATTAATTGTGACATTCAATGTGTTTGGGATTTGAGCAATAACTTCACACATGAATTGAAATGAAGCACATCAATGTAAGCAACTGTTGGATATGTGAGTTGATGAATAATGCCATCAAAACTCCAAAATCCACAAATATATGCTTACAAATGTGTTGAATTGGGATAAGTTAATCCTTTATAGTATGTGGGTGATAGGTGGTGGAGGAGATATTGAAGAAAAATGCCACTATTTTTCTATTGTCATCAACTCTATAAAACCATGACCAAGTGGATTTGGACCGTGGGCATTGGGCAACATGCAACGGCCATTGAAAAAACCATGGGGGTGGATTATTGGTGGACTTTGATGCCATGATCAAGGAGGATCATATGAATTTTAACACTTTTATTACATATTATAGGGGAATATATATAATTTTGGAGGGAGGATGTCTCCAGGGGAACCGGGCGAAAACCCTAAGCCGATTGAGGATGATGATGCATCGGATCCCAGTCAGGGGATGTGGGAAGACAATGCGGGTGATGAGAGGCCAGGCACTGAGCCGATCAGTCACAGGGAGATGTTTTCAGTCGCTCGGAAAGATGAAATCGTCAATGTGGCTACTTCAAAAGAACCTGTGGAGAGAAAGAGGAACTTTGCGGAAGTGGTGTGCAATGCAGCGGGTCCTTCCTTCTCGGACTTTGAAGCACCCCCACCTGGAAGAGTGATAAGGAAGGGGAGGATCGCCCATGTTGCGTCCAACCAGGAAGCAGTGGAGGAACGGGTAATTCAATGCCGGTACTCAATTATTGTGCGCGTAGTTACCCCGAAAGGTGGGCGTTTGTGGAAATTGCAGGACCTGAAAAGAAGTATTGCGGAAGTTTGGGGCTTCAATGAATGGAGGATGATTGCGATGGGACGGGGATATTACCATGTGGTATTCCCCACGGATGATGGTAAACATAAAGCATGGAGCAAGGGTATGGTATCTTTGAACCTTGGCTTTCTGAATGTGCAGGAATGGGATCGAAATTTTGACCCTACGAATGTCAGAAACTCTCATACGCAGTTATAGATTAGAATCTATAAGTTGAATTGGTTGTATTGGAATTCGAGGATCCTCTGGGACATTGCCTCCTCTGTAGGAAATCCCATTCGTATGGATCGGCAGACAGAGAATCTGAAGCTTGGACACTATACGAGAGTTCTAGTAGAAGTTGACATGTCGAGCACACTGGTGGAGGAGGTAATTCTTACCACAAGGGATGATAGCATGAAGCTTGATATTTTTTATGAAAGGAAACCCAAGTTCTGCATAAATTGCTTATTCTTTGGGCATATGATGTCTGAATGTAAACGGGACATGGAGTGCAATGTTTGCAAGATGAAGGGTCATGAAGGAAGCATGTTCAGAAGAAGGAAGGGGAAGGAGAGCAATTCTCTATCTCCCTCTAAGGACCTGGATGATGGCAATGGCAGTGGAGCTGGGAAACATGCTCCGAATATGGGAGAGTCTTATTATGCTGTCAGGGCTGATCTACCTTGCAATGGAGTACAGGTTGGACAGGTTGTAGCTGGGCAGGCCACCTTGCCTCAGTATGACTCTGCAGAGCTGGAGGCGCAGAATGTTCTGGGGGATCAATCAATCAAACTGACAGAAGAAGTTGGCAGAGGTTTAGGTTTCCATCCATCTTCTGATCCAGGAGGGAGGTTCACCCAGATATTACCATCCAAGGCTGCCCGAAGAAGGTTCTCGGATAGCAGTGACCCCCCTCTCAAATGTGGGAACACTTTCATGCCCTTGGGTGGCCATCTATGGGCTGATGAGGTGGAAGGTGATGAAAAATCTGTTATGCCCGTGTCAGAGGGTGGATTTGATGCTACCAGTGATGGATTGGATGGGTGTCTGGTCGTCGAGAAAGATGCTAGGAATAATGAAGGCACAATATGCCCAGAAGTGAATGTTGTCGCATCTGGTGGTGGTGGAAGTGATGAAATGAGTGGGGATATAAGTGCTGACAGCGAGGTCGAGCTGGTGAAGGGGAGTGCAGGCCGGGCTTCAATTGGTTCAGGCTTGGAGCAAAGTGCTAACACTGCCCCACCGAAGGAAGGGGACAGTGGGGCATGCCAGGCGACAAGAGATCCTCATAATATTACTGCTGCTGAACAGCAAAGGGAGAATGGCCAGGGTAAGAAAAAGCTGAAACAGTTACAGGTGGATAGGAAAGGGGGGCCTCTGACAAGAGGTATGACCAGCAGGAAATGAAGATCCTTTTTTGGAATTGTCAAGGGCTGGGTAACTCCCGCACGGTCAGGGTCCTTCGACATTATCTTATGACCTATAAACCGATGCTTGTTGGTATTGCTGAACCAAAACTACTCTTTGAAAACTGGAAAGGATTCAAATGGGGCTCTCTAGGATACAGTTTCGTTTCAAACAATCAGCATGCATCACATATGGATCACGTATGGGTGTTAAAGCATAATGGCAGTAAGATCACTTCATGTGCAAATGGGAACCAAAGTATCCTGATCAACTACACATATGTTGGGCAGGATTTTTCTGTCTCTTTCGTTTATGTCTCCAATTATTATATTAAGAGGAGGGAATTATGGGAAGAGATTAAGGATACTTCTAGGAGGATGATGCCAAACTGGGCGGTGATTGGTGATTTCAACACAGTACTGAAGCCTGAGGAGAAAACTGGATCAAACTTCAATAGGGTGGTTGCTGCTGATTTTTCGGAATGCATTGATTATTGTAATCTGGAACTAGTCAACATAGTTGGTGCAGATTTTACATGGTGTAGGTATACGAGGGAGGGGAAACAAGCAAGCAAGCTTGATAGATGTTTTGTCTGCATTGGTGATCATGATACGGATCATGGGGTGTCTGGTTTCACGCTCCCGAAGCATCATTCTGACCACAATCCGATGGTTATTGAGGTTAATACACAGCGCACAAGGTCGGTTCCCATCCCCTTCAAATTCAACAATGGATGGCTTGTGACTCCAGGTTGCAGGGAGATTATCTTGGAGGCATGGAATACAGAAGTCATTGGGAGTCCTCTTCACCGACTTTCCATGAAGCTAAAGCACCTTAAGGGGCTCCTAAGAGAATGGAGTAAAAGATCATTTTTGAAAATTGATGAGGACATCAAGAAGGCAGAGGAGGAGCTGGCCAGGATTCAAGTCTGCCATGATCAGCGGTCAACTATATCCAGAGAGGAAATAATGGCCCACAATAGGATGGATGACCTCCTAATGCTAAAGGAAAGGCTGGTTAGAAATCAACTAAATGTTAAATGGTTAACGGATGGGGATAGAAATTCCAAGTTCTTCAACAGGTTACATAAGGAAAAGAGGGTGCGGGCAAGGACCAGGGTGATCAGCATTGATGGGTACTTGTACAGTGAAGAAAATGAGGTATCACAGGCTGTTGCTGAATACTTCAAGGGAATTTATTCGGATAATGGGCAGTCCAACATCCATCACATGGTTGAGAATATCAGCCCCTGCATTGATGATCACACGAATCAGCTTTTACTTGCCTCCCCGTGCAAAGAGGATATCAGAGCTGCTCTTCTATCTCTTAATCTTGAGAGCGCCCCAGGTCCGGATGGGTTCACGAATAAATTTCTTTATGTTCTATTGGGATATCTTGCAGAATGACATTGTCAATGGAATTAAGGACTTCTTCGCGCACTCATATATGCCTCATGGAATGAATTCCTGTTTCATTGCTCTTATCCCCAAGAAAGAGAATTCCCTTGACATTAAGGAGTTCAGACCGGTTGCTCTTGGGAACACGATACCCATAATCATTAGCAAGGTTTTGGTGAACAGGATGGGTGGGGTGGTTAATGACATTATCACTGCGAATCAATTCGGTTTCGTCCCTGGGAGGAACATTCAAAAGTGTCTTTTTATGGCCTCAGAGAGTGTCAATCTTATGAGACGGAGCACAAAGGAAGGAAATTTTGCCATCAAAATTGATATTTCCAAGGCCTTTGACACTCTTAAGTGGAGCTTTCTTCTTGATGTTCTTAGAAGATATGGCTTCTCAAATGACTTTGTGAATCTGATTCGTACCATTCTGGAGTCATCCAGGCTATCAATTCTTGTCAACGGTGCCCCTAGGGGCTTCTTTCCTTGCACCAGGGGGGGTGCGGCAAGGTGATCCACTATCTGGCCTACTTTTTGCTATGGCAGAGGACTACTTGAGTAGGTGTATCAATGACCTTTCTCATCTGGGTCTTTATAAAAGGATTAGGGCTGGTGTGAGTGAGTATGCCCCGTCGCACTTATTGTATGCCGATGGCATCTTGCTCCTTGGTCAGGCGTCAAGGAAAACTATCTCCTCTATTAAAGCCCTCTTCAGTCATTATGAGGAGGTTTCTGGACAAGCCATTAGTTGGGACAAATCGTCCATTGTTTTTGGAAATGGAATTTCAGTTGGGAAACGGAATAGAATTGTCAGACTTCTTGGGGTGAGGAGGGGCTCCTTACCCTTCCAATATCTTGGAGTCCCACTATTTTGGGGAAAAGTGAAAAGACAGCACCTTGAAGGAATCTCTGCTGGAATTGTTCATCAGATGGCCAGCTGGAAGGGGAAAGCTATGTCCATGGCCGGGAGGGTCTGTCTTGTGAATTCAGTTATTACATCGAAATTTGTATACTCCTCCATTTATCAATGGCCGAGGGGTCTTCTCAAGGAACTTCAGAGTATGGTACGGAATTTCATATGGACGGGGTCCCCACATGAGAGAAAGCTGGTTACAGTGGCTTGGAAGGAATGCATCAAACCGGTGGAGCTGGGGGGGCCTAGGAATCAAGGACCTCCGGACGTTTAATGATGAGTTGATTGAGAAGTTGACTTGGAACTTGATTACTCATGAAGCTGATGATGATTTTCTCTCAAACAGGATAACAAGGAGGCTCTTAAATGGACACAAATGGCACCTTGCCTCGTCGGTTTGGACTTCTATCAAGCAGGTGTATGTCAGAATCATGCACGATACCCGCTGGTTGGTTTGCAGGGATTCCACACTTAACTGCTGGAACACAAGATGGCTCACACAGCCTCTTTGTGATTCTAATGTGCCACCTGAGGCAGCCAATTTGACAATTTCTAGTTTTCTCTCACAGTTACAATCTGCTTCTATTAGTGCTCCTGTGCAGGTTGAGCATGAAGTAACTGGTTACGTCTTCATGGAGCAGGATACTCTGATCTAGATGCATACCAGAACCGGGCAATTCAATAGCAGAGACTTTTACAGGACCACATGTGGGGATCATTCCCCTGCACCTTCATGGTTGCTGAATTACAGAGCATGCTTCATCAAACCTGCTCGGTTTTCTCTGATATTGAGGATCTGGAAAAATCGTCTGCCTACATCGGATGCTCTCAAGAAGGCTGGGCTCCACATGGCTTCCATATGTTCCATGTGTAAAGCTGATGAGGAAACGGTCCAGCATGTTTTTGTGGGCTGTTATCATGCAAAGCAATTGTGGGATTACATCGGGCTTGTGTTTGGGGTGAATGTTGACACCTGCAGGCCGGTTTGTCAAGTGTTGTCTGCTGTTTTTCATGGCAGGTTCAGCGAACAGATTTTTAATCTGTTTTTGGTTGCAATTGCGGTGGCTGTTGCTATCATTTGGGAAGCCCGCAATGCGGCCACTTTCACTGATCTGCGCCCCACTGTTCAGCAAGGGGTGAGGGCGATACATAGGGATGTCTATGCAACATCTTGTGTGCAGCATGGGACAATGTCTAACACAGTTGCAGATCTGCAAATCCTTCGTACTCTTGGTGTCTCGGGGCGGTCTCGCTTGCCTAGGATGATGAAGTATATTCGATGGATCTCACCCATCGGACGCTGCCTAAAGGTTAATGTTGATGGGCCTCCTTTATAAAGATATCAATACAAGTCGAGACATCTAACAGCTCCTTCCGGCCGCTGAGTTGCTCCAAAATGCCTCTCCGCCGCCATTTCTCGGGGTGCGTATTGGAAAAGCTCCTGCTCACCCACGCCGGCGGCGGCTCCGACGGCCGATGCCCAGACGGCCGATGCCCAGACAACCCCTGTTTTTCATCAAACACTTAGGTCACCACTATTCACAGAAGCAGGACGAATTGCTCACCGATGCTGCCCAGCTTGTGGTCTGAAATCCATGACTGCAACCCCGCCATCTTCGTCTTCCTCTTCAATTAACTGAAAGCGGAAGGTTTCCTGAGACAATATTGTGAGGGGAAGACGGTATTTATAGAAAGCGCCGCAATTTTCTTCCCTCACTGTTCAGTTCTTGTGTGCGTGGCCCAGATCGGCACCTGGTTTTCGTTTTCCGACCCACCCATCTACTGAAAATGAAAGCTTATGCCGCTTAATAAATGAATATTAATATATAATTGAATGATTGAAAATAAATAAGGGCACTGAATCTGTGGACTCAAGCCGTTGGATCCGCGTCGCCCGCCCCTCTTATTTTCTTTCAGTTCGCTGTGACTCCCCCGACCGTACAATAGTTTTTAATTTTCTTCAGTTATATAATTGCATATTTTAAAGGTAAAATATCAAAAAAAATGTTATACAACTTTTTTGAGATATTTATCCAAAATGTTAAATTAAAGGGCGTTAATTGATAAATCCAAATTCATAAATAAACATAACTAAAAATCATAAACCATATGCATTTCCCTCATAGTGTATTCCAAAAAATACCACTTGATATATAACATGCAAAAAAGGTTCCTGTTAATTGTAGTTAACTACAGTTTTTGGAACTCGTAGAATCATTGATTTCTAAAGTTAATAAGAAGAATGTTGGAACCTTAGACAACATTGAAATTTGGTCTTTTGTTTTTTGAAAATTCATTTCCTATCATGGAAATTTTATTTGGTTGTAATGGACTAAACAGTAATGAAATTAGTTTGGAGATCTCTTGAAGGGAGATGAAATGGTGAAGAAAGGTCAAACCATGTCATGGCCATAGATCGTGGTTTAAGCAACATGTCATTTTGACGCTTACTCGAGACTTATCTATGGCAAAGGAAAACCTTGTCATGGCTAATGGAATCATGTCTTGGTCTCTAAGAACATATTGTGATCTTATGCATTTTTAGAGAAAGGATTTTTCCAAACTTCTTATATGCCACGACTTTATAAGAGGATTCATGTTGTGATGTTAGACGTGTGTTAAATGAAGGTTGGCGAGAAATTGTTGGTTGAAACAAACTGTTTGGTAATCTTACAGTGTTGAGAGGGGTATTAAAAGTATCTATAGTCACCATGGGGAGATCAAAGACACCTTGTCATGCACCTAGGCACTTTTGAGATGGCCAATTACAAACTTTGTGGTTGCCATGGGAGGATTAGAAGAACCATGTCATTAGAGAAAAGTAATTGATTTGTTGATTCAGAAAACCACACTGTGGTTAGTGCAAACCATATCATTGCAAAGTTGATATGGCTAAAATTCAATGAAAATATGCAAAAGAAAGTCAATGGAATTTAAGCTTTGAAGTTATGATTTACAAAATACAACTTTGACATGAAATATCACACCACGATGGAGTAAGACCACATCATGGTATGGTGGATGACAATGAAATTTGAAGATTTATATCACATTTGATTTCAAAAAAGATGTGAGATATTAATGGGAGATATAGTTTGAAATTTATGGACAATTTTTTATTATCCTTTGCAAAGTAAGACACATAGAGAAAATAAAGGATATCTAAAGAAATCAAGGAGATCATAGACACCTATGCTTGGTTGGAATAATATATATTCATGGCTTTCACAACAATAAGAGGTAGAGAGGAGAACACATATATAAAGAGAGATTTCTAGGATTGACATGGGAGTATGACGAAAAATTAAAGAACTGACAATACAAGGGAAGGTGAACATGTTGTTCGTGATAACACAAAAGCAAAATAGAGATATCGTGTCTAGTTTAATGCATTTGATACAATAATATTTTCCTAGCATGGTTTGCATGCCAATTATCTTTGTGAACCTTTTTTCAAAATAGTGAGTAGAAAGAGAGGAAGTGGGAGAGATCCTTGGTTGTAATAGTATATGTTTTCTTATGAGAATGAATTTGCTTATACTTTGAATTTGACACTCATTTTAGATTCATTTTGATTTATTATAACTCAATTTAATTAAATGTGGTCTTTTAAAAAGTTTAGTTGAACATCACAAGATGTTTTGCAGGAAATATTAGTTTGATTAAAAATAGAACAATATGGGTTTTCTTAAGAGAATAAATTTATGTATACTTGGATTTTAGAACCCTTTTAGTGTTATTTGGATTTCATTAGTGCTTAATTTATTTAAATGATGTTTATTAAGTGGTTTAGTAGAACATATGCAGATGTTTTTCAAGAAAAAATTGGTTTGATTAAAAAGGGAAAAACTATAATTTCCTCCTTTATAGTGTGTTGAATTGAGAAACAAACTTCGCTATTGAGTATGGAATGAGGTGTTTCCTTTAGGTTGGTATTTTTAAAATTTTCACGCAATGTTTGAATTTTTTGTGGTAGTGGTGATAATTAAATTAAAATATTATTATATATTAAAAATATATTTTAAACTAAAAAGTATTTATAAATTAATACTTTATATGGATTGTTAGAGAGCCTTGGTTTGGATGATTTTCCTAATATAGATGCCACCACCAAAGTTGGATGAATTTTCTAGAGAATGAGAAATAAATGATGAATATGTATGGTTCTTTGATATGATGTCTCTCCTTTTTATAATTTCAAGACCTTTTTATCCAACTATTGATTATTTCTCTATAAAATTAGTTTTGATATGAAATAAATATATGTTGGAAATCAAACCATGATATTAGTATTACAATGATTGTGGAGAATCGAGTAATCCAATAATTGATGATAAATTGTTATAGTATTTTGATGAGATAAGGATGTATAAATTCATTGAGAGAGATAAGATGATGTGTGATGACCTAAAAATTCCTTCTATTATTAACAAAAGAAATATTTTATTTCATAATGACTATTTTATTATATTTCACAATGAAAGTAAATAGAAAAACAATTATAAAAAGAATATTACATGTCAAGTAGTAATAATAATTACTACAAATAAGACTAGTAAAGAATAACAACCACAGAATGGTATACTCCATAGGTTTGAATTCTTCTAGAAAGATTAAACTTGGCATGAAAATTGTTAAAAGAAAAAAAAATATTAGGAATATTTTTGGTCGGAGTAGAGTACTCAAGAGGGGGGTGAATTGAGTATCTATAAAAATTTCCGTTAAAAGGTATTATTTGTAGTTCCCCCAAAATTTAAAATTCAATTGACCAGTTAGCCAGTAGTGAATTTATAAGATCTTGACTGTTTGATTAATTTCTCAAAAGAGTGATTAGTTCTCAGTTATATCAATTTGATAATTAATATAACTTTTGAAATTAACCTAATTATTCCATACTGTTCTAAACACTTTCTAAGACTAACTTTTAGAGTTCGATTTAATTTTATGAAACATGTGATAAAATAGAGTAAAACTAAAAGTAAAAGCACAAAAAATGAAACAAGAGGTTCAGTCTCAAGTAGAGACCTAATCCTCTTCACTTGGTGATCACCTCCCACCAAGCTGTTTAAATTAATAAATAGTTTGATCCACACCCTGGATCGGGGTTCACAATCGCACACAGGTTGTCCGGGCCACAAGACCTCTACCACAGTTCTTCGTGGGTATAAACTACCAGGTCACACAAAGACCTCTTCCACACATATATGTGGGAGTAAAAGGTGTAAGAAGGTGTGAGTGGAAGGATATATTGTATCCTTTAGTTTGATATAGGAGACAATGTGTCCTTTATAGATAGATACACACACTCGTCAAAGTATGTAAAAATGCACACAACAAAGCAAATAAATAAGAGAAAGGATTTATAAGGCTCTATGTGTCTTTAGATGTAGCTCTGGGATCTTCAAATGTAGCTGGGATGAGGTTCTAGTCCTCTTCTGGAAGTTGACACTGAAATAGAGGGTCATATTTTTGATTCTAGGTATAAGTATGGTTCCGAAGGTATATTATTCTCCTTCTTTGATATACTGAATTAGTTGGTCAATTTGATGTACAGATCAATTGATATTGCCTCATGTGTTCTTCCTTTTGTTCTTGAATTCACAGTGGGTGCATGAGAGTCACAAATGTTCTTCTGTGTGTCTCACACGCGAGCATGCCACACTTCTCTATATTGATTCTCTCTTCAAAATGCTTTTTATTATTGAGGGCTGACAAAGGGAATGATCTTTCCACATGAATAGGTTCATCGTACATCATACTGTCTGCTAAAAGTCCTACAAAAGATTATTAAATATGTTAGTATCATTAAATGACTCAAATACGACTGTTAGAAATAATTTTAATAAATGAAAATTTAAACAGTCTATCGGTGAGTCATCCTATCGATGAGACAGAAGTCTGTGACTCCTCTGTTGGTATCTCCGTCTGTCAGTGACTCAACCCTGGTGACTCATTATATTGGTGACTCGTTTTAACTATTGGTGAGTCCTTGCATCGGTAATACCATGAATCGATAGGTCACTTGTACTGATGGTAGGTCAATTACATCAGTAGGTCATTTGCGTCGGTAAGTCATATGCATCGGTAGATTGTCTGCGTCGGTAAGTCATATGCATCGGTAGGTTGTCTACGTTGGTAAGTCATATGCATTGGTAGGTCGTCTGCATTGGTAAGTCATATGCATTGGTAGATCTTCTGCGTCAGTATCTCTTTTCTTCTGTCGGTGTCAATCTATTATACTTGGAATATATTGTTGTCCAGACTATCTTACAATATAAATATAAATAGAATGTACCAAATCTATATGAGATCATAGATAAAAATAATTTCACCTATTGAAACATAAATAATTATGATTTAAAAGTTTAGACATGATTAATACGAATTGATATGATTAATATGAATGTACATGATTTTTGAATTGACATGATTTGTGATTATTAAGACTACTAATACTAGAGAGGAGGACCAACAGTCCCCTATGGGGCAATAAATAAAATATAAATTATCAAATTAACCATAAAAACCATTGGGAATGATGTAGTAAATGTTGATTTTTAATGTTATATGTATAGGATATAATCAGAAATGTGACCATTGGGGATTGATTATTAGATTACTATTACATGGACATTGGTCAAGATGATTGTTGGTCTATATGTCTATTGGGAATTATGACTATTGGTAATGTAGTCGTTATAAAGTTACTATTATGTTTAGTTTATATTAAGTGTAATGATAAGATTTAATTCAATTTAAAAGGAAGAAATGATGACCCCAACCATCAGAATCATATCTTATGAAGATCATTTGTTAAAGCTAGTGAGGGTGGTAGCATTATTGGGGTTTTCTCTTAATCGAGCCCAATAAGCGCTTCAATAAGTGAGACTTGAACAAAATCACTTATAGGATAATTTCTAGTTGGTAGAGATCACCACTAGATTAATGTTGACTAAACCACCACATGAAACTACGAATTTCACACACCGTACACTTAGATCCTATAAAACTGTAATAAGGGGAAATGTATCTAAGCCCTAGTAGTATTAAATTGTAATTATTTTAGAAATTAATTAATAATTTAATTGATTCCACATTCTTATTTGGTTTTACACCCTTATATAAAAAATTATATTATTAGAGAACATGATAAAATAGATTTTTATACAAAGAGATCATGATTTCATTTTTTATGGAAAGTATATATATTTATTTTCCATTAAAATTATTTTTTTAAAATTAGTTTTATAAAAGGTTAACAACAACAATATTTATTTATAATTTTTTATACAATGATATAACGTTTTTCTAAAGGATAAAAATTTCATTGTATAATAAAAAATGGTGGTTTAAACAAATAATTATTTTCTATTTAAAATTAATTTTCTAATATTAGAAACTTTTCCTAATAAAATGGATGAAATTTTTGAGACTGACATATCAATATTATCCAACATGGAAATTTTAATAATTTTCTAAGACAACAAAATTTTTGGGTAAAATATAAAACACAGTAAGTATTATGGAATCATAAATACATAGAAGTAATTTAATAATTAAGATAAATTATTCCCCAACTAAAAATATATTATTTTATTAATATTATGTATTTTAATAGATTTAAATCAATTTACAAACCTATAAATGAATTTCCAAAGTATAAAATAGAAATTAAGATTTTAAAAACTATATTTTGTATACAATTTAATTTTCTATGAACAATGTAATATTAAAAAATTTGATTTTAATTCTAATGCATTAATTATTATAAAACATGACTTAAATTTCTAAAACCATAATAAAAAACCATGGGCAAGCCAATGTTTTTTCATTTTTCACAACCTTGAATTCTTAATAATTTTTAAAGAATTCCTCCTATTTTAGTATAAATACCCACCCATCACCCATTTACTCTCCACTATAAATCCTATTGCCATAATTTTATGGTCCTTTTTCTCCCAAATATTCCCTTCAAGGTTTCCTCAAGGTATTAAGGTGTCATCCTGATATTCTAGGAAGAAACTCTTCATGGTAAGGCAATTCTCTTCCTTTTTCCTCCCTTACTTTCAAGTACTTCATTTTTAGTAATTTAATTTCATCTTATTATGATTTCATGTATTTAAATGATTCTATTACTGTTAAAAATAAGTTCTATTAATGATATACCTCCCTACCCTCTCATTAATCCTATTCAGTAATACTTCGTGTACACTTGTTATCCTACTGAAATAATTCCTTTAATTTTATTTCATTTCCATGAAATATCATTATGTTGTGAATACCCAACCCATTTCTCAATTTATGGTTATTAGCCTATATGTAACCATGATTCATTGATTTGGGACTTCTAAATATGAAACTCGTATTCCTTTCTCATGGGTCAAAAATGATATGATGCTCATGTATATAAGGATTTATGAATTTAATGACTTTTACATGAAACCCATTTATTATTTCCCACATGTTATTCTTGAAATGATTTTCTTATGATTTATGTGGAAAAAATGAATTTATAAAAATGAAGGGTGTTCTTTGATAGTTCTCTAATGTATTCGATAAATAATTAATCAATACAATGACATGTTTTATGATAACCTAGTGAATAACCTAGGTAATTTTTTTTATGACTCCTTAGTGTCATGATTATAAATATATCATTTATATATTATTTCCACATTTCCATGGAATGATTTATGATTATTATATTATAACATGCCTCATGTTCTTATTATCATGCCCTATTATTATTCGTCATGATCACATGATAAATATTTCCTTTGTTCATTCCCTCAATAGGCTTTATGATCACCCCTTTATTTTAATGTATGTCCCTAGGATATGAGATGTAGTAAAAGTATCATAGGATGAATATATGAAGATTCATTTTTTGTTTATTAGAAGAAAGTTAATTTCTCAAGTATTACGTTCCTAATTTCCAAGAAACTAAACCTCTAAATATCCTTTGTATTATTATATTTTGTACCATTTTATGAATGTTTTAAGTATTAAAAAGATGGGATTCTATATCTAGAATCAAAATAAGGATTATTTATTTGTGTAAATTAGGAATTAGAAAAAATTAGTAAGAACCCTAGGGATATGTATAAATATAGAAAAACATCTTGAAATTTTGGTGAAGTATAAAGTGAGCGGTTTACAAGAAATAAAATCTCTATCTTGATACTATAAGTGGGTATAGATCTGGAACAATTATACTAGGGTTAATAAGCCCAAAAGGATGAATTAGGTATTAACTCAATCATCACGTGGTGCATGATAAAGAGTCCTTATTTCACACATTGTTTAATACTCCCAGGGGATATGTTTGGTTAATGAAATTATTTTTATGAACCATTATGAAGGATATATAGAAAATATTATTATTATTAGAAGATATTAAATAATATAATATTTAAATAATACTTTTTTAGGAATTAAAATCCATTTAGAATTAAAATATTCCTAAAATTAATAAATTTCTCACTAAGGTTTTATTCTTTTAGAAAAATGGAGGGAAATAGGTGGAACTGCATAAATAATGAGTTCAACAGACAATGTAGTAATGGACTTCCTAACTGATGGAATCTAGAATAGAAAACATCATGAGAATGATGAATCAAGAATATCGATTTATGAATAATAACTTGAATCATGTCAAGCATCCAAATTCACCTTGAAGGGAAGAACTTGTAGTTGATTTTTTCACACGTCAATGAAAACATTTTAGTGGATATACTAGTCCATTGATTGCAGAATAATAGATTACCTATATAGAAAATATATTTTTTGTTCTTAATTATTAAGAGATAGGGAATGTCACCTTGGTAGTATACCACTTAGAAGAAGAGAATAATCATTGGTGTATACTAATTAAGAACATGAATCTAATAGGGGAGATTAATTCTATGGAATGGGAAGAGTTATAGGGAATATTTTTCAATAATTACTTTCCCCATTTGATGAAAAAAATTAAATAATGAATTATTATACCTGATGTATAAGGAAAATGAATCGGTGTAAAAGTATGGAATGAACTTTACAAGAATTGATCGATACACCTCTATATTTGTTATGGATCCTAAGGGAAATATTGATAGGTTCCTTGGTGGACTAAGACTTAACTTGTAGAGGAATATAGAAAGTCAATACTTTTAAAGCTTTGAGGAAATAATTTGGATTTTTATGAAGGTTGAAGTGGGTTTTGGAGAAACATATTGGTCTCATAGGTTGAATGAAAAGAACAGATCAATTGAACCAAACTCAATGATGAATTTTGATCATGAAAGAGAAGGAAATAAACAAAAACTACCCACATGCAGTAATTTGAGAATAAAAAATTAAGGAACTACTTTCATGGAAGTGTAAAGTGCTACATGTGTTAAATATATGTCCATATAGCTTAGAAAATTCTTGGTGAGGTGATGCCTCAACATGTTAGTAAAAACAATAAATAGAATATGGTGGAAACACATCATGAAGTTCAATTATTAAAGTGTGGATATCTTGGGCACTATGAAAATCAACGTCCAAATTAGAATATAATATAGGGTAACCACCATCAACCTCAGCATAGGATAGGGGATCATGGTAATTCATTCACAATTAAGACAGTTGAATTAGAGGATACAAACGATGTGGTGGTAGGTACACTTATTGTTCTCTAAAATATAGAAGTACATTGTTTGAATTTGGTTCTATTATTACTTTATTTCATCATAGTTTTCAATGAACATACAATCGAACCCTGAACTTCAAGAAGTATAGTTTTTAGTTAATACTCATAGAGGGATTATCCAAGCATCAAAGGTGTATAAAAATTCTCACAACAACATTGTTGAGTATAATCTCATCACAAATATAATATTCATTACTATGGAAGAATTTGACACTATACTAGGTATGGATTGGATCTCATTGTATAATGATAATATAAATTATAGAATCAAGGAAATTTCAATGGTCTTGAATGGGAAACCTAGAGTTATTTTGAAATGAGAGATATCCCAACTTGAGATCTTTCTAGACTCACCTACTATAGCCTTCTTTGAGAGAATGACTGGTGAAGAGGGAGAAGAAAATGAAAGTATAATGATAGAAAATATCCCCATTTTTTAGGAATACATTGATTAATCTCCTGAAGAGTTACCTAGACCTCCCCAGAAAGAGAGGTAGAGTTCTCCATTGAACTCATACTTGGATCCAAACCAATATCAAAGTCCCATTATAGAATCGAATACAGTGAGTTAGAGTAATTAAAGGAGAAACTACAAGACCTCTTTGAAAAAGGTTTTATTCAACCAAGTGTGTCTCCTTGGGGAGAACCTACTCTCTTTGTGAAAAAATAAATATATATCAATGTGTCTATACATTAACTATAAAGAGATTAATGTGATAATGGTAAATAAAAAAATACAATCTCCAGAGGATTGATTATTTATTTGACCAAATATAAGGGGCTCAATTATTATTTAAGATTAACCTTTAATCATGGTATCATTAGTTGAAGGTGTAGAAAGAATATATCCCAAATACTTCCAAATAAGATATAGGCATTACATGTTTTTTGTTATTACCTTTTGATTGACTAATAATCCTACCATATTTATGTATTTTATTAATAGTCTTTAAAGACTACCTTGATAAATTTATAGTGGTATTTATTAATGATATTATGATATATTCTAAAATTAACGAGGAGCATGGGGACCATCTAAAGTTAATATTAAAAACCATGAATAAGGAAATGTTTTTTAGTAAATTTAGTAAATGTTAGTTCTGGTTATAACAAGTCACATTATTAGGACACATTATGACTAGTGAAGGAATCTCAGTGAATCAAACAAAGAAAAATGACATAGAGGAGTGGCCACATCCTAAAATAGTAACCATGATTCATAGTTGCCTTGGTCTAAAAGGAAAATATATGTGGTTTGTGAAAAAAAAATCATATCTTTTTAATCCACTAAGATAAATTGAAAATGAGTTAAGTTTATCTCGACAAAGGAGTGCAATGGAAGTTTTTAATAACCGAAGAAGAGGTTTATTAGTGTACCTGTGATAACTTTACATAATGTTATTAAAGTATGTTTTATATATAGAGATTAATATATGAAAGGGATTGGATGCATCCTCAAGAAAAATTACATGGTAAACACCTATTCTTCTTGATAGTTAAAGCCTCATGAGTAGAATTATCCTACTCATGATCTAGAGTTATATATAATCATTTTTTCTCTAAATATATGGAGACACTAACTTTAGAGGAAAAAATGTATTTATTCACATAAAAAAGGTTTATGTAGATATTCAAAAAAAACTAAACATGTGACAAATAAGATGGTTAGATATTCTTAATGACTATGATTATTCAGTTCATTATCACCATATAAGAGTAAAAAAAGTCACAGATGTGCTGAGAAGGAAAGATCCTAGTGTTCTTGTAATTATGAGGATTGAAGGAGATTTATTGATCAAGGACATAGTAAGATTGGACATTGGAATCATAAGGGATGTGAATCATCAATCCTATCCCAAATGATTTATCTGTCATAATTACTAGAGAATATAAAGAAAGATCAAAGAGATGATCCTATGATACAAAATATGATAGAGGCTATGAAAAATGGGAAGTTTATTGTATTAAATATTAATCAATAAGGTGTACCAAAAGTTTTTTCAAGGATATGTATCTCATCTATTCTAGAGATAGAGAAGGATCTGATGGATGATTCTCATAGCTCTATACTCTCTATATATCCTAGAATCACTAAAATGTATATGGACCTTTGTGATAATCATTGGTTAGATAATATTTAAAGGGATATTATTGATTACATTATGTGGTGCCCAGTGTGTCAAGAAGAGAAGTAAGAGTTAAAACATCCCAAAGGGGTATTACAACAACAACCCATAACTCTATTGAAGTAGGATAACATCACTATGGACTTTATCACCGGACTACCTAAGACATCCAAGTGACTAAATTATATTGGGTAATCATTGATAATTTGAAAAAGTATTTCCATTTTATTTACATAAGTAAAAAATTATCCTTGGAGCACTCATATCACCTCTATATTCAAGAAGTTGTGAGACTCCATGGATTACTGTTGTTGATTGTTTCTGATTGAGACTGATGAATTACTTTTAATTTTGGTTGGAGCCTTAAAAATGTTATGAATACTTAATTAAACTTGAGCTCAAAATTTTATCCTCAAACTAATGATAAATATGAGAGGAAAATTCAAACTTTAGAAGACATGCTAAGGGAAATCTCACTTGATTTTCAAGGGAGTTGGGACAAACATATTGCACTTGTTGAATTATCCTATAGAAATAATTTCCACTTGAGTATTCAAATGGATACTTTTTAATCTATCTATGGAAAAAGGTGTAGAACTAAAACATGATGGGATGAAGTTGGAGAATGGAAACTGTTGGGACTAGACATTGTGAAGGAGACTAAAGAAAAGATACAAGTGATTCAGAAACACATGAAGGTTACTCATAGATGACAGAAGAGATATGTTAACAGCAGAAGGAAAGGCATATAATTTCATGTTGGGGATTATGTATTTCTAAATATATCACTATGGAAAGGATTTATGAGATTTGGAATGAAAGGGAAAATAATTTCAAGGTACATTGGACCAGTTCAGTTTCTAGAGCATGTTGGAGCAGTTTATTATTGATTAAAAATACTGCTAAATATTTCCAATGTATACGATGTCTCCCAAATGTCTCTATTTAGAAAGTTCATGTCTTTCCAAACACATTTACATGATATTATTGGTGTTTAATTGGAACCTAACTTGTAATATGAAGAAGAACTAATCCAAATTCCTAATATAAGAGAACATGTATTGGAGAAAATGATAACACAGATAGTGAAAGTCCTATGGAGAAATCATAAGATTGAATAAGCTACATGGAACCCGAATAAGTAATAAAGGTGAAATACCCACATTTTTTTCAAGTTTCACACAAATTTTGAGGATGAAATTTTTTAATGGGGGAGAATGCATTGGATATAAAATCCCTTATATGATTAATGGAAGAACTATTTTATTTCATAATGAATATTTTATTATATTTTATAATGGAATTACATTGAAAGAATACTATAAATGGAATATTACAATTCAAATAATAATTCCAATTACCATAGATAAGACTAGTACAAGGAGATAAAGACCAAAGAACAATGACCATGAAATGGTATACTCTATAGGATCAAACTCTTCCATGAAGATTACACCATTTCTAAGAATTATAAAAAGAAAAATAAATGTTATGAATATAATTAAAATTGTTAAAGGAATTGTAAAAACTAGTAGGAATTATGTAGTAAATATTGATGTTTATGGGTATATATATAGGATCTAATTATAAATGTGACTGTTAGGGTATGAATGTTTGATTACAATTACATAGTCATTGGTCAACATGACCACTGGTCTATGTGATCATTGGGTAATAATATTGTTGGTAATGTAGCTATTATAAAGGGATAGTTAGGGTTAGTTTATATTAAGGGTAATGAAAAGAGTTAATTGAATGCAGATTAATGAAATGATAGCCTCAACCAATAGAACCATGCCTTATGGAGACCATTCTTCAGATCTAGGGAGGGAGGTAACATCATGGGGGTTTTCTCTTGATCATTCCCTTATAGGGCCTCAACAAGTAAGGATCTAATGAAATCAATGATGAGAGGAGTTCTATCTAGTGGAGATCACCACTAGATCGATGTTGTCCAAACCACCTCATGAATCCACCACCATCACACAACATACCCTTAGAGCCTATGCCACTGTAATAATGGGTTATGTATCTATTCCCTAGTAGTATTAAGGTGTAATTATTTTAGAAATGGATTAACAATTTTATTGATTTTCCATTATTATTTGGTGTTACACCCATATATAAAATGCATATTATTAGAGAATATGATAAAATACTTTTTTTATATAAAGAGATCATGATTTCCTTTTTCCTAGAAAGTATATATATTTAATTTTCATTATTTTTTTAAAAAATTAGGTCTATAAAAGGTTGAAACTAATATTTTTTTTGTACAAAATATTTTTATAAAATTAAATATAGTTTTTTAAGGGATAGAAATTTGTTTTTATAATAAAAATTTTTGGTTTCAATAAATAATTATTTTATATTTAAAAATTAAATTTCTCATATTATTGAAAATTTTACTAATAAAATGGATGAAATTTTTGAAACCAGTATATTGAAATTAGCCAATGGTGAATTTTTCATAATGTTTCGAGGAAATCATTTTATTTGGTTAAAATATAAAATACTGTACAATATACAGTAAGTATTATGAAATCATCGACACATAAAAGTGATGTCATAATTAATTTAATATATTTATCATCCATAAATAGATTATTATATTAATATTATGTATTTTAGTGGATTTAAATCAATTCCCAAACCTATAAATGACTTTCCAAAGTCTAAAATGTAAAATAAAGATTTTAGAAACTATATATTGTTTAAAATTTACTTTTATATGGTGAAAGTAATATTAAAAAATGGATTTTGATTCTAATGCATTAAAATATTATAATGAATCACATAAATTTTTAAAATCATATAAAAAAATAATGGGTTAATTATTGCTTTTTTATTTTCCACAAACTAGAATTCCATGATAAATATTTAGAAATTATTAAATAATTCCTCATCTTCTAATATAAATACTCACACATCTTCCCTTTACTATCCACTCTAAATACTTTATCCATGAATTTATGGCATTTTTTCATCCCAAAGAGTCCCTCCAAGTCTCCCTTAAGGTATTAAGGTTCAATCTTCAAGTTCTAGGAAATAATTCTTAAAGGTAAGGGAATTCTCTTCCTCTTTCCTCCTTTACTTTCAAGTACATTATTTTTAATAATATTTTTTCTTCTTATTATGATTTCATGAATTTAAATTATTCCATTAGTGTCTAAATTATGTTCAATTTATTATAGAATCCCATACCCTATCATTAATCCTATTCAATAATCCATTTTTTCTACTTGTTATGCTGTCAAAATCATTCCTTTAATTTCATTTCATTTCCATAAACTATCCTAATGTGGTTAATACCCTACCCATTTATCTATTCATGGGTATTCACCTAGATGTAACCATGATTTATTGATTGGGAAATTCTAAATATGAAAACCACATTCCTTTCTCATGGGTTAAAAATAATCTAATGCTCATGTCTTTAAGCATTTATAAATTTAATGAATTTTACATGATACGTGTCTATTATTTCCCATGGGTTATTAATGAAATGTTTTCTTTTGATTTATATGGAACATATGAATTTATAAAATTTCAAGGCCCCATATAATAGTACTATAATGCATTTGGTAAAATTTTATCTCTGGACATGGAATGTTTTATGATACATTGGTGAAAAACCATGGTAATTATGTTTTATGACAACTTGGTGATATAATTATGAATGTATAATTTTTCTATTGTATCTATATTTACATGTTATTATTTACGATCATTCTATTAGGATATTTATCATATTATTATAATCATTCCCGATTGTTATGGCTCATGATCACTTGCTAAATATTTTCTTTATTTATTCCTTTAATAGGATTTATGATCAATGCTTTATTTTAATGTATTTATTTAGGATATAATATGGAGAAAAAAATAATAAAGTATGAATTTATGAAGAATAACTTCATGTGGATTATAATAAATTTTGTTCTTTTTATGTATTACATTCTTAATTTCCAAGAAATAAAACCTCAAATGACCCTCTGTCTTATTATATATTGTACCATGTAATGTATGCTTTATGTATTTAAAATGTGGGATAACATATGAAATCATAAAATTTTATATTGGATGATTCTTATGATTGATGAATGAGATTCTTTATTAGGTAATTAATTTATTTACCCATCTATCAGGAGTATAATACATGCATTCAAGTGACTGGTGTGATAGGATTTTCTACAAAAACTATTTTCAGCTAAGTGCTGGAATCTTATAAAATAGATATTTCTAGATGTTCCAGTTCTAAAATGGATAAATATAATGGAAAATATAAAATTTTCTGTAATTAGTGGTAGGTGGCAACGAATAGAAAATTTTAGATGGTTTTGTTATGAGAAATTTAACTTGCATAAATGTAACTATATTGAATAACATGGAATTTCCAAAGGCTAAATACAATTATTCATATAGTATCTAGGATAGTTCATTGAAAGTTATAAGTTGAGGTGATTCATTTTCTATGTAGATAGAAATTGATTTGATTAATTGGAGGATTGACTACGATGATTATAAAGTGGTGGCATCAGATTGACAAGATGGACTTTTCTATATATATGTGAGTAGTATTACTTATTTTAGTAGAATGCAAAAGATTTATCCTTATTTAATTTCTAATAAAATAAGTAGTGTTTCTCCCATGGAGTGGGACTATGTATGAAAAATATAAATCCTTGTTGTTCTAGGTGGTGTGAGTTGTTTCAGTTTTGTGTCTGTTTCTCATTCCATAAGATCTATTGAGACACAATAGATTTAACATGAGATTTTGAAGAATAATTTTAATTGGGTTGTTGAAATTAGGCATCTCAAGTTTTGTAAATTATTTTATTGTTTAGAAAGTTGAGGTTCTAGAAGTAAATTTTTGGAATCTAGTGGTTTTCATCATAATAAGTGGTATGAGAGCTTGGATGAAGAATTATGATGAAGTAATTTTTTTTATGATTTATACATTATGTTGGAGTTGGTTCCCTAGAACAAACATCAGTGTACTTTATGATAACCTATGTTTATATTTTTGAATATTAATAAACTTATTATCACACCATGATTGTTATTTTGTGTAACATAGTATGTGATAATTGTTGAGTCAATAAGATATTCCTTATGACTTTTCCATTCCTTCTTATTTTGAAAATTACAAACATCCTATACTTAAGAAAATATGCATTTTACAAGGAAAATTTACTTCTCAAAGGAATTTACCCCTACCATATTTTCATTGTTCATATCAATATTTTCCTTAAACATAAAAATAAGATTCATAACAAAAACCTCAGAATCATATAGTACTTAGATATGAAGCATTCTGTTTTAGGATCCGAATTCTGGATATGAACTTTAATAAAGTTCAACTCCGAATTATGGATATAAACTGTAATAAAGTTCCACTCCGAATTATGGATATGAACAATAATAAAGTTCCACTCCGAATTCAGGTTATGAATTGTAATAAAGTCCCACTCCGAATTCCGGATATGAACTGTAATAAAGTTCCACTCCGAATTCCTGATACGAACTCTAATGAAGTTCCATTCCGAATTCTGGATATGAACTCTCATATAGTTCGACTCCAAATTCTGGATACGAACTCTCATATAGTTCCATTCTGAATTCTGGATACGAACTCTCATATAGTTCCATTCTGAATTCTGGATACGAACTCTAACAAATTTCTAGTTCGACTCCGAACTTTTACCAGTTCGACTCCGAACTTTTATGAGTTTGAATCCAAAATTTTATGAGTTCAACTCTAAACTTTTATGAGTTCGACTCTGAATTCTGTAAGTTCAGATTCTAAACTCTGGTGAAACCAGACTCCTAATTTCTTTAGAAATTCAGACTCCGGATTTCCACAGAATTCAGGTTCCGAATTCCTATAAAACAGAATCCGAATATCTTTTTATTACAGACTCAGAATTTCATTTTTGGTTAGACTCCGAACTTTTATTTTCTTATATTCTGAACTATAGTTTTGCTTATGATTACACTCATTTCATTATAAAATTATGTTGTGCTTTCAGTTATACATATTTTGTTATAAAACGAGGTCATCCATTCTGTTTCTAACTAACCGTTGGTTTAGTGACATGTGTACATGTACCTCCAAAATTTAAGGAAAATATGACCGTTGGAGGAGGGAGCCTACCGTTCCATCCGAGCCTATAAATAGGAGCACATTTGAAAGAGCTCACAACAATTGACACTGAAGTTGATCACTCTAGAAACCACACGCTGTTAAGGTGATTTCTAGAGAGAGAATATTTTCATGCCTTGTGCATACTGAACTGCTCGTTCAGATTGCTTCGTGCGACTCCGAATGTTGGTGATTACATTTGAGGGCATCCGGGGATAGGAAGACAGAGGTACCGAATTCCTTGAAGTTTGAGGGCTTCCTTGCTGAGGAAGAAAGAGGTTTCAACTACCTTGAAGTTGAGGGATTGTGGGGATAGCAAGACAGAGACTCCGATCTTCATATCGAGGGATTACCCTGGTGTGGGTAAGACAGACTTTCTTGAAAGTATAAATTAAGGGACCTTTATCCAAGGTTGTTGGATACCCTTCTCTTTGGGTTAAAAGATTTATATCTTATTACTTGTAGTTTTACTACTAGTTTTTCCGCTGCTTTTCGTATTGTAAGGAAAGTATAACCTTCTGATATTTCCTTACACTTGTACTCTGATTCATTTAGATTCTATATGCTTTAGGGTAGAATATAATATTGTAAAATTTGGTTAAGTTTCAATTTTTGGATCCATATTTCCGGAACCTGTTTTCAGAATCACTTTCTATATTTAAGCAAGTGTATAGAACTTGAAGTTTGTAACTTCATACTTTGTCCCAATATTTTAATTGGTGTTAGAGGTGTTGTGAATTTTCTTAGTTTAAATTTTCTAAAATTAGTTCTTTCCTTGTTTAAGGAAAATTTTAAAGTGTACAATTCACCCCCCCTCTTGTATATTGAGCATCTACATCGTTATTTTGATCCTACAATTGGTATCAGAGGTTGGAAACCTCATACTCTATACCAATCCGACAATTGGTATCAGAGTGGGTATTTGAAATACTTATACTCACATATAAGTTTTTCTTGTTCAGTTTTTCATTGTTCTATATCTTCCTTTCTTAGGAATATTTTCCTTGAATCCGAACTTTTGTTTTTAACAAGTTTCTGTGTAGAAAGATTGTCTTAAAGATGGAAAGTTTAAATGTTGGTTCCATCGACAACCTAAATCCTACAAGACCACCAATTTTTGATGGAAATGATTATGAGTATTGGAGAGATCGAATGAATACTTTCATTATCAATACTAGGGTAGATAAATTTGTTATGCTTACTGGAGGTTATCAAATTTCTGATAAGGAAGTTAGTGATTTCACAAACCAAGAGAAGCATGATTATCAATTAAACTATAAGGTACGAAATACTCTAATATGTTCAATGACTAGGAATATATATAGCCAAATTTATTCTTGTGAAAAAGATAATTTTATACGTAAGAAACTCAAAGTTACTTATTTTGGTACATCTAAAGTTATTGAGACTAGAAGAGCTATGTTGAGAGCTGAGTATCATGGTTTTAATTTTCCTTATGGAGAACCTTTAAGCAAAGTACAGAAAAGGTTCATGACTATCGTGAATATCTTACAATTTATGGGAGAGAAAGGTCTGGATGATGAAACTCTTGTGGATAAGATTATTAATATTATTAACAATGAGTGGAAATCAAATAGAACAGCTATTGATGAGAATAGGAAGGTAATACAAATTTATCTTGACGAATTATTTGGAACTCTTCTTCAACATGAAACAAGGATGAAGAGAGATGCTGACAACATCAAAAAGAAGAATGGGAATGGTACTGTTGCTTTTACTATAACATCAAATCACATGAAAGCTAAGACTCCTGAGAGAGTAACTAGATCCAAGTCTAAGAAGGTTAATATCCAATCTGAATCTAGTGAGAGTGAAGTCTCAGAGAATGAGTTAGCTAATCTTGCTCAAAGGATGAACAAGATAGCTGGACAAAGGAATTTCCAATCCAATTATAAGAAGAAGGAAAGAAAAGATAAGAAATATTCAAAGGTCACATTCTATGAATACAAGAGAGGTGGACACATATGACCTGATTTCCCTATGCTTAAAAAGAAAGAAAGAAAAGAGAGGCATTCTGAAAGGAACAAGAATAAGTTTTACAAAGCTAAAGCTAAGAAAAGTCTGAAAGATAATACTACTTAGAGTGCTAGCTGTGGAGACTCTTCAGAAAGTGAATCTTCAAAATATGATTCATCAGATCAGAAGAATATGAGATTCATTACTAATACTTCTTTCCCACATACATGTCTTATGCCTATGGTACACTCTGCCGAGGATTTAACATATGTATCTCTTGATAAGAATTACTATTCCGAAATAGTACTTCTAATGAAGATACTTCATCCTCAGAAAATGAAGAACCTTCATATGAAAAAGTATCTAGATTTTCCAAGTTACTTGAAGAAAAAAATTGTAAAATATCGAAGAAATTAGACAAGGAAAATACTAGGGAAGAAATTCTTACAAAAGAGATTTCAGATCTTTCTTCAGATCTTAAATATAAAGAAGATCTTTTAGAAAAACTTTATAAAGACCTTGAGAAAGAAAATTATGATAAGGAAGAACTTTCTAAAGATCTTAAGAATGCAATTTCAAAAATAAAAATTCTTGAGGAAAAATCTAACTCTAAGGAAATTATTCCTGAGGATAGGAATTTAGTCATCAGACTGAAATCTGAAATATTTTCTCTTAAGAAGCTTCTTGAAAAATTTACTTCTGGGAAGGAAACTTTTGACAAGATTTATTCTCAAATTAAACCTCATAGAAACACTACTGGAGTAGGTTATACTCACCAAAAACTAGTTTTCAAAAACAACTATTTTGTTCTTTCTAGAGCCCCTTTTTGCACTAAGTGTCAAAGTGGTGGGCATTGGAAGAAAAAATTTTCTTTGAATAGAGTTCAATATCATGGGTTTCATAAAGCACATTTTTCTAAACAAATGTGGATACCCAAAATTTTGTTATCTAAAAATCTAGGATTCAAAAAAGTTTGGATTCCGAAAGTCTAATTCTTTTTTTATTTTCAGGAAGTTAAAGGATGTACCAACAAAAATACTTAGTACATGGATATTGGATGTTCCTGGCATATGAATGGTAACAAAAGCTATTTCAAAAATATTATCAAGACGAAAGGAGGAAAAGTATCTTTTGGAGATAATGCTCAGGGAGAAATTGTTGGTATAGGTAATATTGTTCTTCTTGATAAAACTTAAAAGGAGATATCATTCTTCAATTTATCGGAACACAAGATCAACTTGCTGACATTTTCACAAAATCTTTACCCTCTGATAGATTTGAATACATTAAACAGAAGTTAGGAATGATAACCGTGAGGTAATATTTCTTCATTAACTTCTTATTGAACAATTCTCCTTATAGTAATAAACTCCTTTTCAAAGGGGGAGTACATTTTCTTGTTAGCATAATCAAATTTTTCATAGACAGTTTTTTTAAAACTTTCATAATCAAAATTTTTCGTACTTAGTTTTCAAACTTTTGTAACTAAAATTTTCTTAATGAATATTTCAGAACTAAATTTTTTGTAATGAAATTTTCAGAATTGGAACTTTCGTAAAGGGAATTTTATTACTCAAACTTTTCGTACTGAAAATTTCGTAATGAAATTTTCATACTAAAATTTTCGTAACAAAAATCTTGTACTCAAACTTTTCGTAATTTTTTTTTTCATACTCACTTTTTCGTAATGAGAGTTTTCATAATGAGAATTTTTGTAATAAGAATCTTCGTAATGATAATTTTCGTAATGATAATTTTTGTAATGAGAATTTTTGTAATGAGAATTTTCGTAATGAGAATTTTCATAATGAGCATTTTTGTAATGGAAATTTTCGTAATGAGAATTTCCGTACTCATATTTTTCGTAGCGAGTTTTTTTGTTGTTAGTTTTTTTGGTAGTCTAATTTTTCTTCAATAAGAATATCACCTATTACGAAAAAACTTCCTGGCCAATCCGAAAGGTATGATTTCCTTACTTAAGTTTTCTCACTCATATTCTTTTTACTGGTATTTTCCTATAAGTTTTAAAAATTTTCGGATTCTAGTTTTCTTAAATACGATTTTTTTTATTAAAACCTAAAAAGATCGGATTCAAGATTTCCTTTCGGGTATGTTTTCAACTTTCAGATCAAATCAAAGGGTTTTTCAACCGTTAGATGGTTTTTGGATGTTCAAAGGTCAACTCCATCACCTATATAAAGGGTACCTTCGGTGGTTGTCCCACATCGGTTTTTCAAGCTCTCGCATGTCGAAGCTCTGCAGCAGTTGTTAAAGGCCATTCCAAATCTTCCAGAGCTCTTCATTCCGAATGTCTGCTGAAGAAACTTCTCAGGATATTTCAACTACGAAGCCTATCTCAAAGTGGTTAGTTTACAGGGAGAGGTTAGTGCATCTGAGTTTCTACAAGTATATTCTCTTATATCTAATAATATCAGATTGAATGGCTGGGAGGAGGTTTTCTTATCAAAGCCAGAGAAACAGGATTCGGTTTATACAGATTTACTTGTTGAGTTATATGAGTCTGTTTCTTTTCTTGATGAAGATGGCAGAGAGTTATTTTCTTTCAAGTCTTATGGGAAGACTTACAAATTATCTTACACCAAGGCTGCAAGCTTGGTGGGTTTATATTATGAAGGTGAAGATGAATTTTGTTCACATAAGCTTCCGGATGAGCAAGGAAGTTTCAACAAAGTGAAGGCATTGAAATGCCTTGGACTTAAAGATGTTAAGACAACTAAGATTTCTCATCTCTCTTCGAACAATCATATTCTATATCTATGGGTACAAGGTTTTCTCGTACCAAGAAGGGGAGAAAAGTATAATCTCAATAAGAGTGAAATTTACATCTTAGATTTTTTAGTAAATCTAAGGAAGATAAATTTGATGAGGAATGTTTTGATTATAGTTAAGAATATTAAAGAATGGAATCTGAAAGCTTAGATCATAATATATCCAGCCTTACTTTTGTGGCTTATCATCAGATGTCTTGATTATTTTAAAGTTGCGTGCACTTAAAAGCAAAGAAATTGTAAAGTAATGCTGGTTAGTGATGATACATTAAAGAGGATTAATATGGGTTTTTTTGTTGAATCTGGAGAATTATACCCTTTACTAGAGGAAGAGGCTGAAACCATTCCGGAAGATGTGGAGAAGGCTGAACCGGTGAAGAAAGTGACTAAGAAGTGGAAGCTTAAGGAAGTGGTTGCTGAAGACAAAACCCCCAAAGATAAGGAAACCAAGTCCGCACCTCCCAAGCCGAAAAAACAGAAAGCATATCCAGATGAGGAAGCTGTTAAGTGGAGGGATGACAAGGAGAAGAGAAAAGAAGGGGATCCATAGTTCGGATTGGACCCTGCTGAGGCTAAGGCCTTAAAAGAGAGAGCTGCTGATGAGTTAGAAAAGCAAGAAAAAGAGAAAAGGATGAAGAAGAAGATGTCAGAAGAAGAGATTGTTCAATCTCTTTTGAAATCAACAGAGACAGATTCTGATCAGATTCCGATTCCAGAAACTTTCCTTACCGAACCATTACCAGAGACTCCAGGAAAGAACTACATCACTTCAGAAAAGTCTAAGGGTAAATAGGTTGTTGAAGAAGTAGAGAAAATAGCTTCTGAAGAAGTAGAAGAAGAAGTAGTAGAGGAAGAATAAGAAGAAGAATAAGGAAGTGATGATCTTGATGACCTAATCAAACAAGTAGAATATTATCAAGAAAAGGCTGAATCTTCAAATTTAGTCACTCCGGGAAAGGGAGTTGAGAAAGAATGTAGGAAGGATGATGATAAAAAAGAGGAAGAAAAAGAAAATGTTTTGTATGATGAGGAATAATCCTATGAAAATAATTTTCTTGAGAAAGGAGTAGAAAAGGAGAAAATAGATGAAGACAAGATTGTTCAACTATCAGAGAGTGAAGAAGAATCTCCAGATGATCAACCCATTCTGAAAACTGATAAAGGAAAGCAAGTGCTCATGGATACACCAACAAAAGACATCATCAGGAATAAAGAAGTTGGTGGTTCTTCTAAAAGGAAGTTGGTGCAAATTAAAGAAGAAAAATCCCCAAGAAAGTTATCGGATTTGGAGTCATCAGCACACAGTCATGAATTTGTTGTTGAATCTTTGAAAAAGTTGGTGGACACCATTCCGATTTTCCCCACTATTGACTCCAGATGCTAGATTCTGTAACATAGTCTAAACCAGAAATCAGAATCCTTATCCATGGTGATGGATAAGTGTGTGAAGATTGAAGCTGACCACAGAAATTTCCTTATCAATTATGATGTATACAGGAAATCATGCAACAAAATAACTTTGTGGTCTAAGAAAGTTGAAGAAGACATGGCTGACTTTGATCATTTTCAAAATGATGTTAAAGATTCCTTTAACACCAAGGATTCCAAGATTAAGAATCTTCAGGATGATCTGATCATTGAGAAAAGTTCTCGGAGGCAACAGGTGAAGGACTTGAATGATACGGTTAACTCTTTTTCTAAAAATTTTAAAAGGGATAGAGTTCTCCGGATTCAACTCCAAGAAAAACTTGTAAAGAAATATGAGTTAGTAAAGATGCAAGAAGAGGCCATGAAGGCTCAGGCAGAGGTGTTGAAAGCTCAATAAGAAAGGATCACAACTTTGGAGAAGCAAGCTGAGGAGGATTAAAAAGACTTGAAGAAGCTAAAAATCTTGTTGAAGAAACTAATCCCAAAGGAAAAGGAGGACAAATAGACAAATCCGATATTTTGTTGCATTTGTCTTTCCTTGTAATTTTTTTTTCAACTCTAATTAAATTTTGGTTGGTTTTATCTTGTGTTGTTATATACTAATGTTTCAGGTACCATATTTCTTTTCCATTCCCTTAAATTGTTTTTGAAAATCACAAAGGGGGAGAAGGAAAAAGAACTACTCAAAGTGAAGATATCCTTAAAGTAAGGGGGAGTTTCTCATTACGAAGTTTTTCATTCCCATGATAATGAAAACTCCATTATGGAAATCCAGAATACAATCCTTAGAGTTTCAATTCCTAAGGGGAGTTAGTTGTATTCATCATCTATGAACAATGGGAGATACAGTTTTAATTTCAAAGTCTAATGAAAATTTTCAAAGTCCTTATAATCTTTTTTTGTAAGGTTGTTTGTGCTTTCCAAAAAGGGAGAGATTGTTGAGTCAATAAGGTATTCCTTATGACTTTTCCATTCCTTATTGTTTTGAAAATAAAAAACACCCTATACTTAAGCAAATATGCATTTTACTTATATAAGGAAAATTTCCTTCTCAATGCAATTTACCCCTACCATAATTTCATTGTTCATATCAATATTTTCCTTAAACATAAAAATCGGATTCATAACAAAAACCTTGGAATCATATAATACTTAGATATAAAGCATTCTGTTTTAGGATCCGAATTCTGGATATGAACTGTAATAAAGTTCCACTCTGAATTTTGGATATGAACTGTAATAAAGTTCCACTCCGAATTCTGGATATGAACTATAATAAAGTTCCACTCCGAATTCAGGATATGAACTGTAATAAAGTCCCACTCTGAATTCTGGATATGAACTGTAATAAAATTCCACTCTGAATTCCAGATACAAACTCTAATGAAGTTCCATTCTGAATTCTAGATACAAACTCTCATATAGTTTGACTCCGAATTCTAGATAAGAACTCTCATATAGTTCCATTCCGAATTCTGGATATGAACTCTCATATAGTTCCATTCCAAATTCTGGATACGAACTCTAACAAAGTTTGACTCCGAGCTTTTAATAGTTCGACTCCAAACTTTTACTAGTTCGACTCCAAAATTTTATGAGTTCGACTCTGAACTTTTATGAGTTCGACTCCAAACTTTTATGAGTTCAACTACGAATTTTGTAAGTTCAGATTCTGAACTCTAGTGAAACCAGACTCCGAATTTCCTTAGAAATTCAGACTCCATATTTCCATAGAATTCAGGTTCTGAATTCCTATAAAACAGAATCCAATATCTTTTTATTACAAACTCTGAATTTCATTTTTGCTTAGACTCCAAACCTTTATTTGCTTACATTCTGAACTACAGTTTTTCTTATGCTTACACTCATTTCATTATAAAACAATGTCGTGATTTCAGTTACACATGTTTTGTTATAAAACGATGTCATCCATTTTGTTTCTAACTAACCATTGGTTTATTGACACGTGTACAGGTCCCTATGAAATTTAAGGAAAATATGACCGTTAGAGGAGGGAGCCAACCGTTCGAACTGAGCCTATAAATAGGATCTCATTTGAAAGAGCTCACAACAATTGACATTGAAGTTGATCACTCTAGAAACCACACGCTGTAAAGGTGATTTCTAAAGAGCGAATCTTTTCAGGCCTTGTGCATACTGAATTGCTCGTTCAGATTGCTTCGTACGACTCCGAATGTTGGTGATTACATTTGAGGGCTTCCGGGGATATGAAGACAGAGGTTCCAACTACCTTGAAGTTGAGGGCTTCTGGGGATAGGAAGATAGAGGTGCCGACTTCCTGGAAGTTTGAGGGCTTCCTTGCTGAGGAAGACAGAGGTTCCAACTACCTTGAAGTTGAGGGCTTGCGGGGAAAGAAAGACAGAGACTCCTATCTTCATATTGAGGGCTTACCCCGGTGTGGGTAAGACATACTTTCTTGAAAGTATAAATCAAGGGACCTTTATCCAAGGTTGTTGGATACCCTTCTCTTTGGGTTAAAAGATTTATATCTTGTTACTTGTAGTTTTACTACTAGTTTTTCCACTTCTTTTCATATTGTAAGGAAAGTATAACCTTCTTATATTTCCTTACACTTGTACTCTGATTCATTTAGATTCTATACGCTTTAAGGTCGAATCTCATATTGTAAACTTTGGTTAAGTTTAAATTTCCAGATCCATATTTTCGGAACCTGTTTTCAGAATCACTTTCCAGATTTAAGCAAGTGTATAGAACTTGAAGTTTGTAACTTCATACTTTGTCCCAATATTTTAATTGGTGTTAGAGGTGTTGTGAATTTGCTTAGTTTAACTTTTTTAAACTTAGATATTTCCTTGTTTAAGGAAAATTTTAAAGTGTACAATTCACCCCCCTCTTTTATATTGAGAATATACATCGTTATTTCGATCCTACAATAATGGACTAAGTGTAGTTGTTGCACTAAAAGGTCATCATAGTTCCCCACTAGGATGAGAACCCAAAAGTGTTAGGAAAATATTCTTAAATATTTTTTCTATAGAGAGATGATATTATTTGAGGGACACAAATGATACTGGCTATTAAGGGTATAGAATCATATGACTTTGAGGCACATTCTCATGGTGCACACCCTTGATAATATCTAGTGTAGGAAATTATGAGAACAAGACCTGCTAGTAGGAAATCCACATTTATATGTATCATTGGATGTTTTCATCTATATACATGTATATTGATCCTTAGACTTTAATATTATTATTAATGAGTATTATAAGTTGTGTACTTTGATGTATTAGCAAAAACTATGATGACATATGTTCATAGCGAGGTAGGATACGTTGGGTGTGTCACGGATAATATTTCATTAATGAATAATGTGAGAAATGATTTTTCCCTTATATTCTTTAATAGAATTTGATATCTCTATCAATTTTATGGAAATTTTATAACTTAAATAAATCCATGACCATAGTGTTCTATAGGAAATTTTGATTTTCAGAAATTCAAATAAAGGGACATCGAACACATAGGATGATGGCACCGACATGCAACCTGATTGATTAGAGATAACATGATAAAGAGATTATATTACACAGTAAGCATCTGTATGAGGTATTATGTCATTACAACATTAAATTCTTTCTCTATGGGTTCCTTGACATGTTGTTAGGATCTAACCTTAGACTTTAGGCTACTTTGCCTAATGCAATTGAGAAAGAGTCCTAGAGGGTCACACACTATGTGTATTCAGAATCTTAGTTAAATAATATACTATTATTTATTATTGAACAAGTTGAATAAATATTATTCCCACATGTGGATTAATAATTATTCATATTTTCTTGATCACATATATTGATTCACTATTTATTCAATAGAAAATTATATGATCAGAATATTTAATAAATATTTATTTGCTATTTAGTGAATATAATATTTATTTATTTATTGGAAAATAATGAAGTGATATTTATTTATTAAATAAATATTAACTATTCAAGGCACGATAAATATTGTGGATGAATGAAAACATGAGTTTAGTGGTCTAGTAAGAAATAATATATATCGAATATTATTTTATTAAGTAATATTTAATTTAATTCGTAAGTTTAGTACATGTCAAGAAATAATAATAATAATATTATTATAAACATGGGGTTTCATAGGTATTAAATAAATAATAAAGGAAACTTGTACAATTATTTATTTATAAACATAGAAGTGTATAAGTCCAATTATATTATTTTTTCATGAGAGATAATTCATTTCTTTTGTTGTGCACAATGAAATTCAGAGAATCCTCTCAAAGACCTAGAGAGCCCTCTTCTCAAATAATTCTCTCAATAACGGAGAGAAATATTCCTCCACCTTCCACTCTCAATTCAAGAGAGATCAAAGATAATCCTTTGGAAGCAATTATTGGGGAGATCAAAGGCGAATGATGCAAGTGATAGGATATAACATACTAGCACATAGATATTCCTATAGTGACGTTCAAAGATTTGTGGAACACTTATGGTTCATCACTAGAGGGAATCTATTCTTGATTCCTATAATGAAATGACTGTACAATATAAATCCATTTCTAAATCCATGAATGAAAAAAGAATTTCTCACAAGGTAATTCTTTAATTTCTGAAATTAATTATAAATAATATGTGATGATCCTGTGTTTTGGTCCCAATGTTTTATCCATGTTCTGTATATTTTGATTAAATTATGTTGATCATAGTATTTATCATTATATAAATCTCCTATTTAATTTAAATAATAAAAAAAGAAAAGCTGGGCCTGAACTATCACCCACTTTCACTGCTCCTAAAACCTTTAAGTGGTATAAAAATAGGTTTCATAATTATTTATAATTATTTAATGATTATTGATAGATTTACGCATTTATAATTTAGTTTTCAATTCCAGTTTAATCATTCTAAAATTAAAATTTATATATATACTTATTCCTCTCCATTTCTCATAAATATAATCAAATAAAATAATTTTATGAATGAAATAAATTTGAAGATCTCATATGGATGTGCTGAGGAATCTGGACGGATAACACAAGAGTACATGCTGTGTAACTCGGAGGTACATACCATGTACTAGTGTTTAATTTACCAATAATTAATTCAGAATTAATTTAAGGAATTTTCACTCATTACACAAAGTGAATTTAATTATATTCCATATTTTGACCAGGCCATCCTCTCGCACTGTCATCCAGAGTAAGTGCCACATAACTTCCACACACAATATTCCTTAGTCATTGACGGGCCATGTATCTTCTTACATGGACTACTGGATTTTTGACCATGTAACTTGGAGACCACACATCGTGTAGATCATATAAACACCGTTTACTCCAAATTTTTTAATGGAATGGTAACATGCTGATTCCCAAATCATTTTCCTCAGATAGATGTTGAGAATAGTAAAATCATGTAGATGTCTTGTACACACGGTGTAATTATATCATATTAAACAAAATTGAAAATTAATTTATTATAGTGTGTAAACCTTATCAACACATGATTTCATGTAGTCATTAATTAGATAGGACCCTCAATGTGACGAGTTTATATATATATATATATAAATACCTAATTAATTTCTATATAATGTTTAGATATATATATCATGTATAATTCGTATTGCAATTATTACTCTACACATTGAATCATTACACACTATGTTAAAAAAATATAATTGTGTAAAATATGTGATTATTTAGTTGATAGTTCACATCATGATATTACGTGATAATTCATGTATGCAACATGTCACAAGAGTAAATAATATATGAGTATAATACATTTTGGGTAGTTCAGATGGGTACTCACTGTGTTTCCTATAAGGTACATTTTTATTGTACATAATTAATTTTTAATAAATTTATTTAATTTGTTCAAAATTATGATGGATGATAATCTCAAGGAAATTCAAATGAGAATTTTGATAAAATAATTGATTAATTAAAGAATATAATTAATTGATTCAAGCATGATTTTTCTTAAATAAGAAAAATTAATAATTTAATGCTAATTTTATTAAATTCATAATTCTTTGGATGCATATGGATGATCATGATCCTAGACCATACCTTTGTATGTGAATTATTTCTTCTAATTTACTATTAAATTAAATTATCAGCCTACATACCATCTCTTCTCTTATTTTGTAATGGACTGCATGCCCATGGTTTCTTTTATATAAAATCCTTCCCCTGACCCGTGTGTGAGTAAAGGAATTTGTATTAGATAGAGCTCCCAAGTTAGTGCAGCTGATTTAAGTTAAGATTCGAGATAAAACCAATATAAGAGAGATAAATAGGTGTATATGTGGAAAGCTACAACACAAACCTTGATTGGTTCAAGGTGTTTTTCCCTAGGTCAACTGTTGGTTTATCATTCACTAGATAAACTAACCATTAATAGAATTTTATGATCACACCACTTTATTATTTTATTTCTATCAAGTTTTATGGTTGTTTCATTATGGATATTTTATCACAATCACATGAATTAATGAATTAACAATCATTCAAGATAGAACTAAAATAAATTGGATTATAAGAAAATATTATATAAGAGATGATTAATCACTTATGTAAATAAACTTAATATTAACAGGCATGTAATAAAAATAATAATTGGAAATTTATAAATAAAAGATAAAATACCTCAATTATATATATTAAGTCTGTATAACCTTAGAATACTTTAGTTAAAATTGAACCATAGTTCAAGGTTCTTGACTATCCAAAGTTGTAGTTCTTTAAATTATCGAGGAATTCTAACATGATGTTTTGGGTTGACTTAAATTAGTTCACATCAAGGGTGGAATGCCAAATTAGGACATGGTGTAAGTGAGATTTAGGGGTTGAGAAAATAAAATTTGAGGATTTTAGGATTGGGGATTCCACTCAATAGATCAAGGAATTGGGAGTTAATACAGTTGAAATTTGGAATGACTACCTAAAACCCTTAAAATTTCTTCATCATCCAATGTTAGGGTGATGAGAAGTGGAATATAGATCCTTGAAACTAAAATGTCCATGAAATAGGATATTTCTAAGATAATGGTGATGGCTATTGTATTTCTATAAAATATTGGGAGATTAATAAATATAATATTTATTTATTTGTCTAAATTTTATCTGATAAAGTACTAAAACACTATTCATAATATTTATATAAACAACAATAAAATGAGTTCAAACATATCACTGTGATCCATAATTGGGAACGATAACCTCTCACCAATAAAAATGTCTAAGAATGAAAAAGGAACTTATGCATTATCCTATTCCATGAAATGAAATTGTATGTGTTAGAATAACTTATTCCAAATGCGTCTGGTAATGAGGATAATAAGGAAGAGTCATCTCTCTATGAGAAACATTTATACGACACTAAAAATATTCAATGTTTCATACTATAATCCATGAATAATAATCTTCTAAAGAAACATGAGGACATGTAGGATGATGTCCCACCTTCAGGATCCCTATCAAGATAATATGAGAGAAGATATATACAATATGACAACCCTATTCTTTATTACACACTAAAACATGATTTATTACATAAAATTCACTTGATACAACATATAATATCGAGAGGTCTAGTGTATTTGGTGCTTAGAAACATTATATAACAACTTAAAACATAGAATGCAACATCTTATTGAAAACATCTTTTATATGACCACTACATTCCCTCGTACTTAGCATTGCATGGGATAACCTAAGGACATGCATAAGAAAAGGGTGAGCTATAAATACTAGTAAGGGAATAAAAATGGAATAACATGAGGAATACAATAAATGTTAGACAATAAGAATATCAATGGATAACAATAGAAACATGAACATAAAGGCATGATAAAGAATGATAATCATAACATGGAAATGTGGCAACAACACTTAACATTGAATTAGCATGAGCCAAGGCCCATTGCACATAGAGCACGAGTAAACCCTAATTGCACATGAACCATGAGTAAAACCTTATTGAACTTGAATTATCATGAGTCAAAACTCATTTAACATGAATTATCATGATACTATACTTTACCCAATGCATTGGAATGCTATCAGGGTTCACCCTTCTTAATCATTTCATTTCATGCATAAGTGTGCGACACAGATCATAAAACATAGATTCTTTAAACATCATCATTTATTCCATGATAAAGGAGTTTGTAATTCATACATGAAACTCTTTAAACAATAAGTAAATGTTTATAAAGGTGAATACCCTTGATAGAGAAATGGGCATGGTATTAACTACACAATGACTTTGGCTTGGAAAATCGCGGTGTAATTTTGACAGCATAACAGCGTGACATAAGAACTCATAAAAATGGTTGATGAGAGAGAAACAGATGTATCATCATATTTATATAAATTTTAAAGTAAGGGAGGTTATATAGATACATGTCCCAATAAACTTAATGGAATTTAGATACATAAAACCAAATAATTGCTTGATTGTAAATGAGGAGAGAGAAATTCCTTACAGAATTTTGGCATGGTAATGAGTGTACATGGAAGGAATTAATGAGAGAGAAAGGGGGTCTCTAATTATTCAAACATGAATATATAAGTATGGTGGAGGTTCTAAATCATACCCCAACATTTTTAATTGAAATCAAAAGGATATAACAATACAAATAAACTTGGACAAAATTTAGAAAGGAAGAAATCCCTTACTTGGATGTGTGCTTCCAAAGGATTGGGAGAGGCTTGAGAGAGGATTCTGGGGAGCTTGGGGTTCCTTGGGAGGATTATAGAGAGAGGAGGGAATAGGTTGGACAAACTAAAAAGGCTTTTAGTGAAGAGGAAGTGGGAGCTTGGGTGAGTTTATATAGGAAACAAGATGGAATTATTTATTATTTCGGTTTGGGACATCACACATTAAAATAATCAAAACCACAAACCAGACCATGGTTTTTGCCCATGGTTTTTTCCAAAGGGGATTGTAAAACAATATTTTATGAGTATAATGTCTGAAATTCTTAAAATAATAGGATTTCTTATGTGGAGGTGAGTCACACTCTAAAGGAAAACAATTTAAAAAGACAAAATGTTTTATAAGCCTTGAAGGGTCCACTAAAGCTTTGTAAAATAAATAAATCAAACCCAAAATCACATTATTTTAATTATAAAACACATATTTTCTGAAAATAATGTTTATAGCATTTAATTACATCACTATTGGGTCATTATGATGCCATAAAACACATTATATATTTAAATGGTATTTAATTTTTACCCAAAAATTCAACTGTCTTAGAAAATTATGAAAAATTCACCATCGGATAATTTCTAAGTCCTGATTCCAAAAATAATATTCATTTTATCTAAATAATTTTATAAATATGTGATTTTTTACTTTTAAAATAAAAACTGACATTTATCGAAAATTCATGGGTTTTGACCAAAACAACTTTCAAACCTTAATATAAATTACAATTGCATTCATAAAATTATACGATAATTTATATTTCATAAAAATAGATTTAATAATAATAATAATATTTTATTAAAATATTATTTAATTCAAAAATCTGTTAATTCATCATAATATATTTCTTAGTTTAATATTAACTAAAAATACTATTGGTGCTTTAAAAAATATTTAAAAAGTAACAATAATAAAATGAATGTATATTAATTATTATATAAAAAAATAATTCACATAATCATAATGCTTGGGTCTTGTTACATAACCCATTAAAACACCCTCATAAGACCTTAGGGTAAGTTGCACGATGATAACAGACTCTTGGGGTGGCTCGGATAACATTGCTCGAGTGGTAATCTCTATCAACTTCCACTTCTCTTATAGGCAGTTCCGCTCAAGATTAACGTATTCAAGATCATCTTGGGCTTGGTCAAGAATGAAGCCCAATGACGCCACCTCCTTTCTAAGCTCTGAAAAATGGGATTCGTATGGGGCAAGTCTACTAGATGAGGCCATCACTTCCTTTGTGTGAGTAAATTGGATTTGTTAAAGATATATGTTTATACTAATCATGTGATAACCGTTCAATTGATATATTACCAATGGTCACAATTATTAATGGTATTTTAAAATCCAAAACATAGAACCAAATAAGTGAATACATTTTACATAACCATAAGAAGACATTTAAATAGACCAAGATGAATTTTCATTAATAAATTTTTGGGTCATTACAATCTTCCCCCTTAAGAAATTTCACCCTCGAAATTTCCTTTTCCCATACTAAAATAGATATGGGTAACTTTGCTTCATCACTTCCTCCGATTTCCATGTTTCTTCTTCAAACTTGTGGTTTTTCCATAACACCTTGACAAGGGGCATTGTCTTATTTCGTAGAACATTTTCTCTACAATCTAAGATCTTTACTGGTTTCTCCTCGTAAGAAAGATCATGCTCTAACTATACTACCTCTAAAGAGAGTACATGTGAAGGGTCCCTTATGTACTTCCTTAAGAGGGATACATGAAAGACACCTTGTACTTTGGACGTGGTAGGTGGAAGTGCTAGTCGATATCCACAACCCCGACACGATCAAGAATCTCAAAGGGGCTGATGTACCTAGGACATAACTTACCTTTCTTTCCAAACCTCATGACCTTCTTCCATGGAGATATGCATAGAAATACCATGTATCCATCTTTAAACTCAATATATCATTGATGGTTATCTGTATAACTCTTCTATCAACTATGGGATTCCATGATATGCTACTAAATGGTTTTTAGCTTCTCCATCATTTCTTCGACCATTTCACGTCCTAGAAGCTTACGCTCACCGACTTCATCCCAACATGCCTATGTTCCTCACCTCTTCCCATAAAGGGCTTCATAAGGTTCCATTTAGATGCTCAAATGGAAACTATTATTATAAGATAACTCAACTATAGGAAGACGTTGATCCCATCCTCCTTTGATGTCCATTGAGCATGCTCTCAACATGTCAAGTGTTTGGATAGTCCATTCTGATTGACCATCAGTTTGAAGATGATAAGATGTACTAAAGTTTAAATCAGTATCCCGAGCATGTTGAAGAATATTACAAAACTTAGAGGTGAATCTTGGATCTTGATCATATATAATCGATAGTGGTACCCCATACAGCCATACCACATCAATGATGTATATCCATGATAGTTGATTCAATGAGAAATCTTCCCTAATTGCAATGTAGTTTGTAGAATTTTTAAGATGATCCACAACAACCCATATTGCATTTTTGCATTTGGATGTCTTTGGAAGTCTGGTGAAAAAGTCCATGGTTATATTCTCCCATTTCCATTCTGTCATGGGAAATGGTTTCATCATCCCCTTAGACTTATACCTATCTGCCTTCACTTTTTGACACACCAGTCAGTTTGATATATATTCAGAAATTTCCTTCTCCATATTATCCCACCAATAATGATCTCGGAGATCTCGATACATCTTTGTGTTTCCTATGTGAATAGAAAAATTTGAACTATGTGCATTATCCAAAAGTTTCTTCTTCAGCTCCAGACTTGATGGAACACATAGTATTTTTCCAAATCTCACAATTCCTTCTTCATTAACATTGAACTCCAAGGATTTCCCTTTTCTGATAACTTCCACTTTCTTTTGAATTCCCACATAATCCTTTTGAGCATAATTTAACCTTTACAAAAGAGATGGTCGAGCAATAATTTGTGAAAGGATTGATGATGTTCCATTCTTTATGATTCCCTTGTCCATCTTTATCAAATCTAAATTATTGGATCCTTCTCAATTATCATCAATGATATAAATGTTGGGTCCATTCTACTTAGAGCATCTTCCACCTTGTTTTCTTTCCTAGGGTGGTAATGGATTAAGTAGTCATAGTCTTTGATCAACTCTAAACATCTTCATTGATGCATGTTCAACACTTTATGTGTGAATATATACTTGAGGATTTTGTGGTCCTTATATATTTCACACTTCTACCCAAAGAGATAATTCCACCAAATTTTTAAAGTTAAGATCACTGCATCCAACTCCAGATCATGTGTTGGATAATTATTCTCATTAAATTTCAATTGCCTTAAAGCATAGGTAATGAATTTTTCATTTTTCATCAACACACAGTCCAAGACCTTCTTCAAAGAATCACTGAGTACCATAAAAAGTTCTCCACTTTTGGGTAAAGTGAGCATGAGCATAGTGATAAGCCTCCTTTTCAACTCCTTGAATATTTATTTGCATTCATCACTCCAAGAAAACTTTACTCCCTTCTAAGTTAGCTTGGTAAGAGGTTTGGACAATCGTGAGAAATTTATCACAGATCGTTGATAATATTCAGCTAACCCCAAGATGTTACAGATATCCATTAATGATGTTGGCCTAGGCCATCCCTCTATTGTAGTTGTCTTGGAGGGAACCACATATATCCCATTGATTGTTATGATATGGCCCATGAATGAGACCTCCTTCAACCAGAACTCACACTTGATGTACATTGCATAGAGATTCTCCTTTTGCAAGGTCTCTAGTACAGTTCTTAGATGCTCCTCATGATACTCCTTTGTTTTGGAGTATATTAGAATATCATCTATAAATACTACCAAATTTTTTTTGAGGTAATCTCTAAAGACTCCATTAATTAAGTCCATGAAGCTTTCTAGAGCATTATTAAGTCCAAAAGGTATTACTATGAATTCATAGTGCCCATATCTTGTAAGAAAAGCTGTCTTGGGGATATCTTCCTTCTTCACCATTACTTGATAATATCCCGATCACAAATGTACCTTGGAGAAGTATCATTCTCCACGTAACTGATTTACAAATTCATTAATTTGTGGGAGGGGATAATTTTTCTTTATCATGATTTAGTTAAGTTTATGATAATCGATGAAAAGGCGCATTGACCCAACCTTCTTCTTGAAAAAGAAGACTGGTGCACCCCATGGTGAAGCACTTGGGTGTATAAACCCTTTATCCAGATTCTTTTATAGTTGTTTCTTAAACTCCTCAAGCTCCACAACAGCCATTGTTTATGGAGTCTTGGATATTGGAAATTCCCCAGGTATAAGATAAATTGAGAATTAAACATCTCTTCTAGGAGGATGACCAGGAAATTTCTCGGGAAACACTTCAGTGAATTCCCTCAGAATAGGCATGTATTCAAGGATGGTTGCCTAATTAGACTCAATCATCTGAGCCAGATATGTGTGTTCATGGGGTAGTAATATCTACTTTTGAGATGATGGTGCTAAAGAAGATTCATCTTCCTCCTTTCACTTGTATAGAATCGGGGGTTGATTCGCCACATGGAGAGTGATTTATCTCTCATGGAAATTTATATTTTCTTTATATAAGGAAATCCAATCCATTCCAAGAATTGCATAAAATTCCACCATAGGGAGTATAATGAGGTTCTCCAAGAAGTTCAATCCACCGATTATGACAGGGGAGGAGTTATATTCATGGGATGAAATGATTTCCCAATTTACCATACTCACAAAAAACATTACTTCCATGATTTTGTGGTGGTGTTGGGATTGTTCTACTAAACTTTCAGGATATAAAAGAATGTGTAGAACTATGAATGATTACCTTACCTTTCACGTTTTGATTCTGGTTATACCTTATCCGATATAGACATGGGATGAGTACTTTAAACTATTAAACACATACAGGGGAATCCAAATACAAAAAGGGATAACTTATAAATTACTTTTATTTCCATAACTTATGAATCTATAGGCTTTAATCTATAATATCCATGATCTACTTTCCAACATATATTCTTAAGGGATTTGTTTAATTCCCTTAATAATGGTTCATACTAATATTGTGAATTTACCAAAGAATATCCCTTGGGAGTGTCGTAACCAAGAGTGCAGCAAGACCCATTTTCGTGTACCAGGATACCCCGGGTCAAGCCTGAAACTCTTTGTCGGAGTTTTCACTCCTAGGTACATCTGTACCAAAGCCACCTCTACCTGCTCGTATCCAGATAGATATTTATTTTCTTGATAAACCACTTACTCAATACTCACCGAACCTTAGGGATGTTTTTATTATGCTTATTCTACTCTTTAAGGCTTCACTAGGGTTTTCTAATCCTAATCCCAAAACAACTAAACCTATCCTATGATACCAACTATGATAACCCTTCTCTTTATTACACACTAAAACATGATTTATTACATAAAATTCACTTGATACAATATAGAAGATTGAGAGGTATAGTGTCTTTGGGGATTAGGAATATTAAATAACAACTTAAAACATAGAACATAACATCTTATTGAAAACATCCTTTACATGACCACTACATTCCCTCGTACTTAGCATTGCATGGGATAACCTGATGACATGCATAAGAAAAGGGTGAGCTATAAATCCCAGTAAGAGAATAAACATGGAATAACATGAGGAATACAATAAATGTTAGACAAAAGGCATATCAATGGATCATAAGAGAAACATGAACATAAAGTCATGATAAACCATGATAATCATAACATGAAAATGTGGCAACAACACTTAACATTGAATTAGCATGAGCCAAGGCTCATTGCACATGGAGCATGAGTAAACCCTCATTGCACATAAAGCATGAGTAAACCCTAGTTGAATATGAATTAGCATTAGTAAACAATCATTGTACATGAAGTATCATGATACTATACTTTACCCAATGCATTTAAGCGCTATTAGGGCGCACCCTTCTTAATCATTTCATTTCATGCATAAGTGCGCCACATGGATCAAAAAACATGGATTCATTAAACATCATAATTTTTTACACAATAAAGGAGTGTAAAATTCATACATGAAACTCTTTAAAAAATAAGTAAATGTGCATAAAGGTAAATACCCTTGATAGAGAAATGGGCATGGTATTCACTACATAATGACTTTGGCTTGGAAAATCGCAGTGTAATTTCGGCAGCATAACGACGTGACCTAAGAACTCATAAAAATTGTTGATGGGAGATAAAGGGGTGTACAATTATATTTAAATGAAATGGACAGTAAGTGGGGTCATATAGATACATGTCCCAACAAACGTAATAGAATTTAGATACATAATACAAAAGAATGGCTTGAATATAAATGAAGAGAGTGAAATTCCTTACGGAATTTTGACATGGTAACGAGTGTACATGGAAGGAATTAATGAGACATAAAGGGGATATATCATTATTAAAACATGAATATTTAAGTATGGGGGAGGTTATAAATCACAAACCAACATTTTTAATTGAAAGAAAAAGTATATAACAATATAAATAAACTCGGACAAAATTTAGAAAGTAAGAAATCCCTTACTTGGAAGTGTGCTTCAAAAGGCTTGGAAGAGGCTTGAGAGAGGATTATTGGGAGCTTGGGGTGCCTTTTTAGGATTATAGATAGATTAGGGTAGAGGTTGGATGAACTCCAAAGGCTTTTAGTGAAGAGGAAGTGGGAGCTTGGGTGGGTTTACATAGGGAAAGAGAGAGAATTCTTTATTATTTAGGTTTGGGACACCACACATTAAACTAATCAAAACCACAAACCATCCCATGGTTTTTTGAAAAAGGGGAGTGGAAAAAAAATATTTTATGAGGCCAATGTCTGAACATCTTAAAATAATATGGTTTCTTATGTGAAGGTGAGTCACACTCTCAAGGAACACAATTTAAAAAGACAAAATGTTTTATAAGCCTTGAAGGGTCCACTAAAGCTTTATAAAATAAATAAAACAAACCCAAAATCACATTATTTTAATGGTAAAACATATATTTACATAAAATAATGTTTATAGTATTTTATTACATCACTATTGGGTCATTATGATGTCATAAAACACATTATATATTTAAACGGTATTTAATTTTTACCCAAAAATTTGACTGTCTCAGAAAATAAAGAAAAATTCACCATTGGATAATTTTGACATCCTGATTCAAAAAATAATATTCATTTTATCCAAATAATTTTCTAAATATGTGAACTTTTACTTTTAAAATAAAAATGACAATTATCGAAAACTCAGGGGTTTTGACAAAAAAAGATTTCAAACCTTAATGAAAATTAAAATTGAATTCATAAAATTATAAAATAATTTATATTTAGTAAAAAAGTAATTTAATAATAATAATAATATTTTATTAAAATATTATGTAATTCAAAAATCTGTTAATTCATTAAAAGAGATTTCTGAGTTGAATATTAACTAAAAATACTATTTGTGCTTTAAAAACTATTTACAAAGTAACAATAATAAAATGAATGTATATTCATTATTATATAAAAAATAATTCAAATAATCATAATTCCAGGGTCTTGTTACATAACTCCTTAAAACACCCACATAATACCATATTTTAAGGTGCGTGATGGTGACATACTCTTGGGGTGGATCAGATAACATTGCTCGAGTGATAATCTCTATCAACTTCCATTTCTCTCGTAGGCTGTTCCACTTGAGCTTAAAGTATTCTAGCTCCAATTGGGATTGGTCAAGAGTGAAGCCCAATGAACCCACCTCCTTTTTGAGCTCCGACAAATAGGTTTTGTATGGGGAAAGTATACTAGATGAGGCCATCACTTCCTTTGTCTGAGTAAATTTGATTTGTTAAATCCCTATATTTATACTAATCATGTGATCACTGTTCAACAACTATATTTGCAATGGTCACAATTATTAATGGTATTTTAAAATCCAAAACATAGAACCAAATAAGTTCATAGGTTTTACATAACCATAAGAAGACATTTAAACAGACCAAGCGGAATTTTCATTAATAAATTTTTGTGTCGTTACATATAAGATCTCCAATTAATTGTTTACAACTAATCATGGAGAGTTTGCACCAGATGGGCCGCATGATATCAAGATTATTGGATACATTAAAAACTTAAACACCTTAAGAATTAAATTTCCAGATGAGTTTCTCACAGATCTCATTCTTTCCTCACTACCCAAGACCTGCTCTAGTTTTATTATTAATTATAACATGAGTAATAACTAGAAGAGTATTTCAAAACTTCTTACTTTGATTTTCTAAGTGGATAAGGACACATGGCCTGATAAATCTATGGTACTTATAGTGAGTAATAAATGGAAGAACAAGGTGAAGGGAACTAAGACTCATAAAAATTTTAGTTCTCCCAACCACCATCCTTCTAAGAAGAGGATGATCCATAGACAGGTCAAGGAAAATGATGTAGTATGTTTTTTCATGTGGAAAGAAAGGCCACTGGAAGATGAACTCCACCCAGAAGTAAAGGGAATCTAAATGTGAGTTTATTATTGAGTGTAATCTTTCAATATTTACACACTGGTTATTAGATATATCTTTTGGTGATCAAATCTATATCCAAATGAAATAACCAAGTATATTTTAAAATATTTCTAGAGGAGAGGTGGATTTGTGAGCTACCAATGGTGCAAGGTTGGCCTCTCTATCCATTAATGACTACCAAATGTAATTTATAATAGAATGATATTGGTTTAAATGGATTTTTATTATGTACTAATTGTTACCAAAACATAATTTTTGTATCATTTGACAACGAGCCTATACCCAAGTGGTACAGACTCCTTCTTGGCATCCAAAAGGCCCAATATCGAATCTGGTATAGATGAATTTCTTGGTACTATAGCAGTACTATATCAGGGAACTGTAGCTATATTATAGATGTGGTGACACTGTAGTAGTGGAGGCACTGCAACAGGCACTGTAGTGGACCGGGTACTGTAGCATTACTGTTCACCGATGGGCCCTTTGGGTGAAAAATGGGCTTTCAAGCTTTGTATTTAGGCAACTTGGCTTGGGGAATTCGGTCGATGTAATAGGTCTCTCTCTACCCATAAAAAATAGGTCTTTTATTTAATAATAAAATGAGGCTTTGGCCCGAATATTTAAAAAAATACCATTTTCATCATTTATAGATGCATATGGTTTGATTTTCATGTTTGGAAATAAAATTTGTTCTTGTTATAAACACAACATATGATATGGTATGGCACATTTAAATAATGACCTTTATGTATTAAATTATGAAAAACAAGTATTGAAAATAGATAATGAATCACGTTCACATGACTCATATAACACCTAGTTATGGAATCACCATCTTGGTCATGTAAATGAGAAGAATTTTAAAAATCTATGTCAAGAATGTTATTTAGACTCTTCTGAGCCAAAAATACTTAAAATATGTCATTCTTTATTACAAAGAAAAATAACAAAACTTCGGTGGATAGGGTGGAAGGGCCATAGATATTTTATTATTGGTACACACTAATGTGTGTGGACTATTTCTAGTATAGGATAAAGGTGGGTATTCTAACTTCATAATTTTTATTTATGACTTGAGTAAATATGGCTATGTTTACTTGATGAGGTATAAGTCCAAGTCCTTTGAGAAATTAAAATAATTCAAGAATGAAGTAGAGAATCAACTTGGAAAGAAGATAAAGAAGATTAAATTGCATCAAGGTGGTGAATATCATAACCAAGAGTTTATCAACCTTTTATGGGAGTTTGGGATTTTATCTCGACCCAATCCACCTTACACACCAAAATGGAATAGTGTTAGTTAAAGGATGAACTGAACCTTATTAGACATGGTAAGGTTTATGATGTGTTATACCTAACTTCAATTATCCTTTTAGGTATATTCATTACAAACTACAACATATACATTAAATCGAGAACCAACTAAAGAGGGAAATGAAATTTCCTTCGAGTTATAGAGTGGAAAAAACCCATTTTTTTGCATACACATGTATGGGGTTGTGGGGAATTTGTTAAGGAATTATTAGGAAAAAATAGCACCCCAAGGCACAAGGTGTATCTTTATATGGTTTCTCAAGGAAGAAAAGGTATACTACCTATACAACCCCTTAGAATAAAAAGTGTATATTTCTAGACAAGCCATATTTCTTGAGATGGTGAACATAATTAAAAAGGATAATGGGAGAAATATTGGCTTTGATAAAGTTGATTCTCAATATACATAGGAGTTGGTATAGGAGCATATTAGATAGGTATCCATGGAAGAAGTATTTCCTGAATCACAAGTACTTCATAAGATCAATAGAGAGGTAAAATATCAAGAATGATATGGTTTTCTAGTCACAAAAGATAGTGACTCATTTTTGGTTTAAAATGATGAAACTCTATCCTATAAAGAGGCAGTAGAGATATGAGAATCTATAATATGGCAGGAAGCCCAAATTTCAGAAATGTATTCCTTGTATTAGTATCAAAGTAGGGTTCTGGTCGATGAACTATTTTATGTAAATCCCAAAGGGTGAAAATGGGTATTTAAGAAAAATATAGACATGGAAGGTAAGGTAAATACCTATAAACCAAGTCTAATGGATAAAGGATTTAAACAAAAACAATGAATTGACTATGATGAAACATTTTAACTAGTTTCCATGTTCAAATCCATCATAATTATAATTACTATAGTATCTTACCATGACTATGAATTTTTTTAGATGGATGTTAAAACAACTTAACTTAATGGGAACTATCAGAAAGAAGTCTACATGATATAACTAGAAGGGTTTGTGACTTTAGGTGATGCCAAAAATATTTTTAAGTTACAAATATATATTTATGGATTTAAGTAAGCATCCAAGTCATGGAACATTAAATTCAATGAAGCTATAAAATAATTTGGTTTCTTTAAGAATAAATGTGATCCATGTGTTTACAATAGGTTTAGTAGGAATGCAGTCAGTATCCCAGTAGTGCATGTTGATGAAATATTATATATTGTAAATTAAATAAAAATATTACAGTCTATTTAGGATGGTTGAACAAGTGTTTCTCCATGATGGACTTAGGTGAAGCAGCCTATATTCTATGGATCAAGATAATTCGTGATAGAGCCAAGAAGCTGCTTGGGCTAAGTCAAAGTACATACATTGAACATATACTAAAGAGATTTCATATGAAAAAATTGAAGAGGGCATCAGTTCCATTATCACATGGTATACATCTTTCTATGAAAATATTTCCTCATACACAACAAGAGAAAGAGAGAATGAGAAAGATTATATATGATTCACTGATGGGATAAATGTATTCATTGTTATGTACAAAACTTGATATTGCCTATTCATTGATCATGGTAGAAAGATATCAAGTAGATCCAAGAGAAAAAAATTGGTCTTCTATTAAGGCTATCCTCAAGTATCTAAGAATAAATAAGGATTTATTCCCAGTGTATAGAGGAGATGAGGATCTATTCATTAGGGGTTATACTGATTCTAGTTTTCAAACAGATTAGAATGATATGAACTTGTAGTTGAGATATGTTTTCTATATCAAAAGTGGATTTGTGAGCTAGAAGAGTTAAAAGTAGCAAATTTTTGTTGTTTATATATTGGATTTCGAGTATATAGAAAATTTTGATGTAACCAATGAATATTTTTGGATAAGAAACGTTTTCTAGGAGCATGATGTGGTACCTAATAGTAAATACCCTACCACATTGTATTATGATAACACTGTAGTGGTGGCTCTTGTAAAAGAGCCAAGATCACAACAACAGAAAAAGAACATACTTCAAAAGTATCACATCATGATGGATTTTTTTAAAGGGGTGAAGTTTTAGTTAGAAGTTCTCCCACAGAAGATAATGTGGTGGACCCATTGAATAAATACCCATCTCAGTAGAATCATGAGTATCACACAAGAGCTAGTAGATTGAAAGTTGTTAGAAGTTGGATCTAGTGAAAGTGGGAGTCTATTGGAGTTGGTTCATTAGAACTAAATTTTGTATACTTTATGTTAACCTATATCTAATGTTTTTAATATTAATAAAATATTTATCATATCATGATTTTTCTACTATATAACATAGTATGTGATATTGTTCTATGAGTAGTTATCACAATAGAAGTTTATAGAAGTTCCCCAATATGATGAGAACCCAAAAGTTCCATTACATTGTTCTTAAATAATTGTTCTATAGTTAGATGATATCATTCTAAGGGAAAAAATGATACAATCTATCAAGTGTGGAGACTCATAAGACTTTAAGACACCTTCTCATAGTGTATGCCCTTGGTAATATCCAGTGTAGGATATTATGAGAACAATACCTAACAGTAGAGAATCCTCATTTATACATGTCATTGGATATTACTATATATAAAAATGTGTATTGATCCTTAGAATTTAATATTATTATTAATGAGTATTATAAGTCATGTGGTTTGATGTATTGATGAAAACTGTGATGAAACATGTTCACGGTGAGGTAGGTTATGTTGGGCGCGTCATGAGTAATACTTCATTTATGAATCATGAGAGAAATGATTTTACCCTTCCATTACTTAACAGAAGTTAATATTTTAGGACCTTTGATGGAAATTATATAGATAAAATAAATCCATTTCCATGGTTTTCTATAGGCATGTTTGATTTCTAGATATTCAAATAAAAAGACATCAAGCACATAGGTTAATGGCACCAGCATGCAACCTGATGGTTTAGTGATTTTTTGATAAAGGGATTATATTACACAGTAAGTTTCCGTATGAGGTATTATGTAATTACAACATTAAATTTGTCCTCAATGGGTCCCTTGGCTTGTTTCAAGATGCTAAACATGGAATTTAGGCTTCCTCGCCTAATTCCATTGAGAAAGAGGCCTAAAGGGTCATACACTAAGTGTATCCAGAAACCCAATTAAATAATTGATTATTCTTTTTATTTAGAAAGTTTAATAAATATTATTCCCATATGTGGTTTAATAATTATTAATGATTTCTTGATCTCATATATTTGGTAACCAGTTATTTGAGAGAATATTATGTGAGATAAATATTTAATAAATATTTATTTTCTATTTAGTGAGTATAATATTTATTTATTTATTAGAGAATAATGGAGTGATTCTTATTTATTAAATAAATAGCTATTATTCAAGTCCTGATAAATATTTTGCGGGAATGGTGGATCGAGTTTAATGATCTGGTAAAAAATAATATATATTGAATATTATTTGATTAAATAATATTTAATTTAATTCACAAGTTTAACACATTTCAAGAAATAATAATAAAATTATTATTATAGACATGGGGTTCCATAGGGATTAAATAAATATAAAAGGTCACATATGAAATTATTTATTTCTAACCCTAGTAGTATAAAAACCCTATTATATTATTTCTCCATGAGAGCCAATTGATTTCTCTTATTATACCCAATGAAATCCAGAGAATCTTCTCAAAGTCCTAGAGAGATCCCTTCTCCAAGAATGTTCTTAAGAATGGAGATCAGTCTTCCTCCACCTTCTAATCTTGAGTGAATATAGATTAAATATAATCCTTTATAAGTGATTCTTGGGCCGATCAATGGATAACGACACTAGTGATTGGATCTGCCATTCTAGAACACAAATATTCCTACACCGATGTTTGGAGATTTTTAGAACACGTGTAGATCACTACTAGAGGTAATCTATTCTTGATTCCTATAGCATAAGGATGATACAACATAGATCCATGGTCAAATCTATCAATGAAGAAATAATTTCCCTCAAGGTAATTCTTTACTTGCTTAAATTAATTATATATAATATGCTATGATCCTACATTTTGGTTCTTAAGTTTTATCCATTGTCTGTATTATTTGATTCAATTATTTTGATCATAGTATTTATCATCATGTAAATCATAGTTTTATTATTGGTCTTTTCAAATAGAAAATTTGGGCATGAAACATCACATGCTTTACCTGCGCTCCAAACCTTCACTTTTAGTAGGAGTTAACTTTTTCGAAAGGAATAGAATTGGAGGAAGAACAAGCCTATATAAAAAAAATTTATGAGTCAGATTTTGAATTATAGAAGATATGGAATGAATATTTTTTTTATAGATATTTTAATGTTATATTAAAGGGAATAAAACTGAAAATAATAGACAATGAGAAATGAAAATAACTCAATCATAAAGAACTTAGTGTTTTTTAATGATGTTATCATGAAACATGACCTTCAACACTTGGGAGGAGAAAACTACTACATGATTTATGTCCAATCTCATAGAAATATATGTGAAGCCTATCACAATAAACAAAGTTTTTATAATGTAGATAATCTTTAACCTAAAGATGGAAAATAGAAAAGTTGGTGGCGGACCATTTCAATGACTTCAGTGAGATTAAGTGTTAGATTGAATCGGTAGGAGTGAAGTTCGGAGGACCAGTGTGGGAATTTATTCTTATTTAATCACTTTTGAAGTCTTATTATTTTATAGTTACAATAGTTAGTAACTTAAGAAGTAATTATGATATTTCATTTTAGGACATTCATGATCTCATTCTGAATTAATTTATCAGGTTTAAGGTGGCCTAGAAAAATACTATAACATATTTCAATGTATATGTTAGTGGTCTCCACTCAATGAAAATTTTATAAGAATATTCTAGAAAATAGGGAGAAAATATGAGGTAAATCAGTTGATCCCAAATATGTATTTTTGAATTATGTAAATAAGGGAAACCTCAAGACATGTTGTAAAAAAATAAAAACTAATTATGCAAAGTTTAATTCTTGAATTTTTTCCACAATTACCACTTCCAAGAAATAAATTTGTTTCTAAGTTTGTTTAGGATATTAGAGTCATAGATCTATGAATTTGTGGATTCATTTCACTCAAAATCTAAGATTGGTAGCATGAGGATATATCTCTAGAATATACATAAAATTTATTATTATAGAAAATAAACTTTATAGATTCTAGTAAAGGGTAATGAGAAAATTTGAACTAGGAGAATATACATAATATTTTTCAAAGTTGTGAGAAACATAATAGTGTTATAGAAGAATTTGATTTTGGTTGGTCAACTATATAATGTATGTTTTTGTATAACTTTTTTAGAAGGAGTGTATAAGATCATATGGGGATATATTGTGATGGAATTTTTTTTAAAATATGGAATATTATACCTTACTGGGAGTTTGGAAGGTACAATAATTACCATAACTATAGATTCAGGAATGGAAATTTTATGGAATGATTACCTTGGTCATATGGGTGAGAAAGGTATGAAAATCCTAGTTACTAAAGGAATAAAGAAACTCAATCTCATATACTATGAATCATGTGAAGAGAATATCATTGGGAAGAAGCATATGATGTCCTTTAATATAAAAGTGAAGACACCAAAGAATCATAAGTTAGAGTTAGTATGCATATGTATGGGGACCAACACTAGTTTATTCTCACAGAAGATCATTATACCCTGTTACCTTCATTGATGATGTGATATAGAAATTGTGTATATTTTTTATGAATCATAAGTATGTAGTTTTTGGAAGCTTTATTTATTGGCTATCCATGGTGGAAAATGAGACTATAATAAATATATAATCATTCAGGTCTGATAATGGTATAGATTATTAAAGTAGAGAGTTATGGTTATTTTCCTGGAATATTTTTTTTGACAATATGCTACTTTAAAAATTAGAAAAAATTGCATGGTAGAGAGAATGAATCTGTTGCTGAGTGGGAGAGCTTGGATAATGAGGTTTCACTTTGAGTTTACAAAGTAATTCTGGATAAAAGATATGAATTGTATCATATCTCTTATAAATTGAATTTCTTCTGATCCAATAGGGAAAAAGATTTTGGAAGATCTCTAGACTTATAAAACCATAGATGTATTTCACTTCAAATTCTTTGGTAGTATCACTTATATCTATGTTGATTCTAGAGAGAGGGAAAAGTTAGAAGAAAATTATTGAGCATGTTTATTTATAGGGTATGATCATAAATAATTTGTATTTTATCTTTGGGAAAATGATCTTTATAAGGTTATCAAAAGTGAGAATGTCCATTTCAATGAATAGACCTTGTGGAGGTATCAAAACATGATGGAAGATGTAACTGAGAAAAAATAATAAATAAATCATTCCAAGGTTGATCTTAATAAAATTTTGGAATATTTGATTTGTTTAGGAAGAAATTAACTTACAAAAATTCCTAATTTTATTGAAGGATAATTTTCAGATGGATTTCAAATTCATTGGTATTGAAAAGAACAAAATATTCCAAATTTCTCAAGGACTGTAGTTGATTTAGGAAGAGACCCAGAAGAAGTATCACTAGAAGGAGAGTAATATCATGATTTGAGGGGGTCTACCAGATTCAGAATACAAGTTTAGATATTTGGATATTATTTTCACTTCTTTCTTTTTATAGATTGTGGAGAACCCAATAATCTCATAACATGTTTCATGTCTAAAATAAATAAGATAATGGGTGTTAGAAATGAATGAGGAGATTAAATAATTCATGTTTTTGGAAAATGTCTACTAATGAAACTTCATGATGGGAAAAGAGTTTTGAAGAATAAATTAGTATACTAATAGAAGAAAGAAGCAAACAGTGGGAAATTGTATAAGGAAATGTTGGCTATGAATGGATTTTAATTAATAAGAGTGGATTTCTCAGAAATATTTTAACCAATTTTAAAGATTAGAATAATATGACTGGTTATTGAAATGGTTTTGAATTAATGCCAACATCATGAAAAATTATATGTAAATATGTTATTCCTTTATGTAAATTTGAGAATGAAATGGTGATGAAGAAACTATAAGGATTCAATGAACCTGAAATAAATTTGTTGTACAATATCAAATAGAGTTTGTATGGGATAAAGAAATAAAATAGTAAATAGAACTGTAAGCTCAATACCTTCATCAATGAATGTAAGTTCATCCAAAAAAATGAGAATAATTTATTTTTTAATATGGTGTTTGATGATGGATGATTTATCGTTCTTCTCTTGTATGTGGGTGACATGATTTTAGTGGGTTAAAACATGAAACTGATTGAACATATAAAGGTAATTTTATCTAGATGGTTTATGTTGAAGGATCTTGAGTAAAATAAATAGATTTTGGGTATTAAAATATGGAGGTACTAGAACCATAAAACACTTATGTTGTCTCAATTAAAGTACATTTTGAAGATAGTTAAAGGTTCAAAATATCTGGATCTAAACAAGTCTCTACATCACTGGTTGGACATTTCAAACAATCCAAAGGGAAATCATTGAGAATAAAAGAAGAGGCCGCATATATGGTGACCCAAATCTTTCATACATGATTTTTTATGTAATTATATTACATAATATTTCATTTAAAAATTAAAAAAAATATCTTTTGATGTTTAATGTCCAAAAAATTAGGAAAATAATACATGAAGTATATAATTTTTTTTATTCCTCTTAAAATACTCCTTTATTAATTAATCCAAGGTCACCCCAATATAATTTATTTAATAGGTACATACATCAATAGAAAATGATGATAATAAATCACAATAAGTTATAAATAATGGAATTGGAACATGAGGGATCATCAGAGATAAAACATGTGTCATTACATAAGAGTATAATACTAAGTATATGAGACATAAAATGAAAATGTGGATATAGTATAAAATGTGAAATTCATTATTATATCACCAGGGTTCATAAACATGGTTTCATAAAACATATTACTGATTTTATTTACAAAGGTATAATAATAAAGCAATCTCTTTTAGAAACCCGATACACTCTAAGAGGGGAGAGGTGAATCAGGGTATCAAATATTTCTTTTGAATCAATGGATCTTTTCTCTACATTGGTAGAGACTTGTTAATACTATTTTATTAAGATAGCCATTAAAAAGGGAAGAAACACAGGAAGTAAACATATAATAATTTTCTACTTGGTTCACCAAAAGGGCCGTGTAAAGGGATCAAACACCAATGATATGTGGATGTTTCAAAATGCACTATGTTTTATTGGTTTTTTCACTCCGTGACTAGTGAAATGACTTTACAATGTTTAGAGAATAACACACTACCTCCCTTAGTTCACTTCCATCAACTCCTCCTCAATAAGTATGTTAGTTCAAGTCTTCCTCATTTTAACAGAATAATTAAAATCTTCATGAATTTTTTCATCATTACATATAGAACATGATTCTCTTATATACGCCCTAATATTTTAAATTTCTAATGAGAACACCACCTGATAAATTGAATTAATTTTCATATAAATACAAATCATTGTGTAATAACAACTACGTGACCTTAAACAGATAACCATGATCATGTAATCCTAGGAATGTAACCTTGGTTACATAACCCTAATCATTATACCCCTATTTTGTGACTACACCATGAAATATCAATCATGTGAGCCTTTGCGTGTGACCTTGGGTGTGTGTCCCCTTTGTGTAATCTACTTTTAATGAATGAGTCATGTGTGAAACTTCATCCAAAAATTCTATAGAAAACAAATCACATGGATTCTAGCTGTGAATCCTCAATGATGTATCTCCTTCACTTGATCTCGTTCATGAGTATCCATTGAAAATACCATTTTGTGATCAAAGAGTTTCATAAATTCTAATTTTAATCTGATATAATATATTTAAAACTCACATGACTCTAGATAATCCCATTAATCCTCTAATCAAAATTTTAATGTTGTGAAAAGTTGGTATTTATAAAGAAAACCCCTAACTTAGCCTTCAAAAATAGAGTGAAACCATATATTCCACCACCTTATGGAATCTCCTAAACAATAACACCTTCAATCATGTGACTCACATGGAAAATTAATATAATGTGACTCCCTTCCCGAACCCCCTGTGCCTCCTAACTCAGCTTAGTATAGAATCTTGTGATTTCAAAAAGCCTCATTTATTTATTGTGAAACCCCCCTCACACGAATTGTGCAGCTCCTTCCTTGATGTGTGTTCCACATGACTTCATCACGAGACACCTCTTGTAAATAACCTCCCTCATTTTAAATATATCATACTTTATATAATTTTCTAATTCCATCACAATGTCCATTCATAATCATGTGGTTATCCATGTTTCACCCAATATCCATCATATAACTCAGTTGAACATACACAATTCACCAAACCTTCCTTCTAATGAACATCCTAAATATTTATGTACCACATGATCCCTCTATACTTATGTGATCACATAAGTACAATGTGTGATCCTTTTTAATTTACATTCTTCACATGATCTATAAGGTTTTATGGAAAAAATTCAACCTTTTATCTAGATTTTAAGCCCAAACATTTGGAAAACACTATAAAATAACAGTATATTCTCCAATATTATTCAAGGTCACATTTATCCTTCTTCTTCAAAACATAATCCTATTTATACATAAATTTTCATGATTACAATAGAAATGGATTTTCAACACACACAAAACCAAACATAAAACAAAGATCACCTTAGTTCCAAAATCCCACCCCCCTTTGGGTTTATTTGAAATAAAAAGTGAAACTTAATTTTGTAAATAATATAGATGGAAAAAGAGAATCTAATTTATCACTCTAGGTCTTCATGATCAATGATTGGTATAGAAAAAAAAGATTTCAATTAAGAAACCCATGACACATGACATTCCAAAAACTCCCCTTATCTCAATTCTTAATTAAGTTATATACTTTGGACACAGAACATACATATTCCCCATGGATCATATTTCCCCTAAATTAAATCACCAAATAAACCCCTTGAATAAGAGTGTTCTTGGAATATTAGAAAGCTCATATTAATAAATAATCAATTAATTTTATAGATTCATTTCCCTATTTGATAATAAACCCAAAGATATAGAACCATCCAAACATGAAAAATAGTTTAAGAAATTGTTGGACTCCTCATGTACCAGTCTTGTTTTAATGATCACAAATCCTATTCAACATGGTTAAATCCTGAAAATTATATCAAATCACGTGTATTAATCTTTAAAGTATTCTCATGCTTTAAGAAGAGCCATTTAAGATCTTAATTTCTCTACATTCAGTTTAATTAATTTATAATATCTTTTGACTCACTTTATAATGATTTCTATGAAAAATGATTAAGTTTAATTATTTCCATAAGTATAACTACATAAGTTTGAATACAGATATTTTCCTAAGTCCAAGACACCGTGAAGTAGACACCATGAACAATCAAGACACCGTGAAGCAGAAACCATGATCATGAGACACCGTGAACAAGACACCATGACCATGAGACACCGTGCCCATAGGACACTGTGACCATAAGACACTATGACCGCGAGACACCATGACCACGAGACACTGTGACATTCAAACACCGTGACCAATCAAGACACCGTGAAGGAGACACTGTTTCCATGACATACTGTGACACTATTTCCTAATATATTCTGTCGTTTTAAATTTAATCTATAATAATCATATTTGAAGACTTTAATGCACCGACATAATTAATGTTTCCTTATAGACATATTATCGGATAGTACGAGGTAAGAGGTGCAGAATACATGCAACCTGTCACCCCCAACACATGTACTCGAAGATAAAAGAGTAGTGCGACTAAGAAACAAATAGTGAATGGGTGAAAAATAGTGGTAGCACGACACAAAGAACAAGCTGGTGGGAATGAACATGAGATTAATATAAATTTTGGAGAATTGGCTCATGCAACTGGATTCTGCTGAAGAACACATGAAGCATACTTGAATCCCAAGAACATATTCGCACTGTAGAACACCACGAAGAACACAAGACAAATATAACTGACTTGCGACACTCTGTTTTCTAGACGAGGACTCGAGTTCTGCATCTACTTCATCTCAAAAGTCTAGAGCTGCAATGACTAACACTCAGAGCACTTCTAAACCTTTCTAAATCTTTCTGCTCTGTTGTGTATCTTTTTATTAGCTTTAGAGCAGTGTGTGTTTCTGTATAATTACACAATCTGTCTCCTTCATCAAACTGAAGGATACAAGATATCCTTACTCAAACACTCATTTACCCTTATATATACCCACAAATAAGTGTGGGAGAGGTCCCTATGTGGCCTAGTAGTTTGTACCCACTAAGAATTGTGGAAGAGGTCCCTGTGTGGACAGGTAATTTGTACCCATGAAGAACTGTGGAAGAGGTCCCTGTGTGCCCTAGACAGTCCTGCGTATTATTTTTAACCCCAATCCAGGGTGTAGATCAAATTTTATTTATATAAACTTCTTGGTGGTAGGCGATCACCAAGTGGAGTGGATTAGGTCTAGGCTTGAGACTGAACCACTTGTTTCATATCCACTGTTCTGTTTAATTTAATTTTCTCTGTTTTACTGCTTTTCTATATAACTTAGAAATCAGTAAATTCACTTTTATAGTTAGTCTTCGAAAGAAGTTATAACTATCTTGTCTTAGTAGAATAACTTCAAAAGAAACTTTAATAATTGATATTAAGATTACTGAGAATCAATCAATATTCTAAGAAGTTATTTAAATAATCAAACTCATATAACAATATAACCTTGATTAACTGGGCTGTATCTAATCTTTTTGGAAAATAATTTTTACAATTTTTTTATAGTTACTCAATTCACCCCTCCCCTATTGAGTAATCTACTCTGACCAACATTTTGTATTAGAGGGACGTTTATTAAGACTCTGTGTAATCTTATTCAACTGTGATTGTAGTTGAACCTTAAAGATCTGTAAATTTCTGTTAATTCTAAATTTATATCTCTTTTAAAGTAATAATTTATTATGGATAATATATTGGAAGGTGCTGCAACCAACATACCACCATTCATTAATGGAACCAAGTTTGATCAATGGAAAATTAAAATGAAAATTCATTTAGAGAGTATGAGTTTTGAAATTTGGTCATCCAGTATAGATGAATATAAAATTCCTACTACTGATAGAATCACATGGGATGAACCTACCAAAACTACCTACAATAACAACTACAAAGCTATGAATTATTTATACTCCTACTTAGGAGATGATGAATTCAATAGAATTTCTGCTTATAAAACTGCCCATGAAATTTGGGATACCCTATCTATCTCACATGAAGGAACATCTATTGTAAAAGAAATGAGACTCAATACTTATACTATCAAATATGTTAATTTTAAAATGAAACCTGATGAGAATATTTCTGACATGTATCTTAGGTTCAATGAGATTGTCAATACAATTATTTCTCTTAGAAGAGAAGTCACTGCCAAGGAATAGATTATGAGAATCCTTAGATGTCTACCTGACAGATAGAGGGGAACTTCTGTCTCTATTAGGGAATCATGCGACATTAGGAAACTACCTGTAAAATAACTCATTGGGAAACTAATGATGTATGAGGAAGAGCTGAAAGTCAATAATGAATAGGAGGATAAACCAAATAGGAAATCTGTTGCATTCAAAACCACCACCTCTAAGAACAAAGACAAAGGGAAACTGGAAGCTTATATAGAAAGTTACATTGATGAACAATCATCATCTGATAGTGATGAGGAAATGGCTCAATTATCCAGAAGATTCAAGAGATTTTACAAGAAGAAGAACTTTTTAAGAAAACCTAACTTCAATGGAAAATATGACCAAAAAGGAAATTGGAAGAAGAATTGTAAAAGAAGTGACAAGACTAATGAAATTGTCTTCTATGAGTGTAAGCACAAAAGACATATCAAGGCTGACTGTCCAAATCTCAAATACAAAAAGAAATATGAGGATAAGGACAGGAAGTATAAAAAATACATGAAAGAAACCTGGAGTGCTTCTGAGGATAGTTCAAGAGACTCAGAGACGTCACATGATGAAGAGGATAATAAAGCCAATATGTGTTTTATGACAAACACATATGAGGTAACACTAGACTCTCATATACATGATTCATACTATTCTGAAAATGAGAGTGACCCTGAAAACATGACTAATGAAGAAATATTTGAATACTGTAACATGCTTGAGGAAACATGAAATGAACTAAAAAACAAATATAAACCATTAAAGAAGAAACATGATCTTACTGTGACTGTTAAATCTGAACTCACAACTGAAAAATAGAAAAAATTCTCAACTTCTCAAAGAAAACAACGAATTGAAAATGTTTAATGTGGAATTGAAGAATGGCCTTTAAAATTTTACCAATGGGAAGAATAACCTTACTCAAATTCTAGGAAAATAAATTGCCCCTAAATACAACACTATCATTGGTTATCAACCTGGAAAAAGAAATCTTGGTAGAACAAATTTTGTTTCAAGATCCAGGACATATAGTTTCACTCCCAGTTCTGGACACGAATCATTTAATTCATGTTTAGACACACTGTCTAATGTTTCAAGTTTTTTCGGACCAAATAAAGTCTATTTTTCAAATACTTTACGTAATACTTATAGGAAACCTATGCGTAAAATATGTGTTCCCAAAGCACTTATCACTAATATTACTGGACCCAAACAAATATGGGTACCAAAATATGTTTTTTCTTAATCTTTTTGTAGGAAAGATACTTAAAGAGTTCCTGTAAAAGTCTATGGTACTTGGACAATGGATTTTCAAGGAACATGACAAGAGATTATTCATGCTTCAAGAACCTAATTAAAATAGATGGAGGACATGTCACATTTGGTGACAATGCCAAAGGAAAGATTATTGGCCTCAGCCAAATCAGTAACACTAACTCAGTTTTAATTTCTAAAGTACTATTTGTTGATGGATTAAAATATAATCTGCTTAGTATCTCATAATTATGTGATGATGGATTTCATGTTAGATTTGAAAATGATGCATGCAATGTCTTTAATTCTAAAGGTGAAATAGTATTTTCTGCTTTAAGAAATGAAAATGTTTACTCTATTAACTTATATTATTTAGCTTCTCAAAATGTTTCATGCTTAAGTGTATTTCATAAAGAGTCTTGGCTCTGGAATATGAGACTAGGACACTGTACTGTTCACTCCCTTATAAATATAACTAGAAAAATCCTAGTAAAAGACTTACCCAAACTTGAGTTTCCAAATTACAAAGTGTGTAATCCTTGTCAAAAGGGGAAAACACAAAGTTTCCTTCAAACCAAAGAAGGAATTGTCAACTTCTCAACCTCTCGAACTGGTTCACATGGATCTATTTGGACCATCTAGGGTTTCTAGTTTAAATGGGAAGCACTACGTTTATGTTATTGTAGATGAATTTTTTAGATATACTTGGACTTTCTTTCTGGATCAAAAAAGTGAAGCCTGTTTTTATTTTACTAAATATTCCAAGTCTGTATAAAATGTTAGTGGACTTAGAATTAAATCCTTATGAAGAGATCACGGCTGTGAGTTTAAAAATCAATAGTGTGAACCCTTTTACTCACAAAATGGCTATAGTCACAATTTATCTACCCCTAGAACACCTCAATATAATGGAGTTGTAGAGAGAAGAAATAGAACCCTACAAGATATTGCTAGAACAATTCTTAGTGAATATGACCTACCTATTTATTTTTGGGATGAAGCTATCAATATAGCATGCTACATAATCAATAGAGTGTTGATCCAACCTATTCTTAAGATAAATCCTTATGAGTTATGGAACAATAGAAAACCCAAGGTTAACTACTTCAAAGTTTTTGGCTGTAAAGTCTATATCCTTAATACTAAGGAAAATCTTGACAAATTTGCATCCAAGAGAGATGAAGGTATCTTTTTAGGATATTTGTTGTCTAGTAAAGCCTATAGAGTGTTCAATAAAAGAACTAAATGTGTGGAAGAATATTTTCATATCAAATTTGATGAAACAGATCTATATGAGCCTAAAACCATTCTAGAAGACCTAGAGGATGATGTATCAAATCAGAACATTAATCCAAAATCTTCAGACCATTCGGTGAAAGAATCTATGAAAACTTCCAATTCTAGAAATTCCCTAGAATCATGTCACAATGAACTTGAATCTGTTGATGAACCTGAAATCACTAGTCCCTCCTTTTTTAGATTTGTTAGAACTCTTAATAACAATCCCTTAGATGATGTTCTAGGAGGATTAGAAAAAGGAACTCAAACTAGAGCTTCTCTTAGAAATCAGGTTGAACATCAAGTATTATTGTCACAAGTTGAGCCTAAAAACATTAATGATGCTATCAATGACAAATTTTGGGTGATGTCTATGCAAGAAGAGATTAATCAGTTTGAAAGAAACAAAGTTTGGAAACTTTTTGAAAGACCTAAGGACAGATTCACCATAGGCACTAAATGGGTGTTTAGAAATAAGGTAGATGAATATGGTAATATAGTTAGAAAAAAGGCTAGATTAGTTGCACAAGGCTATAATGAAGAAGAAGGAATTGATTATGAAGAGACATTTTCACCAGTAGCTAGACTTGAAGCCATCAGAATCCTGCTTGCCTATGCTGCACATCAAAATTTCAAACTATATCAAATGGATGTTAAAAGTGCATTCTTAAAGGGTATATAGCTGAGGATGTTTTTTTGAACAACCCCCTCGATTTAAAAACCCTCATTTTCCAAATCATATTTTTAAATTATCAAAATCTTTATATGGTTTAAAACAAGCTCCAAGAGCCTGGTATGATAGGATGAGTACTTTTATTATTTCTAAAGGTTTTACAAAAGGAATAGATGATCCTACCGTTTTTTATAAAACGAATTTCTAATGATGTTTTAGTTGTTCAAATCTATGTAGATGACATTATTTTTGGATCTTCAAAAAATTCTTTATGTGTTGATTTTTCTAAAATGATGCAAAACGAATTTGAAATGAATTTAACGGGTGAACTAAAATTATTTCTTGGATGTCAAATCTTTCAAAATAAGGATGGAATTATTTTAACTCAAAGTAAATATACTAGAGATCTTCTAAAATGTTTTGGATTGGATAACACTAAAATTAGTAACACTCCCATGAGTACCACTTGTAAGTTGGATCTTGATAAAGATGGAAAATCTGTTGATCAAACCACTTATAGAGGAATGATTGGATGTTTACTCTACTTAACTGCTAGTCGACCTGAAATTATGTTTAGTGTGTGTATGTGTGCTCATTTTCAAGAAAATCATAAGGAATCTCATTTAAATTCTATAAAGAGAATTTTCAAATACCTCAAGCATACACCCAATCTAGGACTATTATATCCTATAAGATAATCATTTGAATTAGTTAGTTATTCTGATGGTGAATTCAGTGGCTATAAGTTAGATAGAAAAAGAACCTATGGAACATGTCAATTTTTAGGCAAGTCACTAGTATAATGGTGTAGTAAGAAACAAAATTCTGTTTCATTATCTACTGCAGAAGCTGAATACATAGTTGCTGGCAGTTGTTGTGCACAACTTTTGTGGATGAAACACACATTACTATATTATAGATATCAATTCAGGCTTGTACCTATAAACTGTGATAACACAAGTTCTATTAACATCTAAAAAAAAATCCTATTTCACATTCTAGGAAAAATCATATTGATGTAAGACATCACTTTTTGAGGGATCATTATCAAAAGGGTGATATCACTTTGGAATTCATTGGTACTGAGTATTAGCTTACTGATATATTCACCAAACCACTAAATTCTAAGAGAATAGACTGCATCATACATGAACTAGGCATGATAAACCACAAATAGATATCTTACTATTTCATGTATTACTGTTTTATATTTTATTGTTTCATGTTTACAGTCTCATAGTTAGTTCTTTGTGATTACTGTCTGACATTCACTGTTTCACCGTAACACTCAGACATGGTCTCACCGTAAAGTTCACAGTCACTATCTCACTATAACGCTCAGTTATTGTCTCACCGTAACATTCATTCTCTATCTCACCGTAAATATTCTTTATTTTTTTAATTAAAAATTGTATCACGGTAATTATCCTTTTCACTTTTTTTTTGTTTTCCCACACTTTTACTTTTGCGATGTTTGGTATTCCTAAATGATAAAATAAAGAAAGCATCACTCGATTCTTCACTCAGGCTTTCTTCTATTCACTCATTTCAAACCCTTCTTCAACCCTTATCTCTCTCTCTCTCTCAAACCTTCGGTGGATGACCGTGATAAAACGCCCTTCATCGTCGACTCCTGAGAAACGTAGCGCAAAGAAGAAGAAAATTGCACCTAAGCTAGCACCCGAAGGACCTCTAAATCCAAATCTATCAAACCGAGTTGTTGTACCTAAAAAATAGGTTTTCCCCAATTGTCTTCTTTCCAGTAAGTCTTTGGTTTTGAAAGTGTTATAATAACAAGGCTAGTTAGAGTGGTTTTCAAAGGAAGACAAACCTATATATCCTAAGTTGGTAGCTCAGTTTTATCAATATGTTTTGTTCTCTTTTGATTCTGAAGATGGTTATGTCGTGAGAAGTTGTATCAATGGGAATAGATGCTCATTCTTTTCGAGGTTATGGGCTGTATGCCTTAGGATACCTCATGAAGGTATCTGTGAGGATTATCAGAGAGGACCCCCACCTTCAACCGAATTCTATGATATGGAGGATGATTTGAAAGCCTTAACTAGAAATGGCACCAAGAGGAGATCCATTTCTGCTAAACTAGAAGGAGAATCAAGGCTTATGTTCAAGTTTATACAGAATCTAGTTTTCCCCATAAAAGGTGATTTTTCTATTTTGAAATATCAGGATGTGTTTCTAATTCATATTATAAAAAATGGCCATAAGATCAACCTGTGAAATTATATCATACACCATATGTGTGAGCTGATCAAAGCCACATCCAAGTCAACTTCCCTGTTTTACTCTCGGCTTATCTCATCCATACTCCATGACAAAGGATTAATTGGACCTAATGAGGAAGTAATTAAGTATTGTGAATTCTACCTCTCAAAACCCACTATCAAGAGAATGAAGATAAATTGGAATCATTGGAAAAAAGAATGGGTGGAAGACAATGATCGAGTTTATGAGAAATTCAATCCAGTGGAACATCCCTCAAGACCAAGAAATTTTTCTGATCCTGGTTTGGAACCAGATGAGATTGTTTTTGTAATCTTCTGAAGAAGAAGAAGAGGCTTCTTTGCCTCTTATAGAAAATATTTCTATTGAGGAAGATAATACTCCTATTCCTCCTAAAGTTCTTGAAGAAGAAGGCCCTAATCCTAAAGATGCTATTAATATGAAAGATTAACCCGAGGTTGATACCGACTCTGTTTCCAAAGAAATTTTCATGAATTCCATGGAAGAACCTATAGAGGAAGATCTACCTAGTATGTAAGAAGCTAATCTTGAGGAACTCCAAGTGGAACAATCTTCTCCTGAAATCATCCCTTTAGCTGAAAAAAGGATGGAGCTAGCTTTTCAGCTGGCTTGGCAGGAAATGGGTGAGGAACCAAGAGCTGTTTTTATAGATTTGGATCAAGACCCTAAGCCTCTCAGTCTTAAGAAGGATCCAACCATTGAGGGGGAGTAACCCCCAAATCTGGAATTTATTTAAGTACCAAATCTGGTTGATCTGAACCCTGTAGAATCTCAATATAAGTTCCCCAGTTTCTATGATTTTAATGACTCTCAGAAAGTCTCAGCGAAAGGCCTTGACCTTTCTTCTTTGTTCCAATTGAAATTAGACTCTAATATATCCCTTTCAAAGGAAACTGAAACCATATCAATACCTGTTTCTAAACCTTCATCATACCAATCATCCTTGTTGAGTAAAGATGATTTAAAGGACTTTGGTGATAACCTTTTGTTTGGTATTGAAAAATTTATGAATTCCCAATCTGCTCATATGACACATCTAAGTGAGAAATATTCCTCTTTATTGTTGGAGAAGGTTATTTGGAAAATTCAACCTAAAATGATTCATGAGATTCCAGAAGTTAGAGTTGAAAACAGGCAGCTTAGTGATGAATTGAGGACTCTGAAAGGTATGCTCAAAGAAATGTAGAAAGAGATGCATTCCAAACCAAATCTTGTTTCTCCTCCTATAGAACCTACTATTACTAAAATACAACAGGATATTGTGTCTCAAATTCAACCTTATTTAGCTTCCTTAGATGAGAAGGTCGCTGAAATAAACAAACAGATCATGAAGGAGATGAGAGAGCTTTTTGTAAATCTTAACAAACTCACTGATGAGTATACGGGATGTCTTCAAAAAGTGTCGAACCAACTGAAATCTCTCACCACTATTTTCAATGCTTCTAAATACTCTGTTCAATACTCTAAACCTTCTTTAGAGAGTGACCTACTCAGAACAGTGGTCAAAGAAGAGCTTCAGACTGTGCTTACTGGTTTTAATGCAACTTCTCTCTCTGAAGTTATCAAGAATAGTGAATGAGTTCTTGATCTAGTCCAAATCCACTCAAAAATAGATAATGATTCTCAACAAGATATTACTAAGAAAGTTGATTTCTACTTCAACTGAATATTCTCAATGACTGATATGAAAAATCACTTCAAGTATCTTGTGGAAAATATGTGGATTCCTCTTGTGACTCAATATTTCAAGAACCAAGTACAAAATATCACTAAGATCACTTAATTGTTGGAAAAGTTTATGGAGAACAAGGATGATTTTAAGAAATCCATATAGTATGATGGGGAGATCATTGCAGATTTCATTAAGCTTCTGAGGCCTTGCCTTCCTGTATAGAGTACAACCATTGTTGCTCCTACGGATGCTCCTCTAAGACTTGGATTACTGAACTTTACCTCTGCCCTAGCCTCCACCTCTATGTCTATTAGCCAAGCACTGAGTCAGATCCGGCCTGTGATCCTTGATCAACACCTGCCTTGATCTCTTACTAATCCTACTCTAGCTCTATCTGTTTTTGAAGGCCTTCCTTTACCTTCTCTATCAACCACCTCACTCCCTTATTCTACCTTCACTTCAACTCATATGGATTCCTCTTCTACTGCTGATAAAGGCAAAGAGAAGACTATCCCCTGAAGAATAATAGTGATTAATATTTTTTTGATAAGAATGATGTTGCTTTTTCTCTTTTCTATTTGTACTACACCTTATTTTATTTAATAAAATGTGCACTTTTTCATGACTCCTCTAATTCCATCCTTTTTTATAATCCGAAAAGGGGGAGAAATATATATGTTAGACAAATCTCTATATGTTATACATTTATCTTATCTCTATATCTATATTTGACTCAAATATACACTTTAAATCTACATGATTTGTGATCATCAAAAAGGGGGATATTTTTGGACTCCTCATGTACTAATCATGTTTTAATGATCACAAATCCTATTCAACCTGGTTAAATCCTATAAATTACATCAAATCATGTGTATTAATTTTTAAAGTATTCTCATGATTTAACAATAGACATTAAAGATCTTAATTTCTCTATATTCAGTTTAATTACTTTATAATATATTTTGACTCACTTTATAATGATTTCTCTGACAAATGATTAAGTTTAATTCTTTCCATAAGTATCATTACATAAGTCTGAATACAGATATTTGCCTAAGTCTGAGACACCGTGAAGCAGACACCGTGAACAATCAAGACAACGTGAAGCAGACACCGTGATCATGAGACACCATGAACAAGACACTGTGACCATGAGACACTGTGACCATAAGACACCATGAACATAAAACACCGTGACTGTGAGACACTGTGACCACGATACACTGTGACATTCAGACACCTTGACCAATCAAGACACCATGAAGGATACACCATTTCCATGACATACTGTGACACTGTTTCCTAATATATTCTGTCGTTTTAAATTTAATTTCTAATGGTAATATTTGAAGACATTAATGAACTGAAATAATTAATGTTTCCTTATAGACATATTATCGGACAGTACGAGGTATGAGGTGCAGAATACATGCAACCTGTCGGCCCCAACACATGCACTCAAAGATAAAAGAGTAGTGCGACCAAGAAACAAATAGCGAATGGGAAATAAACAGTGGCAGCATGACACAAAGAACAAGATGGTGGGTGTGAGCATGAGATTAATATACATTTTCGAGAATTGTCTCATGCAACTAGATTCTACTAAAGAACATGCGAATTATAATTGAATCCTGAGAACATCTTCGCACTGTAGAACAACACAAAGAAAACAATCTAAATCTAACAGACTTACGATACTTTGTTTTCCAGATGAGGACTCAAGTTCTACATCTACTTCCTCTCAGAAGTCCAGAGCTGCAAATACTAACACTCAGAGCACTTTGAAACCTTTCTCAATCTTTCTGATCTATTGTGTATCTTTTTATTAACTTTCGAGCAGTGTGTGTTTCTGTATAATAACACACTCTGTCTTTTGTATCAAACTCAAGGATACAAGATATACTTACTCAAACACTCATTTACCCTTGTATATACCCACAGATAAGTGTGGAAGCGGTCCCTGTGTGTCCTGGTAGTTTTTACCCATGAAGAATTGTAGAAGAGGTCCCTGTGTGGCCTGGTAATTTGTACCCATGGAGAACTGTGGAAAAGGTCCCTGTGTGGCCTGCATAGTCCTGCGTACTGTTGTTAACCCCAATCCAGGGTGTGGATCAATGTTTATTTATATAAAATTCTTGGTGTTAGGTGATCACCAAGTGAAGTGGATTAGGTCTCGGCTTGAGACTGAACCACTTGTTTCATATCCACTGTGACGCTTAATTTAGTTTTCTCTATTTTACTGCTTTTCTATATAACTCAGAAATCAGTAAATTCACTTTGATAGTTAGTCTTGGAAAGAAGTTATAACTATCTTGTCTTAGTAGAATAGCTTCAAAAGTAACTTTAATAATTGATATTAAGACTACTGAGAATTAATCAATCTTCTAAGAAGTTATTTAAACAGTCAAACTCTTATAACAATATAACCTTGATTAACTGGGCTGTATCTAATCTTTTGGGGAAATACTTTTTACAATTTTTTTTATAGTTAGTCAATTCACCCCTCCCCTCTTGAGTAATCTACTCTGACCAACAAAAATATATAAAATGGGGAGAGGGGATAACATAACCTAGTAAAGTTGAGAGTAGTGGAAGAAAAATAAGATTAAACTGATTTTTTTAAACATAGTAGCATCTAATGACTTACACAACATTTTTTCCACGTCCTGACGAGTTCCAACATACTTCATGTGAATCATTCCCTACACAACATTATCCATGATAAAAGGATACCTAAATTTAATATTCATGATGACAGAGTGTTTCAAAAGATTATTTATGACTTTAATAGCACAGTTTTTATCATATAAAATAACCATTGGCTATTACACATTCTCACCAATATCCTCTAGTTTTAGATACAACCATATAAGTTACATAAAATCTTTTGTAACTAAAATATATTCTAATTCTAATATAATGAGATTTTTTCTATACTATTTATTACTCATCCACACAAAAAAATTTCACTAATGAATATTTCACCCTCAATTTTTGACTTTTAGTGTAACACCTCACATATTAATGAATAATTATTTTTGAATAAATTAAAATTCTTTGATGGATTGTATTGGACGCTACACCAAGTTATGATTTCTTCATATGCAACAAAAATTTATGCTAGAACTATATGGAATACTTAAATTATCTTTAGATAAACATAGCACTATGTTTGGATTATTTTATCCACAGTTCTATGTTCCTTTTATGGTTTGTGTTACAAAAAAGAGATATTTTTATCGAAATAAAATACACTAGTAATGTTATTAAAATATTATTATAGTTATCACCTAGCCATTGGAAATAAAGTTATGAATAATAATAACTTAATTATGAAAATATGGATTACAATTATATATAAAAGAAATTGTTTTGTTAATAATGTATTATAAACTAGAGTAAGAACTATTTAAAAATAAAGAAATTCCTTTTTGGGAAAAAAATTTTCTATGGAGAAACATATTTTATCTCAATAAATTAAACAAACAAATTTTGATAAATTATTTAATGAAATATATATATATATATTATATATTCAATAAACTATTTAAAATTTATCTTATATTTTTTTTCATATAATAGATAAGAATAAATCAAATTTTACGTATAAAAAGTTGTATTTTCTAAAAGGCATTTTTACCACCTTTTAATGGCGCACTCGTTTTAAAAATAAAATTTTACAATTTTATAAATTTTATTTGAAAAAATAAATTCTTCTCTGAATGTGTAATTTTAAAATTATCATATGGTTATTTTTGGTAGTTTTCTAAGAAGTTTCATTTTCTGATGAATAATGAAAAATACTAAATTTTAATTAAAAACTAGATTTTTGTATAATTTATTTATATAGATAAACTATATTTTAAATTGGTTTTAATGTATAATTATTACAATTATAAATTAATTAATACAATTTTTATCATTGGAATCAATTTCACATTCAAATTTGGTATAAAAACATTTCAAACTTCTAAATATTTTCACTTTAAAAATCTGATGTTTCGTCCTGTCTGCATAATTAATTTTAAATTAATATCTTCCAATTATGTGATTGGAATTTTTAAAAATGGATTCAATATTTATAATAATAATAATTTAAAAATTTTAATATGGTAAACATAATTTCCTACCAAAATTATAAATGAAAAAAGTTAAAATTAATTACATCAACTATGAGAAAAATGAGTTTACCCATGGACTAAAATCTATACTAAGGGGCCAAATGACCTATAAATATGTCAAAAACCCATGGTATGGATATATTTCAACAATATACCATATGTTGTAAAACACTGTTCTTTATTGGTGTAATATTATGTAAGGTATACCTCCCAATAGTGTTTACCTTTTTGTATCTACCATAATGCCACTCCTCATCCGCTATGAAAGTGAACTCACCCTTTCACTTCTTCACACCTCTAGAGACATTTGGATCATACAATACCTATAAAAATATCTTCCATCATCCTTGAAGCTTAATGTTTTGCATAAATATAACCAAGGATTCCCTTTGGTGAAAACCAAAAGGAGTTAACCGAAGAAGAGGTAACGTTCATCAATGTTCATTTTTTTGTTTCCTTCTCCACCCCATTGAATTATTATTATATAAATATTATATAATAAAATCATTATATTAAATATACTAATATGTTTTTATGTTAATTTTATGACAAAAAATTTCATAAACTTCCATTAAATGGGATACAAAATCATCGTTTTTGTGTACGGTGGACCACCACCTCATAAACTAATGTCATTCGTTCTTCCATTACAATAATTCATGGTTAGTAATAATGATAAATTTATAGTTTATATATGATATATATGATATGTATGATATATATGATGTATTTATTATTCTATAATTATTTTATAACACATACCTTCATGCTTTCCATTTTGTGTGAATACAATAATATTGTTTGTGTGTACGACGGAATACCGCCTCACAAAATGATGTGATTCGTTCATGATTTATATGGAATGTATTAAGGATGGGTGTAATAGAATTATGTGATATATATGAAAAAATAATTATACTATATAGATAATATATATATATGATTTATTTTTATTTCTTTTAATATGATAAGAAAATGGAAATAACGTTCACACGTACGTATGGCCTACCGTCTCCATGAAAGATGTATTTCATTTACTATTTATATATTTTATTGATTATTTTATATACAGATTTAATTAATATATATATGATATTTTTACCATGTTTTACATTTTGGAAATGATAAAATCATGATATAAATAAGACGACTGAGAATAACAAGTCAGAACATTTATGAAAAACAAAGTGGTTATTACCTGAAAAATAAAATAATAATTTTTTTTAATAAATGAGCAATATGAAGTAATAAGTAAATCATATATGATATTATATACAAATATTTCATACCAGCGAGGACCTTCAATTGATTCCTTTGACAGGCATGTCTTCGGTGCATGGGGTTTGCAAGATAGGGTGACTGTGGGCCTTCTGGATAGTCGTCAAATTATGATTAGTTTTGAATTGGAAGCTGACCTCAACCTGGCCTGGTCAAGCGCACCTCGTAGCTTCAATGGATTCAGGTTATTTCTGTGTCGATGGTCCTTCGATTTTCACATGAAGCACGATATTCCTTCAATGGTGACATGGGTTAGTTTTCTGAATCTTCCTCTTACGTTCCAAAATCCTACAGTTCTTCGTATGTTAGGGAACATCATTGGTAGGTATATGTGTTCTGATAGCCGCATTGTGGCCCTTTTTCATCCTGTTAATCCACGTATATGTGTTGAAATGGATGTTTCAAGAGTCCTGTTTGATTATGTGTGGATTACAGTGGGAGAAGAGTACCGTTCCAAACAACGAGTGGTATATGAAAGTTGGATGGACTTCTGTGTTGGATGCAGGCGACTAAGGAATTCACAAGCCTACTACCAAAGGGAGATGAAGGCCTCGAGGCAGAGATATGATTGTGGTAGAGAGGTGGAGGTCCTTGAAGCGGCAGAGAGGATGGTGAAGTATCCTCCAGGTTTGAACAACGATTTGGGCAGAGGTGAACTCGATGGAATTCTGATTCGAGAGGATAGGCAATCAGCCAGGACATCAGGGGTATGTTTTGCGCCAATTGAGGCATAAGTGGGTCTGGAATCTGGTGTTCATTTTTCGGGGGCCTCTCAAGTCAACCAATCAGTTTCAAGTGTGTTTTTCAAGTTGAGGAAGGATTTGGATGGACCACCTGCTAGCACCTATGGAGTGAGGGAGGAAGGCGGGACCAAGAAGGAAAACGTCTGTGTTGGCCACAAGCAAACTGGGGGTGAATTAGCTTTGGTGCGAATGGAAGTCAGAGAGGAGATTGCCTCAGACAGAGATAATCTGTGGGGAGGGAGGCTGAGCCCTGGTCTGGAGACATCCCTACCAAGCTAATCTAGGATTCCAGGGGGATCTGATGCAGGAAACCGATCTCCTATACATTTAAGCAACAGGTTCGAGGGGATGGTTGAGGTAGGACTGAGCTATGCTCATGCTCTCTCCTCGGAGGCTGTTGGGGTGTGCGTGGAAGAATGCAGAGAGGATATTCATAGCCTCTCAGCTCGTGAAGTTTCAAGTCCAAGAATTATTAAGGGAAATAAGAGGAGGAAGGGTAGGAAGGATTAATCTTCTTTACCCCCACATTTGGATAATTGATCGGCTAGAAAGGAAAACTCCAAAAAGGAAGTCCTTCAAGATGTGGATACTCAGAGGTTAGGGGTTCAGGGGGATCAATGATCATAGATTTTGTTATGCTCTGAAGAGGAAGTGATTGAGCAGATCTTAGTGCTTAATGCGTTTGAAGAGGAGGAAACTAAAATGATGGGGAGACCTTTAAGAGAATCTCTTAATGAGGAGAAATATGCCTGGGTTGACAAGCAAGATAGTATTATTGTTGGGGGATTCAACAGAGGGGTGATTATCATTGAGGAGTACACATAGTCTTGGGATCGGCTGGCCTCAGATATTGATAATATGATGATGGTGTCTCCAAGAAAAGTATCTTCTATCTCATGGAAGTTGTTCAGGGAGATAGTTACAGGTAATATCAGTTTACTTTTTAATGCCCCTTGCTAACTTTGAGGGTTTTGGTCCAGGGTTGGAATAATTAGGGTTCATTTGAAGTTTTCTTTTGGTTTAATCTTTGTGTGGCTTGAGGTGTTGTTTGGGTTCCCAGCATTGCTTGGTTCTATGTCAGATGGGGTTCAGAACATGTGGCCGCCACTTTTTCTTGCCATTTGAATGGAAAATTGAGAGGCTATGGTTAATGCCATAGGTTCCGTGCCCATGAATTTCTCACAGGACTGCTTGTCAACAGGTCATGCATTGGTGATGGTTTATTGATATGATGCATTTTCTGTGGTGAGACAGAGCCTGGTTATGCTTGGGTTGTTTTTGTTTTGTTGGTTTGGTTGTAATGGTGGTTTCTCACTTTGTCCTTAAAAGTGTTTTAATAATAAAAAATGAATTTTCAGTCATCTCATTGTTTATCAGGATTATTCATGATTACGATTCTATTAATGAAATATTATGATATATATCTCAATAATTCTCATGAATTTTCTTTTCCTCAGGTTATTCATGATATATTCTAGTAATGGTACCATTTTCCCACTATTTGGTTCTTAAAATAATTAAGAAAATGTTTTAAAGAAAATGTGACTTTATTTCTCCCTTCATTAAAAAATATGTGTTCTTCTAAAACCATATTTTCTAAAAATATTTTAAAAAATTTTCCATCATGTTTTTTAAAATGAATTTATACCCATGTTTTATCTTTTTTATTTTCTTTAAAATGAATATTCTTTTCATTTTCCGATCATGGTACTTTTATAAACATTTTACAGTGTAAAAGGAATTTTCTACATGTATAGATTTATCTGCTGCCATGAACATCACTTATTTGTAGATTCCTTTATATGTTTACAGTATTATCTTTAAAGAAAATGTTTTTCCTAATATTTTTTAAATAATTTTTTTTATTTTGATTTAAAATAAAAATGTTTTAAAAAATGTTTTAGGTTTGAAAAAGAGCTTTCAAATCAGAAAGGATATTTTCTTCAAGAAATGTTTTAAATTATATTTTATATAACTCTATAAGATTTCAAAGTGTGTTTTAAAGATATGGATTTTGAAAATATTTTATGTATTAAAAAAATATTTTCAAAGAAAGGTTATTTTCCTTAAGAAAATTTCCAAGTGATCTTTCAAAATCCTTCTCCATCTAAGATGACATCCTTTCGTATAGTTTATTATTTATAGGAGATATTATCTATGGATACCACTCTTATGCTTTGTTTGAATGGTTTATGTTTAATATTACATGTTTTTAATGAAAACTATTTCTCTTCCATGGGTTATACCATGATATAACACTTATGAAACCCACTTCCTTTCATGGATTATTCTATTATGAAATGATCATGAAACCTATATATTTTCTAGAGGTCATGATATGATGAAATGTTTATAATACCCATTTAGTTTCATGGGTTCTAGTATGATGTTTATGAAACCCATATCTTTTTATGGGTCATGATATGATGAACATTTTATTATCTTATAGAACACATATGTATGATTTCAGTATGTGATGGGTGAGACCTATATCTCCCTCCAATGCATTGGGTAATGATTTATATCCCATTAAATAATGATGGGAAGCAAGTTGAAGGGTCTGATCCCATTTTGGAAGAAGGTGTAACCTAATCCAATATAAATATAGGGCTATGAATGGGGAAAGTGGTGTGCCCCCAAAGAAGCGTAGCCCCTACAAAGTGACCTAAAAAGTTTTGGAAATGAGCATTTACTTATAGGGAATGATTTTATATTCCTATGTGTATTCCATAAATTCTTTGTCTTTATTCCTATGTTAAGCTCTCATAGACTATTCTCTTGATTCCCTTATGATTCATGTCTTATGATTTTATAATCATTACACCATGACTCATGTGTATGATCTTTTTATATACATAGTATGATCTTCAAATGTTATGATTATGTTATCATACCACTATCTTCAAGATATGACAACGTATCTCCTTTATTTACTATTAATGGGCATCTCAGTTCACCCTTTCTTATCTTTCACTTACCCATGTTATGAATAAACGTTTTAAGTAAGAGTACTAAATGGGAATATCTTTTTGGGAAATATTGAAGATCTTTATCCAAGTTATAATATTGTGCTCCGATATTATAAAGACAATAAACTATTATGGTCCTCAGGCATGTACTTTTATAATATTCTAAATATACATCTAAAATTATGTAATATCCAAGTTATAAGATTGTATTCCAAGATTCCAAATACTCTAAACTATTATGGTCATTGGGTATATACATTTTTAATGTACTGAATATTTATATAAAATCATGTAATATCCATGTATGAGAAGCCTAGGTTGCTATAATTGGTATCAAAGGAATTGTTTAGTCATCCTTTGAAAACTAGGATGAGAAAACCTTAGCGAGATCCATGAGGACATGTCTTTAAGGACAATTCTAAGTATGAGTCAAAATATAGGAAAATGTCCTAGAATTTTGGTAAAGGATAGAGCAAGTAGTTTCCTAGAATTACATCTCTGTCTAGATACTACAAGTGGTTGTGGATATGGAACAAATGTACTTAGGAGGAAAAACCCCCAAAACACTATATTGATCTTGACTTGATCAGGAACTTGTGAACAACAAATATCCTTTCTACACACCTGATTTGGCACTCTTGTGTGATATGCTTTGTGAATTCACAAACTCTTTACAAAACATCATAAAGGATTTAAATAGATAATGTTCATGGATGATTTTGGATAATCCTAAGGTGTAATAGATTTAAAATAAAGAACATGATTTAGAAATACTATATTTAAATTTTCATGATTATGTGGATTTTTTCTATGATAATTGTTTCTCACACCATGATTTCTAGTTTTAGTCAATAGTGGTAACCATAAGGAACTAGTTTAACATTTAATGTGATAGAAAATTTTATGATGAGAAATCATATGTGATTATTATTGGAGTAAAGTAATTTTTGACCATATCTAATCAATTTTCATTGACCATGATTAGAAATGTGCAACTTAATAAAATCTTAGACTCATCAAAGAAGAGAAGGAAAAATTTTGTTGAGAATTCGGGTAATGGAGACCATAGAAGAAAAAAGATTTAGTTTCTTATGTTCTAAGAATGTGGGAAATAACAACCTAGTGAATTTATTATAGGAACATTAAGTTGTTTTGAATTTATAAAATAATAACAAAAAGAATGTAACTATAAAGGGAAAATGAAAAGTTTTTTTAAATAAATTGTTAAGAATAATGGCCTCCCTAACGTATCATCGACCGTTGAATTATTTAAATGTGTAAAGTATGAGAATTATGCAAATCAATGTATTAGGGGGAAATATCATGAAATAAATGAGAAAGGTTGTAAGAGTAATAGTCTTGCTGATGATGATTAAGATATCATGAGCGACATATGATATGTACAATATGTTCTAATAGTACTATTTATAAGCATGATTAAATTGAGTTTGATGAATGTTATGACATGATTCGTATTTCATATTTTAGGAAAGGTGTATTAAGGAATAGATAATAAATCTTAATCAATATTTTGAGAAATAAGTTTCATGATTGAAGTTTATATACATTGGAATTAAATAAATATGTTATATTAATCATGAATTATATTTTTTTCATTAAGGATTTTTAAAAATATATTGAATAGTGATAATGACCTAGAAAAGTGATTTAATTATGGGTTTATATTTTGTGATTAAGGAAAGAAAACCCTTAACATGTTCCTAGGGATGAGAAAATGATATTTAGTATGGGTAAAAAGATGATGATATCGATAAAGTAAATCAGATTGTATTTATGACCTCATAAATGATAAAGGATTTGTTGAAAAAGTGGTTCATACTATCACTGTTGACGTTTAAGTATTTTTTTATTTAATAAGTACATTCAATAATTTTTGGAATAAGGAAGAATGCATGTTTTCAATAAGGATTTATGTAAATTCAAGTTATAACCATGTTTCAAGAGAATACATGATGAAGATATTCACAAGTTTGGTATGTCATAAAAAAGAGATACTTTATGATATATAGGGAATCAATGTTAATTTGATTTTGAAAAATTTATTGACCTTATTTGTAAAGGTTTTTATTTTTCATCTTTAAGAAGTTATACAAGGTTAACCATTTATGGAATGGTTTAAGCTAATATTTAGATAAGGTTTTAGAGATTAAATTATTATCTCTCCATATGATGATTTATGTATACAGGATAACTTGTGTAAACCATTTTGATATGATGAAAATATATCATATTGTGAAAATCCTTCAACTTTAGGAAAAAGGTCTTAAAATAAAATGTTGTCCTGTTATCATTATTTTGATGACATTGGTGAACTTTTCTCACCTAGTTAGGTTATGGTTTTGTGGTTTTTAAATTTCTATGGATTAACCAATTTCTTATGATAAGTGATCTTTATCACTCTATATAATTATTTGCAGTTTTCTTCCATGTCCAAATAGTCACCTATGTTCTCCTATGTGGAAACCTTATTATGAGTTACTTTGGGTAACCATTATGCTTCCAACTTCCCATTTTTAAAGGAAGTTATAGTATTCAATTTTTCCATGTAGGTTACTATAAAATGAACTTTCAATTATTAAAACATTGATGATCCAGAGAAATTTCAAGGGCTATATTCATTTTGAGGGGGGTAGAATGTAACAACTAATGTTTTTATGAATTATTTTTTAAAATAAATAATTTTTTTGATGGATTTTATTACACGCTACACAAAGTTATTCTTTATTCATACGCAACACTGAGTTAATATTTCACTATAAACAACACTTATATTAGATTGCGCTATATGTGATGTGACTAGAGGTTGTCACAGACCTCAAAATATTATTTATAAAACCTATACTAGCACATTAGTGCGGGGTTGAACCCAAGGGAAAGCAGGTGAGAAATCTAAGATTTTATTCAAAATAAGCTCCACTGTTGTTAGCAGTGGAGAGAGTGAACATTGTTAATATTATTTACTACTTAATATTTTTAATACTTTTTTATTAAGTAGTAATGAAACATGTCTAGAGATAGCCTATTTTCTAAATTAAATGTAAAACAAAATAAGGAAAAGTGAAAGAAATAGTGGAAATGCAGTGGAACAAGAGTGGTGAGGGTTGATCAAAATAATTTCTCAAGAGATTTGAATTATACTGGTTTAAAAGTATGTTATTCATCTTGTTGAATTCACACCTTAAAATGATCGGTTAATGATTCCTCACCAGAATATTAACTCACTCCTTTGAAAGTTTTTTTTGAAGTTCACCACTTTAAATACTTTCAGTCAGAAAAATGATTAAAAGATATCAACAGAAATCTTTCTCACCAAAAGTTTATGAAGATGTTAAATTGAAGTGAAAGGCTGATAGATAACCTCAACGATTGATCTCGCTAAAAGATCATTGATTTTGAGATTAAGTTGAAAAATTTTCATATTCAATTCGAGATTTGTGAACTAGATTCAATCTCACTGAATGAATCAGATTCTCATTGAGAGTATTAAAATAATGAAAAAGAAAATAGAAACCAGTAAAAAGTCAAAAAACTTGAACACACAAAGTTATTATAAGATAATATTCAATTTAACAGCATCAATACTGAGTAAAACATTAAAAAGCAGAGGAATAAGGTTCCTCCCTCTGATGATGAAGATCATGTACTTCTACTTTCTCTTTTGTGGATCCAGTTCTCCAGTACTGCTCTGCCATCTCCCGGGAGTCTCCGCTCTCAAAATGGTGTGATCATGGAAAGAGAATGAGAGTCTCACAAAACTTCTGTTGCTACTCTGCCTTAAAATCCACTATTATCTACTGCATGTCACCCCTATTTTCCACCAACTTCAAATGTCCTTCACTTATGCAGTGCCCGCGTGCGTTTTTTCATGACCAACACATCGCGCTAGTTTTTCCCTTATAACTAACTCCTATTGAGTTAGTTGAAAGCACCTGGACGTTTTTAGGCTTTTGTGTGAACCTGCATGTGTTTCCAACTCCACTATGAACCTGCATAGTTAAGACAAAAAAATAAATAAATAAATCAACGTTAAACGTTTAATGTTATAAACAAAAGTTAAATGTAAGATTAAATAATTATTAGTTATTATTTTAATTATTATTGATAATTAATTTTCATAATTTTATTTTGTTTATTATTTATTTAATTAATTTATGAAGGTGATTAATTAATAATTAGATTAAATTAAAAGTTTTATATTTATAAAATTATTAAATTAATAATATTAGTATTTAGTTTTTGAATATTTATATTTTTTTAGATTTTTATTTATGTTTATCATAATAAATAGTATTATTTTAATTATTACAATTTATAAAATTGTACATAATTATCATAATTTATATTTATTTTTGTTGAGCCCTCTGGAAGATTGTTCATTTCATGTCTATGTTTGATGTTTTAATAATCACAAATCATCACATACCATTAATGCTTAACCTGGTTTGTTTTCTCATAAACTTAATTACAATCTGTAAATGAATCTGTTATCATGTTTTTGTCTATGCTTATTGACTTACAAAGTATGTTGGAAGTCTTCTGGATTCAACAGACATCGGAAGCCCTGATCCAATATCAAAGGACAACGGTCGCACTGATCAAAATGACTCACCGATGCTGACCAATCTGAGTCACTGATGCAAATGACTCACCTATCCATCAGACTCACCGATCCATCAGACTCACCGATCCATCAGACTCACCGATCCATTAGACTCACCGATCCATCAGACTCACCGATCCATCAGACTCACCGATCCATCAGACTCACCGATCCATCAGACTCACCGATCCATCAGACTCACCGATCCATCAGACTCACCGATCCATCAGACTCACCGATCCATCAGACGCACCGATCCAAGGACTCACCGATGCAAATGACTCACCGATGCAAATGAGTCACCGATGCAAATGAGTCACCGATGCAAATGAGTCACCGATGAAAATGAGTCACCGATGAAAATGACTCACCGACCAGATGACAGACCGATGCTGATCTATCTGAGTCACCGATCATTACTCTAATTCTGATGACCTACCGATCACTTGAACAGTCATAAACAACTGTTTGAATTTCTTTATCTTTATCTTTATTTATTCTAACCAACGGTCATATTAGTTATATTTTAATACCCTGACAATTAATTAATAAAGGTTGTCAGATGTCAGGAAACCGTACCTCGTACCTGCGGAAAGGAAACCTTTTCTGTCCTACGGAGCACGTGACATAAATACAAGAAGACTCTGCTGAAGAGATGAGTGAGACAACACACACAGAGACAAGGAATACATACGACATACTCAAGAAGAGCTCTGAGCATACAAGAAGAACCAAGCAAGAAAGAATCACACATACAATAAAGCCTACTCAAGAAGAGTTCTGTGCATACAAAAGAATATCGAAGAGCTTCATCGACTACATCTCACTGCCTGTGAACCTGAAGCATACGACACTCTGCTTCTCAAAAAAAATCGAGAAGAGGACTCAGAATCACTTCTGATCAATTCCAAAACGAGTCCAGTGCTACACTGAAATCACTAGAGCCATTTCTAAACTCTACATCTCTGCTCTGTGATTTATTTATTCTACATTTTGAGCAGTGTGTGTTATCTGCTGTATTAAACACACACACTGACTCCTGTACTTTCACTGGAGGATCTGTAAATCCTCAGAAAACCTTTTACACTTCATTTCCCACTGTGGATAGTGGTAGAGGTCTTGTGACCTGGACAGCTGGCTGCTGTTGTTTGTTTTCCCACGTAGAACTGTGGTAGAGGTCTTGTGACCTGGACAGCTGGCTGCTGTTGTTTGTTTTCCCACGTAGAACTGTGGTAGAGGTCTTGTGACCTGGACAGTGTGTTCACTGTTGTTAACCCCGATCCAGGGTGTGGATCATTTTAATATAAACTTTTGAGAGGACTAAGTCTCGGCTTGAGACTGAACCTCTTGGTTAATTCTCTATGTTTGTAGCTACATACTTTATCCATACTATACATATTTATTTCATATTCCGCTGCTATTACTTTGAAATATAATTTATCTTCAAAGATACTTTGATAATTAAATTCGTAAGTGTTTATATTTATTATAAATCAGTAAGTTAGTTTCAAAAGTTAATTTAATCATAAGATTAAGTTAACTGAGAACTAATCAATCTTTGAGAAACTAATTGAACCTTTATAATCTATATAAATTCACTACAGTTTAATTTGTTTTTGAAATTGGGGGATTTTAATAGAAATTGTTTTTAACAGAAATTTTAATTGGAACTCAATTCACCCCCCCCTCTTGAGTGTCCACTCCGACCAACACTTGGTATCAGAGGGTTTAAAATACTTTCTAAAAGTACTCTACTTTTGAACTGTGATTTTAGTTGTATTTTAAAGTTCTTAAAATTTCTGTTATATCTAAATTTTTATCTCTTTGAAATTTTCTCATCATGGACAATAGACTTGAGGGTGCTGCTATTAACTGACCACCTTTCTTTAATGGAACTAATTATGCTCAGTGGAAACTGAAAATGAAAATTCATCTAGAAAGCATAGGTTTTGATATTTGGACTGCTATTGAATCAGAATACAAAATTCCCACTACTACTAGATCTACTTGGGATGAACCTACAAAGGCTGCTTACAATTACAATTGTAAAGCTATGAATGCTCTGTACTGTGCTCTAGGAGATGAAGAATTTAATAGAATTTCTGCATGTAAAACTGCATATGAAATTTGGGATACCTTAGCTGTTTCTCATGAAGGAACAACGAATGTTAAAGAAAAGAGATTGAACACTTATAATATCAAGTATGATAATTTTAAAATGAAGCCTGATGAACCCATTTCTGATATGTATCTCAGGTTCAATGAAATTTTCAACACAATGACTTCTCTGGGAAAGGATGTTCCAGCAAAGGAGCAAATCATGAGAATTTTGAGATGTCTACCTGAAAGATGGAGAGGAACCTCTGTCTCCATTAGAGAATCCTGTGACATTGGAACACTGCCTGTCAAGGAATTAATTGGTAAACTGATGATGTATGAAGAAGAGCTTAAAGTAAATAAAGAAGAAGATGATGAACCTAAAAGGAAGTCTATTGCCTTCAAGACTACAACCTCAAAGAATAAGGATAAAGAAAAGCCTCAAGCTATCAATGAAAGTTCAAGCAGTGAGGAAAGTGAGAATGATTCTGACAGTGATGCTGAGATGTCTCAAATAGCCAGGAGATTCAAAAAGTTTTATAGGAAAAAGAAATTCTTTAGGAAACCAAATTATAAGGGAAAGTATGACCAACAAGGCAAATGGAAAAAGGATTGGAAGAAGGCTGACAGAACTGATGAAGTTGTCTGTTATGAATGCAAAAGAAAAGGGCACATAAAAACAGACTGTCCAAAGCTGAAATACAGAAAGAAGTATGAATACAAGGATAACAAGTACAAGAAAGCCATGAAGGCTACTTGGAGTGCTTCAGAAGACAACACAAGTGAAGCTGAATCTTTAGACTCTGAAAAGAACCGAGCCAACATGTGTTTCATGACAAACACTTCTGAGGTAACATCAGAGACTCCTGTTTTTAATTCATACTATTCTGGAGAAGATTCTGACTCAGAAAATATGTCAAAATCTGAATTGTTTGAATACTGTGACATGTTAGAAGAAACTTGTAATGAGCTTAAGGATAAATATAAAGGTTTAAAGAAACAGTATGCTTTAAGTGTTAAGCATAAATCTGATCTGGATATAGAAGTAGAAAAGAATGCTCAGTTTCTTAAAGAGAATACTGAACTAAAATTGTCTAATGAACAACTCAGAAAAGACTTAGAGAAGTTCAAAAATGGAAAGAATACTCTAACACAGATGCTAGGAAAGAAAGTTGCACCTAAATATACTACTGGTATAGGATACCAACCTGGACAAAGGAAAGTTGCCAAAACTAGATTCATTCCTAAATCTGGACAGAAGATAGTTAATTCTGGAAATTCATATGCCTCAACCAGTTATATTCATAGTTATGGATCTAATAAGGTTTATCTTTCAAAGAATGATAATTCTACAAATTATATGAGACCCATTAGACAAATATGGGTACCTAAAGTGCTATTGGCTAACCTGTCTGGACCCAAGAAGATCTGGGTACCAAAATCATCTCCCATCTAAATCTGTTTTGTAGGAGACCTGCTTGAAGAGCTGTCACAAGAAGATATAGTACTTAGAAAGTGGATGTTCAAGACATATGTCAGGAGAATTTTCATGTTTCAAGAGCTTAGTAAAATTTGATGGAGGCTTTGTCACTTTTGGTGATAATTCAAAAGGAAAAATCATCGGCTTAGGCCAGATTGGTAACACTGACTCAGTATTAATTTCTAAAGTCTTATTTGTCGATGGACTTAAATATAACCTGTTAAGAATTTCTCAGTTGTGTGATGATGGTTTTTATGTGAAATTTAAAAATGATTCTTGCAGTGTTTTTAACTCTAAAAATGTTTTAGTATTTTATGCTTTAAGAAATGAAAATGTTTATGTTGTTGATTTAGATTCTTTAGCTAAACAGAACATTCCTTGCTTAAATGCGTTTCATAAAGAGTCTTGGCTTTGGCACAGAAGATTAGGACACTGCAATGCACACTCACTTAGAAAACTCTCTAGGAAGAACTTAGTTAGAGACTTACCCAAACTTGAATTTCCAGCAGACAAAGTTTGTAATCCCTGTCAAAAGGGAAAGCAACATAAAGTTTCTTTTAAATCAAAGAAAGAAGTCTCAACTTCTCAACCACTTGAGTTGGTTCACATGGATTTGTTTGGACCATCAAGAGTTTCTAGTCTAAATGGGAAGCACTATGTCTATGTTCTCGTAGATGATTTTTCTAGATATACTTGGGTATACTTTCTAGATCACAAAATTGAAGCTTGTTCTTACTTTATTAAATATTCCATGTCTGTAGAGAACCTTAGTGGACTTAAGATTAAAAACTTGAGGAGTGATCATGGTCGTGAGTTTGAAAATCAAGATTTTGAATCTTACTGCTCACTCAATGGCTATTCTCATAACTTTTCTGCCCCTAGGACACCCCAACAGAATGGTGTAGTAGAAAGAAGAAACAGAACCCTGCAAGAAATTGCTAGAACCATGCTCAATGAATATGAACTGCCTATTTACTTTTGGGCTGAAGCTGTTAATACAGCTTGTTATGTCATTAATAGAGTCTTAATTAGACCTGTTCTTAAGAGGACCCCTTATGAGTTGTGGAACCATAGGAAACCCAAGGTTAACTACTTCAATGTTTTTGGCTGCAAAGTCTTCATTCTCAATACTAGAGACAATCTTGACAAATTTTCATCCAAGAGTGATGAAGGAATTTTCCTAGGTTATTCTATCTCTAGTAAAGCCTATAGAGTTTTCAATAAAAGAACCAAATGTGTGGAAGAATCTGTTCACATCAAATTTGATGAAACTGATCCACATGAACCTAAAATCTCTCTTGAAGATGATCTCTCTGGTTTGAATCTCAATGATAAATACAATGGACCTATAGTTAAAACATCCAGCTCTGGAAATTCTCCAGAACCTGCTTCTGTTGAACCTCAGTCTGTAGATGAATCTGAAATTTCTAGCCCTATCTTTTCAAGACCATCTAGGACTCTAAAGAACCATCCTTTAGATGCTGTTGTAGGAAATCTAGATAGAGGAACATAGACTAGAGCTTCTCTAAGAAACCAGGTTGAACATCAAGCTTTTCTTTCACAGCTAGAACCCAAAAATATCAATGATTCTATCAATGATGAATTCTGGGTAATGGCTATGCAAGAAGAATTAAATCAGTTTGAAAGAAACAAAGTCTGGGAATTAGTTGACAGACCTAAAGACACTTTGACAATAGGCACAAAATGGGTTTTTAGAAATAAAGTAGATGAATCTGGAAATATAGTTAGAAACAAAGCTAGACTAGTTGCACAAGGATATAGTCAAGAAGAAGGTATAGACTATGAGGAGACTTTTTCACCTGTAGCTAGACTAGAAGCCATTAGGATCTTACTTGCATATGCTGCACATCTGGATTTCAATTTATATTAAATGGATGTCAAAAGTGCTTTTCTAAATGGTTTTATAATTGAATATGTTTTTGTAGAACAACCACTTGGATTTACTAACCCCCATTTTCCAAATCAAGTTTTTAAACTTTCTAAAGCTTTGTATGGTTTAAAACAAGCTCCAAGAGCTTGGTATGATAGACTTAGCAATTTCCTTATTTCAAAAGGTTTTACTAAAGGGATTGCTGATCCAACTCTTTTCATTAAAATAATTTCTAAAGATGTTTTAGTTGTACAAATATATGTTGATGATATTATTTTTGGATCTTCTAAACACTCTTTATGTACTGATTTTTCAAAAATTATGCAAAATGAATTTGAAATGAGATTAATGGGAGAGCTTAAGTACTTTCTTGGATTTCAAGTATTTCAAAATGAAAATGGTATTATTTTGAATCAAATTAAATATACAAAGGATCTTTTAAAACGTTTTGGTCTGGATAGTATCAAGGAAAGTGAAACTCTTATGAGTACTACCTGTAAATTGGACGCAGATGAAACTGGGAAACCAGCTGATCAAACAAATTACAGAGGTATGATTGGTAGTTTACTTTATCTTACTGCTAGTCGACCTGATATTATGTTTAGTGTGTGTATGTGTGCTATATTTCAAGCTAATCCAAAAGAATCTCATTTGCTTGCTGTCAAAAGAATTTTTAAATATCTCAAACACACGGCTAACTTAGGTTTGTTTTACCCAAAAGGACAATTCTTTGAGTTAATGAGTTATTCAGATGCTGACTTTGCAGGATGTAAGTTAGATAGGAAGAGCACATCTGGAACCTGTCATTTGCTTGGAAAATCCATAGTATCATGGTGTAGTAAGAAACAGAATTCAGTTGCATTGTCTACTACCGAGGCAGAATACATAGCTGCTGGTAGTTGCTGTGCACAAATTTTGTGGATGAAACACACTTTATTGGATTATGGATTTGATTTTAAACATGTTTCAATTAACTGTGACAATACTAGTGCAATAAATATATCTAAAAACCCTATGTCTCACTCTAGAACTAAGCACATTGATGTCAGACATCACTTTCTAAGAGATCATTATCAGAAAGGTGATATTTCTCTAGAATTTGTTAATTCTAAAAATCAATTAGCTGATATCTTCACAAAGCCCTTATGCTCTGAAAGAATGAAATTTATTAAACAAGAGTTGTGTATGATCGATCTGTGAAACCGATCTGTGAAACTGATCTGTGAAACTGATCTGTGAAACCGATCTGTGAAACCGATCTGTGAAACCGATCTGTGAAACTGATCTGTGAAACTGATCTGTGAAACCGATCTGTGAAACTGATCTGTGAAACCGATCTGTGAAACCGATCTGTGAAACCGATCTGTGAAACCGATATGTGAAACCGATCTGTGAAACTGATCTGTGAAACCGATCTGTGAAACTGATCTGTGAAACCGATCTGTGAAACCGATCTGTGGAACCGATCTGTCACACTGTTATGTCAAACCGATCTATTTTCAATTACTTTTTATTAATTAGTAGATTACTTTTTATGGAAACCCTAAATGATAAAATAAATGATACGCGGCTATTTATCTTACCTAAACCTTTTGACCTTTCATTTCCCGCCGAACCTCTCAATATCTCTTCCCCTCTACTTCGAACCTTCGAACTCCTGCCTTCTCAAAATCCTCGAATGGCTAAGCAAAAGAGACCGAGCAAAGGACCGGATAGCCCTGTACCTTCAAAGCGTGCTCGCGACGAGTCGAGTAGTACCTCTCAACTATCAGAAAATCCGAACCTGGAAACTCGGATTGTTGCTGTAGAAAAAGAAGTAAACTCTGCCTGGCTTTTGTCAAGTAAGTCACTGTTGCTGTAAGTTCTTGAATCGCAAAGTTGGATAGACTGGTTTTCTGACAACACTCGAATAGACTACCCGAAGCTGGTACATGAGTTCTATATGAATCTAGAAATCACTTTAGATGGTGTGGAGGCTGCCCGGATGTCGTTTGTGGTAAAAGGAAAGAAAATATCCTTCTCATCTAAGCAGTGGGCTAAGTGCCTGAACGTACCTCATGAAGGTCAGTATGAGGATTATGCTGGGAATATTCCTCCAACATCTGATTACTTTTCTTATGAGCTAGATCTGAAGCTTCTGACAGGAAACATAGAGTCACGAAGAATCACAGCTTCAGAATTAGATGGTGAGTGCAGACTTCTTTTCAAGTTTATTCAGCATCAACTTTGCCCTAGGAGAGGAGATTTTACTGCTGTAAAATACCAGGATGTTTTCCTGTTGTTTCTTCTGAAAACACATGAGAAAATCAATTTTTGTAGATATGTGATGGTACACATAGCTGGAATGATAAAACCATCCAAGAAATCCACTGCCTTGTTTTATTCAAAGATGATATCTACTATGCTCAAGAATATAGATTGTCTTGATGAAGATGATGAAGTTAATGAAACAGACCATACCTTCTGTCTTAACAAAGAGATCTGCAAGAGGATGAAAATAAATTGGAATCCATGGAAGAAGTGCTGGGTTGCAGATGAAGATAAATTGTATGAAGCCTACAATCCCATAGATCATAGCAAGAGGCCAAAGGATTTGAGAGATCCTGGATTAAAACCAGATGAGGAACCAGTTTATTCTGATGATGATGAGAAAGAAGAAGCTGCTACTGCAGAAGGAAGTGTGTCTTATCCTGATGATAGGAGTGACCCTGACACTGCTAGTCCCAAGAGAAGAATAGAATTTGGACCTGCTAGTCCACCCTTAACCCTACCAGAGTCAGAACCTATTCTTGGTGATGAAGAAGATTCTGATACTGAAGAATATCACAGTGAAGACTCTGAGCAGAGTAATAATGAGCAAGGTGATGCTGATGACAATCATGGTGATGATGATGATGCTGATGTTGTTGAAGCTGCTGTTGATGGTGTTAACAGACCGGTGGATGGTCTTGCTGTAGATCAAGTAGAACAACCTCAGTCAGTACAAGAAATCCATATCAGTGGCAAGGATAACTCACCAAAAATCAGTGGAACAGCAAGCTATGAAAAACCAAAATACACTCTGTGTGCTGCCGTTTGGGATGACTACCCTGGTTATGCTGTGTTGGGCTTAGAATATTCTGAAGACGAAGAAGCAATGCCAGAATCTGCTGCAGCTGTGAAGAGGAACCTCCCACGAGAAGCAAGGTCTGTTCCTACTGTTGATCCTACCAATAATAATTTCCCTGGTTCTGGAATCAGTCAAGCTGATCTTGATAAGTTTAAGTTTGAATTGCTAACTGCTGTGAGAACCATAGTTAGAGAAGAAGTTTCTAATGCTCTTACTCAAGTGTCTCTACAAGTTTCTGAAAATTCTTTGGAAGCCTTCTCACAGAGAGTATCTAATGCTATGAAGCCAGACCTAGCCAATACTGGTGAACTTATTGGCAGGCAAATAGCCTTTTTGAATCATACTATGAAGGATCTTCACACTGGCCTGGTATCTCTATCAAGCGAATTCCGATCAACCATCTCTGGTATGATGGAAGTTTTGAGAAATCTGATTGAACATCTCAACAAGTCTGACCTGAGGAAATTGAAAGCTGAACTAACTCACATAGTCGGCCAAGCCAGTACAGGCAAGGTAACCAAGATTACTACCCGTGAGATAGAAGCTCTAAAAGAAGTTGTGCGTGAAGAGTTAGCTGCTGTAAGACAAATTCTTGATTTAGAATCTTTGAGGAAGATGAAAGAGATCTGTGATAACAGTCATAAGATGGACTTGGTGTATTCAGCAGATGCTAAGAAAGCCCTGCAAGAGATCAAGGAAAAAGTTGATACTTACTTTTCCAAGATTTATACAAAACATGAGATGACTGCAAGCTTCAAGGTGTTAGCAGAGAATCTGAAATTACCTCCTGTCACTCAGGCCTTCAAAACTCAAGTTCTCCAATTGCAAGATTTTGTCCCTTCCTTAGCACAGTTCATGGAGAATAAAGATGATTTTGAAAAAGCTATGAAGTATGGAGCAGAAGTCATTCAGGACTTCATTCATCTGTTGAAGCCTTATTTGGATGCACCGGCCACTGCAATTGTACTTCCTACTTCTGAACCTCTCAGTGCCTCTGATGTAGCTCCAAATCAGCTGTCTGTTGCCCATGCTCTCTCTAAATTAAGACCAGTTCCTCAGCAAGCTCCTCAATCAGCTCCTGTTTCTCAACAACAACCCTCTATGGCACCTGCTCCTACACCTGCCCGAGTTGTCCTACCACCACTTCAGATTCTCCAAGACCAGCATGTCTCCAAACCTTCCACCTTACCTACTATTGATCCCAAAGACAAAGGCAAAGCCCCTTTGTATCCCACCACATAGTTGTGTATTGTCTTTGATGGGGTGAACAATGTGCTACTTGTAATAATCTGTCCTTTATCTTTGTTTTTCTTTTCTTCTTTCTTTTTCTCTCTCTACTCTCTGCTGACTGCTTTTACTTTCACTTTCTCTTATCTGTTTTCCCTCCTTTTTGATTATCCCAAAGGGGGAGAAAGATCTGATATATATAATGGGAGAATGGGAGAATGATATATATGAGAGATGTGAATATCTCATAGGGAGATCCATATCTCAGGGGGAGCAATCTGAATATTATATATATGGGAATGTTAACTTAAGAAGGAGATTTATATCTCTTTACTCTTATTCTCATTATGTTTTTATGTTTTTATTATTGATTGATTTTTTTTATATATATAAATATTTGTGATTATCAAAAAGGGGGAGATTGTTGAGACCTCTGGAAGATTGTTGATTTCATGTCTATGTTTGATGTTTTAATAATCACAAATCATCACATACCATTAATGCTTAATCTGGTTTGTTTTCTCATAAACTTAATTACAATCTGTAAATGAATCTGTTATCATGTTTTTGTCTATGCTTATTGACTTACAAAGTATGTTGGAAGTCTTCTGGATTCAACAGACATCGGAATCCCTGATCCAATATCAAAGGACAACGGTCGCACTGATCAAAATGACTCACCGATGCTGACCAATCTGAGTCACTGATGCAAATGACTCACCTATCCATCAGACTCACCGATCCATCAGACTCACCGATCCATCAGACTCACCGATCCATCAGACTCACCGATCCATCAGACTCACCGATCCATCAGACTCACCGATCCATCAGACGCACCGATCCAAGGACTCACCGATGCAAATGACTCACCGATGCAAATGACTCACCAATGCAAATGAGTCACCGATGCAAATGAGTCACCGATGAAAATGAGTCACCGATGCAAATGAGTCACCGATGCAAATGAGTCAACGATGCAAATGACTCACCGACCAGATGACAGACCGATGCTGATCTATCTGAGTCACCGATCACTTGAACAGTCATAAACAACTGTTTGAATTTCTTTATCTTTATCTTTATTTATTCTAACCAACGGTCATATTAGTTATATTTTAATACCCTGAAAATTAATTAATAAAGGTTGTCGGATGTCAGGAAACCGTACCTCGTACCTGCGGAAAGGAAACCTTTTCTGTCCTACGGATCATGTGACATAAATACAAGAAGACTCTGCTGAAGAGATGAGTGAGACAACACACACAGAGACAAGGAAGACATACGACATACTCAAGAAGATCTCTGAGCATACAAGAAGAACCAAGCAAGACAGAATCACACATACAATCAAGCCTACTCAAGAAGAGTTCTGTGCATACAAAAGAATATCGAAGAGCTTCATCGACTACATCTCACTGCCTGTGAACCTGAAGCATACGACACTCTTCTTCTCAAAAAAAAATCGAGAAGAGGACTCAGAATCACTTCTGATCAATTCCAAAACGAGTCCAGTGCTACACTGAAATCACTAGAGCCATTTCTAAACTCTACATCTCTGCTCTGTGATTTATTTATTCTACATTTTCAGCAGTGTGTGTTATCTGATGTATTAAACACACACACTGACTCCTGTACTTTCACTGGAGGATCTGTAAATCCTTAGAAAACCTTTTACACTTCATTTCCCACTGTGGATAGTGGTAGAGGTCTTGTGACCTGGACAGCTGGCTGTTGTTGTTTGTTTTCCCACATAGAACTGTGGTAGAGGTCTTGTGACCTGGACAGCTGGCTGCTGTTGTTTGTTTTCCCACGTAGAACTATGGTAGAGGTCTTGTGACCTGGACAGTGTGTTCACTATTGTTAACCCCGATCCAGGGTGTGGATCATTTTTATATAAACTGTTGAGAGGACTAAGTCTCGGCTTGAGACTGAACCTCTTGGTTAATTCTCTGTGTTTGTAGCTACATACTTTATCCATACTATACATATTTATTTCATATTCCGCTGCTATTACTTTGAAATATAATTTATCTTCAAAGCTACTTTGATAATTAAATTCGCAAGTGTTTATATTTATTATAAATCAGTAAGTTAGTTTCAAAAGTCAATTTAATAATAAGATTAAGTTAACTGAGAACTAATCAATCTTTGAGAAACTAATTGAACCTTTATAATCTATATAAATTCACTACAGTTTAATTTGTTTTTGAAATTGGGGGATTTTAATAGAAATTGTTTTTAACAGAAATTTTAATTGGAACTCAATTCACCCCCCTCTTGAGTGTCCACTCCGACCAACAATTTTATTCAAAGAGAAGATAAATTATAATTATTATATTCATTAAAGTAATAAATTTTTATTTTAATTTTATTAATAAGATTAACATTTGAGTTTATTTAATTAATTAGTTATATATTTTATTCTATTATTATTAATTAATTTATATTATTATTATTTTTATATTTTATATTTTATATTTTTATATTTTTAATTATTTTTTATCCCCCGTGTCTTCTTCTCCAATGCACCACAGGGGGGAGGGAGGGTTTGGTTCTCCACACGAGGGAGCCGTGGGCACTCCTCCACGTTCCGACGACCTTCTTCACTCCAGTGACCAATAGTGTAGGTGAAACACTATCCTTATCTAGATTTGTTGCAGTGTTGTTCATCCTTTAACAGAAAAGCCCTCAGACCAATGGATCTCACACGGGTGACCCATGGATTTCCCTCCGGTGGATTCTCTTATTTTGAGCAGCTGAAAACTACAGAAGGCATCGTGAAGTTAGACTGGGGCGACATCAGTCTTGATCCAGTGACAATAGTCTTGGTTTCATCCCCTTTACCTACGACGTGACAACATCTCCTCCATGGATTCTATATTTGGCGCAAAGGGTTCCACCTTGGTACCAATGGTGCAACCTCAATAAAACTCCAAAGATATAGTGGGTTTCTTCAGATCTGTGTATGAATGCGATTTGGGTTTTCCAAATCTGGTGAAAAGTTGTATAAATTTTCTGGTTGAGTCTGATTCTTCAATTGGTTTGATTTGTGGATCTTGGATGAAGATGGTCACGATGAAGCTCTATTGCAGTGGCTGAGATGATACCCTGAAATGAAGATGGTGCGAGCATTGTATGAGAAACGATGCTGGAATGAGACAGTGAAATGGTGGAAGGGATAAGAAACAGTACTGGTGTCACCATGAGGAGAATAAGGAGGCTGTGCAAAGGATGAATGAAGCGGAAATACCATGATTTGCTAGAAATGGTGCCAAGGTAAGGAGAGAACCGGTCGTAGGAGAGGTTACGGTGGTACCGTGAAGGGATACGGTGCCACGAGCTGGGAATAAGAGATGGTGGTAGGGAGAAACTTTGAGACCGTAAGGAAGAAACTGGGATGTAGAAATAGGTGGCACAGCAAGGAAGAAAAATGGTGTCACCATGAATGAAGGAACCTATTGGACAAGAGAAGGGGTTTGATGGTGGCACCGTGAATGAAACCATGTGAGGAGTTGGTATTATGAAAAACAAAGAAAAATCAAAATTAGATTAAATCTATAATTAATACTAAACAAAATAATTAATTTAAAGTAATAATTAACTAAAATAATTAAAAACTAAGGAACTAAAAAAGCTAAATTAATTAATAAAAACATCAAAGTATAAAACTTAAATTAAAACTAATTATACACTTAAATTAAAAATCATAAAGGTTAATATAATAAGAGAGTGAATTTAAATTAAACAATTATATATAAAAATTAATTATTCATTAATAAATTGAATTAAAATTATTAAAATTAAGTAAAGTGATTGAATTTAATTGATAAAGTTATTAAATGTTAAAAAGATGAAGTTAAAAAATTAAATGGTGAAATAATGAATGAATTAATTAAATGAAAAAACTTAGGTTAATTGATTAAATAATAAGAATTTCAAAATTTAATAAAGCAGTTATACTTCTAAAATAAATAATAATTTATAAAACTTATTAAATAAAATAAAGGTCATTAATTAATTACTTTAAACACTAAGACACATAATTAATTATAAAAAATTGATTAAGTAACAAATTTAGTTATAAAAATACAAAAGTAATATTATTTAATAAAAAGTGTAAAAATAGTTAATTAAATAATTAAAAATTATACAAAATAATGTGAAAAAACTATATAAAAATAAATCTACATAAAATTCCACCACACTTAAGAATTATTTGTCCTCAGACAATCTCATGTTTTATTATCCTTGAAAACAGAAGTATGTTTATGATTCACATCAAAATGTAACATGTTGATCAGTTTGAAACAAAGGACAAAAACATTTCAATAGGCTTTAGAAAATGAATTGTTGAAATTAATCTTTCCTAGAACAGATACTTAAAGGGAAATCTAGAAAACTACGGATCATCAAGAAATTAGGATATCATGCCTCATATATGATACTGCTTAGTGAATAATTTCAATCCAAACTCATGTTCTAATTGTAAGAGTGACAAGAGGTAAAATAACATTGGAATTAAAAACTTAACCAGAGAAGATTTGTACTTTGACTTATCACCTAGGTTCTAAAAATATTTTTTTTAATCACCTTAATTGATACAACCTAAATGATTCCATATAAACAATTTTTCCCTTATTCATTTAGTGTTCATAATTCCCCTCACATCAATGAACTCGTTTTTGACCCTAGAAACTTTATTATTATTTTTCTAATGCCATGTAACATGTGCTATGAACTGTGAAAATGCACTTATTTAGGGTGTATAGAGGGATTATAATAAACAGAAATGCACCCAACATCTAGGGTCACAGAGATTCACTATGGGATCCCAAATGCCCAAACTACTCTAGTTTCAAAATATTTATATAAAAATCATTTACATTGTCTCACTAGGGTAATTACTTAAAAAATTTAAAGTAAAATGAGTTCTATAAAATCAAGATCAAGCTTCCAATTCTAAGGGTTATGATCATAACTCCATTAATAGGTTACCCAAATCACTCTCAGAAGAAGTCCTAATCCTAGATTTCATAAAACCACTAAGCAAGACCACCAAACAATCATCCAACCTCAATAATTTCAGAATCAAAGTTGTTCTAAACTACTAATCAAGAATCATCCTCAAGCAAGACCCAAATGGGTACAATGTAAAGCCTAAAATTATGAAAGAATTTTGAAATTTTTTAACAATTTTTTAAAAAATGTTTGAAGTGGAAGTGGGAATTCATGGGATCACATTAAATCATAGTTTAGCACATCCAAGAATTAACCCCCTCCCCCACATTTAAAACCCAAATTTGTCCCCAAAGTTTACTTCTAAAGTGGATAAGAACAATAAACCAATTATGTTTCAAAACAAAATTTTAATTTAGTAGATCGATGACATGTATAAAGGGTCTTTTTGAAGTGTAAAAAGTATTTTTTGACACAATGAATAACTTAACAACAGGTTCAATAGAAAGTACACACATTAACATTTAAGTCTAGTGACAAATATTTCCAATACAACTCAAGAAATAACATGTAATTTATGGGTGCACAGTGGATAGGGTGTAGAAATTTGAGAAAGTATGATTCAAATGAATGTTCATTATAGTAGAAAGATGCATACTAAACACCCTAAAAACTAAACAGTTTCAATTAAAAACACAACCTTTAAACATGCACCCCCACACTTAAGTTCAAGAAATGATTGATTTTAATATATCAATGAAATTCAAATTTTAGTAAGAGGAAAATGCATAATTATTTTATTCAAATTAGTGACATGCTGTAAAAACCTTTTAGTATGAAAGAAATGCAACAAAGTTTCCATCAAACATGTAGAAAAATTTCTTATACAAGCATAATTTTCCGGGCAAGCAAGACATGCATCGGGTTTTTTTATAGTACAAGAAGAATTTTTAAGGTAACAGTCACTATCTCCTCGATAGTAATTACTATGACTTGAAGTAAATTTTATTAAAGTGAACAAGGAGAAGAAAAATGAATTCAAACTAAATAATAGAGTACTTACCAAAATCAAATATTATCATTAAATCTTCAGTAATGGAATTACACTCCCTATATGACACCAATAAAAAATTTGAAAAATCACAAGGCAAGAAAAAAGAGACAGAAATTTCTAGCAAAGACATAACAAACATAAGGCATAAAAGCATCAATTTATTCACCACAAAATATTGAAAAAGTGAAAAAAAAGAAAGAGCATGCATTGACTCCCATGAAGCTCTGAGTTTAAAGTATTTAGTTAGACTTCATTTAATCAAACATTTTTTGTTTTATTAGAAAACAAAATAAAAACCATGGGTTGCCTCCCATGCAGTGCTAGGTTTATAGTCCCTAGTAGAACTCACCTAGAAACTAACTGTAGTCACTAGGTTGATGTGGTTTCAATAATAGGTACTTCCAGATGTGTTTGGCCCGAATGTTTTTAATGGAGAAATGGATTTTATGGTCACCTAAGATTAAGTAAAATAAAACCAAATTCTCATAAGATGAAAAAATACCTATGTATCACCCTTTAATAGTTATGGGAATGATGGTGTAAACTTACATATTTTTTTTAGATTTAACAAAATTAATATTTTTTGGTAGAGACAATAATGAATTCGATGCTTTAAAGAATGTGACATTGTCCTCACAGCTATATCTCTCAACCTAAATATTAACATATTTAAATTCAAGGGTGCTTATGGGTGAATAATGAATAATATGTTTAAAAGGAGATTCAATAAAGTGTTTAAAAGAATCATGAACATTTAAACTCAAGCATAATCCCCCCTCTAAACTACTCTCAATTTCACAATAGGGTACCTCACCCAACTCATTTGAGTATGGAAGTGACAGACATGGAAGATAATTTACCTGATCATTCAATGATTCAGATTTAAAAATGTTGTCAATATCTTCCAAAATATCCTCATCAGTTAACTCACAAAAAACATATACTACTTCAAAAAAATCAGTTCTTCTTAACTCGAGTGTGTATTCAACCTCCCTTTTATGTTCACACTCAAAGAGTTCATTTTCAAAAACAATATTTGTAGTGTGTTCTATAACGTTCAAACCAGGGGAAGAAATGTTCAACTCAACATCAATAAATTAAAATTATAGTTCATTCAAATACAAACAGTTTTCCATAGGAATGACAACATTTCCTTCCATTTCAGTACACAAAGATTCAGAAAAGTGATTACTATGAGAATAGGGAAATGAAAACTCATCAGTTAGTCTTTCTTCAAATATAATTACCTCTTCATCATCATCCAACAACAATTCAGAAATTACTGGTCTTACAAGTTCAAAACATCGAAGAGTGTTTATCAGTTTAGGTTCAATGATTTGAAATTCTATGATTTCCAGCTTAAGATTCTCTTCCAAAGATTTCCCAATATTATGTTCATACTCATTGTTCACAACATAAAAAAAGTTGGCTGAAGAGTTTTTAACATTCAAATTTTCATTCTCAAATATCTCTTCTATCCAAGTGACTTACTTTTCAAAACTCATAAAATAATGATTTTTCTGCAATGTAGGAATTATGAAGAGAACTGGGCATTCCTTTTCAATATTTTTCAATTCATCTTCAGAATTATCCAACTCAACCTCATTAAAGTTCTTTTTTGGGGTCTTCAATGTTATTCTCCTGATTCAGTGAATTGGTTGTTTCCAATTTTAGTTCAATAGAATTAGATTTTTCAATGTAAAAAGTTTGTTTCCCAGTTTCACTATCACTTTATTCTTCAATTTTATTTTCAAATATTTTAAAAACACTTTCTCTCTCATTCATTTCAGATTATTCATGTTCCATAACCCTTTTTTGTAGTTCCAAGAGTGTGTTTTATAATCTTTTCATTCTTTTATCTTGCTATTGGGTGTATCTAATTTTCATTTCATGGGTTTTATTCAACCAAATGTACCTATTTTCCTTCCTATAATCCAATTTATACTCAACTAGGTCAAGTTTAGCTTAGGTGTTAGGATTGGGATCAATACATTCATTATCTTTAAGATGATCTGTTTTCTATGGTTGGTTATAGGCACACTACTAGATAGTGTGTCCATAAAAACCGAAACAGACACAAAATGGATTAAGTTACTGATTCCATTCCTCAGAATGTTCCATTTTTAAAGAATCAAATGAGATTAACCACACAAAGTATCATAGTTGATGTAGAATTTCAAAAACAGCCCGAGTGGCAGATACAATTCATAAATTGAAAAAAATTATGTGTTTTTGTTTTATTATTATTTTATTTTAATTTATTTTTTTAGTTTTTTTAAACACTTAGATTACTTAGAGCATGCATTCCCCAGAAATGGTGCCAAATTTTTATGTGACCAGAGGTTGTCACAAACCTCAAAATATTATTTATAACTCCTATACTAGCATAGTGGTGGAGGGTCGAACCCAAGGGAAAGTAGTTGAAAAATCTAAGGTTTTATTCTAAATAAACTCCACTGTTGTTAGTAGTGGAGAGAGTGAACATTGTTAATATTATTTACTCTTTAATTATTTTTAATACTTTCTTATTAAGCAGTAATTAAACATTTCTGGAGATTACCTATTTTCTAAACTAAATGTAAAACAAAACAAGGCAAAATGAATGTAACAGTGGAAATGCAGTTGAACAGGATTGCTAAAGGTTGATCAAAATGATTGCTTAAGAGATTTGAATTATACTAGTTTAAAAGTATGTTCTTCATCTTATTGAATTCACACCTTATAATGATTGGTTAATTGTTCCTTTCCCGAAGATTTACACACTGCTCTGAAAGTTTTTTTTTGAAGTTCACCACTTCAAATAATTTTAGTCAGCAAAAAAAATTAAAAGATATCAACAGAAATATTTCTCACTGAAATTTTATGAAGATGTTACATTTAATTGAAAGTTTGACATATATCCTAGATGATGGATCTCACCAAAAGATCATTGAGTTTTAGATTAAGTACAAAAAGGTGTTTATTCAATTCTAGATTTTGGAACTAGATTCAATCTCGATGAAAGAATCAAATTCTCATTGAGAGAATTAAAATGAAGAAAAAGAAAATATAAACCAGTAAAAAGTAAAAAATTTTGAACACACAAAGTTATTCTAAGATCATATTCAATTAATAGAAGCAATACTGAGTAAAACATTAAAAAGTATAGGAAGAAGGTTTCTCCCTCTGATGATGAAGATCGTGTACTGCTGCTTGATCCTTTGTGACTCCTGTTCTCTAGTACTGCTCTGCCATCTCCTGGGAGTCTTCGCTATCAAAATGGTGTGATTGTGGAAAGAGAATGAGAGTCTCAAAAAACTTCTGTTGCTACTCTGCCTTAAAAACCAAATATCATCTGCTGCACGTCACCCCCTATTTTCCAGCGACTTCAAATTTCCTTCACTTATGCATCGCACACGTGAGTTTTTTCATGACTGACATGTCACGCTTGTTTTTCCCTTGTAACTAACTCTTGCTGAGTTAGTTGAAAGAACCTGGATGTTTTTTAGGCTTTGATGTGAACCTGCATGTGTTTCTGACTCCACTGCTAACCTGAACATCTAAGACAGAAAAATAAATAAATAATTCAATATTAAACGTTCACTTTTATAAACAAAAGTTAAATGTAAAATTAAATAATTATTAGTTATTATTTTAATTATTATTGATAATTAATTTTCTTAATTTTATGTTGTTTATTATTTATTTAATAAATTTATAAAGGTGATTAATTAATAATTAGATTAAATTAAAAGTTTATTATTTATTAAATTATTAAATTAATAATATTAGTATTTAGTGTTTGAATATTTATGTTTTTTTAGATTATTATTTAAGTTTATCATAATAAATAGTTTAATTTTAATTATTAAAATTTATAAAATTGTACATAGTTATTATAATTTATAATTATTTTAATCAAAATAAAGATATATTATAATTATTATATTCATTAAAGTATTTATTTTTTATTTTAATTTTATTAATAAGTTTAAAATTTGAGTGTATTTAATTAATTTGTTGTTTATTTTATTCAATTATTATTAATTTATTTAAATATATATTTTTTATATTTTATATTTTATCATTTTAATTTTTTAAATTATTATTTTTATCCCCCCATGTCTTCTTCTCCAACACTCTATGGGGGGGGGGGTTGGTTCTCCACCCGAGGGAGCCATGGAAGCTCCTCCACGGTCTGACGACCTTCTTCACTCCAGTGGCCAACAACGCATGTGAAACGCTATCCTTCTCTAGATCTTTTGTAGTGGTCTTTATCCCGCAATGTACCAGCCCTCAGACTAGTGGCTCTCAAATGGGTAACCCCTAATTTTCCCTCTGGTGGATTCTCTTGTTTCGAGCAGCTGACAACTAGATCAGGCATTGTGAAGCGAGACTGAGGCAACTTCGGTCTTGATCTGGGGATAATAGTCTTGGTTTCACCCCCTTAACCTATGGCATGAAAACATATCCTCCTCAAATTATAGATCACGCGCAAAGGGTTCCACCTTGGTACTACTGGTGAAACCTTGATAAAACTCCAAAGCAACAGTGGGTTCCTTTAGATATGTGTATGAATGAGATTTGAGTTTTCCAGATCAAGTGAAAAGTTGTATAAATTTTCTGGTAGAGTATGAGTCTTCAATTGGTTTGATTTTTGGATCTGGGATGGAGATGGTCGTGGTGAAGATCTGTTGTGGTGTCTGAGATGATATACTGAAATAAAGATGGTGCGAGCATTGCAAGAGAAAAGGTGATGGAATGAGACAGTGAAATGGTGGAAGGGATGTGGAATGGTACTGGTGTCACCATGAGGAGAGGAAGGAGTCTGTGCGAAGGTTGGATGAAGCAGCGAGACCATGATTTGCTGAAAATGGTTCCAAGGGAAGGAGGGAACTGGTCACAGGAGAGGTTATGGTGGCACCATAAAGGGATACAGTGCCACAGGTTGGGAAGAAGAGATGATGGCAGGGAGAAACTGTGACACTGTAAAGGAGAAACTGTGATGTGGAAATTAGTAGCCCAACAAGGAAGAAAAACGATGTCACTGTGAATGAAGGAACCAATGGGACAACAAAAGGGGTTTAACTGTGGCACTATGAATGAAACCATGTGAGGATTTAGTTGTTCTAGAAGTACACTACAAAACAAAGAAAAATTAAAATTAGATTAAAACTAAAATTAAGACTAAAAAAATAATCAATTTAAAGTAAGAATTAACTAAAATAATTGAAAACAAAAAAACTAAAAAAACTAAATTAAATAATAAAAACATCAAAATATAAAACTTAAATTAAAACTAATTAGACACTTAAATTAAAAATCAATAAGGTTAATATAATAAGAGAGTGAATTTAAATTAAACAGTTATATATTGAAATTAATTATTCATTAATAAATTGAATTAGAAGTATTAAAATTAGTAAAAGTGATTGAATTTAGTTGATAAAGTTATTAAATGTTAAAAAGATAAAGTTACAAAATTAAATGTTGAAATAATGAATGAATTAATTAAATTAGAATATTTAGGTTAATTGATTAAATAATAAGAATGTCAAAATTTAATAAAGCAGTTATACTTATAAAATAAATAATAATTTATAAAACTTATTAAATAAAATAAAGATCATAAATTAATTAATTTAAACACTAAAAAAACAAAATTAATTATAAAAAATAGATTAAGTAACAAATTTAGTTATAAAAATACAAAAGTATGGTTATTTAATAAAAAGTGTAAAAATAGTTAATTAAATCATTAAAAATTAAATAAAATGATGTGGGAAAAATATATTAAAATAAGGCCACATTAATATGAAACAATATTTTTGGATTATAATACACATAATGCAGAGTTCCTTCGATAGCTTGCATTACACATAAGACTGTGTTCGATCAAACCGCAATATACTATTAATATTATTAAAATATTATTATAGTTAACACCTACTCATTGGAATGAATTTATGAATAAGAATAACTAAATTATAAAAATATGGTTTACACACATATATAAAATTAATTCTTTTTTTACTGATTAATTATAAATTTGAGTAAGAACTATTTGAAAATAAAGAAATTTCTTTTTTGAAAAACTATTTTTCTTTTCACAAACACGTTTTATCTACAAAAATTAAAAAAATAATTTTGATGAATTATTTTAATGATATATATATATATATTATTTTAAATAAACTATTTAATATTAATCTTATATGTTTTTTAGATAAGAGATAAGAATAAATTTAATTTTATTCATAAAAAGATGCATTTTTCTATAAGACAGTTTTATCACCTTTTAATAGGAAACTCATTTTAAAACTAAATTTTGACACTATTATAAATTTTATTTGACAAAATAAACTTCATTTTTGAAATATTAATTTCAAAATTTATCTTAGGGTGTAATTTTTGTTATTGTTTTGAGAATTTTCATTTTTTGATGAATAATGAAATATACAAAATTTTAATTGAAAAATGAATTTTCATCTAATTTATTTATATAGATAAATTATATTTTAAAATGGTTTTAAAGTATAATTAGTTCAATTATACATCAATAAATAAGATTTATGTCATTGAAATAAATCTCAAATTTTAATTGGATATAAAAACATTTCAAACTTTTTAACATTTTCACTTTAAAAACCCATTGTTTCTTCCCGTATATGGGATTAATTTTAAATTAATTTATACCAATTATGTGATTTAAATTTTATAAAATTTATTCCATATTTGAAATCATAATAATTTAAAATTTCTAAAAAGTTCAAAATAAATTTTCACCAAAATTATTAGTGAAACAAGTTAGAATTAATTACATCTATTTAGAGAAATCGAGTTTATCTAGGGACTAAACTTTAACTTTTGGGAAAAAATGACCTAGAAACATATCCAAATTTTTTTTATAACCATATTTTGACCATATCACATATTATTTAGAAATTGTTTCTTTATTGGAGGCACCTGATCTAAGGGTGACCTTCCCATAGGGTTTACCTTTTGGTATTTACAAGAATGCCACTCCTCATCCACTATAAAAGAGAACTCACCCCCTAACCTATTCAAACATATCAATAAATTTGTCTCAAAAAACCCTATAAAAATATCTTCCAAACTTCCCTAACTTCATCCCAAAAATTTCAGTTTCAGTATAAATCCAATCAAGTATTTCCTTTGGTACAAACGAAAAGGAGTTACCCAAAGAACATGTAACATTCATCAATGCGATTTTCTATTGTTTCCTTGGGAAACCCATTAAATTATTATTATATGAAGATTATATAACTAAATAAGTATCCTAAATATACTAAGATGTTGTTATGTTAAGTTTATGACCTGAATATTCACACACTTCCATCAAATGGGATACATAATCACTGTTCATGTGTATGGTTGACTACCACCTCACAAACCAATGTCATTTGTTCTTCCATTAAAACATTTCATGGTTTGTAATAATTATGGATTTCTAGTTTATATATTATATATATATATATTATATTTATGATGTATTTATGATTTTTTAATTATTATATAACAGATAAATTCATCTTTCTATTTAGTGAGAATACGATAATATTGTTTGTGTGTATGGTAGATTACCGCCTGTGATTCATTCTTGCTTTACATGGAATGTATTATGGATGGGTGTAATATATGTATTTGATATATATGAAATAATAATTATACTATAAATTATATATATATATATATATATGTATATATATCATTTATTTTTATTTCTTTCAATATGATAAGAAAATGGAAATAACGTTCATGTGTACGTACGACCTACCGTCTCTATGAACAATGCATTTTATTTCCTATTTATAAATTTTATAAATTATTATAAATACATATATACTGAATATATATGATATTTATATCATTTTTTATATTATTTAAATAATTAAATCATTATCTAAGTATGAAGTCCAAGAATAACAAGTCAAAACATGTACAAAAAACAAAGCGGTTAATACCCGAAACACAAACTAAAAATGAAATTACTAATAAAAGGGTAATTTAAAGTCATAATTAAATCATATATGATATTATATATATAAATATGGTTTTTTGATATTATTATAATAAACTTATACTTATTATATAAGATTTTTTAATGTGTATGAATAAAGTCAAGACTTATTATAAGGGGATTTCTAGTCTCACTTTTAGTTATGTATGACTTATGCCATATTCAACACCCGTTTATTTTATGTGGGGTACATAATTCCCTATGATATGTTATATCAAGAATGTAATTTATTAAATGATATTAACTGTTTCAATTTATGTTATTATCTCACATGGCACAAGATTCAAAAGTTACTCAAATATTAAAATATTTATGTCTCACTTTTATTTTTCTTGAGACACAAGCCATGTTCCCCAAAAAATTCTTGTATGTAGTGTGTATACTGCCCATGGATGTATTTTAGTATTATTTTACCAATAATTATGGGGATTTACATATAAATTTTAGGACCTCTCTTTCATGGGGTTTATGTTTCAAAATCTACCAAATCTTTAATTGAATTTTGTCTCAATTTTCATTCTTTGAGACACATGTTATTTAATGCACATATATTATTTTTCAAGGTGTATGAACTGACCATATGACATGTTATATCATGAATATACTTATTCTCATGATATTTTAAGTTTCAAGTTATTTTATTCTTTTATGGGGATTATGATTCAAAGTTACTAAGTGGTAAAATTTTGTTGCTACAATCTCGTCATTTATCAGGATTGATTATGATTATTCTAACTTTGATGAAATATTAGGACCCATATCTCAATAATTATTATGAATTTTATTATACTTTGGTTATTCATGATATCTTCATGTAATGGTTCAACTTTTAAACTCTTTCGTACTTCATATAATTAATAGTTTTTTAAGAAAATTTGACTTTATTTCTCCCTTCGGTTAGAAATCTATAGTCTTCCAAAACCATGTTTTCTAAAAATGTTTTAAAAAATGTACTATCAAGATTTTAAAAAGGAATTTATTCCTGAGCTTTATATTAAAAAAGGGGTTTTGAAAGGAATCTTCTTGTCTTTTTCATATCTAGACACTTTTTAAAAGTTTTTATAGTGTAAATAGAATGATTGACATGTATGGATTTATCCGTCGTCATGGCCATCATTTTTCTGAAGCTTCCTTTGCATGTTTACAATATTTTTTAAAGATATTGTTTCATAATATTCTGAAAATTTTTGTTTTAAAATTGGTTTTCAAAGAAAACGGTTTTGAATTTTTTTTTCTTTATTAAAAATCATTTTCAAAACAGAATTGATTTTTTCCTCAAGAAATGTTTTAAATTATTTTTAAAAATTATTTCATTTTTTCTTAAAGTGGGTTTCAAAAAAAAAAATATTTTTAAAATGTTTTATGTCATAAAAAATGATTTTAAAAGATATGTTATTTTCCTTAACAAATTCTCCAAGTGATATTTGAAAATCCTTCTCCATATAAGATGACAGACAATGTTATAGTTTTTGCTTTACGGGGGATATGATATAAGGACACCATTATTGTGATTTATTTTTATGGTTTATGTTTTAGATGACAAGTTTTTTAAGGAACTTTTTTCTCTTCCAAGGGTTATACCATTATAAAATTCTTATTAAACCCTCTTCCTTTTATGGATTATTCTATTATGAAATGATTATGAAACCTATATCTTTTCCATAAGTTATGATATGATGAAATTTTAATGATACCAATTTCATTTCATGGGTTATGATATGATGTTAATGAAACCCAAATCGTTTTATGGGTCATTATATGATGAATTTTTTATTATATTTTAGCACATGTATGTATTATTTCATTATGTGATTGGTGGGACCTATATCTCTATCTAATTAATTGGGTAAAGATTTATATATCATGAGATAATGATGGGAAACAAGTCGAGTGGATTGATACACTATGAGAAAAAGGTGTAAAATAATCTACTAAAAGGAAAAGACTATGATTGGGGAGGGGTGTGTGTCCCATCTTGTAGGTGTATCCCCCATAAAGTGTCTTGATTAGTTTTGTCAATAATACTTGACTTATAGGGAATTATTTTATATGATTATGTGTATTACATAAATTCTATGGCTTATTCCTATATAATTCTCTCATGTATTATGATCTTGATTCCCTTATGATTCATGTCTTATTATTTTCTAATATTTATTCTAGGACTTAGGTGTATGATCTTTGATATTCAGGGTATGTTCTTAAAATGTTATTCTCATTCTCTCATACCCTAATTTTTATATTTTTACTAGGCATATCCTTTATTTACTCTTATTGAGCATTTGAGATCACCCTTTATTATGTTTCCCTTCCCCATGTTATGAAGATAAGTTTTAAGTATAAGGACTAAATGGGAAGATATTTCTAGGAAATATTGATGATCTTTAACCACGTTAAGAGAATGTTTTCCAACATTCCAAAGACACTAAACAATTATGGTCCTCAGGTATTAAATATTGTAATACAACAAATATTCATATAAAATGATGTAATATCCATGTATGATAATCTTAGGTCTCTAGATTTAGTCTTATGTATTTTTAGTATAGTCTCTATCAAAATATTCTAACAAATCATTATTACTTTATACTCTATAGATCAATCCATAATACAAATTACCTCAAATATATCTCATGATTAATTTCACTATTTTCAAATGTTGTTCATTTGGAGAACTCTAGAAATGGGTAGCCAAAAATATTCCACAGAAAATATCTGACTAATTAGTAGTTAAATAAAATATACACTTAGTTATTATTGTAACACCTCAATATTTTTATGAAATATTTCTATTTAAATAATTTTATTTCTTGGTTAGCCTACATTTCATGCAACAATGACTTTAAATGAATCAGGTACCATTATTAAAATATTATGTGTTTATTATTTACTAGATTCTATATTGGTTGGTATGAATAATAATAACTAAATTGTAAAAAATATACAGTCTATACCTTTTTAAAATAATTCATGACAAGAATTATCACACCCTAAATTTTTCAAATTTATTTTCTTTTATTATGTTTTAGCTTAGTTACTTTTCTTTGGGTTTTGGGTGAACCAATGTTTAAAAATTATGATGTCTGGTTGAGAAAATCACACTTTTTTGGTTTGGCATCACTGGGCGCATGGGAAGGGCATGGTTCCGAGACTGCAGGACCTACCTAATTTTCAAAATAAATTAAAACATAAAGGAATAATGGAATAATGATGTGCAATAAAATGAAGATAAAATAAAAATAAAGAGTTTTAATAAAATTTAAGAAATTTCCTTAATGACAATAATAAAAATATTGTTTGAGAATATTATAATTACTATTAATAGTGTTAAGAATATAAAAATTGATTATGTTATTAATATTACAACAATAATAATTATTTTTAATATCAAGAAAAGTTGATGTATTTTATTTTATTTGGATTTGAAATATTTTGATGAGGTGTGGGCTGAGTTCAATTGATATCTTATGTTTTTGTAGGTAAGTGATGGTTTTTGGGTTTGTTAGAGCCCAACGCACAGGCATGACACGAGTGAAGCCATGCGACTTTGTTAACTCACCTTGCAGCATGCCCGGTGCATGATTAATTAATTAATAAATATAATGAATTAAGAATGGTTTTGATAATAATAATAATAATAATATTATTATTTAAGATTATTATTGTTAATATGGTTAATATTTTATCAAGTTATTATTATTATTATTTTTATTGTTATTATAAAATTATCAATATCATCAATGTTATTATTATTATAAGTGTTAAGGAGATAAATTTTATTAAGATAATATTATTATTAACCTCAAAAAAATAATAAATATTATTATTATTATTATAACTGTTATAATTTTTTTCATTATTAACTTATTTTTATCTATTTTTTAATTACTTTTCCCCCTTGTTTAGGGTTTGGACCCCCTTATACCGCATAACCTCCCCCTTCTTCTACCTGTCGCGCTCCTGACCACCAGGTGCAACCCTCCGTCCTCACGCTCACCCTCTGGTGTCCCTCTGACCTTAGGAGCATCCTCCTGCGCCCCTCCGCTAGCCCACTCACCTGAATCCCGGACACGTCGCATCGCACCCCACCTCTTCCCCGAACACCCCTCCGTTGCGCCTCCACCCTAGGCCATCACCCTCTCCTTCTTCCTTCCAGTGATTCACCAGACCAAATCCCCACTCCCCTTACCTACCGCTTGAGCAAGTGACCTACCCCTGCCTCCACCATCTGACCACTCCCACTCCTCCATCCGACAGCCCACCTCTTCACCTGCACAATGTGACTGTCGCTGACATTTCCTCCTCCAGGTGAGTAGCTTCAGAAAACTGTCGTCGCACCCTACCTCTTCCCGGGACACCACCCTACTATCACACCCTTTCCCCCCTAGAACTAGACTCACACCGCACCCATGCTCCTCGGCCAGCAGCCTCTTCATCTCTGGAACGCTGCTCCCCTTGGACGAGCGCCTCCCTGACGTGCTGCTGCCCTTGGCTGAGCACCTCCCCGGTGCAATGCTCCTCCGTGCGGGTGCAACCCCTCCAGTTAATACTCACCTTTATTTTATTTTTCTATCTTTGAGTATTTGGTTTTATTGTGAGTTTTGAGTATGGTTTTGAGGATTAACTGCTTGTTTAGTGTTTTATCTCCTTGGTTTGTCCTACTCTTTACTTCTTCATGGTGAGAATGTGTTTCAGGTGTGTTTTGAAATAATTTCTAGAAGGATCTTCATGTAAGGTAGGTCGTTCCATGTCTAATTATTATTTTATGAATTAATTCTCAAGTTTAAGTTGTTTATCATATTATTCAATTAATTTGTGTAGTGGGAAGTTGGTTTTCTTTGAAGTTTGACTTGCATTGAAATTTTTTAGTAGATTGTTTATATTAGGTGTGTGTTTTCTACCGAGAACTCTATTAGTGATTTTTAAATTGTGCAGTTAGCTTATTAATTTGTGCAAGTGGTGTGAACTATATTTTTGGCATGGCGTCGTGTGCATTTGGTCATAAAAGAAGGTTTCATGTGAGTTTAGTGGGTAATGCTAAATAATTCTCTTAAATGGTTTTATAAGCTTTTATTTTTGGCTTATTAAATTATGTGGTTAATGAAAATATGTTTTACATATGGTTTAAGTTTTTCCATCAAACTATTTTTTTGGTGCAGGCCACACTTTAAAATTGTATTCGAGTGCGTGTGATGTTGGAATGCGTTTGAATCTATAAATTGTTAATTTAGTGTGTGTAAATCCATGTGAGATTCTTTTACTATTGTTTTAATTTTTTTTGTGGTTTATTAAATTATTTCACTGGTGTGAAATGTGTTTGAAAAATATTTTAGTGTGTGTCTTATTTCATAATTGTGTTTATGTGTGTAAGTGGTGGGTTGTTTAATGATAAGTGTATTTTTTTAATTGTTAAGATGGTTTAATTGAGTACATAACCTATGCAGATTAAGTTTTGAAAATATTTTTGGTGTGCGTATGGTTTTAAAAGAGGGTTTTGAGTGCGCAAATGGTGATTCTATGTGTATAAGTAATATTTTTAGATTTTATGCATAAGTGTGACGTGTGGCATGGACTTTAAACTTGTCTGAGAACAAAGTGGGAGGCCCGAGTATCCAGGAGGGTGGACTAGACTAGTGGGCTAGTGATCTGGGGGTGGCTTTGGCCCTGTTTCACTTAACAAGATTGAAGAATACAACACTAACTAAATATATGAATGACCAAGGTTAGTTGTTTCTAAGCCACATTTTTTGAGGGTCGTGGTTTCTAAGCCATGTTTTTTAAGGGTCATGGTTTCTAAGCCACGCTTCACCCAGACACAAAGATATAGGGACCCAAGCTAGCCAACATCCATGAGGCCTCTCCCATATTGGTGATCATTAGATAATTTATGCTCATCGATGTGACACTTTGGTTATTTTAAAAAGGTAAGTGTGTGTGTGTTTTAATTTAAGTAGTTTCCTTTGAAACTATTTTATTTAATATTGTTTTCTTTAAAACCGTTCAAGCATTTACTGCTTTTTTTAATTAAAATTGCAAATATATTTTTCATTTAATAATTATACATGGAACCTTTTTATTGGGTGGTACCCTACTAGGATCTTGGATCACACCATAAATACACCTTTGGGTGTATGTAGACATTGTTCTTTGTGTATTCAAGGTCGAGGCATCGTGCTCAGAAATGGTGGTTTTGGGTTGCTGATAGTCTTCTCATGCAAGTTGGTGTTTGTATCTTGTGGATGTCTCACCTCTCTTATTACTTGGAGATTTTGGTTAGTGTTTTAGTTTCTTTTTTTGTCATTACTTTTTAGATGTTGGTTTAATTTGTTAACCTCTAAATTTTATTTTTGTTTAAGGTATTGTTTTGTTGTCTATTTTCAGATTCAATTTAATTATCTTGCTAGTTGTTTTATGGTTACTAATTCGGATAAATCATTCCCATGTGTTAATTTTGATACCTGATCACTTATTCCAGCCTGTGGGGATTGGGAATGCCCTTCAGGCCATGATGTGGACTGGGTCAAATGGAGACCCAGCCTGGTTCGTGAAAGAATGGTATCAGAGGAGTTTTTCTTTCTTGAGTCGTTTTCCTTTTGTATAAAGTCTGGGTATACCAATGTTAAGGGTGTCAAAACTTGATGTTATGGCTACGAGCAAGGTTCCTGGCCAGAACACCTCGTGACGGGACTCAAGTTACTAGATTAATTTGAGGTTTTTCTAAGTCGTTGGTCCTTGTGATTAATATTGTTTAGGGGAAATGAAAAGGGAGTAGGGTCAGTGGTCCCAGTGAGCTCGCAGGGTCTGTAAACCCATGTAGATATGGGGATGATATCCTAGAATACCCTCCGTAGTGGCAGTGTGATTGGTGTATGGATGCCAACCATATGTTCCAGTTACCTGCTGACACTAATCTCTTCTTGTGAATCATTCATCATCTCGTTATTTTGGAATCATGGAAATATGGTTTTTAAATAAAAATTATTTGGTCTTGGAAATTGTTTTGAAATGAATCTCTTTAAAAAAAAAGAAAAAAAATGATGTGTGAGGTTTAAAAATTGTGGGTTGAATGTTTTGGTTTTGGAAAATGGTAAGGTCTGGTTTTTATCTTTGGTGTTCTCATAGGAAACCACATGCATGGGTATATATGGATAGAGAAATGGTTAACGGAATGAGCGGGTGAGTGCTTGGATAGACATGAGGTGGGTTCCAGTGTGGCATGAGACCATGCATGTGTGGGACCCACAGGTCACCATTTGTGTTTATACAATCCACCAACATCATTTATTTTCAAAAATTTTTTTTAAAGGAAAATTTGGTGTTTTAATAACCAATGATTGTGTGGCGTGTCCTTCTATTTTGGAAACATTGGATGTGAGGAGTTTCGAGCCGAGGATCCTTTCTAACTGATTTGTGTCTCATTTTGAATTCTTATTGGTAAATTAGTGTGGTAGAATGTGGTTAGTGGTTTCTTTTGAAAAGTGCTTTGGGAGACCCTTGCAGTGATTCCCCCTACACGTTTAGTGTTCTCTTGTGGAATGTATCGGCCATTGGACTAGTTTTATTGAGTACATGGTTCTCTTTCCTGACTAGTGTACACCCCCAAAAAACTATTAACATGCGATTGAGGTGCGGCCACAGGTAATTCGCTATTGGACAACCCTCCGGTTGATTAAAGTAAGAAATCTTTTTTTTGTGATCGTACTAATTCTGTCCCTCATCCTTTTCAGTTAAGAGGATCCTCTCATATCAGGGCGACAAATGTGAGGGAATTTAAAGGGAGTTTTGGTCTCTTTGAGTTGTCTGAGTCATTGGGTGTGAAGCTTGACACCGTTGCGTCTGAAGGTTGACCCTAAAAGTAGTGAAAGGAATTCTAGCGGAGGATGGTGAAGGTGGTTCAAGGTTATCGGTGCTGACCAATGATTGAAAGGCTTTTTGTGATTTCATCAGATGCAAGGTTCATGTTTGGTGACATCTTGTAGTGTGAGTTATCCTTAAAGATCAAGGGTGGATTTCATATAATTTTTCGGGAATCTCTATTTTCATAGGAGTGTGTCCTCTCGGGGTGTTCCAATTTTTTTGACCAAAGGAGTGTGTTTTTCGTGTGTATTTCCTTCTTAAGTTTCTTGGTTAAGGTGAATAATTGATTCATGTTCATTATCTAAACCCGTGATTTAGTGGATGTACTATGAGGGAATAATTGGATGTCATGGGGCATTGTGTTTGTTGGTGCTATCTCAGTTGTGGTGTGGTTGTCTGTGGAACCAAAAGGAGAATCTTCGTTTTGGAATCTTTGATGCCTGACTGCAAGGCATGAGATACTTCGAACATCATGGCTCTAGCCATAGGCCTCAGAGTGAATCTGGTGCATGGTTAGGAACCCCAGGAGTGTATATGACCCCAGATTTACTTCTGTATTCTGTATTGAAGGTGAAGGGAGTTTAAATAATTTCCTGTAGCTGTTATGTTTGGGCGCATGAGGTTTCCTGTAGCTACGAGGAAGTATGGTTATCTCATACCTTAAAGTCTTGGGGGTTGAATCCCATCGAGCGTAATCGCTTTTAGTGGTCCTTATGGGGTCTATTAGGTAAATACATCTCATATTTGAATAGTGTTAATCCAAGGATGTGGAGATGTTAGTTTGTCATTGGTCATTGTTTTAACGCCATGAGGGTCGGGCCACTCCCTCCACACCCTTTGTGGTGGGGTTTTGGTCACTGTCGAAATTTTTTCAAAGTTTTGTACCTTCTATCCATTCTAATGGTGGGGAGATCCATGATGGGTCTCGAACAAATGTCTCTATAATGAGTCGATGTTGGACTTTTTTATAATGGTGGGGAGTCCGCCCGAGCCTCCACGTGTCGATTCTCGTCTTGGGAGTCTGTAAGTTTCTTATGGTGGGGAGCCCCTTAGGGCTTTCCTATGTTGACCATTTAGTTCTGTTTCTAGAGATGATTTGGTGATAGGTGATAAGAGTTCTCCTTGGATGTAGTTGGTCTTGTTTGTTTGTTCCAGTAAAACGACGTGGTTTTCATTCATTGGTGCTTGAGGTGTTTCGGTTTGTGAAGTTGGATTCTGTGGGTACTAGAGTTCCTATCCTTGATTAATCAACAAGAGGTGTTCTTTCTCTTTGGGGCATGCGATACATATCAAAAAGTATTTCTACGTGTTTCTTGAGGTTGTCATTTAGGTCACTTTCTCTAAGCATGGTGTGTTTTCCTCTTTTCGATTGTTGTTTATGGGGATCCACTTTTAACCTTAAGGGGGTTTCATTTTCTACTTTGGTTCTCAGCCTTAGTTGTGGCATTCTGGAGACGAAAAGATTTTATGGTGGGGAGAATTGTCACATGATGACTTTTTCATTTTATTTTATTTTGTTATTTTCTAGCCTAGTTACTTTTCATTGGGTTTTTGGTGAACCAGTTTTTAAAAATTTTGGAGTCTGGTTGAGAAAAGCGCACGTTTTTGGATTGGCGACATCGGGTGCACGGGCAGGGCACGATTCTGAGACCACGCGACCTGCCCGATTTTCAATATAAATTAAAACATATAGGAATAATGGAATAGTGATCTGCAATAAAATAAAGATAAAATAAAAATAAGGATTTTTAATAAAATTTAAGAAATTTCCTTAAATGAAAATAATAATATTGTTTGAGAATATTTTTATTAATATTAATAGTGTAAAGAATATAAAAATTAATTAAGTTATTAATGTTACAATAATAATAATTATTTTTAATATCAAAATTAGTTAATGTCTTTTATTTTATTTTTATTTGAAATATTTTGATGAGGTGAGGGCCGAGTTCGATTGATATCTTGTGTCTTTGCTGGTTAATGATGGTTCTAGGGTTTGTCAGCGCTCAACGCATGGGCAGGACACGAGTGAAGTCGTGCGACTTCGCTAACTCACCTTGCAGCCTCCCTAGTGCACAATTAATTAATAAATATATAAAATGAAGTAAGAATGGTTTTGATAATAATAATAATATGGTTATTATTTAAGATTATTATTATTATTATGTTTAATATTGTATCAAGTTATTATCATTTTTATTATTATTGTTCTTATAAAATTATCAATATCATTAATATTATTATTATTATAAGTGTTAAGGAGATAAAGTTTATTAATTTATTTTTATTATTAACCTCATAAAAATAATAAATATTATTATTATTATAACTATTATAATTTTTCTGTCATTATTAACTTATTTTTATCTATTTTCTATTAATTTTTTACCCCTGTTTAGGGTTCAGTTCCCCCTTGTACCGCATCACCTATGCCTTCTTCTACCTGTCGCGTGGCCACCCACCAGTTGCACCCATCCACCCTTGCGATCACCCTCTGGTGCCCCTCTGTCCTCACACTCACCCTCCTACACCCCTCTAGCAGCCCAGTCCCTCGCCTCCCGGACCCATCGCGTTATGCCCGACCTCTTCCCCAGACACCCCTCCATCGCACCTCCACCCTATGCCAACTCCCTGCCATTATTCCTTCTAGAGATGCACCAGACCAGATCCCCAATACCCTTCCCTACTGCTTAAGTAGGAGACCACCCTTGCCTCCACCGTTCAACCGCTCCCACTCCTCCATCCGACGACCCACCTCCTCCCCTGTGCACTGTGACCGCCACCGACATTTCCTTCTCCCGACGAGGAACTCTGGCAAAATACCATCAAACCTTTCCTCTTCCCCGGACACTGCCCTTCCATAAAACCATTTTCACCCTAGAACCGGACATGTGCCGCACCCCTGCTCCTCGACCAACATCCTCTTCATCTCCGGCGCGCTGCTCTTCTTGGCTGAGTGCCTCCCCGATGTGCTGCTCCCCTTGGTCGAGTGATTCCCCGGTGCGATGATCCTCCTTGAGGGTGCGACCCCTCAATTTAATCATTTCCTTTATTTTATTTTTATATCTTTAAGTATTTGGTTTTATAGTGAGTTTTGAGTCTCGTTTTGAGGTTTTGCTATTTTTTTGGGGTTTGATCTCCTTGGATAGGCCTCCTCTTTACTACTTCGTGGTGCGAATGTGTTACAGGTGTGTTTTTCACCCATTTCCAGAAGGATCTTCATGTAAACTAGGTGGTTCCACATTTAATTATTATTTGATGAATTAATTTTCAATCTTAATTTGTTTATCATATTATTTAATTAACCTGTGTAGTGAGAATTTTGTTTTCTTTGAAGTTTGACTTGCATTGAAATTGTTTAGTATATTGTTTATATTATATGTGTGTTCTATTGCTAAGAACTCTGTTAGTGATTTTTAAATTGTGTGGTTAGCTTATTTATTTGTGAAAGTGGTGAAAATTGTATTTTTGACATGGTTTCATGTGCGTTTGGTCGTAAAATATGGTGTTTCGTGAGTTTAGTGGGTAACGCCAAATGATTCTATTACATTATTTTATAAGATTTTATTTTTTGCTTATTAAATTAGATGGTCTGTGAAAATGTGTTTTACATATGGTGAAAGGTTTTCCATAAATCTATTTGTGTGTTTAATGCCATACTTTAAAATTTTATTTAAGTGTGTGTGATGTTTGAATGAATTTGAATGTATAAATTATTACTTTAGTTTGTGTAAATCCATGTGACATTCTTTTACTATTTTTAATTTTTTTTATGGCTTATTAAATTATTTCACTGGTGTGAAATGTGTTTGAATTTTTTTTAGTGTGAATCTTATTTTAAAATAGTGTTTATGTGCATAAGTGGTGGTTTTTTTAATGATAAAAATCTTTTTAAATTGTGTAGATGGTTTAATTGAGCACGTATCCTATGCAGATGAAGTTTTGAAAATATTTTTGGTGTGTATATGGTTTTAAAAGAGGGGTTGAGTGTGTAATTAGTGATTCTCTGTGTGTAAGTAACTTATTTGGATTTTATGAATAAGCGTGACATGTTAGATGAACTTGAAACTTGTTTGAGCACAAAACAGGAAGCACAGGTAGCTAGGAGGGTAGACTTGACTAGTGGGCTAGTGATCCCGGTGTGGCTTTGGCCCTATTTTACTTAGCAGGATTGATGACTGCAAACCTGAATAAATATATGAATGACTGGGTGTCATGTTTTCTAAGCCACATTTTTCTGAGGGTCATGGTTTTTAATCCATGTTTTCTAAGGGCCGTGGTTTCTAAGCCACGTTTCACTGAGACATGGAGATTTAGGGACACAAGCTAGCTAACACCAATGAGGCCTCTCCCATATTGGTGCTCATTGGATACTTTACGTTCATCAGTGTGAAACTTTGGTAATTTTAAAAAGGTAAGTGTGTGTGTGTTTTAATTTAAGTTGTTCTATTTGAAACTATTTTCTTTAAAACTGTTCAAGCATTTACTTATTTTCTTTACATAAAATTTCAAATGTATTTGTCATTTAATAATTATGCATGGAACTTTTTTATTGGGTGGTACCCTAATGGGCTCTTGGATCACACCCTACATATGAAATTGGGTGTATGTAGACCTTGTTCTTTGTGTTTTCTATGTTGAGGCATCATGCTCAGCAATGGTGGTTCGGGTTATTGATGGTCTTGTTCTTTAGGTTGGTGTTTGTAGCTTATGGAAATCACACCTATCTTGTTTATTAGAGGTTTGAGTTAGAGTTTTAATATCTTTTTTTTGTCGTTAATTTTTAGATGTTGCTTCAACTTGTGAACCTTTTTATTTGATTTTTGTTTAAGGTATTTTTTGGTTGTCTGTTTTAAGTTTTAGTTTATCTATCTTGCTAGTTGTTTTATAGTTATTAATTCTGGTAAATCATTTCCATGTGTTAATTTTGATACCTGTGCACTTGTGACAGCCTGTGGTGATCAATAATTCCCTTTGGGCCATGCTGTGGACCAGGTTGGGTGCCAGGTCGGATGGCGACCTGGCCTGATTCGTGGCAAGAATTAAAAGTACAAATTATTTTAAAAATAAAAGTGTTGTTTTTCTGAAAAACATTAGTTTATGAATACAATTAATATTATATAAATATATTAAACTATTACCTATTAGTGAATTATTTTAATGAAAATTATATATTATTTTCTCAATAAAATGTTTTATACATTCAAAAAATATTTTTCCATGCACAAGTTAAGAATAAATCCATTTTTGTGCTTAAAAATATATATATTTTTTTTCTGAAAAAGAAATGTTTTGTCATATTTTGTGCACTTAATTTACAATTTCATTTCTTCCATTTATAGTTATTTATTTAGATAAAATGAATTAAATATTATTAATTAGGATTAAAAAATTTGATAATTAAGCCCCTATGATTTTTGGACAATATTAATAGTAACCTTTGAAATTTTTGTTACCATGATAAAAGTTAAACCAGGTTATTAAAGTTAAAAATTAGATGACAAGGATTATAAATGACCCCAAAACTTGAATTATTATTTTTTTATGAGTCAATTTCATCCATATTTATCCAATATTTGGTTATATGACATTTTATTTCCATTTTAATTATATTATGACCTTTATAATATTATATTTTAGGAAAAGTAAAACATGTCACACTTTTTTTTAATAACTATAATAGTTTTCATAAGTGGTTATAGAGAGGATATGTTTGACTAAATTTTTTTTCTAAAATATAAATGATTTATATTCATAATGGTAATTTTTTTTAATTTTTCGTGAATAAATAATCACCTTAAATTCTTTCACAATGATGATGTAGGTATTATTTAATTAATGGAAGAATCAAATTAATGATATTATAAATAATAAAGATAACATAATTTGTGATATTTAAGGTTATTAATGAATTATATATATGGAAACGACATTTTTAGGATATAATAAAATAGTTTTATTAATTTGAACTTTTCTATTGAACTTTTTAAATTCCAAGTAATGAATTGTATCAAAATTGACAATAATGATATTTTATGAGATTAATATTTTATTAAATTATTTTGAAATAATAAAAATATTAAATAAGAACAAAATATAAAATATGTATTTTAAAATTTCATCCCATATGACTTTATAGTCTATTTGGTATCATTTGGCTCTAGAATAGTCTTAATATATTTTAATCTTTTGAGAGATTCCAAAAGTGTCCGTCACCTAAATTATAAAAGGGAACTTACTCATTCACTTCATTAAAATACATTGAGGCTTATAGAAGAATTATAATCTACATAATTATCTTAAAACATTCCATATAAACACTTTAGAGGTGTTGGTATTCTCAAAATACAAACTCTAGATTCTTTAAGAGGATATTTAAAAGAGTTTTTCCAAGAAGAGGTAACCGCTTTAAAATGATGAATTTATTTTATAGTATTCTTTATGAATCACCCCCAGTTTAAGCTATGTAAGCCTTTTTAGTCCTTTTTATATGTATAAAGTGGTTAGGTAAGGTTTGGGAAAGTTTTTAAGGTTTTTGGTAGGTTTTGGGGATTTTTTAAGGGTACACGATTTGAGCACAGTTAGTGGAAACTGTGTAACTTATTCAGGAAACTATGCACAATGAGGCAGTGAGCTATGGGTTAGAAAACGATTTTTCAAATCATGTGGCCACCCTAAGTAAATAGTGCATCATGGGAAAAATATATTTTTCATGGTTAGTTCATAGTTTGACTAACCACGCAGGTAAACTGTGTAAGGCACCCTGTTAAAGTAGTAGCATGCGCACGGTTTAAAACGCGGATTTTTAAAAAACATTATTAGGTCAGGATTCACCCCCAAAACCCCATTTGAGCCTCATTTAGACCTTAAATCTGTATTTACTTCTCTATATGGATAGGTAACCTCTCCTACTCGTTTTGGAAGTGTTTTGAAGCCATTTATTGGTGTGGTAAATTCAGGTCTCCCTTGGCAAGTCTCATTTCTTGGCATTTTCATGGTTTTCCATAAATTTGAATATCTCTCTCTCCTAGTTTCTATGATATACTTTCATAGAGGGTATATCTAGGGATATTGATGCCAATAATGGTTATTTTTGGCCTTTTTGATGTTAGAGGAATGGATCTAAGGTTATTTTTTGGAGTTTTCACCTGTATTTGTTGAGCGTTTGTGTCGTTAATAATTTTCACAAAAACCCTAGAGGTAGGTAGACTCACTCTCGAGTCCTCTTTGTAGAACTAGAAGGAATAATATAAAATAGTTTATTTTTTCTTGAAATTTATAGTGACGTTGAGTTGAAAATATTTTTTGAAACCCCTATGGTGATGATTTGTGGATTTTGGGGAAATTGTGATATTTTTGTGCAATATACTTCATCATTGGATTTTAAATTGATGATTTTAAAATCAGTTTCTTAGGATAATTTATAAAAATATTTTTGGGAATGGTATTAAATAAAAATGTTGTTTTATTGAAATGGTTTTTGGAGTTAACTTTGGTTGGCATAGTTTTGGAAAATTTTGTTTGTCATGGTTGTTGTCTTAAATGAGTTTTCAATAAAGAGTTTGTTTTATTGAAATTATTTTTCATGTTTGGTTAACATGTTTTTGGGCATAAATAGTTGGTTTGGTTTAACACTTTTTTGGTAGGATGGCTTGGGAAATTTTTTTTGGAATTGTTTTGGATTAAATGGTTAAGCGTGAGTTAGAATGGGGATAGTTAGTGGTGGCGAAGTTCCACCATCGAAGGGTTGAAATGTGGTTATAAGGTACCACAATAATAAGGGGATGAGGTATGGACATAAAGTTCCAACATCAATGATAACACTAAGATTTTATGGTTGAGTTGTGTGTGTGTTGGGACATGTGAAATGAAAAGGGTTATTCCAATATTAAATGAAAAAGGGGTAATGACTTGTTGGTTGCTTTCCTTGTAAATGTGATTATTTGGAAAAAATGTGTTTTTATATATGTTATTAGCTTTTTATAAATTATTGAACTATTTTAATGGTTTTATATAAATTATTTTATATAAATTTAATAACCTTTTCTATCCTAGTGTCATGATTAGAAAATTCATTTGGGGAAATTCTACCGAGTTTCATTACTCACCCTCTGATTTGGAACTTTGGTGCTTTTGCAGATGTTATATTCCCGGACACAAGTAGAGGTAAAGAATATCATTTCTTTAGTTGTTCATTGTGATGATCAGGAAGTCATGTGGAATTGGATCTTGGATCTTGGCATTGAGATATGGAGCTTTATCTTAGATTCCATTAGTTATGTAGTTTTATTCTCCCACTTTGGAACTTTGATTTTGGTTAAGTTGTTGTTTGGTTATGGTGGTATTTTGGTATTGTTGAATTGTACTATATTGTTACCATACAACATATAGTGTGGTTGATTATGGTATATTTGGATTTGTGGTTTTATTTTAAAAAGGAAAAATTTCCCCCAACCATTATGAATCCCTCAACATTTATTTCCAGAATTTGGCGCCTTAGGGATGTTGCTTAAGGCCAAGTAGCACTTCCATCTCGACTCAAGACAATGAGGAGGGGTGGGATGATACACTTTACTTCCTCTAAATATATGATATTAATCATAAAATAATAACTAAGTATCCTAAATATGGTGAAATTTTATTATTATTATGTAAATACTAGTATACAACATTTTTCCATCAAATAAAAAGTGAATGTATCGTTCAGACATAAATATGACTTACCGTATCCACATTGTGATACAATTCATTTTTCTTAACCCTATTTTATGGATTGGTATTATGATATGTTTAATATTTATACATATGATATTTATGACATGATTATACTTGTGGAACTATAATATTATGTCTAACTATAACATATCAAGATTATAAAAGGAAACACTATGTTCAATAGCATACAAGATACATAACACCAAGCCTAAGAAAACAATAGAATCTTATTATTTAAATGTGACCATTATAAACTAGCTTGTAAATTGGAAGGAATTAAAAATATTAAAGAAATTATTAAATATATATTACTCATCACTAATGTATTTAATTAATTATTTTTGAATAAGTACTATATTTTTAGTAAGGTCATTTTATGCCTCAAAAGAACATTTCCTTCAAAAAATTATTTTTATTTCTTTTTATATAAAAATAATATAGTTAATTTTAGGAAATTTTATAATTTTTTTATGATAAAATGAAATTATTTTTTAAATATTCATATTGAAATCATTATATGGTGAAAATTTGATAATTTTCTGAAAATATTTATTTTCATTGAATAGTGAAAAATACTAATTAAAAAAATGTAATTAATTTTCCATAAATTAAGAAATTTAAAATACCCATTTTTTGAATATGGGTTCATGTAACATAAGTATTATTTAGTTATATTATATCGTCATAAATTATTTTTAATCAACTTTATATTTTATTTTAGAATATGTTTTCTTTGGTATAAAAAATGAGATTTTTTAGAAAACTGTTGTAAAGTACATAATGTTTATCCTTTTTAATTCATTAAAATAAACCCTAATTGAGAATGTTTAAATTTATATATATATATATATATATTATATTATTAAACATTAATTTAGTTTCATAAAATGATGATTATTATCAATATAGTTAATATAAAATCATATTGGGCCTAAAAAATACAATTCTTAAAAACCCTCTTTTTCTTTGCATTTCTTGGTTTTGTTTTAAATTTAAGTTATTCAATTATTTAAATTAAAATTTCCAAAATGGATTATTTATTTGGAATAAGAAGTTCCAAATGAGTTAATAAGGTTATATTTATTTTTATTCATAAAAACATTTACTACAGTAAAAAATATTTACTACTGTATATGAGAAATAAGGAAATAGGTTTAAGTTAAAATGTAAAATCATAAAATACCTACAAAATATTAAATTAAATGGGATGTTGATGTTTTTTACAACTTTAAAAATTATTTAAAACATTAATTTTCAATCTATTTTTTTGGAATTAAATCCACTCAAATGTTGTTTGCTTTAAATATAAAATAATCATTATTTAATCACATAATACCACCACTACTAAGGTATAAATCCAACTACGCACCCCATTTCTCCTTAAAATCCTTAAATATATGAAAATATTTGAAAAAACATATATTAACCTTTCTCCCAAATTTAAAGTGATACTGGTCTCACCAAAAATATCGTTTTCATTTTCTTTAAGGGATCTTTCAAGGAGGTGATATTCAAGAAGACATTAAGAAGAGGTGAAGAACTTTTAGACACAAGGTAAGAGAATATTTAACTAAAAACCTTAATTTTAAATATTATAAATATTTATTTTATAAATATTTATATTTCATTTCCATTTTTTTAAAATTATGTTTTTAGTGTATTTATTTAAACAAGATTTTTTTAAAAAGATAAATTTTTAATTTTTCTCAAATGTTTTTAAAAAGGGATTTTTTTATGTAATGTTATTTATTTTAAAAAATTATTTTAAAGTTTATTTTTATAAAATTAAAATGAAATGTTTTTTTATATACGGAATTAATGGAATTTTCTACCGTCATGCTTCCTTAATATTTTTAAGCTTACTTTATAATTTTATATGGTTATTTTCAAAGTAAATGTTTCCATTATACATGCATAGTATCTAAAAATGAGTAATTTCTAAATAAAAAGTTTATTTATTTCTAAAGAATGTTTCTATGATTCATGATTTCATGATTTATGTTTATATTATGTTTTTTGGTAAATTTATATGATGATGGTTCATTCCGTTATAAACAAATGATGGGTGGTTCTATGATAAACCTATGAAGGGTGGTTACACTGTTAACCAATAACTAGTGGTTCTATGATAAAACAAGGATGGTTGGTTATGTTATAACCTACAATACACTGGGTACTCTAGGGATAGAAGTTGAAAATATTGTTTATTCTACTTATAATAAGGGTTTATCCCCATTGTAGCTCATAGGTGAGCCTACTATAGCTTATACAAAGGGTTGAGACTCATTATAGCTCATGAAAAATGGGTGATCTAATTATAGATTATAAAAAGGTTTGAGCCACTTTGTAGCTCAAGAGAGAGCCCAATATAGCTTATAAAAAGGATTTATCCCCATTAAATATCATGAAAAATAGGTGAACCCGATATATCTTATATTAAGGTTTGATCCCCATTATAGATAATGAAAAATCAGTGATCTCGATACAGATTATACTTAGGGTTAAGCTCTATAACAGCTCACAGGTGAGCCCGATATAGCTTATATGAAGGGTAAGATCCGTTATATCTCTCCAATACATTGGGAACTTATTTTATTGGAATCCAACAATATTTTTATTCTAATTAAAAGGGTTTTTTACTATTTTAATTAACATGATGCTCTAAGTTTCTAGAAAGGGTTTTATTTTTCTTTATATGGATTTAAATGATTTTATTTGAGAAAAAAGTGTGTTTATTTTCATGTAAAAATTAATTATTCCATGTACTCAAAAAAAAGATAATGGTAAATATTTAATGGGTTTTATTATTTTTAACTAGACTAAAAAATTTACTCTTTTTATGTCCCTTACTGATCTTTTTATTCTCATCCCAAGTTTTAAAATGTTTTTATAAAGTTTAAGGAAGAGTATGGATAAGGATGAGGTCAATATGAAAATTTTGAAGATGTATCATAAAAATAAACCATGTTTTATTTTTTTTATTTCGTGGGAAAAATAGATACTGGGTTGAAGTTTCCTATTAGTAAAATATGGTTTTACTATGTAATATTTTTTCCTAATTATAAAAAAAACTAAACCAAAAAGGACCTTAGAATTTTAATAATGTGAATTCTAGTTTAAAATAACTAGAATATATTACTTATAAGGATTAATCCTTATAGTTGGTATCAGAGGTTAGTTTAGATAAATTTAGAGGTTAGGATATTATTTAAGCATAAGTTACAAGTCATATATAACCAAAATGGTTAGTATGGTACATAAAGTCATAATTATATTAAATTAATTGGATTACTTTAATTTAAAATGAATAAGGATATCATAGTGCTTACACTTCTCATAATATGGTATATTATGATTTTATTGATATCATTACACCAACATTTTTGGTTTTATTAAATGGATAGATCCTATTGGCACCAAAGTTATAATTGATATGAAGGAAATGCGGTGGTTGTCTATATGGAAACCTAAATGAAATGTGAGGTGTAATGAGAAATATTGTGGTTATTTTAAATCTGTTATCAGGAGTAATTATTAACCACTTTAACCTCAAAAAGATTCATAATGCATAAAATATAATATAAATAAATCCCTATGGATGATTAGGTGAAAACGATCATAATGGAAAATATATTCAACAACATATGTGTCAAGAATGTGGGAAGAATAAAAAAAATCTATTAAAAGGGAAGGAAGATGTTTTATATGTGGTAAAGGAGGCCATGAAGTAATAATCTTTCAATAAAAAAATTCTTTAGTTAGCTCCACGAAGGGGACAGAAGTTCTTGAAAAATTATCAATTGAATGTTTTCAATGTGGGAAGTATGGTCTGTATGCAAATCGATGTCCTTAGAAGAATGTACATGAAAGGGATACGATGGACCACACCAATATATATATAGAAATACCTAATTCCATTATATTTTAATATGATAAAATTGAAGATGACATATTAAAGGTATGGTTTATTTCATGGATCATTCTTTGACATTGTTGAATCTTAGTACATGATTCATATTTTAGATTATAGTAAAGAAATATTAATAAATAATATGGAAAAACATGGTTATGGGATTATTAATAATGTTAAATAATTAACATGTTTATATATAATGGATTCAAGAGTTATGGTAGATTTAAAGATGATAGAATGTTTAAATGTATTAATACCCTTTTGATTAAAGAAGTACTTTTTGGGTTTTTTTGAGATTGAGTTATATATAAACATTATGTTTATCATGTGAAAATATTATTTTAGTAAGATTTGTATTTTCATTGTGTAGACATAATTTTAAATGTTTGGATAACCTTCATGGTTTTATATGTTCTTTTATTTCAAGGTAATTATGGGTTTTTAGTTTTTTGGATGAAAAATGAAAGGTATGAGATAAACATTAAGGATAAAAAATTTATTTAATGTTGAATATATTGAGGTTCATTATAAGGATGTCACCCAAATTTCTAGAATTTTGTTAGGAAAATATTATTATAGTTTTAGAAAAGGATATTCTATAGATTTTGTTACAACCCTTTACGTATGGAAATAATGTAAGGATCAAACCCACAATATAAGGGTGATAAGGGTACATAGACTACAAATAGCATATGTGAAGTCCTGGTTAGTATGATATTTTTTTAGATAATGATTTTATTTATGAAAAATAAGTTTATTTTGGGAATATATGTTTTATCGTATAAATAACCATGGGAATTGAAAATGATTTGGTGATTAATTAAACATTGTTATTTTAGAATGAATTCATTATTTAGAAAAAAACTATATGGTTAAGGTAAAAAAATACTATGGGATTTTATTTTAGGAATAATGGTTGAATTATAATTTGGAATAATATATGATCACAATGAGGCTTTTTGGTGATTTTGGAAAAGATTAGAATATCTTGTTGATTATGTGATTAGGGAAATTACATTTTGGTATGAGACTTTAAGAGTGATTGATATTATTTTAAGAAAAATAATAAATTTTTCTTGGAATATTATGTGATAAAATCCTTATGATTTTTTTTCAATTTTATGTTTATTAGAACATTTTTAGAAATTTTAAGGATATTCTTTTGCTGAATGATCTATAGTAAACTTTGTGTACTACTCGTGTATTTTGGAGATTAAAGTAGTTTTTATCATTTAAAGGTTCATTATTTTTAGAAGATTATATCTTGTTCTAACTATTTTGGTTATTTTAATTCCTAAATATAATAGGAATATATAATTATACTTTTGTGTATTTTGTTATCCGTAGAAGATGATTATGATTATTTAGGTATGAAAATTCTTCTTGAATACTCATCGTTTAGAGAGAATATGAGATCGTGGAAGAAATTTATAAAAGGGTAAAACTATAACAATCATGTAAGTATATTTACTTATATTCTTAGCCTAGGTTGTAAATAATTACCCAACTCTAGATTTTTTTTTGAAAAAAACATTATTCATTTACTTTTCTTATCGAGAAATGAATTACATTTTCACCCATATCATATTTATGAATTTGTTATGGTTAAATTTCTCAAGGCAATGTTCTCTATCACTTTCAATAAGACCATGGGTTTTTCATTTTATCTTCCATGTCTATAATTTCTTACATGGAAATATAGTATGTGTTATCTTGGGCAACCTTCATATTTTTCTTTCTCTCTTTTCAAAACAAGCTTTACTAATGATTTTTATAATGTGGGATTTTAACAAAGGTATTTTAAAAATTCAAACCCCTTGTTTTTTATCAATAGATAAAATTATGAGGATCAAATTTATTAAGGGGGGATATAAAATCTCGAGATTTTATAAGTAAAGACTGTGTTCAATAGAATACAAGATATGTAACACTGAGCATAAGTGAACAACATAATCTTATTATTTAAACGTGACCTTTATAACCTAGCCATTAAATTGGAAGGAATGAAAAATATTAACAACATTATGAAATATATAGTACTCATTTCTAAAGTATTATTTAATTATTTATGAATAAGTACTAGATTTTTTCTAAAGTCATTTTATTCTTCAAAAACACATTTCCTTCAAAAAATGACTTTTATTTCTTTTTTATGTATAAATAATATATTTATTTTAGAAACATTTATATTTTTTTTGATAAAATTAACTTTATTTTTGAAATAATCATATCAAAATTATCATATGGTTATATTTTTATAATTTTCTAAAAATAAAATTTTCAGTGAATAATCAAAAATACAAATATCTGTAAAAATATGATTTATTTTCAATAAATTAGAAAATTTAAAAGTATTATTATGATTTAAATATAGTTTAATGTAACATAATTATTATTTAGTAATATTATATCCACTTAAATTCTGTTGAATCAAATTTATATTTTATCGCATAATAAGTTTATTTTTGGGTTTACAAACATGATTTTTCTAAAAACTGTATTAATATACGCGATGTTTCTCCATTTTAATTAATTAAACTTAGTACTGGATATCAATATAAATCGTATTGATGTTATGATAAAAATAATGTAATCTAGATAGATTAGTTACAAGAGGGAGGGGGGTGAATTGTAGTTTTAAATAATTAAACTAAATAATTTCACAAACCTATTTAGGTGAAAAAATTAGATTGAGACTTGGAAATCAGTATGATTACCTAAGTATCATAATAAGTATTGATTTCAATATATTAGATTAAATTAATAGTAACCACATAAGATTCAATATATCAAATAAAATTGATCGGATTCACATGTGATCTGATTAACATATTTTTGTTTATCGTATTTAGATATGTTATAATAAAACAATTTAAAAAAAACAATGAAATAAAAGACTTGGAAGAATCAAGTATTATAATAGAAACAATATAAGAATGAATTATATATTTTTAAAAAGAATAGATATCTTTTGACCTTAAGAGTATGATAACCAAAAACCTTAGCTAAAGGTATCCCTTATTTTATACTTTTAATTATGCATGTATTTCCGTAGAAAGGAAATACCTTGATACAATGATCAAATTTGTTCTATCTAACTATCCCTGATAGCTATCGATATGATAGATTGACTCTATCTTTCTATCCCTATAATCCCTCGATTATAAGATTGAATTCTCCATCTTATTGTCCCCACAATCCCTCGATCGTAATTACAGATCATATGAATGACTACAATGCAACAAAATTCTTAAGGGGAAAACCTAACAAGGTTCCATTAAGAAGAAGAAACTCTAAAAACAACTACAACAGACTAAGAGTAAGTTGTTCATTATTTTTAATCTTCAAATATCTCACACAATGAGAAATTGAAAATGATATCGATAAACACCAAATCATTAAATGACCTAGTATTTATAAGCATTGCTCCAACATTTATATTTTCTCTCAATGGTCATATTTCATTGAGTTTGTTTCAATGACTTGGACACTTTTCATTTAAAAAAAAATGTTTGTTGTTGTATTGTTTTAAACCTTTATAGTTTAAAAATATTTCCTTAAATTAGAAACAAATCTACCATATTATATTTATAAAAATAAGTTAGTCTAATCAAATTCCTTAATATGATCAATATTATTATCAGAATTAGGATTAATCTGATCATTTTTGGTTTTGATATCAGTTTTACTATGAAGAATTTTGTCAATAAAAATACAAGAAAAATTCTTTCACATGTCTAATAAAAGTTGAGTATGATGTATTGGATCTGGATTTAATATGATTACTGTAATGAAAAGTATATGTTTATAAACATAATAATTTATAACTTATTCTAAGTATGGTAAAAATTAATGTTTTCTATATTTTTTTAAAAAAATTGGACATAAAAATTTAGTAAAGTAAGTATAAATAAATATATTTCGAATTACAAAACAAAAATAGATAGAAAAGTGAGAAGTAAATCTTCAAACTTAACAATATCCCCCTTTTTTGAAAGAAAAAACCCTAAAACATTAAATAAAATAAAACATTAAAAACATAGATACCTTTTCATTTAAAATAACATAATATTTAGAGATAAATATTTATAATTAACACCTAATGAGTTTATAAGTATTCTAGATATGATTTAGAGAATGGAAAAGACGAAAACTTACTTTAAAGCACCATCTCTCCTTGACAAATATATTCTCCTCCTTGGCAAAAAAAATCCCACTTTCTATAAGAAATATCCTTTTATAGAAATATATCCCCTTTATGATTTATGAACATAATTTGGGACTCAGTATAATGTAATAGAAAATTTAGTAAATAGAAAAGTATATGAAACAATGTAATGAATCAACTAATCATCCACAAAATTATGAAAGAACATTCATCCAATAGTATTAGAGAAACATTCATAAAATCATATATGGATAGAGGATTAATTCATTTATGAATAAAAAATTAATTTTTTTATCAATATACAGATTAAAAAAATATTAAAATAAGAATTAGTCTTTCTTCATAAGGGGTTTTTCAATCGACTTTGGCTTCATGAATTCTTTGCAATGTTTTATCAAATTCACTATTTGATATTTTTGACTCTGATTATGATATATTTTTATTTCCTCAATAAGCTCTGTGTTTGGTTCTCTGAGAAGGGAAACATCATCTTCAAAAAAAAATTACAATGAACATTTATAAATTCATGTCCCAGATATTGATTTTAAGAGCATCCACATCTACAGTCCAATCATTAGTCTGACCATTGAACTCTTCAACAAACATTACCCCATTAGCCATATCCTTGGATAATGGATTAAAAAATTAATCTTATTCTATCATCAACTTATTTATCTATTGTATTTGATCATCGTGGGACCAAAAATCAACATTGATATCATTTTACCACTTTACCATTGAATTATAGAACCTTCTGTAAGAAATATAAATTTATGGTAATTATTTCAAATCAACCTCAAAACAAATAACTAATTTAGTAAGCATTTTAATCGAGACCATTTTTAGGAAGGACTATCCTAAACAATTTACCTCTTCCTTCCTGTCATGGAAAATAAGGTATATTCCCTTTGATCCTTTTAATAGATCAAATTATTTAATAAAAACCCATCCGTACAATGGTTCATATGGACTCTGATAACTCTAGATTGGATTGAGGTAGTTTAGTCTAGCTAGTTCCAACCATAAAATCCTTAAATTTTTTATTAACTTCTTTTATAACTTTCTTAAAAGATTTATCAAATTTCTGAGAAACAACATTTTCATCAGATATATTCATAATGTAAACATCTATAGTGTCAGGTTTTTTTAGAATGTTTTGTTTTTTAAACTTGATCATCCTCATTCTTCTTTGATGAATACTCTTCCTCTTCAGCAAATGAGGATTCTTCTTCTGAACATTCTGATTCATTATTATACAATTTTTAAAGAAATTCCAATGAATATGATGTTGATGATGATGTGTTTGATGATTTTTTAGATTTTCTTTATTCCACATCACTTTATTATTTATATTTTTGTTCCTTATCTTCTTCATTATCCCCTTCACATTCTTTAACTTTAATTTATTCTTCAACGTATTCATATTCTATATCTTCTTTTTTGCCTTATTTTCCTTATTGTCCTTTTTTATCTTCTTGAACTTCTTTCTCTTCTAATTGATTGTCATCAACCTCATCAGAAATTTATTTTTGAGGAGATTTAACCTAATCAATGAATTATTTATTAAGTTATTCTTCAAGTTGGTGATCTATTCTGAGTATTTCTTCCCCTGAAGAAACTAGTACTAATTCTATCTATACTAAAGGCTGTGTTAATTTTTTTATAGTGCCTCAACTAGAACCGATTCTTGTTTCTTTTAGAGAAGGTTTTGATTTACCAATGTTTTCTTTTTCTATTCCCTTATCTTTGATAGAGGGAACAATATAAGGGATGGGTTATGTTTCTTTAAAGACTAAACCTGCATCTGGTTTTTCTTTTCCAATCTTCTAAGAGTCAAATTATATTACTTTCATTAGACTTTTACATAACATAACTTTAAGGAGTCTATTTTTTTCTTCTTATTTTCATCTTCTTCCTCATGATTTTCAGAACCATGAACCCTTATGGACTTATCCTTAGTATGGTCTAATCCAATATTAGGAAGGCCGAGATTCTTATCAGCTTTGTGCCTCATCCATTACTCATAAATATAATAAGATACCTTATTTTTCTTATTTTATTAACTCTATTTTTTGAGAGGATGAATTTCAAGCTTTATTTTATTTTTCTTCTTTTTCTATGGCTTTCTTTATGTCTCTTCCTCCATTGTAACAGCTCCAAGTTTTTTAACAAACTTTTTGGATTTTTCATCAAACATCAACTTTATTCTTTCTATCATATCTTCACTAATGAAAGAAATTTTTTCCCTCATTGCATATGATGTATTATCATATTTGATAAAATTAAGATACTCAATAATCAAATTACTCAATAAATCTGAAAAATTACAATCTTTAACTTGATGGAATTATTCTTGATGTTATCTATGGTCAAAATAACAAACTATTTGAGATCAATATTTCTCATGTTAACTAAATAATTCCATACAAAGAAATCTATTAATTTTAGAGTATCTTGGTCTCCTTTTTTGGGTATTAAAATAAATTTCATCTATAAATAAATAAGAATACTATTTGGGGTAAGATGAAAAACTTTTTTTTATTTTTCATCATATAAAAAAATGAATTCTTAACTCTTATTTTGTCTATGGTTCAAGGGTATCAGGGTGTTTGTGTGATGGATAATGTGAATCACCACCATAAGGTACTCCAACCAATTCTGATAACATTATTAGGGAAAATTTATATGATTTTATATAAATATTGAAGGAAAACATATCAAATTATTTGATAATTTCTAGATAGGCATACAATTCATGAACAAGTTCAGGGTAATACTTATCAACTTCAAGATCTTTATATAAACAGATTGAACTCCAACCTTGAAAAGTAATGTCCTTACGAGTAAAATGATATTTTATATAGAAATAACTTTATGCTAACCCTTATCTAAAAACAAACCAATCATCATAATATTGTTTTTTAGCCATCGGAAAAAGAGAGAATACAATCGGTTAGACAGAAAGAAAAATTTCATACTGATCAACTTGTAGGCAGAAACAGGTTAGTGAAAAAGATCTCAAGAAATATATTTGGGATAGGGGGTCCCTCATTTATATAAGTGGTCAGGGAGATGGTTTAACTTAAAACATATATCCAATGGTTAATATGGTAATCCTTTTGATCTAATGGTTGAAAATTATTCGAAGAAAGATTCAAGGTATTTTTGAACTCTTGATATTTTAAAAAAACATTATCTTATTTAAAGGTAATAAAATAAAAAAAATTTAAAAACAAAACAATGTTTCTATGAAAAAAATTAACAAAAAATAAAGGTAGATAATTATAATGAAATAGTACAAAAAATTAAAAGATAATAATAATACATTTAAAAGTTGGAAAGTGTCATCAGTATGTCCAACATGTTATTCTTAATTTTTGTAAAATAACATGATTATGATATTTTTAGAAAATTAAATAAAATAATTTTAATTCAAAAACTAAAAACAATGTTTTTTAAATAAAACTTGATTCCAGATAATTTGTAACATTTTTTGAGTCAGTTATTTCTTTTGAGAATACTGGATCTGAAAATTTTATAAAGATAAGAGTCTAGATATTCATTATGATTTTTTTAAAATATATATAATCCCCCTATGAAGAGTAGTATCTTAATGTAATGATATGGGTAAACAAGAAGTAGATATGAATGATAATTTTACATTGATCATTCCAAGATTCTGTTTAATATATTCAAATCAATTCGAAGATAAATGTTTTTATAAAAATATCAGCATGTTGATCTTGCATTCTGATAAATTGTAAATTTATCTATTCTTTTAGATTGTGATACCTGAGAAAGTGATGCCTATTATCTATGTGTTTTTTATGAAAGTGATGTGGGGGGAAGATTTGTTTATCATGGTTTGTTATCAGTTTGTAAACTATGTGCCTAAACCATGTGTAGTGGAATTTTGTAAAAAAATTACAATTTCCCCTCTTTAATTATAAAACCCAAGTTCCCTATTTCTTATTCATCTTCCTATATTTTCTAGTATCTCTTCCTCCCACGGGTTCTCAAATACCTAATTCTTTAATCTTCTAAAAATCCATCATCCGACACCCATTTCTCAATCCATCGAAGGTGTTGGGTAACCCAAGCTAAGGATAACCTCATGATCTCTTATTTCCTTAGTAAATATCACCTTTTATTAGATTATTTAGATGATGTCTCATTCTACCTATTTTCAAGGAATTGGACTGACACATAGAAATCTTATAACTGACTTCAAATTTGAGGTCTATATCAAGTGAGGATCCAACTACAACCCTAAGGTAGGTGGTCACATTGTTTTCCAATTGAGTTTTGTTTTTTTTGTATTTATTTCATTATGTCGTATTCTTGCCTTTTCCTAAAATCCTTAATGTGTTGATTCCATAACTACTAAATGACTATAGTACCTTTATTAATATTATTTAGATCATGTTATGGGTTTTAGACATCACTAATGATTTATATGGACACCCATGTGGTGTTCCAAGCCAAACTGGCCAATTTAGGAAATTTTTTCAAAATGAACAAAGTTCATTGTATCTACAAAATTGACTTTAAAATGAAAATTCTATTGTATCATGTGTATTTCTTAGAACCTAAGACCCCCATCCGTTTTTGGTATTATTGGACTTAGAATTTCCTATGTGGGAATTTGTGTTTTTTCCATGACACTTACCTTTATCCTAGAAATCGAGAATACCATGACTTAATGAGTGATATGTTTTGGTTAAGGAAAATGGGTTGGTAAAGGATGAATTAAATAATACAATTTCATCCTTTGAATTGAATGAACATGACACTTTTACCTTGTATATCCATTTTCTATGTTTGGGAAAATTGATTTAAATTACTTGGGTATGATGGATCACTCATGAAGGAATGTTTTTTATTGAAATGTGTTAAATGGATTTGAATATGGTAAATGAAATTCATGAGATGTTTCACCTCATGAATCGAATTACTTATGTAACCATGCTATTATAGATGATTAAATATAAATTCTTTAGATGTTATGACTTAAGTATATTTTTAATTTTGATTGTTCCTCTTATATAGATATATATTTTTTGAGTGAATGAGAGGTGTATGCCTCATGCCCTATGTATTCATAAATGTTTTTAATTATTTGTTTGGGAAAAAAGGGATCATGAGAGCCCCAATGGGAAGACTATGTGAGCTTTTATCTGAGGACCCAAGGACCGTGATAGCCTTGATGTAGGGAAGACACTGAGAGCTCCATTGAGTATTTTTAAGAGATCATGAGAGATCTTGGAGTTAGGCCATGGGTTAGAACATGAGAGCTTCCCTGGTATTGGATGTCTGAGAATTACGCTCCAATCCATCCCAAAATATATCTATATACATATAATTATACAATATATATGTATAGTAACTTGAGAATACATACCAACCATGTGATGAAGTAGGTAGACCCTATAAGTTTTCTTTAGAAACTAGAGTGGGAGGTTATTTATTTATTCCTCACATTGTTTACTTACGAGCGCCTACTTAGATTACTCATAGACACCATTGGTGGTGGACTATTGAGATCTTTATCTCACACCCATCTTGGGACACTAGTGGTACTTGAGAAGACTTTGTTGCTGTAGGTACTGAAAAGTGTAAAGGATCCTCTATAGGTTATTGAATTATACTAATTAGCAGGAGCTTAGGTTTAGTGGTTCAGGCTTAAGATCAAGATGCTTATAGAGCTACTTTTATTATTTTTTCTTTGTACTACTTTATAACATGCTTGTCTCTGTTCATGTATTTATGTATTATCAGTATTCCATGAACTGATATATGTATCATACACTACCCATGGAGCTTTTTATTATGTCATTTAGTTATTCAGTTATCCACTTCTTCCACTGTTGGTTCATTTAGTTGATTGTTATTCTTCTACTATTTTCTGCATCTATCTATTTTATTACAATTCCTCTACTCTTTACTATTTGTTGTATCCACTATTTTTATCTGACTTGGGTATAGTCTCCCCACTATACTACCTATACAACCACATTTCTAGTCAGTATCCCATAGAATATAGGGAGATGCGCTAGGGGTCATGTGGCCAACCAGGCTCGGGGAATGAGTTAAATTGCATCCAGATGCAAGACATCACAAGGAATTTTTTCTTTCTAATAAAATTTACATGCTCATCAAATTTGTTATTGAATTTACACATTTTTACAATGATGTTGTCATGTTATATCCCATCAACATTTTCCTAGGTCCCTTTTTTTCAGGTTGATATGATTCATCATTCATGGATTTAACCCATGAATCCTGCAAATCATTTTGTTTTCATTTTCTAAAGGCCGGTTCAAGTGTTTCTGGTACCCATTACATGACTTCAAAACATCCACTACACCACAACACAACATCCTGATTTGACCATTCCAAAACCACAACAATGCATGAACACACCAAAAAACCACACAACAAATTTCATTGCATCCCCATATCATACTAGTTCAAATTCAAATTCAAATTTTCAAAATAAAAAACAATGAGGAATATTCCCTCGAGCCGTGCACCTACCATCGAGCCGCGCCCCTATCTGCACACCTACAATCGATCCACTCACCTGACCTCGAGCCGTGTAGCTGCCATCAAACCCTTCATCGTCACCTTCAAGACTTCATCATTCATCGCCGGTGAGAACCACTCAGGCGTCACCACTGTAGATTCAAAGATCCTCATCAATGAACTCATCAGATCCAACATCAATTCACAAATTCGAACACATCTAAGTAGAAACGATTGCAAAGGACCGAAACCGAAAAAATCACCTAGAGGTCATCACTTTTGCAGACCAGATCCCATCACTGCCAAGCCAATATCTTGAGAAGGAACAACCCCCCACATGCACAGTAGAGAATGAATAGAGATTCCACAAACCGTGAGGCTGGAACGACTCCACTGCAACAGGGAACCGCTACCGCGATCTCGCCGAGCAAGGGAAGGATGAACAGCCGACCCGAGGAGCAAGGCAGCGGCAACGAGGAGGAGAAAACCTAGAGAGCTCCCCTTACGGGCTCATAACCAATGAATCATATTTCAATGCTTCTATAAATAATGTTAGATTGTAGAAATTAGAGTCATATGATCAATATTTCTCATTCTCTTTGTTTGTGTTGGTGTAGATATTCTTCCTGTTATGCTTGTAGGATTAACTTCTACTCTTTTATTCATCTCAGAGGTACATGCGTCCCTTATTTATTTATTATTTCCTATTATTATTATTCATTAAAGTCTTCAAAATTCACAAAATATTTTATTAATTCATAATTAATATTTTTATAAATTATTCTTCTTCATCTTCACTATGAAAAATAGTTTTTGAGATTCTAGGATTCTTAAGTTTTTTATTCAGTCACTTTCAAATGATTAACTTCCACAATTTTACCTACCCTTTTATTAAAATGATTATAGGTCTTATTCTTTTATGAGAAACCTAAGAATTTTTTTTCCAATGGGTTCATCATCATACTTGTCTTGATTTCCCTCTTTTTTTCGAATGTAGAATTTTCTTCTGAACAATTAAAAATGTTTAAGTGAGGGATTCATTCAATAATATATCTCATATAGTGTCCTATTTTACCCAAGGCTATGAAATCCCTAATTTAATCTATATACCACCACCTGAACTACCTATTTCTAAAAATCATGATATATTCCACCATCAGAAAGTATGGTTTTATCCATATTATTCACAATTTGATTTTTTAGACTAACAATTAAACTTTTTTGTGGGGTTATTAATTAAATAATTTCATGTTAAATTACATTTTTTTCTTAGTAATTCTTAAATTCAATGGATGTATTTTCAATTACATTATCATATTTTATTTTTTTGATTGTATAAATAGTCAAAATTTTAACTCTTCTTTGATACCTCTTTATGCATTACATTGATTCTATCTCACTTTGTACGAATATAGAATAGGTTATCATTCTATAATAATTCATGAAAAAATTAAATATCATTCCCTATATGTTTTAGGAATATTCATTAGACCACACAAATTTGTGTGGACCAAGTCAAGAAAATATAACGCCATTTTTTGTACGATATGGGTTTTGAAACATTTTCTAAATAATTAATGCTTAAGATTTATTTTATTGATCTCTCATAAGAATATATATGTCAAATGGAACCCTGAGTTTGAAAAAATTCTCCATGATATACTTATTTACATGTCGTAATCTATGATGGAAAATGTTATTTTCCTCTACAATAGTAAGAACATTTGTATTCTAATGACTATACACCAGGTAAAGATTGTATTTCATTATTATTTTCCTTTATTAAGTGAGTTAAAAAAAATTATTTTTATCAAAATATTCTTTTGATCAAACAAAACCACAAGACTCACTTGAAATTAACTATTTATTCCTCAACCATGAATTCACAGTGGTCGGTAATGATGTAGTCCATGTGAATCACCACAAAACACAAAAATCATAGAGTTGACTCACACTTAGAAGGTTTTATTAAATTCCATCCATTAATAACACTCAAATATTCATGATCTCACCATCTGAAAGTTGGGTATTATCACTTCCCATTATTTTTAATTCCTTATTAATTCCAAAATACATAGTACCATCAACACTTGATTTCACATTTTTAGTAGATTTTCATTTTTGGTCATATTTGATGAGAATAAATTATCAGGTATCTGGGTACCAACATTATTAATATACTTGTAAGAGATTTTGTTAAATTAACCTTTTCTATCTTCTTCCATCTTTCTATGATATTCCTGGCTATATTGAGGAATATGGGGGTCTCATTTATTCTTTTTTCACATAGTAAGTGTAATAAAATTCATCATATTATTCTAATAGTAAATACATATTTAAAAAACAAATCTACTTAGGTTGATTCAAATTAATTTACCACTAATGTCCATGATGATAAAATACACAAATTCTTTGATTATGTTTTATATCACTGCTTTCCATTTAGTCAATGTCTTTATGAAAAAATTTAGATCATTGAAAATAATATCCATAAAATAATTTATTCCTTTAGAAGTAGGGTAAGATATTATTATTTTCTTCCAATTATTATAATATATTCTCTCAAATATATTACATCCTCATCACAATAGGACATGGTGTGGCCTATATAGACAACAAACTAACAATTTATTTAGGGGATTTTTTTTCCCTATCATAATATACATGTATCCTTCCATTAAGAACCTTTTTGATTTTAAATTATTCATTTATGGATGACGATTATTTCTAACAATACATTTACATTTATTTATAAAAGTCTTAAATAATACCCCTACTGAGTTAGTGTTGACACTTATATCTTCAATGTTCTTATATCCTTTATTTTGGCCAATCACTACTCTAGCCATTACATCTCACCATCATGGAAAAATCCAGTTTTATCCAAACATACAAGATATCGATCACTAATAATTTTTTCAATACCATTTTATCCTCTTATGAACCTTTCTAGAAGTTATTCATCTCAAAACCTTCTAAATTATATATTTTATTTTGGGTTCACTCAATCTTACTTCAAATTAAAACATCCTTAGAAGAGTGAAAACTTATTCTTCATGAGATTAAATCTTCTTAGATATATCCTCTAATATTTCATTAACATCATTAATAAACTCATAATTTTTTTCTATTTTAAGTTTTAACTTTACTGATATACTTGTAGCTTCATTATTGAGAGGTTTTTTCTAGTTCCCCCAATAAATTTTAGTTTAAACATGATCAATATACTCTGAGGAATATTTAAAAATTTCCCAAATATTTTTATTTTTCTTCCTTTAATTTTCAAGGTCATTAAGGGATCATTATAACTCCACCTTTAAATTAATAAAACCTTTAGGTTCCTATTCTCATTATTTTTCTTCTTCCCATTTTTTAATAGTCACCATGAGAGAATATTCTTGATCAGATTTAAACTTTGATTCATCTTCCTCAAGTTTTTTTTCCAAAAAAATATTATTTTATTAGAAATATATTAAGTTAAAAATTTATCCCATATGAATTTATTGTTCTAGAAAATTTCTTTAGAGGATATCTCCCATGAGTATTTTGAGTTATTTCTTCTTCAATCTCTTCTTCATAAAATTTTATAGGACATATCATAGAAATGTGACCAACTCTACCACACCCGAAGCATGAAAGAGGTAACACACCTTCAAATATTACCTTTACTCTTTTGATATTTATAGAAACAAGATTTAATAATTAATTACCCACACCATCTTCATTATTACCACCTTTATAAATATTATGTGTTTCCATATATTTTAAAGAAATATCCTTACTTATGTGCGTTATGATGTTTTTGGATTAACTTACATTTCATATGCCACCAAACCTCTTAAAAAATAATCAAGAGACAATTTAGATATATATCTCCCTTAATGAGTAGCAACTTTTGGAATATATTCCATAGGAAGTCATCAAATTATCTTCTTAACAATTTCAAAACCTTTTTTCTCCTATACAAGTCATCAAATAGCTCTAAAAACTTTAGTGATTTGGTAAAAGAATCTATCATAATCTTCATTTAGATATATATCAACATCATCCAATATATTTTGAAACACCTGAATCCTAGATTCCTTTACCTTTCAACCCCCTTTATATATATCAGACAATTTATCCAATATATCCTCACTAGTGGTGAAAATATTTACTTTCAAGTATATCTGATCAATTAGGAATATAGTAAGAGCATTCACTGATTTAACATCAACATCATGAAATTTATTATAACCTATAGTCATAGATACTCATGTTGTAAAACTAACTTGAATACCATTGAATATAATAAAGGGAAATTTTATCCTAATAAAATGTAGATGAGATCTCATTATACTCTTTAAGATCTCATTTTTTATTTTCATCAAATTTTGGGACTCCCCTATAATTAACCGATTTACCCATATGAGTAGAAAATTGAAGATAATTTTAACCCCTAAAACCCACCCTATGATACCAATTGTAGTACCTAAGGACACCCTAAGAGCAGATGGTTGAAATGAGGTGTCAAATTTTTATTTTGAATCAATTGATATTTTCACCATGTTGGTAAGAACTCATTAAACCTGAGAAGAAGATTTAATCAGGGTGTCAAATCTTTATTTTGAATTAATAGATTCCCCCTCTCATTGTTAAGAAATCACTAAACCTATCCGAGTAGGATGATTATTCATATGTAAAAAAAATTCTATAAGGAAACAAAAAAAAAATTACTTGGTTCACCACAAAGGGATAGGTCCAAGGAACACACACTTACAATTTATTAATATTAAAAAAATTTACTACGACTGTAACACCCCAAGCTTCCATGGTACGCTTCTCTTTGAATAATAAAATAGCGTGTGTTGTACACAACTTCAAGTTCTAACACAACACAACCAATCAAACTAGTCGTTATGAATAGTAATACACACTTTTTAAAATTTTATAAATTTTATCTTTCTAAATTGACTTCATTTTTGGATTCGGAATGTCGAAATTAGCTTAGGGTGAATTTTTGGTATTTTTCTAAAAACTTTCAAATCTTGATGAATAGTGAAAAACACTGAGTTATAGTTTAAAACTGAATTTTAATTAAATAATTATTTATTTTATTTAAATTTATTTTAGGTAAAAATAGATACATAATAACTATATAAGTTCAATGTGATTCATTGGAGTCAGTTTATAATAATTTTAGATATATAAAAATTTTATTGAACTTTTTGTCATCTTTTACCCACCTCCTAGGAGCATTTGAAAAGTTACGTAAAACATAAATTTACCACTTTTATGAGTTTAATTTCAAAAATCTGAGAGACACAGTTGATATCAGTACGTAAAATGTGGTTCGATATGTTGAAAATAATTTTTTGTGAATAATAACTTTTTTACTTTTATTTAACACAGTTAAAAGTAAATATGGTAATTAAGGGTAAAAATGATATTATTATTACCTTAACACATGTCCTAATTCTATTGGATAAATATAATTTGAACAAAGAAAACCTTAGGAATAAAATATGAACCTCTTTGTTCCACTTGGTTTAGATTAGGACATTTATTATTATTTAATTCAAAGAAGAGTTAAAAGAGTTAAAATCAATGTTTAATAACTAAAACTTTTTTAATATAGGGTTACACATAAGATAAATTAGACTATAAATATTCATTATAAATATAGAAATATTTACTACATAATGGTATTTTATTTATATATTTTAGACATTAAATAAGTTAATTTATTTATGACACAATGATGATGAAGTAATTACCTAATTAATGAAATATTAAAATAATTGACGTTGTAAATATCCAAATAAATTTAATTTGAGACTTTTTATGAATTAAAATAATTTTATAGGTTAATATGACATATTAGGGTTGGTTAGATGATTTTTTCTAAGTAATAATTCTGTTATAAATTAAAAAAAAATAAAATACCAAATAGTGTCAAAATTGACATAAAAGAGTTTTTAAAACAAATATTATATTATTAATTGATATTCTATTCCTAAAAATATAAGGATCGGCCAAAATACTTATATATTTATAGGTGTATAATTAATGAACCACTTTTTGTTCTCTTGGAAGTATATAGTAAGTTTATGAACCATATAATATAAAAATACAAAGAGACATGGTAAATGTCAAACTATTTAACTAAGAGGTAAATCTAAAATCTAAGGTTAATATAGTGTCCCAAACCTGTCTAAAACCTATTGGTTGAGTGGTGTTAGACCCATCCACACCTTATCCTTTAAATAATCTATTTTTTATCTATTAGAATCTGAAAATGATTTAATTATAAAATAATATTTCTAGATTTTCCTAAGGTGCCTCTCACCCCTCTTATAAAAGGGCACTCCCCCTTATCTCTAATTCACACCTTCATAGCCATTTGGATCAGACAACCCTAGCCCAAATACCCTCTCAAATGTCCTCCATTCATCCTAGAGGCCTTAGTTTATTCAGAAATCCAACCTATGGATCCCTTTTGATCAAATCAAAAGGAAGAACCCGAAGAAGAGGTAAATATTTCATCACCTCTTTCAAGTTCCTTTCTTCTTCCACTTCCTATTTATTTGTTGTTTCCATTATAAAATAATAACTCCAATATATTCTATACACTTTTATGTTATTATAAATATGGTACAACCATATTAATTATTCTATCTATCCTTTGAATGACATGTCACCATACGTGCGTATGTACGACTTACCTTCTCCACGTCGTGGTGTAATTGTTATTCAATACATTATTATTTAAATGGGTTTAATAATGATGTGTAATTGATGTAAATAATAAATATAACATGATAATTATTCTTTATATATGATATACCATCCAATTATATATTGTTTTAATATCAAAAGAATGATATCGTCGGTCGTGCGTACGTACAGATTACCGTCTCCACGAACGCGATGAGATTCATTCCCCATTGTATCCGTTAAAGACTAATTTTCATTATATTATTAAAATAATGTATAAATACATAATATAATTCTGAATATGAAGAATATACATCCTATCCATAACAAACATTACTTAAGTAACAAATCATATAAAGGAAAACGAATCAGTTAACACCTGAAACGACGATAATACTAAGATATTATTAACAAAGCAATGTTAAAAGATCATATATGATATCATATTAATTTATATGATTATTTTATAACTTAATAAAAATTATTTCACCATTATACAGGAGTTTAACCTACCCTCGACCAAGGAAAAGTACAAGGTAAGGGTTAATTTCACAATCTCTTCATTATCCGAGGTTATTTATATGTAATTATCTACGGGGACCTCTTTATCATCCACATCCATGTTTATTAAAAATGTATTTCAAAAAATTCTTACTATTTTATAGACTATGGTTTAAAGTCATTTATACCCTTGTTTTTACTTTTATAAGATTTTTATAAAGGAATCTTTCCATCATTTTCCAAACTAGGTACTTTTTGACCTTTTCGAAAAATTTAAGGTAAGAATGTTTTTTTAACTTATATGGCAGGTGCAACTTTTTTACACCATTATAAAATCATAAAAAATTAACTTAAAATATTATAATAATATTTTAAAAATAAATGTTTTCTTTATAATTACATGACTCTTAAATTATTTCAATATAGAAAGAGATATTTCTCTAAAAAAGGTTTTGATTTAATCTATGTCAATATCCTTTGATGGATTTCATGTTTATTTGAAGTTGATTTATTATGATACAAAACTTATATAATGTATTGATGGTTTTGTGATATTTTTGACTGTGGATGTGCTATTTTTATACCATTTATGGTTTATGGTTAAAGTATTGATATTTCGTATGCTAGTTTTAATATGAATGTTTATGTTATATTTCAACTTTTTCAATTGAGGAATGTATTGGAATTAGTAAGTCATGGGTGGAGCCCTCTATAGCTCCTCAATGCATTGGTAGGTCTCATGAGACAACTAGACGTGGAATTGGCCGAGGCCTTTCTCATTTTGAAATATGGTTTTGGCCGAGGCCTTAATAATTTTTAGACGTCTTGGCTGAGGGCTTGACAAAATGTTTCAGAATGTCCAGCATTATACATTCCCTCATTATGAAAATAATATTTACGGTTCATGTGGTCATTCGACTAGTAGAATACCTATGATTATGTTTTATTATGGAATTATTTACTCAGATTATATTCCTACCATAAAAGTATTCATGTTTATTATTGGTAAAGGCATGTGGTTTCAATTATTCACCATGCTCAATATTTATGTTATCTTCTGCTGTATTGCTTACCCTTACTGAGTGTTTGAGCTCACCCCTTTATTATGTTTCATTTTCCCAGTATATGAAGAAGTTAGTTATGAGTGACTTTCAGGCATAATCTAGGAGGCTTGGATGTTTGTAATGGAATAAATTCTTATTGTATTTCTTTTCAAGTTGTAAAGTTGAACTTATGTATGAATCTTGTTTCCAAAATACTAAACTGATCGGTCTTTCAAGACATGGTTTCCTAGTGATCATGCCAATGTTACGTAATAATGCACCGAATCTGGGTAACTAGGGTCAGGGCATTACAATGAATCCCTATTTTTTTTAATTATTGATTTTGTCTATAGTTACTCTAGGCTAGACGTTCTGCATTTATAATTTTTAGGAATAACACACTACCTACCTCTGATCACTTCTATCAACTCCTCCTCGCTCGCTATGTTAGTTGAAGTATTCCTCTATTTAACAACATGAAATCGATCTTTTCATAAAAAAGAGTATATTAAATGTTTTCCATCATTAAATATAGAACTATATTATACAATATACTCCTTGATCTTCTGAATAAATTTAGAGAACAACACATGATAATATGAATATATTTACATAGAATTACTGATCACTATGTAACAAAAATCCTGCATCCTTGGGTATGTAACCCCAATCATGTATCCCTGATCACGTAACCCAAGTTCATAACTATAGTCATGTAATCTCTATTTTTAGACCACGATCATGTGATTATACAACACAATCTAAATCATATGATCCCATGCATGCGACCATGAGTGCATGTGTCCTTTATGTGACTTACATTGAGTGAACTGAGTCATGTGAGAAACTTTGTCCAAGACTTTAGTGAAAAATTACTTCTAGTTGTGAATCCTATGTGCAGTATCTCCTTCACAATACTATACCACAAGTCCCCTTTTTTGATCAAGGATTCGTGTGACTCCTACTTTTAATATGATTCCACTTATAAAAACCTCACTCAAATATGGATAATCCACTTAATCCTATGATTAAAATCCAACCAATGTGAACAATGGGTATTTATAGATCTAACACACTAAATTAACCTATAATAATTGCATTCATACATAAATTACTCCACCTTATGTAATCACCTGAATATGACTACCTTCAATTGTGTGACACGCCTGACAAATGTGGGTCATGTGAATCCCTGCATGAACCCCCTATATCTCCTACATGAGATGAGAACTCAATCTTATGATTTCATAAAACCTATATCATTTAAAATGAAAAACCCTTCACATGAATCATGTGACTCATACATAGATGTGTTCCCCAACTAACTTCATCACAATACCCATTCAACAAATGACATGTATCATTAATAGAATATCAATATTTACATGATTTTTTAACACCATAATGTAATCACTATATGATCATGAATATATATATGTTTCACCCAACATCCATCATGCAACTCTCTTGAATATACATGATTCACTAAACCTTCCTTCACTTGATCATCATAATTCCCTATACACCGTGTGATTTTTTATACTTATGTGATCATGTAAGTACATCATGAGATCCTTTTGAATTTACTCACTTTTCATGATCCATAAATTCATATACAAAAAATACAAATTCTTTAGATTTTATTACCTATAATTTGAAAAACACTATAAAAAACACCATTTTATCCATCATTATTTAAGGACACATGTCAAATTATTTTTCTTAGAGTTCCAAAGGATCATGTAGTCACACTGAGATGGGGGAGGGGTGAATCATGGGTGACCAAATTTTACTGATTAAGATAAACATAAATTTATTAAATCCTTTGAGTTTATCAAACCTCTATCATCAGTTAGGATATATGGATATTTATTATGCATTCCCAACAGATTTACATTTTATAGTGTAGATAATGTAAAGTAAAAAATAGACATGGATTTTTATAGGGCCTGAATTCAATTTGAGAACATACTCCTTACTATGCTAACCCTCTTTAAGTAAAAAATTTTTCATTAATAATTTTCATATCAATTATAAGTGGTGTGGTAAGGGATTATCCTTTACCCAAAAGTGAATCACACACAAAAGTTTCTTGACATAAAATTACACTTGTTCCCACTAGTTTACAACATTCAACCAAACTTTAATAGGTCTTCAAATACCACTTAAACTACAATTGAACTCACATGTTCGTTGACCAATTATCCAATTCAGATAGTCTGATCTTCCAAAGTTGTGATTACCTCATACTAAAACATTTGGAAATTATGTGGATTATCATTTGATGAATGTATGGCTCATATCATTTTAGTATTTTGAATCCAGAGGACTCACTCAATTCATATGAACTTCAAGTTTTTATCTTCTATTTTTTTACCCAAATGACTATTTCCTAAAATCTCTGGATGGTTTCTTCCACTAAAATAGGTTCTTTATAAAAACCACCTCTCAATGATTTATCATCAACTAAGTTTATAAGAAAATTATGTCCCCTATTTATATATTTGATATAACTTTGATAAATTTAGGGGATGTGTGGGATCTTATTTGAAACTCCCACTCACTTCAAGTTTTTGGTCAATAACCTTGAATATTTTTTTAAAATATCAAAGTTCATATATGTAAAATCTTTTGAAAAACTTAATGTTAACATTCATAAAATCATCCATATATCTTTCCTAGAATCAAGAACTTTTCTTCTTTAATATTAAACTTTGAATTTATAGTTTAGAATAATCATAATGATTGTGAATTCAAATTATTTATATGAAGTCACTCAATAACTTCCAGTGAATGTACTTATAGTGAATATAATTCAGGTGAACATACTTTTGGTGAATGTACTTCCTTTGAATGTAAACCTGTCTAATACACTTTTGGTAAATGTAATCCCTCTAAATGTTATTATGGGGATTTTACTTCTTATGAATATACTTATAGTGAATATAATTATAGAAAATGTAGTACTAATGAATTTAAATATAGTGAATGTAGTTTTTACTAATGTAATTTTATGGAATGAACATTAGAGATATCCTCAACATCAAATTAACTAATTATCCTACAAAAATTAAGCACTTTGAATAGATCTACTGAAAAATAGTGAATCATTTGATCTAAAACCATTATATAAACATGATGTTTAAACATCATCTTGTAGCATCTTCATTTGATAAAATCATACTCTAGACTTTTGGTGCTCAAACTTCTTGTGAAAATATAACTTAAATTACCATTGTCTTTTATCCTAAGTGATGTTCTTTATTTGATTATAGAATACACCATTATTTGACTTGTTGAATATCTGGTGATTTATCTTCTATTTATTTATCCTTCAATGGTTCCATAGATTCCATTTTCTTTTTTATCATCTTTTATAACCTTCAATACTAGAATTTAATAATCTCAAATCACTTAAAAGTTATGAATTAGGATACAATTATATTTATACCATTTCTATATTCAAGGAATTATATTTCCTATAAACTTATCTCCTAATAATATTGAATTATTCAAAATTTAGTAACCAATATTTTGGGGAAACTATTTTTCCTTTGGAAATAAATTGTGTAATTTATGGTCAACTTATTTTAACTAGTTTTGACTTTAGTTCATCAAATATTTAATCTCTTCAACTTCTAGCTTCACTATTAATGTGTTTTCTTCAATCTATGATTTGATCCCCATTTATAAACACTTGATATAGACAATGATTATTTTTCCTTCAACACTTTTCCTTTTACATTAAGATCATCTCAACAATTGAGTGTTGTTTATATGTTAATTCTAATAACTTGAGTGAATTTCTATTCAACATGCACTATCATTTACTTCAATCTCTTCATCCATACTTTATAGGACATGATACTTACTTATTTAAATAGTAAATCTTGTATCTATCTTGTTATTACTTCCTATGGTTCCACCATATGGAATATAAACTTCCAGTGGACTTACCTTTGGAATATCCATAAGAAACTTTACCTTCAACTTATTCATTATCTTTTCTATAAACCATTGACATTAGTTACAATATATCATTATAATCATTTTACGGGTATGTGAATCTCCCCGTTTGGATTTTTTATCAATATAAAATTCTCTTTAAATTCAATGAGTTTTGTCTCCCATTTATTGACTATAAATCAAAATCATTCTATGAGAGGGATATTATTCATTAATTTTCTCTCCCTTTAATGATTAGAATTTTAATCCCCCTTATTTTCATCTTTGGGTGAGGGAAGATCTTTACTCATACATTTATTTTTCATCTTCTTCCCTTTTCTTCTATTGAATTGAATATAAATCTTAAATTTAGTTGGAGGAGGATGTCACCACTTTTCATATAGAAATACAATAGAAATAAACTAAATCTAAGTCAACATGAGTTATTATTAGTGGAGAAAACATGAGTGAATTGATTGAAAATTAAAACCATCCATGAAATTTTCCATATGATGGAAACATTTGTGAAATATACTTTTAGAGGTAAATTAATCAGATTTTCATTAATATTAATTTCAATTATCCATCTCAAAAAATGGATTAAAAAAATACAAGCATAACATAATAGGTTTATTTCCATTTATAAATCATTTTTTACCTTCTCATTAAAAATTAAAAACCCCCTTCTTTAATTCAATGTACATTTATAAATTATAAGTAAAGATATCAATATACCTTGAGATGAAAACATATTCATTGTTTAGGATTTTCAATATCTTGAACTTCATCATTATCATTTAGAGCTACATCCACCGATTACTTCAATTTTAAAGTTACCAAAAACATTAGAATCTGGTTTCTTAAATTTTATTTCTAGTATTTATCTTTTTATTTCAATTTAATTAGGTTTCAAGAATGACCAGCTTACTTTCTAGGGGAAACTTCACCTAGATTTCATCACCTTAAATTATCATTTTCATTAAAATTCATCACATCTTATCAGATAATAAGTGAGATATTAATTTCCACATAAATTATAGAAATAACTCTAATAAGTTTCCCCCAACCTAAAAAATCCCTCCAAACAAACTTTATTTTTTCATCAGTTTGTTCCCCTTAACTATCGAAGCATTAATCTTCTAGGGTGGAATGGATTTCATTTTTATTTCCATTATTCTTCTCATTATATGAAATATATCTTCAGCTACTACTAGTAATGAACTCACACCTTCTTTTTTTCTCTTTTAACAATCTTTATAACATCAGTTTTCTATCCATAAAACCATGAATACATTCAAAATATGTTTTAAATTTTCATCATTCTAGTATTTCTTTATAGTAAATTTATTATTCTCATTCCTTTTGATGGTTTCTTCCTTTTACATTCCAAAATCTCCTACCAAGTTAATATTTTCATTCTTGTTTCATGAGTTTGGAAGAAAATGTTACACATTCCACACATATTTTTTTTGTAAGTTACCCTAAGGTGGTAATTTCTGGTGAACATTATCTTCTTCACCATAGATGATTTCCACTATTAAAATCTTCTTATGTTATTCTGAAATTGACTCTATTTATTGGGTAAGAATTAATCTATTAATTTGAACATTCATGGAGGGTTTAAAAGTGTCTATAAAGTGACCATTTATTCCACATAAGTAACATATTTTATTAGGCATGACATATCCAATTACTTTCTATTTTGGTTCATCTTTCTTTGTAACTTCATTTTCTTTACTCCACAAGGTAAACTTAAAATCTATCGTCCTTTTATTTTCCAAAAGATTTTTTGTCCTCATTCTGTTAGTCACATATGATATCTTCTTGGGATATGTAAAAAAAGAAGTCCTCATTACAATGACTAATTATTCCACAACATTCACATATATTTTCATGATATTTAAATCAATTAGACAACCATTGGTTTTAGATCTTCCATGAACTCAAATTTCTCTTAGTTGAGTTTATATTTTTATTTTTCTAACTCCCAAAAAATTAAGGCCTTCTATATTTTATTGAATATAACAAACTATTCCATAAATCAATGGCCTAATGTCCAAACATTCCACTATAGGATCATTTTCTATGAAACCTACTCTTTTTCCATTGAGTTTAATTATAACTAGTGGATGGATGTTCGAGAATATTTTCCTTATGATCACATTATGTGAGTATTTATTATACCTTTACTAAATTTATGGTTTTCTCTAAATCTTTCTTCACCCATATTTTTTCCAAACTAAAAATTAATCTATTCAATGTGTTGGAATTGGTGGACACAAATTCATTAGGAAAGGGGTTTAACTTTTTTCTTTAACTTATCAGAAGATGAAACGTATGATGTTTTCACATTATCCCTATTGTTAGATTGAGTCTTATGATAAGTAAGTATCTCCTTGGAAATTTATAATCTGGAAATTCTATTTTTAGCATCACAGGAAGATTCAACTTGATCATCTTATGAGTTTCTCAATATTATTTCCAACCTAAAACACTTTAAATATAATATGTTCTTATGATTTTCTAGATATTTAAACATTTCATCACATTTAGCCTTTTTTTCTTCTAGAAAATTTCTTTATGAGTATTATTGTCTTCCAACAATGATTTTTTAGATCTTTTATCCTAATTTATTTGACATCCTATTGAAATTATTGATATTTATTGTATCTTTCAGCATATGGAATCTTTCCCTAAATACTTCCTTTATAAAAAATTCTAAAAAACTTTCATTGAAATTATTCAAATATATTGTTAAACATTTATTTAGAATTTAATACAACTTATTCCATGAATTTAGTGAATTTACTGAGAGTTTTACACTCAATTACCTTCTTAACAAAATCTACCTCAATTGAATCAAATTCATTCTCAAGATGTTATTTTTCTTTATAACACCCATTGATAAATTAAAATATATGCATTGAACCTTAATGGGAACAACCTCCAAATGTCTTTAATTTCAGAGTAAAAAACCTTAATAATTTCAATGGATTAATACTCACCACAACTAGTACATTATTATTCTACTAGAGGATTTATTCTATTAATTTTTATAAGATATCCCCCACTTAACTTCTGGAGGTGACAGTTCCTCCTTTAATTGATCACAAGAGGCTAGATTTATTAATTTATGATCTTCCCATTTCATCTGATTCTTCATTTTTTTGGTTAATACTTCAAATTTTACTTTAATAATAATGTCTTATATTATCATTAACTCAAGAATAATTTTCAAAACATTAAAATGTGATATCATTGTAATTTATAAAGAAGCTATATTCGAAACTTACTTATCTTCTGAATGACTTATTTATTTGAAATTTTGTGAAAATATGCACTTCATATAAATAAATGAAAATAAATTTCATTAAAGAAATATAGATCAAAAAATAGGGAACATATACTCTGATATAAATTAAGATTTCTAAAGGTTCTTATAGTCACACTGAGGGGGGGGGGGTAAATCTGGGATGTCCAACTTTTACTGATTATATTAAAATTAAAATTATTAATTTATGTTGATCAAACCTTTATAAATGGTTAGGATATATGTAAATTTATTACATTTTATCACCAATTTTACCTTATAGACCACATATAATATAAAGAAAACAACACCAATGGTATTTTAAAAGGTTTGACCTCAACATGAGAACCTTCTCCTTGACGGGTCAACTCCCATCGAGTGACATATTTTCCACTAAAACTTTTATTATCAATTACAAGCTATGTTGAAATGGATTTGAATTTACCTCAAAGTTGAATTACTATTGATATTCCACACATATTTTTTTTGTAAGTTACCCTAAGGTGGTAATTTCTGGTGAACATTATCTTCTTCACCATAGATGATTTCCACTATTAAAATCTTCTTATGTTATTCTGAAATTGACTCTATTTATTGGGTAATAATTAATCTATTAATTTGAACATTCATGGAGGGTTTAAAAGTGTCTATAAAGTGACCATTTATTCCACATAAGTTACATATTTTATTAGGCATGCCATATCCAATTACTTTCTATTTTGGTTCATCTTTCTTTGTAACTTCATTTTCTTTACTCCACAAGGTAAACTTAAAATCTATCGTCCTTTTATTTTCCAAAAGATTTTGTGTCCTCATTCTGTTAGTCACATATGATATCTTCTTGGGATATGTAAAAAAAGAAGTCCTCATTACAATGACTAATTATTCCACAACATTCACATATATTTTCATGATATTTAAATCAATTAGACAACCATTGGTTTTAGATCTTCCATGAACTCAAATTTCTCTTAGTTGAGTTTATATTTTTATTTTTCTAACTCCCAAAAAATTAAGGCCTTCTATATTTTATTGAATATAACAAACTATTCCATAAATCAATGGCCTAATGTCCAAACATTCCACTATAGGATCATTTTTTATGAAACCTACTCTCTTTCCATTGAGTTTAATTATAACTAGTGGAAGGATGTTTGAGAATATTTTCCTTATGATCACATTATGTGAGTATTTCTTATACCTTTACTAAATTTATGGTTTTCTCTAAATCTTTCTTCACCCATATTTTTCCTAATCTAAAAATTAATCTATTCAATGTGTTGGAATTGGTGGACACAAATTCATTAGGAAAGGGGTTTAACTTTTTTCTTTAACTTATCAGAAGATGAAACGTATGATGTTTTCACATTATCCCTATTGTTAGACTGAGTCTTATGATAAGTAAGTATCTCCTTGGAAATTTATAATCTGGAAATTCTATTTTTAGCATCACAGGAAGATTCAACTTGATCATCTTATGAGTTTCTCAATATTATTTCCAACCTAAAACACTTTAAATATAATATGTTCTTATGATTTTCTAGATATTTAAACATTTCATCACATTTAGCCTTTTTTTCTTCTAGAAAATTTCTTTATGAGTATTATTGTCTTCCAACAATGATTTTTTAGATCTTTTATCCTAATTTATTTGACATCCTATTGAAATTATTGATATTTATTGTATCTTTCAGCATATGGAATCTTTCCCTAAATACTTCCTTTATAAAAAATTCTAAAAAACTTTCATTGAAATTATTAAAATATATTGTTAAACATTTATTTCGAATTTAATACAACTTATTCCATGAATTTAGTGAATTTACTGAGAGTTTTACACTCAATTACCTTCTTAACAAAATCTACCTCCATTGCATCAAATTCATTCTCAAGATGTTATTTTTCTTTATAACACCCATTGATAAATTAAAATATATGCATTGAACCTTAATGGGAACAACCTCCAAATGTCTTTAATTTTAGAGTAAAAAACCTTAATAATTTCAATGGATTAATACTCACCACAACTAGTACATTATTATTCTACTAGAGGATTTATTCTCTTAATTTTTACAAGATATCCCCCACTTAACTTCTGTAGGTGACAGTTCCTCCTTTAATTGATCACAAGAGGCTAGATTTATTAATTTATGATCTTCCCATTTCATCTGATTCTTCATTTTTTTGGTTAATACTTCAAATTTTACTTTAATAATAATGTCTTATATTATCATTAACTCAAGAATAATTTTCAAAACATTCAAATGTGATATCATTGTAATTTATAAAGAAGCTATATTCGAAACTTACTTATCTTCTAAATGACTTATTTATTTGAAATTTTGTGAAAATATGCACTTCATATAAATAAATGAAAATAAATTTCATTAAATAAATATAGATCAAAAAATAGGGAACATATACTCTGATATAAATTAAGATTTCTAAAGGTTCTTATAGTCACACTGAGGGGGGGGGTGGGTAAATCTGGGATGTCCAACTTTTACTGATTATATTAAAATTAAAATTATTAATTTATGTTGATCAAACCTTTATAAATGGTTAGGATATATGTAAATTTATTTCATTTTATCACCAATTTTACCTTATAGACCACATATAATATAAAGAAAACAACACCAATGGTATTTTAAAAGGTTTGACCTCAACATGAGAACCTACTCCTTGACGTGTCAACTCCCATCGAGTGACATATTTTCCACTAAAAATTTTATTATCAATTACAAGCTATGTTGAAATGGATTTGAATTTACCTCAAAGTTGAATTACTATTGACATTCCACACATATTTTTTTTGTAAGTTACCCTAAGGTGGTAATTTCTGGTGAACATTATCTTCTTCACCATAGATGATTTCCACTATTAAAATCTTCTTATGTTATTCTGAAATTGACTCTATTTATTGGGTAAGAATTAATCTATTAATTTGAACATTCATGGAGGGTTTAAAAGTGTCTATAAAGTGACCATTTATTCCACATAAGTAACATATTTTATTAGGCATGACATATCCAATTACTTTCTATTTTGGTTCATCTTTATTTGTAACTTCATTTTCTTTACTCCACAAGGTAAACTTAAAATCTATCGTCCTTTTATTTTCCAAAATATTTTGTGTCCTCATTCTGTTAGTCACATATGATATCTTCTTGGGATATGTAAAAAAAGAAGTCCTCATTACAATGACTAATTATTCCACAACATTCACATATATTTTCATGATATTTAAATCAATTAGACAACCATTGGTTTTAGATCTTCCATGAACTCAAATTTCTCTTAGTTGAGTTTATATTTTTATTTTTCTAACTCCCAAAAAATTAAGGCCTTCGATATTTTATTTAATCTAACAAACTATTCCATAAATCAATGGCCTAATGTCCAAACATTCCACTATAGGATCATTTTCTATGAAACCTACTCTTTTTCCATTGTGTTTAATTATAACTAGTGGATGGATGTTCGAGAATATTTTCCTTATGATCACATTATGTGAGTATTTCTTATACCTTTACTAAATTTATGGTTTTCTCTAAATATTTCTTCACCCATATTTTTCCCAAACTAAAAATTAATCTATTCAATGTGTTGGAATTGGTGGACACAAATTCATTAGGAAAGGGGTTTAACTTTTTTCTTTAACTTATCGGAAGATGAAACGTATGATGTTTTCACATTATCCCTATTGTTAGATTGAGTCTTATGATAAGTAAGTATCTCCTTGGAAATTTATAATCTGGAAATTCTATTTTTAGCATCACAGGAAGATTCAACTTGATCATCTTATGAGTTTCTCAATATTATTTCCAACCTAAAACACTTTAAATATAATATGTTCTTATGATTTTCTAGATATTTAAACATTTCATCACATTTAGCCTTTTTTTCTTCTAGAAAATTTCTTTATGAGTATTATTGTCTTCCAACAATGATTTTTTAGATCTTTTATCCTAATTTATTTGACATCCTATTGAAATTATTTATATTTATTGTATCTTTCAGCATATGGAATCTTTCCCTAAATACTTCCTTTATAAAAAATTCTAAAAAACTTTCATTGAAATTATTCAAATATATTGTTAAACATTTATTTCGAATTTAATACAACTTATTCCATGAATTTAGTGAATTTACTGAGAGTTTTACACTCAATTACCTTCTTAACAAAATCTACCTCTATTGCATCAAATTCATTCTCAAGATGTTATTTTTCTTTATAACACCCATTGATAAATTAAAATATATGCATTGAACCTTAATGGGAACAACCTCCAAATTTCTTTAATTTCAGAGTAAAAAACCTTAATAATTTCAATGGATTAATACTCACCACAACTAGTACATTATTATTCTACTAGAGGATTTATTCTATTAATTTTTACAAGATATCCCCCACTTAACTTCTGGAGGTGACAGTTCCTCCTTTAATTGATCACAAGAGGCTAGATTTATTAATTTATGATCTTCCCATTTCATCTGATTCTTCATTTTTTTGGTTAATACTTCAAATTTTACTTTAATAATAATGTCTTATATTATCATTAACTCAAGAATAATTTTCAAAACATTCAAATGTGATATCATTGTAATTTATAAAGAAGATATATTCGAAACTTACTTATCTTCTGAATGACTTATTTATTTAAAATTTTGTGAAAATATGCACTTCATATAAATAAATGAAAATAAATTTCATTAAAGAAATATAGATCAAAAAATAGGGAACATATACTCTGATATAAATTAAGATTTCTAAAGGTTCTTATAGTCACACTGAGGGGGGGGGGGGGTGGGTAAATCTGGGATGTCCAACTTTTACTAATTATATTAAAATTAAAATTATTAATTTATGTTGATCAAACCTTTATAAATGGTTAGGATATATGTAAATTTATTACATTTTATCACCAATTTTACCTTATAGACCACATATAATATAAAGAAAACAACACCAATGGTATTTTAAAAGGTTTGACCTCAACATGAGAACCTACTCCTTGACGTGTCAACTCCCATCGAGTGACATATTTTCCACTAAAAATTTTATTATCAATTACAAGCTATGTTGAAATGGATTTGAATTTACCTCAAAGTTGAATTACTATTGACATTCCACACATATTTTTTTTTGTAAGTTACCCTAAGGTGGTAATTTCTGGTGAACATTATCTTCTTCACCATAGATGATTTCCACTATTAAAATCTTCTTATGTTATTCTGAAATTGACTCTATTTATTGGGTAAGAATTAATCTATTAATTTGAACATTAATGGAGGGTTTAAAAGTGTCTATAAAGTGACCATTTATTCCACATAAGTAACATATTTTATTAGGCATGACATATCCAATTACTTTCTATTTTGGTTCATCTTTCTTTGTAACTTCATTTTCTTTACTCCACAAGGTAAACTTAAAATCTATCATCCTTTTATTTTCCAAAAGATTTTGTGTCCTCATTCTGTTAGTCACATATGATATCTTCTTGGGATATGTAAAAAAAGAAGTCCTCATTACAATGACTAATTATTCCACAACATTCACATATATTTTCATGATATTTAAATCAATTAGACAACCATTGGTTTTAGATCTTCCATGAACTCAAATTTCTCTTAGTTGAATTTATATTTTTATTTTTCTAACTCCCAAAAAATTAAGGCCTTCTATATTTTATTGAATCTAACAAACTATTCCATAAATCAATGGCCTAATGTCCAAACATTCCACTATAGGATCATTTTCTATGAGACCTACTCTTTTTCCATTGAGTTTAATTATAACTAGTGGATGGATGTTCGAGAATATTTTCCTTATGATCACATTATGTGAGTATTTATTATACCTTTACTAAATTTATGGTTTTCTCTAAATCTTTCTTCACCCATATTTTTCCCAAACTAAAAATTAATCTATTCAATGTGTTGGAATTGGTGGACACAAATTCATTAAGAAAGGGGTTTAACTTTTTTCTTTAACTTATCAGAAGATGAAACGTATGATGTTTTCACATTATCCCTATTGTTAGATTGAGTCTTATGATAAGTAAGTATCTCCTTGGAAATTTATAATCTGGAAATTCTATTTTTAGAATCACAGGAAGATTCAACTTGATCATCTTATGAGTTTCTCAATATTATTTCCAACCTAAAACACTTTAAATATAATATGTTCTTATGATTTTCTAGATATTTAAACATTTCATCACATTTAGCCTTTTTTTCTTCTAGAAAATTTCTTTATGAGTATTATTGTCTTCCAACAATGATTTTTTAGATCTTTTATCCTAATTTATTTGACATCCTATTGAAATTATTGATATTTATTGTATCTTTCAGCATATGGAATCTTTCCCTAAATACTTCCTTTATAAAAAATTCTAAAAAACTTTCATTGAAATTATTCAAATATATTGTTAAACATTTATTTCGAATTTAATACAACTTATTCCATGAATTTAGTCAATTTAATGAGAGTTTTACACTCAATTACCTTCTTAACAAAATCTACCTCCATTACATCAAATTCATTCTCAAGATGTTATTTTTCTTTATAACACCCATTGATAAATTAAAATATATGCATTGAACCTTAATGGGAACAACCTCCAAATGTCTTTAATTTCAGAGTAAAAAACCTTAATAATTTCAATGGATTAATACTCACCACAACTAGTACATTATTATTCTACTAGAGGATTTATTCTATTAATTTTTACAAGATATCCCCCACTTAACTTCTGGAGGTGACAGTTCCTCCTTTAATTGATCACAAGAGGCTAGATTTATTAATTTATGATCTTCCCATTTCATCTGATTCTTCATTTTTTTGGTTAATACTTCAAATTTTACTTTAATAATAATGTCTTATATTATCATTAACTCAAGAATAATTTTCAAAACATTCAAATGTGATATCATTGTAATTTATAAAGAAGATATATTCGAAACTTACTTATCTTCTGAATGACTTATTTATTTAAAATTTTGTGAAAATATGCACTTCATATAAATAAATGAAAATAAATTTCATTAAAGAAATATAGATAAAAAAATAGGGAACATATACTCTGATATAAATTAAGATTTCTAAAGGTTCTTATAGTCACACTGAGGGGGGGGGGGGGGTGGGTAAATTTGGGATGTCCAACTTTTACTAATTATATTAAAATTAAAATTATTAATTTATGTTGATCAAACCTTTATAAATGGTTAGGATATATGTAAATTTATTACATTTTATCACCAATTTTACCTTATAGACCACATATAATATAAAGAAAACAACACCAATGGTATTTTAAAAGGTTTGACCTCAACATGAGAACCTACTCCTTGACGTGTCAACTCCCATCGAGTGACATATTTTCCACTAAAAATTTTATTATCAATTACAAGCTATGTTGAAATGGATTTGAATTTACCTCAAAGTTGAATTACTATTGACATTCCACACATATTTTTTTTTGTAAGTTACCCTAAGGTGGTAATTTCTGGTGAACATTATCTTCTTCACCATAGATGATTTCCACTATTAAAATCTTCTTATGTTATTCTGAAATTGACTCTATTTATTGGGTAAGAATTAATCTATTAATTTGAACATTCATGGAGGGTTTAAAAGTGTCTATAAAGTGACCATTTATTCCACATAAGTAACATATTTTATTAGGCATGACATATCCAATTACTTTCTATTTTGGTTCATCTTTCTTTGTAACTTCATTTTCTTTACTCCACAAGGTAAACTTAAAATCTATCGTCCTTTTATTTTCCAAAAGATTTTGTGTCCTCATTCTGTTAGTCACATATGATATCTTCTTGGGATATGTAAAAAAAGAAGTCCTCATTACAATGACTAATTATTCCACAACATTCACATATATTTTCATGATATTTAAATCAATTAGACAACCATTGGTTTTAGATCTTCCATGAACTCAAATTTCTCTTAGTTGAGTTTATATTTTTATTTTTCTAACTCCCAAAAAATTAAGGCCTTCTATATTTTATTGAATCTAACAAACTATTAGATAAATCAATGGCCTAATGTCCAAACATTCCACTATAGGATCATTTTCTATGAGACCTACTCTTTTTCCATTGAGTTTAATTATAACTAGTGGATGGATGTTCGAGAATATTTTCCTTATGATCACATTATGTGAGTATTTATTATACCTTTACTAAATTTATGGTTTTCTCTAAATCTTTCTTCACCCATATTTTTCCCAAACTAAAAATTAATCTATTCAATGTGTTGGAATTGGTGGACACAAATTCATTAAGAAAGGGGTTTAACTTTTTTCTTTAACTTATCAGAAGATGAAACGTATGATGTTTTCACATTATCCCTATTGTTAGATTGAGTCTTATGATAAGTAAGTATCTCCTTGGAAATTTATAATCTGGAAATTCTATTTTTAGAATCACAGGAAGATTCAACTTGATCATCTTATGAGTTTCTCAATATTATTTCCAACCTAAAACACTTTAAATATAATATGTTCTTATGATTTTCTAGATATTTAAACATTTCATCACATTTAGCCTTTTTTTCTTCTAGAAAATTTCTTTATGAGTATTATTGTCTTCCAACAATGATTTTTAGATCTTTTATCCTAATTTATTTGACATCCTATTGAAATTATTGATATTTATTGTATCTTTCAGCATATGGAATCTTTCCCTAAATACTTCCTTTATAAAAAATTCTAAAAAAATTTCATTGAAATTATTCAAATATATTGTTAAACATTTATTTTGAATTTAATACAACTTATTCCATGAATTTAGTGAATTTACTGAGAGTTTTACACTCAATTACCTTCTTAACAAAATCTACCTCCATTACATCAAATTCATTCTCAAGATGTTATTTTTCTTTATAACACCCATTGATAAATTAAAATATATGCATTGAACCTTAATGGGAACAACCTCCAAATGTCTTTAATTTCAGAGTAAAAAACCTTAATAATTTCAATGGATTAATACTCACCACAACTAGTACATTATTATTCTACTAGAGGATTTATTCTATTAATTTTTACAAGATATCCCCCACTTAACTTCTGGAGGTGACAGTTCCTCCTTTAATTGATCACAAGAGGCTAGATTTATTAATTTATGATCTTCCCATTTCATCTGATTCTTCATTTTTTTGGTTAATACTTCAAATTTTACTTTAATAATAATGTCTTATATTATCATTAACTAAAGAATAATTTTCAAAACATTCAAATGTGATATCATTGTAATTTATAAAGAAGCTATATTCGAAACTTACTTATCTTCTGAATGACTTATTTATTTGAAATTTTGTGAAAATATGCACTTCATATAAATAAATGAAAATAAATTTCATTAAAGAAATATAGATCAAAAAATAGGGAACATATACTCTGATATAAATTAAGATTTATAAAGGTTCTTATAGTCACACTGAGGGGGGGGGGGTGGGTGGGTAAATCTGGGATGTCCAACTTTTACTGATTATATTAAAATTAAAATTATTAATTTATGTTGATCAAACCTTTATAAATGGTTAGGATATATGTAAATTTATTACATTTTATCACCAATTTTACCTTATAGACCACATATAATATAAAGAAAACAACACCAATGGTATTTTAAAAGGTTTGACCTCAACATGAGAACCTACTCCTTGACGTGTCAACTCCCATCGAGTGACATATTTTCCACTAAAAATTTTATTATCAATTAGAAGCTATGTTGAAATGGATTTAAATTTACCTAAAAGTGAATCATATACAATAAAATCAAAAATTCATATTATACTGGTTCCCACTAGTTTACAATGTTCCACCAAACTTAAACAGGTGTTTTACTAGAACTTGATCTTCCATTGAACTCACATTCACATCGGCCTATTCCATACTTTCATTACATTGATCTTTTATAGATATCCCTACCTCAAACTATGATGTCCATAAATTCCATAGATTATCATTTGACCACATTTTATCTCACCTTATTCCTAAATTCTTAATCTGGAGGATTCACTCAATTTATAGGAATTTTGAGTGTGGGTATTCTCAAAACACCAAACTAACTGAATATTAATTGAAATATCTAGTAATATTCTTCATATTAATATTATTTATCTATAATCATAGTTATCTACAACTTTGTAGCATCGCACCCATGATTCCACTTAAAGTTTTTGTGAGATAGCGGGCTACACAACCTCAAGTGTGACTCCCCAAACACCAGAGGCTACCAACTAGCAGTGAGGGCCCAAAGTGTGTCTATAAGGAGACTATTATTTCATTGATCAAAATGGATTAAACTCATATATATATATATATATGTTATTATATAATAATATATAATAGAATCATATATAAGAAGAATAAAAAAGCCGAAACATTAATAATAGAGCATGAAAGATAAATAAGAAATAAGCAAAAGTTGGATAGAAAAAATATACAGTATGTTAATGCCACAAACTATAAAGTCTACTTGGTTACCAAAGGAACCCCATCAACTATAATGTAAGACAATTAATAATTGGATGCTACATGCTTCCCTTTGTCTACACCATCAACTATAAAGTCTACTTGGTTACCAAAGGAACTCCAGCAGGGTGTGAGTTAAAATCTCAGTAGACCATCAACCATGGTTTCTAGACCTATCCATAACATTAATTATAAAATGAGTAGTGTGCCATAATAATTTAAAATAAATATAGAATAAATAAATAAATACATGGGACTGGGTTCCACTTAGATACCCATCCAATCTTCCTGCTTTAACCTAAGCTAGTGTGTCTTAACTGATAGAACCTAAAATGGAAAAGTAAGTTGTTTAATGTGTATAAATATGTAATGTCCCCAAACTTTTGATTGGTATTTTATGACACGTTCCTACATTTACAAAACAAGAGGGGTCAATTTACTTTTGAAAACATTTAATTCCCTATTAATTCAGTTTAAAATATCTTTAAAATTTATAGAGAGTCACCCAGATCTCATCCTTGGAAATCTTGAGAGACTTGATAAGAATTGATTTAGGGGCTTGGTATAATTCAAAAGGAAATGAGTCCATCCAAGGTGACCAAGAATGAATTCCCAGGAATCATTGAAGGTATGGTATGACCATGTCAAAAACTAACAGACCTCTAAGTCTATACCTAGTATCACATGTAGGTGACCAAGTATCTATCATGGCATGGTGAAACCAATCATTAGAAAGAGCTCAGTAAGGGGTCTCCCCTAGGGAATATGTGTCACTCATTCGGAGGAAACATAGATAATGCACCACAATCTTATCTTAGGCATTGCTGATGTTACCCTCGGAATGTTTACAAAGCACTAAAAAAGTATAACTAAGGAATGAGAGTCCGTCCAAGGGGTCCTTAAATTGGAACCCATTATATCACCCCCATCATTAAGGCAAAGATGTTAAAAAACCAACACACACATATATATAATATTCCTATAAAATAACCATTTCATTTGTTCAAGAATTTATATTACCATATGAATATTGGATAATGCATGTCATTGGAAAAAATCTATTTGAGTCATAAGGAATAATGCATAAGCACTTGGATAATTTAATTAATTCAATAATGCAAGAGTGGAATGGGGTTCAAGGTCTTGTCACTAGGTTCATTACCCTAAAAAATTCAATCTATAGCTCAAGGAATTTAATATATAGAAAAAACCCCTTAGTGGTGTCCAACAAGCTAAAGAAGTAGGTAAATTAGGAATTGTAGGTGAAGCACACCCAATTGTATGGAATGAATCAAGGAGATCAATCCATGGGATTGATTCTCCACTATCTCGTGTCACTAAAGGTGAGATAATGCATTCATTTTAATTAAATTTAACAAATTAGAGGTTAATATGGAATATTTTGGCTCACATAACAACAAGAAAATTTATAGAAAGAAAAGAAACGATGAGAAAAAGCCCAAACCACCTATCTTGGACTCATAGAACTTCCCATTCCATGTATCTAACATTGATTCAATAAAGGATGGAAAAAATTGATGAAACCATCAAATTACATGAAATGGGACAAATTATATTACACTATAATAGTGTAAGAGACTGAATAAAGAAATTGAAATAGATTGGAGATGATTTAAGATCTCACCTCTAGCTTCTCATTGGATTTGACAATGATATATTCAGATGATAAATGGAGGTGGTAGTTTTATCCCTAACATGAGAGGGAAAGAAGCATTTGTGCATGAGAGGAGGAAAGATATGGTTGATAAATGAAGGAGGTGTAAAATAATTAGGGTTGAATCATTTAAGAGAAGATAAATTACAAATTCACCATAAAAAAATTGCGCACAGTTTGGCCGCATGATTGGTAAAACTGTGAACCAATAATAAGACAAGCCACTACTTTAAGAGGGAACCGCACATGGTTTGGTGAACTATTTTACTAACCATGCATAGACCATGCGAATGAGATCTGTCCAAAAACATTCATCACTCTATGGTCATGCTCCTTGGGTCCTACAATTGTAGAAAAATCATGCAGCCCCAAGGTGTACTATTAACAACAACAATGTTTAGGGAAACCGTGTGAGATATTCTTCATGGTTTCTACTAACCATAAAACCTGGTATTTTCTTACCATTTCTAGGCTCTGGGCTCCAAATGATCCCTGGATGCACCTGAAGTATCCTTGAATTGATTACATATCAATATTAGGAATGTTTAATGAATTGTTTTTCCAAAAAATATATTATACATACCATTAGAAAAATCAATGATGTTACAACCTTCCATTCTTAATTAAAACTATCACCAATTTTCCTTTCTAAGGGTAGTATAACATCATCTGAGAAGAATTACAACTACTTCACATGTACATATTCTTCCCACTCCAAGGTCTCTTCCTATACATTTTCGTGATTCCCTAACACTCGAACCTTAGAAACCGACCTTCCATGGAGAGCCTTTATACTATGATCAACTGTATGTATCAAATTCTCCTCAAAGGATGAATCTACCTCTAGCTCAATACCATTAAGGTCAAATGAATGAGATGGGTCAGGGTGATATTGTCAAAGATGAGATAGGTGGAAGACATCGTGCATGACACAATACCTTTGAGGTAACAAAAACTAATAGACTACCGACTCGAATCTATACCCTATCTCTAAAGGACCGATATACCTAGGTGATAACTTTTCCTATCTCCATATTCATATATGACCCAATATAGGTGATATACAAATAAAGACCCGATGCCCACCTTGAAATACATAGGACTATGATAATGATTAATATATAAATTCTTCCTAGACTGAGCTATATCCATATGCTTCTAAATCATCTAGACTTGATAAAAATCTCTGAAACGAGATGAGGAACTAGTATTGCATCCTCACCTACCTCTAGCCAGCATAGCAGTGAACAACACAGTATACCATAGAGGTATTCCAATGAAGTCATCTAGATTGTTTCTTGAAAGCTATTATTTTAGGAAAACACAACTAGAAGAATATACTTCTCTTAGGAACCTTTAAAATCAATGATACAACCCCGTAGAATATACTCTAATGACCTAATTGTCCACTCATATTTCCCATCATTTTGAGGGTCATATGATGTACTCAAGGGAACCTATGAACCCAATTCCTTCTACAACACTTTTTAGATCTGTGAATTAAAAAAATATTCCACATCTAAAATGATAGAATGGGGAACACCATTAAGTTTCACTATCTCCTAGATATATTATATTCCTAGATTTTCAATAGATATGGAATCTTGGATCGGTAGGAAGTTCATGACATTGGTCAACTTATCAATGATCACCCATACTACATCACTGTCATGAGGGGATATTGACAAGCATGTCACGAAATCCCTGGTGACGTCCTTACATTTCCACTCAGAAATGGAAAGGGGATATAGAGTCCAAATAGTTTACTAGTACTCTACCTTCACATGATGACAAGTGGATCACTGAGTAATGAAAACTCATATCTACCTCTTCATACTTATCCACTAGTATTGATGATGCAGGTCTCAATACATCTTGGTGACAACAGGATGAACTTCCTATATAGAGGCATGAGATTCCTTCATCATCTCTTCTTATATATCTGAAATAACCCATACACATCCATGGAATAGAAGTGTCTAACTTCTATCAAAAACCCAACTAGGAGGCAAGTTATCTCCTGTGATGTTCTCCCTCAAAATGAGGCCCTCAGATTCAGACATTTGTCTCATCCGGAACCACTCCAGAAGGGAGGATGTTACTATCAGAGATGCTAGAACTGGATTCCTGTGTTGTTCTTTAACCACTAGATTCATATTATAGAACAAATCCATCAATTTTCATTCACTACTATCCTCCTTATAGTATTTAATCTAAGTCTTCTAGCTCAAGGTGTTAGCCACAACATTTCTCTTTTTTGGTTTGTAAGAAAGCTCAAAGTTGAATTACTATTTAATCTAAGTCTTCTAGCACGGACCACTATTGATAGATTGAGGTCATGCACATGGTAATTCTGCTCGTGAGGCCTCAATTGGTAGGACCCATAAGCCATGACTCGATCACATTAAATCCTAACCACACCCAACCTAATTCCTAAAGAATCAAAGTAAATAGTATTGATTATTACCATATTAGGAAGAATTTATATCGGTGTAGAAGTGAGTCTTCCAATTATCCCATAGAAATTAGTCTCATAAGCCTCAGTCTGGTTAAATTTCACACCATTATTGGTCAAGACCATAAGAGGCTCTACCAAGCATGAGAAGTTGTTGATGAATATCCTATAATAGAAAACCAACACTTAGAAGCTATGTATATCAAATACATTCCTGGGCTTCTCCTAGGAAACCACAACACTCACCTTCTCTAGGTCAACTGATATGCCTACCTCAGATATGATATATCCCAAAAAGTGATCCTTGTTGATACAAAAGTGGTATTTACTAAGATTATCTTATATATGGTGCTCTCTAAGTTCACTCATCATGATATCAAGAAGATTTACATGGTTGTGTGTAGTGTGTGAGTAAACTAAAATGTCATCTACTAAGACTATCACGAAGGAATCAAGATATGAGAGGAAAAACTGATTCATTAAATCCATGAAGAATGCCAGCACGCTAATTAGGATGAATGACATAACCAGATACTCATATAGAACATACATGATCCAAAATACAGTACATGGTATTTCGGATTTCCCCACCCATGCCTGCTAATAGCCCATCCTCAAATTGAGCTTGGAGAAAATAGTTGCTCCTCGGTGCTGGTCGAAGGGGTCATCTATTTGAGGAAGTGGATACCAATTTTCACCATAAGTTGGTTTAGTGGGTGTTAATACACGCAAAATCGAAAGGTACCATCTACCTTCTTGTTGAAGAGAACCTATGAAAACTATGTTGATATATTGGGTCATATAAAACCCTTGGTCTCTAAGTCCTCAAAATCATTCTTGAGTTACTGTAGCTCTATAGGTGTTATCCTATAAGGAGGAATAGATGCTGGTGACACTCCTAGAATGTGATGAATGGTGAAATAAACTTCCCTCTTAGGATGTAATTTAAAGAAATCATCAGGGAATACTTCCCTAAAAGTATCCACAACTGAAAGAAATTCCTTAAACTGTATTCCCTGATCACTCATAAAGAGACTGGCCATCTAGGTTGTTACTCTTCCCAGCCCAATACGCTTGATTCCAGATCAACTAGACTATATATCCCATTCTACCTTATGGATATATGTGTTTCTATTGGGTGATGTGAATGTCACCCAGAGGTGATAAAAATCATTCTTGGATCAATAAGGGACATGCATGTTAATATCGAGAATGAAATCAAAATTGGTTATCTTGAGGATGAAAAACTCCATAGAAAATGGTACCCACTTATTTCAAGGGGTAACTCTTTGAATTGGTGTATACCATTATATCAAAATTCTAATGACGTATCAAGAGTCATGACACCACTGGAGTACTCTATCACTAATTCAAAAAATCCTATGGTTAAAAAAGATAGAAAAGACTTTGATGAACCTGCATAAAGTAAGTTAGATACTAAAGTAGAGGCTACCCAAATAGTACCTCTAATTGTAGATGGACCCAGAATCTGCTCCTCTAGTGTAAGATGAAAAACATAGATGTGGTATGAATTGCGACCTTGAGATTCTTCCTGAGTCTCTTGAGCAGGCCCACTCTTCTAGCGATAGAACTTTAAAGGTTGAATGCATCAGCTACGACCATGTACTTGGACTGATTAGCCTATAGAATTCCATTTTCATACCTAAGGAGGTGTCAATGATCCTTCACTTGAGGGTGGTGTTGTCATAGAACCCCGTTTTATTGGTAATGATGGAAAGGATTGGAAGAAACGTTCGAGGTGACCCATCCTTCTGCAATAGTAACACTCAACCAGGATCCTCATAAACTGGGAATTTATGTGGCCTAGCCTAGTGAACATTTGACACACCACAAGACTATCATTGCATGAAACCTAGATGGTACTACCCCTGAGAATATCCCTGAAACATTTCTTCTTTCCACTAGATAAACACTAATCATCCTAGAAGCTAAACTACTCTGCTTCACATAACCTAATTCCCTCAGGTTCTGCTAAGTGATGAAGTCCTAGTTCATAATCATTAAAATGATGGCTAACTAAATGATGTTCACATGTGATCAGATGGGACAAAGAAAACAATCCTTTAATCAACTCATAATAGAAAGATCGTTATCAATCATGGTCAGTTAAAAGCACTAAAATTCAGTGAATCAAGCCCAACTTTCCATTACTAACATGTCACCTTGCTCAAGGTACGTGAATTCCTAAGTGAGATTCGTTCTCATAGAATAAGGGAAGAAGTAGTAAAAGAAGGATGTATAGAAATCTATCTAGACCATACGTTGATGTTGACTAGCCCGATTTAGAATATCTCACCACCGCTTGGTTGGATCATGTAGTCTATAAGTTGATATATTGACCATCCAATCTGAAGGAATCTATATATGATTGAATATTGACACCATATACTCCAACAAATATTCGATAGCCTGAGCTCCTCAATCCCCTGAGAAGGTGGGATAAAGTTTCTCTTATAACTCATGGGCCAACTCTTCCATATAAGGGGTAGGCCGAGGTGTAAATTGAACTGATTACAAGAAATAAAGGATTTTACCTCAAAACTAGGCATCAACACCCAGTTGAGGATCTGAATGAGGTGTCTGAGGTGGCACTGCATGAGGTATCTTGGGTGGATCAGAGTCCACCACATCTAGAGTATGCTCAGAAGAAAATTCTTGGCATACAACATGAGGTCATCGTAGAGGAATAGCTCTAAAAATTACAAGATCATGCCTCATATATAATTTATAATAGATAGGAAAATTTATAAAGAAATATAGTTATAACACTTTCCTATAAGAACACTAAAACCCTTAACATAATCCAGGAGCCAGGTCCGGGTGATCAAAATGAGTCACTGAAGTATTACATAGGATACACAACCTTAATCCCAGTATAAGTTTTAGTCAAGTCTCGTATCACATATATATAAGACCATTTCATTTTTAAGGATCAAATTCATTTTAATTAATTTATGTTTTTAGATTTAATTTAAATTATTGAATTTGATGAATCTCCATATCCAATTTATGAGGGACCACACTCCTTATAAATTGGATGGCGGTGTCTATTTAATTCAAACCATAACCTTTTTCCACCCATGCTACTGAGGGTACATGGAACAACGTGCCACAATTGGATGATTAAGGTTTATTCCATAACCTATGCTAAAAAACATTATTAGTTTATGGTATATACTTTATGCGCTAATTGTGTTTCTTTGTCCTACAAGTAACTATCAACACATCTCAACACATTTAAGTCAAGGCACAAAAGGCATAAAAAACAAAGCACAATCAACAATCACATTTAATACAGGAAACCAACACAAAATGTAAATATGATGTGACATAATTCATGAAATTTAAAATACTATGGTTCATAGTATGATGCATGATCCTAATATTCCCTCGTATAATCAGGCCAAGGCTCTACATCCCATATAAATCCCGTCAATATTAATGATAGCACTAGAAAAATCAATGGTGAAATATAATCAACAATAACAAAACAATAAATAACAACATTTACCCAACCCTGATAGTTTTGTGTTCCCCTGTATGTGGGGTAGCTACTACTAATAACATGCTTATGACCAAACTCCAATGTCCTAGTCTCATGTCTCACCCTCCTCCAAATACTTTTTTTTTTCATTTTCTAAAATAAACCACTTTTTGGGTGAGTGAGAACCTTATCTCATGTCTCACCCAAATAGTAAGGCAAAAAGAAAATAATGCTCTGATACTACTTTGTATCATTCCGCCCCAGATGACACTTAATAGTTCCCCAAGACTGTGGGCCACAAGACTTCAAGGGAACATCCCTAAACACTAGAGGCTACTGACTAGAAATGAGGGCCTAGGGTGTGTCAGTGGGGAGACTATTACCTCATTGATCATAGTGAATCAAAAAATTATATATATATATGTTATAATATAATATGAAACAATATAAGCAGTTATAATTAGAAGACAACAAAATAAAAAATTATAATAGACCATGAAAGCTAAATAAGCAATAAACGGAAGTTGAATAGTAATAAGATATAACATATTGATGCTATGTCATGTATCTATAAAACAAAACTATTCAAGGGTAAATGAATAAAAGCATGTACAACATGCTTATAAAATATGCAAAAAGTACAAAAACTACAATATCTAGATTATAGAGCATAGTCTTGGTCCACTTCTCTCATATCCATCATAGTAATGCATGAAAATCAATCATTGAATGTTGGATGCTTCCATTTTTCTATACCTAAAACCAGAAATTCTACTTGGGTACCAAAGGTATCCGAGAAGGGCATGAGATAAAATCTCAGAATACTGACCCACAAAGTGTTTAGGACAATCCATAACGTGCATTACAAAATGAGTAGTTTGCATTATTTAAAAGAAATACATAATAAATAAATAAATATATGGGACTGAGTTCTACTAGAAGACCTATCCAATTTACCTACTTTAGCCTAAATTAGTGTGTCTAAATAGAGATAACCTACAATGGTAAAGTAAGTGGGGAATGTGTAAGAAGGTAGATTATACCCAAACTTGTGATTGGGATTTGAAAAAACATCCCTACATTTCCAAAACTATAGGTTCCAATTATCTTTTGAAGACATTTAACTCCTTTTTATTTCAATTTAAATCCTCCTTATAAATCATCGAAATTCACCCTTATCTTGTCCTTGGAAATCCTGAGAGACTTTCCAAGCATCTCTCGAGGGGATTATTATAAGTCCAATGCAAAGGAATCTATCCAAGGTGACTCATGAATTAAGTCTCAAGTGTCAATCCCAACACGGTGTGATCATGTCAAAAACTAAAAGTCCTTATATTCTATACATAGTATCCCACATAGGGGCCCAAGTATATATCGTGGCATGGTACAATGAATCATGTCATCAATCCTATCTAAGGTGTCTCCCTTAGGGAATTATGTCACTCATTTGAAGGAAATATAGGTAATACACAATGATCCTATGTCAAGCATAGATGGTCTAACTAAGGCATGAAGGTCCATCAAAGGGGTCCTTTAATCAGAACCCCTTGTATCACCCCTGAAACTAATCTAAAGTATCTAAAAAAACAAATATATATATATATATATATATATATTAGATTCCTAGAAAAGTACCATTTCATTTGTTCAAGAATTTATATTATCATAGGAATACTATTCATGGAATGTCATTGGAAAAAATTCATTTGATTCAAAAGGCATAAAACATAAGCACTTGTCCAAGTCAATTAATTCAACAATTCAAGAGTGTCATTGGGTGCAAGGTATTTTCACTAGGTTGATCGCCCTAAACAACCCAATGTCTAGTTGAAGGTATTTAATATGAGGGAAAACCACTTAGGTATGTTCCACAAGATAAGGAAAAATGAAATTTAAGAATTATAGGTAAATAAAACCCAATTGGATGGAATTAATTAAGGTGATTAATCAACAATATTGACTCTCCACTAGCTCATGTCACCAAGGGTGTGGTAAGGCATTCATTTTAATTAATTTTTTAAAAATTAGAGGCTATTTCAGAAGATTCTATCTTGAGGCACAATGACGCAATTTATGGAAAGAAACTAAATGATGGAAAAAAAATCCAAGAACACCTACCTTAACCTCATAAAGCTTTCCTCATCCAGTACTGACCATTGATTTGATATTGGATGGAAGAAATCAATAAAACCATCAAATGCCTTGAAAATGGGGATAATGAGCTTACACCTAAAAATCATACAGATGGAATGAATAAAATGAAATATATCGGATAAGACTAAAGATATAACCTCTATATTCCCGTTGGTTCTGATATAGATTGATTTAGAAGATAAACAAAGGTAGTATCTTGATCCCTAAATTAAGAGGGAAATGAGCCTTTGTGTATGGGAGGGGGAAAGATCCACTAGATAAACGAATGAAGAAGAAAAGAATTAGGGTTAAATCATTTAATATGGGATAAATAGAAAATTCACCCAAAAAAGCAACTGTTCACAGTTTGGCCGCACAGTTGGCCTAACCATACAAAAACCGTGCGCTAATCCACTACTTTAAGAGGTCACCCCACATGGTTAGGTGCATGGTTTTCCTAACCATGTGTAGAACATGAAAATGGGTTATTTCCAAAAATCCTATAGCACCACATGAATGTGCACCCTAGGATGCACAGTTGTAGACAAACCATGTGGCCCCCAGGTTTCCACTGTCAGAAACAACATGATTTAGGGAAACCATGTGTCTGGGTTTCATGATTTCTACTAATAGTGGGACCCAATATTTTATTCCCATTTCAAGGATCTAGGATTCGAATGATTCTTGGATGAACCCAAGATCTACTTAACTTGACTAGGCATAAATATTATGTCCGTTTAATGAAATTTAAACCAAATTTAAAAAGTTCTTACCTTTTAAAAAATCTAGGACATTATACAATTCTTTATCATAAAATCAATTCATAATAAAATGATGTTCCCCATTTACATAAACAATATAACATTAATAAATGTATGGGACATGAAAGCTGTGATTTAAAACTCCTACCCACTTTATATCGTTAGTCAACAACCTTGAATATCTTTTAAAGATATCAGAGTTTGACCTCATCAAATACTTCATGAAAATCAATGTCAAAATTATTAAACTCATCCATAAATATTGTCTATAATCACAAACATTTCTTTATGAATATTGAAATTGAATTTTCAGCGTAGTATCATCTTAATTATTATGATTTTACAATATTTATTTAAAGTCACTTAGTACTTTCCAATGAATTTATTTGTAGTGAATATACTTTTGGTGAACATAATTCCTCTTAATTTACTTTTGTTGAATGTAATTCTCGTGAATGTACTTCGGATGAATATAATTTTTCCTAATGTACATCCAATGAATTTAATTTCAATGAATTTATATCAAATTAATTTAGTTTTTGTGAATGTACCTTCAGTGAATGTAATTTTGGTGAATGTTATTATAGTGAATTCATGTCTGTTGAATGTACTTATGGTGAATATAATTACAAATAATGTACTTATGGTGAATGTTCTTTTGATGAATGAACCTATGGATAATTTAATTTAGAGGAATTTATATATGTTAAATCATCAAATTCATATCAACTCATCCTCCTATAACCTTTCGTCACTTAGAAAAAAACTAATGAAAAAGGGTGTATCGGGTGTTTGTAAACCGATACAAAAACACAGTGTTCAAAATTCAACTAATAGAATCCTCATTTGATCAAATCATACTACAGACTTATGGTGCTCCAACTTATACTAAAACCACAACTTCAATGACTATTGACCTTTCTTCCAAAGTGATTTTTTTATTTGATCATAAAATACAACATCATTTAACTACCTAAATATCCAATGTTTTATCTTCCATTACTTTAACCTCTAGTGGTTCCATTGATATCATTTACTTTCTTTTCATCTTTTGGAGCATTAAACCTCAAACATAGACAATATAAACTCACTTAGTAGTTATAACATAAGATAAACTTCAATTTATGACTTTTGCATATTAAAGGAATCGTATTTTCTATGAACTTATCATCTGATAATTTGTCTTCTTCATATTTCTGCAACCTCATTTTCAAGGCACCTCTTTTTTCCTCTTGAAATAATTTTTTTTTAAACTTTTCGGTCAACTTAAGTAAGATAGTTTTGAATTTTGTTTAACACATCTCTAATCTTGTAATATTTTGGATTCAACATTAACGATTTCTCTTTAATTGTTTTTTTTATCATCCATTCGTAAACACTTGTTGTAGATAGTGTTTATTTGTCCTCAAACACTTTATCTTTATCTTTAAGATCAACTATGCAATCACCAATTTTTTATACATTAATTATGATAACTTTAGTGAATGTATCTCTAAACATCACTGAAATTTACTTCCATATCTTCTTACTTACTTCCGGTGACACGATCCTTACATATTTCGATAGTATATATTGAATCTACAATATTCTAACTTTTGATGTTTCCACCATCCATAATATAAAATTTTGGTGGTCTTAGTTCTAAAACACCCACATAAAATTTTACCATTAACTTAATCATTTAATTTTACACAAAAAATTGACAAAAAAGATAGTATACAATCTTCATCATCATCCTCTTCCTCCGCATCATTATAATCACCATATTACAATGGGTACTTTAAATTCATAAATAACATCCAATTTAGACATTAATCTCCCTGATTACATAAGAAATAGATTTTCAATATATAGAACACCAAACTTAAAAAAAAGATCACTTTGGCTCACATATATCTAGAGATTAATTCTTTACATAATGCATTGGATCACTATCTAGGTGAACCATTCATATATAAAAATTCATTTTTTCAAGAGAGATTAGTTATCAGAATAAATTAGTTAACCACTTACACAGGGAAAATAATGAATGAGATTTATATAAAATTCATTAAGTCCAAAAGTACTTAAAGACAAGAAAGTTTCATTCTCTTAAACCCATGATAAGGGATATTCGGTTTCATATATGAAAATAACCAATCAATGAAGTATAATTACTTCTATAAGAGTAGATTATATTAAAATAGAGTGGGGAATTTGTAACATAAAAGGGAGATATAGAAAATCAAAGAATGATTTCACCAACATCACGTGTATACAAAATGGTTTATGGAATGGGGTTGATGTGTGAGAATGAAAGTATCTCATTATTAAGGAATAAAACAAAAAAAATAATGATGATAAAAACATTAGAAAAAAATTAATTTGAAATTAAATGACACATTACAAGGGAGTAAATGAACAAATGGAGAGAGGAAGTGATCCCTCACTTACAAAGTAGCTTCAACAAGCTCGAGAAGAGATCCATGAAACCTTAAAAACTCATTGGAAAGACTATTGGGAGAGTAAGTGAGAATAAATTCATACTCAAATAATTGATAGTAGTGATGAATGGGAGAATGGATGGATATTTATAACAAAAATTCAAGTGTGTGTGTAGGGGGGGATTGTTTATTAATTTCTAAACATAGTTTTTAGACTCCATGTTAAAAAAATGGAAAACTATTGGTATTATTGTGGTTTTATCCCATGGTATATTCCAATTGGGAGTAAGTTTTAGTATTTTAATATATTACAGGCTAAAATTATTAAAATAATAAAATTTATTTTCATGAACCATCCTAGTAGGGATCGTGTTGAGACTCCCCATGCCTGCCTCTAATTGGATAGGGGCTAGTGACTAGAACTGAGTAGGCATATCCCTAAGATGGGAGGCATTTCCTATGTACCTTCACACACACACATTTCTAAGCCCACAAAATGCTAAAATTTAAAAACTACTAAGTAAAAAATGCAAGCATACAACTATATTCCACAACCATTGTATGAAATAAAGTAAAGTAAACATGGACAAATACAATCGCACCACAAAGAGTCTATAACACATGACCAACCTGAATGTAAAGGTACTAAAACTGCTGTCTGAAAGTCATAATAACACACCCTGGACTATCCGGTATAACTAAGCACCATCTTGTCCTAGTCTACCTAGGACTATGTCAAAAGGTCGATCATCTGCACAAGACATGACATTTGTGGGAAAAGCCCATGTAGGGGTGAGTATAACAATACTTATTAGGACTCCCTGAAACCATAAAGCAATAAAATAAGGGAAATTACAGTTAGATCTAATAGTTATATGTCTACAACACATATAATAAGAATATCCAGATATACTCAATATAAGGAACACATTATAGATGTTATCTACAACCATAGTATACCCACCCAAGAATCCTATCTTGAATATTTCATGAAGCACTCATTAGGTAGAACACACTTCTGAGCCTGATAACACCGATGACGTCAATCCAAGATGTACTTCTCATCAGGTCAGATCATGAGAAAGATATGTCGATGGTTTTAATATAATTATGACACAAATATGAGGATAATAACTAGGTCTATGGGGTGCTACTAACAACTCAATGAATATTAACTAACTAAGTAGAGTATTAGCACCTGAATAGTGTTGGTCATGTCGATGCTAAGAAATCCACCATCGGCATTATGATAAATAGAGGATCCCACACTGGGCCTCTCGTGGGGATACCAAAAAATCTATTCTAGATGTTCGGATGAGATGATCATAGTTCTAGGAGTAAGAAAAGATTCATACCAGCCATCAAGGAAACTATAAAGGGAATAAAACCTATCGAAAATTGTCCAAGATATAGAGGAAAAGGAAATAAAGACATGTAGGAAGGGTTACACAATGTATAGTGGGGTCACACATTATGTCCACTGACCCAGGGTACTTACCATGTACAATGAACGTGTCATTTTAACAATGTCATTTAGAAGAGGGGTACATGACGTGTAGTAAGGATTACATGCCATGTCCTTCCATCCGGGGTCCGCCTGTGTACTTCGGCCGTGTGCTAGTACACGACATGAACCTGTGTATCCCTTCACATGTACCGGTAAAGGGGGTAGCCTATATACATGGTCCAAGCCATGATTTGTGGGGGAGTACACAAAATATAGTTAAACGATGTACTCCACCTCATGTCTATGTACTTACTAGGTACACACAGATTCATTTGAGGGGGACTGCACACTGTTTAGTTAGGGACTACAAGCTGTGTGTATTAGGTTTTATAGAAACTTATATTCTTTCTCATACTGGCATCGTTGATCAATCAAATTCTATTCCAGTGATCCATTCTCCTAAAAAATGTAGATCCAAGCTCATCCGGTCACCCTATCACCGAATCGATGGGATTAAGGACTTCAATCAACTCAAAAAACATGATTGTAGGCATTCTTTATTATCACCAAAGAATGAAAATTCAACATCCATCGTCATTTGATTAACTTCTACACCAACCATATCACCTCCATAGATTCCTCCTGATGCAAGATCTACTGTTTTGGATCGTTGCACCATGAATTGAAGGCACAACGATGAATTGTTCCCAAGGGTTTCAAATACGGGGAAGAATGAAAAATGCATAACAAAGAACACATGAATCAGGGGAGAAAAAAACAAAAAATCAAAATGGATTAACCTCAGTTGATGTTCATGTAATCTTGGATCATCACCATTAGAATGATAAATGAATCCATAAAATTCTCATGAATCAAATCTTGATAAAAAATCCAACAAAATCTAATCCCATCCCGCAAAAAGGATTGATCCTCAGGCTAATATATTAATGGATTAGTTTGTGTTCATAATAGGAATCAATAATGGGAAAAAATAGATTAAATCAAAATCCTTACATCTATTTTGATCACTCGCTGATGAGGAATGGTCACTACGTCATTTTCATTGGTGAGATCTGTCAAGATCGATGTTCGTCAATCGCTGATTGGAGGATTCTTCATCGCCTGATCGAGATATTTTAATAGATCTCTCTCTCTACAATGTCTCCAGAGGATTATTGGGTTATGAGGCTAACATTTTATCTAAAACATGGGGATAATTTTAAATAGAAACTCACTATGTTGTTGCGCTAACAAAATAAAATAAATTTTCTTAATTTATTTTATTCATTTAAGAATCCAGGATGAATTTCCACAATTGAGCCATGAAGACCAATGTTAGGTCCCACCCAGGGTAAATATACTATTCTAAACTCAACAGTTCCATTAGAATTCCAATCTGGGTATCTATTTAGATGTTATTACACTTTTTCATGAAAACCACACGTGCATGCTATTTAATATTTAGATATATTTCAAAAATTTATTCTGGACACACTGGGTCTCAGAATCTTAAACCGTCATTAAAACTGTTCTAAAAATTAATCCATATAATATTTAAAAATAATAAATTGAAAATTACTAGATAGTATATTCTCCCCACCTTGGTGATTTACATCCCAAAAAATACAAAACAAAGGCTACAAAAAAGGATGAGGGTACAAATCATGAATCTGAGCATCCCACTCCCAAGTTCTCTTCTGGAGATTCCCATGTTGCCACCAGACACACACCAAAGGAATCAATCATCCATGAAGGATACTCTCCTACCAATCCTCGATATCCAATGGGTACTCAACAAAAGTCACTCTATCCTCGATGTCCAGCTCACCCTAGTGGATAATGTGTAACGAGTCATGCACTTACCTCCTCAGCTACAACACGTGGAAGACATAATGTAAACAGTCTAAATGTTGGGGTAGATCTACGTGGTATTGCACCTCACCAACTATACTTAGTATATGAAAAGGTCATATGAACCTCATACATAGCTTTCCACCTCATACAAGTCTCCATAATCCATGTAGAGGTGAAACCCATAGGAATATATAGTCTCCTTTATCAAAATCAAAAGGCTTCCGTCGCCTGTCATCATAAGAGTTATGATGGCTATGTGTAGTCTTAAACTTATCCTAGATTATTTTCACCTTTTCAGTTATAGCTCAGAAAAACTTCGGGACAATGAGTGCTGACTCTCCCAGGTCAATCCAACAAAGAGGTGACCTATAGGGCCGCCCGTACAAATCCTAGAATGGTGCTATACTAATGGTGGAATGGTAGATGTTGTTATATGAAAACCCCACCATTGTTAGGTGACATTACCAACTACAGCTAAAATATAACATGTTAGCTCATATCATGTCCTCTAGAACATGAACGGTTTTCTATTTCTGGTCATCTGTTTGAGGGTGAAACACTGTACTCAAGTGTAACTGGATCCCAAATGCCTCCTGCAATCGCTTCCTCAAATGGGATGTAAAAAGTGAATCATGATATAAAAATATTGTCCATGTAACTCCATGGGGTTGAAATATCTCCAGAATGTAGATTCATCTCAAGCTCTCTACTGAACTCTAGTCTCAGATAGCTAAAAAATGGGTTGACTTTGTGAATCAGTAAACAATCACTAATATAGAATCATGTCCCTTGTACATATGTGTAAAGTCCATCATAAATTCCATAGATATCCCACCCCACTTCCATTCTATAACCTTAAAGGGTTTAGAGAAACCCATTGGAACTTAGTGATTAGCCTTCAGTTACAGACAAGTAAGGAATCAAGAGACAAACTCCACAACTACTTTCTTCATCCCTAAACACCAAAACAGACATGAGAGGTTCTGTTACATATTTTCCATTCCCATATTTACTTTCTAATGGGATATATGAAATTCCCTCAAAACATCCTCCCACAACATCACTGGTACTACTATGCATCCTCTAAAAAGAATAAAGTGCTCCCCACCTTTTGAATATCCATTAAGAGCATGCCCTATGGATAAATGAGCACATAGGTTCTCACTGTTGATTTCCCATGTTGTGACTCCCTAAATCATTGTAATATTTGAGGGGTGATAACCATTTAATGGAGGTAAGATACTCCATTTACATCCACAAAGGATAACGACAATGAGTCCAAATGCTATGTTTCCTCATTCATCAACTATAATATAGATCTTCTACTGAGAGCATATGCAACCAAGTTCCTCTTCCTAGGAGTATAGAAAATTTCAAATTCATAATCCTAGAGGAACTCTAGCCACAACCTCTATCTAAAGTTAAGATCATTTTTAGAGAAGATATACTTAAGAATCTTATGATCAGAGTAGACAATAAACCGCTATCCCATCAGGTTATGTAGCTACATATTCAATTTGAATACTACCAATGATAACTCAAGATCTTGAGTTTTACAGTTCTGATCTTGTGGTCTCACCTGACATGAAACATAAGCAATCACCACTTGACTCTACATCATGGCACAACCAATCCCGGTTCCTGATGCATCGAATAACACTACATTCTTGATACCCTTCTTCTGGAAATCTAAATATTAAAGCTCTCATAAAACTCTTCCTAAAATACTAAAAATCTTGCTAATACTATTCTTCCCATACAAGTGGAATCCCCTTTAAAGTAAAAGCTGTCATAGGTGCTGATATCCTGGGGAAATCAGGTATGATTCTCCAATAATATCCTGCTTGATTGAGGAAGCCCTCCACCTCATCACACTCTTAGGTGGATACCATGCTAGAACTACCTTAACCTTGACTGGGTCCACTGCCACTCCATCCATTAAGACAACATGTCCTAGAAAGTGGACCGCCTAGATATAAAATAGAAATTTGAGAGTTTCACATATATTTCGTGCTCTTGGATTATGTCTAGAAATATCCTCAAGTGTCTTGCATTATCCTCCTCATATTCTGATTACACAAGGATTTCATCGATGAATACTACCATAAACCAATCTAGGTAATGCTAAAAGACTGGGTTGGTGAGTCCCATGAACACTACTGGGGATTTTTTCATGCCAAAGGGAATCACTAAGTACTCATAATGACCCTAACGTCATCTAAAGGCTATCTTCAGTATATCATCATCTTGTATTTGCAACTGTTGACGACCTGATCAGAGGTCAACCTTCAAGAACCATCGAGCCCGTGTCAACTGATTAAAGAGGTCATCAACACTTGGTAGTGGATAATTATTTTTCAAGGTCACATAATTCAATATATTCTAGTTTATACACAATATAAAGCTCCCGTATTTTTTTTAGAAAACAAAACTGGGGCTTCCCAGGGTGAAATACTGGGTTTCCTAACTCCCTTTCCCAGAAAGTCCTCTAAATGTACTCTTAGTTCACGAAGCTCTATAGGAGCCATCCAATATGATGGTGTAGATATTGGTGTTTTTATGGGGTAAAAATAAATGCAGAAGTATATCTATCAATGAGGTGTTAAAATTCAAACATATTTCAGAATGACATCCTTGTACTCTGGAACCGCTCCAGGAAACTATAAATAGATAACATCCACTACATCAAGGTTTAGGCTATCCAAATTATGAGTAATCGAATGCACCCTCCTATGCATGAGTGCATCCTGTGTTTCCTGGGATTTTTTTTTTCCAAAAATAGAAAACTTGGTTCTGTCATTACACAGACATTACACCCTTCATATAAAACAATCAATATGATCATGGACTATAGATAACCAATACATACAAATAATAATTTCATAAGGCCTCGAGGCCACCACCAAGAGGACCCAATCGAAAATCTCACCTCCAAGGATTATGTCACACTATCAGCACAAGTGTGTGATTAATGAGTCTTCTCTAGTAGGTGTCTCCAAGACTAATGGTCGATTTAATATTTCAACCAGAATATCTAAGTCTTGTACAAGAAATTTGGTATGAAAGGAATTAATAGAACCCTTGTCTATCAGTATTTTAGCTAAAGAATAAAAGGAAAAAATCATACCTCGAATCATTCTTGGAGCCCCTAGGAAATAAGCCTCGACCGCATGCAGTTGTACCCTCCCCTATTCTCTAACTCCCTAATCCTAGAGTGGACTACATGGGGGTGGTGGTGGTAATAAGTAAAAATATTGACTACCTCCCACTACTCTCCCAACTCCTCTGCCACATCCACTACCCTTCAGATCTTCCTACTCATGTTGCTGTCTCTACATCAGTGGTCCATCCATAGTCTCCTTCTCAGTAGTAAAACAGGTTGGAAAATCTCGAGTGAGATATACCATACCAACATTGGAATATAATCACCTATACATAGTCTGAATGGACCCACCATGTTATCCCTGAACTATAGAGCTTTTATCCTGGGACCTCCTCCTGAAATGTATCACATTTCTAGGTCCCTGGGACAGACGTTGACTCTCTACTATTGAGGTCTCTGCTCCTACCTTCCCACTGTTGAATATCACCGGCTGTATCTACTTATCCAAGAAGCTTTCAACCACCAAATACCACTTGATAATCCCATCATAAGTAGGAATTTATAGAGGGATAACACTGGCTCAGATGTATCTACATAGACCTAACTCAAATGTTTGAGCCCATAAGTACTGTTGTTCAACCATATCCATCGAGTACCTAGAATGGTTTTTGAACCCTGATGAATAATCATCCATTCACATGCTTCCCTACTAGAGTTGAATAAGCTCTTGAATATGCACAACCCTTAGCAAATCTGGTGAGAAATACTCTTTGAAGAGGCACTCAAACTCAATCGAAGAAAGTTCCACCTTGTCTTAAGTCTAGACAACCAAACTCCACCATCAACCCATTGTTCTATGGATAAGGCTTGCTGCTAGGACCACCATATGAATATGTGAGTGTCCTGACTATATGGAAAAATTGGTTCATCGCCTCAAGCTAGTCCTCAACCACCGGTTGGTCAGGCTCAACTCAGAACCTGGGGGGTCTCTATCACTGAAACTCATGAAGCACTCTTAGCCTGTGCTCCTCATCCATTGGCACTGCGGGTACCATGTGATGTTCTATAGGTGGAAGTATGGATGGTACACCACTAATATGTATCATTTGTAGAACTATTCCCTATATTAAAGCCTCATCATTGAGGGGGTCATCCTCATGATCAAGATACTAAATCCTAGCTAGTATACATCACCAATGAATCCTAATAGAAATAATATGTACCATAGTTAATGAGAATTTCTGGAGAGTTGACTCAAGAAGGATATGGAAACCAAAACCCATTCTTATATGATTCATCTACCATTATTTTCATTTCAATAAATGTTATCATGTATTGAGTCCAAAAGTAGGTTATAAGAGTTCTAGTTTATGGATATATCTGCTGCTATAGCAGCATCAGAGTCCTTGACCTAAAATCCAAACTCGAAACACTTAACAATGATTCTCCAAAAAAATCTCACAGATTACCAGTCCTAAGGTAGAATAGAATCTCTTTGATACCACTCAGTTATGACATGTCCCTATGGGGCCCCTACCTTGACTCCCCATGATTGCCTCCAATAGGGAGGGGGATGGTGACTAGAACCAAGTAGGCATATATAAAACATGGGAGGCATTGCCTATGTATCTACACACACACACACACACACACATCTCTAATCCCACAAAATGATGAAATGTAAAAACCAATAAGTAAACAATGCATGTATACCACTACATAACACACCAATAGTACAATGGAAAGTAAATTAAAGTAAATAGGGCCAAATACAAGCCCATCACAAAGAGTCTATAACACAATTCCAACTTGAAAGTAAAGGTATTGGAACTACTCTTTAAAAGACACAGGAACACACGTCGGTCTGTCCGGTCTCACTAAGAACTATCTGGTCATAGTCTGCCTTAGAATCCATCAAAAGGTCAATTGTCTTCATAAGACACAACTCATGACTGAAAATCCTATGTAGGGGTGAGTATAACAATGCTCAGTAGAACACCCCGAAACCACAAAGAAGTACAACATGTGAAAGTACAGTCAACTATACATAGGTATTTATCTACAACACATATAATAAAAATATCCAGATATACTCAGTATAAGATACACAATCTATAGGTAAGCTACAACCATAGTACACTAGCCCTAGAATTACAGATCAAAGATTCCAAGAAGCACACATTTGGGAGAGCACACTCCCGATCCTGATAACACTGATGGTGTTCGTCCGATAGGTACTTATCATCAGGTCGCTTCATGAGAAAGATACGCCGATAGTCCGAAGAGAATTATGATACATGGAAGAGGTTCTATACTAGGTCCATGTGGTGATACCAAAAACTCAATCTGGATTAAACCACTAAGTAGAAGCTCGACGCCCGAAGAGTGTTGGTTTATCGATGCCATGATATCCACCTAGGATATGAAGATGAATAGAGGATCCCACTTTGAACCTCTCAGGGGGATTCAAAAAAATCTAATTAGGATGTACTGATGAAAGGATCATAGTCCTAGGAGTAGGAAAAAATTCATAAAAACCTTCAGTAAAACACTAAAGGGAATGAACCCTAAAAAAACTTGTCCATGATATATAGGACAAGGAAATAAAGCCTATAGGAAGGGGTATATGGTGTGTAGTGGGGTCACATGTCGTGTACCTTGACCCTGGGTACTGCCCATGTAAAACAACTGAGGTCATTTAAACCTTATCATGTAGAAGAGGGTTAAGCAGTGTGTAGTAAGGGTTATACACTATGTCCTTCCATATGAGGTCAGACCATGTACTTCAACCATGTTCTAGTACACAACATCAACCCATGTATCCTTTCCCATGCACCAGTACATGGGGTAGCCTATGTACTTGGTCCAGGACACGCCATTCGAGGGAGTACATACAGTATAAGCAACCCGTGTACTCCACCCTGTGTACGTGTACTTCCTAGGTACTCGTAGAGTCATTTGAGGGGGACTACACACCATGTAGTAAGGGACTAAAAACTATGTGTATCAGGCTTTCCCGAAACCCATCATTTTTTTCCTTATTGTACTATTGATCACTTGGATTCTGTTCTGGTGATCTGTTTTCCTCGAAACACCAAATCTAAGCTCATCCAGTCCCCCTAACACCAAATCGATGGGATTTAGGCCTTCAATCATCTCCAAGAAACACGATCATAGGTGTTCTTTGTTATCATCAAATAATGCTAATTCATCACCCATCATCATTTGATTCACTTCCGCACGCATTGTTGCACCTCTATCGATTCATCCTAATTTTGTATCTATGGGTTTGGATTATTATACCAAGAATCTAAGGTGCGACGATTGATTGTTCATAGGGGTTTAAAATAAAGGGGAGAACGAAGAACTCGTAACAAGGAATGCAAGAATTGGGGGAGAAAATAAAAAAAACACTTAAGAGGGAAAAACCTCGATCGATGCTGATGTTTCTCTTGGTTAATCACTATTAGAATAGTAAATGAATCTGAACAGTTCTTAAGAATCAACTCCTGATAAAAATCCCACAAAATCTAATCCCATCTTGAAAATATGATCAATTCGTGGGCTAATCATTTTGTAGATTATTCAGTGTTCATTGTTGGAATAAAGAATGGGGAAAATAAATTAAATCAAAAGACCTACCTAAATCAAGGTCACTCACAGATGAAAAATGGTCTATATGTTGTTTTTGTTAGGGAGGTCCATCAAGATCATTGTTTGTCGATCATCGAATCAAGGTTTTGTCATCTCCCACTTGAGAGAATTCTTAAGATATATCTCTATCCAATGTATCTAGAGTATTCTATGGTTTTAGGCTAACCATGGATCTCTGACATATGGATTCTTTTAAAGTGAAACTCACTATGTCACTATGTCAACAAAATAAAAGAAATTTTATTAATTTATTTTATTCATTTAAGCATCAATGATGACTTTCCACAATCGACCCACACTGACTAATATTAGGTCATTTATAGGGTAAATATATTCTTATAAACTCAATGGTGCCCTTTTATTTCTAATATGGGAACTTTTTTAGATGTTATTCCACTTTTTTCAGGAAAAATACACGTGCGTACTATTTAGTCTTTTAATATATTTCAAATATTTATTCTGGACACACTGGGTCCTGTAATCACATTCCATATCAGCATCTGGTCTCAAAATAAATCCATATAATATTTAAAATAATATATGAAAAAATCTAGGACATTACATTCATGATTTGTAAGTGATCCATATTTATAAAGAAATGTTTTAAAAATCATAAAATATACTATAGGTTTTTGACGATTCATTATGAGTTTGGAAAAATAATCTTATTACAATAAAATACATTAATTTATTGAGAAACAACATTTTTTTTCCAATAAATCTATTAAAGTATTTTTAAATTAATTTTATATCATTATGATGTTATAATACTTATCTTATATTTGTACTGTATTTTACTTTTTTCCCAAAAAATCGACTACCTTAGGAAATTAGAAAAAATTTACTATTGGATAATTAAATGTGATTATTTAAAAATGTTTTTAATTTTATCTATAAAATTATATAAATTTGGAATAAGTAATTTTTCAAATTGAAAACTTATTTATTGAAAAATTCCATTTTTTGTTATAAAAATGAATTTACAACACTTAGAAAAACTACATGTGATTGTAGAAAATTGTTTTATTATTTATATATGAATAAATATTATTGTTTATAATTTTTTTATAAAAAAATTAATTTTATATTAAAATATATTTTAATAAAAACAATACACACACATATATAAATATATAATGTCTTTAAATTACAGTTATGGGTTCTCCTTGTAAAAAATCCATTTTATCATATTAATCCCCCAATAATGTTTATTTTATCATTTATATAAGGGTGATACACTATATTAAAAAGTAGTGGACTAATAGGAAAAATATTTCCTATCTAAATAATTTTCAACTTAATACAAATTAAAGTCTAGATAAAAAAATACTTATCAAACATACATAATCTATAAGATTAAGGTGTGAAATGATTTTAATTTCATTGGGTTCCCTAGATAAAGTTAATATTATGATGATCTGTATGAACTTGAACTTCTCCCATAGTCAATTCTTCTCATTCATTAATTATTGAAGCACTGCTAGGAATTTGTCTAGGGAGAACCCCAATGATGTAACCCCCTTCCCATACTCTGATAAGTGGGATTCATATGGACTAATACTACTATTTGAGGACTTAATTCCACCCTTCTACATTAATTATCTATCATCATTGACATTTATATACAATAATTATAATGGTAACATTGTTTCTAATGGTCATAATGCCCAACGATCAAAATTACTAACAGACATAATTCCGAATTGTTATATTTACCAAAAATATCAATTCCCAACACTAATAATTACCAATAGTTATATTGAACAATGTTCATAATACCAAATGTCCAGGTCCAAATAGTCTTATTTCCCATTACACACTAAACATACTTCACCATCCCCATTCTTTATTATCCACTAATTCACTTACAAATGTTATATACTTACCATGATATTGTTAATATTATTCTTAATGATTCTTGTTCTTTTTACAGCTTTGTAGCAGGAGTGATCTTCGTGATATAATTCAAGCCTATAGAGTTTACCATTTTTTATACATTATTCTTTAGTCTTTATTTATCTTTACAATTTTTAGCTATTATCAACAATATTATTCTATGATGTATAATGATTCTATAATATGTAATAGTATTTGTATGTACATCTATTTTAAATCATAAAAAAATAGTCATTTTGAAACATGTGTTCTTTTATTAATAATAAAAACAAATTTTAGTTTGTTATTTTCACCCAACCTTAAGAAATTTCACCCCTAAAATTTTTGTACAACCCCAAAATAAATGGTGGTATTTCTCCTTCACCTCTTCTTCAAGCTCTTAGTTTTCTTCATTGAACTTGTGATTATGTAAAATTTTTTATGGGTATGGTTGTCTTATTCCTCAAAATTTTTTCTATTTTATTATCCATGAGAAGTAGGGTACCAATTCCACACCACATGTGTCAAGTATATATGTATTAGATCTAATATATAATTTCTTAAAAGGACCATGTAAATGACTTTATAGACCTTGTAAAGATTTGGTGGAAGTTCAAACCAGTAGGAAACTTCTCCAACACTCTCAAGAGTCCCAAATGGTCTCTTATACCATGGACTCAGTTTAAATTTCCTAAACAATCTCTTGGTTTATTTATATAGTGATATTTTGAGGAACACTTGATCCCCAACATGAAATTATATTTCCTTGATTCTATTATTTGTGTAAATCGTTTTTCAACTCTGAGAATCCTTGATGTGTTTTTATATCACTTGAATCATCTCTCTTCCATCTTTCAAAATGTATGGCCCCGATAGATACCCTTCTCCAAATTTATCCCAAATTATTGGAAAATGACACCTTTTCCCCATAGAGTTCCTCATAAGTATCCATTTGAATACTTTCTTGAAAACTATTGTTATAGGATAATTGAAAAAATGGAATATGTTGGTCCCAACTGCACTAAAAATAAAGTTATCTAGACCTTAACAATTCTTATAATTTTTTAATAGTACCATTATAATTCTAACTAGTTTTTGGATGATAGAATATATTATGGTTTACTTTTAAATTCATATCATTTTAAGGCTCTGATATAACATAGAAGTAAATACTGGTTCATGGTATAAATAAATTTACAGTGGTTCACCATGAAGTCTCATTACATATTGAGTATACAGACGAGAAATGTTCTTGAGGGAGAAATTCTCCCTTATGATGGGAAAATTGGAATAATTTATTAATATATTAAGGATTACCCCTATCATATTGTTTCCCATAGTTGTATTAAGAAGGCCAACAACAAATTCCATAGTGATTTTCCCACTTCAATAAAGGTATGTGTATTTTTTGTAATACTTATTTGGATATTTGTCACTTTATCTTCACTTATTGAATTAAAAAACTTCTTACATTATAAATAGTAATATCTATTTTCATGTTATCCCACCAATAATGATCTCCCAAATCAACATACATTTTGGTGCTTCTGGGATGTATAGAGAACATAGATCTTTGATATTACTCCATTAGCTCTGTCTTTATCTATATAATATATGAGATATATAACCTAATATGAAAGTTTATTACTCCCTCTTAATCAACGTTGAACTTAGAAAAATTACCATTTTTTAAATCCTCTATCTTACTTTGAATATTAAGATTATATCAGTGATATATTTATTTTCTCAAGTAATGATGTTTGGGAAATAATTTAGGATATGATTGATGATGTCTGTACCTTTATGACTTCTACGTTCAACATTACCAAGTCCTTGATCAATGGATCTCCTTCAATCACCATCATTGAAAGAGATATGAGGTATTTCTTTCCCAATGAATCATTGGATTTGGTTTTGTTTTTTAAGAGTGATAATGAATAAAATAATCATAGTCCTTAAGAACCTCTAACCATATCCTTTGTCTCATGTTCAGTTCTGTTTATGTGAACACAAACTTCAGACTCTACTGGTTAGTGTATATATCACACTTCTTCCCATATAGATAGTTTCTCAATATCTTTAGTGAAAATATAACCATTTCTAACTCAAAATCATGGGTAGGATAATTCTATTCACGAGGATTAAAATTTCAATATTCACAGACAATGATCTTGTCATTATTCGTGATTACACATCCATTCCCTTTCAATAAGGTGTCACAATAAATGAAAAATCATTCCCCATGAGAGGGTAAATTTAGTATAGGTGCATTAAATGACCTATTAATATGTGTTGTAAACCCATTTAAAGTTAACATGGTTAGTTCATTAGAGAAATGTAAAATGTTTTTTCACAAACCCTCTAAAGTATCATACTTTACTATGGAAACCAAAATCTCAGTTACTATTATAAATAAGGCCACTCCTTAATGGAATTTGTCTTATCCAGATTAATCTATATTCCATTATTGGATAAAATGTTCCCTAATAATTCTATTTATTGTAAACATAATTCACATTTACTAAATTTACCAAAAAAATTTATTTACTTAGAGTTTCTAATATGATCCTTAATTGATCATCATTCTCATCACTACTTTCGGAATATATCATAATATTATTAATAAAGACACCAAAAAATTTATCATGGAAGTCCATAAAGAATATATTCATTAAATACATAAATATGGAATGAGTTCTATTTAAGATAAAGGGAGTAACAATATACTTACAGTATCCATAACTCTTTTGGAAGGAAGACTTTTGAATAACTTATTTCAGCATAGTCATCTTATGATACACTTATCAGAGGTCAATCTTACTGACGAAATAGTCCCCATGAAGATGGCTAGATAAATCACTAGTACCTGGAATAGGGTATTTATTATTCACAATGATCCTATTAAGTTATCTATAATCAATGAATAGAAACATTGATCCAAACTATTTCTTTAAAAAAGGTAATAGGTTCTTCTGAAGGAGACACACCCAGTCCAATAAAAACCTTCTCCAAAATATCTTATATTTTCCTATTCAATTCCTCCAACTCCATATATTAAATTCTATATAGTGTCTTTGATATAGTTTTGGACCTATTTATTAGTTAAATTAAGAATTGAACCTCACATTCATGGGCAATTCTTGGTAATTATTCATGAAATACATCTATGTATTCATAAATATTGGGTACATTTCATATCATTATTATTTTAATTTCACACTCTTCTCTATTAATCATTTTCATAAAAAAGTCTATAGGAGGTGGGTTTTGATATGACTCTGGCTAAGATATCACTCTTTTCTAAATAAAAATAAATTGTACCTTTAAGAAAACTAATTTTTTTAATTATAAAGTTGATTATGGCAGTATATTTTGACATCCAATCTGTCCCTAGTATTATTTCAAATTATACTATTGTAATGACTATAGGGTTTGTTGAGATATTGGGATAACCAAAGTTAATAGGATAATCTCTCTATATCTTTGATACTTGAATATTTTATCCATGAGTTTTAACTAATAAGTATACAAATAGTGGTTTTGGTTTTAATTTCATGTTCTTTTCAAACTTGAATTGAAATAATGAAATGTATAGAACTAGAATCAAATAACATACCCTCTTGATTTGAGTGTACAATGAGTGTACATGCCTCTAAATAATTCATATCCTCTATTATAGAGGTCATTATTGAAAAATAATTAAATTTCTCTATTGAATTTTCTTTGTGTTAATAGAGGTTTACCTACATTATCTTATGTTTTGGACACTGGTTAGAGAAATTTCCACACTCCCCACACATTAATCATTTCACTACAGGTTGTTCTACACCAGATTTTCTTTTTCATTTTCATTTGTACGATGAGGTTTTACATATCTATAAACATTTCAAGCTATATAATCATAATTTATGAACTTATAACACTTTAGACATACTTATAGACAATTCTATGTATTATTCTTCCCTCACTTGTTGCACAAGAGTAGTTTTTATTTCTCCCTTTCTGTTTCATGGTCATGATCTTTCCCAAAATTTGGATCTATACTCATATTCTTATAATTTAGTCCATGAGACCATTGTGAATCTCCAAACTCCGTTCCCACTTTGAGAGAACACCATAATATCTCATCATAACTTCACAATCTCTAATTTCCATTTATTTCCTTAGATGAGGTCTTAGTCAACAAACAAATTAATCGATCTTTCAATCATAATCAAAGAACAATCTTGAAGCATATCATGTAAGACTTTTAAAGTTCATATAATAACTTCACATCAATTAAATTTTATTTTTATTTACTTTAAGTAATCCCCTATCCATTCTTTATAAGGGTACAAGGAAAATACTTGTTAAAAAATATTTTTTAATGCCTTCACACTCCATAGTTTCCACCTCATCCTATGGATTTGTGTTATTAATCAAGGTCCACCACTGATTTAACTCTCTCTCTTAGTGATTTACCACCAAAGAAATATTGTATTTATTAGAAAAATAGAGTACAAAAAAAATATTTTTCATAGTATTTATTCATTATTATAGGATTAGAGGATTAAAGGCTCCACTAATAATAGGTAGTCATTGATGTGTGAAGGATTCAACATTTAGATATTCCTCCCTTGGTGAATAAGAATTATATATATGTTTTAGGTTGATATTTAATACCCGAGTTAAATGATTTATCATCGTCATGATGTATTCAACTCGGAATTCCAAAATGTTAGGAAGATTGTCATTGCATTTTCCATTGAATCCATTATTTATACAAGACCTTATATTTCCTACCAATTTTAAAGAAAAATAAAACCTAAGTGAGAAATTTTTTTCTATTGGAAATATTATAATAATAATTATAAAGGAAATTTGAATCCTAAAATTATCTAGTAACACTCTTCTAGGATGTTATACTTCAATATATAAGAAAATATTTACATTATCTATGTATCTTTCATAATAATTTGTAAAAGCAAGTGATTAGCCAAACCAAATCCCATGAGAGTGTATATCCAAGTGTAAATTCTTAGGAACACTAATCATGCACCAAGTGAATATAAAATTGATAACCAATTATCCTTTTTATTTGTGATTACCTCTAGGTTCATTTATGCCACAACTGTATTCACTTGAAAATATCCAAATAAGGATATAATTCCAAGGAAACCAAACACTCTATACTTTACCAAAACTTAGGAGGTTTTTCTATATTTAGTCTTGTAAATAGGGGTTTAAATAATGTCCTATAATAAAAATTTCTATAAATAACTTATACTTAAACTGATACCAAATACGATGACCTGATTTTTTAAGAGATTATTTTAAAAAAAAATCCTTTATATAATATTTCACTGAAAAATTAAACTTGATTTTTTGGTTTATTGTATTGGAAACTAAGAAGATAATATATAAAGTATATAAAATTTATTTAATCCTATTCAAATAATCATTTATTAATCCATCATAGTAAACCACTCTATAATCAATTTCATGGATACAAACATCAATATAAAAGAATGAGCATTAACACCAGTAATGGATAAATAAAGGAAGTGGAACATGAGAGATTATCATGCCTAAAAAATGAATCATACCCTAAAAGGAAAATCATAAGTATATAATACATAATATGAAAATGTGGATATAATATAATAATAATTCAATAATAAGCATATCACTTGGGTTTATCACCAAGGTGTCATAAAACACATTACTGAGGATATTTACCGAGGAGTTAGAATCATGTTATCCATAAAGAGTAATTATTTACCAAATGAATATGAGTTTTATTATGTAGAACCCTTTACATTTCTAAATTAATGTGTATCACATTGATAAATTATCATAAGAAATAAATTCACCAAGAACCCATGGGAAATAACGAATGAGATTTATATAAAATTCACTAAGCTCATAATTTCTTAAATACAAGGACTTTTCATTTATTTAAACCCACGAGAAGTGATTGTGGTTTTCATATATGGAAATACAAAATCAATTAAGTATAAGTAAATCTATAATAACAACATTAAATAAATATAGGTTGGGTTATTCTAAACATAAAATGGACGTATTAGAAATGAAATAATGATTTCGGTAGCATAATGAGTATAAAATGTGGTTCATAGAATGTGATTAATGAGATAGAATAAAAGTCTATAATTATTAGGGAATAACATAGATATTAAATTAATGATTATAAAAACATGATAAAATCATCAATTGAATATCCAAATATATATTACAAGTACTTGAATTAAAGGAGATGGGAAGAGAATTCCATACATGGAAAGTATCTTTTCAAATATTGAGAATAGTTTATTGAAACCTTTAAAACTCCTGGGAAAGAATATAGAGAGATAAATTTAGAGTAAATTGATGAAAAACGTTTTAGGAGTATATAGGAATGGTGAAATGTGTGGTTATTTATAGGAAAATAGTTGGAAATTGTTTACTAATGTTTAAACATATGTTTTGTACTCTATGTTATAAAAAATGGAAAACCATTAGCCTTTACATGGTTTAAACCCATGATATTTTCCAAGTTGGAGTTTATTTTAGTATTTTAATTGTTTATTATCAAAAAATATTATTATAATATCATTCATAATGTTGAATTGATTCATATTTTTTTTATATCATAAAATCTACTTTAGGTTTTGGAAGATTCCTGATATGTTTGGAAAATTTATTTCATTACATTAAAATAAATTATTTTTATAATATAATTTTTTTGGTTGGGAAATACGTTAATGTATTTATTATGTCTTTGATATTTCATAATAATTACTATATATTTATACCGTATTTTTATTTTTACCCGAGAAATTGACTATTTTAAAAAAATATAAAAAACTCACCGTTGTATAATTTTCATATACCAATTTAATGATTTAAATCCACTTTATCAATAAAATTATTTAAATATTAGAGATTTAATTTTTTAAATATAATACTTATTTTTTGAAAGACACCATTTTTTATTATACTATCAAATTTAAAACTCTTAGAAAAACTAAATAAGATTGCATAAAATTGTTTTGTTATTTAAATATGAATAGATATTATTGTGTTTAATTTTTTTTATAAAAATAAAAGTTCATCTTACCATTAAAATATATTTTAATGAAGAATAAACATATAAGTATTTTCTAAAAAAGAAAATTATTATTTCTTTGTATAAAAAATATATTTTTTCATATTAATCGACTAATAATGTTCATTTTATTATTTTTATAAGGGTGATACAATAAATAAACAAAATACATGATCGATGACATAATTAGTTTCTTTTTAAAAGAATTTAAAACTTAATAAAACTAAATTTATAGAAACATAACCACTTATCACACCACTATAGTACCAAATGGTTAGTTGTGGAATGGTTGTACTTTTATGGGGGTTGTTTAGTTAACATTGATATGGTGGTGATCTTTACTAACCAGAACTTATCCTATAGTTGATTATTTTCGATCCATAATTATTTAATCTCTTCTTTGGGATGATGAGTGTAAAACAATAGTGATGAAACCTCTCTCCCATGATTTGATAAATGGGATTTATAAGTCACGATCCTATAGGTTGAGGTTATCATTTCTCCCATGTTCAACAATTATCTCCCATAGTTACACTTTATATATATTATATATAATAGTAAAATTATTACTAATGGTAATAATACCTAATTTTCATAATTTAAAATGGTTATAATTCAAAAAATCATAATTCCCAATGATGATATTGACTAATGTTCACAATTTACAATGGTTTGGTCCTATCTATAAGGGCACAAGATTTTACTTTATATATATTTTCCATTAAATAAACATAGTGCTGATAGATTTTTCCACTCATAACATTGAATGGAAACAATAAAAGAAATATTGTTTCATAAAATTATAAAAATAATTCAACCTATGGTATATAAAAATATTGCAATCAGTTATAAGTGAAAATAAAATAGGATTAAAAATACTTAATTTTAATAGGATATTTTTAACAGAAGTAGTTTTTTCTATATATTGTTTTATGATTTAAATCCTAATTTATAAATTATATTAATTTAATTTTGTAAAATGAACCAATTTTTTAAATTTATCAGGTTAAAATTATATTATGGTGAATATTAGGAACACATAATCGTTAAAACATCATTTTTCTATAAAAATGTTTTTCTTTATATAACATAATTTAATTTAAAAGTTAATTTTCTTTTATTTTTATTTTTAATTAGATTAAATAGATATTAAATTTATTTTTATCACACACAAATTTGGAAATATTGGTTTATTTATATTTTTATTTAAACATAATTTACATGTTTAAAAACAAGTTACCTCGCTAAAAACAAAAAAATGTAAAAATAAAAATATTATAGAAGATGACTTAATAAATGTTTAAACATGTGTGTAAATAAATTTTGAGAATTTATAGACCCAATATCTCCTTAAAATACATTATATATATCTTTTTGAGTTATTAACCATGAGTAGTGTAATAATATCATTATAATGTAAAGGGAATTCACAAAGTTCCCTTTTCCTCACTTATAAAAGTGGATCAATCCAAACCTTTCAATGATCCACTTTATTTATAAAATTTAATTGAACAACTATCCAATTTTAATCTCATAGTATTCCATTTAATTTTCTAAATCCCCTGATAAAAATATATATGCCTAATTCCTTCAATTCTAAAGAGTTTATCAAGAGGAAGTTCATGGTCTCGATGCACGTTTTACTTAATCCTTACCTTTGTTTCATAATATTTTGATTACAAACAAACCATAAACATAGTAATATAATGACCTAAGTATCATTATAATAATGAAGTATTATTATATTAATGTAAAAACACTTATTTATTCATTCCCATCCACTTAGAAAAATAAATGAACATTAATTATGGGTTTTGCGGACTACCATCATCACAAAGTAATTTTTATTATTATTTCATCTTGATTTTCAATATTTATTCAAAAAACATAAAATATCATTAATTTTTTTAAAATATAAATAATAATATTATTAATATATTATAATGATATTATACACTTCCTTAATCATACCAACCCATCAAGTTATAACGTGTTATTATTAGGGTTAGTTAACCACCTACATGAATGATGCTATAAAAATCTATCATGGATGAATATGAAAAATAAAATAATAATATTATTACAAGTTAATAAGAAAAAAATGATTATTTTATAGTTATATAAAATATATATTAATTATTTAAAATATTATTAATATATCATCTTTGATGGCTAATATTATCAAAATAAGCCTGCATCGATCCAATTTTCACAGAAAATAACAAATATAATCAAAATATATATAATAAATAAATAAAAAAAATATTTTAATAAATATTAATTTTTAAATTAAATATATATGAATAATTTTAGTAATAAGTTATATAATAAACTTAATTTTATTATTCTAGAAGTTAAGAGCATGCACAGAATGTGTCAGGAACAAGGTCAGAATTTCTTATCTCAACTATCAATCCCTTGATTCATAATTTTTATTATACACCATATTTTAATTGGAATGGTATATATTCTTAACATTTAATAATTTTTATCATGATACTAGAATTATAAGGGTATTTAATGTTTCATTGGAAACCATATCCTTCAATGTTTTTTGAATCAAAAGCTTCTAACATTGTAATGGTTTCTGCCAACTGAGTTTTCTTGTATTGAGTTACAAACTTTATTATTGAATTATATGATTCAAATTTTATTTATTCTACTAAATGAATAAATTTTATTATATTTCATTCTTATTTTCTAAGGTTCTAAAATTATTCCTTATGAACTCATTACCAAATGATTCTTTCCTAAATGATTATGTAATTGAAAGGGTTTCTTGGTCGCAATTCCAATTTCTTATTACATGATTATTTTTATGCCCAAATTTACTTTTATTTGATGTATATAATATGTATTTGTTATATTATACCATTATTTAGGGTTCATTCATGTAATTTCAAGTTCAATTTCAATCTCTTTATATTACAAGTGTTTTTATTTATATTTTACTGATGTCGTAAGATTATTTTCCCAACATTATTTTAAAATTGATATCTCTAAAATTTGATAACCTATATAAGAAAATTTTAAATTATTTATTTCCAATTTAAAAATAATTTTATTCCCCTATAGTTATCCTTTGTGAGGTTTTTTATCTTAAACTTTATTTAAAATGAATGTTTTATAATCTTTTAATGTGGTGCAGTTTTCGACAAAAGTATTTCAAAAAATAAATAAATAAAATTTATTTTCATGATATTACTCTATATTCGACTCCATATTTTGTGGATATCCTTATATTTTTTTCAAAAAAGGAAAATTTCATTTTAAACGTCCATTATTTTCTTTTAAATTTTTTAACAGAAAAAAAATTTAACTTTTTTTGTATGGTTTATTTTCAAAAAAAAAATATATATTAACATTTATATTTAACCATATTTAAACATAATTTTTTAATTTATATGAAAATTTACCTCTAAATTTTCATAGTTTCTAAAGTAAATTAATTTTATCCTAGTTTTATAAAATATTTATTTTTAAATTCTTTCCAAAGATCAAGGATATTTCATATTTCCAAAGTTTTTTTCTAAAACTCATAAAAACCATTTTTCATTTAAGTAATTTTCCTTTGAAATATATTATAATTTATTGAGGATTATATTAAAATGATATCAACAACTTTGTTTCTCTAAATTACTTATGAAATTTACTTATCATTTAGAGGGATGATTTTTTTCTTTCTTAGTCAAACTCTGTTTATAAATATGAATTTTATTACAATGATTTTCCTCTATGAACACTCAATATTTCCTTTATATAATTAAAGGGTGTTCACTTAGATATTTTATATTGATTGACTAGGGAAACTATTTACATAAAATTATACCATTTATCTATATGATGTAAATACAATAATCTCAAATAACATGATTTAAGGTTATTTTCCTAGAATTTTACTAAATATCATTTGATTTCCATTAATTTTAAATGGGTTTATCTTGTTATGATTATGAATGATTTTTTATGGGATTTAATTTGAAAAGGATATGAAACCCATATTGTTTCTATAAGTTATTTAATATATGTTTATGATTTATTTTACGTGGAAAAATTATATATGGATGATGAAGGATGGGTTCCTATATCACCCTCCAACTCATTGGTTTAGTGTTTAAATCTCATGATATATTTATACACAGACATAATTTAATTTCTAAAAATAATGGTTTCATGCGTGTGATTCATGATTATGATGTATATACAGGTATAAATATGTTGTCTCATAAATATGGTCGCATGTGTGTTACTCGTGAAGGTGATGTTTCCCTATGCTAATGTTTGTTCCACAATCTTATTCTAATTCTTATGATTATGTCATACTATCATGAATCATGTTTACTGACTCATGTTTCCACATTCCATTGATTTATATCTAATTATATTCCATATTGTATGATATGAATCATGTTTTATAATACATTCTTTGTTGGGTATGATTTTATTATATATCATTATTATACCCATATGCACATCTTAGACACACTCATGATTATTTATTGTTATCTCTTATATATAACCTTACTAAGAATTTTAGATCATCCATTTTGTTATATAATCCTTACCCATGTTATAAATATGAGAACAACCTATGGGAAGTCTAGAAGTTATTCTAGTATGGTTCGATTATTGAGAAATGTTCACAATTTTTTAAAATACATTTTTTATGTAACTAGTCCTCAATGAAACTAGACAAAAAGGTTCTCCAAGTTGTGTGAGATAAGTGTGATTTTTAATATTAATGAAAAATTTGTGAAGGTTTATCTTAGATCCTCTCACATGGTATCAAATATAATTTATAAGGTTTTGTGTAATTATTGTTGGACTCGAGAGTGTGGGTTTGTGGAACATTAGTTGGTATCAAAAGATCATTTTAATATTTTCAAGGATTATTTTAGTTTTTTAGATTAATATGAGATAAACTTAGTGAAAACCCTATGTATAAGTCTAAGGGATAAGTCTAATAAGAGGATAAAATCATATTATTTTAGTAAATTAGAGATTTCGTATTTTCCTTAAAATGAAATCGCTATCTAGATACTAAATAGGGATGTAAAATTTGGAAAATATATACCTAAGGGTAATAACCCTGAAAGGTATATATTTCGTATTTACTCAATCATCACCTAGTGTATAATGAGGAGGCATAACTGCAAACCTAGTTTGATACTCCCAAGAGATATGCTATGATTAATTCACATTTACTATAATGAACCAATATGAAAGATTTGATTTTGATGTTAACTAATTATTATTTAGAACATAAAAGGAAAATATCCATGAATAACCAAGGATTAAACAAGTAGAGTTATATCTTGAATCAAAAGTTTTATATGGTAAAAATGAATGTGTCATAGGGGGACTACATCTTCAGTTTCATGTCTTCATATTTATATTTTGGATAATATCATAACTTTATTTTTGTTTTAGTATTCAGTTGAAATAGGATCACATAAATTAAGATGATAAAGGTATGTATTTAGAAACCACCATGTTGTAAAACTAAATAAGGGATCATACTTAAATGATTGAAAATAATATTGTATTTATATTATGATAAAAGGTTCTATTTTATATTATTACCTAAGGTAGAAAGGTTGATATCTTAATAGAAACTAAATATTTACACTCTTATCTATTTTCATTATTGAGTGATATTTATCGATGATATTATGTTATATTCTAAAAGTTATGGGGATTACCTTAAAAATCTACATAATTTTCTTCAATAATTATTTTTTAATGGATTGGAAACATATTTTAAATGATATCAATAACCTTTAAAATTGATTTTATATCAGGGATATATTTTTGTGGATAAATATTTGAGAACACATTATTGAGGTATAGACAATTCATAAGTTTAATATATTCTTGATGTTGAGGCATTAAAGAGGTGATTTATTTTTATAAAGCTTACAGAATAGTATTAATAGATTTGGAGTTAATTATTAATTTAATTAAAAGGGGATCCATGATTTTTTTTGATTATGTTTATCTCAATTTTGGGATTATGATATATATTGACTAGTTTATAAATTTATGAACTTGTAGTTAATACATTTCATGGTTAAAGATAATGTTAATTTTTAGATAATATTTGGTTTCACTTTATTTTAATGTCTCAGATATTCAAATAATTTTAGGAATGTTATATTTTGGGGAATTTATGATTAGATTATATCCATACTTAGGAATATGATTATATGAAATATTAATGTTTTTTGAGGAAATATAATTAACTTAAAATAGCCTAAAAGAGTAAGGTAGATGTCATATTATAATTTATATCCTAAATGAAAAATATTTTAAGAATACACTCTCATATTTTTATGAGGGATTAATACTAAAAATTTCATGGACACTATTTATTCAAGTGGGTGAGGGGAGAATGTAATTATTTATGATTTTACTATGTATAATTTTTTTTAAGTAACACTATGTCGATAGATTTTTCCACACAAAACACCAAACTAAAACAATAAAAGACCTACTAGTTAAGAGTATTTTAACAAGAATTAAACTTATAGTAGATAAACACATTGTAATTAATTTTAAATTCATACAAAATATGATTCATAATTCTTAATGTTTTAAAAGGGAGTTTTCAACAAAATTAGTTTTTCACTATATATTGAATTTTAATTTTAAAGGTAAATTTTTAAACATTAAAATTTTAATTATTTAAAATTAAATTATTATTTTTAATTAATAATAATAAAATTATTTTAGGTTGAGTTTTTTATATTGTTCTAAATAAAATGATTTGTAGGTGAATGGTCAAATTAAAGTTTTTTATAAGAAATATCACTTTTATGACATATATTTAAAACATTAGGACTTAAAATTTTATAATATTTTGGATAATATATATATATATATATATATATTTAATAAGTAATATAAATGATTTATAAATACCATATTTAATTTATAAAACACATGTTTAACATTTTTGAAACTCCAGTAATACTTCACCTTAATTTTTTTAGGTGCTTATATTAAAAATTTTATTTTATTAATTTTAAAATTCTAATATCACAAAATTTATTTCCTATTTTAGATCTATATTTATGTAACAACCCGATTCCAAAATCCACCCAGAGGTGCCCCATACCCGATTGGTCACATGGACTCAAGTGCATTTCCCTGAATGCCAGAGGCTGCTGACTAGCAGCAATGACCTTGGGTGTGATAGTGGGGAAACTATGCCCCCATTGGCAGAGTACACAGCGGAGGTAAACAAATACATACAAGAGCATAAGCAGTAATAATATCATACAAGGATAAAAAACATATGACTGAAATTATAAACTAGAGAACATATATATAAAATGATGAATGATACATATGTCTAGGAAAACAGCCAAACAAGTCACAATTCTGGAATACAACAGTGCTAAACCAAAGTGAAAAAGAAAGTAGATAAAATCCTCAGCATCATAAGTCATATCTTGGTCCCATGATTTCCATCTCCATAGCAAATCAAGTACCTAAAGTAGAAGGACACTTGCCCTTATCTATACCTGGAACAATATAATCTGTTTGGGCCCAAAAGCATGACCCAGACAGGGTGTGAGACTAAATACTAGTAGGGAACCACCCGAAGATCTATTCCTGACAGTCAGTGAGTATATGGCAGGTAAAAGTATAGAAAACAGTAAACATGAAAGTACTAAGCAGTAAAAAATTCACAATTTAAAGCATTCAAAACACCACACAACATGTAACAACTAAAAAAAGTATATAACACAACAGGTAACTCTCTAGGAAGTACCCAAAACCTATCCCCTCTAGTCCTACCTAGAAACACAAGAAAGTAGCTAAACATAAGGTAACCCTCTGGGAATTACTCACAACCTATCCCCTCTGGTCCTACCTAACAAGTACAAGAAACCCTCTAGGTAGTACACTCAGTCTAACCCCTCTGGTCCAGCTCAAGCATAGACTCTCTGAGGAAGAAATCACCGTCAATTCCCCTTATAGTCTTGTAATAGTACTAAAGTTGCTCGGGGGAAGCACTCAAAATCACATTACCCCTGTGGCCTGCGTCGAGGAACTATTGACACTTTGGGGAAGCACTCAACGTCAATTCCCCCATGTGGTCTCACATTGTAAATTATAAAGGCACTCTGGAGAAGCCCTTACGTCCATCCTCCCTATAGTCTATACACTAGGTTCTCATAGCCTTGTGTAAGTCAAGCAAGTGTAGTAGCAAGTAACAGCCAAGGTAAACCTCATGAACTACTTGGATAGCATTCTACAACACAACATGATAATATAACAATCATCACACCATCCTACAATACTAGGAATGGGAAAGTAAACAACATTCTAACAGGCAAACAAGACCCAAAAGTCAAAACATGAAAAAAATGCATGGGAAAAACACCCAAGGAACAATAATTCACCCTATTCACAACCAATAATCATCTACTCAAGAATAACAGCATGGTAGAGAAACGATAGGGCTATAATGATAAATGCGCAATACCCCATTCATGGGTATTGGGAAAATTTGCACATAAAACTCAAAGAATTTCAATATAAAGGCACAAACCACCTACCTCGGGGTTAGTAGATCGCTACATGTGAACCTTTAAGCTTGAATCTCCTTAGAATGCCATAGATATAAGAAAACTTCTAAAATGTTCAACCCATGATAACATGGAAAAGAAGATAAATCATGAAATGAGGATCCAACAAAAGAGAGAACTCACTGATGTGATTCCAACACAACCGATAGTGTTTGAGTCAAAGGATGGATGGAGGATCAGGGGATTGTCAAAGATCTGCGGCTGCTCAGAACTCTCGGACAAACTAAGTTGAGAAGGATACCGTTATATCCGTCAGATGCGACCCTGGTGCGTTTAATGAAAAAGAAAACAAAATACACGGTGTGTAATTTTGAAGTAAAAGGTGTGTACTTGTCGTTTCTGTACTCTGCTTTAGGCGGCCTCCAGGTCATCACACATGGCCGCGTGAAAGGCCGCTACATTGCCATTACACAGCTACCCGCGATAACCGAGTACACGGCGTGTACTTCAATAATTTCAAAAAACTCCTCTTTTCTCAAAAACTCCAGGAAAAAGAAAAACATACATGAAAAGAAGATCCAGGTTCTTACAAACTCCCCCCTTAAATAAATTCATCCTCGAATTTCCCAAGTGCGGTGTAGAAGAAGAAACATCGAACAGTTCCGGCCACTGTGCTCGTACATTGACTTCCCTCTCCCAAGTCTAGTCCTACACCTGCCTGTGCTTCTATAGCACTCATACAAGAGGAACAGACCGACCACTGAGAACCTTTGTACTGCGATCCAAAATCCAGATAGGATGATACTCAAATGACACATCCACTTTGAGCTCAACCTCCTCGGGTTGAAAGACATGAGACGGGTCTGAAAAGTAATGTCAAAGCTGAGAAATGTGGAAGACGTCGTGCATAGCTCTGTACCTCTGAGGTAATTGAAACTAGTAGGAAATCGGCCCAACTCTCTCCAACACCTCAAGAGGCCCGACTTACCTCGGTGAAAGCATACCTTGTCTCCTAATCCTATTATGTCCCAACCTCGGTGTGACATGCAGGAAAAACTGATCCACAACCTTGAACTCTAGAGTTCGTCTCCGCTGATCAATATAAGACTTCTATCGAGACTGTATAGTAGCTATTCTCTTCCGAATCAACTCTATCTGCTCTGTGGTCTCCTGAACAAGACGAGGTCCCAACAATGCTGCCTATCCTGCCTCTATCCAAAATAAGGGTGATCGTCATTAACTATCATACAAAGCCTCATAAGGTGCAATCTGAATAGTTTCTTGAAAAATATTGTTGTAGGAAAACTTATTAAGAGGTATATGCTTCTCCCAAGCACCTCTAAAATCCAGAATGTATGCTCGGAGCATGTCCTCAAGCACCTGAATCGTATTCTTGGACTGGCCATCTGTCTCGGGGTGGTAAGCTATACTCAAAAGTACCTATGTACCCAAAGACTTATGAAGCCCCTACTAGACCTGAGAAGTAAAACATGCATCCCTGTCTGAAACAATGGAGTGTGGAACTGCATGTAGACGTACAATCTCTCAGATGTACATCCGTCCAAGCTCATCAACACAGAAGGTCTCCTTGATTGGAAAGAAGTGAGAAACCTTCATGAGTCTATCAATGAAAACCCAAACAACATCATTCCCCCAAGGCGACCTCGGCAAGCCGGTTACAAAGTCCATCACGACGTCATTCCACTTCCACTCGGGAATAGGTAACTGTTGTAAAATTCCTAATGTTCGCTGATGCTCCGCCTTCACCTGCTAACTAGTGGCCCACCTCATGATGAAACCAACAACGTCCCTCTTCATACTTGGCCATCAATACTGATGGTGTAGATCATGATACATCATGGTGATGCCAGGATGAACTGCCCAAACTGAGGAATGAAAATCATGAATCAGCTCCTCACATATGTCTGCTGGAACCCATACGCGCCCTTGGAAATGAAAGATATCATCCTCGCCTACGGTCCATCCTGGAATAGGGTCCTCTCCGGACACACTCTCCTTTAGGACTAGGCCTTCATTATATGATAGATTCCTCATTCAAACTCGATCTAGAAGAGTAGAGGTAACAACTACAGAAGAAAGAAACTTCTTCCCCTGACTGTCATGCATCTCCAAATGCATCTTAGAGAACAGAGCCATAAGTTTCCACTCACTTCTGGCCTCCTGAACTGCCTGTATCTGAGTCCTTCTACTTAACGCATCAGCCTCTGTGTTGCCTTTCCCAGGAATATAGGAAAGATCAAGGTCAAAGGACTGTAGGTACTCAACCCACCTGAACTGTCTCAAATTCAGATCATGCTGAGTGAAGATGTACTTGAGACTTTTGTGGTTGGTGAAAACCACAAAATTCTCTCCCAAAAGATAATGTATCAAACATCATAAGGCATGAAAAAAAACAGCCAACTCCAGATCCAGCTTCGGGTAATTCCTCTCATGTGGCCTCAACTGCCGAGACCCGTACGCAACGACTCCATCACCCTACATAAGCAAAACTCCTAGCCCAATACCTGATGCATCATAGTAAATAGTATAACACTTTCTTGGATCTGGAGATACTAGTATCGGTGCTGAAGTCAAACTCCCTTTCAGCTCGTGAAAGATTAACTCACAAGAATCTGACCATAAGAACTTCTCCTCCTTCTTAGTCAGACCCATCAACGGTGCTGCTAAGCGTGAAAAGTTCTGTATGAAATGTCTATAGTATCTAGACAACCCTAGAAAACTCCGCACCTCAAAGAAATTCTTCATCTAATCCCAGGAAACTACAGCTCTCACTTTCTCTGGGTCTACTGATACTCCTGCCTCTGAGTAAACATGACCCAAGAAGTGAATCTGATCTATCCAAAAGTGGTACTTTGAGATATTATCATATAACTGATGCTCCCTCAGTGTTATCAAAATGATCTCAATATGGGTAGCATGGTTGGGTCGCGTGTGATATTACACCAAGATATTATCCATGAAGACCACCACGAAGGAATCCAAGTATGGATGGAACACTCGGTTCATCACTTCCATGAAAACTGCTGGTGCGTTCATGAGACCGAACGATATAACCAAGTTCTCTTATAGACCATACCTGCTCTGGAAGGCTGTAAAAGGTATATCAGATGTTCAAACACACATATGATGATAATAAGACCTCAATTCAGTCTTCGAGAACACCCGATATCCTTGAAGCTAATCAAAGATATCATCGATCCTCACCAAGGGATATCGGTTCTTAACCACCAACTAGATCAACTTTTGATAGTCCACACAAAGTCTGAGGGTACCGTCTACCTTCTTCACAAATAGGATAGACGAACCCCAAGGAGAAGTATTGGGTCAGATGAAACCCTTTTCCTGCAACTCCTCCAACTGCTTCTTGAGCTCCTGAAACTTAGGTGTAGCCATACTATAATGAGGAATGGACACTGGTGCTACTCCTGGCACAAGCTCAATCGAGAAGTCTACCTCACGCTCTAGAGGCCAACCTGAAAAGTCATCTGGAAAGACATCTCTGAAACGACCCACCACTAGAAGAAAGTCTAACTGTGAAGTCCCCTGGTCATCCAGATTAGGACTAGAAATCTAGGCTATAACTCCTCCCAACACATGATGCTCTGGACCCGCTTTGCTTGCCTAGACATCCCACTCACCCCTATAAAGAAAGGATCCACCCTATAGTGATATGAAACTCACCCTACGGCGATAACAGTCGACGACTGCCTGGCATGGAACTAACTAATCCATATTGAGAATAAAATCATAGCTTATCATATCTAGGACATAAAAGTCCCACAGAAAGTGACATCCACCAACCTGTAGAGGGAACTCTCTACACTGATGTACACTAGCTGTTCTAGTCCCCAACAGAGTGTCTAGCATCAAGATATCAGTAGAAGAAAAGATGCAGAGCCCAAGGATCTCCACAAAAGTGATAGATATAAATCTATGGGAATCCCTAGTATCAAAACGAACATATTCCAAGACTGAGGCTACTAAGATCGTACCTTGAACGGTAGAAGGTCTAGGATCCTGCTTCTACTGGGTCTTCTCCACTGCAAAAGTCTGACCTATACCACGACCCTCTGACCCTGCCTGACCACTCTGAGCTGATCCACCCTGATGTCGCTAAAAACCAAGTGACTGGATACCATGGCCATAACCTCCACCTTGGCTTGAACGATCGAAAGAACTCCAGTTCCAAAACTGGTGAGAAACTAGTGGTGTTACTCCTAAATGAAGAGTCAAAGAAGAACCCCTCTCACCAGCTACTAGAGAGAAGATCTGACAGAAGCAATGAAGATGACCCATTTTGTCACAAGATCGGCACTCCACTGGGTATTTTGGGCAATGTGGCCTCGTATAGCCGCTCTTTCCACACTGGTAACACACCACCTGACTACCAGAAGAAGTGTCTCACCTCCTCGGATCACCGCACGAAGACTCCCTCCTGCGCTTCCTGCTGTCAGTAGGAGGAATAATAACCCCAGACATAGAGTCTCCCTAGCTCACAACTCCAGAATCCCTCAGATTGTGCTCTATAATCAGCTCATGGTTGACTATAGACATGATAGAAGTCAACTGAAAGATGTTCACCTGTGATCGAATGTTGTGCCACAGACCATCCTTGAACTTCCTTTCCATGAACAGCTGATCAAATCCTGGAATATGCGTAAAGGGATAAAGATCAATAAAGAGGGAGTAATACTCCATAACAGAAAGAGTACACTACTCCAAGATCATAAAATCCCAGTCTAGATCGGCCCTTAGGGTATCCAAATAGAGGTAATCAAAGAAGATGCACTGAAACTCATCCCACGTCACAACCTGCTGGCGTCCTGCCTGTGAGATCACATCCCACCACCTATTGGCGGAGTCCTGAAGCATATAGGTAGAGATCTTGACCCTCATCTCTGTAGGTTTCTCCAGATGCTCAAAGATCATCAACATGGCTTCTAGCTAGGACTCTGCAGCCTGAGTTCCTCCTTCCCCTGAGAAAGTGGGAGGATGCTGTTGCTGGAAGACCCGTGTCAAATCAGTCATCGACAGGGCAGGAGGCGGTGCTCCCTGAAAGGTCTACATCATCCTCAAGAAGACCTCCCTAAATTGTGTGTCAAAACCTAGGTCAGGTACAATGGCTGGTGCCAAGGCTGGCACAATTGGAGGATCTGCAGGTAGTCCTTGATCGACCATGTTTGGTGTCTGATCCCTTCCTGGAAACTGGTGTACAACTGGAGGATGTCTCAGTGGCATGACTCTACAAGGTCAAGCACACACCTTATGTAACACACTGAGATTTTATAAGATATATTATTTTTAATTTCATTGATGTCTTGTGTTGTATGATACACCAAAAGGAGCTTGCACTACATACAACCCTGACTTGGCTTCCATTACACGCAATCGTGACCTTCCATGATAGCGTGTGTTGTATGCAATACCGAGTTTCACTAAAAAACGATTGTTATTAAAATATTATATAAACTATACATTATGAATAGTTTTTTTGAAATTTTATTTTTCAAAATGGTCTTTATTTTTGGATTCAGAATATCAAAATTAGCCTAGGGTAAATTTTTGGTATTTTTCAGAAAACTTTCAATTTTTGATGAATAGTTAAAACACTGGGTTACTATTTAAAAATTGAATTTTCATTTAAATAATTATTTATTTTATTTAAATTTATTTTAGGTAAAAATTGATACATAATACCTATATAAGTGCAATGTAATTCATTGGAGTCATTTTATAATAATGTTTGATATATAAAAATTTTATTGAACTTTTCACCGTCTTTTACCTACCTCCTAGGAGCTTTTTGCAAACTTACATAAAAATTAATTTTACCGCTTCTGTGAGTGGAATTTCGAAAATCCGAGAGACGTGGTGAATATCAAGGGAAAAAATGTGGTTCAATAAGATAAAAATAATTTTTGGTGAATAATAACTTTTTACTTTTATTTACCACGATTAAAAGTAAATATGGTAATTAAGGGTAAAAAATGATATTATTATTACCCTAACACATGTTCTAATTCTATTGGATAAGTGTAATTCGTCCAAAAAGACCTTAGGAATAAAATATTTCCCTTTATATCCACTTGGATTTGATTTGGACATTTATTATTATTTTATTTAAAAAAGAGTTAAAATAGTTAAAATCAAAGTTTAATAACTAAAACATTTTTAATATAGGGTTATACATAAGATAAATTCTACTATAAATATTCATTAGAAATATAAAACTATTTCATACCTAATGTTATTTTATTTATAATTTTTAGACATTAAATAATTTAATTTATTTATGACACAATGATGATGCAGTAATTACCTTATTAATGAAATATTAACATAATTGATATTATAAATACCCAAATACATGTAGTTTGAGACTTTTTATGAATTCCACTAATTTTATAGGTTAATATGATATTTTATTATTAAGTTAAGTAACTTTTTTCGAACTAATCACGCTGTTATGATTTTCACAAAAATTAATTACCAAATTATATCAAAATTGACATAAAATAGTTTTTAAAACAAATATTATATTATTAATTGTAATTTTATTCATAAAAATATAAGGTTCGGAAAAATGACTTAGATAACGATATATATAGTAATAATTAACCACTTGGGGTTCTTTTGTCTTGTTATAGTAAGTTTATTAACCATATAGTGTAAGAAAACAAGAAGACACGGTAAAAGTTAAATTATTTAACTTAGTGTTAATTCTAAATGATAAGGTTAAAATAGTAACCAAAACTTGTATAAAACCTATTTGTTGAGATTATTTCGACCCATCCCCACTTTATCTTTGAAATAAATCAATTTGGGGCTATTATAAACCGAATATGACTTTATTATAAAATAATATTTTAAGCTTTTCCAAAGGTGCCCCTCTCCTCCCTTATAAAAAGGGCACCCCTTCCCTCTTCTCTTCACACCCCTTTTGAGCCTTGAAGCTCGTCCAAACCCTAAAAATTCATCTTATAAACCTCTCTAGTAACATAATAGAGGTTCTGGGCTTCTCAAAAGACCAACTCTAGTGCCCTAAGAAGAAGTTTAAAGGAGGTGTGTCAAGGAAGAGGTAATCTCTTCTACCGAATCTTTCAAGTTTCTTTCTTCTTATACTTCCCCTTATTTAGTTGTTTAATTATAAATTAATAACATAAGTATTAATTATATACTGATATTTTATTATAAATATGAAACAACCATATTTCACCTTCTATCCATCCTACGGAAAACAAAATCACCGCGCGTGCGTACGTACGGAATACCGTCTCCACGCCGTGGTGTAATCAGTTTTTCCACCACCACCTTACTTGGTTGGGTATAATGGTGTAAAGAATAACTATATATAATTTATATAACATAATACCTATTCTATGATATTATATCATCGACTCCAATTTCATTCAATAATTATGGGAACAATATCATCACTCGTGCGTACGTACAGATTACTGTCTCCACAACGCGATGAGATTCATTTTCCATGTTAACAATTTAAGAATGATTATAAAGTATATATAATAAGTAATAATGAAATATATGGCATAATAATTCTACTGGATTTATATATATATATATATATGTATTTCATCTACTTAATTCCAATCAATTCAATAAGGAAATGAAAAACAATGTTCATGCGTACGTACGACCTACTGTCTCCATGAACGGTGTATTTCTTTACATTTATCGATATATTATATATATGTATATTCTGAATAGATATTATATATAAATCATGTTTTACATTCTGTAATTTATTAAATAAGGATATAAGTAATAATATCAAGAACAACAAGTCAAAACACGTACGATAAATGAAACGATTTTACCAAAACGCTGCTTTAACATGGAATTTACAAAAGAACGGGTAATATAAAGTCATAAGTGAACCATATATGATATGATAACAATTAATATGATTATTTAATAAGTCAATGACATTATTTAAATCATTATACAGGAGGTTCATATACATACGAATCATATCAGACATAAGGTAAGGGATAACTATTCCAATATCGTTCTTATCCGAGAGTGTTATTCGTAAGTATTTACTAGGGTTATTATAATCATCTACGTACATGTTTTATAAAAATGTTTTCGTTTATGTTTAATTTCCTTTTTACCCATTTTTACTTTTACCACATGTTATGGAAGGAATCTTTCTTTTGTTTACCATACGAGGAACTTTTTTGACTTTTCCGGTAAAAGTACGAGGAAAATGATTCTTTTAACTTATACGACATGAACAGTTTTTTACGGTTTCATAACACCTTATTTACATAAATCTTCCAATAAATGATTTCATGATTATTTTCAACAAAATCTTTTTATTTTAAAATTTAATGGCATTTTGTGAAAAGAAAATGATTTTAAAGAAGAAAGGATATTTTCCTCAAGAATTTATTTCAACTGTTTTATCAAAACCATTTTCCATCTAAGATTAAAATTATTTCATATGTGTATATTTCAAGTATAACACCTCTATGATTTAAATGGTTTCACTTTTCTTATGATGAAATGATATCCATTTGTTTTATATGGATTATGTTATGATGGGATGATGTTTATGAAACCCATTTTAATATTTGGCTTATGATGAATGATTTATGTTTATGTCGTGTCACATGTAAGAATGATTTCATTATGAGATGGGTGGGACCTATATCTCCCTGAAATGCATTGGGTAATGATTTATATCTCATGAGATAGACATGGCCGTAATGGTAAGTTAATCCGGTTCAGTGATACAGGACTGGAATGGGGAGTGAACTCGATTCAGAAAGGGACTTTGTCTACTAAGATGGTCTTGGAAACAATACCTTGGCTACTATGGAAATCATATCATGTGCTTAATGGTTTGACACAATTACATGTTTTATTCCCATGCTATTTTATCATGATTGATGTTCCTTTTTGATATACGCCTTACGTACTTCCAAGATTTATGTCTTTGCTCAAGATTTTTATGTTTAGATTTTATGTTCACGTTTTTGCATTCAAATGTTTATAGATTGTTTTATGTTCTATTTTTTTGCCCTTAATGAGCATTTAAGCTCACCCTTTTTATGTTTTCTTTTCCCCAGGATATAAAGAAATGTTTTAGGTAAGAAAACCAAAATGGGAATATCTTTATGGGAGATGTTGAAGATCTTTCACAATGATTAGAAGATTACGTTCCGAGTTTCCAAAGACACTAAAATAATACGGTCTTTGGGTGTCTATTTTTGTCATTTATTGAGTATTATACAAAAGTAATGTAATCTCCATGTACGTCGAGATTTGGGTCTCTACAGTTGGTATCAGAGCAAAGGTTTAGTTAACCATTAGAAAATAGGATGCGAAAACTTTAGTGAAATCCCTAGAGATATTTCTAAGGCATGTCTAGGGATGTCTCTAAGGATAAGTATACGTATAGGTTATAGTCCGAGAATTATGGTAAAAATATTAGAATTTAACCTAAGATGTTAGATATTATTGGTACTCCCCCTTGATTATGATTTTTTCCTCTCATACTATTCTTTTTGGGTTTTAGAAAATGGATGGAAATAGGAAGATTCACAATAATAGAGGATATGATAGACAATGGAATGATATTCTTCATGAGAAACCAAATGAAATGGGATTTGGAAGTCTAAAAATCTTTATTATGCTTAATAATAAATCTCATAATATGATCAATAATCTCAACTTTGGTAAGTTTCCCGACTTATCTAATAAGAGAAAGATGGAGTTTCCTGATGATCACAGAGGAAAGAAAGTTCAATTTCTCTCATGTAAATCACGTGGGAAGAGGAATCAAGGAGAATGTTTCAAAGGAACTGGAAAATGATTTTGGTGTGGAAAAGAAGGACACAAATCCAGTAATTGCAAAAGAAAAAGTTCAGTTATCACCACAGAGAAGGATAATGGTATTTCTACGACATCAACAATGATTAGATGTTTTAAATGTGGAATGTATGGGCATTATGCAAACCAATTCCCTAAGGGAAAATATAATAAAGAGAATCTGCATGGTTATATGGGTAGTATTTATGTGGATGATGATGAGGAGACTAAAAATGATATATGAGATGAAAGAACTGTTGAAGCTTGGTCAATGGTTTAAAAAGGCAGTGGAATGATTGTATGTTTATCAAGAGTTATGTTGTATAGGTAATTTAATGGTACTATGGAATAAAGAAACATCTAAGGATTGTTACACTATTGTTTTTTCTAAAATATTTGAAAGTATATGTTGAATGGTACTAGTAACCATGAAAAGTTATTCAGATATTTTTGGAAAGAAGATGATATGCGCATAATTAAGGGAGAAAGAGAAAATGAAATTTTGATAGTATTCATGAGCTCATGACTGATATAAGGACAAAGTGATATCATGGTTTGAGTATATAGAAATTTTAGGATTTTGGTATGTGGAATTAGTTAACTTTTGAAAGAATTCATGTTTTCTCTAAGGTTCTATGGTAATTCATGTTTCAAAAGAATACATGATTAAGGTATTCACATGTTTGGAATATGACCAACAAGAAATATCTTATGATATATGGGAGATAAATGATGGTATTCACATTCTTGGTATATGACCTCTCTAGTAACAATTTTCTTTATACTATGAGATTGGACAGATGTATTTTCAATAATACTAAAGATTGGAATAGATTATGTTGGACATAAGACAGTATTATTTAAGGATAGAACTTGTTTTTCGATATTATTTCTGGAATGTTATAATAGTATAGTTTTATAAAAAGGACAACCCATAGGACAAACGAAAACTCATCGCGTTAGACAAGGATCTGGGAATCGAACCCACAACTGAAGTGCGACAGGCCTTTATCACATACCACTGGCCTACAGGAAGTCCCTGGTTAATAGAAACTAGTTTTATGATAGATGAAGTATAATTCCATTTTAGAAACCATATATGATTAATAGATATATGGACTTTTGTATATTTAATATACTGTGCTAAACTTTTTGCGATAGAAATAGATGGAATGACCTATCATTCTCTCTCATGATCTGCTAACACTTCACGAATGACAAATTCAACTTCATTTCTTTAAGAGATGAAGTGGAAATTGTTCAAGGCACGAACAATGAAGATGTTGTACCAAAATCAAGTAAGTATTTCTTTTAATTCAACAATTCTTTAACATTAGGTAAATGATCTTGAGAACTAAAAATGTTGTCCTAGTACCCTCATAATCGATGAATTAGATGGTACCTTAAATTATCAGAAATTTATGGCTTTGTGATTGTTGGATTTTTCATAGCCATGTTCTCCACCACTCTCCATTAGAACATGATGGTTAGATTTCTCTTCCATATCCATATCTTCACCTATGTTCTCATATGTGGAAACCTAGGGATAAGTTAATTTGGGTAACCATTTCATTTCATACATTAGTTTTTAAAATTAAGCTTTAGTATTCCTTTTTATGATGTAGGTTTCTATTAAAGAAGATTTCAAGTAGTAAATGATTTATAACCCCGATGAATTTCGAGGGTGAAATTCATTTTAATGGGGTAGAATGTAACACCCCAAGATTTTATAAGATATATTATTTTTAATTTCATTGAAGTCTTGTGTTGTATGATACACCAAAAGAAGCTTGCACTACACACAACCCTGACTTGGCTTTCATTACACGCAATCAAAACCTTCCACGATAGCGTGTGTTGTACACAATACTAAGTGTCACTAAACAATGATATGTTATTAAAATATTATATAAACTAGCCGTTATGAATAGTAATACCCACTTTTTGAAATTTTATTTTTCAAAATGGACTTAATTTTGGGATTCGGAAAATTGAAACTAGCCTAGGGTGAATTTTTGGTATTTTTCTGATAACTTTAAATTTTTGATGAATAGTGAAAACACTGGGTTACTATTTAAAAACCGACTTTTTATTTAAATAATTATTTATTTTTTTAAATTTATTTTAGGTAAAAATTGATATATAATACCTATATAAGTTTAATGTAATTCATTAGAGTCATTTTATAATAATTTTCGATATATAAAAATTTTATTGAACTTTTCACCGTCTTTTACCAACCTCCTAGGAGCTTTTTTCAAACTTACATAAAACTTAATCATACAATTTCTGTGAGTGGAATTTCAAAAATCTGAGAGAAATGGTTAATATCAAGGAGTAAAATGTGGTTCAATAAGATAAAAGTAATTGTTGGTGAATAATAACTTTTTTACTTTTATTTACCACGGTTAAAAGTAAATAGCATAATTAAGGGTAAAAAATGATATTATTATTACCCTAAAACATGTCATAATTCTATTGGAAACGTGTAATTCTACCAAAAAAAACCTTAGGAATAAAATATTTCCCTTTAGGTCCACTTGGATTATATTTGGACATTTATTATTATTTTATTTAAAAACGAGTTAAAATAGTTAAAATGAAAGTTTAATAACTCAAACATTTTTAATATAGGGTTATACATAAGATAAATTCGACTATAAATATTAATTAGAAAGATAAAATTATTTCCTACCTAATTTTATTTTATTTATAATTTTTAAACATTATATAATGCAATTTATTTATGACAAAATGATTATGCAGTAATTAACTTATTAACGAAATATTAACATAATTTATATTAAAAATACCCAAATAAATGTAATTTGAGACTTTTTATGAATTAAAATAATTTTCTAGGTTAATATGATATGTTAGTATAGATTTAAGTAACTTTTTTCTAACTAATCATGCTTTTATTATTTTCACAAAAATCAATTACCAAATAGTTTCAAAATTGACATAAAATAGTTTTTAAAACAAAAATTATATTATTAATATTTATTTTTTTCCAAAAAATCTAAGGTTCTGCAAAATGACTTAGATAAGCACATATATATTAATAGTGAACCACTTGGGGTTCTTTTGGCTTGTTATAGTAAGTTTATTAACCATATAGTGTAAGAAAACAAGAAGACACGGTAAAAGTTAAATTACTTAACTTAGTGTTAAATCTAAATGATAAGGTTAAAATAGTAACCTAAACTTGTCTAAAACCGATTGTTTGAGAGGATTTCAACCCATCCCCACTTTATCTTCAAAATAAATCAATTTGGGGCTATTATAAACCGAATATAACTTTATTATAAAATAATATTTTAAGTTTTTCCAAAGGTGCCCCTCTCCTCCCTTACAAAAAGGGAACCCATTCCCTCTTCTCTTCACACCATTTTGAGCCTTGAATCTTGGAAAAACCCTGAAAAGTACTCTTCTAAACCTCTCTAGTTACATAATAGAGGTTCTTGTCTTCTCAAAAGACCAACTCTAGTGCTCTAAGAAGAAGTTTAAAGGAGGTGCGTCGAGGTAGATGTAATCTCTTCTACCGACTCTTTCAAGTTTATTTCTTCCTCTACTTCCTCTTATTTAGTTGTTTCATTATAAAGTAATAAAATAAATATTAATTATATACTGATATGTTATTATAAATATTAAAAAACCCAATTTCATCTTCTATCCATCCTATGGAAAATGAAATCACCGCGCGTGCATACGTACGGAATACCATCTCCACGCCGTGGTGTAATCAATTTTTCCACCACCACATTACTTATATGGGTATAATGGTTTAAAGAATATCTATTTATAATTATTATAACATCATACTGATTATATGATATTATATCATCCACTACAATTCCATTTGATAATTATGGGAACGACATCATCGCTCGTGCGTACGTACGGATTACCGTCTCCACGACGCGATGAGATTCATTTTCCATGTTAACAATTCAAGAATGATTATAAAGTATATATAATAAGTAATCATAAAATATATGACATAATAATTCTACTGTATTTATGTATATATATATTTATGTAATCTACTTAATTCCATTCAATTCAATAAGGAAACGAAAAACAGTATTCATGCGTACGTACGGCCTACCGTCTCCATGAACGGTGTATTTCTTTCCACTTATCGATCTATTATATATATATGTATATTCTGAATATATATTATATATAAATCATTTTTTACATTCTGTAATTTATTAAATCAGGATATAAGTAATAATATCAAGAACAACAAGTCGAAACACATACGATAAATGAAACGATTTTTACCAAAACGCTGCTTTAACATGAAATTTACAAAAGAACTGGTAATATAAAGTCATAAGTGAACCATATATGATATCATAAAAATTAATATGATTCTGTAATAAGTCAATGACATTATTGAAATCATTATACAGGAGGTTCAGATACATAAGAATCATATCAGACATAAGGTAAGGGATAACTATTCCAATCTCATTCTTATCCGAGATTGTTATTCGTAAGTATTTAATGGGGTTATTGTTATCATACATGTCCATGTTTTCTAAAAACGTTTTCATGTATGTTTAATGTCCTTTTTACCCATTTTTACTTTTCCACATGTTATTGAAGTAATATTTCATTTGTTTACCATACAAGGAACTTTTTTGACTTTTCTGGAAAAAGTACGAGGAGAATGTTTCTTTTAACTTATACGGCTTGAACAAATTTTTACGGTATAATAACACCTTATTTACATAAATATTACTATAAATTATTTCATGATTATTTTCAACAAAATCCTTTTCTTTTAAAATTTAATGGCATTTTGTGAAAATGAAATTATTTTGAAGAAGAAAGGATATTTTCCTGAAGAATTTATTTCAAGTGTTTTATCAAAACCATTTTCTATATAAGATGACATTATTTCATATGTGTATGTTTTGAGTATAATGTCTCTATGATTTAAATGGTTTCACTTTTATTATGATTAAATGACATCCATTTGTTTTATATGGATTATGTTATGATGGGATGATGTTTATGAAACCCATTTTATTCTTTGGGTTATGATGAATGTTTTATGTTTATGTTGTGGCACACGTAAGAATGATTTCATTATGAGATGGATGGGAGCTATATCTCTCTCCAATGCATTGGGTAAATATTTATATCTAATGAGATAGACATGGATGGAATGGTAAGTTAATCTGGTTCAGTGATACAGGACTGGAACGAGGAGTGAACTCGATTCAGAAAGGGACTTTGTCCACTAAGATAGTCTTGGCAGCAATGCCTTGGCTACTATGGAAATCATATCACGTGCTTAATGGTTTTCCACAATTACATGTTTTATTCCCATGCTATTTTATCATGATTCATGTTCCTTTATGATATATGCCTTACGTACTTCCAAGATTTATGTCTTTTCTCAATATTTTGATGTTTAGATTTTATGTTCAAGTTTTTTCATTCAAATGTTTATGGATTGTTTTATGTTCTCTATGTTTACCCTTACGAAGAATTTGAGCTCACCCTTTTTATGTTTTCTTTTCCCTAGGATATAAAGAAAGGTTTTATGTAAGAAAACCAAAAGGGGAAGATATTTATGGGAGATGTTGAAGATCTTTCACCATGATTAGAAGATTACGTTCTGAGTTTCCAAAGTCACTAAACTAATACAGTCTTTGGGCGTCTGTTTTTTTCATGTATTAAGTATTCCACAAAAGTAATGTAATGTCCATGTACATCATTATTTGGGTCTCTACACCTTAGATCAAGATATCAAGGACTAAAAATAAGGAGTTTATGAATGGAACACGAGAAATAAAGCACTCAAGTTTTACAAAACATGACTACATGGCGTGTACAATTCCTACACGGCGTGTTCCCTAAAGTCATTCACATGGGCATATACTCCTACCTAAACTGGTCGTGTAACACCCCAAACACATGGAATGTTGTCTTAACACACGATGTGTACTTGAATCCTCTTCCCATTCCCGAGTCCTTTTACGTGGTTAAGCCACACAGCTCTCCTAAGACAAGACTACACAGCGTGTTCAAGATAGACACGTTGTATACTAGACAAGATTCACTTGGCCCGTGTTGTTAGTGACATGGACTAACACACGACTCACACTACACGGCGTGTTCCAGACGGACACGATGTGTATGAGAAAGGATAACACTGAACCGTGTTTTTCGTGACACGGTCGGGTATCTGGGTCAGACTACATGGCGTGTTCAAGGTGGACATGACATGTATATGAAAGGGTAAAACCAACCCGTGTTGTTCGTGACACGGCCGGGTACCTAGGTCAGACTACATGACATGTTTAGATGGAACACGACATGTATTAGACACGACTAAGCTAACCTGTGTTGTTAGTGACACGGGTGGGCACGGGGTCGACACGACATGGCGTGTATGGACGATACACAGTGTTTTCAATTCAGATTTTTCCTCATCCTATGTCTCTACCCACACTGCCTATGACACTGTAAGAGACTACATGATATGTACATAAAGTACACGGCATGTACTTAAAAAAAATAGTTTCTTCCCAAACATAAGAGCACACGGCATGTACTTAACATTACACGACGTGTATTCTGGGTTTTTCCGAATAGTAAGCCTTAGAAACTACTCTGGAACCCATAAAACACTAAAATGAGCATTGAAAGTACCAAATTCTGATCCGTGGGGGCCCATACTCCCCGCTAATCAAAGTTTGTAATCTTATACAAGTTGTAGCAAGAAAAAAAAGTGATGATCCACCAAATTATGGTCCATGAGGGCCCATAACACCTCAAGAACCAAAGTTTGGTGTTCATTCAAGCAAAACTCTACAAAAAACACCCTATCAAATAGTAGGTATTTTTATCAAGGCATCTATCACAAAAACATGCATATTTTACACATCATATATCACAACAACATGCAATCTCTAATGCATCCTAGATGGCATGGAAAAAATGCCTGACATGTGATTTCTAGAAAGTTCTTATATGATTCATGAGATGACATAACCTCATCTCATCGGATTGCAACAGAAATAGAACTTAAATAAAATCAATAATAACATCACAAATCATGTGAATCACTCAAGGTGAAATCAGATTAACTGTCATAATTTCAAAACCAGAAAAATTGAAATTTAAACGAGATATATTGGTTTTCCTTGTACACAGGTTAGCTACTCCAGGGCACAACTTATTAACAAGTACATATTCCATCATATCCCTTGATAAGGATCCAAATAGTAATTCAAGAGAAAAGAAATCCTCTGATACCACTTTGTAACATCCTGGTTCTAGAAGCCACCGAGAGGCGCCCCGTACCCAGTTGGTCACATGACCTCAAGAGCATTTCTCTGAACGCCAGAGGCTGCCGACTAGCAGCGAGGGCCTTTGGTGTGATTGTGGGAAAACTATGCCCTCATTGGCAGAGTATGTAGTAGAATTAAACAAATATATACAAGAGAAGAAGCAATAATAATATCATACAACGATAAATAGTAGAAGACTGAAATTATAAACTAGAGAACATAAATATAAAATGATGCATGATACATATGTCTATTAAAAAAGCTAAACAAGTCACAATGATGGAATTCAACAGTGCTAAACCAAAGGGAAAAAGAAATCAGATAAACTCCTTAGCATCGTAATCCATAGCTTGGTCCCATTGTTTCTAGCTCTAGATCAAATCAAGTACCTAAAGTAGAAGGGTTCTTGTCTTTATCTATATCTGCAATAATATAATCTGTTTGGGCCCAAAAGCATGACCCAAAAGGGTGTGAGACTAAATTCTAGTAGGAAACCACTCGAAGATTTGTGCCTAATAGTCAGTGAGTATATGGAAGGTAAAAGTATAGAAAATAGTAAACATGAAAGCACTAAGCAGTAAACAATTAAAAATTTAAAGAATTAAAAACACCACACAACATGAAACTACTAAACAAAGTAGATAACACAACAGGTAACCCTCTGGGAAGTACCCACAACCTATCCCCTCTAGTCCTACCTAGCAATAAAAGCAAGAAGCTAAACACAAGGTAACCCTATGGGAAGTACTCACAGCCTATCCCCTCTGGTCCTACCTAACAAGTACTAGAAACCCTCTAGGCAATACACTCAGTCAAACCCCTCTGGTTCAACTCAAGCATAGACTCTCTGAGAAAGAACTCATCGTCAATTCCACCTATAGGATCTTAATGGTACTAAAGTTTCTCTGGGGAAGCACTCAACATCACATTACCCCTGTGGATTGTGTTGAGGAACTATAGACACTTTAGGGAAGCACTCAATGTCAATTCGCCCTCGGGTCTCGCATTGTAAATTATAAAGACACTCTGGAGAAGCCCTTACGTCCTTCCTACCTATGGTCTATACACCAGGTTATCATGGACCTGTGTATGTCAAGAAAGTATAGAAGTGCGTAACGGCCAAGGTAAACATCATGAACTAATTGGATAGCATTCTACATCATAATAGGATAATAGAACAACAGTCACACCATCCTACAATACTAGGCATGGGAAACTAAACAGCAGCCTAGCAGAAAAACAAGACCCAAAGGTCAAAATAGGAAAAACATGTATGGGAAAAATATCCAAGGAAAAAAAATTCACCCTATTCACAACCAATAATCATCTACTTAGGAATACCAAGATAGTAGAGAAACAATAGGGCTAGAATGGTAAATGCACAATACCCCATTCATGGGTATTGGGAAAATTTGCACATAAAACTCAAAGACTTTCAACAAAATTGCACAAAACACCTACCTCAGGGTTAGGAGATCACTATATGTGAATATCAAAGATTGAATCTCCTTAGAATTACGTAGATCTAAGAAAACTTCTAAAACATTTAACCCATGATAACATGGAAAAAAAGAGAAATCATGAAACTAGGTTCCCGTAGAAGAGAGAACTCACTGATGCGATTCTAAAGAAATGGATGGTGTTCGATTCAGAGGAAAAATTGAGGATTGGGGTCTTGTCAAAGATCCACAACTGCTCGGCGCTCTCAGACAAACTAGGTTGAGACGGAGACGGTTCTGTCCGTCATACGCGACCCTAGTGAGTTTAATGAAAAAAAAAACAAAATACACGACATGTACTTTTGAAGTACATGACGTTTACTCTTTGTTTCCGTACTCCACTTTAGGCAGCCTCCATGTCATCACACATGGCTGTGTGCAAGGCCACTACACGGCCAACACATTGCTACCCTTGGTAACCAAGTACACAATGTGTACTCATAAAGTAAATGGCGTGTACTTCAAAAATTTCCAAAAACTCATCTTCTCTAAAAAACTCCAAGAAAAATAAAAACATACCTGAAAAGAAGATTCGGGTTCTTACAATTTCCATGTAATTTGTTAAATTAAATTTTATTTATGAGTATAAAAATGATATTACTATGATTAAAGTTAATAACCATGATAATGTTGGAAGAATTTTTCTCAAAGAATTGTTTTAACATAATTTTTTTCTAATAAATTAAATTTAAAATTTTTAAATAATTTACATAATATGATTTTAAACACATATATAATTATATCAAAACACATTTAATTTATAATCATTGCTAAATAATATTAAGAACACATAATGGTTAAAACATTATTTATCTAAAAAGAATTTTTTCTCTATATATATGTTTTTATTTAAAAAATAATTTCCTATTATATATAAATTGAATTAAATTTAAATAAGATTAAATTTAGTTTTAGAAAACTGAAATTTTTAATAGGGATTATTTTTTTATATCTATTAAAATATAAGTTACTTGTGTAAAAACTAGTTACCCAGGTAAAAATGAAAAATCTAAATGTAAAAATACACGAGTAAATGAATTCAAAAATGTTTGTAACATATGAGTAAATAATGTGTTGATGATATATAGACCAAATATAATGAAAAAATCCATTATTTTTAAATTTTGAGTCATTTACCAATGAATAATGCAATGATATTGTTGAAAAGTAAAATCAATTCACAAAAGTAACTTTTTATTAACTTATAAATAGGGATCATTACCAACCCAAATTGATATGATATATCTTATAAATTTCCATAAAAACCTACCCAATTTAAATCTCCTATAATTCCCTTTAATTTCTTAATTGTTTTGGTCACTATGAGTTATCATAATACCTTTAATTATAAAGAATTCATCAAGATGAAGTTTGTGGTCTCGACGTAAGTATTACTTAATCCTTACATTTTCTTCCCTATATTTATCACTAAATACCACGCTAAACATAGAAATATAATGAAAATTTTATCATAAGTATACATAATTTTTATTATATTAATGGAACAAACCTTATCTATTCCTTTCCATCCACTTATAAAAACAAAAAGTATGTTAACTGTGCATTGGGTGAACTAATGCCTCCATAAAGTAACATTTTTATCATGATTTTAAATACTTATCCAAAAAAATTAAAATATGATTACCATACAAAAAAATAAAAATAAAATAATAATGATTATTTTATAATGATATTATGAACTTCCATGAATATACTCACCAATCGAGTTATAATGGGTTCTTGTTTGGGTATGTTTAACCACCTACATGAACGATGCTATAAAAATATATCATGGATTACTGTGGGAACATAAATTTTATTATTGTTACAATTTAATTAGAAAATAATTATTTATTTATGGTTATAAAAATTTTATATTAATTATTTAACTTAGTATTAAAATAACATTTTTGATCACTAAAATCATCTAGACAAGATGACAATGATTTAGTTTTCACGCAAAATAAAAAAAATAAGAAAAAACTATATAACAAATAAATTGAATATAATAATAAGTTGAATTTTTTAAGTGAAATATATATGAATATTTAAATTTTTAGGGCATGTAAGAAACATAAATTTATTATTTAGGAAGTTAGGCGTAGAATCAAAACAAATGAGGAACAATGTAAGGGTTTCTTATCTCAATTGTCAATTGATTTAGATATAATTATTATCATACACAAAATTTTATTTATAATTGTATAAATAGTGAATATATAATATTTTTTATCATAATAATATCATTATTCATTTTATTTATTTTTTCATTTGAAATCACATCCATGAAGGGGTTTTAATTCGAAGGCTTCCAACATCGTAAAGGTTTGTGCTAACTCAATTTTTGTCAACCGAATTGTAAAAATTCTTATTGAACTCTATGGTTCTAGGTTTTTTAGTCTACAAAATGAATAATTTTTATATTATTTCCTCCTTCTATCTTGGGGTTTTGTAATTATTACTTATAACTTCATTATGAAATGATTATTACCTCAAATATCATGTTACTTGAAAGTGTTTATTGGTCTCAATTCCTATTTCTTGAGAAATACCACTTATTATGAATCAATTTAATTTTATATAGTGTATATACCACCGATTTTTTATGTTTTATCATGAATTACATTTTATTCATGGTATTTGATGTTCAATTTCAATCTCTTTCCCCTTCAAGGGTTTTGATTTGGGCGTAACTTGTGTCATATGGTTTCATTTACAAACCTAATTTAAATATAATGATCTCTCTAATATGATAACCCATATGAGGAATTTATAAATTCTTTCATTAAAATTTCATAATTATTTTCTTCCCCTTTAGTTAACCTTGGTTATGTTTGTTTCTCTTTATCTTTATTCAAAAGGAATGTTTTATAATATTTTAAATCATGTGTTTTTTAAATAAAAGTATTTTAAAAATATAAAGTGGAAATTAATTTTTTAATAATAATCAATATTCAACTCATTTTTTTGAATATACGTATATTTATTTTTAAAATTAAAATAATTTATTTTCAACTCTCTTGATTTTTTTGAAAATGATTTAATAGAAAATCAATTTAATGTATTGTTAATGTTTTTTTCAATGCACAGAATCACTTTTTACATTTATATGTGATTTTATATTTCTCACACCTTTATAATTTTATATAAAAAATTATCTATACATTTTTATTTTTTCTAAAACAAATTATTTTTTTTCTGAGTTTTATAAAATATTTCTTTGAAAATTATTTCACAAGAACAGTAATATTTCTTATTTCCAAAGTAATTTTTTAAAACTCCTAAAAAGAGTTTTTCATAAAATTCATTTTCTTTTGAAATATATTATACATGATTGAGGATATTATTAATATGATACCATCCAATTTAATTCTATATATGTCTTATGTAATTTCCTTCTCTTTTGGAGGAATGATCTATCACTACATTTTTCATTCCTAATTATCCTTTATGTATAAAGTACCACCTCTATGAAGATATGGGTTTAAATTTTCATCACCACCTCACATGACTAGTTATAAGGATAAATTTAAAGGATATATATAATTTTTATGATATAATAATGATTTTATAAATAAAAAATTTCATATACCTTCTTAACCTCTCATACATTGGAAATTAGAAACATCACTCCTGCGCATGTGCTAACTTCCACCTCCACGAAGTGATGTAATTGGTTTTTTATTACTGACTAACATGGATGGTTATGTAGATGGATTTAATGAATAATTATGTTATTAAGAATATTATTATTATTATTTAAAGTTAAATATAAATCATTGTTCCTTATTTTTCATCCATTATAAATTTAAAACATCACTAATGCGTATGTGTTGACTACCTCCTTTAGAGTGATATATCACATTCATCTTGATTACCTTGCCTATAAGGTTAAAAATGTAAATTAATGGTTTAAAGTTGATAATTATAACTTTTTATGATTATTTAGATGGTGTAATACTGACCCCTTGGACACTGATCATCATACGTAATATATTTTAAAGGTTAAGGACCGAACGAATATAGAAATTTTGATAGGAACTAAACTGATTTAGTAACTAAAAATTACATGGTAATAAATGAAATAAAAGTAATAATAATAAGATAATGAATATTAAAAATGTTTTAAATCAATTATATAATTAATATAGATTTATTATTCAGTAATGAAAATGAAGTACATTGCGATACGAGACATGAGGTGAGATATTTTTATTTAAAATGTAGTTTTAAATATTTTAATCTATGTTTCCGTCAAATTCATGTTCTTAAAAAAGTTTCAAGAATTTTTTTATTTATAATTCAAGGATTACGAAAGGAAATTTTCAATTCCATTTCCCTTTCATTACAAAACTTTTAAAAGGAATATTTTTTAAATTTTCCGCATGTCTCACTTTTGACTTTTTTTTAACAAAGTGGAATATTTTGTTCAATGTTTATCATAAGAACACCATTTCCCGACATCAAATATGTTATTGATTATAAATATTCCTATATATGTTTTTAAAGTTTTAAGAGGAATATCCTATTCCCATTCTTCATTTAGTTTTTTGGATTTTTCAAAAGAAAAATATATTTACATTTTTTTTAATGAAAATGGAAAATAATTTGGTTATGGGTAAAAATGATCCCTTTAAAAGGTTTTATGATGAAAATTTTCAAGATTTTAATTTTTATAATCATTATATGGTTATTGTAAATTAAATATTTTTACTATATGGACCATGATGTAACTATAAAATGCATTGGGTAATTATTTATTCTCTTGATAAATGATGATAAGAATTAACTAATTATGTGTTATTTTATAAATGTGAAAAAATGGTGAAAAATAGAAATGAATTTAATTTTAGAAGGTTCCTACATATATTTTAAATGATTTTTAAGAGTTTTAATGTGTGTCATTTGATTTTAAGAAGAATTTATTTGAGCACTTAAATATTAAAGGTCTATATTTGAGGAAAACATTTTCAATGGTTCTCATGTTTCTTAAAAATGGATTCATTTTTTTACTATTAATTATATGAGTTTAAAAGGTTTTGTTTAAGAAAAGTATGATTTTAATATGATATTAGGATCTATTTTAAATGATCAATGTTTATTGTGAGAAATATAAACATTTCTATGGGTTATATGTTTTTCACTAGACTAATGGGTTTACTTTATTTTTATATCGCTTACTGAGATTTTTATTCTCATCCCACATTTTCTAATGTTTTTCTCAGGACTTAAGGATGTTTTGAAACTATAATATCGTCAATAATTTATCTATGGTGATTTATCTTAAAAGAGTAAATATTTCCTTGAATTAAATAGGGGTGTAAATTTAAGAACCCTTTTTATGGTAAAATTGTTCACCCGAATGGCCTGAAGGCCTTCTTTTTTATTTCATTATAGATAATCCCCCTTTTAAAATTGTTCACAGTATAGAGGTTTCAAGTTTGTTATGTAATTGTTTTACTAATTATATAAAAACTAAACCTTAATGGTCTTTGAAATGTAAGAATGTGATATTCATTATATTAAACTCATAATTATATGTTTTATAAATTACAAGTAATTATAGTTTGTATTAGATCATATGTTTAGATAAATTTAGAGGTTGGGATGTTATTTGAGTATAAAATAAAATCCTTTTATAACCTTCAAATTTAGTATTTTAAGGAGAATTTGGGTATTTTTTTGGAATTGATGGTTGATTTGAAATAGTGGAATATAATGTCACATAGTTAATGACATCTCAATATTTATTATATTCATAATATGGTGTATTTTAATTTGATATAATAACAATAACTTTTTTAAATTAGTAATTAAATGAAACAATCTGGTACCAAGTTAATAATTGGTGTGAAAGAGACAATGATGGTTATCTGAATGAGTAACAAAATAGGATAAAAGATATGGTGAAAAATATTTTGGTTATGCCTAATTATCTATATAAAGTTATGATTAATAGCCTAAACCTATGTGTGTTTCCTAACATAGGAAATAAAATAAAAATGGTGTTTCAATGATGTTTATGTGAAAAATAATGAATGTAAAAAGATTATACTTTATAAGTATGAAGAATGTCGGAGGAAGTGCCTATAGAAATATCTTGAAATAAAAAGAAGTTGTTTCATATGTGGTAAATTGTACAATGGAGAAACAAACATCTATGGTAAAAATTATATTTTAGTTAAACCAATGGAGGGAAAAAAAGTTCTTACTAATTCATCTATTAAATGTTTTAAATGTGGAGAGTATGGGAATTAGAAAATAAATTCTATAGGTAAAAATATCAATATGGGGACTAGTAAGATCATATGAATAAATGTTTCGTAAGATCATATGCTGAATATGAAGAATATATGAATAAAAAATAAAAGGTATAATTTTTTAACACTATTACTTATATTTAAAGAAGTAAACATAATTAGATTGAGATTTACGAATCATAGTATATGATCCATATTTTGAATCTTATGAAGGATATACTAAGGAATAAGATGAAAAATCTTGGTTAATGGTCTAAGAAGGAATTTGAATGATTTAAGTGTATATATATAGGGATTTTAGAGTTATGTTGTAGCGGTATTTTATTTAATAACTTATAATATTTATGTATGATCATAATTTCAATTTTATAGATTCTATTTTGGGGTATTATGTGTTTTTAGGTGATAAATTATATTTTGGAGTTGTTTATTATGTTTTAATTACTGATTGAGGTATATATAACCCTTAGGTTTATCATATTATTTATAATGAAGGTTATTTTAAACCAACGTTATAATATTAAGGATAAAAGTAGTAAGGTAAAGGTAAAATTTAGGGTTAACATGATCTTTTATATTGAGGTAATTGGGGTTAATTGGGATAGAGGGTTAATATATTTTTAGAACCATGTGTTTTAACATATATATAAACATGGTAAAAATTGATTTGTAAATCTTGTGTTCAAATTTATTTTAGAAAAAGTTCATTATATTTTTGGGAATAATATAAGAATCATGATAAATGAGATATTTTTTAATAGTATGTTATATTATGTTAAAGTGTTTTATATTAACTAAGGAATACATATTGAGTTAACTTTTTAAAGAATATATGATTTTATTATGGTTTAATGGTTATTTATGGAAAATATTACCATATTTTAGAGAATATATGATTATGTAATTTACATTTTTCAAATATAACTTTATGATTGACTTATGTTTTTTTGGTGATTAATGTTAAGGTTTTTTTAAATAATACATTATCAAATTATTCTAGTCTTTGGGTTTAAAATTTATTATGTATTATTTTGAAGAGTTTTAGAGTAATTTATTTGTGGAATTATTTAAGATGAAATTTGTGTTTTGTTTTTGATGTTTTAAATATTGCTGTATTATTTCTTGATATTATGGTTTATTTGTTTTGGACATCATCATACCTTATACTATCCATTTTGGTTTGTGTTATCAGATAAAACCCATATAAATAACTTTTCACTAATTTATAGATCATATGATCTTTTAAAAGTTAATTTTATTACTTTAGTCATGAAAGATTCATTACAATTATTTTTCATATAAAATATGAGATGAAGTAAATATGAAAAAAATGGTCAATGTACAAACAAAATGATGAAATCAAACTTATGTATTGGAAAAAATCAGTTAAATATATTCTCTATTATTCCCTATCTTGATGGTAAGGCTACTCTTCAACTCAAGCAAGAAGAAGATAAATATATAAAGTATTATTTAAAAAATATTCATCAGATATCAAGGTATGCTTTATGAAACTAATTTTCATTATTATAATTACAATAAAAAATGAATGGTTTAAGGATTATTTAAGAAATAATAAGTTTCAAAGTCCTAATTTTTTTTAAAAGTAAATATTATCGATGTAGATTGAAAGGTATTTCTTTCAACTTTTGTATATTTATTTTCCACTACAAATTCCTTATATTTTCCTCTATTTTAAGGTTTCGTTATTATGGATCCTTTTAAAATTAATTCCTTTTAAAGTCACCGTCCTCTCATTGTAATTTATTTTAAAAAACTTTTACACTATTTTTCATCAGACATGAGATAAAATTTTCAAGGTCATAATTTAATTAAATGGGGAGAATGTTACACCTCAATATTTTAGTATGTATTACTTTAAATAAATATCTTCTTGAATAGTGTATGATATATAAAAAACCAAATTATTTTAACAATAATTTATTAAAATGAATGGTAAATGTCAATACATTTTGAATATGAAATGTGGAAAGAAATTAAATCTCACTGGTAAAGGAAATGAAATAACATTAAGAACACTTTATGATTGAAAGGGTTATTATTCTATAAAAGTTTGTTTTTATATTTTATATTTTAATTAAAACAATTAGGCATTTTATAATTTTAATTTTATGAAATGAACTAAATTTCTTAATTTAGCATGTCAAAATTAGGTTAGGGTGAGTTTTGTAATTTTTTTTGAAAATAATGAATTCTTGTTGAATACTGAAAAATAATAATTTTAAAAATACTGTCACTTATATGAGATTAACATGGTGTAATAATGAATTAAATATTTATGAAACCTTATTTAGAATAAATATATTTTTAATAAGTATCATAATGAATTTAAAAATGAAAATTTTAACATAAATATCCACATTTTTCATTTTTTGTAATTCTATGTAATGTTTTTATTCGAATAAAAACCATTTTTGGTTTTACATATTATTCAAGCATTAAATTTCTTAAAACTAGTTTTTGTTTATATTGAAATTAAAATAAGCCTTATTTTATAAAATATAATAAAATTAACTTCTTTCTAATCAAATTATACAGGATTTTGGTATATAATCATTCTATGATTAAAAAGGATATTAAAAAAACGTTTTTCATTGCTTTTTACACACTTATTTTAAAAGATATTTTTTCCACCATTACAAATTGAATCTTATAAAATAGATTCATTATTTTGGATCATAATTTTATATTTTTTTAATGAGATCCTTTTAATTTTTACTCATAATTAATAGTTATGATGGTAAACTTTTTCACCATGGTCAAGGTTAAAAGAGTTAAAGATGGGGTTCAACAAAGAGATATGGACTAAAATAAAACTAAAACATGTATAAATTTGACTATTTGTGTTTATTTTTTACCTTATCATATCATATATTCTAAATTTTACTAAATTGGATAAACTTTCCATTAGAAGTATTTTTATTATTTTTTCTTGTTCATAATATTTACAAGGGTTACACTACTCTCACTTATTAAAGGGAAACTCCTCCATCAATTATCCATACAATTTAAGCACCATATCTAAACCAATATATTCCAAAATACCTCCCAGATAAATAATACTCATGCATTTGAGGTCCTTGTATCACTAAAATACTAATCCTATAAAGATTATGATGTAAGCTAAAGGAATATATCCAAGGAGGAGGAATGAGTCATCAAAAAATTCTTTAATGTTTATTTCATCTTCTATGTAATTCCCCGACCCTAGTTACCCATATTCAGTGCATTATTACATAACATTGGCATGATCACAAGATATAATGTCTCGAAATACCGATTAGTTTAGTAGCTTTGGATGTACTAGATATATACATAAGTTTTACATTACATTATGAAATAAAAAAACATCATTCTGTCTCCTTTGAACACACTCATATCCCATAGCCTATCCCTGCAGGTCAATCATAATATATTTCTTCACATCTTAGGAAAATTAAAACAAAATAATGGGGTGAGATCATATGCTCAGTAAGGATAACAATATAGTGGAAACTTTTAAAAATAAGCATAAACATTGAAGGCAATGTATAAGACTAATGCACAAGCCTCTTAAAATTAAACATAAACATAATATGGAAAAGATAAATCAAATAATTTCATTTACTTATTCACATGGATATTCTACTAGTCGAATAATCACATTTAATATCAATAGATTATTTCATAATGATGGAATGCATAATACCGAACATCATAACCACATAGTCAAGGCCTCCTGCCAAGCCTACAAATACGATTTTGTCAAGGCCTTGTTCCAAGACACTAGTTTTTCACATGATACCTACCAATTCATTAAGAATCTATAACAGGATCCACCCGTCACTTACTAAGTCCAATGCATTCCTCATATGAAAATATTGAAACATAACATAAACATTTGTATTAAAAATAGCATACGATATGTTTATACTTTAACTATAAACCATGAATAGTGTAAAAATAACACATCCATATTCAATCATATCACAAAACCTTCAATAAAATATTGAAGATTATATCATAATAAATGAACTTCAAACAAGTGTAAAATCCATCAAAGGATGTTGACATAGATAAAATAAAATCTATTTGATAGAAATATCACTTTATATTTTGAAATCATTTAAAAGTCACATAATTATAAAGGAAAATATATACATTGAAAATATTCCTATAAGATTTTAAGGGAAGATTCTAAGGTGTTATAATGATGGAAAAAATCCTCACCTGCTGTATAAGTAAAAAAAATTCTTACCTTAATTTTTCGAAAAGGTCATAAAGTATCATTTTTGGAAAATGACAGAAATATTTCTTTCAAAACATTTTATAAAAATTTAAACAAGGGTATAAATGAATTTATACCATATTCTAGGAAAAATTAATATTTTTTTGAAATACATTTTTAAGAAACATGTATGTGGATGATAAATAAGTCCCAGTAGATATTTACGTACAAACAACCTTAGATAATAAAGATATAGTAAAATTAACCCCTACAATGTACCTTTCCTTGGTTGTAGGTATGTTAAACTTTTATATAATAGTTAAATCATTTTTATTAAATTATAAAATAAAAATTAGCATAAATATGATATTATATATGATTTTATAATATTGTTTTGTTAATAATATTTCAGTAGTATCATTGTTCCAGGTGTTAACAGATTTGTTTTCCATTAAATGTTTTTCTACATAAGTCATGTTGTTTATGGATATGATGTATTTGATTAAAATACAGAATAATATTAAGTTCTTAAACATTATTTTTATTCACAAAATGAAAATTTTTCTTGAATGGTTATGATGGGGAATGACTCTCATCACGTTCGCGGAGACAATAATCTGTATGTACGTATGTATGAGTGACAATACAATTATATTGATGATGAAATCATATGTAATTGGATGGTATATCATATATAAAGATTCATAAAAATGTTATATTTATTATTTACATCAATTATTATCATTATTATACCTATCCAAATAATGAAGTGTTGAATAACGAACTACACTATGATGTGGAAACGGTAAGCCGTACGTACGTAGGTATGGTTACTTTGTAATTCATAGGTTGGATAGAATAATGAATATGGTTATACCATATTTATAATAAAATATCAGTATGTATAAGTTACTAGAGTTATTATTTTATAATGGAAACAACCAAGAAAGATGAAGTGGAAGAACAAAAGAACTTTGAAAGAGGCGATGAAACTATTACCTCTTCTCCTGGTGGTTCCTTTTGATTTTATCAAAAGGGATCCTTTGGTCATATTTATGATCAAAGTAAGGCCTCTAGGTTGAAGTGAGGGTAGTTTTAAAGATATTTTAGGAGGTATGGTTGAGCCAAATGTATTTGGAGGTGTGATTGTGAGAGAAGGTGAAGTACTCTTTTATAAGAGAGGTGAGGGTCACTTTAGGAAACTTTTGAAATATTAATTTATTATACAATAATATTCGGTTTATGATGGCTCCAAAAGGATTTATTTAGAAGTTAATGTGAGTATTTGTTAAAAACCTCTCAAAAATAGGTTTTAGATAGGTTTAGGTCACCATATTAACCTTATCTTTTAGATTTAACTCTTAGTTAAATAGTTTAACTTTTACTATGTATTCTTGTATTATTATAATAATTGGTTAATAATATTACTATAAAAATAAAAGTGAACCCAAGTGGTTAATTATCAAAATATATAACATTATATAATTCCTTTGACCAATTATTAGTTTTTTAGGAATGTTATATCAATTAATAATATATTATTTGTTTAAAAACTCATTTATGTAAATTTTGACACTATTTATTATTTGTTTTTTTGAAAGTCACAAAAACATGATTAATTTCAAAAAAATAAATTAAATCAATAATAAAATGTCATATTAACTAAGAAAATTAGTGTAATGAATCAAAATTCTCAATTTACATTTATTTAGATATTTATAATACCAATTATTTTAATCTTTCATTAATAAGGTAATTACTGCATCATCATTGTGTCATAAATAAATTTAATTATTTAATTTCTAAAAATTATAAACTAAATAGAATTATTTAGGAAATATTTTTATCATTATAATGAAAATTAATAGTCAAATATATCTTATGTATAACCCTATATTAAAAATATATTAGTTATGAATATTTGAATTCAACACTTTTAACTCTTCTTTAAATAAAATAATAATAAATGTCCTAATCCAATATATGTGGATCAAAAAGGATCATATTTTATTCCTAAGGTTGATTTTGGTCAAAACAAATTATCCAATATAATTAGGACATGTGTTAGGGTATTTATAATATCATTGTTACCTTTAATTATCCTACATACGTTTAACCATGGTAAATAAAATTAAAAAGTTTCAATTCACTAAAAATTATTTTCATCATATTTAACCACATTTTACTTACTGATGTCAGCCGTGTCTCTCTGATTTTTGAAATTCAATTCACTGAAGCGGTAAAATTACGTTTTATGAAAATTTGCAAATGTGCCTAAAAGGTGGGTAAAAGACGTTAAAATGTTCAATAAAATTTTTTACATCTAATTTTATTATAAAATGACTCCAATGAATAAAATTGAACTTATATAGGTGTTATGTATCTATTTTGACCTAAAATAAATTTAAATAAAATAAATAATTTTTTAAATAAAAAGTAGGCTTTAAACAATAACGTAGTGTTTTTCACTATTCATCAAAAATTTAAAGTTTTTAGAAAAATACCAAACATTCACCCTAAGATAATTTTGATATTATGAATCCAAAAATGATTTCCATTTTGAAAAATAAAATTTATAAAATTTCAAAAAGTGGTTATTACTATTCATAATGGTTAGTTTGATTGGTCGTGGTGTGCTAGAATTCGATGTTGCGTACAACACAAGCTATTACATTATTCAAAGAGAAACATAATGTGGAAGCTTGGGGTGTTACATTCTTCCCTCATTCAAATAATTTTGTCCTTGAAATTTCTAGAATACTATGGAATAAAAATATTGAGGTGGTTCTTCATCATTTGTTCCTTGGGTTCCCATATTGGCACTTCCATCTTATGGATTCTTCATAGAACTTTTACCAGATGAGTCATTTGGTTTTTCAGCACTTGATCTTTGGTATCATGAATCTTCAAAGTCTCTTCACAATAATATAGATCAGGTTCCAGTTCTATTTATTCATAGATGTGTACATGCGTTGGTTTAGGAATGTATTTTCTCAACAGTGATATGTGGAACACATCATGAAATTTGAAGAGACTTGGAGGAATTTCCAAATGGTAAGCTACAAATCGAATTTGTTCTAGAATTTCGAAAGGTCTAATGTAACTAGGACTTAATTTACCCTTCTTACCAAATTGTATGACACCCTTCCATGAAGATACCTTCAAGAAAACATGATCTCCTACTTGAAATTCCAAATCCTTCCTTTGATTATCAGGTTAACTATTTTTCATAATTTTAGATACTTTGATATGGGTTGGGATATTATTCAACTTTTCCATTGTTTAGTCAAAAAGTTATGGGACTATGAGTTTTTTTCACCAACGTCTTCCCAAAAAGTAGGTGTTTGACATCTCTTTCCATATAACGCTTAATATGGTGCCATATAAATACTTGAATGTAAGCTATTACTATAGGAAAATTCTACCAAGGGTAAATATTGATCCCACATACCTTGAAAGTCAAGTGATCAAGATCTAAACATGTCATCTATGGTTTGAATAGTATGTTCTGATTATCCATCAGTTTGAGGGTGGTAGGCAGTGTTCAAACGAAGTTCAGTATCTAGGGCCTTCTGAAGAATTTTACCAAATCTTAATGTAAAATGGGGATCACGATCAGAAACAATCAATAGGGGTACTTCATGAAGTTTTAAAACTTCATTAATATATAGTCTTGCTAAACGTTCAAGTGGTAAATCTTCTCTTATAATAAGAAAATGTGCTGACTTGGTAAGATGATCAACAATGACCCATATTGAATCATTCTATCTAAGAGTCTTTGGTATCCCCATTAAAAATTCCATCGTAATATCATCCCATTTCCTCTTAGGTATGGGAAGAGGTTTCATTAATTTTCTATGATGTTATCTTCTAGCCTTCACCTATTTACAAACCATACATCTTGAAAAATAATCAGTAATCTCCCTCTTCATGTTGTCCCACTAAAATTTTTCCTTTAATTCTATATACATCTTAGTGCTACCAAGGTGTATAGAGAAATTGGAGCTATGAGTATCATCCAACAATTCCATTTTTAGACCAGGTATGTCAGGAACACAAATTCTCTTCCCAAATTTCAAAATTCCATTTTCATATACGAAGTCAATCTATCTCCCATCATTCACAACATTAATTTTGTTTTGAAACTCCTCATCATCAGTCTGAGAACTTTTTATCCTTTTTAGTAAAGATGGTTTGGAAACCATTTGAAAAAGTATTGATGTTTCACCTTCCATTATTATCCCCATATCCATATTTACTAGATCCATGAACATAATATCCATGTCAACTCTCATATTGTTAAAAAATCCATGATCCTTTCTACTCTGCAACCTTATTTACCTTACCCGAGTGGCACTGTATAGTGAAATCATAATCCTTGTGTAGTTCAGGCCATCATTTTTGCGTCATGTTGAGATATTTATACGAGAAAATATACTTCAAACTTTGATGATCAGTATATATCTCACATTGTTTACCATAGAGATAGTTTCTCTATATATTAAATGTAAATATTACAGCTGCTAAATCAAGATCATGAGTGGGATAGTTTTGTTCATGAATTTGTAGCTATCGTGAAACATATGCAATAACTCTATCATTATTTATAAGGGCACAACTAAGTCTTTTAATTTAAGAATCACTATAAATAACAAACCCATCATCCCCCGATGGTAGATTCAAGATAATAACATTGAATAATCTTCTCTTCAGTTCTTCAAACCATTCTTCACACTCTTTTGTCCAAACAAATTTAACCCCATTACGTATGAGATTAGTTAATGGGTTACCAATCGGGAAAAATTATGGATGAAATTCCAATAATAACCTTATAAACTAATAAAACTGCATACCTCAGTTATACTCGTCAGTGCTGGCCATTCATAGATTGCCTTTGTCTTTGAAGGATCAACAGATATTCCATCCGTAGAGACAATATAGCCAAGAAAAGAAATATCTTGAAGCCAAAATTCACACCTTCTAAAAATCCCATATAATTCATTTCTTCTAAGATTTTTAGAATAATGTGCAAGTGATTTTCATGATCTTATTAGCTTTTTAAGTATACCAAGATATCATCAATAAATACCACTACAAAGTCATCAAGATATTCCATGAAAACTCTATTCATTAGATCCATGAAGACATATGGTTCATTAGTCTGTCCAAAGGGCATTACTATAAACTCTTAATGCCCATACCTAGTATGAAATGTTGACTTCGGAATCTCTTCCTTCTTTACACACAACTGTTGATATCTATATCGATGTTCAATATTTGAAAAATATTGAGCTTCATGAAGTTGATCGAATAAATCATCAATGAGAGGAAATGGATACTTGTTCTTTTTTGTTATAGCATTGATATCCCTATTGTTAATGCACAACCTCATAGATCCATCCTTCTTATTAACAAAAAGAAAAGGGTCTCCCCATGTAGAAACACTAGGGTGAGAAAATCCTTTATTACTCAATTACTATAGTTTTTTAATTAGTTCCACTAATTCCACAGTGGGAATTCTATAAGGGGTCATCTATATAGGCCTTGAACAAGGAATTAAATCAACGAAAAACTAAAATTTCTCATTCTAGAGGATGTCCAGGTAAATCCTCTAGAAACACATCAACATATTCTTGCACAATAGGAACATCCTTTATTTGACCATTAAATTCCTAACCCATAGTTATTTCACTCTCTTCCTCCCCAATAATTGAACTTTTTAGAGCTATAGGGGGTGGATATGGATAAGAATTAGATGGTGATGTTTTTTCTCTAAAGATAAGGTATTCCTTATCATCATAAAAAATTGTAACCTCCTTATTCTTACAATAAATTCTCACATCATGGTCCGAAAGACAATCCATACAGAGAATTATATCAAATTCAATCATGTGTATGATGATGAGATCAGAAGATAAAGTACGTTTATATGACCTAATAAGAACTGATTCAAAAAACATTATTGCAATGATACTTCCCTTAGGAGTTTTGACTAAAAACTCCTTTTTCAAATCAGATTGGAAATATCTAATTTTCTTAGAAAACTGGGAAGATATGAAACAATTCAATGATCCAGAATCAAATAAATCATTGGATAAATTTGAGGAAACCCTTAAATTACCTGCCACTATGTTATTAAGAGCTTCAACCACAACAGTGGTGATCACATAAGCTTGGCCTTGCTCCCTTGGCCTTTTCCGAGGTAAGTTTCCTTGGTTCTTAAGACATTCATTTACATAATGACCCATTTCTCTACAATTGTAGCATTCAACATTGACAACCTATTTCTTTCCCTTTCTATCACAAGTTTGGTGGCCTTTTTGACCACACTTGTAATAGACTCACATTCCCTTCAGTAAAGCACCGACGTGTTTCTTCCCACATTTACTGCAGGATGGAAATTCAACTTTTCCCTTCTTCCCCTTATATCTATTTCTAGAGTGTTCAGCAGATCTCTTCTTCTCTTGCTTTTCTTTAAATTCATAAGAGTTATAGAATTCCTTTTCTATCTTGATAGTACATGAGACAATATCCTCATATGATGAGAAGGATTGTGAGACTAATGATAAAATGATAAATAGTTTTAAACCATAAAATAATCGATAAATATTACTCATTGGGTTACGTAAATAATATGTTGCATGCCTTACTAACCTTGTAATGTTAGCCTCATACTTTGCGACATTATCATCCTCCTTTTGCCTCAGACTCAGAAATTTTCTTTACATATCTACTCAATGGTCACAAGGAAAGTATTTTCTAAGAAAATACCTTTAAACTCCCTCCATTCCATATTGGATATTTCTTCATCCTCCTTTTTGTTTTGAATTAATTATCACCATTGATCCGCATCTCCCATGAGGCGATAAAATTCAATAATTTTTTTCCCTTTTACTACTCCCCAAAGCATGAAATATTTTCTCTAAGGAACTTATACACTGCTTAGCTACAAATGGATTTGTAGTCCCATTGGATGTTGATGGTTGTTTCCTCATGAAGTGTTTTAACATTGATATTCCGCATTGTGGATTAGGGTGATCTATAAGGGTAAGGTTATTAGCCTTAGTGAGTTGTCCTAATATGGTTATAAGTTTTTCAGCACTGGTTGCCTCACCATCTCCACTATAATTATCTTGAGTAGGAGGGAAATCCGTACATGAATTACGTGCGTTGATACAGTTTCCATTCCTTCTATTAGGCACCATTTCTAAACAATTCCATTCACTAGATTAGTTTATTAATCTCAATACATTATTCAAACTAGTAAAATACCTAACATAAATTGAGAATTTTATGCATATAATCCATAATCATATAAAAATTTTTTCTTTTAAGGAAGTATATACTCATAAATACTTTATAATGGTTTTTAAAGAAATTCTTAATTATACTAAGCATATCCATTGGGAGTTTCATAACCAAGAGTGCATCAAGGACCGTTTTTGCATACCAAGATACTCGGGGTCAAGCCCAAAATGCCTTGTCTGAGTTTTCACTCCTAGGTACATCTATGCCAGAGCTGCCTCTACCGGCTCATATCCTAAAAGGGATGTATTTATTTCAAAATACAAAAAATCTCTATATTACCAAAATTATAGGAAATTATTCTATACTAATCCTCAAAATTCCTCTTAGGGAAATGTTATCTAATCAGAGTTTTTCTAAATATAGCTTCCAAGGTTTGTACTAAACTTACATTGATACCAAATATAATGCTCCGACCATAGTTACCCAAAGTTGGGGAATTATTACACAACATTGTCATGATCAAAAGATATTAAGTCTCAAAATTAAAATTAGTTTAATAGACTTCAAAGTACTAGATACATTTGTGAATTTGACATTACATAATGAAATAATAAAAAAATCATTGTGTCTCCTATGAACACACTCATATACCATATCCTACCTCTGTAATTCAATCATAATATACTTCTTTACATCCTAGGAAAAATAAAACATAATAAAGGGGTGAGCTCAGATGCTCAGTAAGGATAACAATATAGTGGAAAATTTCATAAATAAGAATAAATATTAAAGGAAATGTATAAGAATAAAACACAAGACTTTTAAAATTGAACTTCATAATAATATGGAAAAGATAAATCAAATAGTTCCATTTACTTATTCACATGGATATTCCACTAGTCGAATAATCCCATGTAACAGCAATAGTTAATTTCATAATTATGGAATTCATAATGACATACATCATAACCACATAGTCAAGGCCTCGTGACAAGACTACAAATAATATTTTTCTAAGGCATTATGCCCGGACACTAGTTTGTCTCATGAGACCTACTAATGCATTGAGGGGATATAGCTGGCTTCACCCATCACTTACTAAGTCCAATTCATTCCTTATATGAAAATGTTGAAACATAACATAAAAATTTGTATTAAAACTAGCATAAGAAATGTTAATACTTTAACCATTAACCATGAATTGTCTAAAAATCACATATCCAAATTCAAACATATCACAAAAACTTCAATACAGTATGGAAGATTGTATCCTAATAAATCAACTTTAAACAAGTGTAAAATCCATCAAAGGATGTTGACATTGATGAAATAAAATCCATTTGAGAGAAATAATTCTTTCTATTTTGAAATCATTTAAAAGTCACATAATTATAAATGAATAAATTTATTTTGAAAATATTCTTATATTCTAATAAGGGAATTTTTGAAGGTGTTATAATGGTGGAAAATAGCGGCACCCATCGTATAAGTTAATAAAAACATTCCTACCTTAATTTGTCAAAATGGTTATAAAGTACCTTATTTGGGAAACGACGGAAAGATTCCTTTCAAAATTTTTTATAAAATGTCAAAAAATGGTGTAAATGACTTTAACCCATTTTTTAGAAATAGTAAAAATGTTTTAAATACATTTTTAAGAAACACATATGTGGATGATTAAAATGTCTGAGTAGATACTTACGTACAAACAACGTCGGATAATAACGAGATAGTAAAATTAACGCTTACCTTGTAATTTTCCTTAGACGAGGGTACATTAACCTCCTGTATAATAGTTAAATCATTTTTATTATATTATACAAGAACCATATACAGAAATATGATATTATATATGATCTTCTAATATTTTTTTGTTAATAATATTTTAGTAGTATCATTGTTTCAGGTGTTAACTGATTTGTTTTCCTATATATGTATTTCTACATAAGTTACATTTGTAATGTATAGGATGTATTTGATTCATATACATAATTATATTAAGTTCTTGAAGATTATTTTTATTCATAAAATCAAAATTATTATTGAATGGTTACAATGGGGAATGAATCTCATCGCGTTCATGTAGACGGTAATCCGTACGTACGCACGAGCGACAATACCATTCTATTGATGGTGAAATAGTATGTAATTAGATGGTATATCATATATACAAAATCATTAACATGTTATATTTATTATTTATATCAATTATACTCATTATTATACCCATCCCAATAATGAAGTGTTTAATAACAAACTACACTACGATGTGAAGATGGTAAGCCGTACGTACGCATGTATGGTGACTTTGTCATTCATAGGATGGATAGAATAATGAATATGGTTGAAAAATATTTATAACAACATCTAATTATGTATAAGGTACTAGATTTATTATTTTATTATGGAAACAACAAAGAAATAGGAAGTGGAAGAAGAAATGAACTTTGAAAGAAGTTATGAAACTATTACCTCTTCTTCAGGTGCTTCCTTTTGATTTGATCAAAAGGGATCCTTAGGTTGGCTTTCTAATCAAATTAAAGCCTCTAGGTTAAATTTAGGGTAGTTGGGATGATATTTGAGTTGGATTTGGCTGAGAAAAAGGGATTTGGATGTGTTATTTTGAGAGAAGGGGAAATACCCTTTTATAAGGGAGGTGGTGGTCACTTTAGGAAAATCTTGAAATATTAATTTATTATAGTGTCATATTCGATTTATAATGGCTAAAAAAGTATTTATTTTGAGTCTAAGGTGGTTTTGGGTTGAAGACGTCTCAACCAATAGTTTTTATATAGGTTTAGGTCACCATATTAACCTTATCTTTTAGATTTAACTCCTATTTAAATAGTTTAACTTTTACCATGTATTCTTGTATTATTATAATAAATGGTTAATAAACATACAATAAAAAGAAAAGATAACCCCAAGAAGGTTATTATTGAAATATATAACCATATATAAGTTCTTTTTCCAAACATTAGTTTTTTAGGAATATTATATCAATTAATAATATATTATTTGTTTTAAAAACTCATTTATGTCAATTTTGACACTATTTAGTATTTGGTTTTTGTGAAAGTATACAAAACCTGATTACTTCAAAAAAAAAAGATTAAATAAATCCCAAAATGTCATATTAACCTATAAAATTAGTGTAATTCATTAAAAGTCTCAATTTAAATATATTTGGATTTTTATAATATCAATTATTTTAATCATTCATTAATAAGGTAATTACTACATCATCATTGTGTCATAAATAAATTTAATTATTTAATGTCTAAAAATTATAAATAAAATACCATTATGTATAATATATTTTTATCTATATAATTAATATTTATGGTTGAATTTATATTATGTATAACCTTATATTAAAAATGTTTTAGTTATGAATATTTGAATTTCACACTTTTAACTCTTCTTTAAATAAAATAATAATAAATGTCATAATCTAATACAAGTGGATCAAAGAAGAACATATTTTATTCCTAAGGTTTATTTTGGATGAAAAAATTATACAATAGAATTATGACATGTTTTAGGGTAATTATAATTTCATTTTTACCTTTAATTACCCTATTTACTTTTAACCGTGGTAAATAAAATTCAAAAGTTACTATTCACCAAAAATTATTTTCATCCTATTGAACCATATTTTACATACTTATTTAAAACATGTCTCTCATATTTTTTAAATTCAATTCACAGAAGTGGTAAAATTACGTTTTATGCAAATTTACAAATGTGCCTAGAAGGTGGCTAAAAGACGTTAAAATGTTCAATACAATTATATATATATAATTTTATTATAAAATGACTCCAATGAATTAAATTGAAATTATATAGGTATTATGTATCTATTTTTTCCTAAAAAAATTTAAACAAAATAAATTATTATTTAAATAAAAAGCAGGTTTTATACAACAATGTAGTGTTTTTCACTATTCATCAAAAATTGAAAGTTTTCAGAAAAATTTCAAAAATTCAGCCTAAGTTAATTTTATATTCTGACTCCAAAAATGAAGTCCATTTTGAAAAATAAAATTTATAAAATTTCAAAAAGTGGATGTTACTATTCCTAAAAACTAGTTTTATTGGTTGTGGTGTGCTAGAACTTGAAGTTGCATACAATGAAAGTTATTGCGTTATTCAAAGAGAAATGTACTGTGGACACTTGGGGTGTTAAATTATACCTCCTCCAAATCTATTATAATCATATTAATATAATGAAAACATTATCTTTACTATACTAAACTGTTATTTTATTATACCTTCTTTTCATCATATGAGAGATGGAAACATGGGTCAGACATACATTAAGAATACCACATTCCAGAAGTGATGTGTTTTATTTTTCAACACCACATAACATGAATGATTATAAGCACAGATTTAATGGATATTTATGTTTTATACAAAATAATTATGAGTTTATTAATATAAAATATTGTCTACCTTCTTACTCTTTCATCTATTGTAATAAGGAAAACATTTCTTGTGCAAGAATGAGGACTACCACCACCACTAAGTGTTGCAATTCATTTTTCATTACTGCCTCACATGGCTGGTCAAATGATAAATCAATTAAAAAAATATGATATTTATAATATTTCAAGAATGTTATTATTTTTAATTAAAATATTATTAATTTTTAATTTAAAATACTTTTTTAATTTATTTTAAATGGTTTTAAAAGGTATATTTTTAACATTTTTTATATGACCCACTTTTTACTTTTTAACAAAAGTATAAAAGAATATTTTTTAAAGTTTACAACATGAACTCCACTTCCCACCATTATTGAAATTATTAGTTATCAAGATTCCTCTAAATATATTCAAATATTTATAATGATGATACTATTATCATTTTTATGAGAATTTGAGTCCTTAAAAAGAAAGTAATGTTTCTCCTTATTTTTATGTGAAAAATTTAAAGTCATTTTCTTATGGTTTATAATGATTTTTTCTATGGTTTTATGGTGAAAAAGTTAACAATATAATATTTTTATTTATGATATGATTATTTATCATTATAGGTGACGATGAGTGGTCCTGAGATATTTCCATCCAATACATTAGGTAATTATTTAATATCGAGAGAAATGATTATTAGAATTAACTATTTATGATATATTCTATACAAGTAAAACATGAGTGAACACATGTGATGAATATAGTTTATTCAGGTTCCTACATGGGTTTTCAATGATCATGATCAGTTTTAATAGATATTTTTTTAATTTAAGTATAAGGAATACTAGTTCTTAAAAGTGAAATGTATGTTTTCAATTAAAATTATTTTCACAGATTCTCTGGTTCCCTTCAGATTATTTCATTCTTATTTTATTCTTGCTAAGGGTTTTAAAGGTGTTGTTTGAGAAAAAGTAGATTTTCACATATAACTATGATATATTTTATACACTCAAAGTTTATTGTGAAGAAGGTAAACCATTTTATGTGTTTCCAGATTTATTAATGTATAAATGAGTATATATTATTTTTGTATCCCTTAGCAATTTTTTTGTGGTCTTCCCGCATTTTCAAATGTTTTTCACATGATTTAAGGATGTATATGAACTAAAACAAGGTAAATATTTCCACTATAGCGACTCATCTTAAAATAATAAAAAATATATTGAATAAAATAGGGGTGGAAATTTAATAACCCATATTTATGGAAAAAAGCTACACTATATGGAAGTGTCAACTTTTTAATGTAATGGTTTTATTAATTATTTATAAATATAAATGTAAAATTTCCAAGATCAAATTATCCTCCCCATAAGAGTCTTAGTATATTCTTTTTAGGTTTTTCATCTATGGAATCTCAATGTTTTTGAAATAAATTCCTTGATACACTAATTTTTATTGGCGGGTCATTTTTTCTCTTGGTTCACTCGACTCGTGGTTTTTTTATTTTTCTCCATTTTATTTTTACAAGTTCATTGGTTTCTTCTTTGGTTTTTGATTCACCTTCATTTTCCTCTTCGATGGTTTCTTTAGATCTATCAGTTTGTCCAACTTCATCATTAAACAACTTTCTAATATCAGTGGATCATCTGTGAAGAATTAGATGTATAGATTTGTGGTTGTTCTGCAGATCTATGGATCATCTATGGGTGTTCACTTTTTCTAATCCATATATCTGTGGATCATAGGATGCATGTATCATCGAAAAACTTCTTCAGAATTGTGTATCATCTACAGATATGTAGATAAAATTTGGATTATTAGACATCTTTTGCGAGTCTCCATCATTGGATTTAATTTCAATAGTATAGATATCATTGGTTCCTGGGAAGTGGTTCTTCTGATTCATTATTAATTTAAATGTTACAATGATTGGATAACTATGTAAGGGGTCCCTCTCTCGATATATAAGTAGACTCATTTTGTGTCCGGATATTTATCTAATTTTTGATTAGTAATTTGTTCATTTTATTCCTTTGGATATTTAACTTAAAAAAATCCTATGTTGGAATTATTTTCAGATTGGAAACCAGTGTACAGTTAGGATGCTTTAGAATCATTTCCCTACAAGTCACCTTGATAAGATTTTCTTATCCAAAACCAGTTTATAATGCTTGTACATTTATGGTATTGAATTTTTTTTGAGATCAATAATTTCTTACCCATCTCCCATTAAGGTCATGCAGGTGGTATTTGTCTTTTTTGGAAGGAGAAAATAGATATAATGGTTAAATATTTCTCTCACAATCACATTATGGATACTATCTACTAGCCTTATATAATGTAATTTTATTTTTTAGGATTCAATGGATGGACTCATCAATGCAAAAAAGGTAAGTCTTGTAAATTTCTCATGGCCTTACATGAGAACTTACCCAGACCACTACTTTTTGGTATGTAATTTAATGAATTTTTCGTACAACATGAGAATAAAGGTTTGGTTAGTAAAATTATTGAGACAATGATAGAGTTTCATTAAGCAACATAGAGTATGAATCTTATTAATATAGGTAATTCAGGAAACCCAACCACATGGTTTTGTGGGAACTCTATGAACACTCACATGGAGGAGCATCTTGATAGGTTCCCGGGTCTGAGAAAATGGACTAATTTTTCTCATCATCATTTAGGTTTCTCATATTTCACCCACCACCTCATACAAATTCCTTATCCTAATTGATTTTTGTTATGGGAAAATAATTTTGACACATGAACTAATATTTATATTTGAATGCATCTGGGCTAAAAATAAGGAAAGCGAAGAAGTGATCCATACTTTTTGGAAGGTAGGGGATCTTAAAAAAGGATAGAATATACACCATGTAGTAGTAAAGTTAAAATGGTAGAGAAAATTTAAGTACCACCAACAGGATTCTCTTTTCAAAATAATTGAAAGGAAACTTAGTAATCTATATTATCTCCCCCTATGATACAATTATTCATAGAATTTTATCCATTGAATAAGAAATTGATTCAACACTCAAAATTAAGGAAACATTTTGGGACATAAAAGCATGTGAAACCCATATCAAGGAAGGTTATTTAGATTCATTCTAATTTTATCTGAAGTATTCTTCTAGGCTTGAAAGAACAACATCTCATTTCCTACTAACATAGAAGCTATAATTGTTTCTAATGAAATTGGGATACATGATAATATCATTAATTTTTACCAGGACCACTTTATGGTTGGGGATTCCACCATTTCATCTAATATTTTATTTACATTGAACCAATGGTCACAAATACTATGAACTACCACCTTATGTGTTAATTAATTGATGTTGAAATTTTTATGGCTATAAAACAAACCCATTAAATAAAAGCATTTGGGATAGATGGGATCCACCTCTAAATTTTAAAAAACTTCTTACACATTAACAATAATGATATATTGGGACTCATGAAAGACCTTAAGGCATGTAAGGAAATGTTTTTTGAGTTCAATGAAACAATTATTACTCGCATTCCTAAGACAAAAAAACCTTTTTTGATCTCATAATTTAGACCTATCATTTTAAATAATGCTATTTATAAAATTTTCTCAAGGATTCTAGTTAATTTTCCAGATACCCAGTTATGATCGATTATTTTGGAAAATAAGATTGAAGTAATCACCAATAGACTCATCTTTGACAATTAAATTATTTCTTATGAAGGTTTTCATAATGTGAAAACATTTTATTCTATAAAGAGTAGTATTATGGTTTAGAATCTTTATATGATTAAGGCATATGACATGGTTGAATGATCATTCCTATAGTTTTTTATAAGTAAGATCCTGTTTTTCCCAAAATGGATTGAGGTTGTCATGAAGTGTTTATCAATAGTTTTTTAAAGATTAAAATCAATGGTGTACTTTGTCATAGTTTTCTCTTTCTCGGGGGTACTCAACAAGGGTAACCTATTTCCCCTTTCCTTTTCATTTTGATGGCTATTTTTTTCTAATATAAAATTAAATTAAATAAAGGATAACATAATTCATACAAGAAAATGTGTGTATATGAGTCCCTCTGATTTCCCATATTTTTTTTATAGATGAAAAATTTCTCTTTTTAAGGGACACCAATAAATAATTAAATTTTATTTGTCACATGATTTTCTTGTATGTGAGGGAATTATGGTAATAATTCAACCTTGTAAAATTAGAAATACCACTTAGTTCAAGATTCCCTATGATTATAAAGGTAGGGCTCAATAGATCTTCCGATATTCAGGTGTTCTATAATAATATTAAATAACTTTTCCTTGCTATGATTTTTAGATAGTCTAAAAGAGATATTTTTTCAAGTATTCTATACAAATTGGTAAAAAATATAGGGGTGATCTTTTTATAGAATATCTAAATAAGGTAAGGAATCTAATATCAAGGTGGTGTCTTAGGCGATACCAACATATGTCATGTCCTTATTTTAGCTCCCTAGATTTATTATGAATCAAATTCAGTCATTCCTATCCAAATTATTGTAGGGTAATCATAATGAGAGTAATAAAATTCATTAGGTGACTTGGGATAATATTTGACTCTATAAAGGAGGGAGGGGAATGCAGTTATGAGATATGAGGTGTTTCAATAATTCCATATGGGTGAATGAAGTATGAAGGTTACTAAAATAGCCTAATTTACTAGGCACACAAATCCTATATTCTAAATATTTCACCCATTTAGACTTCTGTGGAACATATTTAGGCCCCCACCCCAACTATTTCAAAAGAATAATATGTGGGGCACACAAGATCATTTACAATGGTATTTACTTGAGAATCAGAGATAGTCCCTTGGTCATGGTTTGGAAAGATCCATGGTTGGTTGATGGTGATGTGGCGAAGGCTACATTACAGGTGGTTTTTGGCAGGGAATATGCCACTTTTCATTCCCTATTTAATAATGCAGGCACCGAAAAGTGTATCAATATGTAGTAAGGTTGGATCAACGATAGAGATTGCTGAATTATCCTCAGTATCTCTTGCATAAAGGATATGTGTAAGGATAAAATGTAATAGAGTAATAAGAGTTTGGGATTTTACTCAATTAAATCAGGGTATAGGATAGAATGTGGAATAAAAAACCTAGAGTATTATTTTATTTAGAAAATAGTGTGGTGTTTAGAAATTAATCTTAAAGTATGTTATTTTTGTGTGAAAAATATTCATTTTCATCCTTCCTACTGAGGATTTTCTTTTGTACCACCACACAATAGATGATCCTCTATGCTCTCTATGTGTGGTAACACCAGAGTGCACACTAAATGATATTTGTTTCTTCCCTAGGGATAGATATTTATAGAAAAAATGGGATTCTAATATAGATAACATGTCATAAATGGTTCTTGGGTATATAAAAATTCTATTTTAGTTGTGATCTTGTCTCACTATAGAGATAATGGAGGCATGTTTCATTAAGTCTTAGATTATCTGGGTAAGAAGGAATGACCTGGTTTTGATTTAGTTATCGATACTAATTTACTTTTTGATTGAGCAAGCTGTATCTTGGTTAGAGACATGTAAATACTATGAGGACCCAGTTGAGAGTCCAATTTTTTTCCATATATTGGAACATGGAATCCTCCCCCAATAGATGTGTTGAATATAAATATTAATGTGACACTCTCTAGATATAGTTCAATGGGTTTTGGTCTTATTGTTTTGTACTCCCTCAGATGGATCATAGTGACATTACAAGAATATTTGTGTACACATTGGGATCTATTAGTGGATGAAACACATTACATTTTCATGAGAATAAGTATATTCATCGTTAGATAATCGAAAGAAATAATTGTGTAGTCAGACTATATTATTATTATTAACTCCATCCATGTAGTGGATAATGGAATCCAATATTTTGGCCTTATGGTAATGAATATAGATTCCCTTTATCTAATTTTTTCTCCATGTAATTTTTATTTACCCAAAAGAGAGGGGAATAAGGGAAATTCTTTTTGGCTACATGTGGTCTCACTAGTGAGTCAAATGTTTGGTTGGGTGATTTACATTCATGGATGAACTCTTATGTACTTCATGAATGTCGATCTATTAATCAAATTTCATTTATTTTCAAAATAAAATCTATAAGTTATTATAAATATACTATTGTGAAATCCTTGATGTTAAACTCATAATTATGGGTTTTTTATGTTTCAATGAATTATATTCAAACCTTTAGGTTACCACTTAACCACTTATTGATCGATGATTTATATATTTTTATCACTGGTGGAAGTTTAGATATGGAAATTAAGCCTTGATACTTCTTGAAAAGAAAAATAATTTTATATTTTCATTTCTCATGCTTTCAACCTATTCATATATCCATATATATTTTACTCAAATATTTTATGTGATTGAATTTCACCCCTTTGTAATGTTTCAGTAAAAAATTCTATAAAACTTTCGATTCATTACTCAATGTAGGTAATAAGATTCTATGAAAATTACATCAATCTTTTCATTTTCACTCACCCACTTCCATAATCTTTTGGAGATTGATATTTTTTAATTTCATCAACCCAACTTATTATCTCAATCATACTTAAAAAACCATCAGTTAATAAAAAATAAAGTACTAATTGTGTGAGTCATACCAAATGTTGAACTAACTAATACCACATGTTACTGATTAACATGTAACACCACTTAATATCTATGGTCCTTTCTTTCTTAACATGGATTTACTTTTTTTAGATGACGATAAACAATATTTTAATTCTCTTCACAAACTTCCCCTAAACACATTCAACTCATGAAACCATGTACTGAAATAAAATTTTTTCATAGGAAAAATAATAATTGGTTATAACAATTTCTTCTCTACAACTTTGGTATCTTGAAAAATAATCAATACATACCACATTGTTAGAACATGATTAAATAAACTTGAATTTCCTGAATTTTTTTCTTCTTCCTTTAAGATATATTCTTCTTTATTGTTGGTATGATTTCACATGAGACATGGGACAATATCATTTGTTGGTCACCAATGTCACCTTGACACCACTTGATATTTAAAATAACTCTTTGTCACAACTTTAACTGTATATCATTATTTAAATCATTTGATGTTCTTTATCACAAAATAAAATTTATTATTGTAAATATAAATCTAAAGTGGTTGCTTCAAACCATATATTAAGTAAAATTTGGGCCTTATCACCATTTATACTTCTTGTTTTAGCCTGTTACTAATTAATAAATTAAATAACTCTATCCATACTTGTTATATTTATATCCTTTTACAATAATCACACCACATTGATAATATATCCCACTTAAGTGAATATTTCTTGAAACTACAATTAACAATATTTAAATACATGGGGAGAGGGGTACATCCAGTACATCCTCATGTTGAAGATTTTTTTGGTATTTGTGAACTAAAAATTTTCTTCCAGACCACTTACAAGCCTTTCCAATGGTTATTAATGTCATATAACTTCCATAAACTTCAATATAGATGCCATTTTTGGAGTTCTATATCATCTTCGGATTTGTATTTAATTCCATTATGTTAAATATCAAAGTACATTGATGTAAAACAAAGTTATACTAATTTATACTTCATATTTTATAAGAGGGATCTTATAGAGATATCTAATTATTTACTTATGGTATAATTTATGAAATCACTAAGGTATTCTTTATGAATAACATATTTTATTTAACTTAGAAACATCTTAAACTTTTCATGAATAGTGAGTATTTCTTCAAGTGTGCATACATATTTCTCACAACTAGAGTGGATCCCTTAATTTTCCTCTAATGTTTTTGTTCTTTACAAGAGGGATACTATGAGTAAGGCATTATTAGTTCTTTTTTAGTCCTTTTTTGTGTTACATCATCATTTTTATCCATGATAGTAAATATATATTCTAGCACAACATATTTTATTTTGGTACAATATTTATTTCCATTTTTCAAAGTAATGAAGGGAATTTTTATTACACATTTTTATCCCTTATTTTTATAATATCTATACACATGTGAATGATTATCACAAATAAAATATCTTTTAAAATATTCATTCCTTATGAAAATATGCTTTTGTTAAGAATTTTTTTGAGAATATTTCATTATACCAGTGAGAAATAGTCTTTCTAGGAAAACATAAATTGTGTTCGAAAATATCTCTAAATAGTATCACATATTTCTAACTTCTTTTAAGATTAATAACCTCTATATTTTACATGAATAATCCTCAATTTCCTAGATTCCAAATTTAATTTTGTGCACTGTTCACTAGTCAAGGCATCCATTAGAGGGATCTTATTCAATTAATTATAGGTTTTAAAAATCTCCTTGATTATCATGATCATTTCATCCTCCACCTAAAATTATGAAGTGAACTACATTAACCTTTATCTAGATTGTTTTTTATATTTTATTCTGTATTTATGTTATTTTTTGAGATAGATAATTCAAGCCTTAAATTCCTTACTTATGGACATCCATTTTTCTACTTCAAGAGAAAGTTATTAAGTCACTTTAACCCTTCATCATTGCACACATTATCATAATTTATCTATTCCCATACACATATATTTTTTATCCTTTAAAAAAAATTAGATCTATCATAAATCTAAATTTAATCCATACATACTCTCCAATTAATCTACATTATCATTTGGGCTTGGATATCATCTTGGTTACTACATGCACATTATATAGAAAGATGACATGATATCATTTCCATTTTTTGAAACCTCATCCTACATCATTATTTATGGAGATATAATAATTTTTATATTTTAAAAAATATTGTGAAATATTTTTAAAAGAATATTTAACATTGATTTAAAACATACTCACCTTAGTGGGTGTGAAATTCTTGGGATTGATCTTCATACTCTTATTATTTTCTTTCCTATATAAATAATCCAATATTTACTAGATTGGTTCATTGGTTTCTCATTATAACTAGGTTTATATTCAACCCTTTAGGTTTTATCTAAAACCTTTTTAAAGTATTCTGATTCATGATATGGTCCCCTAAGCCCAAATGACTTATATTTTTTTACTTACTTAGGAATAATCCCTATTTTTTAAAACTAGGTTGAGGGAGAACCCTTAGATGAACCCCATGAGAACTTTCACACAAACTTAGTACGTGAATCGAGTTACAAGGGCTAGATTTAGAGAGAAATCCCACCCCTAGCTCTCGATTCAATTGATACATACCCTTATTTCCCATAAATATCTTTTAATAACATCTTGATATCATTTTCACTAGCACAATTAATATTTATCGTGAATACTTCACTAAATATTTAACTTATAAGAATTTTTAGTATCTTTTCATCATGAACTATTTCATTTGGAATTTTTCAACTCAGTATCTCATTGTTCATATTCTATGATCTCTTCACCACTACCAAATATAATCCAATACATCTTTTTTTCTGACTATAAAATTTAGCCCCACTAAAAATATAAGAATTCATCATTGAATCTATGTGAAAAATAAATCAAAAAATACATTTTTATATAGGATAAAATTATATATACTTTTAGATTTTATTCTACTTATTGGGACCAAACTAAATAACAGGACCCTGGGGGATCAAGTTTTACAATGATTAACTTTTTTGTCTTCTTTTAGTTCCTTAATACACACTGATATTTTTCCCTCATTAAAAAGAGAAAACATTTATGTTTCTTCATCTCATTGTGAATCTCATCCAATAATAAAAAAGAAATCACAATGTAAATCATAATCACACATAAGGATTTTACTTGGTTTACCATTAATGTTTTATATAAGAATCATACACACGAAGATATATAAGTGTACATGAATCCACTATACACACTTTCGATGGATGTGTGACTTCATATCAGGGTCACTACATGCCAAGGTGCACTTACATTACATGTTTAAGAAAGAATCACTATCGTACCATGGATCACTTCCACCTCTTCTCTTATGTGCACTACTTCAGTAAAGGAAAAGTGATCCATGACATTATGGTCTCATCAAAAGGTTATATACAAAAGGTATATTTTATAGTAGAATAGGTTATTAAGACACCTTATATACCTATATAAAAATATATTCTTCTTTAAGATTCACTTTATTATTCTCTCATTATTCAATTCTAGATGATTAACAACTCTTCCAGTTATTCCAAGGCCCGATGAGAATGAAAACTCAAATTAAGTGTCAATCATTTTTTGTTAACGTGATCATAGTAGAATCAATTTTTACTCCAAATAATGAAAGATATAAACTATAAGTATAATGTTTCTATCCTTTTTTATCAACTAGATATAAAAATATAACCCTTACATTCTTTTGGCTATCTTCATTGAATTAAACCAGATATAACAATGGAATGTTCCCAATGGAACTGATATCTTATTCCTCTTCTTATTATTCTCACAATCTTATTTTTCAATAAATTTAGACTCACTAACTATGTAATAATGATATTTAATTCTACTAAACCTTATTTTATAATTGATAGAATTAGAGTTTTCAAATATTTTCTATGTATCCTATTTAGGATTAAATGGTTTGGATAAATACATATTTTTAAAATTCTATACGATCATTAAAAGTGTAACACATGTTTTATTATGCTCACCATATGAAAATTAATCCAAGTATTCTCTCTTAATAATCATGTCATATATTTATTTTATGTTTCTTTTGAGTATATGAGATATTTTGGAATTAACCTCTTCATAAAGAAAGTTCCTTACATTGGAATGATCATCCACTTACATAGTTTGATTATGGTATGATATTATTATGTACAAAATGATTTTAAATTAATAATTAGATCTATGAAACCCTTTTAATAAAATATATTCAACTATTATGAATATTTTTGAAAGATACTCCCACTCTTTTTTCATGTAGAATCTTATTATAGTGTGACTGACCACTTCACTATGTGATCTTGATTTATGTTACTAAAATCCTAGAGATTATGTTTCACTACCCTAATTTTTTCTTCATTTTATATAAATTATGAAAATCCCCCATAAAAACAATGTGATTATGTTTTATATATTATCAATATCTAAACATGATGTGTTGTAAAAATATTCCATAGATTTGGAACCTCCAAATATGTCATACCATTATAAATCACCAAAGTATCATCATGACGTGTCCATCCATCCCACCAAGTGGAAAAATTCACGAGTAGAATGAATTTTTACCTTAAAAAATAAAGGAAAAGTTCGTTACATATGCACATGTGGATTTATAATTTTACATTTTTCAATAAACCAGATAAACCCTTATATATACAATGGTTTAGTTTAACAAATTTTCAATATTCCTCTCAGTATACTCTAAAATACCATGATATACGTGTCTATTTCATTTTAAAAAATGGAGATCAACCCTTATTCAGTCTAGTAAAGTTCAATGAATTTTCCATTATTCTAGACCCATATACATTGTTTCAACCCTTATTCATTGTAAGTAACCCTTTTATATTTAGGGTCTTTTTAACCTCATATATGTGACTTGACCATTTCCTTAACCCAGTCTATTTAGAAATATGGTGACCTATATTCATGGAATGTTTTATGTTTTCATAAATCCAATACACCAACCTTTTAAGACTAGAATTCAACTTTGTCATATCCAATAATCCTAAAACCTACTCACACCTCTTTGAAAACAAGAATCAACAATGTTATGCATATTTTAATTTCTATAAATTTCATATTCATCATCACATTTTTAATCTTGTATGTCTTTACATTTCTTCCTCAACAACCCAAATGTTGTTCTCATGTGTATGGGAACAAGATTCACTTCTCTATAAATATCTCCATAACTCCCCATGTATTTTACAACCATCCATTACCATCATCATTAATTATACCAGATACTGATAACAAATCCAACACCAAACAAAACTTTGGTTTCAATAGAGATGATATAGCTGAAGGGATTATTGGGGGAACTCAAAAGGGTTTAGGTGAATAGAAAATTATTAAACTATAGTTAGAGTGATAAGAATATTACATGAAATTAAATGTTTTACTAGAAAATATCATTCACATAAAGTATCAATTCATCTAGGAGATTGTAGATGATGGAGGGATAGAACTACAAAATATAGTCGAGAGTCATAATATGGTAGGTTTTCTAATAAAATTCATTGTAAAATATTGTTCATGGTGGTGCTATGTATAATTGGGACTTTCATGACGTAATAAAGGGAGTAAGATTCATTTTTTTATTCTGTAAGGAATGAGGAGTGAAATGGCCTATATTATCTAGAGGACTTGTTGAGTATAGGAAAAAAATATCCAAGCCAAAGTTTTTAGGCTTGACAGTGAAAAATATTTTTTAGCTAAGTGATGGAAGCATATATAATGGGAATTTCCAAAATTTATAATTCATAATTAGATAAAGTTATGTGTAGTGGTTCTAGGTTTTGAGATTAGGGGTAGGTAGTGGAAAATTAAAATTTCTTAAAGTGTGAATTAGAAGTAACATGACTTTCATAAGAATAAATCTTTCAATGTTTATGAATGACATAGAGTTTTTAATGTAAATGTAATATTATTCAAAGGGATATGTAAGATCAAATGGTTATCTTCTACTGCACACCATTAGTCAACAGTTTAGGCTGTTCATTTTCTATCTATCTGGTAGTTTCCTTGATAAAAAAAAGGGTTATCCATGAAGATCAGATGGTGGTGGCACTAGATCAACTGGTTGGCTTTTTTATATAGGTGAGTGTGGTTACATATTCAAGTAGCTTATCATATTTCTATTTTTATTTTCATTCAAAGAAATGATTTTTTTTTCCAAGGAGTAGTTTTCAATTTCAACAATATAAATCATTATTGTGTTGAGTGGTGTGATTGGATTCCATTTTGTTTGTGTTTTTTATTTCAAAAGTCTATTATAATCAAGGAAATTCAATACTAGTATTTAAAGCATAGTATATTCATTCAATCATTGACATGAGTTGTTTATACTTTAGTAACTTTTAACCCTGTTCTACTAGTCGAGGTTCATGAAGGACATTATAGAATTTACTGGGTTTTGGAATAACATAGAAAATATCAAGGAAACTATTACTCTAAAGAGATTACTCTTACAGTTACCCACTATTCTTGGATAGAGTGAGATAGAAAAAATATCTTCTTTTCATCCATTACTCTGGTATGATGAAGGAAATATTTATAGTTTTAGATTTGGTGAAAGATAGATGATATTTCACTAAAGTGTTTATACTCTTTCGCTCATACAACCCTAGGATGTAGGTATAAAATGATGCTACACCTACTTTTTACTTATCCTTATAACTTGGGGATTGATACAGACCAAATATATAAATTATTGTAGTACGAGATAGTTATAGAAGTATTTTTCCATTATATCGTAATGGTTAATCTTTGGTGTGTAATTGGGTAGGAAAACATAGGATGGTATATGATATAATGATATTATTTTCTGATAAGTTATTTTATCACATGAATACCATTCACATGTTGGTTGGGAAAGTTTTAACATCAAATGAGAGAGGTGTATGGTTATTATTTTAACAAAAATAGAATTACAACAAGTAATATTTTATAGATGACCAAGGGTAGTATTAAAACACACTAGATCGTAGATTTTGGATATTATTACTCCTCTTTAAAATCCCAATGCCTAGATTTTAGCATAATAGAGAAGAGTTCTTGGGATTAAGGTGGCCTCTTACACAATTTAGTTCACAAGGTCCCTTTTTATTATGATATTTATAATTATGAATAATGTATATATGTATATATGAATACGTCCTTATTTTTTGAGTGTGATGATGGTGAGATATGGGTATCCTGATAAGGAATGATTATAAATAATGTTATGATTAATTTTTATGTGTTTTGGTATTGTTTTTTTAAAACCTAGGATGATAAATGTAGACCCCAGCAGTTTATGGGGGTCAGATAACTATGGGAGATGACTATATTGAGTATCATTTCTCACCCATTTATATGAACTTGTGAATTTTATGATCTTGTATACCTAAAGATCTGTAGTTTCAGTTCATGGATGTTTTTTATACAGGATAATAGAAGAAGATATTGTATCTAATGACTTGGGGTCTTCATTGGGACAACTAAATTGATCCCATTCACTCACAGACTTAAATATTCCTATATATGATCAAGGGATTTTCAATTATATGGAGCTTTCACTAATACAAAACATGCCTTTAACTACGATGACCTTTATTAGTGCTAGAAAATAGCACTCGTAATGGTGTCCTTTATCACCACTAAAAAAGTGGTGATAAAGCGTACATTTTATCAATGCAAAAAAAATCACAGACTAAAGATACCCTTTATCAGTGGTTTTAGAGCGCTGATAATGGGTATCCTTTATCAGAGCTCTATTTTTAGTATAGATAAAGGGTACCATTTGTTAGTGATGATAAAGGTCCAAAATAAAATAAAATAATTAAATAATAAAAACATAAAAATATTAAATTGAAAAAATATTTACACTTTTATTCACTAAATAGTTATTGATAAAAATGAATAAAATGAATATACATATATATAAATTATTAATATTAATAAATAATATATAATAAATATATAGATATGTAAAATGAATAAAATGAAATAATTAAAAAATAAAAATTAAATATGAGTAAATTAAAAAAAATATTAAACATTTTATTAATTGAATAATTATTTATAAAAATGAATAAATTTAATACACATACATACATATTATAAATATTCATAAATAGTATATATGAAATAAAGATGTATAAAATTAATAAATTGTAATAATTAAATAAAAAACAAAAAAATCACTAAATTGCAATAATTAAATATAAAATAAAAAATAACTAAATTGTAATAATTAAACGAAAAAATAAAAATGAATAAATTATAATAATTAAAAAAAGAGAAAATGATTATATTAAAAAATTACTAAAAATATTATTAATTAAACAATTACTAATAAAAATAAATAAGTTTAATATATATATATTAATTATAAATAATAATAAATAATATATATTAAATATCAATATATATAAAATTAATAAAATGTTATAATTAAAAAAAATTAATGATTTATTCATTTTTAATGTTGTTTGATTTTTCATTTCAAATTATATAAAACATGTGTTATATTGATTTCACATACATATACAAAATTAATACATTTTTATATACAAATTCACACACATAAATATGTATGATATTGAGGAAATATTATATAGAAACACAGACACCTAATATTTATGTAATTTATTTAAATTTTAGTATATTTTAGAATATCATTCTAACATGATACATTTAATATATTATGTTTTTAATTGGTCAATTTTATTTATTTATTTTTCATATTAGTAAAGTTAGGTATTATTTATTTATTTTAAATATTTTAATGTTTTTTATTTTTTACTTTTTTTGAATTCATTTTTTTTGTATTATTTTTTATATATATTTATCTACTATGTTTTAGTATTTTCAATATGTATTCATCTTTATTTCAAAATATATATCCATATTTTTAAAATAATTTATTTTTAACTAATAAAAATTATCCATTTTTTTAGTATTTTTAATGTGTACTCATTTTTAATTATTCAATTTCAGTCATTTTTAAAATGCATGTATTTAAGATTATGTATTAATAAATAATGTTAAAAATATATTTGTAAATAAATATATTTATAAATGTATACTTAGTATATATTTTTTTATTTTTAAATTTATATATTTATAATTATTATAAATAAATAAATAATTTTTTTTTAAAAGCATTTTTATAATTATAAAAAAAGAAATATATATATTTAGTTAATTATAATATTATAATTAATTTATTTCAATAAAAAATATAATATATTTTTATATATATATATATATATTTAAATTATATATATATATACATATATAATTATATAAATATATAATGATATAAATATATAAATATTATTTTTTAACATTATTCAATTATTTGTAAATAAATAATTATATATTTAAGTAATTCCAAAATTATAATAAATATATTTAAGAAATTAATATATTTACTATATTTGTATTTATATTTTTATAGATTTAATATATATATATATATATATATAATTATATAAATATTTATAATGATATAAATATATTTACAATTATACAATTATAATAAATATATTAAACAATGAATATATTCACTATATTTATATTTAAATATGTTTATTAATAATATATATATAAATATATAAATATATATTATGATATTAATAAAATTTTAATGAGAAAAAATTAATTATAAATACAATTACAAATATATTTTTTATAAATATATTTATAAATGTATATTTACAATATTTTTGAAATTATATATTTATAATTATAAATTATAAATATATTTTTTAAAAAGTATTTATGTAATTATTATTGAATAATTATATATTTAAATAGTTAAATAATTATAATATATATATATATATATATTACAATTTTTTATTTATCATTATAATTGTAAATCCTTTTTCATCCATAAAAAAGAACCGATAAAGATGCCTTTTATCACCACTTATCAATTTAGCATTGATAAAAGTTATATTTATCAATGATTTTTTGCAAGCACTAATAAAAGTGTCCCTGATCTATTTAAAGTAACTCTAATCGCAATTGATTTAGGTGCAATTCTCAATTTCATACGGAACTCCCATGCTATCGGTGCTCATCATCTACATTCTCTTAGAATAATCAAGGCTAGAATCTAAGATATATTATTTTATCCTTTTCCAATCTCGTTGATTGCTTGTTTGGGTTCCACAGTTTGTGTTTTTTAGTGTTCTCAACCATAAAGAACCCTACTTATCTTCTACTATAACTTTAGTCATGATTGGTCACTCTCATTCTTCCTCATTGCCACCTTCACTCATGGCTATTTCAACTATTTGCGCTGTCGATGTAACCATCACCACTATCCACATTGCTCCACTGAACATTCCCTCCGACAATTTCCCTTATGCTACATGGTCACTGCATATCATAGATATCATATTAGACAATAGTGTATATTTTAGTGATGGAAAATGGAAATGGGTTGTGTGCTTCACATATAGTTTTGGGGACTCATTCTTTCCATCATTACAGTTTTTGCAGCTTCACATGGAGTGAGATCTTCTATTATAGAGTAAGTAAAGGATGTTTGGTTCAGAATATTATTTTTCATTGATAAGGGTTTTATCACATCAATTATATTCATTTTTCTAAACATTTTCCTATCAAAAACTACAAACAATTGTGCAATTACGTACTTAATATATAGTTCAATGGTATTTATTATATTTATTTGAGTTTCCCCAAAAATATTATAGAAATAATATGGAATCCGACATACTATCTTTAGTTGGAATGACCAAGGACTCCATGTATATTTTCTATGGTTTTATGTCTCTTCATGATGGCTATTAGTGATACAAGAGTCTTAATTCCCCCAAAATACACTATTATAGGCCACAACGATTTGTATTTCATGTGTTCCTTTATTTTGTAAAAACATTCTACATTGATAGGTATATTTATTTATATATATAAGTTAAAATTATTTTCATTTCAATTTAATGTAATGTTTTAATGAAAATTTGGTTCAAAACATATTTATTTTTACTTTATATTATTTGAGTTTATGGTATTTTCGATTCTTTTTTGTAAAAGTGATAAAAAAAGTAAAATTAAGTTTAGAGAATTATATTTTTGAAATGTAATATGTTAGAATCCATAATTAAAATTGCATTTAGGTTATATTTAACATGATTTGGCTTAGAGTATACATTCCACAAACATATTTTTTTAGAAATAATAGGTGCAAGGTTTTATTTATTTTTTAAACAAATTTGTCTTTAGTTTTTTATTCTAATTATATATAACAAATAGTTTCCCATTAAATATATATATTACGTCAGGATTTACTTTAAGGAAACTTTTATCTATATTAATTTCATAATATTTTTATTGTGTAGGATATGTAAGAGTTTTTAACATATATCTTTTGGAGTAGTTTTTGAAAATAAAGAATTTACTGTTTTTTAATAACTAAAATATCATATTGATGATTTAAATAATTCAATAAAAAATAAATAAATCAATTGATAAGGGTTTTAGATTATTTTTGAACATTATAAATGTTAGTAAATTGTTTTAAATATGCCATATTTCAGAAAACATTGGTTATATATAATATTAATGAATTATTATGTATCACACATGTTCTAATATAAATATTTAAGTTATTATCATGTTTTATTATTTTATTAAATATTTTGATGTTTATGATACTATATTAGTTATTGTTTTTTTATATTTATTTAATATTATATTTTTCAGATAAAGTGGTTTCAAATATATATGTTTATGTGAAAAATATATTCTTAAAATTCTATTAAATTATTCATATGAAAATATGGTTTTAATAATATTTATATTGTAAAATGGACCAACATACATTTATTATTATTTTTTTGACTGAGGGAACTACATGAAATACTATAAAATGATAAAATAATTTTTTTCTAGACAGTATAATAATAGGAAATTGAAATATTCTATGACTTTTACGTAGTAAGTCTTAATTTTTACCATTGTATATATTTTTACTAATTTTTTTACCCATCTCATAATTTTTTCTCTAGATGTTTTTTGAAAATTAGTGTATTAAACATAATATGTAACTAATTGTTTTGTTATATTTTGATAAATATTTCCTTATAATATTTTCTTCGAATAATCACTTGATATTATTTGAAGTGATTTTTAATATACCTCTCAATGTATCATTACAATATTTTTCTACAAGAAATACATTTTTGGATTTGATAAAAATAATTTCTATCATATATTATAATATGATGGGTATTATGTGAGGGATAAGTATGGTATGTTAAAATGTGAGTTACTATAGACATGTTCGTGACTCACTGAGGGCTTGGGTGAGTGTGTTGTGACATTTTGGTTGTATTTATTTTTCCTTATGTTTTTTATAAATTTAGGTTTAACTAATTTATAAGGGGACCAATTGTCTTAATACTTCCCCATATTTCAAATGAACTTCCTAAAAAATGGCTACGTTATACTGATTTCATGATTTGGATTCAATAAGTACATGCATTGGTTATCCCTAAGGGATAGTCTGGGATTTCAGGGGCTTGAGGTAAAATCTCATGGTATATGTGATGTTGTTATTTCTAGAGGGATATAAATAAAGTTTCTCCTCCTATGATTCAAATATCAACCTATTATATGTGAAAGTATTTTAATTTCATGGAATACCCATGGTATAAACTTATGCTATGATTAATATAATTCACTAATGAAATGAAGTAGGAACATGTCATTATCATGGTGTCTCAGTTAGTACATAATGACTTGACTTACATGTGTATGTTGAGTGATAATTTGAACATATACTCAAATATATGCCTTGTTGTATATTTTAGGGGCCCGATAAGTATTTAATTGTTTATTTTTATACTCTTACCTGACACATGAAACATAGTGGATATAGAACTTTTATATTTGATATAAAGATGAGGGAAAAATACTAGTAAAATATATTAGAGTCGATGTAGTTCCGTGGGGATGAGTTGATGCTCTTATGGTAGTGTCATGGACCTTTTATCATTTTGAGATGAGATTTAAAATTTTAGATTAAGATGTGGTTATTTAAATTGTTTTCAGGAGAAAACTATCATTAACACCAGATTAATCTCCCAAATAGTTATTATTAAATTTTGTTTCTTGAGATTCATCCCCCATCTCTTTAATGTTTCCTGAACTACTCTTATCATTATTCATACAAAATGATCACAAGTACCTGGTATGGGATGAATACTACTAAGAGTAGTGCAATGAACCTAGGTTCTTATCTAGGAGAGATGTAGGACGAGTCTCAAGAAATAAAATCTTAAAATAAATTTTCAAGCGATGAAGTTGATGAGGATGGAAGTTATCTATAACTTTCAACTTTGGATGAATTTATAGAATAACACCAACTATAGAGGAGTAATTCCTTTTTTAATTTCAATTACCCATTTCATAAAAAATGGTTGAATGCTAATCATTTTACAAAATAGTATGAATATGAAGTTAATGATTTCATAAAGATTATAATTGATCATGAATATTATCCATCTAAAACCCTTTGTCCATGTTTACAATATTGTTATTCAATACAAATCAAATGTCTGACTACTCATGCAAAAAATATATTCTACACATGATGATGTTACCAATCTAGAGGAAGATCATACTTTTTATGATGAAACAAATGAATTATTATGGGATCAATAGTATGGTGATAAAAAGAACAAAAAACTATGCAACATCATAGTGTAGAATAATACTATCAAGGTAATAAGCAAGGGTATAAAATTTGTGGTTGGTTGTAATCAACAAGGCTATCCTTTTGACACAAAAAATTCAATGTCCATTATTTATATTGGGGTCACATCGAGGATTAATGCATCGATTGATATTGACTCATGGAGCCACATCCAACATGTTATGAAGAAAACCATTTGGAATGATATAACTATATATTTATGATATACTTTATCTATTTTACTAAAATATTATATAATGAAACATTGATTTATATTCATTATTTCTTAAAGAGTTTATTTATTTTAAAATATTTATGTAATAAATTTTTCTTAATGGCTACTTGAAAAGGCCATATAGGCTTCCAAATTCCTTTTACCAAGTTACATCGTTGGGATGTTGAAGGGAAAGTAAAACCCAACCCAATAGATAGTTATTTACACATTATAAAGTAGAAAAAATGGACTGATTTCATCAATATTCTTAATGATAAATCATTTCAGGCGCTTTGGAGTCAATAATATATTATTTTACATTTTTTATTTTATCTAGTTTTATTCAAAAGTATTAATTTATGAAACAAAAATATTGTTCCGAATATAAAGAACGTGCATCAAATCCAATGCACCCCTATGACAAAGCAATGATGTGGTACACTTCACTAGAGAAGAAATTGGTATTTATTTTAAATCAATAATAAAATATTTATGTGAAATGAAACAAGATATGAACCTTTTTTATATGAATATTGATGAATCAAAATACAAAGCCACTTCTATCCCACATCATGTGCTATAGAAGGAGGATCACATAAATAAAGAGGGAAAAATAGTCGATGAAAACAAAAAAGTAGTGTGGGAAACATGTGTAAGTATGGAATGATAGTAATTAATTATGATTTATAACAGTATTTCATAAAAATATTTATTTATGTTTATATTTTTTATATGGTTTAGACATAGTAATCAGAAGTGACCGTACCGGAAGAAAAACTGCTTTCAATAGCTTTAAGTGATCGAGACAATATGGTCATGTTAGTGGATTAGTCTTTAGAGTGTATCCTCGCAAATATTTTATAATATAAAACCACATAAAGATAAATATTAGATGGTGAAAGGATTTCTGACACAAATTGAATATTTGTAAGATATTATTGTCTAGTCTAGTTTGGTAGACCAATGTTTGAGAAACGGTCAAAGCAAACTGACGATGGAACACATATCTCTAATTGAACCAAATAACCCCACTATCATTGAAGCTAGTCATTCCCGTAAACCACATACCTTACAAAAGGTAACCAATTTTTCAATTACTCATTATCCTAAATGTGAATCAAACAACATATGATAACTTTATATTACTAAAATTATACAGTGTACATTTGTATGTGATTTTTATCTATCAACACCCACACACTGCCTTATTACAGGGGGTAGAATGTATAATATCATAGGAGATATGGTACAATAGAAAGACCTCCCAAAAGATCACATTAGAGAAAGGATTGAGGTAGATCAATAGATTATTGCTGAGTTTTCCATTCCACTTGATGATCTAGATATTACAATGATCAATGATGATATTGTAACTTTCATAGCATGGCCATATAATCCAATAAAGATATATGAGGTATATATTTAACAATTTTTTTAAAATAAGAAACCAGTAATAGTTGAAGGAAAAATGTAAGAAGATAGGTATGATATTAAATATGGATAATATGATGAGGAAATGGATGTTCAGATCATGAAAATCTAGTGAATCAACAAAGAAATCATAACGACCTTACATGAGCACCTTCTCACCACAAGTTCTAGAGAAACATTTATTATCATTAGAAATTCATGTAGAGATCGCATATAAATATTCAAATAGTTCTTACATTACATGTGATAAATAAATATATGGAACTTTTATGACATGTGTAATTGGTCTCGCATGTATAAATGAGATTCTCAAATGAATTGCTGGTAGACTCAGTTGTGAATACTTATAGAAGATACATTTTGATTATAGATTTGTTCATATATAGAGATAATATATTTATTAAAGTTAATATCTATTCATATTTTCTAAAAGGATTTACATTACTAATATATAATGGGAAAATATTGTGAAGAATTATTTGGATTCATTAAACCCGTGGATCACTCCTATAGAAAATATCCTTTGGATAATAAAGAAACTGAGAAGAAAAGAGATGATTTACTCAATGAATTTTAGAAAAAAATATCAGATGAAAAAAATTATGCCTAAAATGTGGAGTTAAAACTCAAAAATACAATCACATAAAATATATTTTTAATTTTTTCATTACTTATTTTTTTTATATTTAGGGAGCACTGGATTCTGGTCACAGTGAATCAAAATATCCCAAATATTTATTTTTTTGATCCAATGCATGCATATCCAATAAAATGACCAAACATGATGTGTATTATGAAATTATAGTACACTGTAATCAATATTTTATATATAAACATTGAATTATATTTTTTAGTATGTGTTTTAAATAGAATTTTTTATGATAGGGTCATCACAAAATATAGCATAAATCTTGGATTGGAGTCGGTGTATAGACATATAAAGCCAATGGATTACCAAAAATGGAAACATATTAAGCTATATATAGAATGATTCAACTATTCAAGCATGTTTTAAAATAATTTGCTTATTTTAGTAAATTTTTATGTAGTGTATGAAGTAAGAAAATGGAAAAAAATTTGGATATTATGTCTGCAAATTTATGAGAGAGAATATAAACCATGCAAAGACCAGAATACTAGGACAAGTAATTTCTAAAGGAAATTAAACTTTCATTCAAAATATTCCGTAATAATTTTTGGTCTATATTTTCTCAATAGTAACATGATTTCTAGTAACCATCAAACTCAAAATAATATGTATATTTGTTTAGAGATGAGTGGGAATTTTACATGTTGTTATAATTATTTATGAGAAAAAATTAAGGTGAGCACCTACAATGTTTGTGATCTAGTATGATCTATGACCTTTGAAATATATTTTGGGTGTGAATAATTAGTGTTATAATGCTTATATATTATTTTTTATCTATTTATCATGGATATGTATAATGTAGGAAATCAATTTGTTTAGACGTTCCGACCTGAAAATAATAAAATTGATGGGAAATATAATTAGTGGTAGAATAGGAGGAGGTAGAGGTGAATGCAGAGGTGTATTTGAAGTCAAAGACCAAGCTAGAGGAGGTGGTAGAGGTGGAGACTGAGGTGGAGGAGTAGATAAAGTACTGGCTTAAAAATAATAAAACTGTTGGGCAATGTAGTAGAATGAGGATCATACCAAGGTTATGTTTGAGAACACTTTTTGAAAATTGTTCACAACACTTCTCACTTAAGATAAGATCCATAAAGTAAGTTTTTCAGGTGTATTATTTATAAAATGTCTTTTCCCAATTATTTTGGTGATTTTATATAATAATTTTAGAGGATGATTTTTTTATAAAATAAATAAAACACAACATCCTTTTTCAGAAAGATCATCACAGGATACCATTTATATTATAAAATTACAAGTAATATAAAATATTACTGATGTGTGAAGAGAAATCGTCACCGAGAAAACACGAAAAAAATAGATCCAATTTCTTACCCATGAATTGTCTACATTACAAAGAAACGATCTTAACAATGGATCCAATAGTCACTTGAGAGTCCATAAACACCAATCAAATCATCAAACATGTATATAATCCAACTCAATTGTTTGAATAAATATATGTTTAATGAACCATGGAATACAGTAGGTGTATGAAAGAACTATTGGAGGAAGACCATCATTGAGAGATTATTTTCATTTATGAGTGGTAATGTCAATGGATACATGACATAAAATGAAAAGAAATCTATTTATGAATAAATCCCTGAAAATGAAAAACCCACTTGAAATGAAATCATGAAGTACATACTGATATATTGCACAATACAATAATACTGAATGGATCCACTAGATTTTAGTTTCCTTTGGATACTATAAAGGGCTATACTAATGTTTAATAGTGTCAAAAGGGGTAAACAATTTAGGATGGAGTTTAGTGTCTTCTGAAAATCTATAATGGGTTACACTGAAGTTTTTTCCATTAAAGAAGGTAAATGGTTTATCATAGAGTTTTTACTATATATGATGGTGAAATAGCTAGATATATTTTATTATGTTCTTTAAAAAAATACTATATAAATTTTTATTTTAGTTTAATCAATTAATGCTGGTAGGTTTACATTAATGGTGAATGTTTTTATTGGAATAAATGGCTTCGTGAAAAATAATTATTCACTCTTGTACAATGGTCATTCACACAACAAGGAAGATTCACTCATTATAATAAAATTTTGTTTTTATTCTCTAATTTATTCATCATTATAGGTTATCAAACTACAATATTGTTAGATGAACCCGAGTGTTGGATGCACTGTAGGATAAAAATACCTAGTGTAATCCACCATACCACAAAGTAATACATGGTATACCCACTATGAATTAAATTGTGTTGTTTTAGTTTAAAATTGTCATTTCATTAGTTTATTATTTAATATTTATGTTTAATTTAGTTCTTTGTTATATTAATAACATAATAATTGTTTTATTTTATAGATGTATTATTTTTATCAAGTTGGGGTGGTTTGTTCGAAGTTGGTAATGCTAGTGAGAGATTGGTCTTTGAGGCTACAACTAAGATATCAAAACAAGGAAATGGTTAAAAAATGTTTACAACCACCATGAAAAGGTTAATTCCCACTAATTATTTAGTTAATTTATCATCAATTCATTTACTATTTTTAATAAAATTTTATTATCATTTTTATCTAATATTTTTTTTGCACAGATATTTTGGTATGTCATATTTTTTCCTTCAATAATCTACAACAATCCAAAAAAGAGAGAACATAGTTCTTTTGGATGAAGCATTTCATGAACAATAGGGGTTTTTCCTCTATCAAAATGGAATAGTTTCTTATTTTCTATCTTTGTGAAAATGGTTGAAATAAAAACACACAACAGGTACTTAATTAAACACACCTCAATCCGACTCACGGTGTGACTAGAATGGTATGTTTTTAGTTTATAATTTAAATATTAGATAAAATTAAAAATTACACACTCAAAAATAATAAAACACATTACAATTAGTTTGAAACTTTATTATAACAATCTATAAGTAATTTATGAAGTTTATGAATCAATCACACCTCAATCCTATACATTATATGCTTGATATGACACAAAGTGTTCATTATAAATTTAAAATTGAAATTTCATTTCATAAAAGATCACTCAAAAAATCCCAAGAAAATAAACATGGGTTGTCATGATAATTTTGGAAAATTTTTCAGTTTTCATTTTTAAGATACGAGAATGAGTCTTATGTCAAACTGACACACGATGGGACCGATATGACTCATAGTGTGTGTTTCCAGTTTAAAATGTAATTTTAGTTAAAAAAAATTGCATACCCAGAATAAGTAAAACAAATTTTGATTGTTTTAATACTTTATTAAAATAATCTATATGTCATTTGGGATGTGTAGGAGTTATGAAACTCTTAATCCGATGCACGATGTGACCAATATGACACCAAGTAAATATTATTATTTAAAATTTACATTAATTTTCGCAACAAGACAACTGACATGCTCAAAACCAATAAAAAGAACATGTATTATTTTTATAATTTATGAAAATGATCAATAATTAATTTTATATGCTTAAGAATCGGTTTTACCTCAATCAAATACATGATATTTCCATAACGACCAAAAGTGACTGTTATTAGTTCAAAATTGAGAATTTAGTTCAAAAAGTGTTACTTAATATAAATTGAGAAAACATGCTCATATTATATATATAATTTATGAAAATGATTCATAATTAATTTGTGATGTGTATGAATCAGTTTCATGTCAAACCCACACATTATGTGATAGGTATTAATCAAAGTGCGTGTTTCTAGTTTAAAATGACATTTTAGTAAGAAGACAAGTTGTGTACTCAAAATGAAGAAAATATATTAAAAATAATATGATACATTAGTAAAATTATCCATAAGTTATTTAGGATGTTTATGAATTATATTCACATTAATCTGATGCACGATGTGATCAGTAAGACTCTAAGTGAATCTTTTTATTTAAAATTGATATCAATATTAGTAAAAAAGACAACTGACATACTCAAAACTGGGAAAACACATTTGTATTGTTTTTGATACTTTAGGAAAAAAATAAATCGGTTATTTGGAAAATGTAATAAATATCAAAAACCTCAATACGATTCTTGGTTTGACCGGTATGACACTAAGTGTGTCTTTTTATTTAAAATTGACATTAATTTTAGTAAAAACGATAACAAACAAACTCAAAACCAAGAAGATGAATTTTTATTGTTTTTATACTTTATGAAAACAATCCATAATGGTTTTTAATGTTTAAGAATCATATGAGATTTAATCTAATATAGGATGTGACCAGTATGACTCAAAGTGTCCGTTATTAGTTTAAAATAGTTATTTTAGTACAAAAAAGACCACTCATTAAAAAAATTAAGAAAACATGCTTGAATTGTCTTGATAATTTAGGAAAATGATTCATATTTCATTTGTGACATGTAGTAATTAGCCTTACATAAAACCCACACATGATATGACCAGTATGAATCAAATTACATGTTTCCAGTTTAAAATGGTATTTTAGTAAAAAACAAAAGTGGTGAACTCAAAACCAAGAAAAAACATTCGAATTGTTTTGATACTTTATTAAAATTATACATATTTTATTTAAGACATGTATGAATTATTTGAGACTCAATATGATACATGGTGTGACTGATAGGACTGCATGTTCCTCTATTTATTTAAAATTTACATTAATTATAGTAAGAAAGACATCTGAAACACTCAAAACTGAGAAAATGTATTCAAAATGGTTTGATACTTTATAAAAACAATCTATAATTAATTTGGGATATGCAAGAACCATCCACACATCAATCTGAAACATGATATCCCAGCATGACTCAAAGTGTCTGTTATCAATGTAAAATTGACATTTTTTTTCAAAAAGTGTATCTCAGTAAAAACTGATAAAACAAACTCAGATTGTCTTAATAATTTATGGAAATGATTTATAATTTTATTCATGTGTAGGAATAACCCTCACATAATATTCACACACGACGTGACTGTTAAGACTCAAAGTGCGGGTTTCCAGTTAAAAAAACATTTTAGTATTAAAGAAAAGTGACACACTCAAAATTGAGAAAATTCATTTGTAATATTTTGATACTTAAAAAAATGATCCATAAGTCATTTGGGATGTGTATGAATCTATCACACCTCAATGTGATGGGAGGTGTGACTGGAATGACTAAAAAGTGCATTTTTTCAATATATAAGTGTTATTTTAGTTTAAAACACACTAGATCTCCAAAAGTGATAAGATGAGAAAATATTTGTTTCTCATCGTTATAATCTCCATTACTTAATTAATTTACTTAACATTTTTATCTAATATTAATTGTTTTAATTTTCATAGAGATAATTCTAGAAGATGAACAATAAATAGGGTGACGTGCAAGAATCAACCACAAGTCAATATGAAACATAGTTTTCCTGGTATAAATCAAATTTTAGTTTAAAATTAACACTTTATATTTTAATTTATTACTTTATATTATTACCAACATAATTTTTTTTCTTATATAGTTGAATTCTTTTTCTTGAGTAGGGTTGATTTGTTCTTTTATACATACGTGTTCATTTTCACTATAATAGTGTATTTTTCTTATATTTGTGTTGTAAATCTAATTTCATTTAAATTAGGTACTTATAATTGATTTTTCTAATTTATGGTTCAGATTCTTTGGCTACAGTGTTCTATTATATCACAATGTATTATGCCCTATTTCTGGTGCTACAGTGTGTTGTGAAAACACACTGTAGTATTCCCCTTTTTCTGTACTGCTAAATGCATATATAAATGAAAAATTTATAATTTATACTAAAAGTTTCAATAAAGGGTCATTTATGAGTTCTTTTTTAGCACTAATAATGGATATATTTATCAGTTATTTTCTAGCATTGATAAAAGCCTTGGGCATTTTACCACGCAACAGGAGGCAGTGTTTTTTAGAGCTGATAAAGAATAATTCTAGCACTATTAAAGGACTATTTTATAGTAGTGTTTATTTGAATATTATATTTTAGGTTAATAAGTTTATATATATGTATATATATTTATTTCATTATTTATTATTCATGTGTTTTATAGTGAATGAGTTTTCATGTATCAGGTGGTAAGTTATATTTAGTGGCAATACCTCCCACAATTTTTTGTGGACACCTCTGTGATTTCCAATAACCCCATGATTATTAAATGTGGGATTTTATATTTTACTTGACAATATACTAGGGTGTGAAAAAATATAATCAAATTTTTAGGTTAGAGTCTAGAGTTTGGAATATTTGTGGGTTTTTTAGGATTTTTTAGTATAGTTTTTATTAAGGATCTTGAGTAGTTGTAATCATAATAGATGTTTTTACAATGTTTAAAGGTAGAAAATGTATTTCTCAGTAGGACATTCATTATTTTCTATTGACATCTATTATTTGGAAACAAATTTTTATGATATAAATAAAGGAAACATACATCATATATATTCATATCATTATTATGTGATTATATTTTTTCCAGATTTTATTGAAATTTGGTATAGTTTCTGTGAACTAAACTAATAAAATATAAATAAATATACACATCATATCCTATAATACTAATATCAGGATGTTAATTTAGAGATAGTGGGAAGTTATTGGTAATATTTAATTGAAACATTTTATATTTGTTGTTGTGATGCCAACCTGAGATAGTGATGAAAGAAGATTAAATGTAGAATAGATCAAGATAGAGATTTCCAAATTACCCAAGAATACTCACACAGTAATTTTTCATCACGGTGGTACAAATTTCATATAAGAAGAAAGATAAATTTATTCATTACTTTTAAATATCCATTTTTATTTATTCTATGAGATGAATAAATTTTTTAATTCTTTCTTATATGATATTTGAAAAGTCTATAGAACTCTGTGTGATGTAGAGAGTTGGTACCATTGAGTTTACAATGATTATAGTACTACTCATGGATGACTATGATATAATGAATTTTTATTAGAGTGGAACAATATAATTTTTCTGGAAATTTATATTGGTATAGTCTAGTGATATATATATATATATTTAAATGCAGTTAAATGGTTTTTGAATAATGAAATTAACAATTATGAGAAACTATTTTCATAACAAATTATAAGTGGTTAATAGAAATTGTAAAAAATTTATATAATTAATTATGGTATTTATTATAAGTTTCCAAATAATGGTACACTACATGAGATGTGTTGTGATGGATCTCATTTTGGAGAAATCCGTATGCTGATACGAGATTACATAGTTATTGAGAATATAAAATGATGAGTTGTATGATGTTAGAATGGAGACGAGTGATGATAATTTTTATATTTTTTAGTGTTAATATAATCTCATTTTGCGACCTTTTAGGCCCCCATAATATATATAGGTGAGATATATGCTGAGGGGATGTGTGTGTGTGGGGGGGGGGGGGGGTGGAAGTTTTTCCATTGTGAACACTTTCTTCACAACCTCTTGTCTTTTCCCTAGATGATCATGACCTCTATAATAGTAGGTTCACAATTTACTCTTATTTTAAAGATTATCTAGTAATTATCTCACTTAAAATTTTCTTTTACTAGAGTGTTAACTAGTTTATAACCCACACTCACTGATGGTCATATAGAATATAAACAATCAAGCACATGAGAAACTATGATTTTACTTATTTCAAAAATTTTGGGATAATACAAAGATCATGAAATGATGACATGTCATGCATAAAAATCCACTAACTACATTTATTAATGGTGGGCTCTTTATACATAACTTATATGATTTTGGCCACTTCCCTCACAAGGTTTAGGTATTTCTCACTTCCACCCAAATTTCACTCTCATACAAGGTTTATGGTCATTCCACTACCACCCAAGGATCACTCTCATGACTCATATATTTTATCTCTTATTTGGATAGTATATAACTTTGTAATAACTAATCAATGCATAGAAACATCACTATTATTTTAGATACACTGAATGTAAATGGTCTTCATTGATATCCAATTGCTTCTCCTTCACAGTTTGGTTGTGAAGTTCTCCATGAATAACTTCTTCTTTATTTCTTGAGCCATCATGAAAACCTCCTTATTCACTTTCACCCCCTCATATGTAATTCCTTTATATTCACTATATAGAAGTCATTCATTTACCTTTCATTGTAAGTATGATATTCCTCTTCTACTTTCCTACATAATAATGATTCCCCCTTCCAATTCATACAGATCATGTTTGGAATTCCTCTTCACTACATAGTAGTGATTTAACCTTTTCATTCTTTCAGTTCCTCCTAGAAAACCCTCTTATTTATTCCTTATTCTTAAGTAAATGTTTCATTATCACTCTCTTTCCTTTTTATAAATTATATCCTTTTTCTCTCCAATCATATTTCCTTCTTTATCTTTTAAGAATAATGTTATTTTCTTTTCTTCACTCAATAATTCCATAGTAGTTATTGTTAAATTACTCTAGCAAGGATTGTGTTAAATCATTATACCTCACACCATGTCCGATTCTTTAATAATTTTCACAAGCTCTGAAAATACCCATATCAATGAATGATATAATCCTTCAAGGAATTTCTTAAATTTCTTTTGAGCACCTAATTTTCTCATTTTTATATGTGAACTCACCACCATGACATGAAATACTTTATTACAATTAAAAAACTCCAATCTAAGAATAAAACCTAGTAGAACTCCTTGAACCAAGAGACCACACAATAGTGTAGTGATTATCTATAAAAAACAACACTTGAAATTTCAATAACCACAAACAAATTGACATTCTCCCTTCTGAAATATAAATATGATACTCTTCCTTATATGGACCAAGGAAGGGCCTCCCCATTTCCAATAGGTACTTCAGAAATGAAAAATGATGGAAATCATTATGTGGAATCTTACAATTTCTTATTTTTGTGTCACCAAGCTTCTATCATTTTCACCAAAACACTCTAATCCTATAATAAATTCTCAAGAATTTTTGACAAGTTATATCACATTTTTCATAGGGATTCATCTATTGTGAAATATTATCCTCTATGGTGTGCTCACCATCATCTAGTTTCTTTGACATTCATTTTCCCAATATTTCATCCTTAAACATGGTTTCCACAATTCTTGAGTTGGGATCCCTAGTTGTGAGGAGTTATTATCCAAGTGAAAAGCTCCATTCTCCACATAGTAGTTAAAAAAACTTTCAACGTGTTATAACCACCATAGTGTGGTCCTCCTGATCCATAAAATGGTTTTCGTATCTATGAATAGAACCTAATTTACTTCCTCACAAACTTCTTAAATTCTGAATCATGAATTTATAATATTATTTAGAAGGATTTCAAGAATTTCAAACATAGAAAACTATTTTACACTTCCATAGAACAACTATATCTGATCATCTCATAATCGAAACGTCTTACAAACTAGTAGATCCTATTTTAGAACCAATAACAAATATGACACTATGTTCAACTATTGAATATAAATCCATTATCATCCATACCATTAAAAAGAATCTCACACCATTAAAATAATTAATCATTAATTTATTGCAAACAATCTCCCCTTTGTATTTTTTGGAAATACTATCATGAATAAAATATTCCATTATCATAAGTTTATAGATTCATGATACTATATATTTTATTTTTATATATGGGAGGGAAACACTTATTTTTATTTTTCAATAATGGTTTAATAAAACATTTATGACTAGGTAGGAAAAAGGTCATGATCCAAAAATTACACACCATCAGGCAGAACACATGATTTATAGACGAATAATGATCCCCTCATATGGAAAAGGGGAGTTTCAAGTAAAAAATATAAATCATAAGGTACATGATAAGGGGGACATTTTATGGGCGGGGATTGATTCTATAATATAGTATCAAATAAAAGATTGTAGGTTTGAAATCAATGAGGTAATGCTAAGGGTGATATTGGTGTAAATAATAGGTAAACACTCCTTAATATATCATCAAATGGGTATAAAAAATTTCCTATGACTAAGAATACACCATTCTATGGTACTAGAAGTACACACCATGGTGTACCACACATGATTCCTAGATGGGGAATGAGCCCCACATGGATAATTGGGGAGTTTGAAATTTAATATATAAATCATAAGGAACATCATCCTTATCACGAGGCCTTTTATAATGATGGGAAACATGCCCTAGAGAAGTCAAAACCATAAGGAAATGAACCCTAGTGGAGAAAATCATCATTATAGGGGTAGAATTTATCCAATAAACTATTTACCAAAACTACAACAACAATGATCTCTCTATCAGTCACCTGTTTTGATATCTATAAGTCTCCACTGTTTTTACTAAAATACCTTTGACCTAGTCCATGTTATCTTAAATTCACGACCTGATGATAACTATATTTCAAAGGGATTCCTCTGATGTGAAATTATATCCTCCATGTAATGGTAACCATGAAGTTTCCATTTTCACTATGCATTTTCAAAGTGTTAAACCTTGACCATGTATGTCACAACACCTAAGTTGGGATTCCCCATTACACATAGTGATTATCCCATCTCAAAAATACCTTCAACATAGGGTAGTGAAAAGAAATCTATCCATCCTAGAACCGTCATGGTGTGTTCCTCCTAGTCCATGACATGGTCTGCATCTATACTCATAGGACCCACTCTTCTACATTCCATATTCCTTTAAGAATTAATCATGTCATTTTAAGCTCATTTTAAAGTCTTAACAACTTTCGTAACATCGAATTATCTTCCAAACATCTATATTACCACTTTTGGATAACTTTTGGAAGTCCATCCAAGCTTTTAATTATTTATAGATCTTCCAAATTACTAATTCCTTTTTTAATATAAAAAAAAATGACACCGTGTAAATCAATTAAAAAAAAATTAATCGCTATATAAACCATTAAAAAAAAGATAACATGTTCCAAACTATCAATATTTAAATATATTATAACATTCTTCCTAATTTTGAATTTATCACAATACTATCAAAAATCAAACCATTCTTAATTATTGGTCTATATATTTATGATACTCCTTATTCCCCCCATTTGAAATCAAATCCAGAGAGTTACTATATATAACCACTGTTATAAGGAACATAAAAATGAAAATACTATCATATATTATTCAAAAACATGTTTTAATTTTATTTAAATTGATAAATTATCTAGGAAAAAAAATTTATATCATTTGTGGGGATATAAATTGAAAATACGATTCTCCTGACTAATAATTAATATATATTCTCTATAACAACCCAAGATTGACGTACATGGGAATTACATTTATTTTGCAGAATACTTAATACATGACACAAACTGACACCCAATATCATAGTAGTTTAGTACCTTCGGTAACTAGGAACATAATCTTCTAACTTGGTGAAATATCTTCAATATCTCCCATAAAGATCTTCCATTTTTCCTACCTAAAAACTTTAATTATATCTTGGGGAAAAGAAAACATAAAAAGGGTGAGCTCAAAAGATCAGTAAGGGTAAAAATGGATAACATAAAACAAACCATAATAAAAATAAATTTAAAAAATGAACATAAATTTTAAATATAAAAATCATGAGTCATGAAATAAATCTTGGCTGTTCATAAGAAATAGATCATAAAGGATCTTTAACCATGATAAAATAGAATTGGTATAAGACATGGAATTGTAGAAGACAAATAATCTCATAATATTATTTCCATAGTAGCCAAGAAATTTTTGATAGGACCATCATAGTGGACAATGTCTATTACTGAACCGAGTTTACGTGCCATTCCAACCATGTATTACTGAACCCGATTTACTCTCTGTTACAACCATGTATTACTAAATAAAATTTACTTTCTGTCATAGTCATGTCTATCTCATGAGATATAAATCTTTACCCAATGCATTGGTGGGAGATATAGGTCCCACTCATCTCATAATGAATCCATTATTATATGTGCCACATAAACATAAATAATTTATCATATCATAAATCATGAAACAAAATGGGATTATTAAACATCATTCCGTCAAAATACATTTAAAATAAAGATATTTCATAAAAATAACTACATCTTAAACACAATCAAATAAAATTAATAATTGGTATAGAAACATAACCCTATTTAATTTTACATGGAAAATAATTTTGATAAAATGCTTGAACATAATTCCTGAGAAAAATATCCTTTCTTTCTCAAAAACATTATCTTTTATCAAAATGTCACACAATTTTAAAACAAAATATTTTAGTTAAAAATAATATTTATATCATGTAGAATAATCTTAATTTAAATAAGGGGTCATTAAACGGTAAAATTCTATTCATGCAGTATAAGTTAAAAAAAACATTCTCCTTGTACTTTTGTCGGAAAAGTCAAAAAGTACCTAAAATTGAATAACGACAAAAGATTAATTTCAAAATATTTAATAAAAATTAAACAAAGGGTAAAATTAAATTTACAAAATTATATAATAATATAAATAATATTACATAATTAGGAAACATGAATGTGGATAATAAATATGCCTGTATAAACAATCTCAGATAAAAATAAGATTGTAAAATTATCCCTTACCTTGTAATTCTCATTAGAAGAGGGTGTGTTGACCTCTAAAATAATGGTTAAATCATGAAATTAAATTATATCATGAAAATATACATATTTATGATATCACATTTGATCCAATTATAGCATTTTGTTAATATTATTTCAATATTACCATTATTTCGGGTGTTAATTGCTTCGTTTCCCATTCTTGTTTTTCCATGTAAGTAATGTTTTTATGCATAAGATGTATTATATTCATGAAATAAAGTTCATATTTATTATTTTCTTTAATCATATAAATTATATAATCATTCTTCAATTGTTAATGTGGAGAATGAATCTCACCGCGTCGTGGAGACGGTAGGCCGTATGCATGCACGAGCGACTATATCATTCTCTTGATGGTTAAATGGTATATAATTGGATGATCTATTAATTATAAAGAATCATTATCATGTTATATTCATTATTTAAATTCATTTTACTCATAACTATACCCATCCTAATAAAGTATTTTTGAATAACAAATGACACCATGGCGCGGAGATGGTAAGCCGTACGTACACACACATAGTGATATTGTTATTGGTAGGATAGATAAAAGGAGGTATAAAGTTGTAGAATAATTATAATAACATCTCAAAATGTATTATATAATGAATTTATTACTTTATTATGTAATAAACATTGAAATATGAAGTAGAATAGGAAAACAATTTGAATTGAATTTGTAAAGCAATTACCTCTTCTTCGTTGGACTTCCTTTGGATATCTTCTTAGGGATAATAGGGATGGATTTCATGGAAAAAAATGACCACTAGAAGTTAAATAATAATGTTCATAGGAGAATGTTTTAGGGGTTGGTCAAGTTAGAAGGCTCAAGGAGGGGTGAGAAAATGTAGGTGGAGATTCTTTTTTATAAGAGAGAAGAGGGGCACATTACGAAACTCTCAAAATATTAAAATATAATAAGAATATTCAGGATCTAAATAATTAAAAATGTACCATAAATGAAATTTATAATATATTTTCAACCATATGTTATCCCCTTGGGATTATTTAACATTTTTGTTATATTTAAATAATTTAATAATAAATTAATTCAATAAGATATTATTATTTCCAAATGTAATGCTATTTATTTAAGTTGACTTAAAATGCAATAAGAGAAAGTGGGAATTAAAATATAGTTATTTAAAAAATCTATAATATATCTTATAGATCTTTAATTTTTTATACACATTACCTAATCCCAAATATAACAGAATTAATATTATTAAAATCATTTATTATATTTTTATGTTAATTGAGTAGTTATTAATTTAGAAGTGAAGTGACTTTTAAGGTAAATATATAACTTATAAAAATTAAAAATAAATTTATTTAATTAAAATGGTTTCATTTATATCAAAATAGACATTTATATTCATTCATAGATTGATTTTGACGCTCTGTGGACACATAGAAGATATTAAAATACAAGATAGTGATATTTTGGAACTATCTTCGATTTAAAAAATATATAATTTATTTTCAAATACAAGTGTCCATAAAAAAACTCCAAATAGATCATATTGTAATATTTGTTGAATCATATTCATCCAATAATTTTTTGGACATGTTCTAGTTTTATTTTCAACCTTATAATTTTGATTTACTCGTAAATAATTCATTTAACTCTTACCATCACAACATGTCTTTTTACTCACTAAGGGTTAATATAGAAACTATATAATACAAAAGGAGACATAAATGGTCCATTGGTGACATATTTAAGTTCATACCAATTAGTTGGTTGATGTTTATATTTTTATGAATTTTATATAATTTAATAAAATATTATTTATTTAAAATATCAACAGAGACAATTTTGACACTATTAATTAGTTGACTTTTTATAAATATCATAACCTAGATATATGTCCAAAAAAACACTTATTAACTATAAATAATATTTAAAATTAATCTATAAAATAATTTTATAACATTAATTCACTCAAATTATATTTATTATAATATTTTTAATATCATTTATTTGATATTTGTATTAATAAAATAATTTCTGTATCACTATTGAGTCATCATTAATGATAATTATTTAATATCTAAAAATTATAAATAAATTTCTATGATGCTGGTAATTCTATTATATTTTCATATACTATATATAGTCTATTTTATTTCTTGGTAATCCATAAATTAAAATTAATATACTTATATAAAATGAGAGTGGGATATTTTGAAACATTCATTATTTTTTTATATTCATGTTATATTCATGGAAAAGCGGCCATTAAGTGATTCCATTTTGAAAAAAAGATGAAAATGGTCTAATTTATTCATCCAATAGTATTTTGACAGGTGTTAAAGTAATTTTATAATATTATTGTTACCTTTACTAACCTGATTTACCTTTAACCATGGTGATAAAAATAATTACTATAGTTACTATTTATAATTCCAAAAAATAAAACTAACATATTAACATAATTTAGACCCACTGCTTCCAAATATGGAATCCATTTTTCATAATTCAAAACACATAATTTTCAGAAATTAATTTAAAATTAATTCCCTGTTGTTATAACAAAAAAGCGAGTTTTTAAGAATTAAAGACTTATCTAAAGAATTTCATGTGTTTATATCCAATTTAAATGTGAAATTACTACTAATTTAAAAAATTGGATTAATTGATAAAATAATAAACCGATTACACTTTAAAACCAATTAAAAATATAATCTAACTATATAAATAAATTAGATGAAAAGGAATTTTTGAATTAAAATACTGTATTGTTCACTATTCATTAGAATATGAATTTTATCATAAAAATACCAAAAATTAAAAAAATGAATATTTATGTTCTTATTTCAAATAAGAATTTTATTTTGTCAAAAATAATATATAAAAGTGTTAAAAAGTAAATTTAAAATGGGTGAGCCATCAAAATGTGGAAAACCCACATTTTTTGAAAAATAATTATTTTATCCAAAAAATTGAATTTGTTCTTATATTATGTATAAAAATACATAAGATTAATTTTAATGTTATATAGAATTCAAAATTTGGTTAATAATATTCATAATTAATAGTTTACATCCCATTAAAAAATTATATTTTATTAATGTATCTTTGCTTAGTGAAACTCAGTATTGTGTACAATATAAGATATCAAAGAAGGACTCTCCTGAATGGAACGCAAACATAGTTAGTGTTTCATTTACGAAAAGATAATATGGTATTGTGTATAGTGAAAGCTAATCTTGGTGTATCAAACAAAATAAGACATCAAATAAATTAAAAAGAATCTATCTCATAAAATCTCTGGGTGTCGCATTCTACCCCCATTAAAATGAATTTTTCCCTAAAAATTCGTCAGGGTTATAAAATGGTTAATACTTGAAAGTTTCAGTCATGGAAACTCACATTTTAAAAAGGAATACTAAAACTTAATTTTAAAAAGGAATGTTAGAAATATAATGATTTCCCAAAGTAACTCATCACTGAGTTTCCACATAAGAGAACATATGTGAGAAGTGAAAACATGGATATAAAAGAGAACCCTAACCATCATGTTCTGATGGATAGTGATAGAGAATAAGGTTTGGAGAATGTTAACTACTAGAAATCCATAAATTTATGACGATTAAAGGGACAATTTGATCCATCGGATAAAAAGGTACTAGGATAACATTTTTGGTTTCAAGATCCCTTTCCTAAAGTTGATGTATTTTTTCCTGAGAAGAAATACTTACTTGATTTTAGTAAAATATCACCATTGATTCTTCCCTGAATAATTTCAACTTAATCTATTACTTAAAGAAATGAAGTTTAATTTTTAATTCTTGAAGTGTTATAATATCATGCGATATAATGATAGGTCATTCCATCTATCTTAACAATAAGGTTAGAACATGTTATCAAATATGCATAAGTCCACCTATAGTGAGATAATACATTAATCTAACAAACTTAAACCAAAATATAAATCATACTATTCATCAATAGATAATATTACAATCCTTACGAAAAATAAAAAATATAAAACCTTAGAAAGATGTGAACTAAATCGATATAACAATTGTGTCCCATATATCATTTGACAGTTCTTAGTTGTCACATTCCAAAAATGTGAATAACTTATTCATGTATTCTCATGAAACATGGTAATGAAATGAATTACCATATGAAATTAGTGAAAACATTCATTCTATCAAAATTAACTCTTTCCACACACAAAAAATACCAAAAATTCTATATACTTAAACCATGATATCTCCATCAAACATCTAACTATCTCTTTATCCCTTTTTATGTGCATATCATGTGCTTTCCAAAAATATTTCAGTCACTTTTAATGGTTACCGGTACCATATCATTATTTAAAACCACAATGGACCAATTCATAGATATCCCAATATTCCATAATACTATAAAAGAGATCCTATAACAATATTTTGGAATCCCATTACATAAACACATTATCATTCCATCACATTGTTTTCATACTAAACATCACTAATAGTGATCGAATGTGATTTTCCTTTGTCTTTGGCCTTAAGAGGTTGCAGACATCGATCATCATTAACCCTTGGATTAGGGTATTGGTTATCATAATGTCCCATTTCCTTGCACTAATAGGCCTGAAGTGTGGGTGGTGCATTTTTAGTAGTCTTTTCTCTATTCACGTCATTAACACCCTTTTACCATTACTTCAGCACTCAATTACTCGGTAACCTTTTTTTTCACACTTAAGACATTTTCTTGTCCCTTTAATACAATATCTATCATTATTCTTTCCACACATTAAGAATAAGGAAACATTCATATTATTTTCAACATTGTTTTGAGATTTTCCTTTGAACTCAATCTTCTGTTTCTTGTTAAAACCATGAGATTGACATGTAACACCAACTTCCATTTCTACCTTGGTATCACAACACACAATCTCTTCATAGCTACTGAAGTCTCTTATATCTAATTCCATTAGAAGACTTGGTTTTAAGACATTGAAGAATCGATCAACTTTACTTTCAGGTTGGATGATAAAGCTAGAATCATACCTTGAAAGTATTGTAAAATTTTCCTCATATGTACCAATAGATTCATCATCATATTTCTTATTCTCAAGGAACTCATTTTCCATCTTTGTGTGAAGAATACCATGGAATAACTTATTGAAAAAAATTTCTTGAACTCATCCCATTTCATGGATTCAATTTCATCTTTCTATTCTTAATTAGAGTCCACCACTGGTCTTCTTCACCTCTAAACAACAAACAACCGAAATGAAATTTTCTTGTTCTAAAAAAAGTATGGAAAATATAATTTCAATTATACCAATCCATTGTTCTACAACAAGAGGATTAGAAGACCCACTGAAAGAAGGTGGATGTTTCCTCATAAAGGACTCAATAGAATATTTTTCCCTTATTTACTCATTTGGAAGTCCAGAATGATTCATAGCTTGTGTAAGTAAAGAAATAATATTTTTCATTCCATCTACTATAAGATTTGGTTGTTTCGGAGAAAAAGCATTGTATTTCCTAGTGCATTGATCATTAACATCATTCCTTTGGGTTCTAGATGTAATTTCCCATAATTTCTGTATAATTTCTTTATTTATATGGAATTATTTTGATACTGCGAAATCTGACGATGCATGATTTCGAGGCCCCGAGTGCCCAGAATGATCTGTCGAAGTTTTGTTAAGATTTAATTAGCGCTGGAAAGCAGTTTTCCTAAAAAAATTGGAATAAATATTAAATAGTTTCCTATATCATAAATCTAAGGGCACCATTGCGTTCATGATGGCGGGTTTACCCTTGGAGTGATATAATTTTAGTCGGCGCAAACCTCCAGTGGGAAAACCCGAAAACGACATAACTATAAATAAAATAATTAAATTAAATTATTTTATTTTTCAAATGTTTATAAATCATGAAAGATGACTCAAATTAAAAATATGATACCACCACTGAACTCGGGAGTGTTTTCTCTATTTAGGAAGATACTAACATTGGCCGTTGTGGGCTACCAGTGAAAGTTAGTTTTTTTCCGAAAATAAAATAATTATGTGACAATTATTTTATTGTAAAATACAGAACATCTAAATGGTAACTTGGTTTGAAAATTTGAGAGTACCGTTGAGTTCATTGGGGTGTGTTCTCTTTAGGAAGAGCCTAACCTTGACCAGCATGGGTCTAGGGTGAATGTTGTTAATTTATGGAATTTTTTTAAGGTACGTTCCATAAACGTACGAGCGATGTCTTCTAACTTTTAAACCGGTGCTCAGATTAACAATCAGAGGGCACCATTGAATACATAATGCCGAGATTCACTTATGGAAGAATTTACTTTAACCCTAGTAGGTCTAGAGAAAAAGTTAGGTTTTGTGACTTTATAAATGAATTAAAATAAAATTTTATTATTATTTTATTTTCATTCTTCTCCACCAACGTACTAGAGGAGTGTGGAACCCACAATGTGTCAATCCAATAAATGGATTGCCCTTTCAATCTTAAGTAAAAACACCATTGGGGAATTAGGAAGGTTCCTAATTAATGAGACCCCATTAATTCCCCTCATCATTACTTACCCTCCCCCTCTCTTATTTATATGGAGGTTGAGGAGAGGTGTCGGAATGGCTTTGCCATGAAACGAAGTGTTGATGGAGTACCCTGACGCCGAACCCTTAGAGGATGGAGTTGATCCCAGTGGGAGGTGATAGGTGACATCGGACAATGTATCGAAGGACGATGTATGAGCAATATAGTTGGGAACCTATTAGAGGTATGGATAACATTAACCACATTCAAGCGCGAATGTTATCCAAAGGATTCATGAGTTAGGGGTTTAATTATTGTTTATTTCAAGTGTATTTTCATGAACCCATTTATCCTCTCTCTTTTTTATGAGCTAATGTGGAGGGCGCGATCCAAACAAACATGGCCAGGACCCTCCTCTATCTTGTTATCCTTGCACCTAGATGGACGACTGCCAGTGCGATAGCACAAACCGGCTATGAAGAAGGCAGTGCATCGATGCACGTCGCAAGAGGAGGCTGCAACATAAAGCCGCGGTGGTCATCGGAGCGGCCGACACTAGCCGACTACTAAGGAAGTGTGGCGCACCGTCACATGCCACAGGTGAGTAGAGGGTTGCAGCTCATCAGCCGCGACGGATGGAGGAGGTGAATGGCACAGCGGCTAGCCGCGGAAGAGGATGTGGTGTGACCAGCGCGCCACTAGAAAGCAGAAGCCACTGCCAAAGCCAAGGTGGAGGAGGAAACCACCGCGCGGTTTCCACGACGACTGGGAAAAATCCACGTCGTTCCACCATTCCATGAAACCGAATTACCTCTGGTCCATTCGAGATACCTAGGGGGACATGATCCCCCGTCACCAGCTCAGGCAAACAACAGCCAGGCCGCCCCTTGCGGGCCGCACCCTACACGGCCGTGCCGCCCCTCCAGGCTGTGCCCAACACGGTTGTGCCTCCCCCCTTGTAGATCTTGCTCTACACGGACGGGCCACCCCTTTGCGGGACCTTCCCTACATAGGCCGGACCACACCTTGCGGGCCGCCCTTTGTGGGCCGCCCCTTTGTAGGCCAGGCCGCCCTTGTGGGCCGCCCTTTGTGGGCCGGGCCGCTCTTGCGGGCTTACTTTGTGGGCTTCCCTTGTAGTCCGCCTTTTTGGACCTCCCCCTTATAGGTCGGGCTGAATCTCAGCCTAGCGGGCCGAGGCCGCCGCGACTTAGCCCAGATCAGGTTGGTCCAAGTTAGTCTGATCGGGTTGGATCAGACCTAGGCCCAATCAGGCATAAAAACACTTAAAGGGCAATATCCTGAGAACTAGACATCCGTTTGATGAACCATCAATAGCGTTGGGATCCTTTTATCCATAAAATACTTTTTGGTATACTCCTTTTGAGTTTTGGAGACAATTGGAGTATGGCTGGGTTGGATGGAACCAGAATCCAACTGGACCCTCGAAACTAAAATGCTTAAAACCTACAGACCAGGGGTCTGATTGACGCACTGTCTATCACGTTGGAACCCTTATGACATAGAGGTGATTTGGGTTACTCCTTTTTGGATCTTAATGGTGGTAGAGGTATGACCGATATATTGAGGGTAGATTTTCCTGAACTCGAGAACACCAGGTGTGAGGAATCTGGTGGTTGGCAGTGAAGCGGAGGTTGGAGACAGATCATATAGAGGTTAGTACCGAGCGATCTTGTGTGGGTCAGAACTGACCTGTGTGGGTCAGAGATCTTTAATCATGTGTGGGTCAGCGCATACCGATCCTATGTGGGTTAGATCCTGTGTGGGTCAGCGCTCAACGATCCTATGGGGGTCAGCTCATACCGATCCTATGTGGGTCATATCCTAGGTGGGTCATTTTGGGGGTTAGTACCTATTGACTCTGGGCGGGTTGGATCCTGTGTGGATCATTGCCGGGGTTATTACCTATCGATCCTTTGTGGGTCAGACTCCGTATGGTCATAAGCATTTCCACTTGAATGAATAAGATGATGTAGCTCCACGACTGATCATCTATACTTCTATACTTCACTAAATCATGTGTGAGTTGAGTCTTTTACCATCATGGTGATACCTTTGTGGTACGATTACCTTCATGGTGATATCTTTATGGTGATACCTATGTCGTACTTTTTCCCTCATGGTGATATCTTTGTGGTGTTACCTATGTGGTACTTCTACCTTCGTGGTGTTATCTTCATGGTGTTAGATGTGTGGTACTATTACCTTCGTGGTGTTACCTTCATGGTGTTACCCTTGTGATATTTTTCCATCATGCATGAGACGAGTATATCTTAATAACTTAGGTATATGTATGGGAATATACCTCAGTAGAGTTGTTGACTACTTCATGCTTGGTGATTGAGGTCTTGCTTTGTGGTATTTCCATTGTGGAACATTAGGAGACCTACGGGGTCTTAGGGTCCCTACTGAGTATCGTTATACTCACCCCTACATGGGATTCAACCACACTTGGTTGTGTCTTATTCGCACAACGTACAACATTTATCGAGACCGATGGAGCAAGGAATGGATGGTGCTCAGAGGTGGACCATTTGGCATGACGTAACGTAGGGACTACTTATCATGATCTGTACCTACCCTGCATGTAGGATCCATGGTAGAAAATCCAAGAGATGCTTTTCACTTTTCAGTTGTACTTGTACTTTTCTAGTTGGGCTTGTATTCCAACCCATTTACTTTCAACATTCTTGTTTGAAAACAGTGTACTTTATGGTTGCTTCTTATTTCATTCCACTATGTGTGTTTACAAAGGTTTAAAGGCAATTCCTTCTCGTTATAGGGATACAACTTTCTAGTGATAGTCACCACCCCCGAGCCTATAGATGATAGGCTTGGGGTAGTCACGACATGGGCCCCGAGGGATAGGTCGTGACAAAGTGGTATTATAGGATTTGGTTTTACCAAAAAACTAGGAATCTAATCTTTTCAAAGTAACAATAGTGTTAAGTGTTATGAGAGTCATTTTTAGTTCAGGGAGTCTAGTTTTGGTGCGGTGGCCAACGTACCCATACAACATGACCGTGAATTATAATTTCCAACTTAGTACATGGAAGCACTGATTGAGTGTGTTTTTGAAGAGTTTTTCTTGGTCTTTTTGGAGTTATCTCAACAAGTATAACTTAATAACTGTGACACACATGTTCCTTATCAGGATGTCTCTATGTAGACAACAAACTATAATTACCAAGGGAGTAAATGATGATGGAGGACCAAGCGATGAGGTTGCGGTGTAGGGCCTTCTTATGGAGATAGTACCATCGGGTGGTGTACCAGATGCTCCACTACCCATTGGGAAGTAGTTACCGCCAGCCGTGCTGGTGGACGGTGAACACTAATAGAGCGCATCGCACGAGTTCCAGTGGCATAGGCCTCTGAGCTATCAAGGTGAGATAGATTCCTAAAAATATGAGGACTAGCTAGAGGGTGTGGCTAGAGTTTTTCTCCTAGTTGAGACACTAGTAGAGCATATGGTGATCTTAGCTGCTAGTCTTTTTCAGTGCGTGACCATGAGGATGGTCCGTATGGTAAAGAAGCTTCAGTACATGGACCATTTCCTGAGATGGTACCTTCGCGTAGTTTACCAACTATACCACTGCCCATTGGTCAACAATTACAACCGGTGGTACCGGTAGAGGACACATGTATGCCTAGTTCCTTACATGTGTTTCAACATTAGATAACCCTTAGGTTCTGAGGTGAGCCTAACTCACATTCACCTATGTAATGGCTTGAAGAGGTTTTTGAGTTTCCATCTAGCCAAGGCACCATTCTATCAAATGGAAGTCCTACTAGAGAGCCTTTTACGTGACCTGGATGGATGATGACAAGGTTTAGATTAGCCTAATCCTACGAAGAGGTGACTTTTTTATAGACAATCTTGAGAACCTTTCTCAGAGAAGGGGGTCTCTTACCATAGAGAGATAAGGGATGATTGTTCCCTAGAGATTCTACAACTTCGGAAGGATGACATTTAGGTAGTTGAGTATTCATTGAGGCATACCGACCATCCCAGGTACTTAATGAATATAGTATGGTCAATGCTTCAGGGCTTAGACATCCAAGAGAGGTGTGTTTGAGGATATCTGAGCCAACACTATTTTTTTCCTATATAAATTCCTACTTATGTTTGGGTTCTAGAGATAACATTTGTGGTTGAATATTTTTTGGCTGAGCAAATGCAGCCAGTGAATGTTTATAGTGGGAAAACAGAAGACTGGCTCCAATCTCAAAGACTTGGGAGCGTAAAATGTTTCTGGAAGAGGTAGTGATAGGGACAGATAAATCTATAGGGCATAAGAAGTGGAAGTTGATCTTAGAGAGTATCATAAGGTGGTATAAATTTTGAAATGTTACAACCACCACCCCAATGTGGTCCCCACCAGGCTTAGGGATCTAGAAGAGAGGGGAAGGGAGAAGCTGCATACAGTCAAAGAGTGTGACCCACGGGGCTCCCAGAATGATTCGAGGTACGGTCTGTGTGTACTTCTGAATTTCATATTAATATAAATAGGTACCAATCAATATTTCTTACCACGAATCTTGTTCGACACCATGAGTTTATAGTTAAACCAAATAATTGACCCTTATGTATGGAGATTCCTTTGGGAGGAGACTAAATAATCACACTTATACTGACGGTGTGATATGAACCTTGAGGCGAGAGTTTTAGTTGGAACCTCTTAGTGGAAGCATCGATGCATTATGACGTTATTTTGGGTATGGACGGGACATCCACAGTTGATACTAAGATTGAATTTATTAGGAAAAAAGGTTGTGGTTTATCTACAACATTGGAATGAGGTTTTCTGTGGTCAGTGAAAAAGAAAATCTAGATAGAACAGGATAAACTAATGCATAGGAGGGTGCAACCGATCACTCTTGGGTCAGCCAGCCATACCCTTGTGGGAGTAAGAGTTTTGATTTTTCAGTTCCCAATAAGAGTGATAAAGTGTGGGAACATCTTTTCAAAATATGTTTCTCGGATTACCTCCCTGAAGGGGGAGGGACTTATACTTTCGCTGGGTACTACCAAAGATTTGTTCCTATCTTCTCCAGGGTAGCTGCACTATCTTTAGCATTGAAAAAGTAGGGGGAGACTTTCCTGTGGATGGAGAAGTGTCAGAAAAGCTCTCAGGAGCTGATATAGAGACTGATGAGTTCCCCCATATTGAGGTTACAAGAAGAGGGTGTTAGGTATGTAGTCTACTATGATCCATTAGGGACTAGACTTGTTTATTTCTTGATGCAAGTGTGGGTAGTGATCGCCTACGGCTCACAACAATTGTGACAACATTATAAAAACTACACTACCCACGACCTGGAGCTAGCGACATTGGTCTTCTCCTTGAAGGTGTGGAGAAATTACATGATGGGTGAACGGTTTACTATTTACTCTGATCACAAGAGTATTAGGTGAATATTCTCATAGAAGGACCTGAACCTGAGACATCGGTGATGGCTAGAGTTTTTCTTGGACTATGACTTTCAGATAGTCTATACTCCTGGGAAGGGTAACTTGGTAGTAGATGCACTCAGCAGGATGTCTAGTTTGATGTTATTGAGTGAGGTGACAGAACAACTAGCGGCGAGGCAGATATCCTTCATGAATAATGATGGATCAGCTTACCTCGAGTCTATGAATGTCACACCCCCCAATTCTTCAAAAAATTTAGGAGAAACAACTTAGGACGTTGACTGAAAGGCCCCATGTGATCAGATATCCTTATGAGGGTCTCTTGAAGAATCTTCTAAATTTGGGGAGCACGCCATCCACTTCAGAGGATGCACCATGGTACCTGTGATGCTTCAAGATGAGGTGTTGAGGGAGATCCATAAATCCTCTTTAGTGGTACATCCTGGAGTGGGGAAGGTGTACCAAGACTTCCGACGTCAGTAATGGTGGGTAGGGATGAAGAAAGCAGTGGCATAAGTCTTATACCGATAAGAGATAGAGACCCTTAGAGTCCGAGGAGGGAGACCATGTCTTCCTACGGGTCTCACCCAGATGAGGATTACGAAGGTTTGGCCGAGGCACAAAACTTTATCTGAGGTTCATCGGACCTTTCAAGATTCTCATTATTGTGGGAGAGGTGGTGTAACATCTATCTCTTTCCCCATAGATGCACTAGGTGTATAATGTTTTCCATGTGTCGCAGTTGAAGAGATGCGTGCATGATCCATTTCACGTTATCGGCTAAGGTCAGGTTGAGCTTTGATGATGGGGTGACTTTTACGGAGTTCCCAGTGGAGATAGAGGATCGATAGGATTGAGTCCTTCATGGATTGTCAATCCCTATGGTGTGGGTTTGGTGGCAGCACAGGGACCTCCAAGAGAGCATCTGGGAGCAGGAGGCTCAGATTCATGCTCAATACCCTCATTTGATTGATTTGAGTTTGTTTTGGATTTTGGGGACGTAAAGCCCTAAGGTGGGGTAAATGCAATGTCCTAAAATTTCAGAATAATGTTTTTTATTAATATGGAATTATTTTGAGACTGAAAAATCTTATGGCGTGTGATTCTGAGACCCAGAGTGCCCAGAATGATCCGTTGAAGTTTTGTTAAACTTTAATTTGCACTCGTAAGTAGTTTTCTTGAAAAAGTTGAATAAATCTTAAATGGTTGCCTAGATCAGAAATTTGAGAGAACTATAGCATCTAGTATGATAGGTTTACCCTAGGCACGACATAATTTTAGTCGGCGTAGGCCTCTGGTGGGAAAACCCAAAAATGGAATCACCATAAATAAAATAATTAAATAAAATTATTTTATTTTTCAAATGATTAAAACTCACAAACATTGACTAAAATTAAAAATCAGAGACCACTACTAAACTCATTTGGGTATTCTATCTTTAAAAAGATACTAACATTCTCCGGCGCGAGTCACCAGTGAAAGTTAGTTTTTGACCGTAAATAAAATAATTAAGTGAGAATTATTTTATTGTAAAATCCATAACTTCTAAATGGATACTCGGATTGAAAATCCGAGAGTACCATTGAGTTTTTTGGGGCATGTTATCATTAGGAAAAGCCTAACCTTGACCGGCGTAGCTAGAGGGTGAACGTTATTAATTTATTGATATCTTTTAAGGTACATTCAATAAATGCACGAGCGGAGTTTTTTAACTTTTGAACCGGGGATCAGATTAATAATCCGAGGGCACCGTTGAATCTGCAATGCCTGGTTTCTCTTAAGAGAGACTTTTCTTTTACCACAGTATGTCTGGAGAAAAAGTTATGTTTTTTGACTTTTCAAAATAAATGAAATAAAATAATAATATTATTTTCTTTTCTTTCTTCTCCACCAAGAGACAAGTGGAGTGTGGGACCTATGATATGTCAAACTAGTAGATGGAATGACCTGTCTATCTTAAGTAACAACGCTATTAGGGAACTAGGAAGGTTACTATTTAATTATACCCCATTAATTTCCCACATCTTTACTTACCCTCCCCCTCTCCTATTTATATAAAGTTTGGGGAGACGTGTTGGCACTGCTTTTCCAAGAAAAGAAGTGCTGAAGGAGTGTCCTGAATTCGAACCCTTAGTGAACGGAGCCAATCCCAGCATGAGGTGACCGGTGACACCGAACCATGATCTAAAGGACGACGTACGAGCGAAGTCATTGGGAACCTATTGCAGGGATGAAGAACATGAACCACCTTTAAGAGCAGATGTTCCTTAATGGATTCCTGAGGTAGGGGTTTAATTCTTGTTTATTTCAAGTGATTTTTCTTGACCCCATTTATCCTCCCTTTTGTTTATGAGATAACGTGGAGGGCGTAGGCCAAACGAACATGGACTAGACCCTCCATTATCATGTTTTCGTTTTGCCTCCATGGAAGACCACTGGTGCAACGACACCGAATTAATATGAAGAAGACATTGCGTTGAAGCACGTTTCAAGAGGAGGCCACATCACAAACCCACAATAGTCATCAGAGCGGCCGACATTGGACGACTGCGGAGGAAGTGTGGCGCACTGTCATGCACCGCCACTGAGAATAGGTCCACAGCTCATCAACCATGGTGAACAGGAGAGGAGGCCTAAACATAGGCCGATTGCGGAAGGGGAGGCGGTGCGACCAGCACACCACCAGCGAGCAGGATAGGCAGTGCGACCAGTGCGCCACTAGTGAGAAAAATCCACGGTCGAAGCCACAACAGAGGAGGAAACCACCACATGGGTTCTACAATGAATGGGTGGTGCTAACGTGGTGCCATCGTTTCATGAAACCAAATGGCTTCTGGGCTGTTCGGGATACCTGGGGGGACATTCTCTCCCCTCACTAGCTCATGCGGACAATGACCGGGCTTCCCATTGTGGTTTTCACCCTTCGTAGTCGGGACACCCCTTTTGGGCCATGCCATACACAGACAGGCCGCCTCTTGCGGGCAGCGCCCTATGTGGCCAGGATGCCCCTTGCGGGCTGCACCCTACGTGTCTGGGCCGCCCCCCTTGTGGGTCGCGCCCTTCATAGGCCGGGCCGCACCTTGCGGGCCGCCCTATGTGGGCCTCCCTTTGTGAGCCGAGCCGCCCTTGCGGGCCACCCCTTTTTAGATAGGCCAAGCCCACCGCGGTCTAGTCCAGATCCGGTAGGGCTAGGTTAGTCCGACCGGGTCAGACCAGACCCGGGCCCAACCGGGCCCAGAAACACTTAGAGGGCCATATCATGAGAACCGGACGGCCGTTTGACGAACCGTCTGTGGCATTGGGATCATTGGATCAAGACGGTCCTTTTTGGTATACTCATATCAAGTTTTTTAGATAGTTATAGTACGTCTAGGTTGGATTGATCCTGAATCCAATTGGGCCACCAGATCTAAAATGCTTAAAATTCACAAACTGGGTGTCCGATTGATGCACCATCTGTCGTGTTGGCACCCTTACGACATGGAGGTCATTTGGGTAACTCCTTTATAGATCTTAGTTGTTTTCTAGGTAAAAACGATATCTCAAGGAAAGACTCTATGGAACTCGAGAGCACCGGGTGAGAGGAATCCAGTGGCGGGCAATGAGGCGGAGGTTGGAGACAAATCATATAGAGGTTACTACCGGGAGATCCTATGTGGGTCAGATCCTGTGTGGGTCTTTTTTCAGCGATCCTATGTGGGTCATCGCATACCGATCCTGTATGGGTTAGATCTAGTGTGGGTATTGCTGGGATTAGTCACTATCGACTCTGGGCGGGTTGGATCCTATGTGGATCATTGCAGGGGTTTATACCTATCAATCCTATGTGGGTCAGACTATGTATGGTCATAAACAGTGCCTCGTGACAGAATAAGATAATCTAGCTTCGTGACTGATCATCTGTACCTCTATACATCACTAATACCTATGTGAGACGAGTCTTTCACCTTCGTGGTGATACCTGTGTGGTACCTTTACCTTCGTAGTGATATCTTCATGGTGATACCTATGTTGTACTTTTACCTTTGTGGTGATATCTTCATGGTGTTTGTTGTGTGGTACTTTTAAATTCGTGGTGTTAGCTTTATAATGTTACCTGTGTTGTAGTTTTACCTTCGTGGTGTTACTTTCATGGTGTTTAATTTGTGATATTCTTCCCTCATGTATGAGACGTGTATATATTGATAATTTAGGTATATGTATGGGCATATACCTAAGTACAGTTGTTAGCTACTTCATGGTTTGTGATTGAGGTCTTTATTTTTCGTCTTTCCTTTGTGGAACTTTAGGAGACCTACAGGGTCTTGGGGTCCCTACTGAGTGTCGTTATACTCACCCTTACACAGGCTTCTCTCACACCTGGTTGTGTCTTGTGCAGACTACATACAACATTGATCGAGGATGAGGGAGTCAGGACTAGACGATGCTCGGAGGTGGACCATTTGGCGTGACGTGACGCGGTGACTACTGATCATGAGTTGTACCTACCCTTCAGGTAGGATCTGTGGTGGATGATCCAAGAGCTACTTTTTGATTTTTTTAGTTAATTTTAATTTTCATCTGTACTTTTACTCTTCCAGTTGAGCTTGTATTCCGGACCCCTTTACTTTCAAGACTGTTTTTATATAGTAGTTTACTTGGTAGTTGCTTCTTGTTGCATTATACTCTGTGTGTTTGTACAGTTTTAAAGGAAATTCCTTTCCATTATAGGGATACACCTTTCCGGTGCTAGTCACCAGCCCCTAGACTATGGAAGGTGGGTTTGGGGTAGTCACAACACGGACCCTGAGGGATGGGTCCTGACATCATCCATTTTATAAAACCCCAAAAGTATAGTGTAAGAGGTAAAAATAATACTAGAAAAACAGTATAATCAATGGGGAGTAATTTCAATCTATAACATCTTAGGTTTAATCCTAGGTTACTAATGATCATTACCATAATTATAGGACTATAACCTATAGTTATACTTACCATTAGGGATATCTCTAGGCATACCTTTGAAATATCTCTAGGGATCTCACAAACGTTTTCTCATCCTATTTTCTAAAGGTTAACTAAACCTTCACCCGGATTCCAACTATAACAACCCAAGATTGACGTACATGGAAATTAAATTTATTTTATAAAATACTTAATACATGACACAAATGGATTCCGAAGACCGTATTAGTTTAGTTCCTTTGGAAACTTGGAAAATAATTTTCTATCCTGGTGTAAGATCTTCAAAATATCCCATAAAGATCATCCATTTTTTTCCTACCTAAAACCTTTCTTTATATCCTAGGGAAATTAAAACATAAAAAGGGTGAGCTCAAATTCTCAGTTAGAGTAAACATGGAGAATAAAAAACAAACCATAAACATAAGAATGTAAAAAACATGAACATAATGTTTGAAGATCAAAATCATGATTCATTAAATAAATCTTGGCAGTTCGTAAGGTATAGATCATAAAGGAACATTAACCATGATAAAATAGAATTGGTATAAAAAATGGAATAATGGGAAAAAAATAATCTCATAATATGATTTATATAGTATCCAAGGCATTTCTTCCAAGACCATCATAGTGGAAAAAGTCTATTACTGAACAAGGTTTACTTGCTGTTCCTGGCATGTATTACTAAACCAGATTTACTTGTCATTAATTCCTTATATTACTGAACCATATTTACTTTCCATTCCATTCATTTCTATCTCATGAGAAATAAAGCTTTACCTAATGCATTAGAGGAAGATATAGGTCCCACCCATCTCATAATTAAACCATTCTTATGTGGGTCACAAAAATATAAATCATTTATCCCATCATAACTCATGAACTAAAATGGGGTTCTGAAACATCATTCCATTATAATAAATTTAAAATAAATGGACTTCATAAAATTAATTACATCATAAACACAATAAAACCAAATTAATAGTAGGGATAGAAATGTAACTCTATTTCATATTATATGGAAAATAATTTTGATAAAACACTTGAACGTAATTCATGAGGAAAATATCCTATCTTTTTCAAAAACAAATTCTTTTCACAAAATGCCACAAAATTTTAAAAGTAAATAATATAGTTAAAAATAATCATGAAATATTATAAGGGATTCATCATCGAAATAATGTTTCATGAAACTGTAAAATCCCATTCATGCTATATAATTCAAAAAACCTTTCTCATCATACTTTTGCTGGAAAAGTCAAAAAGTACCAAAAATCAAATAACCACAAAATATTCCTCTGTTATCATTTAATAAAAATTACGAAATGGGTAAATTTAACTTTAAAAAATTGTAGAGGAATAGATATAATATTACATAATTAGAAAACATGGATGTAGATGATAAATATAACCTTATAAACAATATTAGATAAAAATGAGATTGTAAAATTATCCCTTATGTTGTAATTTTCGTTAGTCGAGGGTGCGACCACCTCTTTTATAATTTTTTAATCATGTTATTAAATTATACCATGACTATATACATATTTATGATGTAATATATGATCCTATTATATCAGTTTTAATAGTATTTGAATATTACCATTATTTTTGGTGTTCACTACTTCATTTTTCCATTTCTATTTTTCCATGTAAGTCATGTATATTATGCTTTGGATGTATTTTATTTATTAAATTATGTTCATATTTATTATTTTCAATCATAATATAAATTTTATAATCATTATTTAATTGTTAACATGGATAACATATCTCACTGCGTCGTGGAGATGATAGACCATACGTACAAATGAGCGACAATATTATTCTATTTCTAGTTAGAGAGTATGTAATGGAAGGGTATATTAATTATAAAGAATATTTATCATGTTATATTAATTATTTAACTCCATTATAATAATAATTATATCCATTCTAATAAAGTATTTTTGAATAACCAATTACAACACAATGTGGATATGGTAAGTCATACGTACTCATCCATGGTGATATTGTTATTCGTTGGATGGATGAAAGAAGGTATAAGGTTGTCCCACAATTATAATAACATCCTAGCATATATAATATAATTGATTTATTAATTTAGTATGGAATAAATATATATAGAGAGTAAGTATAAAAAGAAAATAAATTGAATTTAATTGGTAAAGCAATTACCTCTTCTTCATTGGAATTCCTTTAGATCTTTTCTTAGAGACACTAGGGATGGATTTTTTGGAAAACCAGGACCTATAAAAGTTAATTAAGAATGTTAATAGGATAATTGGATAGTGGTGTTTGATATAGAAGTCTCAAGGAGGTGTGAGAAAATGTGGTAGGAGATTCTTTTTATAAGTGAGGAGAGGGGCACTTTAAAAAATTCTCAAAATATTAAAATATAATAAGACGATTCTAGATATAAATAATTAAAGATTGACCATAAATGATATTTATAATACAATTTAGAACATATATTATCCCCTTTTTATAATAGAACATTTTTTTGATTTTGAAATAATTTAATAAAAAATTAATTCAATATGATATTATTATTTCCAAATTTAATACTATTCGTTTAATTTTACATAAAATAAAATATGAGATAGTGTGAATTCAAATAAAATACTTTAAAACGAATATAATATATCTTATAGATCTTTTAAATTTTTTATACACTTTAAATGATCTAAAATATAACAAAATTAATATTATTAAAATAATTTATTCTATTTTTATGTCAATTGAATAAATATTGTTTTAGAATTGAAGAGTCTCTTAGGGTAATTATATAACATATAAAAATTAAATAATAATTTCATATAATGGAAATGGTCTCATTTATTTTAAAATATACATTTATATTCGTTCATATCTTGATTTTTTCCCTATGTGGACACAAGAAAGATATTAAAATTGAAGATACTGATATTTTGTAACTATCATTGATTTAAATAATATATAATTTATTTTGATGTAAAAGTTTCCATTAAATAACTCAAAATATATCATATTGTAATCTGTATTAAATATTATTTATCTTGTAACTTTTTGGACATTTTTTGGTATTATTTTAAACCTTATAATTTTGATTTACCCTTAATTACTTTAACTCTTATCAAGGAAACATGTCTTTTTATTCACTATGGGTTAATATAGTCACTATAAAATGATAAAAGATCCATAAATGGACCATTGGTGACTTATTTAACTTCATCCCAATTGGTTGTATGATTTTTATATTTTTATGAATTTTATATAATTTAATAAAATATAATTTATTTAAAATATCAAGTGTCAATTTTGACACTATTCATTAGTTGAATTTTTAAAAATATTATAACCTTTAGATATGTTAAAAAAAAACTCATATAAACCATAAATACCATGTCAAAGTAATCCATAAAATTAGTAGATGACATTAATTTACTAAAATTATTTTTATTTTAATATTTTTAATTTAATTTATTTGATATTTCTATTAATAAAATAATTTCTGCATAATTATTGAGTCATCAATAATGATAATTATATAATCTATAAAAATCATAAATAAATTTATTTGATAAAATTAATTATTTTATATTTATAAATACTACCTATATTTGATTTTATCATTTGGTAATCCTTAAATTAATATTAATATACTTATATAAAATGAGAGTGTGACATTTTGTCACATTCATTAATTGTTTTTATATTCATGTCACATTCATGAGAAAGTGGCCATTAAGTGATTATATTTCAAACCATATATTATAATGGTTGAATTTATTCATCAAATTGGATTTTGACAGGTGTTAAGGTAATTTTATAATATTATTTTTACTTTTAATTACTTGATTTACCTTTAACCATGATAATAAAAATAATAACGAATGTTACTATTCATAATGAAAAAAAATAAACGTAACCTATTAACATAATTTGGCCCCACTAATTACAAATATGGGATCCATTTTTTATAATTTGAAACATATAATTGGAAGAAATTAATTTAAAATTAATCCGATTGTAAATTCCAAAAAGTGGGTTATTAAGAAGTAAAAATTTACCAACAGATTGTCACGTGTTTATATCCAATTTAAAAGTGAAATTACTTTTAATGAAAAAAATTATATTAAATGATAAAAACATAATAAATTTACATTTTAAAACCAATTAAAAATATAATCTAACTACGTAAATAAATTAGATGAAAAGGATGTTTGAAATTAAAATGCAGTATTTTTCACTAATAATTAAAATATGAATTTTATCAGAAAATACCAAAAATTAAAAAAACATAAATTTTTATATTACTTTTACAATGAATAATTTTATTTTTTCAAATATAATATATTAAAGTGTTAAAAACTAAATTTAAAATGGTTGCGCCATCAAAAGCTGGCAAAACTGCATTTTTTGAAAAATAATTATTATTTTAGAATAAATTAATTTGTTCTTATATCATGTCTAGCAAATAAATAAGATGAATGTTAATGTTATATAAAATTATAAATGTGGTTAATAAGATTCATAAAATCCAATTTATATCCAATTAAATAATAATATTTTAATAATATATCGTTGGTTAGTGGAACTTGGTATTGCGTACAATGCAAGCTATCGAGGAAGGTCACTATTGTGTGTAACACAAGCCAATTTAGTGTTTCATTTACTGAAAGATAATATGGTATTGCGTCTAGTTTGAGCTAATATTGGTGTATCATACAACATAATACATTAAAAAAATTAAAAATAATCTATCTCATAAAATCTTAGGGTGTCACATTCTCACATTATGTCAAAATCATAATCCAAAAAAAGAGAGGCTAAGATACCCATTTTTCAATATAATTTAGGGTTTTTAAAATATCTATCTCTACTCTTCACTTATAAACTTTAATTCTTGCTTTATCATTTAATCACCATAAACTACTCAACTATGTAAATATTTTGAAATTATTTTAGTAATCGTTATTTTCATATGGAAAAGAGACATAGAAATAACCTATAATCCCACTAAGTTGGAAAATAGTATTGGAAATAATAGATAAATATAATAATATCATCAGTATATATTTCATTTTACTTACTTTCATAAGAAACAAAGATTCAAAATTCACAACTTTTACCAAAGAACTCTTTCAATGAACTCCACTACACTTTGAAAAAACTAAAAGTGAATAATCAAAAGATACATGGTGTGTGAGTCATACCATATTTATTATTTTCAAGTAATATCAGTCCACCAATAGTGATTCCAATTTTATAAATTGATACCAGTAGTTTACACTGATTTATTTCTTTTTCTACTAAGTGTCTCCTTAATAGATGTGAATCATAAATTTGTATCATTGTCTCTAAAATCCCTTAAATAACGTAGCTCTACCAGAAAATTATTGTTGCTAAACATAAGAAATATATCCTTTTTTCATTTAATATCATAAATACCATTAACAGATATCCCTCATTAAACAACTTGTTAGATACAAAAATATATAATGTACTTTTTTTTGCTTCTATTCCATAAAGATATCCTATTCCATATTCAATGTTTGAAATAAATTTATAAAATTTGATATTTACTACGACACTTCAACCAAACCTTGATTCCCATTATGATTCCACTTATTAAATTTCTATTTCTTCTTGTTTCAATTGTACATGTAGTTACAGAAACTACATAACTCTACATGCATTCTAAAATTCTATTATGAGTCATATTTACCCTTAGAAATGATATATCAAAAAAACCTCTAAGAAAATTGATTTTAAAATTAGTGAAAGAAACAAGAGATTATACTAATAATATAATTAATTTCCGTTCACTTTAGTTACCTCTATAAAAAAATATCTATCAAAAGTATCATATTTTATTAAATAAATCTTTATATGAAACCCATAAAGACTTCACAAAAACATTAGTGAATAATAATGAGATACATGGTGTCTGAGTCATACCAATGTTATCCTTTTCAAATCTACTTTAGAGAACAATTGTGATAATAATTATCAAAATCAATACTAAAGTTGAAATCAATTTATTCCTTTTTAACAGGGGTTTATTCCTTATTTGATGGTGATACCATCTTTGGATCATCATCTACAAACTCCCCTAACTTCCATAGATAATCCAGAAAATATAGAATTTATTCATAGAATAATCTATCTATCCTTAATATCCTTTAATATCCTAAATATCAAAAAATTTTATCATATGTTAAACCATTTATTGAATCGAAGAAATAATACAAATATTTTTAGTATTCTATATTCCATCAGTGAATAATATACCATTTTCAAGTTATATTATTAATTGATAAAATATAATCTCAACTCCGATAATTCTACCAATACATGATTCCAATTTTGATACCACTTCTTACTATTCTGATTCTTCTTTTTGTACTCACGTATATGTAATTCCATTTTTATCAATATTTAACTTGAACTACTCCAACCATCAATTGAAACTTTAGATAATTACAAACAATTACTTTGTATCTCATAATGAAAATACCATATGGATTATACCTCCCAGAAAATATTAAATAATTCAAAAAATAATAATATTATTTATACACATGGAGGGATAAGACTTTACAATTTCCTTATGTTGAGAAATTTGGTTAGTCTTGTTGGATTAACCCTTTTCTTTTAGGCATTCCATTCCCCATTTAATGTTTTAATGAAAGGAATTACATAACCTAATAAAACAAATCTTCTTCTAGATCATTCTCTAGGGTAATATTTTTCAATTCATTTTAGTGAATCACCTTTTAGAAATTACCCTCACATAGACCTAATTATATATGTTTAGCTCGATCATTATCTTTCATAAATTAGGATTTTCCTATATTATTTGGATAATCACACTTGTGAAAGTTTCCTCATTGGATTGATTTTTGTTGTATATCTATCATGATTCCTCCACCATATGAGGTCTCCTCCACTTGTCCCAATCTCTTTCCTTAGAGTGGTTTTTTTGAAACCACTTATGCATGCTTCATGTTTCTATAATTTTATAGCCATGAGTTCCACCTTAGACTTTTTCATCCTTAATAGATCATTATTTACCTAAAATTTCATATTTTTCATAGTTATAGAGGCTTATATCATTTTTATTCACACTTTTTTTAATTGTTTATAGGAGGGTAGGTGTGAGTAAACTGATTTTGGTTCTTGGTGCAGCCTTTTTTGAGATTCAAAAATTTCCTCCAAAATAGGGAACTTACTTTCCAGTGAAATATTATTCCTCTTGATGTATGTTCTCTTCGTACATTTTATAGGAATAGAGGATTTCCTACTGAAACCATCAAATATTCTCTTTCTGAAATTCATAGTTATGTTTCCATGGTTAGTAAATATAAAAATTTCTTATTAAAACAATACCCCATATAATTATTCCTTTTTAGAGTTTTTTAGTAGTTTTTATTTACTATTTTAGACCTTGGGATTCTAGGAATCTAATCATTGTATATCCTATGATCCCCTACCATTTTAACTTAAATTACACCTTAATTTGTTATTATTCTTATAATATTTAGAAATAAACATCACCTTTCTCCTAGATTATAGATATAAATATATGGGAACACTACTTATTGATTCTATCATGAGAGGTATAAGGTTCTTTTCATATAAGGTTTTTATCATCATCTAAGGTTATTTGATCCTATAACCCTTCTCCACTAATTGGGTAGTCATCTCTTGAACTATTTCACAATGTTACTTTTCAAATTTCATTCTTTCATAAATTTCTATCTTGAGAGGGTTTTAGTTCCTTATCTATACATATTTTTTTTCACAATATCATGTTCTAGTTCACTATGTAAATCACTTTAACCCGTCATCATTCACACCGAGTTTCATTATCTCTTTATTGAAGGAAAATTATTCATGCTTCAACCCTTAACCAATTCCACCACATGTGTATCCATTTGGTCGTTCTTGGTCTGTATATTTTTAAGTCCTTCTAAGGCATATCCATTCTTGTTAGGACACAATTTACAGTTTTTCACTATAGAAGAAATATCCTCCCATTCCACTACATGGAAAGAAATATTTTCCATTAGATTATGAACCAATATAACATGTTTATTATTCCATTTTTTCAATTTTAAAAACATCAATTTTCAATGATTCAATATGAATCTCTATTGGCATGATAATTTTATTCAATATCATTTTTTCTTCTTATTTCATATAAGATATCTCTTCTGATTGTCAGAAAACATACCTCCTTGGTTTCCTTAGAATATCCTTATTATCAATGAAATAAATTTTTGTTAGTATATTGGGTTCATCTCCCTTTCTTCTATAATCTTTTAAAGTATTCACCAAATCATAATAAATACCATCCATACCTTTACTTTGAGATATGTTGGATTCTTCTATGTTATTTTTATCCAAAATATATTATAGAACATGCATGGTTTTTATTAATCTCACTATTATGTAATGTTTACTCCCCTCACTTATATCCTTTTCTCATTTCTACAGATAGGATAAGTCTTTTCAATCACTATATAATGCACAAAACCCCACTCTTAACATATATATGTATTAAATTTAGATGGTTTTCATTGATATCCACTTTCTTCTCTTTCAAAGTTGGGATATGGAAATCCCAACAGACAACTTTTCTATCATTCCATGTGTCTTTATGGAATACTTATTTTTTTCTTCTAGTTGCTTATATAGAATTCATTGTTCTTCACTACACAATAGTGATTCATTAACTTTCTAGAAAAATTATATGATTCCACTTATTATTACATACATAACAATGACACATCTCCTTCTTATTCTTCTATCTTCGGTCTGGAATGCCTTTTCACTATAAAAAAATGATTCCGTCTTATTCTTAACCTTCCATATGAAATATGAAATTCCTACTATTCTTTAAATTGAATCTAATATATAAATGATATTTAATTTGGTAAACATTAGTAAACTCCTCCTCCTCCTCCTCCTCCCCTCAATAACATATGGAAATTATATTTTTTAAATCCATCATAAAATTTCCTTTCGTGTTTTCTCTCTCAAGTAGATGCATCGTTATTTTTGTCTTTTCTCTATTACAACAATCTAAAATTTTCAATACACTCAAAATTTCTTATTATTATTCTATAAAAAATATATATTTTCTTTTCTTAACTCAACACTACCATAGTAGTTATTGTGAAATTATTCTAGAAATGATTCAGTTAACTCCTCATTCCTTATGCTATATACCATTATTTTATCCTTTTATCCATATTTGAAAATCCAATTATCATCCCATGATCTAATAATTCAATGTTCACCCTATATTTTTTTGGCTACATGATATTCTCTTTTTCATATAATAACTCACCACCATGGAGTGTGACACTCAATGAACTTGAAATAGCTCTTTTCCAATAAAAATAATTAGTAAAACACATTTAACCTTGAAAGCATTAGATGGTGTATAAATTATTAAGGGAAAATACCCTTTGAAACATCCAACATCATGATTTTTTTTCATTATACCTAAAAATAATAATTATATTCATTAATTCTACCAAAGAAACCCAAAAAAACCAAGATAAGGCCTCATAGTTTATGAAATATACTTAAAAAATTCACTATTTTAACAACCATGATTTGATTGTTGATAGTTTAATATCTTGGAATATTCTTGTCTCAAATATTTTCCACGGAATATTATTTGACATAGGCACAGTCTTCACAAATATTGACATGCCACTTTCTATTTTGCATATGTATTTATAAATTTTGAAACACCACCCTTTATAATGTTTTCAGCACCATCTAATTATTTCAAACATCCTTTTTCAAAGAATTTATCCTTGACCGAGACTACCAAAAGTGTTGAGTTATGTTTACCAATTTTGTAAAAGGATTATAACAACCCAAAAATTCCTTTTCCATAGGTTAGTGAAAAAATCTATTTTCATATTACAACCACCATGGCATGGTCCACCTACTCCATAACATTGTCTACCTCTCTGTGGATAGAACATCCTCTACTACATCCCAATCTACTTTAGTTCTTACAAAAGATATTGTAAGATCATTTGGAAGGATTAACAACTATAGAAAATAGGATTATTTTTTAAACACCCATATAACCACTTTTGAGTAATTTTTTAACAACATCAATTATTCTCATAATTTCTGGATCTTTCTTATTACTGTCACCTATTTTAGTGAAAAAAAATTATAAAGCTATGGAAAACTGTAAATTTTTTAATACCATAAAAAATGATGTCAAAAAATCTGAAACCATCCCAAATATCAATACTCAATTGCATGTTAACTTGTTATTTTTGGGTTTTTTACCGGATCAATTATGATTTTTTGTATATATACTTGAACAACCACTTTGAATTTATAATTATGAGTTCTTAATAAACTATTAATATTTTTACGAAATGGTTCAATGTGGCCGGGAAAGGATATAATAACTTATTAATAGTGGATTATATATCATAATTTTAATGAGAAGAATGAATCATTTTATATTTGTAGATGAAAACTTGAACAATCTAATTTGATGGTAACTAATCTACATATAAAGTTAAAATAGGTGTAATTTTGGTGAGCTTAATAGTCATAAATTTAATGTGATATATGGGGGGATAAAAATTAATCTTTTTTTCTCTTTATTGGAATGTTAGAGAAGCTTATATAAAATTTTGATTTTATAGGAGAATGACTATAAAATATTGGAAGGAAAGCTATCTAACATTAGGTGATATAAATGCATTAATAACCAAGATCCATTATTATGTGATGGTTGTCATTATAAAAGTGTTGAAAATACATTCTAGTAGTTTTTAAATAGCTTTTTGAATAATCATTATAAAAAAAGTATATTTAAATAATTTCTTTCAAACAAACAATACCAAAATCTATATGTCAAAAAATCTAGCAAAATAACAAAATACCAACAGAAAAAGTGTATAATGTAAAAGTACATTTAAATATTACTAATTTTGTATCACTAATTTTTTACAATTATAAAACATTAAAATTTCATAGTTAAAATACTCTATATACAAAAAAATATATAAAAATGAATTAAATTTAATTAAACATGTAAAATAATCATCCCATACCAAACATAGATAGTTCAAATAATTTAGACTATTTGAGTGCGTGTCATAAAAATGCTATGAAATATAAAGAAATAATTTATCATTTAATATCAATATAATGATAAAATAAATAATAAAAAACTTCTAATAAAAATTAATCTTGTCAATGGTTTTAATTTTTCTAGTTGAAATATTTTCATACATTAATCACATAACATAATACCTATATTTTTTATATCCTTGTTCCCAATAAAATTAAAATTCCAATGTGAGTTAAAATATGAAAATACCATTCTAATTAGTTACTAATCTTAATATATTATAAAATAATTCACTTTTATATGAAAATATATTATTTTTCTTTCGTATTTTAACTTTCGGTAGCGATTCGATTATCCATTTCAAAATAAAAAAGAATAAAATAAAATAACAATTTATTATACTATTGTAACATTATAATAATATTACTTAATACTCTAATACTTCTATAATATTGTCTGATACATCACTATAAATGGTGCTTAATCGGTAAGTGGTATTTTAATTTTGGAAAAAACGAAGAAAATAATAATAACCACTAATATAAACAATTGTGACATGTGAGTGATTATATAATAGAATTTTGAATGAATAATTACACTATAATAATATATGGTTTCATACATTTCTAGATAAGGAAGCATACAACACTTAATTTATTTCATATGAAAAGATCCATAAACTTATTTTATTTTTTATCATCATCCATAGTCCTTAATATCGGGGAAATAAATTTTGTGTTCCTGAATCCATACACTATCATCATATTATATTGAAAAAAAATTGTTTAGAGAGACCTGATAAAAAGAAGCATTGGTTGTTAGTTAAAATTAATTCATATAATTGAATGAAATATGAAAATAAGATTATATGGAAAATAATTACATTACTTAGTGTCTAAAAATATTTACAACTACAAGCTCTAATTTTTTTTAAATCATTAAAATATAGTCATGTCCACAAATTTAAATTTTCATTGACTGATAATAGTATGTTTTCAACATAAATTTATATGCAGGTAATTTAGAAAATACATTGGATATATGAAAACTAGTATCCAAAGGGGTAGAATCAATTTTTTGTTCTATCAACATCATTTATGTACCTTTTATGTATTCTTATATAGATATTTAAAATTTAAAAAAAATATAAAATATAAATATAATCTACTAGTACCTCAGTGGTCACTTGTTAAACAACTCTAAATGGATAAAATAATAAATGTCTTGAACTCTATTTTACTATATCCACCTCATCAATAGGTAACAACACTCTATATAATATATCTATAATATCATATACTATCTTTGTAGTATGAAATATTATTTTATAGAACATAAAAATTTCATCAAAATATTGTTATATAATGCACATTATATTATTCCAACATAATAGTACAATAAATATTAATACAATATAAAACTATAGAATTATAGTTATAATAAAATCTAAAACTTATACCATAAAACACGTAACAATATGTTGAAAAAACACAATCTTGTACTCTGGTCGATCACTCTCAAGGAATAATAGCAGTTATATAAGATACATTTCTATTGAGAATAAAATAATAAACATCAGAATAGAAATATGATAAGAACTAAGAGAAGGATATAAACGAATTTAGATGTTGGTGTTATATAAGGTGTAATATAATCATTGTATGATATGGACGATTAATATTAAATACATTTTACATTATAAAAATTGATAATTATAATTGTTGGTGTCATAGAGATTATGAATCAACTATTAGGATTAGTGTATATTAAGGATAATGATAAGAGTTATTATCATTAAACGAAGTAACCTTGGATTTTAACAGTAAAAACAACCCTTATAAAGTTCATTTATCATATTATGGGAAAGATCTCACATCATTGGGGTTATCTCTCAACCAAGACCAAGCATAACTTAAATAGGTGAATTTAGAGCATAATCAGTTACTGGAGAAGTTCAAGTTAGTTTATATAACTACAAGATCATTATTAGAAAAATCACCTGATTAAATTACCACCATTTCACACCTTACCCATATGGATTATTCTAGTTCAATAAGTGTTTAAGTATCTACATGTTAAGCAGTATTAATCAGCACATTATTTAATAAATAGAAGAATATATATAATGATATGAAATTTTTTTTAAAATTTTTATCCCTATATAAAATATAAAATTTAGATAATTAGGGTAAAATTTTGATAAAATGGATGGGTTATTTTTAATCTAATATTAAAATTATTTAAGTGTTGAGATTTGATAATTTTTTTATAACAATAGTAAAATGTAGTAAAAATGGAAAAACATCATATATAAATTTGAAAGTATCAAATTGATTAATATAGTGACCAATGTATTAAATACATAGATATTACATCAGAATTAAACTATATTCATTACAAAATATAACAAAACAATGAAAGGACCATATAGGTATAGTGTCTTTAGAAACTGGGAAACACAAACAACTAGTTTTTAAAACATCTACATTATCTCCCATTTATTACATCATAACTAGAATCCATTTTGGCATATAAAACTTAATACCATTCTTCATGACCTAGGGAAAAGAAACATATGAAAGGCTGTGCTCAAATTCTCAATAAGGGTAAAAAATGAAATATCAATCATATCATATTCATAAGAACATAAAATTTGAAAATCTTATCCTGCATAAAAAATTTCATAATATAACATCATGGTATAAATCCTAAAAGTGAAATGTAATCCCAATATTCATAACATAAGACAAGAAATTTTATGAGAGACACACATAATTATAGAAAATCATTTCATATTAGTCAATTTTCTTTCCCAAGACCATCATAGCGGACAAAGTCCATTACTGAATCGAGTTCACTCCTTGTTCCATCCTTGTATTACTGAACTGATTTTAATTTCTATTCCAGTCATTTCAATATCATGAGATATTAATCATTACCCAATTCATTGGAGGGATATATCAGTCTGACCCATGTCATAATGAAACCATTCTTGGGTGTGGCACAAAAACCTAAAAACATTCACTATAGCCTAACCCATGAAATAAAGTGGGTTTCTTAAACATTATTTCATCATAACATATTCCATAAATGAATTTCATAAAAATAATTCCATCATTTAAAAAATAAAATAAAATTAATAATAGGGATATAAACATAAACCTATCCAATATTAGATGGAAAATAATTTTGATAAAACACTTGACCTTCATTCTTGTGGAAAATATCTCTTTTTCTTCAAAAAATGTTTTCCTTCCTCAAAATAACACACAATTACAGAAGAAATAATTTTATGTGAAAACAACCTTGTAATATTGTATGGAAAGCTTCAAATAAAACAAATAATTATGGAATCATAAAAATAATTTCATTCAATATGAGTAAAAAACATTCTTCTCGTACTTTTGCTGAAAATTTCAAATAATACAACATACTGAAAACAACAAAAGATTCCATTCATACCGTTTAATAAAAATTTACCAATAGGTAAACTTGACTTTAAAAAATTATTGAATGATAGAAATAATATTTTTAAATACATATTTAGGAAACATGGACATGGATGATAAATAACCCCCATTAAATACATACGAATAAACAATCTCAGATAAAAATAGGATTTGAAAATTTATTCCTTACCTTAGGTCTGATATGATTTGTATGTATCCAGAACTCCTATATAATGATTTAAATAATGTTAATTATTTATTATTGTATCATAATAATTATTATTATATAATTTATGATCATATTTTCATCTATTTGTTTGTAACATTTCATTTTTACTCATTATCTGAGTATTAATTGCTTTATGTTCTTATGCATGTTTTTTCAGATAGGTTCTTATTCCTATTTTTAGGATATAGTTATATAATTTAAATAATGGTATTAGTATAATATATTTCACATATTTTCATTTAATTAATTTATATAATCATTATTTAATGAAAATTTTGTAGAATGAATCACATTGCACCTTGGAGATGGTAAGTCATACGTACACATGAGCGACAATATCATTCCCATAATTACTGAATGGTATTGAAGTGTATGGTGTAAAATATATCATAATTAGTATCATTTTATAATAATCATATATAGATATTATTTCCACCATTATACCAATTCAAGTAAGGTGGTGGAAAAAAACAGATTACACCACAACGTAGAGACGGTAAGCCGTACGTACGTACGGGTGGTGATTTCATTTTTTGTAGGATGGATAGAAAGTGGGATAGGTTTATTTCATATTTATAATAAAATATAAATATTTGAGTGATACTTATGTAATTACTTTTTAATGAATCAACTAATTAAGAGGAAGTAGAAGAAGAAATAAAATTGAAAGAATCATTAGAAGATATTACCTCTTCCTCGACGTGCCTCCTTTAAATTTACTCTTTGGGCACTAAAGATGGTAATTAAAGAGTACTTCAACCTGTATATTGAAAATAGGGAAGTTTATAAGGAAAAATGGTAGGGGGTTTCTGAGATTGAATGCTCAAAATTAATTAAATATTTGAGGGAGGAGGCGCCCTTTTATAATTTATGTGAGTGACACTTTTTGGAAACCTCAAAAGTATTAATATATAATAAAATAAAACTCCCCATAAAATCCACCAAAATGTCCAAATTTAGAAGATGAGATGATACAGGGTTGTAATATCATAAACCAATAAATTTTATAAAAGTGTTTAGGTAAATTTAATCATTATCATTTTAATTAACACTTAGTTATTCTATTTAATTTTAATTATGGTAATAATATTATAAGTATTTAATTATTATAAAAATTTACTTATATAGTGTTAATTTATGATAAATGGATATTTAATAAAATTTTAGAACTTATATTTATCACTTTTTAATTTTTAAATATTTTTATGATTTTAAAATAATTTAATAAAATATTATTTTTATAAAATGTAAATAGCGCCAATTTGGCACTATTAATTTAGTTGACTTTAAATAAAATTCCCATAGATGATAAATTTGAACCAAAATATTTAATACACTCCTATATTTTCATAGTCACCTATAAAATTATTGGAGAACTTCAATTATTTCATATGATATTTATTTAATATTTTTAATATCGTTTATTTGATATTACTATTAATAAAATAATTTCTACATCACTATTGTGTCATCATTAATGATAATAATTTAATCTATAAATATTATAAATAAACTTCTATGATATAGGTAATTCTTTAATATTTCCATATACTATCTATAGTCTATATTATCTCATAGTTATCTATATATTAAAATTAATACACTTATATAAAATGGGATTTTTACAGTTTGTCACATTCAATAGTTTTTATTACATTCATGTCATATTCATAGGAGAGTGGCCATAAAGTGATTCCATTTCGAATAATAAATGATAAGGGTCTAATTTAGTCATTCAATAGTACTTTTATAGGTGTCAGGTTAATTTTATAATATTATTTTTAACCTTAATTACTTGATTTACCATTAACCATGGTAATAAAAATAATTACCAAAGTCACTATTCATAATGTCCAAAAATAAAGTTACCCTATTAACATAATTTTGACCTACTAATTGAAAAATATAGAATAAATTTTTCAAAATTCAAAGCATAGAAGTTGCATTAATTAATCAATAATTAATCCCATTATTTTAATGAGAAAACGAGATTTAAATGTTAAAAAATTTTAAAAGATTAAAATGGTTCTGCCTATGAATTCATTGAAAAATTAATTATAATGACATAAATTATATTTAATGGTAAAAATATATTTTATTTATAATTTAAAATAATTCAATATTATAATTTAACTATATAAATTATCTCGATGAAAAACATTTTTTTAATTAAAATTTAGCATATTTTTACTATTCATCAAAACATGAATGTTATCAAAGCAATATCTGAATTTTATCCAAAGTAAATATTTATACCCCACTTCAAAATAAAATGATTATTTTTTTTCATGTAAAAATTATTAATGTGTGAAAATATTTTTTTAAAATTGTTTCTCCATGAAAGGTGTAAGATTAACCTTTTAAAGAAATAAGTTTTTATACATAAAATAGGGTTTTATTCATACCCTATGACTATAATTGAAAAAATATAAAAAATATTTAATTAAGTGTATAAAACATATATATATATATATAATTAATTTAATTACCAAATGTAATTCACTCAAAATATAAATATCTAAATGATTTATATTTTTCATAAATAATTGATAGCCAATGAATTCATATTTTATTTTCATAATTTAGTTATAATTATTCCTGCTAACCTAATGACTAGTATATAATGGAAATTTTATAATAAGGGAATCTTGAGGTTCTTTCAAACTCATGATTGTGTGAAAATGATGCTAATGAAGAGTAATAATTATTTAAAGAAAATATTTTGTAAAACATTCGAGTGTCACATTCTACACCCCTTAAACAGAATTTCGCCCTACAAATTATTAACTTGAAAAAAAACCAATGAGGATACCTCTCCCTCATGACATCTTCAATTTCCCATGTATCTTCTTCAAATTCATGGTTCCTCCATAAAATTTAACCAAGCGAGTGGTCTTGTTTCGTATAACTTTTTCGCTACAATCCAGAATCTAAATCAGTTGTTCGTCATAAGAAAGATCTTTCCCCAATGGTACAACTTCAAGGATTATTACATGTAAAGGATTTGGTATTTACTTTTCTCCAGAGAGATACATGGAACACATCATGAACTTGAGAGATATTCAGTGGAAGCACCTACCGGTAAGCTACCTTCCAAACACAATATAGAATTTCAAAAGGACCGATATAGATAGGGCTCCGCATTCCCTTCTTTCCAAATATCTTTACTATCTTCTAGGGAGATATTTATAGGATCAAATTATCACCCACTTCAAACTCTAGGTATTTTCTTTAGTTTTTAGCATAACGTTTTTATCGACTTTGATATGCTCTTATGTGTTGTTGAATAGATCTAACCGTTTCTACCATTTCATCAATAACATTGGGTCCTAATAGATTTATTTTCCAATCTTCATACTAGCAAGTTGGAGTTATGTGCTTCTTTCCATAGAGGGATTCATAAGGATCCATCTAAATAATGGAGTGAACGATATTATTGTAAGAAAATTACTCCAATGGTAGGTGTTGATGACAACCACATTTTAAATCCATAGAGAAAGATCTCAAAATGACTTCCAGAGTTTGAATTTCCCTCTCATACGACCATCTGTCTGAGGATGATAAGTAGTGTTGAAACTTAACTCTGTATCCAGAGCATGCTGTATACATTGCAAAAACTTCAAGGTGAACCTTAGATCTCGATCAAATATGATGTAAAGTGGTACTCTGTGAAATCTTACAACTTACAGTACATATATCTTGGAAAGTGATCAAGAGAGTAATCCTATCTAATATCAATAAAGTGTGTTGACTTCATAAGATGATAAAATATAACCCAGATAGTATTATTTCCTTTGGATATATTGGGAAGTTTTATGTCAATGTATATAGTGATGTTTTCCCATTTTTATTATGGTATGGGTAATGGTTGTAACATCCCCTTATACTTATATCTATCATCCTTAACTTGTTGACAAACCAAGCATCAAGAGAAAAATTCCGTGACAACACTTTTCATGCCATCCCACCAGAAGTACTCTTTCATATCCCTGTACATCTTTGTGCTTCGATGGAGAATAGAGAATGAAGAAAAATGCGCCTCATCCAATGTCACCTTCTTTAATTTTGGTATGTAAGGAATACAAACCTAGTTCTTGAAGCTTATTATTTCATCATAATCAAGGTTGAATTTAGGAACATTTCTAACCTTCTTTTTTAGATCTATATCTTTCTTCTATGTCTCTTTAATATTCACTTTTATTTATGGTAGAACATTCATTTCAGAAAGATAATATTCCCCCCTTTCATTTAAAATTTCATGATCCATCCTTTGAAAATCCATAAAGATAGGATCTTTTGTGATGCTTTTCATGGATAGGCTAGTAAGGTCTTTTCACCTTGTTTTCTTTCCTAGGGTGGTAATTTATTGAGAAGTCGTAATCTTTAATCAACTCTAACTATCTTATTTGGCACATATTCAGATCGTTTTTTATGATAATATAATTTATAATTTTAGGACTAGTATAAATATCACACCTTTAACCATAAAGATAATGCCTCCATATATTCAATGAAATGATTTCAACTTCTAACTCCAAACCATGAGTTGGGTAAATTTTTCTCATGAATTTTCAACTCCCGTGAGGCATCAGATATCACCATATCATTTTTCATGAGAAAACATCCCAACCACTTATTGGATGCATCAATATAGATCACAAACCTTTATCCACTATAAGGAAGTGTGAGCACAGGTTCACTAGATAAACTTCTTTTCAACTCTTTGAAATTCTCTTCACATTCCTCTGCCCAAATGAACTTAACTCTTTTTCTAGTCAACTTGGTGAGTGGATTAGATAATCGTGAAAAATCATTCACAAAAGGTTGATAAATTCCATCCTAACCAAGAAAACGTTAGATATCTATTACCATTGTTGGTATTGATCATATTTCAATAACCTCTATTTTTACTGGATCCACATATATCCCCTTTCTTGAGATTATGTGACCCAAAAATGAAACTCCTTGAAGCCAAAATTTACACTTTGAAAATTTTTGCATAAAGATTCTCCTTTCTCAGGGTCTTTAGTACAATTCTAAAGTGATCTTTATGTTTTTATTTAATCTTTGAATGAACAAGAATATAATCTATAAATAGGACCATAAACTGATCCAGATAGTCTCTAATGTAAGTATTCATTAGATCCATAAAAATAGCGGGGGAATTAGTAAGACCAAAAGGTATCCCTACAAATTTATACTATCCATACGTTGTAGGGAATGACTTATTTGGTATATACTCTTTTTGACCCTTAATTGATGATACCCTAAATTAATATCAATAATATAAAAGTATTGAGCTCCTCCTTGTTGGTAAAATAAGTCATCAATGCGTGTATGAGGATATTTTTTCTTGATAGTGATCTTTTTATGTTCTAGATAATCAATGAAGAGTCTCATTGATCAATCTTTCTTGTTAAAAAATAGAACATATGCTCCCTAAGGTGGCATACTAGGTCATATGGACCCCTTATCAAGATTATTTTTGAGTTTCTTCTTCAATTACTACAACTCAATTGGGGCCATTCTATAAGGTGTCTTTGAAATAGGCATAGCACCAGGTATGAGTTTTAATGAAAAATCTACTTCACTATTTGGTGGAAGACCTAAAAATTACTCTAGAAAGACATCATCAAACTCCAGTACACCTGGTGTATTATTAATCGTGAGTTTCTCCCCAACCATTTTAGATAAATATCCTTCATTTATTGGAATAAAGACCCACAAGATGGAATAAATTTCTAATAGAAGGTTATATTCATCCTTGCATTGATAGATGATCATAGATTGATCTGGATTACGAAATGTGACTTCCCTTGGAAATTGATATGAGTTACATATAAAGAAATCTAATCCATTTAAATAATCACATCAAATTCCACTATAAGAAGGATCACAATATTTGCAGGAATCACTTTCCCACAAACCTCAGTAGAAAAAGAATTATAAACATTTGATGTGACTGTTGATCCATTAGGAGTTGTCACAGCTTACCCAATATCCAATTATTGAATTAATATGGTGATACCCTTAGAAAATTATTTATAAATAAAAGAGTGGGTAGATACATAATCAAATAAAACATTTACTACTTCAGAGTGGATGGTAAGTGTACCTTTAACCACATCATTATTGTACTCCATGTAGCCTAAATTGATTTCAGGTGACTTTCCATTGTCTTTTTCCTTAAGAGTTGGTTAAGATCGATCATTATTAATAACCCTTATATTAGGGAATTGATTGGCATAATGCCCCATTTACTTCCACTTTTAACACTGATGTGTATGAGGTGCATTCTGTGTAACCTTTTATAAGTTCGCATAATTAGACATATTTTTTCCATCACTTAGGCATTCAACTACCCGAAGACCTTCTTTTACACACTTAAAACATTTACTATCCCCTTTAAGAAAAATACCTCTTTTTTTCTTTCCACACATTGATCATAAGGGAAAATTTATCTTCTTTTCAATGTGGTCTTTATATTTTCCTTTGAATTACATTTTTCTCTTTTTATCAAACCCATATGACTGGTGGGTTACTCTAATATCCATCTAAACCATGAGAGAACATAAAATAATTTCATCGTATCTATTGAAGTCACTTATTGCTAATTCCCTATGGAGACTTGGTTTTTATCCACCAAATAGTTGATCAATTTTACTCTCAGGTTGGGTAATAATTCTAGAAGTGTACCTCATAAGTCTTGTAAAATTCTCTTCATAGGTACCAATGGATTAATCATTATTTTTCTTAAGTTCAAGGAACTCCTTATCCATCTTTGTTTGAAGAATATGAGTAATGTACTTATTGAAAAATAAGTTCTTGAACTCGTCCCATTCCAAGGACTCAATTTTATCTCTTTGACTCATATTATTTATAAGATACCACCATTGATCAACTACACCTTCTAAACTATATAATACTAAGATGACTTTATCATGTTCAGAAAATTGTAGCACTAAATATATCTTTTCAATGGTACTGATCCATTGTTCATCCACTAATGGATCAGAAGACCCACTAAATAATTTTGGACACTACCTCATGAATAATTAAATAGAATGTTTGTCTCTCCTTTTCTCGTTTGGATGTATGAAATGATTCATAGCTTGAGAATGTTGTGTGATCATGGCTACATGATTTTTAATTCTAGGTCCCATTAAATTTGGTTTCTCCGGGGGACAATCATTACATTGTACCTTGCGTTCAGCATTAACGTGGTTCTTTCAGGTTCCAACCATTGACGAAATACATAAAGAATAGTGTGAGTAACACTAATCATAATAGGAAAACTATATAATCAAGAATAAAATTTCAATTTAGGATAAATTAGGTTTTATCCTAGGTTATTCATAGACAATTCTAAAACACTAGGATAATATCCTATTCTTAGTCAGATCTATAGGGTTCTTACTAAGGCATTCTCATCATAGTTTCCATAGGTCAACTATACGTTTACTCTGATACAGACTATAGAGACCCATACTTTACATAAATTATCATTACTTCAGAATTGAATTATATTCCTTTAAACATAAAATAAGACCATGAAAGGACAATATAGGTATAGTGTCCTTAAAATCTAGGAAACATAAACAACTGGTTTGTAAAACATCATCCTTGTATCCTATTTATTTTCTCATAACTTGACTCATTTTTGACATATAATACTTAATACCCTTATTCATGACCTTGTGAAAAGAAACATATGAAAGGGTGATCTCAAATACTCAGTAAGGGAAAAAAGTTTATATATCAATCATATCATATTCGTAAGAACATAACATTTGAAAATCTTATCCAGCATATAAAAGAATATAATATCATGTCATGGGATAAATAATAAAAGTGAAATGTAATACAAATAGTCATGAAATAAGACATGAAATTTTGTGGCATACACACATAATCATATAAAACCATTTCATATTAGTCAAGGATAATTTCTAAGAACATCATAGCGGACAAAGTCCATTACTGAACTTTGTTCACTCCCCGTTCCAGCCCTGAATTACTGAACCAGATTCACTTTCCATTCTAGTAATTTATATATAATGAGATATAAATATTTAACCAATGCATTGGAGGGATATATAGGTCCAATCTATCCCATAATTAAACCATTATTACACGTTCCACAAAGACATAAAAACATTCACTGTAGCATAACCCAGGAAATATAATTAGTTTATTAAACATAATTCCATTATAACATAATCCATAAATAGATTTCATTAAAATAATTCCATCATTTACAAAATAAAATCAATGTAATAATAGGTATAGAAAAATAAACCAATTTAAACATAGATGTAAAATAATTTTGATAAAACACTTGAGCTTCATTCCTGAGGAAAATATCCTTTCTTCGTCAAAAATGTTTTACTTCCTCAAAATAAAAGACAATTTAATAAGAAATAATTTCATATGAAAATAACACTTTAATATTATATGTGAATATTCAATTAAATAAATCATTACAAAATCATAAAAATACATTCATGTCAAACAAGTAAAAAAAACATTTTTCTTGTACTTTTACTAAAAAAGTCAAAAATTACCTCGTACTAAAAATGACAACAGATTCCATTCATACCATTTAGTAAATATTTACCAATGAATAAAATTGACTTTAAAAAATAATGTCAAGATTTAAAGAATATTTTTAAATATATATTTCTCAAACATGGACGTGGATGATAAATAAGCCCTAGTAAATACTTACAAATAAACAATCTTAGATAAAAACGAGATTTGAAATTTTATCCCTTACCTTAGGTCCGATATGCTTTGTATGTATCAAAAACTCATGTATAGTCATTTAAATAATGTTACTGATTTATTCCAAAATCATATTAATTTTTATTATAACATTTTTTATAATATTTTCATCAATTGTTTAGTAACATTTCATTGTTACTCATTATTCAGGTATTAACTACTTTATATTATTATGCACGTTTTGTTGGATATGTTCTTATTGCTATTTTTAGGTTATAGTTATTTCATTTACATAAAGGTATTAGTATAATAAATAACATATTTATTCATTAAATTAATTTATATAATCATTCTTTAATGAATATTATGTAGAACGAATCACATCGCACTATGGAGATGGTAATCCATATATACGAACGAGCGACAATATCCTTCCCAAAATTGTTGAATGGTATTGAAGTAGATGGTGTATAATATCTCAGAATTATTATATTGTTATAATAATCATATATAGTTATTATTTACACCATTATACCCATCCATGTGAGGTGGTGGTGAAAAATAGTTTACACTATGGCGTGGATACGGTAAGCCATACGTACACACGTGAAATGATTTCATTTTTCATAGGATGGATAAAAGGTGAAATTGTATTATTTAATATTTATAATAACATATCAGTATATGATTGATACTGATGTTATTACTTTGTAATGAAACAACTAATGAAGAGGAAATAGAATAAGACAAAAATTTGAAAGAGTCCGTAGAAGAGAATACCTCTTCCTCGATGTGCCTCCTTTAAATTTACTCTTAGGGCACTAGAGTTGGTCTTAAAAGAGAACCATAACCTCTAGAATGAAAATAGGGAAGTTGAGAAGAAAATATGTCATGGGGCGGCTAAGCTTGAAGGCTCAAAATGAAGTGAATAATTTAGGGTGGAGGTGCCCTTTTATAATTATGGTGAGGGGCACTTTTGGAAACCTCAAAAATATTAATTTACAATAAGATCAAACCCCACTTAAAATCCCCCAAAATATACCAATTTAGAATAAGAGATAATGTAGGTTTGTAATCTTATCAACCAATAGATTTTAGACTAGTGTTTATTTAAATTTAATCATTATAATTTTAATTAAAACTTAGTTATTCTATATAATTTTAATTGTGGTAATAATATTTTTAAATATTTAATTGATATAAATATTTACTTATATGGTATTCATTGACCATAAATGAATATTTTTTTGACATTTGTGACCTTATAATTGTCACTTTGTAATTTTTAAATATTTTTACGATTTGTAAATAATTTAATAAAATATTATTAATATAAAATTTCAATAGTATCAATTTTGACACTATTCAATTATTAGACTTTAACTAAAATTGAAAGAGAAGGTAAATTCAGACCAAAATATTTAATACTCTCATAAAATGTCATAGTAACCTAGAAAATTTGTGGATCAATTTAATTAGTTCATATGACATTTCTTTTAATATTTTTGAAATTATTTATTTGATATTTCTATTAATAAATTAATTTCTACATCTCTATTGTGTCTTCATTAATGGTAATTATATAATCTCTAAGAATTATAAATAAATTTCTATGATGTACATAACTCTTTAATATTTTCATATACTATATATAGTTTATATTATCTTCTAGTTATCCATATATTAAAATTAATATAAATATATAAAATGAGATTGTGAAATTTTGTCACATTAATTACTTTTTATTACATTAATTTCATATTCATTGGTAAGTGGCCATAAATTAATTCCATTTAGAAAAATATATGATAATGATCTACTATTAATTACTCAATTTACCTTTAACCATGGTAATAAAATTAATTACCAAATTTACTATTTATAATTCCCAAAAATAAAATTAGCCTATTAACATAATTTTTACATACTAATTAAAAATACGGAATCCATTTTTAAAAATTCAATAAATAGAAGCTTTAATAATTAATTTAAAAATAATGCCATAGTTAAAATGAGAAAGCATGTTTTAAATATTAAAAAAATTGAAAAACATTTAAATGTTTTTACCAATGAATTCAATGTAATATTAATTATAATTACATAAATTATATGGAATGATAAAAATATATTATATTTATACTTTAAAAAAAATTCAAAATTATAATTTAACCATATAAATTATATTGATGAAAAAAGTTGTTTTCAATTAAAATTTAGCATAGTTTTACTATTCAACAAAACCAGAAAGTTATCATAAAAATATCAGAAATTTATCCAAAGTAAATTTTTATATCCCTCTTAAAAATAAAATTTTTATGTTGTCATATAAACATTATTAATGCGTCAAAATCTTAATTTAAAAATGATTTCTCCTTTAATGGTGTAAAATTAACCTTAAAAAATAGGTTTTTAAACATCAAATAACATTTTATTCACACCCTATGACTAAAATAGGTATTGGATAAATATAAAGAATAATTTATTAATTATATAACACTCATATATATCATTAATTTCATTACCAAAAGAAATTCACTCAAAATAAAAATATCTAATTGATTTATATTTTTCATTAATAATTTATAGCCAATGAATTCATAATGAATTTTCCTAAGTTAGTTATAATTATTCATGGAAACCTAACGACTATGATATAGTGAAAATTTTATAATAATGACATATCACACTTCATTTAAACTCATGATTGCGTGGAAAGTAAGCTATTAAATAATAAAAATTATTTAAAGAAAATATTTCATAAAAACATCTGGGTGTTCCATTCTACTCCCTTTAATCTAAATTTCACCCATGAAATTTTTCACTTGGATAAAAAATAATTAGGATACCAATCGCTCATCATATACTCAAGTTCCCATGAAGCTTCTTCAACTTGGTGGTTCCCCCATAAAAATTTGACCAAGAAAGTGGTCTTGTTTTGTAGAACTTTTTCGCTACGATCCATAATCTCTATCGGTTTTTTTTCAAAAGAAATAGATTTCTCCAACAGTATGACTTTTGAGATTAGTAAATGTAAAAAATTGGGTATGTAATTTCTCATGAGAGATACATGGAACACATCATGAAATTGAGAGAGATTCCGTAGAAGAAAAAATTGCTAAGCTACCTTCCCAAAACGATCAAGAATTTCAAAAGGACCTAAATACATAGGGCTCAACTTTACCTTCTATCCAAATCTCATTACTCTCTTATAAGGATATATTAATAGTATTCCCTTATCAACCACTTCAAACTATAGGTCTTTTCATCAGTTTCCAGCATAACATTTTTGTTGAATTTGGGTTTCTCTTATGTGTTGTTGAATAGATCTGACCTTTTATACAATTAAATTAACAAGATCAAGTCGTAATAGCTTTCTTTCCCCATATTTATCCCATAAAGTTAGAGTTATGAAATTTTTTCTATAGAGTTATTTATAAGGATCCATATGAATACACTAGTGAAAGCTATTATTGTAAGAAAATTCTACCAATGGTAGGTGTTGGTCCCAACCACATTTTAAATCAATTAAGCAAACTCTCATCATGTATAATAGAGTTTGAATTATCCTTTTAGATTAACCATATGTCTAAGGATGATAAGAAGTTCTGAAACTTAACTCTGTATCCAGAGCATGATGAAGTCCTTTCCAGAACTTCGAGGTAAACCTCAGATCCCGATCAGATATAATAAAAAGTGGTACTCTATGATATCTTACCACTTCTTTTACATATATTCTAGCAACATGATCAAGAGAGAAATACTATCTAATATAAATGTAGTGTTCTGACTTTGTAAGATGGTGAACTATAAACCAAATATCATTATTGCCTTTGGATGTTTTGGGATGTCTGATGAAAATTTCCATTATGATGTTTTCATATTTCCATTATGGCATGGGTAATGGTTGTAACATCCCCTTAGACTTCTGTCTCTCTTCCTTAACTTACGGAAAAACCAAGCATCGATAGAAATATTAAACAAGATCTCTTTTTATGCCATCCCACCAAAAGTACTATTTCAGATATCTATACATCATTGTGCTTCCATAGTGAATAGAGAATGAAGAAATCTAAGCCTCATACAATAACACTTTATTTAATTCTGTTATGGGAGGAATACAAAACCGGTTCTCGAACATTAGTATTTCATCACAATCAAGGTTGAATTCATGAACATTTCTCACCTTCTTTTTTTCTCTACATATTGCTTCTATGCCTCCTTAATCATCACTTGTATTTATGGTTTACCATTCATTTCATAAAGATAAGATTCCCCCTTCCATTAAAATATTGAGATCCATCCTTTGAAAATAAATAAATAATGGATCTTTTTTTATCCTTATCATGGATAGGCTAGCATGGTCATGTCGACTTAATGCATCTACCACCCTGTTTTCTTTCCCAGGGTGGTAATGTATTGAGAAATCATAATATTTAATCAAATACAAGCATATTATTTGGAAAATATTCAACTCCCTTTATGTGAAAATATATTTTAAACTTTTATGATCAGTATAAATATCACATCTTTCACCACAAAGATAATGCCTCCATATCATTATTTCCAAGATTACAACAGCTAACTCCAAATCATGGGTTGGGTAATTTTTCTCATGAATTTTCAACTTCTATGAGGCATAAGCTATAACTAAATCATATTTCATGAGAACACATCCCTACCCCTTATTGGATACATCAATATAGATCACAATCCTTTCTCTACTACAAGGAACTTTGAACATAGGTGCATTGGATAACCTCCTTTTTAACTCTTTGAAATTCTCTTCACATTCTTCTATACAAACGAACTTAACTATTTTCAATGTCAACTTGGTGATTGGATTAGATAATCATGAAAAATTATTCACAAAGCACAGATAATATCTATCCAAACCAAGAAATATTCGGATCTCAGTTACCGTTGTTGGTCTCGACCATATTTCAATAACCTCTGTTTTTGTCAGATCCACAAATATCCAATACCTTGAGATTATGTGACCCAAAAATGAGTCTTTCTGAATCCAAAATTCACACATAATAAATTTGGCATAAATATTCTCCTTTCTCAGGGTCTTCAATACATTTCTCAAGTAATATTCCCTTTCTTACTTTCTCTTTGAATAGAAAAGAATATCATCTATAAAGACTACCAAAAACTGATCAATATAGTCTCTAAAGACTATATTTCTTATATCCATTAAGATTTAGGGGGTATTAGTAAGACCAAAAGGAATCAATATATATTCATAGTGTCTATACCTTGTATGAAATGCCTTCTTTGATATATCCTCTTTTTTGAACCTTAATTGATGATACCCTAAATGGAGATCAATCATGGAAAAGTATTGAGCTCCGCATAGTTGGTAAAATAATTCATCAATTTGTGGAAGATGATATTTGTTCATGACAATGATCTTGTTATGTTATTGATAATCAATGCAGATTCTAATTGATCCATCATTCTTCTTAACAAACCAAACATGTGCTTTCCAAGGGGACGCACTAGGGAATGTGAATCCATTATCAAGATTCTCTTAGAGTTTATTATTTAATTCCTACAACTCAATTGGTCCCATTATATAAGGTGTCTTTGAAATAGGCATAACACCATTTATGATTTTTATTGAAAACTCAACTTCAAAATTTGGTGGAAGACCAAGAAATTCATCCCGAAAGACATCATCAAACTCCCATACAATGGGTGTATTATTAATAATGAGTTTCTCCACTACCATTTGATATAAATAACCACAATTTATTGGAATCAATACCCATAAGATGGAATAAATTTCTACCAGAAGGTTATATTCATCCTTGCAGTGATATATGATCATATATTGATCTTAGATATGAAATGTGACTTCCCTTCCTAGTTAATTGATATGATATCTATATAGAGAAAAAGAATACATGATCAGAATCACATCAAATTCAACTATAGGAAGGATCACAAGATTTTTGGGAAGCACTTTCTCACAAACTTCAACCAAAAAAGAATTATAAACTTTTCATGATACTGTTGTGCCATTAGAAGTTGTCACAGCTAATTCCAAATCTAATATTTGATGTAATATAGTGATAAAATTAGAAAGTTCATTAGAAATAAAATAGTGGGTATGTAAATAATCAAATAAAACATTTTCTACTTTAGAGTGGATGGTATGTGTAACTCCCACCACTTAATTATTGTAATCCATGTTTTAGATATTGATTTCATTTGAATTTCCTTTGTCTTTGGCCTTAAGAATTTACTGACATCGATAATCATCCATAACCCTTGGATTAGGGCATTGATTGACATACAAAACCATTTCCTTTCACTTGTAACATTGAAGTGTAGGAGGTTCATTATGTGTAGCATTTTATTTATTTGCATCATTAGGCATCTTTTTCGCATCAGATCGACATTCAACTACCCAATGATCTTCTTTTACACACTTAAAAAATTTACTAGTTCCTTTTAAGACAATACCACCATGTTTCATTCAACACTTTGAGAATAAGGGAATACACATCTTATTTTCAGCGTGGTCTTTATATTTTCCTTTTAATTCTATTTTTGACTTCATATCAAATCCATATGAATGGTGGGTTACTCCAATCTCCATCTCAACCATGAGAGCACATCGAACAATTTCATTGTAGCTATTGAAGTCCCTTATGGATAATTCCCTTTGGAGAATTGGTTTTAAGCCACTAAAGTATCGATCAATTTTACTCTCAAGTTGGATAATAATTCTAGAAGTGTACCCTACAAGTCTTGTAAAATTTACTTCATAGGTACCAACCGATTCATCATCCTTTTTCTAAAGTTCATGGAACTCTTTATCCATATTTGTTCCATGAATATGAGGAATGTACTTATTGAAAAATAAGTTATTGAACTCTTCCCATTCCATGGACTCAATTTCATCTATTTTTCTCGTATTATTGATAAGATTCCACCCTTGATCAACTTCACCTAATAAAAGATATACTACTAAGATGAATTTATCATGTTTAGAACATTGTAGAACTAAAAATATCTCTTCAGTGGTACTGATCCATTGTTCAGCCACTCATGGATCAAAAGACCCACAAAATTATGGTGGATACTACCTTACAAAGGATTCAACAAAATGTTTCTACCTCCTTTGCTTGTTTGGAATTCTGGCATGATTCATAGCTTGAGAAATTTGTGTGAGCAAGGCTATAATATGTTTCATTATAGCTCCCATAACATTTTGTTTATTAAGGGGACATTCATTGCATTTCCCATCGCATTAATCATTAATGCAGTTCCTTTGGGTTCCAACCATTGACTAAAACCAAGAACCATAGTGTGAGAAACACTAATCATAACAGGAAAACCACATAATCAAGAATATAATTTCAATTTAGGACACTTTAGGTTTTATCCTTGGTTATTCATGGTCATTTATAATACACTAGGATTGTATCATAAACTTAGACATATCCTTAGGGTTCTTACTAAGAATTTCTCATCCTAGTTTCCAATGGTTAATTATACCTTCCCTCAAATAACAACTATAGAACCCATACATTACAAACATTGATATTAATTCAGAATTAAAGTATAAAACATCTACATTGTCTCCTTTTTATTTCATCATAACTAGAATCATTTTTTTGGAATATCATACTTAATACCCTTCTTCATAACCTGGGGAAAAGAAACATATGAAAGGTTGAGATCATATTCTCAGTAAGGGTAATCGAATGAAATATCCATTATATCATATTCATAAGAACATAACATTTTAAAATCATATCCTACATATAAAAGATCATAATATATTGTCATGAGATAAATCATAAAAGTGAAATGTAATCCCAATAGTCATAACATAAGACATTAAATTTTGTGTCATACACCCATAATTATAGAAAATCATTTCATATTAGTAAAGGCTCATTTCCCAGACCATCACAACGAACAATGTCCATTTCTGAACCGAGTTCACTCCTTGTTCCATCCCTACATTACTGAACCAGATTTACTTACTATTCTACTCATGTATATATCTATAGATATAAAGAGTTACCCAATTAATTTGATGGAGATATATGTCCCACCCATCTTGTAATTAAACTATTCTTATGAGTGCAATACAAATATAAAAACATTCACTATATCATAACCCATGAAATAAAATGGGGTTCTTAAATAACATTCCATCATAACATAATCCATAAACAGATTTAATAAAAAAAATTACATCATTTACATAATAAAATCAATGTAATAATAGGGATATAAAAATAAAACTTTTTAATCTTAGATGGAAAATAATTTTGATAAAACAATTGAGCTTTATTCTTGAGGAAAATATCATTTCTTATACAAAAACGTTTTCTTTCATCAAAACGACACACAATTTTAGAAGAAATAATTTTATGTGAAAATAAACTTATAATCTTGTAGGGTAAGCTTCAAGGAAATAAAGTATTATTAAATCATAAAAATCCATTCATGCCGTAAAAGTAAAATAACATTCTTCTCTTACTTTTTTCTGAAAATGACAAAAATCACCTCTTACTGAAAATGAAAAAAGATTCCATTCATATGATTTAGTAAAAATTTACCAATAGATAAAATTGAATTTAAAAAATTATTAAAGTATATAAATAATATCTTCAAATAAATATTTAGGAAACATAGCTGTGGATGAAAAATAACCCCAGTAAATACTTATGAATAAACAATCTCAGATAAAAAGGAGATTTGAAAATTTATCCATTACGTTAGGTCTGATATGCTTAGTATGTTTAAGAACCACATATATAATGATTTAAATAATGTTAATGAATTATTAAAGAATAATAATAATTTTTATGATAACATTTATAATCATATTTTCATCTATTTGTTAGTAATATTTCATTGTTACTTGTTATTCAGGTATTAACTGCTTTATGTTCTTATGCTTGTTTTGTTGAATAAGTTCTTCTTCCTATTTTTAGGTTATAGTTTAGTTATTTTACATAATGGTATTATTATAATATTTATAATATTTATTCATTCAATTCATTTATATAATCATTCTTTAATGAAGATTATGGATAACAAATCACATCGCACTGTGGAGATGGTAAGCTGTACGTACACATGAGCGACAATATGCTTCCCATAATCATTGAATGGTATTGAATTGGATAGTGGATAATATCTCAGAATTAGTATCATGTTATAATAATCATATATAGTTATTATTCCCAACATTATACCCATCCAAGTAAGGTGGCAGTGAAAAACAAATTACACCACGACGTGGAGACGGTAATCCATACGTATGCATGTGTGGTGATTTCATTTTTTGTAGGATAGATAGAATATGAAATATGGTTGTTTCATATTTATAATAAAATATAATTTTATTAGTGATAATAATGTTATTTATTTATAATTAAACAACTAATGAAGAGTAAGTAGAAGAAGAAATAAAATTTAATGAATCGGTATAAGATATTACATCTTCCTCGACGTTCCTCCTTTAAATTTACTCATAGGGAACTAGAGTTGGTCTTTTAAGAAAACTAGAACCTTTAGAATTAATTTAGGAAAGTTGAGAAGGAAATATTATAGGATGTGGATGATATAAAAGGCTCAAAATAAAATGAAGTGGTGAGGGAGGATGAACCCTTTTATAATTGAGGTGATGGGCAGTTTTCCAAATCACAAAAATATTAATTTATAATAAAATTAAATCCCACACAAAATCCTAAAAAATATCCAAATTTAGAATATGAGATGATATAGGATTGTAATATCATGAAAAAAATAAATTTTAGACAAGTTTTTATATCAATTTAATCATTATCAGTTTAATTAACCCACATTTATTCTATTTAATTTTAATTATGGGAATAATATTCTTAATGTTTAATGGTTATAAATATTAAATTATATAGTGTTAATTGACCATAAATGGATATTTCATGACATTGTAAACCTTATATTTCTTACTTTTTAATTTTTAAATATTATTATGTTCTTTATATAATTTAATAAAATTTTATTTTTTTAAAATGTGAGTAGTGTCAATTTTGACACTATTCATTTATTTGAATTTAAATAGAAATAAAAAAAGAGATAAATGGAAAAAAAATATTTAATACACTACTAACATGTCATAGTAACCTATAAAATTCATGGATATCTTTAATTAGTTAATCTGATATTTATTTTTAATATTTTTAAAACCATATATTTGATATTTCTAATAATAACTTAATTTCAACATCACTATTCTATCATCATTAATGGTAATTATTTAATATTTAAAAATTATAAATAAATTTATATGATGTTGGTAATGATTTTTTTTCTAGAAACCATATATAGTCGATATTATCTCCTAGTATCCATATATTAAAATTAATATACTTATATAAAATGAGATTGTGAAATTTTGTCACATTCATTAGTATTTATTACTTTCATGTCATATTTATAGGTAAGTGGCCATAAAGTGATTCAATATCAAATAATAGATAACAGGGGTCTAAGCTTGTCATCAAATAGGATTTTTATAGGTGTTTAGGTAATTTTATAATATTATTTTTCCCTAAATTACTCGATTTACCATTAATCATGATAATAAAAATAATTTCCAATGTTACTATTCATAATGTCCAAAAATAAAAGTAGCCTATTAACATAATTTGGACTTACTGACTCTAAATATGGAATCCATTTTTCAGAATTTAAAACAAATTAGTTGAATTAATTAATTTAAAATTAATCTCATTGTTGAAATGAGAAAATGGGTTTTAAAAGTGAAAACATTGCAAAAAATTAAAATATTTTTACCAATGAATTAAATTTAAAATTAATGCTAATGAAATAAATTATATTAAAATAATAAAATATATTCTATTTATACTTCAAAACCATTCAATATTATAATTTATCCGTATAAGTTATCTCAGTGTAAAAAAGTTGGTTTTAATTAAAATTTGGTGTATTTTTACTCTTCATCAAAATATGAAAAATGTAAAAAAATATCAAAAAATTAACCATTGTAAATTTTTATATCCTAATTCAAAATTAGATTTTTATGTTGTCATATAAAAATTATTAATGTGTCATTTTCTTAATTTAAAATGGGTTCTCCATTCAAAGGTGTAAGATTAACCTTATAAAAAATAGGGTTTCATACATCAAATAAGGTTTTATTCATACCATATGAATAAGATATCAATTGAATGAATATGAAAAATATTTTATTAATTATATAACAGACATATATCTCATTAATTTATTTATGAAATTAAATTCACTCAAACTAAAATTATCTAATTGATTTATATTTTACATAAATAATTGATAGCCAATGAATTCATAATGCATTTTCATAAGTTGGTTATAATTATTCTGCTAACATAACAGCTAGTCTATAACATTAATTTTATAATAAGGGTATGCAGTGGTTTTTTAAACTCATAATTGCATGCAAAGCCAGTTAGTTAAGAATAAAAATTATTTGAAGAAAACATTTCTTAAAAACACCAGGGTGTTACAATTAAGGTAGTTCTATTTTACTATTTTGGAACTAAGAAATATAGAAGTTTACTAAGGGTGGTAATGGGGAACATGGGTGTGGGGGCATTGGGAATTTGATGATTCCAAAATTTCATTAATTTATTTTTGGTTTTGATACTCAGAAACACTTTCATTTCTGTAACTAATGACAATAATGTAAGTGAATTTTAAAAGATTAATATTTTTTGAAATATTTATTCTAGAATTATATTAAATAATTTTATCAGTGAGGAATATTTGTTGAAGTATTCCAAGCATGTTTCAATTTAATATGTAATCACTGTTCTCAACCCAATGTTGGTAAGTATAATGTATGGTAGAAACCATACATTAGTAGGGAACTCAAAATTTGAGAAATTAAAAACTATGGTTCATCAACCCTATATTCAGAATCAACCCAACCATTGAGGAAACAAATGTATGGTGCCTCAACCATACTTTTATGATCAAACCTATTTTATAAATAATAAATTTGGCGTTTTTTCTTCATGAGATGGAACCTTATATTTGACTATTCAATGATGGTTTTTTTAATCCACAATATTATCCAAGATTTTTTTTAAGGTCTTGATAGAAATAAAGATCAATTCAAAGGCTCATAATGATTGATTTAAAGGCTCTTATTCAATGTAGAAAAATGTTAATATTATTATAGGATGTTAAGACTCACTTTTTGAATTCAAATATTCATGATTTATTTTACGATATTTCTGGAGCTTGTTTAATCTTGAGATGATAAAAATACTATATAAATATTGAGATGATTTTGATTAGAAAATATGTATAAATATTTACATATATTCATATACATAAGAATCTATGTTTGGTTTCCTCTAGAGCTACACTCTGGGGAAATACTTGTTTAGATATATCTTATTTACTAAGTTTTGTTGTTATCACTACTAATACATTTATTTGTTATATCTTTTATTCAAGAATGATGAAGAATTTGAACAATGATGCATTTCATGAAGATACAATTCTGAAAAATTATTGTTTAAACATTTTTCTAGTGTTTTATTTGTTACTGTTTGAATAAAGTCTATATAAACATTGAAGATCTATATGTTTTTGTGCTAAATTTTTGATCTGATTTCATATGCTATTTAAAACTACTATGTGAGAAGTTTAACTCTTACCATCAAATAATTCAAAATGATCTGATTTATTTGTTTTTCATCAAATCGTAATCAGTTGTGATTAAGTGTAAGATTCTTATACTAAGATTTGGATATTCAGTACCTTATAAAAGAACCATAAGGATTTGTAATGTCTTTTAAAGGTATCAACTACATGCACTCTATTTTATACATTGAGTATCTTAGGATAAGATGACCTAATGAAAGTCACCAAGGTCATGGATTTGGTTATTTGTGTCGTGGAATAAGGTATCTTGATGCTCTGAACAATAGAACTTCACTGTGTTCATTTACTTTTTTTTATTTTTTCTGCTCGCTCATCTTTGAGAGAAATGTAATGGAATGCTGCTTACCAAGAGATGGGTTCAAATTATATTAATGTTTCAAAAACCACACTTAACCCTTGTCTTGTGTTCTTGTCTTTGTTATATCCACACCAACCTAATTTTTGATATAATAGGTGTTTCTCTTCTGGTATATTATTCATTTACTTATTCGATATCAATATTTTATATCTAAAGGTTCTAAAAATTGTTTTACTAGCTCTAATGAGATTGAGTTCAAGATTCAGACAAAGTTGTTGTGAAATGACCAATTCTATAGAAGGTATATCGATGATTCATGATCCCTATTTTAATGGTAATGATTATGGATTCTATAAATCTCATATGATTCTTTATTTTAAAAGTCATGGAATAAGGGTTTATTTAAATATTGTAAATCCCTAAGAGATTCCCAAAGAAGATTTTTGAAATTTGGAGTACTGACTAAGAAAAACAAAATCTGATCTCAATTGAAAATCTATTAATGATATTGTGTATAGTTTAGAAACTAAATAATTCTATCAAGTTTCTCAATTTTATACTTCATATAAGTTTTGGTAGAATATTAATGTTTCCTATACAGAAATTAAAAATTTCAGATAATTAAGATATATTTTTGAGAAGGTAAATTTTGATAATTTTAGTGTGGATGAGAATGAAACCATCAATTTTATGCATGGAAGGTTGATCAATATTTTCTAATAATGTTACTTCTTTAGGAAATTCATGTTCATAATTAGATCAAACATTAAAAGTAATCTAAGTAATACCTCCTAAGTATAATAGAATATCTAAATCTATATGAATGTCTACATCCGAAAAGAATTTGAAAATGAATGACTCGGTTAAGAATTTGATGACGTATGAAGTCAAGATGCATGTTGAAGTTGAAATTCATATAAAAAAAATTAATAAGTCTCTCTCAAGACTAAAAATTATGTATAATATGATTCAAATTGAAGTGATCGAAAAATATATATATTACATCTATCTAAAAAAACTGAAATTATTTATAAAAAGAAAAATAAAGGCATTGAATATGTTATATGTAGTGAATATATGGAGAAAAGGCATAAAAAGGATAAGTGTATTTTACTAAAATCTCAAAGGAAATACAATTAAAAAATTAAGGTAATTTTTATATTTAATATATACCTAGATTAATACTTCATGTTTATATTAGGAATATTTTTCAAACTTATAAGATAAGAATAAAGTTATATGTCCAATGGATGATACTGATGAGGCACAATCCTCTAACTCTCAAAACTCTAGGGAAAAATATTTATGATTAGTTAAATAAATATTTTATTATGATACAAGACATATATGTATTGTTAAATAAATAAAATAAAAAACATAAAAAAAATTATGATACTATTTTATTAGATAATGAAAATTTATCAAAACAGATTATAGATTTAAAATAAAATGCTTCTAATATTTCATGTGATTTAAATAACATTAAGATCAATGAATTTATGTTTGATGTTTATGATTTAAAACAAGATTCTAATATGTTAATAAAAGGGTAAAAATATTTAATTCAATTCCATAGCAAATATATAATACATAAAGTAGAATTTGAAATAATAAGTAATGGATAATTTCAGAAAATTTATAATTTTTTTCCTAGTTTACATAGTAAAAATATGTATACACTTAAATTTTTCTATTATGCTACTAATGATCATTATAAAAATGATTTCTTTTTAGAATACCAAATATTTATGGTGTTAAATGTTCTTATTTATCCAAATATTTATTAAATTATATAATTCCTACTTAAAAAGAAGTTTGGTTACTAAAAATTTAATTACTAACACTGTTGGACCCAAAAGAATATTATTACAAAAAAGAACTTGATTTTGATATTTTGTAGACACTAAGATATATTTTGAAATCATTAATTTGTTTATTGATGGATATATATTAATGTATCCACCAAAGGAGTGAACAACTCTGAAGTAGTTCGTTATAAAAAATCCTCAATAGTAAAGTCACTAATTCAAGAAGAATTTTATTTTATTATTTGTATAATTCTGGTAAATTAATTTTTTTATACAAGACAGGAATGTTACTTCACACTATTAATAAAATATTATTCTTTATTATATTGTTCAAATTTATCTCTGTTTAAACTAATTATATAATAGTTTTATTAAATATTTATTTTTAAAATACAATGTTTTTTATGAAATGATTTAAAAAACATTTATACATAATTCTTTAATTTTTTGGTCATGTAATCATAAAAATTATTTCTATATAACATGTGTTTTTGAAATAATTGATCTATATTTTTCAGATCATGAAAATGAAATTCCTACTAATTTTTTTTAGAATCGAACATTTTATCTTCTTCTTAAAATCTCATTATTATTCTTCTTAATTTTTTTGAAATTATTTGTTAAAAAAACTGTTAAAAACCTGTCGTAGAAAAAAAATAGATCAGGTACTTGTAGTTCAGAAGAGAATATTTATCACAAGAGGGAAAAGGTAATCTTTCAGATCCATTGAAAGAACAGTCAACATCATTTGTTTATGATTCAATTGAAAAGTCTTCTAAAATAAAAAGAGAAGTTCATAGTTCTAAAGAGATGGATGTTTATTCCTTTAAAATATCTTATGAAAGTATTATATTTATAGTTATATTTTTGAATAAATAAAAATAGAAGCTTATGGATGAGTTTGATTCCTCTATAAAATTGTTTGAGGATTTATAGAAAGCATCATTATCAAAAGTTGTATTTGAATTATTTCAAAATGACTATTAAAATATTAAATATAGTCCAATATAAAATGAATATTTTTATGATTTGAAAATATAAATACGAATTCAAATAGATATTATCAAAAGTTAAGTTGATACAAATTCCACTCTTGATTAATTGAATATTTTTTTAGATGAACAATTTTCATCTTCTTATTATCAAAGAACAATAGTTGTTCAAAACTGATTATAATAACTATCAAGAATTTTTGCTGATCTAAGAAAAAAAATTCACATTTTGGGAGGTTCAAAGTAATTTTCACCTCTATCTAAAAAGTCTTAGTTTTTATTCTATTAATATAAAAATCATGGTCATATATATTTTTTAATTATATTGTTTAAGTAAAAAATAGTTAAATTAGTCGATACATAATTTGTTTTTATTTTTTAGATTTCCTATGAAATCCTAGACCTGATTTTTATATTTACTTATGAAAATAGTCCATTAAAATTATTTAATATGATTTTATTTAGGGGGATTTAAAAAAAATACTTGTTTAATTCTCGAAAGATCCTTTTTTAAATGTTATCTTTTTAAAAGAAAGTATAATTTTTGGGCAGTTAATTACTTCTCTTATCTTTCTGATGTCACAAAGGGTCATAAGTTTAATGTTATAATTTTATAAGTTATGAATAATTAATATTATTACCATATTCATAAATGTAGATAAATTTATTATTTTTAATAATATTTTATTAAAAGAGTGTAATAAGATTTCCTAAAGGGATAAATATGGAGAAGTTTATAGTTCTATAAAGTTTATAGTTCTTTATAATTTTGTATTCATCCTTGTTTTATTTAGTATATAAGAAGTGGTATATTCTTATATTGGGGGAGAAGGATTATTTATGGAAGAAATATTATAGAGAGAGAAATGTGAAAATTTTAAATTGGTTTTTTCCAATAATTTTTTCAAAATTGATTTATTTCTATTAGGAGTGTTGTGGGTTTTGGGATCATCAAAAAGAGGTATATTGTTGAACATATTTTTATTTTGAAATTTCATTAATTAAATTTTTTTGTTGATGCTCACAAACAACCACATTTGTGTTAATAGTGAAATTACATTAAGGGAATTTTAGGAGATTAATATTCATTGAAATATTTATTTTGGAATTATATTCCAAACATTAAACTGCAATGAATATTCATGGAATTTTTAGAAACATATTTGAACATATTTTGGAATCACTGTTCTCAACCTTAAATTGGTAAGCACAATGTATGTAAGAAAACCTACATTAGAATTGAACCCAATGTTTGAGAAAGTGGAAAGTATGGTTCATCAACCCTATATTCAAAAGAAACCATATGTTTGAGGAAAAAATTGTATGATACATCAACCCTACTTTTATAATCAACCAAACATTTTCAACCATATGTTTGGTGTTTTTTGTCATGTGATGGAACCCTATGTTTGACAATTCAACCACAGAGTTTTTAATCCGCAATTTTATCTGAGATTCCTACAATAGTATTTATGGAAACAAATATTGATTTAAAGATGTTTTACTAATGATTCAAAGACATGCTCTTATTTTTAATGGATCATATTCTATAGAGTACAACATTAATATTCTTATGGGATGTTACGAATCTCTTGAATGTTTTTGAATTCAAATATTCTTGATTTACTGTGTTATATTTATAGAGATGGATTGACTGGGATATATTCAAACTAGTTTATAAATATAGATATGATTTTCATCGAAAAATATGTATAAACATTTACTCATATTCATATACAGAAGAAGCTTTGTGTTGTTTCCTCCAAAGTTTCACTTTGGAGACATACATGTTTATATCTATCTGATATACTCACTTCTATTCCTATCACTTCTTCAAAATTTATTTTTTATATATTCTTATAAAAGAAAAAAAAATAATTTGATCAATGAAGAATTTGGTGAAGATAAAAATTGGATACATTCACGTTTAAAAATATGTATGGGGTTTTCATTATTCTTTTTTGAAGAAATCCTGTGAAAACATTGACGATCTATATGTTGTTGTTCTATGTTGAAGATCTCATTTCATATATCAGCTACTTTTATAAGCTATGAAGTTCAACTAGTACAAAAAAAACTATATTGATTTATTTTAGTTTTGGATTCTTGTACTCAGTAATGGTTAAATGTTAACTTCTTCTAAAAAGCTATGGATATTCAGTTCCATGCAAAATAACCAGAAGTATTTATTAAGTCTTGTAAAGATGTCAAATTCCTGCACTCAGTTGTGGATTTTTATGGACTTGTGATAATAAGACTAGGTAAAAATAACCATGATTTTGGAGTTTAGTGTCAGTGTATTGGAATGAGCGATATTTATGCCATAAACCACTATACATCATTGTGTTCATTTCCTTTATTTATTTTCACTACTGGCTTATCTTTGAGAGAAAAGGAAAGGAACACAGCTTACCAAGGGAGGTGTTTAAAATATGTTATAGTTTAGAAAAAAATTCACCCATATTGTTTCTTTTTATTCATTATATCTATCCTGACCTAAGAGAGGGTAGTGGAGAACTTAATATATATGATAAATAACACAACCATTAAATTATTACATAAATTTCCACTCACCAAATATATAAAAACCTACTATTTTATTCATTATCCCATAAAAAATCAAAATTACCCCTTATAGATCTATTAATTAGCCTCTCCCATTTTTGTATCATAATTACTGAAGAAATCATTTGGTTATATTGTTCCACTCTAAGCTAAGAAGCTCAAGAGAGGTAAGGTTTCCTTATTCTCCCTCTTTATCTCCAATTTAAATTTATTTAATTTTTATCTATTTTTAGAATCTACTAAATAATATTCCATGATTACCTCCTATTGAACTATTATCAATTAAATATTATTCAAACCCATTACATTATAATATTTTTATAAGACGTTATTATGCTGAATTTTCATCCCTTTTTCTATCTCTTTACAATTCCCACTTATAGTTACAATATTGTATTATTTTTATTTTCCAATTTATTATTAATGTGTTATTTTAATATAATTATAAGTTCTATACTTAAGTTATTAAATCAATTTCAATACCCATATCACTCACAACATTCCCTATACATAAGTTATCACCATGCTTAATCATTCTTATAGCCATAAAACATCTTTAATTTTATAAATAATAATGAGTGTGCGATTTTACATGAAAAAAATCCCTATATAGATTCTATAGGTGGATATTATTATTAAATATATTCACCTAGTGGTGATAACCCTAAAATAGGCTATTTTAGTATTATCTCAATCTACACTTAGTGTATAATAACTGCTCTATTACAACAAACCTATTTTGGCACTCTTGAGGAACATTATATGAATGTTTAACATGCACTTTATCAACCATAATTCATGATTAATATAATTATGGTGTTTTAATATATATACATAAAGTATATAAGTGTTTCTATGGCCTAATACCAATTTATATAAAAATAGTCAATTTCTCAAACTCATTGATAATCTTAATCTTGATATGTACCAGTTAGTTTTTTTCTCAATATTATCACTTTATAAGGGTACTTATTTAAACATTTTGAATCCATAATTATTCTTTATTGGTTTAAAGTAAATTTTACTATAAATCCTTATCAATTAATTGATCATGTAGTTAATTAATGATTCATATAATAATTTTTTCTACACTAGTTAATCTTATACAATGATCTTTGTTGATAAATTATGAAAAGTATTTATAAGTTTCTCATCCATGAACATTATTCCATGCATAACATATAATCATTTGGTATGTGATTTAATGAATTTGTATTTTATTTTTTGTGTGGGGTTTGTAATTATTTTCCCCTTAGGGAACTGGTAGGTCTCATTCTTCAATATAGAAAGTTTAATGATATGATAATTAACCTCTATGTATGTTATCTTTCCACAAGTCCTCGATGATATGTTATTATTTCTAGAATTATTATTTCATATCACTTCCATTATAATGATATTATTTAATTTAATTCATGTGATTAATTATTTCTTATTTATCCATGTAATATGTTATTCTCATTTATATTCCATCATTTGTTAATTATTTATATTACATTGCTATGGATTTGTTATTTCATGTTAGGTTATGTCTGTATGTTATACCTCACTAAGAATTTTAGATCACTTTTTACTATTGTTTCCCATTTACCTGGGTAAAAAATATGAATAATTTGAATGATGAACTATGACAATAAAATTTATGTATAAATAATTATAATTAATGATGCATTTTATCCTGTTATAATGTGATGTCTTTGTATCTTGTCTCTTAAGGAATGCTGAACCATGATTCAAGGGATTTTCATATGATGTAATGAAATTTTCATTTAATAAATAAACCACCAACTTTTTTTTGATTGGGCTTGGGGTATTATAGCTAGAATCAAATAATGGTTTTATAGAAACATTAGGAATAAGATTTAAAATAATGATAGTAGAGAACAAATATTTTTTTACTATTAAAATTATATAAATTATTATATAATTATTTTTATTAGTATCCTATAGTCTAGACCATATTTTAGGAAGAAATGATATTTAAATATTCTTTTATACATTAATAGTATATAATATTAATAATTAAGTGATTCCATTTGTGAGATAATAACGCCTGATAGAATATATGGAAACCAATCCAACAAATGAGGAAAATATATATATATTTTCAGTATAATCGGGATGACGTAGTTAACACTGGAGTTATAGAAAATATTTCTATCCTATGGAAATTGAATCAGGTATTGAAAAATAACATTACTTGAATAGATAAACCAGTTTCGACTAAGTAAATATCAACCAACATAGATTTTTTATGAGGAAAAAACCTCGACAGTTTATGTTTCCACTAATAAAATTGAGGAAAATTAATGGATAATGAATATAGAGAAGATCTTTATGGATTTTTGATGTAATGAGATGGAAAAATTTAATATGGCCATGTAATTATTAATTGAAGATTCTGAAAATAGTATTCCCTAATTCAAAATACAATAAAGATTGAGGAGAGAGAAAAAATGGTGTAGAGTGAATTTAATATTATTTATTATGGAATAATATTTTCTCCAAGAGGAGCAAGCTAAGATAGAAATAATATTACTAAATTTATGACAAAAGGAATAGGGTATGGTGGCTATGTATAAGTATATTTTTAGATGTTTTTAAAAGTCTGTTGTAGATTGTCTACACAAATGAAAATGCATGATTGATCACTTCATTGGTAATCTAAATCCAAGTATACAAGTATCATCAGTCTCCCAATTTTTTTTTAATATATATTGAGATAGTGACGAGTTTTATTCTGACAGAGAATTATTTTTATAAATCTCATACTTATAAAAGAAATCAAAACAAGAAGCAGATGATTGATCTCTATGGGGAAAAATATCACTAGAATATAAGATAAGGGAATAGTGGAGTTCCCTACATGTATAAATTGTGTGTAGAAACACTGATGGTTTTTCTTAATGGGGTTGAGTGATTATTTTCAATGTGGAGTGAAAGGTCAAAAAGACCATGAGTACAACTTAGAGGGGGAAACAATCCATTTTAAATTCGTTAACTATAAGGATATGGCACATTAGGCAAATTAATTTCCCATGTACTAAAAGGAATCTATATCAGAAGATTCTTACCAATCAAATCTGAGTTTTTTCAATAAGGATTTCTAAAGATGAATCTCAAAATGATGTGATTGTAGGATCTTTGATTATACAGTCATGGTTAGTTAATACATTATTAGTCTTTGGATATATAAACTATTATATATATATATATTTTTAATGAATATTTAATCACCACCTGGTGCATTAAGGAATTAATTATCTATTAGAACACTTTGTGGTAGTTCGATTACAAAAAATATATATTATATAGTAAAAATTAGAAGTAATGGGTACTATCTATTTATAAATCAAATCATTATACCAATGGTGGATTTTAAAGTAATTTTGGAGATGGATTGGTTATTTAATTTAAAAGAAATAATTTAGCATAGATTAAAATAAGTTTGAATTGATGTGGAAAATATAGAATTACTTATTTTTTAGGGGATATTTCATTACATATATTCTTAAAGAAATCATAACTAATAAATCATATTAATGGTATTAATGGTTAGAAAATGGATGAAATTTAATCTCTAAATAAGAAAGAGGTTTTAATAATATAAGACATACCCATTTTGATATAATACATTGTTTTATTTCTATATGAATAACCTATATTTCCTATAATGTGGAAGTTTAATTATCTCTTTATCTTATCAATAATTCAAAAATGATATATATGAAACCATATAGGATGGATCCAATAGAGTTAGTAGAGTGGACGAATCAACTAGAATACACATTTTTTCAAAAACTACATTCATCTGGGTGTTTCTCCATAGGGATCATTTATTTTGTTTTTGAAAAAGAATGATGGTTAAATGAGGTTGTGCATTAATTCTAGGGAAATAAAAGGAATTACTATATAGAAAATGTGACCATTTCCTCAAATTTATGAATCCTTTATTGAAATTCATGGGGATAAATGCTTATCTATGTTTTGACTTTGTTTTGGATATCAATATTTAAAAGTAAATATAGAGTATATACAAAATATGACCTTCGTATGAGGTATAGTCATTGTTAGTTCAAAATAATTTCATATGGGATGACTAACACACTGTATGTGTGCATGGTTTTGATTTAAAAGGTATTGAAGGATTGTGTTGATATGTTTTTTGTGATTTCAATTGATGATAATGTTTTGTAATATAAGAGTTATGCAAAGCACGAAACTCCTTATTAATTTTATGAGGAAAAAATAGCTATATAGGAAATTCATTAAATATCAATTTTGAATTCAATAATATTACTTAGACTAAATTTATCCAATGATGTTATATATATTAAAACAAAAAAATGATGGTTTTCATTGATTTCCCATAACCCACTATAAAAGCTAATATATGTACTTTCCTAAGCTTAATAGGATACTATCAATAGTTTGTTGAAAACATTACCCAATTAGACAATCCATCAGAAAATTTAACATTTAAGGTGGTAAGGTTAACATGTTAAAAGGAATGTGAAAATAAAATTTACGAATTAAATATATGATTTTTGAATGCACCTATAAGGACTCATCCATTTTAAAAATAAGGGTTTTTTTTAATATTGATGCATTAAGGAAAGGGATATGTAGTGTTCTGATATTAAGTGATAGAGTAGTAGCTTGTGAGTCTTGATATTTGAAACCACAATAGATTAATTATCCATGAAATGTTTTTTATTTTGGGGTTTTGATATTTTTAATAAATAGAGACATTATATCTATGGATAGAGGTGTAATATATATGCTGACCACAACAGTTTGAAAAACATATTTAGAGGAAAATATACAAATATAATGGAAATGAGATGGTTATATCTACAAAATTATTATGAATGATCTATATATTTTCATCCTAGGATAATAATCAGTGTATTATATGTATTCATTATAATATACCATGGTATATTATCCATGACAAGGGTAGAGAATTATTTAATTCTAAAATATTTAGTAAATATTGACATGGGAATTATAATGGAAGTTGAAAAATCATTATTATTCCATGTAATTAACCAACCCTTTTTATTGGATAGGATGGATAAATATTATAATGATGATAATACATTACAAAATAATATAGGGGATGTATGTAATGAGATATTCGAAGAGTTTAACATTAGTGATAATGGATTTTTATAGCTTAGTAAGAGGGTATCCATTCAGAAAATACCAGGGTTAAAGAAAAATATTTGGGATGAGGATCTTAAATTATAATTATATCTATTTCTTAGTTGTACAAAGATTCATAGGGATATTTGAGAGAATTTATGGTGGTAAAATATAAATTGAGAAATTAAGGATTATGTTGTGAGATGCTTTGTATGCTGATAGGTAAAGGTTGGATGAAAAAATCCTAAAGGGGTTACCCATTATTTAACTATACCAAAGTATAAGTGGGATAATATTAATATATTTTTCATTATTGTGATTCCTAATTTTTCTAAGGGGAATAATGAAATATGGGTTATGTATTATCTCACAAGTTAACTCATTTCCCTATTATATGCAATGATTCTTTTTTAGATCATCTTTCTAGGTTATATATAAATGAATTTTTAAGATTTCAGGGAATGACCGTATGAGTAGTCTTTGATCATCACCGAAGGTTCACTTCAATGTTTTTGAGTAGTATTGAGAAGGATTTAAATATATAGCTTAATCTTATCACAACCTGTCACTTATAACATATGGACTGTCTCAAAGTACTATCTAAACATTGGAGGATATGATAATAAAATTATCTCTTGACATCCAGGGATGTTGGGATTAGTATTATCTCTAGTGGAGTTTGTATATAATAACAACCACTACTATTGTATTAAAATGTATCTATATGAATCATTTTGTGGAATGATATTTCAAACATTGATGTGTTGGGATGAAGTTGGAGAAAAGAAGTTATTAGGTTCATAATTTTTAGAAGATATAATAGAGAAGGTAAAATCCACATAGAATCATATCAATACAGAACAAATTAGATAGAAAATCTATACTGCTAACTGATTGAGAGATCTTTAGTTTCATATTGAGGACCATGTCATTAAAGAGATCTCTCTAGGGAAAGTGGTCTTGAAATTTTTTAAAGAAAGGTATGTTGAGTCCAATTTACACTAGGTTAATAGAAATTTTGGAGTGAATTGGAGTTTTATATTTCCTTTAGAGATGTTTCCAAACCTATTACATGTTAATGATGTCTTATATATATCACTTATAAAGAAGTATATTCCAAACCTATCACATATTTTAAAATTTGGTCATGTTTAGATTGATACTTACTTATGTAATTAAGAATATATGATTCAAAATCCTGAAGTGAGATAGAAAGTATTATGGAATCAAACAACACATCTAGTGAAGGTTATTTAGAGGAATAGTCAATTATAAGAGGCCACATGAGATCTATAGTATTGAATGATGAATACTTTTATACATTTTTGATAGGATGATTTAAAATTTCAATGATTGAATGATTTACTATTTGATCAATTTTTTTACAGCGAACATTCTTTTATTCCATTTGAACAACATAATAAAAATAATTAAAATATAAAACATATTAATTTTAGTTATAAGAAAAGCTAAATATAGAACCAAAATACATATAACAATATTAAAAATAATTCAATCTTTTATTATATCATAGCATAGTCAGAAAATAATAAATAGTATAAGAGATAAAGTTTTAGTAAGAAAGAAGAAAAATATGAGAATAAATAGGGTATAATAACTACGAGAAAGATATGAATGAATTTAGGTGATGATGTATATATAAGGTTTCATATAATTATTATAATAATATGACCAATGGTTGATATTTCCATTGAGAATTATAGTCATTCAACATTATAAACACTGGGAATTATGAATATTGATCATTTTTACCATTGGTCATTATAACTATAAGTGGGATAATGAATAAATACTGATAATTAGAATTAAGGTATATTAAGGGTAATGGTAACAGTTATTTTCTTAGAAGTGAGGAACCATGTAATTGACAATTAGGAACATCCCTTATGAATTACATTTACCAGATCCTAGTAAATAGGTTGCATCACCAAGTTTCTCGATTGACTAAGCCTAAGGAAAACATTAACCAAGGATAGAGGATAATCATATATGTGGTAATTAAACTTTATTGGAGATATCTAATAGATCAATTTTGGTCAAACCATCCCATGAATATTTCACAATTTTCACCTCACCCTTAGGGATTATGACAGTGTGATAAGAGGTTATTTATCTAGACATTAAATCATATTAATGTGTACATTCTTTAATAGATGGAACAATGTTTACTCTAATACCATGTTTTATTAAATGAGTCATCCCTATATAAAATGTATAATGGAAATAATTATTGGATGAATTTGATAAAAATTGTTTCATATTTGGAATCCAGATTTCATAATATCTAAGAGGTGAAATTTAGTAATTTTTTTGTAATAATTGTAAAACACTATAAAAAATGTGAAATATGGTAAATATGACGTCACGTATATATGTAATCATGACAGTCACATATATTATTTTATTTTTATTTATAATTTTTTTAATTATTTAGTCTTGTATTTATCCTTTATCTTTCGCAAGAGTTTTAAAAAAAAAATTTTGTTTTTGGACCAGACATAAGGTGTAATATGGTTGGTGCAAAGTTAGGGGAAACCAAGAGACAACCCAAAAGATATACTATACCCTGGATAGTGGCACCATCTTGGATTTATGGAAATTCACCCTCCCCATATAAGACACATGGTCAGTTTATTCTTGGATATAGTAGTCCACATAGCTACCACATGATTTGGAAAACCGTGCAGGCTAAACGTGTGACCATTCGATGTCATTAAAAATCTTGAATTTAACCTTTGGTACTCTTTAAATTTAACCCCAATTCCTCCAATTTCTTCTCCCACTTAATATTTCTAGCCTTAGGTTCCTCTCCCTCTCCTACTTTCTCTCTTAGACCTCCATATTTGGAGTGGTTGTGGTGTGGATCTTCAAGAAATCAACATGTAAGTTCCCACATTCTTGATTTATTTTTTATTATAGGGTACTAATTTATTTCCTCTTTGAGTTATTATTCTCAAGAAGTTTTTTGACCTAATAAGGGTTCAATATTGAGTTTTTGGGTGAAATATAGATGTTTTTAGTTTAATGTTTTCTTTATAGGGTTCCCTTGTGGAAAGGTTGTGGTTTTCCACCAGATTCTAGATGTTTCCAAGCTTGAGGTAAATTCTTATGTTGTTTATTTTTATTATATGATTTTGGTATGATTTATTTAATTCGTAAATGTTATTTATATATTGTGTGGGTGGTTCCAAATATGTTTTCAAATGGTTTCAAGGTGCGTATGGGTTGAAATAGGATTTCCCAAATGAAATTCTTTGGGTTTATTGTGTGTATTCATGTTTTGATTCATAAATTTGTGAAATAAATTATATAAATATTTTGAAGTGTGTTTCCAAATGGGTTTGGTGTGCCTATGAATATGAAAGAGGGTTTCTTATGAAAAATGGTGGTTTTCATGTGTATTCATATTTTTTGGTGTGCGTATGAAAAAATTGTTTTCTATGTGAAACGATAGATGAAATTGAGCATAATGGTAATCCTAGGTTTCCTGGTGGGTAGAATAGGACCAATATTCTAGTTGTATCGGTGGGGCTGAGGCCCAGTTTCTTCTAGAAATATTGACACTACAACACAAACTAAACACTGATGATGATTGGAGACCACTAGAAATTTGAATGGATTCCTCTCTAGTGGATCGTGTGTGAGAATGATGTGCGTTATTGTATCAATAACATTATCAAAGAGATTTTAGGTTCCTAGGGTCAATCTAGTTTTTGTGACCTTAGGTATTACCCATGATGATCTTGTGATGTGGTGCTTACTGTCATCATATGGTGGACCTTTCTTCGAATATAATTTCAAAGCATGATTTTTTGATTTTTTCCTTGAAAAGTTTTCTTCAAAATGATAACAATTTATTTTTCAAAAAATTCATGTTAATTTTCCTTGTAATGTTATGATATAGTATATTTTTGGGGTGGTATCCTACTGGATTTGTATCACACCATACATTCACCCTTAAGTGTATGTATACCTTTTTATATTTGACCTAGGTAATGGTTAGATGTATCTTGGTGATGATGGTGGAGCTGGTTTCTAGTAGATCCTCATCTTGTAGATGTTGGTCGAGGTGGGATGAGGGTATTGGAACTCTTTTTTTAATGAAATTTGCGTTGTGTAGTTCTTTACTCTCCCCCTTTTTTATTTTGGTTTTTGGTAAAAGTGGTAAAATTTTTAGCTTGAAATTGTTGTATTTATTTTGGTTATGGATATTGATATTGGTGTGTTGTTTTGTTTTTGAGAATTTTTCCTAGTCATTTATCAGGGATTAAATAAATCCCAAAAATTTATTTTTTATACCCATTAAATAGTTTCCATCCCATGGAGATCAAGAGTTCCCCTCGGGCCATGTCACGGGTCGGGTCGGGTGTGGGGTTAGACAACACCCCAAATTGGTTCATGACATTGACTAAGATCTAACAAGGTGGTTATATTTAACTATTTTTTGTAATATATAATTATATTGATTCACTAAGGTAGGTAATGAATATCTATTGGGTGTAGTAGAGAACATAAGATACTTATAAAATAAAACAATAAAAAATTTATTCAATGAATTTCTACTCACAACACCTATAAATACCCACCCTTATTTTGAGTCTCCAAAACCAAATTAAAATTTCCCTCTTTATATATCCATTATAGAGTCTCTCCCATATCCATATCTAATTTATTTCAGAGATTGGATGGTTCTATAGTTCATCTAAAAGGAAATAATCATATGATAAGTAAGGGTTCATAATTCCCACTCTTCATTTTTAACTTGAATTTATTTATTTGTAATATATTTAAAAAATACAGTTAATATGCTTCCATGATTATATATAAACGTTATAATTTCACCATTGAACTATTATTATTGATATATCACCTAAAAACCTTACTTTATACCCTTTTCATAAGCTATTATCATGCCAATGTAAGTGTTCTTTTTTGATATCTTTAAAATTATTATTTACATTTCCTTTATTATATCTTTTTTGGATTTATATGTTTTTATTCATGTATTGTCTTGATATCATTATTATTTCTATAAGTTATTACATCCATGTGAGTACCCATGTCATTTAAATAATTCCCCATACCTAAGTTGTTAATATGATTAGGCATTCACATAGATCTAAAACATCCTAAACAGTTGTTATAGTAAAGGGTTTGTGATTTTCAAAGACAATACATCCTAGTATGGACACTACAAGTGAATTTTGTTCAATAATAAATCAACCTAGGGATAAAAAACATGAAATATTATACTTAGGTATTAACTCAATCTTCCGAAAATACCCAATAAGTGGGACCTTATAGAATTTTTATTTTAACTATACAGTAGTCTCCAAGAATCATTTGGCCTTGTTTTTGGGATATAATGACTCCTGTATAGTTGGAACATGTTTTTCCTAACCTTGTGGCATTTTAAAAAACATTAAAAAGAGGTACTTTCATTTATACCATTGATGAATTTTAACCCAAATATACCATTATTCCTCTTCATTTTCACCCATCCTTCTCTCTTGGGTTTGAATCGTCTTCAGACATTATCCTTTAGTGATTTAACCTTAAATCCATAGTGGTTTTATTTAGGAATGTATATTTCTCCTTTAATCTTTCTCCTCCACTATTATTTCTTATATTTTATTCCATTTTCATATAATTTTGAAACCCTATAATTCCATATGAATGAATATATTGTTGTGGATAGGGGATTTATGTTGTCTCTTAGTGGTCAAGGCGTTTGAGGACCCCTATTTTCTGAGTCTAGTTTACTTTATAAATCTGATGGATTCAAATTCATTTTCAAGGCGTGTGCCTCTACCTAATTGTGATTTTCCATGGATAATTTTTGCGTCTTGATTTCCTTTGTTTTGTTCATTAAATTTCTATTAAATTTTGTCTATAACAATGATTTATCCTTTTTGTTATGATTCATGAAATATTTTGACAATTTGATGGGTTAAAATGGATTTTATAATGATAGTGGTTTAAATGCAAGTGTTGTTTTTGATAAAATTTATCAAGGAGAGTTTGTGATTTAAAATTGATTTTTGATGCGGTTTTGAAAAGGTTTACCTTGTGATTAGCATTTGATTATTATGTGAATGTGTTGTATATGATATTAGTATTTTAAATGTCGTATGTTATTATCAATGTATAGAACATGGGAGACCTTGTATGTGTGTGAGGGATGTAAACAATTGAAACCTTATCCTATATCATGGAGTATCTATGGAACATTATCCAAGGGGTTGGGGGATCCCATTGAAAAATATTTCTTATCTAGAATGAGAGAGAGCATGAAAATAGTGTTTCATATGTGGTTTGAGAGTCCCCAATGAAGTAATGTAGGGATAAATTATGATCGAGGGATATTTCAAACTTTTTTAGTCACTTAGATTTATATTTAACTACTTCATAGAAAACTTAATGTTATATCTCATTGAATTAAACATGTTTATTTGAGACATTTTATGGTTTATGATAATTTACCTTATTTTTATATATGATATCACATATTATTATTCTTATTCCATGTTTGGGTGAGTTTTTTATATTTCTATCATGTTTTTTTCCATCCCAATTTTTGATTCTTGGTTACTCATGATTTTAAAACATTGACTGTTTTAAGAAAAACTGATGGAATATAAAAATAAAAATGTTTCCAATGTAATTTTTTTTAAATGTGGATTCGAAAATAGATTTATTTGTTTTCATAGAGAAATAAATTATATATATTTATGGTGATATCATACTAGGATACTGCCTCACACCATATACCTGGATTTGGGTGCATACATAATTTGTTATAATGGACACTGGTAAAGGTAAGGGAACTATGTATTATAATGTATCTTCTTGATTTACATCATCTATGGATGTTTTGGGATAGTGGAGCCATTGTACTCATGGGGTTTATCTTATGTGGAGTATTTTAAGACTTTGGATCATTAGCGATATAGTGTGTCAGTATAACCAGACTTGTTCATATATTTGGAATTTTATTTATATTATCTTTTAATGTTGTGTATAAGTATTATTTATAAATTTAAAAGAGATTTGGAGTTCTAATATTGGGTTTCTGGTTATGGATTCATATTTCTATACTAGATAATTTGATCTATTGTTAATTTTTATTTTGTTTACTGGATATATAATTTATAGATAGACCCTTCCAAATTTCCATGCGTAAAAGGAATTCTAAATGGTTACGTATCATTGCATGGATTTTTTAGAAACTTTTTATAATTTAGAAACAAATGTGGGCCTTATGGTGATATGGGGCGAGTGATGATTCATGTTGACCAGGGTGTTCATTACAATAACATTAATTCATTCCATGAAAAGTATTTTGATCAATATATATTTTTCCAAATGTCATCAAATATACATCTAATTATCATAAGAGTTCTAATACATTATTTTTAGTCCAAACATAATAAATTAAATTTTTTATCGAAAAAAATACATTGATTTAGAAATATTTGATCATATTTTTGAAATATAGTAAAATCCAAAAAGAATCCGAGTATACCCATAAGTCTCATTCTATATTATATTCAATTATTTTGTATAATTAATTATACAGTGATTGATATGATAATCCAAAGATTTTTTATCCATATAAATTAGTATAACAAAAAAATAATTCCATTTAATTTCATTATAAACATAAATAAATAACTATGATTCATTTATTTCTAAAAAACTAATTGTATTTCATAGAAACATTATCCAAAATATTTTTTTTCAAGAAGTCACTTATTAAATCAATATGATATATAATGCAACCTTTGTGAATTTCCTAGAAATGTATAATCATATGGGATTTTAGTTTTTATTGGTAAAATGTTTTCTCCATAAATGGATCATTGTTCTTAGATTTAACTATGAGTAAAATAATTTTATGTTTTAAAAATTATTCCAATATTTTTTATCTTGTTCTTAAAAATCCATTTTATTTTAATAACTTATTTATCATCCAAGGGGATCATTAGTTCCCACGCCTTGTTCTTTGTGAAATTATTGAATTAATTATTTATTAAAAGACCCCAACATAGATCTTATTACACATAAAAAACATATTTATTCACTATCAAAAATTTTAAAGTTGAATAACCAAAAAAATTAGAGTCACCATTATGGTTTTGATATAATAATATACATATTAAATAAATTTTTCAATTTGGTGATATTTAAGATATTTTAATAATAATGTTTGATATGTCTTGGGGTCCCCATTAACTAAAACACATTATCTTTAAATAATCATTCAAATCAATTTAAAATCATCCTAATTTAGTTCTCCCAAATTCCTAGTAGTAAGTTACAATATTTTAGTCTTATCAAATGATTTATTTTCTTCAAATTTTACATGATCCAATTCTTCAATTTTCAAATAACATTTAATATAGACTCTGTAAACCATTATGTTGGTAGAGTATCATAAGAAAAATCTATCATATAGAATTATATTAAACACATAAAGGTTATATTCACTATAAAGTGAAAATGGATTATATCCAAATGGGTGAATGTAAGAAACCATAAGATTTTTCCCTTATAATAATTTATATAGATTTTTTAGGATAGCCTAGGTAATATTTTATTAATAACATAAAAATTAGTGTTAACTAATTTTCCCCGAAAATAACTTTATAGGTTATATGAATTTATAATTATCCAAGAAAATTCATAAAAAACAAATTTGATCCATTAAACTACATTATGATAACATGGATTCCCTTCAGAAGGGAAGTTATGAAAAACAATTCACTAAAAAACAACATGAATTCTAGGGTTTGGAACTTTACACCATGGTCTCTTGTAATTGAATCATTCTTGAAATCCTTTTTATTTTGAGAAAAATCATTATAAGATTTAATTTTTTTGAATAAATTTTGTTTATGAGATATTAAATAAATAAATGTGAACCTAGTGTAGATTTAGTGAACCAAAATTTTACTAGATGATACTTTTTTCAATTTTGAGTTTTAGAGACTTGTGACCTTTCTCAGGGTAAAATAGTAAATTTAACATATTAGAATACTTCAGAAAAATATTTGATGGTATTGTTGAATATGGGGTGTGGTGTTTACCCATGAGAAGTTCTGAAATTTAATTTTATGAACTAAAGAGCCTTGAAAAAAGTATACTAGTTATAAAAAAATTTATTTAGTCATAGTGTGTGATTTTTTGATAGATTTATTATATCTTATAAACATAACATTAGATGGGAACAAATATTCAACTGTTGTGTATGGAATTAGGGGATTTACTATAGGGTTGAAATAACTATGATTCATATTATAGTTCCTAGTGTTTTACCATAATTTATGGATGGATTGTTTGAAAATAAAAATTATAAATTAAATTATAAATTCATTTATACTAGAATAAACCTCCCTTGGAATAATTGATATTCTTTTTTAAAATTATTATACTCAAATATTTGGGTTTTTGAAATAAACCCTATAATTTTAATATCGTATCATAAGTGTTGAATTTGATGATTCAAAGAAAATATGGGATCAATGAATGGTTGGTATCCATCATCAATGACCACCAATACAGATGTGTTCTTAATCAATGATCAAACATAATATAAGTTATGGATTTTCTATTTTTTAATTAATCTATACTTTTTGAACCCCATATAGAATTCATGTTTAGAAACCACTATTATTAATGCTTAGATAGGGGTGAATAATTTTTCTAAATATTGTGTTAATTTAAATTATGATGGCCCACCTTTTATCTTGATCCTATTATCCATGAAACTTTTCTCAATCCTATTTCCTTTTAGTTTTAGGTATAAGAATATATTTTCGATCTTTTTCCATATTTTATTTGATTCTAATAATAGATTGATGATGGATGGAGAGATGTTCATATTTCTCCCTCTTACCCCTTAATCCACTCTTCTCTATCTATCTACCCCTTTCTCTTATGTATCTCATGTGGGTAGTGGACAATGGATTAGTCTGTGGTGCAAGGATGGATCTATAGGGATAAAGTGTCTTGTGCCAGGAAAGGCATCCAATATTTTAAATATTAACTATAGCCACAATTATAGGACCCATGAAGGCTATTGATGTTTCATTATCCTCCAATGATATAGACACAGGTATGAACATTGATATAGCTCATAGAAATAACCACATATATTTAGGCTTTCATGAGACACACCTATATCTAGGATTAAGTGAATTTGGATATACAATGTTCAAAAACATTTATGGTGGGATATAAACCCTGAACCCCATATACAAAATCCAAGGCAACTAACCAATCCACTAATACTACATATGAAACATTTATTTATATAAATATATCAATAAAATTATTATAAATATTTGTTATTATTATTATGAAATTAATAATTAATTTACTACCAAATTATATATATGAGTAAGCTTTCCCATAACTATAGGCCTTCCCTGATACCCTATGGCCATGTTTAGTAGGATGATCATAGAAATATGAATTCCCTAAGACCTTATCACTATATTCAGGAACTAGAATGTGGGAAAATAAATTTTTGAATCCATTCATATGGGAAACATTTTACCGTGCATGCATATGAAATCCTATAGCCATGGTCGGGTTTGACCGTGGCTATAGGGTTACCAATTTCCAATCTAACTAGACAAAACATGTCTACAATCTACTGAACATGTTAGAATTTCAAGCCAAATTTATATTATTTCTAAAGGTTATTTATAGCATAGTTAATACCCTAGTTCATTTATGAATTATCTTTGGGGGATTGAAGTGTGTATTTTTTATAAAAAGGTCTAAAAGAGGTGGTGATTTTGAAAGCAATTTTAAAAATAAAATGAAATAATTTAAAGAGTTTAATTGTTGAAAATCATGTTGTTTTTAGAAAATATGAGAAAAATGGTTCATTTTGAGTTCAATACACACATTTAAATTTCATAATTATTATAGATTAATTAATGTTTTATGTAAGTATTTGGTTGAAATTAATTAGAATCCCAATTACTTTACCAGAATTTATATAAATGAATGTTGAACCAAACCTTGAAATAAAATTCATATATCCAAGTTACAGATATTATTCATGGTATAATAAAACCTAAATAAAATTGAAATATCAAAAAACATAGTATTAAAAGAATTATTATGCTGTCCAATTGGATCAACACAATTCAGAAAATCAAAACATCAAACTAATTAGTCATAAGTATAGAGCATTTCATTCATTTTAATAAAAACAATCCTTAAAACATAAATCAATGTTATATAATTTTGAATGAAATGTTTTCAAACCCAAAATAAATAAAAAATGTATTAGAAAATCTTCCAAAACCACCTTTATAAGACGTGTATCTCCATCATAATGAATGCCCACCGTTTAGCCCACCATCGAGAGGAGGAGGAATGTCAGGTGTATCTTTTTCTTCATTTTAGTTCTCCCTATGTGGATGAGGAGCTCCAAAAACTCAAAGGGTATGATAGGAATATTATGGAACTCTAAATGGTCATCACTTCACTCTCTTGGTTGAACATACCAATGGGGTTCCCAAGGTTCCAATTTATAGGAAAAGTTGAATGTGTTTTTAGGCATTGGGATTTTCTGAAACCACTTGTACCATGGTTTTTATAGGCCATAATGTCTTATCTTTATTTTGAAAAATTATTTTTTTTCCTAAAATATTTAATATCTCCACTAAAAATTCAGCACAAATTATAAAACTATATCCTGAGATAAGGATGAAATACATAACATAAATTTTGATTTTGAGAAGATCCAGTTCCCTAGATTGATCAGTTTTGTTGGCCCCCTAATGGATGGATTGGGATTGGGTTTTTTCATAAGAGTTTCATACTAATTAATTTTAAATCATATGATTATTTTAACCAAATTAAATTTCTCTTATTATATGATTGTTCTATTTGATTTCTAAGGATTTTTTTGAATCCTACACAGTTTGGTCCATTTTTCTTCAACTTCATCTTAGTCCCTTCAAATAACCTTGAATCACAATGAAAACATAAAAACTAATTAAATAACCCTTTTTAATAGTGATAAAAACTAAATGATTGAATCATACATGATTTGAAATTTTTTGTAATATTTATAATTTACAAAACATAATCAGTTTAATACAATGGTATAGTGGTTAAAATTAATAGTGAATCGATACACGATCATCTATATGAAGATATGGTTTAGAATTTTTTTTGAAATACAAACATAGAAGTAGGCCAATAGTAGGACAAAGCAACTAGCCACATTGATATATAGTTTCATGTAAATAAGGTCAACTGTAGGAGGTGGTCGACATAACACTTAGGTGACAACCATTTGAAAACAAAAACAAACCGTACTTGTGGGGAGTGACCCACTAGAGTGGGTGGAGATACCCTTATCTCTAGGATAATCCAATTAGGCTTGACAACTTAGACCATCCACATGGGCCTGTGATTTCCATATTGACTTGTGATTGAGTAATACTAATGGGAATATCCCAACCCAACGCAAACAAGTCCCACTAAGTGACACAATATGATTCATGTAGAATGAATTCCTAATCTTAGGGTGCCTTCCCCCACCCCACCACTAATGGTTGACCAATTGGAACTCTCTAAGGCCACAACATGGCTTTATCTCCACCGAAGTAGTGTATTTTTTTATCATCCTCACCGACTGTATGATTGGGAAAAATAAATATATTATCCTCATTAGTTTAACATAGAGATCATAATAGAATGATCTATTTTACCGTGAAAGGATTGTTTCAAGGTGATATTGTTAGATATTATATTTTTCAGTTTATGGTTGATAATGGGGATTGAGCAAGATGTATAAATAATTCATGGGGATAAGTAATTCCCCTTAATTTTTGGTGTGCAGTTTGTGTAACAGTTCTTGACTTCATAATCCATTAATTTTTTTATTTGGGTGTTGGGAGTGTTTCAAAGGTTGATTGAAGAGGTTCTGTAAGGCTGGAGTTATAACAAGTCTACAACATGAAATTCACATCATGAAATGGGTAATTGTGATGTGAGTCTACAATTCACAGAATGTATGGATAGTGGTTCATGGATTGTATATGGTGGTGGAGTAGTCCATGAAAAGGATTCATGATATGTAACGAGAATTCATAATTTAAAATAAATTCTTGTTGAGTGATGTGAATTTTGGAAAAAATTTGAGATATGGGGAATTCATTCCTTGATTGTGGTTCAAATATTGAATTTTATGCTCCCCATGGAATTAACATCAATAATATATATTTCCCTATGTGAAAGGGGTTGTTTCTAGTTTATTTATGACCCTCATTCAATCAAATTTTCTCTTCTTTGACCATTATTTCTCTCTATTTTTGGATGAACGTTAGGTGATTTTGTGAGGCCTTCCAAGTTTTCTTACTACTCATTGATCATGGGTCCTAGTAGTTGAGTTCTGGTGATTCATGGTGAGTTATGCTTCATTTCTAATTGTTTTCAATATGTTCTTATTTGTGGATTTTCTATGGTGTTTTTTATGGTTTTTGGGCAGGTTTTGGCAGTGTTTTTGGTAACCCATTACGTGGCATAAGTTATCATAGTTTTTACTTTGGTGGTTGCTATTTTTGGGCTAATATTTTATCACCTTGCGGTATGTAGTAAAATCAAAAATATTCTTCAATGTAGGGGATCCACTTTCCCCCAATTTATGTACTATGTACGGATATTAGATGCATTTTACTTCATATGGGTGGATAATAAGGGTATAATTAATAAATATAAATGATTATAAAATTTAAAATTTATAGGGATATAGAGATATCACATGAATTACTACTTTATGACTATTTATGATGATATTATGCATTCTTGTTACAAATACTAAAAATTATAGCTATTGGGAGCCTTGGTTGTGTTATAGTTGATTTGACCATAATTCCTTTTTTGTGTTGTTTGATTGACCATACCATAAATAAACTGATAATGAATGTATTTATAGAAAATGGTTTGGTTTTTCCTATAAATTTTGTTTTGGTGATAATAAAAAAGATAAATAAATAAGTAATGTGATGGAATACATTAAATAAATCCTGGAAGCTAGGACGTACTACTATTGTGTGTAGGTAATTTGTTGTATTTGCATGGGTTTTGTGTTCTATCATGTGGTTATAGTAGTGACTAGATTGATTTTGAGTGGAATTTCACATGTCATGTAGTGGTTGGTTGGCATAGATGTGATGTGTGGAATTGTATAGTTATGAAACATGATGGTTTTGGTGTGGAATTGATGTAGTGAATGATGGTTTTAGTGCATTATGGTTGTGGTTCATGATGGTTATGATATAAAATTGTTATTTCGTATGATGTTTTGGTTGTTGTGATGTGTGGTTGTTGAGGCATGTGGTGCTGTGGAAATAATTGTGTGAGTTAGGATATTTGTTGCATGTCGTGGCTGTGTTAGTTTCCAGATTAGCATAGATCAAATTGTAATATAAAAATGAAATGAAAAGGATTGGTAAAGAAGTAATTAATTGGATGAAAATTGATATATAGTAATTATAAAAATTAATTTTAATTGAATAAAAAAATATGATATGTGTGTGAGAAATGTTTTAGTAATGTTTTTTAGTAGACACATTAAATATGAAAATGGAGGATTTTTGTAATTGAATGTGAGTATGTATTTCCTTGTGTGGCGGCTGTGTAGTGTGTTTTACTTAGTGGTGGAAGTGGTTGAGATAATTTTTGTGTGATGTATAGGTGGTTGTGTTGTGTTGTGTGTTAGTGAATTTGTTGTGATATCATAGGTTGGGTATTGTGTGCTATCTAGATATCTTGAATTTTATATAGTTTCTATATTTGTCCACCAGGGTTGGATAACCTTCCCATTGGTTTTGGGTTATGGGGTTTTCCCTAATATCCCGAATGATGGTGATATGTATGGCTAGATACTCCCTATTCCCATTCATTTATTTAGTAGTAGTGTTGTCCCAAGTGTTTTTGGTGTGATGAGATGTGAAGAGGTTGAGAAATGGTTGTGATGTGCATGTGTTATGCAAGGTGATATGTAGTAGGGTCATGCATGATGGGAGTCTGGCATAAGGTTGATGTCCGTTATATTCATGGAACCCTTCTATCATGGATATATGATGAGATTTTATTTGATTACTGTGGTTTATTCAGGTGAAATGTGAATGTATGTGGTGTGATGGCCCAAGTTCTTATAAGAAGTATGTGATGTGATGTGGTTGTGATGTGATCTGTATGGAGGGGATGGGTGCACATAACATTCAATATTGAGATCTGATAGAAACAAATAGTGGTGAAGTGGATGTGGGGAGCGTTTTTTATGTTCATGATACTATATTACTATATTGGATTCAGAACTTTGTGGGTGAGCTATAGTGAGGTTAGGATTGGTTAGTTGACTAGTTTAGGTGCTTGTTTGTTTGCTTGTTTGTTCATTGATTCATTAGTATATTTCTTTCCAATGTTCCCTTGAGACCTTGGATATGATCTTACCAAGTATAATTGTAATCTCAACCAACATTTATAAAATTATTTACAGGTTTCTAGGAGAACAATAGGGCCAGAGACAGACATTGCTAGCTTGGATTTTGGAGATGTTGTTGAGTCACTATTATAGGAATTTTCTTTTGGTATTATACTTTAGGGACATTTATTTGTATATGTTGACATTGATCATGAAATATGGAATTTGTTTTGTTATATTTCATATCATATACTAGAGTTTATTGTTGGATATTTATCCTATATACCGATCCTCTATTTTTAGGGGTTAATGTATTCAATTTGTTAAATTTTCATACCCCTGGTTCTTTTTTCCAACCTAGGATCTATTTTATGTAGGACTCAGGGGTCATTATTTTCTTCTCTTCATTGAAAACACAAGAGAGGTATATTTGAAGGTGGGGGGGGGGTCATGATAGAGTGGTATCTGAGATTTTTGTTGAGAGATAATATGAAGTTTTGAGTTAGGCACAATGGAGATTACATGGGTGGGTAGGGAATGTTATTTCATTTGATATTTTTGTGTGACATATAATAATGAGATCAATAAATATATAATAATTTAGGCCCCCACATGATCTGTTGAACATGTTATAAGCTTATTTAACAACCAAGCGATATCAACATGTTTTCAATGTAGAGGCCTAGGAGAGCTACATTCATCATGACTGATTGTGTTCATGTATAAATTAGGTGATAATGGGAAATTAAAATGAATTAATTGAACAAAACTATTATAAAATTCCATACTACTAGGTATTGGGTTCTTTATTACTTTTCAAAACATACCCCTAGTCTTCTTCCATGAGTAGCTCAGTAGATTGATGTTCAACAAGGTGATCTAGTCGATCGTCAGAGGGTCAAACTAATAAAAGATGATTAGGCATAGTAGATATATATTTTTTCCTTTTGGCAACAGATATTGGATAATTATGAGGGGGACTTAAATGAATATACAAATAACAGGTTGGAGGATATCAAGATCTCTTTTGGTACGATTCATTCTCAAGATATGTTCTGGGTGATGTTGGCAGTTAGTATGTTTCAGGGAGATGCATGTTAGTGGTGGATATTTTATCTTGGTGACCAAAAGGTTTCACATGTGTTGTGGCTAGACATTTATAAATATTTCTGTTAGTAAGTCCTATCATCTATGACAAAGTATGTGAAGAAAGATGTGTTTTTCTATCTTTATCAAGGTATAATGAGAATGTTATATTTTGAGAGTAGGTTTAAGGACCTCTTAATCATTATCCTAGATATTTTTATAGATTAGGTTTCCAGAGTGTGACATATAGTGGAGGCCTTGCGCCTAGTGATCAGGTATGTAGTCACCACATATATTCCTTCTACATACCTAGACGTCAAAAATAAGGAAAATGACTAAGCTAATATGATTTATTTGGGAGTTTATCTACAATAGACTGTCTAATAAGACATATCAAGGATAATATATTCGTGTTATGGTTCTCATACAATCATGTAGTCAGGGTTTCAAACAGTGGGTAATGAACCAAAAAATGTACTTTAATCTCTTTTATGAGTAGTTTTATTTTGAGAACCTTATAGGAATTCCCATTTCAATGCTATGTTTTAGGGAGACATATACACCATTTGAATCAGTTTCCAAACACTCAGGGATTTTAATTTTAGATCAATGATCAGACACCTTTTTAGTACTAGAAACAAATTTCTCTAAGGTAGTTTCAACGACAGGGACCATCAATGTTTCTTCAATAATGGAGGGAAGATGATGTTCAGAGTGATAAGCCTCATGATTTACTCGATTAATTAGGACCTAGCCTATATAATGTTCATAGAGACTAATATAATAGAGATAGTGTATCTGAGTGTTGTTAGACGTATGTTTTGGAGGTAGTGACTACAATAGAGCCATGGATTGTCTGAGGTACAACCTATTTATCATATACCCTTGTTTTTTCATTGTTTGATTTAATATATCCACACTCCTTTACTTCTCATAAATTTTTCTGTTCCTTGGGACTAGATGTGAGGAGGATTCTTGTACCATTGGAGTTATATAAACTGGTTGTAGGTCAGGATGATGTATTTAATGTGTTCTGGGGGTGTAGGCTAGTGATGGAGAAACACCATTCAGCGGGATATTTTTTCTTATTATAGATAAAACCATATTACGTTTCCCATGTAATGTATTGGTTGTATTATTTGAGTTCATTTTTTTTAATTATTTTATAGGATTGTTTCATTTTCTGATGTGAAGGTCAAATGAGTGGAATTTTTTGGCGAATGAGGTTTTTAGATGGGTGGTAGGCAAGTGGAGCCTCTTGTATCTCTGGTGAAAGAGTTTTTAGTGAAATCTTAGAAAGAGTGTGTGTCTAGGGTTGTGGGGGAGTTCTGAGATATTTTCATCGATGTGGCTATGGAAGTAACCCCCCATGGTTTTGAATTTGGAATAGATTTTTAATTGGGTGAATCTTTGATTTTTATGGTTCATTATCAAATGAAACATATGGAGATGCATGAGTTTAGGTTATAGGAGGATTATACAATACATAGGGGTTTCATCTAAACCACTGTGACTCATTGGGGTTCTGTAGTATTGTTAACCAAGAAGGAGGAAAGTGGTTTGAGGTTTTGTATATACAACTAGATATTGAACCTAGCAATGAGAAATTTATTTTAACCCCCTTTAAATATCGATGATCTATTAGACTTAATGAAGGGAGTTTGTTTTTTTAAAAGAAAAATTTGGGAATGGATATCACATGATTAGAGTGAAAGATCAGGATATCCTGAAGACTACCATTTGGCTCTGGTTTGGACGCATTAAGTTCACGTTCATGCTATTAGGTGTTATAAAAATTCGAATAGCGGTCATTGGTCTCATGAACTATATCTTTCATGAGTTCCTAGACTAGTTTTTCAATGTGTTCATTAATGAAAAAAATGATCTAATCATAGTCTTAGGATGATAATTTCAACCATCTTAGAGTAGTTTTGAAGTTCATTTTACACTATAATATCTATAGAAAACAACCCATGTGTACATTTTGGGCATGATATGTACATTACCTTGGCCATGATATGTCTTTATAGGGTGTGTAAGTACACCCAAAGAAGATCAATGCGGTTGTTTCTTGGGCAGTACCCAATAAACAGACAAAGGATTGTAGTTTTCTTGGTATGTATGGTTATTATGAGAGGATTATTCTTGATTTATCTTGGGTTTCAAGGACATTAATATATTTTACTAGGAATGAACAATCCTGTGAATATAATGATAAGTTTGAATAATCATTTGGTTTCTTAATGGAGATATTGGTTAGTTATCTGGTGCTTAAATTTCATGAGGATGGTGTGTTTCTTAATTTTTTCTATGAAGATTCCCATTCATAATTAAAATTCATCTTGGTGTAGTAGAGGCCAATGGCCTATTATGGTTCCAAGAAGTTACACCACCACAAGTGGTCCTATTCCACCCATGATCTAGAGTTTGTGGTAGTTGTTTTCAAACTAATATTTTAGTGGAATTACTTTATCGGTGATTTGTTTGTGGTTAAACATACCATAAGATCAAAGAATATGTATTTTATTAGTGATATTGGAATCTACTCAAGTGTAGGTGGATGTAGTTTTTTAAGGATTATTATTTTCGGATCTCTTAAACCCCAAGATAGGGGAATGTTTTTGCTAATGTATTGAGTCAGATGTCCCAAGTGGGTGTTGTTCAAGAGTCTACTGATATTTGGAAAGGGTCGTAGGAGCTTGCAGTAATGAATATTAACATTGTAGAGAGTAGTGGTCATGGTTGTCTCTATCAATCAACTCTATATTCATCTTTGAGGAAGAAAGTGGAGGATTATCAATGGGGAGACACAGAGGTGGAGGTGATGTGTGACCATGTTTTCCATGTTGATACTCTAGAGGTATGGTTATAGGATGGATGAAACTAGATTCTATTTCAAGGGATATTGTTTATTCTAAAAGAATTGTGAAGGATAATTACATTTGAGTTTAGTTGATCACCTTTATCAATTCATCCTAGTGTGACCAAGATATATCATGGTTTGAAGATATTGTTTAGATAGCTATGCATGAAATGGTTAGTGATAGAGTCTGCAAAAATGTTTTTGGTTTATCAGAAGGTGAAAGAGGATAACTAGGTTTTTAGAGGTTTTTCATATCCCTTATATGTTATTGAATTGAAATAGTAGGACATATAAATGGAATTCATCACCAGGTTACTTCAGCCTCAGAGATATTGTGTTTCATTTTGGGTTTTAATGGAATAAATGAAAAATTAAACACTTTTTATGGTAATCTATGATTCAAGTTCCATGGAAATCTCGTTTAGGATATATGTGTATGATCTTGTTAGACTTCAAAGGGTCCTTAGAACCATCATCTTGGTTGGTATCCTCATTTTATTTAGTGGTTTTTGAGTGTATTGTAGCATTCTTTTGGATCCCAGTGGCACCTTATCAATTCTTCAAAACTCAGAGGGATGAGAAGATCGAGTAGACCATCCAAATGATATAGGATATGCTGAAAGCATGAATCTAGGACATTTTAGGATCTTGGGTATGAAAAATTTATCTATCTTAGTTTTCATTAATTTTTTTAACACTCATCCATTGGAGTGGCCCCATTTGAGTCATTGTATATATTACCATGGATTTATCTATTTTGTTTGATGGAGGTTTCGGAAAAAGGTCTTGTCCCTTATGTGGTGGATAACATGATCAAGAAGATATAGTTGGTAAGAGAGATGATTATGTAGGAAAAATATCATAATACTGTCTTTGTTAATCATAGTTTAAGGCCCCAAGAATTTGAGGTTAGATACCATGTGTTCTTGAGGGTCTCCTCCCAGTGATTGGAGTAGAGTTTTGGAAGGGGAGTAAACATTATCCCCTATTTTTTAGGCCCTTTGAGTTATTGGAGTGTGTTGGAATTGTGGTTTATATGTTTTCTCTACCATAATGGTTGTACATGACCCATAACATCTTTCACTTGTACCATCTTTTTCGACATTTACAACATAACTACCACACCATTTTATGAGGAGATTTGGATATAAAGGGTGATAGGATGTTCATGGAGTGACCTATAGTTATCTAGGATCATAGAGAGAATATGTTTTTTCAATGAACCACTCCCTTGGTTTGTGTGTTTTGAATGAATGGTGTAATGTAACTGAGTTCTTGGGAGTGAGAGATACTAATATGTGGTAAGTACCCAGAGCTTTTTGTTCATTTCTTTATTTTTTACTAGGTTTAAGTGATGTTTATATGTGTTTGTTTTATGATATTTGTTTTTTCCTTGATGGTTTTATGTGTTATGAAGCTTCTATAATATAAAAAACTAAACAAACTAATATTTAACCAAGATATGTTATACTATAATGAATTTAAAACTATGAAGGTGAGTTAGTGCCACCCAACATATATAATATCTTGATGCAGGAGATGGAATTCATTAAATTCCGTACCTGGTTCTGTGTTTTGTGTTGGTTATGAATGTTGTTGAACTAGGATGTGTGGTGGTTGAGGTGGGTTTTCAAATGGTTTCATGGAAATAAGGTTGATATTGTAATTAGGTGGTGTGGTGTTATGCCTAGTTAGACGGTTTCATGGTAGTGTAAGGTGTACTATGGGCATCTTAGTTTTATGTATTTGGTTAGTGGTAGCATTTGAGCTGTAATGAGATCCCTAAGAGGTATGTGATAAGGTGGTTGTTCAAAACCTCTCATTTATTCTAGGTTAAGTTTTTATTCTTGGGGAATATAATCATTTGATAGGTATTTAATGTAAGGGTTCATACCTTCTTGGTTTGTTACATTTCTATTTTGGGTGTCAGGAGTGCTTCAGAGGAGGGTTGAGTAGGTTTTATGGTGTTATAGATACAACATAAATATATTAGGGAATTCACATCAAAAAATGGAGATTCATTATTCAAGTCTATAATTCCTTTATTGTATGGATGATAGTTCATAATTTTTTATGGAGGTGGAGTAGTCTATGAAATAGATTCCTGATGTGAAAGGTAAATTTATGATGTGAAATAAATTACAACTAAGGAGACATAAATTTTGGTGAAAGTGTCAGATATTGGGGATCCGCGCCCTATATCTGGTTCATAAATTGAATTTTATGGGAACCATGGAATTCACAGTGTGAATCTATAATTAACAACACGAAATGGGAGGTTTCCAATTTGTTTATAACCCTCATTCAACTAATTTTCACCTCATTCATCTCGTACTTCTCTTGATTTACAAATGAACCTTAAGCTATTTTAAGAGACCTTAAATACTATCTTCACTCACATTGTTCCTTGGTGTTAGGTGGTTGAGTTTTGGTGATCTATGGAGTTCTTTTATATTCAAAAAAAAATTATTTAGGGTTTTTATAAAGCATTTTTTGGGTTTTTGGTTAGTTTTTGATTCATTTTTTATAACCTGTGGATGTGGATTAGGTTTATCATGGATTTCCCTTTTCATATTTGGTTTTCACGTTGTTTATTCTTTTCCATAAAGTGCACAAGACAATAGGAAATCTTCTTCAAGGTAGGGGATCCTTGATCTCTTTATTTATGTGTTATGTGTGGTAATTTTATCGTTTTTACTTACTTTGGATGTATAATAAGTGTTTAATTAATAAATATACTTAATAAGAATGTCTAAAATTTCTGGGTTTTGGGAGAAATCACATGATTTACTGATTTTTTGTTATTATAGATGATACTATGCATGCTTGTAACCAATACTAAAAACAGAGGTTGTTGGGATCCTTGTTTGTGTGGTAGTTTATTTGATTATGAGACCATTTTTATGTTATTGGATTTTCACACCCTAAATAAAATTATAAAAAATATAAATATGGAAATTAATTGGTTTCTCATGAGAATATTGGTTTTTTGATAATGCATTAGATAAGTAAAAAAGTAATGTGATGAAATCCGCTAAATAAATTGTGGAAGCCAGTATGCATATTTATTTCATGTGGTTTATATATTGTATTTACTTTGGTTTTTGGATGTCGTATAGTTATGGTGGGGAATAAATAGGCTGTGAGTGGAATGTAATTGGGCATGTAGTGGTTGGTTAGCATGGATGTGCTATGGGAAGTTATATGGTTATGGTTCTTGATTGTTGTGGTAAATGATGGTCGTGGTTCACGATAGTTGTGATGCATGATGGTTATATAATGTGATGGTTGTGGTGAATGAATTTTTTGGTGCATGATGGTTATTGAGTTTGATGGCTGTGGTGCACGATGGTTGTGGTGTATGTTTATTGAGACATTCGTGTTTCATCGATGGTTAATTTGAGTTGGGCAAGTTGTGGCGTGGCATGGTTGTGTTGGTATCTTGGTTAACATGGAACAAATTATAATGTTAAAATTAATTGAAATGGGATTTTAAATTTGTAATTAATAGGATAAAATTGATATGTGGTAAAAAGATAAATTTACTTGAATTAAATAAATGAGTGAGCTATATAACTGTGAAAAATATCATAGTATTTGGTGTTAGTGAAGACATGTCAAATATGAAAATAAAGGATCCTATTAATCGAATATGAGTATGTTTAGAATTATGTGGTGTTTGTGTGGTGTGTTTAATATAGTGGTGGAAGAGTTTGTGATGATTGTCATGTGATGTAGAGGTGGAGATTTTCTATAGTACACTAGTGTAGTTTTTTTTGATCCCACAGTTTAGGTATTATGTGTTATCTATATAACATGTATTTTATGTTTTTTCTATACACACCCCACCAAATATGTATGAACTTATTAATAAACAAAGGTTTTGGGATCTAAATGTTTTCCCCAATATCCAGGATAATGGTGATGTAGATTGATTTCTACCCCCTCTTACCCACTATTGCTTCAACAATAGTGTTGGCCCATGTGTTTTTGACATGACGAGATGTGATGAGGTAGGGATGTGGTTGTAATTCATATATGTGATTAAATGTTATATGTGTTCTGGGTCATGCATGGTAGGAGGAGGGGAGGAGGTTTATGTACTTCACAATCATGTTACCCCACAGTCAGGGCTTTGTGATGGGATTTGATATGATGTTGTAGGTTTCTTTAGGTTAGATGAGATGAGATGTGGTGCATTGGACTAGGTGTCTACAAGTGAGATATTGTGAGATGGACCTGGTTTATTTCATAGTGATGTTATGTGGGTTGGTTGTGATGGGATATGTTTGGATTGGATGGGAGTATAAGACATTCAACACTGGGTCCTGAGAGCATAAAATCAGTAGGGAAGTGACAGTGGGGTTCCTTTTTTAGGTTTATGATACTACATTACTATATTGGATTCATGATTTGGTGAGTGAGGAATGGTGATGATGGGAGTGGTAATTCGACTTGTTTTGGTGCTTTTGGGTTCTACAGTCTGTTCACTGGTGGATTAATATGTTGTTTTAACATGCAGACTTGATACATTGGGTATGATCCTACTAAGTTTACTTGTATGTTCACCCTATGATTATAAACTAATTTTCTAGTTTATAGGAGGGAATTGGGGACCAAGAAAAATATTTCTAGTTAGGTTTTGGTGGTGGTGTTGAGTAATTTCTATAGGACATGTCTTCTGATATTTTACTTAAGAGAATATTATTTGAATTAGTTGAAATTGATCATTCATTGTGCGCTAGTTTTGGGTTTATTTTTATTATATGTTATAATTTCATGGTTGTTGTTTATACTATTTCTTAATATAATATAATTATAGGATAATATCTTCTATTTTTTCTATTTTAATTCTCTTAGTGCTTTTCACCAACCAAGGGATTAATGGAGGATGAACTCGGGGGGGGGGGATTTCTATCATCCTTCTTTGACATACTAAGAAGATTATATTGGGAGGGAGGCATGATAGTTTATTTTAGTGTAAATATTAGATATTTCTAATATATTTAAATTATCTTCACTCCATCTATTATGTGATACCAACATATTTTTTGTTCTTCTTATTGGCTACTGGGGGTGCGGGTTCCTTACCCATGAATCCATTCCATTTCCCCACCTATTTTTCTCTACTCATGACATTGGTATTCCAATGGAGTTCATTACCCTCCCCTTAACTGATACACATTTCTTTGGTGAGTCATGGGTCCCACACAATTGTTTCGGTGTGGTAACATGAGATTCTTCTTACCATGGGTGCTTATGGTAGTGGGGGGGGGGGTAGTAATCCCTTGGCCAAAATCTATCCTTCGTCAAGGTGCAGGTTCCCCTACCAATTTCTTTAATAAAGACATAGTAAAAAACTATGGTTCACAGTCATGTATTGTAACTCTTAGAGTAACATTTATTCTTTAGTAAGGAGCATGTCTACTATTTTGGTTTGTAGTGATGATATGGAGGTAAGATATATTGATAAGAAAATATACTATAGGACTTGTGATTTATAAGAATTTTTTTTACCACCTTTAAGATATCATATACAACTTTTAATTTTATTTAAATTTTTTTGGTTATTTTTTTTATAATCCAAGAATACATAGTTTATCATTAGATTTGATCCTTTGTGGGTTGGTGTTATGATGATTTTTTACTTCTCTATGTTACTAAGAATTCTAGTTACAGAGGATATATTAATTGCATTTGTAGGGACCAAACCCCAGACAGCTCAGAGATGATGTCTGATATCAATTACATTGGCTTGATTATAAGAAATAAATCCACGAAGGACTGATTAGTTTAGTTGTATTGGAAAACTATCTATATAATTGAGAATTGTATTAGAAATGGATACAATAATTAAAAAATTATTTATAAAAAAATTTAAAATTTTTAGGATAAATATAATCCTTCTAGTAAATTCCTACATATCTTTCATAGTATACTTCTTGGATTTCTGGGTAAATAAAACAAATAATGGCGAGCTCAAATGCTCAATATGAAAAAAATATAGTTGAATCAATAATGAATCAATGAGAGTAATAATCATGGAGTGGTAAATAACTGGAAACATATACCATGTAATCAAAAAACTGAGAAGGAACTGAATAAACAATATGTAAAGGTAATAAATGGAAATACATTCAATTAGAATAACTAGAAAAAGAATAATAATTACGGAAATGCATGAAACTAAAAGACATGCCGTTAATGAATGAACTGAAACGAAATGTATCCATAGATATTTCAATGAAAAATATCAGGGACTAATAACAACTAAAACTACTATGTGGTAAATTATTTATTAATGGATATCACGTATAATAAACCTTATGAACTCTTACTATAACGACCTTTTACAAGAAAGTTTAAAACTAAGGGTATAAAGAAATTTTCACAATTATTCATCTCATGAGAACATGTCGATTCATTGACGATCTATATAAAGTCTATTTCCACCCATAATTTCCAGTCCAAAGAATTTATCATATTGAAGAACCAAAATAAACAATATTCTTTATCAAATAACCGTATTGAATGAAAAATATGTATTTATCAATAATTCCACAATCAATCAAATAATTTTCAAAGTAACCACCATATGAATAATGGTATATGGTTTAGGAAACACCAATATCCATTGTTTGAGAATATGGAAAGTCAATTAAATTTATAATGAATAATGATTACAACAAAGTGACTGTTTTAGGTTAAAGTTAACAATTACAAAAGGATGTGATATTAATAATATTCTTGAGGAGAATAATCTTTAAACCTTCCAAAGTGTCCCATACCACTTTGAAACATTTAAATCATAATCAACAGAAAGGTATGAAATTAAATTAATACTATAATATCATGAATATTATAGGAATCATGATATAATATATCAAAATCGAAAGTAGGTATGACACACAAAATAAGTACGTACTGAATATTATATTAATTAGAGAGAATTAAAAAAGTGAGATGATAAAAATTACATTTCAGTTCATTTTGGATGAACATCCTTTAACTTCCTGTATAATAAACTTTTGTTAATTTTATACATTATTTAGAAAATTTTTATTGTTTATAATTACTTCTATTTCAATTATTACCATGTTTTGTACAACTACTTAAACAATTATGTTTATGTCGGTTGTTTTGAAAAAATTCGTTTTATGCATCAAAAATAGCTTTGCTAGGTCAACTATGGTCTTAAGGGTCATTTAATAAACATATCCATAATAAAAATCATGAAGAAATTATTATATTTATAAATAAATTATAATTTCAAAATCATTCATGAAATATGGTTGTGCAAAGTGAATCTACATTACATTAATGGAGATGGTTAGTCATACGTACGCATGGGCAACGTTCCCCTTTTTAAATGATCATTGTGGAAAGAAGGTAAGTAACACCATATCACTCCAAAATGATAATTATATTAGAAATACCATGTTATTAAATAATATATGTACAAACACATATGTATATAATTTTGTGATGTAAAATGAATCACATCATGTTGAGGAGGCGGTAGGCTACACATCCAAGAGCGACATTATCTCTTTTAAAGAATTTAAAAGTGTAATAAATAAAAAGATATGTATACTATTTCCATAAATATATTTATGTAATTAATATAATTTAGAGTTTTTTTTATTTCTAATATTTTTAATTTAATCCATCATTTATATGTTCCATGTTTGGCGTAGATGAGTCATATCACTTTGAGGGGGCAGTAGTCCACACTTCCTCAAATGAAATTATCTTATTTACATAACCTAGAAAGAAAAAAACGTATGTTATAAATAAAAATTAATGATTCATAAATAAATTAAAAATATACTATTAAAAATATATAAATATAGTTCCCATCGTAAAGGTATATATGAGAGGCGGCAGGGGAAAGTTAAACAATCATTATTTCGGGATGTAGTAGTTCATCGTACACATAAACAATATGTTCACTTCTATTAGATGGATGCGTGTGTAATTTTAGGTAATAATAATTGAATAAAAACATCCTAGTATCTATATTATACTATTTATGTTTAATAATATTGAAATAAATATATTTTACAGGGTGGATAATGGAAATGAAACTGAAACGCTTGAGAGAAGGCATTACCTCTTAATCGGGTAACATCTTTTAGTTTGTACCAAAAGGATTACTTGGGTTGCTTCCTACCCAAGGTGTGGATTATAGGTATAAGGTAGGAGTTTTTGGTATATATTGTGGAATATCATGGCCTAAACTTGGGGTTTTGATAGGTGTGAGGAATGGGGAGAGGTGGTGACCTTATAGGGAAAGAAGATGACTCACTTGGTATTTTTGGAAACAAGTAAGGTGTGCACATGTTAGTACCTACCGAAAGTCATTATAAAACAAAAAAAACTCATTAATGTAAGTTTAATGGAGAATTATGGATAAAAAATGGGAGTTTTAAAAGTGAATAGGTCATTTGAGCCCTTAAGATAAAGGTTTAGTCCATTATTAAGCTCAATTTAACCTTAATAATTGTAATTAATTTTAATAACTTTCTCTAATTGTGTTGGTCAAAAAATGTTTGTAATTTTAGAAATTATAATTATTCTAATTAAAAAAATATAATCAATTTTTCCAAATTAAACACACAAAAGTGGATAAAATTATATTAAAATTAATCCCACAGATGGGATGACAAAGTTGGTTTTTAATGTAAAAATGTTTGAAAGCTTGCTATGTTTTTATAATAAAATTTAAAGTCAAATTGATCCCAATAAACTAAATTGTATTAATTTATAAAATTATTATCTAATTAAACTTTTAAACCCTTCATAAAAGTAACTTAAACTTATAAATTAATTACATTATAAAGTAGTTTTGAACTAAAATTCAGTATTTTTAACTATTCATTATAAAATGAAATGTCTCAGAAAAATATAAAAAATTCATCATAACAAAATTATTATGTTTATATTTCAAATAATTTGTTTATTTTAACAAATTATGTTAATTAAAGTGTTAAAATTCAGTTTTAAAATGGGTTCTCAATTAAAAGGCATGAAAATTGCCTTTATAAAAATATAGGGTCTTATGTGTAAAATAGGGGGTTGTTCTGATCTTACGCATATAAAATACAATGGATGTATATAAAAAATATCTTATTGAATATATAACATATATATTTCATTAAAATAATTTTATAATTGTAAGTAATTATTTTTGTTAATATAAAACACCTTTGGAAGCATTAAAATAATAATATATCTTTTTATACCCCGTTGGTTCATATTTTCATTTCTCATTAACCGGTAACCAATGAATTCAATTTATATTTATATAAACCATAAATTTTTAAAATTTAGTTAATAATATTCATAACCTCTAGTATAACGGCTAGGTTTTGTCATATTATATTAAATAATAATATTTTAATAATTCATTGTTATTTGGTAAAACTCATTGTCACGTATATCACAAGTTATTGAGGTGCACCACTATTGTGTATAACACAAGACAAACTTGATTTTAATTCATTGAAATAAATATAATATATTTTAAATTGTAAATATATTATAAAGTATTCAGATATTATATTACCTTACATGATTGGTGATGTGTGTCATACATGCTATCAAATAAAAGGTTCTTACTCAAGTTTTTCAAGGCATCACAGAATTATTGTTTTTTTTGATTATTCACTCTAATATTGGGATATTTTAGCTCAGTTACTGGGTTCTCTTTTCCTTTGTGGTTTTACGTCATCATATTGAGTTTTTTATACTCACCCATATATTAGATTTTTTTCATGTGTAGTGTTTGTATAAAAGACACATGATTTAGAGGAGGTATTAAGGGAAATAGAGATATGGTGGATTATTTGGTGCCAACAATTAGTTATAACCTTGGTGTATATGGAAATGGAAGAGGGTAATTGTGAAATAATATGATAGCAGTAGGGCAAGTAATTTTTTTTAGAGATGGCTTACTAGAAGGATTTCTTCATCTCAAATGCATAAGTTGGTTTTCTATTATGGATGTTAGTCAGGAATATTTCCCCAATTTAAATTACACATTATAATTTAAAATATATTTTTAGATATTATCATTTATCACATTCATTATATGAATTTCATTTTTTATTATTTTGTCTTTTATTCTAGATTATATCATATCTAGAGGTGTATGATGTATACAGGTGTATGAGGTTAATTCTTTCCATATTATGTGATATTCCCACTTGGGGTTGGTCACCAGCCCCTAAACTATTATATGTTGTATTGGGGTGTCACTATTAGATTTATACGTATCTGGGTGGGGACTTGATAGGTCAGGTTCATGTCAAAGTTGTGTAAAATGAGGTTTTCTTCTCATGATAATGTTTAGAGTTATCATTCATATGATAAATAGATAGGGAACATAATATTTCATTGATATTGATGTGGTATTTAGTTCAGTTATCAGATCGAGGAGACCAACATTAGTGTAGTGGACGATGTATACTTTTCTTCATTTTAAATTCTTATATCCAAACTATTTCTCCAAATCATCATCTTGGGGTATAAAAATTTGGTACGTCATTCGTATAATAGCCAATTCTAATCATTAATGTCATACCTATGTTTTCACATCTAAATATGATTTACGCCTAATATGTTTATCTGATCAAATGAATATCATTAACTATTTATAACCATCTAGTAAGAATAGAAATGGTCATGAAGATACCACAACGATATTTGAGCCTTTCTCCCCTAGTTAGTGTGTGATTATGTGTTTTTTTCATGGAAAAAATTAAGAGATTCACTTTACTTATGAACTACCGAAGTTTCTATCCCCCTGTTAAACTTATTATAGATCCTTCATGTAAATTGGATGGTGGATTTATCTATGTCATATGAGAATATCTATAGGTTGTGTAGGATACATGAATTATTATGATGGAGACTATATAATATTATAAGGAGGGATCAACCCTATGTCAACTAAGGTTTGTCTAGAATCTAAGACACCTATATCTTTTTGGTTCATAATTTTTAAATCTAGATAATGATTATTGCGTTATATTCCCAATATTAAATCATTATCTATTAATGGGTGATGTTGTGGTTTAATTCATGGTGATACTGGAATACCATGGGTAGATTTTGAGGCCTTGTTTCAGATGAAGTTCTATCTGAGGATGATACAACCATCATATGGAATCTCTACCATGTCCTTGTACAAGTTAATCCCCATGTACCTCATGTGGTGTTAAATGGAGATGTTTTATAGTGTCATTTTCAAGATAAACATGTTGGGTGATGACTCTAAAGGAATAATAATCAAACTATGTTTGTTTTTTCACTTAAAAAAATATGCTAAAAAGCCCTAAGTGAGAATTGGTAGATTAAGGATTTTTAGAAATGATGGACCAAGGATTTTGGAAAATGTTAGTGTCTATTTAGAAGACTAACCAAGTTGTTCCTTAGAATAACATTTCCTATTTAATATAGTTATTAGACCATGAACCACATTATTTTTGGCCCTACTAACTACTGATGAATCATTTTATGAAGGTTCTGATGGTTATAAAGAAGTCATATATAAATGATGAATTATTCTTATCCCACAATCCCCACCCCCAGTCAGCTCCTATCATGTGTCAGTTTTTGATATTAAAAAACTCATGATGATACATATAATGGAATAATTCTAAGAAATCAATGGATATAGATCACATTATGATTTATTTAATATATTCATGGAGCTTCATTATGGATGACACAAGTTTGAATTATCATTTCATCATTTTGTGTATCGGAGTTATGGATTTCAGGGGAACCCCTATCTAGAACCTTTTAAATAAGAGACTTTTAAATGATGAAAACTATTTACCACTCACCCCATTAAGTGAAGTGATATTATCATATTTATGGATGTGGTAAACATGTTTCATTTTAGAAATGTTTTAATAGTCAGACATGATTAGATCATAGAGAGCATTACATTCTATGTTGATAAATCCTCACTAAAGTTTTTAGTGATAATTCCATCCATGTCAGTTTGAAGAGTGGAGATAATATCATTTTAAGATGAATCCAACTACCCATTATACGGTATGAATTGATTTATGCACTATTGGAGTGGATGAAAAATTTACTTCCATGAAATGTGGAAGAATGAATGAAAGCTTCTAAAGGATAACCAAGAGGTTTACGTTGATGGTAGATCAATGTGTAAATTTTATTTCATTTAGATGATAACATTTGTGTGTTACAGAGTGGAATAATGGAAACTATTTTGGAATTTCTATAATTCTTAAATTAAATCATCGCTTGTTTTGATTCATAGAAGGTCCAATTTGGTGTTCATGGAATTTCTCCTTGTAATTATTTAAGAGTTCCAATTGTGTTGTAGAATCTATTAGTATGGGGTTAGGGTCATGGGGTAACATCATCATCTATAAATTTTATGTCATAATAGTTGATGTAGATTTAGTGGTGTAGTATTGGTGTGGTGTTTTACGCTTCTATTACATGAAATTCTGACTAGTTGATGGATAAACCACTTAAGAATATATCTTTAGAGTAGTTATTTTTTCAAGAAGAGAGTGATACATTTCTCAGAATAGATAAAAAATGATTCACACACTTTTCCTTATCATGGAATGGGAACATAATGGGGATACTTTCACAGTGGTCCTATGTGATTGGATGTTCCTAGAAGATATACTTGAAGGGTTTTCCTGAAAGTGGGGAGCACGTATCCCATAGTCCCTAGTTGAATGAAATATTATCTTAGTGATCACATTAAATATTAGGGTAGAAATCCTAAGTGTATAATTCAATAATGTAATGAGACCCTGAATGTGGTATGTCCATTCATTCCATATAGGTGTATCCATCAAAAGAGAACTCTCGATTTGTGATGTAGGAGGCAGTTTTATTAGGAGGTGATGCATTTTGGTAACTCAGGTAGGTGTTATCCTAGGGTCAAGGGTTGACAGAGTGAGAGATAACAATTTAATCGTTTTAATATATATTAAAATAGATTAAACCCTCACAATTTATCAATTCAAGTTGATATTCATCATATTTAGATTTCTTGGTGTGTTTATGTCTAAAATGAGAAAATTGCTTCATTCTATAATTTTAATAGATTTTATTACTTTAGTATTTCTGGAATAACTTTTAAAATATTGATCCAATTTGGAGTGAATATTTTTTTGTAGGATTCCATATTTTTTGGGATTAAACTTATTCTTATGAACTATGGGTTTATTTGAACATACCATGGCCCTAAAAAATCAATGAAGTTGAAATATTTTTTTGGATGATAGGGTGGACCCTACCTCAGTAATTGTGTCATAACTCATTATAAACATATCCAATTGAGGATATTCAAACTGGATTAGAAACATAATTAAATTTAACATTCTAATATTAAATATCATGTACATATTAAATCATTATTGGGGCCATTGGAAGCTCGAAATTGGGTTAAAGTTTAGGAAATGTTTAAACAGAAAGAGCATGACCCATTAATTATTCCATAACCTCCATTATACACATCCAATTATTTTCAAATTTGGTGGGTAAATAGAAAACATAATTTATAGATACTTTTGAGAAAAAACCTTTCCAAAATTCAGTAATTAATGGGGTAAACTGTGAGAAATATTTCGATGGATAGAATTTAGAGGAAATATTAGAGTGATTTGGGAAGATACTGATTTCCAATACTAAAGAATGGTACCCCCTTAGAATATATTGGGAGTAGTTCACCCATGGTGAAGGATATCTATTTACACCATATGGAGGTAACCCACCCACAAGGAGGATGAGCAGTTGCATGTATCATTTTTTTTTTCAGTTTTATCCTAATAGTATTTTTAAATTCCCATTTATTAAATAAATAATTCATGAATGTACATTGTTTCCACCCCATCTTATTCTTCTTTAATAATTCTATTTTTTATATATTTTTTCTTTTTATTATGCGTAGTCGTAGTATGACAACCCTATCTTTTATTACACAATTAAACATAATTTATTACATAAACATCACTTGATACAACAAATAATAAAGAGAGGTATAGTGTCTTTGGGGATTTGGATCATTAAATATCACCTTAAAACAATAAATAAAACATCTTTATTGAAAAATTCCTTTATATGACCACTATATTCCCTCGTACATAGCATTTCATGGGATAACTTGAGGACATGCATAAGAAAAGGGTGAGCTATAAAGACATATAAGGGATTAATCATGGAATAAAATGGGGAATACCATACATATTAGAAAATGGGAATATTAATAGATCACAATGGAAACATAAACATATAGTCATGATAAAGCATGATAATCATAACATGGAAATGTGGCAACAACACTTAACATGGAATTAGCATGAGCTAAGGCTCATTGTAGATGGAGCATGAGTAAACCCCCATTGCACATGGAGCACGAATAAACCCTCATTTCACATGAATTATCATGAGAAAACACCAATTTAACATGATGTATCATGATACTATACTTTACCCAATTCATGGGATCTCTATAAGGGCACACCCTTCTTAAACATTTCATTTCATGCTTAAGTGTTCCACATGGATCATATAACATGGATTCATCAAAAATCATCATTTATTCAATAATAAATGAATTTGGAATTCATACATGATAATTTATAATCAATAAGAAAATATTCATAATGTTGAATACCCTTGATAGAGATATGGGCATGGTATTGACTACACAATGACATTGGCTTGGAAAAGCGGTGCAATTTCTACAGTGTAACAGCGTGATGTAAGAATTCATAAAAATGGTTGATGAGAGAGAAATGGGTGTCTAATCATATGTAAATGAAATTTACTACTTGGGGGGTTATATAGATACATGTCACAAAAATTCTAATGGAATTTATATTCATAATACAAAAGGATTTCTTGGATGTAAAAGAAGGGAGAGAAATCCCTCACAGAATTTCGGCATAGTAATGTGTGTACATAGGAGGCATTTATTGATAGAGAAAGGAGTATATTATAATTAAAACATAAAGAGGGAAGTATGGTAGAGGAGAAAAACCATTCCCCAACATTTATAATTTAAATTAAAATGTTATAACAACATTATTAAAATTGGGCAAAAATGAGAAAGGAAGAAAAACCCTTACCTGGAAGTGTGCTTCCAAAGGCTTGAGAGAGGCATGAGAGAGTATTATTGGGAGATTGGAAAGCCTTGGGAGGATTCTAGAGAGAGGAGGTAAGAGGTTGGAAGAACTCCAAAAGGATTTGTGTGAAGATGAAGTGGGAGCTTGGGTGGGTTTATATAGGAAAGGAGAGGGAATTGTTTATTATTTAGGTTTGGGACACCTCACATTAAACTAATAAAAACCACAAACGAGTCCATGGGTTTTGCCCATGGTTTATGTAAAATGGGAGTAGAAAGAAATATTTTATAAGTAAAAAGTTGTAACTTCTTAAAATAATGGGGTTTCTTATGTAGAGGTGAGTCACACTCCCAAGGAAAACAATTTAAAAAAACAAAATGTTTAATAATTCTTGAAGGGTCCACTAAAGATTTGTAAAATAAATAAAACAAACCCAAAATCACATTATGTTAATGTTAAAATATATATTGTCTGAACATAAAGTTTATAGTATTTTGTTACATCACTATTGGGTCATTATGATGTCATAAAACACATTATATATTTAAAAGGTATTTAATTTTTACCCAAAAATTTGATTGTCTCAGAAAATTATGAAAAATTTACCATTGGATAATTTCAATGTCATGATTCTAGAAAAAATATTTATTTTATCCAAGTAATTTTTTAAATATGTTAATTTTCACTTTTAAAATAAAAACCGACATTTATAAAAAATTCATGAGTTTTGACGAAAATGACATTCAAACCATAATAAAAATTACAATTTCATTCATAAAATTATATAATAATTTATATTTAATTAAAAATAGTTTAATAATAATAATAATAATATTATATTTAAATATTATTTAATTACAAAATCCATTAATTCATCAAAATAGATTTCTTAGTTGAATATTAACTAAAAATACTATTTGTGCTTTAAAAACTATTTACAAGGTAACAAAAACGAAAGTATATTCATTTTTATATAAAAAAATAATGTACATAACCATAGTACTAAGGTCTTGTTAAATAATCTCTTAAAACACTTGCATAAGACTGAAGGGTGAGGTGTGCAAAGGTGAAATACTCTAGGGGTGGCTCAGATAACATTTCTCGAGTGGTAATCTCTATTAACCACCATTTCTCTCATAGGCGGTCCTGCTTGAGATTAACATATTCAAGCTCATCTTGGGCTTGGTCAAGAGCGATGCCCAAAGACACAACCTCCTTTACAAGCTCTTACAAATGGGCTTCGTATGGGGCACACCTACTGGATGAGGCCAATGCTTCCTTTTTCTGAGCAAATTGGATTTGTAAAAGCCCTATATTTATACTAATCATGTGATTATTGTTCAATAGATATATTAGCAATGGTCACAATTCTTAACAATATTTTAAAATCCAAAAACATAAAACCCATGAAGTTTACATTTTATATAAACATATTACAAAAAGATAAATTTAATTAGATCAAGAGGGATTTCAATTAATGAAATTTTGGGTTATTACAATCTTCCCCCACTACTGGAAAATCGACCTATACCCACGGTTTTGGAAAAATCCATGGGGATAGGTCACCCTATCATCATTTTGTTTGGAAAATTTTGGGTATATGAATTTTTTTATAGCCTATTCCCATGGTTTCCCCAAACCGTGGGCATAGGCTACCCTATACCCATGGTTTTCTCCAAACAGTGGGTATAGGGTATCAAAAAATGACTATACCCACGGTTTGCACAAAACTGTGGGGATAGGGTGCCCTATACCCACAGTTTTCACAAAACCATGGGTATAGTCGTCGGATAAAAAAACCTATTCCCGCAGTTTGGACAAACCGTGGGTATAGGTTTCAAACCTATGTACGGGAAATTTATTTTTTCCGCGGGAACAAATTTTTTTTGTCAAGAGTTCTATACCAATGGTTTACTCCTCTATACCAACTTTTTAAATAAATATTTTTAATAAAATATATATATACAAACATATATGTGGTGATGGGGTAGTTGTAAGGACACTCGTGAATGGAGAAGTGGTTGCGAGATTGAATCCCACAGGCCGCTATTTTGTAAAATATGCTATACCCACAGTTTCCAAACCATGGGTATAGAGTTATGACATGGCGGAAAAACCTATACCCACGGTTGTTTTGAACCGTGGGAATAGGTCATGGACCTATACCGACACCACCAATGACCATTGTTCCCCAAACTATGGGTATAGGCTATACCCAAGGTTTTGGGGTCTATACCCACGGTTTTGAACCGTGGGTATGAGATCATTTTCCAGTAGTGCCCCCGTATGAAATTTATCCATTTAAATTTCATTTTCCCACAATAAAACAAATGTGGGTAACTCTACTTCATCATTTCCTGTAATTCCCACATCACTTCATCAAACTTGTGGTTTCTCCCCAATACCTTGACGAGGGGCATTGTCTTATTTCGTAGAACGTTTTCTCTACGATCTAAGATCTTTACTGGTTTCTCCTCATAAGAAATATCATCCTCTAATAGTACCACCTTTGAAGAGATTACATGTGAAGAGTATGGTATGTACTTCCTTAAGAGGGATAAATAAATAAATCATGTACTTTGTCCATGGTAGGTGAGTGCTAGTCGATAGGCCAAAACCCCGACATGATTAAGAATCTCAAAGGGGCCGATGTACCTTGGACTTAACTTCCCTTTATTTCCAAACCTCATGATCTTCTCCCACGGAGATATGAATAGAAATAACACATCTCCAACTTTAAACTCAAGGTCTCGTCGACGATTATCTGTATAACTCTTCTATTGAATTTAGGCTGTCCTGATATGCTGGTGATTACTTTTCAACTTCTCCACCATTTCTTCTACCATTTCTGGTCCAAGCAGATTATACTCACTAATCTCATCCCAACACATCGATGTTCTTCACCTTTTCCCATAAATGTCTTCATATGGTGCCATTTGGATTGTCGAGTGGAAACTATTATTATAAGTGAACTCAACCAGAGGAAGATATTGATCCCATCCTCTTTTATTGTCCATTGAGTATGATATCAAAATGTCCTCAAGTGTTTGGATAGTCCTCTCAGATTGGCCATTAGTTTGAGGATGATAGGCCATACTAAAGTTCATTTTAGTATTCCGATCATGTTGAAGACTCTTCCAAAACATAGAGGCGAATCTTGGATCTCGATCAGACATAATAGATAGTGGTACTCCATGAAGCCTTACCACTTCCCTGATATATATCTGTGCCAGTTGATCCAATGGTAAATTCTCCCGAATAGCAATGAAGTGTGCAACCTTTTTAAGGCGATCCACAACAACCCAGATTGCATTGTTACTTTTGGATGTCTTCTGAAGTCTGGTGACAAAGTCTATGGTGATTTTCTCCCATTTCCATTCTGGTATGGGAAATAGTTACATCATCCCCTTAGATTTCTTCCTCTCTGCCTTCACTTGCTGACACACCAGGAAATTTGATGTATATTCAGCGATCCCCTTCTTCATATTATACATCCAATAATTCTCTTGAAGATCTCGAGACATCTTTGTGTTTCATGGGTGAATAGTGAAATTTGAACTATGTGAATCATCCAAAAGTTCCTTCTTCATCTCTGAAGTTGACAAAACACACAGTCTTTCCCCAAATATCACAATTCTTTCTTCATTAACATTAAAATCCGAGGATTTCCATTTTCTGATAGCTTCCACTTTTCCCTAAATTCCCACATCATGATTTTTAGAATCCTTTAACCTTTCCAAATGTGATGGTTGAGAAATAAATTGTGAAATGATTGATGATGTTCCATTTTTTATTATTCTCATGTCCATATTAATCAAATCTAAGAAGATTGTATTCTTTTCAATTCTTATCATTGATCGAATAATTGGGTCCTTTCTACTTAGGGAATCCACTATCTTTTTCACTTTCATAGGGTGGTAATGGATTGAGGAGTCATAGTCTTTGATCATCTCTAACCATCTTCGTTGGTTCATGTAAAAATCATTCTATATGAATATATACTTGAGGATTTTGTGGTCCTTATATATTTCACACTTCTCCCCAAAGAGATAATGATGCTAGAATTTAAAAGAGAAGATCACTACAACCAACTCGAGGTCATGTGTTGGATAGTTCTGTTCATTAAATTTCAATTTACTTGAAGCATAGGCCAGGGCATTATCATTTTGCATCAACACACATCCCATTCACTTCTCCAAATCATCACTGAATACCACAAAAAGTTCTCCACTTGTGGGTAAAGTGAGAACAGGTGCAGTGATAAGCCTCCTTTTTAACTCCTTGAATATTTTTTTGCATTCATCACTCCCAGAAAACTTTACACCCTTCCGAGTTATCTTGGTAAGAGGGTTGGACAATAGTGAGAAATTTCTCACAAATCATCAATAATATCCTGCTAACCCCAAGAATCTACGAATATCCATTATCGATGTCAGCCTCTCCCATTCCTAAATTTCATCTTTTTTGGAGGGATCTATAGATATCCCATTGCTTGTGATGATATGGCCCAAGAATGAGACCTCCTTCAACAAGAACTCACACTTTCCATACTTTTCATATAGCTTCTTCTTCAATAAGGCCTCTAGTACAGTTCTTAGATGCTCCTCATGATCCTCCATGGTTTTGGAGTATATCAGAATTTCATCTATAAAGACTACCACAAATTTGTTGAGGTAATCTCTTAAGACTCTATTCATCAAGTCCATGAAGATTTTTAGAGAATTAGTGAGTTCTAAATGCATTACTTTGAATTCATAGTGCCCGTCTCTTGTATGAAAAGTAGTCTTGGGGATATCTTTTTTCTTCACCCTTACTTAATAATATCCTGACTACAAATACACCTTGGAGAAATATTGTGCTCCATGCAACTAATCAAACAAGTCATCAATTTCTGGGAGAGGATACTTGTTCTTTATCGTGATTTATTTGAGATCATGATAATCGATGCAAAGGCGCATTGACCCATCCTTCTTCTTGATAAAGAGGATTGGTGCACCCCATGGTGAGGCACTTGGGCGTATAAACCCTTTATCTAGATTCTCCTATAGTTGTTTCTTCAAATCCTAAAGCTACACAACAACCATTATATATGGAGTCTTGGATATTCGCAATTCCCCAAGTATAAGATCAATTTAGAATTCAACATCACTTATAGGAGGAAGACCAGAAAATTCCTTGGGAAAAACTTCAGTGAATTCACTCACAATAGGGTTTTCTTCAAGGATGGTTGCCTCCTTAGACTCAATCATCTGAGATAGATATGCGTTCTAATAGGGCAGTAATATCCACGATTGAGATGATGGAGCTAAAGAAGATTAATCTTCCACCTTGCACATGTAAAGAATCTGGGGTCAATTCTCCACATAGAGAGTGATTTCCCTCTCACGACAATTTATGTTGGCTCTATATAAGGAAATCTAATCCATTCCAATAATTGCACCAAATTCCACCAGAGGGAGTATAGTGAGGTTATCCGGGAAGTTCAGTCCACATATTATGACAAAGTAGGAGTTATATTCATGGGATGACATGATTTTCCCATTTTCCATACTCACCGACATGTTCAATTCCATGATTTGTGGTGGTGATAAGATTGTCCTACTAAATAATGAGATATAAAAGAATTCATAGATACTGAATCACAAAGTATACTCGCTATTATTTAATGAATAACTAGAATACCTATCACCACTTTTTTCTTGGGGTTCACTTCGGAAGTAGTGATGGAAAAAGATCACCCTTGCTGCATTGGAGGTTGTTGGTTGCCTCCGAAAACCCTTGTCTTTGGGAACTGATTTGCAAGATTCCATGTTTCTTTTCAGTTATTCCAATAAACAAAATTTTGAGGTATGAACTGAATGTTCCTCTACTTTGTCACAGCTGCGGGTCTTTCTAGCGTACAATTAATAGTCAGGTGCCCTTCTCTTAGACACCTAAAGCATTTCCTTGTCCCCTTCAGGCAATTTCTGGGGTGCTTCTTTCCACTCTTTTGGTAAGTGGGGTGCTGGATCTTCTTAGCACTATTTGATTTATCCATCAGACTACCATCATTGAATTATACCTTATACTTCTAATACCCATGATACCCCTATGATTCTCCGATCTCCATTTCGACCTTGAGGGCACATCAGACAATTTCCTCATAGCAGTTAAAGTCACAGATCATCAGCGCTTTCTGCAGGCTTGGTTTCTAGCCTTCCAAAGAAGTGGTCAACCTTGCATTCGGGGGTAACGACAAAGCCAGAAGTGTATCATGAAAGCCTTGAGAAGTTTTCCTCATACGATCCAACAGATTCATCACCTTTTTTCTTGAGGGAAACGAAGTCCCTTTCCATCTTAAGCTAGAGGGTGCACGAAAAATATTTATCGAAAAACATCTTCCAGAAATCCTTCCATTCCAATGCCTCAATCTCCTCATCAGGCTTTGTATTTTTGATCATCATCCAAAATTTATCAGCGTCACCCTCTATATGATAATATTCCAAGAGAAACTTCTCTTGTTCAGAACATTGAAGGATGGAGAAGATCTTTTCAATGGAGTTGATCCATTGTTCATCGATTGAGAGATCAAATGATCCATTAAAAGTAGGAGTCCATTGTCTCATGAAGCTATCAATAGAGACTTGTTATTTCTTGGGGGGGGGGGGGGGGGTTGAACGTTCCTCTTAACCCATGATTCTATTCGAATATTTAGTTATATGAGAGATAAGAATGAAAAATTTCTCGATTCCCACTCCCATTGGATTGGGAATCTCATTAGTACAATCATCACTTTGATCTTCACGTCAGTTGTTAGCCCAAGTCCTCCTCTTACTGCCATTAGATGGAATAAAAGGAATGTTAGGGGTAACACGTAAAGGATAATCCAAGGACAAAAATAATTACTTCTAAATAACTTTTATTTCCTTAACATATGATTCTATTGGCTTCAGTCTATGTTATCCATGATCTAATTTCTAACACATATTCTTAGGGATTTTTTCGTCCCATAATATTGGTTCATAGAAAGCTTGTGAATTTTCCAAATCATATCCTCTAGGAGTGTCATAACCAAGAGTGTATCAAGGCCCATTTTCATGCACTAGTTTCTATTCGAGTCTAGCTCAAAGTGGTGTTTTTGGGTTTTACCCCTACGATACATCTGTGCCAGAGCCGCCTCTACCTACTCGTATCCAGACAGGGATGTATTTTATTGATAAACCACTTACTCAATAATCACCAAAATTTATGGATTTTTTTATTGTACTTAGTCTTATCTATAAGTATTTACAAGGGTTTTCTAATCCTAATCCCATAAATAAATAAAACTATCCTCTGATACCAACCATTACAACCCCGATATTTTACTACACAATTGATCATAATTTATTACATAAACTTCACTTGATACAACATAGTAAATTGATAGGTCTAGTGTCTGGGGATTTGGATCATTACATAACAACTTAAGACATGAAATACAACATCTTTATTGAAAAATTCCTTTACATGACCACTATATTCCTTCATACTTAGCATTTCATAAGATAACCTGAGGACATGCATAAGAAAAGGGTTAGCTATAAAGCCAATTAAGGGATTAATCATGGAATAACATGAGGAATATAATAATTGTTAGATAATAGGCATAACAATAGAGAACAATAGAAGCATAAAAATAAAGGCATGATAAATCTTGATAATTATAACATGGATCCCTCATTTCACATGGAGCATGAGTAAACCCTCTTTCCACTTGAATTATAATGAGTAAACAACCATTTCACATGAAATATCATGATATTATACTTTACGCAATGCATTGGTGCACTATAAGGGCACACCCTTCTTAAATATTTCATTTCATGCATAAGTGTGCCACATGGATCATATAACATGGATTCATAAAACATCATCATTTATTCCATGATAAAAGAAGGTGTAATTAATAGATAAAAAATTATAATCAATAAGTAAATGTGTTTAAAGGTGAGTACCCTTGATAGAGATATGGGCATGGTATTCACTAGACAACGACATTGGCTTGGAAAATCAGTGCAATTTCGGCAGCGTAACGGCTTGACGTAAGAATTCATAAAAATGGTTGATGAGAGAGAAAGGGGTGTCTCATCATATGTACATGAAATGGATATTAATGGGGGTCATATAGATACATGTCCAAAAAATTGTAATGGAATTTATATGCATAATACAAAAGGAATACTTGGATATAAAAGAAGATAGATAAATCCCTCATAGAATTTCAGCATAGTAATGGGTGTGCATGGGAGGCATTTATTGAGAGAGAAATGGGTATATCATAATTCATATATAAATAGGGTAGTATGGGGGAAGTGTGAAATGATACCCCAACATTTAGAATTTAAATTAAAAGGGCATTACATCATTAATTTTTTTTTACAAAACTGGGAAAGGAAGAAAAACCCTTACTTCGTAGTGTGCTTCCAAAGGCTTGAGAGAGACTTGAGAGAGGCTTCTTGGGAGCTTGAGGCGCCATGGGAGGATTCTAGAGAGAAGATGGAATAGGTTGGACGAACTCCAAAGGCCTTGAGTGGGGAAGAAGTGGGAGCCTGGGTGGGTTTATATAGGAAAGGAGAGGGAATTATTTTTTATTTAGGTCTGGGACACCCCACATTAAACTAACCAAAACCACAAACAAGACCATGTTTTTTCCCATGGTTTCTACCAAAAATGAGTGTAAATAAATATTTTATAACTAAATAGTCTTAAATTCTTAAAATAATGGGTTTTCTTATGTGGAGGTGAGTCACACTCCCAAGGAAAAAAATTTACAAAGACAAAATGTTTAATTAGTCTTGAAGGGTCCACTAAAGCTTTGTAAAATAAATAAACAAACCCAAAATCACATTATTTTAATGGTAAAAAATATATTGGAATAACATAATGTTTATAGTATTTTATTACATCACTATTGGGTCATTATAATGTCATAAAACAAATTATATATTTAACCAGTATTTAATTTTTACCCAAAAATTTGACTGTCTCAGAATATTATGAAAAATTCACCATTGGATATTTTTGACATCCTGATTCCATTAATAATACATATTTTATCTAAATGATTTTCGAAATATGTTAATTTTTAATTTTAAAATAAAAACCAGCATCTATCTAAAATTCATGGGTTTTGACAAAAATGGCATTCAAACATTAATAAATATTACAATTGCATTCATATAATTATACCATCATTTATATTTAATAAATATTAATTTGATAATAATAATAATAATAATATTTTATTAAAATAATATTTAATTAAAAAAGTCATTAATTCATCAAAATAGATTTCTTAGTTGAACATTAACTAAAAATATGATTTTTTTTAAAAACTATTTACAAGGTAACAAAAATTAATGTATATCCATTATTATATACAAAAATAAGGTACATAAACATAGTACTAGGGCCTTGTTAAATAACCCATTAAAACACCAGCATAAGACCGAAGGGTGAGGTGTAAGACGGTGATATACTCTTGGGGTGGCTCAGATAACATTTCTCAGGTGGTAATCTCTTTCAACTTCCACTTCTCACGTAGGCAGTCCCACTCGAGCTTAACATATTGAAGCTCGGCTTGGGCTTGGTTAAGAGAAAATCTGAAAGAGGAAACCTCCTTTCCGAGCTTTGAAAAATGGACTTCATATGGGGAATGTCTACTGGATGAGGCCATCACTTCCTTCATCTGAGCAAATTGGATTTCTTAAATCCCTATATTTATACTACTCATGTGATCACATTTCAATGACTATATTAGAAAAAGTCACAATTCTTAACAGTATTTTAAAATCCAAAAACATAAAACCAATAAATTTTACATTTTAAATAAACATTTTACATAAATAGACATTTAATTAGATCAAGAGGGATTTCCATTAATGAAAGTTTGGGTCGCTAGAAGTAGTATTATTATAATTAGTATTATTATAATAATTAAATTTGTTATTATTATTTGAACATATATTTCATTATTTTATTATTTTGATGTACATCTTTTTTTTATTTGATTTAATTATTTCTCTCTCTCACCCCAATTCTATTTTTTGTTTTCTTATTTTAATTTTATTTTCTCTCACACCCCTTTATTATTTTATATTTATTATCATTATTTATTATTCTATTTTATCATATTTCTCTTCTTAATCTCATCTATCCACTCCACTAAGTGATATCTAAATCTAGGAGATGAGGGGTTGATGCTGAGTCTTGGATCGGGTGGAGGTAATGATGCTCTTGAATTTTCATTAAATTTTATTTTACAATTTTAATAGACTAGAATATCATGAAAGAGTGAGGTGAATGTCCCCAATGTGGTGACTAACCCTCAATGACATGTAAATAAAAATATTTCTATCATTTTGTTTAAATTTATTTTCCATCTTTAAATTGGTTATTTCTTCTCCAGAAATTAAATTTTTTATTATTTTCAAAACGATTTTGTGGAGAAAGTGAGAAAACAAGAGTGAACAAACAATTACATATGATAGTGTCCATACACATCACCACATCCACCATAAGGTTCTTCCTCCACAATGTCCTATTCCCACTTAGAAGACGGGTTATAATTCCACCAGAGATTAGCATGCTGATTGTTAATCTTTGGCTGTTCCAATGAACTCGCCTCCAGACATATCTAGTTGACTACATGATCTTTACCAAAATCAAGGACAACCCCTCTTCCTCTATTAGCAGTAGACCTTGTTTTCATAGGATTCGGCAGGTAAGAATAATCCTTCCTCATCGTTCTCCTGGCTGGGGCTGACATAACTTCTTCACACTAGGGTATCCTATGTTTTCCACCGTGCACAATATCACTATAGGAAAGTTTTTCCATGAAACTCACATTATCCTTGCAAATATCCCCCCTTTTCCAATGTTAGTCCTAACTTCATTAACCTTGAATCCATCCTTTTCCAACAGCAAGGGATGAAGGTTAGAGTCAATCGGGGTAAGGAATTGAACCACATTTTCATGGCTGTAAAAAACTTCCTTTCCCATTGAACCACCCTCAATCACTGCCTTATGAACATTGGAATACTTTTGTCTGCTAACAACACCACTGTATTGATTTGTACCTGACTGAGGTCCCACCTATTTTAGTAGCTGCAGGTAATCCTTGTGTCCCCACCTTTGCTTCTTCTTGGTCATACCTTCCTCAATATCCTTAGATACTCCTGCAACCTCCTCATAACCCGCACATTCTGAACTGTTTCCATCAGGATCATAGGAAGCCTAATGAGAGAGCACCTCAATATCCAGACACTCAAATGAATTATGAGTTTGGACACTCTGCTGAACCAAACTTGGATTAACTGCTTGCGGGTTGACCCTCGAAGAAGAAGCAGTTAGGGGGTCTCTCACCATGCCACCCGTCCAAAGCACAACCTCATTTCCAGATAACCTCCCACCTCCAGATTGAGGTAACATTCAGGAATTCCTATCAACCCGAACTTACACTATTTTACCCCTGTCTGGACCCTTCAATTCCTTTTTGCTCCAATCCGCAGCCCTGGACATATAAGGTTTGACACCCGACTATTGCATTGTTAACTGTGTCGTATTTCTCACTCGGTGAGCCTGATTTCCATCTGCAATATTCCTCTTCTGGTCTTTCGTCTTCCCCTTGAATTCACCCCACCTGTAGATGACACTCAAATGAACCAGTTTCTGGTAGGAAGAACAATACTCCACCCAATGCTCAAAGACCACTAGTTTCTTGCACCTGAACTCCTCTCCAGCTTCAATCCACACAAACTCAACTGATGCTTTTGAAACATCCACCTCCACACATATGGAGGGGTTGACCGAATGACAAACCACAAAAATACGAGAATCAACACAAAGTAATCATCCAAACAAATTCCCTAACATACGAAGAATTGAAGGGTTCTGGAAAGGAAGATGGAGCTGAGGAAGGCTTACCCAAAGAGGAACCGTAGAAGAAATGCGATTCAGATATAAGTCGAAGCTCCACCGAAACAGGTGAAATCTGCATCCAATGCACCTCATAGGAGAAAAGGATAAAGTGTGAACAAGATCTTTCGAGGATGAACATCGCACCATCATATGATTTCTATCCAATAGACGAACAACCACCCTTTCTTGCATCCCCTAAGAGTTGAAAACGAACATGTCAAATTTGTCCATCGAAGGTCTCCTGTTTCTGAAACTTGCAACCAACATGAGATTCAGAAGGCACTATACTTCTGTAAACACAAAATCCGAAAGCTGAATCATGGGTGCACCATCACAGAGGCCAGGGACCTTAAGAGAAAGATTAATCGATGGAGATTATGGTAGAAAATTAGGGTTGGTGAAAGGTGAGAAAATGCAAGACCAGATATGAGGAAGGGTAACCAGAGCTACCAAATTTTACCGAAGACATCAAACATGTTGAGACCCATCTTGAAGAGTATCCAAAACCTTACCATTTGAAGATCGAAATAAAAAAATGACCATGATGGGCTTGATGGGATTCATAATGATGAAAAATTTCTTACTGAGATAACAATGTGAGATCAACAAGATTGGGATGAATTCTAGAATGAGTATGGCTTACAACTTGATCCCCCAAAACCTTAACAATTAGAAGAGCCAATGCCAATACATGTCACTATAGACATGGAAGTGGAGGAATCCATCCCAATGATGGAATTTTAAGAAAATATGGATGTTCTTGACTACCTGTCCCCATCCACTAAGAATCTTCTCTAAGGGGCATGCACAACTGAGGCATAGACTGTAGCTGATCCAAGTAAGGGAGATGAACTTTATCTGAAATATTTATTTTCTAATTTATTCCAATCTTAATTGAGTATTAATTATTGTTGCTTCTAATTTTCATTTGTGGTCAATTATTTCCATTCCTTAGAGGAAGATAAATAAATATGACATAAATATGTTGAGGAAAAGATGAAACACTCTATTTTTTTTTGAAAATAAATTTGAAGAGCCCCATCAGGAGATCGAAGTATCCAAGCCTATGGAATTCATAAAAAAAATGAGCCTCTTATTGAATCCTATGAGAATTTAGCAATGATAGAAAAAAATACAGTTTCAAAATTTGAAACCAACAAGGAGGATGATTCATAATTCATCCTATCCCCACTATGAAAGCTCAAATTAATTGTGAGGGGGGGGGAATCTATTACACTATATCCATGGATCATTTTTGAAGAACAAATATTATGCACAATATGAGAAAATAAAAATGTGGTGGTTCAAATCAAATAAGCTTCACCCACCACCAAACAATGGATAACAGCTTGTACTGCCCTCTCGAGGAAGTTAAAATATAGGGTCCACTTTTGGGATCATACCAAGTCTCTTCTCTTTCATTTTATTTATTGGAATTTAGACATCAATTTCATTTCGTAGAACATAGTGCAGAATGTATCCCACACCCTATAATACCTTTTGAGCTATTATGACATGATCCTTTTTCACAATTGAGTAATTCAAATTTTTAGGTTCATGATGGTAGAAGAAAAACCCAAGAAGCAGATAATGAGAACCAAAAGATTTATTTCATAAGGGAGATCACTTTTATGTTTATCTTTTAAACTCCTGACATTTTTTTTCAAACAATATGTTTTGATCTTTAAAAATGGAATAACCTGACCATACTGTAATTGATGTATTAATTGAATTATCTAGTAGACATGATTTTCTTAGTAATCTTGTGATTCAATGTTTTAGATTTAAATGTTAATAATATATTAGGATTATAATGGAGAATTGGATGATTAAAGTGAAGGATAGATTTTAAAAGGAGGGCTAATGATTTAAGTGAATTGATTAATTCATGTTAATAAAATTTACTAACCATTTTTTGATTCTTTGATTTTCTAATTTTTTTTGAATTAATTTTTTATTGTTAATCATTCCATGGGGAGATTTTCCCAAATCATAATTTAAATTCTAGAGAGGATTTCTTGACCAAATATAATCTATTTTATCTTGAGCATATTTTTTGAGTGATCTTGGGACATGTTCCTTTGCCAAACTTTTATTGAAACATGTAAAAGATATGATTGTACAAAATCACATTTAAAATGACTGAGGCATATTTTAAAAATACCTTATACTTGAATACAACCTTTACATTAATCCGTTTTAGCCTATAGAAACCATTAACAACGATGTTAGTGATAATCCATTTTTAAGCCATTTGTATCCATTCATACCATACTCTTAATATTTTAATGATATTTTAGGGATGAATTATGGGGGTGAAGGGATTCATGATGGAAAGGATGAAATAAAATTAAAGTAACAAGTGAATTTTTAATATTATTAGTATAAATAAATGTGTTTGATTAATTTAATGTACTTAATTGTTTTCTATTCATGAAAAATATAAAAAATATAAAAAATGGAATGCGTTGTGCCTTAGAATAATTAAAAATAACTATAATTGGACCATTTATTTTTATCAAATGTGGTTAGGTGGTGGATGTGAGGTTTATTATAAGAATAAATTTTAAAAAATAAAAAAAGAAAAAATAAACTTCCTTCAAAATGAAAAAAAACTAGAGAAGAATTCAAGAAGGTTCACATCATTCATTATGCTTTCATTGAATGAAAATTAATTTTTATTCAAAATAAAAAACATATAAAGCATACCACCAAAGTCATCAAGGAGGGAGAAAGTAAGGGAGACCAAGAGCATTATTTCTAATAATGAGTTTTCAATCATCAGGAAGAGATCCCAAGATTGTGTAGGTAATCAGTCTCTCTCCTGATGTTCCATTACTAGATAAAAAGTCGGCTGCAAAGTTACATTCATGAAAAGTATTCCTGATTTAAATATTATGGGTGGAAAGGGTTTTTCAGAACCAGACCATATAAACCAGATCCCAGTTGACGACCCCATTGCTTTGAGGAAACTTGACCATGATAGCAGAATCCATCGCTACTTCAGTGATGTGGATATAAAACAGCCTACATAAAGAGATACCGTTTAACAAGGATTTAGCCTCCACACCTATGGAATTATTAGCACCAAAGTATTAATAAAAGCCCAAAATCACAGAGCCCTTGCTATTACGAACCAGTCCTCCCACTCTCATTTCCCCATTCAAGCATGATCCATCCACATTCAATTTCAGTCCCGTATAGGGAGAGACCAATCATACCCATTGACCTTGGTTGTGTTGGCTAGAAACCATACCCACAAAAAGACTAGGTATAAATATTCTCAATTTCAAAGAGTTCCATTCATTTTTATTTAGATCCCCCAACTCCAACATAAGAAGCCTCACCCGCACCTATAAAAGGTTTCTCGAAATCTTTTTTTCGTATCTAGATTTGTTCCTAGATTCCCATAGAACCCAACAAGAAGTTGAAAAAACACTCATGTAGATCATAACCTCTATCTCCAACAGCCCCGACCCCTGGAAGTAGCTCAAAATAACCCCTACGTGGGACCAAAGAAGGTGGGGAGATTTAACCCATATGGTAGAAAGGTTCAAATGCCTTTAGCCCAATCACCATGGAAGAATAGATGCTCCTAAATTTCCTGTTGCGGCCTAATACAACATTAGAACTTGGAATCCAAATTTACTCCTCTTTTTTTCACATTCTAATCCATTTTTATAGAATGGTTCCTTAGACATAAAACTAGTAATTTCATCTTCCTTGGGATCTCCTTGAACCAAAGCATCAAATCCCACATGTCTATGTCCCTACTGGAGTGGATCATGTTTATGAAATCATGAATGGAAAATCTACCAGAAGATGATCCCAAAAAATTACACTGGTTCAGCTCGTCTGATAATATGATGCTATCAAAAACCTCCCTTTGATTCCTTTTCAGAATCACATCAATGCAGTTCAGATGTAGACATGCCTCTCTAAGAAAAATGGTTGGAGCTAGGCATACTGGAAAGTGAAGAGTTGTTCCAGACCAATTTAAGTTCCAAAAGTTGATATCACCGCAAACAACTGTCCAAAAAACGATTCTTTCCATTGCCTCTAAGTGACTAAGAATGCATCAAGTAAGGCTTGATAATTTTTTGGGATTCAAATACAAGATCCTCCAATCCTATCTATATCTATTAGTGATGAATTTTGACCAAAGGGAGTTCCCTTACAAAATATCCCAAGCCAACCTTGCCTGTATAGCTTGCATGAACTCTTCCTCATCATGAATTCTAATACCCCCTTCATCGACATGTCTAGACAATAATTTCCATGAGGCCCAAGGAAAACACCAAACATGGTTTTCATCCTATATAAAGGCATTCAAAACATTTTCCAGTCTTATGAATGTTCCCTTTGGTGGTCTAATAATGGACAAAACATTCATCGAAATAGAGGTGAGAACACTATTGATCAAGGTGATCCTACCTCCAAACGAAAGGAATTGATTTTTCTAATTTAAAATTCTCCCTATTATCTAGTTAATAATGTCATCAAATAATACCCTTTTGAATCTTCCATTGGATATGGGGGCGCCAAGATACACAATGGGAAATTGGTAGCATTGAATGCCCATCTTGGCTGGGATAACAGATATACGTCTTCCAGGACACTTATTGGAGATGAAAAAACTACTCTTACGTGAATTAATTCATTGTCTACTAAGATTTCCAAACATAGACATAACATTGGAGAACATAGATATTGATTTTTTCCATCCATTAATTAAGAATAACATATCATCAGAAAGCATGAGATGTGAGACCATTCCATTCCCAGACTTGTTATGATAAGGAAGGATCTTCCCATCCACAAGGCTTTACCAAATGTTCTTTGTGAGTGCCTCTTGAGCCATGATGAAAAAAGTATGAGAAGTGGTATCACCTTGAATAACACCACAAGATGATTTAAAGAAACCAAAGTCCATTCCCATTAGATAAATAGAGATCCATGGAGAGGCATAACATATAAAACACAGGTCACAAACCCTATCTTGGAATCCAATGGTCCTCATAACCCTGATAATAAATTTCCACTCCAATTTATCATAGGCCTTGTCCAAATCCACCTTAATCAAAATGTAAGAGCTAAATGAATTTTTATTTAAGTCGTCGACCATTTCTTGGGAAATTCCAATGGCTCCCTGAATAATTCTTCCTTGCAGAAAACCATGTTGCTCCTCGGATATGATTATTGGAATAACACTATAAAGCCTTTTATTAATAAGAGTCAATAAGATCTTAAAAGTGAAGTTACACACGCAAGTAGGTCTGAATTGATTCAGAGAAGATGGGTCTTTAAATTTAGAAATGAGAACCACTTTAGAAGAACATGAAACTCTAAATATCATGCCAAATTTTATGAAATATTGAACTACCTCCACCACTTTCATTATTCATGACCTTTTCATTCAATGTTTATGGGAAATTAGAGTTGATACTTTTAAGGGTCGGACATAATTAAACATTAATTTTAAATATCATGAATTTAAATTAAAATATATACCTCCTCATTGAGACTTAATTTTTAAAGAATCAAATCATACCATCATTAATCCTCAGATTCATTTGAACCTTTATCGCAAGTCCTCATGATTTTATGTGTCTTTTATATTTATAGAGTGGATAAAGTAGTTCCTTTTCAAGACTATGGAGAGTGATCATGTATTCATGATATAATCATAACTCTACTTAAATTTTATCATGAGGTATTAGAGAAAAGAATCTATTATTAGGTAGATCATAATTTAGCATGTTTAATAAAAATGAATTGAGGAACATGAATGAACTAGAAGAGAAGTTCCATCATTTTTCAATGGTAACAATTTAAACACATGAGTTTATTGTTTCTTTATAACATGATAAATTGAATTTATATTATATTTGGAATTTTAAATATTGATTTAAAATTGATAAATATTTAATTATATTTCATTGGATTTGATAAATGGTAATATCGGTTCCATTTGAATTCCAAGTTTATATTATTTCTTGGGGACAAGAATGGTTTAGGTGTGGGAAAATTAACAGATCCAATATTTTTATCATTTTTAATATGTATTTAAAGGATTTAAACCATCCTAATTTATCAATTTTAATTGAGATCATCATATTTAGGTTTTTGGTGTGTTTTGGGATAAAATGGTAAAATTTCTTGATTCTGGAATTTTAACAGATTTTCATTAATTTTGAATTTCAAGTATAAAATTTAAATTATTGATCCCATTGGAGTGATTATTTTTTTATATAGCTCCCTGATATGTCGAATTCAAAGTGTTATTCTTGAATAGGAGCTGATTCAAACATCTAAAGGCACTAAAAAATAAATGAAGTTGAAATAGTTTTTTGGATGAAAGTGTGGACTCCTCCTCTATAATCAAGTCATCACTCAGGCTACCCACATCTAATTAATGTGATTCTAACTGGATATGAAATATAATACAATTTATCATTATAATAATAAATATCATGCAAATATTATATCATTAATATGCCCATTTGACTCTCTATACACATCAAATTAGTTTGAAATTTGTAGGGTAATAGAAAAATTCAATTTTGAGTAACATTAGAGAAGAAAAATTCCCCAAATTTGATCATTAAAGTGGTCAACCATGATCAATATTATAGGGGATAGAATCTGAAGGATATCTTAAATGGAGATTTGGAAGATTTTGATTTTCAATACCAGAGGACGAAACCCCTTGGCCTATATAAGGAGGAGTTAACCTAGGATTAAGGATAAATATTGATTCCCCAAATAGGGAACCCACTATATAGGATTTTGAGCTACTATATTTCCCCATTTTAATTTTTATTTATTTTCATTATTTCATTTGTTTTAGTTTTATTTTAACTGTAATTTTAAATTCTCTTTTATTAAATATATTATTCTTGAATTTACATTATTTATAACCCTTATTCTTTATCTATAATAACCATTCTTCTTATTTAAAGTTGTATTAATTTTATTATTAGTATTATAATAATAATTATTATTATTATTATTATTTTATTCATTTACTAATTTATTTCTTTTCTTATTATATTTTATTCAATTTCTAAGTCACTATATCAACCCAATAATATTTTTATTTTCGTTTTTATTTAATATGTTTTCACACACCATTCTTATTTTATTATTATTATTATTATTTTTTTATTTTATTATATTTCTCTTCTTATTCTCTTCTATATACTCCACCAAGTGATCTATTACACTAAAAAATGAGAGGCTAACCCTGAGTCTTGGATCAGGGGTAGGTTAAGGTGTTATTGAATTTTCCTTAAAGTTTATTTTATATTTTCAATAGATTTGAGTTGCATGAATGGGTGAGGAAAATGTAACTGATGTAGTGAATGTACCGTAATGAAATACAATGAAAACAATTTATAGTATTTATTTAAATTTATTTTCCCTATCTATACTAGTTATTTCATCACACATTAGAGTTGAACTAGTCAATGGATGAAATAAAAATAATAATCCCAGATCTTGGAAGATGACCCATCTTAGACGAAGGTATGTCATTGACCTTGATTGTCGATGATGTGGAATTGGGATTTCTTAGGCACTCAATGATTTCCACGATTTATAAATATTTAATAGTAGTTAAAACATGAGATTTCATGTTTGTATTATCACATTGAAATCAAATATATAAAGGATAATAAGGACTGTACACAAAAATGATCCCAAAATGAAGCCATTTATCTCCATAACTCATTCCATTAGATTTTGATGATACTTTAAATTCATATATTATCATGTCATTCAAAATGTCTTCAAAAACCAAAAATATTATCATTTTTCATTAAATAAAAAATACATCAAAAAATTAGTTTAGGTGATTTAGATAAAAGTAGGTGAATAAATCGAGAGGCTCCTCAAGTGAAAAAACCCTGGTTAGACACTATACTGTAGTAAGAAAAATAATTTGGTTTTCCCATGCCCCACGATAGGAATGTGTCAATGAAAAAATTAATCTAAATTTTTAGAACCATATGCTTTGGATTATGTTTGAATGGGAAACCCAATGGATAGATATGTTGTACTAAATATATTTAATATTTTGGACTGGTTTATTTATTTTCTCATCAGTACCTTTCTTGGAATAGAGATTACAACACACCCGGATTATCATTGGTAGGGGTTGTGGGTATGTTGAAGATCAGTACGTTAATGGAGGATTACCATGGTATTTTTTAAATTAAATTGGAAATAAGGCCTATGTTTCTCTCAAACCCTAATATAGCGACTTTAGTACATGTGCGTAGAAGGCACGAGATAGTAGGAATATTGAGGTTAAAACATTGAAGCATGCAACCATGTGACTCCCCTGGAATCATTTCATAATAATTGTGAAGTTATCGAGGGTGGAGTGTGGAATGGATGGATTTTTCTCATAAAAAAACACCTAGAAATCCATTGAATGTAATGGAAGGAAACACTCCCAATAATATTATCCTTGGAAGGGAATTATTTTTAGGTAGATGTTGATGGTTGGGGTATTTTTTTCATCATGTATGACATGATGATATTTATAATGGGAAAATATTTGGTTGATGAGGCATGTCAATATTCACCATAAGGAGAGGCATGTTTTCTCTCAGTTTATAATTTGAGATGAGTTGTATCTGGTTTCTTGTGGATGTTAGTGGATGTTTCCTCCCTAGATGATGGTGTTCCAAGTTTTTTTCTCATACATATGATATGAGGAAAAACATAAAAGGAAATATTTTTTTCTTAAAAAGGTTATTAATCATTTTTATTATATAACACTACAAGTAATTTCTTTATCTATGATGAAAAGGAATTATGGTGTGGATAATTTGGTGGATAGGAATTATTAAAATTGAGACATAGCTAAATTTCAAATTTTAGAGTCTTCGGACCTTCCCATAGATTAAATGATAAATTTACCCTAGTATAATACCTTGGTAAAATTATTTGATGGTCCCCTTGATTTCATGATATGGTGTTTACCTAAGGTCCTAGGAAAGGTAGAATTATGACCGAAGTAGAGCCTCAAATAAAAATTTTCTATGTATAAAAATAATTATCTTGTTTATGTGGGTGGGTTTATGATAAATTTATTATATATCACAGGGTTTGAATAATTTTTATTCACACAATTGTTTTCACGTTCTGAAGATAGTTTATAGATAAATATATTAAAATTGAAACTATTAAATTAAGATGTTAATTCATTTATGATATAATAAACCCCCTTGAATAAATTTATTTTCTTTTTAAACATCATGTTCATTGAATCCAAGGGTTGGCATTATTGATGATCCAAGGATCAAATAACAACTGAGAATGGGGGTTGAATTAGTTGTTAAAATATTTATAAGTTTCAAAACATTAAGGAACTTAACCCTTGAAACCTGTTAAGATTTATTTCCTTATCAACCTTTAGCAAGAAACTCAAGAATTCAATAAAGGAAAATAATGAAAGGCACACAAGAGTTACAAGGTATGGCCTCAATAATAGAACCTACGTATAACTACCCATACTTTACATACATTGTTAATAATTCAAAATTGAAGCATACTTATTACAACATATAACAAAACCAAGAAAGGACCATATAGGTATAGTGTCTTTAGAAACTGGGAAACATAAACAACTGGTTCATAAAGCGTCTACACTGTCTCCCATTTATTTCATCATATCTATAGTCCCTTTTGGCATATCTTACTTAATAACCTTATTCCTGACCTGGGGAAAGAAAACATACAAAAGGGTGAGCTCAAATGCTCAATAAGGGTAAACTAAAGAAATATCAATCAGATCATATACATAAGCACATAACTTTTGGAAATCTTAACCTGCAAAAGAGATCATAATTTCATAACATGGGATAAATCATGGCAGTGAAATGTAATCACAATAATCATAACTTAAAACATGAAACTTTGTGTCATACACACATAATCATAGAGAATAATTTCTTATTAGTCAAGGCTCATTGCCAAGACTATCTTAGTGGACAAAGTCCCATTCTGAACCGAGTTCACTCCTCGTTTCAGTCCTGTTTCACTAAACCGGTATAACCTACCGTTCCAGCCATGTCTATCTCATGAGATATAAAATCTTTACCCAATGCATTTGAGGGAGATATAGGTCCCACCCATCTCACAATGATACCATTATTATGTGTGCCACAAAATCATAAATCATATATCATTTCATAACCCATGTAATAAAAATGGGAATCTTAAACATCGTGACATCATAAAAAATTCATATAAGATAAAGGAATTCATAAAAATATAATTCCATCACAACATAATCAAATCAATGTAATAATAGGGATAAAAACAGAACCCTTTATTATCTTAGATGGAAAATGATTTTGATACAACACTTGAACTCCGTTCTTGAGGAAAATATCCTTTCTACTTCAAAAACACTTTTCCTTTCTTAACATGTCGTACAATTATAAACTAAAAGAATTTGATTAAAAATAAACTTGAAAACTTGTAAAGGAAGCTTCTTGTAAATAATATTTTAAAAATCCATTCGTGCCGTATAAGTTAAAAAACATTCTTCTCGTACTTTTGTCGGAAAAGTGAAAAAGTACCTCGTACGAAAAACGTCAAAATATTCCATTCATATCTTTTACTATAAACTCGTAAAAGGTTAAAATTGGATATAAACTATTGTAGAAGGATATAAATATTACATATTGAGGAAACATGGATGTAGATGATAAATATTCCCCAGTAAGTTCTAAAGTATAAACAATCTCGGATAAAAATTGAGATTGCGAGATTTTCCCTTACCATAGGTCCGTTTTTCTTTGTAAGTGTCCGAACCTCCTGTATAATGATTTAAATATTGTTATTTACTTATTCCAGAATCATACTTATTTTTATGATATCATATATGGTCATATTCTAAGCTTCTTAGTAGTAATATTTCATTGCTACTTGTTATTCGGGTGTTTATAACTTTTTGTTCTTATGCGTGTCTTGTCGAATAAATTCTTATTCTTCTCTTTAGGCTAAAGATAACTCATTTCAATAATGGTATTAGTGTAATATATATCATATTCATTCATTCAATTCATTTATATAATCATTATGAAATGAAGATCATGTAGAACAAGTCGCATCACATCGTGGAGACAGTATTCCGTACGTACGCACGAGTGATGATGTCGTTCCTATGATCGTGGAATTGTATTGGAGTGTATGTATACAATTTAATAATCCGTACTACTTTATAATAGTCATATATAGTCATTATTTACACCATTATACCCATCCAAGTAAGGTGGTGGTGGAAAATAGATTACACCACGGCGTGGAGACTGTATTCCGTACGTACGCACGCACGGTGATTTCTTTTTCCGTAGGATGGATAGATGGTGAAATAGGGTTGTTTCATACTTATAATAACATATCAGTATATGAGTGATACTGATGTTATTACTTCATAATGAAACAACTAAAGAAGAAGAAGTGGAAGAAGAAATAAAGATGAAAGAATCAGTAACGGACATTACCTCTTCTTTGAAGTGCTTCTTTGAGACCTTCTTTTAGGGAACTAAAATTGGTCTTTGAGGAAGAACAGAACCTCTAGGTTGTCTCTAGGGAAGTGGATAGGAGGAATTGGGAGGGGTTGGACGAGCTTGAAGGCTCAAAGTGGCGTGACCAAGAGGGGGAGGAGGTGCCCTTTTATAAGGGCGGAGAGGGGCACCTTTGGGAAAACTAAAACTATTATTTTATTATAAAGTCAAGTTCGGTTTTAAATAGCTCAAAATTGATATATTTAGAAGCTAAAGTGGGTATGGTTCGAAATACTCTCATCCAATATAATTTAGACAAGTTTAGGTTCCTATTTTAACCTTATCATTTAGATTAAACATTAAGTTAAATAATTTTACTTTTACCATGTCTTCTTGTGTTCTTATACTATAAGGTTAATAAACTTACTATAAGCATCCAAACGAACCCCAAGTTGTTTATTATTAATATATATAACCTTATCTAAGTCATTTGGCCGAACCATCGATTTTTAGGAAAAAATAAAATATACTAATATAATATTTGTTTTAAAAACTATTTTATGTCAATTTTGATACTATTTAGTAATTGATTTTTGTTAAAATCATAACAGAATTATTATTTCGAAAAAAGTTAATTAAATCAATAATAACATGTCATATTAACCTAGAAAAATAGTGGAATTAATAAAAAGTCTCAAATTACATTTATTTTGGTGTTTATAACATCAATTATGTCAATATTTCATTAATAAAATAATTACCGCATCATCATTGTGTCATAAATAAATTAAATTATATAATGTCTAAAACTTACAAATAAAATACCATTAGGTAGGAAATCTTTTTATCTTTTTAATGAATATTTATAGTCGAATATATCTTATGTATAACCCCATATTAAATATTATTTACTTATTAAACATTGATTTTAACTATTTTAACCCTTCTTTAAATAAATTAATAATAAATGTCCTAATCTAATCCAAGTGGGCCTAAATGGTCATATTTTATTCCTATGTTTTTTTGGTCGAATTACACTTGTTCAATAGAATTAGGAAATGTGTTAGGGTAATAATAATATCATCTTTACCCTTAATTACCCTATTTACTTTTAACCGTGGTAAAAAAAAGTAAAAAGTTACTATTCACCAAAAAATTATTTTAATCTCACTGAACCACATTTTACTTATTGACATGAACTGTGTATCTCGGATTTTTGAAATTCCACTCACAGAAGCGGTTAAATTAAGTTTTATGAAAAATTCAGTTTTTTAACTACCACTTAGTGGTTTCACTATTCATCAAAAATTGAAAGTTTTCAGAAAAATACCAAAATTTCACCCTAGGCTAATTTCGATATTCCGAATCCATAAATGAAGTCCATTTTAAAAAATAAAATTTATAAAATTTCAAAAAGTGGTTATTACTATTCATAATGGCTAGTTTTAATAATATTTTAATAGCATATCATTGTTTAGTGAAACTCTGTATTGCGTACGATGCAAGCTATCGAGGAAGGTCGTGATTTCGTGTAAAGAAAGACAAACAAGTGTTGTGTAGAAAAATATTCCTTTGATGATTTATATAACATAAATGTCTCGGGTGTTACATTCTACCCCCCTTAAAATGAATTTCGCCCTCTAAATTCATCACTTTGAAACAAACAGATGAGGATACCTCTCCCTCATCATATCCTCAAGCTCCCATGTAGCTTCTTCTAATTGGTGGTTCCTCCATAAAACTTTAACCAATCGAGTGGTCTTGCTTCATAGGACTTTTTCGCTACGATCCAGAATCTCAATCGGCTGTTCTTCATAAGAAAGATCTTGCTCCAGTGGTACAACTTCTGAGCTGAGTACATGTGAAGGATCAGGTATGTACTTTCATAGGAGAGATACATGGAACACATCGTGAACTTGAGAGAGATTTAGTGGAAGCTCCAATCGGTAAGCTACCTTCCCAACACGATCCAATATTTCTAAAGGACCGATATATCTAGGGCTCAACTTCCCCTCCTTTCCAAATCTCATAACCCTCTTCCAGGGAGATATTCATAAGAACACTTTATCACCCACTTTAAACTCTAGGTCTTTTCATCAGTTGTCGGGATAACTTTTCTGTCGACTCTGAGCTGCTCTTATGTGTTGTTGAATAGATCTGACCTTTTCTGCCATTTCATCAACGAGATCAGGTCCTAATAGCTTTCTTTCCCCAACTTCATCCCAACAAGTTGGAGTCCTGCATTTCTTTCCATAGAGAGCTTCATAAGGAGCCATCTGAATACTGGAGTGAAAGCTATTATTATTAGAAAATTCCACCAAAGGTAGGTGTTGATCCCAACCACCTTTGAAATCCATAGAGAAAGCTCTCAACATATCTTCTAGGGTTTGAATTTTTCTCTCAGACTGACCGTCTATCTGAGGATGATAAGCAGTGCTGAAACTCAACTCTGTATCCAGAGTATGCTGAAGACTTCGCCAGAACTTCGAGGTAAATCTCGGATCCCGATCAGATATAATAGAAAGTTGTACTCCATGAAATCTTACCACTTCCTTTACATATATCCTGGCAAGCTGATCCAGAGAGAAATCCTCTCTAATAGCAATGAAGTGTGCAGACTTTGTAAGACGATCAACTATGACCCAGATAGCATTATTGCCTTTGGATGTTATAGGAAGTCCTGTGACAAAGTCCATAGTGATGTTTTCCCATTTCCATTCGGGTATGGGTAATGGTTGTAACATCCCCTTAGACTTCTGTCTCGCAGCTTTAACTTGTTGAAAAACCAAGCATCGAGAGACATATTCCGCAACATCTCTTTTCTTGCCATCCCACCATAAGTACTCTTTCAGGTCCCAATACATCTTCGTGCTTCCAGGATGAATAGAGAATGAAGAAATATGAGCCTCATCCAGCAGCTCCTTCTTTAATTTGGGGATGGGAGGAACACAAACCCGATTCCTGAACTTTATTATCCCATCAAAATCAAGGTTGAATTCAGGAACGTTTCTCACCTTCTTTTGTAACTCGACATCTTCTTTCTGTGCCTCTTTAATCTTCACATGTATAGATAGTTGAACATTCATTTGAGAAAGATAAGATTTTCCCCCTTCCATTATAATTCCAAGATCCATCCTTTGTAAATCCATAAATATTGGATCTTTTGTGATCCTCATCATGGATAAACTAGCATGGTCTTGTCGACTTAATGCATCTGCCACCTTGTTTTCTTTCCCAGGGTAGTAATGGATTGAGCAGTCGTAATCCTTAATCAGCTCCAACCATCTTCTTTGGCACATATTCAGGTCCTTTTGTGTGAAAATATACTTTAAACTTTTATGATCAGTATAAATATCACACCTTTCACCATAAAGGTAATGCCTCTAAATCTTTAATGAAAAGATTACTGCAGCTTACTCCAAATCATGTGTTGGGTAATTTTGCTCATGGATTTTCAACTGTCGTGAGGCATAAGCTATCACCATATCATTTGTCATAAGAACACACCCCAATCCCTTCTTGGATGCATCACTATAGATCACAAACCTTTCTCCACTACAAGGAAGTGTGAGCAGAGGTGCACTGGATAACCTTCTTTTCAACTCCTTGAAATTCTCTTCACATTCCTCCATCCAAACAAACATAACTCCTTTCCGAGTCAACTTGGTGATTGGATTAGATAATCGTGAAAAATCTTTCATAAAATGTCGATAATATCCAGCCAAACCAAGAAAACTTCAGATCTCAGTTACTGTTGTTGGTATCAACCATCTTTTGATAAGCTCTGTTTTTTCTAGATCCACAGATATCCCCTCTTTTGAGATTATGTGACCCAAAAATGAAACTTTTTGAAGCCAAAATTCACACTTGGTAAATTTGGCATAAAGCTTCTCCTTTCTCAGGGTCTTCAATATTATTCTCAAGTGATCTTCATGTTCTTCCTTTCTCTTTGAGTAGACAAGAATATCGTCTATAAAGACTACCACAAATTGATCAAGATAGTCTCTAAAGACTCTATTCATCAAATCCATGAAGATAGAAGGGGCATTAGTAAGACCAAATGACATCACTATAAATTCATAGTGTCCATACCTTGTACGGAAAGCCGTCTTTGGTATATCCTCCCTTTTGACCATTAATTGATGATACCTTGAATGAAGATCAATCTTGGAAAAGTATTGAGCTCCTCATAGTTGGTCAAATAGGTCATCAATGCGCGGGAGAGGATATTTGTTCTTGATAGTGATCTTGTTAAGTTCTCGATAATCAATGAAGAGTCTCATTTATCCATATTTCTTCTTAACAAATAGAACAGGTGCTCCCCAAGGTGATGCACTAGGGCGTATGAATCCCTTATCAAGATTCTCTTGGAGTTGCTTCTTCAATTCCTGCAACTCAATTGGGGCCATTCTATAAGGTGTCTTTGAAATAGGCAAAGCACCCGGTACGAGTTCTATTGAAAACTCAACTTCACGATTTGGTGGAAGACCCGGTAATTCCACCGGAAAGACATCATCAAACTCCCGTACAATGGGCATATTCTTAATCATGAGTTTCGCACCAACCATTTGAGATAAATAACCTTCATTTAGTGGAATAAATACCCATAAAATGGAAGAAATTTCCACTGGAAGGTTATGTTCATCCTTGCATCGATAAACAATCATAGATTGATCTAGAATATGAAATGTGACTACCCTTCTTTGGCAATTGATATGAGCTCCATATAAAGAAATCCAATCCATGCCAAGAATCACATCAAATTACACTATAGGAAGGATCAAAAGATTTGTAGGAAGCACTTTCCCACAAACTTCGATCAGAGAAGAATTATAAACTTTTGATGCCACTGTTGTGCCATTAGGTGTGGTCACAGCTAACTCAACATCTAATTTTTGAGGTAATATGGTGATACCCTTAGAAAATTCTTCAGAAATAAAATAGTGGGTGGATCCAGAATCAAATAAAACATTTTCTACTTTAGAGTGGATGGTAAGTGTACCTTTCACCACATCGTTATCATACTCCACATCGCTGATAGAAATTGCATGTGACTTTCCTTTTTCATTAGCCTTAAGAGTTTGTTGACGTCGACCATCATCATTAGCCCTTGGATTAGGGCATTTATTGGCATAATGTCCCATCTCCTTGCACTTGAAACATTGAAGTGTAGTAGGTTCATTCTGTGTATCCCTTCCTTTGTTTGCATCATTAGACATCTTCTTCCCATCATCGCGGCATTCAAATGCCTGATGACCTTCCATTCCACATTTGAAACATTTACTTGTCCCTTTAAGACAACTCCCTCCATGTTTCTTTCCGCACTTTGAGCATAAGGGAAAGCTCGTCTTCTTTTCAGTGTGCTCTTTAGATTTTCCTTTGAATTCCATTTTCCTCTTCTTATCAAACCCATATGACTGATGGGTTACTCCAATCTCCATCTCAACTTTGAGAGCACATCGAATGATTTCCTCGTAGCTATTGAAGTCTCTTATGGCTAACGCCCTTCGAAGACTTGGTTTTAAGCCACTAAAGAATCGATCGATCTTACTCTCAGGTTGGATAATAATACCCGAAGCGTACCTTGCAAGTCTTGTAAAATTTTCTTCATAGGTACCAACAGATTCATCATCCTTTTGCTTCAGTTCAAGAAACTATTTCTCCATCTTTGTTCGGAGAATACGAGGGAAGTACTTATTGAAAAATAAGTTCTTGAACTCGTCCCATTCTATGGACTCAATTTCATCCCTTTGCCTCGTATTCTTAATAAGATTCCACCATTGATCAGCATCTCCTTCCAAACGATACACTACTAGGATGACTTTATCATGTTCAGAACATTGAAGAACTGAAAATATCTTTTCAGTAGTACTAATCCATTTCTCAGCAACTAATGGATCAGTAGACCCGCTGAAAGAAGGTGGACGCTGCCTCATGAAGGATTCAACAGAATGTTGCTCCTTCCTTTGCTTGTTTGGAAGTCCTGCATGATTCATAGCTTGAGAAAGTTGTGTGAGCATGGCTACAAGATATTTCATTCCATCTCCCATAATGTTTGGTTTCTCAGGGGGACAATCATTGCATTGCCCGTCGCATTCCACATTAACACGATTCTTTCAGGTTCCAGCCGTTGACTAAAACCAAGAAGAATAGTGTGATCAACACTAATTATAATAGGAAAACCACATAATCAAGAATAAAGCTTAACACTTAAGGTATTATCCTAGGTTATTCATGGCTATTTCTAAAACACTAAGATTGTGTTCTATGCTTAGACTTATCCTTAGGGTTCTTACTAAGGCTTTTACATCCTTGTTTCCAAAGGTTGACTATACCTTTCCTCTGATACCAACTATAACGACCCATACTTTACATACATTGTTAATACTTCAAAATTGAAGCATACTTAATACAACATATAACAAAACCACGAAAGGACCGTATAGGTATAGTGTCTTTAGAAACTGGGAAACATAAACAACTGGTTCAAAAAGCGTCTACACTGTCTCCCATTTATTTCATCATATCTATAGTCCCTTTTGGCATATCTTATTTAATAACCTTCTTCCTGACCTGGGGAAAGAAAACATACAAAAGGGTGAGATCGAATTCTCAGTAAGGGTAAACAAAAGAAATATCAATCACATCATATACATAAGCACATAAATTTTGGAAATCATAACCTGCAAAAGAGATCATAATTTCATAACATGGGATAAATCATGGAAGTGAAATGTAATCACAATAATCATAACATAAAACATGAAACTTTTTGGCATAAAAACATAATCATAGAGAATCATTTCTTATTATTCAAGGCTCATTGCCAAGACTATCTTAGTGGACAAAGTCCCTTTCTAATCCGAGTTCACTCCTCGTTTCAGTCCTGTTTCACTGAACCATTATAACCTACCGTTCCAGCCATGTCTATCTCATGAGATATAAAATCTTTACCCAATGCATTGGAGGGAGATATAGGTCCCAACCATCTCATAATGATACCATTCTTATGTGTGCCACAAAATCATAAATCATACATCATTTCATAACCCATGTAATAAAAATGGGAATCTTAAACATTGTGACATCATAAAAAAATTCATATAAGATAAATGAATTTATAAAAATATAATTCCATCGCAACATAATAAAATCAATGTAATAATAGGGATAAAAAAATAACCCTTTATTATCTTATATGGAAAATGATTTTGATAAAACACTTGAACTCCATTCTTGAGGAAAATACCCTTTCTGCTTCAAAAACACTTTTCCTTTCTTAACATGTCGTACAATTATAAACTAAAAGATGTTGATTAAAAATAAACTTGAAAACTTGTAAAGTAAGCTTCTTGGAAATAATGTTTTAAAAATCCATTCAGGCCGTATAAGTTAAAAAAAACATTCTTCTTGTACTTTTGTCGGAAAAGTCAAAAAGTACCTCGTATGAAAAATGACAAAATATTCCTTTCATATCTTTTATTATAAACTCATCAAAGGGTAAAATTGGATATAAAATATTGGAGAAGGATTTAAATATTACATATTTAGGATACATGGATGTAGATGATAAATATTCCCCAGTAAATTCTGAAGTATAAACAATCTCTGATAAAAATTGAGATTGCGAGATTTTCCCTTACCTTAGGTCCGTTTTTCTTTGTAAGTGTCCAAACCTCCTGTATAATGAGTTAAATAATGTTATTGACTTATTACAGAATCATACTTATTTTTATGATATCATATATGGTCATATTCATAGCTTCTTAGTAGTAATATTTCATTGCTACTTGTTATTCGGGTGTTTATAACTTTTTGTTCTTATGCGTGTCTTGTCGAATAAATTATTATTCTTCTCTTTAGGTTATAGATACATCATTTCAAGAATTTTATTAGTGTAATATATATCATATTCATTCATTCAATTCATTTATATAATCATTATGAAATGAAGATCATGTAGAACGAGTCGCATCACATCGTGGAGATGGTATTCCGTACGTACGCATGAGTGATGATATCGTTCCTATGATCGTGGAATTGTATTGGAGTGTATGTATACTATTTCATAATCAGTATTACATTATAATAGTCATATATAGTCATTATTTACACCATTATACCCATCCAAGTAAGGTGGTGGTGGAAAATATATTACACCACGGCGTGGAGACGGTATTACGTACGTACGCACGCGCGGTGATTTTTTTTCCATAGGATGGATAGATGGTGAAATAGGGTTGTTTCATAATTATAATAACATATCAGTATATGAGTGATACTAATGTTATTACTTCATAATGAAACAACTAAAGAAGAAGAAGTGGAAGAAGAAATAAAGATGAAAGAATCGGAAACAGACATTACCTCTTCTTTGAAGTGCTTCGTTGAGACCTTCTTCTAGGGCACTAAAATTGGTCTTTGAGGAAGAACAGAACCTCTAGGATGTCTCTAGGGAAGTTTAGTGGAGTAATTGTCAGGGGTTTTCCGAGATTTAAGTCTCAAAGTGGTGTGAGCAAGAGGGGGAGGAGGTGCCCTTTTATAAGGGAGGAGAGGGGCACCTTTAGGAAAACTAAAAATATTATTTTATTATAAAGTCAAGTTCAGTTTTAAATAGCTCCAAATTGATATATTTCTAAGCTAAGGTGGGGATGGGTCGAAATCCTCTAATCAAATAGAATTTATACAAGTTTAGGTTCCTATTTTAACCTTATCATTTAGATTTAACATTAAGTTAAATAATTTTACTTTCACCGTGTCTTCTTGTGTTCTTATACTATAAGGTTAATAAAATTACTATAATCAGAAAAACGAACCCCAAGTTGTTTATTATTAATATATATAACCTTATCTAAGTCATTTGTCAGAACCTCATTTTTTTAGGAATAAAATAACAATTACTAATATAATATTTGTTTTAAAAACTATTTTATGTCAATTTTGACACTATTTAGTAATTGATTTTTGTGAAAATCATAACAGAATTTTTAGTTCGAAAAAAGTTAATTAAATCAATAATAACATGTCATATTAACCTAGAAAATTATTGGAATTAATAAAAAGCCTCAAATTACATTTATTTTGGTGTTTATAACATCAATTATGTCAATATTTCATTAATAAAATAATTACTGCAACATCATTGTGTCATAAATAAATTAAATTATTTAATGTCTAAAAATTACAAATAAAATACCATTAGGTAGAAAAGATTTTTATCTTTCTAATGGATATTTATAGTAGAATTTATCTTATGTATAACCCCATATTAAGAATTATTTACTTATTAAACTTTGATTTTAACTATTTTAACCCTTCTTTAAATAAATTAATAATAAATGTCCAAATCTAATCCAAGTGGGCCTAAATGGTCATATTTTATTCCTAAGTTTGTTTTTGGTCGAATTACACTTGTCAAATAGAATTAGTACATGTGTTAGGGTAATAATAATATCATCTTTACCCTTAATTACCCTATTTACTTTTAACCATGGTAAAAAAAAGAAAAAATTACTATTCACCAAAAAATTATTTTCATCTCATTGAACCACATTTTACTTACTGAAGTGTCTCTCAGATTTTTGAAATTCCACTCACAGAAGCGGTAAAATTAAGTTTTATGAAAAATTCAGTTTATTAACTACCACTTAGTGGTTTCACTATTCATCAAAAATTGAAAGTTTTCAGAAAAATACCAAAATTTCATCCTAGGCTAATTTCGATATTCTGAATCCAAAAATGAAGTCCATTTTGAAAAATAAAATTTATAAAATTTCAAAAAGTGGTTATTTCTATATATAACGACTTGTTTTAATAATATTTTAATAGCATATTGTTGTTTAGTGAAACTCGGTATTGCGTACGATGCAAGCTATCGAGGAAGGTCGCGATTTCGTGTAAAGCAAGCCAAGCAAGTGTTGTGTAGAAAAAGATTCCTTTGATGATTTATATAACATAAAAGTCTCGGGTGTTACATTACGTCCTTGCCGTAGCCACTTCTGTGGCTCTTTGGAAATCCACTATAATAAAGAAGTGAATAAAACTTGTACCAACTACCATTAGAAACCATCTATCCCACGATAAGAAATATTATACTGACTCCCGTTAGTTTACAATGTTTCCTTAAAGAAAAAATGAGCCAAACTCAAGAATAAGAACTTTGTTGAAGCTGCTCCACAAATGGTCACTCCGAATCTTTAGTCCAGTTTTCTTGAATCTGAATTTCTGAAACCGGTCTTCTCAGAAAGGTATTGATGATTCCAATTTCCTTCTTCTAAAAAAACTAAAGAAAAAATTCTTCAGGATAATTCTAATCTTCTTATCAATTTAAGATGATTCTGATTATCTTCTTCTCAAACACTCAATAAAACTTTTTCAAGATGGTAGAAACTCTTTACTTCGAATTCTCCAGTGCTCTGCCTATTTCGCATGTGTAAAAGTTGCAAATGAGCGAATGGTCTGAGCACATATTTATAGGTAACTCAGAAGACAAAGGCGAGAAATTGGAAAATCTTTCCCACATCCTCAAATTTCAAAAACTCTGAAAATCTCTCGAATTTAATCTTTAACATTTTACTTCTTCAAATATCCTTAACTTTCTCTGAGATTTATGCAAAGTTGAAATTTAGGTTTTCTTGAAATCTTTATATCTCTCTCAGAATGATAAAGATGGATCTTGGTTTTGATTTACTTAGAAACATGCTCAGAAATCAGGTTCTGAATTGTGGACAAATATAGTTCCAGTTTTCTCAACATGTTGCTCTAAATTGTCATTTCGGTTTTCTCAACATGCTACTCAGAATTTTTATAATGTTCCGAATTTAAGTTCCGAAATTTTCTTGATATTCCTTTGACTTCTTCAACTCTTAGATCTTCTTGAAAAACCTTTTCTATGAGAAAATTTTCTTTCTCTAAGGAACTTTTCATTATCTAATGAAGTTTGTTGAAGGAAACATTTCCTTGAGCTCAAAAACATCTTCAGGTTGAAGGATTAGAGTTTCCTAGCAGCATGCTCAGAAGTAGGATCTAGATAACATGTTCAGATGTAGGATCTAATTTTCCTCATATAGTTTCTCAAAATTCAGGTTCTGAAATCAATATCATGAAATAGGTTCTGGATTTCTGGTTTAGGAAATAGGTTCTGGATTTCTAGTTCAGGAAACAAGTTCTGAATTTATGGTTTAGGAAATAATTTCTAGATTTCAGGTTCAGGAAATAGTTTTGGGATTTCTGTTTCAAGAGACAGGTTCTGGATTTTAGGTTCAGGAAACATGTTCTGGATTTCAGGTTTAGGAAATAGGTTATAGATTTCTAGTTTAGGAAACAGGTTCCAAATTTCTGGTTGAGGAAATAGGTTTCGAATTTCTGGTTCAGGAAATGGGTTATGGATTTCAGATTTTGGAAAGAGGTTCTGAATTTCTGGTTTAGGAAATAAGTTCTGGATTTCTGGTTCAGGAAAAAGGTTCCAAATTTCTGGTTCAGGAACCAGGTTCTGGATTTCAGCTTTAGGAAACATGTTTCAAATTTCTGGTTCAGGAAACAGGTCCTGAATTTCTGGTTTAGGAAACAAGTTTTGGATTTCAGGTTTAGGAAACAGGTTCTGAATTTCTGGTTTAGGAAACAGGTTCTGGATTTCAGGTTCAGGAAACAGGTTCTGAATTTTCTCATAATTTTGCTTAGTGAAAATCATCAACCCTCTTCACCATTTCTTCAATAGCTTTTAAAATGAAACTTTTCATGACATGTGAGAACATTAACATTAGAAAATAATCATCTGATTTTGTTTAGAAAGATTGAGACACTTTCTTAACTTTTGACTTCTTATTTTTCAACATTACCCCCTTTAAGAAAATATTCAGCAACTAGCAACTTCAAATTTCTGTAACTAAAAAACATTCTACAACAAAAACATTAATTGTCAACAAATACAAAACTTTTTAAAAACAAAACACCACATATTTTCTTCAATCTCCCCATTTGGATTTTTTTTTCAACCCTTGTTTACAAATTTTCACCTTAAGAAAATTTTCACATCTCAGGTTCTTGAACATTTCTAAAACATATCATTTCCCATAAAGAGTGTGTCCTGACACCACACTATTGGATAAATTAATGTTTTTGAAGGATTTCCATCCCTCAATGACAAATTTTTTTTGCATCCATGTAAGGATAAACATCACCTTACTCAAAATCCCCCTCAACTTTTATGTTTCTCTTTCTCGCATTTCTTTTCATCTCTCATTTTTCTTTCTCTCTCCACCATTATATGTTAACCATAGCTTCAGATTCACAAATTAAATCTAAGTAAACATTGTTACATACTCTCCCCCTTTGTCATCATAATCCAGATCACAGTGGGGTAAAATTCCTTATAAGTTTTTAGGAAGTCACGGGAGGAGGCTGAACATGGAGTTTCAACCCCAGTTCAACAAACCTTTCCTTTGACATTACTTTTGAAAAAATACCAGCAATCTGATACTTTGTTGAAATATATTCCATCAAGACTTCTCCAGCAGCAACTATCTCATTCAAAAAGTGATACTTTATATCAATGTGTTTTTATCTTGAATATTGAATAGGATTCTTAGAAAGATCAATGACACTTTGATTATAACAGAGTATCTTCAAAGGTTTAGAGACTTTTACACTCAAATATTCTAGCTAAACCTTCGTCCACATCATTTGAGTACAAGCTTGAGTAGCTACAACATATTTGGATTTATCTGTTCTTAATGTTACAAAACATTATTTCTTACTGTGCCAACTCACACAGCATTCCCCTAAGAAAAGTGTTACTCCTGATGTTGATTTTCTATCAATACAATCACCACCATAGCTACCATTGGTATAACCATGAAACTTCATCTCATTGTTTCTCTTGTATAACAACACATGTGAAGTTGTTACTTTAACATATCGCAGAATCCTCTTAACTACCAACATGTGTGATTTTTTTGGATTACTTTGATATTAAGAACATAGAGTTAAAATATAAGCAATATTATGCCTTGAAGTTGTAAGATAAAGAAGGCTTCCTATCAAATTTCTAATGTCTTTTTGATTCGCATTTTTCCCTGATTCATCTTTACTCAAATTTGTGTCCCCTAAGATAAGAGTTGAAACATAAATTGATTCTTCCACCCAAAACTTCTTTAATAATTACTTGTCACACTTTTCTTGGGATACTAAAACGTAGTTTTCTTGTTTTTGAACATGTAATCCAATGAAGAAAGTTAATTCTCCCAACATTGACATTTTAAAATTTGTCTTCATCTCTTCAGCGAACTCTTCACAAACATTTTATTCATCTCTAGAAACAATTATATAATCCACATAAACGATTACAATTAAAGTTTTAGAGTCAGTACCTTTAACATACAAGTTGCTGTCACCCTTTCATTTAGAAAAGTTCATCTTTCCTAGAGAATTGTCAAGCTTCAAATACCATACTCATGGAGCTTGTTTCAGCCCATACAAGGCTTTATTCAATTTTTATGCTTTGTTTTCATCATCATCAAGTACAATACCACAAGGTTGTTCAATTTATACTTCTTCCTCAATCTCACCATTTAAGAAAGTTGAATTTACATCCATATGATAATACTTGTAATTTCGATGAGCATCCACTACAAGAAACATTTGAATAGTTTCCAACCTTGCAATATGGGAAAAGGTTTCATTAAAATCCACACCTTCCACTTGTGCAAATCCTTTATGTAACACCCCTAGATTTTATGAAAAAATTTCTTTTAATTTCATTAATGTCTTGTGTTATATTCTACACCAAGATTACCTTGCGCTATACGCAACACCGTATTAGCTTGTAGTATACGCAACACTATTCTTGGATCGTGTTACACACAATTTTGATAATAGTTATTCTACGTAACATTGAGTATATATATATATATATATTCAATGTATAAATGAAATATGGTTGGATTCTGTTATACGAAAAAACAAAGGATTCTTTCACAACATGCAACCCTGACTTGGCTTGCATTACACGCAATCGCGACCTTCATCGATAGCGTGTGTTGTACGCAATACCGGTTTTTAATAAACAATGTTATATTATTATAATATTGTCATGAACTATCCGTTATGAATAGTATTAACTAAATTTTGAATTTTATAACATTATTATTCATCTTACACATTTCTAGAACATGGTATAAGAACAAAATAAATTTTTCTGGTAAAATAAGTATTTTTCAAAAAAAGGCAGTTTTGCTGCCTTTTGATGGCGCACCCACTTTAAATATAGTTTTTGACATGTTTATAAGTTCAATTTTACAAAATAAAATTCTTCTTTGGAATCAAGAAATAAAAATTTACTTTGGATAAATTTTTCATATTATTCTAGTAACTTTCACATTTTAATGAATAGTAAAAACACGCTATATTTTAATTAAAAAAACATTTTTCATCGTAATATCTTATATGGTTAAATTATAATATTGAATGGTTTTAAAGTATAAATAGAATATATTTTTACCATTTAATATAATGTATGTCATTAGCATTTATTTTACCTTGAATTCATAGGTTAAATCAATTCAATCTTTTGCAATGTTTTAAACAAAAACCCGTTTTTATTCGACAACGAGATTAATTTTAATTTAATTTATTCAACTTCTATGTATTGAATTTTAAAAAATGGATTCCATATTTGGAATCCGTGGGTCCAAATTATGTTAATAGGATACTTTTTATTTTTGGGAATTATGAATAGTAACTACGGTAAATTTTATTTACCATAGTTAAAGGTAAATCGGGTAATTAAGGGTAAATATAATATTTTAAAATTACCCTAACAAATGTCAAAATCCTATTGGATGACTAAAAATCGACCCATATCACCTAAGGGTCAGATTAGATTCATTTAATTAAATTTTGTCAATGAAAATAATTTAATTATTAATAAAACCAATGAATGTGACAACATGTCACTTTCTTAAATCTTATAAGTATAATAATTTTAATCTAGTGATAAACTTCATGAAACTTCGAACATGAATAGTCTCCAGAAATATAATACAATTATCTACATCATAGGAATTTATTTATAATTTTTAGGGATTAAATAATTATTATTTATTATGACACAAAGATGATGCAGTAATTGTCTTATTAATGAAATATTGACTTAATTGATGTTATAAATGCCCAAATAAATGTAATTTGATACTTCTTATGACTTACAATAGTTTTATAGGTTAATATGTCATGTTATTATTTATTTAAGTAACTTGGTTCTAACTTATCATTCTGTTATGAATTTCATAAAAATCATGTACCAAATAGTGTCAAAATTGACATAAAATAGTTTTTAAAACAAATATTATATTATTAATTGTTATTTTATTCATAAAAATCTAATGTTTGGCCAAATGACTTATATAAGATTATATATATTAATAATAAACAAATTGGGGTTCTTTTCGCTTTATATAGTATGTTTATTAACCAAATAGTGTAAGAAAACAAAAAGACACGGTAAAAGTTAAATTATTTAACTTAGAGTTAAATCTAATTGATAAGGTTAAAATAATAACCTAAACTTGTCCAAACCATATTGGATGAGAGGATTTCGAACCATCCACACCTTAGACTCTAAATAAATAAATTTGGATCTATTTAAAACCAAAATTGACTTTATAATAAAATAATATTTTTAGTTATTCCAAAGGTGCCCCTCTCCTCCCTTATAAAAGGGAACCTCATCCCTCTCTTCCTCACACAACTTTGAGCCTTCAAGCTCGGCCAATCCCTGAAAAATTCTCTTCTCCACTTCCCTAGAAACATCCTAGAGGTTCTGGTCTTCCTCAAAGACCAATTTTAGTGCCCTGAGAGGAGGTCTCAAAGGGGCGCTTCAAAGAAGAGGTAATTTCCGTTACCGATTCATTCACCTTTATTTCTTCTTCCACTTCCTCTTATTAGGTTGTTTCATTATGAATTAATAACATCAGTATCACTCATATATTGATATGTTATTATAAGTATAAAATAATCCTATTTCACCATCTATCCATCCTACGAAAAACGAAATCACCGCGCGTGCGTACGTACGGAATACCGTCTCTACGCCGTGGTGAAATCTATTTTCCACCAACACCTTACATGGTTGGGTATAATGGTGTAAAGAATAACTATACATAGTTATTATAACATCATACTAATTTTGATATATTGTATCATCCACTCCAATTCAATTCCATAATCATGAAAATGATATCATCGCTCGTGCGTACGTACGGACTACCGTCTCCACGACGCGATGAGATTCATTCTCCACTTTAACCATTCGTGAATGATTATAAAGTACATATAATAAGTAATCATGAAATATATGAAATAATAATGATACTGGATATATGTTTATATATATGTATTTCATCTACTTAATTCCATTCAACTCAATAAGGAAACGAAAACATCGTTCATGCGTACGTACGGCCTACCGTCTCCATGAACGGTGTATTTCTTTCCATTTACTGATTTATTATATGTATATTATGAATATATATTATATATAAATCATGTTTTATATTCTTTAATTAAGTAATAATGATCTAAGTAATCATATGAATAATTACAATTCAAAACATGGACGACAAATGAAACGATTTTACCCAAAACGCTTCTTTAACATGGAATTTACAAAAGAACGGGTAATATAAAGTCATAAGTGAACCATATATGATATCATAACAATGAATATGATTCTGGAATAAGTCAATTACATTATTTAGATCATTAAACAGGAGGTTCAGACACTTACGAAGCAAATCGGACCAAAGGTAAGGGAAAATCTTGCAATCTCAATTTTTATCCGAGATTGTTTATACTTTGGTATTTACTGGGGTGTATTTTATCATCCACATCCATGTTTACTCAATATATAATATTTATATCCTTCTACAATAGTTTATATCCAATTTTACCCTTCGTTGAGTTTTTAGTAAAAGATATGAAAGGAATCTTTTGTCGTTTTTCGTACGAGGTATTTTTTGACTTTTCCAACAGAAGTACGAGAAGAATGTTTTTTTAACTTATACGACATGAATGGATTTTTAAAACATTATTTCTAAGAAGCTTAATTTACAAGTTTTCAAGTTTATTTTTAATCAACTTCTTTTAGTTTAAAATTGTATGACATTTTAAGAATGAAAAATGTTTTTGAAGCAGAAAGGATATTTTCCTCAAGAATGGAGTTCAAGTGTTTTATCAAAATTATTTTCCATATAAGATAATATAGGGTTCTTTTTATATCCCTATTATTACATTGACTTGATAATGTTGTGATGGAATTATTTTTATGAATCCCTTTATCTTATATGAATTGTTTTATGATGTCCCGATGTTTAAGATTCCCATTTTTATTACATGGGTTATGCAATGATGTATGATTTATGATTTTGTGGCACACATAAGAATGGTATCATTATGAGATGGGTGGGACCTATATCTCCCTCCAATACATTGGGTAAAGATTTTATATCTCATGAGGTAGACATGGCTGGAATGGTAGGTTATACCGGTTCAGTGAAACAGGACTGAAACGAGGGTGACTCGGTTCAGAAAGGGACTTTGTCCGCTAACATAGTCTTGGAAATGAGTCTAGACTAACAAGAAATGATTATCTATGATTATGTGTGTATTACACAAAGTTTCATGTTTTATGTTATGATTATTAGGATTACATTTCACTACTATGATTTATCCCATGTTATGAAATTATGATCTCTTTTGCAGGTTAAGATTTCCAAAAGATATGTTGTTATGAATATGATGTGATTGATATTTATTTTGTTTACCCTTATTGAGCATTTGAGCTCACCCTTTTATGTTTTCTTTTCCCCAGGATATAAAGAAAGGTTTTAGGTAAGAAAAAAAAGGAAGATCTTTATGGGAGATATTGAAGATCTTTCACCACGATTAGAAGATCATATTCCGAGTTTCCAAAGACACTAAACTATTACGGTCCTTATGTGTGTGTTTTTGTAATGTACTAAGTATTCCGAAAAAGTAATGTAATGTCCATGTACGTTAAGCTTTGGGTCTCTACAGTTGGTATTAGAGGAAAGGTTTAGTCAACCTTTGGAAACTAGGATGCGAAAACGTTAGTGAGACCCCTAGAGATATTTCTAAGGTATGTCTAAGTCTAGGGATGTCCCTAAGGTTAAGTATACGTATAGGTTATAGTACTAGAATTACGCTAACGATCATAGAATTTAACCTAAGAAGTTAGATATTGAGGATACTCCCCCTTTATAATGTTGTTTTCCCTAGAATGATTTTTGCCTCTCACACTATTCTTTTTGGGTTTTAGACAATAGCTGGAACCTGAAGGAACCGTGTTGATCAATGCAATGGACAATGAAATGATTGCCCTCCTGAACAAACAAATGTTATGGGAGATGGAGTGCAAAATCTTATTTATATACTTACACAATCTATGAATTATTATGGACTTCCAAATGAGCAGAGAAGGGAACAATATTCTATTGAGTCCTTCATGAGGCAACATCCACCTTCTTTCAGTGGGTCTTCCGATCCACTTGTTGCTGAACAATGGATCAGTACCACTGAAAAGATATCTTCAGTTATTCAATGTTCTGAGCATGATAAAGTCATCTTAGCAATATATCTTTTGGAAGGTGAAGCTGATCAATGGTGGAATCTTATTAAGAATACGAGGCAAAGGGATGAAATTGAGTCCATGGAATGGGACGAGTTCAAGAACTTATTTTTCAGTAAGTACTTCCCTCGTATTCTTCGAACAAAGATGGAAAAGGAGTTTCTTGAGCTGAAGCAGAAGGATGATGAATCTGTTGGTATATACGAAGTGAATTTTACAAGACTTTCATGGTATGCATCTGGCATTATCATCCAACCTGAAAGTAAAGTTGATCGATTTTTCAGTGGCTTAAAACCAAGTCTTCGAAGGAAATTAGCTATAAGAGACTTCAGTAGCTATGAAGATATTGTGCGTTGTGCGATCAGGGTAGAAATGGAAGTTGGTGTTACATATCCATCTCATGGTTTTGACAAGAAACGAAAGATGGAGTTCAAGGAGAAATCTCAGAATAATGGTGAAAAGAAGATGAATGTTTCCTTATGCACAAAGTGTGGAAAGAAGCATGGTGGATATTGTATTAAAGGAACTAGAAAATGTTTTAAGTGTTTAAAAGAAGGTCATCGAGCAGTTGAGTGTCAAAGTAATGGAAAAAGGGTTTCTAATGATGTGAACAAAGAAAACACTGTAGAGAACGCACCCCCAACACTTCAATGCTTCAAGTGCAAGGAAATGGGGAATTATGCTAATAAATTCGCTAATCCAAGGGTTAGTGATGATCGACATGAGCAACCGCTTAAGGAAAAGGACAAAGGGAAGTCACATGCGATCATTATTGGCGATGTTGAATATGACAACGATGTGGTGGAATGATTAAGTGTTTATGTAATGGGATTCCAAAATAATGTTGTATCATGGAGTATTGGAATCTTTATGTATTGGTCTAATGTGGTATTCAAAGTGATTGAGATATTTTTGGAAATAAGATGATATGCGCATAATGAAGGGAAAACGAGAAAATGAAATGTTTAACAGTATTCATGAGATCATGATTGATATAAGGACTAAGTGATATCATGGTTTTAGTATATAGAATTTTGAGGATTTTGGTATGTGGAAAGTGTTAACTTTTAACTGCATTCATGTTTTCACTAAGGTTCAATGGGTATTCATTCTTCCAGAGAATACATGATTAAGGTATTCACATGTTTGTAATTTGACCAGCAAGATATATCTTATGATATATGGGGGATAAATGATGGCATTCACGTAATTGTTCTGTGACATTTCAAGTAACCATTTTCTTTATACTATGAGCTTGGACCGAAGTATTTTAGATAAGCATAGAATGGATTATGTTGGACATAAGTTAGGATAAAACGTTTTTCGATATTATTGATGGCATGTTATAGTAATATAGATTTAGAAAAAGGACAACCTACAGGACGGGCGACAGTCCATCGCGTCAGACAAGGCTGTGGGAATCGAACCCACAACCGAAGTGCGACTGGCCTTTATCGCCTACCACTGGCCTACAGGAAGTCCCGGTTTAGTAGAAACTAGTTTTATTATATTAAGCAGTATGATATATAAAGTATAAGTCCATTTTAGGAACCATATATGATTAATCTCACTATAGAATGACTTATGTATATTTAATAACTTTTTCTAATCTTTTGTTTGAGACAGATGGAATGACCCGTCATTCTATCACATGATCTGCTAACACTTCACGAATAACAAATTCAACTTCATTTATTTAAGAGATGAAGTAGAAATTGTTCAAGGCACGAACAACAGTGAGATTGTACCAAAATAAAGTAAGTATTTATTCTAATTCAAATTATTCAACTTTAGGGAAACAATCTTGAAAATAAAAAATGTTGTCCTAGTGCTCTTATATCTGATTAATCAGATGGTACCTTTGATCGTCACAAATTTTTGGATTTGTGATTGTTGGCTTTTCCATAGCCATGTTCTCTACCACTCTCCATCAGAAAATGATGGTTAGATTTTTCTTCCATATCCATATTCCACCTATGTGGAAACCCAGTGATTAGTTTATTTGGGTAACCGTTACGTTTCATACTTTTGTTTTTAAATATTGGTTTTGGTATTCCTTTTTACGATGTGGGTTTCTATTAAAGAAACTTTCGAGTAGTAAACCATTTATAACCCCGAAGAATTTCGAGGGAGAAATTATTTTTAAGGGGGGTATAATGTAACACCCCTAGATTTTATGAAAAATATTCTTTTAATTTCATTAATGTCTTGTGTTGTATTCTACACCAAGATTACCTTGCGCTATACACAACACCATATTAGCTTGCAGTATACACAACACTATTCTTGGATCGTGTTACACACAATTTTGATAATAGTTATTCTATGCAACATTGAGTATATATATATATATATATATACAATGTATAAATGAAATATGGTTGTATTCTATTATACAAAACAACGAAGGATTCTTTCACAACACGCAACCCTAACTTGGCTTTCATTACACGCAATCACGACCTTCCTCGATAGCGTGTGTTGTACGCAATACCGGGTTTTAATAAACAATGTTATATTATTATAATATTGTCATGAACTAGCCGTTATGAATAGTATTAACTAAATTTTGAATTTTATAACATTATTATTCATCTTACACATTTCTAGAACATGGTATAAGAACAAAATAAATTTTTCGGGTAAAATAAGTATTTTTCAAAAAATGCAGTTTTGCCGCCTTTTGATGGCGCACCCACTTTAAATCTAGTTTTTGACATGTTTATAAGTTCAATTTTACAAAATAAAATTCCTCTTTGGAATCAAGAAATAAAAATTTACTTTGGATAAATTTTTCATATTATTCTGGTAACTTTCACATTTTAATGAATATTAAAAACACACTATATTTTAATTAAAAACAACATTTTTCATCGTAATATCTTATGTAGTTAAATTATAACATTTAATGGTTATAAAGTATAAATAGAATATATTTTTACCATTTAATATAATGTATGTCATTATCATTGATTTTACCTTGAATTTGTAGGTTAAATCAATTCAATCTTTTGCAATGTTTTAAACAAAAACCCGTTTTTATTCGACAACGGGATTATTTTTAATTTAATTTCTGAAACTTCTGTGTATTGAATTTTAAAAAATGGATTCCATATTTGGAATCAGTGGGTACAAATTATGTTAATAGGATACTTTTTATTTTTGGGAATTATGAATAGTAACTACGGTAAATTTTATTTACCATAGTTAAAGGTAAATCGAGTAATTAAGGGTAAATATAATATTTTAAAATTACCCTAACAAATGTAAAAATCCTATTGGATGGCTCAAAATAGACCCATATCACCTAAGGGTCGGATAAGATTCATTTAATTAAATTTTGTCAATGAAAATAATTTAATTATTATTAAAACCAAAGAATGTGACAACATGTCACTTTCTTAAATCTTATAAGTATAATAATTTTAATCTAGTGATAAACTTCATGAAACATCAAAAATTAATAGTCTCCTAAAATATAATACAATTATATACATCATAGAAATTTATTTATAATTTTTAGGGATTAAATAATTATTATTTATTATGACACAAAGATGATGCAGTAATTGTCTTATTAATGAAATGTTGACATAATTGATGTTATAAATGCCCAAATAAATGTAATTTGAGACTTTTTATGACTTACACTAATTTTCTAGGTTAATATGACATGTTATTGTTGATTTAAGTAACTTGGTTCGAACTTATCAGTCTGTTATGAATTTCATAAAAATCATGTACCAAATAGTGTCAAAATTGACATAAAATAGTTTTTAAAACAAATATTATATTATTAATTGTTATTTTATTCCTAAAAATATATGGTTCGGCCAAATGACTTAGATAAGATTATATATATTAATAGTAAACAACTTGGGGTTTTTTTGGCTTGATATAGTAATTTTATTAACCATATAGTGTAAGAAAACAAAAGACACGGTAAAAGTTAAATTATTTAACTTAGAGTTAAATCTAATTGATAAGGTTAAAATAATAACCTAAACTTGTATGAACCCTATTGGATGAGAGGATTTCGACCCATCCCCACCTTAGACTCGAAATAAATCAATTTTGATCTATTTAAAACCAAACATGGCTTTATAATAAAATAATATTTTTAGTTATTCCAAAGGTGCCCCTCTCCACCCTTATAAAAGGGCACCTCATCCCTCTCTTCCTCACACAACTTTGAGCCTTCAATCTTGGAAAATCCCTGAAACATTATCTTCTCCACTTCCCTAGAAACATCCTAGAGGTTCTGGTATTCCTCAAAGACCAATTTTAGTGCCCTAAGAGGAGGTCTCAAAGAGGCGCTTCAAAGAAGAGGTAATTTCCGTTACCGATTCTTTCACCTTTATTTCTTCTTCCACTTCTTCTTCTTAGGTTGTTTCATTATGAATTAATAATATCAGTATCACTAATATACTGATATGTTATTATAAGTAAAAAACAATCCTATTTCACCATCTATCCATCCTACGGAAAACGAAATCACCGCGCGTGCGTACGTACGGAATACCGTCTCCACGCCGTGGTGAAATCTATTGTCCACCAACACCTTACATGGATGGGAATAATGGTGTAAAGAATAACTATAAATAGTTATTATAACATCATATTTATTTTGATATATTGTATCATCCACTCCAATTCAATTCAATAATCATGAAAATGATATCATCGCTCGTGCGTACGGACGGACTACCGTCTCCACAACGCGATGAGATTCATTATCCACTTTAACCATTCGTGAATGATTATAAAGTACATATAATAAGTAATCATGAAATATATGACATAATAATGATACTGGATTTATGTCTATATATATGTATTTCATCTACTTAATTCCATTCAACTCAATAAGGAAACGAAAACAGCGTTCATGCGTACGTACGGCCTACCGTCTCCATGAACGGTGTATTTCTTTCCCCAAACCATGCACATAGGCTACCCTATACCCATGGTTTTCTCTACACCGTGGTTATAAGGTATCAATAAAAATACATATACCCACGGTTTTCCCATAAACCATTGGTACAGTCATCGGATAAAAAAATTGGCGGGAGTTCTATACCCACGGTTTATTCCCCTATACCCACGGTTTAAATAATTATATTTAATAAAATATATATATACATACATATATGTGGTGATGGGGTAGTTTTAAGTCTTATCGTGAACAGAGAAGTGTTCGCAAGATCGAATCTCGTGGGTCGCTATTTTGTAAAATATGCTTTACCCATGGTTTCCAAAACATGGGTATAGAGTTATGACATGGTGGAAAACCTATACCCATGGTTTTTACAAACCGTGGGTATAGGTCATAGACCTATACTGATGGAACCAACGACCACGGTTCCCCAAACCATGGGTATAGCCTATACCCACAGTTTTGGTGTCTATACCCACAATTTTGAACCATGGGTATAAGATCATTTTATAGTAGTGTTCTACTCAACATACTTATTTTCTTTTTAGAAAACTTCTTATTGAATTATTTATAAGTCTTCTCTTATTTTTCATTCTTTTTATACTTCTTCCATCAAGGATTCTCATTAGAAACATCTTGATATTATCCATCTTTCTTCTTAGGGAAATTCATAGCAAATGGTCCGATTCCACCACACTCAAAACATTTGAGAGGAACTTTCCCTCCATACTTTCCTCTTCTTCTTCGATAGTTCTTGGATATGAGAGACATGATTTTTTCATTTAACTCTTCATCTTCCTTATCAACTGACTCACAATGATAAGCTTCATCATCGTCTTGGATTTTCATCTTTCACATATCTTCAATAGCCATTTCATCTTCCCCTTCTTCTTAAAGATTTGAGCTTTCCTAATTTCATAAGTAACAATAAAGTTATGAATTTCATAAAGAGATAAATCATCCTTATAATCTAAAGCTCAAATTTTAGAATCAAACCTGTCTGGAAAGCTTATCATAATTTTCTTCACAATTGTAGAATCTTTCAAGTCTTCTCCAAATCCCCTGATGTTGCATAAATTTCATTAACTCTGGTGAAGTATTCATCAATTGTTTAATCATCTCTCATCCTGATGTACTCAAACATACTACGCCATATTTGTATCTTGGCCTCCTTGACTTTTTTTATTTCCTTCAAAAACACTTTCCAGATTTTCCCACATGCCTTTTGATATTGTGAGACCCATAACCCTTTGATAAAAATTTTCTTGATAAGGACATGAGAATATAATTTCTAGCCTTTGCATAAAATTCTACGTTTCTCTTATCATCAAACGTCATAGGAGAATTTTTATCATTAGGTGGAAAGCCAATAGCAGCAGCATCAACAACTTCCATGCCATGAGATAAGAAATAAGGAATCATCCTATTTTTCCATCTATAATAATTCTTTCCATTGAATATAGGAATTCCTCTACTATTTATAGAATTGATATTCTATATGATAAAGATAAAACAAGGGTACCTGCCTCTCATACCACTTAAAGTTCAAAGGATATAATAGCAACTGAGAAGGGGGGGTCAAATTAGTTGTAATTTTTTTTTATAATTTTCAAAACATTAAGAAAATTAACCATTACAACCTGTTAAGATTTATTTCCTTATCAACCTTTAGTAAGAAACTCAAGTATGTAATAAAGGTAAAGAAAGAAAGGAACACAATATTTACAAGGTTCGGCCTCAATAAGAGAACCCACATCCTGGCTATAGCCACTCCCGTGGGTCTTTGGAAATCCAATTTAATAAAGAAGTGAATATAACTTGTGCCAACTACTGTTTGACACCTTATATATCTTAATATGAATGATTATACTGACTCTTGTAAGTTTAAAATACTTCCTTAAATAAAAAATGAGCCAAACACAAGAATAAGAACTTTGTTGAAGCTCCTCTAGAAATGATCACTCACAATATTTAGTCCGGTTTTCTTTAATCCGATTTTCTGAAACCAGTCTTCTCAGTATGGTAATAATGATTCTGATTTCCTTCTGCTAAAAAATATTAAGAAAAACTTCTCCAAGATAATTCTAATATTCTTAGCAAGGTTAGATGATTATGATTTTCTTCTTCTCAAACACTCAAGAAAACTTTTTCAAGATGATGGAAACATCTCACTTCGAATTCTCTAGTGATCCTCCTTTTCCACATGTGTAAAAGTTTCAAATGAACGAATGGTTTGAGCACATATTTATAGGAAACTTAAAAAAAGGTGGGAAACATGAATGTCTTTCCCTCTTTCTCAAATTTCAAAAACCTCCAAATATCTCACATTTAATCTTCAATATTTGACTTCATAAAATCTCCTTAAATTTCTCCGAGATTTACAAAATGTTGAAATTCAGGTTTTCTTGAACAATTTATATCTATACTTGAATGATAAAGCTAGTTCTTGGTTCTGATTTTCTACAAAACTTGCTAAGAAATCAGGTTATGAATGGTACAAAAATTAGGTTCCTGTTTTCTCAACATGTCGATCAGAATTGTCATTCCTGTTTTCTCAACATGCTACTCAAAATTATCATAAGGTTCCGAATTCAGGTTCTGAACTTTTCTTGATATTCCTTTGACTTCTTAATCACTTCAATCTTCTTGACAGACCTTTTCTATGAGAAAGTTTTATTTCTCTAAGGAAATTTTACTTATCTTAGGATGTTTTTTGTAGGAAACATTTCCTTGAGTTCAAAAACATCTTCAGGTTGTAGGATCCGAGTTTCCCAGTAACATACTCACATGTAGGATCCAGATAACATGTTCAGAAGTAGGATCTAGGTTTCCTAATAAGGTTTCTAAAAATTCGGGTTTTAAAATAAGGTTCAGGAAATAGGTTCTAGATTTATGGTTCAGGAAACAGGTTCTGGATTTCTGGTTCAGGAAATAGGTTCCAAGTTTCTAGTTTAGGAAACAGGTTCTGTATTTCATGTTCAGGAAACGGGTTCTGGATTTCAGGTTTAGGAAACAGGTTTCGAATTTCTAGTTCAGGAAACAGGTTCTGGATTTCATGTTCAAGAAATAGGTTCAAAATTTCTGGTTCATGAAATAGGTTCCTAATTTCTGGTTTAGGAAACAGGTTCTCGGTTTATGGTTAATGAAACAAGTTCTGGATTTTAGGTTCACGAAATAGGTTCTAAGCTTCTAGTTCAAAAACAAGTTCCGATTTTTTTGGTTCAGGAAACAGGTTCTAGATTTTAGATTCAAGAAACAGGTTCCGAATGTCTATTTTAGGAAACAGGTTCAAGATTTCAAGTTCAGGAAGCAGTTTCTGAATTTTCTCATAATTTTTCTCAGTGAAAATCGTCAACCCTCTTCACCATTTCTTCATCATCTTTTATCATGAAACTTTTCATGATATGTGAGAACTTTAAGATCAATAAAGCATCATCTGATTTATTTAGAAATTTTGTGACACCATATTAACTTCTTACTTCATATTTTTCAACATCATCCTCTTTATGAAAATCTTCAGCAACTAGCAACTTCAACTTTCGGTAACTAAAAAACATTCAACAAAAATTGATTAGTTGTCAAAAAATTCAAAACATTTTCAATACAAAACACCACATAGTTTCTTCATGTATAAAATAAATGATTTTAATGTGGAATTATGTGAGAGGTGTTAGAGGATTTATAGGTAACCCAAGATAAAAAAATAGATCATCATCATCACCAAGGACCATCAATATGGATCAATTTTTCATTAGTGATTTTTCATAAAATATGGTAGGTATTTTCTTATTTTTGAATATCTATATTCATCATGTATAAAATATTGAATTTATGTTTAGAAACCCTCATTCATCCTGATTTAGCTTGGGTGAATCATTTTGATCAATATATGTTCAATTTTCATAGAAAATTATTGTACCCCAATTTTAATCTGGTAATGATTGAGGGTTTTATCAATCCCCATTCCTTTTATTTTAGGCAGAGAAATTGATTACCTAACATTTTTGATGTTTAATATGAATATGACGGTTGACGAACAATGAACTAGGAGTCATTTCTCTAATATATTCCACCTCACTCCTATATATATATATATATATATATATATATATCTTTTTTGTAGATATTTATATCAATTTACCTTCTCATTATTGGGTGGATGGTTAACCATTACAGGGTTGATATAGATGTGGTATGAGGCTGGTTAGGGTGGGATAGAGAATATCTAGTTGGGAGTGGAAGTATGAGGGGTGGTAAAGAGTAGTGACTCGGTTGAGGGGAGCAACGATAGAAAGGGAGGTCGACCGATGATGTGGTGTGGAGATAATAGGTGATGGGTCAGCATGAGTAGAATATTGTGTGGTGATTCCTGATGGATAATAAAATGAATAGATATATGAATACACCAATGGTTGACATTCCATGGAGAGGGTAAATCTCTGTTGGATAACAGTGTTATGTTTCAATGATGACCATTTTTCCACTGTGGTTGTCATTACTGATGGGGAATGATGTACAAGTGCAGATGGGACATCCCTACCCTATGGCCCTTTCCCACATACAAGGAATAATGGTAATGGCTACATGTTATTAAAAATGTGTGCTTGTCTTATAGGTCTACGTGGGCCATCTCAACTATGCCACCTCAAGATTTTAAAATATCAATATGTTCAATAGTATATATTGCACGCAACACCAAACATAAATGAGTAATAAAATATTTTCATACTAATATAATTATTATAACCTATCATTTAAATTGATGGGTAATAAGAGGAATAATTGCATTATAAAATTTATAAAGGCCATGTATTGATTAATTGTTTGAAAATAAACATTTAATTTTTTTAGTAAATTCATATTATGCTTCAAAAATATGTGCGCTTAAAAAATATTTTTGTTTATTTTTATAAAAAAATATTATATTTAATTTCATCTAGTATTAGAAAATGTATTTGAAAAAATAAACTTCCTTTATGAAATTATCTTTTAAAAATTAACTAAGAATGGATTTTTCAGAAACTTCTAATTTTTTTTATTTTTTAATGAATTGTAAAATATAAATATTTTTAATAAATACTGTATTTTTTTGACGAATTTATAAGGTTAATTTTTTTAAAATTATTTAAAATTGAAATTATTTTGTTTATTTTATGAGTAATATAATTAATTTCATTGGATCAATTTTATTGATGAACTTGGAATAAAAACATTTTTGTATTTAAAAATATTTTTTCTAAAAATATTCATTTCATTGTGTCTAGTACTGGTATATTAATTTAATTTCTACCACATTTTGATATTTAATCTTGAAAAATTAATCAAATATTTAAAATTAATAGCTTCACATTTGGTAGAAATTCCCCTTCTGTTTTTGGTCAATATGCATAGTAACATTAGTAATTTTGGTCACTTCGGTATGGGTAAAACAAGTAAAAAAGGGTAACAAGTTTTTGCTAAATCTTAAAAATATCACTAGCTGTAACATCCCAAGATTTTAAAAATAAACACTATGCATCATCGAGATTAAATGAATAAATAAATATTTTTATTTTAATGTGAACTTTCTAACCTATTAGTTATATAGTTGGGTATTAATAGAAATAAATAATTTATGAAATAAATATAAAGTTCTAACTCTATAAGAATATATTGGTAAATTCATAGAAAATAACTACATACTTTTTAGTTAATCCATTTTATTCATCAGAAACATGTTTTCTAGAAAAGTGATATTTATTTCTTTTTATGGAAAATTATTAATCTATGAAAATTTTAGAAAATTTATATTAAAAAATTCTTTTTAATTTTTAATAAATAATGATAAAATTAACATTGAATGTATTTTTGAGAATTTTATGAAAATATGAAATTTTCAAAGAATAGTGAAAAATGAGGGTTTTATTTTGAAAAATATATTTTATTTTCATTTTAAATTTATGTTTTGGATTTGTTTTAAAATTTAATTAGTCAAATTTAATTTAAAATAATAAATTTTTTAAAATAGATTTATACTAAAATATAGTATAAAAACATTTTATACATAAAAATGGCATTTTTCCAAAACATTGGTTTTCGTTGTATTTTTCTAGTTTAATTTTAAAATAAATTAACCCACATATATGTTTTTTATTTTGAAAAATATATTCCACATTTTGAATCAGAAGGTCTAAATTTATTAAATAGGGCCATTTTATTTTTGAACCATATGAATTGTAAACTTTGTAATTTTTATTACCATGGTTAATGATAAATTGTGTAATTAAGGGAAAGAATAATATGATAAGGATTAGTAAATTATAGCAACACTTGAATTTTTTTATGAGTATTTTTTTGACATAAAGCACATATGGTTTGAATTTAAGACCCCTTGGTGGCACTTGGTTGACTTTACGTCTCTTAAAGGATTTTGTTTCAAGACAATTAAAACTTATCAAACTATGATTTTTAATAAGAACTAAATTTTTAGTATGTTTTCACCCAGATGATATGTTAAACTATAAATAGGATTTCCAAATAAAAAAATTAATCTTAATCATGGTTATTTATTTTTAATTTTTAGGTAATAAATAATTAACCTAAATGATTTCACAACAATGAGGAAATAATTATTAAATTAATGGAAGAATAAAATAAATGATATTAGAAATATTAGAATTGATATAATTTGAGAAATTCAAGGTGATAATGAAATTTTATTAATAAATTTTACATTTATCAGATATGATAAAATAGTTTTTTTAATCTGTCTCTTTGTTTTGATGTTTTTAAATTAAACTAATCAATTGTATTAATTTTTACAATAATGCTATTTCAGGAAAATAATATATTATTAAATTATTAAAAAATATTAAAAATTTTAAATAAGAGAATGTTTATAAAATATGTTGTAAAACATCAGCCCAAAATCATTTAATACTCATTTGGAAGTCTTTTTCTCTAGAATATTCTTATTATATTTTAATATTTAGAGAAATTCCCGAAGTTCCCCCACCTCTCCTATAAAAGGGAAGTAGTTCTTCTCAATATATTACACTTCAATACCATTTTGGATCAGCAAATATATTATAAAATGTATTATTATAACTCATAATCTCATTATATAGGCTTATTTTATGCATAATAGGAACCTTGTTGGTCTAAATGTTCTTAGAAAATTTGTTTTTTTCGAAGAAGATATATCATTTTTAATCAAGATTTTCTATTTTGTTTATTCGTCAACATCCATTCAACCTTATTAATCCTAGATAAAATAATAAATCAAGTATCCTAAATATAATTACATATTATTATTTTAGTTTAATGGCCAATATTCATCTCCATTTGCATTAAATGAGAAAATAATTTATCGTTAGTGTGTACGGTGGACTACCGCCCTGCAAATCGATATAATTCATTTTCCATAACCACATATCAAGACGAGTTATAATTATGGAATTAATGTTTTCTTATGATTATAATAATATATTTTTTTTTATTAAAAGATAATATGTGATTCACATTCTGATCATTCCATGTAGATAAAAATGATAACATCATTTGTGTGTATGTGTGAATTATCACCTCCACAAATCGATGTAATTCATTTTTCATCCCCTCATAACTTGGGTGATATATACAAATAAATTTAAATGATTAATATTATTTTAATTACATTATTATCATTTTTGAAAGATATGATGACACTTACCTTCTCTCCGTAAAATTCATCGAAAATGAAAAACATTACTCATGCATTTGTACGACAAACCATCTCCATGATTATACTATATTTATTTTTTCATAAAAATATTTAATTCATGGATATAAAACTATAATTTAGGTATAATAATGATTATTATGTCATCAATATTAATCTATATATTATGAAATAATGCCCACTTTGACGAGAGACACAATACCGAAGTCATTTTGTACTCATGTGCCGAATATCATCAAAACATCTGATGTGAACATAAATATTTAGGTAAGTTTTTATAAAATGATAATAAGTGTAATAAAATGAAAAATACACATGAAAATGGTTTTAAATATAGTAAATAATTAACTAATTTTTATTATTTAGGAAAATAAATAACATACATGAAAAATAGAACTCGAGGTAAGGGACTCTTTAACTATGAAACCTCATTTTAAATGTTATATTGATTTATTTTATTAAACTTTATAAAAAATATAATTTTTTTTTAAAAAAAACTTATGAATTCAGTTTTATGGAAATTATTTTTTAAAAAATAAATTTTGAAATTTCTCCCAAATTCCTTCCAAAATAAAAACCATTAAAGTTTTTTCTAATATAACTTCTTTAAAAAAATCAAGTTTTAAAGTTCCTCTTTTAGATATTTTTAAAAAGGTAGATGGAATGATTTTGAAAACATATAAAACAGGAATGGAATTTCTTATTTTTAGGTAATTTTAATGGTACAATTTTTCCTTTATTAGTGTTCATCATTCTTATCAATGAAAATGGTTTCATTATTATGTGCATATTTTTTTGATTTTAGAAGAAATTTTACATAAAAATGATATTTTGATATATGAAAGTGTTTTACACCTGGGTTTAAAAGATATTTGAAGGGATTTATTCATGATATGTTTCATTGAAATTAATTATAATAGGAATACTTAGACAACATTAGGTGATCCTGTTATAGCATATTCAAAGGGTTGAGCCCCATTATAGCTCATGAGTGAGCATGTTATAGCCTACACAAAAGGTTTAGCCCCAATTATTGCTTATGGGTGAGGTCAATATAGTTTTTATAAAGTTTTGTGACTAATTATATCTCATGGAAAAAGGTTCATACCAATATTTCTTATATGATGGTGATCCTTTTATATCTCTCCAATACATGTAGTAATTTTTTCTTCTTTAGAGAATTATATTTGAAGTTGGTTGTCTGGTTATTCCAATTTATATGGGTTATATAATGTTTCTATAATGATGTTTCCATGATGAAACTACAAGAATTTTATATTCCTATTAATGTGTTTTCATGGAAATAATTTCATATCAAAAAGGTAAGATAATGATATTTTCAAAAAAATGAATCTCTTTTCAGATGAATATGTATGTTTTTTTAAGAAAAGGTTTTAAAGGGGTTTCATGTTATTCTTTGGAAAAATAGTTTTCTTTTTTATGTCGCTTACTCATATTTTTCTTCTAATCCCATATTCTATATTTTTGTTCACAAGATTATTTATAAGTTCAAAGGACTGTTACGGTGCTAGTGAAGACGAAGCCAATTAGTTATTTTGTAATTATTTTTGTGATATCTGATTTTATTTAAGGTATTTTATTAACCCCCTAAAACAAAAATTATAAAAGATACTCAGTTGTATAATATACTGCATATTTTTCAGTAACTTTTTTGGAAAAAATAAAAATATTGTTTTAGTACTGATTCCAAAGGTTCAGGTTCGGGTATTTAATTTTTTAATCAAAGAAAAGGTCTATAATTATTTTGATAATAGGCATTGTAATTTTTTGAAAACATTATGTGATAGAATTTTATTTTTTATATATAAGTAATTACATTCCCTTAGAATTTATAGATTTTATTAATTATGAATTTTGAAATTCACAATTTTTAGTACGATAAATGAATTTTTGGAGTTCAATTCATTTAAGGGTGGGATGAAAATGTAACATCCTGTTATTTTAAAAGGAAATATAATGCCACATCAAGTTTAAATAAAAAACTAAATGTTATATTTTAAATGTGTCATTTATTACCTATACAATATATTGGTGTGTCTGAATATGAATAAATAAAATATGAAATAAATATAAAGGTCCAAATATATATTAATGTATTTTTAAGTGCTTATAAAATAATTTTTTACATATTATTAAAGTCATTTTATTCTTCAAAAATATGTTTTCCTTAAAAATTATTTTAATTTATTTTTATGGGTGATTAAAAATTTATTTAAATTTTAGAAACCTTATTTTCAAATTTTATTTTAAATTTTAATACATAATGAAATAATTATTTCAGAATTGATTTTTTGGAATTTTCTTAAAATATTGAATTTTCAATGAAGAGTGAAAAATACTAGTTTTATATTGAAAACTGGGGTTTATTTACATTGTAAAATTATATTATTTTTTATTTTTAAAATTCCTTTAGATAATTTTTACCATAAATAGTTCAATTATTATTTTTTTAATTTATTTTATACTTGAATTTATTATAAAAACATTTTATATTCAAAAAAGGAATTTTTCCAAAAAATTGGTATTCTTTGCATTTTTACAGTTTAATTATAAATGATATTATTTTACTTATGGGTTTTGAATATTGAAAAAAATATTCGATATTTTGAATCATATGGTAAAAATTTTGTAAATAGAAAACTTTTTTTTTGGACAATATGAATTATAAATTTAGTAATCTTTATTATCACATTTAAGGGTAAATTGGGTAATTAAGGGTACAAATAACATGATAAGGGTTAGTAAATTACTGTAAACATTTAAAAAATTTATTTGACGAGAAATTTTCAACAAAAATAATTCATGTGTCTAATTTATGACCCTTTAGAGTTATTTTGTTGACAATATTTTCCTTATAATACTTTATTTGAAGAAAAGTTAAACTTGTCACTCTATGGTTTTTAATAAGTATAATTTTTTTGAATATGTTGTCATCTAGAAGATACTTCAAACCATAAAAGGTTTTTTTAAAAATAAAATATATATATTCATCATGTGAATTTATTTTTAATTTTTATGGAATAAATACTCACCTTAAAAGCTTGCACAACAATGATAAAATAAATATTAAATAAATTAAAAAAAATAAATTATAGTAAAAATATTTAAAACAATATAATTAAAATATTCAAGATGATACAAGAATTATATAGAAAAATATGACATTTATAGGATATAATTAAAAATTTATTTCAAATTTTACTATTTGTTTCGATGTTTTCAAAGTCATAGTAATAAATAGTATTGAATGTGACAATAATGATATTTCATAAATAAAATTTTTCATTAAATTATTAAAAGATCTAAAAAATGTTAAATATAAAAAATGCGATGCTATGTGGTTCAAAAATTAATCCCCTATACAATTATGGGTCATTTTGAAGTCTTTGTATCTAGTATAGTCTTATTATATTTTTATATTTTGAGAAAAATCCTAAAGTGCCCCTCACCTCTATTATAAAAGGGAACCACTTCTTCTAAATATATCACAAAAAATGTTAATCCAAGATCCTCTAAAATACTTTATTATAACCCCTAACTTAATTATAGAGGCATTAGTTTAGGAAGAACACCATCTCTAGTGGGATTAATGTTCTATGAAAAGGCATTTGTCTTAAGAAAAGGTATCATTTTCAATCACGTTTTTCAGTTTTGTTTATCATTACACATCTATAAAACCTTCTTCAACTAGTATAAAATAATAAATTAAATATCCTTGATATAATAATATGTTATTACATCAAGGTATTAACCTATATACTTCTCCACTTCCATCAAATGAGAAAAGAATTCATCTTTCATATATACTGTGGTCTATCGCCTCACGAACCGATATAATTCATTTACTATCACCATCTATAAATATTGGTTTTAATGACTAAATTAATGTTTATATATGATATTAATGAAATATTTATCTTTCATAAAAGATAATATATCTTTTATTTTCTTATCATTCCATGCATAGAAAAATTATAATGTCGTTCGTACGTACGTGTGAATTATCACATCCATGAAGTGATACGATTCATTTTTCATTAACACATCGACATGGATGATATATATAAGTATATATAAATTATTAATATGATAATAATTATATTTTTATAATTTTTAAATATAAAATGATACTTACCTCAATTCCAAAATTATCATTGAAAAATTGAAATGTTACTAACACAGGCCTACATTCTACTCTCTCTATGATTATAACATAGTTCATTTTTCATAGCCATATTTAGTGGATTTATTTATAATTATAATTTATGTATAATAATGATTATTTTATATTTAATATTATTATTTTTATGATATAATAATGACCACTTTGACTAGGGATATCATACCAAAGTCATTTTGTACTCAAATACCAAATATCATCAAAACATCCAACATGAAATTAAATAATTATGTAATTTTTATAAAATTGTAATAAGTTAAATAAACGGAATAATGAACATTAAAAATATTATATATATAGTAAATATTTAACTTAATTTTATTTTTATGTAATATAAACAACATACATGATGAATCAAACTCAATGTAAGAGTCTCTTTACATAAAAATACTCATGTTAAATGTCATAATGATTTATTTTATAAATATTTGTCTTTAATACCAATGTTTTTAAAATTACTATTATTAAAGTATTTATATATTAATTAATTTTTTAAAATACATATTTTCAAATTTCTCTCAAATTTTTAAAGGGAATATTTTTACATTTTTATATAAAGGAATTTTATATAAAAAGAATCATATTTTGAACTTCGTCTTTCATCCCTTTTTACAAAGGTCAAAAGAAATATTTTTAAACATATATTCAAATAATGGGATTTCTAGATTTCAGGATGCTTTAATTATTAAATTAATCTTTTATTAGTTTCGATAATTATTTTCAAAAAAATATTGTTTCATTGTTAAGTTCATGGTTTTTAGATTTTAAAAGTGTTTCTTATAAGAAATGTGTATTTTGATATTTGAAAGTATTTTACACATGGGTTTAATAGTGTTTTCAATTGTTTTATTCCTAATATTTTCCTTGGAATCTATTTATTATGGGTGCTCCCAAATAGTAACGGGTTATCCCATTATAGCATATATGAAGGGTTGGGCCCAAATATTTCTCACAAGTGAGCATGTTAAAGCTTATATTAAGGGTTGAGCCTAATTATATCCTATGAAAATGGGTGATCCTGATATAGATTATATAAAGGATAAGCGACATTATATCTCACCAATGCATTGATTAATAATTTTATTATCTGTAGAATTATATTGGATGTCAGATGTATGGAAAATCCATTTTTTTAAAATATCCTTATGTGTTCTATGTTGATGATTTACCAAGGAACCTACACGAAATTTCTATTATTGTTAATGAGTATTCTTGAAAATCACTTCATTTAAAAAATCTAAGATAATTATATTTTCATTAAGGAAAAATGATTCCCTTTCAGATTAATTGATATGTTTTTTAAGAAAATGTTTTTGAAGGGTTTTTATGTTTTACACCGAACTATAAGTTTTATTCTTTGATGTCTTTTACTGATATTTTTGTGCTGATCCCAAAGTATAAAGTGTTTTTTCACCTGATTCCATAGATGTTCAGTATATTTTTTAAGCCCTAGTGTAGATGAACTCAATTAGTTATTTTATAATTATTTTTGTAAACATTTATTTTATGTAAGGTATTTTTCAAATGATCTGGAACCTAGGTGAAAAAAGATCCTTAGTTGTATAATGTACAGTGTATTTTCTAATTATTTTTAGTAACAAAATATTCAATATGTTGTATTTCGGAATCTAGAATCATGAGTCATGGTATTCAAACTAACACATTCTTTTATCCTATTGGATGTGTGTATTTATGAAATTACCACTATATTTTTGATTACATAACCACTAGGTTCTAATTTTTTTTGGTTATGAAATTTACATAAATTTAAGTAAGGATAAAGTCAAAAATGACACACTATTTACTTTAATATATATAATAATTTTTCATAAGGATAAAAATAGGTCATACTGAATTATAATTTTCTGTTTGAAATATTAATTAATTTAATTTATCATTTTAATTTAATTTTAATTCCTAGTGATTGAGTAATTACCCTAAATGCTCAAAACCCATGATTAATATGTATTCATTTAATTGAGAAATAAAATAAATGAATTTTAAAATATTAAAAGTAATAAAATATGGATGAATTATTGTGTTACATAACTATTATAGATACATATAAAATATTAGGGATGTGTGAAAGGACTATATTCTAATTCCATCTTGGTCGTTTTTTATTTTATTTCAAATTAAATGAGTAGTGTTTCAAAGGACATTATTGAAATCTTATGAAAATTATATTTCAAATTTTTTTTAAAAACCATAAAAATATTTAAATAGGAAAAGGTGGATAATATATGATCAAAAATTTCATCATTTCTAAATTAATTTGACAATTGTTTCATTAAAATTAATATTATGACCTTATAAGGGGAAAATCATTCCACCGCTGTTAAGGTTAATATTTGTTAAGTGAGCTTTTAAACAAAAATATAAGGTTTAAAATACCCATTAAACCTATAATAATTTTAATATTTTATGATATATCAACCATATCTTACCTTATATTTAAATATGTGGCCATTTTGTATCATTTTTCTTGAAAATTAATATATAAAGTTTAATCTTTTAGAAAACTCCAGGGGTGCCCCTCTCCCAGCTTATAAAAGGGAACCTATTTATTCCAGCTCTTTACATAAAATTGAAAATTATATCTCGACCAATACTTCCTCATATCAATTCTGAAATTCCTTATCAACATTATAAAGGTTTTGGTGTCCCTGAAATACAATCACAATGGTCCTAAAGAAGGTATCTAAAATAGTTCTTTCAAAGAAGTGGTAATCTCTTTAACCGATCACTTTATTTTTTTACTTATTCTTTGAACTAATATAAATAAAGTTTATTTATAATAATATAATAATTTTATTGTCACAAATTTAATGAAATATTATTATTTTTATGAAACCAACATTATCCACCCACTTTTCCATCATATGGGAAGTGAACGTATTGCTTGTCCTTACATATTTCTTACCATCTCCATGAAAATATACAATTCATTTTTCATCACAAAAATGAATGGATGGGTATTAGTATGGGTTTAATGTTTATATATTATATTTATTATATAAATATGATTTATTAATTTTAATTTCTTATTTACCTTCTTACCTTCAAATACGTTGGGAAATGATAATGTTGCTCGTGTGTACGTGTGGGAAGCCACCTCCTCAAAAATATGTGAATCATTTTTCACATACATAATATATTTATGGTCACAAGGATAGATTTAATAAAGATATATTATATATATGATATAATAATTATTTCTTAAATCTTAATTATTATTTATCGTTATTTCGTTCCATCTTCCAGAAAGTGAAAATAACATTCACGAGTACGTACGACCTACCATCTACATGAATGATGTAATTAGTTTTTATATACCTTTATTTTATAGAAATATATATAAGAAATATATATGATATTTATTTCATTCTTAAAATTATGGAGTTGATGGAACCATGATCAAAGTACAAGAACCAAAACTTCAGAACAAAAACATACATGACAATCGAAACAATTTTCTCATTGAACACTGATTTTAATAATGATTTTTTAATAAATAGGTAATGGGGGGTAATAGTTAAATCATATATGAGATTATATATATCATTAAGATTTTGTAATATATTTATAATAAATATATATTTATGGTAAAATATTATTTGACACAAATAAAGGAAGTCAAACTTGAGGTAAGGGTTTATTTCACAATCTCATCATTATTTATAATTATTTATGTATTAGTTTTCAGTGTTGGAAATATTTGATTTTTCTACCTTAAATAAAATATATATTTTTATCTAGTAGTAATTTATATAGATTAAAATTTGTAATTTTATTTTCCTCTCTTGAATAACTCAAGATACAAAAATAACATTTTTAACGAAAACCAACTTTGTTTTTTTTCTTGGTTAGAAATATTTTTATTATGTGTCCTTATTTTACTTATTTTTTTAAAATAATATTTTTATTACTCTATAAATAAATATTAAATAACTTTTTACCAATTTTTTAATTTTTACAAAATTTTTTATATGTAATATTCTATTCATTTTCTGAATGAGGTACATTTTGGCATCAATTATAAAAGTCTGAGAGGAATGTTTTTTAATTTTACGTCATGAGATTTATTTATTTTATTCATTACCACTCAATTATTTGATTATTTATTCATAATATTCCATTATGTTTTTAAAATAATTTTTTTTTAAAATTCTATATATTCCTAGATTCTAAAAGTGGCTTTCAATGAGAGAAGGGTATTTTCATCAAGAGTATATTCAATTATATTTTCATTTTATTTCAATTAATCAATGATAAAAACACTTTATTATATGTTTTATTAACTAGGGATATATTTTAATGATACCTTCCTTATTTTTTCTCTTTACTTTTTATGATGAGTTTGTCTCGGTAAACTATTGACATTTCATAATTGGTTTTTCCAGTATGGACAATTATTGATTATAATTCATGTAGATTAAGTTGTATTATTTATTAATATTATGATTTCATTAGAATTGTTAAGTTAAATTATGTTCATGAATTTACAAATCCCTTTGATGAATCTGTTGATATCATTATGAAAATTATATTGGGTATTTGGATGAGGCCTTAAATATTTTTCTTAAATGTCTTGGAATGAGGCCTTTTTGATATTTTTAGATGTCTTGGAAGATATCCTTGACAATGGGATTCATATTATTTGCATTATGTATTCCCTAATTATGAAATTTTTTATTGATGTCCATGTGATTATTTAAATATTTATAATGTACATGGATAAGTTTTAAGCTCATTTTATTAGTTATATGGAATTATTATATCATTATTTATTCATGGTATATTATTCTTCGTGCTTAAGTTATTTTTTAAATGAAAAGTTATTTTAGTTACTTACCTTCTCATATTGAATATGTCTTACTTATTCAAGATATATTCTACTATACATAAACCTTACTAATCATCTGATATCACCCTTTTATTGTTTCTTTTATACAAGATACCTGTATGTGTAATATTATTGATATAAAAAGATATGATTGAGTGAATAATAGTGTTCCTAAATAAAATAATTTAGCGTGTTTAATGTTTTAAAATGTTGAGATTTTATTATGAATCTAGTTTACCTAGACTACTAAACTAGTTGGTCTTTTGGTATGTGATTCACTGTATATTGTTCCAATATTATAATGTGACCAAAGAATACAGGAAACTAGTGTCTGGTTATTTATAGATGGTATTAGATTTTTTTTAGTAGAAACCTTGGGAACATGATTTAGGAAACATAGATCAAGAAACATTATAAGATGACTGGATTTAAAGATAGTTCTATGTATATGATAGAATCTAATATTTTGGTAAGGTAGAAATTATATGGATTTCTTATAAATACATTATTAACCAGATAATATAAGTGGACATCGTTTTATCATAGATGCATCTAGGGGTAATAACCATGAAATGAATTTTTCGAGTATATATCGACCATTATTCATGTTCATAATGAGTGTGACCTTTCCATGCACCCAGTTTGAAACTCCCAAGGGATATTCACGGGTCATTTTAAATTTTATTTACAATAGATTATGAAATATTTTAAAATAATTTTATGATATCAGAATACTACCAATAAAAAAAAACCAATGACTATAAGATTAACAATGAATAAAATTATAAATTAATGTTAAGTATATGAGAAATTTCAAAATTATACATTATGATTCAAAATGTTATAATATAATCTAGAGTATGTTATTGTTTAGAAATGGAATATATTAGAAGGAATGGACACCTTATCAATTCATGTAATTTATTGGGGAATTTATCTCCTGGGACAGAAAATGAAGCAAGAGTTTTAGATATAATTGAGAAAATTATAACTATATTAGTCTAGATGACCTAGGTTATGTACAATAACCATTCATTTATAGATTATCCTACTGATCTAGAATACAAAATAACCATATTATACCATTTCATGAGATAAAAACCTCTATCAGTCAATAGAACTATGAATTTATTTATATCTAAATAATGGTGAAGTTCATTAGAAAGTATATTTTTCACATTAAGACTTAATAGAAGGGAAAATGTTTTTATTGTAATTTATCATCTCATTTGGGATTCAAATGGTGATAATTTATTTTATGTAGTAAGAATGAGGAGGAGATATAGAGCATGCAGTGGTAGAATTTTAAGGTAACTATCATGGAAAAATATTTCCCTCATGAACAATGAGTGGATATAGAGAGACAATTTCTAATTCTAAGTAAAAAAGAAGAGGAAAATGTTTTTATTTATGAATCTAACTTTACAAGGATAGTAAATAATAATGAATATTACACATGTAGTCCATAGAGTAATATTGAACATTTCTTTGATGGGATAAATATAATCCTTTGAAGAGTACTAGTCACCCAAACATTCACAATATATGATGATATAATATATTATTCTATCAATACAGAGGAATAATTATTTATGTATTATGATTGTAAAGAATTATAAATAATAATAGGATGGTTTAGAAAAAAATGGATAAGGGGAATAATGTATTTTGGGATTTTTCAATCTTATACTTTTGGCAGGAAAAACCAAGGGTTATTATTAAAGCGAAAAATAGTTTGTAACGGTTTTTGATAAAAATATCACCATGCTCATGAATTCAAGGATAAGGGAGTATATTGTAGTAGTAGTTATTCCCAAACCAATTTTCAATTAATAACTTATTTTATGAAGATTATATCATAGTGGTACAACATTTGGTTGATATCGTGGAGGCCATTCACAACACAATATATTTTCATTGTATCTATTATAATATGAATAATATAAAACTACTAAAATAAATTAAATAAGGTGTTATTATATGAAATGTGTGATATATATATGTATAAATGAAATTTAATAAATAATTAAATTTAAAAAATAAGGAAGGAAACTATCATTGGGGGGCCATGGTGATTGATATTATCATTCAAAAGGAATATCAATATTTACCTCAATGAGGTGATCAAGATCTATCACTTAACAACCTTTAATTTTAATTTTATTACCCTAAACTGATACCTCCATATACATGATTAATATCTTCAACATACATAACCCATCCAAACTCTATTGTTTATAGGATTAAGATATCAGTTAGAAGGAAGATGAGTAAACGAGTAGAAATAAGACAATATTATAGGAAGTAGGGAAATGACAAAAAGAAATAATTTTAACGTCTATTTAATTATTATAATAAAACATGATAAACCATAAAATCACTATAAATAGACAACACCACCACTTCCCCCCTCGAATAATAGGTAGAGGCAATTATCCTGAAATATGGAGATAAAAGATATATGGTCTGGGAAACAAAAACTAGAAAGCAAAATAAGTGAAAGGAAGAATAAAAGATAATATATATATATATATATTTAATATGAAGAAATATTCCATAATTTATAATCCACCTTATCCATCTAAAAATGGATATCATTCGGAATGGAAGAGGAGGTACAAAATTTCAAGAGGTGAGAAGAATTTTCACTCCAATTCTACAATCTAGAATTTCATGTCTAGTATCCATAATTAATTGTAGAATTTGAAAAAAACATATTATTGAATGTTTTTATAATTTATCATTTTCATTCACCAAAAAATGTTTTTTTCTTCTTTTACACATAATTAATGATTTATGGAAGCATTAATTTAGAAAATAATTTTGGAATAGTGACAATAAATATTTTAATTCACCAATTTCCCAGGAATTTATGGCATTAAAGGATGAAAAATAAGGCCTATAAATAAATAATTATGTTGTTACTCATCCACTTATATAGCTAAATTTTTAATTTTAGATCCATTGGTCTGGTAATTTGTGTGATTTGAGTTCATATTTAAAATTGAACCATTCTATGTATATATTTCAAGGGCAGAAGTATGAGATGAATTTTGGCCCAACAATGTTGGATTGATCTTTGGGTTTAGTTGAATTAAATGAATCCAAAAATTTATAGGATCCTAAAAGAATAATTTCACAATTTTAATTATATTAGAATAAGTTATGGCCAAAATTAAATAGCAAATTTAAATTGTTTAGAAAAAAAATTAGGCCATTTTAACAATTAAGCTCAAATTACGACAAAAGAATAAATACGTGACAATTTACTACTGAATAACACGATGGTGGGATTAAAAAATTAGTTTTATTATAGAATATGTGAAAAAATTAACTTCATAACTCCACTATAATTATCAATTTCACTCCTATGGAATTATAAAATATTAAAATAACTATCCACCAAAGAGTCCAAAATGGGAAATAATCCATGATCTTTTCTAAAATAGAATTAAATAATGCATACTATATGAAAAATATTTCCATTAATTCCCATATGTCACATTTAAATTTGTTCTATATAAAATAAACATCAATGGATTAATCAAAACATACCTCATATTGAATTTTGTGCCACTTTTCAATAAAGAGAGATTAAATCTATTGTTACATTAATCCATCGAAAATGAATATATAAATATAGGATTGTGAAAATTATCATACACACACAATGATACATTAAAATATTTTCAATCATTAGGAATTTTTCTAGGTAATTTATGGGGCTCTGGTTTGGTTGATAAAACAATTTTAAAATTTACGGCTGAAAAGAGGAGGTTGAACTGTTATGTACAATGCATGAATATTCGAGTGAGAACATAGGAAAGTCCCCAATAATTTCCACTAATATGTGAAAAACATTATCCCCAATATTTTGACATGGGGAATGAGCCATGAAATTATTATAATGAATTATTTTATCCAAATCCTCCACATTTTTATTTTTTCCGGATTTATGATATCCCCACTTTTTTTCATGGAAAATGAGATAAAAATTGAATACAACGAATGAAAAAAAATCCATGCCCTTGATTTTTTAAAGGGAAATGAGGTAAAAAATTAATCATAATTAATATTTCAATATTATTTATATTTTTCTCTTTTACAATTTGTTTTCATTTTTTTTCATTTATTTTGATGGAGAACAAGATGAAAAAATAAAGAACAATTAAATGATGACTTATTTCCAATTGTCTATATCTCCATTATCCAAAATGACAACTCAAAACTCACACTAATGAATAGTTATGTATATCCTAATGAACACACTTGAAAGGATCATCCCATACACTCAAGAAAGAAATATCCACAAAAAAGTATTAATAGTGTTAGTAGGTAAGGAAACATTTTCCTATAATGTGGCTTAAACCTATAAGAAAACTCATGGATTCTAAGGTATAAACCAGTGAAAATGTAAAGTTAGGCCCGAGGTTAAAAATAATCATTCTAAATTCATCGATATATTTTTAAAAACATTTCATAAAGTCTAATATTCTAAAAGGACTAAATAACAAGTTTTGTTTCTTAAACAAAATCTATGTCCCCCAAGAATGTGTGGGTATTAAGAATAATATGTAAATGTTGATTAGAATACCTCACAAGATAGGGAAAATATTTTGAGTCAGTGTTTCATGGGAACAATTTATATAAATAAGTCAAAATCATAAATATGATTAAAAATAAATTTCAATGAAAAATATCTCACATCAATAATCATTTAAAATACATTCATTAAAAAATCATGTCCACAGTGTCAAAATCAATTAATGTGTGAAAATAATATGAATATTCATTTAGCCTTAAGGTTCAAAAAAAATGAAAAACATAAAGAAACTCACACAATAAAAAACTAAGAATGGTGACACACCACTACACATATATATACCTACCCCTATTTTATCTCAAAAATGTAAAAAAGGGTTAAAAATAAAGGGAAGGAAAGATACAATCTGAAATTAAATTTCAGTGGTATATTTGAGTTATGATAATATGTACTACAGCATTAGAACTATAATGTATGATTTTAAATAAAATAAAATCATATTAAAATTTGGAATTAATGTTATTGATTATAAATATGAATTAAAATATTATAAAAAATATTAATAGAAAAATACAGACAATAGATAGTAGTAGTGGAAATGTTTTATTCTTCAGAAACTCCCTTTATTATTTTATAAAAAAGAATTATCCAATTATATTTTGTTAATTTGTACTTCAAGAACTCAATTAAAACAAATAAATTACATAGAAACCATATTAAGACCTCAAATATGGGTGTTGATACACTTATGAATGTGATGTAATTACCAGAAGATATATGAGAAACCAAAAGAGATTAAACTAATTATATTGAAAGGTGATACCTCACCAAAGTAATTTAAATAATGAGAGTAATCAGTTTACATTCACAAGGTTAAAAATAATCTTGAATAATTTTTAATAAGGTTAATCCAACTAATAAAAGGACCATTTTAAGTCATGAAAAGTAGTTTATTGATAAATAAATATGATACCAATGAAAAGAAAAAAATCAAAAGGAAAGAGTATCTTCGGGTTTCCACCATCCATGAAAAATTTGGGTTTTTGAAACATGGCTATATTAATTCATGAAGACTCCTCCTATCCAGGCATTCTCTTCTTAAAAAACCCTCCCCTTACTCCCTCTGTTCTATGATTTCTCAATTTAGTCATTATTGAAAAAACATATTGCTGAATTCACATTTATAAATATTATCATACACATAATAAATTTTCTCCCACAAAATTTGAGATCCCATGGACACATTGTGAAGAATAAAAGACCAAGTTATTGAATTTTTTTTGGGTGAACTGTCTATTTTAGATTGTCATGATACATGTTCCCATTGACTATATTAGTGAAAAATATGGAAAATCTATAATATAGAGTGATGGTACTATGAATTTTCCTTCAAATATAATTTTCACCACCTATGTTGTGCACTTGAAATGTGATTTATGTCTACTTTAATGTAGTTACTTCAATTATGTTTAAAAAATGTTTTCCAAAATGGTTAATTTAATTTGGCCACATGTAGATCAATTCACCACATAGTCTAAATGAAATATATAAAAATTATTTCAATCCACACTTTTGAAATAATTATTCTTTTTTCCATGATTAAAAATCGATATTTTCTTCCAAATAATATGTTTTTTAAGATTAATTATTTTTAAATGAGGCTCATAAAATCTTAATTAGGGTAAAAGTTAATAAATGTTTTCAAAATATTGTTTTATAAATTCACTTTCATTTTCCTCTTTAGCACAAATGTTATTAACTATTTATGAATTTATTTATCATTAATAACCCCTTAAATTCATTATGAAATTTTCTTTTAGTAGATTAAAATATTTGGTATCAATAAATATATATCTTAATTTTTTTATTATGATACCATTAATAAATGTATAAAACCCATTATATTTCCACAAGTTCTTAACGATATGAGGAAATATTAGTTTTAAGAGGCACACATATGTATTTAAGATGATTTGTGGTGTCATATATCTCCATATAATATATTAGTTATGTATTTATATCACATGAGATAAATATAAAAACCATGTATTTATGCTCTCTCCACTAAAAGAATCAATAAGAGAGGAAAAATACCATATAGTTAGGGAATAAGGTAGTAATTTATCACTTAAATTTTTTATAGGAAGGTAATGATTTTTGATCCAATATGTAAATTTTCTTGGGATTCCAATTCCACTATATTATAGGATACAATTAGTGGGGTTTTTTCTACTATTTTATTATTTATAATCCTAAGTTAGTGTTATAGTTTATTGATATGTTTTATTTACATGACAAACCATGTGTTTACAACTATTATTATAATACATGAGTCATGTTAATTATGTCATTATTCCAAAATATTTTAAACAATATATATATTTTTAATTAAGATTACATGTCCTTTTATCATCATATATGGAAAAATATTATTGTTCCACATTCTTTTTAGAAAGATATTTTCTCATAATCATGTTTTTTTCAAAGGGTTATAATTTATAAATTGATGACATATTGATGAGTTTTTCCTTTACTGGGCACTGATATCATCCATTTCTTATCTTTATATTCCCCATGTCTTAAAAGTGAGTATAACTTATGAGATGTATTGAAGGGGATCTATCATGGTTTTATTATAGAGAAATGTACACAAGTATAGTAAAATATATTGACAATTTAGTTAATCCTCAAGGACACCAAACGTTCCATTCACATGATTGTGTGATTATTTAGGAGAAGTAATGTTTCAATTATTGAAAAATATATATTATTATATTGGGATAACTACCATGGTATTAATGTGTTTGTATAAAGTATGTGTTTTTAGAACCAGATCTTGGAGTGTGAGTATGGGGAACCTCAGTTAGTATCAAAGAAAGAGCTTTCTTTTTTTTTTTCCGAAAATTTTTAGATAATTTATGGGGATTAGTATTTTTATTTTTGAAAATTTGGATAGGAAAAATTTAATGAAAACCCTATGGATTTGTATAAGGGAATTGACGAAATATATGAAAATATCCAGGTTTTTTTGTAAAACATTTAGTATATGGTTTATTATAAAATCACATATCTACCTAGATATTGGAAAGTGGATATATCTCTAGTATAGATGCTCCTTTGGGTAATGACCTTGAAAAAGGTTAGTTCACTCAATTCATGATATGTGGGCCTTAGACTAGACACCTATATAGATATTCCAAGAAGTTATGATTAGGCTGACCATATGCTTCTTATAATCTGTTGTGAACGATTTGCGATCATTTTTATTGTATAGTTAGAGAAATTACTAGGAGATTTAAAATGTTTAAACCAAATTAAATACTATAAATTAATAAATAGGGTATATATATCATTTATGATTTATTCATTTTATGTGAATGTTTTTTCCATTTTTTAAGGTTATAAAGTATGTAATATCCCTTTTAACCTTCCTTTATTCAAGAAATGAATAGATCTAGTAGAAAACATGTTTACAATGGATATTACGGAAAATATTTTGACAATCCTATGAGAAAATTAATATAATTTATTACGTTTTTTTAAATATGATGGTTATGCCAAATGAACTATATCTATTTGTGATTAATAACATAAGTGTTTTCTAAATCCTCAAAAAACCAAAGTAGATTAGGATGGAGTTTCATAGGGTCTTAGGTGGTGAAGATATTAATGGAAAGAAGATTAAATTTTCTCAATATCAAGAATTTTGGGAGAGTCACCTACGGAAACTTTTCAAGGGAATAAGAAGAAATTTTAAATTTAGGAAATGGTATAATAGATAAATAAACTAATAAGGAAAAATGACATGTATGGTTAACATAATGAAGGGAAATAATGTTTATCATGATGTACCACTAGTTGTAAAATGACTTAAATATGTGGGTATTTGTAATTATCATAGTAAATTCCTTAATAAAAAGACTAATACGGATTATGAGAATAAACAACCTTATAGAAAAAGTGAAAAAGGATAAGACCACACAACCAATAATATTTAGGTAAAATATGATACTAAAGTGGTGAATGTGAAATTCACCCTTGATATGTATTGGTGAAAGGAATACAGAACCATACATTACCTTTTAGAGTATATGAATGTAATAAAAATTGATAAAAATTTATATATGGATTTGGGAACATTTTACAACATTAAACTTAAATGAAAAACATTGAAACTTATCGTAATCATCTTTGATGCTTGTATATCCTGAAAAATCATGGGTAAAATTTTATCATTTTATGAGAACCCAACTATCCCATATTATTCATTTTAGATAATACCAAACAAGACACGATCAAATTTTTACTATGGAACGACCAGACAAATGACTTAAATTTCTATATTATACTGTAATTTATGTTGTCCTTCAAAGAAATTTTTTTCCTCTTATTAGATGACATTTTTGAGTATTCTAAATGTAAACAATTATTATAAAAAGTAAATTAAAATAATAACCTATTGTATTTGGGGAAATAAATTCTATAATGATATTCCAAAACATTATATTCAAATTACAAAATAAAAAATAACTATATATTATTTCTCACAATAATTTCAATACAGAGGTCATCTGTGTTCTTGGTCATAGGAATTTAGAGAATTTATAAACCTTATGATTCACTGTTTCAACTCATTGACATGGCCTAATACACCTTTGAGTCTCCAAAAATTACCAAATAATTAGAGTACCTAGTGATCATCATTTTAAAAAGGTATTCCACTAGAAAGTATTATGATTCATAACCATATATGAAATCATATTTGGCATAAATGGTTTAAAATCTTAATATATGCCTAAAATTAGGGAAAAAATGAGTTTCCTAGTCACATCGAGGATAACTAGGTTGGTATCTCACTTACAGAAATATATACAATATTCATTATGGTTTGGTTAGATTTCTTATTTAATTAATGATAATAAAATTATGGGGATCCATATTATTTAGGGGTTATGTAAAACATTAATATCTCACAATATATATTTACCATAAATAAATATAATGTGTTCTATAACTATATCACCGAGAAACCCTAAACTAAAATGATCAATGAAATATTTTCAGAATATTATTTTAAAAAATTAAAATAAAACCTCAACTAGCTCAATATGTATTACTTAAATAAAAATTATTATTTTTAGAGGATATATAATTAATATTATTTAATATTTTAAAGGATTTTTAATTTCTCAGTTAACTATTTAAAGTATTAATAAATTATTTCAACCAATTTTAAATGATTAATATTATAATATATATTATTTAAATGCATTAAAATATATATTAATATTCATAAAATTATAAGTTACTATGAAATAATATTGATAACATGTATTATTTAAAATAGTCGTTTTTAAATAAAAACAAACTTTTATTTGATTTAAAATTTTCATTTTAATTTTCAATAATAAATAATAGAATTTTATTTCTATAAATTCAAATTCATTTTTTCATTCATAATTTTAAAATTATCATAGGATAAATGATTTGTGTTATTTTTGAAATAATTTATTTTTAGGTGACTAGTGATAAACATTGTTTGTACTAAATGAGTAGAATTTATGATTATATGATGAATTTCTTATGAGTTAAAAAAATATAAATCATTTTTTACTTATATAAAAATTATTTATTAAGTGTGATGATGCATTTAAAACATGATTTTTAACTTATAATACCCATGACTAATATTTTGAATAATAAACAATATTTCTATAATAAAAATTCTTTTACACTCTTTCTATTTTAATTTAATTTTACCAAGGTGAAATTAGGTTTCTAATTTCATTGAAAGAAAAAAACTCTCATTTAATTAATAACAAACCAAATAATGTTTTTAAAATCGACAACATTAATTATTTTTTTCTTAAGCATAACTTTTTTTCTTAAAAATATACTTTTTTTAAAATTGAGTTTTTACCTGTTACATGTGATGATATTAGAAATAATTTTTCTTAAAATTATTATTTTTATTCAATAAAAAATATTTAATATTTTTAATATTTAGTTAAAAATTATATAATAATATGCATTTTATTTTTAAGAAGTAAAGGTAATATACTTAGGTAAAAATTAATAACTATGGTAAAATCAAAAAATGATAACAGTGAAAAACGTAAGTGTAAAGGACATAAAAACATGCTTAAAACACGTGAAAAAAATGAATATTTGAGGGTGTATCAACATTAGCTCATCCATCACTCCATTATTTTCTACTTTGGATTCACATTATGTGTGAAAGATGCACTCTTTTTATTAAATAGTTATATTTATAGAAATGGCATTCCCTTCACCTATAAATGGATCTCACATCCAAACCATTTATCCAGTAATTATAAAGAATTATCGTTGCCAAAAAGTTTCACTTGTATCTACTCAAATCCATACAGATGTATTTGACTCCTTGGTCTTTATAAAAAACCATGATAAGGATCTATAAATTGATACCTGAAGGGGAACATATAATTGGAGTGTTAATGTTCTCAACCGAGCTGTCTTAATTCTATTCTTATTCTATTAAATCAATCTTATTCTATTCATAAAATTATTTTAACATAAATTTTATTAATATGATGAAATTTTATTAGAAAAATAAAAAATCCAATTTCTACCTTCCTTGAAAACAATTCTAAAAATGAATATTCTGTCATGCGTGTTTGTGGGATACCACCTCCAAGAATGAAATGCTTAATTTTTCATCACCACCTTATATTATTGGTTCAAATATTCATTCAAAAACATTAATATGATATTTGAAGAATTATTGATGTTATGAAATTAAAAATCCATTTCATATTTTTATCCTCGTCTGCGGAAATCAAACATGTTGCACATGCATACATACGAAGTACCACATCTAAGAAAGGGACACATTCCATTTTTTACTATACTATTTTATTATTCATAAAAATACACATTAATATAATTAAAAACCATAATAAAATTGGTAAAATATCATTATTCTTAAATAATTATGATATTTTACCAAAATAATTGTATGCTTAACTATACACACACATAGATTACAGTTTTATTTTATTTGGTATGGTTTAACCATGTACATGAACAATATTATAAATTTAGATTATAGATGACTATGGAAAATTAAATACTGGTGTGATTATAAATTAATTCTAAAATAATTTATTGTTATAGGTTTTAGAAATGTTATAAGAATATTGTGATTATTATTATTGTACCAACATTTGTTCGTTATAAATTACCGAAACAAGATCATCACTAACATTTTTCACGAATCAAAACCCAAAATACTTATGAAATGAAATTATAATATTATATATCATTATATAAAATTTTCTCGGTTTCCTATAATGTTATTATAATGTAGAAATTTTAATACATATAAAATAATGTACATCACCATTATGAAAGAATTATTAAAATACTACAGAAACTAATAACATTTGATTATAAAAATAAAATTTAAATACCTAATATATTTGTAATAAATAATAATGAATAATATTTACAATATTTTATAGTTATGAAAAATGTTATGAAATTGGATATTAAGATATCTTTTTTCTACTATAAATAATGTTATATAGTTCTCACCTAAGAAGGATAAAATGTAAGGGTTTTTTCATCTTAGTGCCACTTATTTGCGGTATGATGTTTATTCACCACTTCTATCATTTTTAGGGTTTATATATTTCTGTGGATTTATTTTTGAATAATGTTTCAAGAAATTAATGGAATTTCAAGATCCATATCTTGGACAACATTTCATGGGTTATCAATTTAAAATAAAATGAAGATGTAAGTGTGTTTCATCTCAATTTCCATTCTCTAAGAAATGTTTTGAATTATACACCTATCTACTTTATAGTTTTTTATATACAATATATTTGGTAATTTATGTCTTTTATATATTTTTGTTCATGGTATTTATAATTTAATTTTAGGTTCACTCTTTCAAGGTATTTTTACTTGAATGTTACAAAAGAAACATGGGGATTTTCATGATTCATATTCTTTTCATGTTATAAAATGATTCCAATTTTATTTTGGCAATTATAAGATGGTTTTATTTTATTATATAGTAATATTATAAGTAATTTAATCATTATTTTAGTTGGAATTACATTGATGAAATTATTTCTTATGAATGTTGACGATGTTACGAATAATAATCAATATTTTTAAATGGGCTCATTTTCTCCAATATCCATATTCAATATTCTTGATAATGTTCTTATATATTATTTTGAAATAAAAATATGTTTTATTTATTTATATTATATAATTTATAATTAATTATTTTTAAAATAAATATCTATCAATCCCATTATTATGTGGGTTTTAATAAATTTATTTTCAAAATATTTAAAAAATATTCCCTATCAAGTTTAATTGTTATCTTCCACTCATCATTTCCACCAGAAAACTATTACACCTTTTTTAAGGATACATTGTTGAATATTAATTTTGAAATAAAAGTTTCAAAAGTATTTTCAATTCACATTTTTTAAAACATGATTACTTTTTCAATGTTTTATTATTGAGATTTAATTCCAATTATTTTCTTTAAAGATGATTTTTTTAATGTAGGTCATAAAATCTTCTTTTATGATAATGTCTATAGATTTTTTCTAAATAATCTTTTAAGGATTCAATTTTATTTAAATATTTATATAAAAATGAATTATTTCATTGGGATGTTATTTTTTTAAGAAAAACCCCTTAAATTCCATATGTAATCCTCTTTTTAGAAATTTAAATTTTTGGTATCAATCTATCTATACATTAATGTAATTTTTATGTGATACGATTATGAAACCAATTTTATTTCTATTGGAACATTATGATGTGATGAATGATTAGTTTTACCTGGAAAACACTTGTATTGATGATGATGGGTGAGGATTTATATCGCCCTCTAATGCATTGGTAAATGATTTACACCTCACGAGATAAATATGGGAATCAAGAATTTATGTGCGTTCCACTTTGGGAATCATAAAGTAATGGATAATGCACAATTTGTTTTTATCAATTGGCAGTGATTACTTCTATACTATGTTTATGGGAATCATATAGTGATGATGTTTCCACCATGGGAATCTGGTAGGTATGTCTTATTCACCTTGTTATGAAAACTGTTAAGTGAATTATGCTCCACTACGTTATGAATTTTACACCTATGTTAGTGTCATAGTTTAATGTTATGCTACATTTTTGTGACATCCCCTAACTTCATGCCAATGATTATGTTGTATAGATCACATTTAATATCTCATGATTCCACTATATTTTACATTGTATATGTTTTTTCATTTGATATTATGTATACTATTGTTATGAAATATTGAGAACTCTTATTATTCCATGGTTTTAAAAAATATATTTTCCCATTATCATTTTTTCTCATATGATTATGATCTAAAATAACTTGTTTTCTTAGATTATCCTCAAATAAAATAAATATTTTATTATTGGAATTTTTTTACTTTTGAGATCTATTGTTTAAATTATTTAAAAATACTTATGTTTACCTTGATACATATCACTTGATATTAAAATTTCTGTGAAAATTATGTGTTTTTGCACTAGATCCGAGCATGTGGATTTGAGGTTTCTTAATGTGTGGTCTCGTGGATCAAAAATACACTAAAACATGTCACTTAATGGGAAAATATTCGTTTAATTAAAACCTAGTATATTAGTCCTACCTAACAATGGGTTGATGTAAAGACCCAAATCTTAGTATCCCAAAGTTAGTGGTTACATTATTAAATTAGAATTAGATACAATGAATAAAATCCTGAAGGAATGAATAGTTTATTAGTATTGGTAAACAAGAAATGTACATGAGTCTCATATAAATTTGAAGACATAAACTATTATGAATTCTTTTATTTTGGAACATTATTATTTTCTCCAACACATCCTTCCATATCTATCATAGTACACTTCATGGTATCTTTGGGAAAGGAAACATAGAAATACAATTCTTATATGATCAGTAAGCATTCTATACAACAAAATAATTCTTTAATAAATAATACATAGTTAATATTTCATGATAATTAATTAAAAATAAATGCTATTTATTTAATAACATGATCATGAAAAACAGTATGAAATAAATAAATAATGATAAAATAGTTCCATAAAAATAATCATATGAGATTGAAAATTATCCATGGATATCATAAATATTTAAATAATTATTTTATTATAGAATACATAATTTTAGACATCTAAAACAAACCATCAAGGCCATTTACCAATCCAACTAAAAATACCATCAAGTACTTAAACCATTACATATATAAAACTATGTGAGCCCTCTTCTAAATAACCAATCTATTTTTTCTCATGATATCAACTGATGTATCCATTTTGTTTTTAATTAATGTACCCACTAATAACTTAATAGGTCGAATTATTCATCATATGAATAGATAATAAAACATAATCAACATACATAATAATTAATAACTACCCATATTAATTGAAATAAATATGGAATGTCAATACTTTCCACAATAAAAATTATCATAAACTAGCTATATAGAGAATATGGATCATATCATTACCATACTTATCTAGTGAAAAATAAGTAAAATAATGGGATTTTTTCACTGAATAATGAAAATACCATTGAAATATAATTTTATATTTTATTGATAAAAATTACAATTACAATTTGAAAATAAATTTTTATAAAACAATTTCTATAATATTATCAAAAAATTGATGTTTTAAAATAAAGATGGAAAATCATAAAATAATATTCAAATAATGGAGCAATCATGAATTCCAGAAATTCAACTCTTAACGTAGTAGAAAAAATTCCTTTCTCACTTTTTTAAGAGAGGTTAAAAAGATCCTCATTTAAAAAAAAATGAATATTACTTTTTAAAAAACAATTGAAATGAAAATTTGGTAAACATGTCTTTAAAAACTCATAGTAGAATATTAAAAACATTTTTTAAAACATTATATAGAAAAATATTGATAAAATAGAAAAATATTTTTGACAAAGTAAAAAAAAATTCTAGTTTTCTTTAAAAACAACATTTAATTATCTTGAGTACTTAAAGAGATGAAATTGAAAGGAAGAAATTTAATTTATTAAAATGACTAGACAATAAAAAATTTAATTTGGTTTATGTTAAAATTATCAAATATTTTCCCCAGTGGAGTCTTAAACTGGAAGAATCCTGCAAAATGATGAGATTGTAAAATAAAGTCTTTCATTAGTTTCAATTTTTTTACGTGTTTAAGAAACCTATATAATAAATATATTAAAGAACAAAAAATAAATATATAATTCCATATAATCTTTACTTATAACCATTTTTCATCCATTTTTAACAATTCTATATTAAAATCGATGTTGTAGTTGAGAACTAATTTGTTTCTCATCTACTGGTTTGATAGTTTTTGTACTTGTACATTGATCATGGTTAAAACATTTATATAATTTTAATAATGATATAAATATCATATATATTCATTATATATATTTCTATAAAATATATATATAGAATAATTAATTACACAATTCATGGAGATGGTAGGTCATATGTATGTATAATAACATCTTTCAATTTTTGACAAATATAACAAATGAAAGGTAAATAATAATTCACCATTCCATGATCATTTTTATATCATATATATATTATATATTTATTAAATCATTCCTAATTACCATATATTTAATGAAAAAATGAAAAATAAATCACATTGATTAATGATGATTGTAGTCCACATGGAGACGACAAGCCTTACGTACACACGATCAATACTTCAACATCCCATATGTTGGAAAATAGTATGGATAATGGTGGTTTTATAATCATAATAAAATTTTTATATAATGAGTATTTATAATTTATTAATTTATGATAAATAAAATAAACTTATAGGTGTTGACAGAATAAGTAAAAGGAATATGAAAGGTTAAGGTGATTAACTCTTATTTTAATGAAAACCTTTAGATGTCACATTTTGGACCCTAGGGTTGGTCTTTTGGGAGATACTTTTATAAGGTGGGAGTGGGGAACTCTTGAAATTTTATATGAGATTAAAATATAATATTGTGATTCCTAAATTGTTTTCCCAAAAGTATCGATATTAAAATATAACATGGGATATGGTTAAAATATCAAAAAATAATAATTTTTTTTTGGGTTTATGTGGTATTTTAAACCTTATATTTTGGTTTAACCCCTTAGTTATCCTTTTTATCCTTTACTATAGTAATGTAATTTTCACTCTTAAAGGTTTGTAATTTTACTTATAAGATAAATTTATTCCAATAAATGGCCAATGGACAATAGTTTTGACTATATATTATCCAAGTTGTCATATTTAAAATTTCTTTGATTTGTAGATAATTTATTAGAATATTGTTTTCATAAATTATCATTATTGTTGTTTTTGACACTATTAATGTAATATGACATTAACAGAAACAAGGTGAATATGGAAGTTGAACATAATACTATACTACATCCCAAATATGTCATATATATCATCAAAATTATTTGAACATAATAATTATTTCAAATTATATTACATATAATATTTATAAAATCATTTAATTTATTTTTCTATTGATTGAATAAATATTTTGTTGGTGTAATAAAATCCTTGAGGGTAATTATTAAATCACTAAAAATTGAATAAAAATTAATATTCTAAATAAAATTAATTTTTTCATATAAATAAATATTTATAATTAATAATAACACATTTTTATCTATTACTATAAAATATTATAGATATTAAAGTGAAGAGTGTTACATTTTTTACTTTTTCATTACATAAATCAATATAAAGTACATAATCAAAGAAATATGGAACCGAGTGACAATATATTAGTGAATTAGATGTAAATGGATGAAATTTACCCATCTAAAATGAGAAATTAATATTTTTGTGAATTTTTAATGCCTTATCCAAGACACTAAGCCATTTTTACAGATCTACCCTTATCGAGTAAATAAAAATATTACTTTGGTTAATATTTATTTTGAAAAAAATAAAAGGTTCCTATATACCATATTTAAACCACATGACTACATATATGGTATCCATTTTTTATTATTAATTTTCTAGTAGAGATATAAATTAATTAAAAATAAAAAAACATAATGAAAAATATTTTGTCAGAAAAATGCCTTTTTATATAACAAAATGACTTTATGAAAAAATCATTAATAAAGTGATTTAAATGAACATAATTAGATTAATAATAAAATAAGAGAAATAATTTTTATTTTTAGTTATTTTAAAATAAAATGGAACTTTATAAATTCTTGAAAACAAGTACACTTTGAATAAAAAAACATATTTTCACTATACATTGAAAAACCAATGTTTTCATAAAATTGTAAAAAATTCAATATAAGATAATTATTAAGTGATTATCTTAAAAATTAATTTTATTTTTTAAAATATATTTTATAAATCAGAAAAAATTAAATATAATATTTGTTCACAAAATGAAAGAAATTTATTTTTATGGAAACATATGTCTAAATCATATTAATAAAAAATTGAATTTTTATTTCTTAATAATTAAACACTACATTTGTATCGAGTATGTAATTTATATATTTCATAATTTGGTTAATATTATTCATACCCTCCAATTCAAAAAATGTGTTATAATGATTATTATTATATAATAATATTATGTGGCTCATTTAATTTCAGTGTTGTGTGTACACTATAGAATATAGAGTTGCTTTAAAATCTAGTGGTGTCATAATATCCACCCATTAATAAATTTTTCCCTTGAAATTTTTACTCGTGCTCGGTAATAAAGGGATTGACATTTGATAATACTTTTTCTGAAAACTGACATTGTAAAAAGGGATAATATAAATTCATCTTAAAAGAGGGAATTGAAAATATTAAGGTCATTTGGAATAACACAAAACTAGGTTTATAATTAAGACAATACGAACATAAAGTAAATATTTGAGAACGTATAAGAAAACTAATTACCAAGGAATACTCGAGAGTGATTGAGAACATCTCTATGATGATGTTAATATTCATAAAATCATGAATATGTGATTGGTGAAATTCCCATTGATTCATTTGAAGTTATGGTAAAAGTATAACATTTTTATTTCAATGTCCCTTTCCTAAAGTCGATGTATTTATTCCTATCATGATATAGAACATCAAAAAATATACATAGATGTAATATTTATATTTCATAATAAAAAATTCATCCCTTGGTTGTTCTTTGATTAATTTCTACTTTATATCTTACTCTTGGAAATGAATTTCAAGGATAAATTTTGTTAAACCTAAAACACTAAAATTAACACTTAAAGGTTCATAGGTTTACTAAAATGATAAAAACTAGTTCATTATTTTTCTAAATATTTAACATATCCAAAATTGTTTTCACAAGTAAACATTAATCCCTAAGACGCCAATAATAACACCCATAGTTTAACTTAAATCTATTCTATAAGTATTTATCCTTAAAACCCATAAGAAATATGCCTAACCAAAATCAAAAGGCAAACATTTAGATTGAGAGTCACAAAATTTCCAAAATCAACCTTACATTAATCTCTTGAAAAACATGGAGTATATATAACAATCACATACCAAATATTTGAACACCTTGATCACCACAAAACCTCAATTAAATGATAACATCTTCCAAAAATTAAATATATCCTTATTACTAAAATAAAACTACAGATTACCAAATATATTCCATGAATACGATAATTTAGTAAAAACTATCATAAATTACTTTTTCATCAATTTAGAAATCATTTTCAATTTAACTAATATAATTTGATTTACTTAATCAATTGCAATAATCTATTTATCCTAACTAAATATTATTGCATCACCACTAAATAAATTTACATTTTTATTGGTACCATTCAACATGTGGTTGAAAATAATTAATGAAAAACTATTATATATATATTCTTATATATCTTATGATTCTTTTAACTAGAATATATTTGATGAAAAACTTATACAACATAATTATTGAATCCAAATAAATAAATGATTTAATAATTCCACTTTAGATATCGTAATTATATAATATCCTCCTTATACTCTTGGTATCTTCTATGGTAGGCATTATTGATTCTTAAGTCATTGGTTGCAAATGACCCATATCATTAGTTTTAATGTATTTTACATTGATATATTCTATCGAATATAATATTTTCACACATTTTATAATATATTCAAGGATTTTAATCTCACTACATTGTAATTTTATATGAAATTGTGACATTTTTAGGTCTGAGTAGTCATTTGAGATTAATTTATAAAATAGTCTAATTTTTAATTTTAAACTGATTTAATTATCTCTTATATATCATCCATAAATTCTTCCACACTTATTGAAATTATGAAATTCATTTTAGGAGTCCATACATGTTCTGATTAATTTCATTCAACTAGAACCAAATCTTGATCCAATAATTTTGGGTCTAAAACCATCTCACAAATAAGGCCTTAAAATATTTTCATAAATTAGATCAATTTTAAATATTGGACTATATCTCACAACATACCCACAAAATGAAGCTGATATTAAACATATATCTCTAAAGGAGTTCAAGGAAGAACTTAATTAACTATGTAAATTCATTATTATTATTTATTTAAGTACATAAATGAATTAGAAACCGGTGTATTAGAATTCAAATAGTCATCAAGAAATAAATATTTCTGTAAGTTAATATTCCATAATTTATTCATTTGATGGACAACAAAGTTGATTTTTTTTGGTAAAATAAAAAGTTAACATAGAATAACTATTGTGAAATAAATGTTTTAAAATTTATCCATTTATTATGGATAACTGGAAGAATATTTTCGCTAATAGAATTGGGGTGTAAATCCTTCTCCCATATCCTTATAAATATACACACCCTCTTCCATTCCAAGGGATAATAATTTTCAGGGTGCTTAGGAAGAGCATGTGTGTTTTAATAGTTCATCATATTTTCAATATATTTTAGTTTATCTGTCTTCTTGTTCCTTTTTTTCTTTGGTTCCCTCCACCATACATAATATTTATAAAAATTTTAGGAAAACTTTCTAGCACTATTTTTCATGGGGGAGTGGTCATAGTTTGATTATATTTTGATTTGATAAATTATTATATCTTCTTATAAAATTTTTATAGTGATTAGAATGGTTATGTTGTGAAGTTGCCCCACTTTCTCTACTACTTTCTTCCTCCTCCTTGTTCCCTTATTTTCCTTCTCATTGATATATAATTCATTGAAATGGTGTATTTGGTATTAGGTATTTATGTAGATAAAACTAATTCCTTATAAAAAGGTCTTAGGGTAGGGTAGTTCTACTTGAAAGAGAGGATGTAGATTGATAGGTCTTGATCAACTCATTGAGTAAAATATTGAGGATCCTTTTAAACAATCATACAAACCACCATGAATTCCCAAGAATAATGTTCTTTATTATTTTATCAAAATAAAATCTTTGTTGCGGTATATATATATATCATTTTATAATCAAACCACCATTTATATTAGTTTATCAGTTTTATATTAGTTATATTATAATAGTTATTATAGTAATTCAATATGTTGTTGGTGTACTACTTGAGATCGACCCTAGGTTATCAAACTATGGAAAAAACATAGGAAAATACGAATTTAATTGAAGAGAGGTTCATGAATAACCTATATCACCAAATTGGCACCCTTTTTAGGGAGTTTTCTTAAGTTATTTAATTTTTTTTAATTTATAAGGATTTAACAAAAAATTAAGAGCCTAAAAAATGTAAAATAATTTCAACTGTGAATAATTATACTCTTTACCTAATTAATAACAATTTGAGGAGTCCAATAAAGAAGTTATTTTGAAAAAACATATGGGAAAAAATGGTTTTATGCCTCAACATAATTATTTTATGATCAAGAATCAATATAAGATATAGAAATTATTTCCACTACATTAGTAGATTATAAGAAAATAAAATGTCAAAAAATACTGACTAGAAATGAAAAACCTTATTAGCCCCAATTTTGATATTAAAAAACATATTTTGGGGCGGTTAATAAATGAATTGTAATTTTTTTTAATTTCAAGTCACAAATTATCACTTGTTTAACAATTTTCAAGTCTTTCTGAAATACAAAATATATGGAAAATTAAAGAGATTAATTAGTTAAAAATATAATTAAATATGAAATACCATATTTTTAAGATGAAAAATCTGAACCTTTATATCAAACTATGGCCAAAAAATAAGAAACACTTGAGCCAATTAATTTTTGGAGAACATTTAGAAGAACCTATGTTTCTTCTTACTTGTAATGAATGTTTTCCACTCTTAAAAAAAGTTGAAAAAAAATAAAACATAAGTATAAGTTTCAAATTTTGATGCAATTGTAACATATTATTTTGATAAGGAATTTCTAACTATTTATCATTATGTAACATTTATTCCCATTATTTCTGAGTAATATTTTTGAAAAAGAGGAAGTGAATGTTTAAATAGAAGAAATAATGGTGTTCTAGATCGAGGATAACATTAGTACATTAGAGGATGGTGGTAAAAATCTATTTTTCAAAAAAATATTCATTTTTCAAGATGAAATTGAAGATGAGATAAATCCTACAGTTAAATTTCAACAAATAGTGAATGTCATTTTTGATAATAGAGTGTTCAGAATTTTATATTATATTTTATTACCTCTATCAAAAGTTCATTGGAATCAGATATTTATGGGGATGAATGCAATTCAATTTTTCATATGGATATTCTGAAATAATTGGGACATGAAAAAATTGGAGAAATTTTATTTTGGTGGTTCAGGAGGAAGAACCCACATGTACCTTCAGATTGGGGATCCAATTTGAACTACCAAACCAGGGTTAATGAAATCTTAGAACCCACTTAAGGGGTTAAACAAATTCCCATTCACCTTTTCCTTTATTTTATTTTTTATTCATTTCATTCAATAAAATTCTGATTATTTTTTTGATTTCATGTATGTTTACAAGTTGTAACCTTTAAAATGATTATTTAAGTGTACTATAGTACAATAAATATAAGGTTTCATCGTTCCTTCACACATGTTTTTTTCATATCATATATTCATGATTTTCAATTATCATATATAATTTGAATAATGATGACATTGTAAAATATAAGTGTGGGGGATGAAACAACCATGGTGGATTTGATTTTTTTGTATTTTATTTTCAATGTTTTGTTTTTAGTTTATTATTTCAATTTTTTTTATTTTTTTAGAAAAACTTATCTTCTTTAAATTTATTACCATTTGGAATTGAAAATTTTTATAAATGAAAAAAAAACTTGATTCGTGTAACTAAACTTAAATGAATGTTGAAATTTGTTGTGTTTTAGATTAAAATTATGTAAATTCATGAAAAAAATACCTTTAATTATAAATTCCATGACAGGAGTTCTATCCAAAGTTGAAAATTACTTTCCCAGTAGGACTCCAAATTATATTATTAGATCATATTCACAATAAACCCAATTAATTATTAAACCAAATCAGGAATGTTTTATCTATTAAAATCTATGTTTCTATCAAAACATTTTTTCTTAAAGGAACATGTATTCAAAATGACTGAGGAAATTAGTTTATGATTGAAATCCCTATTTTAAAAATTATACTATAATTAATTGGCCAACCTTTAACATTTTATCCCCATGATCTCTTAGTATACATGAAATTACTATTTAGATATCCTTATTACAAGACATTTTCTCGATCCAACCCACTTTTGATGTATATTGCAATATTTTAGTGAAGAATATGTGTGGGGGAACTAATTTGTGATTTGATACATCATGTTGGGATACATTGGGTGCATAAAAATTAATTGCAGGAGAGACAATTATTGATATTTAATGATGTTATATTCTAGATATTTCTACAAATAATAATGTTGTTCCATTTTGGAACATTCAAGAAAAAAGTTCTTCCTTTCTAGAGATTAAAAAAACTTGTCAAATTTTGGGAAGAAATTATCATTCCATTTGTTCTAATTTAAATAATTTCTTGGTTATCCATGAAAGAAATGTTGATGTTATTATGGAGATTATTTTATGCCACAATAAAATAGGTAAAGACTATTTCCACAACCTGACCAACCAAATCCTATAAGGATGGAAATAAGATGAGTGTTACTACCCAAATTCCACCTATAATAGGCCATGGGTTAGTGAACTGTGCTATGTGGGTATATCAAACACATGGGAGATATTTTCCTAATGTACCATGTACTCACACACACATCCCTAAGACCTTATAATACCGATAAAGTAAAAACAACTGATAACAACTCATGTATAACCTCTATCCCATATCAGAGTCTGAAAATGTATTGAAAGTTATTAAGGGGCCAAATACAAGCCCATCCAAAATCTTAAATAGGGACTATCCTACTCAGAATAAGGGGACCACTATCAAATGAAACATCTGGTAAACACCTCGGTCTATCAACCCCAATATAATATTAGCCTACTACTGGTCCTCATAGAACACTGTCAAATGGCGTGTCATTTTCATAATACATGACATGTTAAGGTAAATACCATTTAGGGTTGGGTATAACAATACCCATCATGAATCCCCAAAATTAGTAAGAATAAACCATAAAGAGTAGTAATCTCAATAAATAATATGTTCACAAGATGAGAGATATAATAATATTAGAAACCAAGATATAATGATAAAAGAAATCCATTCTCAAAAGTTTTAAACCAACACTTACAACCATATTATACTACTTGATGCTCCACGGTAACACTCATTCCAGGAGTAGTAACACCAATGCCAATTTTATCACTGATAATTCTCATCAATGTGGTCATGATTGTCATTCCTCAAAAAATGTGTACTTACTGGATCTCAAAAGATATCATCATCTAAAAAAGGGATCACACCTAGGGCCACAAGGGGAGACCAAAAAACCCTATTACATCAGATTTATAGAGATGAGATCAATACCCTATTCATGGTAGTCATTCCAATTCAAATAACCCTACCATGGAATGATATAGGATCCCACATTGGTCCCACATGAAGATACAACAAAATTAATCTGAAACTGAACCCATAGTGGGTATAAAATTCATATAACGAGGATGTAATTCCACACTATAACCACATGGGAAAGACTACGGTATCTCACTCAACTGATCATAGTCTATACTAAGGATATGAAGTTCACTAAGACATATTAGGGGAAGTACACAATGTGTACTGGGGTGAAAATTATATCTTTCCAACACCTGGTATGCTCGTGTATCATCGTCTCACATGGAATGTACACCTCCACCCACATGGGGTGTCCTTTATGGGTACATGAAATATTAAGGATGACCAAAACCATTCCCATATCGTTTTCATACGCCTTCGTACATTTGGTCATGCCCATTTACCTTGGCCATGACCATACACTTTGGTCATGACATAGTACCAGTCCATGCTCATGTATTGTACCTGTTATTATATTTCTGACTATGTAAATATACATGTACAACCTGATTACATGCCTACACACTAAGAACTTGAAACAAAGTATGTGATGTGTGAAACTTGACCTGTGATATTTAAATTCAATGGAAATGCTTGGTCCGTATCCAAGGTTTCGACATAGATTTTATATTTGGAATACATGTCGTGTACTATATGATATCTTTAATCTTGAGGTTTTTATTTTCATGCAATCATGCCATCATTTCCTCTAAATCTGATAATGATCACACCCAGGGATACTGGGTATCATCCGATCGAGCCTTTCTGTCAATAGAGATCCATTTCCATCCAATCAAACCAATCAAGAAACTATCCCCATCACTTGTTCCATCAATACATATAAAACTGGGAAGAGAAGGAATATTCAACCCAGTCATCTTCATCCTCTAAACAACTTCTTCCATTATTAGACCTTGATTTTTAAATCATTTGTGAACTATACCCATGATATTGATATATTGCATAGAGGAATGGACACATAATGATCAAATATTATATATTAACTAAACCATTGGATAAAACATTTCTCACAATTAATGTGAGAAAAATTGGGGAGAAAAGAAAAAACCATGAGATTATGAATGATGCTCGACCTTGTTCAGGTTGGACATAAATTTTTACCATTAGAACGATGAACAAAGAATAAAAAAATAATAAAATAAATCCACTATAAATCTTCAAATGATTTGAGAATAAATTATTATTAGTGGAATTGATATGTACTCAACATGAGATAAACAAACGAGATGAATATACATAAAAAAATTGTACATTGTGTTTGGATTAATCAATTATAAATAATGATGTTTCATTCTAGTCATTGGTGATATCTACAAAATCCATTAAAATTGATGATGCTTGCAGTATCTATAAAATCCTTCAGTCCATTGTCATCCACAAATTATATCCTTGAACAATCACTATAAATTATCTGGGTAATGTGGCTAACCCTATGAATTTTACATAATTTCATATTTTTAGAGGAGTCTATTTTTTTATATTTAATTAAATAATTATGAGAATTATTTATTTATTTATTTATTTATCCACCCATAATGGTTCTCATACTAAACGCCCAATACATATAAGGTTTTTGTAATACCAAGTTAAAAAACCATGTTTTTTTCAATAATGGCCTCATACTTCCCATATGACCCATTTTTTGGATTTATTCAACTTTTTTAAGAAAAAATTATACCATATATTAATACAAAAAATAATTTTATATTATCTATTCTTAGATACTTTAACTCTGGAATTAAGCACCATCTCAGTGTATGGAATTGAAATTCTTAATTGATATAATTAAAAGTTTTTCATAGAAAAAAGATTCATTACATATATTGTTAAGTGGAAACTAGAATAATTAATTATTTCCTTAAAAAATATCTAATCCATTTACTTCCACATTATAATTTATTATATTTGAAACCCAGAATCATTAAAACCTCAAGTCAACCCTTTATAATCCCTCTTGTTAAATAACATTAATTATGTCAATTGGGAGGAGTCCTATAAAATTTTTAAGCTCATTTTGACACTTACTTTTATTTGGATATGAAAAAATTTGTTCAAAATAGAAATCTTGTTTTGAGGAGAAAATAGATTAGATAAGAATCCTTGTACAAGAAGGCATTTTTTAATGATGATTTTTCTGGTATTCGAGCTGTTAAGTGTGGAGAATTGATAGATATGATTATTTCATTGATTCTTATTTTTATTAAATGAATATATCACCACTAATGTGTCTTTTTATTTGAAATTTTTCCATTATTCTAATTTTGGGTATTTTTAAGAATAATTGTAAAAATTCCCTAATTATGTAATTTTAATAGTTTTTATAACTTTTTTATTTTTGGAATAATAATTTAAATACTGACCCAATCTCCAGAATTCATTTTTCAAGGGTCCTTTAGATCATGAGATTCATTTCATCCAACTGGTCCAAGTGATGAGTCGACCTACATGAGCCCCGAACAAATCACCCATTTTGGAAAATATATCTTTTTGGAAAGAATTGATAGACCTTCATTAATGTTTTCATTACATTAGAAACGATTTTCCATATAAATAAATTCTAAGTTGAAGGAAATATAATTCATTTGATAATATCTTAATTAATTGAACATTAAAATTAAATCATTAATATGGTCTATAGGTACATTCAACAAGCCGAATTCAATTAGTATATTTGTACAACAAATATATTTTACGTAGGTTAGGAATATTTCTTTTACCATGTATCTAATTGGTTTTAAATATTTTGGGTGAAAATTTATGATTCATTGAATAAAAATTCAAGAAGACTCTTTAGTAATATCCATCCTCTAATAAATAATAAATCAAGAAATAATTACACAAATAGAATCTATACATCATATTTTCCACCCATTTCCATTATATGTTTTCTTCTACTATTTCATAAGGGATGGTTAGAGAGAAAAAGTGGAGGGTATGATGGAAGATATGGAATGGATTACTAGTATTTTTAATAAAGTAATCTATCATTGAAGGGATACTACCAAAGTGTTCATGGATGGTGGAAGCATGATGATACTCTTCCCTTGTCAGTTAGTTCTTTTAATTGCTATGTTTAATATTTCTTTAGAAACTATTTTTCATGAATTAGGAGGGTCCCATTCAGTCATTAATTAACTTTTTTTCTAAATTATTCTGGTCTATTTTTCAACTTATAAATTTAAAGTTACTACTTTATCTGTTTATATTTCATTAGTGAGGTCTCCCATTTGAGCACAATTAGTTTAATCTATTTTGGTCTCTTAGTGGTCTCTAGGTAATCATATCACTATAATTTGGGGATCAAAACCCATATTTGGGGTCATGATATGGTGTATAGGTAATTTATGTGTATTTTTGGAGGTATTTATATATAACATGAGAAATATAAATTGGATAATCCATGTGTAAAAAATGATAAATGGAGTTCCCAATGGCTGGAAATTATATAATTATACTATCTCTTGTCCATATTTTCTATTAGTCTTGCTTCCAATATTTTAATTCAAATTTCTAAAATCAAACTATAATTTCTAGTTTTAATATTATATTTTATTTATCTTGGTTTAACTCATTTCAAATCCCCATTTTATATTTTTACTTAAAAAAATAAATTAACAAAGCGACTACTTGATAACTCAGTCTGTAACCTCATCATGAGACAACCCCATGGTCATAACTATGAGTAAATTTTAAGGGGAAATTATTGATTAAGTTTTTATTTCAAAAACCCTATCACAACCACATTATGATAAGAATTATAAGAGTGAAATTTGAAAAAAATTAAAGAGAAATTTACATATTACCATCAATATAACATACTTTAATATTAAAATATGGAAGTAGAATATTAACAGTAAGATTAATTATAGATGTCTAATAAATAGAGGACATTTTGAAATAATCATAATTATTCTTAACATCAATATTTTTAATGAAGAATAAATTTAATAAATTTAATATCTAATAAAATAAGGAAATACACTATAATATCACCCCATAAAAAACCATTTTTTAATAACCGTACTAACGATGAAACAACAATGTCTTAAGAAAAAAAGTCAAGTCAAGAGAAATCCCAAAACGTTTTTGTAACATTCAAATTGAAACCCCTTAGAGGAGTGAAATTCATGTAAAACACTGAATTTGATGAATAAATATATAATCATGATATAATTTTTCAAATAGGCTATATATAAAAAATTTGAAATAATGTTGGTGTATAATAAAAAATATTTATTAAAGAAATGAAATTGATACTAATCACCATTACATCTTTGTTATCTTTAAAATTGACAACCCAAGAATGGTACAACATGAGATAGATTTATAAATCATTATATTTTCTAAAATATTATGATAACAGAAATACATAGAAAATATTTCCATGATCCTACCCTGGTTGACCTGACTTTCCGCCTAAGACAACTTTTCAAAAGACATAATTCATGTTCCAAATCACCACAGGTGGGAAAACTAGCATCCGGAATAACCAATAATATATTGGGAAGGGTTTTACCCATGGAAAACTAACATGAACCATCAATGATATAGGATAGAACCACTAATATAAATAGATTCAACAACCTAAAATGAAACTTCTAGAGTACACAATAAGGATGACCATATACCATAAACTACAATATACATCATAACTAGACATGACATAACATAATATAAATACACATGGTCTCTTAATTAAAATATCAAAACTCAAAATAATTGAAAAATCCCAAAATTTCAAATACCTGCATCCCAATGAATTCCAAAAATCCCAAAATGATTACATAAGACACAACTCCTTGAGATCACATCTCCTACTAAAAACATCATACAATGGTAATCAATAAGAGACACGTAGGTACAAGGTTCCCTTTTTTTACTTATATCCTATAAAATGATATATTCATATTCCCTAATGCATATATAGGGTGTGAAGCACATGTCTTAGTATGATACCACAGATAGAGTTAATATTTTCAACATTTTTATATGTATTTTAAATATTTAAACCCCCAAAATTCATTAATTTGTGTTTATTTTCTTCATTTATGGATTTATTATATGTTTTGTGCTAAAATGGTAATGTTTTTTAATTTTCAAAATTTAACAGATTTTGAGCACTTTTTTAATTCACACAAATCATTTAACATATATATCTAATTGATTAGATTCTTTTTTTAGGCCACATGGAATTGTGGGGTACTACTTTTTTTTCTAGTATATGATCTTATTCATTAATCTATGGATGCAAAAAAATTTAATTAGGTTGGAGAAAGATTCTAGGAGATCCTGTGGACCCCACTCCAATGAATTAATCATAAATTGGTCATCAGAACTTCCATTAATATGATTCCAATTGTAATGGGAATAAATTTTAAATAAGTGTATTACTATTGAATATCAAGTTGATTTGGTATCATTATGGTAGATATTTATTGGGAAATATTCAAAGAGGATTTTTGGGAATCTCTTCCAGAAAAGGTAATCCAAAATAAATATTTCATATCAATATCTATAAATGTGCAATTAAATTGAGATTGGGTGGAAACAAATAAAATTTTATTTGGATAATCCTATAATATGTGATCTTGGGTTTATTTTAAATAGAGTGTTGCCAAACAAGATAACACTTTCAGAGGACATAATCTGTAAGACGACTTTTCTTCTTTTATTCCTTATTTAATTTTATTCATTGTTTTTAATGCCTTATTATTCTCCATCAATATCAATTTTCCTTTCCATGATGGGGTAAAAATTTGAGTGATAGGAGAGTGGTTTGTTTTTTATTATTTAATTCTTGAGTTCATGCACTATATTGAATAAAAATTCCATCTCTTTTCTTTAATGTTCTTTTAAATTTTCTATTGTGATATTTATTATAAAGTGCAATCATATTTGATTTTTTATTCAGTTATTGATTTTCTATTTGGTCAACGATCATTATCCTACTACATTTGTTTTTGGTTTATATATGACGGAATGGACCCGGGCTTAGTGGTGAAGTACTCAGTGATCGTTAGTAAGTGTGAAAGGGGTAGTGAATATTTTTTATGGCTTTGGATAAAAAAGTCCCAAATGGGTATTTCATAAGTCAATTGAGGATTTATACTATAACTCTCTTGAACATGTAAGGAGAGTAGACAAAACTGGTTTCTTGTTTTTGTATTCTATCACCATTACCACTCAACCAAATTAGTGAGAGGAAACGATCATGAAAACTCAATTCAGACAACATAGTAGAAGAGGTTGGAATAAAGTAGAATGCGGATATCACTGCTATTAGAAAACTGACCCCGACCTAATAACCCTTCTCAAATCATATTTTTCAATCTATTATTTTATTAAAATATTTCTTTCCATTTTTAATTAATTTTCCTTTAAAAACCAATAAAATCTCAGAAACAAAACCATTTCCCCCTCCCGTTAAAAGTGTAAAACTGTATTTTTTGCCCTCCTCTTTAGGGGAATTGTTAGGTTTAATCACTAGAATACAATCTGGGAATACAAAAATTGTTTTTCAATGCCCCATGAATGGTGTGTGTAAAACATGTCACCATTTCTGGGGAGTCAGTGCCTCAAAACCATAATTTTTTTTCTTAAATGACTTGTAGTTCATATAAAAATTTAATCGAGTTTTATCCAAAAATTGATCAAATAATAACCAAATTGAGGAATAAAAATTTGAAAATAGAATTTTATGAAATATATCTCAAAAATTCAAGTGACGCATCTAGTGATCACTTTGAACCTCCAATAAAGGCATGAAATCCCAACCAAACTCTCTGTGATCTTTGCCCACCAAAATTTTCTATCAATCAAAATAAACTAGAAATACCTACCTTAGAAAATAAATTTTATTTACATATTAAAATGATTAAAATTATTCCTAATTTACAAGGTATTGTAGGAGAAAACCCCAGCATGCATATCCAAGAATTTACAATTGTGTTCTATTGCTGCAGATGTTAAGTTTCTGTAGAAGAACATGTAATGTGGAGGGTATTCCCCATCACACTTGATGAAGATGTAAAGGAGTGGTTGTAAAGTCTACAACCAAGAGTAGTCCAAGAATGGTAATATCATAAAATATTCTTCATGTAATGGGTTTTTCCCATATATAAGAGCATGTCTATCAATAAATAGCTTTATTCCCTTCGAAAATTGATCAGAAAAACACTATATGAGTACTAGGAGGGATCTTTGAAGATCTGTGCTAGCTACCCACATCCGATTTTAGAAGAACACCATTTCATTGTTTTTTCTATCATAAATTACTAGATAATGATCAAAACTTGATAGACACATCATCATGAGGAGTCCCAATTGATAATTCACAATCAGATGCTATATTTATGATTGAAAATATTGCATAAAATTCAAAACAATTTGGAACAAGAGGTTCGAGCACAAGAGGAATCCATGAGGTGAGAACATCAGATTTAGTAGATTTAATTAGGAGACAAATGGATGAACTCACTAGGTTAGTGCAACAAATGGATATGAACCAAGGTAAGAAATAACAAAGATTGAATCAGGTATGTGGTATAAGATCTTATAATTATAAGTACATAGATAAATGTCTTGAAGTGCAGGGGATACAAAGTTGTGATGAAACCATCCAGTAAAGGAAATTCTAACTGAAAACCCAACCAGTGTATGTGTTTCAAAAGAACCAAGACATACAACCTTTTCAGCTGCAATATCAGAACTTTAAAACATTCCAATAACCATACAAGCAATCCTTCCAGCAATAAAAAATTTCCAACTGACACCATTCCATCAGAAGAATTATGAGCAACCATCCACAAGTTTACCTAAAAATGAAGAACAACAGCTACAGACAGGGGTTGCAGGAATAAAAGATAAAATGGAAAAGCTTGCTGATGAATTTTCAAGAATTTTGGATGATCTCACTAATACACAAGGTAAGTTACTAGTATAGACAATTCCAAATTCAAAGGATAATATTAGGTCAATCACAACCTGATGCAGGAAGGATCTCACACCACTTGAACATTGGGCGGATGATGTTTCCAAGAAACCTCTTGAAGCTCAACTATCCCAACCAAAAAAATGGGGACCATAACAAAAAATGATAAAAAACATGGTTTAGGAATGAAATGTGAGAAACACCATTGGAAAAACAAAAAATGGAGAAATAAGATATCCCAACACCATTCCCATCTTCATTAGTTGACTCAAAGATGGGTGAAAAAGCACGAATTCAATAATAAATTCAGTAAACCTTCTAAAAAGTTGTGATAAACATCCCACTACTAGTGGAAATATAACAAATACCAATGTATCAAAAATTTATAAAGGATAAGTTTACTAAAATAAGGAGGCTGGAAGGAAATGAAATAATCACATTAGGAAGGAGCATCTGGACACTAATCACACCACCGATATCATAGAAATGTTCGGATCCATGGAAATTCACTATTCCTTACACTATTGGTTATTTAAAGTTTATTGTTGTATTTTTTTATTTGGGAGATACAAAAAAATCAATGTATTAATCAATATTTTCTTCCTTACAGATCAGAGAACTAAAACTGACTTGAGTGGTGGAACAATTCACAAACAGATCCACCATCTTCCTAGAAGGTGTTGTAGAAGATGTACTCTAAAGAGTCAGAGGATTAATCTTTACTTCAGACTTCTATGACCTAATAATGGAAGAAGATCGATAAAATGGACAATCTCCAATCAAATGGGGGAGAACCTTCCGGAAAATAGTATATAATATCATCAACTTACAGGAAAGAACTCTCAGAATGAAGCTTGGGGACAGAACAGTACACTTCAACATTCTTGATAAAATAATGCATTCTTCTAATAATTACTCACTCTTATCACTCTCCCATTCATTTGATATCAATACCATTGAATAATTAGGTATATTCTACGAAATCTTAGAATTATGAAGGAATTTTTAATTTAATGAACATGTGAATTCCCAAAAGAATGGAGATTATGATTTCTTATATGAATAAGGGGTAAAATATGACATCTTTGATGATTTATTAAGTGATGAGGAAGATGATATGGTTTCTTATGTGGAAGTGTTTCAAACTTTAGAAGTGGATAATTTCAGTTTAATTTCATCCCAGGTGCATCCCCCTGAATTAGAATTAAGACTGATACCTAGTAATTTGAAATATGTGTATCTTAAAGAGGTAGAGAAATTACCAATGATAATTGAAAACAATCTTTCTAAAACCGCAGAAAAATATTTGATTTATATTTTAAAATAGAATTTACAAGCAATGTGGTGGAGGTTAGGTGATATCTTAGGAATAAACCCAAAAATATGATCACAAAGAATTTTTATTTAGGGGCATTACAAACCTGTTATATAGTCCCAAAAGAGGTTGAATCTCGCCTTTATAGAGGTTTTAAATATAGAGGTCGAGAAGTTATTGGAGGTTGGGATCATCTATCTCATTTCATATTCACAGTGGGTTTTCCCAATTAATGTATTTCCAAAGAATAATAGTCTAACCAATGTGATGAATGAAAAGAATTAATTAATCCCGGTAAGAATTCAAAATATCTGTAGAGTGTATATCAATTTTAGGATGTTGAATCAGGTCACTCAGAATGAGAATTTACTTATCATATTTATTGACCAGAGTTTAAATATTATTAGGGAGATCTCATTATTTTTTAAGATTCGTTTTCAGGTTATTTGTTGGCACCCAACGCTCCCAATGATCAAGAGAAGACATCCTACACTTGTCCCTTCGAAATTTTTTCATATAAAATGATTCCATTTTTATTACATAATGCTCCAGGTACATTTTAGAGGAGCTCTGTAATTATATTTTCTGATTACATTGAAGATTTTTGGAAGTTTTCTTGGATGGTTTGACAGGTTTTGGAAATTCTTATGACCATTGTTTAAAAAATCTAGAAAAAGTCCTAAAAACTGTATTGAAAATAATATTGTTTTAAATTTTTAAGTGTCATTTCGTGGTTTAGAGGGGAATTTTCCTTGGTAATGTGACTTAAAAAAATTGAATTGAAGTTGATAAATCAAAAATTGAGGTGATAAATTCATTTCCTAACCCAACATGTGTGAAGCATGTTAGATCATTTTTTTGGACTTACAGGATTTCACAGAAGGTTTATCAAACATTTTAGAAAGATTCATATCCCTCCCACTAGATTTCTCTTAAAATATGATGATTTTTATTTCAATATTTCATTTAGGGAATCCATTTACAATATGAAGAGGATATTGATTGCACCACCTCTATTGCAACCACCAAATTGGGAAGAACCATTTCAGATACTTTGTGAAGCTTACAACTAAGAACATGGAGTAGTACTTTCTCAATGAATTGGGGGAAGACCACATGTCATTTTCTATGCCTTAAAAACCTTGGATAAGATCAATTCAATTACACAAAAATGATAATAGTTTTCTGTAGTTGTCTTTTCTTTAGAAATATTTAGATCATTTCTTCCTATAACTAATGTCACTATGTTTTCTGATCATTCAGATATTAATTACTAGATAATGAAGGATAAAGCTAAAATGAAACTAGTGAGATGGATGTTAATGATAAAATAGTTCATCATAGAAATCATGGATAAGAAAGGATATGAGAACCATGTAGATGAAAATTTAAGAAGATTTCCCAACACTGCTGAAGCTAAAATTCAAGAAAAAGCACCCAGGAATGATCACCTTCTAGGAGTGCAGTTGTACTTGGTTTAAGGAGAAGTTCCTTGGTATGCTGACATGGTAAATTATGTAGTAACATATCTGGTCCCATATCATTTCAATTATCACTAAATTCACAAACTTAAAGATTAATCTAGATACTACATATGGGATGATCCATTTCATCAGTAGATTTACAATTCCCAAGATATTAGAAGAAGTTTTCCTGAGAGTGAAATTGTTTCTGTCATTCAGTTTTATCACACATTGGATTATGGAGGCCACATTGGACCTCCAAGGATTGCTATAAAGGTTTTAAAATATATACTTTATTATCCCACCCTTTTTAAATATTATCATGAATTTTTTAAATGGTGTAAAAAATGTCAATATTCTGGAAACATTTGAAATAGATATGAAATGACACAACATCCACTTAAATTTTGTGAGATTTTTTAATTTTGAGGGATAGATTTTGTGGGAAGTTTCCCATTTTCACATAGAAATTCATAGATATGGCTTATAGTTGACTATGTTTCCATGTGTGTGGAAGAAAAAGACACCATGAATGATGATGATAAAGTAGTTTGTGCTTTTGTCAGGGATAACATATGTTGTTGGTTTGGAGTACCTAGATACACCATCAATGGTCAAGGGACTAAATTCTTCAGTATAAGAATAGAGGACTTTCTTAAGAAGTATGTGGCATGTCATAAACCATCATCCCCCAATCACCCATAGATAAATGGTCAAGAAGACGGTTCATACTGGGAAATCAAAATAATTTTGGAGAAGGATGTTAAGGAAAACCGAAAATATTGGAGCCGATGGTTGGAAGAATCATCATGGGATTACCAGATATCCTATAGAACTGCTATTGGAATGAGTCGATATATGATGATTTATGGAAAAAGATTTCATCTACCTGTGGAATTGGAGCATAAGGCATAATTGGTTGTGATGAAGTTTAATTTGGATCTTGAAAGTTATAGGAAGGCGAGAAGTTTACATCTACTTGAGATATAAGAAATTAAAATGGAAGCATTTGAAAATTCCAAGATTTACATAGAGAGAACAAGAGTGGCTCTTTCATGTTGATCCAATTGATGGACATTCAACCAAGTGACAAATTTCTATTATTAAACTCAAGACACAATCTGATGCAAGGAAACATTGTTCCAGATGGGAGGTTCCATTTTTAGTTACACATGCCTATCCATTCGGTGATGTTCATATTCTAAAGGATGGAAAGAATAATCCATTCACTCATAATGGAAACATGATTAGGAAATTACATGGTACTATCCCATTATATCCAGTGGAGGAAATCCCTCTCCTATAACCTATCTATCAATAAAATTTATTAAGTTATACCTCTCCTTTACACTTTCTTTATTTCAGTGGTAAATGTTTAATCTAGTTAAATGTTAAATCAATTTTAATGCATTTTGGACATTTCATAATTTAAGTGTGGGGGAGAGGAACTTTTGTAGTTCAGTAATTTCATTTTTTTAAAAGTGTTTTTTTAAAAATTTGGAGGGTTTATTTTTAAATTCTTGTGTGTTTTTGAAAATTTTCAGCTGACATGATTACCATTAACATTTTTGAAACCCTTTTATATTATTGATTTAATTTATTCCATGAATCTGAGCTTTAATGAATTATAATAATGACTTTGTTTCAAGTTTAAATCTTCGAGAATTTCATTAAAAGTACTCTGATTTTTGAATCCCATGCCATATCTTACATTCTTAATTTTTGAAATCACTTAACTCTGAGGCCTCTAAACAATTTATTTCATTTTCTTTACATTCACTTCACTTCTTGAGAGAACCAAACCATGATTTCTTTTACTAGAATTTGATTAATTTCTATCAAAACTTGAGGGTTTGAGATACATGTGTTTTAAATTATTGAGGCATTTATTTGGATTCAAATCCCACTTTCATGAAAATCCTTTAAATTATAGACTACCTTGTTTATTTAATCCTTTTAACACTTAGAATATAAGAAAAAAATGGTTGGTTAGCCACATTACAAGCCAATTTTCCCTATTTAATCCTTTATTTATTTATTTATTTATCCACCCACAATGGTTCTCAAGCCGAACGCCCAACACACATAAGGTTTATGTAACACCAAGTTAAAAAACCATGTTTTTTTTCAATAATGGCCTCATACTTCTCATATGAACCTTTTTAGATTCATTCAACTTTTTTAGGAATAAATTCCACCATATATTAATACATAAAATAATTTTAGATTTTCAATTCTAAGATGATTTAACTTTGTAATTGAGCACCATCTCAGTGTCTGGAATTGAAATTATTAATTGATATAATTAAAAGTTTTTCCTTGAAAAAAGATACATTACAGATATGATTAAGTGGGAACTAGAATCATTAAATATTTCCTTAAAAAATATCTAATTCATTTCCTTCCGCATCATAATTTATTATATTTGAAACCCAAAATCATTAAAACCTCAGAACAACCCTTTGTAATCCCTATTGTTAAATAAAATTCATTATGTCAATTGGGAGGAGTCCTATAAAATTTTTAAGCTTATTTTGAAACTTTGTTTTAGTTGGATATGATTTTTTTTTTTCAAAATAGAAATCTTGTCTTGAGGAGAAAATAGATTAGATAAGAATCCTTGTACAAGAAGGCATTTTTTAATGATGATTTGTCTGGTATTTGAGGTGTTAAGTGTGGAGAATTAATAGGTGTGATTATTTCATTGATTCTTATTTTTATTAAATGAATATATGACCACTAATTTGTCTTTTTTTATTTTAAATTTTGTCATTATTTTAATTTTTAGGAGTTTTATGATTAATTGTAAAAATTCCCTAATTATGTAATTTTAAAAGTTTTTATAACTTTTTTATTTTTGGAATAAAAATTTAAATATTGATCCAATATCCCGAATTCATTTTTCAAGGGTCCTTTAGATCATGAGATTCATTTCATCCAACTAGTCCAAGTGATGAGTCGACCTACATGAGGCCCGAACAAATCACCCATTTTGGAAAATATTTATTTTTGGAAAGAATTGAGAGACAATAATTAATGTTGTCATTACATTAGAAATTATTTTCCATATTGTGAAATTATAAATTAAGATGAAATACAATTCATTAGATAATTTTTCATTTAATTGAACATGAAAATTAAATCATTAATATGGTCTATATGAACATTGAACAAGACGAATTCAAATAGTATATTTGTACAACAAATATCTTTTACGGAGGTTAGGAATATTTCTTTTACCATGTATCCAATGGGTTTTAAATATTTTGGGTGAAAATTTATGAATCATTCAATAAAAATTCAAGAATACTCTTTAGTAATATCCATCCTATAATAAATAATGAATCAAGAAATAATTACACAAATAGAAGCTATACATCAGATTTTCCTCCCATTTCCATTATATGTTTTCTTCCACTCCTTCATAAGGGATGGTTAGAGAGAAAAAGTTGAGGGTATGATGGAAGATATTAGATGGATTATTGGTATTTTTAATAAAGTAATCTATCCTTGAAGGGATAATTCCTAAGTGTTCGTGGATGGTGGAAGCATGGTGATACTCTTCCCTTGTGAGTTAGTTCTTTTAATTGCTATGTTTCATATTTCTTTAGAAACTTTTTTTTCATGAATTAGGAGGGTCTCTTTCATTCATTAAATAACTTTATTCTAAATTATTCTGGTCTATTTTTCAACTTATAAATTTAAATTTACTACTTTATTTGTTTATATTTCATTAGTGAGGTATCCCATTTGAGCACAATGAGTTTAATCTATTTTGGTCTCTTAGTGGTCTTTGGGTAATCATGTCACTATAATTTGGGGATCAAAACCCATATTTGGTGTCAGGATATGGTGTATAGGTAATTTATGTGTATTTTTGGAGATATTTATGTATAACGTGAGAAATATAAATTGGATAATCCACGTGTAAAAAATGATAAATGTAGTTCTCAAAGGCTGGAACTTATACACTTATACTATCTCTTCTCCATATTTTCTATTAGTCTTGCTTCCAATATTTTAATTCCAATTTATTAAATCAAACTATAATTTCTAGTTTTAATATTATATTTTATTTATCTTGGTTTAACTCATTTCAAATCCCCATTATATATTTTTACTTAACAAAAATAAATTAACAAAGCGACTGCTTGATAACTCAGTCTGTAACCTCATCATGAGACAACCCCATGGTCATAACTATGAGAAATTTTAAAGGGGAAATTATTGATTGGGGTTTTATGACAAAAACCCTTTCACAACCACATTTTTATAATAATTATAAGAGTGAAATTAGAAAAAAATTAAAGAGAAATTTACATATTACCATAAATATAACATATTTTAATATTAAAATATGGAAATAGAATATTAACGGTAAGATTAATTATGGATATCGAATAAATAGAGGCCATTTTGAAATAATCATAATTATTCTTAACATCAACATATTTAATGAAGAATAAATTTAATAAATTTAATTTCTAATAAAAGAAGGAAATACACAATAATATCACCACATAAAAAAACCATTTTTTAATAACTATACTAACGATGAAACCACAATGACATAAGAAAACAAGTCAAGTCAAGAAAAGCCCATAAATTGTTTTTAACATTCAAATTGAAACCCCTTAGAGGAGTGAAATTCATGTAAAACACTCAATTTGATGAATAAATATATAATCAGGATATAATTTTTCAAATAGGCTATACATAAACAATTTCAAATAATGTAGGTGTATAATAAAACATATTTATTAAAGAAATTAAATTGATACTAATCACCATCACTTCTTCGTTATCTTTCAAATTGACAACCCAAGAATGGTACAACATTAGATAGATTTATAAATTCGTTATATTTTCTAAAATATTATGATAAAAGAAATCCATAGACAATATTTCCATGAACCTAGCCTGGTTGACCTGACTTTCCACCTAAGAAACATTTTCACAAGACACAATTCATGTTAAAAATCACCACAGGTGGGAAAAATAGCATTTGTAATAACCAATAATATATTGGGAAGGGTTTTACCCATGGAAAACTAACATGAACCATCAATGATACGGGATAGACACACTAATATAAATATATTCCACAACTTAAAATGAAACTTCTAGAGTACACAATAAGGATGATCATATACCATAAACTACAATATAAATCATAACTAGACATTCCATAACATAATATAAATATACATGGTATCTCAATTAAAATATCAAAACTCAAAATAATTGACAAATCCCAAAAATTCAAAAACATACATCCCAATGAATTCCAAAAATCCCAAAATTATTACATAAGACACAACTCCTTGAGATCACATCTCCTACTCAAAACATCATACAATGGTAATCAAGAAGAGACACCTAGGTACATGGTTCCCTTTCCATTACATATATCCTATAAAATGATATATACATATGCCATAATGCATATATTGGGTGTGAGGCTTATATCTTAGTATGATACCACTGATAGAGTTAATATTTTCAACATTTTTATATGTATTTTAAATATTTAAACCCCCAAAATTCATTAATTTGTGTTTATTTGATTCATTTATGGATTTATTATATGTCTTGTGCATAAATTGTAATGTTTTTTACTTTTCAAAATTTAACAGATTTTGATAAATTTTTTAATTCAGAAAAATCATTTAACATATATATCTAATTGAATAGATTCTTATTTAGGACACATGGAATTGTGGGGTACAACTTTTTCTTCTAGTATATGATCTAATTCATCAATCTATGGATCCAAAAAAATTCAATCAGGTTGGAGAAAGATTTTAGGAGATCGTGTGTACCCCACTCCAATGAATTAATCATAAATTGGTCATCAGACCTACCATTAATAAGATTCCAATTGTAATAGGAATAAATTTCAAATAAGTGTATTACTGTTGAATATCATGTTGATTTGGTATCATTAAGGTATATATTTATTAGGAAATATTCAAAGAGGATTTTTGGGAATCTCTTCCAGAGAAGGTAATCCAAAATAAATATTTCATATCAATATCTATAAATGTGCAATTAAATTGAGATTGGGTGGAAACATAGAAAATTTGATTTGGATAATCCTATAATATGTGATCTTGGGTTTATTTGAAATAGAGTGGTTCTAGAAAAGAGAACACTTTCAGAGGACATAATCTGCAAGACAACTTTTTTTCTTTTCTTCCTTCTTTAATTTTATTCATAGTTTTTTAATGCCTTCTTCTTCTCCATCAATATCAGTTTACCTTTCCATGATGGGGTAAAAATTTTAGTGATAGGAGAATGGTTGGTTTTTTATTATTTAATTCTTGATTTCATGCACTTTTTGGAATAAAAATTCTATCTCTTTTCTGTAATGTTGTTTTCAATTTCCTATTGCGATTTTTATTATAAAGTGGAATCATATTTGATTTTTGATTCAGTTATTGATTTTCTCTTTGGTCAATGATCATTATGCTCCTCCATTTTTTTGGGTTTATATATGACGGAATGGACCCGAGGTTAGTGGTGAAGTACTCAGTGATCGTTAGTAAGTGTGAAAGGGGTAGGGAATATTTTTTATTTCTTTGGATAAAAAAGTCCCAAATGGGTATTTCCTAAGTAAATTAAGGTTTTTTACTATAACTCTCTTGAGCATATAAGGAGAGTATACCAAACTGGTATCTTGTTTTGGTATTCTATCAGCATCACCACTCAACCAAATGAGTGAGAGGAAATGATCATTGAATCTCAATTTAAACAACATAGTAGAAGAGGTTGGAATACAGTAGAGTGAGGATATCACTACAATTAGAAAACTTACCCCAACCTAATAACCCTTCTCATATCATATTTTTCAATCTATATTTTTTTAAAATGTTTCTTTCCATTTTTAATTAATTTTCCTTCTAAAACCAATACAATCTCAAAAACAACACCATTTCCCCCCTCCAGTTAAAAGTGTCAAACTATTTTTTGTGTACTCCTCTTTAGGGGAATTCTTAGGTTTAATCACTAGAATACAATTTTGGAATACCAATTTTTTTTTCCATGCCCCATTAATGGTGTGTGTGAAACATGTCACCATTTCTGGGGAGTCAGTGCCTCAAAACCATAAAAAATAAATTTTTTCTTTAATGATTTATAGTTCATATAAAAATTTAATTGAGTTTGATCCAAAAAATTGATCAAACAATAACCAAATTGAGGAATAAAAATTTAAAAATATAATTTTATGAAATATATCTCAAAAATTCAAGTGACACATCTAGTGATCACTTTGTACCTCCAATAAAGGCTTGCAATCCCAACCAAACTCTGTGTGATCTTTGTGCACCAAAATTTTCTATCAATCAAAATAAACTAGAAATACCAACCTTAGAAAATGGTTTTTATTTACACATTAAAATGATTCAAATTATTCATAATTTCCAAGGTCTTGTAGGAGAAAACCCCAGCAGGCATATCCAAGTATTTACAATTGTGTTCGATAGCTGCAGATGTTAAGATGCTATAAAATAAAATGTAATGTAGAGGGTATTCCCCTTCACATATGATGAATATGTAAAGGAGTGGTTGTACAGTCTACATCCAAGAGTAGTCCAAGACTGGTAATATCAGAAAATATTCTTCATGTAATGGGTTTCTTCTACATATAAGAGCATGGATATCAAAAAAAGAGCTTTATTCCCTTCGAAAATTGTTTAGTGAAACTCTATATGAGTACTAGGAGGGATTTAAGAAGATCTGTGATAGATACCCACATCCAATTTTAGAAGAACACCATTTAATTGTTTTTTCTATCATGAATTACTAGATAATGATCAAAACTTGATAGACACATCATCAGGAGGAGTCTTAATTGATAATTCACAATCAGATTCTAGATATATGATTGAAAATATTACGCAAAATTCAAAACAATTTGGAAAAAGAGGTTCGAGCACAAGAGGAATCCATGAGGTGAGAACATTAGATTTAGTAGATTTAATTAGAAGAAAAATGGCTGAACTCACCAGGTTAGTGAAACAAATGGCTATGAACCAAGGTAATGAATAACAAGGATGGAATAAGGTATGTGGAATAAGATCTTCTAATTATAAATACATAGATAAATGTCTTGAAGTGCAGGGGATGAAAAGTTGTGATGCAACCAACCAGTAAAGGCAATTCTAACTACAAACCCAACCAGTGTATGTGTTTCAACAGAACCAAGACATACAACCTTTTCAGTAGCAATATCAGAACTTTAAAACATTCCAATAACCTTACAAGCAATCCTTCCAGCAATAAAACAATTTCCAACTGACACCATTCCATCAGAAGAATTATGAGAAACCATCCACAAGTTCACCTAAAAATGAAGAGCAACATCTACAGACAAGGGTTGCAGAAATAAAAGATAAAATGGAAAAGCTTGCTGATAAATTTTCAAGAATTTTGGATGATCGTACTAATACACAAGGTAAGTTACTAGAATAGATAGTTCCAAATACAAAGGATAATATTAGGGCAATCAAAACCTGATGCAGGAAGGAGCTCACACCACTTGAACATTGGGTGGATGATGTTTCCAAGAAACCTCTTGAAGTTCAACTTTCTCAACCGAAAAATGGGGACCATAACAAAAAATGAGAAAGAACATGGTTTAGGAATGAAATGTGAGAAACACATTTGGAAAAACAAAAAATGGAGAAAAAAGATATCCCAACACCATTCACATCTACATTAGTTGACTCAAAGAAGGGTGAAGAAGCACGAATTCAATAAAAAATTCAGTAAACCTTCTGAATAGTTGGGATAAACATCACACTACTAGAGGAAATCTAACAAATACCAATGTATCAAAAATTTATAATGGAGAAGTGTACTAAAATATGGAGGCGGGAAGGAAATGAAATAATCACATTAGGAAGGAGCATCTGGACACTAATCACACCACTGATATCATAGAAATGTTAGGATCCATGGAAATTCACTATTCCTTACACTATTAGTTCTTTAAAGTTAATTGATTCATTTTTTATTTGGGAGATGCAAAAAATTCGATGTGTTAATCAATATTTTCATCCTTACATATTAGAGAACTAAAAATGACTTGAGTGGTGGAACAATTCACAAAAAGATCCACCATCGTACTAGGAGGTGTTGTAGAAGATTTACTCTAAAGAGTCAGAGGATTAATCTTTACTTTAGTCTTATATGACCTTACCATGGAATAAGGCCGATAAAAGGGACAATCTCAAATCCTATGGGGGAGAACCTTCCTTAAAATAGTACAGACTATCATCAACTTCCATGAAAGAACTCTCAGAATGAAGCTTGGGGATAGTACAGTACACATCAACATTTTTGATAAAATAATAAATCCTTCTAATAATTACTCACTCTTCTCACTCTCCCACTCAGTTGATATCAAAACCATTGAATAATTAGGTATATTCCACGAAATCTTATAATTATGAGGGAATTTTTACTTTAATGGACATGTGAATTCCCAAAACAATGGAGATTATGATTTATTATATGAAGAAGGGGTAAAATTTGATATCATTGATGATTTATTAAGTGATGATGAAGATGATATGGTTTCTTGTGTGGAGGAGTTTCAAAATATATAAGTGGATAATGTCAGTTTAATTTCATCCCACGTTCATCCCCCTGAATTAGAATTAAGACTGCTACCTATTAATTTGAAATATGTGAACCTTAAAGAGGTAGAGAAATTACCAATGATAATTGAAAATAATCTTTCTAAAACCCATAAAAATATTTTAGTTATATTTTAAAATATAATGTACAAGCAATGTGGTGGAGGTTAGGTGATCTCTTAGGAATAAACCCAAAAATATGCTCACAATGAATTTTTATTGAGGGGAATTCCAAACCTGTTATATAGTCCCAAAAAAGGTTGAATCCCACCTTTATAGAAGTTGTAAATAAAGAGGTCGAGAAGTTCTTGGAGGTTTGGATCATCTATCACATTTCAGATTCACAGTGGGTTATCCCAATTCATGTATTTCCAAAGAAAAATAGTCTAACCAATGTGATGAATGAAAAGAATTAATAAATCCCAGTAAGAATTCAAAATAGCTGGAGAGTGTATATCAATTTTATGATGTTGAATCAGGTCACTCAGAATGAAAATTTAACTATCATATTTATTGACCAGAGTTAGAAATATTATTAGGGAGATCTCATTATTTTTTAAGATGCGTTTTCAGGTTATTTTATGGCACCCAACGCTCCCAATGATCACGAGAAGACATCCTATACTTGTCCAATTGAATGTTTTCCATATAAAATGATTCCATTTTTATTACATAACGCTCTAGGTACATTTTAGAGGTGCACGGTAAGTATATTTTCTGATTACATTGAATATTTCATGGAATATTTCTTGGATGATTTGACAGTTTTTGGAAATTATTTTGACCATTGTTTAAAAAATCGGGAAACATTCCTAAAAACTGTATTGAAAAGAATATTGTTTTAAATTTTAAAGTGTCATTTTGTGGTTTAGAGAGCAATTTTACTTGGTAACGTGACTTAAAAAATTTAATTGATGTTTATAAATCAAAAATTGAGGTGATAAATTCATTGCCTAACCCAACATGTGTGAAGCATGTTATATCATTTTTTTGGACATATAGGATTTGGCAGAAGGTTTATCAAACATTTCAGAAAGATTTGTATCCCTCCCACTAGATTTATCTTGAAAGATGATGATTTTTATTTCAATATTTCATGTAGGGAATCCATTTACAAGATGAAGAGGATATGGATTGCACCACCACTAATGCAACCACCAAATTGGGAAGAACCATTTCAGATACTTTTTGAAGCTTCAAACTAAGAAGTTGGATTAGTACTTTATCAACGAATTGGGGGAAGACCACATGTCATTTTCCATGGCTTAAAAACCTTGGATAAGATCAATTAAATTACATAACAACAATAATAGGTTTCTATAGTTGTCTTTTCTTTAGAAATATTTAGATCATTTCTTCCTGGAAATAATGTCACTATGTTTTCTGATCATGCGGATATTAAGTACTAGATAAAGAAGGCTAAAGATAAAACGAAACTCGTGAGATGGATTTTATTGATAAAATAGTTCATCATAGAAATCAGGGATAATAAAGGATATGAGAACCATGTAGATGACCATTTAAGAAGATTTCCCAACACTGCTAAAGCTAAAATTCATGAAAAAGCACCCTGGAATGATCACCTTCTAGGAGTGTAGTTGTACTTGGTTTAAGGAGAAGTTCCTTGGTATGCTGACATGGTAAATTATGTAGTAACATATCTGGTCCCATATCATTTCAATTATCACCAAATTCACAAACTTAAATTATAATCTAGATACCACATATGGGATGATCCATTTCATCAGTAGATTTACAATTACCAAGATATTAGAAGAAGTTTTCCTGAGAGTGAAATTGTTTCTGTCTTTCAGTTTTGTCACAGATTGGAATATGGAGGCCACTTTGGACCTTAAAGGATAGCTATAAAGGTTTTTAAATATATACTTTATTATCCCACACTTTTTAAATATTATCATGAATTTTTTAAATGGTGTAAAAAATGTCGATTTTTTGGAAACATTTGAAAGAGATATGAAATGACACAACATCCACTAAACTTTTGTGAGATTTTTTAAGTTTGAGGGATATATTTGTGGGACCTTTCCCATTTTCACATAGAAATTCATATATATGGCTTATAGTTGATTTTGTTTCCATGTGGGTGGAAGAAAAAGACACCATTAATGATGATGATTAAGTAGTTTGTGCTTTTGTCATGGATAACATATGTTGTTGGTTTGGAGTACCTATATCCACCATCAATGGTCAATGTGACTCATTTTTTCGATAGAAGAATATAGGACTTGCTGAAGAAGTATGGGTCATGTCATAAAACATCATCCCCAATCACCTACAGATAAATGGTCATGAAGACAGTTCAAATTGGGAAATCAAAAGAATTTTGGAGAAGGATGTTAAAGAAAACCAAAAATACTGGAGCAGATGGTTGGAAGAAACACCATGGGCTTAATAGATATCCTATAGAACCCCAATTGGAATGAGTCCATATAAGATGATATATAGAAAAATATTTCATCTACCAGTGGAATTGGAGCATAAGTTATACTTGGTTGTGATGAAGTTTAATTTGGATCTTGAAAGTTATAGGAAGGCGAGAAGATTACATCAATTTGAGATAGAAGAAATTAGAGTGGAAGCATTTGAAAATTATTAGATTCACATAGAGAGAACAAGAGTGGCTCATGAAATTTGATCCAATTGAAGGACTTTCAACCTACTGACAAATTGCTATTATTAACCTCAAGACTCAATCTGATGCACAGAAACATTTTTCCAGATGGGAGGGTCCATTTTTAGTTACACATTCCTATACATTCGATGATGTGCAGATTGTAATGGATGTAAAGAATAATCCATTCACTCATAATGGAAACATGATTAGGAAATTCCATGGGACCATCCCATCATATCAAGTGGAGGAAATCCCTCCCCTATAACCTATCTATCAATAAAAGTCATTAAGTTATACCTCTTCTTTACACTTGCTTTCTTTAAGTGATTAATTTTTAATATTTTTAAATGTTAAATCAATTTTAATGCATTTTGGACATTTCATAATTTATGTTTGGGGGAGACGAACCATTGTAGTTCAATAATTTCAGTTTTTTAAAGTAAAAAAGTGGTTTTTTTTCAAAATTTCGTGTGTTTATTTTTAATTTTTTCTGTGTTTTTGAAACTTTTCAGCTGACATGATTACAATTTAAATTTTTGAAGCCCTTTTCTATTAGTGAATCAATTTATTCCATGAATATGAGCTTTAATGAATTCTAATAATGACTTTGTTTCAAGTTCAAATCTTCAATAATTTCATTAAAAGAACTCTGATTTTTGAATCCCATGCCACATCTTACATTCTAAATTATTAAAATCACTTAACTATGAGGCATCTAAACAATTTATTTCATATTCTTTACATTCACTTCACTTATTGAGAGAACCAAACCATGATTTCTTTTACTATAATTTGATTAATTTTTGTCAAAACATGAGGGTTTGAGATACCTGTGTTTTAAATGATTGAGGCATTTATTTGGATTCAAATCCCACTTTCATGAAAATCCTTTTCATTATAGACTACCTTGTATATTCAATCCTTTTAACACTTATAATCTAAGAACAAACTGGTAGGTTAGCCACATTACAAGCCAATTTTCCATATTTAATCCTTTATTTATTTATTTATTTATTTATTTATCCACCCACAATAGTTCTCAAGCCGAACGCCCAACACACATAAGGTTTATGTAACACCAAGTTAAAAACCATGTTTTTTTTTCAATAATGGCCTCATACTTCTCATATGACCTTTTTCAGATTTATTAAACTTTTTAAGGAAAAAATTCCACCATATATTAATACATAAAATAATTTTATATTATCAATTCTAAGATAATTTAACTCCAGAATTGAGCACCATCGTAGTGTCTGGAATTGAAATTTTTAATTGATATAATTAAATGTTTTTCATGGAAAAAAGATACATTATAGATATGATATAGTGGAAACTATAATCATTAAATATTTCCATAAAAAATATCTAATCCATTTCCTTCTGCATCATAATTTATTATATTTGAGACCCAGAATCATTAAAACCACAGTACAACCCTTTATAATCCCTCTTGTTAAATATAATTCATTATGTGAATTGGGAGGAGTCATATAAAATTTTTAATCTTATTTTGACACTTAATTTTATTTGGATATGAAAAAATTTGTTCAAAATAGAAATCTTGTCTTGAAGAGAAAATAAATTAGATAAGAACCCATGTACAAGAAGGCATTTTTAATGATGATTTGTCTCGTATGCGAGGTGTTAAGTGTGGAGAATTGATAGATATGATTATTTCATCGATTCTTATTTTTATTAAATGAATATATCACCACTAATGTGTCTTTTTATTTTAAATTTTGTCATTATTTTAATTTTTAAGAGTTTTAAGATTAATTGTAAAAATTCCCTAATTATGGAATTTTAATAGTTTTTATAAATTTGTTATTTTTGGAATAATAATTTTAATACTGATCCAATCTCCAAAATTAGTTTTTAAAGTTTCCTTTAGATCATGATATTCACTTCATCTAACTGGTCCAAGTGATGAGTCGACCTACATGAGGCCGGAACAAATCACCCATTTTGGAAAATATATATTTTTGGAAATAATTGACAGACCTTCATTAATGTTGTCATTACATTATAAATGATTTTCTATATAAAGAAATTATTAGTTGAGATGAAATATAATTCATTAGATAATTTCTTAATTAATTGAACATTAAAATTAAATCATTAATATGGTCTATAGGTACATTCAACAAGCCGAATTCAAATTGTATATTTGTAAAAAATATATCTTTTACGTATGATAGTAATATTTATTTTACCATGTATCTAATGGGTTTTAAATATTTTGGGTGAAAATTTATGATTCATTCAATAAAAATTCATGAAGACTCTTTAGTAATATCCATCCTCAAATAAATAATAAATCAAGAACTAATTACACAAATAGAGGCTATACGTCGGATTTTCCACCCATTTCCACTATATGTTTTCTTCTACTCTTCATAAGGGATGGTTAGAGAGAAAAAGTGGAGGGTATGATGGAAGATATTGGATGGATTATTGGTATTTTTAATAAAGTAATATATCCTTGAAGGGATAATACCTAAGTGTTAGTGGGTGGTGGAAGCATGGTGATACTCTTACCTTGTGAGTTTTTTCTTTTAATTGCTATGTTTTATATTTCTTTAGATACTGTTTTTCATGAATTAGGAGGATCCCTTTCATTCATTAAATAAATTTCTTCGAAATTATTCTGGTCTATTTTTCAACTTATAAATTTAAAGTGACTACTTTAGTTGTATATATTTCATTAGTGAGGTCTCCCATTTGAGCACAATTAGTTTAATCTATTTTGGTCTCTTAGTGGACTCTAGGTAATCATATCACTATAATTTGGGGATCAAAACCCATATTTGGTGTCAAGATATGGTGTATATGTAATCTATGTGTATTGTTTGAGGTATTTATGTATAATGTGAGAAATATAAATTTGATAATCCATGTGTAAAAAATGATAAATGGAGTTCCCAAAGGCTAGAACTTATACACTTATACTATCTCTTGTCCATATTTTCTATTAGTCTTGCTTTCAATATTTTAATTCAAATTTCTAAAATCAAACTATTATTTCTAGTTTTAATATTATATTTTATTTATCTTGGTTTTACTCATTTCAAATCCCCATTTTATATTTTTAATTAACAAAAATAAATTTACAAAGAGTATGCTTGATAACTCAGTCTGTAACCTCATCATGAGACAACCACGTGGTCATAACTATGAGAAATTTTAAAGGGGAAATTATTGATTAGGGTTTTATGACAAAAACCCTTTCACAACCACATTATGATAATAATTATAAGAGTGTAATTAGAAAAAAATTAAAGAGAAATTTACATATTACCATAAATATAACATATTTTAATATTAAAATATGGAATTATAATATTAACGGTAAGATTAATTGTAGAGACCCAAAGCTTATCGTACATGGACATTACATTACTTTTGCGGAATACTTAGTACATAACAAAAACACACACACAAGGATCGTAATAGTTTAGTGTCTTTGGAAACTCGGAACATATTCTTCTAATCGTGGTGAAAGATCTTCCATATCTCCCATAAAGATCTTCCCTTTTTTTTTACCTAAAAACCTTTCTTTATATCCTGGGGAAAAGAAAACATAAAAGGGTGAGCTCAAATGCTCAGTAAGGGTAAACAAAGAAATATCAATCACATCATATACATAAGAACATAGCTTTTGGAAATCTTAACCTGCAAAAGAGCTCATAATATCATAACATGGGATAAATCATAGAAGTGAAAATGAAATCATAACTTAAAACATTACTCATTGTGGCATACACACATAATCATAGAGAATCATTTCTTGTTAGTCAAGACTCATTGCCAAGACTATCTTAGTGGACAAAGTCCCTTTCTGAATCGAGTAATCCTCGTTTCAGTCCTGTTTCACTGAACCTGTATAACCTACCATTCCAGCCATGTCTATCTCATGAGATATAAAATCTTTACCCAATGCATTGGAGGGAGATATAGGTCCCACCCATCTCTTAATGAATCCTTTCTTATGTGTGCCACAAAATCATAAATCATACATCATTGCATAACCCATGTAATAAAAATGGGATTCTTAAACAACATGACATCATAAAACCATTCATATAAGATAAAGGAATTCATAAACATAATTCCATCACAACATAGTCAAATCAATGTAAAAATATGGATAGAAACAGAACCCTTTATTATCTTAGATGGAAAATAATTTTGATAAAACACTTGAAATGAATTCTTGAGGAAAATATCCTTTCTTCTTCAAAATCAATTTCTTTTCACAAAACATCATACAATTTTAAAAGAAAGAGATTTTATTAAAAATAGTCATGAAATATTTTGGAGGAAGGTTCATGAAAATAAGGATTTATAAAACCGTAAAAATCCGTTCGTGCCGTATAAGTAAAAAAAAAACATTCTTCTCGTACTTTTGTCGGAAAAGTCAAAAAGTACCTCGTACGAAAAACGAAAAAAGATTCCTTTCATATCCTTTACTAAAAACTCATAGAAGGGTAAAATTGGATTTAAACAATTGTAGGTGGATGGAAATAATATTACATATTGAGGGAACATGGATGTGGATGATAAAATACACCCCAGTAAATACTTACGAATAAACAATCTCGGATAAAAATGAGATTGTGATATTTCCCTTACCTTAGGTCCGAATTGCTTTGTAAGTGTCCGAACCTCCTGTATAATGATTTAAATCATGTTATTGACTTATTACAGAATCATATTCATTGTTATGATATCATATATGGTTCTCTTATGACATTATATTACCCGTTCTTTTGTAAATTCCATGTTAAAGAAGCGTTTTGGGTAAAATCGTTTCATTTATCGTAGGTGTTTTGACTTGTTGTTCTTGACATTATTATTACTTATATCATGATTTACTTACTTCCAGAATATAAAATATGATTTATATATCATATATATTCAGTATATATATATATATAATAGGTAGATAAATAAAATGAAAAACACCGTTCATGGAGACGGTAGTCCGTACGTACGCATGAACGCTGTTTTCCTTTCCTTATTGTCTTGAAATGGAAGTAAGTAGATGACATACATATGTATATATATACATAAATCCAGTAGCTTTATAATGTCATATATTTCATTATTATTTCTTATATATACATTATAATCATTCTTAAATGGTTAACATGGAGAATGAATCTCATCGCGTCGTGGAGACGGTATTCCGTACGTACGCACGAGCGATGATATCATTTCTATAAATATTGAATTGAATTGGAGTGTATTATACAATATATCAGAATCAGTATGATGTTGTAATAACTATGTATAGTTATTCTTTACACCATTATACCCATCCATGTAAGGTGGTGGTGGAAAATAGATTACACCACGGCGTGGAGACTGTATTCCGTACGTACGCACGCGCGGTGATTTCTTTTTCCGTAGGATGGATAGATGGTGAAATAGGGTTGTTTCATACTTATAATAACATATCAGTATATGAGTGATACTGATGTTATTACTTCATAATGAAACAACCTAAGAAGAAGAAGTGGAAGAAGAAATAAAAATGAAAGAATTGGTAACGGTAATTACCTCTTCTTTGAAGTGCCTCTTTGAGACCTCCTCTTAGGGCACTAGAATTGGTCTTTGAGGAAGAACAGAACCTCTAGGATGTTGCTAGGGAAGTGGAGAAGAGATTTTGGCAGGGGTTGGCCGAGCTTGAGTGCTCAAATTGGTGTGAGGAGGAGTGGGAGGAGGTGTCCTTTTATAAGGGAGGAGAGGGGCACCTTAGGAATATCTTAAAATATTATTTTATATTAAAGTCAAAATCAGTTTATAATGGTTCCAAAGGGTCTTATTTCGAAGCTAAAGTGGGGATGGGTCGAAATCCTATCAACCAATAGAATTTAGACAAGTTTAGGATATTATTTTAACCTTATCAATTAGATTTAACTCTAAGATAAATAATTTAACTTTTACCGTGTCTTTTTGTTTTCTTTCACTATATGGTTAATACACTTACTATAACATTCCAAACAAACCCAAAATTGTATATTATTAATAAATATATCCTTATATAAGTCATTTTGCCGAACCTTAAATTTTTAGGAATAAAATAACAATTAATAATATAATATTTGATTTAAAAACTATTTTGTGTCAATTTTGACACTATTTGATATATGATTTTTGTGAAAGTCATAACAGAATTAAATGTTCGAAACAAGTTGATTAAATCAACATTAATATATCTTAGTAACCTAGAAAATTCGTGGAATTCATAAAAAATCTCAAATTACATTTATTTTGGTGTTTATAACATCAATTATGTCAATATTTCATTAATAAGATAATTACTGCATCATCGTTGTGTCATAAATAAATTAAATTATTTGATGTCTAAAAATTACAAATAAAATACCATCATGTAGGAAATATTTTTAGCTTTCTAATGAATATTTACAATAGAATTTATCTTATGTATAACCCCATATTAAAAATGATTTACTTATTAAACTTTGATTTTAACTATTTTAACCTTTCTTTAAATAAATTAATAATAAATGTCCTAATCTAATCCAAGTGGACCTAAATGGTCATATTTTATTCCTAAGTTTGTTTTTTGTCGAATTACACTTGTCCAATAGAATTAGGACATGTGTTAGGGTAATATTAATAACATATTGACCCTTAGTTACCCTATTTACTATTAACCGTGGTAAAAAAAGTAAAAAGTTACTATTCACCAAAAAATTATTTTCATCTCATTGAACCACATTTTAGTCCTTGATATTAACCGTGTCTCTCGGATTTTCGAAATTCCATTCACAGAAGTGGTAAAATTATGTTTTATGCAAAATTCAGTTTTTAACCCACCACTTAGTAGTTTCACTATTCATCAAAAATTGATGTTTTTCAGAACAATGCCAAAATTTCATCCCAAGCTATATTTCATATTCCGAATTCAAAAATGAAGTCTATTTTACCAAATTCATAACATAAAAGTTGCATTAATTAATTTTATAATTAAATCCCGCTGTTAAAACAAATAGCGTGTTTTTAGGAAACAATATATATCAAAAGATTGACACTTGATTATGTCTGGTTTAAATGTGAAATTACAACCAATGACCAACATTGTATTAAATTGTAAAAATATATTCTAAATATACTTTAAAACCACTCAAATTAATGATTTATCACTATTAATTAGTTCGATTAAAAAAGTTGTTTTTAATTATAATTTAGTAATTTTCACTATTCATCAGAATATGAAAGTTATCCGAAAAGTACCAAAATTTCACCTTAGGCTAAATTCGATACTCCGAATCCAAAAATGAAGTTCATTTTGAAAAATAAGATTTACAGAATTTTAAAAAGTGGTTATTACTATTCATAACGGCTAGTTTTAATAATATTTTAATAGCACATCGTTGTTTAGTGAAACTCGGTATTGCGTATTACACACGCTATCGAGGAAGGTCGCGATTGCGTGTAATGCAAGGCAATACAAGGATGTGTGTTGTGCAAGCTCCTTTTGGTGTAGCGTACAACACAAGACATTAATAAAATTAAAAAGAATATTTTTTTATAAAATCTTGGGCTGTTACATTCTACCCCCCTTAAAATGAATTTCGCCCTCGAAATTCGTCGGGGTTATAAATGGTTTACTATTTGAAAGTTTCTTTAATAGAAACCCACATCATAAAAAGGAATACCAAAACTTGGCTTTAAAAACTAAAGTATGAAATGTAACGATTACCCAAATAAACTAATCACTGGGTTTCCACATAGGTGAAAATATGTATATGGAAGAGAAATCTAACCATCATGTTCTGATGGAGAGTGGTAGAGAACATGGCTATGGAAAATCCAGTAATCACAAATCCATAAATTTGTGACGATCTAAGGTACCATCTGATTCATCAGGTATAAGATCACTAGGACAACATTTTTTGTTTTCAAGATCATTTCCCTAAAGTTGAAAATTTGAATTAGAATAAATACTTAATTTATTTTGATACAATATCACTGTTGTTCGTGCCTTGAACAATTTCCACTTCATCTCTTAAATAAATGAAGTTGAATTTGTTATTCGTGAAGTGTTAGCAGATCATGTGATAGAATGACGGGTCATTCCATCTGTCTCAAACAAAAGGTAAGCAAAAGTTATTAAATATACATAAGTCATTCTATAGTGAGATTAATCATATATAGTTCCTAAAATGTACTTATACTTCATATATCATACTGCTTAATATAATAAAACTAGTTTCTACTAAACAGGGACTTCCTGCAGGCCAGTGGTAGGCGATAAAGGCCAGTCGTACTTCGGTTGTGGGTTCGATTCCTACAGCCTTGTCCGAAGCGATGGGTTGTCGCCCGTCCTGCAGGTTGTCCCTTTTTCTAAAACTACGTTACTATAAAATCCCATCAATAATATCGAAAATCTTCTATCCTTAAACAATACTAACTTATGTCCAACATAATCCAGTCTAATCTTTAGGCTTATAATACTGCAGTCCACTCTCATAATATAGTGACAACGATTACCAGAGATTTAATACTGTCGTTGATCCCCACATATCATAAGATATGTCTTGTTGGTCACATTCCAAACATTCAAAGTCCTTAATCGTGTATTCTCTTGAATACCTTAGTGAAAACATGAGTGCAGTTAAAAGTTAACACTTTCCACATACCAAAATCCTCAAAATTCTATATACTCAAACCATGATATCACTTAGTCCTTATATCAATCATGAGCTCATGAATACTATTAAACATTTCATTTTCTCGTCTTCATTATGTGCATATCATCTTATTTCCAAAAAATATCTCAATCACTTTGAATACCACATCAATAAATATTGCAATACTCAATGATACAACATTATTTAGGAATCCCATTACATAAACACTTAATCATTCCACCACATCGTTGTCATATTCAACATTGCCAATAGTGATCGCATGTGATTTCCCTTTGTCCTTTGCCTTCAGTGGTTGCTCATGTTGATCATCACTAACCCTTGGATTAGGGCAATTATTAGCATAATGCCCCATTTCCTTGCTCTTGAAGCATTGAAGTGTTGGCGGTGCATTCTCTGCAGTGTTTGCTTTATTCACATCATTAGAAACCCTTTTTCCATTACTTCGACACTCAGCTGCTCGATGACCTTCTTTTCCACACTTAAAACATTTTCTAGTCCCTTTTAGACAATCTCCACCATGCTTCTTTCCACACTTTGTGCATAAGGAAACATTCATCTTCTTTTCACCATTATTCTGAGATTTCTCCTTGAACTCCATCTTTCGTTTCTTGTCAAAACCATGAGATGGATATGTAACACCAACTTCCATTTCTACCTTGATAGCACAACGCACAATTTCTTCATAGCTACTGAAGTCTCTTATAGCTAATGCCCTTCGAAGACTTGGTTTTAAGCCACAGAAAAATCGATCAACTTTACTTTCAGGTTGGATGATAATTCCAGAAGCATACCTTGCAAGTCTTGTAAAATTTGCTTCATAGGTACCAACAGATTCATCGTCCCTTTGCTTCAGTTCAAGAAATTCTTTCTCCATATTTGTTCGAAGAATACGAGGGAAGTACTTACTGAAAAACAAGTTCTTGAACTCGTCCCATTCCATGGACTCAATTTCATCTCTTGGCCTCGTATTCTTGATAAGATTCCACCATTGATCAGCTTCACCTTCCAAACGATATACTGCTAAGATGACTTTATCATGTTCAGAACATTGAAGAACTGAAAATATCTTTTCAGTAGTACTAATCCATTGTTCAGCCACAAGTGGATCAGAAGACCCACTGAAAGAAGGTGGACGTTGCCTCATGAAGGACTCAATAGAATATTGTTCCCTTCTCTGCTCATTTGGAAGTCCAGAATGATTCATAGCTTGTGTAAGTATAGCAATAAGATTTTGCACTCCATCTCCCATAACATTTGTTTGTTTAGGAGGGCAATCATTGCATTGTCCATTGCATTGATCAACACGGTTCCTTCGGGTTCCAGCCATCGTCTAAAACCCAAAAAGAATAGTGTGAGAGGCAAAACTCATGCTAGGGAAAACAACATAATAAAGGGGGAATACCTTCAATATCCAACATCTTAGGTTTAATTCTATGATCGTTAGCATAATTCTATTACTATAACCTATACGTATACTTATCCCTAGGGACATCCCTAGACATACCTTAGAAATATCTCTAGGGATCTCACTAACGTTTTCGCATCCTAGTTTCCAAAGGTTGACTAAACCTTTCCTCTGATACCAACTGTAGAGACCCAAAGCTTATCGTACATGGACATTACATTACTTTTGCGGAATACTTAGTACATAACAAAAACACACACACAAGGATCGTAATAGTTTAGTGTCTTTGGAAACTCGGAACATATTCTTCTAATCGTGGTGAAATATCTTCCATATCTCCCATAAAGATCTTCCCTTTTTTTTTACCTAAAAACCTTTCTTTATATCCTGGGGAAAAGAAAACATAAAAGGGTGAGCTCAAATGCTCAGTAAGGGTAAACAAAGAAATATCAATCACATCATATACATAAGAACATAGCTTTTGGAAATCTTAACCTGCAAAAGAGCTCATAATATCATAACATGGGATAAATCATAGAAGTGAAAATGAAATCATAACTTAAAACATTACTCATTGTGGCATACACACATAATCATAGAGAATCATTTCTTGTTAGTCAAGACTCATTGCCAAGACTATCTTAGTGGACAAAGTCCCTTTCTGAATCGAGTAATCCTCGTTTCAGTCCGGTTTCACTGAACCGGTATAACCTACCATTCCAGCCATGTCTATCTCATGAGATATAAAATCTTTACCCAATGCATTGGAGGGAGATATAGGTCCCACCCATCTCTTAATGAATCCTTTCTTATGTGTGCCACAAAATCATAAATCATACATCATTGCATAACCCATGTAATAAAAATGGGATTCTTAAACAACATGACATCATAAAACCATTCATATAAGATAAAGGAATTCATAAACATAATTCCATCACAACATAGTCAAATCAATGTAAAAATATGGATAGAAACAGAACCCTTTATTATCTTAGATGGAAAATAATTTTGATAAAACACTTGAAATGAATTCTTGAGGAAAATATCCTTTCTTCTTCAAAATCAATTTCTTTTCACAAAACATCATACAATTTTAAAAGAAAGAGATTTTATTAAAAATAGTCATGAAATATTTTGGAGGAAGGTTCATGAAAATAAGGATTTATAAAACCGTAAAAATCCGTTCGTGCCGTATAAGTAAAAAAAAAACATTCTTCTCGTACTTTTGTCGGAAAAGTCAAAAAGTACCTCGTACGAAAAACGAAAAAAGATTCCTTTCATATCCTTTACTAAAAACTCATAGAAGGGTAAAATTGGATTTAAACAATTGTAGGTGGATGGAAATAATATTACATATTGAGGGAACATGGATGTGGATGATAAAATACACCCCAGTAAATACTTACGAATAAACAATCTCGGATAAAAATGAGATTGTGATATTTCCCTTACCTTAGGTCCGACTTGCTTTGTAAGTGTCCGAACCTCCTGTATAATGATTTAAATCATGTTATTGACTTATTACAGAATCATATTCATTGTTATGATATCATATATGGTTCTCTTATGACATTATATTACCCGTTCTTTTGTAAATTCCATGTTAAAGAAGCGTTTTGGGTAAAATCGTTTCATTTATCGTAGGTGTTTTGACTTGTTGTTCTTGACATTATTATTACTTATATCATGATTTACTTACTTCCAGAATATAAAATATGATTTATATATCATATATATTCAGTATATATATATATATAATAGGTAGATAAATAAAATGAAAAACACCGTTCATGGAGACGGTAGTCCGTACGTACGCATGAACGCTGTTTTCCTTTCCTTATTGTCTTGAAATGGAAGTAAGTAGATGACATACATATGTATATATATACATAAATCCAGTAGCTTTATAATGTCATATATTTCATTATTATTTCTTATATATACATTATAATCATTCTTAAATGGTTATTATGGAGAATGAATCTCATCGCGTCGTGGAGACGGTATTCCGTACGTACGCACGAGCGATGATATCATTTCTATAAATATTGAATTGAATTGGAGTGTATTATACAATATATCAGAATCAGTATGATGTTGTAATAACTATGTATAGTTATTCTTTACACCATTATACCCATCCATGTAAGGTGGTGGTGGAAAATAGATTACACCACGGCGTGGAGACTGTATTCCGTACGTACGCACGCGCGGTGATTTCTTTTTCCGTAGGATGGATAGATGGTGAAATAGGGTTGTTTCATACTTATAATAACATATCAGTATATGAGTGATACTGATGTTATTACTTCATAATGAAACAACCTAAGAAGAAGAAGTGGAAGAAGAAATAAAGATGAAAGAATTGGTAACGGTAATTACCTCTTCTTTGAAGTGCCTCTTTGAGACCTCCTCTTAGGGCACTAGAATTGGTCTTTGAGGAAGACCAGAACCTCTAGGATGTTGCTAGGGAAGTGGAGAAGAGATTTAGGCAGGGGTTGGCCGAGCTTGAGTGCTCAAATTGGTGTGAGGAGGAGTGGGAGGAGGTGTCCTTTTATAAGGGAGGAGAGGGGCACCTTAGGAATATCTTAAAATATTATTTTATATTAAAGTCAAAATCAGTTTATAATGGTTCCAAAGGGTCTTATTTCGAAGCTAAAGTGGGGATGGGTCGAAATCCTATCAACCAATAGAATTTAGACAAGTTTAGTATATTATTTTAACCTTATCAATTAGATTTAACTCTAAGATAAATAATTTAACTTTTACCGTGTCTTTTTGTTTTCTTTCACTATATGGTTAATACACTTACTATAACATGCCAAACAAACCCAAAATTGTATATTATTAATAAATATATCCTTATATAAGTCATTTTGCCGAACCTTAAATTTTTAGGAATAAAATAACAATTAATAATATAATATTTGATTTAAAAACTATTTTGTGTCAATTTTGACACTATTTGATATATGATTTTTGTGAAAGTTATAACAGAATTAAATGTTCGAACCAAGTTGATTAAATCAACATTAATATATCTTAGTAACCTAGAAAATTCGTGGAATTCATAAAAAATCTCAAATTACATTTATTTTGGTGTTTATAACATCAACTATGTCAATATTTCATTAATAAGATAATTACTGCATCATCGTTGTGTCATAAATAAATTAAATTATTTGATGTCTAAAAATTACAAATAAAATACCATCATGTAGGAAATATTTTTAGCTTTCTAATGAATATTTACAATAGAATTTATCTTATGTATAACCCCATATTAAAAATGATTTACTTATTAAACTTTGATTTTAACTATTTTAACCTTTCTTTAAATAAATTAATAATAAATGTCCTAATCTAATCCAAGTGGACCTAAATGGTCATATTTTATTCCTAAGTTTGTTTTTTGTCGAATTACACTTGTCCAATAGAATTAGGACATGTGTTAGGGTAATATTAATAACATATTGACCCTTAGTTACCCTATTTACTATTAACCGTGGTAAAAAAAGTAAAAAGTTACTATTCACCAAAAAATTATTTTCATCTCATTGAACCACATTTTAGTCCTTGATATTAATCGTGTCTCTCGGATTTTCGAAATTCCATTCACAGAAGTGGTAAAATTATGTTTTATGCAAAATTCAGTTTTTAACCCACCACTTAGTAGTTTCACTATTCATCAAAAATTGATGTTTTTCAGAACAATGCCAAAATTTCATCCCAAGCTATATTTCATATTCCGAATTCAAAAATGAAGTCTATTTTACCAAATTCATAACATAAAAGTTGCATTAATTAATTTTATAATTAAATCCCGCTGTTAAAACAAATAGCGTGTTTTTAGGAAACAATATATATCAAAAGATTGACACTTGATTATGTCTGGTTTAAATGTGAAATTACAACCAATGACCAACATTGTATTAAATTGTAAAAATATATTCTAAATATACTTTAAAACCACTCAAATTAATGATTTATCACTATTAATTAGTTCGATTAAAAAAGTTGTTTTTAATTATAATTTAGTAATTTTCACTATTCATCAGAATATGAAAGTTATCCGAAAAGTACCAAAATTTCACCTTAGGCTAAATTCGATACTCCGAATCCAAAAATGAAGTTCATTTTGAAAAATAAGATTTACAGAATTTTAAAAAGTGGTTATTACTATTCATAACGGCTAGTTTTAATAATATTTTAATAGCACATCGTTGTTTAGTGAAACTCGGTATTGCGTATTACACACGCTATCGAGGAAGGTCGCGATTGCGTGTAATGCAAGGCAAGACAAGGATGTGTGTTGTGCAAGCTCCTTTTGGTGTAGCGTACAACAGAAGACATTAATAAAATTAAAAAGAATATTTTTTTATAAAATCTTGGGCTGTTACATTAATTATGGATATCGAATAAATAGAGGCCATTTTGAAATAATCATAATTATTCTTAACATCAACATATTTAATGAAGAATAAATTTAATAAATTTAATTTCTAATAATAGAAGGAAATACACTATAATATCACCATATAAAAAAACATTTTTTAATAACCGTACTAATGATGAAACCACAATGACTTAAGAAAACAAGTCAAGTTAAGAAAAAGCCCATAAATATTTTTGTAACATTCAAATTGAAACCCCTTAGAGGAGTGAAATTCATTTAAAACACTCAATTTGATGAATAAATATATAATCATGATATAATTTTTCAAATAGGCTATATATAAAAAATATCAAATAATGTAGGTGTATAATAAAACATATTTATTAAAGAAATGAAATTTATACTAATCACCATTACATCTTCGTTATCTTTCAAATTGACAACCCAATAATGGTACAACATGAGATAGATTTATAAATTCATTATATTTTCTAAAATATTATGATAAAAGAAATCTGTAGACAATATTTCCATGAACCTACCCTGGTTGACCTGACTTGCCACCTAAGACAAATTTTAAAAAGACACAATTCATGTTCCAAATCACCAAAGGTGGGAAACCTAGCATCCAGAATAACCAATAATATATTGGTAAGGGTTTTACCCATGGAAAAATAACATGAACCATCAATGATATGGGATAGACACAATAATATAAATAGATTCAACAACCTAAAAAGAAACTTCTAGAGTACACAATAAGGATGACCATATACCATAAACTACAATATACATCATTACTAGACATTCCATAACATAATATAAATATACATGGTATCTCAATTAAAATATCAAAACTCAAAATATTTGAAAAATCCCAAAAATTCAAATACATACATCCCAATGAATTCCAAAAATCCCAAAATTATTACATAATACACAACTCCTTGAGATCACATGTCCTACTCAAAACATCATACAATGGTAATCAAGAAGATAAACCTCGGTATATGGTTCCCTTTCCTTTACTTATATCATATAAAATGATATATACATATGCCCTAATGCATATATAGGGTGTGAGGCACATATCTTAGAATGATAACACTGATAGAGTTAATATTTTCAACATTTTTTATATGTATTTAAAATATTTAAACCCCAAAAATTCATTAATTTGTGTTTATTTGCTTCATTTATGGATTTATTATATGTTTCGTGCTAAAATTGTAATGTTTTTTAATTTTCAAAATTTAACAGATTTTGATCACTTTTTTAATTCACACAAATCATTTAACATATATATCTAATTGATTAGATTCTTTTTTAGGGCACATGTAATTGTGGGGTACAACTTTTTCTTCTAGTATATGATCTAATTCATCAATCAAGGTATCCAAAAAAATATAATCAGGTTGGAGAAAGATTCTAGGATATCGTGTGGACCCCAATCCAATGAATTAATCATAAATTGGTCATCAGAACTACAATTAATAAAATTCCAATTGTAATGGGAATAAATTTCAAATAAGTGTATTTCTGTTGAATATCATGTTGATTTGGTATCATTAAGGTAGATATTTATTGGGAAATATTCAAAGAGTATTTTTGGGAATCTCTTCCAGAAAAGGTAATCCAAAATAAATATTTCATATCAATATCTATAAATATGCAATTAAATTGAGATTGGATGGAAACAAAGAAAATTCGATTTGGATAATCATATAATATGTGATCTTGGGTTTATTCAAAATAGAGTGGTGCCAAACAAGAGAACACGTTTAGGGGACATAATCTATATGACAACTTTTTGTCTTTTCTTCCTTATTTAATTTTATTCATAGTTTTTTATTGCCTTCTTCTTCTCTATAAATATCAGTTTACCTTTCCATGATGGGGTAAAAATTTGAGTGATAGGAGAAAGGTTGGTTTTTTATTATTTAATTCTTGAGTTCATGCACTTTGTTGAATAAAAATACAAATCACTTTTCTATAATGTTGTTTTCAATTTCCAATTGCGATTTTTATTATAAAGTGCAATAATATTTGATTGTTGATTCAGTTATTGATTTTCTCTTTGGTAAATTATCATTATTCTCCTCCATTTGTTTTTGGTTTATATATGACGGAATGGACCCGGGCTTAGTAATGAAGTACTCAGTGATCGTTAGTAAGTGTGAAAGGGGTAGTGAATATTTTTTATTGCTTTGGATAAAAAGTCCCAAATGGGTATTTCCTAAGTCAACTGAGGATTTTTACTATAACTCTCTTTCACATGTAAGGAGAGTAGACCAAACTGGTATCTTGTTTTTGTATTCTATCACCATCACCACTCAACCAAATGAGTGAGAGGAAACGATTATGGAATGTAAATTTAATCAACATAGTATAAGAGGTTGGAATAAAGTATAATGAGGATATCACTGCAATTAGAAAACTTACCCCGAACTAATAACCCTTCTCATATCATATTTTTCAGTCTATTTTTTTTAAAATGTTTCTTTCCATTTTTAATTAATTTTCCTTCTAAAACCAATAAAATCTCAGAAACAACAACATTTCCCCCTCCAGTTAAAAGTTTCAAACTAATTTTTTTGCACTCCTCTATAGGGGAATTCTTAGGTTTAATCACTAGAATACAATTTGGGAATAAAAATATTGTTTTTCCATGCCCCATGAATGGTGTGTGTCAAACATGTCTCCATTTCTGGGGAGTTAGTGCCTCAAAACCATAAAAAAACAAATTTTTTCTTGAATGACCTGTAGTTCATATAAAAATTTAATTGAGTTTGATCCAAAAATTGATCAAACAATAACCGAATTGAAGAATAAAAATTTGACAATTGAATTTTAAGAAATATATCACAAAAATTCATGTGAAAAATCTAGTGATCACTTTGAACCTCCAATAAAGGCTTGAAATCCCAACCAAACTCTGTGTGATCTTTATGCACCAAAATTTTCTATCAATCAAAATAAACTAGAAATACCTACCTTAGAAAATGTCTTTTATTTACACATTAAAATGATTCAAATTATTCCTAATTTCCAAGGTCTTGTCGGAGAAAACCCCAGAAGGCATATCCAAGAATTTACTATTGTGTTCTCTAGTTGTAGACATTAAGTTGCTATAGAAGAACATGTAATGTGGAGGGTATTCCCCTTCACACTTGATAAAGATGTAAAGGAGTGGTTGTACAGTCTAAAACCAAGAGTAGTCCAAGACTGGTAATATCATAAATTATTCTTCATGTTACGGGTTTTTCCTACATATATGATCATGGATATCAAAAAAGAGCTTTATTCCCTTTAAAAAATGATCAGTGAAACACTATATGAGTACTAGGAGGGATTTAAGAAGATCTGTGCTAGCTACCCACATCCGATTTTGGAAGATCATCATTTCATTGTTTTTTCTATCATTAATTACTAGATAATGATCAAAACTTGATAGACACATCATCAAGAGGAGTCCTAATTGATAATTCACAATCGGATGCTATATTTATGATTGAAAATATTGCAAAAAATTCAAAACAATTTGGAACAAGAGGATCGGGCACAAGAGGAATCCATGAGATGAGAAAATCAGATTCAGTAGATTTAATTAAAAGAAAAATGTACGAACTAACCAGTTTAGTGCAACAAATGGATACGAACCAAGGTAAGGAATAACAAGTATGGAATTAGGTATGTGTTATAATATCTTCTAATTATAAGTACATAGATAAATGTCTTTAAGTGCAGGGGATAAAAAGTTGTGATGCAACCAACCAGTAAAGGAAATTATAACTGGAAACCCAACTAGTGTATGTGTTTCAACAGAACCATGACATACCACTTTTTCAACTTCAATATCAGAACTTTAAAACATTCCAATAACCCTATAAGAAATCCTTCCAAAAATAAAAAAAATTTACAACTGACACCATTCTAGTAGATAAATTTTGAGCAACCATCCACAAGTTCACCGAAAAATGAAGAACAACAGCTACAGACAAGGGTAGCAGGAATAAAAGATAAAATGGAAAAGCTTTCTGATCAATTTTCAAGAATTTTGGATGATCTCACTAATACACAAGGTATGTTACTAGTATAGATAGTTCCAAATACAAAGGATAATATTAGGGCAATCACAACCTGATGCAGGAAGGAGCTCACACTACTTGAACATTGGGCTGATGATGTTTCCAAGAAACCTCTTGAAGCTCAACTAGCCCAACCAAAAAATGGGGACCATAACGAAAATTGAGAAAGAACATGGTTTAGGAATGAAATGTGAGAAACCCTTTGAAAAAAAAATAGAGAAAAAATATATCCCAACACCATTCCCATTTGCATTAGTTGACTCAAATAATGGTGAAGAAGCACGAATTCAATAGAAAATTCAGCAAACCATCTGAAAATTTGTGATAAACTTCCCACTACTAGAGGAAATCTAACAAATACCAATGTATAAAAAATTTATAAAAGAGAAGTGTATTAAAAAAAGGAGGCTGGAAGGAAATGAAATAATCACATTAGGCCGGATCATCTGGACACTAATCACACCACTGATATCATAGAAATGTTAGGATCCATGGAAATTCACAATTCCTTACACTATTGGTTCTTTAAAGTTTATTGATGCATTTTTTTATTTGGTAGATGAAAAAAATTAGATGTGTTAATCAAAATTTTCATCCTTACAGATAAGAGTACTAAAACTGACTTGAGTGGTGGAATAATTCGCAAACAGATCCACCATCGTCCGAGAAGGTGTTGTAGAAGATGTACTCTAAAGAGTCAGAGGATTAATCTTTCCTTTAGACTTCTATGACCTTACAATGGAAGAAGACCGATAAAAGGGACAATCTCCAATCATATGGGGGAGAACCTTCCTGAAAATATTATAGACTATCATCAAATTCCAAGAAGGAACTCTCAGAATAGAGCTTGGGGATAGTACGGTACACTTCAATATTCTTGATAAAATAATACATCCTTCTAATAATTACTCACTGTTCTCACTCTCCCTTTTAGTTGATATCAAAACCATTGGATAATTAGGTATATTCCATGAAATCTTAGAATTATGAGGGAATATTTACTTTAATGAACATGTGAATTCCCAAAACAATAGAGATTATGATTTCTTATATGAAGAATGGGTAAAATTTGATATCTTTGATGATATATTAAGTGATGAAAAAGATGATATGGTTTCTTTTGTGGAGGAGTTTCAAACTTTAGAAGTGGATAATGTCAGTTTAATTTCATCCTAGGTGCATCCCCCTGAATTATAATTAAAACTACTACCTAGTAATTTGAAATATGTGTACCTTAAAGAGGTAATGAAATTACCAAATATAATTGAAAAAAATCTTTCTAAAGCCCCAAAAAATTATTTTATTTATATTTTAAAATAGAATGTACTAGAAATGTGATGGAGGTTAGGTGATATCTTAGGAATAAACCCAGAAATATGCTCACAAAATTTTTTTATTGAGGGGCAGTCCAAACCTGTTAGATAGTCCCAAAAGAGGTTCAATCCCACCTTTATAGAAGTTGTAAATAAAGAGGTTGAGAAGTTCTTAGAGGTTAGTATCATCTATATCATTTTAGATTCACAGTTTGTTATCCCAATTCATGTATTTCCAAAGAAAAATAGTCTAACCAATGTGATGAATGAAAAGAATTAATTAATCCCGGTAAGAATTCAAAATAACTGGAGAGTGTATACCAATTTTAGGAAGTTGAATCAGGTCACTCAAAATGACAATTTACCTATCATATTTATTGACGAGAGTTAGAAATATTATTAGGTAGATCTCAGTATTTCTTAAGATGTGTTTTCAAGTTATTTTCTGGCACCGAACGCTCCCAATGATGAAGAGAAGACATCCTATACTTGTCCCTTTGAATGTTTTGCATATAAAATGATTCCATTTTTATTACGTAATGCTCCAGTTACAATTTAGAGGTGCACGGTAAGTATATTTTCTGATTATATTGAAGATTTATTGGATGTTTTCTTGGATGATTTGATAGTTTTTGGAATTTCTCTGGACCATTGTTAAAACAATTGGGAATAAGACCTAAAAAGTGTATTGAAAAGAATATTGTTTTAAATGTTTAAGTTTAATTTCTTGGTTTAGAGGGGAATTTTCCTTGGTAATGTGACTTAAAAAAATTGAATTGAAGTTGATAAATCATAAATTGAGGTGATAAATTCATTTCCCAACCCAACATGTGTGAAGCATGTTAGATCATTTTTTTGGACATAGTAGATGGTTTATCAAACATTTCAGAAAGATTCGTATCCCTCCCACTAGATTTCTCTTGAATGATGATGATTTTTATTTCAATATTTCATATAGGGAATCCATTTATGAGATGAAGAGGATATTGATTACACCACCTCTGTTACAACCACCAAATTGGGAAGAACAATTTCAGATAATTTGTGAAGCTTCAAACTAAGAAGTTGGAGTAGTAATTTCTCAATGAATTGGGGGAAGAACACATGTCATTTTCCATGCCTTAAAAACCTTGGATAAGATCAATTCAATTACAAAACAACAATAATAGTTTTCTGAATTTGTATTTTCTTTAGAAATATTTAGATCATTTCTTCTTGGAACTAATGTCACTATATTTTCTGATCATGTGGACATTAATTACTAGATAAAGAAGGATAAAGCTAAAACGAAACTAGTGAGATGGATATTAATGATAAAATAGTTCATCATTGAAATCCAGGATAATAAAGGATATGAGAACCATGTAGATGACCATTTAAGAAGATTTACAAACACTGTTGAAGCTAAAATTCAAGAAAAACACCCTAGAATGATCACCTTCTAGGAGTGCAGTTGTAGTTGGTTTAAGGAGAAGTTCCTTGGTATGCTAACATGGTAAATTATGTAGTAACATATCTGGTCCCATATCATTTTAATTATAACCAAATTCACAAACTTAAAACTTAATATAGATACTACATATGGGATGATCCATTTCATTAGTATATTTATAATTACGAAGATATTAGAAGATGTTTTCCTGAGAGTGAAATTGTTTCTGTCTTTCAGTTTTGTCACACATTGGCTTATGGAGGCCACTTTAGACCTCAAAGGATAGCTATAAAGGTTTTAAAATATATACTTTATTATCCCACCCTTTTGAAATATTATCATGAATTTTTTAAATTGTGTAAAAAATGTCAATTTTTTGGAAACATTTGAAAGAGATATGAAATGACACAACATCCACATAACTTTTGTGATATTTTTTAAGTTTGAGGGATATATTTTATGGGACCTTTCCCATTTTCACATAGAAATCCATATATATGGCTTATATTTGATTATATTTCCATGTGGGTGGAAGAAAAAGACACCATGATTGATGATGATAAAGTAGTTTGTGCTTTTGTCAGGGATAACATATGTTGTTGGTTTGGAGTACCTAGATACACCATCAATGGTCAAGGGACTCAATTTTTCAATATAAGAATAGAGGACTTGCTTAAGAAGTATGGGGCATGTCATAAACCATCATCCCCCAATCACCCATAGATAAATGGTCAAGAAGACGATTCAAACAGGGAAATCAAAAGAATTTTGGAGAAGGATGTTAAGGAAAACCGAAAATATTGGAGCCGATGGTTGGAAGAATCATCATGGGCTTACCAGATAGCCTATATAACGCCGATTAGAATGAGTCCATATTAGATGATTTATGGAAAAAGATTTCATCTACTTGTGGAATTGGACCATAAGGTATACTTGGTTGTGATGAATTTGAATTTGGATCTTAAAAGTTATAGGAAGGCGATAAGATTACATCTATTTAAGATCGAAGAAATTAGAATGAAAGTATTTGAAAATTCGGAGATTTACATAGAGAGAACAAGAGTGGCTCCTGAAAGTTGATCCAATTGAAAGACTTTCAACCTAGTGACAAATTTCTGTTATTAAACTCAACACTCAATCTGATGCAAGGAAACATTGTTCGAGATGGGAGGGTCCATTTTTAGTTACACATTCCTATCCGTTCGGTGATCTGCAGATTGTAAAAGATGGAAATAATAATCCATTCACTTATAATGGAAACATGATTAGGAAATTCCATGGAACCATCCCATCATATCCAGTGGAGGAAATCCCTCTCCTATAACCTATCTATCAACAAAAGTCATTAAGTTATACCTCTCCTTTACACTTTCATTCTTTCAGTGATTAATTTTTAATCTAGTTAAATGTTAAGTCAATTTTAATGAATTTTGGACATTTCATAATTTTAGTGTGGGGGAGAGGAACCTTTGTAGTTCAGTAATTTCATTTTTTTTTCAAGTAAAAAGTGTTTTTTTTCATAATTTAGTGTGTTTATTTTTAAAATTTTGAGTGTTTTTGATAATTTTCAGCTAACATGATTACTATTTTCATTTTTGGAACCCATTTCTATTAGTAAATCAATTGATTCCATGAATCCGAGCTTTAATGAATTCTAATAATGACTTTGTTTCAAGTTCAAATCTTTGCGAATTTCATTAAAAGTACTATGATTTTTGAAGATACCTTGGGTGGAAAATAATGTGGTGAGGAGATGTTTTTTCTTCTAAAAAATTAATTCTGTTAAAATCTGTGCCTTTTCTGGAGCATTCTTGATAAAATAATTCGTTCCTTTTAGGAGCTTCTAATGGAGGAAGAAATATGTGCATTTTCTAGAGCTTTGAAGAAAAATCTTGTTAGAGATGATTGAAATTTTTTCTTCTGAAATGATGAAATTAATTCACATTCCCTATTTTTTCATGATGATTTTGATTATTTTCTACAAAGTGGAGTTGGGATGAGACTATACTTAGATGAAAATTAGAATCCTACAATTTTGATTCAAAAAGAGCCAAACCCTCCTCATTAAGCCTAGAATTTTTTCATATCAAAATCCTACAAACCAAAATCCAAAAATCAACCCAAAAAATTCCTCACGATAATAACATGTTCTTTATTCACATTGGGTAGATATGTAAGCATTTTTCAAGACTATGGCGACCCATTCAAGATTTTGGATGAGAAAAGCACTATTGAAAATTTACATTTTCTAAGATGAGATAAAATTCATGTGAGGTAGGTGGTTTATTTAAATGGTATTAAAAATGAAGTGTAAATACATTAAATGATATAAATAGAGAACTTTACATTTTTTTATGAGTCATGATATATTTTTATTTTATGGTGTGTATTGTTGATATCATAGGTATGTGTTTTAAATTTTCTTCAATTTGATTCTAATGCTTACTTGTCCAAGTGTCCAATTACTAAGTGTGGGGGAATTTATATAGTTAATACTTTCAACATTTTTTATATGTATTTAAAATATTTAAACCCCCAAAATTAATCAATTTGGGTTTGTTTTCATCATTTTTGGATTTATTGTATGTTTTGTGATAAAATTGAAAAGTTTCCTAATTTTGGAAAATTTAAAAAACTTTAATTCCTTTTGTAATTCACGCTTTTCATTTACCATATAGATCCAATTCATGTGATTATTTTTTTATTGGAATCTTTTATTTTTGGGATATAACATTTTCTTTTGGGAAATGACCTAATTCTTCGATCTTGGGATCCAAAAAAATCAAATCATGTTTTAAAAAGATTCTGGGAAACTACATGGACCACACCTCAGTGAATTAATCATATTTCGGTCATCACACCTCTAATTAATGTGACTAAAATTGAAATTAGAATAAAAGTAAATGAATATTATCTATTTTTAATATCATGGAGATTTGGTATCATTATATTAGACATTGAATGAGAAAAAAATCAAAGAAGATTTTTGGAAATCTCGTCAAGAAAAAGGCATCATTAATAAATATTTCAAATCTTTCTCTATAAACGTCAAATTAATTTGATATTTTGATTAATGGAAGAAAATTAGATTTTGAGAATCCTATAATAATGTATCATTGGGTAATTTAAAATATATTGGTCCTAAACCTGAGAAAACCTTTTGAGGATAAACTTAGCTGGAAAAATTTTCTTTTTTTTCTTCTTTATTTTTTTTCATAGTTTTGTAATGCCTTTTTTCCACATCAATGATGACTACACTTACCATGGTGGGAAAAAAAAATTAGTGATTGTATAAGGGTAGGTTTTATATTTAGTAATGATTTAGTTCGTGCACTTTATTGAATACAAATTCTATATCTTTTTTGCAATGTTATTTTCAATTTTATATTGCGGTTTTTATTATCATGTGCGATCGTATTTGATTTTTGATTCTGTTATTGCTTTTCACTTTGGTCAATGATCATTATCTCCTTCCACTATGTTTTAGTTTATATATGATGGAATATACTAGGGTTTAGAGGTGAAATACTCGGTTATCGTTAGCCTGTGTGAAAGGGGTAGTGAATGTTTTTGATTGGTTGAGATAAATGAGACCAGATCGTGTATTGCTAAAGTTAATTGAGGCTATTTAATAAAAAACTTATGCACATGGAAGGAGAGTAGACCAATATGAGATCTTTTTAAGTTATTATCTCACCATCATCATTAAAAAAAATGAGTGAGAGGAAAATATCATGGAATATCACTTTAAACAACATAACAGAATAGGTTAGAATAAAATAGAACAAAGATAGAATTGCAATTAGAAAAATGACCCTGACATAATTGCCCTTCTCATATCATAGTTTTCAATTTATTATTTTATTTATTTTTTCTTTCTATTTTTAGTTAGTTTTATTTCCAAAACAAATAAAATCTCATACATCACCCCATTTTCACCTCTAAATAGTAGTGACCTACTGTTTTGTGTTCACTCTTATTCAGGAGACTTCCTAGGGTTAATAATTGGACTACAGTTAGGGAATAGAAAAATTATTTTTCAATGCCCCACTAAAGGCATGAATTAACCAAAATTAATATAATTAAATCATTTTTTCATGTAAATCAATAAAATAGTTTAAAATCACATTCCAAAACAAATCCACATTGAAAAAATATCACTTTCAAAAGCCATAAAAATCCATTTGGCTTCCTTTTTTTTAAACAAAACATGTTTTCAAAATAAATTTCAAGCATTGATAAAATAATGAAATAAGTTCAAATGGAACCACATTATCAACATATCGAACAAGGAATAATAAAGGTATGCCTAATATTATCATTCAACAATATTATTGGAAATGGGAATATTGGAGTCAAAAAGTGAAACATCGAACTAGTAAAATTCACATGATCTTGTAATCCAATCTAAAATGAGTAATTGAACCTAGCGGACTAACCATAATTGTTTAATGTGAGTGAGTCTGAATAAAAAATGTTATTTGGCTAGGAAAAATGGAAGCTCTCACTAGCTTATCTAGGACTAACTCAAAGTGAAATCACGATATTTTGGAAAAAATGGAAGATCTCATGCTTTTATTACCCAAAGTATCTCATGATTCCCTTGAAAACACAATGGAAGTTATCACGTTCAACCTCCCTGAAGGATATCATGATACCTCAGAAAACATCTTGGTCACACCTATGTTGACCCAGGATCTACTCCATGCTAATAAAATCACCAATAAGTTCAATATATTAAGAACTCCATTACACAATACAATTTATAAAATAGACATAACTAGTTTATAAAAAACATTCCAACAATGTAAAACCATTTCTAATATTTCTACTAAAAAAATTTAAAATAGAGAACTACATTGATCCATTTTATCAAATTCTTAGGGTGAACTGAAGACACTCTCATTTTAAAAAACAAAATAAATTTACAAAATTTCCAAATAAATACACAAATCACATCAATTATGGGATCAACATGAATGATAAATAGTTTCATGGGAATTATAAACAACATAAAACAATTGGAATTAGAAATTTTGAGGTAGGCCATGGAAAACAACCTTAAATAGAGACACCTGCCCCACAATCGGTCTCAAAATAATATCCTTTGATATAGGACACTTGAAATTGGTAGGTGAAGACCTCACACAACTAATCATTAATAAAAAACCCAAAAACCCAATAAAACCCTATATTAAGCTATCCAAACCAAATAGGGTCCAATACATCAATTAAAATGTATGACCAAGGATTAAGAAGGAGAAAGAAAGAATAAGTCAGGAGGAATGGATCTTATCAAAATAAAACCAACTTGAATTGGAAGATAAATCTACCATGGAGAGGGGGAAGCTTCAATTCCATATTGGGGGAACTGCACATGATTGGGGATGAAAATTGGGGCCAAATGACTTAAAAATAAATAGGGGAGAAATGAAAAAAAAACAAAATTTAATTTACAATGACTAAAACACATGATTTGGTCACACATTTAGACACACCATTAAATGAATTTCATTGAACTAATATATCCTCATAATAGGAAACATAGTTACACTTAGGTACTTTCAAAATTTTATAGAATTTTATTAATATGCATAGAATCCCTCTATACCTCCTTGCACGGTTAGTGCACGGTTCGAAAAACCTTGTGGAAACCATGAAAATTTTCTAGTCTACCCCATCAATGATGTTTTTGACCCCTACAACTGAGAAACTCAAAAATATAAACTAATAGTAAATAAGACTCAATATTAGATGTACCAATGACTTAGAGGGTATCACAAACTCACCACCATACCATTTCTCCCATAAAAACCTCAAGAAACCTTATAATTGAAAATGTAAAGCCACTACTCCCTAAAAAATTATTCCAACTCCAATGTCTCAAAGCTATCACCACTGTTCTTAAGGAGCACATTGAATAATGAGATTAACTTACCATTGATTAACTTGTTATTAATGTCTTAAATGAGAACATGATTATCCACAATAGTAGGATCAGACTCAATATCTGAATCTTCCCACTCCAATAATTGGGATGGATCTAGATAGAATCTATTCAACTAGGAAATGTGGAAGATATCATGGGCCATGGACATCCACAATGAAATCTCTAATCAATAGGCTACCTTTAAAAGAAGCTCCATAACCCTCAAAAAAACGATATAGGATTGTACCAACTATTTTTAATTTCCCAAACATTAGTGTCCAAGTCAAACTGATAATCAAAACCAAACAATATCAAAAACATAAATATTAAACGTGTGATGAATGTGGTCAATAAATTAATTCTAACGACTCTAAGACATCTCAAATGTTTTTTAATCAACCAAAAAATCCTGGTTAACTCTTTAATTAGACTCATTCCAACCATGGAACAATCACCCACCTTAGCCTGAAACAATAGAGATTTGAATTTACTCTTTTAAAATTATTCATTTAGAAAAATAAAAATCAAGTATTCTTATATTTTATTATATGAGAACCTGGTAAATAGAAGGTTTCTTTCCCAAAACCTACAAAATAAATAGAAAATTCTAAAATATATCCTTCGGAGTCTGGATGTTTTTTATTGATTGACCATTTTTCTTGGTGTGATACATTATTCTCAATATCAAATGGGTTCTTAAAGACTCTTGGAGTGCCATCTAGAATCAAGAAGTGAAATAGGCATCCCGGTATGAATCTATCATCTTGGGAAATCTATGGATATGAACCACCAATTGAATATATAATAATATGAGGTACTCAACCTTCATTTACTCCCTAATGGGATGATTTAATTAAATAATCGATAATCACCCATATGGAATCTATCCTAGTCAAATTACAAGGTAGAAAAATAAAAAAAAATACCTAGAGATATGATCCCAATTCTATAGTTGAATGGGATTTGGTTGTAACAACCTAGATGGTCATTAATGATCATCATTTATTCTTTGGTTGGTTAAATACTAGATAAAAAATACTAGAACTACATGTCTTATCCCAAGCCACTAATATTGGTCTATCAAGTTATAAAACATTTTGGTCAAAAAAAGGAAAATGAACTAAATCAAATGATGCAACTCATGAAACACCTCCTACCTTAATCTAAATGTGGAAACAAGAATCTTATTGAATAAGAGAGAACCATCATACGAAAAAGAAAAATCACCTAATTTCTGACCACTATTTTATGAAGTGATGATATGAAACACTCATGTTAGGATACCTACTCACTTCTGGACCTATCTGTGATAGGGGTTGTGAACTACACACTGGCAAAGAACACAAGATATCTATCCTCATGAACCCATCAATTCAAATTAACAAATATATTCATCAAACCCAACAAATCTTTTAATTCTTGAACTACATGCACTGGAAGCTTATTGGTCAATATTTCATGGATGACAGTCCCCTACCTAGGTGGATAAAAAAATCAAAATAAATATTTTGAAGGTATTCCACCCAACATATATTTCTAATGTTCAGGTCCATCTGATTGAAAATATATTCCAAGATGTTATGATCTGAGTAGGATATAAAATATTCACTGAAGAGACAATGCCAATAGATCATCAACACATTGATCAATGTTGCGGATTCTAGGCCTTGTGTGAGATAATTTAACTCATGTGGCTATATTTTCATTGATCCAATTGGAACCAAATAATCATCCTACATTAATACATTATCCAAACCCATAATAGAAGCATAAGAAATCATTATATAAGCTATCCCATGATTGAGATGAATTAGAACTAGTGAGGATGTTAGATGGGCTTGCAGATGCACAAAATCACATCCAAACTTCAAATTCAACTCAAAACTCACCCCTTTCCTTATTAATTCCATTAAGAGAAAAATAACATAGATAAGTCTTAACAAAAGAATCTATAATACCCTTCTAAGGACAAAACTCTATGGGTATCAAACACATTCTTGGGATTCCACCAAGACAAGATTACTCTAGCCATCAGTGGATCCACTGAAACTTCTACATCATAAATAATGTGTCCTTAAAAATTCACCGTATGAATACAAAAATGTAACTTGATAATCTTGGAATATAACTTATTCTCCCTAAAAACACCCAAAATGTAAGGACCCAAAATTTTATCAATTCAATTTATACCTTATTATAGTAATTCCATAATCAAATAAAATCATATTAGGAAACACAATGCCACATCATGGTTAAATGAACATCGATGTGAACTTTAAAAATAAATTTTCCACTTCTTTGATTTGAATTTCAGAAATCTAACATATATGGTTGCAATTAATAAGATGTTTGGTGTCTGATAAGACAAGCATAATTGTTGGTGAATAGTAACATACACTTGTTAATAGTAATGATACCATTATGAATAGTAATTTTACCATTATGAATAGTAAATCATTCAAGTGAATAGGAACCATACCAGTGATAGTATAAATGAAACTTATCCATCCTATAAGTGACAATGTGATATAATTACATTATAGTGTTTCTATTTTAGTAAGTCATGAATATTTAATGATCAATTTAATAATTTAAAAGAAAATTTATTTTCATAAAATATAATCATCAACTATTATTTATATGGATTATGATTATGTGAAAATTTTATAAAACCATAATTAAATATTCAAAGTGTTAGAAAAGAAGTTTTTAATTTTAAAAATTTTATTTTCCAGGTAAATTATAATTATAATTAAAAATTAAATTAATAATTTTAGAAAATTATTTTCTTAAAATGGATTGAATTTTTTAATTATATATGTCAAAATATTATTGGTGTATTTTTTTGAGATTTTTCTAAGATACATGAATTTTTGGGGAGTAGTGAAATTTGATAATTTAAAACAATTATTAATTAATTGATTTTCAGCAACATGCTTGGGTCTTGGATGAAGTAAATGGAAGTTGGTTCAAAATAAAATTCACTTATTACTATTATTTGTCACATTAATCCTCATATTTTCTTTTCTTAAGGGATATTAATAAACTATTGAATTAAATACTGAGAAAACCCCTATCCCCTAAACTATTAATACCTCCCCTCATAACCTCATTTCCTCACACCTCTCAAACCTTATAACTACTAAAAATTATAATCAAATATCATCCCAATATCCTCCACCATGTCTAATAGATCTTATTATAATTAAAATACCAAGCCCAAGATCCTTAAAGAGGATCCGAAGAGGAGGATTCAAGAGGTAATTTCTCTTTTTTTTTAAAAATTCATTTCAAAGTTCATTTTTTATTCTCTTATCCTCAAATTATCTTATAAAAAATTCTTGATAACTAAAATATGATTTATATACTGGTATTATATAATTTTAATGGGGGATTATTCATTATAATCATCCCTCTCTCTCTCTCTTTATAAAAATGAAATCATTGAGCGCGATGGGTCAATTTACCTACATTATAGGCGATGCACTTCCCTTTTCCATCAATTACTTCAAGGATTTCAATAAAACCATTAAATAGTTAAAAAAATATTTTAATATGTATATTGTAACCCATTTTATGTTCTAGAAACAACATTTATTCATAATTCTAAATGATAAAACAAAACATGTTCGTTGGGATCCAAAAAATACCTGGATTAACCTAAATTGATTATCAATAAATTTTATCTAATGATTCACCCTCATGGTAAGTAACCAAATTCATTAAAAAACATTTAAAATACTATAATAACATTAAGAAAATTTAATATACACTCTCTATGTTTATCCATGTTCTTCACAAACTTCCATTTATGTGTACAGGTGAACCTTTTATGAAAACTAAGAAAAAGAACACTCCTAGACAATGCATTTAAACTCTATAAGTCATCCAAGGTCACATAAAAGGACATAATAAAACCATAATTAATCATGATAATGTATTAAAGATTCTATAATTGTTAATTAGTGATTCTTATGTCATTATATATGACTTGAAATTGAACAAATCATTCGTACACATAGTAAGGGGAATTCTTGAACCCTACTTTCTTTCTTCAGGTTTAACCTCTTTCAGTCCATTTTAAGTATGGTTACTCCATAAAAAATTATTAATCATTATCTTACCTTTTCTTGATATACATGTTCTCCACTGTAGTTAAAGTCAAACACAAGTATTTCCAAAATAACTTTTCTTTAAAAAATACACCTTTTACTTATCCCCTATGGTTGATGGTTCTTGAATCAAGTATGTTATTCCATCTTTCATTTAGGAAGACAAATTTAATGAATGCATGATTTTTTTTAAAAAAAAATTAATTTAAATGGTTTATTCATGACCATGATTGATATGTTCTATGTGGCATGCATGATAATGTTAATGTTGTGATGTGATGGGTGCACCCTGAATTATATAGCATAATGTAAATGTTGTGATGTGATGGGTACACCCAGAATTATGTAGTACTCTAATGAATTGGGTAATGTGAAGAACCTTATGAGTAATTTTAAATATTAATGTACAAGATACTAGAATTGTTCACAACTATGTGTGGTATTTTACTACTAATACATGATGCTTCAGTTGTATGCATTTCCATATTCCAAGTCTTCTCTTAATGCTTCCTCTCTTGATTAGGATCCTATGTGTATGTTGATAATGATTATTCTTACTGAATATTATATTGTTTCATGTTCTTATATAAACTTTTATTGCGGTTTTAGATCACCCCTTTATATGTATATCCTCAGGTGATTATATAAACGAAGGAGTACACAAGGGACAATAAAAAGCTAGAGAAGAAGTAATTAAATAAATGTTTATGATTTATGTTGTAAATGTCATGTATGGTCCAAATTTTCGAAGACATAAAACCATTGGATCCTCTTTGCGTATTGTTTTTACGTTGTTTATCATTAAAATCATGTAGAAGTAATATAAGAAAAATAGGGTTTCTATAGGTGGCATCAGAAGCACAATTTAGTTAATTGGGGAATTAAGATTAGAGTAAATTAGTGAAAACCTTGTTATGAGACTATGTATATGTAAGCACAAAAGAATCTTTTCTAAACATATGGATCCCATAAGATATGATTTTAGTGCTAATTTCACAAGTAAATAAACTATTTATTAATTTATGGTTGAGTTATGTTTTCTTCTATCCTTTTCTATTTTAGAAGATTGTGGGAATGAAGAGAAACCAGAGAAACAACCCATGTGAGGGACAATGCAGCGATTTCTCAAACAACATCCCCAATGCTTTGGGAGGTGGAGTTAAAAATATCATTGAAATTCTTACATAGTTTTCCATGGATATGAATAATAATCTGAATAATGTGGAAATTCCTCCTTCACCTAAGAGGGAACAACTGGGTATAGAGTGTTTTATGGGAAATGACAAATGAAGTTTAGAAGATCTTCTGATCCACTAATTACAGAATAGTGCATCAACTCGATGGAAAACATCTTTTTAGTGCTTCACTATTCTGAGATAGATAAGGGAACTCTATCCATTTATCTTCTAGATAGAGAGGTCGAACAATGGTGGGATTTGATTAAGAACACCTACCCGAGGGATGAAATTAAAGTGATGGAGTAGGAAGAATTTAAGATAATGTTTCTTAATAAGTATTTCCCATGAAATCATCATAAAAATATGATGAGAGAATTCATAGACCCAAATAAATAGGATGGAGAATCTGTCACGACCTACGAAGAAAATTTTGCAAGGCCTGTGAGGTACAATTCAAGATTTTTTGTCAACAATGATAACAATATTGATAAATTATTTAGTGGATTAAAACCACACCTCCAGAAATCTATTAAAATTCTAGACATTGGGATTTATGAAGAATTTGTTCGGTGTTCTCTAAAAGTAGATATTAAGTATATAGAATGTTACTATGGCTATGGTGAAAAGAAACTAATGATGGAGTTTCATGCTGGAGGATCTAATGACAAAGGTGGAAAGAAAAATCAACCACCCACATGTGTAAAATGTGGGAAGAATCATAATAGGAATTTACTTAAAGGTAAAGGGAACTTATTTATGTGTGGGATAAAAGGCCACAAATCTCAAGGGTGTCAAAAAGACCTGATATAATAGGATAATGTGGTGGAGGAAAGGAGAGCACCACCTAGGGTCCAATGCAACAACTGTTTGGAGAAAGGGAACTATGAAAGCCAGTTCACTAAACCTCGAGACCTCAAGGGTAATTAGTGTCATCAACCACAAATTCCCAAGGAATAAGTGAAGTATTATGCCAGAACTACTGTAGAATTTCCACAAGAAAATGAATTCGTACAAGGTATGATTCCTATTCACTCAAGAATTGAAATATTATTATTTTATTCTGGTTCTACACATTCCTTTATATCTTGAAAGTTTTCTATAACTATATAATCGAAGTCCAAAAAAAATAATGCCAAGATATCTATAAATCACTAAGTGGTGAAATAATTTCCACCCAAGTGGTTGACTGTTCTATTATTAGCATATGTGATAAGATTATTCCAGTGAATCACATGCTACTTACCTTAGTGGAATTCGACGATATAATTGGAATGTATTAGCTCTCATTATATATAGAACATATCAACTATCATGAAAATGAAATATCTTTTCATATTCTGAACCATCCCATGCTCCTCTACAAATTCAAGGAAGATCATGAACCTCCTTTGAAAAATCCTTCAACTGTGTAGTTGTTGATTCTTTGTGAACAGATATGCATTCATCAATTGGTCATGTGAAAGGAAAGTGTCAACCTAGAAATAATTCCTATCACGGGAGAATACAATGATGTATTTCTAAAAGATTTACCTAGACTTCCCCCTGATCGTTAGGTAGAGGTCTCCATAAACATCATAACTGGAGATACTCTTATCTCAAAGTGTCCCTGTAAGATGGCTCTTATCAAACTAGAGGAGTTAAAGAAGAATCTGCAAGAGAATTTGGAAAAAGGGTTCATACACCATAGTGAATCAACTTTTGGTGCACCAGTGCTCTTTGAGAAGAATAATAATAGATCAATGAGGGTGTTTATCAATTATTAGGAACTCAACAAGATCACTATAAGGGAATTTTATCCTCTACCAAGGATTGATGAATTATTCAATTAGTTAAGAGGAGATTAGTACTTATCAAAGGTGGATGATCATTCTGGATATCATCTAATAAAGTTGAATAAGGAAGATATTCATAATAATACCTTCTATACAAGGTATGTGCACTGTGGGTTTTGGGTGATTCTCGTTGGACATAAAAATTCCCCACTAATATTCATGGATTTGATGAATAGAATCTTTAAAAATTACCTCAAAAAATTTATGGTAGTTTTTATTAATGATATTATCATTTACTCCATGAGAAATAAGGAACATGAAGAATATATAAGACTTGTGTAGGGGATATTGATAAAGTATATGTTTTGCACCAGGTTCAGCAGCTATGACTTTTGGATGAAGAAAGTCTTGTTCTTGAGACATGTGATCACAAGTGAGGGAATTTATATGGACGCTTCAAAAAACATGTTGATTGAGGAATGGAACAGACCCTATAGTGTCACATAAATCCATAGTTTTCTTAGATTATATGGGTACTACCGATGTTCGGTGAGAAATTTCTCGTGATTTTAATGCCTACCATCTATGTTAAAAAGGGATGGGGTAAAGTATGTTTCAACAGATAAATGCGAGGAAAGATTCAAGGAGAACGTTTTGTGATATAAATTGATGCTTAAAAGAAATACTTGTGTTGTGTACTCAGGAATAATGATAATGTGACAGCTTATTACTCATGGATGTTGAATATCTATGATAAGAACTACCCGATGGATGATCTGGAGCTACCAGCCATGATTTTTTCCTTGAAAATCTGGTGGCACTAACTCTATCATGAGAAGTGTGACATATATACCGACCACAAGAGCATAAATTATATATTCACACAAAATTAAATTAACATGAGTCAATTGATATGGATATATGTTATGAAAGAACAATATTTCTCTATTCAATATCATTCTGGTAAGGAAAACCGGGTAGCTAATTCTCTATGTTGAAAAGATCCATTTACTCTATCCATGATGTGGATAATGAATGACTATACATTCATGGACATGAGAAGGATGTATTTTTAAATTATAACAGAAGGAAATACATCATAACTTTCCTAATAAAGTTTCGAACCATCTATCCAAGATAAGATTAAGGAGGAACAAAGGAATGATCAAGAGTAAAAAAAAGGTAAATGCATTAAAGGAATAAAAGCTGCATGAATTCCATATCAATGATGATAGTCTGATTTGGTTTGGAATTTATCTTAGTGTGCCTTCATCACCCAAGTTAAATATGGTTCTATTGTACAGTGAACAAAGATGAACTTTCTCAATCCATCATGGTAGCACCAAGACGTACCAAGATATCTGAGAACACTTCTGGTGGGATAACATGAAGAAGGAGATTTTGGAATATATATAAAGGTTCTTGATACATCAACAAGACAAATCAGAGTGAAAAAAATCTAAAGGGATGACACAACCATTTCTTATACACATGTGGAAATGGTAGAATGTCACCATGGACTTAGTCACGGGTCTCCCAAAGACATCCAAAAGAAAGAATGAGATATGGGTTGTGGTGGACTAACTCCCTAACACAACCCACTATTTCACTATTTGGTAAGATCTCTCACTTTAATAACATGAATGATAAATGCAAACGAAGTGCTGAGACTGCATGGGGTTCCACTCTCGATTGTCTCTGATCTTGATCCAAGGTTCACATCTAAATTTTGGAGGAGTCACAAACATGCTTTGAGTATTGAATTAAATTTCAACATGACCTATCATACCCAAAGTGATATCCAATATGAAAGGAATATTCATATATTTGAAGATATGCTAAGAGACGGCTCTTTAGAATTAAAGGGTGGATGGGATCAGAATCTCCCATTGGTTGCATTCTCATAAAACAATATCTTCCACTCTATTATTCTGATGGCTCCATATGATGCTCTGTATGGAAAGCGACGTAGAAATCGAACCAATTGGGATGATGTCATATAAAGAAATCTTCTTGGAACGGATCATGTGCAAGAGATGATATATATGGTTCAAGCCATCCAACAACATATCAAAATTTCTCCTGGTTGGAAAATGATCATTGTTGAGAAATTTTAAAGGGACCTGGAGTTCGACAATGGATATAAAGTCTTCCTTGGAATTTCCCCATGGAAGAGAGTCATGTGGTTTGGAATGAACGGCAAGTTAAACCCAAGGTGAATTGGGCACTTTGAGACCCTTCGCTGCATAGAAGTGATGGCTTATCGACTCTCACTTTCACTGAATATGGATCAATTTTAGGATGTGTTTTATGTATCACTCATTAGGAAGTACTTAGGAGATCACTCACACATACTGAACTCAGAGGTGGTAAAACTCGAAGATAATATCTCTTATGATGAGAAACCAGTAACAATTCAAGACCTGAGAGATATGGTTTTATGCAACAAGACATCCCACCTTGTCAAAGCATTGTCGAGGAACTATAAGTATGCAAAAGAAACATGGGAACTAGAGGATGTGGTGAAAAAGAAGTACCCTCACCTATTTATGTAAAATGAAATTTCAAGGGAAATGTTTCAAAGTGGGGGAATAATGTAATGAACCAAAATTTTATCAATTTAATTTATCCCTTCCTATAGTAATATCATAATCACATAAAATCAAATTAGGAAACACAATGCAAAATCATACTTAAATGAACTACTATGTGACCTTTAAACAAAAATATTTCCACTTCTGTGATTTAAATTTCCAAAATAAAACATTCATTATTGTGATTAGTAAGATTTTTGGAGTTTGAAAGGACAAACATAATTTTTGGTGAAGAGTAACATACCTTTATGAATAGCATCGTTGCACTTATGAATAAAAATATAACCCTTATGGATAGTAAATCTTCCATGTAAATTGGAACCTTAGCAATGATAGTATATATGAAATTTATCCATCATACAAGTGACAATATGATATAATTACATTATAGTGTTTGTATATTTATATGTAATGGATATTTAATAAATAATACAATAATATATAAGAAAATTTATTTTCATAACATGTATTCATAAAATATTATTTATATTGATTATGAATATGTGATAATTTTATATGACCTTAATTAATTTATTTAACGTGTTATAAAAATAGTTTTTGACATGAACATTTTTATTTTTTAAGTAAATTAAAAATTAAAATAATCCCATTCAAAAAAATATTTTTATAAAATGGAGTTCATTTTTGAATTCTATATGTTAAAAAATGGTTAGGGTGATTTTTTGGGTTTTTTTCTAAAATGCATGAATTTTTGGTGAATAGGGAAATTTGATAATTTAGAAAATATGCTAAATAAATGAATTTCGGCATCATGTTTGAGTCTTGAATGATGTTAATGGACATTGTTTTGAACTCACATGCACTAATTACTATTTTTAATAACAATAATCCTCACTTTTTCATGTCTTGAGGGAAATTCATAAACTAATTAATTAAATATTGTTAAAACCCCTCTCTTCTCCACTATAAATACAACCCCTAACAACCTCATTTCCTCACACATCTCATGCCTTTTTACTACTCCAAATTATGCTCAAATATCTTAAAAGGATCCTCAACCACGTCCAAGAGACCTTGGTCTCATCTAAATATCCACCCAAGGTTCATTAAGGAGGATCTCAAGAGGAGGATTCAAGAGGTAATTTCTCTCTCTCTGTTTTTTTAAAATTCATTTAAAATTTAATTTCTTTTATTATTTTATCCTCAAAAACTATTATACAAATGTAATTATAACTCAATTATGATTGATATAATGGTATTATATCATGTTAATGTAATATTATTCATTTTACTCCTCCTCCATCTCTCTCTCTCTCTCCTTAAAAAAATTAAATCATTTCCGGTGATGTGTTAATTTACCGACATCATGGGAGATGCACTTCCATTTTCCTTAATCTTGTTCAAGGATATCAATAAAATAATTAAATGGTTGAAAAATGATTGTAATATTTATTTTTTAACACCTTTTATGTTTTGGAAACAAAATTTATACATAATTCTAAATGATAAAACAAAACATGTTCATTATGATCCAAAAAATGCCCAAATTAAACTAAAATGATTACCATTAAATTTTAACTAATGATTCATCCTCATGGTAAATAAAAAAATTCATTACAAGATTATTTAAAATCTTTTAATATCATTAATAACTTTTACTATTGGTTCCGAATGGTTTCCCATGTTCTACACGAACTTCAATTCACGTGTACAATTGAACCGTTCATGAAAACTAAGAAAAAGAACACATCCAAACAATTTATTTAAACACTAAGAATCATAAAAAAGACCATAAAAGAACTTAATAATACCATAATTAATAATTTTCATTTATTAAATCTTCAATAAATTTTAATTAATTAATATAATTTCATTATAGAGGACATCAAAGTGAAGAATGCATTCAGACAGAATGTAAGGGGAATTATGGAACCATACATTCTTCCTTTTAGTTTCCTTCTTTCACAGTATTTTCAATATTGTTACTCCTTAAAAATAATATATTCATCATTTTCTTACTTTTTTTGGATATACATGTTTTTCGATAGATTTTATGTCTATCTTAATGTTTTCTAAAAGAACCCTTCTTTCAAAAACACACCTTTAACTTCTCAGTCAAGGTTGATGGTTCTTGTATCAAGTATGTTATTCCCTCTTTCATTTGGGAATACAATGTTTATGAATTTATGTTTTATAAAATGAAACACATTATTTTCCATCAGTTATTCACGATCAATATTGATATATGTTATATGTGGATGATATTCTTAATGTTGTGATATGATAGGTTCACCCAGAATTATCTAGCGCAATGTAAGTGTTATGATTTGATGGGTGTGCCCAGAATTATATAGCACTCCATTGAATTGGGTAATTTGAAGAACCTCACGATTAATGTGAAGTATGTGTGAAAATGATCTAACTTTGTTCACATTTATGTGTGGTAGTTTAAAACTAAGACATGATGTTTCATTTTTAATCATTTCCACATTCTGTGTACTCTCTTAATTCTTCCACTCTTGATTATGATCCCATTTATATATTGATTATGATTATTGTTACCCCATGTTATATTGTTTCATGTTCTTCACAATCCTCTTACTAGGATTGTAGGTCACCTATTTTTGATGTATAACCTCAGGTGAATACATCTACTAAGGAGTACACAATAAATAATAAGAAGCTAGAGAAGTAGGAATTAAATAAATGTTTATGCTTTATGTGGTAAATGTTTTGTATGGTCCAAGTATTCCCAAGCCACTAAACCTTTCGATCCTCTTTGTATAATGTTTTTATGTTGTTTATCATTAAAATTATGAAAATTTAATGTTTGAAAAATATGGTTTCTATATAAAAGAACTTCCATATGGTCAGCATGGTCCACCTATATATTGTAAAAAAGTAAGATGTTATCCAAAAACATGTTCATAAATGTTTCCAAAACGTGATGTAAGTTCAAGTTCACATGTTCTAGAAATACTTAAAGACCATTTATAATCTCAAAAAACATAAATAGATATTAAAAATTCTTATACCAGCTTCAAAATGTTATCATTGAAACATCCTCTTCCTAGACTATCAACTAGTTGTACCTAGATTTTTAGTCGACATTTTAAAACAAATGGGATCCACTATGTTGATCAATGTTATTATCAAATCCATTTAATAATTATTTAATCATTATAGTCACCTAATTAATATTATAGTAGTCTATGCAATGTTGGAGGCATGTTTTTTCATTATTTTCAAATTGTACTAGGGATTCCCATAGTGACATGTTGGGGTAGATAAATCCATTTCCCTTTGGATCCTTTAACTGAACTATAAACTATTTCAACTCCTCTATAACCATATTATAATTTGAAATAAAAATCATGTTCTTCTCCTAGAGAATATCTATAGTAAATTTGACATCCCAGTAGGGTGGAAATAATAATAATTCTTCTATAAACACAATAGGGTACTTTCGATTGAAAACTAGACGTCCACTCATAATCATTTTCATATAAGAATCACGAAAATCCTAGAGAAATAGCACAAAATATACCCCAATTCCAAAGAAGCATGTCCTGGACTCACTAATCATACATCCCACTCTCCTTGAAATATGCATGTGCTCTAATCAGGAGTAAAAAATTGGACCCTACAGTGATAAAGATCAAGAATCAACTTGAATATAATCAACTAATACATTCCAATTATGAGGTCAAAAATGTTCAAGCCCAACATGATGAAAAAATATAAAACTTCCACATTTGTAATTAAAACACGACACTCTAGGAACTTGATACCTTAATACATCTTTCTACTTAATAAGTTAGAAAATACATCCTAAATTTCATGAAATAGTCTCATATACCCAAAGAATCAAGAAACTACAATGATATAATGAATGAGATAACCCTATATAAATTAAAACATATTCCACCAGTGAAGTAACATAATACATACCTCTCACTACACCTAGCCCAAAATCAGAGTCCTCGAGAAAAATATTTATTGTATGAAGACGAATTGACTCAAGTCCACTTTAGGACTTCTTACAATAGTGATAATCCCTATTTAATTTATTAAAAGATCCCCCATAAGAATCATTAAACTATATCTACAAATCCTCCGAAAACATAGAGTCTGTGTAGCTCCCCTTTTAAAGAAACAAATATAAGTTCTTAAGATTCTAGAAACATCCACACTGGTGGTGTGACCACGTTTTCCAAATTGGTAGAAAAATAGTTGTATTATGCCTAAATAAATCCAATTGATTTTAAATCGATGAATTCGGAATACTCCTTCCACTTCCCTAGTGAGACTCATATTGTTTCCATTTTTGTTCTAGTGAAAAACTATGGATACTATCTACTGTGAGAACTCACTAAGACCAATCTTGGCAGTCAAATAATCATCTACCATAGATATTTTTCAATGATCTATGAATAACTTGGTCTACATATAAGAATAAATGTGGATCTGATCTCTAGACTCAAGCCCATCTAAAAAAATTTACCCCTGAGAAAATCATTTGAGAGGGGATATGGTGAGACGTGAATAAACTTTATAAATTAGATTACACACTCCATCACTGAATAATCCCCTTTCTCAAACTTTAATAACTCATTGTACTTCCCAAAAAATGACATCTCTATGTAGAACTATAGAGTAAATAACACCGTGAATGTTATCCACATGAGATCCTCATGCCTCCTGAAAATCCCCATCATCTCCCACCACTTTTTACATAGTCCTTTTAGAATGTACATAGATAATCCCACATAAGAGGTCTTAGGGTCCTATATTAACTCAAAGATATGATTGATATGATCCAACTTCTACTCAAGATCAGTAGTTCCCCTTTCCCCATTGAACCTTGATTTATTTTATTTTTAAACACTTGATCATGGTCCAACATATATACCTACTCCACAACACCTGATTGACACAAATATTTTATCATGAGGATCATTGAATCCACTAGAACTAGATCAAGAGGATGTTTTCATAAAGGGTGTTCTCTGCATCACCCTCTCTAAGTTTCGAAGACATCCTTCTAGAGGAATATTTTGTATGAAAAAATTCATAAGATCAAATAAAGATAATTCAATCTTAAACCACACTAAAAAAATAAAAAAGCAGCATAATGGGTATCAAAAAGAAACACTAGAATCAAAATAATATATAACTGAAAATAAGAAAAAAATAAAAAATTTCATGATGTTACCATTATGCATGGTTTGGCCACATATTTTGGAAAATAATTCATCAGCTATATGGGTGTAAATAGAGTTGAAGATGACACCACACAAGATTCGCAACCATTTGGTAAATTCATAATAATCATATTAAAAACCCCCAAATAGGCTCAAAATATAACCAAAATTCCATTACAACTATAGAAGCATCAGGTTTGAAATGCTGAAGGGCTGGACATGAATTCCCTTGTTCCAAAATATCATGTCCCAATAGTCTGAGCTCCAGTATGCCACTGAATCAAAAATAAAAAATGTCTATAAAAAAACATTGTAATTAACTGACCATGGATAACGTGACATTTCACATGATCCAGACCATCATAAGGGTCGAAGTACATTCTCAATTTTCAGAGGATAGCGACATGTACCAGGAATAACCAATAATCTATTAGAAATTATTTTACCATGGTAAACTTGTATGAACCTTCCATGAAATGGAATGACACTGCCGATATCATCAGATTCAACATCATAAAACAAAATTTCCACAGTATGAAGTAAAGAAGAGTGGATAACATAAACAACAAGATACATCGTAATAAAATATGCCATCACAAGACACATACATACACCACATCTCAAGTAAAATCTCAAAACAATAAATGAGTTGATAAATAGCATTAATACCAATACATACATCCACATGGATTACAGAATCCAAAAATGAAAATATAGGATCCAACTCTGTGAGACCACGCCTCCTCCAAAAAACAAAGAATGATGGTAATCGAGAACTACCACCTGAGTACATGGTTTCATTGACTTTACCAGTGTCTTGAAAAATATTATATAAATACACCTAGAGGAATATTTAATTTATCACAGAAATTTATAGTAGGATACCATTATGAATCCATTTTAGGAATTTTACTATACAAACTAGTAAATTAGTTTGAAACAACATTTCAAATCCAAAACACTTTGAAAACATTTAATTTTCAAAATTAATTGAAATATTTTTGGAGTAATTATTTTTAAAATAATTTATTTTAAAAATCAATTTCCAAAATGGTTCAATAATAGAAACAAGTCCAAATGGATCTATACATACATCATCTACATAAATTCATAATAAAGGTTAGTATAACATCATCAAATAACCATATAAATAGAATTGAGATGATGAAGTCATCCCATAAAACATGGAACTAAAAAATGTGTAAGGCATTTAATCCAATCTGACATGAGTAATTTTACATATAGATTTTACCATAATGGACTAATGTAAGCGAGTCTAAGAAAATCATGCCTACTGACTTTGTAAAATGGAATCTCCCAAATTTTTCATAAGGATAAAATCTAGGAGATCACTAGGTCTCCCGACAACCAAATGTAAAATATCACTAAATTTCTACCTAATTGATCTCATGATAGCTAGTAACCCATAATAGAATCCCTCATGGTCTTCCACCATGAAGGATCACATGTTCCCTTAGACAACCTCTTACTCACACCCAAATTGACCCATTTTACAATCCATTCCAATAGAATAAAAAACATGTTCCATATAATAGAAAAGTAATTACACAAGAAAATTAAAAAAATAGAAATTCCCTATGACAAAACACCATTACACATGGTCAAATAATTTATAAACCATTTTCTAAATCCAATTTAATACACAAAGCCTCTTTGATCCATTTTATCAAACTCTTGAGGTCCACTCAGGCCACTCCCATTTAAAAAAAACCACTTTAAATCACCAAATTGAAAATACAATACATATTGAACAACAATCAAGGGATGGAGTTAACCATAAATCATTTAATGAAAAATTTTATAAACAAAACCAAAATTTTATTAGAAATCAAATGGTAATCCATGCAAAACACCTTAAAAATACACACCTACCTCAGAATAATTCTCTACCCTGTCACCTTTAGTTATGATTACTTGAAATAGGTAAGAGAAGGAATATCACACCAGAGACCTAAGAAAAGAAACTCAATAACCAATTAAAACCATAGGTTCGACAATCCACATCAACAAGGGTTCCATAATTCCATGAAAATGGAAGAACAATGCTTAAGAAGGGGAAAGGCAGAAAAAATCAAGTTGTAAGAAAATTACTCAAGAAAATTACTCAAGAAAACCACATTAATTCCAAAGAAAAATAAACCAAAATTATAGGGTAAGCTTAAAATACATGTATGAGGGGTCATTCATGATAGGGTATGAAAATGAGGGCCAAAAAAAATAAACATTTGATAAGGGTAATGTGGTAAAACATTTAATGAGCTATATCGGGCCGCACGGTTTGGAAGCATAGTTTGGAAAACCAATCCCGAACTAATTAATAGATTTTGTCTCCAAAAAATAGGCCACATGATTACCCATGGTCCTTTTATGGTTTTATAAACCATGATCAAACCATTTAGGATCCCTCTGTAGCCCCTGAAATTTTTAGTTTCATGGTTAGGAAAATCATGCACCAACCAGGATCCTTGTTGTGTCTTCCCCAAAAATGATATTTTTACACTTAGAACCTAAAAATTGCAAAAATAAACCAAATGGTAAATAATAATAAAAATTATATGTACCATTGTATTTTTGGGTATCGAAACTATACACACCAAAAAAATTAAAGAAGTGTTGACTATATAACATATCATAATGGTGCATAATTGAGATGCAAAACCCTTACCTTTAATCATGCTTAGTGAAACATACTATAAAATCATATATATAAAAATAAATATTTTTATAACATATTTATAAACCTTATCCATACCTAAAAAATTCATGAAAATAAATTTTAATCATTTATTAAAAATATATTAATTAGTAATATATGGGTTTCAAAAATAGATGGTATATGTTTCAATTATTTGTTTACTACAAGTTTCATAATTACATTATTTATTCATGTTTATAGATTAAATTTTAACAATAATGAGATATATATAGGTATTATAAAATTTGTTTTATAATTATTATTATTTTTTAATTTAATTCCACAATTATTTTTAGTTGTGATTCATGATAACCTTGTTTGTGATATTTTTATTTAGGTAATTTATAAAAAAAAGGATGATGATATAATAAAATGTTTAATATTTTTATAAACATTAAAGAAACAATAAAAAAAATTAATTTTATCATTTATTTATAGTAACACAATTATTTATGTATCTATCATCATACATGATATTAATTCAAAATATTGTTCAGGTTGGTGGTTAAACTAACCCAAACAAGAATAATCTATAATATATGGGTGAGTATGCTTAAGAAAGTGATTATTTTGGTATAATAGTCTTATTATTGATGAAAAATTATTATTATTATTTTATTTTATTGATTATGTTATGAGAAATTTGGATATATAATATAATATGACATTGAAAAATAAAAAACATCACTTTTGTTGAGGTGGTACTCCACTGATATGCACTGGATAAACAATCAATTTTCATAGATCAGGAGGAAGATAAGAGATAGTTTATCAATTAAGAATATTAATAATAATATAAATATCATATTAACACATTAAGTATATTTTATATCCATCCATGTAAGGTGGTGACAAAAAATAAAGCACACAGTTCATGAAATCTGTATACTGAACGTACGCATGACAACACCTTAATTTCTAAAATTATTTTGGTTGATGTAAGAAATTATATTAGCATAATAATTTATAAAACTATTTTTGATACATATTTTATCATAATTTCATGTATAACATATCATTAAGGGGGTATAAAATAAATATAATTAAGTGATTTTAGCTGAGAACTTTACACATCTCTTCGGATGTTATCCCTTGGGTAACAATTTAAGGCTCCTTAACTTAGTCTTATGAGGATAAAAAGGATTCTAGGATATTGATAGGGATATTATGAGGGAATAGAGTATAGACTTAGATGAATTAATTCATTTTAATTAAGGGATAAATGGGGTAATGTTGATATCCTTTTGTAGGTGAAGGGAATGAAATTTTTGTGAAAACAATGTTTTAATATAAATAAAGAACATATTGCACATTGAAAGTTAATAAAATATAGAAAACAACATAGTGGGGTATTATGTATTGTAGATAATACCTCAAACATACATTTTTAAATATGTTTCTAGGTATTTTAATCTTATAATTTTCACTTTTACCATTTTTGGTATTTACCATAGTATTTAGCATTTTAATATTAATATATACAGTCACCTTGTTGATTTGTCACTTTTTTCTCTATATATGAATTTAAATCCTTTACCCACCTATTTTTTTATACCTATGGAATGGGTCTTCTAATAGTGTCGGTTTAACTTCCCTTGACTGGTACCACTTTCCATGGAGAGGTACGACTCCCCCACAAGGGTTTGGGTATGGTGATGAGAAATTGATCTTATCTTCAGTCGTTATGGTAATAGGGGACTGTAATATCATGAAATATATCTATCATTGGTCAAGGTGAGTGTTCACCTTTGGGTTTTTTAAATGGAGATGAAATATAATTATTTGTTGATGGGTGGTTACAGAAACACATTGACTAACGTGTTTACATTAGGGAGGAGTGAGTCTTCTATCTTGGTTTTCATTAATGAAATGGAAATTTGGGAGGTTGAGAAAATAAATTACTTTAAGAAATTTGATTCATCTATAACACCATGGATGGATTTAAGATGTGATATATAGGTGGGATGTTGACTTTAAACTATATGGTTTCATTTTAGTATTCTGGTCTTCCAAAATTACTCAAGTTATTCAGACATTCAAGGGCTGGTGCTATGATGATCAGGACTTCTTTGTTTCCCTACAAATTCTAGTTGTACAGAAAATTTTTATTAATTCATGGTTTAATATTACAATTATTCATACTCACATAGGGAAATTTTATATGGGTTATTTATTTTTTCCCTATGTTGTTTCGGGGTTTCCCACTAGGATTATTTATACTCACCCATGTAGAGACTTTTTAACACATACATTATCTATCTATAAATGATTCATGATTAGGACATGGTATTATTCGATATGGTTCTATTGTGGACTATTAAAATCTAAAGACTTATGGAGACCTTGGTGGAAATAATGTTAAAAAATATTAGTGACGGAAAGAGATGATAATAGTGAGTGATGTTCATTTTTAGATCCTTCTTATTGTGAGGTATTATTGATATAAATTTAATATATAGGGTTTTTTATTTTTTATTTTGGGAATTTATGTTGCTTCAATTAATATTATGGTTCATGTACTCACTTATATTTATTGATCTCAGTATTTTTTACATGCACCATATACATGTGGTTAGTCATTTTTTACCATTTATACTTTATTTTATCCAATATATAGGTATGTGTTGTCTATGTGTTCATTGGGTTAAGGACTTCTATATTGTGTGTTTTCTAACTCGATACTAGTTAGAAACCCCTATCTTATTAGAGGAGGGCATGGGATGGTACTCTTGGCTTAATTATTACTTGGTTGGGGCCCTGCTAGGTCAGGTTGTATTAACAGTCATTAAAACATACAATTGTGTACCTCCTTATACCTAGAATATATACTTATGTATTATTTAAAAAATCCAAATATACATGCAATAAGGATCTTTTAGTACTCACTGCATTGAAATTTTTGAATGATTCTATATATTTATTTCAATTAATTTAATGAGGAGATTTTTTATTGTCAACATTCAAATTAACCTGTTATAACATATTCCAATGCATAGAACTCATATACTACAATATCAAATTTTCACGATGCAAAAAATTATTTTATAATGATTTGTTTGGATATAAGGCTTTTAAAAACTAAATTTTTTATTGTTCAAGATCATAAATATTAATAATATTAAAATTATCTTTTGAATGATTAATAAATAAAGGTGAACCCTTTATAAAGATAATACATATATTATAGATGATGTTTATAGGTAAACTATCATCACCAAACTACGAAATTATAATTTGATTATAGTATAAAATAAGAATGTAAAAAATCATTCTTATGATAGTATAATCCATAAATTCCACATTGAAAAATCATTTTTTCTTTATATTAAAATTTTATCCAAGAATAAAATAACGCATGTAATATTTTTTGAACATTTTGATGTTTGATGAATCTATAATAAATTTTATTGAAAACTAATTTATTGTATATAACAATCTATTATTGTGACTATAATTATATTTATATGGATACAATAAACTATTGGAATGGATTTACTCGCAATAAGAATTGGGTCATAATTGATTTGTAACAAATCCTATTTCTTCCCTTATTGATGTAATATTATGAATACAAGGAGTAATATAATAAAATAATTTCAATATAAAATAAATAGAATAACCTGATTTCACTCCTGAATGTCTATATTAAGTAATATTCTATTTAATTAGTATATTAACATACATTAGTTATGTCCATATTTTGAATTTTTTGTTTTATGTGATTTTCATATCTTTATGGTTAATGAATAGTTGGTTTATAGTTAGTAATAATTATGCATATTTGTCATATGTATGAGTAATTGTATATGATTAATACCGGGATATGGGAAACCATTTAGATTTATATTATGTGTGGTGACTCTGTTTTTTACTTATAAATCTTGGAAATATATTACGAAACATATGTAGAGCTAGGTATTGAGATGATACGTGATTCTGGGGACCAATGAGACTGGAATTAATTTTTAAAAAATATTAAATAAATTTTATATCACGCACATATTGTTTTTCAAAGATAATATAATATCTTAAGAATTGAGTATCAGATTGAAAATTTGATACCATGGCTGAATCCTAAGGGTAGTTTTTACCCTAGGAATAATATAAAGTTGGTATTCTCTAGATGGTTGGATGAGCCATCCCCTAGAGGGTTCATTTAAATTGAAATGAATGAATGAATTATTTATTTTTATTTAAATGAAATAAATCTAATTTCATATAAATATTTCATTATGAAAATTTCTAGGTTATTTAGGATAAATTTGAGAGGGTTTTAAAAAGAGATCTAATGAACTTTATTAGAGGATTGAGGTCGGATGATGCTCTGAGTTCAGATATAGGTGAATCGATAGGCAATATATATATATCTGATTATCCTCTTCACTAGAGAACAAGTAATTCACCTAAAGTTGATCCTATATTTAGTTAGGACTAATCATTTGTAGATTCTAACCTTGATTAATTTTTTTTACCCTGTTCTTATATGTTATTCTTTGATATCTGATTAATCAAACACTTTGCTTGATCCCATGTATTAAATTATATTTTCTATTTAATTAATTTTTTATTGAGCCCTATTTATCACGATGAATATCCCCAATCCATGGTACTTTCCAATGAATTCTTAGATAATAATTAATGACACTTTTTATTGTGTCATTCCCCAACCTATTCTTTACGTTTTTCACTATTATCATACGAAGAAGAAGATTGACATTGATGGGAGGGTCTGAGAATGATTATATCCCAGGATTCATAGCAGATGTTCACGCAGTGACCAAATCATAGATATGTGGATTTACTATGATTGGTTTTGTGTCTTCCTCTATGTATCTTATATATGAAGTGGCAATGGGTGGTTACATGAGGTTATATGACTGATAGAGGCATTACAGTCTTCGACCTAATCACCAGATTTTCATTTCTGGTGAACAGAGGGCTGAAATCATTGACTAGTTTGATTACCACCATTTTTGAGAAGTCAAAAATTATTATTTGTGGTGGATAAATAGTATACATATAAATTGTTATGAAAATTAAGTTTCTAAGGAAAACATGAATATACGACGTGTAGTATGATGAACAAACATTGTGTAGCCCTTCCCAACAATAACTGCAAGGTGTTTGGGGTAGATAAGGATCATATTACAGGTTTCTAGGCCACATGTCATGAGTACCTCCCCATGTAGCTAGAATGTGTGCTAGCTAAACATGCTCAGGGCTTCTTGCAGGAGGACTCATCATGTACTATGGGAGTACATGGACATGTGGAAATTCCAAGGAATGGACTTGTACATAGAAAAGTACACGAACATAGACCAACTAAAAAGAACCGGGCATGGATAGGTACCTGGGTTCGGACATGGCTATGTACATTGAAATACATCCAACCATGGCCAAGAGCACATGGGATAACCCTGGGTGGATAAGATACACTATTTATTTCCCCCAAATGCTATTTATTATAAAATATCCTACAAGTCCTATTCTATAAAGGATAGGACTAGGAAGAGGAGTGGGTCCACACACCATATGGTCCCCTTTCACACCATGCACATTATTATGAATCTTCTACCTCCTATATTTCCTTTTTTTCATGTATATTGACCCATTTTCATCCTATCCTGGGTGTTTTACATGTAAAACATGCTAGTGGAATTTATAATGAATTTTAAAATATGAAATGAGATATTATAAGAGTGAATTTTTTTAGACGGTCCTCAATGATGAATGTGACTGGGAATGGTCATTAGAGAGAGGAATAAGTGGTACCCCTTGATGCACTAGGTCATGGGTCCTCTTTCTACAAATTGAGTGGTACCCTCTGATAGAAAAAGGATTTCTACTAAGTTGGAATGCGATGATTCATTAGGGATTGGGTTCTCTATCAACCTAATGAGTGGTAACATCTTGACTAAATAGGTATTGGACCCCCTACCAAATGATTGGTACCCACTGATGGACTAGGGCATGGGTACTCTAACTACATAGTAGCACCCCTTAAAATTTATAGAGTGAATCCTATACCTACTTATTAGTTCACCACTGATGGATTGGGGTGTGGTTTTTCTACCTACATAGTGGTATCCAATATAAAACGTGTGCATGGGTCCTTTATCTACTGATTGGTTCCTCCTGATAGACAAGGGTGTGGGTTCTCTACCTACTAAGTGGTACTCCCATGATGGACTAGGGCATGGGTCATCTAGCTAAAAATTGGTAACCCCTGATGCACTAGGGTTTGAGTCCTCTACTTAGAGATTCCCCACCATGACTATTTTAAACATTAGTGAGGCAGTGATCCTTTAGGTAGTTACTTATTTTAATAGACACATGAGATGTTGGGCATCGATGATAGACCTTTGGAGATATAGGAAAACACGTTGGCCGAGACCAAGCTATGAGATTATGATCCCATTTCTTTATTATATGCGTTTCTCATATAAGAATATATATATATATCTATATATATATATATATATTATTTTCAGTTTCATTTTTTATTTGGTTTATGAAGAGTTGAATACTTGTATCTTGCCTTTTACTGCTCAATATTCAGTTTTTGGGGCATCTTATAGTGTATTTATATACTAACACTTGCATGGGAGTTTCTTACTTGTGTCGCTTCTTTTTCAGATTATGGATAGTCCTATGAAATAATTGGAAGAGCTTATAGATACTCAGGTCCATAGACTGTATATAGTGGTCAGTCTTAGAGACATGGAGCCGGTGTCCCTCAACATTTCATTTATAGTTTTCATCATGTTGGGAAATATTTCTTGAATGAGAATGTATTTTTCATATTTTATTTTCATTTTACTCTATCACAGTATTTTGTGTTCATTAGACATTTTTACTTGAATTATTTTTAATCTTGATATTATCATCTTTTATTATTATTTCTCTACACTTCTCCATGGAGACAGTTGGGTGCATGTGGATAGGTACACTAGGAAATTATCTAACATATTAGTTATGCTTTCTCAAAACTTATCACAATCCCTCAGACTATAGAGGTGGGATTGGGGTAGTTCCAACTCATCCTTTTATCAACCAGGTAGGCCCCAATGGGTCACATCATAATAGATTGGTATTAGAGGAGGTTTAACCTTGAGATGGTGTCTGTATTTTTTCCCTTATGAGGTTTGGTTGGGAGCATAGAGAAATGGTGTCAAAGTGTCTCTAGTGTAGATTTCTATCAAGGGAATTCAGTGTTGGTGCAACGACCAATGTATCCATTCACCAGGACTTAGACTACCTCCTTGTTGACTCATTATACTATGACATTGGTTTTGGGGAACATTGGTGCTTGCATCATATATGATTGAGTCTTTTGACTATCATTTTTGAGTCAAATAACCTTATATATATTCTCATTGACCGTGCTATATTTTTCATCTTATTGGATGTTTCTGTGATTCAAGACAATAAGTTTTCAATAACAAAGTAAAGATTAGACCCAAAGAGTGATGATTCCTCCTTGAAGGGGCCTAGTCAGGAAGTGGTATTTCTTTAGGATGTTCATTAGGTGTAACATTCACCTATTGATTAGTTTATAGAACCACATACAATGTTTCAACTAGATGTATCATGTTTTAAATAGATATGGATATATCTTTTGATCATGGATAATGACGTGATGGGTTTTAGCACATATAATCATATTATATGGAAGGGATTGCTTTGGATACATGGTCAAAAATTCATATAGAAAGTAGGCATGTTATTAGGGCCTCATAAAAAGAGGAATCATTGTTCATAGATACATTGGAGAAAATTCTATCCTCTATGGAATGCTTTTTTTCAATTATTTTGATGTGTATGGACATCCCACAGATGATTTTTCCTACCCATTAAGAAGTAGTTTGAGAGAAATTTGAGGCATAACCTATGTAGAAGCAATGAATGAGAAAGGTGGTCTTTGGGGGAAGTATATGAGATGAATGTGGTGGGGTATTAGTATGATATTCCTTTAAATTTTGTTTTATGCTACCATGACCACCCCCAGGTGAACCACTATAGGATCAAGAATGTTGGTGGTCATAATCATAGATAGGCACATGCGCTAGAGGTTATTTACCCAGAGTCTTTAGGTGTGTTTTGAGGTATAATATATGTTCTTTATACTTATTTTCTAGTAATAGTATATATAGTTACAATACACTCTTTTTTATTTTTTTTCAAAACCATTCTAGGGATTCATGGGGTGTTTGTAGTGATTGTTTTGGTAATGTTTGACATGTATTTGGAAAATAATGAAATAGTGAAATTCCACCTTCATGAAACATTATAGAGACCCTATTAAACTATATGTGGGTGAGTCTGTACTTCCCAAATTGGATAATGTTGAGGTGTGGTGGATGAGTTATTATGAATTTCATTTTATTATTTTGTGACAATGTGTCAGAGAAATTTTGGGATGTGGTAAACACATGGGAATGATGAATAAGAATTTTGAAGTAGTCAGAGCTTACTGATACTTTGAGTGAGGTTCAAGGTATGTAGTGTGTCTTCCCTACCATAGTTATAGTTTTCACTTCAAGTAATGAGCCAACTTATCATTAAGAATATCCCATGTCCGAGACCAAGAAATAACAGTGCATCATTTTTTCCTTAATCCTTTGGGCTCCTACGTAGATGATTAGTGATAAAAATATTATACTGATAATGTGACCTGACTCTAGCTAGAGAGAGAGTTAATTGTATGAAATCTATTTATAGTGGGAGTGAGACCCTATTATGATCTTGTTTATATGAAATGGATTATTTCCATCTGTTCTCTATTATCCCCACTAGTGAGTGTGGTGGTTTTTCAGATTATTAGGATAGAGTGTTCCTCCTTGTATAAAAAGTGATCCTAGATAGAGAAGGATGAGATCATGTGGAAAAGATTATGCTGAATTCTTATCAGTTTCCTAGTGAAAACTCTCGATTATAGGACTTTATGGGGTTTTGTTTTCTTGTATTTTTGGTGGAGTATGATTATGTCTTTCTTAGGGATGTTCTGAGTCAATCCCCACCATGATAGGTAGGCTTGTTCAAGGACTTGAACTAGATATTTTCCCTATTTGTTTCAACAACATATCAGATGGTAGTCATTGAGTTTTTATTGAATGGGGGTTTTTAATACCTAGTGTGATCACCTCAGTATCATAGGGTTGTTTACATGAGAGGAAAATGAGGGCTCGAGGTTGGCTACGAATTGGTGTCACATGAACCAAGGGATGTGAGGAAGAGTATCCATTCATGAGAATCATTGAGTTATTCTACTAGTGGTTTGGGGTGATGTGGTTCTATGAGTTTAACGATTAGATATATTATCACAGACTCTAGTTTTGGAGAAGGATATACAAAAAGTGGATTTCCAAAGCCAGTTTGGATGTTTTGAGTTCATGGTGATACACTTAGGGATGTTGTATTCCTTAATATATTTTTAATACATATGGAATAGATTCTTAAAATTTTTTGGATCAGTTCATGGTAGTATTATTCTATGACATAAAAGTGTGGTAGACATCTATGTTGGATCATGTAAGAAACATGAGGATGGTATGATTTACCTATAGTAAATAGTTGTTACCCCTATAATTTTTCAAAGATATAGGGAGAAAAAACTCAAGGATATAAATTATGAGATGTTTTATGACCAGATATCCATTAGATATTTTATTGATGGATTTTAAAATAGTGGGAAGCTCATTATTCTTTTTTTTGGATGGATGGTGAAACCTATCATGATGTGGAAGGAGGTGTGGAGGATGTTGTTTTTTTTACCAATATATATATTAGAGGTGAGGATGTATTGATATATCTTTTCATTGATTGGTAATGCATGAGAGTTATAATATGTTTTCCAGATAAAATTTTGTTTTCTAACATTTTTGAGGGTGATGAAAAATAGTGATTTGTATAGATTTCATGGCAATTGTGTGTAAATGAGGTATTTTGGCTTCGTTGAATTCCCAAGAAGATCACTGAAGACTGTGAGGCTTAATTAAAAAACCTAATAGGGAGATGAATAAGGAATTATTTTTGAACTGGAATATAGTTGAGGAAATTGTTTTACTCGAGTCATCTTACCAGGTAAAGTGTACAGACCTGGTTTGGGTGAAAATTATTTTGTTCACATGTTGGGTTTTATCCATAGTTGGGAGAAACATAGACTTTCGGTGGAGTTTTCATATCATTATGACAAACAATCTACCACTATTTTATCAAACATATGTTTCTATGTATGTAGGACATTTTTAGGCCGCTTTTATACTAATCATAGATAATGGGTGATAGTACCAGGACCCCATTTTTGGTTTTAGTGGTGGTTGTGATGATGCAATTTATCTAGGGTAGGACTAGGGCTGCCGAGAAAACATTTGGAATTATTTACAGACTAATGATGAAGCACATTAGAGTTAAAGAGTTTGAGAGTCTTATCTATGGTGATTTTATATCTACGGGGTTCTTATAAAATTACATTTTCAGGATTCAATACCAATTTTTCATGGAGGTCCACCACTTAACCTCATAACCATAGTAGTTCTAGTGGATTATGTTCTCCACATTTCATAGCTAAGGAGTTAAGTGCATGACTCGTTGTATGATATCAACCTAGGAAAGCAAGGATGTGATATTTTATTTTCTATTTTCAAATATTTGGTGGTGTTGAGAACCATTACAGAAACACCCTTCATGGGAAAGTGTTTTCCTTGGGAGCATGATTATCTATAACACATGAAACCATTGGGGGATATCCATGGATCTAAAGAGACAGATGTGGGATTAGTATCCTCACCTTTATTCATAGTTTGTGATTTTATGGGATGAAACGTTTGGAATAATTTAATAACATAGTGACTATGGTTTTACCTTGTATGGAATTTAAATATATTAATAAATAGGTTTAGATCCAGGCGTTATGATGGCATGTGATTCGGAGGCCCAATGATCCTGAAATTAATTTTATAAAAACATTAAATAAATTTTATATCACATGTGTGAAATTTTTCTAAGATAATAGAATTTCACATGTATAACATATCAATTTGTAAATCTAAGACCATTATTGAATCTAGAGTGTGAGGTTCACCCTATGTAAGATATAAAGTTGGTAAGTGTTGGAAATTCAGAAGAGGAAGCCGTTAGTGGGGGAATTTAAATTAAAAAAATTATTAATTAATTTATTTTAATTCAAATTTCATGAATCTATCCATATATAATAATTTCATTATGAAATTTTTCTAGGGTTAGTCTCATAACCCTGGGAGGTTTTGGAGAAGAGCTCTGATGAAATTCTTTAGCAAATTGAGGTTAGATGATGACTGGTGATTAGATCAAGGTGAATTGACATGAAACTGACACAACATATCATCCTAATCACAGTTAGTTTCATTATTCACTAAATATTTATCCAATCGTGGGATAAGGATAATCAATTATGGTTTCTTCACATGATTAAAATATTGAGCATGTTTTTAGATGGCATTATTTGATTTGTGATTAATTAAATCCTTTGTATGAGACAATGTGTCAAATTGAATTTTCTATTCGATTTATTCTTGATTATTCCATATTTATCACCATGAATATCCATGATCCATGCTCTTTGGCCAAGAAAACTTTTACAATGATTGTTTCACCCTTGTTCTGGTGCATTTCCCCCACCTATCCTTTAAATTCTTCATCATTGGCCAATGGGGCCATAGTTCAACATTTCCAGGTGGGTCCAAGAATTATTTGACCCCTTGATTAATGGTGAATGTGTGAATAATGAATTGATCCATAATTTTTAGATAGATAAAGATGGGTTGTGGTTGTTTCTATATGGATATCGAATACAAAAAAATTATGAGTTGTTACATGAGGTGCTACAGGGGATGGATGCATTTCAGTCTTCTAGGGATTGCCAGATTCTAATTTATAGCCAATAAATGGATGGATTTGACATCCATGGGTGGTTACCTATATTTTTTGGTGGTCAATAAGAAATTTTCATGTATTATAAACTATATATCAATAATTTTGAAGGAAAATATAGTTACTATTAAAATGTGACTACACTATGTGTAGTCCAATGAATAAATGCTTTGTATCCCCATACAACTGTGGTGGCTACTATTTTGGTGATGATAAGGATCACATGCCATGTGGCCAGGCCAAATTCCATGTGACCATCTAAGAGTAGTTAGGATGTTTTTCAACTACATATGGGTAGGAACCCATGTGAGAAGACACATCATGTAATCTGGGAGTACACGAGAATGTTCTGGTACATAGGAATGGCTAGGGACATGTCCAAGTTTATATACAGGACCTGACTACATGGTATTGGACAAGTACAAGTACAAAATAATAACAAGGATAATACGGGATGAAATTGGGTGGCCGAGACACACTGTATAGTACCCTTACACATTTTTTATTTTGACATGGCTATATATATGTGTGCTTTCAAGGAAACAACACCTCAAAGGGATATGGAGACATCCTGTGTGGTCCCCTTAAATTTTGTGTACTACTTTATGAATATTTTACCTCTCATTTATCCTTAATTTTAAATCAGGTTTTGGTCTATGAGTAACCTAACTTGAGTGATTTTTTCATTAGAACGTGATTTTAGAATTTATAATGATAGTTAAAATATGATGTTATATTTTTGAGTGTGACAATAATTTGGATGATGTAGAATGATGATAGAAATTGTGGACCATCAGAGATTGTCCAGAGTGGTAGTCCCCTGATGCAATTGGACATGGGTCATCTATAAACATATTGAGCGGTATGTCCTTGAATAAATATGGAATCGGTTCTATACATTTAGAGTGGTACCCCCTGAATCACTAGTGTGTGTCCTATATCTACCTATAGTTTGGTACCACCCTAAAGGACTAGGGATAATGTCCTCTATATAATGAGTGGTACCCCATGATGGACTATGTGGTGGCTCTTTACCTATAGAGTGGTTCCCCTTGACAGACTAGGGCACATTTCCGCTAAAAATATATTGGTATCCCCCATGATTAAATAGTTTGTAAGTCCTCTACAAACTAATTGGTTCCCTAAAAAAACTATGGAATGAGTCGTATAATTATTGAGTTGTACCTCCCCCCAGTGGTCTAGATAATGGGTCCTCTACCTATTGGGTGGTACCCCCATGAAGGACTAGTGTATGGGTCTTCTACCTATTGAGTGGTACCCCCTAATTCACTAGATAATGTGTCCTATACTTGATTATTGTTTCCCTTGAATTTCAGGACATAGTTGTGAGCCATGGTTTCCCTATTTGGCTAATTCTTTGGATAGACACATGAGATGTTGGGTATCAATGATGGACTTTTGGAGCTGTAGGGGGACTGATCAAACTAGTATGAGTGGTGAGATTTATATCCCATTTATTTCTTATTTTAATTTCATATATAATCATATATATACTCACACACAAACACACACACACACATCTATCTCTATGTGTTGCTGGGTTTTACCCCTCTTTATTTGGGATGAGATTAGTACACTTATCATGTATTCTATTGACCCCTCTTTATATTTTGGGGAATCATTTTGGGTATGTATATAATCAACTTTGTGTGGGATTTTACCCGATGCATCATGTCTTATGTAGACAACAGAACGATAAGTGGTTACATTGGTGGATCTTTGGGATACGTGGTTGAATAGACCCTATACTATGGCTAGGCTTGGAGAACTGTAGCTACGATCTCTTGGTATTTCTTCTCCAGTTATTCTCAGGTTGGGACATCATTTTTTGGGGGGCATGTATTATTCTCATTTAATTTTTGTTTTACTATAGAAAAATATTTTATATTCCCTAGTGGTTGTTACATACATGAATTTTAATGTGGAAATTATTCTATTTTATTATTATTCCTTTTTTACTTCTGCATGGATATTGTTGGGAGTATTCATATAAGTACATTAGGAAAAGGCCTCCTAAATTAGTTATACATTTTCAATGCTTGTTGCTATCCCCTAGCCTATGTAGGAGGGATTGGGGTAGTTGTGGCTCATCCTTCCACCGACCATGTGGGACCTTGTGGTTTAGGTTGGGAAATTATGAGATGTGAAATCCTATCATTGTGGATTATATGCGATTAGTTCATTATTTTGAAAGCCATGTAGTTTGACCATGTTAATGGTCTTAGGTGATACATTGGATCATACATTTTTGATAAAAAATTTGGTAAAATATTTATCCAAATCATGAGAATTACCTTAATAAAAACTTATATTTTCTAATTATACCCTATTAATTTTTTCCATCTTGGCCCCTCTTTTCCCCATCTCATTCAACTAAACCATGGAAAATTTTGACCAATCTCTCTAATTATTTCCCTTTATGACATGTTCATTTTACTTTTATTTCTTCAATATCTCTTATGGTAACCATTATATTCCTCCTTCCACTCTTCTCTATCTTCTTAGTTTTCTCATATCCTTTCTTTTTTCCATGCTCTTAGAGCCCATAGTGGATAAACTATAGACATGTTTATGTCAAAACATTCGATTTCATGGTGTTTATGTGGGGAAGATTACATCATGGAATTTTTAATTTCTTTCTCAAAAGGTTTTGTTTCATCCTCATATAGTATAGATAAGTGTTTTTATGTAACACCATTTAAATGACTTTTCACATAGTGCTTTATATTGATAAACCTTATTCCCATGGTGAATGGGAATTCACCTCAGGACTTGTGACATGCTGATTAGGGTGACACATCAATTTGATTTGGGTTGTTTCATAATAAAATTTTATCAGATACAACTTTTTATTCAGACATTAACTGTAAAATGGATTCATTGTTGTCTTAACATTAGAAGTATTTTTTGAGTAAGCCCCATTAATACATTTGACGACAATAATAATGTCACTCTGGGTAGTCAATATATGTATCTTGATTTTTATTTTTTATTTGTGATATCTTTTTTGTTTCAATTTTTGTTATTTTTATTTATTTTCAGATTATATAGGCCACATTTAATAGTTTAAATTTTTCTGGGGTGAAAAGGGATGAATCACTAGAGGGTAATAGTTGGGATATGGTTTGAGTACCATTTGAAAACAGCGAAACTGATTCTTAACACCTTCCAGTGACTGTCACAATGGTTACCACATTGAAAAATCCATGTACTTAATTACACATGAAGGAGTTCAGGGTGGGTTTTTATACAAATTCATCTTGAATGCCTAAAATATTTTCTATATGAACCGCACAGTCAGTATACAAAATCATAAAGAAAAACCGGTGAAACAAATTCAACTATATAACAAAAATACAATGAGAACCCAAAAGAGTGTTCTTTATTTTTGTATATAGGTATTGAGTTAATGGTTGAATCAATGTGTAATCGTCATTTATAGTTGAAGGTTATGTTAAGAGTCTACTGTAGCGCAGTTTAACACTATGTGAACTATATAGTGATTTCAATACATGGTGAAGGATAATTCACAGAGGAGTTAATAATAAATGTGATTAAAAGGTTTTACATGTTTCTTTTCAAATATAAAGGACCACTAATCACTTATTAATGTATTAAAGATCATTATATAGAATCATGCTTATAATAATTCAAAATGTTTCATAAGTGGACCACTATGGAATTTAAGTTCATGAAGGAGGATTCTCCTGAAGTAAGTGGTTCACGAATAAAGTTTATTTCATGATGGGAATTGAGTTTGCAAAGTATGTCGAGTTTGGGAAGGCATTTTTTTCATATAGGATTTTATTTTTTGATTTACTGTATCTCATAATATAGTGTAAATGTTTTAGGATTCATTTATCCATGATGTAAAGGTAGTTCATGGAGAAATCACCCTATATGGTGAAACTGATTTTTAGTGGGTTTAAAGCATTCAAAAAATGAAGGAAAAAGGCTCATTAAAGGAATTTACATAAATAAATACATACATGGTCAAATATATTTCATATCATATGGAAATATAGATATTTAAGGGACACTCATATGGGTTTGAAACTATTTTGAGGTGATTTAGATAAATAGAAGGATCTTTTGAAGGATCGATGAAAACACATCAGTAGAGAGAGTAGAAAGCTTTCAAATTTTTGGTGGCTGTCAACCAAGAGGGATAGTGAGTTATATTTTAACATTATAATTATAGTGTTCTTTATTGGATTTGGCACATCAGTACATTGCATTGGTATTCTCCTAGGATGTATCCCAGTATGGGTGAATCATGTAAATTTTGTGATATAATGTGATTGTTTTAAATTCAATTTATACTTTTCTAAAAAATGATATAGATAAGAGAGTTTTAATTAACATATATAGGATCTAAAGGGTAATTTTATTTTAATTTTTAATACCCGAATTCACTCCCACTTGATGGGTATTTATCATAATAGGGGTAATAATTGGTAACATAGATAGTGGTTAAAATCCATTTTTACATCTTAATAGTTGCAATGATGGTTGTTAATCACAAAGGGACACTGATCGTCAATGGAAACAAAATTCGATTATGGATGAACGGAATGAATCAATACTTATAATCAAAATGTATGGATGTTTTTACAGCTGTGATTTAGGGTATTCTGATCTATATGGACATTATAGATTTATTAGAAACATACCAAAAGTAATTGGATTTTGACACCAGAGGAAACAATAATAAATAGGGATCCTTGTCTAACATTACTTATAAGAAAGTGATGTAGTGTAATAAATGAAATTCCTTGGGAAAATGTTTCTAAACATATATGAGGGTGATTCAAAAGTTCTAGAAGCTAAATTTTAGGTTCTACAGAAAAAGTATGAGGACATGAGAATACACTATAATGAGAAATTTAATTAAGTATTTTATCAGGTTAATGTTATTATGGACGATATACATGGTGTTAGATAAATCCTCAATGATGTAAAACCATCAAACACATCTTGAGAAGGTTATCCCCATGGTTCAATTTAAAACTCATTGTACGAGAGGATAAATATCCAAAGGGGATAATATTGGATAGTTTATATAACACTCATGCGACATTCAAAATGAGAAATAATGAAAATAATGATGTGGAAAAAGGAAAATCAAAATATATGGAAATCAATTCCCTGATGAAGCTCACTATATAATATAGTTAGGTATAACATGTAGTGTATTAGTTTATGTCATTACCTTACTCAAATATACAAAGGTTAAAATAAAAATCTAATGGGAAAATTTCTCTTGCATGTTTTAATTGCGGAAAGGATAGATATATTACGAACAAGATACCAAAGAAGATTTTATATTATAATGAGAATGATGATGAAATTATGAATAATTCCTCATCAACTCTGAAGTCAAGGAAGAATATTATGTGAACTTCCATGAGAAAGAATAATTTTCTTCCACAATAACATGACTTTTCAAAATATTTTGAGAAAGTATAGATGGAATAAATGAATTATTATAAAGAATATAAAATGATGGAAGTTATGGGAAATTCCTAGATATAGGAATAATTAAAAATTGAATAAGGATAAATCTATGGAAGACTATAATTATATGTTTAATTAAAATATTATCTTGAGGAGATAGAGATTTGGAGAGAAAAAACAATGAAATACAATAGAGTGTTTCACAATTCCAAACACTATATGCAGCATCACAAATAAGTAAAGTCTGAGATGAAGTATGAAATGAATAATAATTGATCTAATAATTTAACGAACATAGATAAAGTCAGTGAGATTAAGATCAAGGTTTAAGAACAAACATGTTCTATCAAAAGTTTGACTTACAAAATAAAATATTAAGTCAAATATATCGAAAAACCTGATGAGGAAGTAGTCTGAATATGAACATAGGTAAACTATTAAGAGAAACTCTTAAATCATGGTATTATATCATGAAAATAGTATTAAAATGAGGCAAAAAAGGGAAATTGGAGTACTTTGGTCGAGTAAAATAGTCAAAGTAATGTTTGGTAATGAAAATGACACATCAGAATGACATAGATGGAATGGGGATTGACCTAGAATAAAATGAAGTAACGATTGGTGAATGAGAAGAAGAACCCACTAATATGTTGAATATTGATTTGGGTATAAATTAGAATCCAATGATTCAGAGAAACCAAGTGATAACAATCAATGAAACAGTTAAATAAATTAATACTTCAAATATCATATGTTATTGTTTTTGGAATGATGGAAAATTCTAAATATTTCTATTCTGTAGAAAAGAAGTTTTTAAGGGAACAAAAGAAAAAAATCGATTCAAATAGATTTCAACATAACAGGAATGTGTTTTATGGTCACAATTTTTGGTTTTGAGGAGATGGACACATGGAAATATTTTAGTCATAAATGATATAGAGGAATTTTTCAAAATAGACACAAAATGTTCATATGTATTAGCTCGAGGACTCATAAAATGAGATTAAAATAAAAAATCAATTAGAATTCATACATCATTATTTTTCCCATAAAAATTTTCGAAAGATAAAAAATAATATCAAACATCAAATGAAGTTGAAGATGTGGATCAAAAAGAAAAGATCTAATCATCTAATGGTCGCATAGATTAATTTCAAAGCATCGTATCACTATAGAACAAGGATCATTGATAGTGGATGCACCTTTGATATGTAACTAAATAAAGATATGGTGATATGCATCAAGTATGAAAATGAATGAGTTGAGAAATTTGGAAATGATGGAGTAAAGATTATTGCTTTAGGAAAAACCATGTTTGGGGGAGAGAGATGAGACATGTTAATGTATTGGTTAATAGAGGTTTCAGTCACACCCTGTTATGTTTCATTCAAATTTTTGGCTCTTGATATTGATATAATATTTTCCATGATGGCATGTACCATTAACTTGAAAATATAGTGAAGTTGATTTATAGGTAGAGCATAAAAGGGGAATCAAAACCTTGTGAGAAGAGAAGAGGATATGTTCATTTTTTATAATGAGTTAGTACATAGGTTGTTTTATAAATATATTTCCCATCTAATCCAACCATTCATAGAATATCTAGGGATATTTGTTTCTATTTGAGATAACCCTATGTTATCACATGATCATTCTCATATGTGTGATTTTTTAAAATAAACGAATATAACTTGAAATACATATAATTCGAAAGAAGAATGTTCACCAAGAGTTATTAAACTTGTGCCCATTGATGTGTGTGGTACAATATCTCCAAAATTATTTAATGGTAAGAGATAGTATTTCATATTCAATTTCTTTTAGTATAATGACATGATTTTAAATTATCAGCCACAATTATGAGTTTTTTAGATGCATGACACAATATCGAAGGTAACTGAAAAATATAATGGGTTAATATTTCTGAAAATTCTAAACTAATAATGGGATGGAATTGAAAAATAGAAAATTAGAGGGTTATATCAAGAATCATGGGATAAGTCACAAAGTTTCAGTATTAATAACTTTTTAAGAAATGCAGTGGTTAAGATAATAAAATGAATTATAAAAAACATGACCCTAATATACTTATTGGGAAGAACTTCCACAAAAACATTCAAAAAATAGTATTGTTAACATTGATCTAAATTTCTAATATATCAATATTGTTTCTAACTAGATAAATTAATCCATTCATGTTATGGTATGATAAATATCCATCATTGAAGTAGTTTTTAGTTTTCGAAAGTATGTGTTTCATTCTCAATAAAGTGAAAAATAATAATTTTTAATCTAATGGAGATGAAGGTATATTTATTAGTTACTTAGAAAAAACCAATCCATTTAAATTCTCTAACAATCAATAGGAAAAAATAGTAGAAATAAATGATGCCGTTTTGGTGAAAAAATAGAATAATATTTAGTAAATCCATGAATAGTCATAGGTTGATAATGATGAATATATGAGAAGATCTAGGGGAATTAATGTACCTGAGGTAAATTCAAAAGAATATTATGATGAAGATAATTGTCAACCTAGAATTATATTTAAATAGAAACTGATTATCTGATCTAAAATTGATAGGCATAACTCAACCGGTTATGAGATAGAACTAGTGTGTAAAATGAAGATGAATATTCTACATAAATCATATTTCCAGTCATAAGTAGATCCAAAGTGTTTTGAAAAAGCTACATGATATGTGAATTGGATTTAGGAGTTGAACATAGAACTTATAAAATCAAAAAATCAAACATGGGAGATTATTTGGAGGCCAATAGAAATGTTTGTGAGTGGGAAAAAATGGGTCTTCAAAAACAAGATGAATTATTACGGAACTTTAAATTCAAATAAATAAATATTGGTGTGAAAGTGATACTCTCAGATAGATGGTATTGTTGTGGATGAAACATTAACACCTTTTTCAAGGCTTTATAGAATATGATTATTCATATCCATATCAATGTAAAGGAAATTCAAAGATTTCCAGATGGACCTAAATTAAGTATTTTTTAATTGAGTTATAGAAGAAGAGGTTTATATTGAATATTCATATGTTTCTCTCATTCATGAATATGAGAAAATTATTTGTTGGATGAATATGGATTTATATAGATTGAAGAAGGCATAAAATATGTGGTATTTAAGACTTGATCAATATTTCATGAATCTCAGTTTCCAATATGGTGTAGTTGATTACAATAGCTATACTAATAATGATAGTAATTAAAGGATGGTGGTTCTGGTGTATTTGAATGGCATAATATTTTATTGTATGATTTAAGAATATTGAAAATAATTTTGATTAATTAATGAAATTATAGTTTAAAAATCCAGTAATTAGAGATATGAAACGTTTCCTTGATTCATAGGTTATGTTAGAAGGGCATGGAACATTCATTCTTAATGAAAATATGAAAATGTGTTTTAGAGATTATTTTGTACGGAGTATTCAAAATATAATGAAACTTCATTGGATACCTAAATGAAAATATCATCTGATGGTGAGGGAAAATCAGTCAATGTCACTGACTATAAGAAGAATATTGGGATCCTATTGTACTTGACAACAACAATACCTAGACATCTTGTTTTTCACATTTTCAATAACTCAGTATCAATGTAATAGTAAAAAATAAACCTATTCACAGTGAAATGAATACATAGGTATATCAAGGGAATGTTGGATTATTGTTTTCTATATAAATATAAATATTATCACGAGTTATTGGGTTATGCTAATGAAAACGATTAAGGTTTGGTAGATGATAAAAAATCAATATTAGCAAGGGAATTATATTTGGAGGATTTTGTATTTACTATATAAGTAAAAATAAATATATAATTTCATTGAACACTGAATAAGATAAATATGTTGTGTCCACTCAAAAATTCATAAAATTGTTGTGGGTGAAGTAGCAACTTAAAGATATGGGATTTTATGTGAGGTCTCCAATCAAAATCTGTTAGGATTATTCACTTTATAAAATTTTTAATAAAAATCAAGTCCATTACTCTAGAAAGAATAATAATGAAATCAAAGATCACTTTATCAAGGATAAAGTGTAGTATGGACTTGTGAAGCTATAGTGTTCAACTAATAAACTATATGTTAACAACATACAGACAAAGGATATAACCAAATAAGTGTTTGAACGAAAATAAATGGATCTTAGAGTTTATTTTACTTTATATTCTTGAACAGTGTTGATGAGGGATACCCTATCCCCAATTTATAGTTGGTTTTACACTATATGTTGATATGTGTTCATTATAATGTTGCAGACCATAAAGGAGTGACCTTGGTGTTCATTATAGAAGGTGGTGGGATTTAATCTATAAAGAGGGAGAAACTGACTGGTTGAGTAGTGAAATAAAAAGTGATTCAAACAGGACAATATTGAAGATGGACTTTCAACGATGAAGATTCATGAAAAGGATCTGAGCTCATGATTCTAGAAGTTGACATGTGTAGGTTTAGGAGTGATCACATGGTCCATAGATAATTAATATTTTGGTGTTGAGAAAGTTACTATTGGAATTATAGAGAATGAAGTGACTCATCGATGAAAATTTCCTAATAATCATGTTTTTAGGTAGAGTTGGACTAATGTGGGCATATATTACATGTTAAGTATGTCCTCGATCAATATATAGGGTTTTAGATGTGAATTTATTTTTTTTACATGCATGTTTTTTAATAGAGGTTTATAAGTGGGTTTGAAGTGTTTTAGAAAAACCCAAGGGGAATTCGTTGGAAAAATCCCTGAAAGTGTTGTTTAAATGTTTTGGGTTGGTTTAGTTTGCTAATAAATCCAATGGAAAACATTTAACATTTTTATTTTCTAAAGAAGGTGCTTTTAAGGTGGCATAGTTTCCATATGTTTTTTATATTATAAGGCCTAAAAATCCGATTTTTTTAATAGAAAAGGAAGGATTACCTCATATTAAAATTATTGGACCCCATCACACCGCAAGGATTTCATAGTGAATTTATGATGATGTTATACTGAAATCCTAAGATATTTTCTATAAAAACATCATAGAGGGTGTAAAATTACTAAGAAAACCTGAAAAAGGAAATTCAAATTCATAGAAAAATGGTATGAAAATTTCAAAGAGTCCTCATCATTTCTAGGTAGAGGTGGTCCGTTAAGGAAACTTCTTTGGGTAATTCTCATTTAAAATCCACGGATATGTTTCAAAGTCCAATTCAATGTAGTTTGATTCTATGAAAACTACATATAGTGTTTAGTTCATAGGGAATATTAATTCTCAAAAGTGTTAACAATAACAATTCTTAGAGGGTTTTATGGGTTTATTTCTGACATAATGGACCCCTAATTACTTTATTAATGTAGAAAAAACCATTATAGAGAATTATAACTTAAATAAATCCACAATATACAAAATTGGTCCATGATGTAAGTTGAGTTTTCAAAGAAAGTGTCTTGTGAATAAAGTTGTGTTCTTAAAGGGGGAGGTTTTTGTGAATGATGTTGAGTCGACAAAGGAAGTTTAGTTTATGAAGGAGTTAGTTTTTTAATTCATTTTATCTCATAATTTAGTAGAAGTTAATTTGTATTCATATTTTAATTATGTAAAAGAATCTCATAAATCACTCCTGATATACAATTCAAAGCATTTAGTGAATGATTTAAATAACACTACCAAGGAATGAAAATAGTTTTGGAAAATAATCATTGTAAATAAATATCATTGTGGTGAAGTGAATTTAATCTTATATGTGAAGAAGAATATTTACGGGACACTCATATATGTGTGAAACTATTCTATGATGACTTTGATCAATTGATGGATCTTCTAAAGGAGAAGTTCACACACTTAATTAGAGATATAATTGATCTTTCAATTTATGAATTACTGTAAACTAAGAGGGACTATAAGACCACTCCAAAACTTTTAATTATAGTGAAATTTAGTGGATTTTGTGCATCAACACATTTCCTTTGTATTCACCTTGGGCATAGTACAGTGAGGGTGAACTAAGAAAAAATAGTTGTTTCCTATGATTTGTTAACTACCATTTATTATTTTCTATAGATAGAGAGAGAAGAGAGTTTTGTTTAATAATAAGAAAATATATAATTGGGAAACTGTTTTAACCTTTTATACCCTAATTCATCCCATTTTATAGTATTCGACATGTTTTGGGATAGAAATGTTTACAATGCTTCCTAATATTTTAATATCAATTAACATAATATTTTCATGGTATAATTGAAATTTTAGGTTTAAAATTACTATCATAGATTGTCTTATTTTACATAGTTTCATGTTATAATGGTTGGGTTTTTTCTATGATTTGAAATTTAACAAAAATTATTTTGATGTAAAATAGGAGGGGTGATTCTTATAAAATCATTTTAAGAGTAAATTTCAAGGATTTCCTAATTTTTGGGATCTATTTGAGTTTTATATGGAGTGATTTGGAATAAATAGGACTGATTAGTGTGTAAAGTTTCATAAAAATTCTATTTTCCTATGTGATGTGTATACTCTATTTCAACAAGATATCATTTCTAATTTCATATTTTTGGTTATAATTGGATTTTATGGTTTGAATCTTGAAACGTATTTTGATTTTGTTTTATGTGTTTTTATTTAGAGTGTATTGTTCAGAAAGAAGTTGGTGGATTATGAAATAATATTTTCAAGATGTTCCTTTAATATTTTCTCTTATTATAATCTAAATATTAATATTTTCTTATATATTCTTCATGTATTCTTAATATATGGGTAGATCCTAGTACTTATCTACCCTTGGAAATCGTCCAATACTTTTTTAATAAACACTCACATATCATTCAATGTGAAGATGGTTCATTTGATGCAATAAAGTGACTAAAGAAGATGAAGATAATATTTGATTATTTAAAAACACAAAAATTATAAATTGTAAAATATTCTATAGGCATGTTTCAAGGACCAACACCATGAATAGTGTAAGATTTTCATTCCTCTTCAATTATAAGATGACATGTCTTTCTAATTTATTATGGAAACATGCATGAACTATATCTGGTTTTTCTGTGCAATGATTTGGAATATATCAACATTTTTCCGAAGTTAGGTGTTGAAATGATGTGATATTCCAAGGCCAATGAACCTTGATAAAGATATGATAAAAGTATTAAATTTATTATATCATGCATACATAGTTTTCCTAATGTAGGGGAATCACTATCAAATGGGAACTAGGATGAGGAATATGAGTTGAACATTAAGTAGAAAATTCATATTTACCCTAGGCATAAAATAATATTTGTTGGCATTGGAAATTTTGAATGTTTTATGTCATGGGTGAAATTAATAATATATATATATATATATATATTATTTGATTATAAAATTAAATGAACATACTCTATAATTATATAGCTATTCCAAATCCATAGGGTTAACTATATAACATTAGTATTGAGAGATTATATATTAAAGGAGAGTTTGGTGAATGTTAAAAGATCAAGGATCATTTCACCAATGGAATTCAAGAATATCACCAATGATGAAAATAATGATTAATTATTTATTAGATATTGATCATAAAATGCGGTAGGGAATTTTTTTTCATTGGTTATTTCCACATTTTATTACCCCATGATTATTGTGAATTGAACCAAATAATAGAATGATTTTTGGGTCAATCATGTGGTAGGTGCATGTTTATTTTCCTAGGACTTTGGGAAAATATTTTTATTCTTTATTTACAGATTCTTCATTCATCATTATAGTTGTTGAAAATTATAAATAACCCTGACAGTTTCCATGGGTCATTAATCTTTCTTTTTTTCATGGATTTCTTCCCATATTATACACATAATTCATCGTTAGTATTTCCTTAGATGATGGTTTGACCAATACTCAATATTCAATTATAGAACAACTACTACTTGGTTCAATGGATCAATACCATGAGTTTTTTTTTCAATTGAGGATGTGATCAAGGTACGATGATGATGGTGGATGATCGAATTATATGACCAGTGATTCCAAATTTTATGTTAGATGTTCAATGACATCATGGTGTGATGATATTTGCGATTCGAGTGGATCAAATGACGATTTTTGGTCAATAGTAATGGATTAGGTGTAGTCATCCATAGATCGATGAACTGGAGTCTTGATGGATGGTATATCTTTTAGTGGTGATAGTGTGAGTGATAGAAGTGCGATGAACCTTGTGGGTTCTGTAAAATATAGAATTACATGGGTGTATTCCAAAGAACATATGATGTGTGGGAAACTGGTTATAGAGCTAAATTTTACACATGAAATAAAATTTCACATGTAGTTTGACACATGTTAAACTCTATGTGACTATGTAGTGGTGGATCAACGTGTATCCCAATGAGTACATGGGAAAAGAATAGACCAGTCACACTAGAATGTGAAGAATACACATGCATGACCATGTAATGGGACATGGCTAGGAGGATTAGACATAGAAATCTATTCAAGAATGACTAGACTACATGTGCATGTTCAGAGGTATACAACCAAGGGACATGATGAATGTGAATCCTAGGGGAAGAAGAGACATGTCATGTACTGAAAGTATTTGTTGTGTAATTTTTCTAGGGTAGTGTGAGGCTCTATATCTCTCTAGTATAGTCCAAATTTAGTTTAGTTTATCCATTATTCTATCCCTATGAGGGTACAATGTGACTTTATGTTCTAAGCACATGATTTTGATCCTCTATACATGTGTTTTCCCAGATAGAGTTCATTATATCCCTTCAGTAGGTCGTGGGTTAGATCCTATCTCATATATTCATACATTGGAAGGGTTCATGGTATCAGTATGATCGATATTCATAGGGTGTCAATTCCATGTCTAGTATATTGGTCTGATAATGTTTTTGGTGTTCACCAATGGTCCTTGGTATGATCCCTTATCTAGATGTAGACATCTTTAAAGTTCTAGTGAGTACTTCTTGGGTGGGACTCGAGGATAAATACCTCTCAGATGAGAACTATCAGTGAAAACTCATATCGTGGAGTATATTCTCCTAAAATGATCAATAATTTTAAGCCTAAAGTATAATCATATGAATGAAAGTGCTCAAGACTTCTTTGAGACTTGGAGACTACTATGAGTATATCTGGGATTGATTATCATTATGTATAATATCTTGGATGACACACTTGTGTATTTATGAGTCTATTAATCACAATGATTCATATTTACTAATTTCATGGTGTCATACTAAGTATTTTCATACTCACCCTTTAGTGGGATCTTCCCCCACATGTCGTGTCTTATGCAGATGACTGGTCTTTTGACAAAGTCCTTGGAGGACCAAGACCATGAGGAGAATATCATGGGCTAGATAGAATGAGAATTGTATTGGGCGTTGATTTTATATTAGTCCCCTCCTTTTTTTTTCTAGTTGACCATTATTTCTTATTTTTTTAAGTTTATATTTGTCGCATATTATTTGTAGTACTATGTCTTACTTTTATTGTGGGATAGATGCAGGCATAAATTTGGTATCTTTTATACTTCACTTTTATTATTGTATGGGTGTGGAAAAATGAATTTTTTATAAGTACCTTAGGATAATTACTCCCCATTATTTAATATGTATTCTGAACACTATTTTCTATCCCTAGGCCTGTTTGAGGATGTATTGGGGTTTTTAAACTCAACATACCACATACTGGGTGGGCCCCAATATGTGGGGTCATGAATGTGTGGTATCATTGGAGTGTTCATATTAGAAAAAAATCTTGTAGACTTTCCAGTAGTGATATTGTTTGGCGATGTAATTAAACAATATTAAATTTTTTTATGTTTGGATCCCTATCCAGGGAGTCAAGGGTTGGTGTGGTAGATAATGTATCCAATCACCAAGTTGTCGATAACCTATTTTTTGACTTAGTACATGTAGAATTAGGTTATTGTGAACATTTTTTTACATGAATCATATAGTAATGGGTTATGATTTTCATGTAATATTGTTTTATTAACCTAGGTATACACACTGATCATGGTGTATCTTGTTTATTTCTAGTTTCCACAATGAACAAAACCATCCACAATTCCAATACATGACTATAAGGATGATCTACTATGTGAAAAGTATTTAGTATAGTGTCTTGAATAAGAGGTGGTTCTTTATGATTGGTGTATCATTATATAACCACACAATGAGAAGAAACATAAATTGTAAGTTCCAACCTTGGATGTGCGTAGTATGAGCACACTCTATGTGTGTCAAAGGAAATGGCCTCCTAGGTTTTAGGCTGAACCAAACTCCTTGGAAGATGAGTTCCAGTTTGAGGTAGTCACCTGAGTGTCCCACCTCATGATGATACCTAAAAATCATATAGTATTCCTAGTGGTGAGTCTTCATAGGGTCTCATCTAAGAGATGATAGATTCTGGTTACTTATTCAAACACCGAGACAACTATCTAATGGTTTGTTTTTATCAACTCTCTAGGGAGGAGTTCTATATGGGCACATAGAAATGAATGTTCAGTCTAGAGATTCTTCATTTGTAATAGGACAAAATTACTATTGTGAAGTACATAAATAGGATCAATTAACATTCACAATATTCTCTTGATATAGATCGAGATCTGTTATATATGATAAATGACCTTAATTCCAGGAATACAAAAATATTGTAGGGGTAAAGTGATATATCTATAAATTCCAACATATTTTATAGTGATAGAGAGGGATTTAGATTTAGATAGATTCATGGTAGAGAATTCACCAATAGATGGTTCTAGTAGTGAACAAATAAGAGTTGAGTCCTCAGAAAATGGTAGCTAATGACATTTATTGGGATCTGGGCGAGTGAGATGCTTCGGGAGGTGATCCCAGGGAAGTGGTTTAGTAGTTCCAGTCTCTTAAGACAGTTCTAGTCAGCTGAGAGAGCGGAATTATTTCTATTATACAAACAAGGTGAACCTAAATATGTATTTTTGACCCACGATATAGTTGATATAGTGATTGTGGAGGGACCACCCAAGAATACACAATGCTTGGAGTTGTGAGGTCCATAAGGAAGTAGACGTGGAAGGAAAGTAGGGAGATTAGTAGGTGGGGAAAAATGGTTTGACCTATTTCCACCACCACCTTTAGGTGGTCAGTTTTAGGATCAAGTATTTTGTGGATGTAGGTGAGGACAGTTGTTGGAAATATTAGCATATGAACCATATTATCTAGGGATTATTATAGGTACAATTTTTTTCTTCAAAACTTTAACTTTAGTATTGATAAACATGGGTGTGATCCACTCTTTTCATTCAATATCTCTAGTTCAATACTAATAGATTTTAATTAATCCATTGGCTTGACCTTTGAGCATTGAAACTCATATTAGAGGTGAATAACTGGACATATGATTCTATTGATAGTGTTTCCAGACATTGGGACCTAAGATATTCTCATCGGACTTGTTTGTAGAAAAAATGGGGACTTATATGGTCATATTATGTTTGGAATCTCTATCCCTAATTCATTCCCAGATTGTTTTTTTATGTAAAGGATGTGATGTGTCCATAGTGATGGGATTATGTTTTCCCTCATGGTTGAGAAGGAATCCCATGAAGATATGGATGGGCTCACACATAGTAGGATACAACCAATTTATCACTAGTTTTCCATAGAACACTTTTAGTAGATGATGATATGGGAATTCAGCTTATTACTGTTGTACTAGAGTATAAGGATTAATTTTATGAGGAAATTCTGAGCTTACGACCAAATAAAGAGGTAAAATTATTCATATAAATTCATATAGATCCTACATTAATATATTAACTTGCATATTAGATGGCACCCATAGTGATTTTTGATCTGAAGGTGTAGTTAGAGGAAATTTTGGAGGAGGGATTTACAATAACCAGTGTGTCACCCTAGGAATCCCCAAAGTTTTTTTAGAAGAAGGGGGATGAGATATTAATGGTGTGTATTGATTATCATCTCATTATTTAGGAGAATATCTAGAATAAGTATTATCTAATTAGGATCAATGATATCTTTTATCAGTTGAGAGGGGGCAAGATGGTCCTCAAAGATAGATTTTTAGATCTGCTAATCATCAACTTTGTGTATGAGAAATAAATATACTAAAGGTGACATTACAATGTCACTAAGGTCACTATGAGTACTTGGTGATGCCTTTAGGAATGAATAAATACACAATAGTTTTTATTGTACTCATGAGATGGGTCTTGAAATATTTTTTATACTGGTTTGTGGTGGTCTTCATTGATGAAATTCTAGTGTACTAAGTGCCTAAAAAGGGGAAAATGAGACACTTGAGGATAATCCTAAACAGAATTTGAGAGAAAAGATTTATGAAATCCTCTTTAAGTGCTGGTTTTGGATTCAAGAGTTCCACTTTATGGGTAATTTCATATCAAATAATTTTGTGGAAATGGATTTAGATAAAGTTGAGGGTGTGAGATATTGGGTTCCACCATGTGTGTGATGGAGGTTCAATAATTACATGGGTTGGAATGATACTAAAGGATATTCATTCCAAATATAATAAAGGCATCACCCCATATAAATTATTGACCCCCAAAGGGAACCCTTTCATGTGAAAGGAAAAGTTCCAACATGATTTTGAGGAGTTTTGGCAGAGGATGGAGAGTGCATTCATCATGAGATTTATAGAGGCGGGCATTGAGAAAAAAGTTCTCTAAAATTACCCATGGACTAAGATTATGTTTTTTCCAATATAAATGAAATTAGGGATTTTCTATTGGTCCTAATAGTTGAGACCAGAGGGAAAAACTATGTAACACATTATATTGTGTTGGTAGTGATAATATTCTCCCCGAAGAGGTGGAAACACTAATTTACGTGTGACTGTTTTATTATCTATTCTAACCACATGAGCCTCAATTATATCTTCTCATAGAAGGATATAAACATGAGGAAAAAGATATGGCTATAGTTTATCTTGGATTATTAATTAAATATATTCCATACACCTCATAATGGGATCATAGTGGAAGATGCTCTTAAAAAGAGAGATTTTCTATAGTTCGTGACTGAGGATTTAAAGTGTTTAGCCTCATTCTATCTTTCATTAGTTGATATGGCCATTATAGAATACCTAATATTTAGGGTTGTTACCAACCACTTCTATATATTATTAGAGAGTCTCATCTTGGATTCACTGACTTTGTTACCCTAGGTTCTTAGATATCCACTGGATATGATCTTGATGTATTTTTTAGAAGTGAGGATCATGCCATCCTTTTTATATGATGGATGATGGTTTTAGTGATGTTGTGAGAGTAGGTATTAATAGATTCTTACAAATCCCCCATGGTGGTATATCTATGTGTGGGGATGATGTACCTGGAACTTTTACCCCAATTTTGGTGGCTAGCTATAAATAAGTGTGTAATATCGTTTGTCTCGTGTATCCTCACTTATTAGTAAGTAAAGGATGAGAACTAGGTTTTAGTGGGTTTAGTTCAACCCATTAGGGTACCATAGTGGATGTGGGATGGTATATCTATGGAAATTGTGAAGGGGTTACCACAAACATCTAGAGGACATGATGCTATTATGGTGACTGAAGGAAGACTCCCTAAGTTGTCCCACATCCTATCTATCTATGATCAGAGCTCTGTATAGATATTGGGATGTAATTATGTGCATGAGATTTTATGTCTTAATAGAGTTACCTCAATGGTTTTTTCAAACTTTATTACTGTCTTTATGTTTGGATTATTGTGAGGACTACATGAGCCCTTTTAAACTCAGTTGAGTTTGAGCATAGTGTTAAACCCTTATACTGATGGAAAGGCTGAGTGGACCATTCCGGTCTTAGTGGTCATGCGTTGACCATGTAATTTAGACATTGGTCATAGTTGGTAGGATCACCGAACCTTGATTGAGTGTCTGTAGAACAAAAACTACCATCACATGATTTGTATCAAAAAATAAGAGGCATTGTATGGGAGACGCTATGAGTCACCACTTTGGTGGACAGATTCAAGAGAGTCTGCACTCATAAGGGAAAAGTTGGTCCATAGTAAAAATGATAAGGTTATGATCATCATAGATCATAGAAGGATAACCTAGATCCCTTATACTACTTATGTTGATAGATTAAGGAGTCCATTGGAGTTCTGTATGGGAGGCAATTTATTTTTGAATTTCTCACCTTGATGTAGACAATCTTTATTTTATTTGGGGTAGTAGGTTTTATATGATATTCATTGACCACAAATAGATACCATGTTGGGTCCGCAAAGTATCATACCATTTTGAACTACTACCATAGTTTGACTATGTACATGACATCTTCTATGTGTTGGGGATGATGAGGTATGTAGAAAATTATCGAATGTTATCGACTTGGGGGGAGCTAGATATTAATGATGGGGATACCTTTTCAGAGTACCTTGTTGATATCAAGGATAAACATGATAAAATCCTTAATGGGTGAGATATTTTATTGGTATATGTATCATGATAAAATGACAATATTTGGAAGATAACACAACAATGGAAGACCCATATTCAAGATAAATAGTTTAATGTTTTTGAGTATTATTTTTCACTTTTCAAGACGAAAACATCTAAGGTGGGGAGAATGTAACATCTTTATCTTCTATGTAAACATTTAGAATAGATCTAATTATATTTTTTGTGCCAGGATCTATGACGACATGAGATTCCTAGGTTTAGAGAGCCTCAAAACTAATATAATAAAAATATTAAATATATTATATCATTCACTCACATTTTTCCGAAAAAACATAAATAACTCAAAAATGGGGACATAGATGGGAAATATGATACTACCATTGATTCCGTAACATTATTTGTACCCTAGGAACTCAATAATATTTTTTGAGGTTATGAATTTTGATAAATTTCATTCACTGGTGAATTTAATAAAATAAATTATTTTTGTTATATTTAAATTTACTTACCTAATAAACTCTATAAATATATTGTTATTTCAAAACCTTAGGGTTTTTTGTATAACAAATGTATTGAGAGAGGAGACATTGGTGGAGATTTTGGGGAATTAAAATGTATCAACAAACATTTCACCAATGTAATTTTAGGATCCTGCATTTTTAAAAAATATAAAGTTTTCCTTTATCTAAAATTGATCCAAAAAATGAGTTTTGGTGTTTTTAATTCTTTATTTCCTGAATATATTATCCCATGATGAATGTGAATGAAGTCAATTAAAAAATTAACTCTAATGTTGATCATGTTGTGAGTGTGGTTTTTTACCTTGGATATGGGGAAATTATTATTATTGATTATTTTTTGGGCTTACTTCATTGTTATAATGAAAAAGAATAAAAGAAAACCCATACAATGACCAAGGGTCATTTATCTATTATTTTTTCTGGATTTCATCCCCTATTCTTTGCATGATTCATTTATTGGATTTCCTAGGATGAATTTTTGACCAATAATCGATATTATATCATTTTATGACTATTATTCAATGTAACGAATCGATACCATGGGCACAGGTTCATAATCGAGGTGTTATGGTGGTGTAAGATGACCGAAGGTGGATCAGTATCAACCCAATGATACCTAATTCATAGCCTGAATCATGGTGATGACATGTTGTGGAAACAATTGAAATTTTAAAAGATCAAATGACAGATTCTCATAACTAGTGATGGATTAGGGATGTTCAGAAATAAATATGTGATCTATGGACATGATGGACATTGGATCTAGTGAAGGGGGTGAGGCGAGTGATAGATACTTAAAAAACCTAGGTGTTTTGGAAAATAAAATGTTAAAAAATGTGTAGTTTAAATATAATACATCATTTTGGACTCTTGCTATGGTGTTAGGGTTTATACTTGAAATAAAATATCCCATGTCGTGTGGCATTAGAAACATAGAAAATGAGATATTAGTGGTTGATCAGTGTGCATCTTGAAGGGTAAATTGGAAAAAATACGACCATGAAATCATGAACATGCATAATACACAAGAACAATTTTGTAGTCCAACAAGGAAAATACACCTAGACATAGATAAGAACATGGGAACAATTATAGTATACATGCACATACAAAGTATCACAGGTAGAGGTAGTGCTGCGTGGGTACAACTAGGGTTTACAAGTCATGTCGTTTACTAATAGATTATGCCATGTACATCTTATAGGGTAGTGTGTGAACCTAAATCTATTCAATATAGACCAGTTGTAGTTGAATGAAATATAATTAACATTACTGTAGTGTATAGTGTGGTATTATTTCTGGATCATTGGATTGGGATCTGATCTATGGGTTTTGTCTTCGATAGAGTTCATGGTATCCCTCCTTGAGGCCTAGGGTGGGATACTTTATCATATCTTCCACCTTGGGTAGGGGTTTTCGTATTTTCCTGACAACCATGAATATTAAAATGATCACATATCATATATATTGGATTAGTAGGTTTTATGGTGTCCCCCAATGTTATTTGGTGTGATCCCTTATCTAGATTAATACATTTTTGGGGTTCCAATGAGTACTTATTGGCTGAGACTCGATAAGTTTGACCACTCAGATGTGCAGCATCCATGAAAGCATGGATCATATAGTGGATTCTCCCAGAATGAGTGTTACCCTCTATCCTTGATCAAAAGTGTATAGATGGATGTGGTTGAGTCCTATTTGAGGATTGGTGTCTCTTATGACTATATATGGGTTTGATTTTCATGTTGTATCATATCTTCATTAGCATACCGTCATATTGATGTGCTTACTACTCTTGATGATTAATGTTTGGTTATTATGGTGTTTCCTATTGGGTATTGTTATACTGAACCCTTCATGGGATCATCCCACACAATTCATGAATTATAATGATGAAAGGCTATTTCGATGGATTCATGGTAGGGATAGGACCATGCAGAGAATTGCGGTGGCTTAACAACCCAAGGCTTACACCAGTGTTGCATTTGATAATAGTCCACTCTTTATGATAAGGTTAGACTTTATTTATAGTTTTGGAGGGATTTCATTTTTCCATTATTTATTCCAAAACTTTTTTATACATTGATTAGTGGTTAGATATTTGAATTAATTTTATCTAATTTGTAATCTACATTCATCATTGTATGGACTTCGCGGTGTGTGGGTGAGTATAAGTACCACATGATAATGCCTCTCATATGTGTGATATTCATACTCATTTCAGGTCACCAAACCTAAAACTATTAGGTGTAGACGTGAGGTTTTCATTCTCAGATTTTTATAGGACATGAATGCCTTAGTGGGTTAGGTAGTGACAATTCATCCATTGGAATTATCCTAAAAATGTCAAATTGGGGAAATAAATATAGTTCATAAGTCCCTAGAAGGGTAATTAATTCTTAAAGGAGTACACAAAATATTTATATATAATGGTGTTGTTTAGACTCAATCTATTTTATGTTTATCTATTAAAATCCTAATTCATTGATAGGTTACTCCATTCAGACCTATATTTATAGGCATGTTTTTCAAGCTCAACCATATTTTAAGAAGTCATTAATAAATCTATAATTAAGGTTCTATTTGACATTGTTAATATAATTTTTTTATAGATATAAATACAATGATGTATCTCAATTAAAATCCTTTAAAATATAAATAATAATTTATATTTATATAGAAAATTCAGGTAACACTATAAATGACTAAAATTATATTGCTTTTAATATTTTCTAATTTTTTTTTTTATTTTTCCATTAGTTAATGCAGTAATTTGTGGGAATTGTATAATCACTTATAGTAAATATTTAATCAATAAGAATTTAAAAAAATTACCATACTGAAAATAGTTCAATTGTTCTTATAATAACTACTATGATTCATTCACAAAATCATTTTATTCGTATGTGAACACCAAAGAATGATTTAAATGTATGATTGTGATTTTTTTCTTTTTTATTACATTAAATAATATATAGATCATTTTCATGGAGAAGTGAAACTTTAAACATATAATTGAGATTAAAAGGTGGAATTGGTTTATGTAACTTCATCTAATAAGAACTATGAAAAAAATGGTGACCTTAACACTTAGTTTTATCCTTGTTTATCTAGATTTACCCTTTTCATAAGTGATCAATTTTACCGAGGATACAATTCATAATTAATAAAAATGACAAGAATTTTTTTTACCAAATTTGGACTCATTGATTCAAAATATAGAAAATATTTTCCACAATTTAATTTCTATAAGTTTTAAAAACCCATATTAAAATATGAACAAAAGACATGAAACAAACAATTTTTTGGAAAATACATTTAAAAAAATGGATTTATTTCAATTAGATGCCTAGAAAATAAAATAGTTTAATTTTATGTTTTTAATTAAATATATAATATTTAAAATTTATTTAAATAATTCACTAATAGTTATTAATTACCTTTATTAAGATAATAATACATTGTGTGTATGAAAACTGGTTTTTAGAAGCATGTCTCATTTATTTTAAAATGTTTTAATTTTTATTTAAAATTAATTTAAAATCAATGAACTAATTTTATAACTATGTAAACCTTAAATTTTTCGAAAATTAGAGTATACTATTCATACCCATGAATACAATGACTATTTTTTAATTCTCACATTAATATTTTAATTGTATATCCCATTTTTTTGAAACATGGTGTTATGTGTAGAAAAATTTATCAACGAAATAATGTTTTATAGTGCCCTATATAATATAATCTTGCCATGTTATAATCTTCCCCACCAAAAATGATTTTCTGTTAAGAAATTCCATTACTCTAATACAAAAAATTTAATATATATATATATATATATTTCATTAAATCCATGGGATCCCATTTTGATTATTAGAATTTATGATTCTTCTTGAGAACTTTAACAGGGAGGGTAGTCTTGTTTCATAAAACAATATCTATATGATCATTGATTTATAATCATTTTTCATCATAAGAAAGATAATTATATAGTGTTATGACATCTTCCTTCTGTGCATGTGACAGATCAGTTATGTTATTCCTTAATAGAGATACATAAAACAAATTGTGATCTTGAGTATGGTTTAGTGGAAGTAATATGAGATAAGAAACCATCCCTACACAACCAATAATCTTGAAGGGGAAAATATAAAATTTTCTCAAATTTCGGAATTTGTAAATTAGATAATATTTTTCCATGGATAAATTAATAGAAATACACTTTCACTAACTTCAAACTCTCAATATCACAAATGGTTGTTTGCATAAATTTTCTATATGAGAATCTTTAATGCACTAAAAAATGTATCCAAAATTCTCTACAATTGCGTCAACTAAAATAGGACCCCATAACTTAATTTTCGAAATTCATCACAGCATATTTAAGCTATTAATTTCCCACAATATAGTTCCTCATAAGGATACATTTTATTTCACGAGTGAATGATATTGTTATAATAAATACTGAATAGAGGAAGGTGTTGATCCCTAAAACCATTAAATTCCAGATAAGAGAATCTCAAAAAATATTTTAGGGGTTTAATGGTTTTCTCAAACAGACCATATATCTAAGGGTGATATGAAGTGATAAAACATAACACTATATCTAAATCCTACCAAATACTTCCCTAGAAAATTAAGGTCAAACTCAAATCTCAAATAGATAGAGAAGAATTTGGCACTCCTTGAAATCTCACCACTTCAATAATGTAAAATATGGAAAGGTGAACAAGATAGAAATATTCTATGTTGGAAATAAAGTGTTCTGACTTCATATGATGATCAATTATAACCCAAATAACATTACTCCCTTTATATGTTTTGGTCATTCCAATGAAAAAATCCATAGTGATATTTTCCCATTTCCATTATAGTGTGGTAAGTGGTTATGAAAACCCCTTATAATTCATTATATCAAACATTACATAGAGACATACCAAGAATCACATACATATTTTTTTAATATCCCATATAATGTTGTCTTTCTATTAATATTATTCCAAATGTATTTACATCATCAAACGTCTAGGATTAATAGATAATTATGAATTATGAGCTCGATCCTATAACTCCTTATCCATGAACTATATGGATGGAACAAATAAACGTTTTATGTACCTTATCATTCAATCTTAAAAGATTTTTAAATTAGTAACATATCTCATATTATTTTTTGTCTCTAAATCATTATTCTGCATCTATTTAATCCTTACACGCATAGATGATTGAACTCACATATGAGAAAGATAATATATACCCTATTTCATAAAAAATCATGTTCTATATTCTATAAATTCATAAATATTAGATATAATTCAGTTCACATCATGAAAAAACTAGCATGATATTTCTAAATAAGTGTATTATCCAATGTTTTCTCCTTCCTATGGTGGAAATTTATAAAGGATTCATAATCATTAATCAACATTAACCATCTTTTTAAGTACATATTGATCTATTTATCTGTGAAGATATAATCTAAAATTTTATGATTCATATATATGCAACACATTTCACTATAATGATAATTCTTATATATATTCAATGAAAAAATTAGCATATTTAACTCAATATAATGTTTCAGGTTATTTTTCAGGTGTATTTTCAATTTGTATGAGGCATATGCTATTAGAATATTATTAAGAATTAGAACACAACCTATTTTATCCTCCGATACACCACTATAGATTAAAAAACCTTCTATAATGTTGGTTAAAGTTAGAACTGTTGTGTTAATCAACCTTCTCTTTAGTTCTATGAAATTTTCTTCACATTCATCTATTCAAAGGAACTTGGAAACCTTTATTCTAAACATGATGAGTGGAGTATATATTCTTGATAAATTATCCTAAAAAATTTGATAATATCCAGCCAAAATTAAGTCAACTACAGATGTCAATGAGATTTGTTGGTATTGTAGAATTTTCAAAAACTTCCATCTTAGATGGCTCAACCAGTACTTCCTCACCTAAGATAATATAAAAATTGAATCATTTTATTATAAAAAATTCAAACTTTGTAAATTTTTCATATAACTTCCCTTTCCTTGGGATATTCTGTATAATAATCAATTCATCTTCATTCTCTTCCTTAATCTTTTAATATATTATAATATCATTTATGTAGTCTACCAAAAACTGATCAAGGTAATCTATAACAACTATCTTAAGTAAATCCATGAATATTGTGATGGTATTAGTAAGACCAAATAGAATCAATCTATATTAATAGCGTCCAAACAACATATAGAATGGTGTCTTGTGTATATTTTCCTTATTGATGATTAATTGATGATATGCAGAATGAAGTTCGATATTTGAAAAGTATTGATCTCTATATAGTTGATCAAACAAGTCATCAATACGAGGTATACAATACTTATTGTTGATAATGATCCTATCATGTTCCTGATTATAAATGTAGAGTTTCATTGTTCCATATCTCTTCTTAACAAGAATAATACATGCACCCTTAGGTGATGTAATTAGATAAATAAATACCTTGTCATAATTTTCCTAGAGTGGGTTCTTCAATTCATATAACTCAATTGGAGAAATTATAAATCGATTCATTGAACTTTGTGTAGCACCAGCTATGAGTTATATTGAAGAATAAACTTAAATATTTTTTGTAAGAATAGGAAACTATTCTAGAAAACAAGTCAATAAAATCCCTTAGAAAGGGGATATTTTTAATGTTTATTTCCTCACCAACAGTTTGAGATAAAAACCCATTATGAATAGGAATCAAGACCCCAAAATTGGATGCTATTTCCACTAGATGTTCATATTTATTTCCACACCTATATATTATCATAGGTTAGTTTTTAATATCAAATGTAACTTCCATTCATCAGAAATTAATATTGGCTCCATTTAATTACAAAAATGTCCATGCCTAGATTCACATCAAATTCAACTAAAGAATGAATCACATGATTTAAACTAGCACTCTCCCACAAACATAAATTGGAATAGATCTATATACATGAGATAAAATAATCGTATCATTAGGAATTTTCACTACTAAATAAATATATAATCCATGGGTGTAAGAATTAACATTCTTTGAGTCATTTATTTACATACTAGAATTTAAATAACTATTTTGAAATATGGAACTTTAATATTTGAGCATACCTATTACCACATAAACTTCATTATTATATCTTCAAACATATACTAAAACATAAATGGTGTGTAAAACCATCAAACATCATTAATAAAAGTGATAAATCATATAATCATAAAAAATCATTCTAAAGATGTCTAAATCATAACACCTACACACAATATATATAACCTTAGGTTTAACCTAGGTCATCCATGATCATTATCAAAACATTATGATTTCAACATACACTTAGAATTATCCCCATGTTTCTAACTAATGCATTATTACCCCAGATTATAAATTCAACTAATCCTTATTGTGATAGGAACTATAGTGACCCATAATTTTCATACATAAATATTAGATACTTTTAGATGAATATTCATTAAAAACCATAATGATTTGTGATTAAATATAATAGGAATATTTTCTTTGTGAACTTTAACACATAAAAAAAATGTTCATAAAATATATATATCAGTCCTCCTTTCTTTCTTAATAAGTATTACCCTTATTAGAAATATGATAAAAAAACAATTCATTATAACCTTAGGAAATGATAAATATGAAATGGTGAGTTTAGATGCTTGGTAAGGGAAAAAATGGATACCTCAACGATCACATAAATATATTATAGGCATAAGGTAATGAGAATATAGAATTAACATTTGAAAACAACAAAATACATATCGAATATCATAATCTTGATTCATGATATATATTTTTGTAGTTCATAAGACATGAATCATAAAGGAATTAAAGAACCTAAGCCATGAGATAATAACATAAACCTAAGACATAGGTTTTTAGCATACATAGAAGCACAATAAACCATTTATTTCAGAGTGAAGGATCACTTACAAGACTATCATAGTGGACTTGGTTCACTCCCCCTTACATCATATTGGTTATGGTTTACTCCCAAAACAGTCATAGTGGATGAATTTACATACTAAAGTGGGTTCACTACCCAATTAAATAATATTTATCTCATGAGATATTTATTTTAACCAATTCCTTGGAGGTATATTTATTTTTGGGCTCACCTATCACATAATGAAAATCATATCCATTTAGGCCTCATGATCATTAAAACATCATCATATCATATCCCATGAAAAAGATACTAGTTTCATAAACATTTCATGTTATCATAACAGATGGAAAATAAATGGGTTACATAAAAATATCATCACTTAATCATGGAATTATCTATGGAAGAGGAATGAGTTTCATATCAATCATATCATCATAATGATAAACCATCCAAAGAAATAATAAGAATTCTATCATAGGATCATCTCTCTATTAAATATTATGTAACATCATAGGATGTTATCTTAGATAAAAAATGACTATAAATTACGAATTAGAACATTATTTTAGGGAAATAAACCTTTTTTACTTTACAATTAAATATTAAAAATCTAAAAAAAACTCAAATATTAAAGGAAATGTTTTATTTTAAAATAAAAATAAAAATTAGATAGAGAATATTTAATGTATCAGGAGTTAATGAAGATGATAAATTCTAATAAAACCACATACGTTAAAAATATTCCTTCAACATTTTCATAAAAAAGTAAAAGTACCTTGTTCAAAAAATGACAACAAGACACATTGTAATTTTTTTTAAAAAAAATTAAATCATGGGTGAAAATTAATTTAAAACATCACTATAAAATAGGAAAAACATTCTTGAAGACATTTATAGTAGACATATACGTGAAAGAGATAACATTTTTAGCAAAGAGAGAATTAAAGTTGGTTTTCCCCAAAAACAATATTTCAGTTTCACAAGTTTTTAAAGAGTTTAAAATTAATGGAAAACAAAAAAATTACAAAAAAAAAAGGATTATAAAATTCAATAGTTTCTTATAAGTTATACTAAAACATTTAATCATGAAAACAAATACCAAGAAAATCCTGATAAATAATGATATTTTAACATAAAACCCATACCATTTTGTTAACATTTGAATAGTAAGACCCAATAAAGAATAACATAAAATGAAAGTCTAAAAAAATTAAAATAATTATATTCAAGATATATCACATCAATGTGGAAGTACATACACCACAAAAAATAAATAAGTACCGAATATGGATTATTTCTCCCCGAAATTGAAGTGAGACTAAAAATCCCTAAACTCAGGTATGAATTCTATCATACATGTTAAAAAATCTAATATAATAAATATAGATTCATTAAAAATGTATTCATGCTCCATTATCTCATATATCATTCCATAAAATATTTATATAAAACCTTTTATCGCCATTTTATTAACAATGCTTTATTAAAATCACAATTTTGGGTGATAAGTGCTTCCTTTTTCATGTATGTTTTGGTTAAGTAATTTTGGTCATTGTACATTGATCATGGTTCAATAATAACAATAATTTAAATCATGATATAAAATTTATAAATTATATATATATATATATATATATATATATTCATCTATAAAATTGGAGAAAGAAAAATTATTTACACTATTTAATGATTTAATAGACTATACATATGAATAAATGTTGTTTTAACATTAAAAAGGATATAAAAAAAGAAAGGTAAATAATAATTCACCATTATAGAATGATAATTTTATCATATATATTCATTATATATATATATCCTTATTTCCATCCATACAAATCTTAAATTAAAAAAAAACACATCGCTTTATAGTGGTGATAGTCCACACATACCGACGAGGGACATTGTCATTTTGAAACACATTTATAGGTAATATGGTAGATATAATAGTATAATTATAGAAGAATAAATATGTATTAAATATAATATATAAAAATTAAACCCATAATAAAAAATTCATGAAATATGGTAGCGGATAATGAATTATATCTCTATATAGAGACGATAAGCCACACGTAAGCACGAGTGTTACTTTCACATCCCATTTGAAAGAAAAATAGGCTGAATAAAGGTTTTTTAATAATCATAAAAAAGTAAATTATATTTAGAGTACTTAATTTACTATTTTATAAAAAAATTCTGAGATATATAAGAAGTATAAGAATAGAAAAATGGAAATTGGTGGAGTAAGATGATTACTTATTCTTTTTTAGGCCTCTTTAGATCCCTTCTTAAAATCATTAAGAATGATCTTTGGAAAATTTTAACACATCTATTTTTTAATGGTATATATATAAGATATTTTTTCAGTTTTTGGTTGATATATATGTCTAAATTATATTTAGTAATTATAAATTTGGAGTTCCCTTTTATAAGTGATGGTATGGGAACTCATGTTACTTCCTGAAAGATTAAAATATAACAAAGTATTTCTCAATAAAAATGATTCAAAATGGATGGATATTTAATGAGAAGGTATAATATTATTTAAATATGATTATAGAATAAAATTTGGATAATTAATGTGGTATTATAAACCTTATCATTTGGTTTAACCCCATATTTGACATATTTTAACAATAATCAGAATAAAAAAAATTCACACTTAAAGGTTATAATTATAATTATAAGTTGACTATTGGATTATAAATGGAAATGAAATCATGTTTTTGACCATGTCATATCCACATTTTTTCCTACAAATATTTTATGATTTTTAAATTATTTATTAAGAAATAATTTTCATAAAATATCGTTAACTTCATTTTTGACATTATTAATTTAATTAGAATTTAAATACATCAAGATAATTATTTAATTAAAATATAAACCCTTAACTCAAAAATAATATGTTATATTAATTTATAATTTTTTTGTAACACTAAAAAAATCTTGAATTATATTAATTATATTATTTTTAGAATAATTTATTTTTGTTTTCTGTTAATTGAAGAAAAATTGTGTCATCATTGCTTAAGAATTTAAGGTAAATATATATTCAATAAAAATTTCATGTAAATTACCATGTTAAAAATAATTTTATTACACTCATATTAAATATTAATATTCAATCAAAATTTATTTTCCCCTCCCTTTGAACACATATGAGAGATTTTAATGTAAGAGAGTGATATTTTTCATTTCTATTTTGTTTAAATATTATATACGTCATTTTTTTGGGATAGGCGTCCCTTAAACATTTTAATTTCTATAAAAAGGTGATAATTTTTAATGTTCAGTCATCTAATAATAATTAATAAGAATCATGGTGACCTTAACACTTATTTTCAACATAGGATAAACCGATTTACAAGTTACTGAGTTGATAAATTTTACCAAGGCTACTATTCATAATGCCAAAAAATAACCTATTTAACAAATTTGGAACTCATGTTTTAAAATATGGAATCCATTTTTCACATTTAAATATCATTATGTTTTTGAAATGTATTTTAAAATATGTTTACCAAACAATAAGAAAACTATTTTTTTTATAAAAATACATTTAAAAAAAATTAGATTTATTCATATCCCATTCCTAGAAAAAAAATTAGATGAATGATTAAAATTTTGGTTTAATATATAGTATAATTTTTTTATTAATATCATTTTAAAATTCTAATTAATTTAAATAATTAATATAAAAACACATTGTGAATATATATATATCTTCCAAAAAATCATTTCCTTTACTTTAAGGTGATTTTTATTTTTATTTATAATTAATTGATAATAAATACAATCATATAATACATATGTAGAATTTTTTTTATATAATTTATTTAGTTCTATTTACACCCTAAAATCTAATGTCTAGGATATTACAATTACTTTAATATTTTAAATGTTTATTTTAGTTCATTTAAATACGGTGTTATAGGTAATAAATTTTATTAAAGAAATAGTTTTTATAGAGAATTATATCATATAATCTAAAGGCGTTGCATTCTAAATCAATGGAAATACATTAAAAATAACATTCATGATCATAAAATTGTTGTTAATAATAAATATGTGTGAAATATCTAGATTTTTTAATAATATATTCAATTCCACTATGGCTCCCACTTTATTATTGATTTTTATTTTGTCAATCCATATTAGTTTAAATTGAATTACAATTTGATTTAGTAGTAAGGATAAAAAAAATATGGGATGAAAATCCTATGTAGTACTTATTTATCTTTAATGATGATCCAGTTGGTTAGGTCATTAAGAAGTATCATCATCATCTTATGTATGGTATGGGTTCGAGACAATTAACCTTTGATGTTTTTGGAATGTCTCCATGGGAAATATCAACATATACTCTAGGTTATAGTTACTAACATCCTATAAATTCATAGAGGTAAATTTAAATGATTTTATACAATAAAAACCATTATGATAATAATATACATATATAGGATGAAAATATCATTTCTTTGTGTGAATAATTTGTTGAATTATATCAGAAGATGACTGGATGTATTCCTAGTGACATTATATCGATGGATGGTTTGAGTTAGTAGGTAAATGAACCAATTTATTAATCATTTGGTATAAAAAGTTGTATTATTCTAATGTTAGCATTTAAATTTAACCATTTTTTAACTATTTACAAAATTTTCAAATATGTATTGGGAGAAGGGTTTGGTGATGAAGACAGAGATGGATATGGAGATGGACATAGAGATAGAGATGATTTGAGTTTTCTAGGTAGTGATGAGGCATGGTTTTATTCTGATTGTAGTTTTTGTATTACTAAAATTGTATTTTTTTCATAACTAACCTCATTATATGTAACATATTATTTTTATTTAGATATTTCTGTTTATTACTCAATTAGTTGAAATGATTTGAAATAATTATGTATTATTTTATTAGTTGCATGTTTTTGATAATACATATGGTTTTCCATTTTATTTTATTTATTTTCCTGGAATATAATTATTAATTCGTAATTATGTTATTTATTTTTAATTTGTTTTGAAAATATATTGGCATTGATGCTTATATGATGTAATTATATTTTCAATTGTTAGAGTTTCAAAGATAATTTATGGATAGTTTTGTGAATTTATTATTTATTTTTAATTGAGGTAGTATAATTATAAGTAACATGGAAAGTATTAAAGGGTATAATAAGATATATTTTGTATAGATAAAGTTTTGGGTCGAGTCATAAAATATCTATAAATTAAGCTATTTTTATTTATTCTAATAGTAAGATTCATAAGGTGAGTCATTGGTTTTTTTAGAAAATAAAAATATTACAGTGGTCTTAAGAATCGCTATATATTCTACAATGTTTAGGTGTAATTTAAATTACTTCAATATATGGAACCACATATCATGGAAGTTTAAACAACTTCTAATTAGAATGAGTTATAACGGTGGTTTAAACCACCAATATATTAAATAATTGTTTTGCAAGCATCAGACCACTCTAAAATCATATCAAAACTACCACTAAATATAGGTTTTACGACATTAAGTAATTACCTCCATGAAATATTAAAATCCACCACTAAATAAATCATGATTCAAAATTTAGTGGTGGATTATTAATACTACATAATACCTTGATTCTGAAATATTGATTTATGTGTTAAATCTTGAGTTTATTGAAGTAGGATAAGTCAAAAAAACCTTTTATGAATATAGAATTTATTTTTCATATTTATGTTTTCAGTCATGAGTTAGAAGAAAATGTGGAAATAGGAAATACCATACATAATTTTAAATAGTAACAGTTAAACCATAAGTAAGAGAAAAAAAATCCTTACCTAAGGGATTATAACTATAAATTAAAAATGTTTTTAGATACTAAATAGGAAATGAAAGAGTAAATATTTCTTACATAGTTGTTATCATTATTTGAAATTTGAGAAGGTGAATATTTTCTTAATGGTAGTTGTAAAATATAAATCAGATGATTTCTAGTAAAAAAATTAGTGATTTAAATATAATTATTATAATTAGAATCATGATTCAAATAATTCAATGATAATTATAGAATAAATCCCTTCTTAATAATTTTATAAAGGAGTAGATAATTCTGTAACACTTTCTAGGGATATAGAACTTGGAAAAACTGGCATTAAAATTTGTGATGCAATCACACCATGAAATAGAAGACCATACTATAGTGCATGATGAAGATAATGACGTGGAAGAAGTTCGGGATGTAACAGTTTGTTTAATTATATCATAAATACCTTCAGAGAATAATCCAAGTATCATGGGGAGGGAAAATCATGTTAAATTTGGATATTATATGTATATATTTTAGTGAATCATTAGGAACATTACAAAGAGAAACATTTGTGACTCATTTTAAATCTGTATTTATAATCATACATATTAGAGAAATGGTATGATGGGAATAAATCATTTTAATGTTTAATGTATTAAAATTTTATATTGGTGAGATAATGAATTTATAAAGAAATTTTTTTATAACTCCCCAAAATTTTATATGTAGTTCTATTGAAATAAAACTGAAAGTATTCAATATCTCATCTTACACAAAACCCCAGGTCAGTATGGACTATGAAATAAGAAAATATTATTTCCAAACCATTAAAATGACAGGTATGTATAGTAAAAACCAAATTATGATATATATTTATAAAGGTTTAAATAATTTACATGTATTGATTAATGAAGAATTAGTAAATACTCAAAATTTAGCAATGTAAATTTATGCTTCAAAAATATTAAAAAATGATTTTTTTTCACATTTGTACGTGAAAAAATTATAATTAATTTGCACCAATTAAATAAATTTTATTTTATGAAATTAATATCATTCTTTAAATTATCATTTTAATATTATATTCTGGTGAATATTTAGTATTTTTCTAAAAAGATTTATTTTTCAGTTAATTGTGAAAATACTAAATTTTGTAAAAAAACTAATTTATCTTCAAGTGAAATTATGATTATTTTTTGAATTTGATTGTAAAGTATGATAACTATACATTAATTACAAATTAGGTAATTAAATATATAATAAAAATAATTATACTATATTTATGTATAAGTTCATTTTTGTGCTTAAAAAACATCTTTCTATAAACGTTTTTACACATGAAATGAATTTTTATCTTAATAAACTAAATTAATATATCATAATTAATGATTTTAGTTAAATTTATAGATTAGAAATTAAAATTTTTAATCCGAATTTCATTATATGATTTTTTTAGGTAATTTAATTTAAGTAAATTATGATATACTATTAAAGATACACTTTTTTTAATACGAAGTATTGTTACAGGTTGGAAGCTTCTGTAAAATTTAATTCTACCCCTAAAAAAATAACATCAAAGAAAATGGATTCTATATTTTATATAATGAAAATTAATATAATATAATAGTTAAAAATGGATTTTTTTCAATGTTAATAGTAGAAAATGTAAAATTTTGTTCTCATGGTTAAGGTTAAAACACATTTATAGGGGGTGGGGTGGGGTTAAATGAATAGATAATAGTAGAATTTAGAAAAAATATATATTTCTTATTATGTTAATAAATTTCATCCTTATATTATACTACCTTAAAATACCTTTCCATGTGGGGTTTCATTCCTTTAAAATGAACCTTATATCATTGAAATCATTTAATAAATTCCTTGTGTGTCCCTCTACTCACATATAAAATGTAACCTCATATCCTCCCATTTAACACCATTTGATCCATTTAGAATTAAAAATTACTACATAAAAACTTCATATAATCCTTTCCTTCAACCTAGAGAATTTTTTCTTCTCCTAAGATAAGGCATTAATGTATTAACCTCCAAGTTAGAGGGGGAATCTCAAAGGAGAGTTAAAGATCTTAATAAAGATTTTTCAGTTTTATTTATTAATTTAGTGACTATAAATATTTTATATCCTTAGAAACATGATTTATCTAGTATAATAAATATACTTATCGGTTATTATAGATATTACACAATAATTTACCGCTCTTCTCAGTCAAATGATATGAAAGTATCACTCATGTATATGTGTTGACTACCACCTCCACATAGCGATGCTATTCATTTTCCAACACCTTTATTCGTGGTTGGTGATTATGATATATTAAATGTATTTATATTATATTTATGTTATTATAATGATTCTTTAATGGTTAATTAATATTTTATGTTCATTCATTCCTTCAATCGATTAATTGAAACATCACTCTTGCATACGTATGAATTACCATCCCCGTATAGTGATGTAATTCATTTTTCATCATTAAATTATATGAATGGTTCTAATTATTTATATAATGAATATATATGATATTAATATGATTATTAAAATTTTCGAGATTAAATATCCATGATCATCGGGTATGGAAAAAAAGAAATAAACCAAAAAATACAAGAAATACAAAGCAATTAATACATGGAATTATGACGATGAAAGACTGTTAATGAATAGTTGATAAGATATTATAAGTAAACAATTTATGTTATGATATGTATGATTAAGGTTAATTTATTGAAGTATAATAATATTTTAATTTTTTATATATGAGGATAGAGTGCATATTAAGGAAGACATTCTTGAGGAAAGTATTTTATTTGTACAATATCATTTTACTAGATATAATTGTGCTTATATTTTTTACTGAATAAATTTATAATATATCTATCTGAAATATTTTTTATTTTATTCTCCACTAGTTATATATAGATAATTAATTTTTTTACTTTCATTTTACCTCCTTTTAATCATTAATGAGATTGAAACAATGTTTTTATACAAAACCATCATTTTGTTCCCTTTAACTGCAAATATATTATTTCATGTCAATAGATTCATTAAAATGTTTCCATGAATTTTTTTAATATTATAAATATATTTTTTTCAGTTATTTTTTTACTATAATGTACATTCCAAATTTTTATTTCAATGAGACCTTTTTATTATTTTATAAACACGATATATCTGACTTTTTATTGAAAATGGGAATGTCTTTTTTGTTTTAATATATACTATACAAATAGATTTCCCCTCCATAATGAATACACTTTTTTTAAATAACCCTTTATGTGTTTCCATTATTATTTTCAATGAATTGTTTCCTTAATATTCCTGAATTTTCTTTATTTTAAATTAGTTATTTAAAAAAAATATTTCTCCACAAGAATTATTCTAGTGATCAATTAAAGGTTGTTTTATTTATGAAAACATACTTTTACATCTATTATGATTTAATAAGGATATGATCCTATGTTTCTATATTTATTATTTCAATGGATGGTTTATGATTATGATGAAGTAATTTTTATGAAACACATATCCCTTCCCTAGGGTTTTACGTGATGATATGATAAATGTTTTAAGATATTATGGAACACACATGTATGGGTTTCATTATGCGAAGGGTGGGACCTGGATTATAAATCTGTCAAATTAATTGGGTAATGTTAGATATTTCATGAGATAACAAAGAATGGAATTGGGGGTGAACCTAGTTTAGTAAGGGACTTTTTCCAAAAGGATAATCTTGGGAGTGAATCATGACTAAGGAAATAATGGAATGCAGTGTGAATCAAATCCACTATAATAGTAATGGTAGGGACCCTTGACTATGTAAATGATTTTATATGATTTATTTCATTATAAAAACTTCTTTATTATGATTATGATATTTTTTCATCAATCTTAACTGATTATTTATGATTCTACACTATTATATATTATGTATTTTGTTTATTAATTGATACAACATTATTCAATGTTTCAGGATTATGATTTATGAATTCATGGTTATGATTTAATAATTTATAATAATGTTCTCATACCCTTATACATATATTATTCTGAATTATAATCATTAAATGATATCTCTTTTGTTTACCCTTATTGAGCTTTTGAGCTCACTCTTTCTTACGTATCACTACTGGAAATAGAGGATTTCCCAATGGTTTAGAACCGTTGGGAAAGGCTGGAGAACAGTTTGTGTATGTTATACCAACGGTTCTGCAAACCGTAGGGAAGTAAGCCATTGGGAAAGCTTTTCCCAATGGTTTACAATGAACCGTTGGGATAGGGTGGAGAAAAATTACCCTATCCCAACGGTTCTGACAAACTGTTGGGAAAGCTTTTTCCCAACGGTTTGCAACTGTTGGCATAATGTGCTGAAAATTTCTAGGATTTTCCCAATGGTTTGGCCAAACCGTTGGAAAAAACCCATGATATCCTCTTTCCCAATATTTTCTAAACCATTGGGAAAAGTGTTTTACCAATGGTTCCATGAACCGTTGGTAAAACAGAACACCAAATGCTATGCCAACGGTTTAAAACTGTTGGCATAGCCAATGCTCGGCATATTGCACAACAGCTGTGCAATTTTCCCAGCAGCTCTCCAATTTGCCCAACATGTCTAATTTTGTGGGATCCCCCTCATTTTCAATCCAGTTATTATACCTACAATAAACTAACATACATAGACAATTATTGTACCTACAATAACCAACTAACACATACATATAGAGAACAAATTTATACACATTTAACATATAATGCTGGAACTATACAAATCTATAATTAAATTAGAATTCATAAAGTAATTATAAACAGACATAATTCATTTATAATTCAATTTAAAATTTAGATGACAATTATATGTGGAATCCGAAAGTCAATTCATAATTTGATCGGTTTTTTTTATACGATATATTTTTACCTGAAATTATGTCCATTTTAAACAAAATACATACACATGGAGTGATACCGGCCACACCACACCTTATATTGAGATAGGGTTGACTTGTACATGTCACATATGACCCATGAATCATTCTCCTAAAGTTTCAATGGAAACCGAATTCGTTTGGTCGGTTTTCCGTATGCTAGTTGATTTTTTTCAATTAAAATGACGTCCATTCGAAACCAAAGGCAGACACTTTGAGTGGTGCCGGAAACACCGTGCCTCAGATTGAGGCGAGGTTAACTCGTACACATCACATATGACCCATGAATCATTCTCCTAATGTTTCAACAGAAACCGAATGCGTTTGGTCAATTTTCCATAGGTACTTAAAATGTTGTCCATTTTAAACAAAAGAGAGCCACTTAGAGTGATTTAGGCCACACCGTGCCTCCAATAAAGCCAGGGTTGACTCGTACACGTCATATTTGACCCATGTATTGTTATGATAAAGTATTGACATAATCCGAATGAGTTTGGTTGCTTTTATGTATGTCAGTTAATGTTTTTCAATTAAAATGACGTCCTTTTGAAACAAAAGGCAGACACATTGAGTGGTGGAGGCCACACCGTGCCTCGGATTGAGGCGGGGTTGACTCGTACATGTCACATATGACCCATTGATCCATGTTCTAATGTATCGACACAATCCGAATGCGTTTGTTCTCTTTTCCGTATGCCAGCTGATGTTTTACAATTAAAATGACATCCTTTGGAAACAATAGGCAGACACTTTGAGTGGTGTCGGACACACCGCGCCTCGGATTGAGTAGGGGTTGATTCGTTCATGTCACATATGACCCATGGATTTTTCTCCTAATGTTTCAACAGAAACCGAATGAGTTTGGACGGTTTTCCGTATGTACTTAAAATGTTGTCCATTTTAAACAAAATAGAGCCACTTAGATTGATTCTGGCCACACCGTGCCTTGGATTAAGGCGGGGTTGACTCGTACACGTCAGATATGACCCATGGATCGTTGTTCTAAAGTATCGACACAATCCTAATTCATTTGGTCGGTTTTCTGTATTCCAGTTGATGTTTTTCACTTAAAATGACGTCCTTTTGAAAAAAAGACAGACACTTTGAGTGGTGGCGGCCACACCGCGCCTCAAATTGAGGCGGGGTTGACTCGTACACGTCACATATGAACCATGGATCGTTGTGCTAAAGTATCTACACAATCAGAATGCTTTTGTCAGTTTTCCGTATTCCAGTTGATGTTTTTCAATTAAAATGACATCTTTTTGAAACAAAAGACAGACACTTTGAGTGGTGGTGGCCACACTACGCCTCAGATTGAGGTGGGGTAGACTCATACACATCACATATGACCCACAGATCATTGTGCTAAAGTATCAACACAATCCGAATGTGTTTGGTCGCCTTTCTGTATGCCAGCTGATGTTTTACAATTAAAATGACGTCCTTTTGAAACAAAAGTCAGACACTTTGAGTGCTTCTAGCCACAACGCACCTCGAATTAAGGCGGGGTTAACTCGTACACGTCACATATGACCCATGGATCGTTCTCCTAAAGTTTCAACAGAATCAAAATGCGTTAGGTCGGTTTTCCATATGTACTTAAAGTGTTGTCCATTTTAAACAAAAGAGAGCCACTTAGAGTGATTTCGGCCACACCATGCCTCCGATGAAGACTTGGTTGACTCGTAAACGTCGCATTTGACCGATGGATTGTTGTGCTAAATTATGGACACAATCCGAATGTGTTTGGTGACTTTTCCATAGGTGAGTTATTGTTTTTCAATTAAAATGACGTCCTTTTGAAACAAAAGGCAGACACATTGAGTGGTGGCGGAAACACCGCACCTCGGATTGAGACGGGGTTGACTCATACACGTCACATATGACCCATGGATCTTTGTTCTAAAGTATCGACACAATACTAACGCGTTTGGTTGCTTTTCCGTATGCCAGCTGATGTTTTACAATTAAAATGATGTCCTTTTGAAACAAAAGGCAGACAAATTGAGTGGTGTCAGCCACATCGCGCCTTGGATTGAGGCAGGGTTGACTCGTACATGTCACATATGACCCATGAATCATTATTCTAATGTTTCAACGAAAACTGAATGCGTTGGGTCGGTTTTCTGTATATACTTAAAATGTTGGCCATTTTAAACAAAACAGAGCCACTTAGAGTGATTCCGGCCACACCGTGCCTCTGATTAAGACGGGGTTGACTCGTACACGTCACATTTGACCCATGGATCATTGTGCTAATGTATATACACAATCCAAATGCGTTTGTTCTCATTTACATATGCCAGTTGATGTTTTTCAATTAAAATGACGTCCTTTTGAAACAAAAGGCATGCACTTTTAGTGGTGGAGGCCACACCGCGCCTCAGATTGAGGTGGAGTTGACTCGTACACATCACATATGACCCATGGATCATTGTTCTAAAGTATCGACACAATCCGAATGAATTTGGTCACTTTTCCATATGCCAACTGATGTTTTACCATTAAAATTACGTCCTTTTGAAACAAAAGGCATACACTTTGAGTGGTGTCGGCCACACCGCCCCTCGGATTGAGGCGGGGTTGTCTCATACACGTCACATATGACCCATGGATCATTGTGCAAAAGTATCAACACAATACGAATGTGTTTGGTCACTTTTCCGTATGCCAATAGATGTTTTACAATTAAAATGACGTCCTTTTGAAACAAAAGGCAGACACTTTGAGTGGTGCCGGCCACACCGTGCATCAGATTGAGGTGGGGTTGACTCGTACACATCAAATATGACCCATGGATCGTTCTTATAATGTTTCAATGGAAACCGAATGCGTTGGGTCGGTTTTCCATATGTACTTAAAATGTTGTCCATTTTAAACAAAAGAGAGCCACTTAGAGTGATTTCGGTCACACCGTGCCTCCGATTAAGACATGGTTGACTCATACACGTCACATTTGACCAATGGATTGTTGTGCTAAAGTATCGACACAATCCAAATGCGTTTAGTTGATTTTCCGTATGTCAGTTGATGTTGTTCTATTAAAATGATATCCTTTTGAAACAAAAGGCAGACACATTGAGTGGTGGCAGCCACACCACACCTTACATTATTGGACAAAAGATGGCGGATTTCTATTGGAAGCAACTCATGCAGTAGAACGTGATAATCATGAGTCTTCAAATATTTTATCTTCAACTCTCTTCTGTTGACTCATTTAGATATATTGCTTGAATAGCCATCAGGAACTCTAATAGTCTCTAATACGTCCAGAAATTGTTTTTTTCATAGGTGTTATCACATAAGAAGCACATGGAAGTTTCCATTTATTTTCACTAATACTCACAGGATGTAATTTTGGTCTGATGCCCCAATCCACCAAGTCACGCCGAGATCGTAAATCATCTTTTGTCTTCCCCTTGACATTTAGAAGAACCGAAAGCAACATTTCACATATATTCTTTTCAATATTCATTACGTCTAAGAAATGACGTAACAAATTGGTTGACCAATAATGCAAATAAAAAAAGATACTCCTCTTCCTCCAATTGTAACAGGTTTCAGTGGAAACATTCTTTCTCTTTCTAGATTTCATTTGACCCTTCCCAAATGAAAAACTAAAATCTTTCAATTCATTAATCACATTAGTTCCAGACATACGCTGAGGTGGATCATCGGACTCTATGGTATTATCAAATCTTCGACGATTCATTCTATATGAATGATCCTTCGACAAGAATCATCGATTTCCCATAAAACTGAAACTACAACGATTTTTCAGTCTTCTGGATCGTGTATTCTTCATACAAACTGGACATGACAATTTTCACTTCGTGCTCCATCAAGACATCATTGCATAAGCTGGAAAATCATTGATTGTCCACATAAGCGCAACACGCATATGAAATATGTCTTTCGAACATGCATCATATGTGCGCACACCCAAATCCCAAAGAAGTTTCAACTCTTTTATTAAAGGTTTCATGTAGACATCAATATCATTGCCGGGATCAGAAGGACCAGATATGATTATAATCATGAAAGTGAAAGGTTTTTTCATACAAAACCATGGGGGAAGATTATAAATGTGTATAAAAACTGGCCATGTGCTGTGAAAAGTAAGCATCTGCCCAAACGGATTAAAACCATCGCATGAAAGACCCAGCCTCACATTACGTATGTCAGCTACAAATTGAATATATGATCATGGTTAACTGATGAATTCAAAAGCTCGTATTCCATATGGTGGACACTATCTAAGGTAAGAAATCATGTGAGGATGGGTTTACATCATTCAATTTCTTACATGCTAGTGAGAATAAAGACTTATATTAATGACTTGAGTTCACTGATACCATGTCAACCATTATACACACCATGTGAACCCTTCTACACACCATATGAACCCTTTTACCATATCGTCATTATTACAACCATTAATAACAACTTATTAAATAACATCACTTATTAAAGATAATCAAATTGAACATAAATCAATAATAATATTGGATATATCAAGTAAAATGAAGTCATACTATCTTACATCATAAATGACCACCCACAACCATGATTAATGACCAACAATCTCCCCTTTTGGCCAAATCAAAAGTGAAAACAAAAACACATAGTTGTAGAAAAACACTTCATTTGTGTGAAGAATAATAATCTCATGGTCCTCATGATATTTGAACCACGCAGTCATGATTTTCGAGATGAACTTGTATCCATGAAACCATATGGGAAACACGATTCAATACATGCATTTTTCTGATTTTCCCAACAATTTTGAGGAACCCCAAATCAGTGAAAATGGTCATTGTGTTTTGAAATGGTGATTGAATAACACATGTACAATGTCGAAGGTAGAATGATTAATGGTTATATTATAAAAACTAATATTCACTAATATTGTGAATTTGAAATTCTGTGAATTAGTTTCATGAAGATGGAAGAAGTACTAATTAAGGACCACATAATATTTGGAAATGTTCAAGAAGATACTCCATATGTTCTATTGTGCAAAGCATAAGTGAATAGTGTGTGATTATATATATATATAGATTTTTATAGAAACATGATACATACTTGGTATGTAATACACATAGTGTACAAAAATTAAGATGAACAAGATCTTCATGTTTGGCATGATCTTAATGATAGAGTGATTTTCATGAAATAATATTAATAAATATTACAAAAAATTTCATATTATTTCCTATACATGATCCTATAATATTTGAACTAGATTAAAAAAAACTATGAATCTTCAAAATTAGAACACAATAAAGAGACATCATTCCCTTATAAATGTAAATGTGTAATGAAAACATTAATTGGACATACACCGATATAGGGATTTGAGTACACAATTCGTGGAACAATCATAAAATTTTACAAAAACCCTAAAAATTGGGAATAACTAAATCGTTGAGAATATAAGGATATGATTTATAAGAGGTTGAACTATATACTTGATAAAATATAGGAGTCTAACCTGCTGCTGATCTGATGGAAGATGTGGGGATTGGGAACTGCTTCTGCCAAGGAATCGCGTCTTGAGACGAGCGGAAGGCTTCTGGAATCGTGGGGAGGCCGCTACATGCATTTGAGTATTTGGGGATTTTTTACCAATGGTTCTTAAAAACCGTTGGGAGAACCCAATCTTTCCCAATGGTTTCATAAAACCATTGGGACAACTATTTATTTCCCCACTTTTCCCAGCGGTTTTATGAAACCGTTGGGAAAAGTGAGTTCTTCAAGGTCTTTACCAATGGTTTATATAAACCGTTGGGAAAGACAACATATACCAACAGTTCAAAGAACAGTTGGTATACAAGTGTGGTGAAAACTCCCCTTTCTAGTAGTGTATCTCTTCACCAAGTAATGGAGAATGTGTTTATTTTTATTTTATATAGTAAGGGTTCTAGTTTTGATGAAATTATTGATAAATGATACATATAACGAACTATACTTTTCATACATTGTTAATACTTCAAAATTGAAGCATACTTATTACAACATATAACAAAACCACGAAAGGACCGTATAGGTATAGTGTCTTTAGAAACTGGGAAACATAAACAACTAGTTCATAAAGCGTCTACACTGTCTCCCATTTATTTCATCATATCTATAGTCCCTTTTGGCATATCTTACTTAATAACCTTCTTCCTGACCTGGGGAAAGAAAGCATACAAAAGGGTGTGCTCAAATGCTCAGTAAGGGTAAAAAAATAAATATCAATCACATCATATACATAAGCACATAACTTTTAGAAATCTTAACCTACACAAGAGATCATAATTTCATAACATGGGATAAATCAAGGCAGTGAAATGTAATCACAATAATCATAACTTAAAACATGAAACTTTGTGGCATACACACATAATTATAGAGAATCATTTCTTATTAGTCAAGGACCATTGCCAAGACTATCTTAGTGGACAAAGTCCCTTTTTAAACCGAGTTCACTCCTCGTTTCAGTCCTGTTTCACTGAACCGGTATAACCTACCGTTCCAGCCATGTCTCTCTCATGAGATATAAAATATTTACCCAATGCATTGGAGGGATATATAGGTCCCACCCATCTCATAATGATACCATTCTTATGTGTGCCAAAAAATCATAAATCCTACATCATTGCATAACCCATGTAATACAAATGGGAATCTTAAACATCATGACATCATAAAAAAATTCATATAAGATAAAGGAATTCATTAAAATAATTCCATCACAACATAATCAAATAAATGTAATAATAGGTATAAAAATAGAACCCTTTATTATCTTAGATGGAAAATAATTTTGATAAAACACTTGAACTCCATTCTTGAGGAAAATATCCTTTCTTCTTCAAAAACATTTTTGCTTTCTTAACATTTCATACAAATTTAAACTAAATGAAGTTGATTTAAAATAAACTTGAAAACTTGTAAAGGAATCTTCTTGTAAATAATTATTTAAAAATCCATTCATGCCGTATAAGTTAAAAAAACATTATTCTCGTACTTTTGTCAGAAAAGTCAAAAAGTACCTCATACGAAAAATGACAAAATATTACTTTCATATATTTTACTATAAACTCGTCAAAGGGTAAAATTGGATATAAACTATTGTATAAGGATATAAATATTACATATTGAGGAAACATGGATGTAGATGATAAATATTCCCCAGTAAATTCTGAAGTATAAACAATCTCAGATAAAAATTGAGATTGCGATATTTTCCCTTACCTTAGGTCTGTTTTGATTCGTAAGTGTCCGAACATCCTGTATAATGATTTAAATAATGTTATTTACTTATTCCAGAATCATACTTATTTTTATGATATCATATATGGTCATATTCTTAGCTTCTTAGTAGTAATATTTCATTGCTACTTGTTATTTGGGTGTTTATATCTTTTTGTTCTTATGCGTGTCTTTGTCGAATAAATTCTTATTCATCTCTTTAGGTTATAGATACCTCATTTACCGAATGGTATTAGTGTAATATATATCATATTAATTCATTCAATTCATTTATATAATCATTATGAAATGAAGATCATGTAGAACGAGTCACATCACATCGTGGAGACGGTATTCCGTACGTACGCACAAGTGATGATATCGTTCCTATGATCGTGGAATTGTATTGGAGTGTGTGAATACTATTTAAGAATCAGTATTAATTTATAATAGTCATATATAGTAATTATTTACACCATTATACCCATCCAAGTAAGGTGGTGGTGGAAAATAGATTACACCACAGCGTGAAAACGGTATTCCGTACGTACGCACGCGCGGTGATTTCTTTTTCCGTAGGATGGATAGATGGTGAAATAGGGTTGTTTCATACTTATAATAACATATAAGTATATGATTGATACTGATGTTATTACTTCATAATTAAACAACTAAAGAAGAAGAATTGGAAGAAGAAATAAAGATGAAAGAATCGATAACAGACATTACCTCTTCTTTGAAGTGCTTCTTTGAGACCTTCTTTTAGGGCACTAAAATTGGTATTTGAGGAAGACCAGAACCTCTAGGATGTCTCTAGGGAAGTGGAGAGGAGGAATTGGCGGGGGTTGGCCGAGATTGAAGGCTCAAAGTGGTGTGAGCAAGAGGGGGAGGAGGTGCCCTTTTATAAGGGAGGAGAGGGGCACCTTTGGGAAAACTAAAAATATTATTTTATTATAAAGTCAATTTCGGTTTTAAATAGCTCCAAATTGATATATTTCGAAGATAAGATGGGTATGGGTCGAAGTACCCTCATAAAATTGAATGTAGACAAGTTTAGGTTCCTATTTTATCCTTATCATTTAGATTTAACATTAAGTTAAATAATTTTACTTTTACTGTGTCTTCTTGTGTTCTTATACTATAAGGTTAATAAACATACTATAAGCAGCCAAAAGAACCCCAAGTTGTTTATTATTAATATATATAACTTTATCTAAGTCATTTTCCCGAACCATAGTTTTTTAGGAATAAAATAACAATTACTAATATAATATTTATTTTAAAAACTATTTTATGTCAATTTTGAAACTATTTAGTAATTGATTTTTTTGAAAATCATAACAGAATTATTAGTTAGAAAAACATTAATTAAATAAATAATAAAATGTCATATTAACCTATAAAATTAGTGGAATTCATAAAAAGTATCAAATTAGATTTATTTTGGTGTTTATAACATTAATTTTGTCAATATTTCATTAATAAGATAATTACTGCATCATCTTTTTGTCGTAAATAAATTAAATTATTTAATGTCTAAAAATTAAAAATAAAATACCATTCGGTAGGAAATCCTTTTAGTGTTCTAATTAATATTTATAGTCGAATTTATATTATGTATAACCCCATATTAAAAATTATTTACTTATTAAACTTTGATTTTAACTATTTTAACCCTTCTTTAAATTAATTAATAATAAATGTCCTAATCTAATCCAAGTGGGCCTAAATGGTCATATTTTATTCCTAAGTTTGTTTTTGGACGAATTAAACTTGTCCAATAGAATTAGGACATGTGTTAGGGTAATAATAATATCATCTTTACCCTTAATTACCTTATTTACTTTTAACCGTGGTAAAAAAAAGTAAAAAGATACTATTCACCAAAAAATTATTTTCATCTCATTGAACCACATTTTACTTACTAACATCAACCGTGTCTCTCAATTTTTTGAAATTCCACTCACAGAAGCGGTAAAATTAAGTTTTAGGAAAAATTCAGTTTTTAACTACCACTATGTGGTTTCACTATTCATCGAAAATTGAACGTTTTCAAAAAAATACCAAAATTTCACCCTAGGCTAATTTCGATATTCCGAATCCAAAAATGAAGTCCATTTTGAAAAATAAAATTTATAAAATTTTAAAAAGTGGTTATTACTGTTCATAACGGGTAGTTTTAATAATATTTTAATAGCATATCGTTGTTTAGTGAAACTCGGTATTGCGTATGACGCAAGCTATCGAGGAAGGTCGCGATTTCGTGTAAAGCAAGAAAATAAAGTGTTGTGTAGAAAAATATTCCTTTGATGATTTATATAACATAAAAGTCTCTGGTGTTACATTCTACCCCCCTTAAAATGAATTTCACCCTCGAAATTCGTCACTTTGTAACAAACAGACGAGGATACCTCTCCCGCATCATATCCTCAAGCTCCCATGTAGCTTATTATAATTGGTGGTTCCTCTATAAAACTTTCACCGATCGAGTGGTATTGTTTCGTAGGACTTTTTTTCTACGATCCAGAATCTCAATCGGCTGTTCTTCATAAGAAAGATCTTGCTCCAGCGGTACAACTTCTGAGCTGAGTACATGTGAAGGATCAGGTATGTAATTTATCAGGAGAGATACATGGAACACATCGTGAACTTAAGAGAGATTCGGTGAAGCACCAATCGGTATGCTACCTTCCCAACACGATCCAGTATTTCGAAAGGACTGATATATCTAGGGCTCAACTTCCCCTTCTTTCCAAATCTCATAACCCTCTTCCAGGGAGATATTCGTAAGAACACTTTATCACCCACTTCAAACTCTCGGTCTTTTCTTCGGTTGTCGGCATAACTTTTCTGTCGACTCTGAGCTGCTCTTATGTGTTGTTGAATAGATATGACCTTTTCTGCCATTTCATCAACGAGATCAGGTCCTAATAGATTTCTTTCCCCAACTTCATCCCAGCAAGTTGGAGTCCTGCATTTCATTCCATAGAGAGCTTCATAAAGAGCCATCTGAATACTGGAGTGAATGCTATTATTATAAGAATATTCCACCAAAGGTAGGTGTTGATCCCAACCACCTTTGAAATCCATAGAGAAAGCTCTCAACATATCTTCTAGGGTTTGAATTGTTCTCTCAGACTGACCGTCTGTCTGAGGATGATAAGCATTGCTGAAACTCAACTCTGTATCCAGAGTATGCTGAAGACTTTGCCAGAACTTCGAGGTAAATCTCGGATCCCAATCAGATATAATAGAAAGTGGTACTCCATGAAATCTTACCACTTCCTTTACATATATCCTGGCAAGCTGATCCAGAGAGAAATCCTCTCTAATTACAATGAAGTGTGCAGACTTTGTAAGACGATCAACTATGACCCAGATAGCATTATTGCCTTTGTATATTTTAGGAAGTCCTGTGACAAAATCCATAGTGATGTTTTCCCATTTCCATTTGGGTATGGGTAATGGTTGTAACATCCCCTTAGACTTCTGTCTCTCAGCTTTAACTTGCTGACAAACCATGCATCGAGAGACATATTCAGCTACATCTCTTTTCATTCCATCCCACCAGAAGTACTCTTTCGGGTCCCTATACATCTTCGTGCTTCCAGGATGAATGGAGAATGAAGAACTATGAGCCTCATCCAGCAGCTCCTTCTTTAATTCGGGGATGGGAGGAACACAAACCCGATTCCTGAACTTTATAATCCCATAACAATCAAGGTTGAATTCAGGAACATTTCTCAACTTCTTTTATAACTCGACATCTTCTTTCAGTGCCTCTTTAATCTTCACATGTATATATGGTTGAACATTCATTTGAGAAAGATAAGATTTTTCCCCTTCCATTATAATTCCAAGTTCCATCCTTTGTAAATCCATAAATATTGGATCTTTTGTGATCCTCATCATGGATAAACTAGCATGGTCTTGTCGACTTAATGCATCTGCCACCTTGTTTGCTTTCCCAGGGTGGTAATGGATTGAGCAGTCATAATCCTTAATCAGATCCAACCATCTTCTTTGACGCATATTCAGCTCCTTTTGTGTGAAAATATACTTTATACTTTTATGATCAGTATAAATATCACACCTTTCACCAAAAAGGTAATGCCTCCAAATCTTTAATGCAAATAGTACCGCAGCTAACTCCAAATCATGTGTTGGGTAATTTTGCTCATGGATTTTCAACTATCGTGAGGCATAAGCTATCACCATATCATTTTGCATAAGAACACACCCCAATCCCTTCTTGGATGCATCACTATAGATCACAAACCTTTCTCCACTACAAGTCAGTGTGAGCACAGGTGCACTGGAAAACCTTCTTTTCAACTCCTTGAAATTCTCTTCACATTCCTCCGTCCATACAAACTTAACTCCTTTCCAAGTCAACTTGGTGAGTCGATTAGATAATCGTGAAAAATCTTTCACAAAACGTCGATAATATCCAGCCAAACCAAGAAAACTTCGGATCTCAGTTACTGTTGTCGGTCTTGACCATCTTTTGATAACCTCTGTTTTTTCTGGATCCACAGATATCCCCTCTTTTGAGATTATGTGACCCAAAAATGCAACTTTTTGAAGCCAAAATTCACACTTGGTAAATTTGGCATAAAGCTTCTCCTTTCTCAGGGTCTTCAATATAATTTTCAAGTGATCTTCATGTTCTTCCTTACTCTTTGAATAGACAAGAATATCGTCTATAAAGACTACCAAAAGTTGATCAAGATAGTCTCTAAAGACTCTATTCATCAAATCCATGAAGATAGAAGGGGCATTAGTAAGACCAAATGGCATCACTATAAATTCATAGTATCCATACCTTGTATGGAAAGCCGACTTTGGTATATCCTCCCTTTTGAACCTTAATTGATGATACCCTGAACGAAGATCAATCTCAGAAAAGTATTGAGCTCCGCGTAGTTGGTCAAATAGGTCATCAATGCGTGGGAGAGGATATTTGTTCTTGATAGTGATCTTGTTAAGTTCTCGATAATCAATGCAGAGTCTCATTGATCCATATTTCTTCTTAACAAATAGAACAGGTGCTCCCCAAGGTGATGCACTAGGGCGTACGAATCCCTTATCAAGATTCTCTTGGAGTTGCTTCTTCAATTCCTACAACTCAATTGGGGCCATTATATAAGGTGTATTTGAAATAGGAAAAGCACCCGGTACGAGTTCTATTGAAAACTCAACTTCACGATTCGGTGGAAGACCCGGTAATTCCTCCAGAAAGAAATCATCAAACTCCCGTACAATGGGAATATTCTTAATCGTGAGTTTCTCACAAACCATTTGAGAAAAATAACCTTAATTTAGTGGAATCAATACCCATAAAATGGAAGAAATTTCCACTGGAAGGTTATGTTCATTCTTGCATCGATAGACGATCATAGATTGATCTGGAATATGAAATGTGACTTCCCTTCTTTGGCAATTGATATGAGCTACATATAAAAAAAGCCAATCCATGATAAGAATCACATCAAATTCCACTATAGGAAGGATCACAAGATTTGCAGGAAGCACTTTCCCAAAAACTTCGATCAGAGAAGAATTATAAACTTTTTATACGACTGTTGTGCCATTAGGTATTGTCACAGATAACTCAACATCTAATTGTTGAGGTAATACGGTGATACCCTTAGAAAATTCTTTAGAAATAAAAGAGTGGGTGGATCCATAATCAAATAAAACATTTGCTACTTTAGAGTGGATGGTAAGTGTACCTTTCACCACATCGTTATCGTACTCCACATCGCTGATAGAAATTTCATGTGACTTTCCTTTGTCTTTAGCCTTTAGAGTTTGTTGACGTCGACCATCATCATAAACCCTTGGATTAGAGCATTTATTGGCATAATGTCCCATCTCCTTGAACTTGAAACATTGAAGTGTAGTAGGTTCATTCTGTGTATCCCTTCCTTTGTTTGCATCATTAGACATATTCTTCCCATCACTGCGGCATTCAAATGCCCGATGACCTTCCTTTCCACATTTGAAACATTTACTTGTCCCTTTAAGACAACTCCCTCCATTTTTCTTTCCACACTTTGAGGATAAGGGAAATCTCATCTTCTTTTCAGTGTGCTCTTTATATTTTCCTTTGAATTCCATTTTCCTCTTCTTATCAAACCCATATGACTGATGGGTTACTCCAATCTCCATCTTAACTTTGAGAGCACATCGAACAATTTCCTCGTAGCTATTGAAGTCCCTTATGGATAAGGACATTCTAAGACATGGTTTTAAGCCACTAAATAATCGATCGATTTTACTCTTAGGTTGGATAATAATACCAGAAGCGTACCTTGCAAGTCTTGTAAAATTTGCTTCATAGGTACCAACAGATTCATCATACTTTTTCTTCAGTTCAAGAAACTCTTTCTCCATCTTTGTTCAGAGAATACGAGGGAAGTACTTATTGAAAAATAAGTTCTTGAACTCATCCCATTCCATGGACTCAATTTAATCTCTTTGCCTCGTATTCTTAATAAGATTCCACCATTGATCAGCATCTCCTTCCAAACGATACACTACTAGGATGAATTTATCATGTTCAGAACATTGAAGAACTGAAAATATCTTTTCAGTAGTACTAATCCATTTTTCAGCAACTAATGGATCAGTAGACCCGCTGAAAGAAGGTGGACACTACCTCATGAAGGATTCAACAGAATGTTTCTCCTTCCTTTGCTCGTTTGGAAGTCCTGCATGATTCATAGCTTGAGAAAGTTGTGTGAGCATGGATATAAGATTTTTCATTCCATCTCCTATAACGTTTGGTTTCTCAGGGGGACAATCATTGCATTGCCCGTCACATTCCACATTAACACGGTTCCTTCGAGTTCCAGCCATTGACTAAAACCAAGAAGAATAGTGTGAGAAACACTAATTATAATAGGAAGACCACATAATCAAGAATAAGATTTCACACTTAAGGTCTTATCCTAGGTTATTCATGGCCATTTCTAAAACACTAAGATTGTGTTCTATGCTTAGACTTATCCTTAGGGTTCTTACTAAGTCTTTCACATCCTAGTTTCCAAAGGTTGACTATACCTTTCCTCTGATACCAACTATAACGACCCATACATTACATACATTGTTAATACTTCAAAATTTAAGCATACTTATTACAAAATATAACAAAACCACAAAAGGACCGTATAAGTATAGTGTCTTTAGAAACTGGGAAATATAAACAACTGGTTCATAAAGCGTCTACACTGTCTCCCATTTATTTCATCATATCTATAGTCCCTTTTGGCATATCTTACTTAATAAACTTCTTCTTGACCTGGGGAAAGAAAACATACAAAAGTGTGAGATCAAATGCTCAGTAAGGGTAAAAAAAAGAAATATCAATCACATCATATACATAAGCACATAACTTTTGGAAATCTTAACCTGCAAAAGAGATCACAATTTCATAACATGGGATAAATCATGGCAGTGAAATGTAATCACAATAATCATAACTTAAAACATGAAACTTTGTGGAATACACACATAATCATAGAGAATCATTTTTTATTAGTCAAGGATCATTTCCAAGACTATCTTAGTGGACAAAGTCCCTTTCTGAACCGAGTTCACTCCTCGTTTTAGTCCTATTTCACTGAACTGGTATAACCTACCGTTCCAACCATGTCTGTCTCATGAGATATAAAATATTTACCTAATTCATTGGAGGGAGATATAGGTCCCACCCATCTCATAATGATACCATTCTTATGTGTGCCACAAAATCATAAATCATACATCATTGCATAACCCATGTAATACAAATGGGAATCTTAAACATCATGACATCATAAAACAATTCATATAAGATAAAGTAATTCATAAAAATAATTCCATCACAACATAATCAAAAAAATGTAATAATAGGGATAAAAACAGAACCCTTTATTATCTTAGATGGAAAATAATTTTGATAAAACACTTGAACTCCATTCTTGAGGAAAATATCCTTTCTTCTTCAAAAACATTTTTCCTTTCTTAACATGTCATACAACTTTAAACTAAAAGAAGTTGATTAAAAATAAACTTGAAAACTTGTAAAGGATGATTCTTGGAAATAATGTTTTAAAAATCCATTCATGCCGCATAAGTTAAAAAACATTCTTCTCGTACTTTTGTCAGAAAAGTCAAAAATTACCTCGTACGAAAAACGACAAAATATTCCTTTCATATCTTTTACTATAAACTCATAAAAGGGTAAAATTGGATATAAACTATTGTATAAGGATATAAATATTACATATTGAGGAAACATGGATGTAGATGATAAATATTCCCCAGTAAATTCTGAAGTATAAACAATCTCGGATAAAAATTGAGATTGCGAGATTTTCCCTTACCTTAGGTCCGTTTTGCTTCGTAAGTGTCCGAACCTCCTGTATAATGATTTAAATAATGTTATTGACTTATTCCAGAATCATACTTATTTTTATGATATCATATATGGTCATATTCTTAGCTTCTTTGTAGTAATATTTCATTGCTACTTGTTATTCGGGTGTTTATAACTTTTTGTTCTTATGCGTGTCTTTGTCGAATAAATTCTTATTCTTCCCTTTAGGTTATAGATACCTCATTTAAAGAATGGTATTAGTATAATATATATCATATTCATTCATTAAATTCATTTATATAATCATTATGAAATGAAGATCATGTAGAACAAGTCGCATCACATCGTGGAGACGGTATTCCGTACGTACGCACGAGTGATGATATCGTTCCTATGATCGTGGAATTGTATTAGAGTATATGTATACTATTTAAGAATCAGTATTACTTTATAATAGTCACATATAGTCTTTATTTACACCATTATACCCATCCAAGTAAGGTGGTGGTGGAAAATTGATTACACCACGGTGTGGAGACGGTATTCTGTACGTACGCACGCGTGTTGATTTCTTTTTCCGTAGGATGGATAGATGGTGAAATAGAGTTGTTTCATACTTATAATAACATATCAGTATTTTAGTGATACTGATGTTATTACTTCATTATGAAACAACTAAAGAAGAAGAAGTGGATGAAGAAATAAAGATAAAATAATCGGTAACGGACATTACCTCTTCTTTGAAGTGCTTCTTTGAGACCTTCTTTTAGGGCACTAAAATTGGTCTTTGAGGAAGACATAAACCTCTAGAATGTCTCTAGGGAAGTGGAGAGGAGGAATTGTCAGGGTTTGGCCGATCTTGAAGGCTCAAAGTGGTGTGAACAAGAGGGGGAGGAGGTGCCCTTTTATAAGGGAGGAGAGGGGCACCTTTGGGAAAACTAAAAATATTATTTTATTATAAATTCATGTTCGGTTTTAAATAGATCCAAATTGATATATTTCAAAGCTAAGGTGGGGATGGGTCGAAATACTCTCATCCAATAGAATTTAGACAAGTTTAGGTTCCGATTTTAACCTTAATATTTAGATTTAACATTAAGTTAAATAATTTTACTTTTACCGTGCCTTCTTCTGTTCTTATACTATAAGGTTAATAAACTTACTATAAGCAGACAAAAGAACCCCAAGTTGTTTATTATTAATATATATAACCTTATCTAAGTCATTAGGCCGATCTTTTGATTTTTAGGAATAAACTAACAATTATTATTATAATATTTGTTTTAAAAACTATTTTATGTCAATTTTGACACTATTTAGTAATTGAATTTTTTGAAAATCATAACAGAATGTTTAGTTCGACAAATGTTAATTAAATAAATAATAACATGTCATATTAACCTAGAAAATTAGTGGAATTCATAAAAAGTCTCAAATTACATTTAATTTGGTGTTTATAACATTAATTATCTCAATATTTCATTAATAAGATAATTACTGCATCATCTTTGTGTCATAAATAAATTAAATTATTTAATGTCTAAAAATTACAAATAAAATACCATTAGGTAGGAAATCTTTTTATCTTTCTAATGAATATTTATAGTCTAATTTATCTTATTTATAACCCCATATTAAAAATTATTTACTTATTAAACTTTGATTTTAACTATTTTAACCTTTCTTTAAATAAATTAATAATAATTGTCCTAATCTAATCCAAGTGTGCCTAAATGGTCATATTTTATTCCTAAGTTTGTTTTTGGTCGAATTAAACTTGTCAAATAGATTTAGGACATGTGTTAGGGTAATAATAATATCATGTTTACCCTTAATTACCCTATTTACTTTTAACTGTGGTAAAAAAAGTAAAAAATTACTATTCACCAAAAAATTATTTTCATCTCATTGAACCACATTTTACTTACTGACATCAACCGTGTCTCTCAGATTTTTGAAATTCCACTCACAGAAGCGGTAAAATTATGTTTTATGAAAAATTCAGTTTTTTAACTACCACTTAGTGGTTTCACTATTCATCAAAAATTGAAAGTTTTCAGAAAAATACCAAAATTTCACCCTAGGCTAATTTCGATATTCCGAATCCAAAAATGAAGTCCATTTTGAAAAATAAAATTTATAAAATTTAAAAAAGTGGTTATTACTATTCATAACGTCTAGTTTTAATAATATTTTAATAGCATATCGTTGTTTAGTGAAAGTCGGTATTGCGTACGACGCAAGCTATCGAGGAAGGTCGCGATTTCGTGTAAAGCAAGCCAAGAAAGTGTTGTGTAGAAAAAGATTCCTTTGATGATTTATATAACAAAAAAGTCTCGTGTGTTACAATACAGGTGAATTTTATACGAGTTTTAAATTTTACTATATTTTCAGATAAACAACTCCGTTTTGTGGCTCTGGAATGGATCATATTGATATGTAATGGATATTTTATTTATTAAGATGAAATATTTTTTCATGAAATATATAGGTCTCCATATTTGGTTTCAAAGAAAGTTTTAGTTTCTTTTGGAATGTAGGATTACTAAACATTAGTGAGAAACATTTGGACAAAACCATATATTGAAGAACATCATATGTTATGGTAAATAAAAGTGTTCATTTTTATTAAGAAAATACATCCATTTTTTGATACTTAAAATGGATATTGTTTTATCATAGAAAAATATATTAGTAATAACCCATAAAATATTTGTTGAACTATATGTTAGAAATCATTTTGGTTCACAAAGAATGGTCCCTTACTGTGTTCATGCATGGACACTCTCCAGAGATATGATTAGGTTAACCAACATTTTTTTAACAACCATTATAATGGATCTGGATAGATAATGTCCATGGATAGACTAGGTTAAAATAAGGTGTCATAGATTTAAAGGATAGAGTAAGTATTTTGATATCCGATGAATGATTTTTCAGGATTCATCACTTTGAATAATTATAATTTATGGTCTTTTAAACCATTTTGGATTTAGAAAGGGGCATAATAGTGAATGACAAGGTTAAGGCAGTTACATGTATGATTAAATTTTTAAGTAATTTATTTTATCTCAGTTTTATGAAATACTATATCTATTGAAAATTATCAAGGAATATTAATTAATATCCTAACCAATTTGATATTGAATGAAAATTATAAACTTCTAATGGAATGATGATCACATCTCATGTATATGAATCTTCCCAAATTAATGATATTTGGAATGTACTCTGTCTAAATATTATTATTCTACCTCAAGTTGACTTTGATGTGATTTTAGGAAAAGGATTAGATATTTTTATATAAATACCATATATATTATTGAGGAAGTGAAGTGAAATTTTACATTCTGAACGATTCTATGATTATCTATTGGTTTGAGGATATATATGAACTTCCAATGGAAATTACAGTCATTGCATGCGTCATGATAGCTATTCAAAGGGGGTATTTATCTTATATGGTTGGGGATAAACTCAAAATAATATATATATTATATGAGAAATTTTAATGAATTTTTAGTAGAATTTACTAGTCATCCACTAAATTATGAAGTTGAGTTATTAATAGAACTCATAACCATTGCTAAGCATATTTCAAATACTCCATAGATAATGGTCCCAATTTTTTTAAAGGTATTGAAGATTAAAATCCAAAATAATATTAATAAGGGATTGATTTAGAAAAGTGAATCACCACATGGTGAATGAATACTTTCTGTTAAGAATAATCATGTATTAATAAGTGTATGAATTTATTATTTGAAATATAAGGATATCATGGTAATGAATAGGTATCGTCATCCCCGTATTGATGATTTGTTCAATAAATTATGAGGAAATAAATATTTTTACAATATATATCATTAATATGGATACAATCAATTGATGGTCAATAGTGGAGACATACCCAAGGAAACATTATGATTTAGATATAGACAATAATAATTTACAGTCATGCCATTTTTTCTTACTAATTCCCATATTATCATCATAGATTTTATGAATAGAATATTTAGATATTACATTGATAAATTTTTGGTTGTTTTTAGAGAAAATATTATTATATATTACAAGAGTAAAAAATAGTATAAATATCACGTGAGAATTGTATTAAAGACCCCAATAAAGGGGAAGTTGTATGTAAAATTTACAAAGTAAGAATTTTCACTATAAAAAGTTTCATTTTCAGGCCATAAAATAAAAAGTTAGGGTTTATCAGTGCATCCATCATTGATAAATTTATTTAAACATTGGACCAAAACAAATACTTTGACTGATATACATAGTTTTCATGAATTTTATGGATAATTTTGAAATTTTTTGGCATATTTCTCATGAATATCTAATCCACCCATTATGTTGACATAGAAAAGAGTTATGTTAATTTGGATAGATAAATATAATTAAAATTACATGGAACTAAAGTTATGTTTAGATAGTTCTAATATTCTAATATAACCTTATAGTTAGTATGGGTTTATTATTTATAGTGATGCATTAAAAAATGTACTCGTGTGTAATACATTGAAAATTATATTGTGATAAATTATGCCTCACATCAATTGAAAGATCAAGATAAATATTATCTGACTCATGATTTGGATTTAACACTAGTAATCATTACATTAAAGATATAGATACATTTTCTTTATAAAAAATATGTGAGACATATACTACTCATAGAATTTTCAAGTATATATTCAACCCAAAAGAGTTGAATATGTCTCAGATAAGCTAGTTTTATATGATTAGAGATTATAAATTATAAATACATTACCACAAAATTGAATTTGAATAGGGTGATTGATGCATTGAGTCAAAAGAATCACACCATATTATTAATGCTTAGAATTATAAATTATCTATTATTTATTGATTTATAGTAGGCGGACCATAAAATTTTGAATAAAGTGGTGAAAACTTATCTTTCACAATGATTTATTCATCAAATTATCCATGTAAATATTAAAGAGGTAGAGAAGGAGGATGTTTTGCTACAAAAGAAGGAAATAAATGTTCTTGATATGAACCTCGATTATAATAGAATTATAAATTTCATGAACTAAGAAATTGTCTCCAAAATAAAAGACCTAAAGAAGGAACTATTTGAAGAGGCTCATTTCTCATCGTTATATATACATTCAGTAATTATGAAGATATATGGATATATGAAAGATTATTTTTGGTGGGAAAACATGAAGAGAGATATTACAGATTATGTGTCTCATTGGTTAGTATAATACTAAGCTAAGGATGAGATATATAATTCTATAAGGATTTTATAATCATTACCCAAACTAGACTGGAAATAGGAAAAAATCACTATGTATTTCACATTTGAAACACGAAAACATCTATATTCCACAATTATATCTTTGTTTTAATCAATATCCTTATAATTTTAGTAAACATAATTTCTATAAGAGAAGATTTACCTCTTTATTATCATTTCATGATATATACTGAGTATGTTGTAATGTTACACGTGGTACTAGGATCTATTGCATTAGATCATTATTTGAGGATTACATTAACATCTTAGAGAAGTATTCATTAATATATAGATAAAAAGTTTTGTTTCAGTACTATTTATATTCATCAGATAGAATTTACGTAAATTAGGACCACTAATTCCATGGAGGATATTTTGTGATTATGTTATGTATTTTTCAAAGGTGGTTGGGATAAAAAACATCCTCTAGTTGAGTTTTCATACAACAATAGATCTCAATTTAGTATTTTCATGGCTCCACATGAATACCTCTATGAAATAAAGTGTATAATTTTGATATTATGGAATGATGTTGAAGAATGAAAGATATCAGGGCTTATCAAATATATATAAATGGAAGAGAAATATTGATGTCAAATGAAGAGTTATTCTAATAATCATCGGTGATATCTAAAATTTGGTGTTGTTGGGAAGGAATTCATATTGATTTATCCATGGAAGAAGGTTTGGATATTAGGATAAGAAGGAATGAGGATCCCTAGGTAAATTTGTTCCTTCGATATTTTTGAATGAATAGGGATTGTAGTGTATTACATGGCACTCCCACCAAACCTCTTTGAAGTTCACAATGTGTTCCTTGTATTTCTCTGGAAAAAGTACATACCTAATCATTCTCATATACTGAACTCAGAGTTTTTATTGGAGGAGCATGAATTTTCTTTTTAATAATATCTTTTAGAAATATTTCATAATATATAAGATGTTTTATAGAGTAAGATTTCACACTTGGTTTAAGATTGTCAGTGGAATCAGTAATTTGAGGCATCTATATGGTAATATGTTGATGTTATAAAGAAGAGATATACCAATTTATTTCTATAAATGTGATTACATTTCAATTGATATATTTATTTTAAGGGGTTATAGTTTGAAACCAGAAGATTTTATATTTATTTCCTTTAAAAACATGAATTATTCGACAACTTGCCTTATACACAACCACGATTCAAAATGAACCAAATCATAAAAAACTTTTACAACCCAACCATTAAATTGTTAGTTATTATTGGTAATAAAAACGTTGTAAATAATATTTTTAAATGTTTTAAATAGTGAAAATATATTTATTAATTAATAATAAATAAGTACATTATTTCCAGTAATGTCATCACTTATTTCAAAAATATGTTTTCTTGAAAATTGTTTTAATCAAATTTTTACATCCGAAAATTATAATAAATGTTTAATTTTTTATAAATTTTATTTGGAGAAATAAATAAATTTTTTTAAATAAGTTTTTTAATAATATCTATGGGTAAATTTTTAGTATTTTGAAAAAAAATTCATTCAATGAATAGTAAAAATAATGATTTTTGTAAGAACTATTATTTTTTCATGTAAAAGACCCATTATTTTATTTAATTTGATCATAATATAAAATAATTATTATATCAGTATATATATTTTAATTAATTTCATTATAATCAACAATATACTAGATTTTGGAATAATTTTAGTTTTTGGCATCAAATACATTTTTTTCTAAAAGGTTTCTATGTGCACAATGTGGTTATATATTAATAAATAAAAACTTATATATATTTAAAAAAAAATTAAATTAAATTTATATATTATATATTCAATTATATATTTTTAAAAATATGTTACTTTTTTCATGGAATTTAATGTAATGAAATTATGTTTTATCATTACATATTCAATTTTCTAAAACAGTGTTTCATTATGGTTTATATACCTTTTCAAAATTAACTTATTTCACTTATAGAAATTTAATATATTAAAATAGATTCCATATTTCAAATAAATATAATAAATATAATCTAATATGAAAAATTTATGTTTGTTTTTTTCCAATAATATAAGTAATAAAACATTGTAACCATGGTTATGGTTAAAATGGGTTAATCAAGGGGGTAGGGGTTAAATTAAGGGATAAGGTCAGTATCTCCACAAAATATTATATAACCCTTTTTATAAAGATATTATAAACATATACTATCCAATATTTAAACCCCTTCCATTTGGAGTGAATTTCTCTTGAATGTGATATTATATCCTTGAAATATTTTATGATATTCTACATGTGCCCTCCCCTCACCTATAAAAAGAAACTTCAAATCCTTCTTTATTCACACAATTTTATAATTTTAGGTAAAATAATACATAATCAATTGCTTTATTATAATAATTCTATTTAAACTAGTTCTTGCATCTTTCTCCTAAAACCAGTCCACCAGGGCCTAAGGTTTAACCATGGAAGGTCTCTAAGAGAAGTGGTATAGATCATTAAAAAGATATTTCAATTTTATTTATTATCATACATCAAATAAAAATGTTGAATCACTAAAAATGATTAACATTGTATCATAAATAAACAAAGATGTTAATATGGTGATGGAACAACCATTTACCCACTCTTCAAAATCAAATGGGAGATGAAAGTCTTTCTCATGTGTATGTGTGGACGACCACCACCATATAGAAATGAAATTAATTTTCCACCACCATAACTCATGGTGTGTGATTAGTATAACATTAATAGTTTTAAATTATATTTATGTTATTATATTTATTTTTTAACGGTTAATTAGTTTTTATCTTTCTTTTAATCCATCCATCAATATGGAAGCATCACTCCTACGTATGTACGGATTACCATCTTCACGCAGTGGTATAATTCATTTTGTAATCACCACATATTATGAATGGTGATAACATGGTATTTAATGAATATAGATGAAATTTATATCCTAATTATCAATTTTAATAGGAGGATATGTGACCTATGTTCATGGATCATAACAAAAAAATAGTCATGATAAATGAAGCAGTTGACACACAAAATGATGATGATAATGAATGATTTTTAATGAATTTGTGATAATATGTTCTAAGTAAAAAATTTATGGTATTATAAGTGTTATTATGTTTATTTTATTCAATTATAATAAAATTTAAATTCATTATACATGTGGTTATATTTTTTATGAAGCAATATGAACTTGAGGTATGAGTTTGACATTAATATAACTTTTTTAATAAGACTCTGTATGCTTAAATTTTATGAGGATTAAATTCTATGATATATCTCTCTAAAATTTTATGTGTTTTACTCTACGTTTTAGTTATAGAGATTTAATTTTTTCCATTAATTTTACTCTTTTTAAGTAATCATGAGATTAAAGGAATGTTTTTACAGAAAATCGATATTATTTTTCAATTTAGTTAGAAATCCTTTAATCTATGTCAATATTTTGTAAATGTTTTTTAAAATTTTGTTTTATTCTCAAAATATTTCTTAAATTCATTTTGAATACATTTTAATTTCCTTAACACAGTTTAAAGGGAACCATTATATCATTTTCCAATCATGGTACTTTTAATAGTTTATTGAAAATGTGAATTTAATTACTGTTTTAACTTAAAACTCATTAATATATTTCTCGAGTTTCATTAAAACAAATTTCAATAATTTTACCTTCATAAATTAATTTTTTTCTATTAAATGTAATTTTTTCTATATTATTATAGAGTTTTTAATATTCAAAATTAGTGATTTCAATTAAAAAGTCTATTTTCATCAAGAAATTTTCTATGATCACTGAAATTTATTTTTATAAATAAAAATATCCATTGATGTTTATTATTATTTACTAGGTATATTATCTAATGTTAATATATTTATTATTTTTCTTAATGGGTTTATTATTATGATGGTGAAATTTTTATGAAACTTGTATCCTTTCCATGAGTTATGATTTGATGAAATGATAAATATTTCATGATCTTATGGTGTGCATGTGGTTGGTTTTTATTATCTGATGGGTGGGATTGAAACTATATATCCCTTAAATGCATTGGGTAATGTTGGATATCTAATGAGAAAATTATAATTGGAATTTCTTGTGAATATAGTTCAGCATTGGGCATTGTCCAATAAGATACTATTGAGAGTTAAACATGACTATGGAAATGATGAAATGATGATGTAACCCAATCCCCTATGATAATATTTACAGTGATCATTGACTAAGGAAATGATTTTTTATTCTTATGTGCATGAAATAAATTTATATCTTATTTTTTTGATATTTTTTCATAGTTGTTGATTTATTATTAATGATTATTCACTATTATCTCTTATATCTTGTGTATTTTTATTGATAAAAAATTATTCCATGTTTCATGATTATGATCTATGAATTTATGGGTATGATATTCTACTGTTATGGACATGTTATCATATCATTATTTTTATCTTGTTTTCACTTATGATTATTTATTGATATCTAATATGTTTACCCTTATAAAGAATATGACCTCACCCTTTCTTATGTTTACCTACTAAAAGATATGGAGAATGGTTTTATGTATTTTTTATCTAAGAAGGGTTATAGTTGCAATGTAAATAGTTGGAACTATTGTAGATCATTAATATACCCGTTTTTTATATATCCATGTTTCTAAAGAGTCTAATCCTTTGTGGGTTTGGTATGGATAATATTGATATATAATGTATATTTCATCTAATATATAGTACTATTTGTCTATGAAAGGTAGGGTTACCTATAATAAATATTCAAAATATTTCTCGATAGTTCTATAATAATTTTGAATGGATTTTGATATTAGAGAAAAACCCATAATGATTTTTTACAAGGAGAGGTGGGAGGAGAAACAATTAAGGTTAATCCACTGATGCCTGATGTTTTAACTGGTGATCATTCCTCCAATGATTACTATTATTTTTTATGAATAAAATTAGTGTTTTTATCAATTTTAAATACTCTAATTTGTAATTGGTTCAAGGTAATTATTAATCTAATAGATACTCATTAATAAGAAAATAAAATATATGTTTTTGTGGGAGAAAACCCCTCATAGTCTAAGGATGTAGCCATCCATCATATTATAGAACCTAGTTGACAAACTGACCAGGTTTCTTTTTTTTTCTATACCATTGTGTGTTTAAGAGTGTTTTGGAAAATAAGAAAGAGGGTAGTTTGGATTTGAAGGGAAGATACTAACACCATTTCTCCCCATCTCATATTATTTTTAATCCCATACAAAAATATTCTATCAATTGATTAAATGTCACTTTTTCTCTAAAATATTTTTCATATTTTAATCATAGATCTTCACAATTTTATTAAAAAGAAATGGTTTAAAAATTTTAATTTAAAGGCATTCTATATATTGATGAATAACTTTACCCTACCTTTTCTATCTATGTATTGATATTGAGGATTATTTTCTTAATTTCATAATTATTCCAAAAGAGATTATACCTTCGTCACTAATAGATAATAAAGGTTTTGAAAATAAAAAAAAGGATATGAGTTCTCTAATTTCATAATTCTCTAGGAACTAGATAAACAATCCCTAATATAAAATGCTTTATATGAAATATGGTGACAAATTAATAGTGTTAATGAAAGAAACAATATGGTGAATGAAGTATTGGTCTAATTTTATAGAAAATAGTTTTAATATGGTAGAATTCATGAAGATAAATCCATTGATGAATTTTTTACAAGATTAAATGTAATTTTTAATTCCAATAGATGATATGGAAAATGTCTTGAAGACTCTACTATGTTAAAGAAAATCATGATAAATATATAAAAAAAATTGAATCCAAGATATAAAAACCTTAATATAATGATTTTTACAATATCAATACATATACAATTAGAGATACTACAATCAAATGTTTCTAGAGCCATGAAAATAAGCCAATAATTGGATAGCGGTACTTTATCACATTCATTAATGACTTCACCAGGATGACTAGAATAATTTTTATTTTTAAATAATATCATTGATTTAGAAAGATTAAATGTTTTTGAAGGCATGTTAAATATATAATAGGTGTTCCATAGAAGATATTGATTTCAAATTATGGTACCAATTATCATAAAAAATAGTTTTTTTACTATGATGATACACATGGAATAAGTTTTGCATTTAGTGCACCCAACACAAGTTAACAAAATGGACCAGTTTTAAGGAAGAATATTATTTTTGTTGATTAACCAGAACTATTCTAACTATGAGTGAAAATTCTATATATTTATGATTTTATTGTATTTTAATAAATTAAAAAACTCAAAACTTATATTTTTTATAGAAAAATAATGATATTATTCTTTATAAATAGTGGGTAAAAAAGAATCCAAATATAAAAGACTTTAGAGTGTTTTGGAATCCTTATTTGATAAATGATGATAGAGGTTGTGGTATGTTTTATCAGATATATTAAACTAGGATATTTATTCATTATGCACCAAGTAAATTTTTTTAAAGGTTATATGATATAAAACCACAAAAAAATATACTATGATGATGCGATAACAATTTATAATAGAGAGGATGTAAGAAACATTTATTATGGTGGATGTGTTATTAACTTTGATCCTACAAAAGATATATAATTATATAAATAGATTTATGTTGGAGAATATAATTTTATATACTTTATTGATGATGTTGATGATATAAAATCTTCAGGAATAAATAAAAGGCCATAAAATCATGTTCATGTTTAAAATATCATCATGGATCAAAAATCTATGGGTGAAAACATGTATAAAAATCATGGAATATAGTCATAGTATACTTATTTGAATTAATAAACATTGAACAATTATCTAATATTTTAAAATATTAATATATCCTATCTATGAATGAAAAAATTTATAAAAAAAATAAAACAAAGGTATATGAGAGATTTTTCCTTGACCAATGGATAATAACATCGTTGTGGTAAAATGAGATTTAAAAAACAAGATTAATTTTAATTTTAATGATAATATAAAAAAAAGGAAGTGTTGTGTGCATGTGTTAGTAACAAATAACATTAATTTATTTTGATGAAATATTTTTGTAATTTTTAATCATGATACTCTCAAAATTTTCCTTTCAATTTTTAATCAAATACAAATAAATGTTTTTCAAATAGAAATGAAGAATACATTTCAAAATGGTGCGATTGTTGAATAATTTAATATAGAGAGATCTAAAGGTTTTATTATTTATGAATATTTAAGGTGAGTGTGAAAGTTAAAGAAGACCCTTTAAGTTTTTGAATATAATCCAAGAGGTTGGTGACTGAAACTATATAAGTACCCAAGGATCCCAGAATTTTGAAAAGGTATGTAGATAAAAAAATTTATGTGAATAATAATAATAACCAAATAATAATAATTATTGTGTATGTTGATGATACCACCAGGTCTAGTAAATAAGATATATTTTGTGAATATTTTTCAAAAAAATTTAAGTTAAAGATTGAAATTACTATTCATTGGGATATTGAATTTTTGTTAGATCTAAAAATTACCCTAGATAATTTTTACATGTTTATATTTTATGAAAAATAGTACAATATTTTAATATAAAACATTTAAATGGAACAATATAGAAGGGTGACTACAACAATCCAAGTTGGAACCATGTTTAGTTAATATGATTTTTGGAATAATTTGAGTATGAAATAATTTAGGAAAATGATTGGTAGTTTTATATACTTGACTGCCTCGATGATAAATATTTTCTATATTGTGAGTAATTTTCAATGTATCAATCAAATCATAATTTGTCACATATCATGGAACAAAATATATTCTTCAAATACAACATAAGAACATCTAACTATCAAATTATATATGAGAATGGAAAATTATGTACTTACAAGGGTTCATTAATATAGATTGGGATATTAATTGATGATATAAATTTCACATCGTGAGGATAACTTTTTTTGTGGAATATGTGGGCCATAAGTAAGAATGTGTTATATTAAATTTACCAATTATTAATATATTGTTACATATTTGGAAGATAGATGGATCTTTTAAACTGAGAGGAAACATGATGATATGGGTTATATTTCTTAATATCATTTGTTTATTATTTATGATAACCAATGTGAAATAATCCTACCTTAAAATCTAGTGAAACATTCAAGTTTATAATATATTGATATTAAATATCATTTCCTAAAAAAACATGTTAAATGTATCTTAAACCTATTATTTATTACACTATAGGATAAAATTTTCAACATTTTTTCAAAACCACTTTGAATTTATCATTTTGATATTTTGATAAAAAACAATGGTTTTTTAACCATTCAAAAAAAACACTGAAGTGTATTTTTGAGTATTACTCTCTAATTATATTATGATATGATTTCTACAATGGTTGAGAAGTAATTTATAGAAAGATAAACTTAATTTATCATGATGGTTACAATTTTTTTAATGATTGAAGTAAGGTTAATAAATAAATTATTTTTAATTTCATGACTAAATATACTAAGATGGTATGATTTTTCAAACACTTTGTGGACCAAATTGATGTCAAATTTAATATATTCTATTTTCTACACCAAGCAATCTCAATTATACTTGGAGTATATTGGTTCAGGGACCATTTATTTAGAGAATTTGATATGAAATAATTCATATAATCTCTTCACATTTTATATAAATACGGAAAAATAGATTGACCGTATAATTTTATTTTCATAGATTTTATGGGAGAAAATTTTATATTTGATAAGAAACTGAAATGTATGGTATTAGTATTATCAATAAATACAAAGAGGGGATTTTGTTGAATACACTTAAGGATAGTTCTGTAATTTGTTCAATACATGTTTTTCGGTGTTAATAATGTTTTTATGTTGGTTTAATGCGATGGATATTTCTATTGATCAATATAGAGATAAATTCTATAATTTCCAATCTTATTGATATGCATTGTGGTATCTAGAATTTATCACTACTCAAGATTAGAATGGTGATTCTATTTTTTTTGGAATTTACATATATTGATGTTTTGGATGGATATCTGATAATAAAGGGAACTTTTATTTTCTTGATGAGAGAACTATCATATATATTTTATTTTTGATGTGTGTGAATCAATTTTTCTATTTATGAATTATGGAATTAGATTATGAAATTTCAATTACACCCTGATTTGGAAGAAGAACTTATATTGATGGAAGTCATGTCTGTATGTATTTTTTTGGGAAGATACATTTTGAGGATAATAAAGTTGATGTTTAGAAAAAAAGTAGTCAAAATGATAGATGTGTTAAATAATCCATCAGAATATTTGAATATATCTTGAGATAATATCATAAAATATCGGAAAATTTTATTCTATAAGTATACATTAATTAAAGAAAATTTTTATGTTTAAAATATTATGTTAATAATTAAAAAATATCATTGAAGTAAAAAATAAAAAAAAGGAAAAACATATGAAATATGTATGATATTTATAGAATGAATATGTTTTTTATCCAATTATATGTAATTTATTTTAATGATTTTGTCAATTTTACTATTTAAGATCAATTTAAAATAAAGAAAAGGAAAAAATTAAATTAATTTAAAGGGGTAAAAAAACTTATATATTGGTAAAAATCGTTTTTATGGGTTACTAACTAAAACACTAGTTTTGTTAGATGTCACACTTTGAAATGTAAAAGTATTTATTTTTGACAATAAGGTAATATTTGTTAGCCAAATTTTTTGAAAATGATTATATTCTATAATATAGTTCTATAAATTAAATTTAGTGATAATATAATTATTCTTAAGTGATTTGAATATAATGATTATTATTAAAATAATCATTCCAGACATTCAATGATGAAGTATGAAAGAAAAGAGCTTCAAAAATTCCATAAATTATGAAATCATTCTATATGGATATCTTCGGATATAAAATCCATCATAACTGGTTCAGGAATATGAGATGTGGTCACACAATAAAAGAGAAGGACACGCTGTGGCATGTGATGAATATATATCATTGTGAGAGAAATTCTTGAAATGATATTTTCTTGAATTATATCATGCATACAAAGAGAAATTATTTTGGATATCTTGGTGAGATGAATTCATAATAATCATGGATAACATGTGGAGATAAAATAAAACATCTTTAAAAGTATTAAAAATTTAATTTACTTGTGATCGATTTTAAATCAGTTTTGATGACCTTAAATAATGGAGAATTGGAACTCTATAATTAAATGGTTTTTAAAATTTATGTATTAAATTATATTCATTGTGGATTTCATGTATATAAAGTAAAAAAGGATGGAGAATGAATTCATTATCAATGGTGTAAAAATTATAAATGAATATTGAGGGTTGAGAAAAACCATGCATGATTGTTTTACAAGGAGGGGAGGGGGAAGATGAAAATCATGTTTGTCAATTTACAACTAGAACTTTTACTATAGATCATTATTATATAGAGCATTTATTTTTTGGGTTACATATTTTTTTCCTTTTTCATGTTTGGATATTTTTAACATTTATATTAGGTACAAGGAAACTCCATTGAATATACTTACTTCTTGAAAATAAAATGATATGTGTGTTTGTGATAAAAATAATTATACACTATATATTTAGTAATATTTGATCTAGGGGAACCTAATCAACAAATATTCTTCATTAATTTTATATTACTCTACCATTTTGAGTTAAATATATACATGTCTAATAAGAAATATGGTGATTAGGTTTTGAAATAAAAATAGTAGCATGGATTCCCACCCCCACTATAAGTGTTTATATGATCCTAATTATTCCTATAAAATTATTTTTCTTCTTCATTGTTAATCCATTATTCAACACTATAGGGATCCATGGACTATTTTGTTTTGGTAATGAAAACATGAAGTCATATATCTTTAAATTAATCTAAAATATATTTCATTTTACTCATGAAAATATCTGTAATCATGTTTTGGTTGAGTATTATTCTTAATTATTTGTTAGCCTTTATTTTCCCTTAAAAAATATACTATCATTACAAAATCACGCACTAGTATTTCATAATTATGTCATTTAAAATTGGTCATCCTTGACATCTACATTTTACATCTCAAGGAATTTATTTGTAATGTGTCTAATCTTACCACAATTGAAACACAAAAATATATGTTTACACTTATATTTATATTTTTCTAATTTCATAACTTTAGATAATAGATATATAAATAAATTGAAATCCATTATGGTTGGTTTATTTCTCATGATAAATCTTTCATTCATCCTATTTTTAACAATTTAAGGTATTTTACGTTATTCTCTTCATATATTTTTTCATTTCTCTTTATCAATGGAAATTTATTAATTTCATATTTTAGAATTAAATTATTGAGATTTTAGACATCCTTGTAATCCATTTTTGGATCCTTTTAAGGTTGAAATATATACATATAATTTATCTATTTTAATCCCCAAAAAACGTTTTACCATGGTAGAATCAAAAAAATATCATTAAATTGATATTAAATTGTTTTAATCCAAACAACTTACACATCCACTTACTTATCTTCTCCAATTTTAATATCCTAAAATTGATCCTAAAGGTTTTTTAAACTAGGACTAACCTCATAGATTTAATGAAGTTTATTTTATGTTATATTTTCTATTTTGGTACTCACCTCTCTTGTAAAATCCTTCCCCAAGTAGGATGAGAGTAACAAATTGCAAGATGTTCCATCAACATTGATATTTTTATTTTCATGAAAAATATAGGTTATCACAAATTTACGGTGATATGGACAATTCACCTAGATGAAAGTAATTTAAAATTAATTCGTTAGAATATATTGAACCATCATTTCATTCTATAGATAGAATCACTTACCTATGACAAACAATTTGGGAATGACCTGACACGTCACTTGACTTGATCCTTCACTAGGATAAAATAATGTTTTAAATTCCTATAATATAGGAACTAGTGCATGGGTATCAATAAAAAATGCATGAAAATTATTTCACTGTTATATAATAATTAAACAAGTAATAAAAACTATAAATAATTCTGTTTAGACTATCCAAATAGTAGAAATTCATGTATATTGAATGAGTAGATATTAATGGAGAAAAAAATACAAAAATGTAATAGTCATATAAAGACCATAAAAAATAAACAACTATATATACTAAATTAAAATAAAGTGGAAGACGATACAATAAGAGGAAAATAAAAAAATACATCAGGCTGAACTAGATGATACTATATCTCAAAATACTAAAAAAGGGACTCTAATAGTGATATTATAATTTATGAACAATCCATGAAAACTCTTTTAAATCCACCACATCCATCCTTGGATAAAACGAATAAATCTAATGAATATTATCTAATACTAATAACCTGAGATAAAATATTAGAGATTTATATACAAGATTAGGAAAGTTTATATCTTGGGTGTGAGACAATGAATAGTATTTTGAAAAATAAATTATTTAGTCCAATTTATATTATATTACATAAATTATAGTTGGAAAATTAATTTAAATTTTTTTAAACACGATTAAGTGTAATTAAACGAGTAACATGATAAAACTCTTTCTTTCCAAAAATTGGGTAAAAACTTTTAAGAACAATGAGGCCCTTCCTACCTAAAACCATATTTTAACCCAACCAAGAAATAAAATATCTCCTTAAAAATATATTTTATCTTCTGGGTAGTATAATTTTAAATTCATTAATAAAAGAACTGTTTATTACTCTTTTCCAAAAAATATATCAATATTTATTTTTCAAAACAAGAACTCTATTTTTAAATCCATACATTAAAAATAATTTATAAAAATGTTTTAAATTAAACCAATCCCAAAACCATGAAAGGGATTAAATACATTAGGCACCAAGATATCAATATAAAAAATAAATGTAAAACAATCCTAGGTTCTTCGAAATAGAAATCAAGCTATGGGATATAATCAAGGTATATATATATATATCAGTATCCCCTAAATCATCCAAAAAGGATCTCGTATAGAAAACTCACTAGGCTCTAACATTAATGATACATGACTTGGTTTCCATATAACGTACTCTTTAGGGACACCATAGTGAATCCAAAGCATCCCTCTCTGCACCCCTTTGAGAAACTAAGTACAAAATAAACCTCTAATAGAGTGTAACTTTCCAAGAGAAATAATTATCCTATGAAAACTAAATTAAAAAAAACATATGTACCTACTAATTTGTTATATAGATTCCCCATGATATCATAGAAAGGATCCGAGGAAAACAACTTGGTCATCACAAATATCTATATTTCAATTAAAAAACAATGAAAATAATCTCACCTTCAAAACTGTCCCATAAAAGAACCCCTTTCAAATCCATTAATAATAATCAATAATAAATATCCTTGATGATGCCACAAACCATTACCTTGAAAAAATAAATATAGGAGATTAAAAATGAGGGAAAATCATCATTTCAAACAAAATCTCTTTAAATGTTCCAATGGGGCCCTTGAAAACATGCTTTGAATAAAAATCCATTCTATAAACCTTTAAAAATTTGTATTTAAAAAATTCATTCAAATTAAAACTCCCAAAAAAATCACCAATTTTCATTTTAAATCCATTATAAATAAACTCAATAATTATATTTACTAACATAATTACTTATTGACCAACAAACCCTTCTTTTAAATCACATTAATTCTTTTTAAAGAGAAACCATGTAATATTCATGAACAACTTATATGAAATAATTCAATTACTTGTTAAAAAATATATTAAAATGATTTTCAATCCCCACATGGGTAATACATTTAGGAATAATTTTGATAGAAAATAAATTTAAACAACCAAGCATTTTATGGAATGAAATTTAAATAAAATTATTAAAACATCTACATTATTCAAGTGGGAATCTAGCCACATTGTATTTCCATTGATATTTATGTCTTGAATAATAAAATGGATATTTTTAATAAGACATGGTGACACCAAACCATTGGATTGTATCTTACAATATCCCTAAAATCGTCCACATTTGGGTTAGGGATTCTAGAAGAAAAACAATTGATAAAAGAGGATGGGAGACGATTAGGAGGAAAAAGAAAAGATTACATTAAGGAAAATAATTTATTTTTTTGGATACACACATGGAATAAAAGTGGAAGGGAGAAAATGAGATATCCTCACACACCCATATTCCTTAAAATGAAAATAGAGGTGGCGAAGTCCAAAAATTCGGTTAAAAAAATAATGTAAAAGATGAATTTCACTTTTATGTGAACTTGTGAATATCACACAGTTATTCCATTTTTTTCGGGAAATCGCGCAAAAATAGTGTAGAGATCATTGGATTAGTACAACACACTCACACATTTTAGCCGTATGGTATAGAAAACCAATCACTAATCTTTTCAAATTCTCTATTAAAAACAATAGCACTATTATAAAATCCCACACATGGTTCTCCCCACTGATGAACAATATTTGTTCCAAGAACCCTTGGAAAAACATATCTCATGGTTTCTACTATATTTATCATGATTTGGAAACAACTCAATCACTATACCTGCATACTAAACTATGTAATAAAAAATAAACATGGAATGTCCATGTAAATGTGCCCATGAAGTGTCATCATATGGTTTTCCCCTGAAATGTGTTCTAACCACGCAATGACAAAGAATTAAAAATTTTAAAAAATTTAAAAAATTTAAAATTGAAATCTCGTAGTTTTTAAATACCAAAATTTAATATAAAAAAATAATGGAACATTGATATGTTGGTGACACAATTCACCCCACAATAATAATTTATTTCCCTAGATAGTCATTAGATGATATTGAAAAAAAATAAAATCCAAAAAAAAACGAAAATTGGATAATGGAGGTCACTAAACCACTCAATAATATACTTCAAAATATAAATACCATTAATATTCTAATTACATAAAAATCATGGATAATATCATTAACAATCTGCCAAAAATGTCAATCATATCTTAGAAAAAAGTCAAGAAACACAAAACTACAAGGAAATTGATACATAGGATAGGCCTACCCAACATTAAAAATGCATATCAAATAATGTAATAATATATAAGTCCTCCTAAGGGAAAGAACATCAGAAAAATGATGACCAAATCAAAACCCCACAAGGGACCACATCCCACAAGGGTATATCCAAAAGGCAACAAAACCAGGTCTGGAAACTAACACATCCCAATACAATATAAGAAATTTTATTAATCTAAGGCATGCCTTGATATGGAGAAATGTTGTTCTAACCTCGACACATGACACTAAACCCAGGGTAACACAATTCTAAACTCATAGAACATTGACCTATGGTAATTGAAATAAGAAAATTATAACTTTATAGAACCCACTAATAACCAGAAACAACTATACCTACCAATTGTCATAAGATTATACCATTTTATTCCCTTATTATTTTTCAAATAGGCCTCATATCATTCACATTCCATATTAAAGAAAACATAAACCACAAAATTATAACCAAATTAGACATGAATATCCAAAATTAACCACAAATCACCAGGGAGAAATCCCCAAGATCACCCAAAGGATACAATAAAAAAAGGTCACAGAAAATCTTCCACCACAGTAAGATAAATGATCATTAACTTCTAAATAGTTCATTAGAAAATATATACCATATCCAAAATCCACCACACATAATCTGTAATGGAAAAAACCGACAATACTTTTCTTCTAAATAGGGCTCAAGAACATAACGTCTTCTCCACCTATATGATATTTGAATAATTCTATTAATTAAAGACCATACTGAATTATTATTAAACACACACTAAAACACATTGAGAGGGAGAAATGAAATTTTCTCAATATTCATATCTTGGGAAATGAAAAATTTTAAGAGTTCCATCAAGAAAAAGATGATTCAATCTAAGGTTGATCCAATGATAAATATTTATTACTTCCATTGAAACCATTTAAGGAGGAATAAATTAAGGAACATAAAACTTGAGTCCATCTCACCCATGTTCTTCAAAATAAATCAACCAGTCATATCTTATGAGAAGGGGAAAAAGAAAAAATCACTCAATAAATAAGGTGAAACACATCCCGTAATCCCATTCCCCTAAAACCATTATGTTATATAAGGAACAATTTTTTATAGAAACACATGTTATTTTAATAGAACCCAATATTTTTAAAACACTAACACTAATAAAATTTATTAATTTCTCTAGGGAATTTAAAACACATTTATTTATCTTAAAAAACTAATAACATCCCATTTAAAATTATAATATCACCCCATATTCACTAATATACTCTTTATTTAAAAATAATTTATTTAAATTCAACTTTACATTTCAAAATTATCCTGAATTTAAATTTTAAAACAAACCACTCTTGAAAACACACTCCAAGAGAATGAAAATACTTTCCAAATGACCCAAAAAACAAGTATTAAACACAATAAACATTCCAGATCTCATTATAATATCAACCATTTATAAAAACCATTTAATTTTTAAATACCATCCCTAGGACTTCATTTCAATGTTTTTTATGAAATACCAGTTTTCCCATTAAATATAACTAGTTAAAAAATTATTTAAACAAGAAAAATTGCATCTCCATAAAAAATCCAATCCACATCATAAAAATATATTAAAACTCCATTTAATTCACACCCATTTATGGGTCTCAGAAAAAGGAAGTCTAAATACCCATCTAAAATGAAATACAAAAAAATGTATGACATTTGATCCTAGTTTTATGGACTATACACTAATCAATTAATAAAATTTTGAGAGGCTTTAGAATTGACACCGTACAACTGAACAATTGTTAGGATATTTTTATACTAACTGTTCCTTTATTATCATCCAAAAAATTGAGAAATTGAACCATGATTACTAAAAATTTGAATTGAGGTTCAAAACACCATTAATAATAATCAAAACAAAATTCCAAAAACTCAATACTGAAATCCAAACTATCCTCGACATCATTAGTGTTATCAAAAAAGTTGTTCATGATAAACATACTCATAACCAACCTCCTAAGTTCCAATGAAATTTATAATCTATATTCTACTAGAAAAACCAAATAATAAGATATAATTTCAATAACATAGTACCTTTTGAGAAATCTAGACTTTGATACCATTTGTATGGAACCATGCTAGGCTGACCTAAAGCATCACCCGAACCGATACACCATTAGACCAAAAGGGAATTACTGATCCCAATGGAGTTATAACGAGTTTTTGGGTTTCATGATTGAATCCTTGGAAATTATTTTCACTATTGAAAATAACTCATAAAGCATTGAAGACTACAAAGAATCTAAAATAGCCTCTAAATATAGTGGAAATACATGAAAATAAAATAATTAGAAATAAATTTAGAATCAATAAAAACCTATAATACAAGATTACATATATCCAAAATAATTAAGATGATACAATGAATAAAAACACAGTGTATTTAGATACAACCATATCAAATGTGAAAAATACACAAAATCAAAAATGGTCAATTCTAGATCCAAAAAGGAAAAAATATGAACTTGGGTCACTCCAAAAAAAATCTGAACATGACATACCAACACATTACATAACTCACCAAGTCCATCCTCATATAAAATGAACAAATCTACTAAATGGGATTCAATACTAGGCACTTGAAAGAAAAGAATTGAACTGCATACACATGCACACACTAATGTATATACTAGGTCTAATCATAACATACATGTTATAATTTCACCAAAGAGTCTTTGTAGTTATTTTCATATAAAATTACATAACCTCTAGTTTGAACATAATTTAAAAAAATATATTTTCACATGAATAAGTATACTAAAAAAGAGACATGATTTAAGTCATTATTTCCAAAATTAGGTTGAAACATTTTCAGAAAAATAAGGATCAACAAGACTTAAACCAAAGTTTTAACCCTATAAATAAATCAAAACATTATTATCTATAAATCTCCTAAAATCTTTGTTTTAATTTATTTTTAAAAAATAAATTTCTTCATCCTTCCCCAAAATAATTCACAAAATGCCTTTAAAAAAGTAACAATATAATTTTTAAATGCATACTTTCCATTCCATTTGTGAATATATTTTTATATAAATGAATACCATAATCAAGATAAGGCAAAAACGTATGTGGTCACCAATATATTAATGGAAAAAAATATAACATCCAACAACCAAGAAAAGGTGCTATGATATCAAAATCTCTCTAGGGGATATAATCTAGGAATATGTATTGGGATCCCACAACTAATCTAAAAAGGACCTAGCATCATATGGAACAAAAAATTATCTAACATAAATGATACCAAACTTGATTAGATCATACCAAACTCTTTTGGGCCCCTAGTAATGTTGACTTATCCCTCTCAATACCCCTTCAGTCACCAAGAACAATATAAACCCCCAAGTAACTAGCTATCCTACATAGACATAAATAAAATAACACACATTTTCAACTTCTACTTATTTACCTAGGGATCCCATGATATCACCAAAAGTAGGTGTAAAAAAATAAACAATGTGATCATCACAAAATAAACATTTTAAAGAAAAATAAATAAACCTCATTTCACCTCAAACATTATTGTATGAAAGTGTTCATTTCACAGATATGGATAAACATCAATAATAAAAGTCACCCACTATGTCATAATATATAATAAAAATATCATAAAAATGGGGATCAACAATAATTTAATATCACAATTTGAAATCAACCATGATTCACCAATCTTGTTTGTAATATGAAATTTCTTTGAAGACAATAAAATTATATTTTTTAATTAATACATCATTTTTTGTGGAAATTTAACTATTCAATAAAAAACTTATAAATGATTTTATGTGGCTACACATAAAGGTAAAATCCAATTTACCATTATAAAATACTATGCAATAATTTTTTCATTCAAAACATATTATGGGTGGGATTATAGGTTCAGTAGAATCTAAATCTTGATAGAATAATAATATTAAATATATTATATCACATGCACATGATTTTTGTGAAATCAATAAATATATCAAAAGTGATATTTATAATGGAAAATAGGAGACATCCATTAGGTCTGAAATGTACATTTTACCCTATGTTAGATATAACATTCTGTACCCATTGAGTGTTTGATGAAATTAAATGTATGTGTAAATTTTTATATATTTTTTACCATTTATTTATTGTTTTATTTTATCTTATTTTTCTTATTTCCATTTCATCCTCCTTCGTATTAAAGGTAATCCTGAACCCCCATCTTCACGTGAACATAATCTAAATTCATAGTAAATCAAAAATTTTGACCCATTTAATTTTACAATGCCTTAATTGGGTAAAATTAAAAACTTCTCAATAAATTTTCAGTTGAAACAAAATTTAAATTAGGGTACTAAATTTTGGGTCAAACTTATGAGGATTGTGTTTTGAAATAGCCGAATGATTCAACTTCCATTATTAGTTGATATAGTTGTGTCTAAGTAACCAAATATGTCCTTTAAATACATTTAGTGAAGTTCTATCCATCATATTTAGGTAATTTTATCAGTTTCAGGCATGGAAAAGCTTATCCTATTCCCAATTATGCATTGTGCCTAAGGTTTATAATGGGTTGTTGTTTTTTTTTTCTTCAATTTATTTAGAGTAAATTTAAATTTTAGAAAAAGGGTCAATTTAAATAAATGAGATTAAAACTAAATATTCAATGTATAATTCTTATTGGGAATATAAAAGGATAGTTACACTGAATTATTATGAGATAATAACAAATAATTATCAAGGGATAATTCTATATAATTTTAAAATTATAATTAAAACAAATTATCAAAATATAATTATTGCGAAATTATTGACATCAATAGTTAATAATTACCAAATGATAATTACATTAAACTATCAAATTATAATTCTTAACTATATTATCAAAGGAAAATTAGGTATAATTATCAAAAGATAATTACAAATAATTATCAAAAGTTAATTATAAATTATTATCAAAAAATATTTATGTAAAAATATAAAGGGATAATATAAAAAAAATTATAAATGATCAATTTATAAAAATTATCAAAAGTTAATTATTGTTAATTTCTCAAATTTTAATTGTTAAAAATTATTAGATGATATTTACATCAAATTATCAGAGGATTACGAAAATTTCATAATATAGTGATAATATAATAATATCTATTGATCAATTAATAAATTAATAAAATTTTAAAAATATAATTTGAAAATTACTCAAAGGATAATTATATTGTTTTATCAATGAATATTTATAAAGAAAAACCACACAATATCTTAGACTAATCCAAATATATATGTATTTTCAAACATGTTTTTATAATTATTATTGAGTATACACTTGTTCATGTGTTGTACTAATGTAATCCATTGGAAATTATCTAAGAGAGTGAAAGTATCATCACATGTGATATTTTATGTCTTTTATAAATAAAATGGATGGTTTTGGTTCTAGAAACTCTTAAAGAACCTCAATAATTTAGGTATTAAAATATATGATAATAAGGTCCAAGAGTAGGTGTTCTAGGATGTAGATATTTCCACTCCCACTTTCGAACCACATAGTGTGGTTTATCCTAGTCATCTATACTGATGACTTTGGTTTAGGATGTTACTCACCTATTGGAAATTTTTTACAAATTGTTCCATGTTATAATTTATGTGATGGAAAATTTCATAACCATTCATGATTGTGATCACATGTCGGTGTGTGTGTGTGTATAGATCATGAGTTCCACTATGATATTTGTTTCCCTGGGTGATTCTAGAGTATCTTGTTTCCATTTTTTATTATGTTCATATACCTGGATGAGTTTCTAGTATATTTATAATATAGACATTCTTCCATGTTTACTTTACCGTGTATATATGTTACATTTCTTTGGAGGTATCAATCTTGGTGCCCTAAATAGTTCGAATGGCATGCCATGTTTACCCATTATAGGGGGATTGTTATTAAATCATGTTGATAGTGATGATTGAAAAAATAAAAGGGTTGAGATATAATGATACCATAAAATTTTATGTTATGGATGAAATATATTCATAAGTATCAAGAAACATGATACCTATTTGACCTATGAGTTACATGTCATATATTAACTTCTTGATTCTGAGTGGTTTTATGAGTATCATTCCGTACTTGAGGCCTATATTGAGCCGCATGTATACATGATTATAATAGGTTTTCTAATGATAGATTAACTATCCTATTGGATGGTTTGGTTATTACAGACATCTTTTTGATTTCATTTCAACATCTATCAAAATTATGTATAGCTATGGGAATAAGGGATCTAGGTTTTTTTCATGAATTCTTGGTTTTGGGTGGTATATTTCTTTTTCTATTTATTAATTTATTATTACAAGGTATACCATTTTTAAAATTTAGTAATCTTTTTTTAGGATCCATTGGTAGTTTTCAGTGAGTCTTTTACTCCCACTCTATTGAGAAATTTCAGTATGCATGAAGATTTCATGTCTTGGGTTTTAGGGAAGGGAATGTGCCATGTGGTGGATAACAGAGTAGAGGATCATGGAGTTGGAATTTAATTGGGATATACTTTGCTAGAAAAAAAGATGTTATTTATTTATATTCATTTATTTACTCTAGTTTTCCTTCTGCAATGAGATTTATTTTTATTATATATGTGAAAGGTATTCCATCATTTTAGTTTTTTCTTGTAATATGATTTTTATTATGTTTTTTTAAAATTTTAATTATCATAATTATTATTTTTTGACAAGATATAGAGCCTATTGTATCCCCACTAATGAATTTAGACCCTCATTTCAATTAAAATTTCTATTGTGCATGGGGAGGCCCAGGAGAGATCATGTAACCCTTCATCTTATACCTCATGGTTTGGGTCTGGGTGATATAAAATGGTATCAAATGTCCATGATCCAATAACAAGTTTATCATCATTTCTTGATTTGGTATAAGGTAGATAAGAGATAGAATATCAATGACTCAGGTAAGAGAACTATAATAGTTTATATCCACCATTGTATAGTGGCCATCTAGGTTTCTATGTAGTTGGGGGAATAATTTTTTTCTATTACTATAGGTTAAATAATTATTTTCTAATTCAAAGGATGTTGATATAAAATTTATTAGTTTTTAGGTGTGTTCATGAAATAAAACTTGGAATATAGGTCCACATTTCATATATATACCTATCATTGTTCTACATAGTAGCAATTTAATTAAATTCCTTAATTTGGGTTATTTATTCCTGATAATTTCTCTTTGTAACACACACACATATATATATATATATAACAATATATGATATCATGATATTTTATAATAGAAAATAATTAGTTTAATTGATTATACTGTTTTGTTATTATATAAATTTTGACATTAATTAACATTTACATATAAAGATTTGGTTTAGTGCTAATAGGAGTATACCTTAGGTCATGATATGTCTTAGAGGAAAACTTTCTGTGATCCCATTGTTTAGATAAGATCTATTTATGTATTTAATTTTCCTTATTATTATAAAATATTAATCCTCAAAGTATTTTAGTGGGAAATTGAGATAAAAATGATGGTCCTCCAGATCATTTTTCCATACTTTCCCTAATGGTTCTAGCTGTAGGCCCAATATACCCATAATCGAGATCTATCATGAATAGTACTAATGAGGCATGGGTAACAACTCTCCAAGACCACCTCTAATAGGCCAAGGGCTAGCAACTGGCGTTGAGTAGGCATATCACTGACATGGGAGACATTATGTTTATACCTGTATGCACACACACATCTCCATGCTCACAAAATACTAAAAAGAAAAAAGAAAACAAAGCATGTAAACATCAATACCACACAACCAGAGTAAAATAGAAGTTATGACAGAGAATGAATGGAAAACAACGTCCACCAAAGAGGTAAATAACTTAATTAGTTGAGACCACTCTAGAATGACTACCTTCGGTCCTCCAAGGACTCCGTCAAAAGTCATATGGTCAACAAAAGACAAAAAACTTGTGTGGGAAAATACTGTGCATGGGTGAGTATAAAAATACCGAGTAGGATCCCCATAAACCGAAAAGAAAAAGGGAGTAATTGAAAGTCAACAGTCCACATGACCTAGCCTGAGGGAACCCCACATGAGATAGAATATCCATATCAAACCATCCTAGATTGTACATGAAAATTCAACTTGATCTACCGGGCGTGTCAACCCCAACAAGTGTCATCACCACAAGGACTACCAGAAATCACCCAATATATACTCATCTCAGACACTACATCTCATGAGGTTCCAGCCTAATAGTTGTGAAAATGATTCCCTTATTAGGATCTAATGATTGCATAATACCAAGAGAACACACTCTAGGATCTCAGCCATCCTAGATGGAACCCATCCTAGAGACGAACTTCATCAGGAACAAATATATGATTATTAATGGTACATTTGAGAGAATGTGCTCCATTGGGAACATCATACTGTGGCCAACACTAGTGTGTAGTACCATAGGTCTTTTTGTTATTACCTTGAACCCATCATAAGCTAAAGAAACCCAAGTGATTATCCCCACCCATCTCCACTACACACATTTGAGGGAGAACTGCTATAGACTATGTATGACATGAATACTCTCTAACAGGAGAGAATGGATGGACCCACACCACTCCACTTCCCCCACACACAATTAAGTACTACTCCTAACTAAATTTTGAAACCTCTTTAAAATCTGTATGGAGTGGGCCACACCTCTTTCCATTGATGGAGCACTAACTCTTATGACGGAATCATTCATATCAAGTGAAGGGGCCCACTCCTCATAACTATATCACATATTCTAGGGACCTAAAACTCCAATGGAGGACCCAATACCCATAACTACTTAGATATGGGGGAGTAATACTCTATAAGTGAGTAATTACGTCGTAATCCAATAGGGGATTACTACTTAGATAATGGAGGAATAGTATCCTCATACAATAGGGTTGTACCACTCTGTGGATCAAGGACCTGCACCCTAAACCGGTAGGGGAGTACCATTCAGTTGCTAATGAAACCACACCCTGGTATGATAGGGGAGTAACAAATCTTGCATCTCATTCACTATGGTAGACGCTCACCCCAACATGGAAGGATAGTACCAAACCCATGCTTGAGGACCCTCACCCTAACATGACAAGGGAGTAATAACTCTGCTGGAACAAAATGTATGGAGGAACCACACCCTAAATAGACAGGGGAGTACTAACTCCTAGGATTTTTAACCAACTCCTTGACATGACATGGGAGTACTGAATCTACCTATATGTCTTATATGGTGGACCCACACCTTGGAACGATAGGGTAGTACTATCCATCTTGAGGAACATCAAGGGGAAACCTGCGCACTATTCTATCAGGGGAGTAAAACACTCAGATTAAACTACACAAAGGTAAAAAACCCACACCTATGAAGTGGGGAGTCCCTTATCTACCTCAACAGAGAGGTATGAAAAACCCGCACCCTAGTCCATTAGTGTAGTAACAGTCCTAGCGTCTCTCAATACGAACCACACTAATCTCAAACATCTTCTCAGTTTCACTCCACAATAATCTTGATTGGATGATTGCACCTTGTATTTCCTAAGATGTAATAGAATCCACCATCATTTTATATGCATAAAACCACTCAGGATGGACTAATCACAAGACGGAATATGAGTCCCATTAAAGAATATATAGATGGTGGAAGATCCTCGGAGGATCTCATAGCAGTACACAATAGGTGAGCCCACCCGAGCACCTACCCGTGTATCTGGTCTAGACGAGTTCCAACCCATGAAGGGGTAAGTGGCGTGTAGAGGACGTACACTTCAGGTCCCTCATCCCTTAGTCCCTGAACTTGTTCATATTTTACACGGATCGTCCCACTGTGTCCCTCACATGTCGTGATTCCCAAACAACACAGTGTGTTCAAGATATATAGCCACCTTCCACTATTGTTTTCCCATATCCATGTACTGGATCCCATGTCTATTTATCATGGCCATGTGTTAGTACAAGGTCTTGTGTATTCACATAGCTTTCCAAATCCATGTACCATGGTCACACGGTTTAGGGAAATATACATTGTGTAACCCCTATACATGGTGTGTAGTTCAAAAAATTCATCTTATCTGAATTTGAAGATCTACACAGCATGTGTCACTAAATTACATGCTATGTAGATGGTGATTCTAGTTGAGAATCACCTTCAAAACCCTCTGATTCACCCCATTTTACCACGAAACCTACAAATCTACCTAGAAGGGATCGGTAACAATTGTATTTAGTTTCTAAAACATTAAAACAATGAAAAAACAAGGGGATCAGGACCAAAAATCAAATCCACCTACCTCCTTAGAGAAATTTGAATGCTTTGGATCAAGAAGGATTCTTGGATCATTTTAGTTATCTATCTAATGACGATATTATTTAGAAATAGAGACAAACTGAACCTCGTAGCATAAATTTGGATCCATTTCCATTCATCCCCAAATGGAGGTGGAGGGGAGATGTGTGGATCTCCTTTGAGTCATGACACCATACAAAATGGGAGGGGGAGGGTTATATTAGTTTTAGTTTTAGGTTTTAATTAATTAATTAAATTATATTTTTGTTAATTATTATTTTATAAACCATCCCAATAACTTTCCTTTGACCAATCATCCATGTGATGACTATTTTATACCTCACAGAGGGTAAAAATGTGCTTTTTGACTCAACCACAGTCTCAAAAATCTGATTAGAGTCTCCGAGTGAGGTTTGTTACTATATTAAATTGAAAATATGCATGCATGACTAAATATATTTAATATTTTTAAAATCATAGTTCTGAGGCTCCCCAAGCCTAGACTTTTTGTGCCGAATTTTCGCTAGACTCCAATTTTATTTTTGAAAATTCCAAAGTCCTCTTGTTCAAAACTATAGTCATTAAATTCTCCTACCCTTATGAATATCTGTACAGAGAAAAATCTTAGGAATACAAGAAGAAACTAATCTCCCCACTGGACACACATGCCAACCAACTCACCTAGTGTACCTGTACTGCTTATAGTTATGCACGCAGAGGAAACACCATGATCGAAGCACTATCATGTTCGACTTCTACCAAGCCAACAATGTGAAACAAATAGGAACGTGTATTTATCTACGATAGGTGGGAAAAAACCAAGCACTACGATCCATCAATAGTTAGGGGTTTTAGTGGTACACCACATCGCTAATCTTGAGACAGATACTAATGGTACCCCATAGTTCACATATGCTTCATTATAGACTGTACAACAACCTCATCAAGTGTTTTTTGTTAAGGGTTGATGCTAAATGCATGAGGATATTCACGAACAAAATAGAGCTATCCAAGTGTAAACACTAGGGCTTACTAGGCCCTTCATCTACAAAACACCATCTATAACACATCTCACCAATAGAAAAACACTACCACACCCATTATTGTCATCCCAACAGAGTATGGATAGAAGGGAAAAAATACAGAAAACATAAATATCACAGGGTATAACTCTGCAGCCACAAAAAAATTATAAGTAAGGATCATCCTTTCATAGGGTGTCCAAGCTAATGGGTTAGAGCAGAAAAAATACACTAGTAAAGCCAAGTCCTACACCAAAACTACATCACATAACCTCACCCAAAACACACAAGCCTGAGGAACATGTCCAACAAAACTCAATACAATCCATTTTGAAAAACACTGACTTACCAGCATGATTTTAATCGCATCACAAAATTTAATCTCATTGTGGAAAGCACCCATACTAATGATTTAAAACCAATGAAAATCTACACCACATCCTCCTTGAGTGTGTAGCCTACAAAGAGGAAGCCAAACACACAAGGATACTCATGAAAAAAGGTCTAATCTAAACAAAATGGGTCTTATCGAGACCTATTTCATGTTCTAAAGCAATGAGGCCTTGGATTAAACAACCAACATAGGGTTCTATTGAAGCCCTACATCACCCTGGTTAAACCTCGACCATTTGAAGGAAGAAATGTGTAATAAAAAATTGTATAAAAATTTCTACTATAGAAAATTTAATAGGCACAAGGAATAAATCTATTCATCTTTAGAGCTTCTGAGTCAAAGCCTATATGTCCTTCAGCTATCCTCTATCATATATTCTAGCTCCTTGGGCCTGGCTCGGACCACCTGTGGGTGGTGGTGGCCACACCTCAAACTGCCTTCCACATCCTACACCTCTTCCAGCCCTCCTTATCCACAAACTTTCATAACTCCTTGATCTAAGTGTTGTCTTAACAAAGGAAGCTCATTGGATGACTCCTTCTTAGTAGAAAAATGGGTTGAAAAATCATTGTGATATGTCCCTGGTTGTCAGAAGTGTAACACCGCCACTCATGCGGTTTACCTAATCCTCTGAATTTCTCATGTGCTACAGACCCACATGTTTATGTCTGGGATTGAGTATGCCTCCAGAGCCACGATCCTATTACATGTCATTTTCCTAATCATAGAGATGACTTAGCCTCGTGACCACTACTGTGGGTCACATACAGCTGTTCCTCAGAATGGAAACCTTCCACCACCGGAGCTCACTTCAGCACTTCAACATAGGTGTTAATGTAAAACAGAATAAAAAAGAGAATGATGTCCCCATGTAATCCCTACTAAAAGGTCTACTCTTCGAAGAACATATATCAATCCATATCAAATGAGTATCCCAACAAGTCTATGAACTTTACAAAAAACATTGATATTTTCATGGTTCCATGACAAAGCTACAAATATTCCTCGATACACACTGATATTAATGTGGATAGGTAAAAAAATTACATTCAGAGTCTCTCAAACTCATTCCAAGTGTTTTTTTACTCATCATGAGACTATATCACCAGACACAACCATCAATCGACCGAAATCGGAAAAAGTCTTGTGGTTAGTACCACCATCTGAGTGAGAGATATCCTCACTAAGTGGAAAACTCGTTTTGGTAGCTCAATCCAGTCATCAATAGCCAAGGGGTTATGATCAACTTAGTACCATAGAGGATTCTACCACTGGAGCGTTTTCTTCACACTCACCATGCGTGTATCCTCATCCTGAACTACTGGTAAAACCTACTACTCAATAGGTAGTGGAACTGCTGATGGATCACCTGAAGGTTACACCTTAGAATCAATTCCTTGTACAGAAACCTCATCACATGGAAGATTTTCATCACAATAATGAATTAGAATCTTGTCCGACTATATTCCCAGTGGAATCATGAAAGAGAATCACGATATAACACATTAAAAGATTATATTTTGAGATATGACTCAAGAAGGACAATGAAAACCAAAACTCAGTCCAATATGATTCATGTACCATTTATTTCCCAATGAAAAGTGTCGTAATGTACCGAGTCAAAATTTTGGTTATTAGTGTCTCAGTGAATGGATACATCAGCCACTGTACCAACACTAGAACCTCTGGCTTGAGAGACAATCTCGAAATACCCTTAAAATATCTCTATGAAAACCAAACCAAGATCATGACATTATGGTCCAAATACAACATAAACTAGCTTTGATATGTCTATCTCATGAACCGACCTGATGAGTCCTAGGCCCCAACTCCATATGCCCGTCTCCAATAGTCCAGGGGCTGGAGACTAGCACTGAGTAGGAATATCATTGACATGGGATCCATTTCCTATGTAGTTGTTTGCATGAACACATCTCCAAACTCACAAAATTCTGAAATTGAGAAAAATGCATGAATACATATATATCCCCCTACCAGAGTACAACAAAAGTACTAAAAGAGAAATAAGAAAAAACAATGCCCACTATAGAAAACTGTAAAACATCCAACTTTCTCAGAAGGAGGGGATCAGTATCAACTGAAACTGCCAAAAATATTCTCTGTCGAACTCCGATAAACATCTTGGTTAGTATAGATCACTATTCCCTGCCTGCCTTAGGTCCTGTGGGGACTCCATCAAAAGGAATGTAGTCTACACAAGACAAAAAATGTGTCTGATCAAATCTTGTGTAAGGATGAGTAGTAAAACACATAGTAGGTTCCCCAAAAACCAAAAAAAATAGAGAAAATAGAATTCAATACACTACTCGACCTACCCAGAGGGAACCCCAATTGAGAGAGAAAATCTATCTCAAACCATCCTCACATGTACATGACATGTCATCTCGGTATACCTGGGGTGTCAACCCTGGCATGTTGCCACACAAAAAGGACTCCCAAAAATCACCCAGATATACATGTCTTAGAAAATATATCTGACAAGGATCCAACCTTATGGATAGAAATCAGATAATATTCATAGGATCTAATCATAATAAAAAATTATGAGAACACACTCCATGAGCACAACCATCACAGATAGCACATGTCCGAGTGATTCACTCAATCAGGAACAGATCTATGGTATCTAATGTCATGTTTGAGAGAACTTGTTCCATGGAGACCATATTACTGGGTCCCACTCTAGTTCACAACATGAGAGGTCCTTTCATTGTTTCCTTTCACCCAACACAAGCTATGGAAACCCCAGTTAAGTGGTGTGCCCGTCACCAATACACACAATTGAGGGAGAACTGCTCCAAACTATATACCACTTGCATACTATATAAAAAGTGATAACAGAGGGACCCACACATTGACACCTCCCCATAGTCAAGGTAGTACTTCTCCTAACTAAATTGTGAAACCTTTGTCACTCTTTTATGGAGTTTCCCACACCCCAGTCCATTGATGGAACACTAACTCCTATTCAGGCATCATTAATATCCCATGGAGGGGCCCACTCCTCGTTACTATTTCCCATAGTCGAGGGAGCTCGAACTCCACTGAAGGACACACTCCCCTTTGAAACCAAGAGATAGGGGAGTACTACTCCATAAGTGAATACACATGCATTTATCGAACCGGGGATTACTACTCAAATAAAGTAGGAACCACACCCTGATATAATAAGGGAGAACCACTCCAAGGATCAATGACCCACACCCTAATCCATTAAGCGAGTACCACTCAGTTACTGGAGGACCCACACCATAGTAAGACAAGGTAGTACTGACTTTAAAAACACATTCATTATGGGTGAACCAATACCTGGAATGGAACGAATGTACTGACCCAATTCTTGAGGACCCGCTCCGTCACATATTAGGTGAGTTCCAAATCTGTCAGAACAACATGAATGGAGGACCTACACTATGGACCAACATGGGAGTAACAACTACTATGAGAGAGGATCTGCTCCTTGACATGGGAGGGGAGTACCAAACCTATCTAAATGTCTTATATGGAGGACCCATTCCCTGGAACAATAGGGGGGTACAGTCCATCTTCATGAACATCAGGGGGAAAGCCACACCCTAGTCTATTAGGGGAGTATACTCTCGAAGGAAAATATCCAAAGGAAACAAACCCATTCTCATAGTGTGGGGAGTTTCATCTCAACCAAATAATAAAGGTATGTAAAACCCACAACGTACTCCATTATGGGGGTAACATTCCTAGTGTCTCTTTAGATGAACCACATTGATAGCCAACAACGACTCAATACTGTTCCCCGACTATCTTGGTCGATTCACACCACCTCACATATCTTAAGTCATAATAGGGGCCACCATCATGGTCTACCTGAAAAAATGACTAGTAAGGACTACTCACATACAAAAATACAAGTCTCAGATAAAAATATATGAAAGGTGAAAGATCCCTAGAGGATCTCCAAGTAGTGCATGACGTGCACCATGGCACACATAGCATGTGAGAACGCCTGAGCAGCCACCCATGAATCTGGTCTACATAGGTTCAAACTCGTGAAGGGGTAAATAGTGTGTATAGAAGGTAGAAACCATTTCCTTCATCACTTGGCCCCTTTCTGTGTTCCTCTTATAACCTGACTGGACAATAGTGTCCCTTACACGCTATGTATTCCACACTACACAACATGTTTAGCCTAGACAACCGACTGCCTATGTAATTTTCTCATGTCTCTATATCGAAACCCATGTCTGTGTATCTTGGATATGTGTTGGTATATGGCCTTGTTTTGTTTACATGGCTATCCTAAGACATGTCCCATGGTCATACGGTTTAGGGCACTACACATCGTGTAAAAACAATACATAGAATCTAGTCTGAAAACTTCATATCACCCAAATAGGAAGAGATAGAAGGTGACGTTTACTGAACTAAATGCCATGTGGATGGTGACTGAAGTCCAGAATCATAAAAAAAACCTTTGAATTTACCCTAGTTTACCCAAAACCCTATAGATCTACCTAGAAGGGATCTCTACCAATTGTATTTCGTCTATAGAACATTAAATCGCTTCATAAAAAAGGGATATGGACTGAAACACAAATCCACCTACATTGTTGGTGAAACACTGAATATTTGGATCATGAATGATTCAAAAATAATTATGGCTCTTGATATGATGATGGTATAAATCAGAAATGGATATTCAAAGCACCTCATAGTGTGGATTTTTATACGTTTCCATTTGTCACTAAAGAGATGAGGATTAGAGAGGCGTGAGTATCTTTTAGGTCATTCACACCATACGTGAGGGGAGGGGAAGGGTTTGATTAGTTTTGGGTTTCCGTTTTAATTAATTAATTAAATTTTTATTTAATTAATTATTCTCCCATAAACCAACCCGCCAACCCACCTTCAACTAAACCTCTAGGTGCGAACACTTTATGTCGTGCCTATGGTAAAAACGATTTTACAAACTCAACTAGGATCATAAAAATAAAATCCAAGACTTAGGGAGGGAGTTATTCCTATTTTTAAAAGAAACTACATGCACATAAAAATATAGTTTTAAATTTTTTAAAATATCCACGTTGAGGGTCCCCAGTACACGAATTCCCATGCCGACTCAACGACTAGCTCCAGAAATAATTTTTCAAATATCCGGAAGTCCTTAGGGTCAAAACCAATTCTATTACAAGATGCATGGTTGATTATATAATTAATTTACAACTCCAGATATTATAGGTAACCAATAGACCATATGATTCAATGTATTGGGATGATAATATGAAGATTTTATTCATCCTCATTGAGATATTCGTATACCTGAAGGTGAATCTCACTGCAATAATGCTATATGATTCTATTATATTTATTTATGGATTGATGGGTTTTCTGGGATGAGATGATAGAATATAATGCGAGGCTTCCAAGGAACTGTTTTTTCAAATATTTATTCTACAAAACAAAAATTTTGACCAAGACCATTAGTTCATAATGTTCCATCTAGGCTCCAAGATAGTAACTTATACTCCTCAAATTTAATGGATATTATCTACTTTTCTATAATTCTAACCTGTAAAGAGTCTTAAAAGTACACAAAGTTTTATATCATAATTCTACCTGAAATTATCTTGTGGTTATGGAACATCAACCTGGATTTATACCTTGAGGCTTTATGTAAGGATATTAACATTGATAAGTCCATATAGGAGGGTTGGGTAGTTTTTCTTAACCCACTAATAAACGTTTAGTCAGGTGGAGGTCCAACAACTTCAATGAGTATCAATTGTATTGGACGGAAGAGAAATATTATGGATATATAAAATAATAGTTTCATAATGGATGAGTAGAGTCTAAGATATTTATATACTTATAGATTTAATCCATAGTGCCTCAAATGTGGGAAGTAATGAAACTATAGTAGGGTCTTTACAACACCCTACAATCAGTTCCCATAGTGCAGTAAGACATTAAATCTCTATTAGTTCTATTTTTGTGAATCAGTGATGATTTTACAAAGGGGTGTAGGATGGGATTGAATTTTGACCCATGAATCTAGCCATGGTTCTCATCAGTGTAATCAGACTTGTTATCCATCATAGGGATATGGTTCAAGAGAAATTAAAACCTTTGTGTATGATGTGGATTAGACTCTAGTGGAAGGTAGAGAGGGGAAATATATTATTTCATATAAAAATATAATTATCATTATCTTATGTACTTCCTTATTTGATATTGGTCCTTTAAATTATTTTATATCTGCAAAATTAGTTTATGGACTTGACCTATTGGTCAGGTTTTCCCCTGAGTTATTCTATCATGATACACCATTGGGAATGAGAGTGGACTGTATTTCGTTGTTCCAAAATATTATTTTTGTCATACACAACTATATAAATCTATGGGAATCAATGATTCTACAGTTGATGTGCTTTACTAAAATTATCTCCATGTTTTTGTTATCTAGATTCTAAACCTGTATTGATTTCAATCATATATGGGTGTATTTTACTTAGCTGGAGGATGATAGAAATGTGATTACTGAAGAGTGGGAACTAAGAGTAGGAAGAGTTGGGATAGACTTAATTCATCTAATGATGATCAAGAAAAACATGGCAGAGTTGTCTCTTTAAGTGGTATAAATGACATACCACTCCAATCTTACTCCTATCATGTATATCGTTCTAGACATATTTTCGAATGAATTCATAAGAATTCCACATGATAGAGGATTTGACATTATGATTGAGATCATGTAGGGTGGAAAACCCCTTTCGATACACTCATATCATATGGAACTACATGTGATAAAGGATATCAGGTATAGTTGGACAAGTTATAGTGTAAGGGATATATCAGGTTGTGTACTTTACTATTGCATGAAACTGTGTTGTTTCCCATGATGTCATATCATTGTCTTTGAATATACATCTATTAATAGAAGCAGAACTAGGTGATGATGAATAATATATATCCATTTACTAGGATTTATGATAACTTCAATTAGTTACAGAAATCCATGTAGTTATCCATGATTGATCATTGATTTTTCTATCACCAATTATGAGCCAAGGAGGAGGTTATTCCAAAGGTGACATTTCAGAGCATGTATGGGATGTATGAGTACATGCTGATTTCGTTTAAAATTATCAATTTCAAAATAATGGTCATGGATCTCATGAATACGATCTTCCACCCATACATGGAATCGTTCATCACAGTGTTTGTTTACGAAATCCTCATCTACTCACCAACACTAGACAAACATGATGGGGGTGTCAAGATAGTCTTGAGTATGATTCAAGAACATTGTATTTATTCCACACAATCAAATCTCTAAATCTATATTCATGAGGTAATGTTTTGATCATATTATTTTTATATGATTAGTATATCAATGACCCTATATAAACGGGAGGTAGCCAAGTCCTAGATGCATCCCAACAATGTGATGATGATATGAAGAACTTTTGGGATTAGCTGGATAATATCAATAGTTTATCAATATCTTTTCCAGAATATCAACACCCATGACTAAACTGATGAAGAATATTTTGAAATTACTGTTGTTAGACTAGTGTCACGAGGTATTTCATGAGTTGTGGAGTCAGTTTATGATAACCCATATATTGAAAATCCGTGGTCCTTGGATTGGATATGCATTATATAATGATTCATAATGAATTAGTTTGGGAGTGGTGATGTTTTGGAGAGAAAAGGTGATAGACTATGCGTAAAAATAGGTATTCCCCCATAAGAAGAGCTCCCCTAATCCTGAATTGAATCTTCCATATATCATTCATTATTTGAAGTGTTGGTGATATTATCTCTTTAGTGATATAATTTTTGTTTAAACAGACCACCATATCAGTCACTAAATCTTCACATATTGGGACATGATACTTAGAAATATTTATGTGGTAGATTATCTAAAGGCATTTGACTTTGATATGGAGTATGAATTATGAATGGTAATTTTTTTATAGAAACTCTTAACTATAAGATGTATATTTAGAATGATCTTGGTTAGTATCCTTCAGAGGATCAATTGATCTTCATGATATTATTGGTTAACTAGAATATATTTGAATTTAAGGGTTAGGGATCTATGAATTGAACTCCCTAGATTGTTGCATCATACCTTAATGACCAAGTGATGCATGTATATGAGTTATACCTATAGTGTGTTGTGAAGAGAAAATTACAAGTTAAAGATGAAATAATGCTTAGATTGTTGATGGATGATGAAAATATGATCATGGTACATGAATGATTATTACTACCTTCTTATATTAGAGAGGAGGTGGTGATACATGTCCATACCCATATATTGGATGTACATCCTAGTGAGAAGAATATTTACCATGAATTTAAATGGTATTTTTAGTTACCACCAAAAAAGAGGGACATCAAAAGGTTAGTGTCATGATTCCTTACCTTTCATAGGGTAATGGGAATGAAACACCATCCTGGTAGTTTTTTTCTACATCTTCAAGTGACCATTTTTATGTGGGAGGATTTCATGATCAAATTTTAAAAGGGGTTACATATGACCATTGGGAGTCATGATGCTGCCTGGGAGATTACTGATCAATTGTGTAAGGCTTCCCACTTTCTATAGATATGAGATACTCACTTAATTGATGAGTTGGGAAAGATCTATATCATTTTTATTGAATGCATACATTGACTTACCAAGAGAGTTTAATCATATAGGGGTTCTCGTTTCACATTTTGGATTTGGAAGGGTTTGCAGAAATCTCTAGGGACTTAGCTGAGTTTGCAAACAATGTACCATACTTAGATGGATGAATTATCCAAACAGACTATACATGTACATGATTATTTTTGTGGATATTTCATACATGAATATAGTGGTTGTTGTGGGGACCATTTATCTTTTATTAGTTTTTGAAAAACTAAAATTACCAAGATTTGATTTAAAGGTAACCTTATGATGCTCTTTATGGAAGACCACATTGATCACCATTTTTTTTTGGAATATGGTATGTGAGGCAGTGGTTGTGGGGACTAGTTTGATTATATATTCTTCTTAGAGAGTTCATATAATTTCAATTAGTTTTATCTCTACTCAAAGTAGGAAAAAATCATACAAAGACTGTAGCATGTTACCTTTAGAGTTCACTATGTGTGAGAAGGTTTTCTTGAGAGTGACACCTCATCTGGGACACATATATATGAGGAAGTGATAAAAGATAGGACCATGGTTTTTGGGACCCTTCATGATAACTAAATTTCCAAAAATTGGGATATCATATTGATACTTCGTATTAATAATACGGAATACACAATGCGTTTCGTGTTCCATTTCTTTAGAGGTATATTGGAGATCCAACACATTTCATCAATTGTGAGGATGTAGAGATGGATATTGATGCATCTTACATTGGAAGTTTGTATAGATAATATACTAGAGTGAGAAATTCATTTTGGGTATGTTGGTAATACTTGTTTGTATTCAGTGGCTAGAATGACGAATCTATAGATAGACTTGGGAGCATGAGTCTGATTTTTAAGATGAGTGTTTTTAGTTGTTTGATTAATACATATATAATTACTTATTAGGGATGATAAGAATGTATAGGGTGAAAATATTAATATTTAAAAATTTAAAATTATAAATAAACCGATTTTTTGTAATTTATCAGCATTTTTAGAGGAAATTTAATTATTCAGAAAAATATACTTAGAAATGATTTTTTCGAATTACATATGGGTAAAAGACAAGTTAAATCTTTAGAATATAAAATTTAATATTTTTAATTTTTTGAGTATAATCAATGAGATATTCTAGGGCTCATAGAGACATGACTTTGATAGAATAAAAATATTAAGTATCTTATATCACATGCTTAGTATTTTTAGAAAAATTATAATATGTCCCAAATAGTGTTTAAAAAGGAAATATCAGACCACTGTTAGGCCAAAAATGTGGGTTTTACCCTTCAAGTTAGATTAATTTTGTGTGCTTTGGGTGTTTGGATAAATCTCATATGATGGTAATTTATTCCCTCTACATTTATTTTCTTTTTTTATATTTTTTTTTCTTGTTTCATTTTCATTACTTTTCCAATGAGAGGTTCTGAAACTCTTAATCCTCTGGTATTATTGATAAAAATTTGTCATGAATCTACTATTTTAACCAATTTATGTTTTAAACACTTTAATGGGATGAAATAAACTTTATACAATCAATTTTTATTTGTAGAAAAAATTAAATCAGAGTTCATAATTTGGTTTCGTCATACACATGTTTTGAAATAGATGAAAAATTCATATTCCATCATTGGTTGATCTTTTTCATTCTGAGAAAACCAATATCTCCTTGAAATGTGTTTAGTGAAGTTTCATCCATCCAATTCTAGTTTCCCCTTATTTCAAGTGTGTGATGACTCTTATTATTTCATGTTGTTTCTTACAACTAATGTGTAGGCTTGGTTGACTTTAATTTTTTATTTATTTCCATCCATTTATTTTCACTTATTCTAAAATTATTAGAAAAAATAAATTCTATTTTACCTAAATTGTCAAAGGATAATATATAACAATACAATATATGGATAAATATAAAAATATATCATAAGAGAATAATAATTATTTGTAAAGGGATAACTCCATAGAATTATCCGTAAATAATTCCATATAATTATCCATGGATAATTTATAAAGAACTATCAAAAGATAATTTTCATGAAATTATGAAAGGTAATAATAAGGAATTATCAAATGATAATTACATTTAATTATTAATGTTTTATTTTGAACCAAATTATTGAAGTAAAATTCTAGGAAATTAACCAAATATAATCATAAATAATTATTAAATGATAATTACGTCAAATTATTAAAGGATAATGAAAAAAAATCAACATATAATTTATAATATATTATCAAAAGAAAATTATTGAAATATTATTAGACGGAAATTATTTACAATTATCAGATGATATTAACATCATATTATGAAAGAATAATTTATATGAAATGATTATATGATAATTATAAAAAACATGATTATATCAGACGATCAATAGATAATTTAGCAAAATTGTCAATGGATAATCATTTAAAACTATAAAATGATAACAATATAGTTTTTTCAAAGAATCATTTTGTTGGAAAACCACATATGGTCACCTATTAATGAAGATATATATATATATTATCGAATGTGGTTTTAAATTTATTCTTGAGGTGAAAATCGCTAGAAATTGTGTTGTCCTAAAATGAGTATTTGGAAATTATCTAGGAAAGAGAAAGTATAATCATATGTGATATATTTTTCCTTTTTGAAACAAATATATGGTTTTGTCTCTAGGAACCTTTAACATATCATGTGACTTGTAATTTGAAAAATATGATAATAATGCCTAAGAGGAGGTGTTCATGGTTATAGAGGTGGACACTCTTGCTTTCAAAGCACACATGTTTATTTTTCTTTTCCATTGATGTCGATTAATTTAAGGTAGTATGTTCCTAATCACAAGGGTATTTTTTTACACATGTCTCAATAATATATTTGTTTTGTTGATATAATTTACAATCAGGCTTCATTATGATCACATATGGGTGTGCGTGTTTCCTATGATATCCATATGGAATTTGTTTTCTATGTGTAATACTAATGTATCTTGATTCCATGTATGATTATGTTCACATGATTTTTTATTTGGAGGACTTATTTGTCATGATGATATGATTTACCTGTAAAATGTACCTTATATTTATATATATGTTAAAATTATTTTTTTGGTATAATTCTTAAGGGCCTCAATTTGTGGACAATCGTGACATGTTTTTACTTTAGAGAGGGAGTGTTGTTAACCTGTGATGATAGATATTATAGATATGAACATATAATTGTGATACAATGATAAAATGGAATTCAATATTATGTATTCACTTCTTTCCAATGTATATGGTTTCTTGATTCCTAGATAACCTATGAGTTTAATGTCGTATATCAGGCATTTTTTACATAGTTAATATTTATAAAACATGCCATACATGATGCCTAGAATTAGCTACATGTATGAAATATTCCATAAGATATTGAAGTGACATATTCAATATAATAGTTTCTAGTTTTTATTTTTTCATCGTCTTATTGATATCCTTCCAATATGGTGCCAAAGCAGGTACATGTAGGGTTTGTGGCAACTTGGATAATGAATGAACACTCATTTTTGGATTGGATGATTATTTTATTATTATTAAAATATTTTTATCATGCAATAATGTTTTTTAAAATTGATCACTCATGGTCAATGATGGTTTGGAGGTTTCACATTATGTTTTGTACTCACATCCTACTTGGGAATTTTGGTGTACTTGTAGATTTCATGGCTAGGGATATGGTGATGTTCACGAGCTCTATGGTGGATATCTGAGTATATTCACTTAGAGATGGTAGAAGACATGAATGGACTCCAGTGGATGGAAATTTATTTTATTTTTTATTTTAAATAATTTACTTTGGTTGGATTTCCACTTAGGCATCGTTTTCATTATGGCTGTGACATGTATTCCATCCTATTAGTTTCCACAATTTCTATATTTTTCTTATTATATTGTTTAAGAAATTGTTTATTTTTAATTTTTATTTTTCCTATACATGATAGGGAGTGTATAATCTCCCCACTGTTAGATTGAATCCATCTCTATTAGTTGAAATCCACTTACATATATAGAGGCATGCATGAGATCGCACGACTCTCCGGCTTGGAACCAGTGGTTTTGTCAAGAGAAACACTCTCAAATATGGTGGTTAAAAAACTATTTTATATTAAATAAATTATTAACCATAAATTAGAAAATTATAGAGTCTTATGATCATTTATCTTTATCGATTCTAATGATTCAAGAAAAAAATGATCTAACACAAATTTTATTTTTTTGGGAACTAAAATGGCTAAGACACCTACATCTTTTCTCCATCTAATCAAAATTATTAATACATATCTCTTATGTAACAACAACTAAACTAATAAACCTCTATAAATATTTAAAATTTTAGGGGTGATAAATTATATTTATAATTGGGTTAAAAAATGAGTCAACCATTTTCCTATAATTTCTCAAAAAATTCATTGAAAAAAAACCTTTAAAATTGAAGACCATATTTTTAATAATAACTTATTTAAACATAAATTAGATTTTCCATTTAAATACATACTAATTTCACTAGAAATAGAATAATAAATTTTGGGAAATTTACTTTAAATATCCTTTAAAAATCATTTATTTTAAATAATAAATCCATTAAATATAGCCCCAAAATATTAAAAGTAAAATATTTATTCATTAATAATATTTTAAAATAATTATCTTATTAAAATAATATTGTAGAATTTATAGAAAAAATACTTCACCAGATCAGGAAAAAAACCTTGAGGCAACATAGAATATTGAATCCTAGTTGGGTCCTAAAAGGTCTATATAGAATTAGAAAAGGATTTCCTGAAATTTGATATGGTAAAATATACCCATAAAAAACAATTTAAAATGGTTTAATGATGCAAATTCATGAATGATCTATCGGGTTATGAATAGAAATTTATATTTGTAGACCATTGATCCACATGGTATCCTACTAATCTACATGGTGTCCCAAAAATATAAGTCGTTTGTGGGAACATATGTTGTTTTATATCCCCCACAATCTGAAATTCATTTTTGGGAGAGAGTGGTATTTTTTGACCTCTACAAACAAAAAGTCATTTTTCCGGCATGAGTGGTGTTTTTACGTCCCCTACAAATTTTTTTTGTAGTCATCACTGGTGCTGAGTTACCCTCGAATGTGGTTACCCCCATTCCTCTATAAAATCTCTATGGGGTGACATGGAAATGATAGATGAATATTAAAGGAATGGTGAGAGTGGAATATATTTTGAAAACATAAATTTACTACATAACACCAGGGAAAACAAGGGATGTCACCCAAACATCCGCAATAAAAAAGTCCATCATGAATTCCTTTTTTTGAAGAATAAGTGAATGAACACATTGTGGTTCATTAGCCTACAAAGTTAAATTTTATGGGGAAGAAATCATTTCTCATTTAGAAAAAGTCTATCCTAATGTAATGTCAACTAATGTAGAAAAATACTATATGGGTGGAATCTAGACCAGTGTAGAAAAACCCCACGTGGAGGGAACCCCATCATGAAAAGGAAAGTTCTATTCTGTGGAAACAAGAAAATTTCTTATATAGAATAAATAAAAATGCTAAATGAGGTCATATTGGTAGCATAATTAACATGGGGATCCCCAAAAAGTTCTCAAGAATAAATTTCCATGTTAATGAGGGTCCCAGGCTTAGGTATGGTGCCAATTGTTTTTTCTATCTGGGCAGTAAAATCTGTTTTCTATCTCCCACATCTTGTCCCCTCTTCCACATGTTAAATACAGAAGAGTGGAGATCTAGATCAGGGAATCCATCCTAGAGTAATCCATTAGACTTTATTATAATAGGTTAAAGTCCTCCTCTTCATCTATAGGGCTGTATCCTGACATGTAGTCCAAATTGACTATCCTGGTTACCAAAAAAGAGGGGATGTGAAATTCAACACCCTTTCTATCTCCATTGGGGACCAGGATATGAAAGAAAGAGATAAGATGAGCACTAGAGCTCTCTCCATTTCGATATTATTTTGGGCCCCTACCTAATGCACATGTAGACAAGTGATATTTAGTGGTTTCTAGATATATCACTTCCTCTAGTTTCTCACAACAAAAATTAATAATTTGGGATAAGATGATTATGGAAATCATGAAATCCCCATGATCCAAAGAAAATGTTAATCCACATAAGTGTACGCCCCAACCAAAATTCCAAATCACAACGAGTTAATACATTCTTCATGGTTCTATAAACATGGGATTACTTCTATGTGTAAGACCCAAAACTACAACTCAACGTTCAAAGGTTCATATTCCACATGAAGAAACAAAGATCCTCATCCGTAGGTGTAAGCCCGAACCCTTCTAAACTGTGTTATATTTGATTAATGACTAACTTTGATATGTAAAAAGCCTCTTTAAGGTTGGAACCTAACACACAAATTCACTTTAATGTTCTCTGGGATATATCTAAAGTAGTTTCGTATCCATCATGGAGGTTTATACTTCACTCAAGTTACTTTCATCACCGTTAATATTTGGGCAATATTATTGTTAAGATCAAATCCCATTTGGGAGACCACATCATTTTCTAGGTACCTTGGGATACTTCATAAAAACTCTCACCCCAAAAGTTGCTAGGAACCTTCGGCCTGGACGTCCATGTCACATGACTCTAAACATAATGATTTTTTATTTTTCATGTGACATTAAAAGGTAATGTGTCTCATTAAGTGGAACCAAACTACATGGGTTATGATTCCATTCGTAAGGATACAAAAAAAATAACATCTTATGGGTTAGATCCCAACCTCAAAACAATCCCCATATCCCTAGATGATAGAAAATTCTATAGTGCCCCACTACATGTCTTAATGAAATCATCGTAATGAGAAATAATATAATAATATCTATTCTATATATGAAAAGGTACCATTAATGGAGGACGGGGGAACTCGGACTGGAGGTAGCTCGAAGGTGGACTTTAGACGAGGCGTACCAAAGAGACAACTGTTTAAGATCCGTACCTACACTTCAGGTAGGATCCTTAGCGGGTGTTCATATGAGATATTTTCAGTTTTACTAGTACTTTTTAGTTTATTTGTACTTTACATTTGGGCTTGTATTCTCGACCCTTTTTACTTTCTGTACACACCCTGTTTACTATATATAGTTTTACTTTGTGATTGTATCATACTTTGTTCATAGTTTTGTGAGTTAACTGGTTATAAAAGAAATGCCTTACCATTCCTAGCGTATACACCTTTTGGTGCTAGTCGCCACCCCCTAGCCTATGGAAGGTGGTCTTGGGGTAGTCACAGCACGAGCCCCAAGGGATGGGTCATGAAAAATGAAGCATGAAACCAACTCTACAAAGGTATATTCCCATACATATACAAAAGTTATCAGGCTATACTCACATCACACATGTGGGAAGTGTACTACAAAGGTAACACCACAATGATTAACTATCAAATAAAATAACATCAATCATAAGCACAAAGTAAAGACAACTCACACTATGATTTATTCTGGGGATAGTAACATGTAACATACCCAGTCACATCGTTGAACACCTCAGTAGCTGGAGAAATCTTCCTATATCGAGTACAGTGGTCTAGCTGCATCAAAAAAAGGTTCTTCCCACTAATCTGTGACTTCTGAGGTACTCCTCCGGTCGAGTACCGTGGGTCTTCCACGTCACACAGAGGCGCTCCCCACCATGGGTCTGTCGCGTCACACAAAGGCGCTCCCCCTCGGGGCCTACTGAGGTACTCCTCCTGTCGAGTACCATGGGTATGCCATGACACACAGTGGTGCTCCCCACCGTTGGTCTTCTGCATCACATAGAGGTGATCCCCACTAGGCCTGTTGAGTCACTCAGAGTCTTAATGGTCAGTAGTCATCAGATCTCATCCAGACGTAGGGTTCTGCAAGTAGTGCGCTTAAGATAACCGCTACCCAAGACATAGGTCATACCCCAACCATACTTACGTTCCATGAAAAAGTATCCCAAAGGTATTTCATTTCTTAAGGGACCCAACGCAATTGATGGCGCGTCAATCGGATGCTCGGTCTGTAAGTTATTAGTGTTTCCACTCCGACGGCCCGATTGGGTTCAGGGTCTGATCCAACCCATCTATACTCCATTTTTATCCAAAAAAACATGGATTATACCAAATGGAACTTCTCGATCCAAGTATTCTGGTGCCATAGACGGTTCGTCAAACGGACACTCGGTTCTCATGTTACGACCCAAAAGGCGTAACAGGGTTCAGATGGGCCCGGGTCCGGTTCGACCCGGGTGGCCTGACCCGACCCAACCCAACCCGACCTAGTTCGGGTCAAACCAAACCTATCCAGGTCTGGACCAAATGACCTGGGCTATGGCCGGCCTGGCCTGCTGGGCCGTGGTCCGGCCCGACTCGCGAAGGGGGTGGCCTGACCCAAGACCACTGCTGAATTCGTGAGGGTATGATTTCATTAGGCAGAAACTAACATTGGCCCATGCAAGACACAAGTGAAAGTTAGTTTTTGTCTATAAATAAAATAATTATGTGAAAATTATATTATTCTAAAATTTACAACATCAAAATGGTTACTCAGATTTTGTAACTTCCCGGATCCGAGTATCACTCCATGGGTTCTCCGAACCCGGTTGGTCACATGACCTCAAGTGCATTTCCCCAAAAACCAAGGGCTTTCAACTAGCAGCGAGGTCCCAGGGAAGATATTGGCGAAACTATGCCCTCATTTTTCAAAGTGTATCACAGTGGAATAATAAAAACATTCAACAACTGTAGAAGCAATAAACCATACAAATTTATAATAAACAACTACAGTAAAAGATAGCCAACAATTATATAGATAATGATGCAACATGTCTCAAGTTCTAAGAAAATAGCTAGAACATGTTACACAACACTACAGTATAGTAAAATAGAGTATACAATAAAACAAAACAAAACAGTTGGTAGCATCCTGAGCCTAAGCCCGGTCCCATGCTCTCCTACTCCATAGCTTTAATCAAGTAACTGTATAGGGACCCTTGCCCTTATCCATGCCTGTAGAAATGTAATCTATTTGGGCCGAAGACATGTCCAAAACATGGTGGGAGAAATAAACCCCAGTAGGCAATCACCAAAGGCCCGTGATCAACTATGTGTAAACTTGAAACAACAGTGCGCAGTAGTAAATGCAATAAACTAAGTATTGCTCAAAAGTAACTAACTTTACCAGTTTCATTTCCATTTAAATAATCTTTTAGCAGTTCAATTTAATAGCGTTGAATGTTCCTCATAACTAAACCCTCAAACTAATCATAATCTTTCCCTCAGGCTAATATAGTAACCCAAGCCCTCAGGCTTTCCCTTAGGCTACAAAGTACCTTTCCCTCAGGCATTTCCCTCAGATAAAATATAATCTTACCTTCATGCCAAACAGAAATGAAACCCTCAGCTAAATAGAATATTTCCCTCAGGCATTGCCCTCAGGCTAATATAACTACGACCTCAGGCTAGTCAACAATTACCTAAAGCTAATATAGTAACGCATGCCCTCATAAAAAAATGCAATTTCCATACAATTCTTCTCAAGTAAAAAAGTAATACATAATATGAACGTAGCATACCCTCGGGTATCCTGGCCAAACGGCTAAACAGAGAAACACACACCAAGGGTGGTCCTGGATCCAAGAAACGATCCCAAATAACATTTATACATGTTCATTAAACTACCTATACAATTCTAGGTATTTAATTCAACAATGCCTCAGCCATACGACACCCCATCAATGGGTGTGTATCTCAACGGTACACGAAACGCACAATAGTTTGAATTTAAACACCAAGCCTCCTACCTTAAACGCCCCTGAATGGTATACACGAATGACAATCGTGAAATCTTTCAAGAACTACGTAGATCTGAGGTGAACGAAATCCCCTTTCAAACTCAAATAAATTCCACTAGAGGAAGAATTGGAAAGAACGACTTAAGGAGAGTGCAGTGCTTACCCGTACGGTTCCAACGAGATCGTTAGAGGAGAAAAAGGATTCCCGATGCTCGATATGGAGATCCTGGAAGGTCCGAACTCCTATCGCAACTCCTTCCACCGGTTTTAATCCAATCCTGTGAACAGGGTTGGCTACTGCCCATTTTAATTGAAAAAAACAAACTACACGGCGTGTACTTTTCTCATTTAACTATCCTATTGGCGGCATCGCCACACTGTTCATCCGTCGACATGATTACACAACGTGTATTTCTGATTACACAGTGTGTACTACCGCTCAGCTAGCGGAAACTTTCACTACCTTACTATTTTCTTGCTGACTGACTACACGGCGTGTAAATATCCCCTACACGGTCTGTAGTCGGTTTTTACACCCTTCGTCACCAACATGGCTACACACCCAGTGTACTCATCCCACATGGCCAAAGTACATGGTGTGTGGATAATTACATTGTGTGTTGTCCCAAAATTTAGGATTTTCCCCCATTTCCCTTATTTTCTCAAAAACACTTAAGGAATATATAAAATAAGGAACTCGTACCTCAAGAATAAGAACCGAGTTCTTACAAACTTCCCCCTTAAAGCAATTCATCCCTGAATTTCCCTTCCAAGGGTGGTGAAGATAAAGCTCAGAAAAACTCTGGCAACTGAGTATGTACATTAATTTCCTGCTCACAGGTTTCGTCCTGCACTCAGACATGCTTCCATAGCACCGGTACGAGAGGAATGGACCGGCCTCAGAGAACATTTGTGCTCCTATCCACGATACAAATCAGATGCTCCTTAAAGGACACAGTAATCTGAAGCTCAACATCCTCGAGATAAAAGACGTGAGAGAGGTCTGAATGATAATGGCCCAACTGAGATACATGGAAGACATCTTCATGGCCCGATACCTCTGTGGTAACGATAGCCGATAGGCAATGAGCCCGACTCTCTCTAGAATCTCAAATGGTCCTGCAAAACTTGGTGAAAGTTTACCCTGTCTCCTGATCCAACTGTGTCCCAACCTCAGCGAAACATGCATTAAAACCTGATCCCCAACCATGAACTCTAAGGGTCATCTATGGTGATGAACATAATTTTTATGATGAGGCTGGGTGGTAGCCATCTACTTCTGAATCAACTGGACCTGCTTAGAAGTCTGATGCACGAGCTATGGTCCTAGTAAAGCTACCTCACCTGCCTCTATCCAGCACAAAGGTGATCGACATGTCCTAACATATAAAGACTCGTATGGTGCCATCTCAATAGTTTCCTGAAAACTGTTATTATAGGCAAACTCGACCAGAGGTATATGCTTCTCCCAAGATCCACAAAATTCTAGGATGCATGCACACAACATATCCTCAAGTACCTGTATCGTACTCTCTGACTGACCATCAGTCTGAGTGTGGTAAGATGTGCTCAGAAGCACCTGTGTACCCAGTGCCCTCTGAAAACTCTTCCAGAAACGAGATGTAAAATGGGATTCCCTATCTGAAACGATAGAATGAGGGACCCCATGAAGACGTACGATCACTCGGATATACAACTTCTCGAGCTCGTCGATATCGAAGGTCTCCTTGGTCGGTAAAAAGTGAGCTACCTTCGTGATTATGTCCACAAAAACCACATGACATCAATCCCTCGAGGTGACCTCAGCAACCCAGTCATGAAGTTCATCGCGACATAATCTCATTTCTACTCTGGGATTAATGTAACAGCCCGAGATTTTATGAAAAATATTCTTTTTTTTTTATTTCACTAATGTCTTGTGTTGTACGCTACACCAAAAGGAGCTTGCACAACACACATCCTTGACTTGCCTTGCATTACACGCAATCGCAACCTTCCTCGATAGCGTGTGTGGTACGTAATCCTGAGTTTCACGAAACAATGATATGCTATTAAAATATTATTAAAACTAGCCGTTATGAATAGTAATAACCACTTTTTAAATTTTAGAAATTTTAACTCTCAAAATGGACTTCATTTTTGGATTCGGAGTATCGAATTTAGCCTAAGGTGAAATTTTGGTACTTTTCGGATAACTTTCATATTCTGATGAATAGTGAAAATTACCAAATTATAATTAAAAACAACTTTTTTAATCGAAATAATTAATAGTGATAAATCATTAATTTGAGTGGTTTAAAGTATATTTAGAATATATTTTTACAATTTAATACAATGTTGGTCATTGGATGTAATTTCACATTTAAACTAGACATAAACAAGTGTCAATCTTTTGATAGATTTTGTTTCTTAAAAACACGCTATTTGTTTTAACAGCGGGATTTAATTATAAAATTAATTAATGCAACTTATATGTTGGGAATTTTGTAAAATAGAAATCATTTTTTAATTCGGAATATCAATTATAGCTTAGGGTGAAATTTTGGCATTTTTCTGGAAAACTTCAATTTTTGATGAATAGTGAAACCACTAAGTGGTAGGTTAAAAACTGAATTTTGCATAAAACTTAATTTTACCGCTTCTGTGAATGGAATTTCGAAAATCCGAGAGACATGGTTAATATCAAGGACTAAAATGTGGTTCAATGAGATGAAAATAATTTTTGGTGAATAGTAACTTTTTACTTTTTTTTACCACGGTTAAAAGTAAATAGGGTAATTAAGGGTAAAGATGATATTATTATTACCCTAACACATGTCCTAATTCTATTGGACAAGTGTATTTCGACCAAAAACAAACTTAGGAATAAAATATGACCATTTAGGCCCACTTGGATTAGATTAGGACATTTATTATTAATTTATTTAAAGAAGGGTTAAAATAGTTAAAATCAAAGTTTAATAAGTAAATCATTTTAATATGGGGTTATACATAAGATAAATTCGATTGTAAATATTCATTAGAAAGCTAAAAAGATTTCCTACATGATGGTATTTTATTTGTAATTTTTAGACATCAAATAATTTAATTTATTTATGACACAACGATGATGCAGTAATTATCTTTTTAATGAAATATTGACATAATTGATGTTATAAGCACCAAAATAAATGTAATTTGAGATTTTTTATGAATTACACTAATTTTCTAGGTTACTATGATATATTAATATTGATTTAATCAACTTGGTTCGAACATTTAATTCTGTTATGACTTTCACAAAAATCATATATCAAATAGTGTCAAAATTGACACAAAATAGTTTTTAAATCAAATATTATATTATTAATTGTTATTGTATTCCTAAAAATCTAAGGTTCGGCCAAATGACTTAGATAAGGATATATATATTAATAATAAACAATTTGGGGTTCGTTTGGCATGTTATAGTAAGTGTATTAACCATATAGTGTAAGAAAACAAAAAGACACGGTAAAAGTTAAATTATTTAACTTAGAGTTAAATCTAATTGATAAGGTTTAAAATAATATCCAAACATGTCTAAATTTGATTGGTTGATGAGATTACAACCCTATCTCATCTAATCTTCGAATATGAGTCATTTTTGGAGGTTTTTAAGTGGGGTTAGATTTATTATAAATTAATATTTTTAAGAATTCTTAAGGTGCCCCTCTCCTCCCCTATAAAAGGACACCTCCTCCCCCTCCTCCTCACACCAATTTGAGCACTCAAGCTCGGCCAACCCCTGCCAAAATCTCTTCTCCACTTCCCTAGAAACATCCTAGAGGTTCTGGTCTTACTCAAAGACCAATTTTAGTTCCCTAAGAGGAGGTCTCCAAAAGGCGCTTCAAAGAAGAGGTAATTACCGTTACCAATTCTTTCATCTTTATTTCTTCTTCCACTTCTTCTTATTAGGTTGTTTCATTATGAAGTAATAACATCAGTATCACTCATATACTGATATGTTATTATAAGTATGAAACAAACCTATTTCACCATCTATCCATCCTACGGAAAAAGAAATCACTGCGCGTGCGTACGTACGGAATACCGTCTCCACGCCGTGGTGTAATCTATTTTCCACCACCACCTTACACGGATGGGTATAATGGTGTAAAGAATAACTATACATAGTTATTACAACATCATATTGATTCTGATATATTGTATAATCCACTCCAATTCAGTTCAATATTTATGGAAATGATATCATCGCTCGTGCGTACGTACGGACTACCGTCTCCACGACGCGATGAGATTCATTCTCCATGTAAACCATTAAAGAATGATTATAAAGTATATATAAGAAATAATAATGAAATATATGACATTATAAAGCTACTGGATTTATGTATATATATATGTATGTCATCTAATTACTTCCATTTCAAGACAATAAGGAAAGTAAAACAGCGTTCATGCGTACGGACTACCGTCTCCATGAACGGTGTTTTTTTATTTTATTAATCTATCTATTATATATATATATATATATACTGAATATATATGATATATAAATCATATTTTATATTCTGGAAGTAAGTAAATCATGATATAAGTAATAGTGATGTCAAGAACAACAAGTCAAAACACCTAAGATAAATGAAACGATTTTACCCAAAACGCTTCTTTAACATGGAATTTACAAAAGAACGGGTAATATAATGTCATAAGTGAACCATATATGATATCATAACAATGAATATGATTCTGTAATAAGTCAATAACATGATTTAAATCATTATATAGGTGGTTCGGACATTTACAAAGCAAGTCGGACCTAAGGTAAGGGAAATATCACAATCTCATTTTTATCCGAGATTGTTTATTCGTAAATATTTACTGGGGTGTATTTTATCATCCACATCCATGTTCCCTCAATATGTAATATTGTTTCCATCCACTTACAATAGTTTAAATTTTACCCTTAGGTGAGTTTTTAGTAAAGAATATGAAAGGAATCTTTTGTCGTTTTTCCGTACGAGGTACTTTTTGACTTTTCCGACAAAAGTACGAAGAATGTTTTTTTTAACTTATACGACATGAATGGATTTTTAAAACATTATTTCCAAGAAGATTCCTTTACAAGTTTTCAAGTTTATTTTTAATCATCTTCTTTTGTTTTAAAGTCGTATGACATGTTATGAAAGGAAAAATGTTTTTGAAGTAGAAAGGATATTTTCCTCAAGAATGGAGTTCAAGTATTTTATCAAAATTATTTTCCATCTAAGATAATAAAAGGGTTCTGTTTTTATCCCTATTATAACATGGATTTGATTATGTTGTGATGGAAATATTTTTATGAATTCCTTTATCTTATATGAATTGTTTTATGATGTCATGTTGTTTAAGAATTCCATTTTTATTACATGGGTTACGCTATGATGTATGGTTTATGATTATGTGGCACACATAAGAAAGGATTCATTATAAGATGGGTGGGACCTATATCTCCCTCCAATGCATTGGGTAAAGATTTCATATCTCATGAGATAGACATGGCTGGAATGGTAGGTTATACCGGTTCAGTGAAACAGGACTGAAACGAGGATTACTCGATTCAGAAAGGGACTTTGTCCACTAAGATAGTCTTGGAAATGAGTCTTGACTAACAAGAAATGATTCTCTATGATTATGTGTGTATGCCACAATGAGTAATGTTTTAAGTAAGGGTTTCATTTTCACTACTATGATTTATCCCATGTTATGAAATTATGCTCTCTTTTGCAGGTTAAGATTTCCAAAAATGTTATGTTCTTATGAAAATTATGTGATTGATATTTCTTTTGTTTACCCTTACTGAGCATTTGAGCTCACCCTTTTATGTTTTCTTTTCCCCAGGATATAAAGAAAGGTTTTAGGTAAAAAAAAAGAAGATCTTTGTGGGAGATTTTGAAGATCTTTCACCAGGATTAGAAGATTACGTTCCGAGTTTCCAAAGACACTAAACTATTACGATCCTTGTGTGTGTATTTTTGTTATGTACTAAGTATTCCGCAAATGTAATGTAATGTCCATGTACGTCAAGATACGGGTCTCTATAGTTGGTATCAGAGGAAAGGTTTAGTCAACCTTTGGAAACTAGGACGCGAAAACATTAGTGAGATCCCTAGAGATATTTCTAAGGTATGTCTAGGGATGCCCCTAAGGATAAGTATACGTATAGGATATAGTCCTAGAACTATGGTAACGATATTATATTAAACCAAAGATTATAGATATTTAAGTTACTCCCCCTTTATTACGATTTTTGCATCTAACACTATTCTGTTTGGGTTTTAGAAAATGGCTGGAAACAAGATGATTCACAATAATGGAGGATATGATGGACAATGGAATGATATTCTTTATGAGAAACCAAATGAAATGGGATTTGGAAGTCCAAACATCATTATTATGCCGAATCAGAAATCTCATAATATGATCAATAATGTAAACTTTGGTAAGTTTCCTGACTCGGCTAATAAGAGAAAGATGGAGTTTCATGATGATAATAGAGGAAAGAAAGTTCAATTTCCCCTATGTAAATCATGTGGGAAGAGGCATCAAGGAGAATGTTTCAAGGGAACTGGAAGATGCTTTGGGTGTGGAAAAGAAGGACACAAAGCAAGTAAGTGCAAAGGAAAAGGGTCGGTTAACACCATGGATGAGGATAATGGTATTGCTAAGACATCAAAAATGGTTAATTGTTTTAAATGTGGAATGTATGGGCATTATGCAAACAAATGCTCTAAGGGAAAGACTCATGAAGAGAATCAGTATGGTCATATGGGTAGTATTTATGTGGATGATGATGAAGAGACTACAAATGATATATGAAAGAATTTTTGAAGCTCAGTCAATGGTTTGAGAATGTAGTGGCATGATTACATGTTTATCATGTGTAATTTTGGAATAAAGAGACATCTATGGATTGTTACACTGTTGTCTTTCCTTGTGTTTTGAAAGTATATGATTAATGTTACCAGTATCCCTGAAAGGTTATTCAGATATTTTTGGAATGTAGATGATATGCGCATAATGAAGGGATAAGGATAAAATTAAATGTTTGATAGTATTCATGAGCTCATGATTGATATAAGGACTAAGTGATATCATGGTTTGAGTATATAGAATTTTGAGGATTTTGGTATGTGGAAAGTGTTAACTTTTAACTGCACTCATGTTTTCACTAAGGTATTCAAGAGAATACACGATTAAGGACTTTGAATGTTTGGAATGTGACCAACAAGACATATCTTATGATATGTGGGGATCAACGACAGTATTAAATCTCTGGTAATCGATGTCACTATATTATGAGAGTGGACTGTAGTATTATGTATAAGCCTAATGATTAGACTGGATTATGTTGGACATAAGTTAGTATTGTTTAAGGATAGAAGATTTTCGATATTATTGATGGGATGTTATAGTAACGTAGTTTTAGAAAAAGGACAACCTGCAGGACGGGCGACAACCCATCACTTCGAACAAGGCTGTAGGAATCGAACCCACAACCGAAGTGCGACTGGCCTTTATCGCCTACCACTGACCTACAGGAAGTCCCTGTTTAGTAGAAACTAGTTATATTATATTAAGCAGTATGATATATGAAGTATAAGTCCATTTTAGAAACCATATGTGATTAATCTCACTATAGATCGACTTATGTATATAATTTTGCTAACCTTTTGTTTGAAACAGATGGAATGACCCGTCATTCTATCACATGATCTGCTAGCACTTCACGAATAACAAATTCAACTTCATTTATTTAAGATATGAAGTGGAAATTGTTAAAGGCACGAACAACAGTGAGATTGTACCAAAATAAAGTAAGTATTTATTCTAATTCAAATTCTTTAACTTTAGGGAAATGATCTTGAAAACCAAAAATGTTGTCCTAGTTCTCTTATACCTGATGAATCAGATGGTACCTTAGATCGTCACAAATTTATGGATTTGTGATTACTGGCTTTTCCATAGCCATGTTCTCTACCACTCTCCATCAGAACATGATGGTTAGATTTCTCTTCCATATCCATATTTTCACCTATGTGGAAACCCAGTGATTAGTTTATTTGGGTAATCGTTACATTTCATACTTTAGTTTTTAAAGCCAAGTTTTGGTATTCCCTTTTACGATGTGGGTTTCTATTAAAGAAACTATCGAATAGTAAACCATTTATAACCCCGACGAATTTCGAGGGCGAAATTCATTTTAAGGGGGGTAGAATGTAACAGCCCGAGATTTTATGAAAAATATTCTTTTTTTTTATTTCACTAATTTCTTGTGTTGTACGCTACACCAAAAGGCGCTTCCACAACACGCATCCTGGACTTGCCTTGCATTACACGCAATCACAACCTTCCTCGATAGCGTGTGTGGTACGTAATCCTGAGTTTCACGAAACAATGACATGCTATTAAAATATTATTAAAACTAGCCGTTATGAATAGTAATAACCACTTTTTAAATTTTAGAAATTTTAACTCTCAAAATGGACTTCATTTTTGGATTCGGAGTATCGAATTTAGCCTAAGGTGAAATTTTGGTTCTTTTCGGATAACTTTCTTATTCTGATGAATAGTGAAAATTACCAAATTATAATTAAAAACAACTTTTTTAATCGAAATAATTAATAGTGATAAATCATTAATTTGAGTGGTTTTAAAGTATATTTAGAATATATTTTTACAATTTAATACAATGTTGGTCATTGGATGTAATTTCACATTTAAACTAGACATAAACAAGTGTCAATCTTTTGATAGATTTTGTTTCTTAAAAACACGCTATTTGTTTTAACAGCGGGATTTAATTATAAAATTAATTAATGCAACTTATATGTTGGGAATTTTTTAAAATAGAAATCATTTTTTAATTCGGAATATCAATTATAGCTTAGGGTGAAATTTTGGCATTTTTCTGGAAAACTTCAATTTTTGATGAATAGTGAAACCACTAAGTGGTAGGTTAAAAACTGAATTTTGCATAAAACTTAATTTTACCGCTTCTGTGAATGGAATTTCGAAAATCCGAGAGACACGGTTAATATCAAGGACTAAAATGTGGTTCAATGAGATGAAAATAATTTTTGGTGAATAGTAACTTTTTACTTTTTTTTACCACGGTTAAAAGTAAATAGGGTAATTAAGGGTAAAGATGATATTATTATTACCCTAACACATGTCCTAATTCTATTGGACAAGTGTATTTCGACCAAAAACAAACTTAGGAATAAAATATGACCATTTAGGCCCACTTGGATTAGATTAGGACATTTATTATTAATTTATTTAAAGAAGGGTTAAAATAGTTAAAATCAAAGTTTAATAAGTAAATCATTTTAATATGGGGTTATACATAAGATAAATTCGATTGTAAATATTCATTAGAAAGCTAAAAAGATTTCCTACATGATGGTAGTTTATTTGTAATTTTTAGACATCAAATAATTTAATTTATTTATGACACAACGATGATGCAGTAATTATCTTTTTAATGAAATATTGACATAATTGATGTTATAAGCACCAAAATAAATGTAATTTGAGATTTTTTATGCATTCCACTAATTTTCTAGGTTACTATGATATATTAATGTTGATGTAATCAACTTGGTTAGAACATTTAATTCTGTTATGACTTTCACAAAAATCATATATCAAATAGTGTCAAAATTGACACAAAATAGTTTTTAAATCAAATATTATATTATTAATTGTTATTGTATTCCTAAAAATCTAAGGTTCGTCCAAATGACTTAGATAAGGATATATATATTAATAATAAACAATTTGGGGTTCGTTTGGCATGTTATAGTATGTGTATTAACCATATAGTGTAAGAAAACAAAAAGACACGGTAAAAGTTAAATTATTTAACTTAGAGTTAAATCTAATTGATAAGGTTTAAAATAATATCCAAACATGTATAAATTTGATTGGTTGATGATATTACAACCCTATCTCATCTAATCTTCTAATATGAGTCATTTTTTGAGGTTTTTAAGTGGGGTTAGATTTATTATAAATTAATATTTTTAAGAATTCCTAAGGTGCCCCTCTCCTCCCCTATAAAAGGACACCTCCTCCCCCTCCTCCTCACACCAATTTGAGCACTCATGCTCGGCCAACCCCTGCCAAAATCTCTTCTCCACTTCCTTAGAAACATCCTAGAGGTTCTGGTCTTACTCAAAGACCAATTTTAGTTCCCTAAGAGGAGGTCTCCAAAAGGCGCTTCAAAGAAGAGGTAATTACCGTTACCAATTCTTTCATCTTTATTTCTTCTTCCACTTCTTCTTCTTAGGTTGTTTCATTATGAAGTAATAACATCAGTATCACTAATATACTGATATGTTATTATAAGTATGAAACAAACCTATTTCACCATCTATCCATCCTACGGAAAAAGAAATCACTGCGCGTGTGTACGTACGGAATACCGTCTCCACGCCGTGGTGTAATCTATTTTCCACCACCACCTTACACGGATGGGTATAATGGTGTAAAGAATAACTATACATAGTTATTACAACATCATATTGATTCTGATATATTGTATAATCCACTCCAATTCAGTTCAATATTTATGGAAATGATATCATCGCGCGTGCGTACGTACGGACTACCGTCTCCATGACGCGATGAGATTCATTCTCCATGTAAACCATTAAAGAATGATTATAAAGTATATATAAGAAATAATAATGAAATATATGACATTATAAAGCTACTGGATTTATGTATATATATATGTATGTCATCTAATTACTTCCATTTCAAGACAATAAGGAAAGTAAAACAGCGTTCATGCGTACGGACTACCGTCTCCATGAACGGTGTTTTTCTAGTTTATTAATCTATCTATTATATATATATATATATATATATACTGAATATATATGATATATAAATCATATTTTATATTCTGGAAGTAATTAAATCATGATATAAGTAATAGTGATGTCAAGAACAACAAGTCAAAACACCTAAGATAAATGAAACGATTTTACCCAAAACGCTTCTTTAACATGGAATTTACAAAAGAACGGGTAATATAATGTCATAAGTGAACCATATATGATATCATAACAATGAATATGATTCTGTAATAAGTCAATAACATGATTTAAATCATTATACAGGAGGTTCGGACACTTACAAAGCAAGTCGGACCTAAGGTAAGGGAAATATCACAATCTCATTTTTATCCGAGATTGTTTATTCGTAAATATTTACTGGGGTGTATTTTATCATCCACATCCATGTTCCCTCAATATGTAATATTGTTTCCATCCACTTACAATAGTTTAAATTTTACCCTTAGGTGAGTTTTTAGTAAAGAATATGAAAGGAATCTTTTGTCATTTTTCCGTACGAGGTACTTTTTGACTTTTCCGACAAAAGTACGAAGAATGTTTTTTTTAACTTATACGACATGAATGGATTTTTAAAACATTATTTCCAAGAAGATTCCTTTACAAGTTTTCAAGTTTATTTTTAATCATCTTCTTTTGTTTTAAAGTCGTATGACATGTTATGAAAGGAAAAATGTTTTTGAAGTAGAAAGGAAATTTTCCTCAAGAATGGAGTTCAAGTATTTTATCAAAATTATTTTCCATATAAGATAATAAAAGGGTTCTGTTTTTATCCCTATTATAACATGGATTTGATTATGTTGTGATGGAAATATTTTTATGAATTCCTTTATCTTATATGAATTGTTTTATGATGTCATGTTGTTTAAGAATTCCATTTTTATTACATGGGTTACGCTATGATGTATGGTTTATGATTATGTGGCACACATAAGAAAGGATTCATTATAAGATGGGTGGGACCTATATCTCCCTCCAATGCATTGGGTAAAGATTTCATATCTCATGAGATAGACATGGCTGGAATGGTAGGTTATACCGGTTCAGTGAAACAGGACTGAAACGAGGATTACTCGATTCAGAAAGGGACTTTGTCCACTAAGATAGTCTTGGCAATGAGTCTTGAGTAACAAGAAATGATTCTCTATGATTATGTGTGTATGCCACAATGAGTAATGTTTTAAGTAAGGGTTTCATTTTCACTACTATGATTTATCCCATGTTATGAAATTATGCTCTCTTTTTCAGGTTATGATTTCCAAAAATGTTATGTTCTTATGAAAATTATGTGATTGATATTTCTTTTGTTTACCCTTACTGAGCATTTGAGCTCACCCTTTTATGTTTTCTTTTCCCCAGGATATAAAGAAAGGTTTTAGGTAAAAAAAAAGAAGATCTTTGTGGGAGATTTTGAAGATCTTTCACCAGGATTAGAAGATTACGTTCCGAGTTTCCAAAGACACTAAACTATTACGATCCTTGTGTGTGTATTTTTGTTATGTACTAAGTATTCCGCAAATTTAATGTAATGTCCATGTACGTCAAGATACGGGTCTCTACAAAAAATAACTGTTGTAACAGTCTGACTAGCCTATGATGCTCGACCTTCACCTGCTAACAGGTGGAACACCTTGTAACAGAACCAACTACATCTCTCATCATACCCGGCCACCAGTACTGACGTCTCAAGTCACAATACATCTTTGTAACTCCGGGATGAACTGCCCAAGCTGAATCCTGAAACTCCTACATCAAATCCTCACGTATATCCCCTGGAACCCATACACATCCATGGAAATGCAGTATCTCACCCTCGCCTATCGTCCATCCAAGAGGAGGGTACTCACTTTCCACTAACTCCCATAGAACTAGGCCTTCTGAATCAGATAGCTGTCTCATCCTCACTCTATCCAGGAGGGTAGAAGTCATAGCTAAAGATGAAAGATAGGTCTGCCCCTGGCTATCGTGCACCTCCAAATTAATCTTTGAGAACAAGGCCATGAGCTTCCACTCACCACTAGCCTCCTGTACTTCCTGTATCAGAGTCTTCCTGCTTAGTGCATCAGCTACTGCATTACCTTTACCAGGTGTATAGGAAATCTCAAAATCGAAGGACTGAAGGTATTCGACCAACCTTTGCTATCTCAGATTCAAGTCACACTGAGTAAAGATATACTTGAGACTTTTGTGGTTGGTGAAAACCACAATACTCTCTCCCAAAAGATAATGTCTCCAACAGCGCAACGCATGAACAACTGTAGCCAAGTCGAGGTCATGCATTGGGTAATTCCTCTATTGTGGCCTCAACTACCGAGACCCGTACAAAACAACTCGACCGCCCTTCATCGACACTGCTCCCAGCCCAATACCTGATGCATCATAGTAAACTGTATAGCTCTTCCCTTACTCTCGATGTATCGGGACTGGTGCGGATGTCAAACTTCTCTTCAGTTCTTGAAAGGTCGTCTCCCTAGTTTCCGACCAATCGAAATTCACACCATTCTTATTCAAACTCTTCAACAGCACTGCTAAGCGGGAGAAGTCTTCTATCAAGCGTATGTAGTAACCCGCCAGCCACAAGAAACTCTATATCTCAAAAACGTTATTAGGCTACTCCCAGAAAACTACTGCTCTCACCTTCTCTGAGTCCACGACATCTCCTGCCTCTAAGATGATATGACCCAGGAAGTGCATCTGGTCTATCCAAAAGTGGAAATTTGAGAGCTTAGCATATAGATTATGATCTCTTAGGGTACTCAATACGATCTCAAGATGGGTGGCATGGTCGTGTCGAGTGTCAGAGTACGCCAATATATCTTCCATGAATACTACAACAAAAGAATCTAAATAAGGGTGGAACACACGATTCATCAGAGCCATGAAAACTACTGGCATGTTCGTGAGTCCGAACGACATAACCATGTATTCGTACAGACCATATCTACTTCGAAAAGCTATAAGAGGGATATCTGATGGACTCATGTGCAGTTGATGATATCTCAATAATACACACAGAGTCTGAGGGTACTGTCCTCCTTCTTAGAAAACAGGACAGGCGAACCCCAAGGAGAAGTACTGGGTCAGATAAAACCTGTTTCTTAAAACTACTCTAACTGCATCTTGAGCTCCTGCAACTCTGGTGTAGCCATATTATAAGGAGGAATGGATAGTGGCGCTACTCCTGGCACAATCTCAATAGAGAAATCCACCTCACATACTAGAGGTAGACCTAAAAAGTCATCTGGAAAGACATCCTTGAAACAATCAACCACTGGATGGAAATCCTTCTATCAAGTCCCCTAATCATCCAGATATAAACTCACAATCTGGGTTGTGACTCAACCTCTCCCGTGATGCTCTGGTCCAGCTCGACTCGCCTGAATATTTCTTTCTCCCTTTTATAGAAACTCTCCACCCTCTGGTGACATGAAACTCACCCTATGATGATAGCAGTCTACAAAGGCTCTATAGGGAACCAACCAGTCCATTCCCAGAATGACATCATAGCTCGTCATCTCTAAGACATAGAGGTCCCAAGGAAAGTGGCACCCACGAACCTCAAGGGGGCACTCCTTGCACTGATGCACACCAGCTGTTCTAGTCCCCAACGTAGTGCCTAACGTCATAACATCAGAAGAAGAAGAAACACAGAGCCCAAGGCTCTCCACAATGGGGAAAAATATGAAACTATGTGTAGCACCCGTATCGCAAAGAATTACAGGTAAGAAAAAAGCTACAAGAATAGTACCTCTGACTGTAGAAGTTCCGAGATCCTGCTCTTGTTGGGATTGTTGCACTGCATATGCCTGCCCAGTGTCATGGCCCTGCGACACAGCCTGGCCACCCTAAGTTATCCCGCCCTACTGCCTCTAAGATCCTTGTGTCTAGATACCATGGCCACGACCACCATCTCTGCATGCAGGTCCCTACGTATTCCAGTTTCCTGACTGGTAAGAAGCTACTGGTCATGCTCCCACACGCGGAGTCTATACATAACCCCTCTCACTATTTACTGGTAGAAATTCCCTAAAAAGCACTATAGATGTCCCATCTTGCCGCAAGCTCGACACTCCACTTGGTCGTGTGGACACTACAGTCTCTTGTTCCCCTCTCTAACGCAGTAGTAGCAAAAGACTGGGCCACCTGAAGAAACTGCCTGGCTAGTATTGCCACCATGAGAGAAACTCATCTGTCGCTTCCTCTTCCCGGAAGAAATATTACCAGAAACTGATTCCAAACTGCCCTGGCCTGCACCACTAGCCTCCCAAAGGTTCCTCTCTATAATCAGCGCTTAGTTCACAATAGTATGTACTGAAGGTAACCTGAAAACATTCACTAGTGCTCGGATGTCATGTCAAAGACCATCCTCAAAGCATCTGGCTCTCAATGTCTCATGACCCACCAGAACTGGTAAAAAACACTGAAGCTCAGTGAAACAAGCAGAATAATCCATCACCGACATAGAGCCCTCTTGTAGATTCAGAACTCTCGAGCTCTATCTGCCCTAAGAATCTCTAGGAAGAATAAATCATAGAAGGATGTCTGAAAATCTTCCCACACCATATCTCTATGATGCTCTGACTGATGTGGTGACATCCCACCAACTGTTGGTGGAATCACATAGCATATACGTCATGATCTTGTTGCTCCTCCCTAGAGGAATCTCAAGATGCTCAAAGATAGTCTACATCGACCCCAGCCATGACTCCGCAGCCTATGGTCTGACATCCCCTAAAAATGTAGGCGGATGCTGCTGCTGGAAGATACATGTCAGCTCTTCCATAGATGTGGCAGCCGGTAGTGCTCCCTGAAAGGTCTGCATGAACCGGATAAAGCCTTTACAAAATAGCGCCTTCACGCCTGTGTATGGTATAATAGCTGGTGCCTCATCTGGCTCTACTAGAGGATACACTGGTAGACCATAGCCTACCATCCATGGAGTATAATCATTGCCACTCTCCTGGCGAACAACATGTGGTCGTCTTGGTGACACGACTCTACAAGGTCAAACACACACCATAGATCAAGATTATCAAAAACTGGAAATGAAGGGACCAAAAGGGGAAAAGGGGGAAGAAGGCATTCGAGATTTGAAAATCAAGACTACACAGCATGTACCTGACTTATCTTCCCCTACCCGGGTCTTTCTACATGGCTAATCCACACGGTTCCCATTGAACAAAACTACACGGTGTGTATATAAACTACACAGTGTGTATGGTGTAATTTTTCCAACATCTCGTGTCGTTTGTGACATGACCGACTACTCGGCAAAATCTACACGACGTGTTACACCCGCACACGGGGTGTACACCACTCCGTATTCCTAGCCACACAGTCAGGTGCACACGGTCTATCACTAGTCAAGACTACACGGTGTGTCCCTTAGGCATAAGGCGTGTGGTAGATGAGCTCAACCGACCCATGTTGTTAGTTACATAGCCAGATACATAGCTCACACTACACGGCGTGTTCCATATACACACGACGTCTACACAAAAGGGTTACAACGACCTGTGTTGTTTGTTACACGGTAGGATCCCAGGTCAGACTTCACGACATGTTCCATAGTGGACACGGCGTGTATGTCTTAAGGTCTCCTCTGTCCGTGTTTGTTAGTTACATAGGAGTACTCCGGGTCAACACTACACGACATGTACATATGGTACCCGACGTGTTTCCCCCAAGAATTACCCTTCCCCATGTCCTTGCCCACATAGTCTATGACACAGGAAGAGACTACATGTCGTGTTATGAGGGTACACGTCGTGTACTCAAAACGTTTTATTTTCTTCCTAAATAGAAGAACACACGACATGTGTTTGAGGAACTACACGGCGTGTATCCTGGTTTTTCCAGATAGTATGCCTCAGAAACTACTCCGGAGCCCAGAAAACACTAAAAAACAGCACCTATGTGCCAAATTCTGATCTTTGAGGGCCCATACTCCCCACAAATCAATTTTTGGCATCTTATATTCGTTATACACAAGTAATCAAGTCAATGATCCACCAAATTCCGGTTATTGAGGGCCCCTACTCCCCAACAACCAATGTTTGGCGTCCATCCCTTCAAAAGGATCACACAAAAATACCCTATCACATATAAAGTATTTATCAAAGCTACTATCACAAAATCATGATTTTTCTAGCACCCCAACTATCACAACAAAATTCAATTGCTAATGAACTTACATGGCATGGAAACTATGCATGGGATGTGATTTCTAGCATGTTCCTAAATAAAGCATGAGATGGCATACCCTTATCTCATCGGGTTGCAACTAAATAGAAACCATGGATAAAATATAAATAGCACAAACACATGTTGGTCACCCAACGGTGAAAATAAAATCAACTGTAAAATTGGAAAATCAATAAAATTGCAATAACCAAGGTAGACTAGCTTTTCCCTATACACTGGTTAGCTACTCCCAGGAACAACTTATTACGAACTACCATTCCCGTCCTATCCCTTACTATGGCTCCAAATAGTAAGTCAAATAAAAGAACCTCCTCTGATACCACTTTGTAATTTCCCAGATCCGGGTACCACTCCAAGGGTGCCCCAAACCCGGTTTGTCACATGACCTCAAGCGCGTTTCCCCAAACGCCAGAGGCTGCCGACTAGCAGCGAGGGCCCAGGTCTGATAGTGGAGAAACTATTCCCTCATTTTTCAAAGTGTAGTGCAGCGGAATATTAATAACATTCAACAACGGCGGATGGAATAAACCATACAAATTTATAATATACCATTGCAGTAAAAGATAACCAACAGTTATATAGATAATGATGCAACATGTCTCAAGTTCTAAGAAAATAGCCAGAACATGTTACACAACACTACAGTATAGTACAATACAGAGTACCACAAAACAAAACAAAACAGTTGGTAGCATCGTGAGCCTAAGCCCGGTCCCATGCTCCCCTACACCTTATAAGCAATCAAGTACATGTATAGGGACCCTTTCCATTAACCACACCTATAGAAATGTAATCTATTTGGGCTGAAGACCTGACCCAAATAGGGTGTGAGAAATAAATCCCAGTAGGCACTCACCAAAGGCCCGTGATCAACTATGTGTAAACATGAAAAAATAGTGCACACTAGTAAATGCAATAAACTATGCAGTACTAAAAAGTAACTAAATTTACCAGTTTCATTTCCATTTAAATATTCTTTTAGAAGTTCAATTTAATAGAATTCAATGTTCCTCAGAACTAAGCCCTCAGGCTAATCAAAACCTTTCCCTCAGGCTAATATAGTAACTCATGCCCTTCAGGCTTTCCCTCATGCTACAAAGTACCTTGCCCTCAGGCATTGGCCTCGGGAGAAATAGAATATTTCCCTTTGGCCAAACTGAAACGAAACCCTTAGGTAAACAGAATCTTGTCCTCAAGCTAATATAACTACGCCCTCAGGATAATGAAAAATTCCCTCGGGATAATATAGTAACTCATGCCTTCATACAAACATGAAATTACAATACAATTCCTTTCTAAGGAAAACGTAATGCATAATAAGAACATGGCATACCCTCGGGTATCCTGGCCAAATGGCTAAACAGAGGAACGCTCCATGGGGGTGGTCCTAGATCCATACATCGATCCCAAAAAACATTTATACATGTTCATTATACTACCTATGCAGTTTTAGGTATTTAATTCAACAAGGCCTCATCCATACGACACCCCATTGATGGGCGCGTATCTCAAAGGTACACAAAATGCACAACAATTAGAATTTAAACCCCAAGCCACCTACCTTAAACGCCCCTGAACAGTATACACGAATGAAGATCCTCGAATCATCCAAGAATGATGTATATTTGAGGTGAAATAAGTCCCCATTAAAACTCAAATAACTTCCCTTAGAGGAAGAATTGGAAAGAACAGCTTAAGGAGAGTGGAGAGCTTACCCGTATGGTTCCAATGTGATCGTCAGAGGGGAAAACAGATTCCTGATGCTCGATCTGGGGATCCTCGAAGGTCTGAAATCCTCTCCCGAATCCTTCCACAGGTTCTAAGACAATCCTATGAACAAGGTTGGCTACTGCACATCTCAAGAGAAAAAAACAAACTACACGGTGTGTACTATTGACTACACGGTGTGTACTTTTTTCATTTAACTGTTCTTTTAGCGGCACCGCCACACTGTTTATCCATCAACACAATTACACGATATGTATTTCAGATTACACACCATGTACTTCTGCTCAGCTGGCGGCTACTTCCACTGCCCTACTATTTTCCTGCTGACTGACTACATGGTGTGTAAATATCCCCTACACGGCGTGTAGTCAGTTTTTACACCCTTCTTCACCAGCATGGCTACACACCCTGTGTACTCATACCCCATGGCCAAAGTACACAGCGTGTGGAAAAGTACATGGTCTGTAGTCCCATAATTAAGGATTTTTCCCATTTTATTTATTTTCTCAAAAACACTTTAGGAAAATAGAAAAGAAGGAACCCGTACCTCAAAAATAAGAACCGGGTTCTTACAGATTTGAAATACGAGAGTACCGTTGGGTTTGTTGGGACATATTTCACTTGGGTAGAGCCTAACCTCGACCAACTCAAGCCAAGGGTGAATGTTAATAATTCTCCATACTTTCTTTCAGGTGGGTTTAGTAAATGCAAGAGCGACATTTTGTAACTTTTGAACTGGTGCTCGGAAATGAAATCGGAGGGCACCGTTGACCTGACAGTGCCGATATTCCCTTAAGGGAGACATCACATTGACCACAAAAGGTCTGGGTAAAAATTTATGTTTTAGGGATTTTTAAAAGAAATAAATAAAATACATTTTTTATTTTAGTTTCACTGCTTTCCTCTAATGGACATGCAGAAACGTGGGACTAAGGACGTGTCAATCCAATAAATGGCTTGAGCTTTCAATTCTATGTAACTGCACCATTGGGGAATAAGGAAATTTATTAATTAATGGGACTCCATTAATCCACCAAAAATTTCACACCCTCCCCTTTCCTATTTATATGGAGCTTGGGGAGAGGTTTCGACACTGCATTGCCATGAAACGAAGTGCTGACAAAGTGCAGTGACGCCAAACTCTTGGAGGATGGAGCCAGTAGAAGTAGGAGGTGACAGGTGACACCAAAACCCCGAACTAGAGATTGATGAATGAGTGATATCGTTGGAGGATAGTTGCGGTGGGGGGGGGGGATGACGAACACCGAACCACTTCTAAAAATGCACGCTCACCATCGTTCTTGAGGTAGGGGATTATTTTTAATCTAATTGAATTCTATTTATTCTTCATATCCTAAATTCACGATGATGATGGCCAAATGAACATGGACATAATCCTGTAAATAAAAATTGCTCCTCTTTCTTTTAATTCTTCGTGGGTTATTTGTGTGTTCTTCAATGCCTAATATTTATTGACACTGGAAACACACACTTTCACTGAGTGTGATATATGGAAACAGAGACCTCAACCCAAGGATCACACATATGAAATTGTTTAATTTTTTGAGCTTAGAATGAAGTTGTAGCAGCTCACGGAAGAAGGCGGCAGCCAACCGTGAGGAAGGAAGGGTGGTGCGCGTCCGCACAGCCGGTAGTGATGGAGGCCACGACCCATCAGCTGTAGTGGATCAGGGTGGTAGCAGACATCCGATTGGCCACATGGTGGAGCCGCGGTGAGCATTCGCACTACCAGCAGAGTAGGTAGCCTTGACTTCTTGGCCACGTCGGAGGCCAGGGCCGCGATCGGCTGTTGTAGAGCACCGGCGTGCAAATACGCCGTTGGTAAGAAGTCTGGCCGGCTTGAAGGCCGGCCGCACGACACCGGCTACGACCCCTCTTACGGGTGCCGTGTTCCAGCATCTGAATGGTCCATGGAATGTTCAGGAAGACCGAGGGGCGCCTCCCCCCGGGTGTTGGTCACGAAGGATATCACCTCAGTGGACCACCAGCTGAGTGGGCCGCACCGCAGTGGGCTGCAATCAGCAAGCCCTACCACAGCGGGCTGCGCCTAGCAGGCTGCACCGCAATGGGTCATTCCAAAGTGGGCCGCGCCATAGCAGGCCGCACCCTTCGGGCCAGGTCGGGCCTTCCAAATCCCATGACATCCGAGCTGGAGCTGAGTAAACCCGTACCGGGTGGGGTCGGACCGGACCCGGGCCCATCTGGACCCAGTTACGCCTTTGTGGTCATTACTTGAGAACCAAGATTCTATTTGATGAATCGTCTACAACACCAAAATCCTTGTATCGAGACGGTATTTTTGGTATACTGAACTCGAGTTTTGGATAAAGTGGGAGTATGACATGGTTGGTTCAAACCCCAAATCTAACTAGGCCCACGGAGTGGAAGTCCTAATAACATACATTCCGAGTGTCTGATTAACGTTCCTTATGTTGCATTGGGTTCCTTTCGACGTGACATGCCTTTGGGATACTTCTTCCTGGGAATTCCGGGCGATTTAGGTATGATTGTTGGATTGGGGAGTGGTTCTCCCAATAAGGCTATGTACAAAACCCTCCGACTGGCTGAGACATGACGATTTCTAACCATTACAACTCAGAGTGACTTGACAGGCGCACTGGGTAGCACCTTTATGTGATGCGGAAGACCCATGTTGGGGAGAACCTTTGTGTGATGTGGCATACCAATGGTACTCGATAGGAGGAGTACCTCAAGAGGCCACGAGGGGGAGTACCTATGTTTGACGCGTCAAAACCATGGTGGGGAGTGCCTCTGTGTGACTCGGAAGACCCACAATACTCGATAAGAGGAGTACCTTAGTAGTCCAAGGATTGTGGTAAGCACCTCTGTGTGATTTGGAAATCCCACTGTACTCAATAGAGGAGGATTTCTTCAGCATCGAGGCATTTGAATTTGTTATTGGATATGTAACTTGTTACTACACCTAGAATAAATCCGGGGGTGAGCCGTCTTTACTTAGTTCTTGTGATTGAGGTCATGCTATGTGGTACTCTACCTGTGTGGTAATTTACCTTAGTGATGTTACCCTATGGGTTTTCATTGTGTAATTAAAGTGACCTTCATGGTCTCATGGTCCCTACTGAGTATCGTTATGTTCACCCCTTCATGGGCTACGCTCGCACCTTGTTGTGTCTTGTGTAGAAGACGAGCTTGTGGGATGAGGTTTGAGGGATCTAGGACCAGGAGGTGTGCGAAGGAGATGAGCGTATGTGGATTGATGAGGATGCGATCTGTACCAACCCTTAAGGTAGGAACCTTAGAGGATGACTCAGTAGCTGGTTTTCTATTTTTAGTTGCGATGTTCTTTTCAGTTGTACTCATACCTTTAGTGGGGGATGTATTCCGGCCACTTTTACTTTCAGAACCCATTTACTATAGTACTTTACGTCACAGTTGATTCTTTTTGTGTTCACAGACCGTGTGTTTATACAAGTTTAAAGGAAATGACTTCCTGTTTTAGGGAATATGACTTTCAGTTCAAGTCGCCATCGCCTAGCCTATGGAAGGGGGGCTTAGGGTTGTCACTGCATATGACCCGGGGGATGGGTCATGACATCTGATCTCACCCCTTTTTTATGTTTTCTATTTACTATGATGTGATGAAGTAGATTATGATTATCCTATATGGATAGGCCAAAATATTTGAGTGTGTTCATATGGGACACAATGTTGTTTTTATTTATTTCTCGATGTATTGTAAAACTTATGTATGCACTATTACTTCAAGGTATTCTAAACTAATCGGTATTTCGAGACTTAAACCCTTATGATCATGAAAATGTTATGTAATAATGCACTGAGTGTGTGTAACTAGGTTAGGGGTGTTACAGTTGGTATCGGTGGAAGTTTAGTCAAATCCTTAGAAACTAGATTTAGAAAAAATATGAATATAAATCATTACTATAAGATAATCTTTTAGGATTAATATAGAATACCATCATAGAATTTTGGTAATGTAGTGATTTGGTGAGTTTTTTGAGGAATTCATCCCAATCTAGTTATAAGAATGTAGAGGATGTTCTACCACAGATGTACCTAGGAGTGAAAACTCTAACAAGGAGTTTCAGGCTTGATTCGGTGTTTCCTGGTACACGACAATGAGCCTTGAAACACTCTTGGTAATGACACTCATAGGGGATATTCATAGGAAAATTACCAATTTATTTAAAAATCATTATTAAGGATTTATGATTAAATACATCCTCAAAGAAAATAATTTTTATGATTATGGATTATATGCATAAAGTGTTCACTTTATGTTAGGTATTTTACTAGTTTGGAATTATGTATAGTGATTCATAAACTAATTTAGTGTATGCCATTTATTTTTGAAATTGAGCCCAGTGGAAGGAATGGAAACTGTATCAACTCACATAATCCTTGTAGGTATTTTCCTTCTAATCAAGATAATTATATTGGAGTTGGTTATCCAACTTGTTCTGAATTTATTATATCTATACTGGGACAACTCACTCAGATTATGAATAATAACATTACCTATATGGTGCACCTTGATCCACAATGCAAAGGATCATTGTATGACCACTTCATGGGGAAAAAACCACCCACATTAAATGTGACTACAACTCCATTTGTATCTGAGAAATGGATTAGTTACATAGAAAAAAAATTCATGCTTTGGGGAGTAGCGAAATGGAAAAAGTTGTCATGGAATTTTATCGCCTCATAGGAGATGCAGATCAATGGTGGTAATTAATTCAAAACACTAATGAGGATGAATAAATATTTATTATGGAATAGAGGTAGTGTAAATATATTTTCATATAAAATTTTTTTCCTCTTGACCATCAATCAGATATGGAAATAAAATTTCTACTTATAAGGAAAAAGGTAGATGAGAATATCACATTATATGCTGCTAACTTTACAAGGTTATCAAGGCATGTTGCAAATTATATACGTAACCAATGGAGTAATATTTGTTGATTATTTTATGGGTTAAAACCATTTCCATGTCAAGTACTAGTCTCACAATCCTTCTCATCCTATGAAGATATATCCTCATGGGTTATCAAGACTGAAAATTAATTCTCTATGTTTTACGAATTTAACGAAAAGATGGAGAAGAATAGATCTGATGAACACTATGTAAATATAAATAAGGGGAAGAAGGGAAAAGTTTAATTTTCATCTAGCTGTAAATGTAGGAATAAACACCCTGGTACATTCATTAAGGGAAAGGTATTTTGTTACAAGTGTGGAAAAAAATTCCACCAAGCATGTGATTGCAAGGGAAAGAAAGAGGTTGTAAATGTGGAATGATACAATTGTAGGGAAATTGGGCATTATTACAATTAATTTCCTATGTGCCAGGGAATCTTACCAAAGAAAAGGCCATGGGGGAAAGGAAAAGCTTAAGCGTTCACTACTACTATTGTTGAAGCTCTTAATGATGTGGTGGCATGTACTTTAGTGGTTTCCTCAAATTTATCCAATTCTTTATTTGATCTAGATCATTGCATTATTTCATATCTTCCTAGTTTTCAAATAAAATTAGATATTTACAATTTTATTTAACAAGGGAGTTTTTAGTAAAAACTATAAAGGGAAGTATCATTACAACAATGTTTTTGAATCAATTACCATTAGGGAATATAAGAATACTTTATTTTCTGATCTCATCATCTTACCCAATATTGAATTTTATATAATACTCATAATAGATTTTCATTGTGGACCATGATGTGAAAATTTATTGTACGAAGAAGGAGGTTGCGATTTTTGTTGATGATAAGGAATACCTTATCTTTAGAGAAGAAACATCACCATATAATTCTTATCCAGATCCTACACTAGTAGATCTAATAAATTCAATTATTGGCAAGGAATATTGTGAAATAACTATTGGTGATGAAAGGAATGTTCAAATAAAGGATGTACCAATTGTTCATGAAGATGTTGATGTGTTCCTAGAGGATTTACCTGGAAATCCTCTAGAACAATAAACTGAGTATTTGATTTATTTAATTCCTGGTTCAAGGCCCATATCAAATACCCCTTATAGAATCACCATTGTGGAATTAGTGAAACTAAATAATCAACTAGAGGAATTGAGTAATAAAGGATTTATTCACCCTTTTTCCCCCCATGGGGAGCCCCTTTTCTTTTTGTTATAATGAAAGATGGAGATATGATGTTGTGGCTTGTCTATAGGGAGATCAATGCTATAAAAATAAAAAACAAGTATCCCCTACCTCTCATTGATGATTTATTCGATCAACTTTCAGGAGATCAATATTTTTCAAAGATTGACCTTCGATCTGGATATCATCATTTGGGTGTGAAGAAGGAAGACAGTCTGAAAATATCATTTCCTACTAGGTATAGGCATTATGAGTTTACAGTAATGCCATTTGGGCTCACTAATGCACCCTCTATTTTTGTGGATTTCATGAATAATGCTTTCAAGGAATATATTGATGCCTTTATAGTGGAATTTATGGATGATATCTAGATATACTAAAAAGCTAAAAAGATCATGAAAACCACTTGAGCACTATTCTAAAATCCCTCATAAGAAATGATTTATATTATAATATTATCACGTGTGAATTATGGATTCATGAAATTTAATTTCTTGACCACATTGTCTCTAAGGATGTAATATCTATTGATCCTTCAAAGTCCCAGGCAATCCAAGAATGGCCAGCACCGAGAAGTATAACCTTGGTACACAGTTTTATTGGTTTAGCAGATTATTATCAGTGTTTCATCTAGAATTTTTTCATATTGGATATCCCATTAACCAATATCACATGGAATGGGGTTAAATTTGTTTGAAAAAATAGTGTGAAGAATGTTTTGAGTAATTGAAGAGAATATTATTCAATTCTTTTATCATGACTCTACCATCGAGGAATGATGGGTTTTTTATTTATAGTGATGCTATAAAGAAAGGACTGGGTTGTATCCTTATCCATAATGATAGGGTTATTTCCAATTCATCATGACAGCTAAAAATTCATGAAAAGAACAACCCCCTCATGATCTCGAGTTAGCTTTTATAATCTTTGCTCTAATGATATGGAGACACTGTCTCTATGGTGGAAAATGTGATATTTATACTGATCACAAGAGTTTGAAGTATATTTTCTCACAAAAAGAACTCAACCTGAGGAAAATGATATGGATCATACTACTGAAGGATTGTGATTGCACTATACAATACCCCACGAGGAAGGAAAATAAGGTAGAATATTTTTTGATTAGAAAGGATCATGGTGTTTTGAACAAGATGAGAGTTGAAAGGGATCATATGTTCATGGATCTTGTAAAAACTGATATGGGAATAATCATCGAAGGATAAATATCAATTATTTTTCAAATGGTTGACAATCTATATTTACTAGAAAGGATAAAATGTTCTCAGACTGATGATGGAGAGTCTAAAAATAAAATTAATGCTATAAATGATGGGAGATTTATTTACTTCATATATGAAGATGGAAATTTTCAATTTTGGAAGAAAATTTGTGTCCCTGACATACCAGATCTAAAAAAAGAATTATTGGATAATGACCATTTATCTAATTTCTCTATACACCCTAGTAGCACTAAGATGTATTTATATTTTAAGGAACATTTTTGGTAGGACAACATGAAGAGGGACATTGCGGATTATGTGTCAAGATGTACGGTTTGTCAATAGGTGAAGGCTTGAAGAAAACATCCTAGAGGAGTCTGACAACCTCTTCCCATACCAGAGTGGAAATGGGATGATATTATGATGGAATTTGTCATAGGGATACCAATGACTCCTAGAAGGAATGATTCAATATGGGTAATTGTTGATCATATTACCAAGTTAACACATTTTCATCCTATAAGAGACGATTTATCTCTTGGACATTTCACAAGACTATATATTAATGATGTTGTAAGACTTTATGGTGTACCCCTGCTGATTGTTTTTTATTGTGATCCCTGTTTTACATCAAAATTCTAGAAAATTTTTCAGAAATCCCTAGATACTGACCATAATTTAAGCACTACCTACCACCCTAAAACTGATGGAAAACTATAATAGATTATTAGAACCTTATAATACATGTTGATATATTTCTCACATGAAATTCAAGGAATGTGTGATCAATATTTACCTCTAGTAAAAGTTTCCTCTAACAATAGCATCCATTCAAGTATTCAGATAGTACCATATGAAGTGTTATATGGAAAGATATTTCACACACCAACTTATTGGGATGCTACTAGAGAAAAAAAAACTCGTAGGCCCAGAACTAGTTAAGTAAACAATGGAAATTTTAAAAATTAATCAAATTCAAATCAAAGAATCACAAAGCTTTCAAAAGAGATATACTGATATCTAAATGAAAGATTTGGATTTTCAAGTAGGAGATCATGTTTTTTTGAACGTATATCCATGGAAGGGTGTTATATTATTCAGTAAAAATGGTAAATTAAGTCCCATGTACATCATAACTTTGGATATTATAGAATGAATTGGAGTTGTATCTTACTGTTTGACAATGCCTCCAAGTCTCTCTAAAGTTCATGATGTTTTCCATGTATCACTATTGATAAAATACATTCTTATCCCAACACATGTACTGACCTATGAAAAAATAGAACCGGAACCTGATCTTTCTTATTGGGAAGAGCCTATCCGGATTCTTGATACTAGAAAAAAATTGTTGAGAAACCAGACAAATCGTATGGTAAAATTTCTATGGAGAAACCATAAGATGGTAGAGGCAACATGGGAACCCGAAAAAATTATGATGAAGAACCACCTGAATCATTTTATGTAGTAATAGTCTAGAAATTTTGAGTATAAGATTATTTGAATGAGGTAAGAGTGTAACACCACATGCTTCCACAATACACTTACCTTTGAATAATATAATAGCTTACACTGCATGCAACTATGAGTTCTAACACACCACAACCCATCAAACTAGTCGATATGAATATTAACACCAAATTTTTGAAAATTTATAAATTTTATTTTTTAAAATGGTCTTCATTTTTGGTTTCGGAATATAAAAATTAGCTTAGGGTGAATATTTTTGTATTTTTCTGGAAGCATTCAATTTTTTATGAATAGTAAAAAAACACTGCATTATTCTTCTAAACCGACTTTTTATTTAAGTAATTAATTATTTTATTTAAATTTATGATAAGTCAAAATAGATAAATAATACCTATATAAATTCAATATAATTCATTGGAGTTATTTTATAAAAAAATTAGATGTATAAAATTTTATTGAACATTTAACGTCTTTTACCCACCTTCTAGGCACATTTACAAATTTTCATAAAACATAATTTAAAAACATCTATGAATTGAATTTAAAAATTTCAAGAGGAACAGTTGAAATCATTAAGTAAAATATGGTTTAATTTGATGAAAATAATTTTTGGTGAGTAGTAAATTTTTTATTTTATTTACCACGGTTAAAATTAAATAGGGTAATTAAAGGTAAAAAAGATATTAAAATTACCCTAACACATGTACTAATTTTATTGTATAAGTGTATTTTGACGATAATCATATTTAGTAATAAAATATGATCCTCTTTGATCCACTTGGATTAGATTAGGATATTTACTACTAATTTATTTAAAGAAGAGTTAAAAGTGTTTAATTCAAATTTTAATAACGAAAACATTTTTAATATAGGTTTATACATAATATAACTTCTACTATATATAATAATTAGAAATATAAAACGATTTAATAAATAATGGAATTTTATATAAAATATTTAGACATTAAATAATTAAATTTATTTACAACACAATGATGATAAAGTAATTACCTTATTAATGAATGATTAAAAGAATTGATTTTATAAATATCCAAATAAATTTAAACTGAGACTTTTTATGCCTTATAATAATTTTATATGTTAATATGACATGTTATAATTTATTTAATTTATTTTTTGGTTGTAATATGGTTTTTTTGACAATCTGAAAAACAAAATACTAAATAGTTTCAAAATTGATATAAATGAGTTTTTTAATACAAATACTATATAATTATATGATATAATATTCATAAAAATATATGGTTCTATCAAAAGACATTTATAATTATCGTTATTTCATTAATGAACCACTTGAGTTTCTCTTATATTTTTATATTAATTTTAATAATTATTTAATATAAAAATACAAGAATACATTGTAAAATTTAAACTATTTAAGTAAGAGTTAATTCGAAAAGATAAGGTCAATATGATGACCTAAACCTGTCTAAAACCTATTGTTTGAGAGTATTATGACCCATCCCCACCTTACCCTCTAAATAAATACATTTTAGCTACTAAAAATGTAAAATGATTTTATAATAAATTAATATTTCATGCTTTTCTGAAAGTGACCCTCATCTCTCTTATAAAAGGGTAATTCTCCATTCCACAAAATCATGCCTCAAAATCCATTTGGCTCAGCCAAAACCTGATTATGTACCCTCCAAAACACACTCCCTTAAACCTATAGGCCTTACATTGACCATAAATTCAACTTATGGAACCCTTTTGATCAAATCAAAAGGATGCACCCAAAGAAGAGGTAATAATTATATCACCTCATTCAAAGTACATTTCTTCATCCACCTCATCATTCTTATTTGTTTCCATACCAAATTAACAAATCCAGTACCTTCTATAAAAAATTTTGTTTTAAAATATATGGTAAAACCATATTAATGGTTCTATCTATCCTATAAATGAAAAAGTCACCATACTTGTGTATGTACAGCTTACCGTCTCCACGTTAAGGTGTAGTTTGTTATTCAATACTAAATTATTTGGTTGGAAATAATAATGATTATAGTTGATTTAAATAAAAAATATAACATGTTAATTATTCTTTATATGTATAATAACATCCAATTACATACTATTTCACCATCAATAGAATGATATTGTCTCTCTTTCATACGTACGGATTACCGTCTCCATGAACGTGATAAGATTCATTCCCCATCATAACCATTCAAGAAATTTTTTATTCAAAATAATGTTTATGAACTTAATATCCTTGTACATATTAATAAAATACATCCCATCCATAACTAACATTACTAACATAAAAAACATATTAAGGAAAATGAATCAGTTAACCCCCAAAACAATGATACTACTAAAATATTTTTAACAAAACAGTACTAGAAGTGCATATATGATATCATATTTATGTACTTGGTTCTTTTATAACTTAATAAATGTTATTTAACTATTAAATAAGAGGTTAACATACCCTCTACTAAGGAAAAGTTAAAGGTAAATGTAAATTTTACAATCTCTTTATTATCCAAGGTTGTTTTCATAAAAGTATCCACTAGAACATCTTTATAATCCACATCCACATTTCATAAAAATGTATTTAAAAAAATTTAAACTATTTCCTAGATTATGGTTTAAATTAAATTATACCCTGGTTTTAATTTTTTAGTTTTTTTGAAAGGAATATTTCAATCATTTTCCAAACAAGGTACTTTATGACCTTTTCGATAAATTAATGTAAGAATGTTTTTTAACTTATACAGAGGGTTCAGATATTTTCCATCATTATAACACATTTGAAGCTTCCCTTACAATATTATAATAATATTTTCAAAATAAATGTTTTATTTTATAATTATGTCACTTCTAAATGATTTCAATATAGATATAGATATTTCACTCAAATAGTTTTGAATTCATCTTTGTTCACATCCTTTGATAGATTTCACACTTGTTTGATGTTGATTTACTATGATACAATCATTCATTTTTTATTGATGGTTTTGTTATATATTGGACCGTGGATGTTTCATTTTTATACCATTCATTGTTTATGATTAAAGTATTAACATTTCTTATGATAGTTATAATATGAATGTTTATGTTATGTTTCAACATTTTCATATGAGGAATGCATTGGACTTAGTAAGTGATGGGTGGAGCTTGATATAGCTCCATGATGCATCAGTAGTACCCATGAGACATACTAGTATCTTGGAACAAGGCATTGAAAAAGTATTATTTCAGTCTTGGAATGAGACCTTGACTATATGGTTATGATGTCTGGTATTATACATTCCATCATTATAAAATTATCTATTGATATTACATGTGATTGTTAGACTAGTATAATATCCATGTGAATAAGTAAATGATATTATTTGATTTATCATTTCCATATAATTATGATGTTTAAGTTTAATAGGCTTGTGTTTTAGTTTTATAAATCTCCTTAAATGTGTATTCTTACTTATGATATTTTTCATTATATTGTTTTCCTTACTGAGAATTTGATCTCACACCTTTATTATGTTTTCTTTTTTCCAATATGTGAATAAGTATATTATGATTAACCTCCACGGATATGAAAAAATATTTGGGTGTGTTCAAAGGGAAGACAATGTTGTTTTTATTTATTTAATGATGTATTGTAAAACTCATGTATGCATATAGTAATTATAAGGCTACTAAACTAATCTGTCTTTTGAGAAATTATCTCTTGTAATCATGAAAATGTTATTTAATAATGAACTCATTCTGGGTATCTATGGTCGGGGTGTTACATTTGGTATCATAGGAAGTTTAGTACAAACCTTGGAAACTAGATTTAGAAAAACTATAATTAGAAAATATTAACCTAAGATAATCTTTTAGGATTAATATAGACGAGCTTACTAGAATTTCTGTAATGTAGAGATTTTGTGAGTTTTCCAAGCAATACATCCCTATATGGATATGAATAGGTAGATGCAGCTCTGGAATAGATGTATATAGGAGTAAAAACTCCAACAAGGAGTTTTGAGCTTGAACCAGTGTACCCTAGTACACAATAACGGGCCTTGCTGAACTCTTGGTTACGACACTCCTTGGGGATATGCTAAGGATAATTCACTATTTCATTATAAACCATTAATAAGGATTTATGAGTAAATACGTTCTCAAGGAATTTTTTTATGATTATGGATTATATGCATAAAATTTTTACTTTATATTAGGTATTTTACTTGTTTGAAATTATGTATTGTGATTCAAAAACTAATCTAGTGTATGCCATTTTTTAGAAATAGAACCCAGTGGAAGGAATGGAAACTATATCAACACACGTAATATATGTATGGATTTCCCTCCTAATCAGGATAATTATATTAGAGTTGTGGATGAAACTGGTGGTGAATAGCTTATAACTATGCTGGGATAACTCACTCAGGTTATGAATAATAAACTTACCCGTATGGTGCACCCTGATCCACAATGTTAAGGATCAACGTTGGACCACTTCATTAGGAAAAAACCACCAAAATTAAATGGGAATAAAAATACATTTGAAGCTGAGCGATGGATAATTTTACTAGAAAAAATATTTCATGCTTTGGGGAGTAGTGAAAGGGAAAAAGTTTCCATGGCAGTTTATCGCCTCACAGGAGATGCATATCAATGGTGTTCATTAATTCAAAACACAATGGAGGATGAAGAAAAATGAAATATTGAATGGGGGAGATTAAAGATCTTTTCTTGGAAAATTAATTTCCTCATGACCATCGAGCGGATATGGAAAGACAATTTCTAATTCTAAGGAGAAAGGAGGATAAGAATGTCACAATGTGTGATGCTATCCTTACAAGGTTATCAAGGCATGATACAGTTTACATACATAACCCAAGGAGTAATATTTATTGATTATTTTATGGGTTAAAACCATTTTTCCATCAAGAAATAGTCTCACAATCTTTCTCATCATTTGAAGATATAGTCTCATGTGGTATCATGATAGAAAAGGAATATTCTTAGTCTCATGACATTAAAGAAAATAATGAGATGAAGATATCTACTGAACACTCTGAAAATTTAAATAAAGGAAAAGGGAAAAGTTTAATTTCCATCATGTAGTAAATTTCGGACGAAACACCCTGGTACATTCCTGAAGGGAAAGAGGGTTTTTTTACAATTGTGGTGAAAAAGGCCACCAAGCACATGATTGCAAGGGAAATAAAGAGTATGTCAATGTAGAATGCGAAAATTGTTGAGAAATGGGGCGTTATTCAAATGAATGTCTTAAGCACAAAGGAATATTACCTCTGAAACGGCCAAGCGAGCAAGGCAAGGCTTATGCAATCACTACAACTGAGGATGAAGCTCTTAATGATGTGGTGGTAGGTACATTAGTGGTTTCCTCAAATTTAGACAATGCTTTATTTGATTCTAGATCATCGCATTGTTTCAAATCTTCTTAGTTTTATATGAAAATTAGATATTTACATTTTTTTAACAAGGAAGTTGTCAGTAAAAACTCTTAAGGGGAGTATCATTGCAACAATGTTTTTTGAATCATTTCCTATTAGAGCATATAAACATGCTTTATTTTCTGATCTCAACATCATAACCACGATTGAATTTTATATAATCCACATAATGGAATGTCCTTCCGACCATGATGTGAAAATTCATTGTAAAAAGAAGGAGGTTACAATTTTTGATTATGACAAGGAATACCTTATCTTTATAGAAGAAACGTCACCATCTGATACTTATCTTGATTCAACCCCAATAGCTCTACTAAATTCAATTAATTGAGGGAAGGGGAGTAAAATAACTATTGGTGAAGATAAGAATATTAAAATAGAGAGCATACACATTGTTCAAGAAAATGTTGCTGTGTTTTCAAAGGATTTACGTGGACATCCTCTAGAAGGAGAAATTGAGTTTTCCATTGATTTAATTCCTGGTTCAAGGCCCACATCGAATACCCCTTATAGAATCACCACTGTGGAATTAGTGGAACTAAATAAACAACTACAAGAATCGAGAAATGAAGGATTTATTCTCCCTAGTGTTTCTCCATGGGGAGCCCCTATTCTTTTTGTTAAGAAAAAAGGTGGATCTATTAGGTTGTGCATTGACTACACCGAGATCAATGATATAACAATAAAGTACAAGTATCCCCTACCCCTCATTAATGATTTACTCGATCAACTTCCTGGTGCTCAATATTTTTCAATGATTGACCTTTGATCTGGATATCATCAGTTGTGTGTGAAAAAATAAGAAATTTGGAAAATTGCATTTCAAACAATGTATGGTCATTACGATTTTATAGTAATGCCTTTTGGCCACTCTAATTCACCCTCTTTATTCATCGATCAAATAAATAGGGTTTTCAAGCAATATCATTGATATCATAGTGTTATTTATTGATGATATCTAGGTATTCTAAAAAAGATAAAAAGATCCTGAAAACCACTTGCGCACCATTCTAAAAAACCTCAAAACAAAAGAATTATATGGGAAGTTTAGCAAGTGAAAATTCTGGTTTCAAGAAATTTCTTTTTTTGGCCATATTCCCTCTATGGATAGAATCTATATCAGTCATTCAAAGAGCATGGAAATCCATGAATGGACAAAACCAACAAGTATAACTGAGGTACACCGTTTTATTGGATTATCATGTTATTATCTGTGTTTTGTCCAGAAATTTTTCTCATTTTTTAACCCATTTACCAAGATCACATGTAAAACAGTTAAATTTTTCTTGAAAAAAGAGTGTGGAGAATGTTTTGAATAATTGATGAGAAGATTATTTAGGGCTCCTATCATGACCCTACCATCAGGGAGTGATGAGGTTTTTATGTATAGTGATTATTCAATGAAAGGACTGGGTTGTTTCCTTATACAGAATGATAAAGTTATTGCAATTCATCATGAGATCTAGTATTTCATGAACAGAACTATTCCCCTCATGATATTGAGTTAGAAGTTGTATTCATTCCTTTTAAGACAAAGAGGAAACATCTCTCTGAAAAAAATATTATATTTACATAGATAACAAGAGTTTGGAGTATATTTTCTAACAAAAAGAACTCAACATGAGGAAAAGGAGATGGGTGTAACTACTCAAGGATTATTATTGCACTACACACTATCACTCAGGGAAGGAAAATATGATGGAAGATAAATTGATCTGAAAGAATCATGGTGTTTTAAAAAACATGAGATTTGAAATGGATCCTATGTCCATAGATCTAGTAAAAATTGATATGGGGATAATCATGGATGGTAAAAAAGAAATACTTTTTAAAATAGATGCCAATCCAGCTTTACTAGAAAGAATAAAAAGTTCTCAGAATGATGATGGGGAGTTTCAAATGAAAATTAAAGCTATGAACAATGGTAGATTGATTTAATTTGTATATGAAGAAGAAATTTGGAAATTTGGGAAGATACTTTGTCTTCCTGACATACAAGATCAAAAAAGTGAATTGTTAGATGATGCTCATAACTAAAATTTCTCTATACACCCCAGTAGCACTATGATTTATATAGAATTTAAGAAACATTTTTTTGGACAACATAAAGAGGGAGATTTCGAATTATGTGTCAAGATGTAAGGTTTTTAAATAGGTGAAGTCTAGAAGAAAACATCCTAGTGGAGTCATGAAACCTCTTCCCATACCATAGTGTAAATGGGATGATATTATTATGGAGTTTTTCACAGGAATTCTAGAGACTCCTAGAAGGAGTGATGCAATATGGGTCATTGTTGATCTTATTACCAAGTCAAGGCATTTTATTTATATAATAGAAGATTTACCAGTTGAACATTTAGAAAGACTATATATTAATGAAGTTTTAAGACTTCATGGTTTATCACTATTGATTGTTTTTTTCTATGATCCCCATTTGACATCATGATTTTGGAAACTTCTTTAGAAAACCCTAGATACTGAACATTGTTTAAGAACTTCCTACCACCCTCAAACTAATGAAAAAATAGAACAAACTATTTAGACCTTAGAAGCCAGGTTGTGATCTTTATCACATGACGTTCAAGGTAAGTGTGATAAATATTTACATATTATAGAGATTTACTTTAACAATAGATTCCATTTTAGTATTCAAATGACTCCATTTGAAGCATTATTTGGAAAGAGATTTCGCACACCTAATTGTTCGGATGATGTTGGTCATAGAAAACTCGTAGGTCCAGAACATGTTGAGGAAACAATGGAAAAGGTGAAGATTATCCAAACCCACATCAAAGCATCTCAAAGTTGGAAAAAGGGATATGCCAATAACTGAATGAAGGATTTGTAATTTAATGTAGGAGATCATGTTTTCATGAAGGTATCTCCCTAGAAGGATGTTATATGATTTGGTAAGAATGGTAAATTATGTCCCATGTTCATCGGACCTTTTGAAATTCTTGAACAAATTGGAGTTGTATCTTACCATTTGGAAATGCCTCAAAGTCTCTACAAAGTTATTGATGTGTTCCACATATCACTGTTGAGAAAATACATGCTTGACCCACTATATGTACTCACCTATGAAGAAATAGAAATGGAACTCAATCTGTCTTATTGTGAAGAGCCTATCAGGATTCTTGATACCAGTGAAAAGGTGTTGAGATAACCGATGACTCGTCTAGTAAAATATCTATGTAGAAACCATCAGATGGAAGAGGAAACATGGTAGCTCAATGAAATTATGATGAAGAACCACCCAAGTATTTTTATGTAGTAATATTATAGAAATTTCAAGGATGAAATTATTTTTTGGAGGAAAAAATGTAACACCCCATGCTTCAACGGTATGATTATCTTTGAATATTAAATTAGCTTGAGTTATATGTAACATCGAGTTTTACCACACCAAGACCAATCAAAATAGTCGTTATAAATATTAATATCCACTTTTTGAAATTTATAAATTTTACTTTTCTAAATTGACTTTAGTTTTTTATTCAGAATATCAACATTTGTTTAGGGTGAATTTTTGGTATTTTTCAGAAAACATTGAATTTATGATGAATAGTGAAAAGCACTGTGTGATTGTTTAAAACCAAATATTTATTTAAATTTATTATATGTCAAAATAGATACATAATAAATATATAAGTTCAATGTAATTCATTGGAGTCATTCCATAATAAAATTAGAGGTACAAAATTATATTGAACTTTTTAACATCTTTTACCCACCTTCTAGGGCCATTTGAAAATTTGCATAAAACATAATTTTACCACTTATCTGAATTGAATTTTAAAATTCCAAGAGAGATTGTTGAAATTATTAAACAAAATGTGGTTTAATAGGATGAAAATAATTTTTTATGAATAGTAACTTTGGAATTTTATTCACCGTGATCAAAAGTAAATAGGGTAATTAAAGGTAAAAATGTTATTAAAATTACCCAAAAACATGTACTAAATATTTTGGATAAGTTTATTTCGACCATAATAAACCTTTTTAATAAAATATGATCCTCTTTGATCCACTTGGATTAGATTTTGACATTTATTATTATTTTATCTAAAGAAGAGTTAAATGTGTTAAATTCAAATTGTAGTAACTAAAACATATTTAATATACAGTTATCCATAAGATAAATTAGACAATAAATATTCATTATAAAGAGAAAAATATTTCATACAAAATAGTATTTTATTTATAATTTTTAGATAATAAATAATTAAATTTATTTATGACACAATGATGATGCAATAATTACCATATTAACGAAATATTAAAATAATTGATTTTAAGAATAACCAAATAAATATAAATTGAGAATTTTGACGAATTCAAATATTCATATATGTTAATATGACATGTTAGGATTTATCCAATGTATTTTGTTTGATTTAATCATGTATTTTTGACTTTCACAAAATCCAAATACTAAATTGTTTCAAAATTGACATAAATGAGTTTTTTAAAACAAATACAATATAATTAAATGAATTAATATTACTAAAAATATATGGATCTTATAAAGCACTTATATAATGATATATATTTCATTAATGAACCACTTGAGGTTCACTTGGAATTTTATAGTATGTTTAATAACCACGTAATATAAAAATACAAGATGACATTTTAAAAGATAAACTATTCCACTATGAGTTAAATCTAAAAGACAAGGTTAATATGGTGACCTAAACTTGTATAAACTCCATTGGATGAGAATATTTTGACCCACCCCCACCATTTCCTTGAAATGGTTCCATTTTGAGCCATTAGAAACTGAAAATTATTTTATAATAAATTAACATTTCAAACTTTTCTTAAAGTGTCCCTCACCTCTCTTATAAAAGGGTACTTCTACTTCTCTCCAAATCACACCTCCAATGCCATTTGAATCAGACAAACCATGATCATATATCATCCAAAATACCCTCCCTTAAACCTAGAGGCCTTAAATTCACCATAAATCTAACCTATGCATCCCTTTTGATAAAATCAAAAGGAAACACCCGAAGAAGAGGTAACAATTTCATCACCTCTTTCAAAGTTCTTTTTATCTTCCACTTCATCGTTTTTCATTGTTTCTATACCAAATTGATAAATCCAGTACCTTCTATATACAATGATGTTATTATAAATATGGTTCATCCATATTCATTATTCTATCCATCCTATGAATGAAAAAGTCACCATACATCCGTACGTACAGCTTACTGTCTCCACGTCTTGGTGTAGTTTGTTATTCCACTCTTTATTATTTGGATGGGAATAATAATGAGTATTGATGATTTAAATAATAAAGGTTAAATTTTAATTATTATCTATAAGAAATATACCATCCAATTACATATTATTTCACCATCAATAGAATGATATTATCATTTATGTGTACGTACGGATTACCGTCTCCACGAATGTGATGAGATTCATTCCCCATCATTACCATTCAAGAATAATTTTATTTATATTCATGAAAATATTGTTTAAGAAATTAATACCATTCTATATATGAATCAAATACATTATATTCATAATAATAATGACTTACATAAAAAATATATAAAGGAGAACAAATCAGTTAACCCCCAAAATAATGATACCATTGAAATATTTTTAACAAAACAATATTAGAAGATCATATATGATATCATATTTATGAATTTGGTTCATTTATAAGTTAATTAAAATGATTTAACTATTATAAAAGATGTCAAAGTACCCTTTACTAAGGAAAAGTACAAGGTAAAGGTAAATTTTACAATATCTTTATTATCTAAGGTTGCTTTTATGAAAGTATCTACTTGGACTTCTTTATCATCCACATTAGTGTTTCTAAAAAATGTAGTTAAAATTTTTTCCTACTTCCTAGAATATGGGTTAAAGTCATTTATACCATTTTTTGACTTTTTATTAATGATTTTCAAAGCATTCTTTCCATCGTTTTCCAAACAAGGTTCTTTATGACCTTTTCGAAAAATTAGGGTAAGAATGATTTTTTAACTTATACAGTGGGTGGAGATATTTTCTGCTGTTATAACACATTGAAAGGTTACCTTACAATATTATAAGAAAGTTTTAAAAATAAATGTTTTATTTTATAAATATGTGACTTTTAAATTATTTCAAAATAGAATGAGATATTTCTCCCCAATAGTTTTGATTTTATCTATGTCAACATCCTTTGATAGATTTAACACTTGTTTGATGTTGATTTATTATGATAAAATATTCCATAATGTATTGAATGTTTTGTGATATGTTTTACTGTGGATGTGTTATTTTAATACAATTCATGGTTTATGGTTAATATATTAACATTTCATAAACTAGTTTTAATAAAAATTATTATGTTATTTTTCAACCTTTTCATATAAGGAATGCATTGGACTTAGTAAGTGATGGGTGGAGCTCGCAATAGATCCTCAATGAATTGGTAGGTCTTATGAGACATACTAGTGTCTTGGAATAAGGTCTTGACTAAATATTATTTGTATTATAGGTGTGAGGCCTTTACTATGTGGTTATGATGTCCGACATTATGCATTTCTTCATTATAAAATTATCTATTGATATTACATGTGATTCTTCGACTAGTACAATATCCATGTGAATAACTAAATGGAATTATTTGATTTAACTTTTCCCTATTATGCTGAAGTCTATGATTAAATGTCTTTTGTTTTAGTCTTATACATTACCATAAATGGTTATGCTTATTTATGATAGTTTCTGCAATATTGTTATCCTTACTGTGTATCTAAGCTCACTATTTCCATATGTTTTCTTTTCCTCAGGATGTGAAGAAGTATACTATGATTAACCTGAAGGGATTTTCCAAAGGATATGAGTGTGTTCAAAGGGTACATAATGTTTATTTATTTATTTCATGGTGTATTTTAAAACATATGTGTGTATCTATTACTTCCAAGGCTACTAAACTAATCATCCTTTCAAGACTAGATCTCTTGTGATCATGCCAATGTTATGTAATAATGCACTAACTATGGGTTACTTGGGTCAGGGTGTTACAAAAAATCCAAAATTCCCTACATCATGTTATAACATCTAAAATATTCCCTTAGTTCCATATTCATTTTATTCTACTTGGGTTTATAGAGATATTTGAGAAATATGACCAATTTAATAATTCCATTTTTAGAACAATTATAGATAGAACAGAAAATATTTTTCCAAATTTCTTAATTCCATATTCTCAAAAAATATCTTCCCAAATCCCCTCATTCACAAATTTAATGTCTTTTTGAAAATTATAATCATGAATGTGGGAAATTTTTATGTTTTTTCAGAAAATATGGTCTCACAATCATTTGAAATAGGATTGCTGTCTCCCATCATTAATAATTCTAATATGTATCATTACTAGGTCCATGAATATATGAGCTTTACTAATTATCATTTACTTATAAAATCTATGATATTTCATTCTCAATTTACCAACTACATTAGTTTCCTCACCTTTTTGGAAGTGCTTTAAAAACTATATTGTGTTGGTATCTAGATCGACCACCTTTGTCTCAAATAATATTATCATTTTCATAAGGAATAATGAAAAATCCATTACCTCATGATTGAAGATTCATATTTATATGATTTACAAATATCATATTCAATTCTTAAAAACATTTTTCACATTCCATTTTCTATATGAACTTAAATAAATTACACATATCCTTTGTTAACAAGTTATCCGATCTGAATTTTTTAAGAAATCGCTAATAGTATCATACCAAACCAAAATAAAATTTTACCATAGTTATCATTGTTGTTTTAGTCAATTATTAGACTATTATCAAATATTTAGGATCAATTAAGTTCCCATCCATGGTGAAATGTTTCCATGAAAAGAAACAGCATGGATCCAACATTCATGCTAACTAAATTTCCCATATATTTATTTTCAACTAATTTTCTCAAGAATGATTAATAAGTGATTAAAATGCTTCTCATAGAATTTATAATACATCATGATATCATCATGAAATATGACAAAAAAATCATAATGATTTAGATTAAACAATATATTTATTATTTATATAAAATGGAGGGAGTGTTATTAAATGTAAATTGTAAAGTCAAAATGTCCAAAACTCATTCAAAAAAAGTAATTTGAATGTTTACCTTGTTTACATGAAATTGAGAAGGATCATAATGAAGATAAATATTTGAAAAATATTAGGATCCATTAATTTCATCAAATAAATGAAATTAGTTTCCGTATAATCAATACACATATCCAAGGATACATATTTATTCTTAAGAAAGAGATCACATGTTCTCCATGGTGAAACAAAAAAGAAGAATAAATCCTTTTTTAAACAACTCCTCTAATTGGTATAAAAACTCACATAATTTCATATTGGCCAGTGTACATGGATACTTTGTTATATGTCATTCATCAGAGATTAAATCATTGGAAAACATGATCTAAATTATTTGTGAATTTCTATATAATTCACCAATAAGTACATTAATTTATTTGTATATAATTAGAAAATCCTCAATTATAAGATTACATTTTCCATCGATATATTATGTCTTACATTCATCTATAAAATCACCTTTTGTATAGATACATAGGATGGATCTAGACATGTCTCAGATGAAAATGTCTTCCCTCTAAAGATAATTAATTGAAAATATTTACCAAGAATAATTATCTCTTTCTTCATGGAGTACATTTTTATATCTTACATTTAAATCTATTCTATACTAAGGATTATATCATTTTATACAATATGTATGAAAATTAAGTCCAATAAAGATACAAATTTATGTTCCATAATGGGTAATTCCTGGAAAATCGTTATAGATGTTAGACTTCCACTAAGTGTTTTGACTAAATAATTATTTCTTAATGTTCTTGAGAAATATCTAATTACCATGGAAAAACAAGAAGATATGAAAAAGTGTTAGAATCAAGAATTAAATAGATCATTAGAAAAATTTGGATCCATGGTTAAAATACCTTCTACTAATTCATTTAGTAATTCTACCTCATCAGTAGTGATCATATAACCAAGGCCTTCCTCATGTATCCTCTTTTATGGTGTGTTCCCTTTATGTTTGGGATATTACATTAAATATTTCCCCATTTAATTATAGTTTAAGTACTTTATAATAATATTTTTTTCCATTTACATTCATTCTATTGATGACCCATATCTCCTCACTTATAAAAAACTTCAATTCCCTTTAATAATTTTCCATGAAGATTCTATCCACAACATTCAAAATATGGTAATTTATTTTTCTTCTTCTTTATTATTGAAACACTCCATTTTTCATGGTTCTCAGTCAACAATTTAATTTTTTAATTTCCCATTAATATATAAGATCTATAAATTTTTTTCTAATTTTTTATTCCATAAAGAATAATATCATCATCTACTAAAAAGGGTTGAAGTCCAATACCCCTTAAAGACATAACTTTAAAAATTTAAATAAATGTATATTAATTCCATCCATATTGTGTATTCATTAAATATAATACCTGTATATTATTTTAATGTTATCCTCATACTCCACAAAAATTTGTTATTCCATATTATTTAATCTATGAATCATTTTTTTTAATTTAATGGAATTGACCATGATAGAAATATATATTGAAAAATATCTCATTAAAGCATCACAATCACTTATATTATATTTCTTCAACATCTTTATTATTTCCTGATCAATGAACACCACTATCATCATTGCCCTCAAGATATTATACTTCGAGTATAATGAATTCCTTTTAATCACATCTCATTGCCAAAAATATATTTTCAAGGGATTTTTCCCTTTTTTCTGCTAAAACGGGATTATTTGTCCCACTAAATGCTGGGGTATTCTTTCACATGAAGTGATAAACTATTTGACAATCACATTATGGAATGATATGTTGATCCAATAAGGAAGGATAATTTTAAGAACCTAATTATGTTTCCCTAATATATCTATAATCTATTCAATTCCAATAAAACATGCATTGGATTTCTTATCAATGAAATATCTACCATTGATCATGAGTATTTATACCCTTATTAATTCTTGTATATATGTTTAAACAAAAGAATCTAATGGACTAGAAAATAAAATTAGTAATTTTAATTCAAAATGCATAATTCTAAATCTGCTATAACACATAACAAAAACTGTAAATTTATGTATTGTTAATATCATAATCATTATCATAGTTTCTTTTAGAATAGTATCATACCTATTGTAATCGCTTGTAAAGAAATTATGAATTAACCAAAGAATATCTCCCAATATTGTCAGACCAACTGCATAGTAAGGCCAATGTTTTGTGCAATGGTAAATCTTGATTCAATACTAATGCACCTTTTTAGAGTTTCCACCCAAAAATTCTTATATTGAAGAAACATGTTAACATGTAGTATCCAGGTGGTGATGTGTTTCAGGGAAAACTACATAATCTATTCATTGCCAATAAATTGAATATTTTAACCTATAATCAGACATATGATGGAATTGTTTCATAGGGATAGGTTTTTTAATATATGTTTTACTAAATCTAAAACCTAATTATTCTACTAAAATCAACTACGATATTAACTATAATAAACCTGACTATAGTATCCTAGATCTAGTGTCTACAATATTAAATTGTTAGTAGATAGATGTTATTGCATCCCAAAGGACCAAATGATTTAGTAGTTTTTATGAAGTAAAGAAAAACATGATACATATTTTATATTTCAAATAAGACATGGAATATATAAAAAATGTATGGAATCCTTAAAACTCACTGAATTAAATATTTTTTATATCACTATGAAAAGAAAATAATAATAATGGTGGGATCATATGATAACCAAGGGTTAATGACTTCAAGAGATATCATGTGAAAATAAATTGTAATAATTTGATAAATGTAAAAAATGAAATCACACACCATTTACTGATTACCATGAGAATGAAATGAGTCATAATTTCCACACCCCAAGATTCAATAGTACATTTCCCTTTAAATAATGCAATAGCTTGCATTGTACGGAACTTTGAGATTCTAACACACCGTGACTAATCAAACTAGACATTATGAATAGTAATACCCAATTTATAAACTTTTATAAATGTCATTTTTCAAAATGGACATCATTTTTGAATTCGTAATTTTGAAAGTATCTTAGTGTCAATTTTTGTTATTTTTTTGATAAGTATAAATTTTTAATGAATAGTAAAAAACACTACGTTATTCGTTAAAACCAAATTTTTATTTAAATAATTATTTATTTTATTTAATTTTTTTTTTGAAAAAATAGATAAATAATACCTATACAAGTTCAATGTAATTCATTGTAGTCATTTTATATTATTATTAGATATATAAAAATTTTATTGAACTATTTACCGTCTTTTACACACATCCTAGGAGAATTTTCCAGTTTGCATAAAACATAATTTTACTACTTCTGTGAGTTTAATTTCAAAAATATGAGAGAAATGGTTAATATCTATAAGTAAAATGTGGTTCAATAAGGTGAAAATAATTCTTAGTGAATAGTAACTTTTGACTTTTATTTACCACGGTTAAATATAAATAGGGTAATTAAGGTTAAAAATGATATCATAATTACCATAAAACATGTTCTAATTCTATTTGATAAGAATAATTCGACAATAAACAACCTTAGGAATAACATATGATCATTTATGGTCCATTTAGATAAGATTAGGACATTTATTATTGTTTTATTTAAAGAAGAGTTAAAAGAGTTAAATTCAATGTTTAATAACTAAACCATTATTAATATAGGGTTATGCATAAGGTAAATTTGACTATAAGTATTCATCAAAAAGATAATGATATTTTCTATATAATGGTATTTTATTTACAATTTTAAGAAATTAAATAATTTAATTTATTTATGACAGTATGATGATGCAGTAATTACCTTATTAATGAAAGATTAAAATAATTGATATTATAAATATCCAAATAGATGCGATTTCAAACTTATGATGATTTCCACTGATTTTGTAGGTTAATATGATATGTTTGGGTTGATTAAATAATTTTATTTCTAAGTAATCATGCTGTTATGATTTTTAAAAAAACCATGCACTAAATAGTGTCAAAATTGACATAATTTAGTTTTTAAAATAAATACTATATTATTAATTGATATAATATTCCTAAAAATATAATGTTAAGAAAAAGGACATTTATAAGGTTATATAAATTAATAATCAACCACTTTTGGTTCTCTTGGATTGTTATTGTATGTTTATTTACCATATAATATAAAACAACAGAGAGACATGGTAAATGTCACACTATTTAAGAGTCAAGTATAAAATATAATGTTAATATGGTAACCAAATCATGTCTAAAACCTATTGGTTGAAAGTTTTCCAACCCATCCCCACATTATCCTCTAAATAAATCCTTTCTTAGGCATTAGAAACCGAAAATGGTTTTATTAGAAAATAAACTTTCAAGCTTTTCCCAACATGACCCTCACCTCTCTTATAAAAGGGTACTACACCTTCTCTTAATTTCACACCTCCAATTCCATTTTTCATGGCCAAACCCTACCCATATGTTCTCCAAACTTTCCTCCCTTCATCTTAGAATCCTTCATTTGGTCATAAAGCCAACCTAAAGAGCCCTTTTAATCAAATCAATTGGATGAACCCGAAGAAGAGGTAAATATTTCATCACCTCTTTCAAGTTCTTTTCTTCTTCCACTACCTCTTTATTTGTTGTTTCCATTATAAAATAATTAATACAATATATTCTATATAATTTTTTGTTATTATAAAAATGGTACAACCATATTCATTATTCTATCCATCATATGATTGACAAAGTCACCATACATGCGTACATACAGCTTACCATCTCCATGTCGTGGTGTAGTTTGTTATTCAAACACTTCATTATTTGGATGGGTATAATAATGAGAATAACTTATATAAATCATAAATAAAACATTTTATTGATTCTTTATATATGATATACCATCCAATTAAAAAAAATTCAACCTCAATATATTGATATTATCGCTATTGTGAATGTACAAATTACCGTATCCCCGAACGCGATGAGATTCATTCCCTACCCTAAACATTCAAGAATAATTTTCATTTTATAATTAAAAATAATGTTTAAGAACTTAATATCATTATAGATATGAATAAAATACATCCTATCCATAACAAACATGGCTTATGTAACCAAGCATATAAAGGGAAACATATCAGTTAACACTCGAAACGATGATATTACAAAAATATTATTAACAATGAAATATTAGAGGATCATATATGTTATCATATTTATGTATATAGTTTTTATATAATTTAATAACAATTATTAACTATTACACATTATTTTAACAGACCCTCGACCAAGGAAAAGTACAAGGTAATGGTTAATTTCATAATCTCTTTATTATCTGAGGTTGTTTTTACTTAAGTATCTACTGGGAACTATTTATCATCCACAGTCTTCTTTTCTAAAAAAATGTGTTTCAAAACATTTTAACTATTTACTATAAAATGGTTTAAATTAATTTATACCCTTATCTGACTTTATATGTTTTGAAAGAAATATTTTCTTCGTTTTCCAAACAAGGTAATTTATGACCTTTTCGAAAACATTATGGTAAGAATTTTTCTTAAACTTATATGGTGAGTGCAGATATTTTTTTCCATTTTAACATCCGTGAATCATCCCATACATTCTTATAAGAATATGTTCAAAATAAATGTTTTCTTTTATAATTATGTGACTTATAAATGGTTTCAAAATAGAAAACTGTATTTCTTTCAAAAAGTTTTCATTTCATCTATATCAACATCCGGTGATGGATTTTAAACTTGGTTGAAGTTGATTTATTATGATAAAAATCTTCCATATTGTTTTGATGGTTTTGTTATATGTTTGACAGTGGATGTGTTATTTTTGTACCAATCATGGTTTATGGATAAAGTGTTGACATTTAGTATTCTAGTTTTAATATGAATGTTTATGTTTTTTTAAACCATGTCATATAAGGAATGCATTGGACTTAGTAGGTGATGGGTGGAGCCGGCTATAGCACCTCGATGCATATGTAGGTCTAATGAGACAAACTAGTGTCATGTCACAAGGCCTTGACAAAATCATATTTTTAGTCTTGGATCAAGGCCCTGACTATGTGGTTATTATATCTAGCATTATGCATTCCATCATTATGAAAGTGGCTATTTATATTTCATGTGATTATTCGGCAAGTAGAATATCCATGTGAATATGTAATTGGATGTATTTGATTTAATAATTTCCATACTATGTTTATGTTTAATTTTAAAATGATTTTTTAGTCTTATACATTGCCTTAAATGTTTATTCTTAATTAGGAATGTTTCTGCTATATCGTTATCTTTACTGAGCATCTAAGCTCAACCCTTTATATGTTTTATTTTTCCTAGGATGTGAAGAATTATTCTATGGTTGACCTGAAGAGACATGATACGGACATAAGTGTGTTCAAAAGGGGGGAAAATGTTGTTGATATTTTTATTTCATGATGTAATGTAAAAGTTATGAATGTATCTAGTACTTACAAGGATACTAAACTGATCGGTATTTTGGGACATGATTCCTTGTATGATGCCAATGTTATATAATAATTCACCGACTCTGGGTAACTGGGGTTGGGGCAGTATAGTTGGTATCAGATGAAGTTTTTTACAAACCTTAGAAACTAGATTTAGAAAAACCATGATTTGAGAACTCTACCCTAAGATAGACTTTGAAGATTAGTATATAATAACTTCGTACAATTTTTTTACTATAGAGATTGTGTGTTTTTTCCATGAAATACATTCCTATCTTGATACGATCAGGTAGAGGTGGCTATGGCACAGATGTACCAAGGGGTAAAACCTGAAAACACCGTTTTGAGCTTAAATCGAATTAGAACTGGTGCATAACAACAGGCATTGTTGCACTCTTGGTTACGAAACTCCCGGGGGATATGCTTAAGATAATTCTCATTTTCATTATAAACCATTATAAATGGTTTATGAGTATATACCCCCTCAATGAATTTTTTTTATGATTATTGATTTTATATATAAATTAATCAATTTATGTTAAGTGTCTTACAAGTTCAGAATTATGTATTTCGATTCATGAACTAATCTAATGTATTCCATTGTTTAGAAATGGATCTTAGTGGAAGGAATGGAAATCGTATCAACTCTCATAATCCATGTAGGGATTTCCATCCTACTCAAGATAATTATATTGGAGCTGGTGATGCAGCTGGTGATGATCAGCTTATCACCATACTGGGATAACTCACATAGGCTATGAATAATAACCATACCCTTATGAAGCACTTTGATCCACAACACATAGGATCAATGTTAGACCGCTTCATGAGGCTATAGAAACCAACATTCAATTGGATTACAAATCCATTAGTATCTGAGCAATGGATAAGTTCATTAGAAAAAATATTTCATGCTTTGGGGAGTAGTGAAAGGGAAAAAGTTTTCATGGTAGTTTATCTTCTCACGAGAGATACAGATCAATGGTGGTCATTTATTCAAAACACAAAGGATGATGAAGAATTATAAAACATGGAATGGATGGATTTTAAAGATATTTTATTAGAAAAATATTGTCCTCATGACCATCGATTTGATCTGGAAAGACAATTTTTGAGTTAGAGGAAAAATGAGGATGAGAATGTTGCAAAGTATGAGGATAACTTTACAAGGATAGAAAGCCATGTTGCATATTATATAAATAACCCAAGGAGTAAGATTGATCGATTCCCTATGAGGGTAAAACCATTTTTCCGACGAGAATTAGTGTCACAATCTTTTTTATCATACTAAGATATTGTCTAATGTGCTCTCATGAAATAAAAATACTTCTCTATGTATTTCGGATTTAATGAAAAGCAGGAGAAGAAGAGATCTGCTGAACACTCTGGAAATAGAAATAAGGTGGAGAAGGTTAAAGTTGAATATCCATCATACGGTAATTGTGGGAATAAACTCCTTACTTGCCTAAAGGTAATGGGAGTCAGTTAAAAGTGTGGTTAAAAAGGCCACCAAGATCGTGATTGCATGAGAAAGAAAGTGGTCGTCAATGTAGAATGCTAAAATTTATGAGAAAACAAGCATTATGAAAATGAATATCCTAAGTGCCAATGGAATTTACCTTAGAAAAGGCCAAGGGAGAAAGGCCAAGATTATGCGATCACTATTGCGAAGGTTGAAACTCTGAAAGATGTGGTGGTAGGTAATTTAATGATTTCCTCAAGTTTAGACAATTCTTTATTTCTTTGAGGATCATCGTATCATTTCATATCTTCCCAGTTTGCTAATAAAATTAGATATTTCCAATTTTATTAAACAAGGGAGTTGTCAGTTAAAACTCATTAGGGAAGTATCAATGAAACAATGTTTGGTGAATCAGTTCCCATTAAGGAATAAAATCATTCTTTATTTGTTGATCTCATCATCATAGACATGATTGAATTTGATATAATCCAAGGTATGGATTGGCTTTCAGACCATGATGTGAAAATTTATTGTAACAAGAAGGAGGTTACAATTCTCGATGATGATAAAGAGTAAGTTATCTTTAGAGAAGAAACATCACCATATGATTCTTATCTTTATTCAACCCTAGTAGATCTATTAATTTTATTTATTGGGGAGGATGAGAATGAAATAATTATGGGAGAGGAAAAGAATTCTCTAATATAGGTCATACCTATTGTGCACGAATACGTTTATGTGTTCCTCGAGAATTTACCCAAAAATCCTATAGAACGAGAAATTGAGTTTTCCATTGATTTAATTCCTGGTTCGAGGCCCATATCGAAGACCCCTTATAGAATGGACACTGTAGAATTAGTGTAACTAAAGAAACAACTATAGGAATTGAGTAATAATAGATTTATTCACCTTATTGTTTCTCCATAAGGAGCCCATAACTTTTTAGTTAAGAAGAAAGACATATCTATGAGTTTGTGCATTGACTACATGGAGATCAATGCTATAATAGTAAAGAACATGTATCCCCTACTACACATTGATGACTTATTTGACCAACTTCATAGAGCCTTATATTTTTGAAAGATTGACCTTCGATCTGGATATCATCAGTTGTGTGTGAAGAAGGAATAAATTCTCAAAACAACATTTCGAACTAGGTACGAGCATTACGAGTTTACAGTAGTGCCTTTTGGATTGACTAATGCACCCTCTCTCTTCATGGATCTAATGAGTAGAGTTTTCAAGGAATATCTTGATGAACTTTTAGTGGTATTTATTTATGATATCTTGATATACATCAAAAGATACGAAGATCCTGAAAATCAATTTCCCATTATTCTAAAGACTCTTAGAAGAAATGAATTATATTGGAAGTTTAGCACGTGTGAAATCTGGCCTCTGGAGATTTCTTTTCTTGGCCATGTTGTCTCTAAGGATGGAATATATGTTGATCCTTCAAAGACTAGGGAAATACATAAATGGACAACACCAATGAGTATAACAGAGGTACACAGTTTTATTGGTTTTGTAGGTTATCACAAACATTTTTCCCGGAATTTTCCCCACTTGGCTAAATCATTAACCAAGATCACTCGTAAAGGGGTTAAATTTGATTGGAAAAAAGTGTAAAGAATGTTTCGAAGAACTGTATAGAATATTTTTTTATGATCCTATATTGACTCTACCATCAATTAATGATAGGTTAGTTATTTATAGTGATTCTTCAAAGAAAGTACATGGTTGTGTCCTTATGCAGATTGATATAGTTATTTCCAATGCATCACGGAAGCTAAAAATTCACAAGAAAAACATTCCCACTCATGAACATGAGTTAGAAAATATAATCATTACTCTAAAAATATGGAGACACAATCTCTATGGTGAAAATTGTGAGATTTATACTGGTCACTAGAATTTGAAGTATATTTTCTCACAAAAAGAACAAAACATTAGGCTAAGTAGATGGCTTTAACTTGTCAAGGATTATGATTTCGCAATAAACTAACACCTAGGGTAGGAAAATAAGGAGGCAGATACTTTTAGTGGAAATGATCATGAAGTTTTGAACAAGATGAGAGTTGAAAGGGATCCTACTTTCATGGATCTAGTAAATATGGATACGGTACTCACCATGGAAGGTGAAACATCACTAATTTTTCAAATGGTTTCCAAACTATCTTTACTAGAAAAGATAAAAAGTTTGCAGACTGATGATGAAGAATTTAAAAGGAAAAATAAGGTTGTGAATGATTGGAGATTGAGTGACTTCCTATATGAAGATGTAATTTTTAATTTTGTGAAGAGAATTTGTGTTCCTAACATACCTGATATAAGAAGGGAATTTTTGGATGATTCTCACTACTCAAATTTATCTATAAAACCTCGGAGAACCAAGATGTATAGATAATTGAAGGAACATTTTTGGTGGGACAACATGAAGAACGAGATTGTTGATTTTGTGTCAAGATGTATGGTTTGACAACAAGTGATAGCTGGATGGAAACTGCCTGGAGGAGTCATGAAACCTCTTCCCATACCTTAGTGGAAATGGGATATAATTATGATGGACTTTTTCATGGGGCTAACAAATACTCCTAGAAGGAATGATTCAATATGGGTCATTATTGATCATATTACCATGTCAGCACATTTTCATGCTATAAGAGATGATTTACCACTTGAATAATTGGAAAGACAATATATTAATGAAGTTTTAGTACTCCATGGTGTACCCCTATAGATTGTTTCTAATCGTGATCCCCATTTTATGTCATGATTCTGGAAAAGTATTCTGAAGGCCCTGGATATTGATCTTCGTTAGAGAACTACCTACCACCTTCAATCCAATGGACAATTAGATTAGACTATTCAACCCTTAGAAGACATGTTGAGATCTTTCTCACTTGACTTTCATTGAATGTGGGATCAATATCTACTTCTGGTAGAATTTTCCTATAACAATAGCTTCTATTCAAGCATTCAAATGGAAAAATATGAAGCATTATATGGAAAGAGATGCAGCACACAAAATTTTTGGGATGATGTTAATGAAAGAAAACTTATAGGCCTAGAACTTCTTGAGGAAACTATGGAAAAGGTGAAGGTTATCCAAACCCATATCAAAGCATATCAAGTAGTAAAAAGATCTATGCTGGTAACCAAAGGAAGGATTTAGAATTTCAGGGAGGATATCAAGTTATCTCGATGGTATCTCCATGGGAGGGAGATATACGTTTTGGTAAGAAGGGTAAATAGAGTCCCAGGTACATCAGACCTTTCAAAATTCTAGAACGAATTGGAGTTCTAGCATATAATTTGGAAATGCCTCCAAGTCTCTCCAAAGTTCATGGTGTGTTCCACATATCACTGTTGAGAAAATACATGCCTGAACCAACACATGTACTCACTTGTCACGATCCGCCCTCGGGTCCCGTGCCGTGACTACCCCAAGCCCGCCTTCCATAAGCCAGGGGCTGGAGACTAGCACCAAGGCGTAATTCCCGGTAAAAAGGGAAGGCATTGCCTTTGAAAAGTAAACAAGCACCACAGAGTAAGAAAGCGGAAAGTAAACACTAAGTGAAAATAGAGTACAACTGAAAGTGTGGAAAAGTAAATGGGCCAGTAGACAAACCCAAACTGAAAGTAACGTACAACTCGAAAGGGAAAACAACAACTGTAAAGTAAAAGCCGCTACTCCGAGCTGTCCACTGGAAATCCCACCTGAAGGGTGGGTACAGATAGCTCCACTACTCCTCGGGTCCCGCTGTCCACTCCGAACACGTCCCGCCCAGTGATCCACCTCCAGGTACCGTCCTGCTCTGCAAGCCTCAGCCAAGATCAATGCTGTCTGTCATCTGCAACCAACACAACGTAGTGCGGGCATAGCCCGTGCAGGGGTGAGTATAAGCTACTCATTAGGGACCTCGATACCCCTCAAGATCTCCCAAAATCCACAAAGGATAAACCAAAAAGGTGAGATACAAATATCAAGTAACAACCGATACTGCTTAGGTATATGCCCATACATATACCTAAGTCATCAATCCCAATACGCTCCAACCTCCGAGCCCAAGTAGAACTCAGTCCACACAGGAAAGTAAACATATTCCACACAGGAAAGAAAAACGAAATCCACACAGGATAGCACAACACAATCCACACAGGAAAACAACATGATTCAGCTCACACAGGAATACTTCTTCGAAAGACGATAAAGATGATCTCTGATCCATCTAAGTCGTCGGACCCACGAAGGATCGATAGGTAACTAACCCCCGCAATGACCCACACAGGATCGGGCCCACATAGGACCTGTAGGCGCTGGTTCACACAGGACCGCTGAGCGCAAAGACCCACACAGGATCGGGCCCACACAGGACCTATAGCACTGATCCATGTAGGATCGCTGAGTGCTGTAGTCGTCGTCTAATCCACACAGGATCTCTGTACTGTCGTCGTCGTAGTCACAGTAGCAGTAGTAGTAGCAGTAGCAGTAGCAGTCACAGTCGCAGCCAGCACTAGGGTTCCCGCACATAGCAAGCTCGTTCGGGAGGGTCCGCTCCACGAGCCGAGAGGATGATACATCAACTATCACTAAGTCCAGAGTTGATGTATCCAAAAGTTCCGTATCGCCAACAGGAACTCAACGCAACAGACGGCGCGTCGATCGGACGCCCGGTCTGAGAGTTATTGGCTTTTTCGTCCCAGGGGCCCAGTTGGTTTTTAAGGAAAAACCAACCTGAACGTACTCCACCTACGTCCAAACCTCAAGCGGAGTATGCCAAAATATCCGTCTCACGAAGAGAAACACAACAAAGCTAACGGAACGTCAATCAGACGTCCGTAGCTCAAGATATGAGCGTTTCCGCTCCAAAGGCCCGGTTGGTTTCGTGAACGAACCAACCCGGCCAGACTCAAAGTATTCCAAAACTTTGAGTGCAATATACCGAATCGACCTTCGCGATCCAAGGATCGCATCACCGCTGACGGTTCATCAATCGGAGGTCTGTGGCTCAAGTTATGGCCAAAAGACCGAAGTCGTTTCAAAAATGGGGGGTCCAGGTCCAGGCCGACCCGGCCCGACCCCCCCCCCCCCCTGAGTCGACCAGACCCGGGGCCGACCCGGCCCGGCCGGCGGCGTGGCCCGGCCGGTGGCGTCGCGGCCTGGATGATGCTCGGGTGCCACGTGCGGGGGGCAAGGCCCCCGCTTCTCTGCTGGCCGCGCGGCTGGGTGTCGCGCCTTGGAGAACCGGTCCCCCCTCGTGGGGGCCTACTTTTAAAAAAAACGGGGGGCGCTGCCCCCCCTTGGAGTAACCGCGCCCCCCCCATTATTGGGGGCCGGTTTTGGCCAGCCGGGGGAATTTATTCCCCCGGTCCTTCTCCCTTCCGGCCGGCCCAACATGGCCGGCCGGTTCTTCCTCAATGGGACCGGCAAGGCCGGTCCCCCCTTCCGGCATCCGACAGCGGCGGCCCGGCTAGCCACCGATCCTCTCGTCCCACCGCGGCCCGAAACTGGCCGCGGCCTTCGTCGTTCGGCGCGGTGCGACGACACCGTGCCCTACCGCTGCGGCCCCGCTCCGGCCGCGGCGCCTTCAACTCTCTTCGACGCGGTGCGACGGCGTCGCATCCTTTCATTATTTTACAACGCGGCGTGACGGTGCCGCGCATTTCTTGTCGTATGATCCTGCACGGTGCGACGGCACCGCGCCTCACCTGTCTCAATCCACAACAAAAATCAATATGAAAAGGAGGAGGGTCGGCCGTGTTCGTACGGTCCGGCCCCCTCGCGTTAATTGCTAACAATTGGATAAATTTCATGAAGAAATATTCTTGGGTATAAATCATGAACAAAAGCAATAATTAAACCCCTACCTCAGTTTCAAGTACGATGTTCGTCAACGACCCGCGGAAGACAACGTCGCGGAGGTCAGGCGTCGTGGTAAACGTTCGTCAATTCCATTGATGAAGAGGTACGTCCGAAGAGGTACGTCATTGGTGAATCTTAGTAAGCCGACGAAGGAAGTCCGAGGAGGAAGCGACGTTCCCTTTTGTTGACACGGAAGGCGTCGTCGATCTTCGGAAACAACCGGCTATGAAGAAGAGAGGAGCGGCGTTCTTCATCGGAGCTAGAGCGTTCTTCGTGTTCTTCGTCAATGTCTGAAGAAGAAGAAGGAGCTCTCAAATCCTCTCAAGATGGATAACCAAAATAAAATATGCTAAGGCGTATTTTATTTACACAAATAACAACTTGAATTTCAAAGGTTTGAAATTCAAAACAACCCACCTTAATTAATTAAACCAAGTTTTCAAACATTAATTGAAATGGGTTAAAGGGGAGGTTTTGAGAGAAGTTGAGGAGTTGGGGTTCATGTGGGCCCCACCACACTTAATCCTCCCAAGGGAGGTTAAGTGGTTGTGGGTCCCACCCCTAACTCCCTTTGAGAGGTTTTAAAAAAAACAACAAGTTAAAATAAAAAATTGAATTCTACAAATTTTATTTAACTTATTCTAAAACCCAAAAACTAACTCTCAACCCGAAATAAATGCAACCTCGGAAAAGGTCTCCTTAAGCGAATATCGGTGCTGCGAGTTCATCGGTTACCTCAGAATTTGATTCCGGGCACCGGTTCAAAAGTTAGAAATTCCCGCTCGTTCGTTCACTAAAAGTACCCGAGCTAAACATCGGAAATTGATTCCGGGCACTCCGGGCCTCAGAATCAGGTGCCGTCAGAAACCGCGTTCTTGTAAAATTCCAAAGAATATTAAGCAAAAATTTCCCTTTAATTTTATGGGTCTTTACATTACTCCCACCTCATGGATTTACATCCCCATAAAGATACATCCAAAATTAGGGAAACAAATCAGGGTACTGAGCACGCATCTGAGCCTCCCGCTCCCAAGTGCTCTCCTGGAGGTTCCCATGCTGCCATCTGATGCGCACAAGAGGAATCAATTGCCCACGTATGACCCACTCCTGTCGATCCTCTATCTCCACCGGGACCTCCGTAAAAGTCGCCCCATCGTCAATGTCAAGCCCCCCATGGTCAATGATGTGCGCCGGGTCATGCACGTATCTCCTCAGCTGAGATACGTGGAAGACGTCGTGCACCCGGTGCAACTGAGGTGGTAGAGCCAGGCGATAGGCCACCTTGCCAATCCTGCTGAGGACCTGGAAGGGTCCGATGAAGTTCGGAGATAACTTGCCGCCTTGGCCAAATCTCCGTATACCACATCGAGGTGAGACCCGTAAGAAGACGCGGTCGCTATCCTCGAACTCTAGTGGCCTCCGCCTCCTGTCAGCGTATGACTTCTGCCGGCTCTGAGCTGTCCTCATCCGCTCCTGGATGACATGGACCTTCTCTGTCGTGGCCTGGACCATCTCCGGTCCCACAAGTGCTGACTCCCCAGGATCTGACCAGCACAAAGGAGATCTACAAGGTCGGCCGTACAATGCCTCGTACGGTGCCATCCCGATGGTGGAGTGGTAGCTGTTGTTGTATGCAAACTCCACCAAGGGTAGGTGGTCCTCCCAGCTACGACCAAAGTCGAGGACACATGCGTGGAGCATGCCCTCGAGAGTCTGGATGGTCCTCTCCGTCTGACCATCCGTCTATGGGTGAAAGGCTGTGCTCAGACGTAGCAGCATCCCGAACGCCTCCTGTAACCCCTTCCAAAGCCGGGAAGTAAAGTGAGCATCTCGATCGGAGACTATAGATGATGGCACACCGTGGAGCCGCACAATCTCCTGAATGTAGAGACGTCCCAAGCTCTCCACTGAGCCCTGCTCTCTGATGGGTAAGAAGTGTGCCGACTTGGTCAGTCGGTCAAAAATCACCCAAATGGAGTCGTGACCTCTGGAAGTGCGTGGAAGTCCAGTCACGAAGTCCATAGATATGTCGTCCCACTTCCACTCAGGGACCTCCAAGGGCTGTACCAACCCTGCTGTTACCTGATGCTCTGCCTTCACCTGCTGGCAGGTGAGGCATCGAGAAACGAACTCTGCTATAGCCTTCTTCATGCCCGGCCACCAGTGCTGTCATCTGAGATCCTGGTACATCTTCGCTACTCCAGGATGTACCGCCAAAGGGGAAGTGTGAAAATCTCTCAGCACCTCCTCTCGCAAAGCGACTGGTACCATGGTACGTCCTCTAGAAAGGATGTCGTACTCTGCTCCAAGGGAGAAACCATCAGGTGCATGTCCCGAGGATATCTGTGCACAACGTGTCTCACAGCCAGCGTCCTCACGCTGTGCCTCTCCGACCCGCTGTAGTAGTGGAGGGGTGACTGTGAGAGACTGAAGGAAGGCTGCTCCATCACTATCCACGAAGGATATCTGCAAAGAGGCTAGCTGCTCCGTCACCTCCTCAAGTAGCTGAATGCCCGTCCTCCTGTTGAGGGCATTGGCTACTACGTTCCCCTTCCCAGGAGTATAGACTATCTCAAAGTCATAGTCCTGCAGGAACTCGATCCATCACCACTGTCTCTGGTTCAGTTCCTTCTGCGAGAAGATATACCTGAGACTTTGATGATCAGAAAAGACTGTAAAACGCTCGCCCATCAGGTAATGTCGCCATGTCTTCAGAGCGAAGACCACTTCTGCTAACTCCAGGTCATGGGTAGCATAGTTCTGCTCATGCGGCCTCAACTGTCGTGATCCATAGGCGATCACTGCCCGCTCCTGCATCAGAACACATCCGAGTCCGGTCCCTGATGCATCGCAGTAGACTACGTACCCTACTCCCTCCTCAGGAAACCTCAAGATAGGTGCGCTGGTCAATCTCTGTCTCAGCTCCTGGAAGCTCTACTGACATCTGTCTGACCACACGAAGGGTTTCCCATACTCCATCAAAGATGTGAGTGGTGCCGCAACTCTAGAGAAGTCTGTCAAGAATCTCCGATAGTATCCAGCTAGTCCCAAGAAACTCCGAACCTCAGTCACGCTCCTGGGTGGCTCCCATGCTAACACAGCCTCGATCTTCGTAGGGTCCACTGCAACTCCCGCCTCAGAGGTAACGTGTCCCAAGAAGTGGACCTCACGTATCCAGAACAGGCACTTCGAGAGCTTACCATAAAGCTGGTGCTCTCGGAGTGGGTCTAGTACAACTCGCATGTGATAGGCGTGCTCCTCCTCAGTCGTAGAGTAAATCAGAATGTCGTTGATGAAGACCACGACAAACCGATCAAGGTATGGATGAAAGATCCTATTCATGAGAGCCATGAACACTGTTGGAGCATTGGTTACTCCGAAAGGAATATCCAAGAACTCATAGTGGCCATACCGACATCTGAAGGCCGTCTTCTGCACATCCTCGTCTCTGACTCTGAGCTGATGATAGCCTGACCTGAGTTCTATCTTCGAGAACCACCGTGCTCCCTTGAGCTGATCAAAGAGGTCATCAATTCTCGGTAGCGGATACTTGTTCCTCACCGTCACCTGGTTCAGGCGACGATAGTCAACACAAAGTCGCAAGCTCCCATCCGCCTTCTTGGCGAACAATATCGGGGAAGCCCAGGGTAAAACACTGAGTCGGATGAACCCCTTGCCCTGCAAGTCCTCCAACTGTACCCGTAGCTCTCGAAGATCGGTGGGGGCCATCCGATATGCTGGAGTGGATATCGGGGCTATCTCGGGGTACAAGTCAATATAAAATTCTACCTCTCTGCGAGGAGGTATCCCTAGAACGTCGTCGGAAAAAACGTCCGCAAACTGATCCACCACCACAGAAAACCCAGACTCCGCACATCAACTACTCCAAGGATGAGGCTAGCCAACTGATGAGTAATGGGCTGTCCTCTCCTCCGCAGAAGTCCATCATGTGCTGCAATGGCTCCCTTCTCGCCGGTGAAGGTGAACCTGCTCCCGTCGGTGCGTACACATCGCACCTTGCGCCTGAAACAGTCAATCTGCGCATGGACCGTAGATAACCAATCCATTCCCAAGATGACGTCGTAAGGCCTCGACACTGCTTCAAGAAGATCCCAACCGAAGCTCTCGCCTCCTATAGTTAGCTCACACTGCCAGCACCAGTGCGTAATCGTCGAGTCTGCTCCCGTAGGAGTCTCTAGCCGTAAGGATCGAGTCAACGACTCTGTCGGAATCTCCGAGATCCGAAAAAGGGCAGCGGATATGAAAGAGTAACTTTCTCCTGTGTCTATAAGTACTACAACAAGGGTGGAATAGACACAGATAGTACCTCGAATCATCTCGGGTGCGCCGTGGTCATAGGCCTCTGCTGCCTGGAGATGTGCCTATCTCTGCCCGCCTGCTCCCTGTGGTCGGGGTGGACCTCCTGGTGGTGGTGGTGGCAGGGCCTCAAAGCGTCGCCCACCACCTGCTGGTGGTGGTGGTGGAAGAGCCTCAAAGCGTCGCCCACCACCTCCTGGAGGTGGTGGTGGGAGAGCCTCAAAGCATTGCGTCCTTGCATTATTTTACAACGCGGCGCGATGGCGCCGCGCATTTCTTGTCGTATGATCCTGCGCGGTGCGATGGCACCGCGCCTCACCCGTCTCAATCCACAACAAAAATCAATATGAAAAGAAGGAGGGTCGCCCGTGTTCGTACGGTCCGGCCCCCTCGCGTTAATTGCTAAAAATTGGATAAATTTCACGAAGAAATATTCTCGGGTATAAATCATGAACAAAATCAATAATTAAACCCCTACCTCGGTTTCAAGTACGATGTTCGTCAACGACCCGCGGAAGACAACGTCGCGGAGGTCGGGAATCGCGGTAAACGTTCGTCAATTCCATTGACGAAGAGGTACACCCGAAGAGGTACGTCGTTGGTGAATCTTCGTAAGCCGACGAAGGAAGTCCGAGGAGGAAGCGGCGTTCCCTTTCGTTGACACGGAAGGCGTCGTCGATCTTCGGAAACAACCGGCTACGAAGAATAGAGGAGCGGTGTTCTTCGTCGGAGCTAGAGTGTTCTTCGTGTTCTTCGTCAATGTTTGAAGAAGAAGAAGGAGCTCTCAAATCCTCTCAAGATGGCTAACCAAAATAAAATAAGCTAAGGCTTATTTTATTTACACAAATAAAAACTTGAATTTCAAAGGTTTAAAATTCAAAACAACCCACCTTAATTAATTAAACCAAGTTGTCAAACATTAATTGAAATGGGTTAAAGGGGAGTTTTTGAGAGAATTTGAGGAGTTGGGGTTCGTGTGGGCCCCACCACACTTAATCCTCCCAAGGGAGGTTAAGTGGTTTTGGGTACCACCCCTAACTCCCTTTGGGAGGTTTTAAAAAAAACAACAAGTTAAAATAAAAAATTGTATTCTACAAATTTTATTTAACTTATTCTAAAACCCAAAAACTAACTCTCAACCCGAAATAAACGCAACCTCGGAAAAGGTCTCCTTAAGCGAATATCGGCGTTGCGAGTTCATCGGTGCCCTCGGAATTTGATTCTGGGAACCGGTTCAAAAGTTTGAAATTCCCGCTTGTTCGTTCACTGAACGTACCCGAGCCAAACTTCGGAAATTGATTCCGCGCACTCCAGGCCTCGGAATCAGGTGCCGTCAGTAACCGGGTTCTTGTAAAATTCCAAAGAATATTAAGAAAAAATTTCCCTTGAATTTTATGGGTCTTTAAATTACTCCCACCTCAGGGCTTTACGTCCCCGTAAAGATACATCAAAAACTAGGGAAACAAATGAGGGTACTGAGCATGCATCTGAGCCTCCCGCTTCTAAGTGCTCTCCTGGAGGTTCCCATGCTGCCATCTGATGCGCACAAGAGGAATCGATCGCCCACGTAGGACCTGCTCCTGTCGATCCTCTATCTCCACCGGGACCTCCGTAAATGTCACCCCATCGTCAATGTAAAGCTCCCCATGGTCAATGATGTGCATCAGGTCATGGACGTATCTCCTAAGCTGAGATACGTGGAAGACGTCGTGCACCCGGTGCAACTGAGGTGGTAGAGCCAGTAGATAGGCCACCTCGCCAATCCTGCTGAGCACCTGGAAGGGTCCGATGAAGTGCGGAGATATCTTGCCGACTTGGACAAATATCCGTATACCACTTCGAGGTGAGACCCTCAAGAAGACGTGGTCGCCATCCTCGAACTCTAGTGGCCTCCGCCTCTTGTCAGCGTATGACTTCTGCCGGCTCTGAGCTGTCGTCATCCGCTCCTGGATGACCTGGACCTTCTCTGTCGTGGCCTGGACCATCTCCGGTCCCACAAGTGCTGACTCCCCAGGGTCTGTCCAGCACAAAGGAGATCTACAAGGTCGGCCGTACAATGCCTCGTACGGTGCCATCCCGATGGTGGAGTGGTAGCTGTTGTTGTACGCAAACTCCACCAAGAGTAGGTGGTCCTCCCAGCTACGATCAAAGTCGAGGACACATGCGTGGAGCATGTCCTTGAGAGTCTAGATGGTCCTCTCCGTCTGACCATCCGTCTGAGGGTGAAAGGCTGTGCTCAGACATAGCTGCGTCCCGAACGCCTCCTGTAACCCCTTCCAAAGCCGGGAAGTAAAGAGAGCATCTCGATCGGAAACGATAGATGATGGCACACCGTGGAGCCGCACAATCTCCTGAACGTAGAGACGTCCAAAGCTCTCCACTGAGCCCTGCTCTCTGATGGGTAATAAGTGTGCCGACTTGGTCAGTCGGTCAACAATCACCCAAATGGAGTCGTGGCCTCTGGAAGTGCGTGGACGTCCAGTCACGAAGTCCATAGATATTCCGTCCCACTTCCACTCAGGGACCTCCAAGGGCTGTACCAAGCCTGCTGGTACCTGATGCTCTGCCTTCACCTGCTGGCAGGTGAGGCATCGAGAAATGAACTCTTCTACAACCTTCTTCATGCCCGGCCACCAGTGTTGTTGTCTGAGATCCTGGTATATCTTTGCTACTCCAGGATGTACCGCCAAAGGGGAAGTGTGAAACTCACTCAGCACCTCCCCTCGCAAAGTGACTGGTACCATGGTACGTCCTCTAAAAAGGATGTCGTACTCTGCTCCAAGGGATAAACCATCAGGTGCATGTCCTGAGGATATCTGTGCACGACGTGTCTCACAATCAGCATCCTCACGCTGTGCCTCTCTGACCCGCTGCAGTAGTGGAGGGGTGACTGTGAGAGACTGAAGGAAGGCTGCTCCATCACTATCCACGAAGGAAATCTGCAAAGAGGCTAGCTGCTCCGTCGCCTCCTCATGTAGCTGAATGCACGTCCTCCTACTGAGGGCATCAGCTACTACGTTCCCCTTCCCATGAGTATAGACTATCTCAAAGTCATAGTCCTGGAGGAACTCGAGATATCGTTGTTGTCTTAGGTTCAGGTCCTTCTGCGAGAAGATATACCTGAGACTCTGATGATCAGAAAAGACTGTAAAGCGCTCTCCCATCAGGTAATGTCGCCATGTCTTCAGAGCGAAGACCACTGCCGCTAACTCCAGGTCATGGGTAGCGTAGTTCTGCTCATGCGGCCTCAACTGTCATGATCCATAGGCGATCACTGCCCTCTCCTGCATCAGAACACATCCGAGTCTAGTCCCTGATGCATCGCAGTAGACTACGTACCCTACTCCCTCCTCAGGAAACCTCAAGATAGGTGCGCTGGTCAATCTCTGTCTCAGCTCCTGGAAGATCTGCTGACATCTGTCTGACCACACGAAGGGTTTCCCATTCTTCTTCAAAGCTGTGAGTGGTGCCGAAACTCTAGAGAAGTCTGGCATGAATCTCCGATAGTATCCAGCTAGTCCCAAGAAACTCCGAACCTTAGTCACGCTCCTGGGTGGCTCCCATGCTAACACAACCTCGATCTTCGTAGGATCCACTACAACTCCCGCCTCAGAGATAAAGTGTCCCAAGAAGTGGACCTCACGTATCCAGAACTGGTACTTCTAGAGCTTACCATAAAGCTGGTGCTCTCGGAGTGTGTCTAGTACAACTCGCAAGTGATAGGCGTGCTCCTCCTCAGTCGTAGAGTAAATCAGAATGTCGTCGATGAAGACCACGACAAACCGATCAAGGTATGGCTGAACAATCCTGTTCAGGAGAGCCATGAACACTGTTGGAGCATTGGTTTCGCCGAAAGGCATAACCAAGAACTCATAGTGGCCATACCATCATCTGATGGCCGTCTTCTGCACATCCTCATCTCTGACTCTGAGCTGATGATAGCCTGACCTGAGGTCTATCTTCTAGAACCACCGTGCTCCCTTGAGCTGATCAAAGAGGTCATAAATTCTCGGTAGCGGATACTTGTTCCTCACCGTCACCTGGTTCAGGCGACGATAGTCAACACAAAGTCGCAAGCTCCCGTCCGCCTTCTTGGTGAACAATATCGAGGAATCCCAGGGTGAAACACTGGGTCGGATGAACCCCTTGCCCTGCAAGTCCTCCAACTGTACCTGTAGCTCTCGAAGCTCGGCGGAGGCCATCCGATATGCTGGAGTGGATATCGGGGCTGTCTCGGGGTACAAGTAAATATAAAAGTCTACCTCTCTGCGAGGAGGTACCCCTGAAACGTCGTCAGGAAAAACGTCCGCAAACTGATCCACCACTGCAGGAAAACCAGGACTCCGCACATCAACTGCTCCAAGGATGAGGCTAGCCAACTGATGAGTAATGGGATTTCCTCTCCTCCGCGGAAGTCCATCCTGTGCTGCAAAGGCTCCCTTCTCGCCGGTGAAGGTGAACCTGCTCCCGTCGGTGCGTACACATCGCACCTTGCGCCAAAAACAGTCAATCTGCGCATGGACCGTAGATAACCAATCCATGCCCAAGATGACGTCGTAAGGCCTCGACGCTGCTACAAGAATATCCCAACCAAATCTCTCACCTCCTAGAGTAAGCTCACACTGCTGGCACCAGTGCGTAATCGTCGAGTCTGCTCCCGTAGGAGTCTCTAGCCGTAAGGATCGAGCCAACGGCTCTGTCGGAATCTCCGAGCTCCGAACAAGGGCAGCAGCTATGAAAGAGTGACTCTCTTTTGTGTCTATAAGTACTGCAGAAAGGGTGGAATAGACATAGATAGTACCTCGAATCATCTCGGGTGCGCCGTGGTTGTAGGCCTCTGCTGCCTGGAGCTGTGCCTGTCTCTGCCCGCCTGCTCCCTGTGGTCGGGGTGGACCTCCTGGTGGTGGTGGTGGCAGAGCCTCAAAGCGTCACCCACCACCTGCTGCTCATCCAGCTCCTCTTCCTCATCCGCCTCCTCACTGCGGACCACCACGGTCGACCCTCTGCCTCTGCCTCGGTGGTCCCTCAATCGCCTGCTGCTCCTCGGCACAGCGGGTCGGGCAGTCACGAGCCATGTGGCCCTGCGCGCCGCAAGAGTAGCACTGCCTGCCTCTCGAAAGACTGGCTCCTCGCTGTGTGCACCGCACTGCTGAGCCAGTGTCCTGAGGTCGTCTACCTGAAGGTCTGGTCTGCTTGAACCCCTGAGTCATCCGTTGACTGCCTGCTGCAGATGACTCTGCCACGTGCCGCCCTACGGTGGGTCTCGGCGCTGGTGTAGACTCAGCAAGGAAGATCTCGATCAAAAGGGCCGGCTCCAGTACTCCTGTCTGAGTCGGTATGTTGAGGGAGATCAGTGATGCCCTGATCTCGTGTCTCAATCCCTGCTCGAAGGTCCGGGCTCGGAAGAATGTGTCACGTACCATGTCGGTCGAGTAGCGCGAGAGATCAGTAAATCTCGCCGAGTACTGAGTGACCGTCATGCTGCCCTGCCACAGCTGAAGAAGCTCCAGGATACGCACCGCACGAAGGGTGGCTGGGACGAACTCCGAGCGGAAGAGGCTCTCAAAGTCCGTCCAAAGTAGAGATGCCTCATCGTGCACCTGGAGCATCAAGGTCCACCATCAGCCCGCTGCTGCGTGCAGTAAACTCACAACGAGGATCACCATGAGGTCTGCAGGTGTCCTCACTAGCCTAAAAACTCATACCACTGCCTCCAGCCAGTCCTCTACTGCCTAGGGGTCCGTCTCCCCACGAAACCTGGGTGGTCGCTGGCGCTGGAACTCGTGCAGAGCTCCAAGCCGACGTGCGTCGTCAGCGGCTGGTGCTGGAAGCATCGGGGGCTCGGTGGGTAGAGCTACTGCCGGTGCCACTGCTGACAGAGGGCCCTGCACCGAGGCCTCGTCGCTCGGTGGGCTGTCGTCACACTCGACTCTCGGAACCCTAGATGGCTGTCGTCGTGGGGCCATCCTGAAAAGGAAATAGGTGCGCCACGGTCAAAACAGTATACCTGGTGAGCTGATATAAAGTAATCACAAAGAAAACTTTGAAACACACACGCAATCAATGTTTTCGTGCATTATGTCGGAAATCAGAAGTCAGGGTCCTGGTGTACGGATACGTCGGCCACCGCACCAACACTGGACTCCCTGGACTGATAACCACACTCAATACGCTAAACATTATTGCTTCACATAGAAAAGATCAGAGTTCGCGGTAGAACCGAACTCCTCTAATACCAATTTGTAACGACCCGCCCTCGGGTCCCGTGCCGTGACTACCCCAAGCCCGCCTTCCATAGGCCAGGGGCTGGCGACTAGCACCAAAGCGTAATTTCCGGTAAAAAGGGAAGGCATTGCCTTTGAAAAGTAAACAAGCACCACAGAGTAAGAAAGAGGAAAGTAAACACTAAGTGAAAACAGAGTACAACTGAAAGTGCGGAAAAGTAAATGGGCCAGTATACAAACCGAAACTGAAAGTAAAGTACAACTCGAAAGGGAAAACAACAACTGTAAAGTAAAAGCCGCTACTCCGAGCTGTCCACTAGAAATCCCACCTTAAGGGTGGGTACAGATAGCTCCACTGCTCCTCGGGTCCCGCCGTCCGCTCCGAACACGTCCCGCCCAGTGGTCCACCTCCAGGTACCATCCTGCTCTGCATGCCTCAGCCAAGATCAACGCTGTCCGTCGTCTGCAACCAACACAACGTAGTGCGGGCATAGCCCGTGCAGGGGTGAGTATAAGCTACTCAGTAGGGACCCTGAGACCCCTGATGGTCTCCCAAAATCCACAAAGGATAAACCACAAAGGTGAGATACAAACACGAAGTAACAACCGATACTGCTTAGGTATATGCCCATACATATAGCTAAGTTATCAATCCCAATACGCTCCAACCTTCGAGCCCAAGTACAACTCAGTCCACATAGGAAAGTAAACGTATTCCACACAGGAAAGCAAAACGAAATCCACACAGGATAGCACAACACAATCCACACAGGAAAACAACAGGATTCAGCTCACACAGGAATACTTCTTCGAAAGACGATAAAGATGATCTCTGATCCATCTATGTCGTCGGACCCACGAAGGATCGATAGGTAACTAACCCCTGCAATGACCCACACAGGATCGGGCCCACATAGGACCTGTAGGCACTAGTTCACACAGGACCGCTGAGCGCAAAGACCCACACAGGATCGGACCCACACAGGATCGGGCCCACATAGGACCTGTAGCATAGATCCACGTAGGATCGCTGAGTGCTTTAGTCGTCGTCGAATCCACACAGGATCTCTGTACTATTGTCGTTGCAGTCACAGTAGCAGTAGCAGTAGCAGTAGCAGTAGCAGTCACAGTCGCAACCAGCACTAGGGTTCCCGCACACAGCAAGCTCGTTCGGGAGGGTCCGCTCCACGAGCCAAGAGGCTGATACATCAACTATCACTAAGTCCATAGTTGATGTATCCAAAAGTTCCGTATCGCCAACAGGAACTCAACGCAACAGACGGCGCGTCGATCGGACGCCCGGTCTGAGAGTTATTGGCTTTTTCGTCCCAGGGGCCCGGTTGGTTTTTAAGGCAGAACGAACCCGACCGTACTCCACCTGCGTCCAAACCTTGGGCGAAGTATGCCAAAAGATCCGTCTCACTAAGAGAAACACAACAAAGCTGACGACACGTCAATCGGACGTCCGTAGCTCAAGATATGAGTGTTTCCGCTTCGAAGGCCCGGTTGGTTTCGTGAACGAACCAACCCGGCCGGACTCAAAGTATTTCAAAACTTTGAGTGAGATATACGGAATCGACCGTCTCGATCCAAGGATCGTATCACCACTCACGGTTCGTCAATCGGAGGTTCGTGGCTCATGTTATGGCCAAAAGACCGAAGTAGTTTCGAAAACGGGGGGTCCGGGTCTGGGCCGACCCGGCCCGACCCCCCCCCCCCCCTGAGTCGGCCCGAACCGGTCGACCCAACCCGGGTCCGACCCGTCCCGGCCGGCGGCGCGGTCCGGCGTGGCGGTGCGGCCCAGTCGGCGGCGGCGCGGCCTGGGCGCCGCTTGACTGGCACGTGCGGGGGGCAAGGCCCCCGCTTCTCTGCTGGCGGCGCGGCTGGGTGCCGCGCCTTGGAGAACCGGCCCCCCCTCGTGGGGGCCTTCTTTAAAAAAATCAGGGGCGCTGCCCCCCCTTGGTGTAAGCGCCCCCCCCCCCCCCATTATGGGGGTCCGGTTTTGGCCAGCCGGGGGAATTTATTCCCCCGGTCCTTCTCCCTTCCGGCTAGCGCAACATGGCCGGCCGGTTCTTCCTCAATGGGACTGGCAAAGCCGGTCCCCCCTTTTGGGTTCCGACACCGGCGGCCTGGCTAGCCGCCGGTCCTCTCGTCCTTCCGCGGCCCGGAACCGGCCGCGGCCTTCGTCGTTCGGCGTGGTGCGACGGCACCGTGCCCCACCGCTGCGGCCCTGCTCCGGCCGCAGCGCCTTCAAGTCTCTTCGACGCGGCGCGACGGCGTCGCGTCCTTGCATTATTTTACAACGCAGCGCGACGGAGCCGTGCATTTCTTGTCGTATGATCCTGTGCGGTGTGATGGTACCGCGCCTCACCCGTCTCAATCCACAAAAAAAATCAATATGAAAAGGAGGAGGGTCGACCGTGTTCGTACGGTCCGGCCCCCTCGCGTTAATTTCTAACAATTGGATAAATTTCACGAAGAAATATTCCTGGGTATAAATCATGAAAAAAAGCAATAATTAAACCCCTACCTCAGTTTCAAGTACGATGTTCGTCAACGACCCGCGGAAGGCAACGTCACAAAGGTCGGGCATCGTGGTAAATGTTCGTCAATTCCGTTGACGAAGAGGTACGTCCGAAGAGGTACGTCGTTGGTGAATCTTCGTAAGCCGACGAAGGAAGTCCGAGGAGGAATCAGCGTTCCCTTTCGTTGACACGGAAGGCGTCATCGATCTTCAAAAACAACCGGCTAAAAAGAAGAGAGGAGCGGCGTTCTTCATCGGAGCTAGAGTGTTCTTCGTGTTCTTCGTCAATGTTTGAAGAAGAAGAAGGAGCTCTCAAATCCTCCCAAGATGGCTAACCAAAATATAATAAGCTAAGGCTTATTTTATTTACACAAATAACAACTTGAATTTCCAAGGTTTGAAATTCAAAACAACCCACCTTAATTAATTAAACCAAGTTGTCAAACATTAATTGAAATGGGTTAAAGGGGAGGTTTTGAGAGAAGTTGAGGAGTTGGGGTTCATGTGGGACCCACCACACTTAATCCTCCCAAGGGAGGTTAAGTGGTTTTGGGTCCCACCCCTAACTCCCTTTGGGAGGTTTTAAAAAAAACAACAAGTTAAAATAAAAAATTGTATTCTACAAATTTTATTTAACTTATTCTAAAACCCAAAAACTAACTCTCAACCAGAAATAAATGAAATCTCTGAAAAGGTCTCCTTAAGTGAATATCGGCGCTGTGAGTTCATCGGTGCCCTCAGAATTTGATTCCGGGCACCGGTTCAAAAGTTAGAAATTCCCGCTCATTCGTTCACTGAACGTACCCGAGCCAAACTTTGGAAATTGATTCCGGGCACTCCGGGCCTCGGAATCAGGGGCCATCAGAAACCGTGTTCTTGTAAAATTCCAAAGAATATTAAGAAAAAAATTTCCTTGAATTTTATGGGTCTTTACATAACCTATGAGGAAATTGATCTTGAACCTAATCCGTCTTATTGTGAAGTGAATGTCAAAATTCTTGATATAAGAGATCAAGTGCTGAGAAACCGGATGACTCGTCTGGTAGAAGTTCTATGGAGAAAAAATAATATGGAATAGGAAAGGTGGGAACTAGAGGAACTTATGATGAAGAACCACACAAATCTTGTTGTACGGTAGTATTATAGAAATTTCTAGGAAGAAATTATTGGAAGGATGGATGAATTTAACACCCCAAGCTTCCATGGTACGTTTCTGTTTGAATAATTCAATTGCTTGAATTGTACGCGACTTCGAGATTCTAACACACCATGTCCAATAAAACTAGCCGTTATGATTAGTAATACCCACTTTTTGAAATTTTATAAATTTTATTTTTCAAAATGGACTTCATTTTTAAATTTGGAATATCGAAATTATCTTAGGGAGAATTTTTGGTAGTTTTTTTTTGAAAACTTTCAATTTTTGATGAATAGGGAAAACACTGCGTGATTGGTTTAAATCGACATTTTATTTAAATAATTATTCATTTTATTTAAATTTGTTTTAGGTAAAAATAGATACATAATACCTATATAAGTTCAGTATAATTCATTGGAGTGATTTTATAATAAATTTAGATATATAAAAAGTTTACTGAACTTTTTACTGTCTTTTACCCACCTCTTAAGAGCATTTGCAAATTTGATTAAAACTTAATTTTACCTCTTTTGTGAGTTGAATTTAAAAAAACACTAGAGAAACTATTAATATCATTAAGTAAAATGTTGTTTAATAAGATGAAAATAATGTTTGGTGAATAGTAACTTTTGACTTTTACTTACCACAGTTAAAAGTTAATAGGGTCATTAAGGGTAAAAATGATATCATAATTACCCCAAAACAAGTCCAAATTCTATTGGATAAGTATAATTAGACTAAAAACAATTTTATGAATAAAATATGATCCTCTTTGGTACACCTGGATTAGATTAGAACATTTATTATTATTTTATTTATTCCAGAGTTAAAAGAGTTAAATTCAATGTTTAATAACTAAACCATTTTTAATATATGGTTATACATAAGATAAATTCGACTATAAATATTAATTAGAAAGATAAAAAAAATTTCTACATAATTTTATTTAATTTATAATTTTTATACATTTTATAATTTAATTTATTTATGACATAATGATGATGCAATAATTACCATATTAATGAAAGATTAAAATAAGGGATATTATAAATATGAAAATAAATGTAAATTGAGTCTTTTGATGATTTAAAATAGTATTCTAGGTTAATATGATATGTTATTATTGGTTAAATAATTTTTTTGATGTAATCATGCTTCTATGGTTTTCACAAACACCAAATACTATATATTTTCATAATTGACATAATTTAGTTTTTGAAACAAATACTATATTATTAATTGATATAATATTCATAAAAATATAATGTTCAGCCAAAGGACTTAGATAAGGTTATATTTATTAATAAAGAACCACTGGGCATTTTCTTGTTTTGTTATAGTATGTTTATTAACCATATAATATAAAAATACAAAGAGACATGGTAAATGTCAAACTATTTAACTAAGAGTTAAATATAAAAGATAAGGTAAATATGGTGACCTAAACCTATATAAAACCAATTTTTTGAGATGTTGTCGATCCATATCCACCTTATACTATAAATAAAAAATTTAGGAGACATTAGAAACTGAAAATGATTATATTATAAAATAATATTTCAATCTTTTTCTAAAGTGACCCTCACAACTCTTTTAAAAGGTTACTTCTCTATCTATTAATATCACACATCCAAAGCCATTTGGCTCGGCCAATCCCTGCCCAAATATCCTCCTAACGTTCCTCCATTAATCCTAGGGGTCTTACATTGGTCAAAAATCCACCCTAAGGAGCGCTTTTGATCTAATCAAAAGGAAGGACCCGAAGAAGAGTTAAATATTTCATCACCTCTTTCAAGTTCTTTCCATCTTCCACTTCATCTTTATTTGTTATTTCAATTATAAAATAATAACTCCAGTATCATCTAATTACTATGATTTTATTATAAAAATGGTACAACCATATTAATTTATATATCCATCATATGAATTACAAAGTCACCATACATGCATACGTAGGGCTTACCGTCTCCACGTCATGGTGTAGTTTGTTATTCACACACATAATTATTTCGATAGGTATAATAATGATTATAACTGATTTAAATAATAAATACAATATGTTATTGATTTAGTATATATGATACCCCATCCAATTACATATGATTTCACCATCAATATAATGATATTGTCACTCGTGCGTATGTACGGATTACCGTCTCCATGAACGCGATGAGATTCATTCCCCATCATAATAATTCAAGAATAATTTTCATTTAAGGATTAAAAATAGTGTTTAATAACTTAAAATCATTCTGCATATAAATAAAATACATCCTATCCATTCTAAACATGGCATATGTAACCGAGCATATAAACGAAAACAGATCAGTTAACACCCAAAATGATGATATTACTAAAATATTATTTAGAAATCAATATTAGAGGATAATATATGATATCATATTTATTTATATATTTTTTTTATAACTTAGAAACAATCATTTTACTATTATATATGAGGTTAACATACCCTATACGAATGAAAAGTACAAGGTAAGTTTTAATTTCTTAATCTTTTTATTATCTGAGGTTGTTTTTACATAAGTATCTATTGGGACCTCTTTGTCATTCACATCCGTATTTTCATAAAAAATGTATTTCAAAATATTTTTACTATTTACTAGAAAATGTGTTAAAATCATTTATACCATTATTTGACCTTATATGTTTAGGAAGGAATCTTTCCGTCGCTTTCCAAATAAGGTACTTTATGACAGTTTTGACAAACATAAGGTAAGAATGTTTTTTAACTTATACTACGATTGCGGCTATTTTCTACCATTATAACATCATTGAAGCTTCCCATACAATATTATAATAATATTTTCATAATAATTGTTTTCTTTTATAATTATGTGACTTTTAAATGGTTTCAAAATTTATAGAGGTATTTATTTAAAAAATATTCATTTCAGCTATGTCAACATCCTTTGTTGGATTTCAAACATGTTTGAAGTTGATTTATTATGAAACAAAACATTCATATTGTATTGAAGGTTTTGTGATATGTTTGACAGTGGAGGTGTTATTTTTGTACAATTCATGGTTTGTGGATATTGTATTGAAATTTGGAATGATATATTTAATACAAATGTTTATGTTATGTTTAAACCTTTTCATTTGAGGAATGCATTAGACATAGTAAGTGATGGTTGGAGCCTCCTATAGAACCTCGATGATAAATATGTCTCATGAGACAAATTAGTGTCTTGGAACAAGGCCTTGACAAAATATTATTTGTAGTCTTGGCACAAGGCCCTGACTATGTGTTTATGAAGTCTGGAATTATGCATTCCATCATTATGAAAGTGGCTATTGATATTGCATGTGATTATTTGACAAGTAGAATATCCATGTGAATAAGAAAATGGAATTATTTGATTTTAACTTTTCCATATTATTCTTATGTTTATGTTTATATGGATTTTATTTTAGTTTTATACATTTCTTTAAATTTTTATGCTTATTTATGAATGTTTCATATTTATTGTTATCCTTACTGAGCATCTGAGCTCATCCCTTTCAATGTTTTAATTTTCAAAGTATGTGAAGATGTATATTATGGTCGACCTGTAGGGATATTCTAAGGATATAAGTGTGTTAAAAAGGGGACAAAATTATGTTGATATTTTTATTTAATGATGTAATGTCAAAAATATAAATGTATCTAGTATTTTGAAGGCTACTAAACTGATCAGCCTTTCAGGATATGATTCCATATATCATGTCAATGTTATCTAATAATGGAATAACTCTGGGTAACTGGGGTCGGGTCATTACAATAATAAATTTGGTAAGGTAAATAACTCAAGGCACATTCCATCAAATTAATAAATAGATAATGGATTGCATCCCGAGAAAATATCAATAATAAAATCTCATTGAGAGAAATAATAATTTAACTGGAAATGGTGGAAAGGATTAAATGTTATACGTAATGATCATGGTGTCCTTGATAACTATAATATAAAGGCCTTAGAAAACAAAATTTCTAACTAAATTTAAAAAAACATTTAATTTGGCTAATGGATATGACTCATGAGACCTATCAATGCATTATGGGGCTATATAATTTTATTTATCACCCATCAGTACATGAAAAATTAATTCCCCATTTATAAAATAATATACGAGTTTAACAAATAATATGATTTATAAATAATTGTTTTTATTGATTTAATAATATGGGATATCAATATTTTCAAAGTCAATTATAAAAAATTCATAATAAAACACCCTCTATAATATTTTTACAAGATTGTGGAAATAATAATATTAACATTTAAAAGAATCTATATATTTAAGATAAATGTATTGTTTAGTGAATAATGAACTAAAAGGCAAAGTATATACACCACAACAAAATAAAAAGGTTCATCGTTTCAAATAGGTCCCAAGGGAGTGGAAATTAAGACTAAATCCTTTACCTCACACTTCAATTTAGTTGAGTGGGTTTTTAAATCATATATAGTGGTTTAAAACATGTTACATACTCATAATATAACCATATTAATATTTATATTATAATATATTATTAGTTTATAACATCTTATCACTGGCTCGTTAACAATCATTCATTATCACTTATTTTTCAGGTGTTAATTGCCATATTTTTTAATTCAAGATTTGTCATGAATGATTTTGATCATGAAAATAGGATATTATTTAATCAAATGTTAAATTATATTAATTTTATAAATATTATAATACTTTCATTAGATACAAATTTAATACCATTCTTGATGAATGGACATAGAAAAGTAATCACATCTCTTCATGAAGAATGTGTGACTAACATGTGCATGAGTGATGATATAAATTATTAATGGGTGGATCGGTAAATAATGAGGTGATATATTAATTTATATAAATTAATATCACATTATATATATCACATATATTTATCATATTTATCATTATTACCATCCATATAGAGAGTATGTAATAAATGAGTCACATCGCTTTGTGAGGTAGTATTTCAGTGTACACATGATCAACATTATCATATTATAAATGAAATAGACAGTAAGATGTTATATGTGATATTATAATTCTATAAGTACAACTATATAATAAATATTATATATTAATGATTTAAATCTATCATTATATCAAATCATGATATGTGTTGATAGGAACTGAGTTACAAAGGGTCACAAAGAGGTAGTCCACCACACACACGTTCAATCATTTGTTTCCCATTTTATTGAAGTGGAGATATATATAGGTTATTAAATTTACATAATAACATCTTATTATATGGGTGAATTTTTTTTATTTTATGTAATGTTTTTATACATAATAGAATGATGAAAAATTATAATTAAAAAGAAGATCTTCGTTAATATGATTACTTTCCCTTGGAGAAACCACTTTTTGATGCACTATGAAGGACCCTAGGGTTGGTATTATGGGAATAATATGACCTATATAATGTGCATAATTATTTTTGGGAGAAATTTATTTATGTTTTTTATTATGTAAATTGATTTATTGGATGGGTAAAGTTAGTGGATGGGGTTCAATTTTATCAGTGTGAAGTAGCATTTTTGTAAATAAATAAAACTATTCAATAATGGGAAGTAATTCTCACCCAAAAATTTAATAAATAATTTTTTATAGGGATTTTATGTTCTATTAACACATCCAACACATTTGAATAAGAATTTTTTTAAACACACTCGGCCCTTAATATCATAATTGACCTACTTTTACAATTTTAGATTTCACAAAGATAAATTGTTTTTAACCTAGGTAATTCATCAATTACGCAAAAAATAAAATGATCCATATTAGATAATTTGAACCTAATTATTACATATTTAATATAAATTTATCAAATATGTTTTTTTTATTTGTGGAAATTAATATTAACTTAATCACTTGTAATGCACGAAACCTCCTTTTAACCTTAATCACATTAATTATTTTTTAATTTCAATACTGATAATTAAGAAAAAAAAGCATGTTGAACGTATTAAATAATAAATATTATTATGATTAATATTATTTAATCCATTTTATTAAATCCTATTTATTGTTTGTATAATTTATTCTAAATTGAACCCCAAAAATGTGTCGAAAATTAATTTTTTTCATTAAAATCTTTTCAAGAAGAAGATGATATTATGTTAACTAAATGACTAGTAATCATAAATAATTGTGCTTAAATTTATATATTTAGTTATATAATATATTTATGTCCTTTACCCAATTCATTATGAAATATTAATTTAATTAATTAAAATTGAGAAACATTATGTCTTTTTGAAGAAAATATTTTTTCTGAAAAATAATTATTTTTCTAAAAGAAATCCCATTTACATACAAATTTTAATATCATTATTTACAAAAATATTATATATTATGATGTTTTAATTACACGTATTAAAATATAATATTATAAGTTGGAGGATTAATTTTTAAATACTACTTTTGTATTCCTAAAATATTCTTTTTTATGGTATGATTTCTTAAGTTAAATCATGGATTATTTTGACCATGTAAGATAAATATTGATCTCCATCTAAAAACATTAGAATATTTTTCCATTAAATATTAAAATTTTGTTTTATTATGAATTTATTAAAATATAATCATAACATACTACAATTTAAGAATAGGGGTTCATTATATCTATTTTTCAATGAAATTAAATTTATATAAACGAAAAATATCATAATGTTTTAGGATGTTACAAATTGAACTAATCCAAGAGTCTTTAAAATTTTAACTATTTTTCCCAAAAACATACATAGAAAACTATATTGAAGATTATTTGTATGTCACCCATTTATGAACTAAATAGGAATGAGAATTAAATTAACTGATAATTTTAGTGTCTCAGGAGTGGTGGTTCAATTATAATTTTATCAATGTTATTGTATTAGAGATTATACAAGTATAAAATCAAGAATAAGTTGTATACACATCCAATTTAGAGGTAGAATAAACTAAATTATTATGAAAACACTGAGAAATTATTATTCAATTGGAATAAAATTATGAAGAGTTGGTATCAATATAAATTTGTTTTTATAGTAAGCACACAAATCATGTAAGCCACATTTAATAGGAGCTTTATGGCACAATGGAAAAACTTACAGGATACGAAAATATATATGATGAGACCCAGAGTGCGGTGGAAATGAATCCTTTAAAGTAGATACCCGTCATCTTGTTTATAAGGATGTTGTTGATGTATATATATGTTTCACAATAGAATTAATGAATCCAAAAATCTAACAGTGATGTTCGAGCCTCCATGGAAGAAATTCTGTAACATATCACTATCCTGAATTGAAAAATCAACTTTTTTGACAATGGTAATACTAATTTCTCAAAACATGAATTAAGAAAAACATTATCCCCAATTTTCATCAATTTTTAAATTTTTGGTTTTACTATAATTATTATTAAATAATAACTTATCAAATCATAGAATATAATGACCATGTAAACGATATTCCAACCAGAACATGGAAATTAATAAATTAAGACAACCTCAGGATTCCCATAAGGAAGGAGTCCTAGACCAATCCTGTAATAATTAATATTTAAATGACATATTTTTTTCATTTTGATGTGAAATAATTTAATCTATGGAATTTATCATGAATGATTATAATTCTAAACACCATCATTTTCACATTGTTGTTGTTACATTTAGATATTAGAGAATGTTTTCTCAACGGTGTGACTCAATGATTGGTATATGGATAAACACCATCACTGAAATACTAGATTTAGTCCATTACAATTTTACAGGTTGTGATATAATGTGATGATGATCATGAATGATAAATTTTGGAATGAGTATTTGTTAGGTCCACGAGGCTGAATACCCTGAGAGGAGGGGTGAATCAGGGTATGACTAATTTAATCTTGTTTCGATGTTAAGAAAAACACTCTTCTCTCTCTTTCCTATTTCTCAATATAAACATAAAGTAAAGGAAGCACATGACACAACAATTTTACTCGTTTCACCGCTATGGGCTACGTCCAAGGAGCATACACAGACATGTTGTCGGTTGTACCAATTCCACTAAACTTCAGTAGCTGTGGATTCCAAGGTTTGGGATAGATCACTTCTAAGCCCAGGTGCACTGCCTTTACATGTTTAGGGTCATCTCACTGCTTTCCCAAGGGTCACTCCCTGTTTCTCTCTCTCTGGCTCACTGTCGGTGGAGAGGATCACCTTCTTTCTCTTCCTTTTCTCACTACTCTTTGAAGGAATCCACTCACAGTTTATTGACCTGTAGGTCTCTTCATTTGCATGAAGGAATGCATCTTTTTCTATATGTAGATGCTCTGTTGAAGCTCAACCTTCACCCATAGATGAATATCTCTTTGCACCGAAGGTATTGGGCAAACTTCCAGCTTTCAGGGAGCCCGAAAACACTACTGGAAATAAACCTTACTTGGCGCGCAAGTCTATCGTGGCACGCAAGTATCGGCGTGCATGTCCCAACTGGAATGCTTGTATTCCTCAACAAATTGCACGACACAAGCTTCTGCAACTCCAAACCTTCACGGCTCACTTCCTTCCTCACCTAAACCACCTCTGGCGTGCAACTAACATTTGGCGCACAACTTCCTTCTCTAGAGCGCAAGTCCCACTTGCGCGACACACAACCACTTGCGCAACCACCACACCTGCGTGACGGGAGCTATGAATCTTCAAAGTGTTGAACTCTGGTAAAGAATGAAGAGGGGTGGTCCAGTATTTATAGGAAAATTGACCACCCTGCGCAACGACGCGCAACTCTACCCTCGGCACGCAAGTCTCGGCGCGCAGGTCTCTTCTGTCCTCTTAAACACTTGCGCGACCAAACCAAACACCTGCACGACCCTCTTTCATTTTCCATATTTTTATCTTCTGATCTTGAAAAACCATAGGCGCTCAAGTTCTCAAAATTCCAAGGCATCGGCGCGCAAGTCACTTCATGGCATGCAAGTCACCTGCGCGTCCTCACCAAAACATGCGCGACCCATATCCCTTTTCCATATTTTAATGAGCTGATATTCAAAAAAATATGGCTCTCAAGTTTCCTATCCTCTAAGACCTTGATGCACAAGTCCCTTTTCCAAAAACCACTTTTTTTCATTTGTCGATTTTCAGGCCCAAAAATTTGGCAAACACTGGAAAACACCACCACCTCGATCTGTTCTTTTTATGCCTCCTCCAGATCATCAAGTCCTTTATCGATGTTCTTAAATAAAAAATGGATCATTAACCACAGCTCTTGAACTCGACATTCCACTATGAAATCCTCTTTTTCAACAAATTTGTATGTCATGCTTTGTATTGTCAACAATCACAGCACAGTTGTCCACTTTGTCAACAAACACAATCACCTAAAAAATGCTTCAATGATTCCTTGAGGGATTCTTTCCCAATAGTAATAAATTATTCAATAGTGCGGAAACACCAAGAAGATAAATTTTCATATATTTTTAATGGATCATCCCTAAAAACATATGATATGTATTAGATATATTTTATAAATTTCTCTTAGGATAAAAGACAGAAATAACACAAAATTATTTCTCTGTAGATGATGTAATATACCCCACTATCATTGAATCATTTTATTAAATAAAAACAACTTTTTAGTAAGACTCATATAAGTGGGAGACTTAGTTGGAAAGAACATTCTTATTACTCAGTCCAACCTTTTTGCATTTATTGGACTTAAAATTATTCTGTCTTATTTAATTTAAATTCCATAAATTTCTCTTATACCATTAATAGTTCATATATAGAGAACATATGATTTAAATTTCCCCTCTCCACCCATAGTTGTTTTTTGACCCATTGAGAACATTTCCTCATTTAATTGGTAGTTTATAGTCATCTGATTTAACCTAATGTTTCTAATATTTAAGGCTATACTGCCATGGAAAAAAGGTGAAGTGGTAAATGTTGAAACATTTTAAAACTAACCCAATGTAGATGGAGAGACAATCATTGTGAATGTAGAAGTCCAAAAGTAATGGTACATATAGTACAAGTTCATAGTTCCTACAGTAGAGGGTACAAATTGTTTTGCGGAGAAAAACGGGAAGGATGGCAAGAGGGGGGGTGAATTGCCTTTTAAAAAATGATTAACAAATTAAAATCAAAGTTAAAGGTGCAGCGGAAATAAAAAGGCAATCACACAAGAAATTGTTAACGGAGTTCGGCCAAAACCCGGCCTACGTCTCCGCTCCCAACTCAACCGTTGAGAGATTCCTACCGCTTGCTTTTCAATGGTTTTAGCAAGAAACCCACTAGGCTTTGAGGTAGCACTAGGACCTATTACAGCTTGCTTTTATTGGTTGAGCAAGAACCCACTTACTTTTAATGGTTGAGTAAGAACCCACTAGCCTTTTTAACGGGTGAAGGCTAGCTCACCGGTGACACAAGCCTTTTAAATGTAAAGGCTTGAAGAAACCTCTTCACACCTCAATGGTGATGTGAAACCCAAAAGAAAGGGGGATGAAGAAAGAGTTTGGGGTTTGTAGGCACAAACCCAAATTTATGCTCAAAATATATAAAGCAAGAAAAACCGTAATTGAGGAAGACTTGGGCGCCAAAGTATGATGGAGTTGATGTAGCGTGCTCTCCCAAGCTTCTTGAGGTGCTCCTTGGATTGGAAATTGGTTGGAGCACTTGAGGATCCTTGAAGGTGGAGCGCCGGAGGTTCGCCAAATGTTCAACAATATGTCCGAGCGCTTGGTATATGATCCGGTTGGTGTCCGGGGCTTCCTTGGCCTTTATTTATAGGCATGGAACCCATTGGGGGCCTTCGGAGCCGTTGGAGAGGCTTAAAGAGCCGTTGGAGGCCAAAAGAAGGTTGACTGGTCAAAGCCAATGGCTAGTTTGACTGGGCTACCGGCTGGCCGGTGCAGGGCCACTGGTTGGCCGGTGCCTTGGCAGAGGGGAAGAGTTTTGGTCCAGGCTCCACCGGCTGACCGGTGGAGGAGACACCGGCTGGCTGGTGGGGAGACAGTAGCTCACACTGTTCCATCTGGGTGCCACCGGCTGGCCGGTGATAGAGCCACCGGCTGACCGGTGGAACCTGGCAGTGGGCAATGCCTCTGCCAGGTCCACCGGCTGGCCGGTGCTATCACACTGGTTGGCCGGTGGACTGAGTTTCAGTCCACTTCTTGTCCATTCTTGGGCCAATCCTTTGGCAATCTTTTTCCTATCATTCACAACACTTAAAAACAAGGTTAAACACATATGAAAGTGATTGTGAGCATGAAAATCAAAGAGTGTGGGGTACAACAATCTCTCCCTATTTTGATGATCACAATCACAAAGTTAAAGGTGCAGCGGAAATAAAGAGGCAATCACACAAGAAATTGTTAACGGAGTTCGGCCAAAACCCGGCCTACGTCTCCGCTCCCAACTCAACCGTTGAGAGATTCCTACCGCTTGCTTTTCAATGGTTTTAGCAAGAAACCCACTAGGCTTTGAGGTAGCACTAGGACCTATTACAGCTTGCTTTTATTGGTTGAGCAAGAACCCACTTACTTTTAATGGTTGAGTAATAACCCACTAGCCTTTTTAACGGGTGAAGGCTAGCTCACCGGTGACACAAGCCTTTTAAAAGGAAAGGCTTGAAGAAACCTCTTCACACCATAATGGTGATGTGAAACCCAAAAGAAAGGGGGATGAAGAAAGAGTTTGGGGTTTGTAGGCACAAACCCAAATTTAAGCTCAAAATATATAAAGCAAGAAAAACTGTAATTGAGGAAGACTTGGGCGCCAAAGTATGATGGAGTTGATGTAGCATGCTCTCCCAAGCTTCTTGAGGTGCTCCTTGGATTGGAAATTGGTTGGAGCACTTGAGGATCCTTGAAGGTGGAGTGCCGGAGGTTCGCCAAATGTTCAACAATATGTCCGAGCGCTTGGTATATGATCCGGTTGGTGTCCGGGGCTTCCTTGGCCTTTATTTATAGGCATGGAACCCATTGGGGGCCTTCGGAGCCGTTGGAGATACTTAAAGAGCCGTTGGAGGCCAAAAGAAGGTTGACTGGTCAAAGCCAACGGCTAGTTTGACTGGGCTACCGGCTGGCCGGTGCAGGGCCACCGGCTGGCCGATGCCTTGGCAGAGGGGAAGAGTTTTGGTCCAGGCTCCACCGGCTGACCGGTGGAGGAGCCACCGGCTGGCCGGTGGGGAGACAGTAGCTCACACTGTTCCATCTGGGTGCCACCGGCTGGCCGGTGACAGAGCCATCGGCTGACCGGTGGAACCTGGCAGTGGGCAATGCCTCTGCCTGGTCCACCGGCTGGCCGGTGCTATCACACCGGTTGGCCGGTGGACTGAATTTCAGTCCACTTCTTGTCCATTCATGGGCCAATCCTTTGGCAATCTTTTGCCTATTGTTCACAACACTTAAAAACAAGGTTAAACACATATGAAAGTGATTGTGATCATGAAAATCAAAGAGTGTGGGGTACAACAATCTCCCCCTATTTTGATGATCACAATCACTTATCTAAGCAATGTAAAAACTTAAATGAGAGGCATGCTTTAAATGATAAATTGAAAAAAAAATACTAAGCATGAGAGAAAAGATTCTCCCCCAATCAATCAAGAATTTCTCCCCCTTTGTGATTATCAAAATAGAATGGGGCATAAAACTTAATTGAGGGAAAATTGAAAATCAAGATCAATTGGAATTTTTGAAAATTGAATTGAAAAATTTGAATAACAGTTTGAATTGAAAGTTTTGAATCAAAAACCAATTGAAATTTGAAATTTGAATTGAAAGTTTTGAATCAAAAGTTTGAACTGAAAGTTTTGAATGAAAAATTCGAATTGAATATTTTGAAATGAAAATTTTGATACCAAGTGTTGAAATTGAAAGTTGGAATCGAAAATTTTGAAATTGAAATCAAAAGGGCTTAATTTGAAATTGAAAGTTTGAATTGAAACAAAAATCTTAAACAAACCTAACTCCCCCTAAATAAAAACAAAAAGTCACCGGGGAGAGGGATTTTGAAAAGAGACAATTTTAGGCCCAGAGAGACTCGCTAAGAGGGATTTTTCAATCCACACTTGCCTTGTAGCGGGTCTTCTCCTATAGAATTCATCCGAATAAAAAATCGATTTGGGCCTACCATACCGGGCGTTTTTGCAATTACATTCATATATCATGTGGCCGAGTTTTTTACAATAGTTACAAAATTTATAACAAGAGCTCCCCCTTACAAAAACAGTTGGAGCATGGGAGGAGGAAGCTATATTGGTGTAGCCTAGTCCATTGGTGGTTCTAGATACTCGTTGAGAACCCAATAATTTGGTCAAATTTTGTTCACCTTGGGTGAACTTGGCTAGGGATTCTCTAAGGTCCTTAATGGTTGATTCCAAAGAATCAACATTTGGGAAATTTTGGATTTTTAGGGAGAGTTCCTCCTTCTCTTTAAGAAGTTGTTCTTTTTCGGAGGAGAGTTTTTTGAAATTCTTTTTTAATGAAACAAATTTGGAAGAAATTTCGTGAAAACCTTCCTCCAATTGATCTCTAGCGTATTGGAGATCCTCATAGGATAAATGATTTAAAGAATTTGAATTTGAAGAACAAGAGGATGAGGAATCGGAAGATGTTACCTCATGAAATGCCATTAGGCATTTGTTACCGTTGTCGCTCGAGGAGGAGGAGAATGATGAAGAGGAGGTGTCACTCCATGTCGCCTTGAGGACCTTTTTCTTTCCTTTTTCCTTTGGCGTGGCCCGTTTTTTGTTGAGTGGGCAATCGGGCTTGTAATGCCCTTTTTGGCCACACCCGTAGCATTTCACCTTGGGCTCGGATTTTTCGGTGGGTTCTTGCTTTTGGTGCTTGCGGGATTTCTTCTTCTTGTGCTTCTTCATAAACTTGTGCATTTGGCGGGCGAGATTCTCCATTTCCGAGTCGCCGCTTGATGATGAAGGAGATGAAGATGATGATGATGAGGAGGAGCTTACTTCTTTTTGTACCTTGAGGGCGATGTTCTTTGGTGTCTTGATTGGTGTGCCCTCCTTTTGAGCTTGCCTCCTCATCGTGATCTCGTAGGTCATTAGGGATCCAATGAGCTCCTCGACCGGCATGTTTTTGACATCCTTAGCTTCTTGGATTGCCGTCACTTTAGGTGCCCATGAGCTCGGAAGGACCCATAGAATCTTCTTAACCATTGCTTCAGCTGAAACGTCATCACCAAGAGATTTTCTACCATTGCAAACGTCAGTGAAGCGTGTAAACATTTCAGAAATAGATTCATTCGGATGCATGGAAAAGCTTTCAAAATCTTGTCTATACATGTCTAACCGAGTATCCTTAACTTTGTTAGTGCCCTCATGGGTCACTTCCAATAGTTTCCAAATTTCATGAGATGAGGTGCAAGTGGAAACTCGGTTGAACTCATTTCGGTCAAGGCCGCAATGTAGAGCGTTCATGGCTTTGCCATCAAGCTCAAAGTTTCTAATATCGGCGGGGGTCCATTTGGATTCGTCGGGGGTAGACAAAGTATAACCTTGCATGACAATTTTGTAAAAAGGATATCCTATGCTTCTAAGAAAGGTAGTCATGCGGGTTTTCCAATAAGTGTAGTCGGTCCCATCAAAAAATGGAGCACGACCCAATGAAAAGCCTTCGGGGGCGAAAGAAGTAGATGCCATCAAAAAGGATCTTTAATTTGAAACCGGTTTAGGGAATTATTCAAATACGTGCTCTGATACCAATTGTTTTGCGGAGAAAAACGGGAAGGATGGGAAGAGGGGGGGTGAATTTCCTTTTAAAAAATGATTAACAAATTAAAATCAAAGTTAAAGGTGCAGCGGAAATAAAGAGGCAATCACACAAGAAATTGTTAACGGAGTTCGGCCAAAACCCGGCCTACGTCTCCGCTCCCAACTCAACCGTTGAGAGATTCCTACCGCTTGCTATTCAATGGTTTTAGCAAGAAACCCACTAGGCTTTGAGGTAGCACTAGGACCTATTACAGCTTGCTTTTATTGGTTGAGCAAGAACCCACTTACTTTTAATGGTTGAGTAAGAACCCACTAGCCTTTTTAACGGGTGAAGGCTAGCTCACCGGTGACACAAGCCTTTTAAAAGGAAAGGCTTGAAGAAACCTCTTCACACCTTAATGGTGATGTGAAACCCAAAAGAAAGGGGGATGAAGAAAGAGTTTGGGGTTTGTAGGCACAATCCCAAATTTAAGCTCAAAATATATAAAGCAAGAAAAACCGTAATTGAGGAAGACTTGGGCGCCAAAGTATGATGGAGTTGATGTAGCGTGCTCTCCCAAGCTTCTTGAGGTGCTCCTTGGATTGGAAATTTGTTGGAGCACTTGAGGATCCTTGAAGGTGGAGCGCCGGAGGTTCGCCAAATGTTCAACAATATATCCGAGCGCTTGGTATATGATCCGGTTGGTGTCCAGGGCTTCCTTGGCCTTTATTTATAGGCATGGAACCCATTGGGGGCCTTTAGAGCCGTTGGAGAGGCTTAAAGAGCCGTTGGAGGCCAAAAGAAGGTTGACTGGTCAAAGCCAACGGCTAGTTTGACTGGGCTACCGGCTGGCCGGTGCAGGGCCACCGGCTGGCCGGTGCCTTGGCAGAGGGGAAGAGTTTTGGTCCAGGCTCCACCGGCTGACCGGTGGAGGAGCCACCGGCTGGCCGGTGGGGAGACAGTAGCTCACACTGTTCCATATGGGTGCCACCGGCTGGCCGGTGACAGAGCCACCGGCTGACCGGTGGAACCTGGCAGTGGGCAATGCCTCTGCCAGGTCCACCGGCTGGCCGGTGCTATCACACCGGTTGGCCGGTGGACTGAATTTCAGTCCACTTCTTGTCCATTCTTGGGCCAATCCTTTGGAAATATTTTTCCTATCATTCACAACACTTAAAAACAAGGTTAAACACATATGAAAGTGATTGTGATCATGAAAATCAAAGAGTGTGGGGTACAACACAAATGTTTTAGAACAATCAACTTTTTCCATATGTTATTGTAGTTTTTGGTCACATCTTTTTTAACAAAAGGTGATGTGGTCCATAAAATAGTATAGGGTAGAAAACTAAACTATGAATGGGAAACCCAATGCCACTAATGTGGATGACTGTGATGATAGGTGCTTAAAAAGTTGGGTTATGATGTGTTAAATAGAGGTTGGTGATGATTTTTTCCATTCAAAACAGACAATATGATTATATATTATTACTTTTTATAGTTATTACCAAAATCATAAGATAACCAACCCATCAAGGGTGAGATAAAACCTAAATAAAATAGAGATTGTTTCATACATAGAAAATATTTTGAAAAGTTTCATATAGTTTATGTTCATATGTATGTACCATTGAACCATCTCATTTATGGTCATATGATTAGGAAATTTAATAGTTCAAGAATATAATTTCACAATATCACCTTGAAAATGAAAATAATGAATAAATGTATGAAGTACTTGATATCCAATCCTATTTGATTTGTTTTATTGTGGAATGTTTATGTCATGAATTAGATTATTTGAATCAATAGATGATGGTATAAAATAGGTATGCAGGGGATGAATATAGACTATATTTTAATGATGGGTTTTATTGTGATGTTTTTATGGTGTAAAAATATAATAGGACATTTACCTTTTGATGATGGTGTCTCTAAAAGTTAAGGCCAAATATAGTTTCACCGATGATCATTCCCATGTAGAGGAGTCCATTAGAGTAAAATGTTCCTTTAATTGATAGAGATGAATTGTTTGGGATGAATACAGAATATATGTAATGAAATAGGTTTATAGGGAGAATAATATTAGAGAAGTTTTCGAGTTCAAATGAGGTTAATCATCCATTTATTGAATAATGATCGGAGGAAAAGAGATATGAATAAATTTATATCATACTTGTTATTAGAAATCCACACCCAAAGTGCATAATACTAATTTTTCTGTGACAATATAGTGGTACATAAATGATATATTATTTTTGTCTCATTCTAGACTAATGTTTTCATATTTCATTAATGGGGTGACCTTCTGAGTGGAATTTTTACATTTTAAATGGTAATCCTTTTATGATTTTTCAAAAATAATTATTTTTTATTTTTCCCTTTATAGTATGCAAGAAATTTAATTCAGACAATTAGGAGTTATTGATGATGGTCTAAAAATATTGATGGAATTATTTGGTGGATTGAATTCATATAAAATCAACAAAAATGTGAATCATCCTATCTAAAAATGATAACAAAAAACATGATATGTGTGGTTTAAGGACCCTGTTTTTGAGCCTATAAGACTTTGAAATTTTTATAATGTTATTCCAGAGCAGGGCGTTCAGACAGCGTGTGATTCCGAGCCCCGGTGTGGCCAGAATTAAATTTTAAGTGTGTTTACACTAGACATGAAAAATAAACAGAATAACTCATAAACAGTTTCTTGGATGGGAAACATGAGGTCATCGTTGAGTCTGGAGTGTGCAGTTTACCCTAGGAGGGGTGTAACTTTCGCAGGCGTGTCCCTTCTGTGGAAAACACCACCATGGATGTTTTCGTAATTTAGCGGCCTCGGGTGTGAACATTACAACATCTGAATAGGAGGCTTAGATTAGAATTTTGAGACCGCCGTTATGCTCAGAACGTGGATTTTACCCTTGGGGTGGCATAACCCCGACCCCGTCAAAAATTCATGTAAGGGACTACTTGGGGTTGTTTGAAAATTAATTAATTTTTTTTATTAATTCCCTACTTAAGAACTTCTCCTCCTCCACCCCTTCATTCACTAATATTATTCTTTAGTGGATGCTATCCCAACAAGAATCCACTTACCTTCATGCTTCCCCTCTTCTACGGTAAGGCGGAGGTGGCTCCGACAGACCGTTTGTGAATCTACGGGCATTGCCCATCGAGGTAGGAGTTTTCATTTTCATTTATTAAATTCTTCATCTACTTCGAAATCCAATTATTTTGCACCAAAATGTTGTCCAATCATCGAGAGAAGGACATATTTGTGTAGGTATTGATTCAAGCTTCCCAACGATCCTTCCGAATCAAATTTCCGAGCCTCAGGGCACTCGAGGTGGCCTTGGGACGTCTTCTGGCCAATTTCCCCTATTTTCCGGTGGTTCTAGGGGTTTCCGGCAGGCTTTAAGTAGTCCGATACAACCGTCGGTGCGGCGGGCTCTCAGATAGCAGTGGTGCGGCTCCTCGGCGGCGGCGGCAGGCTTCCAGGCGGCGGCAGAGGTCATCGGTGCTGGGCGCGATGGGGGTCGCGGCGCGCGACCTTGAGGGGGAGACCGATACTAGCCATCGGCGGGTCTCTGTGCAGGATAGAGACTGGCCATAAGGGCCGGTCAGTGTGGGCCGGCCCAGGCCAGGTGGATCCACTGGACCGGGCCGGTACAGCCTTAAGGGGTTAGCCCTCTTGTCTTCAGACACCCATATCATTCACTAAGGGTGTCAGTTTGGCGTTCCGCCTATGTCTGTGCGATCATCAGATTGAGTTAGAATTTTTGAGATGGTATCAGATATTTTTAATTTTCGAGACAGTTTCTCGGTGGTGCGACACACCATTAAGTGTTGTTTAGCGTCTCACTAGGATTCTTCTTTCAGATGGTACGAACATATCCAGAGTCCGTTCAAGGTTTCGTTAGCTATGATGTGACCCTGGCATTGATATAACGTTGTCCAAGGTGTTTTCAGGCATTGAAGACGGAGTTGAAGCATGGGCCCCATGTGCCGTCTTGTATGATCTGAGCAGCATTTTGTGACTTTTTCATCAGACGTCTATTCGGGGCGAATGAGTAATCGTTTTGGCGTGTTTTTCCGAGAGCATCACGATGGAACCATTCACCTGACCTTTTTCCAGACTGAGGTGTGGGCCCCATGAGACAATGTATGGGCATAAAGCGGTGTTGAATAACTTATTCATTGGGATTCTGTTTCAAGCATGTAAACAGTCTATCTCACGTGTTTTTCCTTGAGGATTGCAACGGTGTAATCAGTTTGGGCATGCAGAGCCTCTTTCTAGATCTCATTAAATGTGGAAACATGAAAGGGAATTGGTTGGAGGTCCCATTGACGCACTACGAACCAATGCATGATAGCGATTTTAGTGACAACCAGAGATGGTTCGGGTAGTGTGGAGTTATCAGACTTGTTCTGGGTTCACCCTCCAGTAAGGCTAGAATGTGGGTTACCCACAGGCATATCATAGTTTACCCTCCAGTGGGGCTGGGCAGTGGGTTACCTATTGAACCGAGGGTTTACCCGCCACTGGGGCTGGAGAGTGGGTTACCCATTGACCTTAGGGTTTTCCCTCAAGCAGGGATGGGCAGTGGGTTACCCGTTGACCTTAGGGTTTACCCACCAGCGGGGTTGGGCAGTGGGTTACCTGTTGACCTGGGGGTTTACCCTCTAGCAGGGGATGGGCAGTGGGTTACCCATTTACTTTAGGGGTTACCCCCCAGCTGGGCGGGTCAGTAATTTACTCGATGACCTCTTAGAGATTACCCTCTAGCTAGGATGGGCAGTGGGTTACCCAATGACTTCATTCAGAATCAGTCCCTTTCTTTGAGGCTAGTCAGTGACTTCTCTCTGTGGTTATCAGAGCTGGATCCTAGGTTGCGCGATTCAGAAATGAGACCGTTTTGATGAGCGGGACGTTAGGGTATAAATGATGTATATCCTTAAAACTATTTGTGACTTTTCCTTAGTTGATCATGGAGATAGAGATCCACTTACACACTCGTTTGGGTTTCTTGTTGAACATATATATATTTATATATAAACACTATACTTTTGTTCCCACTCCTTGGGTTCAGTTACTCTCCTTCTAGGAGGGGCGAAGACACACGAGGTATGCCACATTCTTTCCCTGTCTAGATCCTATTTGTTGCGATGAGTCTACTTCCTTTATTTTGTTGGGTTGAGCTGGAGTCTCTCTATTGTACTCCTACGCTGTTCGTTTTTCTGTCTACTGCTAACCATTATAGTACCTCCTTTGTTGCTCCCTCGAGCTTTCGGGGCATCATACTAAGTACCTTTATACTCACCCCTTCTTGGGATTTTCCCACACTTGGTGTGCCCTTGCAGATTATGGAATGGTTGATCGAGTCTATGGAGGAGCATAGAGGACTTAGGAGCCTGGGCTACGTTCAGTGGTCGTAGTAGGACTTTTAGGTGTGAGAATCACCAGCTGTTTACTTTTGTTTACCTGTAGCCGGGTTGTGGAATATTTTAGGTTGGGCGTGTGTTTTTCCATTTTTCTATACAGTTATCTTGTTAGTACTTTTCAGCACATTAATTTTTCTATTTAGAAGTCGATGCATGACTGTGGTTGGGTTTTAGCTGTTCATTCTGTGGTTTTATTTCTACTCTGCACTTTTGCATTGAGTGGTCTATGTGTAAAGGTACTTACGCAAAGGCCTCCCCGAGATTGTAACACCTTTGACACTTATCGTCAACCCCTGGCCTATGGAGGGGGGCATGGGGTAGTTGCGGCTCGAGAATGGTAGGGTCAGGTTGTGACAAAGTGGTATCAAAGAGAGGTGCGTTCTTTGGGGAATTGTTCCGATGTCCCTAAAAAGGGGTTGGTTGGGATTTAGGGAAGTATTTTTGACGTGTCTCATGAGCGGCTCTTAGGCCAGGGAGTCCAGTGATGGTATGGGCGGCCGCTGTATCCATTCACCAGGACCCTGATAACCCGCTTGTCAACTCGGCACGCTGAGACACTTGTTGCAAGGAACTTTGGAGCATGCATCCGGTAGGATTTAGCCTTTGACGGTCCTTTTTGAGTCATCTCCCCTTTGTTATTACTGATATATATATTCTCATCTGATCACATTAATCCTTGATAATTTTCAGGATGCCCTCATGATAGTAGTCAGCTAGGTTACCCTCTACAGTTTGTGACAATGACCTGGTGAGCGACGATGCATCAGTTCAGCGACCCTCACGTGATCCCCTTCTGCCGAGTGCTTCAGACGTAGCACCTCCACCTGGAGATCAGTAGTTAGTACCGGTAGCACAGGCCAAGGTTGAGCATAGTCTGAGTGTGCTCCGAGACTTTTAGCTTCAACGACCATAGAAGGTCTATAAAGACCCAGATCCCCAAGCAGCGAAAGACTGGCTAGAGTTCGTGAACCAACTTTTCAGGATGGTACGGACATGACAAAACTAGATGGTAGCCCTAGATTCTAGCCTTTTCCTCAGGATGTTCAGGCATTGGTGGGGTTGGTTACGCAGACCCATGATGAGTCATCTCTCACATGGGATAGATTCCAGCATCTCTTATGGGAGGAGTACTCCCCATCTTGTTTATGCTCCGTTCGGATTCAAGAGCTTCTAGAGATGAAGTAGGAGGATGACAGCGGAATAGTACTCTACCCAGTTCACCGATCTGACATTCTAATTCCAGGATATGGTCTGTGATAGTTACTTCTGGGTGCTGAAGTTTGAGCAGGGTCTTCACAGGGAGATCTGGGCTAGTGTAATACCCCTGTGCATCCCTACTTATACCGGGGTGCAAGAGCGGGTGCTCGTGACAGAGAGATTCTTGGCTGAGGGATGCCAGCTGGCAGAGTCTAGTAGTTGCCACTTCAGAGTAGAGTCTTCAGTAGTAGGAAGGCTGCAGAGAGTAGAGCCTTAGTCGAGGAGACCCTTCCATGAGCAGAATCAGGGACAGGGTCACACACCGTAGTGGTGCCGTAGAGCACCGGGGAAGTCAGGAGAGAGTTGGTGTTATGCCTATGATAGACTGGGTCACCTAGCACGAGACTGACTGACCAGGCGTACCGAGAAGCCGTGGCAGGCAGTGGGCACACCGTAGTGGCGGAGGCAGTGTCATGACCAGGAATCTCCCAGGCATAGACAATGTGGCCCTTAGGGAGGCGGCTAGGCAGAGTGGTAGAACCTGGAGGTGGGGGATGATGTTTTGAGTTCCTTCTACTACCACCACTATGCAGCCCACACCAGGCTCAGGGAGCTAGCGGTAGGGGATGCAGGCAACTTTAGGCTATGGGTGTTCGTGACCCCCCAGTACACGAGATGGTCTGAGGTATGCTTTGTGTTTAGTCTATTATTGCTTCACTAATAGTAGACACAGGCACCAAGAAATCCTTCATATCAATTATTTCGGTATGGGAGTTGGAGGATTCAGTAGTGGTGCTAAAACTTGCACTTAGCCTCATGGTTCCTACGAGAAGTGCCTCATTGGTGACCTCTATCTGTAGACAGTGTGAAATTTTGTTCAGAGGAGAGAGTTTCACATGGGACTTACTCATCATCAAAATGGAACCTTATGATTTCATCTTGGGAATGGATTGGTTTTCCATGGTACACACACAGATTAACTGTTGGCGCAAACTAGTCAGATGCAACCACTTTGATGGGACGAGGTTCACCATCATTGGTGAACGAGACCTCATGGCAAAGTAGATGGGTACTCTGAGCAGGAGTCCACGACCATTTTCTCAACAGTTGGCGAGCATGGATCTCAGAGAAGCAGACACTACAAGCACCTCGATACCTACTATTGTAGATAACTACATGGACGTCTTTCCAGAGGAAGTCCCGGGACTACCTCTGAGGCGAGAGATGGAGTTCTGCATTGACTTGCTTCCAGGAACCGCCCTGATATCATGTGAAACATATCAGAAGGCACCCACAGAGCTTCAGAAGCTATGGATTCATTTGGAAGACCTTTATGAGACGTTTTTCATCAGGCCTAGTGTGTCCCACTGGGCATCTCTAGTTTTGTTTGTGAAAAAGGCATATGGGAGTCTGCAGCTCTGTGTGGATTATCGTTTCCTGAATCAGGCCACGATAAAGAACAAGTACCCGTTTCCAAAGATCGAAGACCTATTCGACTAGCTGAGAGGTGTGAAGTGGTTCTCTAAGATTGATCTTTGATCAGGCTACCACCATTTGTGGGTTCATGTGGCTGCCATCCCAAAGTTGGCTTTCTGTTATCGTTATGGGCATTACGATTTTTTGGTGATGCCCTTTGGCATGAAGAATGCCCATTCCGTTTTCATGGATTTAATAAACTAGATCTTCCAGCCATACATGGACCGGTTTGTGGTTGTATTTATTGATGACATACTCATTTACTATATGATAGAGGTGGAACACATGAAGCATTTGAGGGTGGTCCTAGACTTACTCTAGGAGAACTAGCTATTTTGGAAGCTCTCAAAGTGTTAGTTCTGGATTCATGAGGTTCACTTTATGGGGCATGCCACTACAGAGTAGGCATTGTCCATAGATCACGAAAAGGATAGAGGTAGTTCTTTCATGGGAGCCACCCAAGAATGTTTCATAGGTGCATATCTTCCTTGGTTTGGCAGGGTACTACCAGAGGTTTGTGGAGTATTTTTCCAGGATTGCTACCCCTTTGACCACATTGACGCAAAAGGGATGACTTTTCACCTGGAATGATCAGTGCCAGAAGGCCTTCAAGGAGTTGAGACAGAGGTTGACTAGTGCTCTATTTTTTTAGTTTTCTAGAGGGGGGCGTTGAGTTTGTGGTGTACTGTGATGCTTGAGGAGCTGGGCTTGGGTGCGTTCTCATACAGCAGCAGGAAATGATTGCATATGGGTCAATGTTGTTGAGGCCCCATGAGAAAAATTATGTGTCTCATGATTTGGAGCTGGCAGCGGTTGTCTTCGCCTTGAGGTTATAGAGACACTACCTTCTGGGTGAGTGTTTTTTGGTCTACTCAAACCACCCAAGCCTCAAGTACATCTTCACTCAGAGGGATTTGTATCTGAGGCAGAGGAATTGGCCTGAGTTTCTGTCGGACTATGCTTTTGAGATATTCTACACTCTAGGGAAGGGAAATGTAGTATCATATGATCATAATAGGATGTACCAGGCTCATTTAGTGCGGGATGCTTCAGAGAAGTTGGCTTCCTTACAGCTGACCTTGGTGGAGAAAGAGGGTACATCTTTTTTGCAATCAATGGTGTTGACTCCTTCACTCCTTGAGAGTGTGAGAGAGTTGCATCTGGGTGATGTCAACAGCAAGGTGCTGCGTGATCATCCATGGGTGACGCACCTGATGGGTATTCTGATGTAGGGAATCATGAGATCCTGTTCCTGGGGCGAGCTGTAGTACTAGTAGAGATGTGGGAGGAGGTGATGCAGAAATTTGACACTTCTCCCTTGGCTGTACATCTCGGTGTAGGGAAATTGTATAGAGACCTTCAGCAGCAGTTTTGGTGGTTTGGCATGAAGTGGAGAATAGCTGAGTTCGTTTCTTAGTGTCTTACATGTCAGCAGGTGAAGGTAGATCATCAGGTTCCGGCAGGGTTATTGCAGCCCCTTGATATCCCGGAGTGGAAGTGGGATGGAATATCTATGGACTTCTTCACAGGACTTCTGCACACAGTGAAGGGCCATGATTCCATTTGGGTGATAGTGGACCGACTCATGAAGTCAGCACAATTCCTTTCAATCTGGGAGTAGTTCTCGGTGGAGATTCTAGGGCATTAGTACATTCAGGAGATCGTTCAACTATAAAGAGTACTATCGATGATCATCTCCAACTGTGATGCACGATTTACGTCGCTTTTGTGGTGAGGCCTGTAGGAGGCATTTGGGACTCGACTACAGATGAGTATAGATTTTCTCCCCCAGGTGAACAGGCAGGCTGAGTGCACTATCCAGGTGTTGGAGGATATGCTCAGGGCATGTGTGTTTGACTTTGGCCTATTTTGGGAGGATGTTGACGCTCCATTCCTTCAAAAAGTCTAATGACTGAAAAAGGGAAATACCTTTGTCCAAAGTGATTCATCCTTTGAAGAAACATAAAAAATCGACAGTCATGAAGAAGGATTTGTTCCCACTTGGGTCGCGCAAGTTTCATCATGGTCAGGAAAGTATACTTGTGCACCGCATAGTGGTCGTGCCGGTGACATGCGCGCGCTCTTTGATTTTCGCCAAAGGTCTTCCTTGGCCTATAAATACCCCTTGTGGGCCCCCCATTTTAGGAAAAAAAATTCCAAAACTCGGATTTGAGCTCTCGGCACCCAAGTCTCTTTTAGATGTCTTCCGAACACTTCTAAGGTAATTTCATACCTAGAATTGAAGCTCTAAACAGGGGAAACATGGACTAAGATTTGAAACTCATCAAAACCTGCACACCTATGTGGCCAGCCCTTAAGGGAAATGTCCACACTTGCGCGCCGCCTTATCAATTCAATAAAACTTGCACGCCACTCTTTCTGAATCCTTTAGGGATAATACTAAGGGATTGAGCCAAGTCTCTCCCAAGTATTACCCTAAGGGTTGACCATTGTGCACGTACCCATGTGTCACACAAGTCTTCTTGCACGACACATGACTTGCGAACCTCTCTCTTTTTGGGTACCCCTCCTGCCTATTCACTTACTTTCTTCAAATCCATCTCTCCTCTTCAAAAGTTAGCCTTCAGAACCCCCTTCAAAGCCATTTATGGCATGGATCCTTTGTTGGATTCCTTATATAAAAGAAATTCTGTGGAACATTTTTCAAAACCTAGTGATTTACATGTCTTTATGTCACTAAGGCTGGAGATTTCATTCATTCAACCTCACCATTTAAAGATGAGAGGATCTTTGATATGGTCCCCCTTCTCAAGAGTAAGTCCCAATCTCAAAATCCCAAATTTGGGCATCCTCCTTAGGAGTAAGCCCCAAGTCCCCTAACCTGGGCCTCCTTTTCAAGAGTAAGCCCCAGTCTTCAGGTTCCCTTAATTTTGGGCATCCTCCTTAGTAGTAAGCCCCAACCATAATTCTTTTAATATGGGCATCCTCATTTTGAGGAAGCCCCATGTTCCCAATATCTAAATTTCCTTAACCTGGGCTTCTTTTTCAAGAGTAATCCCTAGTCATAACTCCATTTAACCTGGGCCTCTTCTTTAAGAGTAAGCCCCCATCATAATTTCTCTTAACCAGTCTTAATTTAATTTTTATTTTTTGCTTCCTTCTCAGGAGTAAAATCCAATCATAAGTCCTCTCTAATTTGGGTATCCTTCTCAGGATTAAGTCCTATGATAAGTATCCAAATCTTAATAAAGCAAATATACCTTTATGGACCTTGTTCTTGGGTTTCTTACCTAAAGTAAATCCTAATATTCATCTATCTGGGTAGTCATACATACATAATCCCAACATCATTTCATATAATTGCATCTTTCATGGCACAATTTTCTGGTTTTACCAATACCTCTTGTTTCTCACACCGGGCATGACTCACGTGAGCTTAGAGTGTAAAAGTAATTATGACATCTTCCTTTGAGCCATCAATAATGCATAAACCTCATATTTCTTTACTTGAACTATGTGGGTTCTGATTCCTTTGCTAAAAAAAGGATACGTAGGTAGCCCATCTACAGGTACAATCCCAACTCTGAAATAATCTCTTTCCTTCTTAATGACAATAAACTTCAAGTGCCCAGCTGAGTGGCTTTAAAACTACTATGGTTATCATAATGACCAAGTGATTTCTATATAATGTGTCGAAGGATACCATTGACTATGATTCTCTAACAAATACAGATGATTCTCTATTGATGAAGAACCACGAATACATATAAAATATTATTTAAATCTCATTCATACTAATTATTGATTGTCAGATCTAAAGGAAAGCTAATTTTCATACTTTGTAATTTAATAAGGATTCACAAAAATAACATACATCTTTAAAGAGAGTCCCAGAGTAGAAAATAATTCCCCTAAAAAAGGTGTGATGAGTCCGACCTCCCATCCTCTCGACCATTGAAAATTCTTAAGCCTCATCGGTTCACAACTAATGAGCACCTACCTTTGGAAAGTAGGTCCAAATGGATATGGAATCATTGGATGTTTCCGGTTCTATGAAAAAACCCATTAGAAACAGCATGTAATGTTTGAACCTTAAATCAATGAAGTCATTCCCATTTTCAGAGGAAACAAAAAATGGTGAACCCGATGTAAATCCTTAACCAAGTTAAAATGATGTTATACTTATTTTGATAGGATCCTATTTAAACTCAATGAGAGGGCCAACAGAACAATAAATAACATATGTTCTCATCCAAAAGATGTTGCAGCTGAACTTATCTTGATTATGTTTGTTATATCAAACATGCACTCTTTTCCAAGATCTTCTGCATTACAGAAATGGATTCTCTTAAGTTCACTCATGTGAATACCTCTACTGTGAATGCCTCTGTTGCTTCTCCTTCGGGATCCTCATCCGCTCTGAGGACAACATCACCTACTCAGCCTCTTCAACGCTGGGTATCAAAAGTGCTGGTTAATGAATACCATCAAAACGGTACTATTCTGACTCTGGAGGCCGCTCGACAAGCCCTCCTTGTCAATAATTCACCCTGGTCATCCGGACAGCAATGACCAATGATCAAGAAGCAGGTGGTTCCAACCACTGTTTCCAAACATTTCAGGTCATTATCCCCGGAACTCAACAACCAGTCCCACCCATATTCTAGGGAGGTGAAGGAGCAGGTCCCTCAGGGACTTAATTTAAAGAGACATGAGCCCTTCCCAAGGGATCCCATAAAAAATCACCGCTAGAATCATGTTGCGGTGTGCCCTCAACTTGATGAGGGTATCACCTTCAAGGTTTTGGGTCAGGTCCCTCAGACCTGAGCACGCAAGATGAGCTGCCAAAGGTGACATCCGGTCAATAATGGGCAGGTTCTTATCTCTTCCATCTCTGGAGAAGTCCACCGAACTAGCATGGTGGAAAACAACGAGTGGGCACACACACCAATAAATTTTAATTCCGCTATCTAGAAGACTCGTCTAGAAGAAACATGCCATTCCCGCCAGGAAATTCTGGCGGAGTACTATAGACAGGAACATACACCTGTTTATAAATCATCAGCTAGTCAGCAGGCTTGTTTGACTACATATGATGAAGCCCTCCAACCCAATGTGTTGAAAATTGGTAAAGAGACACATACACTTGCTTACACTCATCAATCCTACCAGCATCCCCATCTGTCAGTATTGAAGGAAGATCGTCAACCATGTTCGGTGGAGAGAAATCAGCAGGCACATACACCTTCCAGTATTGATCAAACCTACCAATAGTCTCGTTTGGTAGCATTCGGAGAAGTCAGTCAGAAAGCTCTAGCAAAAAACAAGAGGTAGAATCAACTCTCTGACCCCACACTTGAGTACTATCAGAATTAACTAATAGAAAAGGTGGACATGAGAAAGAACATACACCTAATCCAATCACGGAATGGACATATATTTCCGTTCCGGAAGCTGAAGTCACCAAGCATATTCTGTCAAAGGTGAAAGAGCTGAAGCAAATCCATGATCATATTCTGGGTGCCTGCCAGAGTATTATAATAGCTTCAGCAGCATCATAGGGAAAGAAATGAAAATATATCCCTACCAGTGGAGTGACACATCAATAGTTCACTCTGGAACAGACACACACCTCTGTTCCAGTCCCATAGGGTTGTGGGGAATACTCCCCCATGTCATACGGACAACCAAGTCAGGCACATACACATGATTTGAGTGGAGATAATTAGCCGAACCTGATCCTTTCTCCTGAGCAGACACATTCACCTGCACATAATAACCACATTCTTCAACAAGTGGTTCCCAAATTGAGTAAGAAGTCATCTAAAAAAAGTCTTATCTAGAACAATCATGAAATCAAGGGAAAATCTACAATAAGGCCTTGCTCGATGCTGGAGTTCATGATGCACTCAGACAATTATCTATTTCAACTCAAGATTCTACTCTCTCTCAGTTCCCAATAGTGGGAAAATTAATTCTGAAGGCCTGCATTAGACACTTCCTCATGAATTGTTGCTTCATGACAGTTCAGTTGATCTTGAATTACAATCTTCAGATGAGAGTCACAATAACCCTCTGCGTGGCCAGAAGATCAAGGAGAAAAATGTTTCATCTTTTTCTATAACCCACCACGGTGATCCTCCCCATGATGATCAGTATAGTTGTGAAATTCCTCTCCGCAGTAGTAATTCGCATTGCCTGGAAAATGCTCCAATGGACAATGTAGTGACGAGAAAGACCTCTTATCTTGAGGCACATGAAAATGTGAAGCCAGTCATGTCTGATGCTTTACCAAAAGTAGGTAAAATACTTTCTCAATCGGATGATATCCTGGGGTGTAGGTAATTCTCCGTCCCACCCCTGAGTCAGGCATCTTCTAGATTGATAAGTGAATTCTCTACCGATCTTGTTGAATCTGATGAAGAAAAAACAAAAGCACCAACTTTGGTCTAAAAATGTATAAGAATCTTCATCAAATGATATTGAGGAATTACCGAATATGAGAAAACAACTAGTGAAAGGTGAAGTGCCAGTTATTTTTTGTCCTTTGGCTGACTCTCAGTATGGCATTCTAGAGATGTTGATGGAAGATTGTATTCAAGATATTCGTCTCAACACGTGGAAAACTATTTGTCAATTGAAAAAAATATTATCTTATTATGAATATGAAAATCATGTAAAGATAATATAAGGGTTAAAATGCCAAATTTATTTGGCTTCTCTCTCAGTTTCTCGATAATCGAAGGCTGAAAAAGAAACAGAGATCCCTTCAGCATTCATGCATTGGTGCACTAAGAAGGTTGCACCAGTTAATTTCCAATGCCCCATCATGTATTCATATCAGAGGAAGGGGTGTTCATGGAGCACTGAATTTCACTGTACTCTCTAGTCAAAAATGCCCACCGAAAGTGGTCTCATGAAATATTATTTCCCACAGCCGGTCACAACCAGTTGGCTTTGTTTGTAATCAAAGGCTTGCTTAAGAACATGCCTCGACTAGTTCATCCCAGAATTAGGAATACAGAGAAAAAGTTGTTGAATTACTTTTGAATCGTCCAAACGTGAACATCGAACATGCTTCTCATTTCGAGCGTGCACATCATCAAGTGACAGAAGTGTCCAAAATCATCCAACGGTCTTTTGAGCCAGGTGATAAGAGTTGATGCAGGTTAATGCATCCATCAAATTTCCAAACTAAAGTCTATAAGATCAAGAGAGATTTTAAGAAGGTCTCAGATATAGAAACTCAAGAACCACCCCAGCTTTCCAGATCGAGGACTCTTTTAACCCAACCCTCAGAATCAACCGATAAGATTCGAGGAGTTGAGTAGGAACAGCCCCAGGCCACCGAACTGGGGAATTTTCCAAATCCTCCATCTCTTTCTTAGAGAAAGTCAGTAGTCTCTCAATTAGGGAAGAAGCCCCAAGAGGAACGAAGAGAAAAATTATCGTTATATTCCCCCCAAATTATGGTTAGTCAAGAAGTTCTAGAGGGATCAAATTAGCAAAAGACAGTGTCTCAAAAAGGACATAGAAGATGAAAATATCGCAGAAATGCTGATATAATAGATGCAATGCATTATGAATCAATTAATGTCATCAATTCCGTTGTTTCTAATTCCCCAGATGTGGCTCACTCAGAGGGATCAGATGAAGAGGTTCCTACTCAAGAAGTTGTACACACAAACACAAATAAAGAAGGTGTGCGTACAAGAAATCAATGTCTTACCATGAATCTGGGTATTACATCAAATAACCAACTCCCCCTCTCCGAAAGGCGTACAACAAAGGAAAAGGGAAGAATCAGGTTACATAACCTTCCTCTAGAGAAGGCCAATCACTCTTATTAGAGAAAATATTCACACAACAAGAGAAAGAGATGAAAGAATTAAAGTGGTTCAATGCAGAACTACTTCAAAGTAGTCTTCCTCCTAAGCATGATAGAGTTAGTCATCCAAGAAATTTTTTTGCAGCTAATGAGATGGATCAAGAGTATCCTCCTTTACCAGAAAACCCTCAGAGGTCTAATCCTATGGGTTATTAGTATCAACAATCGGCAATTCGACAATTAGTGGCAGTCCCGGTCACCACACCTATCCAAGCTCCAGTTATTGCACCTGCACAGGTCCAAGCTCAACCAGATGTTTCTCAATAGTTAATGACTAGCATTGAGTCATTAACAAATCGGTTGGAAGTTATGGAAGGAAAGTGTGCACCGGTTAAACTGGAGAAGAGAGCTTACCCTGAATGGGTAGATGCAATTCCTCTCCCATAAAAATTTTCAAGTACCAAATTCCTAATATTTAATGGTTCGAAAGACCCATAGAAACACTTAACACATTTTGTTTCTCGTTGAGATCCTATGATGGGAACCCCTTAGCAAAAAGAACCTGTTATGCTTAGGTGTTTTGTACAGTCATTACAAGGTCCTGCTTTTGTCTTCTATACAAGTTGCAATCCCGGTAAATTAACGGGTGGGAGGATCTCCGTCAACAATTCCTTCTTCAATTCATCTCAACTTTTACAAAGACAACAGTTTTTGATATTTCAAATTGTAAGCAAAGGGAGAATGAAAGTTTTTCATATTTCATTGCTCACTGGAAGGGATTAACATATTCCTTGAGTTTAGCACTCCCTCAAGAATAGTTTTTTCCAATTTTTGTGGCAAATCTGTGTGATGAATTGCGCACTCCATTGATCTTATCGAAGGGTTCCACCTCTTGAGCATCAACAAAAAGGCCATTTCATCAAGATGAACAAAGAGATCAAATATGGAAACAATTTGAGGATCTGAAGAGGAAATTTTAATCTTTCCAAAATGAACAAGTTCTTGTTTACTTCATTTTAGCTCTGGAAAATAATTTGGTTCAATTTCCAAGGCCCAAGAGGCCGAACAAGGAAGTAGATGAAGATCTTCCCAATTATTTCCCATTTCATCAGATGTTGGGGCATCCCATTCAAGATTGTTTTATCTTCAATGACCTCCTACAAAAAATGGTGGACTTGGGACAAGTCAAACTGAAAGGTTCTTCATCTCAGGTAGTATGTGTTACTGCTACAAATCTAGAGGAAGAAGGTGAGTGGCAAGAAGTCAAAAACAAAAATGTTCAGAAATATGATGATTGGATGGTCAGAAAAACAATCAACCGAACTCATGCCATTTATAAACACAATTGAAGAAACTAATTGCGTCTTCCTCTATGAATGCCACATAAAAACCCTCTTCATTAGTGGAAAAATCCTCAAAGAAACGACATAATTCAAATAAAGAGGAACAATCAGAAGAAGATGAGATCGTGTCAAAGCCCAAGTTGTCTTTGACACTGGAAGATTTTATGCCATATACTTCAAAGACTAAATGGGCACCGTCCCACCAAACAGCACAACCTAAATTGGATAATCAGGCAGAGTTTTAATTGGATGAAGAGTTTATCTTTAGTTCTGTTAATATTATTCATTTAATAGATCCTTATTCCAGTCGAAGTTTGGATTTTGATGAGCCTGAATTCCCTATATCAAAGAGAGGAATTAGAGGGAGTTCTAAAGGTTTGGGATATAGAGGAAGACGTGAATATCCCAAAAGCCATTATTCCAAATCTACCCCTGCTAGAACTATGTATGTAGCAAAAACTCGTAGCAGAACCCTTCAACAGGCTCAACAAGAACAAGAAAAATCTTCCCCCAATAGCAGACTCAGTCCTGGCACAATTATTCTGGAGGATTGTTTAGAGATTCCACCTTCTTACTCTTAGAAAGTAAATAAACCTATTCAGTCTAATCTTCCAAATGCAGGAGTATTGCCAACTCTTACCCTGATACAAGATGCATCTACTTCCAAAGCATCAACTTCTAAGGTACCTGCGAAACCACATGTTCCTGTTGGAAAACACAGGCCTTTGGATCAAAAGTATGATTTATTGAAATACTTGGCCCATGTACTGACCATGTTATCAATTTTGGATACCTTAAATTTATCAAAGGATCTTCGGGAAGAACTAATTGAGGCATTGTCAAGTCCTCAGGAATTTGAAACCGAAATTGATGCAGCTGAAGTCTACCATGTAGAGAATAATCTTGCCGAATTCCATGCAGTAATATCTTTCACAAATAAGGATGAAAATGATGTTGTTCATGGAAATATTAGACCATTGTATTTATCTGGAAAGGTCAATGGTGTAGAAATACGAATAGCTTTCATTGATAATGGTTCAGAAGTCATCCTCATCCCCATTCGTACACTTCGTTGATTGGGCCTCACAGAATCTGATTTATCTCCTTCTACATTGATGTTACAAGCATATGATAAAAATGAGAAAGAACCACTGAGTAAGATTACACTCAAAACTCAGTTTGGAGATCTTGTATCCAATTCAGATTTCATGGTTTTTTATCATGACACAGCCTTGAACATATTTCTTGGAAGATCCTAGCTACATCAACATGTGGCTATCCCTTCATCATACCATCAATGACTCAAATAATGTTTCGATGGTCAAATTAGGACATTGAATGGTGATAAAGACCCATTAAAACATGTGAATCTCAATACATTGAGGCAGAATTCTATCACATGAAGGGTAAGGAGAAATCCACAGTAAGGGAGGTTACCAAGGTTAATGCTCCATTTGGTTTGGAAAAGATTCTAGTAAATCCATTTACACATGTGAGTGTAGATTATGTGTTTTCTATTAGTCAAATTGACATGATAGACCCAAATCAAAAGAATCTTATGGAAACCTCCATAATGTCAATTATGACAATTAATCCAGACACCATGGGAGAAATTGGTGATTCACCAAGCAATGATGAAAGCTCAAATGGGGATGTCTTCATTTCATCTACTGAAATCTTGAAAGTCTATACTTCGTCAACCAGGCCAGAAGAAGCTATAGAAATGTTATAGGTGAATGATGATGTTGATTCTCAATCCATCATCTCCTCTTTATTACCCAAGGAGGACCCTTGATCATCGATAGGGTCAGAAATTGAACCCTCTTCTTCAAGATGTTCAAATTTTAACATCTCTCCTAAGCATGGAAATTCTGCTTCATCATATACTATGCAAGTAGAATCAGAATAGATAACATGTGTTGAAGAAGAAGAGGAAGATCTTAGGGATGCTCCTCCAGCATTTGAAGTGGGTATCTCTACCACTGTGGATGAACTCAAAGAAACAAATCTGGGTACAAAAGAAGATCCACGCCCCACATTAATTAGTGTGGCAATGACTCTTGAAGAGAAGTAAATGTATATTTCATTTTTAAAGAAAAATCAAGATATATTTGTTTGGAACTATACAGAGATTCCATGGAATGATCCTGATGTTTCTACTCATCATTTGGGTTTTCCAGAAGAACAACAAGGATTCCAACAAGCCGCAAGAAGAACACACCCATCTTATGCTTCAAAAATTGAGGGTGAAGTGGATAATATTATCAAATATAACTTCATCAGAGAAGTTAAATATCCGAAGTGGTTGGATAATATTGACCCTGTGAAAAAGAATAATGGAAAAATTAGAGTTTTCATTGATTTGGGATATCTTAATCGGCACTGTCCTAAGGCTAATTTTCCAATTCCGATTACACAACTCTTGATTGATGCAACAGCTGGTTATGAAGAACTTTCTCTTATTGGATAGATATTATGGATATAATCCAATCCAAATGGCTTAAGAAGATGAATAATATACAGATTTCAGATCCTCTCATGGTGTGTTTTGTTATCGGGTAATGCCCTTTGTCCTGAAGAATGCTGGCGCAACATATCAGTGTTCCATGCACCGTATCTTCAAACCCTTTTTATCGAAATTTGTTGAATTTTATGTGGATGATTTGGTGTTGAAATCCAAACAACCTTCTAATCACTTGGATGATTTGTAAGTAATATTCCACAAACTTCGACAACATAATTTGAAGATGAACCCCTTAAAATGTGCTTTTGGGGTAACCTCAGGAAAATTTCTCATATTTGTTGTACGCCATCGTGGTATCAAAGTAGACCCTGAGAAGAAAAATTCAATCCTTGTTATGTCACCTCTCCAAGATTTCAAATAATTTAGAGGACTTCAAGGACACTTAGTCTATATTCGGCGTTTCATCGCCAATTTGGAAGGAAAAAGTTTACCCTTCACTAAATTGATGAATAAAGGAGTCACTTACCAGTGGACTGAAGAATGTCAAGAATAATTTGATATTCTCAAGAAATATCTTTTGAGTCCACCGGTGTTAATGCCACTTGTTGAAGGAAGACCACTTATCCTCTATGTGACAGCTTTAGAGTGATCATTGGGCGCCTTTCCTACTCAGAAGAATGATGCTGGGAATGAAAACAACCTCTACTATATCTGTCAGACTATGCTTGAAGCAGAAACCCAATATTCAAATATTGAGAAGTGCTGCCTAGAATTAATATTTGTAGTTCAAAAGTTGAGACACTATCCGCAATATCATGAGGTCCAATTGGTATCTCGCAATAACCCTCTCAAATTCATCCTTAGTCGTCCAATGATTACAGGACGTATGGAAAGGTGGGCAGTTATTTTGTTGCAATTTGATATCTAGTATGTGTCTCAAAAGGCAATAAAGAGCCAATAACAGGTTGACTTCCTTGCTGAGCACCCTTCAACAGAAGGTATATCTTTAGATATTGAACTTTCGGATGAATAAGTATTTTCTATTCAAGATAATATTTAAATATGGGAAATTTAATTTGATGGTGCTTCCAGAAGTCCAACATAGAAGAAAATGGATGATCCTACATTAAAAAAATTTGGGTTAGTAATTGTGCTCATTTTTTCAGAAAAGGAAGTTCTACCCTATTCCTTCTCATTTTTGGGAGGCGGGGCAAATAATGAAGTAGAATACCAAGCTCTTATCGCAAGATTGGAGTTGGCGCTTCAAGCACAAGTGAATCACTTAAATGTGAAAGGTGATTCAGACCTGGTAATCAAACAAGTCACTGGGGATTATGAAGTCATAAAATAAGAATTAATCCCTTTGTATGATTACATTAGAGAGTTATTGGTGGAATTTATTTTGGAATCAGAATTTTCTTATGTCCCAAGATCACAAAATGCCCAAGCTCATTCGCTAGCTAATATAGCCACAGCTCTAGAAGATCCAAATTTGGATGAGACAAGCATCAATAATTCCTACAGTCATACAATTTCACCTTATGTTCAAATCAGAATAGAGGAAATCAATGAAATTCGTCCCATTCCTGAACCATATGGTCATACTACAGGATGAATGACACCTATTAAGGGATACATTCAAAATGGAACACTTCCACTTAATAGATCTGGGAAAGAACAAATCTGGCGACGTGTGGTCAATTTTACTCTTTATGATAGCCCAGATCAGCTAGAGAAAATTTTATACAAAAGAGGTTTTGATGGAATTCTCTTTCGATGCATTGACTGTGAAGAGACAATGGCTGTCATGAAAGAAGTGAATGTAGGAGTCTGTGGTGCCCACCAGTCTAGACATAGAGTATCTGATCAAATTCGAAGGCCTGGATACTTTTTTGCCTTCAATGACACAATATTGTGTTAATTTCACAAAGAAGTTTCATTCTTTCCAAGTACATGCCAAATTCATTCATCAACCCCCAGAGTTTCTTAATAGAGATAAATACTCGAGGCCATTTTCCACATGGGGAATGGATGTAGTAGGACCTTATCCTTCAGCTACAGCCAAGAAGTTTGAGTAAATTCTTACTAATACTGACTTCTTTTAGAAATGGGCAGAGGAAATACCTCTCAAAGAAGTTAGTTCTAAAACCATTTTAGCTTCATCAAGTCTAACATCATTACTAGATTTGGTGTCCCTCATACCATATTGATGGTCAGTGGATCCAACTTCTGGTCATTCGAGGTAAAGAAGTTGTATCAAGAATACAACATCAAATCCAACCATTCCTCTCAGTATCATACAATGGCTAATGGACAAATAAAATCCTTCAACAATATTCTTTCAAACATACTTTAAAAGATGTTGGATAAAGATAAGAAAACATGGCCTGATAAACTCTTCCATGCTTTATGGGCTTAACAAACCACCAACCTCACTACAACACAGTCAACTCCATATTCATTGGTATATGGAATAGAAGCCATCTTGCCTATTGAAGTTCAATTACCCTCACTCAGGGTATCCATTTGTGATCAGTCATCTACGTATGAACAATCTCAAAAGCGATTGGATGAATTGGAACGATTAGACGAGAAAAGATTGTGAACCTTGCACCACTTGGAAGTCTATCAGAATCGAATAGCACAATCTTTCAACAAAAATGTTCTTCTTCGTTCATTAATTCAGTGAGAATTGGTATTGGTTCTCAGAACTCCAATGATTCTCGGAAAGAAACCTCCCAGGTTTGAGCCAATGTGGGAAGGACCTTATTCAACACATAAGGTCTACTTCAGTCGAGCTTATTTGTTAATCTCAATGGATGAAGAACTCATCATGACTCCAACCAATGCCAAATTTCTGGAGAAGTATTTTGTATAAATACAAATACATCTAATGGTCCATGGATATGACCTTAATCTATTTGAACGTACATCCAAAACGACGTTAAACTGTGACGTCCTAGCTACATGACGCTAAACTGTACACAAGTCCCTTACGTCCATCAAGATGTTAAACTGCATAATCTATGTTCCATGCATATGACCTTAAACTATTTACACATGAGTCCAACACGACGTTAAAATGTGACGTCCTAGCTACATGACACTAAAATGTAGAGAAGTCCCTTATGTCTAACAAGACATTAAACTGCATAATCTATGTTCAATGCATATGAATTTAAAATATTCGCACCATCGTCCAACATGATGTTAAACTGTGCAAAAGTCCCTAATACGTCCAACATGATGATAAACTTTGTCCTCTTTTTTCCTCACTGCATGAAATTAAACTGCATAGTCCCCTTTTCGTCCATCAAGATGTTAAATTGTATTGTCCCCATCGTCTTAGCTACATGACGCTAAACTGTACAACACCCTTATTGTCCAACATGACGTTAAACTATGTCCCTATATTTTTCCTAAATGATGTTAAACTGTACTAATCATTCATCCTACATGACATAAAATGGAAAAAGTCCCTTAAATATGTCCTACATGACATTATACTATATTTTCTCCCCACTACATGACAGTAAACTGTGCAGCACCAATAGTCCCCACTGCAAGAATTTAAACTGCATAGTCCCTTCATATGTCCTACATGACATTAAAATGTTCATTGTTAAGGTTGTGGCTACCTCTTGTTTCTCACACAAATTATGAATCATGTGAGCTTAGAGTAAACTTCAACCATAATGCCCTCTCTAGGACGCTAACCATGTGTATGTCCTGACATCATTTTTTAGGTCGTTGTCCTCATGAACAATTTGATCACCAATTCATTCCTTAATTTATCTATGCGGACTTTGATCCTTTCCTTCTATGATGGGTACGTTGGGAACCTCCTGAGGTTCAAGCCCAAAATCAATCTCTTCACACCATTTCACCTCCATCTCATTTGATGTTGATTTGTGAAGCACCCCATAACCAATAAATTTTACATTGGTTCACCATCATCCTTGCTATATGATGTTAAACTATTCACACTTTTTTTCATGTATGACAATAAACTACAACATTCTTGTTCACTCTCACCTAAGAGGAAGTCATTATTTACATTGATCTCCAATCATGTTATCTTCTAAAGACTACGTTCATCCATGTCAATGCACAAACCTTTTATCTTCGGTCAAACCATGATTGCACTAAATTCCCCTTTCACCCTTCACTTATACGAACCAAATTTGTACAAAGGGTATTTCAAGACTACGTGTGGTTTGATTCCCATAATTATAGGATACATAGGAACATTAGAGCATCCCTCGAATCCAGCCCCATGTCTTTGGGCCTAACCCCAAATTCCCATTTCAGTCCCCTGGCTGAGAAGTCCCTGTGAAAACAGACACAGTGTATTCATTATTATGGTCCGAGCTCTATGACCCTAAACTAATATTTCCTATACTCTCGTCCCACATGACGTTAAACTGTATTTCAAGAACTACATAAGGCTTGATTTCTCTCCTTATGGGTAATGTATTGAAGTCCAATATTTCAATTCAGGACCCAACCACAACATGATTATGGTTAGCATTGGTATGTGTATCTCTACATGCATTGAACAAATGCCCATTTTTATGTGTCATACTCCTAACCTTAAATACTTCCAGATATCCATAACCCTTTTCTTGACTTATGGTCACAAAATTTTTGATACTTGAGAGTTCTTTTGCCTGACTATGAAGCACGTGCCCTTAGGCGGCCTTGCATAAGTAGTCTACATAACAGACTTGTCAGCCAAAATATAATATTATTTGACTATGCAGCCAATGTCCTTTGGTGGCCCTTCATAATTCAACCCCCAAACGGGTTTTTCAAATAATGGTAACTCTATTTTTGGGAGGAAAACCTATTTTTATTTAGTTTTCTTAACAAAAATATGTAGAGATATGCAAAAAATAGCCATCCTTAACATATTTGTCCCATACTCTTTTTCATGATCTGAAAGTATTCAAGTCTATGGTTTATATTTTCCTTCCCTACGTTTGGGTCATACCTTCGTAGGAGAGAAATCCATCTAGTTCTTAGACAATCTTGTTTGGAAATATCTTCTCCATATTCAAGTACCTCTCTTTATACAGCAAACTCTATGCTTTGGAAAATTTGAATCCCCATAAAATTCCACTAGATTTTTAGTAGTAGAAATATAAATTTTTGAGAGTTATTTTTCCTGACTATGCAGCACATGCCCTTAGACGGACTTGCATAAATAGTCTACATAACAGACCTGTTAGCAAAAATATGCAATTATTTGACTATGCAGCCAATGCCCTTAGGTGGCCCTGCATAATTCAACCCCCTAACAGGTTTGTTAAATATTTTTAACTTCATTCTTGGGAACTACTTCTTCTAATTCCTTTTATCCATTTTTCATATCATTCCTTAGATTCAAAATTTCTTAACTCATCATTTAAATATTTTCCCTCATACATGAACATGGTAATATGTTTACAGATAAATCATCAAGGAATTGAGTCAATTTTAATCTATTCGGTCAAATTTATTTCGACCTTAAACATTATCCTTTTTATGTCTGAAGTGCATGACATTAAACTGCCCACAAAATAAGACAAGGGATCTTTGAAAAAAAGTCATGTCCCAGCTCACTAAACATACATTTCGTATGATTTTGGTAATATTGAACAATTAAAATATTAAAATTTTGTAGGGTTATTTATAATAATCCTAGAAAAAATCAAACTATGCTTACTTGGCCCATTGGATTAGGTAAACATTTAAAGCAGGTAGCAAAAGAAGGTATGAACAAATGATTGAAGATGAAAGGATTATTCATTGATGCACAAGAGTTAGAAGGACATCCACATATTGTAATCTCTTCTCTTTTTAGGAATTACAAGAGGCTTTCAACATAACTCTTCATTTGATTGACGACATCCTGAGCTTCATCAACAACCCCATGGAATTCATTCATTCAACTGGATACAATAAGAGATGCAGTGATACCATCTCTTATTGGAACAATTGTAAAAGAATGTTCTTGAGTGCGGTTTTAGAAAATATTATGCTGATCAAACAGTGACTTTGTTTCCATCCAAGAGACTTGGAAGATGGATACATGGATTTGAGAATGGAGAATTGGAACTAAAAGGCCATTTGGAGAGAGTAATCTTTACAGATATTGTTTCTAATGTCATGATAGTCTTCTCTCCATCAACTGGAAGCGAAAAACATATCATCCCATGGTTTTCCATTTTCATATCTGCAAGGAAATGGCATGAAGAAAAATTTGAAAGTTCACACCATTGTTGCTACTCTTAATGTACAACAAAACCGAAATAGAGGAGTAACAGTGCAGTTGCATCTTGGGCATATAATTCATTGAATTTGGAACGTTGAATCCATGCAGATGACCATGGACATACAGAGGCAAGTAGATTCTCTGTGGAAAATTAAGATGATACTTCTTCAAGTATTTGGCCAAATCTGGGAGTGTTCTATCAGAGATATCATAGTAATCATGTCAAAAAATGTTCATCATATCACCAATCTGCTTGCTGGCCAATTCATCAGTCATTCCAATTCTTCTAGGAGCCATTGAATCTGTACAGAGGTCGAATAATTAACTCTTAATTGAGTTTATTTTTCATAAAAATTGTGAATAAAAGAGAAAAAATGGATAAGGCATTAGGGCGCGCAAGTCCCATAGTTGGCGTGCATGTATAAGTGTGTCGCACAAGTTTTGGTGTGCATGTATCACCGCGCAAGTCCATATACCTCTACAGTAGCGCGACACAAAATGAAGCAGCGGAAAACTGAGTAAGTTTTGCGGTGAAGGAAATGTGCATGACGAGAGCTTGGAAGAGTTCAGATTCAGTGCTTAGCGTGAGGAATGGCTGCCTATATATAGGCAAAGCCGCACCCCTACACGCCGAAGCCTACATGGATCACACTTGCACGCCGTCATTTGCGTGCTCAACACTTGCGTGCCATCATTTTCGTGTTCAACACTTGCGCGCCTTCATTTGCGCGCTCAACACTTTCATGCCACATGTTCCTTAGTTTTATTCATTACCTCAGATTCGCATCCTCATTTTTTTATATCCAACTCTGAGGTGGGACTTTTTTTGACGCTCCATTCTGTCACAAAGTCTAATGACTGAAAAAGGGAAATACCTTAGTCCAAAGAGATTCATCCTTTGAAGAAACATCAAAAATAGACAAAGGCATGATGAAGGATTTCTTCCCACTTCGGTCGCGCAAGTTTCATCATGGTCTCACAAGTATACTTGCGCGCCGCATAGTGGTCACACATGAGACTTGCGTTCCCTCTTTGATTTTCACCCAAGGTCTTCACTGGCCTATAAATACCCCTTGTGGGTCCCCCATTTCGCGACGAAAGAATTCCAAAACTCATATTCGAGATCCCGACGCCCTAGTCTCTTCTAGAATTCTTCCGAACACTTCTAAGGTAATTTCTTACCAAGAATAGAAGCTCTAAACAATGGAAACAAGGCCTAATTGTTGAAACTCATCAACACTTGTGCGCCTAAGTGGCCAGCCCTTAATGGAAATGTCCACACTTGCGCGCCACCTTATCCCTTCAATAAAACTTGTGAACCACTCTTTTGGAAGCCTTTATGGATAATACTAAGGGATTGAGAAAAGTCTCACCTAAGTATTACCCTAAGGGTTGACCGTCGCGCATGTACCCAAGTGTCGCGCAAGTCTACTTGCACAACCCATGACTTGCGCGCCCATGCAGGACTTGCGCTCCCACGTAAGACATGCATGCCTCTCTCTTTTTGGGTGCCCCTCCTTACTATTCACTTGCTTTCTTCAAATCCACCGATCCTCTTCAAAATTTATCCTTCAGAACCCCCTTCAAAGCCATTTATGGAATGATTCATTAGTTGGATTCCTTATATAAAAGGAATTCTGTGGAACATTTTTAAAACCTAGTGATTTAAATATCTTTATGTTAGTAAGGTTAGAGATTTCATTCATTAAACCTCATCCTTTCAAGATGAGAGGATCTTTAATATGGGACTCCTTCTTAGGAGTAAGTCCCAATCTCAAAATCCCAAATTTGGGAATCCTCTTTAAGAGTAAGCTCCAAGTCCCCTGACCTGGGCCTCCTTTTCTGAAGTAAGCCCCAGTCTTTAAGTTCCCATAATTTTTGGAATCCTCTTCACGAGTAATCCCCAATCATAATTATTTTAATATGGTCATCCTCCTTAGGAGTAATCCCCAAGTTCCCAAAATACAAATTCCCTTAACCTGGGCTTCCTTTTCAGGTGTAAGCCCCAGTCATAATTCCCTTTAACCTGGGCCTCTTCTTTAAGATTAATCCCCAGTCATAATTTCTCTTAAACAGTCTTAAATTAATTTTTATTTGGGCTTCCTTCTCAGGAGTAAACCCCAATCACATGTACTCTCTAATTTGGGCATCCTTCCCAGGATTAAGTCCTAAGTTAGGTATGAAAATCTTCATAAAGCACACATACCTTTATGGACCATGTTCTTGGGATTCTTCCCTGAAGTAAATCCTAATCTTCATCTATCTGGGCAGTCATACATACCTAAGCCCCACATCATTTCTTATAATTTCATCTTTCATGGAACAATTGTCTAGTTTTACCAATACCTATTGTTTCTCACATCGAGCATGACTCGCGTGAGCTTAGAGTGTAAAAGTAATTATGACATCTTCCTTTGACCCATCAATCATGCATAAACCTCATATTTCTTTACACTAACTATGTGGGTTCTGATTCCTTTTCAAAAACCAAGGATATGTAGGTAGCCCATCTATGGGTACGATCCCAACTCTGAAATAATCTATGACCTTCTAAATGACAATAAACATCAAGTGCCTCGCTGAGTGGATTTCAAACCAGTATGGTTATCATAATGGCAAAGAGATTTCTATATAATGTGTCGAAGTATACCATTGACTAATAATATTTAACAAATATAGATGATTCTCTATCGATGAAGAACCTCGAATAAATATAAAATATTCTCTAAATCTCATTCATACTAATTATTTATTGTCATATCTAAAGGAAAGCTCATTTTCATACTTGGTAATTTAATAAGGGTTCATGAAATTAACTTAAATATATAAAGAGAGTCCCGGTATAGACAATAATTCCCCTAAAAAGGTGTGATGAGTCTGAACTCCCATCCTCTCGACCAATGAAAATTCTTAAGCCTCGTCGGTTCACAACTAATGAGCACCTACCTTTGGAAAGTAGGTCCAAATGGATATGGGATCATTGGATGTTTTTGATTCTACGAAAAAACCCATTAGAAACTGCTGGGAATGTTTGAAACTTATATCACTTAGGTCATTCCCATTTTAGAGGAAACATAGGATCACCTGCCCTTGGTGGACATTGCATATAACAATAGTTACCACTCTTCTATCAACATGACAACTTTTGAGGCCCTCTATAGGAGACCCTTCAGGTCACTATTGTGCTGGACAGAGTTCGGGGAGACCTCCCTCCTGGGCCCATAGTTGGTTCGGGCAACGATGGAGAAAGTGCAAGTCATTCATGGGCAGATGAGGGTGGCTCAGAGCAGACAGAAGTCATACGCAGATTATCGTCGCAGGACTTTAGAGTTAGAGTAGGGGGACCCTGTATTTCTGAGGGTCTCCCCATGGCGTGGAACACGGAGGTTCGGCTAGGGATACAAGCTAACCGCAAGGTTGATTGGCCACTTTGAGATCATTCGCAGGGTTGGTGAGGTTGCCTACCATCTTTCTCTACACCCATAGCTAGAGAGGGTGCATGACTTCTTCCATGTGTCGCAGATAAGAAATATGTGCTTGACCCCACGCATGTTATCAACTGGGGAGAGATGGACATTGAGGATGGAGCCACCTTTTCAGAGCACCAGGTGGAAATTGAGAATCGGTAGGAGTAGACACTGCGTGGATAGACCATTCCTTTGGTTCGTGTGCTTTCACAACACGAGATAGTTCAGGAGAGCACCTGAGAACATGAGAGCCAGATGCGGGTTAAGTATTCCGAATTGTTTTTTAGTTTTTTTGGGTACAAAATACTTGGAGGGATTGACGTAAGATCCTGGGTTTGGTGCCTATAAGAATTTGAAATTTTCTTGATGTTATTACAGAGCATGGAAATCATACTGCGTGTGATTCTGAGCCCCGGTGTGGCCACAATTAAATTTTAAGTGCGTTCACACTGGACACACCAAATAAACAAAATAACTCTTAAATGGTTGATCATATGGGAAAAATGAGGGCACCATTGATTCTGGAGCATGCTGTTTACCCTAGGAGGGTTGTAACTTTCGCAGGCGAGACCTTTCTGTAGAAAACTCCACCAGGCCCGTTTTCATAATTTAGCGGCCTCGGGCGTGAACTTTACAACTTCTGAATGGAGGCTCGGATTAAAATTCTAAGAACTCAATTTTGATCATAATGGTGATTTTAACCTAGGGGTGTCTTAACACCGACCCCGTCGAATGTTCTGGTATGGGCCTATTGGGGGTTGTTTAAAAATTAATTAATTTTTTTATTAATTCCCTACTTAAACACCTCTCCCCCCTTCATTCACCGTTAGAAATCGCAGAAAGAAGATCTCACAACAAGAATACAACTCCCATAAAGCTTTCCCTCCTCTCCGTCAATGCGGTGGCGGCTCCGGAAGACCGTTTGTGAAGCTATGGGCTACACCCAACGAGGTTGGAGTTTGTGTTTTCATTTTTTAAATTCTGCATCTACTTCGAACTCCATTTTTTTGCATCGAAATGCTATCCAATCATCGAGAGAAGTCCATATTTTCATTGGTCTCAATTAAAACTTCCGAATTATCCTTTAGGATCGACTTTCTGAGTCCCGGGGCGCCTGGGGTGGCCCCGAGAAGTTTCTCGGCCAATTTTCCCTATTTTCTGGTGGTTCTAGGGGTTTCCAGCGGGCTTCAGACGGCCTAGGAGGGTGGAAGGCATGGTGGGATCCTAGGCGGTGGCGACGCGGCTCCCAGGTGGTAGTGATGGGCTCCCAGGAGGTGGCGGGTTCCCAGGCGGCGGTGGAGGTTGCCGGCGCGGGGCACGACGGGGGTCGCGGCGAGCAACCCCGAGTGGGAGACCGAGACCCTCCTTCAGTGGGTCTCCATGCGGGACAACGACCGACCACGAGGGCCGGTCAGCGCGGGTGGACCGCAGGTCAGCGACCAGGCCATGAAAAAGGTCCGAGCGCCAGCGTTGTGGGCCGAGCCGGCCGGCACGGGCGGGCCCAGGCCGGGTGAACCGGCTGGACCGGGCCGGTCCAACACTAAGGGGTTCGCCCCCTTGTCTTCAGACACCCGTATCTTTCTCTACGGGTGTCAGTTCTGTGTTCCATCTATGAAATCCTGATACTCAGACTGAGTTGGAGTTTTTGAGATGGTCTCAGGGTTTTTTAATTCTAGAGACTGGGGCTCGGTGGTGTGACACATTGTTAATTATTGTTTACCATCTCATCTGGATTCTTCTTTTGAATGGAGTGAACACATTCAGAGTCCGTTTAAGGCGTCATCAGCGGAGTTGTGGCCCTGGTGTCAAGATGATGTTGTCCATGGTGGTTTTAGGCGTTGACTCCGAGGTTGAGATGCGGGCCCCATGGGCCGTCTTTTAAGCTATGAGCAACGTTTTGTGACTTTTTCATTAGATGTCTGTCCAGGGCGAATGAGTAGTTGTTTCAGCGTGTATTTCTGAGAACATCGCGATGGGGCAATTCACACGACCTCTTTTGGGACTGAGGTGTGGGCCCCACGAGACTCTTTATGGGCATAATGCAGTATTGAATAAAGTTTTCATCGAGAGTCTATTTCAAGAGTGTAAATAGTCTATCTCATGTGTTTTTCCGCAAGAATTGTAACAGTGTAATAGGTTTGGGCATGCAGAGCCTCTTTCAAGATCTCATTAAATGTGGAAACATGAAAGTGCATTAGTTGGAGGTTACTTTGATGCACTCCGAACCAATGCACGGTAGCGATGTTAGTGACACCCATAGATGGTTCAGGCAGTGCAGAGTTATCGGACCAGTTCAAGGTTTACACTCCAGCGGGGCTGGGTAGTGGGTTTCCCACCGACATGTTAGATTTTACCCTCCAGCGGGGTGGGGTAGTGGGTTACCCGTTGAACATAGGGGTTACCCTCCAGTGGGGCCGAGCAGTGGGTTACCCATTGACCTTAGGGTTTACCCTATAGCTAGGATGGGCAGTGGGTTACCCATTGACCTTAGGGTTTACCCTCCAGTAGGGGATGAGAAGTGGGTTACCCATTGACTTTAGGGTTTACCCTCCATCGGGGCTAGGCAGTGGGTTACCTGACGACCTCTTAGAGTTTACCCTCTAGTTGGGCTGAGCAGTGGGTTAACCAATGAATTATTTTAGACTCATACCCTTTCTATGTGGCTAGTCAGTGACTTCTCTCCATGGTTACCAGAGCGGGATCCTTGGTTGTGCGATTCTGTGATGAGACAACTTTGACATGTGTGACGTTTGGGAATTAGTGATGGATATCCTTATAACAGTTGGGGACATTTCCTGGGCTGATCTTGGAGATAAAGATCCCCTTACACATTCGTTCGGGTTTCTTGCTGAGTGTATATATATAAACACACTACTTTTTTCCCCACTCCTTGGGTTCAGTTACTCTCCTTCTATGAGGGGCTAAGACAGCCAGGGTATGCCACGTGCTTTCCATGTCTAGCTCCTCTTGGTGGGATGTGTCTACTTCCATTCATTTTTTGGGTTGAGCTTCACTCTCTCTATTGTACTCCAACACTGTTCTTTGTTTTGTCTACTGCTCACCGTTTAGTACCTTATTTTTTTCCTCGAGCTTTCGGGGCATCCTACTTAGTATCTTTATACTAACCCCTTCTTGGGATTTTCCCACACTCGGTGTGCCCTTGAAGACGACCGGCAGGTTGATCGAGACTACAAATGAGCGTTGAGGACATAGGATCCTGGGCTGTGTTCAGTGGTCATAGTAGGACTTTCAGGTGTGAGACTCACCAGTTGTTTACTTTTGTTTACCTGTTGCTGGGTTGTGGCACCTTTCGGGTTGGGTGCGTGTTTTTCCCTTTTTCGGTTCAGTTATTTTCTCAGTACTTTTCAGCACATTACTTTTCTTATTTAGAAGTCGATGCATGACTGTGGGTGGGTTTTAGTTGTTCTTTCTTTGGTTTTTTTACTCTGCACTTCAGCATTGAGTGGCTTTTGTGTATAGGTACTTTGGAAAAGGCCTCCCCGATATTGTTACGCCTTCGGTGCTTATCACCATCTCTTGGACTATGGAGGCGGGCTCTGGGTAGTTGCATCTCGAGACCGGTAGTGTCAGGTCATGCCAGATGGGGATTAAATTGTTAATATAGATCATCCCATTGGAGTGAATAATGTATAAAGTCATTGTACTTGGATTGAAATTACTAGTATGGTATGATAATATGGATACAAATTTAGAATAATTAGAAATCTATTTAATGAGAAATATATGTAAATTATATAATGATTTTAAGTATTTTAATCAAGGATTCAAAATGGGAATATTTTGATGGGGGTGAATATTGAGAAATATAATAATTATGGGTTGTAATAAAAAAATTAGAATAATAGAGGGACTAAAGGATCTTTTGTTAAGGAAGAAGACACCTCTAGTTAGTAGGGTCAAATATGGTGTCACCGATTTTATTTACTATGAAGTGGTGTGACATATATCTCCATAAATGAATTATTGGTACCCATAAAAGGATTATGAAAAAAGGTTAATAATGTCTGAATTATACAAGGAAAAAGTGTTTTTTATGGATATGAATATAAAAAATATGGCTGAAATATACCAATCATAATATAACAATGGTTAGTCTCTTTAGGGATGCCGATAGCGTGAAAATTAATGATCACATATAGATATGTACGAAATATGTAATTCAAGCATCACTACGCGTCATAAAATAAAAATAATCAAACCACTTGTAGATCTAATATAATGAATAATCGATGACCCAATATAGCTAAAATGGGGGGGGGGGGAATTACTTTAATACCCTTCTATAAGATTAGAAATAGTATTTACCCAATGACTATATCCAAGAAAATGAACAAATATAGGTATATATGATTGAGGGGGATCCAAACAATAGTAATTTTATTGTTAGATGGGAACTTTATTCTAGTTTGTGGTCCTATATTCCATACACTATTTTATGTATTTGTATCTCATATATGAAGAAGATATTCATATTAAATATACCACATTATGTCATTTATGGTTATGTAATATGGAAAATATATCACTTAGTTTATTATCAAATAATAAGGATGGATGTTTTATATATTTTAATGACATATTATGAAGATCGGGACTATGTATTTTAATATCCCATAGTGATGAATTGTACATTTGATTTTATCATTATGTTAGAGAAACATGAAAAATCATGTTTAACATCACATGACACGGGGAGATCATCATCGTGAATGTTGAATACCTCATGGAATGATGTATATAGTTTAAGGTCATTGTCCCTTGACTATTTACCACTGATTTTTTTTGTTATACTATTTTGAACACTTATTTACTATTTTGTTGGACATATATATTTGACCATAATTTGAAGTAGACCATCCATTAGTAAGGGGAGAGAAATATATTATGAATTTGAAACCTAATATAACTACTATAGATGCATATAATTATAGTTTCATACAACTTAATAAAAATGGGAGTTGATTATATATTCAGGATATTCTATGTTATAAATTTTTTTCCACTTGTTAATTAAGTTTAATATCATATAGATTTTAGAAAAAGGAGGAGATAACTATCTCAAAAAAGGGGAGATAAATAATACATGAAATAGAACATGTTTCTTATAAATATAATCTTATGATGGTTTGGGTCATATGATCAGACCATTGCGGAATCTAGATTAATGCCACATTTTGAGGACCATTAAGATTTCAATAATGAAATGTCATATTCTTTCCTTGAAAATGAGTATGATGTCTGAGAGTGTAACATTAATAAAATTTAAAACTCTCTAAAAATGTTGTATTATGGTATGTTTAAGTCATAAAATAGAATATTTTAATAGTTATATTATTGTATACTATATCTATATAGAATATGATCATTAACAACCATTGATTAAATGGTTCATCTATTATGTTGTCATGGTATAAGAAGATTATAGGATCTTCACCATCAAATGAAGTTTCATCTAGTTGTTACGGCCATATATAGTGGCGCTAATGAACATTTTCAAGTGGATTTTACCTTTGTATTCAAATGAACATGATAAAAATAGAAATAAAATGTTTTTTATAATTAAAACATATAAATAATAAATTAATTTTCTAGGTGAATAAATATTCCCAAAGGCATAAAGAAACAATGAGTTTCCACCACCATGTAATGGACATAGATTTGAGAAGAGGAGATATAGAATGAAATTTCATTTAATATTTCAATGAAAAGAGGGATCAACAACCATAAATATACTTTTTCTTAGGCCATATAGTTTTCCTTACTTGCTATATTCATTTCCCCCCAATTTAACAAAATAATTTTCCAAGTTCATTATTATGGTTACCATACATGGGGAAACATTATTTTTTGGAGTTAATTTTTATACAGGGAACATCCTAATATAGTAGGTGTCTTTATCATTTTGTATTTTAGGGTAATTTAATTTGAAATATTAGGTTTTGGGGATAATGGTCACATAAAATTGACTAAATATTTTTAGGGTTTATGTTCAAAAATCTTTGACCAAAAAGTGAGATAATCAATGTTAATAGGGTATTAAAATTCCTATAATAAACTGGATGACAATTTTTACTATGGATCATTTCAGAGAAGTGAAAATATTTTTAGGAAAATTTTCTTGGGATAAAAAATATAGTTATGGTATGGAAACCTATATGGGGACCGTGAAAAAAAAATAATCTAACTCCATTGAATTGGAAATATAATAAATCATAATCATGTTTTGGAGAATTTGAATAAGGATTCATGGTGTGACGAGTTCACTATGGATACATATTGATCAATACTAAAATGAAGGGTTCCACAAAAATATTTTTAGATGCATACATAGATGATTGGATATTATCCCAAGTAAGAATATTTAACTTGTTAGTATAATTTAATATGATATCAAGATTATTAGTACTAAATGGACGTATCCATTGTATCTGGATACACAAATTAATGATATCCATAAAATGTTCTCAAAAAATAAAATTCTTCTGAAATAAAGTTTCAAATAAATATATAAATATATATGATGATCGAAAACATCAGAATACTAAAATTATATTTATTAGGTTATTTAAGGATGATAATAGAGTGGAAATGGTTGATTATTTAAAGTTGGGTCTAAAATATAGAGTTCAAAAAACACTATGAATCTTGATATAATTATAATGAGGTCAGATGTAGATCGAAAGAGATGAATATATCCAATACTTATCTATCTCAAATACATTGGGGGAATACATCAATTAATTAGTATAATATTTTAAATTTAGGTAATCCCATGATTCTATTAAGGCAGGTTCACAAATTAATATCTAAATATGTGTGTAGGGGACCTAAAAACCACGAATTTTAGGTATATATGAAAATGTGGCCCTTTGGTAGAGACTGTTATATTGTACTCTCTTACAGGGATTTGGATCTAAAATAGGGAATGAATAGTCATATAAAATGGAACAATTTTAGAAGATTACGGTTATTTATGATGGTCCACATGTCAGCTAAAATGTAATCAAATGATTTGGATGGAGTTATTAAGTAGTAAAAAATCATTTTATGAGGATATATGCAATGTAGTTTATCATCATGTTGAAATGGAATGTACTATTTAGTTTAATATTATTACAGAAAAGACATGTACTATGCATTATAACTTTATAAAATAAGGAACCAGTTGAATACCATTTATGTTAATTGGTAAAAGATATTGGAGTATCATTCGAGTCATATTTTGGATGAATCATTACTTCAACAGAAGATAGTTTTACTAATAACATATTTTACATGAAAAAATTAATATTTTTTAAATTTAAGAATTTTAAATAATTTGTTTTAATGATAAATAAGATCACACTATATGATCTTTATTATGGTTTTATATTGGAGATCAATGGGACATTATGATAGTGTTGTTAGTAGAAATGAAGGAACATAAAGTTCTTAAACAGAATAAAGCTACAAAAATATTTCTCACATACATGAGAATATGTGTTAAATGATAAACCAACTGATAAATGTAAGGTCAGATATCGATAAATAATTTTATGGGAACCATCACTTGTGAATAGTTACTGTGATTAGAATATCAATTTCATCATGGGAAGGATGATCCTAATGTCACAGCATATCCCATTTAATGATAATTAAACCATAAAAATGTTGAAATAATATAAAAGAAAATAATGTGTCTTTTCCTAAGTTCCTAGAATAGATAGATAACTAAATATAAATAAAATAGGGTCCTAGAACCAATAACATGCGAGGGGGATAATTAGAATTGAGCTAGTGGTTGGGCCCGTGGTGGTAAATGTTTTCATCACTACATATCCTGAAATATCAAGAATCAATACACATATAGTTCCAATATGGGGGCCTTGGTGGTGAATCCTTGCATCACTACATATACTTAAATATCCATAGTCAATAAACATATAGTTGAAATATAGAGAACTTTTCATAACCAGACCCAATATAGACTTGAGCTACAACTACCCAAATCCTGCCTCCATAGGCCGGGGGTTGGCGACTAGCATCGAAGGCACAACATACTCTTTGAGGCCTTTTCCTAGAAACACCTTCACACACACAAGAAGACAACTAAATGAAAAAGTGTAGAGGGAAAAGAATAAAAGATTCAAAAATACTATAAATAAATCAAACATGCATGATACTTTAAAATATTACAAGCACGATACAATAAACTGAAAGGGGAAAAGGAAAAGAATTACATCCAAACCTGAAATGTGCCATGAACTGGTAGTAACTAAAAAGTATATAGCTAATATACCCCTTCTCCTAGAACCCAAGATACTAACATGGTATAAGGTCCAAGCACCTGTATACCTTTGATCCTCTGAAGTCACATTCAACCTATCCATCATCTACATAAGGCATGACATGTGCGGGAAAATCCCATTTAGGGGTGAGTATAAAAATACCTAGAAGGATACCTTTAAAATGAGAAGGGGGAGCAATAACAAATACTCTGAAAAGGAAATTAGAATATAGTAAAATGTATTGTGATAAGAGTGTGGATCAACCCAATAAAGGAGTGAAATAAGGTCTTATAGAAACAAAGAGCTAGAAATGGTGAAAAGGTGAACATCTCGTCAAGTCTACGCTACATATAGTAAGAGAGTAGACTCGTCCAAACACGAGTGGATAGACCCGGAGAACATTTGGCATATCACGTGTGTCTTCACCTATCCTAGATGGAGAGTTTACCAAATCCAATGAGTAGAAAATATAAAAAGGATATATATATATATATATATATATATATATATATGCTCAGTCAAAGAAACCCAAATGAGAGAGTAAATGGATCTATATCTCAAAATCTCAGGCGAGAAAAAATGTGTCTCCAACAGTCCCAGAAGTAACTATCAATGCCTAGAATCCCATACTCTACTCCTAAGTAAAAGTCAAAGGGCCTTAATCACTGCACCTTTATTCTTTCTCCTTTAGGTGACACTATCTCATCCTCACTGTTTAAGGTCACATTACAAGGATGTGTATTGGTTGGAAAAGTATCACTCATTCTTGAGAGTCCAAAGTCACATCCGAGAACACCTCGTCACTATCACATAGTCAACAGATCATAACACAATGTTAAGGACCCATACCCAGACCTACTGAAGGGTTTTACTCTATTTTCATCGACGACCCATCCCCATACCGACTGGAGGGTTCTTCTATAGTGTCGTCGAGGTCCCATCAAAAGTACAGTTTGGGGGTTCTACTCTAGTGTCATCATGGACACATACCCATCACGACTGGAGGGTTTTTCTCAAGGGGCCTAGAGGACCCATCCGTAGACTGCTAGTAGGGTTGGACTCAAAAATGATCAAGGAAATCTAGCCATCTATAATGTATGGTACCTCTAGGAAAAGAATCAAGGAACTCTAACCATACCAGCTAGATCATACCTCTCCAAAAAATGCCACTATAGTCATCAGGTGTTGCCCCTGATAGGTGTAACACCTGAATATCTCGAATCTTATTTCAGAATCCACTACAGAGGGAACCATCAAATTCCACATGGAAATCACTCAGGATAGGCTCCTCATATGCCAATGTCTGAGTCCAATATAAGGAGGTACGAGAGATAGAATCTCTGTAAAGTAGTACTTGAAACATGTAGGGCCCACAAATTCTGTGTCCCCACCAATACACATGGTCGTCTACCTATCCATACATGGGGTACTAAAACGTAAATCATGTACCCCTAGGCGTGCTAGTGTAATCTTATATTACATTATATCTCTTGCCAAAAAGCTGATGAGCGCACATTCCTCATTTTAAAACCAAAGGGAAAAAACACCATTTTAGTTACATCCCCCCTCAAACGGCATCAAATAACTAAATGGATCCCCCCATTTCTATCCATGGTGATAAACCCACAAGATTTTCTATTAATTTACCATGAATAGAAATCTGATAGAAAAGTCAAATATTTCATCATTTCACATGAAATGTATCTTCTGGGTCCCACACATTGGTCGTAGAAAAAATATATGGATTGCACCATTGTGATCCTCATAGAATAACACATGAGATGCATTACTCATTTGTACAAAATAGTTACCTAGTGAAAAAATTTCATTTCACCGCAACACATGTGAACCGGGCATCGTGGGGCCCATTACTCAATCATGATGTAAATACTCAAAATTGGTCCTAAAATAACTGGCATAATTTTAGGGTTGTACTGTTGTAGATGGTTCCTCTTTATTAAGTTGTATGGAATAGTTATGATATATAAAAGATTATGCAACAATAATAATATCATTATTATTGGTTATTTTGTGGATCCGAGCAATGAACTGGAATTTAATATTCAATATTGAAATTTAATCAACTTTGTTAATCCCAGGGTCATTCGGCCACTGACAGTTTGCAAAACTATGTTCACACGGAGGAGTTATAGACAGATTATGGGTTGAAACCAAAAATAATAATAAAATTATTATTATTATATTAATATTATTTATTATTTTATTATTTTTTCCTTATCTCTGAGCTCAATTGACATTCATGCAGGGGGAATACCTTTTATGCACAGAGATTCCACAGAGTTATTCCCCTCTTTACTCTTTTTTATTTATATCATCTTTATTTTACTTTTATTCAACTTCATCTAATATCTCCAATATTATCCTCCCCACCATCTTCTCCCATGAATTCAAGCCACCTCCCCCTATAAATTGAATTCCTCTCAAATGGACCACCACACACAGAAAACTTTGAACACCAGATGTCGTCGCCATGGACATCCTAAAGTCCCAACATGGACCCCACATGGACCACTGACACCATTGCTGTCCTCTCCAGAAAACCCTGATGCAGTGGATTCCATACCATTGCCTTTCTCACGTGACCGTTCTGAACAACCCACAACCACAACCTCTACCTGCCTCAGCCATCGACCACCTCAGACAACCATGTCCGAACCGCCTTAGTGGATTCTTGATAAAAAAAATTAATACTTTTTGCCACCATATTCCTATTAATCACATATTGTCGGATCCCACTAATCAATATTCTCAAAAAACGCCAAATGAGTGTCGCACCTACTCCTCTCAACACAGAGTACGAAAACCGTAGAATCAATCTTCATTACATTCTTGAATCCCATAAAACAACATCACACCTTGATTGATGATGAAATACTTGTCTGCATAAATGATCTACTATGTGAAGGATCAGTTTAAAATTGATTCATAGTCAGGTTTTTCTAGAATAACCTCCCACTGTAAAATATAGTGATGAATGGAGGGACAATGAAGAACAAGATAATTATTAACAAATTTGAGGAATAACATTAGCTATTGTTTGTGTTATCCTTGATTCATCACTATTATAATGATGATCTACTGATAATGATTATAATTAATAACCTAATAAGATTAGTTTATTTCCATTTTCTGGGATTGTGTAAAGCTGTAGAATAACAAACAAGAAATTAATATGATCAAAGTTTAATCATATGAAAAAAACACCAATGACGATTACTACCTAGATTGAACCATTTGTGAAGAATGAATTCATTGAGTTTAATTGCGTTCTCTGTGCCTTAATCTATCAAGATCTATGGATTTTTCATTTGTTCTTCACTGGGAATTGTTTTCCAACAAGAGGTGGAGGATGTGAGAGTAATAGAAGGCCTCGTTGGAAATGAGATTATGAGGAAAAATCCTTAAATTTTGAATTAGTACTAAAAAAAGTAAAGATAAAAATCATATAATTAAATAAATAAATATTTATTTATTTAATTACTCAACCATGATGGAAAATAACCCGATCTCAGATGATAAAATATTTACTCTAAAGATAATTAATTGAAAATATTTACCTAGAATCATTATTTCATTCCTTATGGAGTACATTTTTATATCATACTTTTGAATCCATTCTATATTAAGGATTATATCATTTTGAACAATATGTATGTAAATTAAGTCCAATAAAGAAGCACATTTATGTTCTATAATGGGTAATTCAAGGAAAATCCTTATATATGTGAGACATGCACTATTATTTTTGACTAAATAGTCACTTCCTAATGTTATTGAGAAATATATAATTTCCATGGATAAACTAGATGATATAAAAAAGTGTGAGGATCAAGAATCAAATAGATCTTTGGAAAAACTTTTATCTATGGTTAAAGTACCTTCCACTAATTCATTGAGTAATTCTACTTCATTTTTAGTGACCATATGACTATGGTCTTCCTCAAGTATCCACTTTTATTGTGTGTTCCCTTGATTTTTGGGATATTGGTTTAAATATTTCCCCATTTTTTTGTAGTTGAAATACAGGATAACAATGTTTTTTTCCAGTTCCATTCATTCTCATGATGACCTTTATTTCCTCAGTTATAAAATACTTCAATTCCATTTAATAAATTTCCATGATGATTCTTTTCATAGTTTTCAAAACATAGTAATTTATTTTTTCTCTTCTTCCTTATTAAAAAATTCCATTTTTCATGGTTCCCATTGAACCATTTAATTTTTTAATTTCCCATGAAAATATAGGATCTAGATTTTTTTTTCTAAATTTTGATGCCATAAAGAATAATATCATCATCTGCTGAAAAGTGTTGCAGACCAATGCCCCTTAAAGATAAAACATAAAAAATTTAAATAAATGAACAATCGTTCCACCCATATTGTGTATGAAAATCCATATAATAATAATATGTTATTGTAATGGTTTCCTCATACTCCAAAACACTTTGTTATTTCCTATTATTTAATATATGAATCATTTTATTAATTTAATTTAATTGACCATGATAGAAATATCAATTGAAAAATATCTCATTAAAATAGCTCTATTCCTTATTTTATATTTCTTTATCCTCCATCGAATTTCTTGATCAATGAACACCATGAACATAATTGTCCTCGATATAGTATAAATCAAGTATAATGTATTCCTTTAAAAAACATCTCCTTACCAGAAATATATTTGTAATGGATTTTCCATTTTTTTAGCTAAAATAGGATTATTTTCCCCACTGAATGATGTGGACTTATTCCACATGAAGTGATACACTATTTGACAATCACACTCTTGAATGATATGTTGATCCAATCATAAAGGATAATTTTAATAACCTACTTATGTTTCCCTAATGTATCCACAATCAATACAATTACAATAAAACATGTATTGGAATTTTTATCAAGGAAATATCAAACATAGATCATGAGTATTGATACCCTTATTTATTCTAGGATAAATTTTTAAACAACAGAATAAAATGGACTAGAAAATAAAATTACTAATTTTAATTCAAAATGAAAAATTCTAAATCTTTTATAACACATAACAAAAGTTGTAAAATTACATATTGTTAATATCATAATCATTATAATAGTTTCTTTTGGAATAGTATCATACCTTTTATAATCGTTTTTAAAGAAAATATGAATTAAACAAATTATATCCCCCAATATTGTCAGACCATCTGCATAGTAAGGCCCATTTTTTGTGCACTCATAATGCTTGATTCAATAATAATTCTAATTTTTCCGAGTTTCCACCCCAACATTCATATATTATAGAAACCTGTTAACAAGTAGTATCTAGGTAGTGATGTGTTTCAGGGTAAGATACTTAATCTATTCATTGCCAATAAATTGAAGGTATTATCCTATAATCAGACATATCATGAAATTCATTCATAGGGTTAGGATTCTTAATATACACTTTACTAAATATAAAACCAATGTATTCTACTAAATTTAACTATAGTATTAAATATTATGAACCCGACTATAGTAATTTGGAGCTGGTGTCTACCTTATTAATTTTTTAACAGATAGAAGTGATCTCATCCCAAAAGACCAAATAATTTAGTAGTTTTGAAGAGACACATAAAAACATGATATAGATTTTATATTGGAAATAAGACATGGAATATAAAAAAATTTAGGGAATCCTTAAAACTCACTCAAGTAAATATTTTTTATGTCATTATGAAAGGGAAGAAAATAATGGTGGGATCAAATGATAAACAAGGGTTAAAGATTTCAGAAGATATCATGAGAAAATAAATCATAATCATTATGTAAATGTAAAAAATGAAATCACAAAGAATTTAGTAATTAACATGAAAATGAAATACATAATAATAAATTTGGTAATGTAAACAACCCAAGAAACTTTCCATTAAATTAATACATTTATTAGGGATTTCATCCAGAGAAAATATCAATAACAAAATCTCATGGATAGAAATAATAATTGAACATAAAATGGTGGAAATCATTAACTATTAGACTTAATGATCCCGGGACCCATGATACCTATAAAATAAAGGCCTTAAACAACACAATTTCAAAATAAAGGTAAAACCCCATTTATTTTGGCTAATGGATATGACTCATGAAACCAGTCAATGCATTGTGGGGCTATATAATTTCATTTATCACCAATCACTACATTAAGTGTAAATTCCACTTATATAAAATAATATATGAGTTTATAAAATAATATTATTTATAAATAAATATTTTTATTGATTTAATAATACGGGATATCAATATTTTCCTATTCGATTATATAAAATTCTTAATAAAAGACCATATATAGTTTTTTATAATATTTAGGAAATAATAATATTAATATTAAAAAGAATATATATATTTAAAATAAATTTATTTCTTATTTGAAAAATGAACTCAAAGTAAATGTATATACAACACAAGAAAATAAATTGGTTCATCATTTCAAATAAGTCCCAATGGGGTGGAAAGTAAGACTGAATCCCTTGCCTCACACTTCTATTTAGTTGAGCGATTGGTCAAATACTATATAGTGGTGTAAAACATGTTACTTACTTATAATATAATCATATTAATATTTATTGTAGAATATATCATCAGTTTATAACATCTTGTCATTGGATCTTTAATAATCATTCACTATCACTAATTATTTAGGTGTTAATTGCAATATTTTCTGATTCAAGGTTTGTCATGAATTATTTGGATATTAAAAATAGGATATTATTTAATCATATATAGAATTATATTAATGTTATAAATATTATAATACTTTCATTAGATACATATTTAATACCATTCTTGATGAATGGAAATAGAAAAGTAATCACATCACTTCACGGAGATTGTGCGACTAACATGTGAAAGGGTGATGATATAAATTAATAATGGGTGGATTGGTAATGAATTTTGTGATATATTAATTTCCATAAATTAATATTACTTCATATATATCACATATATTTATCATATTTATCATTTTTACCTTCCAAATAATGAGTACGTAAAAAATGATTTATATCGCTTCGTGTGGTAGTAGTTCATCGTACAGAAGATCAAAATTATTGTATTATAAATTAAATGGACTGTAAGATGTTATATGTGATATTATGATTATATAAGTATAACAACATAATAAATATTTTATGCATTAATAAATGAAATTTATTGTTATATCAAATCATGATATGTGTTAATAAGAACTGAGTTACAAAGGTTCGCAAAGAGGTAGTCCTCTATACACATGATCAACAATTTTTTTACCCATTTGATTGAAGTGGATATGTTTATCGGTTGTTAAATTTACATAATAACTTCTTATTATATGGGTAAAATATTTTTATTTTATTTAATGTGTTATGTTATAACAGAAGGATGAAAAAAATAATAATAAAGAAGAGCTTCGTTAATATGATTACCTTCCCTTAGAGAATCCACTTTTAGATCCACAATAAAGGACCCTAGTGTTGGTATTATGGGAATAATATGAAATACATAATGTTTATAAATATGTTTGGTATATATTGTTTTTTTTATGATCGAAATTAATTTATAGTTTGGATAAAGTTAGTGGATGAGGTTAAATTTTATAATTGTTGAGGAGTAGCATTTTTGTAAGTACCCAAAACAATTAAACAATGAGAATTTATTCTCACCCCATGAACCAAAAAAATTGATAAATAATTTTTTAGAGGGATTTTATGTTATATTCACACATCCAACACATTTGTATAAACAATTTATAAACAACCTCAGCCCTTATCCCTATTATTTATTTAATTTTAGCATTTTAGATTTCATAAAGATAAATTGTGTTTTAACCTAGGTAATTCAGCAGTTAGTCCTAAAATAAAATTTTCCATATTTGGTAACATGAACCTAAGTATTATATATTTTATATAAATTTATCAAATATTTCTTCTTTATTTGTTGAAATTAATTTTAACTTATCCTCTAGTAATGCACAAAACATCCTTTTAACCTTAATCACATTAATTATTTTTTAATATCATTACTAATCATTAAAAAAATTATAATAAACGTATTAAATAAAAAATATTATTATGATTAATAATATTTAAGCAATTTTATTAAATTTTATTTAAATTTTTTATAATTTATTCAAACGTGAACCCCAAAAAAGTGTCTAAAAATGAATTTTACATTAAAAGCATTTCAAGCATAAGATGATATGATGTTAACTATGTTACTAGTAATAATAAATAACTCTGTTTAACTTAATATATTTTGTTATATAATATATTTAGTTCCTTTACAATATTTAATTTTATATATTATTTTAAATATTTAAAATTGACTAACATTATGCATTTTTGAAAATAATATTTTTTCTAAAAAATAATGATTTTTCTAAAAGAAATCATATTTACATAAAAATTTTATTATAATTATTTATAAAAATAATATATATAATGAATTTTTAATTACACGTATTATAATATAATATTATAAGTGGGAGGATAAATTTTTAAATTCTACATTTTTATTTATAAAATATTATTTTTATGGTATGATTTATTAAGTTTATTCTAGGATTATTTTTACCATGTATAATAAATGTTGTTATATATATTATAACATTAGAATTTGATTCCATTAAATATTAAAAGTTTGTTTTAATATAGATTTACTAAAATATATTATACTAACATAATACAATTTAAGATCAGGGTTTCATTATATCTATCTATCGAAGAAATAAAATTTATATAAAGGAAATATATCATAATGTATAAGGGTGTTACAAAATGAACTAAGCCTTGAGTCTTAAAAAGTTTAACTATTTTTTCCAAAAACATGCTTATAAAATTATATGGAAAATTATTTCTATGTTACCTATTTCTGATCTTGATCAAAAATAAAACTAAATTAAATGCTAATTACGGTTTCTTAGGAGTGGTGGTTCAATTATAATTTTTTCATTATTATTCTGTTTGAGATTATACAAGTATGAAAGAAAAAATAAGAGGTCTACACATCCAATTTGGAGGTAGAATAAACTACATTCTCATGAAATCATTGAGAAATTATTCATTAATTGGAATACAATTATGAAATGTTTGTATCAATATAACTTTTCTTTTCTATTAATCTCACCACTCATGTAAGACTCCTTTAATAGGATCATGATTCCACTATGAAAAAATTGGTGGGATACAAAAATATATATGATGAGACCCAGACCATGGTGAAAAGGAATCCACTGAAGTAGATACTACTCATCCTATTAACAAGGATGATGAATATGTATATCTATGATTCACAGTAGAATTAATGAATCCAAAAATCTAATACTGATGTTTGAGCCTCCATGGAAGACATTTTATAACATATCATTATCATGAATTTAAAAAACTACTTTTTTGACAATGATAATACTAATTTTTCAAAAAATCAATTAAGGAAAACTTTCTGCCCAATTTTCTTAAATTTTTAAATATTTGGTCTATCAAAAATTACCATTAAATAATAACTTCTGAAATCCTTGAAAATAATAACCAATAAAACATTATTCCAACCAAAATATGAACATTAATAAACTATGTCGACCTAAGGATTCCCCTAAAGAAGGAGTCCCAGCCCAATCTTGGAATAATTAATATTTTAATGACATTATTTTTAGTTCGTTTGGATGTGGAATAATTTAATCAATGGAATATAGCATCAATGATTATAGTTATAAACACCATTATTTTCACATTGTTGTTGGTACATTTAGATATGTGAGATGGTTTTCTCATTGGTGTGGATCAATGATTGGTATATGGATAAACACCATGACTACAATACTAGAGTCAATACATTACAATTTTAAGCGTTGTGATATAATGTGATGATGATCATGAATGAGGGATTTTGGAATGTGTATTTCATTATTCAATAGTTCTCAAACACCCAGAAGATAAATTTTTATATATTTTGAATTAATCATCCATTAAAACATATGACATGTATTAGATATACATTATCAATTTATCCTAGGATAAAAAACCAAAATAGAACAAGATGACTTTTCTGTAGATTATATGAAGATCCCACTATCATTGTATCCTTTTATTTTATAACACTAACTTTTTACTAAGCCTCATATAAGTGGGAGACTTGGCAGGAATGAACATGCTTATTACTTAGTTAAACCTTTTTGAATTTATTATACTTAAAATTATTTTATCTTATTTAATTTAAATTACCAAAATTTTTCATATACCATGAATAGTTCATATATAGAGAATATATTATTGACATTTTTCCTATCCACCCATAGTGGTTTTTTGGCCCAGCGAGCACATTGTCTCTTTCAATCGGTTGTTTATAGTCTTCCAATTCATACTATTGTTGATGATATATAAGGTTATACTCCCATGGAAAAAAGGTTATGTGTTAAATGTTGAAACATTGTAAAACTAACCCAATATGGATGGAGAGACCATTATTGTGAATTTGGAAGTCCAAAAGTAATGGTATATATAGTACATGTTTACAGTGACTAAAGTAGAGGGTTCAAATGTTTTAGGACAATCATCTTTGACCACATGTTAGTTTAGTATTTGGTCACATCTATTTTTAAAAAAAGGTTATGTGGTCCATCAAACAGTATAGGGTTGAAATATAAAATATGAACGAGAAACCCAATGGCACTAATGTGGATGGACAAGATGATAGGTTCATAAAACGCTGGGTTACATTGTGTGGACTAGAGGTAGGTGATGATTTTTTCCATAAAAATAGACAACATGATTATATAGTATTAGTTTATATAGTTTTTAAAAAATTCATAATATAACAAACCCATCAAGGGTGAGATAAAACCTAAATGAAATAGAGACTGTTTCATACATAGAAAATCGTTTGAAAAGTTTCATATAGTTTATATTCATATGTATGTACCATTAAAAAATCTCATTTAAGGTCATATGATTAAGAATTTTAACAGTTCAAGAATATAATTTCATATTATTACCTTGAAAATGACAACAATTAATAAATGTATGAATTTTTGGATATTCAATCCTATTTGATTTGTTTTACTGCGGACTTATTTTTTAATGAATTAAATTATTTCAATCTGTATATTAGGGTATAAAATTGGTATGCAAGGGATAAATATAGACTGAATTATAATGATTGGATCTATTGTTATGTTTTTATTGTGTAAAAATATAATAGGATATTAACCTTTTGATGGTGGTGCCTCTAAATGTTAAGGCCAAATATTGTGTCACCAATGATCATTCCCATGTAGAGGAGTCCATTATGGTATAATGTTCTTTTTATTGATAGAGACAAAATGTTTGGGATGAATAAATAATAATAGTAACGATGTACATTTACAGGGAGAAGAATGTTAAAGAAGTTTTCAAGTTGAAATGAGGTTAATCATCCATGTATTGAACACTGATATGAGGAAAAGAGATATGAATAAATTTTTATCATAATTCATATTTCAAATGCACACACAAATTTCATAAAAATATGTTTTCATGGTCTATATAGTGGTAAATAAATGATATATTCATATTTGTCTCATTCTAGACTAATTTTTTCATAGTTTAGGAATGGGTTGACCTTCTAAGTGGAATTTTTAATTTTTCAATGGTAAACCTTTTATGATTTTTGAAAAAGATACAATTTTTGTATTTTTCCTGTTATAGTTTGGAGTACATTTAATTTAGACAATTATGAGTTACAGATTATAGTCTCAGAATATTGATTTAATTATTTGGTGGATTATAGTCATATACAATCAGATTAATGTGAAACCGTCTATTTTAATAGGATAACAAAAACATTATATGGATGGGGAACAAATTGTTAATATAGACCATCTCATATGAGTGAAAAAAGTAAAAAGTCATTTTACAATTATTTAAATAGAGGTATGTTATGATAACATGGATACATATTTAGAATAATGAGAAATGTGTTGAATGATATATATATATAAATTATATAATGATTTTAAGTATTGTAATCAAGGATTCTAGATGGGAATAGTATGATGAGGGTATGTATTGATAAATATATTAATTATGGGTTTTAATAAAATTTTGTAAGAATAATAGTGGGACTAAAGGATGTATTGTTAAAGAAGAAGATGCCTCTGGTCAGTAGGGTTAAATTTGGTGTCACCAATTTTCATTACTATAAATAGCTATCACATGTATCTCCATAAAATAATTATTGGTATCCATACAATGATTTTTGTAAAATGTTAATAATTATTGATTTATGCATGAAAAAAAGTTTTTTTTATGGATACAAATATCAAAAATATGGCCGAAATATCCCAATCATAATATAACAATGATTTGGATCTTTAGGGATGGTGATAGAGTAAAAACGGATGATCACATATAGATGGGTATGAAATATGTAATTCACGCATCACTATGAATAATAAAATAATAATAATCAAACCATTAGTGTTTCTAATATGATGAATGATTCATGCATCGATATAGCTAAAATTAGTGTGGGGGGGAGTTTTAATTCAATACCATACTACAATATTAGAAATAGAATTTTCCCAATGGCTATATCCAATAAATTGAACTGATATCGGTATATATGATTGAGGGGGACCCAAACAATAGTAATTAAATTGTTAGTGGAGAATATTATACTAGTTTAAGGTCTTATATATCATAAACTATTTCATGTATTTATATCTCATATATGGAGAAGATATTAATATAAAATGTACCACATTATGTATTTTATGGTTATCTAATATGTAAAATATATCACTTAGTTTATTTTAAAATAATATGGATGGATGTTTTATATATTTTATTGTAATATAATGAAGACCTGGACTATGTAGTTTAATATCACAAAGTGATGAATTGTACATTTCATTTTAACATTATGTGAGAGAAACATGAACCATCCAATTTAACTTCACATGACTTGGAGAGAACGTCATTGTGAATATTGAATACATCATGGAATGGTGTATATAGTTTAAGGTGACAGTTCCTTGACTATTTCCACTGATCTTCTAGTTGATACTATTTTAAAAACTTATTTACAATGTTTTTGGACATATTTATTTGACCATAATTTTAAGTGGTCCATCCATTAGTAAGTGGAGATAAATATTTTATGAATGCGAAAACTAATCCCACTACTGTAGATGCATATAATTATAGTTTTATACAACTTAGGATAATGGGGAGTTGATTACATATTCAGAATATATTAGGCTATATAATTTTTTCCACTTGTTAATTAAGTTTAATATCATTTAGATTTTAATAAAATAAGGATATAACCATCTCAACAAATGGGGGATAAATAAGACCAAAAATAGAGAATGTTTTCAAAAAATATAATCTCGTAATGTTTTGGGTCATATGATCAGACCAATTTAGAATCTAGATTAAGGCCACATTATAAGGAACATTAAAATAACAATATGGAATGTCATATTCCTTCCTAGAAATTGAGTATGATGTTTGAGAGTGTAACATTAAAAAAAATTAAAACCCTATTAAAATGTGGTGTTATGGAATGTTAATTCCAAACAAACATTATTTTAATATTTATATTATTTTATATAATATATACATAGGATATGATCATGAACCACCTTAGAATGATTGATTCTACTATTACGTTGTCGTGGTATAAGAATATTATATAATGTTCACCATTGGATGAAGTTGCATTATATTTTTATGTCCATATATAGCGGTGTTTATGGTCATTTACAAGTGGTGTTTTCCTATGGATTCAAATGAACATGATAAAGATGGAAATTAAATGTTTTTTAAAATTAAAACATATAAAGAATAAATTATTTTTCTATGTGGATTAATATTCCTAAATGCATCCAGAAACAAAGAGTTTCCACCACTATGTAATGGACATAGATATGAGTAGAGGAGATATAGAACAAAATTTACTTTAAAATTTCAATAAAAAATGGGATCAATAACCATAACTAGACTTTTTCTTAGGGAATTTAGTTTTCCCTACTTTCTATATTCCTTTCCCCCAATTTAACTATATAATTTTCCAAGTTCATTATAGGGGTTACCATGCATGGGGAAACATTATTTTATGAGGTAATTATTTTATGGGTCTCAACTTAATATAGTTGGTGTATTTTTCATTTTCAATTTTAGGGTAATGTAAATTGAAATATTAGGTGTTGGGGATAAAGGTCACATGAAATTGACTAAATATTTCGAGGGGTTATGTTCATAAAAATTCAACCAAAAAGTGAGATAATATATCTAAATAGTGTATGAAAAAAATAATAATAATTGGATGACCATTTTTACGATAGACCATTTCAGATAAGTGACCATAGTTTTAGGTCATGGATATTGGGATAGAAAAAATGGTTAGGGTATGGGAACCTATATGGGGACCGTGAAAAAAAACTCTAACTCCATTGAATTAGAAATATAAAAAAATTAAAATCATGATTTGGAGAATTTGAATAAGGGATTCATGGCGCGACAAGTTCACTCTTGATACATATTGACCAATACTAAATTTATAGGTTCCACTAAAATATTATTAGATGCATACATAGATTTTTGGATGTTATCCTATGGAATAATATTTATCTTTTTAGTATCCCTAAATATGCTATCACGATGATCATTACTAAATGGAAGTATCCCTTGTATCCAGATAAACTTATTAATGATATCCATAAAATGATCACAAAAAATAAAATTGTTGGGAAATAATGTTTAAAATACATATAAAAAATCTATATGATGATAAAAAAATAACAATCCTAAAATGTACATTATTATGTTATTTAAGGATGATAATAGAGTGGATCTGGTTGATTATTTAAGGTTGAGTCTGAAACATACAGTTCATAAAACACTATGAATCTTGATTTAATTAGAATGAGGTCAGATATTGATCTTGAAAAGATGAATATATCTAATACTTATCTAGATCAAATACATGGGAAGAGTATTTCAATACCGTAGTATAATATTTTAAATTTAGGTAACCCCATGGTTCTATTAATGGAGGTTCACAAATTCATATATAAATATGCGTGTAGGGGACCAAAAAACCATGAATTTTAGGTATATATGAAAATGTGACCCTTTTGTTGAGACACATATATTGTAATCCCTTGCAGGAATTTGGATCCAAATTAGGGAATGTATAGTAATATAAAATGCAACACTATAAGAATCCTAAGGTTATTTATGATGGTCCATATGTCTGAGAATATATCATCAAATAACATGGATGGAGTTATTATGTAGTAAAAAATCATTTTACGAGGATATATGCAATGTATTTTATCATCATGTTGAAATGGAATGTACTATATAGTTTAACATTAATGAAACAAGGATATGTACTATGTATTATAACATTATAAAATAAGGAACTATTTTAATACCATGTATGATAATTGGAACAAGACATTCGAGTATTATTCGAGTCATAGTTTGGATGAATAATTAATTTAATAGAGTACAGTTTTACTAATATCATAGTTTATATGAAAAAATTAATATTTTTAAATGTAATAATTTTAAATAATTTGTTTTAAGGATAAAAATCATCTCACTATATGATCTTTTATAGATATGGTTCATACATTGTAGAGGGGTATTTTAATTTTCTCAACAAGGGATAATGGATATAAGTTCTATTATTAGTGAGGGTCCAACATAGATTTTCCTCACATGTGATTTTTTATGTAATGAATGTTTGGAATTTATAAAAAAATATAAAGGTCTTATAGGATAGAACACATGTTAGAAGGTTTATTTTCAAAAGATAGATACTTTATTCTATATAATTGACATTCATGTATCATGTATGAGTCCCATAGTTTTGTTTGGTACCACTTAAACCCAAAAAATTGTGTATATTTTTATTTAATTTAGGTTCATGGATAAAGAAAAGTGAGTTTCAGAGGCCATCTTTTGTAGATTATATCTAATATGTGAGAGATATTATTAATTTGACATACCTCTCTAAGTAATTAAACATTGTTAATGATAGATCATGGTGAAGGTTTTATGATCAATTTGAATTATGCATAAAAATATTGCACATTCATCTCAGTGCTGGATCCAGAAATAATAAAAGAGGTTAGTAAGGTGATCTAATCCCAGAGTTGAAGCATGGGATTTTGAGGGATTTTTTATTTGGGTTTGATATTGGAGATCAAGGGGACATTATGATACTATTGTTAATACTAATGAAGGAACATATTGTAATGACCCGAATCCGTAGCCCCTCCACTAGTGCCCCATAACCGGTTCACCAGATGACCTCAAGTGCATTTCCCCAAATGCTAGAGGCTACCGACTAGCAGCGAGGCCCTTGGTGAGTCGATGGGGAAACTTTGCCCTCATTCGGTAAAGTATCCATCGGAAGAACAACCAGACACAATTGCGAAAACAATAACAGCATACCACAACTGAACTGTACAGCGGAAGCAATGTATAAAATAATAATGATGCAACATGGTACATATTTCTATGGAAAGTAGTAAACAAACCAACATGCTGAAGTACAACTAAAAAACAAAATTCAATAGAAAACAATGTAAACTCCTCAGCATCGCAAGCCACGGTTTAGTCCCATGCTCTCCAACTCCAGTACAATCAAGAACCTGAAGTAGAAGGGCGATTGCCCTTATCAATACCTACAACAACATAATCTTCTTGGGCCCAAAGGCATGGCCCCAACAGGGTGTGAGACAAAGTCCCATTAGGCAACCACACAAAGATCTCTACCTAACAGTCAATGAATACCTAGCAAGTAAAGTACAGGAACAGTAAACATGAAATACACAGCAGCTACAATTCACAGTTCTAACATATAATGTACACAAGTAAACAACCCACAGAAGTAGAAAATAGGTAACCCTCTGGGTATCTCTCACAGAATAACCCCTATGTTTCAACATACATGTACTAGAAACCCTCTAGGAGGCACACACAGTCTCACCCCTCTGGTTCAGCTATGAATAGACTTTCTGAGGAAGCACTCACCGTCAATTCCCCCTATAGTCTCATATTGTACTAAAGGCTCTCTGGGGAAGCACTCAACTTCTCATTCCCCCAGTGGTATGCGTCGCGGAACTACAGACTCTCCGAGGAAGCACTAATTGTCAATTCCCCAAGTGGTCTCACATATTATTAAAAGACACTCTGGAGAATCCCTTACATCCATTCTCCCTATGGTCTACTACACTAGGTTGTCATAGTCCTGTGTGAAAAAGAACAAGCTCAGCGCGCGTGCATCATCCATGTAAACCTCAAGAACTACATGGATGTCAATCTAAGCCTCAACAACATAACAATGAAACAGTTCCACTATCCTACTACTAGGCAGGGAAACTGGAAAACGCCAAACAAGAAAAACAATAATGGCAAGCATCTATAGTACAACAAAAACTACTCTATTCACAAAAGCAAACCTCTTCTATAGAACTCGAGAAAGCAAGCAATCAATCAAGGGGAAAATAGGAAAACACACAATACCTATTCAATGGAATTGGTGCAATTGCACAAAATACTCAAATAATTTCTACAGAAAGCCACAAACCACCCACCTTGATGCTAGGGGATCAATATACATGAACCACGTCGATTGATTCTCATTAGAACATCATAGATCTGTGACAACACAAAAAACGTTCAACCTTAGATAACTTGAGAAGGACGAAGAATTCGAAAACAAGGTCCAGGAAAAAGAGAGAACTCACCGATGTCCTTCCAACACAATCGACCGTGCTCGAATCGGAGAACGGACAGAGAAATGGGGGCTCAGGGAAGATCCGGCCATACAGGTCACTCTCGGACGAAGAACCTGGAGAAGGGGTGTGTTATGTCTCTCAGGCACGACCCTTGTGCGTTTAGTGAAAAAAAGAAAAGTACACGGAGTGTACTTTTAGAGTACACGACATGTACTAGGTCTTTCCGTACTCCTCCAAAATCGTCCTCCACGTCACCCCTACACACCGTGTGTGTGGCCCAGGCACGACCATGACACAGCTTCGAGCCGGAGAAGAGTACACGGCATGTACTCAAAAAGTACATGGCGTGTACTTCAAAATTTTCCAAAAACTCCATTTTTCTTAAAAAATATAGAAAAAGGAAAGACGTACCTAAAACGAAGACCTGGGTTCTTACAAACATTCCCCCTTAAAGAAATTCATCCCTGAATTTCCCTAGCGGGGCGTAGAAGAAGAAACCCCGAACAGCTCTGGCCACTGCGATCATATATCATCCTCCCTCTCCTAGGTCTCATCCTATACTCGCCCATGCTGCCATAGCACCTGTACTAGAGGGACATACCGACCATAGAGAACCTTCATAATTCGATCGACAATCCGGTTAGGATGCTCCTCAAACGATTAATCCGCTTCGAGCTCAACTTTCATAGGCTGAAAGACATGAGACAGGTATGAAAAGTAACGTTAGAGTTGAGAGGCATGGAAGACGTTGTGCATAGCCCAGTACCTATGGGGTAGCTTCAACCAATAGGCGACCAAACCAACTCTCTTCAAAACCCCAAACGGCCCGATGTACAGCGATGAAAGCTTACCATGTCTCCAAATCCTTTTATGTCCCAACCTCGGTACGACACGTAGGAAAACCTGATCCCCGACCTCGAACTTCAAGGGTCGTCTCCGCTGATTATCTTAAGACTTAGGATGAGACTGTGCTGTAGCCATCCTCTTCTGAATTATCTATATCTATTCTGAAGTCTCCTGAACAAGAAGAGGTCCCATCGAAGTTGCCTCTCCTGCCTCCAGCTAGCATAAGGGTGATCGACCTGGCCTACCGTACAAAGCCTCGTATGGTGCCACATGAATGGTCACCTAGAAACTGTTGTTGTAGGAAAACTCCACAAGAGGTATATGCTTCTCCCAAGAACCAGAAAAGTCTAGGATGCAAGCTCGGAGCATATCCTCAAGAACCTATATCATGCGCTTGGACTGGCCATCAGTCTGGGGATGGTATGTCGTACTCAGAAGTACCTAGGTACCCAAAGCCTTCTGAAGTCCCTGCCAGAACTGAGAAGTAAAGCGCACATCCTTTTCTGAAACAATAGACTGTGGAACTCCATGCAGAAGAATGATCTCTCTGATGTAATTTCGTCCCAGATCATCGACACTGAAGGTCTTCTTGATTGAAAAGAAGTGATCAACCTTCGTGAGCCTGTCGATGACAACCCAAGCAACATCCTTCCTCCAAGGTGACCTCGGACACCCAATCATGAAGTCCATCGCAACATCGTTCCAATTCCACTGCAAAATGAGTAACTACTGTAAAAGGCCTGCTGGTCGCTGGTGTTCCGCCTTCACCTGCTGACAAGTAGAACACCGCATGATGAAACCAGCAACATCTATCTTCATACCTAGCCACCAGTACTGGTGATGAAGGTCCTGATACATCTTGGTGACTCCAGGATGAACTTACCAAACTAAGGAATGAAAATTAGGAATCATCTCCTCATGTATGTCTGATGGCATCCATACACGTCCTGGGAAATGAAAGATCTCATCCTCACCCACTGTCCATCCAGGAAGAGGGTCCTCTCCTGACACACTCTCTTACAGGAAAAAGACTTTTGAGTCTGATAGCTGCCTCATCTGTACTCGATCTAGTAGTGTAGAGGTAATAGCTACAGAATATAGGGAAGTCTGTCCCTATCTATCATACACCTCCAGATTCATCTTCAGAGAACAGAGCCATAAGCTGCCACTCCCTGCTAGCCTCCTAAACTGCCTGATTCTATGTTTTTCTGCTCAATTAATCTTCCACTGCATTTCCCTTTCATGGCGTATAAGCAAGCTAGAAATCAAAAGACTGAAGATAATCGACCCACCTACATTGCCTCAAATTCAGATCCCACTGAGTGAAGATATACTTGAGTCTCTTGTGGTCAATGAAGACCACAAAGTTATCTCCCAGAAGATAATGTCTCCAATAGCGTAAGGCATGAACAACAGCAGCCAACAACAGATCGTGTGTTGGGTAGTTCCTCTCATGTGGCCTCAACTGTCGAGACCTATACGCAACGACTCTATCTCCATGCATAAGCACAACTCCTAGACCGATACCTGAAGCATCACAAAAGACTGTATAGATTTTTACTATCTCTAGAAAGACTAGTATCGGTGCTGATGTCAACCTTTCCTTTAGATCCTGAAAGGCTGACTCAAAAGAATCTGACCATAAGAACTTCACCCCCTTCTTGGTCAGACCTTTCAAAGGTTCTTCTAGGCGTGAGAAGTCCTGAATTAAGCGTTTGTTGTATCCAGCCAGCCCTAGGAAACTCCGTACCTAAAAAATGTTCTTCGAATGCTCCTAGAAAACTATAGCTCTCACTTTCTCTGGGTCCATAGATACTCCTGCCTTTAAGATGACATGACCCAAGAAGTGAATCTTATCCATTCAAAAGTGGCACTTCAAGAGTTTAGCATAAAGCCGATGCTCTCTCAGTGTACTCAAAACGATCACAAGATGTGTGGCATGGTCATGTCAAGTGTGAGAGTACACCAAGATATCGTCCACGAAGACCACGATGAAGGAGTCCAAGTAAAGATGGAACACTCGGTTCATCAATGCCATGGAAACTATAGGCAAGTTCGTGAGACCGAACGACATGACTGTATACTCGTATAGACCATACATGATTTTGAAGGCTCTCAGAGGTATATCTGATGGTATAGCGTGCAACTGATGATAACCGGACCTCAGGTCGATCTTAGAGAACACCCGGTCTCCATGAAGCTGATCAAAGAGGTCATAGATCCTTGTCTAGGGATACCGGTTCTTGACCGTCAACTGGTTCAGCTTCCGATAATCCACACAAAGCCGAAGGGTACCGTCTGCCTTCTTCGCAAATAAGATAGGAGAACCCCAAGGAGAAGTACTGGGTTGGATGAAACCTTTTTCCTGCAACTCCTTGAACTCCTTCTTGAACTCTTGAAACTCAGGTGTAGCCATCCTATAAGAAGGAATGGACACCGGTGCTGATCCTGGCACGAGCTCAATAGAAAAGTATACCTCACTCTCTAGAGACAAACCCGAAAATTCCTATGGAAAGACGTCCCTGAAACGATCCACCACTGGAGGAAAGTCCAACTATGAAGTCCCCTGGTCATCCAGATAAAGACTAGCAATATGGGTCGTCACCTTTCCTAGCCCATGATGCTCGAGTCCTGCTCGAATCACCTAATAATCCCATTTGCCTATATAAAGAAAAGACTCACCCTCAAGTGAAACGAAACTCACTCTATGGTGATAATAGTCGATGACTGCCTAGAAGGGAACCAACCAGTTTATCTCGAGGATGAAATCATATCCTATCATCCCTAGGACATAGAATACCCATGATAAATGATACCCTGCAACCTCGAGAGGGCACTCTCTACACTGGTGTACACTAGATGTCTTCATCCCCAAACGTGTGTCTAGTGTCAACGAGTCGGTAGAAGAAAATAAACAGAGCCTAAGGCTTTCCACAACCGCAATAGAGATAAAGATATTCGTAGAACCAGTATCTAAAAGAGTTGAAGATAAAACTGAGGCTACTAAAATCGTACCTCGAACTGTAGAAGGGCCGAGATTCTTCTTCTGATAGGTCTTCTCTACGGTGAAAGACTGGCCTACACCACGGCCATGTGCCACTATCTGACTGCTCTAAGCTGATCCTCCCTGCTGGTGCTAAGGGACTGGTGGCTGATCACTATAGCCTTGACCCCCACCTTAGCCCGAGCGGCCGGAAGAACTCCAGTTCCCTGACTGGTGAGAAACTGGTGGTGCTTCTCCTTAACGTGGAGTAATGGAAGAACCCCGGTCACCAACTCCTGGTAAGAAAACCTTGCAAAAACGCTGAAGGTGACCCATACTTCTGCAAGATCGGCACTCCATGGGGTCCCTCTGGCACTACGGCCTCGTGTGACCTGACCGGCCACACTGGTAGCATATCACCTGGCAGCTTGACGATGCATCTCGCTTCCTCCGATCACTGCGCGTAGACTCTCTACGATGCATATTGCTGTCATCTGGAGGAAAAATATCTCTGGAAGCAGAACCGCCCTGGATTGCAGCTCTGGAGTATCTCATATTGCGCTCCACAATCAGTGCCTGATTGGCGATGGAAGTGATGGAAGTCAACTGGAAGATATTCACCTGTGAGAAGATCTCACGCCTGAGACCATCCTCGAACTTCCTTGCTAAGAACACACCAATCCCATCCTGGAGAGGTGTGAAATGCTGAAACTCGATGAAACAAGAGGAATAATCCATGACAAAAATAGTACCATGCTCTAATCTCATGAACTCTCGGGCTCGGTCGGCCCTCAGGGTCTCCGGGTAGAAGTAGTCGTAAAACACATGCTGAAATTCCTCCCAAGCCATAACTTGATGATGACCCTCCTGTGAGATCACATCCCACCACCTCTTGGCGGAGTCTCGTAGAATATAGGTATCGAGCTTGACCCGCCTCTTTGGAGGTGTCTCTAGATGCTCGAAGATAGTCAGCATGGCTTCCAGCCATGACTCTCCAGCCTGAGGTCCTCCTTCCCCTGAAAAAGTGGGAGGATGCTGCTGCTGAAAAACCCGCATCAAGTCTGCCATAGTCGCTGCAGGAGGCGGTGCTCCCAGAAAGGTCTGCATCATCCTCATAAAACCTTCCCTAAACTGCGCATCAACTCCTGTAACTGGTATGACAGCCGGTGCCAAGGCTGGCCCGGCTGGAAGATCGACAGGAAGTCCCTGATCAGCCATATCTGGTGTCTGATCACTGCCTGACGACATATGTACAACCAGAGGACGTCTTAGAGGCATATCTCTGAAAGATCAAAAGCACACCTTATATTAGAAAACAAATACAGGAAACACAAGAGTACAAAATGGGAACATGGGAAGAAAAACACACAAGTTTACAAAACAAGACTACACGGCGTGTATAAAAACTACACGGCGTGTCTTCTTAAGCCAATGACATGGGTGTGTACTCCTGCCTTACAAGTCATGTAACACCTCAAACTACACGGCGTGTTGTCCCAACACACGACATGTACTGGAAAACTATTCTCCCACCCAAGTCTCTTTACACGACTAACCCACACCGTCCGACTTAACCCAAGACTACACGACATGTTTTAAACAAACATGGTCTGTACTAGACAAGGCTTCAGCGTCCTCTGTTGTCAAACACACAGCCATCTACACGGCTGAACCACACACGGCGTGTTCCGAACAAACACATCATGTATAGGTGAAGGTGACACCGTACCGTGTTGTTCGTGACACGACCAGGTACCTGAACAAGACTACACTGCGTGTTCCTAAAACAACACGGTGTGTTGAAGAGAAGGTAACGCTGACCCGTGTTGTTCATGACATGACCGTGTACTTGGACAACACTACACAACATGTTCCTTTACAACACGGTGTGTTCTACCCGAGCTTCCCCGACCTGTGTTGTTAGTGACACGACCGGGTACACGGCTCCGAATTACAGGGCGTGTACTTACCATACATGGCGTGTTCCTGAAGTTATTTCTACAATTGTGTGTATTTTCTCACTTGGTCAGTGACACGGCCTAAAAACTACATGGCGTGTAGTCAAAAATTACATGCCGTGTATTCTGGGTTTTTCTAGGCAGTAGCTCAGAAACTGCACAGAAGCCAAGAAACACTGAAAACAAGGAAAAGAGTTGTCAAATTCAGATCCGTGAGGGCCTATACTTCCCGCGAATCAAATATTGGCATCTCATACAGTCATAGACAAGAGAAAACAGGATCATGATCCACCAACTCCCGATTCAAGAGGGCCCATAACACCTCATGAATCAAAATTTGGTGATCATTTAAGAAAATTAGGAAGCAAAAAATCCTCTAACAAGGCCACAGATATTCTATCAAGCATCTATCACACAACATGCATAATCTACATGAATTATACCACAAAAGAATGAAATTGCTAATGCACCCTAGATGGCATGGCAATAATGCCTGGAATATGATTTCTATAAGTCCCTATATGATGCATGAGATGGAATACCCTCATCTCATCGGGTTGTGACAGAAATAGAACCGCAATTGTCAAGAAAATAACAACACAAAGAATGTGAATCAATCTAGGTGAAATCGTATCAACCGTAAAATCTCAAAACTAGCAAACTGCAATTAACAAGGTAGTATGGATTTTCCCTGTACACGGGTTAGGTACTCTTGAGAATAGCTTAATACCAAGTACTGAATCCATCCTATCCCTGGATAAAGTCTCCAAACAGTAAAGCAAGAGAAAGGGACTCTTTTGATACCAATTTGTAATGACCTGAATATGGATCCCCTCCACTAGTGCCCCGTACCCAATTCTCCACATGACCTCAAGCACATTTGCCCAAATGCCAGAGCCTGCCAACTAGCAGCGAGGGCCTTGGTGAGTCGGTGGGGAATCTATGCCCTCATTTGGTAAAGTATCCAGTGGAAACAATAACAGCATACCACCACTGAACTGAATAGCAGAAGCAATGTATAAAATAATAATGATGCAACATGGTACTTATGTCAATGGAAAGCAATAAACAAACCAAAGTTCTAAAGTAAAACTGAAAAACAATGTGCAAAATAATAAAAAGTAAACTCCTCATCATCGCAAGCCACAGCTCGATCCCATGCTCTCCAACTCCAGTGCAATCAAGAACCTGAAGTAGAAGGGTTCTTTCCCTTATCTATACCTGCAACATCATAATCTGCTTGGGCCCAAAGACATGGCCCAAACAGGGTGTGAGACAAAGTCCCAGTAGGTAACCACCCAAAGATCTGTGCCTAACAATCAATGAATACATGGAATGTAAAGTACAGGAACAGTAAAAAGGAAATACACAGCAGCTAAAATTCATATTTCTAACATATAAAGTACACATGTAAACAACCATCAAAAGTACAAAACAGTTAACCCTCTTGGTAGCTCTCACAGGCTAACCCCTATGGTTCAACCTACAAGTACTAGAAACCCTCTAGGAGGCACACACAGTCTCACCCCTATGGTTCAGCTAAGAAAAGACTCTCTGAGGAAGCACTCACCATCAATTCCCCCTATAGTCTTGTATCGTGCTAAAGGCTCTCTGGGGAAGCACTCAACGTCTCATTCCCCCTGTGGCCTGCGTCAAGAAACTACAGACTCTCTGAGGAAGCACTCATCGTCAATTTCCACCTATGGTCTCACATCATATTGAAATAAACTATAGAGAAGCCCTTACGTCCATTCTCCCTATGGTCTACTACACTAGGTTCTCACAGTCCTGTGTGTAAAAAAACATGCTCAGTGCACATGCATCATCCAAGTAAACCTCAAGAACTATTTGGATATCAATCTAAGGCTCAATAGCTTAATAAAGCAACAGTTCCAGTATCCTACAACTAGGCATGGCAACTGAGAAACGCCAAACAAGAAAAACAAGCATGGCATGCATCTAGAGTACAAAAAAAACTACTCTATTCACAAAAGTAAACCTCTACTATAGAAATCGAGCAAGCAGAAAATCAATCAAGGGAAAAACATGAAAACACACAATTCCCGTTCAAGGGAATTGGCACAATTGCACAAAATACTCATAGATTTTCTAAAGAAAGGCACAAACCACCCACCTTGATTCTAGGGTATCGATATACATGAACCACGACGACTGATTCTCCCTATAACGTCGTAGATTTGAGAAAACAAAAAAACATCAACCTTTGATAACATGTGAAGGAGGATGAATTGGAAAACAAGGATCTAGAAAAAGGGAGAACTCAGCACTGTGCTTCCAACACAATTGACTGTGATCGAATCGGAGAACGGATGGAGAAATGGGGGCTCGGGGAAGATCCATCTGTACAGGTCGCTCTCGGACGAAGAACCTAGAGAAGGGGTGTGTTATGTCCATTAGGCGTGACCCCGGAGCGTTTAGTGAAAAAAAGAATAGTACACGGCGTGTACTTTTAGAGTACACGGTGTGTAATAGGTCTTTCCATACTCTACCAAAATCGGCCTCCACCTCACCCCTACACATCGTGTGTGTGGCCCGGGCACGACCAGCACATGTATTCGAACCGGAGAAGAGTGCACGACATGTACTCAAAAAGTACATGGCGTGTAATTCTAAATTTTCTAGAAAGTACATTTTTCTTAAAAACTCCAGAAAAAGGAAATATGTACCTAAAACGAAGACCCGAGTTCTTACATATATAGTTCTTATATAGAATATTGATAAAAAATAATTTTAATATACATGAGAAGATGTGTAAAATGATAAAACTATTGATAAATGTAACACCACGTATTGATAAATAATAATAAGGGAATCATCAGTTGGGAATAGTCACTATGATTAGAATGTCCATCTAAGAATGGGAAGAAGATCCCAAGGTCACCACATATCCCATTGAATGATAATTAAACCAATAAAATGTTGAAATAATATAAGGGAAAATAATATGAGTTTTCTTAAGTTCCTAGAATAGATAGATAACTAAATATAAATAAAATAGGGTTCTAGAACCAATAACATGTGAGGGGAATAACTAGAATTGAGCTGGTGGTTGGGCTCATGGTGGTTAATGTTTTCATCAATACGTATCCTAAAATATCTAGAATCAATACACATATAGTTCCAATATAGTGTCCATGGCATCGAATCCTTGCATCACTACATATAAGAAAATATCCATAATCAAAAAACATATAGTTCAAATATAGAGATATTTTCACGACCCGATCCAAGAATGAATTGAGATACAACTACCCAAAGACTGCCTCCATAGGAAAGGGGCTGGCGAATAGCACCAAACGCACAAAATACTCTTGGAGGCCTTTTCCTAGAAACTTGTTCACACAAAAAAGCATCCAACTAAATGGAAAAGTGTATAGGTAAATGAAAAAAAGATTAAACACTACTATAAATAAATCAAACATGCATGAAACATTAAAACAGTACCAGTAAGATACAGTAAGATTAAAGTGGTAAATGGAAAAAATACATGCCCAACTTGAAAAGTGGCATAACCTGGCAGTAACTGAAAAGTAAACATCTAAGAGATCCCTCCTCATAAAACCCAAGCTACTACCACTGTACGTTTTCCAAGAACTCGTATCCCTTTGATCCTCTGAATTACTAATCAACCATTCCATCGTCTATATAAGGCATGACACATGCAGGGAAATCCCATGTAGGGGTGAGTAAAAGAATACCCAGTAGGATTCCTTAAAAAGGTGAAGGGGGAACCATAAGAGATACTCGGAAAAGGAAAGTAGAAAATATTAAAAGGGACTATTAGATGAGTGTCACTCAACCCAAAAAAGGAGTGATATAAGCTCATCCTGACATAAAGAGAAAAAAATGGTGAGAATATTAACTTCTCATCAAGTCTTCACTAAATATAGTATGCGATTAGACTCATCCAAACACGAGATGCTAGACCTAGAAAGAACATTTCATACCCCATGTGTTTTCACCTATCCTAGAAAGAGAGAATCCAAAACCAAGGAGTAGACACTACATAAAAGATATATATATACATGCCTAGTCAAAGAAACCGAAACAAGAGAGTAAAGGGTTCTACATCTCAAAATATCAGACCATGAAAAATGTGTCTCCAACAGTCCCATATGTGGCCATCAATTCTAAGAAGAATATACTCTAATCCAAACTAAATGTTAAAGGGACTTAATCACCATACCATTATACTATACGCTTAGGCGACACTGTCTCATCCTCACTGTTTAAGGTCACGTCACAAGGATGTGTCTTGGTGGGAAAAGTGCCCCTCTTTCTTGAGTGTCCAAAGTCACATTAGAGAACACCTCATCATTGTTGCACAATCAAGAGATCATATCTCAATTTCTAGGACCCATACCCCACCATACTATTGGGTTCTACTCTAGGTTCATCGAAGACCCATCCCTAACCTAGATAGAGGGTTATAATATAGTGTCGTCGAGGTCCCATACCCCGTACAGTTTGGGGGTTCCACTCTAGTGTTGTCAAGGACACATACCCAGCACGACTGGAGGATTTTTCTCTAGGGTCTCTGAGGACCCATCCCTAGACTGGTAGTAGGGTTTGACTAAAAAATGATCGAGGAAATCTAGAAATCTCTAATGAACAGTTCCTATAGGAAATGAATCAAGGAACTATAACCATCCATATTGGATGGTACCTCTCAAAAAAATTCCACTGCAGTCATCATGTGTTTCCCTAGATAGGCATCACACCCGAATATCTTGAATTGTATATCAGAAGCAACTACAGAGGGATTCATCACATTCTACACAGTAATCACTCAGGATATGATACTCATATTCCAGTGTTTGAGTCCTAAAGAAAGATATACAATAGATAGAATAAATGCAAAGTAGTACACAATACATGTGGGGATCACACATTGTGTGGCGCTAAAAATTCACACGGTTGTGTACCTATCCATACTCAGGTAATAAACTACAAATAATGTACCCCTAGGCGTTCTAGTTTACTCACATAGTACATGATATCTCTACCTAAATGGTTGACGAGTGCGCATTCCTCATTTTTAAACTGAAGGTTGAAAACATTATTTTTCTTGCAGGACCCCCTCAAGAAGCATCAAATGACTAAACAGATCACCCCATTTTAATCCTTGGAGAGAAACACATAAGATTTTCAATTAATTTTCCAGGAAATAAAATCTGATAGAAAAGTCATATAATTCCTCATTTCACTTGAAATTCATTATTTAGGTCCCATACATTGGTCCTAAAAAATAATATGGATTGCACCATTTCACTCCTCATAGAATAACAAACAAGATAGACTACAAATTTTTCCAAAAGGGATACCCAGTGAAAAATTTCTGTTTCACCGCAACACATGCGAACCGGGCATCGTGGGGACCATGAATCAATATTGATTTAAATACTCAAAAATTGGTCCTGAAATATCTGTCTTAATATAAAGGTTGCATCGTCATAGATGGTTTGTATGTATGATCATATAGAAGAGTTATGACATATTCAATATTCGGCAACAATAATAATATCATTACTATTGGGTTTTTTTTATCTGATCAATGAACAAGAATGAAATTGTAAATATTGTACTTGAATCAACTGTGTTAATCCCATGGTCATTCAGCCACTAACCGTTCACCAAACCAAGTTCTCATAGAGGAGTTATAGACAAAATATGGGTTGAAAACCAAAAATAATAATAAATTATTATTATATTAATATTTTTTTTATTTATAACCATGATCAATTGAGATTCACACAAGGGGGGTATCCCTTTGATGCACAAATATTTCACATGGTGCTTCCCCTATTTACTCTTTTAAATTTATATTGTCATTATTTTACTTCCATTCAAATTCATCTTCTATCTCCAATCTTCTCCTTCCCCACTAACTTCTACCACAAATTCATGCAACCTCTCTCTATAACCCAAATTCCTCTCAACTATACCACTTCACACAGACACCTTGGAACACCATATTCCACCACCATGGATAGCCTAAAGCCCCAACATGGACCCCACATGGACCATCGAAACCACTTCTGTCCCCACCGGAAAACCCTGATTTGATGGATTCTATAGCCCTAGCTGCCTCACGCGACTGCTCCACAAATCCCACACCCACAAACTCTTCCTTCCTCAGTCATCAACCATCTCAAACTACCACGTTTGAACCACCTCATTAGATTTCTGTGGGAATAATGACAGACTACTATCATCACCTTCTTCCTGATTAGTCATAGATTTATGGATCCCAACCAAACGATATTCTAAAAAAATACCTACTGAGTATCACACATACTCCTCTCCATATAGAGTACGAAAACCATAGAATCAGTCTTCGATCCATTCCTAAATCCCATAAAACAATATCAAACCTTGATTGATGATGCAATTTGTGTCTGTATAAATGATCTAATGTGTGAAGGATCAGTTTAACATTGATTCATAGTTGGGGGGTTTTATAACCACCACCCACAATAAAAGATTGTGATGAATGGGGGGGCAATGAAGAACAAAAGCATGATTAACAGATTTGATGAATAAACTCAGCTATTTTTAGGGTTAGAATTGATTCATCACCATGATAATGATGATAAAATGATAATGATAATAATTAATAACATAATAAGAGTAGTATATTACCATTTTTAGGGATCATGCAAAATCGTATAATAACAAACAAGAAAACAATATGCTAAAAGTTTAATCAGAGGAATAAAAACACTAAAGACGATTAATTCCTAGATTGAACCATTTGTGCAGAATTCATTCATCTTGGTCCATTGCATTCCATGTGCCTCAATCCATCTAGATCCATGGATTTGGCATTCATTATTAACTGGGCATCGTTTTACAACAAGAGGGGGAGGATGGGAGACAAAGAGGTGCCCTTGTTGGAAATGCGATTATGAGGCCAAATCCAGGAATTATGAATTTATACTAAAAAAGGTAAATATATAAATCAAATAATTAAATAAATAATAAATTAATGATTTAATTACACAACCATGATGGAAAATAAGCCTATCTCTAGACGCTGACATTGTTATACCCTTCCTAGGGTATAACCCACATTCTAAACTCAATGGTGGCATCATAATTTTCATTTGATTCTTTTTCCATGAGTTATTGTGGTTTGATCTATTAATGAATAAATAAATAATTTAATTAATCCATTTTACATACCACTAATGAGAGAGGGGTCCGAACGTCCTGTACCGACTCATTTTATGTCACGCCTAGAAGAAACACAATGTTCCAAACCAAACTGTTTTCCTGGATTTGTAATCCGATCAACTGTTTAAGAGATATCCCATTTTATTTTATTAACCATGAATGAATAATATAAAATATATTCAATATTTTTATACAATTATATCTGGGAACCCCATGCCTCATAATTGCGTGCCGCCTTAGCTCCTAGCCCAAGAATAATATTTAGAAATATTCCAAATTAATATAGGGTAAAAGCAGGGTCTCTACATAATTTTATATCGGTTTAGATCAAATAATACTCTAATACTACTTACCTAGATCTAGATGTTGTGTGTGAGAAATGGGTCATAAAAGCATACCAACCAAAATAAATTGGGAAGTCACGAGTGTTGTAACTTATGATATAGATAAAAATGTTTTCTAGAGTTTTGGTACATATGATGAGTACCATGAAAATGAATTTTAGCATATTATAGTTTGGCTGAATACAATTTTGGGAAATCATCCCTTGATGGAAATTGAGAATTTTTGCAAAACATCCACCATAAACTACGACACAGATATTTCTTTTATGTATATATAAGGAGGTTAAAGATTAAATGGATTCCTGGTTGAGACCAAGATAAGAGATTTATGAATCACAAAGTATCCTAAATTACCACAACCCAATCCAAAAATAGTTCTTATAATTGATCCCAGTGAAAAAAAATCATATTCATATGGAGAAATTGTTTTGTGTAGGATAATAAAAAGAGAAAACTATACACATAGAATCACACTATAGATTCAAATATTGAGAATGGAAGTGAGGCCTTAGAATTTGTTCTAATAAGTGTAGATTAGTGTTAGAAAGGGTGGACTCAATGATATTCAACTTATATTCAGGTGACATAGAATTTTTCACATTCTATTAAAAAAGATTCCACTCGACCACACTGACCTTGGAAATCAACGTTAACATTTATGCTCATATGATTCCATCATTGTGAGGGAAAATTATATTCCTCATACACTCACTCCATGATTTTTTTCTAAAAAAATTAATGAATTTCTTCGATACCATCTCATATTGTCAAAATTTATATATATAATTTTGTATATAAAATAATATTTTTAACATCACATGCAAAGAATGTTCACAAAAACATATAACACAAAGGATTTATTTCATTAGAGATAAACAACATAATAATAATTTTACACATCGTTTCTTCTATATGTAATGTAAAATTATCCACCCAATACATTATTCTTACATAATCTTACATATAAATTATTGGTGAATTATAAAACAAAAGAAGGACTGAGATCAAATGTATAGTAAGGGAAAACATTTCAATTAGTCATAAAGGGTTAGATAATAAGTATCAAATAAAACATGACAATGATAAAAATATCAATCAAAAATGAACATGAAATCATAATACTTTTCCACAAAACATGCAATAAGAACACATAAAATCAAATTATTAATCATACACTATGAAAAAAGAAGGAATAGATGTGATACAATAATCAAGAGAAATAGAGAATAAAATTGGAGTGTGTTAAAACATGAAAATATGGAAGAAAAGGGGAATGTTTTTTATGATTAAGGAACAAACACATGAATAGGAAAACATTACCTAAAAAACAATTAAATGAAAAAATTACTTCATAGTCCATGTATCAAAATCTCATGAAACATGTTATGGTGGTCCAGATATCACATTCCTACAACCCCTTTTTTTAATGGGTCATGAATCACAATCATATGACCTCTTAGTCAATTGTGAATAATAACAAGAGAAACCATTACATCTCCTGAGATATTGGACATTAACAAATGTGTTTTTGGATGATGTAGGACCGCACTAGTAACCATCAATACATATGTTCTCTATTTGTAATTAATGGTTTACTATTTCATTAAATACACATTAATGGAATGTGTTTTTTGTAACACTCTAATGGTATCACATAAAAAATGCATTAGGAATTTTATAAGAATATACCAAAATTAAATCACCCAAAAATATTTATTCATAATGTATCTTAAAGGGTATTTCTAGAAATATTACTCTGAATGAGATAATTATTTATTTGATAAAGTTTAAAGTGGATGTGAACCATTTTAAATTATTTTTAAAAATGTATTTCCTAACATTATCATAGAAAGGTGAAGTTTTCATTCAAAATATAAATTTGTTTTTTAATAAGGTAATGTAATATGTTTTAAAAACCATCTTAAAAGACATCCCAATAACTAATAATTTAATTGAAATAATGGTTTAGTCAACAAATTATGGGTAGAGGACAAATGATTCAATCATGAAAAATACCTTTTTAATATTGAAAATAATTTTATTGAAACCCAAAACATTTATAAGAGTAATAAAGATTTCTTTTGAGTGAGTAATACAGATAAATATGATGGTTTAATGGTGTAATACATATTTTGTATTCAAAATATGAATAGACAACACTTATGGAATGAAATAATACAGTCATGAATGGGATAAAACCATTATAAATGATGCGAGTTATTAATAACAACTCGATTTTTTAATATTTGATGGAATAAATCAAAAAATAATATTTTGATGATATAATAAAAATTATGTAGATAGGGATTGTAATAGAATAGACCCTTCCTTCCCATTCTATTCCATTTATCCAATGCTTGGAGGTCTTGTGGGGGAGTTTGGATACCTTCTAGAACCTAAATTTCGGTTTTACCATCTTGATGGTCACCAAACCATAATAATGATAACATTGTAGTTGTTTTTCATCATTTTATAGATATAGGTGATATGGGTACATTTAGTGCTTTACAGTTAGGTTTTATAATGTTTAAAATTGGTTTTCTGGTGGTAGGGTGAACCATTGGTGTGAAACATTGATTGTTTATATTTCATTTGTAATTTATGATGAGTGTTTCATTTTTGTTAAACATAAGAGATTGAAAAGCCCTATGAATTGATGTGTTAGTGTGTTTTAGTTTGGTGAGGTCCAGAATAAGATTCATGGTATAACATCAATTGGGGTGTATCTATGCTGTGTAATTTTACAAGGAAGATTGAGATAAATCTGTTCCTTGCACTATTCCCTAGTGACTGGTGTGGTAATGGTCACATGTATTTTCAATATTCATGCGACAATAATCCTAACCTATTATAAGTTAATAAAAGTAAATTTATTTGTCTAGGTAGATTAGTTTAATGTTTGGGAGGTGCTATAATAGTCATTTAATTTCAATGCGACTACTCTTGGCTTCACCATATCTTGAATAAAGGGAACACTCTATCTTGAACATGGGTAACCAAACATAATATTCTCTCACATAACAATACTGAATTGGTTATAATGATGTCATCTAGGTATCTCTTATAAAGGTCTAGAATGAGTGTATGGTTATGTGTGGGTAACAAAAAAATATGTTATCCTTCAAAACCAGTATGTAACACTTTTTATTGAAATAATAATATGGAATAGTTGGTTTAAATATTTTTTGAGAGTAATCGGTATCATCCGTGAATTGTTTAATTATAAGATATTTCAAATTATTGTGTGTGGGAAATTAGATAGATACTAATATAATATAAATTAAATATGTATTTGGCTCATTTAATAGGGGATATCTAGGTATAATAATGTTTAGAGTTTTTAAAAACCAGTCCTACTTCAATTATTGTTCATTTCAACCTCCCAATGTTGGGTAATAAATTATATCCTATTCATGTACAATGATTTCCTTTTGAATGTTCATGTAACTTCCTACAACCCTAGGTTAGTTGTTAATATTTCCCCCCTCCCTCCCTCCCTATCTATTCATCACCCTCAGTCTATATATTTTATGGCAATAATCTGTGAATCTCATTCCACATAGACAATTCAATACTTATCTCCATTTTTTTCCAAATTATGATATAATCATTTTTTCACTAGATAATGACCATGAACCAACATAAACAAGTAAAATGAAATTAAAATTTGACAATAAGTAAAGTGGGATGATACATATGTATTTTTATTCATATTTTTGTATTTCATGTATTATTGAAGCTACTATTCTCATAGGAAAAACAACATGAAAAACAAGTCGTAAGAAGGAAATAAAAGAGTTTTAATTTTAATTTAAGAAATTTAGTGAATTTATTTTGTTGGTTCATTAATATAGAAGAATTTTTTTCTATAAATTATTTCTTGAACATTAAAAAATCTAGTAGGATCAACTTTATTGATGTGAATCGTTTTACATTTAGTAAATTATTTTTTTAATATTTGGTTGATGGAAGCATGAGAAATAAATTAATTAATAATTAAATCTAGTAATTTAGTTGTATTTTGTTAATTATTAGGAACCAAAATATGATTTCTTATACACCCTTATAATATATGGATAGAGTTAATTTTTTTTATTGGTGTGATGGGGTTGTGATTGTGTTATGGGAAAAAATTATGTATATATATATATTTGTATGATTTAGTTGTTAATGTGTTTGGGTAAGGGGATGGTTTTGGTGAATTAGTTGGCATGTTGAATGGGTTTTCAATAATAGTGTCCCATTATTTTCATACAAAATTATCACATAATGTTTTATGAATACTCAATATATAACAATATGATCTATGTCGGAACAATAATGTTGTAGTTTCTTTGGAGACTAGATACAAAAATCTTCTAATATCATGAAATATATTCAATATATGCCAAAAAGATATTATTACATAGTAATACTCATCGTCATACCCTGTATATAATATTAATTAATGGATTTTGGAATGAAAACATTACAAAATGTGAGATTAGATTCTTAGTGAAGGTAAATAAGGTATATTTAAATGATCATGATGACATAACATTACTATAAGGGTATGCGAACAAGATCTAAAAATTTGAAAATCCATAAAAAGAATATTATAGATCACAATATTGAATCATGGTAAAAATAATGGTAGTTCATAAGAAATGAATTATAATGAAATAAAATAATATTTTCCACAAGACCCTTACATTGGAATAATACATACATTTTCGGCATACACATTGTCAATTAAAATCAATTCCTTAGTCAAGGATCACTGAAAATAATAACATATTTGACTGAGTTCACTCCCAAATACTTCATATTCATAGTTAATGATAAATCCCAAGACTATCAATGTTGGAATACTATATTATTTAACATGGTTCTCTTTCCTTTTCTGTAGATAACCAATCTTGACGTACATAGACATTACATTACTTTTTTGGAATACTTAATACATAACAAAAACCAACACACAAGGACCGTAATAGTTTAGTGTCTTTGGAAACTCGGAAAAATAATCTTCTAATCATGGTGAAAGATCTTCAACATCTCCCATAAAGATCTTCCAATTTTATTCTTACCTAAAACATTTATTTATATCTTGGGGAAAAGAAAACATATAAAGGGTGATCTCAAATGCATTTTAAGGGTAAGAATAAATAAAATAAAACAAATCATATACATTTGAACTTAAAAACATAAACATAATTTTTAAACATCAAAATCTTAAGCAATGAAATAAAACATGGCTGCACGTAAGGCATAGATCATAACAGAACACCAATCATGATAAAATATCATGGGAATAAAACATTTAATTGTGGAAAACCATTAGGAACATGATATTATTTCTATAGTAGCCAAGGGATTTCTGCCAAACCATCTTAGTGGACAAAGTACGTTTCTGAATCAAGTTCACTCCCCGTTCCAGTCCTGTATCACTGAATCAGATTAACTTACCATTATAACCATGTATATCTCATGAGATATAAATCTTTACCCAATGAATTTGAGGGAGATATAGGTCCCACCCATCTCATAATGAAATCATTCTTTCGTGTGCCGAAAAATAAACATACATCATTCATAATAACCCAATGAATTAAATGGGTTTCATAAACATCATCCCATCATAACATAAATTATATAAAATAAATGGATATCATTTCATCATAAGAAAAATCAAACCATGTAAATAATAGATACACTATACTTGAAACCTAAACATACTTAAAAATTTCATCTTAGATGAAAAATAGTTTTGATAAAACACTTGAAATGAATTATTGAGGAAAATATCCTTTCTTCATCAAAATCATTTTCTTTTCTAAAAATGCCATGAAATTTTAAAATAAAATGATATTGTTGAAAATAATCGTGAAAACTTTTAGATGAAGCTTCAGGAAAATTAAGTGTTATGAAACCGAAAAAATCCATTCATGTCGTATAAGTTAAAAATAACATTCTTTTCGTACTTTTTCCATAAAATTCAAAAAGTACCATGTATGGTAAACAAAAGAAAGATTCATTCGATAACACAAAGTAAAAGTCAAAGAGGGGTAAAAATGAATTTAAAAATACATGGAATAATATTAAAAACTTTGTGAAGAACATTTTTATGGACAAGGATGAAAAATATAACCCCAGTAAATACTTACGAATAAACAATCTCGGATAAGAACGAGATTGGAATAATTATCACTTACCTTAGGTCTGATATGCTTCGTACATATCCGAATCTCCTGTATAATTATTTAAATAATGGAATTGAATTATTAAATAATAATTTTCATTGTTATTATACCATATATTGATCACTTATTACTTTTTATTACACGTTATTTTGTAAATTCCATGTTAAAGTAGTGTTTTGGGTAAAATCGTTTTATTTATCGTACATGTTTGGATTTGTTGTTATTGATATTATTTTTACTTATATCATGATTTAATTACTTGAAGAATTTAAATCATGATTTATATATCATATATATTCAGTATATATATATAATAGATAGATAAATGAAATGAAATACACCTTTCATGGAGACAGTAGGCCGTACATACACGTGAACACTGTTTTCCATTCCTTATTGACTTGAATGGAAGTAAGTAGATGAAACATATATATATATATAAAGTATCTTTATAATTTCATATATTTCATTATTATTCATTATATACACATTATAATTATTCTTGAGTGGTTAACATGGAGAATGAGTCTCATCGCGTCGTGGAGATGGTAATCCGTACGTATGCACGAGCGATGATATCATTCCCATAATTATTGAATTGAATTGGAGTGGATTATATAATATCTAAGAATAATTATTATTTTATAACAAATACACATAGTTATTATTTACACCATTATACCCATCCATGTAAGGTGGTGGTGGAAAAACAGATTACACCACAGCGTGGAGACAGTATTCCGTACGTACGCATGCGCAGTGATTTCGTTTTCCGTAGGATGGATAGAAGGTGAAATGGGGTTGTTTCATATTTATAATAACATATCAGTATATTAGTGATACTGATGTTATTACTTTATAATGAAACAACTAAAGAATAACAAGTTGAAGAAGAAATAAACTTGAAAGAATTTGTAGAAGACATTACCTCTTCTTCAACGCACCTCTTTGAATCTTCTTATTAAGGCACTAGAGTTGGTCTTTTGAGAAGACCAGAACATATATAATGTTTCTATGGATGTTTATAAGGGAAATGGGGAGGGTTTGGCCGAGCTTGAAGGCTCAAAATTGTTTAAAGAGAAGAGGGAGGATGTGCCCTTTTATAAGGGAGGAGAGGGGCACCTTAGAAAAAACATAAAACTATTATTTTATAATAAAGTCATATTCGGTTTATAATAGCTCCAAATTAATTTATTTAGAGACTAATGTGGTTATGGGTCGTAGTTATCTGAAAAAAAAAGGTTTTAGACAAGTTTAAGTTTCTATTTTAACCTTATCAATTAGATTTAACTCTAAGATAAATAATTTAACATTTACCATGTATTCATGTTTTCTTACACTATATGGTTATTAAAATAACTATAACAAGCCAATATAACCCCAAGTGGTTCATTATTAATAAATATATCCTTATCTAGGCCATTTTAAAGATCCTTAGATTTTTAGGAATATAATATCAATTAATAATATAATATATCTTTTAAAAAAAATTTAATGTCAATTTTGAAACTATTTGGTAATTGATTTTTTTGAAAATCAAGAAAGCATGATTAGTTCGAAGAAAGTTAATTGAATAAATACTAACATGGAATATTAACCTATAAAATTAGTGTAATTTACAAAAAGTTTCAAATTACATTTATTTGGGTATTTATAAAATCAATTAGGTAAGTATTTCATTAATAAGGTAATTACTACATCATTATTGTGTCATAAATAAATTAAAGTATATAATGTTAAAAAATTATAAATAAAATACTACTATGTATAAAATAATTATATCTTTTTAATTAATATTTATAATCTAGTTTATCTTATGCATAACCCTATATTAAAAATGTTTTAGTTATTAAACATTGTTTTTAACTATTTTAACTCTTCTTTGAATTAAATAATAATAAATGTCCTAATCTAATCAGAGTGGACCTAAATGATAATATTATATTCTTAATGTTGTTTTTGGTCTAATTATACTTATCCAAAAGAATTAGTACATGAGTTAGGGTAATAATAATATCATTTTTACCCTTAATTACCCTATTTACTTTTAACCGCGGTAAATAAAAGTAAAAAGTAACTATTCACCAAAAATTATTTTTATCTTATTGAACAACATTTTAATCTTTGATATTAACCGTTTCTCTTGGATTTTCGAAATTCAACTCACGGAAACGGTAAAATTATGTTTTATGTACAATTGAAAATGCTCATAAGAGGTGGGTATAAGGCGGTAAACAGTTCAATAAAATTTTTATATATCTTTATTTTTATAAAATGACTCCAATGAATTACATTGAACTTATATAGGTATTATGTATCTATTTTTACCTAAAATAAGTTTAATTAAAACAAATGGTTATTTAAATATAAATTCAGTATTAACCAACAACTTAGTGTTTTCACTATTCATCAAAAATTGATTGTTTTAAAAAATTCACCCTAGGATAATTTAGATATTCCAAATCCAAAAATGAAGGCCATTTTGAAAGATAAAATTTATAAAATTTTAAAATGTGGGTATTACTATTCATAACAGATAGTTTATATAATAATTTGATAACATATCACTGTTTAGTGAAACCCGATATTGTGTACTACACACACTATCATGGAAGGTCGTGATTGTGTGTAAAGCAAGCCATGTTAGTGTTTAATGTAGTGAAAGATTCAATTTTTGTTGCATATAATAGAATCCAAACATATTTCATTTATACATTGAATATATATATATATATATATATATATATATACTCAATGTTGCGTAGAATAACTTCTATCAAACGAACATGAAATTGTGTGTAACACGATCCAAGATTAGTGTTGCATATACTGCAAGCTAATACGGTGTTGCGTATAGTGAAATATAATCTCGGTGTAGCGTACAACAAAAGATATGAATGAAAATAAAAAGAATATATCTTATAAAATCTCGGGGTGTTACATTCTACCCCCCTTAAAATGAATTTCACCCTCGAAATTTTTCGGGGTTAGAAATCGTTTACTACTTGAAAGTTTCTTTCATAGAAACCCACATCGTAAAAAGCAATACTAAAACTTAATTTTAAAAACTAATGTATGAAACATAATAGTTACCCAAATTAACTTATTTTTGGGTTTCCACATAGGAGAACATAGGTGAAAATATGGATATGGAAGAGGAATATAACCGTCAAGTTCTGATGGAGAGTGGTAGAGAACATGGCTATGAAAAATCCAACAATCATAAAGCCATAAATTTGTGATGATCTAAGGTACCATCTGATTAATCAGATATGAGGGCACTAGGAATTTTTTTTTGGGTTTTCAAGATCATTTCCCAAATGTTGATGAATTTTCGAATTAAAATAAACACTTAATTGATTTTGGTAATATCTTACCGTTGCTCATGCCTTGAAATTTTTTTACTTAATCTCTTAAAGAAATGAAGTTGAATTTGTCTTTTGAAAACTGTTAGCAGATCATGCGATAGAATGATATTTCATTCCATCTATCTCAAACATAAGGTTATAAAACTTTATATACATAAGTCCATATATGGGGAGATTAATCATATATGGTTCCAAAAAATGGACATATACTTCATCTATCATACCGCTTAATAAAATAAAACTAGTTTATACTATATAGGTACTTCCTGCAGGCCAGTGCTAGGTGATAAAGCCTATCGCACTTCAGTTGTGGGTTCGATTCCTATAACCTTGTCCGATGCGATGGGTCTTCATCCGTCCTACAAGTTTTCCTTTTTCTAAAACATCGCCATTATAACATTCCTGAAATAATATCGAAAAATTGTTCTAGCCGTAAACAATACTATCTGATGTCCAACTTAATCAATTCCAATGATTAGGATTATCCAAAATACTTTTATCCAATCTCACAGTGAAATGTAAATGATTACTAGAAATTTCATCTACCGAGCATGTGAATACCATCATCTATCATACGATATATCTTATTGGTCACATTCCAAATATTTGAATACCGTAATTAGGTACTATCTTGAAAAATGAATACCCATTGAACCATAGTGAAAACATGAATGATTTCAAAATTTAACACTTTCCACGTACTAAAATCCCAAAGTTTCTATATAATCAAACCATGATATCACTTTGTCCTTATATCAGTCATGATCTCATTAATACTATTAAACAAATTATTTTCTCCTTATCCCTTCATTATGCACATATCATCTGCTTTCCAAAAATATTTCAATCACTTTTCATGGTTACTGGTACTATATTCTTATGGAAAATCATAATGAATAAATACATAGATATTCCAATATACCATAAAAGTACCTTAACAACATTATTTGTGAATACCAGTACATAAAAACATAAATCCATACTCTTTAATGATTATCATGGAATAAGTCTTTCCTTGATTTATAAGTAACCTCTTAGTTCACTGAATTGAGTTGGGTAATGCCCATGTTCTCCACAGATAAGACATTGAACCCCATAATAGTTTTTCACTCTATGACCCTTCTCTCCACATAGATAGCATATCCCCCTCCATTTGATGTATTCATCAAGGTTATGCTTCCCTTCTTTAGAAATCTCAATCTTCCTTTCTCTATGCTCCTCACCATGCGAACATGCAGAAGAGTCCATCTTCCTTTTATTTGGTGAATTAGGAATACCAATAAAGTCCACCTTGTTAATCATATGTCGTGATGACTGATTCGGCAAAATCACAAAATCTTTCTTTCTAGTAATTATACAATTTCGTTGCTCATAGTCACCAATTTGTCCATTGGATTCAATGTTGACCCAATTCCATATGGTTCCCTCCATTGAATAAAACCAAAAATCATGGTGTATGAATCATGTGAAATAACAAGGAACCACATAATCATAAAGAGAAACTTATGGGATGTCAATCTTATCACACATTCTTTAATCCATGACACCCTAGGTTCACCTTTTGTTATTCATGATCGTCAACATAATTCTAGGACCGAAACCTATAGTTATACTAAACCTTAAGGGCATCCCTAGAAATACCTTAGAAATATCTCTAGGTATTTCACTAAACTTTTCACATCCTAGTTTCCAAAGGTTAACTAAACCTTTCCTCTAATACCAGCTGTAGATAGCGATGCAAAGCGGGCTTGCGGCCCGTAGGCTTTGCAGGTATGGGGAGGATGTGGGGTGGGGAAGGCCTAAAACATTTTACCGTTTAGAGTGCAGGACAATGTGGGTTAAGCCCGTGCGGGAGAAGGTTAATCCAGGTTGAGCCGGCGCAGGTGTGGGTTTGCCTGCATGCTCGATTTAAATATATATATATCATTTTTACAATATACATTTCTTTAACATTTAATTTTTTTAATAAAATAATAATGGTTAAATGGTGACATATGATTTCTCACCATAATGGTCATAATAATTCACCATTTATTCACATGTTAATTTTAAATTGGTCTATATTTATTTTTCTAATATGATATTATATTATTTATATAGTAATTATTATCCATATTCACAGGGTGTTTCAACCCATCTCTTGAAAAATGGAACTCATCTCCCCTGCGCATGGTTTCAATTCTACAAGAGTTATTATAATCATAATATTTCTTAGGTCTGTTTAATTTTGATATTATTTAATTTTATTTGGTTATTAAGAGAATTGGATAGAAGCTCGTGAAAAAACTAATAAATTCCTCTAAAACCGGTCATTACTTCGAAAGACTTCATTCATTCACAGGTTTAGTTGTTCACATAACCACACAACCAATATTATCATTCACCGCCCATCACCGATCACTCACCTAATTTATATCGCAACAATTCACCACCACATCGGTATTACAACATGCCACCATTACCCCACAAAAAAATGTTCCATCACATCTTTTAAAACTCTAATTATTGTTAATTCATACTTCTCCCCACAAATAACTTTAAGAATAATCATTGAAATATATTATTTAAATGATTATAAATAGTTTTTTTTGTAAATGTAGTTAAGCTCGTGGGAAACCCGTGGGAACCCGCGGAATTATGCGGGGTGGGGCGGGCTTGAATTTTTTTGTTCGCATTATATGCGGGCTTTTGTGGACAAACCCGCGTGGGCTGAAACACGTGCGGGCTTAGCCCGCCCCGCCTCGGCCCGCCCGTTTTGAATTACTAGTTGTAGATACCCAATATTGATGTACATGGACATTACATTACTTTTTCATAATACTTAATATATATAAAAAAACACACAAGGACTATAATAGTTCAGTGTCTTTGGAAACTCAAAAAATTAATATTCTAATCATTGTGAAAGATCTTCAACATCTCCCATAAAGATCATTCCCTTTTGTTTTCTTACATAAAACCTTTATTTATATCCTAGGGAAAAGAAAACATATAAAGGGTGAGCTAAAATGCTTAGTAAGGGTAAGCATGGAGAAAATAAAACAAACCGTATACATTTGAACTTAAAAACATGAACATAATGTTTAAACATCAAAATTTCGAGCAATGAAAAGAAACATGGAAGTACGTAAGGAATATATAATAATGGAATATCAATCATGATAAAATATCATGGGAATAAAACATTGAATTATGGAAAACTATTAAGCACATGATATGATTTCTATAGTATCCAAGGCATTTCTGCAAAGACCAACTTAGTGGAAAAGGTACCTTTCTGAATCAAGTTTACTCCTCGTTCCAGTCCTGTATCACTGAATCAAATTAACATACCATTATATCCATGTATATCTGCTGAGATTTAAATCTTTACCCAATGCATTGTAGGTAGATATATATCCCACCCATCTCATAATGAAATCATTCTTTCGTGTGCCACAAAATAAACATACATCATTCATAATAACCCAACGAATAAATTGGGTTTCATAAACATCATCCCATCATAATATAATCCACCTAATAGAAATGGATATCATTTCATCATAAGAAAAATGAAACCATTTAAATAATAGATACATTATACTTGAAACATAAACAAACTTAAAGATTTCATCTTAGATGGAAAATAGTTTTGATAAAACACTTTAAATTAATTCTTGAGGAAAATATCCTTTTTCTTCAAAATAATTTTCTTTTCTCAAAATCCCATGATATTTTAAAAGAAAAGGATTTTTTTTGAAACTAATCATGAAAACTTGGAAGAAGTAGATTCATAAAAATTAGGCATTATGATACTGTAAAAATTTGTTCATGCCGTATATGTTTAAACAACATTCTTCTCGTACTTTTTCCGAAAAAATCAAAAAGTACCACATATGGTAAACAAAAGAAAGATTCATTCCATAACACAAAGTAAAAGTCAAAGAGGGGTAAAAATGACTTAAAAAATAATGGAATAATGTTTAAAAATTTATGAAAAGCATTTTTATGGACATGGATGAAAAATATAACCCCATTAAATACTTACGAATAAACAATCTCGGATAAGAACGAGATTGGAATAATTATCCCTTACATTAGGTCCGATATGCTTCATAAGTATCCGAAACTCATGTATAATTATTTAAATAATGTCATTGACTTATTACAGAATCATATTAATTTTTATGATATCTTATATGGTTCACTTATGACTTTTTATTATCCGTTCTTTTGTAAATTCCATGTTAAACCAGCGTTTTGGGTAAAATCGTTTTATTTATCGTACGTGTATAGAGTTGTTGTTCATGATATTTTTTTTCTTATATAATGATTTACTTACATCCAGAATTTAAATAATTATTTATATATCATATATATTCAGTATATATATATAGTAGACAGATAAATGAAATGAAATACATCGTTCATGGAGACGGTAGGCCATACGTATGCATGAACGCTGTTTTTCTTTCCTTATTATCTTGAATGGAAGTAAGTAGATGACATATATATATATATACATAAATAAAGTAGCTTTATAATTTCATATATTTCATTATTATTCATTATATATACATTATAATTATTCTTGAGTGGTTAACATGGAGAATGAATCTCATCGCGTCGTGGAGACGGTAATCTGTACGTACGCACGAGCGATGATATCGTTCCCATAATTATTGTATTAAATTGGAGTGGATGGTATAATATCTTAGAATCAGTATTATTTTATAATAAATATACATAGTTATTATTTACACCATTATACCCATCTAAGTAAGGTGGTGGTGGAAAAACAGATTACACCACGGCGTGGAGACAGTATTTCATACGTACGCATGCGTGATGATTTTGTTTTCTGTAGGATGGATAGAAAGTGAAATGGGGTTGTTTAATATTTATAATAACAAATCATTATATTAGTGATACTGATGTTATTACTTTATAACGAATCAAATAAATAATAAGAAGTTGAATAAAAAGAAACTTGAAAGAATCGGTAGAAGGGATTATCTCTTCTTCGACGCACCTCTTTTAAGTTTCTTCTAAAGGCACTAGAGTTGGTCTTTTGAGGAGACCAGAACCTATATAATGTTTCTAAGGATGTTGATAAGGAAAATGGGCAGGGGTTGGCCGATCTTGAAGGCTAAAAATTGTGTAAAGAGAAGAGGGAGGAGGTGCCCTTTTATAAGGGAGGAGAGGGGCACCATAGGAAAAACACAAATATATTATTTTATCATAAAGTCATATTTAGTTTATAATAGCTCCAAATTGATTTATTTAGAGACTAATGTAGAAATGGGTCGCAATAGTCAAATCTAATAGGTTTTAGACAAGTTTAGGTTACTATTTTAACATTGTCGATTAGATTTAACTCTATGTTAAATAATTTACCCTTTACCGTGACTTCTTGTTTTCTTAAACTATATAGTTAATAAAATTACTATAAAAAGTCAAACGAACCCCAAGTGGGTCATTATTAATATATATAACCAAATCTATGTCATTTGTAGAAACCGTAGATTTTTAGGAATAGAATTTCAATTAATAATATAATATTTGTTTTAAAAACTATTTTATGTCAATTTTGACACTATTTGGTAATTGATTTTTGTTAAAATCATAACAGCATGATTAGTTCAAAAAATGAAAATTTAATCAATATTAATATTCCATATTAACCTATAAAATTAGTGGAATTTACATAGAGTCTCAAATTAAATTTATTTGATTATTTATAACATCAATTATGTTAATATTTCATTAATAAGGTAATTACTAAATCATCATTGTGTCATAAATAAATGAAATTATTTAATGTCTAAAAATTATAAATAAAATATAATTATGTAGGAAATATTTTTATTTTTCTATGTAATATTTATATTTGAATTTATCTAATGCATACAAAAATATTTAAAATGTTTTAGTTATTAAACATTGATTTTAACTCTTTTTACTCTTCTTTGAATTAAATAATAATAAATGTCCTAATATAATCCAAGTGGACCTAAATGATAATATTATATTCCTATGGTTGTTTTTGGTCGAATTATACTTATCCAGTAGAATTAGGACATGTTTTAGGGTAATAATAATATCAGTTTTATCCTTAATTACCCTATTTACTTTTAATCGTGGTAAATAAAAGTAAAAAGTTATTACTCACGAAAAATTATTATTATGTTATTGAACAACATTTTACTCCTTGATATTAACCATGTCTCTTAGATTTCCAAATTAAACTCACCGAAGTGGTAAAATAATGTTTTATGTACAATTGCAAATGCCCCTAGGAGGTGGGTAAAAGACTGTAAAAAGTTCAATAAATTTTTATATATCTATATTATTATAAAATGACTCCAATGAATTACATTGAACATATATAGGTATTATGTATCTATTTTTACCTAAAATTAATTTAAATAAAATAAATGATTATTTGAATAAAAAGAAGGTTAAAACCAATAACTCAGTGTTTTCACTATTTATAAAAAATTGAATGTTTTCAAAAACTCACCATAGGATAATTTCGATATTCCGAATTCATAAATGAAGTATATTTTGAAAGATAAAATTTATAAAATTTTAAAAAGTGGGAATTAATATTCATAACGACTAGTTTATATAATATTTTAATAACATATCATTGTTTACTGAAATCCGATATTGCGTACTATTAACACTATCGTGGAAGGTCGTGATTGTGTGTAATGAAATCCAAGTCAAGGTTTTGTGTAGTGCAAGATTCCTTTTTTGTTGCGTATAATAGAATCCAAACATATTTAATTTATACATTGAATATATATATATATACACTCAATGATGCGTAGAATAACTTCTATCAAACGAACTTGAAATTTTGTGTAACACGATCCAAGATTATTGTTACATATACTGCAACATAATACGGTGTTTCATATAGCACAATATAATCTTGGTGTAGCGTACAACAGAAGATATGAAAGAAAATAAAAAGAATATATCTTATAAAATCTCAGGGTGTTACATTTTCATCCCATATATTTTCCTGGGTTATCCATTATCACTCGATTCACTAGAAATATTTATAATTTTGACCCCACCTTTAAAATAATCATAATCCCGTTTTATAGGTTCAAAAATATATTAATTAATTCCTTATATATAATATCCAATATAAATGATATGAGTTTTTTTAAAAATTTATACATTTAATCATAATAAAGCAAGATTAAAATTTTTGGGTTACATAAACATTTCTACATTTTCTCATAGCATAATTCATGAAAAATAAATTGGATACAAAAAAAGTATCAATATAATAAAAAACCACACAGAGAATGAACAACAATAGTCTCCTTGGATCATATCCTTTCTAAGTAATAAGTAACATCAATGGGTATTGTCATGAATTAAAAATATTAAAAATATCAAATCTGTTATACCGTGAAGAAAATACCCTTATCATTTTAGAATCAATTATATAGAATCTAAAAATTTAATAATTTTATGGGAAAAAGTTTCTTTGAAAATATCTATGCAAAATTATAATGATATATTCAATTCCTTGAATGGTTATAATGGTATCAAATTATATTCACTTTATATATTATGAAACAAGGATTTTATACAATGTTTTAGTAAAATGTAAAAGTTGATTTGTTCTAAAAATGAAAATAATATTAATGTAATTTTGTTTTTTAAAAATTTAACAATTGATATAAATGAATTAAAAAATCATTTTAGAATCATAAAATAACATTCTAGAGACATTTTAATAAAAACATGTTCTAGGAAGGAAATGATTCTTGACTGGAAAGTAAAACCATGTTGGATTTCCATAAAATCATTCCTTTGATCTATTTGTTATTTAATTTGTAGAAAATGAAATGAAAAAATTTATTATCCAGAAATAGCCAAAGGATAAAAAAATTAATTTGGTTTATCACACGAGGATAATATAATATCGTCAATGGATATTCAAGATCAAATAATACTAACTATAATTGTATTGACGAAAAATCCCTTAACTCAAGACTCATATTACTTAGTACACTTTTGAATTTAATTTATATTAAATATATATTTATTTTACTTATATTATTGTATGATAAACACAAACGTATATAAAATACTAAATATTATTCACTTATAATTTTATATCAGATATGTATTGAAATTATTTTTTAACATCAATGTTCCAGAAGACAAATTCATCATTTTCATGACTATTTTCATCTTGTAGTTTAAGGGTATATTTAATGATCTTGCTACCATCATCTAGAATTTTTTTTTATGATTTAAATAATATATATATTAATTAGATAAATATTTTTAATATCTCACAAAATGGTGGATATAAATAATTGATTTATCACATTCATCATGATGGTAGGATGCATGTACACATGAATACAATTTTAATTTTTCATTTGATGGAATTGAAATATCTGAAAATAATAATTAAAAAATATTGAATAATTTTTTATAATATATATCATAAACATTAATCAAATTCATTCATAAAATCATCTATGAAACCGGAAATGAAATAGTAATCACACTGCTTCATCGAGGTTGTAGTGTACACATATGCATAACTGAATATATGGTTTTTTAATTTATTTGAAGTTGATAAAGAATCTATGATATTATAAATATAAATTCAAAATTTTATCATAAATACTACTTATAAAAATTATACCAATTAATATAACAATCCAGGATATATGGTGTTGAAAAAAAAATTATATAGCTACGTGGAGATGATAAGCCTTACATACACATGAGTGATCTGTTTGATTTATATAATATTGAAAGAGAGTGTATTATGGTTGTTACATAATCATAATAATAAATCAATAAATTAAATTTACTGGATTAATTTCTTTTAGAATGCTTCCATGGATTTAGAGGAGTTATAAGAATAAAGAAAATAGAACATTATCGGTTATGAGTTACACCTCTCCATTATGAATCCTCTTTTGGATTACACATTCATCATTAAATGGATGATATTTTGGAATGGAAATAATATATAGGTTTTGATTATGTATGTGAGTAATGTATTAGAATAGGTATTTTTTGAGCTATGGGGCTAAAAATGTTTTATTAGGTGAGGAGAAGTAGTTCTGTTTTATAAGTGAGGGGAGGTTCACTATTAGAATTTCCAAAATTTTTAAATCAAAATAAATTAATTTTTATAATAAAGGGACACAAAATTGATATAATATTATTATTTAATGAGGATAATTTTAAGTTATCTCATTCAATATTAGTTTGAAAATTTATATGATTTCTCTATCATTAAATTTTTAACCCGTGTTAATCTTTTGTAGAATTACATTAATATCAAAATTTTCTACACTTTAGGGGTAAAAAAATGCACCATAATTTTACAAGATTACCATAAATGGACCCTTTTAGATATTCTCAATTATATACCATTCAATTTTCTGACAATATTTTTTTTTGTTAATTTAAAACAATTTAATAAAATATTTTTTACTAGGAAATATAATTATTGTAATTTTTGGAACTATCCATTAACTTTGACATTAAACTCATAATTATAGATATGGAGTTATCATATATACATTTAAAACACCAATAATAGGTTAAAAGTATCTTAATGTTTTCTAGAATAATAATTTAAACACATTGTTTTAGTTTTAATATTATTAAAATCATTTCATTAATTCTCTAATAACTGATAACATACTTGTTCATTGTTGCATAAATATTTAAGGTAATTTAATCATAACTCAAAATTATTATTAAATTATAACAATAAAAAAAATAATTTATATTGAAAATAAAAATATATAATAGAATAGATATTTTTTTAATCCCTATGAAAAAATATTAGAGTTATTAACATTAAGAGGGTGACATTTTGTATTTCTCTTTGTGTTGAATTATTATAAATGTCATTATCAAAGAATAATAAACCCATTTTTACATATGATCGAGACATGGATGATAATGGTTTACCTAACCATATCCAATAGGATTGTGGTATGTGTTATAAATCTTTTAATGAATTATCCAATTATTTAACCTTTTTAACCTCTTTTACCTTAACCGAAGATAAACATATTTACCAAGGGTACTATGTAAAATGAATAAACCCCAAAAATTGAAATATACCAAATACGATAAACCAAATTACCAATATTGAATCAATTTTTCAATATTAAATATATATACATTATAGAAATTTATTTTAAAATAATTTCACAAAACACGATGAAACACATTTTTTAGAAAAGTTCATGTTTAGCCTAATATTTTATTTATTCTTAAAAATAGACTAGAAAATTCATTTGATGAATATTAGAAAAGTTGATTTTATATATAATATATAAATTTCATTTAAATCCTTACCCAGAATTGATTAATTTTGTTTATTAATAAAAAACATATCACATTCATAAAAGTAGTTTTTAGAAAGAAATCTATTTTACTCTCAAATTATTATTATTTCACTTCTAATGTATTGATAACCGATTAATACATTTTATCCATGTATACAGTATAAATTTTTCATACTTTAGCAATACCTATTCAATCCTTTCCATATAATAGCTTCAAGATAATTATCCCATTAAATAACAATATTTATATAGTTTAATATGGTTCATTTAAAATCAATTTTTCCATCAAAGAAAGCTATCAATGAAAGAAAGTTTACTATAGAAAACATTATTGTTAAATCTTATGCTGTTAAATTATAACCCCCTTAAAATGAATTTAACCCTCGATATATATTAACATTCATATAAATGAATGAGGATATATTTGTTTCACCACAACTTCACGGTTCCCATATAACTTCCCTGAATCTATATTTCATCACATATTCTAGTTCCCTTATAACTCAAAATTTTCCATAGAAAAAACAATATATCATTCAAACCCATGGTATATAAATCCCAATGATCATTTACTTTTTATTTTTACTACCAAACTGGTATTTATGAGTCTGAATCCCAATCAATAATTCATGTCAAAATATACTCTTCTTTTGTAGTGGAACAACACACCATATCCCACCTTTCATCCAGGGTGCATTTACCGTGGGATTTATAGTAAAAATTCACTAGAGAACGAATTTTTATAACGTGGTTAGTATTCATACAGAAAATAATTACCCCTACAAATAGTAGTACGCTAAGGAAATATTACTTTAGAAATCATTGTGAACTATCATCTAGAGAATATTTTCCTTCAACCTCACAATTCAAACGTAGTGATTTTGATTTATGTTTAGTGTGATTATATTCTATATTTTTATATTTTTTCTATCTTAATTTTAACCCCAAATGCATAGTTTCATGTTGTAAAGGTGAATCAATATCAAGGTTCCACGCCTAGATGATTTTCAAATCATTATATATTTTCTTTTTGGAGGGTGAAACATTATGGCCATGACCCATTCTCCCAGTTTTTAACTATTGTTTGGTAAAATTGATATTTTATCACCCATTTATTCCCAAAATGAGTTTTAATCATGTTTTCATTGGGGTTTTGGTAGTAAAAACCAAAATATTTAACGTACATCATAGTAGAGAAATCCCTCTCTCATCCTTGAAGCGTGATGTTAATTCATAATTCCTATATCTATCCAAAAATCATGATGTTAAATTTTACATAATGAATCATCTAAGATATATTACCATAAATGGAAATCCTTTTAGATTGTGTTAATTGTCCATAAATAATTAATAATCCATTCTGTAATTTCTATGACCTCAAATCCCAACACCACTACATTCTAGGATATATGTCCACAAAATATTACAAATAATTTAGTGAGATCTATGGGAGATAAATCTATTTAACCCTAATGATATCATTATTCATTCCTATAGAGAATGATAAATTAAAAATATTCTGTCACATATGCACATAATATTTGAACATGGACTACCATCTTACCCTATTATCATCTCATTGAAACACCCCATTGAAATTTTAAATTCCTGACGATATAAACTCATGAGTTTATACTATCTTATTTAACATTCCTATCCTCCCTAGGAAAAAAATTTAATTAAGTATTTAGATGGATATCTCTAACATTTCCATATTTTATCACCTATAAGGATATAACAACACCATAGTCTCATCTTACCCACATTAATTTTACACATTATAGAGGAACCAGTCACGTAATTTCTAAACATACTCCCCTATTTTGATTGAACAATGTGAAATTTCCTTCCCCAATAAAGGGTATAACTCTTTAATTAAATATTTTTATCAATATGGATTTAAGAGCCATGTTTATATCTTATTAAATGTTTATCATCATTCCATATGCTTATCTTATCCACTGGACCATTATCTAAGAGTCACAAAATAATTTTACATACATCTCCTTTTTCTTTTTGATTACAATCACCCATGGTGTTGTTCCCCATGCACCTATAAATTAACAGGGAGAAATAAAAATTTAATCACACTTAAAAATCCGATAATCTCACAAGTTTCCCACATAGTTGTTGATTTGATATTTCATCCCCAACCCATTGACACGTGTTTGACACTCTAATATAATTTAAAGATATTATATTTAGCCCATGTTTATCACAACAATATGTCTCAAATAGGCTTATATGATTTATATTTTTTTTAATTAATGATAACAAGAATAAATAAACTTAATGACATGTTATTTTAGTGATTGACTAAAAATTTGATGATACATGTCATCGCTATCTTCATAAAACCCTATTATGAGGGTGTGGTAGCATTTATTGATGTTGAAACATTTTCCTGATTAAATGATCCTGGGGAAAAATGACCAAAATTGTAGTAAATTGGTTATCCTTATATTTCATGACTTCTATTGGACTTTGGAGTATATATCCTTCAAAAATGATTCAAAATCCCAAGATATGGTGGTGAGATATTCCCATCATGAGTATGACATGGGTTGTATATTTTATTGAAAAATGAGTAAAAGAAAAGAAACCTAATTTTTATGATTTTATGGGAACTTTTATTCCTTATTGAACATATTATGCTAGAAATCCCTATATATAGGGGAATATTTGTTTCCTGGGCATCGATTTGACTTGTCCTGGAACACAAGGAGCCTTGTTGATCAAATATAACTCCATTTAATGTTAGAAATCTTTAAAATATATAACTAGATTATAATTTTAGTCATTTTGGATGAGATTGTGACTGAATATAATAAATATTTCCTATGATTCATATGTGTGAATTTATACAAAAAATATTTATAACAGTAGTAATTATAGAGTAATTACGAAATTCACATGAAACTCTGAGTTTTTCGAGCTAGAAAATTATTACCCCAAGAAAATATACATATATTCACTTATAAAATAGTTTTAGAAATGGAATTTCTATTAATAATACATTATTCTAGAGAAAAGTCCTATAAATACACCTCACCTATATTTTTAGGTTCTATCGATTCAGATTTCATAACAATAGATATAATCTCATGTAGAATTTAATGAATTTATTCACAAAACACAAAACACCACAATGTACTATAGTAGGTGAGAAAAAATATGTAAATTATGTCATAAATGTACTTGATGTTGTGGATTATGCATGATATGTTCTAACTCAGCTACCTACCTGGATGAACAAAAATTGAGATAGAGGAAAACTATATATGCATGTAATAGTTTAAAATCTATCGCAAAATGTGAAAATTTCATTCCATGGTAACAAACATGAAGTCCTCCATTCATAAATAATACATTCATAACATATGAGACCTCAATGATCCAACACCCTTTTGATATAGGTTTCCATAATAAAAACCATTTACAATTGAATATTTTTTTCAACATTCAAACACAATCCCTTTCAAAAATAATGAAGTATGAAATATATATGTATTTTCCTCCAAACCCTAGGCTTTCTCACCACAACCCCTTTTCTATATGCATAGGCTGGGAAACATACATTATTTTTACACCTCAGTATGGTCTATGAAATAGTTGTTTTTTGTAATCCACTCAAATATCCATAATAATGTCTAGTAGTATCTTGGGAATCATATTTTGTACATTCCATAACCATGTACTAATTTATGATCTGAACCTTGATCAACTAAATGATCCATCACTCAAAATGGTATCATCATTTCATAATTCCTACTGTAGTCAACAATGTTTCATCCTTTTCTACAAATGAATAAATATTTCAAAACATTAAATAGTATGGAATTTCCTTATCACATGACCAAAAACCAAGAACCATAAACTTCATGTGTTTTAAATTATGATAAAATATGATACATCAAACACCCCTTTGGGGGTTCAAAACTAGGATAAAATAGCCATATTTGTTTCATAAAAATGTCGATAAAAAATAGAACATATAAAACTAAAAACCAATATAAATTATAGAGTGTCCCTAAAATACATTTGACATGTTCATTCAATTATGTTAAGGGAATTAGTTGATTCATCCTTACTATATGTTAACTCATGCACACCCTTATGTGATGACTATAAGTAGATTCATCCCAATAATTTGTTAACGAATTTCAAACATTATATGATTAGATTTTGTGGAACCATTCGTTATTCCATGAGCATAATACTCCCTCTATGATGATCATGTGATGAGGAAAATACCATGATTCATGGGTAACCCATCCATCTTTATGATGTATTCTTATAGAGATATAGATCACATACATATTGTTTCTTAGGTATTGATCCTAGTATAACTCATGTGATGGGAAAATGATGTAATATATGGTTTCCAAAAGCATCATATGCAAAAAAATTATGTACCTATAAACATTCATTGGGAGATAATCCTATGACACTACACTTCATTGTGTGATGAGAACATGATAACACATTGGATACTCTTAGGATTCATTATGTGATGAGCATAAGTTTCCCTTTTTGATGAGGACCACATTCAATTGATGATAAACCTTGGATATCGTACATAATGATAATATGTTTCCAGGTGTGATCATAACTTGATGCCTCATGTAATGAGCATGAGTTTCATCACGTGACAAACGTGGGATTCCATATATAGAGATACCATGATCCTTTAACTAGGGAGTATATGATTCTTGGTGTGATGAGAAATAGATATATCATCTGGAATACAAAAGATTCATCATTGAAAAATCACGTGATGAATTTTATAATTATCCCAATAAACTATATATGAAAATAATTGGATTCCATTATGTCATTATTAAGAATGTTTAAAAAGATGGAAATTATTTCCAATAATTCGAAGAATTTTTATCCACTACAATAAAAATTGTCCATCTAGTTAAAGTCTCCAATGATATAGTTATCTGATTTCAACTATAAAATGGGGTTGGGGATGAGATTCATGAATATTTATTTTATTATTATAGATACCCATAATTGGTGACAAATTAAGTAGAGGAATGTGATGATATACTTTCATTATACTCTAAATCCAAACCCAACATAAACACAGTAATGGTTATAAACAACTACCTTTGAAATAAGGTAATGTGTGACCCAGATCATGACAATATGAGGTTACACATGGTTAATATGTGCTAAAAATAAACAATCTAGAAATAATAGTTCTGCATTAAAATGATAAAATTACTTAAGGAAATCCATGATGACCCATATAATATCATTCCTCATAGATGTCTCTAGTAACACAAAAAAAAATTATTCTATGACAACATTTCTATTTATTTCACTTTAATACATGATTTAATAAATTATATTTTACGTAATAATACGTAGAATATAAATAATTCTATTTTCATTATGAATTAAATAAATTAAATAACATCCTAAAATATGGAAAAACATAATTTTTATTGATGTTTTTTTATATTTTCACACTTAAAACAACAAGGGTTAAATTGGGGACCTATATAAGAAAGGGGTGAGCTATAAATCCCAGGAAGGGAATAAAAATGGAATAAATGGAATAATTTATAACATGTTAGTCAATAGTTATATAAATTGAGAATAAAAGGAGTGAGAATCATAAACATGGCTAATGATTCATGGCATAGCATAATAATTGTAGAGGCAACCTGGGAATTGTGTTAACAAATTAATACAATGCATCAAAAACATATGTCATGACTAAATTCTAGGAAACAGTTTTGGATAAAGTACCATAAATAAATCAGGTTTACTCCCTTTCCCAACCTGACATCTCATGTGACTAAACATTACCCAATTCATTGGAGCTCTTTATAATTTTGGGCGCACTCATCACTTACATTTCTTTATTATACATAACTGTGCCACATAGATCATACAACATGGAATAATTTTTCATCACATTTTATTACAAGATAAAGGAGTTTAGAATACATATATGTATGTACCTAATAAAATATGTTTAGGTTTATAAATGTGAAGAGTCTGGTGAGGAGTTTGGTATGGGTATTTACTACACTTTTTTGGACATGTAATACCATGGTGATATTTCAGCAGCATAAAAGGGGGAAATAAATGTTCATTGGAGGTATTAATTAGTGTGAAATGGGTTTTAATCATTTATAAATCTTATCATCAGTATGGGACTTGTGAAAAGACACACCCCATCATTAGGAAATAAAAATAGTGTGTATGAAAATAAAAATATTATTAAATAAAGGGGATAAAGAGAGGATTCCTTACTTGAGTGTTTAACACCAAATTCTTAGTAATTTCTTATTGAAATCCCGATGCTACTTGGGTGGACTCTAGTGTATATAGGGACATGTACAAACATCCTACAAGAATTTTTATTGAATAAAAATTAGTGATTGGATGGGTTTAGATACGAAATGAGATGAATTGTTTATCATTTATCAAATATATGTTTTAAAGTCTATATAATAAAATAAAATAAAACATAAATAGAACATTGATGTTTGCCATTATGTTTTTAAAATAATAATGGTTTTAATTATTTTATAATCCATGGTCCTAACATAATAGAATAATACCATTTATTATCTGGATGCGAGTCAACCCTTTAAATAAATGATTTTAAGACCTTAAAATATATTAGTGGTTTTGGAGGATTCATGATGGATTTATAAAATTTGTAAAATATACATAAAAACAAATTAAATTAAAATGTAAAAATAGATTTGGTCTTGGAAACCCATTAAAATATTTGTTACATCACTTTTATGTCAGTATTATGTCATAATACAGACTTTATATTTATTAGGTTTATAAGTTTTACATAAAATTTCATCTAACTCAGAAAATTATTAAAAATTTAAAATTGGAAAATTTGGACATTATGATTAAAAAAATTATATTATTTTTATCAAATTAATCTTATAAATATATGTATTTTAACATATAAAATCAAAATCAACAATTATTGAGAAATGATAGGTTTTTTGACAATTAATGTTTTCAAACACTTATGGAAATTACATTTGACATCCTAAAAATAATATGATCATTTATATTTGATAAAAATTATTTAATAATAAAATTTTATTAAATTAAAATTTATTTTAAAAATTCATCAATTCATAAAAATAGATTCATTAATTTAATTTTAATATTACCCAATGTACTATTTTTGTTTTATTGCAACAAAATAAAAATCATTTATAAAGGAATAATATTAGTATTATAATATTTTTCACTATTATTCTAAAAATAATGTAAATACTCATATTTATAGGGTCTTTATATATATTCCATTATTAAATTATAAATTCTCATTAGAGTAATGTACACGACAGTGAGAATTTCATGGGGAGGTTCGATATACATGGTCTAGGTCATGATCTAGATGATCATGAAATTCTCCCATAAAGAGTTTTGATCATTCTTATGTTGTTGGATATCTTCTTGGGCATGGCCAAGGAAAAACACCAGTGATGCAATCTCCCTCAAAAGCTCATATATATGGGCTTCATTGGGTATGATCCTACTATTTGAGTTCATCACTTCCTTTATATTTGTCAACTGGATTTCTTAAAACCGGTTTTTTTTCTAATCATGTGATCCATTTTCAATGACTATGTTATCAAAGGTAATGATTCTTAATGGTCATTTATATTTGATATTATATAATAAGAAAAATTAAGTAAATGTGTTTTAAATTACCATATTAAATGATAATACGTTTACATAAAATACAAGGGGAATTTTATTTTTAATAGTTCGGGTCATTAAAATCTCCCCCCTTTATAAAAAATTCATTCAAAATTATATTTTCACAAACTAAAATAGAATATGGTAATTTTGTTTCATCACTTCCTCTAGTTTCTATGTCTCTTATTCAAACATGTGGTTTCCATAGAACACTATGACCATGTGCATTGTCTTATTTCATATAATTTTGTCTATATGATCTGTGATATTTAATGTATGCTCCCCATATAAGAGATCATTCTCAAAAAATACAACATATGGATTGAGTACATTTGAGGGGTCTCGTTCGTACATGATCAAGAAGGATACATGAAATACAACATCTACTTTTGATAGGATAGGTGGGAGTTCTAGTCGATAAGCCACCACTCTGATGTGATTGAGGATCTCAATGGGGAATATGAATCTTGGACTAAGCTTTCACTTCTTCCCAAATCTCATGAATTTTTTCCATGGAGATATGAGGTTTAATACCTAGTTTCTGACATAAAACTCTATATATTGTAGATGATAATGAATAGCAACATTTTTCTACTCTGAACAGCTTTGATGTGGTATAAAATAATATTGGCATTTTCTACCATTTACATGACCATTTTAGGTGTCATGAACCAACCCGGGTCGACCCTGAAGTGATCACCCGAGCTGGTCCGCGACATGGCTTGAGAGGCGTTCTCGATCCCCCAAGGCTGGTGAAAAGCACTAGGGAATCAATAGAGACTGTGAAAATGATTTTTACCAATAGAAATAAATAAAACTGCAGAAATGATATAGAGCATCACAAAATAAATAAACTAAATACAAAACTAAACATAACTGAACGAAAATAAAGCTAACCGAACTCGACGTCCGAACTAACTCTGTGTGACACCACAGGTCACTCTTCGACTCAACAATAACTCATCTCCCAAAGAAAGCACACTCAATTTATAGCCTGCACAAACACTAAAAATAGAAAATAAATATAGGAGTGGGTATTAAAACTCTGTAGGCTAGCCCGATATCTATTCTCAATGCACTACCTTTAAAATAAAAGAAACACCATTTCATTTTGGAACAACAATTTATGAAAGTATATTTTACTAAATGTTTTACTCAAAATAAAAGTACAAACCATTTCCCTTAAACATTTTTAAATCTAGTTTCATTTCATTAGTGTCAATGGCTTTTTAGAAAGGGAAAGTGATGTTTAAATTTTCAAATTTTTACAAAAATGATTAAACAATTTCATTTGAAAACCATTTGTAGAAACCAAGTCAAAACCAATTTATCAAATTCTAAGGAAAACATTATCGAAAAATGCATAAAAGTAAGTACACAACATGAGAAATGTAGAAATACATACAAGTACCAAATCATCACAGAAAGTAACTGAATGTCCATAGACATGGGTGATCCTAGGAGATCAAGAATAAACCAGAAGACACCAATACATGAGATATCATCCCCGTTGACATGTCACACACGATGACATAAAAATGCTCAAACACTCAACCATCCTTTCTTTGGATGTAAGAGGTAAAAGTCCCATAGTAAGAAACCCAATATATCCACTTACTATGGGCCACTAGTCAGAACCATAGCAGTGTGGCACTCAGTCTCAGAATATTCTCTCAATATACCAGGTTCCCATGAATCAAGTATTTAGAAAAGTGGGTGAGACAACCTATAACGACCCATACTTTACATATATTGTTAATACTTCAAAATTGAAGCATACTTATTACAACATATAACAAAACCACAAAAGGACCGTATAGGTATAGTGTCTTTAGAAACTGGGAAACATAAACAATTGGTTCATAAAGCGTCTACACTGTCTCCCATTTATTTCATCATATCTATAGTCCCTTTTGGCATATATTACTTAATAACCTTCTTCCTGACCTGGGGAAAGAAAACATACAAAAGGGTGAGATCAAATGCTCAGTAAGGGTAAACAAAAGAAATATCAATCACATCATATACATAATCACATAACATTTGGAAATCTTATCCTGCAAAAGAGATCATAATTTCATAACATGGGATAAATCATGGCAGTGAAATGTAATCACAGAAATCATAACTTAAAACATGAAACTTTGTGTCATACACACATAATCATAGAGAATCATTTCTTATTATTCAAGGCTCGTGTCCAAGAGTATCTTAGTGGACAAAGTCCCTTTCTGAACTGAGTTCACTCCTCGTTTCAGTCCTGTTTCACTGAACCGGTATAACCTACCGTTCCAGCCATGTCTATCTCATGAGATATAAAATCTTTACCCAATGAATTGGAGGGAGATATAGGTCCCACCAATCTCATAATGATACCATTCTTATGTGTGCCACAAAATCATAAATCATACATCATTTCATAACCCATGTAATAAAAATGGGAATCTTAAACATCGTGACATCATAAAACAATTAAAATAAGATAAAGGAATTCATAAATATATAATTCCATCACAAAATAATCAAATCAATTTAATAATAGGGATAAAAACAGAACCCTTTATTATCTTATATGGAAAATGATTCTGATAAAACACTTGAACTCCATTCTTGAGGAAAATATCCTTTCTGCTTCAAAAACACTTTTCCATTCTTAAAATGTCATACAATTATAAACTAAAAGAATTTGATTAAAAATAAACTTGAAAACTTGTAAAGGAATCTTCTTGGAAATAATGTTTTAAAAATCCATTCATTCCGTATAAGTTAAAAAAACATTCTTCGTACTTTTGTCGGAAAAGTCAAAAAGTACCTCGTACGAAAAACGAAAAAAGATTCCTTTCATATTCTCTACTAAAAACTCACCAAAGGGTAAAATTGGATTTAAAAAATTGTAGGTGGATGGAAATAATATTAAATATTCAGGAAACATGGATGTGGATGATAAAATACACCCCAGTAAATACTAAAGTATAAACAATCTCGGATAAAAATAAGATTGTGATATTTCCCTTACCCTAGGTCCGATATGCTTTGTACGTGTCCGAACCTCCAGTATAATGATTTAAATAATGTTATTGACTTATTCCAGAATCATAAATATTTTTATGATATCAAATTTGGTCATATTCGTACCATCTTAGTAGTAATATTTCATTGCTACTTGTTATTCGGGTGTTTAAAACTTTTTGTTCTTATGCATGTTTTGTCGAATAAATTCTTATTCTTATCTTTAGGTTATAGATACCTTATTTCCAGAACGGTATTAGTGTAATATATATCATATTAATTCATTCAATTCATTTATATAATCATAATGAAATGAAGATCATGTAGAACGAGTCGCATCATAACGTGGAGACGGTATTCCGTACCTACGCACGAGTGATAATATCGTTCCTATTTTTGTGGAATTGTATTGGAGTGTATGTATACTATTTCAGAATCCATATAACTTTATAATAGTCATATATAGTCATTATCTACACCATTATACCCATCCATGTAAGGTGGTGGTGGAAAATAGATTACACCACGGCGTGGAGATGATATTCTGTACGTACGCATGCACGGTGATTTCTTTTTCCGTAGGATAGATAGATGGTGAAATAGGGTTGTTTAATACTTATAATAACATATCAGTATATGAGTGATAATTATGTTATTACTTCATAATGAAACAACTAAATAATAATAAGTGGAAGAAGAAATAAAGATGAAAGAATCGGTAACATACATTACCTCTTCTTTGAAGTGCTTCTTTGAGACCTTCTTTTTGGGCACTAAAATTGGTGTTTCAAGAAGACAAGGACCTCTAGGATGTATATAGGGAAGTGGAGAGGAGGAATTGGTAGGGTTTTGCCGAGATTTAAGGCTAAAAGGGGTGTGAGGAAGAGGGGGAGGAGGTGCCCTTTTATAAGGGAGGAGAGGGGCACCTTTGGAATAACGAAAAATATTATTTTATTATAAAGTCAAGTTCGGTTTTAAATAGCTCCTAATTGATATATTTCGAAGATAAGGTGGGTATGGGTCGAAATCCTCTCATCCAATTGAATTTATACAAGTTTATGTTCCTATTTTAACCTTATCATTTAGATTTAACATTAAGTTAAATAAGTTTACTTTTACCGTGTCTTCTTGTGTTCTTATACTATAAGGATAATAAACTTACTATAAGAAGCCAAAATAACCCCAAGTTTTTTATTATTAATATATATAACCTTATATAAGTAATTTGTCCGAACCTTAGATTTTTAGGAATAAAATAACAATTACTAATATAATATTTGTTTTAAAAACTATTTTATGTCAATTTTGACACTATTTAGTAATTGATTTTTGTGAAACTCATAACAGAATTATTAGTTCTAACCAAGTTAATTAAATAAATAATAAAATGTCATAGTAACCTAGAAAATTAGTGGAATTCATAAAAAGTCTCAAATTACATTTATTTTGGTGTTTATAACATCAATTATGTCAATATTTCATTAATAAAATAATTACTGCATAATCATTGTGTCATAAATAAATTAACTTATTTAATGTCTAAAAATTACAAATAAAATACCATTAGGTAGGAAATCTTTTTATATTTCTAATGAATATTTATAGTCGAATTTATCTTATGTATAACCCCATATTAAAAATTATTTACTTATTAAAATTGTATTTTAACTATTTTAACCCTTCTTTAAATAAATTAATAATAAATGTCCTAATCTAATCCAAGTGGGCCTAAATGGTCATATTTTATTCATATGTTTGTTTTTGGTCGAATTACACTTGTCCAATAGAATTAGGACAGGTTTTAGGGTAATAATAATATCATCTTTACCCTTAAATACCCTATTTACTTTTAACCGTGGTAAAAAAGAGTAAAAAGTTACTATCCACCAAAAATTATTTTCATTTCATTGAACCATATTTTAGTCCTTGATTTTAACCGTGTCTCTCAGAGTTTTGAAATTACACTCACAGAAGCGGTAAAATTATGTTTCATGAAAAATTCATTTTTAAACAACCACTTAGTGGTTTCACTATTCATCAAAAATTGAAAGTTTTCAGAAAAAAAACCAAAATTTCACCCTAGGCTAATTTCGATATTCCGAATCCAAAAATTAAGTCCATTTTGAAAAATAAAATGTATAAAATTTCAAAAAGTGGTTATTACTATTCATAATGGCTAGTTTTAATAATATTTTAATAGCATATCGTTGTTTAGTGAAACTCAGTATTGCGTACGACTCAAGCTATCGAGGAAGGTCGCGATTTCATATAAAGAAAGCTAAGAAAGTTTTGTGTAGAAAAAGATTCCTTTGATGATTTATATAACATAAAAGTCTCGGGTGTTACATTCTACCCCCTTAAAATGAATTTCGCCCTCGAAATTCGTCACTTAGTAACAAACAGATGAGGAAACCTCTCCCTCATCATATCCTCAATCTCCCATGTAGCTTCTTCTAATTGGTTGTTCCTCCATAAAACTTTCACCAATCGAGTGGTCTTGTTTCGTAGGACTTTTTCACTACGACTTAGAATCTATATCGGTTGTTCTTCATAAGAAAGATCTTGCTCCAGCGGTACGACTTCTAAGCTGAGTACATGTGAAGGATCAGGTATGTACTTTCTCAAGAGAGATACATGGAACACATCGTGAACTTGAGAGAGATTCGGTGGAAGCGCCAATCGGTATGATACCTTCCCAACACGATCCAGTATTTCGAAAGGAACGATATATCTAGGGCTCAACTTCCCCTTCTTTCCAAATCTCATAACCCTCTTCCAGGGAGATATTCGTAAGAACACTTTATCACCCACTTCAAACTCTAGGTCTTTTCTTGGGTTTTCGGCATAACTCTTCTATTGACTCTGAGCTGCTATTATGTGTTGTTGAATAGATCTGAACTTTTCTGCCATTTCATCAACGAGATCAGGTCCTAATAGCTTTCTTTCCCCAACTTCATCCCAGCAAGTTGGAGTCCTGCATTTCTTTCAATAGAGAGCTTCATAAGGAGCCATCTGAATACTGAAGTGAAAGCTATTATTATAAGAAAATTTCACCAAAGGTAGGTGTTGATCCAAACCACCTTTGAAATCCATAGAGCAAGATCTCAACATATCTTCTAGGGTTTGAATTGTTCTCTAAAACTGACCGTCTGCCTGAGGATGATAAGCAGTGCGGAAACTCAACTCTGTATCCAGAGTATGCTGAAGACTTCACCAAAACGTCGAGGTAAATCTCGGATCCCGATCAGATATAATAGAAAGTGTTACTCCATGCAATCTTACCACTTCCTTTACATATATCCTGGAAAGATGATCCAGAGAGAAATCCTCTCTAATAGAAATGAAGTGTGCAGACTTTGTAAGACGATCAACTATGACCCAGATAGCATTATTGCCTTTGTATGTTTTAGGAAGTCCTGTGACAAAGTCCATAGTGATGTTTTCCCATTTCCATTCGGGTGTGGATAATGGTTGTAACATCCCCTTAGACTTCGGTCTCTTAGCTTTAACTTGCTGACAAACCAAGCATCGAGAGACAAATTCAGCAACATCTCTTTTCATGCCATCTCACCAGAAGTACTCTTTCAGGTCCCTATACATATTCGTGCTTCCAGGATGAATAGAGAATGAAGAACTATGAACCTCATCCAGCAGCTCCTTCTTTAATTCGGGGATGGGAGGAACACAAACCCGATTCCTGAACTTTATTATCCCATCACAATCAAGGTTGAATTCAGGAACATTTCTCACCTTCTTTTGTAAATTGACATCTTCTTTATGTGCCTCTTTAATCTTCACATGTATAGATGGCTGAACATTCATTTGAGAAAGATAAGATTTTTCCCCTACCATTATAATTCCAAGATCCATCCTTTGTAAATCCATAAATATTGGATCTTTTGTGATCCTCATCATGGATAAACTAGCATGGTCTTTTCAACTTAATGCATCTGCCACCTTGTTTGCTTTCCCAGGGTGGTAATGGATTGATCAGTCGTAATCCTTAATCAGCTCCAACCATCTTCATTGGCGCATATTCAGCTCATTTTGTGTGAAAATATACTTTAAACATTTATGATCAGTATAAATATCACACTTTTCACCATAAAGGTAATACCTCCAAATCTTTAATGAAAATATTACCGCAGCTAACTCCAAATCATGTGTTGGGTAATTTTGCTCCTGGATTTTCAACTGTCGTGAGGCATAAGCTATCACCATATCATTTTGCATAAGAACACTCCCCAATCCCTTCTTGGATGCATCACTATAGATCACAAACCTTTCTCCACTACAAGGCAGGGTGAGCACAGTTGCACTGGATAACCTTCTTTTCAACTCCTTGAAATTTTCTTCACATTCCTACGTCCATACAAACTTAACTCCTTTCCAAGTCAACTTGGTGAGTGGATTAGATAATCGTGAAAAATATTTTCTCAAAACGTCGATAATATCCAGCCAAACCAAGAAAAATTTGGATCTCAGTTACTGTTGTTGGTCTCGACCATCTTTTGATAACCTCTGTTTTTGCTGGATCCATGAATATCCCCTCTTTTGAGATTATGTGACCAATAAATGCAACTTTTTGAAGCCAAAATTCACACTTGGTAAATTTGGCATAAAGCTTCTCCTTTCTCAGGGTCTTCAATATAATTCTCAAGTGATCTTCATGTTCTTCCTTGCTCTTTGAATAGACAAGAATATCGTCTATAAAGACTACCAAAAATTGATCAAGATAGTCCCTAAAGACTCTATTCATCAAATCCATGAAGATAGCAGGGGAATTTGTAAGACCAAATGGAATCACTATAAATTCATATTTTCCATACCTTGTACGGAAAGTCATCTTTGGTATATCCTCCCTTTTGACCCTTAATTGATGACATCCTAAACGAAGATCAATCTTGGAAAAGTATTGAGCTCCGCGTAGTTGGTCAAATAGGTCATCAATGAACGGGAGAGGATATTTGTTCTTGATAGTGATCTTGTTAAGTTCTCGATAATCAATGCAGAGTCTCATTGATCCATCTTTCTTCTTAACAAATAGAACAGGTGCTTCCCAAGGTGATGCACTAGGGCGTATGAATCCCTTATCAAGATTCTCTTGGAGATTCTTCTTCAATTCCTACAACTCAATTGGGGCCATTCTATAAGGAGTCTTTGAAATAGGCAAAGCACCCGGTACGAGTTCTATTGAAAACTCAACTTCACGATTCGGTGGAAGACCCAGTAATTCCTCCGGAAATACATCATCAAACTCCCGTATAATGGGAATATTATTAATCGCGAGTTTCTCACCAACCATTTGAGATAAATAACCTTCATTTAGTGGACTCAATACCCATAAAATGGAAGAAATTTCCACTGGAAGGTTATATTCATCCTTGCATGGATAGACGATCGTAGATTGATCTGTAATATGAAATGTGACTTCCCTTCTTTGGAAATTGATATGAGCTCCATATAAAGAAAGCCAATCCATGCCAAGAATCACATCAAATTCCACTATAGGAAGGATCACAAGATTTGTAGGAAGCACTTTCCCACAAACTTCGATTGGAGAAGAATTATAAACTTTTGATGCGACTGTTGTGCCATTAGGTGTTGTCACAGCTAACTCAACATCTAATTGTTGAGGTAATACGGTAATAACCTTAGAAAATTCTTTAGAAATAAAAGAGTGGGTGGATCCAGAATCAAATAAAACAGTTGCTACTTTAGAGTGGATGGTAAGTGTACCTTTCACCACATCGTTATCATACTCCACATCGCTGATAGAAATTGCATGCGACTTTCCTTTGTCTTTATCCTTAAGAGTTTGTTGACGTCGACCATCATCATCAACCCTTGGATTAGGGAATTTATTGTCATAATGTCCCATCTCCTTGCACTTGAAACATTGATGTGTATTAGGTTCATTCTGTGCATCCCTTCCTTTGTTTGCATCATTAGACATCTTCTTCCCCTCATCGCGGCATTCAGATGCCCGATGACCTTCATTTCCACATTTGAATCATTTACTTGTCCCTTTAAGACAACTCCCTCCATGTTTCTTTCCACACTTTGAGCATAAGGGAAAGCTCATCTTCATTTCAGTGTGATCTTTAGATTTTCATTTGAATTCCATTTTCCTCTTCTTATCAAACCCATATGACTGATGGGTTACTCCAATATCCATCTCGACTTTGAGAGCGCATCGAACGATTTCCTCGTAGCTATTGAAGTCCCTTATGGCTAACGCCCATCGAAGACTTGGTTTTAAGCCACTAAAGAATCGATCGATCTTACTCTCAGGTTGGATAATAATACCAGAAGCGTACTTTACAAGTCTTGTAAAATTTGCTTCATAGGCACCAACAGATTCATCATCCTTTTTCTCCAGTTCAAGAAACTCTTTCTCCATCTTTGTTCGGAGAATACGAGGGAAGTACTTATTGAAAAATAAGTTCTTGAACTCGTCCCATTCCATGGACTCAATTTCATCTCTTTGCCTCGTATTCTTAATAAGATTCCACCATTGATCATCATCTCCTTCCGAACGATACACTGCTAGGATGACTTTATCATGTTCAGAACATTGAAGAACTGAAAATATCATTTCAGTAGTACTAATACACTGTTCAACAACTAATGGATCAGTAGACCCGCTGAAAGAAGGTGGACGCTGCCTCATGAAGGATTCAACAGAATGTTGCTCCTTCCTTTTCTCGTTTGGATGTCCTGCATGATTCATAACTTGAGAAAGTTGTGTGAGCATGGCTACAAGATTTTTCATTCCAGCTCCCATAACGTTTGGTTGCTCAGGGTGACAATCATTGCTTTGCCCGTCGCATTCCACATTAACACAGTTCCTTCGGGTTCCAGCCATTGACTAAAACCAAGAATAATAGTGTGAGAAACACTAATTATAATAGGAAAACCACATAATCAAGAATAAGATTTCACACTTAATGTCTTATCCTAGGTTATTCATGGCCATTTATAAAACACTAAGATTGTGTTCTATGCTTAGACTTATCCTTAGGGTCCTTACTAAGGCTTTCAAATCCTAGTTTCCAAAGGTTTACTATACCTTTCCTCTGATACCAACTATAATGACCCATACTTTACATACATTGTTAATACTTCAAAATTGAAGCATACTTATTACAACATATAACAAAACCACGAAAGGACCGTATAGGTATAGTGTCTTTAGAAACTGGGAAACATAAACAACTGGTTCATAAAGCGTCTACACTGTCTCCCATTTATTTCATCATATCTATAGTCCCTTTTGTCATATCTTACTTAATAACCTTCTTCCTGACCTGGGGAAAGAAAACATACAATAGAGTGAGCTCAAATGCTCAGTAAGGGTAAAAAAAAGAAATATCAATCACATCATATACATAAGCACATAACTTTTGGAAATCTTAACCTGCAAAAGAGATCATAATTTCATAACATGGGATAAATCATGGCAGTGAAATGTAATCACAATAATCATAACTTAAAACATGAAACTTTGTGGAATACACACATAATCATAGAGAATAATTTCTTATTAGTCAAGGCTCATGGCCAAGACTATCTTAGTGGACAATGTCCCTTTCTGAACCGAGTTCACTCCTCGTTTCAGTCCTATTTCACTAAACCGGTATAACCTACCATTCCAGCCATGTCTATCTCATGAGATATAAAATCTTTACCCAATGCATTGGAGGTAGATATAGGTCCCACCCATCTCATAATGATACCATTCTTATGTGTGCCACAAAATCATAAATCATACATCATTTCATAACCCATGTAATAAAAATGGGAATCTTAAACATCGTGACATCATAAAACAATTCATATAAGATAAAGGAATTCATAAAAATATAATTCCATCACAACATAATCAAATCAATGTAATAATAGGGATAAAAACAGAACCCTTTATTATCTTAGATGGAAAATGATTTTGATAAAACACTTGAACTCCATTCTTGAGGAAAATATCATTTCTGCTTCAAAAACACTTTTCCTTTCTTAACATGTCGTACAATTATAAACTAAAATAATTTGATTAAAAATAAACTTGAAAACTTGTAAAGGAATCTTCTTGGAAATAATGTTTTAAAATATCCATTCATTCCATATTAGTTAAAAAAACATTCTTCGTACTTTTGTCAGAAAAGTCAAAAAGTACCTCGTACGAAAAACGACAAAAGATTCTTTTCATATTCTTTACTAAAAACTCACCAAAGGGTAAAAATGGATTTAAAAAATTGTAGGTGGATGTAAATAATATTAAATATTCAGGAAACATGGATGTGGATGATAAAATAGACCCCAGTAAATACTAAAGTATAAACAATCTCGGATAAAAATGAGATTGTGATATTTCCATTCACTTAGGTTCGATATGCTTTGTACGTGTCAGAACCTCCTGTATAATGATTTAAATAATGTTATTGACTTATTACAGAATCATACATATTTTTATGATATCATATTTGGTCATGTTCTTAGCTTCTTAGTAGTAATATTTCATTGCTACTTGTTATTCAGGTGTTTATAACTTTTTGTTCTTATGCGTGTTTTGTCGAATAAATTCTTATTCTTCTCTTTAGGTTATAGATACCTAATTTTCAGAATGGTATTAGTGTAATATATATCATATTAATTCATTCAATTCATTTATATAATCATTATTAAATGAATATCATGTAGAACGAGTCGCATCACATCATGGAGACGGTGTTCCGTACGTACGCACGAGTGATGATATCATTACTATGATCGTGGAATTGTATTGGAGTGTATGTATACTATTTCAGAATTAGTACCAATTTATAATAGTCATATATAGTCGTTATCTACACCATTATACCCATCCAAGTAAGGTGGTGGTGGAAAATAGATTACACCACGGTGTGGAGACGGTATTCTGTATGTACGCACGCGCGGTGATTTCTTTTTCCGTAGGATGGATAGATGGTGAAATAGGGTTGTTTCATACTTAAAATAACATATCAGTATATGAGTGATACTGATTTTATTACTTAATAATGAAACAACTAATATGAAGAAGTGGAAGAAGAAATAAAGATGAAAGAATCGGTAACAGACATTACCTCTTCTTTGAAGTGCTTCTATGAGACCTTCTTTTAGGGAAATAAAATTGGTCTTTGAAGAATACCAGGACCTCTAGGATGTCTCTAGGGAAGTGTAGAGGAGTATGTTTCAGGGGTTGGCCGAGCTTGAAGGCTCAAAGTGGTGTGAGGAAGAGGGGGATGAGGTTCCCTTTTATAAGGGAGGAGAGGGGCACCTTTGGAATAACAATAAATATTATTTTATTATAAAGTAAAGTTCGGTTTTAAATAGCTCCAAATTGATATATTAAGAATCTAAGGTGAGGATGGGTCGAAATACTCTCATCCAATAGAATTTAGACAAGTTTAGGTTCCTATTTTAACCTTATCATTTAGATTTAACATTAAGTTAAATAAGTTTACTTTTACCGTGTCTTCTTGTGTTCTTATACTATATGGTTAATAAACTTACTATAAGCAGCCAAACGAACCCCAAGTTGTTTATTATTAATATATATAACCTTATCTAAGTCATTTGGCCGAACCTTAGATTTTTATGAATAAAATAACAATTACTAATATAATATTTGTTTCAAAAACTATTTTATGTCAATTTTGACACTATTTAGTAGTTGATTTTTGTGAAACTCATAACAGAATTATTAGTTCGAACCAAGTTCATTAAATCAATACTAACATGTTATATTAACCTATAAAATTAGTGAAATTTATAAAAAGTCTCAAATTAAATTTATTTTGGTGTTTATAACATCAATTATGTCAATATTTCATTAATAAAATAATTACTGCATCATCATTGTGTCAAAAATAAATTAAATTATTTAATGTCTAAAAATTACAAATAAAATACCATTAGGTAGGAAATCGTTTTAGATTTCTAATGAATATTTATAGTCGAATTTAGATTATCTATAACCCCATATTAAAAATTATTTACTTATTAAACTTTGATTTTAACTATTTTAACCCTTCTTTAAATAAATTAGTAATAAATGTCCTAATCTAATCCATGTGGGCCTAAATGGTCATATTTTATTCCTAAGTTTGTTTTTGGTCGAATTAAACTTGTCCAATAGAATTAGGACATGTGTTAGGGTAATAATAATGTCATCTTTACCCTTAATTACCCTATTTACTTTTAACCATTGTAAAAAAAGAGTAAAAAGTTACTATTCACCAAAAAATTATTTTCATCTCATTGAACCACATTTTAGTCCTTGATATTAACTATGTCTCTCGGATTTTCGAAATTCCACTCACAGAATCGGTAAAATTAAGTTTTATGAAAAATTCAGTTTTTTTAACTACCACTTAGTGGTTTCATTATTCATAAAAAATTGAATGTTTTCAGAAAAATACCAAAATTTCACCCGAGGCTAATTTCGATATTCCGAATCCAAAAATGAAGTCCATTTTGAAAAATAAAATTTATAAAATTTCAAAAAGTGGTTATTACTATGCGTAACTGCTAGTTTTAATAATATTTTAATAGCATATCGTTGTTTAGTGAAACTTTGTATTGCGTACGACGTAAGCTATCGAGGAAGGTCACAATTTCGTGTAAAGCAAACCAAGCAAGTGTTGTGTAGAAAAAGATTCCTTTGATGATTTATATAACATAAAAGTCTTGGGTGTTACACAACCGATGCCAGTCGAGTATCCAATAACATATATTATTATTATTATTATTATTATTATTATAATAATAATAATAATAATAATAATAATAATAATATACAACCTACATCACCCCAAGAAACTCCATGGAACAACCTCTTGCCTTTAAACTACACGAGCACCGGGGAGCCTGTAAGTGTGGGGCTCCCTAACAATAAGTCGCAACCAAGGCAGGAGAGTTATCCTAGAATTGTTTTCATCAAAACAATTTCATCATTTCCCATAAATATCCCAATGGGCATTAAACACATTTTCCAATAACCACTTAAAAAAACCAAAACCAGTTTGAAACCATTTGAAGAGCCCAAAAATGTTACATCACAAGATGGAAATATTTTTATAAAACCAAACCAAAATATATTTTTTAAAATAAACCGTAAGATCCAACCAGTAATTTCATTAAACACAAAGTGTGTAATAGATAACAAGAAAATAATATTTATCGCATAACAAGGTATAAAACACCACTTTCCACACCAAACTGTGAAACCAAGGATCATAAATCAATATTTATTAATTAAAAGAGGTGCTTAAATCATGAAATGAATGAATCTTTAATTAGAAATGAAAGTGAAAGGGGGAACCGACACCAAGACATAGATAAAAAGTAAAACTCATGTTTGAAACCATGGAGTAGGGTCCAATGTACTAAAAAATAAATACTAAGGGCTAAAAAGCACATAAGATCATTAATCAAACAGTGTGAAACCAAGCAGCAGAAATGAGATCTTCACATTGCTTGGAGGTACCCACCTGAGACGGTCCAAGATCCTCACCTTTGGCGGTAAAAACCAAAAACCACCTGGAGGGAGTCCCAAAAGGAAAACTATATGCCCAGAAGGGGACGTCACTTCTGAAGGATGGTTGTGCTGATTGGGCAGCGCATCTTGGGGGTCGCGCTGAAAAAGAGGGAGGTAGTTCCAAAGGAAAAATATGGACACAGGAAAGGAGAGTTAGCCATTGGTGTTGCGCCCCGAGCATGGGATCACGCCGGTAGAGGCGACACAGTGGAGGAGGGAAGGTCAGAGGCGGACCGCTGGCCGGACAGGTCGTCAGAAATGAAATGCAGCGACCACAACCTGAAGTGGGGTTGTCGTACCATGGAGGTGGGTGCATCAGTTGGGGCTGTTGCACACCTAGAAGGAGTGTCCAGAAGAGGGTCTAGTCACCAGAGTGCAGCGCGCCTGATGTAAAGTCGGTCGGGAAAAGCGGGGCCACTTAGCATTGGGGTGCGATGTAGGCAGTTGGTGAGTGGGGGGAATTGGCGCTTGGTGCCGGGAGTTGGTGAGAATAAGGCCTTGGAGAGTGGTGGTGGTGGTGGGGGGGGGTCAGTCCATTACGGAGGACGTGAGGGATATGGGTATCCATCTGGGAAGAGAGAGGCGGTTTTATGTGACATGTACGGGGTTGGTTGGGGTGCGGGGGTCCGAATGGGGTCTACATACTGCCGTGCGAGGGAGCAGGAGGCGACGTGGAGGAGGAGGAGGCTATTGTGCATAGGGAAGGAGGAGAGTAAGGAACCAGGGCGAGCTAGTTGGGTGCATCGGTAGACAGAGAGGAGCGAGCCGTGGCAGGCAGCTGTGTGCGAGGTCTAGGAGATGGCGGCAGGGTGTGTCGATGAGTAGGACGGGGCATGCCGGACAGCTGCACTGAAAGAGGGAAGCATGCAGGGGGGTGAGGAGGGCCGATGACAGGATGCTGCAAAGGGGAAGGGGAGAGGAGGCCGCTACATAGAGATGATAGGTGGGGGGAGAGAATGAGTGTCTGAAACCCTATAAAGGTAAAAACCATCTAAAAAACTAAATAAAATTAGTAATAATAATAACAATAATAATTATATGAACAAAAATAATAATAGTAATATGAGTATTAAAAATAATAACATCATGATCATAAAATTAAAAATAATAAAAGTATTTATTTCATTTTAATGATAATAAAATTAATATGTTTTATTTTTCATCTAAAATAAAAATGTTAAAATTATTAATAACCATAGATATTTTAAATGATATTATAAATTAACACATATTTATTCATTTTAATTATTTTAAGGAGAATAGACCACACAGTTGTATGGGTGAAGTCGTGCGTCATCGCACTCCCCTCGGGCGTCCAATGTTGTCGAATCCAAAACACACGCTTTTTATCGAAAACTCTGAAGCCTCGTTTGGGACTCACCACGGACCCAAGAAAAAATATTTAAAGGCAGAAAAATAATTAATATAAAACGATAACATGGGTCGGGGTGTGACAATTCTACCGACCATAACACTTTCCATCCCCGTAAAGCCATGATACCATCCAACCGGTTGAGAAACACTAAATGATTCCACACAACACGATCCAACCTCTTAACACATGGTCAATCCATCGACCACCAATTGAACTACACCATATCATCTGAAACTAATTACTAGTAGAGGGGAGGCCTAAACGGGCTCCCCACCATAAGAATTCAACTAGTATCTAAATCGGGCCTTACTCAATCTAGAATAAACACAACAAGAGGACTTAAACCACTCATTCTCAACCGAAACGAACATGAGAAGAACTGAAAACTTCTTATGAATGAAAAACCCTCACCGCATGGTTGGGTAGGTAGGGACCAAGGATTAGATCAAGGAAAATATGATATAAAACTACTCACGGCTAACCACTTTTGGATGGACACAAACTAATGCCATAACTGATTCACATTAGTGGTCAATTCAATTCCACTAATCGAAAACTGACATAAAAAACACACAATCACTAACATTTCATGAGGGATAAGTCCATTGTAATATTTTCTACAAGTAAATAATTTATAGATAGAAAAACTAAAATTGTCTCACCACACGGTAGAGGCACAACCTTATCTAGACCTCTTGAAATTCTTGGGGGTTCCTGACTACACGTCGGCTTCACTTCAAGGCCTTTGAGATGTAGCTCTAATGGATGTAGAGTCTCCTGCATCACAGTCAAGTTCTGATAACCCATTAAAGAAGCATACATATTTTATTTGGAAAAAGAATAGTCAAGACTTCAAAATAAAATCCACACCGTCATTGAAAACTTTACTTCATCAAAAGTTACATGACATTCCCACACATTTCAGAACCAAAAACTCCATCAGTACACTGAAATGATAAGAAATCCCTTACACTGAAAGGAAACTTACACAAGAAACATTAGAAAAAACCTAACAGCACATCACTTCTGAGAACTTCCTCTACGCCTCTTTCTTGCAACGCCCTGAATGAATTTTCGCAAGTGACCCAGGCATCCACAGGCCTAGTATGGCTTCAGATCAATTGTACACGATCGCATTTTGTGACCCAACATTCCAAACTAATAAAAAATGAGGATCTCCCACTCCGAAGAGGTTAATGAATGATCCCAAGGCCTTTTGATTCTAGGACCTGATCCACCCACTTTCAATTTATTACTAATATCCTTTCTAGAATCTTCACAACTGATCATAGGGTTCAAAGGAGGGAGTACTAAATCGAGCACTCCTTCCATCACAACTTCGACATGAAAATATTGTATCGCCAAATCGGTAAAAGAAGTTAGGTTGGACTTTGAAACCTTCGACCGTATATCATGGTGGAGACCCACATCGAAGCGTCAAGCATTCATGGGGTCATCTATTGTATTCCTTGAATCATAAAGGACTAGCTCCACAAAGATCTGGAAATATTCCAACACAGATCTATCTCCATGCTACAGACAACACATCTCCACCCCCCTTCCCACCCTTTCTTCTTCAATGAAATACTGAAGAATAAACAGAGCCTTGAAGAACTCCAATGTAAGCTCTTGACAGGGCTTGTTCCGAGACACTGAGTTCCACCACATCCACTATGAACCCTCATGTATTAAGGTTGCAATATTGACCTTCAATGACTCAAGAAACTCAATGAGGTTAAAGTCCCCTTCACTCTTCTGCATCCACTCCTCCGCCACAGAAGGGTCTGCTAGACTATAAAAGAGAGGTGGATCTAGCTTCAGAAACACAAGCATAAAATCCTTAGGTTGATCAAACACACTATGATCACCCATCGAAGAATCAAAGGGATAACTGCTGGACAAGAAAATTCAAGAACTCAATAAATCCAACTCAATAAATAAAATCCACAAAATCAAACACTGCATCAGTGAAAAGCTATAAACACAAGGAAACAAGGTATCATAACATCAAAACATACCTTTTGAAAAAAATTAATTTAAAACATGTTTGGTGGGTTATTCCATCACCATTGGTACTCTTTAGAGTCTCACTCACATTCATGTCTCCTTGCCACCCCGACCATCCATCTTCCATACAAGACATCCGTCCAAATTTCTACATATCACTATGCAAGTGAGCACCCCTTGGAACACCATGACTAAAACAGAAAAACATTTTTTTCAAAAAAAGAATTTTTTTCTTTTAAAACAATCTTTTTTTGATTCAAACAACTTTTTGATGTTATAAGAAACCCAAAACAATTCAAATAGAGAACTAGTGTTAGTGGATGACTTGACCATATGGTTAGCGACTATATGCCAAACACTTCACCAACACAGAGATTCTTTTTGGACCATTCCCCTAGCACCACATGGCTTTCAAGGCCATGTGGATTAAGAGGAATATTAGTCCAACTCCCCTTGTCATATCCCAATAAGAAAACATTCCATAAAAAACCAAAGAAACTAATTAAACTGAAATTCCCATGGAAACCCAAGGAACAGAACGAGAAAGAGTTCGCGATGCTCTTACCGCACTTACCCCTCGAGTCTTGAAAATCTTACTCCTTCTACCCTAACATACAAAATAAAAAATGGTGCTATGAAAAGAGAGGTCTTCTTGGATTTGACTGGCTCTGAAACTATTTTTTCATGAACCAACATAGGTCGACCCTGAACTGATCATCCGAGCTAGTCCGCGACAGGGCCCGAGAGGCGTTCCCAATCCTCCCAGGCTAGCGACAAGTGCTAGTGCATCAAGAGATACCGTGGGAATGATTTCTCCCAATAAAAATAAATAAAACTGTAGAAATAATTTAGAGTAGCACATAATAAATATACTAAAAACACAACTAAACAAGAACAAAAGAAAATAATGATAACCCAACTCGACATCCAAAATAACTCTGTGTGAAATTGCGTGTCACTCTCTGACTCAACGATCAAGCATCTCCCAAGGCAAGTACACTCAAGCTGTAGCCTGTACAAAAACTAAAAACAGAAAATAACTATAGGCGTGAGTATTAAAACTATATAGACTAGCCTGATATCTATTCCCAATGCACTACCTTTAAAATAAAAGAAACACTATTCCAAGTGTGAACTACAATGTATAAAAGTATGTTTTTCTAAATATTTTACTCAAAAGCAAAGTACAAACCATTGCCCTTAACCATTTTATAATCTAGTTTCATTTCATTAGTGTCAATGGATTTTTAGAACGGGAAAGTGATGTATATATTATCAAATTTTTATAAAGAGGATTAAACACTTTCATTTGAAAACCATTTCTAGAAACCAAGTCAAAACCAATTTTTCACATTTATAGGAAAACAATATACAAAAATGCAAAAAAGTAAATACACAACATGGGAAATGATTAAATACATACAAGTACCAAATCATAACTTCAAGTAACTCAAAGTCAATAGACATGGATGATCCTAGGAGATCAAGAATAAACCAGAAAACACCGATACATGAGATATCATCCCTGTTGACATGTCACACACATTGAAATAAAAACACTTAAACGCTTGGACATCCTTTATCGGGAAGGCCATGTGAAAGGTCCCATAGTAATAAACCAAATATATCTACTATGGACCATCGTTCAGTACCATAACCTACTCGTGCGGAACTCATTCTCAGAATATTCTCTCAATATGCCAGGTTCCCATGCCTCAAGTATTTAGAAAAGGAGGTGATCCAACCGATGCCAGCCGAGCATCCAATCATATATATATATATATAATAGAGCACAACATGCATCACTCCGAGCCACTGCATGGAACAACCACTTTCATTTAAACTAGACGAGCACCTGGGATCCTCTAAGCATGGGCCTCCCAAACAATCAATCACAACAAAGGTAGAAGAGTTATCCTAGGAGGGTTTTCATCAATACAATTTCATCATATTCCGTAAAGTGACAAATAGTCATTAAACACATTTCTAAATCACCACAATAAAAAAACCAAAACCGGTTTGAAACCATTTGAAGAGCCTGAAAAAATTACTTCACAAGCTCCCAATATTTTTATAAAACCAAACCAAGACATTTTATATTTTTCCAAATAAACCATAAGATCCAAAATAGAATTTCATAAATCACGAGTTCTGTACTATATAACAATAAAATCTTATTTATTGCATAACATGGTATAAAACACCACTTTTCACACCAAACAGTTAAACCGAGGATCATACATCAATATTTATTAATCCAAATAGGTGAAAAAATAATGAAATTAATGAATCTTTAATTAAAAAGGAAATAGAAAAAGAGAACCTACCTCGATAACGAGATGAAAAGGAAAACGCATGTTCAACACCACGCTGTAAGGTACAACAATCTAAAAAATAAATACTATGGACAAAAAAACAAATAAGAGCTTTAATCAAACAGTGTGAAACCAAGCAGCAAAAACAAGATCTTCACCTTGATTGGCATCTCGAACATGATATGGTCGATGATCCTCGCCTTTAGTGGTAAACACCAAAACCCATTCGAAGGGAGTCCCAAGAGAAAAGTTATATGCCTTGAAGGGGACATCTCTGTCGGAGGAGGGTTGCGCCGATATGGTAGCACATCGGGTGGTCACACCAAAAATATAGGGAGGTTAAGCCAAAGGGAAAAGTGGACAGAGGGAAAGGGAGTTGGCCAAGGGTGTTTTACACCAATCAGGGGATTGCGCCGACTGATGCTACACACCAGAAGAGGGCAGTTCATTGGAGGACCGATGTCTGGACAGGTCCTCAGCAATGAAAGGTTGTGGCCATGACCGGAAGCAGGTATGCCATAACAAGGTGGTGGGTCCGCTAGTTGGGTCTGCTGTGCACCTAGCAGGAGAAGAGAGAAGAGGGTCTATTTACTAGAGCGGGGCATGCCAGATGGAGAGACGGCTTGGAAAAGCAGCGCCGCTTAGCAGGGGGTGTGATGCAGGAAGTTGGCGAGTGGGAAACCATGGCGTGTGGTGCCGGGAGTCAGCGAGTGGGAGGCCTTGGTGCATGGTGGGTTCCGGACATCATTTTTGGTGTAAGGGACAAGGGGATATGGCTGGGAAGAGAGCGGTAGTTGATGGTGAGCTGTGTGGGGCCAGCCAGTGTGCGGGGTTCTAGCTAGGGGCGACAAGCTACTATGCGAGGGAGCAAGAGGCGACAGGGAGGAGGAGGCGTCTGCTATGCATAGGGCAGGATAAGATGAGGGAACCTAGGTGGGTTGGATTGGTCTCACTTCCAGGGTTGTTGTTTCCCCTAATGAATGGCTCTTTCTTTAAAGAAATTGGGGATTCGGTGGGACGTTTCATGTGTGCTGATGATCGGACTTCCCGCATGGCGGAGGCTTACCTTCCTAAAATTTGTGTTGAGTTGGATATTTCTTGGCCGCTTCAGGATCATCTCTTGATCAGGATTTAAGGAATGGAGGATCGTCATCAGCTTCTATTCTATCTAATTTTTTCCATTTACTATTCCCTTTTCCATATATCTAGTCATACCTTACATGTTTTCTGTAAAGCTCAATGGGAGGATTTGAACTCTGGGGGGGTTATGAGGACCTTTCCTTAGAATTCTCGCATGCAGGTCCCTCCTGGGTTGAATGTTCATGATTGGGGAAAAGGAATTGCTTCAGTTCCCTTTGTGTAGATGTCGAAGGCTTCCTCTTCCAGGCCTTTTGTCTTCAGTGATGGGAGGCCCCCCTTTTCATGATCTGATTCCCATCTATGGTGGAAGGGGCGATGCCTCTTAGGTTCAAGTTCTAGAGAAGAACCTCAATCTTATATGTTGAATATCATCAATTTAGTTTGTTTGTGTTCTCTGTCTGCGTGGTATTGGGTTCTATCTCACGGTTGTATATCTAAGATCACCATGGTGGAAGACATGAGTGAACTTGAAGATTCCTCTCTCCCCTAGTATAGTAAGCTTCCTATCCTGACCGGGAGCCCTCCTCCAGTGGTGTCCTCTCCTCCATCTTCCATAGCATTGATTCCGCCTCCTTGACCTCCCCTCTCTCCTTCATTGCCTCCGATATTGGGTGATGTTTTTCTGGAAGGGAATACCTTTATTTCCCCAGATGTTACTTGAACGGTCTCTTCCAGTGGAGCAGTCTCTTCAGGGAAAATTTCCTCGTAGGTTCATGTTGGTGTTCGAACAAGATCTAAATCAAAAGCCGGTGTGATGGTATGTGCTTTCTCGCTGCATTCTGAAGGGGCCCAGGAGTCTGGGGACAAATCCAGACATGCCCAAATCAATGTCTAAAGTTTTAATTTGGAACGTGCATGGTCTCAGGGCCAGGGTGATGTTTAATTTCATTTTCAATGAGCTTAGAAACAATAAAGTTTCTATGGTCTCTATCCTGGAACCAAAACATGTTTCTAGATAGATAAATGAGTATGCGTAAAGGCTTAAGGTTCATGGATTTTTGCACGAGGATCCTCCTAACTCCCATATTTGGCTATTTTGGAAGGATCATGTGAGAATCAATATGTTGAGTGCGTTAGATCAGTATTTGACCACCATGATCATAGTTGGGAATCAGGTGATTATTTTCTCCTTTATCTATGCCATGTACGATGCTCAGGCCAGGGAATCCTTGTGGCGTGAGTTGGATGTCGTTAACCCAGATGATGTTCCCTGGCTTGTTGGGGGTGATTAGAATATTATTGCTAGTCCAGAGGAGAAGAAAGGGGGATGTGATTTTCCCAGGAATTCCATTCATGCATTTGTTTCCTTCATCGCTAGGAATGGCCTTACAGATGCCAGATTTGAGGGAAGCAGATATACGTGGTGTAATAACAGCCTTGGAAGGAAACATACCTATTGTCGTCTGGATCGTTTCTTGATGAACGAGGATTCTGTTTTAGTGTTTCAGGATTTGGAGAGTTGTTAATCAGGTTCAGTGTTTATCTGATCACTATCTGCTTTATGTTTCTCAAGGTGCAGGTCTGAGTAGTGGAGGTTGTGGTGTTTTTTTCTAGAATGGGGATGGATGAACAATATTTCTCAAATGTGGTCAGTGAATCTTGGGACTTTCATCCCTGGGGGAACCCGTGGATCACTCTTCCTAACAAGTTGATACAGCTCAAAAATATTCTGATCTCTTGGACAAAGAAGATACCAGCTCGTGATCATGATTTGGTCGAGATAAGTAATGAGGTTGAAAATTTGTAGAATCAAATAGAATAGGCCTGGGATGAGTATCTCTTTATCTAACTAAGAATCATAAAATGATCTTCTTTCTAAGAGTCTACTGAGACAAGAGTGGCTGGCTAGAGAGCATGCCAGAGCCAGATGTATTCATGAGGGAGGTAGTAACTCTGGCTATTTTCATGCCTGCATTAGAGAACATCGACATGTTTAGCGGCCCAACATTTGTAGAGAAGATGGTTCCTTAACTAGTGATCGTGATGAGGTAGGATCCATTTTTAATGGGACCATAAAATCTATATTGACTGCAACCAATCCAAATATGGTAGGGGGATATCTAAGTGGGGGTGATGGAATATTTGAGGGAATTCCAAGATGTGTTTTGGAGGTCATTGATGAGGGTTTGAGGAGGAATCCAGATGAGGATGATGTTTGTGAGGCAATTTGGTCTTTGAATCCGGATAGTGCACCAGGGCCTGATGGCTTAACTGGATCTTTTTATAGGGCGATGTGGGACCTTGTTAATGGGGCCCTAAAGAGAGCTGTCTAGGATTTCTTCCAAGGGGGACTTGCCTTGTATTGCTTGTGCAACCAAGATGGTTCTTATTCGTATGGTGGGTAATCTTCAGTCTATTGATCAGTATTAGACCATTATTATGTTCAATATACCATACAAGACATTGGCCATCATTCTGAATAGAAGACTAGCTATTCACGTGGATTCTTTGATAGCCTCAGAATAGCTTGGGTTGATTAAAGGGAGTTCTATTCAGGGCACAATATGTGTGGCTCCGAAAATAGTCAGTGGCATCAATAACAGGTCCTTTGGGGGTAATTTTTTTGTGAAGATAGATATGATCAAGGTGTATGACATAATGGAATGGGGTTTTCTTCTCAGAGTCCTGACAAGCATGGGGTTCTCTATTTGGACTAGTGACCTTCTTTTCCATTGTTTCATCTTGACATGGATTTCAACCTCCTTTATGGGTAAACAATTTGGGTTTTTCAAGACATTTTGTGGTCTCTGGATGGGGGATACTCTGTCTCCAACTCTTTTCATTCTCTCTCAAAACGTCTTTAGCTACTTTATTAATCAACGATTGAATATGGGTAAAATTATCTCCTATCATAATAGGAATACTGCAAGGGGTATCTCTCACTTGATGTTTGAAGATGACATAATTGTCTTTATCAATCATAGTAGAAGTTCTGTGCAGGGGGTGAGTGGTCTTCTAGGGGAATATTGTAAGTGGAGTGGGCAGGTGGTGAACAAAGAGAAAAGTACATTTTATATAACTATGGATTTCCATTACAAGAGGGCGAGGTATGTGGTGAATAGTTTGAATATGGAGAGAGGCTCCTTTCCCATGGTTTATCTGGGGGCTCCGGTTAGCCACACCTCTCTTAGGGACCATCATTTTGAAACACTTATCAGAAAAATCCTTGGGAAGATTTATAACTGGAAAAATAGATTTCTCTCCTTCAGAGGACGTATAACTTTAGTGAATAGTGTCTCGGTCTCCATTATCATGCATATTCTCTCTACCCGAAAGGTTTCTAAAAGTGTAATATCCAAACTAGATAAGAGTATTGTGTCCTTTATATGGGATGGGAAGACTGACAGTAGACATCATTGGGCTTTGGGGAAATGTCTTGTAAGGCCTATCTCCAAAGGTGAGATCAATATGAGGAGTGTCTCCTCATCCATGGAGGGGATTCATGCAAAGCTTTCATGGGAAGTTCTGGAAGGTCGGTCCTTTTGGGGCAGGACTATCCAATACATATACAGTTAGAATATGTGGGAGCAGAGATCCAATTCTTCTCGGACATGGAATCTGATTCATCCTTTCATCGAGGTTTTACATCATCACTCTCAGTGGTCAGTGGAAACATGGAAAATCAACTTCTGGAAGCCTGATTGGGGTGTGGTAAGGCTGTATTTACCTGTTTTCCTCATCCCGGATATATCTTTTACTGAGGCCTATGAGTATACTCAATTTATTTAGACCATCCTTGATGAGAATAAACTCCCAGTTTTAAAAAATTTGTTATTAGTGATGATCTTGTGAAGATTATTTTCATAGGTTTGACATCGAGTATTTTTTATATTAAGGATTACATTCATGTGACAAGGGACATGTCAAATGGAGACCCATGGGGAGTGAATTTGTGGTTCAAGGAGATTCCATCCAAATTTAATTTTATGGCGTGGATTGTGAGAAACAATGGATATCCTACTGATGAAAACCTATAGCGTATGGATGTGAATATGGCCTCTAAGTGATGGTGGTGCAAGTTTTCAAATCACAAAACAGTGGGCTATCTTTTCTGTGATAGTGAATGGGCTAGTTGGATTTGGGAGAAAATTTGGGGGTTTTTTGGTTGGGAAGCGTCGGGAAGGGTGCAATAGAATTTTCTATGTTTATGGTTTAGAGGTACAGAATCATATGGGGCTGAGAGGAAGGGAAGGACCATCATCCTTGTTGCTGGTTTCTGGATTATCTAGCAATTCAGAAATGAAGTTCTTCATAATTATGTCTTGAGGTCTCATGTTAGTGTTATTTTATGGATGAAAAAAATCTGCTAGATTTTTTTGGACTATGAATAGATTGTCATTCAGCGCGCTCAGTGATGTATTCATTCCCGAACCGCTCAAATGTCAACCCGGTGGATCCTTCTGGGCAGGGCCGGTGGGTTCAATTGAAACTGCCAGGTCAGGGTTTTAAGATCAATACAGATGGGTCACTGTTCTTAAGGGTGATTCGAGGGGGCAGAGTCTTGAGAGACCAGAGGGGTTCAGTTATTCCAGTGTTCGCTTCTACTTATGGAAGAGGTGACGTCCTGAAGGCGGAGGAAATGGCCATGGAGACCAGGCTAAAGGTATGTAAGAAAAGGCAGATCATCCCTAAAGTGGTAGAGACTAATTCCATGTTTTTGTATAATTCTTTTATGGGTAGGGGAAGTATCCCTTGAAATATCTCATATACTATAAAGAAGTAAAAATTTCTCATGGGTAATCACACGGAGGTGTCTCAGACATGGAGGGAGGGGAAAATGGTAGTGGACTTCTTGGAATCTCTGGCATCATCAAATTGAAGTATGCTTTTCTTTATTTCTCTTGGGTTCTTTTCGAAAGGAGGGGATAATCATGGTTGTCAATGATGCTTTGGGTTTACATTACATTAGACAACCATGAGGTTTATCCTTTTGGGGTTTTCTATATGATGTTATTCTCAAAATAAATAAAAAAGTTAATTTCCAAAACAATAATAATAATAATAACAAAAGGAAAATTAATAATAATATTAATAAGAGTAATAAGAATAATAATATCATGACCATAAAATTAAAAATAATAAAAGTATTTATTTCATTTTAATGATAAAAAAATTAACAAATTTTATTTTTCATCTAAAATAAAAATGTAATTTTTTTAATAACCATAGATATGTAAAAGGACATTATAAATTAACATTTATTTATTAATTATTATTATTTAAAGGGGAAATGGCCACAAGGTGTCATGGGAGAATTCATGTGGCGTCGCGCTCCGCCCGTGAGTCCAATGATGATAAACCCAAAACACTCGCTTTTTATCGAAAAATCTGAAGCCTCATCTGCGAATCACCCTAGAGGAGAGAAAAAATATTTAAAGGAAGAAAAATATTTATAAGAAAATGATTACATGGGTCAGGGTGTGACATTAGGACCTAGTATTTTGTGTTCCCTGACATCCTCTCAACATGAAGGTGTTTAACTCCACTTCCCATAATGGGATTTGTAAGGATCCATTTGGATGCATTATTTGAAACTTTTTTCATATGAGAACTCAACTAAAGGAAGATGTTAGTTCCATCCACCTTTATTGTCAATTGAGAATACTTTGAAAATTTCCTCATGTTTCTTGATATTTTTCTCAGACTTCCCATCATTTTGATGGTGATAAAGAATTAGAATGTTTAAATCATTATTTAGAGGATGTTGGAGACTATACTATAAAATGGTGATAAATCTTGCATCTCGATCAGATTAAATTGATAGTGGATTTCCATGTAGCCTCACAACTTCTCTGATGTATATCCTTTCATGTTGATCAAGTCAGAAGTCCTCTCGAATCAAAATGAAGTGTGATGTCTTTGTAATATGATCTACTATAACCCATATAATATTATTTACTCTTTATTTCTTCGATAGAATAGTTAAGAAGTCCATGGTAATTTTTCCTATTTCCATGTAGGTATAGGTAATGGATTCATCATACAATTTGATTTTTGTATTTCTACCATCACTTAATAATATACAAGAAACCATGTTATATATTCAATGACCTCCTAATTCATATTTCACCAAAAAATAGTTATCTAGGATATCTCAATATATCTTTCGTAGTTTATGATGGATAGAGAAGGTCGATCTATGTGAATATTCAAACAAAACCATCCATAAATTTGGATTTGATGTTACACATAGTTATGACCAAAATCCCTCAACATGTTCTTCATTAACATTGAACCCTATGGATTTACCTTTTTATATAGTTTCCACATTATTCTGAATTCCTACATCATTTCATATATAATACTTTATCATATCTAAAAGGTATAATTGATAAATAATTTGTGAAAGGAATAATGAAATTTCATCATTTATGATTCCCATGTACATATTTTTCAATATATAATAAGATCGTATCCTAATAAATTCTCATTAATGATAAAATTGATGAATCCTTTCAATATAGAGCATCTTTCACTTCATTTTATTTCCCAAGATGGCATTGATTTGAAAAGTTATTGTCTTTTACCACCTATTACCATCTTCATTGGTTCATATTTGTATATTTATCTATAAATAAATTGTCGAGGCTTTTGTGATATGTATATATTTCACTATTCTCCCCAAAGAGATAATCATGCCATATTTTCAATGTGAAGATGACTAAAGACAACGCTAAATAATTTTTTGGGTAGTTCTATTCATGAACTTTCCACTACCTTGACGAATTGGCTATGACATTTTCATTCTGTATTAACACACCACACAAACCCTTCTTTGAGGCATCACTGAATACCATGAATAGTTATCCACTTTTGGGTAATGTGATCAGAGGTGTAGTTACATGCTTCTTTTTCCACTCCTTGAATCTCACATCACATTCATCACTCCATGAATAATTGTATCCATTACAAGTAATTTTGGTTGGATATTTTGAAAATCGTTAAAAATTTCTCACAAACAGACGATTGTACCCAGTTAATGCAAAGATACTATGCATACCCGTCGAAGAGAAAGTCCCATCGATCCTTCAATTTCTTATATATTATATGGGTTCATAGATATCTCATTTATATGATGATATTCTCCCAGAATAAGATTTCCTTCAACTAAAAAAGACAATTATTTGCAAGGAATAACAAATCACCTCTGGTAATGTCTTTAACACAGTGCTCAGATACTCTTCATGCACCTCCTTGTTTTTGGAGAATATTATAATATCTTCTATAAATACTACCAATTTCTTTAGGGTAATCCAAAAAGATGCTTTTAATCAATTCCATGAATATTTTTAGAGAATTATGGAGTCCTAGTGGAACTAGTATGAACTCATTATGCCCATATATTGTATAAAATGTAGTCTTGGGGATATCCTCCTCCTTCGCCCTAACATGGTAATATCCCAATTCCTGATCCGATTTTAATAAGAAATTTTCTCCACGTAGATGATCGAAAAAGTCATAAATATGTGGAATGGAATACCTGTTAATTATAATTATCTTGTTGATCTCATGATAATCAATCCAAAGGTTCATTGACCCTTCCTTTTTCATGAAGAGGATGACTAGTACACCCCATGGTAAAGTAATTGGGTGTATGAACCATGTATCCAAATTCTCCAATAGTTTTTCTCAGTTCCTCATGTTATATAACATCAATTATATACATATTCTTGGAGAATTGTGAGACCCCAGGTATAATCTCCACTAAAAAGTCAACCTCTCAGCTTGCAGGTAGACCAAAAAATTATTCAATATACATATCAACGTATTCCATCAAAATGATCATGTATTTTAGGATGATCCTTCTTTTAGACTCAATAATTTAACCATGATACTCCTTCTCTTATGTAGGAAATATCCATTATCGATATTTTGGTTAAAAATACGATTCATCCTTCTGTTTAAACATCTACTTAATTTAAGGATGATTCTCAATATGGAGAGCGATTTCCATCTCATGGAACTTTATGTTGGATAAATATATATAATTCAAATATATACCCCTAATTTCATATAATTATTCAAATTAGAGTATGAAAAGTTTCACTTGGATTTTCATCCCACATATGTTGATATGGGTTTATTTATCTACTCGAGATGCAATAATTTCTCAATTTTCTATTTTCACTGAATGCTCGGGAATCATGATTTGTGGTGGTGTTTAAATTTTTATACTAAACATTCATGATATGACAGAAGGAATAAAAATAGAATAAAAAATCATATTATATATTAGTGAATGAATAACTAGTGGATCTGTCACCACTTCTTTGTTGAGATACACATCAGTGGATGTGGTGGGAAAATATCACACTTATTACCTTAGTGATATTTGTTTGTATCGAAAAACCCTTTCCTTAGTGCATTGATTTGAAAACATATCTGGTTCATTGTAGTTGAAGTAGTGTAAAATGTGATGAGGGTTGATTAGATCATTATCCTCTTATAATTCATTAGTGAGTTTTTGATGTCTACAATCACGATCTTGTTTTCCTTCCTCCTTGTACCAAAAGCATTTCCTCACCCCATTAGTGAATTTCTAGGGTTATTCTTTCCACACTATTAACAAGTGGGATGTTTAAATTTCTTGGAACCATTATATTTCATCATTGGATATCTATAAATAGACTCCAATTTCTAGTTATTATCCACATGATACTATTTATAATTTCCGATCTCCATTTTTTCTTCGATGGAACATCAATCAATTTCCTTATAATTATCAAAGTCTTTGATCTCCCTAAATTATCATAGGGCATTATCTGGCCCACCAAAGAAGTATTTAACCTTTAATTTAGGGTTAACGATAAAGTTGAGTTCATATCATGAAAGTCTTTGGAATTTATCCTCGTACACATTGATTGATTCATCGTCTTTTTTGATGAATGAAATGAAGTAACTTTTCTTTTTATGTTTGAGATTGCGTGGAAAATATTGTTCAGAAAACATTTTCCAAAATTTTGTCTGACACATCAGTTTGATCTCTTCATGAGGATTCATTTTTTATCAGTGTTCACCACTGATAAAATTCTCACTCAATACTATTAACAACAAGTAGAACCTTATATAGATCCTAACATTGAAGGATGAAGAATATCCTTTCATTGGAGTTGATCTATTGTTCTATGATTAAGGTATTATGTGGTCCAGTAAAATTTATAAGCTTATATTGCACAAAGATATCAATTGTTACTTTTTCTTTCTTATGGGTATTTGGGCTCTCCTCTTGATTAAGGATTGTATTCAGAACTAGACCTAACAAAGAGATTATTATGATAATGTTTTCGATTCCCATTACCATTATGATGTGAATAACATTAGAGAAGCCATCAAATTTTTCATCACAATGATTTCTTACCTAATTCTTCAAATTTCAAGACAAAGGATAGAATAATGGGAAAATTAAGGATGTGTATTTTTAATCTATTAAAAAATTTATGGGAATCCAATTACATAAAAGAGATAACATATAAATTAAATTAATTTCCATAACATATGAGTTTCTGAGCTTCAATAAATGTTATGGATGATCTATTTCATAACACATGTTATAAAAAAAAATTATTCATACAATAGAAATGTTTTTTAATGAGAATATTAATTTAATAAAGAAAACCACCCAATAGTGTTAAACCAGGTGTGAAACAAGGCTCTTTGTCATGAACCAGTTCATGGTTGAGCCTTTCTCAACACAGTGTTTTCAGGTTTTACCCATATATACATCTATGCTAGAGTCACATCAAATTGTATTATCTATACAAGAATATATTTTCATGATAAGCTACTTACACTATACTATGATGTATACTTTCTTATACTTAGTCTTATCCCTAATTACATAACATGAGTTTTCTAATCCTAATCCCAAAAATAACTAAACCTGTCCATTGACACTAATTAGGAAAACACATCTCTTTATTACAGATATATTAAACCTAATACAACATGGAAGACCGATAAGTCTACTATCATTGGGGATTAGGAACATTGAGAAAAACATTAAATAAGGAAAACATCATCTTTATTGAAAAATTAATTAACAATATCACACTTTAAACTACATGGGATAATATGGGGACATACATAAGAAAGAGGTGAGCTATAAAGTCCAGTAAGTGAATAAACTTGGAACAACACGACGAATGTATTACATGTTCGAAAATAGGCATATCAACAGGGAATAAAATGAGTGAGAATCATAAATAAGAATAGTGTGGAATGATATGACATGATAACCATACAAAAAACTTGGGAAATGTGGCAACATCATGAACCACTGCATCATAAACATTGGTCAAGACTAACTGTGATGAAATCACAATAAAAAAAATACTCCTAATGAAATTAGGTTTACTATTTATCTGAATGTGAGTTGTCATGAGACTAAATATTACCCAATACATTGGATAACTATATATTTTGGGTGCACCCATTACTTTCATTCCATTCTTAAGCTTATGTGTTACACATAGATCATAAATCATGGAATCATTTTCATAGAATTTTATTCCATAATCAAGGAGTGTGGAAGACATACATTTATGTCCCCAATATTGTCTGTATTGGAAAATAATTGAAAACTTAATTTATAATAATTGGGTATGGGTATTCATGAAGCATTTTTTTCCATGGAATCCAAAGGTAAAATTATGACAGCATAATAGAGAAACGGAAATGATCTTGGGAGGGATTAATGTCTGTGAAAGAGGTGTTTTTGGGCATTTATAAGACATATGGATAGTATAGGGAATCTGGTAAAACACACCCCAACATTAGGAATATAAAATAATAGAGTATAAAATGAAGCATGATTCTTGAATAAAGGAGATAAAGAAAGGATCCCTTACTTGATTATGTGACACAAGATTCTTGTAATGAGCATCATGATAGCTTGGGAAAAAATAGGTTGAATATAGAGAGAGTAGGTTTTACTAAATATGTTTTAATTGTATTTTTAGGGAAGAAAAATTAGTTAATTTGTGGTTTTTATAGGAAATGTTCGTGGAATGTTTTATCATTTGTCAAACATAGGTTTTGGACTCAATATAATATAATAACCAAAACAACACACATTCTCTTATTTTTCCCCATTGTTTCAAACAAATTTAAGTGACTTTAATTAGTTTAAATATTCAATGTCCAAATTTAATAAAATAATTCCCTTTCTTATGTAGAATTGAGTCATACTCTTAACAAAATAAATTTAAAACCTTAAAATATATTAATGGTTTTGGAAGATTCATAAAAGTATTTTTGAAATTAATCAATTAAGAAATAACATTATATTGAAGGGAAACATAGATTTATTTGTTTATACCCTTTATTGAATTTATTTCATCAATCTTAGGTCATAATTATATCGTAATATACAATGTATATTTACAAAATATTTAATTTTAACCCTAAAATTCAACTATCTCATGATATTATGAAAAATTCACCATTTTATAATTTTGACATTATGATTCCAAAAATAATAGTAATTGTATTAAAATAATTTTCTAAATATTTTTATTTAAAAATTTAAAATCATAATTAACAATATTGAAAAATCATGAGTTTTTTTTATTATAACAATTTTTGAACCATTATTAAAATCACATTTCACTTCATAAAAATCATATAATCATTAATTTTTATAAAAATTGTATAATAATACGATTTTATTAAAATATTATATATTTAAAAAATCCATTAATTTATCAAAATAATTTCCTTAATTTAATTTCAATACTACCTAGAAATTGTTTTTATTATATAATCATAGAAATTATATAAAAATTTGAAAAAATAGGATGAAAATATATTTGTTATTTTATAAAAAATAATTTCCATACTTATATTTCTAGGGTATTGGTACATATCTCATTCATAAACATGGAAAACCCTAAGAGTAATGTGCATTACTTTTAGAATTTTCTAGGGTGGTTCAACGTACATGGTTTTGGACATGATCTTGATGATCATAACATTCTCTTGTAAATAGATTCACTCATGCTTATGTTGGTAGATATAAATTAGGATTATAAAAGGGAAAATCCAATGATTCTACCTCTATAAAATTATTTGATAAATGGGATTTATAGTGTTTAATCCAACTTGTTAAGGCTATCACTTCTTTTTCTGTGTTAATTTTATTTATTAAAAATCTATATTTATAAAAATCCTGAGATCACTATTCATAAACTATATTATCAATAGAAATGACCTAATAGTCATTAAAATCTGATAGTATATAATAAAACCAAATAAAGTGCATGTGTTTTCCGAAAACATATTACATAATAAGACATTCAATTAAATCACAAGGGTAATTTTATTTGAAACAATTCAGGTCATAACATATTCAATATTATAAAACATCCTCTTGGATATTTGGATAGGTTTTAGGACACCCATAAAATTTTTATTTAATCCCTAACTTGTGGTAGACCATGAATATTGAAACCATTTAATCAATTTCTTACTTCATGTTTTATTTGAAGAAGTGTTCCATTAGGAACCAAATATATTGGTGTTATAACATTTATAAAGAAATTTGATCTATATGCATCCTCTAATAATTACCTCATCCTTTTACCTTTTTACGGTACATATAGTCTCCTTGAAAAATTAAATACACCATGTTTATACATTGTGTGTTTCAATTTAACAACTTACATGGAATTATATTCTTTTTTATATCTTTTTCATGTTGATTATATTTCTATATCATTTCCTATTTTCATAGTTGTAAATGTTCTGGGAAAAAAATGTGTTCCCCCATAACAAATAATTTAAATTTTGATCTCCACTAAATCCATAAATATTGGTAATTTATTCATCCCCATAATATATAGAACTCTATAGTCCTTTTTACAAAAAAAATATTATACATTGTTTTTCATCCCAATGTGGTAGTTTATTAGGAAATAATTTCTCTTTATTAGTATCATCCATATTATTTATCTCCTGTTGAGTGTTTATGGGGAATTATTGTGCTTAATCTTAAAGGAATAAAATAATAATTATTTCATATGGACTCACCCTCGTTCATTATTTAATACATCACCCAATATAGAAACATCATCCGTTTTATATGATGTGGATAAAAATATAATATTTATTAAAGTCTTCCTTAGTTACAAAAATAGTTTTTTTTTCAAATTCCTTCAGCAATATAAAATTATCCACTATTCATTTCAACTGAGTAGAAAAATTATCAATTCAGGAATAGTTTTCATCAAGACATTGATATTAAGTAGTTACAATAAGGAAGTTGTGTATATCAGTTATATACATTACTAAGGGATATTCCTAGAACAAATTTTCCAAGAAGGATTAATATATATTGCATCCATAAAGACAATGTTATTAAGAAATGAAACATATTGATGATAAAATATACACTTTCTAAATTTCCAATATAGTTCATTTTATCATACCATGTTAATAATTGTACATAAATGGTAATCATGATACATATATAATTAAGAAATATAAACATTTCATAAAACATTTCCATAAAATTTTTATCAATAATATAAATTAATACTTTATTAATCAGATCTATAAACATAGATAATGGGTTCTTAATCCCATATCCAATACTATGGGATAATAATTACGATACCCAATATGAAAATTTATCTTTGGTATATAATCTTTATGGACATTTAATTGATGATAACAAAAAAATATCAATCGTTGTGATTTATTTAGCCCTTGAAATATTCCCATATAGACCATTAATTAATGGAAAGGGTATTTATTCTCAATAGTAGAGTTAATGATTTCTCAATATTCAATTTATAAACTCATAGAACCAACCTTCTTCTTCGAATATAATATAGGTTAACCCAAAGGTGAATAAAAAGGGTATATAAATCCCTTATGACATAAATATTTTTTATTAATATTTATTTATATCAATTCCACAATATCTATTATAAAGGGATGCGATTATTTGGTATTTTAGTCAAGAAGAAGATTAATTGAGTTGATATCCTAATAATTTATATTTAAATACATCAATACTTCTGCATATAATTGAAGAATCCATTATTATTAAGATATAGTTCACTTTTATTATTTCACCATCTCAATGAATACCATTATGATGGGACAATGTAGATTTTCCAAAACAAGACCAATGACATGATGTTAGTCCTCTACAAGTTGGGATTCTATTCAAGGAATAAAATTTTATTCTTCAAAAAATAAAAATTTAATCATTAAAATATTATATTGATTCAATAATATTTACCATTTATATTTAAATATATTTTTTGAAAAATTGGGTTGAGACTAATAAACCACAATGAATTTTAACAAACATCATATAATATATTTTCATATCGATTGGATTTCCACATGAAGGTTTAACTGAAAAATAATTCTTTAATGAATCTAAAAATGATTAAATTTCCTTAAAGACATATAAGATAAAAAAAATTTATATAGATATAGAATAATGTAATATATTTTTTTCCTTTCAGTATTTAGTGGTTGTACATTCTTTGAAATCATTTCTACCCTGAAATTCGACATTTGTGACTGGATAATCTGAACATTAATCTATTAAAAATTCTTCATTAAATTACCTTATTTTGTCGTGAAATTATTTGAAGAATTTCCACAATAATTGAAATTGAAACATTAGAAACAAGTGGATTTTCTCTTTTGAGAACAATCATACGCTTGGTGGTCTATATTTTGATAGTTTAAGAAAACTCTCCAGCCCCTGAAGAATTCCCCCAGGGTTTCCTTTACATAATTATTAAATGATAGAAAATCTACCCTTTCCTTCTTCCAAATTTATATATTCCCCTCAATATTGTTCTCAAATAACCACTTCTTATTTTTTTGTAAAAATATATGACATAAAAAGGGAATTTTCAATATTTTATGTCACCTTTCATTGTCTAAATATAATATAAATATAGTTCATAAACTTGGAACCATATGATCCATAGATTTAATAAATTATAAAAGGAATCAATCTTCCTTTCAGGTTCATGCACATAATCTAAAATATGAATTTATAATTATGTTAATTTAGGGTCATACATGGAATCATCTTCCACACACATTTGACATAAATTATTTAATTTCCTTTATTTTTGGTAAATTTTCCCCAATGAAAGAAATTTATATGTTAAGGATTAATTAGGTTCAAGTCCATGATTTCACTATCTAAATCATTTTGGTGGTTTTGAATCATATCCCCCCATTGATCAGTGTCTCCACCCTGTGAGGATAATGACCAATCAAATGGAAGTATTTATGGTAATCCTTTTTTATATATCTACTGTGATATGGTGTATCTTGGTGAATAAGTCACATGGTGAGACAACTCTCTTCTTGAAAAACCTTTCATATCTCTTCACAGAGGTGTTCTATACACCCACGTTGCAATGATCACCCATTCAAGTGTTTTTTCATATGTAGTAGTGTAGTATGACCATGGAGGAGTACTCAATGAGGTTTAATAATATCTTAAGTTACTCTTGGGATATAGTGTAGGATTAATTATTCAGTTCTTGGACCTTTGAGTATGAATTTCACCGAGACAATAGGTCTAGTATTATCTATTGTATTTTTCACCAATGCTGGGGTGCTTAGGTAAGCCTTATTGTTGGAGAGATTTTGGGAATATCATACACTAATAGTGGGATCTAGTAGGCAGAACCTACAAGATGAGACCTTATAAATAGATTTCCGATAGTGGTTAAGTGGACTTAGGAACATCATATGATTTAGGAGGCGATCTTGTGAAACTATGTCAGTGGTGTAGGGATCTTAGTGTGGATCAAATTAGCTGAGGTACCAATAATGTATCATCGTTGATGGTTGTGGATATTAGGATCAATATTATATGACATGTCAAAGAGATGATAGTGAGACAGATGTGGGACCTCTAGGATATAGAAAATGGAAGGATAAGGGTGTTCCATAGGGCGGTGGATGTGGTAGAGGGGTTGACAGGGCATCATGTGGTGGTTGAATGTTCGAACTATTACCACCACCACCACCAAATGGTCAATTCCATGATCCAAGTATTGGTGGAATGGGACAAGGCCAACTTCAACCCCGAGAATCCTATGACCCCGATACTTTATCGATGATATGATGCACGTTCTGTTTCATTTCAACTTTTTCTATATTATTGATTGATAAAGGTTATGGAATTTTCTTCTTTTTCACATCTCCGATTGAAGAAATAGAGATCCTATTTGATCCATTGGAAAGACCCTTAGCGATAGAGACCCTGATAGGTGGGGACCGAGTGCTTTCCCACTTATACTAATAGTATGGTCTGACTCTCGAAGGTGAGAGTTTTGCGTGGGATATGTTCATTGCACCAGTGAGACCTTACAACCTCATGTTAGGTATGGACTATATATCAATTGCCTATCCCCATATCAATTGTTTTAGGATTATGATGTGATGTTTCCATGTTGATGGAATGTGGTTTCCTTTGGTGGGTTATAATGAGACCCGGGTTGATCATGTTGAGCTCAAGCATATGGGAGTGCATACAATAATCACTAGTTGGATATCATAAAACATAGAGCAATGGATGCTTTGTGTTATCATTTTCCTACAGTAGTAGTGAAGTACGATGAAAAATTCCCTAATGACAAACGAGGATTAACTCACTACTGATAGATAGAATTATTCATGGAATTACATCCCTGAATGACACCAATATCATCAAAAAAATTGGGATTTCCCTTACAAATCTTCAAGAGATGAAGGAACAATTGGAGGAATTATAGGATAAGAGCTTTGTGAGACCAATTATTTATCCTTGGGAATCCCCAGTGTTGTTTCACAAGATGGAAGATGAGATATTTAGGTTATATGTGAATTATTGATGCTTAGATACAGTGATCGTGAAGAATAAATATCCACTATTGTGGAAATATGACCTATTTGTTCAGTTAAGAGGGGCATGATGGTTTTAGAAGATTGACAAAATGTAATGCTATCACTTGAAGCTACTGTGTGAAGAGGATATACTAAATATGACCATAAGATGATGATGTAGTCACTATGAGAATTGGTGATGTAGTTCAGGTGGAAAAAAACACAAAAAATGTTCATGGGGCTCAATGAACCTGATCTTTCATCCCTTCTTAGACCTATTTTGGTAGTTTTTATCAACAACATTCTAGTGAATTCAACGTCTGAGGAGGAGCATTTGAGACAATTGAGGATGGCCACAGATACACTCTGAGATTACCAGCTTTACATAAATCTCCCAAATGTTAGTTTGGGATTAAAAAGGTTTAATTTCTATGAAACATAATCATAGAGGTAAGAGTGTCAATGGATGTAGAAAAAGGTTCATGTAGTGCTTACTTTGGAGCTACCCAAGAGTGTTACTGAGGTGTGTTGTCTCATTGGGTTGATAGGATTATATAATTGGTTTTTACATGCCTTATCTAGAGTTTCATCACTATTAAGAACCTTGAATCAGAAGGGGATGAATTTTGTGTGGATGGAAATATTCCAGTAGTGCTTTCAGGATTAGAGGTAGTGGATTATGAGTGTTTTCATCTTGAGATTTCCAGAAGAGGGGATCATGTACATAATATTTTGTGATGCATCAAGGAAAAAGTTTAGTTGTGTGATGATGTATTTGTAGGTTTTTATTACCTATGTTTTACACCTTTTTAGAACACATGAAAAACTATGTGACCCATTATATTGGGTACGTAATGGTAAAATTCTATTTGAATGTGTGGTGAAAATACTGATGGTAGAGCAGTTTATCATTTACTCTAACCAATAGAGTCTCAAGTATATCTTCTCTAAGAAGGATTATTCCTTGAAATAGAAGAGATGGGTAGTGTTCCTCCATGAATATGACTTTGACATTGACTATACTCATGGAATGGGGAATGAGGTGTATGATTCTCTCAGCAAGAGAAATGTTTCATAGTTATTGGTCAGGGAATCAGAGTACTAAGACTCATTACAAATATCCTTTTTGGAAGAAGAAATTTCATAATATCTTTAGTTTATGGTTGTTACCCAAAATCTCTTTAAAAATTCTAGGAATGATCTTTTTAGAGATATTTATTGAAAGAAATTACATAATATGATATCAACAAGACATGCTCTAGATCAATATTATGAAGGTGTGGATCACATTTTTCTTTTCAAAGGATAGTTGATGGTACCTTTTACAATTATGGAGAAGTTATTGTTGGATTTTCATACATCACTTTTGGAAGTAAATGAATGTTTCTGAAAGATGTACTATGACCTCAGACATTATATTTGGTTAAAACATAAAAATAATGGATTTTTATAGTTTTTCTATAAATTCCTCATGTGTCAGTAGGTGAAGGATGAGCACCTTGTCCTGGTGGGTTTAGATCAAACCATTAAGGTTCCAAAGTGGAAGGGGGAGGGATATCAATGAATTTTGTTATGGGATTACCATGTACCTTCCAGGGACATCATTTTATCTTGGAGATTGAATATTAACTCATCATATCAGCTCAATTCCTAGACATCTGATAGTAGAGTTTAATAGAGAGATTGGGGTGCCTCTATGAGTCTAAGATAGTTCGATGCCATGTAGTTCCCTCGATGATCATCTCTTACATTGATGATTGCTTCACATCCTATTTATAGAGAGGATTACATGAGGATTTCAAGACTCTATTTCTCTTGAGAATAGTGTTTCACTCCGAGAAGTACGGCTAGATAGAGCAGACTATTTTGGTCATGGAAGACTTTTTTCAAGATTTCATATAGAACTTTGACCATAGTTGGGAGAATCATTTACCCATGGGTGGGTTTGAGTAAAAAATATCTATCATTATACCACTAATGTGACACCATTTGAGTATTTTTATGGGTAACCCTAAAGGTCACCACCTTTTGGGATTGATACAGGTTATTCAGCACTCATGGGCCCGGAGTTGGTGAGAGCTACTAATGAGAAGGTGAAGATCTTCTTGAAGTGGATGAGTACTGCAAAAAGTAGAAATAATTATTATGTGGACTGGTGATGAAGACCTCTTGAGTTCAAATAAGTATTCCTTGTATTTTAGAGGGTCTTCCCTAGAAATAGATTTAGGATACTTGGAAATAGAAAAATGTTATCTCCAGGATTCATTATCCCCTTTCAGATACTGTATAGAGATGGAAAGGTGGAATACTTGTTAGCTCTACTTACATGGATAGACAAGGTACATGATATCTTCCACTTATAAAATATGAGGAGGTACATGTATTTCCGGACACATATTATTCACTGGGGAGAGCTGGATATCAATGATGGATCTACATTTACATAATACTTAGTGGATATCGAGGTTAGATAAGACATGATCCTTTATATGTAATCAATTACCCTTTTGTGTATGTAGTGCCAAAAAAAATATTTTGGAGATCACATGTGAGTTGGAGGCTCAGATCCATGATTAGTACCCACATATATTTATGTATCCCTTATTTTAAATTTTTTTAATATAAATCCCTGTAGTGGGGGATTATAGTGTATCAAATTTTTCTTCATATTATTTTTGGATATTATATGGATTATTTTTGAAATCGCGTGTAGAGATAGTGTGTGATTTCAAGGCCTGGTGTGCCTAGAATATATTTTTGAAATATATTTTATATATTAAATAGTACGAGTGAGTACTTTTATTGAAAAAGAGGAATAAAAAATCAGCATGGGCCATATCATAAACCCAAGGGCACAAATATGTTCAAAATGAAGGATTTTCATCAGGTTGAACACTGTCTTTTTCATTATGGTAAATTTGAGAAAAAGTTTTCACAAGAATAATTAAATTTAATAAATGAAATAATGAAATAATATTGACAATATTGATGTCACAAACTATTTTTCACCTTTATGTATACAATAATGTCATTTCTCTCTAGGATGACTACTCAAACCCTATGGATTTTAAAATATCATTGGAGATCTTTTCTCAGCGAATAATGAATGGTTGAGATCAGATCATGGATCTCTCAACCAACAGTGTCTTTGGAACTCATCAATAATGATAATATGACCATTATTTATCAAATACCAGTTCAAAATCTAGGTAGGAGTGTTCTTATTTAGATTTATTCCCCATTCTTGATTTTTTTGATGAAAAAATCAATCAATGAACAGATCGATCTGCGGTTCAATTATCTTATGGGGTGGATGAGATTTATCATGGATTGAGATAATTATTTTGTAATTATTGATTTTTTTCATTTTAATTCAAACAAATAAATTGAGATCGACATGAACATCAAGTGATGTATGTTCCTCTATTTAATCTTGTTCATTTCTCCCCCAAATTTTTATTCATAGTTTGCATTCTTCATTTCACAGTAGTTTCTATATATCCAAATAAATTTATCACTATGTAGATATTTCTTGGTGAAATCATATTAAATAGTAGATCTGGGATTGACATGACATTGAAATGGTTCTATGATCGAAGCAGATTCGAATCATAGGGTTTTTGATACCCAATTTCACATTCTTCAGCATTCATTGAAATGCAATCAAGAATGACATATAGATTCATTTCTCTAATTAATTTGATATTGGAACACATTGTTGGATGAAAAGGAGGTTTAGAAGATAGGGGAAGTATATTATCTCAGTGAAACGAATGCTGAATCTACGGAAAGATAATCAGTCGAAGACACATGCATCTGATCTACGATTCTAGAATTTTCCCCTCTATAGGGTGTGTAATCCAGAACAATATTTTTTGTTGGCCCCCAGGATACCATGCTAGAGTTTTATCTATAGTTAAAGATAAAATTGTTATTGAACCCTACCACATAGTGTATGACCCCTTCTGTTTGAATTGGGGTGTTCTTCAAAGAATATATAGACACGGGTAACAGTACACAACCTTATGGAACACCCTGTACTATTACATGAAAAAGCCCTGGTGAACACAGATCTGTACACGGACATAGCCACCATACATAGACATGAATATGAGACAATATAAAGAAACCATGTTTCACAACATACTATATGCTCCATCAAAACTCTGTTTACATGGAGACTACATTTTTCATGAGGATTTTACACATGGGAAAGCTTGGGGATAGCAGGACACAACATGTACCCACCTGTACAAGCTATTTACCCCCTTAATTTATCATTGTGGATCTTAATTTTCATAGTTTACACATGTATAGGTTGTTTATGTTCTCATGGTATATTTACTTAAGGGTAGAATGCAATATTACATCAATATCATTACATTGTGATCCTATATAGGGGGTGAGTCTCAATTAGAGTTGTAGTGTACCTTAGTGAGACTAGAGTGTGTTCCACTATCATCGTTTATTCCTAAGGTGATGTTTGTGATATCCGAATGAACTAACTAAGATGTTCATTGATCCTTTATTGAGTAGGATGTATTGATAGGGCATGTAGATTTTTGACAGATGACCCCCTATGTAGTGGGTTGATCCATAGTGTGTTCATGGTTTCCCCCAAAAATTCTAGGAATGACCTCTATCTTTGTATCATGGTCTTAATAGACTAGTGATATTTATTGGGGGGATCACCATGAGCCACTCCTCTTAATCAATTGTGTCTAATAATTGTGTGGCTCATTGAGTGAAATCTCAAGAAATGAGTGGTTTTTGAGTAGAATCATGTTGCTGATAATTAGTTATGACCACTCGGGGGTGTGGTTTCTATCCAAAGTATTTATAGATGATTCTATTATATATTTATTTTTATATCTTGTATTGATATGATGATACAAGGTAATTCTTGTTTAGTGTTATTGGGGTTTTCCTACTGAGTATTTTTATATTCACCCCTACATGGGATTTTTCCACACGTGTCGCATCTTATGTAGATGATGACCCATTAGAATGTTTCCTAGGGGGATAGGGAGTCTATGGATCATATATAGAGCTCAAAAAATCAAGGTGTTTTTATAAGAGTTTTTATTTGACATAGTCCTCAACATTGGAGAAGGTTTTACTTTTATATTTTTTGTTGGGCTTGTGTTTTTCCCCATTTTCTGCCTTCATTAATTTTATTTCCATTATGTTTTTTGAGATATTAAATGTGTGAATAAATGTTTTTAGTTGTTTTAAATTTAATAATTGTTTGGTCTTGGGGATTTGTGTTTGTACAAGTACAATAGGCTAATGCGTCCCTTTTGGGATATGCCTACTAGACAGCAGTCGCCGGACTCTACCCTATTAGAGGTGGGCTTAGGCTAGCCACGGGCCAGACCTCAGCAGGATGGGTTGTGATGTAACACCCCAAGCATCCACTATATATTTCCCTTTGAATAATGCAGTAGATTGTGCTTTTTTCAACATCGAGATTCTAGCACAGCACGACTAATCAAACTAGCTGTTGTGAACACTAATACCCACTTTTTGAAATTTTATAAATTTTATTTGTCAAAATATAATTCATTTTTTTATTCATAATATCAAAATTATGTTAGAGTGATTTTTGGAACTTTTCAAAGAACTTTCATTTTTTGAAGTGTAGTGAAAAATACTAAATTTTAAATAAAAATATCTTTTTTAATCAAAATAATTTATTGTGTTAAATTATAAATTTGAGTGATTTTAAAGTATAATTATATTATATTTTTATTATTTAATATAATTTAGGTCATTGGATTTAATTTCACATTTAAACTAGATATAAACAAGTGTCATGATTTTGGTAGATATTATTTATTTAAAACACACTTTTTATTTTGACTGGAGGAATTAATTTTAAATTAATTTTTTCCATTTATGTGTTTTGAATTTGAAAAAATGTATTACATATTTGGAATCAGGATGTCCAAATTGTGTAAATAGGTAACTTTTATTTTTAGACATTATGATTATTTATTTCAGTAAATATTTTATTTACCTTGGTTAAAGGGTAAATATGATAAATAAGGTCTAAAAAAGTATTATTATAATAATTTTAAATTACCCTAACACGGGTCATATTCCTACTGGATGGTACATGTCCGACCATGGGCATCCTTGGGTTGATTTTGCGACCCCATGGAGCCACTAGAGTGTGATAATTAGACTTTATATTAATTAATTTAATGTAAAGACAAAAACGACATAAAGATATATCTTTTAGTAATTTTTTTACAAGGTGTTATATTAGTTATTTTTTCGACAAAAAATATTTATTTTAAAGATAAAATTATTTACTCCATCATGGTATTTTTTTTAAATTTTAGACATCAAATAAATAAAATTATTTATGAAATAATAATGATGCAGTGTTTACCTCCTTAAAGAATGATTTAAATAAATTAGATTATAAAAAGTAAGAAAATATCCAAAACCTATCCAATTTATATTGGATGAATTTATTTCAAACATTATTCATTTTATATTAGACTTTAAATAGTTTTGGTCGATTAGAATCCAAAAATCATTATATAATAAAATAGTATTTTCATACATTTATAAAGAGTCCCTCCTCCCTCTTATAAAAAGCCCTCACCTCTAACCCATTTCTCACATCTCTAAAGCCCCTTGTCTTATCCAACCATCAACATAATCTCTCTACATCCATATTTTACTTTTATAAGCCTTACCTTAGGTAGAAGGAACTTCAAGGAATCTTAAAGGGTCAATCCAAAGGGAGTCACCCGATTTAAAGGTAACATATCCTCTTAAGTTTTTTATCTTAATTTACTTATCCAACCCCATAAAATCTATTTAATCCATTAATTTATAACAATAAAAGTATAATAAATATATTAGGTTGTTATTATGTGATGTATTTGAACTACACTTACACACACATCCATCTAATGTTTATAGTAGATAATGTTTCTATGGACTACGATCTACCGCCTCACGAAACGATCATTGTTCAGTCTTCTACTACCACCTCTTATAGTGGCCATTATGGTGGAACTATAATTATATATGAAATTTGGGAAATTTATTTTATCTATAAGCTTCAATAATTATCTTTTATATAGTACCTTTATACTTTTCTTATTTTATATATACGATAATTTCATTTGAGGATGTGCGGACTACCTCCCCATCAATGTGATATGACTCGTTCATACCAAACATGGAACGTATAAAGGATGGTGTTAATGAACATATGTAAAATATATAAAATATTATATTATAATGGAATAATAATAAACCTATTTATAATTTGGTTTTATTTCCATTAAAAAAATGAAATGGAAGTTCTGTTTGTGCGTACGTACAGATTACTATCTGCACGAATGCATTGTGATTCATTACCCATCATAACCATTCAAGAATAATTTTAAATTTATTGTTAAAAATAATATTTAAGAACATAATATCACTCTGTATACGAATCAATAACAACCTATCCATAACCAACATGACTTACGTTATGAATCATATAAAAGAAAAATGAATCAGTTAACACTTGAAATAATGATAATACAAAAATATTATTGAAAAAATAAATATTAAAAGATCAAATATGATTTCATATTTATGTATGTGGTTTTTAATAATTTAATAACATTTATTTAACTATTATACTTATGGTTAACATACCATCGACCATGGAAAAGTACAAGTTAAGGGTTAATTTCACAATCTCTTTATTATCTAAGGTTGTTTTTACGCAAGTATCAATTGAGACCTATTTATCATCCACATCCGTTTTTATTAAAAATTTATTTCAAAAAACATTTACTATTAACTATACTATGGGTTAAATTCATTTATACCCTTGTTTTAATTTTTATAAAATGTTTTGAAAGGAATCTTTCTGTGATTTTCCAAACAATGTACTTTATGACCTTTTCTACAAATTAAGGTAAGAATGTTTTTAAGTTATACAGCAGGTACGGTTATTCTCCCCCATTATAAATACATTGAAACTTCCCTTACAAGTTTATAAGTATATTTTCAAAGTAAATATTTTCATATATATTTACTTGAATTTTAAATGATTTCATAAAGAAAGAGATATTTCCCTCAAATAGTTTTTATTTCATCTATGTTAACATCAATTAATGGATTTTATACTTATTTAAAGTTGATTTTTTATGATAAAAATATTCCATATTGTATTGACAGTTTTGTGATATATTTTTCCATAGATGTGTTATTTTTATACCATTCATGGTTTATGGATAATGTAATAACATTTCGTATGCTAGTTTTAATATTAATGTTTGTGTTATGTTTCGAACTTTTCATATGAGGAATGCATTGGACACAGTAAGTGTTGGGTGGATCCCGCTATAGCTCTTCAATGCATCGGTAGGTCTCATGAGACCAACTAGTGTCTTCACACAAGGACTTGATAAAATATTATTTGTATTCTTGGCACAAGGCCTCAACTATGTGGTTATGATGTCTGACATTAATAATTCCATCATTATGATATTATCTATTGATATTACATGTGATTATTCAACTATTTGAATATCCATGAGAATATGTAAATGGAATTATTTGACTTAACTTTTCGATATTATTCTGATGTTTAAATTTTAATGGATTTTGTTTTAGTTTTATACATTGCCTTAATGGTTCATATTCATTTTTGAAAGTTTTGGCTACACAGTTATCCTTACTAAGCATCTGAGCTCACCCCTTTCTATGTTTTATTTTTCCCAGGATGTGAAGAAGTATTTTATGGTTGACCTACAGGGATAGGATAAGTGATATGAATGTGGTCAATAGAGACAAAAGTTTGTTGTTGTTTTTATTTCATGATGTAATGTTAACCTTATATATGTATCTTTTACTTCCAAGGTTACTAAACTGAATGTTCATTCAGGATTTGATCCCTTTTGATCATGAAAATATTATGTAATAATGCACCAACTCTAGGTAACTGGGGTCGGGGTGTTACAGTTGGTATCAGAGGAAGTTTAGTACAAACCTCGGAAGCTAGATTTAGAAAAACTATGATTAGAGAACATTACAATAAGATAAAATTTGAGGATTTGTATAGAAGAACATCCATGAATTTTGGTAACGTAGAAATTTTGTGAGTTTTCCAAGAAATACATCCATGTTTGGATACGATCAGGTAGAGGTGGCTCTATCACATTTTTACCGAGGAGTGAAAACTCTGACATGGATTTTAGGGTTTGACCTGGGGTATCCTGGTACATGATAATGAGCATTGCTACACTATTTGTTACAACACTCCTAGTGGATATGATTAGGATAATTCATAGTTAATTTAAAAACCATTATGAAGGATTTATGAGTATAAACCTTCTCAAAGAAAATTTTTCTATGATTATGGATTATATCCATAATCTTTTCAATTTATGATATGTTTTTTTCATGTTTGGAATTATGTATTGCGATTTATAAACTAATGTAGTGTATACCATTATTTAGAAATGGTTCCTAGTGGAAGGAATGTGAACTATATCAACACACATAATCCATGTAGGGATTTCCCTCATACTCATGATAATTATAGTGGATATGGTGATGCAACTTGTGCAGATTAGCTTATCACCGTACAAGGAAAACACACTCAGGTTATGAATAATAATCTTACCTGTATGAAGCACCCTGATCCACAACACATAGGATCAATGTTAGATTTCTTCATGAGTAAAGAATAACCAATATTCAAAGGGACTACAAATCCATCTGTTGTTGTGCAATGGATAAGTTCTATAGAGAAAATATTTCATGCATTGGGGAGCAACGAAAGAGAGAAAGTTGTCATGGAAGTTTATCGCCTCACATGAGATACAGATCAATGGTGGTCATTAATTAATAACACAAATGAAGGTGAAGAAGTACCAAATATACAACGAAGGAATTTTAAATATATTGTTTTAGAAAAAAAAATCTCCCAATGACCATCGAGCAGATATGGAAAGAAAATTTATGAGTCTGAGGGAAAAGGAGGATGAGAATTTCACAAAGTACGAGGCTAACATTACATGTATAGCAAGGCATGAAGTAGATTATATACGTAACCCAAGGATTAATATTAATCAATTTTTTGATGGGTTAAAACCATTTCTCCACCGGGAATTAGTCTCACAATACTTATCATTATACGAAGCTATTGTCTCATGGGCTATCACGATAGAAAATGAATTCTTTAAGTCTTACAACTTTAAAGAAAAGAAAGAGAAGAAGAGATCTGCTGAACACTCTGTAAATGGAAATAAGGTGATAAAGGAAAACATTGAATATGCATCCTATTGTAAATCTTGGAAGAAACACCCTGATACTTTCCTGAGGGGAATGGTTTTCTTTGATAACTGTGGTAAAAAAGGCCACCAAAATCATGATTTCAAGGTAAAGAAAAAATATTTCAATGTTGAATGCTAAAATTGTAATGGAATAGGGAATTATGAAAAATAATTTCTTAAGAACCAAGGAGACATACCTATAAAATGACCAAGGTAGAAAGTCCAAGCTTATGTGATCACTACTACTAATGTTGAAGCTCCAAAAGATATAATGGTAGGTAATTTAATGGTTTCCTCAAGTTTAACAAATGCATTATTAGATTATGGATCATCACAATGTTTCATATCTTCCTAGTTTTCTATGAAAATTAGATATTTACAATTTTATTTAACCAGAGAGTTATCTGTCAAAACTACTAAGGGAAGTATCATTACAACAACCTTTTGTGAATCAGTCCCCACTAGGGCATATAAATGTTTTTTATACACTGATCTCATCATCAAAACCATGATTGAATTTGATATAATCCTTGGTATGGATTGGATTTCAGACCATGATGTGAAAATTTATTATATGAAGAAAGAGGTTACAATTTTTGATGATGATAAGTAGTACCATATATTTAGAGCAGAAACATCACCATCTAGTTCTTATCTAGATCCACCCCTGTAGCTCTACTAAATTCAATTATTGGGGAGGAAGAGAGTGAAATAACTATGATTGAGGAAAGGAATGTTCAAATAGAGGTCATAGCTATTATACAATAATATTATTATGCCTTTAATGAGGATTTACCTAGACATCCTCTAGAACAAGAAATTGTGTTTTACATTGATTTAATTCCTAGTTCAAGGCCCATATCGAATACCCCCTATAGAATGGCCACTATGGAATTAGTGTAGCTAAATAAAAAACTAGAGGAGTTGAGTAAAAAAGGATTTATTTTCCCCAGTGTTTCTCCATGGGGGTCCCCTATTCATTTTGTTAAGAAGAATGATGGATCTATGAGGTTGGGCATTGGCTACATAGAGATCCATACTATAAAAATAATAAAAAAGTATCCCCAACCCCGCATTGATGATTTATTTGATCATCTTTATAGAGATCAATAGTTTCCAATTATTGACCTTCGATCTGGATATCATCAGTTGTGTGTGAAGAAGGAAGACATTCAATAGATATCTTTTCAAACCAGGTTTGGGCCTTACGAGTTTATAATAATTCCTTTTGGACTGAATAATACACCCTATGTCTTCATGTATATAATGAACTGAGCATTAAAGGAATATCATGATGAATTTTTAGTTGTATTTATTTATGATATCTTGGTATACTCGAAAATCTATGAAGATCATGAAAATCACTCACTTGCACAGTATTATAAATACTCTTAAATGAAATGAATTATATCGGATGTTTTGAAAGTGTGAATTCTGGATTCAAGTGATTTCATTTTGTGGCCATATTGTTTCCTTGGGTGGAATCTCTATTGATCCTTCATAGACAAAGGCAATTAATGAATGGCAAGAATCAACAAGCATAACTGAGGTACGTAGTTTTATTGGTTTAGCAGGTTTTTATCGGCGTTTCACCCAAAATATTTCCTGAATGGCTAACCCATTAACCAAGATCACACGTAAAGGGGTGAATTTTGTTTGGAAAAAAGAGTGTGAAGAATGTTTTGAAGAACTGAAGAGAAGATTAGTCAATGCTTCTATATTGAATCTACTATTGGGGAATGATGGGATAGTTATTTATAGTGATGCTTCAAATAAAGGACATGGTTGTGTCCTTATACAGAATTATAGGATTATAGCATATGCATAACAAAAACTAAAAATTCATGAATAAAACTATCATACTCATGATCTTGAGTTAGTAGCAGTAATATTTTCTCTGAAGATATTGAGACACTATATCTATGGTGAAAAATGTGAGATTTATACTGATCATAAGAGTTTGAAGTACATTTTATCACAAAAATAAATTAGGATGAGGCAAAGGAGATGGCTCTAACTACTCAATGATTATGATTTCACCATACACTATCACCAGGGGAAGGAAAATAAGGTGGAAAATTCATTTAGCAGAAATGATCTTTTAGTTCTGAATAAGATGATTTTTGAAAGGGATCCTAAGTTCATGGATTTAGTAAAGATGGATATGAGAATAATCATGGAAAGTGAAACATAAATAATTTCTCAAATGGTTGCTAAACCATCTTTACTAGAAAGGATAAAAAGTTTGCAGATTAATTTTAAGGAGTTTCAAAAGAAAATTAATGCTGTGAACGATGGGAGATTAATCGAATTCATATATGAAGATGGGATTTTGAAAATTGGGAAGAGACTTTGTGTTCCGTACATACCTGATCTAAAAATAGAATTTTGGATGACGCTCATAGATCCAATTTTTCTATACACCATGGAAGCACTAATATGTATAGATATTTGAAGAAACATTTTTGGTGGGACATCATAAAGAGAGATATTTCTGTTTATGTGTTAGGATGTATGGTTTTTCAACAAGTGAAAGCTGGAAGACAACATCCTAGAGGAGTCATGAAACCTCTTCCCATGCTGAAGTCAAAATGGGATGATATTATGATGGAAACTGTCATGGGGACACCAAAGACTCCAGAAAGGAATGATGCAATATGGTTCATTATTGATTGTCTTACCTATTATGTAACACACCAATATTTCATAGTACTTTATTTCTTCAATGTAATTCAATAACTTTCACTACACAAAACACTGAGTTCAAGCACACCACGACGTACCAAACTAGCCATTGGAAAGCGGTTATGAATATTATTAACTGGATTTTTAATTTTATATAATTCTCATAATTTTATAATAAATATTATTAGTTTCTTAGACATAATATAAGAACAAATTGATTTTTTTAGATAAAAGATGTATTATTTTTTAAAATGCAATTTTACCGCCTTTTAATGGAGAACTCTTTTTAAAATCTAATATTTGAAAATTATATATCTCTAATTTGAAAAAATAAACTTTTTCATTAGAATCGGGATATAAAAATTTAGTCTTGATAATTTTTTGGTGTTTTTCTGATAACATTCATATTTGGGTGAATAGTGATAAAATACTAAATTTTAACTGAAAACATCTTTTTTAATAAAAATAATTTATTGTGTTCCACTATACATATGAATGGATTGAATGCATAATTAGATTATATTTTTACCATTTAATCCAATTTTGTTCATTGGATGTAATTTCACTTAGAAATTGGACATAAATAAGTGTCAATCTTTTAGTAGGTATTATTACTTAAAAATACGCTTTTTGGTTTTGAAAACGAGAATTAATGTTAAATTTCTATGTTTTTAATTTGGTAAAATATACTTCATTTTTAAATTCGGAAACTCAAAATTTTCTTAGGGTGAGTTTTTGGAATGTTTTTGAAAACCTTCAATTTTTGATGAATAGAGAAAAAACTGCGTTAATGGTTAAACCTGACTTTTAATTTAAATAATAATTTATTTTATTTAAATTTATTTTAGGTTAAAATAGATACATAATACCTATATATATTCACTATAATTCACTAGAGTCATTTTGTAATAATATTAGATATGTAAAATTTTATTGAACTTTTCACCATCTTTTACCCACCTCATACAAGAATTTGAAAATTTGCGTAAAACATAATTTTACCACTTCTATGTGTGGAATTAAAAAACACTAAGAGAAATGGTTGATATCAGTAATAAAAATGTTGTTCAATAGGATGCAAATAATTTTTGGTCAATTGTATCTTTTTACTTTTATTTACCACAGTTAAAAGTAAATAGGGTAAGTAAGGGTAAAAATGATATTATTCTTACCCTAACACATGTCAGAATTCTATTGGATATGTGTAAGTCGACCAAAAACAACCTTATAAATAAAATATGAACATTTAGGTGCATTTGGATTAGATTAGGACATTTATTATTATTTTATTTAAAGAAGAGTTAAAAGAGTTAAAATCAATGTTTAATAACTAAACCATTTTAAATATTGGGTTACAAAAAAGATAAATTCGACTATAAATAATAATTATAAATATAAAAATATTTCCTACATCATGGTATTTTATTTATAATTTTTATACCTTATATAATTAAATTTATTTATGACACAATGATGATTCAGTAATTACCTTATTAATGAAGGAATTAAAAAAATGGTCATATAAATATTAAAATAAATATAATTTCAAAGTTTTTATGACATCCAAAAATTTTATATGTGAATATGACATGTTATGGTAGAATAATTTTATCTTTTTCAAAGAAATAATGTTGTGAAGTCTTTCAAAAAAACCAAATACCAAATAGTGTCAAAATTGGGATAAATTAATTTGTAAAACAAATACTATATTATTGGTTGATATAATATTTCTAAAAATCTAAGGATCGGAAAAAGGGATTAAATAATTTTATATATATCATTAATTAACCACTAGAGTTTCTATTGGTTTTCTAGAGTATGTTTATTAACAATATAGTATAAGAATACAAGAAGACACAAAAAAAGTTAAACTATTTAACCAATAGTTAAATCTAAAAGATAAGGTTAAAATGGTAACCTAAAATTGTCTAAAACCTATTGGTTGAGATTATATCGACCCATAACCACCTTAGTTTCGAAATAAATCATTTTTGAGTCATTATAAATAGAAAATAATTTTATTATAAAATACTATTTTAATCTTTTCCTAATGTGCCCCTCACCCCTCTTACAAAAGGGAACCACCCATTCTCTCAAATTCACGTCTTTAAAGCCATTTCGCTTGGAAAAACCCTTCCTAAATATCCTCCCAACTATCATAACATCATCCTAGAGGCAATATTTTTATCACAAATCCATCCAAAGGATCCTTCTGACTAAATTAAAAGGAAGGACCATAAGAAGAGGTAATGATTTCACAAACCTCTTTCAAGTTCTTTTCTTCTTCCACTTACTCTTTCATTGATATTACAATAAAAAATAATAACTCCCGTAACTTATATGTAGTGTGATGTTATTATAAATATTTCAAAACCATATTCATTATTCTATGAATCCTATGAATGAAAATTTCACCATGTGGGCGTACGTATGGCTTACCCTTTCCACACCGTGGTGTAATGTGTTATTCAACACTATGTTATTTGGATGGATATAATGATGAGTAATATGTATTTAAGTAATAAAAATGACATGATAATGTCTCTTTAAAATTAATATACAATCCAATTCCACACTTTTATGGCAATGATATTGTCGCTCGTGTGTACGTACAGATTACCATCTCCACAACACGATGTGATTCATTTCCACCTTCACCATTCATCGACGATTATAAAAATATATATTACTAATAAGTATGAAATATTTGAAATAATAATGCTACTGAAGATATATATATTTATATAAATATATGTATATATTTACTTACATATATCTTATTCACTTACTTTCGTTCAATACGATATGAAAACAGAAACAATGTTTATGCATACGTACGTCCTACCGGCTCAATAAATAGTGTTTTCCATTTCATATGTCTATCTATTATAAAAATTTATATTATAAATATGTATGAAATATAAATCAAGGTCTATATTTGGGATGTATTTAAATCATTATCTAAATGATATGATCAAGAATAACCAGTTAAAATATGAACTATAAAGAAAGCGATTATTACCCAAAATGTTAATTTAACAAGCAAATCATTATTAAATGGGTAGTATGAAGTCATAAATGAATCATGTATGATATAATAAATATTAATATGGTTCTATTATAATCTAATAACAAACAATGGTCATTATACATGAGGTTAAAAGTACCCTTGACCAATGGAAAGTGCAAGTTAAGGGGGTTTCATCTCACTCCTTATTCCTGTGAGATTCATGCTATATTGCCACTATTTCCTTTTGTGTGGTGTATGTAATACCCATAATAGTATTACTTGTGTCATACAATTTAGTTTATGTGTATTTACATCTTCATTTTATGATACTTGTTTCGTGGGGTTTATGTTTCCTAGGTTACCCAATTGGTAATGGTTAATTCCTCGATCTCATTATTATTCGAGATTGTTTATGTGTATGTTTTTACTAGGACATATTTATTATCCATGTCAATGTTTCATAAAATAATTTTCAAAGGGATTATTTTTAAGGTAATATTTTACTAAAACAATATTTTAAATGTTCTAAATATTTATTCTTCTAACCCTTTCTCATTAATGCCCATGTTTTTAAAATGGTTTTAAGGATTCATTTATATGGAAATGAATTATTTAAAATGTTACTTTCATTAAGAAGTTTCAAAGTGGTATCTAACACTTTGATTAAAAAATATCTAATAAATTAATTCCATTATAAATTATGTGGCTTTTAAATTATTTCATGAAAAATGGATATTTTTCTCAAAGATTTTTACTGACCATTTTCAACTATGTCAACATCATTTAAGGGATATTATTCTTGATCGAGGTTGATTTATTACGATTCAAATCTTCCATATTGAATTTATGTTTTTGTGATATGTTTGACTACAGATGAGTTATTTTTATTCCATTAAAGGTTTATGGTTAAATTATTGACATTTTGTATGCTAGTTTTGTTAAGAATATTTATGTTATATTTCAATTTTTTAATAAGATGAATGTATTGGACTAGTATGTTATGCATTGGGGAATAGTAAAAGAAAGCCCTCTGGGATGGGTTTCAGTTACAGCTGACCCTCTGGGTTAGAGTCTAGTTACATAGGCTCTCCGAGTTAGAGTCCGCTTACAGAGGCTCTCCGGGTTAGAGTTCGGTTACAGAGGCTCTCCAGATTGGAGTCTAGTTACAGCGGCTCTCTGGGTTGGGGTCCAGTTACAGTTAGCCACTACGTTCTGGAATAAGGCCTTGACATAGAAATTAAAGTATGGTACTATACATTCCCTCATTATGAAATTAGTTCTTATATGAGTTTATTCGACTAGTAGAATATCCATGTGCATGTTTTTATAGTAATTTTTGATTTATTATTTCTATAATATATTCAAGTTTATGTTTGAAAGGCTGTTGTTTTTATTACACATCTTGACTTAAAAGCTTATATCTTCCAATAAATTAGTTTCCCTTATTGATCTTCTGAGATCAACCCATTCTTATGTTTTATTTTCCAAGGATATGAAGAAGTTAGTTATGAGTGACTTGCAGGCACAATATAGGATGATTGGACATTTCTAAAGGAGAATTGCGATTGTTTTTCTTTTCAAGTTGTAATGTTGAACTTCATGTATGAAATATATTTTCAAGGACTACTAAAATGATCGGTCCTTCGGGACACGATTCCTTGTAATCAAGCCAATGTATTAAAATAATGCACTGACTCTGGGTAACTGGGGTCAGGGCGTTACATAGTCAGCTCATTTTCATGCTATAAGAGAAGATTTAACACTTGAACATCTAGAAAGACTTTATATTAATGAAGTTTTAAGACTTCATGGTGTACCCCTATCAATTGTTTATGACTCTGATCCCCATTTTACATCAAGGTTCTAGAAATATTTTCTGAAGGCCTAGGTTACTGATCTTCATTTGAGCAGTGCCTACCTCCCTCAAATTGATGGAAAATCAGAAGAGACTATTCAAACATTAAAAGACATGTTTAGATCTTTTTCAATTGACTTTCAAGGTATGTGGGATCAATATTTACCTCTAGTAGAATTTTCCTACAATAATAGATTCAATTAAGATGGGACCACATGAAGCTTTTTATAGAAACAAATGTTGCACACAAACATGTTGGGATGATTTTGGTGAAAGAAAACTAGAAGGCCAAGAACATGTTGAGGAAACCATGGAAAAGGTAAAGGTTATACAAACCCACATCAAACCAGCTCAATGTTGGTAAAAGAGCTTTGCTAATAACCAAATGAATGATTTGGTATTTCAAGTATGAGGTAATGTTTTATTGAAGGTATCACCATGGAAGGGTGTTATACTATTCGGTAAGAAAGGATAATTATGTCTGAGGTACATCAGACATTTCGATATTGTAGATCGAATTGTAGTTGTAGCTTATCTTTTGGCAATGTCGCCAATTCTATCCAATGTTCATGATGTATTACACATATCAATGTAGGGAAAATACATGCCTAACCCAATGAATTTACTCACCTATGAGGAAATAGAACTGGGACCCAATCTGTCTTATTGCAAAAAGCCTATAATAATTCTTGATACTAGAGAACAAGTGTTGAGAAACCGAATGAATCTTCTGGTGAAAGATATATGGAGAAATCTTAAGATGGAAGAGGAAAAGTGGGAACCTGAGGAACATATGATGAAGAACCACCAGAATATTTTTAGGCAGTAGTATTATAGAAATACCTAGGTTTAAATCATTTGAAAGAGGGAAGATTATAACACACCATGCTTCCACAATATGTTTCCATTTGAATAATACAATAGCTTGTGTTGTACGCATCTTTGAGATTCTAACACATGACGACCAATCAAACTAGCCGTAATGAATAGTAATATGGAATTTTTTTAATTTAATAAATTTTATTTTTATAATGGACTTCATTTTTGGGTTCCGAATATCAAAATTAGCTTAGGGTGAATTTTTGGTATTTTCTGAAAACTTTCAATGCATGATGAATAGTGAAAATTTCTAAATTTTAATTAAAAACAACTTTTTAATAGAAATAATTTATAGTGTTAAATTATCAATTTGATTGGTTTTAAAGTATAATTAAATTATATTTTTGTTATTTAATATTATTTATGTTATTGGATGTAATTTCACATTTAAACAGGAAATAAACAAGTGTTAATCTTTTGGTAGTTATTATTTCTTAAAATACGCGCTTCTTGTTTTGACAACAGGAATTAAAAATAAATTAATTTCAAGCAATTATGTGTTTTTAATTTGGAAAAATTGAATTATATTTGGAATTAGGAGGTCTAAATTGTGTAAATAGTTATCTTTTATTTTTAGGCGTTATGAATATTTACTTCAGTAAATATTTTATTTACCATGGTTTTTGGCTAAATATGGTAAATAAGGGTAAAAAATATTATAATAATAATAATAAATTACACTAAAATGTGTCGTATTCCTATTTTTTAATAAATTAATGACCATGGACATCGTTGGGTCGATTTTGGGACCCCATGGAGCCACTTGAGAGAGATAATGACACTTTATATTAATTAATTTAAATTAAAGACAAAAATGACATAAAAATCTATCTTTTAGTAAAATTATTTTTACGAGGGTTTATATAAGTTATCTTTTCCAATAGAAATATTAAATAGAAATATAAAAAGGTTTCCTACTTCATGGTATTTTTTTTATAATTTTTATACATCAATGAAAAAAAATTATTTTTGACATAATAATGATACAGTGTTTACCTTATTAAAGAATGATTTAAATAAATGATATTAATAAAATTAAAACAATATCCAAAACCTGTCCAATTATTATTGGATGATTTTATTTCCAACATTAGTAATCATATCTTTGAATATAATTTTATTTGGACCTTTATAAAACTTAAATAATTATATAATAAATTAATATTTTCAAATATTTCTAAAGATTCCCTCCTCCCCCTTAGAAAAATACCTCAGCTCTAACCCATTTCTCTCACATATCACGCCCCTTGGCACATAAAAAATCTACCCAATTAATCTCCTTACATCCCTATATTATTCTTAGTAGAATTAACTTCGGCAGAATTCACTTCAAGGAAGCCTTTTGGTTCAAACCAAAGGGAGTTACCAGGTTTAAAGGTAACAACTCCTCTTAAGCTCTTTTCTTTTATTTTACATCTCCAAGCCCATAAACACAATTTATTACTTTATTTTATAACAAAAACATTATAATAAATCTAATAGGATGTAGTTATGTGAATTATTTTAACTACACTTACAAACACCTCCATCTAATGGTTATAGAACATAATGTTTCTGTTGATGGTGAACTACTACCTCACGAAACGATGATTGTTCAATCTTCTACTACCACCTCTTATGGTGGTTATTATGATGGAATTGTAATGATATATGATATTTATGATATTTATTTTATCTTTAAGCTTATTTAATTATGTTTTAAAATATACCGTTATTTTTTTAATGTTGTATATATACAATAGTTTCATTTGAGGAAGTGTAGACTACCACCCCCTCAAAGTGATATGACTCATTCATACCATACACAGAACGTATAAAGGATGGTGTTAATGAACATAAAAAACATATATAAAATATTTTAATATAGTGGAATAATAATATACCTATGTATCATTTGGTTTTCTTTCCTTTTAAAATAAAAAAATGGAAAGGAAGTAGTGTTTGTGCGTACGTACTAATTACCGTCTCCACAAACGTGATGTGATTCATTCCACATCGTAACCATTCAAGAATAATTTTTATTTTATTATTAAAAATAATATTTAAGAACATAATATAACTCTATAAATTAATCAAATAAATCCTATCCATAAAAAACATGACTTACCTAAATAATATATAAAGGAAAATGATTCAATTAACACCCGAAACAATGATACAACTAAAATATTAGTAAAAATGAAATATTAGAAGATCATATATGATATCATATTTATGTATGTGGTTTTGGTATTTTTTTAATTACAATAATTTAACTATTATACATGAGGTTACCATACCTTTGACTACATAAAAGTACAAGGTTATGGTTAATTTCACAATCTCTTTATTATACAAGGTTGTTTTTATGTAAGTATCTATTGGGACATCATTTTCATCCTCTTCCATTTTTAATAAAAAATTATTTCAAAACATTTTTAATATTTACTAGAATATGTGTTAAAGTCTTTTGTACCCTTGTTTGAATATTTATAAAATATATTGGAAGGAATCTTTCAGCCATTTTCGAAACAAGATACTTTATTACCTTTTCGACAAATTAAGGTAAGAATTTTTTTCAACTTATACGGTGAGTGCGGTTATTCTCCACCATTATAACACCTTTGAAGATTTTATTAAAATATTATAAGAATATTTTCCAAATAAATGTTTTCTTTAATAATTACATTACTTTTAAATGATTTAAAAATATAAAGAGAAATTGCACTCAAATAGTTTTGATTTCATCTATGTCAACAACCTTTAATAGATTTTATATTTGTTTGAAGTTGATTAATTATGATACAATTTTCCGATATTGTATTGATAGTTTTTTGATATGTTTGATGGTGGATATGTTATTTTTATTCCTTTCATGTTTTATGGTTAATGTATTGACATTTTTGTACTCTATATTAATTAAGAATGATTGTGTTATGTTTCCACCTTTTCATATAAGGAATGCATTAGACTTAGTATGTGATGGGTGGATCCAGCTATAACTTCTCGATGCATCGGTAGGTCTCATGAGAAAAACTAGTTTCTTGAAAAAAGGCCATGAAAAAAATCATATTTTTAGTCTTGGCATGAGTCCTTGACTATGTGGTTATGATTTCCTGCATTATGCCTTCCATCATTATAAAATTAGCTATTGATATTACATGTGATTATTCGAATAGTAGAATATCCATGTGAATATGTAAATGGAATTTTTTGATTTATCATTTCCATATTATGCTGAAGTTCATGTTTAAAATAATTTTTTTTAGTTTTATACATTTCCTTAAATGTTTATGTGTATTTAAGAATGGTTCCGCTATAATGTTATCTTTACTGAGCGAATGAGCTCACTCATTCCTATGTTTTATTTTTTCAAGGATGTGAAGAAGTATTTTATGGTTTACCTGCAAGGATAGGCTAAGGGATATGAATGTTTTATAGAGAGACAAATTTATTTTGTTATTATTATATCATGAATTATTTTAAAACTTATGTATGTATCTAGTACTTCTAAAACTTTTAAACTGATAGGTCTTTCAGGATTTGATCCATTGTGATAATGCTAATGTTATGTAATAAGGCACCGAATCTGGGTAACTAGGGTCGGGGCATTACACATGAAAATTATATATTTATGAAACTTATTTATATTTAGAAATGTTTTTAACATCAAATTATAATAAATTTTTACCCATATATTAATAGTTTAATGAGAAAATAAAATTCATATGTTAAACATTCTATCACCATTTCATGAATGATGTTGTTTGATAATTTGTTTCATTATGTATTGTAATTTTTTTCGCATTCTATAAAATTTTCATGACATGCTAATTAATGTTTTTTAATATTTATACATTCCAGTGGTCAATTAATTTAACTTATATTGACTATCTTCTTGAAATGTTAAGAGTATTCATTTTTATAAGAGTATTGAATCTACAAAAATATTTATTTTATATCTGAATATAATTTCCAACTAGATTGATAAAAAAATATTAAATTAAAAATTAATATTAATTATGTATAATATTTTTGGTTTTCAATTCATTTATAAAATAAAAATTAATTTTTTTTGTATGTGGTAAATAAATAAATAAGAACCTCGAACAAAAATTGAATGTGTAAGAACAAGTAATTGTCAGTTATAATATAAATATTAAAAATATTAATAGAATTTTAATTTATTACTTACATTTATGAATAGTTAGGTACAAATGAAATAGAATAATAAAAAAGTTAAGATATCACTTATATTGAGATGACGAATTTCCTTTTAAAGTTCCTCTTGAAAACGAGAGGTTTCAGAATTCTTATCATAATCAGAAACACTATACCTTGGGATATTTATTATTAGGGAATTTAATTTTTAATTTTAGAGGGTATTTTAATATTTCTTAGTGTACCAATTTATTGGAGGACGAGGGATCCATTTATGTGTGAGAGAAGTGATATTTTTCATAATATATGTTTTATTTAAATAAATGGGATGCCATTGTTATGAAATATAGCCACAAATTCTCCAAATATATATGATAAGATAGGTATAGTCAACAATCATATCATATAAACAATTATAGACAATGTTTTGGAATAATTAATTAAAATACCCCTCAATTTAGCAATTTTACCACAGTTAACCCATTATGAGAAGACAAACATCTACGATGGTAAATTAATTATTTACTAATAAAATTTAGATGAAAATTATTACCTAATTTAAAAATTCTCATTCAAAATTTTTAAACATTGTTTCAATACAAAATTTATAGTTATAAGATATTTCAAATTCTAAAATTAAATCATTCTTTATTACCATCCACATAAATCATAAATGAAAAATAGATCAGATCTCTCTAAGGAGGTGGTAGTCTAGACTTCGCATTAGTGAAATTATCGATTTACAATGGATTTTAAGTTACAAAATTATATATAAAATTATACTTATAGAATCATTGATATGTTGTTAATATAATATATACTCATTAGAAAAATGATTTTTACTATCCAAGTAATGTTGTGATGAAAAACAAATTACACCGTTTTGGGGAGATAATAAGTCGTACATATGCACAAGTAATGTTTTAAATTTTCATATAATGGAGAAGAGAATCTAGATTTTTGAAAAAATAATTTTAATATAATAATATATTTATGGTATTATATCTATTATTTAAATTATTGGTACAATACATTTACAGAGTGTAGTAGATGGAATAAAATTGGAGGAGTCGGTGATGATGGTTACCACTTCATCATTATAAATCAATTAGATCTGTTATTAGAGAAATAGGGTAGGTCTTATAAAATATAAATAAACAATATATATTATATAAGTATTTTTATCAGATTAATTGGATATTTTTTGTAAATTTGGATGATTGAATGTGGTGTAATAGAAGGAATGTATTGGTTTCATTTTATAATTGTGGGGAGTGGAATTCATAATGTTTCTTAAAGTATAAAATTAATATAAATTATTTTTCATTTATAAATTGTTACAAATTGGAATAATTAAAACATAATATGTTTTTAACTCTATAAAGTATTATAAAATAATATTACGAAAAATTTTTATATACATTTTTAGCCCTTATCTTTTAGTTTTAACAACCATTAACCCTTTTGGACAGTTACCATAATAGTAATGGTTTATGATCTATATGTTAATAATATTGATATAAATTTAATAATAATGAATTAATGTCCAATGATTTTTATTTTAAAATATATCTCTTCAATTTGTCCATATATAATATTTTTCCGAATTTTAAATCCACTAATAAAATAGTATTTATTATAAAATTTCAATAATTTTATTTTTGATATTATTTATTTAATTTTACTTTAAATAGATCATTATAAAGATTAAATTGGAATAAAATAATTAGAAGCATCAATAAAATTCAAATTTTTTTAATAAACATTCCAACATAATTATTCTTTCATTTTATATTGTTTTTACTATTTGTGAAATAATTTATTTTATTTCCCTATTAATTAAATAAATATAGTGTTGGTGCTATTCAAGAATACAAGGGAATTATTATATCACAAAAAAGGAGAAATAAATTATAAATATAAAAATAACCCCCTTTTATTTAACATTAATATTTACACTAATATAAGTTACATTTATAATTATCCTAAAATATTATATTTATAAAAGATGTAATGTGGAAATTTTGTCATTCTCTCTCACTTATGTATTATAATGAACATAATCATGTTAAGATGGAGAAAATGGAATATATCATACAATTTTATTTTTATGTTTTAGATATACATGATCAATAAAATTATGGAAAATATTCGGGTCATTTTTTGGTCTTTAACTTGTTATTTGTAACATATATTACCCAATATACCCTTATTGTTGTGACAATTATTTACCATGGTTACAATTTATTTTGACAAGAAATAAATAGAAATTATAATAAAAATATAGATCTACATATTTCAAATGTGGTAATAATTTTTTATTATTAACAATGTGGATGGGTTAGGAATGAATTTAATATAGAGTAAAAGATGCAATGGAAAAAAAATTTCAGAAAAAATGATTTTTAGGTGAAAAAATGTTTTTAAACCAAATATGATGAATAAAATTTCTTACAACAAACTAATTTCGATAAATATTATAAAATAATTCAAATTTTACAATTAAATAATTATTAAAAAGAAAAATAAACATGTAAAATATTTTAAAAATAAATGTTTCCATTTTTTTATTTGCAATATTCAGTTGAATTTTTTTTCTTGAAAAATCAATAAATTTCAATAATATATATTATTTATATAATGATTGAAACAATAATAATAATTTTTTAAAATAAAACATATAGGTGGTCCATAATTTACTTATAATATTTACTCACAAAAAAAAACATTTTAAGAAAGACTACATTTGAAGAATAAAATTACATCACTTAAATTTAACTATTTATCTCCTAATTGTTTTCTACAAATTTCATTGACTGTTACCATCATATATTTTAAATAATATTTTAATTATTATTCATACCTTAAAATCCACTACCTATGTTATAATAATCATTTTTAAATAATAACATTTATTTGTTCATTTAAGCCCAGTGTTGCATGTAATGTATAGTTTCTATCCCCATTTTTATTTTTCCAAATATCATGGTGTTATAGTAAATAGATGTGAGAAATCATATTATTATAATTCATATTATTTTTAAAATAATTAAAAATTATTTCAACCAAGGACAGAAACAAATGTGGGACTCGAAATTTAAACTATGTATAATTAGGTTTCACTCCATGTAAAATATTGTTTGTTAGTTAAATCATGTGGTTTCTTTGTTATTGTCATTTTCATCATAAATGATTCTGATACCACTACTAAGAGTCTCTTTTAAGGTTATTTTGGAAATCTAAAATCCCTCCAGATCTTCCATTTGATGATTTATCATCCTATTGGTTGTGATAGATCTCTTAGTGTAAGAATTATCCATGTCCCATCCATCTTTATCCCATTACTCTGTGTAGATTGATAGATAATCATGGGATTGGTGTATTTAAAAACTATGCTTCTGAATCTGGATTGTAGGTTGTATTTCATGATCTTGCTAGAAATAATTTTATGTAATTGGATGGTTTATTACATATTTAGTATCATTAAAATGTTATATTTATTATTTACATTAATTATACTCCTTATTATTCCCATCTAAATAATGTAGTGTTGAATAACAAATTTCACCACAAAGCGGAGACAGTAATCCATACATACACACGTAAGGTGAATTATTATTTCATAGGATGGATATAATAATTAATATGGTTGTAACATATTTATAAAAAAATCACAATATGTGAAAGGTACTGGAGTTATTACATTGTTATGGAAACAACAAAGAAAGAGAAAGTGGAAGAAGAAAAGAAATTTTAATGTGGTGATAAAATTATTACCTCTTCTTTAGGTGATTCCTTTTAAATTGATCAAACGGGCTCCTTAAGTTGGCTTTATGATCAATATAAATCTTCTAAGAAGAATATATAGAAGTTGGGAGGATATTTTATCTAGGGTTGGATAATAAAAATGGTTTTGGATGTGTGATTTTGGGAGAAGGGGGGGTTGGGTCTAAATACTCTCAACAAATGGGTTTTATTATAGTTTAGGTCACCACTTTAAACTTATATTTCATATTTAACTCTTAGTTAAATAGTTTATCTTTAACAATGTCTTCTTGTATTTTTATATTACATGTTTAATAAACTAACTATAAATTGATAAATGAACCTAAATTGGATCATTAACGACTTATATATATTTATATAAGTTCTTTGGCCATACCTTATAATTTTATGAATAATATATTATTTAATAATGTATTATTTTTTAAAAAACTCATATATGAAAATTTTGAAAATATTTAGTATTTGGTTTTTGTGAAAGTAAACTAAACGTGATAACATCGAAAAAAATATTTTAAATAAATACTATAATGTCACATTAACCCTTAAAATTAGTGAAATTCATCAAAAAACTGAATATACATTTATTTGGATATTTAAAAAATCAATTATTTTAACCATTCATTTGTAAAGTAATTACTCCATCATCATTGTGTCATAAATAAATTTAATTATCTATTTTCTAAAATTTATAAATGAAAAACCATTATGTATGAAATATTTTCATATTTATAATGAATAATTTCAGTCGAATATATCTACCTATGTTAAAATTTTTTAGTTATTAAATTTTTAATTTAACAATTTTAAATCTTCTTTAAATAAACTAATAATAAATATCCTAATATAATTCATCCTGAGAAAAGAGAATAATATTTTATTCCTAAGGGTTAATTTTTCCAAAATAAACCTATCGAATAGAATTAGGACATGTGTTTGGGTAATTATAATATCAATTTACCATTAATTACCCTATTTAATTTTAACTGTGGTAACTAAAATTCAAAATATACTATTCATAATAAACTATTTTCATCCAATTGATCCAAATTTTAGTTACTAATTTAAACTGTGTCTCTCAGAGTTTTGAATTTAAAATCATATAAGTGGTAAATTTATGTTTTATGCAAATTTTCTAATGTACCTAGAAGGTGGGTAAAATAGGTTAAAAAGTTCAATAAAATTTTATACATCTAATTTTATTATAAAATGACTACAATGAATTACATTGAAAATATATAGGTATAATGTATATATTTTTACTTAAAATATATTTAAATAAAATAAATAATTATTTAAATAAAATATCCGTTTTAAATAATAATGTAGTAATGTCACTATTCATAAAAAATTGAATGTTTTTAGAAAAATACAAAATATTCACCAACATCTAATTTTGATATTCAAAATCCAAAAAAGAAGGCCATTTTTAAAATAACTATTTTTAAAAATTTAAAAAGTGGGTATTACATTTCATAATGGCTGGTTTGATTGGTCATGGTGTGATATAACACAACATTGTGTATACCAAAAGCTATTGAATTATTCAAATGTATGAGTATAATGGATGCTAGGGGGTTATATTCTTCCATTCTTCAAATAATTTCATCCTCGAAATTTCTAGAATATGAATCCATAAAATGATTTGGGTGGTTCATCATCATAACTTCCATAGGTTCCCATGTTGAATCTTCGATCATACAGTTTCTCTATAGAAATTATAACCTAAGTGTGGTCTGGTTTTTCCACACTTGTTCTCTGGTATCAATAATCCTGATATTATCATTACAATAAGACAAATTAGGTGCTAGTTCTATTTCCTTAAAGGTGAGTACATGCATTGGGTTAGGCATTTATTTTATCAATAGTGATACTTAGAACACATCATGAACTTTGGAGAGACTTTGATGAGTTTCCAAATAGTATTCTATAACTCCATTTCATTCTAGATTTTTGAAAGTTCTGATATACCTGGGTCTTAATTTACCCTTCTTTCTAAATATTATAACACCCATCCATAAAGATACCTTCATGAAAACATGATCTCCTACTTGAAATTCCAAATACTCTTATCGGTTATCGACATAGATATTTTTCCTAAATTGAGATTCTTTGATGGTGGTTTGGATAATCGTTACCTATTCTATTGATTCCTCAACAAGTTCTGGGCCTACCTGTTTTCATTCACCAACGTCATCTCAACATGTTGGTGTGTGACATATCTTTCTATATAACACTTTATATGGTGCCAAATGAATTCTTGAATGGACTCTATTATTGTAGGAAAATTCTACTAGACGTAAATATTTTTCCCACATACTTCGAATTTAAAGTGGTAAAGATCTCAACATGCCTTATACAGTTTGAATATTAATTTCATATTATCCATCAGTTTGAGGGTGGAAGGTAGAGCATAAATGATGTCTAATATCATGGTATTTTTGAAGACTTTTCCAGAATCATGATGTAAAATGAGGATCATGATCAGAAACAATCGACAGGGGAACATCGTAATGTCTTAAAACTTCATTAATATATAGTATTTCTAAACATTAAAGTGGGAAATATTCCCTTATAACAAGAAAATGTGATGACTTGGTTTGAAGATCCACAATGACACATATTGCATCATTACTTCTAGGTGTATTTTGTAGCCCCATGAAAAATTCCATCATAATATCATCCCATTTCCACTCATTTATAATAAGATGTTGCATTACTAATCTAGGATGTTGTCTTCCAGCCTTCACCTATTGACAAACCATAAATCATGACACATAATAAAAAATCTCACTCTTCATGTTGTCTGACAAAAAATGTTCCTTCAAATCTCTATACATCATAGTGCTACAGTGGGTTATAGTGAAATTTGATCTATGTGAATCATCCAAAAAACCCATTTTTATATCAGGTATTGGAGGAACACAAATTCTCTTCCCAAATTTCAAAATTCCTTCTTCAAATATGAAGTCAATCAACATCCCATCATTCACAGCTTTAATATTCTTTTAAAACTTTTCAACATCATTCTGATGACTTTTTATCATTTCGATTAAATATGGATTGGATTACATTTGAAATTGTATTGATTTTTAACCTTCCATGGTTATTCCTGTATCCATATTTATTAGATCCATGAGCAAAGGTTCCCTTTAAACTCAATTATTGTTCAAAACTCCATGATATTTTCCAGCTCAAAGCATCTACCACCTTATTCTACTTCCCTAGTTGGTAGTCTATAGCACAATAAAAATCCTAGAGTATTTCAATCAATCCCCATTTCCTCATGTTGGATTCTTTTTTTAAGAAAATTAACTTCTAACTCTTGTGATCAGTATAAATCTCACATTTATCAGTGCAGAGATAGTGTCTCCATATATTCAGAGCAAAGATTATAGCTTCTAGCTCAAGATCATGATAGGGATTGATTTTTTCATGTATTTTTAGCTTCCATGATTCATAGTCAATAACGTTATCAATCTGCATAAGGACACAACCTGGTCCTTTCTTTGAAGCATCACTACCAATAGCAAAACCATTATTCCCTGATGAGAGAGTAATGACTAGAGAATTGACTAATATTCTCTCCAATTCTTCAAAAAATTATTCTCTCTCTTTTTTACAAACAAATTTCACCCCTTTACGTGTGATCTTGGTTAACGGGTTTGCCAATCAGGAAATATTATGGACAAATAACAAATAATAACCTACTAAACCAATAAAACTGCGTGACCCGGTTATACTTTTCATTGGTGTCTATTCATGGATTGCCTTGGTCTTTGAAGGATCGATATAGATTCTATCCTTAGAGAAAATATGTAAATGAAAAGATATTTCCTAAATATAGAATTCACACTTGCTAAACATAACATATAATTCATTTCTTCTTGGGATTTTTAGAATAGTTCACATGTGATTTTCATGATATTCATATATTTTTGAGTATAAGAAGATAACATCAATAAATACCAATTAAATTTAATCAAGTAATTATTTCAGGTTAGGGGATGATTTTTCTTTATTTTTGTAGAATTGATCTCCCTATATTCAATGCACAACCTCAAATATCTATATTTATTCTTAACCAAAATAACATGGGACCCCCATTGAAAAATACTAGGGAGAATATATCCTTTATTACTCAATTCATATAGTTTTTTGTTTAGTTCTACTAATTCACACAATTTCCATTATACAAGGGGTCTTCGATATGGGCCTTGAACCAAGAATAAAATAAATGTAAAACTCAATTTCTCCTTCTAGAGGTTGTCCAGGTAAATCCACTGGAATCACTTCATTATATTCTTGATCAATATGTACAAACTATATTCGAACATTCCTTTATTAACCCATAGTTATTTCATTATCTTTCTCCCCAATAATTGAATTTATTATAGATACTAGGGGTGGATGAAGATCATAATTAGATTGTGGCGTTTCTACTCTACAGATAATGTATTTATTATCATCAAACAAAATTTTAAGCTTCTTCTTACAAGAAATTTTCACCTTGTGGTCCGAAAACCAATCCATTCTGAGGATTATATCAAATTGAATCATGGGTATGATTATCAGATCAAAAAATTAATAACTTTTTGATTTCCAAAGAGGAATTGATTCCCAAAACATTATTGTAATGATACTTACCTTATGTGTTTTGACCGAAAACTCCCTTGTTAAATAAAATTAGAAAAATATAATTTTCTTAAAAATTTTGGATGATATGAAACAATGCATTGATCCAGATTCAAATAGAGAATTGGCTAAATGATGGAAACAATTAAAGTACACACTGCCTAATCATTAGGATCTTGAACTTTAAGAAGTAGTGATCGCAGAAGCTTGGCCTTACTCCCATTGTATTTTCTGAGGTATGACTTCATAGCACATAGGACATTCATTTTAATAATTCAATATTTCTCTACAATTGTTGCATTCTACATTTATATCCTCTTTATTTCCCTTCTAATCAAGTGCTTGCTGGCCTTTTTCACCAAACATGTAACAAACTACAATCCACATCAGGCAAGTACCGAGGTGATTCTTCACACATTTTCTATGGGATGGAAGTTCAACATTTTTTTATTCCCCTTTTTTCCATTTCCAGAGTGTTCAACTGATCTCTTATTCTCCAACTTTTCTTTAAAGTCATATGACATGGAGAATTCACTTTATATCTTGATAGTACATGACACTATATCATTATATGACGAGAAGGATTGTGAGACTAATGCTCATGGAAGGAATGGTTTTAACCCATCAATTAATAAATCAATATTACTCCTAATGTTACATATATAATCTGCAACATATTTTTCTAACCTTTTAATGTTAGCCTCATACTTCAGGACATTCGAATCCTTCTTTTTTCTTATACAAAAAAATTGTCTTTCCATATCCTCAAGATGATTACGAGGAAATTATTTTTCTAATTAAAGATATTTAAACTCACTTCACTTAATATACGATACATTTTCATCCTCTATTTTTTTAATTAATGACCACCATTATTCTTCATCTCCTATGAGGCCATCAACATCAATGACTACCTTTTCCCTTTCGCTACTCCCCCAACCATGAAATATTTACTATAAAGAACATATCCATTTCTCAACTAAAAATGAATTTGTAGTCCCATTGAATGTTGGTTGTTGATTTCTCGTGATGCGATATAAAATTGATCCTCTAAATTGTGGATCAGGGTGCTTCATATGGGTAAGGTTGTTATTCATAACCTGAGTGGATTTTCCAAGTATGGTTATAAGCTTTTCAACAACAATTTCATCACCAGATCCACTATATTTATCATGAGGAGGAGGGAAATCCCTACATGGATTATGTGTGTTGATACTGTTCCCATTACATCCAATAAGCACCATTTCTAAACAATGGAATACAATAGATTAGTTTATTAATTACAATACAAAATTCCAAAATAGTAAAATACTTACAATAAATTGAATAGTTTATGCATATAATCCATAATCATAAAAAATGTTTTCTTTGAGTAATTATTTACTCATAAATGATTCATAATGGTTTGTAAATAATATGTGAATTAGCCTATGATTATACCCCATGTGTTTCGTAACCAATATTGCAACAAGGATCATTGTCTTGTACTAAGTTACCTTAGGTCAGGACCAAAACTCTTTGTCGGTTTTTTTCAATCCTAGGTACATTTATTCCAGAGCTTCCTCTAGCTTCTCATATCCACACAGGGATATATTGATTGGAAAACTCACAATATAACTATATAACCAAAATTCTAGATTTTTCTTCAACACTAATCCTAAAATCTTATATTATGGTTATTTTTCATAATCAGAGTTTTTCTAAATCTAGTATCAAAATGATTATACTAAATTTTCTCTGATACCATCAGTAATGCCCTGACCCTATTGCCCTGAGTGGGTGCATTATTCCATAACATTACATGATCAAAAGAGATCATGTATCAAAAGAATAATTACATTAGTATCCTTGGATGTACTAGATACATACAAAAGCTCTACAATACATAATGAAATAAAGAATTTTTTTTCCTCTTTAAACACACTATTTCATTTCTCATATTTTAGTAGGTAACTCATAATGTACTTCTTCATATCCTATGAAATGGAAAACATAAGACATGGGTGAGATCACATTCCAATTAAGGATTCCAATATTGCATAAAATATCATAAATAATCATAAACATGCAAGGAAATGTATAATACTAAAAAAAATCCTTTTAAACAAAATCTTCATCATAACATGGAAATGAAGAATAAAAAAATTCCATTTAATTATTCATATGTATATTCTACTAGTCCAATAATCACATGTAATATAAATAGCTAATATCAAAATGATGGAATTCATAATGCCAGACATCATAACCACGTAGTTAAGTCCTTATGACTAGAATACAAATAAGATTTTCTCAAGGCCTTCTTCCAAGACACTAGTCTGTCTCATTGGACCTACCAATGCATCGTGGTGCTATAGAGGGCTCCACCCATCACTTACTTAGTCCAATTCATTCATCATATGAGAAGGTTGAGACATAAGATAAAAATTCTTATTAAAAATTTCATATGAAATTTTAAAACATTAACCCTAAACCACAAATGGTTTAAAAATAACACATCCACTATCATGCACAACACAAAAACATCAATACAATATAGAATATTGTATCATAATAAATCATCCAAAAATAAGTGTAAATCCATCAAAATATGTTGACATAGATGAAATAAAAAATATTTGATAGAAATATCACTTTTTATTTTGAAATCATTTAAATTCCACTTAATTATAAAAAAAATATTTATTTAGAAATTATTCATATAATATTGAAAGGGAATATTCTTAGGTGTTATAATGGCATAAAATAGACGCACCTACCATATATGTTAAAAATATTCTTACATTAATTTGTCGAAAAGGTCATAAAGTACCTGGTTTGGAAAATGACAGAAAGAATACGTTAATTTTATATTATAAAAAGTAAAAAAACATTATAAAACAATTTAACCCATATTCTATGAAATATTAAAAATGTTTTGAAATAAATTTTTATGAAAGACGGATGTGGATGATAATGAATTCCCAGTAGATACTTTTGTAAAATCTACCTCAAATAATATAGAGATTGTAAAATTAATCCTTACCTTATACTTTTACATATTAGAGGGTATTTTAACCTCCTGTATAATATTTAGATAATTCTTATTAATTTATAAAATATCCACATACAAAAATATGATATAATATATAATCTTCTATTATTTGTTTTGTTAATAATATTTTAGTAGTATCATTGATTTAGTTAGTAACTGATTCGTTTTACTTTATATGTTTTTTTAGGTATGTAAAGTTTGTCTTGGATATGATATATTTTATTCATATAAAGAATGATATTAAGTTCATAAAACTTATTTTAAATAATATAATTAAAATTATTCTTGAATGGTTATGACGTGGAATGAATCTTATTGCGTTCACGGAGACGAAAATCCGTACGCACACACACGCGACAATATAATTATATTGATGGTGAAATCATAATTAAATGGATTTTATATTACATATAAAGAATCATTAACTTGGTATATTTATTATTTACATCAAATTATACTCATTATTATTCCAATCCAAATAATGATGTGTGGAATAACAACCCACACCACGACGCGGAGAGGGTAAGCCGTATGTATGCATGTATGGTGGCTTTTTCATTCATATGATGGATATAATAATGAAAATTGTTTTACCATATTTATAATAACATCACCGTATGAAGAAGGTACTATATTTATTTCATTGATACGGAAACAACAAAGAAAGAGGATGTGGAAGAAGAAAAAAACATTGAATGAGGTGATGAAATTATTACCGCTTCTTCGGGTGATGCCTTTTGATTTGATCAAAAGCCCTCCATAAATTGGATTTCAGATCAGAGTAAAACCTATAGGTTTTATTATGGGTATTTTGGAGGGTATTTTAGAAGGGGTGGGCTGAGAAAAATGGAATAGGAGGTATGATTTTGAGAGAAGGGGAAGTACCTTTTTAAAAGAGATGTGTGGGTAACTTTAGGAAAAGCTTGAAAAATTAATTTATAATAAAATCCAATTCAGATTATAATTGATAAAAATGGATTTATTTCGAGGATAAAGTGGGTATGGGTCGAAATCATTTGAGCCAATGTGTTTTAGAAAAGTTTAGGTCACCATATTAACATTATCGTCTAGATTTAACTCCTAGTTAAATAGTTCAACTTTTTCAATGGATTCTTTATTTTTATATGACATGGTTAATAATATTTATGTAAAATTCCATGAAAAAAATAAAGTGGTTCATTAATTAAATATCTATCATTATATAAGTCATTTTTATGAATCTTATATTTTTATGAATATTATATCATTTAATAATATAGTATTAGTTATAGAAAACTCATTTACATCAATTTTACACTATTTTGTTTTTTGTTTTAATGAAAGTAAGAAAAATGTGACTACTGAAGAAAAAATAAATTAAATTAATATTAACATGTCATGTTAACCTATAAAATTAGTGTAATGCATCAAAATTCAGAATAATAAATTATTTTTTTCGTATAAAATCAATTATATTAATCTTTCATAAATAAGGTAATTACTGCATCGTCATTGTGTCATAAATAAATTTAATTATATAATGTCTAAAAATTATAAATAAATTATCATTATGTAGGAAGCTATTTTAAATTTATATTTACTATTTATAGTTTAATTTATTGTATGTATAAACATATATTGAAAATGTTTTAGTTATTAAAATTTGAATTTAACACTTTTAACTCTACTTTAAATAAAATAATAATATATGACCTAATATAATCCAAGTGAATCAAATAGGATCATATTTTTTATGGTATATTTTGGTCATAATAGACTTATCCATTAGAATTTGGACAAGTGTTAGTGTAAAAATAATATCTTTTTTACCTTTAATTACCCTATTTACTTTTAACCGTGGAAAATAAAATTCAAAGACTACTAATCACCAACAATTATTTTCCTCCTATTAAACCACATTTTACTTAATGATTTCAAAATTTCCTCTCATATATTTGAAATTTAATTCACAGAAGTGGTAATATTACGTTTTATGCAAATTTTCAAATGTGCCTATAAGTTAGGTAAAAGATGTTAAAAATTTCAATAACATTTTATACAACTAATTTTATTATAAAATGAATACAATAAATTAAACAGAACATATATTGGTATTGTGTATCTATTTTTAATTAAAATAAATTTAAATAAAATAATTAATTATTTAAATAAAATTACAGTTTTAAACAATAATGCAGTGTTTTTTACTATTCGTAAAAAATTTAATGATTTTAAAAAATACAAAAAATTCACCCTAAGATAATTATGATATTCGAAAGTCAAAAAGGAAATACATTTTGAAAAATAATTTTTATAAAATTTTATAATGTGGGTATTACTATTCATAACTTTTATTTTTATTGGTCATGGTGAGGTTGAACTCAAATTTGCATATAGCCCAAGATATTGTATTATTAAAATAGAAGCATAACATAGATTCTCGGGGTGTTACAACTCATTAGACACATTCTATTCCCATGTTGATATTTACCAAAGGCGAATGAATGTTAAATCCCATGTGGGATACCATTATATTAAATATTGAGAGTGGGGTATCCTTGTAGGTCGAATATGTCCAATTAATCACCAATTGGGAGAGTAAACAACCTAGGATTGAATTTTATTTTTAATTGATGATGATTTGAAACCCATAATGGACACATTTCAAGATGTGTTTCTTGAAGAAATATCTTTGATTCCACCTGAGAGTGATGAGGAATTCCCTGTCAATCTCATGATCATGTTAGAGCTCATTTATATTCAATCATATAGAATGGATCTGAAAAAACATCAAGAGATCAAATCTATTGAACAATATTATGAGGTTTAGGGTTATATCATTCCAGGTTCGTCACCATGGGGTTCACCAGTGTTGTTTGAAAAGATTGTTGATGGGAATCTACAGTTGTGGATTGATTACCAAATGTTGAACCAGATGACTCTGAAGAACTTGTATCATATTCCATGTATTATTGATTATTTTGACCAATTGAGATGAGATTTTGTATTCAAAAATATCGAATTGAGTTTAGGGTATCACAAAAAAATGATTATAATTTTTATATATAGTGGACTGATTGTATGAGAAGGAATTTCCTTTATGAGTTCATTGTAATCATGTTTGGGTTGACAAATACACAAGTAGTTTTAATGGCCTCGATGAAAAAAAACATTCCATCCTTTCCTGGATCAGTTTTTGGTAATGTTTTTTGATGACATATTGATGTAATATATGTCTTATGATAATCAATACCAATACCTTGACATTATCCTATATAGACATAGATAACATATGATATATGTAAAAGTATATATGTATCTATTCTAGACTGACCAGGTTCACAACATGGATGGCATCGTCATGGAAGAAGGTCTATAGGTGGATCCAAAGAAACTATAGTGAGTTTTAACATGGGAGAATCCCAATAATTTTTCTGATATTGATAGCTTTATATGGTTGGAAAGATATTATTATAGATTCATGTTTAACTTTTCCAAATTGTAAGATCTACTTTGATCATGACTAAAAAGGGAATAATGTTTGAATTTTTGGTATCATGTGAGAATGATTTGTAGGAGTCGAATATGAATTTCACATCATCACCAATCTAAATCATACCTAAGTCAGGTGAATATTATATGGTAAATATTTGGCATTCTAGGATCAGACATGAAGCAATATTGATGCAGGGAGAACAAGTTGTGTTGTATCAATCTAGGTATTTGAGGCCACATGAACATAATTACCCCACATATGACCACAAGATGGAAGTTATGGTTTATTATTTTATGTGTTGGTTGAATTAACTGTTGGGTGAAATTATTACTATGTATATATATCATAAGTTCTTGATTTATATATTATTACAATGTTATTGAAATCACTGGAAGTGGAGAGTTCTTGATAATAATTTTTTATTGAATTCAAACTAACTTATAATCCCAGGTATAGAAAAAATGTGGTTGATGTTTTAAGTAGGGAATCTCAGACTCAGACGATTCAGGAATCTAGTACTAAGAGGAAGATGATGACATTAAATGTAGAAATGCGTGTTGGGGTTCAAAAGAGTTTGGTACAGATGACACTTGTATAAGTTATAGTGTATTCTATGATTTAAAGATGATTTAGAGACAAAAAATATGATGATATAAATTGCTTGACAATAAGGGAAAACCTTGTAAGTGGGGGTCACATACAGAGTGGAGGATAAATGATAATGATATCATCTATTTCATGAATCAGGTTGTTTTTATAATGAGAATGTTGTAGTAGTTAATGCGAGAAAATAATTTCTTGATATTGTAAGTACTTCTAGGCGTGACCTAAATGTATTATGATTTTCGATGAAAATTTGGGTGGTGGGGATTGAAAAATGAAAAAACAAGTTTCCTGACATGATGATGCACTTGTCAACAGGTGGAGGAAAAAAAATCAATGACCTGGTGGTTTTAATACATCAGTTTTCCATTCTAGAATGAATGCTGGACTACTTATATTTGTAATTTTAGGTGTGTATATGAAGTATGTCATGAATGAATGATTTAATTTGAGTATTTTTGGAAATACTGAAAAAGTATAAAATTTCATGTATATACAACACACATTCTCAATAGAGTAGCTAGATGTATTGAAAGTTTAGGAGATAGTATATCTGCACAGGGATCTACATACAGAAGTTTGAGACTAATACTGTTACATTACATTGTGTTTCTGGAAGGTCTTAGAGAAGACACCTGGTATGTAGGTTTTACTAAGTATGACTTTCCAACCTTAGGTACATGATATGTTATAGTATACTATATAGGTTCTCGGGGATATGATTTGAGAATGTGATAATGACTTCCATTGGTCTTGGAGGATGTAAGAAGATTTGTAAAAGATATATTAAAGAAATAGTTATTTGGAAACTTCAAATGTGGAACCATATGAAGAACATTATGATAAAACACGAAGATCAAATCTATCTTAAATAGAGGAAGGTGAGTCAAAATGGTTGGGACTGAGTCTTGTGTAGGATACATCATAACAGGTTCGGATAATTTAGAAGAATATGGCTACAGACCAGAGTAGACAGGAGTCATATGTTGATAGAAATAAAAAACCCAAGATTTTATAGGGTGAAATATTGTTATCTTCTGGGTATCACCTAGTCAGGGTCACCATAATATATAAAGGAAAGGAAAGATGATACTCGTGTTCATTGGACCATTTTAGGTTTTGGAGAGAATTGATCCAATGGAATTCCTATTAGATCTTCCATAGTGATACAACGCTTTGAAAGATATTTTCCATGTATCAAAACTGTGGATGTATCACTGTAACCCTTCACTTGTGGTCGAAATGGATGATGCTGAGGTTGAGATGGATTCATCATTTGAAGAGCATATGATACATTTTTTGGATCATTGTGATAAAGTATTGTTGGGTATGATTGTGTTGATAGTTAGTATATTATGGAAACATGGTCTTCTGCAGGAGTAAACTAGGGAAAGGGAAGCAGAGGTGTGGGATCAATGGACCGATCATTTTTACTCAGAATCTTAGGGATTCTTGGTAGGGAATCTTGAGGATGAGATGTATGTTTGGTATATTCTATGATTCCTACAATCTCTAAAGATATCTCATAATTTTTTATTGGTTATTTTTGTTTAGTGTTGAGTAAATTTCATTTGGGGTTTACCTAAGGATGTGTTTCGTTGGAAATTTGAGAAAAATGTAAGAAATAGGTTATACATGGTTGGAGTAAGGTTTTTCCTAACCATTATCCATATCCAATAAAACTACGAAACCCATGAAATAGGGGATTTAAATTGATAACACAAAATTTGTAAAATTGTGGGAAACATTAGGAGAATCCAAGAACCCCCAAGAATAAGTGCATTGTTAATGCACCTAGATGGTAGAAACTATCATCAATGAGTAGTAAATCGTGCCTAACATATTTTAATCTCTTGATTGATTTTAAAAAATTTGAATTCCTGAAACTCATGTTGTTTGACCTTAACTTAAACCAAATTGAATTTTATTGATTCCAAAGCATCCCTAATGGAGTCCAAGACTCCTTACCATATTTCATCATGATTCAATTAATGAATCCAAAATTTTATTCCCTACAAGTAATAGAATCATATTCTTTGTGATTTTACCATTCTGCTTTAATCATTCTTCAATAATTTGAATTTTTTTATTATTTAGATTATATATAGGATTGTATTTTTAGAACAATATTTATTGTATCTTGTTTAATTTAATCCTGGTTTTTGGGTTTGAGGTTTGGATTTGGTTATGATTTATTGAGCTACCCAAATTTTGGGGATTACCATTGGTGATAGTTCTTCCAAAAACCGCGAGGTATGTGGTCTAATATTCAAATCCCTGCCATAGTCATGATATCAATAATATGTATGTTATTGAATAATTTATAGAGTCTATTTTTTAATTGGAATTCCTAAATTTAAAAAATTATTATGGTCAATTAATTAATAATGTAATTGTTGAATTTTTGAATTGGTGATAATTAATTGTTGTGTATATTATCAAAATGCTGAATTGTGAATTTAGAATAATTAATTCAGGAATTAATTTTTGGATTTTAGTATTTACTATTGAAGAAATAATTGTTTAATTAATTATGGGATATTGGAAATGATGATTTTATTAATTAATTATGTACTAAATTAATTGAAGTGATGTGATAAATTAATTATAAAGATTAATCAGTGAGATAAATGATATTAATTAATTTATGAATTTATTAATAAAAGAGATATTATTAATATGTATGGAATTAATTAACGGTTGTGATATGATCAATTAATTTCGGAAAATTAATTAATGGGACTAATGTTCTTAATTAATTGGGATTCTAATTATGTGGAATAATGTGATAAACTGATTTATAAATTAGGGATGATAATGATAAGATTAATTAGTTTTTTAATTAATTAATAAAATTGTTTGAGAAATTTCCTCATTGTTATGTAACATGGTGGTCATTTTGTTAGAATGGAGTAGAACTTGGGGGATTGAGGTGTGGGAACGAGATTCCTGGGGAAAGACTCTGACAGCATCCATTTTTATGTTCCAAAAGATTGTGAGAGACTAAATGGAAGTCCATGATAACCTTCAGGGAATAGTGTGAGAGCCTCCATTTTGATTTCTAAGGCACTGTGAGGGACCTGAGTTGGGAGAGGTAAAATACTGTGAGTGTATTCCTCTTTTCCTATAAAGTAATTATGATTCACCTAGTTACACACACATTAGACCACTGAGGTTAGATCCCTATGATCACATTACTCATGCCTGATAGATTCATATGTTTTATGTATTTAATGAGATATGTATAATGATAATGAATGGTAAAAATGGAAATGAAATATTTGATATTCCTTGTGTATAGATTAGACTACAATGCAAGCCAAAAAACGCATTAAGGTTCAGGTGTATTTGGGAACCTGGGGGTTTATATAGTTAAATAAAGATTGATTGATATAGTGATAACTATTTACTTATACAGTATAATTAATTCATCATTAAAATTAATAAAAATTCAATTTAATATATATTTTTTAGATATTGTTGTTCATGGACAACTGAGTTATACACTCCCCATACTTTGGATTTGTGATCGGTAACTAAATATATTTCTCGTTTTCAATACATGATCAGGGAAATGGTCCTTTAAACTTATATTTCATATTTAACTCTTAGTTAAATAGTTTATCTTTAACAATGTATTCTTGTATTTTTATATTACATGTTTAATAAACTAACTATAAATTGATAAATGAACCTAAATTGGGTCATTAACGACTTATATATATTTATATAAGTTCTTTGGCCATACCTTATACTTTTATGAATAATATATTATTTAATAATGTATTATTTTTTTAAAAAACTCATATATGAAAATTTTGACAATATTTAGTATTTGGTTTTTGTGAAAGTAAACTAAACGTGATAAAATCGAAAAAAATATTTTAAATAAATACTATAATGTCACATTAACCCTTAAAATTAGTGTAATTCATCAAAAAACTCAATATAAATTTATTTGGATATTTAAAAAATCAATTATTTTAACCATTCATTTGTAAAGTAATTACTCCATCATCATTGTGTCATAAATAAATTTAATTATTTATTTTCTCAAATTTATAAATGAAAAACCATTATGTATGAAATATTTTCATATTTATAATGAATAATTTCAGTCGAATATATCTTCCTATGTTAAAATTTTTTAGTTATTAAATTTTTAATTTAACACTTTTAAATCTTCTTTAAACAAACTAATAATAAATATCCTAATATAATTCATCCTGAGAAAAGAGAATAATATTTTATTCCTAAGGGTTAATTTTTCCAAAATAAACCTATCGAATAGAATTAGGACATGTGTTTGGGTAATTATAATATCAATTTACCATTAATTACCCTATTTAATTTTAACTGTGGTAACTAAAATTCAAAATATACTATTCATAATAAACTATTTTCATCCAATTGATCCAAATTTTAGATACTAATTTAAACTGTGTCTCTCAGAGTTTTGAATTTAAAATCATATAAGTGGTAAATTTATGTTTTATGCAAATTTTCTAATGTACCTAGAAGGTGGGTAAAATAGGTTAAAAAGTTCAATAAAATTTTATACATCTAATTTTATTATAAAATGACTACAATGAATTACATTGAAAATATATAGGTATAATGTATCTATTTTTACTTAAAATATATTTAAATAAAATAAATAATTATTTAAATAAAATATTTGTTTTAAATAATAATGTAGTAATGTCACTATTCATAAAAAATTGACTGTTTTTAGAAAAATACAAAATATTCACCAACATCTAATTTTGATATTCAAAATCCAAAAAAGAAGGCCATTTTTAAAATAACTATTTTTAAAAATTTAAAAAGTGGGTATTACATTTCATAACGGCTGGTTTGATTGGTCATGGTGTGCTATAACACAACATTGTGTATACCAGAAGCTATTGAATTATTCAAATGTATGAGTATAATGGATGCTAGGGGGTTATATTCTTCCATTCTTCAAATAATTTCATCCTCTAAATTTCTAGAATATGAATCCATAAAATGATTTGGGTGGTTCATCATCATAACTTCCATAGGTTCCCATGTTGAATCTTCGATCATAAAGTTTCTCTATAGAAATTATAACCTAAGTGTGGTCTGGTTTTTCCACACTTGTTCTCTGGTATCAATAATCCTGATATTATCATTACAATAAGACAGATTAGGTGCTAGTTCTATTTCCTTAAAGGTGAGTACATGCATTGGGTTAGGCATTTATTTTATCAATAGTGATACTTAGAACACATCATGAACTTTGGAGAGACTTTGATGAGTTTCCAAATAGTATTCTATAACTCCATTTCATTCTAGATTTTTGAAAGTTCTGATATACCTGGGTCTTAATTTACCCTTCTTTCTAAATATTATAACACCCATCCATAAAGATACCTTCATGAAAACATGATCTCCTACTTGAAATTCCAAATACTCTTATCGGTTATCGACATAGATATTTTTCCTAAATTGAGATTCTTTGATGGTGGTTTGGATAATCGTTACCTATTCTATTGATTCCTCAACAAGTTCTGGGCCTACCTGTTTTAATTCACCAACTTCATCTCAACATGTTGGTGTGTGACATATCTTTCTATATAACACTTTATATGGTTCCAAATGAATTCTTGAATGGACTCTATTATTGTAGGAAAATTCTACTAGACGTAAATATTTTTCCCACATACTTCGAATTTAAAGTGGTAAAGATCTCAACATGCCTTATAGAGTTTGAATATTAATTTCATATTATCCATCAGTTTGAGGGTGGAAGGTAGAGCATAAATGATGTCTAATATCCTGGTATTTTCGAAGACTTTTCCAGAATCATGATGTAAAATGAGGATCATGATCAGAAACAATCGATAGGGGAACATCGTAATGTCTTAAAACTTCATTAATATATAGTATTTCTAAACATTAAAGTGGGAAATATTCCCTTATAACAAGAAAATGTGATGACTTGGTTTGAAGATCCACAATGACACATATTGCATCATTACTTCTAGGAGTATTTTGTAGCCCCATGAAAAATTCCATCATAATATCATCCCATTTCCACTCATTTATAATAAGATGTTGCATTACTAATCTAGGATGTTGTCTTCCAGCCTTCACCTATTGAAAAACCATAAATCATGACACATAATAAAAAATCTCACTCTTCATGTTGTCTGACAAAAAATGTTCCTTCAAATCTCTATACTTCATAGTGCTACAGTGGGTTATAGTGAAATTGGATCTATGTGAATCATCCAAAAAACCCATTTTTATATCAGGTATTGGAGGAACACAAATTCTCTTCCCAAATTTCAAAATTCCATCTTCAAATATGAAGTCAATCAACATCCCATCATTCACAGCTTTAATATTCTTTTAAAACTTTTCAACATCATTCTGATGACTTTTTATCATTTCGATTAAATATGGATTGGATTACATTTGAAATTGTATTGATTTTTAACCTTCCATGGTTATTCCTGTATCCATATTTATTAGATCCATGAGCAAAGGTTCCCTTTCAACTCTATTATTGTTCAAAACTCCATGATATTTTCCATCTCAAAGCATCTACCACCTTATTCTACTTCCCTGGTTGGTAGTCTATAGCACAATAAAAATCCTAGAGTATTTCAATCAATCCCCATTTCCTCATGTTGGATTCTTTTTTTAAGAAAATTAACTTCTAACTCTTGTGATCAGTATAAATCTCACATTTATCAGTGTAGAGATAGTGTCTCCATATATTCAGAGCAATGATTATAGCTTCTAGCTCAAGATCATGATAGGGATTGATTTTTTCATGTATTTTTAGCTTCCATGATTCATAGGCAATAACGTTATCAATCTGCATAAGGACACAACCCGGTCCTTTCTTTGAAGCATCACTACCAATAGCAAAACCATTATTCCCTGATGAGAGAGTAATGACTAGAGAATTGACTAATATTCTCTCCAATTATTCAAAAAATTATTCTCTCTCTTTTTTACAAACAAATTTCACCCCTTTACATGTGATCTTGGTTAACGGGTTTTCCAATCAGGAAATATTATGGACAAATAAAAAATAATAACCTACTAAACCAATAAAACTACATGACCCGGTTATACTTTTCATTGGTGTCTATTCATGGATTGCCTTGGTCTTTGAAGGATCGATATAGATTCTATCCTTAGAGAAAATATGTAAATGAAAAGATATTTCCTAAATCTAGAATTCACACTTGCTAAACATAACATATAATTCATTTCTTCTTGGTATTTTTAGAATAGTTCACATGTGATTTTCATGATATTCATATATTTTTGAGTATAAGAAGATAACATCAATAAATACCAATTAAATTTAATCAAGTAATTCTTTGAAAACTATATTCATTAGATCCATGAAAATATAGGGTGCATTAGTCAGTCGAAAAGATTTTAAAATTAACTACTAATGAATGTACCTGGTTCGAAATGTTGTTTTTGTAATGTCTTCTTTCTTCACACACAACTAATGATATCCAGGTCGAAGTTCAATCATTGAAAAATATTGAGCTCCATTAAATTTATTGAATAAATAATAAATTCAGGTTAGGGGATGATTTTTCTTTATTTTTGTAGAATTGATCTCCCTATATTCAATGCACAACCTCATAGATCTATATTTCTTCTTAACCAAAATAACATGGGACCCCCATTGAAAAATACTAGGGAGAATATATCCTTTATTACTCAATTCATATAGTTTTTTGTTTAGTTCCACTAATTCCACAATTTCCATTATACAAGGGGTCTTCGATATGGGCCTTGAACCAAGAATAAAATAAATGTAAAACTCAATTTCTCCTTCTAGAGTTTGTCCAGGTAAATCCACTGGAATCACTTCATTATATTCTTGATCAATATGTACAAACTATATTCGAACATTCCTTTATTAACCCATAGTTATTTCATTATCTTTCTCCCCAATAATTGAATTTATTATAGATACTAGGGGTGGATGAAGATAATAATTAGATTGTGTCGTTTCTACTCTACAGATAATGTATTTATTATCATCAAACAAAATTGTAAGCTTCTTCTTACAATAAATTTTCACCTTGTGGTCCGAAAACCAATCCATTCTGAGGATTATATCAAATTGAATCATGGGTATGATTATGAGATCAAAAAATTAATAAATTTTTGATTTCCAAAGAGGAATTGATTCCCAAAACATTATTGTAATGATACTTACCTTATGTGTTTTGACCGAAAACTCCCTTGTTAAATAAAATTAGAAAAATATAATTTTCTTAAAATTTTTGGATGATATGAAACAATGCATTGATCCAGATTCAAATAGAGAATTGGCTAAATGATGGAAACAATTAAAGTACACACCGCCTAATCATTAGGATCTTGAACTTTAAGAAGTAGTGATCGCAGAAGCATGGCCTTACTCCCATTGTATTTTCTGAGGTATGTCTTCATAGCACATAGGACATTCATTTTAATAATTCAATATTTCTCTACAATTGTTTCATTCTACATTTATATCCTCTTTATTTCCCTTCTAATCAAGTGCTTGCTGGCCTTTTTCACCAAACATGTAACAAACTACAATCCACATCAGGCAAGTACCGAGGTGATTCATCACACATTTTCTATGGGATGGAAGTTCAACATTTTTTTATTCCCCTTTTTTCCATTTCCAGAGTGTTCAACTGATCTCTTATTCTCCAACTTTTCTTTAAAGTCATATGACATGGAGAAGTCAATTTATATCTTGATAGTACATGACACTATATCATTATATGACGAGAAGGATTGTGAGACTAATGCTCATGGAAGGAATGGTTTTAACCCATCAACGAATAAATCAATATTACTCCTAGTGTTACATATATAATCTGCAACATGTTTTTCTAACCTTTTAATGTTAGCCTCATACTTCGGGACATTCGAATCCTTCTTTTTTCTTATACAAAAAAATTGTCTTTCCATATCCTCAAGATGATTACGAGGAAATTATTTTTCTAATTAAAGATATTTAAACTCACTTCACTTAATATACGATACATTTTCATCCTCTATTTTTTTAATTAATGACCACCATTATTCTGCATCTCTTATGAGGCCATCAACATCAAAGACTACCTTTTCCCTTTCGCTACTCCCCCAACCATGAAATATTTACTATAAAGAACATATCCATTTCTCAACTAAAAATGAATTTGTAGTCCCATTGAATGTTGGTTGTTGATTTCTCGTGATGCGATATAAAATTGATCCTCTAAATTGTGGATCAGGGTGCTTCATATGGGTAAGGTTTTTATTCATAACCTGAGTGGATTTTCCAAGTATGGTTATAAGCTTTTCAACAACAATTTCATCACCAGATCCACTATATTTATCATGAGGAGGAGGGAAATCCCTACATGGATTATGTGTGTTGATACTGTTCCCATTACATACAATAATCACCATTTCTAAACAATGGAATACAATAGATTAGTTTATTAATTACAATACAAAATTCCAAAATAGTAAAATACTTACAATAAATTGAATAGTTTATGCATATAATCCATAATCATAAAAAATGTTTTCTTTGAGTAATTATTTACTCATAAATGATTCATAATGGTTTGTAAATAATATGGAAATTAGCCTATGATTATACCCCATGTGTTTCGTAACCAATAGTGCAACAAGGATCATTGTCCTGTACAAAGTTACCTTAGGTCAGGACCAAAACTCTTTGTCGGTTTTTTTCAATCCTAGGTACATTTATTCCAGAGCTTCCTCTAGCTTCTCATATCCACACAGGGATATATTGATTGGAAAACTCACAATATAACTATATAACCAAAATTCTAGATTTTTCTTCAACACTAATCCTAAAATCTTATATTATGGTTATTTTTCATAATCAGAGTTTTTCTAAATCTAGTATCAAAATGATTATACTAAATTTTCTCTGATACCATCAGTAATGCCCTGACCCTATTGCCCTGAGTGGGTGCATTATTCCATAACATTACATGATCACAAGAGATCATGTATCAAAAGAATAATTACATTAGTATCCTTGGATGTACTAGATACATACAGAAGCTCTACAATACATAATGAAATAAAGAATTTTTTTTCCTCTTTAAACACACTATTTCATTTCTCATATTTTAGTAGGTAACTCATAATGTACTTCTTCATATCCTATGAAATGGAAAACATAAGACATTGGTGAGATCACATTCCAATTAAGGATTCCAATATTGCATAAAATATCATAAATAATCATAAACATGCAAGGAAATGTATAATACTAAAAAAAATCCTTTTAAACAAAATCTTCATCATAACATGGAAATGAAGAATAAAAAAATTCCATTTAATTATTCATATGTATATTCTACTAGTCGAATAATCACATGTAATATAAATAGCTAATATCAAAATGATGGAATTCATAATGCCAGACATCATAACCACGTAGTTAAGTCCTTATGACTAGAATACAAATAAGATTTTCTCAAGGCCTTCTTCCAAGACACTAGTCTGTCTCATTGGACCTACCAATGCATCGTGGTGCTATAGAGGGCTCCACCCATCACTTACTTAGTCCAATTCATTCATCATATGAGAAGGTTGAGACATAAGATAAAAATTCTTATTAAAAATTTCATATGAAATTTTAAAACTTTAACCCTAAACCACAAATGGTTTAAAAATAACACATCCACTATCATGCACAACACAAAAACATCAATACAATATAGAATATTGTATCATAATAAATCATCCAAAAATAAGTGTAAATCCATCAAAATATGTTGACATAGATGAAATAAAAAATATTTGATAGAAATATCACTTTTTATTTTGAAATCATTTAAATTCCACTTAATTATAAAAAAAAATTTTTTTTTAGAAATTATTCATATAATATTGCAAGGGAATATTCTTAGGTGTTATAATGGCATAAAATAGCCGCACCTACCATATATGTTAAAAATATTCTTACATTAATTTGTCGAAAAGGTCATAAAGTACCTGGTTTGGAAAATGACAGAAAGAATACGTTAATTTTATATTATAAAAAGTAAAAAAACAGTATAAAACAATTTAACCCATATTCTATGAAATATTAAAAATGTTTTGAAATAAATTTTTATGAAACACGGATGTGGATGATAATGAATTCCCAGTAGATACTTTTGTAAAATCTACCTCAAATAATATAGAGATTGTAAAATTAATCCTTACCTTATACTTTTACATAGTAGAGGGTATTTTACCCTCCTGTATAATATTTAGATTATTCTTATTAATTTATAAAATATCCACATACAAAAATATGATATAATATATAATCTTCTATTATTTGTTTTGTTAATAATATTTTAGTAGTATCATTGATTTAGTTAGTAACTGATTCGTTTTACTTTATATGTTTTGTTAGGTATGTCAAGTTTGTCTTGGATATGATATATTTTATTCATATAAAGAATGATATTAAGTTCATAAAACTTATTTTAAATAATATAATTAAAATTATTCTTGAATGGTTACGACGTGGAATGAATCTCATTGCGTTCACGGAGACGAAAATCCGTACGCACACACACGCGACAATATCATTATATTGATGGTGAAATCATAATTAAATGGATTTTATATTACATATAAAGAATCATTAACTTGGTATATTTATTATTTACATCAATTATACTCATTATTATTCCAATCCAAATAATGATGTGTGGAATAACAACCCACACCACGACGCGGAGAGGGTAAGCCGTATGTATGCATGTATGGTGGCTTTGTCATTCATATGATGGATATAATAATGAAAATTGTTTTACCATATTTATAATAACATCACCGTATGAAGAAGGTACTATATTTATTTCATTGATACGGAAACAACAAAGAAAGAGGATGTGGAAGAAGAAAAAAACATTGAATGAGGTGATGAAATTATTACCGCTTCTTCGGGTGATGCCTTTTGATTTGATCAAAAGCCCTCCATAGGTTGGATTTCAGATCAGAGTAAAACCTATAGGTTTTATTATGGGTATTTTGGAGGGTATTTTAGAAGGGGTGGGCTGAGAAAAATGGATTAGGAGGTATGATTTTGAGAGAAGGGGAAGTACCTTTTTAAAAGAGAGGTGTGGGTAACTTTAGGAAAAGCTTGAAAAATTAATTTATAATAAAATCCAATTCAGATTATAATTGATAAAAATGGATTTATTTCGAGGATAAAGTGGGTATGGGTCGAAATCATTTGAGCCAATGTGTTTTAGAAAAGTTTAGGTCACCATATTAACATTATCGTCTAGATTTGACTCCTAGTTAAATAGTTCAACTTTTTCAATGGATTCTTTATTTTTATATGACATGGTTAATAATATTTATGTAAAATTCCATGAAAAAAATAAAGTGGTTCATTAATTAAATATCTATCATTATATAAGTCATTTTTATGAATCTTATATTTTTATGAATATTATATCATTTAATAATATAGTATTAGTTATAGAAAACTCATTTACATCAATTTTACACTATTTTGTTTTTTGTTTTAATGAAAGTAAGAAAAATGTGACTACTGAAGAAAAAATAAATTAAATTAATATTAACATGTCATGTTAACCTATAAAATTAGTGTAATGCATCAAAATTCGGAATAATAAATTATTTTTTTCTTATAAAATCAATTATATTAATCTTTCATAAATAAGGTAATTACTGCATCGTCATTGTGTCATAAATAAATTTAATTATATAATGTCTAAAAATTATAAATAAATTATCATTATTTAGGAAGCTATTTTAAATTTATATTTACTATTTATAGTTTAATTTATTGTATGTATAAACATATATTGAAAATGTTTTAGTTATTAAAATTTGAATTTAACACTTTTAACTCTACTTTAAATAAAATAATAATATATGACCTAATCTAATCCAAGTGAATCAAATAGGATCATATTTTTTATGGTATATTTTGGTCATAATAGACTTATCCATTAGAATTAGGACAAGTGTTAGTGTAAAAATAATATCTTTTTACCTTTAATTACCCTATTTACTTTTAACCGTGGAAAATAAAATTCAAAGACTACTAATCACCAACAATTATTTTCCTCCTATTAAACCACATTTTACTTAATGATTTCAAAATTTCCTCTCATATATTTGAAATTTAATTCACAGAAGTGGTAATATTACGTTTTATGCAAATTTTCAAATGTGCCTATAAGTTAGGTAAAAGATGTTAAAAATTTCAATAACATTTTATACAACTAATTTTATTATAAAATGAATACAATAAATTAAACAGAACATATATTGGTATTGTGTATCTATTTTTAATTAAAATAAATTTAAATAAAATAATTAATTATTTAAATAAAATTACAGTTTTAAACAATAATGCAGTGTTTTTTACTATTCGTAAAAAATTTAATGATTTTAAAAAATACAAAAAATTCACCCTAAGATAATTATGATATTCGAAATTCAAAAAGGAAATACATTTTGAAAAATAATTTTTATAAAATTTTATAATGTGGGTATTACTATTCATAACTTTTATTTTTATTGGTCATGGTGAGGTTGAAATCAAATTTGCATATAGCCCAAGATATTGTATTATTAAAATAGAAGCATAACATAGATTCTCGGGGTGTTACAACTCATTAGACACATTCTATTCCCATGTTGATATTTACCAAAGGCGAATGAATGTTAAATCCCATATGGGATACCATTATATTAAATGTTGAGAGTGGGGTATCCTTGTAGGTCGAATATGTCCAATTAATCACCAATTGGGAGAGTGAACAACCTAGGATTGAATTTTATTTTTAATTGATGATGATTTGAAACCCATAATGGACACATTTCAAGATGTGTTTCTTGAAGAAATATCTTTGATACCACCTGAGAGTGATGAGGAATTCACTGTCAATCTCATGATCATGTCAGAGCTCATTTATATTCAATCATATAGAATGGATCTGAAAAAACATCAAGAGATCAAATCTATTGAACAATATTATGAGGTTTAGGGTTATATCATTCCAGGTTCGTCACCATGGGGTTCACCAGTGTTGTTTGAAAAGATTGTTGATGGGAATCTACAGTTGTGGATTGATTACCAAATGTTGAACCTGATGACTCTGAAGAACTTGTATCATATTCCATGTATTATTGATTATTTTGACCAATTGAGATGAGATTTTGTATTCAAAAATATCGAATTGAGTTTAGGGTATCACAAAAAAATGATTATAATTTTTATATATAGTGGACTGATTTTATGAGAAGGCATTTCCTTTATGAGTTCATTGTAATCTTGTTTGGGTTGACAAATACACAAGTAGTTTTAATGGCCTCGATGAAAAAAAAACATTCCATCCTTTCCTGGATCAGTTTTTGGTAATGTTTTTTGATGACATATTGATGTAATATATGTCTTATGATGATCAATACCAATACCTTGACATTATCCTATATAGACATAGATAACATATGATATATGTAAAAGTATATATGTATCTATTCTAGACTGACCAGGTTCACAACATGGATGGAATCATCATGGAAGAAGGTCTATAGGTGGATCCAAAGAAACTATAGTGAGTTTTAACATGGGAGAATCCCAATAATTTTTCTGATATTGATAGCTTTATATGGTTGGAAAGATATTATTATAGATTCATGTTTAACTTTTCCAAATTGTAAGATCTACTTTGATCATGACCAAAAAGGGAATAATGTTTGAATTTTTGGTATCATGTGAGAATGATTTGTAGGAGTTGAATATGAATTTCACATCATCACCAATCTAAATCATACCTAAGTCAGGTGAATATTATATGGTAAATATTTGGCATTCTAGGATCAGACATGAAGCAATATTGATGCAGGGAGAACAAGTTGTGTTGTATCAATCTAGGTATTTGAGGCCACATGAACATAATTACCCCACATATGACCACAAGATGGAAGTTATGGTTTATTATTTTATGTGTTGGTTGAATTAACAGTTGGGTGAAATTATTACTATGTATATATATCATAAGTTCTTGATTTATATATTATTACAATGTTATTGAAATCACTGGAATTGGAGAGTTCTTGACAATAATTTTTTATTAAATTCAAACTAACTTATAATCCCAGGTATAGAAAAAATGTGGTTGATGTTTTAAGAAGGGAATCTCAGACTCAGACGATTCAGGAATCTAGTACTAAGAGGAAGATGATGACATTAAATGTAGAAATGCATGTTGGGGTTCAAAAGAGTTTGGTACAGATGACACTTGTATAAGTTATAGTGTATTCTATGATTTAAAGATGATTTAGAGACAAAAAATATGATGATATAAATTGCTTGACAATAAGGGAAAACCTTGTAAGTGGGGGTCACATACAGAGTGGAGGATAAATGATAATGATATCATCTATTTCATGAATCAGGTTGTTTTTATAATGAGAATTTTGTAGTAGTTAATGCGAGAAAATAATTTCTTGATATTGTAAGTACTTCTAGGCATGACCTAAATGTATTATGATTTTCGATGAAAATTTGGGTGGTGGGGATTGAAAAATGAAAAAACAAGTTTCCTGACATGATGATGCACTTGTCAACAGGTGGAGGAAAAAAAAATCAATGACCTGGTGGTTTTAATACATCAGTTTTCCATTCTAGAATGAATGTTGGACTACTTATATTTGTAATTTTAGGTGTGTATATTAAGTATGTCATGAATGAATGATTTAATTTGAGTATTTTTGGAAATACTGAAAAAGTATAAAATTTCATGTATATACAACACACATTCTTAATAGAGTAGCTAGAAGTATTGAAAGTTCAGGAGATAGTATATCTGCACAGGGATCTACATATAGAAGTTTGAGACTAATACTGTTACATTACATTGTGTTTCTGGAAGGTCTTAGAGAAGACACCTGGTATGTAGGTTTTACTAAGTATGACTTTCCAACCATAGGTATATGATATGTTATAGTATACTATATAGGTTCTCGGGGATATGATTTGAGAATGTGATAATGACTTCCATTGGTCTTGGAGGATGTAAGAAGATTTGTAAAAGATATATTAAAGAAATAGCTATTTGGAAACTTCAAATGTGGAACCATGTGAAGAACATTATGATAAAACACGTAGATCAAATCTATCTTAAATAGAGGAAGGTGAGTCAAAATGGTTTCGACCGAGTCTTGTGTAGGATACATCATAACAGGTTCGGATAATTTAGAAGAATATGGCTACAGACCAGAGTAGACAGGAGTCATATGTTGATAGAAATAAAAAACCCAAGATTTTATAGGGTGAAATATTGTTATCTTCTGGGTATCACCTAGTCAGGGTCACCATAATATATAAAGGAATGGAAAGATGATACTCGTGTTCATTGGACCATTTTAGGTTTTGGAGAGAATTGATCCAATGGAATTCCTATTGGATCTTCCATAGTGATACAATGCTTTGAAATATATTTTCCATGTATCAAAACTGTGGATGTATCACTGTGACCCTTCACTTGTGGTCGAAATGGATGATGCTGAGGTTGAGATGGATTCATCATTTGAGGAGCATATGATACATTTTTTGGATCATTGTGATAAAGTATTGTTGGGTATGATTGTGTTGATAGTTAGTATATTATGGAAACATGGTCTTCTGCAGGAGTAAACTAGGGAAAGGGAAGCAGAGGTATGGGATCAATGGACCGATCATTTTTACTCAGAATCTTAGGGATTCTTGGTAGGGAATCTTGAGGATGAGATGTTATATGTTTGGTATATTCTATTATTCCTACAATCTCTAAAGATATCTCATAATTTTTTATTGGTTATTTTTGTTTAGTGTTGAGTAAATTTCATTTGGGGTTTACCTAAAGATGTGTTTCGTTGGAAATTTGAGAAAAATGTAAGAAATAGGTTATACATGGTTGGAGTAAGGTTTTTCCTAACCATTATCCATATCTAATAAAACTACGAAACCCATGAAATAGGGGATTTAAATTGATAACACAAAATTTGTAAAATTGTGGGAAACATTAGGAGAATCCAAGAACCCCCAAGAATAAGTGCATTGTTAATGCACCTAGATGGTAGAAACTATCATCAATGAGTAGTAAATCGTGCGTAACATATTTTAATCTCTTGAATGATTTTAAAAAATTTGAATTCCTGAAACTCATGTTGTTTGACCTTAACTTAAACCAAATTGAATTTTATTGATTCCAAAGCATCCCTAATGGAGTCCAAGACTCCTTACCCTATTTCATCATGATTCAATTAATGAATCCAAAATTTTATTCCCTACAAGTAATAGAATCATATTCTTTGTGATTTTACCATTCTGCTTTAATCATTCTTCAATAATTTGAATTTTTTTATTATTTAGATTATATATAGGATTGTATTTTTAGAACAATATTTATTGTATCTTGTTTAATTTAATCCTGGTTTTTGGGTTTGAGGTTTGGATTTGGTTATGATTTATTGAGCTACCCAAATTTTGGGGATTACCATTGGTGATAGTTCTTCCAAAAACCGCGAGGTAGGTGGTCTAATATTCAAATCCCTGCCATAGTCATGATATCAATAATATGTATGTTATTGAATAATTTATAGAGTCTATTTTTTAATTGCAATTCCTAAATTTAAAAAATTATTATGGTCAATTAATTAATAATGTAATTGTTGAATTTTTGAATTGGTGATAATTAATTGTTGTGTATATTATCAAAATGCTGAATTGTGAATTTAAAATAATTATTTCAGGAATTAATTTTTGGATTTTAGTATTTACTATTGAAGAAATAATTGTTTAATTAATTATGGGATATTGGAAATGATGATTTGATTAATTAATTGTGTACTAAATTAATTGAAGTGATGTGATAAATTAATTATAAAGATTAATCAGTGAGATAAATGATATTAATTAATTTATGAATTTATTAATAAAAGAGATATTATTAATATGTATGGAATTAATTAACGGTTGTGATATGATCAATTAATTTCGGAAAATTAATTAATGGGACTAATGTTCTTAATTAATTGGGATTCTAATTATGTGGAATAATGTGATAAACTGATTTATAAATTAGGGATGATAATGATAAGATTAATTAGTTTTTTAATTAATTAATACAATGATTTGAGAAATTTCCTCATTGTTATGTAACATGGTAGTCATTTTGTTGGAATGGAGTAGAACTTGGGGGATTGAGGTGTGGGAACGAGATTCCTGGGGAAAGACTCTGACAGCATCCATTTTTATGTTCCAAAAGATTGTGAGAGACTAAATGGAAGTCCATGATAACCTTCAGTGAATAGTGTGAGAGCCTCCATTTTGATTTCTAAGGCACTGTGAGGGACCTGAGTTGGGAGAGGTAAAATATTGTGAGTGTATTCCTCTTTTCCTATAAAGTAATTATGATTCACCTAGTTACACACACATTAGACCACTGAGGTTAGATCCCTATGATCACATTACTCATGCATGATAGATTCATATGTTTTATGTATTTAATGAGATATATATAATGATAATGAATGGTAAAAATGGAAATGAAATATTTGATATTCCTTGTGTATAGATTAGACTACAATGCAAGCCAAAAAACGCATTAAGGTTCAGGTGTCTTTGGGAACCTGGGGGTTTATATAGTTAAATAAAGATTGATTGATATAGTGATAACTATTTACTTATACAGTATAATTAATTCATCATTAAAATTAATAAAAATTCAATTTAATATATATTTTTTAGATATTTTTGTTCATGGCCAACTGAGTTATACACTCCCCATACTTTGGATTTGTGATCGGTAACTAAATATATTTCTCGTTTTCAATACATGATCAGGGAAATGGTCCTTTGTTAAATGACTGAGTGGGTATAGAGCATGGTTTAGGGAATGAGATGTGGTTAGAGAACTACATGGGTTTTATAATAATATTTTTCATTTTAGTTTCACTTTTCAATTGGAAATCATTTTACGATGGAAGATTTATAGTTTTGTTTTTTATATCCATTTTTGATCATCTTGTGATATTGGTACTGTTGTATTTTTTTATATGTTTTTTGTTTTTTTTCATTTATTTTCTATTAGTGTGTTAATATAATAAAATATGATATAGTCACCACAAGATCAAAATTAGAACCTACATTCTTGTTGGTAGGCTTTGGAGTACGGTGACACTCGCCAACCATCATGTGGGGAACTAGCTTAGGGAATCGAGGCATATAACTCTTGCCATGAAATTACAACTAACAAGATCAATATTCATAAAAAACCATGATAGGGTGTTATAAAATATTATAAGATCAATATTTTTTCAATCTATTTTATTAGGATTTATTATTAATAAATATATTAGTTAGATTGAAGGTTGAACACTAGACTTATGTGTCAGGAACACTTGTATGATAATTCATTAATTTACAAAGGGTACCATTGTATTGTCTATTTGTTCTGTTAATAATAAAAAAATTATGAATTTATGATTTATTTTATTTTATTTGATTATTTTTTTGTTAATATTGTAATAATATATGATGAATTTTGGTTTTTATGAAATATAATTTTCATGTAGAAAGAAATGAAATTTTCAATCCTCTTTATGATTACGAAATTGTTTTTGCCAATATGAAATAGATTTGGGGAATTTTAGTATGGAATTTTTTTTGGAAAAAAACTAATATATTATATATCATTAAGACCTCAATCATACATTATTTATCATGTTTCTAAATGATAACTTAGAAACAAAATAAATATTATAAAATTATGTGGAATATTTTATATTTTATTAAATTAATATTTTGTTATATTAGTCATTCTAACAATGTTAAGGGTATCCCTAGAGTCGTATGGTTTGGGTATTTGTTTTCATATAGTTTTTAATAAGATCAATATATTTATGGTATATAATAAATCATGATTATTTTCATGCTTACAATGCTTTTATAGGGTCATGCATGTTTGGAAAAAATATATATGTAATTTTGATATGAGTCATTATTGGTTAAGTACTATGGTTTTAGGTATATTTTAGTGGTTGAAACTCTTATCCTTTTGATTTAAAATTATTTATTATAGTTGGTCATATGGTTTAAATTTTCCATTTAGGTAAGAGAGTTAGTATAAGTTTTTACTATAGGTTATTATGAAGGTATGCAAGTAATACTAATAAATTATTTATATGGTTCGTTTGATATAATATTTTTATGCCCACCATGAGTTAGGAAATGAGAGAAAATGTGTAAATGCATTACATACAGCTATAATAAGGATATTGTTGTCTTATAATGACATAACCATCCTATTATTAGTTTAATCATGTACGATACATTTTGATGAACTCATATTAGTAGAAATTTTATTCATGATAAAAAATCATCAAGTAATAGATAATGAGATGGTTGTTATACCCTTTACATTGATCATTTTTTATGTTTTAAAATAAATTGATGAATACATTAAAAATAGTAAAATCACTGACATCTAAGTCATCTATCGATTTGAGTAGTATTTTGTATTTTTTAGTCAACATTAATGAAATCATGATACTAAATATTTATTGGTAAACATATTTTTATTATTTTGTAAATTTTTTAAATAATGATAAATTCATATATAGTTGATTTCCCAAAGATTTAATGGCGGGGATCATGAATATAATATTACCCATGGGATTAAAGATCATGTTATTATATTACATTAATTCAATAATACTCTCTCTTCTCTGATAGATATATTCTTTAGTCATTATATCATGAGAAATTTGACATATTTGTGGGGTAGTAAATACATCGATTGATAAGGATTTAGTAAGGAACATATTCAAAGAGATCTATTTTTTGTGATGAGTATGAATGGGAAATAATTTTTTAACGTTGTTATATTTATATAATCGATTGATATATTTATAACAGACTCACATGTTCATTATTAGTGTTTATAGTCCATTTTTACATAAGCACCCACTCTATGTTATTTAAAAATAATTTGGTAGTCTATACTAATATTTACTCTCTTTTGGAAGCTACACGAAACCGCGGGGAATTGGTGAGTGAGTTATGTTTAGAGTAAAATAATTAGAATTTTCATTGTAAATCCATTTCTATGGATTTTTAATCCCATCCAAAACTAATGTTAAGGAATATCATGTATGTTACCAAATTATATGGCCGGGGAATATGTTATATCAATAAATTATAATGTTATATGCCATTCATACATGTTTTATGAATGTGGATTTTTAGATATATTATATGATGACCAATTATATTAATTCATCATGATTCATATAATCTTCATTTTGTGTTAGACCATTAATTATTATACCATTATAAAATAATATGTATTTTTTGTAATATCTTGACCATGGATCCAGAAATCAGTTCCCCAAACCACTTGGTCACATGATATCAGGCATGCCTCCCAATATTCTAGTGCTCGCTAAGTATTTTTGAGTGTCTTATATTTTTCATTGGTAGTCTATACCCTCTTCATCAAATTATTCCAAAAATAAAAAAAAATAAAAAAAATATCCAAATGATATAACCAATAAACAGATTAGGTAATACATAACATGCATAACAAAACAAGAATAAAAGGTCCAAAACCAATGTAGTAGATATTCTATTCCAACTATGTGTCATGTTCCAGATGAAATACTAAAAATAAAGATAGTGAAAAATCCATGTGGGTCTAGAATCACATCTTTTTCCCTCATCAATTCGGCATTCCTATCATCTGTATGACACAAGAATATTTAACTTATCATTTCTTGTAAACAAGAAGTATTTTCAGGTGCAGATTGGTCAGACCATGTAGGTTTTGAGAATAAATGAGTAGGCCACCACCAACATCATCTAAATAAATATCCAACAAAAATATTATATGCAATTGTATAATGAATAAAATATATGAAATAAAGTAAATAGTATACATTTCTTCAATTACCCTATATATAATCATATAACTCCTTGGTTACTGAGGAAACCAAAACCAAAATACAGTATTTCACCCATCGTATATTCTACACAATCCCTAAGGGATAACACGTATCTCAACAAAGTTGATATCAAATTTCAATTAATTTCAATTTATATCATGGATAATTAGAACATAGTTGAATGAAAACATTGGTGTCCATAGATCACTATGCCTATGACCTTGTGGATAATTAATGTAGAAGTTCATAAAACAAAACTCATTTATTAGAAAATCACACAAGTGAGATTTTGACAAAGATGTATTTCTCTCACAATCGTTTTTCAATATCAGATTTGGATGCTAAAGACCATGTCCCACACATGTTTTTAGCACTATATGATTTTGATGCAAAAGACTGTGCCCTAGACTCAAATAACCTAGTCAGAAATATAACACATATATCAAATATATCACATTTTTCCTAGATTATCAACATTGAGCCTTTTACTACATTTCAAATCATGATATTACATAACAATTATCTATAAAATTCATGGTCAATACGTTAATCACATGTAAATAATATGAAAAATCACTACTATTACAGCTATAAGAATTTAATCCCATATCTTATTAACACAATAAGGTCAATCCAATAATCACAGGATTCACATTTTCAGATAATTCATAAACACAATAATTGACCAATTTTACAATCCCAATTTCCTATTAACCCACCCTCGCAACATCCCATTAATTAATTCACTAATTAATTTATCCAATTCGGCAATCGCAATATGAAATTAATTAATCCATACATTAATTAATCTAATACAACAATAAAATAACCAATTAACTAATTCTCTTATTATGAAATCTAACTCTACAATCCCAATATCCCATTAATTAATTCATCTATTAACTAATCCAATTTCACAATCGCTTAATTAATTAATTTTAAAAATTAATTGATAAAATTTATTAATTTAAACTGATCATAATTAAATATAAATATAATATTACATACATATATTTGAAATTAGTACATCATAACTTGAATAATAGACCACCTAACTCAAAATTTATGTTTAACACTCGCTTATAAAAATCCACTAATTGAAGCAGAGCCACCAGACCACATGGAATAACAATATATATAACGGAATACAAGATCCAAGTTAAAATTAATTAATTTAAAAAAACCTAAGAAATAGTTTAATCATAATAGATGAAAACATCTCTTTATGGGATGAGAATGAAACTGGGGAAGGATGGGAAATTATTCATAATGAGATTCTATTAATGGGAGAGGTGAAAATATTAAATATGGGCTTCATATGAGAACGAACAAAGGTCATAAGTTCTTTGCATCCGCCTCGGTGCCCCAGCTAATTATATAATTCATTTAAGGATAAGGTATGGTTTATTTGAGGTTAATAAAGGAAATTCAAGTATTATTAATCTAAATTTATGGATAATTAAAACAACACATAGGGTTTATTAGAAAGGAGAGCATGGTTTTACAAAAAGTGTTCCTTAACTTTTCACCACTTCGGGGGTGGGGGGACATTTATTCATAAGAGCACACATTGTATAAAAAACCATGCAGTAGTCATGGGAATCCTTTGTGTTTTTGTTTTATTGGTTTATTGGACTAGGCCTATCAGTTAGGAAAACCTTGTTCCAATAATTCAATGCGCCACTTGCCTCCAAAACAACCAATTTCCCAAAAAGACACAAAAAGAAAAAATAAAACAAGATAAACGCCAAAAATGGAATAAAAATACATTAAATCAAGATTGACACATATCCATAAATATATTGGATAATATAATCTCCCCACTATATAATAGCTTGTCCTCAAGCTGTACTCTAATGAATAATTAATATGCCTAGGTAAAAAGATCAGTCAACTAATCCCACATGTCCGCTTCACTTTTCCATATTTCTTCCTCCAATCTAAAATGTTTCTAAAATACACTAACTATAACCATAATAATTCCACAAAAAACATTATCACTACGACACAACACACATATCTGATCCTTTTTAAAGGAAGCAGCAATATCAAACTCAACATCATCCACATCAATAACATTAGAGGGTTAGAAGTGAAACATCTAATGTTATGACACATAAAAAACTACATTCATGTCATTGTACCTCCATGGATGACCCAGATAGTACACCATTAGCCCGATCCTCTCCACATACTCAAATGTTCCAACAATCCTGGGTGCCAACTGGATTTTTCTACATATCCTGTTGATACCTAATGATAAAGACACATGATAAAATACATGATCACCCTCAATAAAATATTGGGGTAAATGATTTCTATCATCACAATAATTCTTCTAAAAATAATATATATCTACACAATACCAAATTTGCTGAAGTTTCTATGATGTCTTCTATAAGAGGTAAAATATGAACTTCTCTGAATCATGTGCCACCTTCCAACATAGAGGTCATATACATGGAATATCATAAGGTGCCTCATATGGTTTAATCTAAATCATATCCTAATACAAATTGATATTGGAGAACTATACAAGTAGTGGTTGATTCCCATAAGATCCATTATAATGTAGAACACACACTCATATCATATCCCCAAGAACATATATAGTATGCTCTGATTGCCCATTTTTATGGGTGTAAATATAATATCAACAAAACATGTATAAAAAATCATTTTTTAACCCTGTGAGAAGTGAATAGTAAAGTGCTATTCATGATCTAAGACAATATTTCATGGAAACCTGTCTAGATGAAATATTTCATAAACATACAATTTTCTAACTACTCCATTGAGAAAGTGAACAATATAGGATATAAATGATATACCTTAGTAAAATCATCCCAAATCACCCAATAAGAATAATTATTCTAATGATTATTTGGATGACCCACCAAAATATCAATTGTAACATTATCCCACATGTGTAACATCCTAACATGAACCCTTTTATCACCCTTTCCATGTCCAACCAACCAAAAATTAGAAGTAGTTCATGGAAAATTTTTGTCAAAAAAAGATGAAATACCCACTTAGAGGCTTGATATTCTATAATATACTCCTCCCACATTCTCGAAGACATAATTAACTGATTCCTAAAAATGTCGATCTCTTGCATATCTATAGTCCAATATGAAGGTGTCTCGCCACCATCGAGGATTTTCCTTATGGGAAAAAACATCAGATCCTCATACTGTGTATCCTTAATCAATAAAAAAAATATATAGACTCCACTTAACGTAATACTAGAGTCATATTATCCTAGATCTCTTGAACTACAACATGTAACTTAGAAACCAAAGTTATAATCTTTCACTTATCACTAGTCACATGAAATATTAGAGTTTAAGTTTTCTTGATTAAATAATAAACAATAATATTTACCTTCTCAGTCAGATATTCTATATTAAATTTGAATGACAACATATTCTCCACCAACCTCTATTTTAGGAGATTCAATTTTTTCTATAAGAAGATTTACATTACTCCCTTGTGATTTGTATGCATTGTATACTTTTCACCAAACCTATAATGTTTCAAAAACATAAAATTTGAAACCACTATAGTTAATTAGAGGTCGTTTGGAATGATGTTCCATTCATTTGTCATCAGCTACCAAGTCCTATATGCTACAACTTAATCATCCTTCATCAACACCACTCCATGGCTGATTCTAGAAGAATCACAAAAAACCATATAGTCTACATCTTGGTCAGGTAGAATCAAGACTCGTGTCGTACTCAAATGCTTCATTAACTCTTGCAAGGAATTCTCACATGCATTCTAGCATTGAAAAATTATCACCTTCTTGGTAATTACCATAAGAGGTTCTTACAAATGTGAAAATTTGATTCTCTACATCTGATAATAGCCCACCAATATACGAAAACTATAGATATTGAAAAACAAATTCCGAAACTCCTACAAAAAAATATCATACACATTCTCTAGGATCACCGACACACCTTCCACTAAGATTATGTGAGACAAGATGTGTACCTGATGAATACATAACTGAAACATAAATATATAAGAATGTATATGATGCTATCTCAATGATCCCAAGATGATATCAAGATGTTGTGAAGGATCATCATGATTTTTAGAGTACATAAATATTTCATCCACACACAATAACAAAAACATATCGTAGTTTGGTTGAATGATTTTGTTAATCAAGTCCATATACACTACTGGGGAATTAAGTCACCCAAAATACATAACGATGAACTAATAAAGGCCATAACTACTTCTGGATGGTGTTATTAGTGTATTAGAAGTTCTATATCTCAACAGAACATGACAATACCTCAAATCACACTGGTAGGAAACCCAAAATTCCATATACTATTCAAACATATTAACAATGCGGAGAAGGGTCCTCTGGTTCATCAAATTCATCCTATTAAACAAATATTAATCGACTCATAAGTATGGAGTACTAATTTTTTTTTGAAAAAATACTAGAAAACACCAATGAGAAAAACTCGAACTGATTAATCCCTTAACCATCATCTCTTCCAATTAATACATATCCTCTTGAGACTATTTTGGTGCCATTATATATAGTGGAATAAAAATTAGATAAGACCCTAAAATGGGTTCAATTGAAATATTCACATCTCTCCCAGGTGGGTTCCCAGTCATTTATTTTATAAAAATATTATAAAATCATTCCACTATAGGGGTAAGTACATTATTCATTACACCTCCATCATACAACAAATAATTGGCAACCTGGGTAGTGAGATTCCCTAATTTCTAATGATCTAGCCTAGCACGACCAGCCTAGGAATCCAAAATTTCGCATTGAATATAATAGTCACCCTTGGGTGATGTATAACATACTCTTCTATAGTAACAATATATTTGAGATAATTATTCTACTAATCAGTATACATAAACAATTATTCCAAATCATTACATCTCAATAGTATAATGATCCCATAGAAAATAGAACTACCCATCCATGAGAGAACAACCCTTGAAAAACATATTTATTTTATCTTACTCCAAATGGTGTATATAACAACAACACCCCCACTCACAAACTCCACCTCCGGGATCATACCATTAAAAATCTGTGAGTAAATAAAATAATGAGAGGAACATGTATCAAATAATGAAAAAATAGTATAGAAACTATAAGAATAATACGTCTAACTATCGACAATCTATCATTTTTAACCTCAAGAGTTAGTTGAAATGGATTCAGTTGTCTTGAACGTCTTGTCTATGATATAGTTTGAGCCCACAGAGCTTCACCTCTTCACTGATATGGGTGATCATTCCAAAAAGCACCTTGTCTACTGTCTCTACCACAATGTCTAGTAGAACTATAACATTTAGACTGGAATAGTTTAGAAGATACTCTTCCCATTGTTTGATACATACTATCATCTCCATTAGTAACCATATATAATCGGTTGATACATATCCTCTAGACGTGTCACATAATTCCATATCTTCAACACTCTACTGATGGTGGGGGAATTTATTTAGAAGTGTAATAACCTACCACATGGTTGAAAATGAACTCGTGTAAGAATCCAAGTAATTGATACTTCCTCTTAGATAGTATTCCTTCCAATTCTCTAGTAAACATTTTGATAGAGATTATTGTTTCTCTAGGAAGTTGTACCTCCTAAAATTCAAGTAGAGACCATATTTCCTCCACTAAAAGCCTCTTTTTGGTTCCCATCAGATACATGAGACTAAGTCCATATTCTGAAAACATCTTAAGACAAAATATATTTACATGGGAATTAATTTCACATTTAATCCCATCTTGAAACCGAATTTCCATAGAAGACTCGTCCCCTGACAACATTGGAGAAAATCACGAAAAATCTATGAAGCATATACAATAGTCCATAATAGAAATAATCACTTAATTCATCCTAATGAACATTGAATATATCTCATTCTTGATAATCTTTGGATAAAAATTCTTTGAGAAATTCTACCAAATGTCCTTCCACTCCATATTCTATAGTAATCCATCATGAACATGGATTTACCACCAACACATCACCTGACCATGTATTATACATTATGTGTGTAGAGACCCGAAGCTTGACGTACATTGACATTACATTACATTTGCGGAATACTTAGTACATAACAAAAAACACACACACAAGGACCGTAATAGTTTAGTGTCTTTGGAAACTCGGATTATAATCCTCTAATACTGGTGAAAGATCTTCAAAATCTCCCATAAATATCTTCCTTTTTATTATACCTAAAACCTTTCTTTATATCATGGGGAAAAGAAAATATAAAAGGGTGAGCTCAAATGCTCAGTAAGGGTAAAAAAAAGAAATATAAATCACATCATATACATAAGCACATAACTTTTGGAAATCTTAACCTACAAAAGAGATCATAATTTCATAACCTGGGATAACTCATGGTAGTGAAATGTAATCACAATAATCATAACTTAAAACATGAAACTTTTTGGAATACACACATAATCATAGAGAATCATTTCTTTTTAGTCAAGACTCATCGCCAAGACTATATTAGTGGACAAAGTCCCTTTCTGAACCGAGTCACCCTCGTTTCAGTCCTGTTTCACTGAACCGGTAAAACCTACCGTTCCAGCCATGTCTATCTCATGAGATATAAAATATTTACCCAATGCATTGGAGGGAGATATAGGTCCCACCCATCTCATAATGATACCATTCTTATGTGTGCCACAAAATCATAAATCATACATCATTACATAACCCATGTAATAAAAATGGGAATCTTAAACATCGTGACATAATAAAACAATTCATATAAGATAAAGAAATTCATAAAAATATTTCGATCACAACATAATCAAATCTATGTAATAATAGGGATAGAAATAGAACCCTATATTGTATTAGATGGAAAATAATTTTGATAAAACACTTGAACTTCATTCTTAAGGAAAATATCCTTTCTTCTTTAAAAAAACTTTTCCTTTCTAAACATGTCATACAATTTTAAACTAAAAGAAGTTGATTAAAAATAAAATTGAAAACATGGAAAGGAAACTTTTTGGAAATAATGATTTAAAAATCCATTCATTCCGTATAAGTTAAAAAAACATTCTTCCCGTACTTTTGTCGGAAAAGTCAAAAAGTACCTCGCACGAAAAACGACAAAAGATTCCTTTCATATCTTTTACTAAAATCTCACCGAAGGGTAAAATTGGATTTAAAAAATTGTAGGTGGATGGAAATAATATTACATATTGAGGAAACATGGATGTGGATGATAAAATACACCCCAGTAAATACTAAAGTACAAACAATCTCGGATAAAATTGATATTGTGATATTTTCCCTTACCTTAGGTCCGATTTTCTTCGTAAGTGTCGGAACCTCCTCTTCTTTGAAGCGCCTCCTTGATACCTCCTCTTAGGGAACTACAATTGGTATTTGAGGAAGACCAAAACCTCTAGGATGTTTCTAGGGAAGTGGAGAAGAGAATTTGGCAGGGGTTGGCTGATCTTGAAGGCTCAAAGTTGTGTTAGGAAGAGAGGGAGGAGGTTCCCTTTTATAAGGGAGGAGAGGGGCACCTTTGGAATTCTTAAAAATATTAATTTATAATAAATCTAACCCCACTTAAAAACCTCCAAAAATGACTCATATTCAAAGATTAGATGAGATAGGGTTGTAATCGCATCAACCAATCAAATTTAGACATGTTTGGATCTTATTTTAAACCTTGTCATTTTGATTTATCCTTGTTTAATATATTTAAGTTTATTTGTGGTAATAAAATTCTAAATTTTAAATTATAACAAATAATTACTTATTTGTTGTCAATTTTCCATAATTGTTTACTTTATAACATTATAGACCATATAAATTTAAATTTATAATTTTTAAATATTTTTGTGATTTTTAAACAATTTTATAATATGTTATTTTTATAAAATAACAATAGTGTCAATTTTGACACTATTCATTTATTTGAATTTAAATAAAATATATAAAGAATACATGTTCGAACTAAAAGATTTAATATATTAATAAAAGGTCATATGTATCTATAAAATTAGTGGATCACATTAAATAGTTAATATAATATTTATTTTATTATTTTTGAAACCATTTATTTGGTTTATCTCTTAATACAATAATTACTACAACATTTTTGTATAATTATTTAATATACTTAGTTGTTGCATAAAAATTTAAAATAAAATCCTATGATAAAGATAAATATATTACCTTTCACAATAATACTTTTACTTGAATTTATCATCTTAAAGTCACAATATTTAAATTGTTATATTTATTAAATTATGAAGGTGACAACTTTGGCATCATTTAAAATAAAATAATATAAGTGTCATAATTGCTTGTATGAGACTCCAAATAGTCAAATATTCGACCATTGGATGATTATAGTTTACATTTACATGACCAATAAGTTTTCTTCAGGGTTTTGTGCCTTTTATGGTCACTATTAGTTTAATAAAAACTATATTCTTGATTTTTCACTAGATAAATAATTTCTGCATCACTATTGTGTCACAATTAATGATAATTATATAATCCCAAAAAATTCTAGATAAATTCTCATGATGTAGATAAGCTTGTTAGATTTCTGGATACTATTCATGTTCGAAGTTTTATGATGTTTATCACTATGTTAAAATTATTATACTTATTAGATTTAAGAGAGTGACATGTTGTCACTTTCTTTGGTTTTAATAATAATTAAATTATTTTCATGGTCAAAAGTCCATAAAATGAATCTAATCAGACCCTTAGTTGATATGGGTTTACTTTTAGCCATAAAATAAAATTTTTTCACGTGTTAGGATAATTTTATAATATTATATTTACCCTTAATTACCCGATTTACCTTCAACTATGGTAAATAAAATTTACCGTAGTTACTATTCATAATTCCCAAAAATAAAAAGTAGCCTATTAACATAATTTGGACCCACTGATTCCAAATATGGAATCCATTTTTTAAAATTCAATACACAGAAGTTGCAGAAATTAAATTAAAATTAATCCCGTTGTCGAATAAAAACGGGTTTTTGTTTAAAACATTGCAAAAGATTGAATTGATTTAACCTATGAATTCAAGGTAAAATCAATGCTAATGACATACATTATATTAAATGTTAAAAATATATTATATTTATACTTTAAAACCATTCAATATTATAATTTAACCACATAAGATATTACGATGAAAAAAGTTGTTTTCAATTAAAATATAGCGTGTTTTTACTATTCATTAAAATGTGAAAGTTACCAGAATAATATGAAAAATTTATCCAAAGTAAATTTGTATTTTTTGATTCCAAAGAAGACTTTTATTTTTTCAAATTGAACTTATAAACATGTCAAAAACTATATTTAATGTTGGTGCGCCATCAAAAGGCGGCAAAACTGCATTTTTTGAAAAATACTTATTTTACCCGAAAAAATTTATTTTCTTCTTATACCATGTTATAGAAAATGTGTAAGATGAATAATAATGTTATAAAATAAAAAATTTAGTTAATAATATTCATAACGGATAGTTCATGACAATATTATAATAAAATATCATTGTTTATTAAAACCCAGTATTGCGTACAACACACGCTATCGAGGAAGGTCGCGATTGCGTGTAATGCAAGCCAAGTCAGGGTTGCGTGTTATAAAAGAATCCTTCGTTGTTTTGTATAACAGAATCCAACCATATTTCATTTATATATTGAATATAGATATATATATATATATATATATACTCAATGTTGCGTAGAATAACTATTATCAAAATTGTGTGTAACACGGTCCAAGAATAGTGTTGCGTATACTGTAAGAAAATACGGTGTTGCGTATAGCACAAGGTAATCTTGGTGTAGAATACAACACAAGACATTAATGAAATTAAAATAATATTTTTCATAAAATCTCGGGGTGTTACATTCTACCCCTCTTAAAATGAATTTCTCCCTCGAAATTCGTCGGGGTTATAAATGGTTTACTACTTGAAAGTTTCTTTAATAGAAACCCACATCGTAAAAAGGAATACCAAAACCAATCTTTAAAAACAAAAGTATGAAACGTAACGGTTACCCAAATAAACTAATCACTGGGTTTCCACATAGGTGAAAATATGGGTATGGATGAAAAATCTAACCATCATGTTGTGATGGAGAGTGGTAGAGAACATGGTTATTGAAAAGACAACAATCAAAAATCCATAAATTTGTGATGATCTAAGGTACCATCTGATTAATCAGATATAAGAGCACCAGGACAAAATTTTTGGTTTTCAAGATCGTTTCCCTAAAGTTGAAGAATTTGAATTAGAATAAATACTTACTTTATTTTGGTACAATATCATTGTTGTTCGTGCCTTGAACAATTTCTACTTCATCTCTTAAATAAATGAAGTTGAATTTGTTATTCGTGAAGTGTTAGCAGATCATGTGATAGAATTCCGGGTCATTCCATCTGTCTCAAACAAAATGTTAGAAAAAGTTATTAAATATACACAAGTCATTCTATAGTGAGATTAATCATATATGGTTCCTAAAATGGACTTATACTTCATATATCATACTGCTTAATATAATAAAACTAGTTTATACTAAACAGGGACTTCCTGTAGGCCAGTGGTAGGTGATAAAGGCCAGTCGCACTTCGGTTGTGGGTTCGATTCCCACAGCCTTGTCCGACGTGATGGGTTGTCGCCCGTCATGCAGGTTGTCCTTTTTCTAAAGTTATATTACTATAACATCCCATCAATAATATCGAAAAACGTTTTATCCAATCTAATCTTTAGGCTTATCTGAAATACTTCAGTCCAAGCTCATAGTATAAAGAAAATGATTACTTGAAATGTCACAGAACAATCACGTGAATGCCATCATTTGTCCCCCATATATCATAAGATATATCTTGTTGGTCAAATTACAAACATGTGAATACTTTAATCATGTATTCTCTTGAAGAATGAATACCCATTAAACCTTAGCGAAAACATGAATTCTGTCAAAAGTTAACTCTTTCCACATACCAAAATCCAAAAATTCTATATACTCAAACCATGATATAACCTTCTCCTTATATCATTCATGAGCTCATGAATACTATCAAACATTTAATTTTCTCCTTATCCCTTCATTATGCTCATATCATCTACATTCCAAAAATATATGAATAACCTTTCATGGATACTGGTAACATTAATGATACACTTTCAAAACTCAAGGAATGACAACAGTGTAACAATCCATAGATGTCTCTTTATTCCATAGTAGCATGAGATTACTTATACAACATTACACATGATAAACATGTAATCATTCCACTACATTCTTAAACCATTGACTGAGCTTCAACAATTCTTTTCTTCTCACATATCATTTGTAGTATCTTCGTCATCATCCACATAAATACTACCCATATGACCATACTGATTCTCTTCATGAGACTTTCCCTTAGGGCATTGGTTTCCTTAATGCCCGTACATTCCACATTTAAAACATTTAACCATTGCTGATGTCATACCAATACCATTATCCTCATCCCTGGTGTTAACTGAACCTTTTCCTTTACACTTACTGGCTTTGTGTCCTTCTTTTCCACACCCAAAACAGTTTCCAGTTCCTTTGAAACATTCTCCTTGATGCCTCTTCCCACATGATTTACATAGGGGAAATTGAACTTTCTTTCCTCTATGATCATCATGAAACTCCATCTTTCTCTTATTAGCCGAGTCAGGAAACTTACCAAATTTTACATTATTGATCATATTAGGAGATTGCTGATTCGGCATAATAATGATGTTTGGACTTCCAAATCCCATTTCATTTGTTTTCTCATGAAGAATATCATTCCATTTTCCATCATATCCTCCATTATCGGGAATCACCTTGTTTCCAGCCATTTTCTAAAACCCAAAAAGAATAGTGTGAGAGGTAAAAATCATAATAAAGGGGGAGTAACTTCAATATCTAACATCTTTGGTTTAATCTAATATAGTTACCATAGTTATAGGACTATATCATATATGTATACTTATCCTTAGGGGCATCCCTAGACATACCTTAGAAATATCTCTAGGGATCTCACTAACGTTTTCGCATCCTAGTTTCCAAAGGTTGACTAAACCTTTCCTCTGATACCAACTGTAGAGACCCGAAGCTTGACGTACATTGACATTACATTACATTTGCGGAATACTTAGTACATAACAAAAACACACACACAAGGACCGTAATAGTTTAGTGTCTTTGAAAACTCAGAATATAATCCTCTAATCCTAGTGAAAGATCTTCAACATCTCCCATAAAGATTGTAGAGACCCTAAGCCTGGCATACATGGACCTTACATTACTTTTGCGGAATACTTAGTACATAACAAAAACACACACACAAGGATCGTAATAGTTTAGTGTCTTTGGAAACTCGGAATATAATCTTCTAATCCTGGTGAAAGATCTTCAACATCTCCCATAAAGATCTTCTTTTTTTTACCTAAAACCTTTCTTTATATCCTGGGGAAAAGAAAACATAAAAGGGTGAGCTCAAATGCTCAGTAAGGGTAAACAACAGAAATATCAATCACATCATATTCAAAAGAACATAACATTTTGGAAATCTTAACCTGCAAAAGAGAGCATAATTTCATAACATGGGATAAATCATAGTAGTGAAATGTAATCACAATAATCATAACTTAAAACATGAAACTTTGTGGCATTCACACATAATCATAGAGAATCATTTCTTGTTAGTCAAGACTCATTGCCAAGACTATCTTAGTGGACAAAGTCCCTTTCTGAATCGAGTAACCCTCGTTTCAGTCCTGTTTCACTGAACCGGTATAACCTACCATTCCAGCCATGTCTATCTCATGAGATATAAAATCTTTACCCAATGCATTGGAGGGAGATATAGGTCCCACCCATCTTATAATGAATCCTTTCTTATGTGTGCCACATAATCATAAACCATACATCATAGCGTAACCCATGTAATAAAAATGGAATTCTTAAACAACATGACATCATAAAACAATTCATATAAGATAAAGGAATTCATAAAAATATTTCCATCACAACATAATCAAATCCATGTAATAATAGGGATAAAAACAGAACCCTTTATTATCTTAGATGGAAAATAATTTTGATAAAACACTTGAACTCCATTCTTGAGGAAAATATCCTTTCTTTTTCAAAAACATTTTTCCTTTCTTAACATGTCATACAACTTTAAACTAAAAGAAGTTGATTAAAAATATACTTGAAAACTTTTAAAGGAAGCTTCTTGGAAATAATGTTTTAAAAATCCATTCTTGCCGTATAAGTTAAAAAAAACATTCTTCGTACTTTTGTCGGAAAAGTCAAAAAGTACCTCGTACGAAAAACGACAAAAGATTCCTTTCATACGTATTACTAAAAACGCACCGAAGGGTAAAAATGGATTTAAACAATTTTATGTGGATGGAAATAATATTACATATTGAGTAAACATGGATGTGGATGATAAAATACACCCCAGTAAATACTTACGAATAAACAATCTCGGATAAAAATGAGATTGTGATATTTCCCTTACCTTAGGTCCGACTTGCTTTGTAAGTGTCCGAACCTACTGTATAATGATTTAAATCATGTTATTGACTTATTACAGAATCATATTAATTGTTATGATATCATATATGGTTCACTTATGACATTATATTACCCGTTCTTTTGTAAATTCCATGTTAAAGAAGCGTTTTGGGTAAAATCGTTTCATTTATCGTAGGTGTTTTGACTTGTTGTTCTTAACATCATTATTACTTATATCATGATTTACTTACTTCCAGAATATAAAATATGATTTATATATAATATATATTCAGTATATATATATATATATAATAGATAGATAAATAACATGAAAAACACCGTTCTTGGAGACGGTAGTCCGTACGTACGCATGAACGCTGTTTTTCTTTCCTTATTGTCTTGAATGGAAGTAAGTAGATGACATACATATATATATATACATAAATCCAGTATCATTATTATGTCATATATTTCATTAGTACTTATTATATATACTTTATAATCATTCATGAATGGTTAATCATTAAGAATGAATCTCATCGCGTCGTGGAGACGGTAGTCCGTACGTACGCACGAGCGATGATATCATTTCCATAAATATTGAATTAAATTGGAGTGGATTATACAATATATCAGAATCAATATGATGTTGTAATAACTATGTATAGTTATTCTTTACACCATTATACCCATCCATGTAAGGTGGTGGTGGAAAATAGATTACACCACGGCGTGGAGACGGTATTCCGTACGTACGCACGCGCGGTGATTTCTTTTTCCGTAGGATAGATAGATGGTGAAATAGGGTTGTTTAATACTTATAATAACATATCAGTATATGAGTGATACTGATGTTATTACTTCATAATGAAACAACCTAAGAAGAAGAAGTGGAAGAAGAAATAAAGATGAAAGAATTGGTAACGGTAATTACCTCTTCTTTGAAGTGCCTCTTTGAGACCTCCTCTTAGGGCACAAAAATTGGTCTTTGAGGAAGACCAGAACCTCTAGGATGTTTCTAGGGAAGTGGAGAGGAGAAATTGGAAGGGGTTGGCTGAGCTTGAGTGCTCAAATTGGTGTGAGGAGGAGGGGGAGGAGGTGTCCTTTTATAGGGGAGGAGAGGGGCACCTTAGGAATATCTCAAAATATTATTTTATATTAAAGTCAAAATCGGTTTATAATGGTTCCAAAGGGTCTTATTTCGAATCTAAAGTGGGTAGGGGTCGAAATCCTATCAACCAATAGAATTTAGACAAGTTTAGCATATTATTTTAACCTTATCAATTAAATTTAACTCTAAGTTAAATAATTTAACTTTTACCATGTCTTTTTGTTTTCTTTCACTATATGGTTAATAAACTTACTATAACATGCAAAAAGAACCCCAAATTGTCTATTATTAATATATATATCCTTATCTAAGTCATTCGGCCGATCCTTAGATTTTTAGGAATACAATAACAATTAATAATATAATATTTGATTTAAAAACTATTTTGTGTCAATTTTGACACTATTTGATATATGATTTTTGTGAAAGTCATAACAGAATTAAATGTTCGACCCAAGTTGATTAAATCAACATTAATATATCATAGTAACCTAGAAAATTAGTTTAATTCATAAAAAGTCTTAAATTACATTTATTTTGGTATTTATATTATCAATTATGTCAATATTTCATTAATAAGATAATTACTGCATCATCTTTGTGTCATAAATAAATTATATTATTTGATGTCTAAAAATTACAAATAAAATATAATCATGTAGGAAATATTTTTAGCTTTCAAATGAATATTTATAGTCGAATTTATCTTATGTATAACCCCATATTACAAATGATTTACTTAATAAACCTTGATTTTAACTATTTTAACCCTTCTTTAAATAAATTAATAATAAATGTCCTAATCTAATCCAAGTGGGCCTAAATGGTCATATTTTATTCCTAAGTTTGTTTTTGGTCGAATTACACTTGTCCAATAGAATTAGGACATGTGTTAGGGTAATATTGATATCATATTTACCCTTAGTTACCCTATTTACTATTAACCGCGGTAAAAAAAAGTAAAAAGGTACTATTCACAAAAAAATATTTTCATCTCATTGAACCACATTTTAGTCCTTGATATTAACTGTGTCTCTCGGATTTTCGAAATTCCATTCACAGAAGCGGTAAAATTAAGTTTTATGAAAAATTCAGTTTTTAACCTACCACTTAGTAGTTTCACTATTCATCAAAAATTGATGTTTTTCAGAACAATGCCAAAATTTCATCCCAAGCTATATTTCATATTCCGAATTCAAAAATGAAGTCTATTTTACCAAATTCATAACATAAAAGTTGCATTAATTAATTTTATAATTAAATCCCGCTGTTAAAACAAATAGCGTGTTTTTAAGAAACAATATCTATCAAAAGATTGACACTTGTTTATGTCTAGTTTAAATGTGAAATTACATCCAATGACCAACATTGTATTAAATTGTAAAAATATATTCTAAATATACTTTAAAACCACTCAAATTAATGATTTATCACTATTAATTATTTCGATTAAAAAAGTTGTTTTTAATTATAATTTAGTAATTTTCACTATTCATCAGAATATGAAAGTTATCCGAAAAGTACCAAAATTTCACCTTAGGCTAAATTCGATACTCCGAATCCAAAAATGAAGTCTATTTGGAGAGTTAAAATTTATAAAATTTAAAAAGTGGTTATTACTATTCATAACGGCTAGTTTTAATAATATTTTAATAGCATATCATTGTTTCGTGAAACTCAGGATTACGTACCACACACGCTATCAAGGAAGGTTGCGATTGCGTGTAATTCAAGGCAAGTCAAGGATGTGTGTTGTGCAAGCTCCTTTTGGTGTCGTATAACACAAGACATTAGTAAAATAAAAAAGAATATTTTTCATAAAATCTCGTGCTGTTACATTCTACCCCCCTTAAAATGAATTTCTCCCTCGAAATTCGTCGGGGTTATAAATGGTTTACTATTCGAAAGTTTCTTTAATAGAAACCCACATCGTAAAAAGGAATATCAAAACAAATCTTTAAAAACAAAAGTATGAAACGTAACGGTTACCCAAATAAACTAATCATTGGGTTTCCACATAGGTGAAAATATGGATATGGAAGAGAAATCTAAACATCATGTTCTGATGGAGAGTGGTAGAGAACATGGCTATGGAAAAGCCAGTAATCACAAATCCATAGATTTGTGATGATATAAGGTACCATCTGATTCATCAGGTATAAGATCACTAGGGCAACATTTTTGGTTTTCAAGATCATTTCCCTAAAGTTGAAAATTTGAATTAGAATAAATACTTACTTTATTTTGGTACAATCTCACTGTTGTTCGTGCCTTGAACAATTTCCACTTCATCTCTTAAATAAATGAAGTTGAATTTGTTATTCGTGAAGTGTTAGCAGATCATGTGATAGAATGACGGGTCATTCCATCTGTCTCAAACAAAAGGTTAGCAAAAATTATATGCATAAATCGATCTATAGTGAGATTAATCATATATGGTTCCTAAAATGGACTTATACTTCATATATCATACTGCTTAATATAATAAAACTAGTTTCTACTAAACAGGGACTTCCTGTAGGTCAGTGGTAGGCGATAAAGGCCAGTCGCACTTCGGTTGTGGGTTCGATTCCTACAGCCTTGTCCGAAGCGATGGGTTGTCACCCGTCCTGCAGGTTGTCCTTTTTCTAAAACTACGTTACTATAACATCCCATCAATAATATCGAAAATCTTCTATCCTTAAACAATACTAACTTATGTCCAACATAATCCAGTCTAATCTTTAGGCTTATACATAATACTGCAGTCCACTCTCATAATATAGTGACAACGATTACCAGAGATTTAATACTGTCGTTGATCCCCACATATCATAAGATATGTCTTGTTGGTCACATTACAAACATTCAAAGTCCTTAATCGTGTATTCTCTTGAATACCTTAGTGAAAACATGAGTGTAGTTAAAAGTTAACACTTTCCACATACCAAAATCCTCAAAATTCTATATACTCAAACCATGATATCACTTAGTCCTTATATCAATCATGAGCTCATGAATACTATCAAACATTTAATTTTCTTCTTATCCCTTCATTATGCGCATATCATCTACATTCCAAAAATATCTGAATAACCTTTCATGGATACTGGTAACATTAATCATACACATTCAAAACACAAGGAAAGGCAACAGTGTAACAATCCATAGATGTCTCTTTATTCCAAAATTACACATGATAAACATGTAATCATTCCACTATATTCTCAAACCATTGACCGAGCTTCAAAATTTTTTTCATCTCACATATCATTTGTAGTCTCTTCATCATCATCCACATAAATACTACCCATATGACCATACTGATTCTCTTCATGAGTCTTTCCCTTAGGGCATTTGTTTTCATAATGCCCATACATTCCACATTTAAAACACTTAACCATTTTTGATGTCGTAGCATTACCATTATCCTCATCCATGGTGTTAACCGACCCTTTTCCTTTGCACTTACTTGCTTTGTGTCCTTCTTTTCCACACCCAAAGCATCTTCCAGTTCCCTTGAAACATTCTCCTTGATGCCTCTTCCCACATGATTTACATAGGGGAAATTGAACTTTCTTTCCTCTATGATCATCATGGAACTCCATCGTTCTCTTATTAGTCGAGTCAGGAAACTTACCAAATTTTACTTTATTGATCATATTGCGAGATTGCTGATTTGGCATAATCACAATATCTTTATCTCTAGGCATTGCACAATTTTGTTGCTCATAGTCACCAATTTGTCCATTGGATTCAATGTTAACCGAATTCCTTCTGGTTCCCTCCATTAACTAAAACACAAAAAGAATTCCGTGAGAGGCGAAATCATGCTAGGGAAGACAACATAGTAAAGGGGGAGTACCCTCAATATCTAACATCTTAGGTTTAAATTCTAAGATCTTTAGCGCAATTCTAGGACTATAACCTATACGTATACTTAACCTTAGAGACATCCCTACACATACCTTAGAAATATCTCTAGGGATCTCACTAACATTTTCGCATCCTAGTTTCCAAAGGTTGACTAAACCTTTCCTCTGATACCAACTGTAGAGACCCGTATCTTGACGTACGTGGACCTTACATTACTTTTGCGGAATACTTAGTACATAACAAAAACACACACACAAGGATCGTAATAGTTTAGTGTCTTTGGAAACTCGGAATATAATCTTCTAATCCTGGTGAAAGATCTTCAACATCTCCCATAAAGATCTTCTTTTTTTTACCTAAAACCTTTCTTTATATCCTGGGGAAAAGAAAACATAAAAGGGTGAGATCAAATGCTCAGTAAGGGTAAACAACAGAAATATCAATCACATCATATTCAAAAGAACATAACATTTTGGAAATCTTAACCTGCAAAAGAGAGCATAATTTCATAACATGGGATAAATCATAGTAGTGAAATGTAATCACAATAATCATAACTTAAAACATTAAACTTTGTGGAATTCACACATAATCATAGAGAATCATTTCTTGTTAGTCAAGACTCATTGCCAAGACTATCTTAGTGGACGAAGTCCCTTTCTGAATCGAGTAACCCTCGTTTCAGTCCTGTTTCACTGAACCGGTATAACCTACCATTCCAGCCATGTCTATCTCATGAGATATAAAATCTTTACCCAATGCATTGGATAGAGATATAGGTCCCACCCATCTTATAATGAATCCTTTCTTATGTGTGCCACATAATCATAAACCATACATCATAGCGTAACCCATGTAATAAAAATGGAATTCTTAAACAACATGACATCATAAAACAATTCATATAAGATAAAGGAATTCATAAAAATATTTCCATCACAACATAATCAAATCCATGTAATAATAGGGATAAAAACAGAACCCTTTATTATCTTAGATGGAAAATAATTTTGATAAAACACTTTAACTCCATTCTTGAGGAAAATATCCTTTCTTTTTCAAAATTTTTTTTCCTTTCTTAACATGTCATACAACTTTAAACTAAAAGAAGTTGATTAAAAATAAACTTGAAAACTTGTAAAGGAAGCTTCTTGGAAATAATGTTTTAAAAATCCATTCTTGCCGTATAAGTTAAAAAAAAGATTCTTCGTACCTTTGTCGGAAAAGTCAAAAAGTACCTCGTACGAAAAACGACAAAAGATTCCTTTCATACGTATTACTAAAAACTCACCGAAGGGTAAAAATGGATTTAAACAATTTTATGTGGATGGAAATAATATTACATATTGAGTAAACATGGATGTGGATGATAAATTACACCCCAGTAAATACTTACGAATAAACAATCTCGGATAAAAATGAGATTGTGATATTTCCCTTACCTTAGGTCCGACTTGCTTTGTAAGTGTCCGAACCTCCTGTATAATGATTTAAATCATGTTATTGACTTATTAAAGAATCATATTCATTGTTATGATATCATATATGGTTCACTTATGACATTATATTACCCGTTCTTTTGTAAATTCCATGTTAAAGAAGCGTTTTGGGTAAAATCATTTCATTTATCGTAGGTGTTTTGACTTGTTGTTCTTAACATCATTATTACTTATATCATGATTTACTTACTTCCAGAATATAAAATATGATTTATATATAATATATATTCATTATATATATATATATAATAGATAGATAAATAAAATGAAAAACACCGTTCATGGAGACGGTAGTCCGTACGTACGCATGAACGCTGTTTTTCTTTCCTTATTGTCTTGAATGGAAGTAAGTAGATGACATACATATATATATATACATAAATCCAGTATCATTATTATGTCATATATTTCATTAGTACTTATTATATATACTTTATAATCATTCATGAATGGTTAATCATTAAGAATGAATCTCATCGCGTCGTGGAGACGGTAGTCCGTACGTACGCACGAGCGATGATATCATTTCCATAAATATTGAATTGAATTGGAGTGGATTATACAATATATCAAAATCAATATTATGTTGTAATAACTATGTATAGTTATTCTTTACACCATTATACCCATCCATGTAAGGTGGTGGTGGAAAATAGATTACACCACGGCGTGGAGACGGTATTCCTTACGTACGCACGCTCGGTGATTTCTTTTTCCGTAGGATAGATAGATGGTGAAATAGGGCTGTTTAATACTTATAATAACATATCAGTATATGAGTGATACTGATGTTATTACTTCATAATGAAACAACCTAAGAAGAAGAAGTGGAAGAAGAAATAAAGATGAAAGAATTGGTAACGGTAATTACCTCTTCTTTGAAGTGCCTCTTTGAGACCTCCTCTTAGGGCACAGAAATTGGTCTTTGAGGAAGACCAGAACCTCTAGGATGTTGCTAGGGAAGTGGAGAGGAGAAATTGGCAGGGGTTGGCCGAGCTTGAGTGCTCAAATTGGTGTGAGGAGGAGGGGGAGGAGGTGTCCTTTTATAGGGGAGGAGAGGGGCACCTTAAGAATATCTCAAAATATTATTTTATATTAAAGTCAAAATCGGTTTATAATGGTTCCAAAGGGTCTTATTTCGAAGCTAAAGTGGGGAGGGGTCGAAATCCTATCAACCAATAGAATTTAGACAAGTTTAGGATATTATTTTAACCTTATCAATTAAATTTAACTCTAAGTTAAATAATTTAACTTTTACCATGTCTTTTTGTTTTCTTTCACTATATGGTTAATAAACTTACTATAACATTCCAAACGAACCCCAAATTGTTTATTATTAATATATATATCCTTATCTAAGTCATTTGGCCGAACCTTAGATTTTTAGGAATACAATAACAATTAATAATATAATATTTTATTTAAAAACTATTTTGTGTCAATTTTGACACTATTTGATATATGATTTTTGTGAAAGTCATAACAGAATTAAATGTTCGAACCAAGTTGATTAAATCAACATTAATATATCATAGTAACCTAGAAAATTAGTGTAATTCATAAAAAGTCTTAAATTACATTTATTGTGGTATTTATATTATCAATTATGTCAATATTTCATTAATAAGATAATTACTGCATCATCTTTGTGTCATAAATAAATTATATTATTTGATGTCTAAAAATTACAAATAAAATATCATCATGTAGGAAATCGTTTTAGCTTTCTAATGAATATTTATAGTCGAATTTATCTTATGTATAACCCCATATTACAAATGATTTACTTAATAAACTTTGATTTTAACTATTTTAACCCTTCTTTAAATAAATTAATAATAAATGTCCTAATCTAATCCAAGTGGGCCTAAATGGTCATATTTTATTCCTAAGTTTGTTTTTGGTCTAATTACACTTGTCCAATAGAATTAGGACATGTGTTAGGGTAATATTGATATCATATTTACCCTTAGTTACCCTATTTACTATTAACCGCGGTAAAAAAAAGTAAAAAGTTACTATTCACCCAAAATTATTTTCATCTCATTAAACCACATTTTAGTCCTTGATATTAACCGTGTCTCTCGGATTTTCGAAATTCCATTCACAGAAGCGGTAAAATTAAGTTTTATGCAAAATTCAGTTTTTAACCTACCACTTAGTAGTTTCACTATTCATCAAAAATTGATGTTTTTCAGAACAATGCCAAAATTTCATCCCAAGCTATATTTCATATTCCGAATTCAAAAATGAAGTCTATTTTACCAAATTCATAACATAAAAGTTGCATTAATTAATTTTATAATTAAATCCCGCTGTTAAAACAAATAGCGTGTTTTTAAGAAACAATATCTATCAAAAGATTGACACTTGTTTATGTCTAGTTTAAATGTGAAATTAAATCCAATGACCAACATTGTATTAAATTGTAAAAATATATTCTAAATATACTTTAAAACCACTCAAATTAATGATTTATCACTATTAATTATTTCGATTAAAAAAGTTGTTTTTAATTATAATTTAGTAATTTTCACTATTCATCAGAATATGAAAGTGATCCGAAAAGTACCAAAATTTCACCTTAGGCTAAATTCTATACTCCGAATCCAAAAATGAAGTCCATTTTGAGAGTTAAAATTTATAAAATTTAAAAAGTGGTTATTACTATTCATAACGGCTAGTTTTAATAATATTTTAATAGCATATCATTGTTTCGTGAAACTCAGGATTACGTACCACACACGCTATCGAGGAAGGTTGTGATTGCGTGTAATGCAAGGCAAGTCAAGGATGCGTGTTGTGCGAGCTCCTTTTGGTGTAGCGTATAACACAAGACATTAGTAAAATAAAAAAGAATATTTTTCATAAAATCTTGTGCTGTTACAAAGATCTTCCTTTTTATTATACCTAAAACCTTTCTTTATATCCTGGGGAAAAGAAAACATAAAAGGGTGAGCTCAAATTCTCAGTAAGGGTAAACAAAAGAAATATCAATCACATCATATACATAAGCACATAACTTTTGGAAATCTTAACCTATAAAAGAGATCATAATTTCATAACCTGGGATAACTCATGGCAGTGAAATGTAATCACAATAATCATAACTTAAAACATGAAACTTTGTGGAATACACACATAATAATAGGGAATCATTTCTTGTTAGTCAAGACTCATTGCCAAGACTATCTTAGTGGACAAAGTCCCTTTCTGAACCGAGTCACCCTTGTTTCAGTCCTGTTTCACTGAACCGGTATAACCTACCGTTCCAGCCATGTCTATCTCATGAGATATAAAATATTTACCCAATGCATTGGAGGGAGATATAGGTCCCACCCATCTCATAATGATACCATTATTATGTGTGCCACAAAATCATAAATCATACATCATTACATAACCCATGTAATAAAAATGGGAATCTTAAACATCGTGACATCATAAAACAATTCATATAAGATAAAGGAATTCATAAAAAATATTTCCATCACAACATAATCAAATCCATGTAATAATAGGGATAGAAACAGAACCCTATATTGTCTTAGATGTAAAATAATTTTGATAAAACACTTGAAATTCATTCTTGAGGAAAAAATCCTTTCTACTTTAAAAACACTTTTCCTTTCTAAACATGTCATACAATTTTAAACTAAAAGAAGTTGATTAAAAATAAACTTGAAAACTTGTAAAGGAAACATTTTGGAAATAATGTTTTAAAAATCCATTCATTCCGTATAAGTTAAGAAAAAAATTCTTCCCGTACTTTTGTCGGAAACATCAAAAAGTACCTCGTACGAAAAATGACAAAAGATTCCTTTCACATCTTTTACTAAAATCTCACCGATGGGTAAAATTGGATTTAAACAATCGTAGGTGGATGGAAATAATATTACATATTGAGGAAACACGGATGTGGATGATAAAATACACCCCAGTAAATATTAAAGTTTAAACAATCTCAGATAAAAATGAGATTGTGATATTTTCCCTTACCTTACGTCCGATTTTCTTCGTAAGTGTCCGAACCTCCCCTTCTTTGAAGCGCCTCCTTGAGACCTCCTCTTAGGGCACTAAAATTGGTCTTTGAGGAATAACAGAACTTCTAGGATGTTGCTAGGGAAGTGGAAAAGAGAATTTGGCAGGGGTTGGCCGATCTTGAAGGCTCAAAGTTGTGTTAGGAAGAGAGGGAGGAGGTGCCCTTTTATAAGGGAGGAGAGGGGCACCTTTGGAATTCTTAAAAATATTAATTTATAATAAATCTAACCCTACTTAAAAACCTCCAAAAATGACTCATATTTGAATATTATATGAGATAGAGTTGTAATCTCATCAACCAATCAAATTTAGACATGTTTGGATCTTATTTTAAACCTTATCATTTTTATTTATCCTTGTTTAATCTATTTATGTTTATTTGTGGTAATAAAATTCTAAATTTTAAATTATAACAAATAATTACTTATTTGTTGTGAATTTTCTATAATTGTTTACTTTATAACATTATATACCATATAAATTTAAATTTAAACTTTTTAAATATTTTTGTGATTTTTAAACAATTTTATAATATGTTATTTTTATAAAATAACAATAGTGTCAATTTTGACACTATTCATTTATTTGAATTTAAATAAAATATATACAGAAGATATGTTAGAAATAAAAGATTTAATATATTAATAAAAGTTCATATGTATCTATAAAATTAGTGGATCACATTAAATAGTTAATATAATATTTAGTTTATTATTTTTAAAACCATTTATTTGGTTTATCTCTTAATACAATAATTACTACAACATTTTTGTATAATTATTTAATATACATATTTTTTGCATAAAAATTTAAAATAAAATCCTATGATGAAGATAAATATATTATCTTTCACAATAATTCTTTTACTCGAATTTATCATCTTAAAATCAAAATATTTAAATTGTTATATTTATTAAATTATGAAGGTGACAACTTTGGCATCATGTAAAATAAAATAATATAAGTGTCATAATTGCTTGTATAATACTCCAAATAGTCAAATATTTAACCATTGGATGATTATAGTTTACATTTACATGACCAATAAGTTTTGGTCATGGGTTTGTGCCTTTTATGGTCACTATTAGTTTAATAAAAAGTATATTCTTGATTTTATACTAGATAAATAATTTCTGCATCACTATTGTGTCACAATTAATGATAATTATATAATCCCAAAAAATTATAGATAAATTCTAATGATGTAGATAATTTTGTTAGCTTCCTGGAGACTATTCATGTTAGATGTTTTATGATGTTTATCGCTTAGTTAAAATTATTATACTTATAAGATTTAAGAGAGTGACATGTTGTCACTTTCTTTGGTTTTAATAATAATTAAATTATTTTCATGGTCAAAAGTCCATAAAATGAATCTAATCTGACCCTTAGTTGATATGGGTTTACTTTTAGCCATCAAATAGAATTTTGGCATGTGTTAGGATAATTTTATAATATTATATTTACCCTTAATTACCCGATTTACCTTTAACTATGGTAAATAAAATTTACCGTAGTTACTATTCATAATTCCCAAAAATAAAAAGTATCATATTAACATAATTTGGACCCACTGATTCCCAATATGGAATCCATTTTTTAAAATTCAATACACAGAAGTTGAAGAAATTAAATTAAAATTATTCCCGTTGTCGAATAAAAACGGGTTTTTGTTTAAAACATTGCAAAAGATTGAATTGATTTAACCTACGAATTCAAGGTAAAATCAACGCTAATGACATACATTATATTAAATGGTAAAAATATATTCTATTTATACTTTAAAACCATTCAATATTATAATTTAACCACATAAGATATTACGATGAAAAAAGTTGTTTTTAATTAAAATATAGCGTGTTTTTACTATTCATTAAAATGTGATTGTTACCAGAATAATATGAAAAATTTATCCAAAGTAAAAGTTTATTTCTTTAATCCAAAGAAGAATTTTATTTTTTCAAATAGAACTTATAAACATGTCAAAAACTATATTTAAAGTGGGTGCACCATCAAAAGGCGGCAAAACTGCATTTTTTTAAAAATACTTATTTTACCCGAAAAAAATTATTTTGTTCTTATACCATGTTCTAGAAAATGTGTAAGATGAATAATAATGTAATAAAATTAAAAATTTAGTTAATAATATTCATAACGGCTAGTTCATGACAATATTATAATAATATATCATTGTTTATTAAAACCCGGTATTGCGTACAACACACGCTATCGAGGAAGGTCACGATTGCGTGTAATGCAAGCCAAGTCAGGGTTGCGTGTTGTGAAAGAATATTTCGTTGTTTCGTATAACAGAATCTAACCATATTTCATTTATATATTGAATATATATATATATACTCAATGTGGCGTAGAATAACTATTATCAAAATTGTGTGTAACACGGTTCAAGAATAGTGTTGTGTATACTGCAAGCTAATACGGTGTTGCGTATAGCGCAAGGTAATCTTGGTGTAGAATACAACACAAGACATTAGTAAAATTAAAATAATATTTTTCATAAAATCTCGGGGTGTTACAATGTGACCTTGACTATTTTCTCAGCAAGAGTCTCTAAGTTGTCAAGTATTATCTCTATAGACTCAATCAATAACATATCTACCTCAGCTCCACCCTCTACTCTATATGCCGATGGGTGATACAATTGGAACTACCATGTCATATTAAGAATTATTCTCACAACCCGTGCTGGGTATATTTATTTAAAATTAATGTAGTATGAATTTTTCTCTTTGAGATGCTCTCTGACTTCTTCACTCGACACTATCTGTTACTCAGGTTGCACAACCGGTGTATCATTTCCATCCATAACCACCGGTCATCATATCAATAATCTTTATCATGGAGGCATAAATATATAATTCTAAACCATAGTATTTGAATATATAACAATACATGAAGTAATTCATGCTAGATGGATTCAAAATAATCTGTAACAAGTAATTCCCTCAAATCCTACCACATAGTCAAAAATAAGTCATTATCACTACCATTAACCATCTGAAATCTTTTTCATGTTTGATAAAGGTTAAAATCATAATAATATTCATATTTCCACATTTTACATACATTTATTCAAATTTTCCATCATTTCACAACATGGAATTCATATTAGGGACCCTTTCCTATTTCATCTACACAAGCAAGGAAGAACATTTCAATTACAACAGTTTAACTAAAACTTTATTTTCTTGTGCATGGATAAAATAATGCATGTCATGAAATAATCAAATTTTCCTAGAATGATGAATTCATACTCAAAACTTATGAAATTTTGTTCAATGAGTTGAATCTAATAAAAACTTGAAAATAATAATCACATCACATAATAAGTGAATCAATCAAGTTGAAATACCTTCGAACTATAAGAACACAAATCAACAACAAAAATATAACCCAGAGTACTTGTATTTTACCCTCGTACATGGGTAGATACTCCCATCCATGATATATTATCCATGACCCATTTCATAAAGTTATTCTCTCATCCTTTCCTAAACTGTTTGACAAAAGAAAAAAGGAAAAGAAAAATACACTCATACAAATTTTTGACATCATGAATCAAGTTCCACACACTGGTTCCCTGAGTTGGTTGGTCACATGACCTATGGTGAACCTCCCCATATTCTAGAGGATAAAAACATAATGTGAAGGTCTAATATCGATAATGTAGAGACTATACCCACATTATCAAATTATCATAACAAAAAAATTAAATAAACAATATCCAAAAGTTATAAGAAAAAATAGTATTGTACAAATATCATATGCTGACCAAAACATGAATACAATATCCAAATCTAAATAATTAGAAATTAAATTCCAAAAATGTGTCAAATTTAAAATGTAAAGATCAATATAATGTCATAGCTAACTCTATGAGGGTCTTGAATTACATATGGATCCCTCATCCATGTTTAATCCCAATAAAAACTCTGACATAGGACTTGTGCCCTTATCATGTCCTTCAAACTTGAAGTATATTCAGGTACCAATCAAAAAACCAATGTTGGGTGTGATAACATCATAGTCTATATTTATATAAAGAATAAAATACAATCAATAAATTAAATAGTTTAAATTTGTTCAATTATTTTTTATTTGATAACATTCCCCATTGATTCCCAAGGACACCAAAATCATAATACATTTTTTAGAAAAAGACAAGGATTGAACTCCCGATAAGGGATATCACCTGAAATAATATAATGGTTAGCAATTATCAATTCATTTCAGTACATATTAATTCTAAATTGATCGATGGTGCAGTGAAACAAAATTTAGGCATTGTTCGCCATGACTAGGACCATGTTGGTATTTGAGGAAATAGTCCAGGACCCAAAAATAATATACCAAAAAACCATAGAAGTGGTATTTTGAAGTTCAAATCTTTATCACATATTAATTTGTAAATGTGTTCAAGTTATGTAGTAGTCCATGTACCAAAAAATTTCTATCATTATGGGATTTGATACATTAGACCATGTCCCACCAAAAAATATCACAATCATGCTTATAGGACATATATCAAAACATTATATCTTAATCATAACTAACACTTAAATCACATTTTACATCATGATATGAAATATCTATTATCAAAACATATCATGGTCAATACATTAATCACACAGAAATAATTTGATGAATCCTGATTATTCTTTTTATCAACATTTAATCATATATCCCTTTAACAAATTAAGGTTATTTTAATAATAACATTATTAAAATTTTCAAGGATTTATTAAACACATTAATTTTTCAATTCCACAGTCACAATTTCCCATTAATTTTACCACCACAACAACTAAGTAATTTACTCACTAATTAATTAATCCACTTCGACAATAAATATAACCCATTATTTAAGTAAAAAAATTAATTAATGAAATTTAGAAATCACAATAAAACATTAATTAGTCCACCAGTTAATCAATCCAAGTCCACAATCTCAATATCCAATTAATTAATTCACCAACTAAATAATTAAATTCCATAGTTCCTTAGTCAATTAATTTACCAATTTAATTAATCCAATTTATGAAATTAATTTCTATAAATTCAATTGAAATTATACAATTACATACATTTAACTACACTAATGAATTTGTAATTTGAATTATATAACACCTATCTTAAAATTGACGATGAAAAATCACCAACAGAAATCCCTAATTTGATGTTGAACTACTAAGATCATGACGAAGAATGTGATCTATAACCAATACCTATATCCAATATGAAAATAATTATGATCCAAAAATCCTAGATCTAGATCAATCATAACTGAGAAAAACATAAGTTTTTGTGATGAGAGAATGATTGTAAATTGATAGGAAATCATTTGGAATGATATTCATTCACCCTAAGAGGTGATGGTCTTCAATCATGGCTAAAGATACAAAATTAAAGAGGCCAAAGGGGCTTGAAATCAGTCCTAGTTTTTAAAAAAATTATTCTTGGTTTGATCTTGGGTTTATTTGTGGTCAATACCAGGAATTTGGGTATTTTTTATCTAACTTTCATGCTAACTAATATTGATCACAATTTCTAGGAAATGTTTGCATTGTATTCCAATCCACACTACTCTACTGGGGGGGGGGGGTTAAAAGTTACTCCTAATATGGATTTTTGATTGAAATATCTTTCTCATCCTTATGAATCCCCTACATTTTGGGAAGGGTGCAAAATTTGGAAAAATTGTGCACCAACCATGCACTAACCCTCTTTCCTCAAAAATTATACAATTTCACCAAAAAAACCCCAACGTAAAATTAGACAATGATATAATCTATAAATGAAAAAAATAATCCCTAAAATAGTGGTCTTTACACCTCTATAAATGTTCAGGATCTTACATGTTTAGCTTATTTAAAAATAGTTTACTATATTAGATGTAATTCATTTTTAGAGGGAAGTTAGTTATCTTGGGAAGTAGGTCTTTTTTAGATTCCTATAATAAGGATCATGAATGTTGGTCTCCCTGAGATGTCATTGATTGGGAATGTGAGTAATAATTAGATAATAGAGTAGATAATATTATAGTGGGGATAATCTTACCAATATTTTAAGGAGTGTCCTTTTCAACAAGTGAAGGGAGATTGATGTATAATTTTGGGAGTGTGGTAAAAATATCTTATTTGTGAGAGAATATAAACAAAGTTTTATGTAAGAGGTAGTATGAATATTATATGGTCTCGAGGGAAACCTATAATGTATGATTAGTATATGTTTGATTTTATTTTTAGATTTATTGATAGATAAAAAATTGTAGAATGTGTTTGTCGGGCTATGTATAACTATTGTGTTAGGATTTTTTGTGCTTGTGTGGTAGAGTATAACATGAAATTATGGGATTAAATACTAAATCTATGAATTAAATATGAATTAAATTCAAAAAAATGTGCTGAAATTTTGTTTTTTCATAGTGTCACCGAATGGTGAAATTATGGAATATTTTAACCATTTAGTATTCTATCATTTGGGACATAGTTAGTTTTTTGATATTTTAGTGATCATTAGAACTGAATGCAACTTTTTTCCTACAATTGGATATATGTGTGTGGTTTTTTTGTCAAATATGACATTTATATTGTCATTTACTTGTTATTATGATTATAGATGGGGTGTTCATGAGAAATATAGTCTATCTAAATAATTTTTTATCCCTATAGTATAACTAGTTAACAAATCCGAAACAATATATTTATAGAAGTTATTGTTGATGGAATAGGATTAGTTATATGTTTATTGATGTTTTGGTGGGACGATAAAAAAATAACACATTCTTTAAATAAAATGATTTCTGTATAGTCATTTGAATAAGATTCGTTTTATCCAATTATGAAATTAGATAAAACGGATAAATTGAAATTTTAAATTAATAGAATTATGAAATTATTTAATCTCAGATAAGATGTTAAATAAAATTATTTATAGAATTAATCTAGTTAGAAAACTCCGAATATGAATGATATAGGTTTTATTGAGTATCTAGGTGTGGATGGAGAATATATTAGGGTACAAGAACCATCATGGAAGTCCACATGCTATCTTGTTGACTAGGAAGCATTGTTTCATTGCTAACATGGCCATTACAAAATCAATTGTTAGACATAGTAGTTTTTGTGGTAGACCATCATATATTTATGACCAGGTAGAGTTTTTTATTTTATTACTTAAAAAATTTTATTATAAATTTAGAAATTCTAAAATACTCAGACATTGATTTTTAAAAAATGTTTGACTCACCCACAAACACTACTTTTTTCTCTACTTTTGGATATGATTCACTCATAAATTGACTCTTCCACCATGTTTTTACCATTTTGAAATCTCTATCTGGAGTCATTTATTAAAAATTCTAAGATAGTACATCATTATATTCAATTTATTCAGGCGTCTCCCCACTATTTTTGGAATAATCCCATTTAAGTCATTTTTGAATATTTATTTTATTTTCTAGAAAGAGAGCTAAATGAATATGGTATAAAAAAAGATATCTCTCTACTATTAATAAGGTATTTGGTAATTATAATGTTTATAATAATAATCTGGGAATTATTTATGTATTTTTCATATGAATAAGTGGTTAGAGTTTGGATTATCTATATAAATTTTGAGTGATTTCTATTTTACGGAGTATATTATGATTAAATCCTTCAGTAGTGGGAAGGGACTTCGACGAATGGATTCTGAATTTTGTATTAGCCTGAATGCCATGTCAATGATCGATGTAGTCATTATCTATATATGATGGACCAAAAATAGGTCATTTCCCTGGGAATAAATTTTAAATGGTATATAATGATCCATTGGGGGGGGGGTTAGAAATTTTCTAAGAGGGTAAGACTTTAGGTAGTGTATTGGTAAGTGTAATACCATGGGAATTGTATTATGTATGGTTTTCAGAAACATTAAAGGATTGTTAGACACACTATAAATAATCTTGATAATAATAATTGAAGTAAAAAATTATGATTAGTAGTTACTTCTGAGATATTAATTTAATGGAACACACTAAGGTGATTTTATGGGGGTCACTCATAAAGGGCATTCCTTTGAAAACTAAAGAAGTGGGGAATTTGGTGGTGTTATTCAATTATAAATTCAAACATCATTCTTAGGGGTAGATAAATTTTAAAATTGTTGAAAACAATTAGGAAACATTCATTCTTGATTGAATAATTTTTTAAGGTTATTAGAAGTTGTTAGAAAATGCCCCAAATACCATGTATATTACTTGGAGGTCTTACATTTATATATATATGGGTTTAATTTTTAAATGATATTTTTTCTAAAATTTCGTACATTTATTAGTTAATGTTGATACATGTAGCACTATTTTGTGATTTGGTATTTGGAATTATTATTCATATTTCCACATTCATATTTTATTATAAGTTATGGAAAATAATATTGTGATAACATTTATATTATAAGGTGTTATTAAAAGTGTAATCTATGTGATTAAATATTTCATAGGACCCTTTAGACATTATGATAGGTATGGCTATAAATTATTAGTGAATAGCTAATTTAGATGTTTATATTTAGATGAGTTAGCATGGTTTATGTGTAGTTTATTATAGTTATGTCTTATTGTGGTGTAAATTATACGGATTGGTTAGTATATGAGAGTTATCATTTGAGATATCTATTATAATAATTTTTTTTATCCATTATCATTATCATTTTAATAAAAATATTGATGATACTATGACATAGAGTCCTTGGAAAATCATGGAATTGTGTGATAAACCATAATTAATTATAATTTTCATTTTTTTAATGTTACCGCTCTATGTGATGATTTTTCTCAGGAGACCATGGTAGATATTGATAGATTAATATTATCATATATAAGGCTATGGATATATTATTCTCTTATTAAATATATTTCTTATAGAGAACTTTGATTATCATTATCGAGTGAGATGATCCCCACATGAGAGTATATATAAATCCTCCAATGATATTATTTTCCTAAATTCATTTACTCTATAATAATGTGAGGATAATGTTACAGTGAGATGAATATCATATTCCTTTATAGATAGGTTATGCTATTTTACACCTTCAATTAATGTGTTTCATATATGCGAGTCTAGATATGTATATTGCCTTATATTTTTGGGATTCATATATTATCATGTTTGGATAAATAGGTTGTTAGTAGTCATCTTTTATATTCCATGGTATGTTTGGATGGAAGATAACAAATCCATTATCAATTTTTTAAAATTAGATTGGTTCGGGTGTGTGGAGTTATATTTTGTACAATATTACATAACATGATTCCTTTCATCGTATTTATTACAGTGTTATTTGTTTTCACAAACATAAAAATAGTGGATAATATGGTTAATATATGGGGCCTTAAAGGTGTTACATACTAATTTTTACTCTCAGACCCTAAATAAAAACTATAACAGGTGTATAGACCTATACGATTCATTTCTTATTAGATGTCTATATAAGAGTTTTGGATGGTGTATCATGATGTTTTTTATGATATTCTATCAACTGACTATTCATGTTTTTTATGTATCAAAACATATTTAACAATAGTATATGTGTCATACTAGATTAACATATTAGGTGTTTTTTTATTTAATTATGTATATATTTAATGGATCTTTACTGATAATTAATTTTGATTTTATAAATTATAGTTGGTTATCTCTTAATTATAATTTCATATATTTAATCAAATATTATCATATATAAGATTTGTTTTTGTTATTTTATTTAAAATTTAAATTATAGTAATATGATTAAAGTCTCACCAATGTAGTTTATAGTGTCCAGACACTAGTGTTAAACACATTTTAAACTAAAAGGTGCATATAAGTTATTATGGTGTTTTAGGATTATACTCCATTATATCATTCCAAAGATGAAGTGTTGCAATTATCCTCCTTGTTAAAATTGTCATTTTACCATAAAAATAAGAAAAAATATTCTTCAAAATTATTACATTCTCCATACAAAAATTTTATTAGTATTTTTATTATTAACAACTTCAAAGATAATTTTTTATTTGTAATTGTTTTTGAAATATAAAATCCATAAATTTCATAAGGGTTTAATATATTCCCTAAAATAACATGAAACAAAAATTTCTAATCCATTAGAATATTTAATACTTATAATATATTTTTCAAAATTAAATTTTTTTAAGGAATGAAATTATTTTATATAAATTAAAATAATAGTATAAAACATTAAAAATACCATCAATCCCATGGAATGATTTTAATAACCATTAATATACTTTATGAAAACACATTACCTAAAAATTATCAAAAAATTAAATGTTAATGGTTATCTATTTTTCACACGCATAAGATGATATCAAATTTCTATTCATATACTATGATCCTATGGAATGAGAGGAAGAATAAAATATCTCTATATTAGTATTCACTCCCAGAAAAATAAAAATATAATAGATTAACTAAAAATATTTAACCACAACCTCAAGATATATGAGTTAATCCATATTATAACTGTAAAACCCTGAAATGATAAAGGTTTAAATGGCTTAATGATAAGACTCATGTCAACAAGGTGCACATTACTTTTTGGGAGCCTGTCTGATTAGAACTCCACAGTTAAGGGTGCCTGGACTGGAGTAGTGATCAGGATGAGTGAATTTCTGGGAAGTTTTTCTCAGGGTGTGTGTGAGTGAGGACAAATCACAATGGAAAGGACTTGTGTTGGCCTGTGGGGATTGTCATTAGTCAGATAACCCGTTCGGGCATGTGGGTGGGACCTACGGTGGGGCCCACGTATCTGTGGGGAAAATGGTGGGTGGGGCCCGGTTGTTACATTTTGTATTAGAGGTGATACCTAGCCTTAAGTGTGGTTTACTACCTGGGTTGAGATATAGGGCCCACAACGAGGACATTGTGCTCTAGGGGGGAGGGGGTGATTGTAACACCCCGAAATGATAAAGGGTTAAATGGCTTAATGATAAGACTCATGTAAACAATGTACACCTTCCTTTTTGAGAGCCTATCAGATTAGAACTCCACAGTTAAGTGTTCTTCGCGTGGAGTAGTGATCAGGATTTGAGTAGTGATCAAGATGGGTGACTTTCTGGGAAGTTTCCTAGGGTGTGTGTGAGTGAGGACAAAGCACACTGTAAAAGACATGTGTTGGCTTATGGGGACAATCATTAGTCAGATGACACGTTCATGCATGTGGGTGTATCCTGGGGTGGGCCCCACATGTCTGCGGGGGAAACTGGTGGTACCTGGTAAACCAGGACCCGATGACCATATTAAGGCGGGGTGTCTATGCTGTCACTAGGACACGGTTGTCACAATAACAATGAAGGAAGGATAAGAAATACCCCACATTGATTATCAACATAAATTAAAAAAATATAAATAAATAAATTAGAATATTTAAACAAACTTTTATTTGGACAATAAAATGTTAAAATCGGATTGAAAAATAAACAATGATACCCTTATATATTCCATCTTATATACTTGTCCTCCATATCATAAATTTTATTTTCCATCATGATTTAATAAAGTGACATATAAATTAATATATATTTATAATAATTAAACTCACATGAACACATATACATAGGTATATACCTATATACATATATAGATATGTATGAAAATGCTTGTATATATAGCCACACATTCAAACATTTAATTATAAATGAATTCATATATGAATTCTTAGATGAATTTATACTTGAATTTAAATATAAAAACTTCTATAAAAAAAACACACACACACACACATATATATATATATAAACACACACACTTGCAAAAATATATTAAAATATATACACTGATTAAATAATCTTAAGGGAATTGAAAATTTTGTACACCATCTGTTTAAAGATTCCATGAAATATAGAGGAATCAAAAAATGATAATAGTTAAATGATTTTTGGTCTAAAATTAAACTACATCTCAACTGTATATTCTACATATTAGAATCCTTTAAATAACTTACTTTCTCAAATATGTGTTGTAATTATCCTCCGCACCCTTTACTTATATATATTCAACACATCACCACAATAAATTAAATGTTATCCAACAATACCTCTGTATCTTTTTGAAAATTTAGAGACTGAATAACACCACTTCATGTAACTATATAAAACATAAAATACTATATTAGTATAATGTAATGAAATATATCATAATAGGTTTGTGGGATCATGTATCATTGTAATAATTTTGAATATAGAGACACTGGGGAATATAAATTTGATGTTTAATTAGAACGATATTATGAAAAACAATGTATTTTTAATCGTATATCTATTTTATGGTTTATTAGTAACCATATTTAATAATTTCTATATTTAAATTTTTAAAAAAAACACACACACACACACATATATTCACATAATGTATTAAAATATATTATATAATCAATTACACTCCAATCGATCATTTAAAATTAATATTCTAACATTATGATATTAAATATGATTTATTGGTTTGTTAAATATATTTACATAAAAGTGATTTGTAATTTGATCAACATAAAAAACTTTTAAATTATAAGATATTTAATAGAAAGCCAATTTAAAAAAATATTTATATTGATATTATCATATATATATATTTATCCGTACAAGAATATGGTTTTTAATTAGGTTAAGGACTATTTTTATTGTAAATAAATATATTTACATTGTTTCTATCTAGATGATAAATTTCTAATTCCCAAAATTTGAATTTGATAAAATATACCTCATTATTAAATATATAATACCAAAATTATCTAATGGGGATTTTCTTATAAATTTCTGAAGGTTTTTTTATTTTAACATGTAAAATTAAAATTTTATCAATTATTTTAACATTGAGGATGTGTTTTAAGGATTTATAGGTTTTATATTTATATATAGGTACCAAATGAGTTTTAACGAATGTTATATGGTATATTACATTATTATGTAAATTTCATGAAAATTACATGTGTGATTAGAGAATAAGAGTGATACATAGTTTTTTTATTGAATGTTGATGTTGAAACTATTGTTACCCAAGGGATCCAAAAAAAGGTCATTGACCACAGAATATATTATCAAATATTTAATTTTTTCATTTATGAGTGCATAAAAAGGTATCAAACTAGATATGTACTTCTATAATTTTTACAATAATTTTTATATATCATGAATTTTTGGGTAAGGTTATTGGCATTGTCTAAGGACCATCAAACTACTCAACAATTTATGGGTTAATTATAATGTGAGTAGTTTTTTTATTATCAGATTCAGAATAAGTTTTAATATTATGGAATTATATAAGGTGTTTTTATGGGGTATTATATTAGAGGTACTTAAATTATGGAAAAATATGAAAACAATCTGTGGCATGTTATTTTATGTAAATTTAATCCCCCTATAAGGGGGATGACGAATGTGAAAATTAGTATTAAACCAATAGGATCCTTCTATGATTCAACGTGTGATTTTTTAGAATTTTATAATTATTTAATAAAGATGTAGTGTATCATGGATATAAATTAATACAAAATTAGGAGTCTAATTTTTTCATATATAGAAATATTAATTCTTAATAATATTAAATACTGAAAATTCATGAAATACATATGGGTTTAATAATAATTTGAATGAATTAGAGTACCCGTATATTCCTATCTCACAATTATGTATTTAAAGGATTTTCATGAACACTCCTTACATTTTTTTTTCATATTTTACCATTTTTCAGAAATTTAATAAATAATTATGTATGTTCATTGTGGCCCTTTGGGATGGTTGTTATTAAGCTGTATGTATAACTATTATTTTAGCCATTTCTATTGAGATGGCAGAAGGCAAACTAATTTTCTGTGATTTATTTTTCTTCCTAATATGAATGTAATGGTATGGATTTGTTTCTATATAAATTAAATTATTTTTCATATATTATAATTCAATTGTTATTTTTATCTAGACTATGTCAATGTATCTATTAATTAGTTTATGACTCGTTGTTCGATGAAATATAGTGTGGCGTTACACGACCAAAGTATTTATTCCCCTAATATCCATGATGGATAAATATAAATTGTGATGTTTAATATAAATTAAATTAAATAATTATTAATATTTTATGAATATCTCGAAATGATTTCTATTGGATTTATGGGAAAACATTATTATAATGAGACAATCCAAAGATTCTTATATAGGCATCTCCAATTATGATACGCCTTTCCTATAATTTTTTCAATATATGGGTCTATCTGTGTAACATAATTCAAATAAATGTTTTAATATGTTTTAAAAATGATATAAAAAATTCACAATACTTATAGAAATAGGTTAGGGTAGGTATTGTAGTGTTTTGGAGAGCACATAAGAACTAGAAATTATTTCTTATGTGTTGTATGAAATGAAATAATGAATTTCATAATACATATAAAAATTAATTGTTTTTAATATTTATGGGACTCAACTGGTGGTGAACAACACAATACTATTATTACACAAACAAATGAGTAGTGATATACATTTATACAACTATATAAAATTATTCAGCTAAAATATTTTACAATAGATAATGTTAGAATAATGTGATTGTCTTTGGGAACATAAAGAAGTAGGGTCAACATTTTATATATTTATGTCTCTACATTCATATACTTCCTATATGTTATTATATAAATGATAATCACAATGAGAGATCCTAAATATGTATATCCATATTTTTTTTGTATAAATTTTATTATATCATTCTGATATTTATATATTATTGATGGTTCAGCCTTAAATATAAATCCTTTTTCATAATTTAATTCTATTGTTTCATGTTTGTTTTTCTATGACATTATTTTTATATACTTTTATGATAAATGCAATATATTCTACCCATTTTTAGACACACTCTCTTACTTCTAACAGGTGACCTTTGGTATATTGGTTTTCATGCTTGATTTATTATTCAATCACTTGTTAGTATAAATATTAGTATACCAGTTAGGTAATTAATAAATTTTATAGAAGAAAGTTTTTTGACGGGTTGCTATTTTATGAGACGATAATAGAGATATCTTTGGTCATAACATGAGATTTAAACATTAATTATATATTATTAAAACCAAATTGTGTCATCCCATGTTTCCATTGCTATAGTTTTTCAACTATTTATTTTTATTGATATAGTTGATACATTTATTCAATTATGTTGTGCATGTGAGTTTTTTGAATTACTTATTGTCTCACTATTGTTATTGGGAGGTATGATTGTGTGGGTCCATGAATCATATAATGCACATATGCATAAATAAAATTTAATATAAAAATCAAGAGTATTAAATAGTTTTCAAAAGCGTAAATATATTTTTAAAACAAATTATCAAAATTTAATGTTTTGGTGGAAATTTGAAATAACCTACACAATATGGTAAGATTTTTAGTTAGATAAAAACATTGATTCATCAATGGAATAACTGATACTTTTTTTAATTAGTCAATATTGAATAAAAATTCCCAATTATATGTGAATTTTAAATACTAGAGGGTCAGTTTATGAGGTTGTATCACTAGTGTATAAGTGTTGAAACGATTTTTAGGGGATCAAGGAATGGGAACAAATATGACGGTGGCTACCATGAGCCACCAGGTACCCATTTTGTTTTTTTTCATATAATATGGATGTCATAGGGGGCATTCTCCATTTTTGGGGTGATGGGATAGCTAATTATTTTCAACAGGTGCCAATTTGTTTAATGTGGTTCTCAGTGTGGGTTGATCATGTAATCGGTTCATCCTAGATTAATTATATTTAATGAATGTAATTTTGGACATTCAGAATGAATTTTGGGCACCCCATTCATTATTCTCATGTTTAGGTTTACTAAAATAAGGGGAGAAAACGACTATTATTTTACCCTCCCTTCCACATCAGCCAAAATTGATCCCATGCAACTAACTAAGTGTTATTCATTTATTGGGTTCACTACCAACCAATTTCACAATAATCTTTTTTATATCCATTTTCCTTATAATTTAGTGGTATTGAGGTTACATTTTTAGTAATTATTCCATGATGGAATAATGGACTAACTTATATTTGGGATTTATTACCATGATGGATGTTAGAGGAAACCTTGTGAGGATGTTCATGTGTGGTTTCATATTGATTCAGTTATGGTATGATGTTTAACATATTATTATTTTTGTGGATGAATTTTAATTTTATTAGAAGTTTTTTCTATTTTCAAGGAATTTTTTGGAAATAGAATGAGTGGTTGTAAAGAGTATAAAAAATATAAATCCACAAGGTAATGGAAAGGATATGCCATTCTATAGGTTATCCTTCAACTATTCCCATTTAAAATAATGTATATTCAATCAATGAAGAAGTTATAATTGTATTATAATTTATTGTGGGTAAATTAGATTGTATTATCATCTATTAGATATGGTTAATGCATAGTATTTTCTTTTATGAGAACTAATAATGTGTTTGAGTATTACTTTATGGAATAATTCTTTTTGTGTTTGGTGGTTCCACAATTTCATCCATATATAGTTTTGGAAATATTTTTTGCAACGTATTAATGGGTATGTTAGAGGGACTTCCCTTGTATGAGGGAAAGATCATTTCCATATTATGACCCTAGTCAATCCATTTGAATTTTTAAAATAATACATTTTAATTTAGGAGGGTAACCATTATTAAAATATGTTACAAGGGGGGAAATTTTTTACTATGATTCTTATTAATAGAATTAATGGTGATGAGATGATGAATAATATTTGTAATTTCTATGTCGAATGTGCTCATAATTGTGTATGTGAGGGTGAATCTATATAAAAACAAATATGGGATTCATTGAAATTTGATAATGGTTGTAGGATATCGTATTCATGGAATTTCCTCTAAATAAATAACTTTTAGTAGATAAATACAAAAGGAATATTTTTTTCATAAGTGACTTAATATATAGGTGATGGAACCCAATCCAGGTTCCATGTCTATAGATGTAGTTATAAGTCAAATATGTAATCCTTGATAGTTAATTAATTATTGGAAAATGTGTTTTAGTGAGTCTGATGGATGATATATAATTTTTGTTGGTAGTGAGAATATTGAGTGTTACTGTGTAAATAGACATTTATATTAGGAATAGAATAGGAACCTATGATTATTTGAGGGTGAAATTTCATAAAATTTATGTGAATGATATACTATGAAATATGTGTGATTATTGTTATGTGTGTATTGGGTTCAGAAAAACAATTAAATGGGCTATAACCAACTTTCCATGGGTCTATATAAACTAATGATGTCTTGGGTCTGCCATTTGGGTCACAGTTCGAATTTGTATATATTGTGTTGTTGGATATATTAGAACCATATTTTTTCATTCAAATAATAATATATTACTATTATTTAATAATATGTATAATTAATTTTAATCAATGTACATGGGATACCACCAATACAGATACCCAAGCTGATTCACCACCAAACCGAAGAGAATTCCCAATGTCCATGGGTAGGTGACAAGAACCTGGTCATCTTCAAATGTTATTGAGATTTATTTCACCATTCACATATTATAATAATAGTGTAAAATTGGGAAATATAATTATATATACATCAATCAATTAATACTTATCATGTTTAAGGAACGACTCAGAAAATAGAAACTGTAATATAACCACTAAAACTATTATCCTAGTGGTCGATGACCACTGACCATATAAAAAGTTACCCACACATGGTCACCCAATTTAAAAACCAAATAGGAAGGATAGTGAATAAAAATATTCTATAAGATAGTAACAGGATGAAAACACAGAAACGTACAAGAATGGTCTAAGCTAAAGAGCCGAGTAGGATTCTACCAATGATTCTATGAAATTAATTCATATGGAAATTAAAATATTCTATGAGAGTATAAATTAGAGAGTATGTGGATTAGTTTAAAAATATTGTTTGAATAATTTATTAAACTAAACATGTAAAATATTACATTTCACCTTTTAAAAACTAATCAATATCATGAAAACATTTGAAAAACATTTCAAAAGATAATGATAGATATTGATGAAATATTGAGAAAATAGAATCTAATATGTAAAGATGAATATTAATCAACACAACAGGTTCAAGGTGAATAATGTGTGCATAATGACAATAAATGGAGCATTCATGGTACATTCGGTTCCCAATGGATTAACTAACAAGGTAAAATATATCAATTATAAATAAGCATTTAAGTAATTTCAAAATAATATTTAAAAAATATTTCTTTATATTTAAAATGATGGATTATTATTAAGAAAATGAATTAATAATTTTTCTATTGAATATTTTATATAAATTCACTAGAAATGTATATTATTTATCAAAAACAATTACATATATTTAAAATAAAGTAAATTGAGGTACATAGCCATATTACAAAAAATATAGGATTCTTCCAGGTGATTAGGACTCCACACTCAAGGTGATATTGAAATATGTGTATAAACAAGTCCATTTGGACTTAGGCCAAAGAATACTCATCACCATCTCTTAAGGGTTGGTATGTGCTGATATTATGTTTTGGAATGATGTTAATCATAACATTTTGAAGAAATAACTAACTAACTACATGTGTGCTTCATGCGATATTGAACAAAAATAATTTTGTAAATTTCTTTCAAGGAACCATAAAATTAAATTTATCCCATTTTTTATTTCAAATATGCCAATTTAAATTAAAAAAAACATGGGATTTTAATCAAACCCATGATTTTATCCAAATATAAAACAAAAATACTTCTATCATAAATGAAATAATATTTTCACAATATAAGAAATTGATCATAATTTACAATTTAAAATAACAATTCACTTTCAAAAATCAATTCAACAATGGAATTTGAAAAAATGTATCAATTTCAAAATAATCCACTAATTCAACGGATTAGGGGGTTTAAAAAATTTCCATCCAATCTATTTTTACAAAATTAAAATAAATAATTTACTTGTGTTAGTTTCCAAAAAATCCATAATTTAACTTAAATAATTTATATTTCAAAAATTTCCATAAAACACACACAAATTCAATGGAATTGGGGGGGGGGGGGGGTGTTCCCAATTTTATGCCAAATTCCTATTTCCAAAAACCCCAATTTAGTGAAATTGGGTGTTTAATCAAATCAATTAATACCCATTTAAATTAAAAGGAAATCAAATTTTAATTCAAAACCATTTATAAAATTCAAAATTCAAATAGGTAATAATACCTGCTTTCTTAATTCATCATAAAAATCCCAAATACGCCTGTATAATAATAATTTACTTCAAATAATCCCTAAATCATTCAAATGAACAATTTACATTTTAAAAATTATTGAATAAATTTAAAAACATTTATTTACAACCGCTTTCCATGAAGAAAAATCGTTTATTTCAGATAACCCTAGAAAAAACATATAAAAATGTAAAAATAATTCAATGGGGGTTCTTATTTATTTAATAAATTCATGCATCTAATTTTTTTTAAAAAAATTCAAAATACTCAATTAATTTAATTATAATAATGGAAAATAATCTTAGAAATCAAAATATAGTCCAAAGACCTCTATTTAACCAATATAACATTTAAAAAACATCAAAAATAAAAAAAACACGAGATTTTACAATTCACAAAAGGAGATAGAAATCAATTTAAAAGACATTTAATTCATTAAAAATTCAATTTTGAGAAAAAAGGTTCAATAAATATTTTATAAAGAATTGAATGGGAATATTTCAAAGAAAATGTGATAGAAATTAGGAAAAACATATCCATTAATTTATCTACAGACAATGATTTCTATATAAATGATATGATTAGAAACACATACTTATAAATTAAGGAATCTAATTGTAACAAATACGAGATGTTTGACCTTTAAAGGAAATCAACGGGTCTATGAAGATTGATCTTGAAAGAAGATAGAATAAATTGTAGATATATAATTACACATAAATAAATCACGGTCCAAGAAATGTCAAGGATTTTATATACATTAAAAATATGAAATCAAGAAAATAATTGAGGTCAAATAAAACAAGATAATAACTCGATGAAAAATATGAACTCTTCTTCGAATGATACTTTGGTCCAACAAGAGATGTGGTTTGGGTAGCCAAAATGCCTCCGGGGGGCTCTTAAAAGCATAAGAATCATATTATAACTGTATGGGATGAGTTTATAGTAACATAGGAGGTTTTGGGTATTTATTTAAAATATTTGAAACTTTAATTTCTATTCATATGGAATCCTAGATCTTGACGCATAGTGAGTAATAACCTTGAAAAAAATTTGCAAATGGTTGTATAATTTATTTAAACCATGCACAATCCACACAACAGGTTGAAAAAAATGTTTATCTATGCCCGAACAATGAAAAGTCCTACAAATCATCTATAAGGCATCAGGAATATACTGAAAACACTTGCAAAGAGATCCAAAATTCGGATATCAAATAAATGGGTCAAACTAATAGCAAAAGCAACAAGATGTTACAATATCCCCACCATAGGGCATTAAGTCCACAGAGAGCTTACACTACGAATGATAGAACATGATGACACAATAAGATCATCCTCATTTTTCTTTTAGTGTTGAAGTTACGTAGTCCATATTTAAGATCACCCAAAGGTTAAAAATACACAATTCAAAGATGAACACACTAAGATCATCATATGTCTACAAACTAGAGAAGGATTGGAAAACTAGAATATGTCACCCCTCAATTTAACGATTCAAAAAAATGGTGTAACCTATGAATATAAATTCCATTAGAACAAAATAAGATATTTCCCCCATTCACTCTAAAAAAATTGAATATCAAGAATAAAAAAGAAACGTAATGAAATATTATGTATTTCTACAATTTGTAATTACTCAATGGAAACTATGGATTTTTCAAAACTGAGCCTCGTAATTTTATGAGATCATTAAATCCAATTTTAGAACCACTATGTTCCGGGTATATCAAAATCCAAATTTGCATAGTCACCCATGTACATTCCCAAAGACTATCTATGTCCAAATGGAACGAGTTCATAGCTCTTGGTATGTAAACATCTAGGAACTAAAATATCACTATGAAGATCATCCAAAATAATAAAAAAAATCTCTAACTAGCAACGATAAACAATTGGACAACTGAGAAAAAAAATCAGGATCCCACTAAAAATAAACCATTATTTAATAAGAGACACACAAATTAACTAAACCATATTCCACATGATATCATAACAAATATCAAAAAAATGATTTAAAAATAGAAAATCCGTATAATAAAAAAACGCATGGTTCTTCTACTTTGACTTCAGAAAAAATAATCTAGAAGACAGACTCTCCTCCATAGTTTGAAAATAATCACTCCAATGACTATGGGTGGAGAGCTATTATCCTGAATCCTCTACTACCCCACAATCCAAAGCTGGTATTCTACACCATATTTTCTATTTTCTTTAAATAAATTTACAAATCCAATGAAAGATACCTCGACTATCACAATATCAACATACCTTTAGTGATTTTGAAAAACCATTCTTAGAGTGAATAGGTGATCTACACTATAATCATAGAATTGTCATATTCTTTTTATGATGTCTCTAATCATCCACAATTGGGAATATAACATTTATCTATTATATTTGTTTTTCTAGCTCCACTTCAACTGAAAAGGCCCATTCCATCATCTATGAATAAGAGATCAATCATTTCCCAGGTTAGGAGATTTCATGTTATTATTCATTACAATTTCTAAAAGAGCCAGCATTAATAAATTTATTACATGCAAGATCACCTACGAAACACCCCACACATGATAACCTCTTGGAATACTTCACTACACATTGTTCATATTAACTGAAAATAGAGAAATAAGTAACATTTCCCTTCATCACTTTCACAGGATACTACCTTTGAATGAAGACACACATGAATAATTCCAAATACATTATTTCATACATACAATAAGATATCATAACTTACCCCGACTCGTGAAAAGGTCCACCAAATAAAACGTATAGAGACATGACCAATAGAGATTAAAGAGTCTTGAGAGTATCATAGATCACATCCACTTCTTCTAGCCATTGGAATTCTTCTAGAGACCATTATTCACCTTTATAAGGTGGAATAAGATCCCAAAATTCATTGATGGGGTTAAAAGGTTGGAATCTCTCTATATACACCACATGATAAGGAGTTTTGTTATAGTTGTCGAAAATATATTCAACTAATGGAAAATATTAAGAACTACCCCATGGACCATACTATTGGACCACCATTCTATCATTATTTAATTAATTTCAAGGATACATTTATAAGAAACACAAAACCAAAGTATACCATCTTAGGAATCGAAGAAAACTCAAGAAGAGAATAAACGATTTTATATTAATTCACACCCCCTTTTAACCTAAAAATAATTCTATTAAAAATGCACTAGATTTATTTATTTTTAAAATAATACATTTTCCTCTCAAATGATGAAATCTTGATATAAATCAATGAATGTTTAAAAAACACTCTAACAAAAATTATAAATAACTTTTTGGTTTCAAAATAATTAACCCCTTTTTCTAATTAACAATATCATTTTCATTTAAATCCATTAAAAACTAAAATTCTTTATTAAAACAATGTTTTATCACTCCACATAATAGCATTTTGGTAATTAGTTTTTTAAATGAAAAATATCACAAAACCCACTATTTGGTCATTGAAAACAGTTCTCAAAGAACATATGATTTGTTTTTAAAGAACATTTTAGTTTTTATACGTTATTTCAAATATTTACAAGGGATTAAATTTGAAACAGTTGAAAAGGATCATGAAACAACCCACATCCACAACCACAAAACCAACTTCATATAAATGAAGTCACATGTATGAAAATGGATAAGGTTTTAGGTTTATAACCAAGACATATCTATAAATGGATTTTTCATATTGGATATTAAACCACACACCAACCTCACAACTTTTCATGGTGTGATTTCCTAATCACCCACTCTAATTCCTTAAATTTTTCCAGACTATGAAAAATTGGTGACATTGTGTTCATACTTCAAATCAAGTTCAAAAAAACATATGAGATTCCCAAAATAAATTATAATATCTTTGGGAATATAAATATAAATCATCATTATATAAAAAATAAATCAATAGAAAGATTCATGTCCCAAAAATCCTAGTAACTCAAGTTTCACCATGAAGTTGTCATGATCAAGCACTCGATCACATACTACATGTTTACTCCTGACACATTCTTAATCTCATTTATACTATAACACACCAAAATAACATTAATATTTCAAATTCAATTAATTACCTTTAACTAAATACAACCTTTGATATAATTTTTAGTGAGCCATCCTAGGATACCAACTGAACTGATACCCGATCAAATTAGCCACCAAACTGAAGAGCGATCATGATATCAATGGGATGAAGACCAGAACCTGTTGGTCTACAAATAATATTTGGGATTTATTAATCTCCCAATATATTACAATAACAGAGTATAATGAGGAATATATATATATATATATTGATATATATATTAGTCAATACAATTGTATCATGGATAAGTATACAATATGAAAACTAAAAGTGAAACATTACCCTTAAATCCCATCTCTTGGTGGTCCACAACCACCCACCATATCCCTAAACACCCACACATGGTCACCAGTGAATGAAACCGCAATGAAAGGTGAGAGAATGAACACCATATATAAGATAGTAAGGGGATGAAAACACCAAATGGTTCAAGAAGGTTGTGATCTGAAGTTCCAAATAGGATTAAAACAAAGATTATATGCATCTAATTCATAAATATTTTCAAATATTCCATGGGAGGAGTACAAATGAGAGTGTTTGAGGATTATATTAAAAATATATTTTTAAAAATTTATTAAACAAAACATACAAAATATTCCATTTCCCATTTTAGAAACGAAAATATTTCTTGAAATTAATTTAATCAAATTTCCCAAGCTAATGTTAGATAATCTATATAAGTTAAGAATATGAACATGATATATAACGATAAATATGAATCAATAAAATACGTTCAAGATGCATAATGAGTGCATAATTGAAATAAATTGAACATGAAAGGAATAATCAGTGCTAAATGGATTAACTAACAAAGTTAAAAAAATTAATTTTAAATAAATGTTTTTATCATTTAAAAATATTATATAAACATATCAGTCTTTAAAAATAAAATTATTGAATATTTCTAAAATATGTTTTAATAAAGACGTTTTATATAAAATCCATTTTTTAAATTCATAAGGCATTAGAACAGTTCTCAACAAAAAAGGTATATAATTAAAATACAAATAAGATAGACTCATAGTCGTCTTTCTTGGAAGGTATGATTGAGTCGGGATATAGGGAATATAAAATTAATGTGATATGATAATATGTGTATCCACATGTCCCTTTGGACTTAGGACAACGAGGACTCATCCCTTCCACCTAAGGGTTGTGATGTGCTAATATTATGTTATAGATCACTATAAATTTCAATGCTCTTACCAAATAACAAACTTATTTACTAAGGAATTCATGTTCTATAATTCAAAAAAATGATGTGAAATTTATTTCATAAAGCCTTAAAATATAAATAATCCCACTTTCCAGTTCAGAAACACTAATTTCCATTTAAAAAATATACCATGGGGTTTTAATAAATAAATTTATTTTCAAAAAAAATTAAAAAACCCAATTTAAGTCAATTTAAAAATTAAATAAGTTGAATTTAATTCAAAATTGAATATCACAATTCATTTTTATAATTTAAATCATCTATATAATTTTGATAAAATTTTATCAATTTTACAATAAACCCCAATTCAATAGAATTGTGGTTATCTCAAAATTTTCAATCAAACCCATTTTCCACAATTAAATTCATGAAATTAATTGATAATGTTTCAATAAAGTACCAAATTTAAATTAAATAATTTCAACTTCACAAATTCCCATAAACACACCCTAATTAAATGGAAATTGTTGTTCTCCCAATTTCATGCCAAAAACAGAAATCTAAAAACCTCACTACAATGTAATTTCTTTTATAATGAATCAAAATGATATTAATTTAATTTTACAACCCATCCAATTTCAATTAAAAACATTTTATACAAGTCAATATTAAAAAGGGTATTAATACATTATTCCTTCCACAATTCATAAATAAAATAAAAAAATGACTTTAAAACAATAATTAATCTTAATGAAACCTTAAATCATTTAAATTATGTATTATAATTTTAAAAAGGATTGACTACATTTAAAAAATGGGTTTACAACCTCTTTCCATTAATGAAAATAATTTATTTTAAATAACCCAAGAACAACCATTTAAAAAAATGACAAAATATTTCAAATGGGGTTGTTTCTATTTTAATAATTTCATTTATTTAAAACTATTTTTGAAATGTAAAATAGATCATTTCATTTAATTAAAATAATGGATGTTCATTCTATAAACCCAAACTCAAACCAAAGCCAATAATATTACCAAAATTCACTTTAATAGACCTTTTAAAACATATCCAAAAAAACATGGAATTTTTTAATTCCCAAAAACATGATAAAAATAAATGAAAAACCATTTAATTCATTCCGTATCAAATTTGGAGAGCTTAGGGTCAAAGATTTTTCTTGAGGATTTGAATGGACATAATTCACAGAACAGGTGTTTAATATTAGGAAATATATATCCCTAAATTTATCAAGAAACAATGAATTAAAAAACAACATAAAATCATTTAAACACTTTAATTGAAATGATGAATTATGTTTGAAAAAAATATGAGATGTGTCAGCTTGGATAGTGATCTCTGAATATTATAAGACATATCTTGTAAGAAGATAGTGGAGATCTTAGATCTATAATTCCATATCAATCTACCAAGATCCAACAAAAGTAATGGATTTAACAACCATTAGAAACAATAAATAAAGAGAATAATGGATATATAAGAAAAGAAGATAAGAAGTCCCTAACAGAGAAGATATTTCCATTGATTGTCACATAGATCGATAATGAGAAGATGTTTGGGGAGCCAAAATGCCTTAAGGGGCCTCCAAAAAGACCAAGGAATGAATTATTATTTAGTGGGAATAGTTTTTTGTTTTTTAGGGAGGGGGTTTTAGGTATTTAATTATTATTTTAAAAATATTAAATATGATTGAAATGGTTTCGTAGGCCTATTACCATAGTTAGTACAAACCATGTAAAAATTATGAAACTGGTTGTACGCTTTTTTTAAACCATTTGCAAACCATGAAAAAATTATGCGACATGGTGGACACTTTTTTTAACAATAAAAAATCCATGAAAAGACCATGTAAATTTTTTCACACTTTTTTAAACCATGTGAAAACCATTGAACAGTTTCCACACTTTGTTTTAACATCCTCAAACCATGTAAAATCCTAGAAACCTTCAAAAAGGGTTTGGATAAAATAACAAAAACAACTCGTGATGAGATTAAAACATCAGGATCTCAAATAAATGTGGAAATAACATGAAAAAGTACTTTTATGTTACAGAAAAATAGAATTATTTGATAAAAAATCATGTATGGTAGTTTTTAAATAGACAAGTTGATATAAATTCACATAATTTCAACTATTGTCTATTTTTGATAATTGGTTATATGTAATGTCAACCATGATTCTGGATTGATACATTGTTGTGTTCAATTCCAACAAAGGATGAGGATTTTATTCAGTTTTGTGTAATTCAATGTGGTTATATCTTTTAATATGTTATTTGGCATATAGAAAATATTTGAAATTATTTATAATAGTTGGTTGAGTAACCACAACATGAGTGTTTATTTATCAGGAATGTTTTCTATGATGCCTCTTAATATTGATTTGATATGGGTTAGATGTGTTCACCTATGAGATATCTGTAATACTAGTTGTATATAAAGGTAGAAATATGGATATGTTGTGGGATGTAAATGATACATCATAAGAAGGATATGATGCAAGATATAGTCTATGTGTTCATATATAGTTGTGATAATAGAGGGATGTGATGTATCCAATTATTTTTGGGGATTATATTTTGGTTATAATATTATTAGATATGGATATCCTCATTTTCTTGATATAATTCCACTCTTGTTTTTAGATGAATTTCTCAGTATGAGTACTTTCCATTTTTGTATTAAATGATGATATACTGTAATCCTTCACTTGTTGAATCAGGAGTGATTCAACTAAAATGGTTGTTTATTGAGACACCATAGTATCATAGTTTGATTCCATGTGATGTTATAAAATCATTTTCATTCATTACATGCATGAGGTGTCAACATGGTTTCAAACAAAAATATTACATCCTTCTAGAATAATATTAAATATATATTATAACAATACACACCCCAAAATGATAATGGTTTTTTGGATTTGGAAGGTTGATACATAATAATATTATTTCAGGAATGATCCTAAAAATATATAAATTTTTATTCTCACATAATTAAATTTAGATAAATAACATATGTAAAATAATTATTCATATCCTAGTGAATGAGAAAATATTGAAGGGTTAACTAGATTACTTAGAATGAGTAAAAAAAGAGTTATCAATAAATAATCTAAATTGGGCATAAGATATTCATAATTGTGTGAAAACATGATCATAACATACGTTAAGCAAACACAAAAACTAAAATTTTATCAATTATAAATTATTGAGTATCTATTTTCATCACATTGTATATACGTTGTAATTTTGTAAACTCATCAATAATAATGCAGGAAGGATTAGAAAAATCAACAGTATAAAACATAAGCTTGAGGAACACAAATACAAATAGAAAATTCTATCCTTAGTCAAGGAACAAATAAAATAATACCATATTATATCACATATGACATTTACATTTTCAGGGATCACAGACAAGAATATAAAATTAGATATCACATCATTATATCAAAACTCGTTTAAATGAAATATGTTTTATTAAAATTCCCACATTTCAAAATACCACGACCTACTGAAAAGAAATAGGTTCTATATTGGTTTATTCACAGAATAATTAACACATGGGAAGAAAACATGTTCTATAGAATCAAACTCAAATCGTTATATTCATAATCCATCAAAGCAAAGAAATTGGATGGTATTATTAGATCATATCCATATTGAATCCTACCAATCGATAAATAAGGATTACATGGATTAAAAAATAGAATTAAAATAAAATTAAAACCATTCTTTGAAAATGTCATAAAAATGATAAATTCATTTGATATCATTTTACTAAAAAATACAAAATTAATTTGGAAAGACTGTTATTTGAAAATAATCACGGAATCATGTAATGTGTTCTTCAAATTAAATAATGTTCATGATGGTGGAAAAAATCGGTCAAACCATTAATGTTGAAAGTGATCTTTCATTTCAAAACATCCTAAAAAAGTTTATAAAGAACCATCAGTAAATAGATTCATTAAAATAATTCATTTTTAACATTTGAAAATATATTAAATTTTAATTAAAAATACATTTTTAAAACATTTCTCATATAGTTAAAAGTATCTATAATTTATTTGAATATCATGGTCTTCGAAGAAATATTTCATAAACTAAAAGTAAAATAAGGTCATCTTTTACTATAGACATTTACTCATTCATTTTAATAACCAATGTTAAGAAAATTGTACTAAAAAATAACAAAAAAAATTATAAGAAGTAGTTGAATATATATGGGTTTTAAATAATGTGATCTATATTATTTCCCTCAATTTAATGTTATTATTGACATTCCTGATTAAAAATGTGATATTAACATAAGTCCTTACATATAGTTTCATCTTTCTTTTACAGATTAAAACAATCATGTATAAAAAATATTTTTATAGTATAAATATATTAAAAACCCATATTCATATATAACATAAAATTTATAAATCCCCTATAATTTCTTATTATCCTTTAAATAATAATGTATTCATATTAATGATTATTCAAGTAAAAACTAACCAGTCTTCCTTCTATGTGGCAGTTCTATTGATATAGTACATGAAAAAAGGGAATGGTTCCATAAAATATTAAATAAATACTATGATAAAATTTAAATATTTATTAATCCTATAAAATTTTAAAGGTATCCATATAAATTAGTTGTGAATAATGAGTTACATCACCACATGTAGAAGGTTGTCTATCCCAATATGCGAGGGATGCTTACACTTTTCAATCTATGGGAAAAATATAATTAGTAAATGAAATTTTTAGAATCATTATGATTTCATAAATTTTATATAATATATATACGTTCATTAAATATATCTTTATTAACATTCGAGGACATCAAAAATGATATATGAATCACATATTTTGTGGATGTTGAAATGCAGACGTAGACAAGAGTAACCACAATTTTTTTTCCAAATATGGGATGTTAATAAGTTATATAAAATCTCAAATTCCTAAAGAATATCAATATTTTAAACATAGTACATAAACATTACACCGATCACAATAAAAATCCATGAACTTTGGTGATCAAAAATTAAATACATCTTTGCATGATGATATAGTTCGCATGTATGCTAAAAGGATGTTTTTATTTACAATTTAACAAAAAACGGATATAAATAATGGGTTTCCCTCTAAAATAATAACATGTCAGTATATGATATATAAAAATGGTATTATAAAATCGTGGTTATCATATAATTTTAGTAGTTATAATAAGTAATGAAATGAAAATATCTATTTAATAATTATATCACTTCTTTGGACAACCTCCACTGGGATACATATGAATAAATCGAAAGATGATATTTTTATAAAAACCAATACCACTAGATCGGGGGTTCGTATGTTACGAAGGGATTTGGTTAGGTAAAGGTTGAGTTATACAAATCATTTAGAGAAATTAATGTTGAATAATTGATATCATTTTACAAGGGAGGTTGGGACATACATAGAATTTTTCAATAGTTCAATATATATGAATATATTAGTCAATCCATGTGGGTAAAAAAATTATTTTACATACGATTAAGATATAGGATAAAAATTTGGAAATAAAATATGAATATATTTTTTTTGTATTTTTAAAAAATACCTTTTAGTTTAACACCTTTTAATTGTATTTTAACCATTAATGTAGTATTAGACTTTTTCACATTGTTAGTATTTGCACTGAAACAAAAGTACTGTTCCTTAATTAAAAAATTTTGAAATGAATTTTCCCATTATGTAGTATATGTTATGAAATTAAATTTTTTTAGTTAAGATATTTATTCTAAAAAAATCACATAAAATTTGATGTAAATAATTTTTAGATAAAATAATTTTTTAACCCAAAAAATTACTTATATCAAAATCAAGAGTAATATTGATTTAAATTTCATTAATTAGAACCTTTATAAATATTAGAGTTTTATGATAATTTATTATCAATCTAAAAACATTATTAGACTTTCAATATTATTTCTTCTATTGATAAAATGAATATTTCACAATAATAATTATTTCTTAACATTAAATTTAAAAAAATATTCTCAGAAAAAAACCTTAATAATAACCCCAAGTTGATATTGTATATGTTATTGTTATAATTATATTTATTTCATAAAATATATTTAAAAAAAATTGATATAGTTTTTAGACACAAAATACAATAAAATGTTTTTTTGATGAGAATAATAACTTTATACATAAAATTAATTAACTGATGATTCAACACTCTTATAAAATGTTTTATTGATTATTAATATTTTATTTTATTTTTTAAACCTATTCATTCCATCCATTCCAATGGTCAGGTTTTAATATTTTACTTTATAATTGTTCATTTATACCTGGGGTTGTGTGTAAAATAAACAAAATAAATAATTCATGTTAATTTCAAAGGAATATATATATATATATATCCTTGAAATGATCTATTCCATACCTAATAAAATGAATTATGACCTCATTTTTTTATCCAATAAAAAAACTAATGATATATCACATTTATTACATCATCAGGATTCTGAGGATCATCCTATAATTTTTAATTAATCAGAATAACATTATTTTGGTGATTATAAGTATTTCATAGTAGTTTATCTCAATGATCAAATATTTCAATCAGAATTTCGTCATTTGAATGATCAAGTTCGATACATATGTTTTATTATTTTATTACAATAACATTATTAGATTTTTTTACATCATTAAAATTCATATGTCAAATTCATCTAAAATTTGATAGAGGTTTGGTTGAAGATTCAATTGATAAGAAACCACCCTGATACAATCAAGAATCTAAATGTGGATGATATATCATTGAATTTTTTTCCACTTATTTACAACTCTTATTATCTTCTACTATAGTGAAATTAAATGTAATATCTTATCACCAATATTGAATTATAAATGTCACTGTTGATTATCAATATTACCCATATTTTGACTTTCCTATTTTTTGATGTGTCTCAAAATAAATGTAATCCTTTTTTTCTATTTCCTTAGAATGATATAGTCTTAATAGAATTCATTCTAAAACTCTATCTTGATATGTGGTACTTGTTAACTTCCATCCATAGGTATTTTCAATAGGAGAAATCAATACCCATTAGTAAAATATATTGTTGTAATATAATTTTACTAATGGATAGTTTTTATCCCAACCACCATTGAAAAAAATTGAATGGTGTATTAGTTTGTCATATAGGGTTTCAATAGTTCTTTTATAATTACAGATTGTTTTAGGATAATATATGGTGTTATTGTTCACATTATTATTCCAAAATTGTTGAATAAATCTCTTGAAAATTTAGGTATACCTTAGATATTAATTAGATATTATATTATATGATACTATATGAAATAATTCTACTTCAATACTTTATATTATGTATATCCGGTCAAAATATATTTTTCTAATTGTAATGAAATGTGAAAATTTCAGAAGGGAATCAATGTTAATCCATATAGTGTTGTGTCCTAGAGATATTTTAGGGATTTTGATGATGAAATCCATGGTATATTCTGTTAATTATAATAAGGGTAATGTATGTAATATCCATTTATAATACTATTTCAAATCCCAGTGTTACTGACATAAAATGCATCAAGATACATACTCAACAATATCCCTTTTATGTTATTCAATGAGGAGTACTCTTTTTGATCTGTATACATATTATTACTTTAATGATGAATAATAAATTATATGATGTTGTATTTATACGACAACATCTTCATCAAGGATTTCATTTTTTGGATACATACTGTGTTCTTGAACCATATCATTACGTCACAGTAATGGTTGAACATTAGAACACTTGTCCCATTTTTTGATAGTTCCACATACACATTTTAAACATAAATAATCCTATCATGGATGGATGAATTATTTATTATGATAATGATATTACATGTATCCTTTAATAATTATTTTAAAATCCATCATACCCAAATCCATAAATACTAGATCTCTTTAACGGCACATTATGTAAAATCATCAATTGTCTTACTAACTCAGAGAAACATATGCCTTATTATTCTTACAAATGGATTAGTGTATTAATAGGTCATAATAATTGAACAATTATAACGATAACCTTTTATAAATATTCATCTCATTTTGTTTTATTATATACAATATTCTTTTATGATCATTTTTGAAATTAACTCCATCATCATAATTATAATGGCCCTATAATTAAAATTAAAAAATTATGATTATCTAATTCAAATTGGGACTTGTTTTAATTTAGTCACGAACGTAAAATTGGTATTATTCCAAATATATCATCATATCATTCTACATGATGAAACATCCTGGTCCTATCATAAAAAAACACTATAGATTAAAATCATTTCTCATATGATTGATTTTGTATCTACTAGTGTTCCAAGAAGATTTATTTTTAATTTTGTTAATTTTTCGACAAATTCATCTCTCAAAATGACCATGGATCCCAATTGGCCGAAAATATATTTGATTATATAGCGATGAAAACCCCCTCAGAAAGTGATGGTAGTATCTATCCAACCCAATAAAAAATGGTATATTTTATGAATTTTTTTGGACCATTTTACAATAATAAGATTCAATTAAGGTTCCACTAATATTTCATATCATGAGATTATATTACCTTAGATGAATATTTTTATAACCATAATTATATATTTCCAAATTTTTAAAACAACTACTCTTTTCTTTTGTAAAAATGGAACACATCCAATGATTAAAATTATCATCCCTTCATATAGAATAAATTTTAATATCAACTATATATAATATAATAAATAGATCATTCTAATATTTAAAGACTATATTTCTTACATCCAGAAATATAGTGGGGAATTTGTAAGTCCCAATGAAGTCACTATAAATTACAAATGACCATAACATTAGATAGTCCTTATTTAGTAAATCCTCTTTCATGACCATTAATTAATTAATTGTAGAATGAATTTCATTCATGGAATTGTGTTGACATCCCCATAGTTGATGAATCATGTATAAAATATGGTGCTAATGGTACTTTTTATTAGTAGTGATCTTGTCCATTTATCTATAATAAATGATTATACACATGAACAAGTCATTTTTCTTAATAAAAATGAATGGTTCACACCATTGTGAAAAATCACTGTATTTTCATTGTTTATCAAGATTATCGTCATTATTCTTAATTAATATATTTAAAAAATAAGATTTATTCTATTCAATGTATTTGAAATATTCTAATAAACAAGTATGAGTTCAATTGAAAACGCCAATACATGATTTTGTAGATCTATAAGATAAAATTTTGTAAATAAATAATCAAAATCATAAAAATAGGAATATCTTCAATATTGTGTTTATTAACATACTTTTGTTAAAAATAACCCCCATTAATAGTCAGTAAGAATCATAAAATAAAATTAAATCATATTAGATTTTATAATTAATAATTTCAATATAATATGACCATAGGTTGATTCATGATATAAATTTTTATTTCCATATTCAATCAATTTACAAAATATCTCTTTAGAGGGAGAGTTAATTATTTCACAAAATCAAATTAATTTCCCTTAATGTTGAAAAATAATATTTTCATTTGAAATTTTTTTTAATAACTATACCATGAAATTCATAACTATATATTGTAGGATAAGTGATACATATTTATAATGATACACATAAATTAATCACATATCATATTCCCTTTCAATGTTCAAGGATATATCATATGGATTTGAGCATTAAAATGAATAAATTTTTGGTTCGCCCTACATAACACACTGATTTATAAATGGTACATTATGAATTTAATTATTTCCCTCAACAAAAATCTTTATTTTCAATTGGTAAATACTTTATATATTCCATTCGTTCGAACACATGATACTCTTCCCATTATTTTATGACATTTTATTGTGTGATTCATTCCACATTATAGATATGTAAGAAGCTTATTATTCTTTCCTCTAATGTCATCACCATCTGAAATTTCATTGTTTTTTTCTCTTATTATGTGTGTTACAAAAACACACACATTTTGAAATTATTAATTATTTGTTGAGTTGGATATTTATTTATAAACATATAGTTTAATATTCATGACACCTTTTATGTTTGGTTTATCATAAGGAAATCCATTTTATTTTATGTCATATTTGTGTTAACACAATCCTAAATTTTACAACTATTAATAAATACCAAAAATAATATTTTGATCAATAATAATCATTGGGAATAATCATGTAATAATGAAAAATAACTCATATGATATCTCAATCATGATTGTTTTCAATTTGTTAACTCAGTAGAATAGCCATGATCATTCACGATCACCTTCTATTCAAATAATTACATTAATTTATTAAGAATATTTGAATTATGCCACACATGTACAATAAGAACTTCAGTCTTATTGTTTAGTATTAGTTTTTCTCATTAGTAACTAATGAGGATTTTTTTAATAAACGAATAGCCCCATTTAGGTTTTTAAATATTAACTACATCAATTTAACATTTACAAAAACTATCCAATATCAATAACTGGATGTTTATTTCATGAAACACTCAAATTATCTATGATAGGAATAATTTGTGATATTATATTTTATTAAAAATTATCCCTATAGTTTCCAAAAATGATGACTAATCCTATGCACCAAACGTAATTAAACCCATCTCTAATGATGATGTAATGAAACAAACCATTTAGTATATATTTATATTGCATTAATTTTTATGAATGTTTCGTAAATATCATAACATTAAATTCCCTATAACCTTATGGGTTTGTTTTTCTATAGAATATATACCTAAAAAATAATACTTCATTAATGATAATTAACATCACTCTAAAATTTCATCTCATATGATGAACTTCTTATACATACCCAACATTTATAAATTCGTTAAAAAATGGGGAAAGGATATATAATAATTTTGAGTTCTGATTAGAATAAATGGTAAACATAAGTTATATTAATAAATCATAAAAAACCAAGGATATGAAAACCACAAATATATGAGACCATAATCCAAAATTATTTTGTTTAAACCAATTAATAAATCTCAATAATCACAAATCCTTAAATAATGTTTTTTTATTAAAAAAATTCATAATTCAAAGGTGCAGGGAATCATAAATAATCAATAATTATTCATGAGACCATATCATGAACAAAATACTTAAATTTTTGTCATTAAAATAAATATAAAAAATATTTTAGTTTGTTAAGGAACATAATGAATATTACCTTATTGAATTGGGTACACACTCTATTAAACTATTTCAATAGTTATGGACATCTCCAAAGGAAATATTATTTTACACTGTTCCCTAATAAATTGGGTTCATGTGACATCCCATACCCTTATGGAATTTATAAGGTTCCCTGTGTTGGGTGGGCCACATGTCCTCATGCACATCTCCCTAAATGCTAGACGTTGTTGACTATAAGCGATGACCTTGGGTGAATCCATGGGGAGATGACACCCCCATTATTATTGAGTAGTGTAGTAGATGAATTTTAATAGAGGTAAATAGAGAAAGCAATAAATGTAAGCCGAAGGAACAATAGAAAATAGAGACAACATTAAAAATTACTAAAATAGATGTAATAACATACAAGAATAAAACTACTGATAATGATATTCCATGTTACTAGAAATATAGAAAATTGGAATACACGACAGTAGACATAACACATTCAACAAAATAATAAAGGGAATAAAAGGACTATCCCATGCATCCTGATCTCCAGCTTAGTAACCTTCTATCAAGATCAATCCAAAATAGAAGTTAGTCAAGTGTTTGAATCATTATTACCCATTTAACAACACCTACAGTCTTGTAATCTACTCCAGTTAATAAAAACATCTTCCATAGAGTGATTGAGATAAATTTTAGTGGGACACCGTAAATGGTGTCTACAATATCCCGCCAGTGTAATGGAAATGTAACTGTGTGAAAGAATTCATATATAATGTAAATTAGTACCACATATCTAAATACCAAAGTACCTACTACATCCCTCATCTTGCATATAAAAGTAACCAGTTTATTAATTTATTATTAGTAGTTTACAAATTAATCCCATGTAAAAAGTAGTGATGGTTCCATGTTGTGAAAAGGAAACCAATAGTGAAATTTAATAATTATGTTCCAAGGTAATAACCAAGGAAATATAGACCACAGGGTTCACCAACTCAGAAATAACTATAGCCTATCTAATGAAAATATTGTAATCCATGGATCATATTCTAAGGAATTCCACAATAAGATGTGTACTGAATTCAAGGAGATCATCCAAGATAAAACAGGGCAAAGTAGAGATATTTATGTGGGTTGTAACCATGGAACATACTTTTAAATATTGGATGTCATGTGCACATCTAATGTATCCTTTAATTTTATGAGAGGGATCCGATGTTTTCTTAACATTAATCCAAGAATATATATGGATTGAGATTTAGGTGTGTGTCAACCTAAGAATTCCATAACCTTGAATTGGAATGGGGTTCCAAAGTTCTCATGGAATTCCCCAATAAGAATCAAAGGTAAGATCGAGTCATGCCAATCCTGTTTTATAATGAACTCATTTTATACTTAATTTGGTTAAAGGATATCCATTAATTATTATGATAAGGTAATGTATAATTTAATCTTCTACTTACATCATAATTAGTCAATATGTTCGTTTGTTTCAAGGGTTCCCTTTCATTAGTTTGACAAGTAAAAGTAAGATAAAAAATTTATTTTTTATTCAAATAAAAAAGTTTCATCCAATACTTGTCAAGGAGGTCTAAAATGATGAATCGCTAATGCATCTACATGTATCAAAACAATAAATTCTTGGGGTAGAGACCACAATATTTAGAATTATACTAAGGGATCATCAAGACTACTTCCCCAAGAGATAACATCCACAGCAAAGATAGCCTCTCTAGGAATATGTCGAACCACACAAACATTACCATATTCCATGGAACTACCCCTAATGATGTAAGTAGAACACCAATGTGACTCATAATTCCCTTTTAGTGCTCAAATCAGTACCTAAGAGTACGATTCCACATTTAAGACTAGAAACGATAACCTTTTTCACTGCACAACGGCCGCTAGCAATGCCCGACCCTCTGCACACAGTGATCATTTGAGTCAGTGACAACTACAAAAGGCCACTAACACTGATCCAATTATGTCAGAAACCATCCCTCCTACCCTAATCATCCCATTCATTCATGAACCATCCACATTTAGTTTCAAACTATTTTTCAGAGGGTTCCATCTCACCTAACCCCCTGTAACCACGGACGACCCACCGATCTGATAACAATGTTAAATATTGCAGTATAATTACCCCTCCCCTCTTCAATAAAGAAATGATTTCATGTAGAAGGCACTTAATTTTCACCAAAATAAGAGATCCCAAATACCAGACATCCTATATTAATGTATTTATCACCTCTGAAGAAGACCAAAAGATCAAGATAACTATGATGTTGTTAATCCAGTTTTTCAGCCCGTTATATTCCACTCCTGAGAACCAGCCCTCAAAAAAATAATGTAATGAATTCCAATAATTATTGTACATACCCCATCTATCAATAATATACTAGAGACAATGATCCCATTCACCCTTGACAAAAAAGTGAAGAATCGAATTCGTCTGAGTAATTGTACTACAGTACCACTGGGATGCCAGCTGAATTCCTTTCTAGTGAATTTTATCCACTTTGGGAAGGGCCTATTTCTACACCATCCATATGAGGAAGCCCATCTTCATGGGAGCCTTCTTACACCCTAGACAAGCTCCACAATCATCATGGTTCCCCTCATTCTATATAAGCCCATGATAATCATGACTGTTAAACCATCTTGATCGATCCTCAGCAAAGCATGATCAATCTTCTTCCTTTTTAAGAACCATTTCATTAAATAATTCCTTCTGATCTAAGTTATGAATTGGATCTAAGAACCTAGTATGTTGGTATTCCCCTTTCACTTAGATCTCTAGAACTGGGCATCCCGGGAATAATAGCTTCTCTCCATTCAACTTATCCCTCCATATTTTATACCCCCATATCCAACCATCCACCGAGAGGAATCATATAAAATATCCAGGTGAGATACCATAGTTTTTCTCAACCTGGATAATTTCCTACCATGTCATTCCACCCAATATGTGAAATATTTGATTCTCATAGTTTTTTCCCACATCGATTTCCCCACATGAATGTCCCAATCCAATCGAGCTTGCATTATGTGCATGGATACTATTAAATCCCTGAGCCCAACCCCTCCTTCCTCAAACGGCTTCACCAACTGAGTCCACGAGGCCCAATGATACCCTCTTTTATCATTGGAATCCCAATGAAATTTATTAAAAATCATCTCCAGAGTAGAAATAGTCCCTTTAGGATGAGTAATGATATACAATACATGCATAGGGATAGAGGAAAGCACACTATTGATCAATACCACCTGACCTCCAAAAGAAAGAAACGTGTTTTTACTATTATAGATCATCCCAAATATTTTATTAATGAGGTCCTTGAAGAAGACTTTTTCACCTGAACATTAGAAATGGGAGCCGCTAGATTCATCATAGGAAGAAATTTCTATTGAAATACCATAATTTCTTGAATGCTCCACACCCTTATCCCTGAACATTTATTGTAAATAAAAACATTGATATTCCTTACATTAATCTATTGGAAACATAGAATACCATATATCCCCATAATCTGCATGAAACAGTCCAATTACAACCTCCTACCATTCATAATAATAAAGATGTGATTATTAAACATAATAACAGAATATGAACCTTCGGAAGCCTGAGATAAATTGGGGAGAATCATCCATTCCACTATCCCTCTATGCCTTTTTTGTGATAAGGCCTCCTAGGTAGTGATATACATGGAGGGGGAAGAGGATCCCCTTGCCTCACACCCCTCACATTCTAGAAGAAGCCAAACCCATTTCCGAGGATAGAAATATAAATCCACGATGAAGAGAAGTAGAAAAAAACATAAATTGCAAACCCTTTCATGAAACATGATATTATCCATTACCCATATAATAAAACCCTAATAAAGATTATCATAAGACTTATTCATATCCACCTGTTTCACCACATTGGACCACTACAAATTTTTTTTAACATCCTCCAACAACTCTTGGGCCATTCCCACCACACCTTGGATCCATCTTCCTTGAATGAACCCATGTTGTTCCTGGGAAATAATACTTTTTATGACCCTAATCAACCTCCTCACTAAAAGACTAGACAAAATCTTATAGGAAACATTTCATCGATATATTGGTTTTTATAGGCTAATAGAAGTTGGATCTTTCACCTTTGGTACCAGGACCACCCTGGAAGCACACGTACCCTGGTTAACAGAACCCCCTCAAAAGAGTTCTTGAACAACATCAATAACTGGAAATCCTACATACTCCTATATTTCCATGTATAATTACCATGGTAATCAATCTTACCTAGAGCACTCTCCGAAGATATTTTACTAAACACCCCTCACACCTCCTTGCCCAACAATAAATACTTCAAAATTTAATTACTCCTTCCTTCTATCCTACAGTTAATATTTAGAATGGGGAACACTTTCTCACTTTACGGATATAAAACCTATTAATGTTTTAAATTTAATCTGATCAATTCATATAATTAGTATACATGACGATTTAATATTCAAATATAAATATAAATTGGAATAACTTACCTTAGGTGGGTCAGGTGGAAGTCACATGCTAATTACCATGAACTAATAATTGATACAACAAGTACTTATTACAAGGAGGCCTAACACAAGTGTGGTAAAGCTAGAGCACATCAGAACAATGTCTCAAAAGTGATAAAACACTAAAACCTCAATTACGGAATATCATCATTCATGGGATGGATGGATTTTTTTGGTGTAAACATGAAAATAATAATCATATATATATAAAGAACATAATCATATGGTCCTAATGATTATAATCCCGAAATATAAATTCAATAAATGAAACCTGATGAAATTGGTTATACCCACATGATTATTTCAAAATCAATGAACATGAGTGATGAGTTATAGACAACCCATCTTAGGGGTTTAAAAAACATATCCTCTAATGTCAGTCTGCAATTTGGTTAGAAAGGATTAGATCATAGAAAAAACAAAAAAAATCACACACCAATAACTAGATCGAGTGAAATTGAGGAGATAAATTATTAAGAAAGAGTCATGTACATACCATTGCGCATAAAATGTGATGAACTGATGATTGATCAGATCCCGAATAAAGGAGTACCAAGGGATGTGGGTCACTCCCATGGTAAGGCCATATGACCATCAAATACCTATGTGATATGGATCTTCAAAAAATGAGATAATCTTCACGGTTAGGAAAACCGTGCACCAACCATGGGCCGACCATGTTATATAGACACATTCCCCAAAAAGATGGGTTCTAGGCTCCGAACAAGCCACAGATAACCCTAATAACATTTCAAACCCATTATGAATCTATATTATATCAAAAATAAATAATTTAACCCAAATATAATTAATCCATAACTATGTTAAAAATAAGGTTCTTATAGTCTTCCCCCTCAAAATGATTTCTCCCCAAGATCAACATCCAAGGGTGTAGAAACACTTGCAGAGAACAATTCTGGTCACTGGGCACATATGTCTGCCTCATGCTCCCACGTCTTATCCTATATGATTCCATACGGCTATAGAACCCATACAAGAGGGACAGATAGACCTGAATAACCTTTGTGCTCCCGTCGACGATGCGTCTTGGACACTGCCCAATGGAATAATGAGAAAGTAACTCAATATCCTAAGGATCAAAGCTAAGGGATGTGTTTCATTTATATTAGGGAAGTTGTGTAACATGGAAGACTCAATGTGTGTCATGATCCCTCTAAGGTAGTATCATCCAACATGATACATGTCTGACTCACTCAATGATCTCAAACAGACGTATATAACAAGGAGAATAATTCCCACTACTACAAATATGGTTTTTATCAATGCTACAAATGGCCATTAACAGTGCTAGAAAATGTGCTATTAATTCCGGTGAAGATAAAGGGGGGGGGGTCCCCATTATCAGCGCTCCAAAAAGCACTGATAAAGACACCTTTTATCAGTGCTTTTTTTAGTGCTGATAAAAAATAAAAAAAATAAAAAAAATGCCAATCTTAGAGTGGGGGGGGGGCTTTTTACAGCACTTGAGCCCCCCTTTATCAGCGTTATCCCACACCTCCAGCGCCCACCTGCACCGCCTACACCCTTTATTAGTGCTATCCCATTAAATCCCCATTGCACGCGCACCCATTTCTTCCACCCGAATTTGATCTCGAGACCTCCCCCCTGGGCACCTAAAGCCTTTTCCACTACCCTATATTGATTTTTTCTCTTATTCATGATATATTTATTTATTTATTTATATATTTAGTTAAATTTTTTCATATAGTAATATATATTTATATTAATATATATAGTTATATTAATATATATATATATTAATATATATATAGTTATATTAATATATACATATAGTTATATTAATATATATATATATATATAGTTATATTATTATATGTATAGTTATATTAATATATAGTAGTTATATAAATATTCATATATTGGTATTTTAAATAAAATGGATATTAGTTATTATTTAGATAAAGATAATATATTTTATATGTAAATATGTTTATTTATTTATCTAAAAAATTAAATTTTTAGGTGTGAATATATAAAAAATATGTACATATAGTTATATATTTGATTATAAATAGCAGTTCATTATAAAAAGGATGAAATTTCAAAGTCGTAATATCAATATGAATGTAATTCCTTTGAATAAATTCAGTCCCCACCACAAAAACCCAATAATACCCCCTTAAATGAGGCTGAAAATCCACAAAATGTTAAACAATCTTGGTACACTGACTAAAAACTCATTTTAGGAGGCCTTCATGGCGTTTTTGGCCTCAAAAAACTCTTTACCGGGATCTCCTCAAGTCATAGCGATGTAGAGCTCATCGCAGGCTTCGATTTGATATGTGGTAGAGCTCAAATGGACACCCGGATCAAAAGTTATGGTCGTTTGAAGTTCGTGTTGCATTTTGAACATATTTTGGTCCTTTTTTAATTTTTTTAGTCTTAAAATTGTTATTAAATGACTATTACTCCATAATAATTAGAAAATAATAAATTAAAAATATTTTTTTAATTTATTTATAATCCATTTTCACTAAATATCTTATATATTAAGTATAATAAGTGTAAATGTACATTTATACTTATCTAAAATATATTATAAAATTATATATTTAATTTATATCAATATAACTATATAACTATATTTATATATTAATATATTTGTTTAATTATTTTTGAAGTCCACCCTTTATCAGCGCTTTTAAAAAAATCGCTGATAAAGCCCCCCCCCCTTTATCAGCGCTACTAAACAAGCGCTCATAAAGGGGGTCCCTTTATCAGCGCTAAAAAAGCACTGATGAAGGGGGGGCCTTTATCAGCGCTAAAAAATCGCTGATAAAGGGTTTCTTTTATCAGTGCTTTTTTAGCGCTGATAAAGGCACCCTTTATGAGCACTTTTTTGAGGGCTGATAAACCCCCCCCCCTTATCAGCACTTTTTCATTAGTGCTGATAAAGGGGTGGCGCTGGCCTTGCCCCGTTTTGTGGTAGTGTCCCTTTCATTAATAATAATCAATGAATTATAATGGTTAATATCTGGATGAAAACAGACTCCTTGACTGCGAACATTATAGGTCATTGACGATGATTAACATTAGATTTTTTATAGATAGGGTAGTATTCATAAACATTTTGTTCTGCAGAACCAACTCTGGAATCTCATGAACTAGATGAGGACCTAATAGGGCTACCTAACCAGCCTCTAGCCATCACAGCAGTGAAAGAAATGACATACTATATAAGAGCTCTGAAGTATCCCATAAAAGTGTGGCATATAAGCTACTATTATAGGATAAATCTAAGGAATATATATTATTTTCCCATGAACTACTGAAATTGATGACACATGATCGAAACATATCCTATAGAACCAGTATTTTAATATCTAATTTTCCATCACTCTGAGCGAGAAAAGATTTTATTTTATGCACTAGAGTTCCTATATCATTCTGAAATCCCTAACAAATATATTGTGTAAAATATGAATCCCTATCTAAAATGACAGTAGGAGGTACCTAATGGAGTAATATGATTTCACTGACATACAATTTTCCCATATCATCAACTAAGAACTTCTCCCAAATTAGAATGATGTGGGATACCATTTCATGTCTATCAGTGACAACCCAAAAACATCTCTACCTCTAGGTGACCTTGTAAACTGACATAAAAATCCATAATAACATTTTACCATATAGATTCGGGGACTGTAAGAGGTTGTAACAAGCCAACAAGTCTATGGTGCTCCACTATCACTTACTCATAGGTGGAAAAATTAGCGATAAAGCCTATTATTTGATGTTTCATCCCATGAAACAAATACTGTCATCACAGGTCTCAATTCATCATCTAGATGCATGGATGAACTGTCCTTTGAGAAGCAAGGGATTCTTTCATCAACTCCTCTCCCATATATATAGGAACCTATACACGTCTATGAATATACATGATGTCGACTGTACATATAGACTGACCTAGAGGAAGGTTATCAATTGATATACTCTCATAGAGTATGAAGCCCTCATGATTTGAATATTTTCTAACATTCCCCTTCTCAAGGAGGGAAGAGGTAAATTCCAAAGATGAAAGATATGACTAATCATGATGGTCATCAAACTATATGTACATCTTAGAGAATAATTTCATTAACATCCATTCATCACTAGTATCCAATATTGTTGGTTCCTATGCTTTCTGACTCAGTGCATCTGCAAATACATTTCCAATATCAAACATAGAAGAAATCTCAAAATCAATGGATTGTATATATTTGGACCATCTATACTGAATGAGGTTCATTTCATGCTAGGAAAATATATATTTGAATATTTTCTAGTCTATGTACACCAAAAATAATTTACATAACAAATAGAGTCTCTAGAAACATAAGTCGTGGACAAATGTTACTAGATTAGGGTCATGAGTCGGGTAATTACTCTATGAGGACTTAACTTCCATATTATATGCATAATGAATCTATCTTATTTCCTTATCAATTATCTTAGACTTCTGTCTTATTCACCACATAAAATGGTATAACCTACACATGGATCTAGAATATTATGAATGGTTGTCGAACCAAGACTCACTTTTAGCTATTGAAATGATTTCTCGCATTCGTTTGACCATAGTAACTTGAAACCCTTCTTCGTCAGTCTATTATGTAGTGATGAAAGGTATAAAAAGTCATTTATAAAATGCATTTAATATCGAGAGACCCAATGAATCCCTATATTTATAACACATTATTGGGTTTCTCCCAAGAAACTACAGTAATAATATTTTCCTGGTGAAAATATATTCTTCTTTCAAAGAGAATATGAACAATGATGTGAACATTATTTATCCAAAAGTGGAATATAAAATTATTGGAATAAAGATAATGATCTCTCAGTGTACTCAAAACTATCTCAAGCTGTATAGCATAGTAGTTATGAGTAAGAGAATACCCCATGATGTCTTCCACACAGACCTTGAAAAAAGAATCCAATTAAGAGTGAATCACCCTATTTATTAGATCCATTTAAACATATGATGTATTTTTAACACTTAAAAACATAACGAGGTACACATATAGACCATTCATGATACAAAATACTGCACAAAATACTTCTGATGGCCAAATTCACACCTGATGAAAACCTGATCTCAGGTCGATCTTAGAGAAGACCCTAGCCCCCCAAAGCAAGTCAAAAAGATCATGTATTCGAGGTACTGGGTATCCGTCCTTGAACATAATTTGGATCAACAATTTATAACCTGGGAATAGATGTAAGGATCCATCATCATTCTTGTCAAAAAGGATGTGAAACCCCCTAAAGATATACTAGGCCATATAGAACCATTGCCCTCTAAATCATCTCACAATCACATTATCTTTTAAATCAATGTAGGATCCATCTTTTATAGAGGAATGGACACTAGATCTGCTCCTTGAAAAAGCTCAATTGTACAATATAACTCACTATGAGGAGGTAATCTAGAAAAATATCTTATAAAGACATCCCTAAAATGATCCTCCATTGGAGGAAAATCACCTTGTTGTAAACCCTGATCCTCTATGATGGTATTTTCAATTTTTGTGTACACTCCACCTAGCCCATGATGCTCTGGTCCAGTTCTACAAGTATGGAGATACCTCTCACCATTATATAGATAACTTCTACTATCTTGTGATGTAATAATATACACTACGACGATAGAATTATACAAAATCACGATACTGATCTAACAAATCAATCCAATGAATAGAATTGAATCCCATCATCTCAAGAATGAAGAGGTTCTATAAAGAAGGGTAACTGCCTACCTCAAGTGGGCAGTACTTAAACAGGTACATACACTCTATTTATTCCACTAACAATGGATATTGGGTCATTACACCATAGTAATACTATATATCTAGTTCGTGACATTAAATGATATATATATATATATAAATAATATTTTGAAGAACCTGAATCAAATATAGAAGATGCTATATTAAATGCCACTAGAATAGTACCTCACACTGTAGAAGGTCCTGTAGAATGATCCTTATGTATGATCTTTAGTGCATGAAATTGACCTAATTTACGAGCCTATGAAAAAAAATTAACTACCATGTACATAACTGCTCTGTTGGAGCTGTTGGTGATCAGGTTTCTCACTACCGCAGCCATGACCTCCTCCTCGTCTCATCCTATTGTTGTTATTCCTAGTCTCCACCACGCACGGTGAAAACGAACCCACTCATATAGGTTAATCTATCATTGATATTTTTCCTACATGAATCTGATGGATTGGTCCAACTGAAATGCAAGAGATTACACTATATGCCCACTTTCCCTGTACTATAGTGGCTCATTTTCACAATGAGGATTTAGGTTCAACTGTCATCCATGATGATTACACACTTTGGAGCTATTGAAATAGGCACTCTGGTTGTCACATCCATGATTAGGAACTTTTTTGGATGCTTCCTGGTACTATTAGAACTACTAGCCTAAGATGACACTATTCCTCTATGTCCGGTACAATTGCATCCCCGAAGTTACAATCAATGATAAGAGCATGATTTACTAATTTATAAAAGGTGTGCTAGGGACATGCATTTACTTTCATATAGATGGTATACTGGATCACATCCATGAAACGTCCTGCATACAAAATCTCATCATGGCCTAGAAGTGGTACAAAGTTTTGTAACATAGTTGAAAATAGTGAATACTCCATGGATGACCCAGAACACTATTCCAGATGAATGAACTCAAAATAACTATAATCTCTCAACATTTTAGGAATGAAATGATCATATAATGTAGTATATAAATCAACCCATAACATGCCCTGATGATGTAGAGACTGGTTAGTCACATCCCACCAGTTCTTGGATGAATCCCGAAACACGTATGTGTATTTCTTGAGTCTCTACTTTTGACGTTTCTCTATATTGTCAAAAATTGATTGGTTGGATTATAGAAAAAACTCAAAATAATGCATTCCTTCATCACCATAGAATATACTAGGATGCTACTGCAAGAACTCAGAATCAGATCAACAATCATAGGTGAAATTCATGGAGAAGCATTCACTGACTACGTAAGATTTTTGAAACTATCATGAAATTGGGCATCCATGCACAGATCAAGTACAACTTATGGTGCCAAAAGTGGCACTCTTGGAGGTAATATTGGCAGCTCAGGGCCCACTACATCTAGATCATGGTCATTGCCACCCTCATGGATTAGTAAATGAGGACATCATTTTGATGTTAGACTAAAAATTACAACCACATTCCTCAAAAAAAATATTATGAAAAAAGATAGCATTAATAGTAGAATATGAACATAAAAATACTCATTACCCAACACATACTACCCCTACTACCCACCCAGATGGCCATGTATCGGTATGTACTCAAGTATATGTTTCATTTCATTTTAAATTTAATTACCATATTCACTCTGTTAACTTTCATAAACATGAAAAGAAGGGATAAATATATAATAAAAATTCATTTTAGATTTTCTGATTCGATTTTTAATGGACAAACATTCCTAATGAATCAGTTCCCAAACAACTTATCACTACAGTCAACACCCATTTATTTATATCCAAATTGCTTAACTCTGTAAATTACTCTTCCCAACACATGAGGGTCCTACACATTAGTAATTGATATATGAAATCACTCATGCAAAACCAAAAGTAATACATTAGAAATATAACTAACACAACATCACTAAAAGTCTTGGGAATATCACGAAATAAAAATTTGTGAAATTCACCTATATGGAATAGAAATATGCATGATAGGTGAATTCTAGTTTCTTATACTGATTAATGTCACAATGATCCTTTCTGTCATATCAGCAAGTCAAGGCTGAAAAAAATTCTAGAATATAGTAATAATAATCAATGACTATATAATGAATTTACACCACCCAATGGTGAAATACAATCAACTCTAAAAGAAAAAAATAGAACAACAATTACAAGTTGAGTAACATTGATTTTACCTTGAACCTAGCCTCACGATGCCAAATCACGTCTTATGACTTTGTCCCATGTGTTCCTAATATCTAATATATCATCTCTAAATAATAATGGAAGAAAATAACTTCCCTGATAACTCTTTGGGTTGTCCTGGACCTGGATACCACTAAATAGATTCCCCAATCTCATTGGACCACATGGCCTCAAGTTCATATCTCCAAATTCTAGTGGCTACTGACTAGTAATGAGGGCCTATGGTGTGTTAATGGGGAGACTATAACACCATTACCAATGTCTATCATAGTGGATAATTAATAAAAATGTTGAATATCATAATCAATGCAAGTAAACAAAAAGAAGAATGGAAAATAGAGACAATAATAAGAATTACTGAAATTACTAGAATAACATACATGTATACAACAACTGATGATATTATGTCATGTCACAAAAACACTATAAAATAGGGATATAAGATATTCGACATCACATGTTCAATAATATATTAAATTATTCAAAAGTCGATCATAAGAACCCAGAGCTCTGTCTCGGTAATATTCTATCAAGATCCATCCTAAATATCAAGCAATCAAGTGTTCGAAGTAGTATGCTTCGGTTTATCAACAACATCATTCATGTAATCTTATCTAGGTAAAAAAAACATCTATAGAGGGTCTGGGATAGATCTCAGTGGGGAAACCATGGTGTCTATAACATTTGGCCCATGTAATGGATATTTAATAGTTTGAACAAACACATTTAAGTTGTAAATTAGTACAATGTATCTAAATACCCAAGTACCTTCTTCATTACACATCTAGAATTTGATGTCAACCAATCAATTAATTCATTATTAGTAGTTTATATATGAGTCACATGTTATGAATATTGAAGGTTCTATATTCTGATAAGGCAACCTATAATGAAATTTAATAATGATGTTTCAAGGTAATAACCTCGGAAATGCATACCACATGGGTCACTAACTTAGAAATAACTATAGCATGGCTAGGGTAAGTGTGTAATACAAGGTGCATATTCCATGAAATTTTACAAAATTATTCCTACCAAATTTAAGGTGATCATCCACGGTAAAATGAAGATACACATTTTTAGGGCCCAATGGGTTGTAACCATGACATTAACTAGTCAATTCATGATCAAAGTATTGTATCTTTAGAATCCTTTAATACTATGTGAGGGATATGACAGAGTCATACTAGGAATCCAATAATAGGCAAGTATTGGGATATATGTGGGTCTCCACCTCAAAAATCAATATCTTGATTCAGAATGGGGTTCCCTAGTGCTCATGGATATCCTCGATAAAAATCTAAGGGGAGATCGAGTCATGAAACTCATGTTTAATATTGAAGTCATTTAATATTTCATTTGTTTAGATCTTTCCCATTTATTATTGTGATTACATAATATAGAATTCAACCATTAAATCAAGTCAGAAATAATCAATATGTCTATTTTTTCAAGCATTTACATTCACTAGTGTGAATTATCCATGTTGCATCCTACCTTTATTAATTCCATTTAAGGTATATTCAATAATTATAGTTTATTATGATAACTTACATTAATTTTTTAAGGGGTTATATGTAAATGAAACTTGTTAATCATTCATAATCAATATGGTTAAGTAATGTATTTAGTATTGTTTCCAGTTTCCCTTTCATAATTAATTATGAATTTGAAGAACATGCCTTAGGTGGTTCAAGTGGATGTGACATGGTATATTACAATCACCATTACTTGATATAACATGCATTTATGATATAGAGGCCTACATTTAGTGGGTTCAATATTGACCACATCTAAAAAATGGATGAAAAGATTCAAAAAATCTAAAAACTCAATTATAGAATATAATCCTAGATGGGATTGATGTAGTTGTGGGTGTAACAAAAAAACTAATAACATATATTGAAATATCATAATCATACAGTTCTCAAGAATATAATCATCACATATAAATTCTATAAATGAAACCCGATGAAATCCCTGAGGCACGCATGAAAATTCCAAAATCTAAAAACCTGTGGGATGAGCTATAGAACACCAAAATTAGGGTTGTATGATGACTATATAAAAATATCAGCCTCTAATTCAGTTTCAAATATAGTAGATTGTTGAAAAAGAAAAACGATGTTAATTTATTAACTAGGATGAGAGCTTGATAGGATAATAACGACTCATAATGACTCGAACTCTTACCATTGAGAATCCAATGTGTTGACCACTATCTTGATTGGATCCCAGAAGAAGGATATATTACAATTCATATATTATTCCTTCAATGTACATCAAAAGGGGAGATATAATTTCTGTCCTTCATATACATGTATTATGAGGATAGAGGAGGATTTATTAAATAATTATGGGAAAAATAGTAAAACTGCCCCAAATTTTCATGTGCACTGTTTCCCCACACAATTTGAAGAACAGTCTGCAAACCATGCATGGATACATAGGGAATTGGGGAACTCAAAGAGTTAGGCTGCAAAACTATATTCCACCCATGCGATATGCCTCTTCCAAAAATGATACCATCTTTAAGCTAATGAAAACCATGTGCCAACTATGCACAAACCACAGGACATGGATTGTTTTCCCAAAAAATGGGTTTCGGGCTCCGAACAATCCCTATAAACCCCCTATGAAAATTTTCAGGTCATTAGGCATCCATAGTAGGTCAAAAATAAACAATTAGACTAAAATCTAATGGATCCTTGCCTATGTAAAAAAGGGTTCTTAGAATTCAATCCCAATTCCAATCTTAATTATCTCATGAGATATCCATATTTATGATATTAATTTTAGGTCTATGTATTTTGTGGATACCATCACAAAATAAGGAACATACATATGTTTTCAAAAATATCATAATAAATCTATTATATCATTATATCATAACATATAGATAGGAAATGGGTTTTATTAAATTCATATCATTTCATCATTCCACAACCCATGGATAAAATGAATTTCATATTGTTTTCTCTATAATATAATTAATTTTTGAGGAAGAAATGAGTTTCATAGGACCATACATAAATCAAAATCATTATAAGACAACATGAGAATGACAGATCAGGGTATCTTATGAAAATAACTTAATTGAAACATAATGATATTTATAGGATATTGGAATAAATAAAAAAGAATTTAATATATCATATGAAAATATCATTGAAATAATTTTAATAATATCATTTTATTTTTAAAACCTTTTAAAATTATATTACAATATATATATATATATAGATAATATTTTTGAAAAAAATAAAATATCAAAATTGAAATAGAGGTTTCAATTTATTGAATAGTCATGTCGGTAAAAAAGTCTACTCATGTTGTTTATTTAAGTAGAAAACACTCTTTTTTCAATATTTCAAAAGTTCTACATGACTAGTATAGACTACAATTATATAAAATAAATAATAATTAATATTATTAAAAAATTAAAAAGTTACATAAAATTATCAATTTAAGTAATATCATATATATGTAAAAACATCCATATAACAATTTCGATGATCTTTACATGAATGAAAATAACCATCAACCAAAAATAAAATAAGGTCATTATTTTAGTAAAAAAAATTATCAACCATATTAGGAATAATAAATATTAAAATGATACTAAAATGTAAATTTTAGGGAAACAATAAATAAAGAAAATAATTTTTTTTCAAATGATGTTATCTATATGACATCCCACAATGTAAATTTAGCATGTATAATCATAAAATGAAAACAAAAATATAAAACAAATTCGTACTTAAAGTCTCATATTTTTATTATACTCATAAAAAATCATATAATGTCAATATTGATTATATATATATATATATTATTTATCAATATTCAAAATAATGAAAAAATAAAAGAATTCATTTATAATTTTGAATTATAATTTTATTATCAATTTCATAAATAAAATGATCATTAGGGTGGAAATTAGAATGTTTCCCTTGATTTCTTCAGTTTTATGGTTCCAATTAATTCTCCTAGTTCATGTTATACTCATATAAGGAATATTAATTATAAAAAAAGTATCATATTTATTCATTGTATCACATTTATATTTATTCAATTTAATTGGTGTTGGAAAATTACACACAATACGTCATAGAGATGGATGTCCATACATACTCACAAGTGTTTCATACACTTTTATATGGATTGAATGTAAAAATTATTAATAATTATTGTCATTCCAAGAATTAATAATCTAAAAAAACTTTATATATATTTGTAAAATTTATCCTTACTAACATTCCTATAATATAAGAAAATGTTAATCACATATCTTCTTGGAGGTGGTAGTCCACACTTATACAGGAGTGACATTATCATTTTAAAAAGGACTGTAAACTAAGAAGGTAGATAATATATTATATTTATAAACATATAATTATGTCATAAGTATCAAATATAATAATTAAATCCATTATAATAACATACCATATATTCAAATGTTGAAATATTAAATACATAACTTAAGTAGAAAGTAGTCTTCATGTTCAGATTCATTAGAATTTAATCCCATATAATGGAGAAGTAAATGAATAATGATCATTACATAAAGTAATTAAATTGAAATTATATTATAAATACACATATTATTATATAATCATGGATATAACATAATTAAAATAGTTATAAGAAAAAATAATATGAAAAAATTATGTTTAATAGATATACATATTCTTTATACAGAATCCCATAGAATATACATTGTGTATTCTATAGTTGTAATTTTGACCAAAAAAGACATATTTACCATGGATATAAAATTTATAAATATATTGGGGTAGTTATTTTCCAACCTATATATATATATATATATCATATATTGTGGGTGAGATAGGAGTGATAATTTCCATTTAAAAGAGATGGAGAGGACACAGTTGGAATTACTCAACATATTGAAATATATTAATTAATTTCTCTGGCCACCTGGTTATAAATTATACTATTCTCATAACAAGTAAGATATATTATCTAAATTTTGAGAATAAATTGCATTTATAATTTTTTGTTTTTAATAATAACTCAAATCATTTTAAATTAACCACTATATTAAAAAAATTCATTTATGACAGTGATGAACTTTTAACACTATTACTATTCAACAATGACCAAAATGAATCTGTAAATATTTAAAAATTTATATTTCTTTACTATTTTATATTATATTTCATTAAATTAATTTCCCAAAAGGGAAATATTAAATTTTATTAATAAACGTTCAAATCAAATGGAAAATGATTTTCAGAAAAATAATTAGACCCATAAAGGAACAAATACCAAAATAAAGATTAATTTTGAATCCAATGTTATAAAGCAGAAAACATATAAATAAATAGAATTTATTTTTTTATTTATATAAAAATTTATAAAATAATTATAATTTTAAATTTTACATTTTAATGAGAAAAGTTCTATTTTTACAGTATGCTTTTTATTCACAATTAACATTAATTTTTCTTTAAAAAAATACAAAAATTCAACTAATATAATAATAAAATCAGTTTTATAATATACAATTTATTTCCTAAAATAATATTTCAATATTTGATAGTGTTTAATTATATTATCTACACACCAAATGGAAATCGAATTTTTTTTTATGGAAAAATAGTATTGAAGCATAAAATAGATTCAACAATAATTTAGTAAATAATTAATAATAATAGTAATTTATAATTTTTTTATAATTTTCTTAATAATATTTATAACAACCATTCTAATGGATAAGTTACAATATACTACTATATCATATTTGTTATAGACGTGGTGTTATATATGAAACGAGTTATCAAATACTTCATGTCAATTTCAATTAAATATATATATAAATATATAATATTAGTGTGTTTCAATGTAGGCACATATATAATATATTTTATTGGGGGCAAAAATAATAGAGGAATTATATGTTTTAATCCCACGTGATATATATAAATATTAATGTTTGGGAAAATCTAATGTTTAAGATGAATGTATGGTAGAAGGTCACAATCCAATTATATGAGATAACTATGTTTAGTTTTTTTCTATGGATTAGTCCTAGGTTACTCTAAATAATAGTTTTTATATTTATTTTATAACATTATTATTTATATATACACTCTATATGTTGAGCACATTGGGTGATTTGACATTAGTGGTATGGCTATATGACTTTCATGAGTTACACCTCATTATAAAATTTCTATGTTAATGATATAATTTTATTTCCCTTATAATTTATTATTCTTCAGCATAATGTGATTCATGTAATATATATTACAATAATCATTTTTAAAATATTGCAATAATACTATAGGGTATTGTTACACCATTTTATTTATTAATTACTCATTTATAGTCAGTAGAATCTTGCATAAAGGGAGGAATGCTATATGTTATGCGAGGAACCAATATAGTAAACTAATAGAAATAAATATGTTGAGGGTTGTGACAAGATGGTAATAGTGAACTAATTTATTTTTCATTCTATTTGGTATATGTTAAATTGTATATGGCTTGTTAGACATGTGAAGAATACCATACATATACCATGTCAATGAATTCAGGAGAAAAAGTCCATGATTCCATATAGTTGATATAGATGTAATTTCTTTTCATTGTTATAGATGGGTTTATTTTTGGAAAATATTCCATATTGGTTTATAAATTTATTTTTTTTATCTTGTCATTGGGTTACAAAAGCATACATTCGATCATTAATTTTTTATCTTATCTTCAAATTACATGTTCATACATTTAGATGATTAGAATAATGGATATTCCAAATAATGGTTTTGGTTATTTAATCCATTAATAATAATTTGTTTATAATTATCCAAAAAATTATGTTATTCATAAAAAATAATTGGATATATATTTCTTGATATGAACTAAATCTGGTTTATTTCATCAATATATACCTAGTTGTGAAATCGATCCCCAATAGGATAATCTATTAGTTTGATATAATGTTAGTAATAAAATATTATAGAACATAATATTCTATTTCTATAGAGTTACGTGATGTACACGATAACCAAGGTATGGACTATCAAACATGAGATCCCTTATAGTATATGAGATTAAATTGGCAGTGTTAATTTATTGGTTTCCACTTAGGGGTTAGTATGTTCAACATAAAAGGAAAATGGGCATAATATTGATGACATATGACTTAGTATAATGGTGAGTTAGTGGATGATAATAAAATAAGAATTATCCATTACTAATATTTCCCAAGGTGATATTTCTTATATAAAGGAAATCCATGAGACATAGGGAAACCAAGAAACATGGATTTCTTTATTTATAATTCAATCATGGTTAAATGTTTTTTTAGGTTAAATCCATTATTGGTGTGATTTTTTATGTGTCATAGTTGTGTGAGGAATTCTGTTATAACATATATTTAATAAATGAAAAAATAGTGTTTTATTTATTTGCATGTGACTGTAATTATTAAGGGAATAATCAACTTGTTTATTAAGAAAGATATTCTAATATTAATGTGGTGAAACTCATAGTAATATGACTCATGTTTTTTGGGAAGTTTGGGATAATGTGAATCCCTTCTTGTATTTTGATTTGATAAAAAATTATTCTTTTTCAACACCTTGTGAGTGTGTTTCATTTGATATTAGTATTCCTTGGTAGAAATATAGTAGTAAAATAATTTTCTATGTGGTTTTTATGGATTAATACATAAAATTAGAAGAATATATAGATGGTTTATTAAGTGAAAAGGTTATTAAATAAACTATAGGAAATTTTTATGTGTTTATTTAATAAAATACCTATAACATGAGACTTTAAAAATATATTTTATGACTCATGGAATGTGGATCTGATGTTTTATTGATTCATAGATATTTTATGAGTTGTATTAATTATTTTATTTTTACTCTAAGTGGGGTTTTAATTGGACACTTGAAATCATGTATATGGTGCAGGATCACAATAGATTAGAGTGTTTTGTGATAAGGATTTTGAATCATTACTATCATCATTTATTTGGGGAAATTCAGGGAATAAATGTTAAATTTATTGAAGTCTCCCAATTATTTTTATGTCATATCTTTCTTTTGGAATTCTATTTGGATATTTTATTCACTAAAGAATAGAAAACCCAGTGTTGAAACATTTCCATCAATGGTTTCTTGGCCAGAGTACAGAATCCAATGGGAATATTCATACAGGTATTATACAAATCAATATGATATATTAATATATTAATGAAGTTTTTTGTAAGTTTTCTATGGAATGTTTGAGTAGTGAATGATGATCCTAGATATATATGGGAATCCAAGGTATTAAAATAGCATTATTAATTCTTATTGAATGTTTTATTTGTGTGAGGAATTTGTTCTTAAACTTCATAAGGATTTGGAGAACCCTGATGGAATAGAGGTTTGATGTTTTCTTATAAGACCCAATGAGTGTCTCTACCACGGAGGGTGAGGTAAAAATGTATAATAGAATCATTGGTGAGGGAATGATTTTTTTAAAATTTAATTAAGAAATAGTGGAATTATGATGATTTTGGTAACTAGTTTTAGGATATATCAATTGTGAGAGGGTATATGGTGATGAACTATCAATGAATTTGCACAGTTACTATGAGGAGAAACATGATATCATGGAACCTATAATTAGGAATGTGGGTCATGTATATTGTTATATAACGAGTGATATTAATAAGTGATAGGTTTAAAAAGACTATTATTTGGAGAAGGATTGTGCTCTTTGATTTAGAATCAGTGAAATGTTATAGATGGGAGACCACCAAAAAATTTCATAGATCTTGATACCCATTTCAATAAACTATTTTTAAACAGTAGGTATGATTTTTTGATGAATCCAAATCATAGGGGATTATGGTTTTGCATCAACATGTTGATGTATGTAATCAAGTTATGTTTGGTAGATGGAATATATCCAAATATTATTTTCGACCAGGTTTTATATAATAAATATTGAGAATGAACAATGGATGTGAGTAATATGTGTAACAATTGAAAATATTATAAATGGCATATTTACCTTGTTTTAAATATATTATTTGGTATAAAACAAATACATACCAAATATTCCATAATTAAAAATCATTCTCATATGTGATGAAGGAAACAAGTGATATATATATATATATATCAAGGAACCTATTCTAATCAAATAGTATCATGACAGTTATAATTAAAATATGAACATTATGAATTTTAATGCAACCAATAGAATAGTAATTTCACCTATGAAATAAAAAAAATTCATTAACTTATAAATGAAAATATTATAAATTTTTATCAAGGTGTTTGTAAATAAATATTTAAAACATTATGTTGGGGAATTTTCTATTAAATGTAAATGTTTATTTACAATTTAATAATTAATATAATTATTTAAGAGAAAAAATTATTTCATATAACGTTTTAATATGTTATTATTATTATTATTTTATAATAGGAATATTATTTGTGGATACCTTATATAATTTTTCCAAATTTTATAAAATTAGTTATAATATTTTAAAAAATACTTTTCTACGTAAAGGGTGATTGTAACCAAAAATAAAATTTATCATATTTAGAAAATGTTGTTAAAAAAGTGAGTCCATTTTTTACTCTACCCATCTTTAAATTCTAATGTTGTCTTTGTTGGATCATTTATAAAGTATTCTATTTTATAGTGAATAGTGAAGTACATTAATTAATAATATAAGGTAAATACATGAATTATTGGGTCTTGGATTATGTGTGGATGAGGTAATAACGCATTAGTTTATAATACAATGAATATTTTAATTTATTTAGTCCCAATTAACAATAATATTTAAATTCTTGATCAAAAGTACAACTCTAATTAATAAAATAAATAAAAAAACACTTATCTCTTCTCCCATAAATACCAACCCTCACCACCTCTTCTCTTCGCACATTTAAGACAAGCCGATTTCCTAAATTATACATAATAAAATTACAATGAATCTTACCCACATACATGATCTTATCTTCTCAACAAAATACCAATCCCAAATTCCTTAAGGAGGCTCTCAAAGAGAATAAATTCATGAGTTAAAATCTTATTTTGTTAGGTTTTAATTTATTTTTTCTTATTCTATTAACAACTCTCTAATAAAAGAGGCATGATAACTCTATTAATATATATATTATTAAATTTATTATATTAATGTAATATACAACATTATTTGTCTTCGATCATCCTTTTATTCTAACATTGAGAACACTATCCATGATGTGTAGATTCACTGCCCTCGTGAATGAAGAGTATTAATTTTCCATTAATACGTTCAATGCTGGTAAAAAAACCATTATTATGGTAAAATACTATTTCAGTAAACATATTACAACTTTAATCAGGTACTATAACCAGTATTTAAGCATGAAATTAATGGTCGTGAAAAATGAAAAAATAAATTATAATATTTTCATGAACATTTTATCTAGTCAATCATCGTCGTAACACATAACCAAATTTAATATGGGAACTTTGGAATTTAAATATTTTCATTAATAAAACATTGATTTGAGTTTGGAAAAATGTTAAATTTTTATAGAAACATCCATCATTGTATACAATTAAACCAACCTTGAACCCATTTAAACGAATGCTACCAAACCAATGATATCAAACTCTATAAGTCATAAAAATGGATATAAAAAAATTGATTAAATTATAATAAATAAAATAAATGCATATATGGTTATGTATTTAGTAATTAATTAATCTAATTTTATTCTCTATGATATTATTGTGATAAAATAACTCATACATAATGTTTTGTGACTATCAAACCTAACTACCTTTATTCAGGGTAATAACTCTTTTATGAAACATTTATGTGAGTATATTACTTTATTTTTACATAAATAAAATTTCCTTATTCTTCTTTTTTTATTCTAGGATATACATGTTTTCAACCATATTTTATGGAAACACATAACGATTTTCCAAAATAACCCTTCTTTCAAATTCACATCAAGTCTCTTCTATAGATTGATTCTTCCCCACTCAAGAATGATGATTCTTATACCACATATGTTCTTCCCATTATAATTTATAAACCCCAAATTTTACTTTTGAATTTAATTTTTATGAATTTCTCATGAAACAATTTTTTTTCAGGGTTTATTTTATTACTAATATTTTCATACGTTCGATGTTGAATGAATGATTATGTAAAAGTTATATTTCTGTTGGGTGGAACTGAAAATATATATACCTCCAATTAATTAGGAGATGTAATTTATATCATGAGATAATGTAAAATATTCATGATGTTTATTGACAATATTTTAAAATATGTTTGTGTTCTGATTATTCCTATATGTTATGCATGAACAAAATGATAGATTTGGTCACAATTTTGTTGGTTATTTTACCACTAAGATATATTGTCTCACTTTTATGCATTTCAACATTGCATTCCATTATCTAATGCCTCCTAGGATGATTTTTAAGATGACCAAATTATTTTGTTATGATGATGATAATTATGATCACAGATGAAATATTGATTCAGGTCATTGTGTATCCATTTATTGGGATTTTTGATCATTGATTTCATTGATGTATATCCTTAGGTGACTAAAACTACTACGAATTTCATGATAATTGTAGGGATAAATAAGAATAGTAAAAAAAAATTCATATATTTTATTATTCATAAGAGATGTATGGTCCTATGTTTCCCCTCATACTAAATCCTTTTATTCTGGTTTTGTATTGATATTAATTCATTTATTATAAAAATGATGTAATATTAATTTATGAAAAATTAGGGTATCTATTTTTGGTATTATACTATGGATTATTTAATTTGAACATAAGAATAGGTTACATTAGTTAAAATTAATTGTAAGAGAAAATTTATATGTTAGAATCTAAAAAACGTGTTTTAGAAAAATTATAACCATAGGGATCAAAAAATATGTCAATATAGAGTTAATTCAGAATAGGAATAAATTATGTATTCATTGACTATTGATTTGTTTTCATTCATATTTTTTATATTCTATAAAGTGGTTTGAACTAGTAGAATCTAGGAAAAGTGTATGTCTGAGTTATAATGTTGTTATTTCTCGAATGACATCCCCAATACCTAGAGAGTTGGAGTTCAAAATTTCAAGGGGATTCCGACCGAGCTATCTCTTGCTGTGAACAATAAACTTAATAATGTGAAATCTTTCACATCACCAAAGAGGTATAGTGTTTCTATCAAATCGTTTTTTTCGTAATGACCACTGATATTTAGTTGATCTTCTAATACAGTCATTTTGGAATAGTGGGTCAACTCAATGGAAATGATTTTTAATATTATTTATTTTTTTAGTAATGAGAATTTCCTATGGGAATTTCTCACCTAGATGGAGAGTCCAAGCAGTGGTGTGTGTTCATTTAGAACACCAACAGGAAATAAAAAATTGATGATATGTAGTGGGAAGACCATAAAAAAATATTACATAACATGTACCTCCCTTGAGATCTTCTTATAAATTTGTAGAGAGAATTCATAGAGGAAAAGATAAAATTAGGTTATTCTATCACAATAGAAAATGAAAATTTCTCATGGATTTCAAGGTACAAGTTGTGATTCTTTATAAAAAATGATTGAAAAATAGATATATTCATTAGTGGTTTAAAACCACTCCTTCAAATGACTCTGGATAAATGAGACTCTATAAGCTATAACGAAGATGTTCAGTGTGATATAAAAGTGGAGAGGTAGTTAGGTGAATGGCCCCATGGATATAGAGAAATGAAAAAAAGAATGAGTTTCTAGATTATTTATATAATGAGAACGGTGGAATGAAGACTCAACCACTCGCATATCAAAAATTTGGTAAGAATCATCAAGTTATATACCTCAAAATGATAGAGAAATGATAAAAGTGAGGGAAATATGTCCTCCAAGATCATGAATGATTGATATATATGAATAATCAACCAATATGAAGGGGGAAATGAGAGCACCACCCATGGTTCAATTCTTCATCTATAGGGAGCAAGGTTACTTTGATAGCTAGTTCACAAAACATCGACTACATGCTGTTAATCAATGCACCTGTACTCACACAACCTACAAGTGGTGAATGTTTTGTGATACAAGGAGGCTATTAAAAGAAATTATTTGATTTATAATCATCTATAATGATAACTGGATATACTTTAACTCATTGAATTTTAAAATCCATAAGCATTACTAACCGAAACATGTTATGGTGTTAGCACATGCCACATATGCTCTAAATATTTGGCTGGACTATCTCTATGGTTATAAGTGTGACCAATGTATTGAAAAAATTATTCTAAGATATATTTTCACACATAATGATCCTCACATGATTCAAAAAATATGGTTATATGTAAACAAGGTCCATGAATTACATATTAATTAATATTTGGGAAAGGAAAAAAAAGTAGTTAATGCTCCTAAATGAAAATAACCTTTTACACTATCAATGATGTGGGATATGAAAGACCCCATGTTAATGGATTTCAATAGGATGGATTTGTAAATCATAATTTAAGGGAATAAATCCTACCTTTCCCATATGTTTTCACATCCTTCTATCCAATATATAATTAATGCGGCATAATGGGATGATTTGGAATTACAAAATAGTCTTAATTTAGAAAAAAAAGGAATACTGAATGAGTTCTGCATCGATCATGATGGTTTGATATGATTTGGTATGAGGCTATGTGTGCCATTATCACCTGATATAATGAAGTATTCATTGGATCATGCACAAATATCACCCTTTTCTATCCATCTTATAAGTACCAAGACATATCGTGATCTTCGAGAACACTTATGATGAGACAACATGAATTATGAGATTAGATATTATATCTAATGTTTATTGGTATGTCAAGAAGCTAAATAATAATGAATGAAGTGAAAATGGGATGATTTATGTATTCCTTATATACATGTGGATGTGAGAAAATGTGATGATGTACATTGAAGCTTTCCCCCCGAAGACATTCCAAGGAACAATGCAATTAGGTTGGTGGAGGATCAACTCACCAAGACAATCCAATTTATCATTATATAAGATGCACAATATGTTTTACTACATACTTGGATATATGGGATGAATGTTGTGAGGCTTCATAGGGTACCACTTTTCATGTTATTTGATTATGATCCAATGTTCACATCTAAATTATAGAAAAGTATTCAATTTTATTTGAGTACATAATTGAATTTCATTATGTCATATAACCCCCAAACTAAAAGAATAATGAATAGAATACATAGATGCTTGAAGACATGCTAAGATCCTGCTCAATTTAATTCAATGATGGATCAGATCAGGATCTCCCATTGGTTGAGTTCTCATACAAAAACATCTTTCACTCCGAAATTTAGATGGATCCATATAATGCTCTATATGGGAAGAAATGTAGAACTCAATCCTATTTGGATGAATATATTGAATGAAAGATACTTGTCCTAATCATATTCAAGAAATGAAATAGATGGTAAAATAAATTCTACATCATATTAATGATTCCCAGAGTAGAAAAAAGATCTATTCACACAACTATTGAATAGAAATGTAGTTTGATGTTAGAGATAATGTAATTATTTGAATATCACCATGAAAATGAGTAATGTGGTCTGGGATGAAAGAGAAAATTATCCCATGGTATGTTCTTCTCTTTGATATCATTGTTCTCATAGTAGCAATGAACTATCTGCTTTTACATCCATAAAATAAGTCTCATGTATATTATTTTTTCAATGTATCTCTCACGAGGAATTACATACCTGACCCCTCAAATGTACTAAATCCAGTGGTGGTACGATTGGAGAATGTGCTCTCGGTTTATGAGAAGCTAGTAATGATCTAGAACCAAAGAGGAAATGTCCTACTAAATTTTAGAACTCACCATGTCTTATAGTTGTGGAGGAATAACAGGAACTAAAAGGAAATATTGGAACCAGAGGAAGCAATTATGGGGAAGTACCGTCACCTTTTTCACAATAGTATGTAAAACAAAATTTCTATAGAGCTATTTCAAAAGGGGGAAGAATGTAATTATCCAAAATTTTATGAATGGAAAATTTCCCTTCATATAATTATGTTATATAGTATATGAAACATACATAGAATAGAGTTCCCAATATAATAACATTCTCATAAAGGAAAAATTAATGAAGTGATATTTATAGAAATTAAGGAACCTATTCAATTTGATTAGTAACATGGCCATTGAAATAGAAAGATTATAATTACAAATATTAATATGGCCCATATAATAGTAACCTCAACTATGAATTTATAAATAAAATATATGCATCTTATGAATGAAAATATAATATATTAAAATAATAGTATAATTCATTAATTTTTTTAAAAAATGATAAACTATTTGTGGGAATTTTTAGAAAACATAAATGTTTATTTGAAATTTTATAAATAATAGAATAAATTAAAATAAAACATATTTTCATAAAATATATTACTTATTAAATATTTCATTTTATTATAATTATATGAAACTTTTATGAGACCTAATTAATTTTTCAAAATGTCCAAAAATTAGTTATAATATTGAAATCAGAATTTTCATGTAATTTGTGATTTTAACAAAAAATGTAAGATCTCATAGTTAAAAACATTTTCCTAAAATGCAGTCTATTTTTGAATTATTCAAGTTTAAAAATAGTTATGGTTATTTTGTTTGGATTTTTCTAAATTCGTTGAATTGTTGATGAATTGTGAAATACAATAATTTACGATACAAGAAAAATACATTATTTAATGATCCATGGATGATGTATTGATTAGATGAGAACCCTTTTGTTTTAATATCCTGATACTTTTACAGTATTAAGTTACTATAGTGAACAATATTGATATTCATCCGAAAAAATATTAAATAAAATAATAAAAAAACCCCTATCATCCCCATTTAAAACCACCCCTCAACACCTCTTCAACTCAAAGTTTCTAAGACTTTTAGAATTTATATATTCATATAAATACACTTTCGAAGACTCTTACCCAGATCCAAGATCATCTGGTTGCAACATAATACCACATCCATGTTCATTTAGGAGGATCTCAAGGAAAAGGAATTCAAGAGGCGAAATATTCTTTTTTATATTATAATATATTTTTCATTATTTTTATCTCATCATATACCCTATATAAATATTCATGATAACTCCAATATAATATATATATGACTGAATTATTTATGTTATAGAAATATCTATAATTTCATCTCTTTTGTCCCCCATTTATTATAAAAATGAAAACGTCGAATGTGATGTGTCAATTTACCGACTACGTGGAAGATTATTTTAATTTTCCATTAACTCTTTAAAGGGTAATAATAAATCCATTATTGTGGTTAAATTAGTTTTTAATATAAAAAATATAACTTTTATCATGTACTTGATCAAATATATAAACATGATATAAAAAATGATACAATTTCATGACAATTTTAAAAATCACAAAAATAAATTAAAATATTTTCATCAATATTTTAACTAATGTATCATCATCATATAACATAATAAAATATATGATACCATTTTATCATATGGATGATAATTAATAATTCTTAATTCTTACATCTAGATAATTAGTCTCATTTTTCATTAAATTATGTAAATATATACAAGTAAACCTTCCTTGAAACTATAAAAACAAAAACTCCCAAAACAATGATGGTGACATATATAACTCATAAATATGTCAACACAAGAACTTAATAATATTATAATAACTAAAATACATTTCCAAGAGGTTCTAGATTATGTAATAAATTATTTTAATTTGAATATCTAAGATATTAAAATGGTGAAATCATTAAAACATAAGGTAAGGGGATTCTTTAACCTTACAACCTTTATTTATATTATACCTATAACTTGAAAAATTTCTGTGTTGATATTCCTTTAATGTTAATTAAATATTCTTTCATTGTTCTTCCATATTTATTTTCAAGGATATACATTTTTTAACATATTTTTATGACAAATGTAAATAAATTTGAAAAGAACTCTGCTTTCTAATTCTTATGTCGACTCCTATTGAGATTGTTTCTTCCTCACTCGTGTGTGATGATTCTTATTCCATATATATTTTTACCTTTCTATTTTGTGAAACCAAAATTTTATTCATGATTTGATGATTTTTTCAATTCTCATCAAACAAATTTATTTTTCATGGGTTCATTCATGCCTATGGTTGTTATACATTCTATAATGCATGAATTGTTATGTAATTATTTTATTGTGAAGGATGGGACATGTGTTATATTCCTCTATGTTGAGTTGATTAATTATGTGTATATCATGATATAATGTGAAATATTAATAAACTTGATACAATATTTGGTGAAAAATTATGATGTTATGGTTATCCACATTTGATCTGTGTTTTCATGATGCTAGATTTATTCACAACTATATATTGTATTTGACTAGTAAGACAAGAAGTTTCATTTTTATGCATTTCCACATTCCATGGAATTATGCAGTTCCTGATCTAATGATTATTATGATGAACATATGCTTCTATTGTGATAATTATTTATATTCTCACCCTTAATATATTGATTCATGAAATTATCTATCATCTTACTAGGCTTTTAAGTCACCCATTCCATTTAATTATATCGTAATTTGACTACATGTAATATATATTTCATTATTTTTAGAACAATTAAAAAGAAGATTTTATATAAGTGTATTTATTATTATTCAAAAGAGATGTATGATGTTAATTTTCCCATGAATTCAAATGTTTTGATCATTGCTTTGTAACTCTATTGTGTGGTATATCATTAAAGTGATTTAAAATTATTTTAAGATACTGTATGTTCTCAATAATGGGTCATAGTTTTGTGTGATGTTTATTTATGAGTCTTAATAAATATATTCATTTGATGAACATGATTATGAATGGTGGTGCATCAAAAAAACTATAATTTCACTAATATTGATGCATGGTATTATGACTTGAATTAAATAATTTTGTTATGTCATTGGTTTGAGGTTATATATTATATATATTATTATGTATAATAATTCATAAGTTAAAATGTGATTATAAACATTGATACCAACTAATGTTATATGAAATTGAAAGATTATAATTTAGATATTTCTTTGGATAAGTGGTATCTATGTATTGTCTATGTAATTAGTCATCTTCCTGAGGGAATGGCCTATTGGGTATTATAAAGGATGTAAATTTGGTGGGGGTATAACTATAATGGATCATTATTCATTGAGTGGAATGCATCCATAATGATTTAGGATAAGATTTTTCATGGGGGGACATTAAGTTATAACGAGGCATTGCGAGAGATGTGAAATAAATTGATTAATTCTAGGGTTTAGATAAAATATTGACATGAACATAACTAATAATGGATTACAAATTATTATGGGACTCTCAAATCAATTATTGTTATTTTTTATAATAATTTCATGTAGAGTAATATTAGGTATATATGTGTAATTGTTTGGATTTTATAAAAAACCACACCTAATGGGGTTTGTGTAATTATATAATACCAAAGTTTGTAATAGATATAATTGGGAATATTTTATCTATATTAACTTTAGATATTTTTTATTATTGATGTGATTTTTAATATTTAACAGTAGGATCCCCTGGATATATCATGTGTAGAAAATTGTTGGTGATAGTTTTATTTTTATAATGTATTGAAAAACTTAAACTATTTGACCCATTAATCCATTATGTGACCAATGGGTGTTAATAGGTTTATAGTATAATTCGAAGGAGAATATCCCACTGTATCGGACCATGGGATGGTTGAATCACCACATTGCGTGCCTAATGGATCACTGAATGGATTATTTTTGTTGGAATCGTACTTTCTACTAAAAAGTTAATTATTTTTAATTTGAAAAAATTTATTTCATTTGAGAGATTATTTATCAAAAACATATATCAATGTTCTTCTATTTTATTCTATTTTTAAAACTTATGAGGAACCATTTTTTCTTTAATTCCCTTCTCATTCAACCACCTATTGATTCATGGAGAATAGATTTTTTTATTTAGTTATTAGTGTGAACTCCTCCGTCTTACACTCCATTATATTCGTCCTCTACCTTTTAAACTAATTGTGTGTCTTAAGGATTATGGATTTTAATGAAAATATAATATTTTTTGGAAATGAATTGATTAAAGATATTTTCTATTTTTTGATGTTAAAGGATACTATAAGAGTATGATCAAGGATAGTTATATCCATTTTTATGAGTTAATCTACATACCTTACTATTCATGGGGTTTACATAATGTTGAAATTTTATTTGTATTAAGTTGGTTCCAGTGGAATGCAATTAGAATAGAAATGGATTATGAGTTGTGGAAATATTAAAATATGCCACATTAATATAGATTATTTTATTTATAAACCATTTAGGGAATATAAATAGATCTAACCATATTAGATTAAAATAGACATATTTTATTATTTAATTATTATTGTTTTTTAGCATAATCATGTATGAAATTGATAGATTTATAGCATTATTGGTGTGGTCAATTGATGATATGTACATAGATGAGGATGTATAATTGTGTCCCATAATTTCATGAGGAAATAATTATGGTTTTATTTATTTAGTCTCTAATGTTGAATCCATATATAATTAGGAATATATTTTCTTGGATGTAAGTGCATAAGTAAGTGTTTATGAAACGAGATTGAAACATGAGTGAGTCCAACTATGTGTGAAAGGTATTTGAATTTAATATCCTCTTAGTGATTTCATATGAGATATGCAGTTTTTACATTGTGAACAGGGATATGCCTCATAACATAGAGGCATGTATTAAGTAAATGGGAACTGAATTGGGAGTCTACTATTTATAAATAAAACAATTAAACAATATAATTCCCATTATGAATCATGTTATGAAAGATCATATAAAAAATAATAGAAATGAATACATGTTATGTCACGACCCGCCCTCGGGGTCCGTGCCGTGACTACCCCAAGCCCACCTTCCATAGCCCAGGGGCTGGCGACTAGCACCAAGGCGTAAATCCCAGTAAAAAGGGAAGGCATTGCCTTTGTAAAGTAAACAAACACCACAGAGTAAGCAAGAGGAAAGTAAACACTAAGTAAAAACAGAGTACAACTGAAAGTGCGGAAAAGTAAATGGGCCAGTATACAAACCCAAACTGAAAGTAAAGTACAACTCGAAAGGGAAAACAGAAACTGTAAGTAAAAGCCGCTACAACGAGCTGTCCACTGGAGATCCCACCTAAAGGATGGGTACAGATAGCTCCACTGCACCACGGGTCCCGTCGTCCGCTCCGAACACGTCCCGCCTAGTGGTCCACCTCCAGGTACCGTCCTGCTCTGCAAGCATTAGCCAAGATCAATGTTGTCCGTCGTCTGCAACCAACACAACGTAGTGCGGGCATAGCCCGTGCAGGGGTGAGTATAAGCTACTCAGTAGGGACCCCGAGACCCCTGAAGGTCTCTCAAAATCCACAAAGGATAAATCAAAAGGAAAGGTACAATCATGAAGTAACAACCGACACTGCTTAGGTATATGCCCATACATATACCTAAGTCATTAATTTCAAATACGCTCCAACCTCCAAGCCCAAGTACAACTCATTCCACACAGGAAAGTATATGTATTCCACATAGGAAAGCAAAACGAAATCCACACAGGATAGCACAATAGAAACCACACAGGAAAGTAACAGGTTTCATCTCACACAGGTATACTTCATCGAAAGACGATAATGTTGATCTCTGATCCATCTAAGTTGTCAGACCCACAAAGGATCGATAGGTAACTAACCCCCGCAAAGACCCACACATGATCGGGCCCACACAGGACCTGTAGGCGCTGTTCACACAGGACCGCTGAGCACAAAGACCCACACAGGATCGGACCCACACAGGCTCGGGCCCACACAGGACCTATAGCACTGATCCACGTAGGATCGCTGAGTGCTGTAGTCTTCGTCGTCGAATCCACACAGGATCTCTGTACTGTCGTCGTCGCAGTCAAAGTAACAGTAGCAGTAGCAGTAGCAGTAGTAGTCACAGTCGCAGCCAGCACTAGGGTTCCCGCACACAACAAGCTCGTTCGGAGGGTCCGCTCCATGATCCGAGAGGATGATACATCAACAGTCACAATTTCCAGAGTTGATGTGCGAAAAGTTCCGTATCGTCAATAGGAACTCAACGCAATAGACGGCGCGTCGATCGGACGCCCAATCTGAGAGTTATTGGCTTTTTCGTCCCAGGGGCCCGGTTGGTTTCTAAGGAAAAACCAACCCGACCGTACTCCACCTGCGTCCAAACCTCGGGCGGAGTATGCCAAAAGATCCGTCTCACTAAGAGGAACATAAAAAAGCTTATGGCACGTCAATCGGACGTCTGTAGCTCAAGATATGAGCGTTTCCGCTCCGAAGGCCCGGTTGGTTTCGTGAACGAACCAACCCGGACGAACTCAAAGTATTCCTAAAATTTGAGTGAAATATACCGAATCGACCGTCTCGATCCAAGGATCGCAATGCCGCTAACGGTTCATCGATCGGAGGTCCGTGGCTCAAGTTATGGCCAAAAGACCGAAAATGATTCGAAAACGAGGGGTCCGGGTCCGGGCCGACCCGGCCCGGCCGGCGGCGGTCCGGCGCGGCGGCGCGGTCCGGCGCGGCCCCGCCGGCGGCGGTGCCGCCTGGCACCACACGGGTGCAGTGCGCGGGGGGCATGGCCCCTGCTTTCCAACTGGCGGCGCGGCTTAAGCCGCGCCTTTGGAGAACCGGCCCCCTTCGTGGGGGCCTGCTTGAGGAAAACCGGGGGGCTGCCTTCCCCCCTTAATGAAACCGCCCCCTCATAAATGGGGGGGCATTTGTGACCTGGATGGGGGAATTTAATTCCCCCGGTCTTTCACCTTCCGGCCGGCCCACCTGGACGGCCGGTTTTTCTTCAACGGGACCGGCAAAGCCGGTCCCCTTCTGGTTTCCGAAGCCGGTGGCCCGGAACCGGCCGCAGTGTTCGTCGTCCGGCGCGGTGCAACGACACCGCACCCTACCACCGCGGCCCCGCTCTGGCCGCAGCGCCTTCGGTTCCCTTTGACGCGGCGCGACGGCGTCGCGTTCATGATAATCCATCCACGGCGCGACGCGACGGCGTCGCGTAAATAAGTTGGGCGATTCCCACGTGGTGCGACGGCAACACGCCTTCTCGTTCATCCACAAGATTATATAAATAACCAAGAACAAAGGAGGGGGAATTCGGCCGTGTTTGTGCGGTCCGACCCCCCTCTCGTTAGATGATAACTCTTAAATATTTAATCACAAGATTATCATTCTAGACCCAAGAACGAGAGTAAAGAAATAAACCACAACAAACCCCTACCTTGGGTTCAAGTTCGAAGATCGTCAACGACCCGCGGAAGACAACGTCGCGGAGGTCGGGCGTCGCAGTAATCGTTCGTCAAATCCGATGACGAAGAGGTACGTCCGAAGAGGTACGTCGTTGGAGAATCTTCGTAAGCCGACGAAGGAAGTCCGAGGAGGAAGCGGTGTTCCCTTTCGTTGACACGGAAGGCATCGTCGATCTTCGGATACAATCAGCTACGAAGAAGAGAGGAGCGGCGTTCTTCGTCGGAGCTCGAAGGTTCTTCGCGTTCTTCGTCAAGCTTGAAGAAGAAGAAGAAGAAGAAGAAGGAGAAGAAGAAGAAGGAGAAGAAGAAGGCTTCAAAACTCTCAAGAGGCTAGAGAATTCTAACCAAATAAAATAAGCTAAGAGCTTATTTTATTTACTCAACCAAACCTTTTTGAATTTCAAAGGTTTGAAAAAGTTTAAACAACTCATCCCAATTAATAAGCTAAGTTTTCAATTTCATTTAAAAAGGGGAGTTAAGGGAGTTTTGAGAGGATATGGAAAGTTGGGTTTCGTGTGGGCCCCACCACACTTAATCCTCCCAAGGGGGGTTAAGTGGATGTGGGTCCCACCTTTAACTTCCTTTGAGAGGAGTTAACCAACAAGTAAGAAAAATAAAAAGTGTTCCACATTTTTATTTAAATTTTTTATAATTCTCCAAAAAACTAACTTTCGTCCCGCAATAAACGCAACTTCGGAAAAGGTCTCCTTTAGCGAATATCGGCGCTGCGAGTTCATCGGTGTCCTCGGATTTAAATTCCGAGCACCGGATCAAATGTTAGAAATTCCCGCTCGTTCGTTCACTAAACGTACCCGAGCCAAACTTTGGAAATTGATTCCGGGAACACCGAGCCTCGGAATCAGGTGCCGTTAGAAACCGCGCTCTTGTAAAATTCCAAAGAAAATTAAGAAAAAAATTTCCCTTGAATTTTACGGGTCTTTACATTACTCCCACCTCAGGGCTTTACGTCCCTGTAATGATACATCAAAAACTAGGGAAACAAATGAGGGTACTAGCACGCATCTGAGCCTCCCACTCCCATGTGCTCTCTTGGAGGTTCCCATACTACCATCTGATGCGCACAAGAGGAATCGATCGCCCAAGTAGGACCCGCTCCTGTCGATTCTCTATCTCCACTAGGACCTCCGTAAAAGTTTCCCCATCGTCAACGTCAAGCTCCCCATGGTCAATGATGTGCGTTGGGTCGTGCACGTATCTCCTCAGCTGAGACATGTGGAAGACGTCTTGCACCCGCTGCAACTGAGGTGGTAGAGCCAGGCGATAAGCCACCTCGCCAACCCTGCTGAGGACCTGGAAGGGTCTGATGAAGCGTGGAGACAACTTTCCGCCTCGGCCAAATCTCCTCAAACCACGTCGAGGTGAGACCCGCAAGAAGACGTGGTCGCCATCCTCGAACTCTAGTGGCCTCCGCCTCCTGTCAGCATATGACTTCTGTCGGCTCTGAGTTGTCCTCATCCGCTCTTGGATGAGCTGGACCTTCTCTGTCGTGGCCTAGACCATCTCCGGTCCCACCAGTGCTGACTCCCCAGGGTCTGTCCAACACAAAGGAGATCTACAAGGACGGCCGTACAACGCCTCATACGGTGCCATCCCGATGGTGGAGTGGTAGCTGTTGTTGTACGCAAACTCCACCAAGGGTAGGTGGTCCTCCCAGCTATGACCAAAGTCGAGGACACATGCGCGGAGCATGTCCTCGAGAGTCTGAATGGTCCTCTCCGTCTGACCATCCGTCTGAGGGTGAAAGGCTGTGCTCAGACGTAGCTGCGTCCCAAACGCCTCCTGTAACCCCTTCCAAAGCCGGGAAGTAAAGCGAGCATCTCGATCGGAGACGATAGATGATGGCACACCGTGGAGCTGCACAATCTCCTGAACGTAGTGACGTCCCAATCTCTCCACTGAGCCCTGCTCTCTGATGCATAAGAAGTGTGCCGACTTGGTGAGTCGGTCAACAATCACCCATATGGAGTCGTGACCTCTGGAAGTGCGTGGAAGTCCAGTCACGAAGTCCATAGATATGTCGTCCCACTTCCACTCCGGGACCTCCAAGGGCTGTACCAAGCTTGCTGGTACCTGATTCTCTGCCTTCACCTGCTGGCAGGTGAGGCATCGAGAAACGAACTCTGCCACTACCTTCTTCATGCCCGGCCACCAGTGCTGTCGTCTAAGGTCCTGGTACATCTTCGCCACTCCAGGATGTACCGCCAAAGGAGAAGATATACCTGAGTCTCTGATGATCAGAAAAGACTGTAAAGCGCTCGCCCATCAGGTAATGTCGCCATGGATTCAGAGAGAAGACCACTGCTGCTAACTCCAGGTCATGGGTAGCGTAGTTCTGCTCATGCGGCCTCAACTGACGTGATCCATAGGCGATCACTGCCCGCTCCTGCATCATAACACATCCGAGTCCGGTCCCTGATGCATCGCAGTAGACTACGTAACCTACTCCCTCCTCAGGCAACCTCAAGATAGGTGCGCTGGTCAACCTCTGTCTCAGCTCCTGGAAGCTCTGCTGACATTTGTCTAACCACACGAAGGGTTTCCCCTACCTCCTTAACGTACGACAAAGCTGCAAAGATTTCTCCTTTGCCGAGAAGTGAAATCTGGTCTCATCCCCTGGATGAACCACGTTCCTTGCCTAATACAGTCAATCCCGTCATGATTAGTTAATTCATGGCATGGATGACATCGTAAGGCATCGACGCTGCTACAAAGAGATCCAACTGTTACTCTCGCCTCCAAGGGTTGAGTCACACTGTCGGCATCAGTGTGTGGTCACTGGGTTTCCTCCAGTAAGAATCTCGCAAGTGAGGGTCAATTCAACAGTTTTTAACCGGAACCTCTTAGTAAAAACAAACAAAAGACAAGAAAAAAAAAGTCACCTAGGCAAGTATCTTTTATTACTCCAACTTAAAGTACAAGGACACAAGGAAACAGAAACTACGAAGCTAGAGGCATTATGGGAAAAGGCCTCTATTCCTGGAGCTAGTCCCGCACTAGTCCACCCGCTTCCGGAGCTCCATGATCGTAAGCTTCAGCTGCCTGAAGCTGTGCTCTCCCCTGAGTTCGGGGTGGACCTCCTGGTGGTGGTGGTGGTAGAGCCTCAAAGCGTCGCCCACCACCTACTGCTCGGCCAGCTCCTCTGCCTCGTCCGCCTCCTCCCTGCGGACCGTCACATTCGATCCTCTACCTCTTCCTAGGTGGTTCCTCAACCATCTGCTGCTCCTCTGCATGGCGGGTCGGGCAGTCACGAGCCATGTGGCCTTGCCCGCCGCATGCATAGCACTGTCTTCCACTCGAAGGACTGGCTCCGCACTGTGTGCCCCGCACTGCTGAGCTAGTGTCCTGAGGTGGTCTGCCTGAAGGTCTGGTCTGCCTGGACCCCTGAGTCATCCGTCGACTGCCAGCCGCAGAAGACTCTGCCACGTGCCGCTCTGCGGTGGGTCTCGACGCTGGTGTAGACTCAGCAAGGAAGCTCTCAATCAAAAGGGCCCGCTCCAGTACTCCTGTCTGAGTCGGTATACTGAGGGAGATCAGCGATGCCCTGATCTCGTGTCTCAAACCCTGCTCGAAGGTCCGGGCCCGGAAGAATGGGTCTCGTACCATGTCGGTCGAGTAGCACGAGAGATCAGTAAATATCACCGAGTACTGAGCGACCGTCATGCTACCCTACCGCAGCTGAAGAAGCTCAAGGATATGCACCGCACGAAGGGTGGCTGGGACGAACTCCGAGCGGAAGAGGCTCTCAAAGTCCTTCCAAAGTAGAGATGCCTCATCGTGCACCTGGAGCATCAAGCTCCACCATCGTCCTGCTGCTTCGTGTAGTAGGATCGCAGCGAGGATCACCATGAGGTCTGCTGGTGTCCTCACTAGCCTAAACACACGTACAACGGCCTCCAGCCAGTCCTCGGCTGCCTGGGGGTCCGACTCCCCACGGAACCTGGGCGGTCGCTGGCGCTGAAACTCATGCAGTGCGCTGAGGCGACGTGCATCGTCAGCGGCTGGTGCTGGAGGCATCGGTGGCTCAACGGGTAGAGCTACCGCTAGTGCCACTGCTGACAAAGGACCCTGCACCGAGGCCTCGTCGCTCGGTGGGCTGTCGTCACACTCGACTCTCGGAAACCTAGCTGGCTGCCGTCGTGGGGCCATCCTGAAAAGGAAACAGGTGCGCCACGGTCAGAACAGTATACCTGGTGAGCTGATATGATGTAATCACAAAGAAAACATTGAAACACACACGCAATCAATGTTTTCATGAATTAAGTCAGAAATCAGAAGTCAGGGTCCTGGTGTACGGATATGTCTGCCGCCGCACCAACACGGGACTCCCTGGACTGATAACCACACTCAATACGCTAAACATTATTGTTTCACATAGAAAAGATCAGAGTTCGCGGTAGAACTGAACTCCTTTGATACCAATTTGTCACGACCCACCCTCGGGGTCCGTGCCGTGACTACCGTAAGCCCGCCTTCCATAGGCCAGGGGATGGCGACTAGCACCAAGGCGTAAATCCCGGTAAAAAAGGAAGGCATTGCCTTTGTAAAGTAAAAAACACCACAGAGTAAGCAAGCAGAAAGTAAACACTAAGTAAAAACAGAGTACAACTGAAAGTGCAGAAAAGTAAATGGGACAGTATACAAACCTAAACTGAAAGTAAAGTACAACACGAAAGGGAAAACAACAACTGTAAGTAAAAACCGCTACACCGAGCTGTCCACTGGAGATCCCACAGGAAGGATGGGTACAGATAGCTCCACTGCACCACGGGTCCCGTCGTCCGCTCCGAACACGTCCCGCCTAGTGGTCCACCTCCAGGTATCGTCCTGCTCTGCAAGCCTCAGCCAAGATCAACGTTGTCCGTCATCTGCAACCAACACAACGTAGTGCGGGCATAGCCCATGCAGGGGTGAGTATAAGCTACTCAGTAGGGACCCCGAGACCCCTCAAGGTCTCTAAAAATCCACAAAGGATAAATCACAAAGAAAGGTACAATCACGAAGTAAAAACCGACACTGCTTAGGTATATGCCCATACATATACCTAAGTCATTAATTTCAAATACGCTCCAACCTCCAAGCCCAAGTACAACTCAGTCCACACAGGAAAGTATACGTATTCCACACAGGAAAGCAAAACGAAATCCACACAGGATAGCACAACACAATCCACACAGGAAAGTAACAGGTTTCAGCTCACACAGGTATACTTCATCAAAAGACGATAAAGATGATCTATGATCCATCTAAGTCATCGGACCCACGAAGGATCAATAGGTAACTAACCCCCGCAGAGACCCACACAGGATCGGGCCCACAGAGGACCTGTAGGCGCTGGTTCACACAGGACCGCTGAGGGCAAAGACCCACACAGGATCGGACCCACACAGGATCGGGCCCACACAGGACCTGTAGCCCTAATCCACGTAGGATCGCTGAGTGTTGTAGTCTTCGTCATCGAATCCACACAGGATCTCTGTACTGTCGTCGTCGCAGTCACAGTAACAGTAGCAGTAGCAGTAGCAGTAGTAGTAACAGTCGCAGCCAGCACTAGGGTTCCCGCACACAACCAGCTCGTTCGGAGGGTCCGCTCCACGAGCCGAGAGGCTGATACATCAACTGTCACAAATTCCAGAGTTGATGTATCCAAACGTTCCGTATCGTCAACAGGAACTCAACGCAACAGACGGCGCGTCGATCGGACGCCCGGTCTGAGAGTTATTGGCTTTTTCGTCCCAGGGGCCCGGTTGGTTTCTAAGGGAAAACCAACCCGACCGTACTCCACCTGCATCCAAACCTCGGGCGGAGTATGACAAAAGATCCTTCTCACTAAGAGGAACATAACAAAGCTGACGGAACGGCAATCGGACGTCCGTAGCTCAAGATATGAGAGTTTCCGCTCCGAAGGCCCGATTGGTTTCGTGAACGAACCAACCCGGCCGACTCAAAGTATTCCGAAACATGGAGTGCGATATACGAAATCGACCGTCTCGATCCAAGGATCGCAATTCCGCTGACGGTTCGTCAATCGGAGGTCCGTGGCTCGAGTTATGGCCAAAAGACCGAAAATGATTTGAAAACGGGGGGTCCGGGTCCTGGCCGACCCGGCCCGACCCCCCCTGGGTCGGCCCGAACCAGGTCGACCAGACCCGGGTCCGACCTGGCCTGGCCAGTGGCGGTCCAGCGCAGCGGCGCGGCCCGGCCGGCGGCGGTGCGGCCTGGCGCCGCAAGGGTGCAGCGCGCGGGGGGCATGGTCCCCGCTTTCCAACTGGCGACGCGGCTTAAGTCGTGCCTTTGGAGAACCGGCCCCCTTCGTGGGGGCCTGCTTGAAAAAAACCGGGGGTCCGCCTGCCCCCCTTAATGAAACCGCCCCCCTCATAAATGGGGGGGCATTTGTGACCTGGCCGGGGGAATTTAATTCCCCCTGTATTTCACCTTCCAGCCGGCCCACCTGGCCGGCCGGTTTTTCTTCAACGGGACCGGAAAAGTCGGTCCCCTTCCGGTTTCCGACGCCGGCGGCCCGGCGAGCCGCCGGTCTTCTCGTCCCGCCGCGGCCCGGAACCGGCCGCGGTGTTCGTCGTCCGGCACGGGGCGACGGCACCGCACCCTACCGCCACGGCCCCGCTCCAGCCACGGCGCCCTCGGTTCCCTTCGACGCGGCGCGACGGCGTCACGTTCATGATAATCCTTCCACGGCGAGACGTAAAGGCGTCGCGTAAATAAGACGGGTGATTCCCGCGTGGTGCGACGGCACCACGCCTTCTCGTTCATCCAAAAGATTATATAAATAACCAAGAACAAAGGAGGGGGAATTCGGCCGTGTTTGTGTGGTCCGACCCCCCTCTCGTTAGATGATAACTCTTAAATATTTAATCACTAGATTATCATTATAGAACCAAGAACAAGAGTAAAGAAATAAACCACAACAAACCCCTACCTTGGGTTTATGTTCGAAGATCGTCAACGACCCACGGAAGACAACGTCGCGGAGGTCGGGCGTCACGGTAATCATTCGTCAAATACGATGACGAAGAGGTATGTCCGAAGAGGTACGTCGTTGGAGAATCTTCGTAAGCCGATGAAGGAAGTCCGAGGAGGAAGAGGTGTTCCCTTTCGTTGATACGGAAGGCGTCGTCGATCTTCGGATACAATCGGCTACGAAGGAGAGAGGAGCGTCGTTCTTCGTCGGAGCTCGAAGGTTCTTCGCGTTCTTCGTCAAGCTTGAAGAAGAAGAAGAAGAAGAAGGAGAAGAAGAAGCAGGAGAAGAAGAAGGCTTCAAAACTCTCAAGAGGCTAGATAATTCTAACCAAATAAAATAAGCTAAGAGCTTATTTTATTTACTCAACCAAACCTTTTTGAATTTCAAAGGTTTGAAAAAGTTTAAACAACTCAACCCAATTAATAAGCTAAGTTGTCAATTTCATTTAAAAAGGGGAGTTAAGGGAGTTTTGAGAGGAGATGGGAAATTGGGTTTCGTGTGGGCCCCACCACACTTAATCCTCCCAAGGGATGTTAAGTGTATGTGGGTCCAACCTTTAACTTCCTTTGAGAGGAGTTAACCAACATGTAAGAAAAATAAAAAGTGTTCCACATTTTTATTTAACTTTTTATAATTCTCCCAAAAACTAACTTTCGTCCCGCAATAAACGCAACTTCGGAAAAGGTCTCCTTAAGTGAATATCGGCGCTGCGAGTTCATCGGTGTCCTCAGATTTCAATTCCGAGCACCGGATCAAAAGTTAGAAATTCCCGCTCGTTTGTTCACTGAACGTACCCGAGCCAAACTTTGAAAATTGATTCCGGGCACACTGGGCCTCGGAATCAGGTTCCATCAGAAACCGCGCTCTTGTAAAATTCCAAAGAAAATTAAGAAAAAAATTTCCCTTGAATTTTAGGGGTCTTTACATGTTATCTATTAATACAATTATATGCAAGGATGACAATATATGGAACAGAAGGTCGTTTCCATGATTTTTTTCTAATGGGTATGACCGATTTATATTATGGATCCTTCCTTAAACTATATGTGTTAAACACATGGATATTGAAACATCATGTTTTGGCACACAGTAGATTGAAATTAGACTGGTGGTGTTATAAGACATCAGGAATGTATCTTTATACAATAGAGGATCCAGACTATAAATTGGGAACTATGTTGGTATATTGGGGTAACTATATCCTATCCATAATAGTGTACAATTAATGTATCAATAAATATATTCACCTCATAAACATTAGTCACATAATCTAACAGATGAAGATTAATATAAAATATAATTATAATAAATGTAATGTAGTAATTTCCCAAACAACAATACAATCATGGGAAAATAAAATCATATAACCTTCTACTCAGCTAGACACATATAATAATCAAACCAAATGAATAAAAGACATTATATTTATTACTATACTAAACTATACCTCATCTCAAGAAACATGTAATTATTCAAACCATCCAACTCAATAAACATAAATCCTCAATATATCTTTTTCCTTCTATAATTTGAGAGTTTTCTGGTATAACCAAGATTTTTATTGGCCCATAAAAAGTTTTTTTAAATCTCCATAATCCACTATAAATGGAATCGTTATATAACCATTCAATAAATAGTTTTTTATGTACCCTAGAAAATAGTTATAATAAAACCATCTATATCATTTAAATGATAATCATAAAAGTCATTATACATTAGGGGTGATTTTATCCCTAGAATGTTATGATATATATTTATCCTAGGATGGGGTTTCTATGAGGACATCGGGATGATGATTTTATCCATTATCCTACCAATACTTTTATACACATCCCTGGTGAACAAAAAAATAATTGAGATGTAAAATACCCATCTGTGTAATAAAAAACATCATCAAGTTGTAAAATACCAATCCATAGAGTCCAACCAACTTCCACCAAGAATTCTGTTCTCTCTTGGTTTGTCAATCAATACTATTATTCATATGGGGTTCATGTTCACCCTTTAATTAACCATAAATCCTAACATTAAACCAGGGGATTTGTTCACACAATATCTAATCAATAATCACACTATCTACATATGGAATATGTTCACATATATTCTAAAATGGTGTCCCAATTTTCCATTTCCCTAGGGGACATATTATCTCCCTCAAAAATCATCATTCAAATTAAATTAATTTAATGTAAAACAGTTCATATAAATAGTAATCATTAATTCCACATAAAAAATCACATTTAATATTTTTTTATACGTTTTATTGTAATATAATACATAACAGTCGTGAAACATGCCATTTACATAGTGCAAATGAAATCAATATTTCATTGATAACATAATATAAAATCAAATTATATTAACTCATATGCAATCATATCGAAAAAGCCATAGTCCCCATTATGAACCATTAGAATCCACTCATAATAACAAACCATTAACCATGTATAATTATAACATAAAAAAATTATTGTGTTTTAAATGTGTCATTACACACTATTATTGAACATCAGTATTTAAGTCATAATGGAATTAAATTGTCAAAGACAAAATAAAAACACTATTTAAAATTTAAATTTTGAGTCACACATACCATGTTCACGATCATTTAATAAATAATTCATATTCTTGTAGTTACCCTTTTAATTGATTTCCATGAATTTTAATGAGCTATTTATTTATTTTGAGGCGTAATAACATTAAAAAAATAAAACTACATTGCTTTAATGTGATGCCATAACCATGGAACAAAACACCAAATAAAAAATGTGATTAAAAGTTAATTAAATAGAACTGACAACCTAAACATTGATTTTTCTCAAATTATCGTGAAGGGATAATAGTTTTTAAGTCCCATTAAATCCGATTCAAATCATCACTGACCCCTCATATCATATCTCAGAAACTAAAATCTGAATTAATTATTTAAATTATTTTGAAATATTTATATGACCCAAAATAAACTCATCCTAATATCTTGCAACTGATTGGGACCCATTATACTATAAAAACCCCATTCCATGGGGTTTCTGCCTCCCCATGCACAATACTAATCCCAAAATATGTTAAATCCCGAACCTTGTGTGCCAAAACTATCATCAAATAAGTCAAAAATTGTACAAAAGAATAAGATCACCCCTGAAGATGAGATACATTGTTTAATATATAGGAAAAAAATTGTGGATGGAATCTCATGATTCCCTCATCAAAAACTGAAATGTTTCTGTATCATAATTGGTATATTCCACCATGCTATAATCTAATCAGATAAAATTCCTATACTATAAGAAATAATTTTTTTAATTAGGGATATAAAGAGTAGTTAAAACCAACATATTAAAATTAATACAATAGACAATCAATTAATTCCATATAAAGAACCCCACTAAATCGGAATGAATAAGTTATGGAGGGGAGGGAACCCCTACTTGTGTGAGAAATATGGGAGGAGATTCATGGAGATACCCCTCATAAACGGGCGGGGAAATTGGAATTTTGCACCATTTTAGAACCACCCACTAGTCCATACTAGAGAATTGGCTAGTCGGTGAGCCTATCCAGCTAGCCAGTCTATTGGCTACAACACTGAAGGGAATATTTCTTGCTAGTGTCTAGGAAATAGTTGTATAAAACATCCACCAAACAACCCATACACTAGGATTTTCCAATATAAATCATCTAAGACCTAAAAAATAATTATGAGACTCAATCACCTTCAAATTAATTCTTCTTAGGGTTCCCAGTCTCTCTAAACACCATTCAAAATTCTAGTTCGATATCAGTCCTATATGTTTAATAAATATTTAAAACATTTGGAATTTTGATGTCCTACACAACATGAGGCCTTATAATCTCCCCTCAATAACACTTCACATAATCAAGATGTACTAGTGGTCATAGAATTATATTTCCATAGCTATATGGTTAATCAATTTATCATCAATCAGTCTGGTCCTAGCTCAGAAAACCAAACACACTTCAAATGTGAATGCTCTAAATTTAGGAATTTAAGTATTTGATACACTAACCAATCCGTGTTTCCATCAATGAAATAAGATAAAATTCTATCCACAATCACATAAATCATGAGGCATGAGATTTTAATTTTATAACACATCACATAGTCTATGGTGTTTCCCACCATTGGGAATAGCTCATAAAAACAATTCCATACATTTGATGCCTCCACTTACCAATTAATCAAATTCGTAGTAGATCTATTTACCCACTCTAATATAATTCTAAAAAATTTATTCTTAAATCACCAAGATCAAATTAACATTTGAATTTAGTTTAGCACCATAAAACTCTCTTGTCCATGAACTCTATTTCAATGTGCATGTGAACAAATTATTGATATATATCACAAACTTTCTTTATTTTCCTCAAAATTCTTTTCTAAAAACATACAAGAATCTCATTTACTCTAGAATTTTCCTTGGGTAAAGGTTGTTATCCTAAAAAATCTCATTTCACTAAATACAACATCTATCTCGACCTCTATTAATCAACCATCATAAAAATTATTGGCCTCCCATGCTGATGTGCTATAATGTTTCTAAATCATAGTTCCTAAACTCCAAATGGAATCCTATGATAATCCATGTACCCAGACAAAAATTCATACTAAACGCATGGGGTGATCACCTAGATTGTATCATCTAGTTACTAAACTGACACTCTTCATTCTATAAGCATCAACGTATTCCCTATCGAACATATTTAGGTCATCTTAAACAATAAAAAATCCATAAGTTCGTACTTATACATTGTCCAATATGACGGTAAATTTTTTATCAGGAACTAGAATGGTCTTTGGTGTATAATTTTAATTAAACCAACCACTAAAAATTATCCTACAATTATGACCCTCACCAGATTATATAATTCCACCTGTGAATGATAGGATTCTCCCAACCACCCGAGTGTCCTTACAATAGCTCAAAATGATCCAAAATAAAACAAAACGGTTGATTACATATTTATCTCTAAATATGATGGCAGGATGAGGTCATCGAACTATCACATATGTGATAGTATGAAACATCTGATATCAGCTATAATGACTTTTGGAGTTTTCCTTCCTTGAAATTCTCAAACACCTATTCCTTTATAAGGGCCACATCATCCAATGGATGAAAATGTTCTCTAGGCCACACAACATCACTCTTCTACTCCTCTTGTATATCTATAAATTACCACAGTTAAATATGTGTTCCGCTCCTTCCATGACATAAATGAAATCAACTTGGTTTTTTAGAATATTTTTTCTAAAAAAATAATTATTTATATCATGAAATAAGCTCAGTACCATTAAAATCATAGGTTACACAATATAAGTAGTTTTATCAAAATATGACATTATTCTATAATTTTATTGTTTAAATATCATAGATATCACTTAGATATTAGAATGGAGGTTCTGAATATGATTTAATAAATTAGGAAAGAATATTGTTTACACATTTCTATAATATGAACAATTTTGTGACCACTTTTTAAAAAATGAAAATTCATAAGCATTTATATATAAAGGGAAGCCTTATCTAGGAAATCAATTGTATGCAATCAAATGATTTTTATATTAATAATTCCACTAAATCAATTTTTTTAATGGTTTTCATAAATGGAATATAGTATTTATTAAATTAAGTTTTTAACATTCATCATATTGGTTTCATATGAATGATCTATGAATAATTCTAATTTTAGGCATAAAATACGTATTTTCCAAAAAAAATATATTTGTCTTAATTTTCATAATTATTTTAAATGTAATTAGTAAAAAATAAAAGGGTTATTTATAAACAAATAAATAAAATTATTCAAAATAATCAGGTAAAAATTATTTTGTAATGAATTTTGAAATTGTTTTATAAAATTATAATGTTCTCATTGAATTTTAAAAATACTGGTTTTTATTAAAATAGCTACTTTTTAATGACATCAATTTAATACATAAATTTTATTTTAATATTACATAAAAAGTAAAAAATATTACAATAATATATCTATCTATATAATTTATTCAATTTTAATATATTTATTAATATATTTTTATATAAAAATGGTATAATTGTTTTTTATAATCTTGTCCTTAGAAAATGCATTTTTCATCACATCTAGGGGTTAATTTTTAATTTAACGGTATCCACATCTACGAATCAAATTTTGAAATAATGGATTATTTTTTTGTAGTCATATTAATTTATATAACAAAATAAATTGAACTAAATATTTATTTATAATGAATATAAAAAATGAAAAAAATAGTTACCATAATTAATGTTGAAATGAATTTACTGAGGAATTAAATTAAAATTTTAAGTGTATGATTCACATACAAAAAGTTTTATTTTATATTGGATTGAAATATAAAAATATTATCCATAAAAGTTCAAAATTAAGTTTAATTTGGAATATATTGAATTATAATCATATTTTCATTTATGATTTCATTGGAAATTTCTACATAGTATCCAACTGGGTTCTAATCTTCAATTATAAAAGGACTTATACTCCTCTTAAATATACTCACATAAAAATTCATTGATTCAAAAAATAATAATAAATAACATTCCCTAATTAACTATACAATACATTATTTCCTTATCTTTATAAGGAACCCCTCATTAAAATTCTTTAGGCATAAACCTAAATAGTATCTTAAAAGAAAATATAAAATTCCTAAATATATATTTTTGTTATGTTTCATTTTCAAAATTCATAGAATATTATAAAAACATTATATTATAATAGACTAAGTATAATAGATAAAATATAATATTATTATGTTATTCTCATGTCTTACATCCATATTCATTTCTATCAAATGTATAATAAAATTGTCAATCATGTATATAGAGCATTACCTCCCCGTGAACTGACAGAATTTGTTTTCCATCATCCCATATCAAGGATTTCCACAATGATCGATATAATTTATAAATATAATATTAGAAAAATAATAATTCTTATTGAATATGGATATAACATATGTATTTTTTCTGTCCACCCAATGGGGAGATGATAATGTCGTACGTCTGTACCGCGGGCTTCCGTCACACGAATCAATGTGATTATTATGTCAAAAATTCTTTAAATAGATGTTAATTAGTATGAGGATAGTTAATATATGATATATATATATATATATAATTAAAATTACTCTATAAATTTTCTATATTACTAACTTTTCATTCTTTTAATCCAATGAAAAAATGGAACCATCATTCTAACAAGCCTACTACCAATCTTATCCATGAATAGTGTGTTTCATTTTCAATCCTTAACTATTATTGATTAATAAAATAAAATATATAATTAATATATACTGTTTTTTATCATTTATAACAATATGGATTTTATGGATCTATTATAAAACAAGGGGGACTAAAAATATAGTGTAAAATCATACATGAAAAATAATAACGTTTTTACCCGGAATGTTATTTTCACATAAAATTGTAAAAAACAGTAATAAAAGGAATGATGTAAATTATATATTGTATGATTTAGATATATATATATTTTTAAAAGAGGTATAATAAAACATTATTTATTATATATTAGTTTCAAATTTTTATGAAATAATTCAAGAATTAAGGTATGATATTTCTGTCACAATTTTCATTCTTTGATACATATGTTGTTTTATGACCCTGTAATATTTTACAAGGTGTAACATGTTATTTAATGAAAATATTTTTTTTCATGATATTTAATGTTTCATATTTGTCACAATTCATAGGGATTACAGTTCAAAATATACCTAACTGATAAAGGTTTAATGTCACAATCATATTATTTAATAAGATTGTTTATGTTTTGATTCCAGTGATGAGATTTGAATATCTAAATAAAAAAAATTATGATTTATCTTATCTTTATAATTTTATTTATTAAAAAATTATTTTCTTTCATTTACACAATTTATGTACTAATTATTCTAAAATAATGTTTTAAATGAAATCAAACATTATTATACACTTCGTTAGAAAACACATTTTCATTCATATACATTTATTATAAAAAAGTATTCAATTTTTTTTAATGATAAAGAAAATATATTAAAGAAATTTTTACATATATTTGACATTTTTAAAACATGTTTTAAATTGTATCTTAATTTAATTTTCCAAATAGAGGATATTTTGGATTTATTGAAAATGTGAATGGAATCTTTTTTCGAACATGAATGGAATGATAAAAATTTATCACCATAACAGAATATCAATATTTTAAAACAAAATATAGAATATTCAATGGTTCATTTCTTAGTAATAGATTATCACAATAATTTCTTTCAAATGTTTTTCAGAAATATAATTCACTTCATGAAAATGTTATTTTCATCATTAAATTTATTAAGTGATCATTCCAAATCATTTTCCATCTATGATTATATACATTGATGCTATATTAGTAGTTCTGGGGATACAATTGAATTATATTTTTGTATTATCTAGACGTCATATTTTTATTATGATATGTTTTTATGAAACTCATTTCATTTCCATAGGTGATTCTATGATGAAATCATTTTTAAAACAATTTTATAATGGTTATTATATGATAAATGTTTGGGATATTTTGGACAAAATACGTATAATTTTTATTATGTGATGAGTGAGACTTGAATATTACTATATGAAATTGTTTAAAAGTTGATATTTTATGCGATAAATAGTACTGTAATGGGTCCTAGGCATAGTTATATAAGGGACTATGTCAATCATAATTTTCATGGGAGTGAAAAATAATTAATATAATGGTTTAGGGATGAAACCCAATACACTATCATAGTATTTGGAGTGAACATTTACTACTACAATGGTTTGAGGAGTGAACCTAATCCACTATAATAGTCATGGAAATGAGTCTTGACAACAAACTAAAATACATTCCTTGCATAAATATATGCCAAAAATCATTATATTTCCCCATGTTTATGTTCTAATGGTTTGTGTAATTTGAATCCTTCATGATTCATCCTTTATGAACTATTATTATTTATTCTATGATTATTTTATTTAATATAGCATATGACTGGTATGATTTTCAAATGTTCTTATTATATTATCATACCCTTATTCTCTTTTTATTTTTATTTGATCATTCACATATCCCTTGTTTACCCTTTTTGAGAATTTCAGCTTACCCATTCTTAGGTTTTCATTTTCCAGGATATGAAGAATGTTTTTTACTATTGTATTCCTAGAAATAATACAATATAGAATAATTTTTGTATGAGATCATGAATTAATCATAATAAATAATAATATTGTATTTTATTCATCAATGACACTACACCATTATGGTCCTTGGGTGAGTTCTTCTAACATGTATTTAATATTCATAAAAAAGATGTAATATTTAGGTTTGAGATATTTTGTTTAATTATAGTTCGTATTATTGGAATTTTTTATTTAACCATTAGAAATTATGATGATAAAAATATATAGAGACCCCTAGGGATATGAATGATGATAGGTCTTCCGTTATTTGTAGGTATAACTATACGGATATGTTAATGGTTAAATATTTGTATTGGAAAATATTCTAGATTTTATTTGAGACAGACATAATGTTGTTTCCTGATATCCCATCTATATCAGAATAGTATAATTGTATGTGGCTCTAGAATTGTTGTACACATGGGTAATTACTCTAAATATGGTGAATTGAGATGGACGTGGTGATTATTAGGAGAATGATAATGAGCCTTGATTCACACTCCATTTTAAACTACTATGTACTAAAAATTTCAAAACTATTTGTGAAACGTCATGAATTATTTCAATAATAGAAATTAATTTCCAAGGATAGGCTTATGGTTTCACAGATTGAAAGGATGTCTTCATGATTTAAAAAATATATTTGTGATTTTTTTGGATTTTTTGGTTACATATTATGATTATTGTTTCTCATAAGATGTGTAACACCCCATGCTCCACAATATGCTTCTCCTTGAATAATACAATAGCATGTATTGTACGCAACATCGAGATCTAAAAAACCACAACCAATAAAACTAGCCATTATGTATAGTAATACGCACTTTTTGAAATTTTATAAATTTTATCACTCAAAATGGACTTCATTTTTGGATTCCTAATATCGAAATTAGCTTTGGGTGAATTTTTTTGTATTTTTTTGAAAACATTCAATTTTAGATGAATAGTGAAAAACACTTATTTATAGTTTAAAACCGAATTTTTAGTTATATAATTATTTATTTTTTAAATCTATCTTAAGTCAAATAGATACGTAATACCAATATAATTTCAATGTAATTCATTGGAGTCAGTTTATAATAATTTTAGATAGATAAAATTTTATAAATCTTTTTACCTTCTTTTACCCACCTCATAATAGCATTTGAAAATTTACATAAAACATAATTTTACCACTTCTGTGAGTATAATTTAAAAAATCTAAGATACAAGGTAGATATCAGTAAGTATAATTTGGTTCAATAATGTGAAAATTATTTTCGGTGAATAGTAACTTTTTACTTTTATTTACCAAGGTAGAAAGTAAATAGGGTAATTAAGGGTATAAATGATGTTATTATTACCCTAAAAATGTCTTATTTCTATTGGAAAAGTGTAATTAGACCAAAAAACCTTAGGAATAATATATTATCCTTTAGTTCCACATGGATTAGATTATGACATTTATTATTATTTAATTCAAAGAAGATTTAAAAGTGTTAAAATCAAAGTTTAATAACTAAATCAATTTTAATATAGGGTTATAAATATAATAAATTCAAATATGAATATTAATTAGAAATATAAAATAATTTAATACATAATTAAATTTTATTTATTATTTTTAGACGTTAAATAATGTAATTTATTTATGACAGTATGATGATGCAGTAATTACCGTATTAATGAAATTTTAATATGATTGATATTATAAATACCCAAATAAATATAATTTGAGACTTTTTATGAGTTAAAATAATTTTATAGGTTTATATGACATGTTATGGTTGATTAAATTAAACGTTTTCTAAGTAATAATGATGCTATAAATTTAGAAAAAACAAAATACCAAATAGTGTCAAAATTGTCATAATAGAGTTTTAAAACAAATATTATATTATTAATTGGTATTCTAATCCAAAAAATCTATAGTTCATCCAAAATAATTAAATAATATTATATATGTCATTAATGAACCACTTGGGGTTCTTTTGAAGTTTATAGTATTTTTATTAACCATATAATAGAAAAATAAAAAGAGACATGGTAAATTTCAAACTATTTAACTAAGAGTTGAATCTAAAAGATAAGGTTAATATATTGACTCTAACCTCTATAAAACCTGTTGGATGAGTGGTTCTCGACCCATCCCTACCTTATCCTATAAATAATTCATTTCGGATCCATTATAAACTGAACATGATTTTACTATTAAATAATATTTTGATCCTGTCCTAAGGTGCCCCTCACCCCTCTTGTAAAAGGGCACATCCTCTTCTCTCAAATTCACACCTTAAAAGCAATTTTGGTCGGCCAAACCCGGATCAAATATCCCCCCAACTATCCTACCATCATCCTAGAGACCTTAGTTGGATCAGAAAGCCAACCTAAGGATCCCTTATGATCAATTCAAAGGAAGAACCTGAGGAAGAGGTAAATATCTCACCACCTCTTTCAAGTTATTTTCTTCTTCCACATCCACTTTCATTATTGTTTCAATTATAAAATAATAACTCCAGTATTTTATATAAACTGGGATTTTATTATAACAATGGTACAACCATATTCACTATGTTATCTATTCTATGAATAACATGTCACCATACGTGCGTACGTACGACTAACCGTCTCCACGTCGTGGTGTAGTTGTTATTCAATACATTATTATTTGGATGGGTTTAATAATGATGTATAATTGATTTAAATAATAGATATAACATGTTAATGATTCATTATATATGATATAGAATCTATTTACTTATTATTTTAATTACTAAAAATTGATATTGTCACTCGTGCATACGTACGGATTACAGTCTCCACGAACACGATGAGATTCATCTCCCATCATAATCATTCAAGAATAATTTTCATGTGATGATTATAAATAATATTTAAATAAATTAATATCATTCTTGATATGAATCAAATACACTCTACCCATAACAATCATGGCTTACATAACTATGCATATAAAGGAAAACAAATTAGTTAAAAACCAAAATGATGATACTACTAAAATATAATGAACAAATAAATATTGGAAGATCATATATGATATCATATTAATTTATATGGTTATTGTATAATTTAATAACAATTATCTCACCATTATACAAGAGGCTAACCTTCCCTCGACTAATGAAAATTACAAGGCATGGGGTTTCTTGTCTTAGTTATAATTCTGTGAGATTTACATTGTTCGCCACTTATTGCATGTGGTGTATTGTGTAATGCTATTTGATATTTATATAATTATTATCTTTATATTCATGGTATTATATGAATTAATTTAATGTTATTAACTTTTGTTCATTTGACTCGATTGATTACAACATGGTAAGGGTTAATTACACAATCTCTTTACTATCTGAGATTATTTATACATAATTATCTACCAGGACCTCTTTATCATCCACATCTGTGTTTTCTTAAAAATTTATTTCGAATTTTTTTTAATATTTACTATACTATGTTATAAAGTCATTTATACCCATGTTATACTATTTATAAGATTTTAATAAAGGAATATTTCTATCGTTTTCCAAACAAGGTACTTTATGACCTTTTCGAAAAAATTAATGTAAGAATGATTTTTTAACTTATATGGTGGGTGTAGTAATTTTCTGTTATTATGACATTGTCGAATCTTCCCTTACATGATTATAAAAATATTTTCCAAATAAATGTTTTGTTTATTATAATTTGACACTTAAATGATTCCCAAATATAATTATATTATTCTCTCAAATTGTTTTAATTTCATCTATGTCTACATCTTTTGATAAATTTTACGCTTGTTTGATGTTGACTTATTATGATTCAAATCATCCATATTATATTGATGGTATTGTGATATGTTTGACTATGGATGAGTTATTTTTAGACCATTCATGTTTTATAGTTAATGTATTGATATTTCATATGACAGTTATTATATGAATGTTTAGGTTATATTTCATCCTTTTCTTAAGATGAATGTATTGGACTAGTATGTTCCGGGTTGGGGACCGGTAGAAGTAAGACCTCCAGGTTAGGGTTTGGTTACGGCAGACCCTCCAGCTTGGATTCCAGATACAGAGGCTCTCCGGGTTGGAGTCCGTTTTCTGAGGCTCTCCAGGTTTGAGTCTGGTTACAGTGGCTCTCCGGGTTGGGGTCTGGTTAAAGTTACCCCAAAGGTCCAGGCACGAAGCATTGACACAAAAATTAATGTCCGGAATTACGCATTCAATCTTTATGAAAGTGGCTATTGATATTTCATGCGATTATTTGAATAGTAGAATATCTATTTGAGTAAGTAAATGGAAATATTTTGATTTATATTTTCTATATTATGATGAAGTTTATGTTGAAATGGCTTTCGTTTTAGTTATATAAATTTCCTTAAATTTTTATGCTTATTTATGAATTTTTCCCTATATTGTTATCCATACTAAGCATCTGAGCTCTCCCCTTTCTATTTTTTATTTTTCCCAGGATGAGTAAAAGTATATTATGACTGACCTGTAGGGATAGTCTATGGGATCTCAATGTTGTCTATGGAAAAAAATGTTATTGTATTTTCCATTTTTTGATGTAATGTAAACCATATGAATGTATATAGTACTTCCAAGGCTACTAAACTAATCAACCTTTAGAGAATTTATATTTTGTGATCATCCCAATGATACGTAATAATGCACCAACTCTGGGTAATAGGGGTCGGGGCATTACAGTTGGTGTCAGAGGATGTTTAGTACACACATTGGAAACTAAATTTAGAAAAACTCTTATCAGAGAACATTATCCTAAGATAGAATTTGAGGATTAGTATAGAAGAACTTCCTAGAATTTTGGTATTATAGATATTTTGTGAGTTTTCAAAGAAGTACATCCATATCTGAATACGAGAAGGGAGAGGCAACTTTGGCATAGATGTACCTTGGGGTAAAACCTGAAAATACCGCATTGAGCTATACTCGAATGGGAACTGGTGCACAACAACAAGCCTTGCATCAATCTTGGATACAACACTCTAGGGGGATATTCTTATGATAATACACATTTTCATTACTAACCTTTAGGAATTATTTATGAGTATATACCTTTTCAAAGAAAATGCTTTTTTATGATCATAGATTATATCCATAAAATGTTCAATTAATGATGAGTATGTTATCAGTTTGGAATTATGTATTGTGATTCATAAACACATATAGTGTATTCCATTGTTTAGAAATGGTTCATAGTGGAAGGAATGGAAACCATATCAATGCACACATTCAATGTAGGGATTTCCGTCTTAATCAAGATAATTATAGGGGAGATGGTTTATACAACTAGTGCTGATCAGCTTATCACTATACAGGGACAACTCAATCAGGTTATGAATAATAACCTTAACCATATGGACCAACATGATTTGCAGCGTGGAGGATCTATGTTATATTGCTTCATGAGGAAACAACCACCAACATTCAATGGTGGTACAAATCTATTAGTAGCTGAGCAATGGATAAATTCTTTTGAGTAAATATTCCACGCCTTGGGGAGTAGAGAAAGAGAAAAAGTTTTCATTGCAGTTTACCACCTCACTGTAGATGTTGATCAATGGTTATCATTGATTCATAACACAAAAAAAGATGATGAAGTATCCAATATGTAATTGAAGGAGTTTAAAGAAATTTTTTTAGAAATATACTTTCTTGATGACCATCGAGCAGATATGGAAAGACAATTTCTGAGTCTGTGGGAAAATGAGTATGAGAATTTCACAGAGTATGAAGATAAATTTACAAGGTTATCGAGGAATGTATCAGATTATATACATAATCCAAGAAGTAAGATTGATAGTTTCATAGATGGTTTAAAACCATTTCTCCATCAAGAATTAGTCTCACAATCCTTCACGTCATACGAAGATATTGTCTCATGTGCTTTCAACATAGAAAAAGAATTCTCTTAGTTTTATGACTTTAAACCAAAGAAAGGGATGAAGAGATCTGCTAAACACTCTGGAAATGGAAATCAGTGGAAGAAGGGAAACATTAAATATCCTTCCTACACTAAATGTGGAATGAAACACCCTGGTACTTATCTGAAGGGAATGAGATTCTGTTACAAGTGTGGTGAAAAAGGCCACCAAGCTCATAATTGTAAGGGGGAGAAAGAGGCTATTAATGTTGAATGCTACAATTTTAGAGAAAGAGGAAACTATGAAAATGAACTTCCTAAGCATCTGGGGAACTATCCTTAGAAAAGGCCAAGGGATCAAGTCCAAGATTATGCTATCACTACTGCTGAGGTTGATGTTATTACAGACATAGTAGAAGGTAATTTAATAGTTTCGTCATGTTTAACCAATATTTTATTTGATTCTTGATCATTTCATTATTTCATATCTTCCCATTTTTCTAAGAAAATAATATATTTCCAATTTTATTTAACACGAGTGTTGTCAGTAAAAAAATCATAAGGGAATAATTATTGCAAAAATGTTTTGTGAATCATTCTCCATCAGGGTATATAAATGTTCATTATCTACTGCTATCATCGTCACACCCATGATTGAATTTGATATAATCCTTGGTATGGGTTTGGCTTTCATACCATGATGCGAAAATATACAGTAATAAGAAGGAGGTTACAATTCTCGATAATCATAATGAGTACCTTATCTTTAGAGCAGAAACGTCACCACCTAATTCTTATCTAGTTCCACCCCAGTAGCTCAACTGAATTCAATTATTGGGGTGGAAGAGAATGTAAAAACCATGGGTGAGGAAAAGAATGTTCAAATAGAGGATGTAACTATTGTGAAATAATATGATGATGTGTTTCCAGATGATTTACTTGGACATCCTCCTGAACAAGAAATAGAGTTTTCCAATGACTTAATTCCTGTTTCAATGCCCATATCAAAGACCCCTTGAAGAATGTAAACTGTGGAATTAGTGAAACTAATGAAACAACTAGGGTACATGATTAATAAGATAGTTATTCACCCTAGTGTTTCGCCATGGGGATCCCCTATTCTTTTTGTTAAGAAGAAAGATGGATCTATGTGGTTGTGCATTGACTACAGGGAGATAAATGCTATTACAATAAAGAATAAGTATCCCCTACCTCTCATTGATGATTTATTCATCCAACTTCATGGAGTTCAATATATTTCAATGATTGACCTTCAATCTGGATATCATCAGTTGTTTTTGAAAATGGACGACATTCCAAAAACAACATTTTAAACTAGGTATGGGAATTACGAGTTTACAGTAATGCCTTTTGGATTGACTAATTCACCCACTGTCATTATAGATCTAATAAATTTTTTCTTCGAGTAATATCATGATTACCTTGTATTGGTGTTTATTGATGATATCCTGGTATACTCCAAAACCAATGAAGATCATGAAAATTATATGTGCACCATTCTAAAAACCCTCAGAAGAAATGAATTTACGGGATGTTTAGCAACTGCGAATTTTGGATTCAAGACATTTATTTTTTGGGCCATATTGTCTATAAGGATGGAATCTCTATTGATCCTTATAAGACCACGACAATCCATAGATCGCCAGCACAAATGAGTATAACCGAGGAATGCTGTTTTATTGGTTTAGTAGGTTATTATCTGAGGTTTGTCCAGAATTTTTCCCGATTGGATAACCCATTAACGAAGCTCAAAAGTAATGGGGTTAAATTTATTTGGACAAAAGAGTGTGAAGAATGTTTTGAAGAATTGAATAGAATATTATTCAGTGATTCTATCTTGACTCAACCATCGAGGAATGATGGGTTTTTTATTTATAGTGATGCATCAAAAAAGGACTTGGTCGTGTCCTTATAAAGAATGATAGGGTTATTGCCTATGGATCAGGACAACTAAAAATTCATGAGAAAAACTATCCAACACATGATCTTGAGTTTGTAACTGTAATATTTCCTTTGAATATATGGAGGCATTATATCTCTGGTGAAAAATGTGAGAAATATATACCTATCACACAAGTTTGAAGTATATTTTCTCACATAAAGAACTCAACATGTGGAAAAGGAGATGGCTTGAACTACACAAGGATTATGATTGCACCATACACTACTATCCGGGGAAGGAAAACAAGGTGGAATATTCTTAGATTAGAAAGTATCATGGAGTTCTAAACAATATGAGAGTTGAAAAGGATCCTATATACAAGGATCTTGTAATATTGGACATAGGGATAACCGTGGATGGTGAAACATCAAAACATTTTCAAAAGGTTCCCAAAAAATATTTACTAGAAAGGATAATGAGTTCTCAGAATGTTGATGAAGAGTTTCAAAAGAAGATTAACACTGTGAATGATGGGAGATTGAGTGACATTGTGTATAAAGATGGAATTTTGAAATTTGGGAAGAGTCTTTGAGTTCTTGATATACCTGTTATAAAAAGGGAATTGTTGGATGATGCTCATAGTTCCAATTTCACTATACACCATGGTAGCACTAAGATGTATAGATATTTGAAGCAAAACATTTTTCGTGGGACAACATGAAGAGGGAGATTGATGATTTTTTGTCAAGATGTATGGTTTGTCAAAGAGTAAAAACTGGAAGGTAACAGCCTAGAAGATTCATGCTACCTCTTCTATACCTTAATGGAAATGGGATAATGTTACGATGTAATTTGTCATGGGACTACCAAATAATCCTAAAAGGAATGATGAAATATGGGTCATTGTTGATCGTCTTACCAAGTCATCACATTTTCTTTCTATAAGTGAAGATTTACCACTTGAATGTTTAGCAAGAATGTATATTAAAAAAGTTGTAAGGCTTCATGGAGTACCCCTATCGATTGTTTCTGATTTTTATCCACGTTTTACAACAAGATTCTAAAACTTTCTTCATAAATCCTTGGATACTAAACATTGTTTGAGCACTGCCTACTACCCCCAAACAGATGGACAATTTGAATGGACTATTAAAACCATAAAAGACTTGTTGAGATCATGCTCACATGACTTTCAAGGTATGTGGGATCAATATTTACCTTTTTTAGAATTTTCCTATAACAATATCTTCCATTCAAGTAATCAGATGACAACATGTGAAGCGTTATATATAAAGAAATGTCGCAAACCATCCTCTTGGGATGATGTTGGTGAAAGAAAACTCGTAGTCCCATAACATGTGGAGGAAACGATGGAAAAGGTGAAGGTAATCCAAACCCACATCAAAGCAGCTCAAAGTAGGCAGAATATAAATACCTATAACCGAAATAATGATTTGTAATTTCATGTAGGAGATCATGTTTTCTTGAAGGTGTCTCCATGGAAGGTTGTTATACGTTTTAATGAGAATGGATAATTAAGTCCCAGGTACATCAGTCCTTTTGAAATTCTAGAACAAATTGGGGATATAGCTTACTGTTTGGAAATTCCACCAAGTCTTTACAAAGTTCATGATGTGTTCCATGTATCACTGTTGAGAAAATACATGCCTGGCCCAATGCATATACTCATCCATGAGGAATTAGAACAGGAACCTGGTCTATCTTATTGTGAAGAGCATGTCAAAGTTCTTGATACAAGATAACATGTGACGAGAAACCGGACGACTCGTCTAGTAAAAGTTCTATAGAGAAACCAGAAGATAGGAGAGGAAACGTGGGAACTTGAGGAATATATGATGAAGAAACAACTGAGTTTTTTGATAAATTAATATTCTAGAAATTTTGAGGATGAAATTATTTGATGCAGGGGAGAATTTAAAACCCTATGTTTCCATGGTACACTTCTCTTTTATAATAAAATAGCATGTGTTGTACACAACTACGAGTTCTAACACACCACAACCAATTAAACTAGCCGTTACGACTATTAATACCAAATTTATGATGTTTTATAAATTTTAACATTCAAAATGGACTTAATTTTTCAATTCAGAATATTGAAATTTTTTTAGGCTGAATTTTTTGTATTTTTATGAAAACCTTAGATTTTTGATGAATAGTGAAAGGAACTGATTTATAGTTTAAAATAAAATTCTTATTTAAATAATAATTTCTTTTATTTAAATTTATATTATGTCAAAATATATACATTATTCCAATATAAGTTCAATGTAATTCATTGGATTTAGTTTATAATAATTTGAGATATATAAAAAATTTATTGAACTTTTTACCGTCTTTTACCCATATCCTAGAAGCATTTGCAAATTTACATAAAACCTAATTTTACATATTGTGTGCGTGGAATTTCAAAAATCTCAGAGACATGGTTGAAATCAGTAAGTAAAATGAGGTTCAGTAAGATGAAAATAATTTTTGGTGAATAGTAACTTTTTACTTTAATTTACCACGGTTAAAAGTAAATAGGGTAATCAAGGGTAAAAATGATATTATTATTACCCTAACGCAAGTCCTAATTTTATTAGATAAGTGTAATTCGACCAAAAACAACATTGGGAATAAAATATGATCCTTTATGCCTACTTGGATTAGATTTGGACATTTATTATAATTAAATTCAAAGAAGAGTTAAAAGTGTTAAAAGCAATGTTTAATAATTAAACAATATTTAATATAGGATTATACAGAAGATAAATTTGACTATAAATGTTAATTTTAAATATAAAATGATGTCTTATGTAATGGTATTTTAGTTATAAGATTTAGACATTATATAATTTAATTTATTTATGAAATAATGATGATGTAGTAATTACATTATTAAAAAAATATTAAAATAATTGATAATATAAATACCCAAATAAATTTAATTTGAGACTTTTTATGAATGAAACAAATTTTATAGGTTAATATGACATGTTAGGGTTTATTAAATTATTTTTTTGAAGTAAAAATTGTGTAATGAATTTTGAAAAAACAAAATACCAAATAGTGTCAAAATTGACAAAAAAAAGTTTTTAAAACAAATATTATATTATGAAATGGTATTCTATTTATAAAAATCAATGGTTCGGCCAAAGTAATTAAATACTATTATATATTTTATTAAATTACCTGTAGGGGTTCACTTGGATGTTTATTGTATGTTTATTAACCATATAATATAAAAATACAAAGAGACATGGTAAATGTCAAACTATTTAACTAAGAGTAAAATCTAAAACATAAGGTTAATATAGTGAACCAAACCTATCTAAAACCTATTGGATGGGAGGTTTACAAACCATCTCCACCTTATCTTTTAAATAATTTCTTTTGGAGCCATTACAATCCAAAGATGATTTTATTATAAAATAATATTTCAATATTTTCCTAAGGTGCCCCACACCCCTCTTATAAAAGGTCACTTACCTTTCTATCAAATTCACACCTTAAAATCCATTTTCCTTGGACAAACCCAGCCCAAATATCCTCCCAACTATCCTCACTTCATTCTAGAGGTCTTATGTTGATCAGAAATTCATCATATGGAGCCCAAAGATGAGGTAAATATCTCACGACCTCTTTCAAGTTATTTTCTTCGTCCACTTCCCCTTTCTTAGATTCTTCAATTATAAAATAATAACTCCAGTATCATTTATATACTATGATGGTATTATAAAAATGGTACAAGCACATTCTTTATGTTATCCATCCTATGAATAACATGTCACCATATGTGCGTACGTACGGCTTACCGTCTCCACATCGTGTTGTAGTTGTTATTCAATACATTATTAATTGGATGCGTATAATAATGATGTATAATTGATGTAAATAATATATATAACATGTTAATTATTCTGTATATTTGATATACCATCCTTTTATTTTTTATTTTAATTAAAAAAGTCTGATATTGTCGCTCGTGCGTACGTACAGATTACAGTCTCCACGAATGCGATGAGATTTATTCCCTATCGAAATAATTCAAAAATAATGTTAATGTGATGAATAAAAATAATTTGAAAGAACATAATTTTATTCTATATATGAATAAAATACATTCTATCCATAATAATCATGGCTTACGTAACTAAGAATATAAAGGCAAACAAATCAGTTAACAACTGAAACGATTATACTACTAAAATATCATTAAAACAATAATATTGGGAGATCATATATGATATCATATTAATGTATATGGTTCTTTTATAATTTAATAACAATTATTTCACCATTATACAGGAGTTTCACCTACCCTTGACCAAGGAAATGTACAAGGTAAGGGGTTTCTTATCTCACTTTTAATTCCGTGAGATTTCCATTGTTTCCCACATATTGCATGTGGTGTATCATGTACTACCATTTTTTATTTATATTATGATTCTCTTTATATTCATGGTATTCTGTGAATGATTTGAGAGTTATTAACTATTGGTCATATGACTCGATTGATTACAACGTTGTAAGGGTTAATTACACAACCTCTTCATTATCTGATATTGTTTATACGTAATTATCTACTGGGACCTCTTTATCATCCATGTCCATGTTTTCTTAAAAATGTATTTCAAAACATTTTTACTATTTACTTGACTATGGTATAAAGTCATTTATACCATTTTTTGACTTTTTTATGATTTTTAAAAAGGAATCGTTCCATTGTTTTCCAAACAAGGTACTTTATGATCTTTTCGACAAAATTAATGTAAGAATGTTTTTTTAACTTATATGGTGGGTGCGAAAACTTTCCACCATTAAAACATCGTTGAATATTTGCTTAAAAGCTTTTAAGAATATTTTAAAAATAAATGTTTTCTTTATGAATATGTGAATCTTAAATTATTTCAAAATAGAAAGAGATATTTCTCTAAAATAGTTTTGATTTCATCTATGTCAACATCCCTTGATAAATTTTACAGTTGTTTGAAGTTGATTTATTATGATACAAATCATCAATATTGTATTGTTGGATTCATGATTTGTTTGACTGTGGATGAATTATTTTTAGTCCATTCATGGTTTATGGTTAATGTATTGACATTTCGTATGATAGTTTTAATACAAATGCTTATGTTATATTTCATCCTTTTCTTAATATGAATGTATATTTTTTGGGTTGGGGACTGGTAAATGTAAGCCACCCGGGTTGGGGTCCGGTTACAGCAGACCCTCCGGGTTGGAGTCTAGTTACAGAGGCTCTCCGGGTTACAGTCCGCTTACAGTGGATCTCTAGGTTGGGGTCCTATTATAGTTATCACTTGGGTCCCGGCACGGAGCCTTGACATAGAAATTAAAGTCCAGCATTATGCATTCCATCATTATGAAAGTGGCTATTGATATTGCATGTGATTATTCAACTAGTATAATATACATGTGAGTAAGTAAATGGAATTATTTTGATTTATATTTTCTATATAATGATGAATTTTATGTTGAAAAAGCTTTTGTTTTAGTTATATACATTTCCTTAAATGTTTATGCTTTTTTATGAATGTTTCCGCTATATTGTTATACTTACTGAGCATCTGGAAATACCTTTTTCTGTGTTTTATTTTTCCCAGGATGCAAAGAAGTATATTATGACTAAACTGTAGAGATATTCTATGGGATCTTAGTGTTTTATATGGAAACAATATTGTTTTAGTTTTCCATTTTATGATGCAATGCAAACCTTATGAATGTATCTAGTACTTCCAAGGCTACTAAACTAATCGGTCTTCTGAGACTTTCTCTTTTCTGATCATTCCAATGATACATAATAATTCATCGACTCTGTGTAATAGGGGTCAGGGCATTACAATATGATTTTGGTTTTATACAATAGGTGGATGTAAAAGGAATCGTGTTACTAATGAAAGAGATGGAAAATTCATTGATTATAAGCAACAATTTTGATGATTTCACGCGAAATATATTATAATTATTCCTAGTTATGTATCATGATATATTATTTACAATGTGAACATGAGTGGGGTTTAAATGATAATAATAAGAGTAAAATGTTATTTTATGAAAGTTTATCTGGTAACAAATATTGAAGATAAAAATATAGGATACTTACTTTTGAATAATTTAAAAAGAAGAAACTATATTAATATCTAAAATGTATTTTAAGTAGTTTTTTATGTGGAAATGATGTGTATAGAGAATTTTTTATCCAATGAATTCAATGTCTTACAAGTGTTGGATATGTGAATTATTTGATAGAATGCCCTGTAATGTGATTTATCCCCAATAATGTGGATTGAACTTTTATATTCCAACTCATTAAGATAAATTATTAATGTGTTTATTTATTTATTTTGATGAATTACAAAGTAAAGTAATGAAATCAATGGTATTTGGATACAATCCATTTTATTATTTTATAAAATCAACATTTTTACTATTTGGGAACCATTGAAAAAGATCCACAACATCACGAACATCCTGCTTAAAAAACCACATTATTCCACATACAATGTCAAAATTTTAAAACTCAAATACCATATGCACAAAATTTAAAACATCCCCAACGCCATGTTCACGTCATCCATAATGTTTACTCCACATTTCCACCACTTAAAAAATATCCATTTCATAATTTTAAAATCGAAAATTATTAATATCTTCATATCTACATCGGTTGTGGAATTTCCTTGAGAGACCCAAACTCTAAAAAGGAATAATTCATTCATGTGATCACCATCAATATATATCCTACCCGAAACCCTATTACGGCCATGATCATAGTCATATTCACCATAGAGCATCAGTAAAACCATAAATAGATCATGTGAGAACCCCTTCATCACCTTTAAAAGACACCATCTCCATTGATCATCAAATCTAAAAGACGATGTTTCTTCTCAGATACGACATTATCCATCACCACTAGAAACATTACACAAGAACCCACATAACCATAGCGACCCACCACTGGTAATGTCATCCGGGACCACATAATCCTCCCATAACACATCCCAAAACCTCCTTGGTAACCTTCGCATCCAACAAACAATTAAGGGGGTAATAAATAGGAATAAATAGTAATAAGGAGCGGCATGGAAGTGAAAAAAACACTTGTGGACGGACAACACTTCATAGGGCTAGAAAACCATTAAACAAGAACAACCATAGAATGAAAAATCCGATGTTGGGGTGGAATCCTTAATGAAAACAACAAAAAAGTTGAAACCATGGGTTAATACCCTAAGAGAACCACCATGAGACAAGTAAGGGGAATCATGGGATAAAACCTAAAAAAATAAATAACATACTAGAACAAGAATAGTGAATATCAGGATGAAGCCCTAAGATAAATTGGAATACGAGGGAGCCAAGACTAAGACCCAAATATGAAACACCAAGCAGGATGTACAGATTCAAATGGAAAAGAGATAACATGTAAGGAATTCAGTGAATATATTTTCTCATGTTACCCCTACTCCCACCACCATAGTCCCAAAACCATATAAGAACATATCTGACCAAAGTAGGGTCTTATGTGTCAGGGTAGACTAGAAGAGTATTGGAGGGAGTGGGGAAAATGGAACTACCCTTATCACGAGGAGAAATATAACCCCTTATAGAAGAATAAACATGTTGATTCATAAATCATGTGGGAGGAAAATTTAGAGAGGGAGGTGGAGGAAGGACCCATCACCTCGAGGGAGAGCTTGAAACCCGTATAGGGGGAGATAGGTGCTTAAAGATGAAGTCATGATTAGGGAAAATAGTGTATGCTAGGATAGTGGAACACCATGTATCTCATAAATTCTCGATTAGTTTGATGAATAATGAAACATCTTACAATTTTTTAAATTTTGGAAGAATATATTTTTTCTTGTGAGATTAAGTAATGATTATTTGATTCCTAGATGGGATTATGAGTTTATGGTTGTTCATAAGTTTAAATTCATATAAACACATTTCCAGGTTAATGAGATTGGTGTTTTAAATGATTAGGAATGTTTTTAGAGACATTTATGGGAATAAAACTCTATAGTTTTATATATGTTTTAATGAAAAATAAATTCGACGTGTAATGACAATTAATTTTACAGATAGGAGATTAAATATATTTGTAAACATTAGGGATTATCAAATATTTTTTGTTGAGGAAATAATGGATTATTTCAATTTATATATGTTATAGGAATTATATTCATATTATTATGAAAATAGATTATATGCATGTCGAGTGACAACCTATCGAATTTTGTAGGGCCATGAAGCAGGATCAAAAAACAAAATTATAAAAAGGGTACAGATATTACAACTTCCTCATGTGAAATTTTATTTCTAGGGGGAGAATTGAGATACAAATGACTACATAAGTATATAACTGATTCCTCGGTTCATAATGTAGGCTATAAAGACTATATTATAAGGGATGTTACATCCATTACAAATACCCTAATGAAAATAAGAATACAAAACCATTGATTTTGATGTTGAACTCAGAAAAATTATCATAGTGGAATAATGAAATATGCTTTATAATTTAACACTATAAAAATATAGAACAATTTATCACTACAAAGTAGTATTTCTATCTAGATTATATTTCAATTATATACAATAATCATTTGGTATGGTTTAATGGCGTTTTAAATTATATTATATCAAATCAGAAACTCTTGTTTACCCCAATGCTCTAGTGCATTTTTATTTGGCCTTAGATATGGTTCTACTTTTCAAAATTTAACATTATATATCCTTAGGTAGATGGTCATTATGATGGAAAAGCTAAATACCAATAGGAAATGATATATAATATTCCATGGATTTATAATGTTGTTGAGATCAACAATACCCTCTAGATGAGATTCATATAACAATATATTGTACGTGAGTATTTAGATGGATAATTATTATGACTTTTATGGATTAATGTGTTAATATGAGATGTACTGGGATTAATTTAGATATAGAGAGAAATTATGAAATGATTTTTTAGAAAAAATGGAAACTATGGTTAGATTAATTCGGTAACACACTATAGCGGCAGAAAGTCAATTGAAACGTAATATTGATAATCATCGACAATTTCTATTATTCGATTTTTGTGAGAATATTTTTTATGAATTTCTCCATAGAGTAATATATAGGTAACTTAGACATGGTTTTAATGGTACCTTGTGAAATATTTGACTTCATATGGATGGTAGCTTATCATTTGGATCTTCCACAAAACATCAATTAGGTTCAGAATGTGTTTCTCGTATCTGTTATGCAGAAGTATACACCTAATCCATCACATGTACTAATTAAGGTGGTTGTATTATGATATCATGATCTTTATTTTGATGAAAAAATATTTCAGATAATATTTCATTTTGGGCATGTACTATAAAATAATAAGTCTACCCAAGTCAATGTTATGTAGAAAACAACAAGCATGAGGAAGAAAAAGGGAACCTGTGGACGTAATGATGTATACGATTACATAGGTGTATATATAAGAGTAAAAGGATTTTGTGGTATAAATTAATTTCATTGGGGGGTGGGAAATTTATCTCCATGAGATTTATTATTTTTGTAGATAATTTTATTTTATTCAATATCTTGAATTAAAAATAACCCTGATTTTAGCTTTCATTTCATGTAAAATTGAGTTTTAATAAAATGGGAAATAATACTAAAATATTATTATTATTATTATTATATAATATCGTAGTTATTTCATCGAAATATTTTTCATAATATGTATATAAAATAAATTTATTATTGAATATTTATATATAAAATAATACTTAAAACCAGTTGTTGTTTAAAGAAAATCATTTAGTGTAATGATAGTTTTTATATAATTGTTTTATCCTAAAAAATTATATAAAAATTTATTGGGAAATATGTTAATGAATGTTATATATTATATATTAATTTTTAAAAAAAATTCGCCTTATGAGTTTTCTAGGAAGTAGAGGAGAATAAATCAAATTAATCTTTTATATATTGTATTTCTCTAAAAAATCATCTTTGTTTCATTTTACGGATTTATTTTAATTTTTTTGACATTTATATATTTTTTTCTAACACAATAAACTTTGTTTTCGTAATAATATTGTATAAATTATATTTTAACATTTTTTTAACTTTCAGGAAGGAAAAATGTATCTATGAATAACGAAAACCTATAATTTTATTAATAAAATGACATTCTAAATCAAATAATATAAAAGATTTATTTTATATTAATTTCGTTTTTAAAATAAAATTAGGTAAATTATATATCTAATACCTTAAATTTGGTCATTGAATATATTTATTTTGAAATGATTATATAAAACAAATTTTAACTATTTAACATTTTATCATCGGGAAACCACTTTTTCATTGTGTGTATGGGTTTAATTTTAAATTAAAATTAACCTCTTATTTGAATGACATGTTTAAAAATCTATATAAATATATTTTGAAAAATAATAATTAATATTAAATAACATGTTAAATGCCATTGAAACTCAATGTGAACTGTAAAAATATAAAAAAATAATTTCCATGGTTAATGTTTAACTGGTTTATCTGGTTGTGGTTAAACAAGAATGATTAGAAAAATATTTGCATAAAAATTTTATAAATATTATTGTCTAGATATATTAAAATATTTTATTTCCCATGTATCATTTAGGGACATTTTTAATCTTTTTTATTGTGTATGAAATTAGTATTTAGGATTATATTTGGAAATTTCTAATTAAATTCCATATAGGATCCATTACCCACTTAGAAGAGGACCTCCCCAACCCTATCATATTCACACATACAAAAACAAATTTATTAGACATTCTATTCTCATTACTCTATATAACACCCTCCCCAAAATCATTTAGGATTTATTTGTCTTAACAGTCCCTCATATTAAGTCCCTGGTTATAAACCTAATAATGCTCTCTCAAGAAGAATGAAATTTATAAACAATCATTTTTATTTTATTTCATGATCCAACTCAATAAACTATTTATAAAACATGATAATATAATATCATAATTATATTAAATATTTTCATATTTTTAATGTGAGGTGCATGGAAAATTTTTATCTAATCTTCTGTCAAATGTTAAATGAATCTTTCGATCATGTTTACATCAAACTACCATATCTTGAACTGATATAATACATTTACCATAACCACATCTCGTGAATTTTAGTAATAATGGATGTAATGTTTATATATGATATTGGTAACATACTTCTTCTTATTGAAACCTCATATAAAATATTCCTTCTAACATTTCATCTTATGGGGATGTGATAATGTAACGCTTGTGTAAATTATACTACCACCTCATAAAGTGATGTGAATTGTTTTCCATTGAATTTTTACATGGAATGAAAGGATAATAAAGATAATAAATATATGAGAAATATATGACATAGTAATTACTATAAAATTATGATATATTATTTACCTTCCATTATTTCAATCCATGAAGAATATGGAAATAATGTTCATGCAAGTGTACGACCAACTTTCTCCATGAATGAGGTATTTTATTTTCTATATATAGATTTTATATATTACTATAAACAGATATATATTGAATATATATTACTTTTATTTATGGGTTATGTGTTTTGATATTATGGAACCGTTATCGATGGAATAGAAATGAAAATACCAAATCAAAACATAAATGAAAGAAGCAGTTATTAACTGAAACATGATTTTTGCACAAAATTGATAATAATTGTATAATAATTCTTAAAAATAAAATAATACATTGTAGGATATATATAAATATTGTTTTTAATAGATATAAAATAATGGAATTTTTATTTTAATAATGGTTTGAATGTGCCCATAGGAAGTCATGAATTTAGGTATTAGATTTATGTATGAATTTTATTTCTTTGAGAAATATGTTTTTTTATGAACCAATCTTATTTTATGAGTTTTATATAACACCCCTTTGAATGTTTATACCATGAATCTACATATATTAATTAAATTTTGGATTTATTTATGCTTCAAGAGACATATGATTCAAAAAATTATAAATTTTTAATGGTTCAATGATATAACAAAATTGTTTAACTATTTTTTTGGTTATGCATCCATTGAGGAGATATTTTGAAAAACCACTCATGAAATTCTAGAAATATTGAAACCCTCATATTGGAAACATTGAGATTACACAACTTCTACATAATACTTAATCATTAAATAATAAAATTCCCAAAAACGATAGTTGGTATAGTGAGTATGGATAACTGGATATATAATCCTCCGTACAAATGTGAGAAACATCACCACCCACTAGGTTCTTCTTAACTAACATAATTCGTAGACATATAAAACATAGTATATATAATCATAAGATTTGTTAATGGAAACATCAATGGGGAGATCTCAAATGATCAGTAAGTATAAACAAGGGAGACATGTATGAAAAAACATGATCATAAGAGTATGAGAATGTGATCATGAAGATAGTGGATCAAACCCTGCATATCAAAGATCAGAATGGATATCATTGAATAAAAATATAATCATCATAAGACATGAATCATAATAAAATTGAGAGAATAATACATGAAATCATACTATAGGACTGAAATGTGGAATTTTGGAAACCAAATAATCATATAATGATTTCCATAATAGTCAGGGAACAACTACCAAGACGATATTAGTGGAAAAAGTTTTGTAATACACTGAGTATCCCCCAATATAGCCCTGTATTACTGAACTGAGTGACCCCCGTTCCGGCCTTGTATTATTGAACTAGGGAACCCTCATTCCAACCATGTATTGATGAACCAATTAACCCTCATTCTGGCCATGTATTACTGAAAAAAGTAACCGTCATTCTAGACCTGTATTACTAAACTGAGAAAGCCTCATTCTAGCCCTATATTAAAAAAACATAACCCTTGTTTTTTCCATGTATGACTAAACTTGGAACCCATCATTCAATCCATGTATTACTGAACCTTGTAACCCCTGTTCTCGACCTGTTTAATCTCATTAAATATAAATTATTAACAAAAAATTAGAGGGAGATATTTGTCCCACACATCACATAATGAAATCATACACACGTGTTCCAAAAGACCAGTAATATATCATAACCCATGAAATGAAAATTGTTTTCATAAACATGTAAATATATCATAACCTGTTGAATTTAACAAGTTAAAAAATTAGTTATTTAAATAAATATAGAGGCTAGGACCTATTATTGAATGAAATTAAAATAATGTTGTTGAAAAGAGAACGAGAATATAAGGCCAAATGCAAAGAAAAAATAACTTGTTAATATTTTTCCACAGTCATGATGTTAGCATCTTTTCTTCTTCTCAAATTGCATCACATGTGGCCCTTCCACAACTGCACCCTCGACCATTCGATATCCACATACTAAAAGGAAGATATTTAAGACTTTTTTAAAGCATATCTACATCAGTGCTTTCAAAATTAGAGCTATTTTCTTTTTTTCCTTGAATTTGTTTGAGGTGGCGTATCTTGTCACCAAAATCATCATCTCCTCAATATACATTGAAATAGCTATATTCAAAGTAGCACCATTAATAATCTGATCAGATAAATAAGTAGTGATCTCAACAATAAATTTCTCTACCACCACTTGAGTGACAACCGAGGAAATTGTCTTCTTGTAAGAGACATGTTGAAATCCCTAATTATCCACAACAGGATTTGAAGAAGCATGAAAAGTATTAAAAATGAATAGAGAGTTATATTCTAAATTTTTCTTACCCTTTTGGTCACCTGAGGTAGCAACCATTTCATGTGAAAGTTATATTTCCTATCCAGACACTTGTTCAAAAGTTAATGGAACAAGATTGAGATTTTGTTTGATACATTACATATATCTTTCATATAAGTATCATCATTACAATCATTTGCCTCCTGAGATAATATTACAGCCCAAGACATCATCTTATTCTCATAATAAAGGTGATGATATCCTTTCCCATCAACTTTTATCATTGATGCCTCCCAAGGAACAACATTATTCACCTCATTACTATGTTCGAGAGAGTCAACACATATATTCAGTCCATCATCACAATTAGAAATGTATTTTCTATCCTCATGCGGCATTGACTAAGGAACAACAGCTTTCCACGAAGGAGCACTTTTTCTCTTCATGATACAGTTTCTCACATCATGTCCCTATAAAGAACAAAAGATGCAAACTATGGAGTGTCTATAAGTATATGATTCATGAAAAATAATATTTCATTTATATCTAAATGTAGGAATTTTTTCTTAGGTGATTTTTATCTCAATGATAAATTCATCAGTTTCACACATTACCTTTTCATTAAGAGTTGATCCCAGTTCAACCTCAAACAATAACCTGTTGAAATGACCAAAACGATCCTCTTATGTTTCCTTGTCAATTTTGATCAGGATACCAATGGACAAAAAAAATGATACAATGTTTTGGGATGCCATAGTACCCAATTAATCTCGTAGACTCTTACCCATATTTGAGTAGTTTGGTTACCAACCTCAAATGGTTTGAATTTCTTATGCCATTATCACAATTAAATAATCACAGGTTTGAGCATAATGGAACCAAAACCCCATGATCAAACATTCAGATCATCCATGGGGAAGAGTAAGTGGATGTATACCTGTCCTAATGAGAAATACTTCCATGATGAAAAACCCAAAATAAATGAAATTATCTCCTTGATCTCATCATTTTTTAGAGGCTTATTGTCCTTTGAAGAAATAATCGAGAAATGATAGAAAACATAACCATTTTTTCTATCCTAAAACTGTGGAGGGATTACATTTGAAATTTATAATGCTCCCCTATCTTTTAATAGAAGAATTAAGAACTACTTTAAATCCGGTAAAAGAACAATTAACTAATCTTCCATCATCAGCATCCCCTTTACCCTCCTGGATTCGTATCCCAGAAGAATGATCCGGAGTGACAACCACATCAACAATAAAATTCATCTGTGACACAACCTCTGTCTAAATATTCTGATAATCCTTCTCATTAATACTTTCACAACTCTTCCTAACCACCCTATCATCAGATCTAGAAAAACTATTTATGGGACGTAGAGTATCACACCTCGCAGCCAAAGAAAGCTTGGACGAAGTACCTTCCTCTACCCCCATATTCACCTACCGCACAACAAGTTATTGAACATGCCAAAAAACCTTCACTATATCTTCATAAATCTTCCTAGTCACCCTGTTATCAGGTCTAGGAAACTCAATCTCAGAACATGAAGAATCACACATCATGACAAAAGCATTCTCTGGTGAAACAACCTCCTCAATCACCGATACATCTGGCGCACACATCTCTAACAAAGCCCCATCTGATGATCACAACATGTAGAGGTTCGAAGCATGATGTACATGGACATTAAATTAATTTTTCGGAATACTTAATACATAAAAAAACCATAACTCGTGGATCGTAATAGTTTAGTGTCTTTTGAAACTCGGAATGTAATCTTCTAATCATGGTGAAAGATCTTCAACATCTCCCAAAAAGATCTTCCCCTTTTGGTTTTCTTAACTGAAACGTGTCTTTATGTGCTGGGGAAAAGAAAACATATAAAGGGTGATATCAAATTCTCAGTAAGGGTAAGCATGGATAAAATAAAACAAATCATATACATTTGATCTTAAAAACATGAACATAATGTTTAAACATCAAAATGATGGGCAATGACATAAAACATGGCAGTACATAAGGCATATATCATAAAGGAACATTAATCATGATAAAATAGAATGGGAAATAAAACATGTAATTGTGGAATCCATTAATCACATGTAATGATTTCAATAGTAGCCAAGTCATTGCTTCCAAGACCATCTTAGTGGACAAAGTCTCTTACTGAACTGGGTTTACTTACCATTCCAGCCTTGTATTACTGAACCGGATTTACTTGTCGTTCCAGCCATGTTTATCTAATGTGATATAGAACTTTTCCTAATGCATTGGAGGGAGATATAGGTCTCACCCATCACATAATGAAATCATTCATACTTGTGCCACAACATAAACATAAATCATTCATCATAACCCAACGAATAAAATGAGTTTCATAAACATCATCCCATCATCACATAATCCATATAAAACAAATGGATATTTCATCATAAGAAAATTTAAACCATGTAAATCATAGAGACATTATACTTGAAACATACACATATGATATAATGTCATCTTAGATGGAAAATGGTTTTGATATAACACTTAAAATGAATTCTTGAGGAAAATATCCTTTCATCCTCAAAATCAATTTCTTTTCACAAAACGTCAAGCAATTCTAAAAGAAAGAGATTTTGTCGAAAATAGTCATGAAATATTTTGGAGGAAGATTCATGAAAATAAGGCTTTATATAACCATAAAAATACTTTCATGTCGTATAAGTTAAAAAAACATTCTCCTTTTAATTTTGTCGGAAAAGTCAAAAATTACCTCATATGGTAAATAAAAGAATGATTCCTTCCATATGATGTGGTAAAAGTAAGAAAAGGGTAAAAATGTATTTAAACATATAGGGAAGGAAAGTAAACATTTTATGAAAACATTTGGAGAACATATGGACATGGATAATAAACATAACCCCAGAAAATACTGACGAATAAACAATCTCAGATAAGAGTGAGATTGGAAAGGTTATCCCTTACCTTAGGTCCGATATGCTTCGTACATATCCGAACCTCCTTTAATTTGGGTAACTTCCTTTGGATTGAACCAAAAGGAATTCTTGGAGTGTCTTCTTCCTAATGTAATACTTCAAGGGGGAGGATATGGATGTTGGGAGCTTAGTTGGGCAGAGTTTGGACGAGCCAAAAGGCTTGAGAGTTGTGAGGAATTGCATAGAAGTGGTCTCCTTTTATAAGGGAGTGGAGGGGCTCTTTAGGAATGTGTGAAAAAATTATTTTATTATAATCATATATTAAGTTTATAGAGGTCCAAAACACATTAATGTCGAAGATAAGATGACTCATATTCGAAATAAAATCATCCAAATGGAATTGGACAGGTTTTGGATGTTATTTTAATCATTATAATCTTATTTATTTAAATCATTTATTAATGATGTAAATACTGCATCATTATTTTGTCAAAAATAATATAATTTATTTGATGTCTAGAAATTATAAAAAAAATACGAACATGTAGGAAATATTTTTATCTTTCCAATGAATATTTATAGTCAAAAAGATAATTTATATATCCCCTTATAAAAATTAATTATTAAAGGATTTTAGTTAATGCCAATTTTGTCTTTACATTAAATTAATTAATCTAATATGTCATTGTATTCTATAAGTGGCCCCATGGGGTCCCAAAATAGACCCAAGGATTCCAATGGTTGGCCATTACTCATCTAATAAGGTTTGGACAAGTGTTAAGGTAATTTTGAATTATTATAATATTCGGTTAACCTTGAAATACCCTATTTACCTTTAACTGTGGTAAATAAAAGTAAAAAGTTAGTATTCACCAAAAATTATTTTTATCTAATTGAACCCAATTTTACTCCTTGATATTAACCATGTCTCTAGGATTTTTTTAATTCAACTCACAGAAGCGGTAAAATAATGTTTTATGAACTATTGCAAAAGCTCCTAGAAGGTGGGTAAAAGACGGTGAAAAGTTCAATACAAATTTTTTATAAAAAAAAATTATTATAAAATTATTCCAATGAATTTATATGAAGTTATATAAGTATTATATATCTATTTTTACCTAAAATAAATTTAAAAAAATAAATTATTATTTAAATAAAATGTCGGTTTTAACCAAAAACTCAGTGTTTTCAATATTCATCAAAAATTGAAGTTTTTCAAAAAAATACCAAAAATTCAGCCTAAGATATATTTGATATTATGAATTCAAAAATGATGTCTATTTTTTCAAATTCAATGCACAGAAGTGGAATTAATTAATTTTAAAATTAATTCCCGTTATCAAAACAAATAGCGTGTTTTTAAGAAACAATAACTATCAAAAGATCATCACTTGTCTATGTCCAATTTAAAAGTGAAATTAATTCCAATGACCGACATTGTATTAAATGGTAAAAATATATACTTATTACACTTTAAAACCAATTAATAAGATAATGTATCCATTTAATTATTGTGATGAAATTTTTTTTTTAATTAAAATATAGCATGTTTTTACTATTCATCAAAATATGAAAGTTATCAGAATAATATGAAAAATTTATCCAAATTCAATTTTTATATACTGATTACAAGGAATAATTTTATTTTGTCAAATTTAATTTATAAACATGTCAAAAACTAGATTTAATTGGATGCGCCATCCAAAGGCAGCAAAACTGCATTTTTTCAAAAATACTTATTTTACCCAAAACATTTATTTTGTTCTCGTACCATGTTCTAGAAAATATGTAAGATGAATAATAATGTTATAACATTCAAAAAGTAGTTAATACTATTCATAACGGCTAGTCCATAGTAATATTATAATAATATATCGTTGTATAGTGAAACCTAGTATTGCGTACTACACACGCTATCGAGGAAGGTCGCGATTGTGTGTAATGCAAGCCACGTCAGGGTTTCATGTGATGCAAGAATACTTTGTTGTTTCATATATCAGAATCCAACCATATTTCATTTATACATTTAATATATATATATATATGTATATACACACTCATTGTTGCGTAGAATAACTACTATCAAAATTCTGTGCAACATGATCCAAGAATAGTGTTGCGTATACTACAAGCTAATATGGTGTTGCGTATAGCGCAAGGTAATCTCGGTGTAGCGTACAACACAAGACATCAATGAACTTGAAAGAATATTTTTCATAATATTTCTGGGTTTTACATTCTACCCCCCTTAAAATGAATTTTGCCCTCAAAATTATTCAGGGTTATAAATTGTTTACTATTCATAGAAACCCACATCGTAAAAAGGAATTCCAAAACATGATTTTAAAAACTAATGTATGAAACTTAACGATTACCCAAAGTAACTCATCAATGGGATTCTATATAAGAGAACATAGGTAAAAATATGGATATGGAAGAAAAATCTAACCATCATGTTCTGATGGAGAGTGGTAGAGAACATGGCTATGAAAAAGTCAACAATCACAAAGCCATAAATTTTTTATGATCTAAGGTACCATCTGATTCATCGGATATGAGGGCACTAGGAAAAAAATTTTTTGGTTTTCAATATCATTTCCCTAAAGTTGATGAATTAAAAGAAATACTTACATGATTTTGGTACCATCTCACTTTGTTCGTGCCTTGAACAATTTCCACTTCATCTCTTAAAGAAATGAAGCTGAATTTGTTATTCCGGAACTGTTAGCAGATCATGTGATAGAATGATGGGTCATTCCATCTATTTCAAACAAAAGTTTAGTAAATGGTATAAAATATAAATAAGTTCATCTATGGTGAGGTTAACCATATATGATTCCAAAATTGGACTTATACATCAACTATCATACTGCTTAATAAAATAAAACTAATTTCTACTAACTAAGGACTTCTAGTAGGCCAGTGGTAGGAGATAAAGGCTTGTCACACTTCGGTTGTGGGTTCGATTCCCACATCCTTGTCTGTTGTGATGAGTTGTCACTCGTTCTGAATGTTTTACCATTTCTTAAACTACACTATTATAACATTCCATCAATAATATCGAAAAACAATTATATCCTTAAACAATACTATCTTATTTCTAACTAAATTTATTCCAATCTTTAGGCTTATCCAAAATACTATTGTCCAATCTCATATTATAGTGAAAAATATTGCTAGAGTTTTCATATAAAAAACATTTTAATACCACCGTTGATCCCCATATATCATAAGATATGTCTTTTTTTGTTCACATTCCAATCATGTGAATACCTTAATCATGTATTCTCTTGAAAAATGAATACCCATTGAACCTTAGTGAATACATGAATGTTGTCAAAAGTTTACTCTTTACACATAAAAAAATCCAAAACTTCTATATACTCAAACCATGATATAACTTTGTCCTTATATCAGTCATGAGCTCATTTCATTTTCTCTTTATCCCTTAATTATGCACAAATCATCTGGTTTCAAAACATATTTCAATCCCTTTTCATGGTTGCTGGTACCATAAAATTATGGAAACCACAATAGACAAATATATAAATATTCCAATATTTCAGAGTACTGTATAAAACATTATTTTGGAATCCCATTACATAAACAATAAATCATTCCACCACGTCGTTGTCATATTCAACATTGCAAATAGTGATCGCATGTGAATTCCCTTTTTCCATTTGCCTTAAATGGTTGCTCATGTTGATCATCATTAACCCTTGAATTAGGTTATTTATTAGAATAATTCCCCATTTCCTTTCACTTGAAGCATTGAAGTGTTGGTGGAGCATCTCTATTTTCTTTTCTCTATTCACATCATTAGCATCATTTTTCCCGTTACTTCGACAATCAACTGCTAGATGACCTTATTTTCCACACTTAAAACATTTTCTAGTATCTTTTAGGCAATCTCCACCATGCTTCTTTCCACACATTGAGCATAAAGAAACATTCATCTTCTTTTCACCATTGTTATGAGATTTCTCCATGAACTCCATCTTTCAATTCTTGTCAACACCATGAGATGGATATGTAACACCAAATTCCATTTCTACCTTGATAGCACAATGCACAATTTCTTCATAGCTACTAAAGTCTCTTATAGCTAATTCCATTCTATGACTTGGTTTTAAGCCACTAAATAATCGATCAACTTTACTTTCAGGTTGGATTGTAAAGCCAGATGCATACCTTGCAAGCCTTGTAAAATTCACCTCATATTTACCAACAGATTCATCATCCTTTTGCTTAAGCTCAAGGAACTACTTTTCCATCTTTGTTTGAAGAATATGATGGAAGTACTTATTGAAAAATAAGTTCTTGAACTCATCCCATTCCATAGAGTCAATTTCACCTTGGGGCATTATATTCTAAATTTAAGTCCACCATTGATCTGCTTCACCTTCTAATCGGTAAATAGCCAGAATGACTTTTTCATGTTCTGAATAGCGAAGTATGGAAAATATCTTTTCAATGGTACTGATCCATTGTTCAGCAACAAGTGGATTAGAAGACCCACTGGAAGAAGGGGTACGTTTCCTCATGAAGGACTCAATATAATATTGTTCCCTTCTCTGCTCATTCGGAAGTCCAGAATGATTCATAGCATGAGTATGTATAGCAATAAGAATTTTCACTCCATCTCCCATAACATTGGTTTGTTCAGAAGGACAATCATTGAATTGTCCATTACATTGATCAACACGGTTCCTTCAGGTTCCTTCCATCGTCTAAAACCGAAAAAGAATAGTGTGAGAGGGAAAAATCATGATAGGTAAAACAATATAATAAAGGGTAAGTGACTTCAATATCTACATCGTAGGTTTAATTCTAAGATCGTTACCGTAATTCTAGGACTATAACATATACTTATAATTAACCTTAGGGAAATCCCTAGACATACCATTGAAATATTTCTACGGATCTCACTAAAGTTATCACATCCTAGTTTCCAAAGGTTAACTAAACGTTTCCTCTAATACCAACTGTAGAGGCCCGAAGCTTGAAATACATGGACATTACATTCCATTTTCAGAATACATAATACATAACAAAAACCAAAAATCAATGGTCATAATAGTTTAGGGTCTTTTTAATCTCGCAACGTAATCTTTTAATCGTGTGGAAAGATCTTAGACATCTCTCATAAAGATCTTCCCCTTTTTGTTTTCTTACCTAAAACATTTCTTTAAGTCCTGGGAAAAGAAAACATATAAAGGGTGAGCTCAAATTCTCAGTAAGGTTAAGCATGGATAAAATAAAACAAATCATATACATTTGAACTTAAAAATAAGAAAATAATTTTTAAACATAAAAATCTTGAGCAATGACATAAAACATTGCATTACATAAGTCATAGATCATAAAGGACCATTAATCATGATAAACTAGAATGGGAAATAAAACATGTAATTGTGGAATCCATTAAGCACATGTAATGATTTCCATAGTAGCCAATGCATTTCTGCCAAGACCATCTTAGTGGAAAAAGTCCCTTATTGAACCGTGTTTACTTGTCGTTCCAGCCCTGTATTACTAAACTAGATTTACTTGCTGTTCTAGCCATGTCTATATCATAAGATAGAAATCATTACCCAATGCATTGGAGGGAGATATAGGTCCCACCCATCTCACAATGAAATAATTCTTACTTGTGCCACAAAATAAACATAAATCATTCATCATAACCCAAATAATAAAATGGGTTTCATAAACATCATCCCATCATCACATAATCAATATAAAACAAAAGGATATTTCATCATAAAAAATTGAAGCCTTGTAAATCATAGAGACATTATACATGAAACATACACATTTGAAATAATGTTATATTAGATGGAAAATGGTTTTGATAAAACACTTCAAATGAATTCTTGAGGAAAATATCCTTTCTTCTTCAAAATCAATTTCTTTTCACAAAACGTCATGAAATTTTAAAAGGTGGAGATTTTGTTGAAAATAGTCATGAAATATTTTGGAGGATGCTTCATGAAAATAAGGATTTATAAAACCGTAAAAATACTTTCATCCCATATAAGGTAAAAAAACCATTCTCCTCATACTTTTTCCATAAAAGTCAAAAAGTACCTCGTATGGTAAACAAAAGAATGATTCCTTCCATACGATGTGGTAAAAGTAAGAAGAGGGTAAAAATGTCTTTAAACATACATGGAAGGAAAGTAAACATTTCATGAAATCATTTTGAGAAAATATGGACATGGATAATAAACATAACCCCAGAAAATACTTATGAATAAACAATCTCGGATAAGAGTGAGATTGGAATGGTTATCCCTTACCTTAGGTCCAATATGCTTCGTATGTATCCGAACCTCCTTTAATTTGGGTAGCTTCCTTTGGATTGAACCAAAAGGACTTCTTGGAGTGTCTTATACCTAATATAAGGCTTCAAGGGGGAGGAGAGGGATGTAGGGATCTTATTTGGGCAGAGTTTGGACGATCCAAAAGGCTTGAGATGTGTGAGGAACTGAATAGAAGTGGTCTCATTTTATAAGGGTGTGGAGGGGCTCTTTAGGAAAGTGTGAAAACATTATTTTATTATAAATTTATCTTCGGTTTCAAGAGGACCAAAACACATTAATGTCAAAGATAAGAAGACTCATATTCGATATAAAATCATCCAATAGGAATTGTATAGGTTTTTGATGATATATTAATCATTATATTCTTATTTATTTAAATCATTTATTAATGAGGTTAATACTGCATCATTACTGTGTCATAAATACTTTTAATTATTTGATGTCTAAAAATTATAAAACAAATACCAACATGTAGGAAATCTTTTTATCTTTACAATGAATATTTATAGTCGAAAAAATAATTTATATAGACCCTTATAAAAATTAATTACTAAATGTTTTTGTTAATTCCAATTTTGGATTTACATTAAATTAATTAATCTATTGTGTAATTGTCATTAATAAGTGGCTCCATGGGGTCCCAAAATAGACCCAAGGATTCCAATGGTTGGCCATTACTCATCCAATAATATTTGGACAAGTGTTAATGTAATTTTGAATTATTATAATATTATTTTAACCTTGAATTACCCTATTTACTATTAACTATGGTAAATAAAAGTAAAAAGTAACTATTCACCAAAAATTATTTTTATCTAATTGAACCACATTTTACTCCTTGATATTATCCGAGTCTCTCGGATTTTTGAAATTCAACTCACATAAGTGGTAAAATTATGTTTTAGGAACAATTGCAAAAGCTCCTAGGAGGTAGGTAAAAGACGGTGAACAGTTCAATACAATTTTTTTATAAATCAAAAATTATTATAAAATGATTCTAATGAATTTAATAGAACTTATATAAGTATAATCTATCTATTTTGACCTAAAATAAATTTAAATCAAATAAATTATTATTTAAATAAAAAGTTGGTTTTAACCAAAAACTCAGTGTTTTCAGTATTCATCAAAAACTGATGTTTTTCAGAAAAAGTCCAAATATTCAGCCTAAGATATATTTTATATTATGAATTAAAAAATTATGTCTATTTTTCCAAATTCAAAACATAGAAGTGACAATAATTAATTTTAAAATTAATTCCCGTTATCAAAAAAAATGGCGTGTTTTTAAGACACAATAACTATCAAAAGATCATCACTTTTTTATGTCCAATTTCAAAGTGAAATTAATTCCAATGACCAACATTGGATTAAATGGTAAAAATATATTCCAATTACACTTTAAAACCAATTAAAAATATAATCTATCTATATAAATTATTGCGATGAAAAATTTGTTTTTAATTAAAATATAGCGTGTTTTTACTATTCATCAAAATATGAAAGTTATAAGAATAATATGAAAAATTTATCCAAATTAAATTTTTAATCCTGATTCCAAGAAAGAATTTTATTTTGTCAAATTTAACTTATAAACATGTCAAAACTAGATTTAAAGTGGTTGCACCATCAAAAGGCATCAAAACTGCATTTTTTTTAAAAATACTTATTTTACCCGAAAAATTTATTTTGTTCTCATACCATGTTCTAGAAAATATGTAAGATGAATAATAATGTTATAAAATATAAAATGTAGTTAATACTATTCATAACGTCTAGTCCATAATAATATTATAACAATATATCGTTGTTTAGTAAAACCTAGTATTGCGTACTACACACGCTATCGAGGAAGGTCGTGGTTGCGTGTAATGCAAGCCAAGTCAGGGTTGTGTGTGATGCATGACTCCTTCATTGTATCGTATAACATAATCCAATCATATTTCATTTATACATTGAATATATATATATATATATATATATATATGTATATACACACTCAATGTTGCGTAGAATAACTACTATGAAAATTGTGTGTAACATGATCCAAGAATAGTGTTGCGTATACTGCAAGCTAATATGGTGTTGCGTATAGCGCAATGTAATCTTGGTGTAGCGTACACCACAAGACATCAATGAAATTGAATGAATATTTTTCATAAAATCTCAGGGTGTTACACAACTCCTTCTTGAGGACAAGGAAAAAGGAAGCCATTGTGGATATAGGAGAAAACCCATTTCCTATTACAGTGCTATCAGAGATGGTGACCCAAACTCTCATACCACAAATATTCACAATCAATTCATTATAAACATAACCCATGATAAGAAGTGGGATCCATTAACAAATAACCCAATAATGAGAAATCAATTTCATAAATACTATGATATTATAAATAAGACGTGCATAGAATGGATATGAATTATTCCCATTGATCATTTCATGTATATTCATGATTAATATCAATAGATTTCATCTTATATGGAAAATAATTTGTAAATATCTTTTAGAAACATTACATGAGGAAAATATCCATTCTTGTTTGAAAAAGGATTTTTAATACATAAACCATTTAAAAATAATTATCATAGAAAATTACATGAAAACGTATTAAGAATACATGAAATCATTTTGAAATATAATTTCCATGAATACTTTTAAAATAATATTCAAAACATTTTAAAAACCATTTTCATTGAAATCACTTGAAATAATTTACAAAAACATGATTTTTTTTTCAAAACAATTTATTTGAAAATAAATGTAAATAATAGAAAAAAATTGAAAATGTTTCAAAAATCATTTTTTTAACATATAAAAGAAGATTGAAAGTGTTTTTAAAGACATTTCATAGACCACAGATTGAATATATTTAAATACGAATTGAAAACATTTTGAAAATTGTTTTCCAAAAATAAAGAATTTTGAAATTATTTTGAAGACAATTTCCCTTTGTAAATACATTTTTAAAAATATTTCATTAATGATTATGCTTTTAAAAAATACAAAGGTATCTTTTAAGAGATGATGGTAAGAAAATCCATACATGTCGTATGAGGTCAAAATAACATTCCTTTTTTCATGGTAAAAATGATTGATATTTTCCTTGATTGGGAAGAGATAATAAGATTATCCTAGAGATATTTTTGGAAGTAAAAAGTGGATAAAATTAAATTTATATATAATATAGTAGTGATATAATATTCATTGAAATCGTTTTTATATCACATTGATTTCCGATCGAAGATATAGTAAAGATAGGCATTTAAAAAAACACTATCCTAGCAATATTAGATACAAAAGTGTATTAAATGGTACCAATACATTATTATAAAATTGAATAAAAATGGATAAGTAAAATCATTAATATTGTTTAGTGATGTATAATAATATTCCATCAAAGTAAGAAAAAACATAAACAATCCCGGAAAGCAATGAGACTGTCTCAATGAACTCTAATAATTTGGTATCTCGGGATCATGTTCTATAATATGGAAATTAAATTAAATGAAGAATATAATATCAGGAAAATAATTAGTTTATTTATATGTCATGTATAATGGATTATTATGAACTTTGAAAAAAATTTAGGATCATAACAAATCCGGGGTCTCAAAGAATGAAAATTAAGACTAATTTTTTTTACTAATTTTGTATATTTTGAGAATTAAACTCCATGAAAGAAAGGTATATAATGGATATGTAAATATCCATAATATTATTTATAATATAAATATATTTAAATCATGGTAATTTATTACACCTAACAAAAATGAAAGTGTGGTGAACATCAAATTTATCTCAGGAACATTGAAAGTGAGATTAAATCCCATTACCTTGTGTCTTGACTCTCTCTGTAGTCATAAAAGTTATATAAATAATAAATATAGTTTTATTATACATTGTTTTCAGAATCATATTATTATATATATTACTATATATGGTTTTATTGAAACCTTTTATTACCCTCTTGTAAATGATCCTATATTAATGTTTCACTTCAGGTAATATTAACTTGGTTCTTTGCATGTGTCTTAATTTGATACGTCATTTGACCTTATACATATATCATGATTATAAAATTTAACCCATGATAAAAATATAATTTATATAAACTATAGGTGTATTATAAAAATATATTGATTATAGGATAATGATAATGAATACACTATTCACGAAGACGGTAAGCCATACATACACCAAAATGTGGTTTTTGTTTTTACTGTTGTATTGAATGAAAGTATGTAAGTGAAATATATATATATATATATATATTAATTATATTGGGTTTATTATATTATATATATATCATATAATTTCATTAAACCTGTCCTTAATTTTTTTAATGTATTGTGTGATCAAATCATATCACTTTGAGGGTGCGGTAGTCCACACATCCTCAAACGCGATTGTCGTATTTACACGAAATCAAAAGTATAGAGACGTGTGTTTTAAAAGAAAAAAATAATATTGAATACATATTTTATATAATATGTGAAATATATAAATAATTTTTTCAATCCTAATGTCCACTTTGATTGGTGGTAAAGGAGAAATGAACAATCATCATTTTGTGACGAAGTAATTCGTCGTATAGAGAAATGGTATGTTCAACTTCCATGATATGGAGGTGTGGTTAAGTGTAGGTAATATCCCTTACATAAAAAATCCTAGGATATAGATGATAGAATTGTTTCTACAAGAAAGGTAACAAATATATTGTAAAGTGTGAAGAATGAAAACAAAGGGAAGTGGCTTGAGACAAAATGTTACTTTTAAATATGGTAACCCCTTTTGGTTTTTTTGAAATGGAATCGTTGAGAAGCTTTATGCCTAGAGGGAGGATTCAAGTTATAAGGTAGGATTTTTGTGAGGCTAATTGGGTAGATATTTTTCCAACTAAAATGGTTTTACAGGTGTTATGAATTGGTAGAGGTGGTGGCCTTTTATAGGGAAAGAAAGGGATATAATTGGATATTATAGAAACATGTTAGTTGTGCATTCTTTCAAACCTAAAAAGTATTAAAAATCATATAAATTCCAACAAAAATGTTTTATGGATGACATATGTACATAGAATGTGTTTTGTACAATTTTCTATGTCCTTGGGGCCCTTAGTCGTATGGTTTAGTCCTGAATTAATCATAATTTTTCCTTCTCTGTTGTGATTAATTTTAAATGCTTTTACTAATCATTTTCAAAAAAAATTAACATGGTGTTATTAGAATATAAATTATAGAAAAAATATAATGTTGTATGTAATTTTTTTGAAATTGAAATCACAGAAGTGTAAAAATTAATATTAGTGCTAATACCAATGATAGGACAAACCAACAAGGTTTTAAAGATGAAAATGTTCAAAAGATTGTTATGATTTTATATTTATTGTCATAGTAAAATTTTATTTAATTAATTAATTTATATTGATATGTGTAATAATTATATAATTTGTCCTTAAGAATATTTATAATATCATTTATCATTAACAATTAATTAGAGAAAAATGTCGTTTTAACTAAAATCTATATTTTTACTATTTATCAGAGTAAAGTTTCGTAGAAGAATCGTAAAAATTTACCCTATGATAATTTATATATTTGGAATATAAAAATTAAGACTATTTTATCAAAAAAAAATTTGAAGTGTGTCTAAAAATAATATTATTATTAAAATTGGTCAATTCATGAAAATCCTATTTTAACCCACAAAGGACTTTACCAAAAATCATATCATTCAATATCAATGTGTTTTACTTCTATAAATAAATTTAAACTAATATTTGGAAAGTATTTCTTAATATTTATATAACTATTTTTAAGGATATTTTATGATTATATCATTTAATTATTTCTATATATAAGGATATTTCATAGATACTCAATGTTGCGTGCATTGTATGCAAAGATGATGTTTCTTGAAGTACATGCCCAGTTGGTATTGTGTATTGCAAAATCCAAGTTGGTATTTCATGTAAGAGGGATTTTTGAATTTTTTAAATATATATATATATATATATATTTAATGATCTATTTATGGTGTCATGTGAAATGAAAAATATTGAAAAAAAATTATTTAGAATAAAATTCTAAAAGCACGTGTTGTTATAATCTACCCATCCTAAAATGAATTTCTCCCTGGAAATTATTCTGGGTAATCAATTATTTAATACTTGAAGGGTAAATTCATAAAAACCCACATCGTAAAAATGGATATTAAGTCTTCCCTTAAAATGTGGAATTTTGAACCATAACGGTTACCCAAATTAATATATAATTAGGCTTCCACAAAGGATAACATAGGTTTGGTGAGACGATTGGACATGGAGGGAATGCATAAATATCTATAGGGAGTGGTTGAGGTAATCAATCAAAAACTTCTGAATTATCAAAGGAATGTTGATGGCTTCGAATTCATAAATCTATGATGATTTAAAAGGTCAATAGCCCAATGAAAATTAATGTAGTAGGAAAACAATTTTTTTATCACATTCAAAACATAGATTAATTATTTGTAAATTTCATTAAAAAAAATTCATTCTTGTGTTATGATTTGAAAAATTTTCTAGTACATCAATTATCATATAGAATATATTTCTACAAATTAACATTCATGAATAATGAAAAAAAAAATTTTTTAATGGATTATAAAACCCTTAAAAAATAAAAAGTCTAACTATTTGTCTCTTAAAAAACATGCATTAATATATAAAAAGAATTAACAGTAATAGTTCATCAAAAATATTTATTCAGTGAAAAATAATATATGTTAACCCGAGAATTGTGTAAGAAAGTGGTAGAAATGAAACCCTTATCGTCCTACGATCATGAGTTCTAGACCTGTGGTCTTTCCCGACCTGATTGGTTATCACCTGATGTACATTATGTACTTTCATTAAAACCACACTAATATAATATAAATGATTGAAATACTTTAGACAAGTATAATCATTGAATATCCTTTTAATAAACTTTTTTAACAAATACTCATTGCATAGATACTTACTCCGAAGGAAAACATAATATTTTCATAAATATTTAAACATATAACCCTTAACAAAGGACCAAATCTAAAACATTAGAAACATAGTCACAACATTAACTTAAAATTAATTACCTTTGTATAAAAAAATCTTTTGGTTATCATAGTTAGTGTATTTTAATAACCTCATCATATATTATCACCAAACATGGTAACAACCTTTGTTACCATTAATCATTTTTGAAAACAATCACACTTTCTCATTCCGATGTATATTTGATTTACTCCATATATCCAAAAAAGTTGGAATCTTCATTAGTGGTATAATTAACCACCTATATAAAAGTCCTTACATAGTTATAATTAAATCAATAATTTCTAATTTACTTACTAATATACAACTTATATTTATCCAAAAACAATATCTTATTGTAATGGTCATATTAAGGGTTACATTTCCTTTATCAAAATATCATCTTATCATTAATTCACTTCAAAATCCCGTAAGGAACATTCAAGATACACAAGAATATAATAAGAAAAAAACATTAGTAGAAAATAATTTAAATATTTTTTCATTCTACCTATTGAATCAAAATACATAAATACCCCAATATCTTCATTCTGAATCCATTAATATTAATACCTCTTTCCTTTATCATTTTATATGTAGTCTAAACATCATCTATAATGTAACCATTACTAACACCACCTTTTTTATTCTCTTTATGAATATTACACTTGGAACATTGGGATGAATACTTACCATTATCTCTATATTTAAAACACTAAACCTTTTATGATGATTAGGGATGAAAAATTCCCATTGATTTCATTAGCAGAACTCTTCATTTTTCTCTAACATTAACTTTATTTGTGTCATTATTTTTCATATTCAAAACACCTTAATATTCCTCTAAGAAATTAAAGTATGAGATTCGTTCCACATTATTGAAATTAAGGAAGAGAAATCTTCTTTCCTTCATGGAATTCATTACCCAAAATCATAGTAGACTACTTCTTTCACTTCTTTAGTGAGTCTGAGAGTTGGTTAAATGAAAAATTGTTAGTCATATTCTGTGAAATTTGATAATGAATAACCATGATTACTTTCACTCCAGTGATCATGTTTCTTGACTGCTCATTAGAAAAACATTTATCACATTCAACATTAATCCATTATCTTTGGGTTCCTTCGATTAACTAAAACGAGAAGCATGGTGTTAGCACTACTTGTCATAGTAGAAATCCACATAGTCTTGAAAATAAATACTTATAGTATGTCTATAACATGACACCATCCATAATAAATGATACCATAGGTTTATCAAAGGATTTTTATTTCTAACTTATATCTAAATCCTTCAGGATGGTTCATTAATATAGTGTGAATTCCAAAAGCATATCCTTGGGGAGTGTCAAATTAGGTAGGTAGTAAGGACTATTTTCATGTACCAGATTGCCCTGAGTCAAGACCATAACATCTTTTCTGAGTTGTTTCCTCTAGGTACATCTGTTCCAGAATGACATCCAATTATATTATCTAGACAAGGATATATTTGTTGGATACCTATAACTCTATCCTCTTGCAAAATTCATGGGGAATTTCCTACTAATATTAGTACTTAAACATAGTGACATCCCTAGAAATATACATTGAAATGTACCTAGGGATATCACTAATCATTTATCATCTTAGTTTCAAAAGGTTAACTATAAATTTTATCAGATACCAACTATATTGACCCTCACTTTACAAATATTAACATTACAAAACTTTTTTGTAAAACATATACATTATAAAAATAGATTCCAAAAGACCGCAGTGGGTATAATTCTTTTGGAAACATAAAAACATAAACACATTTTCATATGTGATCTAAAAAATATCCCATTAGGTTTATCATGACTAGTAACCTTCTTTAGACATATAAATGATAGTACATATCATCATAACCTAGGGAAATGAAAAATAAAATAGGTGAGATCAAATTCTTAGTAATTTTAAACAAGGGATACATTAAATCATAAACATGATCATAATGGTATAATAATTTGATCTTGAAAATAAATTATGATACCATGCATATCAGAGATCAAAATAGATGTTAGGGCATAAGATTAGTGTTCATAATAAATAAAAAATATTGAAATAAAGATCATAATCCATGAAATCATAACTTAGGAATAAAACAAGGACTTGTGGAAGACAAAAAAATTTAAAATGATTTCTATAGTAGTCAAGGAATTGCTTCCAAGATCATCTTAGTGGAAATTTTCTTTTACAGAACCAGACAACCCCCATTCTAGCCTAGTATTACTAAACCAAGTGAACCATGTTCCTGCACTATATTATGAAACTATGTAACCATCATTCCATCCCTATATTACTGGACCGTGTAACCATCATTAAAGCCCTATATTATTGAACAAAGTAACCCTTATTCCATCCCTATATTACAAAATTGAGTAACTATCATTCTAGACCTATATTTCTAAACCGAGTTACCCTCGTTGAATCCCTATATTACAAAACTGAGTAACCCTCATTCCATCCATATATAACTAAACCAAGTAACCCTCATACCAACCTTGTTTAATCTCATGATATATAAATCTTTTCCCAATGCATTTGAAGGAGATATCGGCCCCACTCAGCACATAATGAGATCACACAAACATGTTTTACAAGATAATCAACATATCATAATCCAAGAAATGAAAAGGGTATTATAATCATGTAACCATATCATAAACTATGGAAATTGATAGGTTCCATATTAATTTCATCATAAAAATATCCCATGAAAAGAATTGGGTTCATAAAAATATAACTCGTGAAAGAGAAACATATTTCTTAATGACTATGAAATTATGAATAACACTTTCCAAGAAAGTTAATAATTGAAACCCTTATATTGATACCTATAAATGCATGAGTAACATAAATAGATGTCATCATTTATTGAAAATAATTTTTAAATAATTTTTAGAAATTTTTCTTAAAGAAAATATCCTTTTGTGTTTGAAAAATGTTTTTAAATAAATGAAACCATTTGAAAACAATATTCATTAAAAATACCATGAAAAATTATAATGAAGTCATTAAATAAATTTGAAATAAATATTTCGTTGAAAATATTTATTATAGGATTCAAAATATATTTAAAACCTTTTTGTTTTTATACACATGAAAACATTTAATTAAATGTTGAAAATATTTTCAAAATGATTTCTTTGAAAAAAATATAAAACTTTATAAATAAATTTTTAATTATTTTAAAAATAATTTCTTTTAAACTTATAAAAGTATATTGAAAACTTTTTTGAATCAATTTTTTTGAACAAACTTGCAAAAAAATTAAATAAGGCTTGAAAACATTGGGAAAACAATTTTCCCTCAAAACTTTTTAATGAATTTTGAAAGAATTTTGTAAACAATTTTCCTTGTAAATTACTCGTAAAAATAATTTTATTAAAGAAAAAACTTTTGAATAATTCATGTTTATCTTTGATGAAATAATGATGGATAAAAACAGATATATCATATGTGGTAAAATAATATTCCTATAGAATGGTATAAAGGATAGAGAACTGATTTATTTAGGATGTGACATGAATATTACCTTGAAAAGATTAATAAAATAATAAAAGTATAAAACTTTATTTTAGTTATTACAGGGTAATGGTATAATATTTTTGGAAATATTTTTTAGAGAACATATATATTCGGCTGATGAGAAGGTAAAATTGAGATTTCTTTAAACTATTTCTTAAATATCGTATGAACCAACGATTAGAAAATGGTACCAATACATGATTATATCATGAAATGTTATAGGAAAAAAATTCTATTAATATTATTGTGATACAGGTAATTATATTTTATCAATGAATTATTAAACATAAACAATCGTGAAATGGAATGAGATTATGTCAATAATATTTTATAACATAGAATCTTGGGATTATTCTCTACATATAAGAAAATGAAATTAAATTAAGCATATAATATCATGAAATGAATGAGTTTAATTATATTTCATTTAAAACGGAAATATATTCACCTCATAAAATGTTTTGGTGGATAACAAAATGCGTGTCTCGAAGAAGGAAACTGGGGACAAAATATTCTTACCGATTTGGTCATAATTTAAAATTAAACCCCATGAAAGAAGGGTCATACTATAGATATGTGAATAACCATGATTAAAATTATATGATACATATATTTAAATTGTGGGAATTAACTAAACCCCCAAAAATAAATGAGTGGTGAACATAACATTTATCTTGCAAAAATTAAATGTGATATTAAATCCCCTTATCTTGTGTCTTGGCTCTCTCCATACTCCTACAAGATTTCTATATAATAAATATATGTTTATTATAAATCTTTTACCAATGAATATTATTACATATATTATCATATATTTTTTTATTGTAACCATATATTATATTCTTATTAACGATCATATGTTAATGATTCATTTCTTGTAATATTCAAATTGTTCTTTGGATGGGTCTTAATTTCTTAGATCTTATGGCCTTATATTTATAATAATTTTCCGGAATTTAACCCATGATTTAAATATCAGTTATATACAATATTTTATTATTGTTATTATAATATATAAAATATTGGATTATGAATTTTTAATACACTGTTCAAGGAGTCAGCATGTCGTACATACGAATGAATGTTATTTTAGTTTTTATTGTCATATTTCATGAAAGTGTGTAAATGAAATATGAATATATATATATATATATATATAATTATTCATTTATAATTACCATATAATATATATCATATATTTTCAATAAAACCAAACTTAATATCTTCAATGTGGTGTGGGAATGAAACACGTCGATTTGAGGGGGCATTATCCCACACATCCTCAAATGAGATTATCATATTAACACTAAATGTTAATTTAATATATGTGTGTTTTAAAACTATTAATGAATCATACATAAAAATTAAATAATATATATGAAATATATACACTGATTATCCATCATTATTCTGAACATTATTTGTGGTAAAGGATAAATCAATAATTATCATTTCATGAGGGAGTAGTTCACCGTAAACAGAAATAGTATGTTCAACATCCATTAAATGTTGGTGTGTGTATGTTTATTTCCTAATACTTCCTAAAAACATCATAAAATATTAAGGATACTTTTTTTGTCACTAAATAATTGAAGAAATTAATTGGAGGGGGGGGGATAAACCAAAATAAAGGAAAGAAGCTTGGGAGAATACATTACCTCTAAATTGGGTAACTACTTTTGAATTGTGCCAAACAAAATCCTTGAGATGCTTTCAACCCAAAGGGACGCTTCAAGGTCTATTGTATAATTTTGGGAGGCTAAATGGGTGTGTATTGGATGAAATTAAACTGGTATGAGAGGTGTGAGGAATGGGTTGAGGTGGTATCCTTTTATAGGGAAGAAAAAGGACTCACATGGAATTTCTAGAAACATATATGGGGTCCACATGTTCATACCACAATATAGTCTTAACAAGAAAACACAAATAAATAATGGAAGGTGTATTGACGAAATATGGACATGAAATGGGTGTTGTAAAAGTTTCTAGGTCATTAGGGCCCTTATTTGTTTTGGTTTTGTCAAAAATTAGGCTTATTCTGGCCTTATTTAATATGATTAATTTTAATCACTCTAACTAGTAACATTGTTGAAAATTTAACATTATATTATTGGAATATAAATATTACACTGAATAAAATGTTGTATGTTAGAATTTTTAACTTCAAATCACATAAGTTTACATATTTAAAATTATTACTAATCCCATGGACATGATGAAATTAGAGTGATTTAATGTAGGAAAAAGATCAAAAGTTTGTTAAGATTTTATATTATGTTTCAATGTAAAATTGATTCTAATTAATTAAATTATATTAATATATGTATTATTTAAATAATGAGACATTATAACACATTTATAATATCATTTAAACCTAATAATAATTTTCACAAGGGGATGTTTTTTAACATAAAGTTGAATTTTTCATTATTAATCAAAAAGTAATGTTTGTCAAAAAATACCAAAAATTCCCCACAGGTTAATTTTAACATTATGAATTAAAAAATGAATTTTATTTTATCAAATTAAATTTATAAATTTTCTAAATTTCTTTTAATTATTAATACTGGTACGTTCATGAAAATTATTTTTAACACAAAATGGACCATACAAAAAATCAAATCTTTTAAGATCAATAAATTTAATTTTTAATAAAAAAATAATACAAAATATTTGGAAAGTGTTTATTAAAATTAAGATAACTATTTTTAATGGTTATGTGGTAATTACCATATTTAATTCTAAAATATATATAAACAAGTTACATAGAAACATTGTGTTGCATCCATCAAACACCAAGTCGGTGTTGCTTATAGTAAAAGCCAAGTTTCTATTACATGTATCACAAGGCAAGTTGGAATTGAGTATTAATGTAATTTTTGACATAATGTTTTAATATATATATATATATAATGAACTATTTTTGGTGTCATGTGAAATGAAAAATATTGAAAAGATAAATTCTTTAGAAAAACAGTTCTAAAAACAGCGGTTGTTACATGAAATTTATTATCCTATGGTTACTTACTGAGAATAATCGGGTTTTCTTCATTTTAGTCTCATCATGTACCAAATATTCCAATAAGTTATTTAATGAGAACCAACATTATTTCTCCCTTCTGTCAAAAAGCATTTCTTTTTCATATACATATTTTAACAAAATATGTATATTTTTTAGAAATATAAAAGAGATTTATTCAATAATTTTTTACACATTTTTTAGTTTTTATAAAAGTTTTTTAAATACATGTTTCATGAATTATATCAAAATATGGCTTTTTTTATTTGATCAAAAATGTGAAATGAATTTTAGTTTTAACTTGTACAATAAGTAGGTAATTTACATCCATCATAACCACTCAATGTGGTAACGATTCCATAGTATGATTCAATGGTCATTTTCAAAAACATTATTTTCAACTTTGTTTGTGATGTTTTTGTTTGAAGAAGGTGATTATCATTATGAAAATGTTATTTTAATTATAAAATGTTTCATGTGATCTTTAAAAAGTATCTTCAATCTATGATGACATCTATTGGTGTTACATAAGGTTTATGTGGATATCATGTAATGATACCATTTTTTTATTTCTCTAGATTTTTATATGTTTATTATACAATGATGATTACACAACCCATTTCATTTTTACATGTTATTCTACGATGAAATGTTTTATGAAACCTATTTTTATCATGGGTTCTTATATGATGAATGGTTTATGATATCATGGAATATATATTTATTATTTTCATTATGTTATACGAGATACCAATATCTCCCTCCAATTCATTGGGAAAATATTGATATCTTATAAGATAAAAAATACTTGAATGGGGTGTGAACACAATTTATTAAGTGACTATGTCTACTATTAATTTATTAGGAGTGAACCATGGCTAGTATGTTGGTTTGGGGAGTGTAAAAATCAAATACTGTTTCACTGGGAGAGAATCGTGACAAATATTTTGGATTGGAGAGTGAACCGAATGCATAATTATGGTCTTGGGAATGACTCCTTACTACTATAAAAAATATTATTAAACCTCATGTAAAGACCATAATTCTATGTATTATTCCAATCTTATACTATCACATATCATGTTATTTTATTATATTAATAATAATATCTATTGAAAATTGAATATTTATGCCAGGAGTCAAGTTTATGATATATTATACCCATGTTATGGTCTAAAATGTCTTTCTCATGTTCTCATAATTTTACATTCAAGTTAATATTTTCTGGCCATTGATGTATCCCTTGTCTACCCCTGATGTAAATAGGAGTTCAACCATTATTATGTTTCTTTTCATTATTTTATAAATAATTGTTATTAGTTTGGTATATATTAGAAGTATACTCTTTGGGATGATTATTATGAGAGATCTTGAAGATATTTTTTTAGATAAGATGATTATTTATATTTTCCCCAAATAAAAAAAACATTTTATGGTCCTCTTGTAATTTTCTGTTAAATGTATTGAATATACATATAAAAGACTTAATTTTTATGAAATATATGTTTGATGTCATTATAGATTTTACATCATCGCAATCAATACATTTATTTAACATCACATGGATATACCAATTCACTATTATAGCTCAATTTACAAAATCTCTAAAACCATAAGGGGGGACCCGTATTTTAATTGTGATCATGGAAAGTAAGCCCACAATTGATTAATTAAATTTTTTTACCCCACATCAAGGAACACACAATTTACCAATTTAAATAGGTAAGACACTCATGATATCATAAAAATATATACCTATGTAGTGCTTGTCATATCTCATTACAATCGATGTCTCAGCCAAACCACATCAAACACATAAAGTGTAGATGATTTCCCAATCATAACACATCAAAATGGGTGCAAACATCCTTTCTTACTATATCAAAAAGCAAGACACACACTCCTATGAGTCTCACTTCATCTAAAAATATTGACGTTCCAACACCACTTATTGTGCTCTGTATGATGTCAATTATATACAACAGGGTGTTCCCTGGGAATACTTCATCATGTTTAGGCACAATAAAAGTTCCATACCCACTCACCAAACTATGCTACTTATATCAGTTACCTAGAACTAAATGTTCTCATCCTTGGTCAAACTACCAACTTATCTAACACTTGATGTTTTCCTAAGTCAATAGGTACAGGACCCAAATATTCATTACCTTAGCATCAATACTTAACATCAAGCCATCCACAATACATTATAATAAATAATTCTACCACTCAATGTACTTCGTGAAAAACAGGGTCTCACCATCCTTATAAATAACATTCAGGTGATCAACCCATCATAAATAAAATAATAAAAATTACTCAAATAATATTCTTATGTAGGAGGAAGCCATATGACTAGATAACCCTTAAATATAATTCTCTAAAAACAGTAATAAGTATAGAAATTCTACGTTCCTTATCTATGCATTAGGGTGTGTAGGTCTCCCACCTAGACCAACCAGTCAGGCCTCACGTTTGGGACACTAGGTTTAACCACCTACCAAAATGTATAATTGTAAAATCTCAACAGAATTAATAATATATGGGTCATTATCCACACTCCCATTTCAATCCCATGTGACAATAAACATTCCTGGACCTCTCAATCATGGTTTTTCACACCAAATAGTCTGACACCGCATGGACAAACTATATTCCCAATAGTCCACAATTTCACACAAGTAAAATAACACTTAATTCACCATATAAAATCATGATCTTATTAGGTAAATATTTTCTGGACCAACTAAATCATATAATTGTTTAAAAATAAAAACATAACCCCAACTTGATAATATAAAATATAATACCATTCCAAATGGAAAAATTGCATATAGGATATTGATGGCTCATTAAATAAACTGATATAATACTAACATCTGAAATGTGGGTTACCACTAATGAACTATGTTCCTTAATAACCTACTCATATGACTACATAATCCCATATATAGGTATCAATTAAAAATCCTAATTATTGATTATTGTCTCAAAAAATATCTACATGAGATCTCATTCGAATGTAATAAGCTTGTTGGTTGGAGAAGTTGGTTAGATTTACACCATGTAGATATATGGGGAAATGTTGTATGAAAACATTATATTAAATTAAACCACTATCCCATGATTTATGTTAAATAATTCACACTCGAAGGGCCATATCATGTGAATCTAATTTTCATAATCTAATGCTTGACATTCCTATTGAATATATATTGAAAAAGATAAAATCTAGAATTGGAATCCTTGTAAAGGGTTAAGAGATAAGAATCCAATATATAATAAATCATAAATCTAAAATATTTTTTGGGTCAAACTAGTGTAAAATTTGAAATAACCATAAATGAATATGGAAAGAACACTAATCTTTTACCTAGTGTATCCAAAATTTCAAATGGAAAGGGTGTTCATAATAGTCTAGTATAAGTTCCATCAAATTATCAAGTACATTATATTGTGAAATGTATACCAACTCACTAAACAAAATGAGAAAAATCATTGTTAACGTATTTTATAATCCGGAACAACGTCACTCGAAACTCTAAATAGACTTCTGTTTCCACATGACCTAATGGGTACCTTTTAATATGCCAAAGGCTCTATATTCGATGTAGTGATCTAAGATGTATCAACGAGGTGGAAGTATCAATTATATTGTAATGAAAAATAATATGAACAAAAAAAATATAAAAATATCAGGCACATTTTTCACATATATCAAAATCATTGAAAATTAATGTAAACAATACTGATAATAAATAAAATTCATTAAAGGACTGAACATCTATAATAACATTGAAATATTCAATTAACTAACCTCCACTAAAAAAGTAATATATAAAAAATCAAATGAAATGAATAAATGACTTTTTCTATAAGACTATAATAATAAATACCTTGTCAAAATTAATATTTACTATTGTGAGCCATCCTGCTTGATCAGCCTCATTCCTTCGAGAAAATTGTTTCTACCGCCAACAGGGATTCTTCTTGGGAAGCCCTATTCTGTGGATGCATGATTATGGTATGATTAAAACATATTAGAACACCACCAAATGAATATTAAAAAAATATATAAACAATATAAGCTAATGTTCTTAAGCTATGAGTTACAACACTATGATTTAATTCTTTTTATTAGAAAATATAAACCAATATTGAACAATATAATTATATATTAATGCATTGGCATGTACATGGGTGTCTCTGAGAATTTTATGTGACTATTCCAACCCATCTCACTCCAATTTAATATACCCATCCATGTAAAAAACAATTTATTATTATAATATAACCGTCCATGAATCCCAAAAAGTGTCCACATGAGGTTTATGCTCACCCCAGGTTTATCATTCAATCACAACAATCGTCCTATATCCGTACACCAAGAAATGTTTATCAATGAATCAAAACATCCATATCTGGGCTATATCCCCCGTGATATTAATCATCAATCATATAACCTATCATGGGGCCATGGTCACCTCAAGTTTAACTATCAGTGCAATAAAACACATGGGGTATTTATTGACCTACTTGTATCTATAAATCAAAATCAATTAGTTTCTATTAAAATAGACAACCGCATAAGAGGTTTCCATATCATATATAGTAAATAAAACTCTCCAATTTAAACAAATAAACCATGTCTTAAGAAAAAAACATAATAGTCATCTAATTTAACAATTAAATAGTTGAAGCAATAAATTCATATAATTATTAATAAAATATGAAATCAAATCATGAAAATTCATAAGTAATCATATTAGAAATTGACACCCATTTTCCCCTTAATGAATAATTGTCTTCTAAAACTTTTATAAATCCACTTCCTAAGCATAATTATAATATCATGAAACACTTATGTAATTGATTAATATTAAATATATATTCTATAACATGAGTATTTTATTCAAAATTATAGTAAAATTTATTATTAAAAAACAAAAAATATAATTTCATCAGATTATTATAATAGTTTAAATTTTTTTTGAATTACATTTAGTCAAATATTAATTATTTTGATATTTTTGATCATAATCAATGATCTTAATTAACTATCTCCCTAACCATTGAAAATGACAATTGATATCTTAATGAAATATAAGATTCTCAAACCTCCATACCATTTCAAAATATAATTATAATTACACATACCTTGTTCACAATATTTTAGTAAATAGGAAATAAACATTGGTCTATAGTTATATTGTTCTTGATGGAATTTTAATATTGAATTTAACATGGAAAAGATATAATTAAATTAATAAATTTATATTAGGTTAATTTTTTTGGAGGAATAAATTAATGAAAAATCCACCCCAAAAAAACTATTTGTTAATTAAAAGGAACATAAAATATCAATTTTAAATCTTTTCCAATTATTTTCATTTGCTGACTGTTGCTGAAATGGTTCATTCATGCACAAAAAAAAAATATGTTAAACACTTGGATCTTATCTCAGACCTTGAAACAAAAATTTATGAAGAATAATAATAGGAATTATTTAATAAATCGAAAACTAACCTCGTAAAATGTATAATCAATCAGCATGTTTAGTTTTATATGGAAAAAATATTCCACATGGTGTTGTCCAACATCTAAAAACACCTATTCTATCACCAATCCAAATCTACCAAATATTTACCAATAACCAATGAAATATTTATTTTAATTTTCCCAAAAAAAAAATAAAACTCATGATAGTGATTTTAATAATTGAATATCTTTCAAACTATGTGTATAGGGAATCTAAATAGGGCCACATCATTAAGAAAAAATAACACCAGCCCAGACGTTCAATTACACCATGACCTGACCGAAGCATAACCAAACCCTAATCAATGAGAAATAAAAACTGAAAATGTGGTTTAAAAGAGAATTGGATTCCAAAAATGATTGATAAATTCTTCAATACCTTTTCAACACCCACTTGAAGGTCTCTGAAAATGAACTGAAGGTGAGGGAGCCCCTTTTCTCACAAGTCCTAAAGTAGATGGATAATATCTAGTCATCCCCTCATAAAATAAATCATGAAAATTTAAACATTACCAAAAATAAACCCACAGATTAACCCATGATCCTTATAGTCTCACAAGGATATTGATTAATCCAATGATTTTCCAATATCTATCAATTATCATGCAGGTTGTTAAAGGCTACCACAACCCAGTAGCCCAACCACCCCAAACATACTACTTTAATCATTTGAGTCCTCCAACTCCCTTATATTTTAAATATATATTACAAGAAATGAATATAATCATATTTAAAATATAAAAAATATTATCCAAATTATAGTTAAAAATAAATATAGTACATATATGTAAAAAGTAAAACATTCGATGAGTTTGTAATGGTCGGTAAGAAATGATGCATTATATGTGTTAAGGATCATTTTGCAATCAGTAGTGACTTAATATTGGGTTGATTTCATTACGAGTCATGTTTCTTCCACTAACATGAGTGATGATCCAATAATTTCTTCCTTGAAATTTTGATAATGACTAAATAAATCTATTAGACTTGATATAGTTTAACCTATCCATTTTTTTGGTAATTAGGGATCTACAAGAAACTATTTAATGAACATTTTTAAAGGGAAATTAAGGGTAATATAATCCGTAATGGTGGAGTCCCTGATTGACATGTACAAGAATAATGTACTATGATTTGGAGATGAGTAGTTTTATAAGTGTAATATATATTACAAACCCCTTACATGTGTGATAAGTCATTTATAACTCGTAAAATTAGTTCTGATGATGTTGTTGGGCTATAATGGGGATAACCGTCATGATGTGTATATATAATAGTATTTGATATAATTAAAAATATATTAGTTACCTTTCATAAAAGATATAATATTAACATTCTTTATGATTCCTTATTAAAATAGTTTTATATGGTATCACCATTTTTCATTATAGTATGCAATATCATTGGTTAACAATGTTTGGTGCAATTATATCTAGGGGTTTTATTGGATATGTGGGTGTGTGAGATGCCATCTAGGGGTCATGATGGATAGTTGGTTAGGTTAAATTCTTAATTGAGGTATTATATATTTTTTACCAGGTTTAAATCTGACCAGATATTTTATTTTGTATATATTATTGAAATACCAACATAAATATTTTTTATAATATATTTTTTGTAATTCCTTCATAACATATAAAATGTGATATAGGATGGATTTTTTGCTTCCCAAAATTATTTTTCTGATTTTTAGGAATGGTAGCCTCGAATTTGTATGTGATTTAGTTTTGAGGTAACTCCTTTTTTTATTGTTATGATTATAGTTAGTCATGATACATAATGAGATGATTTTTATGTAGTTTATAAATGATTCAACCTGATATTTTTTTTATATATGTTGGAAGTGAATATTTATGACCATTGATCATTACAGGAGGGTTGTACTATCTTATTAGTGTGGATATGCTTCTAGGGTTGTATTTACTACCACCTAGATATTAAGATGAAATAATTAAGATGAGAACATTATTTATTTTATAAAAATAATGATAATTTATCATCTATAACTAGATAAAATATGAATGATTTGAACAATATGGTGTCATGTTAAGAACCATTTGTATGACATGTGTATTGAATATGAAGGGACAACTATTTTCATTCAATAAATAATTGGCCTTATATACTATTCTTTATTAGGTACACTATTTGTGGTGTCCAACTATTTTTTATGAGTAAACCCCACAAAACCACTTGGTGCATATTTTGATTGCTAGATCAACATGATTTTTTAGGAAATGGAATCATAATAAATGGATGAGCTAAGGGATATAACTGAGGTTTTTTTGACATGTATTATGTATCATCGAGAATTTTACTAAATAAAATTTTAAATTCTATTATATTAGATCTATATTGTATATGTCCCACATAATCATTGATATGTCCTTTATTGTATAATTAATTAACATTCCCCAGTTAATTTTCATTACATCATTAATATTATATTTTTTATATTTTTTTATATTTTAATTCCAAATTTTTCAACATCATGGGATTATTATTATGAATGTTACTATTATTGGATGTCAATTTCATGAGGATAGTAGAGCTTAAGGACATCCTAAATATATAACCTAAATCACACTACTAGATGTAAGCTTAAAATATATGGGTATAATTCCATATGACATATAGAATTAAAGATAGGTAATTTTATTGTGAAAATCATGTCATTCATGAAACATAATTCTAAAAAAATATGGTTCACATAATTAAAATTTCATTATTATTCTATTTTATGTTTTTCAATTTTAAATTGTCATATATTATTTAATTAAGAACACAATAACTATTTTCCAATGTTATTTGAGTGAAGTTATGATTTTTGGAAAATTATAGTCTTATAGTGTGTATTCTTGGGTATTATAGGTGTTTGGTATAGTTTGTTGTTAATGTTTGGTTATTAGGTATGCCTTGTTTTTTCATGAGAATATGAAGAACATCGAAGTACCTAATTTTGGTTTTTAGAGTATATTATATTTTAATATGGTAATGATATGTGAATAGACATATAATTATTTTAAACGACTGAGGATAAAATTTATGGTTATCCATATTTGGTACCTGTTAACCAAATTTTTGGGTTACTGGTGTAGATGGTTCTTAGTTTACGTGGTGGAAAATGAGTGCTTATTATTTATTTTTCAAGGTTCATATGATATTAATCCATTACTAATTTATAATAATATGTTATGGTATATTTACTTTTGTTAATAAATACACTAATAATGTATGAATAAAGTTAATATTTTTTATTATATGGGTATAGTGCATGTAATGTATTTTTTACCTTATATTTATTTCTTAATATGAGGATTAGTTTTAATTTTTATTTAAATAAAATCAATATTATTATAATAAAATTTCATAATAACAGTCATTGATGAAAAACCAACCAAAGATGAGTGGGTATCCTCCTAAAGATATTGTATCTATTTATTTGTCTAATTTAGTGAGTATTTTGTGGGTTATTAGGGATGTTTTCTAGAGTAAAAATGTAGAAGTGAAGGGTACATAAGATATTAATGAAGTTCAAGATAAATGTTACCTTAGTTTTATTGTATGATGGGATCAACAGATATTGAAAAATATTTGGAAAATATTTTTTTCATTATTAATTGATCAGTTCCCCAAAGGATGTATAGTTGATGTTTCAAATATAAAAATTCAACTTGATGTTACATGAATAGAGGAAATTATTTAAACTAAATCAAGGAAATGATATAACATCATGGATATATTATCATTCAATTATATAAAAGGTTGTCAAAAGTAGTTTTAATATGGTTTCATGATTATGATATTATAGTAGTTATAGGAAGGAAGAATGTTTATCAAAGAGAATGTATCGTAATTTTAGATATTATTTATAAAAAGAAATATAATTTTCTAAATTTACTTTTCCATTATAATATATATATTGCACTATGCAAATTTAAATTAAAAGGAATAAAAGTCTCACTTATGGTAGGGAAAGAATCGGAATACATGTTTTGAATATTGAATAGAGAGTCAATAAACAACAATGACCAATAAAACTACCCTGAAAATATAGTGAATTAGTTTTAAGATCAAGTCAAAAATCCAAAATAAGATCATCAAAAGTCTAATATATGATATTTGAGAGAGTAATATAGATGGATTCATTAATTTTCCATATTCCCATGTTACTGACACCTGGCTTATATAGGTGATGTTAATAAAATTAATGAGAAAATTCCTTTTCTTATTATTCCATTAAAATTTAATGTTCTAATTATTCATTGAAAACTATTAAAATTATTACCATTTATAATAATACTAATTTTTTTATGAAATGATATTGGTCTCCCCTATTTCAATAATGAATCATCCAAAGAAGGAAATTAATGATGATGTTTAGAATTTATGAAGGAAAATTATAAAGTGGACAATCACCATAAGACATTTCAATAATTTTATTATCTCTTGTGTTCCCATATATTTTCTTAATAAAAAACCTAATAATCGTAGTTCCCAACATTCTCATATAATTTTTATATGATCATTAATTCTTCAAATGGTACATAATGATTCCATTGAAATCGATGAACAATCTATTCTATTATGATTTCATTAATAACGCATTGAAAAGAAACAAAACATTATCATCATATAGAATTATATAATGAAGATAATTATTCCCGATAAAATTCATAATAGTATAATGGGGTAATAAATATATAGAATATATAATTTATAGAATATTAAATTGAATATTTCTTTTTCACATTGATATATGACCCCGATGAAAATAATATATATATATATAAATATATATATATATATATCATAGTCATTTTAAAAAATATATATAGATCATTGAGTGATCACAACTTTAATTGTGGATGAGTGAATCAAGAAAATATTTATAGGAAGTACAAATTCATTATAATTTTTGGAATAGTAACCTGACTGTTTGATTTCTAAACTAACCTCATGAATGGTAAATTGTACCTTAAAATAGAATGTTGAATAATAAATTAGTAAAATTGAATTAAATTATATTTAATTTTTATTAATGATATTAATATATATCTAATAATTTCATAAAATAAAATTTCAATATAGTCCAATAAAAGAAGGTGTGCATTTATATTTTTCTAAAAAATATTTTAATTTTGTTTACAAAATCCTTAGTTTTAATATTGAAATTAAATTACTAAATATAAAAAAATTAATATTATATTGATTAATAGAATTATATTTTTGGAATAATCATTTAAAAATATCCAATCATGATTTTTAATAATATTCCAATAAATGATAATTTTTTTTCTGAATAATGAATATATAATTAATTATTTTTAATGTTCTATAACATAATATTGAACAACTAAGTGCATAATAAATTCTATAATTCATTGTTTAAGAAAATGATGTGTAAAAATATAAATTATTTATTCAAACACAATAAATTAATTTTCCAAACATAACAATTTCATTTTTACATATTTTTAATAAATTATTTCATTTATAAGAATATATTAAATTTTTGAAGAATTTATTTTAAGAATCTAGTTAATAAAATAATTTATTTCTTTAAACTCCCTATAAATTTTTTTGAGTAATAAAAAATCTTTATAGTATCAAATAAGTTCACTACTACATATATTTTTCTTCAAAATAATATATTTATCATTATTTTAAACAAAAATACTTCTCCCCACCATTTATTAAAAAACATATCTCACTATAATGAAAAATATTACAAAACCATTCCATTCCAAATCTCCATCAAATATCCTCATATTAATCAAGTTTAGGCCCTTAGAGAGGTTATCGTCTCACATCATTCCAATACTTATAATAATTAAATATATAAAATAAGAAGAAAAATCCAAGATAAGGTTAGAATGATTCTTTTATCAAATCAGTTTTCTTCATCTATTCTGTGATTATCCCAATCCTTACCATAATAATCATCCTAAAAATATAGAAATAGTATGTTAAAATTATATTAATATACTAATAATGTTATAATTTTTTAATATATATATATATATATTATCTCTCCTTCTTTCGGGCATGTCCCATTAATACTTGATTCTACCCGTATATTTTGGAATAGTTAATTAGTTTTATATCACAACTATAATTATTATCAGTATAAATTAAATAATATATATATGTGTGTGTGTGTGTGTTTTAATATATATAAAAATATAATCTATTTATACCTTATAAAGATATCTCTCCATCTTTTTGATAATATCTCGTTCATGGTTGGTTAAAACGCATGTATGGAATTTTTAGATTTATTAACTATCAACTATTTTATGGATGGTTAGAAAAAAATATTTATAATATTTTAAAAGAAATTTTTAATAATTTTAATTCTTCTAATTTTAATTTAACTAATGGATAATTACCAATGAATGAAAATAATGAAATTTAAGTTAAAAAATGATAAATCAAACAAACATGTCCCCAATGCATTTTACCTTTATTGAAATTTAAATAATAAATTAAATTGACTATAATAAATCACGAATAGTATAAAATATTTTAATATAGTTTAGTAATAATGGTTTTAATAATCATATGATGGTTATATATGTGTTATAAACACAATAAAACAAAACAGGGACTGAGGAATCAATACATTAATACTATTCCAATTTCATTTGGCATTATACTATAAAATTATATATTTTATGTATGATTACTCAAAATATTAAATTAAGTCATCCTATTTAATTTTAATTTAATTTTCATTCTCTTTTATTCTATGAGTGTGAATGTCTTTATTTGAATATGATGTATTGGTAGTCAACTACATTTCTATAAAGAAAATTTCATTTTTATTACATCTACTAGTGAATTTCAATATAATGTTTAATAAAATAATTCATTCCTATTATTAATATTTTGTTTTAACATTTAATGATTGATATTATTCTATTTTCTATTAAATTTTTAATGTTTATATTTTGAAATATTATTTGAAACATAATAATGGAATATATTTTTCCTTTGGTAACATCTAGTTTATACATTTTTTAAATTTAATATTAAGGTGGAATGTAAGATTATTAGAGTTTTATGATGTAGGACGAATGATAAAATTTATAAATCACACTAATGGATTGAATTAAAAAATAACCTCATGGGGTAATTATCTATAGAAATGGTATAGTTATATTTTTATTCAATTTGTTTCATGGGCATGAAATTTTTAGCTTTTAATATTATGTTATTACGTCTTCAAACTGTGTGTAAAAATATATTGTCTCATTTTTATATATGTTACAAATTAATTTTAATAATGAAATTGTTTTTATTATTATGATATCATTAAAAAGATTTGACTAATATAATGACTATTCACACCTCATAAACTCATAATTCATCTTATCCCACATTATTCCCTATTATTCCTCTCCATACTATATTTCATATCTCAACCCTTTCATTGATGTGTGTCCTAATGTCATCACATGTATTAAAATGTATTTGGATACCTATTATAGGAATTTATATATATATATTTCTATAATATTTTTTTCATTATATATGGTTATGATTTTAAAGAACTAATTTACCAATGAAACAAATTATCTTAATATTGGTGTTTCCAATCTTAAATTATTTTTTCATACTGTTGATATAATAATAATTTATTTAATTTAGAAGAACATATTTTAGGTATTAGAGTGAGGTTTAGTTAGTTTTAAAATTTTTTAGATAGAACAAAAATACGTAGTTCAATCATTAGAATTTAATTTTTTAAAACCTTCTCATTGAATTTATGATATAAATATGTTTTATGTTATTTTTTCACATATATTGTTCATAGAATTTCTTATTTTAGAAAATATTGTGACCAAGAAAAGTCTATAATGGGAAACCATGTAATGGATATTCCATTGATTATACAAACTACATTACATATATAATGTGAGGTAGTGTCCAAAACCCCATAGTATTGCAGGGAAAAAATAAAACATTTTTGATAAAATGAAATATACTTTGTGGTATATCAGTCTTTACCCCAAAAGGTGTAATTATATATTGTGTTTATGACACTATTTCTGATAATGGTGGTTTATATCCTAAACAAGGATATATGTATGTATCTTTGGTCTAATAGAGACAAGGAAGTATATCATTTCTGTAGAGACCCGAAACTTGACGTACATTGACATTACATTACATTTGCGGAATACTTAGTACATAACAAAAACACACACACAAGGATCGTAATAGTTTAGTGTCTTTGGAAACTCGAAATATAATCATTTAATCCTGGTGAAAGCTCTTCTACATCTCCCATGAAGATCTTCTTTTTTTTATACCTAAAACCTTTCTTTATATCCAGGGGAAAAGTAAACATAGAAGGGTGAGCTCAAATGCTCAGTAAGGGTAAACAAAAAATATCAATCACATTGTATACACAAGAACATAACTTTTGGAAATCTTAACCTGCAAAAGAGATCATAATTTCATAACATGGGATAAATCATGGCAGTGAAATGTAATCACAATAATCATAACATAAAACATTAAACTTTGTGGAATACACACATAATCATAGAGAATCATTTCTTGTTAGTCAAGACTCATTGCTAAGACTATCTTAGTGGGAAAAGTCCCTTTCTGAACCGAGTCATCCTCATTTCAGTCCTGTTTCACTGACCCGGTATAACCTACCGTTCCAGCCATGTCTATCTCATGAGATATTAAATCTTTACCCAATGCATTGGAGGGATATATAGGTCTCACCCATCTCATAATGATACCATTCTTATGTGTGCCACAAAATCATAAATCATACATCATTGCATAACCAATATAGTAAAAATGGGAATCTTAAACATCGTGACATCATAAAACAATTCATATAAGATAAAGGAATTAATAAACATAATTCCATCACAACATAGTCAAAACAATGTAAAAATAGGGATAGAAACAGAACCCTTTATAATCTTAGATGGAAAATAATTTTGATAAAACACTTGAACTTCATTCATGAGGAAAATATCATTTCTACTTCAAAACCATTTTTCCTTTCGTAACATGTCATACCGTTTTAATCTAAAAGAAGTTGATTAAAAATAAGCTTGAAATCTTTTAAAGGAAGATTCTTGGAAATAATGTTTTAAAAATCCATTCATGCTGTATAAGTTAAAAAAAATTCTTCGTACTTTTGTCAAAAAAGTCAAAAAGTACCTCGTACGAAAAATGACAAAAGATTACTTTCATATCCTTTACTAAAAACTCACCGAAGGTTAAAATTGTATTCAAACAATTTTATGTGGATGGAAATAATATTACATATTGAGGAAACATGGATTGGATGATAAAATACACCCTAGTAAATGCCAAAGTATAACCAATCTCGGATAAAATTGAGATTGTGATATTCCCCTTCCTTTAGGTCTGATTTTCTTTGTACGTGTCCGAAGATCCTGTATAATGATTTAAATAATGTTATTGACTTAGTCCAGAATCATAAATATTGATATGATAACATATATGGTCATATTCTTAGCTTCTTATTAGTAATATTTCATTGTTACTTGTTACTCGGGTCTTTATTGCCTTTTGTTCATATGCGAGTTTTGCCGAATAAATTCTTATTCTTCCTTTAAGGTTATAGATACCTTATATCCAGAATAGTATTAGCATAACATATATCATATTTATTCATTCAATTCATTTATATAATTACTATGTAATGATGATCATGTAGAACGAGTCACATCACATCGTTGATACGGTATTTCGTACGTACGCACGAGCGATGATATTGTTCCCATGATCGTGGAATTGTATTTAAGTGTATTTATACTATTTCAGTATCAATATCACTTTATAATAATCATATATAGTTACTCATTACAACATTATACCCATCCTTGTAAGGTGATGGTGGAAAATAGATTACACCCCGGCGTGGAGACGGTATTCCGTACTTACGCACGCGCGGTGATTTCATTTTTTCGTAGGATGGATATAAGGTGAATTAGGGTTGTTTCATATTTATAATAACATATCAGTATGTAAGTAATACTGATTTTATTACTTTATCATGAAAAAACTAAAGAAGAAGAAGTTGAAGAAGAGAGAAATTGAAAAGATCGGTAATGGATATTACCTCTTCTTTGAAACGCCTCTTTGAATCCTCCACTTAGGGAACTAAGATTGGTCTTTTAAGAAGACCAGGACCTCTAGGATTATTCTAGGGAAGTGGAGAAGGGATTTTTTCTGGGGTTGGCCGAGTTTGAGTGCTCATATTGGTGTGATGAGGAGGGGGAGGAGGTGCCCTTTTATAAGGGAGGAGATGGGCACCTTAGGAATATCTCAAAATATTATTTTATATTAAAGTAAAAATCGGTTTATAATGGTTCCAAAGGGTCTTATTTCGAAGGTAAAGTAGGGATGGGTCGAAATACTATCAACCAATTGGATTTAGACAAGTTTAGGTTATTATTTTAACCTTATCAAATAGATTTAACTCTAAGTTAAATAATTTAACTTTTACCGTGACTTTTTGTTTTCTTACACTATTTGGTTAATACACTTACAATAACATGCCAAACGAACCCCAAGTTGCTTATTATTAATATATATATCCTTATCCAAGTCATTTGGCCGAACCTTAAATTTTAGGAATAAAATAACAATTAATAATATAATATTTGATTTAAAAACTATTTTTTGTCAATTTTGACAGTATTTGATATATGATTTTTGTGAAAGTAATAACAGAATTATATTTTCAAACCAAGTCGATTAAATCAACACTAATATATCATAGTAACCTATAAAATTAGTGGAATTCATAAAAAGTCTCAAATTACATTTATTTGAGCATTTATAACATCAATTATGTTAACATTTCCTTAAAAGGGTAATTACTGCATCATCGTTGTGTCATAAATAAATTAATTTATTTAAAGTCTAAAAATTATAGATAAAATATCATTATGTAGGAAATATGTTTAGCTTTCTAATTAATATTTATAGTCGAATTTATCTTATGTATAACCCCATATTAAAATTTTTTAGTTATTAAACTCTGATTTTAACTATTTTAACTATTCATTAAATAAAATAATATTAAATGTCATAATCTAATCCAAGTGAACCTAAATGGTCATATTTTATTCCTAAGTTTTTTTTTGGTCGAATTACACTTGTCCAATAGAATAATGACATGTGTTATGGTAATAATAATATCATCTTTACCCTTAATTACCCTATTTACTTTTAACTGTGGTAAAAAAAATTAAAAAGTTACTAATCACCAAAAAAATTATTTTCATCTTATTGAACCACATTTTACTTACTGATATCAACCGTGTCTGTCGGATTTTCGAAATTCCATTCACAGAAGCGGTAAAATTATGTTTTATGCAAAATTCAGTTTTTAACCTACCACTTAGTGATTTCACTATTCATCAAAAAATTGAATGTTTTCAGAAAAATACCAAAATTTCACCCTAGGCTAATTTCGATATTCTGAATCCAAAAATGAAGTCCATTTTGAAAAATAAAATTTATAAAATTTCATAAAGTGGTTATTACTATTCATAACAGCTAGTTTTAATAATATTTTAATAGCATATCATTGTTTAGTGAAACTCGGTATTGCGTACGACGCAAGCTATCAAGGAAGGTCGCGATTTCGTGTAAAGCAAGCCAAGAAAGTTTTGTGTAGAAAAATATTCCTTTGATGATTTATATAACATAAAAGTCTTGGGTGTTACATTCTACCCCCCTTAAAATGAATTTTTCCCTCGAAATTCGTCACTTTGTAACAAACAGATGAGGATACCTCTCCCTCATTATATCCTCAAGTTCCCATGTATCTTCTTCTAATTGGTGGTTCCTCCATAAAATTTTCACCAAGCGAGTGGTCTTGTTTCGTAGGACTTTTTCGCTACGATCCAGAATCTCTATCGGTTGTTCATCATAAGAAAGATCTTGCTCCAGTGGTACAACTTCTGAGCTGAGTAAATGTGAAGGATCATGTATGTACTTTCTCAGGAGAGATATATGGAACACATCGTGAAATTGAGAGAGATTCGGTGGAAGCGCCAATAGATAAGCTACCTTCCCAACACGATCCAGTATTTCGAAAGGACCGATATATCTAGGGCTCAACTTCCCCTTCTTTCCAAATCTCATAACCCTCTTCCAGGGAGATATTCGTAAGAACAATTTATCACCCACTTCAAACTCTAGGTCTTTTCTTCGGTTGTCGGCATAACTTTTCTGTCGACTCTGAGCTGCTCTTATGTGTTGTTGAATAGATCTGACCTTTTCTGCCATTTCATCAACGAGATCAGGTCCTAATAGCTTTCTTTCCCCAACTTCATCCCAGCAAGTTGGAGTCCTGCATTTCTTTCCATAGAGAACTTCATAAGGAGCCATCTGAATACTGGAGTGAAATCTATTATTATAAGAAAATTCCACCAAATGTAGGTGTTCATTCCAACCACCTTTGAAATCCATAGAGTATGCTCTCAACATATCTTCTAGATTTTGAATTGTTCTCTCAGACTGACCGTCTGTCTGAGGATGTAAGCAGTGCTGAAACTCAACTCTGTATCCAGAGTATGCTGAAGACTTCGCCAGAACTTCGAGGTAAATCTCGGATCCCGATCCGAGATAATAGAAATTGGAACTCCATGCAATCTTACCACTTCCTTTACATATATCCTGGAAAGATGATCCAGAGAGAAATCCTCTCTAATAGCAATGAAATGTGCAGACTTTGTAAGACGATCAACTATGACCCAGATAGCATTATTGCCTTTGGATGTTTTAGGAAGTCCTGTGACAAAGTCCATAGTGATGTTTTCCCATTTCCATTCGGGTATGGGTAATGGTTGTAACATCCCATTAGACTTCTGTCTCTCAGCTTTAACTTGTTGACAAACCAAGCATCGAGAGACATATTCAGCAACATCTCTTTTCATGCCATCCCACCAGAAGTACTCTTTCAAGTCCCTATACATCTTCGTGCTTCCAGGATGAATAGAGAATGAAGAACTATGAGCTTCATCCAGCAGTTCCTTCTTTAATTCGGGGATGGGAGGAACACAAACCCGATTCATGAACTTTATTATCCCATCACAATCAAGGTTGAATTCAGGAACATTTATCACCTTCTTTTGTAACTCGACATCTTCTTTCTGTGCCTCTTTAATCTTCACATGTATAGATGGTTGATCATTCATTTGAGAAAGATAAGATTTTCCCCTATTATAATTCCAAGATCCATTCTTTGTAAATCCATAAATATTGGATCTTTTGTGATCCTCATCATTGATAAACTGGCATGGTCTTATCGACTTAATGCATCTGCCACCTTGTTTGCTTTCCTAGGGTGGTAATAGATTGAGCAGTCATAATCCTTAATCAGCTCCAACCATCTTCTTTGACACATATTCATCTCCTTTTGTGTGAAAATATACTTTAAACTTTTATGATCAGTATAAATATCACACCTTTCACCATAAAGGTAATGCCTCCAAATCCTTAATGCAAAGATTACCGCAGCTAACTCCAAATCATGTGTTCGGTAATTTTGCTCATGGATTTTCAACTATCGTGAGGCATAAGATATCACCACATCATTTTGAATAAGAACACACCTCAATCCCTTCTTGGATGCATCACTATAGATCACAAACCTTTCTCCAGTACAGGGCAGTGTGAGCACAGGTGCACTGGATAACCTTCTTTTCAACTCCTTGAAATTCTCTTCACATTCCTCCGTCCAGACAAACTTAACTCCTTTCCAAGTCAACTTGGTGAGTGGTTAGATAATTGTGAAAAATCTTTCACAAAACGTCGATAATATCCATCCAAACGAAGAAAAATTCGGATCTCAGTTACTGTTGTTGGTATCGACCATCTTTCGATAACCTCTATTTTTGCTGGATCCACAGATATCATCTCTTTTGAGATTATGTGACCCAAAAATGCAACTTTTTGAAGCCAAAATTCACACTTCGTAAATTTGGCATAAAGCTTCTCCTTTCTCAGGGTCTTCAATATAATTCTCAAGTGATCTTCATGTTCTTCCTTGCTCTTTGAATAAACAAGAATATCTTCTATAAAGACTACCAAAAAATTGATCAAGATAGTCCCTAAAGACTCTATTCATTAGATCCATGAAGATAGCAGGGGCATTAGTAAGACCAAATGGCATCACTATAAATTCATAGTGTCCATACCTTGTACGGAAAGTCGTCTTTGGTACATCCTACCTTTTGACCATTAATTGATGATACCTTGAACGAAGATCCATCTTGGAAAAGTATTGAGCTCCGCGTAGTTGGTCAAATAAGTCATCAATGCATGGGAGAGGATATTTGTTCTTGATAGTGATCTTGTTAAGTTCTCGATAATCAATACAGAGTCTCATTGATCCATCTTTCTTCTTAACAAATAGAACAGGTGCTCCCCAAGGTGACGCACTAGGGCGTATGAATCCCTTATCAAGATTCTCTTGGAGTTGCTTCTTCAATTCCTGCAACTCAATTGGGGCCATTCTATAAGGTGTCTTTGAAATAGGCAAAGCACCCGGTACGAGTTCTATTGAAAACTAAACTTCACGATTTGGTGGAAGACCCGGTAATTCCTCCGGAAAGACATCATCAAACTCCCGTACGATGGGCATATTCTTAATCGCAAGTTTCTCAACAACCATTTGAGATAAATAACCTTCATTTAGTGGAATCAATACCCATAAAATGGAAGAAATTTCCACTGGAAGGTTATGTTCATCCTTCCATTGATAGACGATCATAGATTGATCTGGAATATGAAATGTGACTTCCCTTCTTTGGCAATTGATATGATCTCCATATAAAGAAAGCTAATCCATGCCAAGAATCACATCGAATTCCACTAAAGGAAGGATCACAAGATTTGCAGGAAGCACTTTCCCAAAAATGTCAATTGGAGAATAATTATAAACTTTTGATGTGATTGATGTGCCATTAGGTGTTGTCACAGCTAACTCAACATCTAATTGTTGAGGTAATACGGTGATACCCTTAGAAAATTCTTCAGAAATAAAAGTGTGGGTGGATCCAGAATCAAATAAAACATTTTATACATTAGAGTGGATGGTAAGTGTACCTTTCACCACTTCGTTATCGTAATCCACATCGCTGATAGAAATTGCATGTGACTTTCCTTTGTCTTTAGCCATCAGAGTTTGTTGACGTCGACCATCATCATCAACCCTTGGATTTGGGCATTGATTGGCATAATGCCCCATCTCCTTGCACTTGAAACATTGAAGTGTAGTAGGTTCATTCTATGTATCCCTTCCTTTATTCGCATCATTAGACATCTTCTTCCCATTATCGCGGCATTCAAATGCCCGATGACCTTCCTTTCCACATTTGATACATTTACTTGTCCCTTTAAGACAACTCCCTCCATGTTTCTTTCCACACTTTGGGCATAAGGGAAAGATCATCTTCTTTTTAGTGTGCTCTTTAGATTTTCCTTTGAATTCCATTTTCCTCTTCTTATCAAACCCATATGACTGATGGGTTACTCCAATCTCCATCTCGACTTTGAGAGCACATCGAACGATTTCCTCATAGCTATTGAAGTCCCTTATAGCTAACGCCCTTCAAAGACTTGGTTTTAAGGCACTAAAGAATCACTCGATCTTACTCTCAGGTTGGATAATAATACCAGAAGTGTACCTTGCAAGTCTTGTAAAATTGGCTTCATAGGTACCAACAGATTCATCATCCCTTTGCTTCAATTCAAGAAACTCTTTCTCCATCTTTGTTCGGAGAAAACGAGGGAAGTACTTATTGAAAAATAAGTTCTTGAACTCGTCCCATTCCATGGACTCAATTTCATCCCTTTTCCTCGTATTCTTAATAAGATTCCACCATTGATCAGCATCTCCTTCCAAACGATACACTCCTAGGATGAATTTATCATGTTCAGAACATTGAAAAACTGAAAATATCCTTTCAGTAGTACTAATCCATTGTTCAGCAACTAATAGATCAGTAGACCCACTGAAAGAAGGTGGACGCTGCCTCATGAAGGATTCAACAGAATGTTGCTCCTTCCTTTGCACGTTTGGAAGTCCTGCATGATTCATAGCTTGAGAAAGTTGTGTGAGCATGGCTACAAGATTTTGCATTCCAGCTCCCATATCGTTTGGTTGCCCAAGGGGAAAATCATTGAATTTCCCATTGCATTCCACATTAACACGGTTCCTTCGGGTTCCAGCCATTTACTAAAACAAAGAAGAGTAGTGTGAGCAACAATAATTATAATAGGAAAACCACATAATTCATGAATAAAATTTTCACGCTTAAGGTCTTATCCTAGGTTATTCATGGCCATTTCTAAATCACTAAGATTGTGTTCCATGCTTAGACGTATCCTTAGGGTTCTTACTAAGGCTTTCACATCCTAGTTTCCAAAGGTTGACTATACCTTTCCTCTGATACCAACTATAACAACCCATACTTTACATACATTGTTAATACTTCAAAATTAAAGCACACTTATTACAACATATGACAAAACCACAAAGGACCGTATAGGTATAGTGTCTTTAGAAACTGGGAAACATAAACAACTGGTTCATAAATCTTCTATAGTGTCTCCCATTTATTTCATCTTATCTAGGGTCCCTTTTAGCATATTCTACTTAATATCCATCTTCCTGACCTGGGGAAATATCACAATCTGATTTTTATCCGAGATTGTTTATACTTTGGAATTTACTGGGGTATATTTTATCATCCAAATCCATGTTTCCTAAATATGTAATATTATTTCCATCCACCTACAATTTTTTAAATCCTATTTTATCCTTCGGTGAGTTTTTAGTAAAAGATATGAAAGGAATCTTTTGTCGTTTTTCGTACGAAGTACTTTTTTGACTTTTCCGACAAAAGTACGAGAAGAATGTTTTTTTAACTTATACAACATGAATGGATTTTTAAAACATTATTTCCAAGAAGCTTCCTTTAAAAGTTTTCAGGCATATTTTTAATCAACTTGTTTTAGATAAAAATTGTATGACATGTTAAGAAAGGAAAAATGTTTTTGAAGTAGAAAGGATATTTTCCTCAAGAATGAAGTCCAAGTGTTTTATAAAAATTATTTTCCATCTAAGATAATAAAGGGTTCTGTTTTTATCCCTATTATTAAATTGATTTGATTATGTTGTGATGGAATTATATTTTTATGAATTCCTTTATCTTATATGAATTGTTTTATGATTTCACAATGTTTAAGATTCCCATTTTTATTACATGGGTTATGAAATGATGTATGATTTATGATTTTGTGGCACACATAAGAATGGTATCATTATGAGATGGGTGAGACCTATATCTCCCTCCAATGCATTGGGTAAAGATTTTATATCTCATGAGATAGACATGGCGGGAAAGGTAGGTTATACCGGTTCAGTGAAACAGGACTGAAACGAGGGTGACTCGGTTCAGAAATGGACTTTGTCCACTAATAGTTTAGTGTCTTTGGAAACTCGGAATATAATCTTCTAATCCTGGTGAAATATCTTCAACATCTCCCATGAAGATCTTCTTTTTTTTATACCTAAAACCATTCTTTATATCCTGGGGAAAAGTAAACATAAAAGGGTGAGCTCAAATGCTCAGTAAGGGTAAACAAAAAATATCAATCACATCGTATACACAAGCACATAACTTTTGGAAATCTTAACCTGCAAAAGAGATCACAATTTCATAACATGGGATAAATCATGGCAGTGAAATGTAATCACCATAATCATAACTTAAAACATAAAACTTTGTGGCATACACACATAATCATAGAGAATCATTTCTTGTTAGTCAAGACTCATTGCCAAGACTATCTTAGTGGACACAGTCCCTTTCTGAACCGAGTCACCCTCATTTCAGTCTTGTTTCACTGAACCGGTATAACCTACCGTTCCAGCCATGTCTATCTCATGAGATATAAAATCTTTACCCAATGCATTGGAGGGAGATATATGTCCCACCCATCTCATAATGATACCATTCTTATGTGTGCCACAAAATCATAAATCATACATCATTGCATAACCCATATAGTAAAAATGGGAATCTTAAACATCGTGACATCATAAAAAAATTAATATAAGATAAAGGAATTCATAAACATAATTCCATCACAACATAGTCAAAACAATGTAAAAATAGGGATATAAACAGAACCCTTTATTATCTTAGATGGAAAATAATTTTGATAAAACACTTGAACTTCATTCTTGAGGAAAATATCCTTTCTACTTCAAAAACATTTTTCCTTTCTTAACATGTCATACAATTTTAATCTAAAAGAATTTTATTAAAAATAAGCTTCAAATCTTTTAAAGGAAGCTTCTTGGAAATAATGTTTTAAAAACCCATTCATTCCGTATAAGTTAAAAAAACATTCTTCGTACTTTTGTCAAAAAAGTCAAAAAGTACCTCGTACGAAAAATGACAAAAGATTACTTTCATATCCTTTACTAAAAACTCACTGAAGGGTAAAATTGTATTTAAACAATTTTAGGTGGATGGAAATAATATTACATATTGAGGAAACATGGATTTGGATGATAAAATACACCCTAGTAAATGCCAAAGTATAAACAATCTCGGATAAAAATGAGATTGTGATATTCCCCTTACCTTAGGTCCGATTTGCTTTGTACGTGTCCGAAGCTCCTGTATAATGGTTTAAATAATGTTATTGACTTATTCCAGAATCATACATATTGATATGATATCATATATGGTCATATTCTTAGCTTCTTATTAGTAATATGTCATTGTTACTTGTTACTCGGGTCTTTATTGCCTTTTGTTCTTATGCGAGTTTTGCCGAATAAATTCTTATTCTTCTTTTAAGGTTATATATACCTTATATCCAGAATGGTATTAGCATAAAATATATCATATTTATTCATTCAATGCATTTATATAATTACTATGTAATGATGATCATGTAGAACGAGTCGCATCACATCGTGGAGACGGTATTCCGTACGTACGCACGAGTGATGATATTGTTTCCATGATCGTGGAATTGTATTTAAGTATATTTATACTATTTAAGTATCAATAACAGTTTATAATAATCATATATATTTACTCATTACACCATTATTCCCATCCTTGTAAGGTGATGGTGGAAAATAGATTACACCACGGCGTGGAGACGGTATTCCGTACGTACGCACACACGGTGATTTCATTTTTCCGTAGGATGGATAAAAGGTGAATTAGGGTTGTTTCATATTTATAATAACATATCAGTATGTAAGTAATACTGATGTTATTACTTTATCATTAAACAACTAAAGAAGAAGAAGTTGAAGAAGAAAGAAATTGAAAAGATCGGTAATGGATATTACCTCTTCTTTGAAACGCCTCTTTGAATCCTCCACTTAGGGAACTAAGATTGGTCTTTGAAGAAGACCAGGACCTCTAGTATTATTCTAGGGAAGTTGATAAGGGATTTTGGCAGGGCTTGTCCGAGCTTGAGTTCTCAAATTGGTGTGAGGAGGAGGGGGAGGAGGTGCCCTTTTATAAGGGAGGAGAGGGGCACGTTAGGAATATCTCAAAATATTATTTTATATTAAACTAAAATTCGGTTTATAATGGTTCCAAAGGGTCTTATTTAGAAGGTAAAGTGGGGATGGGTCTAAATCCTATCAACCAATAGGATTTAGACAAGTTTAGGTTATTATTTTAACCTTATCAATTAGATTTAACTCTAAGTTAAATAATTTAACTTTTACTGTGACTTTTTGTTTTCTTACACTATATGGTTAATACACTTACTATAACATGCCAAACGAACCCCAAGTTGTTTAGTATTAATATATATATCCTTATCTAAGTTATTTGGCCGAACCTTAGATTTTTAGGAATAAAATAACAATTAATAATATAATATTTGATTTAAAAACTATTTTGTGTCAATTTTGACACTATTTGATATATGATTTTTGTGAAAGTCATAACAGAATTATATGTTCGAACCAAGTTGATTAAATCAACACTAATATATCATAGTAACCTTGAAAATTTGTGTAATTCATAAAAAGTCTCAAATTACATTTATTTGAGCATTTATAACATCAATTATGTTAACATATCCTTAAAAGGATAATTACTGCATCATTGTTGTGTCATAAATAAATTAATTTATATAAAGTCTACAAATTATAAATAAAATAGCATTATTTAGTAAATATTGTTAGATTTTTAATGAATATTTATAGTCGAATTTATCTTATGTATAACCCCATATTAAAAATGTTTCAGTTATTAAACATTGATTTTAACTATTTTAACTATTCATTAAATAAAATAATATTAAATGTCATAATCTAATCCAAGTGGACCTAAATGGTCATATTTTATTCATAAGTTTGTTTTTGGTCGAATTACACATGTCCAATATAATTAGGCCATGTTTTAGGTTAATAATAATATCATCTTTACCCTTAATTACCCTATTTACTTTTAACCGTGGTAAAAAAAGTTAAAAGTTACTATTCACCAAAAAATTATTTTCATCTCATTGAACCACATTTTACATACTGATATCAATCGTGTCTGTCGGATTTTCGAAATTCCCTTCACAGAAGCGGTAAAATTAAGTTTTATGCAAAATTCAGTTTTTAACCTACCACTTAGTGGTTTCACTATTCATCAAAAATTGAAAGTTTCCAGAAAAATACCAAAATTTCACCCTAGGATAATTTCGATATTCTGAATCCAAAAATGAAGTCCATTTTTAAAAATAAAATTTATAAAATTTCATAAAGTGGTTATTACTATTCATAACGGCTAGTTTTAATAATATTTTAATAGCATATCATTGTTTAGTGAAACTCGGTATTGCGTACGACGCAAGCTATCGAGGAAGGTCACGATTTCGTGTAAAGCAAGGCAAGCAAGTGTTGTGTAGAAAAAGATTCCTTTGATGATTTATATAACATAAAAGTCTCGGGTGTTACAATTTCTATCTCACGTAAGAGGTGTAATTGTTATTTCATTCTCATGAGGTTGATTGTAGGGGTTAATTGGTGTTCAATCACAAATTCAAGGTATCATGTCATTGAATGGTCTCCAAAGATTCATTCATGGTGATATAAATGACCAACCATTCTCATATGCTTGCTCTAGGGACCTAATTTCCAAATGTAGGAACTCATTGTGGAACATGTCCAATTACACATAAGAACTCACACTGGTCAAAAGGATGGGAAGTTTGGTGCATCACCACCATTTTATGAACTATTTTCTTTTCAATAATTATAGTATATATTAAAGACATTCTCATTAATCCTTAAGTCATTCAAAAGTTTTTATATTACATATTACCTTTTGAAAATGATCCATCGTGATTGTATGTGGGATTAGAATCACCTATATGTATTTCAGGTTCTCCATCAATGGAGGGATCCATTTGTATCCAAGGTTCTGCATCAATGTTACCCTTCTATATATATATTTTGGATTAGTATGTAATTTAATGGGATTTTTTTTTTCCACGAGGTGAGCTAATAGGGATTGTATATTCATCCATGGAGATGCATATTCCTTCGATGTTAGGATTGAACCCATAATATGTGCTTCCTACATATCATTGTGAGAGGATTTAGAAACCACACGGTTTGGTGTTTCTTAACTAGACACATCACCTTTCACGTTCTTATGAAAAGAACCCGACCATGCTGTTTAATGTCATGTATCATGTACATTTATGCAAATTGTTTTTGGATCAAGGATAAAGTAGGACATATACTAAGGCAGCTCGATGTACCCATATCAAATATGGTATCTTAAAAGAATATAGATATTCCAGTAACGAGGCTTACAAAACAATAGTCCGAATTCAGATATTTGATTTTGTCCACAATGAGACTTCCTATGTATCCTAATTTGTTGGTAATCAATGTTCTCTTAGTTAGGTATGGATGGGGCATACACATGAATGTGGAAAACTAAAGGGTAATGATTTTGGCATACACAATGAAACTTCCCACATGGATTGATGTTTGGGGATTATAATATTTGGGAGGCCCATTTTATGAGGATTTCTCTTGATTATATTTGATATGGGGTTACTCATTGGAGATAACCATTTGGTTTATGTTTGTGGCATACATCAATAGAGAAGGGAAAATTTTTATGGTTGGGGATTGCATCTATTGACAATGACTAATTTTTTATAAGGGATTACACATAGAAACTACCCATATTCAGGGATAAGATATGGCTGGGGATTACACACAGATGTATCCCAATTCATTTATGGTTAGGTAATACATTTTTAGAGAAGGACCATAAAGGATTATTGGTTTCAGATTACACATGGTAGCAATCCATTTAAAAATTAGGATCCTGCGGATTTCATGATCACCCCTAATCTCTATGAAAATGTGATTCATACTCGGTGTGACAAACAAGAGGATATAGTAGATCTAATGTTCTCACCACCCTTCCAATATACTGATGTATGGAAATAAAGATAAAAGTGAGAGGGAGGGGACTTTCAGTGTTCTCATCTCCTTTGTTATTCTAGAGACAGGGATAGTCACCTCATACGGTCTATTTAGTTACATCTTATGATAAGGAGATGAGGAGAATGTGAATCACCCCCTCCTCACAAGAAAGAAAAGGGGATTAACATAGAAGGGCTTCCCTAAAATCAATCATGGAGAAAAGGGAAGCTTGTTCAGTACCATTCATCATCGAAGGTGAAGGATAGTGATTCAATTTAATCTGTATAATGGGGAGGTTCATGTGATAATCCCATGTTTGGAAATATGAATACCATGGAAATGTAAACATGGAAAAATTCTATGGTTCTGACTTATTACCGAGATTTCACACGTGCAATCACATACCAATTTTATGTAAAATCAAAAGGACATGAGAGTGTGCCCATTGATTTTATCACAAACGCCAAGTGGTTTTGGAAGAGCCCCTGTCACGACCCGTCCTCGGAGCCCGTGCCGTGACTACCCCAAGCCCGCCTTCCATAGGCCAGGGGTTGGCGACTAGCACCAAAGGCGTAAAATCCCGATAACTGGGAAGGCATTGCCTTTATAAAGAAAACAAGCACCACAGAGTACAAGCGGAAGTAAAACACTAAGTACAAAAAGATGAGCTGAAAAGTAAAAAGGGGCCGGAAATACAAGCCCAACTGTAAAGTACAACTCGAAAGGGAAAACAGCGACTGAAAAGTAAAGCTGCTACGCTGAGATGTCCACTGGAAATCCCACCTGAAGGGTGGGTACAGATAGCTCTTCTGCTCCTCGGGTCCCGCCGTCTGCTCCAAGTATGACCCGCCCAGTGGTCTGCCTCTGGGTACCGCCTCGTCGTATAGTCCACCTCCAGGTACCGTCCAGTCCTCGAACACTCGGCCTCTGCCAGTACTGGCCGTCGTCTGCAACCAACACAACGAGGTGCGGGCATAGCCCGTGCAGGGGTGAGTATAACGATACTCAGTAGGGACCCCGAGACCCTCAAGGTCTCACTAAAACCAACAAGGATAAACACAAGAAGATCTCAACAGATAAACTCTACTTAGGTATATGCCCATACATATACCTAAGTTATCAAGTAACCCATCTCAATCATGAGGAAACACAAGGATTGTGAAAACGACGGATAACCACTACCCGGGTATATGCCCATACATATACCAAAGTTAGCAAGTGACCCATCTCATTCATGAGGTAAACACAAGGTCAAAAGTCTCAGCTCAAACCAGGATTTTCATTATCGAAACCGTAACTGCTGAAGAGCCCCGTCTCTGAAGTGTGCAGTAGTCCTGTCACGACTCTGAGGTACTGCTCACTAACCTAAGACTGCTGAGGTACTCCTCCTGTCGAGTACTGCGGGTTTGCGGCCAACTACCTGGCGCTCCGTCCGCTGAGGGTCTGTCGCCAAATACCGGGCGCTACCCAGATCGCCTGCTGAGGTACTCTCCGGACGAGTACCGCGGGTCTGCACTGTCACACACGTACTCCGTCCGCCATGGGTCTGCACCTCAGAAAGTAGTGCTCCGTCCACTGGGCTAGTCGACTCACTCCAAGTCGGGTCGGTCAAGCAGTCGTCAGGTCTCAGCTAGTTACACGGTCTCCGTACTCTGCACGCTCGTCTTCGGGAGGGTCCGCTCCACGAGCTACTGGTCGATACTCCAAGTATCACAAGGTCCCACGAAGAAGTGTCTCAAAAGTCCGTCTCGTCACAGGGGTCTCAACGCAACAGACGGCGCGTCGATCGGACGCCCGGTCTGTGAGTTATTAGCCTTTTCGTCCCAGGGGCCCGATTGGTTTCGTGAGCGAACCAAACCCGGCCGTATCTCAACTGTACCCCGAACTCTCATAGGGTATACTCATAGGGACCGTTTCTCATCGTGATCACCAACGCCGCTGACGGCTCGTCAAGCGGACGTCCTGTCTGAAAGATATCAGCTTTCCCGTTCCAGGGGCCCGGTTGGATTTCGGTGCGATCCAACCCGGACACTATCCAACTGCATCCAAAACTCGGGCGGAGGGTGCCAAAAGTTTCGTATCGTCAAGAGGAAGTCAACGAAACAGACGGCGCGTCAATCGGACGCCCGGTCTGTGAGTTATTGGCATTTTCGTCTCCGGGGCCCGGTTGGTTTTTAAGAAAAAACCAACCCGACCGTACTCCACCTGCGTCCAAACCTCGGGCGGAGTATGCCAAAAGATCCGTCTCACTAAGAGGAACATTACGCGACTGACGGCACGTCAATCGGACGTCCGTAGCTCAAGATATGAGCATTTCCGCTCCGAAGGCCCGGTTGGTTTCGTGAACGAACCAACCCGGCCGAACTCAAAGTAACCCGAAACCTTGAGTGCGATATACCGAAACGACCGTCTCGATCCAAGGATCGCGTTGCCGCAGACGGTTCGTCATTCGGAGGTCCGAGGCTCAAGTTATGAGCCAAGAACCGAATCTGGTCCGAAACGGGGGGTCCGGGTCCGGGCCGACCCGGCCCGACCCCCCCCCCCCCCCCCCCCCTCTGGACGGCGGCGGCGGCCGGCGGCGGCGGACGGCGGCGGCGCGGTGGCCGGCGGCGGCGCGCGGCGGCGGCGGGCGGCGGCACGGCGGGCCGCGGCGGCGGCGGCGACGGGCCGCGCGGGCGGCGGCGGCGGGCCGCGCTGGCGGCGGGGTGCGCCGCACGGGCTGTGCACGCGGGGTGTCCGCACGCGGGGGGACAAACTCCCCCGCTGTTTCCTTCTGGCGGCGCGGCAGAGCCGCGCCGTTTCCCTTTTAAAACCGCCCCCCCCCCCCCCCCCGCCTCACGTGGGGGGGGCCTGCTGGCACCGAACCAAGGGGGCCGGATGCCCCCTTCCCTCAAAAACCGCCCCCTCTTTAAAAGAGGGGGGTTTTATAAAACCGGCCGGGGAATTAAATTCCCCGGTTTTTATGGCATCCGGCCGGCCAGCTGGCCGGCCGGTCTTCTCCAATGGGACCGGAAAATCCGGTCCCCTCTTCGGTTTCCGACGCCGGCGGCCCGGCCGCCGGCCTTCCCTTCCGCCGCGGCCCGGAACCGGCCGCGGTCTCTTCGTCCCGCCGCGGCCTGGAACCGGCCGCGGCGTTCGTCGTCCGGCGCGGTGCGACGGCACCGCGCCCCTTTGCCGTGCTTGATAATCATCCAACGCGGCGCGACGGCGTCGCGTTTCTGTTGTTTCTACCATGGAGCGTGCGACGGCATCGCGAAGATATTTGCACGTTCATCCGCGTGGTGCGACGGCACCACGCCACTTGCTTCCTCCCGCAAGATAAAATCAACATAAACGTTGGAGGGGGGGTTCGGCCGTGTTCATGCGGTCCGGCCCCCCTCACGTTAAATAAATACTCAACATGAACATTTCAAGCCTCATGTTAGACATGCCAGATCCATGTTCAAGAAATGGAAAAAAATTTAAGAATGAAACAACAATCCCCTACCTCGGTTTTAAGATTCGAAGAATCGTCTACGATCCGCGGAAGACGGCGTCGCGGAAGTCGGGCGTCGCGGTCGTCGTTCGTCAAATCCGTTGACGAAGTGCTATGCCCGAAGAGACACGACGATGGCGGATCTTCGTTTGCCGACGAAGGTTGTCCGAAGAAGAGATGGCGTCCCCTTCGTTGTCACGGTGAACGAAGAAAGGAGTTGCGGCGTTCTTCGTCGGAAAAGAGAGCGTTCCTCGTCAAGTCTTGAGGAAAGTCAAATTAAAAAGGAAACAACGAACTCAAGAACCCTTACCTCGATAGTCGCACGTTGACGGAGTCGTGGAATATCGGTGTCGATTCCTTTGACGTCGGAGGAAGATTCGTTGTCGAAGGCGTTCGTCGCGGAAAACCGTCGCGGAAGGGATGACGCGGAAGAAGTACGTCGCGTCGCGGATACGGCGTCGCGGATGGATCGTGTTCTTCGGCGGAGAAGTTCTTCGTTGAAGAACGACGTTCTTCGCGTTCTTCGTTGAGTTTGAAGAAGAAGAGGAGGCTCTCCAAAAGCTCTCAAGGAGACAAACCAAACAACCCAAGATAAAATAAGACCACTTCTTATTTTATTATTACAAAACACATTAGAAGAAATTCAAAAGTTTGAAATTCAAAATGGCTAACCCCAAAATTAACTCACTTATTTAATATACAAGAGTTGTATAATTAAAAAGAAGTTAAGTTATCAAGCCATTAAGAGGGAGAGTGGGGAGTTGAAAAGGTGGGGGTTCGTGTGGGCCCCACCACACTTAATCCTCCCAAGGGAGGTTAAGTGGGTGTGGGTCCCACTTCCAACCTCCTTTGAGAGGTTTTAAGAAGTTAAAAATAAAATTGTTCTACAAAATTTTATTTAACTCAAACTAAAAACCCCAAAACGAAACTCTCAACCCGCAACAAACGCAACTCCCGAAAAGGACTCTTTAAGCGAATATCGGCGCTGCGAGTTCATCGGTGCCCTCGGATTTCAATTCCGAGCACCGGATCAAAAGTTAGGAATTCCCACTCGTTCGTTCACTGAACGTACCCGAGCCAAACTTCGGAAATTAATTCCGGGCACTCCGGGCCTCGGAATCAGGTGCCGTCTGAAACCGCGCTCTTGTAAAATTCTAAAGAAAATTAAGAAAAAATTTCCCTTGAATTTTACGGGTCTTTACATTACTCCCACCTCAGGGCTTTACGTCCCCGTAAAGCTACATCAAAAACTAGGGAAACAAAAAGGGGATACTGAGCACGCATCTAAGCCTCCCGCTCCCATGTGCTCTCCTGGAGATTCCCGTGCCGCCATCTGTTGCGCACAAGAGGAATCGATCGTCCATGTAGGACCCGCTCCTGGATGACATGGACCTCTTTTGACGTGGCCCGGACCATCTCTGGTCCCACAAGAGCTGCAAGATTTCTTCTTTGCCGAAAAGAGAAACCTGGTCTCATCCCCTGGATGAACCACATTCTTTGCCTAAAACAGTCAATCCTAACATGGATGATATTAATCCATACCAAGGATGACGTCGTAAGGCCTCGACGCTACTACTAAGAGATCCAACCGTTACTCTCGCCTCCAAGGGTTGAGTCACACTGTCGGCATCAGTGTGTGGTAACTGGTCTCCTCCAGTAGATGTCTCACAAGTGAGGGTCAAGTCAACAGTCAACTGGAACCTCTTAGTAACATCACAAAAGAGGACAGGAAAGAAAACATCACAAAAGAATGCGTCTTTTTATTACTGCTGCTCATATACAAGACGCTACACAAAAGCAACATCAACATGGAACTAGAAGTACAAAAGACGTATCAACTAGTTCCGCTCCTGTCCACCTGCTTTACTGCTCAAGCATTTGTCGTTGCCTCAACCTCGGTGGCTCCCCCCCTAAGCCTGCTGATCGAGGAGTCGGACAGTCACGTGCCAGGTGACCCTTTCCGCGGCATGAGTAACACAACCTGCTCCTTGCACGGCTAGTTCTGTTCCCACTCCGGGTGCCCTGCACCACTGGTCCTAAAACCCGAGATCGCCCATCTGCTGGTTTGGTCCTCCTGGACCTCTGCATCATCTGTCTACTGCCCACAGATGACTCGGCTTCTGATCGAAAAACACGCGGCAAAGGCAGAATCTCCTGTACATGCTCGGGGTGTAGAGATACTGGCACAAACTCCACCCTGAAGAAGGTCTCGAAGTCTTCCCATGTGAAGTTCATCTCATCGCAAAACTGAAACAAGTGGCTCCACCACCTACCTGCTGCTGCGTGTAGTAGGCTCGCAGCGAGGATCACCATGAGGTCTGCTGGTGTCCTCACTAGCCTAAACACTCGTACCACTGCCTCTAGCCAGTCCTCTGCTGCCTGGGGATCCGTCTCCCCGCGAAACCTGGGCGGTCGCTGGCGCTGAAACTCATGCAGTGCGCTGAGGCGACGTGCATCGTCAGCGGCTGCTGCTGGAAGCATCGGGGGCTCGGCGGGTAGAGCTACCGCCGGTGCCACTGCTAACAAAGGGCCCTGCACCGAGGCCTCGTCGCTCGGTGGGCTGTCGTCACGCTCGATTCTCGGAACCCTAGCTGGCTGTCGTCGTGGGGCCATCCTGAAAGAAACAACGTAACGCGATCAAACGATTATACCTGGTGAGCTGACCTGGTTTGAGCTGTTTTAAGGGGAAAAACCTTTAAAAACACACACGCAATCAGTGTTTTCGTGCACAAAGCGGAAATCAGTTGTTAGGGTCCTGGTGTATGGATATGTCGGCCGCCCGCACCAACACTGGACTCCATGAACTGAAAACCACACTCGGTACTCTCAACACTATTGCTTCACAGAAAGAAAGATCAGAGTTATAAGTTCTGCGGTAGAACCGAACTCCTCTGATACCAATTTGTCACGACCCGTCCTCGGGGCCCGTGCCGTGACTACCCCAAGCCCGCCTTCCATAGGCCAGGGGTTGGCGACTAGCACCAAAGGCGTAAAATCCCGATAACTGGGAAGGCATTGCCTTTATAAAGAAAACAAGCACCACAGAGTACAAGCGGAAGTAAAACACTAAGTACAAAAAGAAGAGCTGAAAAGTAAAAAGGGGCCGGAAATACAAGCCCAACTGTAAAGTACAACTCGAAAGGGAAAACAGCGACTGAAAAGTAAAGCTGCTACGCTGAGATGTCCACTGGAAATCCCACCTGAAGGGTGGGTACAGATAGCTCTTCTGCTCCTCGGGTCCCGCCGTCTGCTCCAAGTATGACCCGCCCATTGGTCTGCCTCTGGGTACCGCCTCGTCGTATAGTCCACCTCCAGGTACCGTCCAGTCCTCGAACACTCGGCCTCTGCCAGTACTGGCCGTCGTCTGCAACCAACACAACGAGGTGCGGGCATAGCCCGTGCAGGGGTGAGTATAACGATACTCAGTAGGGACCCCGAGACCCTCAAGGTCTCACTAAAACCAACAAGGATAAACACAAGAAGATCTCAACAGATAAACTCTACTTAGGTATATGCCCATACATATACCTAAGTTATCAAGTAACCCATCTCAATCATGAGGAAACACAAGGATTGTGAAAACGACGGATAACCACTACCCGGGTATATGCCCATACATATACCAAAGTTAGCAAGTGACCCATCTCATTCATGAGGTAAACACAAGGTCAAAAGTCTCAGCTCAAACCAGGATTTTCATTATCGAAACCGTAACTGCTGAAGAGCCCCGTCTCTGAAGTGTGCAGTAGTCCTGTCACGACTCCGAGGTACTGCTCACTAACCTAAGACTGCTGAGGTACTCCTCCTGTCGAGTACTGCGGGTTTGCGGCCAACTACCTGGCGCTCCGTCCGCTGAGGGTCTGTCGCCAAATACCGGGCGCTACCCAGATAGCCTGCTGAGGTAATCTCCGGACGAGTACCGCGGGTCTGCACTGTCACACACGTACTCCGTCCGCCATGGGTCTGCACCTCAGAAAGTAGTGCTCCGTCCACTGGGCTAGTCGACTCACTCCAAGTCGAGTCGGTCAAGCAGTCGTCAGGTCTCAGCTAGTTACACGGTCTCCGTACTCTGCACGCTCGTCTTCGGGAGGGTCCGCTCCACGAGCTACTGGTCGATACTCCAAGTATCACAAGGTCCCACGAAGAAGTGTCTCAAAAGTCCGTCTCGTCACAGGGGTCTCAACGCAACAGACGGCGCGTCGATCGGACGCCCGGTCTGTGAGTTATTAGCCTTTTCGTCCCAGGGGCCCGGTTGGTTTCGTGAGCGAACCAAACCCGGCCGTATCTCAACTGTACCCCGAACTCTCATAGGGTATACTCATAGGGACCGTTTCTCATCGTGATCACCAACGCCGCTGACGGCTCGTCAAGCGGACGTCCTGTCTGAAAGATATCAGCTTTCCCGTTCCAGGGGCCCGGTTGGATTTCGGTGCGATCCAACCCGGCCACTATCCAACTGCATCCAAAACTCGGGCGGAGGGTGCCAAAAGTTTCGTATCGTCAAGAGGAAGTCAACGAAACAGACGGCGCGTCAATCGGACGCCCGGTCTGTGAGTTATTGGCATTTTCGTCTCCGGGGCCCGGTTGGTTTTTAAGAAAAAACCAACCCGACCGTACTCCACCTGCGTCCAAACCTCGGGCGGAGTATGCCAAAAGATCCGTCTCACTAAGAGGAACATTACGCGACTGACGGCACGTCAATCGGACGTCCGTAGCTCAAGATATGAGCGTTTCCGCTCCGAAGGCCCGGTTGGTTTCGTGAACGAACCAACCCGGCCGAACTCAAAGTAACCCGAAACCTTGAGTGCGATATACCGAAACGACCGTCTCGATCCAAGGATCGCGTTGCCGCAGACGGTTCGTCATTCGGAGGTCCGAGGCTCAAGTTATGAGCCAAGAACCGAATCTGGTCCGAAACGGGGGGTCCGGGTCCGGGCCGACCCGGCCCGACCCCCCCCCCCCCCCCTCTGGACGGCGCGGTGGCCGGCGGCGGCGCGGTGGCCGGCGGCGGGGTGCGCCGCACGGGCTGCGCACGCGGGGTGTCCGCACGCGGGGGGACAAACTCCCCCGCTGTTTCCTTCTGGCGGCGCGGCAGAGCCGCGCCGTTTCCCTTTTAAAACCGCCCCCCCCGCCTCACGTGGGGGGGGCCTGCTGGCGCCGAACCAAGAGGGCCGGATGCCCCCTTCCCTCAAGAACCGCCCCCTCTTTAAAAGAGGGGGGTTTTATAAAACCGGCCGAGGAATTAAATTCCCCGGTTTTTATGGCATCCGGCCGGCCAGCTGGCCGGCCGGTCTTCTCCAACGGGACCGGAAAATCCGGTCCCCTCTTCGGTTTCCGACGCCGGCGGCCCGGCCGCCGGCCTTCCCTTCCGCCGCGGCCCGGAACCGGCCGCGGTCTCTTCGTCCCGCCGCGGCCCGGAACCGGCCGCGGCGTTCGTCGTCCGGCGCGGTGCGACGGCACCGCGCCCCTTTGCCGTGCTTGATAATCATCCAACGCGGCGCGACGGCGTCGCGTTTCTGTTGTTTCTACCATGGAGCGTGCGACGGCATCGCGAAGATATTTGCACGTTCATCCGCGTGGTGCGACGGCACCACGCCACTTGCTTCCTCCCGCAAGATAAAATCAACATAAACGTTGGAGGGGGGGGGGGTTCGGCCGTGTTCATGCGGTCCGGCCCCCCTCACGTTAAATAAATACTCAACATGAACATTTCAAGCCTCATGTTAGACATGCCAGATCCATGTTCAAGAAATGGAAAAAAATTTAAGAATGAAACAACAATCCCCTACCTCGGTTTTAAGATTCGAAGAATCGTCTACGATCCGCGGAAGACGGGGTCGCGGAAGTCGGGCGTCGCGGTTGTCGTTCGTCAAATCCGTTGACGAAGTGCTATGCCCGAAGAGACACGACGATGGCGGATCTTCGTTTGCCGACGAAGGTTGTCCGAAGAAGAGATGGCGTCCCCTTCGTTGTCACGGTGAACGAAGAAAGGAGTTGCGGCGTTCTTCGTCGGAAAAGAGAGCGTTCCTCGTCAAGTCTTGAGGAAAGTCAAATTAAAAAGGAAACAACGAACTCAAGAACCCTTACCTCGATAGTCGCACGTTGACGGAGTCGTGGAATATCGGTGTCGATTCCTTTGACGTCGGAGGAAGATTCGTTGTCGAAGGCGTTCGTCGCGGAAAACCGTCGCGGAAGGGATGACGCGGAAGAAGTACGTCGCGTCGCGGATACGGCGTCGCGGATGGATCGTGTTCTTCGGCGGAGAAGTTCTTCGTTGAAGAACGACGTTCTTCGCGTTCTTCGTTGAGTTTGAAGAAGAAGAGGAGGCTCTCCAAAAGCTCTCAAGGAGACAAACCAAACAACCCAAGATAAAATAAGACCACTTCTTATTTTATTATTACAAAACACATTAGAAGAAATTCAAAAGTTTGAAATTCAAAATGGCTAACCCCAAAATTAACTCACTTATTTAATATACAAGAGTTGTATAATTAAAAAGAAGTTAAGTTATCAATCCATTAAGAGGGAGAGTGGGGAGTTGAAAAGGCGGGGGTTCGTGTGGGCCCCACCACACTTAATCCTCCCAAGGGAGGTTAAGTGGGTGTGGGTCCCACTTCCAACCTCCTTTGAGAGGTTTTAAGAAGTTAAAAATAAAATTGTTCTACACAATTTTATTTAACTCAAACTAAAAACCCCAAAACGAAACTCTCAACCCGCAACAAACGCAACTCCCGAAAAGGACTCTTTAAGCGAATATCGGCGCTGCGAGTTCATCGGTGCCCTCGGATTTCAATTCCGAGCACCGGATCAAAAGTTAGGAATTCCCGCTCGTTCGTTCACTGAACGTACCCGAGCCAAACTTCGGAAATTAATTCCGGGCACTCCGGGCCTCGGAATCAGGTGCCGTCTGAAACCGCGCTCTTGTAAAATTTTAAAGAAAATTAAGAAAAAATTTCCCTTGAATTTTACGGGTCTTTACAGCCCCTATCATTATTCCACAATATTAAATAAACGTGGGAGAATTTGTATCCCAACATCTTTATTTAAATGTAAAATTAGAGGCATAGGTTTGAACAACCAAGGATAGCTCATTATTCATTATAAGTTCATACATGTGATAAGTGTCCCTCTGTATAGCTTTTTGTTAGGAAGGTGAGGGGACCATCTATGTTGTGTCCGGATATGAAGACCATGGGTCATCCTACATAGCATGGTACTACATGGGACTATGTTCTTCCGAGATAGAATATTACTACAGTGGACCAAGTTCCATATTCATTTATTTCTACTACATGGGACTGGTTTTTCCTATATATCATTTTTATTTGAGGAATGTTAATCTAATATATGGATATAAGTTATATGCCTTAGAAGATCGCATCCACAAATAGTTTTTTGGTTCTTAGAGCCCCATATAATTTTATATTTCCTCCATTCATATACGTGGAGAATTATACCCAGTGGGAATCATCGAATGAGGCTATGAGTTTTGTGGCACTTCATATTTTCTTAGCTCTATATTCTATCCTTAGTTCAATCAATGAATCCCTATCTCTACTGGGTCCCCCATGGGGTATTATTTATATAAGATTGTGTGGACCTCATACCATCATCATCGAACATCCCCGGTGGTCCAAATAGTGTATTTTGTAGAATAACATGAAAATCATATTCAATAGGATGCCCATTATATACATGGGAGTCCCCATATATCCCCAAAAACAATTTCATTTTTTAGTGGAATATGGTACCTTTTCACCCCTTGAATTATTTAGATCAAGGGGTGGTTTGTTTGTAGTTTCCGCTGCCTCCACCCACTTCCACAATGAATTTCCATTGGTATGTTCTTCATAGAGTTGAAGAACGCCATATGATGCGGTGTTTAATGGAGGAATTAATGCTTCATGGAATCCCTTCTATCATTTTCTTCAATATTCTTCCAGATTTTTTTCTCCTTTTTCCAAAATTACGGACATACATTGACCTTTTTGGGAAATTTTAAGGACCCCTCAAATCTCCCTATCAAAATAGGGTCCAATCAAGAATAAGTGGATGGTATTCTGATATATTGAGTGGTCATAATTTGAATTATTTTATGGTATCTGATTGGACCTAGAAGTGGGGAACACACCTATATATAGGGGCCCACCTCATTTGACATTTACCATTTCTATTAACAAAATTGGTGCTCTAGAAAACCATTATACATGGTCACCATCTATGAACTGATATCCATTGATGAGGGATCATCATATGAATAGATATTCTTTAGTCATGGACAAAAAATATATTTGATGAATGGTGATTTTTTGTATTCCGCCTAAAGGTTAATTTCATTGTGGAAGGATCACCCCGTGGAATGATTCTTTATAAGAAAATGATTTGCGAGATATTTATTTCACGTAATGATAGTCTACAGGTGATGGGTTCCATTAACAGGTAGTTCATGTACGAATACATCCATGAACAAATGGTCTGATGATAATGGTTTTTTTGAATGGATAGACCCCATGCTCATTAATAATTTTTATTTATGTGTTTCATTGATGAATCCAAAATGACATGGATAAATTTTTATGATGGATAAAATTCCTTTATCAATGAAACATGTGACCATAAAACTAAATTCTATAGTCGAGAACATTGATGGGGCTCTTTGATGACATGTCATTCCGACATTGGGTATTTCGAAGAACCATATTTCCCATAAAATTATGGCACACCCACTGTAAAATTCACTAAAAATCAATAATTTTAATCCTTAAAGAAATAATCCACTTCTGATGGTTGGTCAAAATCTCCCAACTTCGGGGATTGAGATATCTAGGGACCGCATGGAATTAAAAATTACTTCAATAGGGAATATTATTCCCATTTCATATCCTGAGAAATTATTCATTCTGAATGGATCTATATGCACAGAAATCCACCAACATGGAAATGAAACATCTTAAGATTTATCTATTCATAATTATCAATGCAGTTAAAATTGATCTTAATATTATTCCAATGATGGGTGGTTACCAATGAGGGAGTTTTGGTCTAGAGGAATCCTCCGAGAAGAATGGGTTGGGCATTCTGGGTGAAAAATAACTATGTGGAACCACTTGACCAATTAAAAGATGTCCAAATATAGTAGGTGGTGGAAGTATCTCAATTTTCTATTTATTTTATAACTATGGTGATATAGTAAATGATTAGTAATTGGTGACCAAGCACCAACACTTTATATCTATCCTATACTAAAGTCGTGATTAGTTTATGGGAATTTTATTAGATATGGGTGTCCATATTCTTAAAAACCATTTATGAAAAATTTATTCCTTCCGAAAATACCTTGGATGTCACCAAAAACATGACATTATAGTTGATGAATGTGCTAATCATGGTAGGGATATTTCTTGGTCAACCCCTCCTTGCCCACTTGTTCATTCCATTTGATTATTGGGTAGATTTGTTTTTTCGAATGAATAGTCTGATTCCAAATGTTTGTCACAGTAGGACCCAACCTACCCAACAAAAACTATGAATACAAGGTTCATATTAGGACCACCTTAAGGAGGCTCAATACACTATATGGGGTTACAATATTCTCCCAGGTGTATCCCCTGATATTAGGATGTCATATTTACTTTCCTTATTTTTGAGTAGATGGGTCTTCCAGTCTCAGGATGCTTATACTAATGGTAGATACTATACCCATATGATGGCTTCAAATCTAGCGGAAAGATGTCCCATGTTCCTATAAGTTCCCACACTAGCTCATATTTTTAAACTAATAGGACTTATGTATGCAGTAAGGACTCCTAATCATCTATATTAGGACATTAAAATTATTGTATGGTTGGGTCATGGAACACTATGGGTGTTTTGAATATCAGTATAGAGTGAAAATTTATTACTCTTCCATTCACAATAAGTTATTTAATATTACAGTTTCCCTCATAAGGTCTCATGGTGTTGATAAACATGTTGCGATTTTGATTGAATCTTTCTGTTTCACCTTCATCCCTTAACCCGCTCCCTCAGGGATAGTGGTTAATAACTGTGAAGGGAACTTTGAGGAGTGTTCTTATATCATCTCTCTACCAGACAGACTTATGAATCTGTGGGTGTATAGTGTAAATATCTATATAGTCTACACTCTATAAAACTTTTATAGACAATTTATGTGCGTACAACATGTTTCTCCTTTTCCCCCATCCCCAGATTGAAAAGTTTCATCTAGTTAAACTATGATATCATTGGCTATTGACAATACGTGATGATTCATACATGAACTTTTTTTTCCATGTGTCGGAAGATCTATGAATTTATCCCATTATTATGTAATGGTATGGATAGACTACTACCCTGATGTGATACTATGAAAGGATGTTCGATGTGTACCTAAGCCGCTAGTTTCTACTATCAATGTATCAGACATAACCTCCTCATCATGTTTGAGGGGATATATAAGAACATCCCAATGATCTAAAGATCTTTGGGTAGCCTTATCCTAAGATCCCATCCTTGATGAATGCATCAATGTATCTGAAGTGGTTGAAAATATCATTTCTACACCGTTTCGGGTGTTGGACCATTTCACACCATCAACCAGGGATAATTTCCCTTTCCCATGATCAAATCCTGCATCAATATAACATGACACATTTAATTCAAAAGTGTCTTTATCAGAATGGAATTTCATGATTTATCCATTGGAGTTTTATTTGATGCACTGATTTTATGAAGACGGTGTTTCCTCATGTTGGTCCAAATAGGGACTTCCTTAATAGAAGATGATGGTCGAGTTCTATATAACAAAAAGGAATTCTAAGTTAAATATATGGTATCTAAACTATTTCTTGAGCCTAAATTCATCAAAATGGAATTTACTATATTTTTACTCAGCCTTGAAATGTATTAGAGGAAGGTCTTAAGATATGATCCTCCCTGCCCAACCATAAAAATGTTCACACATTAAGGAGGTTAAATCCCAACCCATTTTCAATGAAAATGATTTGAACATCAACTGCATTGATCCAAATAGAAATGTACATGTGTCTGAATAGACATTTAATAATGGAATATTATCCTTGATTGGTAATAGTGATAAACACATGATGTTTTTCAGAATTGACATCTATTCAATACACCACTACAGTAGCCACATTAGCTTAAAATCATGGTGGCATAAAAATTTTCTTATGAGTGCTCCTTAGAGGATTTTTGACTAACTCATGATATAAAATACGGATAATTTTTATGGTAATAAGGATAACTATATCAATATATCATACTGATTCTATAAAGGTAGTTTATTTCCAGTGGGTGGATTCTATTTAGTAGGATATTTCTGGTACTTAGATTTTCATGTATATTGATCTTCCCTCAAGACATGAGATGTAGGTACTTCTGTACCTGACTGGTTGGTCTGGGTAGGCCCACGTGCTTCTAGAGGGAAATATGGTATATTATCATCTCATGAATTATATTATTGAGTTATCTAGATAGAGTGGGTTTTTTTAGGTGTTGGGGAACATAAAAATTCGTGTTGGGCTAGATGAAGGGTTCATCTGTGAGTTATTATAATAATGATGTTGTGTGTAAGGAACGAAAAATAGGTCTGGATCATACTAAAACTGCACATATCTCAATATCCTCAACTATTGGGGCCTCTTATAATTATTCTCTATTCAGATTTTGGTAACTCAGGATCATATCCAAAAACATTTTTGGAGAATTGATCAACTACGTGAGTGAAATTAAATGAAATAGTTGATCTTAGCTAGAATCTACGGGGGGGGGGGGGGGGGTAAATTGAGTACCCACAAATTTTTTATTTAAAATGGATTATTTTCATACTCCACCCTCTTTAAATACATCCCAGTTAATCAAAATATATCGTATAATATATATTTTAATATTTCGAAATATTTATGTAATTATTTATAACATCTCAGAGGAATAATATATAATTTTTTTGATCCTTTTGAATCCATTTAATGGATCAAAATACTATATGAACACAAAATGAGATAAACTACCAAAAGAAATTATTTTTTATTAATGTATATGAAATAAACAATTATAATGTGGAAATAATGTAAAATGAAATTAATTTATAGAACAACAAGCGTGAATATAAGAGGTTCAGTCCCATGTCAAACATAGTCATCTGTACATTATGATCACCATGAACCAAGAAGCTTATACAAAACAAACATGATGATCCAAAAACTAAATTGGGTTTTACAATAGTGTAAAAAATTTAGAGGTCTCCCACAAACTATTACATCATAATATATGGGAGTAAAAATAAAAATACCACACAAGTCCCTATACCAATGTCAATCATGGGAGTACTGGTGTAAGAATATAATAGAATATTATTGGGTATCTACAGTTTTCTATAAGAGATTGTGTTCATATATAAAATATACTATAGAAAACATTGATTAATATGATACAAATAATTGTAGAAAAAATAAATCTAAATGTGTAGTGTTTAGAAACGCATGGTTTTTTTCAATGCAACATGTAACTCGTGACTTTATTTGTACCGAATCACGAGTCCGGATCTCTTGAAAACAATATATGAATAGAGTGTCATATACTATTATTATTTACTAGAAGAAAGATATGTATTTAAAGATATAGTTAGGTATCCTAGTCAAGTGTATATATCATCCGATTTCTTCTTGTTTGTAATCAAATTCAGATATATTTTTTTAGTATGTTTGGGATCTCATGATTCTATCAGTTGAATTCATCCAATATTGTGTGTTTCTCACACATAAAATTTGTGAGTCTCGATATCTTTTTATCTCCAGTAGAAAGAATATAACTATGGATTCTGCTTCATTATACTACATTTCTAAAAATCACATCAATTCACTCTATTGATCATTTTTTAAATAATAATTAAAATATTAAATTTCATTAAATTAGATAATTTAAAAGATAAAGTACATGTAATTAAAAATAAATGTAAGGCAATAGTGGTGGTTAATTATTCTTTTTTTGTCACCAGGTTTTGTGGTATGTTTTACTTGGTGACATGACATTGGTAAAATAACACTAGTTGTGTCTTAGACTTGTCCATGATATATCTTCTATAGAGGCATCTCAACTAGCGGTGTCTGGTTCGACATTGCCTCATACAATGAAAAAATTTGGTGTTGTTGATATGACATCAGTGGTGTCTCATGCATTTCCAAATTTATGTCTTTGAATTGTATGGATAACGATGTCTCCTCCAGTGGTATCTCATCTAACAATGTCTCAAATGAAGCCAGATTTTCATACTGGCGGTGATTCATGTACAATAGTGTCTCGAGTTGGTGGTTTTAGTCTCAGTTCTGTCTCATCTTTTCCTTTTCATCACCATTATTAAAATATTATAGTCTTACAAATTACATGAAATTAATTAAGAACATTATAATCATGATTTAGTGATAATTAATACATGGGGATCAAAAATATCCCTCTTTTGATGAAAACAACTCGTGGAATCTAGGAATATTATAAAATTTATGAATAGGTCATCAAAGGTAGTATAAATTAGGACATTGAATTCGTTGAATATTCAAATTTTATGAAAGAAAAAAAGAGTAATTATCAAAGGAAAGTATCATATATCAAAGATAATGTGATTTCAAATAGACAGTATTAATGATAACATGAAATAATTACTATATTAAAATACAAATTCTATAAACCATAAATTTCTAAAAAAAACAAATATGAAATAATAATTCTCCCCATTTTCGAATTATCAAAAATGGAATGATAATAGGATTGAATATTGTAAATGTAGTTCGAATAAAAAAACTAATAGATTATAAATTCCATAGAAATGATTATCAAAAAGATATTACATACTAAGTCCAATAAATGCAAAACATTATAAGCGAACAAAAAAAAGGTTCATTATTTGGATGAGGGTACCTTTGTTTATTTTTCCTTTTCAATTGAATTTTTCATGATAATTATATTAGGTAACAAAATCAGGTTGATGTAGAGTTGAAGGAGGACCAGTTGGTAATCTAGCAATAACATTCGGTCGACCATCCAAAAAAACAACTAGACTAAGATATTGGAATTCTAGAGCTGGATTCATTGGATAAGGCTAGAGGTGATCTCATACAATATCTATTGGATCTCAAGATACTCCGGGATGTAGAGATACTTCTGAGTTAATTGGAATGGATTCTTGATCCACTACGTCCTGACTATTAATAAGAAGAAGAATATTGGACATATTTATAAAATACATATTGATCAATCCACCTCATTCCATGAACTATAGAAATCACCCTATTCCTACACAAACTAACTCAACACATGAGTCGTCTCTTTCAATTGTATATATTTTTCTTTGATGTCCTGAGTAAAATTAGGAATATGATGATTCTCATCAAAAAACACAAATTTTTCATCCATATAATGATTCATGTAGATCATTGAGAGATAATATTTTATGTCTTGGGTGAAATTTCATATATCTAATCTCCGGTCCTTGGAATGACCCGTTATTAATATATGAGAAGGATCATTATGGTGCCAAAACTTCCTCAACAAATACAATGGTATCACAAGTTCCCTACAAGAAGGACCATTGGACAAAGCTTAACTACATATTTGAAATCATTTTTTATCTGATAAACAACCAATGCTAGATCATAAAGAGTAGTAGTACATGAAGATGTATACTAATGAAATTTTAGGGTTCCATCCTTTGAGTTAAAAAATGTGAAATTTCATTATTCGATAATATATTCTATTTAATCGAAGTAAAATTCAATCTTATTATTCTTAATATAAACATATTATATGTAATTCATCATTTATTATGGGATATTTTGGACCACAAAATCAAAAATATATCATGAAACATTTTAACATAGTTTGGTAAGAAGAGGATACTGATATATCAATAACTTATAGAAGAATAAAATTATATTTTCACTAAATTTGGGAAAGTTAAACCTTGTAACTATGTCAACAGGTAATGTAGAAGTTGTTAGAGCATCATGTGTAGGTTCAAGGGAATGAGTTATACTAGAAGTATAATTTTCTAATAATCATACGAAGTGTACCTGAGATATTAATAGTCCATTATGATCATATTTTTTAGAAACTATATTGCATCATACATTGGATTAATCTATAATACATAGGAGTAAATTATACATTATTATTCAATTGGATAGTCCCGAAAATTTGTAAAAAACTGATCCGTATTCAGTGGATAGAGGTTCCACACAAAAAGGTACAACTAACAATTCAAGGCTTGTCTTTTACATTTATACACTTTCTAGTTGATGTGTGATAAACACTATAAGGTTCTTCTTTTAACTATTTATTTTTATTAGGTACCATTTTCATTTGATTATTTTCTTTTTTGGACTAAAATATAAGATTCTACTTCCATACGACTATCAACTATAGGCTTTCCAATTCATAAAAAAACCAACTGAATTTCATGACCTTGATCAAAAACCGACCTCTCCTTTTTCTCATGCTCATCTACTTGAGGTTTAAAAACATCTATAAAATCCATATGCTCATCCATATATGAGTTAGAAACAACTCTGACCAGTGGAAACTGAATTTACCTTATTTTAATTAACTACTTTCACTTCATGAAAAATCCATACAAATTTGAAATTATACCCATTAAAAAAAGAATCTCTATCATCAAGAATGTAGTCCATTTTCATGATAGATCTGGTTTCTTAGTAGATTTACTAAGTGAATGAAGAATATGTAGAGGAATATAAACATCTTTCTTTCTAATTTGACCACATTACCCATTACAGATAGATTAATCATCATCATAAAATCCTTAATCTTCATTCCTTTCATTTTTATTTTCATATTCACCATTTTCATTTCCTCTTCTTCATCACCATTTTGATATTCATCACCTACTTTTTAATGGATTTTTAATTGATATTCCCCTGATGCCTCTGCTTCACCTTTATCGCTTATGAATTTTTTTCTCTAATTGGTAATCTCCCATGTGGTCTTGGATGTCTATATGTAATTTGAGAATAATTGGGAGAAATATCTAGGACACCTCCCTTATCAATAGAGGTACATTTTTAAACTATTCTTCAATATCATTGACTTCATTATTAAAATAAGAGTATTATACTATTTCATAATTCTCAATACATGTATCAACAATATCCTTTTTCCTAGTAAGATGATCTGTTGGGTTTAAGTCATCTTATAACTTATACTATCTCTAACCCACTATCTATTACAAGGGCTAAATCTAATATGCATCCTTAAAAAAGTATATTTGGAAATAATGAAACCTCTACATTTTATAATAGACTATTTTTCTTCATCCACCAGACCCTTGGCTATTAACATTGTAAAAATGAACCTAGGGTTGTATAAGGAAATGGATCAAGTGGATTTCTTGATCAACTCACACATGTGTACCATGAGATACCTACAAAAATTTAACTGAAGAGCCTCTATAATAATATAAAAATGGGAAAACTCATGGTACCATAGAGTTTTGAAATCATTTTTTACTGGATAGAGCATGTATTGGAAAAACAGAATCGGTAGCATACATTCTTTGTCAATCTTTGAGAAAGCATTTCTTCAGGTTATCCCAACTCTTTTCAAATCTAATAAAGCCTCTTTATTCACAAACATCTCACTGTCATTAGGAATAGTACATGATAATCATCACATATTACCTCATTGGATATATTCAATAATTTATCCCATTTAATTTATTAAAAATCAAATATATTTTCTTTGACTAGACTTCTTATCCAATTATCACTATCTTGATCATTGGAAAACCCTACATGGTACTACAATTCAGATAAATGCTTTCGGTGGGATGGTATTTTTCTTGATTAGAACAAATCTAGCCATACTGGGTTATGGAGTACTTTGGGTACTTTAAACTTTTTAGGAAACACAATTTTATATTCAACATCCCTTTATCCTATAAAATAACAATTGTAGTGCTTTGGAATAACTGGTGAAACTACATCAATTTCATTCTATTTAATCTTCAACTTCCTAGATGATATCAATTTATATGGTGAAGATTTATATGTTTTCTTAGTTCTAGGTAAGAAAACTAGTTTATAAATCTCAATTGAGGGAAGGAGATGTTTTGAATATAAGGATATGAACAATTTCACGTGGATCGATAGAGAGACATATGATTGTATTGCGCTGTGATCAAGTTGTTTTTGTAATATACATAAATAATTTTTCATATAAATTGGGGGTTTATGTATCCTCAAGTTAAAATAAAAATAAAACTATAGAATCAAAATTCAAATCTGAGGGGAAAACCATATATTTTGTTATGAAAACTAAATAACCCAGAAGACATTTAAATATCGTGCTTCAACTTAAAAAATATAATAAAATTCAAAATGGAACAATATATTTATAACGTAAAAATCTGATAGTGTGATTACCCAATGGCGTGTCACTACAACTATGTGTCAACCCCTAAGTTATGTCAACTCAAGGGCATGTTAAACACAATGGAATGTTAACTCAATAGTCTATCCAACACAATGGAATGATGACTCAATAGTTTGTGACCCACAATGGTATGTTAACTCAACGATGCATAAACCACAATGGTATGTCAATCCACAAAATTAAACATAACCATTTTTTTCATAACTCAGGTTTGTTATAGTTCATTATCTAAAAGTTGAAAGGCTTAGAAAATATATCATCCAACTAATGTTTTATTCCAATTAATTCAAGAGTGGTATATACTTTTAAAAAATGTCCAATCAAAAGTGGATGTCTTATATTAATATGTTTAGTAATAGAATATGAAAATAGAATCTTAGAGATATGTATTGAACTTGTATTGTTACATTTTATGGATAATTGATGTAATTCATATTTATAGTCTACAAATGTTTGATTTATCTACAAAATTCATTCAAAATATCTATATACAGTTATGTATTGAACTTCATCAGTGTACAGAGAAACAATTTTTTTCCTACCACACCGTGAATCCAGATAAATTACAAAAAAGGTTATATGTTCCATATGGTTTTTTCAATCTGATTTTTATCCACCAAAATCAGCATCATAATAAAATTCTCAATCCAATAATCATCCAATATGGTAAAAAATTCTATATTGGTTGTATACATGAGGTATTTTATAATTATTTTAATAGAAATTTAATGTTACTCTTTATGGTTTGTTTCAAAATGAGCCCAAATTTATACCCAAAACATATTAACCAGTCAGACGATAATAAATTAGTTAAGACTAATAATCATAAATCTATAACTGGTTTCATCAACTGGTCTCACGTCATCATCCATATCTAATTTATAGGTGATACTCATAGAAATGTCACTACTTTTAGTTATATCACTATGAAAAAAATTTAAAAGATCTTTATTATACTTACACTGATTTAAAATAATTCATTATTTTTTAAAATGTTTAAAATACAAGATGTTATATTAGTTCACCCGTTGAACAATTTTCAAATTTATTTGGAATTATATTGTAAAAACCAAATAAATAATCAATATATTTAATATCCAAAAACAATATCTTCAACATTTATTTGTTAACTCAAATATCTATCCAATTCATTTTATAAAAATAGTAGGATTAGCTATTCCATTTCAAATCATTTTTAAATAAGAATATTGTTGATCCCATCATACCAAACTCTAAGAACTTCTTTAAAACCACATAAATATTTTGTTAATTTAAAAACATGAATTGAAAAAAAAGAATTTTGAAATATATGGGGTTGTTCAAAAACATCCTCAATTATAAACACATTCAAGAATGCGCTATTAACATCCATTTTATAAAGAAAGAAATCTATATGATGTGTATAATAAAGAAGAATTATTTTGGACTCACATTTTTCCGAATGTGTAAATATTTATTTATAGTATATTACTTCTTATTGACTATAAACCTGTGAAAAAAGTCAATCCTTGTTTATAATTATAGTGAATTACTCATCAAATTTGTTTCAATACACCCATTTAGAGCCAATCATTTTTGTGTTTTTTATATAATCTACATGTTCTAACACTTTATTTATTTTATTCTTATTTTATTCTTAATGCATGGATATTACCTATAATTTATCATTAATATACTCATTGATGTTCTTCGGATCATGATGGACAAGAAATCATGATTTTTAACATAATTTCCTAGGGAATATCTAGTTTGTGTTACACTATTTAGGTATAAAAAAAATATAAAGGATGGTATTTAGTGGTTGTCATAGCTCCAAAAAAAGAAGGGCTACTCACTTATGGATTTTTAGGTTTTGGTTCAAAAATAAATAGAAATTCATAAAAAGTGGATGGTTTTATTCATGATTCATAGTATAGTATAATATATTGGAATTTTTGTTTTGAGAAGCTAACTCATCTTCAAAATTTTCTAGGTAGGACCTAAGATCTTGTGGATCAATTTCATTAATCATTACATGAACTAATTCTTCCTTAGTTTTTTTCTTCTATTTAGAAACTCTATAATATTTTCTAGAGACTGAATAAATTGTGAAAATTTAATCATCACATTTATATTGAAATTTATACACATTATCCTTAGTGATAATAATAATGATTTTTTTCCCAAAAATATAATTTAATTAACCTTAGTTTTACAAATGTTTCACAACTCCAAAGGATTCCTCTTAAGGATCGTTCTAATCAAGACTCTATAGATAAGGTAGAAGGCTATATTGATATATTCATGCCAAGAACTAGATATATTGGCCATACTCATTTTATATGGATAAGGATATTTCTTTTAAATTAATATTTATCCTTTTTATAACTCTATTCTTCACATGATTCCTGGGGGAAGATAAGTAATGAATGTAGCAATTTAATGAGAAAAATAGAAAAAATCTTGATTTTAAAACTCATGGCTATGGTCAATTCTTAATGTTTTAATCCTAAGGCCACTAATATTTTTTATATAATTAGAATACTTGGTAATGTATGATATTGATTCACTTTTTTATGCTATATGTATAGCCAATTATACCTATAATATTTATCTACTATAACATAAACATTGTTCTTACCAATATCACATTGAACTCTAGATGGTCCGAAAAATTCTTTGTCAACCAACTCAAGAGGTTGAGATGTTCACACATATTTCATGAATTTAAAAGAAATTTTTTGTTGATTCCCATTTTGATTGGGGCTACATGCATTATCCGTTAGAATCTCAATATTAGATAGATCCCTAAATTATCATTACATAGTTACCAATCGATGTGAGTGAATGTTGAAATGGCATAGTATCTTAGGGAAACGCCATGACTCCTTGGGAATTACACTTAAACATCAAGCATTTTGAGAAACTATTGAATTTAAATAAATGGAATCAAAATTTTCATTTCTCAAGGAAATAAAAATTAAATCATTTTTTGAACAAAAATATTTCACTATTAATTTTATAATTAATCATGAAAACTATAACTGCATTATGGAGAAATAATAAGAAGATTATATTTCAAGCCATCAATATATAGTTAATTAAAAATTAATAAAGAATAATTATTACCATTTTGGACTAGGTTGACACTCATCACTTTTCCATTATCACCAATGGTGACATGACCACTATCAACCTTTATAATTATCCTAAACCATGAATAATATTTTGTCACATTACATCAACACTGATTTTCCTAGTACCATAGACTTTTACTGGAGATTTTCTAGTAGTTTTCCTACAAAACAGATTGTATACAAGGGACCATTTTCATATCTAAATATATTTAGGTGTATAAATGTTAGGAATTATAATATTGGAAACCCATAATTAAATAATAGGTTCCCTATAATCAGATTGTGATATTTTATAAATAAAAACATTGGATTCTCTTAATAAAAATGACTTCATGATGAAATTATAGGTCTTGATTTTGGATCTAATCTATTTTATACAATTATTCTTTGTCTCGTCTAATTTTATATTCTAATAACATATTTAGGTGACCCATTAACACAAAAAATAATATTAATCTTTTCCATACCATATATACCTATTTTATGTTTTTAATTAATTTCTAATAAGAGTGTGTAGGATCAGTGTTGTCTTAGAGATATTGAGAATTAACTATTTTTCTATAAGCAATTCTGATAATATTTTTTTTGTTACAACAATGTATCTTTTTAAAAAATTATATTTATCCTTTATCTCATTAAATGTTTCTTCTAAATTTTTTGAATATTCAAATAACTCTTTATTTGAAATAGTATCATCATCATGGTCATTTTCATAAATATCATAATTGTTCTAATGATGAATTTTAGAAACAATATGTAAAAAAGATACCACACTAACTCTAGTAATGAAACATATATATTCTCTATCAATTTTCTCTTCATGGTATACATTAGAGTCACAATAAATATCCTCTAAAACACTCTATATGGATTTAGTATTCTTTTTGTATTTTTTTCCTTATCCTTATATTTTATTTTTTACTTATTCTTTGGACAGTTAGATTTTATATGTCCTTTCCTTTTGTATTAATTGAAAACAAATTATTTTATGTCATTATCATTCTTCTAATATTTCCTCCATATTCACTTAGAGAAATATTAATATTTTTTGATTGATTTTTTATGATAATTTTCTCTCTATTATACATCTTAAATCATATATCCATGTTAGTGATCTCCTCATAACTGTAAAAAGAAGATTCGTTATCCGAGAAACAAGCATCTGGGTCATTTTTTTCCTCTTTTTATTTGTCTTCTTGGGATGTTTATGTCTTGAACGATACAAGATTTTTATTAGGATATTTATATTATTAGAGGGTTACCTTGAATCATTGACATACACTATAATATTTCAAATATACTCTTTGACTGGAATCTTGCTAACATCACAATATTCTCTAATGGAGAGAGATGTGCTTCAAATTATTTTAGGTAATAATCTCCCCAATATCCTAATATAGTACTTTTCATGTGTTGGTTTTCTAAGAGAGATAATTGTATTGAATATTTCATTAAAACTGAGGTACATGTCTAAAATAGAATCACCGAGATTCCTTTTAAAGTTTTCATATTTAGCAGCATAATTGTTAAGCATCATCAATTTACCATTAGATTCTTCATCATGGTAAATAGATAAGGTATCCCATATTTGATAGGGAGTTTTGCATGAAAATATTTTATTAAACTGTTCATCTCATAGTGGACAATAAATGGAATTCATTTCATTACAATAATTATTATTTTCTAACATTTCTACATCATCCTGAATGATTCTTGTATTATCAGGTATAAAATATTAATCTTTTATAGAATACCAAATTTCAAAACCCATTCTCTCAATATTCATTTTCATATTACTTTTCATTGTGCATAATTGTTACCATTAAAAATTGGACGTATGTTGGTAGAAGAAACAGATGTTCAATTATCCATATATGTAACTGAATATAGAAATACTAGAAATTTTTGAGAATTAATGTAAATTAAAAATCATCATTAAAACACTTTTAGTACGTTAATAACAGAGAAAGAAAGTCATTTTATTCCAAATTTTGGTGGGATTATCCCAAGAGGAGAACTAATTGAGTACCAAATAATATATTTTTTAAATTGGTTAATTTGAAACTCCCCACATGATTAAATATAACCTAGTTTATAAAAATAAGTTGTATGATATTGATCATATTCATTATAAAAATTTATATGGAGATCAATTAGTTCTCAAATGAATAATATATAATTTTATTAGATCCTTTGAAATTAATTTAATTGATAAAATTAATATATGAAAAATAATTGGTATTAACTATAAATGTATATATTTTTGACAATAATAAATTTTTTAATTTTATGGATGAAATAATTTGATGAACAATACAGCCGCACCATTAAAAATTTGAATAAATAGGTTCAGTATCAATTGAATTCATAGTTATATCCACTTGGTGATCACCATTGACCATGTAGTTTATATAAAATATAAAATATAATCCACATCATTGATTATGTTTTACAATAGTTTACCAAATTTTCTAGGTCATACACGACCACATCCACGTGGGAGCAAAAAAAAGACACACAATGACCAATATCACTATTATCTGTGGGAGTATTGGTGTATGAAATAATGATAAGATATATAGGTATATTATATTTTACTACATGAGAATGTGTGTATATATACAACATACTATATTACACACTGGTCAATATGTAAGAATGAAAAATAGAATAGATTCATCTAAAATTCAAGAGTATAGAAATGATCTATCTTTTTCAAGAATAATTATAACAAATTATTTGATTTTAATTGAATCATGAGATTTTTACTCTTGAAATATTCATACGAATAGATTGTTTCAGACTGTTGTTCATGATTTTAGAAAAGAATTTGATATGATGATCTAGTTAGGATTCACTATAAAGTTTTTATAAAAGATGATCTCTTCCTATTTGAAATCAGGTTTAGTATAATAACCCTATTCTTTATTTCACACATTAACATAATTTATTACTTAAATTTTTGAATTGATAAAACATATAATATCGATAGGTCTAGTGTATATGGGGATTAGGACAATTACATAACAACATTGAACATAAAACACAACATCTTTTTTGAAAACTACATTTACCTGACCACAACATTCCTTCGTACTTATCATTGAATGTGATAACCTGAGGACAAGCATATGAAAATAATGAAATCTAAATTCAAGTAATTGAGAAAAAAGGAAGAACATGAATAATATATTACATGCTAGGAAACATTCATGTAAATGGATAACAAGATTTACAGGAACATAAAGGCGTGATATTAAATGATTAACATGACATAGAAATGTGGCACCAATATTTAACCTAACATTAGCATAAGATAAGGTTCATTGCACATGGATCATGAGTAAACACTCATTTCAATTTAATTATCATGAGTGACCTGTCATTTTACATGATGTATCATTATATTAGTCTTTACCCAATGCATTGAAGTGCTATCAGGGCGCACCCTTCATAGTCATTTCATTCCATGCATAAGTGTGCCATATGGATCATATAACATGGATTCATTAAACATAACCATTAATTCCATGATAGTGTAATTTGTAAATAATACATTAAACTCTATAATAAATAGGTAAACATGAATGAATACCCTTGATAGAGAAATGGGCATGCTATTCACTACAAAATGACATGGTCTTGGAAAATCACGGAGCAATTTCGAAAGCATAATAGCGTGACCAAGGAATTCATAAAAATGGTTGGTGAGAGAGAAAATGGGGTCTCATTATAAGTTAATTAAATGGAAAATAAAGGGAGAACATAGATAAATGTCCCAAAATATGTATTGGAATATAGATCCACAATTCAAAAGAATTGCTTTAATGTAAATGAGGAGAGAGAAATCCCTTACAGTATTTCAGAAAGGTAATGGGTGTGCATGGGAGGTAATGATGAGAGAGAAAGTGGTCTCATAATTAAGACCTAAGGAGGAATTTATAGGGGAGGTGTGAACTTATACCCCAAAATTTTTAATTGAAAATACAAAGGTATAGAAAATAAATAAACATAGAAAAAATAGAGAGGGGAAGAAATCCCTAAATAGGAAGTGTGATATAGAGGCTTGGGGGAGGCTTGAGAGAGGGTTATTCGGAGCTTGGGCTCCATTGAAGGATTATAGAGAGAGGAGGTCATAGTTTGGTTGAGCTCAAAATGGTTTGAGTGAAGTGGATGGGATATTGAGGGGGTTTATATTAGAAATGAGAGGGAATTCTTTATTGTTTAGGTTTTCTACACCACACATTAATCTAATAAAAACAAAAAACCAAACCATAGTTTTTTCCAATGGGTTTTTCCAAAGATGAGTAAAAATTATATTTTTATAAGGCCAATGGCTGAACATCATAAAATATTAGGCTTTTTTATTTATAGGTGAGTCACATTATCAAGGAAATCATTTTAAAATTTTAAAATTTATTATTATTCTTGGAGGGCCACTACGGCTTTGTAATGTTAATCAAAAAAACCTATTATCACATTATTTTAAAAGTACAACAGATATTGTCTGAAAATCCAATTTATAGTATTTTATTACATCACTATTTAATCATTATGAGGTCATAAACCATATTATAGACTTAACAGTATTTACTTTTTTCCATAAAATTTGACTATCTCAAGAAATTATGAAAAATTCACCGTTAGGTAATCTATATGTCCTGAATACCAAAAAATATCCATTTTATCTAAATAATTTTCTAAATAAGTGACTTTTTAGTTTTAAAATAAAAACCGACATTTATCAAAAATTTATTGGTTTTGAAAAAAAATGCATTCACACAATAATAACAATTACAATTTTATTTATAAATATTATAAGATAATTTATATTTAATAAAAAATAATTTATTAATACTATTTTATTAAAATATTATTTAATTCAAAAATCCATTAATTTATCAAAATAGATTTCTTAATTGAATTAAAATATTAACTAAAAAATATTATTTTTTGTCAATGTAAAAATACTAAAATGAAAATATATTATTTAAAAAATAATGCACATAATCATAGTGATAGGGTCTTGTAACATAACCCATTATAACACCCACACAAGACCTATGGATATGGTGTGTGATGGTGACAGACTCTTAGGGAAGGTTTGTAGAGACCCAAATCTTGACGCACATGGATATTATATTACTTATCTGAAATACTTAATACATAATAAAACTAGACACCAAAGGACCATAATAGTTTAGTGTCTTTGGAAACACGAAACATAATCTTATAATCGTGGTGATAGATCTTCAACATCTCCCATTAAGATCTTCCCCTTTTTGTTTTCTTACCTAAAACCTTTCTTTAAATCCTGGGGAAAAGAAAACATATAAAGGGTGAGATCAAAAGCCTAGTAATGGTAAGCATGGATAAAATAAAACAAATCATATACATTTGAACTTAAAAACATGAACATAATGTTTAAACATCAAGATCTTGAGAAATGACATAAAACAAGGCAATACCTAAGGCATAGATCATAAAGAAACATTAATCCTGATAAAATAGCATTGTAATAAAACATGTGATTGTGGGAACCATTAAGCTCATGATATGATTTCTGTAGTAGCCAAGGCATTGCTGCCACGACCATCTTAGTGGACAATGTCCCTTTCTGAATCAAGTTCACTCCTCATTCCGGTCCTGTATTACTGAACCAGATTAACTTACCGTTCCAGCCATGTCTATCTCATGAGATATAAATCTTTAACCAATGAATTTTAGGGAGATATAGGTCCCACCCATCTCATAATGAAATCATTCTTACTTTTTCAACAAAATAAACATACATCATTCATAATAACCCAACGAATAAAATTGGTTTCATAAACATCATCCCATCATAACATAATCCATATATATACATGGATATCATTTCATCATAAGAAAATTGAAACCATGTAAATCATAGAGACATTATACTTGAAACATACACATATGAAATAATGTCATCTTAGATGGAAAATGGTTTTGATAAAGTACTTGAAATGAATTCTTGAGAAAAATATCCTTTCTTCTTCAAAATCAATTTCTTTTCTCAAAACGCCATGAAATTTGAAAAGAAATTGATTTTGTTGAAAATATTCATGAAATATTTTTGAGGAAACTTCATGAAAATAAGTCTTTATAAAACCGTAAAAATCCTTTCATGCCGTATAAGTTAAAAAAACATTCTCCTTGTAATTTTTTCAGAAAACTCAAAAAGTACCTTGTCGTGTAAACAAAAGAATGATTCCTTACATACCATGTAGTAAAAGAAAAAATGGTTAAAAAGGACATTAAACATACATAAAAACACTTTTATAAAACATTGACATGGATGATAACAATAACCCCATCAAATACTTACGAATAAACAATATCGGATAAGAACGAGATTGGACAGGTTATCCCTTACCATAGGTCTGATATGCTTCATACGTATCCGAACCTCCGGTATAATGATTTAAATAATGTCATTGACTTATCACAGAATCATCATCATTATTATTATATCATACATGATTCACTTATAACTTTATATTACACGTTCTTTTGTAAATCCCATGTTAAAGCAACGTTTTGGGTAAAATCATCTTATTTATCATACGTGTTTGGGCTTGTTGTTCTTGATGTTATTATTAATTTTATAATGATTTACATACTTCCAGAATATAAATAATTATTTATATATCATATATATTCATTATATATCTAGCATATACATGTATTTATAAATGGACATAACATATGGAGGTAAGAAATGAAATGCATCGTTCATGGATACGGTAAACCGTACGTACGCATGAACGCTACTTTCATTTCTATTTATTATTTTAATGGAATGGGTATATTATAATTCCAGTATAATATCATATACAATATCATTAACTCCATCCATTATACATTCCACATAAGGCATTAACGAATCACATCACTTTGATGGGCGGTAGTCCACACTTCCTCAAATGAGATTATCGTATTTACCCACTATGGAAACCATAAAGGCTTGATATAATAGGGAATTAAAGAAGAATAAGGAAATCATAAACGTAGTATATATCAAATATAAATACAGTTCCATCATAATGTCCACCATGAGAGGGGGTAGGAGAAAATCAAACAATCATCGTTTCGTGAGGCGTTAGTTTTCCATCACAGAAACATTATGTTCTTCATCCATTAGATGGAGGTGTATGTAAGTGTAGTTCTAATACTTCTCATAAAAACATCCTAGTATTTTTAGGATACTGGTGTTTTCACAAAAGAAAGGATTAAAAAGAGTTTAGGGGCTGGAGAAGTAGAATAAAATAAAACAACTTAAGAAAAACTATTACCTTTAATTTGGGTAACTTCCAATGGTTTGAACCAAAAGGAATTCTTGAAGTTCCTCCTACCTAATGTAAGGAATTAGGGGGAGGAGAGGGATGTAGGGAGCATAGTTGAGCACAGTTTGGATGAGCCAAAAGCCTTGAGAGGTGTGAGGAATTTCCTAGAATTTGTCTCCTTTTATAAGGGAGTGGAGGGGCTCTTTAGGAAAGTGTGAAAACATTATTTTATTATAAACTTATCTTCGGTTTCAAGAGGTCCAAAACACATTAATGTAGAAGATAAGATGACTCATATTCTAAATAAAATCATCCAATAAGAATGGGACAGGTTTTGGATTATATTTTAATCATTATAATCTTACTTATTTTAATCATTTATTAATGAGGTAAATACTGCATCATTATTGTGTCATAATTAATTTAATTCATTTGATGTATAAAAATTATGAGACAAATACCATTATTTAGGAAATAATTTTAGATTTCTAATGAGTATTTATAGTGTTAAATATGGCTTATATAACACCATATAAAAATTAATTTACTAAAATATTTTTTTTAATGTCAATTTTGTCTTTACATTAAATTAATTAATCTAATGAGTCATTGTATTTCATAAGTGGCTCCATGGGGTCCCAAAATCGACACAAGGATGCCCATGGTCGGCCATTACTCATACAATAAGGTTTGGACAAGTTTAAAGGTAATTTTTAATTATTATAATATTCTTTTAACCTTGAACAACCCTGTTTACTTTTAACTGTGGTAATAAAAGCAAAAAGTTACTATTCACCAAAAATTATTTTTATCTTATTTGAAAACATTTTACTCCTTGATATTAACAATGTCTCTCGGATTTTCAAAATTCAACTCACAGAAGCAGTAAAATTATGTTTTATGAACAATTTCAAAAGCTCCTAGGAGGTGGGTAAAAGACGGTGAAAAGTTCAATACAATTTTTATAAATCTAAAATTATTATAAAATGACATAAATGAATTTAATTGAACTTATATAAGTATTATGTATCTATTTTGACCTAAAATAAATTTAAGTCGAATAAATGGTTATTTAAATAAAAAGTCAGTTTTAACAAAAAACTCAGTGTTTTCACTATTCATCAAAAATTGATGTTTTTCAGAAAAATACCAAAAATTTAGTCTAAGATAAATTTGATATTCCAAATTCAAAAATGATGTATATTTTTTCAAATTAAAAACATATAATTGGAATTAATTAATTTTAAAAGTAATTCTCGTAATCAAAATAAATAGCATGTTTTTAAGGAACAATAACTATCAAAAGATCAACACTTGTTTATGTCCAAATTCAAACTGAAATTAATTCTAATGACCAGAATTGGATTAAATGGTAAAAATGTATTCTAATTACACTTTAAATTCAATTAAAATGAAAATATAAGAATATAAATTATTCTGATGAAAAAAGATGTTTTTAATTAAAATATAGCGTGTTTTTAATATTCATCAAAATATGAATGTTATCAGAATAATATGAAAAATTAATACAAAGTAAATTTTTATATCCTAATTCCAAATAAAAATTTTATTTTGTCAAATCGAACTTATAAACAAGTAAAAAACTAGATTTAATGTGGGTGCACCATCAAAAGGCAGTAAAACTGCATTTTTTTTGAAAAATACTTATTTTACCCGAAAAATTTATTTTGTTCTCATACCATGTTCTAGAAAATGTGTAAGATGAATAATAATTTTATAAAATTAAAAATTTAGTTAATAATATTCATAACGTCTAGTTCATAATAATATTATAATAATATATCCTTGTTTAGTAAAACCTGGTATTGTGTACAACACACACTATCGAGGAAGGTTGTGATTGCGTGTAATGCAAGCCAATTTAGGGTTGTGTGTAGTGCACGACTCCTTTGTTGTTGTGTATAGAAAAAAAATCCAACCATATTTCATGTATACATTGAATATATATATATATACACACACTCAATGTTGCGTAGAATAACTACTATCAAACAAACATGAAATTGTGTGTAACATGATCAAAGATTAGTGTTGCGTATACTACAAGCTAATACGGTGTTGCGTATATAGAAAGATAGTCTTGGTGGATCATACAACAGAAGATATGAATGAAATTAAAAATGAATATATCTTATAAAATCTCGGGTTGTTAGATTCTACCCCCCTTAAAAAGAATTTCGCCCTCGAAATTCGTCGGGGTTATAAATGGTTTTCTACTTGAATGTATCTTTAATAGAATCCCACATCGTAAAAAGTAATACCAAAACTTATCTTTAAAAACTAAAGTATGAAATGTAACAATTTCCCAAATTAACTAATAACTTGGTTTCCACGTAGGAGAACATAGGTGAAAATATGGATATGGAAAAGAAATCAAACCGTCATGTTCTGTTGGAGGAAGGTAGATAACATGGCTATAAAAAAGCCAGCAATCACAAAGCCATAAATTTGTGATGATCGAGGGTACCATCTGATTCATCGAATATAAGGGCACTAGGACCATATTTTTGGTTTCCAAAATCATTTCCCTAAAGTTGAAGAATTTTAATTAGAAGAAATACTTACTTTATTTTGGTAAAATCTCACCTTTGTTCGTGCCTTGAACAATTTCCACTTCATCTCTTTACGAAATAAAGTTGAATTTGTCTTTCGCGAAGTTTTATCAGATCATGCGATAGAATTATAGGTCATTCCATCTATCTCAAACATAAGTTAGCAAAATTTATATACATAAGTCCATCTATGGTGAGATTAATCAGATATGGTTCCAAAATGGACTTATACTTCATCTATCAACCTGCATAACAAAATAAAACTAGTTTCTACTAACTAGGGACTTCCTGTAGGCCAGTGGTAGGAAATAAAGTCCTATTTCACATCGGTTGTGGTTTCAATTCTCACAGCCTTGTCTGACGCGATGGGTTGTCACCCGTTCTCCAGGTTGTCCCTTTTCCTAAACTACACTCTTATAACATTATATCAACAATTTTGAGAAAATTTCTCGCCTTAAACAATACTAACTTATGTTCAACATAGTCCATTCCAATCTTTAGGCTTATCGGAAATACTTCGGACCAAGCTCATAGTACAAAGAAAAGTATTACATGAAAGGTCACATAACAAGCACGTGAATACCATCATTTATCCGCCATATATCATACAATATATCTTTTTGGTCACATTCGAAATATGTGAATACCTTAATCATGTATTCCCTTGAAAAATGAATACCCATTGAACCTTAGTGAAAACATGAATGCAGTTAAAAGTTAACACTTTCCACATACCGAAATCCTCAAAATTCTATATACTCAAACCATGATATCACTTAGTACTTATATCAATCATGAGCTCATTAATACTATCAAACATATCATTATCTCATTATCCCTTCATTATGTGCACATCATCTGTTTTCCAAAAATATTTGAATAACCTTTCATGGTTACCGGTACCATTCATCATATACTTTCAAGTACATTAGGAAAAACAATTGTGTAACAATCCTTATATTTTTCTTTATTCCATAGTACCATTAAATTACCTATACAACATAACTCGTGATAAACATAAAATCATTCCACTAGCTTCTTAAACCATTCACCAAGCTTCAACACTTATTTCATCTCATATATCATTTGTAGTCTCCTCATCATCATCCACATAAATACTACACATAGGACCATGCTGATTCTCTTCATGAGATTTTCCCTTAGGGAATTGGTTTACATAATTCCCATACATTCCACATTTAAAACATCTAATCATTGTTGATGTCATAGCAATATCATTATCATTATCCATAGTGTTAACTGAACCTTTTCTTTTGCACTTACTAGACTTGTGTCCTTCTTATCTCCACCCAAATCATCTTCCAGTTCCTTTGAAACATTCTCCTTGATGCCTCTTCCAACATGATTTACATGAGGGAATTTGAACTTTATTTCCTCTGTGATCATCATGAAACTCTGTCTTTCTCTTATTAGCTGAGTCAGTAAACTTACCAATGTTGAGATTATTGATCATATTATGAGATTTCTAATTAGGCATAATAATGATATATGGACTTCCAGATCCAATTTCATTTTGTTTCTCATGATGAATATCATTCCATTGTCCATCATATCATCCATTATTGTGAATCTTCCAGTTTCCAGCCATTTTCTAAAACCCAAAAAGAATAGTTTGAAAGTAAAAAATCATAATCATGGGGGAGTATCATCAATATCTAACATCTTAGGTTAAATTAGAAGATATTTACAGTAATTTTAGGACTATAACCTATACTTATACTTAACCTTAGGGACATCCCTAGATATACCTTAGAAATATCTCTAGGGATCTCACTAAAGTTCTCGCATCTTAGTTTCCAAAGGTTGACTAAACATTTCCCCTGATACCAACTGTAGAGACCCAAATCATGACGTACATGGACATTACAATACATTTGAGTAATACTTAATACATAACAAAACCAGACACCAAAGTATCGTAATATTTTAGTGTCTTTGGAAACTCGGAACATAATCTTCTAATTGTGGTGATCGATCTTCAACATCTCCCATAATGATCTTCCCCTTTTTGTTTTCTTACCTAAAACCTTTCTTTAAATCTTGAGGAAAATAAAACATATAAATGGTGAGCTCAAATGCTCAGTAAGGGTATGCATGGATAAAATAAAACAAATCAAATAAAATTGAACATAAAAACATTAACATAATCTTTAAACATCAAGATCTTGAGGAATGACAGAAAACATGGAAATACGTAAGGCATAGATCATAAAGAAACATTAATCCTGATAAAATATCTTGGGAATAAAACATGTGATTTTGGAAACTATTAATCACATGATATGATTTCCATAGTAGCCAAGGCATTTATGCCAAGACTATATTAGTGGACAAAGTCCCTTTCTGAATCGAATACACTCCTCGTTCCAGTCCTGTATTACTGAACCAGATTAACTTACCATTCTAGACATGTCTATATAAATCATTAACCAATGCATTGGAGAGAGATATAGGAAACACCCATCTCATAATGAAATCATTCTTACTTGTACCTCAAAATAAACATACATCATTCACAATAACCCAATGAATAAAATGGGTTTCATAAATATCATCCCATCATAACATAATCCATATAAAAAATGGATATCATTTCATCATAAGAAAATTGAAAAAATTTAAATCATAGAGACATTATAATTGAAACATACACATATGAAATAATTTCATCTTAGATGGAAAATGGTTTTGATAAAGTACTTGAAATGAATTCCTTAGGAAAATATCTTTTCTTCTTCAAAATAAATTTCTTTTCACAAAACATCATTCAATTTTAAAAGAAAGAGATTTTTTTGAAAATAGTCAAGAAATATTTTTGAGGAAGATTCATGAAAATAAGGCTTTATAAAACCATAAATATCCTTTCATGCCGTATATGTTAAAACACCATTATCCTCGTACTTTTATCGGAAAAGTCAAAAAGTACCTCATAATGTAAACAAAAGAAAGATTCCTTACATACCATGTAGCAAAAGACAAAATGGGTCAAAAGAAAATTAAACATAAATAAAAACACTTTTAGAATACATGTACTTGGATGATAACAATAACCCCAGCAAATACATACGAATAAACAATCTCGGATGACAACGAGATTGGAAAGGTTATCCCTTACCTTAGGTCCGATATGCTTCCTACGTATCGGAACCTCCTGTATAAAGATTTAAATAATTTCATTGACTTATTAAAGAATCATATTCATTGTTATGATATCATATATGGTTAACTTATGAATTTATATTACCCGTTATTTTGTAAATCTCATGTTAATGCAACGTTTTGGGTAAAATCATCTTATTTATCATACGGGTTTGGACTTGTTCTTCGTGATGTTATTATTACTTATATCATGATTTACTTACTTCCAGAATGTAAATCATGATTTATATATCATATATATTCATTATATATCCAGCAAATACATGTATTTATAATAGTACATAACATATGGAGGTATGAAATGAAATGCACCGTTCATGGAGACGGTAAACCATACGTACGCATGAATTCTACTTTTATTTCTATTTATTATTTTAATAGAATAGGTATATTATAATTCTAGAATTATATCATATATAATATCATTAACTCCATCCTTTATACATTCTACATAAGGCATTAACGAATCACATCACATTGAGGGGGCGGTAGACCGCACTACCTCAAATGAGATCATCGTATTTACCCACTATGGAAACCATAAAGGCTTGATATAATTGGGAATTAAAGAAGCATATGGAAATAATAAACATAATATATATCATATATAAATACAGTTCAATCATAATGGTGTTTCCTCTAGAATTGAGGATGACCTCATTGATTGGAGGTTCAATCATTCCAATCAGTTTCTAACGGGTTTGTTCGTAGAACCAGAAACATCCAATGATTTCATATCCATTTGGACCTACATTCCAAAGGTAGGTGCTCATTAGTTATGGGATGATGAGGCCTGAGAATTTGCATTGGTCGAGAGGACAGGAGGTCAGACTCATCACACCTTTTTTAGGGGAATTATTGTCTACTTCGAGACTCTCTTTATAGATTTAAGTTATGTTTGTGAATCCTTGTTACATTACCAGGTATAAAATGTGATTTCCATTGGATCTAAAAATCAATGATTGATATGTAGGAAATTTAGAGAATATTTTATATGTATTCGGGGTTCTTCATCGATAGAGAATCATCTGTATTTGGTAGAGATTCTTAGTCAATGGTATCCTTTGATACATAAAAGTCTCTTGGTCATTATTATGACCATACTGCTTTTAAATCCACTCAGTGGGGCACTTGATATTTGTTGTCATTTAGGAGGACAAAGATTATTTCAGTGTTGGGATCGTTCCCACTTATGGGCTACCAACGTATCCTTTGTTTTGGAAAAGGAATCAGAACCCACACAGTTCGAGTAGGGGAGTATGATGTTTATACATGAATGATGGCTCAAAGAAAGATTTCATGATTACTTTTACACTCTAATCTCATGTGAGTCATGATCGGAATGAGAAACAAGAGGTATTGGTGAAACCAAACAATTGTTCCATGCAATGATCTAGGGATTATGTATGTATGACTGCCCAAATAGATAAGGATTAAGATTTACTTCAGGGAAGAAATCCATGATCATGGTCCATAAAGGCATATTTTCATCATTGATATTTGGATACTTTAATCTTGGGGCTTACTCTTAAAGAAGATTCCAAAGTTAAGAGGGGACTTATGAAGGGGTTTTACTCCTAAGAATAAATCCCTGATCAAAAAGGAATTATGACTACTTAAGAGAAATTAAGGACAGGGCTTATTCCTAAGGAGGAGGCCCAGGTTAAAGGGATTTAAAAATTAAGTGACTTGGGGATTACTCCTAAAGAGGATTCTGATATTTGATACTGGGGCTTATTCCTGAAAAGGAGGCCCAGGTTAAAGGAATTAAGGTTTGGGGCTTACTTTTAAGGAGGATGCCCAAAATTTGGAGAATTATGACTGGGGCTTATTCCTGAAAAGGAGGCACGGGTTAGGGGACTTGGGGCTTACTCCTCAGGATGATGCCCAAATTAATGAGTTTTTGGACTAGGTCTTACTTATGAAAAGGAGGCCCATGTTAAAGATTCTCTCATCTTAGAGTATGAGGTTGAATGAATGAACTCTCTAACTTTAGTGACATAAAGATGTGAGAATCACTAAGTTTTGAGAGATGTTCCATGGTTCTCCTTTCAGATAAAGAGGTCAATCAAGAAAAAATCCCATAAATGGCTTTGAATAGTGTATTGAATACTGAATCTTGACTAGGAGATGTGGAATGGCATAAGAGGGGTTAAATGGGTAGGAAGGGGCACCCAAAAATAGAGGGGCGCACAAGTCTTGGTAGGCGCACAGGTAATGTGTGGGCGCATAAGTGTTGTTCACGTAGGTATACCTATATGGCTCATGGGTACTTGCACGATCCCTGCCCAATAGAGTAATAGTTGAGAGATTCTTGACAAAAGCCTTTGGAATCAACCTGTGGAAAATCCAGAAGAATGGCGTGAAAGTTTTAATTAATTTGTAAGGAGGTGCGCAAGTGTGTTCATTTCCCTTAAGGGAAAAAAATTTAGTCCCGCAAGTGTTGGTGATTTATAACACTTAGACCATATTCCTCTTTTGTAGACCTTCCATTCTAGGTAAATAATTACCTTAAAAGTGTTTAGAAGACTGGAAGAAGTGGCTTGGGCGTTCAGAGCTCTATATCTAAATTCTGAAAAAAATCCTCTCTAAATGGGGGGACCACCAGGTGTACTTATAGGCTGGAGAAGACCTTGAGCGGTTTCCAAAGAGGGCGCGTAAGTGACTTGCGTGACCAACTTCGGCACGAAAGTGTACCTGTGCGACCATGGTAGAACTTGCGCGACCTTTGCGCAATGTTCTTCTTATTCCTTTGTCAATTTTTTTTATATTTTTCCAATGGTTGAATTACATTGAACTATGGTATTCCCCTTTTCCAATATTTAGACGCTGTGATGAAAGGTGCGTAAAAAAAGTCCCCCCTCAGAGTTGGATCCAAATGAAATGAGGATATTACTCTGAGGAAATTGAGAATCAAAAGAAAATTGGGATGCGCAGTGTATGGCGTGCAAATGAGCTTTGGCCATGCAGGTTCTGTCACACAGGGGTACGACATTGTCTATAAATAGAGGGCCTCCCTTTGCGCAAAGCAGCCGAATCTTGATTTATTTTTTCTCACGGTGCGCAAGTTGACTCCCAGATCTTGCTTGTTTGCACTTCTTGCTTCTTTCATCGCGCTTCTGTTTCATGTGTCGCGCTGCTGTTAAGGTATTTAGACTTGCGTGGTGAAACCTACACACCCAATACTTGCGTGACCGAAGGAGACTTGCGCGCCAACTATGGGACTTGTGCGCCTTAATGAATTTTAAAATTTCTTGAAATACTTCACAAATTATATGAAAAATTAAAATACTTTAAGAGTCAATAATTCAACTTTTGTGCATAAAAAATGGATCCAAAGAGAATCGTAATGGCTGATGAACTGTAGAGTAAAAAGAATTGATGAGATGATGGAAATTGTTGGCCGCGATTATTATTCCACCTGTGAAAGTACTCTCCCATAATTAGCCAATTACTTGAAGAATCATCATATTAACTTCCCGCACAACATCTATCTACTTCTGTATAGCCATGGTCACTTGCAAGACGTCAATATTCCAGAACCAAAGAATTATCTACCCCATTCCTGGTTTCAATCATATACCAACTTTTCTTTGACAAATGTCTCAATCGCAAGAACATTTTCTAATGATGGAATAGTAAAGAAAGCCTATGTAATGCAACATAGCTCGTGTTCACCAGATATGAAACCTCACAAACATGATCTGCAACCACATTGTTATCCTTCAATCTTTCGATACTCTCAAATGGATCAATCCAAAGGCTGGAAGGATAAATTGGAATTCCGTTCTTGAGGAGGGGTGAATCCAACTTGTATGTGTGCTTATAGGGTGCGGCAAACTTGTGAAGAGTTTATAGAGGATCTGAAGGGAGCTGCAATTTATTAATCCGTCTGGGCCGGGCAGACATATTTTTATAGGAATGATAATTTTGCACCATAATTTCATAGCCGCTGGAGCCTGGAAACTAATTCTTTCCATCTGACCCATGGAGAATTAGGCATTAGTTTGTGGGATGTCTACAAGATCTCAAGGGTTCCCATCCTGGGTGATATGTATGACGAATCCGTCCCTCCAATGGAAACCTTGAATGATCTGGAGAAGACTCTGAATTTGGTTCGAGAGTTATGGAACATTTACCATAAGCTCAAAATCTCGAAGACTTCAAAGACTCGTTCTAGAAGGGACATTCATCCAGATGAATGGATGGATATGTTTCTCAAGAAGAAGAGGGAAAAGGGGCCCACCTGTACTCGTCCTACTAACGTCCCTAGAGAGGATAAGAGAGGTGCTCCTGGCACATTCTGGCCGACTCTGGAAGCAGGAGAGTTTGAGAAACAGGGGTACGAAGTGAATCATAAAATCCCAGAAGAAAACCATCTAGAATTCTTTTTAGCCTTATGGCTCAGTGCCTAACTCTTTGTTGTCAGAGATTCGAAGGGAGGAGTCAGGCGAGGGACCTTCGTTATCACAGCCAAGTTGGCTGAGAGGAAGATGGTGGGGTTGGCTACCCCGGTTTTGGCAACGATTCACAGGAGCTTACTCCATGTCTATATGGGTAAATCTCCTTTGAGATTAGTGGGACCTTTCTATGTTTTATGGGGATGGATCGCCACTCACTTCCGGACATATGATGTTCATAACAGAATATAGATTCCCGGATGTTCTTTCAGGTCGTCTGTTCTGGCCTTCTCTAGAGTTTGTCCTTTTTCCCTCAATGGTTATGATATTAGGCCAAGGCTGGGTATGCATAAGGAATTCCACCTCTTTCCCTACGAAAATCTGCTGACATGGAGATTTTTTGATGATGGATTAGCTAGCTTGGAACAGAGGTCTTACATGCTGGCCTACAGAGATTGTGTTCTGGCCACCAGAATTGATGGGGAAATTATATGTGAGGCCTATGCTCCATATCGATTTGCATGCCAATTCATGTGTCTGCAGACGACTGTTGTATCTCCTCCAGTGCACATCATATCAGAGCAACATCCAATTGTTACTCGACAACTATGGTTGCTAATGGCTATGGAAAGGACTGGGGCAGTCTTTGACTTACCAGATACTGAAGTGGTAAGCAATTTAACCATAGGGTATGTTGAAAACTGGATAGCGTCATATCCTGAGAACATATTGAATAAACCTGTTTATCGAGTTGGGAATAAGAAGAGAACCATTAAGAAAGAAACAGTTCAGTTGGTAGGTGATTCTTCAAATCCTGAAGCTAGTTCACCAAGTTCTTCAACTGAGGCTGATTCATCAGATTCTCAGGAGATTCAACATGTGTCAAATTGGCCACGTGCCATATATAATCCTCCTATCAGAGTCAAGAGATCTACTCCATCAACTCCTAGTGACTTAATTTATTTAGGAAATTTTAATTGCAAGTTACTTTATGGAGTAACAAGTTTTCATTCTATTTTTATAGTTGCAGGAGCTTGAAAGAAATTAAAATCCCTAGTTGTAGGACCCTCTTTGCAGCCTTCTATTACACCTACATATCTATGACTATAGGACATCCAGGAATGGCAGGATGTATACTACGATACAGAAACTATCTGGCTAGAGCTATGTGAAGGGTTACGTCTTCCTGGAATAGGGACTCTTCAGGATCCTGCAAATATTCATTTAAAGGATAACACTAATGAAGTAAGAGCATATGTCAAATAGTTGAAGGCCAACATATATGCCACCGAGGATTAAATCCCTATCACCAAGCTGGTGATGGAAATGATGGATCACGGCGCCACTGATGAGGAGTGGCATGAGTATGTGGCTCCTGAAGATGTAAGTTTTCTTTCCTTATTTTCTTTGCAACTTGATTTCAGTCAAAGCTTTGTTATTCATGGAAATTGTTTCCTTCACCTTGAAGCTTTCGAAAACTGTTGAGGTTCCTTCTCCACAGTATAACCTTGGTGGTAATGCCATCAGGGCTACTGCTGAATCTCCTCGCAAACCGGGCAAGATATATCCAGGCCAGCAAGACATGAATGAGTAGTTGGAGATGGCTTTCGATTCACCAATTCAAGTTCCAAAAAGGGAGACTGTCGACACTCTCAAAAAGCCAAAAGGAAAAAGTCAATGAAGGAGGAATTCCACCGCTAAACACTTTATCAATAGTGGTAAGTCCTTCGGATAATCATGAATTTTAAACCATGATAATGATTGCTCATTTTCATTGGGATTGCAGGGGCTTTCCCAATTTCACCTCTCAGGGAAAGGACTGATCCTCCTTTAAGGACCAAATAGGGTGCTGTGGAATAAATGCAAATTTAGGCTGACTTGGATACTTCTGTAAAAGAGCCAACATATATTCCCAGTACTGCTCATGCTGCTGCTACAAGTAGAGAAGAAACTGCCCCAGAATCATTAGCGGCCACAGCAACCGAATCTTCCATACATCATGAAGATGTTGTCAAGGGTCAGGGGTCACAGAATGAGGGTCTCTAAGAGGACACATCAAATGATCCCACTGGTGAGACTAACCAGGATTCTAAAATATCATTTGATGAAATAATGAATTGTGGCATGTCTTTCGAAAAATTTTATGATCATGCTATGTTATCATTTGATTTAGAAGACCTTGGGCGTGAGTGTTATCCTTCGTCCAGTAAATATTTTTTTTATAATTTGCACTTCTAATCATTACTAAAAATAATATGTAGTTCCATACCATGAAGCTGTTGAACTGCCAATTCCTGAAGAGGGTGTGGACATTGATGTCAACCCTACTATTGCAGAAACATTAGTTCAAGTGGAGTTAAACCTAATAAACCCTCATGAGACCAATCTTGAAGATCCTGTTGAAACTGGGAAACATGGTGAGGAGTCTTCTCAAGATGTTGATCTACTGTTAGGTAAGGATTGGACTGAGTTTTCAAGATAGAAAATAAACTTCCATTATTCTATGAAAATAACCATACTTTTAATTGATCAAAACGGGATACGAACTTTAATTTCTAGAACTGGAGGTGAAGTCTCAACCTCCACCCAAAAATTAGTAGAAGGTGAAGCAATCAGGGTCAGGGGGGAAGGAGCAGAACAAGGAACTTCTTGAAGTGCATTAATCCCAGAATACATGCCCCCCTGTGATGTTGATGTTGAATCCGACCCAGAGGTGCTTAAGGTGCTCATCTTTTCATGACGCATGGCATGAAACAACATATGGAAAATCATATTTGAGGTTCCTTTAGAAGAGTTGTCATCAATGATTTCCCAATTGTCGTCCCAGTTCGTCATGCTTGGACTTGGCAGTTTTTGATACCAAGAGATCCATACCGTGATGAAACAAGTCATATTAAGAAGGGAGAAAGAGAAAAAGTACTGTGATGATCTGACCAGGGTGATGCTGTCAGCCAGCATCATTGAATTTGAGGCTGTAGTATCCTGAGTTGAGGCAGACTATGCTGCCAAGATAAAGGAGCCGAAGCATAAGATCAATGATAAAGTCATCCAGCAGATGCACCTTTAGCAACAGTTAGACTCTGTTACTAGGGAACATGACCCACTCAATAATTCACTAGAGGGACCTCAAATGAATGGTATTAAGTCCATCACAGAATCCAAGAATGCACTCCATCATGATGAGAAGTGTGAAGTTGGTCGGGTGCGTGAGCTTCAAGTAGCTCCTGATGAAGCTCGAGATGTTGTTCATCATGTGACGACTTATGTTGATAGCCTCTTGTAATTTCCTAGAAAAGAGAAGAGACTCAAATCTATGGATGTGCTTCTAATTCTTGTGAATGAAATGGATAGATTGCTTTCATCTTCAATCACTTGTGCACATATTTTCTTACTACCTACTTTAAATTTTACCTAAGCCAATGGGCCTAGTAAGCATAGTTTGATTTTTACTAGGATTATTATAAATAACCCTACAAACATTGAATCTTTTAATTTCTCAATATTACCTAAATCATACAATATGTATGTTTAGTGAGATGGAACTTGCCTTTTATTCATATTTCCCTTGTCTTTTGTGGGCAGTTTAAAGTCATGAACGTCGGACATAACGAGGCTAATGTTTAAGGTCAAAATATCTTTGACCGAATGAATTAGAATTGACTCAATTCCTTGACAACTTATCTGATAATATTTTACCACACTCAAGTATGAGATAAAATATGTAAACTAAGACTTAGGAAAATTTGAATCTAAGGAATGATATGAAAAAGATCTAAAAAGGCATTAGAAGAAGTACTTCCCAAGACTGAAGTTACCATTATTTAACAAACCCGTTAGGGGGTTGAATTATGCACGGCCACCTAAGGGCATTGGCTGCATAGTCAAATAAATAGCATCTTTTGGATGACAGGTCCATTATGTAGACTACTTATGTAAGGCCACCTAAGGGCACGTGCTGCATAGTTAGGAAAAAGAACTCTCAGAAATTTACTTTTCTACTACTAAGAAACCAGTGAAGTTTTATGGGGATTCATCTTTTCCAAAGTATAGATTTTGCTGTATGGAGAGAGGTACTTGAATATGGAGAAGATATTTCCAAATTGGTGTGTCTATGAATTGGATGAATGTTACTCCTACGAAGGTCTGACCCAAACGTAGGGAAGGAAAATATAAACCATAGACTTGAATACTTTCAGATCAAAGATAATGAACATGAAATAAATATGTAAAGGATAACTATTTTTTTGGATCCTTACAAGTTTTTTTGATAAGACCAATAAGGAAAAAAGAGGGTTTCTTCCCAAGAATGAAGTTACTAGTATCTGAAAAACCCGTTAGGGGGTTGAATTATGCAGAGCCGCCTAAGGGAATTGGCTGCATAGTAAAATAATAGCATCTTTTGGATGACACGTCTTTTATGAAGACTGTTTATGCAAGGCCTTCTAAGGGCACATGTTTCATGGTCAAGAAAAGGAATTATCAGAAATTGGACATTTTGTGACCAGAAGTCAAGAAAAGTGTTATGATGATCTAGAAGTATTCAAGATTAGGATTATGACACATAATGATGGCTATTGTCCAATGTATGCATAGATACATGGAACAATGATAACCATAATCATGTTGTTGCTGGATCCTAAATTGAAATGCTGGACTTCACTACATAACCCATAAGGATGGTAATCAATCCATATGTAGTTCTTAAACTACAGTTTAACGTCGTGCATGATGAAAATATAGGAGATCTTAGTTTAGGGTCATAGATCATGGACCATTTATAAGAAATACACATTATGTGTTTTCATGGGGACTTTTCAGCCAAGGGACTGAAAGTGGAATTTGGGGTTAGGCTCAAAATACATGGTGCTGGATTCGAGGGACAATCGAATGTTCCTATGTATCCCATAAGGATTCTAATGAATCCCACATAGTTCTAGAAATATCCTCTTCACAAATTTGGTTCGTACATGTGAAGGGTGAAAGGGGACATTAGTGCAATGATGATTTAACCCAAGATAAAAGGTTTGGGAATTTCCATGTATGTACGTAGTCTTTGGAATGAAACATGATTGAAAAATCAATGTAAATAATTATTCCCTCTTAGGTGAGAGTATCACATAATATTGTAGTTTATTGTCGTACAGGAAAAAAAATGATGTACAGTTTAACATCATATAGAAAGGATGAAAGTGAACCAATATAAAGATATTGACTCTGGGGATTGTTTCACGAATAAACATCGTATGAGATGGAGGTGAACCAATGTGAAGATATTGGTTTTGGGCTTGAACCATGGGAGGTTGCCTACGTACCCAGCCTAGAAGGGAAGGATCAAAGTCCGCGTAGTTCAATTAAAGAATGAATTAATGATCAAGTTGTTCGTGGGGACAACGACCTAAAAAATGATGTTGGGACTTACACGTGGATATCATCCCAGAGAAGGTGTTATGGTTTAAATTTTCTCTAATCTCATGTAAGTCATACTCGGTGTGAGAAAAAAGAAGTAACAACAACCTTAACAATTCACAGTTTAATGTCATGTAGGAAATATAAAGGGACTATGCAGTTTAAAGTCTTGCAGTTAGGACTATTGGTGCTACACAGTTCAGTGTCATGTAGTTGGGACAAAGTACAGTTTAATTTCATGTAGGACGTATCAAAGGATTCTCTGTATAGTTTAGCATCATGTAGTTATGATGATGGGAAAACACAGTTTAATGTCATTTTGGAAAAAAAGAGTACTATGCAATTTAATGTCAGGCAGTAATGCCAAAAGAGAACACATTTTAATGTCATGTTGGATGTATTAGGGACTTTCTCACAGTTTAGCATCATGTTGGATGAAAAAGGGATGATACAGTTTAGCGTCATGTTGGAAGAAAGTGCAAATAGTTTAAGGTCATATTCATGGACCGTTGGTTATGCAGATTAATGTCTTGTGGGAAGTAAGGGACTTCTGTACAGTTCAGCGTCATGTAGTTAGGATGTCACAGTTTAATATTGTGTGGGAAAAAAGTAATACAAATAGTTTAAGGTCATATGTATGGACCTTTGCCGTATAGTTTAACATATTATAGGATGATCAAATGGACACAATTTAATGTCATGTTGGATGAACTAGGGAACATTTTTACAGTTTAATGTCGTGTGGGATGAAAGAAATGAAAATAGTTTAGAGTCGTATGCATGGACTATGGATGATGAAATTTAACGTCGTGCTGGATGTAAGGGACTTTAAAATAGTTTAGGTTCATAATCATGGACCGTTGATGGTGTATTTTGTGTTTAAACAAAATACTTCTTCAGAAATTTGGCATTGGTTGGAGTAGTGATGAGTTCTCCATCCATTGAGATTAAAGAATAAGATCCATTAGAATAAAAATTATGTATTGAATAAGGTCCTTCCCATTTTGGCTCATGCTTGGGATGTTTCTTTCATCGTATCATTGGAGTTTTTAGAACTAATACTAATTCTCCCTAAACGAATGAACGAAGATGATCTTTTTTGTTGAAATCTCGTGCTATTCGATTCTGATAGACTTACAAGTGGTGTAGAGTGCTCAATCTTTTCTTATCTAACCGTTCCAATTCATCCAATCACTTTTGAGATTATTCATCTATAGATGATTGATCACAAATGGCTACCCTGAGAAAGGGTATTTGAACCTCAATTGGTAAGACTGTTTCTGTTCCATATACCGGTGAATATGGAGTTGACCGCATTGTAGTGAGGGTAGTGGTCTGATAAGCCCATAAATCATGAAAGAGTTTATCTGGCCATGACTTCTTATCTTTATCCACTATCGTTTTCAGTATATTTGATAGAGTCTTTTTGAAGACTTCTATCTGGCCATTGGCCACTGCATGATGTCGAGATGAATGATTGGATTTGATGTTGTATTCTTGATACAACTTCTTCACCTCGGATGAACACAATTTGGTTCCATTTTCCGTCAATATGGTATGAGGGACAACAAATCTGGTAATGATGTTAGACTTGATGAAGCTAAAAATTATTTTAGAACTGATTTCCATGAGAGGTACTGCCTCTTCCCATATGGAAAAGAAATCAGTAGCAGTAAGAATATACTTAAACTGCTTGGTCATAGCTAAAGGGTAAGGTCCCACCACATCCATTCCCCATGTCGAAAATTGCCACGAGTATTTAGCTGTATGAAGAAACTCTGTAGGTTGATGAATGTAGTTGGAATTTACTTGGCATGAATGAAACTTCTTTTTGAAATCAACACAATATTGTATCATTGAAGGCTGAAAGTATCCAAGCCTTCGAATCTGATCAGATAGTCTATGTCCAGACTGGTGGGAACCACAGACTCTTGCATGCACTTCTTTCATGACAACCATTGTCTCTTCACCAGCAATGCATCTGAAGATAACTCCATCAAAACCACACATGTAGAGAATTTTTTCTAGGTGATCTAGGCCATCATAAAGAGTAAAGTTGACCACACATCACCAGATTTGTTCTTTCCTGGCTCTATCAGGTGGAAGTATTCCATTTTGAAGGTAGTCCCTGATAGGTGCAATACATCCCGTTGTGTGACCATATGGTTTAGAGATGCGACTAATTTCATTGATTTCCTCTGTTCTTGCTCGAACATAAGGTGAAATTGTACGACGGTGGGCAATAATGATGGTTGTCTCGTCCCGATTTGGATGTTCCAGAGCTGTGGCTATATTAGCCATTGCATCAGCTTGGGCATTTTGTGATCTTGGGACATAAGAAAATGTCGGTTCCAAACAAAACTCCGCCATTAACTCTCTGACATAATCATACAAAGGGATTATTTCTTCTTTTCTGATGGCACAATCCCCATTGACTTATTTGATTACCAGGTCTGAATCACCTTTCACCTTTAAGTGATTCACTTGTGCTTGAAGAGTCAACTCCAAGCATGCGAAGAGAGCTTGGTATTCTGCTTCATTATTTGTACGACCTCCAAAAAATGAGAAGGAATAAGGTAACACTTCCTTTTCTGGAGAAATTAGTACAATTCCTAATCCAACTTTGTTGAATTTAGGATTTTCCATTTTCTTCCCTATAGGACTTCTGGAAGCACCATCAAAGTACATTTCCCATGTTTGAAGACTTTCTTGAATAGAAAAGACTTATTCTTTAGGGAGTTCAGTATCTGAAGATGTGTCTTCCATTGAAGTGTGTTCAGCAAGGAAATCAGCCAGATCTTGGCCGTTTATCACCTTTTGAGACACATATTGAATATCAAATTGCTGCAAGATAACTGCCCTCCTTTCCAGACGTCCTGTAAGCATTGGACGACTAAGGACGAATTTGAGCAGGTTATTGCGAGATACTAATTGGACCTCATGATGTTTCAAGTAGTGTCTCAACTTCTGAACTACAAAGATTAATGATAGGAAGCATTTTTCAATACTTGAATATCGGGTTTCTTCTTCAAGCATAGTCTGACTGAGATAGTAGAGGCTATTTTCATTGCCAGCATCATTCTTTTGAGCAAGAAAGCCACCCAATGATCGCTCTAGAGCTGTCACATAGAGGATATGGTGTATTCCTTCAACAGGTGGAATAAGTACTGGTGGAATCATGAGATAATTATTGAGAATGTTGAATGCTTCTTGACATTCTTCAGTCCACTGGTAAGTGACTCCCTTCTTCATCAATTTGGTGAAGGGTAAGCTTTTTCATTCCAAATTGGAGGTGAAACGCTGAATATAGTCTATGTTTCCTTGAAGTCCTCTCAATTATTCAAATTTTGAGGAGGTGACATGCCAAGGATTGACTTTGTCTTCTCGGGATCGACCTTGATACCATGATGGCGTATGACGAAGCCAAGAAATGTCCCTCAGGTTACCCCAAAAGCACATTTTAAGGGTTTGATCTTAAAATTATGTTCTCGAAGCTTGCAGAATATGACATTCAAATCATCCAAGTGATTATAACATTGTTTGGATTTGACCACCAAATCGTCCACATAGCATTCAACAAACTGTCCTAAAAAGGGTTTGATGATACGATGCATGGAACGCTAATATGTTGCGCCTGCATTCTTTAGGCCAAATGGATTTACCCGATAGCAATACACACCCTGAGGGGATCTGAAGGCTATAGATTCTTCATCTTATGGAGCCATCTGGATTTGATTCTATCTTGAATATCCATCCATGAAGGAAAGTGCTTTATAACCAATTGTCGCATCAATCAAGAGTTCTGTAATTGGAATTGGAATATCATCCTTAGGACAATTCCGATTATGATATCTGAAATCAATGAAAACTATAATTTTCCAATTTTTCTTTTTCACTGGGACAATATTAGCCAACCACTTGGGATATTGAACTTCTCTGACGAAGTTAGATTTGATGAGCTTATCCACTTCAGCCTCAATTTTGGAAGCATAGGTTGGGTGTGTTCTTCTAGCAGCTTGTTTGAATCCTCGATGTTCTTCTGGCAAACCCAAAAAACGAGTGTCAACATCAAGATCAAGCCCTAACATCTCTATATAGTTCCAATAAATTATATGTCGATTTTTCTTTAAAAAGGAAATATACATCTCTTTCTCTTCAAGAGTCATGGCCGCACTAATTAAAGTGGGGCGTGGATCTTCTCTTGTACCCAGATTGATTTATCTGAGTTCATCCACAGTAGTATAGATACCCTCTTCAAATTCTGGAGGAGCATCTCTAAGATCATCCTCTTCTTCTTCGACATATTTAATTTCCTCTATCTCCACTTCAATAGTAGATAATGAAGCAGAATTTTCATGATCAGAAGAGATGTCAAAATTTTCACATCTTGAAGAAGAAGCTTCCATTTCCGACCCAATTGATAATGGAGGGTCTTCATTGGGTAATAAATAGGAGATGATGGATTGATAATCGACATCATCGTTTACCTCTGACATTTCTATAACTTTCCGTGGCCTAATTGGTGAAGTATAGAATTGCGGGATTTCGGCAGATGAAATGAAGACATATCCATTTTAGATTTCATTATTTCTTGGTGGATCACCAATTTCTCCCATATTCTCTTCCACGATCTCCGTAATTGACATTATGGAGCTTTCGATAAGATTATTTTTATTTGGGTCTATCTTGTCAATTTGACTGATAGGAAACACATAATCTGTACTCACATGTTCTAATGGGTTTACTGGAATCTTTTCCAAACCATACGGAGCATTAACTTTGGTAATCTCCTTTGTTGTGGATTCCTCCTTTACCTTCATGTGGTAGAAATCCGCCTCAATGTATTGGGATTCACATGTATTGAACACGGCCTTATCACCATATAATGTCCCAACTTGACCATAAAATCAAAACATGAGACATTGATGGTATGACGAAGGGATAGCTGCATGTCGATGTAGCCGGCATCTTATAAGAAAGATGTTGAAGGCTGAGTCCTGATCAAAAACCATGAAATCTAAATTGGATACAAGATCTCCAAACTGAGTTCTGAGTGTAATCTCGCCCAGTGGTTCTTGTTAATTTTTATCATATCCTTGTAACATAAAAGTAGAAGGAGATAAATCAGATTCCGTGAAGCCCAATTGACGAAGTGTACGAATGGTCATGATGTTTACTCCTGAACCATTATCAATGAAAACTATTCGGATGTCTACGCCGTTGACCTTTCCAGATAAGTACAATGGTCTAATATGTCCATGCACGACATCATCTTCATCTTCATCAGAAAAAGATATTACTACATGGAATTATAGTGACCCCACCTTTTCTTACATTACTATTACATCATTTCAAAGATAGACAACATAATAGTATTACACATAGAGGATCCAAAGGTCTAGTGTCTTCGGAAAACTAGAACCACACATAACAAATACAACATCAACCAGAAACATTTATTTAATTTCTTCTTCACTAGCTTCTTAGTGGCACTTGTCCTCTCCTTAGTACATGTAGCCACCTAAGGATATACACCAAATATGCGTCAGCTAGAAGCCCAGTAAGAGGATATATAAGAACAATATAGCATGGGGTGAGCATAGTCAAAAGATCATGAACATGAGATGAGAATAAATAAAAGACTTGAAATGTGGCAATGCATAAAAAATGAAACATCATGTCTTAGTGGTTAACTACCACACATACTTGTGAACCAAGCTAGCATCTTGTTCACACATCATTTCACATTTACTCATGAGATTCATCACTTTACCCAATGCATTGGAGTGCTGTATAATTCAAGGCGCACCCGTCACATTTGAACATTCATATTGCGCTATATAATTCTGGGCGCACCCGTCACATCATAACATTATCATTTATCATGCATGCCACAATGAAAATATAACATAAATCAAAATAATGACCCCGTGAAAAGGAATGGGTTTCATCTCATAATAACACATTCATAAGCTTTGGGTTCCCAAAATAAAGAGGGAACAACATACTTGATACAAGAACCATCAACCTTGAATGAGAGGTAAAAGGTGAGTTCTTGAAAGAAAAGTTCTTTTGGAAAACATTTTGATGGACATATAAACCAGTGAAATACATTTATATCCCATAAAAAAAATTCAATGATGAAAAAATGATCTTTGAGGAGTAACCATATCAAAAATGGAATGAAAGAGGTAGAACCCGAAGGATGAAAGTTGGGTTCTAGAATTTTCCCTTACATTGTACCTAAATGCGTCCTTCTCTTTAATGTCCTGTATAATGACATTATATTCATTAATTAGAAATCCAGAACCATGTGTACATTAATAGGGTTCATTTGGGTTTCATTATTTCATGTTATGTTCCTTTGGATGACTTATATAATTTAATAACATTGTTCGGGGATGTTCGTTTTTATGGTTTTTCTTGGGTGGTTCACTTGTATTCTTAAATTGAAGTTTGGGTAGCACATGAGTAGACATCAAGAACTGATATTACAAGTTATTAATGATATTACAGGAGTTTTAATGATCTTATAATGAACCAAATTATATCCATGTTGATGAATCATTAGATAAGAATTAAGTGATGATTATTTGGGTTAATTTGAGCGGTTTTGGATCACAACGAACTTGTTTTAACTTTTCACATAGTAATATGGCCATAAGTTATTTCCAGAACTTAAAATGGAACACAATACATATACCATATTCTGTTTAAACCATATAAATGGTTTCATGACCATATATTAAGGTAGAAATGGAAGAAGAGAGATAGTCGTTTTTGAATGTGATAAATTAACACCTCATGATCAACGTTCTTTTTAATGAAATAAAAGGAAGAGGGAAAGGGTTTGGGGTGATATAATATCCCATTAGAATCATAAAATTAAATTATATTTATAATATTGGAGTTACAAATCAATTTGGATGAATATAGTCGGGGAGAGATCAATAAAGGACCTTGAACTTGAAAGAAAATTAAAGGAGAAGAGGGAGGGAAATTACCTCTTAAATCTTCCTCTTGAGATCCTCCTTAAAGAAGCTAGTCTTGGTATTTTTATGAGACCATAAGATTTTAGACGTGGGGGAGGTGCTAGGGAAGATGTTTGGGCAGAGTTTAGAGATGTCTTGGAGCTTGAGGGGTGTGATGAAAAGAGGGAGTGAAGGGTGGCTTTTATAGTGGAGGGGATAGGGGTTTCCTTAATATAAAATTGATTAGTTTATTAATTTCACATAAGACAAGGAATAGTGAGTCTTGAAAGACCAAGAATAGTAATTTTGTAATGTAATCCCGAACCAAGTGGGCTTACATCTGCTGAACATCATCGATGACTCAATTAATACATTATTTAGCATTTATTGTGAATTATCGGATTCTACTATTCATCAAAAATTCAAGTATCTCAGAAAAATCCCAAAAATTTACCCCAAAAATTTTTAAATGTGTAGAATCCAAAAATGAATTCCATTTTTCAAAGATAATTTTATAAATATTATTAATTTAATATTAAATTAAAATCATAATTTACTTAAAAAACAGTTTTTAAGATTAAAACTGATTTTATAGTTCTTTCCAAAATTAGATAGGGTCTCATTACATTATCTAAAAACTATTAGACATTTATTCAATAATTTATGAATACATTTCATGTAAATAAATTTTATTTTAAATTAACTAATTAATTATAGTTAATTATTTATGACTTATAAAATACCAAAAACGTTTACTAAGGTCAAATTGTCACTTTCAAAGATGTCTAAATTTTATTTTATTATTCATAGGTAGTGTTACTCTTATTTACTATTCATAAAGGTCATATTACTATTAATAAGGGTCGGTTACTATTCATAAGGGAAGGTTACTATTCAACAAAATTTTTTTTGCTTCATTAGACCCCAAAAACCATCTTGAACACAACCATGTATGCCGGATTTTTAAAATTCAAAACATAGTTGTGACAAAATTATGTTTAAAGGTAACTTATCACTTATTAGTTCATTATTTTGTGTTTTTATGTTATTTTAGACCTAAATATAAGAATGGAATTTTCCATTGAAAATATTTGGGTCGTTACATTCTTCTCCCCTTAAGAAATTTCGCCCCCAAAATTTCACTTTACACAAAAAGGTGAGGGTACTTATCCTTCATTGCCTCTTCTGGTTTCCATGTTGTTTCCTCAAACTTGTAGTTCCTCCACAATACTTTGACAAGATGGGTTGTCTTGTTGAGTAAAACCTTATCACATCGGTCCAGAATCTTTACTGGCTGCTCCTCATAAGAGAGATCATCTTCCAGCTGCACCACCTTTGAGTTTAGTACATGTGAGGGGTCTGGTATGTACTTTCTCAGTAGTGATACATGAAACACATCATGAATTGAGCCATATTCGGTGGAAGTTCAAGACTATAGGCCACGGCTCCTATGAGGTCAAGGATTTCAAAGGGGACAATGTACCTTGGGCTTAACTTTCTATTCTTCCCAAATCGAATGACTCTATTCCATGGAGATATTCTAAGGAAGACTTCATCTCCAACATCGAACTCCAAGTCCCTTCGACGATTGTCAACATAGCTCTTTTGCCGACTTTGAGTAGCTTTAATGTGTTTCTGGATGAATTAATCCTTCTTTGTCATCTCCTAAACAAGATCGGGTCCAAGTAGCTTTCTTTCTCCAACTTCATCCCAGTAGGTTGGAGTTCTACATCTCTTCCCATAAAGAGATTCATACGGAGGAATCTGAATACTCGAGTGGATGCTATTGTTGTATGAGAACTCAACCAATGGGAGATGCTGATCCCAAACACCTTTGAATTCAAGAGAGTTGGCTCTTATCATATCTTCAAGTGTTTGAATAGTCCTTTTAGACGGGCCATCAGTTTGGGGGTGATAGTCCATGCTGAAATTTAATTCAGTACTCAAAGCATGTTGAAGGCTCCTCCAGAATTTAGATGTGAACCTTGGGTCACGGTCGGAGACAATTGACAGTGGAACACCGTGCAGTCTCACCACTTCCTTCATATATGTCCTTGCAATTTTTTCAAGCGAGAGGTCTTCCCGAATAGCGATAAAATGGGCAGTCTTGGTGAGTCGATCAACCACAACCCATATTACATTATTTCCCTTTGACGTCTTCGGGAGACCTGTGACAAAGTCCATAGTAACATTTTCCCATTTCCACATTGGTATAGGCAATAGCTTCATAATACCCTTGGACTTTTTTTTCTCCGCTTTAAATTGCTGACAAACCAAGCACCTTGATATATATTCCGCAATTTCCTTCTTCATGTTATCCCACCAGAAGTGTTCTCAGAGATCACGGTACATCTTGGTACTCCCAGGATGGATAGAGAAAGTTTAGCTATGTGCATTATCCAATAGCTCCTTCTTTATCAAAGGTGATGAAGGCACACAAAGTCGTGTTCCAAACTGAATCACACCATCATCGTCAATAGGGAACTCTTGCAGCTTCCCTTCCTTTACTGCATTCACCCTCATTTGTATCTCCACATCATCTCTTTGTTCTTCCTTAATCTTCTCTTAAATGGATGGTTGCACAATCACTTGGGAAAGGTAGGATGTATCTTCTTCCCTTATTATTTCAAAATCCATCCTTTGCATATCCAGGAAGTTTGGGTCTTTCTCAATCCGCAACATGGATAGAGTAGCAGGTTCTTTTCTTCTTAGAGCATCAGCTACCTTGTTCACCATTCCATGATGATAATGAATAGATCAATCGCAATCCTTGATTAGCTCTAACCATCTCCTTTGACGCATGATGAGCTCCTATTGTGTGAATATATATGTTATGCTCTTGTGGTCGGTGTATATGTCAAACTTTTCACCATAAAGGTAGTGCCGCCATATTTTCAAAGCAAAAATCATGGCTACCAGCTCTAGGTCATTCGTCGGGTAGTTCTGCTCATGGATATTCAACTGTCGTGAGGCGTAGGCTATCACATTATCATTTTTCATGAGTTCACAATCCATGCCTTTCTTTGAATCATCACTATATATCACAAAACGTTCTCCACTTTTTGGTAGTGTGAGTACAAGTGCAGTGATCAGCCTTCTCTTTAGCTCCTTGAAGCTTGCCTCACATTCTTCTATCCAGACATACTTTACCCCTTTTCTTGTTAACTTAGTTAGTGGGCTTGACAATCTTGAGACGTTTCTCACAAAACGTCGGTAGTACCCAACTAATCCAAGAAAACTACAGATTTCTATGATACTAGAGGGCCTGGGCCATTCCTCAATCGCCTTTGACTTTGAAGGATCCACATAAATTCCCTCACTTGTGATCACATATCCCAAGAACAAGACTTGATTCATCCAAAATTCACACTTACTGAAATTGGCGTACAACTTCTCCTTTCTCAATGTCGCCAACACAAGTCTTAGATGTTCTTCATGTTCCTCTTTGCACTTGGAGTAGATGAGAATATCATCGATAAACACTACCAAAAATTTGTCGAGGTAATGTCTAAAGACTCTATTCATAAAATCCATGAATATTGCAGGGGCATTAGTAAGTCCAAAGGGCATCACCAAAAAATCATAGTGCCCATACCTTGTACGGAAGGCAGTCTTCTGAATATCTTCCTTCTTCACCTTTATTTGATGATATCCAGAATGAAGATCCACCTTTGAGAAGTATTGATCTCCACTTAACTGATCAAACAAGTCTTCCCTCCTTGGGAGATGATACTTGTTCATTATGTTGATCTTATTGAGCTCCCGATAATCGATACACAACTGCATGGTTCCATCCTTCTTCTTCACAAAGAGCACTCGCGCACCCCAAGGTGATGCACTAGGTCATTTGAACCCTTTGTCTAGATGCTCTTGCAGCTACCTCTTTAACTCCTCTAGTTAGATAGGAGGCATCCTATAGGGACACTTCGAGATAGGAGTAGATCCGGGTATGAGTTCAATTGAGAACTCTACCTCATGATCTGGGAGAATTCTGGGTAACTCTTTGGGAAATACATCGCAGTATTTCCTGTTGATGGGTATTTCCTCAAGGTTGAACTTTCCTTCGACTCAACCATTTGGGTGAGCTATGCTTCTTCATAGGGAATCAACACCCAAATCATTGAAGAATTTTTCAAAGGATATTCATGATCTTCCTTGGATTTGTAGAGGAACATGGGATTGTTCGGAATATGAAAATATATATTTTTTCTGACAGTTTATATGTGCTCTATATAATGAGAGAAAATCCATTCTCATTATAGAGTCTAATTCCAAAAAAGGAAGTATTACGAGATTTGCTTGAAGAATCTTCCCACATACACCAACAGGAGAAGAGTCAAACACTTGGGTGGCAATGATTTCACCACTTGGTGTTTTTACAGATATCTCTACTTCAAGGTTTCGGGGCTTCGATTCTATAGTTCTAGCAAACATGCAAGATATAAAGGAATGCGTAGAACCAGAATCAAATAAGACTTTTTCCATTCTTGAGTGAATAGTAAGTGTACCTTGTATGACTTCATTATCATGCTACACCTCCGCAGTAGTGATGGCATAAGCCTTCCCTTGTTCATTTGGATTTGGTGGCTACTGACGCTGATTACCCTCAACAGATCGAGGTTTAGTGCACTGGTTTGCAAAGTTCCCCAGCACCCTACAGTTGTAGCATTGAACCATGGGTGGTTCTCTCCTTTCATCAGATACATTCTCATTCCTTTTCAGGACTTTTTGATACTCTTGAGCATGGTGTCCTTCTTTCCCACACTTGAATCATTTCCCTGTCCCTTTAAGGCAGTTTCCATTGTGAAACTTCCCACATTTTTGGCTAGTGGTTCATTCATTTTTTCCCCACCTTTGTCACCAGATCCACCGTCTTGAAACTCCATCTTTATCTTCTTATCACCATAGCCATGAGAACATTCTCCAAAATCCATCTCCACTTTGATAGCACACCGAAAAACTTCTTCATAACTCTCAAATTCTTGAATCGCAAGAGCCTTTTGAAGGTGTGGATTAAATCCACTAAAGAATCTATCATTTTTGCTATCATTTTTGATAACAAATCCCGAAGCTTACCTTGCAAGACTTGTGAAATTTTCATCATAGGTTGTGACATATTTTTCTTCTTTTTTCTTGAGATATATGAATTCTCTCTCCATATTCGTGAAAAGAGTTCTTGGGAAATACTTGTTAAGAAACACTATCTTAAAGTCTTCCCATTCCATCTCTTCAATTTCCTCCCTTGGCATGGTGTTCTTAATCAAAGCCCACCATTGATCAGCTTCTCCATCTAGACGATAGAAGGCTAGAGTCAACTTCTCCATCTCTGAACTCTGATGCACATAAAATATCTTCTCCATGGAGTTGACTCATTATTCCGAAACTAGTAGATCAGAAGATCCACAAAACATCGGTGGTCGTTGCCGCATAAAACATTCAATAGCTAGTTTCTCCCTATTCGGTGAAGGGGGATGTTCCCCATTATTATGGTTTTTGTTCATAACCTGAGATAATTGTGTAATTATTTACATGAAGTATTGAACTCCACCTCCTAAATCATTGGGGATGTCGTTTGGGCAATCATTGCATTTTCCCTCGCATGAGTTGTTGGCCAGATTTCTCCTAGTTCCCACCATTTTCTAAAATAGAAAAGGTTAGAACAAAACATAAGTAAAAAATTCATGAATAAAATATTCATTTATAAAATTATACCAAAAACATAACATATGGGATCCCTAGGTAAATATCTTTGTGTGCATATTTGTACTTAGTCTCATGTTGTAGGTTTTCTCTAGGGTTCGCTAATCCTAATCCCCAAATTAACTAAACCTTTCCTCTGATACCAACTATAGCGACCCCACCTTTTCTTACATTACTATTACATAATTTAAAAGATAGAAAACATAATATTATTACTCATAGAGTATCCAAAGGTTTAGTGTCTTGGGAAAACTAGGACCACACATAACAAATACAACATCAACCATAAACATTTATTTAATTTCTTCTTCACTAGCTTCTTAGTGGCACTTGTACTCTCCTTAGTACATGTATCCAAATGAGGATATACAAAAAAAGGGTTGAGATATAATCCCAGTAAGAGGATAGATAAGAACAATATAGCATGGGGTGAGCATAATCATAACATAGGCAAAGGATCATGAACATGAGAGGAGCATAAATAAAAGAATTGAAATGTGGCAATGCATAAAAAATGAAACAGCATCTCTTAGTGGTTAACTACCACACATAATTGTGAACCAAGCTAGGATCTTGTTCACACATCACTTCACATTTACTCACGAGATTCATCACTTTACCCAGTTCATTGGAGCACAGTATAATTTTGGGTGCACCCGTCACATTTAAACATTCATATTGCGCTATATAATTCTGGGCACACCTGTCACATCACAACGTTATCATTTATCATGCATGCCACAATGAACATATAACATAAATAAAAATAATTAACCCATGAAAAGGAATGGGTTTCATATCATAATAACACATTCATAAGCTTTGGGATCCCAAAAATAAGAGGGAACAACATACTTGATACAAGAACCATCAACCTTGAATGAGAGGTAAAAGGTGAGTTCTTGAAAGGAGAGTTCATTTGGAAAACATTTTGATGGACATAAAAACCAGTTACATACATGTATATCCCAGAAACTAAAATTCAATGATGAAAAAATGATCTTTTAGGAGTAACCATATCAAAAATGGAGTGATAGAGGTAGAACCCGAAGGATGAATGTTGGGTTCGAGAATTTCCCCTTACCTTGTACCCAAATGCGTCCTTCTCTTTAATGTCCTGTATAATGACATTATATTCATTAATTAGAAATACAGAACCATGTTTACATTAATAGGGTTCATTCTGGTTTTAATATCTCATGTTATGTTCCATTGGATGACTTATATAGTTTAAAAACATTGTTCGGGGATGTTCATTTTTATAGTTTTTCTTGGGTGGTTCACTTGTATTCTTAAATTGAAGTTTGGGTAGAACATGAGTAGACATCCAGAACTGATACTACATGTTAATAATGATATTACAGGATTTTTCATGATATTATAATGAATCACATTATATCCATGTGGATGAATCATTAGATAATAATTAAGTGATGATTATTTGGGTTTATTGGAGCGGTTTTTGGATCATAACGAACTTGTTTTAACTTTTCACATAGTAATTTTTCCATAGGTTATTTCCAGAATGTAAAATAGAACACAATACATATAAAATATTATTTTTCAACCATAAAAATGGTTTCATGAACAGATCTGAAGGTAGAAATGGAAGAAGGGAGCATGTCGTTTTTGAAGGTGATAGATTAACACCTCATGAACAATGTTCTCTTTAATGAAATACAGGAAAGAGGGAAAGTGTGTGGGGTGATATAATATCCCATTAGAATCATAAAATTACATTATATTTATAATACGGGAGTTACAATATAATTTGGAGGAATATAGGTCGGGAGATATCAAGAAAGTAAATTGAACTTGAAAGGAAATTAAAGCAGAAGAGGGTGGGAAATTACCTCTTAAATCTTCCTCTTGAGATCCTCCTTAAAGAATCTAGTCTTTGTCTTTTGATGAGACCAAAAGCTTTTGGTCATGGTGGTGGGGTTCTAGGGAAGATGTTTGAAAATATTTTAGAGAAGGCTTGGAGCTTGGGAGGTGTGAGGAAAAGAGGGAGTGAAGGGTGGCTTTTATAGTGGAGGGGAGAGGGGTTTCCTTAATATAAAATTGATTAGTTTATTAATTTCACCTAATACAAGGAATAGTGAGTATTTAATGATGAAGAATAGTAATTGTATAATTTAATCCCGAACCAAGTGGGCTTACATCATTATATCATCATCGATGACTCAATTAAAACATTATTTAGCATTTATTGTGAATTATCGGATTTTACTATTCATAAAAAATTCAAGTATCTCAAAAAAATCCCAAAAATTTACCCCAACAATTTTTAGATGTGTAGAATCCAAAAATGAAGTCCATTTTTCAAAAATAAGTTTCTAAATATTATTAATTTAATATTCAATTAAAATCATAATTTACGTAAAAAACAGTTTTTATGATTAAAACTGATCTTATAGTTCTTTCAAAAATTACATAGGGTCTCATAACATTATCTAAAAAATATTAGACATTGATTAAATAATTTATGAATACATTTATGGGAAATAAATATTCTTTTAAAATAATTAATTAGTTATAATTATTTATTAATGACTTACAAAATACCAAAAACGTTGACTAAGGTCAAATTGTCACTTTCAAAGATGTCTAAATTTTATTTTATTATTCATAGGTAATTTTACTCTTACATACTATTCATAAGGTTCATATTAATATTCATAAGGGTTGGTTAATATTCATAAGGGTATGTTACTATTCACCAAAAATTATTTTTGTTTCATTAGACCCCAAAAACCATCTTGAACACAACCGTGTATGTCAGATTTTTAAAATTCAAAACATAGTTGTGACAAAATTATGTTTAATGGTCAGTTATCACTTAGTAGTTCATTATTTTGTGTTTTTATGTTATTTTAGACCGAAATATAACAAGAGAATTTTCCATTGAAAAACTTTAGGTCATTACAAGCATTCTGCAGGATTATTCTCTACATGGTAGACTTCAGCTGCAGCAATTTCAGTTTCAAACTCCTGAGGACTTGACAAAGACTCAATGAGATCCTCTCGAAGAGCCTTTGATAAATTCAAGGCATCCAGAATTGATAACTTGTTTGGTACATGGGCCAGGTGTTTTAATATATCATACTTTTGATCCAAAGGTCTGCATTTCCCAACAGGAACATGTGGTTTAGCAGGTGCCTTGGAAGTTGATTCTTTGGAATTTGATGCATCTTTCACCGGGATAAGAGTTGGTAATACTCCAAGCTTTGGAGGAATGGAATGATTAGGTCTATTTACTTGCTGAGAGGAAGAAGATGGAACCTTCAACCGATCTTCCAGAATAATTGTTCTAGGGATGATTCTGCCTTGTGTGGAAGAAATTTCTTGTTCTTGTTGAGCTCGTTGAAGGGCTCTACCACGAGTTTCTGCCGCATACACGGTTCTAGCAGGGGTAGAATTTGAATAGTGGCCTCTGAAAGATCCACGTCCTCCCGTGTATCGTGAGCCTCTGGAACTTCCTCTGATTCCTCTATTTGATATAGGGAATTCGGGCTCATAAAAATTGAAACTACTACTGGAATATGGATATGTTAATTGAATCATATTAACAGAACCGAAAATCAACTCTTCATCTGATGAAGACTCTGCATGATTAGCCTCTTTAGGCTGTTCCGTTTGGTGGGGCAGTGCTTGTGAATTTGAAGTAGATGGCATGAAGTATTCCAGAGTCAACGAAAACTTAGGCTTTGACACATACCCATATTCTTCTAATTCTTTTTCTTTCTTTGAATCATTCCATTTCTTTGTGGATTTTCCCTCCGATGAAGAGGGTTTTGCTGCTGCATTCATGGAAGAAGGCACAATTGGTTTTTTCAATTGCGTTCATAAAATGGCATGAGTTCGGTTGATCATTTTTCTAACCATACAATAATCATGTTTTTGCGCATTTTTGCTTTTGAATTCTTGACATTCGCCTTCCTCCTCTGGAACTGTAGTAGTAACACATGCTACCTGAGCTAAAGAACATTTTAATTTGACTTGTCCCGACTCGACCATCTTTTGTAGGAGGTCTTTGAAGACAAAACAATCATGGATGGGATTCCCCAACATTTGATTAAAGGGGAAATAATTGGGACGGTCTTCATCTCCTTCCTTTTTTGTCCTTTTGGGCCTTGGCAATTGAACCAAATTATTTTCCAGAGACGAAATGAAGTAACCAGGAACTTGTTCATTTTGGAAAGAGTATGTTTTTCTCTTCAGATCCTCAAATTATTTGCGTCTTTGATCTCTTTTATCATATTTATGAAACGACCATTGTTGATGGAGCTCAGGAGGTGGATCCCTTCAAGAAGATGATGCTTTTGAAGTAGAAGAAGGTACAAGTTCTTGTTTAAGAATAACTATAGCAGTCTCCGCTTTACCCATTCTCCGGCCTGGAGCTGATGGAATTATACGAGCCTTATCCTTAGTCTTTATAAGAGAATCTTCAATCTGTTGAGAGATTTATGTAAGGTCTTGAAACCCTCCAGTATATTTCACAGGGATCAATGGCATGCGTAATTACTCACAACGATTTTCCACATAGATTGGAAACAGTTCTTCCTAAGGGAGTGCTAAGATTAGGGAACATGTTAATCCCTTCCATTGAGCAATGAAATCTGAGTCCATTTCATTCTCCCTTTACATACAGTTTGTAAGATCAAAAACTGTTGTCTTTGCCAATATTGAGGTGAACTGAAGAAGGAATTTTTGGTGAAGATCTTTCCACCATGTAATTGACCGAGATGGCAAACTTGTGTACCAGACAAAAGCATGTCCTTGCAAGGTTCGGACGAAGAATCTGAGTTTCACTGCTTATTGATGTTCCGGAGTTCCCATCATAGGATCTCAACAAGACACGTAATGCATCAAATGCTGTTCAAGATCACCTGATCCATTGAAAATAGGGAATACAGAGTTCCCAAAACTTGATGGGGGAAGGATTGAATCTACCCATTCAGGGTAAGCCCTCTTTTCTGGTTGAACCTACGCATGCTTCCCTTCTATAGTCTCTAACAGAGCTATTAATGACTCTATGGTATTCATTAACTTTTGAGAAACATCCGGTTGAACTTGGACATAGGCAGGTGAAACAACTGGAGCTGGTACAGATGTGGTGGCCGATACTTCAACTGATGGTAGCACCGCCAATTGTTGTTTCACTTGACCCGTAGGATTAGACCTGTGAGGGTGTACTGATAGAGGAGGATATTCTTGATCCATCTCAGTAACTGCCAAAAACTCCCTTGGATGACTGACTCCAGCACGCTTAGGAGGAATAATACCCTAAAGTAGTTCTTCGGTCAACCTCCTCAACACCTTCATTTCTTCCTCTTTTTGTGAAAATCTTTTCTCTAGTGAGAGTGATTGGCCTTCTCTAGAGGAAGGGTATGTAACCTGGTTCTTTCCTTTCCCCTTGTTCACTCTCTTTTGGAGAGGGGGAAGTGGGTTACTTGAAAGATTACCTAGATTCTGGGTAATCCTTTGATTTCATGTACGCAAAACTTCTTCATTTATTTCTGTGCGTACATCTTCTGGAGTAAGAACCTCTTCATCTGAGTCCCCTGAGTGAGCCTCAGGTTCTAGAGGATCAGCAACAATGACATTAATGACATTAATTTATTCATAACACATCATATCTCTTCTATCCTCATTTCTGTGATATTATCTTCTACCATGCCCCTGACGAGACATTACCTTTTGTTGATTTGATCATTCTGGAACTTCTTGGCAAACCGTAATTTGGAGGGAATCTCCTGATAATTTGGATCTTCATTCCTCTTTTGGATTCTTCCCCAATCGAGAGAAGACTGAATTTCACTGAGGGGGGGGATTGATGATTTGAAAAAGTCCCCAGTCCAGTGGACTGGGGCTATTTTTGCTGCCTTTGCTCAACTCCACGAATCCTATTTGTTGATTTCGAGGGTTGGGTTAAAAGAGTCCCCAGTCTGGCAAGTTGGGGTGGCTCTTGACATGCTATGTATGATACTTTCATAAAATATCTTCTGATCTTGTGCAAATTAGTCTAGAAATTAGCTGGATGCATCAATTAATGTCCAATTTTATCACCCGGTTCAAAAGACCGTTGGATGATTTCAGACACTTCTGTCACTTGATGATGTGATTTCTCCATACGAGGGGCCTATTCAATATTCTCATTTTCTTGATGTAGAAGTAATTCAATAACTAGTTCTCTGTATTCTTGATTTTGAGAGGAACTAGTTGAAGCATGTTCGTGAGAATGCTTTTGATTACAAACAAAACCCATTGACTTTGGCCGGCCACGGGCAATAATATTGCATGAGACCATTTTCAGCGGGCTTTGCTAACTGCAGAGTGCAGTAAAATTTAGTGATCCATGAAAACCACGTCCTCTAACATGAATACTAGATGGGGCATTGCCAATTAACTAGAGAAATCTTCTTAGTGCGCCAAGGAATGAATGTTGAAGGGCTCTCTGCTGCTTTTCAGCCTTCGGATATCGAGAGACTAGTAGAGATGCCTAGTCAATCTGACGTTGTAACCCTTCTATTATCTTAACATGATTTTCAAATTCATCATAAGATAATACTTTCTTTTTCAACTAACAAATAGTTTTCCATAGGTTGAGACAAATGTCATGAATTCCATATTCCGTCAACATCTCTGGAATGTCATAATGAGAGTTAGCCAGAAGCCAAAACTTGACTAGCACTTCACCCTTCACCAGTTGTTTTCTCATGTTCAGCATTTCCTCTTTATCATTTAATGAAGACTATTCTACCTGATTTGACCAGAGCTGGTGATTCCTTGTTACCTCTTTCGAATTCAACATGATTGGTAGAGAAATCACTAATCAAACTAGAAGATGCAAGATTTAGGGGTGGTTCGGAGAACGACCTACACCATGGGCTATCTTCTACTTAAGAAAGGATTTCACCTGCTAGCGATGAAGCATCATAAATGAATGGTTTCACATTTAGAAGTGCCTCAAGATAAGAGGTATTTCTCATCACTGCATTGTCCACTGGAGTATTTTCCGGGCAATGTGCATCACTAATGTGGAGAGGACTTTCATAGCGAAATTCCACATCATGGAGAGAACCACCATGGTGGGTTATAGAAAAAGATGAGATCTCTTTCCCCTTGTTCTTCTGGCTACATAGATGGTTTTTGTTGGTCTCATTTGAAGATGAAACTTCAAGATCCACTGAACTATCATGAAGAAAGCCTTCATGAGAAAGTGTCTGTTGAAGACCTTCAGAATTAATGTTCCCACTATTGGGAACTGAGGGATTAGAATCTTTGATTCCAATAGATAACTGTCTAATGTCTTCAAGAACTCCACCATCAAGCAAGGACTTATTACAGATTGTATCTTGATCTCTTAACTGTGTTGGGCGGGTCTTATTCTTAGAAAACTTCTTACTCGCCTTGGAAACCACTTGTTGATGAAAGTGGCCACTCTGAGCAGGTTTATGTGCATGATCAAGAGAGATGGCAAGGTTAGGCTGATGATCTCCACTCAAATCAAGTGTATGTTCCTGACTTGGTTGTCTGTATGACTTGGGGGAGTATGCCCCACAACCCTCTTGGACTGGAACAAATGTGTGTGTCTGTTCCAGAGTGAACACTTGATGTGTCACTCCAGTGGTAGGGATAGATTTTTGTGTCTTTCCCTAATATGCTGCTGAAGCTGTTATAATGTCCTGGCAAGCATCAAGAATATGAGTAGGGATTTTCTTATGCTCTTTCACCATTGATAGAATATACTTGGTGACATCAGCTGCCGGAACGGTGATATATGTCCATTCCGTGCTTTGAGTAGGTCTGCATACCTGCTCTTGTCCTCCTTTTCCTCTCAGTCATTACTGACAATACTCAAGTGTGGGGGCAAGGAGTTGAGTCTGCCTCCTATTTGTCGCCGGAGCTTTCCGACAGACTTCTTGGAGTGCTACCAAGCGAGACTTTTGGTTGGCTTTAATAATACTAGCAGGTGTATGTGCCTGATGATTGTACTTCACCGAACATGGTTGATGAGATCCATCATATGTAGTTAGAAGAGCCTGCTGACTAGCTGATGACGTATAAACAGGTGAATGTTTCTGCCTATAGTACTCCACCAGAATTGCCTGGTGGGATTGGTGTGATGCTGCCAGACGAGTCTGCTGGATAGTGGAATTAAAATGGACATGTGTATGTGCCTGCTCATTGTTTCCACCAAGTTAGGTTGGTGGACTTCTCCGGATATGGAAGATATGAGAACCTTTTCACTGTTGACCGTATTTCACCTCTAACGATTCGTCTTGCCTGCTCGGGTTTGAGGAACCTGAGCCGAACGCCTGGAGTTGACACCCTCATCATGTTGAGGACATACTGCCGCATGAGTCTGGTGGTGATTGTTGATGGGATCCCTCGAGAAGGACTCCTACTTCCATGAATTAAGGCCCTGAGGGACCTAATCATTCACCTCCTCATAATATGGGAGTGAATGGTGATTGCGTTCTGGGGATAACGACCCAAAACGGTTAGATATGGTGGTTAGCACCGCCTGCTTCTTGATCGCTGGTCGTCGCTGTCAAGATGAGCATGTTGAATTATTGACTTGGAGGGCTAGTCGAGTAGCCTCCAGAGTCGGAATAGTACCGTTTTTAAGGTACTCCTTAACCAGCGCATTTGATATCTAGCATTGAAGACGCTGAGTAGGTTATGTCGTCCTCAGAGCGGACGATGATCCAACAGAAGTAACATTAGTGGAATTAACAGCAAAGGTTTTCACAACAGATGTATTCACGGATGTGAACTTAATAGAATCCATTCTGGAAATGCTGAAGATCTTGGAAAAGGGTGCATGTTTGATATAATATAAATAATCAAGATTATTCTGGACACTACATATTTTGGATGAGAAAATATGTTATTTTTTGTCTTGTTGGCCCTCTCATTGAGTTTAAATAGGGGCCTAAAAATAGGTAAAACATCATTTTAACTTGGTTAAGTATTCATGTCGAATTCACCATTTTTCCCTCTGAAATTGAGGATGACCTCATTGATTGAAGGTTCAAAAATTCGAATCAGTTTCTAACTGGTTTGTTTGTAGAACCGGAAACATCCAATGATTCCATATCCATTTTGACCTACTTTCCAAAGGTAGGTGGTCATTAGTTGTGGACTGATAAGGCTTAGGAATTTGCATTGGCCGAGAGTTTGGGAGGTCGGACTCATCACACCTTTTTTAGGGGAATTATTGTCTACTCCGAGACTCTCTTTAAAGATTTAAGTTATGTTCGTGAATCCTTATTACATTACCAGGTATAAAATGTGTTTTCCTTTAGATCTGAAAATAAATGATTGATATGTAGGGAATTTAGAGAATGTTTTTATATGTATTTTAGGTTCTTCATAGATAGAGAATCATCTGTTTTTGTTAGATATTCTTATTCAATGTTATCCTTTGATACATAAAAGTCTCTTGGTCATTATGATGACCATACTGGTTTTAAAGCCACTCAGTGGGGCACTCGAAGTTTATTGTCATTCATAAGGAATGAGATTATTTCAGAGTTGGGATCGTACCCACTGATGGGCTACCTAGGTATCCTTTGTTATGGAAAAAGAATTAGATCCCACGTATTTCGAGTAAGGGAGTATGATGTTTATGCATGATTGATGGATCAAATAAATATTTCATGATTAATTTTACACTCTAAGCTCACGTGAGTCATGCTCGGTGTGAGAAACAAGAGGTATTGGTGAAACCAGACAATTGTTCCATGAAATGATGTGGGGCTTATGTATGTATCACTTCCCAAATAGATAAGGATTAAGATTTACTTCAGGGAAGAAATCCATGAATAGGGTTTATAAAGGTAAATGTGCTTCATGGAGATTTGGATACTCTAATATTGGGGCTTACTCTTAAGGAAGATTCCCAAGATAGGAGGGGGCTTATGATTGGGTTTTACTCCTGAGAAGGAAGCCCATATCAAAGAGGAATTGTGACTGGTTAAGAGAAATTAAGACTGGGGCTTATTCCTAAGGAGGAGGACCAGGTTAAAGGTATTTGAAAATTAAGGGACTTGGGGCTTACTCTTAAAGAGGATTCCCATATTTGTGACTAGGCCTTATTCATGAAAAGGAGTCCTAGGTTAAAAGAATTAAGGATTGGGGATTACTCCTAAATAGGATGCCCAAATTGGGGGAATTATGACTGGGGATTATTCTTAAAAAGGAGGCCCAGGTTAGGGGACTTGGGGCTTACTCCTCAGGAAGTCTCCCAAATTAATGAGGATTTGGACTGGGGCTTACTCCTGAAAAGGAGGCCCAGGTTAAGGATTCTATCATCTTAAAGGATGATGTTGAATGAATGAACTCTCTAACTTTAGTGACATAAAGATGTGAAAATCACTATGTTTTGAGAGATGTTCCACGGAGCTACTTTAAGATAAAGAGGTCAATCAAGAAAACATGCCATAAATGGATTTTAAGAGTGTCTTGAAGACTGAATCTTTAATAGGAGAGGTGGAATGGAATAAGAGGGGTTAAATGGGTAGGAAGGGGCACCCAAAAATAGAGGGGCATGCAAGTCCTGGTAGGAACACAGGTAATGTGTGGGTACACATGTATTGGTTGTGCAGGCATACCTGTACAGCTCATGGGTACTTGCACGATCCTTTCACAATAGAGTAATACTTGGGAGATTCTTTACCAAAGCCTTTAGAATCATCCTGAGGAACTTCCATAAGAATGGCACGCATGTTTTAATGAATAGGTAAGGAGGCGCGCGAGTGTGTTCATTTACCTAAAGTTAAAAACATTTAGGCACACATGTGTTAGTTATTTCTAATACTTAGACCATATTCCTCTTGTTTAGACCTTCCATTCTATGTAAAGAATTACCTTATAAGTGTTCGGAAGACTTGAAGAAGAGACTTGGGAGTTCAGAGCTCTATATCAGAATTCTGAAGAAAAAAAAATTCGCTCGAAATGGGGGGCCCACTGGGGGTATTTATAGGCTGGAGAAAACCCTGAGCGATTTCTAAAGAGTGTGTGCAAGTGACTTGCGTGACCAACGTCGGCACGCAAGTGTACTTGCGCGACCATTGTAGAACTTGCGAGACCTTTGCACAATGTTCTTCTTATTCCTTCTTTTGTCAATTTTTTATATTTGTCCAAATCTTGGATTACTTTGAGATAATATATTCCCCTCTTCCAATATTTAAACTCTGTGATAAAAGGAGCTTCAACAAATGGCCACTATGAGAGGCGGTAGAAGAAAATCGAACAATCATCATTTCGTGAGGCGTTAGTTTGCCATCACAGAAACATTATGTTCGTCATCCATTAGATGGAGGTGTGTGTAAGTTTAGTTATAATACTTCTCATAAAAACATCCTAGTATTTTTAGGATACTTAGGTTGTCACAAAATAAAGGATTAAAAAGAGTTTAGGGGTTAGAGAAGTATAATAAAAGAAAACAACTTAAGAGAAACTATTACCTTTAATTTGGGTAACTTCCTTTGGATTGAACCAAAAGGAATTCTTTAAGTGCCTTATTCCTAATTTAAGGCTTATAGGTGGAGGATAGGGATGTAGGGAGATTAGTTGGGCAGAGTTTAGACAATTCAAATGGCATGAGAGGTGTGAGGAATTGCATAGAAGAAGTCTCCTTTTATAAGGGAGTGGAGGGGCTCTTTAGGAAAGTGTGAAAACATTATTTTATTATAAACTTATCTTCTGTTTCAAGAGGTAAAAATACATTAATTTCTAAGATAAGGTGACACATATTCTAAATAAAATCATCCAATAGGAATTGGAAAGGTTTTGGACGATATTTTAATCATTACAATCTTATTTATTTACATCATTTATTAATGAGGTAAATACTACTTCATTATTGTGTCATAATTAATTTAAATAATTCAATGAATAAAAATTATTAAGAAAATACCATGATGTATGAAATCTTTTTATCTTTGTTATGAATATTTATAGTCTAAAATATGACTTATATAACACCATATAAAAATTAATTTACTAAAATATTTTTGTCAATGTCAATTTTGTCTTTACATTAAATTAATTAATCGAAGGTGTCATTGTCTTTAATAAGTGGATCCATGGGGTCCCAAAATCGACCATAGGATTCCCATGGTCGGCCATTACTCATCCAATAAGGTTTGGACAAGTGTTAAGGTAATTTTTAATTATTATAATATTCTTTTAACCTTGAACTACCCTATTTACTTTTAACCGTGGTAAATAAAAGTAAAAAGTTACAATTCACCAAAAATTATTTTTATCTAATTGAACCACATTTTACTCCTTGGTACTATCAATGTCTCTCGGATTTTCTAAATTCAACTCACAGAAGCGGTAAAATTATGTTTTATGAACAATTGCAAAAGCTCATAAGAGGTGGGTAAAAGACGGTGAAAAGTTCAATACAATTTTTATAAATCTAAAATTATTATAAAATGACTCCAATGAATTACATTGAACTTATATAAGTATTATGTATCTATTTTGACCTAAAATAAATTTAAATCGAATAAATTATTATTTAAATAAATAGTTGGTTTTAACCAAAAACTCAGTGTTTTTACTATTCATCAAAAATTCATGTTTTTCAGAAAAATAACTAAAATTCAGAATAAGCTATATTTTATATTCCGAATTCAAAAATTATATCTAGTTTTCCAAATTGAAAACATAGAAGTGGCATTAATTAATTTTAAAAGTAATTCCTATTGTCAAAATAAATAGCGTGTTTTTAAGAAACAATAACTATCAAAAGATCAACACTTGTTTTTGTCCAAATAAAAAGTAAAATTAATTCCACTGACCAACATTGGATTAAATGGTGAAAATATATTATAATTACACTTTAAAACCAATTAAAAATATAATATAACCATATAAATTATTGCGATGAAAAAAGTTGTTTTTCATTAAAATATAGCGTGTTTTTATAATTCATCAAAATATGAAAGTTATTATAATAATATGAAAAATTTATCCAAAGTAAATTTTTATATTCTGATTCCAAATAAGAATTTTATTTTGTCAAATTGAACTTATAAACATGTAAAAAACTGGATTTAAAGTGGGTACGCCGTCAAAAGGCGGCAAAACTGTATTTTTTTTTTTGAAAAATACTTATTTTACCCGAAAAATTTATTTTGTTCTCATACCATGTTCTAGAAAATGTGCAAGATGAATAATAATTTTATAAAACAAAAAATTTAGTCAATACTATTCATAACGGCTAGTTCATAATAATATTATAATAATATATCGTTGTTTAGTAAAACCCGGTATTGCGTAAGACACACGCAATCGAGGAAGGTCGCGATTGTGTGTAATGAATGCCAAGTCAGGGTTGCATGTACTGAACGACTCCTTTGTTGTTGCGTATAAAAAAATCTAACCATATTTCATATATACATTGAATATATATATATATATACACTCAATGTTGCGTAGAATAACTACGATCAAACAAACGTGAAATTATGTGTAACATGATCCAAGATTAGTGTTGCGTATACTGCAAGATAATACAATGTTGCTTATAGAGCAAGATAATATTGGTGTAGCGTACAACAGAAGATATGAGAGAATTTAAAAAGAATATATCTTATAAAATATCGGGTTGTTACAAGGCTAGATAACATTTCTTGGACAGTAATCTCTATTATCATCCATTTCCCTTATAGGCGGTTCCATTCTAGCTTAACATGTTAAAGAATAGCTTGGGATGGGTCAAGAGCGAATCCTAGTGATACTACCTCCTTTTCAAACTCCAAAAAATGGGTTTTTATGGAGTAATTCCAATGGACAATGTCTTCACTTCCTTTTTATGTGTAAATTTGATTTTTTTAAAAACCCTATATTTCTACTAATCATGTGACCACGGTTCAAAAAATATATTAGCAGTTGTAAAAATTCATAACGAAATTTTAAAATTTAAAAACATAAAACCGATGAACTGCGAATTTTATTTATCTATTTTACATAACAATACATTCATTAACATCACAATAAATTTTCATTAATAATTTTTTTTGTTACAATCTTCCCCCCAATCTATGAAATTTCTCCTTCAAAATTTTCTTTTCCCACTCTAAAAAAGATTTGGGCAACAACATCTCATCACTTCCTCTGGTTCCCACGTTGCTTCTTCGAACATGTCATTTTCTCCACAACGCTTTCAGGAGGGGAATTATCTGATTTATTAAACTTTTTATCTACGATCTAATACCTCCACTAGATTCTTTTCATAGGAGATGTCATTATCCAATTGTACCAACTCTAGATATATTACATGAGATGGGTTAGGTATGCAATTCATTAATAGTGATACATGGAATTCATCATGTACATTTGGTAAGTTATGTGGGAGTTCTAGTCGATAGGACACTACTTCAATGTGATCAAGGATCTCAAAAGGGTCGATGTACCTTGGAATAATATTTCTCTTCTTTAAAATTCTCATAAATCTCATCCACAATGATATATAGAGAAACACCATGTATTCAACATCAAACTCTAGCTCTCGTTGAATATTATCCCCATATCTCTTTTTCCAAATCTGGGAAACTTTAATGTGCGGGTTGATGGTCTTAATCTTCTCCAACATTGCATCGACCATTTTAAGACATAGAAGTTTGCACTCCCCACCATCATCCCTACATGCTGGTGTTCTGTACCTCTTCCCATAAATGGATTCATAAGGAGACATTTGGATTCTTTAGTATAAAATTTTATTATAAGAGAACTCAACCATAGGATGATATTGATCCAATCCTTCAATGAAATCTATAGAAAAGGTTCTCGAAATATCCTCAAGTGATTGGATAGTCCTCTCAGATTTTCCATGAGTTGGAGGATGATAATCTATCTTTATTTTTTGCTCAATATTCAGAGCATAATGAAGACGCTTCAAAAACATAGACGTGAATCATGGATATCAATCAGATACAGTTGATTGAGGTACTCCATGCAGCCTTACGACATCTCAAATATATATACATTCTAGTTGACCTAATGATAAATTCTCTTGTATTGCAATGATGTGTTCAGCCTTTGTATTACAATCCACAACAATCCAAATATAACTTTTTCCTTTTGATGACTTTTGAATTCATGTTATAATGTCCATGGTGATTTTCACCCATTTCCATGCTAATATTGGAAATGGTTACATCATCCCTTTAGACTTATACCTATCGGACATCACATACTGAAAGACCAGGAACATTAATATATACACATCCATCTACTTCTTCATGTTATCCCACCAATTATACTCTCAGTGATCTCAATACATATTTGTGTTTCCAGGGTGAGTGGAAAAATTATAACTATGTACATCATCCAAAAGATAATTCTTTAAATCTAGATTTTATGGAACATATAGTCATGTACCAAATCTCACTATTCCTACCTCATTAAAATTGAACTTTAAGGTTATACCTTTTATGATAGTTTCCATTTTCTTCTAAATTACAACAACATCCTTTTGAGAATATTTTTACCTTTCCAAAATAGATGGTTGAGTAATATTATGTGAATTTATTGACGATGCTCCCTTCATTATGATTACTATGTCCATATAAATCAAATATATGAACATCATATCTCATTAAATTCTCATCAAAAATAGAATTGTAGGGTCCTTTCTTCATAGAGCAGTATCCACCTTATTCAAGTTCTCAAGGTGGTAGTGGATTGAGAAGTGATAGTCATTAATCTTATCTAACTATATATTTTGGCATATATTCATATCCATCTACGTGTATATATACTTGAATGTTTTTTAATCCATATATATTTCACACTACTCTACTTAGAGATAATGTTTCCAAATTTTCAAGGTGAAGATTACTGTAGTGAACAACAGATCATGTGTTGGATAGCTTTTCTCTATAAATTTCAGTTTACTTGAAGTATAGGTAATGAATTTGTCATTTTTCATCAATGAACAACCCATTAACTTTTTCAAACTTCCTTAAATAATAGTAAATGTTCTCCACTTGTGGGTAGTGTGAGCACAAGTGTAGTGATAATCTTCATTTGCAACTACTTGAATCTGTCTTAGCATTCAACACTTTAATAAATCTTGATTACCATTCGAGTTAGTCTAGTAAGAGGGTTTGAAAATAGACTAAAATTTATAAAAAATCATTAATAATATGCATCTAACCCCAAGATTCTATGGATATTCATCACTGATGTTTTCCACATCCATCCCGCAAATTCTTCTTGCATGGAGGGACCCATCGCTATCCCAATGCTGGGGATGACATGACAGAAGAATGAGACTTCATTTAACTAGAACTTTCACTTTTTTGTACATTTAATATGTCTTATCCTTTTTTAAGGCATCTATTAAAATTTATAGATGCTCTTCATGCTCCTCCTTAGTATTGGAGTATATTTAATATGGTCTATAAAGATTATGATAAATTTTTCGATGTAATCTCTACAAACTCTATTCATCATGTCAATAATGGTTGCTAGAGAATTATTGAGTCTAAAAGGAATTACTATGAATTCATAGTGTCTATACCTTGTACGAAAAGTATTATTTTGGAAATCCTCTTTCACCCTTACATGGTAGTATCCTGACCGCAAGTCCTCCTTCGCAATGTATTGTGTTCTACATAGATAATCGAACTAGTCATCATTCTAGCGTAGAGGATACTAGTTCTTTACCATGATTTTTTAGCTCACGATAATCAATGAAAAGTCACATTGACCCATCATTTTACTCGACATAGGGGATCGGTGCGCCCAATGGTGAATCGCATGGTCATAAAAACACTTTATCCTTATTCTCCATTAGTTGTTTCTTTAGCTCTTCATGCTCTACAACAATCATTATATACACATTATAGGATATTGGAAGTGAAACAGGTATAAGATTAGTTGAGAATTCCACATCTCTTCTAGGAGTAAGATCAAGAAATTCCTCGAGAAACACTTTAGTGAATTCTCTCATAATAGGCATATATTCAATTATGGTTTCTTCCTTAGAATCAATAATCTGAGAAAGATACACAAGCTTAGAGGGATGTAATATCCACACCTGAGATGATGGTGATAATAAAGAATCACCCCTCGTTGTACTTGTATAGAATATGGTGTTTATTCACCATATGGGTAGTGATTTTCCTCTAACAGAAGTTTAGGTTGGCTTTATAAATGGAAAGCCAATTCATCCCATAAATTGCATAAAATTCCACTAGAGATATTATGACGAATTTCTCTGTGATTTTCAAACCACAAATGGTGACAGGGTAGGATATATATCCATGGGTTGAAATTATTTCCCAATTTTCAATTCTCATTTATATATCTACATCCAAGATTTGTGTTGATGATGAGATTTTTCTACTAAACTACTGGGATATAAAATAATGTGTAGAAACTAAATAAAACACTTTGTTTTCTATTCTTGATTGAATAATTATCGTACCTATCACCACATCATTTTTGGGGTTCTATTTGATGGTAGTGATGAAAAAACCCACAATTTCTGCCTTGGAGGTTGTTGGTTTCCACAAAAAAAACATTAGAGTAGTAAAATGGTTTGAAAAGTTCCTTTTTTATTTGTAGTTCAAGCAATCAATTGTGAATTGATGGTCTAATATAGCATTCCTCTACTCTATCATAGTAGCAGTTTTTTCTTGGTGGTAGTAAGAATCAGGTTCCCTTCTCTTCCACACCAAATGCAATACCTAGTCAACATTAGGAATCTTAAAGGGGATTCTTTCCACACATTTGGAATGTGGGGTGCTAGAATTTCTTGGCACCAAAGGATTTTTCCATCAGACCACCAGAATTAATATTTAGTTTCTACTTCTTATCCACATGATATTGTTGATATTTATGGACCTCCATTTCTAAATTGAGGACATATCAAGCATTTTTTTTCTTGTCTATATAATTCACAGATCACTAGGGCTTTCTATATGCTAGGATTTATCCCACAAAAAATTGGTCAACCATACATTTGGGGGTAACAAAAATGATGAAGGCATATCGTGAATTCCTTGTGATGTTTTCCCCATATGATCGAATAGATTTTTCGTCTTTCTGCATTAGTGAATGGATTTCCATTTCCATATTATGTTGGAGTGTGTGAGGAAAATATTTATCAAAAAACAATTTTTGGGAATCCTTTACTTCCAATTCCTCGATCTCCTCTTCAAGAATTGAATTTTTGATCAATGTCCTCCATTAATCAGCTTCACCATCCATATGATAAGTAGCTTGAAGTACCTTGTCTTTTTAGCACATTGAAGGATGGAGAAGATATTATCAATGGAGTTGATAAATTGTTTAGCAATTTAAGGATCAGATGATCCAAAAAATGTAGGAGGTCTTTGTCTCATGAATCTTTCTATTTTTACTTGTTCTTTATGGGGGTGGTGAAAGTTTCACTATTCAAAACATCTGTTAACTATGAGAGTATCATTAAAAAAAATTTGATTACCTCTCCCATTGGATTGTTCATATCATTAGAAGAGTCATCACATAGATCTTCTCATTTGTCATTATCCTGAGTCCTCCTATGACATGCAATTTTTTGAAATTAAAAGAATACTAGGGGTAAGATATAAAGGGTGACCTAATGGAAAAAGTGATGACTTATAAATCACTTTTATTTAATTAACATATTAATTTAAAAGGATTCAATATATGTTATCCATGATATACTTCCCAATATATATTCTTAGGGGAATTTATTTATTCCATTAATAATATTTCATAATAAGATTATGAATTTACCAATTCATATCCGCTGGGTGGATCATACCCAAGAGTGCAGCAAGGCCCATTTTCATGCACCAGTTCCTGTTTGAGTCTAGCTCAATGTTTTTTTTGGGTTCTACACCTAGATACATTTCTGTGATAGAAACCTCTACTTACTCATATCTAGACAGGGATGTATTTTCTTGATAAAAAACATACACAATACTAACCAAAATTTAAGTATGACTTTATTATACTTAGTATTATCCATAATGTTTTCACTAGGGTTTTCTAGTCCTAATCCCACAAATAACTAAACCTCCATCTGATATTAACTATATCAAATCTTCTCTTTATTTCACACTTAAAAATATTCTATTACATAAAATCTTCACATTATACAACATTGAAGATCGAGATGTATAGTTTATTTGGGTCTTAATAACATTTCATAATAACTAAGAACATAAACAAACTGTCATTATTTAAAAATTCTTTCACATTACCACAACATTCATTCATACTTATCATTGCATGGGATTACCTGAGGATATGAATAATATAAGGGTGAGCCATAAATCCTAGTAAGAGAGTAAAAAAGGAGTAATATGAAGAATATAGTAAATTCATGGAAACAAGTGTATCAATGGAGCACAAGAGTAACATGAACATAAATAAATGATATAGCATGATTAACATATCTTTGAAATGTGGAAACAACATTTAATATGATATTAGAATTAGCCAAGGATCATTAAACAATGATCATGAGTAAACCCACATTTAACAAGAATTAAACTGAGTAAACCATAATTTGACTTGACATATAATGAAACATGTCATTACCTAAGGCTTTATAGTGCTATCAGCATGCACCCATATTAATCATTTCATTTCATGCATAAGTGTGCCATGTGGATCAGATAACATGGATTCATTAAACATCCTCATTTATTCCAAGATAATGGAATATGTAATTAATACATGAAAATATATAACCAATAAGTAAAGACACATAAAGTTGAATTCCCTTTATAGAGAAATGGGCATTGTATTCACAGCACAATGACTTTGGATTAGAATGTTGCGATACAATTTTGGAAGCATATTGTCATGACATAAGAAATCATAAAAAAATTGATGAGTGATAAAGGGGTGTCTCATAGTATGGAAATAAAATGGAATGTTAGGGGGTCACATAGATAAATTTACCATCATACGTAATGGAATTTAGATTCACAAATACAAAATAATTTCTTGAATGTAAATGTGGAGAGAGAAACCCCTTACTTAATTTCATCACGGTAACATGTGTACATGGGAGGAATTAATGAGGTAGAAATTGATCTATAATAATTCAAAAATAAGGTGGGATTTATATGGGAGGTTATAAATCATACCATTTTTTTTAATTTAATAAAAAAGGGTATAGAAACATAAAGAAAAATGGACATAAATGAGAGAGGAAGAAATCCCTTACATGGAAATGTTATCCAATGGATTGGGAGAGGCTTGAGAGAGGCTTAATGGGAGATTTTAAGGCCTTGAGGGTATTATTGCGATAGGATGGAAGATGTTATTGGAGTTTCAAATGGTTTGAGGGAAGAATAATGTGAGATTTATAGGGTTTATATAGGAAAAGAGAGGGAATTCATTATTTATAGGTTTTGGACACCACACATTAAACTAAAGAAAACCACAAACTATCCCAGGGTTTGTGCCCATGGCCTTTTCCAATGTTTATTGGAAGACATTATTTTATAAGTCCAGTGTCCAAAAATATTAAAATATTAGGCTTTCTTATGTGTAGGTGAGTCACAATCTCAAAGAAATAATTTTAAAATGTTAAAATGTTTTATAAGTATTGGGGGATGGACTATGGATTTGTCAAGTAAATCAATCCAACCTAAAATAAAATTTTTTTAATACTAAAATATTTATTGTCTGAATATCTTATTTATTTTATTTTAGCAAGTCACTATATGTTCATTACGATGTCCTAAAACCCATTATATATTTAACAGTATTTTGTTTTTACCCAAAAATTTGACTGTCTTAGAAGATTACGAAAAATTAACCATTATATAATTTCAAAATCCTAAATCCAAAAAAAATAATTTTATCTAAATAATTATCAAAATATGGTAATTTTTACATCTAAAATAAAAACCACATTTATCAAAAATTCATTGGTTTGGACAGAAAATGGATTTCAAGCCTTACTAAAAATTAAAATTGTGTTCATAAACATTTTACGATAATGTATATTTAATAAAAATTAATTTAGTAATGATATTTTAATAAAAATATTATTTAATTCAAAAATCCCTTAATTCAGAAAAATAAACTTCTTAATTGTATTTTATTATTAACTATAAAAATTACAATTTGTGCAGAATGTAACAACAATAAAAAGAATGTATATACATTAAAAAAATGATGCACATGATAATTGTGCTAGGGTATTATTACATAACCCCTTATAACACCCACATAAGACCTAAGGGTAAGGTCTGAAACTATGAAAGACTATTGGGGAAGCCAGGATAACATTTCTTAGGATGCAATCTCTATTAAATTACACTTCTTCTGTAAGTGGTTCCGTTCAAGATTATTGTGTTTGAATCTCGGTTTGGGTGTGGTCAATAGTGAAGCCCAATGATGCTACCTCCTATACAAGATCTGAAAATGGGATTTTTATGGAGAAATTTCACTAGATGAGGAAATCAATTTCTTTTTATTGGAAGATTCGATTTGTTAAATCCCTATATTTAAACTAATCACGTGATCAATTTCAACAACTATATTATTAACAGTAATAATTCTAAATGGTATTTTGAAATATAAAAACATGAAACCAAGGAAGTGCATAATTTATATAACCATTTTACAAAATAACACATTTAATTAGATCAAGGTGATTTTCATTAATAATAGATTGGGTTGTTACATGCAGCTTTATGTTTTTTTAAAAAGATCGAGCTCTCATCATGCTAATAGTTTACATTATCAACTGTTGTGTCTTGGTCACACACTGCATGATTGATTCGAATTCAATTTTTATCAACAGAATCAATAATATCCCTATGAACTCTTCTTCCCCATACTGGTCTTCTGAATCTCACATCAATGCACTCTATCAGAAATATAGGAGACAATCATTGAAATAGAAAATTGGATTAAAATTTATAATGTATTTTTTTGAATAAATTTTTTCAAAAAAATTTATAATGAAATATTAGTTGTGTCTTAACCTGGTGATATCTTGAATTATAAGGGTATGTTTTCTTCAATACACAAAACTAGAATCATGACAATAGAAGTCTCTTAGACAAAGATAAATTATCTCTTCACTATAAGTGTCCCAACATGCGATGTATTGTCTGGCGGTGTATAGTTGATGGTGTTTTTGTGACAACCCAATATTTTATAAGATATATTCTTTTTAATTTCTTTCATATCTTCTATTGTACGCTACACCAAGATTATCTTTCTCTATACGCAACACCGTATTAGCTTGCAGTATACGCAACACTATTCTTGGATCATGTTACACACAATTTCATGTTTGTTTGATAGTAGTTATTCTACGCAACATTGAGTATATATATATATATATTCAATATATAAATGAAATATAGTTGTATTTTTTTATACGCAACAAAAAAGGAGTCGTGCACTACACGCAACCGTGACTTGGCTTGCATTACACGGAATTGCGACCTTCCTCGACAGCGTGTGTTGTACGCAATACCGGGTTTTACTATACAACGATATATTGTTATAATATTATTAGGAACTAGCCGTTATGAATAGTATTAACTAAAATTTGAATTTTATTACATTTTTATTCATCTTAAACATTTTCTAGAACATGGTATGAGAACAAAATAAATTTTTCGGGTAAATTAAGTATTTTTCAAAAAATACAGTTTTGTCGCATTTTGATGGCGCACCCACTTTAAATCTAGTTTTTGACATGTTTATAAGTTAAATTTGACAAAATAAAATTCTTCTTTGGAATCAGGATATAAAAATTTACTTTGGATAAATTTTTCATATTATTTTGATAACTTTCATATTTTAATGAATAGTAAAAACACGCTATATTTTAATTAAAAACAACTTTTTTCATTGAAAAAATTTATATGGTTAGATTATATTTTTAATTTGTTTTAAAGTGTTATTATAATATATTTTTACCATTTAATCCAATTTTTGTCATTGTAATTAATTTCATTTTGAAATTGGACATAAACAAGTGATGATCTTTTGATAGTTATTGTTTCCATTTATGAATAGGTTTAAGAGGACATTGAAATGTATCATTTTCATTATAATTTGGGTTTAATAACATGAAAATGACATTCCCACACTAATTTTATTTGAATCATTATTGTAGAATTGGTGTATTCTATTCGTTTTTTTCATTACACCTTTCATTGATCAGTCTCATCATTCATTTATAGATGAAATTTTAAACCACACATAACACATATAACACTCCCCATAAAATAATATTATCTATGTTTCTTTCCAAAAATTTAGAAACCAGGAAAGCCCATATTATCTAGTCCATTTATTAGAATTTAATTCGAATTCCATATTTTTTATGATAAAAACCGTGTGATTGACGGTTAACTCAAATCTCTATTTCCACCATGATATCACATAGAAAAATGTATTAATATATATTGATGTGTCTTATAGATAACTACTATTGGAGACTTTTTTTACTTATAGTAAGTAATTAATCAATATTAATGTTATATTGGATGATATTTCTAGAATTATTCCCCAAAATTCATGTCTTATTTCCCACATTGGTATTAAAAAATTCATCGTCCATATTCTTTGGATCATGTAATTACTTCTCCATTTTCATATGAATAATATGAGGGAGGAAGATATTAAAAATAATCTCTATAATTCATCCAAACCAATGAATAAATTTTTTTTAGTTCATCATGTTCATGATATTATTATTCAATTGATATAATTAAACTTCAATAATTTTTTATTCTAAAATAATTTTTTCATGATCTAAATAAATTTTAATATAAAATACCATTTCAATGTTTTTAATTAATTTCTCATAAAATAGTGGATAAATATCCACAAAATTAGATTATGTGTGTTGTATCCTGAAGAACCAATTAAAATATTATCACATCCTTTTCTTATTTTTAATATCTACATCATTCATATTAGTGGATTGTTTTAGAAGCAAAAAAATATGATTTTATTATTCCTTCCACCAAAGAATTTGGTTTCATTTCAATACAATGATTGCATTTTCCTTCACAAACTATATTAAACCAATTCCTTAAACTTCAAAAAATTGAATAAAATAGAAATTATTAGTGGGAGAATGTAAATTAGTTGTAGGAAACTAAATAATAAAAAATTATCATATATTGGATGTATAAATAAAGACACCTTATTTTAAATCATTGACACCTTAGGTCAATCCTTATTCATCCATTATTATTACTAAATCATTATGATGTTATTTTAAATATAGACTAGTCACTATGTTTATCATTAACTTTTTCACATCTTAGTTTCCAATGTTAAATAAAACGATCTATGATAAATAATGAACAACCCATATGGTTTATATAATGAAATTATATTTTTCTAGATGAATATTAATTACATTAAGAAATTGTCAACAATAAAATACTATAGATGTATAATCATTAGAATAATGGAATCATAAAAAATTGGTGGATATGTGAAATACATCATCTCCCAATATATTCATCATAATTAAGAAGCTTATTATAACATAAACCTTAATCTCTATTAATATGAAACAGGGAAATGAATTATAGTAAAGGGTGATATCATATACTTAATCTCGGTAAAAAAATGAGAGATATAAATGATCATATAAACATAAAATATGCACAATGGTGAGATAACATGTACCTAATATTTTTAATAATTACCTTATAAATAATAGATTTTACTCTAGAGTCATGGACTATTGCGATGAAATTCATAATACATGAATATTTAAGTAAATAAAGAACATGAAACATAATATTATAATATTTTCCTAAAGAATATGTTTTTTCATAAACATTGGTATTGAAATTAAATTCGTTACTTGTCAATGATCACTACCAGTATAATCATAGAGGATTGGGTTCACTCCCAAAACATTCAAAGTAGTCTAGGATCACACCCAAAACTATAACAGTGGAAATATCCCCATACATAATTGTGTTCACTCACCAATCCATAACAATTTATCTCATGATATTCCCTCCTTCAACCAAATTTTTAGTGGGATATATAATTCCCGGACCAACCGTCACATAATTGAAAATCATATTGTTGTGTAACACATGATTACAAAAAAATAATTATATAATAGCTGGAGATAAGAAATGGGTTTCATAAACCTTTCCTTAATGTATAATCTATGGAAATGAAATGAGATTTAAAAACATTTTAAAAAATCATAATAGAATAAACTATAAAAATTTAATGGTTTCATAAAATCATTTCACCATAATACTAAAACAACTCGATATATAATAAGGATCATATCATTGGATTAAATATCTGAAAAAGAATATTTAATAATAATGTGTATCATCTTCTATGAATATTTCCAAAATATATTACTAAAATTATGTTCTGATGAAAATTCATCTTTCACATTTAAATAACATATTTTATATATAGAAAATGACATTATATCTAGTAGGAAATTTTATTTTAGAATAATGCTAAAATATTTTAAATAATTATTCAATAAATTGAGATGTCATGAGGTCCAAATTTATTTTTCATGTTGTATAAGTGAGAATAAAACATTCATTTCACACTTTTAAAAAAATCATTGAAAAATTCATCAAAAAAATATCAGGATTGTTTTAATTATTTTATTATAAAATTTAATCATGGATAAAAAAAATTATTTTTTAAATAAATATGATAATATAATATTCATTCCTGAAAACATATTACAAAATCATAGATATGGAAGAATGTTTTTTACTAGAGTGGGAAATAATGTTGTCCTTCCATAATAAAGATTTTTTGGACTCTTGAGAATATAAAGGGAATGAAATTAGGGTAAATAGTGAATTATACAAAATTAATGATGGGAGAATAACATTTTTAGATTCATGTGATTCATATCAGGAAATTTTATTTTCAGAAACAAATTCATAAATAATATCAAAAATATATTGAGTATAACTTGATCACCTTACATTGGGTCCAATAACCTTTTAATAATGATAATTTTTTAAAAAATATTAAATTTATTTATATATATTCATGCATAAAATATTGATAGAAATAAATTACACCATTCATGAAGATAGATGGCCAAACATATGGATGGACACTATTACATCTTTTTTAAAGAAAGAACAAATAATAATAATAATAGTTCACATATATATACATATTATTACATAACATAAATTATATATATTCTTATTCTATAACTTTATTTTCATTTATTAAAAGATAATTGAAAAAAATCGCATCTCTTCGTGGGCATGGTAGTCAAAAAATACACATAATCTAAATTATCATTTACCATTGGATTAGAAGGTAAGGAGGTAAATTGTGTATTTTAATTCCATAAGAATTAATATTTCATAATTATAAACTAAATCCTTAAAACCATCATATTTCCCATCCTTGAATAGTTTTTATTAAAAAATTTGTTTACATGTGAATTTGTTAAGTTATATGTACAAATGAGTGATACATTCATAACTTGTTTGTGGAAAATATAGGTCAATAATGGTTCCTAAATAATCATAAAATCATTATGGAATATTTTAAGATATAGATTTTATTATTTTATGATAAATAAAATATATTTAGAATAAGGAAAAGTATAATTAAAAAAAAGAAAGTGATCAGTTTATTAGATTACCAATTCTTTGAAATAACTCATTTAGATCTCCCTATAAAGACTTTAGGGTGTAAAATTTTTAAATAAAAAACCTTCATTTTATGTCTAAATATGTTTAGAATGAAATTTATTAGGTTTTTGTGATAAAATTTTTTCACACATTTGTAATGAATGGATGTAAGGGTTGTACTTTTATGTTGGAGTGAAAGGGAATAGATTGATTTTTTTTAAAAATAATAAAGAAAATAAGTGTCTAAACACTTCTAAATGTCCACATATATAGATAAAATTAGAATGATGTCCAAATAAATTCATAAATTGAATCATATATTTGTATTGGTTTCATTTAAATATTTACCTTTTTTCAACCTATTTGTTAAATATTTTTTACCTTAACCGTGATGAAATGTCATCAAATTTAATGGGCAATTATTGTTATCATAAATAGAAAATTGAATTACAAATGGGAAATGATTGATATTTTCATCGAAATTCCATTAAAATGGTTGAATGTAAATTTTTTATGAATTATAAATCATTTAATAATATATTCTAGATCATAAAATATCATTACTATAAATTTTGGATATATTAAACTATTATTAGTTTAAAATAATTAGTTGATGTTCAGTTGGAACTACATCCCTAAAATAAATTTGAAAACCTAGACTCACACACCTAGATAAATTGTCACAAACAAATATGCTACATAATGGATTTAAAATAAAATATAGTTTATAAAATATAACTATCCTATAATTACATGATAGTAATCAATATTTTATTACATAAAATCCCCAGAAATATTATATATTATTTTCGAGGATTATGAAAAAACCATAAACAAATAAATTCCATTTATTTCTCAACTAAATGAAATTATTTTCAAATATATAGGATAATATATTATACATAATAATTTAAAAACATTGGTCAAATCTCCCCAACACATGCTATTATACATGTTATATCATTTATAATTCCATTATTCATAAACATGGGAAATTAATAAAAAATTTGGAGTTGGAATAAATTTATAGTAAGAAAAAACATTCTTTTAAAAAATAATGGTTTAAAAATAGAAATAATATTTTTTAAAGAATAGGTTATAACAACAATTCCCTAATCAGATGATTGTGACATCAAATATATACATTGGAATAAATAAAAATAAATATATCACATGGATTACAATAAATGATTCATTAGTAATGAAATTTATTATAAGGGACAAACTAAAATTGTTCCCAAATACACGATTTCATTGATATATCATCAAGGCCCCATGTGTAGGAAATATAGTATTCATATTTATCTTACGTGACCTACTGATGCATTGATAGTATATAAATGTTTGACTACAACAGTCACATTTATATGTTCAAATCATCAATATAATTAGAAAATGAATAAAAAATACATAATTAAAATTTCTAAAATTCATTTATATAAAAAAAGTATTTAAAAATGTCCAATAAATTTCCATATTCCCATAAAATAGATAACATGATCATATCACAAAAAGATAACAAGAATATTACAGTCAAAAGAAAATATTCTAGCCATTTATTAAATAAAATAAATTGTACATGAGAGAGATAGGTGGGATGAAACAAAGGATCCTTACCACATACATCAGGAAATAAATAAAAAGATCATAATAAGACATGTTATTATAATATTCGAAATCATGAGTATATTCCCACTCAGATTGAGATTTACATTGATTTATGATCTTAAGGATATCTGCATTGTCCCTCTATGAATAATATCTTGTAGACATAGGTCACAATATAAAATAATTATCTCTTTTAGGATTTCTATTTGAAGGATCATGATTAATTCTTTCAATTTCAATTACCAATTTTTAATATAAAATTGCATCCTTAAATGAGGCATGACCATCGCTACCAGATGCCTTTAGTGGGGTACTGACCTTCACCCAATCATTAGTAGTGATGTGAATTACAAAATGAAAAATAATCAGATACATTCATTATTTCCCAAATATAGACATTGTAGAGATATCCTATAAAACATATAGATGAGTCTTCACATTATCAAAAACGGCCATGTCTTTTTGGACACCATAATCAACCAATTTTGGATTAGTTTCATCCTTTTATATATATTCTTATACAAGATAGGTTTAGTAACGACCTATTACATTAGATTACCATGATGTGGCTTTCTCCCCATTCTAGATTTCACTCTAAGATTTTTATTTTCTATGCTAACATGAATCATAGGATCCTTCATAGATGTACGTACAATATCAACATGATCCACTATAAAGACCCGGAAATTTCAAGCCAATTTTTCTTAAAAAACCTGGAAATTTTTCGAGTCTGCGGTTTCTGACGGCACTTGATTCAGAGGCCCAGTGTGCTCAGAATCAATTTCTGATCTTTTTTTCATGTACGTCTAGTAAACGTACGTGCGAGTTTTCTATCTTTTGAACCGTTGCTTGGAATTTAAATTTGAGGACACCGATGAACTCGTAGTGCCAGTAAGTGCTTAAGGGGACACTTACTGCAGTTGCGTTTTATGCGGGTTGAGAGTTAATTTTTGGAGATTTAGAATAAAATAAATAAAATTATAGCACACTAATTTATTTAAATATGTTGCTTAATTCTTACAATGGGGAGATAGGGGTGGGGCCCACACCCACATAACCTTCCATGAGAGGAATTAGTGTGGTGGGGCCCACATGAGCCTGAACCCTTTCTTCTTCTTTTAACTCCCCATTAACACTCCCCTTTATTTAATTTTTGACAACCCACTTTAATCCTTTTGACTTCCACTTAAATTTGGAGCTTCTCCATCTCCCATCCATTAATGTTGCTAACTCTAATTCCTTAATTAATTCAATTTACATTTGGAATTAATTTGAAAATACATGGTAATGTTATATTATGTGAGAGACTTATTATTATTTTGGTTGGGTAATATTTTTGGGGAGAACTCTTGAGAAATAAAAGAATAGGGTTCTTCTTTCAGTGAAGAATCACTGAAGAATGACGATCATCTCCTTCAATCTATGGCCACGACAAAGGGGAAGGAGCCACCCACATAGAATGCCAACGACGCACCATCCTCAGCTCATTCTTCGCTGACGTCAACGAGATAACGCCGCCTCCCCATGACTCCATTTAGGAACACACATTATTTCGAGGTAGGGGTGTGTTTTGATTGGATCAACCTTGAATATTCTTTCCTTTTTGTTTTGTTTCTCCTTATCCACCTTCTACCGAACTAATACGGAGAGACCAGGCCAAACTAACAAGGTCTGAATCCTCCGCTATTACTATGATTGTTGGGGGTTCTTCGTGTTCTTAATGGGTGTCGAACAATGGATAATTATGGGTTTTTTATGTGATGCACCGAACCCAAAATTAAATACTCAACATCATGACAACCTAGCAGAGGTGCGACGACGATAGCGGGTGACGGTTCGGACCAGAACGGGATGGACTATTCCTCGATCGTTCATTGAAAAGAAATTCAAAAAACAAATTCAGAGCCGATCAGAAGCCTGAAAACTCCAGAATCGACTTCGGGACATTGGGGTGACCTAGAGATTGGTGTTTCATGATGAATGAACCGTCGGAATGAAGAATGGACATCGAGGGAGGCGAGCTGCCCAGAGGCATCATTTCGAGAAAATTCTACACTACACGGCGTGTACTCCTAGAGAACACGCCGTCTAGTTCGGGCATTCTATGGCTAGGGTTTGGGACGTCAGATGGAAAACACACGGTGTGCGACCTCTGTCACATGGCATGTACTCGCCACATAGCAAGGAGGTGGTGGCTATGCGAGACTCATCATGTATTTTGGGAAACACATGAACACGGACTGCAATACGCGGCCAAGAGGCACGATGTTTACTCATTATGAAGAATGGAAGAAACGGATACGCGAGACTCGGTGTTTATCCAGGGAATACACGGACATGGTGTGGAGAACACATGCATGAAATCTACTACACGACCAGACATGGCCAGTGGTACGGGCTAACCTGTGTACTAATTAAACGGGTTGGAGAACACAGGTTGAGGTCGTGTATGGGAACATGGCCAGCGTACACGGTGCTAACCCCAGATGTTTGGGCATGAAGTGTAACCATACCACATGCCGTGTACTTACTTTTCTACATGACCAACCCTTCGACACAGGTTATTTTACACAGGCAGTTCCCAAGGTCTGACTACATGGCGTGTACTGTATACCAACTTGTTGTGTACTTTTTGGTAAAAGTCTTGGTCATCTTGTACACAGTAACATGGATACGTTTTGTTTGGATTATCCCCCTATAACATGGAAGATATTCGTAATACATCAACTTCAGACTTTGCGGTAGTTGATGTATTGAACCCTTGTCTTGAGGAACGGACCCTCCCGTAATCGTGTATGTTGTGTGCGGGAACCCTAGAGCTGGCTACGACTGCGACTTCTACCATACTGAAATCCTCCGTGGCTTCGGCGACGACGACTACCATACTGGAATCCTCCGTGGGTTTGACGAAGATGAATATTGTACTGGAATCCTCTGTGGGTTCAACAACGATTACTAGTATTCTTGTATCTTATGTGGGTCTAACAGTTTGACGTCTGTTCTAGTGTCCAACGTGGGTTCGACAGAGTTGATGGTCTAGTATCCTACGTGGGTCCGACATCCTAGATGGTCTAGTATTCTACGTGGGTCTGACAGCTTAGATAAATCAATGACTGCATCTGATCATCTTTATCACTTTATGAAAGATATATAATTGCGTGATCTGAGTCTTTACTTTCAATCATTACCTTCATTGTGATTGACTTCTATCCTGTGTGGAATGGGTTGTGCTTGGGCTCGAGAGTTGGAGCCTAACTGGAATTGATGACTTAGGTATATGGATGGGCATATACCTAAGTAGAGTTGTTTGATAATTCTTAATTGTGTCTTTTCTTTGTGGTTTACACTTTGTGGATTCTGGGAGACCTACTGGGGTCTCGGGGTCCCTATTGAGTATCGTTATACTCACCCCTACACGGGCAATGACCACACTACATTATGTTGGATGCAGACGACGAATAGCACTGATTGTGGTAGACACTTGTGGAGTTGGACGGTACCTGGAGGTGGACCACTCAGCGGGGCATACACTGAGCGGACGGATAGACCCGAGGTGATGAGGAGACCATCTGTACCCACCCTTCATGTGGGATTCCTGGAGGATGAATCAACAGTTTCTTCTTTACTTTATTGCTGTTGTACCAGTATCTCAGTTGTACTTTACTCACTGTTGGGCTTGTATTTCTGGCCCCATTCTTTTCATCACATACGTTTTTATACAGTTTTACTTGTTCTTACTTCAGTTGTGTACTCTATTGTGTTTGTTTACTTTTACAAAGGCAATACCTTCCCTATTTATCGGGATTTTCGCCATTGGTTCTAGTCGCCACCCCCTGGCCCGTGGAAGGTGGGCTTAGGGTAGTCACTGCACGGGCCCTGAGGATGGGTCGTGACAAATTTGTATCAGAGGAGTTAGTTCTACAACAGAACTCAGGACTCTGATCTTTTTTTCTATGGAGAAATAATGTTAAGAGTATTGAGTGTAGCTTTCAGTCCAGGGATTCCAGTGTTGGTGCGGTGGCTAACGTATCCATACAACAAGACCCTAAGCCCTGATTTCTGACTTAGTGCACGAAAACACTAATTGAAACATTGTTTCAAAAGTTTTCTTTGTGATTACATTATTTCAGCTCACCAGGTATAGTGTTTTGACAATGGCGCACCTGTTTAATTTTTGGGATGGCCCTATGAAGGCAGCCATCTGGGGTTCTGAGTCACGTACGACATGACAGCACACCGAGCGACGAGGCCTTGGTACAGGGCCCCATCATAGCGGAGGCACCAGCAGTACTAGTACCCACTGAGCCACCGATACTACCTCCCATCAGTAGAGAGTGCACGCCGTCTGATCACATTGCATGAGTTCCAGCGACAGTGGCTGCCTAGGTTTCATGGAGAGATGGACCCACATACACGTGAGGATTGGCTGGAGGTTGTTTTCAGGGTTTTCAGATTAGTAGGGACACCAGCTAATCTTATGGTGATCTGTTCAATGATTCTCCTACACACATTAGTAGGTAGATGGTGGAGCTTGATTCTCCAGGTGCACGATGAGGCATCTCTACTTTGGACAGACATTGAGAGTCTCTTCCGCTCGAAGTTTGTTCCAGCCACCATTCATGCAGTGCAGATTCAAGAGTTACTTCACCTATGACAGGGCATCATGACAATAGTACAATACTCAGTGAGGTTTACAGACCTCTCGCGCGACTCCACGGACATGGTACGAGACCCATTATTCAGGGCCTAGACCTTTGAGAAAGGACTCAGACATGAGATCACAAATTCTATGATCTCCCTCAGCATTCCCACATAGGCAAGAGTGCTGGATTACGCCCCTATTTTGGAGATCTTTCTCACCGAGCCGACACCAACAACGAGACCCACCACAGGGCGACACATAGAAGAGTTTTCTACAGCCGGTAATAGAGAGTTGACGTAGAGGTCAAAGAGGACCAGGCTATCAGGTGGTCGACCTTAGGATATAGGTTCGGTTGTGCTGGGCACACGAAACCGAGCCAGATATATGAGGAGTAGGCATTGCTATGCATGCGGCAGGTAGGGTCACATGGATCGATACTTTCCGACCCGCCATGCGGATGAGAAACAGACGGTAGAGGGACCTCTGAGGTAGAGGCAGAGGTTCGACCGTTGTGGTTCATCGGGAGTAGGAAGATGAGGCATAGGAGCTGGCCAAGCAGCGGGTGGTGGACGATGTTTCGAGGCTCTACCACCACCAACACCACCAGGAGGCCTACCCCGACCACAAGGAGATGGTTGGAAGAGGCATGATTATCTCTATACAGTCGAGGCCTATGACCACGATGCACCTGAGATGATTAGAGGTACTATCTGTGTCTACTCCACCCTTTCTATAGTACTTATAGACACATGTGCGAGTCATTCTTTTATTTCCACTACCCTTGTTCGGAGCTCGGAAATTCCGACAGCGCCATTGGCTCGATCCTTAAGTCTAGAGACTCCTACAGGAGAAGATTTTATGATTACACACTGGTGTTGACAGTGTCAGCTTACTCTAGGAGGCGAGATCTTTGGCGAGGGTCTTCTTGTAGCGGCGTCGAGGCCTCACGACATCATCTTGGGTATGGGCTGGTTTTCCACAGTCCATGCTCAGATTTACAGCATTAGGCACAAGGTTCGGTGTGTCCACACGGATTGGACCAGGTTCACCATCACTGGCGAGAAGGGAGCCTTTGCAGCATAGGATGGACTTCCGTGGAGGAGAGGGAAGCCAATCACACATCATTTGGCTAGTATAATCTTCGGATTGGTTGATGTGTGGAGTCCGAGTTTTCCTGTTTTAGTGAATCAGTATGTAGACATTTTTCCTGACGACATTCCAGGACTACCTCCTCACAGAGAGTTAGATTCTTATATAGGCATATACCCTCGGGATAGTACCGATATCAACTCCAGCATATCAGATGGCTCCCACTGAGCTTCGTGAGCAGAGGGTACAACTGGAGGACTTTCAGGGGAAATGATTTATCTGACAAAGTGTTTCACCCTAGGGTTCTCCGATTTTATTCACCAAGAAGGCGGATGGGAGCTTGCGACTATGTGTCTACTACCGTCACCTGAATCAGGTAACCATGATGAACAAGTACCCACTCCCGAGGATTGAAGTCCTCTTTGATCAGCTCAGGGGAGCATGATGGTTCTCGAAGATAGACCTCATGTTGGGCTGTCATCAGCTTAGATTTCGAGATGAGGATGTGCATAAGACGACCTTCAAGTATGTGTATGGCCACTATGAGTTCTTGGTTATTCCCATCAGTGTAACCAATGCTCCATAAGTGTTCATGAGTCTCATGAACAGGATCTTACAACATTAACTCGATCGATTTGTCATAGTTTTCATCGACGAAATTTTTATTTACTCGACTACTGAGGAGGAGAATGCATAACACTTGCGAGTTTTACTAGGCACACTCCGAGGGCACCAGCATTATGGTAATCACTCAAAGTGCCAGTTCTAGATTCAAGAGGTTCAATTTCTAGGACACATCATCTCGGAGGCAGGGTTTTTAGTGGATCCAGCGAAGATCGTGGATGTGCTTGCATGGGAGCCACCCAAGATCGTGACAGAGGTGTAGAGTTTCCTGGGTCTGGCTGGATACTATCATAGATTTGTGCAATACTTCTAGAGAGTTGCAGCACCGCTTTTAGATTTGACGATGAAGAGAAAATCCTTCATGTGGTCAGAGATATTCCAGCAGAGCTTTCAGGAACTGAGCCAAAGGTTGACCAGTGCACCCATCTTGAAGCTACCGGAGGAGGGAATTGGGTACGTAGTTTACTGTGACACATCGGGGACCGGACTCGGGTGTGTCATGATACAGGAGCGAGCGGTGATCGCATATGGTTCACAGAAGTTAAGACAACACGAGCAGAACTGCGCTACCCATGACGTGGAGTTAGCAGCAGTGGTCTTCGCCTTGAAGATGTAGCGACACTATCTAATGGGTGAGTGCTTTACATTATACTCTGACCACCAGAGTCTTAGGTACATCTTCTCATAGAACGGCCTGAACCTAAGATAGCGGCAATGGCTTGAGTTCATCCAGGACTATGACTTTGAGATAGTCTATACTTCTGGGAAGGGGAACGTTGTAGCTGATGCTCTCAGTAGGAGATTGGGCATTCAACTGCAAGGAGAGGCGATAGAGCAGCTAGCCACATTGCAGATATCCTTTGTTGATATTGATGGAGCAGCCTTTCTTCAGTCTCTAACAGTCATTCCTCCACTACTTCAGCGAGTCAGGGAGGCGCGGTGTGGGGACATTGACTGTGAGATGCTACGTGCTCAGATATCCACAGGGCAGGCACCTGATACATTTTCTCAAGGAGGGGAGCACGTCATTCTCTTCCAGGGACATACTATGGTACTCGATTAACTATAAGAGGAAGTGATGAGGGATTTTCACACTTCCCCTCTAGCGGTACATCCATGAGTGGAAAAGATGTATCAGGACCTCAGACGACAACACTGGTGGCCGGGAATGAAGAAGGTTATAGCAGAGTTCGTTTCATGATGCCTCACTTATCAGCAAGTGAAGGCAGATCACCTGGTACCAGCAGGCTTGGTGCAACCCTTAGAGGTCTTGGAGTGGAAGTGAGACGGGATATCCAGGAATTTCGTGATAGGGCTTCCACATACATCCAGAGGACACGACTCTATCTGGGTGATCGTAGACCGAATCACCACGTCGTACCACTTCCTACCAATCTGAGAGGAGGGCTCAGTAGAGAGCATGAGACTCCTCTACATTCAAGAGATCATATATCTTCAGGGTGTTCCATCATCTATCGTCTCCGACTGAGATGCTCGATTCACGTCCTGGTTATAAAAGGGGTTACATGAGGCTTTTGGGATATAGCTACATATTAGCACCACCTTACATCCTCAGACGTACGACCCGACTGAGAGGACCATTTAGACTCTCGAGGAAATTCTCCGTGAATGTGTCCTTGACTTTGTTCATAGCTGGGAGGATCACATACCTTTGGTGGAGTTTTCATACAACAACAACTACCACTCCACCATCAGGATGGAACCTTATGAGGCATTGTACGGACGACCTTGTAGATCACCTATGTGCTGGACTGACCCAGAGGAGTCAGCACTAGTGGGACCAGAGACGGTGCATGCTACGATGGAGTAGGTGCAGATCATCCAGGAGCGGATGAAGACTGCACAGAGCAGACAGAAGACCTCTGCTGATTGGATACAGACACCAATGGAGTTCGAGGATAACGACCACTTTTTCTTATGGGTATCACCTCGACGAGGTCTATGAAGATTTTTCCATGGTGGGATGTTATCTACGCGTTTCATCAGACCATTCCAGGTACTCAGGAGAGTAAGAGAGGTGGCTTACCACCTGGCCCTTCTACCTCAGTTGCACCGGGTGCACAGCGTCTTCCACATATCTCAGCTGAGGATATAGGTGCATGACCAATACCACATAATTGACCATATGGAGCTAGATATCAATGATGGGGTGACATTATGGGAGGTCCTAGTGGAGATTGAGGATTGACAGGAGCAGGTCCTACGTGGGCGGTCGATTCCTATGGTTTGCATTTGTTGGCAGCACGAAAACCTCCAGGAGTGAACTTGGGAGTGGGAGGCTCAGATGCGAGCTTATTACACCCATTTGTTTCCCTATTGTGTGTTTTAGCTTTATGGGGATGTAAATACCTATGCTGGTAGTAATGTAAAGACTCAGAAAATTCAAGGAAATTGTTTTTTAAATACTTTGAATTTTACGAGTCTGCAGTTTCTGACGACACTTGATTCCGAGGCCCAGTATGCCCTGAATCAATTTCTGAGGTTTTGTTTGGTTACGTTCTATAAACATATTTTTGGGTTTTTCTATCATTTGAACTAGTGCTCGGAATTGAAATATGAGTACACCGATGAACTCGCAGCGCCGGTAATCACTTAAGGGGACCTTTACCACAGATTCGTTTTATGCGGGTTAAAAGTTAATTTTAGGGGATTTAGAATAAAATAAATTAAATTTTAGCACACAATTTTATTTCAAGATGTTGGTTAATTCCTAAAATAGGGAGTTATAGGTGGGTCCCACACCCACATAACCTCCCATGAGAGGAATTAGGGTGGTGGGGCCCACACGAACCCCAACCCTTTCATCTTCCTTTAACTCTCCATTAACACTCCCCTTTATGTAATTTTTGACAACCCACATTATACCTTTGGACATCCACATAAATGTGGAGCCTCCCCATCTCCCATCCATTAGTGTTGCTAACTCTAATGCCTTAATTAATTTAATTTACATTTTGAATTAATTTTAAAATACATGGAAATGACGTATTATGGGAGGGCCTTATTATTATTTTGGTTGGATAATATTTTTTGGGAGAACTCTTGAAAAATAAAAGAATAGGGTTCTTCTTTCGACGAAGAACCACTGAAGAATGATGATCATCTCCTTCAATCTTCAGCCAAGCCAACGGGGAAGGAGCCACCCGCAAGGAACGCCGACGATGCGCCATCCTCGGCTCCTTCTTCCCCGATGTCAATGAGATAACGCCGCCTCCCAGTGACTCTTTCTATGAATGCACCTTATTTTGAGGTAGGGGTGTGTTTTGATTAGAAAAACGTTGAATCTTCTTTCATTTTTGTTTTGTTTCTCCTTAACCGCCTAATACCAAACTAATGCGAAGAGACCGGGCCAAAATAACACGGACTGAATCCTCCTATATTATTGTGATTGTTGGTGGTTCTTCGTTTTCTTCATGGGTGACGAACAGTAGATCATTATGGGTTCATTATGCAATGCACCGAACCCAAAATTGAAGAATCAACTTCAACGAGACCCTGTAGAGGGGCGATGACAATAGCGGGCAACGGTTCGGACCGGAACGGGATGGACCGTTCCTCGACCGTTCTTCGAGCAGAAATTTAAAACGTGTTTTTGGAGCCGATCAGAAGCCTAAAAACATTGGAATTGAATTCGGGACATCAGGGAGACCTAGATTCTAATGTTTAGTGATGAAAAAACCATTGGAATGAATAATGGGCATCAAGGGAGGCACACTGGCCAGAGGTGTCGTTTCTGTAAAATTCCAGACTACAAGGCGTGTACTCCTGGAGAACACAACGTGTAGTTTAGGCATTCTGGGGCTGGGGTTTCAGAAGTCAGATGGATAACACACGGTGTGTGACCTCTATCACACGACGTGTACTCTCCACCTAGCAAGGAGGTGGAGGCTACGTGAGACTCGGCTTGTATTTTGGGAAATACACGGACATGGACAAAAATACACAGCCAAGAGGCACGACGTGTACTCTCTGCGTAGAATGGAAGAAACAGATACGTGAGACTCGACATGTATCCTGGGAATAGATGGACATGGTGTGGAGTACATGGGAATTTACTCTACCACATGGACAGACATGGTCAGTGGTACGGGCTAACTCGTGTACCAATTACACTGGTCGGAGAAGACAGGTTGAGGCGGTGTACAGGCACATGGCCAGCGTACATGGAGACGACCCCAGATGTTTGGACACTGAGTGCAACCATACCACATTCCATATATTTACATTGCTACAGGACCAACCCTTCAACATGGGCCATTGCACACGGGCATTACCCGAGGTCAGACTACACAGCGTGTACCGTATACCAACGCACGGTGTACTTTTTGGTAATGGCCTGGTCATCTTGTACACAGTAACTTGGATACATTTTGTTTGAATTACCCCCCTATGAAATGGAAGACCTTCAGAATACATCATCTTGAGACATTGTGGTAGTTGATGTATTGATCCCTTTGCTTGAGGAGCTAACCATCTTAGAATCGAGCGTGTTGTGTTCGGGAACCCTAGAGCTGGCTGCGACTGCGATGTCTACTGTACTAGAATCCTTCGCGGGTTCAGCGATGACGACTAACATACTGGAATCCTCCATGGGTTCGGTGACAATGACTACCATACTAGAATCCTCTGTTGGTTCGATGGAGATTAATATTGTTATTGTATCCTATGTGGATCTGACAGTTTTACTTCTGTTCCAGTATCCTACGTGGGTTCGATAGAGTAGCTGGTCTAGTATCCTACATGGGTCCAACATCTTAGCTCGTCTAGTATCCTACATGGGTCCAACAGCTTAGATGAATCAGTGACTACATCTGATCATATTTATTAATTTATGAAAGATGTATACCTGTGTGTGCTGATTCTTGACTTTAAATCATGACCATCAGTCTGATTGACTTCTTTCCTATGTGTACTGGGTTGTTCATGGGCTCAAGAGTTGGAGCCGAAGTAGAATTGATGACTTAGGTATATGTATGGGAATATAACTAAGTAGAGTTGGTTGATACTTCATGATTATGTCTTTTCATTGTGGTTTGTCCTTCGTAGATTTTGGGAGACCTACGGGGGTCTCGGGGTCCATAATGAGTATCATTATACTCACCCATGCATGGGCAATGCCCTCACTATCCTATGTTGGATGTAGACGATGAACAACACTGATCGTGGAAGAGACTTGTGGAGCTGGACAGTACCCAGAGGTGGACCACTTGGTGGGACGTACACGGAGCAGACGGACGGACCCAAGGTGCTGAAGAGACCATCTGTACCCACCCTTCAGGAGGTATTCCCAGAGGATGACTCAGTGGTTACTACTTTAGTTTACTACTATTGTACTAGTCTTTCAGTTGTACTGTACTCACTGTTGGACTTGTATTTATGGCCCCTTTCTTTTCATCACATACATTTGTATCCTGTTTTATTTATGCTTTCTTCAGTTGCGTACTCTGTTGTGTTTGTTTACTTTTACAAATACAATACCTTCCCTTTTTATTTGGATTTTCTCATTTGGTGCTATTCGCCAGCCCCTGGCCTATGGAAGGCGGGATTTGGGTAGTCACGTCACGGGCCCCAAGGACGGGTTGTGACATCCACATTAGTCTACACCTTCATTTTCTTTCTATAGTATGTCTCATGAGGTCATATTATATTGTATGATATCATTACTAGATAACGAATTGTTATAGTTAAATAATATAGTTAACTTTTTCATATAATTAATAAACACCAGTATGATAGATAAAAAATATATACATTTTAATTTTTCCCCAATCAAGAAATTTAATAGCTTTCTATGTAATAATACAATATGAAAAAAATTAATATAGTACTAGTTTATTGTTAAGTAAATGTTTTAAATAATACATCATCTTTTGAAATATATTTGAACACCCTTCAATCGAAGTAAAAGACACATTGTATTAAAATGGAAAGGAAAAAGAAGAAAATATATACCAATTCATGGTGGATGGTTAGGTAAGGCATAGATAGAGACAAATCAAAACATTAATAGTAAATATCATTAGTTATTCTATCTTCTGTTAAAATGAAAATGTACAAATGGAAACACCCATAATGTATTGATGAATACATAGATAGATGTTGACATTGATGAAAATCATATTTGGATAATAATTCATCAGAATACATCACAAAATAAGAGATAAATAATTAATATTTTGGTACAATTAGTTATTTCTCAAATATATAAATATATTATAGAAACAAATCATTCTACTTTAATACCATGGTTGTAAATCCTCTTATATATGAAAGAGAAAATGGTTTTTAACACAATAATGATTTCTCGGAACTTTTTTTTACATTGTTGGAAAATAAAAATACTTGTATCACTCAAAATTATATCTTGATAATGTGAAATAAATTATTTCTAAAATTATTTGATTAATAATTTATTTATAATAATTTATCCCTGAGTATAAAAAAATAAAAAATATGATGGAAAATAAAAAACATTTGATTAATAGGGGATCCTTTTTAATACTTATAAAAACCCACTGTTGAAAACCCATACTATAACATGTCAAATAAAACCATAAATTTTGGTACTGAAATTTCACCCAATACTATTAAAAAATCCCACATTATAAAATATTATAACATATATACTACATATTTTAAGAATAATGATTATGGGAAAACCTTATAACTCAATGATGGAAATTTGAGTTACAAATACCCATTATAAGAAACGTATAATATGATTTGAGAAATATTTTTCAAATGTATTAGGTGATAGCATATTAAATAACTGAAAAACAAATATTAAATTCCTCATTATACAATCAAACATTTACATAGAAATATGGAAAAATTTCAAGGAAATAATCATAACTCAATAAATAAAATTTGATTGCAAAAAGAATATTTAAAAATTTGGAACAACTAAATCAATATACAATTGAATAAGTGAATATTTTTTTGGATCAATTCGAGTGAAATATAATAAAATTTTTAAATCATCCATAGGAACTAATACACTTTTTAAAGGAAACATGGTTCCCAAAATGTATTATATATCAACAAATTATAATTGAGATAATGAAAACACATACCTTCTATTCTAACATCCAATAAAATTATTTAACCTCATTTTAAGGAAAATACCCCAATTAATCATTTAAATCAAAAAATAAATCATAATTTTTCCTATAAATAATATTTTATGTTTTTACACATTTTTTATATTATGTGTAATTAATCATGATTTTTTGAAGTAGTTTTGAAGGTGAGGCGTTTTTAATCAATCATATACCATATAATTAAATAATATGATATAAAATTTTCTGAAGATGATATTTTTATAATTATATATAATTTTTGAAATTTTATTGCATGTTTTTTTATTTCAATATATAAAAATGAATTTATTGATGACCATATTTTGTTAATTCATAGTAAATTAATATTATTTTCATAAATTTTGATTTATATTTTTATAACAAAAATATATAAAAAATCACACATTATTAAATTACTTATATAAAATATTACTATATATATAATTTATATAGTTACCCATAAAATAATTATTTAAAACTGATCATGTATGTGGTTAAACTGACCCAAACACGAACTATTTATGATTAATGAATGATTATGTGGTGGTTTATTTGTAATATGGATAAAAAATGAATAAAGAGATTATCTAGTCTTTATTGGAGTGATATATCCAAATTAGAAAAAGTTATGGAAGTAGATTAACCTATATAATGTAATTTCATAGTACAGAGAAATATGTTTTACTCTATGAACACTGTTTTGGATTATTAAATTTATCAAAGAGGTTTATTTCTCACAAAGAATATTGGATTCCCAATCCCTATATTAAGAACCATAATAATTTCATATTATTAATATATATCTGGGAATATCATTCTCAAAAATAAAAATATAAGAGAGTGATGAAAAATATAAAATTTATTTGTTCTACAGAGGTCGTAGTACACATGAAAACATGGATAATGATACAATTTTCCATAGAATAAGGAAGATGATCATAAGGGGTTATCATTTATGAATATAAAATATTTAATAAATAGAATTATTTTATATTTAATTATCTATTAGAGCCATCCTTTTATGACAGTAGAAAAAAAGTAAATTTGGTTCATTGTGGATGATGTAGTATGAATAACCCATGATTGATGATTTCATTTTTCATAATAGAAATGGTTTAAGGGGATAATGCTTATAAAATTATTATAATAAAATACCTAAATTCTAATTATAATGATATTTTAATTTTATATTATTTAGCTAAATTTTATTTAATTAATATTCATATAATGAAATAGAAATGATAATGTAGTGGTTAGAAAATTATGCCTCATTACTTAAGTTATGACCTTTTTGAAGAGGTTTAATCCATTTTGTGATGTTATTTTTAGAAACATAGAAACTCTATAAGGTAGATAGTTTTTAAATGATAAATTTTTTTAGATTATGAGATAAATTTTTTTTCTTTCTTTGTAAGTGGATGTGAGAAGGAGACTTAATATATTATCTAAGAAAAGTGATGTTATGTTTCTTAGTACTAAAAATGTTTCATTTATAGGAAGTATATATAATGGAATTTTGAACAATAATGATAAATAATTTATAGTTATATATATGATCTATAAACTCTTAAACTACAAATTTATACAATTATATTAAATATGTAAATTGTTTTTCCCTTATTAGTTAATACATTTTTATGCCTTTTGATTTTTACAGAGGCATCTAGTTTTCACCAATAAAATTTATTATTTATTATTAGAAATTAAATTGACCATAACAACTTATAAATACTTTATGATTAAAAATTATAATTCCTTATTATTATTTTAATTTTCAACATATCAAAAATAAATTTAAGGAAAATATTTATAATGTATATTTTTTTCAAAAATGTAACTTATGTTATAATTTTTTAATTATTTTTTTTAATTTTTATTAAAATACTGACAAATAAAAATTATATTCTAAAATATATATATGGAATCATAAAAATGATTCAGTAATTTATAATTAAATACATTATACTAATAATTGCATTATTTTATTTTGAAATAAATATATTTTCAAACATTCCTATAATTATATATTTTTAGAAAATCCCCAAAATTTCCATTAATGAATATATTCAAATGATGAATGAAAAAATACTTTTTAGTTTGTCATGTTTAAATTATAGAATTTATAGAATTTATATTTTTAATTAAAACAAGAGATAGAATGAAAAAACATATTTACAGAAAAATGTTTTTTATAATACATTCCATTGTCATTAAAATTTACTATCATGTCATAATTAAATTATAAAGAATAATTTTTTCCTGTAAAATATTGTTTCTTATAATTATTAATATGTTTCAGGAAATATAAATGCATTTCACATAAAAAATAAAATTATAAAAATATATTCCAAATCATAAAATGATTCTATTAGTTATTTTAGGTTTACCGTTTGAAATAAATTCAAGTTAAATGTAGACCATAATTCAACTATTTAATTATTTTATATGTTATATAATCATTTCATTTAAAATAATTCAATGGAATGGTTTTACTAATCTAAACTAGCATGTTTTAACTCAATATCAGTGTTCCATGTGGAAGAATCTATCGAACCCATTTATAAATTATGGAAAATGTAAAGTTAAAATTTGTTTAGATATAGAAGTGGTAAATATAATAGGTCTATTCAATAATTAGATAAAATTATGAATAAATTATAAATGGAATCCAAATGTTTCATGGATCAGTATCATCATTTGGTTGATCCATAATACTGTAATGAAATATTCTTATTATTTGTAGATGTACTTACATGAATATTTATATATGAATATATATATAAACCTATAATTAATGGATATTCTGTAGAAATAAAAAATATTAGTCCCAAAAATTTCAATTAACATAAATATATTGTTTAAATGATTTAACAACAAATTTATTTAGCATAAATTCTATACAAGTGATATGAAAACATTTACCATTATGACATAGAATATAATTTTGCAGGGAATGGTTTACCTTCTACAATATCAAAAGAAATGATACATTAGGGTTTATTTATTTTATGTATAAACCATAAAAAACTTAAACCCTTAAATATAGTTTCTTCCATTGTATATTTTGATTACGGAATAAATAATCCAAAAATTATGTTCAAGTGTACAGTTTGATCTATGTATCTCTACTAAGGGATTGTATATCTCATCCCTTAATGTAATTCCTCTAGATGTATAAAAAAATATCACAAACACCATTATGATTAATTACTATTTAATATCATGTATCACAATAAAATTCATATACTTAATAAGGAAACTAACCTCCTAAAATTACGTTCATTATACCCCATTCTTTATTAATGAATTATTTTTAAATAAAATTTATGGTCATGATAGCATTTTATTGTTGAAATATATAATAGTGATAAATAGATACTTATTACATCATGGATAAATATTTCAATGTAATAAAAATTATAATATATAATATTGAAATATAATTATGAAAAAAATAAATAAGACCATAAGTAAAAAATAAAATAATATATTAATATTCATCAACCTAAAAACCCATGAATATAATACGATAGACATTAACTATGTAAAGAGTATAACATGTTAAATATTATATATAAAACATGATATTTAATAATTGAAAATAATAACTATATAGTAAATTGGAATATATGGTCATTTAAAATCTATAGACATTTAGAAGATATTGACTATGTGAAAGAACATTCATGGGATAATTGAGTCATTAAAGGTGTAAGTTTTATTTATTTTAGAAAAAATGATGGAAAACTTCAATAAATGTAATTATATGATCTTAAAATTATAATATATAAATTTATCTAGTGGTTATAAATATGGTAATAAATAAATATTTATAAAAATGTTGAATTGATGGTGTAAATCATGAGAAATAGTTGTTAAAATGTTCATTTTTTAACCTCGTGAAATTGGAAGAATCATATGTGTTTAATCTTATTCAGGATAAAGATAAACATTAAAATGTATGGATCGATAAAATACAATTTTTTTGCATGCGTACTCATAAAAAAATCACTACAACATATATGCTACTTATATCACCACCTCCAATGACTACAACAATGTATCTAACATTAAGGGATTCATAATTAACAATATTGATTTTTTATATGAATTTTTTGAATATATTAACATATAATTACTATTTAATGAAATATTATTTTTAAAAATTATGTATTTTTATTAAAATTCTAATTAGAAGTTTATCACTTTTTTCTTTTTTATTAATTTTCACGACTTGAATAAAAATATAAATTAAAAGTGATAAGAAAATTCAATTAAATATTTATATACATATGGATTTATTTTTATAAATGAGGGGTTTTTAAATAAATAACAATTTTCATTAACTATTAAGAATATATATATTTCAAATATATGGTTTTATGTGATCTGAATAATTTTTTTTCATGAAAAAATAATTTATTAATGTTATAAGAGTAGTTTATTAAAATAAAAATAACCTAATTATTATAATATTGGTATGAAATTTGGATATCAATTTGAATGTTTCATTATTTTTTTTTCAAAAAAAAATATTTATTTTTAAGAAACTTTTTTGCACAATATTATGTTGAATGTTTTAAAATAGATTCAATATTTGGATTAAATACATCCAAATTTTATAAGGGTTTAAATTCTATAATTTTCCAAAGAAAAGAAAAATATGAATAAAAATGATTATTTTTTCAGAAATATGGTAGATATTACATAATATATATATACGAAAGAATATAATATTCTATGTGAGTTCAATTTCCGAAATGTTTCAACCTTAAGATATATTGGATCATTAATATGAGTAATGAAGGGCGATGTGTGTAATAGATCACTTGAAAAAATGGAATTATAGAATATTAAATAAGTAAATACATGGGATTCTACTCACCACTACCATTAATATCAATCCTACTCATTTATCTTATAAAAATGTTTTCATTTAATTATCTCATACCATGTTTTGGAAATTTGGTCCCAAAGAGTCCCAAATACCTCATTTATAAGAGGGTTTATAAAAGAATACTGAATTCTTCATCGTAAGTGTTATCTACTCCTTTATCCTTTTTATTATATTCATCATCATCCCATTCAAATATCGCCTTTATAAAATAAAAATTTAATTGAAATCAAAATTACTCTATAATTTTTATTTAAAAAAATTAAAAATAAAATTATAACGCATTCATTCCTTATAAATTTTTATTGTTTCGATAGGACACACAACCTATAAGTTCGATGATATGAATCATTTTAATGAATGAAAAATGAAATTAAAACGTAATTAATATATTATAATAATGATGAAATTATATTTTTATCATTAATAAATTTTAATGCATATTTTTTATTAAATAAAAATATATTATTTTCATTCAATCAATATCAATATATATTGAAATTAATAAATATTCATTATGAACCACCACCAAAACATACATGAATGTATCATAAAACTCGATAATAATATTTAATTCTTTTAAATCATCAACATGGTGTTTTTAAAAATAATAAAAACATGATTATTGTTTGAGGAAAAAACCTAATTATTTAAACAATTATAAAATAAATGGGGAAATAAACACCTAAATATAACTTTTAAAATTGAATAATTATCAAATGGGTATTAATAGTAATAAATAGAAAGGAACTGATGGGAATACATATAAATTTCAATATAGTATAGATGAATAATATAGACACATTATTCATAGTAGTGGTTAGAGGAACCCAATCAGGAAGGAATTTCCATGTTACAATTCTTTCTTGATTGAAACTCATTTCATTAGTTAATAATCATACTTATTTCCACTATATTATTATAATATATTAATTTTATGTTCCTAATATATCAGATAAAAACTATTATATTCTCTGTCTGAAATTTACTTTTTCAATTGAAAATAATTTTCATTGGATGATTTATTACGCCCTATATGGTATAGTGTTTTAAGAATAATTTTCTTCCTCTATATAATTTTTTCACTTATATGCCTATTTTCATACTTAAAAAAGTGTTTATCAATTAATTTGAAATTAATATATTTATTCATTTATATAAATCAATTTTTAATTTTTAATTATATGGAAAATTAAAGGTTATATTTATTTCATTGACATGGGTCGTTTTTAAAATATTACAACCTATTAATGATTTACTATTTTCATTTTGGGATATATTTATATTTTTACTTACATTTCTCTTCTAAATTAACATTATTTTTTAATAACGAAGTAATGGGATGGTCAATTTTAAAATAATTTTGTGAAATAATTTTTCTTCTATTAAAACTGCATTTATTATGGATTTTAACATCACTTTTACAAAAAATAATTACCAAATCCACAACATTAAACTTTTCAGTTTTTGGATTAAATTTAGATAAAAAATATAATAATTAATAATCTATTTAATTATGGTTCATTACTCACTAACATATTAATGTTATTCAATTTTTAATTTTTTCACTAAATTGTTTGGTGTTGTTCAGATCTAATTCCAAATTATATCTTAAATGATACCTTATGAAAATGATAAGGAACACATTTTATTATCATGGGATTTCATTTTTGTTTATGAGTGATTATTTAAAATTGATCATAAATTTACTATCATTAAATATGTTATTACCAATAGAAAATTATTATATCTATTTAGTGATTTTGATAAATATTTATGACTGATAAAAAATTTGTGTTACGTGTATACATGATGTGGGTAAGAATGATCATATTTTATGCAATGACTTGATGTGATTAGCTATCTTCAAAAACTATTTTTTGTTATAAGGATGTATGATATATTTAAATTTATATTATTTCCTATTATTATTATTATTATTATATTATACTATAATATATTTTTATAGATCATGATCATTTTATAATGATTTATTCTAGAATTACATAGTAAATAGTATATTCTCGTAATGATTTTTTGTGGTTGAATGCATATAGTTTGTGATCTATGAACATTTTATAATGATTTGTGATAAAATATTACAATTTCATATTATTATTCCATAATTTAATTATTCCACCCTTTATCATGTCTTTTAACAAGTTTATCATCTCATGATAAATCGTATCTAACACATTGATGTGATTTTTAACTTACTATGAATTTGATCTCACCCCTTTCTTATGTCATATATTTCTCCGAGAAATAATTTATAGGATTATTTATAGGAACTAATAACTTGTGGATATTTTTAGGATATTTTTTAGTCATTATAGAATTAAAAATAGAAATGCTGATAATTTAAAAAAATAGTAAAATTTTTTATTCTCTTGTTGAAGTATTTTTCTGGGAATTAATGAAAACATATATAAAATTTTGTGGTTTTTTTGAATTTGGTAAAATAATTTTATTGGGTTTATATATTTTGAATGTTACATTACGAAGTATAATGAAACCAAACACAATAAAAACTAAGCCAAAAAATAGTCTATTAGGATTAAATAATTATTTGATAATGCAAGACATCACATATTTAATTAATGTTTATATGAATGTTTACGAATAATTTGTGATGTTATTTTTATTTATTACTCATGTTATAAATTTAATTTATTGTGGATGTCAATAACCATGATGAACTGATTGAAAATGAATTTTTTGAATAATGTTGTGATTCTATTACGAAACAATAGTAACGGATATTGTTTGAAAATAATCATGGATATGTTATATTAAGTAAGGAGTATTAACCTATACTATATAGAGCACATAAAATCCTCCAAAAAATGACAAATCTCTTTATAATGACATTGATCCGAAAAAATACACTATCCATTATTAAATATTATAATATATTAATTAATAGTAAATACATAATCATAATAAAAAAAATATGTTCTATTCATTAATGCAATGAAAATTATTGAATAAATTAAAAATTTACAGATTGGAAGGTGATATAGGGATATTTAATAAATCGAGAAAGAAAATTAGTCAATATAATAATATTGATTAAAAAAATGAGGGAAAATTCAAAAATTATTCCTTAAAATATTTTTCAACAAAACACATCACATCAAAAAATAGGGAAAATTTCCAAATATTAAGTAAAATAGGAGGAATCATTTGGTTCATATTAATAAAACATCCCAAAAGATGAATTTAATTCTTATGGTTCTCTAATCAAAATGAAAAAAAAACATTTACCGTTTCATTAGTGATATAAAACCATATCTCAAAAATATAGTACATATATTGGATATTGGATTCAATAATGAAAATTTTCAATGTGATGTTAAAGACGAATTAGAAATATGAGACTCCAACATTTCTCAAAATATTTGGCACAACATGAGGAAATTGTAATTTTTTATAAGATCATATAATAATTCTCATTGAAAAATGAAGTTTAAATTATCTATATTCTAAAATTTTGGAAATAATATGGTATGTAATTACATAAAAATAAGAACAAGAGGTTTCTATTATAACTAACTAGTTCACCAGGATGACGATAAACCTAGGTAAATAAAGCGGTTAATCAATATAATAGTAGATAAGATTTTTATGTCTAATCCTCTAAACAAATTTTAATTCCCAAAATATGAGTACATTAAGAATTATATAAATCAATTACCTTTTCCAATGGATAATGAGATGATTTTATGTCAACTACCACTGAATCCATGGGACCATGTAAATGAATATGTGATCAAAACCATTATAGTGGATGATGATAACAATATATAAATATATACCCCATTTATCTACTAAATAACTAGAGGAAAATTATTTTATTTTGGTCACTATTATCCTTTATTATATTTAATGTTTTATAATAGTATTAATTAGCATCCTAAAACATTGGATATAGAGTTATTTATTAATATACACTTCTGTGTGATGATTTTATGTCGAGTATATAAATGCTTATTGATTATGATTTATGGGAAGGTACTTCATTATAATGTTTAAATATGTACCTTATTATATTAAATCAAATATGGGGCATAGATTATCCCCCTCCAAATAAAAAACCTACCTATTTATTTTATCATATAAAATTTTCCATATTTAATATACCACATGGAATTATTTGAATTAAAGAATAAACATCATGAGTAACTGGACCAGGTTTTTATACACACATGTTATCAACTACAGAGTGACCCATCTCTCATTTAAAAATAATTATTGGTTAATGTATCATTTCAAGGATAATATAAATCATAACTATGTCATAATTAATAAAAAATATTTTTTATTATTTTTAATTGATTATATGAACAACTAATAGTTTGTCAATAATTCAATAAGGTGGATATTTTATCTAGAAATTAATATGTAGGATGTAGGGGAGATATACACTATAATATCTCCTTTATATGAAATGGAAAACATTAATTCATAGTGAATCCATTATGAATCAAAAATAAACCAACTATATTTACTGATCTAGTAAATAAAATATTTAGGAATTAAATTAATATATTTTATGTAGCTATTTTTAATTAAATCCACACATGTTATATGGGAATTGAAAAAAAACAATACACTTATAGGATTACACTAATAAATTTATAAAAAATGATGTTAGAAAAAATTTTATATTTTGTGTTCATGTAATCTTAATAGAGGATATATATTGTTCATTCAGTAATATGGGTCATTAAATAATGTCTTAGACAAGAATATGTGACTATGATCTTTTATTTTATGGGATTGGATAGAAATGTTTAATGATTCTTGATAAATTTATTGTGATATTCAAATACAAAATTGATGTTAATTTACAAGGGAGTATAGTTTATTTATAGATTAATGATAATATAAAAATAGGTCTTAAAAAGAATCCATTCACTACCCATTTTTTTACTGCCACCTGTTGTGGTGATTTTTTGAGATATAAATTAATTCCTTAATAAAGGTATTGGTATGTGTATGTGTAAAAAATTTAAATTTGTTAATTTATGCTTTTTTTTAATATAAACACAATCATAAAAAATATATGTCCCATAATAATGAGATACTTACTATAATATTTTCATTAATTAATTGAAGCAATTATCTATATATAGATAATTGTTATATATATAGTAATGATAAGATAATAATTAATATATTTTTAATGAAATTTTTTTGTAATGAACAAAATATTTTTTACTCTTTTTAGGAGGACATTTTTGAGAGAATAATAATTGGGGAATTAATTGTGAATTCAAACATTGTGACATCTCTATGTGTTTTTTTATGATTTTTATTGACCCTAAAATGTCACATCAAGTGATGGAATGGGAATTTGAGTAGGTTCCTGGAGACCCATTCCATTTTTTGGCTATTTTTGGTGGATCACACAGAAAACATAAGTCGAGTATCAAAAATCCGAATGAAAACCATGTGGTTTTCATTTGAATCATATTCATGTTGAGAACCATTTTATCCATTCAGTGATTGTCTTTTTTTAGGGTTCACAATAAAAATTTAACGGGGTCCACACAATATGGAATGAGGCCTTTTGTTGCTACAAATATTGATTTAAAACCCAAGAAGAACATACAAGATGGATATAGGAGAGGGGGTGGGATTGTTTATGGTGATCACAATACGAAATAGGAGGTCTATGGCATGATCAGAGTATGTGATAATGCATCACTTCAAGGATAACATGGTGATTGTATAAAATAACATATGAGATTTTGATTAACAAGTGAATATTGGTTATTTGACCACTACATTCATTAGGATTTAGTTCAACATGGTATGTGTGTGAGGCCCATCCATTTAGATCATCCACATCTAACCACTTACTGATTCCACCTGATGGGATGTGTTTTGGTGGAATATTTATGGTGGTTTATGAGATTTTCCTCTTCATTCCATCTATTTTTCTTTTCCATTTCCATGAAACTGATATTGTGGGATCTGTGATATGGTTTATGGTAATGATTTAATCAAATAATTTTAAAATCATTCCTATATCACTGTTTTTGGTTTTTATGTATAATAAATTCCAAAAAAAGTACGAACAAATGATGTCAAAAGTACTTTTGGTGACACGATAATGCTTTATGAGTTTATAGTCATAACTAGTCACTATATAAAATTGAATAAATAATTATAAATTAAAGAATAAATTTCTTTTGTGATATGATATAGGAGAACTAAACTAAATAAAATATCATGAGAATCAGAGACCAAATTTTTTATGTTGATTTGATCATTTTGATGATGGTAACTCTAATGTTATAAGCGGTTTATATAATATTATGTCAAAAAAGGTATTAATGAGAAAGGGATGATATATCACTTTATTGGAATAGGTATATGGTTGGTGAAAAATTATTCCCTATGGTAAGTGATAGGATGGATTTTAGTATCACTGCATTTGAATGATTTCTCATTAATAGTATGGGTATTTTGGAATCAACAGATGAATACGATTCCAAATTTTAATTGTTCTTGTTCAGTTTGAGGGAGAACATGCATATGTATCCAAACTTGTGGTGATATTTTAATGTACAATATTGATTATATATTATTTTTGGGGTATAATTCTATTATGAATTTTAGATATGGTCATTTAATAGTTCACAAATCTCATGATTTATGAGTGGAACCCTATGTTGGGTATAGTTCTCTCTTAGTATGTACCATTAACATTATTGGTACTATGATTATTGATGTTATTTTTTTATATATCTTTGGAGGGGTGGATGAATAGATTCATTTATGGATAATATATTTTTTATAATGTATTAAATCATTTTAATGATGGTTTTAGAGATTGACATATTTCGTCACCCCAAGAATACCAAGTCCTGGCGAGGCGTGGGATTGCTATAAGCCTGATTCTATTTCTAGATTTTGTGGTTATGAAGATACAATAGAAAAATATAAATCAATATATTTTTTTTGTGGCTTGGTATGGATTATAATTTACTTACATAAAAATAAGAGGGAATCCATATATGATTTATTAATGATGAGGTACGTCGAGTTGTGGGTGAGGTATTGAGTTAGTAGAAATATAGAGATGTTATAGAATGATTTTGAGATAGATTCCATGCATGTATTCTATGGTATATATGATATGGTTGTTATATATTCAAATGAGTGATAGTTGTGGAGGTTAGGATAATAATTTTAATAATTGAGATGGAATTAGTTAGTATTTCATAGACCATACTGTAACTGTGATTGTTGTCCTTGGGATATATGGGGTTTCCTTGAGATCGAGGATATTGTCATGTACAACCATGTGTGAGATGTTATTAGATAAAAATTTCTTATGATAATGACCAAAATAGAGGATATGGGTTAGATGGTGACCCCAAAACAAGTGAGAGGTTGGTGGATCTAATATCTTATCTCTGCTAATCAAGATGTCTTGGTGATAATACTTTTTTGGTGACCTCTTTTTAGAGGGGGTTTAAATTGGATGTTTGGAGAGAGATATATACATATTGAGAGATTAGTGGTCAATACATGGTGAAAACCAAACCCTATAACATTGGTAATTGTTTGAGGATTACTGGGTCACCCTACAATGATCCATAAGGTATGGCAATGTTGGTACGTTTGGTGGACTGGGGATGTTTCATTTCAAAAATAAGCCAATGTAACTGCAATCAAGTTTCATGGTATCCATTTAAGAACATAATGAACAAATTTTTAGGGTTTCATAGTCACTATGTTATCATAATATTACTAAGTCTCTTATATAAAAATGATTACTTTTTTAACTAATTTAACTCTTGCATGTGTTTATAATTTTTCGTATGTTAGGGGAATTTGTAAAGACTGTAATTTATGGATTCTTTCATATAATTCATTCCAACTATTGTGTGTGTAAAAAATTACATTTTAATTTCATACAGATCATAGGTTATGTATAGGATCATTCTATGGAAGATCAATTTGTATTTTATACTGGGAATGATGTTAATATTAGGGATGTAATTAGTGCCTCCATATTTTTTTTATTTCTGTATTTTTTTATTGGGTAAATGATAGAAGAGTTATCATGTATGAGTATATTATTTGACTTTAATTTGTAATAAAAATTATTTTTATTGATTATATATACTAATTTGGATATATTATATAAGGGGTTTTGGTATTTAAACATTTTAGGCATTTATTCAAGGTGATAGTCTGCTAAATATATAACATAGTTTGTTGGAAAATGTACGATTTATTTGGAATAAATAAATCCACACATGAGTTAAAATAACCTTATAAATAGTATTTATGATATTATCCATAGTGTTATATATCTATAATGAACCATTTGAGATAGATTATATTAATAATATATTGTACATTTTCATTAAATTACCTTTATAGATAGAAAAACTAGGTGTCTAATGCTACATATAGATAATAAATTTCAATATTATCCATATATTTGATAGGTAAACAATCAATCAACATTGATATAATGAGAAAAAATTTAGATATATTATATGAATGGATAAAATACTCTCTTTTAAAAATTATTTCCCCCATCTATTCATATAATGATTTTGGGTTATTGGAATGGAAAAATTGATTTATAAAATCTTTACGTAATATTTTAGATTTCAAACATGAGAAAAATGGAGTTATAAGATTTAGATATATGATATATGTACCATCATTAACATAAATTAAGATGGAAAATTTGAGATGATTCTTATATCAGATCATTGTCTACCAACTCAGGAAGAAAATAGATGTATTGGGGCTGTAAATACAATTCTGTTAGAAAATCAGGAAGAGGGAGACTATATAATTTATATCAAATTGGTTTGCCTAATGTCATGTCATTATTGAATTTTATATGTCTAAATGAATGATTCAACATTTATCCATAACCATATATAAAATAGATAATAGTTCCAATTATTTTTTCCTTGGTCTTCTCTCGACCTCTTGAGGTTATAATTCCTTCTGGGATATAGAAGATCAAATATGAAATTTTAAAAGTATAATTTCAACTTAAAATGTATAGTTTGAAAATTATATTCTAATGAAATATATAATTGAACATATAAGGCATCATAGAGTACCAATTTAAGAAATCTCTAATCAAGATATATGGTTTACCTCAACATTCTCAAGAATTATCCTACAAGTATTGCAGACATAACTGATTATTTCCAAGATTTTATTAATCAATTTGACGATAAATTAAAAATGAAATTTAAATTAATGAATAATATTATACGGTCATTGTAGATGGTTTTAAATATAATATGTAATCAATATATTTCAATAGTATTATATTCATATAATTTTATACAAAAATAGTAAAATAACACCATATGATGTACTATATGGGAAAACAATTAGAACTACGATGTAACCAGATTATGAAAAAGGGAGAATGTAATTCAAAACAGATCATGATTACGAATTGTTAAATTAGGTTGAATACATTAATAAATATATTAACTAATTAAAAAATTTGACCAAATAGTAATTCCAATAATAATTAATGAGACCTGTTCTTTGAGTTTAGTGATAATTTATTCTGTTAACTCGCTCCATGAAAGAGGGTTATGATATTTAATAATAAAGTAATAGTAAGTCATAGATACATAATTCCCTTAAGGATTCATGTTTTAATTGAGACTATAATTTATAAACTAGTTTTCAAATAAAATATATCAAAAGGGAAAAAATTATTCCAATTCACTTTTTAAAGTAGGTACAAAACAAATCCATCCAATGTACAGAACATAGTGGTTATAAAAATAAAACATGATCTCACTAATTTGGAATAACCCATGATGATATAATATCATAGAGATGAAGTATTACTGATCATGATTAGACATCATAGTAGAGTTTTTTGGATAAATAATACGTTTGAGGAATAACCATGTGAACCTAATGATGTAACGAATCAAAATCTCCCCTATATTTTATTATGTTAGAAATAAAATTGGGATAGATAATTATTTAAAGGGGGAGAAAGTGACACATTACATTTTTATAATCAAATTATATTTTAATGAAAATGTTTTTTTAATATACATTCATTCTCATAACAACAAAAATTTTTGAAAAAATAATTATCACATTAATGTAAAATAATAAAAATGATTAAATATCCAAAGATAGATAATGAAAATATAGTTAATAAATTTAATAATATAATAAATCTATATATAAATATAAAAATTGAAATATTCATCATCCTGATCACCTATGATGATCGTAGCGTTTATAAATATTATAGAGAGAATACAAAAATTTAGAAATATGATATAAAATATAGGAAGTTAAATTATTGAATGAAAATAAAAATTTCATGCAAAAAATTCAAAGGAATAAAATATTACCTTTATTAGATTTTTGACCATATATGAATGTTGGGAGTATATAGATACTAATCATATTAGGCCATAGGGTAGACACAATCATTTTATAATGGAGTTATTAATGATATTATTTTAATTTAGAGAAAAAATAGTATTATATATGTAATTAATATAATTCTATTATGGTACCATCATAATATAGTAATTAATATTGTTGGAGTATATGATCACTTTGTGAAATTTATATAAAATGGAAGAATATAGATAATCAAATTGTACAATTCATCCATGTATATATCAGTTTTCTAATATTTGGATGGAGGTAGAATCAAAAGAATTTGTCGTTGACCAATCCCAACATGAACCACATCATCTACAACTTGAGTGAAGTCATCTGTGAGAAAATCCCAACTTATAATTACTATTAAAAAATAAAAAATATATTAAAAACATAAATTTTATTATTATTTTTCATATATATATTTTTATTCAAATTTTTATTTTATTAAGAAGATAAAATTTAATTAATGAATATAAATTTGATTATAAAAATGAAAATTAATATTTTCATACAAATTTTGTTCCACAAATCACCGAATATTTTGTAAATAAATAATAAATTTCAAGTGATAATAATAAATATAGTTCTCAGTGAATTTTTTTTAAATGAATTTTATTACATTGATAAAAATATAGAAACATGTTTTGTGATTATATTAACATAATTTAATTATAACATATTTATTTTTAATATTATAGCTAATAATAATAAATTCATTTAATTATTAAGAATATCTTTTCTGAAACCATTATTTTTGATGACTTAAAATTTTTATTTTTTAATTAAATTTATCACCATATGATGCTTTATTTCCTAAAATAACTAATATATATATTTCTAATGTCTCAATTAGATATTTTTTGTAATTTGGTAATTTTCATTAAAAAGGAAAAACACATTAAAAAAGTTAAAATACATTAAATATGACATTATAATATACTTTTGAAACAATACTACCAAGTTATATTTATTGATATTAATTATTTGGTAACCATTATAATGGATAATTAATTTATTTAATGAGGTATTTTTATTTAAGTGAATCAGTTGATATAATGAAATTTTAAAATATTGTATAATTATTTCTGTAGGATTCTTCTCACCACTCTTTTGAATACCTACACAACAGTGAGATCCCAAACCAGTATTCACATCGTTTCCCTCAGATATTATTACCCAAAGTATCTATTTGATATTATTATTCCAAATTTGAGAAAAACTTTCTATATGTGGTCCAAAATAATTAATTTACGAGGGGGTATTAAAGGGATTATTAAACTCTTTAACAAAAGTATTATCGTTTCCAAATTTTTTAAATATATTCATCTAGCTATTGTAAAATATAATAAATTCATAAAATATTAGACAATTTTTATAACTATATATATTTATAATATTGGGGATACATTAATATAACATAATCTTCTTAACCAAATTTTTTTTATATTATCTTTTATATTGAGTCTGTTTTACCACCTACATGAACATTAATTTAACATTTCCATAATAAATTATATAAAAACATAAATAATTGTATTATTTATCATTAGTGGTGAAGTTAAGTATTTTTTATATTTCAATAATTGTATTATGGATTAGTATATTAAATATTATAATCAATTCCTTTTTACTAAATCAATATCCATAAAATAATTTCTAATAGCTTAGCAATAACCATCACCAAAACATCCATGAAACTATCATAGAAAATTATAAATATATTTAAAAAATATAAACCTAATTTTTATTAAAATTCTTTTTCTAATGAGAACTTGGTCATGGAGCAATTACCGAATCTACCATAGTGGGTTATGGATATAAAACAAATATCAATTTAGACCTCAATATAAATAAAAAAATGAATAATAAATTAATATAAAATAAGAAATAATAAAATAATATTATAATGTATTTTATTCCTATAAATGAATTTTAATCCAAAATTAATTATATGGGATTTTAGAAGGTGGTAGATCTTGTTATAATCTATGTTATGAATTTCTTTCATGACTCAATATCCTTTCTATAGGACATAATCTGACACAATAAAATATGTTCTTCTTAGATAGATATGTTCAATATATTATCTATCTTTTATTATGTCTCCAATTTATCTATATTTATAATTATATTTCATATAAATGTATTATTATTTGGTTGGATTCTTTCTTCATGTGAATACATTTTTTTATGAATAATTTTCATCCACTGTATGTGTTATTTTTTGATCATGTTCGCGTTTCATGTTAAAATTATTATTATTTTGAGAGTCAAATATTAATTATATTATGTTACCCTGAAATGAATATTTAATTATTTTCATAAATAGACTATATATCTCTATTATTAAAGTTGTATTCTAATAAAATGATAGAAAAATCATATAATGTTCTTTTTTCCCATTTTGTGAAATTTAAAATCCTAAAATACACATTTTTCTAATGAGAGGGATCCATTTTAGGAAACTTTATATTGAAACTTGTTATTTTATGAAATTTTTAACCCTTTAAAACGTTTATTGAAATATCATATAAAACAGTTTTTTTGGAAAAAAAATTATGTTGAAAAAAATCTATTTTTCAGGAATTCCTTTATGTTTTCGAATATTAATCAAAACATCAATATTTTCATGAATTATGGATCATGTATCACAATAATATTATCTTATGATTTGTTATTTTATTATTGAATTTTGTGAATCATTCCCATCCAATAATGGATTAATTCTTTTGTGATGATTGATGAAAATTCTATACAACCCATTACCTTTTCAGGTGGTTTCCATGAAATGTTGTATGATTGTTTCATATCGAATAAAAATGTTGGTTTTTTATTATAAAATAAATGTTCTATGATTTTATATACCTATAATTAAATTTTAAATGATTTATCTCACATGTTTTAATTATCTTATGTGTATAGATTACACGGATAATTATTTTCCAATATTAGTTGTGGGAATTATGTGATTGTCCATGTTCATGGTGTTACAAATGGACATAATCCGATCAACTAAATTAAAAATGTAATTATTTTATTTTATTATAATTATGGATCATTTTTGTGTTAGTTTTCTATATATGATGATTATTTTCATATTATTTCACACACATAAAAATTATTAAACTATATGCCTTTTTAACATTCCATTGGTAGATTTATGCTCCAATTATAAGATCTACAACAATGTTTTCAAGATTTATATTTTATTCAAATGATTAAATTATGTTAAATTATTAATTAGAGATCTCCCTCACGTTCATCCAATGATACATGTTTATGATATAATATTAAATCCTCATCTAATCATTGTTCAACACATTCTGTTACTCAAAATTTCAGATAACTGTATTATTATGTTTCTTCCTTGAATTCGGACTGAAATACTATATTATATTTTGGATTATATATTGTGTGTATAATTTTATGTGATATATTAATTTAGTGATACAAAATTTTATGTTTACCTATATAATCAACGAAAAACTAATCCTTTATGGTTAAGTGTTTTTTAATTAAAAGAAGTAATGAATAAATAATTTTTATTATGTAATAATTTATTTTTTATACATGGGTCACATCAATATTTAAGAAACAATACTTATGAGTGGGAATAATTGGAACCCAAAGAAGAAATAAAATATTAATTCCATGTTATATTATTTACTGAGGATTTGTTATAAAATTTCAATAATAAAACTTATAATGGTTGAATAATATATGACCAAGAGTCTTATATTTTGAATATGAATTGTATATATATTTGATCATATTTCTATATAATGTAAAATTTAAAACACATAAACCACTACATAAAATTTAAAATAACATTATCAATAAAAAATATTCATAGAAAAGACAAATATATTTGATAACATTAAAAATATTAAATTGATATAATAATAATAATAATAATAAATATAAATTAAAATGTTCAATTTATATGATATTAATATTTTAGAGATATCACATTAGAAAAATATTCAATAAAAATAATACAAAATATTAAATGTTTGACTGTAATTTTTTAAAAATTTATATAGAAAATTAAATAATTAATTAAATTATTTTACATTTAAATTTGAAATATTTAGTTGAAATATAAATCCAATATAACCCTTTTAATAGTAACATAACCGTTTAAATATTATCATACGACTTGGAATATTCATATCACTCTTATAACATAAACAAAACCATTAAAATGTTTAAATAAATTTTAATGATCATATCATATGAACAATTTATGAATATAAAAATTCATTACATTTATGAAGTATTTTTTCAAATTAGACAGTCATAAATGATATATAATTATTTTTAAAAATAGTGGATTATAAATTAATTTTTAGAAAAAATAAATTTTATATTAATATTTATTATTTAAAATTCTGTTTTATTTAAAATAATCTTCATTAAATTTCATTAATTTTTTGAATCATCGCATCCAGATTATTCATGTTTATTTTTATGAGAATGAATTATTTGGTAAATATTGTCAATTTTTTTAAATAAACAGTGTATTTAGTAAGATTATATTTATAAAAAAAATCGAAATTTGTTATTGAGTGGTCATTTCAAAAAACAATAAGTCCAATGTGTTAAATAATGTATTTAAAAAGAAAATAAAAAATGTAATACCCTGGATTTCAATTTTATTTTTTTAAATATTAAATGAATTTTTTTTAATACTAGACTCTGAGAAGGAACATAATTCCAAGGCCAAGAATTGAAGGAACATATTTTTGAACTAATTATATGGTTTATTAAATAATTGTGAGATAGAGTTCTTCCACCATTCAAACCGGTGCCCAGATAAAAAATCCAAGGGCATCATTGAACTAATAGAATCGAGATTTTCTTATAAAGGGCCTAACATTGGACTGTGCATGCCAGCAATGGGATCTAGTTTTTGGTTGTAAATAAAATAATTGAGTAATGATTATTTTATTTTCAAATCCATATAAGTCTTAAACGGTAAATCATATTGGAAATCAGAGAGTACAATTGAACTCATTAGGTCGTGCTTCCCTTAGGCGGAGAATAACCTTTTCCGGCATGATTTGAGGGTGAATATTAGTTTTAAGACTTTTCAGAATAAAATTAAAATAACTTATAACATCATTTTGTTTTTTTTCATTATATTTAATCATTTTAATGTCAATTCGTTGGTGCAACAATGATTCTACGCTGAATATCATTAATGAATTTCATTAATGAATCTTGTAAATAAATTTCATTAATGAGTCCACGTAATGACACTACAACACAATGTAATAGAAGAAAGAATCAGTATTTCATCAATTAATAGCGTAACAAGCAATAATAAATTTTTGGCACAATCCTGGAATCGCTTTGAGGCATTGGTGGGTGGCGAAGAAGAACAACGAACACACTTTCAGTCACGCTTCGATATATCGCTAGAAACATTGGGTGTAATATCACTAACAAAGAACAGAGGCATGTGATCCCATTCATCCTCGACCAAAAATCCTTCCACTGGTAGAGGATTAAATCTTTGTGAATTTATTTTGTTCATTGTTCGTGATTTGGAGCTACAAATGTGGTTTGAACCATAGACAGATGACTCATTGATTGAATGCCGATGGGGGAGGGTTTTATCTCATGGTTTTGGTTTTGGATAATTAATGTTAGAAACATAATCTCCCAATGGCTTGTTCCCCACATGAACAAGGCCATGATTTCTCTGTCTTTTGTATTTTGCATGTACTTCATGATGAAACCCCCAGATCGACAACAATTTTACCTAGATGTCGTAGTAGAGGTGGAGGTGAAATGAGAAGTCTGAGATCACTGATAGTTTGAGAATAAGACCACCAGAGTGGACTTGGTGGCCTGCGGAAGACACCACTCGCGCAACAATGTCGGCGGCAGTGGCCCATGGTGGAGGCCACAGGTAGGGTACATTGCGTTGAGGCAACAAAGATTGTGGTCCCTAACCATGGTGGTGTGGCATGGGGGCGCCACTCTAATGTGGAATTGGAGGAGTGTCATGCAAATGTGTGCCACAATATATGGGACACATGGTCTACATGGGACCACTGGAAACATAGGGTTCGTTTTTCACCATCCAAGTGGTGGTTCTGCTCGGGCGCCACATAAGAAAAGAAATCGTCTGATGCGGGCTACAGTGAGTAGGTGGAATGTTGTCCACTCAGGACCACCTGCAGGTAGGAGGTGACCAACCTCAGCCAATAGTGTGGTAATGTTATCTGGGCCCCAAGGTATTCGAGGCTGGAGGAGATCTATCAATCCAATGAGGGCTTGGACATTGGATCAAATCGGGAAACTGGGCGGCTTGGGTTGGGGAATTTCTTGGCCACTAAATCTTGGGGCATGCCCAAGTAAACTAGGTCGTTGGGAAACTGCGGGTTGGACCAATGGTCGGACCGGGATGGGTCCAGCATGGCCCAATGGTCCTAGCCCAGTGTCCAAGCCAGACCAGGTCAGCCCACACCTCAACCGAGTTGGGTAGGGTCAGTAGAACCATGTAATGTCATGTGGGACCCCCACCCCCAACAGTTGGGTTGGACGGGTTGGTTTGGCCATGTCAGGCTGGGCCTGAATGCAACCGCTCCCAGTTTACTAAAATGCCAATATCCTTAAGACTAAGCATCTGATTGATGTGCCGTCTATGGAATTGGGACACTTGATATAAGGCAGTAATTTTGGAATCTTTTATATGGGATTACATGATAGTCTAGATTTGACGGATGGATTGATGAGTAGATTCTTCTTAAATAAAGCGCACATGAGAGCGGGAATCCTACGACTAGCTGTGACATGAAGGATATGACAACTAGACTTCAGTGGTCTAGAAGATGATCATACATTAGTGGTGTAGTAGTTGAGAGTACCTCCTTGGATTAGTAGATGAGCAGAATATAGTGGTTCAGCAGACTACTTAACCTTAGTGGTTCAACTGACAAGTGTACCTTAGTGGTTCAACCAAAAAGCGTACCTTGATTGTTTATCCAATGAGCCTACCTCTGTGGTTCATATAATGAGCATACCTCAGTGGTTCAGCAAATGATCATACCTCATTGCTTCAGCAGAAGAGTTTACCTTATTGGTTCTGTCGAGTAGTATACCTATGTGGTTCCTATGAGCGTACCTCAGTGTTTCAATAGACGAGAATACCTTAGTGTTTCATCAGATGAGCATACCTCAGTGGTTTAGTAGGCTATCATTCCTTAGTGGTTCTACTAACAGGAATACCTTAGTGGTTCAACAGACGAGCATACCATAGAGGTTCAATAGAGGACCATACCATAATGGTCCCCCAGACGAGCATACCTCCATAGTTCGGGTGATGAGCGGACCACATTGGTCCAATAGCGGAACAGACCTTGTTGCCTTTTCAGGGGTGATTCCCTCATCAATATAAGATAAATCTAATATATGATTGGTAATATTCATTTATATACTTTGAGTAATATCTAAGGATATCTTCCTTTTCTGTGTTATTTTTTTGAGTGATCTTGATTTGTAGTCCTACTCTTTGGTCATTCCATTGTGGTTTGGGGTACCTACTAAGTATTGTGTTACTCACCCCTTCTTGGGATTTGGATGGACGCAACATGTATTTAGTAGTTGATCAATGTTTCGATAGAGTCATTGGTGGTATAGAACCATGTGGTGATCAGTGATATGGGATATATGGGCATAATTATATGACTACAGGCAACTACCTTCACCTACCCATTAGGTAGGGTCTCTAGTGGACGGACCATGGTAGTTGTACATTCCTTTTTTGTTTTGGTCAATTATTCTATCCCCTTTGTCATTTCAATTGTTATTTACTCTTATTAATTGTCTTAGTGATAGTGGTGGTTTACTTTGTGTTTAATTTACACATTTTGAGCATTTTTCATATGTACAAGTTTAATGGAATATTTCATTCTTTTTTGGGATATGTCTTTTTGGTGCTATTCGCCAGCACCTGGCCTATCGATGTTGGTCTTAGGGTAGTCATGGCATGGGCTCGGGTGGATAGGTCGCGAAGAATTGGTATTATAGGAGATTAATTCTACCATAAAAAATCAGAGTCCCTAAATTTTAATGGAAAATAGTGTTAATTGTTTTGAGTTCGGCTTTCAGGCTAGGGAGTCTAGTGTTGGGGTTGTGACCGACGTATCTATACACTAAGATCCTAAATACATTTTTTAAAATTAGTGAATGAAAATACTAGTTGAATGCATCTTTGAGGGGTTTTTGATGATCTTTTTTAGTCAGATTCAGCTCGAATGTTATAATAACTTGATTTTGCTTCATCTTGATCTCTTTAATGATGCATACACGTATATAGCCATCCAGGATTTCTATTTGTGGACATGAGGATGCTCCATAGAGTGATGATTCCTTGTTACATGGGATGTTTCCAATGATGGCACCTTCAGGTGGTGTGCAAGTGACAACACTACTCAGTGGTTAGTAGTTACTGCCAGTGATACTATTAGAAGATGCATGTAGGATATGTTCCTTACATGAGTTCCCGTGATAGAGACCACATTGGTTTAGGGCAGAGACAAATATTTAGGACATTGAGGATTAGATGGAGGTAGTGATGTGAGCCGTCTTATTAGTGAAGATTCCACATGACATGATGGTAGTTCTAATAGCCTGCCTTTTTCAAGGATCATTGGGGGAGATGCTGGAGTTTGACCTTCTATACTAATGTGTAGGTGACCCTCACCTTGTATGAAATCGAGTGACTATTCTGAGCGGAGTTATTCCCCATGAAATTATACTTAGTGTGCACATAGGATATGGTTCACTTATAGAAGGTAATCCTGATAATGGATGAGTACTCATGGAGGTTCAGAGACCTCTCCTGATACTCTATGAATGTGGTGTGAGACAAATTATTTAGCGATTTTACCATTGAGAAGGGAGTTCTATGGGAGATCAAAGCAGAAATTATTTCCCCTACCATGCATATGTAGGATGGGGTGATGGAGTGATCTGTACTTGTAGAGGGCTTCCTCATTTAATAGGCACCAATAGTAGGAGTTACCACCGATTGACAGGTGACTGATTTAGCATGGAGGGTAGCCAACAGATTACAAAAAGGCTGAAATGGGACAGTCCATTCGGAGGATGCCCACATGTCTCAGGGTTGGAGGTATGAAGCCCGTGGGGAAAAGGTAATCATCAGATATGTAAATATTGCTACACAAGTGGCGGGCATGGGCACATGGATTGGGATTCCCCGATTCACTGCGCATAGGATCTACAGTTGGTAAAGGGACAACCAAGGTAGATTTAGAGACATCATATGGGTAGTTCATTAGGTGGTGGATGTGCATAGGTGCAGGATGAGTGTCAAGAGGTTGGTGTAGGTATGATAAACTACCGCCACAGCACCTAGACGGTCCTCCACGGTCTCTAGGAGTAGTTGTATAGTGACAGGCCCAGCATCAGGCAGTCAAGGCATATGGTGCCGGCATCCCATATATGATACAAGGTATGATTTGGGTCTTCTCAAATTTAGATATAGTTTTTATAAGAATAGGTTTCAATCACTCTTTTCATTCCATACATATTATTTGGAGCTCAGATATTCATATCAAGCTGTTGGGAGAATCCGTACAATCTGATACTCTTAGGGGAATGGATTTTATGGTCACACACTGGTGAAAACAGTTTTAGTTTACTCTTTGAGGTGAGAGATTTAAATAGGATATCCTAATAAGGGCTTTGTGTTCTTATAATGTCATGTTTGTTATGGAATGTCTACAAGTATTCCATTATCTGATCAAAGGTTTTAGGCTCACAGTGCGATGTGTCTGTAGGGATGGTACAAGGTATTCAGTTATTGTTGAAAAATAAACTGAAACAGTGCTTAATGAACTCACACATAAGAAGGTGCACTCTATTAATCATCAGTTAGATAGAATGACCATCAGTGTAATGGATGAGATGAGTCCACAGTTTCCTATACTGGTGCTTGAGTAAGAGGAAATCATTCTAGGGGATGTTCTAGGATTGAATACTCCAATATAAGTAGAAATATACAATGATATGTACCCTAGGACGACACCAATATCTACACCATCATATTGGATGGCTCCCATAGAGATCCAGGAGATGAGGGTATATTTGGAGGACTTGTATGGAAAGGTGTTTGTAAGGCCCAATGTTTCACCATTGGAAACCCCAATGTTTTTTTCCAGAAGGGAAAAAAATAAGCTCAAGGTTATGTGTGGACATCCAGATCCTAAACTAGGTTACTATGTAGAAAAAATATCCTCTACTGAGGATTGATGACCTCTTCAATCAGTTGAACTGAGAAAGATAGTTTTGAATGATAGTCCTCAGATTTGGCTCTCACCATCTTCGAGTACGAGATGTAGACATCACAAATATGATTTTCAGATGTCTCTATGACCACAAAGAGTACATAGGGATGTTCTATGGTGTGGAAAATTCCCCAGAAGTGTTCATGGGATTCGTGAAAAGGATATTCTATCCAGACTTATAAGATTTTATGGTGGTCATCATTGATGAAATGTTAGTGTATTCAGCATCCGAGGAGGAGCCTATGATACACATGAGGATGGTTTTTAACACACTCTGATAGCACCAACATGACGTAAAACACTCAATGTGTGATTTCAGGATACAAAAGGTCCACATCCAGAGATGTGTCATCTCAATTGTTGGAGTAGCTATGGATCCTGAGAAGATCGAGGAGGTGCTTCTTTGGGATCCATTGAAGAGTGTTATCAAGGTTTTGTGTTTCCATAGGTTGGTCGAGTACTATTGGAATTTTTCACCGGACTTCTCCATAGTATCAACACCCATTAAGGAATTAATGAATATGGTAAAACCTTTTGTTTGGATAGAATGATTTCAGCAGAGATTTCAGCAGCTGAGCCAGCGCTTGATGTGTGGTAATATCTTGAGGCTTCTAGAGGAGGGATCCAACTAAATGGTGTACTGTGAGGCATTAATAATCGATATTTTTTGTGTGTTGATGTAGAGTAAAGAAGTAATATCATATAGATCTTGAAAATTAAGACCACATGAACAGAAAAATGTGACTCCTAAAACTGATTGGGAAGAGGTAGTATTCGAACTAAAGGTGTGGCAACACTTCCTTATGTGCAGAAGATTATTTATCTACTATAACCACTAGATTCTAAAGTAAATATTTTCATAGATTGATCTGATCATGATACAACATTGTTTGATAGAGTTCCTCCAGGACTATGCCATCAAGATAGTCTATAATACAAGGATGGGGAACATGGTGGAAGATTTTTTCAGCAGGAGATCGAGTTTACAAGTTCTAAATAAAGCATCTGGGCAGTTTTCCTGACATCAAATATCCAATGCGGATATGGATAAGGCAATTTATATTTAGTCAATTGTAGTTGACCCACTAATCTTATTGAGAGTCAAGGAGGGACAACTCAGAGATGCTACCTGTGAGCCCACATGTGCCAAAAAATCAATAAGTTTTTCCCCTGAGGGATACTCGAATGATGGGGAGCATGTCATCCTTTTTAGAAGATTCACCATTGTACCACAAAAATTATAGGTGAAATTGTTTGAGGAGTTACATACATCCCCTTTATAAGTACATCATAGTGCGGAAAAGATGTACCAGGATCTCTGAAGTCATTACCAGTGGTTGGAGATGAAGAAGGAAATGGTAGAGTCTTTCTCAAGATGCCTCAGTTGAAATCATATTAAGGCTAAACACTAGGCTCCAAAATAATGAACACAACACCTTATCATAACATAGTAGAAGTGGGATGGGAAAACTATGGAATTCATGAAATTCTTACCACGTACTTCCAGTGGGGGAAGATACCATCTGTGTGATTGTAAACCGAATCTCCATGTCAGCCCACTTCCTACCAATTCAAGAGAAAGGTCCAGTTGATAGCATGGGATGCATCTATGTGAAGGATATAGTGAGACTCTATGGAGTCCCATTTACAATATTCTATGATTTTGATTCATGATTTACATCTTAGTTGTGGTAGGGAATACAATAGGAATTTGGGACTCAACTGCGCTTGAGAATAAAATTTCACCCATAGATAGATGTTTAGATGTAGAAGAACATACAGACCCTAGAAGAAATCATTCAAGCATTAATTATTGATTTTGGTCAACGTTTGGAGGTAAAACACCAACATTTGGTGTTTGCATACAATAACAGCTAACACTCCCTCATCCAAATAGCACGATTCGAGGAACTGTATGGATGACCATGTAGGACATTGTTATGCTGGAAAGATGCAAGGGTCTTAACAAATCATTTATCCGGAGATGGTATATGATACTATTATAAAGATATAGTTCATCCCTTAGAGTCTTAAGACAACAAAGATCTGGAAACAGTTCTACGCAGATCGGTGGTTAAGACCCTTGGATTTTGAAGTGGGTGACCATGTATTCATTCTTATCTTTCTTTGAATGGGTAAAAATTGATTTGGCTAGATTGGAAATTTGTCTATGAGGTTTATCATACCATTCATGATATTATGTAGCGTGTTTGAGTTTGCATACCACTTGTATCTACCACCACAGTTTGAGAGTGTGCATGAAATCATCCATGTATCCAAGCAAAGCTGATACGGGCACAACCCTTCTGACGTGATGGACCATGACAAGTTGGATATTGACGATGGGGAGACATTTTTGGAGTACCCAGTGGAGATAGATGATCCAAATGAGAGGATTGTTCATGGATTATAGATTCTTATGGTGTGTCTTATTTGTCTGAACATGAAGCTCCAGGAGAGCACGTGGCAGCGGGAGTATCAGATTCATGCTCAGTACCCACATTTTCTATTTGTACATTTTTGGATTATGAGTACGTGAATCCCAAAGGGGGATTAATGTAATACCTTGGAATTACAAGTAATTATTTATAAAAATGAAATTTAATTTGTATGTGACAATTATCTGAGATAGTACATAATATCGATGGTCGGAGTGGTCAGATCATGTTTTTGAACTATTTTAAGGTTCATTATATAAAAATACGAGAAGGTATTTATAACATTTAAAACCAAGATTGAATAAATAATTTGTGGGAACTATGGAAATCATATCATTGATATTCTCTTAGTAGGGGCCTAAAAATAGCCGTTGTGGGATAACAATGTGAAGTAGTTTTTTCCCATAAATAAAATAATTGAATAATGGTTATTTTATTTTCAAATCCTTATAACTCTTAAATGGTAACTCAGATTTAAAATATGAGATTATCATGGATCTTAGGGGGGGAATGATTTCCTTCAGTGGATACAAACCTAGTATAGCACGTTTTGAGTTTCAATATTATTTATCAATGTTTATGAAAGAAAAATAAAATAATAAAAAAAAATAAATTTTGTTTATTTTGTTTGTCATTAAATAGGGAAACGTCATTGCTATAATTCAATGATGAGGAGAAGCTAAATATCAAAAATAAATCTTATTAATGATCCTCATTAATGATTTCATGTAATGATGTTGTAACATAGTGTATTAGAAATACTTCTCTACATTTCATCAATTGATATCCTAAAAAGAAATGAAAAACATTTGGTGCAATCCTGGAATTGCTTTGAGGCATTGGTGGGTGATGACAATGAACGATGAACAAAATTTATTCCACACATAGAATTATCGTTAGAAATGGTAGGTGAAGGATCAATAATGAATAATGGAGGAGAGTGATCTCATTATTTCTTGACCAACAATCCTATCCCATGTTGGGGTTTAATTCAATGTGATTTTCTTTTCTTCCTCATTATTCGTTTTGAGTGATGAATGTGCATCAAACCACTAAAAGGTGACCCAAAGATCGATCACGTTTGCAGGAAGGATTGATATCAAGATTCTGGAATTCAATAATCAATTTTAGAAACTTAATATCCCTATCCATTGTTTTTAAACACTAATTCGGTGGATTTATGCCTACAAAAACATGGCCCCGATTTCTTCATTTTTTAGTGCTCATGTTTTCTTGCTGAAGGATCCCTAGGACCAATGGAAAGGGGACCTTGATGTTGTACTGAGGATGGAGGGGACATGACATGTTTGATGGCATAGACGGGTTGTGAATCGGACCATCGGGATGGACCCAATGGCCGGCAAGAGACATCGTTGGTGACCGGTTGTGGCGTCAGCGATCGGTGATGGCTACAGGAAGGAGGTATCCAAAGGATGGAGGTGGTGCATCTTGAAGTTTCACCAAGGTAGTAGAGGAAGAGACCCCTATCCATGATGGTACGAATTAGTGGCACCGCTCAGGCACTACATCGGTGGAGTTGCCTGGGACGCAGACAATGAAACGTGGTGCATGAAATCCATGCGGGGCCGCATGCGGAATGATGCAGATAGAATTAACTATCCATATGGAGGGGCTTCTCGGTCACCACATTGAATGAGAGCCCTGTCGACGGAGGCCACGACAAGCAGGTAGAACATTGACCACTTGGGTAAGTGTGCATGTTGGAGGGTATCGACGTCAGACAGATGTGTTGCAGCATGAATCGGGTGACTAGGTGGCCAGGGGTGGAGGAGAGTCGGCCCACCAATGTGGGCCAGGCAGTCAAAAAAACCAGGCTGACATCCTCTGTTTGGGAATAAATTTCCATTAAATTTTTGTTACGGGCCAGATGAAACTGGGTCGCTAGGAGACCCGGCAAGCTGGACCCACGGCCAAACCAGGTCAGGTATAGCAAGGCCCAATGGGCCACAAACAACAATGGAAATACTACAATTCTTTGAGCATGTGTATAGGTATAAAGGCAAATGCCTTCCATTTTTGGGATATGAATTTTTGTTACTAGTCGCCTACCCTGGCCTATGGAAGGCAGAATTGTAGTAGTCATGACATGGGCCCTTGGTTATGGGTCAGGAAAATAAAATTTTAAAATATATATTGAAATATACAAAATATAAAAATAAATTAAATTACAATAAAAAATATTATTCATTTTTTCATTGTTTGTTTTTCATAAAATGATATATTGAGTGCTTTTCTAGATGGAATGTAATATAAAATTATAATTTTAAATGTCCACTATTAATATTCTCAAATAAGACCACTATAACATGTCTTCATCTAGAAATAAGACATAATTTGATATTTTTAACCAAAATAACCCTCAACACCTTGTATTAATACCACTGTATGTTCCCATGGAAAATCACATAAAAAATCCATTTCACTTCAAAAATTATAATAAATTCATATGTTGTTAGAATCTATATGTCCTTAAAAAATTTCCTCACGATATGTTATGGATTTGAGGATTTATCCCCTTAAAGAAGTTTCAAACATCAATTATGTGGTTACATTCCCTATTTTTTCAATTTAAATTTATTTCTCCATTATTTTTTTCTCTTATACCACTCTAACAAAATATTCATAAGAATATTTATTTAATATATTAAAATTAAATTAAAATATTTTTTCCTCTTAATATATTTATAATCAATTCAATTTTTTATATTGTCTATCCCCATGAATTTTTAATTCCCCAATAATGTTCGTGTTTTACTCCCATAACGAATTTTTAAATTAATTAAGAATGACCACCTTATAGTTGGTAAGATTATATTATATATGAAATGGTGTTATGATACTCCATAATGTGGAAACAATATTTATAACATTATTGAATCCATCCAAAATAGCATTAGAAAATTTTGTTTTGTGAAAAAATACCCATAGTACAAGTTCTATTTTGGCATAAATGGAAAGAAGGAAGCCTGACCACATGAGGATAAAGTTCATAGGTTACATGATTTTTTAATCAATAATAATAAATATGATATCATAGACACAATTATATCATTTTATTCATATAGAAAAAATTGAGAAGTTTCTCCTCGATAGGGTTCACAGACAGATGTTTGATATATGATTGATCAGGTGACACCCCCTTTATTTCATGTGAATGAATCAAAGAAATGATGTATGAGAACTTCTACCCAAGATATGTAGTTTATAAGTGACCTCTAGGTAACAATTCAGTGTGAAAAAATAGATATTATGATCCCCCATTATAATCACATAATGATTGGAACACCATGTGACACCCTTATACTGTCCCAATCTTACAACATATTAAGTGGTATAGTGTAACATGACTCATTCATTCAACACCTTGAATACATGTGTCCTTGAAACCATGTTCATCCATATTTATCATGTAAACCATCACTCATGGTAAGTGTTCATTAAATTTTTGTTGAACTACATTATCTGCAGATCCCAACTTTGACCCCTTATACACAAACTTCCTCATCATCTAGAATGTTTCATGATCATTAACACAAAACAACCATGTTATAATGAATGAAAATACTTTTAATGATTGGATACCCATTAAATATTTTTTTCACATGACAACTTTGGATTCACACAACTATCCTATGTCAATTATTCCTTCACATGGTCACATTTGCATAAGTGTGGATCCCTTACATTGTAATGTAACATTATTTATCATATAAAGTTCATGTGTGTCATTTAAAAAATGAGGTTCTACCTAGTTAATTTTTATGCTTTTTTGTGACCAATTACCAATCAAGAGAATCATGTGGAGTGATATGAATGACTCTTTGTCAAGATTATGAGAAAACTCATCCAATAATAGAATGCTTCCCTAACAAGGTGTACACATCATCACATGATCCAATGTTTATCATCTGATTTATCAAAGACAATGTATATCCAAAATAAAAGGTCCTCTGCTCATTCAGTATTCACTTGATGAGTATATCTTTTTATGTATATTCTTTATGTGATTCCCTTAAGAAATATGTGTTAAAAACTATGAAAATCATCTCATGTGACATAGTTGTGAGGATTTTTCTATGAAGGCCTTTCTTGGGATCAATATGTATCACATGATAAAGGGTAAAATGTCCCTTGTGATGTGTGACACATCCACTTGATGTCCATGAGACATCACAAATATATTTTGATAGTCCTTAAACCTATTTGAGATGATCTACATGGCATGTACAGTGGGTATGGAAGGATATACTAAAGGGGGTTTATGCATATAAAATACCACCACCCTTGTAATGATTGAATCCCTAGTAGCCCAGAGATTATGCCTTACATTATTAAATTAGTATATTTACAATGGTAATTATTCTAAAGGGTATATTAGTTTAGTAGTTTTGGAGAACAAGATACATAAAAGATTCCGATTTTACATTGGGAATAGAAATGAAAACCCAATACATAACACAATAAAATATTCTACATCCCTAAAACTCATTCAATGGATCTATATTCAAAACATGTGGAAATAATACATATTAATGTATGATCTCAAATTACCAAAAAGGGTGATTTACTATATATAATATCTTGAATCAATAAATAATAATCAATATGAATGATAAACAATTGGACAGACATTCCATTTAAATGAGTTGACTACATGATCATATAAGGCCTAATCATTAAGGTTAGGTAAATAACTAAATATTAATTCCATTTAATCAATAAAAATTAAATGAAATGCATCCATAGATAATATAATTGTGAAAATATCTCAAATAAAAATAAATAAATTTTGACTGAAGAAAAATCCAAATTGTTGGACATCACGTCTTAAGCACATGATCCTGTAACATTCTAGACTAATCACAATATATTATAAAATACTAGTAGAGCCCTATTTATTTTGGACAATTGATTTTTTTAATTAAGAAATATCACTAAATCAAGGAGACATATAATTGTAGGTCCCAACCATCATTGGAGGTCAAATGAATTAATTCTATATAGAATAATATATTTAATTCATGAATTAATATGAATTGTCGTCACATATATATTGATTAAAGGATTCAAATTTATCAATACATTAGGTGTAGATCAAATTAATTTCAAATTATAGATTATATATAAAAATAAAATATATTTTAGAAATTAATCATATCCATTATAATAGAATATGGATATATATGATAAATATAGTGATTAACAATCAATAAATAAATTTAGTTATTATAATACCATCTACCACATAGTAATTTTCAATTAAAAACAATTTTGATGAACTTATTTATATGTAATCTAAAAATAAAATTAATAGTGAATGAATCATGATATTTCATGTTCAAGGGTATGTATATACACCAAATTAATGTGATTTGGGGTACAATAACAAAAAAATTCTTAATGGAATGCAATTTGAGATTAAATCCATTACCATAAACTTATTTTAGAATAAAATTTATAAACCCTCTAGAAAAGTGGTTTTAGAAATATCCTTAACATAATAAATAATTATATTAATATTAATAATATATTATATGATCCTTTTATAAAATTTTACCACCTTTTTTATTAAAATATTCCATTACTTTCACTACTTCATGTGTTAATTTTCTAGTTTCATCATGTGTCTTTTTTCATTAATGAACTGATTCATTCACATATTCTGTATTTCTATCATCACTAAAAAATATTCATTACATAATTATTTAAATTTATACTTTTATGAAACAAATAATGAAGAACCTTTATGAAAAAATAGGTATGTTATGATTATTGACATAGTGGGTCGTACATACGTGTGAGTAATGTTTCTATTTTCCAATGATAATTATATAAGGTTGGTAATTAATATATAATCATTATATACTAATAAAAATATCATAAATAACTAATTATAGACATTTTAATATCATTAGTGTGGTTTGGAGATGAAAAGAGAGTGAAATCACTTTATAAATGTGGTAGTCCTTATGTACACAAATGATGATATCATCATTAAGTGAGTGAAAATGTAAGAAAAATAAAAATTTGTATTATCCTCTAGAAAAATAATTATTTGATGGATATAATATCTATTTAATGGATATAATAATTATTTATTTAATATCACATATAATCATTTACATTTTCTTTATTACCTTCCACATAAATCACTAGTTAAATATGAATCACATCGCTCCACGAGGTGGTAGTCCATTGTAAAAGCATGACGTTTTTTCTTATCTCCTATATAATGGAAGGTAACAAATTAATATATTATATAATAACTCAAAAAATATTTATATTTGATAAATATAATATATATATATAATTAATAAGCATTATCATAATAACCCATAAATATTGGTAAGGGAACAATGAACGACATCTGTTTATAAGGTAGTAGTCTTCCATACACATGAATGATGATTTTGTAACCCATTTTGATAGGTGTGGAGATAGTTTTAGGTCATTAACCATTTATAATATATATATATGAATGAATATTTGGGTGTTATATCATCCCATTTTAATAATTATATAAGGATGTGGGGAATGAAATAAAATAGATAATCTAGTTTATAAACATTAATTGTTCTTCATGTATTCTCATTAGGGTTGCACTAAATAATTCATATGATGGATTTATGACCAAAACATATCATTAGTATTAGGTTTGGTATGTTGGGATGTGCTTTATGATTTCATATTCTGAACCAAATATGTACGAAGGACTGAATAAAGAGACGTGGGAGACTTTTATATGTTCATAAGAAGATGTGCTTGGAGTTTTCTAAAACATTGAGTCCTACCATGTTTTTCATACACCAAAAATGTTAAAAATGGGAAATAATCGTATCATATACGTGGAATGGTCTAAATATTTCTTACAATGTTTTCAAATATGATTATAGGTAATTTTTTAGTTATATTTTTAATTCAACACTTGATAAATACATTTTTAAATTAACTATGAAAATTTATTTTTTCAACATTCCCAATTCATTTTTATGAAACATTATTTATTGATAATTATAATTTAAAAATTAAGGAAATTTAAAAGAGAGAATAAATGTTCTAAATTTAATCATAGAAGAGGTAATATTTAATTTAATGTAAATCTCATAGACAATTGGAGAAAGCATGTTTTTATGAGAAAATTTCAAAAAGATTATAATATTTTTATATCAAAATTAATTATAAAAATTATTAAAATGGCCTTTATTTAATTAAATAATATAAAAAGGAAATAATGTATCCATCAAACCATTTCATGATATAATTTATCATTATAACTTACTTATATAAAAATAAATTACAAAAAAAATTCCTCATTTTTCAGTATTCATCGAAAAATGAAACCATAATGACAAAATTAACTAAAATAAAAGAAATTTTAATTTTAGTATTATAATTTCTAATATGATGTTTATGTATTGATATGTATTTAAATAAACAATACCAAAAAATTATTTGATACTTAATACGCAAAGCGTGGATAAATTGTGTTTTTTAAAACCTGGTGTGGCATTCATCATAATCTATCGATGAAATAAAATTTATTAAAAAACAATTGTGTTATAAATTATTATAAGATACTTTCTCCACACATTAATTAAATTTAATCTTCTCAAGTTGAAATTTATCTCCAAAATAATGGATTTGTTTTTTGGAAATTCTATGAATGAAAACCCCACATTATAAATACGTTAATAAAACATCTTATTAATAAGAGATAGTTTGATGTACGATGATAATATAGATTAATAACATGATTGGGTATAAAATTATTAGAAAATAGATGGGAATTAAAATTAAGGATGCTAATGAAAATAATAAAATCCAAATACTTGTAGATAATGATAGAGAACCATTATCGTAGGGATGTGGGTTATCAGTAAAAGGTTAACAACCATAATTCCATAAACCAAAGATTCATGAGAAATATCATTGATATCAATAAATATGATGATAATAGGATGATTAAATTAAGGTTATTTTATATTATTTAATAATATATATAAATAAACATAATTATAAGATAATATATATACAAGAATATTTTTTGTTTCATAGGATCAAATCCATTCATTGGTTGTGCATTAATAAATTTCCACTTCAAAACATACTCTATGAAATGAAAACAAAAAAATTAATCTTTTTTGCCTGAATCTCTAAATATCATTTTTAACTGATCTCAATATCCATAATTCAATACCAAGTCATTCCTTTTATCTCTAGATATTATTTAGTAAAAATAGTTAGCATCACTTATCCGATAATCATAAATCTCTATTTCATCATGTATTATATTAATCTTTTAATCATAATACAATGTTAAATATAAACCACTACATAAATGGTTATTGTTGTTTCACATAAAAGTTATTATGTTCCAAATCTATTGAATTTTTTTCACTAAATTCCATAAATAATCTTATCTTTAATGTTGATATATGATAATGTTTCTCTTAATCATTACATACAAAACATGTGAATACTGTCATCATGTTTTTTCTTGAAACATGGTGATAAACTAAATTACCATAAAACATTATTTAAAACATGAATTCGACATTCTACCTTTAGTCAGACACTAAATATTGGATATATTTTTTAAATACAAATATACTATGATTTCCATAAACAATAGCATAACCACATTGTCAATACACCATTAATCAGTTCCAATGTAGTCAATACTATAGAATTGAAATTATCAAATATCGGTTTATCTCAACATCATTATATCGTAATCCTGAAAATATTAAGGATCATCAATCAAGTGCTTTAAAATTAGGTCAACTTTCCACAGAATCACTTTTCATGGTACAATTCAGTACTTGTTATCAATTCCATTATGAAATAGGATTGCGATATATTAATTATATATTTCATAAACATTAAAAAAATAATATCATATATAAAATACATTTACATCATATTCCATGTAAATAAGTACTCAAAGAAAATAATCATTCCACTTCGGCTGTATCAATGGCTTATGATTAATCTTCATCCCTTAACCTCTTCTATGGTATATTCCCTTGATTCTCGGGTCATTCGAATGTATAATTCACTATCTATTTATGATTGAATAATTAACATGTGAATATTATTTATTTCCATTTATATCATGATAATGGTGTCCTTTCTCTAGACACATATGGAAAACACCCATTCCCATCATGAAAGTACAAGATTGTTAATTCCCACAAATATCGCATGTGGGAAAATCATTCGTTCCCATCTTACCTTTATAAATTTTTACTCTTCAATCATTTTCTAAAATTACTTCCACATAATGATACATATATGGATAATTATTTCTCCAACTTAATAGCATAAAAATCATTTAATCATATGAATAAAAAAATTTAGTGGTCATTGGCCATCAGAGACATGACTTCATCTATTTAATGTAATGGTAAATCATACACACCATCTTTAATATGTAATAAATATCATGGATTTATAACAAATTAAAGGTAACATCATACTCAAAATGATATAATTATCATTTTCATTAAATTATATTACAATATATCCATTTTAGTTTGATTCACAAGGGGAAATAATTTTTATAGAATATCTACTTCAAATATTTCCATACCATGAGTTCAATTTCCTCTCTCCCATTTTGTATTATAGATTAGTGAAAACCATTAATCAAAATCAACTCAGAGAAAATATATTACTTTGTATCCATTTACATTTCACTCAATCCTAATTCCTTATATATCAACTCCATTGACGTCATCCTTCGCTCAACTAAAATTTGAATAGTCCCCATAAAATATTGTCTCATATTGCATAAAGTGATCTGGCATAGTATATCATTCCAAATTGAATAGGATGATACAATTAGGTAGGGTTATTTTTCATATTCATATTAGGATTCCATAATACAATCATAATTTTCTTTGTTCCAATACTATCTGTTTTTGATTATTTAGTACAATAATATCAACATTGTTGATGAGTATTGGTAACATTCCTACTTCTAGTTAAAATATCTAAATAATGGATTATACTAGATTTTTTCATATAATTATCAATTTTAAATAAAATTGAATAATTACAAATATGGTTTAACACTTATCATGAATTAAAAATTTTTATTTTATCAATTATGAATAATAATCCTTTGTTTCATTATGGATATCATTATTTTCAAATCCATTATAATGATTCATAAATAAAATACATATAATCCTAATAATATCCCCAATCAATGTCAAATGATTGTCATAATAATTATTATTTTAATAACACATGTGATGAATGGGTCCACCCCAATAAACCCTTTTCAGATTTATTACCCCTTTTAACCTCACGTCCAGAACAACGTCTACTTGTAGTTCTAGATTGGGATGTATTTCTCGAAAAACCCACATAATATCTACAATAAAAAACATTTTGTATTTTTTATACATATAGACATAAATTCAATAAAGGGGATATTTTCTCAAATATATGTTTCACTAAATCTAGTTCTAATGGTTTTAATTATATTTTATATAGTAACAACGATAATGATCCTAACCCTATTAGCATAGTTATTTTTTATTACTTTATTACATTGGCATAGATAAAATTTTTTGAATACCTTAGGTACAATTAGTTTAGTAGTTATAGAGAACCAAATAAATAAACAATTGGAACTAAAAATTAATAATAAAAAATAAACTACAATACAAAATAATTAAAAACAATCATCATCCTAGAAACACATTCAAATGATTAATCTGCAAAACTGAGTGAAATTTAACATATGCTATGGTGACATAAAATTCTCAATTAGGGTTAAGTACATTGGAATATAAAATGAATCAATAAATAAAAATTAATATGGATATTTAAATAAGTTAACACACATTACCTTTAAATGACTTTACATCAAGAATAGATAAGGGATAATTTGTATGATATTTTATATAGTTGAAAACATATACCCTTTAATCAATAAACATAGAAAAATAAGGATCATAAGATAATAACACTGGGAAAATATCATAGATAATACTGAATAAAATTTCGATGAAGAAAATCCCTAATTAGAGAATTTCATTTCATAGTCAAATGAAACCACTACCATTAATATTATTCATAAGATATCTTAAACTACAAGTTGAAACTTGTTTAATTTGGCTAGCCAATTTTTCTCAAGAAATCTACTATTGGTTCATAGGGATATAAAATTCTAGGAAACTCCCTTAATTTTAGGTACAAATAAATCCTAATATATCTAAAATTTATTTAATTCATGAATCAATATTTCTTATCATTAAATATCAGTATTGAGTATTAAATGTAAATTTATCAATATTTCCCCAATTAATCAAATAACAAATAATATTAAACCGGTATGTAAAAATGGTATAAAATTTAGGCAAAAATCATATATATAATACAATAATGAAGATATTTTATAGAAATATAATTGCCTATGAAAACATATCACAATAAATGGATTGTTTGATGAGAAAGTTTAAAGTCTCAAAATATAGCGAGTTTTTGCAATAAATTTTACCACATTCTAATAGTGAGGTAAAATACCTTTGGACGCAATAGTTCAAACTGAAACATAAAATAATATTATTTTTCAATGAATCATGATATTAAATTCATAATTCCTTTTATATACATCATATAAATGTGAATTCATGCATAATAACCAAAAGGACTCAATGGAATATAAACTGAGATTAAATCACAAACCCCATTTTTCCTTTAGGATGAACATGAAATAAAATACCATATTCTGGTCATAAACATGTAATTAACTTTATCAAGGACCATATTAATATTTATAATATCATATATGATCCTTTATATAAGAATTACCACCAATTTGATTCGAATCGTTCATTATTTTCATTGTTTTGGGGGATTATTTTCGTATTTTCTAATGTGTTTTTTATTATGGATCAGGTTCATTCACATATTTAATAGATTCAAAATATCTAGAATAATAATAATGAAATAATTATGTTTAAATTTTATTTTATAACTATTCACGATACATGGTTATGAAAAATGAATTTTGTTATAGTCAGGGAGATTTTGGGTTGTACGTACACAAGTGTAATGCTTCCATTTCCCAATGATCATTATTGAGATTTGGTAAGAGACATTTAATTAATTAAAAATGACCATGATATCATATATACAATATTATACGCATTCATAAATCATCCATGTGTTGTTTTTATTGAAAGAGTGTCTCATCGCATTGTGATGGTGCTAGTTCACACCTACATGAATGGTGTAATTATCTTATAAATGATTGAAATGATACGAAATATAAATTGATATATTATCTTGAATAATGATAACTATTTCATTAATATAATAACTATTTCATTCATATCACAAATAATCATTAAAAGTATGGTTATGACATTCCTCTTGAAGCATTACTGTATGAAGAATCACATAACATCTTCAGGCAATAGTTTATTGTACACATAGGTGACATTATAGTAACTGTTGTGAAATGAAAGGTAACATATGTATGAGAGAATTTACTCAAATTAGTAAAAAAAATTATATATATATATATAATACATATACTTTAATCCCATTACCATACCCAACCATGAATGATGTTAACGGATGAATAAATGTCATCAGTTCACGAGAGGGTAGTCCACCCTACACACAGATGATGATTTTGTACCAATTTGTTGGAAGTTGAGATAGATGTAGGTAATTTAATTAATATAAAAAATCTCCTTATATGTAATAAAAAAAGGTTACTATGTCATTAATGATTAATGATTATTCATGAACATGGAGAGAGAATCAATTTAAATACACTCATTGACGAGCATTACATTTTCATTCGGTATCCTCTAGTTTTCCCTATATCCTTCCAATCAGGGTTTTCTACACAAAATAAGACATCAATAATTAGGGGAATGATTTTGGGAATTTATTATGTCGAGGAATGGCTGGTACAAAAAGGTTTTAATTTTGTGAATAATAGAGGTGTAGGGGTGGCGTTTTCAAATTGGTTGAAAGGACATAGTTAATATTTATGAAAAGAATTGGGTTTAGTCACATTTTTAATTTTCAAAAAGGGGTAAAAATGGGACATTATTAGAACATATAAGTATAATGGTATAAATATGGAATTAAAAATGTTGTTAGAAAATTATATATATAATATTTTAACATTACATTTTAAGTTTAACCTCGGATAATCCAATTTACCCTATAATCGGGGTAAATAATTTTACTACACTCTATATTCATATTGGAAAAAATTTGATATGAAATTATTATAAATTTTAAACTACATAGATTTCATTTATGGAAACATTTTTATAAATTAATATGTTATAAGTTTAAAATTTTCATTTAAAATAAATCCCATGTATGCAATGAGAATATAGGGTTTTAATATGAAAATTCTAATACATTATAACATTTCTATATCAGGATCAATTATGTAAAATAATCATTTAAACTATATTGTTTTATGTTATATAAAATTTAGGTAATTTTACTTTAATACAAATTAATAATTAAATTTACGAAAATAAATTTTTTAAATGAAATCGTGTTTTTCGATTAAAATCTATCTCTTTTCACAATTCATCATAAAATGAATATTTGAATAAATATAAAAACATTTATCCATAAAATTATTTTTTTATTATGATTCAAAAAATAATATTATTTTGTGACATATATTATCTAAAATATCAAAATATTCATTTTTTATTGAATATATGAAGCAATGTTAGACAATGTTTTATTTGAACCTGGTGTCAAGTGCATTGTGAGATTCCGATAAAATTAAATGTATTCTAAAATGAATATATTGTAAATTCTTTAGCTATTACAACCCCATCCCTTTAAAAGAAAATCATTATTAAAAATTAATTAATTAGAGGAGAGCTATAGAGATCTTTTCATTATAGAGAGATAACTATATTTCTTGAAACTTCTCATTAATATTTTTTAGTGTGAATGCAAGGATAACGTAAATATATAAGAAGATGTTCTTACAAGGAATGTCACATGATGACCTTGAGTCATGTCATCTCATGAAATATATCTGTTCAGGTAAAAATAATGTGATCAAGAGACAGCCACATGGTAATGTGATACATCTGTTCAATCTCCCAATTCTTCATAAAATACTCAATTTCATGGAACTCATTTCTCAACATTCTCATGTGACCTCATAAGATTCATTTTATGTAGATGAATCCACTCCAATCATTGGTTCTCATGACCACCCTATCATCATGGAGAGTTTCAGACCCCATTATTCATGTGTGGCCTCCTGATTTCCAAGGGTCTCACCCTAGTTCAACTATGACATTTCTCACACATAAATACCATTTCCCTTTAACATCCATTGATTATTTATATTCTCAGAATCAACCGTTGTGTAATGTATATATTTCATAATCCCTAGGAATATAGTCCCTTTAATTGTTATAATCATTCCAAACCCCATGGTGGTAAAGGATGATGAACTATGAGGTATGTTAATCATGATATCGATAAGATATTAATAACCCCTTATAAAGGCCTAATAATAGTATAAAATTTATTCTAATTGAGTTTTATCATATATATGAATTTCATGACCTTGGTGAAAAATACTGGATCCACATACATCATGATATTATGATCATTTTTCTTTAGGGAGGTCTAGTGTGTTTGTCCCTCACATGTATAAAATTCACCATACATCTTATTATCTCTTACTTATCACACTAGTCAGTATATGCATTATCATAGAGACATGTAATGATAACTACATTAGTATATTGAAACCCTTTATTGTATTCCTTATTTCATCGATTAATCCTCGAGTATATCATCCCTCGTTTAAAAGGATATCTTACAAATAATGTATCCCCTGGAAAAAATAGTGTGCAATCCATTATCAAAAGACAGTAAAACCACAATGTCTAACCCGTGTTCAAATAATAGTCTGAATATAGTCGGTAAACCCAATAGAAATATTAGGAAAACATAGTCATGAATTCCCCACTCAAATATCACAATGACCTTAGAGTGTAAGCCCCAATTAAATACAAAGTTCATACAAAATAGATATACCCTATGAAATTCAATATTTTGATACCATGTTATGTATATAGTCTTCTACTATCTCTTATTTCTTAAAATGATCATCAAACCACTTATCATAGATACAAATGATGATTTTTTCCATCAGAATGATTCTAATTACAAAACATGATCTTCAATTTTGGTGTATCCCGAATTAAATGTTCTCTTCTACCAATGGTATTTAATGAAAATGCAGTTTCTTATAGAAGAAATATATAAATATGTCAAATTGAGACCCATATCATCACACCTTTATTACACAATCAATTTATACATGTAAACGTGTTCTTTGATTCATATTCTCATAGGATAAGTTGTATTACTCATTGAGGATTAATCCCAAATTCAAAAACATTAACGTCATCCCTACTTAAAAATAAACTCTGGATGTTTCAGTCTCAGAGAATTAACATATAAAAATTCACTAAACCATATTTTATTTATAATAATTGGATTCAAGATGGATAATATTTGATACATATAGATTGTTTTGTTAATTTAATGCCTTCCTACATGTACAAGGATTCTAATTGGTGAAATGTAATGACTGATTGTGTTGTAAGTGTAACTAGTCTTGTACTAGATTCATTAAAGGATTCATAGAAAAATAATAAATTTACAAGAGATTCTTGAGGTTGGAAACAATTCCCCCTAATAGTGTGTTATGATCATGAGAACACATACCTTTAACAAATTTGAGTTAATAATTTTCCTTGGTATAGAACACCGGTTTCCACCTCAATTTTGGAGAAACCCCATATCCATTAACAAATATGGGTGTTGATCAATATCATTGAATCATAATGGTAAAATCAACATGAATCCAATAAAATTTTTCTACTAAACTACCAGATGGAATATTATACACTTTTCATTTATTGTCAGTTAAAACGTGAATTTTCTCAAGAATATTAAATTTTTGAAATATTTTTGAAACATCTAACTACATAATGATGAGTTTCAATACATTGGGTAACTTTGTTTCTTCTACAACACAAACATGAAAATTGTGAACCCACGATAAATCACTAAACAATTTAATATGAACATATTTCTCTTTGGAATATCTAATTTAATCATACACATTCCGTGAAAATAAAATGGCCAAACCAATAGAAATTAAAAATGATTACTTAACCCATTCCTAACTAATTGAACATTATTCTTACAAACAATGTTAAACTGAATTGAATTTTTATTATTTTTTTCTTTTTCACCACATATACAATTCCTGCAATGTTTACCTTGATCAATGTTCATTGAATAATCATGAAACCGTTTTGTTAACAATGTTATAAAAAATACACGAAAAAATCAGGACACAACATCAAATAGACAACATCATTAGCATCAGCAAAAAAATTGTTATGGTTAGTGTGTTCCTTCGCCATGGTAAAATCCTGCCCCTTGGGATACATTTAGGGATCATTGGGAAAGAAATCGTACAATATCGTCACATGAATAAAAGAATTCAATGACACTAGAGAAGAATTCCCCAATGATAACCAACTCATTAGCCCATCCCTTGAGAATTAAAATCATTATCTTCCTTATATTTGGAAGGTGGGAGTCATCTACAACTTTATCTAGGTTCAGGAGCCCATTACGACGGTGCCTATTAATCATCAAAACCAGTGTCCTGTATACATATACTGAGGGAGAAATACATCATCTCACCTCTATGGATGATTAGATCCATGAGCCAATGTGAAGTCATTGGGAATATAAATATATGAACCAAATGGATAGGGGAAGAAATCTTGTATCCACCAATGTATCCATCTAAAATATATGGGCCTATATTAGTGAGTATGATCATATCCCCACTAACCCAATCGATGTTTTCCCATAAATCCTGAAAGCATGTGTATGGAATCCTTATATCCCAACACCCATGAAGGTATCTCATCATAATATTTAATTGGAACAAACTAAACAGTAGTTGGAATATATACTCATTTAAAAAAGAATATTTATGTTGACACATCCTATATAAAAAGAATGTGTAGTAAAATATTCATCTATATAACTATATTAAGTGGAAATATATTCTCTGTGTGAAAAATGAGCATCAATATAATATTATTGAAATTATATAGGGATAAAATAAAATTCTATAATAATAGAATGATTATAATTTCAGCATGATCATTGTGAATTGATAGTCAATTTGCAGTTATCATTTATTCTTTCTCTTATGAAAAAGGATGTTTCGAATACTCTAGTAAAGGGATTACCATAAGGACATTATTATATTCCTATTCTATCTCGAGTTTGAAAATATTTTTGGTATTTACGTTAGGACATGAGAATATTCCAATTGATGAATGCCATCAGAATACTCCATAGGCAAGGGATTGATCTCATATTCCTACTCAAATTGGAGTTTGTAAACACTATTCCTAAATAACCTAGGGAAGGATCATATTCTTAACGAAAATAAATAATCTATTCTTAATATTCCAACATCTTATAGGATCTTAGATTATATTCCAACTTATTCAATTGTAAGACTATATAAACATCATTTGGAGGATATACAATAGTGATCCCACATTCCTTCTCCCTTTTCAATAGATTTGTTTTCATACTTTGGTGGGGAATTTATATTTGTACTAGGATCATACCCCAATTTTATGAAGGGTAGACTGAAATATTCCTTCCCCACACAAATTTATTCTCATACTCCTTACAACAATATATAAGTAATAAAAATCATATAACAGCTTCTTGATAACATTATCAAACACCTTTAAATAAAATAATCCTTAGTAAGATTTAAAAAACTCCCCACAACAGTTTCATACTCTTGATAAATGCAAATATTATGTTGGAATATCCCTTACCTAATATATGAGGTGTATTATATTCCTAATCTTCTCATTACTTTTGTTTCCTTGAGGCAATACAACACTAATATAAAGTATTAGAATAGCCATATGGCTCTTCATATAATGTCAACAGAGACAACTACCATGATACTTGATCTTTAGTTAGTGAATATATTTATTATGGTTATCCTATAAATGAAAGAAATAATTGATGTCCTAAACAAAGTGAAATAATTATTATATATATAAATTAATCACTTTTTAAAACATCTTAATATAGAGAAGTTCTCAAAAAAATGGGTACTCCTACATAGTTGACTATCAATATTTTAGAATCATGAAACACTAATCAGTAGTAATAATGGAGATTCATCCAATGAGTTTATAATAGATGGAGGAATAATATCCTAAATATAAGGATCCATGAATGGGCATATTGAAGGATTTGGAATAAAAAAACCTTCCAATGATGTTTTGGCCCATCAATACATCGGACACTGAATTCCAAATTATTTAAAATGAGGAGTGCATGACTTAACTAAAAAGAACCATATGGTTGATAATTAAATAGTTAATGGCTATACATGTCCCTTATATGATTTCTATTGGATATCTTTGCAATATAAACACATGTTTATTTCATATTGAACTGACTATTTTATCTATGTCCTTAAACATGAGATTTAAAAATGTATATTATTAGTCTATGATAGGGCTTCCTCTATAGTCTGATGACTCAGTGTAGACTAATTGTCAAATACATATTAAGTGTATGTATTGACATATGTGGTATATATAGAGAATTAAATTTAATTACATCCCTGAGATAAAAGAGTCTACTAGATGCAAAATATTTCAATATCATAGATATTTGGGAGATCTGGGGACTAAACAATGCATAATCATGTTGGTCAATATAAGGAACCTCCCACATTTAAAAAATAATAATTAACATGAGGAGGGGTATGAGCCATGAATATGATCCAATGTATATCCTTTAAATTGAATGGGAATATTTCTCAAAATAAATAGGATGTGGTCATCAATTTATGGACCTCTAGAAAAAAATTTGACATTAATTATTATGACACATTAAACCAACCACATGAGTTGGAGAATATAAAATAAATAATATTATCATGATGGCAGTCTGAATGGATTAAATCAATGTGATAACTGATCATACCAGGTTGGGTGAATGTTTACTACCACCTCCACCTCTAGGGTTGTGAAATCCTAGATGGTTCCCAAAGATATTACTGGTGGATCTAAATCAAATGCATCACTCTATTATAATGTAATTTTTATCTGACCCCCCATCATAAGAGTAATCAAATGCTCAAAAAATGAACTGATATTTTCAATAGAATATCTAAATGAACCCTTCTCGATATGGTTTCTAGAATTTTTAACATCTAGAATAAAGAGGTTAGTCTTCTCTAGAAAATATAATGGATACCAAAATATGTAACCCAATCGATTACTCCAACTTAGTGTCACAACCTTGATATTTAGGGACCTCTTGTAAATAATTGTTAGAGGATCCCATAATGAAAATATTTATGGAAAAACCCATCGGATCAGTACAAAATATATACAACCCCAAAAAGACATTAGAAAAGACCAACCAATAAGACAGATTGGATGAGATAATACCTCTCTGTAACAATTTATGGTTAATTGAAAGGATTATAAATTCTATATTACTCGAAGGATAAAAATTTGATTTTGACTATCTGATATAACATAGTGAACATCATTATCAAGAACCTGATATATAATATTGAGTTAGAATAGAACAGTAAGTGTTGTAATTCTAAAATGGTACCTAAATTTGGGAATAATTTTGCTGAACCAAATTAGGCTATATATATGTATAATTTAAGGGGAAAGCAGTAATAACAAACTATAAATTACGAGCTTCAAACACCTTTAAGACATTCAGAAAAGGATAAATTGAAACAATTTTCTACACCCATGTAATAAACTAGAATGAAAAAATACCATCCATGGAATAATGGAATGTATTGAGTGAAAGTTATATATAAAACCTTAAATGTATTGATGAATAATTAATCATTGAAAATATTCATTATTTGTTCCATTCAACTGGAAATGTATACCACTCATCCAAAGCATTTTAAGAATATATTACACATATGTATATGGAATATAAGCATTTTATTAAGAAAAAAATATCAAAAACTAGATTTTGATGACATCAGAATGAGGAATGAAATGATATTCCCATATTAGAGTGAAACCCACCTCTTCATTGAGAAGATCATCTAATCATTCCATGAATTTTAAATCAACATGAGATGAATGGTGTAAAATTACATCATGATTTTCACATTATCTATGTTTGGGGGGTTTATTAATAAGAGGTATCCAAAAAAAACATCAACACCACCATGTATAAAGATACTCAGATATAATCCAATGAGTATTGGTACACCATAGTATTTACTAAGGAGATGTTGTACCCTAAATGGATGGACAAATCTTTCCCCAAGCTCAATTTTTAGAATCCATCATTTTTAAACATCAATAACATTAGGAATCTAAAACTACAATTTTGGAACCACATATCCATATATGTCCATATGATTAGACCATGATTCAAACCAAAAAAATTTAAACTAAGATGATTTGTATGAAATTCATAAGATCCTATGTTTTTCTTCAAGTATCAGTCATTTCTTTTTGGGTTAAATTTATTTTACTTTAATTGTCGGATTAGACCCTATGATGGTCCTGGGTGGTTGGGTTATACTTGGAGAAGAAGAGTAAAAGATAATGAAGGCCGACTACATGATTATTACATTCTATGAGTGGGTGATACATGTCATCTAATCCCAGTTCATGATGTGTAAATTTCATTCTAGGACCATTGATGAGGTATATGATGTGTTCTTCATAAAAATAAAATCTTGCATTATATGTCGTGTAATGGGATTAATTTTTTTTTAATTTCCTGTAGGGGTTTTCGTATCAAAAAATATATGTAGTAGCATCTTATTTTTATATACACAACACTTTTCATTCTCCTTCAAAACCTAAACACCTCTAAAATGGGTTTTCAGGTCTAAAAGCCGTCCAGACTTCGATTCTTACACAATCAGTCACGTTGGAACATTATTTGTAAGTACTCAATTTGTTTTTATCCATTTTGTATTCTTCATATCAATGTTATTCTCTTTGGATTTTAGCTCATGTGACCTAATTTTATATTCATCATCTGTTTATCATATTTCTTGAAAAACTAGGTGAATTAGGACATTATAATAGATGGGATACTACCAATCCTATATAGGTTGTCTATGATTTTCTCATCTTTTCTAGTGGTTTTTGGGGTTTCGGTCATTATGAAATCCGTTGGAATTTATGACGTGGCCCCATTCTTGATGAGATACTTATTGAAGTTGTGGTCAGCCATAGTGAGTATTATTGTATGGTTTTTATGTGATTTATGACCCGTTACATTCCTCAAGGTCACCCATGGGGTGTTCCTTAAGGAAATTACTATTTTAGGCTTGTTTGATCAACCATAGGGGTTTGTGTGTGTGATATCCTAGTAATAGGGACCCCTTAAATGCATTAATGTAGTGGAATATCATTCCTAGGAAATGTTTTCATCCATTATTATTTATTTCTTATGATTACAAGCCAGTTTTGATAAATTTCACTGAATGGAAGTGGGTATTATGGGTGGATATCCATATATGAATTGATTATTGGCATGTTACATGGGTAATATGGGAGAGTAGGACCATTTGATTTATGAGTGATATATAGAATCCATGAGTGGGTATTATCATGGATTTTTTTAGTTATCTGAGTGAGAATTCTCTCATAGTTTTGAATTTCATAAATTTTATTAACTAAATGAATGATTTGATTGATGAAATGGTCTTATCTCAAGGGACATTGAATGTGGTAGTGGATGCCTTAGGTTGAATGTACCCATTGTGTTTGATTCCATGGGATGACATGGGCTTTACTACCCCATGGATCCTTCTTGCTTGGATTAATTTTGGAAATATACGTTTTCATGATCCTAGGGCTCCAAGTGGGGACTAGACTGAGTTTCCACTGAGACACCAATGGGACTCAATTTGGATGACATAGTCTGATGCACCTTGGATCTAGCCCTTCGTGGTCTAAGCTTCTTATATTTATTCCCTAGTAGGTGACATCTTGGATCTGGCCCTTGGGGTAAACCCTAAATTTTATGTCGTGGTTGGGGGTTAGTTGTTATCGAGTGATGTGTGGTGTGGAAGTGTGACTGGTTTACTTGTTATAGCTTCCATCATAGAGAATAACTATTATTTCTGGAATCCTCAAGAGTATTTTTTGTTTTTCCACTGGGAGAAGACATATTCTATGTGTATTCACTTTGCGTTACTACTTTACTTATATATTTTAGCACTCAATATATTGTTGTTTGATCTATATATACATTTGGAAGATACTTTCTGGGATATTTTCCTAAAAAAACTCTATGGGCCTCCTCATGGACCCAAAAAAATTATTCTATATCTAGTGATGATAGGGGAAAGCGACCTAGTTCAAGTTGTTTAATCTTGCTTCAGGACATGGGAGCAGAAGACCAAAATGAGTCTGGTGATGCTACAAACACTTTTTTTCTTCATTTATTTTTGGATAATTATACTATATTGTATTTCCAGGTTAAATTTTGGATTCTCTCTAGATACATGTATAATATCTATCATTGTACCAGAGACATTTCTGGATTACATATGTATTCTTTTCATGTCTTTTTTTTCAGTTTTCATATTTTTATATTTACTTCAGCTATTGTATGTATTTGTTTTCCACTATGATACTCTAATAATAAGAGAATGGTCTCCCTAATGTCTCACCATGGACCTCACTGTTAGTTGGAATCCCAATGTATTTGGGGAGATGCTTTTGAGGCCTTATGACCAAATGTGCATGAAGCATTGTTTAGTGAAATCTGTTTTTAGGATGGTACAATATAGTATCAGAAGAGTATTTTCAAGATTTACTTACTCTTTGTAGACAAAAGATTGTGATAGGAAGAAAACTTAATTTTGTAATAAGTTGTGCTAGGGAGTATCAACCTTGTATATAGCTAAAATCCAAATTACCTCTAATTGAATTATAATTTTATAGATTTTGATTTTTAAAATTACTTTTATTTCACCATTGGATTATAAACATGATATATCTTGTAACTATTGATGCAAATGTGGTTTCCATTTCTGTTGAAACTTTATGACATGAGGGTGTGACATCTCATGCATCAAAAAGGATCTTGCATGATAAATTGCATGCCATACATTGTTTCATTCCATTTAGGATGCATAAGTATTTCATGATATAGTGAAAGTGGATGTGATAGTTGTTCATACAATTGTTTTAGTTTGGGAGCATTAGATAAAGTAGGGACATTATCATTAAATTCATAAGGATTATGAGACCTTACGAATTGAGAAACTATTCCCCAATTAATTGAAAGTGATAAATTTATATTGATATATGTACTGTCTGAATGGGAACTATGTTTTGGGATCATAAGGTGTTATGAGACCTCATAAATTTTGAATTGTTAATACATTGGTGGATTTTATGGGATTTCTGAATGTGAAATGAGATGGAAACTTTAAATTATTGATATAGAATTGTTGTAGACCTAAATATTTAGTGGTAAAGAGGGATAATTTTTAGTGTTTTTATGGTTTTTCTTCATAAAAACCTGGATTTAGGATCATTCTATGGGTTGATTGGGTTTAAGTGGTTTTTGACCTATCCATCACTTTTGAGCTATGTGATTTCATGTAGTTCTATCTTGAGGTGTCTGTTTATAATTGTAGAGATATGTTACTATGATGACCTCCAATGGTATATCATAAGAAAGGTGATGACCACTCTCCAGAGGTGGTAGGCCATGAGCTACTAGTTGAACCTATTTAGTTGCAGTTGTTTCACTAGAAGATATTCTGGATGTAGGTGTTGAGGCATAGTTATGTGTGGGATTTCTTCATTACATACAAACTTTCCAGGAAGTATCACAACAGGCCATGACTATAGTGGAGCACACATGGTTGTTCATGTAGTATAATCCTCCAAAATATTTAGGTGATGGATGTACAGAGACTGTAGAGTTGTGGCTTTAGATCAATTTATAAATTTTTGATCACATGGGGATACAACCTCAGTGTAGGATCAAGATAACGAAATATTTGATTCATGGATCAATAAAACATTGGTGAGATGTTTTGAACTAGGATTATGGGCTATAGAAAATGGGTGGGGTTGAATTCCAAAAAAACTTCTATGAAAACATTTACCCTAAGAATCTGTGGGTAGAGAGGGCTAGTGAGTTCATGCGTCTGGATCAGGGCACAATGATGATTATGTAATAATCAGAATGATATACAGAGCTTCAATTTTTTGTGTCTATATATCTTACATATGTGATGTTGAGGGTTATATTCATATAGGATGATCTCAAAAATGCTATCAAATCTCATTTCAACCTATTCTAGATTGATTATATCACTGATATTGTAAATCGGGATATGATTTCAAAGGATAGACTAAGGGAATGTGGGAATACGGAATAGGGGAGTGTTTTTTCTAACCCCTATGTATCTATTTGTTTAGGCAGGAATCACTATTTTGAGACTTCTCATGACGTGAGTGATAGACTGGCTATTCATATAGATAGATTGCTATTTTACCATTATTATGGTTGGAGAGGCCACAAGGTAAATCAATGTGGCTGTGACCGAGTCGTGTGTAGATATTATAGAAGGATGTGGATCATGCATCACTTTTGTAGGACCATCCTTCAAGTTGTGAGTGGAAGGGGTTCATCTCTGACATTAGGTTGAGGAGCATGTTCTTCACCTCTACGTCAGGCTCGGTGTTGGATTAGTACAGGTCTGACAACCCAAGGTAACGGTGGTCATGACTATGGTAACCAGACACCACGTTATTAGAGGTTGTAGGGTGGATCATATTAGGGTATCTAGGTAGTGTCATAGGGTCATAGTACATGATAGACATATGCAGTGAAATAGATCCAATAGGAGTGGGATCCCAAAATGTCTATAGTATGACCTAAAATCTTAGTAGATTCTACTATTATGTCTTACCATTTAAATATTGGTTCATTTCATAGTTTTTATCTTCATGGTTAGTTAAAAGTATTGGGATTGTGTTTTTTCATTAATAGGGTGTTTTGACACTAGAAACCCCACTGGGAATCAAGAAAGGTGGTTTGTTCCTGGGAATAGAGTGTCCCCTTGAGGTTAGTGGGTTCCACTTGCTTTGGAGTTTTTATGTCCTCAGGATGATGGACATTGATTTCAATATTAGGATGGACTAGTTAGTTACATATCACTCATACGTTGACTGAAATGGCCAAATAATGAAATTAAAATTACCAGAGGGTACAATGTGTATTTACAAGGGTGAAGGTATTTCCAGGAAGGCCAACCTAAACTCGATAATCACGGGATGATCAAGATGACATCCCATATTTCTATTTTGTATATAGATGATCGAGTATTGATTTAGGTGGAATCTTTTCTAGTTTTTTATCTCTTTAGGTACGCCTTTTTCGATGAATTTTCTAGTTTACATCATGATTGAGAGGCTGATTTCTCCATCATTATAGTTCAAGGAGCTGCATCGGTATCCATTCCTCCTATAGGATGCATACGATAGAGTTACGAGAGCTCAGGATTCAACTTGATTATTTAGAGATGAAGGGGTTTATTTATCCCAATACATCTCCATTGGATTCCCTAGTACATTTAGAGAAAATGGTGGATGAAACTCTTTGGCTATGTATGGAAATTTGATAACTGAACTACTTGAAAATTAAAAAACTGATATCCCCTTTCATAGATAGATGACATATTCAGTCATCTTTGTACATATAGAGTGTTACAGGATATTTATTAAAGTTCAAGATACAATCAAGATTGATTTAGACTTATTGAAATGACTCATATAGAATTTCATTGCACGTATAGTTTATATGATTATCTTGTTATGCCCTTCGGTCTCATGAATTTGCTATCAGTTTTTATTTCTTTGATGAACCAGTCATTCCATCATTACATGTACCCTTTTTGGTGGTTTTCCTGGAAAATGTCTTGGAATAGTATCGCAATCAACATGACCAAACCGTCCATCATTATATAATTTTGAATACACTAAGAATGCATCAATTTCATTATACTCCAACAGTGTGCCACTTTTGGACAGATCAGATTCACTTCCTTGTTCACATCATCTCCAAGACCTGAGAATGGTGTACCTTGATAAGGTGAGAGCAATAGTTTACTAGGAACAATCCAATAACATCTTAAAACATACATATTTAATTGCATCGATATGGTCACTACGGGAATATAAAAATAAAATTATCACACATAGAAGCACTATTGATGATCTTAACAATGAAGGGAATGATGTTCATGGGGTCATATTCTTGTGAAACAACATTTCATGAGATGAAAGGAATGTTGAAATTAGCACCAATTATAATTCTTTTATAGAAGGGAAAGAGTTACATTGTGTATTGTGATGCAACATGTGTGGGGATTGGGGAAGTGTTGATGCTGGGATATAGGGTCATGGTGTACATGTCTCTGTATTTGATGACACATTGGAGGAATTACTCGATGCATGATGTCATGTTAGAAAACATTGTACATGCGTTGAGATGCTGGAGACATTATTTACTTGGAGATTTTTTTGTGGTATATAAAAACTTGATAAATCCTAATGTACATCAATACCTAGTGAGATTTGAATATGAGAAAGTGATGGTGGTTAGAGTACATTCTATCATTTAACATTGATATTAATTATAAACCTAGTGATGGAAATGCAGTGGCTAATTCAATGAGTATTATGAATTAGGGTTCGGTGGTGCAATAGGCCAGTAGTGAGTTGCAGCTTATGGAATTGATCTCGGAGAAGAATCTAGAGGTACATGACAGTCAGGGACATACTTTTCTATCATCCTTAGTTGTGACTTCTACCCTACTAGAAATAGTGAGAATTAGGTAGCTATCTGAATATGAGGACCTAGTGATGCGAGTAGGTGTGGTAGGGGAGGTTCCACCTATTATATGGATGGTAGATGATGATGAGATCGTCCGTATCCATGGACACATTTGGGTTCCATGGGATATATGTAATGAGTTGATGCATGAGGTTTATGTTTCAGCATGGTAAGTATGTCATGGATTCACCAATATGTACTGTGACTTATTCCATCAGTACTTGTGGTCATGTATAAAGTATGATGTAGCTTGATTGGTTATGAAGTGTTCCACCTATCAAAAGGTGAAGGCAAAACACATGTGATCTGTTGGGATTTTATAGTAGTTACATTTTATAGAGCGGAAATGGGATGATGTCTAGATGGATTCATGACTAGGTATTTATGGTGGCTGAGAGGTAATTATGATATGTGGGTTTTTGATGAATGTCTTAACATGGTTTCCCATTTTTTTTAAACCAAGTATACCTTCAATTTGGATGATCTTGGAAGGTATAATATCCATGATATTGTATTTCTATATGGGGTCCCTCATTCTAATGTTTCGAATAGGGACACCCACATTATGTATTGTTTCTATTAGAGTTTTCATTGGGTTCTAGGTACACAGGTGCTTTAGATCACAACATACCACCCACAAACATAAGTCCAATCGGAGCGTTTGTTACCAGTGATAGGGGACATTCTACGAGATTGCATCCTAGATTTTGGGGGATATTGGAAATGGAATATTCTACATGTTGAGTTCACCTATAATATTTTTTATAAGGAAATGATACAGATGGAACATTATGAGGATTTAAATATTAGGCCATTTTATTCTCCCATGTGCGGGATAATGGAAAGAGAGGAATATTTTATAGGACCAAGTCGTATGTAGAATACTTCTAAGAAGTTCTTGTTGATTCAGGAGAGGATGGCTACAACATAGTCTGGTAATAAATCTTAAGTTGATCATTGAAGATGACCTATAGAGTTTATGGTTGGGGATAAAATTTTCTTGTGTATTTTAACGAGGTTGGGTCAAAGATGGATCATGTGATATAGTAATCTTTAACCATGAAACGTTGGTTTGTTCGAGATGTTGTTGAGATTTTGGTCTCATTCCTATCAGTTGTAGTTACATCGGAGATATTGATCCACACACGATGTCTCCCATTTATCTAAGCTCCACATCTATCATTCAGACTCATATCAAAATTTTAAGCCCAAGGAGGATTAGTTGTTGACCAATTCGTCCATTGAGGAGCATCTAATATGTGTTGTTAATAGAAGCATGAAGGTTATATGAGGTCTGTCAATTCCTCTAGAATGGGTGCATTGGTAGAACTCCTATTTATAGTATATGACATGGGAACGGGAGGCTGACATATATGCTCAGTGGCCATTGTTCTTTTAAAATGAATCTTGACCACCCTTTAGGGAGACATTTTTAGGAAAATTACTATAATGGGGGAGGATTTTTATATCCCTAGATTCTCATTAGGTACATATATATTTTTTAGGTTAAATGTGTTTACATTCTTATTTTGGATAAGACCCTATGTTGAGCCAGGGTCCAGTTGGGTTGTACTTACGATAAATGAGAAAAGTGGTTGAAGGATGACTGCATGTCGATTACATGTCGTGAATGAGGGATAAAAATGATGTAATCCCATTTCACGATGTGTAATCGTACATCCAAGGCCATTCATGATGTGTATCATTTTCTCCATAGAAAAATAAATCCGAGTATTACAGATCATGTATTATTATTACACGTTGTGTAGTTGCCCGATAGGGTTTTTTAAAAATAGAGGTAGTAGCCTCTTATTTTTCTATACAAAACCCTTTTATCTCCCATTTGAATCCTAAACCCCTCTAAAATGGGGTTTCAGATCTAAATATCATTCCCAGTCTGATTCTTATGTTTTCTGTCACTCTGGAACAACATCAGTAAGCACTCTATAAATTTTTATCCATTCATAATTCTTTGGAACAATGGATACACTATATGGATTTCTGATTAGGTGTTCTAATTTAAAAGTCATCATTCATTTATCATATTTCTCTTAAATCAAGGACAATCGGTACTTGATACGGGACGACCTATTTACTATTGATCAAAGGTAGGGGGCTATGCTTTCTTTCATATTTTCTGGTACTTTTCAAGCATTCGGTCGATTTACTACATGTCGAACTTTCTAATGAGACCCTATTTTTTAGTGAGTTACTTGTAGTAAGCATGGTTTTACATAGTGAGGATTATTATAGGTTCTATTTAGGTGTGTTGGCACCTGTTACTCAATTCAAGGTCACTAAGGGTGTGTTCTATAAGGAAATAACCCATTTATGACTGTTTAAAACACCCAGTGGTTATGTCCTAATGACATCATAGATATAGGGTTATCGTTAATGCTTTAATGGAGTTGGATATCTTTCCTATGTGATTTTTCCTCCTTGATTAGTGATATCATTTGGCGTCATGCATTGTTTGGATAAATTATATTGAATAAAAGTGGGTAACATGGGAGGGTATCGATTAATTAATTGGTTAATGGAATGTTAAAAAGATATTATGGGATGGTTGGCCCAAATTATTTTTGAGTGTTAAATGGAATGTATTAGTTTTTATACTCATGGATTGTTTCTATTAATGTGATTGAGTTACCCAAATGGTTTTGAATTTCATAAATTTTATGAACTGAATGAATGGATTGACAGATTCCATGGACTGCTCTCCATGGATCTAGAATGTGGTAGTGGGAGCCTTGGGTTGACTCATCCACTTGGGGCATGATTCTATGGGATGCTTGATGCATTTATCTCCCATGGATACAACTTTCTTGGACTAATGTAGGACCTTTCAGTTTGCATGCTCATAGGACATGAACCACTAACTCGACCTAGTTTCCCCTTAGACGCCCATGGGAATCGATGTGCAAGCCCTGATCTGATGCAACTTGGATCTGAAACATCATGTTCTTCACTTAGTACTTGTTTGCCTTGGTACATGACATCTGGGATCTAAAACATGGTTTCTACAAATTAATATATGATGTGGTCATGGGTTTCATGTTATTAATGGATATGTGGTGTGGCTGTGTGACTAGTTTAATTGTTATAGATTCCTTGTTAGGAGATTACTGTTATAACAAGTATCCATGAGAGGCTATTTGGATTTACTTCGTGCATTAGACATATACCATTGGAATTCACAGCATGTTACTACATAACTTATAGTTTTTATCACTGGTAATATCTATATTAGAATATAATTGACCATTAAAGGTAACCTCCTAGGATTTTTATCTCACACCATGTTTGGGCTTCCTCAGGGACCCAAACAAATTATATTTTAGAGGGAGATGATAGGGGAAAGATCCCTATTATTGGTTGTTCAATGTAGCTAAAGAAAAGGGTAGCATATGAACAAGTTGAGGCTTGAAATGCTATTGGATATTTGGTATTTTTTTCTTCTTGGGATATTTATACTGTATTACATTTCCATGTGATGTTCTTGCTACATTTTAGATACATGTATCATCTACATCATTGTACATGTGTTGTTTATGAATATTATATGTATTCCTTTATTGTCTTGATTTTTATTTGGCTGTATTTTTTATGATCTTCCACTATTTTATGTATTGGTTTTCTGATGTGATACTCTATTAATGAGGTAATTGTATCTCCACTGACCCACCTAGGCCCTCACTATTGGTCGTAATCCTAATAAATTTTGGAATATTCACTTGAGGCACTATGAATGACTTCAAACATACAACTATTGAGTTGAATCATGGTATGAGATGTTATAAAATATTATTTGGAAAACACTAATTTTGTAGATTATTATCCCATTTGGGTCCATCGTTGGTTGGGAATACCTTCTCTTTCAATTAAACTATCAATGTTTCACCAAAAAAGTAAATGATAATATACAACCATTCAAAATTTTAATAGAATTAAAATAAGGGAGTCAAAAATTTATCACCATTTGGAAATATCTAATATAATCCCTAATCATTAAGCTCTAACATTTCCAATTACTGGACGTTACATTGAGAACCTTCATGGATATATGTATACACATTTTATCCCAATGAAATAACTGGTCATGTTTCTATAGATTATAGGGAATATAAAATGTCTTGATGACTCAAGGTATTGAAACATGATGAAATATTTTCACACCCCCATTGATTTGGAGATAAGGCATGGAAAAGTGGATAATTGTACTATCTATCATAAAAAAAATAATGGTGCCATCCATACCACCTAGATAGTCCATGAATTACCTATAACCACTTCCACTATATAAGTATTAGAAAACCCACCCATGGTCAGAGGAAAAGGGAGATTATGGTCATGTTTTATTAGGTGAATGGAAAAAATATATTCCTTCTAAAAGGAATAAAATCGTGGTTATTTATTCATAATTGCGAATAAAAAATTCATTCATCTATATCATCATAAAAAATATAGGGAGGTCATAACCAAAAAACATTATGACTATTTGCCTTTTAATATTAGACATAGAAATATAGTTATGAAATTAATTATCTATATATAAATAATCTAGGGTATGGTTGATTATAGACCTGTTATACAAGGAAATCTCCTAATGCTGGTGGAATATTTAACTACCACCAGACTACAAGAAGATGGTGTCTGGCATGAAGTATTGTCTATAAATAAATATAATATTATAACTCTAATAACTGAATGATAGTTGACTAATATTGCTATATATTTCGAGCATAGCTTCATAGACCAGTCATGATTATGGAATATTTAGTTACTCCCTTGATCCCACCTCTAAGTGGAAAATACAATCATCATAAGAAAAAACAGTACATGAAAGGATCAATTTCTATTACCAATATCACCTCTGACTCTTATGGATTTATTTCCCATGTCCTATATAGTATAAGAAGAATCCCTAAAAATAAAAATCAGCATAGATAATTAGACCATTTTATCTAGGTTGATTTTATTTCCACAATTTTCCCTTTTTTATAATTAACATACCCATCTATATAAGTTCCCCATATTTAATTAAGGAATTGGCTGTTGAGGATATAGAATATGAGGGAAAATTTGATGGATTCGATATTTCCAAAATCTAATAGTGTGGAAACATCATCACTGAATCCATTTACCCACCCATGAATCAATTTGGAGAACTTTATCAACCCCTAATATAGTAGGGTGACACCTTAGTGATTTTTAGTGGTCTTCTAAACAAAATTATATTATATGATTAGCTACTGGGTGTACACCTAATTTGTTAGTCCATACATATAAATAGAATATCAAAACATGTGACATTAAGAACATATTCTAACATGACCTATATTAATAAATAATACCTATCTATTTTAAGACCTTCATCTCTCAGGTCACATAAGAAAGATCACCCCCACTGGGATGTGAAAACCAATTGTATTGAAATATTTAATTGTGATATATTTATTAGTTATACCATCCATGATATCAATTAAATATTTTATTTATCATTCAGAGTAGCTCAATTATTTATTTAAGAAGGACCTATGATGTTACTAAGGGTTTTAGAGAGAATTATCCCTTGATGAGGATCATCTAGATGAAATAAATCACATAGAATAACATCACACCATCTCATCTGGGAAGAATGATCTGGAAGAAACAATTTTGGTAAATATAAGACTCTTATATGTTTTTAGTAGATATTGATAATGTTGGTATTATATTTTAACTATTTGAAATTTGATCCTGGATCAATCTCATCATATTCCATAACCACATATATTATGAAAATAGGTAGGGTGATTTTTCTCGAAAAAATGGATACTTTTTGGTATGAAATGAGTGAGAATGATCCCATAAAAATGATAAAAACATGTCCCTTTTCTAGTACCTAATGTATAATGTTACGTTGATGGATATAAAAAAAAGATGTATAGAATGACCTACATGGATGGCCTTATATATAGAGACATTAAGTGGTTCCATCAACATTTGATCAATGTCTGAAATACCATATCAATTAAATGGTTGTCTTGTAATGTGTAGATATGAAACCATTTAAATAACATGAATCACTTTATGTTTAGATGATAATCTAAAATAGGGATGTAAATAGCCCATAAAAGTTGGAGACATGTTGGTTTCCTATCCTAATATATTGGGTTCTTCCCCAGCAGACCTAGGGGAATGGTTAATAGTGAAAATGTGATTATAATAATTGAGATCATTGATGTGGATATTGACCTAAAAAAATTAAAAAACATTAAACATCCCCAGAACATCTCTATTCCATAGAGTTCATTGTAACTGACATGGTCACATTAAAATATTTCTTTACCAAGGCTCCCACTATGTAATAAAATTTTCATGATATTTATATAGAAACTATGAGTGCCCCTAACAAATTCCCTACCACTCGAGATGATCATAACCCCATTTCGCTTAGTATAAATAGATAGAAGAACATGTATCTTTGGAATACCCAAATAATATACATTATAGATTAGGGTTTCATTGTTTGGTAATATTCTCTCATTGAAATCGTGATAGAGGAGGAAGATAGAAACATCAAATATCCCCCACCAGTATTTGTGGATGTTGTCTCTTACACAATTAACAATCTAAAATAATTTTATCAATGATTAAAAGAAAAAATATGGCTCATGTTGATTAGTTACAGCATCCCAATAAATGATAAGGATATGTCTATTTATTTTTTGAAGTCAAATTAATTTCCATTCTCTTGTAATTATATAGATAATCTCTCAATATGCCTTGATTTAGGTACTCATCATCTAGGATTTATAGATATCTACTGAGGCTTTAAGAAGGAATACACCATAATGAACAATCTCATACTACTAGTGTAGATTTATATTTTGAAAATTAAGTAATTTTGTATTTTTATTATAGGTGAATTACTGAAAATGTATTTCGAATATCTTTCTCATTATGAAATTGAATGGTGAGATCAGGGTATTCATAAATTTGGGGGATATAAACTGATGCTTCTAAAAGGATTATTTACTATCACCAATCAAAGAACTCCTAAACAGAGAAACTAAATGATTCTAATGATTTTTTATGTAATTTTATTTATGGTATAAATCTTTTAATATGTAACCTCAAGGAGATGATGCCACTACATTCTGACTACATCATGTAAATTTATAAAGAAATTTCATTCCCTTTAGCTTAATGAACTAAGGATATACTTATCAAGTAATTATATATCATGAAATCAAACCTCTCTTATGATGGATCCTGGAATTAAATACTGATAACATGTATATCAAATGTTGGAATGATTTATATTACCTCATCGGTAATTAATAAATCATTATAAATTAGTAATGGAATATTGTGAGGATAAATCCCTTGAATTCATCTTTTAATATAAAATTTGGTGAATTCCTCATATTATTGTTATGAAACAAATTAATTGAAGTCAATTTTGAAAAACCTGTTGAATTATTTAGAAATTTTACCTTCTTGGATTCATAAATAGTTGAGAGGGATCCAAGAGAGCTTTTATTATATCACAGATTTTACTAACAACCTGATTGGAAGATGTCTCCCTTTCAATAGTATATAAATGATTGTAATCTCCAAAAGTGGGATGAGAAAAAAAAAATAATCTTTTGAAAACCTCAAGCAGTACCTTCTATATCAACTATTTTTAATTCCACTTGTAGTGGGGAATCATGTCATTCTATATGCATCCACCATGGAGTGATATATCAACAGTCTTATCAGAAAACAAATGATTGAATGAATGAAACTTTCTCTAATATCTCTATTGAATGAGGTTACATATGGATAATCAACATTCTAATGGATGGAAATAATTTCATTCTATTATCATTGATGTGAAAATGTTAAGAAAATATTTTCAGCATCTTTAATTCAAATTTTTTCTACCATATTGAATCATGGAATTATGTTCATATCATTCCACTAATAATTTGGAATTTGACTTAATGTCTAGTAATCTTAAAATACTACGAAAACTAATTTGTTTCAAATATGTAAATAAATATCATGGTGCTAGCTGATTTCCCCATGGAACATCCTTCCCTATAAATTATGAAAATTAAAAATGATCTTATATATGAATAGGTTTTATATTACCAGGAAAACCTATGATGCTAGAAAAATTTATATAAATTGGGCCTCCCATTTTCAATCCATGATGAAAATTGAAAAAATAAAATTCCAAGAAATTTTTCCTATGGGATTTAATTTTTTTCAATTAAAATTAATGATTCCATAATCCTCTTCATTTTAGGAAAACCACAGTTACAATGTTGTTCAATACCATTAACATGCTACTGGCATAAATCCTTCTCTATACCTAAAAATAGCCTTTCAAAATTTCCTAGGAGACTGAGATGTAGTGATAAGAAAATTTCTATTATTAATAATATATTAAGAATGATGAAATAGATCATATCAATAGTTATTTGTGGGTCATGATGGAAGAGTTCCCCTATGAACCAACATTGAATCACCTACCTTGATCGTTGAATTAATTATTAGACTCAAAAGGTAATTTAACCATAGTAATGTGTGATCCTCACTAGGATAAGTTATCTTCATGAATTGCAAACAGTTGGGTTTTCTCGCAATACATTATCATTGGCATAATAAGATATCTATGATTAAATGATTCAACGTGACTTAAAATCTGATATCTATTCCTAGATATATGTAACCCATATTTGATTCCTCCTTGATGGGTCACCAACTATATTGAATTATAATTGAATAGATCCATAACTGAGTAGAAAATAACTCCCTTTGGGATATGATAAATACTTATAGAAAGCTCTCAAATTATTATTTAATACATTCCTCTGAAAATTCATTTCATAAGGATAAATCCCTGACATAATGAAACAAGTCTGTGTTGTCTCTTACTATTTTAACAAATCCAAAATATTTCTTTCATGCCTAAATTTGATGATTTGTTACTTATAGTAGATGATTAAACAGTACTAAATTGTGTTCCATATGAAATTCCACACATGAAAGATACATGTAACATCATCTGTTGTCTTGCGGAGTTATTTCCCATGGAAATATGTTCCATGTTGTTTGAAATATGGTTAAGGGATGTCATGGGGCTATAACCCTAGCTACAATTAGAATTTTTTGAGTATCCTTACTTCAAGAAATTACTTTTCCATATTGGTCGATGTGATACCCTTCAAAGGAATTGGTACATATATTATCATCAATATAAAAAGTAATTGCATCATCACCATTTTTAATTTACCTTATCTAATACTGATGGGTAATGGCACCAAATTATATTCATCTAATAATAATAAGATCTATCATTTTTATAAAATTGATAACCACCATTTTTAGAAATCATTAAATATCTAATGGGTAGATAAAGGTCCTCAATGTGAATCTATAGAATATACTCTAGAAAATGGTGTAGAAATGAAATTTATCTTTTTAGAAGATATCATGTAATATTTATCTACATACTATACCACAACCCCCAAATCATTTATTGGGGTCCCATACTGGATTTGTTTTCGAAATTCAGGTAGTATAGCCCAACAATGAATTGTTTCCATCTCTTCAAACTATTACCTATTAAGAATTAGAAGAAAATGTAAAATCAAATAAGTTACATGATGATTTAGAATGGCTAAATGAGAAAATAATTCATCAACTAAAATACCTAGATGTTCAATAGAACTATATTATGGGGGCATTCAAAATAAATAAAATCATTTCTCCTTCCCCTGAAGAGAATTGATACTCAATATCAAAACCACTATGATACCATCGAATAAACCCTAACATATTGTTCTCAAATGGTAAGGGAAATAAAAAATATATATAATAATATTCTAATAGATTTTAATCATTGTCTACAAATTCTGTGAAATGCATCCTACCCCTCATCATTGAAAAATACACCAAAAAAATACTTTGTACAATTGTTTCACTGAAAATATGTCAGAGAAGAAATTAATTAAACTATATATAATTTTTTTCCTAACCGAAAGAAGTTAAAATAAATGAAACATATATCATAGTCCCATAATGATAAATTACCAGAAATAATCATATTCAGATGAAATTAAAAATCTCAACATGTCGAACATCCAATAATTCATTAATTTATTTAATGTGGGAAAATATATGAGTTTTATGAATAACACGGGAGCTGGGTCCATGAAAAAGAAATGACATATCCCATTATATTATAATGATCAATATATGGGTCATCGTATCAAATAAGTACATGTATCTTGATTATCCTTCTATTTTTATATATAATTACATCAAGGTATTATACCATAGGACCAACGACATATTTAAAAATTAATATATAATGAGTTTCTTCTTTTTCATACAAAAATTCAAATTCAACAACCTTTTTCTGATTCTTGACTCTTCATTTTAAAGATATGAGGACCAAAAAATCTGATAAAGACCAGACCCAAGAAAAAAACCCATCCTTAAACAATGTCATTATATGGTACGGTCTTCATACCTACCATATGTTATTAATCTATGAGTATTATTTCTATCACACATAACTCAACCCAACTTAGATAGTCCCATACATTAGGCCACCTTTATACTCTAAATGATAGTAAGATACATGTATAATACTTTGGTAATAATATGATATATCTTTGAGATAAATAATTTTTCATATTCCCAATATTTGTCCCCAAAATAATTTTTTATAAAAAAAAATTTCTATGGAGAAATGATAATTTCCACATTTTTGTTATATAATATTTTTTAATTTTTTTCATGTATATTTACAAACGTTGGTGCTACATAATTTTATAGGGTATATGACCGAAGAATAAAATTTGTATAATTTATCCTAATTTTATTTAGTCTACTTGAATTATGTTAATGAATCATGTTTCTCTCCCATAGGTTCTACCACGATAGAAATCTTATGAATCCCACTTCTTTTAATTGGCTATGCTATGATGAATTGATTATAAAACATGTAACATTCCAATATCTTATAATATGATGAAATGTTTATGATCCCAATTTTATATTATGAGTTGTGATATATTGAATATATATGATCTTTGGGAATACATTTTTATTATTTAATTATGTGATGGATGGGACCTATATATCTATAAAATCCACTGGGTAATGATTTATAACTCTTGAGATAGAATGTGACGGAATAGGGAGTGACAATAGTTTAATAAGAAAGGTATGGAATGTTAAATGAACATAATATATTAATATACGGATGGTATGTGGGGTAAAACTAGTTCAGTAATGGACATTATCCACTATGATGGTCTTCGATGTGAGCGTTAAATAATTTAACAATTATTTTCAATACTTATTGGTATTTTAAAAAATTCCCTTTCTTATGCACTCATGCCTCATGATACTTGTTTCCTTTATGACTCATGTATTATGAATTTCCAATATTTATTCCAGGACTCTTTATTATGTCCCTTTATATGAATTTTGTGGGTTTCAAATTTTATTCTCATATTCTTATACACTTATGTTCATGTTATGCATACATATCTCCTTTTTTTCCCTTTCCGAGTTTTTGAGCTCACCTTTTTTTATGATTTATTGTCTTATTTAATCATGATATGAATTTTTTATGATATGAATAAGAAGGGTCCTAGTCATGAAGAACGTAGTGAGTGATGATGTAGCTCAATTATGGGAGATTTTTATGATTCTATGATTCCAAAGGCACTAAATCTTATGGTCTCTGGCTTGTGATTATGTAATGTAATAAATATAATGAAATTTTTTTGTGATGTCTATGTACCAATTTCATTTGTCATTATATTTGGTACCCAATAATAGGTAATGTAAACCATTGTAATCTAGGTTGGGAAATCTTTAGGGGTATACCTAAGGATATTTCTAAGGATAATTCTAAGGATGAGGAAATGTATACAGAAATACACTAGAATTTTGTTTAAGGATATAAATTGTGGTTTCCTAGAAATACAGTAACATCTAGATACTATAATTGGATGTTGACCTGGAACAAATGTAACTAGGTGAAGCAACCCTTGAAACAATGTAATAAGATAGAGTTTATCGCAAACTGGAATATTATAATGTGCATTGCTGCACAAGTGGATTGACACTCATGGGGGATGTGCATTGAAAATTCCAAAAAATAATTTCTTACTATCTTGGAGAATTAAAATATAAGAGTGAAATTAATGAATTGTGATAAAAAAATGTGTCAAATATTATAGATTGTGACATTTTTTAGAGATCATATTATTTATATTCATGATTATTTGGTTTCCCAGTATTATTAGTGTTCCTTACTAGTATTTTATGGTTCTAGAAAATTGATAGAACCTAAAAGAACAATGTTAATGATGTGTTTGATGGAAAAATAAATGTTATTCTTCATCAGATTCAAAATGTGTAGGGATTGGGAATTAAAAATACCATTTATATGCTCCAAAAACATTCTACCCTAGGAATCTAGAGGGACTTCTAAATGAATAATGGAGGGAAGAAGATTCTCTTGAGTTCCTTATATGGAAACATGAACCTTCTTCTTGTGGGTATTTTCATTTATGAGGTGATGAAAAATGGATCAATACCACTGAAAAGTTATTTTTCAATCTCTAGTGTTGTCAACCAGAAAATGAAACATTAGTTGTTTATCAATTGGAAGGTAAATTTGTTAAATGATGGAATCTTATAATGAATATGAGATAATAAAAAAATTGACTTAGTGGATTGGGAAAGATTCGTGAAATTATTTTAAAATATCTAATATCCTCATATTCTTCATATGAAAACTGGGAAAGAGATACCCATGATAATGAAAAATGATGATGAATCTATTGGAACCTATGAGGAAAATTATACATAACATGAGAGCTACATATCTTGTATTATCAAGAAACCTGAAACTATCAATTGATTGATTCATCAATTTATTAAATTCATTTCTCTAAAGGGGTTTATATTTAACACCCCAAGGAATTCTAAAAATAAATTAAAATGAATGAAATTTTGGTTAAATTACATATTAATAACTCGACTTTTAACATAATTTTACTGCTTCTATGTTTTGAATTTCGAAAAACGGTTATCTACAATTGTGTTCAGTAAGTTATTTGAATTCTAAGGGAACCAATATGTATTTTTGGAGAATAGTAACATACCATTATGAATATTAATATTAATATTAATATGACCATAATGAATACAAAATTTTATTATTAATTAATTTTACTAAGGCATGAAGATAATGATATTTTGGATAATTTTTCAATGTGATATAAATGAAACTATAGTTTTACATTTATTAATAACTTAATTAAGTATGATTTTATTTAAAAAATAAATTATTTATATTTTGAAATTTATTTTCAAAAATTTACTTCATTATTGAGTTAAATATGTTGATAAATAGTTTGGGTGGTTTTTTTAGATTATTCTAAAATAGATGATTTTGTGGTGAATTGAAAAAAATACAGTTTGGAGTTTTGGTGTGTTAATAACCTCATTAATGATGTAATATTCATGTAATAATTCTGGTCGACTTGTTTACAGTTAAATAATATTTTAGGTTTCCCAGGGGGCTAATACCATGTGCAAATATAATGGGGATGCCCATGGTTTTTCTAATACCGCTAATGAGGCGTCCTTTGGAAATTATTAAAATAATCCCTCCCTTTTTCAATAAATAACAACTCATTCTTTCATTAAATTCATTACCAAATATTCCTCAAGGAATATCTTGCCTCCATAACATACAAGTAGTCCTCCCATAGTTTTCTGAATCCCCCATGGTCTCGACCATCATGTTAAATGAGTTACTCTACAAAGTTTCAGAATTCTGAATTTCATTCATTTTCCATTCTAGTTCACTTTTATGTGTTATAACATTTATTTTCCATAAAATATTTTTATTTCTTTCTTATTAGTGATATATTATTTATTTTGATTCATTATTGGATGGGTGTCCCATGTCCCCTCTATTTTTTATATTATATAAAACAATGTTTCACATTAGTTAGGTAGGTAAATTTTTGTAAGGGATTTTTCAATTATTCTTTTAATTTAAGATCCTTTCTTTTCTAATTCATTCATCATAACTTCTTACCCCAGAGTCATGAATTCATCTTATATCATTTAAATGTTTTATTTTCTCATGTTCTTGTAAAATTCATCATCATTCTTTGTCTCATCTCTCACTTATTCAAGGAAAAAAAATATTGTCTTCGATGTGTCCAATTACCAACATTATGGACGATGTGATTTCAATTTGAATTAATTCTTTAAAGTATGGTCATGAAACCATTAATATGGTTGAAAATTGTTATAATATTTTTTTTATGTCTCATCCTTGGTTCGGTAATTCTTTTTTACTCATTTATTAAATTTATTAGACTAAATGAGGTTGTTATTATCAATGAACCACTAAAATGTTCTAAACAAACATCGTTAATGTTTTAACTTTGGAATCATACTCATATAAAAAATAAAAATTACAAATGGTATAAATTATGGCACTATAGATATTTAAATACATTTCCATTGGAATTATATAGTTTCACATCCAATTGAGAAGAACAATCCGTCATGAAATGATAATGAAAAATCATGTAAAGAACTCACCCAAAATAGTGGAAGGAAAAAAATATAGACAAATAAAGTGTGAAATGATGTAATGAAATTATAATATAAGGTACTATAAAAATTTATATGAGTATTTAATATATTAATAAAACTATTTTAACTATTATACATGCAGTTTAAATGAGTTGGAAGTATGAAACACTCGAGTTAAGGGAATTTTTAACCTGATTTCCATCCTTTGTGCTAACCTTATACTTCTTTATTTATGTGTTATTAAAATTGATTTTGTAATGTGTTTTGTTTATATTATGTTGAATTATGTCTAATTAAAGTTTATATACATATTCTATCAACTCTATTAACACTCTTTTAAATTATATGGTTTATGTAAGGGGCTTTTATTTTAAAATCCACTTTTAAAATTCTATTTTAAAATTTTCAAAAGAAATGTTTTTATGATATTATTAATATTGTATGATTATTTTATAGTTAATGGTAATTGTTTATGATGATGTTTGGGACCTATATTTCCCTTCAATTCATTTATTAGGTGTATGTTGGAGGTCATTCGTAAGCTTACTCCATGTGTAACTCCGATTGATAATGAAATTGTAAGGAAGCTGCGAGGGTTAAAAATTATAAGGTAGCCAAGAGGGTTACAAGATTATGTAAGTAATTTTTCCAGATACATTTTTGATTATGAATATGTTCTAATGTTTTTTTCGATATTGATTAAACCTCATGTTTCACAATTTTTTCATATATGTGTGACAAGAATGTCTTTTGAAAAAGATTTCATATATTATAAGTATTCATGCACTAAAGTTGTCTTTCTTTATTTTACATCCCTTAATGAGATTTTTGTGCTCATCCCGTGTTTTATTTAAATTTTTTTATAGTTCATAATTATGTTTAAGACAAACAAGGAATCCAAGGTAAATTTTTGACTAATTTTCAATGAAAATATGTCTAAAGCTCTAATGTTTTATATTTTAAATAAAATGGAAACTGTTTTTATGGTTTCCACTCTGTAATAATATATAATCTTATGAATGAATTATGTCACAATTATATAATGATCAAAACATGAAAATATCCTCAATTTAAAAGGAAATTATTTCTTGTCTAAAATCAAGATTATGTAAAGTAATATGGTCGTGTCCTTATTGTTGGTATCAGAGGATTGTTTAGATAACAATAGGCGTTAAGATGATTTTAAAATAACACCTTAAATGAATTTTACTCTAGGAATAATTTGAAATGTTAATGGATTTATAAATTACCATGTTGCGTCGTCCAAAATATGTTTGTTCAGAATGGTTATCCATAAATTAAATAGGGAGGCTGAAGAGGAGAGGCACCGACATAACGACTTCCTTCCGAACTAGCAGCCTAGAATGGAATGGATTGGAACCAAGTTGTGTGTCATAGTAATGGATTAGAAAATGAAATCAATATATTGTAGTAGACTCCATGAATGAGACCAACCTGAGGTACCACAATGGAACATGAAAAGAGTGGAGAATTTTATGAGACAACACCCTCCTACATTAAATATATTTTTTGACCCAGTAGCGGCTGAAAGATTGGTTAAAGCCCTTGGAAAGATATTTGATGTTATGGGATGTTCATATAATCAAAAGGTATGTTTTCCATTTATCATTTTGAAGGTGAAGATGATCAGTACTGGTCAATGGTAAAGAATATTAGGGATAGAGATTATATTTATACCTTATAGTGGGATGACTTTAAAATTCATTTCCTCGAAAAATATTTTCATAAGGTGGTGTGACATAGGATGGAGAACCCATTCCGTGAATTGAAGATGAAGGAGGAAGATTTAGAGGATGTGTATGAAGCGAACATTACCAGTTTTTCAAGGAATGCTTCAAATCTTATTCTGGATCTTGACAGAAAAATCAACCGCTTTTACTTACGATTGAAGCCAAGTATCGAAGGGTGTTGGCCTCCTGTGAATTAAAAAGTTATGAGAAACTTGTCAGATGTGATGAGAGGGTAGATATGTATTTTTCTGATAATCATGTGCATTTTAGATATAAGGATAAGGTGATGAATACACAGAAGGTGATGTGTAAGAATCAATCAATGGAATGTGACGGTAAGAAAATCCAATTTCCAGTTTGTGAAAATTGTGGCTAGAAACACCCGGGGGAATGTTATAGAAAAACATGTAATTGTTTTAAATATAGTATGTTTGGACATATGGCCCGAGATTGTAACGAAAATAATCCTAATACTAATTTTGATAAGAAAACAGTAATGTGTTTTATATTTGGTGAGATGGCTCACTATAAAAATGGCTACCCTATGAGAGATCCAAATAATGCAATAAAGCTAGAATATAACCAGAAAGGTGTAGTGAGATCCTATGCGACTACGTCAGCATATTTCGGTCCATCCAATGAAGTTTTATCTAGTACATTTTTTGTTTAATCAGATTTTGCTAATGTTTTTCCTCATATGGGTTCTACACATTCTTTCATCTCTGATAAATTTTTGGGTAAATTGGTAATATCAAATAAATATATGAAACTATAACTTTTTCTTAAAACTCCAAGGGAAAATATTATATCCAAGAGAAATTATAATAATTTTTCTATTGTGGTCTGTGGAAAGACAATACCTGCAAACTTTATTGATTTTCCCTTATTTGGGTTTGATGTTGTTTTGGGAAAGGATTGGAATTATTTCTATCATGCTAAGATTAACTATAGAGATAAAAATGGTTTCATAAATTGATTTCTTTTGTATGAGATAACGAGCCCATACAATTTATAACAAATCCGGATGCTAAGAAACTATATAATGATAGAAATGAATGTTATCTTTCTCATATTGTTGAAAAAATGGAACTGTTCAGATTGATGTGCATGTGGTAAATGAATACAATGATGTTTTTCTTAATGAGTTACCCAGTGTCCTACCTAATCGGGATGACTAATTCACAATTGACGTATTTCCAGACGCTAAGCCAATTTCAAAACCCCCATATCGTATGCCTCATATAGAAATTTATGAATTGAAAAATAAGTTGCATGATTTTCTCGATAAAGGCATAATTCATCCTAGAACATCACCATGTGGAGCTCTTTTTTTTTGTTTGTTAAAGAGTAAGATAGATCCATGAGACTTTTCTTTGATTATAGATAATTGAATAACATTACAGTTAAAAAAATTATCGTTTGCCTCACATTGATGATTTATTTGATCATCTTTAGGGGGCTTAGTAATTTTATAATATTGACTTCAGATATGAATACCATATGTTTAGGGTTTAAGAGGATGACACCCTAAAAATAGAATTTCATACTATATATGGGAATTATGAATTTGTGGTTATTTCATTTGGGTTAACTAATTCACCTGTTATATTCAAGAATCGTATGAATAAAATATTTCATGAGTTCTTGGATAAGAAAGTGGTTGATTTTATTGATGACATTCTAGTATTTTCTAAAAATAAAGTAGGGCATGAAAAACAAATAAGGGTTTATACAAACCAAAAAATAAAATAAACTGTATTGAAAATTCAGAAACTGTGATTTTTGGTTGCAGTAGATTAAATTCATCGGAACATTGTAAATAAGGATGGAATAATAGTTGATCCAACCAAAAAAGTAGTTTATGAATAGGAAAGACCTACATATGACATAAAGATTCTAGGCTTCTTAGATTTGTGGGTTATTACCCAGTGTTTGTTATGAACTTTTCACTACTATCTAGCCAGATAAATATGTTAACACAAAAAGGGGTTAAATTTTTTTGGAAAGAAGAATGTGATGTTTGTTTTCAAGAACTGAAGTAGAGATTTTTGAATGCTCTAGTTTGGGCCATGCCATCCTGAAATGGTGAGGTTTTCATCTATAGTGTTGCTTCATTGAAAGCACTTGGTTCTGTTTTGATTCATAATTATTACGTGATTTCTTATGCTTTGGGATAACTTAAATTTGATGAGATAAAATATCCCACACATTATTTCGATTTGGAAGCCGTGGTTTTTACATTGAAAATTAGGAGGCATCATTTATATGAAGGAAAACATAAAATATATACTGACCATAATTGTCTGATGTATATATTCATTCAGAATGAATAAAATACGAGGCAGAAAATATTTCTAGAACTGATAAAATATTATGACTGCACGATCAATTACAATCTTAGAAAATCCAAAAAAGTTGTGGATGCCTTTAGTCGAATACATCATGCAGCATTAACCATGTTACATTTGTAACATGAACCCTTGATTAATGATTTGATTAATTTTGTCTTAGAATTTATTTGTGTAGGAAATACATCTTCTTAGTCATAGGTTTCTATGTAGTCGTCCTTATCAAACAGAATTAAGCAAGTGAAGAAGGAAGTCTGTGAGCTACAAAAAAAGGTATAATTGTAAAAAATGGGAAAGTTTCATGAAATTAATCTTGATAAAGATTGTGTTTTATGATTTGAAAAACGGTTGTGTGTGCCTTATGTGTCGTAGTTGAATAATTACTTGTTGTGAGAAGCTCTTAGTTCCCAATTTTCAGTTCATCCTGGCTGTACTAAGACGTACAGAGACCTTCAGGAGTATTATTGGTGGGATGGAATGAAAAGATATATTGTTGATTAAACCATGAAATGTTTGACATGTGAATAGGTTAAAGTAGAGTGACAGTTATCAAAGGGGATGCATCAGCCTTTTCCAGTGCCAAAGTGGAAAAGGGAGAATGTATCATTAGACATTGTGATGGGACTACTGAAGAATTCTAGAGGTAACAAGGTGATTTAGGTTATTCTTGATCGGCTGACAAAATCTACACATTTTCTTTCTATTTGAGATACAATATCTTTACATCATCTTTCTCGACTGTACTTAAAGTAGATTGTCAGTTTACGTGGAGTTCCTCGTTTCATATTATATGATCGGGATCCCAGAATCACTTCTATCTTTTTTAAGGGACTTTAGAAGTCATTGGGCACATAATTAAATTTCAGTACAACTATTCATCCTCAATCAGAGGGGCAGTCTGAATGAAAAATTCAGGCATTGGAGGATATTCTTCGAGCATGTTCAATGGATAATGAGGGATGGTTGGATAAAAATTATTCATTATATTAGTTTTCTTATAAAAATATTTTACATTTCAGTACACATATGGAACATTTAGAGGCACTGTAGTAAAAGCGGTGCTGGACCCCAGCGTTTTGGGATGAAGACTGGTGAAAGAAAGTTGTTGGGGGAATAATCATTATTAGAAGTGTATGATAATGTGAAGATGGTCTAGTAGCACATGGGGAAAGCTCAGATGATGATGAAAAGTAATGAAGATAGTTGATGGAATGAATTATCTTTCGAGTTAGTTGACCATGTTTTCTTAAAAATCTCTCCTTGGAAGAGTGTGATGTGTTTCAGTAAGAAAGGGAAGTTATGTCCTTCGTTCGTTTATCATTTTAAAATCCTGGAGAAGGTTGGAAAAGCTACATACCGAGTATATTTTCCTTCGAGTGTGTCTTTGGAAAACAATGTTCTTCGTGATTCAATGTTGAAAAGTATGTGCTAGATTTATCACATGTCTTGAGTCAAAAAGTAGTACAATGGGAAGAGAACCATTCATATGAAAACAAACTGATTCAGATTGTTGATCAATGGGGACAAGTATTTCAGAATAAGGCAACCCACCTGGTAATGGTTTTGTTGCGAAACCACATGGAAGAAGAAGCAACATTGGAGTCTGAAAATGTTATGAGGGAAATGTACCCTCACTTGAAAAATAAGAAAATAAAATTGTGTGCACGCAATTTTTAGAAGGTGTGGATAATTTTACACCCCAAGGTTTTAGAAAAATAAATTTAAATATATGAATTTTGGTTTAAATTAGATATTTATAACAATCCATTAAACATAATCTTACTGCTTCTTTGTTATGAATATTGAAAAAATGGTCATAAAAATTGTGCTCTGTAAGTTATTTGGAGTCTAATGGAACCAATTTTTTTTCTCCTTGATCGAAATAGAATGATGGGTTATCAGTCCTTCCTTCCCTAGATTCCTCCTAAGAACTCGTTACCTAGTCCAAGTCTCCCTTATAGATTTAATATGTTGTTCGTGAAACTCTTCCTAACGCCATATCTTAATGGACACTAGTTAATTACACTACTTATGTTGGGACATTCCATGGGGTCTGGTTAGTGCAGAAACCTTCGGTCCAGGGATTCGTCACGTTGGGCCTCACTGGCATGTCTGGGCACTGGGACACTGGTTCACCTGTATTTTATCCCTTATTATAGGGCTTCTCAAGGGCACGTAAGCCCAAGGAATCCCACATCGAACGCAAGGAATAATATTCCATAGGCATGTATCTGATGTTTTCCTCAGTTTCCCATGTTTTACACAGGGTATGCCGCAAGTTTAACATCCATAGGAGACTGATCAGACTGATCAGAACACTGACTAGTGTGGATCAGATTGGTGCAACCCATGGAGGGAACACCGATATTGGGGACAATGCAAGGTTGACTTCCCGGTTACTATTGAGGGGAATGGGATATGAGGTGTCATAATCCCTATGGGACATTGTGTCTCTCATAAGAATCAAGATAGATGATAGACCGTTTGAATGAAGTTGGTGGTGAATGGGATGGAACTGCCATAAGGATGATGACACTTTTGGGCTTGAGCCTTGAAGAGGCTTACTAAGTATCCCCGTGGAAGGGAATCAAAGTCCATGAAGTTCATCTGATGACATCTTACCACATATTGGGGTTCAACGGCCAGCCGATGGATGGGGTTGCAACAACTTGTTGCTGGATGGGGTCGCAACAAATTACCGATTGATGGGGTCCACAGTTTGACATCATGCTGGATGGGGGCGAACCGAGATTAAGGGCGTTGGAACTACTAGGTGATGGACTTAAACCTCATGGAGGCTTCCTACATACCATACATTAGCATGGATCAAATACCTTATTGTTCGGGTGGTGTGGGGCTTATAGTATAGGCTTCCCAAGGTGTTAGTGAACTGATGTGAAGGGGTCAGACCGTCTTGGTGAATGGTGGGCTTGAACCTCAAGGAGGCTTCCTATTTACCCAGCCTTGGCGAGGATCAAAGACCATGTAGTTCATGGGGGTCGGTGAACCAACGTGAAGGAGGACCTGGGATCCGATGGATGGTGGGCATGAACCTCATGGAGGCTTCCTACGTACCCTGCCTTGGCAAAGATTAAAGACCATGTAGTTCAGGGGTGTCGGTGAACCAACGTGAGAAGGACCTAGGATCTGATGGATGGTGGGATTGAACCTCATGGATGCTTCTATATACAATTCCTTGGGAAGGATCAAAGACCATGTAGTTCATATGGGTGGGAAGAAATGTGATGATGGGCCTGGGTCCAATAGTTATTGGGCTTGAACCTCATGGAGGCTTCCTATGTACCCTGAATTTACACGGATCAAAGACTTCATAGTTCCTGCAGGTCAGTGAACCGATGTGAGGGAGGACCTGGGGTCCGATGGATTGTGGGCTTGAACCTTGTGGAGGCTTCATATGTACACTGCCTTGGCATGCATCAAAGACAACGTAGTTCAGGTGGGGGCATTTTTGGCTTATGCTCTAAGGCGGCCTAGGGAAGATGTCATGGTCAATGCTCACTCTAAGCTCATGTGAGTCATGCTCGGGGTGAGAAACAAGATATAGTGGAGACCAGACGATCACGTCGTGAAAGGTGCATCCATGGGATGTGGAGTGGGTCGTACACGTGATCACATCCAAAAGAGGAAATAGGGGCTTATGTGTGGTTAGTGGGTCGATAGGTTGGGACTTACTCGAGGATGGAGGCTTGATGGAAAAAAATCCCAGTGGGAGAGGTATATGGTACCAGAGAAAGGAGGGGTACGATGTCCATTTCCCACTCCTGGTCTTGGGACCTAAGAAGAAAGGAGGGATAGGGATGCTGCCTCCTACAAGAAAGTTAGGGGATTACACCAGGGTGATTTCCCTTTGCCCGTTAACAAACACCACTCTGATAAGGATGATGTCATCCCCTGTGAGGGAATATCTCACTCTTGTAGAGACAAGTGGCCATACAGAATGTCAATGGTGGGGGAACCCCACGTGCGAGGCACATGGTGAGGTCACAGTTTAACGTCATGTGCTGAGGATGATGGTGTTTGGCAGTTTAACGTCCTGCATCTCGGATGATGTGGGTTTTCTCCACACCATTAAGACATAGATAATCGGTACACTCTTCTCCTTTGTGAAGAGAAGGGACATGAAATACATTTAAAAGGGGGTGTCATGGAGCGAACCATCATGGGGTCCATGTTAGCATGGGTATGCGAAAAGAAATAGCTGTTAGCATGCCTATGTGAAGTAGCATAAGGAGAAGAAAAACAATGTGTAGTATCATCTAAGGGACATTGAAATATCATAATGAAAACCAAGAGGGTCTCACAGGAAAAAGAATTTCAAAGTAGAGGGGTCCATAGGCAGTGGACTTGTGAAGATCTGGTGCTCTGTGTGGCAGAGGGTACTTTCCAAGTAGTGTTCTTCACAAAGTGGGGGCCTCAGCCTAAGCACAAAGACGAGGTGCATATAAGAGGTGCTTCGCAATGTGGAATGATATTCTAAGAGCACTGCCTTTCGGAGCAAAGATTACTCATGAAGTAAGGTATCATGGTGTAAAACGCTTTTCGAAGTACAATGACCCTTCCTGGGCATGTGGATCATTTGTAGATGAAGGGTGTTTCATAAAGAATAAATGCTCCGCGATGACCTGAGTCCCCATGGGGATCCCCTTCCTTCGCGGAGGCCTTTAGGCTCTTCAAAAGGCATCCCTCTCAGATGAGGGGGTTAAAAAAAGGTGAAGGGGAGGCACTTCGCAGAGTAGAAGTACCTGGCACAGCTCATGGTTCGCAGAGAAGAAGGCACTTCGCGAATGAGATGCTATGAAGTTGAAAGGTTGGATTCAGCCACCACCTGGATTTGGGGGGAGGCTACTATTTATATGAGAGAGGCCCCGCGAAGCAGTGCACGGTCAGTGTGAAGAGGAATTTGTTTGCTCCACGGTGGTTTATGAACATTAAATGTGTTTGTGGAGCATCCCTGCTCGTTGATCTACGGTGGGTCGCAAACATCAAATGCGTACACGGAGCATCCTACCTCCTTGCTTCGTGAGGGGTTGCGAACGACAAATGCGTTCGTGGAGCTTCCAGCCTTCTTACTCTACGGTGGGTCGTGAACAACATACGAGACTTCACAAAGGGTCTTCGCGAGGCAGACATCAGGTATGTGTCTCTTTCTACTCCCCACATTTTGGCGCCAACAAATTCCCCCCTCAATATTGGAGCCATGGAGAAATCAAGGGTCGAAGTCTGAGGGTAGATCACCAAAATCCTCAGTCATTCACGAATCAATCTCTCGATGAGGGCTCGCCAAGCCAGAAATCAAAGTTCTAGTCGGACGAGCCATGAAGCTTTCTTCGGTCAAGATGTGGTGCGAAGCTCTGTGGGTTATTAGCCTATAAATATGGTACAGAAAATCTATTTTGTCTTTTCTTCTCTCCTCGATTTTGGATATTATCAATCTCGATTCGCGAAGCTCTGCGTACTCCATGAATGATCGCTGCGAATTGGTCCATCATCTTCGTGGTGCTTCTGTGAATCTTTTACTTTGCGTCTCAGTACATCGTGACTCTATGTTTGAAGGATGATGCAGGGCTCCGTGAACAGGATTCATGAACATTCTATGTGAACGTCCTCTGCGAGCTAGCTTTGCGAACCAACCCTAAAATCTCCCAAATTTTAAAACTAAATGGATCTTCAAGAAGCTGCCCGGGGGGTCCTTGCAGATGCCACCCGAAGGAACGAGATGGATAACAGTCTAGGTCTGGGGGGAATTGGTACAGAGCCACTCCGATCATGATTTTCTGCTACAGTTGATGTTGGAGAGCCATAATAATTACCCGTTGTGTAAGAGTGTTCATTTCTATCGCTTCGGTATGAGGGATGAAGTCTTCATCCTAAAAGGAAGTCAGACAAACCAACTTACTGGTTCAGGAGAACGTTGTGCCAGCACTGATGGGTCTGGGCTGTTGATGGCCATGCCCGAGAGGATTTCACATCCGTTTATGCTAATTTCATATATAACCACCTGAATAATTTTGAGAGGAAGGAATTATTTTCAGAGAATTATCCCCCTCTATACTAGACAATTTTTATGGATGCATTAAGGAACCTGGGGAGGGGGTGGTCCGATGAATGAGACCAGTGCTAGGGAGGGAACTTCATAGATGATTGGGTCTGGGCCTGTTGTGTAGGCGCCTTGTGTGGGTAGTTTGGGGATGAGATGAGGAGAGTGGGTTTCTATGACCTGGTCTTGGCTTCCCAATTCCATATATATCAAACGAAATAGTTTCTTCTAGAGTAGTGGAGAAAATGGTCGTCAGGAACCAACACCTTCCACCTACACCATGGGGAGGTCGGTATCAACCTTTGGGTTGTCCACCAGATCTCAAGGGTCCCGTTACTGGTGGCGAGGTACAATGAATTTCTCACTATCATGAGTGTGTGTGAGGATCCAGAGAAAACGCCTTGGATGGCGATGGTGCTGATGGGGCTTGTGTCGGGGGTACAAGTAAGTTGTAATGGATGTCCAAATCAGGCGGTGGTTCAAAAAATTCTTAAACTTCCCAGAAAATAGGCATTTTGCAGTAAGGCCACAGACCTTCCCTAAGGGAGCTCGGAGTAAGGAGCACTCATACTAGGGGCTTTTAAAGAACAACCAGTGGAAGATGTGGGGATTCAACATCAGCATCGAGCAACAAAAAATAGTTAGGCTACCAGCATTCATCGCGACTCTTATCTGTGGTTGGATCCTGCCAGAGAGGGATACCAACATGAGAGTACGCCAAAGCACATTTATCATGGCATCCACATTGGTGATAGGAGGGCAGGTCAATCTAGAAGTCTCGATGCTTTCCATGGTGTATATGGTGTTGTGGCATATCATTAAGGGGAAAAGGCCGCAGAGGGTATGTTGGACATTCCACATCCTTTATGGGTGGATAGGAACACATTTTAGTGGGGTTTATTAGTACCTGAACCATATCTCTCCTCCAGGCTCGAAATTCCTCCCATTAATCCCGAACACCACCGGGAGCATTCCAGCCAAGTTTTCCACACCGTTGGTTCTGAACTGGGTGTGGAGGGTGGATGAATTCAATTTCCTCCCATTTCCATTACCGACGAGGGTATTTAATAATGTCACCCAGCATACAGAAGAGCATTGTGCCTATCTCCTGGATTATCAAGGAGGAGTCCTGGTGGAAAGGGTGGACCGTGAGCCCCTCTACGAGCTGTATACCCACCACCAGTTTCCAAGGCAATTCTAATGTATGCAGCGACTGACCCCACATGTCTATCTAGAGGTGTGATATGAAGAACAACCATGCGTGATGAGGAATATGTGGCTCATGTTCACACGAGAGGATTGGAAAATGAGGAATGAGTTGCCTCCGTCGACCCCTATCCTCTGGCGGGTAATGGAACATGCCCAGAACTTGGAGGCGGCCTACCCGGGGGAGATGCTGAAACATCCAACCATTCGATTTGGTGATGGAAGGGCTTCCCGACCCCGGGGACGAGGCTGGAAAGAAGCATGGGAACCCCACATTGGTGGAGCTACCGTGGCGGCGAGGCCCACACTAGATGAAGGGGAAGCAGTGGTGGAGAACTCGGAAGTGGCATCCGACTCGATGATTCTAGAAGAGCTGAGTAATCTAGAGGGGAGGCCACCAAACAGATTCCATAGGATACCCACCCAAGCTCCGGGGAAGTGGTTGCGCCATATCGACATGCCGGAGAATGCTCTCTTCCTAGAGGCCTGGGACATCTGGAAAGTCAACAGAAAATTCATCGGCCCTGTAGAGTTGTGCCAACACATGAACCGTCTCGGGAGGGATTTTCCAAGAATAGGCCCCATCAGGGTTGGCTTTGCGGTGTCCCAATCTGAAAGGGAACAATATCTGACTGAGTTGGAGGACATTGTGCACTCCCGGGGTTCTCCTCATCCAATGAAAGATTGAGTCAAGATGTTGCTCGATCGGACTACTCCCCAGTAGTTATTGGCCGCTGATTTGAGTGAACACTTCCCTATATTGAAAGAATCAGAATAGTCCTCTTAGGGAGGCGAGGCTAGAAGAGGGAGCCCGTTGGAGGACAGGGAAGTTAGAGATCAAGACTCAGATCTTGAATAGTTCGCAGAGGCCCTTGAGGTAACAATCTGAAACCCCCTTCTCCAAGACATGCATTGAGGTCATTCTGGACAACATCCTAACATATGAACAATGTAGGAGAGTCTTTTATATAGAACTCATTATCAACCTTCAGCGGATGCAGTTGCGGGGCCTTTGGGATCTACACCTAGCACTACATCTATTGCTGCATCCAGCGGGGCTAGGACACCTGAGGTGACCCCTCCGGAGTTTTCAGACCTTCTAACCATATACGGGGGGCCATGCTTCAGGGTCCCAATGACATCATCCCAAGAGCGAGACCATGTATTTGATCTCTATAAGTCCCCTATACCCATGTTATGACTATCATCACCTATGTAACACCCCGAGATTTCATAGTGTGTTATTTCATCAAAATAATTCAATAACTTGCACTACATGCAACACCGAGTTCAATCGCACCATGACATACCAAACAAGCCATTAAAAAGAGGTTATGAATAGTAATAACTAAATTTTAAACTAATATATCCTTATAATTTTAGAATCCATATTATGAGTTTCTTAGACATAATGCAAGAACAAATTCATTTTCAGTATTGCACTTTTATCAAATTTTAATAGTGACCCCTTTTTAGATACAATATTTTAAACTTTTTTACTAAATGGGGACATCAAATATTTAAAATGAAACATCCCAATCTTCCATGGTACACTTTCCTTTGAATAATATTGTAGCGTGTGTTGTAAGCAACATCCAGTTTTAACACACACCACAACCGATCAAACTAGCCATTATGAATAGTAATACCTACTTTTTGAAATTTTATCTCTCAAAATGGACTTCATTTTTGGATTCGGAATATTTTATTTAGCCTAAGGTAAAATTTTTGTACTTTTCGGATAACTTTAATATTTTGATGAATAGTTAATATTACTAAATTTTAATTAAAAACAACTTTTTTAATCAAAATAATTAGTAGTGATAAATTATAAATTTGAGTGGTTTTAAAGTATATTTAGAATATATTTTAACCATTTAATATAATTTTGGTCATTGGACATAATTTTACAATTAAACCGGACATAAACAAGTGTCAATCTTTTGATAGTTATTATCTCTTAAAAACACGCTTTTTGTTTTAACAACGGGAATTAATTTTAATTTAATTTATGCCACTTCTGTGTTTTGAATTTGGAAAAATGGATTCCATATTTGGAATCAGGATGTTCATATTGTGTGAATAGGTGACTTTTATTTTTAGACATTATGAATAATTACTACGGTAAATATTTTATTTACCATGGTTAAAGGGTAAATCCGGTAAATAAGGGTTACAAAATAATATTATAATAATACAAAATTATCCTAAAATGTGTCCTAACCTTATTGGTTGATACATGTCCGACCATGGGTATCTTTGGGTCGATTTTGGGACCCCATGGAGCCACTTGTAGGTGATAGGGACACTTTATTTTAATTAAGTTAAAATGAATACAAAAATGACACAAGCATATATCTTATAGAAAAACAATTTTTACATAGGGTTATATATGTTTTATATTCGACAATAAATATTAATTATAAAGAAATTTTTTTTACTACATAATGATATTTTATTTATAATTTTTATACATTAAATAGTTTAATTTATTTATGACAAAATGATGTTGCAGTAATTACCATAATAGTGAAAAATTATAATAATTGATATTATAAATACCCAAATAAATATAATTTGAGAATTTTTATGAACTACACTAATTTTCTAGGTTAATATGACTTTTTAGGATTTATTTAATTACCTTTTTTTAAGTAATAATTCTGTTATGAGTTTCACAAAAATCAACTATTTAATAGTGTCAAAATTGACATAAAAGATTTTTTAAAAAAAATATTATATTATTAATTGATATTAAATTCCTAAAATCTAAGGATCGGCCAAGAGACTTATATAATGATATTTGTATCATTAATGGACCACTTGGGGGTCTCCTGGATGCATATAGTAAGTTTATTAACTATATAATATAAAAATACAAAGAGACATTGTAAAAGTGAAACTAATTAACTTAGAGTTAATACTTAAAGATATGGTTAATATAAGTACCCAAACCTGTCTAAATTATATTGGTTGAGTGTTTTTCGACCTATCCCCACCTTAATATTTAAATAATAAACTTTGGATCCATTAGAAATCGAATATGAATTTATTATAAATTAATATTTCTAGCTTTTCCAAAGGTGCCCCTCACCCCTCTTATAAAAGGGCACTCTTCCTTCTCATTTCTTCACACCTTCAAAGCCTTTTGGTTCGGCCAAAATCTACCCAAATACTCTATCAACATCCCTAAATACAACCTAGAGGCCTTATTTTGATCATAAAGCCAACATATGGAGCCCTTTTGATCAAATCAAGAGGAAAAACCTGAAGAAGAGGTAATGATTTCACCACCCTTTTCCAAGTTCCTTTCTTCTTCCACTTCTTCTTCCTTGGTTTTTAACATTATAAAATAATAACTCTAGTATCATATATATACAGTGATGTTATTATGAATATGGTACAACCATATTCAGTATTCTATCCACCCTTTGAATAACATGTCACCATACGTGCGTACGTACGGCTTACCGTCTCCACGTCGTGGTGTAATTGTTATTCAATATATTATTATTTGGATGGGTATAATAATGATGTGTAACTCATGTAAATAATAAGTATAACATGTTAATTATTCTGTATATATGATATAAAATCCATTTATATATTATTTTAATATCAAAAGAATGATATTGTCGCTCGTGCGTACGTACGGACTACCGTCTCCACGAACGCGATGTGATTCATTCTCCATCGTATCAATTCAAGTATAATTATCATTTGATGATTTAAAAATAATGTTTAGGGACATGATATCATTATGTATATGAATAATATACAACCTATCCATAACAAACACGGCTTATGTAACAAAACATATAATAGAAAATGAGTAAGTTAACACCCGAAACGACGATAATTCTAAGATACTATTAACAAAACAATGTTTAAAGATAATATATGATATCATATTAATATATATGATTCTATTATAATTTAATAACAATTATTTCACCATTATAAATGAGGTTAACTTAACCCATCCAAGGAAAATTACAAGGTAAGGGTTATTTCACAATCTCTTCTTTATCCGAGGTTGTTTATACATAATAATCTACTGGGATCTCTTTATCATCCACATCCATGTTTCTTAAAAATGTATTTCAAAACATTTTTACTATTTAAAATAATATGGGTTAAGGTCATTTATACCCTTGTTTGACTTATTATAAGTGTTTTATAAAGGAATATTTCCGTCGTTTTCCAAACGAGGTGCTTTTAATCCTTTTCGACAAAATTAAGGTAAGAATGTTTTTTAACTTATATGGCGGGTGCAGTTATTTTCCGCCGTTATAAAATCGTCGAAGCTTCTCTTACAATCATATATGAATATTTTCTAATAAAATGTTTTATTTCATAAATATAAGGCTCTTAAATGATTTCAAAATGGAAAGAGATATTTCTCTAAAATGTGTTTTGATTTCATCTATGTCAACATCCTTTGAGGGATTTTACACTTATTTGAAGTTGATTTATCATGATAGAAAACTTCAATATTGTATTGATGGTTTTTTGGTATGTTTGACTGTGGATGTGCTATTTTTATACCATTCATAGTTTATGGTGAAAGTATTGACATTTCGTATGCTAGTTTTAATATGAATGTTTATGTTATGTTTAAACATTTTCATATGGGAATGCATTGGACTTAATATGTGACGGGTGGAGCCCGCTATAGCTCCTCGATGCATCGGTAGGTCTCATGAGACAAACTAGTGTCTTGGCTAAAGGCCTTGGCAAAATTTTATTTGTAGTCTTGGCACGAGGCCTTGGCTATGTGGTTATGATAGTTTGTCATTATGCATTCCATCATTATGAAAGTGGTTATTGATATTTCATGTGATTATTCGATTAGTAGAATATCCATTTGAATATGTAAATAGCATTATTTCATTTTTCCATTTCCATAATATATTGAAGTTCAAGTTTAAAAGGCTATTTTTAGTTATACATTGCCTTAAATGTTTATGATTATTTTTGAAAGTTTCCGCAATATTGTTATCTTTACTGGGCATTTGAGCTCACCCCTTTTCTATGTTTTATTTTTCCCAGGATGTGAAGAAGTAAGTTATAAATAACCTGCAGGGATAGTACATGGGGATATGAGTGTGGAATATGGAGACTATGTTGTTGTTGTAGTTTTTCACTTTATTATGTAATGAAAAACGTTTGAATATATCTAGTGATTCCAAGGCTACTAAACAAATAGGTCTTTCGAGATTTGATCTTTCTTGTGATCATGCCAATGTTATGTAATAATGCACCGACTCTGGGTAACTAGGGTCGGGGCATTAAAGTTGGTATCAGAGGATGTTTAGTACAAACATTGGAATCTAGATTTAGATAAACTCTGATTAGAGCACATAGACCTAAGATGGATTTTGAGGATTAATATAGAAGAACTTCCTATAATTTTGGTATTGTAGAGATTTTGTGAGTTTTCCGAGAAATACAACCATGTCTGGATACGAGCAGGTAGAGGCGGCTTTGGAACAGATGTACCTAGTGGTAAATCCCAAAAACACCGCTTTGAGCTAGACTCGAATGGGAACTGGTGCATGACAACGGGCCTTGCTGCACTCTTGGTTACGACACTCCCGGGGGATATGCTTAGGATAATTCTCATTTTCTTTACAAACCATTATGAAGGGTTTAGGAATATATACTTCCTAAAAGGAGACATTTTTATGATTATGGATTATATCCATAAACTATTTAATTTAGGTTATGTGTTTTACATGTTTGGGATTAGTTATTGTTATTCATAAACTAATCTAATGTATGCCATTGTTTAGAAATGGCGCCCAGTAGAAGGAATGATAACTCTAGCAATGCACATGATACAAAGAGAAAGAATGATCATATATTTCATGGTCTTAAGCTATAATTTATAAGAGAAATAGTCTCTCATGTATTATCATCATATGAAGAAGTAATATCATGTGTTGATAAAAAATTAAAGAGTTTACTGAGTCCTATGGCTTTGAAGGGAAGCAAGAGAAGAAAAGGATGGAAGAGAGAAAGATGGATAAAGGGAAGAGGGAAAGCAGAATTTTCCCATATGTGATAACTGTGGAAAGAAACACCATGGAAATTTCCTGAAAGGAATGGGAGTTTGTTATAAGTGTGGAGGAAAATGGAACAAAGTACATGACTGCAAGGGTAAGAAAATGGTTTCAAATGTACAATGCTTAATTAGCAAGGAGTTTGGACACTACGCAAACCTATATCACAGTCATCAGACTATGCCGCAAATGATGCAATTGGATAATAATCACGTTATGATACTACCACAGATGAAGAGGAATGATTAGAGTTTTTATGTTGATTATGTCATTTGAGTGTTGTATCAAAAATGTACTTGTTATAATAATTATGGAGTATATAAGGATTGTACTGCAATACTATTTCATTATGGACTTGAGATTGTGTGGAACAAAGAAAAGTGACTCAATATCAGGTTAACTTTTTGGAAAATATATGGTTGAGAGAAAGATAGACCATAATATGGTTCTGATACCGAGGTAGTGATTTTAGAATAATACAGGATTGTTTTGGATAAATTATATTGGACATTCTTGACTACCTTGAAACTGATTAATGATTTGTATATTCCATCATTGTTGGGGTTTACAACAATTTTGGATTGAAGGAGTATATCTATTATTATATAAGGAATAAGGGATCATGAATTTAATCAATAAGGTTTTATGATATTTCAAGATGTTGCAGTGTTTTAAAAGAATACATGATGAAGGTGATCACATGTTATTACGCGAAAAAATGATCTTCATTGTGTTTACCTTCCTTATAAATTTTGTACTGAAGTATTTTGGATAGTTCTAGATTGGATTATTTTGGATTGCCATAAAAGGACAACCCGGAGGTCGGGCGGCAACCCGTCGTGTCCGGCAAAGCTGCGAGACATGAACCCACAACTGAAGGGCGATAAGGGTGTATCACCTACCACTGACCCACGTGATGTCCGGGATTACATAATATAGTTTTTTTAAAAGATATGGTAGATGAATTATAAATTCTTTTTCTTTTGGAACCCTATATGAATAGGATAAATTGAATATTTTGTTTCTATTCTCTTTTAGAGTGAAAGATGAGTTTGTGGTAGAAATTAGTAAAAGGATGGAACTCTACTTGTCAAGAATATATTTTTCTTCATCTCTTATTCTATGAAGAAATTAATTCTTATACTTTATTTAAGGAATCATAAAACCAAAAATGTGTTATCCTAATACCCTATGTTTTGTTTAACCGATGGTATTTCAAATCATCATAGATTGATGAATTTAAGGACCTAAATTTTACACTTGATTGTGATTGATGACCTCAATCACTACCTGTAAATATTTACATTTTTCCTCCAATTATATGTCTCTAATTACCACCAATGTTCTCATAATAGAGATCATAATTTGGTGGTGACACTTTCAATTCTATTTTCCTCATATTAAGACTAAATTTTAGTAACCCAATTTATGATGTGGGTTTTCCCACAAAGATATTTTCTATTTTCAACCTTTTATTTTCGAAGAACAATTTCAAATTGCGAGGACGCAATTTATTTAAGGAGGAGAGAATGTAACACCCCAAGATTTCATAGTGTGTTATTTCTTCAAAGTAATTCAATAACTTTCACTACACACAACATCGAGTTCAATCGCAACATGGCTTACCAAACAAGCCATTCAAAAGACGTTATGAATAGTATTAACTAAATTTTAAACTAATATATCCTTATAATTTTAGAATCCATATTATGAGTTTCTTAGACATAATGCAAGAACAAATTCATTTTCAGTATTGCACTTTTATCAACTTTTAATAGTGAACCCTTTTTAAATACAATATTTTAAACTTTTTGACTAAATGGGCACATAAAAAATTTAAAATGATACATCCCAAGATTCCACGGTATGCTTTCCTTTGAATAATACAGTAGCGTGTGTTGTACACAACATCGAGTTTTAACACACACCACAACCGATCAAACTAGCCGTTATGAATAGTAATACATACTTTTTGAAATTTTATCTCTCAAAATGGACTTCATTTTTGGATTTGGAATATCGAATTTAGCCTAAGGTGAAATTTTGGTACTTTTCGGATAACTTTAATATTTTGATGAATAGTGAAAATTACTAAATTATAATTAAAAACAACTTTTTTAATCAAAATAATTAATAGTGATAAATTATGAATTTGAGTGGTTTTAAATTATATTTAGTATATATTTTGACCATTTAATATAATTTTGGTCATTGGACATAATTTAACAATTAAACCGGACATAAACAAGTGTCAATCTTTTGATAGTTATTATCTCTTAAGAACACGCTTTTTGTTTTCACAACGGGAATTAATTTTAAATTAATTTCTGCCACTTCTGTGTTTTGAATTTGGAAAAATGGATTCCATATTCGGAATCAGTATGTTCATATTTTGTGAATAGGTAACTTTTATTTTTAGACATTTTGAATAATTACTGCGGTAAATATTTTGTTTACCATGGTTAAAGGGTAAATCCAGTAAATAAGGGTAAAAAATAATATTATAAAAATACAAAATAATCCTAAAATGTGTCCTAACCTTTTTGGTTGATACATGTCCGACCATGGGCATCTTTGGGTAGATTTTGGGACCCCATGGAGCCACTTGTAGGTGATAGGGACACTTTATTTTAATTAAGTTAAAATGAATACAAAAATGACACAAGCATATATCTTTTAGAAAACCAATTTTTACATAGGGTTATATATGCTGGATGTTCGACTATAAATATTCATTAGAAAGATAAAAAATTTAATACATAGTGATATTTTATTTATAATATTTAGACATTATATAGTTTAATTTATTTATGACACAATGATGATGCAGTAATTACCATAATAGTGAAAAATTATAATAATTGATATTCTAAATACCCAAATAAATATAATTTGAGACTTTTTATGAACTAAACTAATTTTCTAGGTTAATATGCCTTTATAGGATTGATTTAATAAACTTTTTTCGAAGTAATCATTCTGTTATAAGTTTCACAAAAATCAACTATTGAATAGTGTCAAAATTGACATAAAAGAGTTTTTAAAACAAATATTATATTATTAATTGATATTAAATTCATAAAAATATAAGGTTCGGCCAAGAGACTTATATCATGATATTTGTATCATTAATGGACCACTTGAGGGTGTCTTGGATGTATATAGTAAGTTTATTAACCATATAATATAAAAATACAAAGAGACATTGTAAAAGTGAAACTAATTAACTTAGAGTTCATACTTAAAGATAAGGTTAATATAAGTACCCAAACCTATCTAAATTCTATCGGTTCAGTGGTTTTCGACATATCCCCACTTTAAAATTTAAATAATCAACATTTGAGCCATTAGATATCAAATATGAATTTATTAAAAATTAATATTTCTAGATTTTCCAAAGGTACCCCTCACCCCTCTTATAAAAGGGCACTCATCCTTCTCATTTCTTCACACCATAAAAGCCTTTTGGTTCGGCAAAACTCTTCCCAAATACTCTCCCAACTTCCCTCACTACAACCTAGAGGGCTTAGTTTGACTATAAAGCCAACCTATGGACCCCTTTTGATCAAATCAAAAGAAAGAACCCGAAGAAGAGGTAGTGATTTCACCACCCTTTTCCAAGTTCCTTTCTTCTTCCACTTCTTCTTCCTTTGTTTTTACCATTCTAAAATAATAACTCCAGTATCATATATATACTGTGATGTTATTATAAATATGTTACAACCATATTCAGTATTCTATCCACCCTTTGAATAACATGTCACCATACGTGCGTACGTACGGCTTACCGTCTCCACGTCGAGGTGTAATTGTTATTCAATATATTATTATTTGGATGGGTATAATAATGATGTGTAACTCATGTAAATAATAAATATAACATGTTAATGATTTTTTATATATGATATACATCCCATTTATATATTATTTTAATATCAAAAGAATGATATTGTCGCTCGTGCGTACGTACGGACTACCGTCTCCACGAACGCGATGAGATTCATTCTCCATCGTATCCATTAAAGTATAATTATCATTTGATGATTTAAAAATAATATTTAGGGACTTGATATCATTCTGTATATGAATAATATACAACCTATCCATAACAAACATGGCTTATGTAACAAAACATATAAAATAAAACGAGTAAGTTAACACCCGAAACGACGATAATTCTAAGATATTATTAGAAACAAAATGTTAAAAGATCATATATGATATCATATTAATATATATGATTCTTGTATAATTTAATAACAATTATTTCACCATTATACAGGAGGTTAACTTACCCAAACCAAGGAAAATTACAAGGTAAGAGTTATTTCACAATCTCTTCTTTATCCGAGGTTGTTTATACATAATAATCTATTGGGATCTCTTTATCATCCACATCCATGTTTCTTAAAAATGTATTTCAAATAATTTTTACTATTTAAAAGAATATGGGTTAAGGTCATTTATACCCTTTTTGACTTTTTATAAGAGTTTTATAAAGGAATCTTTCCGTCGTTTTCCAAACAAGGTGCTTTTTAACCTTTTCGACAAAATTAAGGTAAGAATGTTTTTTTATCTTATACGGCGGGTGCGGTTATTTTCCGCCGTTATAAAATCGTCGAAACTTCCCTTACAGGATTATAAGAATATTTTCAAAGAAAATGTTTTATTTCATAAATATAAGACTCTTAAATGATTTCAAAATTGAAATAGACATTTCTCTAAAAAGAGTTTTGATTTCATCTATGTCAACATCCTTTGTTGGATTTTACAATTATTTGAAGTTGATTTATCATGATAGAAAACTTATATATTGTATTGAATGTTTTGTGCTATGTTTGACTGTGGATGTGCTATTTTTATACCATTCATTGTTTATGGTGAAAGTATTGATATTTCTTATGCTAGTTTTAATACGAATGTTTATGTTATGTTTAAACCTTTTCATATGGAAATGCATTGGACTTAATATGTGACGGGTGGAGCCCACTATAGCTCCTCGATGCATCGGTAGGTCTCATGAGACAAACTAGTGTCTTGGCACAAGGCCTTTTCAAAATCTTATTTGTAGTCTTGCCATGAGGCCTTGGCTATGTGGTTGTGATAGTCTGGCATTATGCATTCCATCATTATAAAAGTGGTTATTCATATTGCATGTGATTATTCGATTAGTAGAATATCCATGTGAATAAGTAAATGGAATTATTTCATTTTACCTTTTCCATACTATGTTGAAGTTAATGTTTAAAAGGATTTTGTTTTAGTTATACATTGCCTTAAATGTTTATGATTATTTTTGAAAGTTTCCGCTATATTGTTATCCTTACTGGACATTTGCGCTCTCCCCTTTTCTATGTTTTATTTTTCCCATGATGTGAAGAAGTAAGTTATGAATGACCTGCAGGGATAATATCTAGGGATATGAGTGTGGAATATGGAGACTATGTTGTTGTAGTAGTTTTTCACTTTATGATGTATTGAAAAACTTTATGAATATATCTAGTGTTTCCAAGGATACTAAACCAATCGGTCTTTCTAGATTTTATCTTTCCTGTGATCATGCCAATGTTATGTAATAATGCACTAACTTTGGGTAACTGGGGTTGGGGCATTACAACCTAACCATGTTTACTGATGTCAATGTCCCACCTTTTATTTGCATGTACCGTTATTCCAATGGCATGAGTCGCCTTGGAAAGTTTTGTTAGGGATTCTTACAGCATCCTTCCCAAGGGAGTGTCGATGATCATAGAGGCGGAGCACCCAACAAACCAAGTGTCGGTGCTCCTGATCACTAGTGGGACCATCATCGGGGCTGAACTCGAGATCATTGAGGTAGGATCCGATGATTATGATCGATCAGATAGTCCAGGTCCTGCCATGCCCGATCAAACACCAGACGTGGACCCTGCTGAAGAGTTCCTAGAGGTGTTCCCCGCGTATGATCCCTCCAATCATGATGACTAGGATGAGCCGACCTCTGATGGAGAGGAAATCATATTAGTCTATCACAGATCATGGAAATGGATCAAGCTCTTCATTTTTGACACCCACCAAGCATTATGGTTCGATGAGAGGGATAGACGTCACTCGCGACTGTGCGAACTGTGTGATGGGGGGTGGATTCCAAACATCCCCACATGATCATCTGAAATCTTATGGTGGAAAAGAGTGGGGAGTATGATCTTGGCCTCAGTGTGGGCTGGTAGTGGAGGTAAACGGTAAACATCAAGAGGCTCTAGGAGGCTGAAGATGAGGTTCAACGGCTGCAAGCCCAGGTGGATGATCATTCTGCTTCACTTGTAGTGAAATCAAAGCTCATATCATGTATGAAAGCCCAGTTGGAGGAGGCCGAAGAGGGAATGAAGCAAGCCTCTGAGGAGATAACCGTCATTCATACCGACAAAGAGCGGGCCCAGATTGCGGTAGATGAATTTCCCCCCATCATTGTTGAGGAAGAGTGGGACATGAACTGGCAGCAGCAACTCCTGGACACCACCAACCAAAGGGTGGCGGAGCTACTAAGATCTTCTGACGTGGTTCACCAATCTCTGGGGGGAAAGGATCCTCAGGTACGGTAATGGTTACAAAACCTCAAACGTACTTTCATTCTTTGATTTTTTGATTCCATAGAATGCATGAGTTTCATTATTTACATTGGTTTTATTACATTCTCATGATATTCGTGGAGCATCCATCGATCATTACCTAAGATCATCTGGGTTGGGCCCAATGTGAGAAACAAGGGATGGACACCTTATCACCCCCCCATCAAAATGTAGGAGCGAAAACCAAGCCTCGGGCATCCGGGGCTTGAAAAACTAGTCCAGATTTTTTACAGGAAATAAGAGAGACCTAACTACAGAATGAATCTCTCGGAACAACCGAATTACGGTTTTCCCAGTCTGCTCTTGTGCACGAATGAGGTAATTCCACGGGTGCTAGAATTAATCCAAACAGATGGGAATGGAAGGTGTGAAACACGACACCTAGGATCTAGAACACTGTGGGGTGGCATGAAAATAAAGAATAACTATTGACTGCATTCGAAACATAGTATCCTTATTGTTTTAGCCTAGAACGGGGATAGAAAATGAGGGCCTATCGCTGACCATGTTCGAAACATGGTGCCTTATTTATAATTTCATTGATTAGTCTTCTGGAACATTGGACCATGACAAAAGGCGACCCATAGGCAAAGCATCCCTAGTATTATAGGGTTCCCTTAGACATGAATCATTACGAGGGTCTGAATAAGGGGAACACAAATTGTATAATGTGGGGTGATGATTTGTTCGAAACAGAACTCTTGAAATTATTCCACCATGGTGGAGGCACATTAGATGGGAGTATCAGTTTGATCATGGATAATTACTTCTTTTAGACAGGACCTCTCTGATGAGGGAACTGTCGCTTCCTAATGTCATCATGGGGAATCCCAAAATTTTTCTGGGAAAAGCTTCAGTTACATGGTTCCCGACAAAGGGTCAGGCCATGGGTGCTGAAATGAAGAGGAATAGGATTTATGATTCCTAGGGATGGACCCAAGGAAAAATTCCCAGTTGTCTCTATGTATCCCATGAGGATGGTAATCAAGCCATAAGTTGTTCTCGGAGATGTTTTCCAGTTTAACCTCTACCGGCAAGGACGCAATGTGGTCTTAGTTTATGGTCATAGAGCTCAGACCAGGGATCAGTAAGGGGTGTAGGGGACACATGGTAAAGTGGTTATGAAACCCAATGTGAATGAGGACCCGTATTCTATATTACCATTTGTTCCTTGAGAAGGTTTTAGGTCGAGGGACTGGAAATGAGAGTTAATTTGGGCCTATGGGGAAGTGCTCAGGCATTCTTATGCATCTTAATATATTGAGAATGAATTCATATGTAGTTCTAAGAGGAGGCACAGTAAGGTACCAGTGCCATGGAAAAAGGGGTGTGCAGGTGTGGCCCTCACACCAAAAGAAGCAATAATAGATGTGGCTTGTTTGTTTTTTAAGGTGAAGATTGTGAACCGATAGGCCTAGGATAGCAAGCCCCGACATCGCCATAAGAATCAAACCATATGTAGGCATTGAAAAATGGTATGGTGTAAGACCGATACCAAACATGGTATCCCCTTGAGGGAGTACATCACAATGCGATTCCATTTTTCATCGTGCGACCTTGACAATAATGTCATAGTTTAGGGTTATGTGATGGGACCAAGTGTGCACTTTATCATCATGTGGAAGAGAAGTGGTAGAGACGAGGCTAACAGGGTAATGTGAACGGTACAAAAAAACATACCTGATGTGAATGAGGACATAATCACATACCACACCATACACACTTCTGAGAAAGAACCCTTGTGCCAAGGGGACAAATAGAGGTAAGAGGGTAAGGGGAAGGAGAAGCTAGCTCCTAAATGAGTTGGAACCAAAAACAAGATGTCTGGGTGTTCCTAAAAATACCATTAGGATTGGAATCAAGCCACAAGTAGTTCTAAAAGTGATCATAGTTTATGGCCTTAGAGCTCAGACCTTAGAGAGGAGAAGTCGGCACAGAGTCTCGAATGACGCCTTTACCGTGGCTTTGTCCTCCTAATGTGCAAATGCACACTGAGGGATAGCGTCACGAGTGTTAAAGGTCCACTATTATATGATGGGGTGGACAATGATGTGAATCATTTAACCAAAATTCAATGTTTAAAGGGGCTGGAGTGATGATAGAGTATGACTGTTGATCATTATAGAAACACAAAAACCATATCGTGTTAGCCTGAAATGGGGACAAACAAATGAGTGTCGGTCGCTGACCATATTCCAAACGTGGGACTTTTATCGATTTTATGTCTAAAAACCTCGAGGACATTGGCCCGTGATGGTAGGAGAGACCTTAGACCTAGAATCCAACCCATTTGGGGGTCCCTTTATGTGTGAATGATTATGGAAGCCCTAATGATAGAGAACATGATGCTTGAAAAATGGGCAAGAGCATGTCCACGTAAAATCCAACATTCCAAGCACTGAACCAGAGTACTCTTAAACAAATTGGTGCATCACCGACAAGGGTCTAGGAGGGTTCCCAACTTGAGAGTAACCAATTTGAAGGAATGATTATAGAATACAGGGATAAAGAACTCCCATGAGGGAGATTTACGTGGCGTGGTCGTCACAAACCTAACGTGAATGAGGACATAATCTTATACCACAACATATAGTCCCCACGTTTGGAAATGGTAGGACAGGGGGTTAAGGTTAAAGGGAGATTTCTGAGAGATGGAGTTGGACCCGAAGAATAGATTTGCTGGGGGTCCTATGTATCCAATGAGGAAGGGAATGAAGCTACATGTAGTTCTACGAAGGGGAAATATGAAAAGATCTTAGTTTATGGTATTAGAACTCGGACCATGGAGGAGCAAGACTATCCCATGTAAAGGTGGCCCTTAACCCATTCCTTACGCCTAAATGAGTCGAACATGGTGTAGGAAACAAGGGAAGATATGGTATTTGAAATAAGTGAAATATATGAAAAAGGGAAATCAGTGGAGCCCCGAATGATTACCTCATCATGGCTTTTTCCTCCCAACGTGAAGATGCACACAGAGGAATAATACCATGAATTTTGAAGTTCAACTTGGGAATGATGAGGTGGAGCAGGATGTGAATCATGTAACTGAAATTTTTTGATTAATTTGGTTGGCATGATGAGGAAGGATAAACCTTTGACCGTCTTCGAAACATAGCATTCAAATCACGTTATCCTGAAATAGGGACAAACTAATAAGTGTCAACCTCTGAACATGTTCACAATGTGGGACTTGTATATATTTTTTGTCTGAAACCCTTGAGGACGTTGGCCCGTAATGGTAGGAGAGCCCATAGGCCTAGCATCCATGACATTTGGTGGTCCCTTTGGGTGTGAAAGGTTATGGAAGCCCTAATGAGGGAGAACCTGAAGCCTAAAAATTGGGTGAAATCATGTCTGAGTAAAGTCCGAAATTCCAGGAACTAAACCAGAGTACCATTAGGCACATTGGTGAATCACTGAAGAGGGTCGAGGGGGCTCATCTTGAGAGAGGCCGGTTTGAAAAAACTAGGATTGCAAATGGGGATGGAAGTCTCTAAGGAGGAGGAGGTAAATGAAATGGTTTTTACAACACCTGATGTGATTGAGAATAGAATCTCATACCAAACCCTATATTCTTATCTAAAGGAATTTATGCCAAGGTGCCAAGATGGGGCTAGACCAGAATATGATATGTTCGGGAAGTCCAACTTGTCCCATTTGGATGGGAATCAAGCCATATGTAATTCTTGAACAGCACAAAGGGGTAAGGTATGCAAACGAGGGGGGGGGGGGGGGTACGGTTCTTTGAGTAACCTAATGTGAATGAGGAAAAAATCCCATACCACACCGTACAACCCTAAATAGGAACTTGGTTCAGGGCCCGAAAAGGACAAGGGGCCTGAGGCTATGGCTCGGATGGGAAGGCCCGGTCAATTCACAGTTTAATGTCATGCAGTGGGGATGATGTGAGGTCTAAGATAACTTAAACAATGGGGTTGTAAGACCCGGAGAATTACCCGATGTGAATGAGGACATAATCCAATACCACACCGTACAACCATAAATATGAAATTGGGTTGGGGGCCCGAAAAGACCAAGGGGCCGGAAAAGGACAAGGGGCCTGAGGCCAGGTGTCTCAGCCAATGGTAGCCATATGACCTCTTGTGCGATTACTTCTTCATAATAGCTCCTAATCCCACGTGAGAAGAGCTAGGTGTGGGAAACAAGGAGCTAGATTCGGCTCTCCCTTCCATACAGGGTTCTAGTAGCTTGCATTGCCCAAGGTAAGTTCATCGTGTGGATATACAATGGGGCAGAATGAACCACTACACTCGATATTTGGGACATCCTGGGGTGGTCCTGACGAAAAATGATAACTATTGACCATGTTTTAAACACATCATCCTAATAGTGAGCTAGAATTGGAGCAATAAATGAGCATCAACTGCTGACCATATTCACAATGCGGGACTTATATCAAATTTGTTCCTCAATCATCCTAGAGGGCATTGGACTGAAATGGTAGGATGGCCCTTGGGCCTAGTATCCCTTCCATTCGGGGGCCCTTCTGGATGGTAAGGATGATGGAGTCTCAATCAAAGGAGTGGGTGAATCATAGTTTTACCCATACATTGTAAAATTAAGCAGGGCTGTGAAAGATGCGGACACCTCTGGGGAGTGGGACATACGGTGGAATCGAGATGAGCACAATGTCTATTGAGGCACGAACCTACACCACACTATATGTCTTGGCCCAAGGGGATGTTCTGATGTTTGGGATGGGCCAACAGTAAAAATGTATGGGCATTCCTACGTATCCGATAAGGATGGGAATCAAGCCATACATAGTTCTTGAAGGCCATGAATTTTAGTGTTGTACGATGAGGAAATGGGAGGAAAAAATAATGGGGAGCAGACACATGGTGTGCCATTATAATCATGGAATGAGTTGGGATAAAGAATCCTACACCATATCATGCAAGGATCTTCCTAGAGAACTATTACCTAGGGGGAATAGTCAAAGAGAAGAGTTTGGGGCTGGGCTCAAGACTAAATGCTTGAGTGTTCCTACGTATCCCATGTGGATGGGAATCAATCCACATGTAGTTCTAAGGGTGAAATTTAATGTCTTGTAGGATGAAATAAAGGTTAATTTCATGTAGGACGTTTTACAGTTTACAGTCATGTAGGACCAAATAGTTTAGGGTCATGCGGGACCACCATGCAGTTTAGGGACATGCGGGACCGTCTTGTTTAAGGTCTTACAGGACCATCTGGTTTAAGGTCATGAAGGACCATCCAATTTAAGGTCATGTAGGATAATACCGTTTAAGGTCATGAAGGACCATCCAATTTATGGTCATGAAGGACCATTCAGTTTATGGTCATGCAGGACCATCCATTTTAAGGTCATTCAGGACCATCCAGTTTACGGTAGTGCAACACCATCAAGTTTAAGGTCGTGTAGGACAATCCAGTTTAAGGTCATGCTGGACCATCCAGTTTAAGTTCATACAGGACCATCTAGTTTAAGGTCGTGTAGGACGATCCAGTTTATGGTCATGCATGGCCAATAGGATCAAGAAAAGTATTGCTTGTGGAACATGGCATTGGTGGTAGGAGTTATAGCTCACCATCTATGGTCACCACGGAATATGATCCATTGGGGTAAACCCTATGAATTATGAATAGTCCTTCCCATTTGTGTTCCAATTTTGGTGGTTTCCTACTTGGGATCATTGGTGTCTGGAGGTAAAATACCAAGTCACCTTACAGGAAAGAGTGGAGGTGAAACTTCTTGTTGAAGGCTCTTGCAATATTATTCTGATGCCTTCCCCAATTGTGCAGGGCACGAAGCCTATTCATTTCAAGTGCTTCCAATTTAGACAGATGAATTTTGGAAACCTTATCTGGCACCTTCTAGTCAAAGATTGTTTTTCCTAACGAAGGCAGGTGGATCTTGATGGGTAGGACGACCTCATCTCCATACACCAAAGAATACGGGGTTACCTGGGTGGAATTACAAGTCGTCATCTGATAATCCTAGAGGTCATTGGGGATCATGTCCAGCAAACTCTTCTTGTTCTGACCAAACATTTTTTAAATGATTTTAGAGAGGTTTTTTTTGAACGGCTTGATCTATCCATTTTCCTACGCGTGATAGAGGGAGGTATGGTTCGAACAGATGTTGTACCTGACATACAATTAATTTCGCTCAGCTGCACAGAATTTGGTGTCATTATCATTCATGATGACATGAGGGACTCCAAACCGATAGATGATATTAGATCTCATGATGTCAATGATTGAACGGGCCTTGATCTCCTTGAGCAGAACTTCTTCTGCCCACTTCCAAAATAAATCTATGGCGGTCAGGATGAACCTTCACTGGCGAACTGTCGCTGGTGGATATAGTCCCCTGACATCGAGTCCCCATAATACTAATGTCCAAGAGTACATTATGGAGTGGAGAGGTTCTAGTGGCCGATGTAAGAAGTTAACAAGAATTTGGAACGCGCGATATCTCTTGGCGAACTCGATGCAATCGTGGATAATGTAGGGCCAGAAGTACCCTAGTCTCCGGATCTGATGGGACATCTTCGGACCAGTCTTTTGAGCCCCACAAGAACTGGAATGAACCTCCTGTATGACCTATGAAATCTTTACTCCTTGGATGAAATGGGGGATAAACCCATTGAACCCATGCTTTTAGAGGATCTACTCAATACTGGGACCACTCTGGAGGGTAAACTGTAGCGTGTGATGTCAGAATCACTCATGCTCGTCCCGATCAGCCCGGAGGTAACCATTTTGGAAATACTCAACAAAGGGAGCCTTCCAATCATGGGTCACTTAAAACAATGCACTTGAGGGACCTGGGGGTCCCGATGTGGATGCTCCGGTAGTAAGATGACTTAATTGTAGTCCATCATCATCATCTGGGGTGACGGGAGAAGTTACTCTCAAATGTGCCATGTGTATAATCAGATCATCCTGCTCGGGTTCTGTAATTGATGCAGGTAGGAAGTCAGGGCATCGGCTGGACTGTTTTGAGATTGAGGGACTTGAGTATCTTCAGGCCGAGATGGAAACTGGGCCATAAGCTATAAGGTGTGCTCCGACAATGTTACATTCTATAGATTTTTGATGACGTAGTTATCATTGATTTGCTTGATGAATAGTTCGGATCCCCTTTCACATGCAAATGGGGAACATTGATCTCGAGGGCCAGCTCGAGGCGAGTGATAAGAGCCTGATACTATACCTCATTGTTGGTGTAGCCTTTCGAAAACAAGAATGAGTACAAAAGAATGGATTGAGATGGGGTAATGAAGACAATACCCAGAACTACTCTATTGAGTCAAGGATCATTGAGTCTCCTACCAGTGGGGCTCTGGGAGGTGACATCCAAGATCATATGACCACATGGGATGACCTGATCTACCGAGAGGATTTCCTCATCGGGAAAATCCAAGTCAAGAGACATGTCCACGGGGGGGTTGGATGGGAAGAAAGAAAATATGCCAATGTTTGACACTTGATATCCATATGAGGCACAAACTTGATGTCGAACTACTAGAGGATACCATCCACTATGCTAGTGGGCCGGTCAACAAGGGGCAGTTCAGTATGTACTTTAGCAGGTCTACTCGAGACACCAGATGTACCTCATGGTGAAATCGGTAGTGTTGCAACTTTATCATGAAAAATACAAGCGCAAGGCATCTCTTTTCCATTGGGGTGTATCTAGTCTCTATATCGATGAGCATACGACTGAGGTAGTAGAGGTTGTTCTCTATCCCTTCATTGTTCTTGTAGGAGAGAAGGGCACCACGAGATCATTCCAAAGTAGTAACGTAGAGGACCAACAGCTTTCTAGAGACTGGTTGCATCAGGACCATAGGCTGGAGTAGATACTGCTTAATATCCTCAAACGCGGTCTGGCAGTCTTCATCCCACTTGTAGGCGGAGCCTTTCTTCATGAGCTGAGAAAAGGGCTTACACTTGCTAGCCATATTCACAATGAATCGGCGTATGTAGGCTAAGTGGCCTTAGAAACCTCCAATCCTATAAATATTGTTTGTTAGAGGAATCTAACTGATAGCCTTGATCTTCTCTGGGTCGATCTCGATGCCTTGATACCTAACAACAAACCCAAGAAACATCTCAGAGGTGACACTGATGGCACACTTCAACGGGTTCATCTTCATGTGGTGGGAATAGAGGAATCCGAACACTTTTACAAGGTCCATGAGATGGTCTTGGCGCTGGAAGTATTTGACCACCATGTCATCCACATAACATTCAACCAATGTCCCAAGGATTGGTTTCAATATACGATGCATGGTCCGTTGAGAGGTGGCACCTGTATTCTTCAGACCAAAGGGTATAACATGGTAACAAAAAGTACATTGGGGCTCCCTGAAAGCTGTGGACTCTTCATATTTATGGGCCATATGGATCATATTATATCCAGAATACCCGACCATGAAGAAGAGGGCCTGAAACCCATCAGTAGCATTGATTAACAATTCCATCACTGGAAGGGGAAATTCAGCCTTTAGAAAGTGGCAGTTGACACCACGAAAGTCGATGAAGACCCTGATCTATCCAATATTCTTCCTGACTGGCACAATATAGGCTAGAAACATGGGGTACTGGACCTCCATGACGAAGTTGGATCTAATAATCTTGTCAACTTCTACCTCAACCATGGCACTATGGGAAGGGTGCATTTTTTGGGGAGGCTACTTGATCCTACGATGATTTGATCGGGAGACCGGGGCAGTGGAAAGCTACCTGAGGATCTAGTCCTAGAATCTCATCGTAACACAAGTGAAACATGTCATAGTTATGTTTTAGGAAGGCCACATACTATTGAAGAAGATTCACGGGTTGAAAAAACCATAACAATGAAGGCAGTTGATCCGATCCTATTTGGTTTTCATCCCAAGGGACCACACTTGATGTTATCAAAGAAATAGTTGTTCATCGGCTTGAGTCCGTAGATTCCAACCCAGAAAAACAATAAAGGATGACATACTGCCATTTCCATGGGGGCAGACATCTTGATACCGTATAGGGGTAGGAGTCTTCGGTATCACCTAATCCTAATTCATGTTGGAGTACGATGTGATCTTACGTCGTTGCTTAGAATTGGGAATATGCTTCCCCCTTGTACCAAATACAACAAAACATTGACCCATGTTGGGGGTCATGTCCTTCAATCGATGGACCAGGAAGACGTAGGAATTATCCAGAGCTTCCAAGGGGTCTGCTATAACCGTGACAGGTTCAAACTCACTCACTTGAATCTTCATGTCTATGATCTTGTGATATTTGGAATCCAGGTAGTGGGATTCACAAGAGGGAAAAGGAGATATTTCACCTTGGAGTACTCCTACTTGACCATTAAGGGAGTACTTTATGCACCGGTGATACGATGTGGGGACCGCCGCATGTAGGTGGAGTCATGGCTTACCCATCAATGCATTGCACTTGGTGTCCTGGGAGACAACCATAAACTCAGTGATGGGAACTAGGCCACCAAACTGGGTCTTCAAATGGATCTTACCGACTGGGGTCTTCTAGGTCCTGTCGTATCCCTGGATCCTTATGTTAGAGGGATTCAGGTCATCTTCAAATAACCCCATCTTCTGCAGCATCCGCGTCGGGATAAGGGTGATCCTGGAGCTGCTGTCAATGAGATAGTGGAAAACCTCCCCACCATTAAATTGACCGTTGATGTATAGAGGGAGGATATTCCCATGTATGGGGGGACTTCATCCTCTCCAAAGAACGAAATGATGGCCAGGAATTCAGAGTTGTCTACCACTTCATCATGAAAAGCTTCTGTAGATGCTACCTCTGTCTCAAACTGGAGGGGGGTTTCATAAAGCAGCAGCGAGGGACTCACGCATATCTGATGACAGACAAAGGGCCTCGTGGATGGAAATCCTCACTAGGATGTTGGAAAGGTTTTTGAGAACATCATACTTTCATTCCAGGCATGAACTTCTACTTGCAGGAGGTCGCTGTGTGATAGGAGGAATGGAGGGCCCTGCCGGTTGGACCGACGGTAGACTTGTGATGGGATGATCCTCCTTCTCACTACTCAAAGCCCCAAGAGTATCAGCCGGATGAGGACCAAACAACTGATATCAGCCTGTATTAGGGCGAGGCCGGTCGCCACATGGGCGAGGTAGCTCTGCCTGATCCTATAGTAAAAACGGTGGTGGAGGCGGGCCTGACGACACCAGATGAAGAGGTTGCACGTACTGAGTTCTATGATGGCCATGTTGTCTAGTATTAGTGGAATGTATGGCATGGCTGGAGGTTCTAGATAATGTGCCCTGACGATCCATATGGTCACGGTTCCACCGATGCTGACATCGTCTGGGGACATTGGGGAGGTTCTCCTGGCACTTCCCATTGTCGGGAGTCATATAGGGGTTTACCAACTCCACTTTATTAGATGAAGCCTACCATTGACTATCAATTGAAGAGTCATCCATCACTGGAAGGATTCTGGGGGGGATCCCTATCTTAGGAGGCATGAAGTCACCGAGAGTGTAGGATGATGATGACATTGGTGGGGCCCGTTGATTTTTCTTGCCCTGCTAATTCTTGCTCTTCTGGGAAGAGGTCGGCTGAGATAACGATGCTGAAATAGCGGTCGTAACTTCTGAAGGATCTGGCTGATATCGGCTTTCCAGAATGATTCCATCAGAAAGGGTGACCATTTTATGAGCCATCCAGTCATCATACTTCTGTGGCCCGCTTTTAGATTTTTGCATCCACTCACCTTCTCTATCGCTACTACTGTCTAGACTTACAATGAGAGCTTCCACTTGTGCTGGGGCCAGGCCCAGCGTGACTATGTTGTTATCGACTTGGTCTTGAAGCCATTCTTTAAACACATATAACTGCTTGGGGGTGTGCCAATGGATCCGAATATTGGGGAAAAAGTTGGGGCGATCAGTGAGGTTCACATGTTCTAGCCTTCTGTACTCAGGGAAACACATGATCCCTTTTTCCAAAGAAAATTCTGAAATAAACGAATACTTGATTATCATTGAATGATTAGTCCAATTTCTTCTTTTCAGAAAGGGGGCCCTTGGGACATGGCCCTGGCATGGAGCTGGAGGGGCCTGTCGAGGAGGCGGATCCTAATTATTTTTCCTAGTGGTGGCGTCGCATTCTGCAGAGGCGCTTGTCGATTTTGGGGTGGAAGCTACTAAACTGGAGTCCACGACTAAGGTGGAGGGACTCTACGAGGTTGTGGGGATGGTGCCACTGGTAGCAATTCTAGTTTCCTTGGGGTGTCTATTTGGGCCACCGTGGCGGGATCAACCTTGGAAGCCCTCATGGCTGGAATCACAGGGGGAATAGGACGTGTCTGGCTATCATGTTGCATGGATTCTTCCTGGCACTGGGCCTTATCGGAGAAGTATCAGAATCTTAAGAGGTTTTCAAGATTATAGAGAGGGAACCAGATCCCTCTTTACATTCCATAAGCACATCATCAGTAATTTTATTTGAGTCAGTGGCATGTTATGGAAGTATGTGATCCCCTTCCACCAGGTGATAAAGTCTATGACTCACTCATCAGGACTTTGTATGAACTTGAAGAGGTCTGTGATATTGGTTTTCCGAGTGATGGAACTAAAATAGTAGAGGAATTTCCTGCGAAGGTCCTCCCAGTTTGTTATAGATCCGATAGGGAGCTGGCTGTACCAGACTAATGTCGGCCCCTCCAATGTCTGAACAAAACAGTGGTGCTTAGCAGTCTCCTTTTGTGTTGGAGTCCCTAACATGGTCCCACACCTTGAGTTGAAATGGGCCAGGTTCTATGGTGGGTACCCCGTCTAATTAATGGGGGAGAAGGTGGGATTCCCAAAACCTGGAGAAGCCATCATATCTTCCACCCACGCCAGATATGGATTACCATCATATGGGATTTCCACCTTCCACATTTCCAATGCCTCAAGGAAGGCTATGAGAGCCTCCATTGGATCATCTGGGTAGGGGTCCCTATCTTAAAAGGGATCCCTAACTATGACCATGTTGGCGCATTCTTGAAAAGGGTAAATAGGCACATTGTCTTGTGGAATGGCTGGTGGAGCAATATGTGGGGAGTTGGGGGAACCCGAGCTGGATTCCATGGATTGTACCGTTGTTCAGAAGGGTTTGGAGATACATAACACACCTTTTTCACATGAGCTCTGGCTTCAGAAATGTCCATGGGAGCAGCATGATCAGGGTTTCCTGGTGTCAGCTCACCAAGGAGAAGTTGTTCACACCCCTTCTCTACTGGCATATGATTGCCGTAGTCGGGCTGTCACTCTGCAATCCCTTCATCAAGGAGGTTGTTGACAAACTTATTATTCTCAAAAATTTGTTGGTGCGACATGACCATCTCCGGGTCCTCCTCCACATTCTTCACTAAGGTGAATGAGTCAAATTGTTTGGTAGCTCCGACATGCTCTTTTCCCTTACTAGAATTTCGACAGAGTATGAGTGCCTTGGTGGGTACAAGGAAGCCAAGTAGGTTCCTCTATTGACGAGTAATCCTTCCTGATGGATCCAATAGTGGTGTCACGCCATCAGGGTTATGTCTCTATCGAGAATCTCCATCTCATCCTCCTCATCCACTAGGTCATCCATGTTGACTGTGACCCTTCCTGGGGGCATGTCTTCGATGTCTCCTTGCATGTCGGGCTGCCGCTAGAGGGAAATGAAGAGGAGGATAGCATACGGCCCCTAGCCATGGATTTGCACATGGGGGGGGGGGGTTTCCTCCTTGATAATTTTCATAGTACATTGATACTCTTAATTCCTTGCTACTTGAGGTCCTTATGGTAGCCTGGTGACTCTGGGTGCTGAGCCACCGGGAGTGCGGCCAAATCGAATAGAAGACATTGCTCACTCATGTCTTCTAAATGCACATGGCTCCTATGATAAACCACTCACCAATGATGAAGAATAAAATTTTCACCAATAGGGTGTGGTGGAAACATTCCACCTCCTCTAGGGTGACGGATTCCAGCATGAAGATGTTTATTGCAGCCGCATGCTCGATCTTCTTGGGGAAGTGGTCCACTGTGAGGATGTTCCATAAACTCCTCATATCAGATTCAAGGTATGGCCCTTGAATTCACCACGTGTCAACTAGGGGTCGCTGTGGAACTGGAAGCAGTACTCAAGATGACCGTTGCTACTACAGGCTAGCCGGTGGAGAGTATTGTGAATGGGCTGACTATCCTCTGAATCTCAGACTGTCTTCCGAATAGTGTACTGACCTGGCCGCTACGTCGCGATAGGACGTGCTGACATCCGTAGTTCCTGGCTCAGGGTCAACGGCTAATGATGGTAGGCCACAATGCTTCTCTCCCACTATTGGTCCCCATAATAGCTTTTCATGATCACTTTTTGAGGCAGAGAGCACTTTCGATGATTATGGCAGTGATTTCACGATTGTGACCTGTGGGGTCACCATATTTTCATCCTCCTCGATGTACAGATGGAGGGAGGTGAGAATCATATGAACCTTTCATTCCAAGAGCACTAGGATGATGCGCCCCATCCATTCCCCAACCCTTGACTTGGATGAGCGAGAGGAGGGTTTCCATGCAGAGTCGTACTCCGCATTAGATTCTGAGAAGTGGACTGGTCTGATCTCTTTATGGACCTTACTGGATTTCCTCTTTTGGCAGTGAAAGCCTTCCTTCCTACCCCTGGGTGGTTCCTCAGGATAGGATAGATTTATGACACGGGGACCTTCAGCCACACTCATGTTGGGGAAAATAGGGTTTCTACCCGAGAAATCCGGAGTGCAAGGAGAACAAGGACAAATTTCAATAGGGACATGGAGAGGACCTCCATGGGTAGAACTGGAGTGGGAAAGACCTCTGCTGGAACTGGATGAAGCATGTGGAGGGCCTCCATGATTGTTTTCCCAGGTTTCCTCAGTACGAGGAGGGTCCCAGAACCTGTCTAGCTGAACACGGGTAGGACCTCCGTGTTGGGTGAGGGTGGTGCAAGGCTGGTGCTCACCCCTATGGTTTCTGAGGAGAGGAGGACCTTCACTGGATACTAAGAGGACATGGGTAGGATACCCATGTTGGAGAGAGACCAGGTGGGAAATTTCCATACACCGGTGGTCGGGTGAAGGATAAATTACTCCACACCCTGTGTAATGGGCACGAGAGAGGCATCCATGATGAGTATCACCACCACATGGAAGACCATCATTCAGATTGAGGGTGGCATGGGGTGGAAATCCATATTGAGACTCAAGGCGGGGACAACCCGTACTTCCTATGGTAGTGGTATGGGGAGGACCACCGTACTCTGTGACACCATTGCGGGTAAGTTTGCGGTGACAACTACTCGTGCCAATGACCAAGAGAGTCAACCCAAGCTGCCCATGGGGCGGTTGAGACCTCGATCTTGGCTTGGCATATAAGTTCCCCTACTCTGTGTATGTAGGGAACTAATGATATGTATCAGTGGTGGCTCAGGAAACAGTATATGCCGATGTTGATGCCCCTTAGCGGGTGTCCTCCTCAACTTGCGCCCGATGCTAGCGTTGGGTCGGACGAACCGGGTTGGTGGAGTAGGTACGTAGCTTACCTACTCCTCTTCCAGAAAGACTGGGTGGCAGCGCTGATGCGGTCGGGTGTGATTCCTTGCTGGTAGCTCCTAGAATTTTACTCTAACCGATCTGGGTAGGATGTCACCTACCTCAACTACGTAAGGCAGGGACTCTTAAAAACGATCCGGGAACAGGCTCCCAAAACGGATGTATGTCCGGGTGGGGGGAAATGGCTCCCTGCACGACCCTAGGGGGCGGCGTTGATGGCGAGGCGTAGATGGCTCTAGATACAGGTGGTCCATATCCCGGGTCGGCAGTATTCCCTCCTCCTCGTAGTGTCGCATGAGGTCATTAATCACCCTTCTATGGATTACCTCGGATGGGGAGAGGGGGCGTGGGTGCCCCAAGGTCGTAGATGTAGAGGCCATCATGGAAGAGTTGAAGCCACATGGAATGGTGGTGCTGATGCTGCCCCTACCCCTCCATCAATGGGCAGGCTGTGATCACATCCCTAGATTATCAACATGATTCATGAGAAGCAGGGAGATTATACTCATCAGTAATGAATGAAAAAGGAATCGACCACCAATGCCCCAATTCCATCCCATCTTCCTTGGATGGTAAGAGGCATCCATGCTGACAACATCGAAGAATGGGATGTCCAACATTTTACTTCACCAAATTCTATTGAGTTTCATGCCAGGCCTTCCATTTTCTTAGCTGGACCTAGCACTGGGTTGATAGATCCATTGAAACGTCAATCCACTGATTCCTTGAACGGTACTAGTCTCTATTTTGAGGAGAAGAACTTCACATCAGGTTCACCATTTCTGTTTCTGATGCATTAGCAGAGGTTCACGCATCTGCCTTTTTTGGGGGGACATTGGCACTATCTGTTTCCCCGCATTCCTTCTTTCCATAGGCAGGTGGAATCTATTCCTTGTTCAGGTACGTTTTCTCCTAGATCAAAACTGGATGATGGGATGTTGGTCCTTCCTTCTGTGGATTCCTCCTCAGAACTCGATACCTAGTCTGAGTCTCCCTTATAGATTTAATATGTTGTTCATGAAACTCTTCCTAACGCCATATCTTCATGGACACCAGTTAATTACACTACTTCTATCAGGACATTCCAAGGGGTCCGGTCAGGGCAGCAACCTTCAGTCAGGGGAGTAGTCATGTTGGGAATCACAAGCATGTGTGGGCGCTGAGAAACTTGTGTGTATGTCTTATGTCTCTTATTATAGGGCTTCTAAAGGTTGCACAAGCCTGAGGCATACTACATTGAATTTGGGGAATCATATTCCATAGGCATGTATCTCAGGTTTTCCTCAACTTCCCATATTTAACACAGGGTGTGCCGCAAGTTTAGCATCCAATGGAGATGGATCAGACTGCTCAGAACACTAGCTAGAGTGGATCATATGGGTAGAACCCCTAAAGGGAACACTAATATTGATCCAAACGCATGGTTGACTTCCCGATTACTATTGAGGGGAATGAAATATGAGGTGGCATGATCCCACCGGGATGTGGTGGCCTTGGTAAGAATTAGGATAGAAAATGGAGCGTTTGAATGAAGTGGGTGGTGAATGGGATTAAACTTCCCTAAGGATGACGATAGTTTTGGGCTTGAGCCTTGAAGAGGCTTCCTACGTATCCCCGTGGTAGGGAATCAAAGTCCATAGAGTTCATCTAACGACATCATACTGCCGATTGGGGTTCAACGGCGTGCCGCTGGATGGGGTCGCAACGGCTTACCATTGGATGGGGTCGCAACAACTTACTACTGGATGGGGTCCACAGTTTAACGTCATGTAGGACGGGGTCAAACCAACTTAAAGGTGGTTAGAACTGCTTGGTGTTGGGCTTGATCCTCAAGGAGACTTCCTACATACCTTACCGTAGCAAGGATCAAAGACCCCGTAGTTCGGGAGATGTGAGGCTTAAACTCTAGGCTTCTCAAGGTGTTGGTGAATTGACGAGAAGGGGTCAGAACGTCGGAGTGAATGGCGGGTATGAACCTCAGGGAGGCTTCCTGCGTACCCTGCCTTGGAAAGGATCAAAGACCACGTAGTTCATGGGAATTGGTGAACCAATGTGAAGGAGGAACTAGGGTCCGATGGATGGTGGGCTTGAACCTCGTGGAGGCTTCCTATGTACCCTGCCTTTGCAAGGATCAAGGACCACGTAGATTATGGGGGTTGGTGAACCGACGTGAAGGAGGACCTGGGGTTTGATGGATGGGGGGAATGAACTTCATGGTGGCTTCCTCTGTACCCTGCCTTGGCAAGGATCAAAGACTATGTAGTTACGATGGGTGGGGACCGACGTGAAGGTGGACCTGGGGTACAATGGTTATTGGGCATGAACCTTGTGGAGGCTTCCTAAGTACCCTACCTTGGAAAGGATCAATGACCGCATAGTTCATGGGGTTTAGTGAACCAACATGAAGGCGGAACTGGGGTCCGATTGATGGTGGTCTTGATTCACATGGAAGCTTACTAACTACCATGCCTTGGTAAGGATCAAAGAACACGTAGTTAAGGTGGGTGGAATTTAGGGTTTATGCTCTGAGATGGCCCAGGGAAGATGTCATGGTCAGTGCTCACTCTAATCCCACGTGAGTAATGATCAAGGTGAGAAACAAGAGATAGCAGAGGCCTGTAAATCATGTCACGAAAGGTGCGTCGGTGGTAAGTGGAGTGGGGCATACAGATGATCATTTCCCAAAGTAGAAACAGGGGCTTATGCGTGGTTAGAGGCTTGAAGAGGTTGGGACTTACTCCATAATGGATACCTGAGGGCGACAAAGCCCAGTGGGAGTGGGATTTGGTACCGAAGAAAAGAGGGGTCCGATATCTATTTCCCCCTCATGGTGTTGGGACTGAAGAAGAAACGTTGGACATGAATGCTGCCTCCTACAAGAATTTCAGGGGCTTACACCAGGGTGGTTTCCCTTTCCCTGCGAACAAACACCACTCTGATAAGGAGTATATCATACCCTATGAGGTAATATCTCACTTTGGTAGAGACCAGTGGGCATACAGAATTTCCATGGTGGGGGCGCCCCATGTGCGAGGCACGGGGAGAGGTCACAGTTTAACGTCATGTGTTGGGGACGATGGTGCTTGGTAGTTCAACATCTTGCAGATCAGACGAGGTGGGTTCGCTCCGCACCTCTAGGACTTACATAACCAGTACCCTCTACACCTTGGTGAAGAGAAGGGACATGAAACACTGTGAAAAGGGGGTTTCATGTGTCAAACCATCATGGGGTCCACGTTATCATGGATATGAAAAAAATTAATTATCTGTTAGAGTGCCTATGATAAGAAGCATAAGGCGATACAACTCAACGGGAAGTATCATCCAACGGAATTTGAAATCATATCGTGAAAATCTGGAGGGTCGCACGGGAAAAGTAATTGCAAAGAAGAGGGGACCATAGGTTGTGGCCTTGGGAAGCTCTAGTATTCCGCATGGAAGAGTGTACTTGCGAAGGGGAGTGCTTCGCGAAGTGGGGTGCCTCAGACAAAGCATATGGAAGAGGTGCGTATAATAGGGTCTTCACAAATTGGAAAGATATTCATGGAGAAATACCTTGTGGAGAAAAGAAGGCTCACGAAGTATGGTATCAGGAATCAATGTGCTTTGCGAAGTACAGTGATCATGCCTTGTCTTGTGGATCATGTGTACATGAAGGGTGTTTCGCGAAACATAAAGGCTCCATGACAACCCAGGTCCCCTTGGGGATCCCCTTCCGTTGTGGAGGCCCTTAGGCTCTGTGAAATGCTTCCCTCTCGAAAGAGGGGGTTAGAAACAAGAAAAGGGGACGCACTTCACAGTCTTGAAGTAACTCACACAGCTCAAGGTTCATAGAGCAGAAGGCGCTTCACGATTCGGGAGCTAGGAAGTTGAAAAGTCAGATTCAGCTACCGCCTGGACTTGGGGGGAGTCCGGTATTTATAGGGGAGAGGTGTTGTGAAGAAATTCATGCTCGGTGCATAAGGGAATTTGATTGTTTCACGGTGGGTCGCGAATGTCAAATGCATTTGCAGAGTATCCCTCCTCCTTGCTCCGTGGTGGGTTACAAATGTCAAATGCGTTCTCGGAGCATCCCACCTCCTTTCTCTGCGGAGGGTAGTGGAAGACATAGGGGACTTCATGAAGGGGCTTCGTGAGGCAGCCATTGGGTCTGTGTCTCCTTCTCCTCCCCACATTATGGCGTCAACAGATGATAAAAGGGTAGGAAAAATAACTCCATATCTAGATCATTCGGAATAATTAACAAAAACAAAATTGAATAAAATTATAGATGTTAATTAGATATATCAGAATGTGGTACTCAATGAAATCTCTACACATCCTTAAAATATTAAATGGAAAGATAATAAAGATTGTAATATTATCTAATAGAAATGATGCATGTAAATTTCATAAGGATATTTACTCTATACCAAATTGAATTTTCATCCTTAAATGTTTTAACAAGTCTTATGTGGAAATCGATGTAATTGTTTCTTATTTTCATTCAGGATTTGGTAGTGGAATTAAAATTAATTTTCAATTATGTATCATCTCTTTTACATAATTATATACCAAGGATTAAAATATATATCTTATAATTTTACATTGTATTTTATCCCATCAAAAATACAAATTCATATCTGCATACATCTTCTTAATTCATGGATGAATATGGAATGTTGGACTATGAGTTTCGTCCAACAACTCATTCCTCTTGTTTGGTTCGGCTGGTTAAAATATGCAATTCAGGAACCATATAATTTCACTATATTCAATGATTAAATTGTGAACATTTATCACTTAATTTTTCTGATCAAAATAATTATTTTATATATCTTTAATACTCACATGGATATATGAATGAACATTTATCTATAAAAGTTTTGGTTTTTTACATATCCTCACGGATTAATGTTATATCATACACAAATATATATGTTTGGGAACTCTTTTAGTAATCATCATAAATAATCTATCATGGTATTTCTGACTTGGAGTATAATCCTCAATGTTCAAATTCTTAGTTTGGTACTGCATTGAGCACACATAATCATTAATCAGCTCCAACCATATTTTTCAGAAGATATATAGATCATTATATGTTAACATATACATCTTTATTTCCCTATAATTCTATATACATATTTCAATTATTTTACCCTAAATATAATTCTTCTATATTAATAAAGTAAAAAATTCAAATATTGACACCAAATCACGAGTCATGTAATTTTTCCCATGTAATTATAATTGGCATGAGGCATATACTAGCACCACATCATTATACATGAAGGAACATCCTAGATCTTTTTTTACACATCCCTATATATCATAAACACTTATCCACTACATGATAGTGTGATAATAGATCAAATAAACAACATTGTATTAACTTCCTTGTAATTCTCACTACATTCATCCTTAAAAAAGAACCTTACCCCAATTTGAGAAATTATGGTCTAAATATTAGACCGTCAAAAGGAAACTCTCATAGTGAATCTAAAATATCTTTTAAACCAATGAAAACTATGGATTGTGGTTACCATGGTTAACATATTCCATTGATCAATAATTTATATAATTGATGGAACTTTCTATATAGCCTCCAATGGGATTAGAATACCCAGGAATAAAATATTCTTTAGCCAAAAATCACAATTGATAGATTTTTCTTAAAAAATATTCTCCATCAATGTCATTAAAAATTATCTCAAATTATCTTCATGATATTATTTGTTCTTTATATACAATAATATTTACTATAATGACAACCATAAACTTGTCAAGGTAGTCTCTATTTACCATATTCGCTACATCAATGAATATAGTAGGGAAATTAGTTTTTACAACTGAAATCACTATAAATAGGTAATTTATATGCCTCATATGGAATAATTTAATGGTATAACATAATTATATAACATCAATTTGCAATATCCTTATGGAATGATGATTTTGAAAATTATTGGCCTCTGTGAAATTAATCAAATTAGTCCTTCATATTAATTAAATGATATTTTTTATGATAGTGATATAGTTACATTATAGACAATGAGCAGAAAAATATATTCATCAATATTTATTTATAATGAATTCATTAGTTCACCACTAAATAAATAACATAGAAGAATAAATCCATTATAGATATTTTCATAGTGTTACTTATTAAATTAATTATACTCAATTACCACTATTCTATAAGCAATCATTGAAATGTTTGTTACCCAAGTGATGATGTTAATTGAAAAATAATCTTCATGATTCATGGGAGGACTATGTAACAGTAATATAAATTCCTAAAAAATATCATGAATTTGGGGAATCTTAAATGATGAATTTATCCCAAACAATCTAATTCAAATAGAATTAATAAAATAGTAATTAAGACCCATAATATAAGAGTTACTTCTATTATAAATAAATATTATCCCTCCCTAAGATAAATGCCTATTAGTTAATCTAGAATACCAAATTTTAGTTCCCTACATAAAAGATTCACATGGGATCCATATATTGAAATACAATCTTTGCATATAATGACTTCAAATTAAACTAAATAGAAAATATGAATACATTAAAGAATAAAATTAAATTAAAAATAAATTAGATGGGGAATTTTAGAATTGAAATGAGTCCATGAGACCATTTATGGTTTCAACCGCTAAAACTATATGTACTAATTGAGCAGGTAACTCGACACCCTTTTAAAATATATATATATATATATATATATGAGTGGGTAGAGGTATATTAAAGTAAGACATTAGTGGTTCAAGATTAGATGGAAAGTTTACCTTTCACCATTTTATTATCATAACCCTCTTAATGATTCATGATAAAAAGTGATTTCACAATATCTTGTTAAAAAGTGGTTGCTGTCACAGATATTTTTCATAAACCTTAATATTCATGCACTATTTTCAATAATTCCCATATTATGTTTTTTTGGAATAATTAGATCCTTGGAGGTTCCTTATTCAGTGTCTTGTTTTCATTTAGTTAATTAAAAATCCCACTATTCACCTTTTTTACATTCATAGAGTTGATTAAAAATCCATACAAATTTATACAACCTCCTTATTACATATACAAAATATAGTTTATGCTTCTTACAATATTTCAATCTTGTGCATTCCATGATTTTCATTCCACCGTGTGATTTAGTTGGGTTTAAATTATATTAGATATTATTTTTCTCATCAAAACCCATTGGAATGATGGGAATAACTAATTTCAATATCTACATTGAGTAACAAAATTCCATTATATATAATTTCATTTATATTTTTTTAATACCCTAAAGAATCCATATATTTTTATTTGTTGTATAATGATTAAAAGTGATATATAAAATGATTTTTTTGTAATTATCTTCATAAGTAACAATGGATTCATCCCCCATTTTGTTATGCTTAGAATATTAACAATCTATCTTTTTTAAAGAATTCTAGGGAAGTACTTATTTAATATTATCATATTAGTCTCATATAATTAAATGGTGTAAATTTATTCATCTTCCATAATATTCATAATAAGGGTCCACTATTTTTATTCATCACCTACCAAATGATAAACATCTAGGATGTCCTTTCAATGTACTTAGTATTAGTGAATAGAAAATATTGTCCCAATTATTATAATCCATTGCTCACCCCCTATTGGTTAAGGAGGTCCCCTAAAAGTTACCAGATATTACATCATGAATGAATCAAAACAATATTATTCCATCATTTGATCGTTTGGAATCTTATCATGATTAATGAAATTAGTAAATGGTGTGAGAATAAAAACATGATTTCGCATTAGATTTCCCATTTAATTTTCACAGGTGGATAATCATTTTGTGTTCCATAACATTCATTATTTGAATGTTTTCTTCTAGTTTATTTCAATTAGTAAAACAAAAATAAATCATGTAGAAATCAAGATATTATAATAATTTTGTATGATCATAATATCATGATATATTATTCATATGATTTCTAAATAATAAAATACTTTTCTCGATCAATGAGACAATAGGGTTATCTGAGGTTATCCAAAGTGATTATGAAAACATATCATTTAATACAATAAATTTTATTATCCCCATGGATTTTTCCAATTTTATATTATCCAAGTATATAAATATTTACAAAAATATTCCTTTGATACAAACAATAGAGACCCACACTATTCACTGATAAATATTCCATATTTTTATATGAATATTTCAACAATTTCACAAATATATTCTTGGGAACTATAAATAATTATTTCCAATGGAGTATAGATGCATAATCTACATATTTAATTATATATCACCATGATATCCAATAATTAACAACCCACATTTTTCTCTTCTGAGACATTTGCTACTTGTGCATTTCTTCATAACATGGGGAATATAAAAATAACAACATTTGAGCTCAGATTCTCAGTAGGGGTAAAAATGGGAGAGTGAATCCTAGGAACATATAAAATTATAAGATAATTGTGTTGGTATGTAATCATGAACATATCTTTCAAATCTCATGAACAATCTATATTTGAAAATAGACATTATATAAGGTGTAAAAAACTTTCATCTCAATAAACATGTTTCATAAGTGTGGGAAATAATCATAAATTAATTATGAACAAAAATTTTACACTATAATCAATAATTGTTTTCAAAATCCTTCAATAGTGTAGGAATTAAAACAATTTCATATATTATGATTATCTTCTATTAAAATAAAATCATATTATATTAGGAATCAAAACTTGAGTCCCATATCATAATAGATCATGAGTCATCATGTGCTTCTCCTAGTGAATCAAACACATGAACATGTTTTCCTTACCTAATCATCTATAATTACTAGTTTCACATATTTGACCAGTAAAATAGTTACCTTTTCCATAGTGGATCGTGAATATGGACTTGTTTATCATAGTGGATCAAGAAAATTGAATTTTTTCCCATATTGGTTAAAACACATTGGCTAATTTCCCATAAATAACTCATGAGGTACAATGATTTAAGAAATTAATTAGAGTGATATATAATTCATGTCCCACCCATTAACATAATGAAACCCATAAATACATGTTGAAAATGTTCACGAAATAATTTAATAGATCACAATACCATAACTAATGAAAATAAAATGGGGATCATAAATTTTTTATTAAATTTATCATAGCATAACCCATGGAAACTAAATAATATATTAAAACACAAAATCATCCTAATAATAAAACATATAGAGAAATAATAAGGGTGGTATCAATTTATCATTATTACTTTCATGATGTATAACTTAAAATAAAACATTCTTATAACACATTTAGAAAATTTTTATAAGAAACTCATTCATGAAACTACTAGAAGATTATTTTTATAATTTTCTAAAAATCACATATATGGTTAAAATTTTCTTAAAAACAACATTTTATAACATTTAAAATATCAATAATGTAATTTTAGAAAACATAGATATAGATGGGAAAATATTCTCGACCAAATATAAAAATAATCTTGGTTTTATTTAAATATAATTTTCGGATGACATGACTCATTAATTAAAGAAAATGATTGAGAAACAAGTATTCTAAAGATGATATAATAGTTGAATACAAATTAAATGGATTTATCTGATATAGTTTAGTTAATTTTGTAAAAAAAATCATTTATAAATATTCTCTATTTCAATTATATTCATATATAAATCCCTTAACAAATGTCATGACATTCATTGTAACCATTTAAGACTTGAATATAATAAATATATTTTTATTTTACATAAATTTCATATAGTTACCATATCAATCATACTATTTTTAATTTAAATATGAAATTTCATCACCCATTTATTATCAATTTATAATGTAACTTACTAAACTGTGTGAAAACCACTTTGTTTTACAAGCATGTTTCGGTTTGATAACCCTTGTCATTATACATTGGTTATAGTTGAATCATATAAATAATTGTAATATGGATATTAATATAAAATTATATATATATATTTCATCTATAAAAGGTATAAATAGAAAAATGAATTACATTGTTCATGGATATAATAAGACACACATAAGATTCAACACTACGCCAATTTGTTATAGATAAAATAAATGGAATATAAATAATAATTTACTCATAAATAATAATTACATTATAATATAAATAGTATATTTTAATTAAATCTATATTTAATAATATACATGTACGTTATATAGGAAAAATGAATTACATGGCTACATGGATTTGGTACTCCATACGTACACACATTTGATGTTATCATTTTTCAACGGATTGTAACATAAGAATGTACACAAGATATTATAATTAAAAAATAATAATTATTGTTAATAAATAATATCAAAATATTTTAATTATCATAATAAACATACATGAGTTATGGTGAAGGAAAATGAATTTTATCACAACTTGGAGACGATAATCAATACGTACGACTGAGCAATAAATTCACTTCTACATTGACAGAAAAATGTGAAAAATATATAGTTTTCCCAATAATAATATCATTTATGTATATTTAGGATTCTAAATATGTTACTTTATAAAGTATACAAAATATTTATATTCTATATGAGATGAAGAAATTGAATGTGTACTTGTAAGAGGATTACTTATTCTTTGGAAGACATCCTTTCGATTCATACTTAAGGAGTCTTGTAGTGATATTAATAGAAGGAAATAACCTATGATTAGAATATAGAGAAGTTTAGAATATATTTTTTTAGTGTTTGGTAGGACTATAAGTCTTAACGGTTTATAAAAAAGTGAATGGTGTGGTTCCCATTAATATGTTAGGGGAGGGGCACTGATGGAATTTCAGGAAAGATTAAAATATAAAAATTTCATTCTATATCAAAATATATAAAAATGGGTAATTGTTCAAGAAAAATGTAGGATTTAAATGAAACCCCCTAAAAATATAATTTGGATAAGATATATGGGTATTTAAACCATATCTTTTTATTTAACCTTTTAGAAAACCTACTTCAACTATAACATCGATAACCTAATTTTAATTATTATGGGTTTATTATATCACATATAAGGTAAATATTATATCAAAAAATGGATAGGGGTTGATAATTTCAACAATATATTATCCTATTTTTCATATTTCAATATAATTATGATTTCTAATTACCATAATAAAATATTATTTTCCAAAATTTCATTTATGATACACTTTGTTCAATCTAACATTAAATAGGTGAATACAAATATTTAATATTAATCTATAAATTTAGTTTAATAATAGAAATATCTAAATAATATTACATTTAATACATTTAAAATCATTTCTTATTTTCTCTATTAATTGATACAATAATGTGTCAGATTTGTGTAAGACATTAAGGAAAATATATAATCACTATAAATAAGAAAAAAAATTACCACCATGAATATAATATAAATATTTTGAAAAACCCATTAATATATATTCCCAACATTATTTTTTCCTTATTTGAAAACATATATGACATATAAAAATAACAGTGACATTATATATTTTTCATTTCCTTAAATAAGATATTTATATTGTTTATTAATATATACAACATCAATAATTAATTTTTAATCACATGGTGATAAAATTACAAGTCACTTTACAGAATTATAATATACATTAAACATTTTGAGCTAAACAGTTACTATTGACCTAGGATAACAAAATATATGCTTTACAAAGATAATAAATTTTCGTATGGTTACTATTCATCATGACTAAAAATAATGGTGAACTATTTACCAAATATGGACTTCTCAATTCCAAATATTGAATCATTTTTTTCAATTCAATTTTAATATGTACACAATATTAATTTTGAAATACTTTTTTAACAAGAGATTAAAATCATATTTTAGAAAACTAAATTACAAGTATAAAATTATATTTATTAATATTCCATGACAAGAAAAAAAATTAAATTACTGTTAAATAAATTGATAAAATAAATAATATGTAAATTTCAATTAAATCATTCACTAATAAGGCATAATAAAATTTTTGTGGGAAAGTAAATTTCATTCATTAAGAAAATTTATTCATTAAAATATCTCCTTTATATTGAAATGATTGTTTTTCTTATTTTTAATTTATAACCAATTTTATTTTTTACAATATGTTAACCACATATTTTTTATTATTTATTTGTTCCAATTAATACCCTCTAATCCGATGTATTTGAGATTACTCTATACTTTATTACAGTTCATTTCAACTCGGTGTGGCTTGTATAAAAAATCTATTGAGGAAAATTAATATATATATATAAAGTGAAATATTTTATGAAATATCTAGGTTTTACATTTAATAGTTTATTTTATATATTTATAGAATTATAGTGGAAATTCCACACTTGGTTTTGGTAATTTTTGTGATTCCTTATAGTTTTTTTTCAAAATAGGAGGGAATCTATGATTACACTGAAAAGACCAAAATTGATTTCACCAATTTATTATTCTGTGAAAGTCATAATAAAATCCATGGTATGTTCCTCATAAAACATCAATCTAACTAATTCTTTGGGATGTGTTTCCAAATAGCGGTGAATCATATAAATTAATCATTATAATATTATTATAATTTTATATGTGCAATTAAATTATATAAAAATTTGCAGTTTAAGTATATTGTATGTTATTACTAGTTACAAGTTAATTATGGTAAGGTGTTAATATGATGTCATGGATGATGGTCGTAAAATCAGGAATCTCTCATTTAATGTGTGACTCATATAACAACATAGTATTAAAATGGAGTTTTAATATTTTTAAACACATTCAGAATCACTATATGGGGGTATAATAAATTAAAAATGTGATAAAAACAATAATATTTATTCTAGTATTCGTGTTCTGATTTTTGGAATTTTAATTTATTTGAATTGGATTAATGAATCATGTATCTTATTAGTGGTACTAGTATCCCAATAGTAGGGGTTTAATGTCCTCATAATCTTTTCTTAGGAATCATTATATATCTTGATTAATGATGATTCATGTACTACACATTTGTTTCTAGGGAATATTGAAATATTCATTCTATTCTCACTTGAGAAGAACATTATTTATTATTAAATTTAATTTATAAGAACAAAGCATATTTTAATTAGTATTTTTATGGATATTTAATATGTTTAATGATCATATAAGTCACATGAATCCTAACAAGTGGGTAAGTCTAAAGGTGTTAACATAGATCTTATTTCAGTTGAGTATTTTTTATGTGGATCATGTTTTCTTATGTTTGGAAATTTAGTAATGGCTCAATCCTATAGAGTTTTATGAATTGATTATTTGATTGTAGGAATTATGATTTGTAAAATTTCATCAATAAATTATACATCTATAACAATAAAATTTGGATGTATCATTTGATGACGATATATATCATAGTATTGGGAATCTATATTTAGACATTAATCACCTAGCTTGTTGTTCTTATAATGTTCTTATAGAGAAATTATTTAGTGAGTTGATATCTAGATTGTCATATTTATAGGTATAAATATTCTAAAAAAATTTAATTATGAATGTGATATTGTATCATCAGAGGATCATGGTTGGATGAGATAATCATCAAATTAACTTATTTATATACATTTATATGATATACATTTCAATGAAACATTTCCTCAAGATTCATAGCAGTATCATGATATAGTTGAACAATCCATAGATACTCATACATATATATGGTCTCTTTGTATATTATTATATTCCCGTATATAAATTATATATTATTTTATTTATATATTATTCCTTTCCAATATGTGATTTTGACATTATATGACTATTATAGTAATGATTAATCAATTTATATGAAGTTTGGGATGTTACATATTGTGGTTTCTGGAAAACATTCAACAATTGGACATAATTTCATTTGTTTATTATGTCTTGGATAATTATTTTTTTAAATAAATAAAATATATATATACATATGTTGTGTATAATGGTGGTGGAAACCTAATGGGATTCATGATCACACCAAAAATATGTTCATTAGTGGATATGTAGTGCTCTATGTTTATTTTTCAGAAAAAATATTTTTCATGTGATTTGGATAGAGTATCAGGATGATTTTTTAGGACACATTTTTTGGAGGGATTTAGGTTATCTATCTTGTTCTCTGCATGATTTTTGATTAATTTTTTATTTTATACTTTGTTAACCATGTGGTTATCCTATAGATATGATTCCATTAATTAATCATAGATCTATTTTATTATACAATATCGATGATTATATATTATTGATAGCCTTACCAAAATGGTAAATCAATATATTTAATATAAATTTATTGTTTTTATAAATGATGATATATTTTTATTATTATATATTATGATATTAAAACTAATGACCCAAAATTATTATTCATTGTATCTAGGTACTTATCGGCGACCTCTAGTATATAGATAAGAACAAATTCTATCTTATAGAATCAATGATTCCACCATTATATATGAATATACTAGCTTGGTAATTACACATATATCACTATTTCTCAGAATATTCATTCAAAGAAAAGTACACATTCACATTACTATATTTATGTCCACCAATATAGAAAATACATTGAACCCTAATTATATGCTGAACAATTCTTATTGTTAAACCAAAAACTTATAATGTATTAATATATTAATCACACTAAAATGTGCACATATAATAATACATATAATGATTACATATATATGTGTATTTATTATAAATGTATTAATTTTGAATATATATATATATATATGATTTATTGGAACAAATAAATTAAATAACATCATGATAAACCAAATTTGAGAACCCTATTTCTATATTATCATCATTTGATTTCATTCAAAAAAATACCACGTAATTCAATATTTTCTTATAATTTATAAGTTCTTATAGTTATATAAATCAATGTATATAATTTTTCAGTCTTAGTTTTCATTTAAATTGATTTTATAATACTATTGTTTTTTATATATACCATAAATTAACTCATTATGTAATATTATTTGAAACCATGTGTTTTTAATTATTAAAAAATTAATTATTTTGAAAGTAATTATTTATTTCAACCCTTGTTAGTCAATAAATGATCGGTAGATAGACTATTATTGAATAATTAATCTATACCTAGAGATATTTTATTGATAAAGGTAAGATTTTAACCATAAAATACAGTGTTTTTAGATGCATGATTAATGTTGTCATTAAAAAATATACTAGCCGAATGAAGGTAATTAATATGATGTGATGTTTTGCTCTTGACTTATTTGTGAAAAAAGGGGAACAAATTAAGTGATAGATGAAACAAAGAAGATAAAAATGGGAAAAAATTTGGAATATTATATTGGGAAATAGAGATTTAGTAGGTTAATGAAATCCTCAGGATATATATGGTAGGAAAAAGATTAAATTGTTTTGGGAGAAAACAATATTGGGATATCCCAATGTTTTACACAATATTCATAGACCATATTGGGAAAATAATGAATACGAAGTAATGTACCACCAACAAAAATTAATTTCTGAACGACTAATTTGACAACCCTGCTTTTATTACAAACTTAAACATGATTTATTATATAAAACTCCACTTGATACAATAAGAAGATCGAGAGTTTTAGTGTAATTGGGGCTTATTATCATTAAATAAAAACTTGAAACATGTAATAAAACATCTTTATTGAAAACTTCTTTTATATGACCACTACATTCCCTTGTACTTAGCATTTCATTGGATAACCAGAGGACATGCATAAAAAAGGGTGAGCTATAAAGCCCAGTAAGGGAGTACACATGGAATAAAATGAGGAGTAAAATACATGTTAGACAATAGGCATATCAATAGATCATAAAAGAAACATGAATGTAAAGGCATGATAAAGCATGATAATCATAACATGGAAATGGTGCAACAACACTTAACATGGAATTAACATGAGCCAAGGCTCATTGCACATAGAGCATGAGTAAATCCTAATTGCACATAAAGCATGAGAAAAACCTCGTTGAACATGAATTATAATTAGTCAACACTCATTGCACATGACGTATCATGATACTATACTTTACCCAATGCATTGGAGCGCTATAAGGGCGCACCCTTCTTAAACATTTCATTTCATGCATAAGTGTGCCACATGGATCATAAAACATGGATTCATAAAACATAATCATTTATTCCATGATAAAGGCATATGGAATTCATAAATTAAACTTTTTAATCAATAAGTTAAGTTGCATAAAGGTGGATACCCATTATGGAGAAATGGGCATGGTATCCACTCCACAATGGCATTGGCTTAGAAAATCGGTGCGATTTCAGCAGCGTAACGGCGTGACATAAGAATTAATAAAAAATGGTTGATGAGAGAGAAATGGGTTACTCATCATATTTACATGTAATGGATAGTAAGTAGGTCATATAGATACATTTCCCAAAAATTTTAATGGAATTTAGATTCATGTTACAAAATTATTGCTTGAATGTAAAAGAAGAGAGAGAAGTTCCTTTCGGAATTTCAGCATAGTAACGGGTGTACATGGGGGGAATTTAATGAGAGCGAAAGGGGTCTCCCATCATTCAAACAACAAGAGGGAAGTATGGGGGAGGTTCTAAACCATACCCCAACATTCATAATTCAAATTAAAAGGCAAAACAACTTAAATAAAATAGGAAAAAAATGAGAAAGGAAGAAAAACCCTTACTTGGAAGTGTGCTTCCAAAGGCTAGAGAGAGGCTTGTGAGAGGCTTCTTGGGAGATTGGGGCACCTTGGGAGGATTATTGAGAGAGTAGGGCAGAGGTTGGAAGAACTCCAAGGGCTTTGAGTGAGGAGAAAGTGGGATCTTGGGTGGGTTTATATAGGAAAGGTGAGGGAATTCTTTATTATTTAGTTTTGGGACCCCTTGTATTAAATTAATCCAAACCACAAACCATCCCATGGTTTCTTCCCATGGTTTTTGGAAAAGGGAAGATGAATACAATATTTTATAAGGTCAAAGTCCTAACATCTTAAAATAATAAGGTTTCTTATGTGGAGGTGAGTCATACTCCCCTGGAAATTAATTTAAAAAGGCAAAGTGTTGAATATGACTTGAGGAGTCCATTAATGCTATTAAAAGCAAGTCAAAAAACCCAAAATCACATTATTTTCACAGGAAAACATATATTGGCCGAACATAAGGATTGTAGTATTTTATTACATTATTATTGGGTCATTATGATGTCATAAAACACATTATATATTTAAACGGTTTTTAATTTTTACCCAAAAATTTGACTGTCTCAGAAAATTATGAACAATTCACTGTTGGATAATTTCGACATCCTAATTCCAGAAATAACATTTATTTTATTTATATAATTTTTTAAATATTTTAATTTTCACTTTTAAAATAAAAACCAAAATTTATCGAAAATTCACGGGTTTTGACAGAAATGGGTTTCAAACCTTAATAAAAATTTTAATTGCATTCATAAAATTATAAGATCATTTATATTTAACAAAAAATAATTTAATAATATTATTATTATTTTATTAACATATTATTTAATAAAAAAATCTCGTAATTTTATAAAATATATTTCTTAATTAAATAATAACTAAAAAGATCTTTTGTAATTTAAAAACTATTTACAATGTATAAAAAATGACTAGAAATTATATTAATTATTATATATAAAAATAATGTACATGAACATAGTACTACTTATTTGTTACATAACCCCTTAAAACAGCCGCATAAGACCTAAGGGTAAGGTGTGCGATGGTGACAGACTCATGGGGTGGCTCAGATAACATCGCTCGAGTGGTAATTTCAATCAACTTCCACTTTTCCCGTAGACGGTGACGTTCAAGCTTGAAATGATGAAGCTCAGCTTGGGCTTGGTCAAGGGCGAAGCCCAAAGATGCCACCTCTTTTCTGAGCTCTGACAAATGGGCTTCGTATGAGGCAATTCTACTGTATGAGGCCATCACTTCATTTGTCTGAGTAAATTGGATTTGTCAAAGTCCTATATTTATACTAATCATGTGATCACTATTCAACGTCTATATTAGCAACGGTCAAAATTCATAACATAAAACCAAATAAGTTGACTTTTTATATAAACATAAAGAGACATTTAATTAGATCAAGAGGGATTTCGATTAATGAAAATTTGGGTCGTTACAATATTCCCCCCTAAAGAAATTTCACCCCTGAAATTTTCGTTTTCCTACTCTAAAACAGATGTGGGTAACTCAGCTTCATCATTTCCTCCAATTCCCAAGTCGCTTCTTCAAACCTGTGGTTTCTCCTCAACACCTTGACGAGGGGAATTGTCTTATTTTGTCGAACTTTTTCTCTACGATCTATGATCTTCACTGGTTGCTCCTCATAAGAAAGATCATCTTCCAATTGTACCACCTTACAAGAGAGTACCTGTGAAGGGTCTGGTATGTACTTCCATAAAGGGGATACATGAAAGACATCATGCACTTTGTCCATGGTAGGTGGAATTGCTAGTCGATAGGCCACAACCCCAACACTATCAAGAATCTCAAAGGGGCCGATGTACCTTGGACTTAACATCCCTTTCTTTCCAAACCTCATGACCTTTTCCATGGAGATATGCGTAGAAACACCATGTCTCCAACTTTAAACTCAAGGTCTCATCGACGATTATCCGCATAACTCTTCTCTCGACTCTGGGCTACCTTAATATGATACTGAATGGTTTTCACCTTCTCCACCATTTCATCGACCATTTCTGGTCCAAGCATCTTACGTTCACTAACCTCATCCCAACATGCTGGTGTTCTTCACCTTTTCCCATACAAGACATCATATGGTTCCATTTGGATGCTCGAGTGGAAACTATTATTATAAGAGAACTCAACCAGAGGAAGTTGTTGATCCCATCCTCCTTTAATGTCCATTGAGCACGCTCTCAACATATCCTCAAGTGTTTGGATAGTCCGCTCGGATTGGCCATTAGTTTGAGGTTTATAGGTCGTACTAAAGTTCAGTTCAGTATTCAGAGGATGTTAAAGACTCTTCCAAAACATAGAGGTGAATCTTGGATCTTGGTCAGACACAATAGATAGTGGTACTCCATGAAACCTTACCACTTCCCTGATATATAACTGTGCCAGTTGATCCAAAGAGAAATCCTCCCAAATAGCAATGAAGTGTGCAGTCTTTGTAAGACGATCCACAACAACCTAGATTGAATTGTTTCCTTTGGACGTCCTTGGATGTCCGGTGACAAAGTCCATGGTGATGTTATCCCATTTCCATTCTGGTATGGGCAATGGTTGCATCATCCCCTTAGACTTCTGCCTCTCTTCCTTCACTTGCTGACACACTAGGCACATTGATGTATATTCAGCGATCTCCTTCTTCATATTATCCCACCAAAACTTTTCTCAGAGACCTCGATACATCTTTTTGCTCCCAGGGTGAATAGAGAAATTTGAACTATGTGCATCATCCAAAAGTTCCTTCTTCAACTCCAGACTTGATAGAACACATAGTCTTTTCACTATCTGCACAATTCCTTCTTCATTAACATTAAACTCTGAGGATTTCCCTTTTTTGATAACTTTCACTTTTTCCTGAATTCTCACATCATCCTTTTGATCATCCTTTAACCTTTCCAAAAGAGATGGTTGAGAAATGATTTGTGAAAGGATTGATGATGTTCCCTTCTTTATGATTCCCACGTCCATCATCATCAAGTCTAAGAAGTTTGGATCCTTCTCAATTCTCATCATTGATAAAATTGCTCGGTCCTTTCTACATAGAGAATCTTCCACCTTGTTCGCTTTCCCAGGGTGGTAATATATTGAAAAGTCATAATCCTTGATGAGCTCTATCAATCTTCTCTGGCGCATATTAAGATCTTTCTATGTGAATATATATTTATGACTCTTGTGGTCAATATATATCTCACATTTCTCTCCATAGAGATAATGTCGAGAGATTTTCAAAGCAAAGATCGGCACCTCCAAATCCAGATCATATGTTGGATAGTTTCACTCATGGATTTTCAACTGCCTTGTGGCATAGGATATAACTTTATCATTCTTCATTAGCACACAACCTGAGCCCTTCTTTGAAGCATCACTGAAAACAACAAAAAGTTCCCCACTTGTGGGTAAAGTGAGCACGGGCACAGTGATAAGCCTCCTTTTCAACTCCTTGAAACATTCTTCGCATTCATCACTCCAAGCAAACATTACTCCCTTTCGAGTTAGCTTGGTAAGAGGGTTGGACAATCATGAGAAATTTCTCACAAATAGTCGATAATATCCAGCTAACCCCAAGAAGCTACGGATATCCATTTCCAATGTTGGCCTCAACCATCCCTCAATTGCATCTGTTTTGGAGGGGTCCACAGATATCCCATTGCTTGTGATGATATGGCCCAAGAATGAGACCTCCTTCAACCAGAACTCACACTTGATGTACTTTTCATAGAGCTTCTCCTTGCGCAAAGTCTCTAGTACAGTTTTTAAATGCTCCTCATGATCCTCCTTGGTTTCGGAGTATATTAGAATATCATCTATAAAGACTACCACAAATTTGTCACGGTAATCTATAAAGACTCTATTCATCAAGTCCATGAATATTGTTGGAGGATTGGTGAGTCCGAAAGGCATTACTATGAATTCATAGTGCCCGTACATTGTCCAAAAATCTTTCTTGGGTACATCTTCTTTCTTCACCATTACTTGATAATATCCCGACCGCAAATCCACCTTGGAGAAGTATTGTGCTCCACGCAACTGATCAAATAAGTCATCAATTCTTGGGAGAGGATACTTGTTCTTTATAGTGATTTTGTTAAGTTCACGATAATCGATGCAAAGCTGCATTGAACCATCCTTCTTCTTGATGAAGAGGACTGGTGCACCCCATGGTGAAGCACTTGGGCGTATAAACCCTTTATCCAGATTCTCCTGTAGTTGTTTCTTCTGCTCTTCAAGCTCTACAACAGGAATTGTATATGGATTCTTGGATATTGGTAGTGCCCCGGGTATAATTTTAATTGAGAACTCAACATCTCTTCTTGGAGGAAGACCAGGTAGTTCCTCAAGAAACACTTCAGAAAATTCCCTCACAATAGGCATTTCTTCAAGGATGGTTTCTTCCTTGGACTCAATCATATGATCCAGATACATGTGCTCATAAGGCAGTAATATCCATGCTTCAGATGATGTGGCTAAAGGAGATTCATCTTCTTCCTGACACTTGTAAAGAATCGGGGGTTGATATTCCATATGGAGTGTAATTTACCTCTCCTGACAATTTATGTTGGCTCTATATAAAGAAATCCAATCCATGCCAATAATTGCATCAAATTATACCAGAGGGAGTATAACGAGGTTCGCCGGGAAATTAAATCCACAGACTATAATAGGAGAGGAATTATATTCATGGGATGCAATGATTGCCCAATTTTCCGTACTCACCGACATCTTTACTTCCATTATTTGTGGTGGTGCTGGGATTGTTCTAATAAACATTCGAGATATAAAAGAATGTGTAGAACCTGAATCAAAAAATACGTTTTCTATTCTTGAATGAATAACTTGCGTACCTGTCACCACTTCGTTGTTTGAGTTCACTTCGGCATAAGTGATGGAAAAAGCTCTTCCTTGATGCCTTGGAGGTTGTTGGTTGTCTACAAAAACCCTTGGATAAGGGAATTAATTTACAAAATGACCCGGTTCTTTGCATTGGTAGCATTGAACAACACGTTGAGGTTCTAATGGACCATTCCTCTCCTCTGTCGCAGTCGTGGGTCTTTCTTGCCGACAGTTAATATCTAGGTGCCCTTCTCCTCCACACCTGAAGCATTTTATCATCCCCTTAAGGTAATTTACAGGGTGCTTCTTTCCGCACTAATGGAAAGTGGGGTGCTGGATCTTTTTAGCAACATTGGATTTATCCATCGGACCACCAGCATTGAAGTCCACCTTACGCTTCTTGTCACCATGATACACCTGTGATTCCCTGATCTCCATTTCGACCTTGAGGGCACATCGGACAATCTCCTCAAAGCTGTCGAAGTCACGGATTGCTAATGCTTTCCGTAGGCTAGGCTTCAGCCCACCAAAAAAGAGGTAAGCTTTGCATTCGGGGGTAACGACAAAGCCGGAAGCGTATCGTGCAATCCTTTTGAATTTCTCCTCGTACGCTCCAACAGATTCTTCATCTTTTTTCTTGAGGGAAAAGGAAGTCCTTCTCCATCTTAAGACGGAGGGTGCACAAAAAATATTTATCGAAAAACATCTTCCGGAAATCCTTCCATTCCAACGCCTCGATCTCCTCCTCAGGCTTCGTATTTTTGATCAACGTCCACCATTGATCAGCTTCACCCTCCATATGATAAGCAGCCAGGAGAACCTTATCTTATTCAGAATATTGAAGTATGGAGAAGATCTTTTCAATGGAGTTGATCCATTGTTCAACGATCGTGGGATCAGAATATCCACTAGAAGTAGAAGGCCTTTCTCTCATGAAGCTCTCGATTGTGACTTGTTCTTTCTTGGGGTGGGGGGGGGGATTGAACGTTCCTCTTTAACCGTGTTTCTATTCAAAAATTGAGTTAGGTGAGAGAGAAGCGTGACAATGTTCACAATTCCCGCTCCCATTGGATTTGGCATCTCATTAGTACAGTCATCACACTGATCTTCACAACGATGGCTAGCCCGAGTCCTCTTATTAGCAGCCATTGGCTAGAATAAAAGAAATGTTAGGGGTAACACATAAAGGGTAATCCAAAGACAAAAGTTGATGACTTATAAATAAACTTTTATTTCCATACTCATGAGTCTATAGGCTTCAATCTAGGCATTTTATGATCTACTTTCTAACATATATTCGTAGGGGAAATTTTTTTAATTCCCTTAATAAGGGTTCATACTATGCTAGTGAATTTATCAAAACATATCCCTCGGGAGTGTCGTAACCAAGAGTGTAGCAAGGCCCATTGTCATGCACCAATTCCTGTTCAAGTCTTGCTCAAAGCTGTGTTTTCAGGTTTTACCCCTAGGATACATCTGTTCCAGAGCCGCCTCTACCTGCTCGTATCCAGACAAGGATGTATTTGTTTGATAAACCACTTACTCAGTACTTACCAAAACTTAGGGATGTTTTTATTATACCTAGTATTGAATTTAAGTCTTTACTAGGGTTTCCTAATCCCAAAAATAACTAAACCTATCCTTTGATACCAACTATGACAACCCTGCTTTTATTAAAAACATAAACATGATTTATTACATAAAACGTCACTTGATACAACAAGAAGATCGATTGGTTTAGTGTCTTTGGGGCTTAGGATCATTACATAAAAAATTTAAACATGAAATACAACATCTTTATTGAAAACATCCTTTACATTACCACTACATTCCCTCGTACATAGCATTTCATGGGATAACCTAAGGACATGCATAAGAAAAGGGTGAGCGATAAAGCCCAGTAAAGGAGTACACATGGAATAACATGAGGAGTACAATACATGTTAGACAATAGGTATATCAATAGATCATAAAAGAATCATGAACATAAAGGCATGATAAAACATGATAATCATAACATGGAAATGTGGCAACAACACTTAACATGGAATTAGCATGAGTCAAGGCTCATTGCACATAGAGCATGAGTAAATCCTCATTGCACATAAAGCACGATAAAAACCTTATTTGCACTTTAATTAGCATGATTCAACACTCATTTCACATGATGTATCATGATACTATACTTTACCCAATGCATTGGAGCGCTATAAGGGTGCACCCTTCTTAAACATTTCATTTCATGCATAAGTGTGCCACATGGATCATAAAACATGGATTCATAAAACATAATCATTTATTCCATGATAAAGGAATGTGGAATTAATAATGAAACTTTTTAATCAATAAGTAAAGGTGCATAAATTTGGATACCCTTGATGGAGAAATGGGCATGGTATCCAATACACAATGGCATTGGCTTAGAAAATCGGTGCGATTTCGGTAGTGTAACGGCGTGACATAAGAATTCATAAAAATGGTTGATTAGAGATAAAGGGGTTCCTCATCATATTTAAATGTATTGTACAGTAATGAGGTCATATAGATACTTGTCCCAACAATTGTAATGGAATTTAGATTCATGTGACAAAATTATTTCTTGAATGTAAAAGAAGATAGAGAAGTTCCTTTCAGAATTTCGGCATTGTAACAGGTGTACATGGGGGGCATTTAATAAAAGATAAAGGGGTCTCCCATCATTTAAACAATAATAGGGCAGTATGGGGGAGTTTCAAAACCATACCCCAACATTCATAATTGAAATTGAAAGGCAATACAACTTAATGAAAATTGGACAAAAAATGAAAAAGGAAGAAAAACCCTTACATGGAAGTGTGCTTCCAAAGGCTAGAGAGAGGCTTGTGAGAGGCTTCTTTGGAGCCTGGGTCACTTTGGGAGGATTATAGAGAGAGTAGAGAAGAGGTTGGAAGAACTTCAAGGGCTTTTATTGAGGATAAAGTGGAAGTTTGGGTGGGTTTATATAGGAAAGGCGAGGGAATTCTTTATTATTTAGGTTTGGGACCCCTTATATTAAATTGATCCAAACCACAAACCATCCCATTGTTTTTTCCCATGTTTTTCGGAAAAGGGAAGACGAAAAAAATATTTTATAAGGACAAGGTACTAACTTCTTAAAATAATAAGGTTGCTTATGTGGAGGTGACTCACACTCCCATGGAAATTAATTTAAAAAGGCAAAGTGTTGAATATGTCTTGAGGGGTCCATTAATGCTTTGAAAAGTAAGTCAAACAAACCCAAAATCACATTATTTTAATTTTAAAACATATATTGGCCGAAAATAAAGATTATAGTATTTTATTACATCATTATTTGGTCATTATGATGTCATAAAACACATTATATATTTAAACAATATTTACTTTTTACCCAAAAATTTGACTGTGTCAAGAAAATTATGAAAAATTCACCGTTGGATAATTTCGACATCCTGATTCCATAAATAACATTGATTTTATCTAAATAATATTCTAAATATGTTAATTTTGACTTTCAAAATAAAAACCAACATTTATTGCAAATTCACGTGTTTTGACAGAAATGGCTTTCAAACCTAATAAAAATTATAATTGCATTCGTAAAATTATAAGATCATTTATATTTAATAAAAAATAATTTAATAATAATAATAATATTTTATTAAAATATTATATAATTCAAAAATCCCTTAATTTAGTAAAATAGATTTCTTAATTAAATAATAACAAAAAACACCTTTTGTACTTTAAAAACTATTTACAATGTATCAAAAATGACTAGAAATTATATTCATTATTATATACAAAAATAATGTACATGAACATAGTACTACTTATTTGTTACATAACCCCTTAAAACAGCCGCATAAGACCTAAGGGTAAGGTGTGAGATGGTGACAGATTCTTGGGGTGGCTCGGATAACATCGCTCGAGTGGTGATTTCAATCAACTTCTACTTTTCCCGTAGATGGTCACGTTCGAGCATGACATGATGAATCTCAGCTTGGGCTTGGTCAAAGGCGAAGCTCAAAGACGCCACCTCTTTTCCGAGATCCAAGAAATGGGCTTCGTATGAGGTAATTCTACTGGATGAGGCCATCACTTCCTCTGTCTGAGTAAATTTGATTTGATAATGTCCTATATTTATACTAATCATGTGATCTCTGTTCAACGACTACATTAGCAACGGTCAAAATTCTTAACATAAAACCAAAGAAGTTGACATTTTATATAAACATAAAGAGACATTTAATTATATCATGAGGGATTTCCATTAATGAATCTTTGGGTCGTCACAACTAAAGTGAATGAAATATGGATGTATGAATCATTATAGTGTCGTGGCCTTCCAATTATATGATGCAACCATGTATGATAGCTTTAATTCTATAATCATACATTACCATTATCTCAAAATTCCATCATGAAATAGTATCTATTCTATATGTTCATAATTCTACAATTTAATGTTGGAATCATCTTTTCATCTCTGATATATTCATTTATAGTTTCATGAGTATCATAGAATTTTGACTATGTTCCTAAATCCAAAAATCCTCAGAGTAGCGATGTGTTTCTCCCCCTCAACGAGCTCACAATAGAGGTGGACCATTAGAGTTGTTACCAATTACGTAGTATGGACCACCTAAATTCAAACCCTCATTTTCCAAAATGTATAATGATATTCCAATATAATAATATCCTACATGGTGCCTAATCTACAATGCTGACCTAATTTTATTTCACTAATATAGAAAAGATACATAATCTAAGATCCTCCACTAATTCAATCACTATTTCATTCATCCATACAAAGCTACAATTTCATGTTGAAGGTTCATGAAAAACCTCCTATTTTTTATTTATTTCTCGCTTATTGACCTTCCATATTTTACCTCCCATATTCCATTTATCAGTGGAGAATAATAAAGGCACAATATTTCCTCAAAATTTGAATTATCTCCATCTTCGTAAGAATATCAATAAGATTATTTGTTCACCAAATAGTTTGTAATGTTAGAAACCCTTATTATATGATTATTTTGATAAAAAAGTACTTCAATAAAATGTTCATTTTATGAAATAAAAACATATTTGGAATATGTATAACATTGTAACTGTCAATATGGAATGAATTTTTCCTTAACATTCTACCCAGATCATCAATAAAGTACACAAACCAGACCATCCCTTTTATAGATTCTTTTACACTAATGTATTCTATCACTATGGTTGATAAATCAACAGACATATGAATTTTTAATTCAAAATTATAATAGTTTTTCCATAAGTAAATACATAACATGAGTTACTCCTCCTATTGTAATTGTCACCTCCAAGGTCAATGTACACATGACCCTGTAATGAATTTATGTTCCCAAACCATATAGGTACTTCCTTTTTATACATAATATATATTAGTATCCAATTTATATATTCCCAATGTTTCTTATGTGTGTTATCCATATACCTACTCCCAAATGTCACTAAATGAGAAATTTTTGGTCGATTACATACCATGTCATACATTAGGCTTCCAATAATGATGCATATGGAACCCTTTACATGAACTCAGCCTCTTCTACCATATTTGGTGACTTCTCTATTGACATATTGATATGAACATGAGAGGAATAGTGGCGGCCATTGAAGTTATCATAGTAAATATTCTAATAACCTTTATAATGATATCATCCAATGATAACATTAATTTTTCAGGTACCCATTCACTATTGATCTCCATACATAAAATGATGCATGCTTGTCCATGATCCTACATTTCAATGTCCTAATACAACATCCCTTTTATCTCATCAATCTTTTTAAAAAATGTTCCTTAAATGAACAGATAATCCATATATAGAATAAATACAAAATAATCATACCTAAATCATTTTATGTAGAAATATTGATCCATGCCACAACGTTTATTTCCATTTGTATTTTTAAAAGAACCAAACATTTTATCCCATTTCCTAGCTGACGACTTATACCTATATATGTTGTTCTGGTTTTTTCCAAATGGCCTTCTATCCATGAAAAAATATATCCCTTAAACTTGTATATTTAGTTGTGCTTATATAGATCTCTAGGAAGGGAAGCCGTAATGATATCACGTTGGTCATGGTATTAATCATTTCATTAAAAAATTAAGAAAACCACCTGGAATGGTAATCTCACTACAAGATAAAATATTCTAGTGATGTCCTCATATTTCTTCTGTTGAAATTAATTCAGCAATATCCTTTACATAACATAATATTTTCCACAATGTTCTTTCGTGAACCAGTATACCCATTTCATCTACAGTAATTCATTTATTGGTGTCAACTCCCATGTATTATCATTATGTAGATACTAAATGTCCTCTTTTATGTTCAAAAACCACTTGCTTGATTCCATCAACTTCATTGCATCTTCAAAAAATATGATTTCTCCACCTTCAGTCAATAAAATATTATGCAATGATTGTGAACACCTCTTCACATCCCTTCTCAACCATGATGATCTTCTCAACTACATTGGAAGAGTATGCTCCACTAGTTCTGGTGTCACATTCTTGTGTTCACATTCATGCTCCCTATGTTCATGGTATTCTGATTTTTTATTACCACAATAAAATTTAAGAGTATGATAGTCATTGTATGTTACATTATTATTAAATACCACATTCATTATTCTTATTAACATCTTGTTGATATCATAAAAAAGTGATAAAAAACTCCTCCTCACCCCAACCAATAAGGAAACATATTTTGGACTAAGAATCATGATTTTCCATTGCATCAAAAATATCATATACATATTCAAAATATCGAAATAATTGTAATGGTGAGAGTATTACCTCTTTTCTAGACTAGATCTCCCTCTGTATTCATTGTTTTTTTGTATGGATAGACTCTGGTTGATGGGATATGCCACCATTTTAACTGCATCAACCGATAAAACTAGGGGTAACCCTACTTGCAGTCTCATTATCCTGGAATGTTCATTCAATATCCTATTCATCCACTGTGCCAAATCATTATGTTGTATTGTTCATAGAATATTTTTCTATCAACTAATTACCTAATTTTCAAACAATTCTCTAGACTCATTACTATCATACTATCCTCTATTGTTAGATAATAAACATTACATCATTCTTCCTGACTCATTTTCCACCATAGTCTTGAACTTCTAAAAATCATTAAAGACATATTTTATCAATTATAAAATGTTAAAACTAATTACATCATTATTCATTCAATGATAATTTTTCATAATATTGTTATAGTCCATGGGAATGTATATGTACCGGCCCTCGTGGATCATTGTGCACTAGGAACATATTCTCATACTTGGGTTTTTATCAAATTATTCTGAAGACATGTTCTATCACATTCCAATTATAAAATCTTCATAATGTATATCATTCACTAACATTAACTCTAGTAATTTTCCTTTTTTATAAATCACCTTCATCCACTTCTAATATACATGGACTATCATAATATGCAATATTTATAAATCCCAAAAAGCATTTAGTGATGAAAGAAAGTCCATAAGTGTATCTATAATACTGTATAAGGAACATTTCATTTTCCCTATATTTATGATCATGTCTCCTTTGGAAATATTAAATGAACCACCCATGAACAAGGTATTATATCCTATATCATCATCTTGTCCAAATGAAATAATGTTTATTAATCAATGGATATAACTTAAAATTTTTAGAAGGAACAAACTCACATTGTTTTACTAATTTGTGCATAACCCATCTACATAATGTGTAAGTGTTAATCATAAAAAAAATCCCAATTTTGTTTTCCAAAAAAAATAATTTAAAAAAAAATCCTTCTCCGATGTGTAATTGAAAGATTCCCTTGAGTCTAAAATCCAAGACACAATTGGGTTATCCATGCACCACATTAGAAAAATAATAGTTCCATTAGCCTTCGTGTTTCCTACATTGGTTTTAGTTTCATTTCATCTGTATCTTCACTCCAATAAATTTTAATTCATTGAAAATATATAGATGGTAGTATTATACCCATTTTACTTGTATCGTCTCTTTACTCATGACTTTTGTCATCCTAAATGATTATCTCAATCTAGATATCTTCTTATTTTTTCAATGATCAAAGTTGAAATAGATACTCAACCCAATTCACTTATTACAATATTTTCAATGAGGATAATGTATGGAACATCCTTCGATACTATACTAGTATTCTTCATTTAACTAATCACAACTGTTATAGTCACATTCCAATTTGTAGGAAATTAATACTATAAAACTAGTTCACATACCTCCTTATCATGAAAATTTTCCCCCATTGTTGACTTACTTATGATGGTGTTTAATTTATTAATGTGTTCTAAAATGATTCTCTCTCATCCCTTTTTAGATTGACCAATCAGAGAATCATGTTCATTTTTTATACAGAAAAGGATTAGAATACAAATTCACAAGGGATGTCTGATATTGAACACCAAATTTGTTTTATCAAATTATTATTCATAACTATAGGAACCTCTCGTTCTAGAATATCCAACTCCAAATACTCCTTAGGTATTGGATTTAATCTGCGAAGTGGAAAAATAATTTTCATCTAGAAAATATAGGCTAAAATATGAGTCATATATTATCTAAAGTCAGTTCAATCAATGTGGTTGTTCATCACATTTCCTTCTTCCATATAATTTTTAAAATTTAAAGAATGACAACTCAACCTATGATACCTATTTTTTCAAAATTATGTGGAATAAATGAAGTGATCGATTATCCGTACAATATTAAAATATAAAAAATAACCAAAATAGAATATGTTAATATGACACATATATTTATGTGTTTTAGAAAATACTCCCCATATCCTCAGATTTTCATAATTTCAAAAGATTATACATGGGGATATACAGTATTTTATGTCTTATTTTCCAATGAATTTTCACATCTGGGGTGTTAAATTTGTTTCATAAGTAGATTGAGGTAGTTTTGTGTTTTTTGGAGTTGGAGCTTCAGGTGTGTCATTACAGGGAGGTTTACATTATTAAAATAGATTTGAAAAAATAATACTGTGGTTTATGTCTTCGAAAGTCTACATCATTTTGACTTTATTTTGGATTGGGTATGTGAAAAAAGTCATTTTACATTATACGATATGGGTTTTACAGTGTATGGTTTTTTTAGCCCTAGGTGGCTTGTTTTTTGGAACGTTTTGTAGTTCCATGTGTTTTATAATTCATTCATGGTTTTTAAAGAAAAATATTCTCAAACCATGGAACATGCATTTTAAATGTGTGTTTTACATTGTAGGATTGATTTTTTATAGGATCTAAATTGGATTTATTAGCATATTCTATTCCATTCGACCATCATATATTTCTCTTATTTTGGGATTCAACCTTTTTAATATTGGTGGATATTCTAAACCTATATATTCTCGTTTTATCATTGGGATATATCTTAGGAGTTTTGGTGATCTAAGGCGAGTCTTTATCCTTTCCTATGTTTTTTCATTCATTATTTCACTAATGATCCACTATTGTGGAATTTTCAAGGATTGGGGTCTAGTTGGGCTATTTTTTGATAATCCGTTGATGTGATGTTGGGAGTTTGAAGAGTTATTTTGTGGTTTTGGTATGAGGTATTTTTTATATTCCCTATGGATATAGATGATAAAATGTATTATTTGATTTTTGGAATCCCTCACCTCTAACATTTTGGTATCATGCAGGAGTGGATTGCTATAGATTTTCTATAGTATTATGATTTTAATATGACTAATAATTATAGGTAACCAATTTAATTGGAATTTATGAGTAAGGGGATTTATTTTTATTATTTTCATCAAATTTATATTACTTTGAAGTTGTGAGTATATGAAAAAACCCCACTAAAAATCATGGTCATTGGGGATTTATTAGTTACCGAAATCACCCTAAAAATATCAATAAAAATAATAATAAAATATTAATAAAATGGATTCCCTATGATATATTGTTTTCTTAATGATTCTCCTAAAGTAAATAAATGATATTTATAAAAGGGCCATTTTTCTATATCTGAAATAAAATGTTCCTGATGGTTTGATTGGAGATTCTATGTGGTGGTTATGTGCTGGTATTTTAATATTTGTTGTGGGGTTGTGATGTGATGGTTTTTTTGATTGTTATATAGAGATTTGATGTGATGGTTTTATAGCTATGTTGTGGGAACTAAGGGATGGAAGGTGTGCTATGATGTGGCTATGATGTGGTGGTTATGTGGGACTAACTATCTCGGTATCGTTGATGTGTTTTTTATTTGTGATGTTATGTGATGTGTTATTATTGATTACTACATAGTAAAGGAATTAGAAAATTTTGATTGTAAGAAATAGAGATTGTATTAGTCAGTGGGATGGAAATGCTTAAAAAATTTATTGTTAATGGGTTGTGTGGGAAAATGTAGTTCTTGATAAATTATGAAATGAGTGTGATGGGTAATGCATTTTTTGGAAATGTGAAATGTTACTAGTGGTTGATGTGGTGTTATGGATATAGTTGTAGTAGTGAATGTGTTAGTGTTGTGAGTGGGATAATTTTTTTAAACCCATAGGTTGGGATTGTGTGTGGATTATATATATATATATATATATACTCTATGTTCATTGTGATTTTCTATACAAACCCCTCCCTCATTAAGAACTTTTTTCTGAAACACATATTTTTATATGTGGGGGTCTTACCATTATCTAGTTGTTTAATATGTATGGATGACCGTTGACGCTTCATTCTATCACAGAGTCTAATGAATGGAAAAGGGGAATACCTTAAGTACATAGAGAGTCATCCTTTGATGAATATCAAAAATTGAAAAAGTCATGAAAAAAGTAAACCTTTAAAGATGGGTTGTGCAAGTTTCCCTCTGGTTGCGCAAGTCACTTGCGCACCACATTTGGGTTGCACAAGTCCCATTCATGCCCTATTACTTTTTTCACCCAAGGTGTTTAGGGGACTATAAAATATCCCATATGGGTCCCCCATTTTGTGGAAGAATTTTCAAAAACTCAAATTCATGATCTGGTCACCCAAGTCTTTTTATGACATCTTCTGAACACTTATAAGGTAATTCTTTACCTATAATGGAAGCTCTAAAGTTGAAGGATATGGCCTAAGTATTAGAACTCATCAATACTTTCGCACCTAAGTGTCCATCCAAAAAGTTAATTGAAGACACTTGCATGCCGCCTTTCCCTCTCAAGGGATCTTGCGGACCATCCTTCTGGAAGCCTCTATGGATGATACTAAGGGCTTGAGTTCAAAGTCTCTGAAGTATTACCCTATGGATTCTTCATCACCCAAGGTGACTCATGTCACGCAAGTACACTTGAACGACCAAGACTTGCACGCCAGAACAATACTTGTGCGCCTCCTTACTAGTCGCCTTCTTTCTTCATATCCACCACTCCTCTTCAAAGATAACCTTCAAAATCCTCTTCAAATCCATTTGTGGCATGATTTAATTGCTGGATTTCTTATATCAGTGGAATTAACTGGGCCTCTTTCTTATGGGTAAGCCCCAAATTACACGTCCTCTTAATATGGGCCTCCTTCTCAAGAATAATTACCAATAATAATTTTCATTAATTGGGCATCCTCCTCAAGAGTAATCCCCAGTATTTATTTCTATTGATTTTGGGCCTCCTTCTTAGGAACATACCCAATCATAAGTCTGTCTTAATTTGGGCATCCTTTTCAAGAGTATGTACTTGGTTAAAATCCCAAATCTCCATAAAGTAAAAATACCTTTATGGACCATTATCTTGGTTAGTCATACATACGTAAGCCCCACATCATTTCTTATGATTGCATCTTTCGTGGAACAATCGTCAGTTTTATGGATTCCTCTTATTTCTCACACCGAGCATGACTCACGTGAGCTTAGAGTGTAAAAGTTATTACGACATCTCTCTTTGGGCCATTAATCATGCATAAACATCATACTTCTTCACCCGAACTATGTGGACATTGATCACAGCCTTAAAGCTAGATTATGTAGGAATCACTTTTTAAGGTTCAAGCCCATATTTCATTAATTATTTTCCATCCCATATGACGTTAAACTATATCATTATTATCAAACTATGTGGGTTCTGATTTCTTTTCCAATAAGGATACATATGTAGCCCATCTGCAGGTATGATCCCAACTCTTAAATAATCCATGTCTTTCTAAATGAAAATAAACATCAGGTTCCCCACTTAGTATCTTGATAACCAGTATGCTCATCAGAGTGACCAAGAGATTTCTATATAATGTATTGAAGGATACCATTGACAAAAAATCTCTAATTCATATAGATGATTATCTATTGATGAAAAAACTCAAATTCATATAAAATATTCTCTAAATCCCAAACATATCAATCATTGATTGCAAAGTCTAAAGGAAAAACTCATTTTCATGATTGGTAAATTAATAAGGAATCATGAACATAACTTAAATCTATAAGAGAGTCCCAGAGTAGACAATAATTCCACCCAAAAAGGTGTCATGAGACTGACCTCCCATCCTCTTGACCAATGAAAATTCTTAAGCCTCATAAATCCACAAATAATGAGCACCTACCTTTGGAAAATAGGTCCAAATGGATATTTAATCATTGGATGTTTCCGGTTCTACGAATAAACACATTTGAAACCGATTGGAACGTTTGAAAAATAAATAAACAAGGTCATCCCCATTTCCAGGAAGAACAATAAATGGTGAACCCGAAGTGAATCCTTAACCAAGTTAAATGATGTTTTACTTATTTTTTAGGCCCCTATTTAACTCAATGTGAGGGCCAACAAAGAAATCAATCACATATGTGTTCATCCAAAAGATGTAGTCTAGCCAAGATTATCTTTATTATGTATACTATATCTAACATGCACTCTTTTTCAAGATCACTTTTCAATAAAAAATGGCTTCTTTAAAGTTCACACCTTTGAATGCCTTGGTTGCTACTCCTGTTGGAGCCTCGTCCGCTATGAGGAATACATCACCTATACAGCCTCTTCAATGCTAGGTCTCAAATGAATTGGTGAGGGAATATCGTCAACATGGTACCATCCAAACTTTGGAGGCTTCTCGACAAGCCCTCCAAGATAATCACTCACCCTGGTTGTCCGAACAGCGATGACCAGTGGTCAAGAAGCAGGTGGTGCCAACCACCGTCTCCAACCGTTTCAGGTCGTTATCCCCGGAATACAATCACCAATCTCTCCCATATTATAGGAAGGTAAATGAAGAGGTAACCCAAGGCCTCAATTCAAGAATACATGAGTCCATTACGAAGGCTCCCAAAAATAATCACCGCCAGACTCGTGTGGTAGTTCACCCTCAACATGATGAGGGTATCGCCTTTAGGGGGTTGTTTCATGTTTTTCAGACCCTAGCATGAAAGACGAACCGCCATAGGTGAAATTTGGACAACTGGGAGTAGGTTCTTACTTCTTCCCCCTCTAGAGAAGTCCATCATGCTAACTTGATGGAAAACAATGAGCGGGAATATACTCTCGTCCGTCTTTATTTTACTACCCATCAGACCCATCTTGCAGTAACACGCCAATTCCACTAGGAAAGTCTGGTGGTGTATTGTAGATAAGAATATACACATGTTTATAATTCATCAGCTAGTCAGCAGGATCATCTGTTTGAAAACAATGAAATTCTCAAATTAAATATGGTGGAGAACAATCAATAGGCACATACTCCTCCAATTCATGAGGCTAACGAACTGTCTCATTTTTTAGCACCTGAAGATTTCAATTGGAAAGCTCCAATGACAAACAGGAGGAAGACACAATTTTCTGCCCCCACATATGAGTACTGTCAGAATTCATTGACCGGAAAAGGAGGATAGGAGAAGGCACATACACATACTCCAGACATAGAATGGATGTATATTCCCATTCTGGTAGCTTAAGTCACCAAGCACATTCTGACAATGTTGACAGAGCAGAATCAAATCCCGGCCCATATTCTACATACCTATCAGAATATTATGAAAACTTCAGCAGCTTCACAGGGAATGAATCATAAATATATACCTATTAGTGGAGTGACTCATCAACATATCACTCCTGAACAGATACACACCTCTGTTCCAGTCTAGGAGGTTTGTGGGGCATACTCCCCTATGTCATATAGACAATCAAGCTGGCCACATACACTCAATTTGAATGAAGATAATTATCCTAACCTTGCCATTTCTCTGGAGCAGGCACATACACCTACCCATAATAACCACTTTCGTCAACAAGTGGTTTCCAAAGTGAGTAAGAAGGTGTCTAAAGAAAAATACTCATCTAGCAAAGTCGAGTAATCAAGAGCCAGTATGCAATAAGGCCTTGCTCGATGCTGGTGTTCATGATGCGCTCAGACAATTGTCTATTGCAACTCACGATTATACTATATCATTTCCAAATTCTTGAAGTAACAACAATAATTCTAAAGGTCTTCATCAGAAATGTCCTCATGAAGGCTTTCTTCATGACATTTCAGTCGATCTCGAAGTATCATCCTCAAATGAGAGCCACCACAACCCTCTATGTGGCCAAAAGACCAATGAGCAAGAGGTTTCATCTTTTGCAGTAACCCATCATGGTGGTCCTCCCCATGATGATGAAATTTAGCTATGAAAGTCCTCTCTGTAGTAGTAATTCACATTTCCTAGATAAATTTTTCAATGGACAATGCAGTAACGAGAAAGCCCTCTTATCTTGAGTCACATGAAAATGTGAAGCCAGTCATGTCAAATGATTTACTGCTGGTTCGTGAAATACTTTCTCAATCAGATGATAGCCCGGGGTGTAGGTTATTCTCCGAACCACCCCTGGGTCATTCATCTTCTAATTTGATAAATGAATTCTATAACAATATTTTTTATTCTAATGAAGTAATAAAGAAGAACCATCTTTGTTCTAATCAGGTAGAATAATCTTCATCGAATAATAAGGGGGAAGTGCTGAATATGAGAAAACAACTGAAAAAAGGTGAAGTACCAGTCATGTTTTGGTCATCGGCTAACTCTCAATATGATATTCCAAAAATGTTGAAAGAAGATTGTATTCATGATATTCGTCTCAACATGTGGAAAACTCTTTGTCACTTAAAAGAGATAATATTATCTTATGATAAATATCAAAATCATGTCAAGATAATAGAAGGGTTACAACGCCAAATTGATTGGGCATCTCTCTCAATTTCCCGACATCCAAAGGTTGAAAATCAGCAGATATCCCTTCAATTTTCATGTCTTGGGGCATTAAAAAGGTTGCGCAAGTTAATTAGTAATGCCCCGTATGGTATTCATACCAGGGGATGGGGTGTTCATGGAACACTGAATTTCACAGTACTCTCAAGTCAAGAAATCCTTCCAAAGGTGGTCTCATGAAATTTTATTTCCCATGACTGGCCACATCTAGCTGGTTTTGTCCATAATCAAAGGCATGCCTAAGAATAGGACTCAACTAGTTCTTCCCAAAGTTAGGAATATAAAGAATAAGTTCTCTAATTACATTTGCATCAAGAAAATTACAATATCGAACATGCTTCTCTATTAGAGTATGCACATCATCAGATGACAAAAGTGTCAGAAATAATCCAACAGTCATCTGAGCCAGGTGATTTGAGTGGATGTTAGATGATGCATCCGGCTAATTTCTGGACTAAAGAATTTCCTAAGGGATCAACCAAACAAAAGTCAATGCCGCATAAAGGACACGGAAGAAGAAATTATCGCCGAAATTCCAATACAAGGGATGAAATTAATTATGCATCGATAAATTTCATTAATGCCATTGTCACAGATCCCCCAAAACATGAGGTTCACTCAGATGAATCAGATGAAAAAGTTCATATTCAAGAGGCTGTAAACATAATAAAAAATGAACAAGGTGCGCGTACTAGAAGCCAGAGGGATATTCAGAGGTAAGACATTCCTTTGGGTAATTCCCTTCCATAATCCATAAAGATACATGTTAAGGAAATGGGTAAAAGACAGGATACATCCCACCCTACCTCTGGAGAAGGCCAAACACTCTCATTAGATGAAATGATCGCACAACAGGATAAAGAAATAAAGGATTTAAGGAGGTTAAATGCAGAACTAATTCAAGGTAGTATTCCTCCTAAGCATGCTGGAGTTAGTCAGTCAAGAGAATTTTTTGCAGCTACTGGTATGGATCAAGAATATCCTCCTTTACAAGTAAACCCTAACAGGTCCAATCCAATGGGTCATGGGTGAAAAAAATAGGTAGTACTACCATCAGTTGTAGGACCAATCCCCACACCCATCTAAACTCCTATTATTGCACCACGTGAGGTCCAACATCAACCAGATGTTTCTCAAAAAGTAATAACCACCATTTATTCATTAACAGTTTAGTTGGAAGCTATGGAAGGAAAACGTGCACATGTTCAACTGGAAAAGAAATGTTACCTTGAATGGGTTGATGCAATTCCTCCCCCATCAAATTTTGTGAGTACCATGTTTCCAAATTTTAATGGTTCGGGAGATCCAGACCCACACTTAACACATTTTGTTTCTCGTTGTGATCCTATTATGGGAACTCCTTAATAATAAGAAGCAGTTAATCTAAGGTTTTTTGTACAGTCATTACAAGGGCCTACTATTGTACAGTATACAAGTTTGCAATCTCGGTCAATTACTAGGTGGGATGATCTCCATCAATGATTTCATCTTAAATTTATCTCATCATTTCCAAATACATTATTTATTGATCATAAAAATTTTAATAAAAGGGAAAATGAAAGGGTTTTAGATTTCATTTCTCGATGGAAGGTATTAAAATATCCATTAATGTTATCACTCCCTCAAGAAGAATTGTTTCCAATATGTGTGGAAAATTTGCGTGATGAATTACGCATAACATTGATCCTTGTAAAGTACACAGGAGGGTTTTGAGTCCTTACTTCAATCGCTCAGTAGATTGAAGACTCTATTACAAAGACTAAGGATAAAACTCATGTAATTCCATCAGTTCCTGGAAAGAGAATAGGTAAAGTAGAGACTGCTACAGTTACTCTTAAACAAGCACATGTACCCACTTCCACTTGAAACCTTCATAATATATAAGGGCTCCACCTCCTGAGAATAAACAACAATGGACGCCTCATCAAGATGATCAAATAGATCAAAGGATGAAATAGTCTAATGATTTTAAGAAAAAAATTTATTCTTTCTGGAATGAACATGTTCTTGGATACTTCATGTCGGCTATGAAAAACAATCTGGTTCAGTTCCCAAGGCCCAAAAGGCCGAACAAGGAAGGAGATGAAGACCTCCCAAACTATTTCCCATTTCATCAGATGGTGGGGCATCCCATTCAGGAGTGTTTTTACTTCAAAGACATCCTGAAAAAGATGGTGGACTCTGGACAGGTAAGATTGAAAGGTTCTTCAGCCTAGGTAGCATGTGTTACTGCTTCTGATCTAGAGGAAGATGACGATTGATATGAGGTTAAAAGCAAAAATGTACAGAAATATGATGAATGGATGGTCATGAAAATGATCAACTGAAATCATGACATTTTACGAACACAATTGTATCAACCAATTGGGTATTCTTCTTTGAATTCCATAGCAAATCCCCCTTCATCAGAAGAAAAATCTTCAAAAAGGAGGCATAATTTGAAGAAATAAGAGCAGTCAGAAGAAGATGGGTTCGTCTTAAAGTATAAATTATCTTTGACTCTGGAAGATGTTATACAATCTAAATCAAATTTATGAGCACCGCCCCACCAAATGGTACAACCTAAACTAGCTAATCAGGCAGAATCATTATCAAATGAAGAGTTGATCTTTGATTCTGTTAACATTATTCACATAACATATCATTATGCTAGCCACAGTTTCGATCTTGATGAGCCTGAGTTCGCTATATCAAAGAGAGGAATTAGAGGAAGAGATAGTGTTCTAGGATACAGGGGAAGACATGGAAATTCTAGAATCCACTATTTCAATCCTACCACTCCTAGAACAGTATATGTGGAAGAAACTCGTGGCAATTCCCTTGAACGAGCTCAATAGGAACACGAATGTTCTTCCACACATAGTAGATTGAGTTTTGGAACAATTATTTTGGCAGATCGGTTAGATGTTACACCTTATTCATATCAGCAAATAAATATGTATATTCGATCGAATCTTCCAATACCAGGTGTATTTCCAACTCCTACATCGATATGAGATGCATCTACTTCTAAAGAATCAACTTATGAGGCACCTGCAAAACCACATTTTCCAGTTTGGAAACGCAGACCTTTGGATCAAAAGTATGATGTCTTGAAACATTTGGCCCATATACCAGCCATGTTATCAATTATGGATGCCATGAATCTATCAAAATATCTTCAGGAGGCACTTATTGAGGCTTTGTCATGTCCTTAAGAATTAAAAACTAAAATTGATATGGTTGAGGTTTACCATATAGTGAATGATCCTGCAGAATGCCATGAAGTGATATCTTTTACAGATGAGGATGAAGATGATGTCGTACATGGATATATCATACCTTTGTAATTAGCTGGAAAGATCAATGATATAGACATCTGATGGGATTTCATTGATAATGGTTCAGGATTCAACCTCATCCCTATTCGTACACTTAGTCGATTGGGCCTCACAAAATCAGATTTATCTCCTTCTACAATGATGTTTTAAGAATATGATAAAAATGAACAAGAACCTCTGGGTGAGATTACACTCAGAACTCAGTTTGGAGACCTTATGTCTAATTCATATTTCATGGTTGATCATCATGACACATCCTTTAACATTTTTCATGGAAGACCTTGGCTACATTAACATGCGGCTATACCTTCATCATACCAACAATGTCACAAATATTGTTTCAATGGTCAAATTGGGACATATTATGGTGATAAAGACCTATTCAATACATGTGAATCTCAATACATTGAGGAATAATTATATCACATGGAGTGAAATGAGAAATCCATGATAAAATAGGTTACCAAAATTAATGCTCAAAATGGTTTGGAAAGGATTAAATTAAACCCATTCATTCATGTGAGTACAGATTATGTGTTGCCTACCATTCAAATTGATAGGATAGACCCAAATCCAAACACTCTTGTAGACGCTTCCCTAATGTAAATTATCGCAATGAAGCCAGACAACAGGGTAGAAATTGTTGATTGGACAAGAAATGATGAATGTTTAAATGGAGATCTCTTCATTTCCTCTGTTAAAATCTAGGAAATCTGTACTTCATCAACCAGGCCAGAAGAAGTTATAGTAATGTCAGAGGAGAAGTATGACGACCCTTCATCATCAATAGGGTCAGAAATGGTATTCTCGTCTTCAAGATGTTCAAATTTTAACTTATCCCCTGATCATGAAAATTCTACTTCATCATCTACTATGCAAGTAGAAAAAAATAAGTAACACATATTGAAAAAGAAGGGGAAGATCTCCGGGATGCTTCTCTAGAATTTGAATAGGGTATCTCTACCACTATGGATGAACTCAGAGAAATAAATATGGGTACAAAAGAAGATCCACACCCCCACTTTAATTAGTACGGCCATGACTCTGGAAGAGAAAGTAATGTATAATAAATTTTTAAAGAAAAATAGAGATGTTTTTTCTTAGAATTAAAATGAAATTCTAGGTCTTGGTCCTGATGTGGCCAATCATAATTTTGGTTTTCCAGAAGAACATCAAGGATTCAAGCAAGCCGCAAGAATAACACACCCAACTTATGCCTCCAAAATTGAAGCTGAAGTTGATAATCTTATCAAGGATAACTTAATCAGAGTAGTTCATTATCCCAAATGGCTGGCTAATATTGTCCCTGTGAAAAAGAAGAATGGAAAAATTACATTTTGTTTTGACTTCAGAGATCTTAATCAGCATTTTTCCAAGGATGATTTTCCAGTTCCAATAACAGAACTCTTAATTTATGCAACAGCTAGATATAAAGCTCTTTTCTTCATGGATGGTTATTCTGGGTACAATAAAAAACGAATTTCCCCAGAGGATGAGGAGTCTATAGCATTTAGAGACCATCAAGGTGTGTTTTTCTATCGGTTAATGCCCTTTGGACGAAAGAATGCATGATCAATCTATCAACGTTCCATGCACCATATCTTCAACCCCTTTTTAGGAAATTTTTTGAATGTTATGTGGATGATTTGGTGGTTAAATCCAGACAACGTTATGATCACTTGGCCGATCTGGAAATCATATTCAACAAACTTCGACAATAGAATTTGATGATGAAGCCCTTGCAATGTGCTTTCAGGGTAACCTCAAGAAAATTTCTCAGATTTGTTGTAAGCCATCATGGTATCATAGCTGATCCTCAGAAGACAAAATCAATTCTTGGTATGTCACCTCCATGAAATTTAAAAGAATTTAGAGGAATTCAAGGACACTTGGCCTATATTCGGAGTTTCATAGCCAATCTGGTAGGAAAATGTTTACCCTTGACTAAATTAATGAATAAGGGAGTCACTAACCGATGGACTGAAGAATGTCAAGAAGAATTCAATATTTTCATGAAATATATCTGGAGTCCACCGGTATTAATGCCACATGTTGATAGAATATCACTTATTCTCTATGTAACAGCTTTAGAGTGATCATTGGGTGCCTTCCTTGCCCAAAAAAATGATACTGGGAATGAAAACAGCCTTTACTATATCATTCGAACTATGCTTGATGCAGAAACTCGATATTCAAGTATTGGAAAGTGCCGCCTAGAGTTAATCACGGCAGTTCAGAAATTGAGACACTACCTACAACATCATGAGGTCCAATTGATATCTCATAATAACCCGCTCAAATTTATCCTTAGTCATCCAATGTTTATAGGACGTCTAGAAAGGTGGGTAGTTATTTTGCAGTAGTTTGATATCTAGTATGTGTCTCAAAAGGAAATAAAGGGCCAAGCTCTGGATGATTTCCTTGCTGAACATCCTTCATTGGATGATGAATCTTTAGATATTGAACATCCTGATGAGGAAGTCTTCTATATTAATGATAATCCTCAAACATGGGAAATGTACTTTGATGGTGCTTCTAGAAGTCCGACAAGGAATAAAATGGAAGATCATAAATTCAACAATGTTGGGTTATGAATTATGATTATTTCACCAAAAAAGTATGTGTTACCCTATTCCTTCCTATTGTTAGGAGGCGGTACAAATAATAAAGTAGAATATCAATCTCTCCTCGCAAGCTTGGAATTGGCACTTCAGGCACATGTGAATCACTTAAAGGTAAAAGGTGATTCATATTATGTAATCAAACAAGTCAATAGAGATTATACCATCAGAAAAGAAGAGTTAATCCCTTTGTGTGATTACATCACAGTGTTAATGGTGGAATTTCCCTCAGAACCGAAATTTTCTTATGTGCTGCGATCACAAAATACTCAAGATGATGCACTGTATAATGTAGCCACAACCCTGGAAGATCCAATCTAGGATGAAACAATCATCAGTATTTCCCACCGTCGTTTAGTTACACCATTTGTTTAAATCAGAATAGTTGAAATCAATGAAATCAGTCCCATTTTTGAACCATATGGTCGTACTATGGGATGGATGACATCTATCAGGGAATACCTCCAAAATGGAACACTCCCACCTGATAGAGCCGGGAAAGAACAATTCTGGTGATGTGTGGTCAATTTTACTCTTAAGTATAGCCTAAATCACCAAAAAATCTCTACAATTAAGGTTTTGATAGAATTCTTTTTAGATGTATTGATGGTGGAGAGACAATGGCTATCATGAATGAAGTACATGCAAGAGTTTGTGGTGCCCACCAGTCTGGACATATACTATCTGATCAAATTCGAAAGCTTGGATACTTCTAGCCTTAATTAATTCTAGATTGTGTTGATTTCACTAAGAAGTGTCATTCTTTCCATGTATATTCCAATTTCATTCATCATCCCTCATATTTGCTCCATATAGTTAAACACTCATGGCCATTTTCTACATGGGGAATGTATGTAGTAGGACCTTACCCTTTAGCTGCATCCAACTAGTTTAAGTATATTATTACTACTACCGACTTCTTTTCCAAATGGGTAGGGGCAATACCTATTAAAGAAGCTAGTTCTAAAAGAATTTTTAGCTTCATCAAGTCTAACATAATTACAAGATTTGGTGTCCCTCATACTATATTGACGGACAATGGCACCAACTTCTGTTCATCCGAGTTAAAGAAGTTGTATCAAGAATACAACATCAAATCCAAACATTCGCCTCAGAATCATGCAGCGGCCAATAGCCAAATAGGATCCTTCAATAAGACTCTTCCAAATATACTGCAAAATATGGTGGATAAAGATAAGAAATCATGGCCTGATAAACGTTTTCTTGCTTTATGGGCTTATTGGACCACCACCCGCACTGCTATGCGGTCAACTTCATATTTATTGGTATATGGAACAGAAGTAGTCTTTCCCATTGAGGTTCAATTACCTTCAATCAGAGTAGACATTTTTGATCATCCATCTATAGATGAATAATCTCAAAATAGATTGGATGAATTGGAATGATTATATGAAAAAATATTGTTCACCCTATACCACTTGGAAGTCTATCAGAATCCAATAACACTGGATTTCATCAAAAAAAGGTCATCTTCATTCATGCATTCAAGGAGAGTTGGTATTTGTCCTGAGAACTCCAATAATACTAGGAATGACACCTCCAAAGCTTGAGTTAAAGAGGGAAGGACCTTACTCAATACATATGGTCTACTCCAATAAAGCGTATTCTTTAATATCAATGGATGGAGAACTCATCACGAATCCAACAAATGAAAGATTTCAGAAGAAGTATTTTGTGTAACACAAATACATAATATTAGTCCTTACTACAAGACTTTAAACAACATATTCCATTTAGTCCTTACTGCAATACTTTAAACTACATATTCCCTTTAGTCCTTAGGGAAGGACATTAAATTGCATAGTCCCATTAGTCCTTACTGCTATACTTTAAACCACATAGTACCTTTAGTCCTTACTTCAAGACTTTAAACTCCATATTCCCTTCAGTTCTTACTTCAATACTTTAAACTATATAGTACCATTAGTCCTTACTGCAAGACTTTAAACTACATAGTCCCTTTAGTCCTTACTGCAAGACTTTAATCTGTATAGTCCCTTTAGACCTTACTGCAAGAATTTGAACTGCATGGTCCCTCTATTGTCCAACATGAAATTAAACTGTGTTCAGTCCCATATATGTCCTATTTGACGTTAAACTGCATATCGTTAGGGTTGTTGCTACCTCTTGTTTCTCACGCCGAGCATGACTCATGCGAGCTTAGAGTAAGCTTCAATCATAACACCTTCTCTAGGGAACTAACCACGTTTATGTACCAACACCATCTTTTGGTCATTTTCATCAAATAAAACTCGATCACCAACTCATTATTCAATTGAACTATGCAGTCCTTGATCCTTGCCTTCTAGACTGGGTACGTAGGAAACCTCTTGAGGTTCATGAGCAAAACCAATATCTTCACATTGGTTCACCATCATCCTTTCTATATGACATTAAACTATAAATTCCCCCCATTTTCCTCACTATAAGACATTAAACTGCATAGCCATACGTCTTAACTACATGACGCTAAACTATACAGCATCGGTCCCTTCATATGACCTTAAACTATTCGCACTTTTTTCCTGTACGACAATAAACTAAAACATTCTTTTACACCCGCACCTGAGAGGGAATAATTATTGAAATTTATTTCCAATAATGTTATATTACAAAATCTACGTTCATACATGGTAATGATCGAACCTTTAATATTGGATCCAACCATTATTGCACTAATTTCCCCTTTCACCCTTCACATGTACGAACCAAATCTGTATAGAGGGTATTTCAAGAACTACGTATGGATTGATTCTTATCCTTATGGGATATGTTGGAACGTTCGATCATCCCTCAAATCCAGCCCCATGTCTTTGGGCCTAACACCATATCACACGTTCAGTCCCTTGGCTAAAAAGTCCCCATGTGAGTACATAAATGTAGTATGAAAACCATGGTCTTTATTCACATTAGGTATATAACAAACACACAATGTTCTTCCATCATTATTTTCAAAAATCTACGACCCTAAACTAAGATCTCCTATGCTCTCGTCCCACATGACGTTAAACTATATTTCAAGAACTACGTATGGCATGATTCTCATCCTAATGAGATATGTAGTGAAGTACAACATCTCAATTCAGGACCCAGTCACTACATGATTATGGTCATCATTGGTCTATGTATCTCTTTCAGGAATTATACAATACCCATTTTCTTGTGTCATACTCCTATCCATAAATACATCCATATCTCCATAACCATTTTCATGACATCTGGTCACAGAATGTCTAATACCTGGGAATTCTTTTACATTACTATGCAGCATGTGCCATTAGGGGGCCTTGCAAAAGTAGTCTACAAAACAGACTTATCAGCCAAAATATTATATTATTTGACTATGAAACCAATGCCAGTATGTGTCCCTGAATAATTCAACCTCGTAACGAATTTTTCAAATAGTGGCAACTTCATTCTTGAGATAAATCCACTTTTGTCTTTATTCATCTTAACGATGATATGTAGGGATCCACAAAAAACAACCATCCTTAAAATATTTGTCCCATACTCTTTTTCATGATCTGAAAGTATTCAAGTCTATGGTTTATATTTTCCTTCCCTACATTTGGGTTAGACACTCACAGTAGTGACATTCATCCAATTCTTTGATAATCATGATTGGGAATATCCTCTCCATATTCAAGTACCTCTCTCCATACTGCAGACTATGTGATTTGAAAAATTTGAATATCCATAAGCTTCCACTGGATTTTAGTAATATAAAAGTAAAATTTCTGAGAGTTATTTTGTTTGACTATGCAGCACGTGCCCTTAGGTGTCATTGCATATGTAGTCTACATAATTAACATGTCAGCCAAAAGATGCTATTATTTGACTATGTAGCCAATGCCCGTAAGTGGCCCTGCATAATTCATCCCCCTATCGAGTTTGTTAAATAGTTGTAACAACATGCTTAATAAATACTTTTTCTAATGCCTTTTAGCCCTTTTTTTAATATCATGCCTCAGATTCAAAATTTCTTAATTCATAGTTTACATTTTTTCCCTCATAATTGAATGTGGTAATATGCTTTCAAACAAATTATTAAGGAATTGAATCAATTTTAATCCATTTTCTCAAAGATATTCGTCCTTAAACATTATCCTTTTTATGTCTGACATGCATGAATTTAAACTGCCAAAAAATATAGGTCACTCTTTAAATTGGGAACTTATAAAAGGATCTCTGAACAAAAGTTGATTCCCATCTCGCTAAACATACATATTGTATGATTTAGGCAATATTGAGCAATAAAAGATACAAAGTTTGTGGGGTTGTTTGTATAATCCTAGCATAAATCAAACTATGATTTTACTAGGCCCCTTGGCATAGGTAAAAATATATTTATAAGTAATTAGCAAGAAAATGCAGATAAAAATGATTGAAGATGAAATGTCTTTTTCATTGATGCACAAAATTATAACAACATCAACAGATGGGATTATCTTCTATTTTTCAAGAATTACCAGAGGTTTTCAATATAACTCTTCATTTTATTTACAGCATCCTGAGCTTCATTAGCAGCCACTTGAAGTTCATTCACTTGACCAGAATCACTCTTTTCATCATTATGGAGTGATTTCTTTGCATCTGTAATGCCTTTCATAACATTCGTTTGGACTCCTTCCAGTGAATTGTTAAGCTGGTAAAGTTCCCCAGTAACGGCATCTAACTACTGCTGAAGATGCATCTACTGGACATATTTCTCCTTGATCTTATGCTTCAACTCTTTCAACATTGTAGCATGATCAGCCTCAGTTTAGGACACTGCATCCTTGAATTCTCCAATATTGGTTGACAGCCTATCTCTGGTCAGATCGTGAAAGAACTTTTTCACATGCTCCCTCCATAAGATGACTTGATTCACTATGGTATGGATCTCTTGATATCCAAAACCAACATGTCCCAGCATGACAAAAAAGGATGACAGTCGTGGGATTTTTGAAGAAAACTCTTCAAGAGGAACTTCAGATATGATCTTCCATATATTCTTCCATTCCTTGCAACATGAGTTACATGCGTGCCGCTTAACTATTATTTCTCATTTTCCCCAGAGTCAAATAATCTTTCTTTTTTTCGGATCCAACTCTGAGGGGGGACTTTTGTTAATGCTTCTTTCCATCATAGAGTCTAATAAATGGAAAATGGAAATACCTTAAGTAAAAATAGTTTCATACTTTGAAAGATATCTAAAATTGACAATGGTATGAACAAAGGAAACCTTTAAAAATGGGTCTCTCAAGTTTCCATCTGGTCGCGCAAGTCACTTGCACCCCACATTTTGTTCGCGCAAGTCTCTTTCATTCCCTATTCCGTTTTTCACCAAAGGTGTTCAGTGGCATATAAATATCCCTTATGGGCCCCCCATTTCGAGGAAAATTTTTCAAAAACTCATATTCAAGCTCCGGTCACCCATGTCTTTATCTGATGTCTTCCAAACACTTCTAAGGTAATTCATTACCTAGAATGGAATCTCTAAAGAGGAATGACAAGACTTAAATATTAGAACTCATAAATATTTCCACGCCTAAGTGTCCAGACCTTAAGGGATGTGAAGACCCTTGTGCGTTTCCTTTCCCTCTCAAGGGAACTTGCACGCCATCCTTCTTGAATCCTCTAGGGATGATACTATGGTCTTGAGTTCAATTTCTCCCAAGTATTTCACAATGGATTCTTCATCGCCCAAGGTGACTCATGTCGCACTAGTATACTTATGCGGTCAGGACTCACGTGCCAGAACAATACATGCTATCCTCCTTTCTAGTCAACTCCTTTATTTAAATCAACCTCCCCTCATCAAATATAGCCTTAAAAACCCTCTTCAAAGCCAGTTGTGGAATGATTCTATTGCTGGCTACCTTATCTAAGAGGAATTCATTGGGCCTCCTTCTCAAGAGTAAGCCCCAAATTACAAGTCCACTTAATATGGGCTTCCTCAGGAATAAGTCTCAACCATAATTTCCATTAATTGGGCATCCTCTTCAAGAGTAATCCCCATTCATAATTTCTTATGATTTTGGGCCTCCTTCTCAGGAATATACACAATCATAAGTCCGTCTTAATTTGGGCTTCCTTTTCATGAGTAATTCCTAGCTTAAAATTCCAAATCTCCAAAAAGTACAAATATCTTGATGGACCCTTCTCTTGGGCAGTCATACATACGTACTCCCCACATCATTTCTTATGATTTCATCTTTCATGGCACAATCGTCAGTTTTACTAATACCTCTTGTTTCTCACACCGAGCATGACTTACGTGAGCATAGAGTGTAAAATTAATTAATACATCTCTCTTTGGGACATTAATCATACATAAACATCATATTTCTTAACCCTAACTACGTGGACATTGATCTTTTCCTTAAAATTATAGTACGTAGGATGACTTTTTAATGTTGAACCCCGTCTTTCATTAATTCATTTCCGTCCCATGTGAGGTTAAACTATATCTTTCTTATCGAACTACGTGGGTTTGGATTCCTTTTCCAATAAGGATACGAAGGTAGCCAATCTGCGGCTACAATCCCAACTCTAAAATAATCCTTATCTTTCTAAATGACAATAAAATTCAAGTGCCCCACTGAGTGGCTTTAAAATCAGTAATGTCATCATAGTGACCAATAGATTCCTAAATAATGTATTGAAGGATACCATTGACTAAGAATATCTAATTCATATAGATTATTCTGTACTGATGAAAAACTTCAAATACATATAAAAGATTTTCTAAATCCCATACATATCAATCATAGATTTCAAAGTCTAAAAGAAAAACTCATTTTCATGCTTGGAAAATTAATAAGGATTCGTGAACATAACTTAAATCTATAAGAGAGTCTCGAAGTAGACAATAATTACCCCCAAAATGGTGTGATGAGTCTGACCTCCCATCCTTTAGACCAATGAAAATTCTTAAGCCTCATCAGTCCATAACTAATGAGCACCTACCTTTGGAAATTAGGTCCAAATGGGTATAGAATCATTGGATGTTTCCAGTTCTATTAATAAAGATGTTAGAAACCGATTGGAATGTTTCAACCTTAAACAAACAAGGTCATCCCCATTTCCATGAGAAACAATGACTACCTAGTAATTCATGTTGTGCCTTCATGTCTAGTTGAACTGCATATGATATGATATTATAAAGTTAGATTGTGCACAAGGATATAATCCATAAGTATTCAGGTGGGATTTGATGTGAATTGTTCATGGTAGTTGGTCAAGGAATCTGTTGGGAAATGAGATTTGCCCAATATATTTGAGGGTTTTATAGGTGACTTAAATAGAGACGTGGTGTGACCATATTGTGGGTTGATGTCCCAAATTTATGAAGTTGTGACATTATTTGACCATTCAATTAGGATGTAGTATTAGTAATAATGAAGATATAGAAGGAAAAGGATGTATGATGTTTGGGAGTGTGAGAGGAAAATCACAGAAAATTTGGTGTACGATACCCTTTATATATATTTTTCATTTTATGTTATCTTACATGGATTTTTTATTTTGGTGTGAATTCTGTGGAATGTTTAGCATTGGATATTTAACATGTTTTATGTACAGTTGGATCTGCTATTTTATAATTTGTGAATTATTATTCTTCCTCCCGTTTTAAAAAAATAGGCATTTGATTTCATAATTCAGGAAAATTTATTCTCTAAAAACATATATATATATATATATCATGTTTCTTGATGTAATATTCATACTATGCTCAACATTACTAGTTTTGATATTTGGAAAATTGTTTTGTTGCTGCTTTATCTTGGATTTTTGGTATTTTCTTTGGATTCATTTATTTGAACATCCTTAAGTTATACATTCGTTATGGTGTGGTTATTTATTATACTTATATTACTTCATGTATTTCTTTCTAGTCAATTCATCTGATTTCATATTCCTATAGGATTATTTATAGTGATGCCTCCATGTTCATTTTTTTAAACCCTTAGTGCTAGTTTCTATCACGAGGCCTACTAGAGGCCAAACATAGGGAGTCATTATCATTACCATCACATTACAGTATATTTGGTTGTATGGTGTCTTGATAGAGTGGTGTAAATAGTGACAGTTGATGGATTTTTTATAGTTTTGAGTTTTGTATAGTGAAAAATTCATTGGTTTTTGTGGAAAATTGAAGTTAACCTTGGTTCATTACATACTCTTGGTAATTCAGCATGGACATTTGATTTTATTTCCATTCATGATATAGTACATGGACTATTTCCTTCTTGTATGACCATGTGATGTGGACATAATTTTAGTGTAGATATCATGGGGAGTTATATGAATGACTATGAAATGTGTTTTTATTTATATTGGTTTGTCCTAGGATGTTAGACTTAATTAAAATTAATTAAAATGATATAAATGATTCCTAAATTGTTCTCCTAATATCATGATATGGAAGTTCTCCTTACAGTATAGTAATGTGTCTTATTTGTAGTTCATGTTTCTTAGAGGCATTTAACATTTCATAGTCAGATATAGTTCATCCCTAGAAGGTTAATCTTGTTATGGAGGATGATAAGTGGTAGTGAATGTTGAATTATTTTTAGGATTAGACATTGGGGATGAAATATAGAATAATTTCTAATATGTACATATCAAGCTAGATGTAAGAGCTCCAGATCACATTTAGTCAGATTATGAACCTAATATAGTACTTTGTATCATTAGTAATTAGTTATATGTTTGGATATACATGTAATTGGTGGAAATTGTTTCATGGTGAGTGGAAGGAGGAAAATGTTTTTTTTTTCATTTTTTAGAAATAGTTCTTTGAATGGATTCTTTTGTTTACTATAATGGTAGGGAATATGTAGGATATTATTTCTCATTAGTAAATTAATATTTTTGTTTGGGGGATTGAGATATAGTTTAAATACTTGGTGTCATTTTCCCCTAACCTTTTTTATAGATTGTTTAATGTCATGTGAGAGGTCTTGAGGATTTTTTCTATCATTCAATCATGTACTTAGTGAATCTATTTACACTCAATACATAACTGGATGTTCTGATGAAGTTGGTGGAGACTATTTGGATTCACTTTTAAGGAGGGATTTTATGATATGGGATCTATCAGGTTCCATAAGGTGCATAGTTGTTACTGGTTTTCCTCAATTTCTTTCACCTTTGAGGTTTTATCAAACATGGAGTGGACCAGAAGTGCTTAATTTCCAACCACATTGGGATATAAGTTTTAATTATATCCTAGGGGTCATAATAAAAATTATCCTTTGAATGGATCTCATGGGAATGTCTAGAATCAATGGTTAGTGGTACGTTGAGTTCATTTTTGTGGAGGAGGTTATGTTTAATTAAAATATGATTAGTAATTTCTAGTAAGGCTATTTTAGTAGAAAGTGTAGTTGGACTATTCCCCAATAAGGGGGACGGGTCCAGTCCAAGATGACCATAGGATGTTCCTTGAGTTCAGTTACATCGACATAAGCACAGTTGTATGGGTGGTCATCAATAAATAATCATAAGTACTAGGGATGCTAAATTTCACATAGTGGAGATAGCGGTTCTATAGGGTTTAGTGATCATTGAATATATTCTATTTTTTATTTTTTACCCTTTTTGTGGCACATTTTGACTCAAGAGAATCTAACTACTTTGTTATACCTTCACTAATGAATGCATTTGTAATATATGTAGATTTTTTTTCCCATTCCCTTTGTGTTTATTACACCGTTCGGAGTCCAGATCATCTTGTTTGATGTACGTTGGGGGTGTATAATAATGATAGTGCCACATAATTCCCATAGATATATTTTATTACTGTAGGTTCACCCATATGATATCTTCATCATCAAAAACTAGTTTTATTCTTATTATGATGTTACTGAATATTTTAATATTAGAGGTTTTTATAATATGTGGATGTTCGGCTTGTGAATTTTATTGTGAGTGATGTTATTAGTTGGGATTTAGGCATGTGGATACTGTTTTAATATGATGGAAATGATATCAATGGAATCAATGGTTGTTGTGATAGTGAATATTTCTATGGTCATTGAGAAGTTTCTAGATGGTTTTCCCATAGAGGTTTTAAATCTACACCATCGATGTGATGTGGTGTTTAGTATAAATTTTGGACATTGTGCTTCTCTGATTTCAATGGATCTCTATCATATAGACCCTTTTTTATGGGAGTTGTGTATTTTGATAGATGATTGATGTAGATTTTTTGTATTCATCATAGTGTACCACCATGTGGTGCTCCAGTGTTGTTAACCAAGAAGGAATATGATGGATTATGGCTATGTATGGACTACCATAGAAATAATTTGGTATTACCCAAGAACTATTACACCTTTCTAATGATAGGAAACCATTTTTATTTGTCTGGAGGGTCTAGTTTGTGTTTTGAGATCATTTTAAATACTGGGTATCACCATTTGATGATGAAGGAGAGAGATATTCAAAAGACATCCTTCAGATGGGTGTATGTAAACATCACATTCAGTCCATGTTTTTCTATATTGAATTCAACTTCTATGTTCATGGGGTCTATGAAATCATTGTTCTAGAAATTCCTTGACTAGTTTCTATACAAGTGTAGGGAATAAATTTTTTATCTATTTCATATTAGAGGAGGAGGATGATGATCATATTAGTGTTGTATTACTAGGTCTTCCACCCCACATTCTCTATGGAAATATGTGAAATTTTATGATTTACTCATTAAAGGTTCATTTTCTCAAGAATGCTTTGTCTCTGTATGGGGTGGAAGTGGACCCTTAATTGTTCAAAGATATTGATTCTTGTGTATCACAAATGAATGTGCTAGAGGTTTTCAATTCATTTAAATTTTAAGTGTATTATTGGATGATTTTCCTTGATATCTCCAATGTTAATTTTTTTTGAAGGTGTTGACCATAGAGTACTATGGTTTTGTATTGAGAGGTATGTGTTAGGAAGAATTCTATTACATTAAGGGGATGTTTTTGAGTACGTCAGTTCCTCTATTACCAGATGATTTTTTGTTGTTGGAGGTTTTCATAGACAAATATTTTCTATGTTTGGGACAAATTTTTATGAATTAGGTAGTGGTGACCTATTATGATTTCAATTACATACTCCCCCATGAGAATACTAACTCCACCCATGATTGGAAGTGAAGATAGGTTATGTTTCCATTGAATCTATGGTTTGATTACCACATTTCAGCCCCTTTTTTTATCTTCAAATATCAAACTTACATGAGTTATATCATATATCTTCATGATCAAAAAATTAAACAATATGTGAGGATGAAGTTTTTTGGATTATTACTTCGATATCCAATAATATTTAGGAAATGATGATTTTGTGGCCATTACTTTTAGTCAGAAATCAAGGAGAGATTTTGTTCAAGAGTTTGGAGGTACGTAGAGGGAGATGTAGGAGTAGATTGCTTTATAAATAGATATAGGTTTGATCGATGCTATATGTTACTTATATCAAATGATAGTACAATATTTTCTGATGTGATGATTTTAGTAGTATTTATTGGGATAGTTAGAGGTAAAGGAGAAGCGTTGTCATGTTAAATTTTTGATTCATTTAAGTGGTGGTTGGAGGATGTTAATCACTGAATGGTATTTTATAGAGGGTTTTAGTTACGATAATGATGTGTGATATATTTTTTCCTTATCAATATATTTCAGCTTTATGGTTCACCTAGTTGTATTCAAGATGTACAATGACATGGGGATACTTTTTTGGTTTCCCTATATGAAATGTATATTCATATATATTATTGCTCAGAACCTATTTTTCCTAAAAGTAATGGCTAAGAAACCTTTTCAGGATAGGTTTTTTTAGTATTGGGATGTTCCCAAGTAGTAATTGTGTAATATTTGAATATATTTCAAAATATGGTTACCCCAGTCTCATTGAGTGTAAGAACTCGAATCATATTTTTCAGGTATTTTTTCCTTTTCTGGTCATTTTTGTGAAAAATAGGAATTTCTGGAAATTTTCGAAAAACAGATTGTGTACTCGGTTACTGCAAGTGGTAGTGTGATAGTCATGTAGCATCCATGCACATTTCCATTTGGGGGGGGGGGGTGAACTAGAGGCCGCCTAAACCAGAGTATGAAAATGGAAAATACACATTGTGTGCACGCCATGTTTTTTTCATTAAATGTAACGGGGTCGCGTCTAATCACCAACAACACCTCCTTGTTGACCTAGTTCGTCTGAGATCTATCATAAAGTTGTGATCTTTCTCTGATTCCCTGATCAAGAATATGATATCTGATTTGACCGTCATTTATTACATTGGGATCGCCTCTGTAATTTCTTCCTTCTTCTAGAGCTTTGTTTCTTAAGTCCCCCTCTTTACCAAGTTATCCTTTGTTGAACGTTTTAGAAATTTTTGTAGATCTTCAACATTATAAGGTGATTTATTCATTGATACTCAAATATATTGATCTTAAAACTCCAAGTTAGGTGTTTTGTGCCTTTTTGTTGAATTTATTTAAGTTATATGGGCAATTTTTCCCAATATCCATGAACAGGGTATTGCGCGTTTACCGTTTTAGACATATTGTTTTCCTGTTATTCTTGTATGCTTGATTAGAGGTTAATTGAATGTGAATAGGGTCAATTTAGTTGATTTGAATGTTTTTTCCCTTGCTTGATTGCCTTTTTTGATGGTTGGATCTAGTTTTACTGTCAGGCTGCGGTTTACATTCCCTTGCATTGTTGTAGGATGGTGTGATTGTTCTGATATGATGATATGTTGTAGACTACTAGCCATGTAGTTCATGTGGTTTACTTTGGAAAATATGCATTGATATACCTACTTGACTAAAAAAAGGCTATGAGAACCTGGTGTATTATACCATAGAGATAATGGACGTATGTGCTTTTCTAGAGTGTCTGTTTTATTGAATATGTGAGACTATAGGGGGAATTGATGTAACTGATTTCTCAGAGTGTTTGTAGTTCTTAAACGTGGGCCACAGAGGGAATGTGAGGTAAGTCCTTCCCTAAAGCACCTTTAGTTACTGATACGAGACTATTGATGTAATTGATGGTGAGTGCTTCCTCAAGGAGTCTATGATTAAGCTAAACCAGAGGTATTAGACTGAGTGTGCTGCCCAGAGGGTTTCTTGTACTTGTTAGGTTGGACTAGAGGTGATAGGCTCTGAGTAGTTTCTAGAGGGTTACCTATTTTGTTATCTGTTAGCTTGTGTTTCTAAGTAGGAATAGAGGGGATAGGCTTTGATTAATTCCCAGAGGGTTACGTTTTTTGATTATTAGTTTTGATTAGCTATTTCTTGATACATGAAACTGAATGCATTGAAACTGTGGATTGTTTACCACTGGGTACTTCCTTTTTTACTTCTTTCTGTACTTGTTACCTTCCATATATTCAATGAATGTTAGGCACAGATCTTGTGGTGGATGCCTACTGGTATTTAATCTCAATCCTTGATTGGCCAATTATTTTAGGTCCAAACATATTATATTAATGTAGGTATAGATAAGGGAAAGACCCTTCTACTTCAGGTATGTGATTTTTAGTGGAGATGGAGAGAATGAGACCAATCTATGTCTTGCGATGATGAAAAGTTTTTTACTTTATTTTTCTGTACTTGGGTTTAGAAATAATGTATTCCAGCATTGGGATTCATTTGGCTGCTTTTCTAGACAATGTACCTTGCATCATTCATATATATATATATATCTGTGTGTGCTCCAGTTTATCATTTTCCGGTCGTATGGCATTTATTTTTTATGGATTATTCCTACTTCCTCATTTGAAATTTCATTCTTATGCTGTGTTACTCTACCAATGCGGGCATTATTTCTCCACTATCTCTCCCAAGTCCATCACTGATAGTCAGTAGCCTTTGTCATTCAGGGAAATACGCTTGAGGCCACGTGATAAACCAATTACAGGGCGCCTATAGGTGGCTTCTGGAATAGGGACATTACGATGTGGTGTCAGATGAATTATATTCACTTGAATTACTATTTGAAACCTATAGTCAAGGATAGAATGAAATAGTTACTTGGTAGTAAGATGTTCCTGGGGTATCTAATCTGTCAACTAGGAAAGGCCAATCTACCTCATTTTTTTTCAAAAAAAATTGTTTTGCAAGTTTACATTTGATCTGATTTTCAGAATTTGGTGAATCACATGTTTTTTGTTGTTATTGTTGATGTTATTCAGGTTCTACTTCTATTGAAACCCAATGAGATGAGGGTATGATATCTCATTAGTCATTTATGAACATTCTAGAAATCACATGTCATGCATTCTTTCCATGCCATTTATGGTGCATTAGAAAATCCATGTTGTTGTGCTAGATATTCCTGTTGTTGTGATAGATTCCTTGATAGAATACATGTTTTTAGAGAGGGTATTTCTTTGTGTAAGGATTTGTTTGAATGAATGCAAAACTTTGGTTCTTGAGGTGTTATGGGCCCTCATGAATTGGAATTTGGTGGGTCTTGGACTTGTATACCTTGTTTCGACATGTGTAGGATTCCAAGCATTGATCCAAGGGGAGTATGGGCCCTCACAGATCGGAATTTGGCACTTTATTTTTCGTTTCAGTGCTTTTTTGGGATTCAGAGTAGTTTCTGAGGCATAATAACCAGAAAAACCCAAAATACACATACTGTAGTTTTGACTATATGCCATGTGTTCTTCTGTTTGGAAAGAAACTCTTTTTCTTAAGTACATGTCGTGTACCATATGTACATGTTGTGTAGTCTCTAACAGTGTCTCAGATTGTGTAGTTAGGGACATGGGGTTTTGAATCTTGGTAGGACACTCCGTGTACCGGATGTACACGCCGTGTTGTAGAACCGTGTAACCGTCCACGTCACTAACAACAAAAGTCGGTTGAGTCCTTCCTAATACACATTGTGTCCTTCTGGTACACGCTCTGTGGAGTAACCCGAGTACCTGGCTATGTAACAAACCACACTGGTTATCGAAATCTTCCTAGTACATGCCATGTCCATCTGAAACACACAATGTATTGTGAGTAGTGTATCCATCCATGTCACTAACAACATGGGTCGGTGAGGTTCGTCTAGTACACACAGTATTTGGAACTAAGTCACCATGTAGTCTCATTCTAAGGATAACTGTGTGACATAGCCATGTTGAATGACTCATGCAGGGGAAGAGGATTCAATTACACTTTGTGAGTGAGGTGAACACACCGTGTTTATGGGGTGTTACACGGCCCGTTCTGGCAGAAGTATATGCCCATGTGAATGGATGATGGGAACATGCTGTGTAGGGGTTATACATGTTGTGTAGTCCTGTTTTTAAAAAAGTGAGTTCTTACCTTCTCTTGTTCCCTTCTTAGGATTTAACTTTTTAGTCCTTGGTAATCATGATCAAAGGTGTGTGTTTTTCCTTCAAAAGTAATTCCACTGAGACGTCCTCCAGTTGTACGCCAGTTTTCGGGTAGTGATCGGACACCAAATATGGCTGATCAGAGGCTACCTGAAGATCCTCTCAATGTGCCAGTCTTGGAACCGGCCGTTATACTGGATGCAGGTGCTGATATACAGTTCATGGAATGTTTTATGGCGATGATGAATACCTTTCATGGAGCACCTTCTCCTACCCCGTCGATGGAATAATTGACACGGGTCTTTTAGAAACAACATCCTCCCACATTCTTAGGTGATGGAGGACCCCAGGATATAGAGTCTTTTTTGGAAGCCATGCTGACGATCTTCGAGCATCTAGAGATACCTATAGAGAGGAGGGGGAAGCTCTCTATGTACATGCTTCTGGATTCCGCCAAGAGATGGTGTGGTGTGATCTCATAGGCGGTACGCTGGTAGGTAATGGTGTGGAATGAGTTCTATCATATCTTCTTTGAAAACATATATCTAGAGACATTGAGGGCCAATCGAGACTGAGAATTTAAGAGTCTTGTGTTGGGTACACTTTTAGTTATTGAGTATTCCTCTTGCTTTACCGAGCTGTAGTGTATCACACCTCTTCCATGAGGTGATCAGTTATTCCTAGCAAGAATGTTCGAGGATGATCTGAAGCATGAAATCATATCGTATGTGAACATCTTCTAGTTGACTTCTATCACTTCTATTGTCAACCAGGCGCTGATCACTGAGCATGATCTTAGGGATTATGGTTTTTTGATTCAGGGAGGCTCGACATCTGGAGTTAGTATTCCTCCTACTGATAGCATGAAGCACCGTAGGTAGTCTATGAATGGAGATATAAAAAGGTGACATACTAATTTTGGTAGTCAGGTGGTGTGATACCAGTGCAGGAAGAGCGGGAATACGAGGCCACACTGCCCAAGAGACCTAGTGGATTGCCGATCTTGCAGCAAGATGGGTCATATTCAGTGCTTCTGTTAGATCTTCTCACCAGAATCTGGTGATAGGGGTTCTTCTATGACTCGCCATTCAGGAGAAACACCACCAGTTTCTTGCCAATCTGAGAATTGTTTTTCTTCTAGCTACTCAGGACGAGCTAGAGGTCATGGTCGTGGTAGCATGTCCCCCAGTTTCCAAGGGCATTAGGGTGGATCAACTCAAGGTGGACAGACACAATCACAGGGATGCAGTACAGGTTATAATTTTACAGTAGAGAAAACCCAAAAGGTTTAGTATCCCAGACCCTCTTTAGTGAGAGGTAAAATCTTAGTATCCTAAGTTTTAGATTCTTCCCTTTTCTATAAAGGGGCTTCCCATAGCATTATATCTGTTGTCGTTTTGGAGATCGTTGGTCTCAACATATTTTATATTGTTGATATCTTGACACCAGAAACTCCATTGGGGACTTGAAAATCAAGGGTACGTCTGTGCAAGGAGTTCCTTCTAGAGGTTGGTGGTTGTTACTTCTTATGGGAACTCTATGTATAAGAGATTAAAGGTTATTATGTCATTCTCCGAATGGACTTTCTAGTTTACTTTAAGGAATTCGTCGACTATTATCACCATAGGGTGAGTTTCATATCACCAGAGGGTGGATCTTTTCTTTATAATGGAGAATGTGATGTCCATGCCAGCAGAGTGGGACCCAAGCATCGGGATATAGGAGGAGTTACAACCTAGATTGCTAGTCAATATTCGGATAATCCTGGGATTTCACAGATGGAATTTCTTCCAGTGGTGTATCATTTCAGAGATGTCTTTCTAGAAGACTTTTCAGGTTTTCCTCTAGAGCGTGAGGTATAATTTTCTATTGATCTTGTGCTAGGTGTGGCACCGGTGTCCATTCCTCCTCATAGGATGGATACACCGGAGTTGTAGGACCTCAAGAAGCAATTGGACGAGTTATAGGAAAATGGTTTCATATGACCCAGTACTTATCCTTGGGGTTCGCCTTTCCTATTTTCAAAGAAGGAAGACGGTACCCTTAGACTTTTTGTGGACTATCGAATGATGAACCAATCGACAGTCAATAACTGATATCCTTTACCGAGGTTTGATGATCTCTTAGATCAGCTTCGAGGAGATAGGGTGTTATCAAATATTTAATTGAGCTCTGATTACTATATGTTGCATGTTAGAACATTATATATACCTCTTACAGACATTCAGAGCATCTATGATCTATAAGAGTATATGGTTCTGTCGTTCGGTCTCACAAACGCGCCAAGAGTTTCCATGGCACTGATGAATCGAGTGTTCCATCCATACCTGGGTACCTTCGTGGTGGTTTTCGTGGTTGATATTTTCGTGTACACTCACACATGACCCGACCATGCCACACATCTTGAGATCATTTCGAGTTCACTGGGAGACCATTTGTTATAGGCTATGTTCTCAAATGCCACTTTTGGATGGATCTGATTCACTTCTTGGGTCATGATATCTCTGAGAAATGAGTATTATTAGTCCCAGAGAAAGTGAGAGTAGTTTTTTTTAGGGAGTATCCAATGAATTTCTCTGAGGTACAATGTTTTCTAGTGCTAGATGGGTACTACAGACTCATCATTAAAGACTTTTCTCTCATAGTAGCACCACTGAAGGGTCTGACTAAGAATGGTGAAATGTAGTTTTAGTTGGATTTTTATGAGTTATCCTTTCATGAGCTGAAATAGAGGTTGACTTCAACACCGATACTAGTGTTTCCAGAGCTGGGAATGAGTTATACTGTGTACTGTGATGCTTTAGGTATCGGGCTGGGAGTTATACTTATACATGGAGAAAGAGTTGTTTCCTATGGGTCTCGGCAGTTGTGGGCACATGAGAAGAATTACCTCATGCATGATCTCGAGTTGGCTACAGATTTTGATGCCTTATGATGTTGGCGACATTAACTTCTAGGAGATCATTTTTTGGTTTTCACCTACCACAGGAGTCTCAAGTCAATATTCACCCAGCGTGATCTAATTTTGAGATAGTGATGGTGGGTTGAGTACCTTCAGTCTTTTGACTTTGAGCTTGCTTATACGGCTGGGAAAGGCAATGCAGTGGAAGATGTGTTGAGCTGAAGGACTCAGATACGGGCAGTTCAAGAGGCCAGTAGTGAGTGGCAGCATATGGATCTGTTCTCTGAGATGCATTTGGAGGTGCACGACATACAGGGGTAGAGGTTTATTTCTTCTGTAGTTTTTACCTCTACCCATATTGACCGAATGAAAATGAGGAAATGATTAGATTTTGAAGGCCTATTTTTACTAGAGAGCGTCTCAGGAGAGGACCCTTTTCCAGGATGAACCATAGGTGAGGATGAAATATTGTGTTTCTAGGGGCACACGTATGGGTTCTAGCAGACATACATGAGGAGATGATGCGAGACATTCATTCCTCATTTTTGGCAGTTCATCTTGGTGTCAAAAAGATGTATCATGATCTACACCATCAGTATTGGAGGCCATGTATGAAGAGAGATGTTTCTTGTTTTGTCATGAGGTGTTCCACCTGTCAGCAGGTGAAGGCGTAGCATCAGCGACCAGCATAGATTTTACAACAGTTACCCAGGCCGAGTGGAAGTGGAATGATGATGCGATGGATTTCGTGACAAGGTTACCATGGTCTCCTTGAGGAAAAAATGCAGTTTGGGTTGTCATTCATAGACTCACAAGGGTCGTTTGCTTTTACCCGATCAAGGAGACCTTCATTGTTGATGAGCTGGAAAGGTTGTACATGTGAGTGATTGTTCACTTACGTGAAGTTCCACACTTCATTGTTGATGAGCTGGGAAGGTTGTACATGTGAGTGATTGTGCACTTACATGAAGTTCAACACTTTATTGTTTCAACCAGAGATTTAAATTTTACTTCAAAGGTCTAGTAGGGGATTTAGAAGGATTTGGGTACACAGGTACTTTTGAGTACAGCTTACCACCCCCAGATAGATGGCTAGTTTGAGCATACGATTTTGGTACTTGAGAACATTCTTTGATAATGTATTCTGTATTTTGGAGGTTCTTGGGATCACTACGGGAAAATGGGTATTTGCGACGGGTTATTTGCGACGGGAATAAATCCCGTTGCAAATAGCCCTGTTAAAAACTTATTTGCGACGGGGGTATTTTCCCGTCGCAAATAAGTAGCCTTTTGCGACGAGATAGCTTTTCCCATCGCAAAAGGACTGGCGCCCTTTGCGCGCCAAATCGCGGGAAACATATTTGCGACGGGGGAATATTCTCGTCGCAAATAACCGGCGGCGGTAAAAGGTATTTGCGACGGGAATATTCCCCCGTCGCAAATAGTATGTCGGCAGGTCGTTATTTGCGACGGGACCCGTCGCAAATAACTATTTAACCGTTGACTGTAATAAATGCTGGCTAAGGTATTTGTGACGGTACCCATCGCAAATGGGCCCGTCGCAAATAATCTAACCTATAAATACCCCCATCCGTTTTTTTCAAATCATTCTCAAACTCCATCTTCTTCTTCTCTCAAAATTTTATTTCTAAAGTTCAGTTTTTCTCAAGTTTAATTTTTTTCTCCGGAGTTGATATTGAAGTTTTGAAGAACGATCAGAGATCAACCTCAGATCAATTTTCAAGGTATTTATATTCATTTTAATTTAATATTTATTTTTAATGTTTTATTAGTTTCAATTATTCTTAATTAGTTGTAATTTAGTTATATTTACATTGTTTTATTACTTAATAATTAGTAATAAATACCAATAATTAGGAATAATAACATTATTATATTATTAGTATATTTTATTATTAATATTAAAATAATATAATTTTATATATATATATAATTCTCTTTTCATCTGTGTGTTTGCTGTCTCCACATGTATTATTTGTATATGGAGATAGAAAACACACAGATGAAAAGAGAATTGTATATAAATTAGAAAATTATATTATTTTAATATTAATAATAAAATATACTAATAATTTTTTATTCCTAATTATTGGTAATTATTCCTAATTATTGGTAAATATTCATTTAATTACTCATAATTAGGAACAATTACCAATAATTATCAATAATTAGGAATAATTATTAATAATTAGTAATAATTACCAATAATTAGTAATAATTACCAATAATTAGTAATAATTACCAATAAATAGTAATAATTACCAATAATTAGTAATAATTACCAATAATTAGTAATACTTACCAATAATTAGTAATATATACCAATAATTAGTAATACTTACCAATAATTAGTAATAATTACCAATAATTATCAATAATTAGTAATAATTAGTAATAATTACTAATAATTAGGAATAATTACCAATAATTACCTATAATTACCAATAATTAGGAATAATTAGTAATAATTAGTAATAATTAGTAATAATTAGTAATAATTAGTAATAATTAGTAATAATTAGTAATAATTAGTAATAATTAGTAATAATTAGGAATAATTCGTAATAATTAGTAATAATTACCAATAATTACGAATAATTACCAATAATTACCGGTAATTACCAATAATTACTAGTAATTACCAATAATTACCGGTAATTACCAATAATTACCGGTAATTAGAAATAATTACAAATAATTAGTAATAATTACCAATAATTACTAATAATTACCAATAATTACCAATAATTACCAATAATTACCAATAACTACCAATAATTACCAATAATTACCAATAATTACCAATAATTACCAATAATTACCAATAATTACCAATAATTACCAATAATTACCTATAATTACCAATAATTACCATTAATTACGAATAATTACCAATAATTAGTAATAATTACCAATAATTTTTAATAATTAGTAATAATTACCAATAATTAGTAATAATTAACAATAATTAGAAATAATTACCAATAATTAGTAATAATTACCAATAATTAGTAATACTTACCAATAATTAGTAATTATTACCAATAATTAGTAATAATTACCATTAATTACCAATAATTAGTATTAATTACCAATAATTAGTAATAATTACCAATAATTAGTAATAATTAACAATAATTACCAATAATTAGTAATAATTAGTAATAATTAGGAATAATTACCAATAATTACCAATAATTAGTAATAATTAACAATAATTAGTAATAATTAACAATAATTAGTAATAATTACCAATAATTAGTAATAATTACCAATAATTACCAATAATTCGTAATAATTACCAATAATTAGTAATAATTAGTAATAATTAGTAATAATTAGTAATAATTAGTAATAATTACCAATAATTAGTAATAATTAGTAATAATTAGTAATAATTAGTAATAATTACCATTAATTAGTAATAATTTGTAATAATTGCCAATAATTAGTAATAATTACCAATAATTAGTAATAATTACCAATAATTAGTAATAATTACCAATAATTACCAATAATTACCAATAATTACCAATAATTAGTAATAATTACCAATAATTAGTAATAATTAGTAATAATTAGTAATAATTAGTAATAATTACCAATAATTAGTAATAATTACCAATAATTGGTATTAATTAACAATAATTAGAAATAATTACCAATAATTAGTAATAATTAACAATAATTACCAATAATTAGTAATAATTACCAATAATTACCAGTAATTAGTAATAATTACCAATATTTAGTAATAATTAGTAATAATTACCAATAATTAGTAATAATTAGTAATAATTACCAATAATTAGTAATAATTAGTAATAAGTAGTAATAATTAGTAATATTTACCAATAATTAGTAATAATTACCAATATTTAGTAATAATTAACAATAATTAGTAATAATTAGTAATAATTAGAAATAATTAACAATAATTAGTAATAATTACCAATAATTAGTAATACTTAACAATAATTAGTAATACTAACCAATAATTAGTAATAATTACCAATAATTAGTAATAATTACCAATAATTACCAATAATTAGTAATAATTAGTAATAATTACCAATAATTACCAATAATTACCAATAATTAGTAATAATTAGTAATAATTAGTAATAAAAATTTTGTGTCAGTCGTGTATGATCTAAACTCTATAATTATCCTAGCTTGAGTGATTTTCTAACAAATTATTCAAAACCAGTAATGCTTTTATATTTTATAGAGAAATATGGAACAACGAGGTCGTCAACAATCATTATTAGGTGACCGCATATGGATAAATCAACGTAGAAATCCAAACGGTTCTGGTTTAAATCCAGTATATGTAGAGGGTGTGGAGACTTTTTTATCATTTGCGGCATCAAATCCAGAATTTGTTTCAGAAGAAAAAATAAAATGCCTTTGCAGAAAATGTGCATTGAGAACGTTTGACACGTTTGACAAAGTGGGAGAACATCTCTTGCGTTTTGGTTTTCAACTAGATTATATTTTTCGGTATCAACACGGTGAACGCAGTTCCAGAGCAGGTGATACCAACATGATTCTGGATCCATCCCGGTTTCAAAATTTAGTACATGATGTTGCAGGTTCATCTGTTCAACATACAGAAACTCCGGCTGATATAGCTTCAAATCATGAGTTGGCACCGTCTGAATTTTATGAGTTGTTGAGGTATGCTGAGGATGCATTATATACTGGCTGGAAGATGAGCAAATTAGAAGCAGTTGCAAAATTTATGGCTATCAAATCAGATAATGGAATGTCAAACACCTGTTTTGACCAGATATTTTCTTTGCTTAAAACACTGTTACCCGAAGGAAATGTTATACCTGCAAATTACTATGAAAGTAAGAGGCTGGTTCAAAATTTGGGACTTACTTGTTAGAAGATTCATGCATGTTCAAATGACTGCATTTTATATTCTGGGGAAAATGAGTCGTTGGATAGTTGTCCCACATGTGGGCAACTGAGATATAAAGAAGGACAACCCAGGAAGTCTGGTTTGATTCCTGTAAAATAGTTGAGATATTTTCCGCTTACATCCAGACTCCAGTGTTTATTCATGTCTAAGAATACAGCGACAATGATTTCATGGCATAAAGAGAATATTTCAACCGATAAAAGCTTGAATCATCTAGCCGATGGTGATTCATGGAAACATTTTGATAGAGTGCATCCATCCTTTTCTTTAGAAGCTAGAAATGTTCGACTGGGCCTTTCCACTGATGGTTTCTGTCCATTTGGATCTTATGGTAGTCAATATTCATATTGGCCTGTTTTTTTAACTCCGCAAAATTTACCTCCATGGATGTTGATGAAGGAGACATATATCTTTTTGACTTTACTAATTCCAGGACATCCGAAGAAAAATATTGATGTTTATTTGAAACCATTGATTGATGAATTAAATTTATTGTGGAGTACTGGTGTTAGTACATATGATGTTGCAACGAAACAGAATTTCATACTGAGAGCAGCATTGATGTAGACAATAAGTGACTTCCCGGCTTATGGGATGTTATCTGGCTGGAGTACACATGGTCAGAAATCACGTCCTTACTGTATGGGAGAGAAAAAAGCATTTATGCTCATTCATGGAAAGAAACCTTGTTATTTTGACTGTCATCGCAGATTTCTTCCAGCTGATCATCCTTTTCACAGAAACAGATCTCATTTCAGAAAAGGAACAGTTGAAAGGGATGGTCCTCCAAAAATGCTATCAGGTTCGGAGTTAAAATCATTTGTATTTTCATTACCTCCCATCACTTTTTGTCCCACAATAAACCAACAGAAAATTTCTGGTTTTGGGAAAGAACACAATTGGAATAAACGTAGCATATATTGGGATTTTCCATATTGGTCTGATTTGTTGGTCCGACACATGTTAGATGTCATGCATATTCAGAAGAACTATTTTGATAATTTTTCCCATACAGTTTTGGATACGCCAGGAAAGAGAAAAGACAATGTAAATGCACGTTTAGATCTTGCCCAAATTTACAGGCGTCCAGAATTGTAACTGTTTGAGAATGTCAGAACAGAAAGGTTACTGAAACCAAAATCAGCTTATACACTGTATAAAGAAAACCATTTATTATTTTGTCAGTGGATTGCAGATTTGAGACTTCCAGATGGCTGTGCTTCCAATTTGGGTAGATGTGTAAACAATGGTCATATTACTGGATTAAAAATTCATGATTGTCATGTTATAATGGAAATACTTCTACCAATTGGATTAAGAGGTCTGTTGAATTCTGTGATTTGGGATTCCATAACAGACATGTATCATTTTTTTCGGGAAATTTGTGCGGCTACAACATATTATGATGCTCTAGGAAAACTTGAAAAAGATGTTGTTGTAATTATATGTAAACTGGAAAATATATTTCCACCGTCGTTCTTCGACTCAATGGAACATTTGATGTTACATTTGCCATATGAAGCCAAATGTGGAGGTCCTGTACAGTTTCGATGGATGTACCCATTTGAAAGATGCATGCAAAAATTGAAAAGAAAAGTACGTAACAAAGCATCTGTTGAAGGATCTATTGCAGAAGCTTATTTGCAAGAGGAAATATCTTTTTTCTGCTACCATTATTTTGAATCTGAGTATCCTTCAAAACACAACCGAATGGGACAAAACAAGAGGAATATTGATGAAATCGACAATCAATTATCTATTTTCAACCAGTCAGATCTTGGTTATGGTGGAGTTTGTGAACGCTGGCTTTCAGATGATGAACATCATAGAGCTCATACAAATGTTCTGCTCAACTGTGAAGAGATGACATCAGTTGTACTATAAGTGTTTATATCACTTATTCTATCATTTATGTTACAGTAAATAACTTTGGTTTTTATAGGTTGTATGATAATCATATCAAGAAACAAATTCCACAAATTATAGCAGCTGCCATCGAAGAACGTCGACTGAAAAATTTCTCTCAGTGGTTTCAAAAACTGGTAACATAAATTCTTTATCTTTTAGCAACTCATTCAATGTATAGTTTACTATATTGATAATTATTTCACAAATTTTCAGGTGTCTCGACAAGCTGATAAAATTGACAAATGGCTGTGTGTATTGAGTAACCCACCTTCCAAACTTGTTAAAACTTATAATGCATATGTGGTGAATGGATTTCGATTCCACACACATGCATATGGAGAATCTAAAAAAACAATGAACAGTGGAGTTAGCTTGAGAGGATCTCATCATCGAGAAAATGATGTTGACTTTTATGGAATACTTGATGAAATCATTGAACTCTATTATCTTGGACAACATTACATAACCATGTTCAAATGTCAGTGGTCGGATACAGAGAGAGGCGTGCGTGTTCATCCGACTCATGGAATCATCGATACTAAATGTAAAAGTGTTCTCGCAGTAAATGAACCATTCTTATTGGCTCAACAGGCACATCAAGTTTATTATGCAAAGTACTGTGCTACACCAGGAGACTTGACTAATTGGTGGAGTGTAATAAAAATCAATAATCGAGACAATCAGTTTAGTCACAGTGAATGTGCTTTCACTGATTTGCAAAGAATTGAAGTTTTTCAAGAGAGTACTCAAAATCAATCTTTTTTACAAAGAGACATGAGTATCGATGACGACACCCCATATTTAAGAGTCGGTGATGAAGATGATGTTAATGATGTCACATATGAATTTGAAATGGTAAGAGATAAAGCAACTGTAACTCGAATGGATGTCGATGATGTTGAGGAGGAATATGAAGATGACATTGACATATATGAAGATGATGATGAAGATGAACACTGATAGAATTACATGGTATTTATATACAATAATAATATGTATATATGTATATATAATAGTAATTATCAATTATTTGTTAACAACATTAACATTTTCTGTTTCAGATGGACGACGCCACATTTCGTGCGTTGGCGGATGCTGATCTGCCTTTCGATGCGGATGAGTTGCTGGCAGATGACCCTCAGCTTGCAGGCGCTCCAGGGAGTACGCGGAGGGGGCATGGTCTTGCACGATTGATGATTCCTGACCCCGTCCCCGAGCGACGTCCAGGTCTTGGGTTTGATCCACGCACACGGAGGTGTGATAACCTGTGTGATAACCTGTGGATTTGACTAAGATTTCATTAATCTATTCACATAATAAATGTTTATTATTTTTACAGTTTTCCTCTTATAGCAGTCGGACATGGCAGCGCTATTTTGCGCAACTATTTCTCTCAGTCGTGGACCACATGGGAGCAGATTCCCACTGATGTGCAGCAGGCCATGTTTGGCCATTGGTTGGTACGTACGTAAATAATGAATTTTTATTTTGAAAATTATTTCATTTCTAACTTGATATTTTGATTTATTTGTAGGTTTTATGGTATCCGATCGAGGATACCATGCGTGACGCCATCCACGAGGCATGGGAGGTGGCCATGCGTGATCGTCTTCGTCAGTTTTTGCACAATTTAAGAAAAGATGCGATGAATAAAGCTGGAGTGTCAGATTTTGACGATTCATGTAGAGCACACCAACCAGAGTACATTTCCTCCCATGTATGGGATGGATTATGTGCGCACTGGTTGAGTGGTGCCTTTCAGAGGAGATCATCGGTGGAGATGCAGAATCGGGGGAGACAGGAGGTGACTCATCAAGCTGGGAGTCGTCTTTCAGTACACATAGACAACATCTGGTACGTACATTATTTATAATTATTTTATATAACTATAAATATTAACAGTTTATTTTTTATTCTTATAGGCTGTCGAGTACCCCGATATTACGGAGTACGACGTATATCAGAGGATGTATAGTGATCCTGCTACTGGGGAGCTCAGAGGTGATCGTCAGCATCACATCGTGGTTAGTATTATTTGTTTTCAAGTTTAAAAATTAACTGTATATAATATATTCACAATTTTAATTTTATATTGAAACTACAGGAGTCATATGAGGCCGCAGCATCATAGGCCTGACCTGAGAGTCATGCCGAGTCATCAGATCAGACCACTGGCCGTCAGTTTGATGAGGCGGCATGGATGCAGGCCACCCAGTATGCCTTCGAGAAGGGCCATGTAGTTGGTATCAGCTCTCGACTGACTCCCGGAGATTATTATGGCAATTCTGCGATGTCGGCGTCCAGCTCGAGAGGAGCTCGTGCATCTTCTTCTGCTACACAGTATGAGGATCAGTTGCGATCTCAGACTGCACTGATAAAGAGTCTCCGACAGGAGCATGAGCAGATGTGTCAGCAGCATGAGGAGGAGCGTCGACGCCAGCAGCAGCTGTACGAGGAGCAGACGAGTCGGTGGCAGCAGCAGCATCAGGAGCAGATGAAGTAAATGCGCCGACTCACTCATGCTTTAGGGATGGAGTTTCCTCCACCACCATCTACAGATCCCCCCTCCCCCCCTCCTTCAGATTAGAGTTTGTATTTATGTTATAAAAATTGTGAAATCAAAATATGATTTTTTTTCTATTCGTAGTTTCTGTCTCATTATAAAATATTTATTAATATTCTATTATTTTTTATTTTTGAATTATAATTATATTATTATTATATTAATTAAAATAATTTATTATTTTTATTTGTGAATTATAATTCTATTATTATATTAATTAAAATCATTTATTAATATTTTATTATTTTTTATTTTTGAATTATAATTGGATTATTATTATATTAATTAAAATAATTTATTAACAATTTTTTTTTTAATTTTTTAATAGTATTTGCGACGGGATACTATTCCCGTCGCAAATAGTATTATTATTTTTTATTTTTTTAAAAATAGTTTTTGCGACGGGTCTCGTCGCAACAACTATTTGCGACGGGTCCCGTCGCAAATAGGTTTTTACAAATATACGGAGTACTAGTTGCGATAGGGATTCTCCCCATCGCGGAAAAAGGCTTTAGCGATGGGCCCGTCGCAAAAAATTGTTATTGCGACACCGTTTTCAGCAACGGGTCATTTGCGACGGGCCCCCGTCGCAACAAGCCATTTGCGACGGGATCCGGTCGCAAATGACCCGTCGTTAATACCTGTTTTTCTAGTAGTGGATAAACACAAACATCTTGTGGGGTTTTCACACAAATATAGTTTTCAAGAAACTATTCGGATGGAACCTTATGAGTTTTTTCATGGTAGGCCATGCCGATCACCCTAATGTTGGCTAGAGGCAGGACAAGAATGTTTGTTGGGATCTTGTCTTGTTTAGGAGACCTCAGAGCAGATATAGTTGATTCAGAAGAGGATGTCTACTGCACACTCTCGACAGATGTCTTATGCTGATCAACAGAGACGACCTATGGAGTTCGAGGTCAGGGATCAGGTTTTTCAGCGTGTCACACCGACGTTGGGATAGAAGAGGATTGAGAAATAGGGTAAGCTTTTGCCGAGGTACATCAGGCTGTTTGAGGTGTTGGAGAGAGTTGGTCTGATTGCCTATCGGTCGAATTTAACTCATAGGTACCAGGAAACACACAATGTGTTCTGAATTTCTGTACTTTGACGTTACTTCTCAAACCCGTCTCTTGTTTTTCAACCAGAGGAGGTTGAGTTGGAAGTGGATGCATCATTCGAGGAGCATCCTATCCCAATTTTTGAACGAATTACAATGGTTCCCTATGACCAATCATTCCCTCTGGTACGAGTGCTATGGTAGCATGGGTGAGTACAGGATGAGACTAGGAAGAGGGAGGCATATGTACAAGCATAGTGGCCGGAGAATTTTGGGGTTTCATTTTCTACGCCGCATTGTATGGTAAAATCGGGGATGAATTTCATTAAAGGGGGTTGTTTTTAAGAACCTAGATATTTTTTTCAGGATTGTTTTCCTTTTCTGGCCGTTTTTTAGAAAAATGTGAATTTCATGAAATTTTGGAAGTACATGCTGTGTAATTTCTGAGTACATGTCGTGCAATCGGTTACCGCGGGTAGCCATGTGTTGGTCTTATAGCACCCATGCACATGACCATGTGGGGGTGACTTGGAAGCCGCCTAAAGCAGAGTATGGAAATTGAATTTACACACCATGTACTTCTAAATTACAATCGTGTATTTCATTTTTTTCATTAATCATATCGGAGTTACGTCTAACCACCAAAACACCTCCTTATCGACCTAGTTCATCCGAGAGCTCCCGTATGAATGTGATCTTCCTTTGAGCCCCTGATCGAGCATCAGCTCTCTGATTCGACCACCGTCGATTTCATTGGGATAGCCTCAGTAAGATCTTCCTTTTGATGGAGCTTTATTTCATGATTCCTCCTCTTTCTCATGTTATCCTCTATTGAATGTTTTAGATGGTTTTTAGATCTTTAATGATATAAGGTGATTCATGCCCTACGAATAAAGTATATTTATCTTCCAATTCTAATGTAGGTGGTTTGTTCATTTCAGTTAAAATTCATTATGTTATATGCTTGTATTCTTGATTTGAGGTTAATTGAATGTCAATAGGGTTAATGGATATGGTTTAGATGTTTTTTTGATGCATGTTTTCTTGTTTTGACCATTGGGACTAGTTTCTTGTCAATATGCTGTTTACATTCTCATGCCTAGTTATAGGATGGTGTGATTGTTCTGATATACTGATATGTTATATACTTATAGCAACGTAGTTCTTGAGGATTACTTTGGCTGATACACATTGTTATACCTACTTGACTTACATCAGGCTGTGAGAACCATGTGTAGTAGACCATAGGTAGAATGGACGTAAGGGTTTTTTCAGAGTGTTTGTTTTACTTACAATGTGATACCATTGGGGGAATTGATGTATGTGCATTCTCAGAGTGCCTATAGTTCCCCAACTAAGGCCATAGAGAGAATGTGATGTATGTTATTCCCTATTACACCTTTAGTTACTGATACGAAACTATAGGAGGAATTGACGGTGAGTGCTTTCTCAGATAGTCTATGCATAATCTGAACCAGAGGGGTTAGACTAAGTGTACTTACCAGAGGGCTGCTTGTACTAGTTAGGTAAGACCATAGGGGATAGGCAGAGAGTACGTCCTAGAGGGTTACCGGTTGTGTTATCTGTTTACTTGTGTTTCTATGTAGGACCACATGGGATAGGTTGTGAGTACATCCGAGAGGATTACCATTTTGGATTATCTATTTTGATTGACTACTTCAAAATATATGAAACATAATGTATTGAAATTGTGCAATGTTTACTGCTGAGTACTTCCTTATTTACTGCTTTCTGTACTTATTACCTGCCATATATTCACTAACTTTTAGGCACAAATCTTGTGGTGGTTGCCTAAAATGATTTAGTCACAGTTTCTATTTTTTCCATTCTTTTGGGCCCAAACAGATTATATTGATGCAGGTATAGATAAGGTAAAGCACCCTTCCACATCAGGTACTAGATTTTCTGTGGAGCTGGAGAGCATGGGACCAAGCTATGTCTTGCAATGCTAGGGAGTTTTTTACTATATTTATTTTGTACATGGGTTTAGTATTGTTGTATTCCATCATTGAAATTCATTTGGATGCTTTACTAGACATATATATCATTAATCATTCGTATATATATGTGTGCTCCTATTTTTTATTGTCCAGTCTTCTACTTTTTACTTTTGTATGGATAATTCCTGCTTCTACATTTGTTATTGCTTTCATCCACTATATTAATCTGTCAATGAGGGCATAGTTTTCCAACTATCACACCCATGACTCTCGATGCTAGTCGGCAGCCTCTGGTATTTGCGGAAATGTGCTTGAGGCCAAGTGGCAAACAAGGTACGGGGAGCCTCTGGGTGGCTTCCAGAACTAGAACATTACATGGATGATGTGTGGATATCATGAAAATTATATATTAACTGAAGAAATAAACCAACATTCTAGAAATAATGGGGTTCAATTTAGTGGATGTTTTGGGAAATTTTTATATGGATGTAGTGGTGACATTTTTGGATTTTTGAGAGTCATTTTCTTGAATCCTGATTCATATATTTTGTCACAATTCTAGAGGGATTACATTATTCTTTTTGAACACTATTATGACTCAACATATGTTTATTCTCTTTGAAGGATGGGTGGCTGGAGCATACTTACTAGAAGTTGGAGGAAAAGTTGCAGGAGGGTGTAGTGAACAATTACAAATATGGTTTAAAGAACATTTCACTACTTTAAATTCCCTAGAAAAAAATAAGATATCACTAATCGTTTAAAATTAATCCCTTTGAGAATCTATAAAAGAGGTTGTGTCCTTCTCTATATTGCTTGATAGATGAATGGGAATTAATTTTTCTTGTTTCAAATGTTGTGAAGAGAAACAATAGAGACAATTTAATATGTATTTGTGATCATGGAAGAAATATACTATTGGAAGAAAAATTATTATGATTTTATGAGTCATGGATATTCAAAATGGGTTCTCATCGATGATTTTAATGGATATTTAGTAGTTGGATTAAGATTTATCCATTGTTTTTTGGATGATTGAGGTGTTGTGAAAATTGAGAAAGGTTGTATATCATTTTTCATTTCCTCCATTTTGGGATTGGATCCATGACATCTTCAATGTATGTAATATTTTCTAATATCTTCAAAATGACTCATATTTCATCAACAAGATGGTGTTGGATATCAGGGGTGAAATTACATTCATATAGAAAATAGTATAGGTCTCTGATAATTGAGAAATGGTTATGATTGGGTGGAATTTTCCACAAGTTCTTATGTTGTGGAGAAATGTTTTCATAGGGAAAAGCCCTTTGGAGTGAGAGATGCATATGGATACCCAGTAAATGTAGTTTCATTGAGTGTTTTTATAGTTTATAATATTTTATATGATTTATTTTATGGATTTTATATTTTATAAGTTTTTGTTTTTATGTTTAATGTTTGATCAATATTCCAATATATGGGGATTATAGGACATGTATCATAATAAGTTCATGTTATATTTTGGTTGGATTGAAACCATGAAATAAAGCTAGTTCCACCCAATGTAGATGGAATCTTGAAATGGTTGTTGGGATTCACAAATTTATTTTCTTGGATGGTGTAGTGTTGTACAGTAGTTGTAGAAATTTAGGGATAGGGATTTCTAGTGGACGCAGAGGTTTGGTCGAAATGTGATGTTTTGCGACTGATTCTATATTAATGATGTTCTACATAGGGAGTCGTGGTGATGTTGATATTCGTTTTTTTATTAGCATTATTTTGGAATGTTTGTATTTTTCTAGTTATTCAAACATCACAAATCCCTCGAGAGGTATATCACAGGCTGGCTATTTGGACCCCCTTTTTTCATCCTGTATGGTTTTTCTTCTTGATTTTGAGATTAATTTGATAGGTATCAATGTAACATTTTATTTGTTCACATCCCATTAACATTATAGTTTGATGTTTCTAAGGATCTTTATAGGGGGATCGAGGAGGGTTTGGAGGTTTTTGGTAGTTTGAGCCACATATGTGAAGTATCAGGGATATTTACTTTATAAAATGGGGTTTTATGCAGTAACCCTATAGTTTGTGGTTTGAGAAATTTACAATCATTTGGTTTTAGTTCATTTTGGGGAAGGGTGTGAAATTGGTTTATGTTGTATGATGTGGATTTACTATGCAAGATAATTCAAGACCTATGTACTATATTAGCATGTTCGAATTTTTTAATTTTTAGGTAACAATATGGGTTTTATAGAGAAAATAAATCATACCCTTGGAGAATAAGGTTTAAAACTTTAATTTATTCCATACATCAGGAGTTTTAATATTTATATATAGGATATTTAGCCGATTATTTCTCGTTAGATTATCACCACTTTCTCTTATTGTTGGAGGAATAATAGGTAATTTTAAAGAATCAAATATCCAAGCTTTTCATATTTCTATCCCTGGGCTATGGTTGTTGTTTTTGGTGAGGTGATGTGATTTCTCCCCCATTCTTAGTTTATTGTATATTTTTTTTCAATGAAAATATATTGTGGTTGTATTTCCTTAGTTTCAGGAAAATTTATGATGTGTTTTAATGATCATTTGATATAATATTAGTTGGTTGACAGAGTAAATATTTTCATTATTATTAATATGTATTTAAAAGATTTAATCCCTCCCAATTATTCCATTTAAGTACGTTTTCATCATTTATGTGTTTTTGGTGTATTTTGGGCTTAAATGAGAAAATGTTGTAATTATGAAAAATTAACAGTTTTATAAAGCTTCTGTTTTTCATAAATAACATTCATAATATTGGTCTAATTTAAGTGATTCATTTTTTGTGATTTATTTTCTAGTTGGCTTCAAATTTGTCTTCTGGACCAAGACCCAATTTGAAACCCAATGGTACAAGAAAATCAATGAAATAGAGAAATCAGGTTTGGTGCAAGAATGATCACCAATACATTAAATATGGAATATCTCATTCAAACTATATTCAAATGAGATGATTCTAGCTGTTGTAAATATAGGAATTAAAAAGGACGTTTCATATTAAATTTCATAAATAATAGAGCTTATTAAGGCATCCTTTGGGCATGTCCAAATGGAGTGGGCGAAATAGTGTTTGGTGGCCAGAAGAAGTTAAAATCACCAATCAAGACATATCTTCCTTTCTAACTATCCAAATGCATTGATATTTTGAGGATAGATAGAAATTTCAATTTAACAATTCATATAAGAATGGATATTGGCTTGGTTCTAATGATTTATAGGCATAATAGAGTCCATCCCCTGTAGAATAGATTTTGGAGTATTAAAATTTCAGTTCTTTCTTTTCATTCTATTGTTCTACTTAGATTTGTAATGGATTTTTCTACCCCCTTAAACACAGATACCCTTAACATGGTGGGATATATCTTATGATTGATTGGGGAGGGGTAGGTTTAATTATTTTTAATTCTTGAGTTCTTTCACTTAATTCATTAATATCCTCTTTTCTCTTCTGCAAATGGGTTCCAATTTCTTATAACAGTTTTTATTACCATGTACGATTGCATATGATTTTAGATCCTTCTGTTTATTTTTATTTATTCAATGATCAACATCTCCCTCAACTAGGTTTGGGTTTATATATGATAGTATAGACTTTGAAATAGTGGAAAAGTACTCGATGATTACCGATATCTGTGTGAGAAGTAGTGACTGTTCTTGATTGCTTGTTATAATCAAGAACCAATTGGAAATTTCAAAAGATAATTGGAGGTATTCTCTAAAACACTATTACACATTGGTAGGAGAGTATACCAATATGAAGTTTTAGTAAGGTTTATTCTCACATTATTATTTTACCAAGGGAGTCGGACGAAACGATCGTGGATTCTCACTCTTAACGATTTAGCAGAAGAGAATTGGTTAAATTGAAATGCGCTAGAATTACAGTTGAAAAACCCACACTAACCTAATAAACATTTCATATCACTGATTTAAATCACATAATTTTTCAATTTTTTGTAAAACTTTCACTTAATTTCTTTACTTTATTTTTTTCCCATTCCTGTATTTTTAAAATCAGACAATTTAAAAAACCACCTCACTTCTTTCTCTTATTTTTAGTGTCAACACTATTATTGAGCACTGATCACAGAAGAAGACCTAGGTAACCCACAAAAATACATTTTAACTTAGGTTATAATTGTTTTTACCACACCCCATGATAGTCTTGTGTCAATAATTGGTGTCATTGTCGGGGGGTAGCGCTAATATTTCTTTTCTTTTCTTTCCTCTCTTCTCATCTTTTCTGTTAAAAATTGCATGAATAGAAACTCAAAAACTAAACCTTTACCCATAGATCCTAAAATAGAATGAACGTTGTTGTAAATTCTTAGAAACATTAATTTGAAATCTTAATTTTATGAAATTACTCTTGAAAACTCAAGTGAAACATCGAGTGATCACTCTGAGCATGTCATCATGGCTTTAAATCAAAACCCAACTCTTTCAGACATATGTGCACCAAAATTCCACACTCAAAAAAATCAACATGAAATGCCAATATTACAAAATGATTTTTAAATTATACCTTACATGATTAATTTGCTTCAAAAGTGTCATGGTTTGGTAGGTGAAGATCCAATAATCCCATTAAAGAGTTTACACATTCTTTCTCAACTTTCAGACCCTGTGGAGTTGTTGAGGAGTAGGTAAAGTGGAAGGCATTTCCATTATCACTGTATGGGGATGAAAAATAATGGTTGTACAACCTACATCCAGGATACATGCATGAATAGACTGACCTGTTAAGATGTTTTATGCAAATATTATTCCCCATATCCAGAAGCACAACCATTCGGGTGGAAATCTACGACATACGACAATCATTTGGAGAAACGCTCTACATGTACTGGGAGATATTTAAGAAGATATGTTCTAGATATACACATCAATCCATTTTTAGAACATCACTTTCTTCTCTTATTCTATCATGGACCACAATAAAATGAAAAAACCCTTCTTGACGCAGCATCTTGAGGTGCACTGATTTACAAGTCACCTGAATAATCTAGGGGCTTGATTGGGAAGATTTCCCAGAACTCGCAGCATTTTAAAACAAGAGGTATTGGAAAAATAGGTATTAATTAGGTACAAACTTCTCATCCATCACCGATAATAGAAACTAAGATTGAAGAGCTAACTAGTATGGTGAGGCAAATGGCCTTGAAGCAAGTTGGTGACCAATAAGCGCCAACTAAGGTGTGTGGTTTATGCTAATCACCTGATCTTTTTAATGAATAATGTTCTGAAATACATGGAATGGAAACATGTGAAGTAGACTTATAGTCGAGGTAGTTCCAAAAAAATCAAGTATGGATAGATCCAAACCCAATCGAACATGGGTTTGGAAATTAGCAGAATCAAGGTTTACCCCCGTAATAAAACCATTTTCAATACCAACCACTATTACATAATCAATTCTAGAACCCACTCCCATTTCAAAAAAATCAATCTTATAACCATCATTCTTACTAAAAACCAACCACTTTCCCAAGACCCTTTGATCAACCATCCACCAGTGCACAACCTCTAATTCTAATATTGCAGCACAAATCTGAGTTTGAGGGGTTGAAGAACACTATTATATATTTTTTTCAACAAGTCTGAAAGTCTCATGGACATTCAAACCAAAAATCTGAGTAAACTAACTTTCCAAACTATCCCAAACACAAACGATAATGTTACTATTATAACTACAAGAAGTGAAAAAAACTCCCACCACCATCCACCATTGAACCTGAAACAAGAATACCTAATATGAGAGAGAATGAAGTTGTAAATGATGAAAATTCTATGAAAATGCATTGGGATGAAGATAAGAAAGAGAAGGAGGAGAATGTTAGGACAAGGAAGAAGAAACAACAAACACCATTTAAAAGGCCACAAAGGGAGAATGATGATATACCCCCACCATTCCAATCCATGATTATTGAATCAAATAGGTTTCATGAAGAAGCACTGCATAAATAAATTATGGAAACCTTCCAGAAAGTGAAATCAACATATATCTTATTAGAGAACTCAAAAAGATTCCAAAGTATGATAAATTGTTTAAGTATCTTTTCACCAAGAATATTATACTTCAAAGTAATTAGAGGATCAATTTTCGAAGAGGTGTCTTAGTTGTTATCACTCCACAATTTCCAACCAAATATCATGATCTAGGAAAGATTTCAATTCAATACACCACTGGTTCATTAAATTTATCTAATGAGTATTTTGATTTATGTGCATCAATTAATGTATTTCCTCACTCAGTATATACTTTTTTGAAGATGGGAGATTTGAATCCCACATGAGAGGTGGTCGAGCTTGCAAACAGATCCACAATTTTTCTAGTAGGAGTTTTGAAGGATGTTCTTGTAAAAGTCAAAGATCTTTTATTCCATGTCAGCTTTTATGTGTTGAATACAAAAGAAGATATGAACCCATCACAATAACCCATCATTTTGGGGAGTCCGTTGTTGAATACTACCAAAACCATCATCAACATCCATGAAGGGATAGTAACCATGGAGTTTGGAGAAAACACAGTCCACTTCAATATTTTTTAATCCATGAGGTACCCATTAGATGATCATTCACACTACACACTCTACCATGGAGATGGTATATAACTAATTGAAAAATAAAATATTTTTCATAAATTCATATCCATAGGAGATAATATTTCCATTAAAAATATCACTGAATATATGGATTCCCAAACTCTTAGAGATTCTTATTTTCGGTTGGAAAAGAGGTAAAGTATGATTTCAGTGATAATTTGTTAAATGATGATGATGATTATATGATTTCTTCTATGTAGGATGTCAAACCAATGGGAGTGGGGAAACTAAATTTAGTTTCATCCCTTCCGCATCCTTCTGATCTATAATTAAAATCACTCCCTATATAATTTAAAATATGTTTATCATATGGATGGAGAGAAATTACCAGTATTAATTGAAAACAATCGATCATAAACTCTAGAAAAATAATTGATTGACATTTTGATATGGAATGTCCAATATATTGGGTGAAACTTAGGTGATATCCTCGGAATAGAAAAAAATATTTTCCCACTTATAATTTTTCTTGAGGGAAATTCCAAAGCAGTTTGACAACCCCAAAGGAGGTTGTAACCCACCCTAATAGAGGGTGTGAAAAAAGATACTGAGAAGCTATTAGAAGTTGGGATTACCTATCCCATATTATATTCACAATGGGTTAACCCCATCCATGTAGTACCGAAGAAAAATTACCTAACCGTTTTGAGTAATGAAAATTATGAATTAATCCCTATGAGAATTCAGAACAGTCGAAGAGTGTGCATAGATATTAGGATGTTGAATTAGGTCAGTCGATAAGATATTTTCCCTATCCCTTTCATTGACCATATGATATATAGATTGGAAGTGAGAACACATTATTGCTTTTTTAATGGATTTTTAGGTTATTTTTAGATACCCATTGCTCATAAGGATCAACAGAAAGATACATTAACATGTCCTTTTGGGAAATTTTACATACAAAAAGATACCATTTTGATTGTGTAATTATCCCAGTAAATTTAAGAGGTGTATGATAAGTATATATTATTATTATATTGAAGATTTCAATGAGTTTTTCTTGGATGATTTCTCAGTTTTTGGAAAGACAATTTACAATTTTTCTGAAAAATCATGAAAATGATTTGAAAACATGAATTGAAAAGGACCTTGTTTTAAATTTTGAAAAGTGTAATTTTATGGTTGAGAGGTGAATTTTCCTTGGGCATGTCATTTTATAGAATGGAATTGAAGTAAATAAATCAAAAATTGAAGTGCTAAATTCTTTTCCTAAGCCACCTTTTGTCAAACAAGTTAGATTATTTATAGGACTTACAAGATTCTAATGGAGGTTTATTAATGATTTCAATAAGATTTTTCTCCCTCCCTCTAGATTACTTTTCAACGATATTTATTTTAATTTCAAAGGATCATGTTGGGAAACCTTTGATGAGTTGAAAATGAGGTTGATTACCCCACTAGTAATGCAACCTCCCAATTGGGAAGAACAATTTGAGGAACATTGTGTTTCTTCAAACCAAGCAGTTGGAGTAGTCCTTTCTCAGAGAATTGTGGGTAGGCCACAAGTCATTGCATAGGCCTCTAAAACCTTATATTTGGCCCAAATAAACTACAAAACAACAAAAATAGTGTTTTTAGCAGTTTTTTTCTTTATAATGATTTAGATCATATCGGCTCATAACTAAAGTCATTGTGTTTTCTAATCAAGAAACTTTTAGGTACTTTATAAAGAAGGATGAAGAAAACCCGAGGCTAGTGAGATGGATTATACTACTCCAAGAGTTCAATAGAGAAATCCATGATAATAAGGGATCTAAGAACCATGTTGCGGATCACTTAAGTAGGCTACCAAACACTGCTGATGTTGAAATTCCAGACATTGATCCACTAAATAATCACCTGCAAAGAGAGAAGTTGTACTTGATTGAAGGATAAGTATATCGGTATGCAGACATGGTAAATTATCTGGTAATATCAAAGGTCCCGTCTCATTTAAACTCTCACCAAATTCACAAATTGAATGGTTAATCTAGATATTACATCTTGGAGGATCCATTTCATTGGATGATTTGCAATGAACAAGTGATCATAAGATGTTTTCCTAAAAATGGAATTGAATCAGTCTCTATGTTTTATCACACATTAGCTTGTGGAGGCCAATTTGGATTTCAAAGGACAGGAAGGAAGGATTTAGAATCTGGACATTATTTTCCATCTCTTTTCAATGATTATAAAGAATTTTGCAAATGGTGTGAAAAATGTCAGTTTTGAGGAAATATTTCAAGGAGACAGAAAATTCCCCAAAATCCACATAATTTTTGTGAAATTTCTGATGTTTAGGGTTTATATTATATGGTACCTTTCCTAATGTCAATTGAAAAATATTATATCCTGCTTTTTGTTGATTAACTTTCCAAATTTGTGGAACAAAAATCCACTAGGCCTAACAATGCTATTTTTTTCTGATTTTATTAGGGCTAACATATTACATCGGTTTGGATTTCCTAGAGCTATAATTATTGTTCAGGGGACTGACATTATCAATATGAGAATGGAGGCTATGTTGAAAAAGTATGGGGTACATCATAAAACATCAACTCCCAATCATCCACAGACTAATGGGAAAGTTGATGTGTCCAATAGGGAAATCAAAGGAATTTTGGAAATGAATGTTATTCCAAATAAACAAGATTGGATCCAAAGGATAGAAGACACATTATGGTCTTATAGGAAAGCCTACAAAATACCTACTGGAATGAGTACATATATGATGATTTATGGGAAAAGTTTTCACTTACCTATGGAGTTGGAACACAATGCATACTGGGCTATGAGGAAGATTAATCTAGATCTTGAAAGTGCTAGGAAAGAGAGAAGATTGTAGTTACATGAGATGGAAGAAATTACAATGGATGAAATTGAAAATTCAAATATTTTCAAAGATATAACAAGAGTAGCTCATGAAAAATAGATACAACCAAAAGACATCCATACTAGAGACAAAGTGTTTTTAATCATTTCAAGACTCAAGCTAAATCTAGGTAAAATTCATTCTAGATGGGAAGGTCCATTTATAGTTACTCATGTATATTATTTTCATTCATTTATTCTCATATTGTTTCTTAAAAACTGAATGACTAGAAAAGCAAAAAATGGATCCTTTACCCATAGATTCTGAACATGAATGAACCTTGTTGAATATACTCAGAAATATTTATTTTCAATCTTAATTTGATGAAATTCCCCTTGAAATCTCAAGTGAAGCTTCAAGTGTTCACTCTAAGCCTTTAGTCATGGATGAAAATCAATACCTAACTCTTAGAGACCTGTGTGCACCAGAATTCCTTAATCAAAACAATCAACATTACATGTTAGTGTTACAAAATGATATTGAAATGATACCTAACATGATTCTTTTGCTTCCATAGTCTCATGGTTTGACTGTTTAATATCCAAATAAACACATTAAGGAGTTCAAACATGTTTGCTCAACTTTCAGACCCCATAGAGTTGCTGACGAGCAAGTAATGTTGATGGAATTTCCATTTTCATTGGACAGGGATGCAAAAGAATGGTCGTATAACCTACAACCATGAGACGTGGTTGACTATAATGACCTGGTAAGACATTTTATTCAAAGATTCTTCCCCACCTCTAGAAGCACACCCATTCAGAAGGAAATCAATGCCACACGAGAATCATCATGAGAAACACTCTATGAGTACTGTGAGAGATTTAAGAAGTATGTGATAGATATCCACATCAATCCATTAAGGATAATCACATAATAGTCTTCTTCTATTAAGGACTAATACATAATGTTAGAAACATTCTTGATGCATCATTTGGAGGTTCGTTGATTGACATGTCACCAGAAGAAGCTAAGGGCTTGATTGAGAAGATTTCCTAGAACTCACAAGAATTTGGAAAATGATTTATTAGAACAAAAGGTATTCATGAGGTACACAATTCTAATCCATCAACCTTACAAGAATCTAGAACTTAAGAGATAAATAGACAGTTGAGGTAGATATCCTTGAAGCATGTTAGAGACCCACAAGCGCCAACTAAGGTATGTGGTTCATGGTCATCAGCTGATCATTTTACTAACCAATGTTATGAAATACAAGGAATGTAAACATGTGTGGAATCATTTCATCCAATAAATTTCCAACCAAATCAAGGATTGAGAGATCCTTACTAAGTTGAATATGGTTTTGGAAATTAGAAGAATCTAGGTAGACCCCCAAACCAAAACCATTTTCAAAACCAACCACCATTCTAGAATCAACATCAGAACCCACCACCATTTCAAAAAAAGAAGTATTATAACATGCCTTCATACAAAAAACCAACAAGTTTGCAAAAACCCTATGAGAAACCATCCACCATTGCACAACCTCTAATTCAAATACAATTGAAAAAATCTGTGTTTGAGTGGTTTAAGGACATAGTTAAATATTTATCCAACAAGTTTGAAAGTCTCATGAACTTTGTGACCAAAAATATAGGTAAAATCCCTTTGCAAAAAATCACAAACACAAAAGATAATTTTTTTATTATATCTACAAGAACTGTAAAAGAACTCCTACCACCATCCACCATAGAACCTAAAACAAGAATATCTGATCTGGGAGTGAATGAAGTGTGAAATGCTGAAAATTCTATGAAAATAAATCAGGATGAAGATAATAAATAGGAGAAGTATAAGGATAGTCCAAAGAATAAGAAACAAGAAACAAAATTTCAATGGAAAAAAGGGAGAATAAATATATACCCCCACCATTTTTCTTCAAGGATGATTGAATAAAAGAGGTTGCAAGAAGAAGCACAGTAAAAAGATATTATGGACACCTTCTTGAAAGTGGAATTCAATATACCTCTACTTAAAGTAGTCAAAAAAATTCCAAAGTCTGATAAATTTTGGAAGGATATTTATAACAAAAAGAGGATACTTTAAGGAAATGAGATGATAATTTTTGGAAGAAGTGTCTCAACCCTTAACACGCCACAATTACCGACAAAATTTCAAGATCTAGGGACATTTCCTATTCCATGCACCATTGGTTCATTAAATTTTTTTGATGCTTTAGGCGATTTAGGTGCATCAATTAATGTATTGCCTCACCCAGTATATACTTCCTTGCAGATGGGAGACTTGACACCCACTACAGTTGTAGTCCTACTTTCAAATAGATCCACAGTTTTCCCAGTAAGAGTTTTAGAGGATTTCATGGTGAAAGTCAAAGATCATTTATTACCTATTGACTTATATATGTTGAATATGGAAGATGATAGGATCCAATCATACCCACACATACTTTTGGGGATAACATTCTAGAATAGGTCCAAAACCATTATCAATGTCCATGAAGGGACACATTCTATGGAGTCTGGAGAGAACACTATCCACTTCAATATTTTTGAATCCAGGAGGCACCCATCAGATGATCATTCACACTATACACTCTCCCATGGATATGGTATAGAACTAATTGAAGAATTAGGTATGTTTCAAGAAGTCATATCATTATGGGAGAATATTCCATTAAAACTATCACTGAACCTATGGATTACCAAACTCATAGAGTTTCTAATTTCCTATTGGAAGAAGAGGTAAAATATGATTTCTTTGATAATTTTTTAAATGATAATTAAGATGATATGATTTCTTGGGTGTATGATGTCAAACTATTGGAAGTGGGAACCTTAATATAGTTTCATTCCGTGATCATCCTCTAGATCTAGAATTAAAACCACTCCCCACTGATTTAGAATATATTTACCTAATGGAGGGAGAGAAATTACCAGTAATAATTTATATTAATCTATCTAAAACTCACCAAAAATAATTTATTGAGATTTTGAGGGAGGTTGTCCATGAAATATGGTGGATATTAGGTGATATTCCCTACTTAAACCCAAATAATTTCACCCATGGAATATTTTTTAAGGGAGATTCCAAACCTGTCAGACAACCCCAAAGGAGGCTGAACCCCACCCTGATAGAGGTTGTTAAAAAAGAGATTGAGAAACTATTAGAAGCAGGGATCATCTATCCCATATTATATTCACAATGGTTTATCCCCATCCATGTAGTCCCAATGAAAACATGCTTAACCATTGTGAGGAATGAAATGAATGAATTAATCCCTAAGATAATTCAGAATAACTAGAGAGTGTGAATAGATTTTAGGAAGATGAATCAGGTCACCTGAAAAGAACATTTCTCTAACCCTTTCATTGACCAGATTCTAGAGAGATTGGTAGGTAGAACTCATTATTGATTATTGGATTGATTTTCTGGTGATTTTTATATACCGATTGCTCCGGAGGATCAAGAGGAGACTACATTTACTTGTCCTTTTGGTACATTTTCATACTAAAGGATCCCATTTGGATTGTGTAATGTTCCATGTAAATTTTATAGGTGTATGGTAAGTATATTTTCTAATCATATTGAATATTTTTTGGAGTTTTTCTTGGATGATTTCACAGCTTTTGGAAATTCCTTTGACCATTGTTTGAAAAATCTGGAAAAATATTTGAAAACATTAATTGAAAATAACATTGTTTTGAATTTTGAAAAGTTTCATTTTATGGTTGAGAGAGAAATTTTCCTTGGGCATGTAATATCACATAATGGAATTGAAGTAGATAAATCAAAAATTTATGTGATAAATTATTTTCCTTCCCAACTTGTGTCAAACACGTTAGATCATTTTTAGGGCATAGTGGATTCTACAGGAGGATTATCAATGATTTTATTAAGATTTATTTCGATACCTCTAGATTAATTTTTAATTATGTTGATTTTAATTTCAATGGTGCATGAAGAAAATCCTTTGATTATTTGAAAAGTAGAGTGATTAGACCACCAGTAATGCAACCACCCAATTAGGAAGAACCATTCGAGCTACTTTGTGAGCCTTCAAACCAAGCAGTTGGAGCAGTCCTTTCTCAGTGAATTGAGGGCAGGACACGAGTCATTTCATAGGACTCAAAAACCATTTATGTGGCCCAATTCAACAGCACAACAACAGAAAAAGAGTTTTTAGTAGTTTTTTTTTCTTAAGAATGATTTAGATCATATCTGCTTGGAACTAGTGTTATTGTGTTTTCTGATCATGCTGCTCTTAGGTACATGATGAAGAAGGATGAATCAAAATTGAGTCTAATTAGATGGATGCTACTACTTCATGAGTTTAACATAGACATAAAAGATAAGAATAGATATGAGAACCAAGTGGATGATCATTTAATTAGACTACCCAAAACTACTGAATTTGAAATTCCAGATAGTGGACCACTAAATGATCGCCTTCAAAGAGAGTAGTTGTACTTGATTGAAGGAGAAGTACCTTGTTATGATGACATTGTAAATTATCTGATAAAATCTCTGTTTCAATCTCATTTAAATTCTCACCAAATTCACAAATTGAAAGCTGAATCTAGATATTACATCTGGGATGATCCATTTCTTTGGAATATTTACAATGACCAAATGATCAGAAGATGTTTTCCTAAAAATGAAATTGAATTATTCATTATGTTTTATCAGACATTTGCTTGTGGAGGACACGTTGGACCTCAAAGGATAGAAATGAATGATTTAGTATCTGGACTTTATTGGCCAGCACTTTTCAATTAATCTCAAGAACTTTGAAAATAGTGTAAAAAATGTCAATTTATAGGAAATATTTCCAAGAGATAAGAAATTACCCAAGAGCCGCATAATTTATTGTGAAATTTGGGAAGTTTTGGTATCGGTTTTATGGTCCCTTTTTCAATGTCATTTGTAAATTCATATATTCTTCAAGCTGTTGATTATGCTTCCAAATGGGTGGAAGAAAAATCCACCAGGACTGACGATGCTAAAGTGGTTTGTGATTTTGTCAGGGCTACCATATTTTGATGGTTTGGGGTTCCCAGAGAAATCATTAATGAAAAGGGGGATCACTTTCACATGAGGATAAAATAGGATTTGTTGACCAAGTATGTGTTACACCATATAACATCAACTCCCTATCGTCCAAAGTCTAATGGGCAAGTGGATGTGTCCAATAGGGAATGAAAGGAATTTTGGAAAAGACTGTTAATCCAAATTAGAGGGATTGGATCAAAAGGCTTAAAAACACATTATGGGCTTACATGACAGCCTAAAAACACAATTATAACGAGTCCATATAGGCTGATTTATGGGAAACGTTGTCATTTACCTGTTGAATTGGAACACAAGGAAAAATGGGTCTTGAGGAAGATGAATCTAGATCTTGAAAGTACTGGGAAAGAGAAAAAATTTCAGTAACAAGAGATTGATGAAATTAAAAGGGAATCATTTTCAAATTCCAAGATTTACAAATAAAGAACAAGAGTAGCTCATGACAAACTGATCCATCCAAAAGACTTTCATAATAGAGAAAAAGTGTAATTATTCCATTCAAGACTCAAGCTAATGTCAGGTAAGCTTCGTTCCAGATGGGAAGGTCCATTTATAGTTACTCGTTTATATCATTTTTTGTAGTGCATATTTTGAAGGATGGAGAGAAGGATCCATTCACAGTTAATGGTCACAAGTTGAAGAAATTTTGTGGGACCTTGCCATCTAATCCAATGGAGGAGAACACACTCCGCCAACCTGTTTATCAATAAACTCCATTAGGTAGTACCTCTCCTTTATATTTTCATTATTTTTGTGATTCAATTTCAAATATTCTTACATTCTAAATCCATTTTAATACATTTTAGACACTGCATCAATTAATTTTTCTAGAGGGAACCTTTGCAGTTTATGATTTACATTTTTTTTTGTTTTCATATCAGTTTAAAAAAAAGTTTATGTTTCTAATTTTATGTGTCTATTTTTAAAATTTTGTGTGTTTTTTAAAATTTTGTGCTGAAATTATTATGTTTTACATTTTTGAAACCCATTTTCATGGGAAAAATAATTTATTCCAAGAAAACATAGCTTAAATGAATGTTGAAAATGACTTTGTTTCACGTTCAATTGTTTGGAAATTTCATGATAAAGTACACTGATTTTTGTATCCCATTACACATATCACACTCTTTATATTGGAAATCACATTCCCATGAGGCCTCTAAACCTATTGTTTTCATATTCTTTACATTCACCTCACTTCATGGGAGAGCCCAACAATGCTTGATTTAACCAGAATTTGACTTATTTCAATCAAAACATGAGGGTTTGAGTTACATGTGTGTTAAATTATTGAGTAATTATATGGGTTTAAAGATCCAATTTCAATAAAATCCTTTTATAATGGCCTGTCTTGAACATTTAGTCATTGTAGCCCTTCGATTCCATGAACTACCTATTAGGTTAGCCACATTACAAGCCATCATTCCCTATCCAACATGCTCTTAAAGTAAAATTTCATGATCTATTTGAACATAAGTTTGGGGGGAAGATATCTTGTGTTGTGATAATTTATTTGGTGAAACTTTAGGTTAAAATAAAATATTAAAGAGATGTTATTGATTATAAAAAAATTATTTTCATGAAATCGGTTCAATTTCTGTGGCTTTCATTACAAGAGAAGTTCCCCCTTTATGGGGTTCTAATAGAGAATGAAAGATGTACCTTTTCTAGAGATTTCAAGAAATATTATGTTTGAGAAGATTAAAATGTTTGCGGATAAAATGATGAACTTTGTGAAACTTCCTTGATATATCATTAAGACAGAGCTTATTTTATACTAAGGGGAGTGAAGACGAGACCATACTTTTGTGAAAATTAGAGTAAGGCAATTTTGCTTCAAAAAGAGCCAAGACCTCTTCATTCAGCCTCAAAATTTTCACATCTAAATACTACCATAGTAAAGACACAGAACAACTGTGAAAAGAAATCATGATAAACATATGTATTTGACTCACATCGGGTGGAGATGTAGGAATATATCAAGCCTATGGTGATCCTTGTATGAGTTTGGATGAGAAAGACATTGCAAAAAAAATTTAAATCTGTGTGATTATTTTTAATGAAAGATAGGTAAGTGTTTTATCTACATGAGAAAATATATGAAGGTAAAATATATTGAATGATATGAAATTATGAACTTGAAATTATAGTTTTTATGAGGCATGATATATTTTGTTTCCTGTTGTCAAATTGGATTATCATATGGATATGTGATTTAAATTTACTTCGATTTTATTTTATTTCTGACTTTTCCAAGAGTCCAAGTGATAAGTGTGGGGGGATTTATAGAGTTTATATTTTCATTGTTATTAATATTTTTTTAATGATTTAATCCCTAAAAATTATTCAATTTGAGTATAGTTTCATCATTTATGTGTTTTTGGTGTATATTTGGGCTTAAATGTGAAAATGGGGTAATTCATCAAAATTGACAGTTTTATATAGCTTCAGTTTTTTGGGAATGAAATTAATATTATTAGTCCAATTGAATTATATTTTTTTGGAGAATTCATATGCTCGTGGTTTATAAATATTTCTTCTGGACCAAGACCCAATTTGAAACCCAATGGTACAAGAATATCAGTCAAAATAGAGAAATCAGTTTGGCTGGCAGAATGGACCCCACTACATTTAATATGGAATACCACATTCAAATAACTTTCAAATTTGATTATTTTAGTTGGTGTCAATATAGGACTTCAAAAGGACGGTTCATTGTAAATTTCATAAATTTTAGATCTCATTAAGGCATCCTTTGGGCGCGTCAATGTGGAGTGGGTGAAATAGTGTTTGGAGGCCAGAAGAAGATAAACTAAATAATAAAGCCATATTATACTTTACAATAATCCAAATGAATTTATATTTTTCAGATTGATTGGACACTAAATTTACTACATCTTATAATAAGGGGTATCAGCTTGGTTCGGACTGCTGGTGGGCATAAGAGTGGAAAACGTCTGGAGAACAGATTCTAGAGTATCAAAATTTTGGTTCATTCTTTTCTATGTTTTGTTCTTCTTAGATTCGTAATGAATCCTTCTTCCCCCTTCAACTTGGTTACCCTTACCATGGTGGGTTATATCATATTAGTTATTGTGGAGGGGTAGGTTTACCCTTTTTTAATTCTGGAGTTCTTGCACTTAATGCTTTCATATCCTCATTTCTCTTCTGAAAATCGGTTTCAATTTCTTATAATTGTTTTTATTATCTTGTAACATGGTATCTGATAATAGATTCGGTTTTTTATTTTTATTTAGTCAATGATCAATATCTCCCTCCACTAGTTTTGGTTTTATATACGATGGAATAGACCAGGACATAGTGGTGAAGTACATGGTGATCACTGGTACGTGTGTGAGGAGTAGGGAATGTTCATGATTGTTTGGGATAAACAATACCCGATTGGGAATTGCCTAAGATAATATGGGGTATTTTCTACAACCATATTACACAATGTATGGAGAGTAGACCAACATAATGTTTTTGTAAGGTTTATTCTCAAATTATTATTTTACCAATGGAGTGAAATGTAACGATTGTGGATTCTCCCTCTTAACAATTTAGCAGAAGTGAATTGGGTAAAGTGAACAGTGATAGAATTACAATTAGAAAACCAACCCTAACCTAATCACTATTTCATGTCACGGATTTAAATCACATAATTTTTCAATTTCTTGTAATACATTCACTTAATTTATTTACTTTATTTAGTTTCATTCTGTTATTTTCAAAATCAAACAATTTCAAAAACAACATCACTTATTTCACTTATTTTTAGTGACAAACAATATTGTTGAGAACTCCTCTATCGAGACAACCTTGGTAACCCACTATAAGACAAATTAACATAGGTTATATTTGTTTTTTCCACAACCCACGATAGGCTCGTGTCATTGATCAACATTTTTATTTCCCAACTGTGGTTTGAAAGAATTTTGTTTACCCCATGTCCCCCTCATCATAATCAGAGAGATTCATTATTTTAGGGAATCAATTACTTTTCTCTTTTTTATATACTGTGTCACGACCCGTCCTCGGGGCCCGTGCCGTGACTACCCCAAGCCTGCCTTCCATAGGCCAGGGGCTGGCGACTAGCACCAAGGCGTAAATCCCAACAAAAAGGGAAGGCATTGCCTTTGAAAAGTAAACAAGCACCATAGAGTAAGCAAGCGGAAAAGTAAACACTAAGTAAAACTGTACAAGCTGTGCTGAAAGTAAAAAGGGGACGGAAATACAAGCCCAACTGTAAAGTACAGCTGAAAGGAAAAACAGCAACTGAAAATGGAAAACTGCAGCGTCGAGCCGTCCTCTGGAAGTCCCACCTGAAGGGTGGGTACAGATAGCCTCCACTGCTCCTCGGGTCCACCTAACCGCTCCGAGTACGTCCCGCCCAGTGGTCCACCTCCAGGTACTGTCCTGCTCCGCACGCCTCCTCCACAATCAGCGCTGTCCGTCGTCTGCAACCAACACCATGAAGTGCGGGCATAGCCCGTGCAGGGGTGAGTATAAGCTACTCAGTAGGGACCCCGAGACCCCCGAAGGTCTTCCGAAATCCACAAAGGATAATCCACAAAGGAAAGATACAATCACGAAGTAACATCTGACACGGCTTAGGTATATTCCCTTACATATACCTAAGTCTTCAATTCCCGTTCGGCTCCAACGTCCGAGCCCAAGCACAACCCAGTCCACACAGGAAAGAAAAACGTATACCCACACAGGATAGAACAACGCAATCCACAAAGGAGAGTAACACAAGATTCAGCTCACACAGGTATACTTCTTCGGATGACGATAAAGATGATCATTGAACCATCTAAGTCATCAGACCCACGAAGGATCGATAGGTACTAACCTTGCAGTGACCCAAACAGGATCGGGCCCACGCAGGACCTGTAGGAGTTGGCTCACACAGAACCGCTGAGAGATGACCCACACAGGATCAGACCCACACAGGATCGGGCCCACACAGGACCGGGCCCACGCAGGACCTGTAGGCGCTGGCTCACACAGAACCGCTGAGCGCTGACCCACGCAGGATCAGACCCACACAGGATCGGGCCCACACAGGACCGGTAGCACTGATCCACGTAGGATCGCTGAGTGCAGGAGTCGTCGCAGTCCGTTGAGGATCTCTGCACAGTCGTCACCGCAGTCCACTGAGGATCTCTGCACGGTCGTCGTCGGAGTCCACGGAGGATCTCTACACAGTCGTCGCCGCAGTCCACTGAGGATCTCTGCACGGTCGTCGTCGGAGTCCACGGAGGATCTCTGCACAGTCGTCGCCGCAGTCCACTGAGGATCTCTGCACGGTCATCGCTGTCGAAGTAGCAGTCGCAGCCAGCACTAGGGTTCCCGCACACAGCAAGCTCGTTCGGGAGGGTCCACTCCACGAGCCGAGAGGCTGATACATCAACTGACACGAAGTCCGAAGTTGATGTATCCAAAAGTTCCGTATCGTCAATAGGAACTCAACGTCGCAGACATCGCGTCAATCGGACGCCCGGTCTGAGATATATTGGCATTTTCGTCTCAGGGGCCCGGTTGGTTTTTAAGGAAAAACCAACCCGACCGCACTCCTCCTGCGTCCCAACCTTGGGCGGAGTATGCCAAAAGATCTGTCTCACTTAGAGGAACTCAACAAAGCTGACGGTACGTCAATAGGACGTCCGTAGCTCGAGATATGAGCGTTTCCGCTTCGAGGGCCCGGTAGGTCTCGTGTACGAACCAACCCGGACGAACTCAAAGTATTCTGAAACCTTGAGTGTGATATACCGAAACGACCATCTTGATCCAAGGATCGTGTTGCCGCTGACGGCGAGTCGTTTGGAGGCACACATCTCAAGTTACAGGCGTTTGAACGAAAACGTCCGAAGATGGGGGGTACGGGCCCGGGCCGACCCGGCCCGACCCCCCCTGGGTCAGCCCGAACCGGGTCGGCCCGACCCGGGTCTGACCTGGTTGGCCCGGCCCGGCCCGGCCAGGGCCGGTCCGGCTCGGCCGAGCGGCGCGGGTGGAAGCCGCGGGCGCCGACCCGCAGCCCGCGTGCGGGCCGCGCTGGCGAACCGCGGATGCGCTGAGCCGCATCCGCCTGGACGAACCGGACCCGCGCGCCGCGGGTCCGTTGGCCACCACCGCAGCCGCCTCCGGTCGCCGGCGCCGCGGCGCCCGCGACCCGCGTCGCCGGAAACTTCCGCGGGCCGCCGTCGTCGCTCCGGTGGCCCGTTTTCCTTCCCGTTTGCGCCGTTGCTCCTCCTGGGATCCGTTCATTACTGCGGGATCGTCAAACGTCTGCTGTGACACGTTCTGTCGTCGACCGTCAAATCCTCACAAAATGAAGAATGGCGGAGGGTCGTCGGGCCGTGTTCATTTGGCCCGCACCCTCCGGGTTAGAGATAAACAACCGGGAGAAATTGTTCAACAAATGAACCGACAATTTTAATTAAAATAAAATTGTTCATTTGAAACCGACTTTTTTAATTTTCAAAGAACGTTCACCGGAAAATTAAAAAGGGGTAATTTTCCAAAATAAATCCCTACCTCGCTGATCGTCGTGCGCGGGCGTTCTTCGCGGAAGAGATCGTCGCGGAAGAGAGGGATCGTCGCGTCGTCGCGGGGAGGCGTCGCGTCGTCGCGGAAACCGGCGTTGAGTCGGCGAACTCAACGAACCAAGAACAACAGATTTAAATTATTAGTATTTAAATTTGTGTTTAAACCCCAATAAAAGAACCTTGAGCGGAAGTCCGAAATCACTCACCTCAAATGGTCGGTGATCGGAGATCGGAGATCGGAAGAACGTCTCGGGTGAAGGCGTCGTCGATTTCCGGGCTCGGTGTTCTTCGTGTTCTTCGCGTTCTTCGTGTTCTTCACGAGGGAGAAGAAGTTACGATGGTTCTCTCAAATCTTCTCAAGCACAAATAACCAGAGGTTAAGCGTTGGCCTTATTTTATGATTATGCCAACGAATTTGAAAAACTGGTTAAGAAACAATCCATCAATTCGTTGAATTATTTCAACGAAAGAAACGACCCAATTAATTCACGAAAGAAACAGCCCATTTAATTCACGAAATAACCCGCCCAATTAAATGGTCTGTTATGAATTTAGAAAACGATTCGGTTGACTTTCATTAAGACGGGTTTTCACGGGTGTGTTTCTTAGCAGAAAGAAACGGCGGGGCTCGTGCGGGCCCCACCTCACAAATATCCTACCAAGGGGGTAGGATATTTCTGGATAGCATCCTATCCAGTTCAACTCAGTTCAAGCCGCCTTCAAGTGGCTTCAAGTGGCTTCCAAGTGGCTTAAGTGAAATAAAATAAAGTTGTCGCAAAATTATTTTATTTCTTAACTTTAAGCCCGAAAATTAAAAACCACACCCGAGAAAACGCAACTCCGGAAGAGGCGTTTCTAAGCGAATACCGGCGCTGCGATTTCATCGGTGCCCTCAGAATTCGATTCCGGGCACCGGTTCAAAAGTTAGAAAAACCCGCTCGTCCGTTCACTGAACGTACCCGAGCCAAACTTCGGAAAATGATTCCGGGCACACCGGGCCTCGGAATCAGGCGCCGTCAGAAACTGTGTTCTTGTAAAATTCCAAAGAAAATTAAGAAAAACAATTTCCTTGAAATTTACGGGTCTTTAAATTACTCCCACCTCAGGACTTTACGTCCCCGTAAAGATACATCAAAAACTAGGGAAACAAATGTGGGTACTGAGCACGCATCTGAGCCTCCCGCTCCCAAGTGCTCTCCTGGAGGTTCCCGTGCTGCCATCTGATGCGCACAAGAGGAATCGATCGCCCATGTAGGACCCGCTCTTGTCGATCCTCTATCTCCACTGGGACCTCCGCAAAAGTCGCTCCATCATCCACGTCTAGCTCCCCATAGTCAATGATGTGCGTCGGGTCGTGCACGTATCTCCTCAGCTGGGATACGTGGAAGACGTCGTGCACCCGGTGCAACTGAGGTGGCAGAGCCAGGCGATAAGCCACCTCGCCAATCCTGCTGAGGACCTGGAAAGGCCTGATGAAGCGTGGAGACAACTTTCCGCCTCGGCCAAATCTCCGCAAAGCACGTCGAGGTGAGACACGCAAGAAGACGTGGTCGCCATCCTCGAACTCTAGTGGCCTCCGCCTCCTGTCAGCATATGACTTCTGCCAGCTCTGTGCTGTCCTCATCCGCTCCTGGATGACCTGGACCTTCTCTGTCGTGGCCCGGACCATCTCTGGTCCCACAAGTGCTGAATCTCCAGGGTCTGTCCAGCACAAAGGAGATCTGCAAGGCCTGCCGTACAACGCCTCGTAGGGTGCCATCCCGATGGTGGAGTGGTAGCTGTTGTTGTACGCGAACTCCACCAAGGGTAGGTGGTCCTCCCAGCTGCGTCCAAAGTCAAGTACACATGCGCGGAGCATGTCCTCGAGAGTCTGAATGGTCCTCTCCGTCTGACCATCCGTCTGAGGGTGAAAGTCGGTGCTCAGACGTAGTCGCGTCCCGAACGCCTCCTGCAACCCCTTCCAAAGCCGGGAAGTAAAACGAGCGTCCCGATCGGAGACGATAGTCGATGGCACACCGTGAAGTCGTACAATCTCCTGAACGTAGAGACGCCCCAAGCTCTCCACTGTGCCCTGCTCTCGGATGGGTAAGACGTGTGCCGACTTGGTGAGTCGGTCAACAATCATTCAAATGGAATCGTGACCTATGGAAGTGCGTGGAATTCTAGTCAAGAAGTCCATAGATATCCCATCCCACTTCCACTCCAGGACCTCCATGGGCTTTACCAAACCTACTGGTACCTGATTCTCTGCCTTCACCTGCTGGCAGGTGAGGCACCGTGAAACGAACTCTGCCACAGCCTTCTTCATGCCCGGCCACCAGTGCTGTCGTCTGAGATCCTGGTATATCTTCGCCACTCCGGGGTGTACCGCCAAAGGAGAAGTGTGAGACTCTCTCAGCACCTCCTCTCGTAAGGCGACTGGTACCAAGGTACATCCTCTGAAAAGGACATCGTGCTCTGCTCCAAGGGAGAAACCATCAGGTGCATGTCCCGAGGATATCTGTGCACGCCGTGTCTCACAGTCGATGTCCCCACGCTGTGCCTCTCTGACCCGCTGAAGAAGTGGAGGAGAGACTGTGAGAGACTGAAGGAAGGCTGCTCCATCTCTATCCACGAAGGATATCTGCAAAGCGGCTAGCTGCTCTGTCACCTCCTCAAGTAGCTGGATGCCCGTCCTCCTGCTGAGGGCATCAGCCACCACATTCCCCTTCCCAGGAGTATAGACTATCTCTAAGTCATAGTCCTTGAGGAACTCGATCCATCGCCGCTGTCTCAGGTTCAGGTCCTTCTGAGAAAAGATGTACCTGAGACTCTGGTGGTCAGAAAAGACTGTGAAGCGCTCGCCCATCAGATAGTGTCGCCATGTCTTCAGGGCAAAGACCACTGCTGCCAACTCTAAGTCATGGGTAGCGTAGTTCTGCTCATGAGGCCTCAACTGACGTGATCCGTAGGCAATCACGGCCCGTTCCTGCATCAGGACACACCCGAGTCCGGTCCCTGATGCATCACATTAGACTACGTATCCAACTCCCTCCTCAGGCAACCTCATGATGGGTGCGCTGGTCAACCTCTGCCTCAGCTCCTGGAAGCTCTGCTGACATCCGTCTGACCACACGAAGGGTTTCCCCTTCTTCGTCAACACTGAGAGTGGGGCCGCAACTCTGGAGAAATCCAGCACAAATCTCCGATAGTATCCGGCTAGGCCCAAGAAACTCCGCACCTCTGTCACGCTCTTGGGTGGCTCCTAAGCTAGCACTGCCTCGATCTTCGCAGGATCCACTGCAACTCCCGCCTCAGAAATGACGTGCCCCAAGAAGTGGACCTCACGTAACCAGAACTGACACTTCGAGAGCTTGCCATAAAGCTGGTGCTCTCGGAGTGTGTCTAGTACAACACGCAGGGGGTAGGTGTGCTCCTCCTCCATCGTCGAGTACACCAAAATGTCCTCGAAGAAGACCACGACAAATCGATCGAGGTATGGCTGGAAGATCCTGTTCATGAGGCTCATGAACACTACTGGAGCATTGGTCACACCAAAAGGCATAACCAAGAACTCATAGTGGCCATACCGACACCTGAAGGCCGTCTTCTGCACATCCTCATCTCTAACTCTGAGCTGATGATAGCCAGACCTGAGGTCTATCTTCGAGAACCACCGTGCTCCCTTGAGCTGGTCGAAGAGATCATCAATCCTGGGTAGCGGATACTTGTTCCTCACTGTCACCTGATTCAGGAGACGATAATCGACACATAGTCGCAAGCTCCCGTCCGCCTTCTTGGCGAACAAAATCGGGGAAGCCCAGGGCGAAACACTGGGTCGGATGAACCCCTTGCCCTGCAAGTCCTCCAACTGTACCCGCAGCTCTCGAAGCTCAGCGGGGGCCATCCGATATGCTGGAGTGGATATCGGGGCTGTCCCGGGGTACATGTCAATATAAAATTCTACCTCTCTGCGAGGAGGTAGTCCTGGAACGTCGTAGGGAAAGACGTCCGCATACTGATCCACCACTGCAGGAAAACTGGGACTCCGCACGTCAACTGCTCCCAGGATGAGGCTAGCCAACTGATGAGTGAAGGGCTGACCTCTCCTCTGCGTGAGTCCATCCTGTGCTGCTAAGGCTCCCTTCTCGCCGGTGAAGGTGAACCTACTCCCATCGGTGCGCACACATCGCACATTGCGCCTAATGCAGTCAATATGAGCATGGACCGTAGATAACCAATCCATGCCCAAGATGACGTCGTAAGGCCTCGATGCTGCTACAAGAAGATCTCAGCCAAAGCTCTCACCTCCTAGAGTAAGCTCACACTGCCGGCACCAGTGCGTAATCGTCGAGTCTGCTCCCGTAGGAGTCTCTAGCCGTAAGGATCGAGCCAACGGCTCTGTCGGAATCTCCGAGCTCCGAACAAGGGCAGTGTCTATGAAAGAGTGACTCGCTCCTGTGTCTATCAAAACTGCAGAAAGGGTGGAATAGACACAGATCGTACCTCGAATCATCTCTGGCGCGCCGCGGTCGTAGGCCTCCGCTGCCTGGAGCTGAGCCTGTCTCTGCCCGCCAGCTCCCTGTGGTCGCTGGCACTGGAACTCGTGCAGAGCCCCAAGGCGTCGTGCGTCGTCAGCTGCCAGTGCTGGAAGCATCGGGGGCTCGGTGGGTAAAGGTACCGCCGGTGCCTCTGCTGTCAACGGGCCCTGTACCGTGGCCTCGTCGCTCGGCGGGCTGTCGTCGCGCCCTACTCTAGGAACCCTAGCTGGCTGATGTCGTCGTGCCATCCTGAAAAGGAAACAAGTATGCCACAGTCAGAACAGTATACCTAGTGAGCTGACACAAGTAATCACAAAGAAATCATGAAACACACATGCAATAAATGTTTTCATGCATTAAGTCAGGAATCAGAAGTCAGGGTCCTGGTGCATGGATACGTCGGCCGCCGCACCAACACTGGACTCCCTGGACTGATAACCACACTCAATACACTAAACACTTTTGCTTCACATAGAAGAAAGATCAGAGTCTGTGGTAGAACCGACCACCTTTGATACCAATTTGTCACGACCCGTCTTTGGGGCCCGTGCCGTGACTACCCCAAGCCCGCCTTCAATAGGTCAGGGGCTGGCGACTAGCACCAAGGCGTAAATCCCAACAAAAAGGGAAGGCATTTCCTTTGAAAAGTAAACAAGCACCACAGAGTAAGCAAGCGGAAAAGTAAACACTAGGTAAAACTGTACAAGCTGTGCTGAAAGTAAAAAGGGGCCGGAAATACAAGCCCAACTGTAAAGTACAACTGAAAGGAAAAACAGCAACTGAAAAGGGAAAACTGCAGCGTCGAGCCGTCCTCTGGAAGTCCCACCTGAAGGGTGGGTACAGATAGCCTCCACTGCTCCTCGGGTCCACCTAACCACTCCGAGTACGTCCCGCCCAGTGGTCCACCTCCAGGTACTATCCTGCTCCGCACGCCTCCTCCACGATCAGCGCTGTCCGTCGTCTGCAACCAACACCACGAAGTGCGGGCATAGCCCGTGCAGGGGTGAGTATAAGCTACTCAGTAGGGACCCCGAGACCCCCTAAGGTCTTCTGAAATCCACAAAGGATAATCCACAAAGGAAAGATACAATCACGAAGTAACATCTGACACGGCTTAGGTATATGCCCATACATATACCTAAGTCTTCAATTCCCGTTCGGCTCCAACGTCCGAGCCCAAGCACAACCCAGTCCACACAGGAAAGCAAAACGTATACCCACACAGGATAGAACAACGCAATCCACAAAGGAGAGTAACACAAGATTCAGCTCACACAGGTATACTACTTCGGATGACGATAAAGATGATCATTGAACCATCTAAGTCGTCGGACCCACGAAGGATCGATAGGTACTAACCTTGCAGTGACCCACATAGGATCGGGCCCACGCAGGACCTGTAGGAGTTGGCTCACACAGAACCGCTGAGAGATGACCCACACAGGATCGGGCCCACACAGGACCGGGCCCACGCAGGACCTGTAGGCGCTGGCTCACACAGAACCGCTGAGCGCTGACCCACGCAGGATCGGACCCACACAGGATTGGGCCCACAGAGGACCGGTAGCACTGATCCACGTAGGATCGCTGAGTGCAGGAGTCGTCGCAGTCCGCTGAGGATCTCTGCACAGTCGTCACCGCAGTCCACTGAGGATCTCTGCACGGTCGTCGTCGGAGTCCACGGAGGATCTCTACACAGTCGTCGCCGCAGTCCACTGAGGATCTCTGCACGGTCGTCGTCGGAGTCCACGGAGGATCTCTGCACAGTCGTCGCCGCAGTCCACTGAGGATCTCTGCACGATCGTCACTGTCGAAGTAGCAGTCGCAGCCAGCACTAGGGTTCCCGCACACAGCTAGCTCGTTTGGGAGGGTCCGCTCCACGAGCCGAGAGGCTGATACATCAACTGACACGAAGTCCGAAGTTGATGTATCCAAAAGTTCCGTATCGTCAACAGGAACTCAACGTCGCAGACGGCGCGTCAATCAGACGCCCGGTCTGAGAGATATTGGCATTTTCGTCTCAGGGGCCCGGTTGGTTTTTAAGGCAAAACCAACCAGACCGCACTCCACCTGCGTCCCAACCTCGGGCAGAGTATGCCAAAAGATCCGTCTCACTTAGAGGAACTCAACAAAGCTGACGGTACGTCAATAGGACGTCCGTAGCTCAAGATATGAGTGTTTCCGCTCCGAGGGCCCGGTTGGTCTCGTGTACGAACCAACCCGGCCGAACTCAAAGTATTCCGAAACCTTGAGTGCGATTTACCGAAACGACCGTCTCGATCCAAGGATCGCGTTGCTGCTGACGGCGAGTAGTTTGGAGGCACGAAGCTCAAGTTATGGGCGTTTGAACGATAACGTCCGAAGATGGGGGGTACGGGCCCGGGCCGACCCGGCCCGACCCCCCTGGGTCGGCCCGACCCGGGTCCGAACCGGTTGGCCCGGCCCGGCCCGGCCAGGGCCGGTCCGGCTCGGCCGAGCGGCGCGGGTGGAAGCCGCGGGCGCCGACCCGCGGCATGAGAAGAAACCGCGGCCCGTGTGCGGGCCGCGCTGGCGAACCGCGGACGCGCTGAGCCGCGTCCGCCTGGACGAACCGGACCCGCGTGCCACGGGTCCGTTGGCCGCCACCGCCGCGGCTTCAGCCGCGGCCGATCTCGTCCGGCGGTGCGCCGGGGCGCCGCCGATAACTTCTGCGGGCCGCCGGCGTCGCTCCGGTGGCCCGTTTTCCTTCCCGTCTGTGCCGTTGCTCCTCCCGGGATCCGTTCTTTACTGCGGGATCGTCAAACGTCCGCTGCGGCACGTTCCGTCATCGACCGTCAAATCCGCACAAAACGAATAACGGCGGAGGGTCGTCGGGCCGTGTTCGTTTGGCCCGCACCCTCCGCGTTAGAGATAAACAACCGGGAGAAATTGTTCAACAAATGAACCGACAATTTTAATTAAAATAAAATTGTTCATTTGAAACCGACTTTTTTAATTTTGAAAGAACGTTCACCGGAAAATTAAAAAGGGGTAACTTTCCAAAATAAATCCCTACCTCGCCGATCGTCGTGCACGGGCGTTCTTCGCGGAAGAGATCGTCGCGGAAGAGAGGGATCGCCGCGTCGTCGCGGGGAGGCGTCGCGTCGTCGCGGAAACCGGCGTTGAGTCGGCGAACTCAACGAACCAAGAACAACAGATTTAAATTATTAGTATTTAAATCTGTGTTTAAACCCCAAGAAAAGAACCTTGAGCGGATGTCCGAAATCACTCACCTCAAATGGTCGGTGATCAGAGATCGGAGATCGGAAGAACGTCTCGGGCGAAGGCGTCGTCGATTTCCGGGCTCAGCGTTCTTCGCGTTCTTCGCGTTCTTCGCGTTCTTCGCAACGGAGAAGAAGTTACGATGGTTCTCTCAAATCTTCTCAAGCACAAATAACCAGAGGTTAAGCGTTGGCCTTATTTTATTATTACACGAACGAATTTGAAAAACTGGTTATGAAACGATCCATCAATTCGTTGAATTATTTCAACGAAAGAAACGACCCAATTAATTAACCAAAGAAATAGCCCATTTAATTCACGATATAACCCACCCAATTAAATGGTCTGTTAAGAATTTATAAAACGCGTCGGTTGACTTTCATTAAGACAGGTTTTCACGGGTGCGTTTCTTAGCGGAAAGAAACGGCGGGGCTCGTGCGGGCCCCACCTCACAAATATCCTACCAAGGGGGTAGGATATTTCCGGATAGCATCCTATCCAGTTCAACTCAGTTCAAGCCACCTTCAAGTGGCTTCAAGTGGCTTCCAAGTGGCTTAAGTGAAATAAAATAAAGTTGTCGCAAAATTATTTTATTTCTTAACTTTAAGCCCGAATATTAAAAACCACACCCGAGCAAACGCAACTCCGGAAGAGGCGTTTCTAAGAGAATACCGGTGCTGCGATTTCATCGGTGCCCTCAGAATTCGATTCCGGGCACCGGTTCAAAAGTTAGAAAAACCCGCTCGTCCGTTCACTGAACGTACCCGAGCCAAACTTCGGAAAATGATTCTGGGCACACCGGGCCTCGGAATCAGGCGCCGTCAGAAACTGCGTTCTTGTAAAATTCCAAAGAAAATTAAGAAAAAAATTTCCTTTAAATTTACGGGTCTTTACATACTGCATGACATGATTATTCATTTTCATATATATGAATATTCTTTTAACCAACCAAATAATGATAATTAAATGGTTTAAATTAAATTTATATTGATGTATAATTTCATTCTCTAATTTTATAATTTTGATATAATTTTGATATTGTGACAATACGGGTTCAATTCCGTACCGAAAATCATGGTCATCAGGGAATTTGTTTTCTATTTTTTGTGATTATAGAACCTTCTTGTGATTGTTTGGAGTCACCGTATATTTATATTTGAGTAACCCATTATACTTATTTATAGAAATGTTTTCTCTTAGATCTATGGCCTCTGTAATATTTACCCAAAAATAAAATACTACAATTGATAAAATTCAACCATTTATTTATCTAAAATAAATTATTTTTTTGGTTTTTGGTTGTGATGTAGTTTTGAAATGTCATGGATTGTTATTTTCTATTGTGTTGTTATGAAGTGATGTTTTTTTTTTAAATGTATTGGGGTAATTATGTTAGGGTCTTTATAGCCATGTTGTATGTGGTGGTGATGGAATGTAATATTAGATATACCTCTGAGATGGTGGTAATGTAGTTCGTGGTGCCATATTACAGTTTATTTGTTGTTTGTGTAGTGTTGTGATAGATACCTTGGTTTTAATAGAATTGTTAAATAATGATTGTAATTATTGGGGTTTGTTCCCATACTGGGTTTAAAATTCTTAATAAATGAATTTAAAATGGGTTATGTGGTAAGATGATGTTTTTGATAAATGAAAAATAGGCTATATTATTGAATTTTGGGAAATGAAATATGTTTCATGTGTACTTTATGATGTTTTTCATTTTGTGGTGGTAGTGACATTGGTGGTGTTGTGAGTTGGTTAGTGATTTGTTGTGAACAATAAGATGTGATTCTCCGTGGTTTAAATATATATTTATATGTTCCCTATAATAATCAAAATGAACCCCATCCATTTCAATATACATGTGATAAACCATTTATATTTATTTTTGGGTGTTTTTTCAATGATCCATGTGATGAAAAAGGATTGATGGCTACTTGCTCATTCACACTCTCTCTTCTAGGATAGTAGATATGTGATGAAAAAATTAGAGTATGTATGATAGTGAACTAATTTATGTCCATTGATTATTTGGATGGGATGATGTGTGATAATGCAATGGTATTGTGGCCCTAATGACATCTAATGAGATGATATGTGCATTTGCTATACAAAGCAGGCCCATGTTTCTTTGGATGAGATGGGATGTGATCGTGATGTGTAGTGGTGGACTAGCTTTCTGTGATAACTATGGGATGTGATAATTCTATGAGGTGGTGGTATATCTTATATAAAAGATATATAATATCTAAAACGTATGATGTTTTTTGGAGAGAAGAGAGTTAATTAAAATGTGGTGTAGGGTAACCTTTAATGATATGATTCTTATTATATTTGGATACTTGTAATGTTTCATTTGGCTAGAAAATCTTGGTGAGGTTTGGATTGGATAGTGAACATAGTATTGGTAATGTTTTTATGATGTTTTATCATGTTTCAAAAAATATTACTATTACCAAAATTTCCTAGGAGAATTTTTCATACTATATGTAACTTTAATCTCACCAATGTGTATAAACATATTCTTAGGATTTATGTATTACTATATAGTCTATGATGAGAAAATCTAGATTAGACCATGAGACAGTTTTTTTTCATCAATGATTTATTTATTCTTTTAGGGATTTACATTGTAGTATTTTTTCTATACTTGTTTATGTTATCATATATTGTGGGGAATTTTTTCCATTCCATTTTATATTATTTCATGGTATTGTTTATGGTTAATTTATCCTATCTCAAGATCATATATTATTATAAATTGTAATTACTCTAATTACATTATATTTTTATACCCTTAGTACTAGTTTATATATTGAGGCCCACTGGTGGTGGGAATCAGGGGGTCATTATATCTCTCTATTCATTGTGGTTTATTTTATGGGAGGGAGACATAATTGGAATGACATGAATTTGGTTTACACTATAATATGGGGGTACATTGTAAAATAATTAAATCATTTTGAATAATTTTTTTGTAATGTTTTTGGAATTTTAAGGAATTAATATAGAAAAGGTAGGTTTTAGGTCATAAATCCATGGCCTATTGAACTTACAACATAAATTTTAATATATATAATTTACCAACATTCTTCTGGTATAAAATATGTTTTTTACCAATCCTTCCTCATTTATCTTTCACAAAATTACCTTTTCTTAAAGAACCCATTGTGATTTATAATGATATTCTAGAGATCCTTCCCCTTCTTTAATTCTTGTGTTATTATGGTTGTGTTTTTGTTATTCGAGGTGAACTACCCTCCATCATGAGTTGTTTTTAATGTTGTCTTCCTCTGTAGACATGATTCGGTCATATTCCCATTGTTTGGGGGAACGTTAGGAGGTGTTTTTATGAAACAATAGTTTAGTTTTGGATAATATATATGTTCTTAGTGTGATAGTGATTTTAGGTTGTTTCTTCTGTTCCATGTACTTTTTAGTGAGAATATAATGCTTCCTGGAGGAACATAATCCCTCTCTTAGAACTTTTTTTATCAGTAATGATAATTATTATATTTATTACAAATGGTAATGTCTATTTTAATATAATAATAACGATAATGATTATGTATACTTGAAACTGTTGGGGGTGGGGGTGAAATGAGTCACATCCCTTTTACAGTATTCATATTATTAGGTTGTTTATATTTTATGGGATAAATTTACCATCGAAAATTAGGGCCATTATGGGATTTATTATCAAACTATTTATTATGAATATATAATATTTTTTTTGTTTATTTGGAATCACCCTATAATGTAAATTAATAACCACATAAATATTATTAATAAAAAAGATTCTATGAGATATAAGGTGTTTTTTATGACATCCCGTAATGTATTTAGAGGAATTGTTAAATGTCCATTTTTTAATAAATCTAAAAGATTTTTTTTATGATTTTATTGAAATGTTTTTGGAGGTGATGAGATGGAATGATAGGTCATAATATGAGATAGTGATTTTATCATATTTTTGTCCATGAATTTGGGATAAAATGGGATGGTTTTATTTGTCATGATATGGGGTGGAAGTGATTAATTGTTTTTTTTGTTGTGGTTATGTCATGGTGATGATGTGGGACTTGTTGGATTGGTAATATTTATGTGTTTTTTTGTCTGTGATGTCTTTTAAGGTGTGCTTCAATTCTCATTATTAGTAATGGAATTTTTAAATAATGATTGAAATTAATGGGGTGTGGTTTCATTGCTGGGATAGAAATTCTTAATGACTAAAATAATATTGGGAAATGTTTTAAAATATGGTTGTTGAAAGTTACTGAAATGGATGAGATGGATAATGGAATTTATTGCCCATATGAAATGTGGCGTGTTTCTTATGTGGTGTTTTGTATTTATTTGTCGCTAACATGGATTTGTTGTGAGTTGGTTAGTTATTTTTGTAAATATAGATGTTGGGACTCTATGTGGTATATATATATACATTCCTTATTATTTTCTATATCCACCACACTACCCTTTAGAACCACATAACAATAATTATATATTTATATGGGGGGAGTTTCTACTATAATTCTATTTATGAGGAAGGTTGTATGACTATCCACTAATTTATACCTCTCTTCCATGAGAGTATACATGTATAGGTTGCGATGGATATAGGTCAGATAGTGCACTCAGTAATGGCCTTTGTGTCTATTAATGAGATGTGATGAAACTGTGAATTTGAATTCTGGCCCCTGTGTCTTTAGATGGGAGGTGATGTGGCCATTCAATGGGCTGGTTTCTTGAGTTTTATCAGGATATATGTGATTTGATGTTATTTCACCATGATTTGGGGTGGAGATTTATTGTATATGAAACAGGATAATATACTGGGATGTATGATATTGTGTTGTAGTGTGGGAAATCATTGTGAAAGTGAATTAGTGTAAACATTATCAATATTAGATAAATTATATTGGAATAATTTTTAAGTGTTATTTGGTAAAAGTTCCTTGGTAAGGTTTGGTTTGGATTGTTGACTTGGTTTCTGTGCATTTGTTTCTGTTTTTTTCTCACATATACATTAGTATGATTCGTTCACTTGGGCATGAGAGTAATTTGTTTCCCTACTGAGTATACTCATATGATCACCCTATTTATAGAATCTAAATTTATGTTATCTAGGATGAAAATTATGACCATTTGAGATATTCCTTGTTCAGATCATTGAGAAATTGTTAAGTAACATCCCTTTCATATCCTTTAGGAATTATCATTGAAGTCCTTTATTAATATATTTTTTACATGAATGTGTGTGATTGATTTTGATTAGTTTTTATAATATTTCATGGATTTTCTTTTGGTTGATTCATATTATCTCATGATTGTATTATATTTAAAATGCTAATTCGACACATTTAATTAGATTTGTATTCTCTTGGAGCTAGTCTCTTACATAAGGCCTACTAGAACCATGAATAGAGGGGGAATTATAATTATGCATTCATCACGGTGTCTTTAAAGGGAGGTGATCATGATTGAGTGGTATCCAAAGGTATAGTTGAGGGATTGGATGGAGATTATATTTTCTGAATGTTTTTATTTAATGGGTTGGTATAGTGATTCTGCTAGTTGACCTTGGTGCATGGCATAGGCCAGGTAGACTTGCAAGGACATGGGATTTTAGGGCCCCATGTGATATTAGGGAAAAATATTGAAATTATTTAGCCACCCAGTGTGGTGGACCTAATTTTTGGGTACATACCTAGGAGAGGTACATTCACCATGATTACAAGGGTTCTTATTTGAATTAGGTTTTCATGAGGAGTTAATTTTAAAATCATGTGTTCCAATTTAGATAATTGTAACACTTGTAAGGGGATGGGTAAATATGTGACATCATTTTGTTATATATTTTTTTACTTATGAAAATACGTTCACCTCTTATTAAAGTGGTCATTTATTGTTGAAAATAATTCATAAACTCCTCGAAAAGAACAAAAGAATTTATAAGGATCACAATTCAATTAGAGTAGATATATCAATTATATGGATTTTAAATGATCCAATTCCACAATATACTCAAGAATAAAATTAATTTATATGGAATAAAACAACTATGATATATCATTTCACCCAGGTAGCACTATGTAATCAAATTAACAATATGTGTGATCCTTCTTGAAAAATGACTCAGGACAATGTTTTTTTAAAAAAAAATTATGATCCTAATTTTTAAAATTTAATAAATATAAATTTTCAAAGATGTTAATCACCTTTTTACTCAGATGCTGGTATGAACAATATATTCTTTGATGAAAAACTCTATCTGATTCCCTAGTATAACCTTTCTAGTCTGATTTTTTAATATGGTAATATATCTCTCCAGAATACTGTTAAAAAAACCTAAACACTTTTTGCGTCATTTTGGAAATCCCAATATGATAATCCTTCCAACTGAATATGACAATCCAACCATCTGAAAATTATAATCCTTCCATCTGTATATGATTATCAATGTAACTAAATATGATAATCCATAAAATATAAAACATATGACTAAATAAGATAAACAACTAAATAAGTTGATCATATGAATGCATTTCAATATTGTCTAATCCCTTTTCACTTATATCCTGCATGACTTCTTCATGAAAAACAATTTGGAAACCTTTTTTCTCAAAAGATCCCCAACATCACTCTACTTAATATTAACAGTACTTTATTCATAAATGAACTATGTACTCCATTACTTTTATACTCCCCCAAAAGGGGGTTTGGGAGGGATTCATGAAAACATTCCTTCCCAACAAAATTACCTGAATTTTCATGTTTCCATGAATTTTGCATCCATATTGGATTGCCAATGATTCTCAACTCTCTTTGTCTCATTCGAATGATCTTTAATGTAATAAAAAGTGTAGCTATACTCTAACCGATATAAAAAACACCATATCAATTGTGATTTATCATTTTGATTCACTTAGTATGATTTTTTCACTACGATCCCCAATAATAGTTTTATAAATGAGGAAATAGAAAATATAATGATTTCTTTATATAGATTCATTATAATGATGCACTATTACATGTGATGAAAACAAACATGTTATTATAACTTCAAGCACCACCTTTGACATGACATCTAATAATCTCAATGTTTGTTCATATTCATTTCATTAATCGGGCCCATAAAAATATTCTTCCGACAATTATGATTCTATTTAATGTATGATAGACTGGTATTATCAACTATAGAAACAAAAACTTATTTCTATTTTAAATACGATACTAATGTCTTTTCTACAGAAAAAGTTATTTTACTAGTGAATATGATTGTATACCGAATATAATGGATTAGTATTCAGAATCTATGACATTAGAAACTTACTTAATTGACAAACTCCTTCTACTATCCTGAATTCCATCATGACAATGAATTCATTGATTACCAACATTAACATCATTGAGTGTTAATGGAATGTATTGGTAAATCCCCTTCCACTATCATCATATCTATTTTGTTCTCATACTAAATACGATTGATGTGATTATGATTAGACTGAATATGATTGGAAGCAAATCATACAATATATCGTTGTTTTATCAATCATAAATCACAAGTTTTTAACATACATTTGATTTATGAGAACTCCATGATTAACACTCAATCATCATGTTTATATGATATACATTCATACTCTTATTCCCCAAAATTAGGAGCTCATCATCCAATCCATACTCGAAGTGAGTTTGGTGATATCGTTCATCCAAAAAACAACTTCTCAATATGATGGAATTTCTCAACCATTGAGAGTTTGATTTTCTTGAATATGATGGCCAGTTTGATTTTCGTTAAAAACAAATTAAGGATATTTCACTTATACTTAAACTTCTATTTATTATAAAACATCATTGATAATATCATGGCATGTCCTCTAAGGCCTTTGTTGTGACTCCCCCAAGCCCACCTCTTGATGGCTGGGGGTTGGCGACTATCACTGAATGTGTCAAACTACATGTGGGAGGCATATTAATGAGTACCATTACAAACACATAATCAATCACTTCCTAAGAAAAATTAAAAAGGGAACATGAAAGCTAATAAACAACCACTAAGATTAAAAGTACAACTGAATGTAAATGGGCTAGAATACAAACCCAACAAAAATAGTTGAAAAAAAGTAAGTGATAGATTGATGGGAAGCTATCTGCTGAAAACCCAACCTAATGGGAAGGTATAAAGTTGATACCAGAATCTGTAGAAGTATATACTATGTGCCTAATCTGATAGGGAACCACCTATTTTAGGGCCACCATGTCCTCCGCTAAGTTTCCTACAATCTGCACTAGATACAACACGTGTGGGTAAAGCCCGTTCAGGGGTGAGTAAAAAAATAATTAGTATGGACCCCAAAACAACAAGTAAATACCACTAATAAATCCATAGGAAACCACAAAGCATTGTCATGAAGCAATATAGATCACGCTAGTTATAATCTAGACTAATAATTTAAGACCATCTGTCATATCAATAACACCTAGGGATGCTGGGGTATTCATCACTGATGATTAGCATCGGTATGATGGGTGACATAGTGTCTCTCCCCACCGTGGGCCTTCTGGGTCACATAGAGCCTCTTCCCAATATCCTTGGACTGATATGGTACTCATACCTGATTATCACCATGGCTATGCTGGTTCACAAAGAGTCGGTCTCAACCATTGGACCACTGGGTCACAAAGTGAATATTACCACATTGGCAATCATAATAAGGGATTCTTTATAGATGAGTACCGTGGGACACTGTTTTCCCACATAGCCACTTCCCACCATGGGAGTATCGGGTCACACACAACTACTTCCAACTGGGCCATCATAGTTGACCCATACAGAGTCACTAGCTGATGCCCACTAGTCGTAGGGCGTGGAGAGAAATTTCTAATATTTCCAAAGTGTAGTCTAGTGATTAACCCTAGGATGTCTCCTAAAGATGAGTTCACACAAAAATAGTTTTACAATTTTTAAATCGGGTAAAAATGGTGTGTTTATAGAATAAATTAAAAAGAAAATGATTGGAGGAAATTCTAAATTCAAATGATTAATAAGTATAATATTAAAATGATTATTAGGTAGAGATTAGATTCCTAATTAAATTCTATAGTTGTTAAATTTCATTTAATCCTATTCTTCATAGTGAATTAATGTGAGTTTCCGCAATTGCTTCGTCTCATTTCCATGGTGAAATTTTGATAGTGCGAGAAAACCTTATTATGATCTCAGCTTGGTAAACACTCCATCCATGTGAAAAATAGTTATATTGAATATATTAAATTCATATTGTAAATAACCTATTAGGTATTGTTTATCCCAAACAATCATGAAAATTCACTACCCCTTTTACATGTACTGACGATCGTCGAGTACTTCACCACTAATCCCTGATATATTCCATTGTATATAAACCAGAAATTAGTGGAAGGCGATAATGAATATTTTTACAAGGTAAAAATCAATAACAGAAATAAAATTCAATAACATTATCACTTGATAATAAAATCCCTTATATAAAATTGAAAACAACTTTGGAGAATAAATAAATTTTATTCTATTACGTTCAAGAACTCAAGAATTATAAACTAGAAAACAGAACCTTCCCCAATCACTCAAATTGTTTACCCCACCATTGTAAGGGTAATTACGAGGAATTGGGAAGAATAAAGAATTACTCATCTATGGAAAATAATAAAAAAAATAGAGTGAATGCTGAAATGTTTTCATCATTAGTGTCATCGAGGGAGTTGGATGGAATGAGATGCTATGAGAGGGAGGAGCTCCCCACCTTTTATAGCTAGAATATGTCACTCTAATGTTTAAGTGTTGTATACCCATTAAATGACATCCTCACTCATTGAACACTTCTTTAGTGATGTTCATAATTATCTTGGTCATTTCCCCTCAAAATCTCAGTGCATTTTGACAAGTATTCCGAGAGTTATTCCCATTTCACTAAACCAATTTATTATGTCCATTAAGACTCTCCAAATCACAATCCTCTGGATTGTGATGATTTAGTGACCCACAAAATGTCCAAATTATGTGTCCTCACCTTCATGAAAGATGTTAAAAAATGTATGTCATGTCTACCAACTGATGTTCACAGCAATTGGGCCCACCATGAATGAGTTAGGGACAACACACCAAAAATCGACAGATCTTTAAAAAGTTTTCATGGTCCAAATTTTGAGCTTCTTTTGAGAATCCATATGGCCGATTGAGATTTTTCTCAAGAGGGATTAAATGAACCCCCAAATTTGTGCAATCCATAAGAAAATAACATTTCAATTTTCATTATTGTAGAAATGTTTATTTCCAAAATAAAAAATAATAATTTAAAATAGGTAGAAATATGAAATGACCCATTTTTACTCATCACCTCAAAATATCACCATTATCATTAAAATGCAGAAAATCATCATAAAGTAACACTTAAGTGGGTTTAAAACTTTGAATTTCATTGTAAATTTAATTGAAAATTGTTTCTCAATCAATTACCCCACACATAGCACTTGAACTCTTGGAAAAATGAACATCAAAATCAAATCAAATCCAATCCAAAACACATACCAATGAGATTGACCAAGTCCATACTATGAAATCAAAAGATATCTTGCCTCATCAAATAAAAAACTATTTAGTGTTCTCTATTTTAGATTATTCAATATTTTTCAACTTCATTTCTTTTCCCATGCACACAAAACCCTTACCTCACTTAAATTTTCTCTCATCTCACAAATGTAAATGTTCAACAAGGCTTCGATTATGAAAACTCACACAAGAGTCACCATATGCATGATAAATTTATACATCTCCACCCGATTTGTGTTAAGGACATGTGTTTCTCATGAGGACTTTCCAGGGTTTTTCTGTGGCTTCTGGTTGGTAGGATTTCGATGTTGAAAATTATGAGGCCGAAAATGGAGGGTTTGGCTCTTTTTGAATCCAAATTGCAAGATTCTAATTTTCACTCAAGTATAGTCTCTTTCTCTTCCACATTTTAGAACATTGGCTCCATATTCATGAGAACTCAAGGAATGCTCATTCTATTTATCATTCTACCATAAAAAATATCTTCTGAATCATTGTTTTTCTTGAAATCTCCAGATAGACACTACTTTCTTTTTACATTGGAAACTCCAGAAAATAACATCCTCTTTTATCATGAATTCTCTATAAAAGAAAAAACTTTTATGAAAATGAAATCTTTAGTATAAATATATACTCTTTAACATATTATTTTCCACCCAAAGTCTCATAAAATATTGTAGTACACCATAGGACATCTTTCACCACATTCAACTTCAATTATATCATTCAATTTTACATCAAGAGCATGTTGGATAGGGAAAATAGGCTTGAATTGTGGCTAACCTGACAGGTGGTTCCTATATTCTAATGGATACATTGATTAATGTTTAAGTTAGGCCATAATAAAAAGTATTTTTTTAAAGGTTTCTTAAAACCAAATAGATTCTTGAAACATTTAAAACACAAGTATCTAAAAACCTCTAGTTTTTATAGAATAAATCAAATTCTCATTAAATATAGCATGGTCTGGTTCTCTCAATAAATCAGATGAATTTAAATAATATGATAATTATTTTGAAGAATCCTCACATGTATGTTATTTCAAAAATAAAGATAGCGATATTTAGCATGGGATTTAAAAATTAGAGTACATTTCATGAAATTCAAAAATTTCTGAATGTGAAACAAAGTCATTTCACCATTAATTTAATCTTAGTATCATTTAATAGATTGGTTCACTCATTGACATGGGTTTCACAAATAAAAATGATAATCATTTTATCTCAAAAGTTCTAACAAGACAATATATTTTAAAAATAAATACACAAATATCTTACAAAACACATTTTTTTATAAAAACAATAAAACAAATAAGAAATTAAAATCCTAAACAAAAAATTTTATACCCCCAATATATAAATGATACAATTTCCTCATTACATTAAAATGGATTTAAAATTTATGATGATTTTAAAATTAAAAATAGAAAGCAAGAATTTGTAAAGGAGAGGTACAAAATGACTTATTGGCAAAGAAACGTTTAGTTAGGATGCTAAGTGTTTTTATTTGAAAGCCTAAGAAAGGTAAAAAAGATAAATCTAAGAACCCAAATCTTATTTTTATACATTTTTTCTTTTCATGTCGTTTTTGAGAAAAAGAGGAAATAATGGACATTTTTTAAGTACACATCATGTAATTTATGACTACACTCCATGTATTCAGTTACTGCGGGTAGCCATGTGCTAGCCGTGTAGCAGAAAAGCACACGACCATGTGGGAGAGACTTGGAGGCCACTTAAGGCGGAGTATAGAAAATGGGAGTACATGCCATGTACTTTAAAAGTCACAACATGTACTTTATTTTTTTTTCATTAAACGCACCGGGTCACGTCTAATCCCCATAATGCTCTTCTTTTAGGTCCTGTTTGATAGAGAGATCTGTACGGCTGTGGATCTTCAATGAACCCTCGAGCCTCCATCCGTCCTCCAAATCTAACACCGTTGGTTGCGTTGGAATCGCATCGGTGATTTCTCTCTTCTTCTTGAGCCTCGTTTCTTGATTCCTCTTCTTTTCCATGATATCGTGGGTTGAATGTTTTATACGTTTTCTTAGATCTACGGAATTCTAAGGCATTTCAAGACATGATGTTCAAGTATATTGATCTCCCGATGCCGAGGAAGGTGGTTTGAGTCTTTCTACGGCATTTCCAGCTGTTGGTCTTTCCATGTTTCCCATGCATGTTTTTCCTCTTTTGTCCTTTAGGTCTTGTTTTCCTATAAGTCTTCCCTTAATATTCCCATGCCATGTATTGTAGGATGGTGTGACTATTGTTCTATTATGCTATTGTGTTATAGAATGCTAGACATATAGTTTTTAAGCTTTACCTTGGCCGCTACGCACTGCTGCACTTGCTTGATGTACACAGGGCTGTGAGAACCTGGTGTATAGACCATAGGGAGAATGGATGTTGAGGGCTTATCTATAGTGTATTTATAACTTATGATGCAGGGCCATAGGGTAAATTGATGATGAGTGCTTCCCTAGAGTGTCTGTAGTTCCACGACGCGGGCCACAGGGGGAATGATATGTTGAGGGCTTCCCGAGAGCGCTATTATTACCGTTACGAGACTATATAAGGAATTGACGGCGAGTTCTTTCTCAGAGAGTCTATGATTAAGAAAAACCAGAGGGTTTAGACTTACTATACTTCTCAGAGGGTTTCTTGTACCTATAGGTAAGATCGGAGGTAATAGGCAGTGAGCACATCCTAGAGGGTTACCTAGTGTTTTAGCTACTTTATTGTGTTTCTTGGTTAGACCAGAGGGGATAGGATGTGGGTACATCCCGTAGGGTTAACTTTTATATTTATCTTTTTGGATTAGTTGTTGCGTGTTATGTGGTGATTTGAATGATTTGAACTGTGGATTGTTTACTACTATGTATTCACTTGTTACTGACTTCTATATTTTACCAGCCATATATTCATTTACTGTTAGGCACAAATTTGGTGGTGGTTGCCTATTAAGATTTAGTATCACACCCTATGGGCCATACTTTTGAATCCAAACACATTATATTGTTCCAGGTATATATAAGGTAAAACTCCTTTATACTTCAGGTACATGATTTTCTGTGGAGCTGGAGATCATGAGATCAAGCTACGGCTTGCGATGCTGAGGAGTTTATCTTCTTTCTTTTTCACTTTGGTTTAGAACAGTTGTATTCCAGCATTGTGACTTGTTTGGTTGTTTCCCTAGACATATGTATCATGCAAAATTTTATATATGTTTTCCAATTTATACTTTGAGTATTATTTTTTTACTGTTGTCACACCCAAGGCCCCCGCTGCTAGTCAGCAGCCTCTGGCATTCGGGGAAATGCGATTGAGGCTATGTGATCAACCGGGTACGGGGTACCTCTAGGTGGCTTCTAGAACAGGGATGCTACGATGTGGTATCAGAGGATTATTTTTTCCTTGACTTATTATTTGGAGCCTTTATCCAGGGATAGGATGGAAGATGTACTTGGTAATAAGATGTTCCCGGGAGTAGCTAAACCGTGTATAGGGAAAAGCCAAACTACCTCGTTTAATTTCAATTTTTCTTGTTTTTAAATTATTGCAGTTGATTTGATTTCCCCCTGAGTGATTCACCTAATTTGTGATGTTGTTGTTGATATTATCGATGTTCTATTTTTGTTGCAACCTAAGGAGATGAGGGTATGCCATCTCATGCATAATATAGTCACTTTCTAGAAATGAAACGTCATGCATTATTTCCATGCCATCTTGGGTGAATTAGCTATTTTTTTGTTGTTCTGATAGATGTAATGTATAATATTCGTGTTTTTGTGATTGTTGCCTGGAAAAAAATACCTATGGTTTGATAGGGTATTGTTGTGAAAGGTTTTGTCGAATGTATTCAAACATTGGTTCTTGAGGTGTTATGGGTCCTCATGGACTGGAATTTGGTGGACCATTGCCTTGTTTACTATGATATAATTACACAAGATTCCAAACATTGATTTGCGGGGATTATGGTCCCTCACATATAATAATGTCTCCCTTTCAACATGTGTTTAGTGTTTTCTAGCCTCTAGAGTTTTTTTTGAGGCTTACTGTCTGGAAAACCCCAAAGTACATGTCTTTTAATGTTATGTACACACTATGTGTTCTTCTGTTTGGGAAGAAACTATTTTCTTAAGTACATGATGTGTACTTTTTGTACACACTGGGTAGTCTCTAACTGTGTTGTAGCTCGTGGGAAAAGACATTGTATGGGGAATGTCTGGTGGGAACACGCCGTGTGCCATTCGAACATGATGTGCAGTGTTGACCCTGTGTTTGCTCATGTAACTAACATCACAGACAGGAAAACCATAATTTTTACATGTCGTGTCAGGAATGAACACGTTGTGTAGTCTGACCCAGGTACCCGGCCATTTCCCAAACAACACGGGTTGGTGTATTTCTTTATCATTCTTGTTGTGTCCATCTGGAACACGTTGTGTTGTCTGATCCGTGTGTTAGGTCGTGTCACTAAAACTACGGGCTTGGTGAAGTGTGTCTAGTAAATGTCGTGTATATCTTGAGCACACCATATAGTCTTGTATTAGGAGAGTGGTGTGGCTTATCTGTGTGGAAGGACTCAGGGAAGGGAAGAGGATTCAAGTACATTCAATGTGTTAAGACAACATGCCGTGTGTTTGGGGTGTTACACGACCAGTTTAGGCAGGAGTACAAGACCATGATAATGACTTAAGGGAACATGTCGTGTGGGGTTTTTACACGCCATGTAGTCATGTTTTGTAAAACATGAAAGTTTAATTTCCACTGTTTCCTTATTACACGTATATGTTTTAGTCCCTGTTTATCCTAATCTAAGGTGTGTGCTTGACCTTGCAGAGTCAGGCCACTGAGACGTCCTCTGGCTGACCTCCAGTTAAAAGGCAGTGATCAGACACCAGATACAACTGATCAGGGACTTCCAGTAGACCCTCTTATTGTGCCAGTCTTGGCACCATCAGTTATACCTAATATCGGTGCTGATGCATATTTCAGGGAAGGATTCATGAGGAGGATGCAGACCTTTCAGGGACCACCGCCTCCTGCCCCATCAATGGCTAATTTGACATGGGTCTTCCAATAGCATCATCCTCCCATATTCTCAAGGGATGGAAGACCTCAGGCTACAGAGTCATATCTAGAATCCATGCTGATGATATTTGAGCATCTGGAGACACCTCTATAGAGGAGGGTCAAGCTCACTACCTATATGCTTCGAGACTCCGCCAAGAGTTTGTGGGATTTGATCTCACAGGAAGGATGCTAGTATGTTATGGTGTGGGATGAGTTTCAGTGCATCTTCAATGATTACTTATATCCATAGACCTTGAGGGCCGATCGAGTAAAAGAGTTTATGAGTCTGGAGAAGGGTACTCTTTCTGTTATAGAGTATTCCTCCTGCTTTACCGAGCTGCAGTGCTTCACACCTTTTATAGGATTCAATCAGTTGTTCATGGCATGTAAGTTAAATTATGGTCTGAGGCACAACATCCGATCGTAGGTGAACATCTTCCAATTGACTTATTTCACTTTTATAGCAAAGCAGGTGCTGATCACAGAGCGCAATCTGAGGGATTCTAGAGATCTGAACCAAGGAGGCTCAACTTCTAGGGTTAGTATTCCTCCTACTAACAGACGGAAGCACCAAAGGGAGTCTTCCTGCGGTGATCCAAGGAAGTGAGACACTTCTTTTGGTAACAATTTGGTGTGATACTAGTGTGGGAGAAGCGAGCATATGAGGCTACATTGCCTGAGAGACATAGTGGAGTGCCAATCTTGCGGCAAGATGGGCCATCTTTAGCACTTCTGTCAGATCTTCTCACTAGCAGCTGGTGACATGGGTTCTTCTATGAATCCTCGTTCAAGAGAAGCACCACCGCTTTCTCTCTAGTCTGGGAACTAGAGTTCTTCTGTCCATTTAGGCCAAGGTGGAGATCGTGGTTGTGGTAGACGATCACCCGGTTTTCAGCTACATCAGGGCGGATCAGCTCAGAGTGGTCAGGTAGGGTCACAATGTAATGGATCGGACCACTCCATTCCATTCTTTTTTAGAAATGTGGTTTTGGAGGTGTTCCGGGAGGTCAAGGTGACTTGGAGGTGCGTTTGGGTTGACCTTTAAAAGAAAATTAAGGGTAATAGCATTCGCACGGGAGGCACACAGTTTTCCTAAACTGTGCGGCCAAATCGTGAATGGTTGGTGTTGGAGGTAGTAGCCTTCGCACGGGAGGTGCACGGTTTTTCTGACCATGCGGCCTACCCGTGCGAGGATTTTTTTCCAAGAAGAAGCTAATGCACGGTTAGCGCAAAGTTTGTCAAACTATGCGGGCACTTAATGTTAGATCCTAAAATTGTGAATCTGAACTATTTTTCCTATAAATGGTTCGTTTAAGCTCCTAAGCCTCCATAACATTGGATTACCCTTCCTTGGATATAGAAAAACATCTCCCAAGAGTTTTGGAGGCGATCTGGAGGCTTCACTTCCTAAATTGAAGTCATTTTCTTGAGGTATGTGATCGTTCTTTCTTGGTTTCCTAGATCATATACTCCTGTTCTTTTCTCGTCTTCTTAAATCTATAACCATTATGGGTAGATCTAGGTGTGTGGATGTCGAAAATGATGTGCTTTGGTCTTGGTTGTGTTTGGAGAGGTGATCTAAGGAGGATTTGTGGAGAATCGACCCGGTTTCTTGAGTGTTCCTTGACCGTTGAGGTAAGGGATTTGTGGCATATCTAATAGTTTATGTGAAATCGTAGAGTTAGCATGATTTATCTCTTTGGATCACAATGAAATTGACCTAATTAAATACTTGAACCAGATTAAAAGAATTGATTTGATCACATGTTTTTTCTTGTACCATGATAACGGTTCGCCTCTTGATTTCCTAGATAGTGTGATGTCTATTACTTTCTTGTTAGGATGTTGTTATTGATGAAATTGATAAAGAACGTAAAGATGATATTAACTGATAATTAATTGGATAAAGACAAATAGGAATGTAAACGAATCAGTTTGTTGTTATTCCAAATTGATGTTAATCAAATTGATGGTGATTTGTGTGATTAATTTAGTTGGTTGGTAAACATAAAATCTTTTGGTTCTTGTGTATGAAGGCGGGATGCCTTGTTAATGGGACAAGATCCCAAATTGATGTGATGTTTGTTTTCCTACTACTTGTGTGGTTATGTGACCATGGGAGGAGGTTTTGATATGTGGGGGGCATGGAGGCCTTGTGGTTGTGGAAGTGGATAACGACTAGAGTGGCAAGATGCATCAGTTTATGCATGTGGGTGTCGGGAAGGACACCAGGGATGATGGAATGGGATGGATGTGGTTGTTGGATGCTTGTGGATTCTTTGGTTGTTTATCTGCTTTTCTTTTCCCCACTTCTCAATGTAGCTGGTCTTGCATACCCTTCTTCCGAAAGGGGATATGACACTCAGGGTATTCCACATACTTTCCGTGTTTAGCCTCTCCAGGTAGAATGTGTCTACGCTCTTGCTATAGCCGGCACAGACTCGACGAGTAGTGCATCTAATCACCATGTTGATCCCCTTGTGTTTAGTAGCATAGGATGATTTTATAGAATGCCTGGGAATATGGGAAAGTAATTCTGTAATGAATGTTTTAATAATTGATGTTAACCAATGGGGATGGAGATGATGGAACATAATGATGAGGTTGTAACTTTGAAAAAACATTTGACATTGGGTGTGATGTTTATGAATGTAATGTGGGTTTTCTCATGGTTAATTAGTGTTGGAAGAATTATTTAATGTTCGATGGAACCAATAAAAAGGGAATGAAGTAACATAATAAGGCACTTTAAATGGTTGTGTGCTTATAGGATAACTAGTCTTTGAAGTGTAATCCCGGAGTTTGAGAGACGTTAGCTGCAGTTGTGTCTAACACTAGGTTATGCCCATAGTGTGGTTGTGAGTTATAATATATTTTTTACTTTTTTATGTTTATATATTCTACTCAACCCTGTCAGTAAGGGAAACTGACACCCCTGGGATTATGAGGCAGGGGGGGGGGTTTGTTTTCCCCAATATTCTGATGGGAGGGTGAATGGCTGACTACCACCTTTGACCCCGCTCTCTTATCTCGGTAGATACTAGTGCCATAGGCACAACGGTTAGTTGTTCCCATATATGTGTGTAGAGGGCTGTAATGGCTTATGGTTATTCACACACATATATTCTTGATATAGTATCCTATTGACAACTATAGGTGTAACGTGTATAGGCTATGATGGATTGAGGATCTTAACTCGGAGTATGGGATGTAATTCCTTGATTTATAATACCTGACGTATGATACACGTTATGTGAGCAGTGGTGGGTCCCCAAAAATAAATGGTTACTTTCGGTTGTGTGGATGGTGGGGTGCTTCGCCCAGGTGTCTGCGAGCATGCCTTTTTGGTGCAAGAGGTGCAGATTGTGGAGCTTAGCCCAAGTGTATTCGGGAAAGCCTTTGGATAGAGATGCACACGACATATGTCGTTGGGGAAAAGCGGAAAACCAGTGGAAAAGTAGTAGTGGGGTACCCTTGATATTATTTACTATATGCTATATTCTTGTATGCGGTACATGTTGAGAGAACCCATGATGAGGTTGGGAACATAGTATACATGTTTAAGAGATGTGTTAGTTTCACTTATTGTTAACTGTCCTTTAGCATGCTTTCATTACCTTTACATGAGAGGCTTCGGGGAGGATTCTACTAAGTATACTGTTATAGTCAACCTATGTATATATAAACTATTTTTCAGGTCACATGGAGAAGGTTGGAGATTAGGCTGGTTACTACTAGCTTGTAGTTGTAGGAGCTATTCGGGCTTATGGTCGCTTCTATCTTTACATTCTTTTGGGTACTTACAGTTTTCCCCTTTATGTTGTATTAATTTTGCATGACATTACATATGTGCACTTGGGTTTTCTTTTACACTTCAGTTCTGAGTTGGAGTTTTTTGGTGTCTATCTTATCTCTCTCTTTTGAATGTGTTCTCTTAGAGGGTAATGCCTCCCATGTGTGTGTTTATTATACCCTTGGTGCTAGTCTCCAACCCGGGGCCTACAGGTGGTGGGACTTGGGGGTTATTTTCTCCCTTCTCACATTTCCGAACGAGTAAGAGTACACTTTGTGTAACAGCCCAAGATTTTATAAAAAAATATTCTTTTTAATTTTATTAAAGTCTTGTGTTGTACGCTACACCAAAAGGAGCTTGCACAACACGCATCCTTGACTTTCCTTGCATTACACGCAATCACGACCTTCCTCGATAGCGTGTGTAATACGCAATACCGAGTTTCACTAAACAATGATATGCTATTAAAACTAGCCGTTATGAATAGTAATAATCACTTTTTGAAATTTTATAAATTTTATTTTTCAAAATGGACTTCATTTTTGGACTTAGAATATCGAAATTAGCCTAGGGTGAAATTTTGGTATTTTTCTGAAAACATTCAATTTTTGATGAATAGTGAAACCACTAAGTGGTAGGTTAAAAACTGAATTTTGCATAAAACTTAATTTTACCGCTTCTGTGAATGGAATTTCGAAAATCCGAGAGACACGGTTAATATCAAGGACTAAAATGTGGTTCAATGAGATGAAAATAATTTTTTGGTGAATAGTAACTTTTTACTTTTTTTACCGCGGTTAATAGTAAATTGGGCAACTAAGGGTAAATATGATATTAATATTACCCTAACACATGTCCTAATTCTATTGGACAAGAGTAATTCGACCAAAAACAAACTTAGGAATAAAATATGACCATTTAGGCCCACTTGGATTATATTAGGACATTTATTATTAATTTATTTAAAGAAGGGTTAAAATAGTTAAAATCAAAGTTTAATAAGTAAATCATTTTTAATATGGGGTTATACATAAGATAAATTCAACTATAAATATTCATTAGAAATCTAAAAAGATTTCCTACATAATTATATTTTATTTATAATTTTTATACTTTAAATAAATTAATTTATTTATGACACAACGATGATGCAGTAATTACCCTTTTAAGGAAATATTAACATAATTGATGTTATAAATGCTCAAATGAATGAAATTTGAGAATTTTTAGGAATTCCACTAATTTTATAGGTTACTATGATATATTAATATTGATTTAATAAACTTGGTTCGAACATATAATTCTGTTATGACTTTCACAAAAATCATATATCAAATAGTGTCAAAATTGACACAAAATAGTTTTAAAATCAAATATTATATTATTAATTGTTATTTTATTCCTAAAAATCTGAGGTTCGGCCAAATGACTTAGATAAGGATATATTTATTAATAATAAACAATTTGGGGTTCGTTTGGCATGTTATAGTAAGTGTATTAACCATATAGTGAAAGAAAACAAAAAGACATGGTAAAAGTTAAATTATTTAACTTAGAGTTAAATCTAATTGATAAGGTTAAAATAATACCCTAAACTTGTCTAAATCCTATTGGTTGATAGGATTTCGACCCATCCCACTTTAGCTTCGAAATAAGACCCTTTGGAACCATTATAAACCGATTTTGACATTAATATAAAATAATATTTTGAGATATTCCTAAGGTGCCCCTCTCCTCCCTTATAAAAGGACACCTCCTCCCCCTCCTCCTCACACCAATTTGAGCACTCAAGCTCGGCCAACCCCTTCCAAAATCCCTTCTCCACTTCCCTAGAAACATCCTAGAGGTTCTGGTCTTCCTCAAATACCAATTTTTAATGCCCTAAGAGGAGGTCTCAAAGAGGCGCTTCAAAGAAGAGGTAATTACCGTTACCAATTCTTTCATCTTTATTTCTTCTTCCACTTCTTCTTATTAGGTTGTTTCATTATGAAGTAATAACATCAGTATCACTCATATACTGATATGTTATTATAAGTATGAAACAACCCTATTTCACCATCTATCCATCCTACGGAAAAAGAAATCACCGCGCGTGCGTACGTACGGAATACCGTTTCCACGCCGTGGTGTAATCTATTTTCCACCACCACCTTACATGGATGGGTATAATGGTGTAAAGAATAACTATACATAGTTATTAAAACATCATATTGATTCTGATATATTGTATAATCCACTCCAATTCAATTCAATATTTATGTAAATGATATCATTGCTCGTGCGTACGTACGGACTACTGTCTCCACGACACGATGAGATTCATTCTTAATGATTAACCATTCATGAATGATTATAAAGTATATATAATAAGTACTAATGAAATATATGACATAATAATGATACTGGATTTATGTATATATATATATATATATGTATTTCATCTACTTACTTCCATTCAAGACAATAAGGAAAGAAAAACAGCGTTCATGCGTACGTACGGACTACCGTCTCCATGAACGGTGTTTTTCATTTTATTTATCTATCTATTATATATATATATATACTGAATATATATGATATATAAATCATATTTTATATTCTGGAAGTAAGTAAATCATGATATAAGTAATAATTATGTCAAGAACAACAAGTCAAAACACCTACGATAAATGAAACAATTTTACCCAAAACGCTTCTTTAACATGGAATTTACAAAAGAACGGGTAATATAATGTCATAAGTGAACCATATATGATATCATAACAATGAATATGATTCTGTAATAAGTCAATGACATTATTTAAATCATTATACAGGAGGTTCGGACACATACGAAGCGAATCGGATCTAAGGTAAGGGAAATATCACAATCTCATTTTTATCAGAGATTGTTTATTCGTAAGTATTTACTGGGGTGTATTTTATAATCCACATCCATGTTTCATCAATATGTAATATTATTTCCATCCTTCTACAATATTTTATATCCAATTTTACCCTTCGGTAAGTTTTTTGTAAAAGATATGAAAGGAATCTTTTGTCGTTTTTCGTACGAGGTACTTTATGACTTTTCCGACAAAAGTACGAAGAATGTTTTTTTAACTTATACGGCATGAATGGATTTTTAAAAACATTATTTCCAAGAAGCTTCCTTTACAAGTTTTCAAGTTTATTTTTAATCAACTTCTTTTATTTTAAAGTTGTATGACATGTTATTAAAGGAAAAATGTTTTTGACGAAGAAAGGATATTTTCCTCAAGAATGGAGTTCAAGTGTTTTATCAAAATTATTTTCCATCTAAGATAATAAAGGGTTATGTTTTTATCCCTATTATTACATTGATTTGATCATGTTGTGATGGAATTAGTTTTATGAATTCCTTTATCTTATATGAATTTATTTATGATGTCATGATGTTTCAAGAATCCCATTTTTGTTACATGTGTTATGTGATGATGTATGTTTTATGATTATGTGGCACACATAAGAAAGGATTCATTATAAGATGGGTGGGACCTATATCTCCCTCCAATTCATTGGGTAATGATTTTATATCTCATGAGATAGACATGGCTGGAATGGTAGGTTATACCGGTTCAGTGAAACAGGACTGAAATGAGGGTTACTCGATTCAGAAAGGGACTTTGTCCACTAAGGCAGTCTTGGCAATGAGTCTTGACTAACAAGAAATGATTCTATATGATTATGTGTGAATGCCACAAAGTTTCATGTTTCATGTTATGATTATGGTGATTTCATTTTCACTTCCATGATTTATCCCATGTTATGAAATTATGCTCTCTTTTGCAGGTTATGATTTCCAAAAATGTTATGTTCTTATGAATATGATGTGATTGATATTTCTTTTGTTTACCCTTACTGAGCATTTGAGCTCACCCTTTTATGTTTTCTTTTCCCCAGGATAAAAAGAAAGGTTCTAGGTAAAAAAAAGGGGAATATCTTTATGGGAGATACTGAAGATCTTTCACCACGATTAGAAGATTACGTTCCGAGTTTCCAAAGACACTAAACTATTACGATCCTTGTGTGTGTGTTTTTGTTATGTACCAAGTATTCCGCAAAAGTAATGTAATGTCCATGTACGTTAAGCTTCGGGTCTCTACACTTTGTGTGGAGGGGGTTGTGACAGAGTGGTTTCAGAGCTCTGGTTGAGGGACAGGATGGAGTTTGGAGTTAGGCACATGTGAGGTTGCATGGGTTGGTAGGGAAACAATGTAATTCATGTTTAGAAAGTGAGGTAAACACATGAGACCGGATGAGAAATATGCGTCTAGGGCCCCCTATGATCTGATGAACAAACCTTTAAGTTTACAATGGATACTATACAAGGTGAAACTAGTTTAGGGTAGAGACTTAGGAAAGTATCATGAATCATTCGTCATTGTGCCAATGTTTTGAATGGGTAGACCTTGTGATAGGTTAACCTAAAATGAATAAAAAAATGAAAAAATTAATTTATAAATATTGAGTCTTCCATTTTCCAGGATTAGGAGCTCTATGTGTTTGTTATTTTGCAGGTATGGATCCAGGTTGACGTCCTCGTTAGGTTTTCATAAAATATGTCCACCAGGATGCTCCAGTAGGTCGCCGCAGGGTATAGGTTGACGACGATGACACATTGATGAAGACACTCCGAGATTTTCAGCACCAGAGTCTGTAGATGTATGAGGGCTCCCTTTTGGAAGCAGTCATGAAAGACTGGTTGGAGGAGGTCGAGATAGGATTCAGTTAAATACCTTCTTGGAAGGAGCACTGGGTGTCCTTAGCTATGTCGATGCTTCGTAGAGCAGCAAGGCATTGGTGGTTATTGTTCCTTGGGGATCATGAGGAGTCAGCAATCTCATGGGAGGAGTTCCGAGAAAAGTTTAGAGTCGAGTTCCTTTCCTCGACTGCGAAGGCATCTAGTCACCAGGAGCATCTTACCCTTCGACAGGGGATCTCTAGTGCTTGAGAGTTGGAATCTATTTCAGGAAAATATTACAATATTCTTCAGACCTGTTACCTGATGAGGAGGCCAGAGCGAGGCATTTCGATGAGGCTTTGCATCCATAGATCCAACGCCAGGTCACCCCATTTATGCAGAAAACATATCTTAAGGTGATGGCATGGGAAGAGGTTGTCAAGGGGACATTGTCCAGGACCGAATCATCATGAGAGGGGAATCAGCATGATTCCTCATGATGTATTGATGTGGTCAAGGGTCCCTGTTTTTCAAGGAAGAAGAGTTTTCGTTCAGCCGGGGTTAGGTCCCATCCCTTCACGTCTTGTTTCTCTAGAGGCAGAAACTCTCAGGCCTATGCCAAGGGATCAGTCACATGTTTTTTTATTGAGTTAATGGTCATCAGAAGCTGGAGTGACTGACCTTTCAGAGTGGTCATCATGCACCGGGTGCTACGCTTCAGGTTCCTACTTTGAGACAGTTCCTGCTGAGGCAGCAGAAACAACAGGTTGCACCAGTTTTAGATCACCAGAGGGTCGATGGGGCAGGAAGAGGACTGATCCATGATTCTCCCCATCCTCAGAGAGCAGAGAACGAACATGGTGGTGGTCATCATCAGAATTAGAGAGGTCGTGTATGAGGTTTTGGTCAACTTCATTCTCTAGTGTTTCCAGCACCAGGCAAGCCAGATGTTGTTCGAGGTACCCTTTTTTATGTTCTCTACCTTGGTGTAAGCCTTGTTTGATTCATGAGGGACACACTCCTTCATATTGCCTACCCTTGTCCATGCTTTGGGAGTTGAGGTAGAGAGGATTCTAGTGCCCTTGGCGTTGACTATGCCAGTTGAAGGTCGAGATGACTTGTTTGAAGTATGTAGATATTGTGAGCTAGTGTTGGAGAAAAAACGCTCTTGGGGAGATTTCCTATGTTTACGAATAAAACCATATGATGTCATCCTCGACATGGATTGGTTGTTTTCGATGCAGGATATCGTGGATTCCTTCCGGAAGAAGGTCATTTTCTTTGGTGTTTATGGAGATAAAGTGGTGTTTCTTGGTGGGCAAGACCCTCAGATGGGTCATAGACATGTTTCACCCTTATCATTCACGATGGATGAGATGATGCTGAGTTCTTAAGAGGTTCGAAAGTTGGCGTTTCCTAAGGTTATTGAGGTGTACTCTGATGTTTTTCCAGAAGAGGTTGTAGCCTTAACCCCACGACGAGAGATCGAGTTTGGGACCGAGCTATAGCTGGTAGCGTCTACTATATCTATGTCTCCATATAGGATGGCCCCTTCATAGTTGCGGGAGCTACATATAAAACTTTATGTTCTATTGCAGTGCGGTTTTTTTTTCGAATGAGTGTGTCACCATGGGGTGCACCAGTTTTGTTCGTGAAGAAGGCCGGCGACAGTTTGTGGTTGTGTGTCGATTATCATATCATAAACAAAGTGACAATAAAGAATCGCTATCATATTCTGCGGATTGATGACTTATTCGAACAGATGTAGTGTGCAAGTTGGTTCTCAAAGATCGACTTTTGGTCATGATATCATAAGATGCGTGTGAAGGAAGAGGATATCATGAAGACTGCATTCCATTGTCTCCATAGGCATTATGAGTTCGTTGAAATGTCATTTGGTGTGACGAATGCTCCAGATGCATTCATGGGATTGATGAATGTGGTGTTCCGTGAGTTCTTTTACATGTTTGGGGTAGTTTTCATTGATGACATCCTTGTGTACTCCACGTCTGAAGAGGAGCATGCAGAGCTTCTACGAGCCGTTTTGGGAGTTCTTCTCTAACATCAGTTGTTCGGGAAGTTGACGAAGTGTGTGATTTGGGCTCGAGATGTCCATTTCATAGGGCATGTTGTGTCCCAATAGGGAGTAGTTGTGGATCCATCAATGATAGAAGCAGTTGTGTCTTCGGAAGCACCCAAGACAGTGTCAGAGGTGCGAAGTTTCCTTTGTCTCGCAGGCTACTACATGAGGTTCATAGCCAATTTATCCCGAGTTTCAAGTACTCTAATATCTTTGACCAGGAAAGATCAGGCGTTCATATGGACTGATCAATGTCAGGAAGCTTTCGAGTATCTAAAGGAGAAGTTAGTAAGTGCTCCAGTCCTTTTTCTTCCGGTTGAGGGAGTTCAGTTGGATGTCTTCTACGATGCTTCACATCTGGGGTTAGGATGTGTTCACATGAAGTGGAGGTCAGTTTTTTCCTATGGGTCTTGGCAGTTGCGTCCCCATGAATGCAACTATGCCCCCCATGATCTTGAGTTGGCAGCTGCGGTGTTTACTCTAATGTTGTGGAGACATTACCTCATCGGTGAGCGCTTTGTGGTTTTCACTGATCATAAGAGATTAAGTTATGTTTTCTCCTAGTGTGACTTGAAATTATGACAGCGTCGGTGGATGGAGATCATGTAGGAATACGAAATTGAAATATTGTATACACCGGGAAAGGGGAATGTAGTAGCTGATGCACTGAGTTGAAAGTCATGTACTGATGTTGTGCGTGAATCCGGTGATTCCTAGAGAGTAATGGATGAATTTTTAGCCTTAAATATTAATATGGGAGAAGTTTTTGGTAGAGGTTGTCTTTTTCAGATGACGGTACAATAATCCCTGAAGTAGGAGTTGGAAGTGTCCCAATTGGGGGATCTTGATGTGGAGGTCTAGAGAGACCGAGTTGTTTGTTGTAAGACCCCTGATGGTTGGTCCGATGATGAACAACACCGAGTGTTTTATCATGGAAGGATTTTTTTCCCTTGACGATGTGTGAGAAGGTCCTCAGGGAGTTCCATAGTTCACATTTAGAGGTATATCTTGTCGATACAAAGATGTACGATCCTTAAGGAGTCAGTATTGGTGGCCTGGCCTGAAGCGCGCGTTTGCAAAGTGTGTGTCTCGATGTTTAGTCTACCAGAAGGTGAAGGCCGAACACCGTGTTCTTTGTTTTCTTCTCCATCAATTAGAGATTCCTCAATGGAAGTGGGAGGATATCTTAATGTACTTTGTTACAGGATTACCTTGAACTTCGGGAGGACATGATGCTATTTGGGTGGTAGTATATTGTTTGACAAAATCATCCCACTTCATAGCGATCAAGGAATTGAGCTCAGTGGAAGTTTTGTCGAGGAAATATCAGGAGTAGGTGGTGAGACTTCTTGGAGTCCCAAGGACGATCATTTCTGATCATGATCCTCGTTTTACCACCAGGGTGTGGAGAGGCCTCTGACATACTTTCGGTTCTCATCTATGCCTTATCATTGCTTTTCACCCTCAAACAGATGGTCAGACAGAGCGAACCATCCAGACTCTTGAAGACATGTTACACTCTTGTGTTCTTTATTTTGGAGGTTCTTGGATGATGAAATTACCCTTGGTGGAGTTCTCTTACAATAATAGTTTTCACTCCACCATCGGTATGGCACCGTTCGAAGCCTTGTATGTCCGACCTTTCCGTTCTCCGTTTTGCTGGACTGGGGTGGGAGAGTCAGCAATTCTCGAACTAGAACTAGTGCAGAATACAACAGATATGGTTCAGGTGATTCGTGAGATGATGAAGGAAGTAGAAGATCGTCATAAATCGTATTCGGATCAAAGAAGGATACCCTTAGAGTTTGATGTTGGGGATCATGTGTTTCTGAAGGAGACTCCCCGTCATGGGCAGTGAAGGATTTGTCATGGGAGTAAGCTTTCTCCATGCTTTGTTGGTCCTTTCGAGGTGTTAGATCGTGTTGGATCTGTAGCGTATCGAGTAGCACTTCCCCCTTAGATGAGTTGGATACATGATGTTTTCCATGTATCATAACTCCTCGTTATCTTCATGATGACTCTCACATCATCGATTGGGAAGATATCGATGTCAATGATGATGCAACCTTTGAGGAGAGACCTATGGAGATCAAAGACCACATGGATAAGGTGTTACGCAGGCATTCTATTCCTTTAGTTTGTGTCTTGTGGCGACATGATGGCTTGGAAGAGAGTACTTGGTAACGTGAGTCGCAGATACGTGCTCAGTACCTAGAGTTGTTTGATGTTTAACTCTTTTCATGTATCGTTGTAACTTATGTGGTTGTGTAAATTTCTTATTTATGAGATGGAACCCTTTTTTGCTTTGGTGGATTTGTGTCTTTTGATAGGTATCTCGATGGGTGTTTATTTAGAACATGTTTTGTTTTCTCTTTAGGTGGGTTTTGGATGCTCAAGGACGAGAATGTTTTGAGAGGTATCTAATGTAATGGATCGAACCTCTCTAATCCATTCCTTTGGGAAAATGTGCAGCTGGAGGTGTTCCGGGAGGTCAAGGTGACTTGGAGGTGTGTTTCGGGGGACATTTAAGGGAAAATGAAGGGTAATATCCTTCGCACGGGAGGCACATGGTTTGCCTAAAACGTCTGGAAAAACTGTGCGAGGTTGGTGTTGGAGGCAGTAGCCTTCACACGGGAGGCGCACAATTTGTCTAACAGTGCAGTCTAACCGTGCGAGGATTTTTTTCAAAGTAGAAGCTAACGCATGGTTAGCGCACAGTTTCTCAAACCGTGTGGGCACTTAAAGTTAGATCCTAAAATTATGGATCTAAAATCATTTTCCACTAAATGGTTCGTTTAATCCCCTAAGAGGCCATAACTCTAGATTGCCCTTCCTTGGTGATAGAAGAACCTCTCCCATGCATTTTGGAGGTGATCTGGAGGCTTCTCTTCAAGAATCGAAGCCAGTTTCTAAGGTATGTGATCGTTCTTGCTTGGTTTCTTAGATATTCTAAGATCTACTCCTCCTATTCTCTCGTCTTCTAAGATCTGTTCCCATAAATGGTAGATATAGGTATTTGGATGTCGAAAATGATGAGCTTTGGTCTTAGTTATGTTAGGAGAGGAGATCTAAGGAGGATTCGTGGAGAATCAAACCGGTTTCTTGAGTGTTCCTTCACCTTTGAGGTAAGGGATTTGTGGCTTCTCTAATTGTTTATGTGAAATCATAGATTTATCATCATTTATCCCTTTGTATCAAAAATAAATTCACCTAATTAAATACTTGAACCAGATTAAAAGAATTGGTTTGATCCCATGTTGTTGCGTGTACCGTGATAACGGTTCGCCTCTTGATTTGCTGGATAGTGTGATGTCTATGCCTTGCTTGTTATCTTGTTGTTCTTGATGAAATTGATAATGAATGTAAAGCTGATATTAATTGATAATTTATTGGCTAACGAAAAAGTGGCATGCAAAGGAATCTAGTTCTTGTTGTTGCGGTTGTTTTTCCAAGTTGATTTTAATCAAATTGATGCCAATGTATGTGATTAATTCAGTTGGTTGGTAAACATGAAATCTGTTGGTGCTTGTGTATGAAGGTGGGATTCCTTGTTAAAGGGCCCAGATCCCAAATTGATGTGATGTTTGTTTTCTTGATTCTTGTGTGGTGATGTGACCCTATGATGGTGTTGTGATATGTGGGGGCATGGAGGCCTTGTGGTTATGGCAGCAGATAACGCCTAGAGTGGCGAGATGCATCAGTTTATGCATGTGGGTGTTCGGGAGGACACCAGGGATGATGGAATGGGATGGATCTAGTTGTTGGATGCTTATGGATTCTTTGTTTGTTTATGTGCATTGATTTTCCCTCTACTCAAGGCTGCTGGTCTTTCTAACCCTTCTTCCAAAATGGGAGAAGACACGCAGGGTATGCCCGTGCATTCTGTGTTTAGCCTCTCAAGGGTGAATGGGTCTAGGATCTTTCTATAGGCGGTATAGACTCAACAGGTAGTAAATCTACTCACCGTGTTGATCCCCTTGTGTTTAGTAGCATAGGATACTTTTCTATAATGCATGGGAATATGGGAAAATATTCTATAATGCATGTTTGAATAATTGATGTTAACCCATGGGGATGGAGATGTTGGAAAATAATGATGAGGTTGTAACATTGAATGAACATTTGAATTTGGGTGTGATGTTGATGAATTTAATGTGGTTTTCCTCATGGTTAATTTATATTGGAAGAATTAATTAACTTATAGTGGAACCAATAAAAAGGGAATGAAGTAACCTAATAAGGCTCTTTAAATGGTTGTGTTCTTATAGGATACAAATTCTTAAAAGTGGTATCCCTGAGTCCGAGAGGCATTAGCTGTAGTTGTGTCTAAGACTAGGTTATGCTCGTAGTGTGGTTGTGAGTTATAATATATTTTTTACTTTTTTGTGTTTCTATACACTAGTCCACCCTCTCAGTAAGGGAAACAGATGCCTCGGGGATTCTGAGCCCTGGGGGGGGGGGGTGTTTTCCCCAACATTCAGATGGGAGGGTGAATGGATGACTACTTCCATTGTCCCAGCTCTCTTCTCTTGGTAGATACTAGTGTGTTAGGCACAACTGTTAGTTTTCCCCATATATGTTTGAAGAGGGCTATAATGGATTGTGGTTATTCACACACATATATTCTAGATATAGTATACTATGGACTACTATTGGTGTAACGTGTATAGGCTGTGATGGATTGAGGATCATTAATTGGAGTATGGGATGTAATGGATTGAGGTATAATACCCGACATATGATACATACTATGCGAGATGTGGTGGCTCCCGGAAACTACCTGGTTACTTTTGGTTGTGAGGATGGTGTGGTGCTTCGCCCAGGTGTCTGCGGTCAAGCATTTGTGGTGCACAAGGTGAAGATTGTGGAGCTTAGCCTAGGTTTATTCGGGCAATCCTTTGGAGAAAGATACATATGACGTATGTCCTTGGGGGAAAGCGGCAAACCAGTGGGGAAGTAGTAGCGTTTTAACCTTAAAATTATTTAATACATGCAATATTCTTGTATGTGTTACTTGGTGAGAGTAACCATGGTGAGGTCGGGAACTTAGTATACATGTTTAGGTGACGTGTTAGTTTCACTTGTTGTTCACTGTGCTTTATCATTATTTCATTACATTAGCACGAGAGGGATCAGGAAGGATCCTACTGAGTATACTGTAATACTCACCCTGCGTATATATAATCTGTTTTTCAGGTCACATGGAGCAGGTTGGAGATCTGGCAGTTTACTACTAGCTTGTTGTTGCAGGAGTTGTTCGGGCTTGTGATCACTTCTATCTTTACTTTCCATTGGGTACTTGTAGTTTTTCCCTTTTAGTTGTAGTAATTTATCATGACATTACATTTGTGCACTTGGGTTTTCTTTTACACTTCAGATCTGAGTTGGATTTTGTTGGTGGCTATCTTATATCTCTCTTCCGCATGTGTTATCTTATATGGTAGTACATCCCATTTGTGTGATTATTATACCCTCGGTGCTAGTCGCCAACCTGGGGCCTACTGGAGGCGGGATTCGGGGGTCATTATCTTCCTTCACACATATCCGGCCCAGGAGGAGAACACATTGTGGGGGGGGGGGGTCGTGACACAGAAGGTCATGGAGCAGGACGGAATTTTACAGTGGACCAGACCTAGCAAGAGCAGGATCTCGAACCTTCTACAGTTCGAGGTATGATCTCAGTAGCCTCCGTTTTAGAATCTTCTCTTTTAGATAAAGGGGATTCCCATAGCTTTATCTCTATTGATGTCGTGGAGAGCCTTGGTATCTTCATCTTTTCTTCTATTGTTATCTTGATGTTATACACTCTATTGGGAACTAGAATGGCTAGTGAACGTCAGTGTAGAGAGTGTCCTCTACTTTTATGGGTGTCACTTTTTAGGGTATCTCTATGTCCTAGAAATGACAGGCTATTATGTCATTCCAGGAATGGAATGACCAGTTCTCTTCTAGTTAGTCGTCGATATATGTCGTTGTAGGGTGAGTTTCATATTACCATAGGGGGGATCTTTTCTTCATAAGGGAGAATGGATTGTCCAGGTGAGCAGAGCAGGACCAGAGCATCTTGGGTTGAGAGGAGTTAAGGCCCATATTGTTAATTTATACCTGGATGACAAGGGAACTTCACAGTTAAACTTCCCTCTAGTGGAAGATCATTTCAGAGATGTCATTCTAGAGGAAATTTCATGTTTTCCTCCAGAATGTGAGGTAGAAATTTCTATTGAGCTTGGTCCAGCAGCGGCACTGGTGTCCATTAATCCTTATAGGAGGGCTACAAATGAGTTGCAGGATCTCATGAAGCTATTGGAGGACATGAAGAAAAGGGGTTTCATCTGACCCAGTACTTCTCCTTGGGGTTCACCTCTCCTGTTTGCGAAGAAGGTGGACGATGCCCTCATGCTTTATATGGATTATCATAAGCTGAAGCAGTTGACAATCAAGAACCAATATCTTGCCTAGGATTGATTTTCTCTTTGATCAGCTTCGATGAGCCTGGGTGTTCTTGAAGATTGACTTGAGTTCCGGTTATCATCAGTTGCATGTTAGACCATCAGATATACCTATCACAGCCTTCCAGAGCAAGTATGGTCTCTATGAGTATATGGTTATGCCGTTCGTTTTCACAAACACACCAGCAGTTTTCATATCACTGATGAACCGAGTGTTCCGTCCAAACATGTATTCCTTCACGTTTGTTTTCAAGGAAGATATCTTGGGGTACTCGTACACTCTACATTACCATGATACCCATCTTGAGATCATTTTGAGTATACTGATGTAGAATCAGTTATAGGCTAATCTCTCAATGTTCCCCTTTTGGATAGATTAGTTTCACTTCCTAGTTCATATTATCGCAGAGGCAAGTGTATCAATAGACCCATATAAAGTGAGAGCAGAAGTTTCTTAGGATCATCCAAAGAATGTCTTTTAGGTGAATAGTTTTATAGGTCTAGCTGGATACTACAGACGCTTTATATAGGGATTTTCACGATTATCAACACTACTGACAGGTCTGACCAAGAAGGGTGAGAATTTATTATGGTCAGATTGTTGTGCATTATCCTTTTAGGAGTTTAAAGGTAGGTTGAATTCGGTTGGTAGTAGTTCTTCATTATTTATGTTGTTAGAGACATTATCTTATGGGAGATCAATTTGTGTTTTTCACTGACCACAAGAGTGTCAAGAAAATCTTTACTCATTATGATCAGAATTTTATACAGCGAATGTGGTTTGAGTACCTTCAATCATTTTACATTGAGGTTGCCTATACGCCTTAGAATGGAAATGCAGTGGCTGATGCGTTGAGCAGGAGGATGCAGATAAAGGTAGTTCAGGAGGAAAAAAGTGAGTGGAATCTCATGGATTTGTTCTCTGAGATTCATTTGGATGTTCACTATAGGTAGGGGTAGACTTTTCTTTATTCTGAGGCTGTTACCTTTATTCTTATTGATCAAGTGTGAATGAGGCAGCTATCGGATTCTAAAGGCCTAGTCCTATGCGAATGTGTGTTAGTATTGGACTGTATTATAGGATGGACCATAGGCAAGGATGTGATATTGCATTTCCAGGGGCGTGTTGGGGTGACAATGGGCATACATGAGGAGCTGATGGATGACTTTCATTCCTAAGTTTGGGTAGTTCATCTTGGTATCCCCAAGATGTAACGTGTTCTACACCGTCAGTATTGCTGGACAGGAATTAAGAGGTGCATTTCTAGTTTTGTCTTGAAGTGTTACACTTGTCAGTAGGTGAAGGTGTAACATCAGCGATGAGCAGGGATTCTATATTATTTACCCATTCCTAAGTGGAAATGGAATGATGCCGCGATGGATTTTGTGACAAGTCTACTGAGGTCGCCTTAATGGAATGATGATGTTTTGGTTGTCATTGACAGACATAATAAGGTCACTCACTTCATGCCAATCAAGGAGACATTCATTTTTGATGACTTGGGATGGTGGTAAATCTATGAGATTGTATGTCTGCATGGTGTTTCACAAAAAATCGTTTCATATAGGGATGCACGTTTTACTTCTCGGGTCTGGAAGGGGATTCAAAAGGCTTTGGGTTCATAGGTTTTTTTGAGTAGAGCTTACCACCCCCAGACAGATAGCCAGTCCAAGCGTACAATTCAGGTGCTTGAGGACATTATCTAAGCATGAATCATGGATTTTGGATGTTCTTGGGAGAAGCACATACCCCTTGTGGTGTTTTCCTAAAATAATTGTTTTCAAGAAACTATGAAGATAGAACGTTATGAGGATTTATACGGTAGGCCATGCTGATCACCCTTGTGTTGGATGTTGGTATGAGAGGTAGCTTTGCTAGGACCCTATCATGTTCAGGAGACTACAGAGTAGATTGATTTTATTCAGAGTAGGATGGCTACTGCATAGTCTCGACAGAATTCATATGCTGATCAGTAGAGAAAACATCTATTGTTCGACGTCGGGGATCAAGTTTTCCTATGTGTCACACTGAGGTAGGGACACAAGAGGATTTGGAGACACGATAATCTTTTGCTGAGGAAATTCAGGCCATTTGAGGGGTTGGAGAGAGGTGGGTCGGTTTCCTATCAGTTGAAATTACCTCTGAGGTACCGGGTTATACATGATGTCTTCCACGTTTCTCAACTTCGACGTAACTTCTCAGACCAGTCTCACGTCTTCCAACCCGATGAGTTTGAGTAGGAGGTGGATGAATCCTTTGAGAAGCATCCTATTTGGATTGTTGATCATAGTACGAAGGTTCTTCTTTGCTGTTCTAATCCTCTTGTACGAGTTCTTTGGCAACACGAGCAAGTATATGACGTGTCTTGGGAGAGGGAGGCAGATGTACGATCGCTGTGGCCAGAGCTGTTCAAAGATTCTTCTTCATCGCCGCCATGCAAGGGAAATTTGGGGACAAATTTCATTAAGGGGGGAAGTTTGTAAGAACCTAGATCTTTTATTCAGGAATGTTTTACCTTTTCTGGTCATTTTTGTGGAAAAGTGGAAATTTTGGAAATATTCAAAGTACATGCTGTGTACTTTATTAGTACACACCGTGTACTCGGTTACCACGACTAGCCATGTGTTGTCTTTGTAGCAGCCAAGCACACGACCATGTGGGAGTGACTTGGAGGCCACTAAAAGAGGAGTACAGAAAAGGCGAGTACACGCTGTGTACTTCAAAATTACACATTTTGTACTTTCTTTTTTTCATTAAACAAACAGGGGTTACATCTAATCACTAGGATGCTCTTATTTTAGGTCCCGTTCGACCGAGAGCTCCGTATGACCACGGTACATCAATGAGCCACCGAGCCTCTATACTTCCTCCAAATCTAACACCATTAGTAGCATTGGAATTGCATCCGTGAGTTCTCTCTTCTGCTTGAGCCTCATTTTATGGTTTCCTTTTCTTTTACATGTTATCCTGGGCTGAATGTTTTATGCGTTTTCCAAGATCTATGGTGTTATTAGGTATTTCAAGCTGTTAGGTTAAAGTATATTGATCTCCCGACACCGAGGTAGGTGGTTTGTGTCTTTCTGTTGAATGTCTTTGTGTTTTATGTGCAAATTTTCCCCATAACCATGAATAGGGTGTTGTGTGTTTATCGTTTTTTCCCTATTGTTTTTCTTCTATACTGGTATGCTTGAGTAGATGATAATTATTGTGAATATGGTGAATTGATGAGCTTTAGATGTGTTTACCATGCCTGTTTTTCCTATTTTGACCTTTTGGTATAGTTTTAATGTTAGGCTGCTATTTACATTACCATTCCTAGTATTGTAGTATGTTGTGACTATTGTTCTATTATGTTGTTGTGTTGTAGAATGCTAACTAATTAGTTCTCGAGGTTTACCTTGGCTGTTACATTCTTCTACACTTGCTTGACTTACACAGGGCAGTGGGATCCTGGTGTATATACCATAGGGGGAATGGACATTGAGGGCTTCTCCATAGTTTCTTTATAAATAATGATGTGAGATCACATGGGGAATTGACGTTGAGTGTTTCCCCAGAGTGTATGTAGTTCCTCAACATGATCCACATGGTGAATGAGATTTTGAGTTCTACCCCAAAGTTCCTTTAGTGCTGTTACAAGACTATAAGTGGAATTGACGGTGAGTGCTTCCTCAGAGAGTCTATGCTTAAGCTGAACTAGATGGGTTAGACTGAGTATACTGCCCATAGGGTTGCATGTTCTTGTAGGTAGGACTAGAGGGGATAGGATGTGAGTACTTCTTAGAGGTTTACCTTGTGTTTTAGCAGCATGCTTGTGTTGCTATGTAGTACCATATGGGATAGATAGTGGGTACTTCCTAGAGGGTTACCTATTGTGTTTATCAGTTTTTATTAGATGTCGCATGTTATGTGGTGATTTGAATGCTTTGAACTGTGGATTGTTTACTGCAGCGTGCATCCTTGTTACTTCCTTCTATATTTTACATTCCATATATTCATTGACTGTTAGAAACAAATATCGTGGTAGTTGCCTAATGGGATTTAGTCTGAAACCCTGTTTGGACCATTCTTCAGGGCCCAAACAGATTATATTGTTGCAGATATTGATAAGGGCAAGCACCCATCTTCTTCATGTACTTGATTTGTTGTGAATCTAGAGAGAATGGGACCAATCTATGGTTTGCGATGCTGGGGAGTTTATCTGCTTTCTTTTGCACATAAGCTTTGCAATGTTATATTCGAACATTGTGACTTGTTTGGATATTTCCCTAAACATATGTACCAAACATCATTTTATATATGTTCTCCAGTTTATACTTTCTGTTATTTACTACTACTACTGTATGTCATTATTACTGCTTCTGCTCTTATATGTATTTGTTTACTTCTACTGTGTACTTTTCCAATGAAGGCATAGTTTCTCCACGATCACATCTAATCCCCTCACTGCTAGTCGACAACCTCTGGAATTTGGGGAAATGCGCTTGAGGCCATGTGACCAACTGGGAATGGGGCGCCTCTAGGTGGCTTTTGGAACCGGGACGTTACAATAACAGAATTAATTTATTAAATGAAATTATAATATAATAACAATAAGAAAATAAGTATAAATTTTGATTTAATACCCCATGTGGGCCCTAGGTTTTGAATGCCTCCAGAGGGGAAATTATAATCGATTATCCCCAATATGGTGGTGGGTGAGGTTTATTATTCATCTTTCAAACATGAACTTATTCATTTTTGTTCAGGACTCCGTGGATAGAAAATACCAAGTCCACCCCCACTATAATGAGATACAACATGGATGGTGGTGGTTATGACAATGAATGAGTTATCCTCTTTCTTGGTTTTCTCTTTTAGAACATCTTTTTTATTCTTCAGTGTTTACTGAAGGTATGATATATCGGTGGAAAAAAGCAAAGGGAGGGTCAGATTATAATTCAATTTGAACAAAATTAATGCATGAAGTGTCAAAATAAAATTCATCCCATTCAATTTCTACAACTTTTTGTCTTATTTACCTCATGAAAATCCACTTTGATATGTTCCTGAACAACGTGTAATAAATTTTCGACAATTTTGGGGATCTCCATATGTTTCTCTTCAGACAAATCATATTTTTCATCATCTTCTTCAAAGGAAATACATGTATTGGCTGAATCAAAAAAATTAAAACTAGGTGAGGTAATACTAAATTCAGTTTCATCAAAATCAAAATCGAATGAGTAGATGATAAAATTATCTCCATGAGTTTGTACATATTAAATCTATTCTTCACAGGACAACACCTTTTGGAGTTCAGTAGTATCAGGTAGAGGAAGGTACTCAGTCTCCACTATATCTTGGACCTCTATAGAAAAATTAGGGATGACTAAGGGGGATCTTTTGGGACCATGGAAACATCATAAAATTCTTGGTAGTATTGGGAGAACGCAGTTATCTTTTTGACAATCGCTTAAAAAATGTTATTTTTAATGTCCTTCCTTAGTCTATCTATATATTATTTGAATATTTTCCACTCATTATTTTTTTTCCAATATAACCACACCAATCTAACAATAGAAGAAACACAATCCTCCACAAAAACTGTTGAGTCAATAAATATTCATTTAGTATTGGTAATTGATCCATGAATAAAAGATATAATCATTTCAAAACAACATGGTAAAATGTTTTTTAAATTTGAAAAGAGTAAAATATTTATAATTTGGTTGTTGCACTGCCTTCAAGAAATGACACCAATTTTGACGCATGCCTGTCATAGGGAATGGAAAAACAACTTTTATATTTCCTAAGTGTAGTCTAGTGATTAACCATTGGAAGTATCTTGAATAATAGTGAACAAAAAATAGGTTTTCACTTTTAAACAAGGGTATTTTTTTTTTAGAATAAATAATAAGACAATGATTAAATGAAATTTGAAATTCAAAGGTTTAAAAACTATTATATTAATAGGGTGATTAGTTTGGGGTCAGTTTCCCATTTATAATGCAATCCTTGTTCAATTTTTTTCAAGCCTCTTCTTCTTAGTTGAATAAAGTGAGTTTTCACAACTTTTTCCTCTCACTTACATGGTGAAAATATGATGGTGAGAGAAAAAATTACCATGATCTTAGTTTAGTTAACTCACCATTCATTGCGAAAAATATTTTTATATAATATGCTCAATTGATGTGGGAAATACCCGATCATGTATTGTTTCTCCTAAACATTCATGAACATTCACTACCCCTTTAACACGTATTGACAACCATCGATTAATTCACCACTATTCCCTAGACCATTCTGTCATATATTAACCAAAAGTCAATGGTGGGAGATAATGATTATTTCTCCAAGTAAAAAATCAATAATAGATTTAAAAATCAATAACGATTGCACTTGGTAGTAAAATATGAAATATAAAATTGAAAACAAATTTGATGTAGAAATAGATTTCATTCAATTACATCCAAGAACTCAACCATTACAAAATAGAAAACCATCCATTCCCCAATCACTCAAAATTTTTACCCCACCATTGTAAGGTAAATAGTGATAAATGGGGAAGAATGAGGCATTATAAATCTATTGAAATGTAAAATAAATAAAATAGTAAAAGCTATAATGTTCTCCTCCTTGGATTTCCCGAAGAAATGGGATGTAATGAGTTGTTTTGAGAGGGAGGTGCTCCCCTCCTTTTATAGTCACATTATGTACCATGAACCTTTACTCGTTTCTTCCCATTAAATGATATCTTCATGAATTGAAGACTTCTTGAATGTTGTTCATAATTATTTGGGGCGTTTCCCCTGAAAATATCAGTAGAATTGGACAAGTATTCTGAGAGTTTTCCTCGTTTTAGTCAAATAGTTTATTCTGTCCAGTCAGACTCTCCAAATCTCAAACCTCCAGATTATGATTCGTTAATGACCCATAAAATGGCCAATTCATCCATCCTCATCTTTATTAATGATTTTTTAAAATTTATTCTGTGTCCACCCACTAAATGTCACATCAATTGGCCCATCATGAACAAGTTAGGGACCCCACACCAGAAATTAAGAGATCTATAAACCATTTTCATTGTCCCAATTTTGGGTTTCTTTTGAGCTTCCATATGGCCGATTCCACTTTCAGTCAACAAGGATTAAAATAATCCATAAATGTTTTGAATCTTGAAAATATAGAATATTTCATGTTGGATTAGTGTAGAAAATGTTATGGCCAAAATACAAAAATATTTTAAAACAAGTAAAAATTTGAAATCGGCCATTTTTATTGTTCATCTCAATATTTCACCGATATCTTAAAAATATATCAGTTCATCTTAATGTAACACTTTTTTGGGATTTAAAAAATGAAATTCAATGTAAATATATTTGAAAATATTTTCTCTATCACTTGCTAATAGTCTTTGGGTCTTTGTCAACTGTAGGATCTCCGCACGTAGGGTGATTTATTCAAGGAGAATGGTACCTCAAGCCATTATTCATGTTCCAAAATCCATGGATGCCTTTTTAGTGTATTCCAAAAGTTACAACTTTCCATGAGGGTTCCAACATGACAAACAACTCATAAATCAGACACCCAGTTTGAGAGGTACTGGGGTTTTAGTAAACATTGTTCGGTTGCATCAAGTCTTTGTCTGAACTAGTCAGATTGACCCGACCACCCCTAGCTAGAGGCCCCATAAACCAGACCTGGGTCTAACCCAGGACCATATCCAACCTGGCCCACTGGGTGGGTCATGTACTCCCAGAGATTCTAGCCAACCCGCAACTTCGCCTGATTTGTGGTCCAGTTCTCTCCCACCTAGATGCACCGATGGACTTTGGCTGTTGTTCCACCTGGCCAGCTAATGCCAGCCACACATTCCACTGATACACTATCAAGGGACCATGATCCAACACCCTATTCAGAAGCTCCGACCATAGAACACTCTACAAACATGGATGAGGTCTGCATCCCAAATCCTCTAGCCATCGGCCCGCTACTGGGGGCTCCTTCCGCTCCTCCGCAGCCCAATCTAGGACCGACGTTCACTCCGAACGACATCATGGTGTGCGACTACCATGATGAGGTCACCGCTTATGCCAGTAAAATAGATCGTTCTTCTATGGACCACCAGGTCTTCTCCGGTAGTCCGTTTTTCACGTCGTTTGTGCCTCTGACCTCCGTGGGATACCACCTTCCCTAATAGGGACTTGAAATCTCCCCACTGTCAACTTGAAGGTTTGGCCATGAAAAATGCACATGGAGGAGGGGATCAGGACATTTTTGTTTCTCCTCATGCCCTCAAAGCAAGATTTTAAATAATGGGGTCATTTTGGATTAATGTTCTACTAATCAAATAATTAACCCCTATGAAAATAGTCCATGAAAATGAACCCTCCAACCAGAATGAGAGATCCGCGGATCATCCTATTTAGTGGTTGATCCATGTTCATTGTTTGATAATGAAGAATGGTGGAAAAGGAAATCCAGTTAGGGAATCCCTACCCGATTAACTCCTTCGTTAGCGATGATCTGTTCGAATGGTGGAAGAAGAACTCCTCAATCGTTCATCGGTCCATGATTCATTATTTTGTGGTCATTGTCATTCATTGTCTTCATGCACCAGATCATCAATGTAGAACCATTATTATTCCAAAAATACTACGTTGTTTTTAAAACATTATGGTATAAAATGTGAAATGGTTTTTTTGTTATGTTTTATTATGAATTCATTACACAATTTCATTTTTGAAACCAACTTTTTTGGTTTCATTCCATTATACATCATTTTGATGAAACAGTTCGAAAAATCATAAAAATAAAATAAAATAAGTTTATTTTATTTTTAATATTTTCTTTATAAATTTTGAAAAAATATTAACCTCGACTTACACCATTATAGGAGAATCCCACTGGTCTGAGTACAACTATGCCCCCATTTTTTGATCTAAGTACCAGTTTTAAATATAGTAAAAAATGCTCGCCTATTTATTTAAATGAAATAAAAAAGGCTCTCAATTCTATTCTAGGACCACCGAGCCTCATATGAAGGTATCTCTAGAGCATCTAGTCTCAAAATAATACCATATAATAAAAAAATTACTTGATGTTTTTGAGACATTATAGACAATAGAAAATGCATGACAACAATAATCCTTATAATTTTGGGATTATAGTATCCCCCTTTGAGTTTTGTTTTCGACCATGATTAATAAAATAATAAAATGTTTTTTTTATGATATAGCTTATTAATGAAAAATTATATGGATACGTGTGCCAAATAATTTCGAAAAGTAAATTCATTGACAATAAAACCATGCTTTCCTAATGTACTTTTTTAAAAAATACAGATGACTTGAATTGTTCACCCAATTCATTCTATAAGGAAATTTATTAATCGAAGAAAAAATTACAATGATATAAATATGTGTAATGAATTTACACCAACTATCAATAAATGGGTGTAGAAGTTGAAATTTCAATGAAAATCATACCAAATGCGCAGGTTGCAAAAAATGGTCCAAAACCATCAGTCTTCATGATGTATGTAGGGGGCTTCGAAAATCCATTGACATGGATAGAAAATGTTGTTCCGTGGGAAGAAGAGATAGATCAACATATATAGACAAATCCACCAGCCAAATGTACACTTTTCCATTGAACTACGATGAAGCATCGACTGAACACTTAGAAAAAGTAGTGATTTCTCAATCCAAACATGCATGAGTACTAAATTTGCAAGAGACCAACTAATAAAAGTGAAATAAAAACAAAAAGTGTTAAAAGATCAGTCCCAAATGTATAAAATCATGGAAAATAAACCTTCACATGGATGGAAAAAGAAATTAGCTATGGAATGAATCACGAATCTGGCTCTATTAGAAGCAGGAGTAGGAAAAAAAGATCCCATAAATAGATCAAACCTATAATGAACTTCTACTTAAACTATCTACTCCTCACTTGTGAAGGATCAAAGATCATGAAATCAACAAAAGAAATATATAATAATGTAAAGAGACTCTGATAGGTATTTTGATCCAGATAAAATGACTCAAACTCTAGAGCTCGACAATATAAAGCCTTATATTGTACCAAACTATTGATTTATCCAAATTAAATACATAAAACTCTTCCAGAATAAAATATAAATCAGCCTAAATAAAATAAAAACATGAAAATCATTCTAAAAGAACGATCATCTTCATTTCCAAGGAATGTACTTTTAGTTAAAATTTGAATTTTTCAAAAACTAGCCCACTACTTCAATAAACATCCTCTTTAGAATTTCCAGTAAGTATGAGAATAAATTTTAGCACTTTTTTATTGATGTAAGGTAGCTACAACATTATCTTCCATCCAAGAGTCTAGATCTTCTAAAAAATCAATTTTTTTCAATTTGGTAAGCATCCCTATAAATAGGGTCATTTTCATTTTCATCCTCAATAGTAGTGTCTTGTGAGTTAGTTTATTCAGAAGAAGAAATAAAATTTTTAGAAGGCACAGACTGTGGAAGAAGAATATATATTTTCTTATTCTTAGAATCATCTAGATATTTTGTTACAATAGTTCTCTCTATGTTGGAGTAGGCCCTACATTTGAAATTTTACATGGAACTCAGACTAATGTAACTGTCACAAACCAGCCCAGGTACCCTGGTAACCTGATAACCGAGTAGGCCCTGACATAGCCCGAAGGGCATTCCCAATCCCCATGGGTCAGCGACTAGCACTGGGCATCGTACAACATACAAGTGGGAATGATTTTTCCACAAGAATACGGAAGTAAGAGTAAAACAAAATCGTATGCATAAAAAAAGAAACTCCATTGGGTGTAATGTACCAGAATACAAATAGGCACAAAAAGTCAAATTACAACAACCCAAGTACCAAAAGGGAAAATAGTCCCAAGGTCCCAAAGGACGCAACTCACTAAGCCTAGAGATCAACAACTAGTTCCACCTCCAAAAGGTCCCTTCCCTTTGCTCGATCCTGGAAGAAGAAAATCTACAAACATCTGAAGGAAAAAGTAGGGTGTGATCATAAGCCCTTTAGGATACAACTAAATATTCAGTAACAAATGCCAATTATAGATCATCCTGATAAAATATTTCTTTTTTCAAATAAATAGGTTAGGAAATTCAAAATCATATTTTACCAAAACATGCTATACATTTTAAAATGATGGAAAAAAACATTTAAACAATGGTTTTACAAATGATGTAATATTTCTAAAACAATGGCTTCAGTAAAACATTTATATAAACCCATTTATATAAATTCAGCAGGCATGTAATGTAGTTGAAAAACATTGACATACACTTATATCTCAAATATAATTAAACAAGAGAGCAACATGGTCATCTTCCAAAAGATATGATAGTATTAACTAGTTATAGGATTCCACACTCTCTATGTGAACTCACCAATATGTGTATACACACTTCCCTATAACAATGGCCAAAGGAGACTCATCACCAACCCTTCGGGGATGTGACCCGCCACAAGTATGTTTTAGAACGTTGGCGTAGCATAGAGTGTATCCAAATAACTCACTAACTACCTAAGGCTTGTATGCACTCTTACATGATGGGAGAACTATTTTAAGATTTCTTAAAATATGATAAATCCCATTCTTCCATTTCAAAAGTGAAAATCTCATTCCATTTAAAACCAAAACAGGTTTTATTCAAAACAAGCCTCTTTCACAAGCTAAAACCAATGGTTTCTATCAAATCATTTCAAGCCATTTTCATAAGTTTTAAATCCATTAAAAACTAATTCCATCATTACACATTTCATTTCCACAATTAAATTCAACAATATAATTGAAAACATTTCCATCAAATCCACAATTTAAATTAAACAATTTAAATCGACCAATTTTCCATAAACACATCCAATTCAATGGAATTGGGGTTTTCAAAATTTCCATACCAAAACCACTTCAAATATCTCAATTAAATGGAATAAGGTTTTTATCAATTTAATTGAAAGAAACTTGAGAAATTGAATTTAAATAATTAATTGAAATAAATCAAGCAAATACAATGATAATCAATTTGGCAAGACGAGACAAAACCACCTACCTCGATGTTTTTGACCAAAACCGCAACTGTTGAGAACACTCAAGAAAACTGGGTCTCTTCATCAATTACCTACCGTAGATCACTCCTCATAGTATGAATAAGACAAAAACTCATCAAAATTGGTACCACACACATAAATCTACCGATAATGGGCATAGATCTAAGAAAAAAAGAGAAGATGAGAAGTAGAACTAAGTAGATCTAAGAAACCGATCAAGAACGTTGATGAACGAGCACACACCTCATGAGTCCAACTTAGATTCAACAAGAGGAGCATTTTGATCACCTCCTAAATGATGTTGAAACATACACTAACCTTAGGAGAAGTCAAATCCCATGTTAGGGGGGTGAAAAAATGAGGAACGTAGAGGCAAAACCGAGTGATATCCACAATTTATGGATCTTATTTAAGTGACCACACGGTTTGGCCGCACAGTTTGACAAACCATGTGCTAACCATGTGTGAGGTACTACCTCAGGCACCCTTCTCACATGGCTCAACCACACGGTTAGACAAACTATGCGCTGCCCGTGCGAAATCTTTTTCCTAGGTTTCAAGTCCCACACGGTTTGGCTGCACAGTTTGTCAAACCGTGCGCAAACCGTGCACAACACACTGCCTCTAGGTTTTCTTTAAAAGTTCACCCAAATGCAACCCGTGTCTTGACTTCAAATTAGGGGTACATAGAAACATCAAAAAGTACCTGAAAATGTAACGAGATGTTACAACCGCCCCACCATAAGATCTTTCTGCCCCTAGAAAGCCTGTGAAGAAACCTCCACATCAAAAAGTTGAGGCCAATGATTCCTCATTAGTTCCTCCCTTTACCACGTCTCATGAGAATCAGAACCATGATTCCAGAGTACAAAGACCAGAGGTATTGTTCTCTCACAAATTACCTTGGTCTCAGAATCAATAACCCTGAATGGTCGTTCAGTAATAGGTAAATCTGGTTCAATCTCAAGATCAGTCCACCACACAACATGAGATGGATCTAAGAGATACTTTCGCAACTGCGATACATGGAACAAATTATGTATCAATTTCAGCTGTGGTGGTAGATCTAGACAGTAAGAAACTTTCCCCACAAGACCAACATTTCCAAAAGGCCCAACAAAACGAGGAGTAAGCTTACCTTACATCCCAAGCCGTCGAAGACCTTATCAGGGTAAAACATTCAAGAAAACCTGGTCACCAACAATGAACTCTGAAGGTTTACGTTGATGATCAACATAATACATGTACTGATTCTAAGCTGTCAACATTCTTTGATGACTCAACTGGATCTCACCTGTCGTCTATGGGACCAAACTCGGTCCTACCAAGGAACTTTCACCAATGTCCGACCAACAAAAACAAGATTTACAAGGAAGGACATACAATGCCTCAAAAGGATCCATTTTGATCGTAGATTGGTAACTACTGTTATAAGAGAACTCAACTATTTAAGAACCCAGATCTTGGTTTTCAGGTACGTCTTTCCTTTTTCTAGAGTTTTTGAGAAAACTGATGTTTCTGGAAATTTTCTGAAGTACACGTTGTGTAATTTCTGATTACATGCCGTGTACTCTTTTCCTGCTTGAAACCTTGTGCTGGTCAGGTCCGGGTCACACACACGGTGTGTAGGGGTGACGTGGAGGCCAATTTTGTCAGATTATGGAAAGACCTAGTTTACGCCATGTACTCTAAAAGTGCACACCGTGTACTTTAGTTTTTTTCATTAATCGGACCGGGGTCACACCCGATCTCCATAAACGTCTTCTTCTAGGTCTGGTTCGACCGAGAGACGTCGTACGTCCATGAAACTTTCTCCAGATTCTCGATCCTCCATCTGTTGGCTTATTCGACCACCGTTGATTGTGTTGGAAGCGAAGCAGTGTGTTCTTCCTTCTTCATGAGTTTCATTCCTTGATTTTTCCTCTTTCTCAAGTTATCATGGGTCGAGAATTTTGTATATTTTCTTAGATCTATGACGGTCAAGGGAGAATCAGTCATCGTGGTTCAAGTATATCTATCTCCTAGGGTCTAGGTAGGTGGTTTGTGCCTTACCGTTCAACTTCTTTGAGTTTTATGTGCAAATTCCACCAATACCCATGAACTGGGTATTGCATGTTTACCTTTTTTCCCTTTTTGTTTTCCTTCCTTTCTTGTATGCTTGTGTAGAGGTAATTTAATAATTTTGGAGGATACATTTTTGTGCTTGGGTGTTTTTCCCTTGCTTTTCTCTATTTACGACCTTTGAGTCTCATTTTCCTTTGGTTGTTACACATGTTTCCATGCCTTGTGATTATAGGTTGGTGGGAAATTCATAACATATTTCTTTCCCTATAAACTTCTTAGCCAAGTAGCTCTATAGGTGTACTATGGATATCCAAGTAGCTCTATAGGTGTACTTTGGTCTTATGGCATTATTATGCACTGACTGGACCATGGCTGAGAGAACCTGGTGCTATAGACTATAAGGGATAGACCGAGTGAGCTTCCCAGAGTGTCTTAGATATTATAGACTAGTGGTGGGTAGAGCAAGAGAGCTTCCTAAGAGATTCCTGGACAGTATAAGCTATATGGGATGGACTGAGTGAGATCCCAGAGAGTCTTGGATATTATAGACTATAGGAGGGTAGACCGAGTGAGCTTCCTCAAAGAGTCTTACCTTGTTAGAATCTTTTTAAGAACCTTCTCAGGCTATAGGATGAATTTACCGAGTGATCTTACTCAGAGAGTCTATGCTATACTCGAGGCTATAGGAGGAATTGACCGAGATAGCTTTCTCCAAGAGTGTCTAGACCTTGGGGATATGAGGGTTAGACCACGTGATCTTCCTCAGAGAGTCCCTGACTACCCTATACTATATAAAGAATTGACCAAGTGAGCTTCCCCAAAGAGTCTAATAAATTCGTATGAAAAAGCCAGAGGGGTTAGTCTGAGTGCACTGCCCAGAGGGTTATGGTATTTCTTGGTTAGGACCATAGGGGATGGTTGCGGGTACTTCCCAGTGGGTGTCCTGTTTGTGTTAACTATTATGCTTTTCTGTAGCTGTTTTTGTGGTTGATTACTATTGTGTATCATCATGGTTCACTACTTACTGTTTACTGCCTACTGCTTGTTGTTGCTGTTTACTGCTTATTTTACTTTTAATTTCACTATAACTACTGACTGTTAGTCACAATTCTTCGGGTGGTTGCCTACTGGGATTTTATCTCACAGCCTATTTGGGCCATGCTTTTGGGCGCCAGAAGAATATGTTGTTGTAGGTATAGTCAAGGTCAAGCGCCTTTCCACTTCTAGAACTTGATTGCTTGGAGAAGGAGAGCATGTACTATGTTTTGGCATGCGGTGCTGAGAAGCTGTTTACTTTTCGTTTGTATTTGTTTCGGTACTGTGGTTTTTTCAGTATTGTGACTTGTTTGGATGCTTTCATAGAGTTGTATCTTACATCATTCCATATATATACACATGTGATCCAGTTTGTTGATTTAGTTTTGTGCTGTTTATTATTGGTGGTTATTCAATGCTTCCGCTATTGCATGATTATTTATTTCCATTGTGTACTCTCCCAATGAGGGCATAGTTTCCCCACTATCACACCCAAGGCCCTCACTGCTAGTCAGAAGCCTCTGGAATTTGGGGAAATGCACTTGAGGCCATGTGACCAATTGGGTACGGGGCGCCTCTAGGTGGCTTCCGGACCCGGGACGTTACAAAGTGGTATCATATGTTGTTCTTTTCTCTTTGTTTACTGTTTGTAGACTTTATCCAGGGATAGGATGGATTCGGTACTTGGTAATAAGCTGTGCCCAGGAGTAGCTAACCCGTGTATAGGGAAAAGCCATACTACCTCATCTATTTCAGTTTTCTGGTTTGGGATTTTACGGTTGATATGATTTCACCAAGAGTGATTCACATGCTTTGTGCTGTTATTGTTTTGATATTATGGTTCTATTTCTGTTGCAACCTGATGAGATGAGGGTATGTCATCTCATTCATCATATAGTCACTTGTTATAAATCACATGCCATGCATTCTTGCCATGCCATCTAGGGTGCATTAGCGATTTCATGTTGTTGTGATAGATGTTGTGTAGATTATTCATGCTGTTGTGGTATATGTTTGATAGAATCTATCTAGTTTGATAGAGAAACGGTTTGTTTTATACATTTCATAAAATGAATGCCAAATTTTGAGTCTTGAGATGTTATGGGACCTCTTGAATCGTATGTTGGTGGATCATGATCCTGTTATCTGTTGTACATGACTGTAGGAGATGCCAAGCTTTGATTTACGGGGAGTATGGTCCCTCACAGATCGGAATTTGGCACCTCGTTTCCTTGTTTTCAGTGTTTCTGGGCTTATGTGTAGTTTCTGAGGTACTGCCCAGAAAAATCTAGAATACACGACGTATACTTTTTGGATACATGCCGTGTAGTTTTTGGGGCTTTTCATTGACCATGTGAGCAGAAACACGGTGTCGTGAATATAACTTCAGTAACACGCTATGTACGGTAGGTGAATGCCGTGTATTTTAGAGCCGTGTACTCATCCGTGTCACTAACAACACGGGCCAGGGATTCTCAAGAAGAACACGCCATGTTGGTAAAGAACACGCCATGTAGTTTTGTCCCAGGTACCCAGTCATGTCACGGACAACACGGGTCGATATTATCTTCTCCTATACACGCCACATTTTTTCGGAACATGCAGTATAAGGGTAGCCGTGTAGACGGTCGTGTAACAAACAACACGGCCTGCCGAAACCGTGTCGAGGACACGACATGTCCCTAGGGAACATGTCGTGTAGTCTGGGGTTAGTTGGACTGTGTGGGTTAGCCGTGTAAGGAGACTTGGGTAGGGGTTTAGAGTTCAAGTACACGCCATGTGTGGGGACAACACGCCATGTAGTTTGAGGTGTTACACGACCAGTAGTGGCGAAAGTCCACACCCATGTTAATGGATAAAAGTACACGATGTGTAGTTTTTATACACACCGTTTAGTAATGTTTTTAAAACATGATAGTTTCTTCCCCCTATTCCCGTTTTATACTCCTGTTCATTCAGTATTTATTATCTGGATATAAGGTGTGCTTTTGATATATCAGAGCTATTCCTCCGAGATGTCCTCCGGTCGTGTGTCAGTTTCCAGACGGTGACCAGACACCGGATATGACCGATCAGGAACCTCCTATTAATCCTCATGTTGTACCAGCCTTGGAACTAGTAATTATACCCATCGTAGGAGCAGATACACTGTTTAGGGAGGACATCCTGAGGATGTTACAGACATTTCAAGGAGCGCCGCCTCCTGCCCTGTCGACGGCCAAGTTGATGAGGGTTTTATAGTAGCAGCATCCTCCTACTATTTCAGGGGATGGAGGACCTCAAGCTGAAGAGTCATGGTTCGAGGCCACCATGAATATCATAGAGCATCTGGTGATACCCCTAGAGATGATGGTAAATCTGTCCACCTATATGCTCTGGTACACCGCCAAGATGTGGTGGGAGGTGATCTCAAAGTCAGGACGCCATCAGAGTATGTCATGGGATGAGTTTCGACGCACCTTCTATGACAAGTTCTATCCGGAGACCCTGAGGGCCGATCGATCTCGGGAGTTTATGAGTCTACAGCAGTGTACTCTTTCGTTCATGGAGTACTCGACTCGTTTAATTGAGCTGTAGTGTTTCATACTGATCCCAGCAGGTGACGAGTTGTTCCTTGCTAGGAAGTTCGAGGACGGTGTCAGGCAGGAGATCCAGTCCCAGGTGAATATCTTCTAGTTGACTTCTAAATCCTCCATCGTCAACCAAGTGGTGATTACTGAGCACAATCATAGGGATTCTGGAGCAGTGATCCAGGCTGGTTCAACATCTAGAGCTGGTGTTCCTCCTACGGACAGTAGGATGTGTCGCAGAGAGTCTTCTCGAGGAGATTGAGGTTCGCGGGATGTGTCTTCTGGCAGCCAGGTTGTATGCTACCTGTGCAGTAGGAGTGGGCATACTAGGCCTTAGTTCCAGAGATATCTGATGGAGTGCTGATCTTATGGAAAGATGGGCCATCTTCAGTGCTTCTATAACATCTTCTCACCTTCAGCTGGTGGTAGGGGTTCCTCTATGACCACGTGTTCTGGAGATTCTTCACCAGTTTCCCTCCAGTCTGGGAACTAATGTTCTTCCGGCCGTTCGGGCCAAGGTGGAGGTCGCAGCCGTGGTAATCAGTCACCAGGTAATCATCGACAGCAGAGTGGATCGGCTCATAATGGTCAGCCAGGGGCGCAGGGCCACGGTGCAGGCCAGTCTTTCTTCATGGAGAAATCATATCAGCAGTAGGATCCCGACCCTTCTACGGTTCGAGGTATGATCATAGTAGCCTCAGTTTTATCTTCAGCTCGTTTCGATACTCGTTATTCACATTTCTTTATCTCTGTTGCGGTTGTGGAGAGCCTTGGGCTCTGTGTCTTTTCGTCTTCGGACTTGTTGACTCTTGACATGCCATTGGGATCAAGGAAATCTAGCGTACGTCAGTGTAGAGAGTTCCCTCTTGGGGTTGCAGGGTGTCACTTCTTATGGGATCTCTATGTTCTAGAGATGTCGGGCTATGACGTCATTCTCGGGATGGACTGGTTGTTTCATTTCCTGGCAGTCGTCGATTGCTATCCTCGCAGGGTGAGCTTCGTATCACCATAGGGTGGATTGTTTCTTCATAGAGGTGAGTGGTATTTTCAGGTGGGTAGAGATGGACCCAAGCATCATGGGCTAGGAGGAGTTATAGCCTAGATTTTTAGTCTTTAACTGGATGACCAGGGGACTTCGAAGTTAGACTTTCCCCCAGTGGTGGATCGTTTTAGGGATGTCTTTATAGAGGACGTTTTGGGTTTTCCTCTGGAGTGTGATATAGACTTCTCGATTGAGCTCGTTCCAGGTGAGACACTGGTGTCCATTCCTCCTTATATAATGGAAACACCTAAATTTCAGGAGCTCAAGAGGATGTTTGAGGAGTTATAGGCAAATGGTTTAATTTGACCCAGTACTTCTCCTTGGGGTTCACCTGTCCTGTTTGTGAAAAAGGAAGACGACACCCATCAGCTTTGTGTGGATTGTCGGAAGCTGAACCAGTTGACGGTCAAGAATCGATATCCCTCGCCGAGGATTTATGACATATTTGATCAGCTATGAGGAGCTCAGGTGTTCTCGAAGATTGACATGAGGTCCAGTTACCATCAGTTGCGTGTTAGACCATCAGATATACCTCTTACAGGATTCAAGAGCAGGTATGTTCTATATGAGTATACAGTAATGCCGTTCGGTCTCATGAATGCGCCTGCAGTATTCATGGAACTGATGAACCGAGTGTTCTTTCCAAACATGGACTATTTCATCATGGTATCCATGGACAGTATATTGGTTTACTCTCACACTCGACACGACCATGAAAAAAATCTTGAGATCATTCTGAGTACACTGAGAGAGCATCGGATGTAAGCTACACTCTCGAAATGCCACTTTTGGATGGACCAGATTCACTTCTTGGGTCACGTTATCTCATATACTAAAGTTTTAGTGGACCCAGAGAATGTGAGAGCTGTAGTTTCCTGGGAGTATCTGAAGAACATCTTTGAGGTATGTAGTTTTCTAAGGTTTGATGGATACTACATGAATTTCACACAAGACTTTTTGCGCCTAGCAGCACTGTTGATAGGTCTGACCAAGAAGGGGGTGAAGTTATTATGGTCAGATTCTTGTGATTCATCCTTTCAGGAACTAAAGGGGAGGTTGAAGTCAGCACCGATACTAGTTTTGCTGGTGTCGGGAAAGGGCTACACTGTTTACTATGATGCTTCAGGTATCGGGCTAGGAGTTGTGCTTATGCCTGGAGTTGGAGTCGTTGCGTACGTGTCTCGGTAGTTGAGGCCACACGAGAGGAACTACCCTACGCACGATCTGGAATTTCCAGCATTTGTTCATGCCTTACGATGTTAGAGACACTACCTTCTAGGAGAGCACTTTGTGGTTTTCACCGACCACAAGAGTCTAAAGTATATATTCACTCAGCATGATCTAAATCTGAGACAGCATAGGTGGGTTGAGTACCTTCAGTCCTTTGACTTTGAGCTCGCCTATATGCTGGGAAAGGGAAACGCAATGGAAGATGCACTGAGCCGGAGAACTCTGATTCTGGTAGTTCAGGATGCCGGAAGTGAGTGGAAGCTTATGGCTCTGTTCTCTAATATGCATTTGGAAGTGCATGATAGGAAGGGACAGACTTCCCTATCTCTTGTAGATTTTACATCTACACTACTTGATCGGGTACAGATGAGGCAGCTATCAGACTCAGAAGGCTTAGTCTTGCGGGAGAGTGTGTCAGGAGTGGACCCTCTTCCTGGATGGACAATGAGAAAGGATGAGATCTTGCGTTTCTAGGGACGCGTATGGGTGCCAGCAGACTTACGCAAGGAGCTGATGTGGGATTTTCATTCCTCAGTTTGGGCAGTTCATCCTGGCATGACCAAGATGTATCATGACTTACACCGCCAACACTGGTGGCCAGGTATGAAGAAAGATGTTTCTGGTTTTTTCATGAGATGTTCTACTTGTCAACATGTAAAAGTAGAGCATCAGCGACCAAATGGGCTTTTACAGCAGTTACCCATTCCCATGTAGAAGTGGAACGATGTCGTGATGGACTTCTTGACCGGGCTACTGAGGTCACCTCGGGGAAGTGATGTTGTTTGGGTTGTCGTCGACAGGCTTATGAAGGTTGCACACTTCTTGTCGATCAAGGAGACCTTCAGTGTTGATGAACTAGGACAACTGTACATCCGAAAGATTGTACGTCTACATTGAATTCCACACTCCATTTTTTCTGACAGGGATGCGCATTTCGACTATCAGTTCTGGAAGGGACTTCAGAAGGCTTTGGGTACACAATTACTTTTGAGTACAACATACCATCCCCAGACTACTGGTCAGTCTGAGCGCACGATCCAGGTTCTTGAGGATGCAATTCGAGCTTTCATTCTAGAATTTGGTGGTTCTTGGGAGAATCATATCGCTCTGGTGGAGTCCACTTACAACAACAGTTTTCAGGTGACCATTCAGATGGAACCTTACAAGTCTTTGTACGGTAGGCCATGCCGATCACCCTTATGCTGGTTGGAGGTAGGAGAGGAAGCTTTTCTTGGACCTCATCTTGTTCAGGAGACCTCAGATTAGATTGAGCTGATTCGGAAGCGGATGGATATATCACAATCTCAGCAGAAGTCTTATGCTAATCTGTGGAGACAACCTCTGGAGTTCGAGGTCGGAGATCAGGTTTTCCTACATGTCACACCGAGGTTGGGACACAAGTGGATTCAGATACAGGGTAAACTTTCACCGTGGTATGTCGGGCCATTTGAGGTGTTGGAGAGAGTTGGGCCGGTTTCATATCAGTTGTAGTTACCTCAGTGGTACCGGGACATGCACGACGTCTTCCATGTCTCTCAGCTCTGACGTTACTTTTCAGACCCATCACATGTCATTCAGTCTGAGGAGGTTGAGCTCGAAGCAGATGCATCGTCTGAGGAGCATCCCATCCATATTGTCGATCGTAGTATGAAGGTTCTCTGTGGGCGGTCTGTTCCTTTAGTACTATTGCTTTTGCCGCATGGGCGAGTACATGATGAGACCTGGGAGAGGGAGGCTGATGTACGAACGCAGTGGCCAGAGTTGTTCAGGGGTTCTTCTTCTATGCAATGCTAGGGAAATTTGGGGACGAATTTCGTTAAGGGGGGGGGGGTGTTTGTAAGAACCTGGATCTTCATTTTCAGGTATGTATTTCCTTTTTATGGATTTTTTTAGAAAACTGAAGTTTCTTGAAATTTTTGAAGTACACGCATTGTACTTTATGAGTACACATCGTGTACTCTTTTCTCACTCAAAGCCGTGTGCTAGCCATGTTCGGGTCACACACACGGTGTGTATGGGTAATGTGGATGCTGATTTTGGCGGAGTATGGAAAAACAAGTACACACCGTGTACTCTAAAAGTACACGTTGTGTACTTTATTTTTATATTAATCGGACCGGGGTTGCGCCCGATCACCATAAACATCTTCTTCTAGGTCTGGTTCGACTGAGAGACGTCGTACGGCCGCGAAACATCCCTCGGATTCCCAAGCCTCCATCTGTTGGATGATTCAACCATCGTCGATTGCATTGGAACCACAGCGTTGAGTTCTTCCTTCTTCTTGAGTTTCAATCCTTGATTCTTCCTCTTTCTCAAGTTATCATGTTTTTAGGGTTTTGGACGTTTTCTCAGATCTACGGCGTTCAACAGAGAATCAGTCGTCGTGGTTCAAGTATATCTTTCTTCTAGAGTCGAGGTAGGTGGTTTGTGCCTTACCATTCAACGTCTTTGAGTTTTATGTTAAAATTCCACCAATACCCATGAACGGGGTATTGCGTGTTTACCTTTTTTCCCTTGTTGTTTTCCTTCCTTGCTTGTATTCTTGTGTAGAGGTAATTTAATCATGTTGGAGGATAAATTGTTGAGATTGGATGTTTTTCCCATGATTTTCTCTGTTTACGTCCTTTGGGTCTCGTTTGCCTTTGGCCGTTACACCTGTTTCCATGCCTTGTGATTATAGGTTGAAGTGAAATTCATAACATGTTTGTTTCCCTGTAGACTATTTAGCCACGTAGCTCTATAGGTGTAATTTGATTATCCAAGTAGATCTATAGGTTTACTTTGGTCTTATAGGATTATTATGCACTTACTGGCACAAGACTGATCGAACCTGGTGCTATAGACTATAAGGGATAGACCGAGTGAGCTTCCCAGAGAGTCATATATATTATAGACTATAGTATGGTAGACCGAGAGAGCTTCCTCAAAGAGTTTTGGACAGTATAGACTATAGGGGATGGACCGAGTGATCTCCCAGAGAGTCTTGGATATTATAGACTAGAGGAGGGTAGACTGAGTGAGCTTCCTCAGAGAGTATTACCTTGTTTAAATATTCTTAAGAACCCTCGCAGTCAAGAAGAGAAATTGAACGAGTGATCTTCCTCAGAGAGTTTGAGGTATACCTGAGGCTATAGGAGTAATTGACCGAGATAGATTCCTCAGAGAGTCTCTAGACCTCGGGGCTAAGAGGTTTAGACCATGTGATCTTCCTCAGAGGGTCCCTGACTACCCTAGACTATAAGGTGAATTGACCGAGTGAGCTTCCCTAGAGAGTCTCCTAAATTTGTATGACCAAGCCAGAGGGGTTAGGCTGAGTGCACTGCCCAGGGGGTTGTGGCATTTCTGGGTTAGGACTAGAGGGGATGGCTGTGGGTACTTCCCACTGGGTTTCCTATTTGTGTTAGCTTTTTTTCTTTATTTCTACTATTCTTGTGGTTGATTACTATTGTGTATCATCCCTCTTCACTACTTAATGTTTACTATCTACTGCTTGTTGTTCCTCTTTAATTCTTATTGTACTTTTACATGCCATATACTCACTGACTGTTAGGCACAGATCTTCAGGTGGTTTCCTACTATAATTTTATCTCACACCCTGTTTGGGCCATGCTTTTGGGCCCAAGAAGACTATTTTGATGTAGGTATAGACAAGGGAAAGCTCCCTTCATCTTCTGGAACATGATTTCTTAGAGCAGGAGAGAAAGGGACCAAGCTTTTTCTTGCGATACTGAGGAGATGTTTAATTTTCTTTTTTACATGTTTTGGTACTGTGGTGTTTTCAGCATTGTGACTTGTTTGGATTCTTTCCTATAGTTGTATCTTTCATCATTTATTATATACACATATGTGCTCCAGTTTGTTGATTTAGTTTTCTACTATTTATTATTGTTGGTTATTCACTGATTCCTCTATTGTATGTTTATCAATTTCCACTATGTACTCTTCCAATGAGGGCATAGTTTCCCCACTATCACACCCAAGGCCCTCGCTACTAGTCGATAGCCTCTGGAGTTTGGGGAAATGCACTTGAGTCCATGTGACCAACCGGGAATGGGGAACCTCTGGGTGGCTTCCGGAACCGGGATGTTACAGACTAGCCCTAGATAATCATCCCAAGACCCACCAAAATCGAGAACACAAGTGCGAAGCATATCCTCAAGGATCTTAATAGCTCTCTCTATCTAGCCATCAGTCTATGGATGGTAGGTCGTGCTCAAACGGACCTGATATCCTAGTGCCTCCTAAAGGAATCTCCAAAAGCGAGAAGTGAACCGTGGATCCCTATCAAAGACAATATGAGATGGAACTCCGTGCAAACAAACAAATTCTTTCACATAAACAGTTCCCAACTCCTCAACATTGGTTGTACCTCGAATAGGTATAAAGTGAGCCGACATAGTTAGTCTGTCCATCATAACCCATATCGTGTTCTTCTTCCTCTAGGTTTGAGGTAACCCAACCGAAAAGCCCATAGAGATTTCATCCCACTTTCATGAAGTTATTGGAAGTGTTTGAAGCAAACCTGAAGGTTTCTTGTGCCCGGCTTTCACCTGCTGGAATTTATAACAACGAGATAGAAACTCAGCAATGTTTCATCTCATACCTGGCCACCATAAATATCGCTGCATGTCATAGAAAATTTTTGTGGTTCCTAGGTGCACATCCCACTAAGAGTTATGGAAAACCCCCATCACATCATTCCATGCCGCTAACGACACAACATAATAGTTTCAATAACACAGAACATCCTTTTTGGAGAACGACCAGATGGTGTTGGTCTCCCCAACATAAAGATAGTTCCTAATGCTATGGAACTCAACATCCGGTTGTTGTTCCCGAAGAATCAACTTGAGAAGAGCTTATGTCAACTGAGCACTGGCTAAAGAAACATCATTCCCCTTCCCTTGAACTCCAATATTCAACTGAGCAAAAAAACTCCATCAAACACCACTCTTCTGAAGATTATTTCACAGCCTGTGATTGAAGTTTCCTTCGTAACGCATCTGTAACTACATTCCCTTTCCCCGGGGTATAGGAAATGTTAAAGTCGAATGATTGCAGGTACTCCACCCAACAACTTTGGAAGAGTTTCCAATATTTTTGAGATAAGATATAACTCAAGCTCTTGTGGTTTGAATACATAGTAAATCTTTCTCCATAAAGGTAATGTCTTTAACACTTAAGTGCGTGCATTATAGCTTCAAGTTCAAGGTCATGGGTAGGATAGTTCTTCTCATGAGGTTTAAGTTGAAGAGATCCATAGGAAAAAATATGATAGCCTTGCATACGGACACATCCCAAACCTGAACCCGATGCATCACATAAAACCACATAACCTATCCCAGCCTCATGAAGTGTTAACACTGGCACAATAGTCAAAAGACACTTTAGCTCAACAAAAGAACTCTGACATTTATCATTGCAGGAAAACATCACTCCCTTTAGAGTCGGAGAATTCATTTGAGAAGCTAACTTTGAGAAGTCACTAACAAACCGGTGATAATATCCTGCTAATCCCAAGAAGCTCCAAATCTCGAAAACATTTTGTGGTTCTTCCAAAGTCATTACAGCCTTCACCTTTTCAGGATCAAATGATATTCCTTGTTCTGACACAACATGTCCCATGAATTTAAATTCCCAAATCCATAAATCAGACTTTGAAATCTTGGCATAAACTCGGTGATTCCTTAAAAGAACCAGAACTATTCTCAAATGATGCACATGATCCTCCTCAGTCTTGGAGTAGGCAAGAATTTCATCCACAAAGACCAACACGAAAGTATCTAGATACTCACGGAAAATTGTGTTCATCAAAGCCATGAAAACTGTAGGAGCATTTGTTCGTCTGAAGGGCATAACAAGGTACTCATAATGGCCATACCTACTCCGAAAAGCGGTCTTAGGAATGTCAAATTCCTTTATCCTCAACTGATGGTAACCAGATCGAAGATCAATTTTTGAAAACCACTTTGACCATTTCAATTGATCAAATAAATCCTCAATTCGTATTAATGGATATTTGTTCTTTATCGTAACTCGATTGAGCTTTCAAAAATCAACACATATGTGAAGAGATCCATCAGCCTTCTTGGCGAAGAGAACAGGTGCTTCCCATGGTGACACAATCGGGCGTATAAAACCTTTCTCAAAAAGATCATCTAACTGAGAATTTAGTTCATTTAGTTCAGCTGAAGCCTTTCGGTAAGAGCGAAATGAAACTGGTTGAGTAACATGCATTAAGTCAATAGGGAAATCAACATCCCTTACTGATGGAAAACCAGCGAAGTCTGAAGGGAACACGTCGGGAAACTCAGCGACGACTGGAAGAAGATCACCACACATTGAATCTCTCTCTAGATCAAAAGAAAACACTGATATAACTTTTCCCAACTCTGGATAAGAGGGTCCAGCTATGTTTGACCATAGGTCCCATTTTCCTTGAAAAACAAGAGGCACACCACTGGGTGTAGTAAGGTAGACCCATCAAATATAACAATCGATCTGGGCTTTATTGTAAAAGACCCAATCTATCCCAAATATGACATTAAAATATTTCGTGTCGAGATCCATGAAACTCCAAACATGATCAACATCTGATAGATAGAAGACACAAGCAGGAATACAAAGACCCTTATCTCTCATTTCACCAAGTGGTGTACTAATATCCATTGCACAAGATAAAATCTTCATAGGATGACTAAGCAGATTAACTAGATGGGTTTAAATAATAGAGTGAGATGCACCAGTATCAAAAAGAGTTGTCACTAAAGATGAAGTTATAGTAAAGGTACCTCTCACAGTTGCAGGACATGTATCACATACCTCTGGGGACTCTTCCACGGAATAAAGAAGCTTTGTTCTGGATTCCGGTGGCTAGAACCATTTTGTACATGAATAATTTGATTGTATCATAGTATTTGGAGGTTCTTATGATCATGTTCCACTATGTGGAGTAGAGAGGTGATGGAAAAAACTCTGTAGGTGCCCAATGTGTCCGCAAGAGCTACAGTTCTTGGGTGCCTCAGTGCGAACCCTCTTAGAATGTTCTGGCTTCCCACACTGATAGAAAGTCAATAAATCCCCTCCTAGTGCTACCGGAGGTATGGAATGAATTTTTTGTCGAGGACCACCATGATAAACATCACGCTTCTATTTTCTATTAAAGGAACCAACACTGCCACTAGAAAGAAATGGAACTTCCTGCAACCCTGACTTTCCTGCCGAATCTATCTCAACCATCATTTCCCTATCCAGCACATCGGCATAAGTGGGTAGCTTCAGTAAGAAACCCAATAAAAGATATCTAATCTAATACCCAACTCAAATCGTCGATCCTTTATCCTCTCATTCGATACAATTTCACGAGAAAATTGTACCAACTTAGCAAAGCGATTTTAGTATTCAGTCACGGTTTTGTTGGCCTGCTCAAGTTTGAAAAACTCCACAGCCTTGGCCAACACCATAGATTCAGGATATAAATGATCAGTGAAAAGTACCCTAAAGTCCATCAACTCCAAACCCTCATGTTTCCCATCCGTCACCATCGTGTCCCACCATCTCCTACTTGGTCCCTCCATCACGAAGGTGGCACACTTCACCTTGATCGCATCTAGTGTCTCCAAAAAACCAAACAGATTTTCAATCCTACCCAACCATTCCTCATCATGTAGAGGATCATTGGAGCCTTCGAAGATTGGGGGCTTTTAGCGTAGGAACTCTTTGGAACAACTTTGGAGAATATCACTATGAGGATCTATAGCTGGAGCCTGAACAGGAACTGGAGGTGGTGCCTGTCCTAAAGATTGGACAATGAAAACAATCACCTCTACCAGACTTGGATCATCTGTAGGACTTGCTTTCTGAGATTCAATAGCATCCTCTTTTTTTATTTGATTTCCAAATCTTCTCGGAGGCATGATGTTACACAACATCAGCAGACAACAAAGAAGACACTAGATTAACACTCAACCTGAGTAACAAGGAAAACTACTCTTAAAAGAAGGGATAACAAGAGTTGGATTCCACTCTATCCAAATCAAAATGGGGAAAAGACTAGAACTAATCCTCAAGTCGCCCTTCCCTAACCACCCCTAGTGACATAAGGTTCATTACGGTGAGAGCTGGCCAGACACTCAATCACAAATACCTCCTAAGTCCCAACAAGAATACTCAAATGTATACTGTCATCATGGCATGATGCACAACCTTCCTATAATACCATTTTATCACAAACCACCCCGGGTACCCTGGTAACCTAATACCCAAGCTGGCCCTAACATATCCCGAAGGGCACTCCCGATCCCCATGGGTCGGCGACTAGAACCGGGCATCGTACAACATACAAGTGGGAAATATTTTTCCACAAGAATGTGGAAGAAAGAGTAAAACAAAACAGTATTCAAAACAAAAGAAACTCCACTGGGAGTAATGTACTAGAATACAAATAGGCACAAAAATTCAAAGTACAACAACCCAAGTACCAAAAGGGAAAATAGTCCCAAGTTCCCAAAGGACACAACTCACCAAGTCCATAGATCAACAATTGGTTACACCTTCAAAAGGTCCCTTCCATTTTCTTGATCCTGGAAGAAGAAAATCTAAAAACACTCGAAGGAAAAAGTACGGTGTCAGCATAAGCCCAGTAGGATACCACCAAATATTCCGTAACAAATTCCAAATATAGATCATCCTGATAAAAGATTTCCATATTCAAATAAACGCGTTTGGAAAATCGAAATCATATTTTAACAAAACATTCTATACATTTTCCAATGATGGAAAACCCAATTTAAAAAAAAGGTTTTACAAATGATGTAATATTTCTAAAATAATGTCTTAAGTAAATTATTTATATAAAATAGTTTATACAAATTCAGCAGGCATGTAAAGCAGTTCAAAAACATTGAAATACATTTATATCTCGAATATAAATAAACAAGCGAACAACATGGTCATCTTACAAAAGATACGATAGTATTAACCAGTTATAGGATTCCAAACTCTCTATGTGAACTCAGCAAGATGTGTATACACACGTCCCTATTACAATGGCCAAAGGAGACTTTTCCTCAACCGGTCGGGGATGTGACCCACCACAAGTATGTTTTATAACACTGTCATAGCGTAGAGTGTATCCAAATAACTCACTAACTACCTAAGGCTTGAATGCACTCTTACATGATGGGAGAATTATTTTAAGATTTCTTAAAATACGATCAATCCGATTCATCCATTTTAAAAGTGAAAATCTCATTCCATTTAGAACCATAACAGGTTTTATTCAAAACATGCCTCTTTCACAAGATAAAACTGAGGGTTTCTATCAAATCATTTTAAGCCATTTTATAAGTTTGAAATCCATTCAAAACCTATTCCATCATTACAAATTTCCTTTATAAAATTAAATTCAACAATCTAATTGAAAACATTTCCATCAAATCCACATTTTAAATTTAACAATTTAAATCGGCCAATTTTCCATAAACACACCCAATTCAATGGAATTGGGGTTTTCCAAATTTCCATACCAAAAACATTTCAATGATATCAATTCAATGGAATCGATTATTTATCAATTTAATTGAAAGCAACATGAGAAATTTGATTTAAACCAATAATTGAAATAAATAAATAAAATACAATGATAATCAATTTTTCAAGACGAGATAGAACCACCTACCTCGAAGGTTTTGAAAAAAACCTCAACGGTCGAGAACACTCAAGAAAACTGGGTCGATTCATCAAGAACCCGCCTTAGATCACCCATCCAAGTATGAAAAAGAACAAAACTCATAAAACATGGTACGAAACACTTAGATCTACCCATAATGGGTGCATATCTAAGAAACCGAGAGAATAAGAGAAGTAGATCTAAGTAGATCTAAGAAACCAATCAAGAACGATGAAGAACGATCACATACCTCAAGAGTACGACTTAGATTCACCAAGAGGAGCCTTTGGATTGCCTCCGGAACTATGGGAGAAGCTTCTCTGACCATAAGAGAAGAAAAATCCCGTGTTAGGGCCGCATAGGAAGAAACACGAGGCACTTAGAGGCAAAACTGAGCGAGATCCACAATTTAAGGATCTTATTTAAGTGACCTCATGGTTTGGCCGCACGGTTTGAAAAACTGTGCGCTAACTGTGAATGAGCTACTGCATAGGCCACCCTTCTCGCATGACTTAGCTGCAAGGTTAGAAAAACAGTGCGCTACCAGTGTGGAAGCTTCTGCCCAGGTTTCAAGTCCCGCACGGTTTGTCAAACCGTGCCCAACACACTACCTCTAGTTTTTCATTAAAATTTCACCCAAACACAACCCAAGTCCTAACTCCAAAACAGTGGTACATAGAAACATCAAAAAGTCCCTAAAACATAATGGGATGATACAGTAACCATCGAAATCAATCATTTAAATTTTCCTTTTCTAGTAATCAATTTCAAGTAGTCTTCCTCAAGGTAGAGAATTATTTTAATAACATTATAAAGAGACTATAAATGCTCTGAATTTTTCTTTTACTTCTCCCCATAGATAATTTTCATTACCTCTATAGCTAAATAGTTTATTATAATAGGAAATTCCTTATCCTAATTAGAATGCATGGATTGACATATTGCTTCTATGAATCCTGAGAGGCTAGTAGGGGGAACTTGTTTATTAGGTGGATCCAGCGAAGTATTTTTGGTAATATTATCTATATGAACCCCTTAAAGAGGAAAATAACACTTTACTTGTTACCTTTTCAACCCAAATTGATTTGAAATGAGAGAGGGGGTGTGAGGCTTGTTGTTTATTCTCAAATTCTTTCATTGAGTGTTTAATTATAAAGCATTTATGGCAATAAGCTGGAACATTTTCTTAAAAAATATTTTGGACAAAGATATTATATCCATTTTGAATACAAATGTGTGGTGGAAAATAATGTGATATATCAATTTTAGTACATATATGCTTGGATAAAGGGTGTGAAAGATTTAAAGTAATAATGTCTAATATATGGGGATGACCGAATAAATAATAAATTAAAAATGGGAATTAATTTTAAGGAAATTTAAAGGGAGTCCATGGAAACCGAACCAGATATAGAAAATATGTGGATCTAAATCAACATAGAAATCTATTGTCGATTTGAAAAAAATAATGTAGTAGCTTGAAAATGACCATGAAATACTCATCCAAAGCCTATATTTTTCAGGTTTATATGAAAATTAGAAAAAAAACATTCTAGGAATCCAACAAAACAATTTGAGAGTTCACAAATCAGATGTTTACCTGGGCCTTTTAGAGGAAGGTAATTGAGGGCTTCATTTGATATGTTTTTCAACATGAAGAAAATTATAGTCTGAGTAGATAAAGTGAAACACTTCTATTGAAAAATAAATCTAAGGGAGACCTCTATGGTAAAATTTATTCAGATCATTGGTCTGTAAGGTCTTCTAATCAGATAGAGGATAGGGTTGGCCCATTATGATGTCTACGAAGGAGAAATTATTAGGGTTTCTCCTCTGTTTTCCTGAAGGTGAGAGCTCCTACATATAATCCGTCCATTCAAATGTAGTGATCATGAATCTTATTATGCTTTTCTTCACAACTATTTCCACATTCTCAAATTCAATGGAATACAAATTTTTTTTCCTATAACCCCTTCAACAATCATTTATAATAGTTCACACCCATAAAATGTTGGATTTACTGCTTACCCGTAAATCCTCCAATTTACAGGATTCAATAATGATAGTTTTATAAAATAATTACCCCACTTAACAACACTAAAAAAACATATGATGATATAGGGGACACAAAAACTTACATCAGGCTTGATGAGAAATTGGTTGGATCCCCATGTTCTACATCAATTTAGAAAAATGATCCTTCTTTAATGGTTTTCTGAATATGTCGGAAACTTTTCCTAATGTATTAATATAATTCATCATCAATTAATTTTAATCCAGATGAAATTTAATGAAATAATATTTGATATCAATTTGTTTTGAATGAGAAATTTGAACCGGATTCTTTGTAGAATTTATTTTATTTTCATTATCACAACCCAATAAAAAGTGCAACTTCATTTCATCATGTGATTATTCTAATTTAGTTTTCATCAGAATAGTTTGGGTATTGGATTTAGTGGTAGAAAAATATCTACATTTTGTCATACTAAGATATTTTTAATTCTAATTCATTGCATTCCAACTAACTAAACTTTTCCAATGAATGAAAACTCTTACATTTGTGTATCTTCTATCATCAACATTTCCTACTTGATCAACATCTGAATACCCCGACCATTATATACATTATGATAGTTTACATAACAGATTTCCCAAGTTTATTATTTGTATAGTCAAGAACAATAAGTTCTATTATCACCTGAGTATTATTTGGGACATTGAATCCTCAGTTGGTAATCCTATTCGAATGGGAAAGAAAACATATTTTCCACAGTTTGGGAACTACAACAGAATACTAGTGGAAGGTGACATTTCCAATACCTTGTTAGCATATGTTGTGCTCACAAAAATGGGATGAAACCATAAAACATAATATTCTATATGAATGAAAACCAAAATTACGGGTTAATTATAAATTGTTTGGACTTATGATAGATGAGTGGAAAATGAATATTGAATATAGGTTCTATAAAACCATGGGGAGTGATGTGAGTGTCTGAAAAAGAAGGATAGGGAAGCCCCCACTCCGAAAATAGGATCCTAATCGTTAGATGAAGAATAAAATGGCTCTGGAACTTGGTAATATGAAACACAATCCTCTAGGAATCAAATAACTAGAAAAATATGCCATGTCATTCAATTAGTTGATTCCAATTCAACTAGATAACCTTTCTCTCATGTGGTTGACATGAATGTTGATCTCACTCCAAATGCATATCATAGCCAATCTAGTGGTGTTATGGATCCTATGGAATCTGAATAGACATGATAAATAGAGAACTATGTTGATATTGTGCCCAACAAGGAGTTGGATGTTTTACTCTAATAGGTTTCCTATGATGCTCATGGGAAGGAAATGTTTATGCTGTGGATGCCGATTCGTGGGAAGCCCGTGTTGATGGAAATGAACAACATGGATCATTGTGGCCTGATGTTGTTTCCCCAGCAAAACAAAATCATTCTCACTATGAGAAGACATCTTTTAATGATAGTTGTATCCCACCTGACCCTCATGGTAACATGGAAATATCCAAGTCCCATAAATTAGTATCAACTAGATATCTACATTTTACTACATCCTATGAATGGGTCTGGATGGAAAACATAGCCCGAGCTAGGTAGGATTATAATTTTTTTGGATCAACCTACATACATGGATCTAGTGTATGGATAATTATTGATACCTTTTTCAAAAATTATTAAGAATAATTCACACATGGATAGGTATGTTACACCTATACACTCTACCAAAAAATTCACACCATTGAATGGTGTTTCATGGTCTGGTGATGTTGAGGACACAAACATATCTGAGTAGACTATGGACCTATCAAACAAAATAAAGGAATGTATAGGCTCTGGTGTAAAATAGATTGCTTTAGAAAACACATAAAAGGTGAAGTAGAAGAAAAATAATGGCAGGAAATGAAAAGGGTAGGTGAATGTGGCAAAAAATCCATACCTCTATATCAGGGTTAGGAACCTTAAATGATGAAGATATTGTATTGGAATTGTCAAGGGAGGGGGAACTCCCTAATGTCCAAATCTAGTTTGACATTTTTTCTTGGAAAATGAACCTTTGGTCATTAGAGTTGATGAACCTAATATTTTATTTAACAACTATAATGTATTCTATTTGGAAACACTAGGATACATGTTTATCTCTATAAATTCACTTGCCTCCATCTTTGATCACATATGGGTATTTAGGCCTGAATCTGTTCTCATTAACTCATATAGTCATAATTATCATACTGTTTCACAGTCCTGTAATATTTTATGGTATGACTTATCTGTATTATTTTTTTATGAATCCACTTAGAATATTTGAAAAAAGGGATTTATAGAAGGATAATAAATTTGTTTCAAAAAACATGAATCAAATATATGTGATTCTTGGGAACTTTAACACTGTGCTGAAATCTGAAGAAAAAAACACGAGTTAGCATCAACCACATGGAATCTTTGGATTAATTTTCCTGTAATGACCATTTTACTCTTTATGATAATCTTATTGTTGTTACATAGTTTATATGGAGTATATCAAAAGTGAATGGAAGACAAGAATGTAATCTAGATATGTGTTTTATTCAAATGGATGAATGGACATCCCCAACTAGAATATCTAGGACCACTCTTTCAAATAATCACTCTCGTCAAAATCATCTCATTATGTAAATCTCTATATATATGACATAGTCAAAACATATTCCATTACAGTTTAATAATGGATGGCTTGTTACTCATGGGTATTGGGAATATTTTATGGAATCTTGGAAATTTGAATCTATTGGTAGCCCCTTCTAAAATATTGTGGGGAAATTGAAACACACCAAGATGCTATTTAATGACTTAAGTCAATCATTTTCTATTTTGGAGGTGGAAGTTAAATAAGATTAATAACATCTTGATCATAACCAAATTTTGAATCCAAACCAATATGCACTATCCCAATATGATATACACAATCATAATACGATTTATGATCTTCTAATGAGAAAAGAGAGGTTGGAGAAATAGAAATTGAATGCCATATGATTTATATACATTGATAGTTTCTCTGTGATCTTACATATATTATACAAATATAAGAGGAAAAAGTGATGATTATGGCACTTTGGAAAACTGAAATCACTTATACTTCTGAAAATCTTATCGTTCAAGGAACAATGGAGTACTTTAAAGAGATGTAATCTGAGAATGAGTTGGATATTATAAGGAATATGGTTGATAATATCACACCTGTCATAATAGAACTCTATTAATGGCCTCTTATTGAGGATGATGTAAAGGTGGTCCTTTTCTCCTTTTACATGGAAATTTCTTCATACCCAAATGGGTTCACGAACAAATTATTTATATTTTACTAATAATTATTTTAGGATAATGTCACTAATGAATTAACAGATTTCTTCACATGTATTCCTAAAATTTTTATAGGGTAAATGCGAGACTCATTAAATTGATACCTTATATGGAGAATGAAATTGATGTTAAAGACTTTAGGTTAGTTTATTTCGGAAACCCAATCACTAAAATAATTTATAAAATCCTTATGAACATGATAGGGGATCCCATGAAAGATTATATCTCTATAAATAAGTTATGATTTTCCCTAGAAGGGAAGTTACCCATTCCTTGTTCACTGCTTCGAAATGGGTAATTCTTATGTGGAAGAAAATGATTGAAGAAAAATTTACCTCAAAGTTGACATCTCTATGTCCTTTGAAACATTGAAATAGTGTTCCGTCTATGATATTCCCTATTGCTATGGTTTTTCAAACACATTCAACAAGCTGATTGTTGTCATTCATGCCTCCTCTAGGCTATCCATTATTATTAATGGGGAACCTAGATGGTTTTTTTAGTGTGCTAGTGGTCTGAGACAAGGTGATTAACTCTTACATATTCTCTTTTATATTGAAGAATACTACCTATGTAGTCGCATTAATAAATTGTATCCCCATGTATTTTCCCTGAAAATAATAGCAGGTCAAAATGATCGAGTTCCCTATCAATTTTTTTATAGATAATATAATTTTTTTCTAGGATTCTTGGAAGACTATAACTGCTATTAAGGCCCTCTTATCACTTTATTAGGATGTTTTTGGATAATCTATAATCTTGGAAAAATCCTTCATTGTTTTTGGTGGGGGGAAGACTTTTGAAAAAAAATTAGTTAAGAATCTTGGGATAATGAGAGGATCCCTACCATATAATTATCTTGTGGTTCCCTTATTTAGAGTATTTTTTAATAGAAGTTAATTTGAAGATATATGATTGGAATGTTTTGGTAAAATGTCTAAAAATAAAGGGAACTCCATGTCATAACCTACATGGGTATTCGTTGTTAATTCAATGATCATGTCTAAATTTTATGACCCTTTATCCATTTATAGATGGCCCAAGAAACTCATAAAGATGATTTAATGGATTATTTAGAACATTATACAGACTAGATCAGTTTATAAAAGAATTATGGTAACAATTTCATGGATGGAGTGCTCAAATCCCATTAAATTAGGAGGTCTTGGAATAAAGGATATTATGGTCTTCAATGATGTGCTAATATGGAAATTCACGTGGAGCCTCATATTTTGTGATACCCTATTTCATTTCTTATGAAACATATTAAAATGGAAATTGTTACATTTTCATAGAATAAATTATGAATATCCTGTTTGGACATCACATTAACACTCGTTCAAAAATATTATTCACCAAACCAAATGGATTATGTGAAGGTAGTCCCAATAAAACAATTGGAACACCACCTAGATTGACAGTCCCCTATAAGATATCTTCAACATTCCACCAGAAGCTACTTATATGACGCTTGAGAACATTCTTTCACACTCATCAGGTTATGATGGAATGTTTCTAGAAGATATCAGTATTTACATTCATTATAATAAATTCATTGAATGGGACACCATCATTTGGAATCTTAATTGGCATGTGAACTTTAATACCAAATAATTATAAGAACTGGAATATTTTGGTGATAATAGACCCCTATCATGGTTACTAAATTTAATACATGTTTCATCTTTCCCTCCTATTTTCTCATACTGTGGATAATCTGTAAATGAAGGATAGCCAAAAAAAATGGAGTCCAAAAGGTTGGTAATCACCATGCTTCGGTATGCATCTTTATCTATCATTGTGTGGAGGTTGAAGATCGTATTTTTCTATCATGTGACTTTGCTAAGGAATTATGGTATTAGACTAGCGTGACTCTTGGCATAGAACTGGACATGAACATAAAACTTTTTGAATTCCTGAATTGAATTTAAACTATTAAATGTAGTGAGAAGTTTCTATATCCTCTTATAGAAGTGGTTTTCTCAGTCATCTCCTCTATATATAATGCACAAAATTAGAAACTCTTCGATGAAATAAAACCATATGTTATCATAATAATGATGAAACATCAAAAATAGGTCAATATGACTTCACTGATATAAACATGAGACATTTCTATAGGGAAGCATCTGGTATGAATTTACCCTCAGGTTGTAGAGGAATATTCCATCGACATCATGGATTTTTTAACGGATGCATCAACCAGTTTTTGAGAATTGAAACCACCTATGATTCCAAACTCCTTTCGTTGGTGTATTCAATTGTTTATGCTATCCAATATTATTATACATCATTTTGGATTGTATCTGACTCTGAAATTAATGTGATTACTAGGAAATATAGAATAAATGATGTAACTTGGAGTATTTTATCCATTTTTTTAGTATCTTATTAGAAACTCTCATCTCAATTTGGTAATTTATCATGAATATAGGGATGCAAACCAGGTCAAAGTTGTATTGTCTATGAGGGTGGTCGTGTAAATGGATAAGATGTGGTATTTCAAAAACCTTGATCATTGTGAATGAATAGTAGATACAGATATGAATGGTGTGTTCTAGTATTGTTTGTTTAATAATCACTTCTAATCCGTGACATTTATGTCACCTTCTTATATATTTCTTTTTAGGACCGGTCCTGACCAGATCCCGATATTTCTTTGTATTTCATCAATATAACTAATTAAAATGTGGGGTCACTCATGGGAATATTTTATGTAAATATTTATATCAACACTTCCTTCCATAAAACTCCTTTTTCAAAAGAATGATTCAAATTTACATTTTCATGCCCACGGATCTTGTTTCTACCCATAAAATTCATTCTTCAATCAGAATACATAGAAATCATAATTTCTAAAAGCAGTTCCTTAATGATTCTTAGTTTAATCATCCTAATTAATATCCCCATTACAAAATAAAAAATTTACAACCCTTTATATGATTTTGTTACTGATTTTTTCAACAAAAGAAAGAAAATTTTATTTTTTCTTAAACATTGCACCAGTGAAAATGTTGCATCGAAATAAACTCCTTCAATTTGTGATTATCCTTAGCATACTTATCATCCCTTGTTTCTTATCACATCAAATTCTTTATTCAACTTGTTCTAGAAAACCCACTTTATACAATATTTTTGTTATCTAGTTTAGTTACTAGTGACCATGAATCATTCTTTTCTATTAGATCCATATATTCATTCATTTCTTGAACCCATTTAATATTCTTCAATTAGTATTTCACATCATTTAGATAATGTTTTAAATACATAGAAGTATGTGTAATAACATTATTTTTGTATTCTAGTTTGAAATATTTGATGTTGGTCACTAATAATATTATGGGCTTCCACTTGATTTCTCATCCAAGGATGATATTTTCAATATTCTTTCTGATCAATGGAAATAGATGGGTCTGATTATTCTTCTTCTTGAGTATTATTATAATTTTTGGTATACTTATCATAATTGTTAACAAAAAATTCCATATCATGTTAATCTTCTATATCTCGAAGAGTCTGTTTATCCTTCTCATATTTTTTAATAACATTCACATCAATGGAATCAACTATTCTTCCAATTTATTTGTTTAATCATCTATATCCTATTCCTTCTAGAGAATTTTCAAGAAATATTTCATCCTCACCTTTATCCCTAATCATTCAATGACTACACATTTCTTTTTTATAATAGATTGAATCCCCAAAACTCATAAATGTTTCAATCATGGACTCATCCATAAAAAATATGAATGGAGTCATGTCTGAACAAGTTCTGTAGAAAAATTAGTTTCGAATATAAAACAGTTTCTCATGTATTTCATATAATTGTAATTATAAAGACTCTTTTCATGTAACATAGTTCTCCAAATTTCATCAAAACCCCTATTAGTCCAATTAAGAGAACCATTTTTTTAGGATAATATCTTGAATATTAATCATGATGAATTATATGATTATTAAGATAAATTTCAAATCAATAATTCTTATACTCAAAAACATTATCAATTATGAACTAGTTCACTTAATAACCAAATTAAAAATCAATATTCCTCCTGAAACATTTAATCTTATTCAGAGAAAATGATTTATGTTTCATATAATTGAAAGAAGTAATGAAATTAAAATCATCAATAAATGTGAAAAAATAATTTTCAAAATTTGTTGATTGTTTGTTCGTCGGACCAAACAAATCATAATGACGAATATCTATGTTTATTTTTGAACAAATTTCAACTTTCTAGTGGACATAATTTTTAATTATTCCTTTGGACTAATAGTACAACACCAATATAATTTACAGGGAAAATAGGGAATCTCTCAGACATTTTATCAGTTTGATAACATCTTATATTTCTTGAAAACCAATTTCTTATCCTTTTATACCATACTTTATTTTCTTCTACAATACTCATGGGACATGAATATTGTATTTCACTGACATGAAACAATTTCCTTTTGTATATTGGCCACTTATAACTATATTCCCCTTTTCCTCAAATTTCCTAAAAAACCATATTTTCTGAAGATAAATTTTATACCGGCAAGAAAAAGTTGTGAAACTCTTAAATGGATGTGTTTTAGGACATCAACATATAAATGATTCATGGATTTAATATTTTCACTTCTAACAACATCAAAATAAAATCTTCTTGTTCTGAATGATTTATCATTTCCAAATGTTATTATTACTTATTTTATGTTTCTAAAATTATTCAAAATCAACAAATATCTTAAGATATGAGACTAACACACACTATCAAGAATCCATTTTTATTCTCCTTTTAATGTTTTTTGAGTGGTTTAAAAAACTATAGTCTTTTATTTTACCATTATTTTCATCCCGTATAGCTTCTAAGAATTATTAAAAATATATAGTTCTGATAGAAACAAAAAATCACCATTTTTGAAGGTGAAGAAGTTAGAAAAAAATTATACAAATAGTCTTCAATGGTTGGAACATATTTTTAACTCTCACACCAACCTTATAAGGGTTAATTCGAACATTATTATTAGACATCTTCTTTTAAGAGGATTGACTCCCCCTGAAACTATTCTTTCTGTAACCTAGGGAATGATAATAATGATGTTTGTTAAAAAACACATATATTTTCTATTTTTCACTACACTAAAATACATACAGTAACCATAGAAAGATTATTTTCATCTGAAACATCACAATGATTAGAGTTCTAAATATGTTTCTCAACAATAATTTTTTTTTTCATATCAGAACCACTAACCATTATTTCCTCAATAAAAAAATTATTTTTCTAATCACACTTATTAGAACTAGATGTAATAGAACAATTAATATATTTATCAATTTTAGTGTTATTTTAAAACTCATGAATTTTATATACTTCTAAATTCAATATTTTATTCCTGTTTGACATAAATAACTTTTATAGTAGTCTTCCTTTTAGAAAAATTTTCAATTTTATTCTCAAAATTTATGTTAAATTTTTCTGATCTATCTCAGGGTTTACTATAGATGAAAATTCACTAAAATTAGAGATTCACATTTTAATATTAGACATTTAAATCAACTTTATTAATTTTGTGTTGTTGGAAAAGATCCATCCCTTCATATTTTTTCCTTGGGTTTCTCTTACAGATGTTCATTACCGATCTATTCTTTGTCATGATATGTCGTCAATTCTTTATTCTCTAGAAACATCTTTTTATTATCATCTAATATATTTATTGAATTTGTGTTGAGGAATATTAATCTCCCAAATTATCAATTTCTATTTCAATCCATATATTCATTCTCAGAAATTCATTCAAACATATTTTAAATGAAATTTATTTTGAGTTTCTTCTTCATCAAAACTACTTCTTTGGAATTCATTATCATTCACTATTTAAATAATAGTATTATTAACAATATACCAAGTTGACATTTTAGATTCAGACACACTATCATATTATTCTAAATATAATGATTCAAAATAGATACCTTTGTTTTTGATGACCTTCTTATCCTTCCCTCCATAAAAATATTTACCTTTATCATCATGATTCTTTCATGACCTCCTTAGAAGTAATTTAAATTCATCACTATCATATTCTTATTTAATCCCAGAATATTATCTAAAATTTTTCCCATGTCACCAAATTCAATGAAATTCAAGGTATTGTTTCCTTAATATTTTCCTGTAACACTACTCACAGTTTCATAAAAAGGACAAAATATCATCATAACTTTTAAAAACCTCATTTTCAGAATTAGAATCACCATCTTCATATTCATTAATAATTTTATTTCCCATATAATTATTTTTAGCCTTGAAATAATGTTATCTATCAACATTATTTCATATATTTCTCCCTTATAATTTCATAACTGATGACCAAGAAAGGAAAATCATTTGGACAAAATGATTCAGGATATATATCTTCTAATGAAGAAAATTTATCATCATATTTTTTAGGAACGATTCATGAAATCCATTAATATACTATTGAATATTTTTGTTTTAACCATGTTATATCATTATGCTGACAATGTCATTTACCCTAGCAAAGAAGTCCCTAATTGATTCAAACTCTCCCATTTTTTATCTTCATAATTTAGCCTTCTAATTTATATAATTTCTCCTCTTTACTTTTATATTTCCCTTTTATATGTTATTAATATTATCTTATATAACATTGTTTATAGAAAATGATTTCACCCTTATAAATTCGCATTCATAAAGTGATGATAATAATTGATTCATTCCACTTCAATCATTAACATGATTCTTCTTATCAACATATGTATTAAAATATTTATCATTAATAGGAGAAAATCCATCTATTAGAGCTTCAAAAACATCATAAACAATTGAAAAAATATTTGAAAACATTATATATTTCATGATATAATAGTTACTTATATAAAAAACAAAGATGTTTTTACTATAAAAATAATTCATATTTTCTGTCAACTTCTTTTCAAAAAAATTAGAATTTAAAATTAAAGGAAACCTTCCTTCTGATACCAACCGTAAGTTCAATGTCATTATAATTATATCATTGATAAGTGGAGGGGGAATTAGAAATATATTATTCTTTCATGAATACTTACTCATGAAACATCCTCCACCCCTGTAAAAGATATCTTTCCATACTAAAAATAATTAAAAATCACATCTATAGAAACAACTTAAATAATATTATTCACTATTAAATAAGAAAATGTATGCCATTGGTATTTTTTTGAAATGATAAAATACCACACAATACATTTGAAAAAAATCATTTCATGTGGAATACAATGACTATGATATGCCCATTAACCAATGTGGCACTATGTAAATAATTCAGTAATGTGTTTCCCCCGTCTAAAGAAATTATGTAATACAATGTTCTTGAAAAAAACTAGTTATGTAAATTATTTTTCAATATTAAAAATATAATAAACCATAGTAATTATTGAATTTCTTATTTAGAAGATGGTAACAACATGTCGAAAATTATAATAAAATTAATTCCAATTTCCTAGTATAAATTTTCTAGTTTTATTTCATAATAAAGATATATATCTCTATAGAAAACAATAGAGACAAACCTAAAAAATTTCTAAATTATTCTAAATATCCCAATATGATAATCCTACATGATTTATATGATAAGAATACCATATAAATTTGATAATCCTTCTAGTTGGATATGAAAATCCTTCCAACTAAATGCAACAATCCTTCCAAATACAATATCTGATGGAATATTATAAATAGATGAACACTATGATCAGATAAATACATTTCAAACTGGTATATTTTATTTTCACTTCTATTCAGCAGGAAATCATCAAGAATTTTTTTTTGGGAAAACCTTCTTCAATCTTGAGATCCTCCTTTTCTCTATATAAAATGAAATGTACTTCTTCGAGAACATTACAATATACATTTCAAATATTATACTTTCCTGAAATGAGGTTTGGGAAGGATTCATAAAAAAATTCACACTAAACCAAATTACTCAAATTTTCATGTTTTTTAAATTTGGAATGTTTGTTGAATTCATGAATGTTTCTCAACTATTATAACTTATTCTCAATTCATCTTGAATCTTCTAGACACTTCATCTATCTCATGTCTTCATTTAGAAACACCAGAACTATTTGGATTTCCCATTATGAATTTCTCAGTATGATTCCCTCAATATTATTCCATATAACAGTTGAATATATGATTCAATTGACACTATTCTAATATTCCCATTATTTTCATCATTATGATGCACTAGACCAGCAATTGAAAAAAAACGTCTTCTTCTAGATTCAAGAACTCCCATTAACAAAACATAAGATAATCTATCTGTAAGATTATTCCAATTCATTAAATTCATCAAACTTAAAAAAATATTCCACTAATTATTCTAATGACAATCTAGTTATGAAGTACCAGTATCAGCAAATTCAGTTTAAAAAACATCAATATTTTCTAAATAAGATTCTAATGATTTTTATGCAAAAACAATTATTACTGTGATGAATATATTGTTATACTAAATACAATGGATGGGTTTTTAGTAACATTGACTTTAGTAACATCACCCATTCAAAAACACCTTCCTGTATTAGTATTTCCTTCATTATATTAAATACGTTGAAGATTAGTTTTGGATTAATTTGAATTTTAAGGGGAAATATTGTAATTTACCATTCCACCATAAACCTATTTCTTCAATGATAATGCAGACTAAGATTGATGTGATTCAATTATAATTGATTATAATGGAATTATCTCTTTCACTACCACTTTATTTCTTCAATCTTGAATCAAATTTCTTAACATAATTATGATGTATAAGAACTCCAAGATCAACAAAGCATCATCACATTGATATCATTTTCATGGAAACTCTAATTCTACCCCATTATAATAACTTCCTTTAGTATAATCCTAGTGTGAGTATGATGGGCATTTCATGAAGAAAAAATTTTATAAATATGTATTATTTTCTCAACCATTATTTGTCTGCGTTTTTTGAATTTTATGGTAAACCTAATTTTGTCCAAAAAAATGTAAAGTGATTTATTTTCATCATGAATTTTTGTCTATTCTAAAACATCATTGACATAAGAATACAATATCTAAATATGATTATCATTTTTAGCTTATCCCTAATATATTACAATTGTTCTTATTTTAATTGGGTGGACGGGGTGTTAAAGAAAGATAAAGTTGTGAAAAATGAATAAATTAAACATTTTTAAAATTCCATTATACCATTATTAAAATGTACTCCTTGATGTTATGAAAAGTATTAGGAATTCTTCCCTATGTTGTTTTGTAAGGTGATTTTCATTAAGAAGATCCGATCACTAAATAGTTGGTCTAATTTGGGAGGATGATTAGTGTTAGAAAATGTTTTGAGATTTTTTGGACCATGATTTAAGAAATTATAATGGTAGTGTATCTGATGAAGACATTGCAAGTTGTTTGAAAGAACATTAGATCACCATCAGTCTAATAGGTGTCCTGGTAGAGAAATGGGTTACTTTAGAATAATGTAATATTCTAGGAGCTTCAAATAACTCTTGGAATCATTTTCTGGGGGATTGGAAGGCGGGACATGTTTTGTTGGATTTTATTTATAATGATTGTTTGGAATATTTTCTTTTATGGACTATTATTTCATTGAAAATTAATGAGTTTTCTCCCTTTAGTAGGATATTATGTCATTTCATAATCTAGGGATCGTGTTTAATGCACTATATTATTTTTTCATTGAAAATTATTTTAGATTAGGAGTCTCATTTGATAGGCCTTTAGGATGTGATTTTCTTTACTATCATTAAAACTACCAGAAAATTTATGTTTAATAAGTATTTGAATGTTTATATGAAGGGCGAGGTGATTGATAATATGCACACTGATGGATTTATTCTAAATAGGTGGTCCATTATGGTTCCTAGATGAATAAACTTTTTATTTTTAGCTATCAAGTGGGCGGACCATTTTTCTTTCAACCGACATGGAGTTGACCTTATTAGCTTCTTTAAATCCTTTTATGGCTATTTACATATGTTTTTTTCATAGGGATATCATTATAGTTTTATTTTTTATGGGGGTCATGGACATTTTTAGAACATCTAAAACATGATTCCTGGAGATCTGTTTGGTGGAGTCAGCCAGGTTCAATGGTCGAATTGATAGAATATTTTAGAGAGGGTACTTATACTATAATGGTTTTTTTCTTACACTCTATAAAAGGGAGATAATTTATTTATATTTAAAACATATTATATTCATTGATTTTAGTGGCCTCAACATAAGTGTTTTCGTGGAGGTTGAAATCAGAAGAGAGGTAAAGGATATAGGCATGGTTATTTTCATGTAGAAGAGAAAAAAGTGATTGAGTGGTCATATACAATTCTTGGTGTTCTGAATTTATTTTTACCCTTGATTTTGAATTTTTTCATTTAGAATATTCATGAACAATTTTAACCGATGTAATCTATGTTGTGTTTCTAGACGTGCATAATATTATTCTTCTACCAATGTTTGATAATCATGTCTGATTATAGAAAAACATCCACGATGTGTTATAGAGTTGTAGAATAATGAGGAGGCCACAATAGTCCCATAGAGATATATTATTACATCAGATGATGTCGTTTTTATCATTGAATTGTTTTATTCTTTTGACATATTTGTTTAATTATTCTATTGGAGATTCATGTTCTTATATGTGGATTTTCGATATGTAGCTTCCATCGGCCATGAATGTTATTAGGTGGGAAGTAGACATATGTATGATCTTCTTTCCCTTAAAGTTAACTTTATTGTGGAATTAGTAGATTATGGGTTAGTGTAGGTTTACAGGGTCATTATGGAGTTATAAACACTATTCTATTTTTTTTAAACTACATCCTAAACGTGATGTTGAGTTTGTGATAGACACGTATCTTAGTGATAGTCCAATTTTGAATGATTTTTATTAGATGGAACCTTCAATGATATGGGAGTTGTGTAATCTTATAGATAATCTAAGTCATATTTATTTTGAGTCTGATATGTCATCGTGGTGTGCTCTTGTGTTGTTCTAAAAGAATGATATTTACCTCCTTCTATGGATATATGATCTTTTTACAGGTCGATAAGGGAATAGTTTTATTTCTATGACCAATCCACAATCTGGGTATCAATAGTTAATGGTGAAGGTGAGTGATATCCCAATGAAAACCTTAATATGCGGGTAAAAAACATATAGTTTTTGTTAGTTTTTTTAGAGTCATGAATATACCAAAAGATCTAATCGGTCACATGAAATGAATAATTACGGAATTCAAATACAAAATTACAGACATGTTTATTGAAAACAAATATATCTACTCATTGTCATACAATAATCATAATGATTATATGAGAGCTTCCATATAGATTCATAGACACCACCTACTATGTGGAATGTTTTCCATTTATTTATTATGGACCTGATATGTTCATTTTTATTTAAATTTAGTGTCATAGTTTCTTATGGTAGTAATCTTGCATTGGTCGGGACACTATTTTCTTGGGGAGAACACAATAATGGTGTAGTGGTTTATTGTTTACTTAGACATTCTCGATTTTATCGATAGTTTTTGATCTATTTATAAAAGTTAAAAACCTATAGTAAGTTTTGAACAAAAATTACGAGAATAATTTTTGGAATTTAAAATTCAATAAATAATTTAGTTACCTAATGTTGAAGATGGTCAATACTAAATTACTCTGGTTTCAAGAGGATGATATAATGTTAGAGGTGTTTTTCAATGATTACCTTACATTTTTGGAATGTATGTTGATTATATAGATTGTTTTTATCTCTAATGTGTTTTAATAGTTACACCCTAGCAACTTCAACTATTCCACTAATGATCTGTAAGTTATATAAATTGTGTTTTCGGTGATGTTTTGGGGTAATTACCACATTTGGGGGAGCATTGTTGTCTTCATTGATCAAAATAGTTAGAGGTACATATTTTCATTAATTCATATAAATTTACTGAAAATTTTGTTGTGGTAGTTTCTTAATGATTTTGAATTTTTGGTGATATACACCTCCTAAGCGAGGATGTTTTTGGCCAACACATTCGGATGATATTCTTATAGGGATGTTGTTAATGAGTCTGGATAGACAAGATATTGAAGACCTATACATAGATGAAATTATTGTTGATGGTGGATGTTTCCTATATAATATGAAGCATAATTTTTATCAGATTTTGGATTATTTAGAGTCACAATCGGTAGAGTCAATGCAATAGGTGATATATGATCATCTTGTCCAAGGTGATCAGATATAAGGATGGTTAGATTATAGTTAGTTAGAGATGTTGTTTATGTGAAGTTTTTTTTAGTAGAGAACCAAATTGGATAACTTCATGAGTTCGATAGAAAATTTTTTTTGGTGCACCCTTATGTATCCATGATTTACCATTTCATTATGATACATTAATAGTGGGATTTGAGGATGCAGGTTGTGTTAGAGTTTGGTCAATTTTCTTGGATTTCTAGTAGGTAAATGATGAGAATCATGTTCCATGTATTTTGTTAAATACATTGGATGTTCATGAGTGGAAATGAGATGAAATATTGATGTATTTTATCATATGTTCACCATGAAAAAATTAATGGTGTGATCATATCTAGAAAATTATCAAAAGGTTTAAAAAATGACATTCTAGTGACAAATGAGTTAGGCATAATGGATGTTTTGCCAATGTAGAATTCAGATGAGGTGATGATGTTTCATGGAGTTGTGATGTCCATATTCATATTCATGATTGAACATTTATCATCATAATACATTAAGGCATTTTATCATGATTTTGGACGTTTGTTTCTTCACAACACTATTATGATGACCAAGTCCTTTTAAACATGGATATTAGATATTTCTTGTAGAATACACATACACACTCCCAAAGAATATATTATAATACATTATTTGGAAACATGGATACCTAAATATTTTATTACAATATATATACATCATCTATGGAATATTTATTCATATGTAAAATCCTTTTTTAAATATCATAGATAAAAAAATTATTAATATCATTACTTCTTAACTCTCATCATACTCGTAAAAACATCTTATTCATTGGGGGTCATATATTATTTTTCACAACATAACTTATTTGGTTAGACTATTTTTCCAAATTAAGGCTTCTAAGATGAAGAGAGGGATGTTCGGAGGATATTTGGAAATGGTTTAGATAAAAATAGGTTATAAAGAGAGATGAAAATAGAAGATGAGGTGTTATTTTATAAGAGCGGGGATGCAATTTTTTGGAATTTCTCGATATATTAATTCTCTATCCAAATACATAAAAATAGAATAGAATTGGGAGATATGGTGGGATATGGTGATAATACAATAGAGAAATAGTTTTTAGATATATTTTAGTGTGATTTGAATCCGTATTATTTTTCATAATGCTTAGTTAACAAAATTTAAATTTTATCTATAGAAAGAAATTATTCAATATTAAATGGTGGATAATTGTACTTATAAGATATCACATTAACCATTAAGGGAAAATTTATAATATTTTTTATCTTATCACATCCCATTTTCAATTTTTATATTTCTTAATTACTTTAACTAAATTAATAAACTATTATTTTCATAAAATACCATTACACTAAATTTTGACATTGTTGGTTACATTAACATTAAGGAAATTAATCCTACAAGATAACATTGAAAAAATTCATTTTATACATCACTAATATTTCATATCATCCAATAAAACTCAACTATAACATTAATTACATCATATAATATTACTTTTTATATTTACGATATCATTTAATTTATTGTTTTATTAATGGAATAATTATTGCATCATCACAGTGTAATTATTTATCAAAATAATTTCCCTAATAGAATTTAAATATAAAATACCATGATATAGATAATATTTTTAAATTTTTTAATTATTTACATATCCTATAATATCCTCTTTTTAATAATATATTAAAAATATTATAGTATTTAAAAGTAATAGTATGAAATTTTTTTACACCCTTTAATTTCAATAATATCTATGTCATTTTCATCAGAATGTGACCATTAAATTATAAAATTTTGAACCATTGGTGTTAAAAAAACAGATTAAATTCATCCAATATAATATTAAAATGTATTCGGATAGTTTATAAAATTTATATTATTATTTATACTATTAATTACATGATTTACCCACAACTGTGTTTATAAAAAGTAATAAAACTACTATTTTTATTGTCAAAAAATAATTGGTTCCTAATTACTAAATTTTACTTTATGTTTATAAATATGGAATCCAATTTTTCAAATTAAATTCTAATAATTTTGAGAAATTAATTATAATTTAATACATCATATGGGATGAAACAACGAGTCTGTTATGTGAAAACGATCAAACAATTGATATGTTTGTATATCCATAATAAATGTGAAATTTACTCCAATGTCCTACATTGGATTAAATGGTAAAAAATTGATCTAATTATACATTATAATCATTAAAAATATAAATTATCACTATCATTGATAAAAAATTTAAATTTATATTCAATATTTTTTTCTATTCATAAAAAATGAAACTTATCAGAAAAATACAAAAATATGAACCACCATATATTTTAATACCCAGAATTCATTGAATATGTTTATTTTTTCTAATATAATTTATTAATTTGTCAAAATTAGATTTAAAACCAGTGTTCTATCAAAAGGGGGAAACTAACTTTTCATAGAAATACATATTTTATAAGAGAAATTGGATTTGTTCTTATATCATGTCTAAAAAATTGATAAGATTGATTATATATATATATATCATTAATATAATTCAATAATTATTATTATTTTATTTAAAACAAAATTTTTTGTGGTTTTTCAGAAAAAATATAAATTTTATTTTGAAATGTATTATAGATTCATTGATAATTATGGTCGATGAATATTATATACATGTGTGAACAATTATTTCATTATTTAGTTAATAATGTTCATACCCAACAATCATATGGTTTGGTTATAATTTTATTTTTTTAATTAATTAAAATAATCTAATGATGTTTTGTATAAACATAGTGTTGCGTGTAATGCAAGATAACTTGGTATTGGGTGTAGCGAAGAATTATAATTTTGTTGATTACAACGCAAGACATCACATTATTTTAATTTATTTGAAATAATATCAACATATATCATGGTGCTTCAAATAAATAATACAATCAAACATAAATAAGTATGAAACAAAAAATTGAGTTTCTTGAGGACATGTTTAATTATTAGATTAAAGAGTTTGTGTGCTTCTTAGGATACATGAATAGTTTTGGAAGTTTTTATGTTGATGGAGTTATCAATGTGAAAAATTAGGGATGGTTACGTCAGAAAAAGTGGTTGTACAAGGTAACCATGTGGTTTACTATTTGATAAGTCAAGTGTGATAATGATTGTGTTGTGTGATGGTCTATCCCTGATATCTATTTATGATATAATAAAAGGGTTTATAGGTTAAGATAATATGAGTCACAGGCCCCATGCATTGAGGAGTGTTGTAATATTTTTTGGAATTAATGATGAAAATATGCATTTATGGTGAAAGATCCATGGATGGTGAAATATATAGTATAAAATCATAATTTACATCCTATGAAAAGAATTATATAGTTTTTCAATAGTTATGTTTATCCAATTACTTCTCATTGGAGAATCACCTCATTCTATGAAATTTTTAAGGGATAATTGAGGATTTTGATAGATATTCAATCTCTCCTTCTCATTATTTGATAATTGGGTTTTGATTGTTGCGTTTTGTTGATCCATTGTGAGTTCTCCCAATTTCACTATTTTTTTATTCCATTATCTCCATTAAGATTCATTATAATGTTATTTCCAGGTTTTGAGGGTGAGTTTGGATATGTTTTTATGATCCATTGATTTGGATTATGTTGATTTATGTGATATTTTTGTGGTTTTGGATTTTTGTATTTATTATGAGATATATGGTCCATAGTTATATTGGGAATATTCATTGATTTTGGGAATCCCTTGTTTCTAACTTTTTTGTACCATGGTTGTGGGGATCACTCTACCTCCTCTGTAGGAATATTGTCCCCAATGGAAAAAAATCACTAATAGGTTTAATTGAAATTTATGGGGAAAAATTGATATTTATCCCTATAACAACATATATATTACTAGAATATTAAAATTTTATAGGATACATTCCCTATAGAAAATAATTATCATTGGTGGAATTTTTTTCATTGTGGTTTTTATGATTATGGAACCATATTTGGATTAGTTGGGATCACCCTAAAATAAAAATTTGACATCCACCTAAATATGGTTAATTTTTCATTCCTGTGATCATTGGATTGCATGGTAGAGACTCTAAAAAATAATTGAAATTGATTAAAACACTATTTCATAGATACAGAAGAATGTTGTATGATGGTTTTATTTTGATGTGCTATCGGGAGGAGATGTGATGGTTTCATTAGACATGATATGGATAAGTGATATGATATTTTGTTTCAATTTTTATATTCTAAGAAATATGATGGTTTGATTGGACTTGATGTGGGGAATTTATGTTGGATGTGGTTTTTGATGTAGCAATTAGATGGTTGTGATATAGGGATGGTTGGATCGGAAAGGCTGATGTGTTTTTTGTGTTTTTTTCTGACGTGTGGTTCTAGCGTAACTATGAGTAATTAAATAACTAAAAAATGATTCAAAATTCTAGGATATGTATTGGATAATTGGATTAAACTAGTTTATGAAAAAACTGATATTTGGATGTGTGGATAAATGTATTTTTTGATAATGAATGATACAAATGGGGAAAATATTAGAACTTTTTACTGATGAGAAAATAAGATTGTGGATTGTGATGTGTTATTCATTTAGTGGAAAAAAATTTGGATGTGTTATGGGTTCATTATTTATTTATTAGGAGATAATATGTTGGTATTATATATTGATTATAAATAAATATATATTTGTTACCTTTTCATTTTTTACCCACCCCAACTTCATTGACTACCATTTTTCACACCTATATATTTATATGGGGTTGTTTTTATATCATCTCAACGATGAATATAGATGGGTGACTACCGAAAATTTTACAATCTCTCTTCCATTTGAGTATACATGCACATGATGTAACACCCCGACCCCAGTTACCCAGGGTCGGTGCATTATTGTGTAACATTGGCATGATCACAAAAGATCACGTTTCGAAATACCAATTAGTTTAGTAGCCTTGGAAACACTAGAAACATTCATAAAAGTTACATTACATCATAAAGTGAAAATCTACAATAACAAAGTCTCCATAGACCAAACACATATCCTCTTCTAACTATTCCTGCAGGTCATTCATAAAATTCTTCTTCACATCCTGGAAAATATTAAAACTTTGAAAGGGGTGAGCTCAGATGTTCAGTAAGGATAACAATACTACAGAAGCTTTCATCAATAAACATAAACATTTAAGGCAATGTATAACTAAAACAAAAGACTTTTTAAACTTTAACTTCAGCATAATATGGAAAAAATAAAATTAAATAATGCTATTTACTTACTCACAAGGATATTCTACTAGTCGAATAATCCCATTCAATATCAATAACCACTTTCATAATGATGGAATGCATAATTCCAGACTATCATAACCACGTAGCCAAGGCCTCATGCCATGACCACAAATAAGATTTTGTCAAGGCCTCGTGCCAAGACACTAGTTTGTCTCATGAGACCTACCGATGCATCGAGGAGCTATAGTGGGCTCCACCCGTCACTTATTAAGTCCAATGCATTCCTCATATGAATAGGTTTAAACATATCATATAACATAATCGTATCACATAAAAAATGCATAAGGGAAACATAAAATTTCCACATTTCAATCACAAGATATCAATACAACACATTGATATAATAAAAACACTTTCAAAACCATTTTCAATACCAAAATAAAATAAAATTAAAACTTGTATTTATTTTTCATTTTAATAAAAAGTTATGGCTTGTAGAGGAAGCCGAAACTCAAATAATGGTCATGGCGGCGGAGAATTCGTTGTCCCCGCATACATAAGAAAAACATTCCTTTTTTCGTTTAGTAAAAATGCTTCGTATAAAAGATTCCTTTTGAATAAAAGTAATATTCAAAGGGATTTATAAACCGTATAAATGAAAATTATGTATAAAACCACATATGCCTCAATGAAAGGAGATTGAGATGATTTCCATACAAAGATCGTTTTTAAAATAAAATAGATCTATTATGTGTATTTATTATAATTACACATAAATAAATTACAAATACATGATATGACATAATAATGTCATGACATAATTTGAAAGTAGGAGATTAACCCAAAGAATGGAAATTAGGTTAAGAAATTCCCTTACCTTGTGTCCAACTTGACTCGGCCGCTCTTTAACCACCAGAATAATAAACTAGAGTTAATATATACTTGATTAATAACCTTTCTCAATTTCATTATCCCTTTTATATCACTTATTAAAATGTTATGAAAATTATGTAGTCATTTTTGTTAATAATGGTCGTTTTGTCGATCTTTGGTACTTGAGTCAACAATAAACTTCTTATAATTACAAGTTGTTTATGTGGTAGAATATACATTATCTCCAGAATTATATTCATTATTTATATATCATATATATCATATATATCCAATATATACATGCATTTATAATATTACATAACATTTAGAGGTAAGAAATGAAATACACCGTTCATGGAGACGGTAAGCCGTACGTACACATGAACGATACTTTCATTTCTATTTCATATTTAATGGAATGAAATTATAATTATATAAAGGTATAATAAAGTTACAGTATAATATACTGTATAATACCATCTACTCCATCCTTTATACATCCCACATATGGCATTAACGATTCAAATCACTTTGAGGGGGCGGTAGTCTGCACTTCCTCAAATGAAAATATCGCATTTACCCATAATGGAAACCATAAAGGTATGCCATGAATGAAAAATACAGAAGATTAAGTAAAACATAGACATATTATATATAATATTTAAATATAGTGACATCTTAATGGCCACCTTTGAAAGTGTTATATGAGTGTTGAACAATCATCGTTTCGTGAGGCAGAAATTCACCATCCACAGAAAGAGTATGTTCTTTAACCAATATATTTATGTGTGTGTAATTGTAGCTTGAATAATTATTATAACAACACCCTAGTATATTGAGGATACTGGTTTGTTACAAAAGAAATTAATAAAAAGAGTTTAGGGGGTTGGAGAAGCAAAATAAAACATAAGAACACAAGAGAGAACACTACCTTTAAAACGGGTAAGTCTTTTTTATTTGAGCTCAAATGCTTCCTTGGAAATAATTCTGCCCAATGTGAGGCTTTTAGGAGTAATAGAGGGAAGTTGAGAGAGTATTTGGGCAGAGGTTGGCCGAGCCAAAAGGCTTTGATGGTGTGAGTAAGGTGGTAGTGGTGGGGGCCTTTTATAAGAGGAGAGGAGGGGCACTCTTGGAATGTAATTAAATGTTACATTATTATGAGATACTTTTCGGATTTTAGAGGTCCCAAAATTATAAATTTCGAGGGTAAGGTGATAATAGTTCGAAATCTATCCATCCAGAAGGTTTTTGACAAGTGAAAGTCTTATATTTTACATTATCGTTTTATTTTATTAAAATCGTTAATTAATGAGGTAATCGTTGTATCATCATGGTGTCATAAAAACATTAATTTATTTAATGTATAAAATTTATAAAACAAATATCATTATGTAGGAAATCGTTTTAGCTTTCCAATGAATATTTATAGTAAAAAATATGACTTTTATAACCCCATTTAAAAATTGTTTGATTAAAAAAACTCATTTTTGTTACATTTTTATTTTAACATTAAATAAAACGTTTTTAATGTCATTTTCCTACCAAAGTGGCTCCATGGGGTCCCCAAGATAACCCATCGATTGTCTTGGTCGGCCATTACTCATCCAATAGCGGTAGGACAAGTTTAACGGTATTTTCATATTTTTATAATATCATTTTTACCTTAAATTTCACTAATTACCATTAATCGCGATTAATTAAACTGAAAATTTACTATTCACCAAAAAATTATTTTAATCCAATTGAATCAAATTTTAATTCTTAATGACAACCATGTATGTCGGATTTTTGAAAATCAAATCACATAAGTGGTAATGTTTCATTTAAACCAAAAATCAGTTTTTTTAACTACCACTTTGTGGTTTCACTATTCATCAAAAATCGAAGTTTTTCAGAACAATGAAAAAATTTCACCCTAAGATATAATTGATATTCTTAATTAAAAAATGATGTATATTTCAAAAAATTCCAAACATATAAGTTTCATTAATTAATTTTATAATTAATTCCTGCTGTCACAACAAATAGCGTGTTTTTAAGAAACAATATATATCAAAAGATTGGCAATTGTTTATGTCCAATTTCAAAGTGAAATTAATTCTAATGAACACCATTGGATAATATGGTAAAAATATATTATAATTATAATTTAAAACCACTAAATAGTATAATTTATCACTATAAATTATTTTTATTAAAAAATATGTTTTATGTATTTTTCATTATTCATAAAAAATTGTAAGTTCTCAGAAAATTACAAAAAATTCAACTTAGGATAATTTCGATATTCCGAATACAAAAATGAAGTCCATTTTGAAATATAAAATTTATATAATTTCAAAAAGTGGGTATTACTATTCATAAAGGCTACTTTTATTGGTCGCGGTGTGTTAGAACGCAAGGTTGCGTACAACAAACGCCGCTATATTATTCAAAGAGAAGCGTACCATGGAAGCTTGAGGTTTTAAATTTTCCCCTTCTTTAATAAATTGCATTCTCGCAATTTGAAATTTTTCTTTGAAAATAAAAGGTTAAAAATATAAATTACCTTTATGGAAAACCCACATCAGAAATAAGGTTAATAAAAATATAACATTAAAAGAAAGAATGATAAGTAAAAAAGGTCACCCGAGATAGCCCATACTAGGATTCTATGAAAATATGGATATGGATGAAAAACAAACCATCAAGGTCGGATGGAGAGTTGTAGAAAACTGGATTAGGAGAAATTTAACCATCAGAAAATCAAAAACTTGTGATTGGTTAAATGGTCATTGAATTCCCAGTTGGAAAAGTTAACCGGAAATGTTTTGGTTTTAAGTTACCTTTTATAAAGTTGAGGAATTTATTTAGGAGATTTAATAAGAACGTAAGGGAATATACATACTTGTCATGTAGACTTTCATTCTTTAATTTTTTTTACCACAAACCCATCTTTCACTCTAAAAGGTAAGAGAACTCAAAAATGTTCTATTTATCATAATTGTATAAGGTTCCAAATATTAACACATACCATTTAGATTAGGAAAACTTTTTGTAATAACCAGGGACTTCCTGTAGGCTAGTGGTAGGTAATAAAGGCCTGTCGCACTATGGTTGTGGGTTCGATTCCTGCAGCTTTGTCCGATGCGACGGGTTATCCCCCAACCTGAAAGTTGTCATTTTCCTAAAAGTATAGTATTATAATATTCCAAAAATAATCTTCAGAAATGTTTTAACCTTAAAAAATACTATCCAAAGTTCAACATAATTCATTCCAACCTTTATAATTATCCAAAATTCTCTGTCCAGACTTTCTCTAAAAGGCCTCTAAATTCCAAAATCAATTGTAACATCAGATTCCCCAAATAAAGTAAAGTTTCTCTTATTATAACCTCCTAAATGTATTATTACCTTCATCATATTAAAACCTTTATGGAAAAAAACAAGTACTTCAGTACAATCCTTATATATATCACAGTATTTCTATAACCAGAATATAATCCTTGAGTCCAAAAGAACCAATACATTAATTATTACACTTCAACTGTAGTACCAACATAAGATTGTCCTTGATCCCTTGGAATTTTCTAAGGTATGTTTCCCTGAAGCTTAGGACATTCATCTGCATAATGCCCCATTTCCCTACAATTGTAGCATTAAACATTGATATCCTCTTTCTTTCCCTTGCAATCATGATCCTGGTGAACCTTTTCTCCACATTTATAAAAAACTCCCATTACTTTTAGGCAAGTACCGGGGTGATTCTTCCAACAATTATCACATAATGGAAAATACTTCTTTCCCTTTTTCCCTTTATCTGTCTCTTGCTCAACCATTCTCTTCTTCTCTTGCTTTACTTTATTTTCATAAGATTTAGAGAATTCCTTTTCTGTCTTGATAGAACACGAGACTATATCTTCGTACGATGAGAAATATTATGATACTAAAGCTCGACAGAGAAATGTTTTTAACCCATCAAAGAAATGATCAATCTTACTTCTTGGGTTACGTATATAATCTGCAGCATGCCTCGCTAACCTTGTAATGTTAGACTCATACTTTGCGACATTCTCATCCTCCTTCTTCCTCAGACTCAAAAATTGCCTTTCCATATCTGCTCGATGGTTATGTGGAAAGTATTTTTCTATGAAAATTTCCTTAAACTCCCTCCACTCCATATTTGATACTTCTTCATCTTCCTTTGTGTTTTGAATCAACGACCACCATTGATCGGCATCTCTAGTGAGGCGGTAGACTACCATGACAACCTTCTCCCTTTCGCTACTCCCCAAGGCATGGAATATTTTCTCTAAGGAGTTTATCCATTGCTCAGCTACTAATGGATTTTCACCCCCATTAAATGTTGGCGGTTGTTTCCTCATGAAGCGGTCTAACATTGATCCTCCACGATGCGGATCAGGGTGCTCCATACGAGTAAGGTTATTATTCATATCCTGAGTGAGTAGTCCTAGTATGGTAATAAGTTTATCAGCACCAGTCGTATCTCCAGATCCACAATAATTATCTTTAGAAGGAGGGAAATCCCTACACGGAGTGCGTGCATTTATACAGCTTCCATTCCTTCCACTAGGTTCTATTTCTAATCAATGGCATAAACTAGATTAGTTTAGGAATCAAAATACATAATTCCATACTTAACATAAATTGAAATATTTATGGATATAATCCTTAATCATAAAAATGTTTTCTCTCAGGAAGTATATACTCATAAACCTTCATAGTGGTTTGTAAAGAAAATGAGAATTATCCTAATCAAATCCCCCGGGAGTGTCATAACCAAGAGTGCAGCAAGGCCCGTTGTCGTGCACCAGTTCCCATTCGAGTCTATCTCAAATCGGTGTTTTCGGGTTTTACCCCTAGGTACATCTGTGCCAGAGCCGCCTCTACCTTCTCGTATCCAGACATGGATGTATTTCCTGGAAAACTCAAAAAATCTCTATAATACCAAAATTCTAATATGTTCATCTATACTAATCCTCAAAGTCTATCTTTGGGCTATGTGCTCTAATCAGAGTTTATCTAAATCTAGATTCCAAGGTTAGTACTAAACTGCCTCTGATACAAATTGAAATTCCCCGACCCCAGTTACCCAGAGTCAGGGCATTATTGCGTAACATTGGCATGATCACAAAAGATCAATTCTCGAAATACCGATTAGTTTAGTAGCCTTGGAAATAGTAGATACATTCATAAAAGTTACATTACATCATAAACTGAAAATCTACAATAACAAAGTCTCCATAGTCCACACTCATATCCTCTTCTGACTATCCCTGCAGGTCATTCATAAAATACTTCTTCACATCCTGGAAAATATTAAAAAATTGAAAGGGGTGAGCTCAGATGCTCAGTAAGGATAACAATATTGCGGAAGCTTTCATCAATAATCATAAACATTTAAGGCAATGTATAACTAAAAAAAAGGTTTTTTAAACTTGATCTTTAGGATAATATGGAAAAAATAAAATTAAATAATGCCATTTACTTACTCACATGGATATTATACTAGTCGAATAATCCCATTCAATATCAATAACCACTTTCATAATTTTGGAATGCATAATTCGAGACTATCATAACCACGTAGCCAAGGCCTCGTGCCATTACCAAAAAATATGATTTTGTAAAGGACTCGTGCCAAGACACTAGTTTGTTTCATGAGACCTTACAATGCATCGAGGAGCTATAACAGGCTCCACCCGTCACTTATTAAGTCCAATGCATTCCTCATATGAATAGGTTTAAACATATCATATTACATAATCGTATCAAATAAAACATGTATAAAGGAAACATAAAATTTCCACATTTCAATCACAAGATATCAATAAAACACATTGATATAATAAAAAACACTTTCAAAACCATTTTCAATACCAAAATAAAAGAAAATTAAATCCTGTATTTATTTTTCATTTTAAAAAAAAGTTATGGCTTGTAGAGGAATCCGAAACTCAAATAATGGTCACGGTGGCGGAGAATTCATTGTCACCGCACACGTAAGAAAAACATTCCTTTTTAACGTTTAGTAAAAACAATTCGTATAAAATATTCCTTTTGAATAAAAGTAAAATTCAAAGGGGTTTATACAACGTATACATGAAAGTTGTGTATAAAACCAAATATGCCTCAATGAAAGGATATTGAGACGAAGTCCTTACAAAGATCATTTTTTAAATAAAATAGATATATTATGTGTATTCATTATAATTACACATAAAACAAGTACAAATACAAGATATGACATAATAATATCATGACATAATTTGAAAGTATGAGATTAACCCAAAGAATGTAAATTGGGTTAAGAAATTCCCTTACCTTGTGTCCGACTTGACTCGACCGATCTTTAACATCTTGAATAATAAACTAGAGTTAATCTATACCTGCTTAAGAACCTTTTTCAAGTTTATCATAACTTTTATATAACTTATTACAATGTTATGAAAATTATGTAGTCATTTAAGTTAATAACGGTCGTTTTGTCGATCTTTGGTACTTAAGTCAACAATAAACTTATTCTAATTAAAAGTTGTTTATGTGGTAGAATATAAATTATCTCCAGAATTATATTCATGATTCATATATCATATATATCATATATATCCAATATAAACATTCATTTATAATATTACATAACATTTAGAGGTAAGAAATGAAATGCACCGTTCATGTAGACGGTAAGCCGTACGTACGCATGAATGATACTTTCATTTCTATTTCATATTTAATGGAATGAAATTATAATTATATAAAGGTATACTATAATTACATTATAATATAATGTATAATACCATTTACTCCATCCTTTATACATCCCACATATGGCATTAACAATTCAAATCACTTTGAGGGGGCGGTAGTCCGCACTTCCTCAAATGAAAATATCGCGTTTACCCAAAATGGAAACCATAAATGTATGCAATAAATGAAAAATACAGAAGCTTAAGTAAAACATTAACATATTATATATCATATGTAAGAATAGTGACATCCTAATGGCCACCTTTTAAGGTGTTATATGAGTGTTGAACAATTATCGTTTCGTGAGGCAGAAATTCGCCATCCACAGAAACAGTATGTTCTTTAACCATTAGATGTATGTGTGTGTACGTTTAGCTCAAATACTTATTATATCAACATCCTATTATATTTAGGATACTGTTTCTGTTACAAAAGAAATGAATAAAAAGATTTTAGGTGGTTGGAGAAGCAAAATAAAACATAAGAACACAAGAGAGAACACTACCTTTAAAACGGGTAACTCTTTTTGATTTGAGCTCAAAGGCTTCCTTGGGAAGAATTATGCCCAAAGTGAGGCTTTTAGGAGTAAGAGAGGGAAGTTGAGAGAGTATTTGGGCAGATTTTGGCTGAGCCAAAAGGCGTTGAAGGTGTGAGTAAGATGGTAGTGGTGGGGTCCTTTTATAAGAGGAGAGGAGGGGCACTCTTGGAAAGTAATGAAATGTTACATTATTATGAGATACTTTTCGGATTTTAGAGGTCCCAAAATTATATATTTCGAGGATAAGGTGATAAGGGTTCGAAATATACCCATACAATAGGATTTTTACAAGTGTAAGTCTTAGATTTTACATTATCTTTTCATTTTATTTAAATCGTTAATTATTGAGGTAATCACTGTATCATCATGGTGCCATAAACAAATTAATTTATTTAATGTCTAAAAATTATAAAAAAATATCAAGATTTATGAAATATTTTTAGCTTTCCATTGAATATTTATAGTCAAGAATATGACATTTATAACCCCATTTAAAAATAGTTTTAGTAAAACAACTCATGTTTGTTACATTTTTATTTTAACATTAAATAAAAAGTTTTTAATGTCATTTTCCTACCAAAGTGTATCCATGGGGTCCCCAAGTTGAACCATGGATTTTCATGGTCGGCCATGACTCATAAAATATTGGAAGGACAAGTTTAAAGGTATTTTCATATTTTTATAATATCATTTTTACCTTAAATTTCACTAATTACCTTTAATCGCAATTAATTAAAATTAAAAGTTACTATTCACCAAAAAAATTATTTTAATCCCATTGAACCACATTTTACCTCCTAATGACAACCATGTATGTCGGATTTTTGAAAATCAAATCACAGAAGTGGTAATGTTTCATTTAAATGAAAAATTAGTTTTTTTAACTACCAGTTAGTGGTTTCACTATTCATCAAAAATTGATGTTTTTCAGAACAATGCCAAAATTTCACCCAAAGCTATAATTGATATTCAGAATTCAAAAATTATGTCTATTTTACAAAATTCCAATCATATAAGTTGCATTAATTAATTTTATAATTAATTCCCGCTGTCACAACAAATAAAGTGTTTTTAAGAAACAATATATATGAAAAGATTGACAATTGTTTATGTCCAATTTCAAAGTGAAATTAATTCTAATGAACACCATTGGATAAAATGGTAAAAATATATTATAATTATAATTTAAAACCACTAAATAGTATAATTTATCACTATAAATTATTTTGATTAAAAAATTTGTTTTAAATATTTTTCACTATTCATAAAAAATTGTAAGTTCACAAAAAATTAAAAAAAATTCAACTTAGGATAATTTTGATATTCCGAATACAAAAAATGAAGTCCATTTTGAAATATAAAATTTAAATAATTTCAAAAAGTTGTTATTACTATTCATAATTGCTACTTTTATTGGTCGCGGTGTGTTAGAACTCGAGGTTGCGTATAACAAACGCCGCTCTATTATTCAAAGAGAAGTGTACCATGGAAGATTGGGGTGTTACACATGAAATGTTGGATAGTGGTCTGATAAATCACTATATTATGTCCCATGAGTCATATGATTAGATGTTATGTGAATGTGTTTTGGGCGGTGGACTATCTATCATCAAATGAGATGTGATGTTAACTTGTTGTATGGTGGTCTCCCAGGTTTCCTATAGAGAGATGATAAGTGACCATGATATGGGGTGGAATCACATGTTTCTTTGGTAATAATTTGATTTGAATGTGTTTTGGGTTATTATAATATCTTATATAGAAGATACAGAATTTCCATGTTGTATGATTATGGGGTGTGCAGGAGGAAAATTAGTTTAGATGTTTTGAGAGGTACCCATTATTGATATTTTTTTATCTTATTTCAATTCATAGATTCAGTTATTTGGTGAGTGTTCCATGGTGTAGTTTTGGATGGATAGTCAGCATATTTTAGATATAGATGGTTCTATCTTTTTTATCACTGGTCCATTACTATGCATCATTCACATATTCTTGTGAGACATTAGTTTTCTTACATAGTATATATGTATTTTACACCAATGTATATAAATATATTATTAGGTTTCATAGAGAACTACATAGACCATTTTGGAGATTACTAACTATGACCACTGGATTGTTTTTTTCATCACAAAAATAGCTTTGTTTTTGGGTATTTATATTGGAGACCTTTATATCTACAATTTTATTCATGAATTGTTGGATTCTTTGAATATTATTTTTATATAATAAAAAATAATTTGTTGGGGTTGAATCATTATATCTTTCATTTTTATATTATTTTTTTGGAAATGTCTTTTATTTCATCATATTTTACAACATCGGAGATAATAGGAAAACATGGGGCTAATTGAGGAAGGAACAATGGGTCATTATCACTCTCCCTTCATTGTGGTATATCTTGGGGGAAGGGTAATTGCATAGGTGGTAGAATGTGGTAAATCAAACAATTTCATACTATATCACGATGCCTATAAATTTCAACACCACCCTATAAAATAAAATTGGTATGATTATAATTATCTTAAAATGCAGATTAGATATGTTTGTCAGACTCAATGTTGATCAACGTCAGAATTACCTCTAATTTTCTTCTCAAACAAGAACCAATAGAACAAAACTATTTCACCTATGAAAAATTAAAATTAGCCATTCAATTAAACATATACATGGGATAGTTTTTTCAAGTTTTAGTGAGAAATAATGTGTTGTTTAAATATTTTGTTTCCAATTCTTAAAACAGTTCAATGATTAAAGGGACTCTATTTGTTTGAAAGTGAATTATTTCATCAATAATATCTATAAAATGATTCAAATTTTTTGATTCAGTGTGAAATTAATCAAGGTAAATTGAATGTAAGGAACCACAATTATTAAATTAAATTGGATAAATTTTACCATCCCTTTGTGTAATGAAATGAAATATTATGTAGATAAACATAGACCTTTGTCCAAGGTATTCAGTTGGTAAAATGAAATTTAAGGACACTAGGAAGGATATTTTGGTTTCTCAAATCTATTAGAGGCTATATTGAGATATATTATTAGATATATAAACTTATCTCTATTTCTCATGATCACTGATTAAGTTGAATTTTTTTTACTGATCTCGTAAACTATATTGGGTTTGATCATTGTATAAGATGTTAATATGAAGAGGATGTATCTATTGTGGAAATGAATTTTTTGGGTTTGATATCTCACTTGGTTATTTATATGATTTAATTTTCTTCTTATCACTATTTTTTTTATTTTTTATTTCAAACATTTGTCATAGAGTACATTACTTAGCTAAATTGAATACATAATAGATGATGTAATCATTGAAATCATGTAGATAACACCTGAAACATGAATTTTTCAATCATTTATTCTTCAATTTAACAAATTCATTATTTGTTTATTGTATTTTTATTAAAATAATATTTGTTGGATTCCACCATTTCACAATGATTTATCATTATAGTGAGTTCTGTTAGGGTAGAATACATGATATTACACTAATTATTTTCACGTTGCATCACTAATGAATCTGTTTTTATTTATAAATTTAGTTTCACACATTCACAACAATTTAAATTGATTGTGTAGATGTTTTTTTATATAAGATTCAATCAAGTATGTCAAATCGACAAGAGGAAAACATTGAGTGAGGAATTTTATATGAATTTTAGGAATCCGTTTTATTTTGAAAGGGTAGACATATGAATTAATATATAATAACTTATCAATTGATAATTTTAATAGAATGTTATTTTTATGAAAAATAAGTTATATTAATTAATATAATCCTATATTTGAATACCTTATTTCATTGTCACATGTTAGACAATTTCATTTCATGTAATAATTTTATTTTCAAAAATGACATCGAATATTTTTTTACTTATTTAAATAGTATTCCAATGATAAATATATATAATTAATGGTAATTTGTGATGTAATATAACAATATTGAGAGTGGGCCCCTAGAGAATCCATCATTGTTCATTTGTTATAATACTTTTTCATAGGATTTAAAATGAGTAAATGATGCCCATGTCAAAACCATTTCAATTTTTCTTATCGTTTATGGGGAATGTAATCTATACTTATTAATGATTCATACAATTATCTATAAATTTCTATATTTTAATATATAGAAATTTAAAAGATGAAAATAATATTTTATGACTAACCAACCACTATAAATAAAGGATATAATTTGTTTTTATATTAGTCCGTATGATTTAAAATGCACATCATGAAGAGGTGGTATTTTGTAATATGTTAATAATTATAATTATATTCATGAATATGACTTCAAGAATTTAAATTATAAGAAAATTCATTATTTTTCATTATTTAACAACAATTGAATTATATTGTGGATATGATATTGATGGTGTGAGTATAATATAAGGTCACCCTTCCCAAATTTGATGATGAAATTAAATAATTTGATGAAAACATAGGGAAATATACACTATGTAACATTTAATATAGAATTATATAGTTTCACTATGTGGAACAGGAATCTGTAAGTGAACTACTGAAAGGATTTACTAAATCTTAATATTCATTTATTTTTACTTATCCTAAATTTTAATATCTTATTATCCCACACATTAAAATTTATTGATTTATAATTTTTAGAAATCTCCATTTAGGATGTACAAGATGATCCCTGACTTGAATTCATATTATTATAAATTAATGTGGTGATAAAAGTGGAGAAGGGGGCCCATTTATTTCATTACCTCTAATATATTTAAATTATATATTTTGGAAAATGTTGAATCGTTGAAAACTAGATATATGGACCTCTGAAATATTTATTTTCTAAAGAGTTGTGGATAAAGAAGGATGTCATTGTTCTCTTAATATAATCGAAATATAGATTTATATTGGGGATTTCCACTGGAACTGGATTGCAATAGGATGTATTTAAACAACACCACTTGATCGATGACCCGTGATTTCTTTTTTTTTCTATCTAATTACTTTTTAATATTTTTGATAAATGTTTCATATTTATTTTCTATAACCGTAGGAAAAAAAATAACTATAGGATTTTATATATGTGATTAAATCATGAAACCACAAGAAATAATACGGTTTTATTTATCCCCATCATTTTATTTCCTAAGATTATACTGTAAATATGTTTTTTATGTGATATAACAATATATAAGGGTGAGAGGATTCATGTGTATTGATATAATATGTATTATTGTAATTTAATTAATTAATTTTCTATAAAATATTAAAATTAATTATTTTTATATTGTCATTAATATTAAATATAATATTTAATATCATTTTTTACGTAACACAACAATGGCAGAAATTTCTTCTTTTTTTAGAGAACAAATTCTGATTAGAGATCTTTTTCTATATTTTTTCCTTAATATAATTTGTAAGAATATAATAAAAATTTTAATATCCTTGAATTATTCTAATATATAAATTATTTTCTTCTTATATAGATATTTACTCTATAAAAATTATTTTATCTTCTCCCATGTTCCCTCTATTATATAGAGAACTATCATAATGATTTATATTTACAAAATTGTAGGTAAACAATACCATATATGGAATCATAATGTATTGTTAATTAAAAATCTATTATTTTAATAAAAAATGAATCATAATATTAATTAATATTCATCAAATGTATTTTTATAATACTTGTAAGAAATAGTGAAGCCACCGAAAATGAAATTTGGAATAAAGACATCATACAGTCATGATAGATTATTGAAAATTAGAGGTGACCATTAAAAGTGGGAGAATGTGTGATACTATTGGTTATAATATACATATCACATTTTTTTAATATAAGAATATATAATATAATTTTTTATATTAGTTGTTTTAGGCTTCTCAATCCACTTGTAAATCATGGAAGGTAAAACAATCAGTTTAGTGGATAGTGTGTGAAGCTAAAATTACTATTGAAGTCTTTTTTATAGGTGGATAATATTTCATTGAGGTAATGGTGAAATGGAAATGATATTATGAGGTTCAAAATGAGAATTTATCTAATATTTTCATATATATAAATCCTTGTAAATAAAGGGAAATCCTGAAATTGGGCCACAGATTGCCATGATATTTACATTGAGGATTAATAAATCATTATTTTTGGATTGGAAGATTTCATGGTGGAAAAAATAAAATATATTTCATTTATTTTTAGTTATTCTAAAATTAGAAACAATTATTTTTTTGGATACCATGGGTTATTTATTTTTGAATGAAATAGTCTTATTCTTTTCACAAATCATTTCTACCCATAGTTGATGTCAAATCTATTTTTAAAATAGATGATATTTATAGATATTGGGGATTTCATGATTTGTTCATTTGGAATTTAATATATACTGAATTAAAAATAATTATATTCTATTATATTCATATAATTTTTTATGTGTTGCATTTAATATTTATATTTTCAGATTATCATATTTTAGGAGGGATTATGAGATTCATGTTCGATGGGGTTTGTTATGAGTTTGAAAATTTTATAGATATTTTTTTTCAATTGTAACCATATAAAATTTAAAATCACCGTAAAATAAAAGATTTCAGTTTACTAAAGATAGATGATATTGTTATATATATAATATTTTTATGATAATTTTTTATAGAAATTCTAAATTAATGAAAATTTATAAAAAAATAGAAATAATATAAGGACTTGTGTGTGTTTATCACAGTGTGGTTTGTAGATATTTTTTTTAAATTGATAAATAATGATTAGTTTACTAAAAAATAAGTTTTTAATTATAATTAACATATTTGGAAAGATCATTTTTATTCATTGGGAATAATTTTTCTGTTTCAATGATTTGTGTTTGGTGTGATCAACAAATTGATATGCTTGTAATATAGATGGTTAATGAGGTTCTCTAAAATTTTCTCAAAATCGAAATTCACCTTATAAATTTTTCTTCCTTGGAACATCACTAAATATTTTCTCCTTGAGTTTACTATTATATGTATAAAACAAGAAATAATTCATTTAACCTATATTACATTCTTTATTGATTATATATTTTAATTTTAGATAGAGATCATAAGTTTTTTAAGGATAAATATACAATGTTATTTTGAAGGACCATTTGATATCAATAAAACATTCTTCACCTCCACCTCAATGTGTCTTCTTAGGGTTCAATAAACTTGTGTTATCAAATCAAAAGATTAAAAATTTGGTATTATCCCTTGGAATCTAATTTTATTCAAACTAGAATAAACTTATCTCTAATATAAAATAGTTATAATTATATAGTAATCATATAGAATAAATTGTTTTATACTTGGGTATGAAGGTTTATATGAGAAGTATATATTTTATTTTTGTGAAATTATAAATTACATATTTAAGTAAATGGTATTTTAATGAGATGGATTTTAACTATAGTGTAAACAATTGTTTTGGGAGAGATTTATCTAATAGAATTTATAAAATTCTGATTTCATGTAAATTTTTAGATGATATAAATAAATTTTTTATCTATATCTCTAAATATGTATTGGAGAGATGTGACAAAATTTTTTCCCGTTAGAAAAATTTAATGAATTTGATGATGCCCCCAAAGAATATCATTATTTATTGTATAAAGACGTTTTTATAATTATAGAGTATATGTGTATTCATGGAGTAACCCTTGATTATAATAATATTTTGAATATATTTAAAATAATATTTTCACTATGATTCTACTTGATAGTTTTTTTTGGAAAAGATATAAATAATGATACATTAGTCTCTATTCCTATAATTATCATTTTATATGATATGATGTTCAATGAGATGTTAAATATATCAATTTAGATACCATTGGATGTGGATTTTTTTTTGAATAACATTTTTCATGAATTTGACACAAAAGAGAACGAGGATGACATAATAATGTCCCTCAATTAAAAAAAATATGAAAATGGTAATGAAAAAGTAAAAAAAAAACATTAATGACATGTTTATAATGTGAAATGAATAGGGACCCCACTAAATGGTGTCCCATATTTTTATGGGATGAATAAGTGGAAGAATTACATAAAAATGAATATTCAGAATCTCCGAAAAGACATGGATTTTTATAGTAAACTTTCTTCATGTATGGAAACATTATTTTTAAATAAGAGGTTATATCAAAATAAATTGATATGGAAAATATTAATGATTGTCCAAACCTATTTATAGAATTTCTAGTTTCTCTTAGTGATAAAAAAAATATGGAAAACATCTATTCTAATGAAGATAATGTTTACAGATGTGTAGTCTCAAAATAGGGTCATAGAATACCCTAAATGAAATAAAGGTTTATTTCAAAAAAAAATATAAAATTATATGGTTTGATATTAAATAATATTTATATGGTTGTAATAAGAGGATAAATAAATGATAAAGGATGATTTTGAAATGATTTTTTTTTAATTTCAAAATATATGGAAAATGTGTATGTGATAAATAATAAAATTATGGAATAATACGACATGGACCTATAAATTATTAAGGGAAATTTTTAATTGACCTATAATAAAAAAAATATGTAGGTCTCAAAATTCTCCTAATATAAAACTCAACCAAAAATTGATGATATGACTATATATACCACGATTACAATGGTTTTATGGAACTATAAATTGATGACTAGTGACCCAACCCACATATATTTTAGTACTATAGGAGTTGATATTTTTTTCATATTAGGAAATAAAAAAGTCATATTTTATATATATACATACTGTTACAATTTTTATTTTAGAACACCAGACACACTCTTTTGATATTTCACATTATGCATTTTGGTTGTAGTACCACTATCTTATTTATGATATCATTTCCCTAAGACATTCCGATAAATTATTTTGATGCGCTAAAATATTATCACAAATATATTTAAAATATTATACCTCTCAATTCATGATGGGAATATTTCTCATGTATATATATATATGTTTGTGTGATTATTTATTCCTTTATTTTAATTTCATTTACTTCACTCAGAATTTATTAAAAAAATATTTCATTTTCAGACCCTAATTTTTCAATATAATCTTGTTTCATGGTATGATTTTCCAATATTGAGGTTAGATTAAATTAATTAATAAATTGCTATAGAATTGGGATTGATGGCCATCATCCTTTTGTTGGATTAGACCTAACATACTAGTGAATATAGATTTAGTATTATCATTATTTGAAAAAATCACATTCCACTATAACCTGTCAAACCAATGTAAATGGATAATATTTATATAGAGTTACTAAAGTTATATATCTTGTGAGTTATGAGAAAGAAATTATCAAAGAGGTTGGTTATCAACATCATAAATGAGATTATGATGGTTTTATTGATGAAAAACAATTAAATACGTATGATTAGACATCTATATCACAAAATATTTACAATATATGATTATAATGTAATAAAAAAATGATTTATGGGATTTATTATACTGATTAACTAATTCAACGCCCTTAGATGATTAATGAAACTGATGGAAATGATTCTATATGATTTTTTATGTGCATTTTTGTTACTAACATAATCCTCCATTTGTTTTGATGATATTGTAATAGTTGTGAGTTTCCATATTAGGAATAATTTCATTATGTTGAATGATAGGTTAGATGTAATCATATGTGAGGATATTCAATGAATATATTTTTCTATAGATTCACAAGTTCTAGTCTTCACATGGAAAGAATAGGCAGGTAAAACCAAGGTATTAAACATGGAGTATGTTCACAGTCTTGATGGGAGAGCCAATACATGAACAAAATTCCTCATTATACCTAATAAAGTATTTTGAAGAATGTATACTAAATTAAGTGTTGTAGATAAAAATTTTAAGAATGTTGAATGAATTTATAAAATTTAGTAAGTGAAAGAACAATTTTTTTATTCTATTTTTGAATAATAAATAGTGTTATATATGTTCAATGTATTTGAAAATATTCCACTATATATCATAAATTAGATCCATGAATATTAAATTTTTATAGAATTTTTAAATTGTTCACCGTATAGATCATTATCTATCACAAATTATAAAAAATTATGATTCAGGTTTTAGAACTAATAGTAAAATGTTAACAAAATAAAATACTATAAAATATAAATATATATTTAAATGAAATATTAATTTTTTGGCATCATGTTGATACATGTTTAAAAAAAATTCAAGGGTGGTTCTTGTAAAATTACTATGGTAGACCTGGTCATTGATTATTGTGTGATTAATGGAACCCTATACAAAATGATGAAAAATTTATGGATGTTTATAGATAAAAAAATATATCATTTCTTAGAAACAAGGGAATGACATAATTTTACACATTAGTGATTAGAGAATGAAAGTCGTAGAAAAAAATAAATAATACTATATCAGATATAAAATAATGTTACCTTATATGAATATTATTTTCATTTAAAATTTAAAGGGATATTTTACAAAGGGAGAGAAAAGACTGATTGCTAGAATGATGGACTTTGTAAAAAATAATTAGGGACCACACTAGTATATTATCTTGGAAAGAAACTATATTATGTGATAATTATAAATGAATCCAAAATTAATGTATGATGTTACTCTATAAAAATTAAAGATTAGGATTTTACTGCATTTCAGTAGTGTATGTCTATATTGGAGAATTAGTTTTGATTAAAAATAAAATTAGATAGGTCTAACATTCATTGACTGTATGATAGTATATAGGATAATTAATTAAAATATAATAATATAATTTAATGGAAGGGGGATTTTCAAGGTACCTCATAAAAAAATTTAATAGTTGGAAGAATTAATAAACCATTGAAGGAATGGGCTAGGATTATGAAGCATTATAGTGGGTTACCCAAGAATGTATCAAAAGTTGTACAATATATGCATTCATATTTCGAAAATGTAATTCCATGTGTATAAATGGTAGAATATATACATCACATATCTATTTACGATGTGAGTTATGACACTATAATTTATAGGTCCCTAGTGGTATGCGACTTATTAAAATAAATATTTACATAATGGATAAAATGGATGAAAAATAAAAACAATTGTTTATTAGATATAGTGCTGAGGAATATTGATATTAATTATAAGAAATTGAAAATAAGAATATTATCAGAATACTAATTGTGATATGTAAATATATTTTCATATATATGGAACATCAGGTTTTTGATAATCATAGTGTTAGTAGACAATGGGGTTGTGGGGAATATCATGATATTAATGGTGTTCCTGAGTAAGTGAAAATAAAACTAGTGGTTCCTTCCCTAATGTGGATTTAATTAGATAAAATAGTTTGATATGATATTTGATGAGGAACTCATAAACCCTATATTATTTTTAATTCACTGGTTGTAGCATCTTGACCCTGGAGCCACTAAACTGGTTCCTTAAAGCGGTTTGTGACATGGCCTCAAGGGTGGCGCCTCTAATTCCAGAGGCTACCAACTAGAAAAGAAGGTCTAGAAATGAATTGTGAATCCCATACCATACACATCAAAATAAGAGAAAAAATATATATACTAAAACATGATATAAAAATGAAATAATGAAATGGATTGAATGGTCTTATTAGAAATAAATCTAACCACCTAGTGGTCTGATTACAGAACATAACAAAATAAAATAACTACACAATGGATCCTCAACATCACTGAGCCAAACCCTGCCATTCATATGATACCACTCGATTAATTTGTTTCTGCAAAAAATAACACATATAGGTCATAACCTAATCTTATGACTATAGTAAACATGTGAGAGATCCTCGGGTACCCAAATGAAATGATGACCTGGGTAGGGTGTGAGTAAAACATAGTCAGACACCACTAATAGTTTAAAAATAAATAACTAGATAGTACAATAGTGTATAAAGATAAACATATGAAAATATAAATAGTACAAAAAAGAGACACAATCCAACAGACATGAAGTATAATCTTGTATCGTCCATACCATGAGTTATATAGTGACAATATGCCCAATTAAACCTGCAATGATCAAACAATGTTCTCTAATACGTAAAATCGGTGGTATTCACATTCATTCAAATTAGGGATCCATTAAACCTAAATCCATATTACCTACCTAATGTACTCAGTATATTAGTCACTAGAGTATATTGATGACATCAAAATCCAAAATCAACCTCTATACCAAAGGTGGATGTAACTGGTGGCCAACATCTAAAAACACAAATATATATTAAGACAGATATTGAACATTGTTTCTATCAAACCCATCACAAAACAGAATTGTAGTGCCCAAAACCTCAGTGCAATATTCATCTATACAAAACATTGGTTTTTTCTAGAGAATTAGTTATGCCCTACACATGTAAGAGGGCCATCCATCCAATATTCTATTTCACATCGTGTACCATCATCACCTAGATCTTCTGTGTAGCACTCAACCCATGATTATTTCTAACAATTTCTAGATCCACATTATAACAATGTATCTATAGTATAATTTATGGCCCATAACATCAGTCCATCACCCAATCCATAACATAATTTTGTATATACAAATATCAACATCATGTATATACATACATTCTTCAAAAACAAAACAACACTTTTTAAAAAATTTATAAAAACTAAGATCTCCATATCCTTTGAACCCAAAATATTCCTAAAAATAACCCTTTTAACGTTGCCAAATATACCAAATTAAACCCCCTTAATAAACATTTTTTAATTTCCCTTAGTAAATCTAGGTCCTTCGTATTGAAAAGAAAAAGAAAATACCAAGAATTACATTTCAATTAAAACCACCACTGGAATAATCACGAAATGTTTGCAAAAGGGTTGATAAACACCCATTTAAAATCAATATTTCAAATAAATTTAAAAAAACTTCTTATAAACCACACGGGGTTCATCACCTCTATAAAATACAATGATTACCTAAACACATTGTATCCTATATTAACGCTATAAACCATGTCAAAAAATCATTCACACCTTTAAAACTAGTTTAAATCATCAAGGAAAGTTTTATATAGAAATGCAAAAATTCATTCCAATCATACCATTTACAACCCCAATTTACCCTCTTCATGAAAAGAATCATCCCATGGGTGATAGTAGTTTTTGTCTTATAAAAAAATGATTCCAAAAAGACCTATGAAAGGTATATGGTTTTCCTCAGAGGCCCCACATAAAATAAATTAATATAAGAATGAATAAAAACAACACATGGATTACAATAATAAACCCATACATAAGAAAATCAATTAACAAGACTATTGTTAATACACAATGACCACCCAACACAACAGTGATGATTTAAAAAAAATATCTAAAGCATTGTGTCCTTTCCAAATAATGTCAAAGAATAATCCAATTCTCTCGACACCTGAGAGCTCACTTCCTAATAACCCAAGATATTTTATTAAACCAATAAAAAATAATTAATACTAACCAACACAATTAAATTATTAATAGAATTCAAATAGGTAATAATTCTAGAAATCTAACTGAGTCATCATGAAAAAGAAAAAATGAAGCCAAAAACTGATTGAAGATGCATTCCATAAGCCCAAACACATTCTAGGACTATGGCCTAAAATGTGAAACAAAATAAAAAATTAATTAAATTATTTTGTTTGAAGAAAACCGATGAAACTTATAGGGGAACATATAACTAAATTAATACATATGATTCCATGAGAGGAATACATCTCAGAATCTCTTCTACCCTTGCTGACCAAAAAACCCTTCATAAATATAAGATTACACTATGATCTGGTATAATTTAAAAAAAACACAATCAGAAGAACTCCAAAATAAGAAATATGGAATTGGAGGAATAAAGGAAGTCACTAGAGGATCAATCTTTGCCTAAAATGCTGAATAATATACACCAAAATACATACATGGATAGGCATGATGAAGGGTGAAATGGAGGGGAATCCTACATGGTTTCATTCCCAAAAGTGGATAATAAATAGAAGGGGTGACTACAATTCACTAGGGGGAATATCATAAAAACAAAATTTTAATGATATTCTAGTCGTCCACATGGTTCATATGCATGTTTTTTCTAAATTGGTCACCATCCATGTAGTTAGATTTTTTTATGGACATCCACTCACACAGTTTGGCCAGATGGTTGGCCAAAACAATACAAAAACATGTTAACCCACATAACATATGTAACACCCGAGACTTTTATGTTATATAAATCATAAAAGGAATCTTTTTCTACACAACACTTTCTTGGCTTGCTTTACACGAAATCGCGACCTTCCTCGATAGCATGCGTCGTACGCAATACCGAGTTTCACTAAACAACGATATGCTATTAAAATATTATTAAAACTAGCCGTTATGAATAGTAATAACCACTTTTTGAAATTTTATAAATTTTATTTTTCAAAATGGACTTCATTTTTGGATTCAGAATTTCGAAATTAGCCTAGGGTGAAATTTTGGTATTTTTCTGAAAACTTTAAATTTTTGATGAATAGTGAAACCAGTAAGTGGTAGTTAAAAAACTGAATTTTTCATAAAACATAATTTTACCACTTCTGTGAGTGGAATTTCAAAAATCTGAGAGACACGGTTGATGTCAGTAAGTAAAATGTGGTTCAATTAGATGAAAATAATTTTTTGGTGAATAGTAACTTTTTACTTTTTTTACCACGGTTAAAAGTAAATAGGGTAATTAAGGATAAAGATGATATTATTATTACCCTAACACATGTACTAATTATATTTGATAAGTGTAATTCGACCAAAAACAAACTTAGGAATAAAATATGACCATTTAGGCCCACTTGGATTAGATTAGGATATTTATTATTAATTTATTTAAAGAAGGGTTAAAATAGTTAAAATCAAAGTTTAATAAGTAAATAATTTTTAATATAAGTTTATAAATAAGATAAATTCGACTATAAATATTCATTAGAAATATAAAAAGATTTCATACATAATGGTATTTTATTTTTAAATTTTATACATTAAATAATTTAATTTATTTATGACACAATGATGATGCAGTAATTATCTTATTAATGAAATATTGACATAATTGATGTTATAAACACAAAATAAATGTCATTTGAGACTTTTTATGAATCCCAATAATTTTATAGGTTAATATGAAATGTTAGTATTTATTTAATTAACTTGGTTCGAACTAATAATTCTGTTATGAGTTTCACAAAAATCAATTACTAAATAGTGTCAAAATTGACATAAAATAATTTTTAAAACAAATATTATATTGGTAATTGTTATTATATTCCTAAAAATCTAAGGTTCGGCCAAATGACTTAGATAAGGTTATATATATTAATAATAGACAACTTGGGGTTCTTTTGGATGCTTATAGTAAGTTTATTAACCTTATAGTATAAGAACACAAGAAGACATGGTAAATGAAAAATTATTTAACTTAATGTTAAATCTAAATGATAAGGTTAAAATAGGAACCTAAACTTGTCTAAATTCTATTGGATGAGAGGATTTCGACCCATCCCCACCTTATCCTAGAAATAAATCAATTTGGAGCTATTTAAAATCTAACTTGACTTTATAATAAAATAATATTTTTAGTTATTCCAAAGGTGCCCCTCTCCTCCCTTATAAAAGGGCACCTCCTCCCCCTCTTCCTCACACCACTTTGAGCGTTCAAGATCGGCCAAACCCTTCCACTTTCTCCTATACTCTTCCATAGAGACATCCTAGAGGTCCTGGTCTTCTTCAAAGACCAATTTTAGTGCCTTAAAAGAAGGTCTCAAAGAAGCACTTCAAAGAATAGGTAATGTCCATTACCGATTCTTTCATCTTTATTTCTTCTTCCACTTCTTCTTAATTAGTTGTTTCATTATGAAGTAATAACATCAGTATCAATCATATACTGATATGTTATTATAAGTATGAAAAAACTCTATTTCACCATCTATCCATCCTACGGAAAAAGAAATCACCGCGCGTGCGTACTTACAGAATATTGTCTCCACACCGTGGTGTAATCTATTTTCCACCACCACCTTACTTGGATGGGTATAATGGTGTAAATAATGACTATATATTACTATTATAAATTGATATTGATTCTGAAATAGTATACATACACTCCAATACAATTCCACGATCATAGGAACAATATCATCACTCGTGCATACGTACGGAATACCGTCTCCATGATGTGATGCGACTCGTTCTTCATGATCTTCATTTCATAATGATTATATAAATGAATTGAATTGAATGAATATGATATATATTACACTAATTCCATTCTGGGAATGAGGTATCTATTACCTAAAGAGAAGAATAAGAATTTATTCGACAAAACACGCATAAGAACAAAAAGTTATAAACACCCGAATAACAAGTAGCAATGAAATATTACTACTAAGAAGCTAAGAAAATGACCATATATGATATCATAAATATATGTAAGATTCTGGAATAAGTCAATAAAATTATTTAAATCATTATACAGGAGGTTTGGACACGTACAAAGCATATCAGACCTAAGGTAAGGGAAATATCACAATCTCATTTTTATCCGAGATTGTTTATACTTTAGTATTTACTGGGGTGTATTTTATCATCCACATCCATGTTTCCTCAATATGTAATATTATTTCCATTCACCTACAATTGTTTAAATCCTATTTTACCCTTCGGTGAGTTTTTAGTAAAAGATATGAAATGAATCTTTTTTCATTTTTCGTACGAGGTTCTTTTTTGACTTTTCCGAAAAAAGTACGAGAAGAATGTTTTTTAACTTATACGGAATGAATGGTTTTTTAAAACATTATTTCCAAGAAGCTTCCTTTATAACTTTCCAAGTTTATTTTAAATAAACTTCTTTTAGTTTAAAATTTTAAGACATGTTAAGAAAGGAAAATGTTTTTGAAGTAGAAAGGATATTTTCCTCAAGAATGGAGTTCAAGTGTTTTATCAAAATTATTTTCCATCTAAGATAATAAAGGGTTCTGTTTCTATCCCTATTATTACATGGATTTGATTATGTTGTGATAGAAGTATTTTTATGAATTACTTTATCTTATATGAATTGTTTTATGATTTCATGTTGTTTAAAAATCCCATTTTTATTACATGGGTTATGCTATGATGTATGGTTTATGATTTTGTGGCACACATAAGAATGGTATCATTATGAGATGGGTGGGACCTATATCTCCCTCAAATGCATTGGGTAAAGATTTTATATCTCATGATATTGACATGGCTGGAATGGTAGGTTATACCGGTTCAGTGAAGCAGGACTAAAACGAGGGTAACTCGGTTTAGAAATAGACTTTGTCCACTAAGATAGTCTTGGCAATGAGTCTTGACTAATAAGAAATGATTCTCTATGATTATGTGTTAATTCCACAAAGTTTCATGTTTTAAGTTATGATTATTGGGATTTCATTTCACTACTATGATTTATCCCATGTAATGAAATTATGATCTCTTTTGCATGTTAAGATTTCCAAAAGTTATGTGCTTATGTATATGATGTGATTTATATTTCTTTTGTTTACCCTTACTGAGCATTTGAGCTCACCCTTTTGTATGTTTTCTTTCCCCAGGTCAGGAAGAATTTTATTAAGTAAGATTTTCCAAAATTGACTATAGATATGATGAAATAAATGGGAGACAGTGTAGACGCTTTATGAACCAGTTGTTTATGTTTCCCAGTTTCTAGAGACACTATACCTATACGGTCCTTTCGTGGTTTTGTTATATGTTGTAATAAGTATGCTTCAATTTTGAAGTATTACCAATGTATGTAAAGTATGGGTCGTTATAGTTGGTATCAGAGGAAAGGTATAGTCAACCTTTGGAAACTAGGATGTGAAAGCCTTAGTAATAACCCTAAGGATATGTCTAAGCATAGAACACAATATTAGTGTTTTCGAAATGGCCATGAATAACCTAGGATAATACCTTAAGTGTGAAATTTTACTCTTGATTATGTGGTTTTCCTATTATAATTAGTGTTGCTCGCACTATTATTCTTCGTTTTAGTCAATGGCTGGAACCCGAAGGAACCGTGTTAATGCGGAATGCGACGGGAAATGCAATGATTGTCCCCATGAGCAACCAAACGTTATGGGAGCTTTAATGAAAAATCTTGTAGCCATGCTCACACAACTTTCTCAAGCTATGAATCATGCAGGACTTCCAAACGAGCAAAGGAAGGAGCGACATTCTGTTGAATCCTTCATGAGGCAGCGTCCACCTTCTTTCAGCGGGTCTACTGATCCATTAGTTGCTGAACAATGGATTAGTACTACTGAAAAGATATTTTCACTTCTTCAATGTTCTGAACATGATAAAGTCATCCTAGCAGTGTATCGTTTGGAAGGAGATGCTGATCAATGGTGGAATATTATTAAGAATACGAGGCAAAGGGATGAAATTGAGTCCATGGAATGGGACGAGTTGAAGAACTTATTTTTCAATAAGTACATCCCTCGTATTCTCCAAACAAAGTTGGAGAAACAGTTTCTTGAACTGAAGCAAAAGGATGATGAATCTGTTGGTACCTATGAAGCAAATTTTACAAGACTTTCTAGGTACGCTTCTAGTATTATTATCCAACCTGAGAGTAAGATCGATCGATTCTTTAGTGGCTTAAAACCAAGTCTTCGAAGGGCGTTAGCCATAAGGGACTTCAATAGCTACGAGGAAATCGTTCGATATGCTCTCAAAGTCGAGATGGATATTGGAGTAACCCATCAGTCATACGGGTTTGATAAGAAGAGGAAAATGGAATTCAAAGGAAAATCTAAAGAGCACACTGAAAAGAAGATGAGATTTCCCTTATTCTCAAAGTGTGGAAAGAAACATGGAGGGATTTGTCTTAAAGGGACAAGTAAATGTTTCAAATGTGGAAAGGAAGGTCATCGGGCATTTGAATGCCGCGATGATGGGAAGAAGATGTATAATGATGTAGACAAAGGAAGGGATACATAGAATAAACACACTACACTTCAATTTTTCAAGTGCAAGGAGATGGGGCATTATGCCAATAAATGCCCTAATCCAAGGGTTGATGATGATGGTCGACGTCAAAAAAAATCTTAAGGCTAAAGATAAAGGAAAGTCACATGCAATTTCTATCAGTGATATGGAGTACGATAACGATGTGGTGAAAGGTACACTTACCATCCACTCAAAAGTAGCAAATGTTTTATTTGATTCTGGATCCACCCACTCCATTATTTCTGAATACTTTTCTAATGGTATCACCGTATTATCTCAACAATTAGATGTTGAGTTAGCTGTGACAACACCTAATGGCACAACAGTCGCATCAAAAGTTTATAATTCTTCTCTGATCGAAGTTTGTGGGAAAGTGCTTCCTGCAAATCTTGTGATCCTTCCTATAGTGGAATTTCATGTGATTCTTGGCATGGATTGGATTTCTTTATATGAAGCTTATATCAATTTCCAATAAAGGGAAGTCACACTTCATATTCCATATCAATCTATGATCGTCTATCAATGCAAGGATGAACATAACCTTCTAGTGGAAATTTCATCCATTTTATGGGTATTGATTCCACTAAATGAAGGTTATTTATCTCAAATGGTTGGTGAGAAAATCACGATTAAGAATATTCCCATCCTATGGGAGTTTGATGATGTCTTTCTGGAGGAATTACCGGGACTTCCACCAAATCGTGAAGTTGAGTTCTGAATAGAACTCGTACCGGGTGCTTTGCCTATTTCAAAGACACCTTATAGAATGACCCCAATTGAGCTGCAGGAATTGAAGAAGAAACTCCAAGAGAATCTTGATAAGGGTTTCATACGCCCTAGTGCGTCACCTTGGGGAGCACCTGTTCTGTTTGTTAAGAAGAAAGATGGATCAATGAGACTATGCATTGATTATCGAGAACTTAACAAGATCACTATCAAGAAAAAATATCCTCGCCCACGCATTGATGACTTATTTGACCAACTACGCGGAGCTCAATACTTTCCAAGATTGATCTTCGTTCAGGTTATCATCAATTAATGGTCAAAAGGGAGGATATACCAAAGACGTCTTTCTGTACAAGGTATGGACACTATGAATTTATAGTGATGCCATTTGGTCTTACTAATGCCCCTGCTATCTTCATGGATCTAATGAATAGATTCTTTAGAGACTATCTTGATCAATTTGTGGTAGTCTTTATAGATGATATTTTTGTCTATTCAAAGAGCAAGGAAGAACATGAAGATCACTTGAGAATTATATTGAAGACCCTGAGAAAGGAGAAGCTTTATGACAAATTTACCAAGTGTGAATTTTGGCTTCAAAAAGTTGCATTTTTGGGTCACATAATCTCGAAAGAGGGGATATCTGTGGATACAGCAAAAACAGAGGTTATCGAAAGATGGTCGAGACCAACAACGATAACTGAGATCCGAAGTTTTCTTGGTTTGGCTGGATATTATCGACGTTTTGTGAATGATTTTTTAGGATTATCTAATCCAATCACCAAGTTGACTCGGAAAGGAGTTAAGTTTGTCTAGACAGAAGAATGTGAAGAGAATTTCAAGGAGTTGAAAAGAAGGTTATCCAGTGCAACTGTGCTCACACTACCTTGTAGTGTAGAAAGGTTTGTGATCTACAGTCATGCATCCAAGAAGGGATTGGGGTGTGTTCTTATGTAAAAAGATATGGTGATAGCATATGCCTCACGACAGTTGAAAATACATGAGAAAAATTACCCAACACATGATTTCGAGTTAGCTGTGGTAATCTTTGCAGAAAAGATTTGGAGGAATTATCTTTATGGAGAAAGGTGTGATATTTATATTGATCATAAAAGTTTAAAGTATATTCTCACACAAAAGGAGCTGAATATGCGTCAAAGAAGATGGTTGGAGCTGATTAAGGATTACGACTGCTCAATCCATTACCACCCTGGGAAATCAAACAAGGTGGCAGATGCATTAAGTCGACAAGATCATTCCAGTTTATCCATGATGAGGATCACAAAAGATTCAATATTTATGGATTTACAAAGGATGGATCTTGGAATTATAATGAAAGGGGAAAAATCTTATCTTTCTCAAATGAATGTTCAACCATCTATACATGTGAAGATTAAAGAGGCACAGAAAGAAGATGTCGAGTTACAAAATAGATGAGAAATGTTCCTGAATTCAACCTTGATTGTGATGGGATAATAAAGTCCAGGAATCGGGTTTGTGTTCCTCCCATCCCTGAATTAAAGAAGGAGCTTCTGGATGAGGCTCATAGTTCCTCATTCTCTATTCATCTTGGAAGCACGAAGATGTATAGGGACCTGAAAGAGTACTTCTGGTGGGATGGCATGAAAAGAGATGTTGCTGAATTTGTCTCTTGATTCTTTGTTTGTCAACAAGTTAAAGCTGAGAGACAGAAGTCTAAGGGGATGTTACAACCATTACCCATACCCGAATGGAAATGGGAAAACATCACTATGGACATTGTCACATGACTTCCTAAAACATCCAAAGGCGATAATGCTATCTGGGTCATAGTTGATCGTCTTACAAAGTCTGCACACTTCATTGCTATTAGAGAGGATTTCACTCTAGATCAGCTTTCCAGGATATATGTAAAGGAAGTGGTAAGATTGCATGGAGTACCACTTTCTATTATATCTGATCGGGATCCGAGATTTACCTCGAAGTTCTGGTGAAGTCTTCAGCATACTCTGGATATAGAGTTGAGTTTCAGCACTTCTTATCATCCTCAGACAGACGGTCAGTCTGAGAGAACAATTCAAACTCTATAATATATGTTGAGAGCTTACTCTATGGATTTCAAAGGTGGTTGGGATCAACACCTACCTTTGGTGGAATTTTCTTTATAATAATAGCTTTCACTCTAGTATACAGATGGCTCCTTATGAAGCTCTCTATGGAAAGAAATGTAGTACTCCAACTTGATGGGATGAAGTTGGGGAAAGAAAGCTATTAGGACCTGATCTTGTTGATGAAATGGCAGAAAAAGTCAGATCTATTCAACAACAAATAAGAGTAGCTCAGAGTTGACAGAAAAGTTATGCTGGCAACCGAAGAAAAGACATAGATTTTGAAGTGGGTGATAAAGTGTTCTTACGAATATCTCCCTGGAAGAGGGTTATGAGATTTGGAAAGAAGGGGAAGTTGAGCCCTAGATATATCGGTCCTTTCGATATACTGGATCGTGTTGGGAAGGTAGCTCACCGATTGGCGCTTCCACCGAATCTCTCTCAAGTTCACGATGTGTTCCATGTATCTCTCCTGAGAAAGTACATACCTGATCCTTCGCATGTACTCAGCTCAGAAGTTGTACCGCTGGAGCAAGATCTTTCTTATGAAGAACAACCGATAGAGATTCTGGATCGTAGAGAAAAAGTCCTACGAAACAAGACCACTCGATTGGTGAAAGTTTTATGGTGGAACCACAAATTAGAAGAAGATACATGGGAGCTTGAGGATATTATGAGGGAGAGGTATCCTCATCTATTTGTTACAAAGGGACAAATTTTGAGGGCGAAATTCATTTTAAGTGGGGTAGAATGTAACACCCGAGACTTTTATGTTATATAAATCATAAAAGGAATCTTTTTCTACACAACACTTGCTTGGCTTTCTTTACACGAAATCGCGACCTTCCTCGATAACTTGCGTTGTATGCAATACCGAGTTTCACTAAACAACGATATGCTATTAAAATATTATTAAAACTAGCTGTTATGAATAGTAATAACCACTTTTTTAAATTTTATAAATTTTATTTTTCAAAATGGAATTCATTTTTGGATTCGGAATATCGAAATTAGCCTAGGGTGAAATTTTGGTATTTTTCTGAAAACTTTCAATTTTTGATGAATAGTGAAACCACTAAGTGGTAGTTAAAAAAATGAATTTTTCATAAAACATAATTTTACCGCTTCTGTGAGTGGAATTTCAAAAATACGAGAGACACGGTTGATGTCAGTAAGTAAAATGTGGTTCAATGAGATGAAAATAATTTTTTGGTGAATATTAACTTTTTACTTTTTTTACCACGGTTAAAAGTAAATAGGGTAATTAAGGGTAAAAATTATATTATTATTACCCTAACACATGTCCTAATTCTATTGGATAAGTTTAATTCGACCAAAAACAATCTTAGGAATAAAATATGTCCATTTAGGCCCACTTGGATTGGATTAGAATATTTATTATTAATTTATTTAAAGAAGGGTTAAAATAGTTAAAATCAAAGTTTAATAAGTAAATAATTTTTAATATAAGTTTATAAATAAGATAAATTCGACTATAAATATTCATTAGAAATATAAAAAGATTTACTACATAATGGTATTTTATTTTTAATTTTTATACATTAAATAATTTAATTTATTTTTGACATAATGATGATGCAGTAATTATCTTATTAATGAAATATTGACATAATTGATGTTATAGACACCAATATAATTGTAATATGAGACATTTTATGAATATAAATAATTTTATAGGTTAATATGACATGTTAGTATTGATTTAATTAACTTGGTTCTAACTAATAATTCTGTTATGATTTTCACAAAAATCAATTACTAAATAGTGTCAAAATTGACATAAAATAGTTTTTAAAACAAATATTATATTGGTAATTGTTATTTTATTCCTAAAAATCTAATATTCGGCCAAATGACTTATATAAGGTTATATATATTAATAATAAACAACTTCGGGTTCGTTTTGCTGCATATAGTATGTTTATTAACCTTATAGTATAAGAACACAAGAAGACATGGTAAAAGTAAAATTATTTAACTTAATGTTAAATCTAAATGACAAGGTTAAAATTGGAACCTAAACTTGTCTAAATTATATTGGATGAGAGGATTTAGACCCATCCCCACCTTAGCCTTGAAATAAATCAATTTGGAGCTACATAAAACCGAACACGACTTTATAATAAAATAATATTTTTAGTTATTCCAAAGGTGCCCCTCTCCTCCCTTATAAAAGGGCACCTCCTCCCCCTCCTCCTCACACCACTTTGAGCCTTCAAGCTCGGCCAACCCCTGCCACTTTCTCCTCTCCACTTCCCTAGAGACATCCTAGAGGTCCTGGTCTTCTTCAAAGACCAATTTTAGTGCCCTAAAAGAAGGTCTCAAAGAAGTACTTCAAAGAAGAGGTAATGTCCATTACCGATTATTTCATCTTTATTTCTTCTTCCACTTATTCTTCTTTAGTTGTTTCATTATGAAGTAATAACATCAGTATCAATCATATACTGATATGTTATTATAAGTATTAAACAACCCTATTTCACCATCTATCCATCCTACGGAAAAAGAAATCACCGCGCGTGCGTACGTACGGAATACCGTCTCCACGTCGTGGTGTAAACTATTTTCAACCACCACCTTACTTGGATGGGTATAATGGTGTAAATAATGACTATATATGACTATTATAAAGTGATATTGATTATGAAATAGTATACATACACTCCAATACAATTCCACGATCATAGGAATGATATCATCACTCGTGCATACGTATGGAATACCGTTTCCACGATGTGATGCGACTCGTTCTACATGATCTTCATTTCATAATGATTATATAAATGAATTGAATGAATGAATATGATATATATTACACTAATACCATTCTGGAAATGAGGTATCTATATCCTAAAGAGAAGAATAATAATTTATTCAACAAAACACGCATAAGAACAAAAAGTTATAAACACCCAAATAACAAGTAGCAATGAAATATTACTACTAAGAAGCTAAGAAAATGACCATATATGATATCATAAAAATAAGTATGATTCTTGAATAAGTCAATAACATTATTTAAATCATTATATAGGAGGTTCGGACACGTACAAAGCATATCGGACCTAAGGTAAGGGAAATATCACAATCTCATTTTTATCAGAGATTGTTTATACTTTAGTATTTACTGGGGTGTATTTTATCATCCACATGCATGTTTCCTCAATATGTAAAATTATTTCTATTCACCTAAAAATTTTTAAATCCTATTTTACCCTTCGGTGAGTTTTTAGTAAAAGATATGAAAGGAATCATTTGCCGTTTTTTGTACGAGGTACTTTTTTGACTTTTCTGAAAAAAGTAGGAGAAGAATGTTTTTTTAACTTATAGGGCATGAATGGATTTTTAAAACATTATTTCCAAGAAGCTTCCTTTATAAGTTTTCAAGTTTATTTTTAATAAACTTCTTTTAGTTAAAAATTTTAAGACATGTTAAGAAAGGAAAATGTTTTTGAAGTAGAAAGGATATTTTCCTCAAGAATGGAGTTCAAGTGTTTTATCAAAATTATTTTCCATCTAAGATAATAAAGAGTTCTGTTTCTGTCCCTATTATTACATGGATTTGATTATGTTGTGATAGAAATATTTTTATGAATTCCTTTATCTTATATGAATTGTTTTATGATGTCATTTTGTTTAAGAATCCCATTTTTATTACATGGGTTATGCTATGATGTATGGTTTATGATTTTGTGGCACACATAAGAATGGTATCATTATGAGATGGGTGGGAACTATATCTCCCTCCAATGCATAGGGTAAAGATATTATATCTCATGAGATAGACATGGCTGGAACGGTAGGTATACCGGTTCAGTGAAGCAGGACTGAAACGAGGATAACTCGGTTCAGAAATGGACTTTTTCCACTAAGATAGTCTTGGCAATGAGTCTTGACTAATAAGAAATGATTCTCTATGATTAGGTGTGTATTCCAAAAAGTTTCATGTTTTAAGTTATGATTATTGGGATTTCATTTCACTACTATGATTTATCCCATGTTATGAAATTATGATCTCTTTTGCAGGTTAAGACTTCCAAAAGTTATGTGATTATGTATATGACGTGATTTATATTTCTTTTGTTTACCCTTACTGAGCATTTGAGATCACCCTTTTGTATGTTTTCTTTCCCCAGGTCAGGAAGAAGGTTATTAAGTAAGATTTTCCAAAAGTGACTATAGATATGATGAAATAAATGGGAGACCGTGTAGACGCTTTATGAACCAGTTGTTTATGTTTCCCAGTTTCTAGAGACACTATACCTATATGGTCCTTTCGAGGTTTTGTTATATGTTGTAATAAGTATGCTTCAATTTTGAAGTATTACAAATGTATGTAAAGTATGGGTCGTTATAACCTATGACACATTCCTCACATGGATTGGTAACACATTTTGAAAATTATTGTTCCAGCAATTATATATGCACTTCCATCGACTTGTATCTAGGTGCACAGTTTTTTGAAACCATACACAGCCCATGATCCATGACATAGAACACCCTCATCCTCCGTTAAGTTCATATTTTCCCTCACATGATTTATCCTAAACTAGGATTTATCATGTAAATACAACCATGTTTAGTTCAATATATATTGAAATCATTCTGATCCTTAATGTGTTAGATGGTAACTCCAAAACCATGCACAGTAAACAATGCACCCTTTCAAAATAACTATAAAATTACTAAAATATATAATTAGTAATATAAATCTCTTCAAAATAAAAATTCAATCTCTAATGAACAATTTTTATTCGCAAAACACTCATTAGGGACATTCAATCTCACAAAATCTCATTTTTGAGTCTTAATTCAAGATATGACCCCTATAACGATGAAAATTCAAATTCTTAAAGAAATGATTTATCCATAAAAATGTAGGATTTTACATCTTCTACAAAAAAAATACTTCGCATCCATATGAAGCCTCAATGTTCATCCATATACACCACCCAACCTATTTTGGCCAGCAAATTATTAACAATATTCGTCATTCTACACCTGTTGTGTGAGTCACTATCAAGGGAAAACCTCCCACTAAATTCCCTCAACTAGCCAATACATTTAGAAAACACGAATTTACAATACCAAAACACCATGATGGAGGTAAACGGAGTACATCAATGAAAAACAAAAAATTAAAAAATCACTAAATTAAGAATCAAACTATGATGATCCCTGACAAAAGCTTCATCTTATAGGTTCCATCTTATTACCTATAACATCCCACTCAAATGGATATATCCATAATGCTTCAACCTATTCCCCCACTGTGTTCCTGAACTAGTACTCAAAATATAATATCCTAATATCTGTGATAATGAATAACATCTTCAACTTCTTTCATTATTTTCAGAATCTAATAGAAGAGGCCATATTAATTCATTCCTTGTATGATCTAAGAAATAATGGGAATTACTCAAAATACCAACCTAATACCAACATACCCCCATAATTCCCATAATTTCATACTAGCTATAAAATGTAACCTTCTACTCCCACATTATGCACTAATCTCATCCAAAATACCCTTGGATGACTCATTCTAAGGATTCATGGATCTAACTACCAATCTGTCACCATATCATATGATCACAATTCCCCCACACACAGTAGAGTTCCACAACCATCCAAACACAACTGCTTTTCCCATACCCATAGTATATTCTAGATGCACCTCGAGCACTATAGAAATACATAGCTTTATCTTCCATTACAACTAATTTCTCATCAGCCTTTGCTTTGTAATTTACTCATGGTCTCATAGTTTTTCACTAGAATCACGATGCCACCATGCCCTGTCCATGATCATTTATCCACACATGTGACCCTTCTAGAATGAGGTTCACAATGTAACACCATAAGAATTTATAAATGCATTTAATATACAATGCGTGAAATAATTTGTCTCTAAAAAATACCACATTGTTCTAACATAGCCTAGTTAATTTAATTTTTCCTCTCCTATTACATTAATTTTCAAATACAAAACATAAATAGTTGCGTTCAGTAAGATATTTATAGTCTGATAAGGAAAATTTATGTTTTTGTGAATAGTAACATACCCTTCAGAATAGTGATGAATAGTAATATATAGTAAATCTTCCATCAAAATTGAAACTTCACCCATCAATGTATAAAAAAATTTAGTCATCCAAAAAGTGAAAAAATGACCATGCTATATGTATTGATATGTTTGTATGTCATTAGAATATTAATTACAATTTTCTGTATAATATAATAATTTAAAATTGAAATAAAGTTTCATAAAATTTAGTCATAAATTGTTATTTTATTGTCATATGGTTATAAGATAATATTATGTGACCCAAATTAATTTCAAAAAGTGTTATAAAAGGAGTTGAAATGTTTATATTTTTTTATTGGAATAAATTATTATTTTATTTAAAAATTTAATTAAAAATATTTATAAAATTAATTTCAAAAAATGAATTTCATTTTTTAATTCTATACATCAATAAATGTTTCGGGTTATTTTTTTTGGTTTTTCTGAAATAGTCAAATTTTTTATGAGTAGTGAAATATTGTAAATTACCATATATTCAAATTATCAGTTAAATACCAAATTTATGAAATCATGAGTATTTTAATCTAACATGGTTTAAACTAACATTAATGTATTACTATTAGGGTTCACATGAATCAACAATATTTTTTTTATGGAAATAATAAAATAATTATTAGGATATTCAAAATTCACTCCTCCCATCCAATATAAATACCCACCCTCATTCCATATTCTCTTCACTACTATCAAACCTATTTTATTCTCTATACACTACCCAAATACCTTTCCATAGTCACTCCCGATTTCTGTGAGCTCTTGGTCTTTCCAAAATACGAAAACCACTCCCCTAAAGAGGTTCTCGAGGAATATTACTTCAAGAGGTAAATTCCTCTTTTCATTTATTTTATTTCAAGTTCTCTTTTATGTGATTTGTATTTCATGTTTTCATAGAATGTTATTTTATCTATTAAATTTGAAACCACTACTAGTTTATGAGTCTTCAATGAATGGGTTATTCGTTTTCCCTATATTTTCATTGTTATTAAAACAATGTGGCATAGCCATTATGCTACATAATAATCATCACAAAATCTCTCTTTTTTTCAAGAAGTGTTGTTATATTGTTATATTTTAATTTCAATTATATTATGTGGGGATATATAATTAAATATACCCCTTCCTATCTATATTTTTTTAATAATGATGAGATACCCTTTTTCTCTTATAAATAAATTTTAAGAACATTTATGTGATGTAGTTATGTTGTTGGATTTTCATTAGGGATTTCTCAACTTTTCTTTTATTTTGAGTTCATTTATTTTTATTTCAAATCCTAATTTATTAAAAATGTTGTATGAATACAGTATCTTAAATTTACTTGAATTTTTTCTTATAATGTAACAATTATTAATCATCTCTCATTTCCCAATCTGTAATACTAAAAATGAAAACACCATCCAAGATGTGCAATTTTACCACGTTTTAGGATGCTGGGTTTGAAATTCCTATTACTATATTTTTTATGGTCATGAAACCATTATTATGATTGAACTAGACTATAATATATGTATTTTGTATCACCTATTATTATTTATTCTTCATTTACACATGTTATTGATTTTCAAATCAAAATTAATTTGTGGTGTTCAAAAACCTCCAATTATCCCAAATAGTTGTCATTAATTAATTTATATAATCATTCCTCATCACTACAAGTAACCTTATTAAATTTACCACCATGTAACCTTATGTATTTTTAATATTAAAATATAATTTCAATTCTGGATAACAATATTAATTTTACATGATTCTCCATTCCTATAGATATGTATACCTATCATGACGAAAATACCCCTAAATAATAAAATTGAACATCTTAAACCCATCAAGAAGGTCGTGAATTATCGTAATAAGTATATAATAAATAAATAACAGAAAAAATTTGTTTTTCAAATATTAATTAATTAATTTAATTTTGTTATCAATGAAACTATGAACTGTTGAGGAACATAATCAGACTTAGGGTAATGGTTTTCTATTTAAACCTCCATTTTCATTCATGTTAATTTTATTATAAAATTACCTCAATAAAAATCTTATGTATTATTAAATACACATAATAAATTTTGTTTTACTGTTATACATATGTTTACCAACCATAATCATTCCTTAATTTATGGGGAGTTACATGTTTTCAAATGAACATTCACAATTAATTCTCAATTACAATCCTAGTACAGGGAAATTTCTAAAATTCATATCTATATTCACTATAAGTCTATAATATGTTTCTAGAAACCATTATATTTCTAATATAAATAATATTATTAGGAAAATTATATCTTAATATTTATTGAGTTTTATACAATGGATTTTACAAAATAACTCTTCTTTTTTTAAATAAAAGAGTTTTTATCTCAATAATTTTGTAGTGATTTTCTAAGAGTATTTTCATATATTTCAACACTATACTTTATTCTCGTGTATTATTGGGATTAGTAAATTATGATATCATATTCCATATTTAACTGAATGGTTTATGAATAGTTTATTTTTGGATGTGTTATCCTGAAACCATTCCCCAAATTTATTCAGAATGGTTAGTATAGAAGCTTAATGTTTGTGGAATGTTATTTAAACATCATATGTGAGTTTAAATATAAATGTAAATGTTGTTTATGTTTATATCCACAAAAATGAGAAATGAATTGGTATTATTATGTGAAGTTTGTGGCCCACAATAATTCCAATGTGCATCAATACGTCTCATGAGAAAAACTACAGTCTTTACACAAGGCCATGGAAAAATGATTATTTATGGTCTGGGTACAAGGCCTTGATGATATGATTATGATGTTCTGAATTATGAATTCCATAATTTTAAAAATATTATTATTTTATCATGTGGTTATTAAACATACAGAATATCTAGGATTATAGCATTATTTATTCAACTCTTATTGATTCCATAATCTAGTCAGGATTTTGTTAATGGAATATGTTTTTAGTTATTCAACAAACCTATGTTTATGTTAGGATATATTCCACTATATATTTTTACCCTTAATGAGAATTTGAGCTCACCCATTTCATATTTTCAATTTATCAAGTCATGTAGATTTTTAATATGAATGACCTACCGGGTTAAACTTATAGTTGGGAATGTTCTCAATAAAACATTTTTGTTTTTTTATTTCATGATGTAATGTTGAACCTCTGTATGTATCAGGTTTTCCTAATCTACTAGACAAATAGGTACATCGGGATTTTATTCCTTGTAGCGATGAAAATGAATTAATATAATTCACTAGATCTGGGATTCTGGTGTTAAGGAATTACAGTTGGTATCAAAGTAATTATAGTAGAAAAAATGGAAATTAGATATAAAAAAGTATATTAGTGAAGAAACCCTATGATAGACTTTGGGGATAAAAATAAAAGAAAATACTAGAAATTTTTTATCGGGAAAATAATTTTATGTCTAGATATGAATAAGTAGAGGTTACTCTAGAATAAATGTAGCTAGGGGTAAAACCAAAAAACACCACTTTGAGGTATACTCTAATGGGAACTAGTGCATGAAAACATCCTTGGATGCACCCTTGGTTTGACACTCCTAGGGGATATGCTTTGGTAAATTAATAAGAATATTACATATAATTATAAAGGATTTATGCCCCCTAAGTAACCAACATATATGGTTATATGATTTATGATGCATAAATTTATGTTATTTTTTATACCATGTTTACATATATATAAGGTTCATAATTTTATGAGATAATATATAATATTGAAATGATTACAAATGGTGCCTCAAAGAAGTAATTGAAATGTCACCAATGCACTTGATGTGAAGTGTAAGAATGATCATATCTCTAATTCCCTTAATAAATATATTCAAGAAATATTGTCTCCCAAGTATCCTCATCTTATGTGGAAAGAATGTCATTTTTAACGAGGTTTGTAAAGACTTATCTGAGTCCTATGGTTTTTAATGGATGAAAATGAATAAGTGGATGGTAGAGAATCACATGGATAATAGGAATAAAAGAAAGAAGTTTTTCCCACATGAGATAACTATTAAAGTAAACACCTTGGTATATTCTTGAGATAAAAATGAGTTTCATTCATGTGTGGAGAAAAAGGCCACCATGATCAATATTGCAAGGCAAGGAAATAATTTTCCTATATTCAATGCCTTAACTGCATGGATTTGCGAAACTATTAGAATAAATTTCCCAAGCGTCCAAGGAATACAACCTAAATGTTGATTTTTGATAATGATCATGTTATGATTCAACAATAGATGATGTATAATGATTAATATTCATAGCCAATAGTCATGTTATTTGATGATTTGTTCAGTAATGTTTTGGTTGTATGAATTATGAGATATATAAGGATTATCCTACTGTACTCTTTAATTATATATTTGAGGTTGAATGATGAATGGTACAAAAGAAAAGTGATTTTGTATAATTTAATTTTTTTTACAAAAAACATGATTTCGGGAAAGACAACTCTTAATATATATATAATTTTGAGATAATGATGACTAAAAGATTGATTCAGATAAGTACCAATTACCATGGAACTAATTGTTGACTTGTTGAAAATAAATCTATTCATTCCCCAATGGAGTTTACAAAATAGTTGGATTGAAAGAATATATCCAATAACATGTATCTTACTTATGTAATACAGAATAATGCATGTTACCAATATGGTTTTTATGGTAATTCAAGTTATTACCCTATTTCATTTGGATACATGATGAAGCTATTCACATGTTTGGAATGTGAATTTTTTAGATGATTCTTGTAGATTAAGGGTTAATGATAAGTTCATCAGGGAAATTTATATAACGACATTATAATCTGTTGAATCATTAAATTTTGGAATTTTTATCCATTTAAAAAATGGTTTAAATGGATCACTGTACATGGTTTTAGAGTTTAATGTCAATACATGATGGTTTGATTATTTTTCCATGACCATGATGTCCAATTAAAATGCATTGTTTTTTAGTAACCAATGCATTTTCATTTCCTACTATTAATAGAATATTTAAACCATATTATTGTTGTGGTTTTCCCAGTAGGGAATTTTCAAGTATCAACCATTAACTGTTGAAGTTCAATTTCAAATTTGGAGGAAGAAATTTTTGTAAGGACTAGATAATGTAACACCCCAAGGATTTATATATAGATTTAATTGAAAATTAATGAAATAATGTGTCCCTAATAAATAACACTTTGTTATCACTTATCCAAGAACACATAATTTTTCCATCCTTATGATTTTAATTTCAAAAAAACAAACAAACACAGTTGCATTCAGTAATTTATTTAGATTCTGATAAGACAAACATAATTTTTATTGAATAGTAACATACCTTTCTGAATAGTAACATAAACTTATTAATATTAATTAATATTAAATCATCCATGTAAAGAAAACTTCACCCATGAATTTATAAATTAAATTTAGACATCTTAAAAGTGAAAAAAAGATAAATGTATACGTAAATGTATTTTTGTATGTCATAAATATTTTAATTACAATTTACTGTTTGATTTAATAATTTAAAAAATAAATTTACTTTCATTAAATTTAATAATAAATTGTTACATTATTTTCTTATGGTGATAAGATAATTTTTTGGGACCCTGATTAGTTTCTCAAGGTTTTATAAAACATGTTATAGTTTTAAAGTTGTTATTTTGGAATTATTTAAAATTTATTTAAAAAATAAATTAAAAAAATTAAGAAGTTAATTATAAAATATGGATTAAAATTTTTAATTCTACACATCAAATAAATTTAGGGTGAATTTTTCAGATTTTTCTGAAATACTCAAATATTTGATGAATAGTGAAATAAGGCAAAATATCGTATATACAAATTATCTATTAAAAACAATATTTATGAAATCATTACTCATATATTCAGAATTGGTTCAAACTCAAATTCACTTATTACTATTATGGGTCACATGAATCAAAACTATTTGTTTTCTTGAGAAAAATAATTAAATAATTATTATAATATTCAAAATTCACTCTTCTACACCACTATACAACACCCCCTCACTCACTCATATCTTTACTACTCCTAAGAATTTTTCCTTGTCTATGATATTCATAAATACCCTTCAGTATTAAATCCCTACATATTGGAGCTCTTGGTCTTACCAAAATACTAAAACCTTTCCCCTAAACTAGCTCTCAATGAAGGTTACTTCAAAAAGAAAATTTCTCTTTTCATTTCTTTTATTTCTAGTTCTCTATAATGTAGTATGTATTTCAAATTTTTATACCAAGTTATTATTATTATTTATAATTTCCTAATACTATTTTATGGGTCTTCTATTAATGGGTGACCCCTTTCCCCTATGTTTTTAATTTTTTCACAAACAATGTTCCAAAGCATTTATACTTTAGAATTTTCATCTCTAAATCTCTCTCTATTTCAAGTACTCTTATTATGTTATAACTTTTTAATTTAATTTTTATTATGTTGTGAAATTTAATTAAATATCCTTCTAACTATATATATTATTTAATATCATTGAGATACCCTTTTTCTCTCATTAGTATATTTTTTCATTTTTTAATTGGCACTTTTACGATTCCATATGTTCTTAATGGATTTATCAACAATTTTTTTGTGTTCCTTTATTTTTCTTTCTTCTACTCATTTCATCCAAATGTTGCAATCACTATAATATCTTAAATTTACTAGAATTTTTTCATGAAAAATTAATAATTATTCATTATCCCTTCATTCCCATTATTTTATACTAAAAATGAAAACACCATCCGAGATGAGTTAATTTACCACATTCAGGGACGATGGGTTTTCAATTTCTATTACAATCATCAATTATGGTAATGAAACCATTATTATGGTTGAAATATAATATAATATATTTATTATGTCTCATATATGGTTTAGGAATATTTTTTTACACATGGATTACATTTATAAAGAAGGATTAGTTTGTTGTGTTCGAAAACCGCTAATTAACCCAAACAGTTTTCATTAAATAATTTATATAATGATTAATCTTCACTCTAAGTAACCAAATGAAATTTAAAAACATGTAACCTTATTGATGTTAACTAATTACATATAACTTCAATTATCAATATCCATCCATATTTTACATAATTCTCCATGCATGTTTATAAGTATATTGATCCTGAAGAAAATGCTTGTAAACAATAAAATTGATCATCTTAAACCCATCATGAATTATTTGACTGATCTTAATAGGTCTTAAGTAAATCAATTAGAAAAATAATTTTTAATGGAAATATTAATTAATGAGTTTATTTTTTTAATCCAGGACACTATGATCAAGTGAAAACACCATCAGACTTGTGGTAATGGTTTTCCACCCGAACCTCCATTTTCATTTAGGTTATTTTTATTATCTAATTACCTTAATGTAATTCTATTGTATTAATAAATAATCTTAATAATTTATGTTTACGTGTTCTACATATATTTACCAACCATAATAATTCAGTATTTTATGTGGAGTTATATGTTTTAAATATAACATTCAAAATAATATCTTATGTAAAAGCCGGATTCATCAGAATTTCTCAAATTCTTAACTATTTTCAAGGGAAATATATAATCCGTTTTCAGAGACCATTATATTTCAAAATTCACTCATTTTATTCGTAAAATTACATCTTACATTAGTTATGGTTTTATATAAAGGCATTTACAGAAGAACATTTCCTTTCAAAAAAAAGAGTATTTATCTCAAGAATTTCCTAATTACTTTATGAGGATTTTCATATGTTTATACACTCTTCTTGGTTCATATTCATTTTTAGGATTAATAATTTATTAATTAATCTACAATTTTAATTACCGTATTAATAAAAGTTCTACTATGGATATAATATCCTAAAACAATTCTCAAAATTTACTCAGAATGGTTAGTGTAGAGGCTTAATTTTCGGGGATACCTATTTAAATTTCATATTTCAGTTCCAATATGAATGTATATATTTTTTATGTTTATCACAGCACATATGGGGAATGAATTGGGATTATTATTTAATGGATGGAGCCCAATATATCACATCAATGTATCAGTAGGTCTCATGAGACAAACTACTGTCTTGGCCCAAGGAATTAACAAAATGATTATTATTGGAATTAGCACAAGGCCATGATAGTATAGTTATAATATCTCACATTACACATTCCCTTATTTAATGAAATAGTATTTTGGATTCATTCAGTTATTCTAAGAGTAGAATACCCTTTCATAAGTATCATTTTATTAGGACATGAATAAGTTTATTATGGATGAAATATATGGATCAAAATAGTGTTGTGGATGTTCTCAATATTACGTTAATGTTTTTTCTTTTCAATTAGTAATGGTGAGCCTATGTATGTATATTCTTTTTCAAAACTACTAAACAAATTGGTCCTTGAAAATTTGATTCCATTTATCAATCCATTGTATTAAAATAATGCACCGTCTCTTAGATTCTATGGTTGGGTAATTACATGCACCACCTCAACTGATTCATCACAAAACACTATTGGAGTTTCATCATCACTAAATCTCCCTACAAGACCAAACACATTGTCCCACACTCAAACATCCAAAAATCAAACAACTTGACATGTCTAACCCAAACTCACCTGTGTAATTAATTGAAAAACAAACTACAATTTTTTTCTGAGAATACAACAATGTAATCCATTTAATTCTTCAATATCTTTCCATCCAAGGGACCTCACCCTAAAAATTTTATAGTTCACCTCTAACCATGTGGCTCCATATACACTTCTCCATGAGAAAAAACTATCAGTATTCCCCTTATCAGCCAAAGGAAACTTCTATATATCCAGGAGCATATAAAATTTTATCTTAGAATCCTGATTATGATGTAATGATATTGGGACTTATCATCCATTAACTAAGAGTATACAAGAAATTGTTTGACGAATAACTCCAAAAATACATCCAATCCCGATAATCAATCCTTTATCCCGTGGGGATCATGTCACTATACACACGAGCCTCTCATCACACTTAAAAAAATTATTACCCCACTCATAGAATATTTTTCATATCCAACAACATAGATATAATCTCAAGGAATGGTTTATCAACAATAAAAAAATCCCAATGCATCACAATAGATAATGTCTTTGATATTCCACGGTAACAAAAAAATTACACACCATTGTGTAACCCAAATACAAAACCAGATTCAACTCCATTGAATCATCTATCAGGGAAACATAGAATGAAATCCCTAACCATCAAAACATGATCATTTATTTTCTCCTAATCCAACACAATGCAACCAGGCTCCACTAGAATGCAAGAAAATTTTCTAGGATAGGGGCTGTAATGAATCTTCCCCCACAAAACTAACAACAAAGATAAACCACTAACACTCAAATTTTATTCCTTAGAACCAGGGAATACTATGTGATAAAAAGAATAATATAAATCCTCCTTCATGAACAAATAACAAAGGTTCATGGAACCCATATTTACCTCACGCATCCAAAACCACACATACTCAACTGAACCATAACCCGAGTCACTGTAAAGTGCAAAATGGATACAACTCCTAAAACACGGTTCACATTGAAATGGATAGATGGTATAAAAATGAGGTATACACCATTTAAAATAAGGCCAAAATAAAGGAAGTATCAACAAGAACATGTATTATCATCAAAAAACATAAAATATCAAACATAAACCGTTAGGTTCTCACATCATTGTATTTTAATACAACAACAAAAATCCAACCTCTAGGGATCACAAAGTCTCCATGATTATTTATGTCAGAATTCTCTCTAGAGGACTCAAAAATTCTATAAACATTGAGAAAAAATCATCCATATGGTCTAATAGTCATATTCATACACTATTCTAACTTTCATTTGTAACTAATTTTTTTTTACATGGACCCGACCAACATCATCATTATTATAAATCTCACTATAGATCCTCATAACATACCATAAAAATGGAATCGGTAAAATCACATAATATAATGAATATATCTAGTTGGTCCTATAATCCATACATGATGTATGATATTCCTCCTACCATTACAAAAATAGTGACAAAAACTAGTAACATGCATTTTGAAAACTGTTACAAGATCCGGAAATCCATCATAATCTATGAAAACTAAAAAAATACATTCTGGGTAAATGATGAAAAAATATTGTAACATATTAACATCACAAGTACAGAACATGAATCACAACCTATAGTAACATGTAATTCCTACCAAAAGAGATGTATGTGAATCAGAAGCACATTATCCCTGAAAAGAACTAAAACAGTTCTATATATATTTTCTACCGAGTCCAAAATAGAACAATAATAAGAACTAAAACATATCTGATAAAAATTTGTAATGTCTCAGACCAAAATCCCCTAAACTAGTGATATGTTTTATCAAAATAAAGACCTCAAGTGTGCCTCCTCATATGACCAAGGTTGCCGAATAGCATCAGGGCTCTAAAATGTTACTTTGATGAGACTATTCCCATATAAGAGTGTGTAAAATGATAAGTAAATAACTAGATACCGTGAATATCATAGTATGTGGGAGAATAGATATACTAAAACATGCCATAAGAAATGAAATTCATCAGATTCATTAATTTCAATTTCATACATACAAACAACCATCCAATTGGCCAGTTTCACAATATAAAAAATAAAATAACTACAAATTGTATCCAATACACCACTGATCCAAATCCATGATGTCATCTGAAACCACCCAATAAATTTTACATCACCAAAATACACTCAATGGGGGGCTTCATCTCACACATGTGGGGGTAATTAACATGTGGGAGATTCTTGGGTAAACATTTTAAATTCTTGAATAAGAAATTTGTGAGTAGAACTCACTAGGACATCACCAATGGTGTGTAAAGAAAATATTAGTCAGTACATTAGTGTATATTGATAAATAATATAGAAAGGTGATAGAATCTTAGTAACATTACATGTAATCTAGTACCCACTGGCCTACTTTTTAAAGTGAATTCCAGGCCATGAAACACATTCAATGACCTATCTTAGTCTTCTAAAATGTAAAATGGTTTCATTCACATTTCATTCATATTGGGGAATAACATGACCTACAACCACATTAACTAAATAATTTACCTAGGTAATAAGTTTCTTCAATATCTGTATGGTATATAAATTAAAAATAGACATCAATAAAATATATTTTTGGATCCTCCATCAAACACCTAATGATATATCAATCTATTGGCACTGCTATAGAACAATAGGTCTGTAAACGCCACTATAAAAAATATTAGTACTCTTTGAAACCGTATAATAGAATCCATATATACATAAAATTTGTGGATTCCAACAGTATCAGGATATCCCATGAATAGTAGGAAGTTAATTAGTCCAAGGTCCTATTTCACATGGCAAACCATCATCACTGATAGTGACATTCTAGAACACTAACCAAGAAGTATACTATCATTTTTCAGAGCCTTAGTTTGATTCCTTATCCATATTATAGACCCTATATCAAGATCATTGGTCAATCACAAAACCCATTAAATCATTTATATGTACCAATACCAAGATCAATTAAAAAAAGTTCAATAAGAACATGAATTTTTTGAATCCATTTACATTTACTATGGTCTCTATGGACTTGAAGACCAAAACATGCCTAAAAAATCCCAATAATTTTTACATTATGAAAGAAACTAAAATGAACACACTTATAATAACATTCAAAATAACACTTTAATTATAAATTTACTTCTATTTTAAAACCATGAAAGTCCAATGGACTAATTTTCCATTAAACCCATCATAAAATTCAACCATAAATTTTTACCAGTAGGTCACGACACACCCATTTAAAATAAACATATGAAATATAATTGATCCCTATTTTTATAATCCACATGTATTTTAACATATCATTTCAATGTAAAGATCTCACGAAAATTTATCTATCATCTTTAAAAACTAAAACAATGGCATAACCCATTGAACACCTACAAAACCATTTCAAATCCACATAATAATATTCATTAAAAATATAACAAATAAAATCATTCAAAACCAACCATTTACAACCCAACATTACCCTATTTATGAAAAATACTACACCATGGGAGACCATTGGTTATGTCTTATAACCACCCATGGATAAAAAAGGATCCATAGAGGGTTTAATGTGTTAATAAAAGGACCAAAACCAAATCTTATAATCCATGAAATAATGAAATCAACACATTTATTTTTGAAATTACTACTTTCATATAATAATAAATTAAAAAGAATCATTAATGATCACATAGAACCTACCACATCAACAAAACTTTCTAAAAATATTATAATTCATTCCTTGTCAAGGATCATAAAAGAATCATCCAAACCCCTTGACACCCAACTGATCAAGTAAGAATAAACCATGGTATAGTTTTGTAAAAAAATTAACATATTATAACAATTATAATTAATTAATTAAAGAAACCCAATAAGGTAATACTTCTTGAAAATTCCCTATATAAATATGTCACACAACTATCGAAGCTGACCACTCACTTAGGACCCATGTCATTACCCCAACATTATACTGGGACAAATCCCTAACCTGTGACATAAAATCCATAAATAAATAAATTAATAAATTATTATGAGAAAACATATTAAAATTAACCATGAACATATAAATCTATAAAATTCAAAAAATTATGTGCAAAATTCATTTCGGGATAAACCCTATCCAAACCAACCAAAATACTCATGAGGAACAAATGATCTGACCATGCTCTAGTTGAATATTTATAAAATACTGACCTAAATATTGTTGAAATTATTGTTAAGGAATATGAGGATGAATGGAATCCAGTAGTGTTTGAATATTACCTAAAATCACTAAAGAATCTAAACCCAATGTCCTCCTTGGTGAGGCTTGAGGAAGGTAGTAATGCAGGAGAACACTCATCTGGTTCATCTTCTCTTGAGGGAGATAAAAGATATGGGTGACTAAAAAATGGGAGGGTAAAAATAAAAACACTCCATTTAATGTAAAAAATGGGTAGTTATATGGTCTTACCACATGGTTTTCAAATATTATCACCAATCACTCTATGTTCCTTTTCCAAGGCCACACACTCATACAATTTTGATACATAGTTATCTACATTATAAACCATATGGCCTCACCCATATTGTGCAACATGCACTCCCCACTATGTTTGGATGAATATTATAAAAAACTATGATCTAATGATGTATTCACCATCACCTCAAACCGGCTACATAGTACATGATTTATTCAAAAGTGTGCACATGTTATGCTCCATGTCATATTCCTATCAGAAAAAAACATGTTTTCCCCCATTTACAACAAATGATTAACTATAAACCACTATCTAGCTGTGAAACTCCTCTATTAACATATACAATAAACTAAATCAATCTGATCATTACAGTCATCTATAATATATCTTAAATCATGGACATAAAACTATTCACCATATAATGAAATCTCCAAAGCTCCCAAGAAAACCACATGACTCCAATTCTCATCCAAACACACAGGACACCTCCCAATCACCATTACCCATCTAAAACACACCATTTATGCATCAAAACACTCATTACTACTATCAATTAAATATTCAAACTGATCGAGGATGAATATTTAATTTTTTTGATAATATGTATATACATATGGATGTAGAATCTTATAGTAATAGTGGAAATGATTAATGCGTTGAAGAATTAAATGAATTTATATTATTATAATAACTTTATGTTGTAATGTTAGTATGATATTTCATTATTAAAATGAATCATTAGATTGTGTTCAATAGATTTCCATATTTAATGAAATATTTATAGAAAAATGGAGTATTTAATTTTATGGAATATCACAACTGTAAGAGAGGATACATTTGACGAATAGTGGTGAATCATTTTAAAAAAAATACTGTTAGTATAAAATTTCCAAAAAATAAATATATGAATATCACTAAAATATTCTAACATACAGTAAATCATTACACCATATTATTTGTTATTTTAGTATTGTTTCATTAAGATATTTATATATTGAGTAGTCAAATTTAAATACTACATTTCTCCACAATGTGGAAAAAACGGTTTATGGTGTGATTAAATTATTATAATGATTAAATTGCCCACCCAACTAGTAGAACACATAAATAATATAAAGATGATAAATTCTTTTATTTAAATTAATTTATTAATGTATACATTATATGTAATACAAATGTGGTCAATATTCTCAAAGTATGAACGTGTATATGGGGGATTGATGAGACAATAAGCTAGATATCTGAGGAGTTTGACAACAATTATCCTGAATAATCTGTTATTATTTTAGTGGCATAAATTTAATAGAGAATTTATACTATAATAATTAATTAAATTCTTTGATTGAATCCTTTGAATTGTTTTAAAGAGATTTCGTATGATGAAAGAAAATATATATTATATTCCATTGTTAAGATGTGTTAAATTTCCTATAGAGACAAAAAAAGAAATTACAAGAGTTTAATTATTTAGAAATTTTTTACTATGAATAATTTCTATAAAATATGAATTACACAATTGTTTTTGCCATAAAAATTATTTCTCATATAGTGTAATTTTTGTAAAGGTACAAGTATAACCCAAATAAGAACAACAGAGTTGTAATGAGGACACTCTGGTATATAAATGGAATTTAGGAAGTCTCTATGTACATCAATGAAGTAAAAAAATATCATGGGTGTATGAATGTTGAAAATAGATCCCATATCAATTGAAAATGGATTATAATACCTTACGTGTTTACTTTCTGAGGAACATCTGTATGATGTATATATTAGTTACACATAGTGGGGGCTCAAAGAACCCCATAATGTAGAGTTCATTTCTATAATAGACGTTGGGAAGGAGATCATTTTTTTAATTAACTTATTGGATATCAAGGATTAATAGTGAATGGAAAATATTATATGATTTGATATTCGTTGTATTATAAATATTGCAATGAAGCAGTTTTTTTTATATAGACGAGACATATTCAAGAGATGCATCACCTTATAAGAGTCTTAATATAAGATGGGATGTTGATGTTAATGATTTCATGGGGATCTAGTATTCTAGTATATATTATTATTAATATAAAAGATAACGCACATTTGTCCCTCTGTATTATTAATTAATTAATAGTGTTTGATACAATGAAAGTGAAATCCCATTAGAGGACTTTTTATGGGAGATCAACAAGTGTTACATAAATTATTAACTGGAAATTCATGTTTTTATGAGAATGGATATGGTCCTTCAAGAATAATATTCATAGAATTAATGAATTAATAGGGAATAACTAATTTTTCAGTAAAAAGGTGGTTCTAAACATATATATGTTTTATATTATAGAACCATTGATAGATGTTTTTTATTGGATTATGATCCTAGGGAGATTTTTGTAACGCTGCATCCCAATACAATTAATGATATCTCACCATGTTTTGGTGTAACACACAAGATTTTATTAACAAATGATATGAACAAAATATTAATACTCTATAAAAAAATACATTATTTTAAGGAGATAGTTATAAATTAGCCATTAAAATATTAGTTTTCATCTTCTATGTTTTTAATTTTGAAAAACGGTCATATATAATTGTGATCAGTAAGTTATTTAGAGTCTGATTTAACAAACTTGATTTTTGGGGAATAGGAACATACCCTTATGAATAGTAATATGAGGCTAATGAATAGTAAATTGTATAATTATTATTTTTATTTATGTTTTATGATAATGAAATGTTGATTAAATTTTCACGGTGATATGAAATCAGTTATAGTTTAAAAATTGATAATTTTTGAATAATGTATTATTTTATTTAAAGTTTAAATTAATAATATTTAGAATATTAATTTTAAATAACGGATTTCATTTTTCAATTCTATGAATAGAAACATTTTTAGGGTGATTTTTTTAGGTAATTTTCTAAAATTATTTAATTTTTTATGAATAGTGATAAACTGTAAAATATGGTTCATTCAAATTATTAGATAAATACACTATTTTTTACATCATGTCTAATTTAAGCCAATGTGTTTCAAACTCACACACTATATGTAATTTTTTTATCATTATAATGAAGATTATTCATAGTCTTCTTCAAAAATATTAAACTAATTATTAATAAATGTAATACCCCTCCTCTCCTCCACTATAAATACATCCCTCATTCCCCAATCCTCCCACGCATCTCAATATTTTATTATTGTCTATGTTCATACAAATCCCCTACCAATGGTTAATCCCCACATCAAATACCTTTTTCTCTCACCAAAAGTCCAAAACCAAAGGCCTTAAGGATGATCTCGAGGAGAAGACGTCAGGTGGTAAGAATCCTATTCCCGTTTCATGTCTTTTCATTTAAATTTTATCCTTTTATTATACTCTATTCCCCTACCCTTATCTAGGATGTATAAAATCTCCATAATCTTATATAATATATATTATATCAGGTTCATGTATATATTCATCATATTTCTTCCTCTCCTCTTCCCCTTGGTCTAAAAAATATAAAAACACTGTTAGTGATGGGTCATTTTCCGAAATCATAAATGATGTGGTTGCAATTTCCATTAAAAAAATTAAAATATGATCATAATAAACTTTTAATGGTTTAAAAATTATGTAATATGTATAATAATACCATTTTTATATTCTTTAATGAACTTCTATGCATAAAATTAATTTATATAATGAAACAAATTCATGGTTATCTAGGAACCACAAAAATTGATCTAATCAAATATCATTATAGTGTTATCTAATGAATCATCATAAATTATGATAAAAAATGATTTACTATGTAATTATACACTTTGGAAACATATGAATACCATTTCATTCCACTTTTGGAATTTCATTTCCATATTAATGGAAAATGGAATACAAATTGACCATGGACATCTTGTAAAGAACACAAACGAAACAATAGAAGGTACAAAATATGAATAATTAAAGGGTGAAATGCTTTTATGATATGAACTTATAAGGTGTTATATAGATGAATATTTATCATTTTTATATTAATAAAACTCTTTAAACTAATATAGAAGAGTTTTAAACACATTTTAATCAATACAAAATTGACATATGGAAATTCAAAACCGAATTTCCATTCTATGTGTAATCCTCCAAATTCATTAATTGTCTCATTTTAAGAACATATGAGTGATTTTTTTTCATATTCTATTTTATTATGTTAATTTATATTTTAAACTCATATTTATTTCATTATAATGAATATTATATCCGTTTTATGTTATTTATACGAGACATTTCTTATAAGATCCTCTTAAAATGTCTTGTTTTACAAAATTCAATGTGAATGCTTTTATGCTAGTATTATTGTTTAAGGATAATTTTATGTTTCTTTGGAATCGTGTATTAATATAGGTTGTGACTTCTATTGAAGCATCCCAAGCTTATACGATATGCTTCTCGTTGAATAATACGGTAGCTTGTGTTATATGCAACAGCGAGTTCTAACACACTACAACCAATCAAATTAACAGTTATGAATAGTAATACCCAATTTCTGAAATTTTATAAATTTTATCTTTCAAAATGGACTTCATTTTTGGATTTGGAGTATTGAAATTATATTAGGGTGAATTTTTGTTATTTTTATGAAAATTTTCAATTTTTGATGAATAGTGAAAAACACTGAGTTATAGTTTAAAACAGAATTTTAATTTAAATAGTTTTTTATTTTATTTTATTTTTTAGGTCAAAATAAATATATAATACATATTCATTGGTGTCAGTTTATAATAAATTTAGATATATAAAAAAAATTTGAACTATTTACCATCTTTTACCCACCTCATGGGAGGATTTGCAAATTTACATAAAACATAATTTTACCGCTTCTGTGATTTTAATTTCAAAAATACGAGAGATATGGATGATATCAATAAGTAATGTGTGGTTCAATAAGATGAAAATAATTTTTTGTGAATAGTAACTTTTTACTTTTATTTAACATGGTTAAAAGTGAATAGGGTAATTAAGGGTAAAACTTATATTATTATTACCCTAACACATGTCCTAATTCTATTGGATAAGTGTAATTAGACGAAAAGAAACCGTAAGAATAAAATATGATCCTTTAGGTCCAATTGGATTAGATTAGGACATTTATTATTATTTAATTCAAAGAAGAGTTAAAAGTGTTAAATTCAAAGTTTATTGACTAAACCATATTTAATATAGGGTTACACATAAGATAAATTTGACTATAAGTATTCATTGGAAATATAAAACTATTTCCTACAAAATGGTATTTTATTTATAGTTTCTAGACATTATATAATTAAATTTATTTATGACACAATGATGATGCATTAATTACCGTATTAATTAAATATTAAAATAATTGAAATTATAAATATCCAAATAAATGTAATTTCTGACTTTTGTTTTGAATTCCACTAATTATCAAGGTTAATATGACATATTATTGATGTTTAGATGAATTGTTTTGAATTAATAACTCTTTTATGAATTTAGAAAAAACAAAATAACAAATAGTGTCAAAATAGGACACAAAAGAGTTTATAAAACAAATATTATATTATTAATTGATATTCTATTCCAAAAAAACTCAAGTTAGCCCAAAAGACATATATAATGATTTTTGTATTATTAATGAACGACATGGAGTTCACATGTATGTATGTAGTATGTTTATTAACCATATAATATAAAAATACTAAGAGACATGGTAAATGTAAAACTATTTAACTAAGAGTTAAACTAAAATATAAGGTCAATATATTGTCCCAAACTTCCATAAAACCAATTGGTTGAGTGGTTTTTGACCAATCGACACTTTAGTATTAAAAAAATGTATTTTGGAACCATTGGAAACAGAATATTATTTTATTATTAAATAATATTTCTAGCTTTTACTAAGGTGCCCCTCACCCCTCTTATAAAAGGGCACTCCCCCTTCACTCACATTCACACCTTCAAAGACATTTGTCTTGGACAAAAACTGAACAAATACCCTTTTAACTATCCGGCCTTGATCCCATAGGCCTTACATTAGTCAGAAAGCCAACCTGAAGAGCCCTTTTGATCAAATCAGAAGGAAGAACCCGAAGAAGAGGTAAATATTTCAACACCTCTTTCAATATCCTTTTTTCTTCAAATTCCTCTTTATTTTTTTGTTTCAATTCTAAAATATTAACTCCAGTATCTTCTATATAATGTGATGTTATTAAAAATTTTGTTAAACCATAATCATTATTTTATATATCCTTTGAATGACATGTCACCATACATGCGTACGTACGACTTACCGTCTCCACATCGTGGTGTAATTGTTATTCAATAAATTATTATTTTGATGGGTATAAAAATAATTTTTAATTGCTGTAAATAATAAATATAAAATGATAATGATTTTTTATACATGATATACCATCCAAATATATATTATTTTAATATCAAATGAATGATATTGTCACACGTGCATATGTACGGATTACCGTCTCCAAGAACGAGATGAGATTCATTCCCAATCGTATCCATTCAAGACTAATTTTTATTATATGATTAAAAATAATTTTTAAAGACTTAATATCATTCTTATTATGAATAAGATACATCCTATCCATAAAAAAAATTACTTATGTAACAAACCATATAAAGGAAAAAAAATCAGTTAACACACGAAACGACGATAATACTAAAATATTATTAACAAAGAAATATTAAAAGAACATATATTATATCATATTAAAGTATATAATTCTTGTATAATTTAATAAAAATTATTTCACAATTATATAGGAGGTTAACCTACCGTCGACCAAGGAATAGTACAAGGTAAGGTTTAATTTCACAATCTCTTCATTATCCGAGATTGTTTATAAGTAATTATCTACTGGGACCTCTTTATCATACACATCCATTTTTCTTAAAAATGTATTTCAAAACATTTTTACTACTTACTAGACAATGGGTAAAAGTAGTTTATACCCTTATTTGATGCTATATGTTTTGAAAGGAATGTTTCCGTCGTTTTCCAAATAAGGTACTTTTTGACCTTTTTGACAAATTAATGGTAAGAATGTTTTTTTACTTATACAATGGGTGAGGAACTTTTATTCCATTATAAAAACATCAATGCTTCCCTTAAAATCATATAATAATATTTTAAATATAAATTTTTTATTAAATTATTTCAAGAAATAAAGAGATACTTCTCTAAATAAGGTTTTAATTTCATCTTTGTCAATATAATTTGATGGATTTTATGCTTATTTGAAGTTTATTTATGATGATACAAAAAAACCATATTGTATTGATGGTTTTGTGATATTTTTGACTGTTTATGTGTTATTTATACACCATTCATATTTTATGGATAAAGTATTGACATTTCGTATGATAGTTTTAAAATGAATATTTATGTTATGTTTAAACATTTTCATATGAGTAATGCATTGGACTTTGTATATGATGGAAGGAGCCCACTATAGCTCCTCGATGCATCAGTAGGTCTAAGAAGAAAAAATAGTGTCTTGTAACAAGGCCTTGACAAATTCATATTTGTAGTCTTAGCACAAGGCCTTGACTATGTGGTTTTGAATGTGTGGCATTATGCATTCCACTATTATGAAGGTGGCTATTGATATTGCATGTGATTATTTGAATAGTTTAATATCCATGTGAGTATGTAAATGGAATTAATATGATTTATATTTTCCATATTATGATGAAGTTTATGTTGAAAAGGATTTTGTTTTAGTTTTATAAATTACCTTAAATTTTTATGCTTATTTATAAAATATTCTGATATATTGTTATCCTTACCGAGCATTTGAGGTCATTCCATTCTGTGTTTTATTTTAACCAGGATGTGAAGAAGAATATTATGACTGACCTGTAGGGATAGTATATGTGATCTCAGTGTTCTCCCTGGAAGAAATGTTGTTGATGTTTTCCATTTTGTGATATAATGTAAACCTTATGAATGTATCTAGTTCTTCAAAGTCTACTAAACTAATCGGCCTTTTGATACATGATCTTTTCTGATAATTCCAATGATACTTAATAATTCTATGACCTTTTGTAACTATGGTCGGGGCATTATAGTTGGTATCACAGGATGTTTAGTAAAAACCACGGAATCTAGATTTATATAAAATCTAATTAGAGCACATATCCCTAAGATATACTTTGAGGATTAGTATATAATAAATTCCTAAAAGTATGGTATTATAGTGATTTTGTGAGTTTTCCAAGGAATACACCCCTATATGGATACAATCATATAGTGGAAGCTCTAGCACAGATGTACATAGGGGTAAAATCCAAAAACACAGCCTTGAGATAGACTCGAACGAGAACTGGTGCACGACAACGGGCATTGCTGCAATCATGGTTACGACACTCCAAGGGGATATGCTTAGGATAATTATCATTTTCATTAAAAACAATTATGAAGGGTTTATGCGTATATACTTCCTCAATGAAAACATTTTTTATGATTATGGATTATATCCTAAACTATTCAATTAATGTTAAGTGTTTTACAAGTTTGGAATCATGTATTTCAATTCATAAACTAATCTAATGTATTCCATTGATTAGAAATGGCTCCTATTTAAAGAAATGGAAACCGTATCAATGCATGTAATCAATGTAGGGATTTTCCTCATACTCAAGATAATTATAGTGGATCTGGTGATGCAACTGGTGCTGATCAGCTTATCACCATACTGGGACAACTCACTCAGGTTATGAATAAAAACCTTACCTGTATGGAGCACCATGGTCTTCAGAATGGAGGATAAATTTTAGATCACTTCATGTGGGATAACCACCAACATTCAATGGGGGTACAAATCCAATAGTAGTTGAGCAATAGATAAATTTCATATAGTAAATATTCCACGCTTTGGGGAGTAGCGAAATAGAAAAAGTTGTCATGGATGTTTACCGCCTCACAAGAGATGCTGATCAATGGTGTTCATTGATTCGAAACAAATAGGATAATGATGAAGTATCAAATATGGAATTTATGGATTTTAAAGAAATTTTCTTAGAAAAATACTTTCCTCATGACCATCGAGTAGACATGGAAAGGCAACTTATGAGTCTGAGGAAAAAGGAGGTTAAGAATGTCACAATGTATGAAGATAACATTACAAGGTTAGTGAGGCATGCTGTAGATTATGTACATAACCCCGTATGTAAGATTGATCTTTTCTATGATGGGTTAAAACCATTTCTCTGTCGAGAATTAGTCTCACAATCCTTATATTCGTTCAAAGATATTGTCTTGTGTTCTATCAAGACATAAAAATAATTCTCTATGTCTTACCACATTAAAGCAAAGCAAGAGAAGAATATATCTAATGAACACTCTGGAAATGGGAATAATGGGAATAAGGGAAATGTTGAATATCCATCCTGTAGTAAATGTAGGAAGAAACATCCCGATACTTTCCTGAAGGGAATGTGAGTCTGTTACTAGTGTGGTGAAAAAGGCCACCAATCTCATGCTTACAAGGGGATGAAAATTGATGTTGATGTTGGATTCTACAATTGTTGAGAAAGGGAGATTTTTTTGAATGAATTTCCTAAGCGTAAGGGAAAAATTTCTCAAAAAAGGTCAAGGGATCAAGGCCAATATTATGCTATCCCTACTACTGAGGTTGAAGCTACGAAAGATGTAGTGGTAGGTAATTTAATGGTTTCCTCAAGATTAGAAAATTCATTATTTTATTCTGGGTCATCACATTGTTTCATATCTTCCCAGTTTTCTATGAAAATTAGATATTTAGAACTTGATTTAACAAGGGTGTTTTCAGTCAAAACTCTTATGGGAAGTATCATTGCAACATTGTTTGGTGAATCAGTACCCATTATAACATATAAATGTTCGTTATCTGCTGATCTCATCATCATAACCATGATTGAATTTGATTTATTCCTCAATATGGATTGTGTTTCAGACCATGATGTGAAAATTTATTTTAAGAAGAAGGAGGTTAAAATCTTTGATGATGATAAGGAGTACCTTATCTTTAGGAAAGAAAAGTCACCAACTAATTCTTATCTATATCCACCCCTAGTAGCTCAACTAAATTCAATTATTGGGGAGGAATAGAATGAAATAACTATGGGTGAGTAAAGGAATGTACAAGTATAAGATGTACCTATTGTGAAAGAATATATTTATGTGTTTCTAGAGGATTTACATGGACATCTTGCAGAACGAGAAATTTAGTATTCCATTGATTTAATTCTTTGTTCAAGGCCCATATCGAAGACACCTTATAGAATGTTCACAGTGGAATTAGTGGATCTAAAGAAAAAACTATAGGAATTTTGTAATAGTGGATTTATTCAACCTAGTGTTTCTCTATGGGGAACACCTATACTTTTTATTAAGAAGAAAGATGGATCTATGAGGTTGTGCATTAACTATAGAGATATTGATGTTATAACAATAAAACAAAGTATATTCTACCTCACGTTGATAATTTATTTGACCAAATTCATGGAGCTCAATACTTTTCAAAGATTTACATTCGATCTGGATATCATCAGTTGTATTGAAGAAGGAAGACATTTCAAAAACCACATTTCGAACCAGGTACGGGCATTGCGAGTTTAAAGTAATTCCTTTTGGATTGGCTAATGCACCCTCTGTCTTCATGGATCTAATGAATAGTGTTTTCAAGAAATTTCTTGATGAATTTGTAGTGGTATTTATTGATGATATCTTGGAATACTTCAAATGATACAAAGATTATGAAAATCACATGCGCATTATCCTGAAGACTCTTAGAAGACATGAATTATATGAGAGCTTTAGCAAGTGTGATTTCTGGCTTCAAGAGATTTATTTTCATGGCCATATCATCTCTAACGATGGAATATCTATTATCCTTCTAAGACAGGATCAATACAAGAATGGCCAACACTGGAAAGTATAACTGAGGTACACAGTTTTATTGGTTTAGTAGGTTATTATCGGTGTTTTGTCCATAATTTTAACCGATTGGCTAACCCATTAACCAAGCTCACACATGAAGGGGTGAAATTTGTTTGGAAAAAAGAATATGAAAAAATGTATTGAATAATTGAAGAGAAGATTATTCAATGCAACTATATTGACTCTCCAATCAGGGAATGATGGGTTTTTAATTTATAGTGATGCTTTAAATAAAGGACATGGTTGTATCCTTATGTAGAATGATATGATTATTTACTATGCATCACGACAGCTAAAAATTCATGAGAATAACTATCCTACTCATGATCTTGAGTTAGTAGCTGTAATATTTTAATTTTTAATTTGGATACACTATCTATATGGTGAAAATGTGTGATTTAAACTGATCACAAGAGTTTGAAATAGATTTTCTCACAGAAAGAACTCAAAATGAGGAAATGGAGATGTCTTGAACTACTCATGGATTATGATTTCATGATACTCTACCACCCAGGGATGGGAAATAAGGTGGAAGATTCTTTGAGAGGAAAAGATCATTGAGTTTTGAACAATATGAGAGTTGGGAGGGATCATATTTTTATGGATCTAGTAAATATGGATATGGGAATAACCCTGGAAGTTGAAACATTAATGCTTTTTCAAATGCTTTCCAAAACATATTTACAGGAAAGGATAAAAAATTCTCTAGTTTATGACGAGAAGTTTAAAAAGAAGATTAAATCTGTGAATGATGGGAGATTGACTGACTTCGTATATAAAGATGGAATTTTGACATTTGGGAAGAGGATTTTTTTTCCCGATATACCTTATCTTGAAAGAAAATTGATGGATGATGCTCATAGTTTCAATTTCTCTATACAACTTGGGAGCACAAAAATGTATAGAGATTTGAAGAAATATTTTTGGTTAGAAAATATGAAGAGGGAGATTTCTGATTTTCTGTCAAGATGTATGGTTTTTCAACAAGTGAAAGCTGGAAGGCAACATCTTGGAGGAGTCTTGCAACCTCTTCCCATACCTGAGTGGAAATGGGATAATATTATGATGGATTTTCTCATGGGACTACCAAGGAATTCTAAAAGGAATGATCCAATATGGTTCATTGTTGATCTTCTTACTAATTCAGCACATTTTGTTTCTATAAAAGAAGATTTACCACTTGAACATCTAGGAAGACTATGAATGAATGAAGTTGTGAGACTTCATGGAGTACCCCTATTGATTGTTTATGATCGTGATCCAAGTTTTACATCATGATTCTAGAAAATTATTCAGAAATCACTAGATACTGAACTTCTTTTGAGCACTACTAACCACCCCAAAACTAAGGGACAATCAGAATGGACTATTAAAACCTTAGAAGGTATGTTGAGATCATGATCACTTGACATTCAAGGAATGTGGGATCAATATTTACCTCTGGTATAATTTTCCCATAACAATAGCTTTCATTCAAGTATTCAAATTGCTTCATATGAAGAATTATATGGAATGAGATGTCACACAATAACCTATTGGGATGATGTTGGTGAATGAAAACTCATAGGCCTAAAACTGGTGGAAGAAACGATGGAAAAGGTTAAGGTAATCCAAAACCACATCCAAGTTGCTCAAAGTAGGCAGAATAGATATGCCGAAAACCAAAGGAAGAATTTGGAATTTCAGGTAGGAGATCATGTTTTCTAGAAGGTATCCTTATGGAAGGGTGTTATATGTTTCACTAAGAAAGGAAAATTATGTCCCAGGTACATTGGACCTTTTGAAATTCTTGAACGAATTGGGGATGTAGCATACCATTTCGCAATGCCACTAAGTCTCTCCAAAGTTCACGATGTATTCCACGTATCACTGCTGAGAAAATACATGCCTGACCCAACGAATGTACTAACTTATGAGGAATTAGAACTAGAACTTGATTTTTCTTATTGTGAAGAGCCTGTCAAGGTTCTTTATACAAGAGAACAAATGTTTAGAAAACGAACAACTTGTCTGGTAAAAGTTCTATAGAGAAACCATAAGATGGAAGAGGCAACGTGGGAACCTGAGGAAATTATGATGAAGAACCGCCTGAATCATTTTATGTAGTAATATTCTATAAATTTCGAGGACGAAATTATTTGTAGGGGATAATGTAACACCCCATGCTTCTATGGTACACTTCTCTTTAAATAATACAATAGCGTGAAATGTACGGAACTTTGAGTTCTAACAAACCACAACCAATAAAACTAGCCTTTATGAATAGAAATACCCACTTTTAAAAATATTATAAATTGTATCATTCAAAACGGACTTCATTTTGTGTTTCGTAGTATCGAAATTATCTCAGGGTGAATTTTTTGTATTTTTCTGAAAACATTCAATTTTTTTATGAATAGTGAAAAACAGTGAGTTATAGTTTAAAGAAGAGTATTTATATAAATAAATATTTATGTTATTTAAATTTATTTTATGTAAAAATAAAAACATAATACATATATAAGTTTAATTTAATTCATTGGAGGCCGTTTATAATAATTTAAGAAATATAAATATTTTATTGAACTTTTTATCGTGTTTTACCCACCTATTAGGAGCATTTGAAAATTTACGTAAAACATAATTTACCACTTCTGCGAGTTTAATTTTGATAGTCCAAGAGAAAATTTTGATATCAGTAAGTCAAATGTTGTTCAATAAGATGAAAATAATTTTTGGTGAATAGTAACTTTTTACTTTTATTTACCACGGTTAAAAGTAATAGGGTAGTTAAGGGTAAAAATGTTATTATTATAACCCTAAAACATGTCCTAATTCTATTGGATAAATGTAATTTAAAAAAAACAACTTTATGAATTAAATATGATAATTTATATCCAGATTTATTAGATTAGGACATTTATTATTATTTAATTCAATGAAGAGTTAAAAGTGTTAAATTCAATGTTAAATAAATAAAACATTTTTAATATAGGTTTACCCATAAGATAAATTCGACTATAAATATTAATTGTAAATATAAATAGATTTAAAACATAATGTTATTATATTTATATTTTTTAGTCATTAAATAATTAAATTTAATTATGACACAACGATGGTGCAGTAATTACCACATTAATGAAAGATTAAAATAATTGAAATTATAAATATTCAAATAAATGTAATTTGAGACTTTTATTGAATTCCACTAATTTTATAAGATAATATGACATATTAGTGTTGGTTAGATGAATTGTTTTCTAAGTAATAATGCTGTTATAAATTTAGAAAAAACAAATTACCAAATAGTGTCAAAATTGACATATTAGAGTTTTAAAAACAAATATTATATTATTAATTGATATTATATTCCTAAAAATATAAGGTTTGGAAAAACGACATATATGATGATAGTTGTATCCTTAATGAACAACTTGGGATTCACTAGGATGTACATAGTAACTTTATTAACCATATAATATAAAAATACTAAGATACATGGTAAATGTCAAACTATTTACCTAAGAGTTAAATGTAGAAGATATGGTTAATATACTGACCCAAACCTTTCTAAAAACTATTGGTCAAGTGGTTTTCAACCCATACCAACCTTATACATTAAATATTTCATTTTGGAACCATTAAAAACCGAAAATGATTTTATTATAAAATAATATTTCTAGCTTTTCCTAAGGTTCCCCTCACCCATCTTATAAAAGGGCACTCCCCCTTCCCTAAAATTCACACTTTCAAAGCCATTTGGATCAGACTACCCCTACCCAAATACCCTCTCAAATTTCCTCCCTTCATCTTAAAGGCCTTCATTTTTTTTCAGAAATCTATCCTAAAGAGCCCTTTTGATCAAATCAAAAGAAGAACCCATAGAAGAGGTAAATATTTCATCACCTCTTTCAAGTTCCTTTCTTCTTCCACTTCCTCTTTCTTTGTTGTTTCCATTCTAAAATAATAACTCCAGTATCTTCTATATACTGTGATGTTATTATAAATAAGGTACAAACAGATTCCTTATTCTATCCATCCTCTGAATAGTATGTCATCATAGGTGCGTACCTACGGCTTACCATCTCCACATCGTGGTGAAATTGTTATTCAATACATTATTATTTGGATGGGTATAATAATGATGTGCAATTGATGTAAATAATAAATATAACATGATAATTATTCTGTATATATGATATAACATCCAATTATATATTATTTTAATATAAAAATAATGATATTGTCGCTCGTACGTACGTACGGATTACCGTCTCCATGAACACGATGAGATTCATTACCCATCTTATCCATTCAAAACTGATTTTCATTAGATGATTAAAAATAATGTTTAAAGACTTTATATAATTCTGAATATGAATAAGATACATCCTATCCATAACAAAAATTACTTACATAACAAATCATATAAAGCAAAACTAATCAGTTAACACCCGAATCGATGATAATAATAAAATATTATTAACAAAGAAATATTAAAAGATCATACATGAAATCATATTAATGTATATGATTATTATATAATTTAGTAACAATAATTTCACCATTATACTGGAGGTTAACCTACCCTTGATCAAGGAAAAGTAAAAGGTAAGGTTTAATTTCACAATCTCTCTATTATTCGAGGTTGTTTATACGTAATAATCTACTATGACCTCTATATAATCTTCATCCATCCATCTTAAAAATGTATTTCAAAACATTTTTACTATTTACAAGACAATTGTTTAAAGTCATTTATATCCTTATTTGACCTTATATGTTTGGGAAAGAATCTTTCCATCATTTTCCAAATAAGGTACTTTTTTCCCTTTTTGACAAATTGAATTTAAGAATGTTTTTGTACCATACACGGCGGGTGGGTCTATTTTATGCTATTATAATATCATCGAAGCATCTCTTACAATCATATAAGAATATTTTCCAAATAAATTTTCTCTTAAATGATTTCAAAATTGAATGTTATATTTCTCTAAAAAATGTTTTTATTTAATCTATTTCAACATCCTATGATGGATTTTAAGCTTATTTGAAGTTGATTTATTATGATACAAAACATCCATATTGTATTGATGGTTTTGTGATATGTTTGACTGTGGATGTATTATTTTTACACCATTCATAGTTTATGGATAAAGTATTGACATTTCGTATGTTAGTTTTAATACGAATTTTTATGTTATTTTTAAACCTTTTCATATGAGGAATGAATTGGACTTTGTAAGTGATGGGTGGAGCCTGCTATAGCTCCTCGATGCATCGGTATGTCTAATGAGTCCAACTAGTGTCTTGGCATAAGGAATTGACACAATATTATTTGTAGTCTTGGAATAAGTCTTTTTCTATGTGGTTATGAATGTCTGGCATTATGCATTCCATCATTAATTAAGTGGCTATTGATATTGCATGTGATTATTTGACAAGTTTAATGTCCATGTGAGTAAGTAAATGACATTATTTTGATTTTTATTTTCCTTATTATGATGAAGATTATGTTGAAAAGGCTTTTGATTTAGTTTTATACATTTCCTTATATGTTCATACTTATTCATGAATGTTTCGACTATATTTTTATCCTTACTCATCATTTGAGCTCACCCCTTTCTATATTTTATTTTTCCCAGGATGCGAAGAATTATATTATGACTGACCTACCGGGATAGTCTATGGGATATCAGTGCTATCCATGGAAACACTGTTTTTTTAGTTTTCCATTTTATGATGTAATTCAATCCTTTTAAATGTATCTAGTACTTCCAAGGATACTAAACTAATCGGTCTTTCGAGACATGATCTTTTGAGATCATGCTAATGATATGTAATAATTCACCAACTTTGGGTAACTAGGGTGGGGGCGTTACCAGTGTGTCCCTCTAATACATTGGTTATGTGTATTTTTAGTGTCGTCCATATGGTTACTCCAACTGTAACTGTGATGGTTACACAATAATATAGATGTGAGGGTTACATTGTAATGTAGTGTTGAGGGTTATAAGTCATTATGTACCCAAGAGGGTTACAAGATAATATATGTAATTTTTCAAGACACCATTGTGGTTATATTTATGTTCTTTATGTTTTCTGGAAATCTCATGGAAATATAATGTTTCAAAAATTAAATATATATAGATGAAAAGTATGTCTTTTTGAAAATGAGTTCATATGTTTTCAAGTATTCATGGGCTGATGTTTACATTTTGTGTATTTATATAACTTACTAGTATTTTTTTAATTATCCCATTTTATAAAATTATTTTTCACTGGTTAGAAGGATGTGGAAGACAAAGAAGAATCCATGTAAATTATTATGAATATTTCCCAAAGGAAACATGTTTTATTGGAAAAGTTTTATATTTTTGAAGAAATGGATATTGTTTCTATGGAATACCCTATTTATTAATGTGGAATATTATGAATTTTTTGTGTCCCAAATATTATAATATATATTCATGAAATTATATTAAATGTGAAAAAGTGAGTTCATGAAAAAAATTCATCATTATGTAATTTAATAAAGATGGGCCATGATAGTTAGTTTCAAAGGGAGGTTTAGATTAATTTAGGGGTTCAGATGAAATTAATATAATAGTATAAATGATTTTTACTCTATTGGACATTTGAAATGAAATCTAATTTAGTGAATACCACATTTCTTCGACAATGATATGATTGTTCAGAATTATTTTCTGGGGAAAAAACATGGAAGTTGAAATGGAGAGGCACTGACAAAATAATATCCTTCCAAATATACATCCCACGAATAATATGGATTGGAACTTAGCAGTTTGTGGTAGTAATTCATTTGGTGACACACACATAAATTATTGGTGGAATCCATTCATGATAATAACCATTGGTTCCACAAAATAACACAATGAAAATAGAACATTTTATGAGGAAACACCCTCATTCATTCAATGGATCTTCTCGCCCAGTTGTAGATGAATGATAGATTTAAGACCTTGAAAATATACAAGATGTTATGGGATGTTCAGATGATCAAAAAGTTATGTCTCTCCAAATATCATTATTAAGCTGAAGATGATCCATTGTGGTCAATGGTAAAAAATGTCTGGGATAGTGAGTAGATTGAAGCCTTTGTGTTGGATGAATTTAAAATATATTCCTTGAAAAATATATTACTAAGGTGGTGTGAATTATGATGAAGAATAAATCCTTGAATTGAAGAAAAAGGAGGACGATTTAGTGGTTTTGTATGAAGCGCACTTAACCTGACTATCGAGGTATGCACTATATCTTATAATTCATCATGATAGAAAAAATAACAGCTTTTTCTCTGGAATAAAGCCTTGGTATTGAAGGGAATTGGATTCAAATGAATTCAAAAGTTATTAGAAACTTGTATGATGTGATGAGAGAGTAGAAATGGAGTTTTCTAATGATTCCATGATCTATGCCAATAAGAAACCGAATTGAAATAGATTCCTAATGACAAATAAGAATCAATCAATGAAATGTGATGGTATGAAATTCTAATGTCTAGTTTGTGGAAAATGTGAAAAAATGCACCATGGAAAATGCCTTACCAAAACTGGGAATTTTTTTGATGTTGTATGTTTAAACATATGTCTCGATATTTTAATGAATAATATCCTATGAAAATTCCTAATAAGAAAACTGTATAGGGTTTTAAATGTGGTGAGATTTGTCATTAAAAAACTCATTCTCAAAGAGAGATCTGTGTGTTGAAAATAGGCCATACTATAACAAAAATTTGTAGTGAAATATTTTTCTACTAAGTTAGTAGATTTCATTTCATCCAATGAAGTGGTATCTTGCACCTTGTTTGTTTACATAGGGTTTTTCTAAATATTTTTTTGATACGGGGTCGACATATTCTATTATTTCAATGAATTTTTCTAGTAAATTGAAAATATCACTTCAACAATTGAGATGATAACATATGGTTATAACACCATGAGGAAATGTTATAGAAAAAAAAATCCATTTTTAGAATCTTCCTATTGTTATCTGTGGAAATGGAGTACCTGCAAACCATGTTGTTTTGAACATATTTGAGTTTTATATCATTAGGGGTGGATTTGCTTTCTACTAATCATGCTAAGGATGATTATAGAGGTAATAAAGCTGTTTTCCAGAAATAGTTTCAGTTTCTATACAAGAAAGAACTCATACAATTGAGAACATATTAGGAAGATAAGAAATTGTTGAATGTTTCAAATGAATTTTATCATGTTCATATTTTTGAAAAAAGCTTAATGGTTCAGATTAATGATGTTCTGCTGGTAGATGAATATTTTGATGTTTTTTCAGATGAGTTACCCGGTGTTATACCTTATCGGGATGTTGAATTCACAATGGACATAGTTCTTCATGCTTAGGAAATTTCAGAACACCACTATCGAATAAATTAAATAGAACTTATTGAATTGTAAAATTAGCTTTATAGTTTTTTTTGATAACTGATTCATTCATAATACCACTTCAACATGGTGTTCTATTATTTTGGTCATTAAAAATAATGATGGTACGATGATATTTTTCATTGATTATAATGCTTCAAATAACACCACTTTAAAAAAAGTATCATATACCTCATATATACGACTTGTTTAATCCTCTCTAGGGATCTCAAAAATTTACCATGATTGACTTGAGATCTGGAAACCATCAAATAATGGTGAAGGAGGATGACATCCAAAAAAACAACTTTTCATACCTAATATGAGCATTATGAATTTTTTGTTAGACAATTTGGGTTAACTAATACACCTACTATATTCATGGGTCTGATGAATATAATACTTTATTAATTCATTTATATGTTATTATTTTTTTTCTATTGATGACATTATGGTATTTTCTAAAGGTAACGAGGAGCATGAAAAAACTATACGGTTTGTTTTGGAAACAATAATGGAAATGAAACTATATGGAAAATTAAAAAAATGTGATTTTTGGTTGAAAAATATTTCATTTCTTAGGATCATTGTAAATAGGTATGGAATAATAGTTGGTAATTCCAAAAAAGTTGCTTATGAATGGGTCAGACAAACAAATGATACACAAATTCATAGATTTCTTACATTGTAGGTTATTTTAAATGTTTTGTTAAAAACATTGCATTGTTATTAGGACCACTAACTATGTGAACATGAAAATTAGTTATTTTTATTTTTATAGAAGAATGCAAGTTTGTTTTCCCAAACTGAACATGAGACTAGTGAATGATTTAGTCTTGGACCTGCCTTTTATAAACGGTGATGTTGTCATCTACAATAATGCATCATTTAAGGGACATGGTTGTGTTATGATACATAATTATTAAATAATTTCTTATTCTTTAAGACATGTAAATCCACTTGAGGAAAATTATCCCACACATGATTGATAATTATTAGATGTGGTTTTTCTTGAAAAATTTGGAGGAGTCATTTATACAGAGCCAAATTTCAAATATAATTTGACAATTAATGTATGAAGTATATATTAATTCATAAGGAATTAAACAACAGGAAGGGATGTTGTCATTAACTTATAATGGATTATGATTTCAGGGACAATTACCATCCTACAAAATAAAACAAAGTGTTTGATTCTATTGGTCGAAAATATCATACATCATTAACCATGATATATTTGGAACATGATCACATAATTAATGATTTGATGACTTTTGGCATAGAAGTTGTTAGTGCAATAATTAGCTCAATAATCCTTTTATATTTAGCTCATTCATCATTATTATACCAGTTTAATAAAGCATATATGGAATATCATGAGCTATAGAAAGAGGTATAATTGGTTGAAATGGGAATGTTTACATAATTTAACCTTGATAAAGATTATTTTTTATGATTTGGAAAAAGGTTTTGTGTGACTTGTGATTCCTAATTGAAGAATAATTTGTTATATAATGAACATATTTCTCTATTTTTAGTTCATCCTAGTAGTAATAAGTGGTATGGAGACCTACTGGAGTATTACTGGTGGGATGGAATGAAAGAGATATTGTATATTTTACTATGAAATGTTTGGCATGTCAATCGGTTAGTGTAGTACGGTTGTTACCCAAGGGGATGCTTCAGCCTTATCTACTCCCAATGTGGAAATAATAAAATGTATATATAGAATTCATTATAGGATACCAATGACTTATAGAGGTAATAAGGAAAAATGGGTTATTTTTGATTGGCTAACAAAATATTCACCTTTTCATTCTATTGTATATAGAATGTCTTTGGATCATAATTCCCAATTGTACATCAAACTGATTGTTAGGATATATGGATGGAATCTTTCAATTCAATGGGACATGGATCCTAGGTTCACAACTAATTTTTGGAAGGTCCTTTAGAAGTCTTTGGTCACATAATTACATTTCATTACATCATTCCATTCTCTATCCGATGGGCAGTCAGAATGAATGATTAAAATGTTTTAGCATATTCTTCGAGCATGTAAAATGAACTATTAGGGAGGTTAGGATCAACATCATTTTTAGTTTTCTTTTCTTATAATAACAAATTTCATTCTTGTATAATTATGGAACTGTTTTAGTCATTATATGGGATGCATTGTTGAACTAGAATACTTTTTGGGATGTAGTTATGGAAAAGAAGTTTATTGTACCCAAATTTGTAGATGAAGTGGCTATGAATGTAAAGATGATCTACAAACACATGATGAGAACTCAAAGTATGTAAAAAGGTTTTACATACAACATGAGAAGATAAGTTTATTTTTTGGAATGTGACTATGTTTTTAAAAGAATCTCACAATGAAAAATTGATATACATTTTGGTAAAAAAGGAAATCTATGTCCATAGTTCATTGGACCATATGTAATATTAAAAAAAATTGGACCACTCACCTACCAAGTATATTTTTTATGATTTTATATTAGGTATATAATTTTTATCATTTTTCCAATTTTGGGAATGTACTCACCATATTAATCTCATATCATGATCCCAAAAGCAGTTCAGTAGGAAGAGAACCGTTCTAATGAGGAAAAACCTATTCGAATTCAGTATTGAAGAGAAAATGTCTTGTGGAATAAGGTATTCTGCTGGGTAGAGGTTTCTTGAAAACCACATGGTTGAAGAAAAACAGGGGGTCGGAAAATTATATGAGGTAAATGTACCCACACTTGTTTAATAAGTACATAGATAAATTTTTTTCGATAAAACAATTTCCAAAAAGTAGGAAAAATATAACACCCCATGGTTTTACAAATTTATGAAATGCATTAAATATTATGGCTCAATTAAAAAAACATTCTTTTAAGGAGATAGTTTTAAAGTATCCATTAAAATATAATTTTCCACTTCTATATTTTCAATTTAAAAAAATGATCACCTATAATTGTGGTTACTATGTTTTTTGAGTCTGATGGAACCAACTTGATTTTCAATGAATAGTAGCATACCATTACGAACAGTAATATGAATAATAATATGACCATAATGATTGGTTAATTTTATTATTATTTTATTTTCTTAAGGATTTTAGAAAATGATATCATGATTAATTCTTCAAGGTGATATAAGATGATTTATAGTTTTAAAATTGATAATTTTTGTATAATGTATTATTTTATTTTAAAAAAGTAATCATATTTAGAAAATTATTTTCAAAAAAATTGAGACCATTTTTGAGTTCTACACCTCAATAAATGGTTAGGGTGAATTTTTTGTGTTTTTTTTTTGAAATTCTTGAATTTTGTATGAATATTGATATATGGTAATATACTATATTTTAAAATTATCAATTAAATACCCTATTTTTCAAATCATGGATGTGGTAATCTAAATTTTTTCAAAATCACATTCTCTATTTACAGATTTTATAACCCAAATTATGACCATTCATATCCTTGAGAAAAAATATTAAACTAATGAATAAAATAATGATAAACCTATCCTCTCCTACACTATAAATATCACCATTAGTAACCTTTTCCTCTCACACCTCTCAACCGTTGATAATGGACTATGTTCCATTATATCCCTTACCCAAGGCTCTTACCCACGTTTGATACCTATTGGTCACACCAAAATTCTAAAAACAACGACATTAAAGAAGATCAAAAGGAGAAGAGATCATGAGGTAAGAATCCTCTTCCCTTTTCATGTCTTTTCATTTCAATTCATTTAATTTCATACTCTCTCTTCCCAAAACATTATACAGGATGTATGAAATATCTAGAATCATATATATTCTATATTTTATCATGTTTATGTAAAAAATATTCATGATTCTTTCTCTCCTCTTCCTCTTATTCTAAAATAATAAAAACACCATTCGTGATGTGACATTTACCAAAATCATGGATAATTTGTTTGGATTTTCCATTACATCCTTCAATGATTATCATAAATAACTTTTAATGGTTTGAATAAAATTTAATATGTTTGATTTAACCTATATCATGTTCTTTAATGAAATTATACTCATAACATTAATTTTTATAATGAAATAAGTTCTTGATTATCAAGGAACCATAAAAAATGATCTAAAGAATATCGTTAATGTTTTATATATTGACTCATCATCATATATGATAAAAAATTATTTCTGGTATCATTATATATTTTGGAAAAATATTAAAACCATTTCATTATACTTCTATAATTTCATTTCAATTCGACTAGAAAATAAAATACAAACTGGCTATGGAAATCAGGTAAATGACGCACCTGTAATAATGGAAGGAACAAAATGCAAATAATTAAAGTGTGAAAGGATGTAATTAAATCATTAAATAATGTGTTATAAACTTGAATATGATTCTATAATATATTAATAACACAATTATAACCATTATACTAGAGGATTATAAATAGTTTATGTACGAAAAATTTTAGGTAAGGGAATTCATAACTCAATTTCCATTCTTTGGGTTATCATTTTACTTAATTAATTATGTTGTTTTAGGATCATTTATGTATAGAATTTAGTTTATATTTTGTTTTATTATTATTTATTAAATATTATACACATATTTATTCCATTTTATTTATTCTTATATTAGTTATGTTTTATTTTTAAGTGAATATCTTATAATATTCTCCTTTAAATTTCTAGTTTTAAAAAAATCAATATGAATGTTTTTCATCAAGAATTATTTATTAGTGGTTGGGTCCGAAGCCTCATTTATTATTAAATCAAATCAAATACTCCTTTTAACTGGGTATTGGGAGACCCATCACATATCCCAAATTCCCATGGGGGGCATTTAGCCCATTATGTGGCCTGTAGGCCCAAATTTCTGACCCAAAGCCCTTTATGTGAATATTACTGCTACATTACTTGTTTCTACAGTACCGCACAACACCCAGCCACTGCTACACTACCCTGTCGCTGGTACGTGACCTACCACCGCTATAGTTCATACCTTTTCTACTATGTCACAGCTACTATAGTAATATTACAGTACCATGCACCCAATGGATTTTGAACCACCATTTTTCATATAGGATGATGGGGTTCTTATGTTACAGTTCTCAGGAATTATTTACTATGAATTTTGGTACCTATATCTCCATCTACTTCATTGGGTATTTGTATGCTAGAGGTTGGCCATTTGGTTACTCCATGTGTAACTAAGATGGTTACACAATATGGTAGCTATGAGGGTTACATTATAAGGTTGTGGTGAGGGTTACAAATCATAAGGACATAGAGATGGATACCAGATTATGTATTTAATTATCTAGGATAACTTTTTAATTCTATTTATTTTCTTTATGTTTCATGGAAATCCAATTGAAATATCAAATTTTAACAAGTATATATGGGTGAAAACAATGTCCTTTTGAAAATGATTTCATACCTTACAAGTATTCACATAATAATGTTTTATTTCCTTCTATTAATATCTATTACTGAGCAATTTATGGTCATCCCATATTTTTAAATGATTTTCAAATGTTTTAAGAATTTTATTGAAAAATAAGTAAGCCATGTTAAATATTTGTATGATTTTCCAATAAAAACATATCTTATTTGATATTTTTTATATTTTAGAAGAAATGGAAACTGTTTTTTTCATCCACTCTGTATTAATGTGGAATGTTATGTATGTATTATGTCCCAAATATATAAATCTATAATCATGACATGATCCTCAATATTAATTTATGTGAGATATTGGATAAAATTTTATATTATATTATGTAATAATGGTAGGTACTTATAGTTGGATTCTCATTGGTGAGTGTAGTAGAGCTGACCAGAGGCATCAATATTAGAGACTTCTATATAATGGACATTGAAATGGGTAAAATAAATATATTTACATTATAGATACTCATATAATAGATCTACGATAAATAAAATCATCATGCTTTTTTAATAATATATAACCATTGTGGATCACAATACATAGAAACATGGGTTTGTATTAAACTATAATTCATTATCCTTTGGTAGTGATAAAGGAATGAATATATAAGGTTGAAGGTCCCATGATGTTAAGTTATTACTAGAACCATGTCCATGGGAATGTGTGCATGAAATTTCTCCTTGGATCCTAATTATGAATCCCATATTCTCAAACTATATTTTTTGATGTGTGATGGTGTTAGAGAAACCACATCCCACACCCTAGTTTACATGCACGAACAACGTTCCAAGAAATGATTCTATATTCCCAGGTCACATTTATTGTCTATAAATATACCATTTGGTATCTCACATTTAAACACATTTGAAAGATAGTGATTTTAATATATCTCCCTTATTACATGTCTATATCTCCCATATTAGATAGAATACATGTCATTAAACCAAAGTGAGTACACCAATGGCTGAAGAAATTTAGTAATCTTAATATAAAAACATATCAACATAACACATGATCAAATTTTCACAGAGATTATTTTGAAATACCACGAAGGTCTACAATAATAAAGAACCATCCACCCAAAACCTCATGAAGAATCACACCTAGGTGAAACATTCCCAAGTACCAAGGGGGAGATTCATACTATGATGAAACTTTTCATACTATTAAAAAACCATGGAAATGATTTTTCACTACCTTTCCCCAAATGAATAATTCTACCAACTCCAAAATATTGAAACAAATTTCAAATACATCAACCATGGAAGCCACTTCTCTCTTACGTAACCATTGTGAGATCATCACCCAACATCAACAAGGGTGAAAACCTTTACCTACATATTACGAGGTTGAAGCCCTTACATTAACCCGGATTGGGTAAAAGTAATTTAATAATTTCCCTATTAGGTTTAAGTATCACCTAGGACACATACATATGTGATATTGTTCTCCTATGTGATCTATGAATGGAAACACTATTTTTCTCTAAAACAAGACTACCATACACATCCAAATTTCAAATGCTGAGAATCACATTGCATGTTCCTTATTCTTAATAATAAATATATTATGGTGTCCACAAAAAATAACAGACATACCATATAATCCATCATGAATGAAAATGTTTCATCCTTTGATCATGAATTTCACTGAAATAAGGCATCTCTTGGGTTTTACACCCATATATTTAGTAACATATTGTTAATAATGGTCACTTACTCCAATGATTTGGAGGGATCTAATAAAAAGATTATTTGTGAGATAAATTATGACATGGGTTACCAATCTTAGATTCCGAAATTTTTTGATCAATGAAATTATTAAATTCAACAATTATTTCATACCATGTGTTAGTAAAAACCACATTCCCAATGATGGAATCAACACTATAAATCATCAATGAGTCTGGGAGATCCAAGAGGAACACCTAAAAGGTGTAACACCAATCACTCTCTACTTTTAGATTAGTTATTTTCCTAGAAATGCATATATAGGTTGCATCCATGCAACTTGAGTCTGAAATATGGTTGAGCGATAAATTTATATGAACTAAATCTCTTTCTCTTGTATCCATAAAACCTATGAATATATTTTTACATCATGATCTAATTAACAAAAGACAAGATGTTGAGACCCAAAAAATATGTCTCATAATGATGAGTAAAATCCATATCTATGTTATCAAAGTACCACATTCATGAGATAAATACTTATTAAAGGGTTACATTATACAAAAAAAAAATCAAACAAGGGTATACCTTATTTAAAAACCAGATGACATTATATTTTATCTCCTTTTATGAAAAGTAAATCATAACAACATGATGTAAAACTGCACAAAAAATCTCTTAATACATGATGTTAAACTGCATAGTTTTTCCTCATTACATGAACATAAAATAAAAAATTAAACTACCAAGAAATTGATTTTTTTTATAATGAAATGTATGATGTATATCAGGGTACAATCCCAACATCCAAATACATATAACAACGGGTCCATATTCATGGTTATCATTATATTCAGAATTATATTTTCATTAAAAGTTCTCTAATCTATATTGGGACATATTTTTTTGGATATATATAAAACATTAAAATATTACCATACTAAATGAGAGATAAACCTATAAAAATGATCAATATTGATTTTATGGAGATCGAGACTATTTTTAAATTGCAATTCCAATAGTAACTATTTCTTGGTACGCTTTTCATTGAATCTAACTCAGCATTGAAATAATATGCTTGGAAGAAGTTATGGTTTCATGACCTTAAGAGGTACTATATGGTCCTCGTCACATGTACATAAAATCAATCACATGTCACATTAAAAGAAAACAAACTAAATGTGTTATAATTCAATTATTATGAATTTATAAAAATACTATCTATGGACATGATCCCAATATTGAAACAACTACCATCCCTCTAGATGGAATTGAATTATAGACATCATAGATTTATGGATTTAAACATAAGTATAGTAAACCATAAAATTAAATATTTAAATATATTACTACATATTGATGTCTAGATCGTTTAATATCAATGAACAACCTCTTTCATAACAAAAACTAGTCTACAATATATATTTCGGACGAATTCAATTAATATTATGAATCCAAAAGAGAGTTATAGATTAAGAAAAAACCCATGGGTCTATTGAGCACAATCTCTCATCCCTTGACCAACAATAATTTTATGGTTTCACATGTAATTTCCCAATAATAAAAATAAATTTTAGGTAAGGATCATATATACTAAAATATATAATGGTTAAAAAAATATTAAGGCCTTCATTAGAACAAAAAAAATCTAATCCTAATGTTAATATGTTATCTATGAAAAAAATGATCAAACATGCTCTTAATTATAATGTTTTTGGACACATTTTCAAATTTTACTCTAATGCTCCTTGATTAATAATAATTTCACAGAATTCACTTCAATACAAAATTTCTTTAATCACATTTCATACATATTCCCTAATCACTACAACGATTATAGCCTCATTGACTTTGTCGCCATTGTCAAATAATAAAAAACACCATTATCAATAGGTCAATTATTTTATATGGTTTACATCCTCATCGGTATTATCCTCCCAATATAGTTTACCATATTTAGCCCCTAAAAAATTCAGGATCATGGATCAAAACATTAGTATAGGAAGAAAACAAAGACATCAACACCAACCACCACCTCTAAATTCCTTAATTTTTAATATACCCTTTGGGAAAATTTCTACCATCACTAATTATGGGAGAAGGAGAAAGAATAAACCATTATACACACTATGATGTTTGAACCAATCTAGAAGTATCGTATTGATAATTCATTACATCATGTTTAGGTGGAACCAAAACATTATGTTTCTAATGATTTTACTTCACAGGAAATCCTAAAACAACTAGAAAGTCCCAAGGACCCATAAAATGTTCCCGTAAGAGGATTGGTGCTGTCAATTGGTGGGAGAATGCCCATTTACTCATTCTAATTGATGGAACTATAAAACATATTTTTAAAAAATTTAGAAGAAATATCTTATTCCTGTTAATTCTTAATAACACTACAAGTATAAACATGTAGCATTAGAGAACGAATGATAAAATATTTTGGTGACAGTCAGGGGGAATGACTATATAATTTCCCCCACATATGAGACATATTTCCATATTATAATTGAAATGGAATAATATAACTTTTATTATACCCCCAATTCCATGATGTGTAGTCTTTTATCCATATTCATATCTAATAATACCTTCAACATATTCATTCAACAATCTCATGGTAGCAAGATTTCCAATTCAATGTTCTAATAAAATTAAAGTATAATATAGAAATTGTAGTGTAGGTGATAGTATACATTTATAAATGAGTGTCGTTATTGTTTACTATTGAATATATAATAAAAAATTTTGATATGTTATTATAAATTAAAAAATACAAAATACTCAATTAATATCAATTATAAAAATTAAATCCAAAGTAATGATCATCCATGGTTGACCGTGATGGATAATTAATTATATCACTATATGGAGGTGACAGTCCACACATAAACAAGAGTGATTCTTTCATCTATATATTTATTAAGATGGGGTGGGAAAATGTTTTAACCAAATCATAAAAACACATCAGTTTATTTATTATTATGAATGAATTATTTTTATAGATTAAATAGTTTTTGTTTGGGTTCAATATAAATAAAATTAGATGATTTTAGTTATGATTTTTACCATTTCATTGAGAGACCTCAATGAGATTACACACCAATCCTTGAATGATTTTTCATAGGATATTAAAACAAGGTATATGGTTAACAATGTATTTAAGGTATTATATTAATTTTTTTAGATATATATTTCTTAAATGTTTTGAATATGGGGGAAGGTGTGGATACCATTTATATGTGAAGAAAGGGACGTACTTGGAGTTTCATAAATATTTGAATTATATATTCTAACATTCAATGGAATCTTTGTCAAAATTTACATGTATTAATTGTAATGACAATATATAGTTTAGATATAATTTATCTACAAAAATTAAAATCTTTTTGGAGTAAAACCTACTATTTTCTCCCTATTTAACCCCAAGTAAAATCGATTTAACCTAACCTATAGTAAAACATTTTTATAGGTTTTTCTGTTAAACATGAAAAAAATTTATGTGACCATATTAATTTGTATAAAACATTATAGTCCATAATATATATTCCATTTTAACATAATAAACTTCCATATGTCTATAAAATTAATTTTAAATATGTTTCCAACACATAATGAAAACTCAAATTAGAAAAATAAATATTAATGCATATAACATAATATAAAACCATTAAATTACATTTTAAAAAATAAAATGAAAATTTTAATTCATAATTGTATATATATTCTATAAATATAATTATGAAAATTAAATAATATTTGTTACTTTAGTTTATTATGATAAAAAATCATTATAAAAATACAAATTGATTTTAGATAGATGTGATTTTTTAAAAAAAATTAACTTATAAAACAATCATCCATATTGTGGGATTGAATAAAATTATTTATATTTTTTCTATTTATAATATAAATATATTATTTAATGTATAAATTCAATCCATAATTTTACATTTATATTAAATGAAATGACAGAATATGTAAATATTGTAATTTTATTAATATTCCTTGAAAATTAATATTTTTTATTAAATTCATCAAAACTCACTATAGGATAATATTGGCATGGATGTATAAAAAAATATATTTTTATATTATTTAAATTAAATATATTATATAAATTAATTAAAATTTTAACAGGAAAACCCATTATATAAATTTCAAATTTTTGTATTAATATTCAAACATACAAATTTTTGTAAATATTATAATGGTATGTTATATCGTGGTCCATATAGACTCATAGTTTCATGTAAGGATATTTACCAAAAAAACAATTTTATAAAGGAAAACTATATTACAAAATATTTTGTTTTTATAATCTATCATCATATGCACCACCTTTGTAATACTTTTCCTTGAATTTAATTCAACATGTTATGGATGGATCATTTCCTCTCATAATGTAGTTGGGAATGAACCATTGTTGTTATGTTTGGTCATGTAATCCATATTTGAGGATACTGAACATAACACTAGTAAATAGAAAGATTTATTTGAGGTAAATATATCTAAGGAATTGTTTCCCATAGAAATTTCATAATATAACCTTCTAAAATCATTAAATAAATAATTAATATATTATATATTCTTGAATTTAACTATAAGACTACATGGTATATGGAAGTTTCCTATATGGTGGATGGTACACTGATGTGTTCAATGAAATAGTATTTTTATGATACAAATTCTACACAACATCCCTTTAAGATTAACTATAGCCAATTTTTGGAAGATAATGAAGTGATTCCAATTATAATAATCCTTTTTCGATAACGTCTTCCATCTATTTAGTCCATGATGTCAAATCAAATATCAATTTATTATGATAGGGGAATATGGGGAATTACACATCACCGAACTCATTAGACATATTACCTCATCATGGAATGTAATTTTTAATTTAATCAAATTTGTATAAATTTTGATATCAGGATATATATACCATAGTTGTAGTATAAATATAATTCCCATAATTCTGATTTCCCATAAATGGAATACATGATTAAAATTGGAAATAAATTATATCTCCCTTCATACAACTAGGAAAATAAATTATGAATCCCAACTAAAGAAGGAAATTTATGACTTAATATATTACAACATGATAGGGAGAATATCACATCAATAATAGGCACAATATCTAACTCATTCCTATGCAATGTCCCCAAAAATCAAGAATGCAACAATTAGAGATTCCATAGTAATATTGTAGGGTTTAAACTATCCCAACTATCTATGATAAATTTAACCACCAAAATTTCTATTGATTTATAAAATGCACAAAGATCATAATATGTAATTTTTTTAGGACTATGTCTACTAGAAGCCATAATTATAAGAGAAATGATATCACCTCATCCTCCTCTAATAAAGAAATTGGTCTTCTTCAGGCTTGAGTAAGATCTCTAGATAGAGGTGGTCTCATGTTTTCTCCCATTTTATGACCTGTTTACATCATTAATGAATGATATATGAATGTCCTTGATGAAACTCTAATATTCACCTCCCCTCATGGATAAACATTTAAGCCTTGTCGAGGCCAAATGATTAAAAAATAAACATAGTAGGAAAAGGTTATGTAGGATTATATCACACACCATGATAGATATTATGAGGGAGGGGGATCTCCATTACACTCATAATAGGAAAACTATGTGACTGATGTTCCAAACAATGCATCCGAAAAAATCAGTGGTATAAGTTTTACAAATAAATTAGAGCATGTCCATAACATAGAAGGGTGGAATAAGGTTATTTACACCTGATACATGATTTTTGATGCAGAACAAGGTGTGTATTACTGAAATTAGATCTATTCTAGGAATCTATATTTTCATCCAAATAATCTTTTACCACCTACATGACATGATTAGTCTAGGTAGAATGGGATTTGTTATCGTAAATCAACCACCCACTAGACATATGGTGACATCGATTTAAATTCCATTGAATAATTTTTTACTCATATAAATATAAAATGTCATAGTTAAGTTTTTATATTTTAATTTTTTCCTATTTAAATATTCCCATTAAGAAAATTTCTAAGGAATAGTCAAACGTCTCCCATACAGTTTGGTGGTAATAATATTCTGAATTGGGATGAGAATACTCTGGTAATTTTGTTGGGTTTGGATAGATAATCTACTATTATCAAAACAATATTGTTTAATGTAATTTGGAATTTCTACTACATGAGAAAATAATTATTTTTTATGTAGGCTTCCTTAAGATATCTCTGATAGAATATAGTAATTCATGAAAATATATATAATGTTACAATTTCCCATAAAATAATTTTACCAAGTAATAATCGTCGATGAAACTACTCTCCTAACATATAATAGCCCAAAACTCCCACTTAATGATCCTTTCTTGAAATTAATATCATTTCATTTCGGGATATGCTTCCATTAAATTGAACCAAATTATTTCAAGAAAATATTACAATATCAAAAGGAAATATATGATCAATTGCGTACTAGAGGACCTTTTAGGTTTATTATTTTAGATAGTTATAAAAAATATTTCAGAAAAAAATCAAATCAATATGGTGTTAAACAAAATTCTCTCATTTATCACTACAATTAATATTTTATAATTGGAAAATAAAATCCTCCTTGTGAAATAATTTATCGAGATTAATAACATTACATCATTAATTAAAACCAGGGGAAAAGGAATCATTAGAAGGGTGAGATAAAAAAATCAATAAACGTAAGCATAAGCTTTAACAATTAAATTTTATCAATGAGAATAACATTTCAAAATTGTTGGATGACATAATCAAAGTGAATTATGGAATCATAAAATAAATTATACACATCAATACATGGAATATCTAATTCGAATTAATAAAAAATGAATGACTCGTTAGAATCAATGGTAAAAATCCATGCAACATTAATCGAAGTCATTAGAAACACATTAAACTCATATAAGTCATTGAGAACACTTAATGATACCTTAAAAAATAATTATTATATTCACACTTATAATTAGAATAAGCATGATGTCAACATCATTAATTTAAACTCTTTTTAATGGAATATCCCTAAGTATGACTTTTATACCCAATGCACTGGAGGAATATAATGGGCCCTTGCACCATTGGTCTGTAATGAAACCACCCATCATAGGCTTATAATGTAATCACCCATCAAATGTTTATATACCATTACAAAATAATCAAACATATATTCCTTTATAAACTAATTGTAGAAACAAATAAATCATTTAAAACATGACTAAAATACTAAAAATAAATGGGTAATTTAAACATTTATTTTCAATTTCAATAACACATGGAATGGAAATTGGTTCCATAAAAGTATATTTGAATCATAAATAATTGAAAAAAGGATATGGGTTCTATGAAAATATATTTTTAACATGTTTAACCCTTAGAAAAGAAATTTGATAAAGAAAAATATCATTGAAACATGAGTAGACTGTGGGAAAGAAGTGGGTTAAAACACAATATCATTAATAATTTATTAACCCATATAAAGTATGCTTTAAAAATATTAATCTCTTTGACAATTGAGGAACCCATATAATATATATGGGTTCCAAGAAAATTATTTTCCAACATCATTAACTAATGTAATTGAAATGGATTCTAGGAAAATGACATTAAAAAAATATTAATCTAGAATTTATTAATGGGTATGGTATAAATAAATAAATTTCTCCCTATTAGAGGATAAATAAAAACGTTTTCTTTAGAGTTGATGAATGAAATTAAAATTAAAATATTATTAAAACTTTATTATAGAAAATAATATTTAACCATTCTAAAGCACCACATTCCACTTAGGATCATTTGAACCATTAAACCAATGAATTAAAAACAATAATTCATATATATAATATCATGATAATAAGGATATTTATTATATAACATCTAAATTAAAAAGTATATAAACAACATAAGATAATATATGTGTATAATATATTAAATATCTTAAATAAGGTAATTGTGACAGAATTCCATTACTAATTTGGTAACATTATAACAATAAACATCATGAAACAGAGATTATATAAGGGATATTAAAAACCCAATAAATTTATGTTAAACAATAATATAATAAATTTATGTTTATTACATACAGCAAACAAGAAAAATAAGTTGTGAATATGTATGAAGTCTCATTGATCTAAAATTTAGAATAGAAATCCTCTTACAACAACATTATCATCTGAATTAGAAATCCAAAAAATAATAATCATTAAATGAAAATTTTAAATAAAACAATAAAAAATTAATTAATTATATAATATATTAAATTTTTAGTAGATACACAATAAAAAATAAAAAAGTGGTGATTATGAAGAATGCCTCATGAAAGTAAAAGCAAGGAAAAAATCCCTTAAGATAATTCTTCTTTTTCCTGCTTTTACTCTATATTCAAAAAAAACTTTTTTATACATAATTATTTTTATTTTATGATTTTATTATGAATTTTTTTAGTAATAAACGTGTTATATACAATTACATAATCACTAATTTTTAAACAATATATTTTGACTGTATTCGGTTTATAAGTCAAAAAGGTCTTCATTTGGACAACTATGTTCAAAGGAGTCACTATAAAAACATCAAAATAATAATAATATTTAAATAATTATAATATTTTTCATTAAATTATAATTTTTAATCCAATAATTAATTATTGTAATAAAAAATTAACCAATGTAACAATCATGGTGATAGTAGGTCATACGTATGCATGAGTAACATTGTTATTTTGTAAAAATAATTAATTAAAAAAGCTATGTAACATTTATATTTAAAAAATGATAATTATATCATATATAACATATTATTTTTTGATTTATTATTACATATTTTTTAATGGTGATATAAAATTAATCGCACTACTTCGAGGAGGCGGTGGTCCACTTGTCCATGATCGTTTTTATCGCCTTTTTTGTTTTAGAAAGATTAATAGTGAATATCATATATTATATTCTCAGACTAGTTATTATATGATTAATTTCATATACATATAATTAATTTCACATATTTTTTAAAAAAATCACCCTTAATATATTTCATGTATTATGTGACTGTATGACATCGCTTTGAGTAGGTGGTATTGTACACATCCACAAATGATGTTATTGTATTTAAACCAATTGGATCAAATAATGGTATGTTTTATATAAAAAATAAATAAGTATTAAAAGACCATATATATCATATATATCATATAAATATATTTTTTTCATCCAAATTCACAACCAAGATAGTTGATGAATGAGAAAATGAATGAAATCATTTCATGAGTCGGTATTTCACAATACACATGAATAGTATGTCTGTTATTCATTTAATGGAAGTGTGTGTTGGTGTAGGTCTAAACCATGACATAAAATATATTATTATATTTAGGACACTGATTTCACTATAGGATCATTTAATAGTTATAAATTTATGGGTGGATAAACAAATAAAACATAAATACACATTGAATAATGTTACTTAATTCTCGGGTAACACCTTTTGGTTTTCATCAAATGGATTACTTGGTTGGTTTTTTTCTAAATATTACACAAAATGCTGAGGGGTGATGTTGGGATAATATATGGGAGGATGATGGATGATCTAATGTGTTTTGATATGTGTGAGGAAGGGGAACATTGAATGCATTTTTATAATGGAGGAGGAGTGACATTCACTTAAATACAAAAATGTAATAACTATTTAGAGATTTACCTTACATCATGTTTTTATAATAGGGAAAAAAAATTGATTAATGTGAATATATGATGGATATAAATTTCTACCACAAAAAGAGAATATAATTTTTGAATTTTTCTCCCTTATTCATTAACTTTCCATATATTTTTCAATTTTGTCATATCATTTAGGTGACTATTTATCCAACACAATACATTTAACCATTTATAATAAATTATGGTGAGTTTTAATATAATGTAAATATCCAATTGTTTATAAATATGATATATAATTTACATATTTATAATCACATTGGTGATATAAATAAATTTTAAAACAATCACATTTAACGCACAAAAAACACTATTTTAACATGGACCATGCTAAAAATGTTTTAACTATCAATGTAACACCACAAGATTTCATTGTACGTTATCTCTTTAATGTAATTCAATCCCTTATGTTTCACGCAACACCGAGTTCAAGCACATCAAGACCTATCAAACAAGATGTTTAAAAAGTGATTATGAATAGTATTAACCACATTTTGGGTTTTATATATATCATATATAATTTTAACATTCATCTTTATTTGCTTCTTATACATAATATATGGAAAAAATAAATTTTACAGATAAAACAAGTATTTTTTTAAAAAACACAGTTTCTCTACCTTTTATTAAAAATACCTTTTTAAAATATGATATTTGACAATTTTATATACTCACTATAATGAAATTAAATTATTTTTTAGAAGAGGGACATAATAATTTAGTTTGGATAATTTTTTGGAACTCTCATAACTTTAATATTTTGATGAATAGTTGAAAATAATAAATTTTAATTGAAAAAATGATTTTTAATCGATATAATTTGTTTTGTAAAATTATGAATTTGATGGTTAAAAATTATAATTATATTATATTTTTATCATTTCTTATATCATATGTCATTAATGTAATTTCACATTTAAATTGGACTTAAACACATGTTAATCTTTTGATAGTTTTTACTTTATAAAACCTGGGCTTTCTGTTTTTGAAAATGAGAATTAATTATAAATTAATTAATACAACTTTTGTGTTTTATATTTTGTAAAATAGGCATCAATTTTTAATTTAAAATTTCAAAATTTATTTTGGTGACGTTTTGGTATCTTTCTGAAAACATTCAATATTTGATGAATAGTGAAAAACACTCTTTCATTGATTAAAACCGACTATACATTTAAATAATATATTTTTATATATAAATTTATTTAAATGTCCATAGAGATAAATAATAATTATATTACCATAATTTAATTATTTAGAGTCATTTTATGTTAAGTTTAGATATTTAATATTTTATCGAACTATTTAACGTCTTTTAAACACGCTTTAGGAACATTTGAAAATTTGCATAAAACATAATTTTATGGCTATTGTGAATTGAATTTCGAACATCCTAGAGACACAATTAACTTCAGTAAAGAAAATTTGGTTGAAAAGGATGAAAATAATTATTGTTGAAAAGTAACTTTTGAATTTTATTTACACCGTTTATAAGTATCTATGTTAATTAAAGGTAAAAATTATATTATAATTACCCTAACACATGTCCTAATTCTATTTGATAATATTATTTAGACCAAAATAAATCTTGGAAAAAATAATATCCTTTTTGATCCACATGTATGAGATTATGACATTTATTATATTTTATTAAATGAATTGTTAACAGTGTTAAATTATAATTTAAATAAGTTACCCATTTTTAATATAGGTTAATAAAAAGATAAATTAGACTATAATTACTCATTATAAATAAAAAATATTTCAAAAATCATGGTATTTTATTTATAAATTTTAGACATAAAGTATATATATTTATTTATGTCACAATAATGATGCAGTATTTTTCTTATTAGTGAAAGAATAAGATAAATAATATTATAAATATTAAAATATATATAATTTGAATGTTTGGATGTCATCCACGAATTTTACAGGAGAATATGACATGTTATAGTTGATTCAATGTATTTATTTCATATTAATCCTGATGTTATGACTTTCACAAAAACCAAATACTAAATAGTGTCAAAATTGTCATAAATGAGTTTTTAAAACAAATAATATTTTTTTAAATTATATAACAGTCCATAAATTCTAAGATTCAGCCAATGGAATTATATTATTATAGATATTTCATTAATTAACCACTTTATTTTATCTTTAAATTTTATAGTATGTTTATTAACCTTGTATAATCATAATACAAGAAGACATGGTAATGGTTAAACTATTCAATTAAGGGTCAAATCTAAAAGACAAGGTCAGTATGGAGACCTAAACTACACTAAAACCTATTTGTTATGAGGATTTATACCCATACCCACCTTATAATATAAATAAATTCAATTGGTTCAATTAGAAACCGAATATTATTTTATAATAAAATAATATTTCAATCTTCTCTTAAATTGCCTCTCGCATCCCTTATAAAATGTTACTTTACCTTATCTTAAATTTACTACCCCATACAATCTGGATCTCCCAAAACCAGATCAAATATCCCCAAAAAATGCCTCACTTCATCCTAGAGGCCTTCCATTTATAATAAAGCCAAACTATGGATCACTTTGGTTAAAATGAAAAAGAAATAACCTGAAGAAGAGTTAATTAATTCATCAACCTTTTCAAAGTTCTTTTCTTCTTCCACTTTATATTTCATGGTTGTTTCCCCTCAAAATAAAAAATCATTTTATTTATTCATACTATGATTTTATTATAAATATGGTACACCAATATTCATTATTCGATATATCCTATGAATAATAAAGTCACCATACAAGCGTTTGTACGACTTACCGTCTCCACGTCGTGGTGTAGTTTGTTCTTCAACACTTCAATATTTGAATGGGTATAATAATGTGAATAATTGAATTAAATAATAAATATAACATTTTAATTATTCTGCACATATAATATACCATCTAGTTACATAATATCTCACCATCAATAGAATGATATTGTTGCTCGTGCGTACGTACGACTTACCGTCTCCATGACACGATGATATTCATTTCCACATTAATCATTAAAAAATGACTACAAAAATATATATTTTTACTAAGTATGTAATATATTACATTATAATGCTTCTGGATATCTATATACATACACACATATATATATCTATATATATATATATATCATTCACTTACTTCCGTTCAATACGATATGAAAATGGAAAGGGCGTTTCTGCATACGTATGACCAACTATATCCATAAATAGTGTATTTCACTTCATCTATCTTTCTATTATACGTATTCATATTCTGAATATATATGATACAAAAATAATGTTTTATATTCTGGAAACAATTAAATTATGATATAAGTTATATGATCAAGAATAACATGTTAAAACACATAAGATAAAGAAAGTGATTATTACCTGAAATGTAATTTTATCATGGAAATTATTACTAAATTATTAGTATGAAGTCATATATGAATCAAGTATTATATCATATATATTAATATGGTTCTGGATTAATTTAATACTATACTGTAGTCATTATACAAGAGTTAAACATACCCTTGACCGATGGAAAGTACAGGGCAAGGGTTAGTTACTCAATCTCATTATTATATGAGATTAGTTATGTGTATGTTTTAATGAGGTATTTTTATTATCACTGTCCATGTTTCATAAGAGCATTCAAAAGGATTATTTTAATGGGACTCTATAACAAAAACATCAATTTAATTGGTTTAAATATTTTTTCTTTTAAATCATTATCATTAATGTCTATGCTTTCAAAATGGTTTTAAAAATTTTGTATATGGACATGAATGTTTTAAAATGTTAATTACTTTAAAATGTTTCAGGGTGGTGTGGGAATGATTGATAAAAAAATGTATTTTAAATTTCTTCCTTTCTAAATTGTGTGACTTTTAAAAGATTTCATGATAGAGGAATATTTCTCTCAAATAGTGTTGCTGATCATTTTCAACTATGTCAACACCATTTACTGGATATTATTCATGATTCATGTTTATCTATAATAATAAAATGTTCTATATTGTATTGAATTTGTTATGATATGATTGACTATGGATGTGCTGTTTTTATTCCATTCATGGTTTACAGTTAAAGTATTGACATTTCATATGCTAGTTTTAATATGAATGTTAATGTTATTTTTCATCATTTTAATACGAGGAATGCATTGGAATTAGTAATTAATGGGATGGGCCCTCTATATCCCCTTTAAACATTGGTAGGTCTCACGAAACAAATTAGTGTCTTGGTAGATGGCCTTGAAAAACTTTTTATTGGTAGTCTTGGCACAAGTCTTGGACTATGTTGTTAGGATGTCCAGCATTATGAATTCCCTCATTATGAAATTAGGTATTAGATTTTATTATTAGCCAAGTTGGATATCCAAGGGAAATTTTATATTTAATTAAATGAATTATTTTTTCCATATTATGTTCATGTTTATTTTTAAAATTATATTTCTTTTATTACACATCTTCCATTAAATGTTTATAGCTTCCACTAAATTATTTAACCTTACTAAGCATATGAGTTCACACATTTCATAAGTCTTATTTTCCCTGGATTCCAAGATGTGTATTATGATTTATATGCATGTTTAAGCTAGGATAATAATGGTATTATCAAAAGATTATCAATGATATATTTTATGTTTGAAATTATAATGTGAAATTCATGTATATAATCTATTTTCCAAGACTACTAAACTAATCGTTCATTCAGGACATCATTCCATGAAATAATTAAAATGTTTTAAAATAACACACTATCTTTGGGATTTTAGGATCTGGGCATTACAGTTGGTATTATATCATGTTTTGTACATACCTTGGAAAATATATTTAGGAAAACACTTATTTGAGAACAATACTCTAAGATAAAATTTGAGGATTTGTATAGAAGAACATCCCAAATATTTGTTAGTGTAAATATAGTGTAGGTTTTTCAAGAAAAAACATCCCTCTCTGGATAGAAACCTATAGAGGTGGCTCTAGCACATATGTACCTAGGAGTGAAATCTCTGACATGGAGTTTCGGGAATGACCCTTGGTATCTTGGTATATTACAACGGGCATTGTTGCACTCTTGTTATTGACACTCTTGGGGGATATTCTTAGGATAATCCAATTTTTCATTACAACCCATTATGAATGATTAATGAGTAAATAATTTATCATAGAACAGATTTTTATGATTATGGATTACATAATTAAACTGTTCAATTTATGTTAGGTATTTTACATGTTTGGAATTATGCACTCCGATTAATAAACTAACCTTGTGTATTATTTTTTTTAGAAATGGTGCTCAGTAGAAAGAACAAGATCTCCTACAATACACATGATCCAAAGAGTAAGAAGAATCATAAATTTCATGGTCTTAAGAAGAAATTTATAAGGGAAATATTCTCCCACATATTCTCATCATAAGAAAAAATAGTATCATGTGTTAATAAGATAAGTAAATAATTATTTGAGTCACGTTGATTTGAAAGGAAGCCAGAGAAGAAAAGGTTGGTATAGAGAAATATGGATAAAGGGAAGAAAGGAAAGAATGATTCTCCTATATGTGATAATTATGGAAAGAATCACCTTTGTAAATTCTTCAAGGGAATTAGATTTTGTTATAAGTGTAGTGAAAAAGTACACCATGTAGGTGATTACAATGGTAAGAAGAAAGATTCAAATAAGCAATGCTCTATCTGCAAGGAGTTGGGGAAATGCACAAATCATTATCCTAATCCTAAAATTATACCCCAAATGATGCTATTGGATAATAATCTAGTTATGATATCACCACAAATTAAGAGGAATTATTTTTTTTCGTATATTTTTATCAATGAATTATATCTTTTGATTTTTTTATCAATGATTTTCTAGTTATATGATTTATGGAAATAAATATGAATTATACAGAAGCACTTCTTCATTAAGGACATGATATTGTATGGTATCAAGTAAAGTGACAAGTTTCAAGTTAATCATTTTGGAAAATACATTTTTGAGGGAAATATAAACCATATTATGATCCTCATACTGAGCTTGTGATTTTTGAATAAGTGATGATTGATTTGGATAAATTATATATGATATTTTTGACTGACTTGGAAATAATTAATTGTTTGTTTATTCCATCATTGCTGGTGTTCACGAAATTTTTTTATTTAAGGCGTATATCTTATATTCTATGTTTTACAGAAGGAATAAAGAAGATTGAACATATTCAATATGGTTTTCTGTTAATTAATTTTATTACCTTGTCTTAAGAGAATATTCTATGAATGTATTCACATGTATGTTTTGTGACCTTCCATATAAATTTGGGACTGTGAGTTTGGAACAATGTTATTTGGATAAGTCTAATGGTTTGAATAGATTAATATATATGTTTTATACAGTTTTTTAAGATTAAAAAATTTTCTTAATATTATTTTGGGATTGATATAAAATGGATAAACCTGATTTTGTGTGACAACTCATAATGTTCGGAAAAACCACAAGACATGAACCCACTATTGAAGACAGTCAAGGGTACATCACCTACCACTAGCCTAAATGATGTCCATGTCTGTAGAATCTATTTTATTTAAAAATAGTATGAATGATGAATTAAAAATTAATTTTTTTGAAACCCAATAAGATTTGGTTAAATAGAATAATTTTTGAGTTCTATTATATTTGGAGTGAAATATGAGTTTATGGTAGAAATTATTTAATGGCACACTATTTGTCAAGTATTCTTATTTTTCATATTATATGAAGAAATGATTTCTCAATCATTATGGAAAGGAACCTAACACCAAAAAGTTGTTATCATAAAACCTTATCATTTGTTGAAGCGATGATATTTTAAATCATCATATATTTATGGCATTAAGGCCCGCAATTTTCCATTTATTGTTCACATGTTTTTGATTGATGTCCTCAATCACTCCATATATATATTTATGTGTTTCCTCTCATTATGGGTCCTTTATTTCCACAAATTTTATTTTATTTGAAATAATAATTTGGCAGTGAATATTTCATTTCTCTTTTCCTCTCATTAAGATTAAATTTTAGTTAACTTATTTCTGTTCTGGGTTTTCCCGAGAGGTATTTTGTATATTCAAACATTTATTTTCTAGGAATATTTCAAATTGCGAGGAATCAATTTGTTATGTAACACCCCAATATTTCATAGGACATTATCTCTTTAATGTAATTCAATAACTTGCAGTGCACACAACACCGAGTTCACGTGCAACACGGCCTTTCAAACTAGTCATTTAAAAAAACATTATGAATAATATTAACCACATTTCGAAATATATATATATATATATTATATAATTTTAAAATTCATAATATTTTTTTCTTCAAAATAATATAAGGAAAAAATCAATTTTTCAGATAAATGATGTATTTTTAAAAAAATGTTGTTTCTCCATCTTTTATTGAAAAACACTACTTAAATCCAATATTTGACACTTTTATATATTCAATTCACTAAAATTAAATTATTTTTTAGAAGCGGGAAATAATAATTATGTTTGGATATATTTTTGGAAATTTTTTATAACATTCATATTTTGATGAATAATGAAAAATACTAAATTTTAATTGAAAACAACTTTTATAATCGAAAGCATTTATAGTGTTAAATTACGCATTTGAAGGGATTTTACTTATAATTAAATTAAGTTTTTATCCTTAGTATAGTGTAGGTTATTTTATGTAATTTAAAATTTAAATTTAATATGAACACATGTCAATCTTTTGATCGTTTTTACTTCTTAAAAACCGCATTCTTATTTTGAAAATGGGAATTAATTTTAAATTAATTAATATAACATTTATATTTTAAATATAGTAAAATAGGAATCATTTTTGAGTTTTAAACATCAAAATTTAGTTTGGGAAAATTTTTGGTATCTTTATGAAAACATTCAATTTTTGATGAATGGTGAAAAACACTGCGTTATTGTTTAAAACCGTATTTTTATTTAAATAATTATTATTTTATAAAATTTATTTTAAATTTAAAAGAGATACATAATACCTATATTACTTAAATTTAATTAATTGGATTCATTTTTAATAAGATTAGATATGGGAATGTTTATTGAACTATTTAATGTTTTTTAGCCACATTCTAGGCACATTTTCAAATTTGCATAAAATGTTATTTTACTAATTCTATGAATTTAATTTCAAATATATGAAATGAATGTTTGAAATTAGTAAGTAAAGTGTGGTTCAATAGGATGAAAATTATTTTTCGTTAATAGTAACTTTTGAATTTTAATTAGCACGTTTAAAAGTAAATAGTGTAATTAAAGGTAAAAATGATATTATAACTACCCAAAAACATGCAATACTTCTATTGGATAAATGTATTTCTATGAAAATAAACCTTAGGAACAAAATATTAACCTTTCTAATCCACTTGGATTAGATCAGGACATTTATAATATTTTATTTAATGATGTGTTAAAAGTGTGAAATGCTTATTTTATAAACAAAACCATATTTAATATAGGGTTATACATAAGAAAATTCAACCATAAATATTCATTATAAATATAAAAATATTTTCCACATCATGGTATTTTATTTATAATTTTGAGACATAAAACTAATATATTTATTTATGACACAATAATGACACAATATTTTCTTTATCAATGAAAGAATCTAATAAAAGATATTATAAATATTATTTTAATATAATATGGATGTTTTGATCCCATCGACGAATATTATAGTTGAATATCAAATGTTAGGATTTATTCAGTGTATTTATTTCGAATTAATAAATATTTTATGAAGTTCACAAGAACTAATTACTAAATAGTGTCAAAATTGTCATAAATGAGTTTTTAAAACAAATTGTATTTAATTAAAATATATAAAAGTCCAAAAAATATAATGATCAGAAAAAAGATTTATATTATGATATATATATCATTACTGAATGACATTATGTTCTCTTGGAATTTTATTGTATGTTTATTAACCATGTATTTTAATAATACAAGATGATATGAAAAAAGTTACGCTATTTAACTAAGGGTTAAATATAAACGATAAGGTTAATATGGTGACCTAATATTATCTAAAACATATTGGTTGAAAGGATTTCGACATATCCACATGTTATACTTGAAAAAAACTCATTTGAGCAATTAGATATCAAAATTTATTTTATAATAAATTAATATTTGGAACATTTCTTAAAGTGCCCCTCACCTCCCTTATAAAAGGGTACATTCCCTTCTCTTAAATTCACCCATGCAAAGCCATTTAGATCAGAAAAACACTGATCAAATATCCTCAAAACAACCATAAATTCAACCTAATGGACTTTATTTCATTATAAATACAACCAAAGGGTCACTTTTATTAAATCTAATAGAATAACCCAAAGAAGAGGTAATTAAGTCATCCCATTTTTTGATGTTCATTTCTTCTTCCACTTCCTCTTTCATGGTTGTTTCTATAAAAAAATAATATATCATGTAATTTATACGTAATGAGAATTTATAATAAATATTGTGAAACTATATATATTATTCTATCCCTCCTATGAATGACAATGTCACCATCCATGCGTATGTACGACTTACCATCTCTACATCGTGGTGTAGCTTATTATTCAAAGTTTTCTTATTTGGATGGGTATAATGAGGAGTATAATTGATGTAAATAATAACTATTTGATTTTTATGATTCTTTATATATATAATATACCATCAAATTACATATTATTTCACAATCAATAGAATTATATTGTCGCTCGTTCCTATGTACGACTTATCGTCTCCAGGACACGATGAGATTCATTTCAAGGGTCACTAATCAACAATGATTATGAAAATATAAATTATTAATAAATATGTAATATATGACATAATAAGGATACTGGAAATATATTTATATATCTCTCATTCACTTACTCTCGTTCAATACGATATGAAAATGGAAACAACATTTCTGTGTACGTACCGCCTTCTATCTCCATAAACTGCATTTTCCATTTCATATATCTATCCATTATACATATTTATATTCTAATTATATATGATACATAAATAGTGTTTTATTTTCTGGAAGAAATTAAACCATGATATAAGTGATACGATCACGAATAACAAGTTAAAACAATTACAATAAATAAAGCTATTATTACCTGAAATCTTATTTTAACATGGAAATTATTATTAAATGGGTAGTATAAGTAATAAATTATTTAAGAATGATTTCATAAATATGAATATGGTTCTGGTATAATTTAATAACATACTATGGTCTTTATATTGGAGGATAAATGTACCCACAACCAATGAAAAGTACAAGGTATGGGTTAATTCCTCATTCTCATTATTATCTAAGATTGTTTATGTGTATGTTTTACTGGGACATATTTATTATCCATGTCCATATTTCATAAAATAGTTTTAAAATTATTTTTTAAGGTAATATTTAACTGTAAAAATCAATTTAAATGTTTTAAATATTTATTCTTCTATATCATTCCCATTAATGTACATGCTTTCAAAATTATTTTAAGGATTTATTTATATGGGCATGATTGTGTTAAAATGTTAATTCCGTTAAAATGATTCAATTTGGTATGGGAAAATTTGATTCAAAAATGTATTTTATATGTATTTCTTTCAAACTTTTGTGACTCTTAAATAATTTCATGAAAAATGGATATTTTTTTCAATGAGTTTTACTGATCATTTTCAACTAAGTGAACATCATTTACTAAATATAATTCATGAATGAAGTTTCATTATTATAATACAATGTTTTCAATTGTATTGAATGATTTATTATATTTTTGACTATGGAAGTGCTGTTTTTAAACCATTCATGGTTTATGGTTAAATTATTGACATTTCATATGCTAGTTTTAAAATGAATGTTTATGTTATGTCTCACCCTTTTCATATGAGAAATGCATTGGACATAGTACGTGATGGGTGGGGCCTTCTATAGCCCCAAGTTACATTGGTAGGTCTCATGAGGCGAATTAGAGTCTCATCACAAGGCCATAAAAAAAATTTATTTATAGTCTTCACAAAATTCCTTGACTATTAGGTTATGATATCTAGAATTATGCCTTACCTCATTATAAAATTAGTTATTACATGTGATTATTCGACTACTAGAATATACATGTGTAAGTTTATATGGAATTATTTGATTTATGTTTTCCACATTATGTTCATGTTTTTTTAGAAGGCTGTTCTTTTTATTACAAATCTTTCCTTAATAGTTTATTGCTTCCACTAAACTTTTTACCTTTTCTGAGCATCTGATCTCACCCCTTTTTTATGTTTTATTTTCCTAGGATTCCAGTAATAGTATTATGATTTATGTTCAGGTTTAATCTAGTAGAATAATTGAATTATCAAAATATTTTATTTGTTGTATTTTATGTTTAAAATTATAAGGTGAAGTCCATGAATGTAATCAATTTTCCAAGACAACTAAACTGATTGGTCCTTCGGGACTTGATTCCTTGAAATCATGTCAATGTATTAAAATAATGCACCAGCTCAGGGCTTCAGGGGTTAAGTTGTTACAATTCACATGTCAATATGTTCATTATATAAGAACAATTATTCCACCAAATTTCCATATTTTATATTTAAAAAGAAAAAAATAGATTTAATATTATATGCTTTTTAGAAAATTTAAATATTTGTAAATAAAATATCAATTGTTAAAAATAGAAATATGACAAATTTTAGTATTTTTATCTAAATTTTCATTTATAATATTTAAAAAAAATTTAATTAATATATTTTATCTTCATAAATGTAAAACATGATATATTAATCTAAAAAATAATGGAAGACATCAATTCATTAAATTTCTTTCGCTATTATTACTTTTAGAATTATTAATTTTATTTCATTATTATGTAAATATTTAATGAATTTATGTTTTTTATGTGTTCAATGTAATTATATAATCTATAAAAATTAATGAAAATTTTCCATTATTGAAAAGCTAATTTACATTTAAAAATAATATTTATTTCTGAAACTATGTAGTTTCTTTCATACTCTAATTCTATATAAATGTTAAATTTATAGAAGGTTCCTTTATTGTACTTTTCCTTAAATAACATTTTATATCAGTCCATTTCATGAACATATTTATCAATATCTTTTAAAAAAATAAACTATAAAGTTTATGGTACAACTCATGGCATCTAATGGCCTTTGGGCATGTAACTTTTTCATTTTGGCCCTTAAGTATAAGGGTTTGTTACATGATAAGCTTAATTTTTCCTTAATCATTAAAATTTATTTTAGCTAAATTACCTAATTTGTTTTTTCAAAAACATATTTTATATTTTATAATATAAAAATGATATTTATAAAAATAATAAATTTCATCTTTTCTAAATAAAATTAATAGTAGTGTAAGAAATATATTTAATGTTCATCCCTCAGATATGGTGAGAAAGAACGAGTTTAAGGTTAAAATTATTATAGTTTTTCTAGAATGGTTTTGTATAAATTCAATGTGAAATAGTTATAACTTACAATCATGTTTTAAATGGTATAAAACTGATCTATTAAATGTTTAAAACCATTTCAAAATAGTGTTATACTATATAAAGGAATTGTACGAAAATGTTTTTTTGAATTAAAATTCAGTATTGTCCACTCTTCATCCAAATATGAAAGTTCACAGGAAAACACCATAAACTCGCCAAAAGTAAATATAGACCTTCCTCCTTAAAATTTATGATTCTTTTGTCACATAAAAGTGTAAATACTATGTTTTGAATAAATTTTTTTTAAAAGGATGAAAAACTATCATATTAAATAATAATATTAAATATACATTTCTATATGGTATAATTCATTTTTAAATTTAAAAAAAGTTATCAATGAAAATAAATTTTATGAAAATTTCAAGATAAAACATATGTTTCATATAATTGATGATAAACGGTTAATATCAGGTAACACATTATATAAATTATATTAAATTAATTTTAAACAATATTTCATTTAATATATTTGAAAGTATCATCCTAGAACCCCATTAAAATGAACTTTATCCTAAAAATTTTTATTAGGTATCAAAGAAATTATATTTTTATAATTCATTTATAAAAACCTACATCATGAAAAGTTTTAATAAAATAAAATCATAAAATGTAAAATTTGGAAACATAATGGTCACCAGAAGTTACAGAAAACTAGGACTTCATAGAGGGGGAACGTATGACAGAATGAATGAAAAGAGAAAAAATAATTACGGAGACTGATTGAAATAATTGATCTTAAACAATTGAATGGTGAATGAAATATTTTGGGTCTCACAAACATAAATATTTTAGGAACAAAATGACCATTGCTTCCTCATAATTGAAGATATAATAATAATAATTTGAATCATGATCTGTTTCTTGGGGTCCATGAATTTTGATACCATTTAATCTAAGTAAGAAATATCAATCAGAATATTAGTAAACTATCAATAAATAGACTAATAATCAAAACTAAATACAACTAACCAACATTGAAACTAATTTATTCTATAGATAACAATAAATAACACTCCTCAAACATTTCCAGGAAGAAATTGAACACACCGATTAGAAGTATTAGATCATATATTATTCAAAGATAAACCATCAATTATTTCAAACATAAATTTCCACGTGTTTACAAAATAAACCTAATTATTACCCATAAATATGTTAACACTAACCAGTACATCATGTAGGCCAGTGGTAGTGTCTGAAACCCATAACATCACTAGTTAATGTGTTTATTCCCCACCTCCAAGCCAGATATGATGGGTGGTAATAGATCATAAGGGATTTAGCTAATTTTTTATTTTAACTTGGAAATTAATTTCTCCCAAAAAATTCATATTTTCTTTGTGAAAATAATAATATAGTCCAAAAATTAATCTTCTCCAAAAATATCTTTAGGATATCTTCACTTAAAATCTCAAGGTGTGTATAATAATTTCAAATTATTATCATACATAACCATATATGTTACACCACAAGGTTTTAAAAATAATTTTTAATGCCTGAAAAACTATTTTATGTAGATATTTATAACTGGCCTTTAATCATAAATTTTCCAATTCTATGTTTTGAATTTCAAAATATTATAATCTAAAATTGTGATTAAAATTTATTTTTGAGGCTGATAGGACAAAAATGATTTTTTTGTGAATAGTAACATAACCATATGAATAGTAATATGAAGAAAATGAATAGTAAATTGTATTATTATTTTATTTTCTTAATGCTTTAAGATAATGTCAACTTGATTAATTTTTCATGGTGTTAAATAAATAGTTATGGATTCAAAATTTTTATTTTTTAATAAATTATAGTTTTATTTTAAAATTAAATAAATAATATATATAAACCTATTTTTAAAAAATTTAGTTCGTTATTTAAATCTAAATATCACAAAATGGGTTGGGTAATTTTTTGGGATATTTCTGAAATTCAAGAATTTTTTATGAATAATGAAATATGGTAAAATACTAAATATTTAATTTATCAGTTAAATACAATATTTATGACAACATAAGTAATTTTATCCCACTATGTTTGAACTCACAAGACATTATTACTATTTAGGATCGCATAAATTAATACTATTCACAGTATGGAGCCAATATTTTATAATATTGATTAAAATAGTGTAAAATGCCTCCTCTCATTCACTATAAACTCCACCCTCATTCCCCTCTTAATCCCACACCTATCAAGCCTTGAGACATGCCTATGTTCTACCCAATAATCCACCAATGTCTCTTCCCCTCATCCTTGAGATTCTATTCACACCGAAAGGCCAAAATCAAAGGCCTTAAGAAGGATCTCGATGTGAAGATATCAAGAGGTAAACATCCTCTCTTTTTTTCTTTCATTTCATTTCATTTTCATTTAAATTATTCTTTTTCCTCAGATAACCGTATAAAAGAGGAATGAATGATCTAGAATCTTACATATTCTGGATTTTATCATGTTTATTAAAGTCTTTCCATTATGCTTCATCTCCTTCAACACTTATTCAAGAAATTAAAACATTGTTTTTGATGTGTTGATTTACCGACATAGTGGACGATGTGATTTCAATTTTTTTTACATACTTCAAGAATGGTTTTGAAACCATTTTATGGTTGAAACCTATTTTAATTTATTTATTATAACTTATATATGTTTTTGGAATCATGTTTTAAACATGTTATTACTTTATAAAACTAATTGGTTTTTTATGATCGAAAATTCGCCAAAATGACCTAAACAAATATCAATAATGTATTAACGAATGAATCATCCTAATATCTGAATCATAAATGAGAAATGGTAAAATTTATGGTTCTAGAAATATTTAAATACTATTACATTGAAATTATGAATTTTCACTTCCAATCGATAAGATTATCCACCATGAACCGATCATGGAAATCATGTAACGAACGTACCCACAAAAATATGTGGAACAAAATATTAATAATTAAATGGTGAAATGATATAGTGAATTGATCAAATAATGTCTTATAAACATGAATATGTTTCTGTAACATATTAAAAACACTATTTTAAACATTATATAGGAGGTTTAAAAGTCATTTAAGTAAGACAAACACAAGGTAAGGGAATTCAAAACCCAATTTCCATTCATTGGGTTAACCTTATACATCATTGTTCACGTGAAATTAAAATGTCTTTTATGATATTTTTTTATATTATGATTAATTTTGTGTATTTATAGACAATGTACATATTCCACCCACTCTATTAAGTCTCTTGCCAAATATTTTATATTTAAACTGGACATTCATTTTAAAACCCTATTTTAAAATATTATTTTAAAAATTTAATAGAAATGTTTATATTCAATAATTTGTTGTGTATAATTCTAGTTAGGTTATTGGTAATAGTTTTTGATGATGTTTTAGACCTATATATACCTAAAATTCCTTGTGTAAGTGTATGTTGCAGGTTGGTCGTATGGTTACAACAAGTGTAACTATTTTTTCACACAAATTGTAAGGTACCCATGGGGGTTACAAATCATATGAAAGTTGAGATGGTTAAAATATTATATATTTTTTCCCCAAGATAAATTTATGATTTTATTAATTTTCTTCTTTATTTTTAGAGTCTTGTGGAAATTTCATGTTTCACAAAGTATTTTTTTATGGGTGACAGGTTTTTCTTTTGAAGATGATTTCATACATTAAAGGTATTCATGGACTAAGGTGTTATTTATCTTATTTTATATTCCGTACTGAAATTTTTTACCTCTTCCCATGTTTTAAAATAATTTTGACATTTTATAAGGATGGTTAATACAAATAAGGAAACCATGTTAAATTTTTGATGAATTATCAAAGGAATATTGTTTTATTTGAAATATTTTATTTTCTGTAAGAAATGAATACTATTTTTAAGGTATCCAATCTATATTAATTTGTAATGTTATGACTCTATTACTTCCAATAGTATAAATCTATAAACATGAAAAGTTCATTAATGTGAAAGGAAGTTATTTATTTACTAAATTCATGATTAGGTAATGTAATGAGGTCGGGTCCTTATAGTTTGTATTATAGGATGGTTTTGATAAATTTATGGTTTAAGATTAATTTAATATAACACCATAAATTATTTTTACATTATATTTAATTTAAAATGATATAGAATAGATAGATTACTATTTTTATTCAACTAAGATATGTTATTTCAAAATGGTTGTCCATAGATGAAATTGGTATGCTGAAGAGAAGGGGCACTGATAGAACAACATCCTTCTAAATATACAGCCCGGAATGGTAAGGATTGGAACTGAGTAGTTTGTGACAACAATGATTCAACTAACATAGGAAATATATAGTGGTGGAATCCATGAAAGAGAATCACAAGATATATTACAATAGAACATGAAAATAGCGGAACATTTCATGAGACAACACCCTCCTGCCTCCAATGGATCGTCTGACATAGTAGCAGCTAAATGATGGAATAATTCCCATGAAAATATTATAAATGATATGGGATGTTCATAAAATCAAAAGTTATGTCTGCTAATTTATCGTTTTGAAGGATATGTTGATCTGTGTTTTTTAATGGTAATGAATATCTTGGATATAGAGGATATTTTTTCCTTAGAGTGGGATGAATTTAAAAGTCATTTCCTTGAAAAACATTTTTCTATAGTGGTGTGACATATGATATAGAATAAATTTCATGAGTTCATGACAAACAAGGACGATTTAGTGGTTGTGAATGAAGTGATATTTACCCGACCAGTGAGGTATGATCCAACAATTATTCTAGATCATGATAGAAAAATCAATCACATTTACTCATGATTGAAGCCAAGGTATCGAAGGGAGTGGGCCTCCAGTGAATTAAAAAGTTATTATAAATAGGTTTGATGTGTTAAAAGGGTAGAGTTTGAGTTTACTAAGGATCACCTACACTTTTGAAATTAGGAGAAGAATTGTTCCACATGGAATGCGATGCGTAAAAATCAACCAATGAAATCTGATGGTATGAAATTACAATATCTAGATTGAGAAATTTGTGGTCAAAATAACCCTGGGTAATTCCAATAAAAAACATGGATGTGTTTACCATGCGGTACGTTTGGACATATGGCCCAAGATTGTAATGAAAATGTTCCTAAGAAAAATATGAATGAGTAAAAATTTATGGGTTTTTAATGTTCTAAGATGGGTCATTATGAAAATGTTTTCCCAAAGAGAGATACGAATGATGTAAAAAAGCCGGTTTATACGAAGAAAGGTAAGAAAGATCATTTTAGACTACATCAGTAGACGTCATGAAATCCAATTATTTTGTATCAAGCACCTAATTTTATTATTCTGATTTTACAAATGCTTTGTTTGATACAGGGACCACACATTCCTTTATTTTGGAAACATTTTCTGGTAAATTGGAAATGTCACCACAATAATTGATACTAGAACGTATTGTTAAAACCCAAAGGAGATATTTTATATAAAATAATAATTATAAGAATCTTTATATTGTGGTTTATGGAATAAATTTACCTGTAATCATTGTTTTTTTCCATAGTAGAGTTCGATGTCATTCTGGGAGTGGAACATATTCTTATTTATCCTCATAAGATTGAAAATTGATATGAAGAAGCTATTTTTCATAAATAGATTCAGTTTTTATACAATAACAAACACATACAATTGATAACATAATAGTATGCTGAGAAAAAATTGAAATATGGAAATAAAATTTATAGTGATCATATTGTTGAAAACAAGGGAACTGTTTCAATTGATGATGTGACATTGGTAAATGAATAACTTGATGTTTTTTATGATAACTCATGTAGTGTCATAACTGATCGGGAAGTCGAATTCACAATTTACAAGTGTCTGGATTATAATCAAATTTCAAAACCAATATCTAGAATGGCTCAAATGGATCTTATTAAATTTAAAGATTAGTAACAATATTTTCTTGATATAGTGTTCATTCATCCTTTTAGTTGACCATCTTGTTCTCATGATTTGTTTGTTAAAAAAATATGGTTATATGATACTTTTTATTGATTAAAGTTCTTTGAATAACATCACTATTAGAAAATAGTATCCTTTGCCTCATATCGATTACTTGTTTGATTAGATCCTGGGTGATATGTACTTTTCCATGTTTAAATTGAGATCTGGATACCATTAGCTAATGGTGATAGAGGATGACATCCCAAAAAAATATTTTTTTACTATATATAGTCATTATTAATTTGTTGTTATTCTATTTGGGTTAACTAATGCACTTTTTGTATTCATGAATCTTATGAATAGTATATTTCATGATTAATTGGATAAGATTGTGGTTTCATTAATTGATGATATTAAGGAATTTTCAAAGAATAAATAGAAGTATGAAAAACATATAAGGGTTGTTTTTTAATCATTAAGGGAAACAAAGATGTATGGGAAATTCAGAAAGTGTGAATTTTTGTTGCAACATATTTCATTTCATTGTCACATTATAAATAATAATAGAATACACGTTGATCCTACCATAACAAAATTGGTCGATGAGTGGCCTAGAACCACAAATGTTACAAAGATTTGTGGATTTATTATATTAGAAGGTTATTACTGATGGTTTTTTAAAAACATTATATTTTTATCTACCCTGATTACTGGGATAACGTGACAAGTGGTAAAATTTATTTGGACAGAATAATATGATATTTTTTTTCAGGAACTGAAGAATATATTAGAGAATGCTCCAATTCTGGACTTGCCTTCTCGAAATGGTGAGTTTATCATATACATTGATTCTTAATTGAAGGTTATAGGTTGTGTTCTAATGCATAATGATCAGGTAATGTTATTTTTTTTTCAAGACAACTAAAACCTCTTGAGTTAAATTATCCCTCAAATGATTTGGAATTGGCAGATGTGGTTTTTTGATTTGAAAATTTCAAGGCCTCGTTTATATGGAGCCTATTGTAAAATATATACTTACCATAAAAGTATTATGTATATATTAATTGAAAAAAAGTTAAACATGAGGGAGTTAATATGGCTTCATATGATAAAGGATTATGATTGCTGGCTAAATTACCATCGGGGAAAATAAATCAAAGTGGATGATTCCATGAGTTAAAAAAATCATGCATCATTAATCATGTTTCATTTGGAACTTGATACATTGATTAATGATTTGATGAATATTGTCTTAGAAGTTATTGGTGCAGTAAATTCCTTTTCTTTGTTTTAGCTTTCTGTGCTATCATCTTTATCGGACAGAATTAAAAAAGCACAGAAGGAAGACCATGATCTACAGAAAATGTTTTAATTGGTTAAATTGGATATGTTTCTATAATTTAACCATGATAAAGATTGTGTTAAAATGGTTGGAAAAATGATGTGTGTTCCGTATGATTCCCTGTTAAATAATGATTCGTTGTATGAATCTTATAGCTCTCCATTTTCAGTTTATCCTAGCAGTACTATCATTTACATATAACATAGGTAGTGTTAATAATGGGATGTAATGAAAAGAGATATTTCTTGATTTTACCATTAAATGTTTTACATGAAAATAGGTTAATATAGAGTATCTATTACTGAATGGGATGCTTCATCAATTTTTATTACCAGAGTGGAAATGGGAGAATGTATCCAAGGAATTTGTTGTGGGACTACATATGACTTATTGTAGTAGCAATGTTATTTGGGTTGTTATTGATCTATTGGAAAAATATTTACATTTTCATTCTATTAAATATACATCATCCTTGTATAAACATTATCGACTTTACCTTAAAGAGATTATCAGGTTACATGGAGATCCTCTTTCCATTGTATCTGACCGGGATTCCAGATTCACTTCTACCTTTTTGTAGGGCCTTCAAAATTGGCTGGGAAAAAATTTAAATTTCATTATTGATTTTCATCCTCAATCATATGGTTTGTTAAAAGGAAACATTCATATATTGGATGATATTATTTGATATTGTTCAATGGACCACTATGGAAGTTGGGATCAACATCCTTCTTTTGTTAAGTTTTCTTATAATAACAGATTTCATTCCAGTTTACATATGGAACCTTTTGAATAATTTTATTTAATTTCTTTTAGAATTCAATAGTTTTGCAATGATGCTAGGGAAATGATGTTGATGAGACATAAATTAGTATAGGAAGTGGATGAGAAAGTGAAGATGATCCAACAAAACATTAGGACAGCTCAATGGTGACATAAAATTTATGAATACAGTATGATGAATGATTTTTATTTTAAAGTTAGTGATAATTTTTTTTCACAGAATCTCACTATGGAAATGTGTAATGATTTGTAGTAAGAAAGGAAAGCTATGTCCAGGGTTCATTAGACCTTATGTAATCATTGAGACGGTTAGACCAGTCACATATAGAGTAGATTTTCCTCCATGTTTTTATCAGGTACTCAATATTTTTCATTTTTTTGATGATGAGAATTCATGTGTCAAATTTAACTCCTGTTTTGAGTAGGGAATCAGTTCACTTGGAAGAAAACCTTTCATATAATGAGAAACTAGTTTGGATTATTGATCAAACAGAACACTTATTGAGGATTAAGCTAATCTACCAGGTAATAGTTTTGTGGATTTAAAACCTGTTTGAAGAATTTACATTGGAGATTAAAAATTTGATGAGGGAAAGGTACCCTCAGTTTTTTATTAAGTAAATAATATTATGAGGACCCAATTTCTCGAAGGTGGGGATAATATAACACCCCAAGGTTTTAAAAATAAATTGAAATTCATGAAAGTTTTTTATGTTGATATTATTAACTATCCTTTAAACATTATTTTTCCACTTCAATGTTATGTATTTCGAAAAATGGTCAAGTACAATTGTGATCAATATGTTATTTGGAGTCTGATATGACCAACTTATTTTTTTGGTGAATAGTAAAATACCCCTATGAATAAAAATATGAATAGTAATATGATCCAAATGAATAGTAAATTGTATTATTATTTTATATTCTTATAGATATAAGATAATACCAACCTGATTAATTATTGAAGGTGTTAAAAAATGAGTAATATATTTAAAATTGCAATTTTTTAAAAAATTATTATTTTATTGAAAAATAAAAATAATAATATTTAGAAAATTAGTTATAAAAAATGGAGTTGTTTTTTTAATTCTACACATCAATAAATGGGTTTCATGATTTTTTGGTTTTTTTCTGAAATTCAGGAATATATGACGAATAGTGAAATACGGAAAAATACCGTATATTCAAATTATTAGTTAAATACATTATTTATGATATCATAAGTAATGAAAGACCACATGGTTCAAACTCAAATTCCATTATTATTATTTGGGTTCACTTGTATTAAGGCTAGTCATATTCTTGTGAAATAATATTTCAATAATGAATAAGATAATGTAAAATACCTCCTCTCCTCCACTATAAATACCATTATCATTCAGCTCTTCCTCTGACACCTATCAAGCCTTGTTCCTTAACTAAATTATACCCAATACTACTCCCAAGATACTTCCCCACGTCCTAGAGCTACAGTTCTCACCAAAAGGCCAAAACCAAAGGCCTTAAGAAGGATCTCATGGAGAATAGATCAAGAGTTAAACAACTTATATTATTTTCCTTATTTTCTTTTTCATTTCAACTCCTCTATTTTCCTCACCTCCCCATATCCAAGAGACATGAATTATCAAGAATCATACATATTCTAAATTTCATATTTTTTATGGAAGACTGACTATTATACTTCTTCTCCTCCCCACTAATTCATGAAATTAAAACACCATCTCCGATGTTTCGATTTACTAACATCGTGGTAAATGTTATTTAATTTTTCTACAACCATCAATATAATACATGAAAAAACATTTATGGTTGAAATTTATTATAATTTATGTATTATATGTTATATAATGTTCTAGAATCATTTTGTACATATTTTATTAATTTACAAAACAAAACAAGTTCATTATGATCGTTGAATTTCTAAAATGATCTAAACCAATATCAATAATGTTTTAAATTATGAATCATCCTCATATAATAATTCAAAATTTTATATGATATAATTTATGTTCATGTAAATAATTAAATAAAATTCCATTCCAATCATGATATTTCACTTCCAATCCACATGACATATCCATCATGAATCGATCATGGAAATCGTTTAATGAACTCACTCAAAACAATGGAAGGAACAAAATAAATACAATTAAAGGGAGAAATGATGTTATGATCTGATAATATAGGTTGTTATAAACTCGTATATATATTCTTAAGATATTAATAACACTCATTCAACCATGAAATATGAGTTTTAAATGAGTTTTAAGTTAGAAAATCCTGAGGCAAACAAATTCTTAACCCTATTTCCATTCATCAGGTTAATCTTATACATCATTGTTCACATGGTATTAATTTTTTTTTGATGAAATTTGTTGAAATTATTTTTAATTTTGTGTATATAATATGTATATACATATTCAATCCACACTATTAAGCCTCTATTCAATTATATTATTTTTATAAGGGACTTCCATTGTAAAAACCACTTTTAAAATTTTGTTTTACAAAATTCAAGAGAAATGTTTATAAGTAATAATTCTGGTTGTATTATTGTGTTCTAGTTATTAGTAATTGATATTTATAAAGGGTGGGACCTATATCTCCCGCTAATTCATTGGGTATGTGTAATTTTGAGGTCAGCCATATGGTTACTCCAATTGTAACTGCAATGATTAAACAAATTGTATAGCAGGGATGAGGGTTACAAATTATTACGTAGCTAAGAGGGTTACATGATTATGTAAGTAATTCCACAAGATAAATTTATGGATATATATATGATCTTTTGTATTTTTGTAATATTGTGAAAATATCATGTTTCACAAAGTAATTATTTATGGGTGACAAGTGTTTCTTTTGAAAATATTTTTTTAGGTTACAAGTATTCATGGAATAATGCGTTCCTTCTTTATTTTTATATACATTTCTAAGATTTTTATGATCATACCATGTTTTTAAATTATTTCCACATGTTATAAATATCTTTATAAAAAAGAAGGAATACATGGTAAATGATTGAATAATGATCAATGAAATCATGTTTTATCTGGAATGTTTTATATTTTAGAATAAATGAATAATTTTATGATATCCACTCTTTATTAATTTTCATTATTGCGACTACATTATGTCTAATTCTCTAAATCTCTAAACATGAAAAGATCCTAAATCATAAAGGATGTGATTTTTTTTGACTAAATTCAGGATTACGTAACATAATAATGTCATGTCTTTATATTATGAACCTATCATGGAATCCATAAATATTTTAATAACAATACTTTTCAAAATCATATTGTCCAAAGTTATCTAAAAAGAAATTTTTACAATCAATAAAATCCCAAAACCCACATTTATTGATCTGGTGCTGAATTCTGTAACATTAAATGTATGGGTATGTTGCCCACAATTTGATATACATATTTCCTTTTAAACTTTACAACATTAAAATGAAATCATGGATCAATTACATACTTGAGGAGTAATTAGGTTTGCTGTTTTACTGAATTTGGACAAAAATTTACATAAACAACTCATATAAACATAGACTCATATGTCATTAAAAACAATTCCTCTATTTATACTAACATTTTTTATTTCAAAATAGGTCATCAAAATCCTAATTTTTATTCATTTGTAGACATAAATCATTCAACATTAATATTTAAAATCTGAGGAAAAGGGAATTTAATAAAATTTAGCTCAGAAGCATATTAAGAGAAATAATAATCATTACCAATTAAATGTCATAAATGATAATAATAATTAATAAGGGTTGATGAAAAAGTCAAATCGCATGAGATAATCATAAAATTAATGATACAAATCAATACATAGAATATAAAATATGAAAACATGGAAAAGTAATAAGTCATCATAATCAATAATAAAAATCCATGTCATATCAATATCGATCATTAAAAAAATTATGAATTTAAATAATTCATAGAAAACACATAAATCTCTCTTGGTAAATCATCATACATTCCACACATACAAATGTAATAACCATGATGTAAACATTCATACATGTCACTATTACAAATGGAATATCCATACATCCGACCACCATACCCAATGCATTGTAGGGCTACCACAGAACCACTCATCCTTAGTATACGATGAAACCAAAAATCATTTGTTTATCATTTTACCACCTATCAAATTTCCATGTACCATTTTAAAATCATAACAAATAAAATCTTGCATAAAATCATTTGATCGACTAGTAATCCATTTATAACATGATTAAACCCTGGAAAATAAATGGGTTGCATAAAAATATTGTTGAAAAATTAATAAAAAATATAAAAGATAATGTTTTCCATAAAAATATCTTTGATACATTAATAAACCTTGTAGAGGAGATGAGTTCCATAAAAATATTATTAAAACATGCTTAACCCATGGAAAAGAAATTGGTTAATGAAAAATTTAATTGTATCATGAGTAATCTATTGAAAATGAATTGGTTAAATTTTGATTTCTTTAAAACATGATAAACCCTTATAATGGAAATATGTTAAATAAAAACATCTTCACTGCTTATCTATCCAAGGTAAATGATATGGGTTCTATAAAAATATCTTTAAAACATGTTTATCCCAAGAAAAAGAAAATTATTCCATAAAAATATATTTGAATCAATATTAATTCACAATAAATGAATGAGGATTGTTTCAATACCAATATATCCACAGTGAAGGATAAATAACAACAATGTTGGTATAAGATCCTGAATTGTTATACCAATAAATTCTCACTAAAACATTCTTGAGAAAAATAATCCTTAAACATTCCAGTCTATCAGATACCACTTTGAAATATATGAACCATTAAAACCATGAATGGAATAAAAATAAATGAAACATAGAATGACATGATAAGAAGGAGGTTCATGATATACCATTCCAACTAATGGATATATAATCCTATTAATAAAAATTTGTGTATAACATATCAAATGTATCAATGATAGAAATTGTGAAAATAATAAATTACCGCTTTGGTAACAAAGATCAATGTCATAACATTTTATGTCTGTGAATTATTAATCAAGAAAATGGTATATTATATTTATATAATGGTAATTATTACATTAAAATCATATATATTTCATTTCTGTAAAATAATTTTAAATAAAACTATCATTACTACATTCCTTGTATTATGTGAACATATCACATTACTTTTAGGAGGTGGTAGATTACACATCTAAAAATAATGGGATGATATTTACACCAAATAGAGTTCATAGAGTTATGTGTCTTATAAAAACTAAAAATAAAATAATAAAAAATACATATAACATATATCATATAAAATTTGTTTTCCATCATAATTCTCAACCATTATAGGTGGTAAGGGAAAAAATGAATAACATCATTTTGTGAATTTGGGGTTCTCTAAACACATGAGCAGTACGATTGTTACCCGTATGATTGATGTATGTGTATTTTTTTAGAAATAATGATCTAATATAAAATATATCAATTTAGGATACTTATGTTATTATATAATAATGTAATGATTATTTTATTACACAATCATTTGAGTAATGATAACTCTTTTCCTGGTAACTTCTTTTTTTTTCACAAAAGGGCTTCAATGTATGGATTTTGTCAAATTTGAGGCTTCTTGTTTTAGGGGAGAGATGTTGGGAGAATATTTATGTTGAATGTGGATGATCCAATGTGTCTGATGATTTATGAGAATGTGGAAGAGTGAATGCTTTTTTATAATTGAGGGGGAGTGTCATTCTTGTAAATTTAAAATGTTAAAAATTATTTGGTGGGATCTGATACCTAAGGTATTTCCAAATTAGAATTTTTTTTATTAAAGGTAATTTATGTTCAATATAAATATCCACTGTCGAAAAAAGATCATTTTTATAATTTTGTTTTTTAGAAAAATTTTTCCATATATTATTAATTTTGTTTTTTAGAAATTTTGGAAACTAGTTTTCCAACCAAAGTAATTTAAACATTACATGTAAATTAAGATTACATTTAGTTGATAATATATTCCCTCTAAATATCAAATATTTTATCTAATTTAGATTATAAAAGTCCCATTTTTTGGGAAATTAATTTTAAAAGAAGCCCATGTAACACACTAATAACTATTGTATCATAGATTGTAAAAACAATATTTTTACAATCTTTGGGTCAATATGATCATTATGAAATATAAGTAGATCCTTTAATATGAAAAATTTTATATTTTGTAACATGTATAAATATAATTTTATAATATAGTGTTTTTTCTATAAATTTGTATTAATTTCAAATAAAATATCATTTGTTATAAAATTACATTGATGCCAATTTTGTCATTATTATCATAAATTTAATTTAAAAATGTCAAAAAATGATGGTATTCCAATATATTATGTTCACATGTATGTGAAATTATATATTCATCAAGAACAATAATAGAACATATTAATTCTGTAAATTTGCATCCTTTTATAATGTTTTGGGCATAATTTATATTATTTAATATTTATCTAAAAAATATATGTGTCATAATTTGACAAGAATTTAATATATTTATATCAACTGTAAAAATCAATGTAAAATAACCATGATAAAAATAAATTATTGTCATTTGATAATATTTCTCATAACTGAAACTCTGTATCTTCTTCCAAACTCTAAATCTTTATCAATGATAAAGGTTAAGAATGTTCAATTTTTTTCTTTCTTACATAACTTATAACATTATTTACATTCATGAACATGTATCCCACTATCTCATAAAAATTGAAAAATTATGTTATTTTGTTGATCTATTTGTATCCAATGTCCATTGAACTATTGTATATATCATTTTGGACCATAATTTAAAGTATTAGACTCGTGTTAATTTTTATTTTATTTTATTCACTGTATGTAATTTTAATTACATTCACTAATAATTTATATAAAAATTTCATATGACCTTATTAAAATATAAGTATTGTACTTATTACAACATTCTACTTCAATTTTTCTAAATTTAATTCACAAAATTTGGGAAAATTATATTTAGATCTAAACCCGTATACGCGGTGAGAATTAGGGTTTTCAAGGTTAAAATGACCAAATGTTTGATATGATTTTAAACCTATATTCAACGTTAAATTATTTCCAATGACCAAATTTTTTTAAATTATATAATATTGGTATAATTATATATTAAGACTAATTAGAAAATAATTAAACTATATAAATACATTGGAGGAAAATGATGTTATGAACTAAAATTTAGTATTATTCAATATTATTAAAAATAATATTGTTCTCCGAAAAATACCACACATTCAACAAACATAAATTTTGATATCATGATTTCAAAAAATAAATATTATTTTTTATGATTAATATTATAATTTTTTGAAAATCTAGTTATATACTAATTATTCGATTAGTAGGTAAAAAATCCATTTTAAATAATTGTATCAAAACTATATTATTATTCGGTATAACTCAGTCTTTATTGTAAAAAAAGTTATAAAATATACTAAATGTAACTTGAAATGAATGGTAAACCTGATATTGAAAATAATTCAAGCTAAATAGTTCATTTCATGTAATAGATGCTATCAATATTTTTAAAATAATTTGGAAGAAAATATTTCATAATATATATAGATGTTATATAACTCTTAAATTCCATGAATTACAATGAATCTATAATAGATTCAATGTATTTATGGTGAACCCTATGGAAGCTAGGGAGGAATATACTTCATAATATATTGGATACCAATCCTCCACTAAATTTTAGGAATTCCTCCCAAGTATTTAATGGAATGGGTGATCTAGATAAGAACAATTCAAATTTAATATCTTGTTGTGGCCCTAAGGGCATAATTTTTAACAATATGTTTGTAAAGACCCCTAAACTTCAAGGAAATTTTTTTCATAATTTTCTTTGGAATTTTACAAGAATGCAGTTTTTGACGGCGCCTGATTCCGAGGCCCGGTGTGCCCGGAATCATTTTCTGAAGTTCAGCTCGGGTACGTTCAGTGAACGAACGAGTGTGTTTTTCTAAATTTTGAACCGGTGATTGGAATTGAAATCTGAGGGCACCGATAGAATCACAGCGCCGGTAATTTCTTAGAAACACCTTTTCCAGAGTTGCGTTTTCTCGGGTGTGGTTATTAATTTTTAATTTTTTTGGGTTAAGTAAAGGAATAAAATAAAAGTGGTGCAACCAATTTCATTTTATTTAAAGAATTGTTAACCTAAGCTAAGTGGTTCAGTGGGCCCCATAACCTAACTAATCCACTAGTTAAGATACTAGTGGGGTGGGGCCCACATGAGACCCACCCTTTCAACTTCCTCAACCCCTCCTTAATTTCAATAACACACCCGTGCCCCCCCAATTAATGAAAGTCAACTCATGCGTTTATTTAAATATTAAATGCCTCTTTTAATTAGCAGGTTTAAACGTTGCAATTAAATTCAATTAATTGGTTGATTCAATTTATGAATTTAAAAGACGTTGGCTTGTGTGTTAATAAAATAAGACAAGTCTTATTTTATTATGGTTGGGCTTGTTGTGGTGAGTTTTTGGGAGAAAAAGGGGAGTCTTTAAGCTCTTCGTTCTTCGTCGAAGAATGCGAAGAACGCACCGCCACCAACGAAAAACGACGACCTCCAATGATGGATGATGGTGAGAGACACCTTCCTCAGAGATCGACGACCCGACACACATCTCCTCATTCCTTCTTTCTGCGTCAAAGGAAGGGAGACATCGTTCCTCCGCAACGCGACGATCCGTCTTCTTCAGCGACGATCATTTCTGCGACGTCCCTTTCCGCGAGAATCCTCGTTCGATGACTACGCTCGAGGTAGGGGATTTATTTGTTTTTTTGTGAATACTTCAGTCGCCATTTTCATTCTTTCAAATTGGGCCACCAGTTTCCGCAATAACGGGAGGAGGTCGGACCGCACGAACACGGCCGACCCTCCTCCCCCTTGTTTGTTTGATTTTATTGTGGCACATGCAAAGGCGGCGCAGTGTCGTTGCACCGTGCAGAAACGATGGTAATGGGAAAGGATGCGCGGCGCCGTCGCGCCGCACCGATGATGTCGAACAAGGTCGCGGTGCCGCCGTGCCGTGCCGAAGAATCATGAAAAACACTACGTCCAGAGAGGGGCCACGGAGGAGGGGCGCGGCGCCGTCGCACCGCGCCAGACGGACCAAGGTCACGGCATTAAGCCGCGACGGAGCAGGGACCGATGACCAACTTCCGGCCACTGGCGTCGGAGCAAGGTGGCCGGTCTCGGGGTGCAGCAGGTGGCCGGACGGAGCGGGCTGACCGGTCAGAGGAGGAGTCAGGGGTTCATAACCGCTAACTGGCCGAACAGCAACGACCCCACGTGGGGGCCGCGTTTAATGAGACAGGGTGGGCAGCGCCACTCCCCCCCCCCCCTTGACCGTCCAGCTCGGTGTAACCGAGCTGGCCAGTGGACCGCCAGCGCGCTAGGGCGCCGGGCCGGGCCGGGCCACTCCCAGGCCGCGCCGCGCCGCACCGCGCCCAAGCGGGCCGGACCCATCCCGGGTCGGGTCGACCCAGTTTGGGCCTCCCAGGGGGTCTTGGGCCAGGTCGGTCCGGGCCCAAAACCCCCACTTTCGGACCTCTTCCTGTCTTTTGCCCATATCTTGGGATACAGACCTCCGATCGACGCACTATCAGTTGGGATGCGATCCTTGGATCGAGTCGGTCATTTCAGTATTTTACACTCATGGTTTCGGAGAACATTGAGTATGGCCGGGTTGGTTCGGATACGAAACCAACCAGGACCTCAGAGTGGAAACACTTATATCTTGAGCTCTGGAAGTCTGATTGACGTGCCGTCAACATTGATGGATTCCTCTTGATGAGAAGAAACTTTTGGCATGCTTCGCCTGAGTTTTGGTTGCAGTTGGATAGTGGCCGGGTTGGATTGTACCCGAAATCCAACTGGCCCCCTAGAACGGAATATCTTCTAACATTCAGACCGGATATCCGTTTGACGAACCGTCAACGGAGTTGGTGATCACGTTGTGAAACGGTAACTATGAGCATACCCTATGAGAGTTCAGGTTATAGTTGAGAAATGGCTGGGTTGGTTCTCACACGAAACCAACTGGGCCCTTGGGACGAAAAAGCTAGTAACTCATAGACCGAGTGTCCGAATGACGCACCGTCTGTTGGTTTGAGACCCCTATGACGAGGAGGTCTTTTGAGATACTTATTCATTGTACATTGTGATACTTGGAGTATCTACCAGTAGCTTGTGGAGTGGACCCTTCCAAAGACGAGCGTACGGAGTACGGAGACCGTGTAGCCGACTGAGACCTGACGACTTCTTAACCGACTCGACCTGGAGTGAGTCGACTAGCCCAGTGGACGGAGCACTACTTTGTTTATGTGCAGACCCATGGCGTAAGGAGAACTACTTGTTTGGGTGAAGACCCACGGTACTCATCCGGAGAGTAGCTATGTAGGCTATTAGGGGGTGTGCACTACTATGTTTGGGTAGCATACCCTGGCGGGAAGCACTGTTCTGCATGGGTGGCTGGCCCGTGGTACTCGACAGGAGGAGTACTTCAGCAGTCTTAGGTTAGTGAGCAGTACCTTAGAGTCGTAACAGGATCTTTGTAAACTCCAGAGACGGGGCTCTTCAGCAGTTACGGTTTTGATAATGAAAATCCTGGTTTGAGCTGAGTCTATGACCTTTGTGTTTACCTCATGATTGAGATGGGTCACTAGATAACTTAGGTATATGTATGGGCATATACCTGGGTAGTGCTTATCCGTTGATTTCATAATCTTTGTGTTTCCTCATGATTGAGATGGGTTACATTATAACTTAGGTATATGTATGGGAATATACCTAAGTAGAGGTTATCTGTTGAGATCTTATTTGTGGTTATACTTGTTGGATTTAGTGAGACCTTGAGGGTATCAGGGTCCCTACTGAGTATCGTTATAGTCACCCCTTCACGGGATATTCCCGCACCTCATTGTGTTGGGTGTAGACGATGGGCAGTGCTGATAGAGTTCGAGTGTTCGAAGACTGGACGATACCCAGAGGTGGAACTCACGACGAGCCAGTATCAAGAGGTGGACTTCACGGAGAGACAATACTCGGAGGAGGTTGATGGGCAGGAGCATTGTGGAGGATATCTGTACCTATCCTTCAGGTAGGATCTGTGGTGGACAATCCCGGAGTTGCACTATCTATACCTACACATCAGGCAGGATCCGAGTAGGATGACCCAAGAGCTGCTTCCTTTCTTCCAGCTGTTGTCTTTTTCGGTTTTACTTTCATTCAGTTGCAGCTGTACTTTCAGTTGGGTTTGTATTCTGGCTCATTTACATTTCAGCACTTCTTTTGTACTTAGTGTATAACTTCCGCTTGTACTCTGTAGAGTGTTTTTACCTTTATAAAGGAAATGCCTTCCCAGTTATTGGGATTTATGCCTTTGGTTCTAGTCGCCATCCCTTGGCCTATGGATAGCGGGCTTGGGGTAGTCACGACATGGGCCCCGAGGATGGGTTGTGACAAATTGTTGTACCTACCCTTCAAGTAGGATCTGTGGTGGACGATCCCGGAGCTGTGCTATCTGTACCTACCCTTCAGGTAGGATCCGAGGAGGATGACCCATGAGCTACTTCCTTTCTTCCAACTGTTGTCTTTTTCTGTTGTAATTTCGTTTAGTTGTAGCTGTACTTTCATTTGGGTTTGTATTCTGGCCCATTTACTTTTCAGCACTTCTTTTGTACTTAGTTTATTACTTCCACTTGTACTCTGTGGTGTTTTTTACCTTTATTAAGGAAATTCCTTCCCAGTTATTGGGATTTACTCCTTTGGTGATAGTCACCAACCCCTGGCCTATGGAAGGCGGGCTTGGGGTAGTCATAGTAGGGGCCCTGAGGACGGGTCATGACAAATTGGTATCATAGGAGTTCGGTTCTACTACAAAAATAAAGACTCTGATCTTTTTCTATGTAAAGAAATAGTGTCAAAGGTAATAAGTGTGGTCTTTAGTTCAGGGAGTCCAGTGTTGGTGTGGTGGATGACGTATCCGTACCCTAGGTCCCTGACTTCTGATTTCTGACTTTGTGCACAAAAACCACTGATTGCGTGTGTGTTTCAAAAGTTTTAAAGTCGGCTCAAACCAGGTCATCTCACCAGATATAAATCGTTTGACATTTTCACGAATGTTTCTTTCAGGAAGCCTTTCCACGAACGACCAGCTAGAGCCCAGAGAGATGTGCGTATTGACAGCCTGCCGAGCGATGAGGCTTCGGTACAGGGCCCTCTTGCAGTAGAGGCACCGGCGGAGGCACCAGCGGTACTAGCATATGTTGGGCCACCGATGCCACTAGCCCCAGCACTAGGCGATGCACACCGATTGAGCACACTGCACGAGTTCCAGCGCCAGAGGCCACCCAGGTTCCGGGGAGAGACGGACCCGCAGGTGGCTGAGGATTGGCTGGAGGCTGTGGTGAGAGTCTTCTGGCTAGTGGGGATGCCAATAGATTTCATGGTGATATTTGTTGCCAGCCTCTTTCAGGAAGCAATAGGTAGGTGGTGGAGCCACTTGTTCTAGTTTTGCGACAGGATGACCTTCACATGGGGAGACTTCGAGACCTTCTTCAGGGTGGAGTTTGTACCAGTAGCTCTGCACCCTGAGCGCGTTCAGGAGCAGCTGCCTTTGCCGCATGTTTTCCCATCAGTAGCTGAGTCATCTGTAGGCAGTAGACATAAGATTCTTAGGTCCCATAGGACCAGACCAGTAGGTGGGCGACCTCGGGATATAGGATCATTAGTGTGGGGCACCCGGGTTGGAGTCAGAGCCAGGCGTTCTAGAAACAGACAGTGTTTCTCTTGTGGCAGGAAGGGTCACATGGCACGTGACTGTCCAACTCCTCGCATAGTTGATCCGCAGGCATTGGAGGAGCCACCGAGACAGAACCAGCGGCGAGTTCTTGAGCAACAGCCGATCAATGGACAAGGCAGCATAGCTCTGGAAGTAGGTGGAAAGGAGCGGAACTAGTGGATACCTTTTTGTTCTTGGTACTTCTAGTTCCATGTTTTGGTTCTTGTTTTGTCTTTTTACTATGAGATGCTATAATAAAAGACACTTATCTTTGTGGTGTTTGCTTTCCTTCCCTTTTGTTCTGTTGATACTGAGAGGTTCCGGTTAAAAACTGTTGACTTGACCCTCATATTTGGGATTTCTACTAGAGGAGACCTAGTGACCTCACACTGATGTCGACAGTGTGGCTCGACCCTTGGAGGCGAGAGTGAGAGTTGGATCTTTTGGTAGTTACGTCGAGGCATTATGACGTCATCCATGGCATGAATACATCATTCATGTCAGGATTGACTATTTTAGGAAATGGGCGTGGTTCATCCGGGGTATGAGACCGAGTTTATCTTTTCAAAAAGGGAGAAATCCTAGTAGCTCTTTCAGATTGTAGGAAAAGAAGGTGAAGATCATCCAGGAGCGGATGAAGACTGCATAGTGCAGTAAGAAACAGGAAACCGGCCCCATTCTTAGAGACTCAGGCATGTTAAATGTTTCAAGAAGAGAAATCTTTAAGGAGAGATGAGTCTGAAAAGCAGCAGACGTGGACGCAGAGCTAGGAGAGCATCATGAGGTGGTGTACATTTTAACTTGCTACAACCACCCGCTTTAGTTGTCCCCGCCAGGCTCAGAGAGCTGGTGGGTGGAGGAAGAGTGCGGCTGCATACGATCAAGGAGTGTGACCCAATGGCTCTAAAAATGATTCAAGGGATAGTCTGTGTCCACTATTAGCTGCCGTAGTAACAAACGTCGATATGAATCAGTCCTTTCACGAATCATGTCCTAGACCTAGAGTTTCCGGTATGCCGTGGACTTGACCATCACGTCTGGAGATACATTGGGAGGAGACTCAATAATCACACTTACGCTGACGGTGTGGTCAGACCCTCGAGGCGAGAGTTTCAGTTGGAATCTCTTGGTGACAACGTTGAGGCCTTACGACATTGGTTTGAGTATGGACTGGGCAATCACAGTTCATACACTGATTGAAAATTATTTTTTATTATTATGTAAGAATGTAACCCGAGGGGAACAAATCACGGGGGGCGAAAATAGTGGAGACCAAGTGAATCCTTTCGGATCACGTTAACACACTCGCACGAGAGGGAATTAAGACTATCAAACACTAACAAGGTCTCCTCCGGCCTGCCCCTACGAGCTAACACATCTACCGAAAAGTTGGTTTCCCTTACACTGTGATGGATCAGCTTGCCCTGGTTGGTCTCCGCTTTGCATCTTCTAAAAACGTACAACAAGCTCCATGGAACGTCACATTTCCCCTTAAGGGACAGAACTAGAATCTCTAAATCGGATTCAAACTCCACCACTTGAAAACCTCTTCTTCTGCATAACATGATACCTGAGAGGAGAGCTCTGAATTCCGCACCTAACGAAGTGCCCGGTCCGAAATAAGCGCTGAAAGCAATGTGAACCGAACCCCAGCTATCCCGAAGGATGCCACCACCTCTCATAATCCCCCCCGAACACGAGCCATCCACATTTAATTTTAATCCGCTAGTTGGAGGCTGCCACTGAAACCATCTCCCTTGTTGTGATACCTGGGCCCACTTTCCCTCTGCAAGATTCCCCATAATACCCACATGCAAGCCATTCTTGAAGATACCGGGCAGCTCTACTATGAGCAGTTTCATGCGGACCTGTAAATCCAGCAATGAACGTTTTCCTCCCAGTCTTACCTGGTTACGTGCTTCCCACAGAGTCCAACAAATGGAAATAAAAATGATCAAACCTGCTGAACGTTCCTCAACCCTGTTACCCAAGCCCGACAGCCATACCTCAATATAATCACGTACCGAAGGATCCTCCTCCTCAGGAACTTTGTATTGAGCGAACTGAGACCATAAGAACACTGCCCACTTCCCCTGAAAGAACAGGTGTAACGTTGTTTCCAACGTTGGGTTCTCACAACAGAAGCAACGCGAAGCCATGCTGACCCCTCTTTTCTTAATGTTCTCCTCTGTGGATACCGCTCGATTACGAACTCGCCACAGCAGGAAGTTCATTCTCGTCGGGATTTTCTAACACCACGTCAAACCATGTTCTGGTTCCCTGGTTGATGTCCTCTGATCCATACTTCTGAAGCCGTTCAAGCTGAACCGGCCCGACCCAGAAATGGAAAATCAACACCTGTCAGACACGTCACTCATAACAACACTATTGAAGGATAGAAGCTGCGAAGGGTTAAGATTTTCATGAATAAACTCGTAATTCTCGCACACCTCCCTGAAAGAGATATAAGGAGAGGGACATCCCTCATAGCCGAGCCTTTCTTCCAACCATGCATCATCCCAGAAACTGATATCCCCACGCCCAATCACCCATCTAGCGCGGCCATGCAAAACCTCCAAGTGAGAAACAATGCACCTGGAGAGTGCAGTCGCACGGTACCTGCTAAAACCACCTTGCGCTCCATACCTTGCTTTGTAAAATTTAGCCCAGAGGGATTTGCCCACTATCACTTCCCAAGCGAGTTTGTCTTGGAGACCCAGTATCGTTTCATTAATGTCACGAAGACCAATCCCACCCTCCTCCACAGGGCGGGCCATCCTTTTCCAGGAAGCCCAGTGGCATCTCCCCTCTCTTTTCTCATCCCAAAGAAAACTAGCGAGAATGCGTACAATCCTCTCCACCGTTCCCTTCGGCGGTTTGATGACAGCGAAAACTTGCATGGGTATCTAGAGTAGAACACTGTTAATCAAGGTGATCCTACCCCCGTAGGAGAGTAATCTATTCTTCCAGTTGAAAATACTTCCCAGGATACGGTCCACGATGTCGTTGAAGTGAGTCTTCAAAATCCTCCCGCATGATAGAGGAACTCCTAAATACACGATGGGAAGTTTCCATTGTCCGCAACCCATGGTTTCTTGAATACGTTTTCACCTCAAGTCCGAGCACCTATTTGAAATGAACAAATGACTCTTCGACCTGTTGATAGCTTGTCCACTAAGTTCCCCATACTCCGACATAATTCTCTTGAGCATATTCAAAGATCTCCTCCCTCCGTTCGTGAATATTAAAATGTCATCCGCAAACATGAGGTGTAAAACATTGAGGGAGTTCCTTCTTCCATGAAGCGGCTTCAGCCTCCCCTGTGCTGATTCCTTCTTCAGGTTTCTGGATAGGGCATCCTGAGAAAGTACAAACAAAAGGGGCGAGATTGGGTCTCCCTATCGGACCCCCCTCACTGATTTAAAGAAACTGAAACACCTGCCAAGTAGTGAAATAGAAATCCATGGTGAGGCAAAGCACCTGAAGCACAAATCACAAAAAGACTCCTGAAAGCCGAAACCTCACATCACCCGCAGAATGAAACTCCATTCTAGATTATCATAAGCTTTGCAAATATCCACCTGCCAAACTATATTAGAACCCACAGACCGTTTGTTCTGGTCGTGAACCAATTCACTTGAAATAGCTACTACTCCCTGAATACTCCTCTCCTGTATGAAGCCATGCTGTTCTTCAGATACTAGCCTCAGAATCACATTGGCCAATCTCCTGCTTATGGTCGTTGCCAAAATCTTATAAGAGATGTTACAAAGGCAAATCGGCCTGAAATGATTAACGAGGGTGGGATCCTTAACTTTTGGAACCAGAACCACTCTTGAAGAGGTGATCCCTCTACACAGATGAGCTCCCCGAAAAAAATCACAAATGGCCTCTACCACACATGGCCCCACCACGTCCCATGCAGCACATAAAAAGGACGTCGGGAAACCATCAGGTCCTGGAGCACTCTCCTTCGACATGCTTCCCAGGGCCTCCCTAATTTACTTCTCGATCGGAATTCTGGACAGGTGCTCATTCTCAGAAAGAGATAAAAAGCAAGGCAAACCCTCCAAGAAAGAAGATGCCCCTAGAGACTCTCTACGAAACCCAGACGAAGCTTCACCTGCCCATATGCCCTCAAAATGCTTCAACACAACCTTGCCAGCCTCCATAACATCCGTAGTAAACTCCCCATCTTCTTTTTTAAAGTTGATCTTCGAGGTCCTCCTTTCTTTGATAGAGTCCTGAAAGAACGTGTTGTTGCGGTCCCCCTCTTTTAGCCAACGCCCACGGGAACGTTGTGCGTAAACCCTCTCCATCTCCAGAAGTTTCTCCACCAGAATAGCATTTTTATCACATAGATTGGTGAAGGTGTTCTCATCCCAGGAAACCTGTAAGCTCTCCTCAAGTCTGCCAACTTCGTCCTGTAAGTTGGATATTCCATTACTCCAGTCAGGTTGCTCCACAATCCATTGTTTGATATCCTGTTTTAACCTTTTGAGGCGATTAACCAGCCCATCCCATGACGTCTTACTCTCCTCCAGAAGCCAGGACGACCTTACCAGTTGCATGAAACCTTGATTCCTGTGCCACACACTCGAATAATAAAAGGTCTTTCCAACCACGCTTTTGCGTTTTATCTCCAATATTTCAAGAAGAGTAAGCTTTTCTGATTTTATTTGAAATGTGCATAATTTGTGTGAAATATTAATGTTTTAATATGAAGTATAATATTTGAGCATTTTTAGAAGTAGTCCAATTGAGTCAGTTTAATGTTTTAATAATAACTATCACTATAATGATCCAAATTGTGTGGTTCTTGTTTTTTAGGATTCTCCTTTCAATAGAAAACATTTCATTAGAAGGTACCATGATCCAAGTATTCCATTTGAAGGGTCATATGGTCCTCACAAGAAAGACCAACGAATCTGTGAACAAACTGGACCAGCCTGGAAGATTGATTTACTGGGATCCATCCAGAATTCCAAAAACATTAACTATCCAAACTAATTCGGGGGAAAATACATTTCGTCTTTATAAAAATTTCAAGGCCCAAATCCAAGTACAAGGGGCCCAAATGAGGCTTTGAAGTCCACACCACCATTCTGGCCGAGAATTAAAATAAGTATAGTATTCATGACATATCTAATGATTTAAGAATAATATCGAGCTGAGATTTTGCAGTGAGCAAGAGGCAATATAGGTGGACGACTTTGTTGAAGAAACCATTCGGAGTTGAAGGCATCTTAATATTGAAAAACCGTTTCACATTCTGGACTTGAAAAAGACTGGATTGAAATGGACAGTTTTACTTTGTTTAATAAACCAACCATTATGCTTGATACTTAAGTCCAAAGGATTCAAAACTTTTCGAGTAGTCGGAAAACTTTATTATATACAACTTTGAAGAAGGAGATATCTCGAAATTCGGCTGTCATGATGTCAATATCTACGAGCCAAGTGAAGGGGTATTGTTGGAATGTAAACAGTCCACTCCTAGGGCTATAAATACTCTTTCCTTCTCTCCTTGAGAGGGGTTGGCATTTCAGAAGAGAGGAGAACATATTGTCAAGACCAAGGAATTTCCAAAGGCTTGGGAGGATTTTCCGTACTCATGTTTTCACTTGAGAGACCTTTCCGCCTCTCTTTGTTTTCACTGAATTTCGTGTTCTTCATTTTTGTAATTTTGTAAGTCTCTTTCTTTGTAATTCTGTTTTAATGAATGTTACTTATTCAATATCTCTTATTCTCATCCACCTTCTGTATTTTAATATTTATGTTCTTAAAATAGTTTAAATTCAGTTAAATCCCCTTCCCTTATTTAGCTTTCTCATTCAATCGAATGTTCATTTTTAATTATCATCATTGTTCGTGTGTGTGTGTTGACGTACCACTCTTTTCTTATCCCTTTCTTTTTCTTCTCTTATTAATTTATAATTATAATAATTATAACCAGATTATTAAACACCCAAATGGCTGAGTAAATCCATCATTGGGGTGAGTTATAATTTAGGTATGTTAAGTGATTTAGAGATTCTGCTCGATGAATATTCTTTGAATTAACATTGTGTATGTTGGACTTAACATGTTATTGATTAATGACTTTTTTTCTTTAACATGTGGTTTCCATGGATTATTGGAACCATAAATACACCACCATAAATAATATCTGATTGATATTATAACCTTATGTTAAGTTAAGGCTTGGTTTAAAGCCTTAACACTTTGGAATTCTAATCAACATCATCTTGTGACATGGGTGTTAATTTAAATGCAATATAAAGCAGAGCTCAAGGATATCACAAGATTAACTAACCTAATGATGAACTCACCCCAATCATTATAAATTTGTTAAATCAATAATAATAAATTATTCATTTCAATTATGCTCTGCAAACAACCCCCCCCCCAATCAGAATACTATTAACTAAAAACAATCGACTATTATGAAGTACCATCGTCGAGGATTCGACCCGAGTGTTGCTATACACATTAGCAGAGCACCGAAACCTTGATCGGTCGATAGGCGACAATCATACGTGTGTTTAAAATGGCTCCATTGCTGGGGATGGTGCTATAAGTAGTTATTCATTTCTGGTTATTTTCAAAAAAACCAAAAAAAAATTAAAAAAATTAAAAAAAACACAAAGAAAAACTCGTCTTCCTCTCTATTCCAAAATCTCTCTGAATTCCCCGTAGCCTTCCAAACAATCCCTCGGATTTGTTTGACCCTGAAATTGAGCGAACACTTCACCAACTTAGGAGGAACATAAGTGATACTCAAATAATTCAAGAACCAGACCTCATCCAACCAGTTGAAATTGAAATTGCCAATCATATGGAACAAACCCTAAAAGAACTCGATGCCCCGGATATGAATTACCAACCTCTTGGTATTCAATATCCAATCATTGATGCTGACTTCGATCTCAATTCAGGTTTGATTCATCTTCTCCCTCATTTTCACAGGCTAGCCGGTGAGGATCCACATCTTCACCTTAAAGAGTTCCAAGTAGTACGCTCTACCATAAAGCCTCAAGGGGGTTCTGAAGAACAAATAGAACTCCAAGAATTCCCTTTTTCCCTAGCTGACACTCCTAAGTCATGGATCTACTACCTACCTCCTGGTTCCATAACTACATGGAATGACATGAAGCATCTCTTTCTAGAAAAATTATTTCTTGCTTCTTGTACCACTTCCATCCGAAAGGAAATAAGTGGTATCCATCAATTCTCAAATGAATCACTCCATGAGTACTGGGAGAGGTTCAAAAAGCTTGTGGCAACCTTCCCACACCATCAAATCCCTGACCAACTCTTGATCAAATACTTCTATGAGGGGTTATTGGCTATAGAGCGAACCCTCATTGATGCCGCAAGTGGCGGTGCTCTTGTTGACAAAACTCCAGCAGCTGCAAGAGATCTCATAAGTAACATGGCTGCAAACACACAAAAATTCCATACCCGAGAACATGATCAAGTCAAACAAGCCCAAGATAATCAATCCATAGAGCCTAACAAGATGACTGAGTGGATGAGTGAACTTACAAGTCTTGTGTGTCAACTAGCGGTGGCTACCAAAGCCCCAAACTCATCTTCTCCACAGTCACTATTCCCTGGACCTATCAAGAATTGTGGAATCTGTAGCTCCCCAGATCTTCCAATAGACACATGTCCACAACTTCAAGAAGATCAATCCGATTCATCCGGACCAATGGAGCTCAATGCAGTATATGCCCAGTGGAACACCAATCCTCAACTATCAGGTCAGTTTGTTAGAAACTTCAACCAAACTCACTCTGAGCCCTGCTCTTCTTCCTATAACCAAGGCCTTAGCTATGGTAATCCCATTTCTCATCCCCCTCAATTCCCTCCTCAAAACCCAAACCAGTTTCAACACTGTCAAGGTGTTGGTAACTTCCAACAACCTTACCCTTTTGTCCATCAACCTCAATGGATCAATCCTCCTATTCCTCCTCCTGGATTCCATTATCCTAGTGAGCCTTCCCAATTACAAAACCAATACAATCGATTTACCAAGAACCGAAATCAAGGCAATCCCAACGAGGGACAAGCCTCTTCTTACAAGCACCCATGGGAAAGTGCAGTGAAAGATCTTGCCTCCTTCACCCGTTCTAGCCTTAAAAACATTGAAACTGAAAAAGGTCAACTTGCATCCCACCTGAGCCAGCAACAACAATCAAATTCTTCCCTACTCCCAGATCAACCATTAACCAACCCCAAGGGCAATGCAAGTGCAATTGCACTTAGATTAGGAAAGAAACTTGCTATGCCTCAAGATAAATCCTCAAACCCTCCTTTGAATGTTGACCTAGAAAATGAAAAGAAAAAGAAACTTGAAAAGGAACTTGAAACCATTCCCTCACCTCATTCCATTCCACTTAGGAATCCAATTCCTTTTCCTCATGCCATTTCTAAACCAAGGAAGTCCTTTGAACCTAATCCTGAAATTCTCGACAAGTTTAGACGTGTTGAAGTCAACATTCCCCTCTTAGATTCCATAAAAAAATTCCTAAGTATGCCAAGTTTCTTAAGGAATTGTGCACCCACAAGAGGCAACTTAGGACATTTGAAAATGTTTCCACCCATCAGTCTATTCCCATAAAGTGCAAAGATCTAGGGACCTTTATAGTCTCCTGCCAAATTGGATGTTCCAACTTTGATGATGCACTCATAGACCTATGAGCCTCAATTAATGTTATGCCCAAATCCATATTCTCTGACCTTGGTCAAGGACCCTTGCACCCAACGGGTGTGGTCATTCAATTATCCAATCGAAGCACAGCCAGTCCTGAGGGAATAATTGAGGATGTCCTTGTCCGAGTAAATGATCTTATCTTCCCTGCTGATTTCTATGTTCTTGACATGGAAGGTGAGACGAACTCTTCTCGATCTCCCATAATTCTAGGAAGACCATTCCTCATGACTGTGAGAACCAAGATTGATGTCCATTCAGGCATCTTATCCATGGAATTCAATGACCAAATGGTCATGTTCAACATTTTCCAAGCCATGTGATACCCATCTGAGGATCACTCTTCATTCTCAATCCATGCTTCTGAGGACACTTCTAAGAGTCAATAAAACCCCAATCCACCATGTTCTTCATGTTATAATGATAAAGGATCTTGTGAAATATGAACTAGGATTAACAAAATCATAAATGGTGAAGTTGATGTGGACCTCTCATTCATAGACTCCATAAATCTAGAGGAACTTGAAAACTCTCTTGAATCCCACATCAACTCTGATCTCTACTACTCCACCTTAGATAGTATTGGGAAAAATGAATCTGATGCAACTGAAGTCCCATCCTCCATTTCTGAGTTTCCTAACCCAAAAATTAATGATGAGACTAATCTAAACCCCCTTCCTAAACACTTGAAATATGTATTCCTTTTCCATGATCACTCTTATCGTGTCATTATCTCTGCCACACTTACTGAAACTAAAGAGTCCAAACTTGTTCAAGTATTAGAGGAAAACAAAAAGGCCTTAGGTTGGACCCTAGATGACATACCAGGAATCAACCCTGCCCTTTGCATGCATCACATCCATCTGAAGGAGAAATTCAAACCAGTTAGACAACCCCAATGAAGACTCAATCCACTCATACTTGAGGTAGTTAGGGAAGAGATCACCAAGCTTCTTCAATCTGGTATTATCTACCCAATTTCTGATAGTGAATGGGTTAGTCCAATTGAATTTTTACCTAAGAAGGGTGGGATTACTGTTGTCACAAATGAACATGGGGAGGTAGTCACAACTCGAGTGAAGAAAAAATGGCCTGTATGCATCGATTATAGAAAATTGAATGCTGAAACACGAAAATATCACTACCCTCTTCCATTCCTTGATCAAATTCTAGAAAGATTAGATGGAAAGTAACACTATTGCTTTCTTGATGGATACACCTGCTATTTTAAAATCCCAATCTCACCTCAGGACAAAGAAAAGACTACTTTCACATGCCCCTTTGGAACATATGCATATAGAAGAATTCCTTTTGGCCTTTGCAATGCTCCTGAAACATTCCAAAGGTGTATGATGAGTATCTTTTCAGAATTCATTGAACACTACATGGAAGTCTTCATTGATGACTTCACTATTTATGGTGAGTCATTTGAATCTTGTTTGAATTCACTCTCTCTAGTCCTTCAAAAGTGTGTCAAGTGCAACCTTGTGTTAAATTTTGAAAAATGTCACTTCATGGTTTCAAATGGGATTGTTCTAGGGAAAATAGTTTCAAAAGATGGTATTGAAGTCGATCCTGCCAAAATTGAAGTGATCCAATCACTTCCTCCACCCACTTCTGTTCGAGACATCCATTCATTCCTCGGTCATGCCCGTTTCTTTCGGAGATTCATCCATAAATTCAGTAGGATTTCCCTCCCACTCACTCGGTTGATCCAAAATGATGTCACATTCCATTTTGATGAGGTTTGCAAGAGAGACTTCATTTAACTCAAAACTGCTCTTACATCTACCCCAATAATCCGACCCACAGATTGGTCTTTACCTTTTGAATTGATGTGTGATGCTTCGGATAGAGCTTTTGGGGATGTTCTTGGTCAAAGAAGAGAAAAAATTCCTCATGTCATCTATTATGCCTCAAAAACATTGGATGAAACTCAATCTCAGTACACTGTGACTAAAAAGGAACTTTTAGCTGTGGTTTATGCCTTAGATAAATTTCGTCCCTATCTCTTAGGTGCCAAAATCATCATCTTCACATACCATTCTGCTATTAAGTTCTTACTCAAGAAAAGTGATTCCAAACCAAGGGTAACAAGATGGATTCTAATTCTCCAAGAGTTTGTCCATGAAATCAATGATAGAACTAGAAAAGAAAACCCTGTGGCTGATCACATGAGTAGAATTTCTAATTCTTCTCCTTCAGAAATCATCGATCCTTAATTCCCTAATGAGAAACTTTAATCTATCACTCCAAAAATACCATGGTATGCCCCAATTGTAAATTACTAGGTTTCTGGTGTTTTTCATGAAATATTTTCAAAATAAAAAAAATGAAGTTGAAAAGTGATTCAAAATACTATTTTTGGGAAGAAAATAAACTTTGGAAAACTGGGGCAGACATGGTAATTAGGAGATGTGTTGATGAAAATGAGCATTCTTCCATCTTAGAATTCTGTCACTCACTTCCCAGAGGTGGCCACTTTGGACCACAAAGGACCTCCCGAAAGGTCCTAGACTCTGGATTCTTCTGGCCTTCGCTCTTCAAGGACTCACATGAGTTCTGTCAATCATGGCCCACTTGCCAAAAGTTCGGCACAATCTCCAAAAGAAATGAAATTCCCCAAAATCCCTTAATATTTTGTGAAATCTTCGATGTTTGGGGCATCAATTTCATGGGACCATTTCCTTCTTCCTATAGATTCTCATACAACCTTCTGGTAGTTGATTATGTTTCAAGGTGGGTTGAGGCCAAACCCACTAGAAAGGATGATTCACATACTGTTAGTGAGTTCATAAAGACACACATCTTCCATAGATTTGGCACACCTCGTGCTTTGATAAGTGACTTAGGAACCCATTTTTATAATAAAACCATGGATTCTCTTTTGAAAAATAATGGGGTTGTTCATAAAACTTCAACTGCATATCACACCCAAAAAATGGTATGGATGAACTTTCTAATAGGTAAGTGAAAAGAGTTCTTGAGAGAATTGTAAAACCCACCAGAAAAGACTGGCCTGAAAGACATGGTGAATCACTTTGGGCTTATCGAACTGCCTATAAAACACCCATTTGGATGTCTCCTTTTTGTCTTGTTTTTGGTAAAGCATGTCACTTACCAGTTGAAATACAACATAAGTTATTTTTTTTAGTGAAAACATGTAATTTTGATCTTGAAAAATCTGGTGAAGAAAGATTGTTGCAATTGGATGAACTGGAGGAGCTTCAAATTGAATCCTATGAGAATTCCAATCTTTACAAAGAGAAGGCTAAGGTACTCCATGACAGAAACATTCTGAGAAAGGTATTTCATGACGGTGAAAAGGTAATGTTCTTCAATTCTCGATTCTGACTTCACCCAGGTAAGCTTAATTCTCGTTGGGAAGGTCCTTTTATTATCGCTAATGTTTACCCATTTGGTGTAGTGCAAGTCCAAGAACCCTCTTCCAAAAGGACATTCACGGTTAATGGACATCTTTTAAAGCATCACCAGGAGAGGACATGCAATCCTGGGACAACATCAACTTCCACTGGCTCCCCAAATTCTCTAGCTGACCTACCACTAGATGGAGAAGGCGACCCGCCAAATCCAAACCAGGGGGAACCTCTTTTCCTTTAACTCTCTCTATTTTTTCCTCTCTCTACCTCTTTCTTCTTCTTCCTCTCTCTTTCATTTTTTAACCATTTTCTTTATCAAAGCCTTTATTTTTCACTTTCTCTTTTGTGTGGGTGTATCTTTACTAAAATAAATACCTAAAAACCCAAAAAAATCACTTAAAAAAAATTATAAATCATGCTTACTCACCATCAAGTTTTGAAATTTTGTACAACCATTTTGGGGAGTTAACAGACATGTTTTCATCTCAAAAATATTGTATTTTCATTATGACTTTGGATAAATAATTTTGTGTCAAAACCAACACATTTTGACTGCTCAATTTTTGATTTGGAAAATTATTTTCCCCATCCGTGAGAACAAACATTTTCTTTCATGCCAAGGCCACCTATGGACATCTTTTAAAAATTTTTGTTTTCACCCCCATTTGTGAGTCTTGAGTTTGTGGACCTTTGAGCTGAATTGCCTACCTTAGTGTGTATTAATATGATAGAGACATTTTCTGAACCACGTGAAAATCGCAATAGCCAAATAGCCTCCCATTTCCCATACATTAATCCTCCTTTTGAAAGCCCCTTTGAGCCTACGAAAACCTTTTCTTTGATAGCCACATTACAATCCCAATACCTTATCCCACCCAATATCAACACAATACCTTATCCCACCCAATATCAACATGGATTTTCATTGCAAAAGTTTTTGAAATTTAAGTGTGGGGGGGGGAATGGATTTCATTTTTGGGTATCATTTCCTTACTTTCTGGTGTGTTATCATATTCTTTAGGGCAAGCATCCAATTTAGTGTGTGGGGGGGGGGGGGGTTGTTATTCAGTGGGATTTGGGAATTTATTGTACAAATGATATTGAAAAGTGTTCAAAAAAATTCAAAAACAAAATTCATAAAACAAAATTCAAAAAAAATGGGTTGTGTCTTGGGTAGGTCAAAAATCACTCTTCCTAAACCTTTGATCTTGTTATAACTATTACAATTAGTGTCATGAAGAGATAAAACATGGGTTGGGATATGAGTGTGAGATCTGTCTCAAGGTCAACATTCGAAAAAACAAAGAAAAAAAATAACACTTGCATTATATTCTTATATAATTGGGAGAAGTTTGGTGGTTTGTAAATATTTCATCTTCTCATCACCTTCATATTTTCTTTCTCTACTGTGTCATTCTTCAAACAATCATTCCCTTGTAAATATGTGTTTTCATTTCCTTCCATGTTTTATTTCAAAAAAATGTGCATTGTTTTTTTATAAAGGTATTTTAACCCTCTTATTATCTCTCTTCGACATTATATTCCTACCATCCCATAGCCACAGAAAAACCCCTTCAAAAGACCTCTTTATTTTTGAGCACTTTGGATAGGGAGTGGAAGCTGAGAGCTTTTACAAACTCTATGATTTTCACTTTTGGTTGGTGAAAGAGTGAACCTCCACAAATGAATTTTATCATCTCGAGAGGTGTGAGTTTTGAGTATCCACATTTTCCATTTCTAAATTTGAGCATGAAAAAATGAATTAGTTTTGGAACATTGTTTCTATATCAACTTGTGGTGTAATTTAAAATAGATGAGTGAAATAGTTTAAACCTTCCCTGATTGGAGAAAACAAAATTTTAATATTTGTTGGTGAGTAAAAATGATTTTGTCATGTTTTTATATTTGTTGCACATGAGGACATGGACAAAACTAAGTTTGGGGGAGTTGATGTTATTAATATTTTAATGACTTATTATATTCCCCCTTTACTAATTTTTTTTGAAATGTGCATAATTTTTGTGAAATATTAATGTTTTAATATTAAGTATAATTTTTGAGCATTTTTAGAATTAGTCTAATTGAGTCAGTTTAATGTTTTAATGATACCTATCACTATAATGATCCAAATTATTTTTTCTTGTTTTTTAGGATTCTCCTTTAAATATAAAACATTTCATTAGAAGGTACCATGAGCCAATTCTGCCATTTTAAGGGTCATATGGTCCTCACAAACAAGACCATAGAATCTGTGAACAAACTCGACCAGCCTTGAAGATTGATTTACTGGGCTCCATCCAGAAGTCCGAAAACATTATCTCTCCACAATACTTCGGGGGACACTAAATTTCATCTTGTATAAAAATTTCAAGGCCCCAATCCAAGTACAAGGGGCCCAAATAAAGCTTTGAAGTGCAGACCACCATTCTGGACGAGAATTAAAATTAGTATAGTATTCATGACATATCTCATGTTGTAAGCATCAAATAAAGTAGATATTTTTCGGTGTGAAATAGGGGATATAGGTGGAGGACTTTGTTGAAGAACCCATTCGGATTTTAAGGCATATTCATATTCAAAAACCCTTTCACATTCTGGACTTCAAAAAGACTGGATTGAAATGGACAGTTTTACTTTGTTTAATAAACCGGCAATAACTTTTGATCCTTAAGTCCAAATGCCTCCAAAGTTTTAGAGTAGTATTCCAACTTTATTATCTACAACATGGAAGAAGTAGATGTCTCGAAATTTGGCTTTCATGATGTCCATATCTGCGAGCCATGTGGAGGGGTGTTGTTGGAATGTAAACAGTTCACTCCTTGGGCTATAAATACTCTCTCCTTCTCTCCTTGAGAGGGGTTGGCATTTTAGAAGAGAGGAGAACATATTGGAACAAACAAGGCCTTGTAAAAGGCTTGGTAGGATCTTCCATACACAATTTTTCACTTGATATATCTTTCCTCCTCTCTTTGTTATCACTTAATTTTGTGTTCTTCGTTTTTGTAATTTTGTAAGTCTCTTTCTTTGTAATTCTATTTTAATGCAAGTTACTTATTCAATATCTGTTATTCTAATACACATTCTGTAGTTTAATATTTATGTTCTTAAAATAGTTTAAATTCAGTTCAATCCCCTTCCCTTATTTATCTTCCTCATTCAATCGAAAGTTTATTTTTAATTATCATCATTGTTAGTGTGTGTGTGTCGACGTACCACTCTTTTCTTATCCCTTTCTTTTTCTTCTCTTATTATTTTATAATCATAATCATTATAACCGGATTATTAAACACCCAAATGGATGAGCAAATATCTCATTGGGGTGAGTTATAATTTAGTTATGTTAAGTGATTTAGAGCATCTTCTCGATGAATATTCTTTGAATTAACATTGTGTATGCTGGACTTAACATGTCATGGATTAATGACTTGCTTTTTTTAACATGTGGTTTCCATGGATTATTGGAACCATAAATACACCACAATAAACAAGATATGATTGAGATTATATCCTTAAGATATTTTATGGCTTGGTTTAAAGCCTTAACACTTAGGAATTCTAATCAACATCATCTTGGGACATGGGTGTTAATTTAAATGCAATATAAAGCAATGCTCAAGGATATCACAAGATTAACTAACCTAATGATGAACTCACCCCAATAATTATAAATTTTTTAAATCAATAATAATAAATTTGTCATTTCCATTAAGCACTTCAAACAAACCCCCCCCAATCAGAATACAATAAACTAAAAACAATCGACTATTACGAAGTACCATCGCTGAGGATTCGACCCGAGTGTTGCTATACACATTAGCAGAGCACCGAAACCTTGACCGGTCGATAGGCGACAATCGGCCATGCGTTTCAGTGGGTGAAAAGGAAACCCCAGGCAGCATAGGATAAACTCATGCATAGGAGGGTGTGACCGATCACTCTTGAGTCGGTCAACCTTACCCTCATGGAAGCAGTCGTTTTGAGTTTCAGTTCTAACAAGAATTAGAGACCTCTAGAGTTCGAGGATGATGATCACGTCCATATATGGGTCTCACCTCGACTAGGTTTACGGAGATGTGGCTGAGGTGACAAGTTATATCTGATGTTCAACGGACCTTTCTAGGTCCTCAGTAGGGTAGGAGAGGTGGTTTACCCCTTGACCCATCCACCTTAGTTGCACCAGGTGCACGACGACTTCCACGTATCTCAACTAAGGAGATACGTGATTGACCGAACGCATATCATCGACCATGGGGAGCTAGACATGGGTGATGGGGTGACTTTCACGGAGGTTCCAGTGGGGATTGAGGATCGACAGGAGAAGATCCTATGAGGACAGTCGTTTCCTTGGGTGTGCTTTCACTGGCAGTACGAGAACCTCCAAGTGAGCACATGGGAGCAGAAGGCTCAGATGCATGCCCAGTACCACTTTTGCATCCCTAGTTTGTGTTAAAGCTTTACAGGGACGTAAATCCCTGAGCTGGGCGTAATGTAAAGACCTGAAAATTTCAAGGCAAATTTTTTCTTAATTTTCTTTGGAATTTTACGAGAACGCAGTTCCTGACGGAGCCTGATTCTGAGGCCCGGTGTGCCCAGAATCATTTTCCAATGTTTAGCTCGGGTACGTTCAGTGAACAAACGAGCGGGTTTTTCTAACTTTTGAACCGGTGCTCAGAATTGAAATATGAGGGCACTAATAGAATCACAGCACCGATAATTGCTTAGAAACACCTTTTCCAGAGTAGCATTTTCTCAGGTGTGGTTATTAATTTTTTTTGGGTTAAGTAAAGGAATAAAATAAAAGTGGTGCAAAAAATTTTATTTTTTAAAAAAAGTGATAACCTAAGATAAATGGTTGAGTGGGACCCACATCCTAACTAATCCACTAGGTAGGATACTAGTGGGGTGGGGCCCACATGAGCCCCACCCTTTCAACTTCCTCAACCCCTCCTTAATTTCAGTAACACCCCCCCCCCCCAATTAATGAAGGTCAACTCGTGCGTTTATTTAAATATTAAACGCCTCTTTTAATTAGGTGGTTTAAACGTTGCAATTAAATTCAATTAATTGGTTGATTCAAATTTTGAATTTCAAAGACGTTGGATTGTGTGTTAATAAAATAAGAGAAGTCTTATTTTATTATGGTTGGGCTTGTTGTGTTGAGTTTTTGGGTGAAAAAGGGGAGTCTTGAAGTTCTTCATTCTTCATCAAAGAACGCGAAGAACGCACCACCGACGATGAAAAACGCCAACCTCCAACGACGGATAACGGTGAGAGACGTCTTCCTCAGGGATCGATGACCCGACGCACATCTCCTCATTCCTTCTTTCCGCGTCCAAGGAAGGGATACATCGTTCCTCCGCGACGCAACGATCTTTCTTCTTCCACGACGATCATTTCTACGACGTCCCTTTCTGCGAAAAACCTCGTTCGATGACTACGCTCGAAGTAGGGGATTTAATTGTTTGTTCGTGAATACATCAGTCTCCATTTTCTTCGTTTCAAATTGGGCCACCTGTTTCCACATAACGAGAGGAGGTCGGACTGCACGAACACGGCCGAACCTCCTCCCCCTTGTTAGTTTGATTTTATTGCGGCACATGCAAAGGCGGCGCGGTGCCGTTGCACTATGAAAAAACAATGGGAATGGGAAAGGACGCACGACGCCATCTTGCCGCGCCGATAAAGTCGAACAAGGTCGCGACGCCATCGCACCGTGCTGGAGAATCACGAAAAACACCGCGGCCGGAGAGGGGCCACGGCAGAGGGGCGCGGCTCCATTGCGCCGCGCCGGATGGACCAAGGCCGCGACTTTAAGTCACGGTGGAGCAAGGACCGCCGGCCAACTTCCGGCCGCCAGCGTCGGAGCAGGGGGCCAGTCCCATGGTGCAGCAGCCAGGTGACCAGAGTGGGCCGACCGGTCAGAGGAAAAGCCGGGCATTCGTAACCCTCGGTTGGCCGAACAGCAACGACCCCCACGTGGGGGCCGTGTTGAATGAGACAGGGGCAGCGCCCCCCCCCCCTTTTGACCGGCCTGCTCGGTGTAACCGAGATGGACAGCGGACAGCAAGCGTGCCAGCGCACCAGGCCGGGCCGCGCCAGCCAGGCCACGCGGCGCCCAAGCGGGCCGGACCCGGACCCGGGTCGGGTCAACCCAGTTCCGGCCGACCCAGGGGGTCTCGGGCTAGGTCGATCCGGGCCCAAAACCCCCACTTTCATACCTCTTACGGTCTTTTTCCCATATCATGGTCTGAGTACCTCTGATCGACGCCCCGTTAGCTGTGATGCGATCCTTGGATCGAGACGGTCGTTTCGGTATATTACACTCAAGGTTTCTGAGAACTTTGAGTACGGCCGGGTTGGTTCGGATACGAAACCAACCAGGCCCTCAGAGCAGAATTTCTTATATCTTGAGCTCCGGACATTTGATTGACGTTCCGTCAACTTTTTTGGATTCCTCTTGATGAGATGAAACTTTTGGAATGCTTTTCTAGAGTTTTGGTTGCAGTTGGATAGTGGGCGTGTTGGATTGTACCCGAAATCCAACTGGACCCCAAGAACGGAAAAGCTGATAACCTTCAGACCGAACATCCGTTTGACGAACCGTCAGCGGCGTTGGTGATCATGTTGTGAAACGGTCCCTATGATCATACCCTATGAGTGTTCAGGGTAAAGTTGAGATATGGACGGGTTGGTTTGGACATGAAACCAACCGGGCCGCTGGGACGAAAAAGCTAGTAACTCATAGACCGAGCTTCTGATTGACGCGTTGTCTATTGCATTGAGACCCCTTTGATGAGGTGGTCCTTTGAGATACTTCTTCATGGGACTTTTTGATACGTGGACTATCGGCCAGTAGCTCGTTGAGCGGACCCTCCAGGAGACGAGCGTACGGAGTACGGAGACCGTGTAGCCGACCGAGACCTGACGACTGCTTGACCGACTCGACTTGGAGTGAGTCAACTAACCCAGTGGATGGAGCACTACTTTGTTTGGGTGAAAACCCATGGCGAATGGAGCACTACTTGTTTGGGTGCAGACCCGCGGTACTCGTCCGGAGAGTACCTCTGCAGGCTATTAGGGTGTGTGCACTACTGTGTTTTGGTAGCATACCCCGGCGGAAAGCACTACTGTGTTTGGCTGGCTGGCCCGCGGTACTAGACAAGAAGAGTACATCAGCAGTCTTATCTTAGTGAGCAGTACTTCGGAGTCGTGATAGGATCATTGTACACTCCAAAGACGGGGCTCTTCAACAGTTATGGTTTCCATAATGAAAATCCTAGTTTGAGCTGAGTCTATGTCCTTTGTGTTTACCTCATGAGTGAGATGGGTCACATGATTACTTAGATATATGTATGGTCATATACCTGGGTAGTGGTTATCCGTTGATTTCATAATCTTTGTGTTTCCTCATGATTGATTTGGGTTACTTGATAACTTAGGTATATGTATGGGAATATACCTAAGTAGTGGTTGTTTGTTGAGATCTTCTTTGTGGTTATCCTTGTTGGATTTAGTGAGACCTTGATGGACTCAGGGTCCCTACTGAGTATTGTTATACTCACCCTTGCACGGGCTATGCCCGCACCTCGTTGTGTTGGTTGCAGACGATGGGCAGTGCTGACTGAGGCAGAGTGTTCGAAGACTGGACGATTCCCGGATGTGGACCTCACGACGAGTCAGTATCAAGAGGTGGACTTCACGGCGAGACGATACTCGGAGGAGGTTGACGGGTAAGAGCATTGCGGATGATATATGTACCTACCCTTTAGGTAGGATCCGTGGTGGATGATCCAGGAGCTGCGCTATCTGTACCTACCCTTCAGCAAGGATCCTATGAGGACGACCCAATAGCTGCTTCCTTTCTTTCAGCTATTTTCTTTTTCTGTTGTACTTTTTTTCAGTTGTAGTTGTACTCTCAGTCAGGTTTGTATTCTGACCCATTTACCTTTCAGCACTTCTTTTGTACTTAGTGTATTACTTCCGCTTGTACTATGTGGTGTTTTTTACCTTTATAAAGGAAATCACTTCCAAGTTATTGGGATTTACGCCTTTGATGCTAGTCGCCAGCCCCTGGCCTCTGGAAGGCGGGCTTGGGGTAGTCACAACATGAGCCCCGAGGACGGGTCGTGAAAAAGTTGTATGTAATCTGATGTGATTTATTTATAACAATAAGGAATGACATGGTCTATTACCATCAATGAAGTTATTTACAAATAGTTACGTTATCAATTGAGCAATATAAAAAATACATTCCATTACCTCTAAAATTACATTAAGTTTTAAAATAATTATTTAATATACTTCATATACATGTGTAAGTTATTTACCATTTAATTTAATACACATCCCCTTATGATTATATTGATTTTATATCTTTATAAAATAATAGTGATGATCTGTAATCAAATTTGAGTCCATTAAATTATCTGATTTGATATACATATTTCATAGTAATCACATTGAAATTAGTTGCTTCCATAATATTTTCAAAAACATTGATTTAGAAAACACCATAAAAATGATCAAAAACATAGTATAGAATATATCCTAACTATTAGGCTCAATCTGGAACTAATATTTACTCAAAAATCTATGACCTTGAAATATCATGTGGTACAACCCCTTGAATTACAACAATAATAAGTGGATGTGTATTAAATTAACATATTTATAAAATAATAGTGATGATCTGTAATCATATTTTATTCCATTACATTATATGATTATTTTTACACATGTTATAGTAATCACATACAAATTAGATGAATCCATAAGATTTTCCAAAAAAATGATATAGATAAAACCAAAACAAATGATCAAAAAAATAGTATAGAATATATCATAACTATTAGGCTCAATCTGGAACTCATATTTACTAAACAATATATGACTGTGAAATATCATGTGCTACAATTCATTATCACATGTCAAATTGATTTCAAAATACAAATGAATAGTTCTTTAAAAAAAATCCAATGTAGGGACATTTAAGAAACCCATATCATCATTTCACAAACTAATGATTTTTTTAAAAAGGAAAACCACACTTTATATACCCTAATATACTCACAATATCAAACCAGGCATTTCATCGAACACTTGGTTTGCATTTTTTAACACAACTAAATTTATCATGAAACAGGGCATAAAACAACACTTTTCACACAAAGTGATTTATCAAAATAAAAAAATAATATCGTTAACATATATGAAAGGTGTTTAAAGAATGAAATTATTTAATACTAAATTTAAAAGGAAAGAGAATGAGAAATCAAAACTCAAATCCATGGGGGAATGGAAACGCACACTTGAAAACAACCACTGTGGATTCTCAAATAGTAGATCATAAAAGACCATCCCAAAAAGAAACAAAAACCCATTCATCCACCTAGGGAAAAAAGAACCCCAGGTAAATCAAGACTATATGAGAATATAAAAAATGGAATAAGAAAGAAAAGGAAATATAGGAGAAGTGGAATGGGAATTATTTTAGGAAGAATCACAGACCATTGAGGAGAAATCACCCAAATATGTCCCAAAACAAGGTAGAACTAATGGGGGACCCTATGATATATCTCCATCACCTAGGGATTCAAATGGAAGGTGTAATATCATAAATCCTATTTTTGAATGAAATTTTTTAATCTTGTAAGTGGTTGAATTGTTTTTCTTAATGGTTTGGAAAACCGTGCGCAAACCACGCACGGGCTACTAGAATGAATCTGCAACTTCACATGGTTAGGTTGCACAGTTTTGGAAAACAGTTCCCAAACTATGAGGACTGAAAAATTGGATAAATTTTTTCAAATGACACCCCAAAGACAAGGGAATCGACCCAATTATTTTTGAATTATTTAAACACAAAAGATGACATTGTGGGTGTCCAAAACTCTACATAATGCCACATTATCCCAATAAAACCCACGTAATACGAATATTGAAATATTATAAAATAATAACTGTTCAAAAATATACTCCCTACACACCGTAGATCCAAGAAAAATATCAGTATTCCTTATAAACCTAGCCATAAACCAAAACTTAAAAAACTGGGTGCGACAATTCTCCCCACCAATAATGCTGTCGACCCCCATAAATCCATAACACTTTATAACTAATTAATCCACATCTAACGATTCTATAATAACATGATCTAACCTCTTAATCAAAGGAAATATTATCACTCATTATAATAATTCAAGCCTCTTTCCCAACCAAAATACAATCTTAAAACCACATCTCGAGAAATTCAGGACAAATAGAGTCACTACATCCAATACCATGCCAAGAACCAGATTGTTGGGCCTTCTCTCCATAATCCAAACAATCACCCAAACATCTTAGAACTAAAAAAACAAAAGATTATATGGGATTTTATAATGGCCTCATTATAATTTAGAAACAACTAGCACTTTATAGATTCATAAGAGGAAACTCTAGGAAACCCAGGATGGTTCTCCCCACTATTTATAACCAATAGTTTATGAACAAATGAGAACTCAACATAAACTAAGAATGGGTTTCTCCACCATATTCCCAAAAAAACTCTCCCAAAAAAATCTACCAAACCATGCTAAGAGGAAAACATGATGATAATATTATCCCCCCACTCCAACATTTAGGGGAAATGAATAGGTCCAATAGTTTTTTTTGCATGGATTAAAACACCACTCAAAAAATGGTGGAGGCACAAGCCTTGCCAAACTCATTAAACGACTGAGATTCCTAACCACTGACAAATTTCACTCAGGGACATATGGTTGGAGAATTGATTTATAAAGAATATATATCCTAACAGTTCAGAACTACTAAACCCAAACCAAAACATACATCATTTGATTAGAGAAAAGATAAATAACTAAATCTTATTGCATAGAAACCACACTTCCATTGAAAACAAGAGTTCATAAAAGACCTAGAACATATCTTACATCACAAAACCAAAACCAAAATGGTAAAACCGTCACATAAAAAGATCCCTTACAATAGATGGAAACATAAAAAATAAACTTCCAACAACTCCCATTAAAAAAAACACTTTTATGTAATGACTCCATGACGCCTTCTAAAAACCCCTCAATAGAATCGCTGCAAGTAACCCAAGTGTCCACAATAATTATCAGGATTAGGATTTCATGGACATGAAATATTCATATGGAATACATCTCAACACTAAGACCATAAAAAATCTTTTTTCCCATAGGAGGATAATGAGAGACCACGTGGTCTTTTGATTATATGACCCGCTCCATCAACCTTTAATAGCTTCCCCATTTCCTTACCAGAAAATTCACCACCACTCCCACGAATTGAAGGAGGGAGGACCACATTGAGTGCAACCACTATCATGGATTCGAAAGGAAAAGCATTCCACACAACATCAAAAAAAGAAGTTATATTGAGTTCTAAAACATTTGACTGCAGATCAGGACGAAGCCCCACCTCAAAATGCCGAGCCTTCATGGATTCATCCGTGACACACACTTAATCATAAGAAAATCGGCCCACAAAAAGATGGAAATTCTCCAAAACCAACCTATTAACCTGATGTAAAAATCCCAAATACATCCTCGTTATCACCCTTTATCTCTCATAGAAATACGGATGAATGAACAAAACCATGAAGAACTCCAAATTAAGATCTTCCTGGTACATTTTCTGAGACACCGACTTCCACCACTTCAACAGTGAACCTTCATGCATGAATTTTTCAAACATAACCTTCAAATGGGAAATGTAATGAGGCTAATGATGTTTTCAATATTTTGTCTCTAATATTCCACTTTGATAGGATCCACTTTCCTATGAAAGAGATGTGGATCTATCCTTCTAAACAAAAGAAAAAAATCCTTATATTGATCAACTGGTAATCCCTCTAATGAGGATCCACCCATAGCCACATTATAATAACCCAGTGAACCTCCATGGGGAAACCATTATAAAAATAAAATTCAAAAACTGAATATCATCCATATCAAAAAAAATCCTCAAGATAAAACACTTCCTAGGTTACAATATATGACCATAAGAAAAAAGCTATCATAATATCAATACATTCTTTTTGAAAACCCATTTAAATTAAATCAACTTTAGTGGGTTTATGTCTCTTCATTTTAATTCATATACCTCACTCACATGCATGTTTTCTGGCCACCATAGGCATCCTTCCACAATGGGATTTCGATTATCAATTCACATACCCTAAACCACAACACATGAAATTTATCATTAGAACACAAAGACCGAAATAAAACATTTTCATTTTCCCAAACTATTCATTCAACCTATTTTAAAAATCATGAACCTTCTAAATTCACACTAACCACTGAGTCAAAACCAATCTTCCAAATTTCATTAATTTCTGTTTCCACAATTTGACATCCACAAAGGCTGAGAAATGTTCCTGAAAAGCACCAACCACTCAATTGTTTTCCAAAACCAATTCATCATATTCAAACACTTTTCAAAATCCCAAAACACTGCATTTAAAAAAAATAGAATCACATTAAAACAATCCAATCATTCAAAATTTTTTACTTCAACAGACTATAAATTTTTATTAAAGAAATTCAACCCCACTAAATGATTACATATTTATCTCCGAGATGTTATTCACAAAACCAATCATTCCAAAAACCTTTCTCATTCACAATTTTAGATGCCTATTTTCCAATTTTAAAAATCCTACCATTCCTTTAAAAACCATTTTCCAAATTCTCACACATGAATATCAAATATATTTCTCAGAATTAAATAATGGTCCATGATAACCAAAAAGGGATCTAGTGTTGGTGGGTGACTTGATCATAAGGTTTGAGGCCATATTTCAAACACACCACCAACATGGAGATAAATTATAGGACCATACCCCGGCTCCACATGGCCTTCTAGGACCTAAAAGCTCACATAGACCATTAATTAAACTCCCTTGTCATGTCCCATAACCAAAAAATCAACAAGTACATAAGACACAATTTAAACCTGACATCCCATGGACATTTGAGGATCAGAACAAGAAAGATTTTGCGACCCTCTTCCGGAACCTACCCATCGAGTACTAATAGTCATACTCCTTTCACCATGACATCCCAAAATAATAAAGGGAACTATGAAAAGAAAGGTCAAATAATATCCAACCTCCTCTTATACAATTTTTTCATGAACCAGCCAAGGTTGACCTCGAACAGGCACCTAGGAAGATATGTGACATGGTCTGAAGGGCATTCCCAATCCCCAGGGATTGGGAACTAGTGTCATGTTTCATCTGTGCACAAAAATAAATGATTCCTCCCAAAAAATAAAAAAACCAATAGTGGAATGAAATGGAAAAACCAATATACATTTATATAAAATGAAATTTAACTTCATTTTTAGATGAAAATGAAAATAAAAAATAACACTATAAGACCCATTGAAAATGAAGACCACACTAACTCCCCGTGACACCTCTAGCCACTCTCTAACACAACTTTCATGTGTCACACAATGCAATTTAACTCAAGTGAAAACCTGTAGAATGTCTAAAAATAGGAATGAACTATATGTTTCTGTATTAAAACTCTATAGGTTAGCTCGATTATCTATTCCTAATGAACATTCATGAAAATAAAAGGAAAAATCCTTTACAAGTTTTAACTACACTATCTAAAAGTATCATTTTCTACATTTTTACTCAAAATATAGTAGGATTCATTTTCCTTATTCATTTAGAAAACTAATTTCAATTCACTTGCATGTCGTTATAATTTTTAAGGGAATGTGATGCTTACATTTTTCAGTATTTTACATAGTGGATAAAACACATTCATTTGAAAACAATTTTCATAAAACATATTAAAAAAATTCCATCAATTTTCAAGGGAAAAAACACATTAATATACAATAGTAATAACCCAACAAGGGAAATGTAAATATATATTGAATCGTAATATTCATCAATGAATTAAACTAAAATCCAATAGACATGGGTGAACTGAGGAGATCATGAATAATCCATAAGACACCTATAACTAAGACCTCTTCCCCGTTGACATGTCACACATGATGAAATAAAATCACTCAATATAACCATATATCCTTTCTCTTGAATTCCTAGGGTAAATAACATAGTAATTAACCCATCATATCCACATAATATGGGCCACTAGTCAGTACATAACCTACCATTGGAACAATCATTCATATAATATTCTCAAAATATGTTAGGTTCCAATTTATATGTATTTAATGGGGGTGATCCAATCTATGATAGTTGAACATCCAATCACAATATATATATATATAATCCAAAATAGACCCTAATCCATGTATACCAATGGATTTCTCTCAAGCCTAAAAATTAATAGATAACAAAGGGCTCCAACCGGGAAACCCTTATAATGGAACGCCGAGATTCTTCAACAAGGACATCCATACCATTCCATGTCATCCAGGCATGATAAACATCAAATGTAGGTTATTTATAACAAAATTTATTATCATTTTCACAAAGTTTTCAAACGGGCCATTAAACATTTCACACAAAACTAACCATTAAAAAAAATGAAACCCATCTTTCAAAGTGGAATCAATCACACCATTACCATGTAAAACATTTTATCAAACACTTTCAAAATATTTGAATCTCAATTAAAGAATCCATTTTTAATGAAAATTACAACCGGTACACAATTCATCATCACTGGTCTAGCCAATTCCAAAAGCCTAATACACACTTTTTTTAACTTAAAACCCATTCAAGGAACTTTTAGGACACTATAAATCATCATTTTGGAAGATAAATATTTTTTAACAAATCCAAAACAATATTTAGATACCATAATCTAAAAAACCAAGCTGAGAATTTCATCAAATAGTTGTTGTGCGTTCATTAACCCAACAATTTTATTTATCATGAAACTAACCCTAAAACCCATCTTTACAAACAAAATGATTTATCTAATGTTCTAAAAACCCCATTTAGTAAATATATATATGGTTTTTAATATATGAAAATAAATAATATTAAATTAAAAATGTAATTTAATGGTAAATCCTGCCTAAAAGTCCCAGGAGAATGGAAATGGACACTCGTAAACACCCATCGTGAGTTTAGAAAGACTAGATCTATGAAGAACAACCCTTAAAGAAGAAACCCCACATAAAAATCTTTAGGAAAAAAGATTCATTGTTTAATCATGGATAAATTAGAAGATAAAAACAAGAATAAAATTTAAGAAGAAGGACATGGGAAGAGAGGAGAAGGGGAAAGGGGAAGATTTTAGAAAAAGAATTACTATCCATTGGTGAGAAATCGCCCAAAAAGTGACCCAAAAGTGGATTAATGAAAGGGACGACCATCTAGTTGATATGCAACACCACTATATTAAAAATAGAGGTAGAATCCCTTAAATATGGTTTTTAGAATGAACTTTATTAACCCCATATGTTGTTGAACGGTTTTGCTGCATGGTTTGGAAAACCGTGTGAAAACTTTACGAGGGAAACTAGAATGAATCTGCAAACACTCATGGTATGTTTTCATGGTTTGGCCAAACAGTTTTCAAAACATTCTACCTAAAAATTGTATAAAACCCCTAAAAGGGAACCCCTAACACTATGGAACTCCACATAATGATTCTTGAATTGTTTAAACAGAAAAAGGTCACAGCGCTGGTGTCCAAAACTCTCCAATGCACCACTTTCTCCAAATACAAACTAAGGACAACCAAGATTGAAATATTATACAATGGAAAAAATAAAAAACTCAACACACGTCACACCTAGTATTAGAGAATAATATATGGATCCCTAAGGATCCAGAATATAAACCAAAAAAATATAAAACTGGTTGTGACAATACCCTAGTGATAGTAACCTTTGTAATTCATAATGGGTTTTATTTTTGGCCTCTCATCGGGGAAACTATTTCACTATATATAGCCTATAAATGAGTTAAATCTAGATAGATATACCCATATTATAAGACCTATATATGGATTCATTCACATTAATACATGATACATATTTAATAATAGATGTCCAATCATGGGCCTTATACCATATTCAATCAAAATCATATAATTCACAATAATGGTTGTACATCATCTATCACATATACATTTAATCAATGGACCTAGAACTACAATGAAGGCATACTATTTATATCATAATAGTTTGATCAATAAAATATTTTATATTTTCATTATCCTGTAAAACCTTAAATTTCAAAGAGGAATACCTTTCAAAACACCATTCACTCTCATATATGATCCAGGTCTAAAAATGTGGCCTTATTACCTATAATATTGTATTTTAATAAACCAATTTTATGTTAAAATGACACAAATTTAGATCCTAGTATTTGGGGAATTTTATGTTATTCTGAATCCCTTGTCAACCTATATTTAATTGGAAATATAAATATAACAAAGTAGATAATTTGTAAAATTTTAAAATTGTCACAATAGTATTTATAAGGATAAGCATTAGAAATTTTAATCCATTAACCAAGAAAATTAAACTACATAATGGGACTAAATCAGCATGGTCATACCTACCCATACAAGATATTTATTTATGAAAGATTTATGGGTTTAGGTCATGTTTTATTTCATCAATTTTAATTATGGAAACATACCAATTTTTTTAGTTGAATTAAGTGTTTTTTGGTTTCAATGTCATGTTATATTTTCTTGTTCTTGAAATAGAATTTATAGTTCTAGTAGAAAATTCCCATGTAATCAATAACATTTCAATATATAGTCTCCAAATTCACATTGGATCTTGTTTCTCTAGACTACACAGATTAAAAAAATCATCATATCTAAAAAAACATTGTATTGATTGATCTATATTACATTAAGATTCAAATCCATTCCAAGATCACTATCTCCTAGGAATAGATATAAAACTTCAATAAAATACCTACTTAATATTTATACACGGTTATTATTGATATACATTGGCCTCCCTCTCAATGATCCATCCATAAAATGAATCCATCATATTCAAGGAATATATATGATCAGTTAAAGATGCATAAGATATGGTTTTTAATTAATAAACCTACTTCATGGTTAACATGTCTCTAATTGGTTTATGTTTAAGTCTTGTGACCTAAAACTACAATAAATCTAGGTCAATGGTATATTACTACAATTAATTAAATACACTACTATTGTCACATGATAAAAACTTATATGATTTTTTGTCCATCAAAAAAGGAAAAAACTACATAGCAATTCCTATATGTGGTTGTTTAATCACATCAAACTAGATTATGATTCATTAAATATAAGATGGGAATATTGATCAATATTTATGATTCAATATTGAATAAAAAATTCACAATCTTATATTGTTTCGTCTAGTTTTGGAGGTGTTTAATGTATTCATTAATCGAGCTACCATTGTAACTATTCCTAAAAACTCCAAATGGTTCCCCCATATGTAGTGGGGTATGAAAATACTATATATAGGCCAAAGGTCATCTTGGTTTTTTAGGCCTAGTAGCGTTGTGGGATGCGTATTGGTCGAGAGGATGTGAGGTCCATCTCAACAAACCCCTTTGGAGGAGTTGTTTCCAACTACATGAAACTAATTTGTGAATCCATCTCTGACGTATTTGAGGTTCTTCATATATTTCTATAACAATGAATATCTTCTATATGTGATAAATATATATGACCACATTATTTAAAATAAACTTCAATATGAGGATGGTGTTAATATTATGTAGTGGGGATTGAGCCATTATGATGCATCATACATATCCTATCAATTGAATAAATCAAATTCAACATAGTATTTTAATATCATGAAATTTAGTTACATGCAGAGAGGACATATGTTTCGGTACTAACACCCCAAAAGTATCAGCTAGGGACATAGTGAGACTTCTTTTGTATACTGCATATGGTAGGAACCTTAGTTATTGTAGTTTGATCATTCCATTTGTAACACCAAAGATTTTTATGAGGAATATTTTGTTTTTATGTTATATACATCATCAAAGGAATCTTTCACTACACACAACACTATCTTGGCTTTCTTTACACGTAATCACGACCTTTCTCGATAGCTTGCATTGTACGCAATACCGAGTTTCACTAAACAACGATATGCTATTAAAATATTATTAAAACTATCCGTTATGAATATTAATACCCACTTTTTGAAATTTTATAAATTTTATATTTCAAAATGGACTACATTTTTTAATTCGCAATATCGAAATTATCTTAGGGTGATTTTTTGCTATTTTTCTGAAAACATTCAATTTTTGATGAATAATTAAAACACTGGGTTACTATTTAAAAACCGACATTTTATTTAAATAAGTATTTATTTTATTTAAATTTATTTTAGATAAATATTGATAAATAATACCTATATAAGTTCAAATTAATTCATTTGAGTCATTTTATAATAATTTTAGATATATAAAAATTTTATTGAACTTTTCACCGTCTTTTACCTACCTCCTAGGAGAGTTTGAAAATTTATATAAAACATAATTTTACCACTTCTGTGAGTGTAATTTTGAAAATCCGAGAGACATGGTTAAAATCAAGGAGTAATATGTGGTTCAATAAGATAAAAATAATTTTGGGTGAATAGTAACTTTTTACTTTTACTTACCACGGTTAAAAGTAAATAGGGTAATTAAGGGTACAAATGATATTATTATTACCCGAAAACATGTCCTAATTCTATTGGTTAAGTTTAATTCAAAAAAAACCTTATGAATAAAATATGACCATTTAGGTCCACTTGGATTATATTAGGACATTTAATATTATTTTATTTAAAGAAGAGTTAAAATAGTTAAAATCAATGTTTAATAACTAAAACATTTTTAATACAGGGTTATAAATAAGATAATTTTGACTATAAATATTCATTAGAAAGATAAAAATATTTCCTACATAATGGTATTTTGTTTATAATTTTTAGACATTAAATAAGTTAACTTATTTATGACACAATTATGATGCAGTAATTACCTTATTAATGAAATATTAACATAATTGATATTATAAATACCCAAATAAATGTAATTTGAGACTATTAATGAATTAAAATAATTTTATAGTTTAATATGACATATTATTATTTATTTAATTTAATATTTTTGAACTAATCACGTTGTTATGAATTTAAAAAAAATCAATTACCAAATTGTGTCAAAATTGACATAAAATAGTTTTTAAAACAAATATTATATTATTAATTGTTATTTTATTCCTAAAAATCTAAAGTTTGGAAAAATGACTTATATAAGGTTATATATATTAATAATGAACCACATGGGGTTCTTTTGTCTTTCTATAGTATGTTTATTAATAATATAGGGTAAGGAAACAAGAAGACATGGTAAAAGTTAAATTATTTAACTTAGAGTTAAATCTAAATTATAAGGTTAAAATAATAACCTAAACTTGTCTATAATATATTGGTTGAGAGGATTGTGAGTTGTCCCCACCTTAGCTTCGAAATAAATCAGTTTGGAGCTATTAAAAACTGAATATTACTTTATTATAAAATAATATTTTATGTTTCTCCTAAAGTGCCCCTATCCTCCCTTATAAAAGGGCACCTCATCCCTCTACTCCTCACACCACATTGAGCATTCAATCTTGGCAAAACCCTACCAATTTCTCTTTTGGACATCCCTAGAAACATCCTAGAGGTACTGGATTTCTTCAAAGACCATCTTTAGTGCCCTAATAGGAGGTTAAGAAGAGGCGCGTCAAAGAAGATGTAATGTTCGTTACCGATTCATTAAACTTTATTTTTTCTTCTACTGCTTCTTAGTTAGTTGTTTCATTTTGAAGTAATTACATCAGCATCAATAATATAATGATATGTTATTATAAATATGAAACAACCCTATTTCACCTTCTATTCATCATACGAAAAACGAAATCACCGCGCGTGCGTACGTACGAAATACCGTCTCGACGCGGTGGTGTAATCTATTTACCACCACCACCTTACATGGATGGGTATAATGGTGTAATGAATAAATATATATGATTATTGTAAATTGATATTGATTCTGTAATATTATACATACACTTCAATACAATTCCATGATCATGGTAACGATATCATCGCTCGTGTGTACGTACGGCTAACCATCTCCACATTGTGATGCGACTCGTTCTACATGATCTTCAATGCATAATGATTATATAAATGAATTTAATGAATAAATAAGATATATATTACACTAATAACATTTTGTAAATGAGGTATCTATAACCTAAAAAAAGAATAAGAATTTATTCGACAAAACACGCATAAGAACAAAAAGCATAAAACACCCGAATAACAGGTAGCAATGAAATATTACTAATACGAAGATAAGAATATGACCATATATGATATCATAACAATGAATAAGATTCTGGAATAAGACAATAAAATTATTTAAATCATTATACAGGAGGTTCGGACAAGTACAAAGAAAATCGGACCTAAGGCAATGGAAAATCTCGCAATCTCAATTTTTATCCAAGATTGTTCATACTTCGGAAATAATTGGGGAATACTTATCATCCACATCCATGTTTAGTCAATATATAATATTATTTCTCTCCTCCTATAATTTTTTAAATCCAATTTTACCCTTCGATGAGTTTTTAGTAAAATATATGAAAGGAATCTTTTGTCATTTTTAGTACGAGGTAGCTTTTTTTCTTTTTTAGCCAAGGTACGAGAAGAATGTCTTTCATTAACTTATACAGCATGAATGGATTTTTAGAACATTTATTCCATTAATCTCCCTTTACATGATTTCATGTTTATTTTTATTTAAATTCTTTTAGTTTAAAATTTTATGACATGTTAAGAAAGGAAAATTTTTTTTGAAGTAGAAAGGATATTTTCTTCAAGAATTGAGTTCAAGTGTTTTATCAAAACTATTTTCCATGTAAGATAATATAGGTTTCAGTATCTATACCTATCATTACATTTATTTGATTATGTTATGATTGAATTATTTTTATGATGTCGTTTTTTCTTATATGGATTATGTTATGATGGCATGAAGTTTAAGAATCCCATTTTTATTACATGGGTTATACTATAATGTATGATTTATGATCATGTGGAACACATAAGACTGGTATCATTATGAGAAGGGTGGGACATATATCTACCTCCAATGCATTGGGTAAAGATTTATATCTCATGAGATAGACATGGCTGGAACGATAGGTTAATCTGGTTCAGTGATACAGGACTGAAATGAGGAGTGAACTCAGTTCAGAAATGGACTTTGTCCACAAAGATAGTCTTGGCAATGAGTCTTGTATACTAAGAAATTATTCTCTATGTTTATGTGTGTATGCGACAAATTTTCATGTTTTATGTTATGATTATTGGGATTATATTTCACTACTATGATTTATCCCATGTTATGATATTATGATTTCTTTTGTAGGTTAATATTTTCGAAATGCTATGTTCTTATGAATATGATATTTCCTTCGTTTACCCTTACTGAGCATTTGAGATCACCCTTTAGCATGTTTCCTTTAGCCAGGTCAGGAAGAAGGTTATTAAGTAAGATATGCCAAAAGTGACTCTAGATATGATAAAATAAAAGGGAGACAATGTAGATGATTTATGAACCAGTTGTTTATGTTTCTTAGTTTCTAAAGACAGTATACCTATATGGTCGTTTCATGGTTTTGTTATATGTTGTAATAAGTTTGCTTCAATTATGAAGTAATAACCATGTATGTAAAGTATGGGTCATTATAGTTCGTATCAGAGGAAAGGTATAGTCATCTTTTGGAAACTAGGATGTGAAAGCCTTAGTAAGAACCCTAAGGATAAGTCTAAGCATAGAACACAATCATAGTGTTTTATAAATGGCCATGAATAACCTATGATAAGACCTTAAGTGTTAAATTTTATTCTTGATTATGTGGTTTTCCTATTATGATTAGTGCTTCTCACACTATTCTTATTGGTTTTAGTCAATGGTTGGAACACGAAGGAACCGTGTTAATGCTGAATGCGATGGGAAATGCAATGATTGTCCCCCGGAGCAACCAAATGTTATGGGAGCTGGAATGAAAAATCTTGTATCCATGCTCACACAATATTCTCAAGCTATGAATCATGCAGGACTTCCAAAAGAGAAAATTAAAGTGCAACATTCTATTGAATCCTTCATGAGGTAGAATCCACCCTCATTCAGCGGGTCTACTGATCCATTGGTGGCTAAACAATGGATCAGTACCACTGAAAAGATTTTTTCAGTTCCAAAATGTTCTGAACATTATAAATTCATCTTAGTAGTATATCGTTTGGAAGGTAAAGCTGATCAATGGTGGAATTTTATCAAGAATACGATGCAAAGGGATGAGATTGAATCCCTGGAATGGGATGAGTTCAAGAACTTATTTTTCAATAAGTACTTACCTCAAATTCTTCGAACAATGATGGAGAAGGAGTTTCTTGAACTGAAGCAAAAGGATGATGAATATTTTGGTACCTACGAAGCCAATTTTACAAGACTTGCAAGGTACGCTTCAGGGATTATTATCCAACCACAGAGGAAGATCGATCGATCTTTTAGTGGCTTAAAACCAAGTCTTCGAAGAGCGTTATCCATAAGGGACTTCAATAGCTAATAGGAAATCGTTCGATGTGCTCTCAAGGTTGAGATGGATATTCGAGTAACCCATCAGTCATAAGGGTTTGATAAGTAGAGGAAAATGGAATTAAAAAGGAAATATAAAGAGCACACTGAAAAAAAAAAGTTGAGTTTTCCCTTATGCTCTATGTGTGGAAGGAAACATGGAGGTAGTTGTCTTAAAGGGACAAGTAAATGGTTCAAATGTGTAAAATATGGTCATCGGGCATTTGAATGCCGCAATGAGGGGAAGAATATGTCTATTGATGCGATCAAAGAAAAGGCTACACATAGTGCACCTCCTACGCTTCAATGATACAAGTGAAAGGAAATGGGGAATTATGCCAATCAATTCCCTAATCTAAGGGTTGATGATGATGATCGACTTCAATAAACTCTTAAGGCCAAAGACAAAGGAAAGTCACATACAATTTCTATCGGTGATGTGGAGTATGATAGCGAAGTGGTGAAAGGTACACTTACCATCCAATATAAAGTATAAAATGTTTTATTTGATTCTGGATCCACCCACTTTTTTATTTCTGAAGAATTTTCTAAGGGTATCTCCATATTACCTCAATAGTAAGATATTAAGTTAGCCGTGACAAGCCCTAAGGGCACAATAGTGGCATCAAAAGTTTACAATTTTTCTCCAATTGAAGTTTGTGGGATAGTGCTTCCTGAAAATATTGTGATACTTCCTATAGTGGAATTTGATGTGATTCATGGAATGGATTGGATTTCTATATATGGATCTCATATCAATTGTCAAAGAAGGGAAGTCACATTTCATATTCTAGATCAATCTATGACCGTCTATCGATGTAAGGATGAACGTAACCTTCAAGTGGAAATTTCATCCATCTTATGGGTCTTGATTCCACTAAATGAAGGTTATTTATCTCAAATGGTTGGAGAGAATATCACGATTCAGAATAATCCCATTGTACGGGAGTTTGATGATGTCTTTCTGGAGGAATTTCTTGGTCTTCCACCAAATCGTGAAGTTGATTTTTCAATAGAACTCTTAACGAGTGCTTTATCTATTTCAAACACACCTTATAGAATGGCCCCAATTGAGTTGTAGGAATTGAAGAAGAAACTCCAAGATAATCTTGATAAGGGATTCATACTCCCTAGTGCATCACCTTGGGGAGAACCTATTTTGTTTGTTAAGAAGAAATATGGATCAATGAGACTCTGCATTGATTATCGAGAACTTAACAAGATCACTATCATGAAAAAATATCCTCTCCCAAGCATTGATGACTTATTTGACCAACTATGTGGAGCTCAATACTTTTCCAAGATTGATCTTCTTTCAGGGTATCATCAATTGAGGGTCAAAAGGGAGGATATAACAAAGACGGCTTTCCATATAGGGTATGGACACTATGAATTTATAGTGATGCCATTTGGTCTTACTAATTACCCTACTATCTTCATGGATCTAATGAATAGAGTCTTTAGAGACTATCTTGATCGTTTTTTGGTAGTCTTTATAGACAATATTCTTGTCTATTCAAAGATCAAGGAAGAACATGAAGATCACATGAGAATTGTATTGAAGACCCTGAGAAAGAATAAGCTTTATGACAAATTTACCAAGTGTGAATTTTGGAATAAAAAAGATGCATTTTTGGGTCACATAATCTCAAAAGAGGGGATATCTGTGGATCCAGCAAAAAATAGAGGTTATCGAAAGATGGTCGAGACCAACAATAGTAACTAAGATCCGATGATTTCTTGGTTTGGCTGGATATTATCGACGTTTTGTGAAATATTTTTCACTATTATCTAATCCACTCACCATGTTGAATCGAAAAGGAGTTAAGTTCGTTTGGACGGAGGAGTGTGAAGCGAATTTCAAGGAGTTTAAAAGAAGGTTATCCAGTGCACCTGTTCTCACACTGCCTTGTAGTGGAGAAGGATTTGTGATCTATAGTGATGCATCAAAGAAGGGAATGGGGTGTGTTCTCATGAAAAATGATATGGTGATAGCTTATGCCTCACGAGAGTTGAAAATCCATGAGGAATATTACCTAACTCATGATTTGGAGTTAGCTGCGGTAATCTTTGCATTAAAAATATGAAGGCATTTTCTTTATGGTGAAAGGTGTGATATTTATAATGATAATAAAATTTTAAAGTGTATTTTCACACAAAAGGAGCTGAATATGTGCCAAAGAATATGGTTAGAGCTGATTAAGGATTATGACTTATTAATTCATTATCACCCTCGGAAAGAAAACAAGGTGGCATATGCATTAAGTCAACAAGACCATGCTATCTTATCCATGACGAGGATCACAACAGATCCAATATTTATGAAATTACAATGGATGGATCTTGGAATTATAATGGAAGGGGAAAAATCTTATCTTTCTCAAATTAATGTTCTACCATATACACATGTGAAGATTAAATAGGCAGAAAAAGAAGATGTAGAGTTACAAAAGAAGGTGAGAAAAGTTCCTGAATTTAACCTTGATTGTGATGGGATAATAAGGTTCAGGAATCGGGTTTGTGTTCCTCCCATCCAAAAATTAAATAAGGATCTCCTGGATGAGGCTCATACTTCTTCATTCTCTATTCATCCTGGAAGCACGAAGATGAATAGGGACCTGAAAGAGTACTTCTGGTGGGATGGAAAGAAGAGAGATGTTGCTTAATATGTCTCTTGATGCGTGGTTTGTTAGAAAGATAATGTTGAGAGACAGAAGTCTAAGGGGATGTTACAACCATTACCCATACCCAAATATAATTGGGAAAACATCACTATGGAATTTGTCACCGGACTTCCTAAAACATCCAAAGGAAAAAATGCTATCTGGGTCATAGTTGATCGACTTACAATGTCGGCACACTTAATTACTATTAGAGAGGATTTCTCTCTTGATCAGCTTGCCCGAATATATGTGAAGGAAGTGGTAAGATTTCATGGAGTACCACTTTACATTATATCTGATCGGGATCTAAGGTTTACCTCAATGTTTTGGTGAGATCATCATCATAATCTGGATACAGAGTTGAGTTTCAGCACTGCTTATCATCCTCAGACAGACGGTCAGTCTGAGAGGACAATTCATACTCTATAAGACATGTAAAGAGCTTGCTCTATGGATTTCAAAGGTGGATGGGATCAACGCCTACCTTTGGTGTAATTTTCATATAATTATATATTTCACTCCAGTATTCAGATTGCTCCTTATGAAGATCTTTATGGAAAGAAATGCATGACTCAAACTTAGTAGGATGATGTTGGGGAAAGAAAGCCATTTGGACCTGATCTTGTTGATGAGACAGCAGAAAAGGTCCGATCTATTCAACAACACATAAGGGCAGCTCAGTTTCGAAAAAAAAGATATGCCGAAAACTGAAGAAATAATCTAGAGTTTGAAGTTGGTGATAAAGTGTTCTTACGAATAACTACATGGAAGAGATTAATGAGATTTGGAAATAAGGGAAAGTTGAGCCCTAGGTATTTCGGTCCTTTTGGAATACTGGATCATGTTGGGAAGGTAGATTACCGATTGGAGCTTCCACTAAATCTCTCTCAAGTTCACGATGAGTTCCATGTATCTCTCCTGAGAAAGTACATCCTCGATCCTTCACATGTACTCATCTCAGAAGTTGTACCACCAGTGCAAGATCTTTCTTATGAAGAATAGTTGATAGAGATTCGGGATCGTAGAGAAAAAATCCTAAGGAACAAGACCACTCACTTGGTGAAAGTTTTATGGGGGAACCACCAATTAGAAGAAGCTACATGGGAGCTTGAGGATATGATGAGGTAGAGGTATCCTCATTTGTTTGTTAAAAAGTGACGAATTTCAAGGGAAAAAATCATTTTAAGGGGGGTATAATGTAACACCCGAGATTTTTATGAGAAATATTTTGTTTTTATGTTATATACATAATCAAAGGAATCTTTCACTACACACAACACTAGCTTGGCATGCTTTACACTCAATCGCGACCTTCCTCGATAGCTTGTGTTGTATGCAATACCGAGTTTCACTAAACAACAATATGCTATTAAATTATTATTAAAACTAGCCGTTATGAATAGTAATACCCACATTTTGAAATTTTATAAATTTTATCTTTCAAAATGGACTTAATTTTTGCATTCAGAATATCAAAATTAGCCTAGGGGGAATTTTTGGTATTTTTATGAAACATTCAATTTTTGATGAATAGTGAAAACACTGTGTTACTATTTAAAAACCGACTTTTTATTTTAATAATTATTTATTTTATTTAAATTTATTTTACCACAAAATTGATACATAATACCTATATATGTTCAAAGTAATTCATTGGAGTCATTTTATAATAATTTTAGATATATATTCTTTTTTGAACTTTTCACCGTCTTTTACCTAACTCCTATGAGAGTTTGAAAATTTACATAAAACATAATTTTACCACATCTGTGCATGGAATTTCGAAAATCTGAGAGACACGATTAACATCAAGGAGTAAAATTTGGTTCAATAATATAAAAATAATTTTTTCTTAATAGTAACTTTTTACTTTTATTTACCACGGTTAAAATTAAATAGGGTAACTAAGGGTAAAATGGTGTTATTATTACACTAACACATGTCCTAATTCTATTGGATAAGTTTAATTCGACCCAAAACAACATTAGGAATAAAATATGACCATTTAGGTCCACTTGGATTAGATTAGGACATTTAATATTATTTTATTTAAAGAAGAGTTAAAATAGTTAAAATCAAGGTTTATTAACTAAAACATTATTAATATACGGTTATAAATAAGATAAATTAAACGATAAATATTCATTAGAAATCTAATTTTTTTTCCTACATTACGGTATTTTATTTATAATTTTTAGACTATAAATAATTTAATTTATATATGGTACAATGATGTTGCAGTAATTACCCTATTAAAGAAATATTAACATAATTGATATTATAAATACACATATAAATGTAATTTGAGACTTTTCATGAATTTAACTACTTTTATAGGTTAATATGACATATTTTTATTTATTTAATTAAGTTTTTTCGAACTAATCATTCTAGTATAATTTATACAAAAATCAATTACCAAATAGTGTCAAAATTGACATAAAATAGTTTTTAAAACAAATATTATATTATTAATTGTTATTTTATTCCTCAAAATCTATGGTTCGGCCAAATGACTTATATAAGATTATATATATTAATAATGAACCACTTGGGGTTCTTTTAGCATGTTATCGTAAGTTTATTAACCATATATTGTAAGAAAACAAGGAGACATGGTAAAAGTTAAATTATTTAACTTAGAGTTAAATATAAATGATAAGGCTAAAATAGTAACCAAAACATGTCTAAAATCTATTGGATGAGATTATTTCTACCCATCCACACCTTAGATTTGAAATAAATCAGTTTGGAGCTATTAAAAACCGAATATTACTTTATTATAAAAGAATATTTTATGTTTTTTCTAAAGTGCCCCTCTCCTCCCTTATAAAAGGGAACCTCATCCCTCTCCTCCTCAAACCACTTTGAACCTTCAATCTCAGACAAACCTGGCCAAGTTCAATTCTACACTTCCCAAGAAACATCCAAGAGGTCCTGGTATTCTTCGAATTCCATATTTAGTTCCCTAAGAGGAGATTAAGAAGAGGCGCTTCAAAGAAGAGTTAATGTCTGTTACCAATTCTTTCAACATTATTTCTACTTCTAATTATTATTATTTAGTTGTTTCATTATGAAGTAATTACATCAGTATCACTCATATATTGATATGTTATTATAAATATGAAACAACCCTATTTCACCTTCTATCCATCCTACGGAAAATGAAATCACCGCGCGTGGATACGTACGGAATACCGTCTCCACACAGTGGTGTAATCTGTTTTCCTACCACCACCTTAATTTGATGGGTATAATGGTGTAAAGAATAAATATATATGATTATTTTAAATTTATATTGATTCTGAAATAGTATACATACACTTCAATACAATTCCACGATCATGGGAATGATATCATCGCTCGTGCGTACACAAGACCTACCGTCTCCACGATGTGATGAATCTCGTTCTACATGATCTTCAATGCATAATGATTATATAAATGAATTGAATGAATTAATATGATATATATTACACTAATACCATTCTGTAAATGAGGTATTTATAACCTAAAATGAAAAATAAGAATTTATTCGACAAAACACGCATAAGAAGAAAGAGCCTTAAACACCCGAATAACATGTAGCAATGAAATATTACTAATATGAAGCTAAGAATATGACCATATATGATATCAAAACAATGATTACGATTCTGAAATAAGTCAATAACATTATTTAATTCATTATACAATAGGTTCAGACTTGTACGAAGCAAATCAAACCTAAGGCAAGGGAAAATCTCACAATCTCAATTTCTATCCGATATTGTTTAGACTTCGGTAGTAACTGGGGAATATTTATCATCCAAATCCATGTTTCATAAATATATAATCTTATTTCAATCTTCATACAATTTTTTAAATCCAATTTTACCCTTCGGTGAGTTTTTAGATAAATATATAAAAGGAATCTATTGTCGTTTTTAGTATGAGGTACTTTTTTGACTTTTCCGGCAAAAGTATGCGAATAATGGTTTTATTTAACTTATATGGCAAGAATGGATTTTTAGATCATTATTTCCATGAAGCATACTTTACATATTTTCAAGTTTATTTTTAATCAACTTATTTTAGTTTAACATTTTATGACATGTTAAGAAACGAAAAATGTTCTTGAAGTAGAAAGGATATTTTCCTCAAGAATGGAGTTCAAGTGTTTTATCAAAAATATTATCCATCTAAGATAATATAGGGTTATGTTTCTATCCATATTATTACATTGATTTGATTATGTTATGATGGAATTATTTTTATGATGTCCTTTTATCTTATATAGATTATGTTATTATGGCATGATGTTTAAGAATCCCATTTTTAACACATGGGTTATACTATGATGTATGATTTATGATCATGTAGCACACATAAGAATGGTATCATTATGAGATGGGTGGGACCTATATCTCCCTCCAATTCATTGGTTAAAGATTTATATCTCATGAGATAGACATGTATGGAATGGAAGGTTAATCTGGTTCAGTGATACATGACTGAAACGAGGAGTGAACTCAGTTCAGAAATGGACTCTGTCCACTAAGATAGTCTTGGAAATGGGTCTTGACTACTAAGAAATTATTATCTATGATTATTTGTGTATGCCAAAAAGTTTAATGTTTTATTTTATCATTATTGGGATTATATTTCACTACAATGATTTATCACATGTTATGATATTATGATCTCTTTTACAGGTTATGATTCTCAAAATGCTATGTTCTTATGAATATGATATTTACTTTGTTTACCCTTACTGAGCATTTGAGCTCACCTTTTTTCATGTTTTCTTTCCCCAGGTCATGAATAAGGTTATTAAGTAATATATACCAAAAGGGACTCTAGATATGATAAAATAAAATTGAGATAGTGTAGATGATTTATGAACCAGTTGATTATGTTTCCCAGTTTCTAAAGACACTATACATATACGGTCCTTTCATGGTTTTGTTATATGTTGTAATAAGAATGATTCAATTATTAAGTAATAAACATTTATGTAATGTATGGGTCGTTATACCATTGGGACTGTACCCAAGGTATATACCCTTATATAAGAAGATTTCTTTTGATGTAACTCATCAGCGCATACATATTGTGTAACATCCAAAGTAAATAAAGAATAATATATTTTTATACTTTTTAATATTTTGTAATTAAATATTAATTTTACTTTAAATGGTTTTCTATGTTCGATAGAATTCCCGATACGCAACTATGAGTTTCATTGAAATATTACGTTGCACACTAATAATATAATGTTATTATTTTAAATTGTAGTTAACTCCTAGCCATTGTATTGTTGGGAATGAACAAAAATAACTACAATATTATTTTACATGTTTTTTAAAAGTATTTACATTCATCTAATAAATGTCAGAGTCTTAAAATGTGAATGAATTTATTTTAAGCATAATGTACATTAAAAGGCCGATTTACCGCCTTTTAGTGGAGAACCCTATATAAATATAGTTTTGGTAAATTTAATACATTATAATTGACCAAAAAGAATCTTTCATTATAATGGGTACCTTAAAATTTACATTGTGTACTTTTTTGGGATTTTTCTGATAAAGATCATTTTTTTGATGAATAATGAAAATATTGTATTTTAATTCAAAACTATGTTTTAATCAGAATGATTTATATGGTAGTATATTAGTATTATTTTTTTTAAGTGTAATTAGCATATATTTTTACCATTTAATCAAATTTTGGTCATTGTAATTAATTTCACATTGAAATTGGACATAAACAAGTGTCGATCTTTTGATAGTTATTGTTTCATAAAAACACATTACTTGTTTTAACCATGAGAATTAATTTTAAAATTAATTAATGACACTTTTATGTTTTGAATTTGTAGAAATAAACATTTTTTTTTGAATTTGTAATATCAAATAAATCTTATACTTAATTTTTGGTATTTTTCTGAAAAACATCAATTTTTGATGAATAGTTAATCCACTTAGTAGTAGTAAAAAAACAGAATTTTTGATTTAAATAAAATTTAACTGCTTTACTGAATTGAATTTATAAAATACAACATATATTGTTATTATCATGAACTAAAATTTGGTTCATTAAGATGAAAATAATTTTTGGTGAATATAAACTTTTGACTTTTATTTACCGTGGTTAAAGGTAAATAGGTTAATTCAAGATAAATAGAATATTATAATAATTAAAAATTATCTGAACACTTGTCAAACCCTTATTTTTTGAGTCATTAACAACCATGGGAATCTTTTGGTGGATTAGGTGACCCCATTGATCCACTTGGGTGTGATAATGACAGTGTAGATTAACTAATTTAAAGTAAAGGCCAAAATGACATAAACAAATATCTTTTAGTAATTAATTTTGATATAGTGTTATATAAGAAATTTTTTTAACTATAAATATTAATAGGAAAGATAAAAATATTTCCTACATCATGGTATCTTTTTTAAAATATTAAGACATCAAATAAATTAAATTATTTACAACACAATAATGATGCATTATTTACCTCATTAATAAATGATTTAAGTAAATAAGATTATAATGATTAAAATATTATCCAAAACATGTCCAATTCTTATTGGATGATTTTATTTCGAATATGAGCCACCTTATATTCTACCTTAATGATTTATGGACTATTAGAAACCGAATATCATTATATAATAAAATAATGTTTTCAAACTTTCCTAAAGAGTCCCTCCTCCCCCTTATAAAAGGATACCACTTCTAACCAATTACTCACACCTCTCAAGCCATTTTGATCGTCCAAAATCTACCAAATAAAGCTCCCTACATCCCTATACTCCTTCTAGATTACTTAACTTCGGCAGAAGGCACTTCAAGAAGACCACTGGTGCAAACCAAAGGGTGTTACCCAAATTAAAGGTAACTGTTTCTCTTAAATAGTTTTCTTTTATTTTAAATCTCCAACCCCTAAACTCTTTTTATTCCTTTATTTTATAACAAAAACAGTATCCTAAATATACTTGTATTTTCTATGAGAAGGATTCTTACTAAACATACACACACCTCCATCTAATGGGTGAAGAAAATAATGTTTCTGTGGATGGAAAACTAACGCCTCACGAAACGATGATTGTTCAATTACATCTTACTGCCTCTCATTGTGACCATTATCAAGGAAATGTATTTATATATGATATATATTATGTTTATTATTTCCTTATGATTCTGTACTTCCAATTTATATCACTCCTTTATGGTTTCCATAGTGGGTAAATACGATAATCACATTTGAGGAAGTGCGGACTACAACCCCCTCAAAGTGATTTGACTCGTTAATGCCTTATGTGGGATGTATAAAGGGTATAGTTACTGATATTATATATGATATTATACTGTAATTATAAAACAAATATGTATAATTATGTTTAAATTCCATTAAAATAATAAATATAAATGAAAGTTGCGTTCATGCGTACGTACGGCTTACCATCTTCATGAATGGTGCATTTCATTTCTTACCTCCAAATGTTATGTACTATTATAAATACATGTATATACTGGATATATATGATATATATTATATCTAAATAATCAATATTATTCTGTATATAATGTACTATTTTACCACATGGACAACTTGTAATATAAGGTGTTCATTTTTGACTCAAGTAACAAATATCGACTAAACGAACATTATTAACTTAAATGATTACATGATGTTTATAATATGGTAATAAGTGATATAAAAGGAAAAATAAACTTGAAAAATGTTCTTAAGAAAGTATAAATTTACTTTAGTTAATTATTCAATAAATTAAAGAATGACCAAGTCAAGTCGGACACGAGGTAAGGGACTTCGTATCAATCTCTTTTCATTGAGGCATATTTTGTTTTAATACACAACATTCTTTTATACACTGTATAGACACCCCTGACATGCCAAAGTAAATATTTTACTACAAAGCGTTTTAATAAATGACAAAAATGATTATTTTTTTAACGTAAGCGATTACAACGACCTTTTCCGCCACTGTGAGTATTATTTGACCTTTGGCTTCCTCAACAAGACGTAATGTTTTTAAAAGAAAATAAATACCATCTACTCTTTTATGTATTTTGGTATTGAAAATGTTTTGATAATGGATTTTTTATGTTAATATATTTATGATATATATTGTTATTGAAATGTGGAAATGTTTTGTTTTCTTTATATTGTTTTATGTCTTATGATTTTATAATGGTACTTAGACATTTGATGGGTGGTTATGTGATAAACCAAATGACGGGTGGTGTCGTGAATACCCGGACGGGTGGATACATTATAACCTCCAATGCATTGGGTATGGAAGTCGGTCGTATGGATATTTCATTTAGTGATATGTGTGGAAGTAAACCGTATGGTTATTCCATTTATGTATGTTTATGTCCCAAGTTACCTTTATATGTTATGTGTTCTTTATATGGGTTTTAGGGTGATATTGTGGTTACAAAAATGGTAAAAAGTGATATTTTATTCATTGAAGAGTATTTACTACTTCATAAAGGTGAAAAGTATTACTTATGGTAAAGTATTCATGGTTTATTTGCTGTTTTTGAAGAACTAACATTTTTTACTTCTTTGTGTATCCCTTACTGAGATTTCTATGCTCATCCCAACTTTTTTAAATGTTTTTCACAGGATATTATGGGGAATACAGCAATGGATGGGATCAAGAAAAAGACATTCTATCTTAAACATGTAACTAGACATAACTCTTTTTTTCAAGAGATCATGTTTTGTAAAGAAAATGGAAATGGTGTAGAAGTTTCTACTTTGTAATATTTTGAGTTGTAATAGTTTTATACTAATTCTCTAAAACTCTAATCCTGAAAAGATCATCAATGTGAATTATTAATTTAATTCAATATTATCTAAGGTTTAAGGCTGGGTCCTTATAGTTGGTATCAGAGGTCGGTTTAGATAACATTAGGAGTTAGAGTATTGTTAAATAAATGTCCATAAAGTAATTTATTTTAATATTGAAATCATATAGAATTTACAGATTTCCATGTTGCTTCACCTAAAATATTTATGTGTTCAGAATGATTTTTCGTAGAGGAAACAGGGCAGCTATGTTGGAATGACATCAGGAGGAAGACAACCATCCAAATCAGCAACCTGATATGGTGGGAATCAAAACTGAACAGTTTTTTGCAGTGATGGAAGAGTTGACTTAGGCTATAAATGGTGGTCATATCCCTGTATGAGATCATCCAGATCACCCATATATGAACATGTCAGTAGTGGATCATTTCATGAGGCAACATCCCCAATCATTCAGAGGATTATCTAACCCTGTTCTAGGCGAAGTGTGGATTAAAGCACTATAGAATATTTTTGATGTCATGGGTTGTTCAGAACATCAAAAAGTTAGTCTCTCTATTTACCGTTTCGAAGTAGAAGCTAATCAGTGGTGGTTGATGGTGAAAAATATAAGGGATAGTGATGATATTGATGCTCTTGTTTGGAATGAATTCAAAGGTATGTTTCATGAGAAATATTTTCCTTAGGTGGTTCGTCTTAGGATGGAAAAACAATTCCTGGAATTGAGGCAGCGGGATGACTCAGTGGCCACTTATGAAGAAAAATTCACTCGACTGGAAAGGTACGCACCAAATTTCGTCTCATATCATGATAGTGAGTGTAACTTTCCTGACCCAAAAGCCACTAAACTGGTGCTCCAAGCCGAGTGGTTACATGACCTTAAGCGCGCCTCCTTGTACGCCGAAGGCTGCCGATTAGCAGTGGGGGTCTATGTGGTCAAGTGGGGAGACTATACCCCCTTTTTATCAAAGTAAGCCACAACAGAAATAAACCAACAGCGGAACAATAATCAACAAACATAGAACATGTGTAACAACCATTACCAACAATAAAATATGTAATGTAATACTACAAGTGAAAAAGTGGAAAAAACTCTAAAATAAAGACAACGACCAAAATCCCCAAAATAGTGTCGACTCCTAGTCTAGATCATCCACCAAGTGCAATCCATGTCCACTCAACTATCTAGAAAGGAAATTTTCCCTTCTCATGACCTGCAAACATGAAGTCTGCTCGGGTACCCAATGGCGGCCTGAGCAGGGTGTGAGTACAACTCAGTAGGACACCACCAACGGTGTCTAAAAAATATCCAGTATGAACAGGTAGTGCATGCAGAGGGAATATGAATGATAATTTCAAAGTAATTAATTAAGGTGCCAATAACTAGTTCAGAGCCAAAGTCATTTCCATATCCATTACCATTCAGTACACACCCATTATCACCATTTACCATTTCATCACATTTCCATTGGTTAATCACATAGATTATGCTACATGGGTCTAAGGCAAAAAATCACATGCAAGAGGGTAAACACATTGTTATCCTATATCACTAGGAAAAACCCCTCATAGCAAACATAGCCTCACCTCGAATCCTCAATCCGGGTGGATGCAACTGTTAGGAGAATAAACCCTCAGTCCCCTTTCATAACCCGTCCATTTATGGTGGCTTTTAGAACCTCAGTCTTCACTCGACCCATGGGAGTATATCCCCATGTCATACCCCACTCTGCGAAGCCATGTGCACATGCTTATATATAAGTAACCATAAACCATCCAAACCATTGGCCTTCGAAAAACACTATTCACAACAACCCACATGGGAAACCACCTCATGCATTAACCCATTAACACAATACCATTTCACATCATTCAACCATTCACCAAACTCCCATGTCTTATTCCTATCTCACTAAGAATTCAACATTAAACCCATAATATATCACATTATGGTCTTAAATCATTTTACACATTAACCAATTTAACACGTTCATAATTCCCATAAATCAATCATTTAACCCATTCCACTTTAACCCTTAGGTTATTGTCAAGTCTAGGTGCATCACCTAACTTCTATTCCAAGTTCAACCGATCATGACAACATATTTATTCAAGGCTCTACAATTCATTACAATAAGTTCACTTGTTTAATATCAATCCCTAAATCCGGGAAAAGCCGGCACATCCCATGGTTGGACCCAATTGGGTCAAATATATCCCAACACATCCTACGGGGATCGTGAGGGTTCCCATTTTTCCATTTTAAACACCAATATTACCAAACATGCCATGGTTATCGAAAACATAACCAAAGTAAATAAAGAACACAACTAAACATGCACAAATACCCAAATAACTATGGGATATCACTTTTAAACCACCTACCTCGAAACCGCGGTTGAACGCACTCTCAATCGTGTCCTTAGACCTTGATCCAACCAAAATTTGGAGCTTCAACCTAAAACCAGTCCAAATGTTAGGGTTTTATAGCTTTGGAATGAGAGGGAGAGAAGATACAAACCCTAAACCAAAAAGAGAAGCAATGATGGGATTAACATTACATGGAGTTTTGATCCACAACCAACGGCACCAAAAACGCCTTAAAATATAAGGAGATCGGTCTCTTGGAGCCTTTGGGCGATTTGGTTCGTGTCTAGGGTGGAGAGGGAGGAAATGAGAGGAAACCCCGAGTGGGGTTTTAAAGCCCGAAATGGAAAACTTGTAATTTTTCCCAACTTTAATTGGCCGTAGGGTTTGTCTGCACAGTTTGGAAAACTGTGCGAAAATTGTGTGCATTCCACTGTCTGGAGGAGGAGGGGTCACAAGATTTAGCCGCATGGTTTGGAAAACCATATGCAAACCCTGTGCATGGTTCTGTCCGAAGGAGGAAGGGTTGCGCGGTTTATCCTAGGCAGGCCGCACTGTTTGCCTGGCCGTGCGCAGGCCGTGTGCCCTAGCCTGTCTTGCCCAGATTTCCTTTCTTCCATGCCCCGAGCCCCCGAAACACCCCCAAGGCCTCTCACACCTTCAGGAAACATCCCATGAAGCCTGAAACAAGGGATTCAACCAAAACATAACGAAAACATACCTTTCCAAAAACCGGGATCTTACAACATCCCCACCTTATAACGGCTCGTACTCGAGCCTAACTTAAGCCTTATTGATCCACCGAAGAGAAGTGTTTGAGCCACTGAGCCCGCATATCTGATTCCTACACCCATGTTTTTTCCTGAACTTTCCCATGCTACCATAGTACTCAAAATAATGCCACAACCTTGACTCGCAAGACCTTTTCACTACGATCCACCACATGAATCTGATGCTCCTCAAAGGACGCATCAGCCTCAAGCTCTACATCCTCAATATCTACCACGTGAGATGAGTCAGGGTGATACCATCGAAGCCACAACACATAAAACACATAATGCATACCACCATACCACTATGGAAGAGCCAATAGGTATACCACTGGTCCGATCCTCTCCACAATCTCAAAAGGTCCCACATACGTGGGCGCCAAATTACCCTACTTTTGTATAAGACAGTGACCCAACCTTGGCGACACCCGAAGGAACACTTTATCACCCACCCCAAATTGAAGAGGTCTACGCCTCCAATTTTCATACCAATTCTGTCTACTCTGAGCCGTAGCCATCCACTTCCTGATTAACATAACTCTCTCTGTAGTCTCCTGCACGAGACTTGGCCCCAAGAACTCAGATTCACCGGCCTCTAGCCAACACAACGGAGATCTACATGGCCTCTCATAGAGTGCCTAAAATGGTGCCATCTGAATCATATCATAAAAACTATTGTTGTAGGAAAACTCAACTAATGATAGGTGTCTCTCCAAAGAACCACCAAAGTCCAAGACAAAAGCTCTTAACATGTCTTCCCACACTTGGATCATACGTTCCGACTGCCCGTCCGTCTGTGGGTGGAAAGCCGTACTCAAAAACACCTGCGTACCAAGTACTGACTGCAACCCTTTCCAGAAACGCGATGTGAAATGCGAATCTCGGTCTGATGCTATGGTTCGCAGAACATCATGTAACAACACTATTTCCCAAACATATAGTTCACCCAACTAGTTGACAGTATGGGTCTCCTGAATCGGTAAGAAATGATCCACATTCGTTAAACGATCCACAAAACCCCATATTGCATCATTCTCCCATGCCATTATCAGAAGAACCATGACAAAATACATTGTCACTTCATCCAACTTTCATTACAGAATAGGAAATGGATGTATCAAACCACATGGGCCTTAATGCTCGGCCTTCACTTGCTGACAGGTAAGACACCATGCCACAAAGCTCGCAACTTCCTTCTTCATTCCAGGCCACCAAAACTGCCTTCGGAGATCACGGTACATCATGTTCAAACCATGATGAAATACCCACTTTGAGTAATGGAACTCACACATCAACTCTTCTCGCACCCAATTTGGCACAACCACACGATCACAAACACGAACAACGCCGTCCAGACCAACGGCCCAGCCAGAAGGTAGATCCCCACCTTTAAGATTTTCCTTCATGATGAAACACGCAAGATCATCAAGCTGACCTTACTTAACTAGACTCACAAGAATTGAATCCATTTTTAAGGAAGCAATGTTGACCTGAACATTCTCCTCCTGCACCTCCAGGTGCATTTCTACAAACAAAGCCATCACCTTCCACTCAGTACTGGATTCCTGAACCACCTGACTCTGAACCTTCCAGCTCAGAGAATCAGGAAAAATGTTTCTCTTTCCTAGTGTGTACACCAAATCAATGTCAAAAGATAGGAGATATTCAAACCATCGTCACAGCCGAAGATTCAGATCCCACTGTGAGAATATTTACTTTAAACTCTTAAGATCGGTAAGCACTGTAAACCGTTCTCCCAGCAGATAGTTCCTCCAACACCTCAAGGAGAACACTACTATAGCCAAATCAAGGTCATGAGTGGGATAATTCTTCTCATGGGGTCTCAAATTCCTTGACCTGTAAGCGACCACCCACTCATCCTGCATCAACATAGCCCCATGTTCAATTCTGGACGCATCACAAAACACGATGTATTTCTTACCCAGGCCAGGTAAGATCAAGATAGGTGTGGTTTTCATCCACTTCTTCAACTCTTGGAAGGAATTTCCACAAGCCTCATACCATTCAAACCTAATTCCTTTCTTAGTCAAGCCTGAGAGTGGTGCTGCCAAGCGAGAGAAATCTTGAATGAACCTTCAGTAATACCCGGCCAAACCCAAGAAACTCCGAACATCGGAAACACTCTTGGAATGCTCCCAAGATACAACTACGTGCACTTTCTCTGGATCCACTAACACACCTGCCTCTGAGATGATGTGACCCAGAAAATTCACCTTACCTATCTATAATTGACACTTTGAAAGCTTGGCATATAGCCGGTGCTCTCTTAGCGTACCCAAGACGATGTCAAGATGTTGGGCATGATCTTCCTGTGTTTTTTAGTCTACTAATATATCGTCAAAAAAGACAACCCCAAACCGATCTAGATAGGGATGAAAGATCTGGTTCATCAAATTCATAAACACCGCTGGTGCATTGGTCAAGTCGAAAGGCATTACCACAAACTCAAACAACCCGTACCAACTCCGAAAAGCTGTCCGCGGTATGTCGGAAGTCCTCACCCTAAACTGGTCGTAACCTGACCTACGATCAATATTCAAAAACAATAATGCACCCATCGACTTATCAAACAAGTCATCAATTCTAGGAAGAGGGTATCCGTTTTTCACCGTCATCTGATTCAACATTCGATAGTCAACACACCGCCTTAACGACCCATAGGCCTTCTTTGCAAAAAGAATGGGAGATCTCCAAGGAGACATACTAGGATTGATAAAACCTTACCCTCCAACTCCTCAAGTTGAACCTTCAGTTCCTGGAGTTCTTCCAGTGTCATTCGGTAAGGTGGAATGGAAACTAGATCTACTCCCGGTAGCAACTCGATCGTGAACTCAACATCCCTCTCAGGGGGTAACCTTGGGAAATCCTCAGGAAACACATCCTGAAACTGATCCACCATAGGAGGGAAAATAGACTGCTCACATCTTGCATTGTCATCATGCATGAGACATGTCACTCAAGCCATGAGTCCACTAATATGTTGACAAAACGGACCCTCACGCCCTACTAGAACATCTCATTCTCCACGGTGGACATAAGCGTCACCTTCAAGCGACCTAAATGATACTCTACGATGGTAACAACTTATGTGAACCTGATACAACACCAACCAATCCATTTCCAGTATTAGGTCAAACCCTGACATCTCGAGAATGAACAATTCCCACAAAAAACAATACCCACCAACATCCAAGGCACACGCCTTGCATTGATTGATATCCTCAACCTGCACCCCAAACATAGTGTCAATTGAAATAACTCCACACACCCTCTCCACAAGTAAACCTAGCTCTACCACAAGTTGAGAAGAGAAAAAAGAGTGTGTGGCACCTGTGTCAAATAATGAACTAGAAAAAGTAGAACCTACAAGGATCGTACCTCGAACAGTCGATGGTCCAGCCTCGCCACCACTAGGCGCAAACTGATCTGCCTGAAACTGACCTACCCCTCTACCTTGGGCCCCAACCTTAACGCCCTGCACTGCACTGCCCTACTATCATGAGTGATCATGTCCTGGAGTTCCACATCCATCTCCCTTACTAGTACTACCCATGGAGTTCCAACTGCTTTCTTGATATGGGGAAAATGATCCCCTTCCCAAATCCAGTACGTTCCTTCCACCATCATGCTTTCCCACCTGCTGAGTTTTCCTACAGAACATATGCACATGTCCCATCTGGCTGCAAGAATAGAACTAAACTAGAGGTCGAGGACACTAACCACGCATATGCCCCGAACTACCGCACTAATAACAAAACACATGGTTCCCACTATGAGAGGATGACCCCCTCTTCCAGCCACTTTGCACACTTCCTCCATGATGTGAGCTCTCATGGAATCGCTTTCGACCCTCGGTAGCTGCACCGCTCGTCTGTCCCACAGACAACACAAACCCACTACCCGAATCTCCCTTCAGGTTTCCTTCTGAAATCAGTGCCTGGTCTACTACCTCTATGAACCACTTAAGCGGAAGATGATTACGTAAGACCTGATCTCATGTCTTATCCCATCCTAAAAACATCTTTCTACTACTGCCTCATACCCTGCTAACACTAGGACAAAACATCTCAAATCAGTAAAGCGACTAGCATAGTCCATCACCGATAGCGATCCCTGAGTCAGGCTCATAAAATTTGCAGCCCGCTCCTATCTCAAAGTCTCTGGGCAGAAATGCTCCAAAAACCTTTCCTGAAAAACCTTCCACGACATTCCCTTAGACGGCTCGATTTGAGCCTGAAGTTGCCACCAACGCCTATCCTGGCCTTGCAACATATAAGTGGCCAGCTTCACTTGTTTTTCCACAGGGGTCTCCAGATGGTCCAGTATAGTCTGGAGAGACTCTAACCAGAACTCCGCTGCTTCTGGCCTTCCCTCTCCTGTGAAGGTCGGAGGGTTCTGCATCTTGAACTCCCTTGTCAGCTCAAACATACTTGGTGCAACCCGCCCTGGGTCCCAGTCCATCATCTGCATAAGGAGAGTCAAGTTCTCTCAGAACTGGTCTTCTCTACCTTCATTGAACTCCACATTTTCTTGTCCCTCTACTGGAGGAGTGTTTTCAGCAACACCATCTTGTTGCCCAACTGGTAACCGACATCGTGGTGGAATTTCTCTACAATGCCAACCACTAGATTTAGCACACATACCACATAACTTTAACGACTTTATGAAAAGCTCGTTACTAGCTACAACAACCCACTTTTTATATACTAACCCAATGAAATTTTCCAACTTGTTTCAAATACTATTACTCCATTAAAAATCATCTACCCTATTTTTATATTTCATTCTTCTCATTATTTCTTGGTTTCATGAAATGCATGATGCACCCTACTTTCCTGCCTCACACACCCACCCCGTGCATGTGTCTAATAAAATGCATGTCAACTATCTCCCTAGGTACCTACAATGATGCATGAATGCCAATCCTCATGTTGTTAAGTCCACGATCCAAATATCATAAAATAGACATATAAAACCATATGTGCATCACCCAATGGTGAAATATCATCAAAAGTAACAACACACAACCACGAACAACATTTCCCACTGAGGGTGACTTGGGATTTCCCTCGTACATGGGTTAGCTACTCCCAAGTACAAGATCAGTACCAAGGCTCGTCACGTCATAACCCTTGGCTACCAATCCCAAATAGAAAGACCTCATAGAAGGAGAATAAAGACCTCCTTTGATACCACTTTGTAACTCCCCCGACCCGGAAGCCACTAAACCGGTGCTCCGAGATGGGTGGTTACATGACCTTATGCACGCCTCCCCATATGCCAAAGGCTGCTGACAAGCAGCGGGGGTCTATGTCGTCATGTGGGGAGACTATACCCCATTTTATCAGAGTAAGACACAACATAAATAAACCAATAGAAGAAACAATTATCAACAACCAAGGAACATGTATAACAACTATTTCCAACAATCAAATATGTCATGTCATACTACAAGTGAAAAAGTTGACAAAACCCCAAAATAAAGACAATGGAAAAACTCCCCAAAATATTACCGAATCCATGTCTGGATACTCCACCATGTTCTACCCATGTCCAATCAACTATCTAGCAAGGACATTTGAACTTCTCTTGACATGCAAACATGAAGTCTGCTCGGGTACCCAACGGCGGCCCGAGCAGGGTGTGAGTAAAACTCATTAGGCCACCACCAACCGTGTCTACAAAATATCCAGTATGAATAGGTAGTGAATTCAAAGGTAATATGAATGATAATTTCCAAGTAATTAATTAAGGCGCCATTAACAAGTTTAGAGCCAAAGTCATTTCCATATCAATTACTATTCATTACACACCCATTATCACCATTTACCATTTCATCACATTTCCATGGGTTAATCACATACATTATGTTACATGGTTCTAAGGAAAAAAATAACATGCAAGAGAGTAAACACATTGTTATCCTATCTCACTAGGACTAACCCCTCATAGTAACCATAACCTCACCTTGAAGCCTCAGTCTGGGTGGATGAAACTGTTAGGAGAATAGACCCTCAGTCCCCTTCCCTATCCCGTGCATTTAGGGTGGATTTTAGAACCTTAGTCTTCACTCGACCCGTGGGTGTAGATCCTCATGTCATACCCCACTCCACGAAGCCATTTTCACATGATTATATATAAGTAACCATAAACAATCCAAACCATTCCCCTTCGGAAAACACTATTAACAACAACCCACATGGGAAACCACCTCATGCCATAACCCCTTAACACATTAACATTACACATCATTTAACCATTCACCCAATTCCAATGTGTTATGCCTATCTCACTAAGCATTCAACATTAAACCCATAATCTATCACATCACGGTATTTAATTAGTTTACACATTAACCCATTTAACCTGTTCATCATTCCTATAAATCAATCATTTAACCCATTCCAGTTTAACCATTAGGTTATTTTCAAGTATAGGTGCATCACCTAACTTATATTCCAAGTTCAACAGATCATTCCAACATATTTATAAAGGTCTCTACAATTCATTACAACAAGGTCACCTGTTTAATATCAATCCATAAATCTGGGAAAAGCCTGCACATCCCATGGATTGCCCCAATTAGGTCAAATCTATCCCAACACATACCACGAGGATCGTGAGGGGTCCCGTTTTTCCATTTTAAACACTAGTATTACCAAAAATGCCAAGGTTATCCAAAACATAACCAAAGGAAAGCAAGAACACAACTAAACATGCACAAATATCCAAATAACTATGGGATATCACATGTAGGCCACCTACCTCGAAACCGTGGTTGAGTGCACTCTAAATAGAGTCTTTCGACCTCGATCCAACAAACCTTTGGAGCTTTAACCTAAAACTCACCCAAGAGATAGGGTTTTAGAGATTTGAAATGAGAGGGATAGAAGATACAAACCCTAAACCAAAAAGAGAAGAAAGGATGGGATTAGCCTTACCCAGAGCATCGATCCACAACCAACGACACCAATAATGCCTTAGAATCGAAGGAGATCGGTCTCTCAGAGCCTTTGGGAGATTTGGTTTGTGCCTAGGGTAGAGAGTGATGAAATAAGAGGAAAGCCTGAGTGGGGTTTTATAGCCCGGAATGGAAAACATGTAATTTTTCTCAACTTTAAGTGCCTGCACGGTTTGTCCGCACGGTTTGGAAAACTCTGCGCAAACCGTGTGAATGCCACTGTCTGGAGGAGGAGGGGTTGCACAATTTAGCCACAGGGTTTGACAAACCATGTGCAAACCGTTCACATGCTTCTGTCTGGAGGAGGACGGGTCGCACTGTTTATCCTGGGCAAGCCTCACGGTTTTCCTGGCCGTGTGCAGGCCATGCGCCCGGGCCTGTCTGGCCCAGATTTCCTTTTTCCGTGCCCCGAGCCCCTAGAACACCCCCAAGGCCTCTCACACTTTCAGAAAACATACCTTTAATCCCGAAAAAGGGACTCAACCAAAACATAACGAAAAAATACCTTTCCAAAAACTGGGATCTTATAGTAAGATAAATCGATTTTACTCAGGACTGAAGCCACGATATCAAAGAGCATTAGCCTCTCGTGAGTTCAAAAGTTATGAAAAAATTATTTGATTTGCGGAGAATGTGGAAATGGAGTTTTCTGATGATCAGGTGTTTGTTGAAAAACTACAGAATAAGAGGTCCAGTTGGCAGGCAAGGGGAATGAGTTCATCAAAAATCCTGGAGGTAAGAAAATTAAATATCAAACTTTTGAGAAGTGTGGTAAAAAGCATCCTATAGAATTTTTATCGAAGTCTGGAATGTGCTTCCGGTGTGGTATTTCTCGTCATATTTCTCGTAACTGGAAGGAAGATGATCAAGCAGGAAATAAAAAACCATCGGTAAGATGTTTTATGTGTAATGAAATGGGTCATTATGCAAATGAGTTTACAGCGAAGAACTGAACTGAGGGAAAGCATCTAGACTACAAGTATAAATGGGTGGTGAAATCCATTGCAACTACGTTAGCAGATGTTGGGCCATCAAACAAAGTATTATCTGGTACACTGTTTTTTTGTTACGATTATTCCAATGTGTTGTTTGATTCAGGGTCTACACACTCATTCATTTATAAGAAGGTTTCTAGTTAATTGTAAATTCCTTCTCATGATATGAAAACTGAACTAACAGTAAAAACACATGGAGGAAATGTTGAGACAAAAATAAAACATTAGAAAATTCTCGTCCTTGTGTGTGGAAAGAACCTACCTGTAAACCATATTGTTTTACCTCTAGTAGAGTTGGATGATATTTTGGGCATGGATTGGCTATCTGTTTATCATGATAAGATTGAATACAGAGCTAAAGAGGTTTCATTTTAGGATGATTTTTAGTTTGTTTACAAGAATGAACACTTACTTTTGATAACATATCATGAATTTGAAAAACTGGTAAAATATGGAAATGAATGTTACCATGCACATATTATTGAAAACAACGGGACTGTTCAGATTAATGATGTGCCAGTGGTAAATGTGTACCTTTGAAGTTTTTCCTGATGAGTTTCTTGGTATTATACATGATCGGGAAGTTGAATTTACTATTGACTTAGTTCCTGATTCTAATCCAATATCATAACCCCCTTATTGAATTGCTCAAACTGAACTTTTAGAGTTAAAGAAGCAATTATATGAGTTGTTAGATAAAGGATTCATTCGACCTAGCACATCACCATGGGGTGATACTATCTTTTTTGTTAAAAATAATGATAGTTAAATGATGCTTTGAATTGACTATAGATAATTGAATAACATTACTATTAATAATTAGTATCCTTTACCCCATATCAATGATTTGTTTGATCAGCTCCAGGGAGCTCAGTATTTTTCGAAGATTGAATTGAGGTCGGGGTACCATCAGTTGAAAGTAATGGAAGCAGACATTCTAAATACCACGTTTCATACTAGATGTGGCCATTATGAATCTGTAGTTATGCCTTTTGGTTTAACTAATACACCTGATGTATTCATGGATCTTATTGATAGAATTTTCCGTGAGTTCTTACTTAAGTTTTTGGTTGTGTACGTTAATGATATTTTCATTTATTCAAAAAGTTAAAATGAGCATGTAATTTATTTAAGGGTTGTCTTGAAAACCATAAAAGAGAAGAATATTTATGGGAAATTCAGCAAGTGTGAGTATTGGTTACAAGAAATTTCTTTCCTTGGTCACATTGTTTCATGAAATGGCATAACTGTTGTTCCTACCAAAACAAAAGTTGTTGAAGAATGGCCATGAACAAAAAATATAACCGATATTCGTAGTTTTCTTTGATTGGTAGGTTATTACTAGAGGTTTGTTAAAAAAACTCCCAGTTGTCTAGTCCAATGACTAAGTTAACTCGAAAAGGTGTTAAGTTCATCTGGATAAAATAATGTGATGAATGTTTTCAGGAATTGAAAAGAAGATTGGTGAATGCTCCAGTTTTGGAACTGCCATCTAGAAATGATGGGTTTGTTATCTATAGTTATGCTTCATTGAAATGATCAGGTTGTGTCGTAATGTAGAATGATCGGGTAATTTCTTATGCATCACGTTAGTTGAAACCCCATGAGTTAAATTACCCTACACATGATTTGGAATTATCTGCTGTTGTTTTTGCTTTAAAAAATTGGAGGCATCATTTGTATGGAGTATAGTGTGAAATATATACCTATCACAAAAGTTTAAAGTATATATTCACTCAAACATAATTGAACATGAGACATATGAGATGGCTATAATTAATCAAGGATTACGATTGTACAATTCAATACCATCTGGGAAAAGAAAATAAAGTGGGTGATGCTTTGAGTAAACAATTTAATGCTTCATTAACCATTATATATTTGGAATGAGATCCTTTGGTTTTTGATTTGATGAAAATTGGCATAGATGTTGTTGGTTCAGGAAGTTCTTCCATTTTGTTTCAGGTGTCGGTGAGATCATCACTATCAAAAATATTTAAGAAAGCACAAAAGAAAAATATAGATTTATAGAAAAAGGTATAGCTGGATTATAAGGGGAAGTTTCCCGAATTCAACATTGATAATGATTGCCTTTTGAGGTTGCGGGAGATATTATTTGTGCCTTGTGATTCGCAGTTGAAGAATGAGTTGCGTTGTGACGCTCATAGTTCCCCGTTTTCAATTCATCCTTGCAGTAATAAGATGTACAATGATCTGTGGGATTGAATGAAAAGAGATATTGCGGATTTTATTGTGACGTGTTTAAATTTTCTGTAGGTTAATGCTGAGTGGAAGTTACCGAAAGAGATGCGTCAACCTTTTTCGGTGCCAGAGAGGAAATGAGAAAATATATTAATGGAATTTTTTATGGGATTACCAAAGGCATCTTGAGGTAATAATGCAATCTGGGTTATTGTTGATCGATTGACTAAATCTGCTCATTTCCATCATATTTGAGATACTTTGCCTCTAGATCAAAATTATCGGTTGTATGTTAAATAGATAGTCAGGTTCCATGGTGTTCCCCTCTCCATTGTATCTGATCTTGATCTTAGGTTTACTTCTAGGTTTTGTAAAGGCCTTCAGAATTCGTTGGGTACTGAATTAAATTTTAGTACATCTATTTATCCGAAATCAGATGGGCAGTCAGAACGAACAATACAGATCATGGAGGATATTCCACGTGCTTGTTCATTGGATTATCAGGGAATTTGGGACCAATATCATTCTTTGGTTGAATTTTCTTATAATAACAGTATTCATTCCAGAATACAGATGGATCCATTTGATGCTTTATATGAAAAGCATTGTAGAACTCCAACTTTTTGAGATGAAGTGGGTGAAAGAAATCTGATGGGACCAGAATTGGTAGAACAGATGGAAGAAAAAGTTTAGTTGATTCAGAAGCACATGAGAACAGCTCAGAGAAGACAAAAAATTTATGCAAATAACCATAGGAAGGATCTTTTTTTTAGGAAGTTGATCATGCCTTTCTCATATGTTCTCTATGAAAAATTGTGATGTGTTTTGGTAAGAAGGTAAAGTTGAATCCGAGGTTCATTGGACCTTATGAAATTTTGGAGAAAGTTGGATCAGTTGAGTATAGAGTGGCTTTACCTCCATGTTTATCCCAGGTACACAATGTTTTTCATGTTTCGATGTTGAGAAAGTATATTCCAGATCCATCTCAAGTTCTAAGCCCAGAGGTAGTTTAGTTGGAAGAGAATCTCTCTGATGAAGAACAACCAGTCCAGATTCTTGACCATAGAGGGGAAGTGTTGTGGAATAAGGTAATTCAAATGGTAAAGGTTTTGTGGAAAAATCATATGGTTGAAGAGGCAACGTGGGAATATGAAAATTCTATGATGGATAAATACACCCACTTATTTTGATAAGTGAATAAAAATTGTGAGGACGTAATTTCCAAAAGTGGGGAAGGATGTAAAATCCCAAGTAAATGAAGAATAATATATTTTTATACTTATTAATATTTTTTAATTAAATATTAATTTTACTTTAAAAGGGTAGCTATGTTCGATAGGGTACCCGATACGGAACAACGGGTTTCATTGATATCTTACGTTGCACACTAATAATATAATATTATTATTTTAAATGGTAGTTAAATCCTAGACATTGTATTGTCAGGAATGAACAAAACTAACTAAAATATGATTATATATGTGTGTCAAATGTATTTACATTCATCCGATAAATGTTAGAGGCTTAAAATATGAATAAATCTAATTTTAATCATAATCTACATTAAAAGGCCGATTTACCACCTTTTAATGGAGAACCCTATCTAAATATAGTTTTTTTCAATTTAATACATTCTAATTGATCAAATAATGTCTTTCTTTAGAATGGGGTCAGCAAAATTTACTTTGTGTAAATTTTTGGGATTTTTCCGATAAAGATCATTTTTTATTGAATAGTGAAAATATTGTAAATTAATTCAAAACTATGTTTTAATCTAATTTATTTATATGGTTATATAATATTTTTAATTGGTTTTAAATTTTAATTATAATATATTTTTACCATTTAATCCAATGTTGGTAATTGAAATTAATTTCACTTTGAAATTGGACATAAACAAGGGTCGATCTTTTGATAGTTATTGTTTCTTAAAAACATGTTCTTTGTTTTAACAACGGTAATTAATTTTAAAATTAATTAAATGTACTTTTATGTTTTTAATTTGGAAAAATAAACATCATTTTTGAATTTGGAATATCAAATAACGCTTAGGTTGAATATTTGGTATTTTTCTGAAAAACATTAATTTTTTATGAATAGTGAAACACTTAGTAGTAGTTAAAAAATTCACTTTTTGATTTAAATGAAATTTTACCACTTCTGTGAATTGAATTTTGAAAATCCGAAATACATCGTTGTTATCATGAACTAAAATTTGGTTCAATAAGATGATAATAATTTTTGGTGAATAGTAACTTTTGACTTTTATTTACCGCGTTTAAAGATAAATATGTTAATTCAAGGTACAAAGAATATTATAATAATTCAAAATTACATTAACATTTTTCCAAACCTTATTGTTTGAGACATTAATGACCATGGCCATCTTTGGGTCAATTTTGGTACCCCATTGAGCCGCATGGGTGTGATAATGACAATTTATATTAATTAATTTAAGGTAAAGGCCAAAATGACATAAACAAAATTATTTTTGTAATTAATTTTTATATAGTGTTATATAATGAATCCTTTTAACTATAAATATTAATTGGAAAGAAAAAAGATTTCATACATCATGGTATTTTTTTATAATTTTTAAACATCAAATAAATTAAATTATTTATGACACAATAATGATGCAGTATTTACTCATTAATAAATGATTTAAATAAATAATATTATAATGATTAAAATATAATCCCAAACATGTCCAATTCTGATTGGATGATTTTATTTCTAATACGAGTCACCTTATCTTCAACCTTAATTATTATAGGACCTTTGTAGGATCGAAATAATGATGTAGATGCTCAATATACAAGAGGGGGGTGAATTGTATACTTTAAAAATTCCTTTGGAACCTTTAATGTTAGTTACGATTCACTATCTTTTTCTTAAGAAAAGGAAAGGGATAAGTTTAACAATGTTAAACATAAGAAAATTCACAACACCTCTAACACCAAATGAAAACTTGGAAAGAGATTCCGAAAGTAGGTTTTGGAAATATGGTTATGGAAATTGAAACTTAACAAAAGATTACAATATGAGATTTGACCTTAAAGCGTATAGAATCTAAATGAAACAGAGTACAAGTAAGAAATTATAAGATAGTTATACATTCCTTATAATACAATATGAAGCGGAAATAAACAAGTAGTAAAACTACAAGTAACTCTTTTAACCGAAAGAGAAGGGTATCCAACAACCTTGGATAATGGTCCCTTGATTTATACATTCAAAAAAGTCTGACTTACCCACACTAGGGTAAGCCCTCGATACGAAGATCGGAGTCTCTGTCTTGCTATCCCTGCAAGCCCTCAACTTCAAGGTAGTTGTCAACCTCTATCTTCCTCAGCAAGGAAGCCCTATAACTTCAAGGTAGTCGGCAACCTCTGCCTTCCTATCCCCGGAATTACTTGAATGTAATCACCAACATTCGGTGTCGCACGAAGCATTGAGAGTTAATAAGAGCATCTCTCTCTAGAAATCACTTCAAGCGTGTAATCACATGAGTTGAAGATCAGTCAGCATTTCAGCACACACTTCATCAGTTCATCAACGATCTCTTTCAAATGAGTTCCTATTTAATGGTAAGGTCGGCCTCCTTTCCAACAGACATATTTTCCTTAAAAATCGGAGGGACCTGTACACGTGTAACTTAACCAAAGGATAGTTTATAACATAATATACGACATCGTTTTATAACAAAACAAGTGTAACAGAACTTACGACATCATTTAAAGTCTAACTCAAATGTTCAGAGTGAAGGATCAGAGTGTAAACAAAAATAATTTTCGGAGTCTAAATAAATTTGGAGTGTATAAAACAAAGATGATCATATTCTGTTTAACAGGTGAATTTGGAATGAGAATTTGGAATGAGAATTCGTCAATAGAATTCGTAATGAGAATTCATCATCAGAATTCGTAATGAGATTTCATCATTAGAATTCGTAATGAGAATTCGTATCTAGAATTCGGAATGAGAATTCATCATCAGAATTCGTAATGAGAATTCGTCATCAGAAATCTTAATGAGGATTCGTTATCAGAATTCGTAATTAGAATTCGTCATTAGAATTCGTAATGAGAATTCGATGTTGAACTTCATAAGGATTCGTATCCTGAATCTGGAGTTGAACATAATCAGAGTTCGTATCCGGAATTCGGAATGATACTTTATCACATTTTTTATTCGGGATTTTGGAGTGAAACTTTATTACAGTTCTTATCCATAATTTGGATCCTAAAACAGAATACATCATATCAAAGTTTCAAACAATTCCGAGAATATAGAAATGAATTCGAATCTTATATATAAGAAAAATATGGATGAAAATATGATAAGGATAATTTTTCTTACAAAAGCGATTTTCCTTATAAAAGAAATTTTCCTTATAAAAGCGATTTTCCTTATAAAAGCGATTTTCTTAAAGATAAGGTGATTGTGATTTTCAAAACAAGAAGGAATGGAGAAGTCATAAGGAAAACCTTATTGACTCAATAATCTACCCCTTTTTGGAAAGCACAAACATCCTTACGAAAAAGAAATTCTAAGAAGAAAGAAAAACATTAAGGCTTATCTCCCTTTGCTTTAAGGATATTGATGAATACGACTAACTCCCCCTTAGGCTTTGAAACTCAAAGGATCGTATTCTAGATTTCTGGAATGATATTTCATTACGAATAAGAAAGTCTTCTTTAATGAAAAACTCCCCCTTAGATAAACTCTTATTAGAGTTTGATTTATTTCTCACCCTTTGTTAGGAATCTTTTTCCCTTTTTATTAGGGTTCTTTTCCTTCTCCCCCTTTGTGATTTTCAAAAAGAATTCAAGGGAATGGAAAATATAACAAAGTACCTGAAAAAATTAGTAGCAACAACAAATTAAACAAGCAAGAAAAAATTTCATTAAGTTTTAAAGATCTGCAACAAAGAAATTTAGATACAACAAATGATCAGATCTGTCTATTTTGGATCTTTTTCCTTTTCCATGTGACCCTTAAGAATAGTCTTTATCTTCTTCATGTCCTTATGGTCTTCCTCAGCTTGCTTCTCTAACACAACAATTATTGCACTTTGAGCTTCAATCTTTTCTTCATGGGCTTTAAGCTTTTCTTCCTGAGCTTCAAACTTTTCTTCCAGAGCCTTCAATTTCTCTTAAAACTCAATTCGATAATCCCTTTCAAACTTCAAGTTTTGAGAAAGAGAATTTATCTTCCCATTCAGATCTCTGACTTCTTTGATCCGGAAGTTATTTTCATCAGTCAACTTTTCTTCAAAGGATGAAGTAAGTTCATTTCTCTTCTTGTCTTCTGTCTCAAAGGCATCCGTCACATTGTCTTGGAATTCATCAAAGAGCCTCATCTCTTCCACAGTCTTCCTCGACCAACTAGTCATCCTCTTGCCAGATCTTTTGTGGGCTTCATAGCGGACAAAGAAAGTATTGAACTGAGCCTCTATCTCAACACACTTGTCCATAACCATAGATACAGAGTCTGTTTTCGGATTCAAAGCATGTTGGAGCATTTGGCATCTTGAATCTATACTTGAGAAAGTCAGAATAGTATCTACCAACTTCTTTAAAGATTGAACAACAATGTCATGCCCCAACGAAGATGACTCTGAATCCAAAACTTTTCTTGGAGAATATTCTTCTTCAAAATGATCAACCGTCTTCTTAAAATAACTACCCACTTCCCTTCTATTTACAACTACTGAGCTCGGGGTATCAAGAACAAGTTGCTTTCCCTTGTCCTTTTTTGGAATTGAGTCCTGTTCCAGAGTTATCTTTTCACTGTCAGATAATTGAACAACATTGTCGTCCTCATCAGCAACTTTCGGAGAACCAAACTCTACATTCTCCATTTGAGCAATATCATGTAGAAGTTGTTCTTCTTCTGCATGATAAGCTACTTCTACTTCTCCTTTCTCCCCATCCATCGTTGTAGTGACTAACTTAGAAGACTCATCTTCTGAGGTTCGGAGCGACAAATGTTCCGAAGGTGTCCCCTTATAAAAAAATCTCCGGTTTCACCACTTCCTTCAGCAATAGATTCTTCTTCTTCCACTTGCTCAATCTGCTCTACTTCCTCAATAGGCATAGCTACTACCTCTTCCGAAGCAAAAAAGTATCTTCTTGGAGTCTCAGGTAGAGATTCCAGAGAGAAAGATCTTGGAACATGAATGTTTCCTGAAACCATCTCATTGAACGTCAACAAAGCATGAGCTACCACAACATCAGAAATCTTCTTCATAAGATTCTTTTCCTTGACTTGTTTTTCTAGCTCATCCACAGTTCTTTCCTTCAAGGCCTTAGCCTCCGTAGGATCCAAGCCAAACTGAGGCTCCCCTTTCACTCTCTTCTCTTTGATCTCCCTCCATTTAGCAACTAACTCATCTGGGTAAGCTTTATTCTTCTTTGGTTTTGGAGGTACGAAATGAACTTCCTTAGACTTGGGATTCTCTACTACAACTTCAACTGCTTTCAACTTTCTCTTCCACACTGGCTTAGAGGATTCCGGATCAGCAACTTTCGGAACTGCTTCTTCTTGAGCAGGTAAATAGATAAACTGACCAGTCTTCTTGTCGAAGACTACAACCATCGTTTTGAGTGTACCATCACTCACCAAAATAATCTTGCAAACTTTTGGATTTGACTTGAAAGCTTCCTTGAAAGACTCAAGGCACCGAACTATCAACTTTGAGAGGATTGCTGGATACATTATGATCTGAGCTCTCATATTCCCTTTCTTAACATTCTCAAGAGTAACGAGAATGTGTTTCATCAGGTTAAACTTCCTCAGATTTATAAGAAAATCTAGGATGTAGATCACATTCTTCTTCAAACTATCTTTTTCACCCTTTCTTGGTACGATAAGGCCTTGTACCCATAACTCTAGAATCAGAAATTTGTAGACAGAGAAGAAATATTCAGAGCCTTGTCATCTGCCAGTCCGAGAGTCTCCAAAGCCTTTTCCTTGTTGAAGCTTCCCTTTGAATTCGGCAACACATGAGATATGAATTCGGCTTCTCCTACATTGTTCAGCCCTACCATGCTGGATGCCTTGGCATAAGAAAGTTTATAAGTCTTTCCATAAGACTTAAATGACAATTTCTCATTGCCATCTTCCTTATAGAAGGAAACTGTCTCATAGAATTCTACAAGAAAATCTGAATAAACTTCATCTTGATTCCCGGCTTTGACACCGCAACATCTTCCCATCCGTTGAGCTCAATATTCTTGGATATGATAGAATCATACGTATTAAAGAAATCAGGATGAACCGACCTTTCTCTATATACCAGCCACATCAAAATCGGCTTAGAGGAAGACATGTATTGAGAAGCTACTTTCATAGACATTCAGATCTGAAGACCTCTGAGAAGTTCGGAACAGGGAATTCTGAAGTTTGGAACGGATTTAAAACGGAGAGGCAGAGCTTCGAGACGTTGGAGCTTGAAAACCGATGTGGGAAAACCATTTGGGGTCCCCTTTATATAGGCAATGTGAAGACGGTTCAACTTCCTCAGTTGATCGAACAATTGTGAAAAGCTGAGATCAGATCTGACAGTTGAAAACCAATTCTCAAGAAAACATGAATCCGATCTTTTGAGGTTTTTATTAAAACAAAGAATTAAGAAAACTATAATCCGAAAACAAAATATAAGAAAATGCCAGCAAGTAAAGTATGATTACGAAAACTTGAGTAAGGAAATCATACCTTTCATATTGGATTAGGAAGATTATTCTTAATTGGTATCATTCTTAAGAAAACTATAAGAAAATCTCTACTTCGAAAAAAAAATGTTCGCAAAAACTCACTACAAAAAACAAACTCAGTACGGAAAACTCAGTACGAAAATTTTATTACAAAATTTTAAAACGAAAAACTTATTAAGAAATATTCGGTACAAAAATATTGTTATGAAAATACCAATACGAAATTTTCCATTTCGGAAGTTTTCAATACAAAAATTTCCATTCCAGATGTTTTCTATACGAAAATATCCATTCTGGAAAATTTTAGTTTCGGAAATTCCCATTTCGGAAGTTTAGATCTGAAATGTTTGAAAAACTAACATTGAAAAATTTAGTTACTCTAACAAACAAATGTACTCCCCCTACGAAAAGAAGTTTATTATTGTAAGGAAACTTTTTCAACAGAAAGTTATTGAAGAATGATTACCTTATGGTTATCATTCCTAACTTTTGTTTAATGTATTCAAATCTATCATAAGGAGAAGATTTTGTGAAAATGATAGCAATTTGATCTTTCGTTCCGATAAACTGATGAATAATATCTCCTTTTAGTGTGTGATCCCTAAGAAAGTGATGCCAAATATCTATGTGTTTTGCATGATAGTGATGTGCAGGGTTCTTACTTAAGGCAATGTCACTTGTGTTATCACAAAAAATTTGATTTTTAGTAAAACTCAAGCCATAGTCCGTGAGTGTGTGTTGCATCCACAACACTTGAGCACAACAAATTCCAGCTGCTACATATTCAGCATCAGTAGTGGAGAGTATTACAGAATTTTGCTTCTTGCAAGACGAAGAAACTAATGAATCTCCGAAGAAATGACAAGTTCTGGATGTACTTTTTCTATCAATTCTACATCCACCAAAGTCAGCATCAGAAAAGCTTTTTAGAACATAATCATTTCCAGAAGTATAAAATAATCCTAGATCCATGGTTTCTTTAAGGTAGCGAAAAATTATTTTTACTACCTTTAAGTGAGATTACTTAGGATTGGATTGATATCTTGCACATAAGCATACTGAGAACATTAAGTCTGGTTGACTAGCTGTTAAATAAAGTAAACTTCCTATCATACCTCTAAAAGATGTTTGATCTACTGGTTTCCCAGCTTTATCAATATCTAAAGAGTTTGAGGTACCAATAAGAGTACTTATACTCTTAGTGTTGTCATAACCATACTTTTTGAGAAGATCTTTAATATACTTATGTTGAGATATGTAGGTTCCTTCTGTTTTTTGAGAAATTTGAAAACCAAGGAAAAAAGTTAACTCACCCATCATACTCATTTCAAACTCAGATTTCATTAGACTTGCAAAAGAGTCGGTCAAGGATTGCTGAGTTGAACCAAATATGATGTCGTCAACATAAATTTGAACAATCAAAACATTTTTCTTATCTTTCTTTATAAAAAAGGTTGGATCTTCATTTCCCTTAACATAGTTATTTTGAAGAAAAAATCCATTGAGTCTATCATACCATGCTTGTGGGGCTTGTTTAAGACCATACAAATCTTTGGTAAGTCTAAAAACATGATTTAGATGTTTTGTATCTTCAAAGCCAGGAGGTTGTTCAACAAAAACTTCCTCTTGAACATAACCGTTAAGAAAAGAACATTTCACATCCATTTGAAAAAGTTTAAAATTAAATAATTCTGCAAAGCCACGTAGAATACGGATAGATTCAAGTCGAGCTACTGGAGAACAAGTTTCTTTATAGTCTATTCCCTCTTGATGATTATAACCTTTAGTAACAAGTCTAGATTTATTTCTTACTATGACTCCATTTTCATCACATTTATTTTTGAAAACCCATTTTACTCCAATAACAGAAGTTTCCTTAGGTCTTTCAACCAAGGTCCATACTTTATTCCTTTCGAATTCATTTAGTTCATCTTGCATGGCTTTGATCTAATCATCATCACCTAAAGTTTCATCAGTGCTTTTAGGTTCTAATTGGGAAAGAAATGCTAGATGTTCTACTTCATTTCTTAAGGAACTTCTAGTCCTTACAGGTTGATTTACATCACCAATGATACAATCACTGGGATGTTTCTTAGGAAACACCTGATTTGGGTTTTGAAAAGCCTGTTCATCAACATAGGGTAGAAAATCTTCTGGAGTAAATGTTTCAGAAGTATCTTCTTGAAAATTTTCCTTATCAAAAGGTTCTTCTATCAAAGGTTGACAATCAGTTTTTGAAAACACATCCAATGATGTAGGCTGGGATGGTTTAAAAACAAAAGGATCAGACTCATCAAATTTAACATGTACTGTTTCTTCAACAGTACAAGTATTTTTTATTAGAAACACTATAAGCCTTAGTAGTAGTGGAATAACCTATGAAAATTCCTTCATCAGATTTTGGTGTGAATTTATGTAAGTTATCTTTAGTATTCAATATTAATACTTTGAAACCAAAAACCTTGAAGTATGATATTCTTGGTTTTCTACCATTCCATAACTCATAAGGAGTTTTATTAAGAAAATGTCTAATCAAAACTTGATTTATAGTATAGCAAGAAGTACTTATAGCTTCAGCCTAGAAATGTCTAGCTATAGAATATTCACTCAACATGGTTCTATTTATCTCTTGAAGAATTCTATTTCTTCTCTCGACTACACCATTTTGTTGAGGAGTTCTAGGTGCTGAAAAATTGTGAGTAATAGGTTTTTTTACTATAAAAAGTTTCAAAATCATAATTTGGAAATTCTCCTCGATGATCACTATGAATAGTTTCAATGGAAGGTTTTTCTCATTTTTAACATGATCTCTACAACTTTTGAAATAAGAATAAGCTTCAGATTTCTTTGCGAGAAAATAAACCCATGTAAATCTAGTGTAATCATCAACTAGAAAAAACACATTGTATTTGCCTCCAATACTTCCAGTTTGTGTTGGACCAAAAAGATCCATGTGAACTAACTATAATGCATCAGTTGTTGAGACTTCACCAATTGATTTAAAACTAGATTTATGTTTCTTTCCATATTGACAAGGATCACAAACTTTAGAAGAATCAAATCTAAGCTCCGGTAGATCCTTAACTAGTTTCTTCATAGAGAGTTTACATAGGCTTCTAAGGTTACAATGACCTAGTCTTCTATTACATAACCAGAAATGATCTTCCATTGCACTTAGACAAGGTAAATCTTGACTCCTGAGTCCTTCTAAGTTTAAGGTGTAAACATTCTCATGCCTATTGGCGAAGAGAATAAATTCTTCCGTGGAATTGTGAACTAAGAACTTATCATTCCTAAAATTCACAAGGTAACCTTCATCACATAACTGACTTATGCTAATGAGGTTGTGCTTAAGACCCTTAACAAATAGAACATTTTAAATCAATGTTTTACCTAAAAGAACAATATTACCAATACCAACAATCTCACCCATAGCATTATCTCCGAAAGTTACCTTTCCTCCTTTCGTTTTGATAATCGTTTCAAAATAGCTTTTGTTACCAGTCATGTGCCGAGAACATCCACTATCCATGTACCATGTATTTTTACTGGTACTCTCTTTATTTTCATGAAATCAAGAAGAGAATTAGACTGTCGAAATCCAAACTTGTTTGGATCTAAGATTTCTAGATAACAAAATTTTAGGAACCCACGTCTTCTTAGAAAAGTAAGCTTTGTGAAATCCTAGAGATTGGGTTTTGTTTAAGGAACAATTACTTTCCCAGTGACCACCACGTTGAAACTTAGTACAAAATGGGGCACTTTCAGGAACCAAATAATTGTTACTAAAAATTGGTTTTGCAAGGGTATAACCAAATATGGATTTATTTTTTAAAGGTCGTATTTGGGAATAAATTTTATCAAAATTTTCCTTATCGTGGGTAATGTTTGATAAACACTTCTTTAAGGAAAAAAATTCGGACTTGAGTTTTATAACCAAGTTTTTATCCTAAAAATCATTAGTTTTAGAACAAGAGATAGGCTCGAAAACATTTTTCTTAGAAATTGCTTTTTCTAATTCTTTAGAAAGTTTGTTTCTCTCAGAACTTACTTCCTCAAGATTTTTTTGAAATACTTTCAAAATCAGCATTTTTCCTATAAAGATCTTTAGAAAGATCTGATATCTATTTTTTAAGAATAGAATTCCTAGAGTATTCCTTATCACGTTTTTTATTGAGATTGGAATTCTCAATTTCAAGAAGATCAGCAAACCTAGAGACTTATTCATAAGTAGGTAAAGTATTTTTCTTCATCAGAAGAGGATTCTTCATCAGAAGAGTTATAATACTTACTATCATTAGAATTTAAAGAAACAATGGTCAATGATTCAACATTTCGTACCTTAGCCATAAAACAATGATTATCAATTGGTAATCTGGCTATACGACCAAGATTCTTCTGTCCAGAAGATTCGTAATCAGAAGATTCATCTGAAGAGACACCACCACTGGCACTCCAGGTATCATTAGCTTTCAAAAATTTCTTCGCTTTGGATTTATAATACTTCTTTCTATTCCTGTCTGAATGCCTTTCTTTACTTTCTTTCTTTTTAAGCAAAGGGAAATCTGGTATAATATGTCCATCTTTCTTGCATTGATAATGAGTGACTTCTCCATCTTTTCTATCTTTCCTTTCCCTTCATTTATACTAGGATTGGAAACTTCTCTATCCTTCGAGCAATATTTTCTAACTCATTCTCATATATTTCACTCTCACTAGATTTGGATTGGAAAATAACATTCTTAGACTTGGATCTGGTTACTCTCTCCTGAGTCTTAGCATTAATCTGATTTGATGTTGTTGTAAAAGCAACAGTACCATTCCCATTTTTCTTTTTGATGTTGTCATCATCTCTCTTCATTCTGGTCTCATGTTGTAGAAGAGTTCCAAATAGTTCATCAAGATAAATTTGAGTAACCTTCATGTTCTCATCTATAGCTGTTCTTTTGGATTCCCACTCATTGGGCATAATATCAATTATCTTATCCACAAGTTCTTCATTATCTATCCCTTTTTCTCCCATAGAATGTAAGATATTGACAATAGTCATAAATATCTGTTGAACTTTACATATTGGTTCTCCATAAGGAAAATTGAAGCCATGATATTCAGCTCTAAGCATAGCTCTCCTAGTCTCAATAACCTTAGAAGTTCCAAAGTGTATAACCTCTAACTTCTTCCGGATATAATTAGCTGCATCACAAGAAGAAATTTGGCAATATATATTTCTAGTCATTGAACACAGTAGAGTATTTCGTACCTTATAGTTGAGTTGATACTCTTGCTTTTCCTGGATAGTAAAAGTTCTAACTTCCTTATCAGGAATTTTATAATCTCCAGTAAGCATAACGAAGTTGTCCACTCCAGTATTTATAACAAAAGTCTTCATTCGATCTCTCTAGTATTCATAGTCATTACCATCAAAGATTGGTGGTCTTGTAGGATTTATATTGTCAATAGAACCAACATTAATTCCTGCCATACTTAAAAACCTTCAGCACACAAACTTGTTAGTAGAAAAAATTCGTAATAACAAAGTTCGGAATGAGAAAGTTCGGAATGACAAAGTGAGAAAGAAAAAATTATAAATGAGTAAAATTATTTCAAAGACATCCTCTGATACCAATAGTATGATTGGTATAGAGTATGAGGTTTCCAACCTCTAATACCAATTGTAGGATTGGTATAGAGTATGAGGTTTCCAACCTCTGATACCAATTGTAGGATCGAAATAATGATGTAGATGCTCAATATACAAGAGAGGGGGGGGGGTGAATTGTATACTTTAAAAATTCCTTTGGAACCTTTAAAGTTAGTTACGATTAACTATGTTTTCCTTAAGAAAAGGAATGGGCTAAGTTTTAAAATGTTAAACTTAAGCAAATTCAAAACACCTCTAACACCAAATGAAAACTTGGAAAGAGATTCCGAAAGTAGGTTCCGGAAATATGGTTCCAGAAATTGAAACTTAACAAAAGATTACAATATGAGATTCTACCTTAAAGCGTATTGAATCTAAATGAAACAGAGTAAAAGTAAGGAAGTATAAGAAAGTTATACTTTCCTTATAATACAAAATGCAGCAGAAATAAACAAGTTGTAAAACTACAAGTAACAAGATATAAGCCTTTTAACCCAAAAAGAAGGGTATCCAACAAGCTTGGATAAAGGTCCCTTGATTTATACTTTCAAGAAAGTTTGTCATACCCACACCAGGGTAAGCCCTCGATACGATGATCAGAGTCTCTCTCTTGCTATCCCCGCAAGCCATCAACATCATGGTAGTTGTCAACCTTTGTCTTCCTCAACAAGGAAGCCCTCGAACTTCAAGGTAGTCGACAACCTCTGTCTTCCTATCCCCGGAAGTCCTCGAATGTAATCACCAACATTCAAAGTTTCACGAAGCATTGACAGTTAATAATAGACTCTATCTCTAGAAATCACTTCAAGCGTGTAATCACATGAGTTGAAGATTAGTCATCATTTCAGCACACACTTCATCAGTTCATCAAAAAGATCTTTCAAATGAGCTCCTTTTTATAGGTAAGGTCGGCCTCCTTTCAAACGGTCATATTTTCCTTAAAAATCGGAGGGACCTGCACACGTGTAACTTAACCAACGGTTAGTTTATAACAGATTAGACGACATCGTTTTATAACTAAACAAGTGTAACAGAATGTATGACATCGTTTAAGTCTAACTCAAAAGTTCGGAGTGAAGGTTCGAAGTGTAAATAAAAATAATATCCGGAGTCTAAATAAATTAGGAGTGTATAAAACAAAGATGCTCAGATTCTGTTTAATAGGTGAATTTTGAATGAGAATTAGGAATGAGAATTCTTCAATAGAATTCATAATGAGAATTCATCATCAGAATTCGTAATGAGATTTCATCATCAGAATTCATAATGAGAATTCATATCCAGAATTCGGAATGAGAATTCATCATCAGAATTCGTAATGAGAATTCGTCATTATAAATCTTAATGAGGATTCGTTATCAGATTTCGTAATGAGAATTAGTCATTAGAATTCGTAATGAGAATTCGATGTCAAACTTCATAAGGATTCGTATCCTGAATATAGAGTAGAACTTAATTAGAGTTTGTATCCGGAATTCGGAATGAATCTTTATCACAGTTCTTATTCTGGATTTCGGAGTGAAACTTTATTACAGTTCTTATCCAGAATTCGGATCCTAAAACAGAATACTTCATATCAATGTTTCAAAAAATTTCGAGAATATAGAAATGAATAATAATCTTAAACTTAAGAAAAATATGGATGAAAATATGATAAGGATAATTTTTCTTACAAAAGCGATTTTCCTTATAAAAGCAATTTTCCTTATAAAAGCGATTTTCCTTATAAATACGATTTTCTTAAAGATAAGTTGTTTGTGATTTTCAAAACAAGAAGGAATGGAAAAGTTATAAGGAAAACCTTATTGAATCAACAAACATTAGAAATCTAATATCTTTATATAATAAAATAATGTTTTCACACTTTCCAACAGAGCCCCTCCTCCCCCTTATAAAAGGAGACCACTTATAACCAATTCCTCACACCTCTCAAGCCATTTTTCTCATCCAATCTCTGCCCAATTAATCACCCTACATCCCTCTCCATCTCCTAGATTCCTTACCTTAGAGAAAAGGAACTTCCAGATGTCCTTTGGTTCAAACAAAAAGGAGTTACCCCAATTAAAGTTAACATTTTCTCTTAAATTGTTTTCTTTAATTTTACTTCTCCAACCCCTAAATTATTTTTATTCATTTTTTTTTGTAACAAAAAAATATCCTAAATATACTTGGATATTGTTATGAGAAGTATGTGAACTACACATACACACACCTCCATCTAATGGGTGAAGAATATAATGTTTATGTGGATGAAAAAAATAACACCTCACGAAATGATGATTGTTCAATTACCGCTTTCTGCCTCTCATGGGGGGGCATTACGATGGAACTATATTTATATATGATATATATTATGTTTATGATTTCCTTATGATTATTCACTTCCCATTTATAGCACGCCTTTATGGTTTCCATAGTGGGTAAATATGATAATCTCATTTGAGGAAGTCCGGACTACTGGCCCCCTCAAATTGATATGACTCGTTAATGCCTTATGTGGTACATATAAAGGATAGATTTAATTATATTATATATGATATTATATTTTAATTATAATATAACAAAGTATAATTATGTTTAAATTCCATTAAAATAAGAAATATAAATGAATGTAGCATTTTTGCGTACGTACGGCTTACCGTCTCCATGAACAATGCATTTAATTCCTTACCTCCATATGTTATGTACTATTAAAAATACATATATATACTAGATATATATAATATATATGATATCTAAATAATTAATATCATTCTGGATATAATGAACTATTTACCACATGGGCAACTTGTAATATAAGGTGTTCATTTTTGACTCAAGTACCAAATATCGACAAAATGATCATTATTAACATAAATAATTAAATAATGTTTATAACATGGTAATAAGTGATATAAAAGGAATAATAAACTTTTAAAAAGTTCATAAGAAAGTATAAATTAGCTTTAGTTTATTATTCCGGAGATTAAAGAAAGATCAAGTCAAGTCGGACACGAGGTAAGGGACTTCATCTCAGTCTCCTTTCATTGAGGAATATTTTGTTTTAATACACGATTTTCATTTATACGTTTTATAAACAGCCTTGACTTTTCAAATGGAATATTTTTCTACAAAGCGTTTGACTAAATGAAAAAAATTATTGTTTCTTTTAATGTAAGTGGTGACAATGACCTTTTCCGCTGCTGCGAGTATTATTTGATATTTGGCTTCCTCAAAAAGTTGTAATGTTTTTAAATGAAAATAAATACCATATACTCTTTTATGTATTTTGTTATTTAAAATGTTTTGATAAAGGATTTTTTATGTCAATATATTTAAGATATATATTGTGATTGAAATGTATAAATGTTTTTTCCATTATATAGTTTTATGTCTTATGATTTTATAATGGAACTAAGACATTTGATAGGTGGTTACGTAATAAACCAAATGACGGGTGGTGCCGTGAATACCAGGATGGGTGGTTACGTTATAACCTCTAATGTATTGTGTATGGATGTCGGCCATATGGCTATTACATTTAGTGATATTTGAGGAAGTCGACCATATGGTTATTCCATTAATGTATGTTTATGTCCCAAGTTACCTTTATATGTTATGTGTTCTTTATATGGGTTTTATGGTAATCTTTTGGTTTCAAAAAGTGTATTTAATGATATTTTATTCAGTGAAGATTATTTACTACTTCATAAAGGTGAAAAGTATTAGTTATGTTAATATATTCATGGTTTACTTGTTGTTTTGAAAAACTAACAGTTTTTATTCTTTGTGTATCCCTTAATGAGCATTTTATGATCATCCCAAGTTTTTGAAATGTTTTTCACATGACATAATGTGGAATAAGGTGAAGGATGGAATCAAGGAAATGTCATGCTGTCTTAAACATGGAACAAGACATGAATCTTTTTTCAAGAGTTCATGTTTTATAAAAAAATGGAAACTGTGTAGAAGTGTCTACATTGTAATCTTTTGAGATGTAATAGCTATGTCCTAATTCACTAAAACTATAAACCTGAAAAGATCCTCAATGTGAATTACTCATTTAATTTAATATTATTTAAGGTTTATGGTCGGGTCCTTATATACTGGGATCACCCTAGTTAGTGAAATTTTATGATGCCTAATGAGGAGTCAGTTGCGTCTTCCAATGGCTAAGTGATCTTTGCTCAGTGTGAGAAATAAGGGGGAAAAGAATATTAGACTAATAGAATGTAGATATGAGACATATGTACATGGATAGTATGTGGGGGGTAATTGGTATACTGCTCTTTCCATGAGATGGCATCCTCTGTATCGTGAGTTTTATAGGAATTTAAGTCATTGTAGTTCATTTGATCCTTAAACTACTACTAGTTTATGGTGAATGATCACACAAAAAAATTATTAAAATATTTTTGGTTTCAGTAATGTAAGTGGATTACATCGATATAAATTCCCCTTTAATCTAGGAAATTCTATATGATGTCGATAGTTAGGGCTTACAAACTGAGGCTACCATTGTAACCAAGGGTTGTATAGTGCAGATGCAAGATCATCACTACTCCCTAAGCTCACATGATCCATGATAGTTCTGAGAAACAATGGATAACATGGGATTAGTACCATTTATTTGGTTAAGGGGCCTAGATACTAGAATCACACTAGAAGGTCAATGTAGTACTCGAACCATAAATAGGTGGCCAACATATCATTAATATTGTAGTAATCATAGTCATCATAGTTCAATTTATATTGGGGCTTACACATTGAGGCTTCCCATTGATCAATGCTTACACTCTTGGGTTTCCTTATTTCTTGCCTGGAGGGTGCCACATGACCCAGTTTTCATGTTCTGGAATCCATTACATGAATTGTATTATCACATATGATGGTTGTTTCATGAGTCAATGTGATATGGTTTGAAGGATGCCTTATATCATTCATAACATCCTTGGAGGTCACCGTGAGACATAACCATTATGTCTTGAGGGCATCTCAGATCTCATCTATCTTACCCAAAGGCTATTCTGAGATATTGGTTTTCCCTACTAGATGTAATAGATTTAATTTTTTTAATATGAGAGAAATATTTTATATACATCCGTAAATATATCTAAACGATGTCACAAGGCTCAGGTGATAGACACGAAAGGTATTAAAAAACTAAGGTGGTGTGACTAAGGGGACCATATGCCTTTCTATGACATGACCAGAGGATCTTGCCTGATCCAAGTAATATGATAAATCAATGGCATAGGTAATAGGAGAAACATCCAAGCATTGTCACATGTCCTTGTATGGATCAAGAGAAGTGTGTTATTTTTTGTGAGCATGTAGTTTGTTTATCTCTTTCCCTTTTATTTTGGTTAAAACCCTTGTATTGAGAATTATTTCGTATTTTTACTATCAGCTTATTTTGAGCCTCGCATGATTTGGATATAATGGGGTACGTTCACACATGCATTTAAAAATACCCTTCACGTGATATATGAATTGTCACCTGATGTTCCTTATGTATGGAAGAAGATTTATCTGGATTTTTATCAGTATATTACCATATGGGAAATATTATTATTATAATATGTACCAATATGATATTTTAACTCTATCTGGGGTTTCTATAAGTAAAGAGTCGAATCGTCTAGCGTTCAAACATCCACAACCTTTTTCATGTTTGGGAGGGGAATAAATAGTCATCACCACCCTGAATGACTATCAATTTGCGCAGTGTATTTGGTAATGAAATGGGCTAGCGTCGATAAAGGGGGATGATTCTACATGACATTGTGAGTATTTGACATGGATCATTTTGAGTGCATCACCTAATTTTTAGTGATCTCTTATCTCTTCCATCAATGCCTCTATTTTCAGATTATGACTGATTGTTGAAGACTTTATTGATCATGTGAGTATTCCAACGGATTTTCCATCTTGTCATATGGACATGTCCAAGGGCCTTCGCAAGAGCTTGAAGACTTTCCTGATATACTTCTTGGGGAATCAGAGGTATGTCCAGGCATCTTTGTGAGATATGTTTGTCTTTTATGGAGGTCATGTGGGGACACATTGTGGATTTCCTGGAACATTGCATGTATTTATGTGACCATAAGAGCTCTTGGATCCTCCCTTTTTAACCCCTTAGTTTTATTTTACATTGGATAGGGATTATTAGAGTTTTATTGTGGAATGTGGAGGTTATTTTATCAATTTTTTTTAAAATGCCTCACATGACTAATATGTGTCATATGGGGTTCCATGGGCATGTGGTTCTGTGGATGTCTTGGTGCATCACATGTCTTTCAATGAAAGACATATCATTCGCCTCCTCCCTATGTATCACCTTCAAATTATATTACTAAGGACATGGGCCAGGATATTTTTCATGTGGAATTTAATGAATATTTACTTGATTTTTTAATGATGCCTTACATTAAAAATATGTGTCATGCAAGGGTGCGTGATAATGTCAAGGAAAAATCTGTCTGTTTGTCCTCAGAGTGTCGAAGGGAATGCAGAGAGTCACCTAGACATACCCAAGGAATTATATATGGCATGGATAAAAAGACAAAGGGATTTTGTGAGATGAGGAAGACAATTCATCGAGGTCTTGCAGTGTCTTATGGATCGCCTGGGGTGCATCACATATCATTCATCAACCACAAATAGCAGTCACCTCCTCCATTTTTCACATTCATTTTATTCTACTATATTTTGGGTGTATTGTCGTTTTACATAGAAATAATTATTGAAATTTATTATTCCCAATTATGATATGGTTCATGATAATTTTAATAACTCATGGACTCTCCCTTCTGATATTATTAGAGTTTGTTTTCTAAAGTGTTTTGTGGCCTAAAACCACTAATTATTAGTGATAGCACCCCATGATCAATATAGGATCTTACGATGGAATGCATGTCTAGTCTTGGACAATTGACTTTTTTCCTTTGTAATGTCGCATGAGAAATACCAGATCTCATGAAAACATGAATTTTTATTGGTATTGTTTGTCCTTTTGACTTTGATACACCATATGATCATTGATGAACCTCAAAACGACATGTATATATTTTCAACTAAATTCTCTTAATTTTCCTTTGATATGTCCCATTTTCAAGGACGTATAATGTTATATTGTTACCATGGGTGTTTTAATGTCAATGTATCATGGAAAATTTTGTATAGAATATTTTACCAGTCATTGTAGTGTTGTCTCATAACCCATTCCACTTGGATGTGTTGTGGGACCAGAGGCTCGTTGGAGCTGACCACATGATTTCCAAAAACACATGTGATCTAAAAAGGGGATCATGTGGTAGAATATCATACACGATCACTTATCATCCCAATGAAGATGCACATGGAATATTTATCATCTTCACATGGTGATATCAGGCATGTTATGGATCTCCCATTGCACACATGAATATTTCATGTGTGTAATATGTGCCTCTATTTGATCGACATGGTTAATCGATTGTTGACTGCTATATCATGCTCATCATTTAAGGAGAGTCAAATAAAATATTTAGGGAATGATCATATCCAAATTATGAATCATTTGCCGCAATTACTCACTTAACATGGTATGTAGTTATTTACTATTATTCTAGATAGATAATGGATTGTGATATGCAATTCCTTTCCTATACTCATGATGATGTAGGATACCTCATATCCATTTATTTACGGTATTAGGAAGTCCACATGGAATTAAAAACTTTTTTAATATTGGATACGCATAGAAAATACCTTTCTTCAATGATGGTAGATGGTTCCTCGGTTCTTTTAAGGAACAAAAATACAGTCTTGCATGAGGGGTCATGTTGTGCCATAACCATTATGAGCATGGTTATGCTATATTAATATTTTTCTCATTATTTATCATGATATTCCCCTTCAAATATTCATCTTCAATAAAATGATATAATGGGTCTCATTTGACCAACTTTGTATATCCCATATCGGGTTTATGATGCTATGTTTTGTAGGGAGAATGAGAGATCTCATATAGGAGTGACAAGGACCCACTTTATTGTGATTTACCTCTATTTATAGGTGAAGCGTCACATTGCATATTGACACATGATAAATGGTGAAAATCCAATAAATATGCACCCCCACTCCTAGAATAAAATTTCCCATTATCCAAGTTGTGGGGTTCACCATATCAAGATAACTCTTCAAATCATAGATACTTTTGACATTAGTCATTTGTGATTGTGTAACTGCATGTGAATTTCACAGTGTCATGTAACCATATACGGGGGTTTTGCTGGTGCAATTATGAGTTTTATCATGGAAAAGATAATTTTTATGGTCATAATTATCACAATGGATTTGGTTCATGCATTGTATTTACACATAGTATCATGCACGAGTAACAAAATCAACACAAGAACTATTTTCGGTGTTGAATTATTATTTTCTTATGATGTCTATATGCACACCTAGACATGTGGCAATGGAGGTCATCCACTTCCCCTATTACACACGCATCTGCATGATAATCCTTCTCATGTAGACTATCATAGACCACATGCGACACACACTTATCATGTCTAAATAAACATTATTGTCATCATGTAACGCCCCAACCCCAGTTACCCAGAGTCGGTGCATTATTACATAACATTGGCATGATCACAAGAAAGATCAAATCTCGAAAGACCGATTGGTTTAGTAGCCTTGGAAACACTAGATATATTCATAAGTTTTACATTACATCATAAAATGAAAAACTACTACAACAACATAATGTTTCTACAATCCACACTATTAACCCCTCATAAAATCCCTGCAGGTCATTCATAACTTACTTCTTCACATCCTGGGAAAAATAAAACATAGAAAAGGGGTGAGCTCAAATGCCCAGTAAGGATAACAATATAGCGGAAACATTCATAAATAAGAATAAACATTTAAGGAAATGTATAACTAAAACAAAAGCCTTTTAAATATGAACTTTCAACATGGTATGGCATAAATAAAATGAAATAATTCCATTTACTTATTCACATGGATATTCTACTAATCGAATAATCACATGCAAAAATCAATAACCACTTTCATAATGTTGGAATGCATAATGCCAGACTATCATAACCACATAGCCAAGGCCTCGTGCCAAGAATACAAATAAGATTTTGTCAAGGCCTTGTGCCAAGACACTAGTTTGTCTCATGAGACCTACCGATGCATCGAGGAGCTATAGCGGGCCCACCCGTCACATATTAAGTCCAATGCATTCCCATATGAAAAGGTTTAAACATAACATAAACATTCGTATTAAAACTAGCATACGAAATGTCAATACTTTCACCATAAACTATGAATGGTATAAAAATAGCACATTCATAGTCAAACATATCACAAAACCTTCAATACAATATAGAAGTTTTGTATCATAATAAATTAACTTCAAATAATCTTAAAATCCATCAAAGGATGTTGACATAGATGAAATCAAAATTCTTTTTAAAGAAATATCTCTTTTTATTTTGAAATCATTTAAGATCCATATAAAATAAAACATTTTCTTTGAAAATATTCTTATAAGCTTGTAAGGGAAGCTTTGAAGATTTTATAACGGCGGAAAATAGCCGCACCCGCCGTATAATTTAAAAAAAACATTCTTACCTTAATTCTGTTGAAAAGGTTAAAAAGGACCTTGTTTTGAAAACGACCGAAATATTCCTTTATAAACCACTTATAAAAGTCAAAAAGGGTATAAATGACTTTAACTCATATTCTAGTAAATAGTAAAAATGTTTTGAAATGCATTTTTAAGAAACATGGATGTGGATGATAAAGAGATCCCAGTAGATTATTACGTATAAACAACCTTGGATAATGAAGAGGTTGTAAAGTAAACCCTTACCTTGTACTTTTCCTTGGTTGGGGTAGGTTAACCTCCTGTATAATGGTGAAATAGTTGTTATTAAATTATACAAGAATCATATATAATAATATGATATCATATATGATCTTTTAACATTGATTTGTTAATAATATCTTAGAATTATCGTCGTTTCGGGAGTTAACTTACTCATTTTCTTTTATATGTTTTGTTACATAAGCCATGGTTGTTGTATCTTATTCATATCCAGAATGATATCTAGTCCTTAAACATCATTTTTAAATCATCAAATGATAATTATACTTGAATGGATACGATGGAGAATGAATCTCATCGCGTTCGTGGAGACGGTAGTCCGTACGTACGCACGAGCGACAATATCATTCTTTTGATATTAAAATAATATATAAATGGATGGTATATCATATATACAGAATCATTAACATGTTATATTTATTATTTACATGAGTTACACATCATTATTATACCCATCCAAATAATATTATATTGAATAACAATTACACCACGACGTGGAGACGGTAGTCCGTACGTACGCACGTATGGTGACATGTTATTCAAAGGGTGGATAGAATACTGAATATGGTTTTACCATATTTATAATAACATCACAGTATATGTGAGATACTGGAGTTATTATTTTAGAATGGTAAGAACAAAGGAAGAAGAAGTGGAAGAAGAAATGAACTTGGAGAAGGGTGGTGAAATCATAACCTCTTCTTCGGGTTCTTCCTTTTGATTTGATCAAAAGGGCTCCTTAAATTGGATTTCTGATCAAACTAAGGCCTCTAGGTTGTAGTGAGGGATGTTGGGAGAGTATTTGGGAAGAGTTTGGCCGAACCAAAAGGCTTTGAAGGTGTGAAAAAATGAGAAGGAGGAGTGCCCTTTTATAAGAGGGGTGAGGGGCACCTTTGGAAAAGCTAGAAATATTAATTTATAATAAATTCATATTCGGTTTCTAATGGCTCCAAAGCATATTATGCAAAGGTTAAGGTGGGTATAGGTCGAAAACCACTCAACCAATAGAATTTAGACAGGTTTGGGTACTTATATTAACCTTATCTTTAAGTATTAACTCTAAGTTAATTAGTTTCACTTTTACAATGTCTCTTTGTATTTTTATATAATATGGTTAATAAACATACTATATACATCTAGGAGACCCCCAAGTGGTACATTAATGATGAACCTATCATGATATAAGTCTTTTGGCCGAATCTTAGATTTTTAGGAATTTAATATCAATTAATAATATAATATTTGTTTTAAGAACTCTTTTATGTCAATTTTGACACTATTCAATAGTTGATTTTTGTGAAACTCATAACAGATTTATTACTTCTAAAAAAGTCAATTAAATAAATCCTAATATATCATATTATCCTAGAAAATTAGTTTAATTCATTAAAAGTTTCATATTATATTTATTTGGGTATTTATAATATCAATTATTTTCATTTTTCACTATTATAGTAATTACTACATCATCATTGTGTCATAAATAAAATAAATTATTTAATTTCTAAAAATTATAAATAAAATATAATTATGTAGGAAATCTTCTTAGCTTTCTAATGAATATTTATAATCTAAAAGCCAACATATATCACCCTATGTAACAATTGTTGTTCTAAAAGATATATGCTTGTGTCATTTTTGTATTCATTTTAACTAAATTAAAATAAAGTGTCATTATCACTTACAAGTGGATCCATGGGGTCCCAAAATAGACTCAAAGATTCACATGGTCGACCATGTATTAACCAATAGGGTTAAGACACGTTTTAGGGTAATTTAGTATTATTATAATATTATTTTTTAACCCTTATTTACCGGATTTACCCTTAACCATGGTAAATAAAATATTTACCGCAGTAATTATTCAAAATGTCTAAAAATAAAAGTTACCTATTTACACAATTTGAACATCCTGATTACAAATATGGAATCCATTTTTCTAAATTCAAAACATAGAAGTGGCAGAAATTAATTTAAAATTAATTCCCGCTGTCAAAACAAAAAGCGTGTTTTTAAGAGATAATAACTATCAAAAGATTGACACTCGTTTATGTTCGGTTTAATTGTAAAATTATGTCCAATGACCAAAATTATATTAAATGGTAAAAATATATTCTAAATATACTTTAAAACCACTCATATTCATAATTTATCACTATTATTTATTTTGATTAAAAAAGTTGTTTTTAATTAAAACTTAGTAATTTTCACTATTCATCAAAATATGAATGTTATCCGAAATGTACCAAAATTTCACCTTAGGCTAAATTAGATATTCCGAATCCAAAAATGAAGTCCATTTTCAAATATAAAATATATATAATTTCAAAAAGTAGGTTTTACTATTCATAATGGCTAGTTTGATTAGTTATGGTGTGTTAGAACTCGGTGTTGCGTACAACACACGCTATCACATTATTCAAAGAGAAGCGTACCGTATAAGCTTGGGGTGTTACATTCTCCCCTCCTTCAAATAATTGCGTCCTCGCAATTTCTAGGGTATTACTGCATAAAAAGACTCGGGTGGATCTTCATCATAAGTTCCTCGGGTTCCCACGTTGCCTCTTCCATCTTATGGTTTCTCCACAAAACTTTTACCAGACGCGTCGTCCGGTTTCTCAGCACTTGTTCTCTCGTATCAAAAATCTTGACGGGCTCTTCGCAATAAGACAGATCGGGTTGCAGTTCTAATTCCTCATAGGTGAGTACATGCGTCGGATCAGGCATGTATTTCCTCAATAGAGATACGTGGAACACATCGTGAACTTTGGAGAAACTTGGCGGCATTGCCAATCGGTAAGCTAAAACCCCAATTCGTTCTAGAATTTCGAAAGGTCCGATGTACCTGGGAATCAATTTACCTTTCTTACCAAAACGTATGACTCCCTTCCACGGAGATACCTTCAGAAAAACATGATCACCAACTTGAAATTCCAAATCCTTCCTTCGATTATCGGCATAGCTCTTCTGCCTACTTTGAGCTGCTTTGATGTGATTTTGGATTACTTTCACCTTTTCCACCGTTTCCTCCACCAGTTCTGGGCCTACAAGTTTTCTTTCACCAACGTCATCCCAACAGGTTGGTGTACGACATCTCTTTCTGTATAACGCTTCATATGGTGTCATCTGAATACTCGAATGGAAGCTATTGTTATAGGAAAATTCTACCAGAGGTAAATATTGATCCCACATACCCTGAAAGTCAAGTGAGCAAGATATCAACATGTCTTCTAAGGTTTGAATAGTCCGTTCTGATTGTCCGTCTGTCTGAGGGTGGTAAGCAGTGCTCAAATGAAGTTCAGTATCCAGGGATTTCTGAAGACTTTTCCAGAATCTTGAAGTAAAACGAGGATCACGATCAGAAACAATCGATAGGGGTACTCCATGAAGTCTCACAACTTCATTAATATATAGTCTTGCTAGACGTTCCAGGGGTAGATCTTCTCTTATAGCAAGAAAATGTGCTGTCTTGGTAAGACGATCAACAATAACCCATATTGCATCGTTCCTTCTAGGAGTCTTTGGTAGCCCCATGACAAATTCCATCGTAACATTGTCCCATTTCCACTCCGGTATGGGAAGAGGTTGCATGACTCCTCCAGGCTGTTGCCTTCCAGCTTTCACTTGTTGACAAACCATACATCTTGACACAAAATCAGCAATCTCCCTCTTCATGTTGTCCCACAAAAAATGTTCCTTCAAATCTCTATACATTTTGGTGCTCCCAGGGTGTATAGATAAATTGGAACTATGAGCATCATCCAGCAATTCCCTTTTTAGATCAGGTAAATCGGGAACACAAAGTCTCTTCCCGAATTTCAAAATTCCATCTTCATACACAAAGTCTCTCAATGTCCCATCATTCACAGCTTTAATCTTCTTTTGGAATTCTTAATCATCGGTCTGAGAACTCTTAATCCTTTCTAGTAAAGATGGTTTGGCAACCATTTGAAAAAGCATTGATGTTTCACCTTCCCTAGTTATTCCCATGTCCATCTTCACTAGATCCATGAAAATTGGATCCCTTTCAATTCTCATATTGTTCAAAACTCCATGGTCTTTTCTACTCAAAGCAGCTGCCACCTTGTTTTCCTTCCCTGGGTGGTAGTGTATCGTACAATCATAATCCTTGAGTAATTCAAGCCATCTCCTTTGCCTCATGTTGAGTTCTTTTTGTGAGAAAATATACTTCAAACTCTTGTGATCAGTATAAATCTCACATTTTTCACCATAGAGGTAGTGCCTCCATATCTTCAAATCAAAGATCACTGCTGCTAACTCGAGATCATGAGTAGGATAGTTTTGTTCATGAATTTTCAACTGTCGTGATGCATAGGCAATAACTCTATCATTCTGCATAAGGACACAACCAAGTCATTTCTTCGATGAATCACTATAAATAACGAACCCATCATTCCCCGATGGTAGAGTCAATATAGGAGCATTGACTAATCTTCTCTTCAGTTCTTCGAAACATTCTTCACACTCTTTTGTCCAAACAAATTTAACCCCTTTACGTGTGAGCTTCGTTAATGGGTTAGCCAATCGGGCAAAATTCTGGACGAAACGTCGATAATAACCTGCCAAACCAATAAAACTACGTACCTCAGTTATACTCGTAGGTGCTGGCCATTCTTGGATTGCCTTGGTCTTAGAAGGATCAACAGAGATTCCATCTTTAGAGACAATATGGCCAAGAAAAGAAATCTCCTGAAGCCAGAATTCACACTTGCTAAACTTCCCATATAATTCATGCCTCCTCAGAGTCTTCAAGATAATGCGCAAGTGATTTTCATGATCTTCGTAGGTTTTGGAGTATACCAAGATATCATCAATAAATACCACCACAAATTCATCGAGATACTCCTTGAAAACTCTATTCATTAGATCCATGAATACAGAGGGTGCATTAGTCAATCCAAACGGCCTTACAGTAAACTCGTAATGCCCGTACATGGTTCGAAATGCTGTTTTCGGAATGTCTTCCTTCTTCACACACAACTGATGGTATCCAGATCGAAGGTCAATCTTTGAAAAGTCTTGAGCTCCATGCAGTTGGTCAAATAAATCATCAATACGAGGTAGGGGATACTTGTTCTTTATCGTTATAGCATTGATCTCCATGTAGTCGATACATAACCTCATAGATCCATCTTTCTTTTTAACAAAAAGAACAGGGGCTCCCCATGGAGAAACACTGGGGCGAATAAATCCCTTATTACTCAATTCCTCTAGTTGTTTCTTTAGTTCGACTAACTCTACAGTTGCCATTCTATAAGGGGTCTTCGATATAGGCCTTGATCCAGGAATAAAATCAATAGAAAACTCAACTTCTCGTTCTGGAGGATGTCCAGGTAAATCTTCCGGAAATACATCTACAAATTCTTTCACAACAGGTACATCCTCTATTTCAACATTCCTTTCCTCACCGACAGTTATTTCATTCTCTTCCTCCCCAATAATTGAATTAAGTTGAGCTACTGGGGGTGGATCTAAATAAGAATTAGGTGGTGACGATTCTGCTCTAAAAATAAGTTGCTCCTTATCATTATCATCAAGAATCGTAACCTCTTTCTTCTTACAATAAATCTTCGCATCATAGTCTGAAAGCCAGTCCATACTGAGGATTATATCAAACTCAATCATAGGTATGACGATGAAATCAGCAGATAAAGAAAATTTATGTGCTCTAATGGGGACTAATTCACAAAACTTTGTTGCAACGATACTTCCCTTAGGAGTTTTAACTGACAACTCCCTTATTAAATCAAATTGGAAATATCTAATTTTCTTAGCAAACTGGGAAGATATGAAACAATGCGATGATCCAGAATCAAATAATGCATTTTCTAAACTTGAGGAAACCATTAAATTACCTGCCACCACGTCTTTCGGAGCTTCTACCACAGCAGTAGTGATAGCATAAGCCTGGCCTTGATCCCTTGGCCTTTTCTGAGGTAAGTTCTCCTGACGCTTAGGACATGCATTTGCATAATGCCCCATCTCCCTGCAATTGTAGCACTGAACGTTGGTAGCTTCCTTCTTCCCCTTGCAATCATGAGCTTGGTGGCATTTTTCACCACACTTGTAACAGACTCCCATTCCCTTCAAGCAAGTACCATGATGTTTCTTCCCGCATTTACCACAAGATGGATATTCAACCTTTCCCTTCTTCCCCTTATTTCCATTCCCAGATTGATCAGCAGGTCTCTTCTTCTCTTTCTTTGCTTTAAAGTCATAAGACTTAGAGAATTACTTTTCGGTCTTGATAGCACATGACACAATGTCTTCGTACGATGAAAAGGATTGTGAGACTAACGCTTGACGGAGAAATGGTTTTAACCCATCAAAGAAACGTTCAATATTACTTCTTGGGTTACGAATATAATCACCAGCGTACCTCGCTAACCTTGTAAAGTTAGCCTCATACTTTGTGACATTCTCATCCTCCTTTTGTCTCAGACTCAGAAATTGCCTTTCCATATCTACTCGATGGTCGCGAGGGAAGTATTTTTCTAAAAACAGATCTTTGAACTCCCTCCATTCCATATTTGATACTTCATCATCTTCCTTCGTATTTTGAATCAATGACCACCATTGATCAGCATCTCCAGTGAGGCGGTAAACTGCCATGATAACTTTTTCCCTTTCACTGCTCCCCAAAGCCTGAAATATTTTCTCTAGGGAAAATATCCATTGCTCAGCTACTAAGGGATTTGTATTCCCATTGAACGTTGGTGGTTGTTGCCTCATGAATCGATCTAACATTGATCCTCCACGCTGCGGATCAGGGTTCTCCATACGGGTAAGGTTATTATTCATAACCTGAGTAAGTTGTCCCAGTATGGTGATTAGCTGATCAGCACCAGTTGCATCACCAGCCCCACTATAATTATCTTGAGCAGGAGGGAAATCCCTACATGGAGTGCATGCATTGATACGGTTTCCATTTCTTCCACTATGCGCCATTTCTAAAAAATGGCATAAACTAGATCAGTTTATGAATCAAAATACATAATCCCATACTTATAAAACACTTAACATAAATTGAACTATTTATGGATATAATCCATAATCGTAAGAATGTTTTCTTTGAGGAAGTATATACTCATAATCCCTTCAAAATGATTTGTAAATAAAATGAGAGTTATCCTAAGCATATCCCCCGGGAGTTTCGTAACCAAGAGTGCAGCAAGGCCCGTTGTCGTGCACCAGTTCCCGTTCGAGTCTAGCTCAAAGCGGTGTTTTCGGGTTTTACACCTAGGTACATCTGTGCCAGAGCCGCCTCTACCTGCTCGTATCCAGACAGGGATGTATTGTCTGGAAAACTCACAAAATCTCTACAATACCAAAATTCTAGGAAGTTCTTATATACTAATCCTCAAAGTTCATCTTAGGTCTACGTGCTCTAATCAGAGTTTATCTAAATCTAGCTTCCAAGGATTGTACTAAAATTCCTATGATGCCAACTGTAACGCCCCGACCCCAGTTACCCAGAGTCGGTGCATTATTACATAACATTGGCATGATCACAAGAAAGATCAAATCTCGAAAGACCGATTGGTTTAGTAGCCTTGGAAACACTAGATATATTCATAAGTTTTACATTACATCATAAAATGAAAAACTACTACAACAACATAATGTTTCCACAATCTACACTATTAACCCCTCATAAAATCCCTGCAGGTCATTCATAACTTACTTCTTCACATCCTGAGAAAAATAAAACATAGAAAAGGGATGAGCTCAAATGCCCAGTAAGGATAACAATATAGCGGAAACTTTCATAAATAAGAATAAACATTTAAGGCAATGTATAACTAAAACAAAAGCCTTTTAAATATGAACTTTCAACATGGTATGGCATAAATAAAATGAAATAATTCCATTTACTTATTCACATGGATATTCTACTAATCGAATAATCAAATGCAAAAATAAATAACCACTTTCATAATGTTGGAATGCATAATGCCAGACTATCATAACCACATAGCCAAGGCCTCGTGCCAAGACTACAAATAAGATTTTGTCAAGGCCTTGTGCCAAGACACTAGTTTGTCTCATGAGACCTACCGATGCATCGAGGAGCTATAGCGGGCTCCACCCGTCACATATTAAGTCTAATGCATTCCCATATGAAAAGGATTAAACATAACATAAACATTTGTATTAAAACTAGCATACGAAATGTCAATACTTTCACCATAAAATATGAATGGTATAAAAATAGCACATCCATAGTCAAACATATCACAAAACCTTCAATACAATATAGAAGTTTTGTATCATAATAAATCAACTTCAAATAATCTTAAAATCCATCAAAGGATGTTGACATAGATGAAATCAAAATTCTTTTTAAAGAAATATCTCCTTTTATTTTGAAATCATTTAAGATCCATATAAAATAAAACATTTTCTTTGAAAATATTCTTATAAGCTTGTATGGGAAGCTTGGAAGATTTTATAACGGCGGAAAATAGCCGCACCCCCCGTATAAGTTAAAAAAAACATTCTTACCTTAATTCTGTCGAAAAGGTTTAAAAGGACCTTGTTTTGAAAACGACCGAAAGATTCCATTATAAACCACATATAAAAGTCAAAAAGGGTATAAATGACTTTAACTCATATTCTAGTAAATAGTAAAAATGTTTTGAAATGCATTTTTAAGAAACATGGATGTGGATGATAAAGAGATCCCAGTAGATTATTACGTATAAACAACCTTGGATAATGAAGAGGTTGTAAAGTAAACCCTTACCTTGTAATTTTCCTTGGTTGGGGTAGGTTAACCTCCTGTATAATGGTGAAATAGTTGTTATTAAATTATACAAGAATCATATATAATAATATGATATCATATATGATCTTTTAACATTGATTTGTTAATAATATCTTAGAATTATCGTCGTTTTGGGAGTTAACTTACTCATTTTCTTTTATATGTTTTGTTACATAAGCCATGGTTGTTGTATCTTATTCATATCCAGAATGATATCTAGTCCTTAAACATCATTTTTAAATTATCAAATGATAATTATACTTCAATGGATACGATGGAGAATGAATCGCATCACGTTCGTGGAGACGGTAGTCCGTACGTACGCACGAGCGACAATATCATTCTTTTGATATTAAAATAATATATAAATGGATGGTATATCATATATAAAGAATCATTAACATATTATATTTATTATTTACATGAGTTAAACATCATTATTATACCCATCCAAATAATATTATATTGAATAACAATTACACCACGACGTGGAGACGGTAGTCCGTACGTACGCACGTATGGTGACATGTTATTCAAAGGGTGGATAGAATACTGAATATTGTTGTACCATATTTATAATAACATCACATTATATGTGAGATACTGGAGTTATTATTTTATAATGGTAAGAAAAAAGGAAGAAGAAGTGGAAGAATAAATGAACTTGGAGAAGGGTGGTGAAATCATTACCTCTTCTTCGGGTTCTTCCTTTTGATTTGATCAAAAGGGCTCCTTAGGTTGGCTTTCTGATCAAACTATGGCCTCTAGGTTGTAGTGAGGGATGTTGGGAGAGTATTTGGGCAGAGTTTGGCCGAACCAAAAGGCTTTGAAGGTGTGAAGAAATGAGAAGGGGGAGTGCCCTTTTATAAGAGGGGTGAGGGGCACCTTTGGAAAAGCTAGAAATATTAATTTATAATAAATTCATATTCGGTTTCTAATGGCTCCAAAGCATATTATTCAAAGGTTAATGTGGGGATAGGTAGAAAACCACTCAACCAATAGAATTTAGACAGGTTTGGGTACTTATATTAACCTTATCTTTAAGTATTAACTCTAAGTTAATTAGTTTCACTTTTACAATGTCTCTTTTTATTTTTATATAATATGGTTAATAAACTTACTATATACATCCAAGAGACCCCCAAGTGGTACATAAATGATGAAACTATCATGATATAAGTCTCTTGGCTGAACCTTAGATTTTTAGGAATTTATTATCAATTAATAATATAATATTTGTTTTAAGAACTCTTTTATGTCAATTTTGACACTATTCAATAGTTGATTTTTGTGAAACTCATAACAGACTCATTACTTCGAACAAAGTAAATTAAATCAATCCTAATATATCATATTATCCTAGAAAATTAGTTTAATTAATTAAAAGTTTCATATTATATTTATTTGGGTATTTATAATATCAATAATTTTAATTTTTCACTATTATAGTAATTACTGCATCATCATTGTGTCATAAATAAAATATATTATTTAATTTCTAAAAATTATAAATAAAATATCATTATGTAGGAAAGCTTTTTAACTTTCTAATGAATATTTATAATCTAAAATCCAACATATATAACCCTATGTAACAATTTTTTTTCTAAACGATATATGCTTGTGTCATTTTTGTATTCATTTTAACTAAATTAAAATAAAGTGTCATTATCACTTACAAGTGGATCCATGGGGTCCCAAAATAGACCCAAAGATTCCCATGGTCGACCATGTATCAACCAATAGGGTTATGACACGTTTTAGGGTAATTTAGTATTATTATAATATTATTTTTTAACCCTTATTTACCGGATTTACCCTTAACCATGGTAAATAAAATATTTACCGCAGTAATTATTCAAAATGTCTAAAAATAAAAGTTACCTATTTACACAATTTGAACATCCTGATTCCAAATATGGAATCCATTTTCCTAAATTCAAAACACAGAAGTGGCAGAAATTAATTTAAAATTAATTCCCGCTGTCAAAACAAAAAGCGTGTTTTTAAGAGATAATAACTATCAAAAGATTGACACTCGTTTATGTTTGGTTTAATTGTAAAATTATGTCCAATGACCAAAATTATATTAAATGGTAAAAATATATTCTAAATATACTTTAAAACCACTCAAATTCATAATTTATCACTATTAATTATTTTGATTAAAAAAGTTGTTTTTAATTAAAACTTAGTAATTTTCACTATTCATCAAAATATGAAAGTTATCCGAAATGTACCAAAATTTCACCTTAGGCTAAATTCGATATTCCGAATCCAAAAATGAAGTCCATTTTCAAATATAAAATATATATAATTACAAAAAGTAGGTATTACTATTCATAACGGCTAGTTTGATTAGTTATGGTGTGTTAGAACTCGGTGTTGCGTACAACACAGCTATCACATTATTCAAAGAGAAGCGTACCGTAGAAGCTTGGGGTGTTACACATCACATATCTACATGTAAGTTATTCATGATCCACCCATTCACATATACTGATGTCTATTTGTTTTTCATTGTAGACTTCCATCATTACCCATGATTTCTCATATTATAATGGTTATTTTCTATATGTCCCTAACACTCATGGTGTATTCCATCTCATTCACCCGTATGGTAGTATGGTTATTACACTATTCACAAGACTAGGTGTGGGGTCTCCATATCATATATTGATGGAATATATATTTCATAGTTTCCATACGAAAGGTCATCATATGGTTTCCTGGTTGTGATGAGTTCATGTTATGGAAATATCATCCACATATGTTGATGTGTTATATTCATTCCTACCACAATAGACAAACTAATACCCCATCACTATGAGGGAGAAGAAGAACATTTGCGACATAATTTATACCTCACACACTGTGAACATTATTTTATAAAATCGAAAAATTGTATTAATAATTTTATTTTTCTTATGCTCATTAATATTATTTGTAGAAACAGAATAAAAATAATATTAATAATAGTGATTACACTTCTTAAATTGTAGTAAAAAATGACCACACTTCATGAATCTTTATCATATGTTATTATGCATCATGATTATAATATCACTAATGAAATTCATCCTCCCCTAGAAGATTTTACATTACATGTTTATGAGAGTCAACAAATTCCCCCTATAAATATATTTCATTACAAAAAAATAATATGGATCTAAGATAAATGTATAACACATTCCCCTTACTTGAATGGTTATTGATTCCTCTTTTAGTATGATATCGGTGAACAGATCTATTGTGCTTTATATTTTTCAACCATTTTTATTTTATTAATTTTTGGCCAGATATTTCATTGTTCCAATATTATAATAATCACCAACAGTTCCCATCTATTTCATATCATCATTTAAACTAGAATGTCTCGATCATGATGTTTTTTTAAGGTAGCACTCATGAATTCCTACTAACATGACATCCCTTACTTAAGAATCCATTCTAATTATCATATGATCACCTGATATGAAGATGGATCATCGAGCTAGGATATCTCTCATATATTGAAAATTATCTATCGTTCGGAGAAGGATGACAGGATTGAAAAGTATATATTTATTTTCATAGACATATGGATGGCCTTTCAAGATTTCACAGATTGAATTTCTGTTGTGTTTTAATTTAGGGTCTTTTATATCATAAATAATATTACATTTGTTTAGGGTCTTTTAGGTAGGATATAATCTTTGTTTTAGTTTAATGTATTTTTAGCTCAGAACAAATATTTTTATTGGTAAAGCATTTTTACTGCGGACATAATGTTTTACATGTTTATTGTCATTTATCTAGGACCAAATATCATTTCAGTTTAATGTATTTTGGGGTAGACCTAATAATTATTTATCTAAATTCTCTATCATATAAATTCTATTTAATTATTATAAGATATGTTAGAATAGACATTCAATTTCATTACTTTAAAGTGATTTAGCTCATACCTTTTACTATATTACTTTCAGTTCTATTTGCACATACAGCATATTGAATTATTTAATGATCATTTATTTCAGACCTTATATAACATTTAGTTGAAGGTAATTTTATCATAGACCTCATATTTCATTACTTTAATGAATTTGGTCTTTGTACTTATATTGATTTAATTTAAGGCCATTTAGTTCAGAACTAATATTACATCTAGTTTAAGGTTTTTTTATCACTTTCAAAATATTGAATTATTTTAAGGTGTTTTATCCCTGAACATATATTTCATTAGTTTAAGGAATTTTAGAACCAACTTTCTATTGCTTTAGTTTAGTGTCTTTTATCTCGGTCCTGATATGGATTTGGGATATGGTGCCGACATTCCAGAATTGAAATAATATAGTATGACACACTGAGTTAAACCATGGTGTTTTTGAGGCTTGCAAGGATCAGAATACCCTTTTTCAGTGTGGAATTTTTGGTTTTGGAAATAGGATCATATAAAAGAGCAATATGTTTTCATTCGTAGCTATGAAAATGTTTTCTTGAATCCATGTATCTTTTACAAGGGTTATGGAAGATTCATGGAGGTAATATTTTGTGGGGAGATATATTCGGCATGTTTCATCCAACTAGATAGTTGGAGTACGGGTAATGTAAATCATTACATGATATTTTGTGTCCATGAATATGAGAAGGTACCCACATGTTTGGTATGTCCCATGAAATTTTGAAATTCTAGGTTCCACCTTATAGTTATTACGGTCAAGAAGGATTGAATCTCCATTCTAGAAAGGAGAAGATGCCATTATTTAGTTTTTCAAGGCCCTTATGTGTCAGTAACATGCCGAGACAGAGACAATATACACCATTTTATTATTTTTATGATTGATTTTTGTAGACTCAAACTTCCAAATAATTAAGGTGGTCATGGAGAGAAGGTTACCCATGTAGGGACATGGCACCCTAGAGTAGTTATTTCCTAATTCATAAAGCCGGAGACCTATGCATTGTTTGTCCAAATCTAGAGGTGTGGGCTTTTGAAGTTTTGGGAATGAACTTTCACTACATGTCATTGAAATTGGGTACCATATCACGTGATATAACCCATAAGATATCAAATTCAACATGATGGGTTAGTGCATGAAATATAAATCACAACCTAGAGCGCATGAGTTGGGAGAACTATATGAGATATTCATATATGGATTATTTATAACATGCTGATTTTTTGAGTGATCATTTATAATTTCAGGGCTGACGAGTTTGGAAATGTCCATTTTTGGAGAGACACATTTTGTTTATGGTCATAGGTGCGTATGTTGGATCCATAGTCATGCACGTATAGTCAACCAAAAGTCCTTTTGAAGTATTACAACATTCCATGGTCGAAGAATGAGTATTATTATATGAGGTACCCAAACGCATGATGTGTGATTTATAGAGAGGAGAAAATCAATGGAGGATTCAAGTACAATAAATTTTGTTCCACCACCCAACGAACGTATTTCCATGGAGTATATTTATGACCAACCATTACTCTTTTGTTTTCCAAGGCCACGTGCTCGTCTATCATAGTGTGGAATTTACTAGGGTTACTTGGAAGAAACTATCAAATTTTTTACTAATCAACTTATACCATAATTTGGTCCTATACCCTAAGAATGAGGAGTTTAGCGGGTGGGGATTCAACTTTGTCTCTCATATCCCATTATGGTTTTTGGAATTGGAAGTATTTTTTTTTATTTTGATAGCAATTTATAGTAATGTGACTTGGACGATTATATGCCATATTTTCAATTTTTATAGATTTTTCCATTGTAAATGATGTTTATAGTCATGATGAACTTGGAGTATATATTGGAAATGTTACACAATAGTCTAATTAGGATACCAAATGTCAAGAGTACGCCAAAAAATTATGTCAAGGGTGAATATGTTGTAATTCACAAAATAAGGTTCTCATGCCATGAGTGATGATATGGAATAGTCATTCTGATAATTGTTCAAATACACTGAAGTATTGAGTTATTCCGTAATGATGTGGGGGATCATGGGAAATGTAATTTCCATTTTCAGAGCGAATAATTTTATTAATGAACTTAAATGCATATGATGGGTCCATATGCATGCATGCATAATCAAGAAAAGGTCCCATGAAGATAGATATAATTTCCATGGGTCATGGAATGTTATGATGATCCAAAACACCTGAGGTATGAAGTATGGATTATAGAATGAGGTGATTAAAAAGTGGGAGGAAAAATTCCATAATATGGTTGACTAGAGAATGTTTCTTGTGGTATTTATATGATGAATTAAAAATGGGTGATTATTTTTCCCAATTTTTCATCATTTAGTGGGGACGTACTTGTCTCCATTTAGTTTTTATGTCATGAAGTAAGGATTTTCTCCCATGCAGTTTAATTTCATGTTGTAAGGAAATACATCCAAATAGTTAAACATGATGTGGTAAGGATGTACTTCCATAATTTTTAACATCATATGGTAAGGATGTACATCAATGTAGTTTAACATTATAATGTATGGATGTACATCAATGAATATTTACTTCATGTGGTAAGGAAATCCTTCCTTGCAGATTAACATCATGAATTAAGGAATTCCTTCCATAAACATTAAAGTTATGTAGTAAGGGTTGACATCGATATAGTATAAAATTATGTTGTAAGGATGTGATTCCATGTAGTTTAACATCATGTGGTAAGGACATACTTCCATGTAGTTTAACATTGTGTGACAAGGAAATGCATACATGTAGTTTTACATCATGCAATAAGGACATAGGAACCCATATGATAGTGTTTAAATGTTGCATCTCGGCCCAATGATGGTGAATCAAGCATCACTATGTATCCAATGAGGATGAGAATCAAGACACACATAGTTCTAATTGAATTACCCTATGTAGGTATGACTTACGTGTAAGAATGGGGAATTTTTCTATTCTTATTTCATCACTAGGTTTGATATTGGAAATTCATGCATCCCTACATATCCTTTTAGAGAATTAATCAAGTCAAACGTATTTATTTGATGCGAAATAATCTACACAGGTCTGACCCATTCATTGAGGGGGGAAATTTTCAAGTTAACAATTCATATTGGTACATGATTGGGGATCCAGGAAACACTACGTATCATGTGATGAATGAAATGAAGACACATGTAGTTCTTGATGGTCCTTGAAAATTAACATCATGCGGTTAGGATAATGTTGAAATGACGTGAATAAATTGAGATGTTAGTGTAGGGGCCAAATTTGGGAGTTTGGTCGTCAGTACATGTTTCATGAGGATGATAATCAAACAACATATAGTTCTTGAAATCCCATATAGTTTCACATCATGTGGTATGGATGGGGTTGAACTGATGTGGATTTGTTGGAATGTTACAATTGATCCCAATAGTGGATGTCTATGAATCACAACATATCTCATCACAATGAGAATCAAATAACACATAGTTTTAAAGAAGTATGAAATTTACATTCACGGTAAAATGAAAATTTCCATTTTGGTTAATGTCATGTAGTGAGGACACATGGTATTCCTATTGATGTATTAATTTGAATACCATAATTTACATATTGGTTGAATTTATTCCTTTCATGTGTGGGTAGGTCCCTAATGAAATTCTAATGCTTAGGTGAGCTATGCTCCGTGTGAGGAATATGGAATGAATAATGTTTACCTACAATGTGGAGACAGTTGAGGGTACAACATGAGAAGTTTCTATCATTTAGGGGTCGGTCCAAGTTATTGGATTGAGGCATCCCTACATAACTCATTGGAAATAAGAATCATTCCATATTTAGTCCAAAATAATCATGAAATATAATTTCATGTTGCATGTAAGTAGATTAGTCAACATTAATATAAAAGGGTATAACATATCTGTGTAGTTTTATGCCATGTTGTAAGTACATTGACCATGACGTTTAATGTCTGGTATTAAGGATGAATGGTGACATGGAGTTTAATGCATTGCTACTTGGAATAAATGTTCCAGGTAGTTTAATGGATTTCTTAAAGGATGGATATTTATAGTTTAACATCATTTAACTAGGTCGATCGATGTGACCTCCATTGATTCGGATGACCTTGTTCTGACATCTATGAAAATTATTTCATGAATAATCATGTAATAGTGAGTGGTGTGACTTTCTTCCCATCAATTACGGCTCAAGAGTTGGAAATGATGTAGAAGACCTTATGTATGATGAAAGGACCATCCAATTTGGGATACATCGTTGGGAGATTTTTATCTGGTATCATTGGGGTTCTAAGGATAAATATCGGTGCTCTGTGTACGTATGATAAAAGCTGAACCCTTCTAATGAATGATCATGAAAGTTGATTCTGTTAGCCCCCATGGTCGTACAATCTGGGTAACGTATTCTCTCTAAGCCATTCAAATTTATCTAGTAACTTTTTTTATTTCTCCTCATCGAAGAGTTCCCTGCAGATGGTTACTTGGAGTGAGGGTTGATGGAACTTCATAAGTAACACTACATAGTTCTTGTACACCAATGAGAAGGATGTTTCTAGTCTAGTAGTAGATTTGTTATTGCGGAAAGTCCATAAATCAAAGATGATTTTTTTTGGGAATGAATTATTATCCCTGATCACTATTTTACATAGAATATTTTATAGATTCTTATTGAATGCCTCTATCTATCCACTTTCAACTCAATGAGAGAGAGATGAGTGATTGTAATCAATATTGTAATAATGATACAAATTCATTAACTTCTTAAAAATGTTGTTGGTGTCATTTTCAATAAATATTTTGCGACAGTCCCCAAACCTTGTGACGACATGGGACATTATGATGTTGTTGTTGTTCTTGGTACCATCTTCTATTTGGGGTATCAACTCATCCCATTTGAAAAATAAGTTTTTGATATTATATATGTAGTTGAACTTCTTACATATAGCTCAATGATAAGGCCCCATGACATCCATCCCTCAAAAATGAAATGTATAGTATGATTTATCTGTATATAAGAATTGTATAGGTTTATGGATGATGTTTTTATGGATTTGTGATGAATTAAAGTTATTATTGAATTCTTCATAGCAATGTATCATGATTTTCCATTAACATACTGACATTTTAATCTTGTGGGAGATCCTGGTACAATATTGATGGGTTTTTCAAGATACCACATGGACTTCATCGATGATTGAAAAAATATCTCATTCTTCAATGAATTGTAGGAGGATATTGTTGAAGCCACTTTTATAGAGGGTTTCTTTCTCATTTGGTCTATCCCATAGGGTAATGTTCACTACACAATGCTGGTTCTATTCCCTAATGTATTTATATTTTGGGAGAGTCACATTATATAGAATGAATATATCTGGATCCATCAATCTAGGTGTGATTAGTGGTGAATCAAGATCTGGGGTAGTGTAATCCTAATTTATCTATTCCATATCACAGAAGATGATTAACGAGACCATTCTCGGATTTTTAGTATGAAAGATTGTGTCCTTCTGATCAAAGACATAAAATATTGTGTATACATTGGATGATGTGTTGTAATGATCATTTTGTGATCGTGGAACATGATGCATTGTGGGATCAAAATAGGATTCTTTCATTAGTCCATTGATGTAGCCTGTGAGAGAGGAATATTTCTCCTTTTAGATTGCATATTCTAAATTGATACACTTTATCACTAACTATAAATCCCTTACGATATTAATGAATACTATTTGAAGATGTAGGGATAATTCCAAACTAGTGACGAGGGACTTTATTCTACCTTCTTATTTGTGCAGCATTCAAATACTGAGAATGTGTTAGGAAAATATACATTTCAGCAGAGTCAAATACAATCCCCATCAAACCCTGATTGAGAATCATGATTTTTATTCTTATTCCAATATGACATCGTGAGGCACCATCAAAATAAATCTCCCATGTTTAGGGAGTGTTAGGGGCATAGAATACCTCTCCATATAGCAATTCCAGGTCTTCCAGTATATTCAATGGGAAGGATGTGATGCGATGAAATCAACCAGGTTTTAATCTTTTACTAAAATTTATGACACAAAATAGATGTCATATTTCCTAACAATGACCATCCATCATTCCAAAAACCCATTCATCATTGGACATCAAAGGATATAGATGATAAGATTGATATGAAAGACCGACTAGACTTTACGGTGTTGTATGTAATGCCTCATATATTTTTTCTATTATGATGACTGTGAGTATGCTATTCTCAACATCAGCTTATCAGGTATTAGTGCCTTGGATATTATAACTATGTTAATAGTGAATATTATAAATCACTACATCATTATTCATTGTGAAGAGGGCCCCCAATGAGTGTTCCATGGTGGAAACATATAATATGAGTGTCCTCCATTTCACTAGAGGCATCAGGGATAGTGGGTCCACCAGGTATTGCTTGATAATTTCAAAGTAATGTTTTTTGGAAATAATCATTCCAGTAGAAGTTGATTCCGTTATTCATTAGTCTAGTAAAGGGAAGATTTCTAAGCATAGACATGAACCACTGAATGTAAACTAGGTTTCATTTTAGAGTAACAATTGAAATTTTGAAAAAAATTTGTTTCCAAACTTTGTGCGCTATTTTATTTTATAATCAAAAAACTATTTCATTCAATAAAATGAGTATAATTAAAATAAGACCATAGTGTTTCGACTGTTATATGACCGTTGGTCAATATGATTTCCAGAAACTAAATGTTGCAATTATTGTCTATAAATACAAGTGATCATGATTAATTAATATAGAAAAAGGATTTGATGGCCCCATCCAGTAGTCTCGGGCCAATAGAATCCCATCTAACGGAACTTGGGAAGGAGGTTCCAACTTTGGGCTTTTCTCTAGGCCAAACCCAAGCCAAACTTCATCATGTAAAGGAGGAACGGAATCTCCTTCATGAGAAGTTCAAGATGATAGAAATCACTATTCGAGTAATGTTGGAAGTACCGCCCCAAGATTCTATCACCCTAGCACACCATACTCTTATGTCCTATGATGGTGTTATAAGGGGTTATGTAACGAAACCATATTTGGATTGTGTAATCCTTTGATTTAAATACAAATTGTGATTTCTTTTTATGGTGATGTTTTTGAATTTTTAAATGTCTGGATAAATATAGTGTGCATATTATTGATAAATTTTAGAAAAATGATATTTTAAAAATATTTATGTATACCTTAAATAATTAATAATTTGTAATGATTTTCTAAAAATGGTCTTTTACAATTATGTTCGGTTAGAAATTTAGAGTCTAACAAGATCAACATAATTTTTGCTGAATAGTAAATTATGAATAGTGATTTTATGCTTATTATTAGTAATATGACCACATGGATTAAGTAACATCACTTAATGAAGTATTAATATAATTTAGCCAGCTTGATTCAGATATGTGATTCAATAAAATAGGTAAATAACTATTTCAGAAGATATTGATTAAGTATTAGTTTTTTCGGGTGAATAGTGTTTTCTATTTAAAAATTAAATTAAAATTTTTAGAAAAATATTTTCATAAAATGGAGTTCATTTTTGAAATCAGAGCATCAATATTTGATTAAGGTGAATTTTTGGGATTATTCAGAAACAGTTGAATTTTCATTGAATAGTGTTTTTATTTAAAAAATAAATTTAAAATATTTTGAAAATTATTTTCATAAAATGGAGTTAATTTTTGAAATCACAGCATCTATATTTGGTAAAGGTTAATTATTTAAGATTTTTCTGAGAAAGTTGAATTTTCGGTGAATTGTGAAAATACAGTTTTTGAGTTATGGGTGTTTAATTACATCATTAAGGATGTAATAATTATGAAATACTTCTAGTCGACTTATGGATAGTAAGATAAGGTATTAGGTGTCCCATGTGGCCAATACCATGGGAACACACCATGGGAAAGCCCATGGTTTTTCCAATACCGCCGATGAGATGTCCCTAGGAAATTAATGCTTTGTCCCCTCACTTCTCCATTAAATTCCAAGCCATTCCCTCATTAATTTCATTTCCAAATCCTCCCCAACGAATCTATGGTCTATTTACCTCCCAAGGAGTCCTCCCAAGGTTCCTTCAAGCCTCCCAAGGTCCCAACCTTCATGATTTCTAAGTAACTCTTTAGGTAAGGGATCCTTTCACCCTCCTTTTAAGTCCTGACTTCCTTTATGTTGTGTCTTATATTATCCATATCTTTATGTTGAGGGTATGTTATTATATGTTATTATTACTGATACTTTTATGTACAAATTATGAGAGACCCTTTCCACTCTCATCAATTGATTTTCTGAATTTTTAAGTGACACCGTAAGGCTGCAGAATTTGTCGTAAAAGGAATCGCGTCTCCACTTTTCTATCATGTTTCCTTTTCATGTGGTATGTAATTCAAATTTTTATACCTTGTTATTACCTCCATGTTGTTATATATTTATACTGTATTATAAGTTATTTATGATTGGGTTACGATTGTACCCTCTATTTCCAATGTTTTCTAAAACCATGTTATATAGCCGTTATGTTGTAGAAATTTTGCCTCAAACTTTCTGTCTCTTTCTCTCAAAAACATCCCTTTTAAATTATTGGAATACTGAGACCTACTTCGATTCTATGGGTTTTCATAAATATATAAATATGATATATTTGATTCTGGAATGGACATACATATATCCCTCACTCCCTTTACCTGGGTTATAAATGATATAATGATCTTATTTTTAAGAGCTTTTAAAACGTCACGATTTTGAAATGAAACCCATTCATTTTTTTCACTATGTGTTATTTATGAAATGGTTGAATATGATATACGTGTCTCACATTTATGTAAATAAATATTAATTGTGACAACCGGGTCCCGGTGACAGCACAGACACCCCGCCTTAACATGGTCGTCGGGTTCTGGCCCACCAGGTACCCCCAGTTGCCCCGCACACACGTGGGGCCCACCCCAGGGTCCACCCACGTGCCTGAACGGGTCATCTGACTAATGACAGGCCGCACAGGCCAACACATGTCCTTTCTAGTGTGCTTTGTCCTCACTCACACACATCCTGGGAAACATTCCAGAAGGTCACCCATCCTGATCTCTACTCCAGGCCAAGCACGCTTAACTTTGGAGTTCTAACCAGGTAGGCTCTCGAAAAGGAAGATGCACCTTGTTGACATGAGTCATATCAGTTAGTCATTTAACCCTTTATCATTTGGGGATGTTACAATCACCCCCCTTTAGAGAACAACACCCTCGTTGTGGGCCCTACATCTCAACCCAGGCAGTGCACCACACTTAAGGCTGGGTACCACCTCTGATACAAAATGTGACAACTGGGTCTCGGTGACAGCACAGACACCCCGCCTTAACATGGTCGTCAGGTTCTGGCCCACCAGGTACCCCCAGTTGCCCCGCAGACACGTGGGGACCACCCCAGGGTCCACCCATGTGCCTGAACGGGTCATCTAAGACATGTACTTTCTAGTGTGCTTTGTCCTCACTCGCACACATCATGGGAAACTTCCCAGAAGGTCACCCATCCTGATCACTACTCCAGGACAAGCACTCTTAACTATGGAGTTCTAACCAGGTAGGCTCCCGAAAAGGAAGGTGCACCTTGTTGACACGAGTCATATCAGATAGTCATTTAACCCTTTATCATTTGGGGATGTTACATTAATGGTGTGCCATAATAGGGATCCAATGCATTGGGTAAAGAATTTGACTCTAGAGATGACAAGTTTTATGATACCTTGGTGAATAAACTTGGTAATTTTTCTGACACCTTAGGGATGGACCTTGGTGATATGTTCATGAAGGTATAAATTAAATATTTTAGCCACATATTCAAGTTATTATTCACGTTATTTTCAATATGATCTTCCTATTCATTAAATTCTCATGTCTTTATGTTTTTATTCAAGTTTTTATTGATACCACAAGTACATTGATTCCCTTGTTTTCCCTTACTGGGCCTTCTACTCACCCTTTCCTTTGATGTCTATCTTCAGGATATGAGATGTAGTAAATGTATATAGGATAAAACTTTGATGAATCCTTAAAAGTGGTTTAAAAAAATGTTTTATGTTGTTTTCATGTATTATGTTCCTGTTTTCCAAGATAGTAGACTTTAAAGGTCCTCTATTTGTAAAATGTAATGAGAAGTTATGTATTAAAAAGGCAGGTTTCTATAGTTGGTATCAAAAGATAGTTTAGTTATTTATGGAAATTAGGATATGAAAAATTTAGAAAGAATCCTATAGAAATGTTTAAATATAGGAAATCATCCTTGTATTTTAGTGAGTATTGAGTTAGTGGTTTATCAAGAAAATACATCTGTCTCTGGATACGAGCAAGTAGAAGTGTCTTTAGCACAGATGTACATTGGGGTAAAACCAAAAACCACCGTAATGAGGTAGAATAAAACGGGATCTGGTACATGTCAATGGGCCTTGCTGCACTCTTGTTTACGACACTCTCGGGGGATATGTTTGGTTAATCACATGCTTTTTATGATTCATTATGAAGGAATTATAGAAAAATGTAATTGTTTAAGCATGAAGTTTTAAGACATAAAATCCTTTTTAGTTAAAATATTCGTAAATGAAATAATTTTCAATAAAATGTCCACATCGTCTTGGAATAAGTTTATGTATTTCTTGAGGTGTTACCCGGACCTCCCCCAGAAAGATAGGTAGATTTATCCATTGAACTCGTACCTGGATCTCATCCGAATTCAGAGACCCCCTATAGGATGGAAAATGTGGAGCTAGAGGAATTAAAGAAACAAATCTGAGATCTTTTGGAGAATGGGTTTATCTAACCAAGTGTGTCTCCTTGGGGAGCACTAGTTCTCTTTGTTAAGAAGAAGGATGGATTGATGCAGCTATGCATTGATTATATAGAATTGAATGGGACCGAAGTGAAGAAAAAAATACACTTTTCCAAGAATTGATTACTTATTTTACCAACTTCGAGGGACTAAATTATTCTCTAAGTTTGATCTTTGTTTTGGTTATCATCAATTTAGTGTGATGAATGATGATATTCCAAAAAATTCCTTCCAATCAAGAAATGGGAATTATGAGTTTGTTGTTATGCCCTTTCGACTGACTAATGCACCTCTTAATTTATGGATGATGAATAAATTGATTTTGGGAACTTATGTTTTATCAAATGGATATCCTTTTTATAAGAAAATTATTTGGTGAATAAATGATAAAGGTTATTTTGGACGATGTTTTCTCTTTTGGAGTACTATTTGCCTAAGGGAAATAAAATACTACAGGATTTAAATTCTGGAGGAATGGTTGATTTTTATTGTATGAATTTATGTATTTATTATGGACATATGGTGATTTGGGTTATTTCGGGAAAATTATGAACCTATCATAGATAATATGTGAATAGGTTAATTACACTTTAGTATGGGACATTAATTGTATTCAATGTTATTTGGAGATAAATGTGAAGATTTCTTTTGAGGAAGGCTATGTGATTAAATCCTTCTATGTTTTCGGTTCCAATCATTGTTTGGATTATTCTGAAGAATTTTTAGGATGGCTATGTATTGAATTCTCTTTCTAGAACTTTGGGTACTTTTGTTGAATTTTGGACATTAATAGTCATATTTATTTTTATAAAGGATTACCTTTTTGGGGATTATATGATCTCATACCAATATTTGTAGATTTAGTTGATGACTAAAGACAAGGAAAAAATATAGATATTATTTTTTGGATTATGTGATTCTCTAGAATATGATTTTTTTGCTTTTTATGAGACCAAGTCTTTTGGAAATCTCATTGTTTTGAGAAAAGATTAGTCTTCATGGAAGCTTATTAATGGATGAAACTCTACTTGAAGGTAAATATATATCATTATGTTTCTATTCTATGTAGTAAATGAATTCCTCAAAATTATGAAAAGGAACATAAAAAAATAATGTTTGTGGTTTATGTTTCCTACTGTGTAATCAATGACCGTTTAACACATCTTATGTTTTTGATCTTCTTGTGGTTAATTTTCTCCTAATCATGTTTTCTATCACTCTCCATCTGAAGTTAAACCTTTGTTTTCTCTTGCATATCCATGTCTTCCTACATGGAATCCTAATATGGGTTAACTCGTGTGACCTTTGTAATTGCATTTTACTCTTTTAAAGTATTAGTTTTACTGACTCTTTTTCCGATGTGGGACTTTCAACAAATTTTACATGCCCAATTTTAAAATTTCGGGGACGCAATTTATTGAGGGGGAAAGATTGTAATGACCTCAAATTTTGAATAAATTTGGTTTCCTAACTTTGTGTTTTATTTTATTTTATACTCAAAAAAACTATTTATTTTAATAAAATGAATATAATTAAAATAAGACCATTAAGTTTCAACTTTTATATGACTATTGGTCAATATGACCACTGGAAACTACATGTTGCGATTATTGTCTATAAATACAAGTGATATATATTAATTAATATAGAAAGAAGATTCGATGGCAACATCCAGTAGTCTCGGGCCTATCGAAGCCCATCTAACAGAACTCGGGAAGGAGGTAGAACCATTGGGATTTGCTCTGGACCAAACCAAGATGAAATTCATCATGTGAAGCTGGAAAGGAATCACCTTCACGAGAATTTCAAGATGATATAAATTACTAATCGATAAATGTTGGCTGAGCCGCCGCATGATTATATCACCGTAGGACACCTTAATCTTAGGTTTGATGCTTGTGTTATAAGGGGTTATGTAATGAGACCGTAGCAGCCTTGGTGAATAATTTGACTAAAATAAAAATTGTGATATTTTCTTACGGTGATGTTTGTGAATTTTCAAATGTCCGGATAAATATAGTATGCATATTATAGATGAATTTTAGAAAGAGGATATTTTAAAAATATTTATATAAACCTTAAATAATTAATAATGTGTATTTATTTTCAGAAAATGGTTCTTTACAGTTACGTTCTGTAAAAAATTTAGAGTCTAATAATATCAACTTAATTTTCGGTGGATAGTAAATTATGAATAGTGATTTTATGCTTATTATTAGTAATGTGACGAAATGTATTAAGTAACATCACTTAAGAAAGTATAAATATAATTTAGGCACCTTGATTATGTAATGTGATTCAATAAAATAGGTAAATAACTATTTTAAAAGTTATTAGATAAGTATTAGTTTTTTTAAGTGAATAGTTTTTTATTTAAAAATTATATTAAAAAATTATTTTCATAAAATGGAGTTCATTTTTGAAATTAGAGCATCAAAATTTTGTTAAGGTGAATTTTTGGGATTTTTCTGAAATAGTTGAATTTTCAGTGAATAGTGTTTTTATTTAAAAATTAAAATAAGAATATTTCGAAAATTATTTTCATAAATTGATGTTCATTTTTGAAATCAGAGCATCGATATTTGGTTAAGGTGAATTTTTGGGATTTTTCTGAGAAAGTTGAATTTTCGGTGAATAGTGAATATATAGTTTTTGAGTTTCAGGTATTTAATGACATCATTAAGGATGTAATAATTATGAAATAATTTTGGTATACTTATGAAAAGTAATATACGTTATGTGGTGTCCCAATTGGCCCATACCATGGGCAGATACCATGGGAACGCCCATGGTTTTTCCAAAACCATCGATAAGGTGTTCCCTGGCAATTGATGCTTTGTCACCTCAATTCTCTTATAAATACCAAGACATTAACTCATTCATTTCATATCCAAATACACTAATTAAAATATCTGGTCTCTGTATATCCCAAGGAGTACTCCCAAGATTCCCTCAAGCCTCCCAAGGTCTCAACTATCATGCTTTCGAAGTTACTCTTCAAGGTAAGGGATCATTTAACCCTCATTTTAAGTCATGACTTTCTTTATGTTGTGTCTTATATTTTAAATATCTTTATGATGAGGGTATTTTATTATATGTTTTTATTATAGTAAATTATTTGTCCAAATGATGAGAGACTATTTCTACACTCATTAATTTATTTTCTGAATTTTTAAGTGACGTCTTTAGGCTGCCAAATTTCTCATAAAAGGAATCACGTCTTCTTTTGATTTCATGTTTCATTTTCACGTGGTATGACATTAAAATATATATACCATGTTCTTTCCACCATGTAGTTCTATATTTATACTGTATTATAAGTTATTTATTAGTGGGTTTCTCTTGTACCCTCTCTTTCCAATGATTTCTAAAACCATGTTTTATAGCCGTTATGCTGCAGAAATTTCACCTCAAAATTTCTATCTCTTTCTCTAAATAATTTCTCCTGTTTATTTATGTGAATACCCAGACCAATTTCGTTTCTACGGGTGTTCATAAATAAATAAATATATATGATATATTTGATTCTTGAATAGACATACATATAACCCTCACTCCCATTCTCTAGGTTTTAAATGATATAATGATCTTATTTTTAAGAGCTTTTAAAACGCCATGATTTTGAAATGAAACCCATTCCTTTTATAATCTATGGGTTATTTATGAATTTTTTGAATATGATATATGTGGATCACATGTATGTAAAGACATATTAAGGGTTCACCCTAATAGTGATCTAATGCATTGGGTAAAGAATTAATATCTAGAGATGACAAGTTTTACGATACCTTGGTGAATAACATTGGTAATTTTAATGACACCTTGGGTATGGACCTTGGTGATATATTCATGAATGTATAAATGAAATATTTTAGCCACATATTCTAGTTTTGATTCATGTTCTTTTCAATATGATATGCCTATTTTTCATTGCTCATGTATTTATGTTTTTATTCAAGTTCTTATTGATACCACAAGTACATTGATTCCCTTATTTACCGTTATTGGGCCTTCTGCTCACCCTTTCCTTTGATGTCTACCTTCACGATATGAGATGCAGTAAATTTTCATAGGAAGAACCTTTGACTAATCCTTACAAGTGGTTTATAAGAATTTTTTATGTTGTTTTCATGTATTATGTTCCATATTTCCAAGACACTAGACATTAAAGATCCTCTGTTTGTAAAATCTAATGAAAAGTTATGTATTAAAAAGGTAGGATGCTATATTGACTCCCCTATATAATATGATATTTATGCGGGATGAAAATGATAGTATATAAATATTATTCTCTTCAATGACCTCAATTCCATGTTGGTGAAAAAATCCAAGGAATTTCCATAACTTTACACTGAATGCACATTTATGTAGATTCATCTTTAGATTTTCTTGTCGTAGCTTGTGGAAATATTATTGATGGTCCGTGAAGTGATCAGACCATAGTCATGATTTAACCACTATGTCATCGACATAACATTGAGTAGTCATTACATTTAATGAAATAAATATATTGTGCATGGAAAAATGATATGTGGTTCTGTCATTCTTTAAATCAATGGTAATGGCATGTAGAAGAAAATCCCCTGAGGCACTCTGAAGTTAGTTGATTATTAATATTAGAGGTCCATATGTATCTAATTTTACCACATGTACCCATCCGTGAATTTATGGGAATGGAAATTGGTAGTTCTATCAATAAAGTGTTTTGTAATCGATAATAGGAAAACATCCTTTTGGAATTGCCGATATTGTTAACAGAAATCTATATAGACTCTAACATTCCCATTCTTGATCTTGATGGATACAATTTTTGAAGTATATAATTGTAATTGAACATCATGGATGATGTTGGATTCAGTAAACTTGTTGAACCCCACATATATATGTAGGATCGAAATAATGATGTAGATGCTCAATATAAAAGAGGGGGGGGGGTGAATTGTACACTTTAAAAATTCCTTTGGAACCATTAAAGTTAGTTACGAATAACTATGGTTTCCATAAGAAAAGGAAATAGCTATGTTTAACAAGGTTTAAACTAAGAAAATTCACAACACCTCTAATACCAAATGAAAACCTGGAAAGAGATTCTGAAAGTAGGTTTCGGAATTATGGTTCCAGAAATTGAAACTTAACAAAAGATTACAATATGAGATTCTACCTTAAAGTGTATAGAATCTAAATGAAACAGAGTACAATTAAGGAAGTATAAGAAAGTTATACTTTCCTTATAATACAAAATTCAGCGGAAACAAACAAGTAGTAAAACTACAAGTGATAAGATATAAGTCTTTTAAACCAATGAGAAGGGTATACAACAACCTTGGATAAAGGTCCCTTGATTTATACTTTCAAGAAAGTCTGTCTTACCCACACTAGGGTAAGTCCTCGATACAAAGATCGGAGTCTTTGTCTTTCTATCCTCGCAAGCCCTCAACTTCAAGGTAGTTGGAAAAGTCTGTCTTCCTCAGCAAGGAAGCCCTCAACTTCAAGGTGTTGGAAACCTCTGTCTTCATATCCCCGAAAGTCCTCAAATGTAATCACCAACATTTGGAGTCTCACAAATCTTTGAGAGTTAGTAAGAGCCTCTCTCTCTAGAAATCACTTCAATCATGTAATCACATGAGTAGAAGATCAGTCAGCCTTTCAGCTCTGAGCTCTTTCAAATGAGCTCCTATTTATAGGTATGGTCGGCCTCCTTTCCAATGGTCATATTTTCCATAAAAATCGGAGGGACCTGTACACGTGTAACTTAACCAACCATTAGTTCATAACAGAATACACGACATAGTTTTATAACAAAACAAGTGTAACAGAATGTACGATATCGTTTAAAGTCTTAACTAAAAAGTTCGGAGTGAAGATTCGGAGTGAAAGTTCGAAGTGAAAAAAATATATTAAAGAGTAGACAAATTATAAAAGCGTAAGCAAAATGAATGTTTGGAGTTTCAGCAAAATAATTTTCGGAGTCTAAATAAATTCAGAGTGTATAAAACAAAGATGATCAGATTCTGTTTAATATGTGAATTCAGAATGAGAATTTGGAATGAGAATTCATCATCAGAATTCGTAGTGAGAGTTACTCATTAGAATTCGTAATGGGAATTCATCAGCAAAATTCATAATGAGATTTCATCTTAATAATTCGTAATGAGAATTCGTCATTATAATTCGTAATTAGAATTCAATGTCGAACTTCATAAGGATTCGTATCCTGAATCAAGAGAAGAACTTAATTAGAGTTCGTATCCGGAATTCGGAATGAAACATTATCACAGATTTCATTCTGGATTTCCGAGTGAAACTTTATTACAGTTCTTATCCAGAATTCGGATCCTAAAACAGAATACTTTATATCAAATTTTCAAACAATTCCGAGAATGTATAAATGAATCTAAATCTTATACTTACCAAAAATATGGATGAAAATATGATAAGGATAATTTTTCTTACAAAAGCGATTTTCCTTATAAAAGCAATTTTCCTTATAAAAGTGATTTTCTTAAAGAAAGGTGTTTTTGATTTTCAAAACAAGAAGGAATGGAAATGTCATAAGGAAAACCTTATTAACTCAACAATCTCCCCCTTTTTGGAAAGCACAAACATCCTTACGAAAAAGAAATTCTAAGAAGAAAGAAAACATTAAGGCTTATCTCCCTTTGCTTATGGGTGTAGATGAATATGACTAACTCCCCCTTAGGCTTTGAAACAATAAGGATTGTATTATAGATTTCCGGAATGATATTTCATTAAGAATAATAATGTCTTATTTAATGATAAACTCCCCCTTAGAAAAACTCTATTGGAGTTTGTTTTCTTTCTCACCCTTTGTTATGATTATTTTTGCCTTTCATTAGAGTTCTTTTCCTTCTCCCCCTTTGTGATTTTCAAAAAGAATTTGAGGGAATGGAAAATATAACAAGGTACCTGAAAAAATAGAAGCAACAACAAAAGAAACGAGGAAGCACAAATTTTCATTATGTTTGAAAAAGCTCGGCAACAAAGAAAATTAAATACAACAAAAGATCGGATCTGTCTATTTTGGATCTTTTTCCTTTTCCATGAGACCCATAAGAATAGTCTTTATCTTTTTCAAGTCTTTATGATATTTCTCGGCTTGCTTATCTAACACAACAATACTTGCACTATGGGATTCAATATTTTCTTCTTGGGATTGAAGCTTTTCTTCCTAAGCTTTAAGCTTTTCTTCCTGAGCCTTCATCTTTTCTTCAAACTCAATCCGATGACCCCTTTCATATTTCCAATTTCGAGAGACAGAATTTAGCTTCCCATTTAGATCTCTGACTTCTTGAATGCAGAAATTTTTTTCATTTGTCCATTTCTCTTCAAAGTAAGAAGTTAGCTCATTTATCTTCCTGTCCTCAGTCTCAAAATCACCCTTCACATTATCTTGTAATTAATCTAAGAGTCTCATCTCTTCTACAGTTTTCCTCAACCAATTTGTCATCCTCTTGCAAGATCTTCTATGGGATTCATAGCCGAAAAAGAAAGTTTTGAACTGAGCCACTATCTCAACGCATTTGTCCCTAACCATAGATACGAAGTCTGTTTTCTGATTCGAATCATGTTGGAGCATCTGACATCTTGAATCAATACCTGAGAAAGTTGGAATAGTACCCACCAACTTCTTTAAAGACTGAACTACAAAGTCATTCCCCAACGAAGATGACTCCAAATACAAAACTTTTCTTGGATAATTTTCTTCTTCAACAAGGTCAAGCTTTCTCTTTGAAGAACTACCAACTTCCTTTCTCTTCACCACTATTGAGCTCGGAGTATCCGCAAGAATTTGCTTTCTGTCGTCTCTTTTCGGAATAGAATCCTATTCCGGAGTTCTTTTTTCACTATCAGTCACTTGAATAATATTGTCTTCATCATCAGCAACTTTTTGAGCTACATTATCTACGTTCTCCATTTGAGAAACATCATGTAGAAGTTGTTCTTATTCTGCATGATAAGCTACTTATTCTTCTCCTTGCTGCTCATCGTTTCCATGAGTGACTGATTTCGAAGATTCGGCTTCTAAGGTTGGGAGCGACAGATGTTCCGAAGGTGTTCCCTTATAATCATCTAATTTCTTCAACACATCTCCAGTTGCACCACTTCCTTCAGCAACAACTTCTTCTTCTTCCACATGCTCAACCTGCTCTACTTCCTCGACAGTCTTAGCAACAGCTTCTTCCGGAGCGACGAAATTTATTCCTGGAGTCTCATGAAGGGAGTCCTAGGAAAAGGATCTCGAAACAAGAATATTTTCTAAAACCCTCTCATTGAACTTCAAAAATGCCTGAGGTACCTCTGCTTTAGACAACTTCTTCTTAATCATCTTTTCTTTGACTTGTTTTTCTATCTCATCTGCAGTCCATTCCTTCAAGGCCTTAGCCTCCGTAGGATCCAAGCCAAACTGAGGCTTCCCTTGCATTCTTTTTTCTTTGATCTCCCTCCATTTTGCATCTAATTCATCTATGTATTCTTTCTTCTTCTTTGGTTTGGGAGGTGTGGAATGAACATCCTTAGACTTGGGATTCTATGCTTCAACTTCAAATTCTTTCATCTTTCTCTTCCTCACCAGCTTAGAGGATTCCGGATCAACATCTTTTGGAACTGCTTCTTCTTGAGCAGGTAAATCAATGAACTGACCGATCTTCATGTCAAAGGATACATCCATCCTTTTGAGTGAACCATAACTCACCAACATAATCTTGCAAACTCTTGGATTAGACTTACAAGCCTCCTTGAAAGACTCAAGTCACCAGACTATCAAATTTGAGAGGATTGATGGATACATTATGATCTGAGCTCTCAGATTCCCTTTCTTAACATTCTCAAGAGTAATGAGAATGTGCTTCATCTGGTTAAACTTCCTCAGATTTATCAGAAAATCTAGGATGTATATCTCACTATTCTTCAAACTATCATTTTCACCCTTTCTTGGTACGATAAGGCCTTGTACCCATAATTATAGGATCCGGAAATTTGTAGATATACTAGCAATCTTCGGAGCCTTATAATATTCTAGTCCGAGAGTTTCTAATGATTTTTCCTTGTCGAAGATACCCTTTGAATCCGGCAACACATGAGATATAAATTCAGCTTCTACTTCATTATTCAGCCCTACCAAGCTAGCTGCCTTGGCATATTAAATATTATAAGTCTTACCATAAGACATAAAAGACAACTTTTCTCTTCCATCTTCCTTAAGAGAGGAAAGTGTCTCATAAAACTCTATAAGAAATTCTGAATAGACTTCATCTTGATTCCCAGGTTTCAACACAGCAACATCTTCCCATCCATTAAGCTTAATATTCTTGGATATAAGAGAGTCATACTTGTTGAAGAAATCAGGATGAACCAGCCTATCTCTATATACCAGCCACTTCAAAATCGTCTTAGAGGAAGACATGTCTTGAGAAGCTACTTCCACAGACATTCGGATCTGAAGACCTATGAGTAGTTTGGAACTGATAAATCTGAAGTTCAGAACGGCTTTAAAACGGAGAGGCAGAGCTTCGAGACGCTGGAGCTTGAAAACCTATGTGGGACAACCATTTGGGGTCCCCTTTATATAGGCAACGAGAAGATGGTTCAACTTCCACGGTTGATCGAATAGTTGTGACAAGTTGTGATAAGATCTGACGGTCGAAAACCAATTCTCATGAAAACTTGAATCCGATCTTTTGAGGTTTTATTAAAAACAAAGATTTAAGAAAATTATAATCCGAAAACAAAATATAAGAAAATGTCAGCAAGTAAAATATGACTACGAAAACATGAGTAAGGAGATCGTACCTTTCGAATTGGCTTGGGAGGATTATTCGTAATTGTTAATATTCTTAAGAAAACTACGAAAAAAATCATTACTACGAAAATAATAAGTTCGTAAAACTCACTACAGAAAACAAACTCAGTACGGAAAACTCAGTACGAAAAATATTATAAGAATTTAGAAAAAAAAATTTAAAAAATATTGAATATGAAAAACTAATTATGAAAGACTCGGTACGAAAATATCGTTATGGAAATACCAGTACGAAATTTTCCATTCCGTAAGTGTTCAATACGAAGTCTTTGATTCCAGAAGTCTTCTACATGAACATATCCATTCTGGAAATTTTTGTTCCAGAAATTCCATTCCGGAAATTTAGTTCTGATAGTTTTGAAAAACTAACTTTGAAAAATTTTATTACTTTCAGAATCAAATGTACTCCCCCTATAAAAGGGAGTTTATTACTGTAAGGAGAATTTTTCAACAGAAAGTTAATTAAGAAGGATTACCTTACGGTTATCATTCCTAACTTCTGTTTAATGTATTCAAATCTATCATAAGGCAAATATTTTGTGAAAATATCATCATGTTGATCTTGGATTCCGATAAACTGAAGAATAATATATCCTTTTTGTGTGTGATCCCTAAGAAAGTGATGCCTAATATCTATGTGTTTTTCACGCGAGTGGTGTGTAGGGTTCTTACTAAGGGTAATGGCACTTGTGTTATCACAAAAAATTTGAGTTTTAGTAAAACACAATTTATAGTCTGTGAGTGTGTGTTGCATCCACAACACTTTACCACAACAACTTCCAGCTGCTACATATTCAGCTTCAGCAGTGGAGAGTGCTACAGAATGTTTCTTATTGAAGGACCAAGAAACTAGTGAATCTCCTAAGAAATGACAAGTTCCGGATGTACTTTTTCTATCCATTCTACATCCACTAAAGTCAGCATCATAAATTCTTTTTAGAACAAAATCATTTCCAGATGTATAAAATAATACTAAATCCATGGTTCACTTAAGGTAGCGAAAAATTCTTTTTACTACTTTTAAGTGAGATTCCTTAGGATTGGATTGATATCTTGCACATAAGCATACTGAAAACATTAAGTCTGGTCGACTAGCTATTAAGTAAAGTAAACTTTCCATCACACCTCAAAAAGATGTTTGATCTACTGGTTTCCCAGCTTCATCAAGATCTAAAGTGTTTGAGGTACCAATGGGAGTACTAATACTCTTAGTGTTGTCATAACCATACTTTTTGAGAAGATCTTTAATAAACTTATGTTGAGATATATAGGTTCCTTCTGGTTTTTTAGAAATTTGAAAACCAAGGAAAAATGTTAAGTCACCCATCATACTCATTTCAAACTCAGATTTCAATATTCTTGCGAAAGAGTCAGTCAAAGATTGCTGAGTTGAACCAAATATGATGTCATCAACATAAATTTGAACAATCAAAACATTTTTCTTATTTTTCTTTATAAAAAGGGTTGGATCTTCATTTCCCTTAACATAGTTATTTTGAAGCAAAAATCCAGTAAGTCTATCATACCATGCTCGTGGGGCTTGTTTATGGCCATACAGAGCTTTGGTAAGTCTAAAAACATAATCATGATGTTTTTTATCTTCAAAGCCAGGAGGTTGTTCAACAAAAACTTCTTCTTGAACATAACCGTTAAGAAAATCACATTTCACATCCATTTTAAAAAGTTTAAAATTAAATAATGCTGCAAAGGCAAGTAGAATATGAATAGATTCAAGTCTGGCTACTGGAGCCTAGGTTTCTTCATAGTCTATTCCTTTTTGCTGATTATAGCCTTTAGCAACAAGTCTAGCTTTATTTCTTACTATGACTCCATTTTCACCACATTTATTTCTGAAAACCCATTTGACTCCAATTACAGAAGTTTCCTTAGGTCTTTCAACCAAACTCCAGACTTTATTACTTTCGAATTAATTTAGTTCATCTTGCATGGCTTTGATCCAATCATCATCACCTAAAGCTTCATCAGTGCTTTGAGGTTCTAATTGGGAAAGAAATGCTAGGTGTTCTACTTCATTTCATAAGGTACTTATAGTCCTTAAAGGTTTATTTACATCACCAATGATACAATCACTGGGATGATTCTTAAGAAACACCTGATTTGGGTTTTGAAAAGTTTGTTCATCAATATAGGGTAGAAAGTATTCTGGGGTAAACATTTCAGAAGTATCTTCTTGAACATTTTCCTTATCAGAAGGTTCTTCTATCAAAGGTTGATAATCAGTTTTTGAAAGCACATCCGAGGGTGTAGGCTGGGATTGTTTAAAAACAAAAGGATCAGACTCATCAAATTTTACATGTACTGTTTCTTCAACAGTACAAGTGTTTTTATTAAAAACTCTATAAGCCTTAGATGTTGTAGAATATCCTAAGAAAATTCCTTCATCAGATTTTGGTGAGAATTTATGTGTAAGTTATCTTTAGTATTCCAAATGAATACTTTCCAACCAAAAACATTGAAGTAGGATAGTCTTGGTTTTCTACCATTCCATAACTCATAAAGGGGTTTTATTAAGAAAAGGTCTAATCAAAACTTGATTTATAGTATAGCAAGCAGTACTTACAGCTTCATCCCAGAAATGTCTAGCTATAGAATATTCACTCAACATGGTTATAGTTATCTCTTGAAGAATTCTATTTCTTCTTTCAACCACACCATTTTGATGAGGAGTTCTAGGTGCTGAAAAATTGTGAGTAATAACTTTTTCACTACAAAAAGTTTCAAAATCAGAATTTTGAAATTCTCCTCCATGATCACTATGAATAGTTTTCAATGGAAGGTTTTTCTCATTTTTAACATGAGCTCTAAAACTTTTTAAATAAGAAAAAGCTTCAGATTTCATTGCTAGAAAATAAACCCAAGTAAATATAGTGTAATCATCAACTAGAACAAACACATAGTATTTGCCTCCAATACATCCAGTTTGTGTTGGACCAAAAAGATCCATGTGCACTAACTGTAATGCATCAGTTGTTGAGACTTCACCAATTGATTTAAAACTAGATTTATGTTGCTTTCCATATTGACAAGGATCACAAACATTAGAAGAATCAAATATAGGATCTGGTAGATCCTTAACTAGTTTCTTCTTAGATAGTTTACGTAGGTTTCTAAGGTTACAGTGACCTAGTCTTCTATGCCATAACTAGGAATGATCTTCCATTTCACTTAGGCAAGGTAAATCTTGGCTTCTGAGGTCTTCCATGTTTAAGGTGTAAACATTCTCATCCCTATTGGCTGAGAGAATAAATTCTTCCTTGGAATTGTGAACTAAGCACTAATCATTCCTAAAATTCACAAGCTAACCTTCATCACATAACTAACTTATGCTAATGAGGTTGTTCTTAAGACCCTTAACAAAAAGAACATTTTAAATTAATGTTTTACCTAAAAGATCAATATTACCAATACCAACAATCTCACCCTTTGCATTGTCTCTGAAAGTTACCTTTCCTCCTTTCGTTTTGATAGTCTTTTCAAAATAGCTTTTGTTACTAGTCATGTGCCGGGAACATCCACTATCCATGTACCATGTATTGTTGTTGGTACTCTCTTTATTTTCCAGAAATCAAGAAGAAAATTAGACTTTCAGAATCCAAACTTGTTTGGATCCGAGATTACTAGATAAAAAAATTTAGGAACCCACATCTTCTTAGAAAAGTATGCTTTGTGAAATCCTAGAGATTGGGTTTTGATTAAGGAACAATTCTTTGCCCAGTGACCACCACATTAACACTTAGTACAAAATGGGGTACTTTGAGGAACAAAATAATTATTACTGAAAAATGGTTTTGCATGGGTATAACCAAATCCGAATTTATTTCTTAAAGGTCGTATCTGGGAATACATTTTATAAAACTTTTCCTTACCATGGGTAAATTTTGATAAACACTTCTTTAAGGAAAAAATTTCAGACTTGAGTTTTATAACCAAGTATTTGGCATCAAAATCATTAGTTTTATAACTAGAGCTAGGATCGAAAACATTTTTCTTAGAAATTAATTTTTCTACCTCTTTAGCAAGTTTGTTCTTCTCAAAACATACATCCTCAAGATTTTTTGAAATACTTTCAAAATCAGCATTTATCCTATCAAGATGTTTAGAAAGATCTAATATCTCTTTTGTAAGAATAGAATTCCTAGAGTTTTCCTTATCAAGTTTCTTATTTAGTTTAGAATTCTCAATCTCAAGAAGTTCAGCAAACCTAGAGACTTATTCATAAGTAGGTAAAGTATTTTCTTCAACAGAAGAGGATTCTTCATCAGAAGTGTTATAATACTTACTATCATTTGAATTTAAAGAAACATTGGTCATTGATTCATCATTTCATACCTTAGCCATAAAAAAAATGATTATCAATAGGTAATCTGGCTATAAGAACAAGATTCTTCTGTCCTGAAGATTCACAATCAGAAGATTCATCTGAAGAGTCACCACCACTGGCACTCTAGGTGTCATTAGCTTTCAACACTTTCTTAGAATTTTCTTTATAATACTTCTTTCTGTTCCTGTCTGAATGCCTTTCTTTCCATTATTTCTTTTTGAGAAAAGAGCAATCTGGTCAAATATGTCCAGCTCTCTTGCATTCATAGCAAGTGACTTCTCCATCTTTCTTATCTTTCCTTTCCTTTTTCCTATACTTGGATTGGAAACTACTTTGGCCAGCTATCTTGTTCATCCTTCGAGCAAGATTTGGTAACTCATTCTCATATATTTCACTCTCACTAGATTCGGATTGGAAAATAACTTTCTTAGACTTGGATCTGGTTACTCTCTCAGGAGTCTTAGCTTTCATCTGATTTGATGTTGTTGTAAAAGCAACGGTACCATTTCCATTTTTCTTTTTGATGTTGTCAGCATCTCTCTTCATTCTGGTTTCATGTTGTAGAAGAGTTCCAACTAACTCATCAAGAGAAATTTGAGTAACCTTCCTATTCTCATCTATAGCTGTTATTTTGGATTCCCACTCATTGGGCATAATATCAATTATCTTGTCCACAAGTGCTTCATCATCTAACCCTTTTTCTCCCATAGACTGTAAGCTATTGACTATAGTCATAAATCTCTATTGAACTTTACAAATTGGTTCACCATAAGGAATGTTGAAGCCATGATATTCTGCTCTAAGCATAGCTCTCCTAGTCTCAATCACCATAGAAGTTCCAAAGTGCGTAACCTCTAACTTCTTCTAGATACAATTAGCTTCTTTACAAGAAGAAATTTGGATATATATATTTCTAGTCATTGAACAAAGTAGAGTATTGGGTAACTTATAGTTGAGTTGATACTCTTGCTTTTCCTGGTTAGTAAAAGTTCTAACTTCCTTATTAGGAATTTTATAATCACCAGTGAGCATAACAAAGTTGTCCACTCCAGTATTGATAAAAAAAATTCTTCATTCGATCTCTCCAATACTCATAATCATTACCATCAAATATTAGTGGTCTTGTACAATTTAGATTATCAATAGAACCAACATTAATTCCTGCCATACTAGATCAACCATTGGTACACAAACTTGTTAGTAGAAAAAGTTCGTAACCACAAAGTTCAGAATGAGAAAGTTCGGAATGAGAAAGTTCGGAATGAGAAAGTGATCAAGAAAAACATATACGTTAGTATAATTATTTCAGAGAGAACCTCTGATACCAATTGTAGGATCGAAATAATGATTTAGATGCTCAATATACAAGAGGGGGGGGGGTGAATTGATCACTTTCAAAATTCCTTTGGAACCTTGAAAGTTAGTTATGAATAACTACGGTTTCCTTAAGCAAAGGAACGAGCTACTTTTAACAAGGTTTAAACTAAGCAAATTCACAACACCTCTAATACCAAATGAAAACTTGGAAAGAGATTCCGAAAGTAGGTTCCGGAAGTATGGTTCTGGAAATTGAAACTTAACAAAAGATTACAATATAAGATTCCACCTTAAAGCGTATAGAATATAAATGAAACAAAGTATAAGTAAGGAAGTATATAAAATTTATACATTCCTTATAATACAAAATTTAGCGGAAATAAACAAGTAGTAAAACTACAAGTAACAAGACATAAGTCTTTTAACCCAAAGATAAGGGTATCCAAAAACCTTGGATAAAGGTCCCTTGATTTATACTTTCAAGTAAGTCTGTCTTACCCACACTAGGGTAAGCCCTCGATATGAAGATCGGAGTCTCTGTCTTGCTATCCCCGCAAACCCTCAACTTCTAGGTAGTTGGCAACCTCTATCTTCCTCAGCAAGGAAGCCCTCAACTTCAAGGTGTTGGAAACCTCTGTCTTCTTATCCCCAGAAGTCCTCGAATGTAATCACCAACATTAGGAGTCGCACAAAGATTTGAGAGTTAATAAGAGCCTCTCTCTCTCTCTAGAAATCACTTCAAGCATGTAATCATATGAGTCGAAGATCAGTCAGCCTTTCAACTCTGAGCTCTTTAAGTTGAGCTCCTATTTATAGGTAAGGTCGGCCTCCTTTCCAACGGTCATATTTTCCGTAAAAATTGGAGGGACCCGTACACGTGTAACTTAACCAACGGTTAGTTCATAACAGAATACACAACATTGTTTTATAACAAAACAAGTGTAACAGAATGTATGACATCATTTTAAGTCTTAACTAAAAAGTTCGGAGTGATGATTCGGAGTGAAATTTCAAAGTTAAAAAAAATATATTAAAGAGTAGACAAATTATAAAAGCGTAAGAAAAATGAAAGTTTGGAGTCTAACCAAAATAATTTTCAGAGTCTAAATAAATTTGGAGTGTATAAAACAACGATGATCAGATTTTGTTTAATAGGTGAATTTGGAATGAGAATTCGGAATTAGAATTCATCATCAGAATTCGTAGTGAGAATTCCTCATCAGAATTCATAATGGGAATTCATTATCAGAATTCTTATTGAGATCTCATATTAAGAATTTGTAATGAGAATTCTTCATTAGAATCCGTAATGAGAATTCAATGTCGAACTTCATAAGGATTCGTATCCTCAATCTGGAGAATAACTTAATTAGAGTTCGTATCCGGAATTCGGAATGAAACTTTATCACAGTTTTCATTCTGGATTTCGGAGTGAATCATTATTACAGTTCTTATCCAGAATTCAAATCCTAAAACAAAATACTTCATATCAATGTTTCAAATAATTCTGAGAATATAGAAATGAATCCAAATCTTATACTTAAGAAAAATATGGATGAAAATATGATAAGGATAACTTTTCTTACAAAAGCGATTTTCCTTATAAAAGCAATTTTCTTTATAAAAGCGATTTTCTTAAAGAAAGGTGTTTGTGATTTTCAAAACAAGAAGGAATGGAAAAGTCATAAGGAAAACCTTATTGAATCAACAATATATTGGTGGAATTAGAGGGGAGTATCCTCCTCACTACATTCTTAAAGCCTCGATGTTGATCTGGATGCCCAGAGATGGTGGGTAGCCACAACTCGGTTCAGTACGGGAATTTATGTGTTTTTTCATGTGAACAAAAATGGATTTTATCGTTACCAATGTGATGTAAATATATTTATCTTTAAGGGTAATGGATATAATAATTAGTGTAGGCCAGAGATCTTATTATGTTTCTAAATTTATCTTCTTGAGTTCATTGATGGTGGTGGAGACACATTCCACTAATGTCAGAGGGGAATTCCGAAGGTCATCATCATTTTCTTAGACCTCAAATTCTACAAATACATTTTATAATGTAGATATTAATTAGGGGGATGTTATTATCAGAGTGACTATGTAAAAAAAAAATGATACATTATGTTCCTCTTCTTACTGAGTAATTTGAGAGAGATTAGGTGGGTAATAGTCTATGATGATATCAATAGGGACAATAATTTCTCAGACCTCTAGGATTATATGTGTTAAATATACCATGTTTATGGGAAATACATATAATCCATCGATCATATTGTTCATATTGACATGGGTAGTCCCTAATATAATAGGAGTAGAAACCATTACATCATTGTTTCCCTCAGAATTTGGGGATGACCTCCTGGATGGGAGATTCAAACGTTCCGATCGGTTTCTAGCGGGTTTGTTCGTAGAACCGGAAACATCCAATGATTCCACATCAATTTGGACCTACTTTCCAAAGGTAGGCGCTCATTAGCTTGTGGACTTATGAGGATTAGGAATTTTCATTGGTTGAGAGGATGGTAGGTCGGACTCATCACACCTTTTTGAGGGGAATTATTGTCTATTCTGGGAGTCTCTTTGTAGATTTAAGTTATGTTCGTGAATCCTTATTACATTACCAAGTATAAAATGAGCTTTTCCTTCAGTTTTGACAATCAATGATTAAATATGTAAGAAATTTAGAGAATCTTTTATATGTATTCGAGGTTCTTCATCAATAGAGAATCAACTATATCTATTTAGAGATTCTTGGTCAATGGTAACCTTCAAAACATTCATAATAAAGTCTCTTGGTCATTATGATGACCAGGCTGGTTTTAAAGCCACTCAGTGGGGGCACTTGGAGTTTATTGCCATTCAGAAGGACATTATTATTTCAGAGTTGGGGTCAAACCCATAGATGGGCTACCTACGTATCCTTTGTTTTGGAAAAGGAATTAGAGCCCACGTAGTTCGAATAAGGGTATGATGTTTATGATTGATGGATCAAATCAGGATGTCACAATTACTTTTACACTCTAATATCACGTGAGTCATGCTTGGTGTGAGAAACAAGAGGTATTGGTAAAAAATTAGACAATTGTGCCATGAAAGATGCAATCATAAGAAATGGTTTGGGACTTATGTATGTATGATTACCCAGAGGATTTAATTTAGGGAGAAAATCCAGGAACAGGGTCCATAAAGGTATATGTGCTTCATGGAGATTTGAATACTCTAACTTGGGACTTATTCCTGAAAAGGAAACACAAATTAGGAGAGGATTGATAACTGAGTTTTACTCCTGAGAAGGAATCCCAGATCAAACGTAAATTAGGACTGTTTAAAGAAAATTTAAGGGACTTGGGGCTTATTCCTGAAGAAGGAAGCCCATGATTAGGACTGGGACTTATTCCTGAAAAGGAGACCCAGGTTAGGGGACTTGGGGCTTACTCCTGAGAAGGAATCCCAAAATTATGACTGGGAATTATTCCTGAAAAGGAGACCCAGGTTAAGGATTAAGGTTTGGGGATTACTCCTGAAAAGGATGCCCAAATTAGAGGACTTATGACTGGGTATTATTCCTAAAAAGGATACCCAGGTTAAGGATTCTCTCATCTTAAAGGATGAGGTTGAATGAATGAACTCTCCATATTTAGTGACATAAGGATATTTAAATCACTAGGTTATGAGAGATATTCCACAGAATTCCTTTCAGATAAGGAAGTCAAATCAAGAAATCATGCCATAAATGGCTTTGAAGAGTGTCTTGAAGACAGAATCTTGAAGAGGAAAGGTATAATGGATTAAGAGGGGTGAAATGGGCAAGAAAGGGACCCAGAAAGGAAGGGGAGTGCAGGTCTTGTAAGGCACGCAAGTATTGCGGGGGCGCACAAGTATTGGTCGCGCAGGTATACCTCCACGACACGTGGTGTACTTGCGCGATGGTCAACCAGCATTTGAAATACTTGAGCGACTCTTTTTTAAGGCCTTTAGAATTCTATTGAGGTTCTTTCAGAAAAGGGACGCGCAAGTTCTATAGAAAGAATAAGGCGGCGCGCAAGTGGGACCACTTCCCTTAAGGGCTGGCCACTCAGGCGCGCAAGTGTTGATGAGTTTCAACACTTAGTCCTTCCTTCCTCTCTTTAGATCTTTCGTTCTAGGTAAGAAATTACCTTAGAAGTGTTCCGGAAGCTTTGAGAAGAGACTTGGGCATCGGGAGCTTCAATACGAGTTTCTGGAAAATGATACTCCTCGAATGGGGGCCCCCCAGGGTCTATTTATAGGCAGGAGAAGGCCTTGGGCGGTTACCGGGCAATTATCAATTAAGTCGCGCAAGTCACTTGCGCGCCAAGGTGCGTCGTGCAAGTGGACTTGCGCGACAGTGATAAAACTTGCACGGTGGAGTTGCTTTTGATCCTTTGTTAATGCCTTTGTCGATTTTTTGATATTTTCTTCAAAGGTTGAATCATCTTGTGCTCATATATTCCCCTTTTCCGATTTTTAGATTCTGTGACAAATGGAGCGTCAACAAAAGTCCCCCCGCAGAGTTGGATCCGGAGAGAAATGAGGATTTGACTTTGAGGAAATCGAATACATCCAAAGGAAAAGGGGGCATGCAAGTCTTGATGGCGTAGAGGGCATCACGCAAGTTCTCTCCATGCAGGGATACGGCCCTTGGTCGTGCATAATCCGGCGCGTAGGGTCCCGGCCGCGTCTATAAATAGAGGGCCTCACTTCTGTACAAGAATCCGGATTTCCGGACTTCATACCTTCAAGCTCTCGCCGCGCAGGTTGCTCTGTTTTCTAGTGGTTTCCTTGATGTCGCGCTACTGTAAAGGCATTTGTACTTGCGCGGTTTATACTTGCGCGTCAAAAACTAGCGCGACACATGAATACTTGCGCGCCATTTTTTATACTTGCGACCCTTAATGCCTTATCCATTTTTTTCGAAAATCTTTCACAAATTTTATGAAAAAATAAACCCATTTAAGAGTTTAATTTATTCAATTTTTGGGCAGATTCAATGGCTACTAATGGAATTAAAATGTCTGATGAACTGGCTAGCAAGCAGATTGATGACATGATGAATATCATTGGCCATGATTACTATGATATCTACAACAACACTCTCTCAGATTTGGCTAAGAACTTGAAGAAATATCATTTTAATTCCCTACAGAGCATCTACCTGCCTCTATATGGTCATGGTCACCTGCAAGGAGTCAATGTTCCAGATGCAAATAACTATACACCTGAAATGCAGCTGCACTGCTACTCCTTCATTTCGATTATGCTGTGCATTAAGAGCAACAAAAATGGTGTGAACTTTAAAATTTTTCCTCCATGTCATTTCCTTGCAGATATGAAAATGGAAAACCCATGGGCTGAAATGTTTTCCACTACCGATTGGTGGAGAGAAGACAAACATGGTATTAGAGAAATATCTGAAAAGAGTACTCTCTCCAAATGGATCTTTACTTCCAATGCTCCATTCTCAAATCCATGTATCCATCTTCCAAGTCTCTTGGACAGAAACAGAGTCACTGTTTGATCAGCAAAATTTTTTCTCAAACCGCACTCAAGAACATCCTTTTACAATTGTTCCAAGAAGAGATGGTATCACTACATCTCTTATTGTATCCAGTTGAATGAATGAATTCTAGGTGGTTGCTGATGAAGCTCGGGATTCTGTAAATCAAATGAAGTTTTATGTTGAAAGCCTCTTGTAATTCTTGAAAAAGAGAAGAGACTCCAGTCTGTGGATGTCCTTCTAACTCTTGTGAATCAATGAAAAACACTTTCACCTTCACTTATTTGTACCTTCATTCTCTCACTACCTGCTTTAAATTTACTTAAGCCAATGGTCTTAGTAAGCATAGTTTGATTTTTACTAGGATTATTAGAAATAACCATATAAACCTTGAATCTTTTAATTTCTCAATATTACCTAAATCATACAGAATGTATGTTTCGTGAGTTGGAACTTGACTTTTATTTAGAGTTCTTTTGTCTTTTTTGGGCAGTTTAAAGTCATGCATGCCAGACATAAAGGGGCTAATGTTTAAGGTCGAAATAGATTTGACCAAAATGGATTAAAAATTGATTCAATTCCTTGACAATTTATCTGAAAACATATTACCATACTCAAGTATGAGGGAAAATATGTAAACTATGGCTTAAGAATATTTGAATCTGAGGAATGATATGAAAAAGTGCTAAAAGGCATTAGAAGAATTTGTTTCCAAGAATGAAGTTACTATTATTTGACAAAAACCCGTTAGGGGGTTGAATTATGCAGGGCCACCTAAGGGAATTGGCTGCATGGTCAAATAAATAGCATCTTTTGGCTAACAAGTCTGTTATGTGGACTGTTTATGCAAGGCCACCTATGGGCACGTGCTGCATAGTCAGGAAAAAGAACTCTCAGAAATTTACTTTCCTAGTGCTAAAAGCTGGTGAAAGTTTATGGAGATTCAAATTTTCTAAAGTATAGAGTTTGCTGTATGGAAAGAGATACTTGAATATGGTGAAGATATTTTCAGACATGATTATCGAAGAACTGGATGAATATCACTTCTACGAAGGTCTGACCCAAACGTAGGGAAGAAGAATAAAACATAGACTTGAATACTTTCATATCCTGAAAAAGGATATGGGACAAATATGTTAAGGATGGCTTTTTATTGCGGATCCCTACATACTGTCGTTTAATAAAAATGAGGACAAAATAGGCATTCTTCTCAAGAATGAAGTTACCATCATTTAACGAACTTGTTAGGGGGTTGAATTATGCAGGGCCACCAAAGGGAATTGGCTGCATGGTCAAATAAATAGTATCTTTCGGCTGACAAGTCTGTTATGTGGACTGTTTATGCAAGGCCACCTATGGGCACATACTACATAGTCAGGAAAAAGAATTCTCAGAAGTTTGACATTTTTATGACTAAAAGTCATGAAAAGGGTTATGATGATCTGAAAATATTTAAGGTTAGGATTATAAAAAATAAATATGGGTATTGTCCAATGTATATAGAGGTACATAGGTCAATGATAACCATAATTATGTTGTGGCTGGCTCCTGAATTGAAATTTTGGACTTCACTACGTATCTCATAAGAATGAGAATCAAGCCATACGTAGTTCTTGAAATGCAGTTTAACGTCGTGTAGGACGAAAGTATGAGTGATCTTAGTTTAGGGTCATAGAGTTCGGACCATAATAATGAATACACAATGTGTCTTTTCATGAGGACTTTTCAGCCAAGGGACTAAAAGTGAAATTTGGGGTTAGGCCCAAAACACTTGAGGCTGGATTCGAGGGATACTCGAACGTTTCTACGTATCCCATAAGGATGGGAATCAAGCCCACGTAGTTCTAGAACTACCCTTTGTACAAATTTGGTTTGTACATGTGAAGGGTGAAAGGGGACTTTAGTGCAATGATGGTTTAACCTGAGATAAAAAGTTTAGGTATTACCATGTATGCACGTAGTCTTTTGAAATGAAACATGATTGAAAAATCAATGTCAATAATAGTTCTCTCTCAAATGAGGAAATCAAAGAGTATTGTAGTTTATTGTCATACTGGAAAAAAAGTGTTGCATAGTTTAATGTCATATAACAAGGACGAAAATGAATCAATGTAAAGATATTGATTCTAGGGGCGGTTTCACGAATCAAAATCATATGAGATGGTGGTGAACCGATGTGAAGAGATTGTTTTTGGGCTTGAACCCTGGGAGGTTGCCTACATACCCAGCCTAGAGGGCAAGGATCAAAGTCCGTGTAGTTCAATTAAAGAATGAATTAATGATCAAGTTGTTCTTGGGGACAACGATCTAATAAAAAAATGTTGTTGGGACTTATACATGGTTGGCGGCCCAAAGAGTGTGTTATGGTTGAGGTTTTCTCTAAGATCACGTGAGTCATACTCGGTGTGAGAAACAAGAGGTAACAAAAACTTTAACGATGCATAGTTTAATGTCATGTAGGACATATAAAGGGACTATGCAGTTTAAAGTCTTGCAGTTAGGACTATTGGTGCTGCACAGTTTAGTGTCACGTAGCAGGGACAAAATACAGTTTAATGTGATATAGGACATATCATGAATTTTTTGTACAGTTTAGCGTCATGTAGTCAGGACGATGGGAACAAAAGAGTTTAACATCATGTTGGACGAAAGGGGGACTGCGCAGTTTAATGTCATGCAGTAAGGACAAAATAACACACAATTTACGTCATGTTGGACGCATTGGGGATTTTTTTCCCACAGTTTAACATCATGTTGGACGAAAGGGTGAATAGTTTAAGGTCATATGCATGGACCGTGGATGGTGCAGTTTAATGTCATGCTGGATGGTGGTGTAGTTTAAGGTCATACAGGACCTTTGAGGATTATGTAGTTTAACGTCTTTCCGGACGTAAGGGACTTTTATAGAGTTTAGCGTCATGTAGTTAGGACTTCACAGTTTAACGTCTTTCTGGTTGTAAGGGACTTGCAAAATAGTTTAGGGTCATATGCATGGACCGTTGATGATGCAGTTTAAGGTCATACTGGACCATTTAGGGAACTTTTTCACAGTTTAACGTCGTGTGGGACGTATATTCAAATAGTTTAGGGTTATATGCTTAGACCGTTGTTGTATAGTTTAACGTCATATAGCAAGGACGAACTGGTGCCGCACAGTTTAGTGTCATGTTGCAGGGACATTGAAGGTGACACAGTTTAACGTCATGTTGGACGTATGTGCAAATAGTTTAGGGTTATATGCTTAGACCACTGCTGTATAGTTTAACATCATATATCAAGGATGAACTGGTGCTGCATAGTTTAGTGTCATCTTGCGGGGACATTGAAGGTGACACAATTTAACGTCATGTTGGATGTATGTGCAAATAGTTTTGGGTCATATGCTTAGACCATTGCTATATAGTTTAACGTCATATATCAAGGACGAACTGGTGCCGCATAGTTTAGTGTCATGTTGCGGGGACATTAAAGGTGACACAGTTTAATGTCATGTTGGACGTATGTGCAAATAGTTTAGGGTCATATGCTTAGACCATTGCTGTATAGTTTAACGTCATATATCAAGGACGAACTGGTGCCGCACAGTTTAGTGTCATGTTGCGGGGACATTATATGAATACTTTTTATTTTATAAAAAATATTTCTTAAAAAATATGGCATTAGTTGGAGTAGTAATGAGTTCTCCATCCATAGAGATTAATGAATAAGCTCCATTGGAGTAGACCCTATGTATTGAAGAAGGTCCTTCCCATTTTGGTTCAAGCTTGGGAGGTTTCTACTGGTATCATTGGTGTTCTGAGAACTAATACCAATTCTCCATGAATTAATGATCGAAGACGAACTTTTTTGTTAAAAGCTCGTGCTATTCGATTCTGATAGATTTCCAAGTGGTGCAAAGTGCACAATCTTTTCTCATATAACCATTCCAATTCATTCAATCGCTTTTGGGATTGCTCATTTGTAGATAACTGATCACAAATGGCTACTCTGTGTGAGGGAAATGGAACTTCAATTGGCAAGACTTCTTCTGTTCCATATACCAACGAATATGGAGTTGAGCGCGTTGCATTGCGGGTGGTAGTCAGATAAGCCCATAAAGCATGAAAGATTTTATCAGGCCATGACCTCTTATCTTTATCCACCATTTTTTGAAGTATATTTGAAAGAGTCTTGTTAAAGGCTTCTATTTGGCCATTGGCTGCCGCATGATACCGAGATGAATGGTTGGATTTAATGTTGTATTCTTGATACAATTTCTTCACCTCAGAAGAACAGAAGTTTGTTCCGTTGTCCATCAATATGGTATGAGGGACACCAAATCTAGTAATGATGTTAGACTTGATGAAGCTAACAATGCATTTAGAACTGACTTCTTTGAGAGGTACTACCTCTGCCCATTTGGAAAAGAAATCAGTAGCAGTAAGAATGTACATAAACTGATTGGTCGTAGGTGAAGGGTAAGGTCCCACCACATCCATTCCCCATGTGGCAAATGACCATGAGTATTTAGCTATATGAAGCAACTCTGGAGGTTGATGAATGAAGTTGTCATGTACTTGACATGAATGACACTTCTTTGTGAAATTAACACAATATTGTATCATTGAAGGTCAAAAGTATCCAAGCCTTCGAATTTGATCAAACAATCTATGTCCAGACTGGTGAGCACCACAGAATCCTACATGCACTTCTTTCATGACAGCCATTGTCTCTTCAACATCAATGCATCTGAAGAGAACTCCATCAAAACCACGTTTTTAGAGAATTTTCTCTAGGGGGTTTGGGCCATCATAAAGAGTAAAATTGACCACACGTCGCCAGATTTGTTCTTTCTCGGCTCTATCAGGTGGAAGTGTTCCATTTTGAAGTTATTCCCTGATAAGTGACATCCATCCTGTAGTATGACTATACGGTTCAGGAATGGGACTAATTTCATTAATTTCCTCTATTCTGTCTTGAACATAAGGTGAAATTGCACGACGGTGGGCAATACTGATGGTTGTCTCGTCCCGATTTGGATCTGCTAGAGCTGTGGCTATATTAGCCAGTGCATCAGCTTGATTATTTTGTGATCTTGGGACATAAGAAAATGTCGGTTCTGAAGGGAATTCCTCCATTAAATTTCTGACGTAATCATACAAAGGGATTAACTCTTCTTTTCTGATGGTATAATCCTTATTGACTTGTTTGATTACTATGTCTGAATCACCTTTCACCTTTAAGTGATTCGCTTGTGCTTGAAGCGCTAACTCCAAGCCTGTGATAAGAGCTTGGTATTCAGCTTCATTATTGGTACCACCTTCCCACAATAAAAAGGAATAAGGTAACAATGCCTTATCTGGGGAAATGAGTACAATTCCTAAACCAACATTGTTGAATTTAGGATTTTCCATTTTCTGCCCTGTTGGACTTCTGGAAGCACCATCAAAATACATTTCCCATGTTTGAGGACTCTCTTGAATAGAGAAAACTTCCTCATCAGGGAGTTGAATATATGAAGACGTGTCTTCCACTGAAGGATGTTCAGCCAGGAAATCAGCCAGAGCATGGCCCTTTACTGCCTTTTGAGATACATACTGAATGTCGAACTGCTGCAAAATAACTGCCCACCTTGCTAGACGTCCTGTGAGCATTGGACGACTAAGGATGAATTTGAGCGGATTATTGCGAGATACCAATTGGACCTCGTGATGTTGCATGTTGTGTCTCAGTTTTTGAACTGCAAAGATTAATGCCAGGCAGCACTTCTCAATACTTGAATACTGGGTTTCTTCTTCAAGCATAGTTCTACTGAGATAGTAGAGGCTATTTTCATTCCCAGCATCATTCTTTTGAGCGAGAAAGGCACCCAATGATCGCTCTAGAGCTGTCACATATAGGATAAGTGGTCTACCTTCCACAGGTGGCATAAGTACTGGTGGACTCAAGAGGTATTTCTTGAGAACATCAAACGATTCTTGACATTCTTCAGTCCACTGGTAAGTGACTCCTTTTTTCAATAATTTGGTAAAGGGTAAACTTTTGCCTGCCAAATTGGCGATGAAACGCCGAATATAGGCTAAGTGTCCTAGAAGTCCTCTTAATTATTTCAAATTCTGAGGAGGTGACATACCAAGGATTGACATGGTCTTCTCAGGATCGACTTCAATACCACGATGGCGTACAACAAAGCCGAGGAATTTTCATGAGGTTACCCCAAAAGCACATTTTAAGGGATTCATCTTCAAATTATGTTGACGAAGCTTGTGGAATATGACTTCCAAATCAGCCAAGTGATTAGAATGTTGTTTGGATTTTACCACCAAATCATCTACATAGCATTCAACAAACTTCCCTAAGAAAGGTTTGAAGATACGATGCATGGCGCGTTGATATGTTGCACCTGCATTCTTTAAACCAAAGGGCATCACCCGGTTACAAAACACACCTTGAGGGGCTCTGAAGGCTGTAGATTTCTCATCTTCTGGGTCCATTCGGATCTGATTATATCCGGAATATCCATCCATGAAGGAAAGTAATTCATAGCCAGCCGTCACATCAATTAAGAGTTCTGTAATCGGAACTGGAAAATCATCTTCAGGACAATACCGATTAAGATCTCTGAAATCGATGCAAACCCTAATTTGTCCGTTCTTCTTCTTTACAGGGACAAAATTAGCCAACCACTTGGGATATTGAACTTCTCTGATGAAGTTATCTTTGATCATCCTATCCACTTCAGCTTCAATTTTGGAAGCATAAGTTGGGCGTGTTCTTCTCGCAGCTTGCTTAAATCCTCGATGTTCTTTTGGTAAACCCAAATGATGAGTAGCAATATCAGGATCAAGCCCAGGAATTTCTGTATAGTTCCAAGAGAAAATATCTTTATTTTTCTTTAGAAAATAAATATACATCTCTTGATCTTCAAGGGTCATGACCGCACTAATTAAAGTGGGGCGTGGATCTTTCTCTGTACCCAGATTTATTTTTCTGAGTTCATCCACAGTGGTAGAGATACCCTCTTCAAATGCTGGAGGAGCAACTCTAAGATCTTCCTCTTCCTCTTCATCATGTGCTATTTCTTCCGTTTATACTTGTATAGAAGATGACAAAACGAAATTTTCATGATCATAAGGGATGTCAAAATTTGCACATTTTGAAGAAGAAGCTTCTATTTCCGACCCTATTGATGATTAAGGGCCTTCATTGGGAAATAAAGAGGAGATGATGGATTGATAATTGACATCATTATTCACCTCTGATGTTGCTATAAATTCTTCTGGCCTGATTGGAGAAGTATAGACCTGTTCGATTTCAGCAGATGAAATGAAGACATCACCACTTGTGCTTTCATCACTGTTTGGTAGGTTACCAATTTCTCAAATGTTTTCTGGCTCAATTGTCGTAATTGAAATTATGGATCTTTCCATAAGAGTATTTTGATTTGGCCTATTTTTTCAATTTGATAGATAGGTAACACATAATCTGTACTCACATGTGTAAATGGATTTATTGGAATTTTCTCCAAACAATATGGAGCATTAACTTTGGTAATCTCCTTCATTGTAGATTTTTCTCTTCCCTTCATGTGATAAAATTCTGCCTCAATGTATTGAGACTCACATGTCTTGAATGGGGTCTTATCACCATACAATGTTCCAACTTGAGCATTGAAATAGTATTTGAGACATTGATGGTATGATGAAGGGATAGCCTCATGCTGATGTAGCCATGGTGTTCCAAGAAAGACGTTGAAAGCTGAGTCTTGATCAACAATCATGAAATCTGAATTGGATACAAGATCTCCAAACTGTGTTCTGAGTGTATCTTCGCCCAGTGGTTCTTGTTCATTTTTATCATATCCTTGTAACATCATGGTATAAGGAGATAAATCATATTCCGTGAGGCCCAATCGACGAAGTGTACGGATGGGCATGAGGTTGACTCCTGAACCATTGCCAATGAAAGCTCTTCGGATATCTACACCATTGAATTTTCCAGATAAGTACAAAGGTTTTATGTGCCCATGCACAACATCATCTTCATCTTTATCAGTAAAAGATATCACTGCATGGCATTCTTCAGGATTATTCTCTATGTGATATACTTCAGCTGCAGCAATTTCAGCTTCAAACTCCTGAGGACTTGACAAAGCTTCGATGAGTGCTTACTGAAGATATTTTGACAGATTCAAAGCATCCAAAATCGATAACTTGGCTGGTACTTGGGCCAAGTGTTTCAATATATCATAATTTTGATCTAAAGGTCTGCGTTTCCCAACAGGAATATGCGGTTTAGCAGGTACCTGGGAAGCAGATGCTTTGGAAGCTGATGCATCTTGTATTGTGATAGAAGTTGGAAACATCCTTGGTTTTGGAAGATTAGACCGATTAGATCCATTTACTTGCTGAGATAAAGAAGATGGAATTTTCAATCGGTCTTCCAAAATAACTATGCCAAGACTGAGTTGACTATTGGCAGAAGAACTTGCTTGTTCTTTTTGAGCTCGCTGAAGGGCTCTACCACGAGTTTCTGCTGCATACACAGTGCTAGCAGGGGTAGAATTGTAGTAGTGGCTTCGAAAATATCCACGACTTCCCCTGTATCCTGAACCTCTAGAACATCCTCGGATTCCCTTATTTGATATAGGGAATTCAGACTTATCAAAATTGAAATTACGACTGGAATACGGATCTGTTATTTGAATCATATTAACAGAACCGAAGATTAACTCTTCGTCTAATAAGGACTCTGCCTGACTAGCCTGTTTAGGCTGTGCCGTTTGATGGGGCGGTGCCCGTTGTTTTGAAGTAGATGGCATAAATTCTGCCAGAGTCAAAGAAAATTTAGGCTTTGACACATCCTCATCTTCTTCTGATTCTTTTTCCTTCTTTGAATCAAACCGTTTCTTCGAGGACTTTCCCTCTGACAAAGAGGGTTTTACCGCATTATTCATGGTATAAGACACAATTGGTTTTTTTAATTGTGTTCGCAAAATGTCATGAGTCCAATTTATTGTCTTTCTGACCATCCAATCATCATATTTCTGTGCATTTTTTCTTTTGACTTCTTCCCATTCACCTTTCTCCTCTGGAACTGTAGCAGAAACACATGCTACCTAAGTAGAAGAACCTTTCAACTTGACTTTTCCTAAGTTGACCATCTTTTGCAGGAGGTCTTTAAAGACAAAACACTCCTGGATGGGATGCCCCAACATTTGATTAAAGGGACAATAATTGGGACGGTCTTCATCTCCTTCCTTGTTTGGCCTCTTGGGCACTGGTAATTGAACCAAATTATTTTCCATAGCTGAAATGAAGTAACCCGGAACTTGCTCACTTCGGAAAGAATATTTTTTACTCTTCATATCCTCAAATTGTTTTTGTCGTTGATCTCTTTGATCATTTGGACGAAACGGCCTTTGTTGTTGGCATTCAGGAGGTGCATCCCTTCGAGAAGATGAAGGTTTTGAAGTAGAAATAGGTACATGTGCTTTTTTAAGCATAACTGTAGTAGTTTCTGCATTACCCATTCTCCTTCCTGAAACTGATGGAATTACACGAGATTTAACCTTAGCCTGTATAAGGGAATCTCCAATCTGCTGAGCGATTGAAGTAAGGTCTCAAAACCCTCCTGTGTATTTCATAGGGATTAATGGCGTGCGTAATTCGTCAGGAGAATTTTCCACACAGATTGGCAACAGTTCTTTCTGAGGGAGTGCGAAACTCAAGGAATACGTTAATCCCTTCCAGCGTGCAATGAAATCAGAGACTCTTTCATTCTCCCTTTTTTTTACAGTTTGTAAGATCGAAAACTTTCATTTTTGGAAAAGTTGAGCTAAACTGAAGAAGTAATTTTTGACGAAGATCCTCCAATCCGATGATTGACTGGGATTGCAAGCTTGTATACCAGACAAAATCTGGTCCTTGCAAGGTTCGCATGAAGCATATGAGTTTCACTGCTTCTTGCTGCTCTGGAGTTCCCATCATAGGATCACAACAAGACATGTAATGCGTCAAATGTTGTTCAGGGTCGCCTGATCCATTGAAAGTAGGGAAAACAGGGTTTCCAAAACTAGATTGAAGATAAATTGAATCTACCCATTCAGGGTAAAATTTCTTTTCTTGTTGAACTTTCGCCCGTTTCCCTTCCATAGTTTCTAACCGAGCTGTTAATGACTCAATAGTAGTTATTAACTTTTTAGAAACATCCTATTGAATTTGGTCTTGAGTAGGTGCAATGAATGGAGCTTGGACAAATGTGGTGGTTGGTGCTGCAACTGATGGTATCACTGCCAACCGTTGTTGCGCTTGACCCACGGGATTAGACCTCTGAGGGTGTTCTGATAAAGGAGGATATTCTTGATCCATCTCAGTAACTGCAACAAATTCCTTCGGCTGTCAGACTTCAGAATTCTTAAGAAGAAGACTACTCTGAAGTAGTTCTGCATTCAACCTTCTTAATTCTTTCATTTCTTCCTCTTTTTGTGCAAAACTTTGCTCTAACGAGATCGATTGACCTTCTCCAGATGAAGGATATGTAACCTGATTCTTTCCCCTCCCATTGTTGGATACTTTTTGGAGAGAAGGAAGTGGATTACCTAAGTTCTGAGTAATCCTTTGACTTCGTGTACACACACCTTCATCATTTGTATCGGCGCATACATTTTCTTGAGCAGGACGCTCTTCATCTGAGTCCCCTGAGTGAGTCTTCTCGGGTGGATTAGCAACAACAGCATTGATGACATTGATTGATGTATGATGCATCGCATCCCTTCTATCAACATTTCTGTGATATTTTCTTTTTTCATGTCTTTGTTGAGACATTGCCTTTTGTTGATTTAATATTTTAGGAACTTCTTCACGAGCTATAACTTGGAGGGAATCTCCTGATAATTTGGCTCTTCGTTCCTCTTGGGGATTCTTCCCCAGTCGAGAAAAGACCGAAATTCTCTGAGAAGGGGAATGGTGATTTAAAAGAGTCCCCAGTCTCGTGAACTGGGTATGTTCCTGCTGCTTCTGCTCAACTCCTCGAATCTTATTTGTTGACTCTGAGGGTTGGGTTAAAGAGGTCCCCAGTCTGGCAAGCTAGGGTGGCTCTTGACATGTTATGTCTGAGACCTTTTTAAAAGCTCTCTTGATCTTGCGAATCTTTGTTCGGAAAATAGCTGGATTCATTAACCTGTATCCACTTTTATCACCTGGTTCAATAGACCGTCGGATGATTTCCAAGACTTCTGTCATTTGATGATGTGTTTGCTCCATACGAGAGGCTTGTGCAATATTCTAGCCTTCTTGATGTAGGAGAAATTCAACAACTTGTTCTCTATATGCTTGATTTTGAGAGGAACTAGTTGAAGCCTGTTCTTGAGAAAGCATTTGATTATGAACAAATCCCATTGACTGTGGCCGGGCATGGGCAATAACATTGCATGAGACCATTTTCGGCGGGCTTTGCTGACTGGAAAGCACTATGAAATGTAGTGCTCCATGAACAACCCATCCTATGATATGAACACCAGATGGAGCATTGGCAATTAACTGACACAATTTTCTTAGTGCGCCAAGGCATTAACGTTGAAGGGTTCTCTGTTGCTTTTCAGCCTTCGGATACCGAGAAACTGATAGAGATGACAAATCAATCTGAAGTTGCAGCCCTTCTATTATCTTAAGATGATTTTCATATTCATCATAAGATAATACCTTCTTCTTCAATTGACAAAGAGTTTTCCATATGCTGAGATGAATATCATGGACTCCATCTTCCGTCAACATCTTTGGAATATCATACAGGGAGTCAGCCAAATGCCAAAACATGACTGGTACATCACTTTTTGCAAGTTTTTTCCTCATGTTCATAATTTCCTCTTTATCATTAAATGAAGATTCGTCTACCTGTTTTTTCCAGAGTTGGTGTTTCCTTGTTGCTTCATCAGATTCAACAAGATTTATAGAGAGATCATTGATCAAACAAGAAGATGCATGACTTAGGGGTGGTTTGGAGAATGACCTACACCCTGGGATATCTTCTGATTCAGAAAGTATTTCACTTGCTAGCGATAAAGCATTAGACATGACTGGTTTCACATTTGCATGCTCCTCAAGATAAGAGGGCTTTCTCGGCACTACATTGTCCACTGGAGTATTTTCCAGGCAATGTGAATCACTACTGCAGAGAGGACTTTCATAGCGAAATTCATCATCATGGGGAGGACCACCATAATGGGTTATAGAAAAAGATGAGATCTCTTGCTCCTTGGTATTCTGACCACACAGAGGGTTCCTGTGGCTCTCATCTGAAGAAGAAACTTCAAGATTGACCGAATTTTCATGAAGCGAGCCTTCATAAGGAAGTGTCTATTGAAGACTTTCAGAATTAATGTTCCTGTTATTGGGAACTGAGGGAGTAGAATCTTGAATTCCAACAGATAAATGTCTGAGGGCTTCAAGAACTCCAGCATCGAGCAAGGCCTTGTTACAGATTGGCCTTTGATCTCCTGACTGTACTGGGTGGATCTTTTTCTTAGATGCCTTCTTACTCACTTTGGAAACCACTTGTTGATGAAAGTGGTTACTCTGAGTAGGTGTATGTGCCTGATCAAGAAATATGGTTATGTTAGGCTGACGATCTCCACTCAAATCAGGTGTTTGTGCCTGACTTGGTTGTCCGTATGATATGGGAGTGTATTCCCCAAAACCCTCTTGGACTGGAACAGATGTGTGTGTCTGTTCCGGAGCTAATCGTTGATGTGTCACTCCACTGCTAGGGATAGATTTATGTGTCTTTCCCTGAGATGATGCTAAATCTGTTATGATATCCTGGCAATCATCCAGAATATGAGCAGGAATTTTCTTCTTCTCTTTCACCATTGACAAAATATGCTTGGTGACTTCAGCCGCCAGAATGGGGATATACGTCCATTCCGGGCTTGGAGTAGGTGTATGTGCCTGCTCCTGTCCTCCTTTTCCTGTCAGTGAATCCTGACAGTACTCAAGTGTGGAGGCAGAGAGTTGAGTCTGACTCCTGTTTGTCGTCGGAGCTTTCCGACTGACTTCTCTGTGCGCTACCAAGCGAGACTGTTGGTAGACATGATTAATACTAGCAAGTGTATGTTCCTGCTGATTACACTTCTCCAAACTCGGTTGACGAGATCCATCATATGTAGTCAGGCAAGCCTGCTGACTAACTTATGATGTATAAGAAGGTGTATGTTCTTGCCTATAGTACTCAGCCAGAATTGCCTGGCGGGATTAGCTTGATGCTCCCAGACGAGTCTACTGGACAACAGAATTAAAATGGACAGATGTGTGTGCCTGTTCGTTGTTCACCACCAAGTTAGGTTGGAGGAATTCTCTGGAGATGGCAGGGATGAAAACCTGCCCATTGTTAACCGGATTCCATCTCTGGCGGTTCATCTTGCCTGCTCGGGTTTGAGGAACCTGAGCTGAATGCCTGGAGTCGGTACCCTCATCATGTTGAGGGCGCACTGCCGCACGAGTCTGGCGGTGATTTTTGATGGGAGCCCTTGGGAAGGACTCCTGTCTTTTTGAATTAAGGCCCTGAGGGACCAGCTCATTAACTTCCTCAGAGTAAGGGAGCAAATGGAAATTGCATTCCGGGGATAATGACCTGAAACAGTTGGAGACGGTAGTTAGCACCTCCTGCCTCTTGATCACCGGTCGTCGTTGTCCGAGCGACCTGTGTGAGTTTTTCACTTGGAGGGCATGTCGAGAAGCCTCCAAAGTTGGGATGGTACCGTGTTGACGATACTCCTTAACCAGCGCATTTGATACCCAGTGTTGAAGATGCTGAGTAGGTGATGTCATCCTCAGAGCGGATGACGATCCTGTAGGAATAACAGCAGTGGTATTTGCAGCAGTAGTATTCACATATGTGAATTTGAGAGCATCCATTATTTAAATACATAAGATCTTGGAAAAGAGTTCCTTTTTGATATAACAGACGTAATCAAGATAACATTCAGCCACTTCATCCTTTGGATGAGCACACATGTCAATGATTGTTTTTGTTAGCCCTCTTATTAAGTTATAAATAGGGGCTTAACAAATAGGTAAAACATAATTTTAACTTGGTTAAGGATTCACGTCAGGTTCACCATTTTTTGTTTCCCTCGGAATTCGGTGATGACCTCCTGGATGGGAGATTCAAACGTTCCGATCGGTTTCTAGCGGGTTTGTTCATAGAACTGGAAACATCCAATGATTCCACATCCATTTGGACCTACTTTCCAAAGGTAGGCGCTCATTAGCTTGTGGACTGATGAGGCTTTGGAATTTTCATTGGTTGAGAGGATGGGAGGTTGGACTCATCACACCTTTTTGAGGGGAATTATTGTCTATTCCGGGACTCTCTTTATAGATTTATGTTATGTTCGTGAATCCTTATTACATTACCAAGTATAAAATGCGCTTTTCCTTCAGTTTTGACAATCAATGATTAAATATGTAAGAAATTTAGAGAATATTTTATATGTATTCGAGGTTCTTCATCAATAGAGAATCATCTATATCTATTTAGAGATTCTTGGTCATTGGTAACCTTCAAAACATTCATATAAAAGTCTCTTGGTCATTATGATGACCAGACTGGTTTTAAAGCCACTCAGTGGGGCACTTGAAGTTTATTGTCATTTAGAAGTACATGAATTATTTCAGAGTTGGGGTCGAACCCATAGATGGGCTACCTACGTATCCTTTGTTTTGGAAAAGGAATAAGATCCCACGTAGTTCGAATAAGGGTGCGATGTTTATGATTGATGGCTCAAAGCAAAATGTCACAATTACTTTTACACTCTATGTTCATGTGAGCCATGCTCGGTGTGAGAAACAAGAGGTATTGGTAAAAAATTAGACAATTGTGACATGAAAGATGCAATCATAAGAAAAAATTTGGGGCTTATGTATGTATGACTGCCCAGAGGATTTACTTTAGGGAGAAAATCCAGGAACAGGGTCCATAAAGGTATATGTGCTTCATGGAGATTTGAATACTCTAACTTGGGACTTATTCCTGAAGAGGAAACCCAAATTAGGAGAGGATTGATAACTGGGTTTTATTCCTGAGAAGGAATCCCAGATCAAACGTAAATTAGGACTGGTTAAAGAAAATTTAAGGGACTTGGAACTTATTCCTGAAGAAGGAAGCCCAAGATTAGGACTGGGACTTATTCCTGAAAAGGAGACCTAGGTTAGGGGACTTGGGGCTTACTCCTGAGAAGGAAGCCCAAAATTATGACTGGGACTTATTCCTGAAAAGGAGACCCAGGTTAAGGATTAAGGTTTGGGGATTACTCCTGAAAAGGATGCCCAAATTAGAGGACTTATGACTGGGGATTATTCTTGAAAAGGAGACCCATGTTAAGGATTCTCTCATCTTAAAGGATGAGGTTGAATGAATGAACTCTCCATATTTAGTGAAATAAGTATATTTAAATCACTAGGTTTTGAGAGATATTCCACAGAATTCCTTTCAGATAGGGAAGTCAAATCCTGAAATCATGCCATAAATGGCTTTGAAGAGTGTCTTGAAGACTAAATCTTTAAAAGGAAAGGTATAATGGCTTAAGAGGGGTGAAATGGGAATGAAAGGCACCCAAAAAGGAAGGGGTGCGCAAGTCTTGTAAGGCGCGCAAGTATTGCGGGGGCGCGCAAGTATTGGTCGCGCAGGTATACCTGCGCGACACTTGGTGTACTTGCGCGATGGTCAACCAGCATTTGAAATACTTGAGCGACTCTTTTTTAAAGCCATTAGAAATCTATTGAGGTTCTTCCAGAAAAGGTACGGGCAAGGTCTATCGAAGGAATAAGGCGGCGTGCAAGTGGGACCACTTCACTTAAGGGCTTTCCACTCAGGCGTGCAAGTGTTGATGAGTTTCAACACTTAGGTCTTCCTTCCTCTCTTTAGATCTTCTGTTCTAGGTAAGAAATTACCTTAGAAGTGTTTCGGAAGCTTTGAGAACAGACTTGGGCATCGGGAGCTTAAATCCGAGTTTATGGAAAAAGATCCTCCTAGAATGGGGGGCCCACAGGGTCTCTTTATAGGCAGGAGAAGACCCTGGGCGGTTACCAGGCATTTATCAATTAAGTCGCGCAAGTCACTTTCACACCAAGGTGCGTCGTGCAAGTGGACATGCGCGACAGTGATAAAACTTGCGCGGTGTAGTTGCTTTTGATCCTTTGTTCATGAATTTGTCGAATTTTTGATATTTTCTTCAAAGGTTGAATCATCTTGTGCTCATATATTCCCCTTTTCCGATTTTTTGATTCTGTGACAAAAGGAGAGTCAACAATCGTAATCCACAATTGGTTGTTTTCCTCTATTATTATAGAAATATACTTCAACACATGGGGCCTCACATGTCTATAATGGAGAAATTTGACCCTGTAGTATGCCGAATTTTACATTAATGGGATTATTTAGACTTTTATTGAAGGTTCAAGGTATCTCCATGTTGCTATGGAGATATTTCCTTTCGAGAAGGTTGTTATATGCAGTCTTTTCTAGGTTCACCATGAACTCAACATTTGATGTATGTTACCCATAATGGGAATTGAAATTGATCTTCCCACGAGGTCCTTTCTGACATATATCATATCCTTGGATGGTTATATTAGTTGGATAGAAATCACCATCACCTTATCCTACTCCGCAGTGTTCAGACTGGGATAATATTGATTATAGAACCATTATCAATTAGATCCCATTGTAAATTGTCATTATTGACTCTTTCCAATACATATCGGGGTATAATGTGTCCTTAAAGGGCCTATTATTAATATTGATCCATTAATGATATGGAAACATGAAATTATGAATCCATGTAACCCACTCAATATACCTTGATTGAAGAATCAACTATCTCGAACTCATATGGGCTCTAGAGAGATTTATGAAGTTCCCCCCACCCCACGAGTTCTTTTGACTGATGGAACACAATTAGGACTGAGGGATTGGATGGGACGACCAACAACAATTTCAAAACATCATGATTTTGTTGTAAAGGTTAGCATTTCTTGATATGGGGTTTCTCTTGGATGTGATTATGAGGAGTCGAGGCATTAGGGGTGCATGAACTCGGTGCTTCTGTAGGGGATGTGGGAGTATCTTCTCTATATGGGATGGGTTGTCCCAACTTTCCCCATTCTCTTTACATAGAAAGATTATCCTATTTTAGGTGGCCATGTAGGAAAATCCAGGTATGGATGGTTCCTAAAGGGTTCTATGATACCTCTATGCCCTTATAGGGCTCGTTGGAGTTCTTTACAGGAGTCTGACCTACATATATATTTATCATATGGACATGACTTGAATTTTGGACCCGATCATGAAAACCCTATCCTTTATATCCTATTTTCCGATGCATGTGACCTCCCATTCCATGGTTATGTCTAGGAAAATCTTTCTATAAGGGAAAATTCATAATCGGGGAAGGGGTATGAAAAGTGTATCATGTTGAAAGATCCAAATATGAGTTCATTATCTAATAAGGAATCTAGTAGGTGGGGAGTTTCCCATATTTCAGATGTTATAAGTTAGAATATGTAGAGTTTTAATTATTAATGTGGAGGAGAATATGACTCCTCCTCCTCTATTTTATTACGCTTCTAGTGGACACACCAACCTTCAGAAGGCACATTTGGTGTCTCCTTCTTGGGTGGGGGATATATTGTGGGATTACACAACTATTATATTAGAGTGTCGTGGAAATTATCAACTACCACTGTGTTCATCAAGATATCGATTTTTCAGGGCCATCTAGCCAATATTTTTTCCACTAATCCCCTTCTTTTATTTAGATCATGGATATGCTGGCCACATACTTTGGTTAATTATCTTAGAACATTTAACTGGAATCAATCATTACTTGATGAACACAATCTATAATGTTGTATTTCTGGATATTATGACCCAGCCTTAGATGAAGAGGTTTGTAATTGGGACCGTCAGTGAGGTCATCCCCATCTAGATTCATGTGGTGCAAATGTGAGAGCATGTTATTGTTTATGGCCTCCATAATATAACTGGGGACATGTTTATTCTAGAAGGAGTACACCTTATTCATATATTCTTTAAATACCAGATGACCCTGGTTCTCTATTCTTTTATCCAATGGTGATTAATTGGTTTTCACTACACAACATGAGCTACGGGGTTATTTAGGACCTACCTAGGAATTTGGACGGGCGCTACGACTATCTTGATAGTGAAATATTCATTGTCATCTCTCGGTGGCCCTCTTCACTATGGTATGGTCATGAGTCGGGATTTGGATTGGGCATGTTGGATTTCATCTTTTATACATTAGGCTATTTCAAAAAACATAGAAAACTAAACAAGATATTTCATTACAATAGAGGAATATATAACTAAACCTATTAATTTTCACCACAGAGTTCTAGTAGATGCTCATATAAGAGAATGATTATGAGTGTGTTGGTAAAACCTTAAAATATTATATCATGTAATAGATCCCCTCATTATAAGAGTGTTTTAGTTCATTGGATTGATGATGATTGTCTTTATTATTATAGAACTGAATTGATAAAAGAATTGATGATTTTTTCCCATATTAAATTGATCATTCTGGTAAACTACTATACCAAACAATGGTTTAGGATGTTGGAGTCTTTACAAAACATCTCATATTTTGCCCTCCTACTAATAGAGAGGGAACATCATCATCCCATATCGGGACACAAAGTGTGTGAGATGATTTTAGGGTCACCCACACCTTCAAATGTCGATAAGTTAGGATTTCCAAAAGTGGTCGTGGGAAATGTGTCGTCCATAAAATCAGGATATGGCTTCTTCTCAGGATACATATGTGTGTGTATTCCATCCATGAATTCCATTCGAGTATCCAAAGGCATGGTGAAGTAATGAATCTCTAGGCACTATTTATGGAGTCATCTCCCATCCATAGTGAACTAGTGGGTGTCTATGAGGCTATAAAACTTTTACCTCCTATGGATTCTCGATTTGTACTCAGATTTAATGGTTTTCCTGACAAGGACGTAGTTGTAGCTGAAACGAAGGGATTCCATTATCATTTTAAAATTCCTCGTTTATATAGAATGGATGTCTTGATCTATGAACTATTTTATTATCACACCCCAATAATTTAGGTCTATCAGCCATAGGAGGGAGAGCATTCACCTTTTTCAAAAGATGATACACAGTGGGAATATTGCCTCGAAGTAGCTCCTCATTATATTTTTGGAGAGTTTTTATTTATCCCTCATATTATGAAAGTCATTACATCATTGAAAAAAACCCAATTATATGTGGGAATTGACTAGGATGTTGTTCTAACGTTCTCTTTGGTAATATTACGTATGGGAGATGGAAAATCGATATTTAGAGGTTCAATATTTTTTAAAAAATCTTGGGTTCTTGGTGCTTGTATCCTCATTTTGTGTATCCATGTCACCCTTCTCGTTATACATGTCTTCCATGTAGTGGCCTTCTGTACATGATTTTTGACCAATATCTCCCTTATTGACAATTATAATTTTTAGTGGGGAAAATTAGGCAATGGTGGTTGTTCCATTACTCTAACTCAATATGCCAGTTTTGAACTCTCTTTTTAGGTACATTATTCGAACCCTCAGCCATGATGGCTATTTTGTATTGTAGCCTTCATAGGTTCTAATTATCTCCACCTTAAATTCTCCCCATCTTGAAATATGAATAGTGAAACTATGAGAGTTTCTAGTCATGGGTACTGAACATGACCTATCAAGTAGGGTTATTCTTCTGGCTGGTGGAGAGGGTAAAATATTGATGGCTGATTGATTCCTGCCAACTTGTAAAATATTGATTACCTCTATGGTAGTGTTGATGTTGAAAAAGCTCCCAATCATATGGGGTGGGGATCATTTGGGGATACAATTGGCTTGGATTTGTCCATTTTTTTAATATATAATGACCCTAGTCGGGGACATGATGATTCCTAGGACAAACATGAAGTTATAAATTCCACAAAACAATAGGGGTGGGGTTGCTTTTAAATCACCGTTTTGTATCTATTGTCCTATATGGTTATGATGAACATAGAGATGGTGATTGAGATATAAATTCTCTAGGACAATGGGATATGGTTCACCTTCAGCTATCGACGGTACATCCCGAATCCTCTCAGGAATTGGTAATTTGAGGGGTGGATGTGGTGGTAGATATTTTCTTATCCTTGGGGGATGAATATGCATATGGATGGATGCCATGGAGATGAAATTATAGTCCACACGATGTGGAATAGCTATTCACGTGTAAGTGTAGGGTGTCATGGCTGCACATGATATGATCCATTCTTTACAGGATGTTTTACATGTTCTTGAATCATTGGTGTCTTGTCATTGTAGGAGTGGAGGAATTTCATTATACTTTCAAACATTTTGAGTGTTTTTCAGTCCCCTAACCTCCTTGGAGTCTATAACTTTAAAAGATGCTACATATGAGGGATATTAATGTATAGGAATAGCGTGACGCCCCATACTATCCCTATTCAGTAATATAGATGAATGAAGTGTCTTCAGAGATCATATTTCAAAGCTTTGTAATGCAATTGTTGCAAGTGTGTTTCATAGTTGCACATTTCTTTTCCAATTTGATATCCCATTACTTGGAGATAATAGCCATGTCTAGCTGAAAAGAATGTTTTTTATTTTCTCATGGTGAAAATCATATTTTAGACAATGGATATGTTGGTCTATTGTTCAGTTATGAGTATCCCACAACATTTGTTGTAGATAATAAATGCACTCATTTTATAGATCATCTAAAATATCATATCTATAAGTAGTGATGGGCTAGAAAAGGATGAGGGGGTTGATTCTAGATAACCATTTCTATATTTCAATGTTTTCATACTCCTCCCCAAGCTTATATGCTTCCATATATTCGTAACAAATAATATGAATATGATGGTCAACTACTGATTGGAGTGGGTTGCTATTGGATGTTAATGAGGAATCATATATAGTTGACCCCAATGAGTTGAGGTCCTCTGTATATGATGATGTTGGAGTTTTGAACACATATCATTACAGAGGTGTTTGGATAATGGGAGGATTTCAACGACCACTAGATACATCACTTTGGGGATGTTTACCACTGTGGATATCATATGTAAAGTTCATACACTCTATCTCAATAGTACCATGATTTAGACTATATTGGTAATGAATGTTTTCTACATCCTATTCAATAAAAGTGCATCTAGGCAATTTTGGTAATAATAATGTGTCTTAAATAACTTCGATTGAAATTTCATTGATAATATTAACAGTATGGTCCAAGTTCTTCATTTTTTCAGAATATGATGACTTTTATTTTTCATTTGTGTAGGGATACGATCTTGTTTTGTGATAGTTTATATAATTTTTATATATCAACATGATGTTATGGGAGTATGAAAATGTTACTAAGAATCATTCAAAATATTCTGATTATCCATCTCATCATTGAAATGAATGTTATCTTTTCTTGAGGCACATTCCATTTTAACATGGCTAGCCTCAATCAGGACGGGGATATGACCAGGATACCATGCCATTGGAAAATTCCATTTTTTATGGAAGGAATATGTTATTACCATGGGGAGATTTCTTCTCTCATGTGGTGAGCCTTGTCCAGATTAGGAAGATGAGCTTTTTTTAATTGAATCTCCTATTGGGATAACCTAAAGACCCCTAGAATGGGTTATTGAATATGAGTATTACAATGTATTGACTTAGAATGATTTCAACACAGTTTTTCATGCGTGGAATAAAGAATATGCACCTTGCATTCATGATCTGCTGGAATAAGCCAATAAGATTTTCTAATTGGAATTTGATCTTATCTTAAGGATTCTTCCATTAACACTTGGTTATCCTTAGCTAGAACTATGATATGAGATCGATTGTGGGCCTTTATAGAAAACAGAAGGACTTATTCAGTAGCTAAATGAGCCTATCCCAAGGTATATTTCCATCTAACATGGTGATCACCCTCTATAATGGGGATATGAGCCTGATGATTTTCCTTTAGAATATTCCATTGCCCTTAATCGATCGGAATTTCCACCTTACCATAGGCATGTGATTATCTCACATGGGGATCCGTTGTTCATATAGGAATATGATCTCATTCGAATTCATCACCCCTCTTTCACAATATACCGATAGTACTATTGGGATGGAATATGGGTGTTTTCAAGCATTGGTACATCCACTTGATCATGATTATATGACTTTTGAGTTGTCCTTGTTGTAGGATTAGGTGAATGATCATATCCCTTCATCTCTAACTATTCATGAATATGCCAATGGTTTTCTATCACAGTTTCTAAAATGTATTAGTATATTAGAATAGTGTTTTCAGGGATATGAGAATGCAATGTTTCTATCTCCATGATAAACTCGATGATGTATTCAATGTAAGTGGTGATATATGCCAAATTATATCCTCTTTTTTACATTTTAACATTTTGATGGGATTTTTTCAATTGGGTAGGAGTATATGCATCCTCCAATACTAATAAGGTGATACACCCACATACTTTTTAAGAAAAATCAGTGATATGAGCATGCTATTTGGTTCCGACCTAATTAGATCATAAAACTTTATCAGCAAGACAGGGAATATGATCCCACTATTGGATATCCAAGGCCCACACAATATGATGAGTCTTACCTATATTTAATGGATGGGTATTGTAAGCTATTTTGTGTGGAATGGTACCCTCAATAAGTGTATGTTGGGTACTAGTATGATGGTAATGGTGACATCTGTTGATAGTTTCCCTACTCTATGGTACTTGAACAAAAAGGGAGGTTTATTTGTAATCTTGGTCTACCATAATTAGATATAGAAGATGTAAGTTGTCATTCTTCGAGGATAATCTCCTAAACTAGTTCATCATAACAACAAGGTTTACTATCTTACGAATAGTCTTTCTTGGGTTATGGATACACACTCGTCATTGGGATTATATAACTTCTTAAGAATCATCCATTGATGGTATTATGCCATTTATATGGTACACTAGGACCATATATTTACTACCCATCATTAGAGTGGTCAATAATGTGAAATTACATTGCAACCCATAGAGGTTGCAGTCACAGATGATTTTTTAGAGTGAACACTGGACGATGAAGACATTGTCTCAATATGGGCTGTTTTCAATATATGAAGTCATGTAGAAAATAAGTAAAAATGTTAAATATTAGTGCAATAAAAAAGGCATAATGTTCTGAATCAGATAAGATTGTTTAAAATAGTTTTCCATATATTTCACAATTCTCCCATTCTACACATTTAGACAAGTAAGAATTAGGATATACATATTACATGAAAACCATTGTTACATTGGATTATCTATATCATCATGTCGATTGTACTAATTTTCCTTTATTGATTTTGAAAAATTATGGGCATATCGCATTATATCCCATTCATTATATTGTTATAGGGAATCACATAGGTTTAACCATTTTTCTTCCTTTAATGTTAAAGGAAATTTCCTAACGAATAATAAGAAATCATCATGTCATTATAGATATTCTTATCGGGTTCCCCATTTTTTTCATTTGGATTTAGGAGAATGGAAGAGGATTCAATAATAATTTTCCATTTCCACCATTATTGGAAGCTACTGATGGATCCCCCATCTATATCCAAGTATAGTAATGCTTACCAAAGGCTAGGGGGAATCCGGGGTTTCAGGCTCTTTGACTCATTGAGAACTCATTGGTCGAGATGATTGTAGGTTGGAAAAATCACACTATTTGGTGGGAATTTATTCCAAGAATGGGGCTCTCATATATATTTATGATATGTGTTTGAATCTATTCTTAACCCAGATACTTGAACAATTACCTGAGAAACAATTAATTTCTTAATCAAATTGTTAAATAATTAATGGGAGTCTCATTGACGAACTGAGGTAATTTTTGTCTCAATATTAAACCAGTATATATGTATCTATGTTTTATCATCCATTTTTCTAATGATGAATATCTAGTTTATGTGTTGATGTTTTATTACCAATGTGTTGATATGTGTTTACATGTTAGGAGGTGATGAATATTCTAAGGATGGGATTGATCTATTATGATATGTCTAAAATATTGTTATTGTTGTAGAAATAAATACCTAGAATGTTAAATAATCCAATGCAGTGTATTATCATGTATAGAGAATAAATGTATAGGTTTTGAGACACCAAATGTTTTAGATGGGTCTCATGGAGACATCTTACATATAACTATTATGGAAGGAATAAAAGTGATTGTAGTTTAATCATTCCATTGGGACTAGCCCCATGTTTTATACACTTATAAAAGGGGTAATTTCCCCTTTCCACCCATCAGGGATTCCCCTAGTTATTTGTTATTCAAGAGGCCTAATTATGTTTTCATAACATCTACCTAATCGCAAGTGAGTTGTGATCGTTGTGAGAAACAAGAGGAAATATATTATCAGTTTCATGGTGTGTATATATGGGAATTATATAATAGGGCCATCCTTGGGGTATTTAGTATAGAGATATATCCATGAGAAGGAATCCTATGTTTCTTGAGTATGGTAAAAATTATAGTCATCATAGTATGGTTAGTGTTTTAAATTTTGATTGGATAAGGTGAATGATCATTCTTGAAGATAATATTACTATCTTAATGGGTTCTGGACGGTTATGTGTATACATAAATATGGATTCCCTATTAATCGTGGACATGATATATGATATTGGTTGTTAGGGATTACACACTAAGGATAACCTAGAAACCTTTATGTGTATTGTTAAGATTAAATGATCAACACAACTCCATATTCCAACATGATCCATGATAGTTGTGAGAAAAAAGAATAGAATGTGGTTATTCCATTTCATTGGGAAATGGGCTTATAAGGGGATCACCCTGGATTGTTAATATGAAACTAAAACCACGAGGAGGTCTATTACCTGTCTACAACATGGAAGGAATCAGAGTAATCAAAGTTACATCTTTTTTTGGACCTACAGACTAAGGAAACCCTATTGAATGGGGAATACACTATAATGTTGCCCAGTTGATTTCCTAGAGGGTGCCACATGTCCTACATGGCTTATTTTGGAAGCCATCGTATGAATGGAATTGAAACATATTGGGGGTGTCATAAGAGTCAATGAAACATGGTTCAAAGGATGTCACATATATTTTCTAACATTCAATGAGATCATAAGAATACCATAACATCACGTCTAAAGGGAATAACAGGTCTAATTTGTCATTCTAGGGGGATGTTGTGAGTGCTTGGTATTAATTGTGAGATTCAATAATGAGACAATAATGATATGACCAAACACCATTATATGATTTAGACAATGTAACTAAAGGACTTCGCAAGTCTCTGGTGATAGACCCAGAAGGTTTCGCAAGACCATGGTGGTGTGCCCAAGGGGACTATGTTACTTTCATTAACATATATATAGAATATTGTGTGATCTGATTAGCCTACAAAAATAATTTCTCAAAATATATGAAAAATATCCTATCAAATTTGTGTTTGGTTTTATGAATCACTCTAATTATATGAGGGCCAGTGATCATGCCTTTTTTATTTTTTTCTCTTTATATATTTGTTCTATTGATTGTATTCTGAATTCACAAGGTTTGTTCAATATTTGTTTGTTTTTTGTCTCATGTGATCAGGAAGACATGAATTATTATCTTCTCATGCCACCTCAGAAACCCTTCATGTCATATATGAATGATCATGTGAAGATACTTATGTACAGAACATTAATTCTCTGGATATTTTCCTATACATTACATGATAATATATTTTCTATTTTTGAAAACTACCTCTCCATGAAGTCTTCTATAGCATGAGAGTTTAGAAACTGAGAGTCTAATTGTATAGACTTCAACAATCCAACCAATTTTTCATGTTGGTTTGGGTAAATTATTGGCATCACCATCCGTATTGTTCAATGATATATGAGGTGTTTCTGGAATGGGTCCAGGATGGAGTCGGTGAAGGTGGAAGGCAACATGCAGAATTATAAGTCTTTTTCATGGGATGTTCCATGTATGTATCTTGATTTGTAGTGATCACAAGTCTCTTTATTCAATTCAATTTTTATCAGATTATTTCCAATTGATGAATTCATTCTGGATCATGTGGGTATGTGAAAGGACATTTCGTCTTGTCTTATGGACATGTCTGATGTTCTTCACAAGATCTCGATATCATTCCTAAAATACTTCATAGGGGAAAGCGGTGGTTTGTATAGGTGTCTTATCTATATTTGGATGTTTTTTGAGGATTCCTCATGTGGCCTTGAGGTGGAAATCGTAGTGCACCACATGCTTTTTAGTGACCTAAATAGCTCTCACCTCCACCATTTTTTACACCATTGTTTTATTTTACAAAGTATAGGGATTATTCAATTTTTTTAGGAATGTGAGGAAAATTTACTTGATATTGTATGATGGTTCTAATGACCAATATGTGTCATGTGGTGGTTCACGAGATGTTGTTCTATGGATGTCCTAGTACATCACATGTCATTCAGTGACCATGTGAGATCTCACCTCATCACTATTTACCCCATTTGTTTTATTTAAAATAGGATATAGATTACGGGACATTTACTATGGATGTTCGATGATATTAACATTAATTTTGGATAAGGCATCTTGTGACCAATATGGGTCATATTGGGAAGCATGATCATGTCATAGAGAAATATATCTATATTTTATAAGAGCATTGAATGTGAAGTGTCATGTTTCCTTGAAATACTTGAGGTATTCCATGCGGTGAGGCAAAAAAGCCACATGGCGTTCATGAGATGGGGAACACATTTCGTCAATGTCTTGTTGTGTCTTTATAATCTATATGGGTAGTTTTTATGACATTTAGCGATGGAAGAAACCTCAAACCATATTCCTTTTATCTCAATTGTTTTATTTTAAAAATGATCAAAGATACTTTGATTTTACTTCAATATGATCAAGTAAATTTATTCTTCCCAATGAATATATGGAACACATGAATTATAATCTTATGGGTTCATATCCCTTTGGATATTATATCTCAATATTTTCTAATTATTTTTCAACCTGCACAAATTGTGTTTCCGTTATTGCGTCTCATGATCAATATGGGATATAATTATTGAAGACACTTCTGGTCTTATCCAATTTACTTGTTCGCCTACAAAACATCGCATTATCAGTAATGGATCTCATGATGAAATGCAGATGTTGTCAGGAAATGTTTCTCTTCTTGATGTTGATAAACCACACATGCATTTATGGAACTCATGAGGGCGTTAAAATGATGTCAAGGATATCCAATTTTCTTCATCATGGATATGTTGCATGTCCATTGATGTATGATGTCATGTTGTGAAAATGGGTGTTTGTATGCAACAATTAAATTTTTTGTTAATATGATTAATCATATAATGAATATTTGTTGATTTTTTTAAATGATAAGACCCATATATTCTAATGTTTTATTAAAATAATGGGTATTTTGAATTACAGAATGAAACTGGTCTATATTGTTGAAAGTGATTAATTCTGGATTTTGAAAGATTTTTATGTTAGGGGTTTTTCAATCATTTTAATAAAAATATAATTCCATATTGAGGGATACTTTTTTGGAATCCTCAATTTATTTACTTCAATGTACTCTTCAATACCATTGGCTGATTCGTATATCTAAAGGCACAAAAATTCATTTATTTAGGTAAATTTTCCAAGGGCAGTGTGGGACCCACATATATAACATATGCATAAACCAGTAAATAAACATCCCATAGAGTTTAATCCAAATTAACATGAACAAGGATAGAAAAAATGATTTCGAAATGAATTTAATGGAGTGATTAATCCATTATAGAACAAATTAGATGTTATACATTGAGGGTATCTTCGTGGAAATTTCAGCTAGAAAATGTAATTTTTAAAAAAATCTTAACTCTCTATAGGAACGTCGAATAAAGAAGAAACTTTTAGGGTGAAAGACTCACATAAGGGTGAACAACATTCCAGAAAAGGGAATTACATGAATAATCCACTTATTAGGAATAAAATGCACAATATTTCAAAGAAATAATGTTGCCTATTAATGTAAGTCCTCACCTCCTTCCCAAATCATCAGCACAACACCCATAACCATGAAGGGAAACCACTAGAGTATGGGCCACACTAAAAACTCTATTACCCCCTATTTAATTTATCATTTTTATGTAATTTTAGTGTTGTTTTTTTATTTTTAATGTTTATTTTAATTTTTTTAAATAAATTTAATGAATTATTTTTCCAAAATATATCTTCTTATTCAATAATTGTAAAAAAATTATAATAAGCTAAAAATCAATTATATATTTAATATTATTTATAATACTACCCTAATATTTATAATCTAATTTATTTTTTATCTCTCTTTTCTATCAATTTTGATAAAATTTATAATATTAATAACTAATAATAATTATATTATTATTTTAACTGTCATTACTATATCTATATATAACTCTCCTTACCCATACTTCATTTTGATCTCATACTCTCTGAAATGAGATGATAACACCGAGACTTGTACCTTGAGGAGGTCATGGTGTTAATTAGTTTTCATTATAGTTTGTTTTATGTTTGTGGTAGATTTTTGTATCATTATAGAGTTAGGTGAATGTCCCCAATGTGTTGAAAACCCCCAATGAAATGAAACATAAAATATTTCCATTCTAAATAATAATAAATATTCAAAAATGAGATTTAATATTTGGATTATCAGATAGAAATCAATATATGAAGGAGAATAATTACTAATCGTAAGATTAAACCCCCATACAATGTTACTTCTTTGTTAACTCAGTTTTTTATCATTTCATGACAGTTATGATTTTTTATAAGAAAAACACAACAATTATTTCATCACATTCATTTAAATATGAACCCTCAGCAAGTGATAGTTTAAGTGATATGGATAATGTATATGAATAAACTAAATATATCCTAAAGTGATATAACCTAGGTAATGCATTGTGATGAAATAAAGTATATTATAATTGATTTTTCCATGCCCTATAACTGGTGTGCGTCAAAACTAGCCCCATTGCTGGGGAGACAATCAGTTAATCACTATAATTTTTTTAGTTTTACATTTCTTGATAGATTTAATTTCTTTAATAAATAAAAAAACAATTTTCCATGATTTATTTTAATTAAAATTATTATGAATCGGAAGATTACTTGTAGGTGAAATATCAAGAAATAAATTTTTATTATAGTTAACTGAATTCCCATGAGGAATGAATGAGCAACAGTCTAGAAAAATTGGGGAGAAAAATTGAGTGAGCATTTGAATATGTTATAACACTATTATAATAACCCTATGATGATTTGAAGAAAGATCCCAATCAAGAGGTGGATTAAATTTATCCACTGGTTTTTTATGTTAAATAACATTAGAAGTAAAATAGAATGTTCCTGAATTTTCATTCATCCTAACTCAACCCACATAAGGAGAGATAAATGAAAAAGAATTTCATACTGAGATACAAGTGGGAGATTAGCAAGGATTGAATAAAATATTTGTTAAATGTGAGGAACTACATGATCTCCCCAATCATTACAAATAAGAAAAGCCAACAAAATTGTTGTTCAAAACCACCCAAGTAGTTGAATTTCAAGTCATGATAGAGTAGGCCAAATAACAATCTATATCCTTAGATAGTATAATCCATGATTCACTTTCCAATGAGGCAGATAATGAAGTTGAAACAACTCAGAGAGCAGAACCATTATTTTACTATATCATTTCAAGCCTTATCAAATCTGAATTTTACATGACTACCTCATGTTTTTTTATAATGTATTATATATTATTTGTTATGCCTTAGAGGGTGAAAAAGATACATTAAATGAACCTATCTAGGAACATTTGGTGCTCCATGATTTCAATGAACATTAAATAGAGTATCTCTATAACGAGATCTATGTATTTGAGCCTAAGGAAATAAGCCAAGATGATAATTTCTTTGAATCCCCCGTAACTCCAGTACTGGAATATTAGATGGTTGAACAAGTAGAAACCATGAATGATGATGCTCCATACAAAAATATACATCACTAGGCATGTTATACGTAATTGCAAAGGGGAAGGTTAGGTTGTAATCTATCCATGGATCATTCCTCACCCATAAATATTAAGAAGATGTTGGGAAACACTACAAGTGGTGGTTAAATTAAAAAATGATTCATCTACAATAAAATTTTGGATATCATAACATATCATACTTCCCACTGGAAGGAGTAAAAAATTCAGGACCCATGTAGGGAATCATACCATTATTTATCATTACATGATTTATAGGAATTTATCTTTCAATATCATTTCCTTGTAATTACTACAACATGAAGCCCCCTCCCTCAATATTTTGAAGCATAAAATACATGATCCTTGATCTTAATTGTGTAATTTTACATTGTAGAATCATGATGTTATATTATAGTCCCAAATAGTGAATGATGATAACAATAATTTATATAAAAAGAGAGTTATATTTTAGTGTTTATAATTTTAACTCGTTAATTTTTATGTGTATTTTTTTTTTAAAATTAATGTATAAAATGCATGACCACACACGAAAAAAAATTTTCTTGAGTTTATAAGGATATATTAGTTTCATTGGAATTCATTGATGTCTTGTTTTATATTTCAATGAATATATGAATAAATTAATAAAATTGAGAATTTAAATTTAAAATTGAATAATGGATATTGAAATGGGGACTCATGATTTTAGGGAATTAATTGATTCATTTAAATGAAATTTTCAAAACATTTTTCATGCATTGAATTTCTAAAATTCATGTTAATTCATTTAGTATTATTAATCAAGCACGGAGTGATTATCCCAAATCTTATGTCTCATTCCATAGAGGATTTAAAGACCATATACTTCATATTTTATCTTGATCGTATTTCTAGAGTGATCTTGGGACATGTCACTCTCTAGAATGTGTATTGAAACATCTCACAGCCATGACTACGGTAAAACACATATAATATTATTGGGGCATCCTTTGAAAATAATTTATAATTAAATACCGCCTTTACATCAATCCTTCCATAGAACATTGATACCATGAATTAACTTTATTGAAACAATCCATGTTTCAATCAATTTTTATCCATTCCTACCATACTATTTGTATTTTCAAGATATTATAAATTTTAAGTGTGTGGGTAAATGGAATCATAAAGAAAGGGTTGGTATATATTGTATCGAAGAAGTGCTGGGGTTATATGTTCGGTAATGAGAGTGGATATTTGATTCATTCATAGGAATCATTTTTTACCCCTCTCTATAAAAGAAATTAAAAATAAATGACACAAAAACAAAAAAAAAAGAAAATAGTGTTCTGATTTAAGAAAAAATTTACCATTTTTCAGACTGATGATCTCTTGATCATATGTGGTTAGGTGATGTATTTGTCGTTTGATATATTCATGTATTTAAAATAAAATTATAGAATAGTAATATTGTAAAAGAAATATTCAATAGTGAACATAAATCATTAATCAAAAATAAATTGATCTTTATATTTATTTGGAGTCTTGCGGAATGATGGGAGTTACTGCAGTTTCATGGGGAGAATGTCAATAAACTTTTTTAGTTTGAATATCATGATTAATGATTTAATAGTTAAAACAGCTCGTAGATCCCTCTTATTAATCATAAAATCCTACTAACCATAATCCCTATAGTCATTTGAACATTCATTGCATGTCCTCATGATTTTATGTGTCATTTAACTTTCCAAATTAGAGAAATGAGTTCTTTTACAAGATTATGGTTAATGAGAATGTTATCATAATTTGAGCATAAATATTCTTGAATTTTATCATCACAGATATAGAAAATATTAAATATAGTGGTAGTTTATGATTTGACATGTTTAATAAAAAACTTTTGAGGGGAATTATTGAATTAATGGAGAAGTACAATAATTTTCTAAGGAAAAACTAAAATATATGAGTTGAATGTTTATTTGAAAAATGATAAATTGAACTGATATTTTATAAGGATTATTGAAAAATTGATTTGAAAATAATAATTTAATGATTATATTGTTATGGAATTTGAATATTTGTAACATTAGTGTCCTCTGATTTCCATGTTGATAGTTTATTCTGGAGGACAAACATGGGTTATGTGTGGACATATTTGATAGAGAAATTTTAGATGTTTATTTTTAATCATACCATTGATGTTTTTTTTGTTTTACAATGAAAAAACCATGTATTTATATGTTTTATTAAAATAATGTCTATTTTTAATTATATAATTAAAATAGATTTTTTTTGAAATGTTCTTAATTTTAGAATTTTGAGATATTCTTACATTAATGTAATTTTGAATATTTTTTTAAAAATATAATTCCAAATTTAGTGAGTCTTTTTTTAGAATAGTCTATTTATTTATCTAAACATTATTCTCAATAATAGGGGCTTATTTGAGAATCTATAGGCTCAAAAAATTCATTATTGTTGGGAATTTTTTTGGGAAGACAGTGTGGACTATCCTCTGTAATGGATGAATAAGCTAGGAAAAAATCATCCAATGAATTTGAATCCAAATGAATATGAACATTTACACTTATACACACTTGATAAATTATTTTCATCGAGTGATTAATCCATTAGGCTTGAAATATATTGAAATTATTTAAAGGAAGCATCTTGTATTTTTCAAAAAGAACAAGTCATTGTAATGAAAAAATACATAACTCCAAATAATAGCTTCTAATCAAACTAATGTTTTTAAGTTGAACATATAACACATGAATTAACAATATTTATGAAGAAGGGAACACATGAATCTTCCAACTATTAGGTTAAAAAAGCGAAATGGATTAGAGGATGAATTCTTCCTATAAAAAAGACCCTCGCGTCTTTCCGAAATCATTAGCTCGACACCCATAGCCTAAGAGGGATCGTATCGGAGCCGGGCCATGCTGAATCCTCTCTTCCCCCACACAATTCTTATTTATTTTTTTAATTAAAATTTTAGTTTTTTAATTTTTTTAATTGTAATTATAATTTATTTTAAATAAATGTAATTCATTTATTTTATATTTTTTTTCCAAAATTTCCCTTTTTCTTCTTTATTTATATAACAAAATACTAATTATAATTCATAACAATACTATTAACATTTTTTTAAAATATTTTTTTCATTCTACCATCATATTTTAAATCAATTTAATTTTCTTTCTCTTCATTTTTTAAACAAAATATTTTAATTATTATAATAATAATAATTAATAAAAATATTATTATAAATATTTTATCATTGATTATAAATAAATAAATATATATATATGTCTCTATTTATCCATCAACTATTAGGGTCTTCTACCCTTTGAAATGATAGGCTAACCCCGAGACTTGTCCCTGGGGGCAGGGGGTCATGGTTTTCATGATTATTAGTTAATATTTATTTTATGTTTGTGGTACATTTGAGTAACATGCATGTGTGAGTTGAATATCCCTAATGTGGTGATGACCCCGGATGACATGAAACATAATATATTTCTATTTTGGAAAAAATATTTATTGAAACATGATATTTCAGGTTCAGATTTAAAAACATGAATAAATTTATAGAGGATAATAATTATTGAACATAAGAAAAAACCCCAAAATCATGTTTTTTTATTTGTTAACTCATTATGATTTCATTTCATTATAGTTTGGTTTTTTCATATCAAAAATAAAAAAATATTTCATCACATTCATTTAAATATAATCAAAAGTTTTAGTTTAGGTTTTTTATATAATTTAGGTGAAAAAATGAAATCCTCCTAAAAAGAAATGACTCAGGTCACCCATTGTGCTGCACTAGGAAAAAATAAAATTTCTTTTTTTCGATTCCATGTCATGTCAGTATATCATGGTGGAAGTCCAAATGGTGAATGGAATGTGTTTCTTAATGTAACTTAATCCTAGCCAATTTGATGCGTAGTGTGAGATAAGTATTGCATTAGGTCATTGCATGATGTCCAAATACTTATGTGATCCTACAATGGGGTCTGAGTGACAATGTCTCTGGAAGAATCCAACAAACATTCGTATAACAAATGAACATATAATAGTTATCTTCTGCACCTGGAGATATCAAGAACATCACATGGATCCTCATGAACACATTAATATTTCATGTGTGTGGTATAGACTTATATTATGTCAACATGGTGGATTGAGTCTTCAATTTTATATCATTATCATCATTTGTGGCGTATTAATTAAATTATTCATGTCTTGATCATAGAAAAATGCCACATTTCTATCCACATTTATTCAAATATTTATGTATGTAATTATTTAATCTTCTTCAGGGTAGAGGCCTGATGGTGATGTGTGATAATTTTTACTTTCGACTGATGATGCATGCGAGTTCATAGTCTTATATTTGTGGCAGAATGAAGTCCATGCTACGTTAAAACAATTTTAATGATATGATATGTAGTTTTACGTCCATACATGAAATTTATAATTTGGGTTTTCATCCATTTGAATGAACGAAAATACATTCTCGCATAAGGGGTCATACAGTGCCACATTCTTTGAGATGATGGTTATGTGAGCATTAACTTTTTAACATGAATGATCATTAGTTATCATTTAAAATATGCCTCAACAAGTGAATAAAATAATTTGTCTCACATGACCTACATCGCAAAACCCACATGGGGTTTGCAATAAACAATTTTTTAGAGAGAACGAGGGATCTTCTGTAAAAGTGGATGCACCACCCCCCTATATTGTGATCTCCATGTATTTACAAGTGGTACATCACATTGAATATGTGAAAATTAGAAAGGTTTAACATCCAATAAATATGATTCATCTTTAATCATGCCTTATTTCCCATCCTCATAGCATTGTGCTATGCCACATCAAGATATATCTTCAAAACAATGATAAATTTATCTTTCTTCACACGTGATTATGTAACCTCAATGGGATCTCACGTCGTCATGTGACCACCTCAGGGGGTTCTTCTTATTTTTAGTGGAGTATCATAATGAATTTGATATTTTTTTCTCGTAATTTTCATTCTTTATTTTGTTCATGCATTTTATTTTGTCATAGTAGAAACCTTGGATAACATCATTAACACATTCCTTGTTTTTTTGTGATTAATGGATATTATATTCCTATGTCTAGGTGCACACATGGGAATGGGATAATGAATCTCACATACGTCACCTACTACACACACATGCATGATAAGGACTATCCACTGGTTTTCATGTTCCACATGAATCACACTTATATCCCATCCACCGACCATTTTATCAACATTACTTATCTATATGGAAGCTTTACATAATCCAACCCTTCGCATATACTTATGTTCATTTGTTCTGTATCGCATGATTCTTGAATTCAACATGATATCTCGTATTGTAATGTTTTTTATGCTAGAACATATGACCCCAGTTATAAGCCATTTCATGAACTATTATAGATGTATGGTTCCTCCGTTATTCACATGATCATGTGTGGGGTCTCTATATCTTAATTAGATGTCATATCTATTTTGTGGTCTCTACATAAAATCACCTTATTGGGATACATAGGTGTGGGGAGTTCCAACATAATCAATATCATCAACTAAATATGATATAGGATATTAATTCCAACTGAAATAGGAAAACATGAACCCTATAACCATGAGGTTTAATAAGACATTGTGTGATCTTGATTATCCATCGCACAATGTGCACATTCTTGAAAAAAATAAACATAATGGATTATTTATTTTATTTTATTTTTATAATTATTTATATTTTTAAATAATAATAATAATAATAAAAATAATAACACTTCTTCAATTGTGGATAAAAAACTTCATGATCCATGAATCATTAACACATAACATTTTGCATCATGGTCGACCTATTATACACGTCATGCGCCCTTCCACAAAATTTTTTCACTATGAAATAATGAGAGTCAACACATATATATGAGTTAGATATATGTATAGTCATATAATATAATTTTTTTATCAACTATATAATGATTCATTATATGCATGTATCCAGAAAAATCTTTTTATTAAATTAAACTATGAATATTGTTACAATTCTTAAATATTTCATAGATTACGACATAAATAACACAACCATATCATAATAACTATATACGACATCATTTATAACATTTAAAGATATTTAATATCATATAAATAATGTATCACATCCATATATATGAATCTATTTGACATATTCCCAATAAAAATATTCATATCATCTCATGGAGATTAAAAAACATCTATACTTTATAAAATAAGGTATTATTTTACACATCCCCATATTATTTCATTAAATGTAAAAAAATAATCCATTTCCTCTTAAAAAAAGAATGGATATAGGTATTATACCCTTCAATAACTTAAATAGCTCCTCTTGTTCAAGGAAATAAGACCTCATTTATACACATGAGAGATAAATACATGCATGGATGCACAAGATCAGTGACCCAATGAAATAATAACATAACATTTTTCACAAAAATACTAGTTTCAGGATCCCCATAGATAAATATTAATTTATATTTTGTGATTTCTAGAGTCAGTAGCATTGAATTTGTTTTTTTATTACCATATAAAATGTCAATTTCCATTCTCGTGTACATGAGCTAGATTTATCCAGGGGACTCCAAATAACTATATGTTGCATTATCTACATTTCTGATGATATATAGTGATTCATAAATCTTTTATCATATTCCCAACCATTAATCTCTATCAGCTTAAGAACCTGTTATTTGCTGGTGTTTGGGTACCACATCACTAACATTGGGTCATTTATTTATCCTTATATACTATAACTTAAAAGGAACAATATGTTTCTATATTCCCATTCTACTATATAAGTAGCTGTTTATAAATAATCTATTTTAGGACCATATTTAGATATCCATCTACCCCAATCACCTTTTCTATATGTGGTTTTTATTCCAATGACAAAAACATTTCATCAAATATACTATTGATTTCTTTTGATAGAAAAAATATCACAATACTGAATGTTTTATAAAAAGAATACGATTAAAACAGAAATTCACTAATTTAATAAATTTAATTTACCTTAGTTAATTTAATTTAAAAACAAGCATTCCAAATTTATCATACAATTTTTTTCTTAGAATTTTCCCAAAAGAGTAAATTTTTATGAATAATGAAAAATCACAAATCTTTTTGAAATATTTATTTTATTATAAATATTTAGAAAGATCAATTGTTTATTCAAATGGTGGAAAGTGTAATATTTTGGTAGATATATATTTAATAGTTTAATTAAATACATTGGAAATAATTTTAGTTCAGAATTTTTTATAATAATATTATACTCCAAAAAATATTTTTTCTAAATATATTTACCTCAATTTTATAGTATTAATTTAATATTTTCCCATTTATGGTCATTTAATTGTGAAAAATGGATTCCATATTTAGAATCATAGTGATCAAACTGGGAAATTAATTCTATTTTTTTATTCATTATGAATTAAAACCTTCTTAAAAATTTATTACATTGGTAATAGTGATTCAAGGAAAATATTATTACTTATTTAGGATAATCCTTTAATTTTTTTTAAAATTGTAGCCTCTATGACACTGTATTAACAGAATTCAATATGTTCCAACAAGGTCTCACACATATAACCATTTTTTCCATTTAACATTAGTTTTTATCATTATATTATTTTCTAAATAGAATAATTACAAAATGTCACTCTCTTGACATTAATAACTCTTGAGTTTTAACCAAATTATAAATAGAGATCATGTTAATGGATAAATTTTTTTGAAAGTTAAATCGATTTTTATAATGATAATTTATTGTTATTTTTTAGTGATCGAATAATTTCATTATATTATAATGTACGACCAACATAGTATTTGATAAATAAATACCAAAATAAAATAAATTATTAATAAATAATGAAAGTAATAAACATTTATGGATTATTGTATATAATAATTTTAAATGAATAATAGAAACTATTATTGATCCCTAAAATGATTATATTTCATTCCCATGACTATTTTCAGGTCTTTATATTTAAAATAAATGAATATGGTAAAAATGAAAATAACTATATTTAATTTTATATAATATTTTATTAAATTATATAAAAATAATTATATTCATAATAAAACAAAAATAAAAATGTTAAATATCCCAAAATTATCTCCCATTATAATATATAAGAATATAATTACCTTATATGTAAAATAATATGCTTTTTGAATGAAAATGATGATGTTGTTGTTCAAGTCGAACCTGAATAAGGGGAAAACGTAAAGATACGTGTTAAAAGGATATAAACACATTAAATAAGCTTATAAGATGGTTTTATTTCAATAATAATTTTATCAATATTCAATTTTTTTCATTTCAGAAAATGTTTTATAAGATTGTTTCTTATTAATATTTTAAGACTTTAAATAATTACACGTGTCCAAATCACCGCAATTATACCAAGGTGGATTTTATTATTGCATAATATGACCTCATGAATGGTTTATCTAAACTAAACCCAACAAAATTACTTCCCTGAAATCCATAATGATGTTCAAGAGGATAACATCTTTCAAATGGATAAGACATATGGTGTTTATGATGATATCAAAAATAGGTTTCTATAAAGTATTTTTATCATCTTAATAGAGTTCTTTCTATTCTACATCTTCTTATAACACATTACATTAAAATATAAAATATAAAATATAAAAACCAAAATATCCCAAAATAATTATATATTTATATGTTTAAGGAATAATTTTCACAAACCCACTTTTCAATAAAATGAGAAGTAAATGTTTTACTTATACCTATGAGTAGAAAAAACCTCCAAGCTTCAATAAAATTAATTTTCCATCAACATATTATATGGATGGTAACTATGAATGGTTTAATGTTGATATATGATATTTAGGAAATAAATATTATTTTATTATTATAATAAAATATATACCACCATACATTACAAACCATAGGAATATCATAATGTTCCTCATGCGTACATGTGTACTACCTCATCCATAATGAAATGTGATTCATTTTTAATTTCTTATTTTAATGGTTGGTATGAGGATATATTAAATAAATAGACATCATATATATGATATAATTATTATTATTTAATTTTCTAATTATTATTTTCAATTATTTATTTCTATCCATTTAAATGGGTAATAGTGTCCATGCGTACATACATCATACCATCTCTATGAAATGTGTGATTAAATTTTTATATACCCATTAAATGATGATTAAAAATAAGTATATAATGGATGTATAAAATATAAATTTCACGATTAACATCCTGTAAAATATAGAACTACAATCATGATTAATGTACAAAAACTACTGAATTGAAACATACATGAAAATAGAAATACTTAACTCACAAAAATGTATATTTTATTAAAAAATTGAAATGTTATATGTTGTTCATATATTATATTGAAACAATTTATATTTTTAGGGAATTTAAATATAATAAATATAAATTCATTATAAATGAATATGAAACTACATATAATGAAATTGTAACCAAATGTAGGGTTTTATTTAAATATATCATCATTATTTGGTATTTTATATTTTTAAGGCCATATTAGAAGAAATATATTATCTTTATATGATTGAAAAATATACAGTTTCTTCTATATTGGTTAATTTAATAAATTAGAATAATTCCACTAATTTTATACCATTTTGTTTTTATGTTATTGAAATAATGTTTTTGGGAATAAATTGGCCATGTTTTTCGTTCATACATGAATCATTTCTTACAGTTCCATATTTTGTTTTAAATGTTTCCAAAAATATTTTTATTATGATATAATGAATTATTTTGTGGTTATTTAACCATGTTTTAATTTTGATTAAATTTTTTAAAAGTTTTTTACTTCTCACTTTCCAAATAAAGAACATTTTGTCAATGGTCTGAACAAAATATGTATTTTATCTTACACTGTATAAATGAAATTTCCCAACATGAAGATTAATATTCACATTGAAACATACTTTACAGGATTACATTTTTCAATTATTGGAAAAAATTATTAATATTCAATTAATTGTTTTTATTTATAATATTTTATATAAAGTGAGAGTCGTATTTTCCTCAAGTAATATTGTATTTATTTTTCTAATTTATTATCATCTATCTAAAATTGTATTGGAAAATTATGTTTCAATAGATAGAATATTATTTGATAATTTCTTTTATATTTCTCTAGATGGCTTGTGGTTATGTTATGTATATTTTTTTGTTTAAAATAAAATAAATTTATATAATTTTATTTCAATTTTATAATTTATTAAAATTTTTTTTCTAATTCATACCTTTTACATGATGAATTCATTAGACATAGTTAGTGATGTTCATAACCATTCATATCCAATAAATGCATCATTATGTATCATGATTCGTTTTTTTTTCAATATTTGGTATACCCCACACACATTTACATTTGGAGTCTTGAAAAAAATCCTTGATGAGGCAATTATAATGGCTGCAATTATCAAATTTATCAACATGAAAATATTTTTAATTATCCATGTGAATATATAAGTTTTTATGTTACCTATGAATTAATCCACCAATTATTATGTTTGGTATGTGTAATATTTTAATTTTTTTTTATGATAGCCATATTTTCCATGTTTTTTTTACTTTTTATGCATTCGGTTACATTCATTCCCGTACTAAAAATATATGTTAAACCTTAATTATTATTTAATTTACCATGAATTCCATGAATGAATGAATAAATAAATAAAGAAATTTAAATGATTAAAATGTAATTCTTTGTGAAGAATAATAATAATTTAGTTCATTTAAATTTGTAATTTGTGATTCAGATTTGTATTTAGTATCCCATTATTAATAAACAATTTTATGCTTAGGGATGCGATATCTTCTATTTTATTGTAATATAATAATATAATCACCATATATAGGATACTAATGTTATGGTATTAAATTATTTAACATTGTATTTTAGTAGGAACATTGATTACAAGGATTATGAAAACAAATATTTTGTATCAAAAACCACTAGAAAAATTTAATAAGAAATATCATATTGGATAATATGATGATGTTTTTATTAAGGTAAAAAATATATTTATTTTTAAAAATATTTCAATATATGTATACTATAAGGTCATGTTGATTTAGTATGGATGCATTTAATTGTAAAACCCATGAAAACTATTGTTCGAGTATATTAAAGTCATCATCTTTGGAGTACAGTTAAAATTCTCTCACTGTGAACCTATTTTTAATCATTCAAGGATAATTCACATTTTAAATAAAATTCATTATGATTGGCTTGAAAATATTTTCATTATTTCAGAATATTTATAATAATACTAAATTTTTTATTACAAGAGTGCATATAAATATATATTGATTTAATATAATTTGTTTCATTAGTTTAGAAAATATACACTATGATTAATAATATGGAGATCTAATCTAGTATATTAAATTATTTATAAATGAAACCTAGATGATTGAATGAAACTATGACAATGAACATTATCAATGTTTTTATTTCAATATTGGTAAATAAAATTAATTGGGGATTGTAATTTGAGATGGACATTGAGAAAAAAAATATAAAAATATTGGGGTGTTTGAAATTTAAAACAAATGTCTGTGTAAGTATTGTATGGATTTTTGATCATGAAGATGTTGATGTAATGTAGGATTTATTCACTAATTAATAAATTGCACCATTATATAGGACTGATAATAGATTTTTATTTGAAAATGTCTATCTTCATTATAGAATATATTTCATTCATTGTCCTGCAATGAAATAAAATATGTTTTCATGAATGTTAACTATATTTAAAGGGATGAAAATAAATTGTGGTCAATAATTAAAAACATTAAAGGAGATGAAAATATAATAAACATTTATTGGATTAATATTAATTATATTTTTTGGGAAAAATATTTTCCCCATGGGAGATAATACATTATGGAAATAAATTACATGATATTATGACAATATGAATATTAATTTTTTTATGAATATAGTTTCCATTACAAGGTTACCAGTATATGTTATTAACTAAATTTTTTTTCCAATGAGAATGATTATAAATTTTATTAATTATATTAATCTATTCTTATTAATGGAATTAGTCTCACAAACAATATCATAATAATAAGAAATAAATTATGTTCACTTGATATATAGAATGAATTATCCACATTGAATGACTTATAATGAACAGAATAAAATATAAGGTTGTATATGAACATTATAAAAAGAAATATGATAAAATTGAAGAAAAAAGGGTAGACTAAACATAATGAAATAAATTAAGTGAAAAATATGGTGGATCATGATTTTTAAGAATGGGAATTTTCATTTTTTTCTACACATAAATTCTATCAGGCTACTGATTTTAATGTTAGAAAAGAAGCTTCCAATGTTAAAATCATCAAAAATAAATATATGGGGAACTATTTGAATTATTTTCCTACATATAGGGGGAATTTTCTATTTGAAATGATAAGGGTGTCAATACATGGATATGAAATCACTAAAAATGAGTTTTATGTTCCTATTATTTTTATAGAATGTATGTTGATTAATGCATCAAATTTTTCTAATGTGTGATTTTACTCTAGATCATAATAATCATTTATATCGTTCATATTTTCTAGGAAAATTAAATGTTTCCCCATCACATTGAGAATAGTATTTTAATTAATGATTATTTGATTAAATTTTACAAAAATAAAGATATATCACCCAGATACAATTTTAACACATATAATTTCACTATTTTTGAATATGATTATTAAATATAGGGTATAATTTGAAATACCCTATACTACATATTCGATTTCACATTATAATGAAAATAATTATTTTTAAAAAAGGGGGATTAATTTTTTAATGAAGGTGCTGAATTTTCATCATTGTAGTTGGTAATAAATCATATGAATAATTAGTTGATCAAAATCTAGAATGCCTTTTTGAAACAAATATGGCAGAAAAAGTGTATTCAAAATCAATGGAAGGGAAAGATAAAACTAGTATAGAATATGTTCTTATTTTAATGGAATATATTTTCATTTTTCCTGAAGAACTACATTGACATACACTCAATAAAGAATATGAGTTTTCGGTGGATGTAATTCAATATTTCAAACCTATATCTAAGATAGAACAGTGGATGACTATTATAGAGAAAGTGGATTTAAAGAGACTACAATATGATTTTTGGGAAAATTGACTTATATTAATATATATTTCACCATGGAAAAATAATTTTATATTTGTTTAAATGAAGGAATAGAAAATGAAAAAGTATCTCCATTATTGGGAAATAAATTCCATTATAGTAATGATCATGTATAGTCTTCCTTATATTGATCTATTAACTGATCAACATCAAGGTGCACAATATTTTACAATGATTGAAAATAATTTAAGGTATAATCAATAACGTGTAAAGAAAAAATGTATTACAATAAAAAAATTCCATATGAGACATGAATATTAATTTTTTATGATAATGAACATTGTAGTAACGTATTAAAATTCTATTTTTATTGATCAGATTATCTTGATATTCAATGATTATATTGATAATGTTTTGGAGGTATTTACTAATGATATCTTTATATACTCCAAAATATATTAATTCAACAATATTCATTTATGAATCATGAATAAGACTCATAGATGAATGCAATTGTATAGGAAAATTACCATGTTTGAATTATTTATTCATGAACTAACATATCCTGGAAATATTTTCCCACAAGAAAGAATATTTGTATCCATTAAAGTCATAGTTAGTCAATGAATTGATCACACCAAAATTAATAATGGATATATGTATTTTCATATGATCATAAGGTTTCTGTTATCATTCTCTTTCAAATAATTCATGAGTAACCAACTGGTAAACCAATATGACACCTAAAATGGTAACATTTATATGGATATAAGAATGTATACATGGTTTTGAAGAATTAAATATGAGGTTGATTGATGTAACATTATTAAAACAATAATCAAGAGGGACAGATTTTATATATATATTATCACATTCTATGTTATGTTCTATTATTCCGATAAGATGTATAATAATTTTTTTCTACATTTAATGGAAGTTATAGATACATGAAAAGACTATCCAATCCATAATCATGATTTCAAATCTATAAAAATTAATTAAAATATTATATCATTTCATCTATATTTGAAATTTTGTTTTGAGATAAAACCATATCATATTAGTTTGAAATATACATTTTCACCAAAATAGGACATCATATGGAAATTGAGATGGTTATAGTTACTCATAGATTAAGATTTCTAGATAAACTACGACCCATGAAATTATAATATGGTTGTTGATGTGTTGAGTTTGAAATATGATGGAGTTATTACTAAGACAAGGATTGACAGGGAATCATTATTCTGGTACCCAGTAATGTTGGATTTGGTAATTATTAGTTATATTTAAATATAAATCTTTTTGAAATTATTACGAAACCATCCTTATAAGAAAATATAAAATGTTTCTTAAAATGATAATGAAAATTTTTAAAAGAAAATTAAATCCATGAGTGAAGGGATATAAGAATTCATCATATAATAATTTTGTTTTTAAATTTGGAAATATGTTATGTATTCAAACTATACCTTAGTATAAAATAGAATTATTAAATATGCTTCATTGAAAAAATTTCTCTGTAAACCCTGGTATCCCTATGATATATATGGATTTGAATGAATATTTTTAGTTATAAAATATGAATTTTGAAATTACTGATTCTGTATCAAAATGATTTAATTTTCAACAAGATAAGGACGATTGAACACGCACAAGATGAATTATAAAAAATCTACCTATTCATACATCAAAATGAAATGATGTTAATATGGAAATTAACATTTGATTAACATATAATTATAGAGGAAAAACTACAATATGAGTTATTATTGATTATCATACCATTTATTCAATTATAAATGAATAAAGAGAATATTTAAATGTTGTGTTTATTGGATGACTCTATATTAATGAATTTATAAGGCTTCATGCTGTACCTCATTAAATTTTATTTGTTTATGAGATGTGATTTATATAATTTGTTATTGAAATGAATCATTTTTTACTTAATTTTGGGCTTAATTTTTTCCTCCTCCGAGTAAATATATACTGATGTGATACCTTAAAATATTATTTAATAATTATAATTTATGTTATGTTTATTTTAAAATTAATTTTATGGTATGTGGGATCATTATTTACCTTTGGTAGAGTATTCCAGTCACAATATCGTTTGTTAATGTAATATAATTTTTTCATATATAGTATTTTATAGAATGATATGTTGTAATAAAATGTGTTGGAATGATTTTTTTGAATGTAATCAAGTAATACAATAACATCTAGAAGAGTAAAATGTGAATGTAATGACTATTTAGACTTAAATAAATTCTTCACCATTTAGACTAAATAGTTAAGATGATAACTGAAGGAATTTTTTGAATTTTAAGTCAGAGACCAAGTTTTCATCAACATGTCACATTGGAAGTGTTTTATAAAATTAGTTAATAATGGAAAACTAATCCCCATTAACATCTATCAATATTAATTTTTAAAAATATTTGGATATGTGTATTTATAATTGGAAATGTAACATAGCCTATTTAAAGTAAATTATGTGTTCTGAATCTATTTAGTAAAAATTTAAAAACCATATCCAATATATGTTATATATATAATGAAATATATTTGGAGCCAAATTTATTCCCCTTCTATGAGACAATCAAGACACCGGACATATGATAAAATGTTTTAAGTAAATAGATGACTCCATAAGAAAAGTCAATTTGGAGAAATCATAATATTGAATATGTATTTAGGAACTATAAGATAACATGAGTAAGAAAAACCTAACTAACATCATGAGGTGAAATTAAGAAATTTATTATGATGAAGTTTTTCTTATGAAATAAATAAAACAACTTAGCTTCAATTATAATAATTTTTACTTCTAGAGATATAGAAACACAATACTCTTAGTTTTATTCAATAATATAATCAAAAATAAAGTTATTATCTTCTTTTTATAATTACCTATGTTAATTTAAATTATGAAAATATAATAAAAAATTTATCTCAGAGTGAATATTGGTCAATTTGTCTAATAAAATGTTTTTAGATGAAATGTGAATAAATACATATATTTATTGAAAACAATTTTCATTTAAATTAATTAAAAATATAATAATTATTTAAAAATGGACATAAAATTAAAATCAATTTACTTATATTATAAATAATATAAATATGGTTGTTATAATTAAATCAATGTATATATATTTATACACCTAGATATATTTTTTTTATAGAATACAGATTTTCATATCTTTTTATTAGTTTTATTTTAATCAAAATACTAAAAAAAATGTCAATTCAATATAGAAAAATATATTCAATATTTTTAATCTCATGGATCAAAATTGTCAAATATTTCTCATTCACTTTTTGTCATTTTGAATAATTAAATTTGTAAGTATTTTCCAACTTAGTAATTGTAAAATTGGAAAATCATGTTAAATCATTGGGAAAAAGAATTATATATTCTCTACCACTTTAATTTACCCAATTGGATGAGTATAATTTATTCATACTGGTAAATCCCTAAAATATATTTCCACATTATTCAATTTTTTCATTTATTTTGAATTTAGTATTGTTTAAAAAGAATATTAAATTTGAAATGTTACCATTTTTGGATTTAATATATCCAAAATTTGTACAAATAGATATATAAAATATATCACTGATTTTAAATGGGTTTTTCAATAAATAAATAAATATATATATACTTTGTAATATATAATTCTAATAATATTTTTAGGGATTAAATATTTAACATGAATTATTCTGCATGGTCAACAAAATATAAATTTAGAAAAAAGAAAATAAAATTAATGATTAAAAATATTTTAAATGCTAATAAATTTTGATTAATTGTTATGTATCATTATATTTATATATTAATATATCATAATGGTATTTTTTAAACTTTTATTGGAAAATTCAATTTATATTTTTTAGTCATTAATGAAAAACTAAATCAATAGTTTCTAAAATGAAAATAATGAAATTTTCTGTTAATAAATTTTTTAATAAATTTTTTAGAACAGAGAAATATTTAAAGTGAAGAAAATGGACGTGAAATAAAGTTAAATATATATCATTTACCATATATAATCCAATTAAATACTTATAAGTAAAATTATAACCCATTAAAATTAAAAAATGTGTTACAGTTGTAAAATTTTAAAATGGTTGATGAAGGGTTTAAACAAAATGTAAACTGTTAGATTTACCATCAAACATTCATAAAACTCATTTAATGGTTAAATTTGAACGATATGGTTATCACGATATAATATGATACATTTTAGAGCTACTATTTAAAATTTTTTTGTTAATAATATTTCAATACCATATCTAATTACAATCGTTCAACTCATGACAATTATAAATGGAATCATCCACCCCTAACTTATTCACCCTTCAGGATCCATTTAGATACAAAAATACCTTTTAAAATATCTCCCAAATTTCTTTTTATATATATTCTATAGGATATGGTAATCCCAAAATTCTAACCCTTGGGTTCTTAAATAAGATATCTAATTGAGGTGTGTATAAATGAATACAATTGCCTAAGACAAAATCATTCATTTTTTACATCTTAATTTATTATGATGAATGTTGTTATTAAAACTCCAATATATTTACAAAATTATCTCCCAAATATTGATATGTTATCAGGTTTATGAAATAATATTAATAAATTTCTTTCTCCATTAAATTGGAAGTGAATATATCAATCATTAATAAGTGTTGACTAACACCTCCACATTATGATTTGATTAATTTTCAATAACCATCATTAATGAATGGTAATTAAGAGGGTTTTGATCTATATATATATGATATATTGTACATAATTATTATAATTTAATAGTAATATCACATATAGCTTCATAAATTCTAATTAGTTGTTAAAGAGTAATATCACGGGAGAATAAGTTTTGACTACATTGTCCACAAAGTGATGTGATTTGTTTATAATTTTTTATCTTTCTTTATGGTAATAGGGCTCAATATAACAAATAAATTTGAAATATATGAGATAATAATAATTCCGAGAAGTTTAATTATTCATTATATTTAATTCATTCTATCGTTATAGAAGTGAAAATATTAGTCATTAATATGTACGACCTATTATATTCATGAATGATGCAATTCATTTTTTATATCAACTATTGAAGGATGATTATGAATATGAATATAAATAATATATATATATATATTATTTATTTCATGATTAACATCTTGGAGATGTTTTAATAGTGAGAGAGATACATGGAATGAAATTACCGAATCCAAACATATATGAAAATTTATATTGTTAATACGTGAAAATGGATTTTTTTAAAATACATTAAAATATTATAAAAGGTTAATATAAAATATTATATATATGTGATATATGTATAATAAATTCCAATTTATAATACAATAGGCTAAAATCCAACACAATGCATGTCAGACATTAGGTAAGGGTCAAATTAACAATCTCATCATTATTTAGGACTGTTTTTTTCAAGTATATGTTATGGGAAATATATGATTAATATATATTATAAAAAATCTATTTTCATATCATGTTTTAAACTTAAGAGTTTTTTATTATCATAATTATCTATTGTTAGTTACTCACGATATTGAAATAATGATTTAACGGAAAACATTCATTGTTTTTCATTCTATCAGGAATCATTTCTAACATGACCAAAATTAAATTAAAATTGTTTTAATGAATGTTTTAACACACTCCAATTATTATTAATGTTATTTTCAAATATATATTTATTTTATAATTTTTTAAAGTAATGTTCATTTTTATTTTTTAAAAAATTAACATATTTTGAAAGTGAAAATGAAATATTTGTTTCAACATATAGCACAAAATGACTATTCTATTTGTTATTCATACTCTTTAAAATGAATATTTAATTTCTTGATTCCATTTTTCTTTTCATAGAATATTTTTTTATTAAAATTAGGGAAATTTTATTATATTTAATTGAGTGGACACAATGTTAAATGAGTATTATTTTCATGGAACCAACATGTCATGATATTAATGAATTTAATCTATTTCAATAATTATTTTTTTAATTACGATTTACTGGGGATATACTAATTTGATACCATCCACAATAATACACTGAATAGTTTCTGTTTTTCTATAAATAAATTATTTAATATATAACCATTTAACATTATATATCTTCAATAGCAATGTTTCTGTTGATTATATAATAATGTTTTATTCGCCCCTATCATATGATGGATTAATTAGACTTATAGGGTGATGACTATGGCCCATTATGGCCCATTGTTGCATTAGTAAGTCTAGTAAGAGAAACTATTTTGGGTATTTCACATATGGAAAATCATTTTATCTTCTTTGTCTTAGAGAATGATCTTGATGGTAAGATAATGATGTCTGAAATTATGCATAATATCATTGTGGAACTATTTAACTGATTAATATTATCCATTTTATTATCTATATTTTTATGTACTCCGGGAATTAGTTCCCATTTATGGTATTAGTAATGCATTATATTTCATTTTCTTCTCATCCATATTTACATGTTTTTTATGTTATAATAATTTCTATTATATGTTTTCCATTATAGGTATTTTGAGCTCAATCAAAATTAAGATTTCTATTCTTTAGTATAATAATAAGGGAACTATGAATTAATACATGTATTTATAAGAATAAATAATAAATAACTCACTATAATTTTATATTATATATTTTTTAGTTTTTTATATGAGAATCACGTATATATATTATCTCCCATGAATTATAAAAATAATATCCATCTAGATTGATGTATTTTATTTTGTTTCAATATAGGAAACTAACAATTGACATTTTGAAAATGGAGTTGGGGATATACACGAACATAATTCATATTGTGTAATCCCAATTACCTCAAATAATGTAAATTCAAATGATCAACTTGTTTATTGGATCCTAAAGATACCTCCCCTTTATTATTGTATAACCAAAACAATTTTAATGCATGAATTTAATCTATTTGGAAAATTTTTTATAAAGATGATTTTTAGGATTTAGGGTGATTCCTTAGGTATTATTGCTATTGATAGTTGAAAAGAGAGTGTTCAAAATTATTTGGAGGTTACCTTCCCTATTTTAATGGAATCATGCCGTGGTAAATGAGGGACAAAACCATGACTGGGTACTAGGGGATCCGAGTGAACCTAGAGACTCTGTATAGAATTTCACAGAAATTTTTTTCAGAGAAAATTTACGATGAATCTCAACTATTTTTTTGGATCATAGAATTCACATCATCGTGCTATAGGATATGGTTCTTAGGGGGGGGGGGGGTGGTTCCTACCAGTCTTACTGAGGATGTCCCCTAATATTGTGTAAATTTTTTACATTTTTCTCTATAATAGGATATCCAGGAGAGAATGTTGTATTCTCCACACCCTTATGATGGTTGTAGGGAATGGGGTGTCACCTTTTCTAAACATTATAGAAACCCTTTTCATGATCCTCCCATGAATGGACATGAAGAAGGGAGAAGTTCCTCATTAAGTGGATAATGTAACAATGTCATGAACATATTGACCTCACATTCATTAGTCATAGAAAAAATATTTATAACGGTTGTAATATATATTATATACTTTCACGATATATGGTGATTTCAATTATTTTTTCCTATATTCACATGAAACATGAATTAATCAATGATTTTCCTCATTATATAATGATATTTGGTGTTTTTTCTATCAATTACATATATAATCGATCATATACTATTATTATGATGAGAAATATGAATATATATCATTTTGTAAACATTTTTTCTTATATGTCCTTCATTACCAAGATATATATTTATTGTATTTATTCTCATGTTCCAAGATTTAATTTTCATCATTGATTGTTACAATTTTATTTCAAATCAATGACATCATTTGGATTAGTTTAAATATAGTTTAATGTGTTATGTGGTATTAATGATAAACATAATATAAATTAATGTTTTCAATTTGTGTGGTACACAGTCTGACTAGCATACTAAGCACGTAGCTTGTTTATAAATATATTTTGATTTCTATAATTCATAAAAATTGAAATTTACCATGTAATGTGACTAGTTCACTGATATGTGTATAATAGATTAGTATCCTTCTAATGAGGTGACGTTGGACATATAAATTAAAGTGATAAATTAAATTGGATACCATAAGGGTTTACCTAGACATAAGACCATAATAATTAATAACGTTATGGATCACAATGATATGCTTCATGATCTAGAATCTATGCTTTTTATGTGAGACCTTAAATGATACAATTTATCTAAATTTTTTTTTATTTGATATTTTAATAAATTATGCATTATATTGAGATTCATTATTGGGTATATTAATTTTAAATTCATCATAAATTATTATTGGATATTGTATTATGAATATTTATTTGAAATACCAAGGATATGATCTTTGTATTTGGAAGTACTAATAGTGAGAATGATTTGTTTTTTTGGATGTCACTATTGGAATCAGAAATAATCGTGTTGCTCTAGAAATAATTTGAAATGATCCTCAGAATAATACTCAGTCCTATTGACTATAAACTAAATTTATATGTCCCTCAGAAAAGGTTGTGAGACAAAATATTTTGAATTTTTTTGATATTCACTTCAAATTTGAACTGACACATATTAATTTGGAAATCATTGGATATGATGTACTGAATCAACAATAATAATTTTCATATGAAATATTATGATTAAATACATATTAAATTAGAATATAAAGCAATGGCCAACCCTGTGTTTCAATGTGAAACCCAATTACTGGAAATTATTTTACTATTCATTTAATTCTTTAATATTTTTTTACAAATCATGTCAAAAATTATATACAATTAGGTTATGATTATAGATTTTATTGGTGGTTGCTAACATATTCATATTCTAATCCGACATGGGACTATATATGTATATGAGTAGACATCATGGATGTAGTTAAGGTTAAGTTTATGGTCTAAAAATCTAGTAAATCATTTAATTTTACTTGGTTAGAGAATTGGATGTGGGTTTGGGTAGGTGTATTGAACTATTTTGTGATATCCTATTATTGGGAAAAAAATTTCATTTGGGATATTAAATTATGTTATCCACCCATGGGGATTCATTTTTCAATGTGTTATTGTCTAAAATTTTACATCCATCATTTATATAGTATCTGATAGGTGTTATTGGAAACCTCTATATTATTTTGTCAACATTTTATCGTTTCTATTATAATGGTATTATTTCTATTGTCATTTCACTCTAATATGAGGGTATATTCCCACTTTTATATCATTGTGGACTTATGTAACGAGTTTATAAAAAGTATCATATGTTGAGGCACACCAAATTTATTACGATAAAACTACTGTTGATACATTAAATTTATCTGAGTACATATAATTAAAATGTGTAGTATTAATAAATTATATTTATATACATGTTTTGGAAAGGGTGATACAATATATGGAATAATTGGAACCAAGTATGGAATTTTTCCAGAGTATATCAATCTTACATAATAAGAAATTCAAAATTTCATGGTATGGTATTGTTATTTTGGATTCTATTTCTACATTTGACTTATTTAAAATCATGTTGCACCATTTATTTGAGGTTAATGATTTGTGTGATTTTATCAATTTTTATTAATGGATACTGGGTCTATGTTCATGCATCCTAATAATAATGTAGTAATAACATTTCATCTTCTGTTTTTTATTTTATTGGTTATATACACTGTAATATATGTGTATTTATTTAACATATCAATAAAAATTTAAAGGGTGTTTTCCTCAATAAATTTAGAATGAAATCTTAATTAATGGATTAATTACTTGGTAAAATGATTTTCTCTATGATTAATTATTTATATTATTATACTATGTTAGTGAAATAAAATAATAAATAAATATCTAAATTTTTTCTTCCACATTAAACCGAAAAATACATTTAATAAACCAAACTAATTTTTCAACTAATATGGTTAATTTTAAGTTTAGATGTGTGGTACTATGGATACTTTACGTATGATGTGAGACCTTTTGTATTATGGTGGCAGACCTATGTGTGGGAAAATGGGGAAACTAAGATAATATTAATTGAAATATAATTTGTGTAAGATATTTAAATAATAACATGATGTTGAATATTTTATCCAATTATTAAAATTTTGATATCATGAACAGATGTATCAATGTGTTTTGAGTCATGTTTTTTACATTATATTATAACGTCTCTTTGATGAACATTAGTTATGCACTATGATAGTGGTTTTGAGACAACCTAATATGTAATTAGACAATATCATTATTAGAACATTTTAGTCTATTGATTCTTATATCTATGGTAGTATACTAATTTTTATAATGTTTATGGAGAAACATTATCCATAAACTATGATGAAAATTGTAAGATTTACTATAAATTTTAAGGTATAGAATATTATATTTTTCTCAATAAAGGTAATTCCATGTGAATATAGATAAAGCTAGATTATATATGTGTATATTAATTCTCCCTCTAAAGAAACATTTTCAAATGATAATGAAGAATATAGTATATATTCCTAGGTCTATTCGTAAGATTTGGCAGTATTTATTGGTTTAGGTGGACTAAAAAAGGGGGAAAAGAAAAAGGGTTTTTAGACCATTCTCATTCATAATTTATATTTCAAGATCCTAAGGGATGTATATGATATGTTTTTATACACCAAGAGAATGGGAGTAAGTTATTTATGGAATATTTCACTAATAATATATATTTAAATATGTTTTCCTTAATTCTTATTAGGGAGTAGGTGTATAGAGACATGAATTTTAAAGATATCCACTGGTATTCTCTATGAGTGTGTGTGAATTTTTGTCTAATGGATGACCTTTCTACGGTGTTGAATCTATACATTTTTTAAGAAGAAAATGAAGAATTTCTAATGTTCTAGGATGGTTATTTGTTATTAAGATTTTTAGGGGTCATCAGGTTGTAGGATGTTTCATTTTTATAGATACATATTAGAAAACTATGGGTAAGGTAGTATTATTGATAGTTCAATATTGGGACAACCATGTAGTAGGTATAGTCACAATAAATCATTTTTTGAATAACTTCCAATGGAGTACTAATCATATTGGGGGTGGGAAAATAATCTTTGATCTATAAGACTTATTTCAAGACATGTTTTTAAATAAATTATGTTCAATTATATTATTCCATATATGGGTTAGTAATTTCATGATAGGTGGGAAAGAAGATTTACTCTGCCCTTTCAATTAGTGGTTTAGGATACGATTCCTCAAGGATAGTAAAAAATATCACCTAGTTAGTCAAGGTAATAATATTTAGGTATGGACATAGGGGAAGGATACAACCAGTAACATTCCATTAATATATCCCCAATTGATCATGTGGTTTGACAATCCCTAGTTTTAGGTAATATTCTAGTAACGTATGTCTATTTTTTTTTACATAATTTATTGACACACATTCATAACTAGTATGCTATTATGGAATTAAGATATGATATAAATTATATATATGTGGTCTTTTCAATCACATGTTGAATGGAGTGTGACATAAGTTAATTAAATTATGTAGAGAGTACACCTAGGTGGTTAGTTTCTATATGAATCTCTAGAGTCTCATTGTATTAAAGATAAATAACCTTGATTTGATTATTAGTACGAAAATTTTAGCAACATAAAAATAACATGTAAATTTTTACCATAAAAATATTCTCTCACATATCACGTGAGTAGTTGTTTTATATATACTATAGAATAGTAATGTTAGGATATTCATTTAGAATTTGAAGATTAAATACTATTGAGGTTTAGAGTCTGAAGTAGCTAGACATATTCAATTTCATATGTCAGTTCATTAAAAACTATTGCATTATGTCTTGGGCCAGTTTAGGAATCCTTTTCATGATGACTTCTTAGGAATTCCACTATATAGAGTGGATCAATTCTATATTGGTAACATATAGGCTGAACAATATTTTTCTATCCAACACATATAAAATGGCCTAGATAGAGAATCATGAGAAAAGATGGCAGGTTTAATTACATAGAGTATGATGGATATACCACACTTTGTACAATTCTTTTTGGTTATCCATTCTTCATCACCAAGTCATAATATAGCTTCTTGTGGAAGGGTGTGGATGGTTTAAAGATATACCCAATAATGGATAAAAATATATATACTCATTTCAATATTGATAACATGTCTATGTAGTTGAAATGTATGTTTGTGTCCTCTATATTACTAACTTGAGATAATGCTATCACATACTGATAGTACAACATCTAAATATTTCTCATAGTAATTAATGGATATAGTATTATTTATATGGGTAATTTTTGAAACAATTTTTTGTGGAGAAAACAATAGATGTATTCAAAGATAATATTAATTAATGTTCCTTCTATATGTGGACAAAATTTTTCTCGTGAATGTCAATTATATTCATATGTAAATTAAATACAACGATATGTACATATGACATCCAAATATCATTCTATGTATACATCTGTAGCATCACATATAAGAAAATTCCTATATGTTTTAGTTTGGAATAGAAATTGAAGACTTCATAGGGCCTATTATATGTGAGGATGTAGCATAATTTGACCAAAAGTAGAAAGGGTGGTATTATCTCAGGTATAACCATATAGCATTTTACATGTATATATATTTCAATACTTATATGGTAATAACTAAATGTATATATTATATTAGTCCAATTTCATGTGCCTATGAGAGACCTGGAAAAAAATAACATGTTGACTTCTTATTCTGATGTCATTGTGAAAAATTATAAGAACTGATGAAAATATTAACTAATACAAATCCTAATATTGCATGAATTTTATCTGTTTAAAAACATGTATTATGAATAATTAGGCTTTAGGATGGGAGTAATATTTATTTATAGATTTTTTCTAGTCATGTATTTTTTATGAAACTATTTCAATCTAAGAAGAGTAACCTACAATAAATTTGATCTGTAATTAGTTGAAAATTTATTCATATGTTAGAGGAATTACTAATTAAGGGATTTTTTTATGGTGTATAAAAATAAAAAGAGTATGAAATATGTATTCTCATAATAGAACTAGAACCTTTCGATATGAATTTAGTTCATATATTTTTATTCATTTTATTTAAAGATGGATTATTCATATAGGAATAAAAAAATCAGGATTCATTGAGTCAGAATATAGAAGAAAGGGTGGCCTATGTGTTTTACATGACTTATAGTTGATAGCCATATTTACTGATATGCATTTCAACATTTGGAAGTATTAGTGTTGAGTGAGCATTAAAATGTTATATTTTTCTCTTTTAGCAAATAATAAAATGTGCTCATAGATATCATATAAACATTTTTTATTTCAAATGGAATAAAAATATGGTGGTATACCACCCCTGACTACACATAAAATTATGATAAGATCATTCATGTTCACAGTCATCTTTTCACCTGGACATTTATCAAGATAGAATAACTTACATAAAATAAAAAAAATCTAACATATACTTAGGCCTGACTAAATTGTTTCAAAAATTATTTCGGCAGTATTAGTGGTCTTGGATGAAAAAAAATTATTTATTTTTTTATGAATTTCACAATAAATTATTCAGAGAATTATAATAAATATCAATACTTTAGTCTCGAATATGTGTCTTCCATTTATGAGTCGAAATGTGATGATTTTACAAAGGAAATAAATATGGTGTTGAATAGAAACACAAATGAAGTGATACTGTATGGTGGATCATAGTTCAATGAATCAAATACATTTTTTTCCTATAGATTCAGTATACCTTTCCAGTGGATGGTTTTTGGTATTATTATATTTTTAGATACATCATTCTTCAAAGGACCCGTTAGAGTATCGTTTAATGCATAAAACCCCATTTTACATGGAATTTATGAAATTTATTTTATAATTATCAAGAAACATAGATGATTATAACCACTTCATATCAGCCAAAAATGAATATAAAGTTTATGCATACTATTTATATGTAATAATAAATATAATGATCATGAATCTGGTATATTTCTATTTCGTGGAAGAATCACATGGTCATCATCGAATTTTTGTAAATATTATAAATCTGGTGTCTATATTCAAGGAACCATATAAGTGTATGTACATAAATATTTTTCATTCACCCATGTCAAAGAGAGAGGCTTGTTGGTGTACGTTAGTGTGGCCGTGTCATAGGTACAAGAATTTAAAATATTTTAAGCTTATTTAGAACAATTTCGAGACAACTCAGAGTAAGAACTGGTCATATTTTTATTGGAGATACCAAAAACTTGAGTTTTTTTTGTGGTAACATTGAGTTTTTTAATGTATATTTTCCATGGGACACCATTGTGTTCAAATCCAAATAAATTAAATGATATAGTTTATAGGGTTCATTGAGACTGTGAAGAGGACTAGTCTAGTGTAATACTATTTGGATCTCAAATAAAATTTCTATGCTATGATTGATGTATTACACATATCGGATCCTTGATTCTCATATACAAACCCATCTCTCCAAATTGAAATGTATGTTGTTGATATTAATGATGATTAATTTTTAAAGGAGTGTTCAGTTTTTTATAATTGATTAATGAGATAAGACTCTTTTTCAAATGATGTTTCCTTTGGTGTGAGTATACTGTATGTTTGATCATATTCAAGAGGTGATATGAGGGAGTGATTTTAAAGTGTAGGATTAGTGTCAGGATTTATTTACGGATGATGCCTAATTATGTTTTAGATATAAGATCATGAATTAACATCTTTATGTGATGAAATTGTAAAACACATCCCCTTTATATTGTAAATATCATTTTATTTGTTATAGATCCACGTGGTTTGTATTTTTTATTTTATGATGGAATTGGTTGTTTTAATTTAGAGTGGGTCTAATATATTTCGGTTTTGGTGGGGGAGTGGAATCTTGTAGGAGAGGATTACATGGTTCTATTACCTATTTACAAAACACCAGGACGTGCAGAAAGACCGAGCACAATATAGTTGTAGATTGAGGGTTTATAGTGATATTGGAATCTCACTATGTAATCCATTATTTAGTTTTCCCTGATTCATTCAATTTTTCTTAAGGTCAGACATTATGAATACTCTTCAGGGAGTTCCCCACCATGGACCATTCCATGGGTTTAAGGGAGCATCAATTATGCATTAGAAAGACAAATTCATTCTATATGGTTTCCCAAACTCATTCTCATTTTCATGATGTGATTTTAAAAAAGAATGAATTTGGAATTAGGTCAGAGAGATTTTCATGGTTTGATGGGGTTCCCTAATATTGAATGGATGGTAATCCATCTATGTTGGTGACCTTTTTGGTCCTAGTTAAAATGGGTGTCTATAGTGGGAAATGGGTTACCAAAATGTTTATGTAAGGAATTTTTTTTGTTCATGGTTGTATCCTGAAAGGCCATTTTTTTATAGTGAAATATGGTGTAGCCCCACATTGTTCACTATTTAGTGGGTGTTTTTGAGTGGGGATTCTACTTGTGGGAATTGAATGTGACTGGAGGGTTTCATGTCATAGCATAAGAATTTTTGGGCACATGAAGAAGAAAGGAAGAGGGAAAACATCATGGTCCCTATAGGTTATTTCCTTGTGTGTTTTTGGAAAACCTTATTGAAATTTTAATTGTCCCATTTGAAACATTATGAATATAATTTTTTGAGCCGCCTTTTCTAATTTTCCCTATTTTGTTGGAACACCCCTGATAGAATTCCATATTATATACACTTTGATGTTTTCTATCATGATTATTGGTAAAATAAATCATTTTTTATTTAAATTATAATCCTCAGTCCTATATAATAGTATATATCTATTGTTTTTTACATTATACACCTCTATGAGGTCTCCGATCATTTATGACTAATTTCTCTACTATATGTTGTTTGTCATCTTCTTCAATTTCCACTATTTAAGGTCAAATTAGGTTTCTCTTTTTTTGAAGCGTGGGATCAGCAATCATTAAATATGTGGTATTAAATATATTGTTTGTATTAGTTCGATAACATTAACATGTGTTATTTGTGATCATAACGGCATAAACTGAACATCCCCTAATTAAAAAATAAATGTTGTGTAGACCCAATTCAAGGAATTTTTCCTTCCATGCAGATTGTGAGTGATATAAAGAGGAGTGTAGACTATAATGGTAACCACATAATGTGGTGATAGTTAATTTTGAAATTAATGGAGTAATTTAAAGAGGAATCAATTATAGTATCATTTTTCTTAAAAAATGACAATGTGTGAGGTTGGCGATTCAAAAGAAATTTTCTATGATAATATATTTTTTCTTAAAATGAAATGCGTGACATGTACAAATTAAATTTGATTATGAATCAATTTCATATAATTTCATTTAATTATATGGATATGTTCTTTCGATTCCGTACTACACCTATATATTTTTAAAACCTATGAGATTATCCTTTGATTCATAATCATAACTTTTTTAGTAGGAATATGATAAACATGATTCTTCAATTAAGTCATGTTAAAAGTGACCTAAAATTTATCTGGGATGTTAATCATAAATTCACCAAAGACATTGTGGAGCTATAATTTCATAGAGTTACACCTAGGATTTTCCATTGGTCCCATTAATTATAATCCCTTGATGATATCTTGTATTCATCCATGAACATAAATATTGTGAATGTTATAAACCTAATCCATAGATTTTCCATATTCAATTTCCTTGGGAATTGATTGGGTAGTCTACTCAATTTTACAATGAGAATATTTATATGACATACAATTACTATAGAAATCTATCAGTGGATAAAGCAGTTATGGTTAGTCTCCTGTGTCACTGTGGAACCCTATGATCAATGATGATTTATTTATTTATGTTATTTAATTCATTTTGATTATTCACATCACCATAATCTATATACCCAAACTAGATATTCTGATATCCATCATTTGGGTTGTCCTACAAAATAATATACACAATCTTACCATGAGGACTCCAGTAGCTAAGAAGGCATCATCGTATCATGTAATGATAATGTAGTGGGTGTTATGAATTATGGATGATTTTTACCATAATATTACATGGTATGATTGACCGTGATAAACTCATGTTATATTTTTTGGATTCTAATTTATCAATATATAATTTTTTCTTTTGGTATTTCTAGATATGCGATCTTCCCACATGGGATCACATTTGTATATATGACCTTCTGAAATTATATATCAATTATTTTTATATATCATTTGTCAAGTTTCTATTTGAATATTTCAATTTTATTTATTATAAAAATATTTTTTTATGATATTTTTTTATTTCTTCTATCACTACAATTATTTATAAATGGAATGCCTCCCCATTAAACTACTTGAGACCCTCACAAATCATTTTCAGCCACTAGTATATGATTAATTTATAATGAAACATATGGTTCACCTATTGTAGTTCTTATAATATAATTTTAGCAATTGATGTTATAATTATTTTAATCATATTATATGTATTGATGAATTAACCATATATTTAAAAACTTGTCATATTTCATCATCTATGATCATTTTAAATTCATTGTATATGAAAAACCTAATAATCATTAATTTTGAATGCTACATTCTAACCATCGCATGGATGTTTCCAATCATATATTAATCGTATTTCCTAATGTTTTTAATCAATATAAACCATTAATATCATCAATTAATGTAGATATATAAAACCAAATGAATCAAATTTTTCAATATATCCACCACGTTTATCACTAAATATTATATGCATCTTTACCATAAGGAAAACGTCATCATATCATCATTCATCTGTAAAATTGTTTTAGATAAATTTTTTTGAATAATGGTTAGTAGTTTTTCCGGGATTAAATTTACCATCAAAATTTCATGATTTAAATACTATACTCAATGTTTTTAATCTTCATCATTCATTATTTAATTATACATGTATTTCATAGATCAGAAGTCCCATGATGATATAAATTCCACATACCCTTCTATTTCATTCTTGAAAAAATAACTAATTTTTTTGAACAACTTATCATGATAATTTCTAGTAGTAAATAGATATTCAATTATTTTAATTTTTTATGATTTCCTAATTATAATGACCACCTCTACTATTACGATTAATATTATACAATAATATTACCCAAAAAACTATTGTTAATGTTGTATGAAGACATATCCTCTAAATATTTGTTCTAATATAATTGACTTGAAAAATTAAGACCCAATGGCCCAAATTCAATGATACGTATTTCATGGACAAAAATAGAGATCATTAATAAAAAAAATTTAGGTCACCAATCCTTAAAGAGTGTTCTATGTAAGTTTCATGTTTCATATCACTATTCCATTTCTTCTCATGTATTCGGAAAAATTTAGTATGGAATTAAAGATGAAGAAAATATCTTCTATCCCATAAAAAAGAACTAGAATAAGTCACCCTATGCTCATTATATGCACAATAAAATGAAAATGTTAGTATGATTTCATATTATTACATGTATCCCTCAATGTTTACTCAATACATGATGGCATAAATTTTTGGGTTCCCAAATCCTTCTTATGTAACAATATTTAATAATTCTACCTCAATAATCAGGTTCTGAAAATGTTGAAAAACATTCATAATTATCAGTATTGATAATTTAAAACTCTAAAAAAAGATTCTACATAGTAATGACCACCTAGGAGACAACGTTTTTCCCAACCAAGTAAAAACATCATCATCTTAAGGAAATGGTTCTTTAATCTCCATAGGCAACAATATTATTGCTATCGATTCGTTAATTTGTATTTTTTCATTGATCACCTATCATATAACAAATATATATCATCATTCCCTGATTAAAATTTCTTCAGTCATGATTTACACATATTTTCCATCCATTAAATAGGATATGAAAACCCTTGATGATAGACATTAAAAAATAATAGTAATATTAAAGGAATAAAATTTTTTTGGTTCTATTGTGAAGGTTGAATGGTCAGTAATGTGGTTAATTGACCTCATTTACTATTTTTAAATAAATTACCAATGTTTAAAATAATTAATCATTGAAATATATTAATATAAACATAAGTAGTTTTTTAGTATTTCATATCAAGGTGATTATATTGATACTATTTATTCTCTTAAAAAGAATTTATAGAACCAACTATAAAGTTGAAAAACATTTAAAGGAGTGTAATAAGCCGATAAAACTATATTTTCACACATAGATTGAGAAACCAATACACATTATTTTCATTCCTGGTGTCATAATACTAAACTAACCATTTTTATACTATGATGTACAACCCATAATATCCCATTTTATATATGAATAACTGGCCTAGAATTTATTTGGAATATAGAACAACTGAAAAACCATTGAATTTTATTGTCCAAGGAATTACCATATCATCCTTATAATATGGAGGTATAGACAGATTCTAAGGAATAAATGTTTAACAAAAAATAATATGACAAAAATAATAATTAATAAATATCACATGAATATGTTACTATAGATTCCAATTTTAATATATAATACATTCAGTATTGAGGTGGTTGAGATCCCACTAATAGATAAGTTTTGTAGATTGACAATGTCCCAAAAAAATACTGGTTGTATGTGATCACATCAACATGTTTTACAATTCAGTTTGAGATATCCTCAATATTTACATGTTACATTAGTTTTCTCCAAATTAGTTTTTAGAGTTTCATCATGCAAGACATCCCTAAAAACAATATGATGTATTAAAAATAACATGTATATTTTGTCCATTACTCTTCTTCTTTTCAAAATCATAGTCACACAAGTAAAATAAATGTACTATTATAAGGTGAGAATGAGCCAAAAATTATACGAAAACAACTATAGAAAATAATATCTTAAGAATAATAAATAATCCAACAAAAATATTTTTCTATATTAAATATAACTAAATTAATTTAAAGTAGGGTTGTAAAAATTATATTGACTTAAGTCAATAACATTCAACATATTGGATGAATAAACAATGTAAATTTTAATGTAAAATTTACTATAGTAAATATTACTAGTAAAACGTTATGTGAGACACCTCCCATTATATCTTCATTTAATTTTTTGTAAGCCACAAGAAATATAATTTTCAAAGATTCAAAATAGGTAATTAGAATTTCATATCAATTAAACCAATTAAACCAAATATCATGTATATGATGTTGATTAAAATATGAAAAAGAAGATAAAATATAATATTTTTTGTTTTATATAAACAATATACAGAATGATATTATACATGTAAGGCACTATGAATATAATAATATAAATAAATATAAAATTATATGATTTTAACTACAATTGAAAATAATGTGACAGAAAACAAAATTCTTATGATGCGACGAACATCTATGAAATTAACATAATATGATATAAATTCTATTATGATAAATGATCTCATATGGTACAATTATCATGAAATATATTAAAAACCTATGGCGTTAAATTATTTATTTTTTAAAAACACTTTTCTCAAGTGTAAACTATATTAAATAGATAATTTTTTTGATTTGAAAATTCATATGATACAAAGAATAAAAAATTTCATATTTAAATACATTTATCATAGGATTCTTTTACTATTGTGTCTATTTTTTAGAAATATGTTCATATAGAAAAAAAACTATAAATAATATCTAAATGACATTAAATCAATTAATAAAAATTAATCCTCAAATAAACATTATTATTTTATTATGTGATAAATGAAATATTTAAAACTCATTCTATAAAGAAAAAAGTGAGTAATATACAATTATAAAAATTAATAGAAATATAAACTCAAGGTGGAACCCAACAATATCATATTTTTTCAAAATTAGAAATATAAATATAATTTTATTAAAAAATAAATATTTTAAAATTTATATAAATGTATCATGTATAATCTACTAAAACATATCTCTCCATTTTTATGAAATTTTTCCTACCCAAAACATATATCCCCCTCTTTTGGAACTTGACTTGGTCAAACTAATTTACAATATTTTTATAATGAAATAAAGTAAAATTTAGATTGGGGTAGTAGAATTGAAGAGAAATAAAATTTAAACATTGATAATTCCCCTAACATTTAAATATTCCATATCTAAATCAACTTCGAAGTTGAAATATAGGTCCTCAATTTTTTTATGTGAGATAACTCATTAATATATTATATTATCTTATATTGAAAAAACATGTTATGTGATTATTAACAATTAAAAACCAGTTTTTTGATGAATTTTAAAAATGTTTATTCTTAAAGACATTATTACTATATATTTACATCTATTTGAAATATACAAGTGGGGGAAAGATAAATTTAATAAATTTTAGGAATATTAATAGTATCTAGTAATGAATAACATGATTTTAATGTAGATAAATAAAAATATTTTAATCATAAATGGATGAAAATATAAATCAAATTTATTAGTACAGAAGAAAATAATAGATGAAATGGAAACTATGAAACCCAAATAGACATTAAAAAACTAAAATATATTAGAATTTACATGAGATTAAATTCTATACAAGGAATAATTGTAGCCTTTAATTGGGAAAAAATATTTATAGACATATGTTAAAAATAAAACAATACATCAAATACAATCAAATAAAAAATTCATTTTAAACTAACATCATCCCATGTTCAAATAAAATTTTCTCAAAAAAATTTAATAAAATGTCCTAATAAAAATATCACTAGGATTTCCTATATTTGTATATATTGAAAAAATAAACCACCATTTTAAATGTATAATATAATATAATTACATATGACTACAATATTCATTATACTACAGTTATGTAATGTGTTTTTAAAAATTATTGTAAATGAAAAATTATAACATAAAATTGGCAACGTATCAAATACAGTATCAAAATAAGGTAATGTTTTATTAGTTGTAAATATTGTATAAATTAAATTTTGTTAAGAAATGTTTTCTACTTCTGTTGTATAGAAATAACTAAATGTAGTTTCATAAAACTAAAAGTTGGTATAATTTTTCATAAAAAGTGAAAAATTTATCTTTTGTTGTTTTTATGAATTTTATATTTATAAAAATAAGAGTATGAATAGTTTTTTAATATCTAATTAATTTGTGGATAGGAAAAACTAATGATTTCAGAAGCTCCCAAATATTTTCAGTCACTTTTAACGATAATTATATGGGTTTTTATCAGGTCACATTGAAAAATTGAACTCATTATAACTAAAATCATTAAGTCTGGATGAGAAGTAGTTAAATATTAAAAAGTACCAATCATACATATGATATTTTTACTGTCAACTTATAATATATATTCATCAACATTTTTTTATATAAACATCTCATGATTTTTTTACTTTTACAATTATAAAGACTAAATATTTTTAATATTTCCATTTACTAAAGAGATTGATATATAAAAATTTCATTATTACATTCCAATATTAAGTATACATTGAATAATGATAATTCAACCAAGAGACAAAAATATAATTCACATTATAGTATTTCTATATATTTAATTGAAAAACTGTTATTATAATATCAAAAAATAATGACATCCATATGAACAGGTATAATAAAAATACTATTATAAATTTTACTAATAGATAATTTACGATCAACATATTTGATTATAAAACCAAATTTCATTATGAAATTAAATTATAATTCACAACAAGATCATTGATTATATTTAATACAAATATGGTATTTTCAATGTATTGAAATATTATTGGTACGAATGGTTTTCATAATTATGCAGATATCTAATTAAAATAACCATAAAATAATATTCATTTTAAAAATAAGATTTTATAAACATTTCAAAACCATTCATTAAATAAATAATTTTATTTAGATGAAAATATTTTTACATATTCTAACATTGAAACTATGGAAGTTATTTCATCATAATTTATGAGTCCTTTATAGAAAAAAGAATAATAAAATTAATATATAATTATTCTGAATAATACTAAAATATTTATATTTTTTATTCCCTGAAATCCACCTAGTCCCTATAATATGTGGTTATCTATTTAGATCAACTTAAGACCATACATAATTTCTTAAAAAATGTTTTAATTAATACAAAATATCAAATATATAATAATAAATAGTTACAAAATCATAACTATCTTTAGGAAAAAATATAACATAAAAGAAGATAGAGAATAATAAATTCTTAATGAATTCATTGAATTATTTCATGATCAAAATTCTCATTCACTGTATCTAAAGGGATATATATATTTCAATTCTAGGTTCTTTTATAAGCGTGAAACTACCCATTTACATTTATATTCTGATTTTGATGTTCAACATCGTTGAAATTATAATATCTAAAATATTCATCATGTTCTTCCAAGAAAAATTTATGTTCTTTCAATGATATTTTTTAAAATTTAAAATGTATTCATTTTCCAATTAACATGATTAATTTTTTTAATGAAATCAATAATATTTATTATTTTTTAAATAACCGAGATGTATATATTAATATTATTTTAAATAAAATTTATTTAATCAATCATTATTATTACAATATAATTTAACATATTAAAACACTAAAATTTCAATGATTTACTTTTCATCATTCCATAGTTTATAAGGTTTCATATTTATAATAGATATTGTAAAAAAACTGTTATAAACATAAAAATGTGTTTATCTTCCAACTATTAATGTAATATATGTTGCATAAATCATATATCATTGTCCTATGAGTTTATTGTAAATTTATATTTTTCATCCCAATAACTCTTTTTTTTGTGTTTTCTCTAGGGTTAAAAAAATATAGAATATAAATTACTTCATCATAAAATTTTGAACAATATATTTTCAATATCTCTACCCATATAAGTTATAATATAAAATATTTAGAATCCATTTCCAATGTGATAACATTTCTAGTATATAAAAATACTTTTGGATTTTATTTAATTTATAGAGTACAAAAATAAAACCATTGAAATTGACTTATTTCATGAGAAATTATCCAAAATACATCTTACCACTCACAAAATCTATAATTATAGGACTAAATAAATCATGATATACGTGTTGCTAATTATATAGTGTCTGAAAATACATAATAGGTCTGAAATACTATTTATTATTTTACATTATTTGTAAGACTAATAAATATAGGTAATTCAAATGTATAATTTAGGAATATGATGAAAACTTTGTTTTAAAAAAACATTTATAGTATGATAGTTTTTCAAATTCAAACCCTCCAATTCAAAAAATATTTGAATGATTATATAACACTTATAAATATAATATTCAAGAAAGTTAATTTACTAATATTTATAGAATATTATTTATATTTTTTATTCTAATAAATTTTAAAATATTAATATTTATTAACATTTCAATGATCATTTTGAAATTATACATTCATTCCATCATTAATTTTTTTAAATACAATTAAAAATACGTCATAGTAAATAAAAATATTATACTTTTGTAATTATAATAACATTTAAATCACTAAAATCTCCAAAACATCTAAAATTTACTTTGGTATTATCACCAAATGAAACATTACCCCAATGAAAACTATTGAATTATATAAAATTTGATGTTTCAGTTGTTATGTTCAATGTACATCCACCATTGATGTAAAATGTTTCCGTTTAGAATATTTTATTACATATATCATATAAGATATATTTTATATATTTTTTGAGGCACATGGAAATTTGGTTCCAATTTAGTTACAATTTTAATTAATAGGAAGCCATATTTATTTAAAATATTTATAAAGAACTAATATTAAGAAAACATATTTAGAAATAATGTCTTTTGTGTGAACACTAGAATTTGAAAATCAAAAAGAAGACTCAAATTAATAATTTCATTTCATTATATATCTAATATAATTTGTTAAGTATGCAATATCATTTAATGTTTTATCAAATAATTCTGTTAATTTTTTTTTTAAATTTATTAATTTAGCCATGAAAATTGTAATATTTAAATATTTTATCATTCATAAAATTTTATGATAATATTCCATTCCCAAAAAATATGGAAAGATCTACCATTACAGTTTCTACATTATTTTTGAGAATAATATATTTATCAAGAACTACATTATCATTGAATCCCTTGAAACATTATATTTATTATAATAATAATTTATTTTATACTTTTAAATTTTAATAATTTATAAATACAAAAATATTTTATTATTAGTAATAGAAGAATTATTTCACAACTACTCACATTATTTGTAACACCCCAGGTAAATAAAGAATATGAAATTTTCCTATTTATCCATATTTGTGAATAAAATATTAATATTACTTTAAAGGGAACGCTATGCTCGATGGCATACCGAATATGCAACAAAGAGATTCTTTGAAATATTACGTTGCACGCTAGTAATAAAATAATATTATTTTAAATGGTAGTTAGCACATAGCCATTTTATTGTCGGGAATGAATAGTAATAACTAAAATATGATTATATATGTTTGTTAAATGTTTTTACATTTATCCAATAAAGGATAAAGGCTTAAAATACAAAACGAATTCAATTTTAGGCATATATACAGTAATATTCACTAAAGGACCACTTATCGCCTTTTGATGGAGAACCGTCATTAAATATAGTTTTGGTCACTCTTATAATTTCTATTGGACCCAATAAAATTCTTCTATAGAATCGGGACATCAAAATTTACTTTGTGTAACGTTTTTGTATTTTTCAGATAAAGTTCATTTTTTAATGAATAGTGAAAAATATTGTATTTTAATTCAAAACCTATTTTTAATCTAATTTATTTATATGATTATATTATCTTTTTAATTGGTTTTAAAGTGAAAATAGAATATATTTTTACCATTTAATACAATATTGGTCGTTGGAATTAATTTCACATTGAAATTGGACTTAAACTAGTGTCAATCTTTTGATATATATTGTTTCATAAAAACACGCTATTTGTCCTGAGAGCAGGAATTAATTATTAAATTAAATAATGTAACATATATATTTCTAATTTTTTAAAATAGACATCATTTTTGAATTCAGAATTTCAAATATAGCTTAGGGTGATGTTTTTGTATTTTTCTGAAAAACTTCAATTCTTGATGAATAGTGAAACCACTAAGTGGTACTTAAAAAACTGATTTTTCGTTTAAATGAAACTCACCACTTATGTGATTTGATTTTCAAAAATCTGACATACATGGTTTTAATTAGAAGTAAAATGTGGTTCAATGAGATTAAAACAATTTTTTTGTTGAATAGTAACTTTTATGTTTTTAATCGCGATTAGAGGTAATTAGTGTAGTTTAAGGTAAAAATAATGTTTTAATAATATGAAATGACCTTTACACATGCACTACACTTATTTTATATGTCATGTCCCACCATTAAAATCCATGGGTCAACTTGGGGACCCCATGGAGTCACTTTGGTTGGAAAATGACATTAACAACTTTTTATTTAAATTTAAAATTTAAATGTCAAACATGTATTATTTTATTAAAACAATTTTTACATGGGGTTATACAAGTCATAATTTTGACTATAAATATTACTTATAAATATAAAAATATTTCCTACATCATGATATTTGTTTTATAATTTTTATACATTAAATAAATTAAATTATTTATGACACAATGATGATGTAGTGATTACCTCATTATTTAACGATTTAAATAAAATGAAAATAAAATGTAAAATTTAAGACATATACTTGTCAAAAACCTATTGGATGGGTGGATTTCAAACTCTTATCACATTATCCTCTAAATATATAATTTTGGGACCTTTAAAATCCAAAAAGCATTTTATAATAGAGTAAAATTTTATAACTTTCCAAGAGTGCCCCTCCTCTCCTCTTATAAAAGGCCCCCACCTCTACCACCTTACCCACACCTCTCAAGCATTTTTCTAGCCAAAAACTGCCCATTTCATCTCTCCACATCCCTATCTTCATCATTGAAGCCTCACATTTCGACGAATTCTCTTCTAGAAACCCTTTTGGTTCAAACCAAGAGGAGTTACCCGATTTTAAGGCAATGTCTTCAGTTGTGTTCTTTTGTTTTATTTTGCTTCTCCAACCATCTAAACTCTTTTTATTAGTTTCTTTTGTAACAACAACAGTATCTTAAATATACTAGGATGTTTTTATGCTAATGATTCGTGCTACACTTACACACACCTTCGTCTAATGGTTAAAGAACATACTGTTTCTTTGGATGGCGAATTTCTGCCTCACGAAACGATGATTGTTCAATATTCTCTTAACACCTTTCATGGTGGCCATTATGATGCCAATATATTTTATATATGATATACCTGGTGTTTATGATTCTATATGCTTCTTAATTTCATATTTAAAAAATTCCTTTAGGCTTTTCATGTTGTGCAAATGCGACAATTTCATACGAGGAAGTGTGGACTACCGCCCCCTCAAGTGATGTGACTCATTCATACAATACATGGAATGTATAAATAATGAAATTAATGAGAATATGTGACCTATATAACATATATATTATTCTGGAATTATAATATATATATCTCTCAATTATTTTTAATTCCATTAATATTACAAAGAAATGAAAGTAGGGTTCATGCGTACGTATGGCCTACCGTCTCCATGAACGGTGAATTTCATTTCGTTTTATCACAAAATGTTATGGAGTAGTATAAAATGAATATGTACTAGATATATATGATATTTAAATAATTATTACTATTCTGGAGATGATTTACTTATAACTACATGGACGATCATTTTCAAACAAGTTCATTTTTGACTCATGTACCAAACATCGATAAAAACATTTGATATGAACTCACATTATTAACCAATTTTTATAACACTATCATATGTGATATTAACTGAATAATAATATTTAAAGTAGGTACTTAAGGAATAATAAATTGACCAAAGTTTATTATTCCGGAATATAAAGAAGCAAACAAGGCAAGTCGGACTTGAGGTAAGGGATCATACCCCTCTCTTTCTTTTTAAGTACACTCTTTTATGTCATTCATTTTATGCTCATCTTTCTTATGATTGGTATGTTCTTTTATATTACTATTACTGTAATTTTTATGTTCATATTATGAGAGACCCTATTTTCTCTCATCAATCCATTTTGTATGTTTTGAGTGGCGCTGTTAGGGTGCCGAATTTCCGTAAGAGATCCAACATATCTCTTTCTTTTTAAGTACTCTCCTTTATGTCACTTCTTTTAAGATCCTATTTGTTATGTTGGGGGATGTTATTTTATATTCCTATTGCTGTAAATTTTATGTTAATATTATGAGAGACCCTATTTGATCTCATCAATCCATTTTTGGAAGTTATAAGTGGTGCCGTTAGGCTGCCGAGTTTTCATAAGGGATTTTTCGTCTCACTTTTATTCCCGTGAGATTTATGCTATTTTTTCCACCATTTCCGTGAGTGGTGTATGTACTGCCCATTATTATACTCTTTGTGTAGTATAATTTCAATTATGGGTATTTACATCTTCATTTTATGACCCTTCTTCCATGGGGTGTACGTTTCGAAAGTTACCCAAGTCGGTAAGGGAACCTTTCACCCTCCTCTTTTTAAAAGACTTCTTTTGTTATGTCTTTTAATTCACATACTATTATATTGGGATATTTTCTTCTATATCCTTATTGATGTAAATTTTATGTCCATGTGTTGAGATACCATTTTCTCTCTCATCAACTCATTTTCTGAATTTTAATGTGACGCTGTTAGGCTGTCTGATTGCTGTAAGTGAACTAATTAACCCACTTTCAATTATTTGGGTTAAACCTATACTTCTTGATTTTATTATTCCAATGTTATGTGTGGAATCTTTTTATTTTAATTTCCATAAAACGTTTTTTGGATATACTATTTCTACACATAATCATCTCATCGATAGATTCTTACGTCATTTAGACGAACATGTATCGAAAATCATAACTCAATCTCATTTAATTTAGTTAAATATCTAAGTCATTGGTTTTTTTCCAAGATTATATGTGAATGGCCTCGGATTTTTTTACACTTAATATCCACTTATATTTTATGTATTCATATTTTTCACACATAATCATGTAATTTATTTATCCTTAATCTTACGATACCGACTTTGTAAGGGACTTTGTCTCAATATCCATTCATTGAGGCATATTTTGTTTTATACACAACTTTCTTTTATATGGTCTATAGACCCATTTGATTTCTACTTTTGTTCGAAAGAAATATTTTATATACGAAGAATTCTACTAAACGACAAAAATTATGTTTCTTTTTAATGTACACGGTGACAAAGACCTTTTCGCCGCCACGAGTATTTTTGGTCTTTGGCTTCCTCAACAAGCCGTGATGTTTTTTAAAAATGAAATAAATACCATATACTATATTATGTATTTTGGTATTGAAAATGGTTTTTATAATGGATTTGTTATGTCAATATATTTAAGTGATATATTGTGTTTGAAATGTGGAGATGTTTTCTTTCCATTATTTTTGTTTTATGTATTGTGATTTTATAATGGTACATGGAAATTTGATGGGTGGTTACATGATAAACCATATGACGGGTGGTGCCATGAATACCAGGACAGGTGGTTACGTTATAACCTCCAATGCATTGGGTATGGAATTCGGCCATATGGCTATTCCATTAACTGATATGTGTGGAAGTCGACCGTATGCTTTTTTTAGTTATGTATGTTTATGTCCCAAGTTACCTTTATTTGTTACGTGTTCTTTATATGGTTTTTATGGTAATATTTTTGTTACAAAAGGGTAATTAATGATATTTTTTTTCAGTGAATGGTATTTAATACTTCATAGAGGTGAAAATTATTACTTTGATAATGTATTCATGGTTTACTTGATGTTTTGAAAAACGAATAGTTTTCCTTCTTTGCGTATCCTTTACTGAGATTTTTATGCTCATCCCATGTTTTTTTGAAATGTTTTTCATAGGACATAAAGATGAATAGGGTCAAGGATGAGATCAAGGAAATATTATGCTGTTTAAAACAAGGAACTAGACATGACTCTTTTATTCAAGAGTTTTTATTTTGTGAAAAAATGGAAGCTGAGTGGATATTTCTACTTTGTAATCTTTGAGATTTAATAGTTATGTCCTAATTCTGTAAAACTATAAACCTGATAATATCCCCAATGTGAATTATTCATTTAATTCAATAATAAGTCATTCTTCAGGTCGGGTCCTAATAGTTGGTATCAAAGGTTAGTTTAGATAACTTTAGAGGTTTGGGTATTCTCTAAGAATATGTAACATTACTATAGTGGATAGAATTTTAGAAAGAGTCCTAGTTTTAAATAAAGTGAATGAGTAAGTATATCTTAGTGTTTATCTTCCTAATTAGTACATGATTATTTTTTTGATATAATCACACTGACATTTTTGGTTTTAGTAAATTGATGGATCTCGTAGGCACCAATGTGACAATGGGTTTGAAGGAAGTTGTGGTGGTTCTATGATTAAGAGACTAGATGAAATGGGGGATTCTATGTGAAAGCTCGTTGTTATTCTAAACCAACTATCAGGAGTCATGATCAACCACTTGAACATTGGTGAGTTCTCTAATGCATCATGTATGAGAGAACCAACATGACGTGGAAGTTCTGGTAATAATTATAAACTTAACCATTATGGTTTATATGATCATTACTTTTGAGTTAATTATGTGTTACTATATGTTATGATGGAATATGAATGACATGAGATAAACATGAGGTTAAATTATGTTATGGTTAATTTTGAATATTTTATCACTTTTGGGGGAATGTTATAAGAATTATGCAGTTTTGGAAAAAGGACAACACGTAGATCGTGTGACAACCTGTCGTGTCGGACGAAGCTACGAGAATCGAACCCACAACTAATGTGCGACTGGTATTTATCTCTTACCACTGGACTACATGAAGTCCCTAGTTAGTTTGACTAATTATTTTAGTTAGATGATCTTATGAATCTATAATATGTTTATTTTGGGTTATCTATGGAAATTATTAACCTATCATGGAGGATATGTGATTAGGTTAATTACTTTTCAGTATGAGACTTTAAGAGCAACTGATGTTATTTGGAGATAAATGTTAATTTGTAACTTGGAAGACTATGTTATTAAATCCTTCAAATATTTGGGTTTCAATCTTAGTTTGGTTTACTTTGAAGAATTTTATGGACAAATTGTTTAAAAAATGGTCTTCTTGGAACTTTGGGTTTTTTTGGACAAATTTTGGAGATTAAGAATATATTATCATTTTATAAAGGATTATCCTTTTTTGGATTATCTGATCTTGTTCTAACAATTTTGGTTTTGGTTAAGGTCTAAAGACATGTGAAATATATAGTTCTCTTTTTTTTGGATTAGGTGATTCTAAAGAAGTTGATTATAGCGCTCTTAATGCGAACAAGTCATCCTAAATACTCATCATTTGGAGAACGTATGAGTTTTTGTTAGTAATCTAGTAAAAGATGAAAGTCTACACAACAAGTAAGTATGTTCCCTTATGATTTAGGTAAGCTCATAAATAAACTCCTCAATGAGAAGTAACATAAAACAAAAATATTGTATGTTAACTTTTCCTACTGGGGAATCAAATATCGTTTAACCCATCACAAGTTTTTGATTTTCTGGTGGTTAACTTTCTCCTAATCATGTTTTCTATCACTCTCCATCAGAACATGACCCTTTGTTTTTTCTTCCATATCCATGTTTTCCCTCATGGAATCCTAGAATGGGTTAACTCGAGTGACCTTTGTACTACTATTTCTTTATTTTAAAGTCATAGTTTTACTGACTCTTGTTCCGATGTGAGATTTTCAATGAAGTTTCCGAGCACAATTTTAAAATTGCGAGGACGCAATTTCCAAAAGGGGGAAGGATGTAACAACCCAGGTAAATAAAGAATATGACATATTTATATTTATCTATATTTGTGAATAAAATATTAATATTACTTTAAAGGGAATGCTATGCTCGACGGCGTACCCAATATGCAACATAGAGATTCTTTGAAATCTTAAGTTGTACGCTAGTAATAAAATAATATTATTTTAAATAGTAGTTAGCACGTAGCCGTGGTATTGGCCGGAATGAATATTAATAACTAAAATATTACTATATATGTCTGTTAAATGAATTTACCTTTATCCAATAAAGGATAAAGGCTTAAAATATGAAAAGAATTCAATTTTAGGCATATATACTATAATATTCACTAAAGGACCACTTATCGCCTTTTGATGGTGAACCGTAATTAAATATAGTTTTGGTCACTCTTATAATTTCTATTGGACCAAATAAAATTCTTCTTTAGAATCGGGACATCACAATTTACTTTCTTTAATTTTTTGGTATTTTTCCGAAAAAGTTCACTTTTTAATGAATAGGAAAAAATGTTGTATTTTAATTCAAAACCAATTTTTAATATAATTTATTTATATGATTAGATTATCTTTTTAATTGGGTTTAAAGTGAATTTGAATATATATTTACCATTTAATCCAATATTGGTTGTTGGAATTAATTTCACGTTGAAATTAGACTTAAAATAGTGTCAATCTTTTGATATATATTGTTTCATAAAAACACGCTATTTGTCCTGACATCAGGAATTAATTATTAAATTAATTAATGTAAGTTATATGTTTTAAATTTTTTAAAATAGACATCATTTTGGAATTCGGAATATCAAATATATCTTAGGGTGAAGTTTTGGTATTTTTCTGATCAAACTTCAATTTTTGATGAATAGTGAAACCACTAAGTGGTACTTAAAAAATGAATTTTCATTTAAATGAAACTTTACCACTTTTGTGATTTGATTTTAAAAAATCCAACAGACATGGTTGTAATTAGAAGTAAAATTTTGTTCAATGAGATTAAAATAATTTTTTGGTGAATAGTAACTTTTAAGTTTTTAATCGCGATTAGAGGTAATTAGTGTAGTTTAAGGTAAAAATAATGTTTTAATAATATTAAATGACCTTGACACATGTCCTACCCTTATTGGATATGTCATGTCCGACCATAAGAATCCATGGGTGAACTTGGGGACCCCATGCATCCACTTTGGTTGGAAAATGACATTAATAACTTTTTATTTAAAGTTAAAATTAAAATGTCACAAACATGTATTGTTTTATTAAAAAAATATTTACATGGGGTTATACAAGTAATAATTTTGACTATAAATATTAATTAGAATGATAAAAATATTTCCTACATCATTATATTTTTTTTCTAATTTTTAGACATTAAATATATTAAATTAATTATGAAACCATGATGATGCATCGATTACCACATTATTTAACGATTTATATAAAATGAAATGATAATGTAAAATCAAAGACCTACAATTGTCAAAAACCTATTTGATGGGTGGATTTCGATCTATTATAACCTTATACTCGAAATATTCAATTTTGGGACCTTTAATATCTGAGAATCATTTTATAATAAAGTAAACGTTTATAACTTTCCAAGAGTGCCCCTCCTCTCCTCTTATAAAAGGCCCCCACCTCTAGCACCTTACCCACACCTCTAAAGCCTTTGGCTCAGAAATCCCATGCCCATTTCATCTCTCCACATCCCTATCTTCATCATTGAAGCCTCACCATTGGCATAATGCTCTTCAAGAAACCCTTTTGGTCAATCCAAGAGGATTTGCCCGATTTTAAGGTATTGTCTTCACTTGTGTTCTTTTGTTTTATTTTTCTTCTCCAACCATATAAACTCTTTTTATTAATTTATTTTGTAACAACAACATTATATTAAATACACTAGGATGTTTTTATTTTAATTATTCTAGCTACACTTACACACACCTTTGTCTAATGGTTAAATAACATTATGTTTCTGTGGATGGAAAATTTCTGCCTCACGAAACGATGATTGTTAAATCTTCTCTTAACACCAATCATGGTGGTAATTATGATGTTAATATATTTTATATATGATATATATGGTATTTATGTTTTCTATATTCTTATTAATTTTATATTTAAAACATTCCTTTATGCTTTTCATGTTGTGGAAATGCGATAATTTCATACGAGGAAGTGTGGAGTACCGCCCCTCAAGTGATGTGACTCGTTCATGCAATACATTGAATGTATAAATAATAAAATTAATGAACATATGTGACATATATAACATATATAGTATATTTTAATTATAATATATATATCCCTCAATTATTTTTAATTCCATTAATATGACAAAGAAATGAAAGTAGCGTTCATGCATACGTAAGACCTACCGTCTCTGTGAACGGTGCATTTCATTTATTTTTATTTCCAAATGTTATGGAGTAGTATACAATGAATATTTACTGGATATATATGATATTTAAATCATTAATACTATTCTGGAGATGATTTACTTTTAACTACATGGACAATCATTTTCAAACAAGTTCATTTTTGACTCATGTACCAAACATCGACAAAAACGCTTGATATGAACTCACGTTATTAACAAATTATTATAACACTATAATATGTGATATGAACTGAATAATAATCTTTATATGAGTTCCTTAAGAAATTATAAATTGGCCAAAGTTTATTATTCATGAATACAATGAAACGAACAAGGAAAATCAGACTTGAGGTAAGGGATCCTACCCCTCTCTTTCTTTTTAAGAACACTCTTTTATGTCATTCCTTTTAAGATCATATTTATTATGATTGGGATGTTCTTTTATATTAATATTAATGTAATTTTTATGTTCATATGTTGAGAGACCCTATTTTCTCTCATCAATACATTTTGAATGTTTTGAGTGGCACCGTTAGGCTGCCGAATTTTCGTAAGAGATCCAACAACTCTCTTTCTTTTTAAGTACTCTGTTTTATGTCACTTCTTTGAAGCTCATATTTGTTATGTTGGGGGATGTTATTTTATATTACCCTTGCTGTAAATTTTATTTTAATATGATGAGAGACCCTATTTGATATCATCAATCCATTTATGAATGTTTTAAGTGGCGTCATTAGGCTGCCGAGTTTTCGTAAGGGATTTTTCATCTCACTTTTATTCCCGTAAGATATATGCTATGTTTGCCACCATTTCCTTTGAGTGGTGTATATACTTGCCATTATTATACTCTTTTTGTAGTATAATATTAATTATGGGTATTTAAATCTTCATTGTGTGACCCTTCTTCCATGGGGTGTACGTTTCGAAAGTTACCCAAGTTGGTAAGGGAACCTTTCACCCTCCTATTTTTAAAAAAATTCTTTTGTTATGTCTTTTAATTAACATACTATTATGTTGTGATATGTTCTTCTATATCCTTATTGATATAAATTTTATTTCCAAGTGATGAGATACCATTTTTTCTCTCATCAAATAATTTTTTGAATTTTAAAGTGACGTCGTTAGGATGTCGGATTGCTATAAGAGAACTTCTTAACCAACATTCAATTCTTTGGGTTAAACCTCTACTTATTGATTTTATTATTCCAAGGTTATGTGTGGAATATCTATGTTGTAAGTTCCATAAAACTTTCTGTGGATATACTATTTCTACACATAATCATCTCATTGATAAATTCTTACGTCATTTAGACAAACTTGTATCAGAAATCATAACTCAATCTCAATTCATTGAGTTAAATATCTAAGTCTGTGGTTTTGTTTTTCCAAGATTATATGTGAATGACATATGATTTTTTTACACATAATATCCACTAATATTTGGTGTATTCATATTTTTCACACAGAATCATGTAATTTATTTATCCTTAATCTAAGGATACCGACTTTGTAAGGGACTTTGTCTCAATCTCCTTTCATTGAGGCATGTTTTGTTTTATACACAAATTTCTTTTATACGGTGTATAAACCCCTTTGAATTATACTTTTATTCGAAATGAATATTTTCTATACGAAACTTTTTACTAAACGACAAAAAGTATATTTCTTTTTAACATATTCATTGACAATGACCTTTCCCCCGCCACGAGTACTTTTGGTCTTTGGCTTACTCAACAAGCCGAGATGTTTTTTAAAAATAAAATAAATACCATATACTATTTTATGTATTTTGGTATTGAAAATGGTTTTTATAATGGATTTGTTATGTCAATATATTTATGTGATATATTGTGTTTTAAATGTGGAAATGTTTTCTTTCCATTATTTTTGTTTTATGTATTATGATTTTATATTGGTACTTGGACATTTGATGGGTGGTTACGTGATAAACCATATGACGAGTGGTGTCGTGAATACCAGGATGGGTGGTTACGTTATAACCACCAATGAATTTGGTATGGAAGTCGGCCTTATGGCTATTCTATTAAGTGATATGTGTTGAAGTCAATAGTATGGTTATTCCATTTAAGTATATTTATGTCCCAAGTTACCTTTATTTTTTATGTGTTCATTATATGGGTTTTTTGTTAATCTTTTAGTTACAAAAGGGTAAGTAATGACCTTTTTTTCCAGTGAATAGTTTTTACTACTTCATAAAGGTGAAAAGTATTACTTTTATAAAGTATTCATGGTTTACTTGATGTTTTGAAAAACTAACAGTTTTCCTTCTTTGTGTATCCTTTACTAAGCTTTTTATGCTCATCCCAAGTTTTTTTGAAATGTTTTTCACCGGACATAAAGGTTAATAGGGTCAAGGATGAGATCAAGGAAATTTCAGGATGTCTAAAACAAGGAACTAGACATGACTCTTTTGTTCAAGAGTTTTTATTTTGTGAAAAAAATGGAAGCAAAGTAAATGTGTCTACTTTGTAATCATTGATGTCACGAACCAGCCCAAGTCGACCCTGAACCGGTCACCCAGGCCAGCCCGCGACAAGTCCCGAGAGGCGTTCCCGATCCTCCTGGGATGGTGACAAGCACCAAGGGAATCAATAGAGTACACAAGGGAACGATTTCGCCCATATATAAACTATCAAACAAACAGCGGAAATAAACGGACATCCCAAAAAGAATTTATACAAAAATTGAACTAAATATTATTAATACAAGAAACTAAAATTAGAATAAAACCAACAACTCAACTGAACAATTCCGATGAAAACAAATAACTCCATGTGACACTTCTGGTCACTCTCCAACACAATGATAAAAATTTTCCCAAGGTGATCGAACTAAAGATGAAACCTGCACAAGGGCTAAAAAAAGAAGACTATAGGCGTGAGTATTAAAACTCAGTAGGTTAGCCCGATATTCTATTCCCAATGCACATTACTTTAAAATAAAAGAATCATCAATTTATAGTTTTAAATTCAAGATTTGAAAGTATGGTTTTCAAATGAGGTTCCATGCTATAATAATTATCAGAAAAAAACATGCATGTTTAATAAACAAAAATGAAAGTAACAATTATTTTTAAAGAGGTGAAACTTCAAAATGAAAATAGTTTTCAAGAGGGATGCTTTAAATAATTTTAACATTCAAATAAATAACACAGACTACTAAATTTACCAACCAAACTGTAACACCCCAGGTAAATAAAGAATATGACATTTTCATATTTATCCCTATTTGTGAATAAAATATTGATATTACTTTAAAGGGGACTCTATGCTCGATGGCGCACCCAACACGCAACAACGAGTTTCATGGGAATCTTACGTTGCACTCTAATGATAAAATAATATTATTTTAAATGGTAGTTAACATGTAGCCGTTGTAATGGCAGAAATGGATAAAAATAACTAAAATATGATTATATATGTTTTTAAATGTTTTTACATTTATACAATAAAAGATAAAGACTTAAAATACGGAAAGAATTCAATTTTAGGCGTATATGCCCTAGTTTTCCCTAAAGGTTCACTTTTTGCCTTTTGATGATGAACCGTCATTAAATATAGTTTTGATCACTATTATACATTATTTTGGACCAAATAAAACTCTTATTAAGAATCGGGACATCAAATTTTACTTTGTGTAATTTTTTGGGATTTTTCCGATAAAGTTCATTTTTCTAATGAATAGTGTAAAATGTTGTGTTTTAATTCAAAACCTCTTTTTAATATAATTTATTGATATGATTAGATAATATTTTGAATTGGTTTTAAAGTAAAATTAGAAAATATTTTTACCATTAAATCCAATAGTGGTCGTTGGAATTAATTTCACTTTGAAATCGGACTTAAACTAGTGTCAATCTTTTGATACTTATTGTTTCATAAAAACACGATATTTATCATGACAGCGGGAATTAATTATTAAATTAATTAATGTGACTTATATGTTTTGAATTTTGTAAAACGGACTTCATTTTTCAATTCAGAATATCCAATATAGCTTAGGGTGAATTTTTGGGATTTTTCTAAAAAACTTCAATTTTTGATGAATAGTGAAACCACTAAGTGGTACTTATAAAAACTGATTTTTCCGTTTAAATGGAATTGTACCATCTTTGTGTTTTGAATTTCAAAAATCCGACATACATGGTTGTCATTAAGAAGTAAAATGTGGTTCAATGGGATAAAAATAATTTTTTTTGTGAATAGTAACTTATTAAGTTTTTAATCGCGATTAGTGGTAATTAGTGTAGTTTAAGGTAAAAATGATATTATAAGAATGTAAAAACACCATGAAACTTGTCCTACACCTATTGGGTGAGTCATTTCCGACCAATAAAAGCCATGGGCCAACTTGGGGACCCCATGGAGCCAATTTAGTTTGAAAATGACAATAATATATTTTTATTTAATGTTAAAATTAAATTGACACAAACATGAGTTGTTTTACTAAAACAGTTTTTAAGTAAGGATAAACAAGTAAAAATTTTGATTATAAATAGTCATTAGAAAGATAAAAAGATTTCCTACATCATAGTAGTTTTTTTATAATTTTTAGACATTAAATATATTAAATTATTTATGACATAATAATGATGCAGTGATGACATCATTATTTGACGATTTAAATAAAATGGAAAGATAATGTAAACTCTATGAACTACACATGTCCAAAACTTATTGGATGGTGGATTTCGAACCATTATGACCTTATCCACGAATTATATTAATGTGGGACCTTTTAAAACCGAAACACATTTTCAAATAAAGTAATATTTCTTACTTTCCAAAAGTGCCCCTCCCCTCCTATTATAAATGGCCCCCACCTCTACCTCATTTCACACACTCCTCAAGCCTTTGGCTCGGCCAACCCCTGCATATTTACTCTCTCCAAATCCCTCTACCCATCCTAGAGGATTACCTTTGGGCAGAATCCTTTCAAAGAAATCCTTTAGGCTCAAATCAAAAGGAGTTTCACTTTTAAAGTTAATTCATTCTTTCATGTTCATTTGTTTTATTTTGCTTCTCCAACCCCCTAAACTTTTTTTATTTATTTCTTTTGTAACAAAAAAAGTATATTCAATATACTAGGATGTTGTTATAATATTTATTCGAGCTACACTCTCACACAACTACATCAAATGGATAAAGAACATACGGTTTCCGTGGATGGCGAAATTCTGCCTCCCGAAACAATGATTGTTCAATACTCATCTAACACCTTCAAAGGTGGCCATTATTATGTCACTATTTTTATATATGATATATAATATGTTTATGTTTTTCTTAAGCTTCTGTTTTTTCATTTTGGGCATACCTTTATGGTTTCCATTATGGGTAAACGCGATATCTTCATTTAAGGAAGTGCGGACTACCGCCCCCTCAAAGTGTTTTGATTCGTTAAATACCATATGTGGGACGTATAAAGGATGGAACTATGATATTATATATGATGTTATACTGGAATTATAATATACCTTTATATAATTATTATTCCATTCTATAAAATACGAAATAGAAATGAAAGTAGCGTTCATGCGTACGTACGGCTTACCGTCTCCATGAACGGTGCATTTCATTTCTTACCTCTAAATGATTATGTAATGTTATAAATGCATGAATGTACTGGATATATATGGCATATATTATATCTAAATCATTAATACAATACTGGATATAATAAACATTTGGCCACACGAACAACATGTAATTGTAAGAAGTCCACTTTCGACTTAAGAACCAAATATCGACAAAACAATCATTATTAACATAATGATTACATAATGTTTATAACATGGTAATATGTGATATAAAAGGAATAATGAACTTGAAAAAGGTTCTTAAGGAAGTAGAAATTAACTCAAGTTTATTATTCATGAGATTAAAGAACGATCGAGTCAAGTCGGACCCGAGGTAAGGGATCCTACTCCTCTCTTTCTTTTTAAGTACACTCTTTTATGTCATTCCTTTTAAAGCTCATCTTTATTGTTATTGGGATGTTCTTTTATATTAAAATTACTGTAATTTTTATTTTCATGTGATGAGAGACCCTATTCTCTCTCATCAATCCATTTTGGGAGTTTTGAGTGGCGCCGTTAGGCTACCAAACTTTCGTAAGAGATCTAACCTCTCTCTTTCTTTTTAAGTACTCTCCTTTATGTCACTTCTTTTAAGCTCCTCTTTGTAATGTTGGGGGATGTTATTTAATATTCCTCTTGTTGTAAATTTTATTGTAATGTGATGAGATGCCCTATTTGATCTCATCAATCAATATTCTGAAGTTTTATGTGGCGCCGTTAGGCTGCCGAGTTTTCATAAGGGATTTTTCATCTCACTTTTATTCCTGTGAGATTTATGCTACATTTGCCACAAATTCCATTGAGTGGTGTATGTACTGCCCATTATTCTACTCTTTGTGTAATATACTTTCTTTTATGAGTATTTACATCAATTATCTATTGTCTTTCTTTCATGGGGTGTATGTTTTGAAAGATACCCAAGTCGGTAAGGGAATTTTTCACCCTCTTTTTTTTAAAAGACTTCTTTTGTTGGGTCTTTTAATTTACATATTGTTATGTTGGGATATGTTCTCATATATAATTATTGATGTAAATTTTATGTCCAAGTGATGAGATACACTTTTTATCTCTCATCAACTCATTTTGATGTGATGCCGTTAGGCTGTCAAGGGAACTTTTTAACCCAATTTCGATTTCTTTGGGTTCAACATGTAGTCATTGAATGTGTCATCCATTGAATATGTGTGAATGAACTTTTATTGTTTTAAACTTAATATCCAATTATATTGGGTGTATTTATATTTGTCACACATATTTTTGAGATTGATTTGTCCTTAATTTAAGGATACCTTCTTTATAAGGGATTTCATCACATTTGACATTTCTATTAAGGGTTCACTGTTGTTATGAACCAATTCACTCTTATATGGTGTATATACTGTCCTTTGGAGTATTATATCATGAATCCATTTATTCTCATGATATTATAAAGTTCTGACTAAATGTTATTCCTCAATTATTGTATTCAAGTGTCTCTAATTTTGGTAAAACCCCTTTAACCAAAATATCGTTTTAAATGTTTTAATTATTTGTTCTTATTAATATCCATGTTTTCAAAATGGTTTTAAGGATTTATTTATATGGATATTAATGGTTTAAAATTTTAAGCTTCAAGGTGGAATGGGACACAATGATTCAAAAATCTCTTTATTAAATGTTTTAAATGGTTTTGGAAATGGTTCCTTTTTGAATGGATTCATTATTTCAATATACTAAAATGTTATACTGTGATTGAAATGTGGAAATGTTATGTTTCCTTTAATGCATGTTTTATGTGGTACATTTATGTTATGGTTCTTGGGCATTGTTATGAAAATGGGTGGTTCCGTGATAAATTAAGGGCGGGTGAGCCCGATATAGCTCTCCAATGCATTGGGTAACGTGAAGGAGTGAAACGTTAAGGTTTCTCCAAAGAGATTTAGGGAATATACTGTGATGGGTATTCCAAAACGTAACCAAGAGGGTTACTCCCTACGTAAGAATGTTATTAATGCCTCAAGTTACATTTATGTCTTATGTTTTCTATGATTTATTCATGGTTTGATGAGGTATGTTAAGGTGCCTATGTTTTATGGGTAAAGTATGATTTCATTCTTATGTATATATGAACTCATGTTTCCTTTCCATATTTTTATAACCCTTACTGAGCTTTTTATGCTCATCCCAAGTTTTTGAAATGTTTTTCACAGGTCAAGGGAATGGTACATGATGTGATTATAGTGTCAAGGATGTGTCAAGAATGAATCCGTGTTATATTTTAAATATGTTTCCGTTGATGGGAAGAATGAATACTGTCTTTTATGTAACCACTTTGTTTAAATGTGGAAAGTAATGCAAGTTTCATGATCTAGTTCTCTAAAACTCTAAACCTGAAAAGATCCTCAATGTGTAATCTTGTAATAACTCAAGATTTAGTAAGGTTTAAGGCTGGGGCCTTATAGTTGGTATCAAAGGTCGGTTTAGATAACTTTAGAGGTTAGGGTATTCTTTAAGCATAAGTGACATTACCATAATGTTTAGGATTTCATAAAGAGTCCTAGTTTTAGATAAAGTGAATGAGTAAGTATATCTTAGTGTTTATCTTACTCATTAGTACATGATGGTTTTTTTGATATACTCACACTGACCTTTTTGGTTTTAGTAAATGGCTGGATCTAGCAGGCACCAAAGTAACAGTGGATGTGAAGGAAACTGTGACAGTTTTTTGAGCAAGCAACTGAATGATATGGGAGCTGCAATGAGAACTCCTGTGATTATCCTCAACCAACTATCTGGAGTCATCATTGACCACCTAAACCTTGGAGATTTCTCTAAGACGTCATATATGCAAGAAACAAATCCCTACGGAAGTACAGGTAATAATCAGAAAGGTAAGTGTGTTCAAAAACCTATGTGTCAAAGATGTGGAAAGAAACACCTAGGAAAATGTTTCAAAGGGACAGAAATATGCTATAGATGTGGAGATGAAGGTCATAAAGCAATAACCAGCCATGGAAAAAGGAAGAATCCAGTTGACTCGAGGAAAGGGAAAGAAGTTCTTTCTGAGGGATCAATTGAATGTTTTAAATGTGGTGTGCATGGTCATTATGCAAACACATGTCCTATGAAGAAGCTTCGTGAATTGGGTCACCAAGAGCGTACCAATATTCGTTTACCAATACCTAATGCCATTCCGATTGAGGATGAAGAAACTAACAATGACCAATCAAAGGAATATACTATTTCATGACTATTGTTTTCCTATTTTGGAATCTTAGGATATGATTCATGATTTTGTTTGTAGGAAAGAGGTATTTCAGAATAAGTTAGAAAGAAATGGATAATGGATCATGAAGAATGTTGAATGAGTAAGATGTCAACATATAAGGGATTCAAGAGTTATGGTGAAATTCTTAAGAGTATTAAGTCTCTTTTGATGATGGGGTTACATTAGAAGACTTTTTATATTATGTGTAACCCTGATGTTTAATATAGGCAAATTTTATTCAAGTAATAGTTATCTTTTCTTTTGTGGACATAGTCATAAAGAACCATTTGGGTTTATAAGATCCTTACTTTTGAGGTAATTATGGGTTATTATATGATATGCTGGAAAATGAAAAGCATGAGATAAACTTGAGGTTAAAATATTTTATGATCATTTTTGATGATTTTATCTCTTTTTGGGGAATGATTTAAGAATTATATAGATTTTTAAAAAGGACAACACACAGACCGTGTGACAACCCGTCGCGTCGGACAAAGCTGCGGGAATCGAACCCACAACCAAAGTGAGACTGGTCTTTATCGCCTACCACTGGACTACGTGAAGTCCCTAGTTAGTTTGGCTGATTCTTTTTAGTTAAATGATTTTATGAATTAAGAGTAAGTTGATTTTGGGTTATTTATGAAAATTATTAACATATCATAGAGGATACGTGATTAGGTTAATTACTTTTCAATACGACACTTTAGGAGAAACTGATGTTGTTTGGAGATAAATGTTACGATTTAACTTGGAAGACTATGTGACTAAATCCTTCAAATATTTGGGTTTCAATATTAGTTTGGTTTTCTTTGAAGAATTTTATGGACAAATTGATTATAGAATGGTCCTCGTTGAACTTTGGGTTTTGTTGGACAAATTTTGGAGGTTAATAATATATTTTCTTTTTATAAAGGGTTATCCTTTTCAGGATTATCTGATCTTGTACTAACCTTTAGGTTTTGGTTTTGGTTAAAGCCTAAAGAAATTGGAAGTATATAGTTATCTTTTGTGGATTAGGTGATTCTCTAGAAGTTGATTATACTACTCTTAATGCGAACAAGTCTCCCTAAATACTCGTCTTTTGGAAAAAATATGAGTTTGATTAAGGAATCTAGTAAAAGTTGAAAGTCAACATGATAAGTGATTATGTTTCCTTATGAATAAATTCCTCAATAAAAAGTAACTTATTACAAAAATGTTTTCTATTAACTTTTCCTACTGGGGAACCCAACACCGTTTAACCCATCACATGTTTGTGATTTTCTCGTTGTTAACTTTCTCTTAAACATGTTTCTATCACTCTCCATCAGAACATGACCCTATGTTTTCTCCTCCATGTCCATGTTTTCCTACATGGAGTCCTAGTATGGGTTAACTCGGGTGACCTTTGTACTTATCTTCCTTTATTTTAAAGTGGTTGTTTTACCGACTCTTATTCCGATGTGGGACTTTCAAGGATGTTTCCAGGCGCAATTTTAAAATTGCGAGGACGCAATTCCCAAAAGGGGAGGAAGGATGTAACACCCCAGGTAAATAAAGAATATGACATTTTCATATTTATCCATATTTGTGAATAAAATATTTATATGAATTTAAAGGGGACTCTATGCACGATGGCGTACCCAACACGCAACAACGAGTTTCTTGGGAATCTTACGTTGCACTCTAATGATAAAATAATATTATTTTAAATGGTCGTTAACATGTAGCCGTTGTAATGGCGGGAATGGATAGAAATAACTAAAATATGATTATATATGTTTTTAAATGTTTTTACATTTATACAATGAAAGATAAAGGCATAAAATATGGAAAGAATTCAATTTTAGGCGTATATGCCCTAGTTTTCCCTAAAGGTTCACTTGTTGCCTTTTGATGACAAACCGTCATTAAATATAGTTTTGAACACTATTATAAATTATTTTGGACTAAATAAAACTCTTATTAAGAATCGGGACATCAAATTTTACTTTTTTTAATTTTTTGGTATTTTTCCGATAAAGTTCAATTTTTTAATGAATAGTGTAAAGTGTTGTGTTTTAATTCAAAACCTATTTTTAATCTAATTTATTTATATTATTAGATAATATTTTTAATTGGTTTTAAAGTGAAATTAGAAGATATTTTTTCCATTAAATCCAATATTGGTCGTTGTAATTAATTTCACTTTGAAATCGGACTTAAACTAGTGTCAATCTTTTGATACTTATTGTTTCATAAAAACACGCTATTTGTCATGACAGCGGGAATTAATTATGAAATTAATTAATGTAACTTATATGTTTTGAATTTTGTAAAACGGACTTCATTTTTGAATTCAGAATATCAAATAGAGCTTAGGGTGAATTTTTGGGATTTTTCTAAAAAACTTCAATTTTTGACGAATAGTGAAACCACTAAGTGGTACTTATAAAAACTGATTTTTCCGTTTAAATGGAATTTTGCCATCTTTGTGTTTTGAATTTTAAAAATCCGACATACATGGTTGTCAATAAGAAGTAAAATGTGGTTCAATGGGATAAAAATACTTTTTTGGTGAATAGTAACTTATTAAGTTTTTAATCGCGATTAGTGGTAATTAGTGTAGTTTAAGGTAAAAATGATATTATAAGAATGTGAAAACACTATTACACTTGTCCTAAACCTATTGGGTGAGTCATGGCCGACCAAGACAAGCCATGGGCCAACTTGGAGATCCCATGGAGCCACTTTAGTTGGAAAATGACAATAATATATTTTTATTTAATGTTAAAATTAAATTGACACAAACATGAGTTGTTTTACTAAAACAGTTTTTAAGTAGGGTTAAACAAGTCCAAATTTTGATTATAAATAGTCATTGGAAAGATAAAAATATTTCCTACATCATAGTAGTTTTTTTAAAAATTTTAGACATTAAATAAATTAAATTATTTATGACATAATAATGATGCAGTGATGACATCATTATTTGACTATTTAAATAAAATGGAAAGATAATGTAAAATCTATGAACTACACATGTCCAAAACTTATTTGATGGGTGGATTTCGAACCCTTATCAACTTAGCCAGGAATTATATCAATGTGGGACCTTTTAAAACCGAAACACATTTTCAAATAAAGTAATATTTCTTACTTTCCAAAAGTGCCCCTCCCCTCCTCTTATAAAAGGCCCCCACCTCTACCTCATTTCACACACTCCTCAAGCCTTTGGCTCGACCAACGCATACCCATTTAATCTCTCCACATCCCTCTACTAATCCTAGAGGATTCCCTTTGGGAATAATCCTTTCAAAGAAAGCCTTTAGGCTCAAATCAAAAGGAGTTACACTTTTAAAGGAAATTCATTCTCTAATGTTAATTTGTTTTATTTTGCTTCTCCAACCCCCTAAACTCTTTTTATTTATTTCTTTTGTAACAACACCAGTATATTCAATATACTAGGATGTTGTTATAATATTAATTCTAGCTACACTCTCACACAAATACATCAAATGGTTAAAGAAAATACGGTTTCTGTGGATGGCGAAATTCTGCCTCCCGAAACGATGATTGTTCAATACTCATCTAACACCATCAAAGGTGGCCATTATGATGTCAATATTTTTATATATGATATATAATATGTTTATTTTTTCCTTAAGCTTCTGTTTTTCATTTTGGTCATACCTTTATGGTTTCCATTATGGGTAAACGCGATATCTTTATTTAAGGAAGTGCGGACTACCGCCCCCTCAAAGTGATTTGATTCGTTAAATACCATATGTGGGACCTATAAAGCATGGAACTATGATATTATATATTATATTATACTGGAATTATAATATACCTATATATAATTATTATTCCATTCTATAAAATACGAAATAGAAATGAAAGTAGCGTTCATGCGTACGTACGGCTTACCGTCTCCATGAACGGTGCATTTCATTTCTTACCTCTAAATGATTATGTAATGTTATAAATTCATGAATGTACTGGATATATATAACATATATTAAATCTAAATCATTAATACAATACTGGATATAATAAACATTTGGCCACACGAACAACATGTAATTGTAAGAAGTCCACTTTCGACTTAAGAACCAAATATCGACAAAACAATCATTATTAACTTAATAATTACATAGTGTTTATAACATGGTAATAAGTGATATAAAAGGAATAATGAACTTGAAAAAGGTTCTTAAGGAAGTAGAAATTAACTCAAGTTTATTATTCAGGAGATTAAAGAACGATCGAGTCAAGTCGGACCCGAGGTAACGGATCCTACTCCTCTCTTTCTTTTTCAGTACACTCTTTTATGTCATTCCTTTTAAAGCTCATCTTTATTGTTATTGGGATGTTCTTTTATATTACAATTACTGTAATTTTTATGTTCATGTGATGAGATACCCTATTCTCTCTTATCAATCCATTTTGGGAGTTTTGAGTGGCGCCGTTAGGCTACCAAACTTTCGTAAGAGATCTAACCTCTCTCTTTCTTTTTAAGTACTCTCCTTTATGTCACTTCTTTTAAGCTCCTCTTTGTAATGTTGGGGGATGTTCTTGTATATTCCTATTGTTTTACATTTTATTTTAATGTGATGAGATTCCCTATTTGATCTCATCAATCCATATTCGGAAGTTTTATGTGGCACCGTTAGGCTGCCATGTTTTCGTAAGGGATTTTTCATCTCACTTTTATTCCTGTGAGATTTATGCTACATTTTCCACAAATTCCATTGAGTGGTGTATGTACTTCCCAATATTCTACTCTTTGTGTAATATAATTTCGTTTATGAGTATTTACATCAATGATCTATTGTCTTTCTTTCATGGGGTGTATGTTTTGAAAGATACCCAAGTCGGTAAGGGAATCTTTCACCCTCTTTTTATTAAAAGACTTCTTTTGTTGGGTCTTTTAATTAACATATTGTTATGTTGGGATATGTTCTCATATATCCTTATTGATGTAAATTTTATGTCCAAGTGATGAGATACACTTTTTATCTCTCATCAACTCATTTTGATGTGATGCCGGTAGGCTGTCAAGGGAACTTTTTAACCCAATTTCGATTTCTTTGGGTTCAACATGTAGTCATTGAATGTGTCATCCATTGAATATGTGTGAATGAACTTTTATTGTTTCACACATAATATCCACTTATATTGGGTGTATTTATATTTTTCACACATATTTTTGAGATTGATTTGTCCTTAATTTAAGGATACCTTCTTTATAAGGGATTTCATCACATTTGACATTTCTATTGAGGGTTCATTGTTGTTATGCACAAATTCACTCTTATATGGTGTATATACTGTCCTTTGGAGTATTATATCATGAATGCATTTATTCTCATGATATTATAAAGTTCTGACTAAATGTTATTCCTCAATTATTGTATTCAAGTGTCTCTAATTTTGGTAAAACCCCTTTAACCAAAATATCGTTTTAAATGTTTTAATTATTTGTTCTTATTAATATCCATGTTTTCAAAATGGTTTTAAGGATTTATTTATATGTATATTAATGGTTTAAAATTTTAAGCTTCAAGGTGGTATGGGACAAAATGATTTAAAAATCTCTTTATTAAATGTTTGAAATGGTTTTGGAAATGGTTCCTTTTTGAATGGATTCATTATTTCAATATACTAAAATGTTATATTGTGATTGAAATGTGGAAATGTTATGTTTCCTTTAATGCATGTTTTATGTGGTACATTTATGTTATGGTTCTTGGGCATTGTTTTGAAAATAGGTGGTTCCGTGATAAATTAAGGGCGGGTGAGCCCGATATAGCTTTCCAATGCATTGGGTAACGCGAAGGAGTGAAACGTTAAGGTTTCTCTGAAGAGATTTAGGGAATATACTGTGATGGGTATTCCAAAACGTAACCAAGAGGGTTACTTCCTAGGTAAGAATGTTATGAATGCCTCAAGTTACCTTTATGTCATATGTTTTCTATGATTTATTCATGGTTTGATGAGGTATGTTAAAGTGCTTATGTTTTATGGGTAAAGTATGATTTCATTCTTATGTATATATGAACTCATGTTTCCTTTCCATATTTTTATAACCCTTACTGAGCTTTTTATGCTCATCCCAAGTTTTTGAAATGTTTTTCACAGGTCAAGGGAAAGGTACATGATGTGATGATAGTGTCAAGGATGTGTCAAGAAAGAATCCGTGTTATATTTTAAATATGTTTCCGTTGATGGGAAGAATGAATACTATCTTTTATGTAACCACTTTGTTTAAATGTGGAATGTAATGCAAGTTTCATGATCTAATTCTCTAAAACTCTAAACCTGAAAAGATCCTCAATGTGTAATCTTGTAATAACTCAAGATTAAGTAAGGTTTAAGACTGTTTCCTTATACAAACACACCGTATGCCGACAGTGAGTACAAAATAGGCAATGGGCACTAGTCACAGGAATACCCCTAGGCACTAGTTAGTTGTGAGCCCCAGGTACCTCGTATCTCTGTGAAAGTAACCATAATAAATATCCATTCTTGTGCACGAGCCACTAGTAGGGAACATACCCATAACCTAGTGGTCCCCAATCATCAACATCATCATATTTTAGTTAGTGTTGTCATCGTCAAACTTGCTACGTGAAACAGGGGCCAACCCCCACAAAATCACTAGCATACTAGTACACGTCCGCCCACCTAGATACCCGGGATTCCCTTTAGTGCTCAATCAAGTTACACATATTATAAAATACACATTTCACATCCCCATTCCATTCCAAAACCATAAAAACACAAACATCCCATAATCATTCTTCACATTTCTTACACTAATCAACAAACCGCTAAATATTTCGGTAAAACAATTTCATGAAGTGTATTGAGGCTTTGCACATAAAACTCTTTCAAAAACACTCTTTAAATTATAAAAACACATCATAAACAAAACAAATCATATTTGGAAGCCCAATAAACATTTAGTAAAATCATTTAATGGACCATGAAACAATCCCAATTTCACAAATTTTTATATACAAGTAAAACACTCCTTCATTTCTAGGAAATGCCAAACGGGCCTTTAATTATTTTCTCATAACTATCCTTTGAAGAAGGTATGAATTTTAATTCTATGAAGGATCTGTATAAACACAATTTACAGCAGAAAACCACATTCATAAATCTCTTATAATACTCAGGTTACATATTCAAAACACGTCCATTTTAATAAAGATGTGAAACAGTCCATTTTTGGGCATCTTGGGCCAAAATATGTTGTAAATCAAAACAAACTTGATTGTAAAAACAAATACAAATAATAAATCCATATAAGTACCAAAAATACCATTTATCATTATTCCAATTACTTTATAAATCCAAACAAATAACTTTTAAATCACGCATCACACATAAAAGTCAACTGGGCAATTTACCGAACACATGACATGCCCTTTTTAAACAAAACAATTTATTTTAAGTACATGAAAAGGAATAAAAAACCAATTGAAAGCCATATTTTCATTCAAGATACTGTAACATGTTAAAAATACCATAGACCATATTATAAACCTCACAAAATATTTGCAAAAGATAACGGAACATTTAAACAAACACTTGTTGAGAACTTTCATGACAAAACAACACTATCGTTCACAAACCAATGATTAAACAACCACTTTGAACACCAATAAAATTATCCAAAGGATGAAAAACAATAATAAACATATATATCTGGTGTTAAATATAATAAAATGATGAAACTTGAATAATAAAGTCATGTGCAAGGGGTATCCTCCCTCAAATCTTTGGCGTAATTGAAATGCACACCCGAAATCACCCGCCGCGGGTTTATAAACCATAAAACTATAAATATCAGACCTAAACAAACAGAAACCCCATCAAAAAACATGGTATAACAAAACCCTAGGTCGATCAATACTAGGGGATAAAATAAATCCACGAAATAATGAAAGGAGGGGCAAGAGGAAGGAGAAAGGAGAAGGAATCTCACCTTTCACCCTAGAAAACTTTTCGTCTTCCATTAGATCTGCAACCCTATAGAGAATGGAATTGCTTGAAATTTTTTGGAGAGACTCCTACGGTCATTAAGAACTAGGGGAAGAAAATTTGTGGCCAAAATAATACTAATTGAATGAGTTATTGGGGAAACAATTTACCTTATCAATTTTGGACGTTTTGAGGAAACCAGAGAACAATCTCCCTAATACGAGACACATATGAGCTCCAAAGAGGGAAAATCTATTATGAGGGCTACGATAGGGTTATTGGATTCGAGGGGGAGGTGGAATCACTGGAAAAGAGTAAAAAATGAAAACGATATAAATGAAACAAATTATTTTTTTTAAAACAGGAAATGGGCCCATGGGCTGGCCCAATACCTAAATAAGTAACCAGAATTCACCCAGCTTATGAATTTCTAATGGGTCCAAAAGGATAAATAAATTTTAATGTATCAGTATAGGACAAGTGGTAAGTTGAATGGGTGAAAAAAGATGAAAAACAAAAGAGTTATAAAAGAAACAAATTCAGTTTTTAAAACTGGGAATGGGCTCACGGTTGGCCCAAATCATGAAGTAACCACCCTTTCTTCAAAAACTACTAAACAAACAATGGTGATCCCAAATTAGGGTGGTTAGACATATATGAAACTTCAAAACTCAACATTAATCTCATCAAATACCCATGAAATGGATCTGGATTTATAATGGGCCGGATCAATACAAAGACAGGAAAAAAAACCGTGTGTGACAATTCTCCCCACCATTAAAGCTTTCCGCCCTCGGAAAGCCATAACACATTCCGGCTGAAAAAAAAAACAACACATATGGATTCCAGAATTTACTACACACCATTAAGAATAAACTAGAACTAGAAATTTTCTTAGGAAGAAAATCTAGGAGACCCATGGTGTGTCTCCCCACCATTAGAAACCAACTAGCAATGAATAGACAAGAATTGAACATGAGCTAGAGTTGGGACTCACTCACACAAGCCCAAAAAAAACACTCCTAAAAAAACTACTATACCAAGTTAATAGGGTTACAACATGAACATATAAACCACCCACTCTTGAATGGAGGGGACAATAACTTGGTCGACACATTCAGCACAATTTTGGACCCTCGTCACTTGGGGATGGGAGGGAAGGGGACCCAATAATTTGGACACTAAAACAACAAAAGAAACAAAAAAACTACCAAAAACTCTCCCCCTATGAATAGGTAACACCACAACTGCACCTGATTTTTATAGGCGGTACACACAGGGACATTGATTGAAAACCCACATCCATGAAGGAATAACCATAGACATTGTGTGAGGGGTTAAGTCCACCATGCTTGTTGCAACAAAGGGAAATTCATAGAAATGAGGAACCAAAACATTGAAATAGTAACTAACTTACCAAAACAGAGGAGTAAGGATCTTAATCTAGCACTCCAAACCTCTGTTGATTTTCTGACTGCGTTAAAAGCTTCACTCCGAGGCCCATGGCTGGAGCCCTGATTCTTGAAGCATTTGTTGCACTGCAGTTAGGTGATAAGGATCACACCACTCAAAAAAAACCACACTTGATCACCTAACAAAAACCTTAATCTAAATAGGAACTCATAGATACATATCAAAATTCTATCTCACTCCAAACAAGGGGCATAATGGACAAGGAATACGATGAAACACATCAACATCACCGAACACAACTGCTCTGTCCAAAAGAATTATCATGACCTAGAAACACTTTTAATATATCACAAATAGCTCTCTATTCCAACAAACAAGTTGAGGCATCATCAAAATAGGTGGATTTAAATTTTAAAGGAATCCTTAGGTTTATCAGCATGAAAGATTTCCAACGCAGAACTATCCATGGCCACATCACAACATCAAACACATTTTTAGAAACCCAATGAAAATTACTCCAAAACCAAGAAACCAACAAGATATCATCTCAAGATACAACAAGAGTATGAATTGTAGATCACAAAGAAGCTTACTGAATAAACAACTCTTCTAAAACATAGAAAAATCAAGCCACATAACCATTGGTTTTAAAAAAAAGGCCACAATTTTCAGCTCAAAACAATTTTGAAAAATCAAACTAACCTAGTGGGTTTCCACATTCACCAATGGTGTTTCATCTAGTCTCACCCACATGCACATTTCCATGCCACCCCTGGCACCCAACCACCATACCATATAGGCCATAATTCCAGATATAAATAAAACTGTTCATGTGAGCACCCATGAAAACACCAAAGGCTAAAATTAAACATCATAATTAAAAAAAACAATTTACCTTCAAAAGGAACACCAACCACCAAGTCAAAAACCATTTTCATATTTCACAAAAAAAACCACAATTAATTAAGAACCATTTTCTTAAAAACCTACCTCCTATTATTTTTAAAAACTTTTTAAATAACCAAGCCACTCCAAACAACCCCTTCCCATTTTTTTTTTAAAAAAATTTCAGCAAATTATATTTTCATAATCCGAGGTCCATTGAGACCAATACCGTTTGTAGTAAAACACCAACCGATCAAAACCAATTGCCAAAACTAATTTATCCAATTCAAAAACTTTTTAACATCCTAAAATACCCCATTTAAAAAAAAATCCAGAATCACTTTAAAATGATTCAAAAATTCAAAACATTTTATTTCAACAAACCACAAGTTTAGATTATGGATAATCCAATCCCTATAAATCATTTCTACTTCCCTCAATTTTTTTTCACAAAAACACAACCTTCCTAAACAATTATTATATTTAATAATTGAAACCCCCTTTTATTCACTTTTCAAAATCTAATTCTTACATTAAAACCCATTTCCACAATTCTAACACAAGGATTTTAAAAACAAAAATTCAGAATTCAAGAAAGGTTCAAGAGACCCAAGAAAAAGGGAACTAGTGTCGGTGGGTGACTTGACCATATGGTTGGCGGCCATATGCCAAACACAACACCAACACAGAGAGACTTATTATGACCATTCCCCAGCTCCACATGGCTTGCCAGGCCCTGTGAGCTCATGAAGGCCATTGGTCAGACTCCCCTTGTCATATCCCAATACCAAACAATCAACTAGAACAAAGGACACTAATAAAACCGGACTTCCATGGAAACCTGAGGATTAGAACAAGAAAGAGTTCGCGACGCTCTTCTTGCACTTACCCCTCAAGTCCCAAAAATCCTACTCCATCTACCTTGACATCCCCAAAATAACAAGGGTGCTCTAAAAAGAAAGGTCTGCTAATAGCCGACCTCCTCTGATACCATTTTGTCACGAACCAACCCGAGTCGACCCTGAACCGGTCACCCAGGCTAGCCCGCGACAAGTCCCAAGAGACGTTCCCGATCCTCCCGGGATGGTGACAAGCACCATGGGCTTCAATAGAGTACACAAGGGAACGATATCACCCATATATAAACAATCAAACAAACAGCGGAAATAAACGGACAACCCAAAAAGAATTTATAGAAAAATTGAACTAAATATTATTTGTACAAGAAACTAAAATTAGAACAAAACCAACAACTCAACTGAACAATTCCGATGAAAAAAAGTAACTCCATGTGACACTTCTGGTCACTCTCCAACACAATGATAAAAAGTCGCCCAAGGTGATCGAACTAAAGATGAAACCTGCACAAGGGATAAAAAAAGAAGACTATAGGCGTGAGTATTAAAACTCAGTAGGTTAGCCCGGTATTCTATTCCCAATGAACATTACTTTAAAATAAAAGAAACAACAATTAATAGTTTTAAATTGAAGATTGGAAAGTATGGTTTTCAAATTAGGTTTCACGCTATAATAATTATCAGACAAAAACATGCAAGTTTAATAAACAAAAATGCAAGTAACAATTATTTTCAAAGAGGTGAAACTTCAAAATGAAAATAGTTTTCAAGAGAGATGATTTAAATAATTTTAACATTCAAATAAATAACACATACTACTGAATTTACCAACCAAACACACCGTATTCCGACGGTGAGTACAAAATAGCCAATGAGCACTAGTCACAGGAATACCCCTAGGCACTAGTTAGTTGTGAGCCCCAGGTACCTCGTATCTCGGTGAAAGTAACCATAATAAATATCTGTTCTCGTCCACGAGCCACTAGTAGGGAACATACCCATAACCTATTTTTCCCCAATCATCATCATCATCATATTTTAGTTAGTGTTTTCATCGTCAAACTTGCTACGTGAAACAGGGGTCAACCCCTACAGAATCACTAGCATACTAGTACACTGCCGCCGACCTAGATACCCGAGATTCCCTTTAGTGCTCAATCAAGTTACACATATTATCAAATACACATTTCACATCCCCATTCCATTCCAAAACCATAAAAACACAAACATCCCATAATCATTCTTCACATTTCTTACACTAATCAACAAACCGCTAAATATTTCGGTAAAACAATTTCATGAAGTGTATTGAGGCTTTGCACATAAAACTCTTTCAAAAACACTCTTTAAATTATAAAAACACATCATAAACAAACCAAATCATATTTGGAAGCCCAATAAACATTTAGTAAAATCATTTAATGGACCATGAAACAATCCAAATTTCACAAATTTTTATATACAAGTAAAACACTCCTTCATTTCTAGGAAATGCCAAACGGGCCTTTAATTATTTTCTCATAACTATCCTTTGAAGAAGGTATGCATTTTAATTCTATGAAGGATCTGTATAAGCACAATTTACAGCAGAAACCCACATTCATAAATCTCTTATAATACTCAGGTTACATATTCAAAACACGTCCATTTTCATAAAGATGTGAAACAGTCCATTTTTGGGCAACTCGGGCCAAAATATGTTGTAAATCAAAACAAACTTGATTGTAAAAACAAATACAAATAAGAAATCCATATAAGTACCAAAAATACCATTTATCATTATTCCAATTACTTTATAAATCCAAACAAATAACTTTTAAATCACGCATCACACATAAAAGTCAACTGGGCAATTTACCGAACACATGACATGCCCTTTTTAAACAAAACAATTTATTTTATGTACATGAAAAGGAATAAAACACCAATTGAAAGCCATATTTTTATTAAAGATACTGTAACATGTTAAAAATACCATAGACCAGATTATAAACCTCACAAAATATTTTCAAAAGATAACGGAACATTTAAACAAACACTTGTTGAGAACTTTCATGACAAAACAACACTACCCTTCACAAACCAATGATTAAAAAACCACTTTGAACACCAATAAAATTATCCAAAGGATAAAAAACAATAATAAAAATATATATATGGTGTTAAATATAATAAAATGATGAAACTTGAATAATAAAGTCATGTGCAAGGGGTATCCTACCTCAAATCTTTGGCGTAATTGAAACGCGCACCCGAAATCACCCGCCGCGGGTTTATAAACCATAAAACTATAAAGATCAGACCTAAACAAACAGAAACCCCATCAAAAAACATGGTATAACCAAACCCTAGGTCAATCAATACTAGGGGATAAAATAAATCCACGAAATAATAAAAGGAGGGGGAAGAGGAAGGAGAAAGGAGAAGGAATCTCACCTTTCACCCTAGAAAACTCTTCGTCTTCCATTATATCTGCAACCCTATAGAGAATGGAATGGCTTGTAATTTTTTTAGAGACTCCTAAGGTCTTGGAGAACCAGGGGAAGAAAATTGGTGGCCAACAGAATACGAATTTAATGAGTTAAGGAGGAAACAATTTACCTTATCAATTCTGGACGTTTTGAGGAAACTAGAGAACAATCGCCCTAATACGAGACCCATATGAGCTCCAAAGAGGTAAAATAGATTATGATTGCTAAGATAGGGTTATTTTCTTAGAGGGGGAGGTGGAATCACCGAAAAACAGTAAAAAATGAAAAATCTATAAATGAAACAAATTATTTTTTTTAAAACAGGAAATGGGCCCATAGGCTGGCCCAATACCTAAATAAGTAACCCAAATTCACCCAGCTTATGAATTTCTAATCGGTCCAAAAGGATAAATAAATTTTAATGTATCATTATAGGACAAGTGGTAAGTTGAATGGGTGAAAAAAGATGAAAAACAAAAGAGTTATAAAAGAAACAAATTCAGTTTTTAAAACTGGGAATGGGCTCACGGTTGGCCCAAATCATGAAGTAACCACTCTTTCATCAAAAACTACTAAACAAACAATGGGGATCCCAAATTAGGGTGGTTAGAGATATATGAAACTTCAAAACTCAAGATTAATCTCATCAAATACCCATGAAAAGGATCTGGATTTCTAATGGGCCGGATCAATACAAAGACAGGAAAAAAAACCATGTGTGACAATTGATATGTAATAGTTATGTCCTAATTATCTAAAACTCTAAACCTAAAAAGATCCTCAATGTTAATTATTCATTTAATTCAATAATAAGTAATTTTTAAGGCCGGGTCCTTATATTATTCATGAGAGATATTATTTTCCTAAATATGTATATAATTAATATTATACAATTACTTATATATTTATGATATTTTATGAATATATATTTTTTAAAAATTAAATATAAACATATAAATAATTATTGATTTATAATTTTAAACTCATTTATAAATGTCAAAATCAGATTAACTGACCGAGTCAGAATATTTCATTATGAACGTATTTTTATGTTCTTATTTAGAACCCGATTCTTCAAAAGAATATGAGTTATCGATATATATCAATCCAGATTCATGTGATATATTTTCTATAATGTTAATATTTATATTCTTATTTTAATTCATTACTCTTAAAAATTATAGTTTAATGTTTCATTTTATAATATATATATATATAAATACATCTAGAACATCATAAGAACATGAATTACCTTTTATGATCCCGTTTTGTTCATACCTGTGTTTACCCATTCTTGATAATCATGAATATAAATTCTCCATTTTTTAAACACCCTTAGATATTAATTTTTATCACCAACTTTTATAACAAGCATTATCTTTTTTGAGTAAGTAGAATCATTTTTAAATTTAAATTATGATAATTACTTTTTTTGTATATTATCCATAAAAAATATTCTAATTCATAATAATAAAATTCAGAAAATAATTAATTTTGATTATATTCTATAATTTCACTATTTAATATATTGAGGCCTTAATTTTATTCAATTTTCTAATAACTCTATATAATCTATTCCAAATAGAACATTATCTTCATATCTTTCCCCAAATAAAACTTGCTAAAAATAAAAATACTAAATATATTGATCATTATATTTTTACCATTATGTTAAATAATTTTAAATAAATGATATTCCGGTATATGAGTCTTCCGGTTAATTATTTTGTTTTTATAAAATCTATAATGTGTAAATTTATATACTATAGAGAGATCATGTACATTTTAAAACAAGATAAGCAGCTAAAACAATTTCATCCAGTTTCATATTACATAATATTAATCAATAAATAATTTTAAAAATATAATGGAATAAGTACATTCTATTTTCTCTAGTTCAATTTCAAGTAATATTTAAGGTATTTACATAATGTTCAAATGAACAATTCTCAGATTCTTAAAGAAAATGTCCATTCAAGGATACCAATATCTATAATATCCAATATAAAAAAATTATGTCATTGATATATACTACTATAATTTAAACATAAAAATTTGATCAAAAAATATATTCAAATTCATTTTCCTTTCAAAATTTAAAATTATATTAAAAAACATATAAATATTGAATGCATAAATGAGTTTAATAAAATAAATAGTTCAAAAAAATTACAATTTTTTACTAATTATTAGATCCTCTATATGATGGATGAATGGGAAATAATTTTTGATTTGACCTCCATTTTTCTTTTGAAATAACTTATTAGAGTTTAAAATAATATTTTTAGATTAAAAATAAATTAGAAAATATATACTTGTTTAATAGGTTGGATCAATAATACTATAAATCCACTCATCACACACTCAATGTGATAGTATATAACTTCTATAATGTGACATGACTTATAATGTGGGATAAAATCCCATTACAAATAACTTTTTACACATTGATCCATATAAAAATACACTAAAATTGTGTAATCTATAAGGGGATGCCAAATAATCCATTTTATATAAAAGAGGCACAAATTATAACTATTGTTTTGATTTGAAGAAATATCCAGCTTACCATTGTTTGAACAATGTAAAAATCTGGAAACAGATATGTTTTACTATAACATGCAAAAAATAGAATTAATATTTCATAAAGTGGTATAAATAGAAACCAAATTCTAGATTTTGAATATAAAATCCAAAAAATAAAGAAGAACGCAAAAATAAAATATTATTATAATAAATTATAATAAAAACAGGATATCATATAGAATAGATTGTATTTCATGACATCAATGGTCCAATATAAAGTCATGTTTTTAAGAATGATTCTTTCCCTGAGAAATTTCATTATTATTTTTAAAAAAATAGATTCCACCAAATATTTTATGAAATCATCACCTTTCTAAACATCCACTGATTTAGTCAACCTCAATTGAAAATAATTCATTACGAATTATATATCTTAAACATTTATATCATATATATTGAAACAAGAATATTCCAACTACTGTAGTTCATCATTTATGAATTAAAATAATTTCTATGAAATTAATACAATACGTTCATGTTGGAAGAGGCCTCAGTATTCATTGGAAATAAAACAGTTATAATGAACAAAATAAACAAAATAATAAATTTTTTAACTGAATGTAATCCAAATAAAATATGGTTAAATCAATTTAAATAATCCTTATAAATATTGTATTCTTTTATGATAATAAATCATTGTACCATTGTAAAAATCCAATTATAACCAAATATTTAATTTAATATCATAAATATGATTTAGGAATAGTTAGTAATTCCTCTTCTCATGATATTTTCATATTATTTTACATAAATCATTTCAAATGAAATTTTCATGTAATAAAATAATTAATATCTGATTATAAAACAAATTATTTAAATTAAAACATATATAATAATCATATATTAGTTTGAAATGGTGAAAAATATATTAACATAGTTAAATGTTTTGTTTTTTTTAATTTTTTTATTATAGAGTAAATGTATAACTCATAGAATCCCTTAATATTTATGATTTTCATATTATTGAATCAATCAATTAAAAGTAATGTACTAAGATATAAATAATAATTTATTTTAAAAAGTGAACACAAAATAAACTCACTTCATATGATGAGAAATATTATATGATACTTGATAATATATTATATAGTAAACATTTTATATATTAAAATGTTAGGAAAAAAATATTCCTATAATATGTAACCCATATATGATAGAAAACAAATGTATGGTAGGTATTATGAATAATATAAAATTTCATAAGATCCATAAATTTGAAAAAATTTCAAATTAAATTCTTTTAATATATGAGTCATTCTTGAAATCATAGTAACATGGATTTTTCATCAATATACTGTGAACTTAATATATGATATCTCATTCTTAGAAATTTTTAGTACATTAATGTGTGACCATAAGACTATTGACATAATACATTGATCCCTATGTCATTAAAAATATGCCTACTTCAATGTGATTGTCCAAAATATCTTTGGGATTTCTATTCACATTGAGTTATCTCACCATTTCTAAATGGACCATCTCACCATTTTTTATTCATGTTCTCTAGTCATAAATTTTAATAACATTGGTTCTAAATTTATGACCTCAATATATATTCCTCGACATGATAACTAATCCGTACAATCATGGGCTCTTCCATTCACATCGTGTGTTTCATTTTCATTCATGATAAATTATACCAAATTTTGGAAGGATAATTATGATTATAAACTATATAATATATTAATTGAGGTCACATTAATTTTTGAAAATTGGATTTCCATTAATTTAATGTTTTCATATCCCATTTTTCAATGTAATAAACCTCATCTTTTTTGTCAAATATATCTTTCCATAAATATCAAATGAACTATTGTTACCTATAAGATATGAAAATAACAATGGAATGAGTTATAACAATCACTATGTTGATAACCCAGATAATACATCATTGTAAAATTTATTTATATTCCCAGTATTTATTCACCTCTCTATATCAATAAAAAAATGATCACAAAAAATCCACGAAACTTGTAAAAAAAAGAAAACCCATCAATAGAGGAATAATAAGAATCTAACTCGCTAATAAATAATCCTCCCCTATATGAGTATTTTTAATATTTTATTGAACATATAAATTAGATGAAAACATCAGTCCTAAAGAATCAAATTTTTGGAGTTAGACTAAGTGACCTTTAAAAATATAAATACATGATCATTAGGTCCCTTGGGCTAGAAAAAGTGTATAACATTACCTGTATATGTAATATTGTTTAAAAAGATCATGAAATTGTCTAAAAAATGTAATTTTTGTTTTTAGTACATATATACATTAATAACAACATTCTAAAATTATAGATTTAGATTTTCATCATTATGAGTTTATTATATTATATATATAAATATACCAACTACATTGTATAGTGGTGTAACATATGAATATTCACCATTTTGAGTAGACTTATAGAATGAAATAATTTTTATTATATGAATGGAAAAATCTAGTGACTGTTTGTAGTTTATATAACATTACACATTCATGTGTACACATCTCAGAGGAAGACATTTCTCCGATCCAAATAGATGAAATTCATTACGCGATGATGGAATATATACAAATACCATTATTTGATCACACTATAAGGAGGGGTATATTTTCACTATGGAAATAGAAAAACCCTAGTTTATTGTGATTAATCATATTCCTATAATCTACCTTGAGCCTATTCCTTAGAGTAAATTTACATTGGCTCAGTTGGTTGGAGATCACGATTTACAATTTTTCATTAAAATTGAATATTTAGGTAAATTTTATTATATTTTTTATCTATCATCATGAGTATAATGAATTATCAGGATTTGAGGATCATAATGAGGCAAGAGATTGACAGATACGAAAATGATGTAAAATAGTGTTTTTTGTCTTCCTTCTAATGAGGTGACAGAAACATATACATTTTAGATTAGCTCTCTCATCATGAAAGAATACATATATTATATAACATTATCAATCAAGGCATATAGGATGTAGTATAATCATTTTCATGAATCAATGATACAAAAATGATCTTCTGAATCGATGGAATACACTTATAATTAATGAAAAATAACTAGCTAAAAAATTAACATCCATTCCGTCCACATAAAACTTTTGAAGTGCTTTCAATTTTCCCTGATAAAAACTAAAAAATTAAGTATATCATATATAATATGGGTATTTTATTGGAGAGTTCAATATATCAATGCCTATTCTTATGTGGATTTATTTTTCCAGGTCTCTATCCCTGCTATATGATTTTTTAAATCCTATTAAACAACCATCCTAAGATATTTAGATCAAGTTATAAATTCCGTCAAATTATGTTATAGTAGAGATATTTTACCTTTCAAAAACTTCATAAGGATATCTTTTACACTATAATATATGAATTGGAAGTAAAATGTGTCAGACCCTAATGATTATTTCAATCACTAAAGTCTATGTAGCTTAACTGATAGATTCTATATGCGGTCTTCTAGATTAACATCAAAATTCACCAACTATACATGATTATGTATGAAACAATAATAATTTAGGTTTTATTTATAGGGATTTGAGACACTTTATTAAGTGTGATTTATTCTAAAACCAAGCCATTAGAGTGGATCACCAATTAATATACATTTTATCTAGAGATCCCTGATGTAATTTGATCCTTAGTTGACTCATGTAATTGAGGAATGGAGTTGAGATCTTCTATACTTGACTCTATTCATTGTGAAAATGTTGGAAAAAATCAATAAGTAAAATATTATATATAAACTTATGATTATAAAAATTACACACACATCACTTTGGATATATTCCATATGGTTGTTTGAAACCCCACCTGATGCACATCTCTTTCTTTACATCTGACATGTAAATACTCATCTATTATGACATAGAAATTGTTCAATAATATCATTTCAATAATTGATGTCATGAGAAAATATTTTTATGATAGTTTTTTGTGATTAGAGACTATGATATGAACATAAATTATAAAGACAACCAACCAAATTGGTTGTGCTGGATCCTCTAGGCTGGAAAAATCTTCTATGGATACATCAAAACTTAACTCGGGTGGCACAAGAGGGCACACTTCTGATGGTCCCTAAAATGCGTTTTTATTCATTGGGTAAGGTGGTAGACTCTCCACCTATCATGGATCAAATTAGATTTTTTATTTTATAAAAAGTGGTGGATGATTATACATCTTTATCAAGTAGATTCAATAGAGAAACAAATTGGTGATGTTTACATTAAAGAGGCACACACCCTTATGATTCTTTCCTAAATTCCAAAATATTAGTTATGTCAGTAGGGATATAAAGTTTTGCAGATTTTATACCCATAATCAACATTACATCATTGATTGAAATATATTCTTGAATAAGTTATGGGTTCATGATGTGATTCATGAAAACAAAAAATTTTATTGACTTCATTGGTTAAACCTCTTCTCATACAACAAAAGGGGAAGGTGGAACAATCATTTTCAGTTATCCCTTCATCATATATACATTGTTCATCATAGTTGAAGTTTTAGAATCCCCCATGAACCCTAATTTATATCATCATGACATTCATCAGACTAATTAATGATAGTAGACAATGTGTTCAGTGAATCTAAATGTTAGAATACCTAAAAATTGTGATTAAACAATAGATAACCCTAAATTCTATAAAATTTTATTATGAAATGTAATCATGGCTGACATCAGAACCCTTTATATGTATTTGACATGTGATGGTTATGGGTTTGATAATGAATCTGGAGGGGACCACATCTTTGGTCGGATGACATAACAATATCAATCGATTTCCACTATCGATGTAATCTACTATCTTGGGGAAACCACATTTTACTCCTCATGAAAGACCCCAACATTAGTGTCATCCAATTTCATACAATAATTAATGTAATATATAGACTCATAAATTATATTGGATGATCCTTTTAAATATAGGTAAAAATAAATCATTAAATTAATGTGAATCATAAATTAATTTATTTTTTTGTTTGAATAATAAAAAAATTCTCTATAGATGATTGCATACAATTCATTGTCAAAAGACTATTTGATCATTTCCACACGGGATCCTTGGACATTCTGGCCTCACAACCAGCAACTAATGTGAACTACCATGAAAATATCTAGGATCATCATCCAAAAATCATTGAACTATATTACAACCTATTTAATACTAGTATTTAATATAAATCCATAAATATATATAAATTTTCTATACATTAAATATATGAATATCACACTAGAGGACTGCCTATATGTCCATAATATCAGTTGTGGGGGACCAATTTTCCATAACATAACAAACTAAATATCAACATGATAAAATGATCCATCAAAATTCATTAACCATTAACCAATGGAAGAATAAATATTTTTTTTGATTTCATTTTTATTAGACCTATAAAACTCATCTTAGAGAGTTTATCACTATTAATGACTACGTATTTTCTCTCTCATGATTTGTATGGTGGGTCCAAGTATAATATATAAAAGAGAGTAATGGTTAGGGTTAATATAATATAATTTATTCTTATTTTTAGAAATGTCTACTAAATTTTTTTTGGGTACCACATTTACCTCCCATTTTGGAAGTATATTTTATAACATAGCTGACACTAGTTTTCAAAAGTCCATTTTGATACAGAGTCATCCATCATAATCTTAATTTGGAATCAACCTAATGGATAAATATATTTTTGTTTTCTTAATATAATAATTTTTTTACTTTCATAATCATTTCCCTTATATTTAACACTCCTATTGAATAATATTCTATAATGATGTCTATTTTTCATTCTGTAACATAACATTAGAGGCACCAAAACATTCTAGAAAATATTTGCACCATAAAAAAACTCCAATTTGATTTCATAACTGAACTAAGACATTAGTATGAATTCCTTACTAGCCATATTAGATGATCATGCATAATATTCACCACTAGATTCACTTATTATATATTCATTTTGGGGATTATCATTGTGAAAAATCATGAACACATGGTGATATCATTGAAGTTTCACATTTTTTACATATTTAAATAGAATATATCTGATGCAATATGAAGCATAGATAAATAAAAATAAAATTCACCACATATATTTTTAATTGAAAAAGTGTCTTAAATAAAATATTTTGTTTACAAATCCATCGTATAGGTACTTGAAAATGAACTAATAGAGGAATTGGTACCTTATCTATATTAATGGTCAGAAAACATTAGTGATTGGTTTCTAGGAAAATAATAACTAGGTTTATATACACCACTAACACCAATTTGACCTCCATCATAAAATGTATTGGACTCACATCCTTAAGGGAGATTCATACCATATGAAGGAAAATAACGAGAAACATTTCTATAAACCATACTAATCGTGTCTAAGAATGGATGGTAAACGTTGTAAACCTATTATGTACGCATACCTATATCCAAATATATCAAACACATTCATTGAATTTGAGATTTTTATATAGATGGTATACCCATTGGGAAAAGGTTTCTAGTAAAACCTCAACGAGATACTAGTTAATAATTTCTAGTATCCTCAATGAAAATGTTTGTGTGAGGGCAAAGAATTATCGTTGTTGTGATATATGAATATAGTTAGATTTCAGGGGACAATAATGGTGTACTTCAATGGTTATGTCATTATGTATTTAGGGGAGAGAATTCATTATATATAGACACATGAATTGTGGAACTAATGGTCTTATATACATCCAATATGTTGATCACCACCTCCTTATGGTAAAGCTTGATGGTATTCATTTAAGGACTCCAATATTTGAGGAACACAATTATTATATGAACATTATTTTAAAAATATGAGTGGGTGATCTTGGTTGATTTTTATATACTAGTTTTATTTATCGTAAAAATGAATTATTTTTATGTTAAATGAGATAATATGCTCACATATGCACATTAATCATGCCACCCAAAAAAGACATGGCATTATTTTCTATTAAACCATTGTGTTCGTCCATGGATGATGTCTGGACGTTAAAACTATAACAATATAATTTTTAGAATTGATGGGAATGGGAAATAATATTGGATTTATTTTTTGTGATGCATTATGAATACATGTGTGGCCTCACATTCATTAATTCTTTTTTCTTCATATGATATGCAAAACTAAGTTAATTATTATACTATGTGAACTATGATCCCAACATATTTGTATAATTATTTTTGAAGTAATCATATATCGATAGATTTTTTTTCATTGCATTGGCTTGATTGCATAAATCATTTACTTTTAGATATTATTATATATAGATCTAACCAAATAAAATAAATTGGATGGCTACTGACTAGAATTCCCTTTCATGAAATCATAAAAAATAAACTTAATATAGAGAGTGGGATCTTTTTACATGGTAATTATGTCTTCACATTCCATTTTAATTCCCCCCAAAAAATAAATTATAAATTTTTTATCTCCAATAGTATAGAGATAATAAAACTATAGACAATATTAGTTATCTAGAATATGTGAAGAAATAGGTGATGCAATATTTTTTCTAAACTGACAAAATCTTTGGTTTAACTCAAGTGACTTTACCGAAGACCCTTCACTTAGATTAAAACATATTAGATGTCACATTGAGGGAGCCTTGCTAAGGTCTTTTAAACTAGAATAATTTATTCATTTAACATCACATATGAATATCCTATGGTTATAATTAGGTAGGTCTATTTAATAATTCATTTCATCCAGTTGAGGTAGACCAACGATATTGAGAATGATATTTTATATTTCATCCCGGATGGACAAATGAAGACTGAAGAAAATTGAATACATAGATGTATATATTTCACTCATGTTGACATTTGTATTCTCTGGGGTAGTTTTCTGCAATATCTTATAGAGGTACAGATTAATTCACTTATTTTATAATTCTTCCTTCACTCAATCAAACCCATTTAAAATTTTCCCCCAAACTACAAGTATGAGAATAAAATTTTTATCATAAATAATTTATCTATCTAGAGTAAGAGGTACCTAAAAATTTCATCATATACATTCATATTATTATTCATTCATGGGTGGAGTTTTCTAGTGCACATTTTATTGGTAGAAGGTTTTGAATCAAGAATGTATCAGGACTCTAAGATGTTATTTATTACTTCATGTTGGACCATCAGCTTTCCCCCATGTCATTTTTCAATGGTCTTTATGTATAAATCCATGATTACATTTTTTTAGGTTATATGAGGTTAAATGTTCCTATATCCCACACCCTACATGATTCTTATTCATTTCATTCTCTTAACTATTTCCATAAATTAATATCTAATTTTCCTCTTAAGGAATACCATTAAAACTCCCACATTGAATCCATTTTTTTAAATAGATTATCAATATGTATCCCCCTCCACCAATGCCTATCTTCCTAATATATATAACTTATGGATATTATAACCAAATATAATGTAACAAAAGTGGGGTAATTGTGTCATATGATGGAAAATACATCTTCATATACCCAAAGATATTCAATATGAGGGATCAGGACCCCTACAGTCTCCAATACAAGAGGATAAAGAGACCATCCTCTTGAGGATGACCCCAATATGGTGTAACAATCCAATTAATATAATTATTTATTTATATGAGGGGGAAGAACTTCCTCCCACAATAATAGAAGAGTTAAAAAATTTCCATACCTAGACAAGGGATGAATCTTATCTATACAAAAAACCATATCATCCTCTTTTCCATGACTCTACTAGGGTGATCATATTTCCCTGACTCATTTTTTGAGAAACCATTCTCCTATTAATTACTTGGGTAATCCCATTTAAATATCATTCAATAAGGGGAAACAACTATCTACACTAATTTACTTTATTCAATAATCATCCATTACTCCCACTCTACAGTAGTATATAAAATCTAAATTTAGTGGTGTGTAATCCCATTAGCATTTTTCACTACCTAGGTAGCCATATAATATGGATGCATCAATAAAACACCATACAAATAATATTGATCCATCAAACCTACAATATATCATTACATCAATCATTTTCTCTTAATAAGACTAGTTTGTTGAGTTTTCCACTTATAATAGTTATTCCATCATGGTAATAATTGACATGAATTCCACTAATAACAATGGATCCTATTATGAGGATATATGTGAGAAAATTCTAGGCCCAAGGTACCCATATTGGATGATAAAAAATCATGTCCGTCAACTCAAATCGAATAATTGATCCATAAAATAATTGGAGTAATTCGTAGTAGTAATCCACATACCCATTGAAATTAATGCCTAAATTACCATAAAAATAAATTATCCATGTATGTAGTTAAGGGATTCCCAATAGATGAAAAAAATGACTCTCTCTGAATTCACAATTATAATGTATGACACGGGTAAAATTAGGGTATAATTTATTCTATTTATTCTAAAGCACAATCTAGATGTAAAATTTATATGCAACACTCGATAATATTTTCAAAATAAAACTATGTTCAATTACATAGAATATGTGGAACTCATCCATAAAGGAACAATGATATATTATACTCTAAATATTATTATTATAAAATAACCATTAAATTGGAGGGAATGAATATAAAAAACTAATTTATGATATATATATATGTCAAACTCTATATAAATTTATTGATTAATTATTAGGAAACACGAATTCCATTTTTATCGAAGACACCTTATTCATCCAAAAATATATTTTCATGAAAAAAATATTTTTATTGGCACATGTGAAAATATATTATTATTAATGATTCAAAATTGTGGAAAATTTATTTGATAAAAGGAAATTAATTTTTAAAATATTTATATCATGTTTCACTCTTGGTGTGAATTTCATGATTTCTTTGTAACAATTGTTTTTTCTTGAAATTGTAAAAAACAATGATTTTATAAATACATTCATATAATTTCATTAAATTATATAATTGAAAATTCAAATAATATTTTTTTATTTCTTTGAAAACTAAAATATGTACCTTTTTATTTATAATAATATAATTAAATTCATTTTAATAAAATGTTTTAATTATTTAAAAATAAGTTTATTTTTATTCTTAAAGTAACAATTTTCCAAACTTCTTTTATGTGTGTAAACTCCATCAATTTTAATTATTTAAATAAACTCATGTATTAAAAAAATTAATTTTTTTTGTTTATATATCTAGATAAATTAATTGGAATTCATATAATGATGATTCCTAGTTATAGTGTTAATAAAACCTTAGTTATTTCATAAAAAATGCTTTTTTCTTAGAAACTGTTTCTCATTGCAGTTTGTTGGATTAATTATAAAAAACATTCTCACATTGGTGATTTTAATTTCCTAAAATGGGTTGAATATTTTTATTTATAATAATAAATATTCATAAATAATGTTAACATTTCTTTTTTTATAATGAATACTAAAATGAGATAAAATATATTACTATGGTTATGGTTACAATGTGGTTTTACCCATTACAAGTACAACTATTACATTAGTATTCCATAATAAAAGGATTTTATAGGACAAAATCGATTTAATATTTAAATTTATTGGGTGAATAACATCAAAAATGGATATTTAAATTCCATGTTAATGAATATGTTACCAATGTAACAAAATTCTATCATTGTGAAAAACAAAAAAGATTAATGTTTATTACCATATTTGTAAATCTAAAAACATTGTTAAAAAATGTTTTTATTTAAGGTTATAGGATTTTGAGTACCATAAATTTCATTAAATCTTTTATTTTCCATTTTCGTAGTCACATGTCTTGTGAGTGAATCCAAATTATTTAATTGTTTAGTGTATTTTAAAAATGCCACTCTATCTCAATTATAAATGTGAAAACATACCCCATTTTCAACACATATAAAATACATTTTGGATTAGATATTTCCTTCAATTTTAACTTCTAAAACTATATTACCATGTCTTATAATTCACTTATTGATTATAAAATGATTCGTGTAATAATTTTGGTGCAATCATATTGAGGATGCCTGATGTTGAGGAATCATTTTTAACCGAGCGTTATGATTTATTTCTTCTCTCACCTCCATATAATGTTATTAACACAATATTATTTAAAATATTTATTTAAAATATAATTAGTAATTAATTAATTTATAAAATATCTTATATATATCTATCCTTCAAACTAATTATAAACAAACCATCATTCTGTGTACAAATAAATAGCTCCTCATGAGACAATGTAATCTCTTTTCCATCATCGAAACTCCTGAAACACTATCATTTTTTTATTAAAAGTATATATATAATTAAGGAAATATTTATCATTATTTTAGAATAATTTATCATATATATCTAGAAATTTATATTCATTAATATATTATAACATCTTCTATTCATACATGTGGACTACAACCTCCACGAAGCGATGTGATTACTTTTTCATTACCTCATGACATATATGGTATATACCGGTGTCTTTGAATAACTTATTTTATATTTATTATAAATTATAATTTTATAATGATTAAATAATACTTATATTCTTTCCATCATGATCATTGTATAATGTAAACATTACTCATTCGTACGTATGACTTACCATCAACATGACTGTTACATTAAACATTATTAATTAATATATTTCATGAGGGGTTATAAAATTATAATTTTTCTATAATGATATATTGAAATTATTATTATTATGTATGTGAGTAAATACTATTATTATAGAAGTTAGTGAACTCAACAAACTAATCCTTGACATATGATCTTAATATTATGAAAACATTTGGCATGAATATAAAAAATTATTTATTTTAATAAAAAATAACCATAAATAAAATTAAAATAATAATATTTTTGAGTAGGATTATTAAAAAAAGTAACTAAATAAAATAATTATATTATTCAAAAATATAAATAATTTACATGAAAAATTGGACTAAATGTATGAGATCCCTATAAACAACCATTTGTCATGGGGTTTTGAAAATTCAATAACTTACTCATTTTTTCTCTCTGTTTAACATTATGGAAATATTTCAAATTATTTATATATGTATGTAAAAAAAAAAAAAATTCCTCTTCTATTTATGTGGTAATATATTCCTTATATTTATTTCCCAATACATTCATAGTGAAATTTCATTTGATTTTGATATGAGTCCTGATTATGCGTCCCATTTTCCTTCGACAGAAAATTACTTTATTTATTCACTATGATTGATTTAATTTATGTAGAACATTAACAAACCTACTTGGAAACCCTAGTTACCCAATTACTAAGCAAATTCTAACTTGAACCAAATGTTGTACCCCATCCCCTAGGAATGAAGACTAGTACTGAGCATCATACAACATGCATGTGGGAATGAATTTTCCAGAAAAAATAGTTCAAGTAAAATAGATAAGATAATCTTCTTAACAAAGTATATCCACTATAAATAAATTACTAGAATACAACAAGGTATAGAAATGAAAATGTACAAAAAACCATGTACTAAAAATAGGAAAAATATCCTGAAGGTCCAAAATGATAGAACTCACCAATTCCAAAGTTGAAATGAGGGATCCATCTCTAAGATATCCCTTCCCCTTTCTCTAACATGGAAGAATAATGTCTACAAACACCTAAAGGAAAAATTTGGGTGTGAGCCAAATCGTCGTAGGATACCACCAAAGATTTCATAACATATTCAAAAAATATATTAAACAAAATAATTCAATAAATTATAAAGGTAAACATGTTTTTTATTCTAGATTATATTTTTACAAATCATTATATACATTAAAAATGATGGATGGAAATAACTTAAGAAAATGCTTTACAAATTAGGGAATATTTTTGAAAAAATGTCTTAAAAAACATCAATATAAATTAGTTTTTATAAATATAGAAGGCATTTAATGTAGATTTACGACATTTGTATACCTTTATATCTGAAAGTATTAATAAGAAGTGAGCCACATGTTTATATGATAAAATGTACGATAGTATTTACAACTATAATAATCCACACAACAAAAGTGATCATAGAAATATGTATATACACACATCAACATGACAATGGATTGTGGAGACTCCCCACCCTCCCATCAAGGAGGTGACCAGCTATATGTATGTTTTAGAACATTATAATATCTCAGAGTGTTCCCAAATTACTCAACAAATAGAAAAGGATTGTATACACTGTTAGAGAATCAATGATTTGAAATAAATATTAATATTTCTCAGAATACAATTAAATCCCATTCCCCAATTTAAAAATGACCATATTCCATTTAATACTAAAATGGGTTTTAATAAATAACAACCACCTTTCAATGATATAACCCATGGGTTGCTATCAAAAAAATTTAAATCCATTTCGAAAAGATTTAACTCCATTAAATACCCATTCATTCAATTTAATGAATAAATTTCTACACATAAAAAAAATTTATTTGAAATCATTTCCATAAAATTTATGAATTAAATTAAACAACTTAAATTTACCAAAACATAACCCAATTCAATGGAATATGGGGTTTTCAAAAATTTCTTAGCCAAAATTATTTTAAATCACCCCATTCACTGGAATTGGATTTTATAAAATCAAATAAATTAAAATTTGATCAATTTAATTTATATCAGTTGTTGTAATAAATCATGAAATATAAGGTTAATCAATTTGGCTAGTCTAGATGTAACCACCTATCTCTTCCTGAAGTTCCAAACTCACAACTACACTAGTTAACTATAATGAAGGCACAAAAAATAACAAAAACTAATACAAGAAGGGATATCCAACATCAAGTAGGAAAAATACATCAACATTAGGAAGATTTATAGATATTACAAAATATGAGATAGAGAGATAGATTAAGAATGGTGAATAATTCTTACAGAAATAGCACTCGCCAAATAAATGACGTTCGAAAACCAATGGAATGGATCTATAAGAGTTAAAAGACTCCAAAATATCATGGGGAAGGAATTTGGTCGAGAAAATGGTAATTAGAGAGGTTAAAATGAATAAATAACCAAGCGCTGCCACCCCTTTATATCAATTGTCAGGGCATTACCTGACATGTATTCTAGTTACACATCGAAAAGGATTTAATTTCTATGATGGTCATGACACATAAAATATGTAATGTCCCATCAATGATGGCATATTACACTTCATGAAACCCATATTGATGTATTGAAACACTTATGATTTTTAATGGTCAGAACCTCTATTGTTATGAATTAAAAACAGATATGAAAATACTTCACCACGTGTAATGGTAATATATTGCATGTACCCACCACACCATGAACAAAATTTTCGGAATGCACCCAATTGATGTTACATGTAATGATACCATGTTACGTGGTGTTTAATATATTAGATGATTATAAAATCACCTTATTCATTATTGAAAATTCCAACAACTGTCAAAAATTAATATTATAGGAATCAACACAATATAAACTCAACCTAAACTATTCAATAAAAAGGAAAAACCAAGACAATGATAAAGATGTACAAATAAAATTATTAATGGTTTTTTACAACCTATCCGCCATTAAAAAATTATGTCTACATAAATCCAATGAATAATATTCCATGAAGAAAAGATATGGAAACTTATCTCTCATCAGTGCCTCATATTACCATATCTCATGACTATAAAAATCATTATTCTCTAACAGTAGGACCAATGATATATTCTTCCCATGAATTACACTGGTCAAGGAATCAATTATCAATAATTAATGCTCAGTTAAATATAAATCAGGTTCAATCTCTTGATCACTATATCTCAAAAAGTTAGATTTATCTGATAGATTTTTTCTAAGATATGATATATAGAATATGGTAGGTATCAGTGTCAGTTGTGGTGGATGTGCTAGATTATAAATAACATTCACCACCTATTCATAAACATAAAAATGTCCCACAAATAAACTATAAATATCCCCTTGATCCCCAAGACATCAATGACCAAATTGTGGAGAAACCACCATTATTAAATAGTCACCAAATGAAAACTACAATGTTCTATAGTGACAATCAACATAAAACATGTATCACCTATAGGAAATTAATATTTTTTGACGAGTGAACTGAATCATTATTGTTATCTGTTGGACTATACATGGTACAACAAAATATATCTCACCATCCTACAACTATAATAGTGTAAATTTATATTTTTATTCCATTAAATAATTCAAATGGTTATATTTTGATCATGTAATAGTTACTATTATTATAAGAGAACTCAACTAGACCCAAGTGATATACTGAAGCCCCAACTAAAGTTAGAATACAAGTGAGAATCACATCCTCAAGAATTTATATTGTCCTCTCTATTTTCTATCTGACTTCTGATGGTAGGTCATTCTTAGACAATCTAGAGATTACAGTTCCATCTGAAGACCTCTACAAATGTGTTATGTGAATCAAGGTTCTATATACAAAAATATAGAAGATAAAACTACATCGAATCATAAAATCTCATTCACTTAGGGATTTACCAACCCTTTAAATGAGATTTTATCTAGATTGAGTATATAGTGAGTATATTGGGTTAGTTTCTCAATCAAAACCCGTATCACATTATTCTTTATCTGAGTATGAGGAAACCCAATCACAACGTCCACATATATTTCATCCCACATCTAGGTAGGGATTGCGTGTGGATGAAGTAATCCGGAGTGTTTCGGATGCAAGACCTTAACCTGATGGATTGTATGTCTACCAGAAACAATCTCACCAATGTTTGATCTCATTCCTAGCCTCCAGAACTACTTTTGAATGTCATCTAACATCTTTGTGGTTCCTGGGTTCTCCTCTGACTAGGTATTATAAAAATCCCCATCACAACCTTCCATGCAACACACAACATAATGAAAAGGTTTTGGAAACATAAAACATCATTTTTGGTAAATAAACACTTGGTAATTGTCTCCATATCATAAATAAAGTCTCTAATGATGTTATAATCATCATCAAGATATTGTTTATGAAGATGTATCTCAGGAAGAGAAGTTTTGAAATGAACTCCGTCTAGAGTAACATCAACCCCTTTCTTCTGTACTCCAATACGAAACTGTGTAAATATATCCATCAAACTGCACACCTCTAAATATTCATTCACACCCTATTATGGATGTTTCTTACTCAACTCATCTACAAAAACAATCATTTTTCTTTGGGATTTGGTGATGTCAATTTTGAACTACTACATGTACTCCACCCAAAACCTCTTCCAATAGTATAAATATTTTTGAGTGAAAATATAAATCAATTTTTTATGATCTGAAAAAAGGTTAAACCTTTCACCATAATGGTAATTTCACCAACTCTTAAGTGTATGCACCATATCTATGAGTTCAATATCATGGACTAGATAATTCTTCTCATGTGGCCTAATATAATGAGATACATACGAAAATACATTGTCAACCTACATAAGAAAAATTCCAAACCATAATATTTATTCATTATAAAATACCTCATACCCTTACGTGGACTTGGTAATTGTAATGAAATACCAATTCACATTGGATTGAGAGTACAATGAGTCCTTACTAGGCCTTAAGCAACATCCCCAAGAAGCCAAAGGCAGGGAATAAATGTCGAAGGGTTTCTAATCCAAGTTGTGGGAGGATTTACCCTTTAAGAAATAACCCATAAAGAAACCATAACGAAACATTCACTATATGATGAATGAACAAATGAATGACTAATAAAAAATTCATTCATATCAAACTACATCAAGTTACAGAACAACGGAATACCAAAATAAGAATCAAAGTACACAGCGGATGAACAATTCCATACTCTCAAACGACACTACAACTCCATGATCCACAGGGTCCAAGCTTTACAACATCTCCGAAGAAACACCACAAGACACTAGCAATAAGATTCTTTAGCTTTACTTGTTTCCTAGAATACGACATCTATAAAAACAAAAACGTGCCAAAGTAGGGGTGAGTATATAACTCAATAGGTTTTCCCCCCAATGACCTCCCTACTCACGCCACTAGGATATAAGAGTTATCCACATTTATATAAAAACAATTTATAAAAAACTTTTTCTCAAAAGAAATTTATTACTAAATATAAACAAGCATCCAAAAATATTCACAACCAAAGTATTTTCAAGAGTAATTGAAACCTATTTTCTAGTAATTTATCTTTCCAGAAATATAACCAAACAAGCTTTAGAACAATTTCACAAAATCGTTTTTTGGCACTCCCAAACCATTCCACAAACCCATGAAACCAACCATGCATGCTACCTGGAAGGGGGGAGAATACATAACCCTTATCCATCACAACATTGATGAGGGATACTTCTTACCCTTATCCAACCCAAATGCACATGATTTCTTGATGGTGGTGCCATAACCCTTATGCATCCCAACACTGATGGTGAAGACTCCTAACCCTTATCCATCCTGAATGCAATATGAATGTTTTATGGAGGATATCCCTAACTCTTATACATCCCAACACTGATGGGGGATACCCCTAACCCTCATCCATCCCACATACCCTTCAATACACAAAACCATCATGTCAACTACCAATTGTGATCAACCAAGTCAAACCATTTCATTAAAAGTGCTTGTTTATAGAAAATGAATTCCATCAATGTAATTTAAATCTCAAACCATTTCAATAAAATGCCTTTTTTTTTGAAACCCCATTTTTCATAAAACCATTTACTATTTCAGAAAATCCATAATTTAAAATCATCATTTTAAATTCAAAAAGCCAAATCACATTGCATAATAATCACCAAGATTTCACAATTTCAACAAAACCATAAATAATCACTAAAAAAGATTTATTCAATGCTTTTAACAATCAAATACATTCACACAAACCAATTTGAAACTATTCCAATCAATTATAACAAGAGGATTCTAGAGTGAAGCCACCTACCTCTAAGGTTTTGATGAAAACCTCAATGGTCGAAGAACTCTCAAGAAAACCGAGTTTCTTCTTCATGAACCCGCCTTAGATCTGTTCTACTAGCAAGATCAAGACAAAACTTCATCATATTTTCCATCCACACACATAGATCTACCCAAAATGGGCATATATCTAAGAAACTGAGAAAAGAGGAGAATTTGATCTAATAAGATCTAAGAACCCAATCATGAACAAAGAAGAATGATCACATACCTCAATAATTTATCTTAAGTTTATATATTCGTATTGTAATGATATTGATTATTTTAGTAATATTTTGTTTTATTTCCAAAATGTTAGATGTGTGAGTGATGATTATAATGTATTGGGGTGATCCATACATTCCAATTTTTCATGTTTTAATTTATATTTTTGTCCAGTTTTAATGTTTGGAATTTTAATTTGTTTCATAGATAACTAATGCAATGATTATTTTTAAAGATAATAAACAATGTTGCTATATATTGTTCTTATATGTTTAAGTTATTATATAATAATATAAAAAATTTATTAAGGAAACAAATATAATTTATTCAATGAATGTGTCATTACATTAATCACCCATTAAGAAATTTTAATCCCAAAATTTCAAGACATTTTTTTAGATGAGAAAATATGAGGTTATATGTTTGTCATTGAATCCTATTGTTACCATGTTTTTTCTGTATTTATGATTTTTACAAAAAATATTACTGATGTCAGTGGAACTATGTCCTAGAACAATGTCTCTACAGTCAAAGATTTCAACTAGATTCTCATCATAACAGAGGTCATGTTCTAGTTGTACCATCTCTATGTTAAGTACATGTGAGTGATCATGTACCTACGTTATCAAGAGATATGTGAGGAAAACATCTTAAACATGATAATTATTTGGTGGATGTTCTAGGTGATAAGATACTTCTATGATGTAATCATGAATTTAAAAATTCCAATGTTCCAATGGTTATACATTCAATTATTTCCAAATCGCATGAATATTTTCCAAAAGGATATCTAATGTAAAAATTTACTATTGCATCAACATCCATGTCCCTTAAATTATTATAATCATAGATATTATTTAGACTCTATGTATCCTTTGTATGTAGTTGGATGTAAGGAACCTTTAATTTCATCTCATTCAAGAGATTGAAACCATGAAATTTCATCTCACCAAATTAATCCCCACAAGTAGGATATCATCATCAATATTCATATTGGGATTCATATGGAGACATTTGAATAGTCAAGATGGTTATTTTATTGTATGAAAAATCAATTAAAGTAATGTGTTATCCCTATTCAACATTAAATTTCATTGATAATGTTCTAGAGTGTCTTAATTGTCCATTTATATTGTACATTAATTAAGGGGTGATATGGAGTTCTAAAATTCATTACAAATATCAGTGAATTTTAGAGAATTTTTTAGAATTATGATGTGAATAGTTAGTCACAATTAAAAAGAAATTAAATTTTACCCCCATTAATTATCACCACTTCCATTATATATATATAATGAAATATTTTTCAAGTTTGAAATATTGTTGAATAGTGATAATATATGATGTTTTTCGGCGATATTCCTCTATAAAAAATATTGCATTATTTCCTTGGGATTTTCATTGGAGACTAGTGATGAAGTCCATAATGATATTGTCCCATGTAAATATTGTCGAGGGTGGTAGTTGCAATACCAATTTTATATTTCATATCTCTACGTTCAATAAATTACATTCCAAGAAACTTATATTGTAGTAAGAAATATCCATTTTTATATTATAACACAAATATGTATACTGAAGTACCATATAAATTTAGGTGCTTCCATGATGTATAGAAAATGTAGATATATGAGGGTTATCCCTAATCCCCTTCAATATCACAAGGATAGATGGTGCACATAAACATGTACATAAATTTAATTTACTTTTTTGATCAATATTTATCTCAGTAATCATATAATTTATGAAGGCCTATTAATTCCATTTCAATAAAAGGTATTATATTTGATCATTCATGATGTTCTATATTAGTGATGGTTGAGATATCAATTAGGATAGGTATGATGATTTACCAATCTTGATGAATCAGATGTATAGTTTTAACAGGTCACTGGTCTATGGATCTCTTTAAATCCTCATCATTTATAACACAACTGCATCTTTCCAAAAAAGTGCATATGTGACTTTGATTTATCTTACGTAGTGAAAAAATTAGATAGTCACAATATTTATGAAGTTCCTACCATATCCATTATATCAGAATAAATTAATTATCTATAGATATGTATGTATAGAGTTGAAATCATGTTTATATTTCACATTTCTCCTAATAAAGATAGTGCGTCTACATCCCCATAGAAAAAATAACCATAACTAATTCTAGGTCATGCATAGGATAATTCAACTCATGACGATTTATGTTTCAAAATTTATAAGAAATGAACTATCCATTTTTCATTAGTACACAACGAAGATAATTTAGATATGCATCGTTATAAATAAATAAATCATTCTCTAACATAGTGTAGAGTTAAACCAAGTGCAGAAAAAAAATATCTTATTTAGTTTTTGGTAACATTTCATACACTAAATTTTCTATATTTACTTCTCTATTTTTTTAAATAGAATTGCATGTGGAGTATAATTTCTTGAAATGTTTTTCAAATAACACCAACAATATGCTGATAAATAATGGAATATATGAATCTATATAACCATCATAGGATAAGACCACTCATCTTCACCTTTTGTATATAAATTTTCAACTGAGATTCATTTCATGGATATCATGTTACAAATGAAGGAAAATAACTATAACTAGGATTCACATTTGATAATTTTTCTAAAAGGATGTTCCTTCATCGTTGTTCCTATGATAACCCATAGAATAGTCTCATGCTCCTTGAATAATTTAGAGAATAGCATAATGTCTTAAATAAAATATACTATTAATTTAGCATGGTATTACCCAAAGACTATATTTATAAAATCCCAAATATATTATAATTATTAGTCAAGATTAAGGGCATATCAAAAAAATCATAATTATTATATCTTGTTTGGAGTAAAATAACTGGACATTATTCATTTGTTACCCCCAATTAATGATTCATAGATGATAGGTCAATCATGGAGAAGAATTTAGCCACCAAAGGGAATATGTTCTCCCAAATGAGATGCACATTTTCTGATAAATTCTGTATCTATAATATCATGATTTCGATTCATTATTTATTCTAACTTTATATTTTCAATTCTATTTGGGGTCTTTGATATAATATTGGATCTAAGTATGATTTCAATAGAAAAATTTTCCTTTCTATAATGGGGATGTCAATGAAAATCTTCATGAAATACATCGATGTATTCATAATCAATGATGTCATTCTCAATCCATATACATTTATTTCTTTATCACCATTAAATGGTTATCTAAATAATAATGACTATGTGTGGTTCTTTTTTATATATAAATGTTTGAGATATCCCTAATTTGGAAATAACAGTAGGTTTCTAGTTCAAGACAATTGAAATATACATTCATATATACCTAGTAATATAATTATACATTTATAGATACTTTATCCATAATATAATGTCGAATTCCAAGATGGGAAGGAATACTATATTTTTATGAACTTATAAACTACCAAGATAATACTAGATATTCGATACACTATTGATGCCTAGATAATTTCTCATTGACTATTGACCGATAAATATAACAATATAAGTTCAGGGATTGATTATATATTCTTTTCAAACATGGATGAATAATTGAATGTGTATCACCTGAATAAAACAAATTACGTCCTAGATTTGAGAGCACAATGGGTGTACCATCCACCACATCACTTGGGGCCTCTACCTCATCCTTCATGATAATAATTTCATAACCTTGAACCCTTATCCTATTCTGAAATTAAGGGTTGTTACCCTCTATTATCTTTTAATTTTGACTTTTTTTTCATGTTGCTTGAACTGACCACTCACGAATCATTGAACATCCAACTTGTCTTGAACAATTTTTCCCCTGTCGTTGGTGTTCAGAAAAAGAGTCTTCACCTCACCATGAATTTTTGGATCTATAATTCCTTCTCTTATGCACTTTAATCCCATTCCACTCACAAGTATGAAATTCCATAAATGATTATTCTCACATTTGTTTAATATAGTAAATTTCTCATTCAGTTATCCTCTACTATCATCAATGTTCTGACATTAGTTTTTCTCAATTTAGTATTCTTATAATTTTTCTTGTGGGGCCACTTCACCTCTTACAATTTCAATTAAACATTAATATTCCTATGAACTATCTCATCATAGCATTCAAAATCATGATTTTTCTAAATTACTCCACATATGGGGTCTTAGTCCTATAATAAATCTACGAACCATTTCATTAAGAACCATACAATGAAACAGGTGTATCAAGAATGGGTTGTAATGTTTATCTCATTGATTCCCAACAATTAATTTTCATTATTCATAGGTATAACCAATTACTTCTTTGGTATCATTTTCATCTTACATGGGAAATATTTTTTGAAAATATTATTTGGATATCCTACCTCTCTACAACATTGTTATCCCTTCCTTGCTCCATGTTTTTAATCTGTTTCCACCACATACCAACTCCATCCTCTCTATTTCATAGGACTAGGATGACATTATCTTTCTCTGAATAATAGAATACATAAAAAGCTTCTCATTAAATATTATCCATTATTCAGTAATCAATGGGTCAACAGATCCCATAAAATAGGGTGTCAATCGATGCATGAATGACTCAATCAAATATTATTCCCTTCAAGGTGAATTTAGTCACTCGACATGATTCATGTTATTTTATGTAACTAAAGTGAGTCAATTCATCATCCTTATTAGGTCTTACATTCCATATTTCATCAGAACACCTTCAAAAAATCATTTATTTTACTATTCAGTTACATGGTTTATCTTATTTCCCAAAATGTCCGAAAAATAATTAAATACTATTGAGAAACATGAATATTTTATAATCATTATAATTCAAAATGGAATTTTTGTCTTAAATCATATTTCAAAAATAATTTTTTAATCTACTCTAATAAATATTACATTTTCAATATATCATTCATAACGGATCATATAATTATCATGATTAACCAAACATATCCTTTAGAGTGTCAAAATGTTAGTTTATGAAGAACTATTTTTGTCACTAGATCCCATTTGAGTTTTTTTAAAAGTATTTCTTTTAAGTTTTACTATAGGAACATATCTTAGAGTCCCACATCCAAACTTTATGTTCCTAGGCCTGATTTATTTTATTAGAAACCACATACATAATACTTCATAAAAAATGGGTTTTTATATTTATATTTCCCTTGGGGTTTACACCATATATTTCACATTATAATTTCTACAAACAACCAAACCATCAATTTATAAAACCTATGTCATTCCACATTTTTCTTGTATAACTATTCATTACATGGTACAAAACATTTCTCCTTTTTTATTTTAGTATCTTAGAGAAAAAGATGCATACAACATGAAAATATAATATATTATTCTAAAACAAATTGAAAAAAATCATTATGGGTTAAATATAAGTTAATTTAAATACATATTTTATCCTAGGGACACATATCAAATAAAAGGGGGTAAAATGTAGCCATGTAATGGAAAAATTAACTGAAACATATAGCATGTGATATTGAGACAAATCAATAAGAACCTGAGGCGTATATGATATAACATGAGGAAGAAAAACATCATATTAACAAGAACATTAATCTTAATATAGAAATGTGGCTAGAGAAATTAAATGATACGTTTATAGAGATATTATAATGACCTATCACAAAGCTGATATAATTGAAAACTACCAAGGTTATTAAACCGTGTATCATAAAATATTTTATCTCTAGAGATTAAATGCTTTTTAATGATATCAAGGATCAACCTATATATGTATTATTATCATGTGATCCATAATGATCATAATAAATCATTTCATTAATAACTTATGGATAATAGAAAATGTCCTTCTACTTAAAATAATTTCATAAAAAAGACCATAATTACATGACCATTAATTCATTTTTAACCGATGAATTGAATTGTGAGTTTCTTATCTGTGAACCCCCAAATAAAAATAGAATGTTTTGACATATTTCAATAAAAGTTGAAAATAAAAGAGGTTTTTTAAATCAAATAAAAATAAAAATGTATTTAATCATTTAAAAAATATAAATGGGATATGTAAATTCAGTATCATGATATGTGTAAAATATGGTTTTAGAAAAGCATAAATGGGGAGGGGAGAAGGTTATCTCATTCATAAATTTCTATTATTATATTAATCATATAATAAAATGTTTAAAAAATAACTTATATTCTAAATTATTATATATACAACATGAAAAGTGAAATTGAATTCAAAACAGATGTGATGATTTCCCTAACCATGAAGTGTTTTTCCTAAAAAGGAGGATGTAACCATTATGGATTTAGGACAACATATAGGGCCTCCCTGGGATTGAAAATCACCAAAATTCATAGAGGATGGATTTCGATTATAAGGATATATATAAATGAGTGGATAATTATCGGATATGTGGGGGAATTGTTTAATAAGATCCATATACATGTCTTGGAAAAATGGGTTGATGAAAATGATAAACCATTTCCTTACCCTTGGTTTGTGTAATGTCACAAAATTACAAAATAATAACATTTTATATCATTCCATGTATGAAATGAAATAAAATAGTATAAGGTAATATAATATCTAGAGACATTATATGATATTTGAAACATCAATAAAAATTAATCCATTATATAGAATTCAATGAATGTGATACTGAGGTAGTATACATATCACACAAAAATTGTTTTTTTCAATAGATTCTGTTACATGTGAGGCTGAGTTTTACTGATGAAAAATCTATTGTTAAATTATTATTTACTATTATAAGATGTAAAATATACATTAAATTATATTTTATTAAAATTATTAACTCAATTATGAAAATATTTGGTCCTTAGATACCAGTTAATTAGAAAATAATATAAGAAACAACTGAATATAATGTGGATGGTTTTATAATAACTATTATTTTGTACCAAATATTTTTTATCATAATAATGTAAAATAATTATTATCATAGAATGATAATAATGAAAAATATAAATTATATACTCAATAAATTATTTTTTACATTATCCAGTAAATTATATAATCATCCAATAATCATAAATCCATTTTTAAACATAAAAATTGAACTTATCTAGAAAGGAAATTTTATATCCTTTTAATGGAGATCCTATTTTGAATCCAATTTATGGAACTTTTATAAATTTTATGTGTAAAAATAATCAAAATTTTTTAATGGTAATGATAAATATTGGGGTACATTAAGTTGTATTTATTTTCATATATTAGATTATTTTAAATGAATACTAAAAATAATAAATATTCATTCAAAAACTACATATTATTACAATTTTGTTAGAAGGATAAATTATATCGATAGCTGTTTTGAACAATTATTCAGAACACTTTTAAATATATTAATATAATTCATTTCCTTGAATCAATTTCAATTTTAAAATTAATATAAAACAATGAAAACATTTCAACATTTTTACTTTAGAATCCCGCATTATTGTCATATCTCTGGGATTACCTTTGAATTAATTTCTACTGTTTATGGGATTTGAAAATGGAAACTCATATTTTATTTTTTAATCGTAAAAATTTATAAATTTTCTTTATATCAACATAATTTTGGACCCAAAATATTACTGACATTAATTATAATTTATTACACAGATTAAGGTATAATTGATAATGAATATGTACTAAACATTAAAATTATGTTCCCAAATGACATAGAAACTTTTTCAAAAGCCATTTCATGTTCATATTTTAACCACATACAACATTATATCTAATTTGGAAAATTATTGTGAAAAAATGACCTGGGAAAATTTGGTTGGAATTTCCACATTCAAAAATTAACATGAATTCCACTCCCCCTCAACCATTATAAAAGGGAACTCACCTATACCAATTCCTCCCTCCACTAAATCAACTATATATTGATTGAAATATGATCAAATAATCTTCATAAATCCCTAACCACATCCAATAATCCTGACATTTCTAATAATTTCATCCAAGGAATCCATTTTCTATAATCGAATATGAGTGATCCAAAAAAGAGGTAACATCCTTCCTCTAACTCATTTGATTTATTTTCATTCGCCAACACCTACATTATTATTAATCCATTAATAATGAATTTAAAAATTATCCTATGTATAATGAGACCTTTTAATTATAAGGGTTACATCTTTACTTATACACACTTCAATTTAATGTGTAACGAATATATCATTTAAGTGTACGATGAACTGCCACATCTTAAAAAAATCATTCATGTTTTTACCACTTATCATGGTTGGTAATTTTGATGGAAAAATTACTTAAATATTAAATATATTATATTTATTATTTCCATATCATTATTAAATCTTTATATAAAATACATCTTTTATTTATTTCAATTTTTTAATACAAACTAATCGTTTGTGGACATGTTGACTACTTGCACCTCAAAGCAATTTGATTTTGTCAAAATATACATGGAATGTATATAGGATAATTTTTAAAAAATTGTGAAATATTACAAATATTTATTAGAAATGATATATAATATACATATATATCATTTACCGATCATTAAGATAATATAAAAATGAAATTAAAGTTTCATTCAGGCATACATATTTCCTGCCATCTCCATGAACATTGTATTTTATTTTCTATCTCCAAATATTATGTATTATTATAAATTAATAGATACATAATATATATCTAATATTCCCATAATGGATAAACATTTATGTATGATGAATCCAGGATTGGAACAATATGTATATAGTCAAAAATACATGAAAACATGGAAATCAACACACAAAATAGTGAAAATAATGAAATATAATTAACAAAAAAGGAATAAGATATTATAAGATGTTAATTTATGATATTATAAATATGATTTATACTTTTTAAATAGATAGATACATGTTTAGTACCATTATACATGATATTAAATAATATTGACCAGAAAGGTAACACAAGGTATATAATTTTCCTCACACTTTTTACGTATGTGAGATAAATTTCATATTCATGACTTAATTATCATGGTGGTGTACATAATGAATATCATGAAATATAATACCATGATTTATTTTATGTTCATTTTATATAAATGATTCATTTGATGAAAATTATTTTCATTTTTCTAGATCAATTGTTATCATAGTTCTAAGGGATTTCCTCTCAATTAAAATTCATTTAGGGATATTTTATAATTGTTTATAGAAATTATTATATATTGTGTAAATAATTTTAATTTGACATATAATATCCGAATTTATACAATTTTCATGATTTTTTTTGTTTTAATTTTATTTATATCATCTTGAGGTATTGGAATTATGTGTTACCATGTGGAATAGAATTTCAAACCCATTTTAGTTTCTTTGGGTTATATTATCTATTAGTTGTTGTTAATATTATATATTTTATTTGTGCAATAAATATTTACTAACTATTATTTTAGATTTTCATGTTTATTTAAATTTTTATTTGATATACATAATCTATATATTGATTGACGGACATATCAATGTTATTATTTTTTCAATGATTTAAATCCCAATTTCATTTTATTTGGGATTAACTGCACATGAATTTCCATTATAGTTAATTACTTGAAAAATATTTAAAAACATAAATTATATTCCTATCTATTTGGTTTTCATGACCATTTAAAAGTATTATTTCTATTTTACCACTCATTGGAAGTCGAAATGATATATATATTTTTAAGGAAACCCGATTTTATTTCCCTCTATATTTGAAGAACATGTTTTATTCTAAAAACCAAGAATTCTAAAAAAGATTTCAAAAATATTTTCCTAATTTAAAAAATAGTTTATTAATTTTTTTTAAAATTTATCTCTTTGAAAATGAATTAAATTTAATATTATTTTCACTTTGTAAACATTGAAATTTTGTATCTTGTTTACCATGAAGGACAATTATTTTTTTACTTTATTTGGAATGTATGGATTTATCGACCATCATTTCTTTGAATCATACTTTAAAATAATAAATGGTCAATTTTTAAATAACATTTTTTCAGAAGTGATTTGAATGGAAATGGATTCTAATTTTTTCCAAATGATATAGGCTTTTTCCTTAATAGTGTTTATAAAGTTACTTTTTATTGTATTTCCATTTATTAAGGGAAAAAATTTATTTTACACCCCATTGGATATGTTTTATTGATACCATCATTATATTTCCTCTATATTGTTTTTGAATCTTTTGGACAATAATATTATTGACATTCAATTACTTGATTTTATCATTTTTCCCCATGAAATATTTAATTTCTATTGATCATTAAACAATTACATTCCACCAAATATCCACATTATTTATCCTATATATGATTTTTACATATAACATATACCCTTTTTAATTACAATATATACATTGGATGTGCGGAAATCTTGATTCGACTTCCCTACCTTCCACTCTCCTTTTAGAACCCATATTTCTTTAATGGTATTGGTGACATGATCATTTTTTATTCTAATTGACGATGATACTCTTTGCATGAAGCAACTCGGCTTTGCTCATATCTGCGTTGATATGGACCTCTCGGTGCCTCTCTCAAATCATCTTCGTCTTCAGGTGGAAGATGAGTTTGGTTTTTAGAAATGCATTCATTATGAAGAGTCCTTTTGTTGTTGTTCGTTTTTCTATCAACAAGGACACTAGCCTTCTTTCTGCTCTCGACGTGGGAGGCGAGGTCACAAGGGAGCGATAGATTACCCTAATGACACCCTTGTTCCCATAGTACCTCAGGCTACTGTTAGAATGTCTTAGTCTGGTGTCGGAGTGAATACAAGATCTATGTTGGATGGCCATCACCCACCTCCCACCCTCTTAGACATCTAATGGGCTCTGGCCACTTCGAGCCCTTAAAATCCCTCATCACCGGCTTCTGGTCTACCATGTTCTTTCGCTCATGCACCTCCTTTTGTGCCAAAGGTTCTTGAACCGAGGGGAGATAAGAAAGTTAAGGGCCTTGATATTTTGGTTTCTAGGGGATCTGGCCCTTACTATGGCAATATTGTTCATGGTGTGGTGGGTGACATTGATGGGTGAAGGGATGAACCTAATGGGAGAAGAGACGACCCAACACTGCAAAGTTTACCAAAACTCGATGGAGCTAAAGAGAGTGTCACAGTTGCAGGTGGTGTGTTTGGGGAACAAGTGGCACCTGTTACTATGACCTAACCAAAAAACAAAGCCAAAACTGCGTGGAAAAGCAAGAGAGTTGTTCAATTAGGGTGTTTCCTCATAGTTCAATTTCAATCAAGAGGCATGTTGGTTGGGTAGGATGCAGAATCGCTCCATCAGCCGTCAATCTGGTCTTGCATCTGAGGATTAGATTCTTGATTCTGAGTGGCAACAAGATGTTTCTGAAGGTATGTATGAAGATGATTTTTGGATGTAACTTTCTGTTCTCAACCAACCATGTGATATTTGGGTTTTTTGTCTCATGTTTTCAATGGTGGATCCCCTTGGGCATGCTCTTGTTTGGTTCTCACTCAACCATAAAGTGATTTATTTGAAAATAATAACAAAAATGTTTGGTTGAATTGTATACATTGGATGTCATATGATATATTTTGACATATTGATGAATTCACATAATTTATTTAATACATATATTTTTTAAGGAATATTATTCATGAATTTAACTAATTCTGAAATATAGGATGAATGATTTGGATAGGTACGACATAGGTGAGGAGCTGTTATGGATATCCACTTGATGTTTTATTAGTATCATGGCATGAATGAGTTGGAAGGCCGAATCTAATGGGGTCTTCACATATTATGTAATAAACCATCATGTTAAATTTCTAGGATATATATGTACCATGTACCTAGGAAACATGTCTTCTAATAATTGGAAATTTCATTCATTTGATTCATTTATTATTAACTATGATATTTTGAATTGACATATCTAGGGATGAATTTCATTCAATGTTCATTGATTTATGTGGAATTTGTTTTTGTTAATTTTTTCTATATTAATTATCGTTAACTAGTTATTTTAAAGCAACATGTTTTGGTTTTTCATTTCCCATATTGTTTATCCATTCAGTCTATTGATTATAAATCATATGTGTTCTATTATTATCTTTCTTTATTGATAATGATCACTGAATCATTATTGATTCTTTTATTTTTAATGCTTACTGATCATTTGTTCTCACACTTATTTTTTTCCATTCCCCAATAATCCAAGAAGAGTACTAAGAAATATATTCTTGTTAATACTAGTTTTAATAAATATTATATCAATAGAACAAAATTATGTTTAAATTTATATATTCGTTTTTAATACAATACACCTTTTATATATCGAGTTTACAATGAATACTAAACACTTTAGTCACCCGAGATGTGATTCCTTGAAAACATGCCAATTTAATAATTGTAGACACTAAGTCAACGATTATAGGGTAATGTCTCTGTTGTGGTATGAACGTAATTTCAATAGAAACTTTGGGATGTAGATTTAGGAAAATGTTGAATAGATAACATAACCATAAGGTTTTTTATAATGTTAATAATGAATATACATCCTTGAATTTTGGTATGGTATATTTTATATGGTTTTCCTCAAAATACTTAATATTTTTCATACTATAGGGGGTATGTGGTTGTGTAACATATGTACAACGGGGTCAAAAATTGAAATTTTGTGTTTTTCATAAGTCTAGCATAACCTGGTACACAAAAACAGTTAGTATTGTACACCATGCTCGACACTCTTGGGAGATATGATTATGATAATTATAATTTCATCAAAAACCATTATAATGGATTTTAATAGATAATGATGAATAATGACATATTTTAATATTTAGAATATTGAATGAGATTTTTTAAATTAAAATGCTTAATGTTTTTAATGCGATGATAAAAATAAATTTTCGATTTATTTTTACACCTTCTTTTTAGTTTATATGAATAATGATTCATATGTACACTTTTTATTACATCATGAAGTCATCTATATTAATTATCTAAAGGGTGATTGGTACAATCATGGGATTATTAGATTGAGGATAACTCTTTTAGGGTTAATATAATGAATTTCTACCATGATAAATGACATTGTGAAAAATATTAGGTAATGTATATGTTACTATTGAAACCCTATTTGATGAATAATTACTTTATATTTTAGATAAATTATTTTATAGGAACTAATGAAAATTAGTGTTATTATTATTATTATTATTATTTATGTTATAAAAATATTCAAATTATATAATCTATTTTGTTTTTAAAAATATTTATTGTATTGAAAACCACAGAGAAAAGGTTATTGAATGATTAAATTTAATGGATTTCCATAATATTTTTGATATTGTATTAATATGATTTTATAAAAGGGAAACATATATTTTGGGAAAAAACTCATCAATTCATGCAAGGCCACAATACATAATCCCATATCCAAAGGATAATATTGTTTTTGAGACTACCACTTGCCTATATAGTGTCATGGTTAATAAGTCATTGTGTTTTTTTAAATGATAAATAAATATTAATTTTTAACCAATATTTTTATGTTTTATGATTAAATGATAATATATTAACCATTTTGTCTTTTGATAATAGTTATATATAGATTTAAACACTTGTATTATGAACCGTACGATCTGTAAAAAGTAAATTTTAGTGCTTCATACATCAAAAATAATTTTTTTGATATCCATTTCCTGAAGTAATGGATAAATTTAAATTTGGTAAAATATCAAAGAAATAATTAAAATTATGATTATAAATTATATATATGTCAAGTATTTTTATTTACATATATTCTTAAGCCCTCAAATAACTACCCAACATTATTAAAACGATTAATTTTTTTCTAAATACATTATTTTCTGTCTACCAAATGGTATATTATATAATAAATGATATATTGATTAAAAACCATATGATTTCCATTTATCACTCATATGATTCAGATTTATAACCACAAGAACACATTATAAATATGTAAAATTTCTTACCATGTCTGTATCTATACATTTGACTAATGTTCTCTTATTTAGAGACCTAGTCATAAGTTTTTTCATCTGACATTTTCACTTCCCATTCGATATTATCTGGATGATATTTGATGAACCCTTACCATTATGTGGTATTTTTTTATATGAAATATGAAAAAAATATTACAAATAATTATTTTAGATTTTGATGATGTAATTTAATTAATATGGGAACAATGTGATACCATGAAATTCTAAAATTGGAACATTGCATTTGATAGCGTGTATGACACACAACACCAAGAACGTAAGATAATATAATATCTCAAGACTTAAAAATATATCTATTATTATAAATAAAATTAATCCATGATATTTCTTGAAAATCATTCAATACTATGTTTGAATGTATCACAAGAACAATGAGTTTCTTCGATATCTTATATTACACAAAACACCATGTTTTACCAAGAAAAATATATTATTAAAATATTATTGTATAATAGAATAAGATATAACATAGTTGTTAAATTAGAGACTATTAATAGGATTATCTTAATTTTTAAAATATATTGTTCAATTTTTATTATTTAATTAGAACATAATATAAGAACGAAATGAATATAAAAAGGATGTTTTTATAACAATAATTATTATGTGATAAATGAATTTTATGACAATAAATTTAGTTATATAATATTAAGGAATTAAATTAATGAAAAATATATATTTTAAATTATATAATATATATTTTAATTTCATCCAATAAATTTGATAAGCATATGATAAGAACAAATCAAATTTGTGCTTAAAAAGTGTATTTTTCTAAAATGAAATTTTACAACCTTTTAATGGAAACCAAATTTTAAAAACAATCAAAAAATTTATATGGGGAAATAAATTCATTTTTTAATGTGATACATCAAAATTATGATTGGGTATATTTTTTATTTTCTTGAATTATAACATTTTTTTATTGAAAAGTGAAAATCCTAAAATTTAAAATGATAGTAGATTTTTCATGTAAATTTTTTATAAGGTTAAATTTTATTTATTAGTAGTTTTAAAGTTTAGTTAGATAAATTTTATATTATTAAATTTAATTTTGTTCATTGGAATAAATTTCAATTTGATATTTTATATAAAATCAAAGAAATATTATGAACACTTTCACATTATAAACCCGCTTTGTCGTAACAACTACATGATTAAATTTAAATTAATTTTGAAACCACCTTGGAATGAAATTTCGATAAATGAATAACATAATTTTGATAATAATAATTTATAATTTATAATAACACCCATGTAATTTTTTTAAAAAAATATTAGTGATAGTAATAAAAATTAATTAGAGCGATTAACGTAAAATTAATAAAAACAATTGTCAAATTATTAATAATAAAGAAACAATAAATAAAAAATTTAAAAAAACTCATTTTATTTTCATATTTAGACAATTTCCTCTATTTTAACTAATTGGGATGGTGGATTTCCATCATTCAAACATTTTCAAGAACACCACTCGTCCTCCAATATAATAATTAAAATCACAACTCCCACATCCCCACAAATTGAAAGACAATTAATATCTATAAAAATATTATAAATTATTCTCCCTAAATTCCTCCTATATTCCTAGAAAAATAAATTTAGTAAAACTTTTCCATGGAATCCCATTGGTACAAACCATAAGAACTTACGGGAAAGAAGATGTAACATCCTTCTTTAAAATCATTAGTATTATTTTTATTATCGACCACATAAAAATATTATTATTCTTGGATTAAATTATATTATAATTTCCATATATATATCTATATTTTGTTCTTATTATGATTTTACATTCACTTATAGAAACACCTATATAATGGTTATGAAACATACTGTTATCTACCGCCTCGGCAAATGATGTCCGTCATTTTTACCTTTAAAACCTCTAACTGTTGGGAATCAATATTGAAAAATTATTTATAAATTAAATTTATGATATTAATTTTTTTCCTATATTTATTTATTCTTTATATAAGATACACCATCATTATTTCCAATTTTTGGAATAAAATAACATCATTTGGTGTTGTGTGGACTATCACCTTCTCAAAGTGAAGTGATTCATTCATGTCATACATGGAACGTATAAAATAGGTGTTTAATAAATATATAAAACATATACGATATATATATGTTATGGTAAATATAATATACATATATATAATTTATTATTAACTCTTTTAAATGCGATAATGAACAGAATGTAGCATTGATTCATGCATACGACATACTGTCTCTATGAATGGTGCATTTCAATTCAATTAAAAATATTTAATTGATTATTATAAAAACATATATAGTAAATATATATTGTATATACAAAATTTAATAAATTAGTGAGATTAAAAAAATATTATATGAAGATAAAGTAACAATTCAAAATATTCATGTGAAACTGGGAAATTAATAGACAAAATATTGAAAATAAAGAATTAGTACTTACAAACAAGTAATAAAATAATATAAGAAGCTAGAATATTATGTTATAAATATGAGTATTGTTATTTTAGAATTTATTTACATTTTTAAAACCATTATATTTTAATTTAATGGAATTTCACCAAAAATTAATTTAAAGTTTATAGATTTTCATCTCACTTTTTACATATATGCAATAAATTTCATATTCCATACTTTTTTCTTTTGTAGGGTGTATATGAAGCCCCTTTTGAAAAATTATATTATTAATTATTTTATATAAACAGTATTTAAAATTTTAACTTGATGAATATTAATTTTTGTGTTTTAGATTTAAATTTTTTCATAGATGTATGAGACATCATCTTAATTTCTTTTATTTAAAGTATTCATTCGTATTGTGCACCCGAATTCTAATATATGGGGTAAATACAACCCCATTTACTGGTTATATCAATATTTTGACTTTATGAAAGATATTTTGATTTTAAATATGAATTACATCATCCATGGTGATTTTAATTAAGTATTACGAATTGGAAAATAATTTAATAGACGAATTTAATTTATTCAAGATAAATTACTTCCTTGATATCATTAATATATTAAAATTATGTGTGTAGTAACATTTTAAAATATATTATTATATTTGAAACTATTTTATGTTCATTTTAATTCGACACTCATAATATATTTATTTATTGATTCTCACATCAATTTTATCGTTATTTCAAGGTATTATTTCATAAAATATTTTTGTTGGAAATAGTTTACACACGAATTTCCATTAGAAGAAATTTTTCAATAATTGTTTATTAAATAATTTAATTATATTGTCTTATGTTTATTTATGACAATTTAAATGTAATAGTACAATTTTTCAACTATTTGGTACTAATTTTTTTAAAAAAATGTTTTTAATATAACCCTTTTTCATTTCCCTTTTCATTTGGAGAACCATTTTCCTTTTAGACACCATATTTTCCCAAATGATTTTATCTATTCCAAAATGATTTATAAATACTATTTTCAATCATATTAATCTAAAAATGTTTTCAATTGAATATTATTGTTTCATTATGAACATGGAACTTTTACAACATTCTTTCCTTGCAAGAGGAATGCTCCTTTTAACATATATGAAATCTACATATTTACCCACCACTATTTCATTGATGCTTCCATTGAATTTTTAAAAGGATAATTTTTAATGAAAATATTTTCATATTTTATTTTCAATGTTTATGATTTCATATGATTTTCTCAAAATGAATAAGAAATTTTCCTCAAAAATGATTTTTATATTACATTTTGTATTATATCCATTCATCATCATCAAAAACGAATTTTTTACAACCAATAGTATATGTTTAGTTGATACCAAAAATATTATTCATATGAATGTTTTATCAATACACTAACCAAAGATTATATTGAAATTTACTAACATTATTTTTTATTCACCTAGAAATATTCAACTTACTATGATCATGGAACAATTAACTACCCCAAAATATAGATATCAATTATCATGGATATAAATATTCTATAAATAGTATAATGTTTTTATATATAGTGATTACATTGATATTTATTTCATATATGGGGAAGTATTGATAAATCGATATATTCTACTCAATGAAGATACTTGATAAGGCATATTCTTCATGGTTTTAATTGACTATTTGATATAAAATGAATTCATTGAATTGTTACAACATGGGTCTTCCCATTTATAGATATCCCCACTATGTATTGGCAGTATCAGGGGATGAATCAATTTGGATAACCTAAGATAATGGGGTTTCAACATAGTATGTTATAAACTGTCTTATAAATGTTTTTGATATAAAATTTACCAGATACCTAGGAAAAATAGTTCTAATTAATTAGGAACTTCCTTAATTTTGATTTAGTTATTATTATCTATGACCTTTTTGGTTGGAACATATATGGATGCATTTCATTCTCAATTCATTGAATAAATTGGAATCAATTTTACTTGTTTTTACTTTCCTTGTTGATTATACATTATGATGTTATTTGAATGAAATGTGTTTTTTTATTACCTTTATATAATTATTATCCATTCATTTTATTAATTTAATCACATGTGTATTTAGTTATTACCTTTATATATTTTTTCTTATCATTGACTCATTATTGAAATAGCTTTACATAACCCTTACAAAGCATTTGATCTCAAGATTATTTAGTTTTCCTTTCCCCATGATTCCATGAATTATACTAAGAATGTTATGCCATGATACAATATATTGAATAAAGTTATTCTTGAATAAAAAAATCAGGTTTTAATTTCTGTATTAATTTTTAATAAAATACTCAAGAATGTATCACATTTACCAAAAATTAAAATATTCTTCAATGATTCATGATTTTATTCCTTATAATCAAATTAATGTGATGTTAGTAGAGAGTAGATCATGGATCCTGTGTTTGGGGCAACAATTTTTTTAACATGTTATTGGAAATTTGGGTAACATTTTATGTTATTTTAGTCCTCTATAACCTACATTAATTTATAATTTCCTCTTTTGGCATGGAAATTTAAATACTCCACAATGAAATATTTGTAGAAATAAAAAAATTATTTTTAGACTCTGGAAAGTCACTTATAGAATCAAAAATTTATTAAATATATTATTGTAAATAATCTTAAAAAAACTAACATTACCATGTTATGGATTGTGATTAATTAATTATCACATAATTATGACATAAATGTTATGTATTAATATATAATGAAATCTTAAAAGTGTATTTTTATCTATATACTAAAAATTATTAATTTTTTAAAATTATCATAAATTCACTCCAACATTACTTTGATTTTTGAATTTGAAAAATATTGTTTCTTTTTTCAAAAAAAATATAATCTGGAAAATTATAATTTTAAATAAAATAATAATTATTTATTTCAAATTATATTTTTTAAGTTACAATCATATTTTTAACACATTTAGTAAAATTTTATAGGCCATTATAAAATTATTATATCATTTATTATTTAAATAAAACCCTATTAAATTTCAAATCCATTAATGAAAATACTATTCAGAATACATTGATTTAATATCAAAATTGCATATATTTTCTAGATAAATACATTTAGGATTCATTTATTTCAAAAAATTAAAATCTTAAGTATATTTAAGTTAAAAATACATCTAATTAAGAAAAACAATTCTTAATTGGGATTAAGGTAATAATTTTTTGTAAAAATGGAATTTACACTATATTTTAGACACATAACCACTTATTATAGTAACATACACCCTAATTAGAAGGTGTGTAATGATAGTAGTTTCATTGTGTGGATCACCTAACATCGACTATGTTGAAATAGCCACTAACATGAACATATCTCAAATGTAGTTTCATTAATGCCTCAGTTGTAGAATCATGAATTGGTAATGGTCACCGGTGAACCCCAATGACTCTACCTCACTCTGATGATTGAAAAATTGCGTATCAAATGGAAGAACACTACTAACTTAGGCAATCAATTCTGATTTTTGTATCGATAATCCATTAACATTATTACTTATAAAAACTATCAATAATGTTAAAATCATCAAACATGGGTATAGTATCAAATGTTCAAATTGATGAATGGTCATATTGACCAGTTTTCTTATATAGGTCTACTCAAAATAATCACATTTATAGTTATAATCTATAAATAATATTTCAATATTTCTCTAAAAATTTTCTACAATTTCTCTTAAGGTTATATTTTCATTTTGGTTAGACGTTTATCAATGTAGTAATTTTTTGATTTATTTATATAGATTTTACTATAGAAGAGACAATTTTTATAAGTGAGGGTGATCCATAATTTCCAATTTTAGTTGTTATATTTTATATATTCTATCAATTTGTAATGTTTGTAATTTTAATTGGTTTCATAGCCATCCAATTTGGGGATCATTGTCAATGTTAAAAAATTTAATTTGTTTAACTTTTTTCATTTGTGTATGATATTATGAAATATATAACAAACATTTATTCAAGTAAAAATATCATTTATGAATTTTTTAGGTTATTAAAACCAACTTACATTTCAAGAGTCAATGGGCCTCATAATAATTGGGTTATACATAGTAGAAATTTGTGATTAAAAATAATTTAGTGATATACAAAAAAATAGTCGGTCACTATAGTTGGTAAAAGAGGATAATGTAGTTATTTTTTTGGATATAGACTAAAATAATATTTTGAGAACCCCATATATTAGTCAAATTATGGAATATTATTCTCAAACATTTCTAAAGGATGGATCATTTAGTTTCCATGAAATGTTATACCTTTCATTTTACTATAAGTGGATGAGGGTCTGAAATCGCTTTTGGTTGCTGTTAAAACATTGAAAAGGAAATATTTTGTTGTTACAAAATTGCCAATAGATTCAGAAAAAAGAGTCCTCACTTCAGACCTTATTTAACACTCATATATGATTTGTATTGGTTATTCACACACTCATTCTGAACCATTAAAATAGGACATGAAAAAATTATTATGTTAAATACATAATAGTAATAAATTAAATTTTTAAAGTAAATTGAATCCTAGAGACTAATTTCTCTGGATATATGTCATTTATAATTTACATGTTCTATTTTTATAAGTTTCCTTTTTAGTTTTTAAATATATTAGTATCTTTTTTTTCTATAAGTGGAGAAAAATAGAATATACTATTCCAATAACCCAAATGATTTGAAATGTGAAGATTTCACCCATTTTTTGACAATATTATCAAATTATAATTTAGAAAATCATTGATAAACATGAACAACTATATCATTCTATGAATAATAACATAAATCATGTGGAAATACATACTCCTATATAGAAATAAAATCTGCCCGAATAATATATTTTGTGAAAAATGCCATCTCTATTTAATGGATCTCCAAACCCTTTTCATAGATCAATTTATTCACTCCATTGAAAATATATTATCTTTTCAATATTATAGTGGTAAATGGAAAGATGAGGTGGGGAATTATCATGTTGAGGGTTAAGCCAATTAGGGGTGGAAACTAAGAACGTATACAATTTTTAAAGATAAGATTGATTCTTTGGAATGTGAGACTTGATGAAAATAGTTTTCAATTAGTTATTTTCCATAGACACTACATCTTCAAATATAAAGGGTTTTCATTCGAATGAAGAAAAAATAAGTGTCTACAAGGTCAAATGAGGTAAAATTAACCTGGTACGTACAATATGAGTGTCTTTTTCTAATTAAAAAATAATGTGTGGATGAATATTTAATTAGTGAGTTAAATTAATGTTAATGAAAATTATTTTATATTGAAGAAATTGAAATATATGATTAGATTTTATATTACTCCCACTATGTTGACATTATGATGAGTAAATCATTGTGTTCACAGGGGATGAAATTTATAAAATAGAGTTTTATTCATTATTTTCAATAAATAAACAATAAGAGGAAAATAAAACTCAACAACCCACATTTGAATGTTATGGGAAAACCACCATAGAACTGTTCACAAAAGAGTTAGATGATTTTTCAATTTTTTTGAAGAAGGTAATTATGATTATCAATACATGATGGAACTAATTAAACCAAATAATATAGTATAATAAAAGATGTTTCAAAAAACTCATCAGGTTTTATATTGTTTCAACAATAAGGAACCTAAGCATTATACAAAACAATTCCCTAGCTATGGAATTTCAGAGAATATCAATGAAAAAAACAATAAGGCTAACAAAACATGGAAGCTAATATGATATTAATACAAATAAAGAGGATCTTGACCATTATGTGGAGATAGGTACAATAGTTACTCATTCAATAACACTGAATGAAATCAATTTTTTATATATATTCTTTCAAATTATGTAACATTAGTATAACTATTAATTATAATCCTCAAATCATATGGGATAAGCTATATATAAGATCATAAATTGGATATGCAGAATATGAGGTTTTCAAAATAGGTATGTATTTGTTAAATTTAGGTAAACCATAGTTATGAATGGATTTTTGGCATATACCTTAAAACCATACCTTTATGATGGTCAATTTTATTGGATAAAAGGTAACAGGGGGTCGACTCCTTACTGTAAATCCAGCTCATGACATGAATTTTATTCATGAAATGAATTTAACTGTATTTTAAACATTAACGATGTGAATTTTCATTATCTAAGAGGGATCTAAATTGATGAACTCATGATGTTAGTTTTATTAATTATAATAATATTTTGTAAACTATTTTTAAAAAAGGGGCAGAAACTTACTCTTTTGAAAGACACTAATTTATCCAGATTATTCAACCAAAATAGGATCCCCTCATTGAATCACCGTAGGTGATGATATAACTTACTCATTTAGACATTGATCATGAATCTTTTCATCACATTGGGAGTGCATTGGTAATAAAATCAATATGATTCCTTATTTTTATAGTATAACATGCATTTTTTTGAATTATTTTTTTGAGAAAATATGAAATATTATTTGGGATTTGTGTTTTCTATATATTTCATCTCATTATAGGACAAATCAAAAGATGATAATGGATTACTACTCATATACATCTATATGTTAAGTTGTCTAATAATTATTCATCATTTGTGGTTGTTTTTTTTATTCTTTTTTTCACGTTCTATATTTTCCTTGTGTTTCCATATAAATACAATTATTAAATTTTCAATTTTGTATCCTTGAAAGAAATGACCTCATTATTCATGTTGAGTTAGGACCCCATAAAATATCTCTATCCCTTGAGAAATGTCTATTGAAATTCTCAATGATATTATTAATGCATTATTGAACGCACCAACATCTATGCGAGGAATGTCACGAATCTTAAATGTAATAACTTTGATGAATTAAATATAATGTTAGTTTCATGAAAAAATGATGTAATTTTACATAATAAATTTTAACACCCTTGGTTAATTAGAATATTTTTTAAATTTAGACATTATTTGACTACATAAGACTTATGATACTCAATAATAACATCACGCATACTTATAAAATTATTGTATGGTGTCTTAACTACTATAATACTCAGGAATGGAACCACATATACATATGAAAGCCAATTATGGTTTTTCTATTTAAAGTATACCAAGGAATGCCTTCCTATAGACTATTGATACTTAGAAATAGAATCTCATATACGTATTATACATTGTCATGGAGTCCCTAATGGATTATAATAGTTGTGTGTGGGGTCCCAAACTACATTATTAGATTAATGTTACTAGAAATTGATTTTTGGGTAATTCCATATATCCTCTATAGAATAACTTTTAAATTAAAATGGACACAAATTTTTTTATGTATGCATGACATATATATACATTCTTGCATATAAACGTATAAAAACATGTTCATGGAAAAATCTGTTAATATATTTTCCTAGAATGGGTAGTAGAATTTAGTATCAACATAGTGTAATTCATGAATAATACCCTACCCTTTATATTTTACATTAATTATTTACAATTATTATATTTTCACAGTGATCAATTCAATTCTTAGGATGGATAGTTCTAGGAACAATTTATGTTCCCTATTGAGCATATGTCATTCACGATTTCAGCAATAATTTAGTACCATGATAATCTTCATGGATTCATGTTGGGGAAAGGGAAAACACCCAGTCATTTTTTACATACTTCATTATAGGATTAGATCATGTGGGAAGAGTGTTTAGACATTCTTCATGATGCTATTGGAGAGCCTTTTGATATTTTTTCACATTGATATAATTATATATATATATGATTCAACATTATTTATATCACCAAGTCAAACATATTATTTTTTATATAGTGACTCTTTTGGATTGATGCATTTTTACTACCTAGATGATATAAAACCTCATATTTATTTTCATTATTATGCTTTTAATATTCATTTAGTAACCAAAATCAATGATACTCTGATGTAAGAAGGTATATACTTCACAATATATCTTCACAGATGATCGCATCCAGTTTTATGCCTCTAGTGTATGGGGAGACATGCATGTGGTAATGTGGATGTCAGTTCATCAATTTTTATCACATGATTCTGGGGGGGTATGCCACATTTTGGTATCAATGGTTTACTTTCTTTATCTTATTTTAGGGGTTGTATAAAGGAGACTATGATGTTTTTTAATTTTATAATGTGTCTATTCTAGGAATTAAAAAACCCATTTGTAGAGAAAATCCAAATTATATAGGATGTGAATTTTGGTTTTGGACTCTGATCATTATAGTGGATTTTCTTGCACCATCGAGTGACAGATGTGATATAAAATGTTTGATTGTTATTATGATTTTCATTTCCATTTAACCATTGTCCTATTATAGGATGTAAATATGGACTCTTTCATTATCATTTCCATGTAGAGAATCATATTCAATGAATTATTTCATGGAATGTAGATATATATCATTTCTTCTATTACAATGGTCGATATGAGCTCCTCAACATCAATGAAAATATATGATATTTTTTAATGTTTTTTATATGGAAACGAGAAATATAATTTTTAACAACATAAAACTACATAAAAAAAGGTTTTCCAATATGTTTTGACATAAGCACCACAAGTAGTTGATTATGGAATATTTTAAAATGCACCATTGGTTTCATGGGATGGAATGTGTTTTTGGTTGTGATTAAATGGACCAAAAATTTCAATTTTTATAGTGAATGTTCCTTTAAAAATAGGATCAGAAAATCGATATAATTGAATAATTTATAAAAATTTTAATATAAATATGTATGATCATAAATTATTTTTAATTCTTAAATAAAATGGTATCTATTAAATAGGGTAAAATTTTTTATTTCAAAGGTGTTTTCCTCTATAACATGTTGTTGAAACACTAAATACCAGGACCCCTAACTTATAGCAGGGAATATGACCATGAACTAACAACAATAGTGTGAATTATGAAATATTTTTTATATTTTTTATGATTTTTATGTCACCTAGACATGTATTTAGGTGCATGAAGGTGGGTTTTCCTTTTATTTACGAAGCCACTACAACAATTCTTCTCATATACTAGTAATTTTGGCCATTATAAAATCCTTCTAAGCCATGTTATTGGAGTTTTTAGAGAAAATCCACTGTAATAACCCTATGTTGTGCATGAGGAGAGTTATCATGACCATTATATGGAGGTTGTGACCCTTGACCAACTAATGTTACGTTGAGTAGTTCCCCCTTTGGATCCACCTGTTAAACAGGGCAAGGGAATTGAGGAAATAATTAAAGTCGGATTATTAAATATTATAATGACCATATAGGTATCCCTATGTCCCACCCCAAAAATAACAGATTTGATGTGAGAATTCAAGGATCAACATCCTACCATGTTTTTAGGGATGAAATTCATTATTTAACAGATTCATAGATAATGTAAATGAGGATTGTCTCTAAGCATCTTGATCCCCCAAATAAGATGAGAGAATATCCCTACGTATTTGCATCAACATTCTTCTATGTGATGGTGAAATGTTATCATCCAGATTGATAATCAATTTGGTTTGGCCAATTTGGGATTTTGGATATTATTTAATGTCTATTTACTTCCATAGATGATGAGAGTTGTCTAAGAATGTGATTTTATGCGTCTATAATATGGTACTATAATTTTTATGGACTCTTTATCTTGGTTCATGGATCTCTAGTGTTTTACACTAACACATTCAATTGATTAGTCAGTGATAAATTGTTGTTTCGAGGATGATCTCATATATACATTCGATACTCATGAGGATTTCATTTAATTGACCACAATTTAATAAATAGTCATCTATGTTCTGATAAATGTGTAGAATATATAGGAAGTGGATAAATTTTGAATATGTATTTCAGAAATGAGATAGGGATGTGGGTTAACTAGTAGCTGCAATCATCCATTTGTGACTGCACTCAGGTGAGGTGTCATCAAAATAACACACACTGATAGTTATGTGGTATATCATATTGTGCATTCCCAGGTCCAATGAATACCTTGTATACTAAGGACCTTATCCAAGGATGAGGATTTAGTGGGATGGAGAAAATTCAGCAGTTTTAAATAAGCATCCCATATCAGTCTTCTCAAAGAGGAACCATATCATCTCAAACATTCAGAGAGGGATTAGATGCACCTATTAATGTATGGAGATGGTGTTCTTCCATCCCTTCAGAGAAATGTGGTGGTCTTGGATGAGGTTGTGAGGCTTTATTTAAAAATCTCTATCCTAGAAGACCCACAGAGGGTATTCAGGTTGTGTTTAGGTGTTATGGATCAATTCATATAAATATAGTACATCCATTACTGGAGAAGTAGAGTCTCAGACCAACTTTTGTTTGAGATACTATTCTTTTATCCACTATATTGTTTTCTACATTATTAAATACTAGAACATTGCATCTATTCATATATGAATATATTATAGATTGTATTGGACTTGAAATTTTGTTCATTGGAAAGGTTATCACCAATACAACTCCTTTTAGGTATGCATTTAGAGAGTGTACAAAAATGTAAGCACTCCCGCCTGAGATAGGAAGACACTATTTTCCATCGAAGTTATTTATACTCTAAATAGATGATTTATACATAATTAATAGGATGGAATATTTGGTTCCATACCATATCAAAATGGATTGATATCATTGATGAGTTTCCAGAAAAACACTTGATGAAAGTAGTTATATTCATAAGGGTGAATGGGATGGCTGAGAAATTCGGCATGTATCAGATCATAATGGAGTGACTACATTGACTATCCATATAAGAATCCATTTTTATATCTATACAGAGTAATCCAACCTAATTTAAATCTTATAGTTTGTGAAATTAGATATGTCTATCATGAAAGAATTTCTAGAATACCATCAAAGAGACAAGTGCATTTTCCATTCGATGCAATTCCTATAGTTACACCAGTATCCATTACTTATTATAGGATATATACTATTGAGTTGAATGAGATTAGTAGGTTGAAATTTTCTTTTGAGGATAACTATTTTATAAGAACGACCACTTCACTAAGGGGTTCAATAGTCTTTTCGCCCAGAGGGATGGTGGTACCCTCAGACATTTCATTGATTAACACCGGTTGATCTAGAATAGAGTTATGAAATGGTATCCAATGCCTCTTAATTACAAAATCTTCAACGAAATATGATGAGAAAATGATTTCTCCATGATCAATTTGATTATAGGATACCATCAGGTATGAGTAAAACAATCATATATAACACGTATAGAATTCTTGATTCAGCACAGTTTATATGAGTATTGTTTCACGAGGTTTTTTCTCTCAAATGAAGATGATGTTTTAAAGTCCTTGTTGAATTTAATTTTTCACCCTTATATGGATTAATTTATAGTATTCCACATGTACGATATCTTTTTTTATTCACATACGCAACATGACCATGAAAACAATATGTAGATCATATTGAGTATATAAAGGGAGAAGAAAATTTATTCTATGCTAAAAAAGTGAACTTCTAGATACAAGTGGTTCACTATTGGGGTTTCATTATCTTTGATCAATGAGTATTTTTTGGCATAGTGAAGGTGAGAACAATTATTTCAAGGAACCATCCTAACATTGTTTTTGATATATGTGGATTCATCGGTCTATCGGGATGTTCAAGAGCTTTATTTGGTACATCTCATGAAATTTCATAACTTATTATTGGACTGACTTAAAATTATATAAATTTCATATACTTTAAATCATTTGTGATGTACGTTTAGCTTATGAATGGTAGATTAAATTCAGCACCTATCTTAATTCATCTATAGATGAGTTTAGGATAAATGGGGAATTTTGATTCCTAAAGTATTGCTCTGGGAATATTTTAATAAAAGGATAAATGTTTCATTTCATATGGGAGTCATCAATTGATTCATCATGAAATAAGTTACCTATCATGTGATTTTGAGATGACACTTGTTGGTCATGCCTCATGTTTTTATATAATTACCTACTTGGAAAGAGTCATGTGGTATTTACACACAAATCAAGACTTAAATATATCTTTTAATAATGTGAGATTAATCATATATAGATAATGTGGGTTTAATATTTTCATTCCGTTGACTATGAGCATCCTAATACACCTATAATGGGAAACATAGTTTTTGATTCTCTATACGAGGGGGATTAGATACGTGTAGTTTAAGAGTCATGTTGTTGATGGGGGTTGATGGATATTCCTTCTATGCTGATTTTAGTGTTTTTTGAGAGTCATGAGAATATTTTACTTACATATTTTTAGGTAACCTCATTAATTCAGTATATGGTAATGTGTATATAGTTCATTGATCATGTCGGTGTAGTCCTACGGGAGATCATTTCACGGGGGGATCCACCACTGTTATGGTCTATCAGTGGAGATATGATCCTAATTATTCATTTATTCTTATTGGTGCTTAATAAAATGTTTGAGGAGTGGATATGAGATTAAAATTCATCAAATTGTGTAGTAAACCCTAAAATATTTTGGAAGTATCGAGATATTCTCATCTAAAATTTTCATCCTATAATAAATTCATGTTGTGAGATTAATCACTAGGTGATCAACCTATTAATATGTGAAGGTGGACCACCAGGGGCTTGAAATCAGGTTATAGCCATTACTGGTCCTATAATGGAATGGTATGATGTTTCATTAATTGTTTTTCCATTTATTTTGACACCTCGAGATAGTGTCATGGGTTTGGTAGATGTGGATCAGATGTATAATTTTCCCCACATTCATTCTACGAGGGAGTCATTCTTGGTGGAAGTAGTAATGATACTGTATGTCTATGAGACTATACATCATAGAGTGTCCTTCGCACCATTATTGTAGATAAGAAAATTATTTCATGTCAAGTATGTTAAAGGGATTGAAGATGGAAGTCATGTCATATGTGTTTTGTGCACAACCATTCCACCAGAGACCCACAGCTAATCCAAATTAATGATTTCAGGAGTTGAGGACACTATCCAATAATGTTTCATTGATTGTGGTGATTCCAGGGTGAAACATATACCCCTAATTATGTTTTCCTAATGTAAAAGATTCTAATGTACTATAAAAGTTGATAATTGTGGGGCCTTATGTGGTAGGTAATTATATTAACTGTTGTGATGGTCCGAGGAAAAATAGATATGGATACCAGGATCTAATATCTTCTAGGAAACATTAGAATATGTAGAAATTATCTGGATTCATATGATTACTACATAGTATAGATATATTTTTTATTTTGATCATAATTGACATCATCTGGTGTTCTATGTCTGAAAATTTTTTTAATTATAATTTCACCTAGACTGTGACATATAAGGATTTGGGTACATGGAAAGATATCACTTCATTTTGTCTACCATTCAAGATATTGGTGAGATGTGGGTCATTAAACTATAAGATAAATTATACAAAGAGTAAATAAAAGCAATCATGATGTCATCCATATAGAATTACTTCAATGATATCTCATTGAATTATCTAATATATTTGACATGATGATGTTGAATTGAAGGATGATTCTTCTATTAAAAAGTATCCGGTTTTTACCATTGATCAGGTCATTAAATCTCTCTGAGTATTTTATGTCCCTTTAGTACGTATTTTTTTAGCTAGAAGAACAGGAATCATATGATTCAAGGGATAGATAGGATAATGTATATACATAATGGATAGATTTGTTCCTAGATAATTGATTAATATCCATGGAAGGAAAACTCAAGGTTGATTTTTTTAGGGGAAACAATACAATATCCAGAATTTTCATATAATGTATGGATGATTTAATATTTGGTATCCCTCACTATGAATTTATTTTTTCTTTTTATCCAGAAACTATGCCTTTTGTCTTGTTTTTTAGATTATGGTAGTACTAGTATGGAGCCTGGATCAATAACATATTCAATGCTAGAATTATATTCCTAGGGTGAATGTAATTCGTTTTTGGATTGGTATTTCCAGACATCATTCATTTTTGATAGGGTTTTTCATATAGGGGAAAAACATGAGGAATTACTAACTTGAATCGTATTCACACCATGAATATTAATTTTCTACTTGTTAAAAGGGGAAAACCCTTATTAATTTTAAGTATACCCTTTGATCAAAATCATCCAAAAACCATTGAGCTCCCTTAAGGATTCCCCATAGGCTTTAGGAAACATCATCATCTAGACTCTAATCTATCCACTTCTTATAATGGTAGAAGTTTGTTTTTTAGAGAATTAGTCTACATCTATATTTAACTATTTTATCTATACATACGTGGTACTATTTTGTAGCATGGAATAAAAACTCTATTCTTAGGGTGTTTTTATTTTTCTATGGTACCTATAATAATTCTCCAAATCAGAAGATGATATTGGATAAGTATACTTTTACCACCATAAGGTATCTAGTCTAGTAATTTCCACTCATTCATTGTTTCTTTGTATTTGATTTGTGATATGACACAATGTATTTTCTCTATTTATTGATAAAAAACACTTATTAATTGATTAATTTATCATACATGATGGAAATGAAATTTTCCCCTATTATTAATGTTGAAATAGGTCTCCATCGGCTTATTATACCACTTAAACAGGGCCTATAGAATTTGAATTTGATATTACAAATTTATATGTGACCAAACCATCTTCTATGTGGCTCTAACAAGATTAGAAAATGTTATAAATATAATTAACTAAATAAAAAGTTAATTTTTAGACAAAAAACATTATTTTAAAAAATCAATGGTGACCCCTTGAAAAAATTATTATTTTTGGATTATAAAAAATATTCTGAATACATAAGAATTATTATAGATTCAAATGTCCTCCAATATAATAATTACACATTATCATAGAATAACAATTGCTATGATAATACAACATGGAATCCATAAAACCTCTGACATTAGGGTATTTCATCCCTATTAATATAATTTTTGGAAATGGAATCATATGCACACGTGATAATAGTTGATTGTGTCTCATATACCTATGATACATGGGCATGGATTACTTGATTGTTTTTTCTCATCTATTGCATCCCTAAACATTTGTGATACTATAATGACTATATATGGATCATTTAGCTACACCTTAGGTATTAGATACAAATACACACACATATACATATATGTTGCCTTAAATTTCAATACATATAAATCACATATATATACAAATATGCATATAAAATTATATTTATATATTCATTGTGACATCTATTCAGAGGGTTTTTCATTATGTTCCAGCGATGGTAGTGTGACTCTGATGTCCTTTTGGAACTAGAGGTGTCCATTAAAATATTACATTATGACTCCCCATTATTATACCTACACCATTATCATATTATATGAATAGGATGGATAGTTCTAATAACCTCATGTGGTTTCCTACTGAGTGTTATCTCACACAATTTTTAGGATTCTATTGGACACATAAAAAACATGATTGATGTAGGTAGGGACAATGGAATGTGCTCGATCATGGATGGTTAATTTATTACATCTTGGGATAATGAGATTTAGGACTAAGGCTTGGATAGATGTTTTCATTCAAATCATTTTAGTCTTTTTCCATTTTATCATTCCAATATTTTTGTGTACATACAAATAGTTCAGCTCCAAAAAATTCATCATTGTGTATATTGTTCTAATTTGGGAATGATGTATTATTATAGTGTGGATGATTTACAGTCAGAGTTATATTTAAATTATTATTATTAATATATTTACTAATTATCTCACTATTATTTTATTATGAAATAAGAGGCTGTAGTCCACCCACATTATCTTCACCAAACCTCAAAACTAGATAGTATCCTCTAGAATATGTAAGGATTCACATGAGGTCCTGTGGACCCCGTTATGGATACTATTATAAAGAGAGTTCATCCTAAATGTAATAAGGTGAAATTGGTGTATCCCATGAATTCTAAAACTCATTTTTCAATATTTTTAGACCAAACGTTAAATAGTATTTCATTTACATCCCTTACTATAGTTTCAATAAATAGTGGGAATGGATTAGCAGCCGTAATTTAAATAAATATTCAACTATTTAGATAAAAAGATCAATCTTCACATCACAGTCCATCCCATGATTCTACGTTAGTTAAATTTAGAGGATTAATATCCCCAAAATTCATTTCTTATGTCATGTGTATTAGTGCCTCATAAGAAATAATATCTAGCAAAACTGATTGGGAAAATAAAGTGAAACATTATTATAGACATGACCATTGAGTGGGATTATTTTGATATATCCATTAAATATTTTAATGGTATTCCACTTTAATAAGAGGTTATATTATCAATAAAAATTATAAATGTATCTCTCCCCAATTTTAAGGGTCCTTAAAAAATATCCAAAATTGAGTTGGAAGAGTTGAAAAACTAGTTTCAAAAAAATATAAAAATATATACTTCTAGGTGCTTTATCATATTATACACGATTCATATTTATTTATAATAAGGATTGGTAAATGTACCACTGTATTTATTATGAAAAACTCAAAAAAATAATGATTAATTGAATATAACCCCTTCCATCGACAGACACTTTTTTGGATCCACTATGCATGGGGTAGTATTTTTCTATGATGGACCATCATCTCAAATTTCAATAGTTAATCATAATTAATGAAAATATTCTAAAAATGATGTTATAAACATGTTATTGACATTATGAGTTCATATTGATGGATTTTGGACTCAATAATTCTCAAGAAATAATTATGGACATAATAAAAATAGTCTTCATATATATCATTGTAAAATTTGTGGTAGTATTTATAAATGATTTTATGATATACCCCCAAATAAATAATGACCATGAAAATAATATTGAATATTATGATAAAGGATTTAATGAAAGTCAAGATATATTTAAGGTAATGTAAATGTATTTTTAGGTTGATGAGAGTGTAATTTTAAGAGAATATTATCACCAGTGAATGGATACCTATGGAAACTTATATGAAACTTTAAACTGTAGGCTGACCCCTAACATAATCTATAATAGACAACCACCGTTTCCTTGAACTAGCTTATTATTATAGACAATTGTTTTTGAAACATATCATTTTTACTACCACAATAACTAAGATATCTTTTGTGGTGTAGTGTTGTATTGTACAGGTGTATGAAAATAGATATATATGGATTTGGAAAATTGTATTTTCAATATTCCAATACTCATGCCTTCCATGTGTGTAGAAATATTTGTGGTATATAATTATTGTTCAAATAATTTTTTGGGATGTGTGATGGTAAATAATGATTACGGGATATTCCATTACTATATGAAATTTTATTTTCATTAATAGAATTATCCATCGCATCATTTTCTTTTGTCTATAGTAATCTTTACATTTATGATATAACAATATTATATATATGGGAAGGTGTATGGAATATATATAAATCATCAGAACCATTGTTATAGAGTCACACTTAATGAGAATAATAATAACTTATGAATATTATTATAGAAGGCCAAGGACTATGATATCACAATATTTTACCGTCACGTAAATTGAAAAAATGGATCATGATATCAATATAAGGGACCCTATGACCGTATCACTAATGATAATTGAAAAGTTCCCACATTATTACACATGAATAGGATGGAAAATGGACTAATCAGTAAATTTAAATAATCACTCCTTTATGAGATGATTTTTGATCTGTCACTTCAAGAGAAGATATTTTATTTTAAAAAATTAAGTATAAATTCAGAATAAGGGGAAACATTTAATAAAAGGGATATTACAAGTGTTTAAATTTGATTAGTGGGGATTTTTAAGATATTTTTTAGAACTATGGGTTCCATAAAATTCTGATATAAAGGAATAGTAGTCAAATAATTCATATAACTCTTTCTTCTCCTACCACCAAGAGACAAAAAAGAATTATTTTGATCTATAGGAACACAATTGGTGGAAAAAATTTCAGAATATGATCAAAAATTAAATAAATAATAGTTACTAGTATTTCATACATTTGTGGATGGTAATAAAAATTATAAGAGGATAATGTGACCATTACACATTCATACATGGAAATGTGAAACATCACCGTGTACATTTCCACAAGACCTCTAAATGAATCAAGAGAAAATAATTCAATATGAGATATTATATATTATATTGAAAATAATTATCTCCTTATTTAAATTTTATTAGACTTGTATCTCAATAAACACACAAGGATGTACTTTATTATAGAGGTGATTATTCATTGTGTAACACTATGGATTTGATTTGACTACGTTCTATGATTTCACACCATGTTCTAGAATATCCTCCAATATGATCTAAATATTGATTTGAACTCTAATATGACTTATCAACAAAAAGAATGATTTCGAATAAAAGAATATTATTCATACATGGGAGTAATGTTGATAAAATGATTGATGTGAATAAAAGGAGGTTTAGATCCACATATTCATATGGATGAGTTCTAATAAAATATTATAGTTTAATCATGTAACAAAATGGCTCCATATGAATCCATTCATGTGAAGAGATGTGGATAACTCATTTACAAGGATTAATTTGTTGAACAAAATCTATTGAGACATTAAATTGTATATGAAATGGTGGAAAAGGTCAATGAAATTATGCATCACATAAAAACTTCCTATAGTCTGGGAAAGTGCTATGATCAAAATAATCAATGATACCTATAGATTGAGTCCGTCAAAAATGTTTTTATACACAACCTGTAATGGATGAGTGACAATTAATCTAGGAAGAATGGAATGTTATGCACTAGTTACATTTTCCACTTTTAGATTCTCAATTTCATCAAAGTTATTATTTGATGACAACACTCTGAGATACCCTTTCTCAAGTACGTGATGCCTTCCCTGTATCCCACATGGTGATGTTAATAAAATCTACCTCACTTCTAATAAATTCAAAGGGGGAGTGTATTGAAAATGACCAAACTTAAGAAGAGAAGACATTTAATATTTTGCGATATAAATATATTTTACTTCATTATAAGACAACTCACATGGTCAATATAATAAAGAGAAACCATGAATATAGAGAGGAATCCTTACAACCAATAGATTCCATAAAGCAGAAGCACCCTCACCTATTTTCATACTAGTATGTAATGAATAGTTATAAGGGATAAATTTCATAAGGGGGATAATGATACACTCTAAGTTCTTTTAAATATAAAAATATGTTAAATATCATATAAAAAATGAAAAACCAAGACTAAAAGAACCCTGAAATATTATTATTTAATTTTTAACATTATAACATATCCATTAAATATGACATTTTAAAAATTGTTATACAATTTTTCAAATATATATAAATATCATAATAATTAAGAATTTATCAATAAATTCATTGGTAATATGTACTCAATTTTTAATGATTACATTTTATTCATAACAAATATGTTTTTTTCAAATAGGATTTTTAATCAACAAGGTCTCTATGAGACAATGATGTAGTCAAGAAAAAAGACTATAACATTGTGACATTATATTAAATTATTAATATTAATAAAAACCAATTAGATAAACTATCATAGTATTTAATATTCAAATCATTATATATTCCAAACAGTTCCTCACCTAGTGGAAAATTGACTATATAAAATATTTTTCATGAGGCGATGTAAATAGTAAATTATAATTGATTTTATCATTATAAATGGTACATTATTTATATAGATATTTCTATTTGAAATCTTAATATTGGTGAGATAAGAGAATATTTAATTTAGACTCATTAAATGGTACATAAAATAAGTTTTTTAGTAAATGTATTGAAAGTTTTATTGAATTAATATATTTATGTATAAATGAAAATGAAAATGAATTTTTAATTTAATAGTGAGAAATACCAAAGTATTGTGTTGTTGAATTATTATTTAAAACAGCTTCCCATGTAAGATATGATGACCTTGACGAAGGCATCAATTTTTGGAATGTAAAATTATGTAAACAGAAAAAAAAGATTATATGTTTCAAATATAAAATAATTAATGAAAATATAATTATTAATAAGAATATTTGATTGAAAAAAAGTGGAATGGGTACCCTATAATACGATACTAACATATAACAAGTATATCCAATTGATTTTTGATAAACATATAAGGTTGATGGTTTTCTAAAAAGTATGAATAAATTGATTGAGCATGTAGAGAATAATAAGACTCCATATATTATATTGATGTGAAATTAGAATAACTTTATATTATCGAAATGGATATTTAATAATGAATTTATTGAATATAGAATTGTGTGTTACATTCAATAAATTGTTTTTGGAAAAATATATTTTTATATTGATTGAATTAATATGGATTACATGTGTAGTTTTATTTCAAGGATGGAAATAAATATATTATTCACGATGGTTGTGATGGAAATGAAGATGAACATTTTCTTGAATAGTGTAAAATTAACATTTTTAATAGATTTCGAAAATAGGACTGTTATATTGAACATAAATACTGCATTCCATCTTTTTATTATGATAATAATGTTATCTTGAAGAAAAAATTATGGTGCAGCATCAAATGGACATCAAGAGAATGATATTCAATGATTGATTAATAGTAGAGAATGCTTGGATACAATATACAAAATGTCATTATAATATCTTATTTATTAAAGAGAATAATCAATTTATAATTGTACTCAATTATTTTTTATACTTAATAGTACAAAAGTTGAATTAGTAATAATGTAATATTATAATTTTATTAATGTTTTGTGAGTTCAAAAGGCCAGTGGTTAACAATTTTATGTTTTTATTTTGTCTACATGAGATGAAACTTATCTATGGATAATTATTTTGTCGTTCAAAATATGAAAATGACAAATTATAATAATTTAAATAGTTTATATATCACTATGAAATCATTGATTTCTATTCAGTTGATGTTACCTTGGAATGAAAATGCAAAATAATATGATGTGATTGTGTATAGGAAATTATATATAATGTTGTTATACATTATATTGAAATGACCTCCTTGTATGTCTTCCACTGGTCAATCCATATGATATAAACATTATCCAATGTAAATTCATATGATATTAGGTAAAATATTGAAATATTATTTTAAATTCATTGTTGATTTCCATTTTATTATTATATTACATCATAGTAGTAGTTATAGAGAGTTATTAATATGATCATGGGTGAATCGATAGCTCATAGGATATTTTCATCATGTGGTTAATTTTAACAGAACGATTTATATATTTCACAAATAATAAATAATTTGGATTTCATATTGTTATGTATTAATGATGATGAATATATAGTAATTACTCAAAAATGTAATATTTTTATGGTCGGAGAAGTGTCTTTAGGATATTAGAGAGAAAACTTTTATTTTATTCTATCAATATATGATAATATGATTATTATTAATCATAAAAAATCATGTCCATAATTCCATGAAAAAACCAGTACTATATAACATTTCATTTAAATTAATTTTTTGTCTAATTCTTGGTGATATTGAGTTGTATGTCAAAAAAATTTAATGTCATGGATATCTGGATGAACGCATCCCCAAAATTTATCTTTGATATGTATCATATGTCACACATTATTAATACATCCTCATTAATATATATTTCTCTATAAATTACATCCCATGCCCAACCATTTTGGTTAATCCTCTCATATACCAGACATTTTGTATCATCAATAATTGGTTTGTTGTTTTGTATTTTTCCCCTCACGTAACGATTTAGTCAGAATATTTTTTCACTATTGTTAATTTTATAATAAATTCTCCTTTGGATTGATGATAAAAGGGGATATATAAACATAATATTCCTTGAATTATGAAGATTCATTTCATGTCAGTTGGAGGGTTAAAACCACATTATTTTATTAGGTAGGTAGAATCTCTACTATGTTAGATTAAATTGAATTAGTTTATTATTATCAATGGCTGAGTTATCCCATGTTCACAAATGGTTGAAACTATTTATATGGGATGATTTTATAGTAGAATAAATTATTCCCAATTTATATGAGTTTTATAAGTTTTGATTTATATTGGAACTCGTATATAACATGTGGTGTTAAGAGGTTTGTTTTCTGATCCATAGAATCATGTATTATCTATAGAGAAAATAATGGTCAATTCGTTTTGAAGGAGTAATTATTCATTTATGTAATTTTATAACAAAAATCATTTTTATGTGAAATTTTATTGGATTATATGTGAATATGTAGGCATTAAATACAATGATCATGTTTGGGGTTGATGATTAATGTTAATGATGATATTTTGTAATTATAGTGTGAGGATGTAATATCATAAAACCAAAAGGAGGGGATTATTAGGAAAACTACTCCCAACTTTTTGATAATAAATGGTTGTTATCCCAAAATGAATTCTCAATTTTAATTAAAATTAATCAAATATTGATATATATGAAATGAGGGAACATTGATGGAAATGGTAATTTATTATTAATTATATAATCCTAATATACAACTGTGACATGATAATGTCTCCTTGTTGAGACCAAAATTTGAAAAATAGTTAGAGTTATAGAGGTAATATTTTTGATCTCACATTAGTATTGAAATTATGAATATACAATGTGTTACACCAAGTGGATTGTTTTTTTATATTATAAAATCCAATTGTAATATGAAGAAGGGAAACAATCATAGTGGGGGATGTTATATATAAATTATAAATCATGAATGTAATTTTATAGATGAGGTGTATGTCCTAAAGTTAATTAGAAAATGAAATAGTCATAATGGGTGTAATGCCCCGACCATAGTTTCCCAGATTCGATTCATTATTACATAACATTTCTATGACCACAAGATAACATGTCTCGAAGTACTGACTAGTTTAGTAGCCTTGGAATTACTAGATACATACATTTAGTTTAAATTATATTATGAAATAAAAAAACATCAATGTGCCTCCTTCGAATACACTCATATCACATAGCATATACCTACATGTTAATCATAATATACTTCTTCACATCTTGGAAAAATAAAACACAAGAAAGGGGTGATATTAGATGCTCGATAGGGATAACAATATAGTGGAAATATTCAAAAATAAGAATAAACATTGAAGGAAATGTATAACACTAAAACACAAGCCTTTTCAAAAAAAAACATCAACATAATATGGAAATGATAAATCAAATAAATCCATTTACTTATTCACATGGACATTCTACTAGTCAAATAATCACATGTAATGTCAATATCTAATTTCGTAATGATGGAATGGAAAATGATGAACATCATATCCACATAGTCAAGGCCTCGTACCAAGACTACAATTATTATTTTGTCGAGGCCATGTGACAAGGCACTAGTTTGTCTCATTATACATACCAATGCATCAAAGATCTATAACGGGCTCCACCAGTCACTTACTATGTCCAATGTAATTTTCATATGAAAAGGTTGAATCATAACATAAACATTCGTATTAAAACATGAATACGAAATGCTAATACTTTAACCCTAATCCATGAATGGTATAAAAAATAACACATCCAAATTCAAACATATTACAAAACGTTTAATACTATATGAAAATTTTTATCATAATAAATCAACTTCAAACAAGTGTAAAATCCATCAAAGGATGTTGATGTATACGAAATCGTAAATATTTGAGAGAACTATCACTTTCTAATTTGAAATTATTTAAAAGTCACATAATTATAAAATAAAACCATTATATTAAAAATAATAATATTAAATTTTTAGGGAAGGTTTGATGATTTTATAATGGCAGAAAATAGATGCACTCACTTTATACATTAAAAAACATTCTTACCTTAATTTATTGAAAAGTTCATAAAGTACCTTATTTAGAAAACAACAGAAATATTTCATTCAAAAAACATCAAAAAAAAGTAAAAAAATGGTATAAATTAAATTAAACCATATTATAGGAAATTGAAAAAATGGTTTGAAATACATTTTTATGAAAAACTAATATTAATGATAAAGATGCATTGATAGATACTCAGGTATAAAGAACCTCATATAATAAATAGATTGTAAAATGAACTCTTACCGTGTACTTTTACTTTCTAGAGGGTAAATTAAACTCTTGTATAATAGTTAAAAAAATGTTAAAAAATTATAAATGAAACATCTACTTAAATTTGATATCATATATGATCTTCTAATATTGATTTTTTTAATATTTCAGTAGTATCATTATTGCAGGTGTTAACTGATTTTTCTTCCTTTTTATGTTTTATTATATAAGTCGAGTTTCTTATGTGTAGGATGAATTTTATTCATATCAAGAATTATATTAACTTCTTAAAAATTATTTTTAATTATAAAATGAAAATTATTTTTGAATGGTTAGGATTGGGAATGAATCTCATCGCGTTCATGGAGATGGAAATCTGTTCATACGCACGAGTGACAATACCATTCTATTGATGGTGAAATAGTTTTTAAATGAATGGTATATTAAAAATACAGAATCATTAAAATTTTATAATAATTATTTAAATCATTAATACTCATTATTATACCCATCCAAATGATGAAGTGTTGAATAACAAACTACACCACGAAGTGTAGATGATAGTCAGTACAGACGCACGTATGTTGACTTTTTCATTCAAAAGATGGATAAAATAATGAATATGGTTGTACAATATATATAATAACATCACGGTATATAGAAGTTAATGGATTTATTACTTTGGTATGGAAAAAAAATAAAGAGGAAGTGAAAAAAAGAACTTTGAAAGAGGTTATTAAATTATTACCTCTTCTTCGAGTGCTTCCTTTTGATTTGTAAAAAAGGCTCCATAGGATGGATTTCAGATCTATGTAAGGCCACCGAGATGAAATGAGGATATTTGGGAAGATATTTGAGTAGGGTTTTCCTAAGCCCAATAGCTTTGGAGGTGTGATATTTAGATAAGGGAATGTACCCTTTTAAAAGAGAGGTGAGGGTTACTTTAAGATATAGTTAAAATATTAATTAATTATATAATAATAATCGGTTTATAATGTATCCAAAATGATATATATCAAAGATATGGTGGTTCTGGGTCGAAACAATGTCACCCAAAATGTTTTAGAAAGGTTTTGATCAACATATTAACCTTATCATTTAGATTTAACTCTTAGTTAAATAGTTTAACTTTTACCATGTATTATTGTATTATTATAAAAAATGGTTAATAAAAGTAATATAAAAAGAAAGATAACTCCAAATGGTAAATTTTTGACATATATAACATTATCTAAGTCCTTCATCTGTACTTTATATTTTTTTTAATATTATATCATTCAATAATATTGTATTTCATTTAAAAACATAGTTATGTCAATTTTGTCATTATTTTGTATTTTGTTTTTGTGAAAATCATAACAACCTTATAACCTAGAAAAATTATTATTTAATCAGCCCTAAAATGTCATATTAATAAGTAAAATTATTTTAATTCAACAAAATTATCAATTTACATTTATTTGGATATTTATAATAAAACTTATTTTAATATTTCATTAATAAGGTAATTAATGAATCATCATTGTGTCAAAAATAAATTTACTTATATAATGTATAAAATTTATAAATTAAATTAAATTATTTTGGAAATATATTTATATTTCTAATTAATATTGTTAGTCTAATTTATCTTAAGTATATCCCAATATTAAAAATGTTTTAATTATAAAAATTTGAATTTAACACTTTTAACATATCTTTAAATAAAATAATAATAAATGTATTAATCTAATCCATGTCGATCAAATAAGATAATATTATATTACTAAGGATAATTTTGTTATAAATAAACTTATCAAATAGAATTATGACCTATTTCAGTTTTATTATAATACCATTTTTACCATTAATTACCGTATTTTCTTTTAACCATGGTAAATGAAATTTAAAAGTTACTTTTCACCAAAAATAATTTTAATCATATTAGACCTAAGTTTATATACTAATTTCAACCTTTTCTATTTTATTTCTGAAATTAAACTCACAGATGCGGTGATATTACATTTTATTCAAATTTCAAAATGCTCCTAGAAGGTGGTAAAATACGTTAAAAAGATCAATAAAATTTTATACATTAAATTTTATTATTAAATGACCCCAATGAATTAAATTTAACTAATATAGGTATTTTTTATCTATTTTCAATAAAAATAAATATAATTAAAATAAATAGAACATCTGTTTTAATCAATAATGTAGTGTTTTCATTATTCATCAAAAATTGAATGTTTTTATTAAAATGCCAAAAATTCAACCAAAGATAATTTTTATATTCCAAATTTAAAAATCATTTATATTTTACCATATTAAAAATATATATGTTTCATTAATTAATCTAATGTTAATTCACATTTTCAAAACCAGAGTGATGGTTTTTGAGAAGTAAAAACCATCAAAAGATTGGTATGTGTTTATGTACTATTTAAATGTAAAATTACATCCAATATCCTAAATTATATTAAATTATAAAAATATAATCTAATTATACATTAAAACCACTCAAATTTATAGTTTAATAATATAAATTATTTCGATTAAAAAAGATGTTTTTAATTAAAAATTAGTTTTTTTTTTCACTATTCATATAAATATGAAATATATTAGAAAAAGACAAAAAAATTTATCAAAAATATAATTTTTGTCCCTTTTATAAAGATGAAATTTATTTTTACAAATTAAATATATTAAAGTGTGAAATATTGGGTTTAAAAATTATTTTCCATTAAAATTGGATAAAATTTCAATTTTTCAATGGCACTTCTTTTATCTGAAAAATTGAGTTTGTCCTTATATTTTATCTATGAATCACACAATATTAATGTTAAAATTATATAGGATATATATAAAATTAAAAATATTGTTAATATTAATTATAACATCTTTTTAAATGGGTAGTTTTATAGCTCATGATACGCTTCAACTCGGTGTTGCGTGTAGTGCAAGCTATTGAATTATTTAAAAGAGATAATGTACTAAGAAATTTTGAGGAGTTACAATCTCCCATACTTTAATAAATTTCATCCTTTCAATTTACATTTGTTCATCGAAAATAAAAGGTTCAAAATAGAAAATACCTTTGTTGATAACCCACATCAAAAATAGGGTTACTAAAATTTTGTCATAATAAGAAGGAAAGGGAAATGAAAAGTTCACCACCAAATTAGGGTTTCTAATAGAAGTAAATTGGAGGTAAGTATAGACACATAATTGGAGAAAAAATTTAAATATTTATAGCAAGTGACTGAGGTCATCAATCACCTACAAGTGAACTATAAATGGAAAATTGAGGGCCTCAAGGCCATTAAAATATCATAGGTTAAACAAAATATATGTTATTGGGATAACACAATTTTGTTTTTGAGATAATTTACCTAATTTTTATTATTAAATTTCATTGTAGAATTTGAAGAAGAAAAAATTACTTGACAAGTATAGTTCCATATATAAAGTAATTTATACCAAAAACTCATCTTTCTCTATAAGAGATAATAAAATTGAAAAATATTATATTAATCCTAATCGTATAGGGTTTTAGAAAAGAATGAATTTATATTTCATCTGTCATACCATTTGAAAGATACTACATTATACAAACCATGACATCACATAGGCCAGTTGTAGTTGATGCACCCTTATGGCCCTTTAGTTTCCGATTCACATATCACGGCCTTACCGGATGCAACGAGTTGTCGCCCAACCTTCAGGTTTTCCTTTTTATAAAAAATTCAAATTTAATTGTATGAAATTATTTAATGTTAAACCATAGTATCCAATTTCCATCTTAATCCCTTCCAATTTTTTAACATATCCAAAATGGTTGTGTCCAAACTCATAGTCAAAATATTTATAAAGAAGGTTAACATAACACAATGAAGATATCTTTTTTCCACGTAATTACATGTGAGTAACTTCATTATGTATTATATTAAAACATGATAAAACCATTAATTACCATAAAACCTTATTGATTACATTCATTCTCCCTTATTCCTTATTGAATATTAAATATATTCCTTTAATCCAAAACTTTTTAATACACCAAAAATGATGGAATAAATAAAGTATTGATCAATTACAAGTTATTAATGAGTATCCAATATAATTTCTCCAAATCAGCCATATCTTTATCCAAATTTACAACCTCTATATCAGGACCATATTAAAGATTATCTTCCCTTTAACCATGTATTTTCATAAATTTTTAACTTTCTATTGATCCACTTTTTTTAGTAACATATATTCTCAAATCCTCAATGAAATTGTACTACAATACAATTCTTATTTATTTCCTTAATTAATATAATAAATAAATCATTGAAAGAAGAGTCAAATGAAATAATTAATTAATAAAAATTGAAGAACAATAATTATGCCTATTCCTTAAGAATAGTATAATAACATGATTATTATCGAATTGCATCATTTGGGGAATACTCTAATGATTGGGACATTTATTTGTATAGTGTCCCAACACCATGAAGATGAAGAATTGTACATTCGAAACCCTTTTCTTACCCTATCAATCACATTTTTTGGGTCTTTTGTCTCTAAAATTATTAAAACTCTCATTCCAATCAAGCATTTACCAAGATAATTCATTCCATATTTATCACATTTTGGAAAATTATTTTTAACTTTTTTCCTTTATCCATATCTCTCTTTACCATCCTTTTCTTCTCTGGCTTCCCATAAAATCCATAAGACATAGAGAATTATTAACATATCTTATTAACTCCTGATATTATTTATATATATGATTAGAATTTGTGGGAGAATATTTCCCTTCTAAATGTTTATCTGTCTTACTAATTGGATCATGTGTATTGTTGGAGTTATCTTTCATTCTATGAGGAACCAATCCTAAATAATGACATAAACTAGGATAGTTTATGAATCACAATGCATAATTCCAAAATGGTAAAATACCAAACTTATATTGAAAAGTTTATTCATATACTCCATAGTCATAAAAATGTATTCATTGACGAAGTATTTACTCATAAATCCTAATGTACTGTAAAAAAATGTGAACTGTCATAAAAATATCCCATGGGAGTTTTGTAACCATGGGTACAACAAGACCTCTTGTCGTGTACCAGGATACCCTCGGTCAAGCCTGATACTCCTTTCTAATGTTTTCACACATAGGTACATTTGGGCCAGAGCCGCCTCTACCTACTCGTATCTGGACATGAATGCATTTCTTGGAAAACTCGCTAAATCCCGACATTACCAAAATTCTAGGAAGTTATTCTATAATAATCTTCATATTTTATCTTCGGGTAATGTTATTTTATCTGAGTTTTTATATATCTGTCATCCATTATTTATGATAAAATTCCTTTTTCACCAACTATAATGCCCCAACCCTAGTTACCAAGAGTAAATGCATTATTACCAAACATTGGAATGATCACAACAGATACGGTCTCAAGAGACCAATCAGTTTAGTAGCCTTGGAAGTACTAGAAACATTAATAAGTTTTTGATTATATTATTAAAAAATAATAATTTTGACACCATTTATCATACTCATATCACATATCCTATCCCAGTAGGTCAATCATAATAATATTCTATCTCATACATAGAAAAATAACACATAAGAAAGGGGTTATCTCAGATGCCTAGTAAGGATAACAATATAGAAAAAACATTCATAAATATGCATAACCATTGAAGCTAATGTAAAAGACTAAAACACAAGACTTTTAATTATAGTATTGAATATAATAAGGCAAAGATAAATCAAATAATTTCATTTACTTATTCACATGGATATTTCAATAGTTGAATTATCACATGTAATATAAATAGCTAATTTCATAACGATGGAATGCATAATGCCGGACATCATAACCACATATTCAAGGCCTCATTCCAATAAAAAAAATTATTTTTTAAGGATGTATTCCATGTCACTAGTTTGTCTCATGACACCTAATGATGCGTCATGGAGATATAGTGGGCTCCACCTTTCACTTATTAAGCCCAATGAATTCATCATATAAAATGGTTAAAAAATAACATAAACATTTATATTAAAACTAGAATACAAAATGTTATAACATTAACCATAAAACTTGAATGGTATAAAAATAACACATCTCTAGTCAAACATATCGCAAAACCTTCAATAGAATATAAATGATTGTTTCATAATAAATCAATTTCAAACTACTGTAAAATCCATTAAAGGATGTAGACATAGATAAAATAAAAAATAATTTAGAGAACTATGTATTTCTAATTTGAAGTCATTTAACAGTCTCATAATTATAAAATAAAATGTTTAATTTGAAAATATTTTTATAATCATGAATGGGAAGCTTCGAAGATGTCATAATGGGAGAAACTAGCCGCACCCACTGTATACGTTAAAAACATTCTTACATTAATTTGTCGAAAATTTTATAAACTACATTGTTTATAAAATGATGGAAATATTCATTTCAAAAATAATTTTAAAAAATAAAAATATGATATAAATGACTTTTAACCATATAATATGAAATATTAAAAATGTTTTGAAATATATTTTTAAGAAACTTGGATTTGGATGATAAAGAAGTCCCAGTAGATACTCATGTATAAAAGACCTTGGATAATAAATAGATTTTAAAATAAACCATTACTTTGTACTTTTATAGGGTCTAGGGTACATCGGTCTTATTTATAACAGCTAAATCATTGTTATTTAATTATAAAATAACCATATAAATAAATATGATATCATATATGTTTTTCTAATATTTCTTTGTTAATATTAGTTCAGAAATATCATTCATTCGAGTGTAAATTGATTCGTAATCATTTATATGTTTTGTTTCATAAATCAGGTTTTTATGGATTTTATATATTTGATTAATATCTATAATGATATTATGTTCATAAAAATTATTTTTGATCCTAAAATAAAAATTATTCTAGAATGGTTATGATGGGGAATGAATCTCATCACATTCATGGACACAGGAATCCATATGTACACATGGGTGACAATACTATTCTGTTGTTGGAGAAATCGGATATATTTGGATGGTACATTTAATATATATAATCATTAACATGTTATAATTATTATTTACATCAATTATACTCATTATTATATCCATCCGAATAATGAAGTGTTGAATAACAAACTACACCACGGTGTGGAGATGGTAAGTCATACATTCAAATGTATGGGAACTTTATTATTCATAGTATGGATATAATAATGAATATAGTTTTACCATATTTATAATAACATCACATATTGTATAAGGTATTAGAGTTATCAATTTGGTATGGAAACAACAATGAAAGTGGAAGTGGAAGAAGAAAAGGAATTTGAAAGAGTTGATTAAATTATTATCTCTTCTTCAGGTGCTTCAATTTGATTTGATCAAAATGGGCTTTTTAGGTTGGGTTGCTCATCAAAGTAAGGCCTCTAGTATGATTTGAAGGTAGTTGGGATGTTATTTTAGTAGGATTTTTCTCTTTCAAATGGATTTGTATGTGTGATTTTTAGGGAGGGGGATGTAACCTTTTATAATAGAGGTGAGGGTGACATTAGGAAAATCCTGAAATATTAATTTATTATATAATAATATTCGGTTTAAAATGGTTCCAAAGGAGTTATTTTGAGGATAAGGTCAGTTTGGGTCGAAAATATCTCAGAAAATAGGTTGTATATAGGTTTAGATTACTATATTAACCTTATCGTTTGGATTGAACTCTTAGTTGAATAGTTTAACATTTACCATGTAATCTTGATTTATTATAACAGATGGTTAGTAAACATAAAATAAAAATCCAAGAGAAATCCAAGTTGTTCATTATTGAATTATCTAACATTTCCATTTTCATTTGGCCTAACCGTATATTTTTAGGGATATTATAGCATTTAATAATATTGTATTTGTTTTAAAAACTCATTTATGTCAATTTTGACACTATTTAGTTTTTTGTTTTAGTGAAAGTCATAACAAAATTATCACTTAGAATAAAATTTATTTAATCAACCATAACATTTTATATTAACCTAGAAAATTAGTGGAATGCATAAAAAGTATCAATTTACATTTACAAGGAAATTTATTATATTACTTATTTTAAACATTCATTAATAATGAAATTATTGCATTATCATTACATTATAAATAAATTTTATTATTTAATGTGTATAAAATTATAAATAAAATACCATTATGTCGAAAATATATTTATCTTTTTAATGAATATTTATAGTCAATATTATCTTGTGTATACCTTATATTAAAATTTTTGAGTTATTAATATTTGAATTAAACATTTTTAACTCATCTTTAAATAAATTTACAATAAATGTCATAATCTAATCCAAGTGGATCAAATAATATCATATATTATTCCTCATGTTGATTTCGGTCTAAATAAACATATCTAATGTAATTAGGACATGTGTTAGGGTAATTATAATATCATTTTTTCCATTAATTACAATATTTATTTTTAACCGTGGTAAATAAAATTTAAAAGTTACTATTCCCCAAAAATTATTTTCATCCTATTGAACAAAATTTTACATACTGATGTCAACGATGACTCTAAGATTTTTGAAATTCAATTTCCAAAAGGTGTAAAATTATTTTTTATGAAAATTTGAAAATGTTTTTATAAGGTTGGTAAAATACGTTAAAAGGTACAACAATATTTTATATATCTAATTTTATTATAAAAAAATTACAATTAATTACATAAAACCAATATAAGTATTTTTTATCAATTATTACATAAAATAATATTAAATAAGATAATTAATTATTTAAATTAAAATTATGTTTTAAACAATCATGTAGTGTTTTTAACTACTAATAAAAATCTATAATGTTTTCAGAAAAATAGCAATAAATCAACCAAATATAATTTCGATATTCCAAATTCCAAAATTATTTCTATTTTATCAAATTAAAAATATCGAAGTTGAATTAATCAAACTAAAATAATTTTCCATTTTCAAAACCAGAAAGCTGATATTTTATAAGTAAAAACTATCAAAGGATTGATATGTGTTTATTTCCAATTTAAATGTAAAATTATATCCAAGGAATTACATTATATTAAATTATAAAAATATAATATGATTATACATTGGAACCAATACTATTAATATTTAATAGTATAAATTATTCTGATTAAAAAAGTTGATTTTAATTAAAATTTTGTACTTTTCAATCTTCATAAAATTATAAAAGTTATCTAAAAAGTAAAAACAAATTTACCAAATTGAATTTTAATTTCTCTATTTTGAATAAGTATTTTATTTTTTTAAATTTAATATATATAAGTGTCAAATATTGGATTTAAAAATGTTTCTCCATTAAAAGTTGGTAAAATTTCATTTTTTGAATGAAACATGTTTTATATGAAAAATTAAATTTTCCCATATATTATGTCTTTGAAACAAAAAATAGGAATGTAAAAATTATATTGGATATATATAATTTAAAATGTGGTTAAAACTATTCATAACTTATTTTTAGATTAGCAGTTTGATAGGTTGTGATGTGCTTGAACTCGGTGTTGTTTGTAGCAAAAGAAATTGAATTATTTTAAAGAGATAACATGATATGAAATCTTGGGTTGTTACAGTTAGACATTAAATGGATTTTTATGTCACTATGGTGTCATACATAAAACCATATAAGAATAAAATAAGTTATATATATTTATACATTGTCTCAGAGTGTTATTTTGTCTGCTGAATCAATGAATAATGATATAGTATGCTTCGATATAGTTGATGATACTGGAACAAAAATTCTATAGTTATTGAAAAATATTAAATAAATAATCTTGTATAGTATACTATATGGAATTTAAACTAAATTGACCCTATTTTGTTATTAATTTTAGGAAACAGTGATTTGGTGGTCAGAAGTTTTATAGAAATTATAAATTTTATGGTTGTTGGAAAATTTATATGAGGTAATTTCTAGAATCTATGGTTAACCAACATATAAATGGATATGGATAATCCTATACAATCCATGATCTAATGAGTATCATTAAATATCCCTACGTTGATATTCATATAATATGAACGGTTTTATGATATCAAAATTCAATGATGTTAACATAGATCTATAAGTTATTTATTGATATATTTTTTCATCATATCTATAGAAAATTAATGATAATTAACAAGGGAATAATTATCACACTAGATGGATTGAAAATATATATTTCATTATAATATGAGCATGGCGTTCATAGATTTAAGGTGATAAACTAAATTTTAATTGAAAACATCACTGGAATTTAAAGAGAGGATCTATATATTCAACATACTAATAGTTCATATATATTCCTCAATTTGAGAATTTATCCAATTCTATCTACACCATTATAGGTTAAATTTCCATTCATAGTTTATGAAGTATAATGGTCTCACATAATAGAGTGTTTGGTTATTTCTAGATGAGGAGTACTGAGTTCACATAATTTTATATAATTTAAAACATGAAGGTCGATTATGACAATTTTAATTTTGAATAAGGAAAGAATAATATATAAAAAATAGTTTACACAAATACATTATAGAATTTATCATCTAAGGTCATAACCCAGTAAATCCAGAAAAAATCTATTTTATAATTCCTCTAATTTATCTGTCAAAGATTTTCATTATGATGGACAAAATGATATTTTTAAATAACTGAATATATTATCATTTGGAAGGTTCATTTGAAATTAACATACCATGATTCGGCCCTTCTCATTGATCCTTCCTCTCATGGAACCAAAATTGTTTTTCCTCCACTCATAAATTTAGGAAGAAATTTATTCTAGTACATTACAAGATCATTTGATAAGGTGATTTTTGATGTTATTACTTAGAAACATAAAAAAAATTATATGACTACTAATACTCTAACAAATTTTGTGCAATAGATAGTAATTTCTTCTATATAAACTATTTTGGAGGTAACCCCATTTTTTGAGTTTGTCAATTTTCCGCCATAATGTGATGAATACTTTTTAATTTACATGTTTAGATGAACACATAGTTGGTTTTATTTATATTAGTTAAATTATTATCAAAAAATTGATTTAATTCAAAAATATACATTAGTATGATGTGAATTTATTTTTTATATGACATATAAGAAGACATATGACTTGTTATAGTTGAAAAAATTAAATAAATTTTCATCATAATTTTACTCTATTATGGTGGATTCAACAAATTTAATATTAAGTATAATAGGTACTTACATGAAACAAAATTCACTATTTGGTGTTAGTGTTTCGATATTGTTGATTATATATTCCATAGAAACAAAGAGAATGAATTTATCATGACCAAGGTAAGTTTCGTGCAAAACTTCAGTTGATGTTGTTGAGGTTTGTGAATTGATATTTCATTTCCACGATAGTGGTAGGGTTATTTAATGTAAATCAATGCTACAATTGAATAATATATTTGGAATTAAGTGTGTTCATGAAGGAAAAAATAAACTCTTTAGTGAAAATAAATATAAATATTTCATGTTCAAATGAATTTTTTTCATTGCTAAAGTATTTCATTTCAAGTTACCAATTCTTTCGCAGGAGAAATGTGCTCAATTTTTTTTCATTTCTAATGGGAATACATTACAAATAGAGGTGTCCCATAAACATTAATATTTTCATTTTGTGTGAATAATTGATTGATCTGACATGTGGTCACCTAATCCTTTAACATGTCTTGTTTTGTTTTCTTGGTCTCTATCATATATTTAGGATAAATTTGTAAAATCATCAGGATGAAAATTATTCCTTCCATGTAAATTAATAGATAAAATTATTCATAGATAAACCAATACAAATTATATAATAATTTTAAAAATTAAATATAAAAGTGGTTCTCCATATTTCTCTTACTCATTAAATATAAATTGTATTTAAACCAATACCTTTGGAAATATAGATTTTTTCACCATACAATCAAGAAGAGGGTATTGTGAATATAAAATTGAGACCATGAACAAGGAAAAATAAACATACTTAAAATTGTAATTATAATACATATAGTATTATGATACATAATGGGATACGTCTAATATTTCATCGTCATTTTATATAGACTATTTTTTACATTTTAGATTTTTGAACACTTAAAAAATAAAGTACATTTTTAGATAAATGATTCTAGGAACTATTATGAGAAATACAACATCAAACATATGTGACTATATATGTCACATTTTATTTAATTAAATCCATTGGTTTATGAAAATAGAGTAGTGCATGAACGAAAGAAGTCTCTACAATACATTTAGTATGCCTATCCATATGGAAAATTATAATGACTAGTGATGGGGTCAAATATAGTATTATGGAAAAATATAAGATCATATAAGAGTGTGAAAAAAATATCTATAAGGAAAAATCATCCATATTAATGAGATTACATCACCGTACAAGGATAAAGGAAACAAAGCAATTAATAATATATTAAATGGATTAGGCAATCACACAACCCTATATGATCACCTATATAGTCGATCATATTTACGAGGCAAATAAAATAATAATGGCATTGAGGATATAATTCAATGAATGATAATCACATAAAATAATATATCATCTAAAGTTTAATCTATTTATTCATTTCATGAAAACCATGAATCTTCCCCACTTTAACATGTGATAAGTGATTTCTAATTGGTTACAAGTTCCATCGATTCATATTATGCTGTGAGTAAAACTCTATAGGGAACCATTGATGACGAATGTTACATAAAAAATAAATGAAATTTACACATGTGATATGAAAATATTAAATAACACATCATGTAATCATAAATAAGAAGGAATTTTTGATCCTTAGTTTTTTTCAATAACATGTGGTCATGTAATCCTTATTTACCTAGTGATGTTTTGTATCTGATGATGTAATGTATCTATGAAAAAAATACCAGTAATTTTGTCCTAGGATCAGGTCTATGTAAATCCAAATCACACATGTATACACCCCATAACCATGATCTATGGAAAGCCCTAACATGTAATCTCATTAAACACTTATGTGATTTCCCTTCTTCACTATTATAAATGTGTTTTCATCTTACAATTGAGGAGTTCCACCATCATGAGATAGGTTATATTATACCAAAAATACATCACATAGAAAAAGTATAGTTCCTCTCACTAGCCAAGAATAAATCAAATGAATAGTGATCGTATTACCTAACTGAGAATCCATCTCCTCTAGCCATGGTTATACTCAATCGGGAACATTTCATCATGAAAAAATATTTATTTCATAATAGGAAGATAATTAATGAGATCTATGACACAAATTTATATGAATATTATCATATAATTTCATAGTTTTGTCTCTTCAAAGCCAAAAAATCACGTCATCCAAGACCATGGTTGTGGTTGAACATACCAAGAATCACTTCATCTATGTCCATGGGTGTGGTTATCACTATAGGGATTCACATATTTTGGATATAAGAAGTGTATAAAGGAAACCCAAAACATGTTATTTCTCCTTGGTGAGGTATGAACGCCACCATACATATATGTGAAGAATTTCAATGGAATCTAGAACCAAATAATGAAACATATTTGTGTGTAATGCACCCCAACTAGACTCATCACGTATATTTTCCTGATATCCTCATCAAGAAATCATCATCACTCTTTGTTCTAAATTAAAACATTTGATCACCACTTCCCAATTCAAATATGCACCCTCACATTGTTCAATATCTCACTGGGGTACACAGGGCAGACCCCTATGTATCGAAAAATGTAAAAACTCTTTATTAGTTCCCTTTTTCAAAAAAACATATTTGAGTTCACTACCCATAACACCAAAATAATAATTTCCCTTAGCATATTTATAATCATATCGATGTATTATTTCAGTTATAGTAAATCCATACTAGATCCTCCATAATGATATGATATAAAAACCATCTCAATACACATGCCATCGCCTGGATGTTCATCACAACAATCCTATACATCAGTCTCAACTTGGTCTACCAGATAATGTAATCATATCATAGTTTCGGAGGAACACTCACCCAATTCTCGAACAAAATATTCCAAAGGATATATAGAATATAAGGGTTCCCACATGGACAACATGGGATAATCAATCTCATCCATTACATACATCCACTAATACATCAACAAAGAGCTAATACCAAGGGCTAATACATATCCCTAAATAGATTATGTCACAATACTCAAGGTTTGATAAGTACATCAAGCAAGTATCCAATGAAATGATATCCAATAATTAATTAAAATTATTTATGAGTAATTTTTGAACATATTATAAAAATATGTTATTTATTTGAAAATTAATTTAATTCAGATTGAAGAAAAAAAATCCATAATATCCTCATCCACCAATAGAAACACTAACCAATGTAGTGAGTTCATTGCCCACCAGACATGAAATCATAAGCCACACAAAATCCCAAATAAATGTAATCAATAAAATTAAAAATTAATTTTATATATTTTTTAGAACCTATGAATAAAAATTAAATGAATAGTACATTTAACACATAGAAGTAACATGAAGGCATTGTGTCTGGATGTCCTCAAGATACAAAATTAAAAAAGGAAATTAAAGGTCTATGGATTCCACCATGATACTTCAAAATTGAAATCAAAAACTAAATTTATATCATGTGAAATTAATTTAAATGAATGGAAATTAAAATTTTTTATGAAGTGAGGTATTATTTCCTAAATAAAAAAATCACTGAAAATTTATGTCATATCATGGATGATTCAAATATTAAAGCGAGGAGATCAAGAAAAAAAAATATAACTTCTTAACCCCCCAGTACAACTAAAAACAAATGGAAAATTCTTTAATGAATGAAATATAATCCATTACTAAAAAATGCATTACAATCATTCATAAATTGAATATATGATCATTCAATGAATCCTACTCTACGTAGTGGGATAGTATCTCTATATGATACATGCTCCGCATGACCCTAATAATCATCATATAAATGGAATATAGTTGATGTATTCAATACTATAGAAAATGGTGACATTTAAAAAATCTTCATCAACACTAAATACACCCCATGATAAATAAATCAGATCAAAAAATCATTTAATACTAATAAAACTATTTAATTTCATTTTATGTCTATATTTTTAATATAAATCCTTCCAAAATAAATAAATATAATTCCCTGAAGAATTATAAACATGAAATGGATGTGTGGTATTACATGCTCCCCCTAATTTCAGTTATCATCCTCAATAAGTTCCATTAACCATTCAATCTACAATAAAAACATAATGAGGTCACCAACCCATTATCAATTCATATTGTTCTATTCTAGAAACCCAAAAAAGATTCTATTGAACAACACCAAACATGAGGTAGTATATTTATAAAAAATCGACCAACCACTCATGAAATTCACTAACATTATGAATTATCTTTACATGATACCCATCTATACTATGTAAAAAATTTACCATTTTTTAATGATAGGGACATAAATTTATTTATTATGAAATCTAAGGCCTCATTCTATATGGGGTATAGGGAAACCCATTGCATTTTCCCTAGGCCCATGAACATAGAACAAATGACTTGTTCCCATAAATACCTTCATCATCCAACCAATGTCACTATTTATCTGCATTATCCCATCATCCCAACCTGTATCATAAATTCCATAATGGTAATTCAAGGATTTGAACCCTAAGTATTTTGAATACATGATAACATGTTTGACTACTTAGGTCCCACCACAACTATATGTGCAATGGAATAATTGATCTAATGATCACATTTATTATAAAAAACACTACTTCTATATTCATATCATAATTTATAATTCAATGAGTTGTATATCCTCATCATTAGATTGATCAAAATAAATGTCTTGGTGGTCCATTGAATATCTTAGCTTGTCTCCAATATAACTACAATCAATTACACTAGAAAAAACTACTCAATTATACATAGGTTTACCATTTTCATGGATGCTCAACTATACCCATTGATACACAATTACATAATGAAATCCCGAAGCCTTAATCCATATAGGAATCAAGATTTTTTCTAATATGCATACAAAATTATGAACCAAAATATTAGTTTAATTCGTTGGCTGAGTCCATTGACAAAATATTTTCTTATATGCACTCACCTGAGCACTAGTGCACGATCGATCTGATGCATACTCAGATCACAAAAATACCATCATAATACTGATACCAATACATGTTCTCCATGTAATTCAACATCAGAATCATAAACCATTTGTTTTCCGAAAAACCATATATAAAATGTTTTAATTACACTCTTGATTCCAAATGCTACCTAAACTATCCAACTACTAGTCAATAATGATATAAATATTTATAAATAAAACTCCCCTTGAAATTTAATTATATTCCTTATTATTTATTATGGTTAATAAAAACACACAAACTTATTTAGTTTTTGTTTATCATAGAAGATTTAAATTAATGTTAATAATCATTATCGTTGATAATATATATGTTGAATAGTTATCATATACTTAGTATAAATATTAGATTTTGGTAAATCTAGTTGATATAAAAAAGTAATTTACAGACTCAACTGTTAGTATTTACCCTATAAATCCCATTTATTAGTGTTTCTAAGATAGATTGAATTTTTGGCTTCTTGTCTCGACCCTTCCCATATTGAGTCAAATAACATAATCATGATTGAAACTATTTATGAGATATTTTCAAACTAATTGGTATCACAAACAAAACCATGTATGATGAACAACCCCATGAAACAATGAACATCATGCACCATACCCAGAGAAAGTTTGTGGAGTATTAATTGGATTTTATTCAGGAACAAAAAAAAGAACAATTATATTGTATTTCAATTAAAATATGACCATAGTTTCTTATTATCATATTTTTATAGATGATTTTTAATTTTATACAATAAAACAAATATTAATTTTCTTATTAGTATTAAATTTAAATTGAAATATTTTATTTAGTATTTAATTTATTTTTTTATATAATAATTATATTAATTAAAAAAATATTATTAAATATATAAGGATCAATTAATATACATGAAGTCAAAAATAATTTTTATAAGGGTTCGAATATTGTTATTTTCAAAAATAACAACATTTTTTAAATAATATAAATTCTTATTTTATGTGATAAAAATAATATATTTTGAAAATTGTTTTTATAAAATTTAAATTTTTTTTGAATTGGAATGTGGAAGTAATCCTACAGTTAAATTTTATTATTTTTCCGAGACAAATGAGTTTGTTGGTAAAAATTTTATATGCAATAAATATATAGTGTGTATATTATGAAATCATAACGAACCATATGTAATTTAATAAATACAATAAATGGTATCCCAGAAATAAAATATATGTTTTACATTTCAAATTGTGGGATTTTAAATTTAATTGATAAATTTTATAAAGCCTTTTTCATTCCTCCAAAATCATTAACATATTTTATGGTTTTAAAATCATCTCATTAAGAGTTTGCTTCACTTCCACATCATCATGGGTATTATTTTATTGTGTTTGGACCTTTTCCATATAAAATATTTAAAACTACCCAGCACTGGATGAAAGAAATGGAAAACCCAATGGGATGGTTTTCTTTTTTGGTAACTTTGTAATATAGAGATGAAAATATATGATTGAGAAATCATAAATAATTCCCCACTCATTTCCTTAAAACCCACCAAATCTCACATTTATATTAAATTAAAATCATTTGATCACTTCCTCACCCTTCTTTACCATATCTATAGTCCACCTAATATACCCTCAAGTTCCCATGAATCATCGCCCAAGCATTGGGTGTCACACACTCATTTAAAGGTTCCTTTCCATCGTATATTTATTCATGTTTCCTCATTATCTAATTTTTTCTATTTCAAATTCCTATGGTTGGTACATATTTTTCCATGTCCATATTGAGGAAAATTTCAATTTATAATTATGACAGTCTATATTATCTATTGTCAACCCATTTTATGAGTCTTTATATAACACTATTGTGATGCTGATTTTTCACCACGATTTTCAATCCCAAATTAATTGTGTATTAAATACCATACACATTTCCAATCAAAAGAGTTTAATATTATTGAATTATTCTTCTTGAGTGGATAATTGAAAATATTTATTCCAAAATCCATTATCATGAAATGAAACATTACAATTAAAGAATACACTATGTATGATATATGTGGAACACTTAATCAGGATAATAGAATGAATATGATGTGTGCACCTGAAATTATAATTCTCTCCAGTTCATTGGTTAATTATTCTCATGAGAGATAATGTTGGGATATAGTGTAATCCTGATTCCCCTTTCAGAAATTTTTTATTATTATTTCATCAAATTTATCCACGAACTATGTTAATAGTGTACTGTTATTTTGTAGGCACATTTCCCATGTATCCTCTATTATTATCAAGTTATATCATGTATTGTTGTTCAGTTTTTTGATTCTAACTCATTTTATTCCCCATTTATTTACCTATTAAATAAAATATATTAGTTTATCCATGTATTTACATGATTATTCCCTTTATTGGGAATTATATCCCACACAATTATTTTGTTTGTTGATAAGATATAAAATTCCATTTTATGTTTTTGTTACCACTTTATGTATAAGGTTGTATTTTTTATCATCATTTATCATTGAAGATCCAAATGAATAAGGATATGAATAAGAACTCCAAATTTATTGAGAGACATGCATTATTTATAGTAACGATATGTGGTGAAGGTGTGTGGTAAGCGAAAATGGTATGTAGAATAGTTCACAGAACGGGTCATGATATGAAAAAATTTCATCGTGGAAGGAGTCTGGTTACATATAATATCTCGTCACTGGTGGAAGATATGCAGTACCTCAATTTTTAGACACACAATTCATGGTGAAGGTTCACAGTTATAATAAGGGTCGTTGTATGTGGTGGAGTCTCAGTCTACGCAGATTGAGTTCAGTATGCGGTGATGTTTGTCCAATATTGAAAATTTGGGTAAAACAGATGAGAAAAATTTCCATAGTTATTTGACTATATAAGGAGTTCTAATCCAATCATTAAGTGAAATTTGTAATCAATTCGAAAATATCATCAGTGTGGATGTTATAGACCATGTCAAAATGTGGTATGCATTAGTGATTATGTTTAGGATGAAGTGGTACGAGAACGCAAAAATGGATTGAGAAATTTGAAGGTGTATTTTGTAGAAGAGTGTTTTTCTAAGGAAACAATGGAATGAGGGAGACAGAATAATTCTATGAATTTGAAGAAGAAGTCTATAAATGGATGAAACATTTTGAATAGATGGATCGCATAGCCGTTTTGTGAAGGAAGTATGTGAAGGCAGTACACAAATGTTTCACGTGAAGGTTGTACACTAAGGCAATACAAAGACTCCATATGCAGAGGATGTACATTGAGGTGGTGAGAGGAGAAGCTGTGGTGCATAGAGTAGTCACAGTTTGCATATCAGGTGTGGTGATTAGAGCATGAATGATACACATAGCATGGACGATGCACATATCATGCATGGTGCGCAGAGAAGGCACGATATGTGAAGTAAAGGTGGTACATGGAGCAGAGGTGGTATGCGGAGATGGCCCAATATGCTGAGCAAGGGTAGTATGCGGAACAAGCATTGTACACTGACTAGGGGCAGTATGTAGAATAGTCACAATATGCAGACAATGTGTGATACTCTGACTAAGCATGGTATACAGATTAGAGACAATATGAATATTTATTGATAGTTTTTTAAAATGAAATCATCAAAAATGTAATTTGTGATTCAATAGAATAAAAAGAGAATAAATTCTAGTGAATTATGTAATTGAACTAAGGGATAAAATTTAATAATAATGGGATTAAATTTGGAACATTGATGCATGTAATGTATCATGATGAATAGAGACAATGACTGTTCGTGACAACCTGTTGAAGCGACCTTCATGTCGATAAACTGAGTGAGACCACTCCCAAGGTAGTGAGCTAGTGCGAGTCAATAAATGTGATCTGAGGGAAGTAGTAGGATATCCCTTAACTCTGGTAAATTATATGTTCCTATGATAGAATAACTATGCGCAAAACATTGTAATCCACCACAAGTGATGATTAGTGAAATTTGGCATGACCGACAATCTTTCAGCGTATGTTCCTTAGACATAGACATGAGTTGTAGACCATGTAAAAAATGATGTCTTTTCCTAATTCATGTTTTAATTACAACACATATCAATAATTCATGTTTAAACATTTTCATACCACTGTGGGAACTAGATCCATCGATGAGGAGAAAAAGTTGACACTGTAATTCACCCCCCTTTCACGGTGGTTAAGGGGTCCTATAATTGGAATCATATGTAGAAGTTAATTTATGGTGGATAATCTATAATAATTCTACTCAGAAGAGGATTTATTTTTCTTTCTTTAGTAAACAATGAAGAGAAGTCCTGATGAAAGTTCTGTTATCTCTTAGAAGAAGTCTATACCCAACACAACCATGATGATTAGGAGAAATAAAGAGAAGAAGCGGTTCCAGAAGTCTCTCATGTACAAAGAAGATGTAATGTTTGTTTTTCCATAACCTTCCAATAATTAAGAAATATTATGAATTTAATGAACATAGAAGGTGGATCGGGTTTCTACCACTGGAAAGGAATACAATTCTATATCATTTTCATGTGATCAAGAGAAATTAAACACTAATCTATATGATATTCTTAAAGAATGAGTGGCTTTGGTTTGATTAATATTTAAATGTACGCAGGATGAGATCACCCAAATGGGAAGATAATATGATAATATGATAGAATTATTTGAACGAAAGTTTCATAATTTTATAATATCTCTTTATAAATTTAATATTTTGATGAAACATTGTGGAATCATAAAATAAATACATCTAAATGGATCAATGATGTTGAAGAGGAATAGAGAGTTAGAAATAATCTAGTTGAAAATATCCATTCACATTAAGAAGATCTGAAGAGGGGATCTTAATTAAAGAGTTTATGTTTGGAATGAACATCCAAAAATTTAAAGGAATATGACTCTTTGTTACAATGAAATGTCAAGTTGAATGAAAATGGGTTTCAATGATTGAAGAAGGATTCGAATGAGAAGATGATCATGATGGAAGATCGTAAGATAATTTTCAATATAAAATTTCTAAAATTAGATTCCCAATTAACCAATCTTGAGAAGAAACATATTGAGAGTTCACAAAACAATGAAACAGTCATTACTGGTATTTATGCTCATTGAAGGAGTCTAAATATGAAATACCTCTAACAAGTGAGGGGATGATTATGAAAACTCATTAAGATTCATCTCAATAAAAAACGTATGTTCTTAATTAATTCATGTTGGAGGAGTCTACTCAAAAAAAACCTCAAAATGTGATATGAGGATCATGGATTCACTCATTGATCTAACACAGTTAGCTGTGAAAAATAAGGTATTATCCACAAAATCTTGTTCCCGTGATTCTAAATATATTTTAATAAGTAGTGCAGTCATGAAGAGAGATTCAAAACAGGTTTGGATGAGGAAAGGTGAAGATATATCGATCAACATGTCTGGAGTGAATATGAAAAATAATGTGAGTGTCAACTCTCCACATAGAGGAGAAAAAATCGACAAGAATTCCTAAGCACATAATTCGATGAAATCATGACTTTTGGGTTAGTGTTGGTTCTGCAAGAGTTGTAGGCACTGTGCATTAAACTGTTGGTACCATCCTCATAATGTAAAAGCACAATGGAAGACTAACTCATTGGGAAGAAATATAGTGAAAAAGAATCATGGTCCGCAGATATAGAATCATCTGTTTACCACAAATAGATATGGAATGCTTGATAACATCTGTGATGTGTGAAACAGTAGTGGTCACAAGGTAGGTATATGACCATATCAACATAAATTCATTGTTGATATGAATATAATCCCTTTGATGTATGTGTAGTTCAAATTAGCTGCCTTGGGATGAAATCAGAAGAATATCATGAAAATAAATTTTCCAAGAAGATCTAAAGAAGGGAAGATTAGAAGAATCATGATTTTAGATCCATAAAATTATGTGGAAAACCATAAAAAATATAAACTAAGAGTGATGACACTCATATGAATCATTACATAGGATTTAAATCTTCTTCAATAGTTCCAAATGACATGTTGGTCATCTATCCAGATGATTTGTAATGAATGAGGAAACATGAAAATGAACAGGCCAAGGCTAGTGGTATGAGAAATGAAAAAATTTCATGTGATGAAGAAAATGATCATGAGATATTTCAAACAAATAGAAACACATGTGTTAATGATGTTTTGTGTGACAGATGCAATAAATCTGGTAAAATTGAAAAAGGTTATTTAATCTTAATACCAAGGCAAGATGTAGTACATAAAAGAAGTATGAATGTACAATTCATTATGGATGTCAATAAGAACAATTCAACACACAAATAAGATAAGAATGTGAATAGATCCATGTAATATCAACAAATATTAGAACATATTTTTATATGTGCAATCATGAATACTTGATAAATAAATGAATATGGTTGAAAAATTCCTCTCAACCCTGAATCATATGTTGATGATGTAAGGAGGAACCACCATATTCCATTTATCATTTGTGAACTAAAATTATAATTATAATACATGGAATTAGAGATGATGTAGGATTTATGGGGGAGAACCTAAAAAGTGGATAGGTCTATCAATTCACTATAGAAACACTGAAGATGTGTGCATCCTTAGATGATTTTTGAATTGATATTTAAAGAATAAAATAATGATGGATCATCATTGATGGATATGATGAAGAGTGTTTCCCTTGATGGGAGACAAATGTAGAAGATGCCACAATTATTATTGAAATCAATATCACCTTCAGTTGGTATTCAATTCCACTACTTTGGTAAATTCATGAATAAAATTTCATTGGAAAACTAATTTCATTTTTCAATCTCTCTCTATTTATTCTTAAGAATAAATATTATTTTATAATGTGAGAGTAATTGAATTAATTAGTGATAGAAGAAAAATGGATGTCCCATAAGGCCACTTATCCTAACAATTGTACTTGAATGTTTTTGATATGTTTGTTGTAGTGAGTACATGAGTTTATGGTTGATTATTCCCTATCACATTAAATTTATTATCCTGGAATGAAATTGAAAAAACTGTCAAACAAAAGTACACGAGTTCTTATATAATGAGGTATCATGATTAATGGATAAGAGAAAACATTTTTATCTAAATAAAATCCTATTTTTTATAAATATATTATTGCTCATGTATACATAGAGTGAAATTATTTATGGATAATTTCCCAAGAATAGAAAGATTCCCTTTTCCCATGAACATTATCTTTTTTTCAATAAGGGGGAGATATGTGAAATGAATGTTTAAAGCTGAGAATGTAGTATGGGAATAGGGAAGATTTTTATTTTGAAATGGACACATTCATTTGATGTTAACATTAAGGTATTGACAACAAAATAAAAAAGGCATAGATAGTTGGGACCACTTTTTGTATAAGGTTGTATATATTGTTCACAGTTTTCAATGATGATCAAAATGAGGAAAGAGATAAAGTATAACTCCAATGTTATTGAGATACATGAATTATTTCACAAGTGATCGTGTAGATATTTATTGTTTTAAGAATTATCACATAATGATTATAAGATGATTCCAGTAATATTTAGTTTTGACTTTAAAGAATGAAATTTCTAAATGAAAGGGAATTTGGTTCATTCACTAGATAATCATACAGTCCAAGAACTGATTGTTTAATGATTACATAACATAGTGGAATGAGTTCATGATTAATTCCAGTAACTGTAAAATAAGAATGGTGATAATTAATTAACATGGGTGTTCTTACTGAAGAAGATATTTAAGGTGGATCCATTTCCCAGTGTTTCCCAAATATATGGAATTAAAATCGGGATTGTTTTTTGTAATGGAAGGATTTGTTCATAGGAGTGAACAGGATGCGGAACTGCGAAGAGAATATGAAAAGCAAGAAAATCACATTCCTCATAACATGGACAACATACCATGTTCTTGGAATGGTTCAAGACTATGTACCTTGAATTAGAAATGGTACATGATGTTGGGCGTAGACCCAAAAATGGATTGTAGTGATGGTACGTAGTGAAGCTGTGCGGTAAGCGGGTACGGTATGTGGAACGGTTCACAGAACGAGTCTCGGTGAAGAAAATGGTTCTCCATGGAAGGAGATGCAGTAAAAGAAATAATTTGTCATTAGAGGATGAGATTTAGTACGTAGATTAGCATATATAGGGTATGCGGCGAAGGTTCACAATTCGCCAAAGGGTCGTAGAATGTGGTGGAGGATCAGTGTGTGTGGATGTAGTTCGGTATGCTATTATGTTTCTTCCACATTGATAATTTGTGTAAAACAGATTAGTGAAATTTCCAAATTCATTTTGTTACATAAAGAGTGAAAATACCATCATTTAGCATAGTGAAAATTCTATAAGAAAATATAAACATTGTGGAAGATCTCTGTTATGTCCAAAAGTGGTACGCATGAGAGATTTTTCGAAGGATGAAGTGGTTTGTGAAATCCCAAATGGTTCACCAAATTCGAAGGTGTTATTATTATAATATATTTTGTGTAAGGAAAAATGGTATGTGGGAGATCAAATAATTCATGGAATTGGAAGAAGAATTCCACCGAAGGAAGAATCTATACACATCGGTGATACGTGAAGGCGGTACGCGAAGCCTATACGCGATGGTGGTACATGAAGGTGGTACGAAAAGTATGGAAATGAAAGTGGTACATGAAGGTGGAACATGAAGGTGGTACTCCAAGTTAGTATGTAGAGGCTATACCAGGAGGCATTATGCAGAGGTTTTTCATGGAGCAGGCGCAATGTACAGATCTGGCGTGGTGCCAAGTGTAGATGCATTGTGCAGAGTAGGCATGATGTGCGGAGATGGAATGGTATGTAGAGAAGATGTGTTATGCATAGTGGTGGTGGAATGAAGAGCAGGTGTGTTACACCGAGTAGGGATAGTACACGTAGTAGGCACGGTACACTGAGTAGAGGAGGTATGGGGAACATGCGCGGTACATAGACCAGGTGTGGTAATAAGAGTAGGAATGGTACAGAGATCAGAGATAGTCCACATAAATTGGGACTGTTTGCAGAAATAAATAAATCCTGAAGGGAATTTTTGATTCCAGTGAATAAAAAGGGAAGATGTTCTAATGCGTTAATCAATTAGGCAAAATGAGAGTATTGAATATAATAGAGCATCAATTCAGGAATTTGGTACAATTAGTGTGTCATGCTAAATATAGGAAATGACTTTTCATGCCAATCCATTGAAGTGACCTTCAATTTGATAAACTCAGTGAGACCACCTCTAAGGTATTGAGCTAAGGGGAGTCAATGAAAGTGATCTGACGGAAGTAGTGGGCTATCCATGAAACATCGTAATGGCAGTATTCCTAGGATAGAGTGACCATTACCAAACCATTTTAAACCCCAACTATTAAATATTAGGGGAATTTGGTATGATCATAAACCTTCCAGTGTATGCTCCTTGAACATTTCTCTTAGTGGTGAACCAATTATAAAGTTTTGTGTGGTCCTTCTTTATGTTTTCATTAAAGCACATGTTCATCATATAGGTTTAAACAAGTTCCTACAAACATGTTAAAGTGATCAAGTAAAGAAGTGAAAAAGATGACACCCTAATTAACTCCTCTCTCTTAGGGTGGTCTAGGGTCCTTCATAAGTTATATAATGTAAATATTGTTTTCAATAAAGATTATTTTTTACAAATTTTGTGTTGTTCTATAATGTATATAATTCCCATAGAAACTAGTCCTACTGGTATTATAGGTTTTATGACGTGTTATTTTATGTAATAAATCAATAATTAATATATAATAATGATAAGAGTTGTTATAGTTGTTATCAGAGGATACTTTTAGTGTTATGTGTGATCAAGATTAGAAAAATCAAGATAAAGGCCTAAGAAAAAGAATATGTATAAGAAAAAATACATACATGTTAGTAACTGTAGATTAAATTGTTATGGAATAAAATAAATCATTGTCTAGATACTACAAGTGGGTTTGTCTCTAGCACACATGTACATAATGGAAAATACCTAAAACACCTCGTTGATCTAGACCCAACCTAGAGCTTCTAAATGAAAATAGTCCTTGCTACACACCTAGTTTTAAACAGCCAATGGATATGATTTTTTAAATTCAAAAGAACCCTAAAAAACATTATTAATGGAAAAATAATTCATATTGGAATATATTTTAGGAAATGGATCTTGGATAACATTTATTAAATACTATAAATTAATAATATATTGAAATAAAATCAATTTTTATGTTATACTTTCAATTTCATTGGATTCCCAACAATGTGTGTAATTGTTGAAAAGCAAACAACAATAATTTTTCCTTATTTCTAGAAATTATTTGTAATTATGAGGAATTGGGTAAACAACCAATTTGATGGGAAATGTAATAATTTACCCAAAAGATATTCCCAACCCATTTGGCGTGGGAATAGTGAACTTTATAACTATAATCCATTAGTTGAAAAAGGATCACCTAAACCCACATATAATTAATTAGATTAAATTGAGAGTTTTATATGAAAAATGATTCTGAAATATGATGGATCATTTGATCACATTATCATTGAACTGTGGATGTACTCCATTGATAAGGTCTTATCCAAACATCAATGTTCAGTAAAATAAAAGGGTTTATTTACTGTTTATCCTATGGAAGAAGAAGTTGATCAGTGGTTGAAAATGATCATGAATAAAAATCCCGATAGTGATATCAAAGAGATGGAGTTGATGAAATTATTTTGTTATAAATATTTTCCACCATCATTCTGACCTAAATGATACTTTAGTTTCTAGAACACAATAAATATGATGATGACTCTATTGGGGTGTATGAGAAAAAATCCCTAAGAAATTCATAACATAACTCAAGATTTTCCTAAAGCCCAAATTCAATGATGACTCACTACTAAAAAACTGAGAATATCGAACGCTACATATATATCATGGCTTACTAAAAACACTGTTAAATACCCCATATGTATGCGCTAAAAATTCCCTATTAATGGGCATCTTTAATAGTGATTATTTTTTGCGCTCTTATCTGGTATCTTTAACCACACTATAAATCCTTGTTAAAGGGGGGCCTTATTAGTACATTTTTTAAAGTAATCACAAAATGGGGTATTTTAACAGTGCTTTCAATAAATTATTGATAAAGGGGGTTTTTTATTAGTGGGTTTTCAGAATAGTTAATAATGAACCGCCTTTATCATCTCATTTTAACAATTGATGATAATCTAATTCATTAAATAATTATAGTTTATCAAAAGTTATATTAATATATTAATATATTAATATATTTATATTGATATAAAAATAATAAATATATTTTATTTTTGATATATATAATAGATAAGTTAAATAGAAATTTTCATGTATCATGTAATATATTTTGTGAAAATTGATTATAAACTAACTAAAAATTATTTTTATTAATAATTCACTTATTATTAAAATTAAATAAACAATTAATATAAATTTAATGATAAAAAACCTAAACAATTACTAAAATATCAAAAATAAGTTGAAAATGTAACTCAAACTTCAAATTACTATGACATTGGATCAAGGTGTCTTTTTAAGTTGTAACACATATTAAATAAAATCCTACAACAATATCTACACCCACAGTGGCACAAGAAAACCTCTTTCATATTTTAAGGAAAAACATTTTCCCTAAGGCTACTAAAACTATGTATTTATTTGGGGTACCCCAATGTTTTAACTGTTGATGGATCTTAAGCCTCATATATGGGGGTATTTTTGATATTTATTAATGGGGACATAATTTTATTCCCAGATATTTAATTCATATTGATATTATGGATTCTATATTCTATCATTTTTCATTATGTTTACTTATTTATAATCAAATAAATAACAAACAATATATATTTTTTATATAACCACAAATAAAATTTTAATTGTATAAATTAATAATTACAAATATTTAAATAAAAAATATGTTTGTTAATATATAAAAATATAATAAATTGATATACAAAAATAAAAATAAATATATAGATAAAAAAATTTATTAAATGTTTATATAAATAAATATATATATATATTTGAAAATGTAAAACAAAACAGTACATGGGAGTGGTAAAGGAGATGGAGTATAAGATGGAGGTCTTAGTTTTGAAACTCACTAGAGGAAAGGGTGTGCATGGGAGGGTGATAATATAATTTTTTGATAAAGGGTAGGGGATGAAATGATAAATGGGTGGGATGGTAGTGCTAATATGCAGTGTGTAGAAAACAAATTATACACCCTTTATCAGCAGGGCATTTAACAACTCGTTTTTAGTATTATTAACATACACATTTAACAATTATTTTTATTGATGTTAAGGCCTCTTTTAGTAGTAGTTTTTTGAGAGGTTAAATGTTTATAGATTTTATACACACTTCAATTAGTAGTTATTTTTTGTGATGTTGAATTCCCTTTATAGTGATTTTAAATGATGACTTTATAGTTGTGCATCTTATTTTTTGGGATAAAACCTCCTTAATGAAAAGCCCTTGTGATCTGATACTTTGATATCTATGAAAAAATAGTCTGATGTTCTCTTAATATTGAAATGTCTATAAAAAAATATCATGTGTATCATTTGGATAATAAGGTTAATATAGAGATTAATTTTGTTAGAATTATCGAAATAAACTAATGGTTCTTTGAATTTACAATATCCCACTTCTAAATTGTGTGGAATGAAGAACCCCAAAAATTTCCTAAGGTGGACGAGGAAATTATTTAGGTGTGGAAAAGAAGGGATCATTGATTGCAATTTCTTATATGAAAAACCCACTAATTAAATTGAAGTAGGGAATACTCTCGTCAACCCCAAGATAAATTTTCATTTCATCAACAAAAATGAATCAGTGAACATTACAAACCAATGCACTATGCCAAGGGTATTTTTTCACAACAAACAACCAGTAAGGTATCAAGAGAAATGTTTTTCCATCTCAACTACAAAGGTTGATCTTAACAACGAAGTGGTGAAATGTACTCATGTAATTAATTCATGAATTCTAAACATAATTTTTGATTCTTGTACTATACATTCCTTAATATCATTAATATTTAGTACAACTATTCAAACACCAGCAATAATAATGGAATTAGATATGTGGGTGAAAATTTAAAATGGGGAAATTATTTTTTTAATTTATATAACTACACAACTATCTATATTTGTGTGCTTAAATTCAATGTGAACCATGGGAAACTCCCTTTGGTGGAATTTGATGTAATTGGTGATACATATTATATTTACCTATATAATGTCTATATAACATTTAACGACATGGAAATCACACTACGTATCAGGAATCATACTTCAATTTTTTATAAGTGAAAGAAGGGGTGTGAATAATATTTATCACCATTTACTAATGAATGGATATTTTTTTCCTACAAGAAATAATATCATGTTCAAATGATTTATTATAAGGGAAATATCATTCATGAAGACATTCCCATTTTGAGGGAATTCACAAGTATGATTCCTGATGAATTTTAACTACATCCTCCTAGATGAGAGGTATAAATTTATACAAAGCATATTCATGGGTCATTACCCTTATCCTAGACTCTATAGATTATTTCCCTTATATATCATGAGGTGATGATGAAATAGCTACATTTGAATCTAGATAATGGGTTCACTCACCAATGTACTACACCATGGGGTACACCAGTTTTCTAAATTATGAAGACGGATGGGTAAATGCACATTTGGAATGATTATCATGTGTTTAAAAAGATCATGATTAATAACAAGTATATTTTAACATGGTTTGATGAAATATTCCATAATATACTTGTAGAACATTACATCTCAAAGGAAGATATGTATTTCGGACATTACTATGTTATGATGAACAAGGATGATATCCAGATGTATTTTTTATACAATGAAACAGAGTATTCATTTTTATTCCATTCAGAATCACTAATGGTCCCGCCATATTCATGGTCTTAATGTATATTGATTTTAGATATAACCTCATCAAATTTGTGGTTGTATTTATAGATGATACTCTAATATAATCCAAATATAAGGAGGTCCATGAGAGACTTTTGGACATCTTACTAATGACATTATAGATAGAGAAATATTCTTCCATGTAATGAATATATGAGTTCTGGTTGAACGATGTTTCATTATGTTGGAATATTATCATAAGAAATGGGATATATGTGGACCCTTCAATGATTAATACAGATTATTTAATGATTAGGATAACATTTATGACATATATCCACTGCTTTCTTTGGTTATCTTTATTCTACACTTGATTCATTTGAAATATCTCACAACTATAAAACCCTCTAAAAATATATATTGAAAGTGAAAAATGTTCTCTACAAATAATGAATGTGAAAATATATTCAGAGAGTTGAAAAAGAATCATATCACTGCAACTAAAATCCCTATTCTCATAAGTGATGATCTTCTCATGGAAATCAGTGAAGATTCAATAAAGGGAAATGGTTGTGTGTTAATGAAAAATGAAAAAATTGATAGCCAATGATTCAAGGAATTTGAAATTTCAAAAAAAGAAATAGTCGATGCATGATCAGGATTTGGATTAATTTATCAATTCTATGAATATATATGGCAATGTTACCTCTTCAGTGATAAATATGAAATATATACAGGTCCGAAAATCCTTAAGTATATATTCATACCAAAAGAGCAGAATATGTGGCAATGAAGATGGCATGAGTTGACCTAGGACAATGACTATTCACTGTACTACCATCATGGATATGGGAATATATTGGAAGATGCTATTAATGGAAATAAATCAGAGATTCTATCATTTATTTTAATTGATAGGGACCAAATCATCTTATATAAGAAATGGAAGTACATTAGAATCAACAATTAGGAAACAACATCAATCCTATAAAAAATTATTACTCAACCATCCATTACAGTGATGATAAGAAATTCTCAAATAGCATGTATGGTAATTTAAAAAATTACTTTATAGGAAAATTTGAATCCCCATAGTCCAATGTCAATAAAGAAGATTTTATACGATTTGGGTCATAGCTATATGTACAATCAAATATTCAGTTAAAAAATGTGTTGTTGGATGATGAGAAAAGTCCAAAATATCCATCCTTCCAAGAATCATAATTAAGTGTTAATATCTCTAAAATAAATATTGGTTGGGAAATATTTATATGGATATCATATAATATATTTAAATATGAATTTTATGTTAGCACTTGAATTAGAAAAATATGATATCCAAGGGGATGATCCAATAATTACCCATATCTACATGGAAATGAGAAAACATCACCACAAGAATTGTAACTGGTCATTTGAAAAAATCAAGGAGAAATAATTATCTATAGGATGTGGTGGATAATTGTACAAATACTATAGACATAATTATTATTCTATATGATTTGTTCACTTAATAAATATTCTATGATATACATTTGACAAGTCGAGTGTCTTAATGGAAAGCTATAATCGATTGTATTGTATATAGACTCAAAATTTACCCCCATGATTTAATAGTCTCTAACATTCTCTAAATACTATGTTGAACATCAGCGTGGAGTATGACCATCAAAATGATGTCCAATCATCGTGGAGTATGACCATCACAATGAAGGAATTTATGGGAATATGAGAAGAATGCCTTCATGTTAGGATGAAAGTTGTGGAATGAAAATTTTTAGGTCCAGAGATAGTAGCAGAAATTGATGAAAAGGTCATAATCATTCATAAACACATCATGTCTTATCATAGATGACATAAAAACTATACTTATGAATTTTTATGAGACCTAGAGTTTATTATTGGGGACATGGTTTTAGTATATATATATCCATGGAATAAGGTAATGATATTTGGGATGAATGGATAACATAGTCCAAGATCCATCATCCCCTTTGATATCCAATACCTCATCAGTGTGGTGGCTAATTGACTTGAAAGCCCACAAAATATATCTCAAGTACATTGTATATTCCTCATATCCATCTTGAAGAAGTATAAACCCCCCCCCACATGTAATCTACCCAACTGTGGTACTTGTGGATAATTTCCACACATAATAGGGGTATTGGGTGAAGAACATTTATCATAGTGAGAATGTTCTATGAAATAAGACAATGCACCTGGATAAATTGATTTAGGGAAACTAAAATTTTAACGAAGAATTGTGGGAAACATAGGATGTGATGTTACATAATTAACATCATCAATTTTAGTATTGGAAAATAAAATTTTGACATCATAATTTTTGAAGGGTAGATGATTGTAATGACCTGAACATTTATAAAAAAATTTCCCCTTTTGATTAAATTAAATATATTATTTTGTATTCTTGTCAGAAAAACACATGAACTTATTTGGTTTTATTATACACTAATTTATTTTAAATAACATTATGAATCATTATCTTTGATAATATAGTCATTTAAAAATGATCATATAATTAGTATACTAATTTGGTACGGATAAATCAAATTGAAATATAAAAAGTTAGTGATTTTATCAACTAGTAGGATTGTTTCTTATGAAGAGCATGTGTTGGAGCTTCTAAAAGAGATAACATCACATGTCTTGGACGTTGACCAAGCTCAATCTAAGATCCCCCAACTTAATAATGAGAGAAAATATTTACGGGATAATTTCAATCTCATCAATCTCATGAACCAATCAATGTACACCAAAACACCCCATGAACATCTCAACATCACACACCATACCATTCAGGTGTATTTTGGTTTATGAAATGAGCATGTATTAAAATTTTAACTATATGAATATATATATTGTAATTTAAATTGAAAAATATTCATTTGATATTATTATCATGAATTTATAAATGAATTTTTATTTTATACAATAATGTAGAAATTTTATTTTTAATTATTATTCAATTTCATTTAAGAAATTTATTATAATGAATTAATGTATTTCTGAAAGAAATAAAATTTTAATAAGGGTTAAAAAATTGATATTAAAAAAAACCAAAATTTGTCAATAATTGTTAATTATTATTTAAATGATAATATTCACATCTTTTGGAAATTATATTGATAAAATGAATAATATTTTATAATGAGAACATTGAAATTATCCAATAATAAAATTTTCATAAATTTATTAGTCTATTTATTTTTTAAGGTACAAATTAAATATTTTATTAATAAATGATGTGTATTATGAAATAAAAATGAACTAAAAGTGATGTCATAAATACTACAAAGTGTATCAACAACAAAAATAAATTTTTTGTACTTAAAATATTGTTATTTTATTTTAATTTAAGAAATTTTATAAAGCCTATATGAATCATCTTAAACCATTAAAATATTTTAAGGTTATAAATTTATTTTATGATTAGTATGACTCACTTCCACATTATATAGGGTATTACTTTATTATTTACAAAAAATTGACTCATGCAATATTAAAAACATCATTCTTTAGTATAATCAACTAGAAACCCCTTTGTATGGTCTATGTGCAACTCCCTGACCCGAGTTACCTATATTCAGTGCATTATTACATAATTAGGCATGATCAAAAGATATCATGTCTAGAAACACCAATTAGTTTATTAGCCTTTGAAGTACTAGATACATATATATGTTTTAAGTTACATTATGAAATGAAAAAACAAGAAATTTTTTCCCCATTTCAGATAGTCATGTACCTTTACATATCCCTACAGGTCAATCATAATATACTTCTTTATATCCTAGAATAAGAAAACATAAGAATTGGGTGAGCTAGGATGTTAAATAAGGATAACAATATAGACGAAACTATCATAAGAAAACATAAACATTTAAGGAAATGTATAAGACTAAAACAAAAGCCTTTTAAACATAAACATCAGTATAATATAGAAAAGATAAATCAAATAATGTCATTTACATATTCACATGGATGTTCTACTAGTCGAATAATAATATTTAATATCAATAACTAATTTCATAATGATGGAATGCGTAATTCAAGACCTCAAAACCACACAGTCTACGCCTTGAACCAAGATTAAAATATGATTTTTCAAGGCCTTTTGTATGCCAACTAGTTTGTCTTAGGAGACCTATGTATGAATATAGGAGCTTTATCAGAATCCACCTGATAATTACTATGTCCAGCGCATTCCTCATATGAAATGGTTGAAACAAAACATAAACATTCGTATTAAAACTAGAATATGAAATGTTAATACATTAACAAAAAAACATGAATGGTTTGAAAATAATAAATATATATTCAAACATATCAGAATGCCATAAATAAAATATGGAATATTTTATCATAACAAATCAACTTCAAACAGGTGAAAAATCTATCAATAATTGTGTACATAGATGAAGTTAATGTCATTTATGATAAATATATCTTTCTATTATGAAATCATTTAAAAGGAATATTATTATAAAAGAAAAAATTTATTTTGAAAATTTTATCATAATATTGTACGGTAAGCTTAAAAGGTATTATAATGGAGAATAATGGCCGCACCTACCTTTTAAGATAAAAAAACATTCTTACCATAATTTTTCAAAAAAGACATAAATTGTCGTATTTGGAAAAATACAGAAAGATTCCATTCAAAACAATTTATAGAAATTAAAACTATGGGGTAAATGATTTCAAAACATATTATTGGAAACACTAATAAAAACTGGAATACATTTTTAATAAACACATATATGGATGATAATGAAGTCCTAGTATATAATTAATATAAACCATCTCAGATAAATAAAAAGACAGTAAAGTTAACCCTTACCTTGTACAATTACTTAGTCATGTGTAGGTTAACCTCATTTTTTATTGTTAAATTAATGTTACAATGTATACATGAACCAAATATATAAATATGATATCATATATGATGATCTAATATTGTTTTGTTAATGATATTTCAGTAGTATCATCATTTCATGTGTTAACTGATTTGTTTTCCATTATAATTTTTTTTACTTAATTCATGTTTGTTATGGAAAATATGTATTTGACTCATATCCATAATGATATTAAGTTCATAAAAATTATTTTTAGTCAAAAAAATAAATTTATTATTGAATGGTTATGATGGAGAATTAATCACACCATGTTCCTAGAGATTGTAATCTGTGCATATGTACAAATGTCAATAACATTCTATTGATGGTGAAATCGTATGAAATTGGATTGTATATAATTTATAAAGAATCATTAATATATTATATTAATTATTTAAATAAATTATACTCATTATTATACCCATCCAAATAATGATGTGTTGAATATTACACTACTCCACGACATGGAGACAGTAAGCCGAACGTACGAACCAATGGTGACTTTGTCATCCATAGGATGGAGAGAATAATGAAGACAGTTGTACCATATTCATAATAACAACACATTATATATAAGGCACTAGATTTATTATTCTAGTATGGAAACAATAAAGAAAAATAATTTGGAAGATGAAAATAAAGTTGACAGAGGTGATGAAATAATTATCTCTTCTTCAGGTGATTCCATTTGATTTGACCAAAAGTGCCCTTTTGGATTGATTTTTGATCAATATTGGCTTCTAGGATGAAGTGCGGGTAGTTGGGAGGATATTTTAGTAGTGTTTCCCCGAGACAAATGGCATTGGAGGTGTGATTTTTAGATATGGGGAAGTACACTTTCATAAGAGAGCTGATGATAACTTTTGGAAAATAATGAAATATTATTTTATTATAAAATAATTCTCCTTTTATAATGCCTAAAAATGATTTTATTTTAAGGATAAGTTGTGTATGGGTAAAAACCCACTCAACCAATAGGTTTTAGAACGCTTTACACCATTGTATTATGCTTATCGTTCAGATGTAACTTTAGTTAAATAGTTTATTGTTTACCACATATTCTTGTATTATTATAATAAATTGTTAGTAAACATACTGTAAAAATACAAGAGAACCAAAAGTGGTTTATTTTTGAAAATCTAACATTATATAATTCCTTCACCCATACCATATATTTTTATGTATATTATATCAATTAATAATATAGTATTTGTTTTAAAAAACTCATTTCTGTCAATTTTGACAATATTTAGTAATTGGTTTTTGTTAAAGTAGAGAAAACATTATTACTTCGAAGAAAATAAATTAAATTAATCCTAGAATTAAATATTAACCTATGAAAATCAGCACAATGCATCAAAAGTCTAAATTTACATTTATCAGGTTTTTTATAATTTCAATTATATTAATCATTCATTAATAAGTTAATTACTGCATCATCATTGTGTCATAAATTAAGTTAATTGTTAAATGTATACCCGTATATTATAAATGTATTCATAACCCTATATTATAAATGTTTTAGTTATGAAAAATTAAATTTAACACTTATAATTGTTCTTTAAATAATATAATAATTAATGTCTTAATTTAATCCAACTGGATCAAAGAGAATCATATTTTATTCCTAAGGTTGATTTTGGTAGAAAACAAATATCCAATATAATTAAGAAATGTTTAGGGTAATTTTAATATCATTTTGACCTTTAAATAACCTATTTACATCTAAAAGTGGTAAATAAAATTCAATAGTTACTATTTACCCAAAATTATTTTAATAATATTGATCCCTATTTTACTTACTGATTTCAACAGTGTATCTCATATTTTTGAAACACAATTCATAGATGAGGTAGAATTGTGTATTATGAAAATTGGAAAATGTTCCTAGAACGTGGGTGATATACGTTAAAATGTACAATTAATTTCTATACATCTAATTGTATTATAAAATGTCTATAATTAATTACATTGAACATATATAGGTATTATATAACTATTTGACCTAAAAAAATTTAAATAAAATAATTAGTTATTTAAATTTAATATCGGTTTTAGACAACGACGTAGTGTTTTTCACTATTCATTAAAAATATAAAATTTTTAGAAAAAATCCAAATAATTAAACGTTAGCTAATTTTGATATTCTTAATCTAAAAATGATGTATATTTTGAAAAATAAAATTTATAAAATTTCAAAAATAAGGTTTTAATATTCATAATGGCTAGTTTGATTGTACTTATGTGCTAGAACTTGAATTTGCATACAATGCAAGCTATTGAATTACACAAAGAGAAACGTACTGTGGAATCTTAGGGTGTTACATTAATCTCTCCTTCAAATAATTTTATCCTCAAATTTTCAAGAATATTGTTGCATAAAAAGATTTGGGTGTTTCTTCGTCATTAGTTCCTTAGGTTCCCACGTTGTCTCATCCATCATAGGGTTTCTCCACAGAACCTTTACTGGATGATTCGTTCGGTTTCTCAAAACATGTTCTCTGGTATCAAGAATCTTGATAGGATACTCACTATAAGATAGATTAGGTTCAATTTCTATTTTTCTATAGGTGAGTACTTTCATTCTGTAAATCATGTATTTTCTCAACAATGATATGTGGAACATATCATGAACCTTGGAGAGACTATAAGGCATTTCCGAATGGTATGCTACAACTCCAATTATTTTTAGTATTTCAAATGGTCTGTTGTACCTGGGACATAATTAAACCTTCTTACCAAATTGTATAACACCCTTCCCCGGAGATACCATCAAGAAAACATGATCTCCTACTAGAAATTTTAAATCCTTCCTTCAGTTATCGACATATCTCTTTTCCCTACATTGAGATGCTTTAATGTTGGTTTAGATAATATTCACCTTTTTCGTTGTTTCCTCATCACGTTCTGGGCCTATGTTTTTTCTTTCACCACATCATCCCAAACATTTGGTGTGCGACATCTCTTTCCATATATTATTCATATTGTGCCATTTGAATACATCAATGAAATCTATTTCTATAAGAAAATTCTACCATAGGTAAATAGTTATACCATATACCTTGAAAATCAAATGGGAATGTTCTCATCATGTCTTCTAAGGACTGAATGAACCATAAATATTGTCCATTTGATTGAGGGTGGTAGGCAGTTCTCAAACGAAGGTTAGTATGCAGGGCCTTGTAAAGACTTTTCTAGAATCTTGATGTCAAATAGGTATCATGATCAGAAACCATCAAATGGGGTACTCCATGAAGTCTTACAAACTTCATTAATATATAGTCTGGATAAACTTTATTGAGTATATATTCTCTTATTGTAGGAAAATGTGCTAACTTGGTAAGATGATAAATAATGACCCAAATTGCATCATTCCTTCTATGAGTATTTTTTAGCCCCATGAAAATTTCCATCATAATATCATCCTGTTTCCACATAGGTATGTGAAGAGGTTTTCTGATTCCTCTAGGATGTTGTCTTCCAACCTTCACATGTAGAAAATCAATACATATTGACACATAATAAACAATATTCCCCTTCATGTTGTCCCACCTAAAATGATCCTTTAAATCTCTATACATATTAGTGCTACTATGGATTATAGGTATATTTGATCAATGAGAATCATACAACAATTACCTTTTTAGATTTGGTAAGTCAAGAACACAAATCCTCTTTCCAAATTTCAATATTCCATCTTCATATATGATTTCAATCAATCTCCCATAATTCATAGCTTTATTTTTATTTTGAAACAACTCATTATCAGTATGAGAAATTTTTATTCTTTCTAGTAAAGATGGATTGGAAACCATTTGAAAAAGTACTGATGTTTCACCTCCATAATTATTACGATGTCCATCATTAATTGATCCATGAATATATGATCCCTTTCAACTCTCATCTTGTTCAAAACATCATGATCCTTTCTGATCAAATCATCTACCACCTTATTTTTAATCCTTAGGTGGTATTGTATTGTGAAATCATAAAATTTGAGTAGTTAAATCCAACGACTTTTCCACTTTGACAGTTCTTTCTGTGAGAAAGTATAATTCAAACTCTTGTGATCGGTATATATAAGAAACATTTCACCATAGAGATGGTGTCTCCATATCTTAAATGAAATAATTATAGAAAATAACTCATGATCATGAGTGGGATAGGAATGTTCATGAATTTTTAGGTGTTGGGATGAATAGAAAATAAATCTATAATTCTAAATAAGGACACAACCAAGTCATTTTTTGAAGCATTAATATTAATAACAAACCCATCATTCCCCGATGGTTTAGTCAATATAGAAGACTTGACTAATATTCTCTTTATCTCTTCAAAACATTATTCTCATTAATTGGTAAAAATTAATTTAACCCCTTTTCACGTGAGTGTGGTTAATGGGTTATCCAATCTAGAACAATTCTAGATGTTACACCAATAATAACTTTCTAAACCAATAAATCTATGTACCCGAGTTATACTCATTGGTGATAGCCATTATTGAATTGATTTTGTCATAGATGGATAAATAGATATTACATCCTTAGAGAAAATATGGGATAGAAGAAAAATATTGAATCGAGAATTCCAACTTTAAAACCATCCTATATAATTTATTTCATATTTGGGAGTTTTAAATATTTCTCAAGTTGTTTTCATTTTCTTCATATCTTTTGTATTATACCAAGATACCATCAATAAATACCACTACAATGTCATCATTATATTACTTGAAAATATAATCATTAGATCCATAAAGTCATCGGGTGAAATTTTCAGTCCAAAAGGCATTACTATAAACTCATAATGCCCATACCTGGTACGAGATGCTATCTTTAGAATGTCTTCCTTCTTCACACACAACATAAGATATTTAGATCGAAAGTCCATCATTGAAAAATATTGACCTGTATGTAGTTGATCTTATAAATTGTCAATGTGTTGTAGGGGAGACTCTTTCTTTATTGATATATCATTGATATCCCAGTAGTCAATATAAAACATCAGATATCCATCTTCCATATTAAGAAAAATAACAAGGGATCCCCATGGATAAACACTTGGTAGAATCAATAATTTATTACATAATTCCTATAGTTTTTTCTTGAGTTCTAATTATTCCACAGCTTCCACTCAATAAGGGGTCTTCTATATGGACCTCGAATAAGGAATTAAATAAATGGAAATCTCAACTTTTCATTCTGGAGGATGTCTAGTTAAATCCTCTGGAAACACATCAACATATTCTGGCACAATAGGTTCATCCAATAATTTTACATTTCATTCCTTACATGTAGTTTTTTCATTATATTCCTCCCAAATAAATTAATTTAGTAAATATTCTAGATGTGGTTATTGATAAGAATATGATGGTGACTTTTCTGCTATAATGATATGGTAATCCTTAACATCATCGAAAATTGTAACCCCCTTATTCTTTAAAAAATTTCACATCTTGGAATGAATGAGAATCTATACCGAGTCTTATAACTAATTAAATAATTATTATGACGATGTTATAATCATATAAAGATCATTTATATTCCCAAATGGGGACTGATTCACAAAACATTGTTGAAATGATTTTTCCATTAAGAATCTTTACTAATAACTCCCTTGTTAAATCAAATTTGAAATATCTAATTTTCATAGATAAATAAAAAAATATGAAACAATGCGATGATCCAAAATCAAATAAAGAATTTTTTAAATTTGTGGAAACCATTAAATTACCTTCCACCACATAATTTTGATATTCAACCTCAGCAGTAGTGATCAAATAAACATGGCCTTTGTCCCTTGGCCATTTCTAAGGTATGGTTCCTTGGCTCTTAGGAAAATTATTTTCATAACGCCCTATTTCTCTAAAATTGTATCATTCAACACTGATAGCCTCTTTCTTTCCATAGAAATCACGATCTTCGTGTCCTTTTCACCACACTTGTAATATAGTCCCATTCCCTTCAGGAATGTATCTGGGTGTTTATTCCCACGTTTACTACTAGATGGAATTTCAACTATTCCATTATTTCCTTTATTTATATTTCCAGAGTGTTCATAAGATCTCTATTTATCTTTCTTTTCATTATAGTCATAAGACATAGAAAGTTTCTTTTAAGTCTTGATATCACTTGAGATAATATCTTTATAAGTTGAGAATGATTGTGGGACTAATAATCAATAGTGAAATGGAATTAACTTATCAATGAATCAATAAATATTATTCCTTGGGTTACATATATATTTGGTTAAATGCCTTGGTATACCTTTCTAGTCAGCCTTATACTTTGTGACATTCTCATCCTCCTTTAGCTTGAGTCCCAAAAATTGTCTTTCCATGCATGCTCGATGGTTAAAAGGAAAATGTTTTTATAAGAAAATATTTTTAAACTCCCTCCATTCCATATTTGATTATTCTTAATACTACATTGTGTTTTGAATTAATGACCACCATTGATATGCATCTTTCATGAGGTGAAAAACTACCATGAAAAACCTGTTCCCTTTCGATACTCCCCAAAGTATGAAATATTTCACATAAGAAACTTATCCATTTCTCAGCTACAAATGGATTTGTATTCCCATTGAATGTTTGTGGTTATTGCATCTTGAAGTGGTCTAACATTTATCCACCATGTTGTGGATTAGGTTGTACCATACGAGTAAGATTATTATTCATAACTAGAGTGAGATGTCGCAGTACGGTTATATGTTGTTCAGCATCGGATGCATCACTAGCTCTAATATAATAGTCTTGAGTAGGAGGTCAATCCATACATGGATCATGTGGGTTGAGATGGTTTCCTTTCCTTACACTTGGAACCATTTCAAAACAATGGAATACCGTAGATTAGTGTATGAATTGAAATACACAATTCAAAACATGTAAAATACCTAACATAAATTGAACAGTTTAGGCATTTAATCTATAATGATAAAAATGATTTCTTTGAGGATGTATTTACTCATAAATCATTCATGATGGTTTGTAAATAAAATTTTAATTATCCTATGTATATCCCATAGGAGTGTTGTAACCACGAGTGCATCAAGGCCCATTTTCGTTTACCAGGATACCCCAGGTCAAACCCAGAACTCATTTTCAGAGTTTTCACTTTCTAGGAATATCTGTGATATAGCCGATTCTACCTAATTGTATCCCAAGAAGGATTTATTTCATAGAAAACTCAAAAAACAATACATTACCAAAACTCATGGATGTTCTTATATTATAATCCTTAATGTTTATCTTATGTTATTGTTCAATAATTATAGTTTTTCTAAATCAAGATTCTATGGATTATACTAAACTTCATTTGATACCAATAATAATGCCCGACCCTAGTTACCTCGTGTCAATGAATTATTACATAACATTGTCATGATATCCTGATATAATGTCTCTAAAGACTGATTAGTTTAGTAGACTTGGAACTACTAGATGCCTACATATGTTTTACATTACATTATGAAATGGAAAAAAACACCATTCTGTCCCCTTTGAACACATTCATATGGCATAGCCTACCCCTAAATGTCAATCATATTATACATTTTCATATACTAGGAAAAATAAAACCTAATAGGGGTGTCAAATCAGATACTCAGTATGGATAATAATATAAAGGATACTTTTAAAAGAAAACATAAAAAATTAATCCAATCTATAAGAATAAAACAAAGGCATTTTAAAAATAAATTATTTCACAATATCGAAAAGATAAATCAAATAATTCCATTTATTTATTTATATGGATGTTATACTAGTTGAATAATCACATGGAATATAAATATCTAATTTCATAATGATAGAATGAATAATGTCGGACATCATAACCAAATAGTCATGGCCTCATGACAAAACTACAAATATGTAAGGATGCAACCCCAGTTTCCTGGAGCCGGTGCCTTATTTGATTTCATTGGCATAAAAACATGGAATACTAATCCAAAATGACAAAGAAGTTTAGTATTATTGGAATCAAGATACCAAATTATGTTCAACATTTCATATGTAAATGAAAAAATGACACTAAATTATTTCACAAGAAACATCATGTCTCCTAGGTTATTCTTGCATGTCATTCATAATTTACATCGTCATGTCCTAAAAAAATAATAAAACATAAGGAAGGGGTGATATCAAATGCTTAGTAAAAGTAAGAAATGTAGTGGAAGATAGTATAAACATTATTCATGGTGAATAATTGAAAACACATTCCTTTAATAATAAACTTGAACACATTATGGAAGTGATATGAGATGAGTAAATAATTCCATAATAAATCATAATCATGGGTATTCTACTAGTAGAATAACTACATGAACATACAATTACCATCTTCATAATGAGGGAAGTGCGTACTTCGTACATTTGGAAACATTTTTTCATGGCCTCGTCCAAGATGTCTAATGATTAAGGCCTCAGCCAAAATCCATATCACATTGGGAAAGGCCTGGGCCAATTCCACATCTATTTGCCTCATTAGACCTACCGATGCATCGAGGGGCTATAGCAGGTCCCACCCATTACATAATAAGTCCAATGCATTCCTCATATGAGTGCGGATAAAAATAAACAACATATACATTCATATCGAATCTATTATATGAAATGTAACTAGCTTTCCCCAATTATTTAACATAAATAGTAACAATTGAGAATAATATGGTGAATGGTTTTAGTATAGATCATCCACAATAATGTTAGTCATAAACAATTCTATAAAATATGGTTTATGACATCAAAAATTATTAACCACAACAATACATAAGAATCAACAAGGGTGTTGAATCAAATGAGAATAATCTTCTAAAATCATTAAGCAATTCTTGTGATAAATACACTTTTATATTTAAAAGAATATTTCATTTGGAAAAATATTTGTTAAAACCAGAAGTAAAGTAAGATAGTATTTCATTATCGAATGAGTGTTTTTAAAAGTATAATAGTTTTAAAATATATTTTATAACATGAACATGAAAATAAATATGATGTTGAGAAATTCCCTAATATCACGCTCATATTTTTTGGAAAAAGTTTTGAGAGATTATTTTAAAACATGTATCTATCCAAAAAATAGGGAAGGATTCTAGTTGGTATACATATATATAATATTAACACAGAATTTATGAGGAGTACATACCAGCGCATAAGAATATCTTTGAGGAAATTAGACAATAAAAGCAACCTGAATGAAACTGAATGTCTGGGTGGAAAACCCTCACCTTTACTCCTATTGTGTTCGAATCTCGAACTTAATCTCCTGGCATATGAAATTTTACTTATTAATAACTTATTTAAAAAATTATTTTAAATTTATATAGTTTATCAAAATTATGGTTAGTTCATTTAAGTTCTTATTGATAAGTTATTTTATCGAATTATGTCGCTTCAGAGTGTTCATTTTCATTATTTTCATCTTCGGTTCACGTGTTTTTAAGTATGTGGAATGATTATAAATCTCCAGAATTGAAATTATATATTATTTATGAACTTAAATAGGTGTTACTAGTCATTTATAAAACGTGGTTACATGGAAATAGAATGAATTATCATATAGATCTTTAATGATAATTGTTTCAGTTATTTTGTGGGTTTTTATTACAACCAACTCATTTCTCTTTATAACTTAATACTATTTGTACAAAGGGATTAATGAATCTTAAATCGGTTATATTATATATAATAATCTTGTAAAACCATAACAGGACAGGTTTCATGACCTGAATTGAGAATGATAATAGAAATTGAATGTCCATATTCCCTGAATGTGTAAAATTGACACATCTCGGATGGTGTTCTTACTAATAGTATAAAAGAAGGGAAAAAGGGGAGATGCTGATAAATTATTCAACTATACTGACAACATTCTAGTACATATAAGGAACTAGAGTCATCACAAAATTTGGATAAGTAGGGGTAATATAAAAACAATACATGTGAACTTGAAAGGAAAGACAAAGTATTGAAAAGAAGAATTGACATCTTGAAACAAACTTCCTTGAGAACCTCATTAAAGATGGGTTTTGGTTTTTTATGAGACCAAGGCTTGATCGATGTGGGGGATGTGGTTTGTAAGTTATTTTGATAGAATTTGGAGAAGGCACAAGGCTTGAGAGAAGTGAATAGAAGGGGGTGAGAGGCGGTTTTTATAGTAGAGGGGAGAGGGGATTTCTTAATATAAAACTCATTAATTTATTATTTATCCTCAAGACAAGTAATAGTGAGTTTTCCATGACCAGGAATAGTAATTGTATCATGTGATCTCGAAACAAGTGGGTTTACATCAGTAGAACATCACACGTGAATCTATAATTAATGTATGTATCCTAATTTTTCAATTTATGGTATGTCACTATTCATTAAAAATTCAAGTATTTAAGAAAAATAAAAAAAATTTACCTCGAACATTTTTTGATGTGTAGAATCAAAAAATGATGTCCATTATTCATAAAAAAATTTCTATATATTATTACTTTAATATTTAATTAAATCATAATTTATTCTAAAAACAAGAGTTTTAAAACATTTGTTTACTTATTTTAATGCATAGATATATCGTATATACACTTGAATATTATTTATATAATATCATATGTAAGGTTACTATTCATTATGGTATATCACTATTCTAAAGGTATGTTACTATTCATAAGGGTAGTACAGTATTCACCAATAATTATGTTTTTCTTATTGGACTCTAAATAACTTAGTGATCAAAACTATGTATGTCAGATTTTTAAAATTCACATCACATAAGTGACAAACATATGTTTTAATGGTAACATAGAACTTAGTAGTTAATTATGTTGTGATTTCATTCAATTATGGAATATTTATAAGAAAGGAATTTCCTTTAAAAAATATTTGGTAGTTACATTCTCCCCTCCTACCAAAAATGTCATCCTTGAAATTCACAAAATATTAACTAAGAAGATTTGTGTATGTCTCTAACATAAGATCCTTTGGATCCCATGTTTCATCCTCAATCTTATAGTTCCATCATAGAAATTTCACCAGATGAGTCATCCGATTTCTCAATAATTTTTCTCTAGTATCAAGAATCTTGACTGGCTCTTCACGATAAGATAGATCGGGCTCAAGTTCTACTTCTTCATAAGTGAGTACATGTGTTGCGTCTGGGATGTACATTATTAACATTAACATATGGAACACATTGTGAACAATGGAGAGACATGGAAGCATTGCCAAATGGTAAGTTACTGCTCCAATTCGGTCTAGAATTTCAAAAGGCCTAATGAACCTGGGACTTAATTTTCCCTTCTTACCGAATCGTATAATACCCTTCCTTGGAGATACCTTCATGAAAATGTGATCGCCTTCTTGAAATTCTAAATCCTTTCTTCGGTTATCAGCATAGATCTTTTCCGTACTATGAGCTATTTTGGTATGGTTCTAGATAATCTTCACCTTTTCCATTGTTTCTTCAACATGTTCTGTGCCCATGATCGTTCTTTCACCGACATCATCCCAGCAAGATGTTGTACTACATCTCCTCCCATAAAATGCTTCATAGGGTTCTATCTGAATACATGAATGGAAGCCCTTGTTGAATGAAAAATATAAGAGAGGTAAATAATGATCCCAAATGCCTTGAAAATCATCTGAACAAGACCTCAACATGTATTCCAATGATTTAATTGTCCGTTCTGATTTTCCATAAGGTTATGGGTGGTAGGCAGTGCTCAAATAAAGATCAGTATCAAGGGGATTCTGAATAATCTTCCAGAATCGTGATGTAAAATGCGGATTAAGATCATAAACAAATGATTAGGGTACACCATGAAGTCTTAAAACATAATTAATATATATTCTTGATAAATGTTCAAGTGGTAAATCTTCCCTTATAGCAAGTAAATGTGACGATTTTGTAAGATGACCAACAATGACACATATCGTATCATTCTATCTTGGAGTCCATGGTAGCCCCATGACAATTTCCATCATAATATCATCCCCTTTGCACATTAGTATAGAAAGGGGTTGCATTAATCCACCAGGATGTGGTCTTCTTTCTTCAACCTGTGGATAAACTAAACATCTCAACACGTAATCATAAATCTTCCTCTTTAGGTTTTCAAACCAAAAAAATGTTCCATCAGATCTCTATACATCATGGTGCTACACGGGTGCATAGAGAAATTTGAGCTATGTGCATCTTCTAATAGTTCCCTTTCTAGACCAGGTAATGATGGAACACATAACCTCTTCCAAAACATCTGAACTCCTTCTTCATATACAAATTTATCTAGTCTCCCATCCTTAACTGCATTATTTTTCTTGTGATGATTCTCATCTTCAGATTTAGAAATTTTAATCGTCTCTATAAAAGATGGTTTAGAAATCATATGAAAGAGGAGTGATGTTTCTCCTTACATAAAAATTCCATATCCATCTTAAGTGGATCCAAGAACATAGAATATCTTTCAATCCACATTTGAGTTAGAAGGCCATTATCTTTTTTTCTTAATGCATCTTCCACCTTATTTTCATTTCCTGGGTGGTAGTGTATTGAATAATCATAATATTTGAGTAACTCTATCCATATTATTCGCCACATGTGGAGTTCTTTTTGTGTGAAAATATATTTCAAACTCTTGTGGTCTGTATAAATCTAAAATCTCTATCCGTAGAGATAATACCTCCACATTTTAAGATAAATGATTACAGATGCTAACTCGTGATCATGAGTTGGATAATTTTTTTCATGAGTCTTCAACTATCTTGATTCATAATCAATAACTTTATCGTTTTTCATAAGGATGAAACCCATCCCATTCATTGATGCATCACTGTATATTAGAAATCAATCACTTCCAGATTGAAGAGTCAAAATTGGAGCATTGACCAATCATCTTTTGAATTCATTGATGCATTCTGTACATTCTTTTGTCCATAGAAACATAAATTATTTACATGTGACCTTTGTTAGCAGGATAGCCAGTCGGGTGAAATTCTGAACGAAACGCCGATAATAACCTGCTAAGCCAATAAAATAGTGTACCAAGGTTTTGTTTTTTGGAGTGGCCAAATCTTGGATTGACATTTTCTTTGCCGGATCAACTAGGATTCCGTAGTAGGAGAAAATATGGCCCAAAAAAGAATCTAATTAAAGCTCGAATTTACACTTGCTAAACTTACCATATACATTATTTATTCTATGAGTTCTCAGAATAATTCGCAAGTGATTCTCATGAACTTCATATGTTTTTTATTATACGAGGATATCATCGATGAATACCCCAACAATGTTATCAAGATATTACTTGAAATATCTATTCATTAGATCCATGAAAATAGAGGGTGCATTTGTCAGTCTAAAAGGCATCACTATAAACTTGTAATGCCCATACCTGGTCTGAAATGCTGTCATAGGAATATCTTCCTTTCTCACACACAACGGATTATATATGGATCAAAAGTCAATATTTGAAAAGTATTGAGATCCATGAAGTTGGTCAAATAAATCATCAATCCAGGGCACATGATACTTATTTTTTATTTTAATAGAATTTATTTCCCTATAATCAATGCAAATCCTCATGGATCCATATTTATTCTGGACAGAGAGGACATGGGCTCCCCATGGAGAAACACTAGGTCAAATAAATCATTTTTCACTCAAATACACTAGTTTTTTCTTCAGAACTACTAATTCCATAGTGGCCATTCTATAGAGATTCATTGATACGGGTCTTGCATTAGGAATTAAATCTATAGAGAACATAACTTCCCGCTCTAGAGGATGTCCAGTTAAATCCTCTGTAAATACATCAATGTACTATTTCACTATGTGAAAATCATCAATTTGAATATTTCATTCCTCTCCCTTAGATATTGATTTATCTTCCTCTCCAAGTATTGTATTCAGTATTTCTACTCGGGGAGGTTCTAGATAAGAATCGGGTGGCGATGTTTCTACCCTAATGACAACCGATTCTACACCATTTTCAAAAATTGTAACTTCCTTTTACTTACAATTAATCTTCGCATAATAATTTGACAGTCGATCCATAACGAGAATCATATGAAATCTATCCATTTGTATAATGATAAGGTTAGCAACTAGAGCACATTTTGGTGTCTTGAGGGGGACTAGTAGACATGACTCGGTTGTAACGATACATCCCATAGGAGTTTTGACTGACAAATCCTTTATTAAATCAAATTGGACAAAACTAATTTTCTTGGAAAAATGGGAAGATATAAATGAATGCGATGATATAGAATCAAATAAAGTGTTGGCTATGTTTGAGGAAGAAATAATAGTACCTACCACAATGTCATTAGAAACTTCAACCTCTGCAGTTGTGATTACATAATCATGTCCCTGATCCCTTGGACTTTTATGTTTCATATTTCCTTGACGCATTGGAAAATCAATAGCAAATTGTCCCATCTCCCGATAATTGTAGCATTGAACATCATTGGCTTCCTATTCCCTTTGAAATCAGTAGAATAATGAAATTTCTGACAACAATTTTAGTAAACTCATTTTCCTTTTAAGCATGCACCAGGGGGTTTCCCTCCACAATTGTAATATGGTGGAAATTTAACTCTTCCCGTCTTCCCTGTTTCCTTATTTCCTTTCCCAGGGTTTTCATCAGCCCTCTTCTTTTCCTATTTTCCCATAAAATCATAATACTTAGAGAATTATTTTTTTTGTATCGATAACTCATAAAACTATATCCTCATATGATGATAAACATTGCGAGACCAGTGCCTGCCGGAGGAATGGAATTAGGCCATCATATAATTGATTAATATTCTCCTTGAATTTCGTATGTAGTCCACATAATGTCTTGATAATCTTGAAAAGTTAGCTTCTTACCTTGCAACATTCTCGTCTTCCTTCTTCCATAGATTCAAGAATTATCTCTCAATATCTACTCACTGCTCACGAGGGGAATATTTTTCTAATAACATTTCCATAAAATCCCTCAATTCCATCTATTCTATCTCTTCCTCCTCCTTTGTGTTTTGGATTTACAACCACCACTGATCCGCATCTCCTGATAGACGATAGACTTCTATGACAACCTTATCTCTTTCATTACATCCCAAGGTGAGAAATATCTTCTCAAGGTAACATACCCATTGCTCTACTACAAAAGGTTTTTTTGTCCCATTGAAGCTGTTTTCGCATAAATTTATCTAGCATGGCTCCTCCATGTAGTGGATCCAAATGCACTATGTGGGTAAGGTAATTATTCATAACATGAGTAAGTTGTCCTAGAATAGTTATGAGTTTCTCAACACCAGTCACAATACCAGAGCCAATATCATAATTTTGTGTTGGAGGAAAATCCATACAAGGGAAACATGCATTCGTTTGGTTTCCATTCCATCCACTAGGCCCCATATATAGATAATGTCATACACTAGATTAGGTTATGAATCATAATGTATAATCTTAACATAAATATACTAAAAAAATTGAGATCCTACTAATGGCTAATCCCATATTTACAAAAATGGTTTCTTTGAAAAATATTTTACATTTCAATCCTTCTAATGGATTGTATTAAAAATGTAAATTATCCTAAGCATATCCCCTAGGAGTGTCATAACCAAGAGTGCAACATGGCCCATTGTTGTGCACCAGTTCCCATTCGAGTCTAGATCAAAGATTTGTTTTCGGGTTTTACCCCAAGATACATCTGTGCCAGACCATCCACTACCTTCTCATATCCATAATGGGATGTATTCATTGAAATATCCTCATAATTTATTCCTTACCAAAATACCAGGAAGTTATTGTATTTATATCCTCAAAGAATAACTTAGGGACTCATCCCTAATTATATGTTTTCTAAATCTAGTTTCCAAGTATTCTACTAATCATCCTTTTATACCAATTGTATGGACCCAACCCCAGTTATCCAGTGACAGTTCCTTAATTGATTTCATTGTAAAAAAACAAGGAATACGAATCCCAATGGACCATGTAGTTTAGTATTCATAGAGAAAAGATACATACATAATTTCAACATTACACAAGGAAAGGAAAAAATGACACTAAATTATTCCACTAGAAACATCATATCTCTTAGATTATACTTGCATGTCATTCATAATTTACTTCTTAATGTCATGAGAAAAATAAAACATATGAAAGGGGTGAGGTGAAATGCTCAGTAAGAGTAATAAATATAGCGGAAGACAATATAAACATTAGACATGGTGAATAATTGAAAACACATTCTTTTAATAATAAACCTGAACACATTATGGCAATGATATGAGATGAGTAAATAATTCCATAATAAAACATAATCATGGGTATTCTAATAGTCAAATAACCACATGAACTTACAATTACCAGCTTCATAATGAGGGAAGTGCATATGTCGGACATTCTGAAACATTTTTTCAAGGCCTCATCAAAGAAGAATAATGATTAAGGCCCCAACCAAAATTCATATATCACATTGGGAAAGGCCTCATCCAATTCTACATATTTCTTTCTCATGAGACCTACCGATGCATCGAGGGGCTATAGTATTCCCCACTCATCACATAATAAGTCCAATGAATTCCTAATATGAATAGGGATAAACATAAACAACATATACATTCATGTTCAATCTATCATATGAAATTTAACTAACTGTCCCCTATTAATGGACATAAACACTAACTATTCAGAATAATATGATGAATGGTTTTAGGATAGATAATATATAATATAGTCAGTCATAAACTATTCAATAAAATATGTTATGTGACATCATAAATGATTAACCCCAAAAATACATAATAATCAACAAGGGTTTTGAATCAAACGAGAATAATCTTCTAAAATCATTATGTAATTCTTGATATAAATAAAAATTTATTTTGAAAAGAATAGTTATTTTGGGAAAATATATTTATAAAACCATAAGTAAAGTAAGATAGTATTTCATGATAAAATGAGTGATTTTAAAATGATAATAGTTTACAAATATAGATTATATATTTCCCTTGAAAATAGATATGAATTTGAGAAATTCCATTGTATCTCACTCGTAATTTTAAGAATCATTTTTGAGAGATTCTTTTTAAACATGTAAATATCCAGAAAATAGAGAAGGATTCTTGTTGGTGTAAATATATAGGATACTCAAACATAATTTCTGAGTATTACATACCAACACATAATAATTTCATTGAGGAAATTAGACTATAAAAGTAACCCGAATGAAAATTGAAGTTTGGGTGGAAACCCATTACCTTTACTCCAAACATGTTCCTCTCTTGAAATTAAGCTCATGGAATATGATATAATACTTATTAATAACTTATTTAAAAACTTATAATACATGTATTTAGTTTTTCATAATTCTGGTTAGTTAATTTATGTTCTTATTGTTAAGTTATTGTATCGAATTTCTTCGCTTCAGAGTATTCATTTTCATTATTTTCATCTTCAGTTCACATGTTTTTAAGTTTGTGGAATGAATGTAAATCTCAAGAATTGAAATTATATATCATTTATGAACATATATAGGTGTTAGTGGTCATTTATATAACTTGGTTACATGAAAAGAGGAAGAATTATCATATATAAGTTTAATGATAAATGATTCAGTTAAATTGTGGGTTTTGATTACAACAAAATCATTTTCGTTTATAACTTAATACCATGTGTACAAATGTATTACAGAATAATAAAAAGGTTATATTATATATAATAATCTGGTTCAACCATAACATGAATGGTTTCATGACCAGAAATTAGAAAGATAATAGAAATCGAAAGTCCATCGTCCTTGAATGTGTAAAATTGACACATCTCGGATGATGTTCATGCTACTAGTATAAAATAAGGTAAATATGGAGAGATTATGATAAATTAGTCCACTATCATGACAACATTCCAGTACATATAAAGTACTGAATCCATCAAAAAAATTTGATAAGGGGGGGTTACAGAAAAATAAAACCGGTGAACTAGAAGGGAAAGACAATGTATTGAATGGCGGAATTTACCTCTTGACCCAAACATACTTTAGAACCTCCTTAAAGAGAGGTTTTTGCCTTTTTATGAGACCAAGGCTCTCTGGACGTGGGGGAGGAGGTTGGGAATGTATTTGGACATAATTTGGAGAAGGAAAAAGGCTTGAGAGGAGTGAATGGAAGGGGGTGAGAGGGGGTTTTGTAGTGGAGGAGAGATGTGATTTCATAATATAAAACTCATTAATTTATTATTTCTCCTCAAGAAAAGGAATAATGAGTATTACATGACCAAGAATAGTAATTTTATCATGTGATACCGAACCATGTGGGCTTACATCAGTAGAACATCACACATGACTCTATAATTATTGCATTTTTCTTAGTTTTTCAATTCATTGTATGTCACTATTCATAAAAAATTCATGTACTTCAGAAAAATCCCAAAAATTTACCCCAACCATTTTTCGACGTGTAGAATCTAAAAATGATATCCATTTTCCAAAAATATTTTTCTAAATATTATTAATTAAATATTTATTTAAATAATAATTTATTTTAATAACAAGAGTTTGAAAACATTTGTTTACTTATTTTAAAGCATAGATATATCGTGCTTACACTTGAATATTATTTATATACTATTATAAGTAAGGTTACTATTCATTAGAGTATATCATTATTCATAAGTGTATTTTACTATTTATAAGGGTAGGTTACTATTCACCATGTAATATATTTTTCTTATTGGACTCTAAATAATTTACTGATCACAACTGTGTATGTCACTTTCTTAAAATTCACATCATAGAATTGACAGAATTATGTTTTAATGGCCACATAGAACTTTTTAGTTCATTATGTTGTGATTTCATGTGATTATGACATATTGGTGAGAAAAATATTTCCATTTAAAATTATTGGGTCATTACAAAATAAGTGTTTGTCATGTCCTTATTCAAATACAATAGTTTGTCTCATAAGACCTACTGATGCATCGCAGAGCTTTTACGGGCTCCACCCATCACATACTAATTCCAATGAATTCCACATATGAAAAGGTAGAAACCTAACATAATCATCTGTATTAAAACTATTATACGAAATGTTAATAATTTAACCATAATCCATGAATGGTATAAAAATAATTCATCCATAGTCAATCATACCACAAAACCTTCAATACAATATGGATGATTGTGTCATAATAAATCAATTTCAAACAAGTGTAAAATCCCTCAAAAGAAGGTGACATAAATGAAATCAAATCTATTTGAGAGAAATATCTATTTCTATTTTGAAATCAATTTAAAGTCATGTAATTATAAAAGAAAACATTTATTTGTATAATATTTTAATAAGTTTATAAGAGATGTTTCAAAGGTGTTATAATGGTGGGAAATAACATCACCTTCTGTATAAGTTAATAAAACATTAATACATTAATTTGAAGAAAATATATTAAATCACCTTGTTTGAAAAATGTTGGAAAGATTCATTTCAATAAAATTTATAGAATGTAAAAAACGAGTATAAGTTACATTAATCTATATTCTAGAAAATTGAAATTTTTTTGTGAAATACATTTTTAAAAAACAATGATGTGTATGTTGAGGAATTTCAAGTAGATTCTTACGTATAAACAACCTCAGATAAATAAAGAGATTTTAAAATTAACCCTCACGTTGTACATTTACTTGTATAAGGAAGGTTAAACTCATATGTAATGGTGAAATAGTTGTTATTAAAATATATAATAACCACAAACATAAATACCATATCATATATGATATTATAATATTTCCTTGTTAATGATATTTCCGTAGAATCATCATTTCAGGTGTTAAATGATTAATTTTACATTATATTTTTTGTTCCGTATGTCACGTTTGTTATGGATATGATGTATTTTATTTATATCCAATATTATTTTTTGTTCTTAAAATTTTTTTCTAATCATAAAATGAAATTTATTCTTGAATGGTTATGATGTGGAATGAATCTCATCGTTATTTCGGAGACTTTAATCCATACAAATACATGATCGAAAATATTATTCTATTGATTGTGAAGTAGAATTTAATAGGATGGTATCTATTATTTATTGAATCATTGACATATTAAATTTTTTATTTACATCAATTATACTCATTTTTACACCCTTTCAAATAATGAAATGTTGAACAAAAACTACACCACAACGTAGAGACAGTAAGTTGTACGTATGCACGTATGGTGAATTTGTCATTCAAAGGATGGATAGAATTATGAATATGGTTGTACCATATTTTTAATAACATCACTGTATGTAGAAATTAATGGAGTTATTATTATGGTATAAAAACAACAAATAAAGAGGATGTGGAATAATAAAATAACGTTGAAAGAGGGGATGAAATAATTACCTGTTCTTCGAGTGGATCCTTTTGATTTGATTAAATGGTCTCCTTAAGACGGATGTCTGATAAAAGTAAGGCCTCTAGGATGAATTTAGGGTAGTTGGGAAGAGTTTTTTGTAGGGTTTGGCCAAGCCAAATGGCTTTGGAGATGAGATTTTTTGAGGAAGGGAAGTACCTGTTTATAACAGAGTTGAGGGTCACTTTAGGAAAGGTTTGAAATATTATTTTATTATAAAATATTTTTCGGTTGATAATGGCTTCAAATGTATTTATTTCTAGGATAAGGTGGGTAAGGGTCTAAAAAAGCATAACCGATATATTTCAGGTAGGTTTATGTCTCAATATTAACCTTATCTTTTAGATTTTACTCTAAGTTAAATAGTTAACATTTAACTTGTATTATTGTATTATTATAATAAATAGTTAATAAACATACTATAAAAAGCCAAGAGAACCCCGTGTGGTTAATTATGGACAGGTCTAACCATATCTATGTTTATTGGTCGATCGTTAGATTTTTACGAATATTATATCAATTAATATTATAGTATTTTTTTTAAACTCATTTATGTCAATTTTGACACCATTTAGTTTTTTATTATTGTCAAAGTCAAAACTACTTTATTACTTCGAAAAAATTAATTAAATCATTTATAACATGTAATATTAACCTTCTAAATTAGTGGAATACATCAAAAGTTTAAATTTACATTTTTTTGGGATATTAACAATATCAATTATTTTAATCATTCATTAATAAGATAATTACTTCAGCATCATTATGTCATAAATAATTTTAATTATTTAATCTCTAATGATTATAAATAATTTATGATTATGTAGGAAAATTGTCAAATTTCTAATGAAAATTTATAGTCCAATTTATCTTATTTATTAACCCTATATTAAAAAAATTTAGTTATGAATATTTGAATTTAACACTGTTAACTATTCGTTAAATAAAATAATAATAAATGTCTTAATCTAATAAAAATGGATCATATTGGAACATATTTTATTCCTAAGGATAATTTTCATCAAAAAACTATTATCCAATAGAATTAGGACATGTGTTAGGGTAATTTAAATATATATTTTACCATTAGTTACCAAATTTACATTTAACCATTGTAAATTAAATTCCAATGTTACTATTCACAAAAAAATATTTTCATCCTATTAAACCACATTTTACATAATGATGTCATATGTGTCTCTTTTATTTTTTAAATACAATTCACATAAGCAGTAAATTTAAGTATTATGGAAATTTGAAAATATGTATAGAAGGTGGGTAAAATACGTTAAATTATTCAATAAAAATTTATACATATATTTTTATTATAAAATGACCCCAATGAAATACATTTAACATATATATGAATTAGGTATCTATTTTGACATAAAATAAATTTAAAAAATATTTATTTAAATAAAAAATCAATTTTAGTCAATAACACAGTGTTTTACACTATTCATCAAAACTTGAATGTTTTCAGAAAAATTCAGAAATTCACCCTATGCTAATTTTTCTATTATGAATTCAAAAACAAAATCCATTTTGAAAAAAAATTAAAAATTCCTAAAGTTGGTATTAATATTCATAATGGCTATTTTGTTTGGTTGGGGTGTGCTTGAACTTGATGTTGTGTACTGTGCAAGCAATTTCATTATTCAAAGAGAAACATGCCATGGATTCTTGGGGTGTTACATTCTTCCCCCATAAAATAATTTCACCCCAAGAATTTATATAATATTTCAACCTAAAATGATTCTGGTGGTTCTTCATGATACGTTTTTCAGGTTCCCACATTGCCTTTCCCATCTTATGGATTCTGCATAGAACTTTTACAAGGAGAGTATTCAGGTTTCTCAGCACATCTTATCTGGTATCAAGAATCATGATAGGATCTACACAACAAAACTTATCAGGTTGTAGTTCAATTTATTCATTTTTGAGTACATGTGTTTGGTCAGGCATGTATTTTCTTAATAGTGATATGTGGAACACATCCTTGACTTTGGAGAGACTTGGAGGAATTTCCAAATGGTAAGAAATAACTCCAATTCATTCTAGTATTTCAAAAGATCCGATCTACTGGGGACATAATTTACCCATCTTATCGAGTCATATAATACCCTTCCATGGAGATACCTGAATGAAAACCTGATCCCCTACTTGAAATCCGAAATCCGTCCTTCCGTTATTGGCAAACCTATTTTTCCTACTAAAATATTCATTGATGTGGTTTTGGATAATCATTACCATTTCTATTTTTCCTTTACATGTTCTAGGCCTATGAGTTTTCCTTCACCAATATCATCCTAAGATGTTGGTGTGGGACAACTCTTTCCATATAACGCATCACTTGGTGCCATTTGAATACTTGAATAGAATCTATTATTATAATAATATTCTACTAGTGGTAAATATTGATCCCACAAACATTGAATGTCACATGATCAATATCTGAACAAGTATTCTAGGGATAGAATAGCCCATTAAAATTTTCTATATGGAATCCTGCCTTTTATTACAAAACTTTTCATTAAATTTTACAAATTGAGTATCTTTAAATTCTAGTGTCTTAGAAATTAGGAACATAATACATGAAAAAAATATAAAAAATTATTATAAACCACTCATAAGGCTTAATCATAAGATCATACTATGTAAAATTAGACCATCACATATCCTGGAGACATACATCAAAGAAAAGGGTGACCATAAGGCTCAATTAGGAAAACAAGTGACATAGTTGACATGTGATCATGAGCAATATTAATAAGAACATGGTGAAAGTCATAAATGAAAGAGAAATGGAAGAATAGGAATATCATGATAAAAAGAAAATGAATCATAACTTGAAAATTTGGAGTCTACATTGTATTTATAAATTCATAAACATATCACCAAGGTACATCCCTAAGGTGTCATAAAATTTACCAAAGTTATTCTCCAAGGTATCATGAAACTTTTCATTTCTAGAGATTAATTCATTGACCAATGAATTGGAATTATATTAGGGAACACCCTTAATATGTATTTACTTTCATGTGAGCCATATATATCATAATCAAAAATTTCATAAATAACCCATATAGAAAAAAAGAAATGTGTTTCATTTCAAAATCGTGACGTTTTAAAAGTTCTAAAAAAATAACATCATTATATCATTTGTAACCCATGGAATGGGAGTGAGGGTTATATGTATGTCCATTATAGAATAAAAAATATCCTCTTTATATATTTTTGAAAACCAATATAAATTAAATAGTGATGGGTATTCACCTAAATAAACAAGTTGATTTCTTGAGAGAATGAGATAGAAATTTTGAGACAAAATTTCTGCAGCATAACGACTATATAACATTGTTTTAGAAAATAATAAAATGAGAGGGTACAAGGGTAACCCACTCATAAATAAATCATATTACTATATAAATACTGAATAACATAGAGATAAGAACATGGTATGGATATTTTAATGACATACCAGTAGAAAAAGAAACATGAAAGGAAAGAGAACATGCGATTCCTTTTACAAAAAATTCGGCTACCTAATAGTGTCACATAAAAATTCATAAATAAAATTAATGAGAGCTGAAAGGGTCTCTCAACAATTAGACATGAAATGGAAAGATATGAGAACTTATAAAAACATACCCTCAACATAATGAGATGGAAAATCTGAGACACAACATAATGGAATTAATGACTTAAAAGAGGAGGATGAAAGAATCCCTTAATATGAAGAGTAACTTTGAAAGCCTGAAGGTCGGGACTTTGGGAGGATTGAGGAAACTTTGGGAGGATTAATTGGGAGTTATGGATACTATAAAATCTTTGGAGATTATTTTTTAATGAAATGAATGAGGTAAATGACTTGGTATTTATAGTAAAAGTGAGTGAATAAATTATTAATTTCCAAGGGACAGCTAATCAGTGGTATTTGAAAAACCATGGGCATGCCCATGGTATTTTCCCTTGGTATTAGGAAATTGGGACACCTCATAGAATATATCACTATTCATAAGTCAACCAGAAATATTACATCATTATTACATCATTAATGATGTCATTAAACAACTGAAACTCAAAACTACATTTTTACTATTCCCCGATAATTCAACAGTTTCAGAAAAAACCAATAAATTCACCCTAACGCAATTCGATGCTCTGAATTCAAAAATGAAGTCCACTTTCTGATAATAATTTTCTAAATATTTTTAATTTAATTTTTATATAAAATCATTATTTAATCCAAAAAAATACAACTTTAAAACTATAACCTATTTAGTAACACCTTAAAAGTAATTAAGGTCCCATAAAAATATTGTATACCCATAAGACAATAAAGTAAAAATTTATGATTTAATTTTAAAAAAATAAATTTCAATTTTAGGTTGTTAAATTAATTATAAAATTATAAATAAAATATTTATGGCGCATAAAAATAGCAAAACATAAACTATGATTGTTTTTCACTTTTATGATGTCTAAAATGTATTTATACATTCATGGGTGATGGTTCTATTTTTTTGGTCAAATTACTATTCATTTCTATTAATATGGATATGTTACTATTGCTATTTTACAATTCAATAAAAACAAATTTGATCGTATTAGACTATAAATTTGTCACCTATCACAACTGTAGAAGAACATTTTTTGAAAATCATTTCACATTATTAATTATTTAATGAATACAAAAATATTTTCAAATACCCTTTTTTCCTAAATTCATCAATAATACACATCCTATATTTATCCAGATATTTTAAATTCAAAAACATTACCATAAGATGAAATAGAAATCTTATTTATATAAAAGGATTACACAAAGCAACTAAGGTATCATTACAGAGCCCCTTATAACACCAGCATAGGACCTATGTGTAAGGTGTTCTATGTTGATATAATCTTGGGCTGGCTCGGACAACATTTCCCAAGTGGTGATTTTTATCAGCTTGATCATCTCCCTTATGCAATTCTATTCAATATTCATACATTGAAATTCGACTTGTGCTTGGCCCACAGCAAAGCCCAGTGAGGCTACCTCCTTCCCAAACTCTGACAGATGGGCTTCATATGGCTCAAGTCTACTGGATGAGGCCATTCAATCTTCATTTTTTATTAATTAACCAAGATAACCGTATTTATAAAAACACAACGTTAGGATTATAGTTTCCAATGGTAATATTAACAAACAATCATATAATAGTTGAAACCCAATGGTCTTATTTTAATTATACCCACTTCATTAATTAAATGATATAGTTTTGTTGAGTATAAAATCAAATAATACACAAAATTAGGAGGACAATATAATTGAAATGTTATGGTCGTTACATTATTCCCCATTAATAAATTTCAACCCCGAAATTTTATCACGTATCCTCTGATGGGAAAATGTGTGGGTAATTTTCTCTCATGGACTCCTCCAGTTCCCACGTGGCTTCTTCAAATTTGTGGTTCCTCCATAACACATTAACAAGGTGGGTAGTCTTGTTGTGTAGAACCTTGTCTCTATGATCCAAGATCTCCAACAGCTTCTCCTCATAAGAGAGGTCATGTTCTAGTTGTACGACCTCTGGATTTCGTATATGTGAAAGGTCGGGTATGTACTTCTTCAAATGGGATACGTGGAATACATCATGAACGTAGGCTAGATTTGGAGGAAGTGCATGTTGATAGGCAACAACTCCCAAATGAACATAGAATTCAAAGGGGCCAATGTACCTCGGGCTGATCTTCCCATTCTTCCCAATCCTCATGAACCTCTTCCAAGGTGAAATCAGAATAAAGACTTTGTCACAACCCTCAAACTCCAAGTCCATTCGACGGTTGTCGACATAGCTCTCTCACCGACTCTGAGCAGTCTTAGTGAGTTATTAGATGGCATGGACATTTTTTGTCATCTCTCGAACAAGATCAGGCCCATGTGGCCTTCTCTCACTAGCTTCATCCCAACAAGTAGGAGTTCTACATCACATCCTATATAGTTATTTATAGGGTTCCATTTGAATTATCGAGTGGAAGTTGTTGTTGTACGAGAACTAAACTAAAGGGAGATGTTGATCCCCTCCAACTTACAACTTCATTGATCAAGTTCTCAGCATTTCCTCGAGTGTTTGAAAAATCCTTTGAAATTGGAGATCAGTTTGTGGGTGATAGGCCACACTAAAATTCAATTCAGTGGCCAGATCTTGTTGTAGAATTCTCCATTATTTTGATGTGAACCTTGGATCACGATCAGATATGATAGAAAGTGGAACTCCATACTGACTTATGAATTCCTTCACATAATTCCTAGAAAGATAATCAAGAGAGAAATATTTTTGAATTGAGATAAAATGGGAAGTCTTGGTGAGAATGTCCACAAAAACCCATATCGCATTATTTCCTTCGGATGTTCTCGGGAGACCAGTGACAATGTCCATAGTCATATTGTCCCACTTACATGCTGGTATGGGTAGTGGTTTCAATACCCCTTTAGGAAGCTGTCACTTTGACTTCACATTCTGACATACCAGGCATCATGATGTGTAGTCATTACTCTCCATTTTCATATTATCCCAGCAATAATGATCATGAATATCCCTATAATTGTTTGTGCTTCCAAGATGTATGGAGAATGTTGAGCTATGAGCTTCATCCATCAGCTCCTTCTTTATTTCAGGAATATATGGAACACATATTCTTGTACGAAATTTCAATACACCTTCTTGATCATTAATGAACTCAGGAAAATTCCCATCCTTCATAAAATCAAACTTCTTCTATAACAAAGGATCTTCTAGTTGATCTTTCTTTATCATCAATATTATTGGCAGTTGAGAAATCATTTTGGTTAGGTTTGATGACATACCTTACATTGTAATTTCCATGTGAAGTTTTAATAGGTCATTGATCAAAGGATCTCTTTGAATCCTCATAATGGAAAGAACAACTGGGTATTTCCTTTTTAATTCATCAACGACATTGTTTTCTCTTTCAGGATGATAATGAATTGAAATATCATAGACTTTAAAGAGTTCCAACCATCTCCTTTGTCTCATTATAAATTCCTTTTGTGTGAAAATATACTTCAAACAATGATGGTCTACGTATATATCACATTTCTCCCAATAATGATAGTGCCTCTATATCATCATAGAAAACAATCGCATCCAACTCCTGATCATGCATAGGCTAGTTCTTCTCATGAGTCTTCAACTGTCGAGATGCATAAGAAATGACTTTTTCATATTTTATGTGGAAGCACCCATGACCATTAAGAGATGCATCACTAATAATAACGAATCCTTATCCACTTGAGGTCAGAGTTGACATAGGTGCAGCTACCAATCTCTTCTTCAGCTCATGGAATCATTCCTCACACTCCTTTGTCCAGATAAACTTGACCCCTTTTCGAGTTACCATAACTAATGGATTATAAATTCATGAAACGTTTTTAAAAAAACCCCAATAATATCATGATAATCCACGAAAACATTGAATCTAAGTTTTTGTTGAATGTTGAGGCCACTCCTCTACAACTTTGGTCTTTGTAGGGTCAATTGTGATTCCTTCATTGGATTCAATGTTCCTCAGGAAAGAAATGTGTTGTAATCAAAATTCGCATTTGCTGAACTTCCCAAAAATCCTCTCCTTCCATATAGTTTAAAAAATATCCCTTAGATGATCCCCATTCTCCATGATAATTTTATAATATATCAGAATATCATCAATAAAAACTAACACAAAGTTATTAAGATAGTCCTTAATGACTCTATTAATCAAATCCATAAAAATAGTTGGTGAATTAGTCAGTCCAAAGGGCATAAGAACAAACTCATAATGCCTATTCCGTGATTTGAAAGCATTTTTTGGAATATCTTCTTTCTTCACCCTTAATAGATGATAACCAAATAGAAGATCAATCCTAGAAAATTATTGAGCCCCAAAAAGTTGGTCAATGAAGTCATCAATTCTTGGAAGAAGTATTTTTTATTTACTATGAACCCATTCAGTTATTTATAATCATTTCATAGCCGCATCGATCTATCTATCATCTTCAAAAAGAGAACTGGTGCCCCCCATGGAGACACACTTGGTCCGAGAAACCCCTTCTCCAAAATATTTTGGAGTTGTTTATTTAATTCATCCATCCCCACATTTTCCATCCAATATGGGGTCTTTGATATTGGATGAGATCCAGGTACGAGTTCAATGGATAACTCAACCTCTGTTTCTAGGGGAGGTCCGGGAAACTGCTCAGGAAATACGTCAACATATTCCTAGACGATGGGGATAGTTTCTATCATTAAACTCTAATGTCCTTCTTCTTCTTCACCGATCAAATCCATAAAGAAAGATATAGGGGGTTTCTCTAGACAATGATCATGTTGAGATATCTCTCATTGTAAGATAACTGTAGGTTTTCTATTTAACACTACTGAGATTTCCTTGCTTCATCATTTTATCATAGCATTATACATTGAAATATATTCCATCCCTAGTATAATGTGGAATTACATCATGGGAATTACTACTATATTTGTGATAATGTTGTGCTCACTAATGTAAATAATCAAGTTTCTAATCAATGATGATTCTTTGATAATCCCACCAGAAGTCTTGACTGATAACTCTACTTTTAAAAAATCAGTGGTTGATTCTAAATTATTTTCCTAAATGGAGGAAATAAAGGAATGTGTAGAACTAGAATCAAACAAAGTAATTTCTAGATTTTAGAGAAAAAAGAGCACATGCTACCACATCATTTGGAGCTTCTACTTCTACTGTCGTGATAGAAAAAAAACGGCCTTGATCTATTAACCTTTACCGAGGCTGATGGTGGATCCCCTCCACTACCATCAGATTTGGACAGTGATTGGAAAAGTTCCTGTGTTGTCCACACATAAATCGTCAGACATCTGGTAGATTCTACACTATCTTCCTCTTTTCAATTGAGTTTGGAAGTTGAGTTTTCATCTCACTATGACAATTCCTCGCAATATAGCCATCTCTTCCACACATGTAGCATTTCCTCCTCTAGATAAGGTAGTTACCCGAATTCTTATTCCCACATTTATTACACATGGGATATTGAAATTTCTTGCCTCCTCTACCTTGATCAAAGTTCCTCTCTATTATGGGCTCCACTGATCTCTTCATGTCATTTGATTTATGAGACCACTATGTCTCACCAAACTCCAGCTTTACATTCATCACACTCTGCATGATCTCCTCATAGCTGTCATAATCTTGGTGGGCTTGATTCTTCGACATATTAGGTCATATTCCACCAAAGAATCTATCAACATTACCATTTGAATCCATGAAAATGATAGAGGTATATCGTGAATGTCGGGTGAAGTTCATCTCATAGATTCTGACAGATTCGTTCTCCTTATGCTTTGGTTCGAGAAACTTCTTATCCATCCTTGTTCTCATGGAACGAGGGATATACTTACTGAAAAAGATACTTATGAACTCTTCTTACTCCATTGATTCAACCTCTAATCTTGGCATCGTGTTTCCTATTAGTTCCCACCACTGATCAGCTTATCTTTTTATGTGATAGACTTCCACGGTGACCTTCTCTTGCTCTGAACAGTGGAGTACAGAAATGATCTTCTCGACGGAGCTGATCCACTGCTCATTAATCAATGGGTCTGTCAATCCACTGAAGGTTTGTGTCCATTGAATCATAAAGGACCCAAATTTTTTTTCCCTTCACGGTGTGATCAGTCTCTCAGCTTGATTCAATTTATTTCCCATAACTTTAGTCATTCAGTTCATCATTCTCTTGAATGATTCCATATCAGCTTCCATCAGAGGATCATGAGTTCATGGTCCATTGCGGTCACCATTTTTACGATTCCCCATATTTCCGACCATTTTTAATAGAATACAACCTTAGTGAGAAACTTATTTAATTTACAAATATTTTAACTATAATGTATTTATGTCTTAAAACAACTTTAAACAATTACATTTCTCTATAAATCCTTCATAATGATTCATAAAAATCTTATTATTAACCAATTTTATCCCCTGAGAGTGTCATAACCAAGACTGCAACAAGGCTCATTGTCTTGCACCAGTTCCCATTCGATTCTAGCTCAAAGCGGTGTTTTTGGATTTTACACCTATATACATATCTGGGGGAGCCACCTCTTCTAGCTCGTATCCAGGCATTGTTGTATTTTCTTGAAAAACCACTTACTTAATACTCAACAAAATACCATGATGTTTTCCAAAATTTAAAATTTTCTATAGGGTTCTTCCTAATGTTTTCATAGCCTAATTTCCATAAATAACTAAACTATACTATAATAACAACTATGGATTCCCACATTTTATTACAAAACATTTCATTATATTTTACAAACAAAGGGTTATTAAAGTCTATTGTCTTGGAAATCAGGAACATAATACATGAAACAAACAAAAAACATTATTTTAAACCACTCGTATGGCTTCAAATTAGGTTCCTCCTTTGTAAAATTAATACATCTCTTATCCTGGAGACATACAACAACGAAAATTTTGATTAGAAGGCTAAGTAAGGAAAATAAGTGACACAGTTGAGATGTGATCTTGAGAAATATTTATAAGAACATGATAAAAGTCATAAAGGCAAGAGCAATGCAATAATAGGAATATCTTGATAAAAATAACAAGAATCATAACTTGAATATGTGGCCTCAACATTTCATTTAGACATTCATGAACATATAATCAATTTCCATCCCCAAGGTGTCATAAAAATTACCAAGGCTATTCACCATGGTATCGTGAAACTTTTCATTTCTAGAGATTAATTCTTTACCTAATGCATTGGAGTGATATCAGGGAGCACACATAATATGTCTTTAATTTCATGTGATCCACATAAATCATAATAAAAAATTTCATAAATAACCCATATGGAGTAAAAGAAATGGGTTTCATTTCAAAATCGTGACATTTTAAATGTTATAAAAAAAGACGATCATTATATCATTTATAACCCATAGAAAGGGAGTGAGGGTTATATGGATGTCAATTACAGAATAACCTATATCATTTTTATATATTTATGAACACCCATATAAACTAAATAGGTTAGGGTATTCACATAAATAAACATGTTGATTTCATTATAGAAAGAGATAGAAATTTTGACATGAAATTTCTGCAGCATAATGGCTATATAACATGGTTTTATAAAATAATATAAAGAGAGGGTACTAGGGTAAAATACTAATAAATAACTCATCTTACAATATAAAATATAATAACATGTAAATAAGAATATGGTATGGATATTTGAATTACATACCACAAAAAAGGAAACATGAAAGGAATGACAAGATGTGATTCATTTTACGAATAATTCGGCATCCTAATATTGTCACATAAAATTTCAAAACAAAATTGATGAGAGAAGAATGGTTATTTAAAAAATAGATATGAAATGGACATAAATGAGATCATATAAGAACATACACTCAACATAATGAGATTTAAACATGGAGACACAACATAAAGGAATTCATGACATAAAAGAGGAGGATGAAAGAATGACTAACCATGAAGAGTGACTTCGAAAACATGAAGGTCATGACCATGGGAGGCGTGAGTGCACTTTGGGAGGACTACATGGGAGGTAAGCCAACCATAACTTCATTTAGGTTGATTTTGGAATGAAATTAATGAGGGAAATCGCTTGGTATTTATAGGAAAAGTGAGTGATTAAATTATTAATTTCTAAGGAACACCTCATCGGTGGTATATGCAAAACCATGGGCTTGACCATGGTATATTCCCCTGGTATTGGCCACTTGGGACACCTCATAGAATATCTCACAATTCATAAGTCTACCATAATTCTTACATAATTATTAAATCATTAATAATTTCATCAAACACTCGAAACTCAAAAATGCATTTTTAATATTCACTGATAAATCAGTTGTCTCAGAAAATCACAAATATTCACCCTAACCTAATATCGATGCAATAAATTCAAAAATTATGTCCATTTTATGAAAATAATTTTCTGAATGTTAATAATTAAATTTATAAATAAAATCATTGTTTATCCCAAAAATACAGCTTTAAAACTATAACTGATTTTGTAACACCATAAAAAAGTAATCAAGGTCCCATAAAAATATCGTATACCCATAAGAAAATAATGTAACAATATATGGTTATATTTTATGAAAATACATTTCCATTTTAAATTATTAAATTAATTATAAAATTTTAAAAAACATATTTATGGTGTATAAAAATACCAAAACATAAAATATGATCATTTTTTCACATTTAAGATGTCTAAAATATATTTATACATTCATAGGTGAAGTTTCTATTTTTTTGTCAAATTCATATTCATTACTTTTCATTTGGGTATGTTACTATTCCAACTATACTATTCACTAAAAACCAACTTGATCTTATTAGACTCTTAATTTCTCACTGATCACAACTGTAGAAGAACATTTTTTGAAAATAATTTCACATTATTAATTATTTAATTATTTATATAATATTTTAAAATACACTTTTTCCTAAATTCATCAGTAATACACATCCTGTACTTATCCAGATATTTTAAATTAACAAACTTTTCCATAATATGAAATAACAATTTTATTTATGTAAAAGGATTACACAAAGAAGCTAAGGTGACATTACATCACCCCTTACAACACCGGCGTAGGACGTAAGTGTAAGTTGTGCTATGGTGATAGAATCTAGGGGTGGCTCAGACAACATTGCCCGAGTGGTGATTTCTATCATCTTGAGCATCTCCGTTAGGAGATTATGCTCAAGCTTCATACATTCAACTTCGGCTTCAGCTTGGTCTAGAGCAAAGCCCAATGATGCTACCTTCTTCCCTAGCTCTGACAGATGGGCTTCATGTGGCTCGAGTCTGATGGATGAGGCCATTACATCTTTGTTTTGTATTATTTAACCAAGAAAACCATATTTAAAAAAAATACAATGTTAATATTATAGTTTCCAATGGTCATACTGACCAATGGTCATATAACAGTTGAAACCCAATGGTCTCATTTTAAATATACCAACATAATTAATTAAAGGATATTGTTTTGTGGAGTATAAAATAACATAACACATTAAATTAGTAAACAAATATAATTAAACTTTTCAGGTCATTACAGTATATCTGATTGAGGGAGGTAGGTAGTGCTCAAAGTATGTTCAGTATCTCGGTCCTTCTAAATACTTTTCCAGAATCTTGATTAAAATGGGGATTACAATCAGAAACAACTGATATGTGTACTCAATGAAGTCTTACAACTTCATTAATATATATTTTTTCTAATCAATCAAGTGATAAATCTTTTCTTATATCAAGAAAATGTAAGGATATGGAAAGAAGATCATCAATGAACCATATTGAATCATTCCTTATAGGATTATGTGGTAACCCCATGAAAAAGTCTATAGTAATATCATTCCATTTTCTCTAAGGTATGAGATGAGGTTGCATGACTGTTCTAGGATTTTGTATTCCAACATTTTCCTATTGAAAAACCATACATCTTTACACATAATCAGAAATATCCCTCTTCATGTTGTCGCACCGAAACTATTCCTTAAAATATATATAAATCCATGTGATACAATGATGTATAGAGAAATTTGAGATATGACCATCTTCCAACAGTTTCTTTTTAAATCAGGTATATGGGGAACACAAAGTCACTTCCCAAATTTCAAAAATCCAACTTCATATATGAATTCAATCAATCCCCCTTTGTTCACAGCTTTTTTTAAACTCTGCATCACCAGTCTGATATATTTTTATCCTTTTGAGTAAAGATGGTTTAGCATTCATTAGAAAATGTTTTGATGTTTCACCTTCCATGATTGTTCCCATATCTGTATTTACTAGATCCATGATCATTGGATCACTTTCAACTCTCATCTTGTTTAAAACTCTATGATCCTTTCTTCTAAAAGAATATTCCACATTGTTTTCCTTACTTGAGGTTGTAATGTAATGTGAAATAATAATATTTTAGTATTTCAAGACATCATCTTTTCCCGATGTTGAGTTCTTTTTGTGAAAAAATATAGTTCAAACCCTTGTGAACGATATATATTTCAAATTTTTCACCCTAGAGATAGTGTCTCCATGTCGTCAAAGAAAATATTATATCTACTAACTCAATATCATTAGTGGGATCGTTTTGTTCATAAAATGTTAACTATCTAGATGCATATGAAACAACTCTATCATTATGCATAAGGACACAATGAAGTCCTTTTTTTGAATCAACACTATAAATAACAAACCCTTCATTCCCCAATGGCAGAGTCAAGATAATAGCATTCACTAATATTCTATTCAATTAATTAAAAAATTCATCACACTATTTTGTAAAAACCAATTAATCCCCTTTAGATGTGAACTTGGTTAATGGGTTAGCCAATCATGAAATATTTTAGACAAAACCCAAATAAGAACCTACTAAACCAATTAAACTGCATACCTAATTATACTCATAGGTGCTGGACATTCTTGTATTTCTCTTATCGTAGAATTATCGACATATATTCTATCCTTAGAAACAATATGACCTAGAAATAAATTCTCTTGTATCCAGAATTCACACTTACATAACATCCTATAAAATTAATTTCTTCTAAGAGTCTTTAGAATAGTTCGCAAGTTATTTTGATGATCTTCATTCCTTTCTGAGTATACCATGATATCATCAATAAATATCAATAAAAATTCATAAAGATATTGTTTGAAAACTCTATTAATTAGATCCCGGAAGACATAGTGTGTATTACATCACTATTGGGTCATTATGATTTCCTAAACCACATTATATATTTAAACGGTATTTAATTTTTATCCAAACATTTGTCTGTCTCAAAAAATTACAAAACATTAACCATTAGATAATTTCGGCATCCTGATTCCAATAAAAATATTCATTTTACCAAAATAATTTTTTAAATATATTAATGTTTTAATTCAAAATAGAAATCATAAATTTATAAAAAATCATGGGTTTTTACCAAAGCATATTTAAGGCCATAATTAAAATTAAAATTGTATTCCTAAAAATTATACAATAATTAATATTTAAAAAAATGGTTGTTATTAATAATATCTTATTAAAATATTATATAATTATCAAAATCCATTTATACATCAATATAGATTTCTTAATTGAATATTAAATAAAAATACTATTTTTTCAATAAAACATATTTACAATGTAAAATAATACAATGAATTTTTATTCAATTCTGTATAAAAATAATAATGAACATAATCCTAGTGCAAGAGTCATGTTTAATAACCCCTTATAATAGTCGTATAAGACCTAAGGGTAAGGTGTGTGGTGGTTGAAGTCACTTGGGGTGGCTTGAATAACATCACGTAGGTAGTAATCTCTATCAACTTGCACTTCTCTTGTATACAGTTACAATAAAGCTTAATGTGATGAAACTATTCTTGAATTTGGTTTAGTGAGAAACTCATTGATTCCCCCTCCTTTCCACGATCCAAAAAATGGGCTTGGTATGGAGAAATTCTAGTGGATGAGGGCATTGCTTTCTTTGTCTGAGTAAATTAGATTTTTTAAAGCTTTATTTTTATACTAATAATGTTATCTATATTCAATGGATATATTATCAATATAAAAAATTGGTAAAGATATTTAAAACCCAAAAAATATAAAACAATGTACGAGATTATTTAATATATGCATTTTATATAATAAAAAATTTAATTAGATCATGTGGAATTTTAATTAACAATGGATTGGGTCGTTAGACCAATAATAACCTAACCACAAACCATATTGGAGTTCTTCCCCTGGCGGACCTAGTCTACCACCACAAGGATACACAGGCGATGAAGAAAAATCCACCATTGTGGTTTTCAGATTTAGTAGAAAACATCTACCACAATGTCCATCTCATTACCACTGAACCATATTTCACAGATGTTCATTCATGTTATGATGAGACTATAAAAAATCATTAACATAATAAACATTATGAATTGATAAAAAATTTACAAATAGGAATTATATATGTTAAAGAATCATATTTTTATTGAAACTATACAGTTAATAATGAAGAACCTCCATATGTGTTCCCCACCATGTGTCTATGATTATGTGGAAGTAATGGAAAAAATTTCCATATCCCTCAGTTTATCAAATTGTTAAAATCAAATTGATTAAAAATGGTACCATAATGATATATATACTTATGGATATCCCATGTTTTATGAGATTTTACAAATACCATTGATGTTTGGATAAAAAAAATCACAAGTACACTCTATAAATAAATTATTACTTGTTCTAAAACTTGTCATTATATTCTATATTCCACTAGGTCAGATGTATCATGCATCCATCCAGTTTAACTAAACATAAAATTTATTATGGGAATAATAAAATGGGTACACATATGATAATAGTTCAATTACAATACACAATATATTATACACATAACTATTTACTTTAGCGTGACTTTTAAAAAGTGTGAAATCTAAAATTAGTGATTCTTTCACCAATCACTATAATAAATTTTATTTATCATATAGAACATTTATTTTTACACCATTGGGAATAGATTTAAAATTTTATGACTTTATTTTCTTATTAACTACCACTAAATGAAGTTTTTGGGTGCTAAAATTGCTTAGGATAATGAAACAAAAATAGGCAAGTTAGTTGTAATTCATAACATTATAGAAAGAAACGTTATCATTTTTTCTACATAGTATGTGACAAAAATTTATTATATAAATTTATATTAATTTATAAATGAAATATTATTAATATTTTGGACTCACTCGACCCACCTGTAATCCATTAATGAGACACTTAAAAAAAGTACAAAACATGATTATAACACAACCCATGGGAAATTTTCAATATCCTCTATTCCTGATGCATAACACATAAAAATAAATTGACTAAAAATGATCTATATAAGAAATTCTAATTGTAAATAAATGAAATATAGGAAATCATATATTAACATTAATGTTTAATGATATTACAACACATAATTTATCAAACAACCTTTTTTCTACAAAAATTGTTTTTTACAGCTTTTCTTGTTTCAATTTAAATTTTATGTTCTGATGTATCAATATTGAATTAGATTTAAAGGAATAAATAATAAGACTCAGAATCATGTAATTTTTTATGAAGGGTCATCTTATATATCTACTAATGAAATAATTATCTACGTAAAATTTTGACATTGATTTAAAATTGATGAAATGGGTAATCTATGATGGATAAAAAATTTCCAATTCTATAAGATTTCTAGAACTTTTAGAAAATTAGTTTAATGTTTTAATTTCATACCTACAAGTTTCACCAATATTTATTCACTTAATTATATTAAAATTTATTATATAATTACATTCCTTAAATTCTTTTTCAACGATTTTTTCCTTTATCATTTACTTTAAATGTATTTCACCTACATGAATATCAAGACACAAAACAAGATTTATATTTAAATGAATAAAAATATATTTTACATATAATAGATACCATACACAAATTAAGTTTCTCCAAGACTCAATATCTTTTCTCATGTAATTCATTTCCAATGGATACATCACAAAAAGACCCAAATTTTCAATGTTTTCACTACTTACTGTCTAACATCCTTTATTTTTCCATATCATCTACAATCATACAAACAATTCTATATATTTTAATGTAATTTTATGAGTATAATTAATATGCCAAATATTATTATATTAATTTTATTACCATAACCTATTACTGTCTTATTGAATAGAAAGAATTAAAAATTTGTTCTTTCATGTCTGTGTGGATTGCTGCATTATGGAATGGCATATTGTATCATACATTACCAACACACTAGGATGATTTAAAAATAGTTTTTATAGAATAAATATTATATTTATGAGATGATTTATACTATTTAAATATAAATTTTTAATTCTATAAATGATATTGAAAGCAAGTGATCATTTTAAATATATTTACATAAAACAAGCATACCGTTATCTTATTCATCACCTTCATAACTTCATAATAATATAAATAAACATTTGGGACAATATTATTATAAAAATATATATTCCTAACCCATACCCTTATATATATTATGGAATATTTATATTGGGTTATTTTGACCACGTAAATGAATAATGAAAAAAATTAAATACATGAATGCATGTGGGAAATTATTATGGATATTAATAAATAATAAATGATTTTTTTAATGGAATGATCATATAAAATTATATCATATTAATTATGTATACACCATTTCATAATTATAAATTTTTGAAATAATCATATTAATAATTTCATTTTCATTACTAATAATTAAAATGGATGTGAAATGAAATTATAAGCATATCATGAATTAACAATATTCATTTATAATTACATTTATGATATTTGAATGATAAAGGTTTATAGAATAACAAATAACGACACAAAAATTATGAAACTAGTGGAAGATGACATTTATTACTCACAATTGTTATCAATATTTGTAAAAACAAAATACTAAATATATAAAGAATAATTATTAAAAAAAATATAATTATTTATATATTGGAATTTTTTTATTAAATATGATATTTGGAATTTTTTTATATTCGATATTAGAGGGAATTTAAATAATAAAGGAGCCAATATATGTTTTTCTTATAAAAAATTTTCAACCCTAGGTAAATATTCATTATTATACACCATGTTTTATATTGAAGGGTGTGTCTACTACACATTTAATTTTTTTTAAAAGTTATACTCTCAATATTTAGTGTAACGCCCCGACCCCAGCTACCCAGAGTCGGTGCATTACTTCATAACATTGGTATGATCACAAGAAAGATTAAATCTCGAAAGACCGATTGGTTTAGTAGCCTTGGAAACACTAGATATATTCATAAAGTTTTACATTACATTTCAAAGTGAAAAACTACTACAACAACAAAATCTTCATATCCACACTATTAACCCCTCATAATATCCCTGCAAGTCAATCATAATTTACTTCTTCACTACCTGGGAAAAATAAAACATAGAAAAGGGGTGAGCTCAAATGCCCAGTAAGGATAACAATATAGCGGAACATTCAAAATAAGCACAAACATTTAAGGCAATGAATTACTAAAACAAAATCCTTTTAAACATGAACTTAAACATAGTATGGCAAAAGTAAAATGAAATAATGTCATTTACTTATTCGCATGGATATTCTACTAATCGAATAATCACATGCAAAATCAATAACCACTTTCATAATGTTGGAATGCATAATGCCAGACTATCATAACCACATAGCCAAGGCCTCGTGCCAAGACTACAAATAAGATTTTGTCAAGGCCTTGTGCCAAGACACTAGTTTGTCTCATGAGACCTACCGATGCATCGAGGAGCTATAGCGGGCTCCACCCGTCACTTATTAAGTCCAATGCATTCCCATATGAAAAGGTTTAAACATAACATAAACATTCGTATTAAAACTAGCATACGAAATGTCAATAATTTCACCATAAACTATGAATGGTATAAAAATAGCACATCCACAGTCAAACATATCACAAAAACTTCAATACAATATAGAATTTTTGTATCATAATAAATCAACTTCAAATAATCTTAAAATCCATCAAAGGATGTTGACATAGATGAAATCAAAATTCTTTTTAAAGAAGTATCTCCTTTTATTTTGAAATCATTTAAGATCCATATAAAATAAAACATTTTCTTTGAAAATATTCTTATAAGCTTGTAAGGAAAGCTTTGAAGATTTTATAACGGCGTAAAATAACCGCACCCGCCGTATAAGTTAAAAAAAACATTCTTACCTCAATTCTGTCGAAAAGGTTAAAAAGGACCTTGTTTTGAAAACGACGGAAAGATTCCTTTATAAACCTCTTATAAAAAGTCAAACAAGGGTATAAATGACTTTAACCCATATTCTTGTAAATATTAAAAATGTTTTGAAATACATTTTTAAGAAACATGGATGTGGATGATAAAGATATCCCAGTAGATTATTACGTATAAACAACCTCGGATAATGAAGAGATTGTGAAATAACCCTTACCTTGTACTTTTCCTTGGTTGGGGTAGGTTAACCTCCAATATAATGGTGAAATAATTGTTATTAAATTATAAAAGAATCATATACATTAATATGATATCATATATGATCTTTTAATATTGATTTGATAATAATATCTTAGTATTATCGCCGTTTCGGGTGTTAACTTACTCATTTTCTTTATATGTTTTGTTACATAAGTCATGTTTGTTGTATCTTATTCATATCCAGAATGATAACAAGTCCTTAAAAATCATTTTTAAATCATTAAATGATAATTATACTTGAATGGATACGATGGAGAATGAATCTCATCGCGTTCGTGGAGACGGTAGTCCGTACGTACGCACGAACGCTACTTCCATTTAATTTTTATTTTAAAAGAATCAAATCCAAATGATACATAGGTATATTACTATTCCAGTATAATATAATATTTTATATATGTTACTTAAGTTCATTAACACCATCCTTTATACGTTCCATGTGTGGTATGAACGAGTCATATCATTTTAAGGGGGCGGTAGTCCGCACTTCCTCAAATGAAATTATCGTATGTATATACAACATGAAACGAATAATGGTATGAAATAAAATGGAATTACAGAAGCTTATATATAAAATATATATCATTAATATCATATTTAATTATAGTACCATCATAATGGCCACCATGAGAGGCGGTAAGATGTATTTGAACAATCATCGTTTCGTGAGGCGTTAGTTTGCCATCCACAGAAACATTATGTTCATCATCCATTAGATGGAGTTGTGTGTATGTGTAGTTTGAATACTTCTTATAACAACATCCTAGTATATTGAGGATACTGGTGTTGTTACAAAAGAAAGGAAATAAAACGAGTTTGGGGGTTGAAGAAGCAAAATAAATGAAAATAATTTAAGAGAAATTGTTACCTTTAATTTAGGTAACTCACTTTGGTTGGAACCAAAGGACTTGTTGAAATGCTTTCTGCCTAAGGGGAAGATTCAAGGAGGAGGAGAGGGATTTGGGGAGCTTAGTTGGGCAGATTTTGGACGAGCCAAGTGGCTTTAGAGGTGTGAGGAAAAGAGAAGGAGCAGTGCCCTTTTATAAGAGGGGTGAGGGGCACTTTTGGAAAAGCTAGAAATATTAATTTATAATAAATTCATATTCGGTTTCCAAAGGCTAAAAAGTTTACTATTCAAAGGATGAGGTGGGGATAGGTCGAAAACAACTCATCCAATATAATTTAGACAGGTTTGGGTACTTATATTAACCTTATCTTTAAGTATTAACTCTAAGTTAATTAGTTTCACTTTTACAATGTCTCTTTGTATTTTTATATAATATGGTTAATAAACTTACTATATACATCCAAGAGACCCCCAAGTGGTCCATTAATGATTAACATATCATAATATAAGTCTTTTGGCCGAACCTTAGATTTTTAGGAATTTAATATCAATTAATAATATAATATTTTTTTTAAGAACTCTTTTATGTCAATTTTGACACTATTCAATAGTTGATTTTTGTGAAACTCATAACAGATTGATTACTTCGAACAAAGTCAATTAAATCAATCCTAATATATCATATTATCCTAGAAAATTAGTGTAATTCATTAAAAGTTTCATATTATATTTATTTGGGTATTTATAATATCAATTATGTTAATTTTTTACTATTTTAGTAATTACTGCATCATCATTGTGTCATAAATAAAATAAATTATTTAATGTCTAAAAAATATAAATAAAACATCCTTATGTATGAAATATTTTTAGCTTTCTAATGAATATTTATAATCGAAAATCCAACATGTATAACCCTATGTAAAAATTGTTCTTCTAAAAGATGTAAGCTTATGCCATTTTTATTTTTATTTTAACTTTATTAATATAATGTGTCCCTACCACTTACAAGTGGCTCCAAGGGGTCCCCAAATTGACCCAAGGATGCCCATGGTCGGGTATGTGTCCACCAATAGGGTTAGGACACGTTTTAGGGTAATTTTGTATTATTATAATATTATTTTTTAACCCTTATTTACCAGATTTACCCTTAACCATGGTAAATAAAATATTTACCGCAGTAATTATTCAAAATGTCTAAAAATAAAAGTTACCTATTTACACATTCTGAACATCCTGATTCCAAATATGGAATCCATTTTCCTAAATTCAAAACACAGAAGTGGCAGAAATTAATTTAAAATTAATTCCCGCTGTCAAAACAAAAAGCGTGTTTTTAAGAGGTAATAACTATCAAAAGATTGACACTTGTTTATGTTCGGTTTAATTGTAAAATTATGTCCAATGACCAACATTATATTAAATGGTAAAAATATATTCTAAATATACTTTAAAACCACTCAAATTCACAATTTATCACTATTAATTATTTTGATTAAAAAAGTTGTTTTTAATTAAAATTTAGTAATTTTCACTATTCATCAAAATATGAAAGTTTTCCGAAATGTACCAAAATTTCACCCTAGGCTAATTTTGATATTCCGAATCTAAAAATGAAGTCCATTTTAAAATATAAAATATATATGATTTCAAAAATTAGTTATTACTATTCACAACGGCTAGTTTAATTAGTTGTGGTGTGTGTTAGAACTCGAGGTTGCGTACAACACACGCTATCGCATTATTCAAAGGGAAACGTACCGTAGAAGCTTGGGGTGTTACATTCTCCCCTCCTTCAAATAATTGCGTCCTCGCAATTTCTAGGGTATTACTGCACAAAAAGACTCGGGTGGTTCTTCATCATAAGTTCCTCGGGTTCCCACGTTGCCTCTTCCATCTTATGATTCCTCCACAAAACATTTACCAGACGCGTCGTCCGGTTTCTCAGCACTTGTTCTCTCGTATCAAGAATCTTGATGGGCTCTTCGCAATAAGACAGATTGGGTTCCAGTTCTAAATCTTCATAGGTGAGTACATGCGTTGGGTCAGGCATGTATTTCCTCAACAGAGATACGTGGAATACATCGTGAACTTTGGAGAGACTTGGCGGCATTGCCAATCGGTAAGCTACAACCCCAATTCGTTCTAGAATTTCGAAAGGTCCGATGTACCTGGGACTCAATTTACCTTTCTTACCAAAACGTATGACTCCCTTCCACGGAGATACCTTCAGAAAAACATGATCACCGACTTGAAATTCCAAATCCTTCCTTCGATTATCGGCATAGCTCTTCTGCCTACTTTGAGCTGCTTTGATGTGATTTTGGATTACTTTCACCTTTTCCACCGTTTCCTCCACCAGCTCTGGGCCTACAAGTTTTCTTTCACCAACTTCATCCCAACAAGTTGGTGTACGACATCTCTTTCCGTATAACGCTTCATATGGTGCCATCTGTATACTCGAATGGAAGCTATTGTTATAGGAAAATTCTACCAGTGGTAAATATTGATCCCACATACCCTGAAAGTCAAGTGAGCAAGATCTCAACATGTCTTCTAAGGTTTGAATAGTCCATTCTGATTGTCCGTCTGTCTGAGGGTGGTAAGCAGTGCTCAAATGAAGTTCTGTATCCAGGGATTTCTGAAGACTTTTCCAGAATCTTGAAGTAAAACGGGGATCACGATCAGAAACAATTGATAGGGGTACTCCATGAAGTCTCACAACTTCATTAATGTATAGTCTTGCTAGACGTTCCCGGGGTAGATCTTCTCTTATAGCAAGAAAATGTGCTGACTTGGTAAGACGATCAACAATAACCCATATTTCATCGTTCCTTCTAGGAGTCTTCGGTAGCCCCATGACAAAGTCCATCGTAACATTGTCCCATTTCCACTCTGGTATGGGAAGAGGTTGCATGATTCCTCCAGGCTGTTGCCTTCCAGCTTTCACTTGTTGACAAACCATACATCTTGACACAAAATTAGCAATCTCCCTCTTCATGTTGTCCCACCAAAAATGTTCCTTCAAATCTCTATACATTTGGGTGCTCCCAGGGTGTATAGAGAAATTGGAACTATGAGCATCATCCAGCAATTCCCTTTTTAGATCAGGTATATTGGGAACACAAAGTCTCTTCCCGAATTTCAAAATTCCACCTTCATACACAAAGTCTCTCAATCTCCCATCATTCACAGCTTTAATCTTCTTTTGGAATTCGTCATCATCGGTCTGAGAACTCTTAATCCTTTCTAGTAAAGATGGTTTGGCAACCATTTGAAAAAGCATTGATGTTTCACCTTCCCTGGTTATTCCCATGTCCATTTTCACTAGATCCATGAAAATTGGATCCCTTTCAATTCTCATATTGTTCAAAACTCCATGGTCTTTTCTACTCAAAGCATCTGCCACCTTGTTTTCCTTCCCCGGGTGGTAGTGTATCGTACAATCATAATCCTTGAGTAATTCAAACCATCTCCTTTTCCTCATGTTGAGTTCTTTTTGTGAGAAAATATACTTCAAACTCTTGTGATCAGTATAAATCTCACATTTTTCACCATAGAGGTAGTGCCTCCATATCTTCAAAGCAAAGATCACAGCTGCTAACTCAAGATCATGAGTAGGATAGTTTTGTTCATGAATTTTCAACTGTCATGATTCATAGGCAATAACTCTATCATTCTGCATAAGGACACAGCCAAGTCCTTTCTTCGATGCATCACTATAAATAACGAACCCATCATTCCCCGATGGTAGAGTCAATATAGGAGCATTGACTAATCTTCTCTTCAGTTCTTCGAAACATTCTTCACACTCTTTTGTCCAAACAAATTTAACCCCTTTACGTGTGAGCTTCGTTAATGGGTTAGCCAATCGGGCAAAATTCTGGACGAAACGTCGATAATAACCTGCCAAACCAAAAAAACTACGTACCTCAGTTATACTCGTAGGTGCTGGCCATTCTTGGATTGCCTTGGTCTTAGAAGGATCAACGGAGATTCCATCTTTAGAGACAATATGGCCAAGAAAAGAAATCTCCTGAAGCCAGAATTCACACTTGCTAAACTTTCCATATAATTCATGCCTCCTCAGAGTCTTCAAGATAATGCGCAAGTGATTTTCATGATCTTTGTAGGTTTTGGAGTATACCAAGATATCATCAATAAATACCACCACAAATTCATCGAGATACTCCTTGAAAACTCTATTCATTAGATCCATGAATACAGAGGGTGCATTAGTCAATCCAAACGGCATTACAGTAAACTCGTAATGCCCGTACCTGGTTCGAAATGCTGTCTTCGGAATGTCTTCTTTCTTTACACACAACTGATGGTATCCAGACCGAAGGTCAATCTTTGAAAAGTATTGAGCTCCATGCAGTTGGTCAAATAAATCATCAATACGAGGTAGGTGATACTTGTTCTTTATCGTTATAGCATTGATCTCCCTGTAGTCGATACATAACCTCATAGATCCATCTTTCTTTTTAACAAAAAGAACAGGGGCTCCCCATGGAGAAACACTAGGGCGAATAAATCCCTTATTACTCAATTCCTCTAGTTGTTTCTTTAGTTCGACTAACTCTACAGTGGCCATTCTATAAGGGGTCTTCGATATAGGCCTTGATCCAGGAATCAAATCAATAGAAAACTCAACTTCTCGTTCTGGAGGATGTCCAGGTAAATCTTCTGGAAATACATCTACAAATTCTTTCACAACAGGTACATCCTCTATTTGAACATTCCTTTCCTCACCCGCAGTAATTTCATTCTCTTCCTCCCCAATAATTGAATTTAGTTGAGCTATTGAGGGTGGATCTAAATAAGAATTAGGTGGTGACGATTCTGCTCTAAAAATAAGGTGTTCCTTATCATTATCATCAAGAATCGTAACCTCTTTCTTCTTACAATAAATCTTCGCATCATAGTCCGAAAGCCAGTCCATACTGAGGATTATATCAATCTCGATCATAGGTATGACGATGAGATCAGCAGATAAAGAAAATTTATGTGCTCTAATGGGGACTGATTCACAAAACTTTGTTGCAACGATACTTCCCTTAGGAGTTTTAACTAACAACTCCCTTATTAAATCAAATTGGAAATATCTAATTTTCATAGCAAACTGGGAAGATATGAAACAATGCGATGATCCAGAATCAAATAATGCATTTGCTAAACTTGAGGAAATCATTAAATTACCTGCCACCACGTCTTTCGGAGCTTCTACCTCAGCAGTAGTGATAGCATAAGCCTGGCCTTGATCCCTTGGCCTTTTCTGAGGTAAGTTCTCCTGACGTTTAGGACATGCATTTGCATAATGCCCCATCTCCCTGCAATTGTAGCACTGAACGTTGGTAGCTTCCTTCTTCCCCTTGCAATCATGAGCTTGGTGGCCTTTTTCACCACACTTGTAACAGACTCCCATTCCCTTCAAGCAAGTACCAGGATGTTTCTTCCGGCATTTACCACAAGATGGATATTCAACCTTTCCCTTCTTCCCCTTATTTCCATTCCCAGATTGATCAGCAGGTCTCTTCTTCTCTTGCTTTGCTTTAAAGTCATAAGACTTAGAGAATTCCTTTTCGGTCTTTATAGCACATGAGACAATGTCTTCGTACGATGAAAAGGATTGTGAGACTAATGCTCGACGGAGAAATGGTTTTAACCCATCAAAGAAACGATCAATCTTACTTCTTGGGTTGCGAATATAATCTCCAGCATACCTCGCTAACCTTGTAAAGTTAGCCTCATACTTTGTGACATTCTCATCCTCCTTTTGTCTCAGACTCAGAAATTGTCTTTCCATATCCGCTCGATGGTCGCGAGGGAAGTATTTTTCTAAAAACAGATCTTTGAATTCCCTCCATTCCATATTTTATACTTCATCATCTTCCTTCGTATTTTGAATCAATGACTACCATTGATCAGCATCTCCAGTGAGGCGGTAAACTGCCATGATAACTTTTTCCCTTTCACTTCTCCCCAAAGCCTGAAATATTTTCTCTAGGGAAAATATCAATTGCTCAGCTACTAAGGGATTTGTATTCCCATTGAACGTTGGTGGTTGTTGCCTCATGAATCGATCTAACATTGATCCTCCACGCTGCGGATCAGGGTGCTCCATACGGGTAAGGTTATTATTCATAACCTGAGTAAGTTGTCCCAGTATGGTGATTAGCTGATCAGCACCAGTTGCATCACCAGCCCCACTATAATTATCTTGAGCAGGAGGGCAATCCCTACATGGAGTGCGTGCATTGATACGGTTTCCATTTCTTCCACTAGGCGCCATTTCTAAACAATGTCATAAACTAGATCAGTTTATGAATCAAAATACATAATCCCATACTTATAAAACACTTAACATAAATTGAACTATTTATGGATATAATCCATAATCATAAAAATGTTTTCTTTGAGGAAGTATATACTCATAAACCCTTCATAATGATTTGTAAATATAATGAGAGTTATCCTAAGCATATCCCCCGGGAGTGTCGTAACCAAGAGTGCAGCAAGGCCCGTTGTCGTGCACCAGTTCCCGTTCGAGTCTAGCTCAAAGCGGTGTTTTCGGGTTTTACCCCTAGGTACATCTGTGCCAGAGCCGCCTCTACCTGCTCGTATCCAGACAAGGATGTATTGCTCGGAAAACTCACAAAATCTCTACAATACCAAAATTCTAGGAAGTTCTTCTATACTAATCCTCAAAGTTCATCTTAGGTCTACGTGCTCTAATCAGAGTTTATCTAAATCTAGCTTCCAAGGTTTGTACTAAACTTCCTCTGATACCAACTGTAACGCCCCGACCCCAGCTACCCAGAGTCGGTGCATTACTTCATAACATTGGTATGATCACAAGAAAGATTAAATCTCGAAAGACCGATTGGTTTAGTAGCCTTGGAAACACTAGATATATTCATAAAGTTTTACATTACATTTCAAAGTGAAAAACTACTACAACAACAAAATCTTCATATCCACACTATTAACCCCTCATAATATCCCTGCAAGTCAATCATAATTTACTTCTTCACTACCTGGGAAAAATAAAACATAGAAAAGGGGTGAGCTCAAATTCCCAGTAAGGATAACAATATAGCGGAACATTCAAAATAAGCATAAACATTTAAGGCAATGAATTACTAAAACAAAATCCTTTTAAACATGAACATCAACATAGTATGGCAAATGTAAAATGAAATAATGTCATTTACTTATTCGCATGGATATTCTACTAATCGAATAATCACATACAAAATCAATAACCACTTTCATAATGTTGAAATGCATAATGCCAGACTATCATAACCACATAGCCAAGGCCTTGTGCCAAGACTACAAATAAGATTTTGTCAAGGCCTTGTGCCAAGACACTAGTTTGTCTCATGAGACCTACCGATGCATCGAGGAGCTATAGCGGGCTCCACCCTTCACTTATTAAGTCCAATGCATTCCCATATGAAAAGGTTTAAACATAACATAAACATTCGTATTAAAACTAGCATACGAAATGTCAATAATTTCACCATAAACTATGAATGGTATAAAAATAGCACATCCACAGTCAAACATATCACAAAAACTTCAATACAATATAGAAGTTTTGTATCATAATAAATCAACTTCAAATAATCTTAAAATCCATCAAAGGATGTTGACATAGATGAAATCAAAATTCTTTTTAAAGAAGTATCTCCTTTTATTTTGAAATCATTTAAGATCCATATAAAATAAAACATTTTCTTTGAAAATATTCTTATAAGCTTGTAAGGAACGCTTTGAAGATTTTATAACGGCGTAAAATAACCGCACCCGCCGTATAAGTTAAAAAAAACATTCTTACCTCAATTCTGTCGAAAAGGTTAAAAAGGACCTTGTTTTGAAAACGACGGAAAGATTCCTTTATAAACCTCTTATAAAAAGTCAAACAAGGGTATAAATGACTTTAACCCATATTCTTGTAAATAGTAAAAATGTTTTGAAATACATTTTTAAGAAACATGGATGTGGATGATAAAGATATCCCAGTAGATTATTACGTATAAACAACCTCGGATAATGAAGAGATTGTGAAATAACCCTTACCTTGTACTTTTCCTTGGTTGTGGTAGGTTAACCTCCTGTATAATGGTGAAATAATTGTTATTAAATTATAAAAGAATCATATACATTAATATGATATCATATATGATCTTTTAATATTGATTTGATAATAATATCTTAGTATTATCGCCGTTTCGGGTGTTAACTTACTCATTTTATTTATATGTTTTGTTACATAAGTCATGTTTGTTGTATCTTATTCATATCCAGAATGATATCAAGTCCTTAAACATCATTTTTAAATCATTAAATGATAATTATACTTGAATGGATACGATGGAGAATGAATCTCATCGCGTTCGTGGAGACGGTAGTCCGTACGTACGCACGAACGCTACTTCCATTTAATTTTTATTTTAAAAGAATCAAATCCAAATGATACATAGGTATATTACTATTCCAGTATAATATAATATTTTATATATGTTACTGAAGTTCATTAACACCATCCTTTATACGTTCCATGTGTGGTATGAACGAGTCATATCATTTTAAGGGGGCGGTAGTCCGCACTTCCTCAAATGAAATTATCGTATGTATATACAACATGAAACGAATAATGGTATGAAATAAAATGGAATTACAGAAGCTTATATATAAAATATATATCATTAATATCATATTTAATTATAGTGCCATCATAATGGCCACCATGAGAGGCGGTAAGATGTATTTGAACAATCATCGTTTCGTGAGGCGTTAGTTTGCCATCCACAGAAACATTATGTTCATCATCCATTAGATGGAGTTGTGTGTATGTGTAGTTTGAATACTTCTTATAACAACATCCTAGTATATTGAGGATACTGGTGTTGTTACAAAAGAAAGGAAATAAAAAGAGTTTGGGGGTTGAAGAAGCAAAATAAATGAAAATAATTTAAGAGAAATCGTTACCTTTAATTTAGGTAACTCACTTTGGTTGGAACCAAAGGACTTGTTGAAATGCTTTCTGCCTAAGGGGAATCTTCAAGGAGGAGGAGAGGGATTTGGGGAGCTTAGTTGGGCAGAGTTTGGACGAGCCAAGTGGCTTGAGAGGTGTGAGGAAAAGAGAAGGAGGAGTGCCCTTTTATAAGAGGGGTGAGGGGCACTTTTAAAAAAGCTAGAAATATTAATTTATAATAAATTCATATTCGGTTTCCAAAGGCTCCAAAGTTTACTATTCAAAGTCTGAGGTGGGGATAGGTCGAAAACAACTCATCCAATAGAATTTAGACAGGTTTGGGTACTTATATTAACCTTATCTTTAAGTATTAACTCTAAGTTAATTAGTTTCACTTTTACAATGTCTCTTTGTATTTTTATATAATATGGTTAATAAACATACTATATACATCCAAGCGACCCCCAAGTGGTCCATTAATTATTAACCTATCATAATATAAGTCTCTTGGCCGAACCTTAGATTTTTAGGAATTTAATATCAATTAATAATATAATATTTGTTTTAAGAACTCTTTTATGTCAATTTTGACACTATTCAATAGTTGATTTTTGTGAAACTCATAACAGATTGATTACTTAGAACAAAGTCAATTAAATCAATCCTAATATATCATATTATCCTATAATATTAGTGTAATTCATTAAAAGTTTCATATTATATTTATTTGGGTATTTATAATATCAATTATGTTAATTTTTTACTATTTTAGTAATTACTGCATCATCATTGTGTCATAAATAAAATAAATTATTTAATGTCTAAAAAATATAAATAAAACATTCTTATGTAGGAAATCTTTTTATATTTCTAAGGAATATTTATAATCGAAAATCCAACATGTATAACCCTATGTAAAAATTGTTCTTCTAAAAGATGTAAGCTTATGCCATTTTTATTTTTATTTTAACTTTATTAATATAATGTGTCCCTACCACTTACAAGTGGCTCCAAGGGGTCCCCAAATTGACCCAAGGATGCCCATGGTCGGGTATGTGTCCACCAATAGGGTTAGGACACGTTTTAGGGTAATTTTGTATTATTATAATATTATTTTTTAACCCTTATTTACCAGATTTACCCTTAACCATGGTAAATAAAATATTTACCCCAGTAATTATTCAAAATGTCTAAAAATAAAAGTTACCTATTTACACAATTTGAACATCCTGATTCCAAATATGGAATCCATTTTCCTAAATTCAAAACACAGAAGTGGCAGAAATTAATTTAAAATTAATTCCCGCTGTCAAAACAAAAAGAGTGTTTTTAAGAGGTAATAACTATCAAAAGATTGACACTTGTTTATGTTCGGTTTAATTGTAAAATTATGTCCAATGACCAACATTATATTAAATGGTAAAAATATATTCTAAATATACTTTAAAACCACTCAAATTCACAATTTATCACTATTAATTATTTTGATTAAAAAAGTTGTTTTTAATTAAAATTTAGTAATTTTCACTATTCATCAAAATATGAAAGTTTTCCGAAATGTACCAAAATTTCACCCTAGGCTAATTTTGATATTCCGAATCTAAAAATGAAGTCCATTTTAAAATATAAAATATATATTATTTCAAAAATTAGGTATTACTATTCACAACGGCTAGTTTAATTAGTTGTGGTGTGTGTTAGAACTCGAGGTTGCGTACAACACACGCTATCGCATTATTCAAAGGGAAACGTACCGTAGAAGCTTGGGGTGTTACATTTAGTGTATGATTATTTCATTTTAAATATTAGGCTTTAAGGAGACTGAGTTGAATATTTCTAATGATGTATGCTGTCATTTATTTGAAAATTATTTTTGTGATACTTTTTTCATATTTCATGTAACACCTCGATATTTTATGATATATTTTATTTTTAAAAAGCTAAATTATCATGAATTTTAAAAATACCTAGTTTTAATGTACCATGATATAGTACTAAAATATTATTATGTGACAGTTACCGCATAGTCATTAGATTGGAAGGTATGAATAAAATTATCTAAATAATGATACTTTTATGGTATACACTTATATAAAATTAATTATTTTGATGTAAATTATTATGAAATTTTAATATATATAGAAATTGAATGTAAATAATATGTTGTTATAAAAATCTATTTCTATATACGGAATGTTTATTTATCTTAAATATTTCATAAAAATCTCTATTATTGAATAATTATAAAGAAATACATATATTATATATTCAATATGCTATTTTAACATTAATTTAATATATTTTCTAGGAATGGTACATGTAACATTCAGACCCTGGTGCAATTATACTGAAGAACCAAACCGGTTATTAATAAGGAATCATGCACATGTCCCCAAATAATAGATGATGTCAACAAGCAATGATGGTCTAATTTGTGTGCATTAGGGATTCCATTCCCACATATCACACTAACAATAGTTTAAATTACCATATCTAATACATAGTGATAATAAATTGGATTTAGAGGAAAAAAATAACAAAAATAGATGCATGATATAATAAGGAAGGCTATTTTATAAAATCTAGAATCCCCAAGAAAATCATACACAACGTCTCACACCATGATTCATCCAGAGATGTAGACATACATAAACGAGTCTGAAATAAATATACAGGTCTCTACAATTATCTTTGATCCTAATAACATACCAAGTATCCAAATCACTACCGAGTTACCCCATATGGATCAAAGTAAACTAGACAATTGGTTTTTCTTGATCATAAAGCTATAGGCCACATCAATATCAATCATGTAATATATTATCAAGCATGAAAAAATACATGAGGCTAGTTGGTAAAAATATTTTTTCAATAGTATTTGGGAAAAAAATTAGTTCACCCCAATGATGAGCCTATAAACATTTATTCGTATGTACATTCATTGGAAATATGTTATTCTTTCATGAGGCATAGAAAAATTACAATGAAATCAAATAACATGAAACCATATCCAATCCATTAGTTTATAATCCATGTCAACTATGAAATGAGAAATCTTGTATTTTATATTTATATGCACAAATATATATATATATTCTTATAAAAATATTTATATATATAAATAAATATGAATTTATGTGAGTATAGTGAAACAGTACATAAATAGTATCACTCAATCCGTGGAAAATTAAAAAAATAAACTTTATGTCATTTAAAAACATGGATTGATATGGAAGTAATAGAACTCAAACAATACATAACTAGGTATACCTCTAGTTCATTAATCTCAATCAACCATACCGTCAATCGACAATTCCAAAAAAACTAAGTAATCTACACCACAGAAATAGTTACACATGTCCAAACAATAGTGTTACCCATTATCTCCAGGAATAATATAACAAAGGATTCCATATACCAGTGATTAATTATATATATGTCCACTAAGATAAATTTCATCGCCCTCAAGCTTGGTAAACCGTGTCTGATGTTATAGCCCTTCGACCAAGTCCATTAGTGGGAACGACACTATAACTCAGAAAAATGACTATGGGGATCATCCATATAAACTTCGTAAATGGAATTCCATCTATATTGATGTAAATTATCAACATCAATTTACTATAATACTAGTTCATGTTCATCCACCTATCCATAGGGGGAATAATAAGAGTCACTTGAGATTCTATAAGTGTCCAAGAGTATATAATAAAAATTGTAGAATATTTTTCATAATTTTATTGTGTAAGAATCAATAATTAAATAACTATAATAATGTCTTGGAATACCCATAATCTAAAAAATTACATAGAATTTAATCATCCTCATTACACAAAAATTGGGATAGAAGATTCGTCCTCATCAAGAATCAAATCAAGGATAATAGAATAATCCTCATAATACATAAAAATGACTAGAGTGGAATAATCCTCATCATTAAAGTAATCTTGGAATGAATAATTATCCTCAACATACAAAAAATCATGGAGGGTGGAATTTTCTTCTTACTGAAAAATAATAAGGAGAAATGAATCATCCTCATCCTGTATATCAATATAGATATGCAGGAAATCATATCATATGAGCCTCAAAATCTATATCCTCAGAAGCCCATATGATAATACCAATAAATATTATAAAAAAAAGTATTTGAATTTTGTTTCCATTAAGTAATTATGTGTTTCCCAAATATATAAATAAAAGGTACCACAAGCTAGGTCCCCAATAGCATGTATGGTAACTTTTAGAAGAAAGAGTTGCATCATATCACGATCATCATCCAGAGACTAAGAAGAACAAGTAGTAATGACATCTACACCAGAAGTAATCAATTGAATGAATAAAAAAATAGTGAGGGTGGATGAATATTTAACCCCACCACTACTCACATAGCTTCCTAACTTATAAGTTTGACATTGGTTCTAGGGTGACATCTGCTGTCATCTAGACCCAATACCCCAATGATCTAGATTAGAGTCGGTCAACATCGGGGAACCGACATGGTCTTTATGTCATAGACTAATATTGGATTAAGACAAGGTATCCATAGTATTGAAGGTAAACTTAGTAATCCTATATGAGATTCTATAATTGTAAGAAATCCATTGAATCATATATGGGACCCTTTAAATGGTAAATATGTAGAGGCTTCTCAAATGGGATTGTCAAAATGGTATATAGGCACTGATATCTTACATGGGTTGCTATTAACCACTTTATCAACAATGTAATCACATAGGGGTCTAATGGGAAATTAATAATTTAGTGACATAATATATTGGATTATCTAGGTCTAAATGTAAGAAAATGAATCATATAGGTTATCCTATGAAACAAAAATCCTTAGTCACATCAAGTCCTGAAGAGAACAACTTAAAAGGGTGATGTTTACAAGGGGACAAATACAAAATTATTAAGTAATTCGGATATTTAATGGATCATCTTATTTCATTAGGTATCACTATCATGGATTAACTGAATTCAATTACTAGTGGATAAACATATCCTTTTAGGGATAATCCTAAATCAACTCATATTAGTACAAAAATAATATAATGTGTAGAAACATCATAATCTATGTAAATTGTTTATTAAAATGGACTACTCGTGAATGAAATTCTTACACAAGGGAATAAATATACAATACTACATTAAAGGGTAGAAAAGGATGAGTACACAATGTGTATACCATGGTACATAGTGTGTACCATTGACCATTCACATGGGAATGTAGTCTTGAAAGATGTGGATTGTAAAACCCATGCATATTGAGAGTTTATCATGTACATGTTGTGTACCCTACAATGGTACCAGGCTATGTGCCTCACACTGTCTCTCCATATCGTTTTTGTGGCCATATACTCCTATAATGTATGTGATACACAAGGGATTCGGTCATGCACTAAAATAATGACATGTTCCCCTAAAAATGTTGTATATTTAGGTAGTTGAAAGAAAATATTTCCAATACATTGAATTTATAAACCATAAAAAGTGTGTGCATATGAAATAATCATCTTACCAGAATGGGAGGAACACATGGGGTGTGTTCCTAAACTACATGTTGTGAGACCACTATTTGGGAATGGGAAAGCCTTCAAATTGGTCTAACCCCCAATTTTGTCTCCCCAAAAGAATAAAGTAAACCACACATTGGCCAAAGAGGTCATAATAGGACTAGAAATATTGATATCATTAAATCTATGAGTATTTGGGAAAAAAACATAAAAATGTCATACCTTTGTGTGGAATCTATCACATCATCACCTGTTTTCTGAATCTACAGCCTCCAAACAAATATCTTGATCATCTAGAGATCCATGATGATACCATATTTCACTCAATTCCCCACAAACCCTAGAACTTTATCTGTCACATTTTTTTGATTGGAAAATATTATTATTGTATGCAAGAAACATGAAAAAAACACTAAATTAAATAAAAAAATGAATGAAAATGAAAACGTGTTCCAGACTTGGCGATAGCACCTGATATGTGTTCTTTCACCACGAAATAAAAAAACCAATTCCAATATCTAAAATAGATATGTAATTTACATATAGATCATTGTTAAAAACTATATAACTGCACAACTATATGTGAATAAATTTTATTTTAATAAATAAAATATTTAATATTAATTATTCCACAAAAGTTTCAGTAGTCCTAAATTCCACCAGTATACTTTTATAGAGTAAACACACATTTATGTGACCAAAAAAATTGTATAAAAATATATAAGATCATTTACTAGAGATAATTGTAATTTTATCCCATTAAAATCATCGGAGAGAAAATGTTTAAATTTCTTCTCAATTTACTAACAAAAAACAAATGGGTCATTAGAATCACCGCACCATAAATGTCATCATTCCCATTAATCCATGGTACTAAACCATTCATTAATTCTATAATTATAAAAACCAGTAAAAATATTTTATCCTTAATTGCCAAAAAAATCTATCTCTCAATGTATACAATTCTAGAACACATGAGTCACCAAAATGTCGTTGATCTAGGACTCCCCAAAGTAGGAATAAATTTATCATTATCTCATAACCAAACATCGAGATCAATGTAAAATTTATAATAAAAAATTTATATAATACGTTAGTGACACCAAACACAAATGTGAAATAATTCCTATCCCACTATAATTAATTACATAGAATCCATGAAAAGCATATCCTCAATAAGATTTATTCCCAAAACAGTAATGGAATTTAAAAGAAAACAAGATCGGTGTATATGTAATTCTGTCTCAACACACTAAATATGATTAAAATACATTGTTTGTTCATCTCTGACTAGGAGTACACCGTTATTCAATTTTTAGTCATTTATATCTCCATATGATCCACATTGACATCCACATAGGTTATACATGTCATTATAAAACACCTAACACCGTGTATCTCAACATTGTTTTTCAATGTCCCAAAATGGGTTAACTGTCTCAGGGAACATAATTTATTCTTAAAATCTCCCATACCAAAAATAGAAATATTTTTAGCCACATCTATAATGAAATGATTCCCCCATAAATTCTTGAAAACATCAGCCCTTAGACCCACACATCTACATACTAATTTAGGATTTCAGTGTCACTACATTTAGCCGACATGTACCTTTACCACCCAAATCATTCTCTCGATCATCATATGCTATTTAAAAAAAATACTATACTAAATGAAAAATGAGTCCAATCAATCCATATGAAACCCTAAAATTACTCTTTAAAATCAATCACTATACCAGTTCCTTGATTTATTCCATTACCATATGCCACCCATCACCATTATAGTCACATGTCTCTACCCACCCTCTATTAATATAAAAAATATTTATGACAATAGTCAATAGGTATTGGTGTTGAAATAGTCACATCCAATGATTACAATCACGATACCAAATAACCCATATGATTTCTCAGAAACAAAGTCATGACCATGTCTATATCACAAAATTTTGTCATTAAATTTTACTCATTATGAAGTGATTGTAAAAAAACAAATGATCATAAAAAATGCCTTAATATCAGACCAAACTATATTATAATTATCACTATAACAAAAAACATTTAACTAAAAGTGATCAATAAAAAACAAGGATGTTTAGTTCTCCCACCTAGACCAACTGACCCTTTCTCATGATAGGTCCACAAGTTCTAACCACCTATCTAAAAACCCAAACATCTCATACAGATGTAATGATAAAAATGAAATAATGAGGTTAAAGATATTATAAATTATTATTAGGGATAGATTTTTTTTAGAACAATCATCTTGAACTTTTCCATAGAGGTTAAGATACAAATGTAGAAGAGAAATTGAACATACCCTCACTGGGAATATATATAAGATTACAACCCCTAAGGCCTTGTTCATGAGAGACACTGTGGTTCCAAAATTCATAATAAAAAGAGATCCATGTAGATAAGAATAAAAAATATAGGTGAATTATAAGTTCATTCCTAGTTATGCAGTAATAAATTATATTATTTATTACTGAAAAATTAAATAACATAACCTTATAAACATCTCCTTGCATGTGGTACATCATACACGAATCAAATACACTGTAGGCCAACATGGGTCACTTCACCTTATATTCTTGATGAATAAGTGATTAGTGTTACCACCAAACATATCATAAAAAATCCACATTTACTTCAACCAGAATGAAATATGTATGTAAAAGACAGCTTAGTTATTTAGAATTCTGCTAAAAAACCTATACCATAAAACAAAATTTAGGTTTTAGTTTCATAATTTATCAATGGGACTCATTCATCAGTAATCTAACACATAAATAGACATATAACAAGTGATTCCAACATGCCAACTTTGATGTGTGTGACCCTAATTCAATTTTCATATAAGAGTTAAAATAAATTAATTTCCTCTAGGAAATGGTCCAAGAGCTAGAAATATCTTAATAATTATCACATCAAGAAAACATGTGAATTTACCAAACACAATGTAATATAAAAAGATAAAATCGCAAATAATGAAAAAAAATCCCATATCCAAGGTCACTTGGACACCCTACAGGAAAATGTGTTCCCAACAAGCATTTGGTTATCCATCACTTAAATTAATATATTGCTTGTAAAAATTTATATCAACTCAAAATAATTACTTCAATGTAAAATAAATACCTTTGATGCCAATTTTTAATGTTCCAACCCTTTTCCACAAAACTAGTTCTTCAAGCCAAATCACTATAGGGCCCCATGTGTGCACCCCATGTGTTAGAGGCCACTGAAAAGAAACAAGGATCTCAAGGTAAAATAATAGGATGTGTATAAAATCATATTAATGTTACAAAAATGTTAATAACAAGACGTCATAAGTATCATTAATGAATATACATCAGAAGGAAAAAAACTGAAATATAATAATGTTGTAATAACGAATGAAATTGTATAAATTTTGAAATATGTATTTCATACAAAAACATATTTTCAACCCTTACTATGGAAAGGAATTGGTAAGTACATAAAATAAATAAAATAAATGTATTTATCTGAACTAACAACTTTGGACCAATCAACATACCATATTTCAAAGACATTGTGAAGATGAAAAATCAACAAAAAAGGAATTACAATAAGATGTACCACCCATTCAAGATACCCTATCCAAATACCCAATTCAATATTCAATTTGTGCTCAATCATTTAATGTAGACATAAGGTCAAGATTAATTCCGTGTTAAAATAAAGGGGTCGAAAATAGTCTCATTTGGCCACCCAATTGATTTGAAGATAAATATTTTATCATAATGGAATTTTATTGAAATATTCTCATCCTAGACATGAAAATAGTGAAATGATAAATGTTTCAAATGATTTGAATAAAAAATGGATCATTGGGTATGTAATGTTGGTCATGTGGGAAATTTTCAATTATTTATACTTTTTATTTGTTTATCTATAAATATTAAAACAAATATATGTGTGTGTGTGAATATAAATGATAAAGAAGTTAAGTAACATAAGAAATAGTTTTCAATACATTGATCTGTAATACATATCAATTATAAATCCTATGAAGAGTGCAAGGATCTGGATGTCATAGAACTAAATTGGTGTATAATTAAATCAACCTCTTAGTCTATAATATTGATCAAAAATACATTATTTTTCTATAACCATAAATAACTATGTGTATGCTACGCACCATATGGGGAATATAAACTAACTATAGGTTCACCCATAATCAACTCCAATCACCATAATTATGGATGCAATATACTGATAGAAAATGAGAAAATGGGAATGGTTTTTTACTTTATTCTAAACATTTTATGTAAATCCATTTTGATGATACATCCTGAGGTCGCAATCTATAGTTGATTGACACATTGTGACATAGATTAATTAATATAGATATTACCCTTACATAATCTATTAATATAATGATTTTCATATCCATGTACATCATCAGTATCCATTAACATGTATGTCATCACAACTGCATCCACCAGACCATAAGGCGATCCTATATATCACTCGACAGAGCGTAATAATCTACAATTATATCCTGATATGTGGTGCATCAGGTTAAATAACTGGTCATGTAAAGCTCAATAGTCAGATCCTAAAAATTTAATCTAGGTGTCTCCAAAGTCTGTAAAATTAAAGAGAACATAGTCTATCTCATCACATAACAATTTGGGGAGTGTGTAAGCTTCCTCATCATAAAATAAATCATGGAGATAAGAATATTCCAAATTAGGAAAAAACATGTATAACTAAGTCATACTGATCTGAAAAACAAAATTATGGGGGGATGATCCATATTATGATAAAAATAATGTGTAGATTCATACTCATCGTGAAAAAATACAATGTTATAGTAATCGTACTCATCATTAATCTCAAGAGGGATGTGAAGAAAATCTTATCATATAATTCTAAAAATCTAGATAAAAATAATAGGGTATGATTATACAAATAAATATCATTTAAACAAGGTGTATAAACCATCCCCAAGATGAAACTCTATGAAATTAAACAATGTAAATTATCTGGATCAGAAGTTGGGTCTCAAGAATCACATCTGACAAACCATCTAAAAGATAGTCACATCATATCAGGTTTATAGTCCACATACTTGGAATAAACTATGGTAACTATTGATTTGTTACTATTAACCAAGTAAAAAAATAAATATCATTTAGGGTTCAAGATTTACAAACTGTGTTAACCACCATGTCCTCTAGCCTTGTATATTCATTAGGGGTTCTATGTTAACACCTACACCATATTTACCCAAAACCCCCAACCCACTAGGTTAGTTCCAGACAAAATTGTATCACCAACTGGGTCCTTCATTTCATTTTAAAAGAGAAGTATCATACTAAGGATCCTAAATAATAAAGATTAAATGATGGATCCTATTTGTGATTCATTTAATTAACAATTTGGCTACACTTTCTCTATCTTTACACTAATGTATGTGATCATTATTATTGTGTAATTATTAGATTATCTATTTATGTTTTCCAAAGATATATATCTTGATCAACAAATTATTCATTTGTGGGTAAATATGAGATTAAAATGGTTTCCTTCTCAATTAATCTCAATAGTAAATCCCAATTAAAGAGAATTTATATCATTCTTATACATTTTCATGTACAATCCATATTCCGATTGGTGACACCCCATAATGTGAAATGGAAAAATGGAAAAATTATATTAATCATGTCCACAATGTGATACATTCCTCTTTTAATACTACCTGATTAAAACTCTAAAATAATGTGTAAATGTGTTTGATTAGTGATAAAGATGGTGAACTTTAGGGGAGATTCATAAGATGTGTGTGATTAGTGAAAAAATATTTAAAGAATATGTATTTTCTAATGGGGAAAATCATTAGTACCATGACTCATTTAGGAATGTGGGAGTGCCCTAAGGGGTGTGATGTGTTTATAATGCTAATTATTATACCTGGTGGGATATGACCCAGTATCAATGTTATGGAAGGGTTTCTATGCTATCAGTGGGGTCTGGATGTGAAATTTTGAAAAGAGTTGGATCCAACATTAGATACAGTGTATCTTCCTAGGTTGAGATATAGGTTATAATATGTGGTAATTATTCTATTAGGGGGGTGGGGGTTTAAAACACCCAAAACTATAAATGGTTAAATGTTTAAATGACAATTCTCATGTTCACAATGTGAACCATTGTTTTTAGGAACCTACACGATATGAAGTCCATAGTTATGTGTGGATGACCTAGTGTAGTGATCTGTATGGATGTCCTTCGGGGTAGCTTTCAAGAGTGTCTGGGAGTGTGGAAAAATATCACAATAAATATGTTTTGTTGGTCTATTGGGAAAATAATTAGTATGATGACCTGCTTGGGCATGTAGGTTTTCCATTGGGTGGGGACTACATTTTTTTGGAGGAAACTAGTGTTTCATAGTGGGATAGGGCCTGATGGCCTTGTTAAGGAGAGGTGTTTGTGCTGTCATTGGGACCTAGTTTTTACATATTTTAAGGCACCAAATTTTTTCTAAAATCATTTTTTAATAATTAGAAACTATCTTTGTTCTTCTATGGTTTTAATAAAAAACATATTCATTTCTCATATTCAATATCAGTTTAATATTTCCCCTTAAATCGCACAATGGTGGCTCATTGCTAATCAATCATAAGGACTCGTTTGATAGGTTTTCACATTAGTTGAATATAATTTATCATTAACTATTAATATATCCGATTAATAATGTCCTTTTATGAAATAAATCCACTATTTCTGTTACTCCATTATGATATTTCATTTTTAGGCATTATATCATGATTACAAAACCAATTTCATTCCATGGTTAAACCATATATGTGTGTTCATTTGATTCATTATGTTGAACACACGTGAAGGAACTTGTTTTGATGGGTGTTCCTTGATAGTTCTCCATTAAATTGGGTGATTATCAGCCTCAAGATACATCTTATATATGATTAGGGAGTAATCCTAATCTATTTTGGGACCTTTTCCATCTTTTTATATAGTCCTCACAGTTTCCTTGACTCATGTTTATGTTTTTTTGTTTATGAAACATTCCTATGTAATAATGATCATATTTTTAAATGATCCATATTCATTTCATCAATATTATTATTCATGTTCCATTACTTTTGAATATCATGTTCTACCTTCTAAGTCATGATTTATTCTATATACCAATGTTATTTTCTTTACTAGGATTTCTAGGTCATCCCATTCATCAATCTATTCCCTCGGTTATCTATTGATGTTATAAGAGATCAATTGGATTTGGAAAATAATTATGGAAAATGTGTTATATATTTTTCTATTTTCTTACAATTTTAAACATAATCATCCAAATACACTAAACATTATGAACATTGGTTGGTATTTTTTGGAAAATGAGGCTCAAAAGAATAAAATCATATATATAAAAGTCTAGAGTGTCTATAATTATTATTATGGGGTTAATGTTAATATATGATATTTATGAAATAACAATTCTTCTAGAATTTAAATATCAAATATACCATCTTACATTCTAATCCATTGGAAAAAAAATTCCCATTTGTGTACTACACTATAACATCCAAGAAGTGATGTGATTCGTTTTTTCATTTCATCTATACAAGGATTGTAATAAGGAAATATTTGATAAATATATATGACTTATATTATAAAATTATGTTTCCAACAAGGTGAATTATTATATACTATTATGTTTTTTCATCCTTTAAAAAGTGAAATCAAAATTCATGTCTACACACGACCTACCATATCAGGGAACAATAAAATTAATTTTTGTCTATATACCTCTATAGTTGAATATATATATATATATATATTGAATATATAATATATTTATATCAATATTTATATTATTTATATGATGGACCCATGATAAAAATACAAGGACAGAAAGTACTGAACCTAAACATATATGAATAATAAAGCAATTATCACCCATAAATAAGATTTTATTAAAAAAATATTAATAAAGCAATGATAAAAAGAATATGTAAATAAAATATGGTGTTGAATATTATTTTGTTTTTTGATATGATTTATAATAAAAATTTAATTACTAAATATGATGTTACAAAACTTAAAATGAATGTTGTACAGGTTCTATGGTGTTTAAGTTAAAATCTCAATGTTTATTTTGGTTGTCAATGATTATGATTCCGATGATGAAAGTCAATATTCTTACTCCTATGAATAATTTTGAACTCTATTATCAATTTTTTTTTCTATACAATCAATTAATTTCTTTTAATTTTACTATCTTTTTGCACTAAAGAGACTGAATGAATATTTGAATGGAAAACTAGAATTATTTCTATCTTCTATCAAAAAATCATTTTATTCAATATACATTTTTATGAAAAATGTTTTCCATAATGTTTTTAATATTAAAATTTGAATTATTAAATTCATTTTTAATAATTATTATCTTTAATACAAAATTTATAGCAATTAATATTTATGTTATTCCCCAATGAGGTTCTTCTTGAAATGGTTTACCAATAGGTGAATGATTTTTTTCTTTTATCTTATAAAACAAGAATGAGATTTTCTTCTATCATACAATCATAATGTAAAATTTTCCAAATTATGTTAACATCATAATCATCAAGGAATATTATTTTATTATTATTAGTGATTTTTTATTTAAATGAATTGGTTTTTATTTGAAAATGGGGTTTTCTCATGAAATATTTTAAGTTATATTTTAGGTTAATTTTCATCAATGATAAAATAATTTGATATTACTTATGGTTTATTAGAAACATGATAATATTATAAGTAATTATTATTTCAATATATATTTTATTAAATTCATTAAAAAATATTTATGAATCTCATTTCTTTTCTTTGTGTTATGTTCTGATGAATTAATTAAGTTTTTATTAAACCCATTTATTCTCCCTCAATTATTCCATGATGAAATCTTTATGAAACCCAATTTTTGAATAGTATATCAAATGATTAATGTTTTGTTATTTTATACCATTTATCCATATGAGTTTCATTATGTGATGGTTACTATCAAAATTAAATCGACCTCAAATTCATTATGTAAATACATATATATATTGAAATAAAAATGACTCAAATAAAAAGTATACCCAGTTCCATAAATATTTTACCACATATGATATTAATTTGTGTGAACAATGAATACTAAGATGATTTGGGGAGTGAATTCAATAAAGTATTATTGTATTAGAAATTATACGTAATTAATGAGGAAATTATTTACCCTGATTATATAAAAGCAAGAAATGTAAATATTATTCCAATTGTTTTCTCTATTTTATCATTCAATTTGACTCCATAATGAATCATATCTTATGAAAACAATGGAATTATTCCACAACTCAAGATCATAATATATATATAATATTTTGGGAATTGTTTTCAAATGTTATGACCGTGTTATCATATTCTTATATATGTTGATGTGATCATTGATATCTCCATTATTTACCCATACTGATTATCTATGCATTACATTTCTTATGTATACATTAAGATCATTATGATTAATGGTAGTATTCATGATATGTCTACTTATGATTAAATTAGTTAGAGATGATTTATTTATTTTATGAACAAATGTTTTATGTATAAATGTTTCCAATTAATCATGAAATATATGATTCTAGAAAGTATCCTTATGATTTTTGAATAGTTATCATATATGATGTACTATATATGAATGAAAATTATGGGTTCTTGTAGTTGGTATCAATTAAGGGTCTAGTTATCTTTCAAAATTATGATGAACAAAATTATTGAAAACCTGTGTTATATTTCATAGTATATGATGATTTCATAAATATTGGATAATGATTAGGGAATCCTAGGTTAAAACTTATATTTCATATATTTAAAAGTTATTATTATTATTTAAACATATAAAAAAAATTATTTTTGTTAATGTTTTTTATCTCTATGAATATTGTTGGTGACACTTTGATTATTAATTATAGTCAATGGATGTAAGCTAATGGAAATTATTTAATTATGTATGTGATAAAATGAAATAATTATCCTCTTAACCATCAATATGATATGTATTAATGGATAGAAAATTTTATTCTTATGAAAAACTTTAATTATATTAGTCAGGTTGAGCTTATTTATGAGCAATAGAGAGAACAATGTTTTGTGATATACTTCCTCTGGAAACACCCACATTATTTTAGTTGTTCCACTAATCCACTAGAATCATAAAAATGGATTAGTAAAATAGAAAATTTATTTTACATTCACTATTGATTAGAAATGAGAATTAATTTTATATGATTATCATTTGGGGGTGTTGTAGATAAATTATAGAAACTTATCAAGACCAAGGTGAAATGGAATGAAATTGACTCCATTGTTAGGGTTGAGTTTTAGTTTATTTTACAATAAGGTACTCTCTCAGATTATTAATATTAAAATAGATAATTAACTAATTGATATAATTCATAAGGACAATTAATATATTAGTATTGATGAGGAATCTTTGATATTTCTTGTGAGGTACTCTTCTAGTATTATTATCTGACTTGAATGTATGTTTGATCTAACTTCTAGTGTCATAAAACAAGATCAATGAAGGGTGTTAGTCAGAAGATACTTTTGTATCATTGAATTTATTTATATATACCATCAATGTGGAAATGGGGATTGGGGTTTCCCATCAATATTATTAATTTGATAAGAAAATAAATATTAAGTTCAATGATAATTCTAAAAACATGGAGAGAATAATATTCTCATTCGATTATTATTTTAGTGTGGAAGAAAACTTGGATGAAATTAAAAAAAATTGGATTTTAAATGAATTTTTTTTAGATACACGATCTAGAAATAATATTTTGTGGTGAATTGATGAACTAGTACATGAAAGGAACATTAAAAAGTCTTAAGCATATGAACCGCCCCCACAATTTTTTTTTTCAAATAAACAGATTAGGAGAATTATAATTACATATTCTCAAACCCAAAGTCTAATTAAATTTATTGAAATCAACAACATCTTAATATTAAATCAAAATGAGTATCTCATTTTATCATGGTTATAAATGTGGAATATAATAACAATGTGTTAAAATGTACACATACCATCAACTATAGAATTGTGACTTTATTATTTGACTATAGATCTCAAAAATATATTATATCTAATTTTTTTGTTCAGGTTATCAGGGTATAACACCAATGTTTATATATCTAATTACTTTTTAAAACCTTGAATTATGTGATGATCACATCAAAAGCATATGATTCTTTTATGATTGTTTTTTTTCAATTCAAAAACTCTATAACTTGTTATTCTCCCTCTAGATGAATTTGATTTTATTTTGGGAATGAATTGGATTTATTTATATGAGTCACACATAAATTTTGGAGGAGGTAATGACAAATTTTATATTGTGTAACATCATGTGATCAATAATTGGTATGGTGATAAATATTGTCTTCTAAAGGTTACGTTTTCCCTTATATCTGTAATGGTTAATATTTAGAAGGGAATTTCATCTCAGATGGTAGAGGATAAACTGCACATTGATGATATTGTAATAATATTACAGTTATTATCTTATTTACGAAGTAATTTCTAGTATCATACTAAATCATTATGTTGATTTCTTAATAGAAAAAATATCATGTTATACACATACTTGAATGGCTCTATAGAGAATGAAAGTTATTGTTTTGTAAATTATAATGAATTAACACTAAAAGAATCATAAAAATGTATTTTTTCATCCATGTATGTGACATTTGACCAAAACTAATTTTTTATAAAACAATGATGTATCAATTTGACTTAATATTGATAATGAGGAACATAAAAAATTTCACAATCATGGAAATTTATTCCCAATGATATATTGATAAATTGTTTCATAAACCTTAAAAACCTCAATAATTTTACAATAATTATTTTTTTCTATATATCATCAATTATTAGTCATGAGGGAAGATTTACCCTAGAAATAATTTTGTACAATGTATGGACACTATGAATATAAAACAATTTCATTTGGGTTTTCCAATTCTCATGTTTTGAAAATGTATTTAATGAATAGATCTATTACTGCTTACCTAAATAAATTTTTAGCATCATTTATAATAATTATTCTTTAAGATTAATAGTGAAAGGTATAGAATGAAGATAACTAGTGGATTGTTCTAAAGGTCAAATAGGTAATTTGTACTCCTAATTTGAATATTATGAATTTTGGATATAGAAAATATCATTTTTTTGTAATAGAATATCAAGAGATGATATATCGATTGATCAATCAAAGACCAATGTTATCATTCCTTCATCCATGGACAACAAATATGACTACAATACCTAGTTTTCTTATATTATATTTATATTATAATTGAATTTTTATAAATTCCACATGACTATATAATCTAACTACTATATTAACTCGGTTAAAAGTCATGTTCCTTTGGACCGATGAATAATTGAAACATTTCATTGAAATGAATGAAATGTTACTCAAAAAACATGTTTATAAATTACCCTATATTAGAGAAAGGTTTGTAATATATATTATTTCATAAATGATGTCACTCATATTCATTCTCATCAATAATGGTATGGTTAAACCATATGAATCATCATAATTTTAATGATCTTTAAAACATTAACAAATCCATGAGTTGGACTTTAATGTGGTAACTATTTTTAAAGATATATTTAAATACTATCATTTTGAAGAGAACTATTTAATCTATAAAAAACATAATTGTTTATATAAATTATTCATCATAAAGAGATTATTATGCACTTTTAAAAATGGTTGGATGTAAAGAGTGATTATTACTTATCAATTCATTACCCAAACCCCAAATGAAAATAATGTATTCAATGAATTGATTTCAAAGAATCAGGATAGCTTAAAGGTTGTGAGGATCAAAACATATCCATGTATTTAGGAATTTCCAAATATGGATGTAAGATTCCTAATTGATGTTTATATATCTAATCTTCCAAAAATGGGTATTAAAAAATTCATCAACAAGATGATTTTAATGTGACAAAAAGAAATATGTGAAACTATAAAATAATGTCTGAAATATTTAATATTTAAATATTGATTGTAATGTAATATGAATATTCTTGAAGCACAAACCTTATCCATCCATACCATAATTGAATAAGGATATATTCGATGAGACTCATAGTTCTTCATTATCTATGAATCATGGTTCTATGATGTTGTATAAAGAAATAATAGATTATTGTTTGTAGAGAAACATGAATATAATATTAATTATTATGTATCCTGGTACATTATATGCCAAAAAAATAAGGCTGGGAGATAAATGTCTAAGGTGTTTATAATAATATTACCTAAAAAATAATAGAAATGGTAGAGCATCATCATGGATATTATCATCATACTCCCCAAAAACTTCTAAAATAAATCGTTATACTTTAGTTATAATCAATAACTATGAAAATTTGTCACACCTTATTGAAAAAAAGAGATTGTATCTCATTGGATAATCTTGGTAGAATATATATTAAGCAAGTGGTAAGGATTCATGGAGTACCAAATTATATTATATATGATCGGGATCGAAGGTTTAAAATGTTGTTATAGTTATGCCATTTGTATAAAAAAGATACACATGTGATATTATACATTATAAATATTCATTAAAATCTATATATTACACAAGTGAATTTACATTTCTAAAAATTTGAGGATTACTTGGTAAACCCATATTTTATATTTTTTAATTTAGGTTATATCTTTTAATTTTTTTAATAATTATTACATATTGTATTATACCATTAATTTCTATAACAATAAATAGTTGTATCAAATGAAATGGTTTTAAAATTTGTAATCATGTTTTCTAAATTATAAAATCAGGAAAAATTTGTTTTTATTATTAAATTATAAATTTCATTTGTAAATACTTGTAACATTGGTTAAAACTAATATGGTAAATGTGGGTAACCATACTAGTAAAAAGAATATCATGTTTAAAACATGTTTTCATATTAAGAATAGATTTTTGTATTAATATTGTGTCCTAGAAGCATCATAATTTATCAATTTATTTTCAATATTACATGATACTGACTTATCATTATTGGATTATTTTATTTACAAAATTTGTACATATTTTCACTTATAAAATGGTGTAATCTAATAATCACATATCCTCATTATATACCATCGTATGTTTAGCCCAAAATATACCCAACCCTCACCACCACACTTCTAGAAACCATAAAGAGGTTCATTTGATCTCAAACTGACATCCCTCAATGTTTTAATTTCCTTATTAAAGAGGATTATATCTGAAGTGATTTCTATGTTCCTAATATCTCAGTATACTTTCTTTTTCATTTATATATTTATCTCTAACATAAATTTAATTCACCAAATTATAATGATATGAATAAAAATAATTATTATATTGGTACTTAAATATAGTTATTTTACCTGCAGTAAACAAATTCACCTATTCCATTAATAAAAACAAAAACATTAGTCATGTGGTATGAAAATTCAAACATCCACGATACAACATTTTTAATTCTTCTTAACCACATTATAAGGCATTTCCTACTAGAGAGCTTAACATATTACTATTATAATCAGGAAAAAACATTTTATCAGTAACTGATATTCCAAATTATTTGTTTTCGTTGTTTCTTGAAAATTTATATCTCAATCCCTGTGTATGTTGGGAATATGTCCTCCATAAGACGATTGGTTTCAATTTTACATTTCTTAACAACCATTTTTGTCTATCCATGAGAATAGAATTCATTTGAAAATATTTTTTATGAAATAATTAATTTCACCACCCCTACCACTAATGATGCCACATTTAAGGGTGATGCATAATTCCCCCCGAGTCATGCCTTTAGTATGCCGAAGAATGGTGACTACACTAAGTGTACAAAACCCTCATAGATATTGGATAAATTACCCACTATAACAAATATAGATCAATATATTGAATAATAAATTCACAAAAATCTAATTAACATAATTTTAAATATTACAAAATCATCCAACATTTATTAGTTAATGTTATGAATATACATGAAATAGTATGAAATATATAACCTAAGGAGATTTTATGGTAGAAACTCAACAATAGCTCCAACCAAGCTAGTAATTTCCATGATGCTCTCCAAAATAATCCTAAAACTTTAAAAAATAGTTAATATACATATGGATAGAATTATAAGTAGTATTAGTCTTGAGATGGCCATGGTCTAATATATGCATTTTAAAATACAATTCTAATGAAAAAGTCCATCGACAACAAACCCAATAAGAAATGATATATGACATTAACCCAACATAGCATCTTAAGGGCTATTACAGAGAACAACCCTTTGAATTTGATAACATATCTTCAGTATTACTAAAAAATATTTTTCACATCACCACTTGCACACTGATTCACCACACTCGCACCCCAATACTTAATATATTATGATCTCATGCCTTCCATACACAAAACAACACATCACAAACTAAAAATTTTATATATCGGATGAGAATCAACCCAACCATCCACACATTTGAAAAGTCTCTCATCTGGTGCTAGCATCATGAAATAACACATCCTAGCCACTTCATACCAAATATCATTTAAAGACACCTCGACCATTAAATCACATATCACCTGAATACTCCAAGGTTATCACACCACATCATTCATGTATAAAGAAAGTGTTGGAAAAAAATCATTTACCCACCTCTCCAAACCAAGACCACCAAAACATATCAAATCACATCTCTACCTCGTCACATCTCACCACAATAGAAATCACATAGGACAAAATTGTTATTAAATATCTGAAAACAATTTGTATCGCCACTACTACTGAAGGAAGAGAATGGAAGTGCTTATAGAAATCCATCTATATCATTAACAGATTTTATGATGGGGAAAGAAATTGAAACCCCAATCATCTGAGTGTTGGAATAACTATTGAATTAATTTTTATGAATAATGAAATAACAAAAACATACAAGACATATATATAGTAAACCACACCCAACCTACAGTTTCATAACAATATCACAAGGTAACACCATATCATAAGAAATATTAATTACATAAAAATTAAATACTATAACCGCTACTATATAAAATGATTAATGAGACCACATATAACCACACATGACCAGAATCAATTTCCCACATCATGTTATATATTCCTAAAATTTATTATAGTTTTGTTAATGAATTCTACCACAGAACCACATCCATAAAATAACGATAATAAAATAACATGTTTTTTTTATTTTTAACACAATTTTTCAATGGATAACTAGTCTACTGTCATAGAATCCCCATTTTAAAATGACCCAAATATGAAAACAATCTCTATAAGGCCTTGCATCCACCATCTTGCGTTCACCATATAAACCAAACCCCCCCATAAAAAAATTCACATATTTCACATACTAAAAAAGGAATGGCATAATTGGCACACATAATAAACACACATCACCTCCCCACATCACCACTACACATCCCTATCATTTTGAATGACAACCAAAACACATCATGTCATATCTATGTTCCATTTCACCCTATATCACATTAAATTAATTCCAACTAACATGATCATCCATCCCTAAACATTAAACCACCAAACTTGTCATAACAACAACGTCACAATAGCATGAAACACACAAGGAAAATAAACATGTGAAAAGATACAAGAACAACACATTCCAACATCCAAAATTTATTCAAGGGATTCAATTTCAATATTATATTATTTAGCTTATCTATTCTCACAAAAACTAGGTTTCCATGTGAAAAAACTTTATTATCCAAATATAAATTAGTTATCCTTTTTTACATGGTGAGATTATAGAACAAAAAAGAAATGGTCTCAACCCATATCATCTACTTTGAATATAATGCTCCCAATAACCATTATTTTTATCATGTAAACAAAATTGAGTAATATCATCAAAAAGTATTACGATGATGGAGAAACATTTGATATATCCCAATTACCAAAAAAAAATTTCTTATAATTTATTATATTCTTTATATAAACCCTTAATGTCCACCCAAAATAGAGTAAAATAATGAAAATCCTATTTATAATATACAAGAAATTGATAATTTTGATTTTATACCTGAAAGGTTCTTTCTGGTTTCATTATGCACTATAGGGTGTATAAGAATCAGTATAAAAACCACAAGCACAAAAGAAATTTATAAATCAACCAACACCACATAGATGGTTTATCACAACATAAAACAATACTCACCCTGAACTAAAATGAAAAATTTGGTAGAAGTTCTTAGGATGAATAACAGAAATAAAATAATGGGGAATGAGGAATTACTCACAATAGATCAAGACAACTTGATAACTGAATCCCAAATAATATAGAACATGGATTGCTGATAGAATATCTCTAATATAATCTATTATTATACCAAAATAGATAAGAGATGAGTTAATGAATGAATGAGGAATGGTTGAAAATCTTTTTATGAACAACCATTGACTCAACCAAATTAAGACATAAATTACATTTTTTAAAATTAAATTATTTGAAATGAGAAGCATACATATTAGCACCACCAATTAGGTATTTAGCAATATAAGTCCCCAACCTGCACCATATAACATAGATCTTAGGAATTATTTTATTGATGCTGTTAATTCCCATCTTATGATATGAAACCCTTTTTCATAGCCTGCCATTTATATCCTATATGCCATTGACTGAAGGATACTTAGGTTGCGATAAACAATATGTACCATAGTCCATTATTTTATTATGTATATATCATTTTATGTTTTTATAACTAAAAAATCAATCAAGAATAATAATTATTATTAGAGGAACCCCCAAAAATATAACATGGAAAAGTAAGGGGTCGGGAAAACAAGAAAAATTTTATTATATGCCTATCAAATCATTCTCATACTCATGAATCCAAACCAAAAACAAAAAAAGGAATTGGATCTTAAAAATTATTTGTGATACCTATCAAGGATATAGTTGTATCCTAATCTACCCCAAACAAACATGATAACCAAAAACTGATAAAAACAACCCACACAACCATATCACAAAAAAAATCACACCACATCCTACCATTAGGAACAAAACCAAAAAACATATTAAAGGAATAAACAATAAAATTCCATAAAATTTTTATCATCAATCGAATCATAGACTATTCCAACGAATGAGAAACCGAAAGAATACACCGACTGAGCACAAAAATAAGAAGACCTCATTATCTTTGTCAATATATCATTAGCTATTGGTATCACTAACTCACCAACATGGATTTAATTATTCCAATGTATAAAATATGTTTATAAGGAATTATATCCAACCCATTCCAAATTCCATATGAAATTTCAACCATAAGAGTTGGGAAAAAATCCCTCCAGGTATCATTGAAGCATTTTTGAGGTGATTGTGTTTGTTGAAAACGTGGACATCTATGTTGTGATTGTTGAAAAAGCAAACCATGACATAAAATTTGTTGAAAAAAGGGATTTAATTAAGTCATGTCGAGTTCAAGGGATTTGGTTAACGATCAATGTATGATTCAACAACATTGACAGAGGAATGGAAGATCTGGAGGCAGTACAAAAATGGAAAATACAAGGTGGCTCTGTATTCCAGTGTTGGCCAAATTTTTGGGTCTGAAAATAAAAAAATGGAGAAAAGTGGTTTTTGGAAAATGGACTTGCAGGCCATTGTATTGAAGGAGAGGAAACTTGTGCCCCATTTTTTTTCAAGATCATAACATAAAAATATGGCAAAGAGAAGGGGTGCCCATGTTTTAGGGTTAGTTGCTCAAGTGACTTTCACGGAAGAGATTTGCGGGCCGAAACTTGGGTACTGAGGGGAGACTTTCACGCCGTCGCACAGGGTGTCCAAATTCCTATAAATAGAGGTCGACCCCTCCTCAATCGGTACAAGTACAACACTTAGAGAAAATCTTAGCTCTCGTCGTGTAGGATTGATCATCGTGCAAGTGTTGTGTGGTCGCACAAGTAGAAGTTGTGCGCCAAGTGATAGTTTCATGCCTGAGGTGGTGTGGGAAAGGAAGGAAGTGAGTCTCCCATGTTTTGAGTTAAAAAGGGGGTGTCACACAAGTTGTTTGGTGACACTTGCGTGCCAGTTTTAAGGAAGTGAAATAGTTGATGGTTGTGCGATAATATTTTTTTGGGCATAAAAGGGTGTGAGTCGCGCAAGTTTGGAGTTTCAGAAGATTATGTAACACAAGTGGTTGAGGTGTACTTGTGCACCAGTTATAACTTGCGTTTCCATACTTGCGCTCCAGCTTAGAGAAGGGCGCCAGGTACGATTGATGCACGATAGTGATTCAGGGCTGCGTGGAAGCTGGAAGATTGCATGATACCTTTGGTGTAACATGAGATTCATATACGGGTAAAGGTTCGACTTCAACAGAGCATCCACATACAACAGAGGAGGTAATAAATATTGATAATGAAGTGGCCTACTTGTCTATAAACTTTAAGTGGATCGTTTCTAGAGCAGTGAGCAAAGGAATAGGAAGAAGGTGATCCTCTCCACTGGTAGTGAGCCAGGGAGAGAGAAACAAGGAGTGACCCTTGGAAAATAAGTGAGATGACAATAAACCTTGTAAAGGTAGTGAGCCTGGGCATAGAAGTGATATAACTTGAACCATGTAATCATCAATGTGTTTAGTGTATTTGGTATAGCGGCACATCATCGTGGCATGCTCCTTGGATGTAGCCCAATGAGGGTGAACCAAGTAAAAATCTATGTGTCTGCCTGCTTACTTCCCTGCATTAAATTTAATGCATCATCATTATATAAATAAGAAAAGAAGTGGTCATAATAAAAACACAAGTGAAGAAAAAGTGACCATTGTAATAAAGAGGTCAAGTTCCAGTGGGGCAGGAAGAATTTTGAAAAGGAATATCCATACCCGGATTCACCCCCCCCCCCCTCTCAGGGTATATATGCCCCTATTTGTCCTAATACTAAGATATTAAGAAAACAAGGAACAATGAAGAAGAATGAACTAGAAATCACTAAGAAAAACAACAGAACATATAAATCATATTTGGATGAAAGGGGTTAGAATGACTTTGTAAATCATCTAGGGATTTCCCAAAATGATATTAAAAAAAAGATAATTTCATAAAAAATTAGATAAACTATGTATATAAACAACCAGAAAATCACCAACTTTAAGAAATTAAATAAAAGTTCTTACTATAAATTATGTGGGACCACTAATCCTACACATTAAAATGAACTTGAATGTATAAAAACCAACTAAACACCATCCTACTATGAAAAACATTACTTGTATGAAATTAATCATTTATTCAAAAATTAACCATTTTATTGCATACAATATTTTTTTGTAAACAAGAATTTCCGTATAAAAGATATAAATTGATATCCATTGATGCTATGAAACACAAACATAGGTTGTAAACCATAATTTTACATCATAATAAAATTATTTTGTACATATAGGGCTTATATATCAAAAAAACCCTCTTAAGAATCCAGTAGAAAGACCAAACACCAATAAATTTCAATGTAATTATGTGGGTAGTAATGGACTATTACAAATATGATTATGTTATGAAAAATTTTGTATCATTTTAATTAATCAATAATAAAATATTTATCATAATTTAATTATTTGAAAAAATGATTCAAATAAAAAATAAAATAATTATATATATGAAATGTTTTCATATCCAATCATTCTTCTTCATCCTCCATTATAATTATAACATATAAACAACAAATGAAAACATTATCCCACTCCTATAATGAAATTCAAACTAAATCTCTTAATAATAATAACTAATAATATTTTGATCATGATTGGGTTGGGTTGACCACTGACAAGAACAACTTGATGAAAAAATATTATAGATGTTTATGACAGCTTAATTAATGTCATAATATGATATAAATATTTATCAAATGATTTTTATATTCTAAGGATGCATCAATATTTTCCATATTAATTATGAAAATATACTTTACATTTTGAAAATCCAATAAAAATGTCCATTAATGATTTAATCTTCATGTATAGTGACTAAATTACACAATTATAGAAATTTCAAAATAATAAATTATTATAAATAATAAATTTTAATATCTTTATTTAACCTTTTATAAATAACATTAGAATAATTCAAAACTACCTGTGCTCGTATGAATGTACCAAAAACAATAAAATCTATAAACACAGTATGTAGGAAAATAAATAATAATTTATTAATATATATGTAAAATATGATTAATAATGGTAATTAAAAATTGTTTGGCTATGAATTTAGTTAATATATTATTTATTAATATACATATAATTTTTATACAGGATATTAGATTCTGTTCGACATTGTAGGAAAATAAGATAGGGGTTTATTTACCTCAAATATCAGTCACATGAAACATGACTATTATATAAACCATTTCTCCTTTTAAACTATCTCAATACTTATATATTTTAATTTATTGTAATGATATTATTATATAAAATGATATTAAATTATCAATTTAAATTTATTCCTCACATGGAGTATCAATTCAACAGATATGATGTTTCCAAATGGTTTTCCAGACACAAATTGTTTCCTTTAGTCATAAAAAATCATTATGAACTATTATATTTTAGGGATTATTTATTCTAAATTATGATTAAGTTATGTTTTATTTCCATGATAAATTTTTTAGTTAATAAATTTTCCATTCATTCAAAAATTAAAATTGTATATCCTCCTCTAAATATATTTTGGATTAAATTTATCAATTAAATGGGATATGCTTTCTATAAATATTTATAATATATTTTTGAAAAAAAATCTGTCAAAAAATTAGAATTTTTTTTGAATTTCCCTTCATCATTTATAAAAATAGGTAAATGGATCGGCGACATAATTTCTATTTTCCCTTCTATTTTATGTACAAGGATTATAACCTTTAAATTTATATTGTGATAAAAATTTATATTTCATTATGTTCTGATTATATTTTCAAAATTATTTTGTGTTAAACAGTATTTTGTATGTTAATGTAATTTTAAAACCCATACTTTTTCCATGGGTTCTCTATGATTAGATTATTATTTATTTTAACTTATAGTAAAATGTATGGATTATGATGGGTGGGGACGATTATCACCACAAAAATAATTTTATTTGGCCTATATCCCATATGATAGTTAGTAATATACAAAATTAGAGTGTTAACATAGTCATGGGAATGATGTGATTTATCACATTGGTTTCACTATAATTTTGGACGTACCACATTTTCATGTTGTTTAGTATGTTATGTAATTTGTTTGAGATTTCTTTCCCTTCCATGAAATTTATGACTTAAAAAAAACACCATATTTTTATTGTCCACAATTTTATTTCAAACTCACATATTATGTGATTTTTTATCAATGTTCATAGTAGTTCCTATCTTTTATGATTACTTAACGACCATATTATGATATAAGTTCCTATAAGATTTATTATTATAACAATATATTATATTATGATAGTTTATTTTAATATTAGTGACTTCCAAATTTTATCCTTTTTGTTATGGTATGTCTTTTCCCCTACTGATCATATTAAGTAACCCCATTATTATCATTTAAATACATATAACAGCAAGGCAAATATATCATATGGGATATCTAAAAAAAATCTATTTGCAAAACATTATGGAGAATATTTTTAATAATTGTAAAATTAAAAATATATATTGCTAATATCCAAGACACCAAAATATTTAGTATTTGTATTATTCTAATGTTCATGAATCTCAGGAAATATCCAATTCAAATACCTAATCCAATGAATAATAATAATTTTGGTAATATTAAATCTCCTTGAAACTAGTGAAAAAATGAACAAATAATATGACAATCACTAAAGAGGATAGTGGTAATTATGTTTCACTTACAATTTACCATGAATTAGTGTTTTTATTGTCATTATGATAATCTAATTATATCTAGGGTGTTTCTAGAAAGATCTAGTCACCACCTTTTTTTACTTGAATATTAATGAAAAAATTAGTGATGTATTGTTCTGTTAGTGTAAATAGTTTGTGTGGAAAATAAAATTTATTTTCAATATAAAGTTATTTATTTCTCCTAAAGAATTGATATTATCACATTAACTCTACAATAAATTATATAATAGTGAACAACACAATCAGAATCATATGGTGCAACATATTAGGGAAAGGTGTACATTTAATTATCTGAGAAGAAAATGATATCCTTCTTAGGGTTCTTAATAATTTTTTATGATATTAATTTTTTTGAAATTTTTATGATAAATAAGTGTTTTATATTCTTTGTAATTATACTAAGGTTCATATCCAATTATATTTAATATCATTATACATTTCTATTTTTTCAACACTATTATACATTTCTTCTTAAAAATGATATTAAAAATTGTGAGGATTCAACTTTTTATGGTGAAGAAGAATATAAAAATTAAATATTTCAATTTTAATAATTATTAACATAATAAAATATTTCATAGTGAAATAAAAAATAAAAAATTATCAACATTAAAATAAAATTTGAGTTTGATAATACAGTATAAAAATTAGTGAGTATAAAAGGAAGTGATCACATTACAAAATAGTTGAAAGAAATAAAAAGAATCATGTATCAAAAGTCACCATTTAGAATCCCATATATATAATATTTTTATGTAGTTTTCTTCATTAGGTTTTATGTTAGACCAATTGTAACACCCCATGATTCCAAAGTACATTTCTCTTTGAATAATACAATAGGGTGCGATGTATGAAACACTGAGTTCAAGCGCACCACGATATATCAAAATAGCCATTTAGAAATTGGTTATTAATTGTAATAAAAATATTTAAAATTTTATATAATAAATATTATCTTAACATCCATATTATATGATTCGTAGACATAATATAAGAACAAATTCAATTTTTCAGATAAAATATGTTTTTTTCAAAAAATGCAATTTTACCAATTTTTAATGGAGAACCATTTTTAAATCCAATATTTGAATCTTTTATATATTTAATTTGATAAAATAAACTTATTCTTTAGAAGCGGGATATAAAAATTTAGTTTGGATAAATTTTGGGTGCTTTTCTGATAACATTCATATTATGATGAATAGATAAAAATACTAAATTTTGATTGAAAAAAACTTTTTTAAACAAAAATATTATAGTTTTAAATTATAGATTTGAATTGTTTTGAAATATAATTATATTATATTTTTATCATTTATTCAAATTTTGGTCGTTGGAGGTAATTTTACAATTAAATTGGACATAAGCACATATCAATCATTTAATAGTTTTTACTTCTCAAAAACCCTCTTTTTGGTTTGGACAATGGAATTTATTCAAAATTAATTAATACAACTTCTATGTTTTGAATTTGGTAAAATAGAAATAATTTTTTAAATTGTAATATCAGTATAATCTTTCAGTGAATTTTTTGTATTATTCTAAAAACATTACATTTTTTGATGAATTGTAAAGAGCACTATGTTATAGTTTAAAGATAACTTTTATTTTATATATTTAATAGTTATTTAAAATTATTTTATCTTCAAAATAGATAAATAATACCAATATTAGTCAATTTTACTCATCTTAGTAATTTTATAATATGATTAGTTATATAAAATTGTATAGAACTTTTTATCATCTTTTACTCACCTTCTAAAAACATTTACAAATTTGCATAAAACAAAATTTTACAGCTTCTATGTATTTAATTTCAAAAATCCTGGTGACTCATTTGACATTATTATATAGCATTTTTTTCAATAGGATGACAATAATATTTGGGGAATAGAAACTTTTCAATTTTACATACTGTGATTAAATGTAAATAGTGTTATTAAAGGTAAAATGGCATTATATTTACCCCAACACATGTCCAATTTATATTGGATATGCAGATATGGACCAAAATTATCCTTTGGAATAAAATATTATCTTTTTGGTCCACTAGTATTATATTAGTACATTTCTTATTAATTTATTTAAAGAAGACTTAAAAGTGTTAAATTCAATGTTTAATAACTAAATCATTTTTAATATTGGGTAATACATAAGATAAATTAGACTTTAAATATTCATTATAAAGATAAAAATATTTCAAACATAATTGTTTTTCATTTATAATAATTGTTAAATAAATAAATAAATTTATTTATGACACAACGATGATGCGGTAACTTCAATATTATTGAAAGATTAAAATAATTGATATTATAAGCATTAATATAATTGTAAATTGAGACTTTTTTTGTATTCCACGATTTTTCTATGTTAATATAAAATTTCAGGGTTTATTAAAAATATTTTTTTTAAGTGATATTGTTCTTATGGATTTCACAAAAGCTGAATACTAAATAGCGTCAATATTGATATAAATGAGTTTTTAAAACAAATAATATACTATTAACTAATATAATGTTTCTTAAAATATAAGGATCATAAAAAAAACTTATCAAAGTTAGATATATCAATAATTAACCACTTCTGGTTCTCTTTGCTTTTTATAGTATGTTTATTGAAAATTTATTATAATAATAAAAGAATACATGATAAAAGTTAAACTATTTAACTAAGAGTAAAATGTAAAAGATAACCTTAATATGGTGACCTTATACTATCTAAAACCTATGGGTTGAGAGGTTTTAGACACATACCCACATTATCCTTGAAATAAATTCTTTCTTAGGCATTATAACTCGAATATTATTGTATAATAAAATAATATTTCAAGCTTTTCCTAAAGTGACCCTCACCTCTCTTATAAGTGGGCACTTCTCCTTATTTCATAATCACACCGAAAAATCCATTTAGCCTATCCAACCACTTCTCAAATACCCTACCATAAACCCTCATTTCAACTAATAGTCCATACTTTTATGGGAATTCAGCATTAGGAGGCCTTTTGATCCAATTAGAAGGATGCTCTCGAAGAAGAGGTAATAATTTCATCACCTCTTTCATAGTTATTTTCTTCTTCCACTTCCTCTTTCTTTGTTGTTTCCATACCAAAATAATAACTCCAACACCTTAAACATAAATTTATGTTATTGTAAATATTTTAATTCCATATTAACTATTCTATCTATCATGTGAATGAAAAAATCACCATATGTGCATACGTACAACTTACCGTCTCCATGTTGTATTGTAGTTTGTTATTACACACTTCATAATATGGATTTGTATAATAAATATTATAATTGATGTAAATAAAAAATATAACATTTAAATGATTCTGTTTATATTACATTCCATCCAATTATAAACGATTTTACCATTAATATAATGGTATTTTATCTCATGCATACTTACGGATTACAGTCTCAACAAACGCGATGTGATTCATTCCCCATCATAATAATTCAAGAATAATTTTCATTTTATTATTAAAAATAATTTTTAACAATTTAATATCATTCTGGATGTGAATAAAATATTTCCTATCCATATCAAACAGGACTTACATAAAAAATCATATAAAGGAAAAAAATCAGTTTACACTCGAAACAATTATTCTACTTAAATATTAATAACAATGAAATATTAGAAAATATTTTATGATATAATATATGTTAATATGGTTATTTTATAATTTGATAACAATTATTTCACCATTATACAATAGGTTAACCTACCATCTACTAAGGTAAATAACAAGGTATGGGGTTTTCATCTCACTTTATATTTGTGTGAGATTCATGCTTTATTGCCATGTACTGCCCATGATTGTATTCCATATGTAATATAATTTAATTTATGGGTATCTACATATTCAATGTCTGATCTATATTTCATGGGGTGTATGTTTTGTATGTTACCTAATAAGTAAGGGAATTTCTAATTTCAATTTCTACTCATTGGATTTTATGCAAACTTTATTGATTATTTTACTCCTTGATTGTACGTGAAATCACTATTTCTTTATTTATGTTGTAATTTCCACTCCCCATTGTGTTGTTATACTTTTGATACACATAATCACTCCATTGATAAATTCTCAGGTCATCGATTTGAACTTCATAAGAGTTATCTTAACTCAATTTTCATTCATTGAGTTATACATCAAAGCCATTGGCGTTGTTGTTATAAGAATATGTGTGAATTTCATCTGAAATATTTAAACTTAATATCCAATAATATTGAGTTTATTTATAATTTTCACAAATAATTATATCATAGATTTTTCTTTAACTTAATGATACAGTCATTATAAGGTATTTCATCTCAATTTACATTTTATTGAGACTTCTATGTTATTCTCTAATTCAAATTTTTATTGTGTATATATTGTACCTTGAAATAGTATATCATGAATCCCTTTATTCTAATGATATTATAACGATTTTGTTAACTCAATTATTTTTATGAAATCTTGTCTCATTTGGTTATGAACACTAAAAAAATAACATTTTAAATGTTTTACTAGTTTATCAACCTATACCTTTTTCATTAATGTCCATGTTTTAAAAATGGTTTTAAGGTTTTATTTATTAGGACATGAATATTTTAAAATTAAAATTCCATTTAAAAGATTCAATGTGGTAAAATACACTTTGATTCAAAAATATATTTTTACAGCTTCTTGATAAATAGTGTGACTTATAAATGTTTCTATGAAAAGTAGATATTTCTCTCAATTAATTTTACTAATTATATTAATTTATGTCAATATCCTTCATTAATATTTATTGAGGTGGATTTATTATAATAGAATCTTCTATAATGTATTGAATGAGTTGTATTTGATGGTGGATGTGATATTTTTATACCAATAATTGGTTGTGATTAAAAGATTCACATTTTGTTTGCATATTATATTATGAATGTATAGATTATGTTTCATCCTTCTCATAAGAGGAATGTATTGGACTTAGTATGTGATAGGTGGAGCCCTCTATAACACCTTGATGAATCGGTAGGTCTCATGAGACAAACTAATTTCTTGGCACAAGGCATTGATAAAATCATATTTGTAGTCTTGAAACGGGGCATGTACTATGTGGTTATGATGTCCGTATTATGCATTCAATGATTATGAAATTAGCTATTGATATTACATGTGATTTTTGGACTAGTAGAATATCCATGTGAATATGTAAATGGGTATATTTGATGTATTATTTCCATATTATGATGATGTTTATATTTAAAGGTATTGTTTTTTATTCTTATACATTGCGTTAAATGTTTATGATTATTTATGATAGTTTTCACTATATTGATATCCTTAATGAAAATCTGAGCTCACCCCTTTCTTATGTTTTGTTTTTCTTAGGATTTGATGAAGTATATTATTATTGACCGATATGGACATGTTAAGGTATATGAGTGTGTTCAAAGGGGACCCATTTTATTTTTTTTATGGTGTAATTTAAAACTTATCTATGTATCTAGTACATCCTAGGAAACTAATCAAATTTATCTTTCGAGATGGGATATCTTGTGATCCGGTCAGTGTTTTGTAATAATGTATCGAATCTAGGTAATTGGGGTCGGGGCATTACAGTTTGTATCAGTGGAGGTTTAATATAAATCATATAAGCTTGACTTTAAAAAAATCAAATTAGATAACATTACACTAAGATATAGTTTGAGGATTAGTATAAAAGAACTTCCCGGAATTTTGGTAATGTATTAATTTTGTGTATTTTCATTGCAATACATCATTGTCAAGATACGAGCAGATAGAAGCGACTCTGGAACAGATATACCTAAGTTCGAAAACTCCAATATAGAGTTTTGGACTTGACCCAGGTTATCCTGGTAGTTGACAAAGGGCCTTGATTCAATCTTGGTTATGACACTCCTAGAGGATATACATTGGATAATTCATGTTTTCTCTATAAACCGAATTAATTATTTTTAATATAAGATTAGAATATATAACCTTTATTACTCCTATGGAGTTTTACATTGAAAATAATGTCTCATGTTATTATCTAAATGAAATTATGAATATTGTTACTCACACTTTACATTGACATTTTAGTCAACAACTGGATTCCAAGGATGTCATACTAACATTGAATATGATGGATAAGGTGAGGACGATGGTAGAAATTAGAAAGGAAATGGAATTTTGATAGCCGTAAAAGATATCATATTCATGCCGAATCAATTTTCCAAAAATATGATAAAAAAATATACATTGACCAACTCCCAATATTAATAATGACAAGAATGGAAGAGATTGATAAGAGCTCTAGTAGTGGAGACTATGGAGAAAATAAATTTTATTTTCCATCATACAAGAAATATGGAAGGGGACACCCATGAAAGTTTCTCAAAGGAATACATAAATGATTTATGTGATGAAAAGAAGAACATAAATTAAATAATTGCTGAAGAAAAATGATGATTATTAAGGATGAAAATTAAAATAATCCTAAGAATCTATTTACAGTAATTCCCCATAAATTTATGGAACCTGGGAATTACCCAAGTCAATGTACTATTCTATAGGATTACCTTTAAGACAAGGGAAACCCTGTGTGGAAATAAATGGATGGAAAATTGTTTAAAAGTATTAATTCTCTTGGTTGATGGGATTACATTGGATGTATTTTTTCTTGTATGTGGAACCCTATAATATATTATTTGAAAATTCCATTAGAATAAGAATTATCTTTTCTTTTATGGATATAGTTATAAAGAACAATTTATATTTATATGATCCTTGAATTTGAGTCAATTACAGGTTATTGCTTTTTGGGAAGAAAATGTAAGGTATGAGATAACATTTGTTGTTAAAATATAATATGGTTATTTTTGAGGAATTATTCTCATTTAGGGAAATGTTATAAAATTATATAGTTGTTATGAAAGGACCACACACCGACCTTGTGAAAACCCGTCTTGTCAGAAAAAGCGATTGGAATCAAACCCACAATGAAAGTACGACTAGGATTTATCGCCAACCACTGGACTATGTGATGTCCCAGGTTAGTATGACTATTTATTTTTAGTTAAATTACGTTATAGATCATGAAAATGTTTATTTTTGGGGATATTTATATATATTTAGTATTTGTAAATGATTTGGTGATTAAGTGATAAATGTTATTTTCGAAGACCTTCACTCTATTAGGAAAACTATATTCCTATAGAAAATAGAATACTATGGGATTTAATTTTAAGAGTAATGGTGGATTCATTATTTTGGAATAATGTAGGTTTTTCTATGAACTTTTAGTGATTTTGGTTAATTAAGAAAAAATTATTTACCTATCATAGAGAATATGATATTAGGTTAATTAATTTTATCTATGTAACAATAATTGTTGTCGATGTTATTGGAAGATAAATGTTAAGATTTATTATGGAAGACTATGTGATCAAATCCTTCTAAATTTTGTGTTTCAAACATAGTTTTTATTATTTTGATGAAATTTAAGGACCATTATTATTATTTTGAATGGTCTTTATTGAACTTTGGGTATTGTTTGTTTAATTTTATAGATTATGATTATTAATTCATTCTAAAATGGATTATCCTTTTTAGGGATCATATAATCTTGTACTAACCATTTTGATTTTGGTTAATGTATAAAGACGAGGGAAATATATAGTTCAAATTTTGAGGATTTTATGATTTCTACTTTGACCAAGTTATCTTGAATACTTATCTTTTGGAGTGAAATATGAGTCTATGGAAGAAATTAGTTAATGTATGGAAATATACATGTCATGTATTTTTTTTCTTATTCTACGAGTAAAATAATTTTTAAACATTTGGGATAATATCTTAAAACAAGAAATTCATTATCCCAATACCTTATGTTTTGTTGAACTGATGTTATTTTAAATCATCATTGATTTATGACTTTGAGACCCTAAAATATTCATTCATTTGTTTGAGGCTCATGACATTAATAATTCCCTATAAATATTTACCTCTTCCCTCCAATTATATTGGCAACTGATTTTCTCCTATTCAAAATCCTAATTTTATGGTAACATTTTCATTCCCCTTTCCCTCTTATTAAGACTAAATTTTATTAACCCTATTTCTGATTTGGGTTTTCCAAAACTGTATCTTATATATATTAACCTTTTATTTTCGAAGAAAAATTTCAAATTGTGAGGATGAAATTTCTAGATGGAGGTAAGAACTTAACACCCCAAGCTTTCATAATAGATTTCTCTTTGAAAAGTATGACATCATAAGTTGAACGTAACACCGAGTTCAAGCACACAACTACCTATCAGACTAGAAGTTTAAAATGTGATTATGAATATTAATAACCATATTAAATTTTAAATAATCTATTTAATTCTTATATCCATATTATCTGTTTATTAGTGATAATAGAGGAACAAATTAAGATTTTTAGATAAAAGAAGTATTTTCAAAATAAATCAATTTGAAAGCCTTTTAATAGAGAACCCTTTTTAAAACCAATATTTGAAACTTTCATATGTTTAATTTGACAAGATGAACATATTATTTATAAAAGGGACTTAAAAATTTAGTCTAGATAAGGTTTTGGAGGTTTTTGGATAACTTTCATATTTTGATGAATAGTGAAAAAATATTAAATTTTAATTTAAAACATATTTTTTAATCACAATAATTTAGAGTGTTAAATTATATATTTGAATGGATTTAAAGTCTAATTAGATTATATTTTTATCATTTAATACAATGTAGGTCATTCTATGTAATTTTACATTTAAATAGAACAAACACACATATCAATCCTTTGATAGTTTTTATGTCTCGAAAACCATCTTTTCGGTTTTGACAACGAGATTTTTTTAAAAAAAATACTTAAGACTAGTTTTATTTTTTGAATTTGGTAAAATAGACATAATTATTGAATTTGGAATATCCAAATTTTCTTTCGGTGAGTTTTTAGTATTTTTCAAAAAACATTCGATTTTTTTAATGAATAGTGAAAAACACTATGTTATTTTTTATAGCCGACTTCTTTTGTAAATAAATATTTGTAATTAAAATTATTTTCAAGTAAAAAAATCTAAATAATACTTATATTAGTATAATTTAATTCATTGAAGTCATTATATAATAATATTAGATATATGAAATTTTTTTGAACCTTTTACCGTATTTTACGCACCTTCTAGGAACATTTTCAAATTTGAATCAAATATAATTTTTCTTCTTGTATTAAATGAATTTTAAAAATCCATGAGACAAAATTTCACAATAGTATGTAATATTTGTTTCAATCGAATAAAAATATTTTTGCACGAATAGTATGTTTTTAATTTTATTTACCACAGTTAAAAGTAAATATGGTAATTAACGAAAAAATGATTTATAATTACCCTAACACTTTTCCTAATTATATTGGATATGTGTATTTAGAAAAAAATAAACCATAGGAATAAAATATTATTTTTTTGGTTCAAAAGGACTACATTATGAAATTTAATATTGTTTTATTGAAAGAAGAGTTCAAAGTTTTATATTCAATGTTTAATAAATGATCCATTCTTAATATATGGTAATATATAAGATAAATTCGATGATAAATATTCATTAGAAAGATAAAATTATTTTATACATATTTTTATATTAATTTTAATTTTTAAACCATAAATATGTAAATTTATTTATGACACAATGATGATGCAGAAATTACATTATTAATAAAAGAATAAAATAATTGATATTATAAATATAAATATAATATTAAATTGTGACATTTGATGCATTCCTCGAATATTATAGGATAATATGAAATGATAGGGTGTATTAAATAATTTTTTTCGAAGTCATAAAGTTGTTATAACTTTCACAAAAACCAAATACTAAATAGTGTCAAAATTTACAAAAATGAGTTTTAAAAAAAATACTATATTATTAATTTATATAATATTTCTAAAAATATATTATTTGGGAAAATGAAATATATAAGGTTTTATATATAAATAATTATCCACTTGGGGATCTCTTGGCATTTTATTGTATGTTTATAGACCATTTATTTTTACAATTCAAGAATAAAAGGTAAATGATAAACAATTTAACTAAGAGTTAAATATAAAAGATAAGGTTAATATGTTTACGTAAACCTATATAATACCCATTTAATTAGTGGTTTTAGAACCATCCCCACATTATAATTGAATTAAATCTTTTGGAACCATCATAAACTGAATATGATTGTAAAATAAAATAATATTTCAATATTTTCCTAAAGTGACCCTCAGCTTTCCTATAAAAGTATACATCCCCTTATCTTAAAATCACACCTCTAAAGACATTTCCGTAAGCCAACCCTGGATCAAATATCCTCCCAAATATCCTCACATCTACCTATATTCATTACTTTGATCATAAACCAACCTAAGGAGATCTTTTGATCAAATCAAAACGAAGCACCCGAAGAAGATTTAACAATTTCATCAGCACTTTCAAAGATCTATTCTTCTTCCACAAAAATTTTCTTGGTTGTTTCCATAATAATAATAATAAATCTGGTAACATATACATAATTTGATGTCATTATATATATATTACAACTATATTCAATATTCTATACATCTTGTGGATGACAAAGTCACCATACTTGTGTATGTACGACTTCTCTATGTCGTGGTGTTGTTTTTTATTCAACACATTATCATTTGGATGGGAATATTAATGAGTATTATTTATTTAAATAATAAATATGACATGTTAATTATTTTTTATACAAGATATATCATCCAATGACATACGATTTCACTATCAATAGAATGGAATTGTCTCTATTGTGTATGTACGGATTACAGTCTCCACGAACGTGATGAGATTCATTCCCCAATGTTACCATTCAAGAATAATATCCATTTATGATTAAAAAATGTTTAAAAAAACATAATATAATAATGGATATGTATCCAATACATCTTATCCATATCAACCATGACTTACATAAAAATAAAAATAATGGAAAACAAATCAGTTAACACCCGAATAAATGATACTTCTGAAATATTATTAACAATGGAAAATTAGAAGATCATATATGATATCATATTTACGTATGAGGTTATTTAAAATTTAATAATAATTATTTCACCATTATATAGGAGGTTAAACTACCCTTTACTATGTAAAATTAATAGGTAATGGGTTTTCATCTCACTTCTTATTCGCGTGGGATTTAGGATATATTGCCACTCTTTCCATTTTTGTGGTTCATATACTGCCCATGATTGTATTAATTATTTAATATACATTAATTTATGGTTATTTACATCATAATTTAATTAACCTTATTCCATGATGTGTATGTTTCATAAGTTACAATATTTTGAATGGAATTTCTAATTTCAATTTCTACACATTGGGTTTTATGCAAAATTCATTGATTATTTTACTCCAAGATTATGTGTAAAATCGCTATAAATCTATTTATGTTCTAATTTAGACTCCACATTATGTGGATATAATTTTTATGCACAAAATATCTCCATTGGTAGATTCTCATGTAATCAATATGAACATAAAAAGAGTAATCTTAACTCAATTTATATTCATTGATTTAAACATCATAGTCATTAGTGTAGTTTTTAAAAGTATATGTGTGAATGTCCTCTAGTTGTTTTACTCTGAATATCCAATAATAATGACTGTATTAATTTTTTTTAAACATAATTATTTCATTGATTATCCATAAACAATGGATATATTTATAATAATATATTTTATCTCAATTTACATTATATTGAGACTTCTTTGTTATTATTCACCAATTCATTTTTATATTGTGTATATATTGTACATTGACATAGTATATCTTGAATCCCTTTAATCTCATGATATTATAATATTTTGGTTATCTCAATTATTTGTATCCAAGCCTGTCTCATTTGGTTAGGAACTGTAACTAAATTTTCATTTAAATTTTTTTAAAGATTTATTCATTTAAATCGTTCTCCTTAATGTCCATTTTTTAAAATGGGTTTTAGGATTTATTTATATGGATTGAAAATTTTAAAATTAAAATTCCTTTTAAAAGATTTAATGTGGTACGGGACAATTTGATTCACAAATCTATTTTTTATATCTTCTTAATAAATAGTGAGGCTTTCCAATGTTTTCAAGAAAATGGTATATTTCTCTTAAATATTTTTTCTGGTTTTATTTATCTATGTCAATAACCTTTATTATTCCTGATTGAGGTTGATTTATTATAATAAAATCTTATATACTGTACTGAATGAATTATGATTTACAGCAGATATAAGGCCCCAGCCTTAAACATTACTTAATATTGAATTAAATAAATAATTAGCATTGAGGAACTTTTCGAGTTTAGAGTTTTAGAGAATTATATCATAACTATTAAATCTCAAAAGATTACACAGTAGACACTTCTACAAAGTTTCCTTTTTTTACAGAACATGAATTCTAAAAAGAGTCATGTCTAGTTCCATGTTTAAGATATCCTGACTTTTACTTGATCCCATCCTTGAACCTATTCCACAATTTGTCCTGTGAAACAAATTTCAAAAAAAAACTTGGGGTGAGCATAAAAAGCTGAGTAAGGGATACACAAATAAGGAAAACTAATAGTTTTTCCAAACATCAAGTAAACCATGAATAATTTATAAAAGTAACACTTTTCAGCTTTAAGAATTAGTAAATACTCTTCACTGAATAAATGATCATTACATACCCTTTTGTAACCAAAATATTACCATAAAACCCATATAAAGAACACATAACATATAAAGCTAACTTGGGACATAAACATACTTAAAAGGAATAACCATACGGTTGACTTCCAAACATATCAATAAATGGAATAGCCATATGGCTGAGTTCCATACCCAATGTGTTGGAGATTATAACGTAACCATACATCCTCGTATTCACGGAATCACCCATCATATGGTTTATCATGTAAGCACCCGTCAAATGTCCAAGTACCATTATAAAATCAAAAGACAAAAAAAATATATAATGGAAACAAAAAATTTCCACATTTCTATCAAAATATATGACTTAAATATATTTACATAACAAATACATTATAAAAACCATTTTAAATACCAAAATATATAAAGATTATATGGTATTTATTTCATTTTAAAAACATTACGTCTTGTTGAGGAAGCCAAAGATCAAATAATACTCGCGGCGGTGTAAAAGGTCATTGTCACCGCGTACGTTAAAATAAACATAACTTTTTGTCAGTTAGTAAAAATATTCGTAGACAAAGATTAACTTTGAATGAAATGAAAATTAAAAGGTGTTTTATACAGCGTATAAAATAATGTCTTGTATTAGAACAATATATGCCTCATGAAAGGTGATTGAGACAATGTCCATTACCTCGTGTCGGACTTGACTCGATCTCTCTTTAATATACTAAATAATAAACTTGTGTTAATTACTACTTGCTTAAGAACCTTTTTCAAGCTTATTATACTTTTTATATAACTTATTTCCATGTTATGAACATTATGTAATCATTTAAGTTAATAAAGATCGCTTTGTTGATATTTGGTACTTAAGTCAAAAATAGTCTTCTTCCAATTACATGTTGTTCTTGTGGTCAAAGGTTCCTTATATCCAGAATGATATTCATGATTTTGATATCATATATATCATATATATATCTATCATATACATGTATATATAATATTATATAACATTTAGAGGTAAGAAATGAAATGCACCGTTCATGGAGATGGTAAGCCGTACGTACGCATGAACGCTACTTTGAATTCTATTTTGTTTTTAATAGAGTGAAATCATAATGATATAAAGTTATATTGTAATTCCAGTATAATATCATATATAATATCATTAAACCCATCATTTATATCTCCCACATATGGAATTAACGAATCAAATCACTTTGAGGGGGAGGTAGTCCACGGTTCCTAAAATGAAATTATTGTGTTTACCCATAATGGAAACCATAAAGGTATAAAATAAATAAAAAATACAGAAGCATAAGGAAAATATAAAAATAATATATATCATATATAAATAAAGTTCCATAATAATGGCCAAAATGGGAGGTGGTAGGATAAGATAGAACAATCATCGTTTCGTGAGGCAGTTATTCACCATCCACGGAAACAGTATGTTCTTTAACCATTAGATAGAGGTGTGTGTAATTGTACATCAATTCCTTCTCATTAAAGCATCCTAGTATATTTAAGATACTGGTGTTTTTACAAAATAAATGAATAAAAAGATTTTAGGGGGTTTGATAAGCAAAATAATACAAAAGAACACAAGTGAAGACAGTACCATTATATCGGGTAACTTTTCCTGGTTTGAACCAAAAGGGTTTCTTGAAGAGCTTTCTGCCTAATGTAAGGCTTCTAGGATGAAGAGAGGGATTTGGAGAGATAAAATTATCATATCTTGGCCAAGACAATGGCTTGAGAGGTGTGTATAATGTGGTAGATGTGGGGGCCTTTTATTAGAGGGATGAGGGGCACTCTTGGAAAGTCAAGAAATGTTACTTAATTATATAATGCGTTTCGGATATTAAATGTCCCAAATTTATATATTTTGAGGTTAATATGATAAGAGTTATAAATACACCCATCCAATAGGTTTTTGGCAAGTGTATTTCATAGATGTTACATTTTCTTTTCAATTTATTTAAATTGTTAATTAATGAGGTAATTGCTGCATCATCATGGTGTCATAAATAATTCAATTTATTTAATGTCTAAAAATTATAAAAAAATATCATGATGTTGGAAATATTTTTATATTTCTAATGAATATTTATAGTTAAAAATATGACTTTCATAATCCTAGGTAAAAATTGTTTTAGTAAAACAACACATGTTTGTGACATTTTTATTTTTATTTTAAATAAAAAGTAATAAATGTAATTTTCTTACCCAGGTGGCACCATAGGGTCCCCAATTTGACCAATGGATTTTCATGGTCGGCCATGACACTTCAATAAGGATAGGACATGTTTAAAGGTAATTTTATATTATTAAAACATTATTTTTACCTTAAATTACACTAATTACCTCTAATCACGATTAATAAAACATAAAAGTTACTATTCACCATAAATTATTTTAATCCCATTGAACCACATATTACATCATAATGACAACCATGTATGTCGGATTATTGAAATTCAATTCAAAAAAGTGTTAAAGTTTTATTTAAACGAAAAATCGGTTTTTTAACTACCACTTAGTGGTGTCACTATTCATCAAAAATTGATGTTTTTCAGAAAAATACCAAGAATTCACCCTAAGATATATTTGATATTCTGAAATAAAAAATAATGAATATTTTAAAAAATTCAAAACATATAAGTTGAATTAATTAATTTAATAATTAATTACCGTTGTCAAAATAAATAGCTTGTTTTCATGAAATAATATATATCAAAAGATTGACACCAGTTTAAGCCCAATTTCCATGTGAAATTAATTCCAATGACCACCATTGGATTAAATGATAAAAATATATTCTAATTTTACTTTAAAACAAATTAAAAAGATAATATAATCGTATAAATAAATTAGATTAAAAAGTGGTTTTGAATTAAAATATAACAATTTTCACAATTCATTAAAATATTAACTTTATCGGAAAAACACCAAAAATTTACACAAAGAAAATTTTAATGTCCCGATTCGAAAGAAGAATTTTATTTATTCCAATAGAATGCATAAGATTTAACAAAACAATATTTAAAGAGGTTTTCCATCAAAAGGCGATAAGCCGACCTTTTAGTGAATATTAGAGTATCTATGCCTTAAATTGACTTCTTTTCTTATTTTATGCCTTTATCATTTATTGCATAAATGTAAAAACATTTAAAAAATATATATAATCATATTTTAGTTATTTATATTCATTCCCACGAATACAACAGCTACGTGCTAACTACCATTTAAAATAATACTATTATATTACTAGAGTGAAACGTAAGGTTTCAAAAAACTCGTTGTTGCGTATCGGGTATGATATCGAACATAGACACCCCTTTAAAGTAAAATTAATATTTAATTCAAAAATATTAATAAATATGAAAATGTATTATTCTTTATTTACCTGGCCTGTTACATCCTTCCCCCTTTTTGAAAATTTCACCCTCGCAATTTTATTCACTTATCAAAATAAGTGGGGGTATTTATCCCTCATAGAATTTTAAGATTCCCACATTGCCTATTCAACCATATGGGTTTTCCAAAAGACCATTACCTGGTGAATTACCTTATTCCACAACACTTTCTCTCTACGATCAAGAATCTAGACTGGTTTTCTTCATAAGCGAGATTCTCTTCCAACTAAACAACCTATGGGCTCAATACATGAGATGGATCTGGCGTATACTTTCTCAACATAGAAACATGAAAAACATTGTGTACATGAGATAACCTCAGAGGTAAAGCCACTCAGTATGCAACTGATCCAACTCTCTCTAAAATTTCATATCATCCAATTAACCTTGGATTCATCTTTCCTTTCTTACCAAATCGCATTACACTTTTCCATGGTGAAACTTTGAGAAAAACATGATCACCAACCTTGAAAGATAGATCCTTCCTCCAGTTTTCGGCATAACTTTTCTACCTTCTCTGAGTTGTTCTCATGTGTTTCTGAATCAACTGAACTTTTTCTGCCATCTCTTCTACCAAACCTCAAAAAAATCATTATCAATGTTAAATTCAGGAAATTTACCCTTCAGAACCATCTCTACCTTTTTCTGTAACCCACTGTCTTTCTATTACGCTTTCTTAATACTGTTTGATAGAGATGATCCCACTGACACCTGAAACAAAACAGAAGAACTTCATGAAACAACAACATCTATTCCAATGTACATCAAATCAAAAACCGTTGGATCTCATTCCAAATGTATCATGTTTAATGAAGCATTACTTTTTCAATTTAAAGCATCAGCCACTTTATTTTATTTTCACGGATGATAATGAATTGTAAAATAATAATCCTTGATTAATTCCAGCCATCTCCTCTGTCTCATGTTCAATTCTTTTTGAGTGAATATATACTTTAATCTTTTGTGATCAGTATATATTTCACAATTTACTCCATAAAAATGATGCCTCCAAATTTTTAAAGAAAAAACAATAGCAAATTATTCCAAATCATGTGTAGGGTAATTTAACTCAAGAGCTTTCAACTAACTTGAAGCATAAGTAACTATTTGATCATTCTCCATAAGGACACAACCAAGACACTTCAACGAAGCATCACTGTAGATAAAAAATCACCATTCCTAGAAGGAAGTGTCAAAACTGGAGCATTCACCAATCTTCTTTTCAAATCCTGAAAACAATCATCACATTCTTTTATCCAAATAAAATTAACAACCTTACGAGTTAGTTTAGTCATTGGACTATATATCTGTGAAAAATGTTCAACAAACCTTCAGTAGTAACCGAAAAAACAAAGAAAAATATAGATCTCGGTTAAATTTGTGGGACTTGGTAATTCTTCAATAACTTTTGTTTTAGAATAATCAGTAGTAATTCCATTTTTTTAAACAATGTGACCACGGAAAGAAATTTTCTGTAACCAAAACTCACACTTGCTGAATTTTCCATAAATTTTCATTTCGTTTAAGGTTTGAAATATAACCCATAAATGAATTTAACGATCCTCTTTACATTTATAAAACACCAAAATATAATCAATGAAAACAACCACAAACTTATCCAAGAACTAATGGAAAATTATATTCATAAGGTCCATGAATACAGTAGGTGCATTGGTTAACCCAAAAGGCAAAACTATGAATTCATAATGGCTATATCTAGTACGAAACGCAATCGTCGTAACGTCTTCTTCTTTTAATTTCAATTGATCGTACCCTGACCTCAAGTCAATCTTCGAAAAATACTGAGCTCCCTGGAGTAGATCAAACAAATTATCAATATGAGTCAAAGGATACTTGTTCTTGACAGTGACGTTATTTAAGGCTCTATAATCAATGAAAAGTCTCATTGAACCATCCTTCTTTTTAACAAACAAGACATGATCACCCCATTGTGATGTGATAGGTTGAATGAAATCATTATCTAATAACTCCTGAAATTGCTTCTTTAACTCTAATAGTTCATCTTCAGCCATTCGATAATGGGGTTTTGAAATTGGCTTAGAATTAGGAACTAAGACAACAGTAAATTAAACATCCAGATCATGAATAATACCAGAAAACTCATCAGGGAAAACATCAAGATACACATTTACCACTGGCACATAATTAATCTGAATAGTTCTTTTATTTTCAATAATATGTGCAAGGTAACATTAATTTCCATCTTTTACTAGTTTCTCAACTTCCTGATAAGTTATCAAATGCAAGGGTTCATTCTTGTACACAAACTGAAAAACTTTCTGAAAAGAAACCTCTTTAGCTTTGCAGTCAATCTTAGCATGATAAATAGAAAGCCAACCCATTCCCAAAGTAACATCAAACTCTTCTAGAGGCAAAAAAATTAGGTTTTCATGTAGATTTTTTCCGCACACAAGGATAGGACGGTACATATAATTTTTTTTGGTCTCAAAATTCCCTCAGGGTGTTTTTACCATAAGTTTGGGATTAATATCTCGAGATGGAATTCCCAATTTACTAGATAACTTCTCAGAAATGAAATAATGTGTAGAACCTGAATCAAAGAACACATTGGCATAATCTGAACAAACAATCAGTGTACCTGATACTAATTCATTTGATGGACCAACATCTGCTGAAGAAGTTTCATTGTTTTTCACCACCCCTTTCTGCTTGTAGTCGAGCTAATTTCCCCCAGTTGAGTTCTTCATTAGACACTCATTTTCATAATGACCAATTTCATTACACTTAAAACATCTTACCGCTGGCTTTTCAGTACCTACTTGTTCTTCTTCCTTACAGTTACGAGCAATATGACAACACTTACCACACCGAAAGAACTTTCCAAATTTGGATAAAAAATTTCCAGGATGAATTTTACTATAAATATCACATGATGGATATTTGGTTTTCTTACCTCTTTGCTTCATTGATGAATTCTTCCCCTTTTCCTGCCAAATGGACCTCTTATTCTATTTTTTGTCAAAGAACACCTGATCATCGGTAAACTCTATTTCCACCTTCTCCGTACATCAAATAAGTTTTCCATAACTTCTGAACTCACGAGAAGCTAATGCCCTTCGATACTTTGGATTAAACCCTGAGTAAAATAGTTGATTTTAATATCACGATCTCATATAAAACTTGGAGCATACCTTTCCAGTCGAGTGAACTTTGCTTCATAAGGAGCCATTGAGTCATCCTCCAGCCTCAATTCTAGGAATCATTTTTCCATCCTAAGGTGAACCACCTTAGAAAAATATTTCTCAAGTAGCATACCTTTGAATTTTTCCTAGTGAATATCATTAATCTCATCACTATCCCTGATATTTTTCATCATCAACCACCACTGATATTCTTCACCTTCAAAACGGTAAATAGCAAGAATAGCCTTTTTATGTTCTAAACACCCCATGACATCAAAAAGCTTCTCCAGTGAATCAATCAACCCTTCTTCTATCACAAGGTCAGATGATCCTCTCAATAATGGGGTATGTTGCCTCATGAAATGATCCACCATTGGCATGTTCCTTTGGGTTTTATCTGGCTGATCTCATGCATGGATACCACCACCATTTATAGCCCGAGTCAACTGTGCCATCACTGCAACGAACTATTAAATTCCAATTACAACCATCTCAGGTTGCTGATTTGGAAGGTTGTCTTCCTTCTGATGTCATCCCAACATAAATTCCTTGTTTCCTCTGCGAAAAACAATTCTGAACAAACATGTCTTAGATGAAGCAACCTGGTAATCTTCAAATGCTATATCATTTCAATTTGACAATTAAAAAAATATTTTCGGATAATCATTTGATATAATATTATCTCCTAAAGTTATCTAAAACGACCATTGATACCAACTATAAGGACCCAATCATAAACATTACATAATATTGAATTAACTGAATAATTCACATTGAGGATATTTTTAGGTTTAGTGTTTTAGAGAAGTAGATCATAACTATTACATCTCAAAAGATTACACAATAGACACTTCTACAAAGTTTCCTTTTTTTTACAAAACATGAATTCCTAAAAAAACAATCATGTAGAGTTCCATGTTTAAGACAGAATGAATTTTCCTTGATCCCATCCTTGACCCTATTCCACATTATGTCTTGTGAAAAAAATTTCAAAAAAACTTGATGTGAGCATAAAAATCTCAGTAAGGGATACACAAAGAATGAAAACTTTAGATTTTCAAAACATCAAAAAAAACCATGAATACATTATCAAAGTAACACTTTTCACCTTTAAGAAGTATTAAATACTCTTCACTGAATAAAAGATCGTTACTTACCCTTTTATAACAAAAATATTACCATAATACACATATAAAGGACACTGAACATATAAAGGTAACATGGGAGAATAACATACATAAATTTAATCACCATACGGTCGACTTCAACACATATCACTAAATGGAATAGCCATACAGCCGACTTCCATAGCCAATGTATTGGAGGATATAATGTAACCATCCATCCTAGAATTCACGACACCACCCATCATATGGTTTATCATGTAACCACCCTCCAAATGTCCAAGTACCATTATAAAATCAAAAGTAATAAAACAAATATAATGGAAAGAAAAAATTTCCACATTTAGATCACAATATATAACTTAAATATATTGACATAACAAATCCATTATAAAAACCATTTCCAATACCAAAATACATAAAATAGAATATGGTATTTATTTCATTTTAAAAACATTACGGCTTGATGAGGAAGACAAAGACTAAATAATATGCGAGACAGTGGAAAATGTCGTTGTCACTACATACGTTAAAATAAACATTCATTTTTGTTCATTAGTAAAAAAAAATTTAGAAAAAGATCCCCTTTGAATGAAATGAATAGTCGAAGGTGTTTTATACAATGTATAAAATAATGTCTTGTATTAGAACAAAATATGCCTCAAAGAAAGGAGATTGAGATGAAGTCCCTTACCTCATGTCTGACATGACTCGATCGCTCTTTAATATCCTGAGTAATAAACTAGTGTTAATTTATACTTTCTTAAGAACCTTTTTAAAGCTTATTATTCTTTTTTATATCACTTATTTTCATGTTATAAACATTATGTAATCATTTATGTTAATAAAGTTTGTTTTGTCGATATTTGGTACTTATGTCAAAATGGACTTCTTACAATTACATGTTGTTCTTGTGGTCAAAGGTTAATTAGATCCAAAATTATATTCAAGATTTGGATATCATATATATCATATATATCGAGCATATACATGTATTTAGATTAGTATATATCATTTAGAGGTATGAAATGAAATGCACTGTTCATGGAGACGGTAAGCCGTACGTACGCATGAACGCTACTTTCATTTCTATTTCGTATTTAATGGAGTGAAATCATAATGATATAAAGTTATATTATAATTTCAATATAATATCATATATAATATCATTAACTCCATCGTTTATATGTCCCACATATGGAATTAACGAATCAAATCACTTTGATGGGGCGGTAGTCAACAGTTCCTAAAATGAAATTATCGCGTGTACCCATAATGGAAACCATAAAGGTATGCCATAAATGAAAAATACAAAAGCATAAAGAAAACATAAAAATATATCATATATAATTATAGTTCCATCATAATGGTCACCATGAGAGGTGGTAGGATAAGATAGAACAATCATCATTTTGTGAGGCAATAATTCTCCATCCATAGAAACATTATGTTATTTAACCATTAAACAGAGGTGTGTGTAAGTGTAAATCTTATAATTCTCATAAAAACATCCTAGTATATTTAATATACTAGTGTTTTATCAAAATAATGGAATAAAACGTGTTTAAGGGGTTGTAGAAGCAAAATAAAACAAAATAACACAAGTGAAAACATTACCTTTAAATCGGTTAACTCCTCTTGGTTTGAACCAAAATGGTTTCTTGAAGATATTTCTGCCTATGTTAAGGATTCTAGGATGAATACAGGGATGTGGGGAGATAAAATGAGCAGTGCTAGGATGATCCAATGGCTTTAGAGGTGTGGGTAAGGTGGTAGAGGTGGGAGCCTTTTATAAGAGGGAGGAGGGGCACTCTTGGAAAGTCAAGAAATGTTACTTTATTATATAAGATGTTTCAGATTTTATAGGTACCAAAATTATATATTTCTAGGATACGGTGATAAGAGTTGGAAACCCACCCATTCAATATGTTTTTGACAAGTGTAAGTCTATGTTTTATAATATCTTATCATTTCATTTCAATCGTTAATTAATGAGGTAATCGCTGCATCATCATTGTGTCATAAATAATTTAATTTATTTCATGTCTAAAAATTTAAAAAAATATCATGATATAGGAAATAATTTTATCTTTCTAGTTAATATTTATAGTAAAAAATATGACTTTTTAAACCCCATGTAAAAATTGTTTTAGTAAAACAACACATGTTTGTGGCATTTTTATTTTCACTTTAAATTAAAAGTTATTAATGTCATTTTCTTACCCAAGTGGCTCCATGGGGTCCCCAAGTTGACCCATGGATTTTCATGATCGGCCATGACACATAAAATATGGTTAGGACATGTGTTAAAGTAATTTCATATTATTAAAACATTATTTTTACCTTAAATTACACTAATTACCTCTAATCGTGATTAATAAAACATAAAAGTTACTATTCACCAAAAATTATTTTTATCCCATTGAACAAAATTTTACATCATAATGAAAACCATGTAAGTCAGATTTTTGAAATTAAACTCACAAAAGTGGTAAAGTTTCATTTAAACAAAAAATCGGGTTTTTTAACTACCAGTTAGTGGTTTCACTATTCATAAAAAATTGATGTTTTTCAGAAAAATACCAAAAATTAACCCTAAGCAATATTTGATATTCCAAAATCCAAATATGATGACTATTTTATACAATTAAAAAAATATAAGTTTCATTAATTAATTGAATAATAAATTCTCGTTGTTAAAACAATTAGCATGTTTTTATGAAACAATATATAACAAAAACTTAACACTAGTTTAAGTCGAATTTCAATGTAAAATTAATTCCAATGACCACCATTAGATTAAATGGTAAAAATATATTCTAGTTGTACTTTAAAACCAATTCAAAAGAAAATATAATCATATAAATAAATTAGAATGAAAATAGGTTTTCCATTAAAATACAACATTTTTCACTATTCATTATAAAGTAATCTTTATCAGAAAAATACCAAAAATTTACACAAAGTAAATTTTGATGTCCTGATTCTAAAGAAGAACTTTATTTGGTCCAATATAATTTATAAGAGTTAACAAAAATATATTTAAATAGGGTTCTCCATCAAAAGGTGATAAGTCGACCTTTTAGTGAATATTAGAGTATCTATGCCTAAAATTGAATTCTTTTCTTATTTTAAGCCTTTATATTTTATTGGATAAATGTTAATACATTTAACAAATATATATAATCATATTTTTGTTATTTCTATTCATTCCCGCCAATACAACGACACCGTGCTAACTACCATTTAAAATAATAATAATATATTAATAGTGTGCATCATAAGATTTCAAAGAAACTCGTTGTTGCATATCGGGTACGCTATCGAACATAGAAACCCCTTTAAAGTAAAATTAATATTTAATTCGCAAATATTAATAAATATGATAATGTATTATTCTTTATTTACCAGGAATGTTACAGAAGATGTGCTATTTTAATATCATTCATGGGTTGTGGTTAAAATATTGATGTTTAGTATGCTAATTTTAATACAAATGTTTAGATTATGTTTAATCCTTGTCATAAGTGGAGTGCATTAGAATTAGTATGTGACAGGTGGATCTTTTTATAGCTCCTCGATGCATTAGTAAATCTCAGGATAAAAACTATTGTCGTTTCATAAGGCCTTGACAAAATATTATTTGTAATCTTGGCACAAGACATTGACTATGTTGTTATGATGTCTACAATTATGCATTCCATAATTATTAAATTAGATATTGATATTGCATGTTATTATTAGACTAAAATAATATCCATGTGAATAAGTAAATTTCACTATTTGTTTTTTATTTATGATATTATGTTGTATTTTATGTATAAATGTATTGTGTTTTAGTGTTTTACATTGACTTTAATGTTTATGCTTATTTAAGATAGTTTCCGCTATATTTTAATTTTTATTGAGCATCCGAGCTCACCCCTTTCTTATGTTTTCTTATTCCTAGGATGTGAAGAATTATATTATGCTTTTCCTAGAGGTATAGTTTAAGGGATATAAGTTTGTTCAAAATGGAAACAATTTTGTTGTTGTTTTATGATGTAATGTGAAATTTATGAATGTATCTAGTACATACAAGGATAATAAACTAATCAGTCTTTTGAGACACGATCTTTTTTTATCATGACAATGTTATGTAATAATGCATCGACGTAGGATAACTTGGGTCGAGTTATTACACCAATCCAATGTTAAACTCTACAAAATACCAGTTTACTAAAAAAGTATGACAGAAAAATTCAATCATGTGGAAATTTTCCATGACATGTATTCTAGAGGAATGAAACCCCAAAAAATTAAACATTTCTTATCCGATAATTATGTTTCAAAAAGATATCATAACAGGCTTTGAAATTATAAATTAGTATTATATGAATGTTTGAAAAACTATGTATATGTGTATATATATATCATGTATTTATATACTTTCCAAAATTAATATTTTCTAAATTGACATTATTAATAATTTTTCTATAAATTTGAAATTAATTTCATATAAATAAGTCTTTTTTGATTAAATAAAAACATTATATATTAATATTATATTAATTTTAAATGTATAATACAACACAATTAATATACCGAAATGAGTATTTATATTAATTAATTTTTTCTATAAATAGTAGGTTTTTAATTAAAATAATATAAAATATTATTATATGAATTTGAGAAAAATAACACCATTTTATTATTAAAAATTTCAGTACAATATTAGGATTAATTTGATATATATCTCAACATAAATTTTAATATTTGGTGACTAGTGTGAAATATTGTGTTTTCAAATAATATGCACATTAAGAAACTATTATGAAATATGTATGAATTTTAAAATTATGAATAAATTTCCCAACAAATAATGTTTATTTCATTAGTTATTTTATAATTTATAATTCTTTTATTTATAAAAACCAATTTCCCATTTTTTATGTTATAGTTTATTTTTAAAAAAACCCTTTTAAAACATTATAGATTTATTATTTTGAAATAAACATTATCTACAATATAAAATCATTGAAACAAAATAGATTTCAAATTTGGAATAATTATGCCATGTTTTTATTATATTTTCTATTTTAAATTTGGTATTAATGTTTATATTATATCGTTAAAAACTAGTTATCATGGTGAAAACTAAACGAGAAAAAATGAATATCCTTTAAGGCATAGTGCCAAAAATTTAAAAATATATACCTATTATACTTGTGGTGGTATTTAATTAAAATATTTTCAAAAATGTAATTTATTAAAAAATTTGGATCTAAAATATATATATAATTATTATCGTAATTTATTTTTTTTGGTATTCCTAGAAATACCACTACATATAAGTTATAATGTGGGGAACTTCTCGAATAACATCCCCCAAAAAAATCAACTTACAGTCATAAAAAAATATTCCCAATAATGTAATAAAAAATAATTTATTAAATAACTGTTTAAATAATTCTTAATATAAAATTACATAACTTTTTAACCCTCACTGTAAAGAAGATAATCGTTCAAGTGATATATATGTTCCAACCACTATTTATCATCTTTATATTTTTTAGTTCAACTATTATTCTTAAAATAAAAAATAAACAAAATTAAAATAACTTTAATTATTATCATATTATATTATTATAATTATGATTAATTGAATTACTGACAACCACATTTCCCTTAAGAAAATTTAATTCTGGAATAATGGGTTTTCTGGACAACTTCTTCCATGACGCAATGAAATTTATTTTCCATCGCCAAATTTTAAATATACTATTAATATAGAATATAATATATATAATGATAATATTTATGTATAATTTTGATTAGAAAATGGTAAACTATATTAATCATTTTCCACATTCACTAAAAAAAAGAAATCTCACTCCATCTATATGTGTGGACTACCATATCTATTGGGCGACCAGTTTCTATTTCTCATTTCATCGCCACCTAAAATATCTATAAATGAAAATTATTTTAATGGATAAATATATGTTTATTTGTATTACTATGGTTATGGTATGATAATTTTTAATAAATATTAATAACTAAACAAAAACAATTATTGTATATTCAATCATTTAAAACAAGTATACTACATAGAAATCATTATTTTAATTTAATTATAATTTTTCATTTTTGATTCGTCTTATTATCAATTAATTTTAGTAATGTTATATTATACTATAAACAATAAAATATATCATTTTAAAAATTATTATATTAAAATATAAATATATCACAACATACTCATCTATAATCATGGTATGATCATGATTGCGTTTGATTTAACTCCCATATGAACAATTATATACAATTATACCATCATTGATCTTGAAAATATATCATAATGAATATTATTAAATAAATATATAATTAATTAAGTTTTTATATTTAAAGGAAACATCAATATTTGATTCGTTAATTAAGAATATATCGTTTTTTTTTTAAAATCCCAAGAAAAATGTTTATTGTCACTTTTATCATATATAATAATGACTAAATAAATCATGGAATGAGATTTAAACATAATTACTCATTATTATTATTAATAAATATTATCATTATTTATATTTGAATCATTAACATTATTATAGGTTTGAATACTAACACTAGTCATACATATTTTCTATTATTGATTAATACTATAAACACCCAATGTGAAAAAATAAATAATAATTATCTTATAAACATATAGATAATGATTAAAAATAGAAATTATATATTTTTTGGGTAATATTATGGTTATATAATTTTTTTATTATGGTATTTATGAATGCTAAGAAAGATCCTAGAGTACATTAGATGATGTATTGATACACAATAAGGGTATCTTGGTCTCAAATTTCAATCCAGTATGACATGATTATTATATACTATATGTTTTCATTTTAATGGTGAAAATAACCACCTATTGATGTTTTTGGATTAAAATAATCTTATATTCTATTATATTCAAATTATTGTTAAATTTTTAAACTCTAATGGTTTTTTGATTCAAAAGACACCATTCTTATAAGGGTTTTTTTGAAACATAATATTTCTTTATGTCATAATAACTTTTCTTTGACTATAATCATTAAAGATGTATCAATTATAGTATATTCTGTTTTTTATTTTGTATTGAAAACAAATTTTAGAGTGTAATTAACATTTCACACGAAAGATTTATTATATTATAATTATTTTATTTAATTGAAATAATTTTCAGGAACAAGTCACCCTCCATTTAAAATATATTTCATTTGTTTCATGTCTTTTCAAACACAGAACTACTCTTCCCAATTTTTGGGAAATAAGGTGTCAATTATTTTATATTATTATAATAATTATATGTAATCTTATTTATATTAAATATATAATATTAATTTTCAATATGTGTTTTTAATATCATAGTCATAATAAATGTTAAATGAAAAATAGTTTTATATCCTATTAAAAATAAAAATTTGTTATCTTCCAATCAAAATTCATATAGATATGGATTATTGACATTAAATTATATTATATTTCACACTCTTTATAATATTGTTTCTAAGAAAAATTCCTTTACCTTCAAAATAAGGTGTTTTTGAAAGTAATATATTGTAAAAATTTTATAAAAAAATTAATTACATATTTATAAAACATTGTTATTTATATAAATATTTTTAAATTAAGGTTTATAACTCTGAAATAGATGTTTTGATAATAATTTATATTTTTTTAGGTAGTAATTACGCTAGTAAAATTATATTTTGATTACATTTAGAATTTTGGTCAATGTTATGTCAGAAGTCATTATAATACAAGGGTTTATTAATATATATTTATGATGGATTTGAGGTAGAGAACATATAAATTGATAATTGTGGGTGGGTTACTATATCTATATAAAATTTATGGTTTTAATATTATTTCTAATTATATAGTTATTCATGCACTGAATGAGGTTCTTTACACAAAAATTAGCATGACGGGTTTGATCGCAATATGAGGTGTGGGCATAATTTGTATGTTTACCTAGTTATGGCTATAAAGAATTTTTTCACTCTAGATTTCCTAGAAATTTGGATTTCCAACATCAGAAACATGTTTATCATTTTAGGAAATAAATAACTTCATTCATTAAATTTCAATGAGATTAATATTTTTATGAATATACTTTATATTTGTTCAATTTTTTTATTTTTGATCATTGTCCCTTTTTATATGATTATTATTTATTTTTAATGTCATTGAATTTTTTTTATATCCCTTATATCCTTCTTATGATATAAATTACACCTATAGGTTTATATTTTCTCATATTAGGTGTTGATATATTTTATTATAATATTCATGTCTCTCCCATTTCCCCCTTTATTTTGTGATATGATTTATCCTTAAATTATTTTTTCCTCATCCATTTTATAATTTTAATCTATATATGTTATTAATAATATTGTATATTACGATATATTTAGATAATGGCCTATATGAGATAAATATTGTGAAATATTTATAACAGTACGAATATAATAATTTTTATAACAGATATCCATGAAATTAAGAAATTCACCCATTGGTTATGTAGTTATTTGGGACATGTGATAGTTTTAAAATTTTATTAATGAGTTATTTATGATATATTTATAATGATACAAATTAATTAAATACACCTATAGTCTGTGGAAAGTGGATGCGATTATAGAAAAAATTCACAAATTTGTAGTCCTTATAAAAAATTTCAATCTTGAATGGACTCAATCTTCTCTCATGTGATCAATATAGGAGCGTATGACTTCACACCTTGATAAAACATCTCCTAGGATATGATTTGGTTAATACAATTATCTTTAATATCCACTATGATGTATTTATTATATTATATAATTTGGTTAAACAAGATGATATAACCAATCATAGATAACAATGATCTAGTATACGATTATTAACGGTGAACTGAAATTAAGATTAATAATATTTATGAGTAAGAAATATTGAGGATGAATTTTTAATTTAATGATATTGGAATAAATATTATTTTGTTATAAATATCATTAAATTGTTTTTTTATAAATTGATTAATCCCAATAGAATCCATTTTCCAATTGATACTATAGACAATCTAGATATTGTCTTAATGGGAAACCTAATTGGATAATATATTGGGTAATAATTATTTTGTTTAAGGTAAATAAGAAACAAGACTAATAATTTTTAATTATCCGAGTCTCCAAACATTCTAATGAAGAGAATGATCAATTCTCATGGATTTTTAGATGATTAATATGTTGAAATAAGTAAAATAAAATTTCATTCCAGTCAATATATGGTAAGAATAACTGGGGGAGATGACTTAAATAAATCGTGTGATATTTTATTTATAGAAAATTAGGTCATAGAGATATTATTTTTATATTAAAATTGAATATAGTAGTTAAATATTTTAATGAAAATAGTGTTCCTTATGTGGTACTATAAATTTTTAAATGTTATAGACGTGGGAAAATTTTACACTACATACATCAATACTAGAATCTAATAACTAGAATGGAATATAGGAATTGTGATATTAAAAGTCTAATGGATGAAAGGGAAATATATACAACAATATCTAGTAATGTATGATTAAAATATTCAATAGCATATATATCTTTAATCACCAACTAAATAACTCTCAAGGATGATTTTATATTATGTAAAACCCACTCCATTTCACATAATACTTTTTATTTGAACAAAAAATCCACACCCTAATGAATACATGATTATTTTTTAATTGATAATTTATATGATATGATTATTTATTACCATGTATATAAATATTATATAATTAATATTATTTAGACAATCAGGCGATCATTATTTTATTAAATATTTATTAGAAATTAAGTATGAATCATTTATTTTAGTAATGTTAATTTATATTATTGTAAAATCATATCATTAAATCCTACAATGCTCACCAATAAATAAAATTCTGAATATATACTCCCATTTATAAATTACAACCAATTAATTTGGATATTTAGATAAGAAGTATAGAAAAAATATGATTATTTATTATATCCCAATAATTATGGGAATGATGAATTCATTTTTCAAACTAAGGTATATCATAATATATTTAATCTTTTAGTCATCAATATCTCATGTACACAATTAATTAATCTATTTGATAGTAATATTTAAAAGTGTATGGCCAGAATTTGTTTAATTATGAAACTGTAAAAATTATATATATCACTACTTGTTTATCATAAACAAATATAGTGTTCAATAGAATATATACCATGAAACAAAAAACAAAATAATACTAATTATATTATCATTAAAATATATTCAATAAATTTTTATAATAATATATGCGGTAATATAATTAGAAAAATATATATTTATATATAATTAAACTAAAATTTTAATGGTAATGTAGCGGCGGTGGTACTGTGCGGTACTGTAGCAGTCGGGGTACTATTCACAGAATTGGAATTTGGTCAAAAATTTGGGCCTACAGGCTATGTAATGGGCTACAAGCCCACTGGGCCTTCGGGCTATGTAATGGGTCTCCCTCTACCCAGTTAAAAGAGGTCTTCTCTTTGATTTATTAATAAAAATGAGGCTTCTGCCCCAAAAAAAATTATATTATATAATATACATCCAATGGATTTTACATGGAATTTAAATATTTTATTTTATTCATAGAAGATACATATAATTAATTTTATAATTCAATATGCATGATATATTTATTTTTAAATGATAGTGGAGAGGTTTGGTATACAGAAATATATAGAGGTTCTCCCTTGCAAATTTATATCATTGAATGCTATAGTCAGTGTATCACGATTTAGTAACTATTCAATAATACATCTCAAAAAATCAATCTGTATGATGCATAGATGAATTTGGAACATATTTTGGGGACCGTCATACATATTTTTTTGATATCAATGAAATGTTCTCATTTGGGAAGAATTATATTTTATAAACGGTGTTGTTGTATACTAATCATATCTAGGTGGATATATGGGAATAACGTTCAATTATATTATTTTAGTGGTAGTATTTATTCACCAATATAAACCAATTATTGTCTATAACTTATCACCATGATGAACTATTTTAGTGTGATTTGGTCTAACAATAATATATAAATATGATTTATTTACTTTTATAATTTCATTCAATCATTTAACCTTGCTCAATAAATATTCAATTGAAGTATTTATGGGGAGTTAGATTTGTTTAGGGAGTGCTTGTGAATATGGAGACCTGAAATTGGGAATAATTGTTGTTATAGAAAATATTCATGACTATATCACATTTATGGATCAACATGCGTTGGGGAGTAGTATTGTTAAAAAAATTAATAAAATAGTATGAATATCTAAGAGATTTCATTCGATACCTACAAGAAACTATAGAAAATGTTCCCTCATTGTCACAAAACATGACTAATTTATTTGGAAAAACTGTGGGGGGTGTATATACCCTAAATCATGGGAACCACATGATTAGTATATAGTTGGGGAAACCATGAATCATTATCAAGTGTCATGATAATAAAAAAAATATAAAGAACCACACTGTTTGAAAATTATTTGAGATCCCATATAGAAAAAACAAGTGTTTCTACTATTCAATAAAAAAATATAAATATAAAAACTTCATTATTGATTTTTAAATCTAACCCATATATTTTTCAACCATTATTTAACTACTAGTATCATTGTGTTCCTCCCCACCTCCTCAATATTTCATTGTCTGGTTATCATTGATTTCTATGTTATTACATCTATTAATTGTCAATATGGTGATATAGTTGAAATCTTAACCATTGACCATTTTTAATTTCTAAACTTCTATCATTTTATAGTATCCTCATGTTAAACTCATCTATTTATTATATTTGTTATATATTTTTTCATATATTTTTATGATTTATAATATTTGAGATCAGTCTATTTGATAATATTAAATGAGTGTACTTATTTAATGTTTAAGTAGATATAATTTAAAATATCCTATAGTAAATCATTAATTTCGTATTCCTATGTAATGTATTATATCTAACATACTATTAATTTAACAAAAAAATATGAAAATATTGAAACATTACTGTTTTTTTAAATATATTCATTTATATTTTTTAAAAAACTAGTGGTTGGTAAATTTTATATATAATATGGACAAATGACATAGATGTACTTGGTTTTTTTAAAATAGATTTTACTTTAACTTGAGTAACTAGGTGATGATTAATGTTTTCTATTTGTTTGTGGTGAACCAATTTATTTTCATGGGTGTTAAACTTTCCTAGAGGGTAATGTTGTAGAGACCCGTAGCTTATCGTACATGTACATTACATTACTTTTGCGGAATACTTAGTACATTACAAAAAACACACACACAAGGACCGTAATAGTTTAGTGTCTTTGGAAACTCGGACTATAATCTTCTAATCGTGGTGAAAGAACTTCAAAATCTCCCATAAAGATCTTCCTTTTTTTTACCTAAAACCTTTCTTTATATCCTGGGGAAAATAAAACAAAAAAGGGTGAGCTCAAATGCTCAGTAAGGGTAAACAAAAGAAATATCAATCACATCATATACATAAGAACATAGCCTTTGGAAATCTTAACCTGCAAAAGAGCTCATAATATCATAACATGGGACAAATCATAGAAGTGAAAATGAGATCCCCATAATCATAACATAAAACTTGAATCTTTGTGGCATGCACACATAATCATGGAAAATCATTTCTTGTTAGTCATGACTCATTGCCAAGACTATCTTAGTGGACAAAGTCCCTTTCTGAACCGAGTTCACTCCTCGTTTCAGTCCTGTATCACTGAACCGAAATAACCTTCCGTTCCATCCATGTCTATCTCATGAGATATAAAATCATTACCCAATGCATTGGAGGGAGATATAGGTCCCACCCATCTTATAATGAATCCTTTCTTATGTGTGCCACATAATCATAAAACATACATCATCGCATAACACATATAACAAAAATGGGATTCTTGAAACATCATGACATCATAAATCAATTCATATATGATAAAAGAATTCATAAACATAATTCCATCACAACATAGTCAAACCAATGTAAAAATATGGATAGAAACAGAACCCTTTATTATCTTAGATGGAAAATAATTTTGATAAAACACTTGAATTGAATTCTTGAGGAAAATATCCTTTCTTCTTCAAAAACATTTTTTCCTTTCATAATATGTCTTACAACTTTAAAATAAAAGAAGTTGATTAAAAATAAACTTGAAAACTTGTAAAGTAAGCTTCTTTGAAGTAATGTTTTAAAAATCCATTCATGCCGTATAAGTTTAAAAAAAACATTCTTCGTACTTTTGTCGGAAAAGTCAAAAAGTACCTCGTACGGAAAAACGACAAAAGATTCCTTTCATATTCATTACTAAAAACTCACCTAAGGGTAAAATTGGATTTAAACTATTTCAAGTGGATGGAAACAATATTACATATTGAGGGAACATGGATGTGGATGATAAAATACACCCCAGTAAATACTTACGAATAAACAATCTCGGATAAAAATGAGATTGTGATATTTCCCTTACCTTAGGTCCAATTTGCTTCGTATGTGTCCGAACCTCCTGTATAATGATTTAAATAATGTCATTGACTTATTACAGAATCATATTCATTGTTATGATATCATATATGGTTCACTTATGACATTATATTATCCGTTCTTTTGTAAATTCCATGTTAAAGAAGCGTTTTGGGTACAATCGTTTCTTTTATCGTAGGTATTTTGACTTGTTGTTATTGACATTATTATTACTTATATCATGATTTACTTACTTCCAGAATATAAAATATGATTTATATATCATATATATTCAGTATATATATATATATATAATAGATAAATAAAATAAAAAACACCGTTCATGGAGACGGTAGTCCGTACGTACGCATGAACGCTGTTTTTCTTTCCTTATTGTCTTGAAATGGAAGTAAGTAGATGACATACATATGTATATATATACATAAATCCAGTAGCTTTATAATGTCATATATTTCATTATTATTTATTATATATACATTATAATCATTCTTAAATGGTTAACATGGAGAATGAATCTCATCGCGTCGTGGAGACGGTAGTCCGTACGTACGCACGAGCGATGATATCATTTCTATAAATATTGAATTGGATTGGAGTGGATTATACAATATATCAGAATCAATATGATGTTGTAATAACTATGTATAGTTATTCTTTACACCATTATACCCATCCATGTAAGGTGGCGGTGGAAAATAGATTACACCACGGCGTGGAGACGGTATTCCGTACGTACGCACGCGCGGTGATTTCTTTTTCCGTAGGATGGATAGATGGTGAAATAGGGTTGTTTCATACTTATAATAACATATCAGTATATGAGTGATACTGATGTTATTACTTCATAATGAAACAACCTAAGAAGAAGAAGTGGAAGAAGAAATAAAGATGAAAGAATTGGTAACAGTAATTACCTCTTCTTTGAAGTGCCTCTTTGAGACCTCCTCTTAGGGTAATAAAATTGGTCTTTGAGGAAGACCAGAACCTCTAGGATGTTTCTAGGGAAGTGGAGAGGATAAATTGGCAGGGGTTGGCCGAGCTTGAGTGCTCAAATTGGTGTGAGGAGGAGGGGGAGGAGGTTTCCTTTTATAGGGGAGGAGAGGGGCACCTTAGGAATATCTCAAAATATTATTTTATATTAAAGTCAAAATCGGTTTATAATGGTTCCAAAGGGTCTTATTTCGAAGATAAAGTGGGGATGGGTCGAAATCCTATCAACCAATAGGATTTAGACAAGTTTAGGGTATTATTTTAACCTTATCAATTAGATTTAACTATAAGTTAAATAATTTAACTTTTACCTTGTCTTTTTTTTTCATACACTATATGGTTAATACACTTACTATAACATGCCAAACGAACCCCAAATTGTTTATTATTAATATATATATCCTTATCTAAGTCATTTGGCCGAACCTTAGATTTTTAGGAATACAATAACAATTAATAATATAATATTTGATTTAAAAACTATTTTGTGTCAATTTTGACACTATTTGATATATGATTTTTGTGAAAGTCATAACAGAATTAAATGTTCGAACCAAGTTGATTAAATCAACATTAATATATCATAGTAACCTAGAAAATTAGTGGAATTCATAAAAAGTCTCAAATTACATTTATTTTGGTGTTTAATTATGTCAATATTTCATTAATAAGATAATTACTGCATCATCGTTGTGTCATAAATAAATTAAATTATTTGATGTCTAAAAATTACAAATAAAATACCATAATGTAGGATATCTTTTTAGCTTTCTAATGAATATTTATAGTCGAATTTATCTTATGTATAACCCCATATTAAAAATGATTTACTTATTAAACTTTGATTTTAACTATTTTAACCCTTCTTTAAATAAATTAATAATAAAAGTCCTAATCTAATCCAAGTGGGCCTAAATGGTCATATTTTATTCCTAAGTTTGTTTTTGGTCGAATTCCACTTGTCCAATAGAATTAGGACATGTGTTAGGGTAATATTAATATCATATTTACCCTTAGTTACCCTATTTACTATTAAACGCGGTAAAAAAAGTAAAAAGTTACTATTCACCAAAAATTATTTTCATCTCATTGAACCACATTTTAGTCCTTGATATTAACCGTGTCTCTCGGATTTTCGAAATTCCATTCACAGAAGCGGTAAAATTAAGTTTTATGCAAAATTCAGTTTTTAACCTACCACTTAGTGGTTTCACTATTCATCAAAAATTGAAGTTTTTCAGAAAAATGCCAAAATTTCACCCTAAGCTATAATTGATATTCCGAATTCAAAAATGATTTCTATTTTACAAAATTCACAACATATAAGTTGCATTAATTAATTTTATAATTAAATCCCGCTGTTAAAACAAATAGCGTGTTTTTAAGAAACAAAATCTATCAAAAGATTGACACTTGTTTATGTCTAGTTTAAATGTGAAATTACATCCAATGACCAACATTGTATTAAATTGTAAAAATATATTCTAAATATACTTTAAAACCACTCAAATTAATGATTTATCACTATTAATTATTTCGATTAAAAAAGTTGTTTTTAATTATAATTTGGTAATTTTCACTATTCATCAGAATATGAAAGTTATCCGAAAAGTACCAAAATTTCACCTTAGGCTAAATTCGATACTACGAATCCAAAAATGAAGTCCATTTTGAGAGTTAAAATTTCTAAAATTTAAAAAGTGGTTATTACTATTCATAACGGCTAGTTTTAATAATATTTTAATAGCATATCATTGTTTCGTGAAACTCAGGATTATGTACCACACACGCTATCGAGGAAGGTTGCGATTGCGTGTAATGCAAGGTAAGTCAAGGATGCGTGTTGTGCAAGCTCCTTTTGGTGTAGCGTATAACACAAGACATTAGTAAAATAAAAAGAATATTTTTTTCATAAAATCTCGGGCTGTTACATTATACCCCCCTTAAAATGAATTTCGCCCTCGAAATTCGTCGGGGTTATAAATGGTTTACTATTTGAAGGTTTCTTTAATAGAAACCCACATCGTAAAAGGGAATACCAAAACTTGGCTTTTAAAAACTAAAGTATGAAATGTAACGATTACCCAAATAAACTAATCACTGGGTTTCCACATAGGTGAAAATATGGATATGGAAGAGAAATCTAACCATTATGTTCTGATGGAGAGTGGTAGAGAACATGGCTATGGAAAAGCCAGTAATCACAAATCCATAAATTTGTGACGATCTAAGGTACCATCTGATTCATCAGGTATAAGATAACTAGGACAACATTTTTGGTTTTCAAGATCATTTCCCTAAAGTTAATGAATTTGAATTAGAATAAATACTTACTTTATTTCAGTACAATCTCACTGTTGTTCGTGCCTTTAACAATTTCCACTTCATCTCTTAAATAAATGAAGTTGAATTTGTTATTCGTGAAGTGCTAGCAGATCATGTGATAGAATGACGGGTCATTCCATCTGTTTCAAACAAAAGGTTAGCAAAATTATATACATAAGTCGATCTATAGTGAGATTAATCACATATGGTTTCTAAAATGGACTTATAATTCATATATCATTCTGCTTAATATAATAAAACTAGTTTCTACTAAACAGGGACTTCCTGTAGGTCAGTGGTAGGCGATAAAGGCCAGTCGCACTTCGGTTGTGGGTTCGATTTCTACAGCCTTGTCCGAAGCGATGGGTTGTCGCCCGTCCTGCAGGTTGTCCTTTTTTCTAAAACTACGTTACTATAACATCCCATAAATAATATCGAAAATCTTATATCCTTAAACAATACTAACTTATGTCCAACATAATCCAGTCTAATCTTTAGGCTTATACATAATACTGCAGTCCACTCTCATAATATAGTGACAACGATTACCGGAGATTTAATACTGTCGTTGATCCCCACATATCATAAGATATCCAATCATTCAAAGTCCTTAATCGTGTATTCTCTTGAATACCTTAGTGAAAAAATGAGTGCAGTTAAAAGTTAACACTTTCCACATACCAAAATCCTCAAAATTCGATATACTCAAACCATGATATCACTTAGTCCTTATATCAATCATGAGCTCATGAATACTATTAAACATTTCATTTTCTCATCTTCATTATGCGCATATCATGTTATTTCCAAAAAATATCTCAATCACTTTGAATACCACATCAATAAATATTGCAATACTCAATGATACAACATTATTTTGGAATCCCATTACATAAACACTTAATCATTCCACCACATCGTTGTCATATTCAACATTGCCAATAGTGATCGCATGTGATTTCCCTTTGTCCTTTGCCTTCAGTGGTTGCTCATGTTGATCATCACTAACCCTTGGATTAGGGAAATTATTAGCATAATGCCCCATTTCCTTGCACTTGAAGCATTGAAGTGTTGGCGGTGTGTTCTCTGCAGTGTTTGCTTTATCATTAGAAAACCTTTTTCCATTACTTCGACACTCAGCTGCTCGATGACCTTCTTTTCCACACTTAAAACATTTTCTAGTCCCTTTTAGACAATCTCCACCATGCTTCTTTCCACACTTTGTGCATAAGGAAACATTCATCTTCTTTTCACCATTATTCTGAGATTTCTCCTTGAACTCCATCTTTCGTTTCTTGTCAAAACCATGAGATGGATATGTAACACCAACTTCCATTTCTACCTTGATAGCACAACGCACAATTTCTTCATAGCTACTGAAGTCTCTTATAGCTAATGCCCTTCAAAGACTTGGTTTTAAGCCACTGAAAAATCGATCAACTTTACTTTCAGGTTGGATGATAATTCCAGAAGCATACCTTGCAAGTCTTGTAAAATTTGCTTCATAGGTGCCAACAGATTCATCGTCCCTTTGCTTCAGTTCAAGAAACTCTTTCTCCATCTTTGTTCGAAGAATACGAGGGAAGTACTTATTGAAAAATAAGTTCTTGAACTCGTCCCATTCCATAGACTCAATTTCATCCCTTTGCCTTGTATTCTTAACAAGATTCCACCATTGATCAGCATCTCTTTCCAAACGATACACTGCTAGGATGACTTTATCATGCTCAGAACATTGAAGAACTGAAAATATCTTTTCAGTAGTACTAATCCATTGTTCAGCAACTAATGGATCAGTAGACCCGCTGAAAGATGGTGGACGCTGCCTCATGAAGGATTCAACAGAATGTTGCTCCCTCCTTTGTTCGTTTGGAAATCCTGCATGATTCATAGCTTGAGAAAGTTGTGTGAGCATGGCTACAAGATTTTGCATTCCAGCTCCCATATCGTTTGGTTGCTCAGGGGGACAATCATTGCATTGCCCATCACATTCCGCATTAACACGGTTCCTTCGGGTTCCAGCCATCGTCTAAAACCCCAAAAGAATTGTGTGAGAGGCAAAAATCATGCTAGGGAAAACAACATAATAAAGGGTTAGTACCCTCAATATCTAACATCTTAGGTTAAATTTGAAGATCGTTAGCGCAATTCTAGGACTATAACCTATACGTATACTTAACCTTAGAGACATACCTAGACATACCTTAGAAATATCTCTAGGGATCTCACTAACGTTTTCGCATCCTAGTTTCCAAAGGTTGACTAAACCTTTCCTCTGATACCAACTGTAGAGACCCGTAGCTTATCGTACATGTACATTACATTACTTTTGCGGAATACTTAGTACATTACAAAAAACACACACACAAGGACCGTAATAGTTTAGTGTCTTTGGAAACTCGGACTATAATCTTCTAATCGTGGTGAAAGAACTTCAAAATCTCCCATAAAGATCTTCCTTTTTTTTACCTAAAACCTTTCTTTATATCCTGGGGAAAATAAAACAAAAAAGGGTGAGCTCAAATGCTCAGTAAGGGTAAACAAAAGAAATATCAATCACATCATATACATAAGAACATAGCCTTTGGAAATCTTAACCTGCAAAAGAGCTCATAATATCATAACATGGGACAAATCATAGAAGTGAAAATGAGATCCCCATAATCATAACATAAAACTTGAATCTTTGTGGCATGCACACATAATCATGGAAAATCATTTCTTGTTAGTCATGACTCATTGCCAAGACTATCTTAGTGGACAAAGTCCCTTTCTGAACCGAGTTCACTCCTCGTTTTAGTCCTGTATCACTGAACCGAAATAACCTTCCGTTCCAGCCATGTCTATCTCATGAGATATAAAATCATTACCCAATGCATTGGAGGGAGATATAGGTCCCACCCATCTTATAATGAATCCTTTCTTATGTGTGCCACATAATCATAAAACATACATCATCGCATAACACATATAACAAAAATGGGATTCTTGAAACATCATGACATCATAAATCAATTCATATATGATAAAAGAATTCATAAACATAATTCCATCACAACATAGTCAAACCAATGTAAAAATATGGATAGAAACAGAACCCTTTATTATCTTAGATGGAAAATAATTTTGATAAAACACTTGAATTGAATTCTTGAGGAAAATATCCTTTCTTCTTCAAAAACATTTTTTCCTTTCATAATATGTCATGCAACTTTAAAATAAAAGAAGTTGATTAAAAATAAACTTGAAAACTTGTAAAGGAAGCTTCTTTGAAGTAATGTTTTAAAAATCCATTCATGCCGTATAAGTTTAAAAAAAACATTCTTCGTACTTTTGTCGGAAAAGTCAAAAAGTACCTCGTACGGAAAAACGACAAAAGATTCCTTTCATATTCTTTACTAAAAACTCACCTAAGGGTAAAATTGGATTTAAACTATTTCAAGTGGATGGAAACAATATTACATATTGAGGGAACATGGATGTGGATGATAAAATACACCCCAGTAAATACTTACGAATAAACAATCTCGGATAAAAATGAGATTGTGATATTTCCCTTACCTTAGGTCCAATTTGCTTCGTATGTGTCCGAACCTCCTGTATAATGATTTAAATAATGTCATTGACTTATTACAGAATCATATTCATTGTTATGATATCATATATGGTTCACTTATGACATTATATTATCCGTTCTTTTGTAAATTCCATGTTAAAGAAGCGTTTTGGGTACAATCGTTTCTTTTATCGTAGGTATTTTGACTTGTTGTTATTGACATTATTATTACTTATATCATGATTTACTTACTTCCAGAATATAAAATATGATTTATATATCATATATATTCAGTATATATATATATATATAATAGATAAATAAAATAAAAAACACCGTTCATGGAGACGGTAGTCCGTACGTACGCATGAACGCTGTTTTTCTTTCCTTATTGTCTTGAAATGGAAGTAAGTAGATGACATACATATGTGTATATATACATAAATCCAGTAGCTTTATAATGTCATATATTTCATTATTATTTATTATATATACATTATAATCATTCTTAAATGGTTAACATGGAGAATGAATCTCATCGCGTCGTGGAGACGGTAGTCCGTACGTACGCACGAGCGATGATATCATTTCTATAAATATTGAATTGGATTGGAGTGGATTATACAATATATCAGAATCAATATGATGTTGTAATAACTATGTATAGTTATTCTGTACACCATTATACCCATCCATGTAAGGTGGCGGTGGAAAATAGATTACACCACGGCGTGGAGACTGTATTCCGTACGTACGCACGCGCGGTGATTTCTTTTTCCGTAGGATGGATAGATGGTGAAATAGGGTTGTTTCATACTTATAATAACATATCAGTATATGAGTGATACTGATGTTATTACTTCATAATGAAACAACCTAAGAAGAAGAAGTGGAAGAAGAAATAAAGATGAAAGAATTGGTAACAGTAATTACCTCTTCTTTGAAGTGCCTCTTTGAGACCTCCTCTTAGGGTAATAAAATTGGTCTTTGAGGAAGACCAGAACCTCTAGGATGTTTCTAGGGAAGTGGAGAGGATAAATTGGCAGGGGTTGGCCGAGCTTGAGTGCTCAAATTGGTGTGAGGAGGAGGGGGAGGAGGTGTCCTTTTATAGGGGAGGAGAGGGGCACCTTAGGAATATCTCAAAATATTATTTTATATTAAAGTCAAAATCGGTTTATAATGGTTCCAAAGGGTCTTATTTCGAAGCTAAAGTGGGGATGGGTCGAAATCCTATCAACCAATAGGATTTAGACAAGTTTAGGGTATTATTTTAACCTTATCAATTAGATTTAACTATAAGTTAAATAATTTAACTTTTACCGTGTCTTTTTTTTTCATACACTATATGGTTAATACACTTACTATAACATGCCAAACGAACCCCAAATTTTTTATTATTAATATATATATCCTTATCTAAGTCATTTGGCCGAACCTTAAATTTTTAGGAATACAATAACAATTAATAATATAATATTTGATTTAAAAACTATTTTGTGTCAATTTTGACACTATTTGATATATGGTTTTTGTGAAAGTCATAACAGAATTAAATGTTCGAACCAAGTTGATTAAATCAACATTAATATATCATAGTAACCTAGAAAATTAGTGGAATTCATAAAAAGTCTCAAATTACATTTATTTTGGTGTTTAATTATGTCAATATTTCATTAATAAGATAATTACTGCATCATCGTTGTGTCATAAATAAATTAAATTATTTGATGTCTAAAAATTACAAATAAAATACCATAATGTAGGATATCTTTTTAGCTTTCTAATGAATATTTATAGTCGAATTTATCTTATGTATAACCCCATATTAAAAATTATTTACTTATTAAACTTTGATTTTAACTATTTTAACCCTTCTTTAAATAAATTAATAATAAAAGTCCTAATCTAATCCAAGTGGGCCTAAATGGTCATATTTTATTCCTAAGTTTGTTTTTGGTCGAATTCCACTTGTCCAATAGAATTAGTACATGTGTTAGGGTAATATTAATATCATATTTACCCTTAGTTACCCTATTTACTATTAAACGCGGTAAAAAAAGTAAAAAGTTACTATTCACCAAAAATTATTTTCATCTCATTGAACCACATTTTAGTCCTTGATATTAACCGTGTCTCTCGGATTTTCGAAATTCCATTCACAGAAGCGGTAAAATTAAGTTTTATGCAAAATTCAGTTTTTAACCTACCACTTAGTGGTTTCACTATTCATCAAAAATTGAAGTTTTTCAGAAAAATGCCAAAATTTCACCCTAAGCTATAATTGATATTCCGAATTCAAAAATGATTTCTATTTTAAAAAATTCACAACATATAAGTTGCATTAATTAATTTTATAATTAAATCCCGCTGTTAAAACAAATAGCGTGTTTTTAAGAAACAAAATCTATCAAAAGATTGACACTTGTTTATGTCTAGTTTAAATGTGAAATTACATCCAATGACCAACATTGTATTAAATTGTAAAAATATATTCTAAATATACTTTAAAACCACTCAAATTAATGATTTATCACTATTAATTATTTCGATTAAAAAAGTTGTTTTTAATTATAATTTGGTAATTTTCACTATTCATCAGAATATGAAAGTTATCCGAAAAGTACCAAAATTTCACCTTAGGCTAAATTCGATACTACGAATCCAAAAATGAAGTCCATTTTGAGAGTTAAAATTTCTAAAATTTAAAAAGTGGTTATTACTATTCATAACGGCTAGTTTTAATAATATTTTAATAGCATATCATTGTTTCGTGAAACTCAGGATTACGTACCACACACGCTATCGAGGAAGGTTGCGATTGCGTGTAATGCAAGGTAAGTCAAGGATGCGTGTTGTGCAAGCTCCTTTTGGTGTAGCATATAACACCAGACATTAGTAAAATAAAAAGAATATTTTTTTCATAAAATCTCGGGCTGTTACAAATGTCAACACCCAAGTGACTAGATAACCATACATGTTACATTGAGAGGGGTTTCTTCTCCCACATTTCCAAATGGATGTTATTGTTTCATGGTAGTGATTATCTTCCATCATGTTTTAGATGTTTGTTATTATTTCAAATTTTGGAATCCGTACCACTAAGATCTATATTTCATGTTATTTCATCTCATTAGGGTGTGTATATTCCCCCGTGATACAAATAATGATACCATAATTATAGATATTTTCTACTGATGGAAGAAGGTATGGTAGATTTGATGTATATCCATTTAAATTGAATATCCATGTTATTTTATTTATAATTCTTTCATCTATTCATTATTCCCATCAGAATAAACTTTTAATATAACAAGATATGTGTACATATGGGGTTATAGAGAGGATGTTGATTTATACTCACACCCTACATAAGATATCTTCATTACATGAGTAAACATCCAAATTAATCATAATGATAAAGGAGAAGTATTGTGACCCCATCATGACATACATTAACAATACATAAATTTTTAGGAATATTTAAAATATTCAACAAATAGGATGATGAAAAATATATTATTTTAGTGCCTTTAGAAACATGGAAATATAAATACTAGTACATATGCGAGCTACATTATCTCCTACTAGGTTCATCTGGATGAGAACCCTTCTTATACACATCAAAAAAAACACATATCATCATAACATGGGGAATGAAATGTTAAAATGGGTGAGATCAAATTCTTATTAATCGTAAACAAGGGAGACATGTGATCATAACAATGAGCATAAGTGTATTATAACCTTTTCATTAAAATTAAATGTTATAACATGCATATAAAAATTCAGAAGAATTAATCATGTAATAATGACTAGATGTTCATAAGGCAGTAATCATTAGAAAAAAATAACATAATCCATTATATAAAATTAAGATAATAAAACATATAATTATGGAAGACACATAATTATATTATATTATTTCACTAGTTTCCAAGGCATCGATTCAAAGACCTTCTTGGTCGATTGGGTTCACTCCCAATACTATATTCCTATTCATGGTTCATTCCCATGATCATCATAAGCTATATCATGAGATATAAATCGTTATCTAATGCATTGGAGTGAGCAATAGGTCCCACTAGTCTCATAATCATAGCAGACCTACATATTCCACAAGATAATAAATAATCATATCAAAATCTCATGAAATGAAATGGTTATTATAAACATATAATCATATCAATCATATTGATTAAAGACAGGTTTCATATTCATTTCATAATAAAAATTACTCGTGAAAAGAAGCTGTATTCAAAATCATATAACCCATGAAAGAGAAACATGTTTCATCAATATAATTCTATAAAAACATAATTCATTAAGATAAATAATATTAATGGAAAATTATAATAATTTCACTATGAAATAAAGAGTAACTCCAATGGATTTTATCTTATATGTGAAATTATTTTGATTTTTTTTAAATCGTTTTATAAGGAAAATATCATTGGTGTATTAAATAGTCCTTTAAAACCATTAAAATATTAAAATATTTTTTCAATGAAAATAGATTTGAAAACTTATAAAGGATGAATTGAAACGAAAAAATTGTTTTTAATATCCTTTTTCCATGAAAATGGTCTTTAAATATCTTTTGGATCCAATTTTAAAAACATTTTTGAAAAAATTGTTTTTGAATACAATATATTTCTGAACGAAAAGAGGGATGATAAAGTGTAAATTTAAACATTATTATAAGAACCATAAATTTGGAAATGTTAAAAATAAATTTATATATTTTAAATTATCAAATATTGAGTAATATTATGATATTTATTGAAAGATTGATCATAATATTGCATCAAATGAATCCTAATCATAAACAATGTTGAAAAATGATGATATGGTCTCAATAAACCCTTCTGACAAGGTAAAATGGGATCATACAATCCATATAACAAATTTAAATTAAATGAAGATTAAAATATAATTTAAATATGTATGTTCTTTATATAAATTGTAAAATTATGTTATATACACCTTGAAAGAGAATTTAGGTGCATAACAAAACATGAGTCTCAAATAAAATAAAAATTGTGACAAAACTATTTTACAATGTTTGTAACATTTGAGACATAAATCTCAAGAAAGAATGACCATAAATGTATATTTTAATACCCATTAATTTAAATATATAATAAATAGAATACAATCATCGATAGTATATACACCACACAGACGCAAAGAGCGTCAAACATAGAATATATCTCACGAAAATATAAAGTGATATGAAACCACATGCCTTATATCTTGACTCACATCATACTCAACAAAACCACCTATGTATTAAATATAATTAAATTATAAATCATTTATAGATACATATTCATATATATAATACCATATATGGGTTTATCATGACCATATATTACCCATTTTTTAATAATATTATGTTTAGGTTTCACATCAGATTATATTCACTTTTTTTGTCAAATGATTCATAATTTGTAATATTGTTGGAATATATATATAAATTATATCATTATTTCCATAATTTATCTGATGATATAAAAAACATTTATATAAAGTATATTTTTATCATAATAATCTATAGAATATATAATTATGAAATGCAATATTTCGTTAATGGAAATGATAGGTCATACATATGCATGAACACTATTTTTGAATAATTGTCATGCTAAAATAAATGAACTAAAATAAATATATGTATATATAATTATTATAGTATATTTTTTATATCGTATATGTCTTATATATTAACTAAAACGATAATTAATATCATCAATGAAGTGTATGAATGAATAATATCACTTTGATGAGGTGGTAGTCATCACTTCCTCAAATGAAATTGTCCTATTAATGCAAATTGGAAAGGAAATGGATATGTTTTATAAAAGAAATAAATAATATTAAGGAAAGAATACATATAATAAATAACATATACAAACATTATGTCTATCAGAATGTCTACCATGAGAGGAGGTAAAAAAATTGAATAATTATTTTTTGGTGAGGCAATAGTTCATCGTACACATAAATACAATGTTTGTTATCCATTATATGGATTTGTGTGTATGTTCAATTTATAGAATATAATAAAAAATCATAGTATATTTTGGATACAAGTTTTTTTATACAATCATGTGAAAAATAATTTGGAGTGGTGGAGAAATAAAATTCAAGAAATGACTTGTGAGAAGATGTTCCCTCTTACTTTGGTAACTACATTTGGTTTATACCGAAAGGATTCCATGGAAATTACTAAACCCAAGAGAAGGATTCTAATATAAAGGTATGATTTCTGTGATATTTATTAGGTAGGTCTTGGATAAATATAAGAGCTTTGAGATGTGTGAATATTTGGGTTAGGAGCTTGTTTTTTGTATGGAAGGAAATTGAATCCCTTGGTATATCTGAAAACAATTGGTGTACACACGTTTTTATCTACATAAACTCATAAAAAATCAATTAATAAATTTTCCAGGATGACTCACTACCATACAATGGGTTTTGTACATGTTTAGAAGTCATTTTTAGTCAAAAAGATATAGTTTAGTCATTAGTTAATCATAATTTTACCTTCATAGATATAAATAATTTAAATAAAATTCACTAATATTTTTGGTAAATACTATGTAGAACATATTATGAAGTATACACTTTCATGATTCCAAATATGTATTCCATTTATAAATAATCCATTCACATATGTTATAGAAATTATGTGAAAAGTAATCTAAAAGTCAGGATAACAATATGGGGTGTGAAGTAAAAAATATCAAACGTTCGTTATGTTTTTATGACCAATGTCAATATTAAATTGCTTCAAATTACCAAAAATGTATTAATTTATAATTATATAACATAATTTAAATTTAAAGAAAATTTTATTTAAAATTTTTCCTTAGAATTAAATTATATTAAAAGGATGTTTTAAATTAAAATCCATTATTTTTCATTATTCAGTCAAAAAATCATGTGTCTCCAAAGAATACGAAAAACTCACCCTGAAATAAATTTGATGTTATAAATTCTAATGATTTTTAATTTTATCAATTTAATATTCTAAATGAGTCTAAAAATAATTTTATTATATTTCATAGATAAAAAATTCAATTGTTTTATTCGAGAAAACTATATTTTTAAACTATAATAGGACATTACCCAAAATCATATATTTCATTATAAATTATATTAATATAAAAAAACTATAAAAATATTTGAAAAGTATTTATCACTATTCATATTAATTTTCTTAATGGCTATAATGTGAAACACTAAGAGTTTATGGATCATTATTTTAATGTCCTCCAATTCAGGGTTGTGTGTAACATACTCTATGTAGGTGTTGTGTGATTGAAATTTTTGAATTATTTCATTTAAATAAAATGACTTAATCGAATTTCATTAAATTAATGATCCATAAATTCTTATGGTGTCACATTCTACATTACATAAAATTAATTTCTCCCCCAAAATTTATCACTCTGGTAAATAGAGGAAGATACTTCTTCTTCATAATATTCTCATGTTCCCAAGTATATTTTTATAACTAGTGTTTTTTCAATAAATATTTTGACCAGGTGAATGGTCTAGTTTCAAAATAAAATTAACTGAAGTATCTAGAATTTCAACAAGATTCTCCTTGTAAGAATGATCCTTCTCCAGCGACATGAATTTTTAGTTCAGTACATGTGAATGATCATGTAAATAATTTCTCATGAGAGATCTGCGGAAAAAATATTTGAATTGAGAGATATTTGGAATAATTTCCACCTGATAGGTTATCATAATGATATGATCAAGAATCTCAAAGGGACTTATATACCTCGGGCTTATTTTCCCTTTATTTAAATAACCCATAAACTTATTTTTCAATAATAATCATAGAAACACATTTTTACCAACATCAAATTCTAGATCCCACTAATGGTTACCATGGTATTGTTTCTGCTGACATTGAGAATCCTTGATATGTTGCACAGTAATTCTATCCTTCTCGACCATTTTATTAGAAATCCCATGTCACAATATCTATATTTCTCTATCTTCATACCAACATAATGGATCTCTAAATTTCATCCAATATAGTTCTTCAATGGGTTCTATTTATGTTGTTGAGTGAAGCTATTATTGTAAGAAAAATAAAATACATGAATTTTTTGACCCCAACCTACATTGAAATCTAGGGAACAATATATAAAAAAATCTTCTAGGGTATTAATTTATCAATCTAAATAAATATCTATTTGAGGATGATAAGAAGTTCTAAAACTAATTTTTTTAGAAAAGTGATCTTAAAATACATAACTAGAACATTGAGGTAATCCCCAGAACCTGATCTGATAAAATATAATTTGGTACTCCATCCATCCTAACCACATCATTAATGTGTGTCCAAGAAATCTGATCTAGGGAGATGTCATCTCAAATAGATATGATTTGTGTTGTCTTAGTAATGTGATTGAAAACTGATCATATAGAACTGAACCCTTTAAAGGATCTTGGTAGTCCCATGTCAAAATACATAATGATGTTTTCCCAATTATATTTTCGTATGGATAGTTGATTAAACATCACCATTGACATTTGTCTTTCAGAATTAACATGTTGGAATACCAAGAACCAAGTTACAAACTATGTGATATCTCTCTTAATAAAATCCTACAATATTTATTAATTCAATTAACTATATATATTTTTACTTATTGGATTAATAGATAATGAAAAACTATGTTCTACCTATAATATATCCTTATTCAAATATAAATAGTAAGGAATAAATACACAATTCCAGAACTTTTCATTCCCTCTCGATCAATTTTATACTCATGAACATTTCTGAGATTATCTTATATATCATCATCATCCTATTACGCCTCCATAATCTTCACTTGGTTATATGGATTAAATTAATATGGGAATGATGGGAATTTTTCCGAACTATAATGATTTATAGATCGATCCCTTGAAAAACCTGAAATATTGGATCTTTTGTGATCCTTATATTGGATAATCTATCATGATCTTTCCGACTCAATGCATCGACCACCTTGTTCACTTTACAAGGTGGTAATGTATTGGGCTGTCATAATCCTTTATTAACTATAACATTCTTCTCTAATCCATGTTCATGTTCTTACATTTGACTCTTTATTTCTTACATTTATTATTTTTATATAAATCACACTTTCCTCCATAATGATAATCCCTCCATATCATTAATGATGAAATTACAACAAATTACTCAAATGCATGAGTTGGGAATTGTTTCTCTTGAATCATGAATTTTCATTGGGAATAAGTGATAGCCATGTTATTCTTCACAATAAGACATCCAACTATCTTATTGGATTCAGAAATAAATATTACAAACCCTTATTCAGTATAGGGTAATGTATGCACATGTGCACTAACTAACCTTTTTGTCAGTTCCCGGAAATATTTCTCACATTCATCTGTTTAAAGGAACATGACACCAATCTATGTTAACATTTTCCAAGATTTAGATATTCCTGAGAAATTATCCAAAAAACATTGATAATATCTATCTAAACCAAGATCATTATAGATCTCAGTCACCAATGCTATCCTAGGGAAACATTCAATCACCTATATCTTATATGGATCTATTGTTATACAAACTCTTGAGATTATGTGACCCAAAAATGAAGTATTTCAAAGAAAAAAATCACACTTATTAAAATTTTCATATATAATATCCTTCTTTAGGGTCTTTAGTAAAATTATCAAGTGATATTTTTGATATTAATTGATCTTGGAATATATAACTATATCATCTCTAAAAACTACCACAAATGGATCAAGGAAATATATATATACTCCATTCATTAAATCCTTGAATGTAGTAGGATAATGAGTAAAACCAAAATTAATCATTATATATTCATTGTTTCAATACGTTGTACAAAATTCCATCTTGTGGATACCCTCCATTGTGACCCTCAATTGATGATATCTAGAACAAAGGTCAATCTTGTAAATTTATTTAGATCTGCGCGTTTGACCAAATAATCCATAAATACTAGGAAGAGGATTATTTTACTTGATTGTGGTATAGTTTGAATCCTAGTAATAATTTTATAGTTACATTAATATATCATTCATTTTAAAAAAGTATGGTTTCACCCAATGGTGACACACTAGGTTGAGTGAATCTCTTATAATGTTTTTCTTGGATTTCATTTCTTAATTAAAGAAAGTAAACCAGATCCATTCATTATGGATTCAATAAATTTGGAATGGAAGAAGGTTAATTTTCTATTGATAACTCAACTATCAATTGTCTTGGAAGTCTAGGAATCTATTCAAGAAATAAATCAATAAATTCTTTTACAATATTCCTATAGTACATGTAAATTATATCCCCAACATTTGAGATAAACAACCATTTTTAATGGGAATAAAGGCCCACACAATAGATGTAAAATCAATTGGAAGTTCATTCTTATCATCACATTGATGGAGGATCATATGGGGATTTTAAATATTAAATGTAAACTTCATTACTCAAGAATTGATGTGAGATTTATATATATAAATCAAATCACTACCTAAGATGAAATCAAATTCATCCAAAGGATGAATAAAAACATTTTCTAGAAGAACATTACCAAAAAAATCTGCCACATAGGAATCATTAACTTGATATTCAATCATTTTACAATTTGTAGAATTCATTGCTAATTTCAAATCTATTTATTAGTGTCGAATCATAACATCTTTATAACATATATTATACATGATAGGGTTGGAAAATCCCGAATCAAATATGATATTAGTAGTTATAGGTTGGATGGTAAGTGTACCTTTTGTCACGTCATTATCACATCACCCATTTTAAATTTGTATTGCATCATATTCTCCATTTTCTCTCGGCTTCAAAGGTTGTTGAGTTCGATCATCATCATTAGACCTTTTGTTTGGGCAGTGGTTAGCATAATTTTCATTTTCCTTAAAAACGTCACACTGAATCATGGAATATTTATTTTGTTACTGTTTTTCCCAATTATTAACATTATCTAACTTCTTCCAATATATTTGGAAAAAAATTATCAATGGGATTCCCATTATCATTTAAAAAATTTGTTGTATTCTTCCATGATTCTTCCCACACATAGAGAGTAATATGAATCTCATTTTCTTCTCATCATGGTTTTGAGAATATCTTTTAAACTATATAGTCCTATTAATGTCAAAACAATGATATTAATGAGTGAATCCAAACTCCATTTCACCCTTGATTTCACAATGAAAAATCCATTTGTAGCTAGTAAAGTCTCATATGGCCATATGTCTTATGATATATGGCAATAAGTGACAGAATAAACTATCATCTTTATATTCATGTTGGATGATAATTCCTGAATCATTCCTCACAATTCTCTTCATGTAATCCTAATCGGTGCCAAAAAATTCATCATCCATTGGCTTTATCTCCTAGGACTAAATCTCCATAATTTTTCAGAGCGAATTTGGGATGTATTTATTGGAAAATATGTTCATGATTTCCTATAAACACTAGGATTCAATCTCATAATGATACCTTTTATTCATAATTAGAGTCCATCACGGGTCTGCTTCCATGTCTAAATAATAGACAACACAAATTAATTTCTCATGCTCCAAATACTATAGAATGTAGAATATCTTTTTATTAGTACTGATCCATTGTTCAAAACATGTGGATCAGAAGACCATATGAAAGAAGGATGATTTTTCCTCTTGAATGTCTCTATAGAATGTTGTTCACTCCATTTCTCATTTAGAATAGAACCATGATTCATAGATTAATAAAGTGGTGTCATAATAGAAATGAGGGTTTTCATTCCATCTACCATAGAATTTGGTTTCTCAAGAGTTTAATACTTTCATTTTAAATCACAATCACCATTGGCACAACTCTTTTAGTATTAATCCATTTACTAAAACAAAAATAATAGATTAAGAAAAAGTTATTATATTGAGTAAGCACATAATTATGAAATATCTTTTATAAAATTTGTATGTTATTACTTATTCCATAATAAATGACACCTTTGGTTTATCTGAGGTTATTCATAGAAAACTTATTTCTAAATTGATAATAAGGGTTCATAAATATTTTTTGAATTTCTATTGTATATTCCCCGATAGTGTAAAATTGGGTGTACATCAAGGCATGTTTCCATTTACCACTTTACCCTGAGCTTGGCCTGAATCATCTCATTAGTTTTGTTACCCATATGTATATATGATCTACTGGAACATACATATATAGTTTCTAAATTTTAATGTACTTATAGGAAACCAATCACTATACCTTTTAATAAATTCCAATATTTTTAATAGTTTTCCTTCTACTTAGATGTATCTCTAGACATGTACATAGGGTTATCAAATAGGATATCTCAAAATAGAATTTAAATTCTTATTAAAACATTCCTTTGATACCAACTATATAGACCTTGTTTTAAAAAAATATTAACAATACATATCATTTTTGTAATACATAAAAAATTACACAAGCAGACGCATAATGACCATACAAGTATAGTGTATTTGGAAACAAGGAATGATAAAAACTTTCACATAAGTGATCTATATTATCTCCCAATGTGTTATTCATGACATGAAAATTTCATAGGAACATCAAACATAATATATATCTTCATAACCATTGGAAGTAAACATTAAAATGGGTGATCATAAATGATTATTATGGGTAATAATGGGAGATATTGAAGAATAATTAAGAGTATAAGGGTATGAGAACATGATTATGAAAATAGAAGATCATACCCTATATATTAATGTTCATAAAACTAAATCATGAATTAATGAAATAGAGTTTATTAGGAATTTAATTTTATAAAAAAACATAAACCATAAAATCATAACATTGGGGAGAACACAAGGAATTTTAGCACACACATAATCATATAATATGATTTCTATTTTAGCCAAGTCATTACTTCCAAGAACATGTTGTAGTTTTGGTTCACTCTCACACCATATTTTTAGTCATGGTTCACTCCCATGGCCATCATAGTACAATGAGTTCACCCCCTGTGTAAAGAAATGATATTTACATGTTATATTTTTAATTTAATGGGAATTTTACGATTCTGTGAAAATTGATGGAACGTGATTCAGAGGCCCGGTGTGCTCAAAATCAATTTCTGAAGTTTCTCTCGAGTACGTTCATTAAACGTATTAGTGGGTTTTTATAACTATTGAACTAGTGGTCAAAATTTAAATCTGAAGGCATTGTTGAACTCGCAATGCCAGTTTTCAATTAAGGAGACTTTCACCTCGATGACAGTTAGACGAAGACGAAATTTAGTTTTTGGGTTTTCTGTGGAAATAATAAAATAAAATAAACTTTATATTATTTTATTTTGAGCATCCATATGGATATTTTAGGTGGGTTCTACTGGAACAAAACCTCCATGTGGAAGTTGGATGTGGGGACCACCAGACAATAACCTCCAATGAGATGTTAAGGTGGTGGGGACCGCCCGAACCATAACCTCTCATGAGGGGTTATGGTGGTGGGGACCATCAGGGATTAAACCCCCTTGAAACCCCACTTTAATTGGGAGAAACCCTCAAATCTCACAATTAATGATGGGGTGACTCTTGACCTCCTCTACCATAATTGTGCAAAAGAACATACCATTAATCTTTCCAACACACCACATAATTAATCCAATTTACATTACTTCAATTTGAATTGTGCCTATGATTAAATTGGAGAAACATATTTTATTATTGGGTATCTATTTTAATTGGTGGAATTGTGGAGAGGATGAGCTCTTGGGAGAAAGCTTCTCTAACAAAGAACACATTCTCCATGAATAATTTCAACAACTTCGACCTTCTTCCTCAGAACTTCATTCGACGTAGGACGTGTTCACATACAACAAACTGAAGTCTACCTTCTGGTGCCAATGTCAACCAACATAGAACAAGGTAGGGTTTTTAATTAAGTATGATTTTATTCCCTTGATTATTTACTTCTAAAAACATAGAATGTAGATCAACTTATAATCATGTTGATCCGCAGATGTTTTCCTCGCGAGTAGGGAATAAATTGTCGCTTTATATTGTAGGGGTTTATTAATTATTTGATTAAAACTTCCCATGTTCTCCCGTCTTTTCCCTTTGTGGTGTTGGGAATAGAAATTATCGAGGGGTTATAGGAATTGATGTTTTAAAACATAATCCATGCTTGTTCTTTCCTTATGATCTTGGTGAACTACTTTCTACCACTTTAAACGCGTAGGGTGCGGGCCAATGAAACATGGACCAACCCCCCGCAGTTATTTATTATGGTGTTCATTAAAATGGAGGAAGGCGACATTGATATCTAAGGTGACCAAGGAAACTGCCATGCCACCCACAACCTCTATGACCCGCGCCACCCCCATGATGCTCTAGTGCCCCGGCCGAACCAGATCTGCCGAGCTGGACAGAACCGCACAGCCTGCCTGTCGTGCCTCCTGCCGACCGCATCGCCTACTGGCTGCACCTCCTACCGGATCGCACTGCCCACCGGCCTCTCGAGCAACCCCAACTGCGACGGCCCATCGGCCTTCTGAACCACCCATCCACGCCAGCCTACTGGCCTGCCGGGCTATCTTGGGGTCCCTACTGAGTATTGTTATACTCACTCCTACACGGGCTATGCCCGCACCTTGTTGTGTTTGATATAGACGACGAAAAATTCTGACTGAGGCTAAGAGTTTCATGATTGTATGGTACCCAGAGGTGGACCATATGGCTTGTCGGCACATAGAGGACACGGAAGGACATGGAGTTCTGAGGAGACAATTTGAACCGACCCATCACGTTGGAACCTCAAAGGGAAATCCAGTAGCTGTATTTTTTTTCTGTAGTTGTACTAAATATTATTTTTACTTGTACATTCCTTTTGGGCTTGTATTCTGGCCCCTTTTACATTCTGCACTCTTTTATTATATAGTTTACATGGTGTTTCATCCAGCAGTGTGCTTTCTTGAGTGTGTGTTACAAGTTATAAAGGAAATGCCTTCCCAGTTAACGGGAATTATGCCTTTGGGTCTAGTATCCATTCCCTGTCCTATGGAAGGTGGGCTTGGGGTTGTCACGGCACCATCCCCGGGGGACGGGTCATGAAAAATTGGTATCATAGGAGTCGGTTCTACGTAGAACATAGGAATCTGATCATACTTTTATATGAATCAATATTTTTAAGGGTAGTGAGTGTGGTTCTCAGTTTAGGGAGTCCAGTATTAGTGCAGCGGAAAATTTATCCATACACAAGGACCCTGACTTTTGATTTCCAACTTAGTGCACGAAAACATGGATTGCGTGTGTGTTTTCAAAAGTTTTCTTCAAGTCGAATCAACCCAGGTCAGCTTACCAGGTATAAATTTTAATTGTAGCGCCCTTTTTCTTTTTAGGATTCCTTCACGTAGAAATCTATCTAAAGTTCCGAGAGTTGTACGCACTGATAACCTACCAAGTGAATTGGCAATACTGTAGGGACCTTTTCCCGTGGAGGTACCAGTAGTACCACTCCCCGTTGGACCACCGATACCACATACACCAAAAAAATATGGTGCACACCTCTTGAGTGCATTTCATGAGTTCCAGCACTAGAGGATACCCAGGTTCAGGGGAGAGATGGACCCACAGGCAGCTAAGGATTGGCTGGAGGATGTGGTGAGAGTTTTTCGACTGGTAGGGACACCAGCAGACCTCATGGTGATTCTTACTGCCATCATACTATAGGAAACCACATGCATGTGGTGGAGCTTGATGCTCTAGGTTCATGACGACGTGACACTTCTCTGGGCAGACTTCAGGAGCTAGTTTCTGGTAGAATTTGATCTAGTGACTCTTTGCGTAGTGTGAATTCAAGAGCTACTTAGTCTGTAGCAAGGTAGTATGACTGTAGCTCAACACTTAGTTAGGGTCACTGAACTCTCACAATACTCCACAGATATAGTAAGGGACCCATTATTTAGAGCCCAAACCTTTGAGTAGGGGCTCAGGCGGGAGGTCATGGCTTCGATGATCTCACTCAGCATCCCGATATAGGCATGGGTGTTAGAGAGAGACCTATTGGTTGATAGTTTCCATGTTAAGTAGTCACCAGTAGAGAGACCCACTACCTGTCATCACATAGTGGAGTCTACTGCAGCTGGCAACCAATAGATGTCACAGAGGTCCAAGAGGACCAGACCTACAGGTGTACGACTGCATGACTCTGGATCAGCTGTGCAGGGCACCAGAGACAGAGCCAGATATGCCATGAGCGAGTAGTGTTATGCATGCGACTGGGATGGTCACATGGCTCGTGAATATCCGACCCCTCATTCAGATGATCTGTAGACATTCGAAAGACAACTTATCTAGAGACAGTTGTTTGATCGAGGTGGTTTGCAGGGAGAAGGCAGATGTGATGGAGGAGATGGTCATGGAGCTGGTCATGGCAGACGATTTGAGATAATACCACCACCACTACCATTAGATCCACCCTGAATGGAGGGAGTAGGTGGACATGGGAGAGATCAGCTCCAGGCTGATGAGGCATATGATCATGGTGCTCTGGAGATGATTCGAGGTACGATCTGTTTCTACTACACAATAGTTGCAGGACTGATAGACACAAGTTCCAGTCACTCATTTATTGCCACTACACTCGTTCAAATCTTTGAGATTCAAATGGAGTTGTTGCCTCAATCATTATTGCTAGAGACTCAAACGGGAGAAGATTAAATGATTACACAGTACTTCCGATAGTGTGAGATTAATCTTGGAGGCAAGAGCTTCGGCTGGGATCTCCTAGTATCGGCGTCGAGGCCTTACGACGTCATCTTGGGTATGGAATGGTTATCAGCAGTCCATGATTCGATTGATTGTATAAGGCACAAAGTACAGTGTGTCTGGATAGATAGGACTAGGTTTACCTTCATCGGTGAGAAGGGAGCCTTTGCAGCACAGGATGGATTTTCTCGGAGGATAGTGCAGCTGATCACTCATCAGTTGGCTAGCCTTACCCTCAGAGCTGTTGATGTGGACTTATAGGAGAAGGGATTCATCCGGCCCGGTGTTTCAGCTTGGGCATCCATGATTCTATTCACGAAGAATGCGGATTAAAGCTTGAAGATTTGTTTCCACTACCGTTTCATGATCCAAGTGAACGTGAAGAACAAGTACCCACTTATGAGGATTGACAACCTCTTTGATCAGTTTAATGGAGCACGGTGGTTCTTAGAGATAGACCTCATATCAGGCTATCACTAGCTTAGATTATGAGATGTGGATGTGTAGAAGACAGAATTCACGTGTCATTAATTCCATTATGAGTTCTTAGATAGGCCATTCGGTTTAACCGATGCTCCATCTGTGTTCATGGGTAACATGAACATGATATTTCAGCCATACCTCGATCGCTTCTTCGTATACTTCAATGAAGACATTATGATCTAATCGTCTATTGAGGAGGATCATGCTTATCATTTGTAGGTACTACAGGACACACATTGAGAGCACATGCTTTATGGAAAACTCTTGACGTGCCCATTTTTTGGATCCCAGAGGTTCACTTACTGGGACATGTCATATTGGAGGCAGGAGCTATGGTAGATCCAGTGAATATTAAGGAAGTACTTTCTTTAGAGCCACCCTAGTGGGTGAGGATGGTGTAGAGTTTCATGGGTTTGACTGAATACTACATGAGATTTATGCCAGATTTCACTAGAGTTGCAGCACGACTATAAGCTCGGATAAAGAAAAGGAAACACATTGTGTGGTCAGAGAGATTCTGGCAATGATTTTGGGAGATGAGGTAGGGGATGACAAGTGCCCGCAGCTTGAGGCATCCGAAGAAAGGCATAGGGTACATAGTTTACTACGACACATCAGGGACCAGACTTTGAGGTTTCCTGATGTAGGAGTGAGAAGTGATAACATATGGATCTCGAAAGCTGAGACCACATGAGCATAACTATGCTACCCTTGAATTGGAGTTATCATCGGTGGTCTTAACCTTAAAGATGTAGAGACACAATCTAATAGTTGAGTGTTTTACCGTGTACTCTGTTAACAAGAGTATCTGGTATATCTTCTCTTAGATGGACCTGAACCTGAGACAGCGGTGTTGGATTGAGTTCCTCCACAAATATGACTTTGAGATAGTCTATACTCCTTGGAAGGGGAACGTTGTTGTAGATTCACTCAACAAGAGATCTGGTATACATCTGCAAGGCGAAGCGATGGAGCAGCAAGACGCTTTGTAGATATCCTTTGTGGATAGAGATGGAGTAGATTTTATTAATTCTCTTATAGTCACTCCTCCACTTATTCATAGATTCAGGGATGCAAAACATGTAGATGATGACTGCGATACATGATGATCATAGATATCCAGAGTACGAACACCTGATGGATTTTTTGAAGGTCGGGAGAACGTCATCCTCTTCAGAGGACGTACCATGGTACTGGTGTCACATTATGAGGATGTTTTGAGGGAGTTACATACATCCCCTCTAGCAGTACATCCAAAAGTGGAAAATATGTACCAGGACCTCTGACGACAGCATTGGTGGCTGGGAATGAAGAAGGCAGTAGCAGAGTTTGTCTATAGATGCCTCACTTGTGAGCAAGTGAAGGCAAAGCATCATGTACCACCGGTCTTGGTTCAGCCTTTATAGGTTCCAGAGTGGATTTGGGATGGGATATCCATGGACTTTGTGACAGGAATTTCACATACATCCAGGGGACATGACTCGATTTAGGTGATCATTGACCAACTAACGAAGTCGGCCCACATCATACCGATCAGAGAGCAGGGTTTTCTAGAGATGTTGAAACGCCTCTATATCCAGGTGATTGTGTGGATACAGGGAGTACCCACAACGATTTCCTCCGATCATGATACTTGTTTTACATCCCTAATATGGAATGTGTTGTAGGAGGCTTTCGGGGCGCATCTTCATTTGAGCACCGCCTTCCATTCTCAGATGGATGGTCAGACTGAGCGAACCATTTAGACCCTCGAGGAAATGTTTCAGGCTTGTGTCCTCGACTTTGGTCGCTGCTCGGAGGATCACTTTCCTTTGGTGGAGTTTTCATACAAAAACTACTATCACTTTACCATAGGGATTTCACCTTTAGAGGAATTGTACGGGTGACCTTACAGATCACCTTTATGCTAGACTAACCTAGATGAGTCAGCACTAGTGGGACTAGGGATGGTACGAGCTACCACAGAGAAGGTGCATATCATCCTGGAGTGGATAGAGACTGAACAGAGTAGGAAAATTCCGTATACTGATAGGAGATGGAGTCCTCTAGAGTTCATGGATGGAAATCACGTCTTTCTATGGGTCTCACCATGATGATATTTTTAGATATTTGGCCGAAGAGGTATGTTTTCTCCGAAGTTTATTAGACCTTTTTAGGTCCTCAGTAGTGTTGGCGAGGTGGCATACTGCTTAGCTCTTCCAACTCAGTTGCACCGGATGCCGACGTCTTCCACGCATCCCAGATAAGGAGATACGTGCATGAACCTTCCCACATAATCGACCATTGCGGGCTAGAAGTCGATGATAGGGAGACTTTTACGGTTGTTCTAGTAGAGATTTAGGATCAATTGAAGTAGGTAATTCGTGAATGGTCGATACCTATGGTGTGCATTTGCTAGAAGCATGTGAACTTCTAAGATAGAAAATATAAGTGGGAGGCTCAGATGCATGCTCATTACCCCCACTTGTTTACCTAGTTGATTTGTGGCATATGAGGATGTAGACCCCTGAGGTGGTGAGAATTTAAAGACCAGGAATTTCCAAGTAATTTTTTTTAAATTAAATGTGAATTTTACGAGTCCGAGAAAATTGACGGTACATGATTCATAGGGCCAATGTTCTCAGAATCAATTTTTGATTTTTTTTTCTGGTATGTTCAGTAAACGTACGAGAATGTTTTTTTAACTTTTTAACTGGTGCTCAGAATTGAAATCTGAAGGCACCATTGAACTTGCAGTTCCGGTTTTTGCTTAAGGAGACATTCACCTCGATGACATATAGATGAGGGGGAATGTTAGTTTATGGGATTTCCGTGGAAACAATAAAATTAAATTAAATTCATTTTATTTTATTTTGAGCATCCATGTGGAATTTTTAGGTGGGGTCCCCCCTGAACTAAACCACAATGTGGATGTTAGAATTTGGGACTACCAGACCTCAACCTCCCAGGAGAGGTTAAGGTGGTGGGGACCACCTGAACCATAACCTTCCATTATTGGCTATGGTGGTGGGACCACCTGAGATTAAACTCCTATAAAACCCCCCCTTTAATTGGAAGAAACCCTCAACTCCCAAAATTAATGATGGGGAGCCTCTTGACCTCTTCCACCTTAATTGTGACAACACACATACAATTTATCTTGCCAAAGCACAACTTAATTGAGAAAATTTAATATAATACAATATTAATTGGACCTACGATTAAATTGGGGAAATACTTTTTATTATTGGATATCTCTATTATTTGGTGTAATTGAGGAGAAGAGGAGCTCTAGGGAGAAACCTTCTCCAATGAAGAACATCGACGACTTTGACCTTTTTCCTCAGAACTTCATTTGAAATTGGACGTGTTCTTCTACAATGAATCGATGTCCTCCATCTCATTCCAACATCAAACAACATCGAAAAAGGTAGACTTTTTAATTAAGTATAATTTTATTCCCTAAATTATTTCCTTTTTAAAATGAAGTACATGGATCAACTTATTATCAAGTTGATCCGCTGATGTTTTCCTTGCGGGTTGGGAATAAATTGTTGTGGGAAGTTGTAGGGGTTTATTCATTATTTGATTAACACCTCCCATGTTCTCATATCTTTTTTTCATTTGTGGGGATGGGAATAGAAATCATTGAGGGTTTATGGGAATTGGTGTTATAAAATATCTTCCATGCTCATTCTTTGTAAATGTTCTTGATGAACCGCTTGCTACCACTCTAAAGGCAGAGGGTGCTGGACAAACAAACATGGCCCGACCCCCGCTGTTCTTCTTTGTGGTGTTCTTCAAAATAGAGGAAGTTGAAAACGGCATCAAAGGGGATGAAGGGAACAGTCGTGACCCCTGCGAAGTCTATGACCTGGGCCACATGTGCAACACTTCGGTGCCCTGGCCGAATCGGCTCCGCCACCTCAGGCCGAACCGCGCAGCCCGCCGGCCACATCACCCACCGACAGCGCCACCCACCGGCTGTGCTACCTGCTGGAATCCTGAGCCACTCCGACCCTACCATCCCCCCGGCCATCTATACCACCCTATTCATTCCAGCCCACCAGCCTTCAGAGACCCTGGCTGAACCGGACCCTCGCGGCGCCCTGGCAGATTCCGCTCGCGCCCTCACGGTGCCCTGGCCGAACTATTATGCACCCTCGCTGTGCCCCGACCAAACCGGCAAGATCCCTCTCTTCGCCGTAGCCAAAACATCCCTGAACCCTTGCCCATGCCGCCCTCTCAGCGCCCTCTAGGCCGAGCCACCCATGCCAATCCCTCCAGCCGAAAACGCCCTCGCGCCGACCCACAAGTGGTCCACACCCTCGCAGTTGGTCTTCACCCTCTCAGCCCTCCACGGCCCCTCACGGGCTGCTAGGCCTTGCCCAATGGGCCAGGCCAAACCAAACGGGATTGCCCACCCAAAGGGCCGGGCTGACCCGAACCGGGTCGCACCGACCGGGTCTGACCGGACCCAGGCCCACTATGACCCTTTACTTCTTTTGGCAATATCATTAGCATTGGACATCCTTTTGATGAATCGTCAGTGGCGCTGATAATCTTGGTGCATGATAGTCCCTTTGAGTATACCGGACTTTAGTTTGGGGTATAGTTGAGATACGACCAGGTTGGATCATGAATAAATCCAACCGGGCCCCTTGGACTAAAAAGATAATAACTCATAGACCGGGCATATAATTTATGCGCCATCTGTTGTGCTGAGAACCCTATGAGATGGAAGGCCTTTGTGATACTACTTCGTGCGACTTCATGGTAGTTGGATTATCGACCTGTAGATCATGGAAGGGATCCTCCCTGAGAAAACTGAGCATAGTGCGGAGACCTAGTAGCAGGCAGAGAACCGACGACTGCTAACTGTTTCACCCAGATTGACTCTACTAGCCCGGTGTGGAGCACCTTTAATTTGCGGAAGACCCACAGTGGAGAAGTGTGTGTGGTGAAGCCGCGGACCCATGGTAATTGATAGGATTAGTACCTCATCAGGCTACAAGGGGGATCGCACTTGGTGACGCGACAGAGCTGTAGTGGAGAAGCACGCTTGGTTATGCGGCAGACCCACTATACTCGACAGGAGGAGAACCTCACCAGGCTACGAGGGGGACCACACATGGTGACACGACAGACCCATGGTTGGGAGCGCCTTTGGGTGATAGTAAAGAAACATATTACTTGACTGGATGAGTGCCTTAGTAGTCCAATGTTAGTGGGAAGCGTGATTGGTTCCGCGAGAGGCCCACTGTAATCGATTGACAATGAGTTCTCATGAAGTCAAGGTTTCGATAATGTGACAATATATTTTACTTGATAATACCCCAAAAATAAAATACTGGATGAACTAATTCAGAACTTTTTGTGTTTTCCTCAAGATTGAGATGGATTACTTAATAACTTAGGTATATGTATTGGAATATACCTAAGTAGGGTTATCTGTTGATTTCATACTTTGTGGTTTATCCTTGGTAATTTTGTGATACCTTTAGCATCTCAGGGTCAGTACTGAGTATCGTTATACTGACCTATCCACGGCCTATTCCCCAAACTTGTTATGTTGGATGAAGATGACAGAAAACGCTGACTGAGGCTGAGAGTACCAGGACTGGATGGTAACCGGAGGTGGACCATACAGCTTATCGATACACAGAGGATATGGATGGAAGTGGAGTGTTGATGAGACAATCTAAACCTACCCTTCTAGTAGGAACCTTGGAGGATGATCCAGTAGCTATCTTTTCTTTTTCTTCAGTTGTATTGCATTTCAGGTGTACATGTACTTTCCATTTGGGTTTGTATTCTGGCCCCTTTTACTTTCAACACTCTTTTGTTATACTGTTTTCTAGGTTTTTTGTCTATCTATGTTCTTTATTGTGTGTGTGTGTGTGTTACAGGTTATAAAGACAATGCCTACCGATTTTTAGGTAATTAAGTCTTTGGTGCTGGTCGCCAGCCCCTAGCCTATGGAAGGAAGGTTTGGGGTATTCATGGCACATGACTCAGGGATAGGTCGTGACACATTGTACCATATTGGTATTCATGGTTTACTCAAATCCATGCCTTAGTAGTCAAAATTAATTCCATGGAATTTATAGTCTACCCCAAGAGGCATAAATCATTACCCAATAAGTTTGATAGATATATATTCACCACTCATAACATATTTAAATTATACATACATGTGCCACAAGATAAAAAATAACTATATCATATCATTTGAAATGAAATGGATATTATAAACACTTAATCATATTGTAACCTGCAGGAAAAATAATGTTTGATAATCATTTCAACATAAACATAACACTTGAAAAAAATTGGGTTTGAAAAAAATATAACACGTGAAAAAGAAAAGAGTATCATCAATATCATACCATAAAAACATAATCCATTTAAATAAATAATATCAATGGAAACATTGATTAATTCCCCCAAAAATAATGAGTATCACCAATAGATGTTACTTACATTGGAAATGTTATTTAATGATCTTTTAAATTAAATTCTGAGGAAAAATCCCTTTTTTCATTTAAAACTATTTCTAAAACATAAAACCATTTTAAAATCCATTTTATTGGAATAAAGAATTGAAAACTTATAATCGAATCATTTAATAGCACAAATCATTTTTTAAATCATTTTAACATGAAAATTTCATTTAATGATTTTTTATAACATTTTTCAAAACATAGTTTTTGATTGCAATATAATTCTAACCGAAGAGAGGGATGATCATATTTTACATAAAACATAATCCTATGTACCAAATAATGGAATAATGGTACATATATAGAGAGTTATATTGAATAAAAAAGGTTACCTAATCACATGATTTTTCATGAGATATGGATCTTAATAATTTATCAATGTAATCATAAACATAATCAATCTCTAAAAACTATGTAATTGTCTCAATAATATCTTGTAACAGGGTAACATGGTTTCACATAATCTATGTAATAAAAAAATTATACGAAATATACAATTTCATGATATAAAATCTATAATGAATGTATATAAACCCCCCCAAATAGAATTCATTTGAATAATAAAACATGAGTTTCAATGAAGGAAATTTGAGACTATACTATTTTACGGATTTGGTAACATTTGAAACATACAACCCATGAATTAATGTTCATAAAATGGATATGTGAAGACACATAAATTTAATAATATGACACATATAATGTAATAATATAAATTATATACACTACACTTAAGGAAAGAGTAGAAAACATAGCCTGTATCTCATGAAAATGAGAAGTGAGATGAAATCCCCTTACCTTATATCTTCACTCTCATCAGACTCGTTAAATCCACAAATAAAATAAATATAAAATTTATTATTTATATTTTACATAATAATATTATTATATATAATACCATATATGGTTATATAATACCTTAATATTACCCTCTTGTTAATAATTTTATATAATGGTTTCACTTCTGATAATATTCACTTTATTATTTGCATGTGCCTTATTTGTTTGTATCATTGGTATTAATTATTTATATCCTTATTTAAAGTATGTAAAACATGATATAAATATCATTTATATAAATTATATTGTTATTATAATAATATATGAATATATAAGTATGAAATAGAAGACATGGTTCATGGATCCGACATGTCTTACATACACTAGAATGGTATTTCTAGTTAATTATCGTGTTTGAAGATATATAGAAAATGAAATATATGAATATATATATATATACATATAAATCATCATTAAAGTATATTATTGATAACATATATGTCTTATATATTCACTAAAACCATCCTTAATACCATCCATGTAATTGTGAATGAATCATATCTCATGGAGGGTGTGGTAGTGCACCCATCCTCAAATGAAATTATCATATTTACACAAAATTGAAGGTAAAGATATATCCATTTCAAAAGTAATATATAAGATTAAATAAATAATAAATATAATATATAACATATATGAATATTTTTTCCATCTTGATTACCATCATGACATATAGTAAGGAAAATTGATCAATTATTATTTAGTCTGGGGGTAGTTCGGGATATAAAAAAATAATGTGTTTCGTATCCATTATATGGAGAAGTGTGTAGTTTTAGAAATAATATAAAGTATAGAAACATTTTAGTATATTGATGATATGAGTGTCTTTATACAATCATGAATAAATAATTTTGTGAAGGCATAATAAAAAAATAGAAGATATGACTTGATAGAATATGTTTCCTTTTAATGGGGTAACACCTTTTGTTATGTGAAAAATGGCTTCGTTGGATTTCCATTGGGAAAATGTAAGGATTTTAAGAGGGATTAATTATTTATTTGATGTTTATTCGGTAGTTATTGGATGATATTAAGGGGTTATAGAGGTTTCATGATGTTGGAGAAGTGGTGTCCTTTAATAAGGAATGAAAATGACTCACATGGTATTTTTGAAATCAAGTTATGTGTACCCTTGTTATCAAACAATGATATTCATAAAAATCAATAAATTAACAATAATGGATGTTTAATTTCTGATTAATGTATATAAAATGGCTGTTTCAAAGTTTTCTATTTCATTTTGGTTCTTAAGATTATGTTTTAGTCCTCAGTTTTTCTTAATTTTACCTAAATCAATGTCATTAATTTCAATTACATAAATTAATCTTTTTGATAAAAAATGATCACATTATTAGAAATTAGAAATTATTATTATTAAAAATATAAAATCCAATTTATAAAATTCCAATAACATAAGTGGACTAAATTAATTAAAATCTAATTCCATAGTGGTGTTGACAATGCATGTTTTTAAAGTAAAAAAGGTTAAAAGTTTGATAAGAATTTTTATCGAATTTCAATGTAAAATTGGTTCCAATTAATGAAAATGGATTACTTTTAAAATAAATAATGTAATTAATATTTCAAACCAATTTAAAATATAATTTATTCTTAAAAATTAATAAGATGAAAAAATTGTTTGGAATTACTATAAGTATTTTTCACATTACATCAAAAAATAATGAATCTCTAAAAATCCCCGAAAATTCTCCCGAAGCTAACATTGAAATTCAAAATTAAAATATGAAATTTATTTGAACATTTTTGAAAATATATATATTTATAAAATTAATTTTATTATTTATTATATACGAACAATAAATGGAGTTTTTCTAGAAACGTTATTTTTAAACAGTAATGGTCTTTAACCAAAATCATATGTTTCGTTATCAATACGTCTTATTTATATAAAAAATATAAAAAATATTTGAAAATAAGTTATTATTATTAATATTATTATGTTTAATTTCTAGTTTATAATTAACTCATTTAAATAATTATAACAATAAAATGATGATTCTTATAGACATTGGTGATGCATGTAACATACGCCAATTTTGTGTTTCGGGTAACATCGCCATGTCGGTGAATCATGAATGTAATGTTTGAATTAGTTAATTTCAAGAAAGAAATTTAAATTTAAATTATTTGACTTTAATTTCCATGAAAACTCAGGGTGTTATAAGAGGACCATATGATATATAGTTTAAATTGATTTTTTAGAGTCAATCAAGGGAGATAGAAATCATTTAGCACTGGAAACCAATTTTATAATTTCATCTTTTTTTATGTTTTTATGATTTTTGGAAATTAGTTTTTATCATGATACTATAGGGATTCATATTTTATAAATTATACCCATGAAATTTATATAGCTTCAATATTTTTTAAAGTGGGATGTTTATATTTTTATTGGAACATTATAGATATGTATTCTATTAATTGATAGATGTATGTGATCATTATTATTTTTATTTTTATTATTGTCCTTTTATTTTGGTATAATAACTAAATGAAAATCCCAAAGTCCAAAACATCCATTTTACAACCTCTAGAGTATGATGAGAGAAGATAGAAAAGATAAAACACCCTTAGTTGATGCTCTTTTGAGTTGTTCTTGAATTTTGATGCATTAAATGGTGGGATACATTTTAATTACCTAGAGTACATTAATCCCATGTTAGTACCATATAATTAATTAAAAACAAAAAATTCTCCTATGGTAATGATAAAACCATATATTATATAGAAAATTATCATTATGTTTTTTAATATTTTGGGAATTGATTACTGAATATTGTTTTTTATTAACTAGATTGTAAACCATTTCAATATACCATAAGACTTCACCATAAATTTTTAATAGAGTATAACTTGATATGTGGTCGTTTGTGGGTACCTAATCTAGAATTATTACCTAATTTGTGTGGGCGACTTTACTAATGTGATTTATCGTATAATTCGCCATTAATATATTACCGTACATTTACAAAATAAACACTTTTAAAAACTTTTCAATACCACTTCCCTATTTAGAGCATCTATCTTCTCAGTAGGTACCTAGTATTTTAATTTTTATCATAAACTAGTTATTTTTATTCCCATAAAATAAGAAATTAATTTCTATAAAACATATATAATTTCATGGAATCTTTTAAATTGTATGTGTTTATTATTTGTAATGTGTATGTTGTTTTTGAATACTATTTTATCACATTGATAATTACTTCTATAATTTTAGTTGGAATATCCCATTGATCATTACATAATTAATCACAAAACTATTCTAAAGGGTGTTCTCAATTGGGTTTTTGATCATTTAAAATGACGAAGATATTTATATTAGTTCAATAATTTCTTTCCAACCTAAAATACTTATGTATCATTATTTTATAAATTAAACATCATTAAGCTAATATATTAGAAATAAATAATAAATATACTATAAACTAAAAGTTTGAAAAAAAACTAAGATAACATTTTTTACATAGTTTGCACATGAAAAAGGCATAACAGCCCAATTTTTTTTATTTGTCAAAATTTATTACATTATTTGAAATCACATCACCCAAAAAAATTCATTTTCCAACCATGGAGGGGAAATTTCCCAAATTAAGAACAAACCCTTTTTAAATAATTTTTTTAATAATTTATATATATATTTCAATAATAGAATATTAATTATTCAAAAATAATGATTCCATTTAAAAAGACATTGATACATTCTGTATGAAAAAAATTCCATAGAACATTATAATGTTTAAATGACATTAAATAATATGGATGATGAAATATTTTTTATAAATCATGTGTATTTATATGTGAAGGATATTATTTCATAATTATATGTATAAAATAGGACATAAAATAATTATGATAATTTATAAAATAAATAGAAGTGGGTTTTTTTATAAAAGTCTCGCTAATGTATTTCCAATTAAGAACATTGGACAATGATAATTCCTAATCACATTGTTGGAATTACTAATGTCAAGATCATAGAATAAAACATATTATTACTCTATATGTGATGTGTTAATTCATTAAATGACATAGCCTTCTTGATCTATAACACATTGCATAGATCCTTAAGGGTATAATACAATATATATGTTTCCTTATCACCAAACTATAAACAACTAACATATGGGGTAACATATTATTCTTGAATCTATACCCACATTCCCACACATGTTACTTCCACATACATTGTCCCCACTCGTGCACATGTTGTGAGACATATAATGTTTTCAACCATAATTTTAACACTTAAAATAAACAATTCATAACTATAGATTTATTATCATATAGGATACAAAAAATAATGATTCACATTTCTAACATGGTACCCATAATTTAATATTTTTATGTTTTAATTTTCCTCAGATAACACACTCTCCCCCCATTTAATAAGCATTTCCCTCATTGTGGACCCCATACAACAACACATGATACTAAAACTATATTTCTTTATTAATATTAAGCGATATACCATGTTCTATAACCAAACAACATCAGGCATTGATCATGGTCTTCTAAACCAATTAATCTTAAATAATAAATATGTTTCATTACCAACACAACATCAGATAATATCAACTATGAATATTTATTAGACTATGAATTTTCCCATATTCCAATACATATTATTTTAGGGATAATTATTAACAGACACATACCCAAGAAAACATCCACATACATAACATATCCTATCGGTACTCTAGAAAAAGTGTGATTAATTGTTGATTTCTAATGAAGTTGGATCCAAAAAATTATTGTTCCTATTCTTTACATGGGTATTTCAATATATCGATTTCATTATTGACATAAATTTTTTTAAAAAAAATAAATACATATATAGGGAACATGGTCTGAAGGACTTTTTCCCAAATTTCATATCATATATTGATCCAAAATTTAATTACTTGATATACCATTTTCATGAATATATGTTTATATTGATAATGAATTATATTTCTATCATACCTTCATAAATAATGGAAAATATTAAATAAATCATATTATATATCATTAACACATCCTTTCATGTCAATTTTGTTTTACAATTATAATGATGAGAAATTTATGATTCTAATATAACAATTTGAGTAATCATAGAAGTTGATGAATTTTACAAAAATGTAATCAACTCTATTGAGATTATATAAAATAATACAGCTAAATAATGTTAAAAATGTTATTAGATATATATAGTATATGAGAAATATAGTGGAAAAAATTAATCAATTATTATTTATTGTGTCTAAATTATTATCATATTTTTGATAAGTGTACGATGTTGAAATAAATTTCAATGCGCAACCCATCTACCATAAATATTGATTCTTTTCTCCCATTGGATCATGTTCCCTTTTCATGAACATTGACTTCCTAAAAACATATGGTCACTAGTTGTTAATGATATTAATATATAGTGGAAACATTATTATTTGTGAAATATTAGAATATTATCTCCACCTCTAACTCAAGTCATCATCCAAAAAATGATAACAACAAAGAAATATATAAATGGGCCCTATATGATACAGTGTAATGGTCAACCAATCATATATCCATGTAATCACATTCCATGATAATTTATTTTAATTTATTATATATATAAATGTGGAAAACATAATTGGTATCCTATATCATTAATTCATAATTTAGATGACTTATCTTACCACATGTTGCACATAAGGTAGTTAGGTTTACATGTTTTTGATGTTATATTATAAAATATATCTTATCTCAATTAATATATTAAAGAATATGGCTCATAAAATGACGAGATTGAAATATATTTTTATGAAAAGTTCATTATATAATTCCAAAATACAGAAAATGAAATTATTATATTTTCTCACAACTCATAGATTCCCCTTTCATGTTTAGATAAAAGAAAGGTTTTCAGTGAGTCAACATATTTGTAAGAAATGTGAATTTATCCAACATACTCAAACTGTTAATATTATCCAATAAATCATATTTTATATGTAAATTGTTTTACATAATATTGATGAATGGAATGGATTACCATATCGGATTTCTGATCATAATCTTAGACCAAGAGACAAGACCCTTAATGACATAGACAACATTGTAGATTCACCCACAAAAATATCAATAATGTTTAATATATATAAAATATCTCAATATAAAATAAAAAAACAAAAAAAAGAAATACACATCTGAAAAATATATTTTCAATATATTAAACATATATTATTCCCCCGAGGATACATTTTATACCAAGAAGAAGAAGTTTTATATATCTACAAGGACATATATATATAATTTTACTTTTATAGAACCAAAATATATAAATATTTTGAGAGCACATGAAGAATTATTATTTTATAAATTCAATATAATAAATAATTGTTTAACAGTACATACATTTACAACCTACTCATTCCAAAAACCATTCTGAATTAAAAATCATAGACCATCCACAAAATAAACTACATCGTTTAAGATTCCAACTAATGATTCTATCAATGGGGATAGAGTATCTAAAATACATTTGGATGGTTTAATCCCATAAAATTGAAATAATATTATATAAATAGAAGATTCAAATACATGGATATTACATCATTTAATATGAATATTTACAACATATCAAAAATGAAACCCCAAGGACCATAATAGTTTATTGTGTTTGGAAATGTGGAAGATAATCTAAAAAATTGGTAAAATATATTCATTGTTTCCAATAATGATATATCCCCTAGGAACATCTACTTTAAACCATTATTTATATCATAAGGAAAGGAAACATAATAATGGGGTGAGCTCAGTTGCTTATAAATTGTAAAAAAGAGATATATAAGAAGAACATGATAATTAGGTTTTGAGAACATGATATTAACAATTAAATATCATATAATGCATTACAAAGATCATATACATGAATCGTGGAATAAATATTTTTAGTTCATGAGACATTTATCATAATGGAATCAAGACCATAAGCCATGAAATAATAATATAGGAATACAAAAAATAATTTATGTTTTAAAACAATGATTATAAAAGGATTTCCATTGAGTTCAAAAAATAAAGAAAATTCCATATAAGTGGAATGGGTTCACACCCCAACCCATCATAGAAGTCATGATTTACTCCCAAGACCATCTTAGTGGAAAATGTCCCCAACTGAACTGAGTTCCCTCCAATTTCAATTACTCTACTAAAAATCCATGATGACACCCCATTCTAGCCACGTATTATTGAACCATGTTATCTTATAGTTACACCCATTTATTAATAATCTGGGTTCACTTCCTATTCAAGTAATCAATTACTAAATCTAGTCCACTACTTTTTCCAGCCATGTATTACTAAACTGAGTCAATTTACCATTCGAAACCTATCATGTAACACCCCAAGATTTCATTGTGTGTTATTTCTTCAAAATAATTCAATAACTTGCACTACACGCAACACCGAGTTCAATTGCACCGTGACTTACAAAAAAGCCATTAAAAGAGGTCCTGAATAGCATTAACTACAATTTTAACTTTATATAATCCTTATAATTTTAGAATCCATTTTATGAGTTTCTTAGTCATAATGCAAGAACAGATTCATTTTCAGTATTGCACTTTTATCAAATTTTGATAGTGAAACCATTTTAAATACAATATTTTAAGCTTTTTGACTAAATGGAGACATCAAAAAATTTAGAATGAAACATCCCAAGCTTCCACGGTACGCTTTCCTTTGAATAAAACAGTAGCGTGTGTTGTACACAACGTCGAGTTTTAACACACACCACAACCGATCAAACTAGCCGTTATGAATAGTAATACCTAAATTTTGAAATTATATATATTTTATATTTTGAAATGGACTTCATTTTTGGATTCGGAATATCGAATTTAGCCTAAGGTGAAATTTTGGTACTTTTCAGATAACTTTCATATTTTGATGAATAGTGAAAATTACTAAATTTTAATTAAAAACAACTTTTTTAATCAAAATAATTAATAGTGATAAATTATGAATTTGAGTGGTTTTAAAGTATATTTAGAATATATTTTTATAATTTAATATAATTTTGGTCATTAGACATAATTTTACAATTAAACCGAACATAAAAAAGTGTCACTCTTTTGATAGTTATTATCTCTTAAAAACACGTTTTTTGTTTTGACAGCGGGAATTAATTTTAAATTAATTTCTGCCACTTCTGTGTTTTGGATTTAGAAAAATGGATTCCATATTTGGAATCAGGATGTTCAAATTGTGTAAATAGGTAACTTTTATTTTTAGACATTTGGAATAATTAATGCGGTAAATATTTTATTTACCATGGTTAAGGGTAAATCCGGTAAATAAGGGTTAACAAATAATATTATAATAATACTAAATTACCCTAAAACGTGTCTTAACCATATTGGTTGATACATGGTCGACCATGGTCATCTTTGGGTCGATTTGGGGACCCCATGGATCCACTTGTAAGTGATAATGACACTTTATTTTAAATAAGTTAAAATGAATACAAAAATGACACAAGCATATATCTTTTAGAAAAAAAATTGTTACATAGGGTTATATATGTTGGATTTTAGATTATAAATATTCATTAGAAAGATAAAGAGATTTCCTACATAATGATATTTTATTTTAAATTTTTAGACATTAAATAATTTATTTTAGTTATGACACAATGATGATGCAGTAATTACTATAATAGTGAAAAATTAAAATAATTGATATTATAAATACCCAAATAAATATAATATGAAACTGTTAATGAATTAAACTAATTTTATAGGATAATATGATATATTAGGATTGATTTAATTGACTTTGTTTGAAGTAATCAATCTGTTATGAGTTTCACAAAAATCAACTATTGAATAGTGTCAAAATTGACATAAAAGAGTTCTTAAAACAAATATTATATTATTAATTGATATTAAATTCCTAAAAATCTAAGGTTCGTCCAAGAAACTTATATCATGATAGGTTCATCATTAATTTACCACTTGGGGGTCTCTTGGATGTATATAGTAAGTTTATTAACCATATTATATAAAAATACAAAGAGACACTGTAAAAGTGAAACTAATTAACTTAGAGTTAATACTTAAAGATAAGGTTAATATATGTACCCAAACCTGTCTAAATTCTATTGGTTGAGTGGTTTTCGACCTATCCCCACCTTAACTTTTGAATAATCAACTTTGGAGCCATTAGAAACCGAATATGAATTTATTATAAATTAATATTTCTAGCTTTTCCAAAGGTGCCCCTCACACCTCTTATAAAAGGGCACTCATCCTTCTCATTTCTTCACACCTTCAAAGCCTTTTGGTTCGGCCAAACTCTGCCCAAATACTCTCCCAACATCCCTAACTACAACCTAGAGGCCTTAGTTTGATCAGAAAGCCAACCTAAGGATCCCTTTTGATCAAATCAAAAGGAAGAACCCGAAGAAGAGGTAATGATTTCACCACCCTTTTCTAAGTTCCTTTCTTCTTCCACTTCCTCTTTCTTTGTTCTTACCATTCTAAAAATAATAACTACAGTGTCATACATATACTGTGATGTTATTATAAATATGGTAAAACCATATTCAGTATTCTATCCACCCTTTGAATAACATGTCACCATACGTGCGTACGTACGGCTTACCGTCTCCACGTCGTGGTGTAATTGTTATTCAATATATTATTAGTTGGATGGGTATAATAATGATGTGTAACTCATGTAAATAATAAATATAACATGTTAATGATTCTGTATATATGATATACCATCCATTTATATATTATTTTAATATCAAAAGAATGATATTGTCGCTCGTGCGTACGTACGGACTACCGTCTCCACGAACGCGATGAGATTCATTCTCCATCGTATCCATTCAAGTATAATTATCATTTGATGATTTAAAAATTATTTTTAAGGACTTGATATCATTATGGATATGAATAATATACAAACTATCCTTTACAAACATGTCTTACGTAACAAAACATATAAAAGAAAACAAGTAAGTTAACACCCGAAACGACGATAATTCTAAGATATTATTAACAAATCAATGTTAAAAGATCATATATGATATCATATTAATATATATGATTCTTGTATAATTTAATAACAATTATTTCACCATTATACAGGAGGTTAACCTACCCCAACCAAGGAAAAGTAAAAGGTAAGGGTTATTTCACAATCTCTTCATTATCCGAGGTTGTTTATACGTAATAATGTACTGGGATCTCTTTATCATCCACATCCATGTTTCTTAAAAATGTATTTCAAAACATTTTTACTATTTACTAAAATATTAGTTAAAGTCATTTATACCCTTTTTGACTTTTATAAGTGGTTTATAAAGGAATCTTTCCGTCATTTTCAAAACAAGGTCCTTTTTAACCTTTTCGACAGAATTGAGGTAAGAATGTTTTTTTAACTTATACGGCGGGTGAGGTTATTTTACGCCGTTATAAAATCTTCAAAGCTTTCTTTACAAGATTATAAGAATATTTTCAAATTAAATTTTTTATTTTATAATTATTTGACTTTTAAATGATTTCAAAAAAAGATATATTTCTCTCAAAAATATGAAAATCCAGGGAAAATGTATACGTATTTAACGCAAGCTTAAAAATGTTTTCAGAAAACCTGACTCTCGAGTGTGGTAGATAGGAAGGGATTGGGAGTGGACCCATCATTGCCTATAACTAGTCGAGCAGTCTCAGAATTAGTTATTTTGTTTTCATACGCTTGCATAATGATTTCAGAAAAACACTGGAGTATATTTTACCAATTTTAAACGTAAGTATCTTTTAAAAAAATTGCATCGGTAGGTCTCATGAGACAAACTAGTGTCTTGGCACAAGGCCTTGACAAAATCTTATTTATAGTCTTGGCACGAGGCCTTGGCTATGTGGTTATGATAGTCTGGCATTATGCATTCCAACATTATGAAAGTGGTTATTGATTTTTTCATGTGATTATTCGATTAGTAGAATATCCATGTGAGTAAGTAAATGGCATTATTTCATTTTATTTATGCCATACCATGTTGAATGTTCATGTTTGAAAGGCTTTTGTTTTAGTTATACATTGCCTTAAAAGTTTATTCTTATTTATGAAAGTTTCCGCTATATTGTAATCCTTACTGGGCATTTGAGCTCACCCCTTTTCTATGTTTTATTTTTCCCAGGAAGTGAAGAAGTAAGTTATGAATGACCTGCAGGGATATTATGTGGGGATATGAGTGTGGATTATGGAGACAATATATAGTTGTAGTAGTTTTTCGTTTAATGATGTAATGTAAAACTTATGAATATATCTAGTGTTTCCAAGGCTACTAAACCAATCGGTCTTTCGAGATTTGATCTTTCTTGTGATCATGCCAATGTTACGAAGTAATGCACCGACTCTGGGTAGCTGGGGTCGGGGCGTTACAGTTGGTATCAGAGGAAGTTTAGTACAAACCTTGGAAGCTAGATTTAGATAAACTCTGATTAGAGCACGTAGACCTAAGATGAACTTTGAGGATTAGTATAGAAGAACTTCCTAGAATTTTGGTATTGTAGAGATTTTGTGAGTTTTCTGAGCAATACATCCCTGTCTGGATACGAGCAGGTAGAGGCGGCTCTGGCACAGATGTACCTAGGGTAAAACCCGAAAACACCGCTTTGAGCTAGACTCGAACGGGAACTGGTGCACGACAACGGGCCTTGCTGCACTCTTGGTTACGACACTCCCGGGGGATATGCTTAGGATAACTCTCATTTTCATTACAAATCATTATGAAGGGTTTATGAGTATATACTTTCTCAAAGAAAACATTTTTATGATTATGGATTATATCCATAAATAGTTCAATTTATGTTAAGTGTTTTATAAGTATGGGATTATGTATTTTGACTCATAAACTAATCTAGTTTATGCCATTGTTTAGAAATGGCGCCTAGTAGAAGGAATGATAACTCCAGAAATGCACATGATTAAAAGAGAAGGAAGGATCATATCTCTCATGGTCTTAAGCTAGAATTTATAAGAGAAATAGTCTCCCATGTATTATCATCATATGAAGAAATAATATCATGTGTTGATAAGATAAGTAAAGAGTTTACTGAGTCCTATGGCTTTGAAGGGAAGCAAGAGAAGAAAAGGATGGAAGAGAGAAAGATGGATAAAGGGAAGGGGGAAAAGAAGAATTTTCCCATATGTGGTAACTGTGGAAAGAAACACCCTGGAACTTGCCTGAAAGGAATGGGAGTTTGTTATAAGTGTGGAGGAAAAGGGCACAAAGTACGTGACTGCAAGGGTAAGAAAATGGTTTCAAATGTACAATGCTTCATTTTCAAGGAGTTTGGACACTACGCGAACCTATGTCCCAGTCATCAGACTATGCCGCAAATGATGTTATTGGATAATAATCATGTTATGATACTACCACAGATGAAGAGGAATGATTAGAGTTCTTATGTTGATTATGTCAATTGAGTGTTGTATCAACAATGTACTTGTTACAATAATCATGGAGTATATAAGGATTGTACTGCAGTACTATTTCATTAAGGACTTGAGATTGTGTGGAACATAGAAATGTGACTCAATAGCAGGATAAATTTTTGGAAAATATATGGTTGAGAGAATGATAAATCATAATATAGTTCTGATACTGAGGTAGTGATTTTGGAATAATATGTGACTGTTTTGGATAAATTATATTGGATATTCTTGAATACCATGGAACTGATTAATGATTTGTATATTCCATCATTGTTGGGGTTTAAAACATTTTTTGGATTAAAGAAGTATATCCAACTTTCTATATGGAATAAGGGAGCATGAATGTAATCAATAAGGAATATGGTAATTCAGGATGTTTCGGTGTATTAAAAGAATACATGATGAAGGTATTCATATGCTATTACGGGGTAAAAAGGTTCTATATTATGTTTACCTTACTTATAAATGTTGGACTGTGAGTATGGATAGAAGTATTTTGGATAGTTCTAGTTTGGATTATTTTGGATTGCCATAAAAGGACAACCCGGAGGTCGGGCGGCAACCCGTCGCGTCCGGCAAGGCTGCGAGACTTGAACCCGCAACCGAAGGGCGACAAGGGTGTATCACCTACCACTGGCCCACGAGATGTCCTAGATTCAATAATGTAGTTTTTATTAAAAGATCTTGTAGATGAATTATAAATTCGTTTATTTTGGAACCCTATACGAATAGTGTAAATACAATTTTTTTTTACATTCTATTATCTTTTAGAGTGAAAGATGAGTTTGTGGTAGAAATTTATTAATGGATAAAACTCTAATTATAAAGTAAGTATATCTCCTTATGATCTTAGCCAATCTCATAAATAAATTCCTCAATATTAAGAAAAGCAACTTAGAACAAAAATGTTTTCCTAGATGGTACCTTAAATCATCACTAATTTATGCCTTTTGGATTGTTGGCCTTTTCATAGACATGTTCTCTACCACTCTCCATCAGATAATTGATGGTTAGATTTTTCTTCCATATCCATATTTTCTTACATGGAACCCTAGTATGTGTTATTTTCGGTAATCTTCATACTTTCGACTATTTATTTTAAATAGAGGCCTCGTTAATTCATTTTTCGATGTGGGATTTCAACTAAGATATTTTGAAACGTCAAAAATGTGTTATCCCAATACCCTATATTTTGTTGAACCGATGGTACTTCAAATCATCATAGATTTATGAGTTTAAGGACCTCAATTATACACTTGTTTGTGATTGATGACCTCAATCACTACCTATAAATATTTACGTTTTTCCTCCGATTATATGTCTCTATTTGCCACCAATGTTCTCCTAATCAAGATCATAATTTGGTGGTGACCCTTTCATTTCTCTTTTCCTCATATTAAGACTAAATTTTAGTAACCCAATTTCCGATGTGGGTTTTCCCACAAATATATTATCTATTTTGAACCTTTTATTTTCGAAGAACAATTTCAAATTGCGAGGACGCAATTTATTGAAGGAGGGGAGAATGTAACACCCCATGATTTCATAGTGTGTTATTTCTTCAAAGTAATTCAATAACTTGCACTACACGCAACACCGAGTTCAATTGCACCGTGACTTACAAAAAAGCCATTAAAAGAGGTCCTGAATAGAATTAACTACATTTTTAACTTTATATAATCCTTATAATTTTAGAATCCATATTATGAGTTTCTTAGTCATAATGCAAGAACAGATTCATTTTCAGTATTGCACTTTTATCAACTTTTGATAGTGAAACCTTTTTAAATACAATATTTTAAGCTTTTTGACTAAATGGAGACATCAAAAAATTTAGAATGAAACATCCCAAGCTTCCACGGTACGTTTTCCTTTGAATAAAACAGTAGCGTGTGTTGTACGCAACGTCGAGTTTTAACACACACCACAACCGATCAAACTAGCCGTTATGAATAGTAATACCTAAATTTTGAAATTATATATATTTTATATTTTGAAATGGAATTCATTTTTGGATTCGGAATATCGAATTTAGCCTAAGGTGAAATTTTGGTACTTTTCAGATAACTTTCATATTTTGATGAATAGTGAAAATTACTAAATTTTAATTAAAAACAACTTTTTTAATCAAAATAATTAATAGTGATAAATTATGAATTTGAGTGGTTTTAAAGTATATTTAGAATATATTTTGATAATTTAATATAATGTTGGTCATTAGACATAATTTTACAATTAAACCGAACATAAACAAGTGTCACTCTTTTGATAGTTATTATCTCTTAAAAACACGTTTTTTGTTTTGACAGCGGGAATTAATTTTAAATTAATTTCTGCCACTTCTGTGTTTTGAATTTAGAAAAATGGATTCCATATTTGGAATCAGGATGTTCAAATTGTGTAAATAGGTAACTTTTATTTTTAGACATTTTGAATAATTAATGCGGTAAATATTTTATTTACCATGGTTAAGGGTAAATCCGGTAAATAAGGGTTAAAAAATAATATTATAATAATACTAAATTACCCTAAAACGTGTCTTAACCATATTGGTTGATACATGGTCGACCATGGGCATCTTTGGGTTGATTTGGGGACCCCATGGATCCACTTGTAAGTGATAATGACACTTTATTTTAATTAAGTTAAAATGAATACAAAAATGACACAAGCATATATCTTTTAGAAAAACAATTGTTACATAGGGTTATCTATGTTGTATTTTAGATTATAAATATTCATTAGAAATATAAACAGATTTCCTACATAATGATATTTTATTTTAAATTTTTAGACATTAAATAATTTATTTTATTTATGACAAAATGATGATGCAGTAATTACTATAATAGTAAAAAATTAAAATAATTGATATTATAAATACCCAAATAAATATAATATGAAACTTTTAATGAATTAAAATAATTTTATAGGATAATATAATATATTAGGATTGATTTAAGTGACTTTTTTCGAAGTAATCAATCTGTTATGAGTTTCAAAAAAATCAACTATTGAATAGTGTCAAAATTGACATAAAAGAGTTCTTAAAACAAATATTATATTATTAATTGATATTAAATTCCTAAAAATCTAAGGTTCGTCCAAGAAACTTATATCATGATAGGTTCATCATTAATGTACCACTTGGGGGTCTCTTGGATGTATTTAGTAAGTTTATTAACCATATTATATAAAAATACAAAGAGACACTGTAAAAGTGAAACTAATTAACTTAGAGTTAATACTTAAAGATAAGGTTAATATATGTACCCAAACCTGTCTAAATTCTATTGGTTGAGTGGTTTTCGACCTATCCCCACCTTAACTTTTGAATAATCAACTTTGGAGCCATTAGAAACCGAATATGAATTTATTATAAATTAATATTTCTAGCTTTTCCAAAGGTGCCCCTCACACCTCTTATAAAAGGGCACTCCTCCTTCTCATTTCTTCACACCTTCAAAGCCTTTTGGTTCGGCCAAACTCTGCCCAAATACTCCCCCAACATCCCTAACTACAACCTAGAGGCCTTATTTTGATCGGAAAGCCAACCTAAGGATCCCTTTTGATCAAATCAAAAGGAAGAACCCGAAGAAGAGGTAATGTTTTCACCACCATTTTCTAAGTTCCTTTCTTCTTCCACTTCCTCTTTCTTTGTTCTTACCATTCTAAAAATAATAACTACAGTATCATACATATACTGTGATGTTATTATAAATATGGTACAACCATATTCAGTATTCTATCCACCCTTTGAATAACATGTCACCATACGTGCGTACGTACGGCTTACCGTCTCCACGTCGTGGTGTAATTGTTATTCAATATATTATTAGTTGGATGGGTATAATAATGATGTGTAACTCATGTAAATAATAAATATAACATGTTAATGATTCTGTATATATGATATACCATCCATTTATATATTATTTTAATATCAAAAGAATGATATTGTCGCTCGTGCGTACGTACGGACTACCGTCTCCACGAACGCGATGAGATTCATTCTCCATCGTATCCATTCAAGTATAATTATCATTTGATGATTTAAAAATTATTTTTAAGGACTTGATATCATTCTGGATATGAATAATATACAAAATATCCTTTACAAACATGTCTTACGTAACAAAACATATAAAAGAAAACAAGTAAGTTAACACCCGAAACAACGATAATTCTAAGATATTATTAACAAATCAATGTTAAAAGATCATATATGATATCATATTAATATATATGATTCTTGTATAATTTAATAACAATTATTTCACCATTATACAGGAGGTTAACCTACCCCAACCAAGGAAAAGTACAAGGTAAGGGTTATTCCACAATCTCTTCATTATCCGAGGTTGTTTATACGTAATAATCTACTGGGATCTCTTTATCATCCACATCCATGTTTCTTAAAAATGTATTTCAAAACATTTTTACTATTTACTAAAATATGAGTTAAAGTCATTTATACCCTTTTTGACTTTTATAAGTGGTTTATAAAGGAATCTTTCCGTCATCTTCAAAACAAGGTCCTTTTTAACCTTTTCGACAGAATTGAGGTAAGAATGTTTTTTTAACTTATACGGCGGATGAGGTTATTTTACGCCGTTATAAAATCTTCAAAGCTTTCTTTACAAGATTATAAGAATATTTTCAAATTAAATGTTTTATTTTATAATTATGTGACTTTTAAATGATTTCAAAAAAAGATATATTTCTCTCAAAAATATGAAAATCCAGGGAAAATGTATACGTATTTAACGCAAGCTTAAAAATGTTTTCAGAAAACCTGACTCTCGAGTGTGGTAGATAGGAAGGGATTGGGAGTGGACCCATCATGGCCTATAACTAGTCGAGCAGTCTCAGAATTAGTTATTTCGTTTTCATAAGCTTGCATAATGATTTCAGAAAAACACTGGAGTATATTTTACCAATTTTAAACGTAAGTATCTTTTAAAAAAATTGCATCGGTAGGTCTCATGAGACAAACTAGTGTCTTGGCACAAGGCCTTGACAAAATCTTATTTATATTCTTGGCACGAGGCCTTGGCTATGTGGTTATGATAGTCTGGCATTATGCATTCCAACATTATGAAAGTGGTTATTGATTTTTGCATGTGATTATTCGATTAGTAGAATATCCATGTGAGTAAGTAAATGGCATTATTTCATTTTATTTATGCCATACCATGTTGAAAGTTCATGTTTGAAAGGCTTTTGTTTTAGTTATACATTGCCTTAAAAGTTTATTGTTATTTATGAAAGTTTCCGCTATATTGTTATCCTTACTGGGCATTTGAGCTCACCCCTTTTCTATGTTTTATTTTTCCCAGGAAGTGAAGAAGTAAGTTATGAATGACCTGCAGGGATATTATGTGGGGATATGAGTGTGGATTATGGAGACAATATGTAGTTGTAGTATTTTTTCGTTTAATGATGTAATGTAAAACTTATGAATATATCTAGTGTTTCCAAGGCTACTAAACCAATCGGTCTTTCGAGATTTGATCTTTCTTGTGATCATGCCAATGTTACGAAGTAATGCACCGACTCTGGGTAGCTGGGGTCGGGGCGTTACAGTTGGTATCAGAGGAAGTTTAGTACAAACCTTGGAAGCTAGATTTAGATAAACTCTGATTAGAGCACGTAGACCTAAGATGAACTTTGAGGATTAATATAGAAGAACTTCCTTGAATTTTGGTATTGTAGAGATTTTGTGAGTTTTCTGAGCAATACATCCCTGTCTGGATACGAGCAGGTAGAGGCGGCTCTGGCACAGATGTACCTATGGGTAAAACCCGAAAACACAGCTTTGAGCTAGACTCGAACGGGAACTGGTGCACGACAACGGGCCTTGCTGCACTCTTGGTTACGACACTCCCGGGGGATATGCTTAGGATAACTCTCATTTTCTTTACAAATCATTATGAATGGTTTATGAGTATATACTTTCTCAAAGAAAACATTTTTATGATTATGGATTATATCCATAAATAGTTCAATTTATGTTAAGTGTTTTATAAGTATGGGATTATGTATTTTGACTCATAAACTAATCTAGTTTATGCCATTGTTTAGAAATGGCGCCTAGTAGAAGGAATGATAACTCCAGAAATGCACATGATTAAAAGAGAAGGAAGGATCATATCTCTCATGGTCTTAAGCTAGAATTTATAAGAGAAATAGTCTCCCATGTATTATCATCATATGAAGAAATAATATCATGTGCTGATAAGATAAGTAAAGAGTTTACTGAGTCCTATGGCTTTGAAGGGAAGCAAGAGAAGAAAAGGATGGAAGAGAGAAATATGGATAAAGGGAAGAGGGAAAAGAAGAATTTTCCCATATGTAGTAACTGTGGAAAGAAACACCCTGGAACTTTCCTGAAAGGAATGGGAGTTTGTTATAAGTGTGGAGGAAAAGGGCACAAAGTACGTGACTGCAAGGGTAAGAAAATGGTTTCAAATGTACAATGCTTCATTTGCAAGGAGTTTGGACACTACGCGAACCTATGTCCCAGTCATCAGACTATGCCGCAAATGATGTTATTGGATAATAATCATGTTATGATACTACCACAGATGAAGAGGAGTGATTAGAGTTCTTATGTTGATTATGTCAATTGAGTGTTGTATCAACAATGTACTTGTTACAATAATCATGGAGTATATAAGGATTGTACTGCAGTACTATTTCATTAAGGACTTGAGATTGTGTGGAACAAAGAAATGTGACTCAATAGCAGGATAAATTTTTGGAAAATATATGGTTGAGAGAATGATAAATCATAATATAGTTCTGATACTGAGGTAGTGATTTTGGAATAATATGTGACTGATTGGATAAATTATATTGGATATTCTTGACTACCATGGAACTGATTAATGATTTGTATATTCCATCATTGTTGGGGTTTAAAACATTTTTTGGATTAATGAAGTATATCCAACTTTCTATATGGAATAAGGGAGCATGAATGTAATCAATAAGGAATATGGTAATTCAGGATGTTTCGGTGTATTAAAAGAATACATGATGAAGGTATTCATATGCTATTACGGGGTAAAAAGGTTCTACATTATGTTTACCTTACTTATAAATGTTGGACTGTGAGTATGGATAGAAGTATTTTGGATAGTTCTAGTTTGGATTATTTTGGATTGCCATAAAAGGACAACCTGGAGGTCGGGCGACAACCCGTCGCGTCCGGCAAGGCTGCGAGACTTGAACCCGCAACCGAAGGGCGTCAAGGGTGTATCACCTACCACTGGCCCACGAGATGTCCTAGATTAAATAATGTAGTTTTTATTAAAAGATCTTGTAGATGAATTATAAATTTGTTTATTTTGGAACCCTATACGAATAGTGTAAATAGAATTTTTTTTTACATTCTATTATCTTTTAGAGTGAAAGATGAGTTTGTGGTAGAAATTTATTAATGGATAAAACTATAATTATAAAGTAAGTATATCTCCTTATGATATTAGCAAATCTCATAAATAAATTCCTCAATATTAAGAAAAGAAACTTAGAACAAAAATGTTTTCCTAGATGGTACCTTAAATCATCACTAATTTATGCCTTTTGGATTGTTGGCCTTTTCATAGCCATGTTCTCTACCACTCTCCATCAGATAATTGATGGTTAGATTTTTCTTCCATATCCATATTTTCTTACATGGAACCCTAGTATGTGTTATTTTCGGTAATCTTCATACTTTCGACTATTTATTTTAAATAGAGGCCTCGTTAATTCATTTTTCGATGTGGGATTTCAACTAAGATATTTTGAAACGTCAAAAATGTGTTATCCCAATACCCTATATTTTGTTGAACCGATGGTACTTCAAATCATCATAGATTTATGAGTTTAAGGACCTCAATTATACACTTGTTTGTGATTGATGTCCTCAATCACTACCTATAAATATTTACGTTTTTCCTCCGATTATATGTCTCTAATTGCCACCAATGTTCTCCTAGTCAAGATCATAATTTGGTGGTGACCCTTTCATTTCTCTTTTCCTCATATTAAGACTAAATTTTAGTAACCCAATTTCCGCTGTGGGTTTTCCCACAAATATATTATCTATTTTCAACCTTTTATTTTCGAAGAACAATTTCAAATTGCGAGGACGCAATTTATTGAAGGAGGGGAGAATGTAACACCCCAAGATTTCATAGTGTGTTATTTCTTCAAAATAATTCAATAACTTGCACTACACGCAACACCGAGTTCAATTGCACCGTGACTTACAAAAAAGCCATTAAAAGAGGTCCTGAATAGCATTAACTACATTTTTAACTTTATATAATCCTTATAATTTTAGAATCCATATTATGAGTTTCTTAGTCATAATGCAAGAACAGATTCATTTTCAGTATTGCACTTTTATCAACTTTTGATAGTGAAACCTTTTTAAATACAATATTTTAAGCTTTTTGACTAAATGGAGACATCAGAAAATTTAGAATGAAACATCCCAAGCTTCCACGGTACGCTTTCCTTTGAATAAAACAGTAGCGTGTGTTGTACGCAACGTCGAGTTTTAACACACACCACAACCGATCAAACTAGCCGTTATGAATAGTAATACCTAAATTTTGAAATTATATATATTTTATATTTTGAAATGGACTTCATTTTTGGATTCGGAATATCGAATTTAGCCTAAGGTGAAATTTTGGTACTTTTTAGATAACTTTCATATTTTGATGAATAGTGAAAATTACTAAATTTTAATTAAAAACAACTTTTTTAATCAAAATAATTAATAGTGATAAATTATGAATTTGAGTGGTTTTAAAGTATATTTAGAATATATTTTTATGATTTAATATAATGTTGGTCATTAGACATAATTTTACAATTAAACCGAACATAAACCAGTGTCACTCTTTTGATAGTTATTATCTCTTAAAAACACGTTTTTTGTTTTGACAGCGGGAATTAATTTTAAATTAATTTCTGCCACTTCTGTGTTTTGAATTTAGAAAAATGGATTCCATATTTGGAATCAGGATGTTCAAATTGTGTAAATAGGTAACTTTTATTTTTAGACATTTTGAATAATTAATGCGGTAAATATTTTATTATCATGGTTAAGGGTAAATCCGGTAAATAAGGGTTAAAAAATAATATTATAATAATACTAAATTACCCTAAAACGTGTCTTAACCATATTGGTTGATACATGGTCGACCATGGGCATCTTTGGGTCGATTTGGGGACCCCATGGATCCACTTGTAAGTGATAATGACACTTTATTTTAATTAAGTTAAAATGAATACAAAAATGACACAAGCATATATCTTTTAGAAAAACAATTGTTACATAGGGTTATATATGTTGGATTTTAGATTATAAATATTCATTAGAAAGCTAAAACGATTTCCTACATAATGATATTTTATTTTAAATTTTTAGACATTAAATAATTTATTTTATTTATGACAAAATGATGATGCAGTAATTACTATAATAGTGAAAAATTAAAATAATTGATATTATAAATACCCAAATAAATATAATATGAAACTTTTAATGAATTAAACTGATTTTATAGGATAATATGATATATTAGGATTGATTTAATTGACTTTGTTCGAAGTAATCAATCTGTTATGAGTTTCACAAAAATCAACTATTGAATAGTGTCAAAATTGACATAAAAGAGTTCTTAAAACAAATATTATATTATTAATTGATATTAAATTCCTAAAAATCTAAGGTTCGTCCAAGAAACTTATATCATGATAGGTTCATCATTAATGTACCACTTGGGGGTCTCTTGGATGTATATAGTAAGTTTATTAACCATATTATATAAAAATACAAAGAGACACTGTAAAAGTGAAACTAATTAACTTAGAGTTAATAATTAAAGATAAGGTTAATATATGTACCCAAACCTGTCTAAATTCTATTGGTTGAGTGGTTTTCGACCTATCCCCACCTTAACTTTTGAATAATCAACTTTGGAGCCAATAGAAACCGAATATGAATTTATTATAAATTAATATTTCTAGCTTTTCCAAAGGTGCCCCTCACACCTCTTATAAAAGGGCACTCCTCCTTCTCATTTCTTCACACCTTCAAAGCCTTTTGGTTCGGCCAAACTCTGCCCAAATACTCTCCCAACATCCCTAACTACAACCTAGAGGCCTTAGTTTGATCAGAAAGCCAACCTAAGGATCCCTTTTGATCAAATCAAAAGGAAGAACCCGAAGAAGAGGTAATGATTTCACCACCCTTTTCTAAGTTCCTTTCTTCTTCCACTTCCTCTTTCTTTGTTCTTACCATTCTAAAAATAATAACTACAGTATCATACATATACTGTGATGTTATTATAAATATGGTACAACCATATTCAGTATTCTATCCACCCTTTGAAAAACATGTCACCATACGTGCGTACGTACGGCTTACCGTCTCCACGTCGTGGTGTAATTGTTATTCAATATATTATTATTTGGATGGGTATAATAATGATGTGTAACTCATGTAAATAATAAATATAACATGTTAATGATTCTGTATATATGATATGCCATCCATTTATATATTATTTTAATATCAAAAGAATGATATTGTCGCTCGTGCGTACGTACGGACTACCGTCTCCACGAACGCGATGAGATTCATTCTCCATCGTATCCATTCAAGTATAATTATCATTTGATGATTTAAAAATTATTTTTAAGGACTTGATATCATTCTGGATATGAATAATATACAAACTATCCTTTACAAACATGTCTTACGTAACAAAACATATAAAAGAAAACAAGTAAGTTAACACCCGAAACGACGATAATTCTAAGATATTATTAACAAATCAATGTTAAAAGATCATATATGATATCATATTAATATATATGATTCTTGTATAATTTAATAACAATTATTTCACCATTATACAGGAGGTTAACCTACCCCAACCAAGGAAAAGTACAAGGTACGGGTTATTTCACAATCTCTTCATTATCCGAGGTTGTTTATACGTAATAATCTACTGGGATCTCTTTATCATCCACATCCATGTTTCTTAAAAATGTATTTCAAAACATTTTTACTATTTACTAAAATATGAGTTAAAGTCATTTATACCCTTTTTGACTTTTATAAGTGGTTTATAAAGGAATCTTTCCGTCATTTTCAAAACAAGGTCCTTTTTAACCTTTTCGACAGAATTGAGGTAAGAATGTTTTTTTAACTTATACGGCGGGTGAGGTTATTTTACGCCGTTATAAAATCTTCAAAGCTTTCTTTACATGATTATAAGAATATTTTCAAATTAAATGTTTTATTTTATAATTATGTGACTTTTAAATGATTTCAAAAAAAGATATATTTCTCTCAAAAATATGAAAATCCAGGGAAAATGTATACGTATTTAACGCAAGCTTAAAAATGTTTTCAGAAAACCTGACTCTCGAGTGTGGTAGATAGGAAGGGATTGGGAGTGGACCCATCATGGCCTATAACTAGTCGAGCAGTCTCAGAATTAGTTATTTTGTTTTCATAAGCTTGCATAATGATTTCATAAAAACACTGGAGTATATTTTACCAATTTTAAACGTAAGTATCTTTTAAAAAAATTGCATCGGTAGGTCTCATGAGACAAACTAGTGTCTTGGCACAAGGCCTTGACAAAATCTTATTTATAGTCTTGGCACGAGGCCTTGGCTATGTGGTTATTATAGTCTGGCCTTATGCATTCCAACATTATGAAAGTGGTTATTGATTTTTTCATGTGATTATTCGATTAGTAGAATATCCATGTGAGTAAGTAAATGGAATTATTTCATTTTATTTATGCCATACCATGTTGAAAGTTCATGTTTGAAAGGCTTTTGTTTTAGTTATACATTGCCTTAAAAGTTTATTCTTATTTATGAAAGTTTCCGCTATATTGTTATCCTTACTGGGCATTTGAGCTCACCCCTTTTCTATGTTTTATTTTTCCCAGGAAGTGAAGAAGTAAGTTATGAATGACCTGCAGGGATATTATGTGGGGATATGAGTGTGGATTATGGAGACAATATGTAGTTTTAGTAGTTTTTCGTTTAATGATGTAATGTAAAACTTATGAATATATCTAGTGTTTCCAAGGCTACTAAACCAATCGGTCTTTCGAGATTTGATCTTTCTTGTGATCATGCCAATGTTACGAAGTAATGCACCGACTCTGGGTAGCTGGGGTCGGGGCGTTACATATCATACTAATGAGATAAAAATATTTACACAGTGTATTGGATAGAGATATAGGTCTCTCAAATATCATATTAAATCATACATATGTGTTCTTTATAACATTTATTTTATAATAGCTCATTAAAATATATGGGTTTCGTAATCCTAAAATCTTAATGCCTAAAATGAAATTATTATCATAAACATTTCATTATATTATAACATATGGATAAAAATATAATTCATAATCATTATATCATATAATAACATATGAATGGAAGTGGGTTTCATAATACTTATCATGTTATAACACATATTAGAGAAACATGGTTCATAAACAATAATCCATCAAATCATTAACCATTTTGGGAAATAAAATGGATGATTTCCTTGGAATATATCACTAGTAAATAATAATATCTATCCAAGGATTTCATATTATATTGATATGTATATATAAATATTACATATAAAATTTTCAAAATACTTTTCTTTAATCCACTTTGTAAACAAATAAATTTATCATGAAAAATATATTAAAACTATTCTTGAGGAAAATTTATTATCTACTTTTAAATGCACTCATTAAATAATAAGTCATGTTTAAATTATTTGTCATTGAAAGTATTTTTAATAAATATAAATTAATGTTTAAATCATCTTGAAAAACTTATTCCTTGGAAACATATAAAATAATCTTGAAAACAATATTAAAACAGTATTCTATGAAAACATATTAAATAATCATGAAATTAATTTAAATGAAATTTTATTTTGAAAAATTGAATTTTAATATTAAAATTAAATATTTTATAGTTTTTAAATATATTATAAATAGAATGAAATTTATTTATAACTAATTTAGAAATCATGTTATTGAAAGAACACAGATTTCCGACTAATGTGGGAGATTATGTCAAATTATCTGTAAAACACATTATAAATTATTATAAGTACCATATAGTGTGAAAATATGTACAATAAATGAATATGTTATTAATATTATAAGGATATGTACTTTTATAAGTGTCCATGATAGATTGGTCCTAAGATATTATACAAGGGTGCTTAATAAAAAACATTACTGATAAACGATGAGATTGTTGCAATAAACAATTACATATTTGGAAACCTCAAATCATGATACTCATTAGAGATGAACATTTCATGAATATTTTAAAAATCTTGAAAACAATAAATTCCATGATATAAAATTTTAAAATACCTCTCTATGCCTAATTGAATAATATTGCTGTATAACACAACATTTATCCCAATGAAGGGATGTGGAGACAAAACTATATTACAAGTTTGGTATTTATCTAAAATATAAACCCCATTAATAATTTATCATTAAAAAGATATGTAAATAACTATACATTTAAGTATATTTATCATTGAATAAATTATTTTTTAGTATATACACAATAAAAATGAAACCAGTGGTGAATATGTCATGTATATCACTGATAATAAAAAGTGAACTAGGAAAACCCTAAACTTATAAATTGAATTTACCCAATCACATTCAAAAATACCATTCAAAAATATTTTAGTATTATAAATCTAATGTATAACCATACTATTATTTCTCCCCCAATATATATTGATGTATGAAATTGTATTACCCAATTATTAATGATTTAATGTTAATGTAATTTCTCATTTAATAACCTATAGTGACCCTCACTTTATAATCATTTACTTTAAATATTTTTTGTAATACATAACCACTATACAAACATATTCCCATATTCAATATGTTGTATATTACCTATGGAAACAATTAAACAAAATAAATGATACATCAGTGAGCTACATCATCTCCCAATAGGTTCTTATTGACTAAAATACTTCTTAAACCTAACAAACATAGTAAATATGATCATAACCTGGGAGAAATGAAACATAATATGGGTGATATCAAATGATAAATAAGGAAAAAAATGGAGACATTTATGCATAATCAAGATCACAAGGGTATGAGAACATGATCATGAAGATAATAGATCAAACCCTATATATGAAATATCATAATAGATACAATTTCATAAATATTGGAAATTCTGTAGACATTAATCATAATGAATTGTAGATAATAATCCAAGAAAGAATAAAATATAAATAAAATATGGAATTTGAAAAAACAAAATCATAAAATGATTTCCATAGTAGATAATGTATCACTACCTAGACTATATTAGTTGATAAATACCTTTACTAAAATGTGTAATCTCAGTTTCATCCCTATATTACATATCCAAGTTACCCTCATACTATCCATGTATTACTGAACTATGTGACACTCATTCTATCCATATATTACGAAACTGATTAACCTATGTTCCAACAATGTGTTACTAAATTGAGTAACTCTCAATCCATCCATGTATTACTGAATTGTGTAACCCTCTTTTGAACCTTGTATTACTTAATTGAGTTAACCTCATTGCAACCATTTATTATCGAACCGTGTGACCCCCATTCCAACCCTATTTTACATAATTGAGTTAACCTTAGTAAATTTTATTATAGAAGAGAAATATTTTTCAAATATAATCTAAAAACGTTTCTTGATAAAAAAATATCGTTTATTATTTGATAGAGGATATTTAATACATAAAACCATTTGATAATATTTATCCTAGAAAATACCTTATAAAATTATAAAGATGACATAAATTCATTTTGAAAAACTTTTTCCTTGAAAAAATTTAAGATAAGCTTCCAAAAATCTAAATAAATATTTTTATTTGAAAACAGTTGAAAATGTTTTGAAGGAATACTGAAAATTATTGGAAAATTAGTTCCTTGAATGTACATTGGAATCTAATAAAGGATTCTTGAAAATGTTTTTAAAATACCATTTCTTGAAGCTTATAAATGCATTTTCCAAACATTTTTAAACCCCATTTCATTATATTCACTTTGAAATCTTTTAAATAATACTTCAGATCACTTTGAAAATATTTTTCCATGATGAAAAATAAAATATTTTTAAAACCATTTTGAAAAAAAATTAGTTCAATTTTTTTTTTCATAATTTTTTCCCTAAAAATTAACATTATTTAAAATTCAAAGGAAGACTTGAATTAATGGTGTTCGGGAAATCCATACATGTTAAAATAGGTCCAATGTACATTCATTTTCATTGGTAAAAATGATATAAAAGTATATTGTTTTGACAGCGATATGAATATTTGTGACACTACGAGATTTCATGAGATGGATTCTGTGAAATTTCATTTATGTCTTGTGTTGTACACTACAACAATATTATGTTCTTCTATACTCAATACAGTATTATAATATAATAAGCACATCACTAATAGGGCTTTCATTACATGAAAAATGGACCTTCTTTGACACCTTGCATTGTACGCAATTCTATGTTTCACTAAGTAATGAGATATTATTAAGATGTTATTATTTAATGGGGTATAAATTAACCATTATAAATATTATTAACCACGTTTTTAATTTTATATAACATCAAAATTCATCATATGTATTTTGAAGACATAATTTAAGTAAAAAATCAATTTTTCGAATAAAATAAACATTTTTAAAAAAAATGCAGTGTTTCTACCTTTTGATGAAACATCAATTTATAATTTATTTTTTAACAGTTTTATATATTATTATTACAAAAATAAACTTATTCTTTTGAATCAGAATATAAAATATTACATTTGTTTAATTATTGTTATTTTTATAATAAAATTCATATTTTAATGAATACTAAAAAATAATGAATTTTAATTAAAAATGCATTTCATATAATTTATGTCTATAGTTAGATTATCATTATATCTGGTTTTACTATGTAATTGGAATATGTTTTTATCATGTAATTCAATTTTGGTCAGTGTAATTAAATTCACATTTAAATTGGACATAAATAAATGAAATTTGTTTAATAAGTTTTTACTTCTCAAAACCATTCTATTTGTTTTTAACAACATGAAATAATTTTAAATTAATTTATACTAATTTAGTTTTTTGAATTATGAAAAATAAATTCCATATTTTTAATCAGTGTGTAAAATTTATGATAATAGGTTACATTTATTTTTGGGTATTATGAATAGTACATTTATTAATTATTTTTATTTCCATGGATAAAGGTAAATTAGGTAATTGATGGTACAAATAATGTTATAAAATTAACTTAGCACTTTTCAAAATCAAATTATATGAATAAATTATACCCTTATCATATATGATTCTAAATGGAATCACATAATGGACACTTTCCCATGACTTCCATAGGAATATAAAAAATATTAATGGATGTGACAAAATATCCCACTCTCATTTTACTTAAGTATATTAATTTTAGTTTAGGTATTTTTGATGAATAAAATCTATTATAGTTAGTCTCTAAAAATAAAGCATAATTACCCACATCAAAGAAATGTTTTTATAATTATTTGAGATTAAATAATTATAAATAATGATAAGTAAATAGGGAATCTGAAATCATTTTATTAATAGAAATATCAAATTAATGATATTAAAAATATTAAAATAAATAACATTTGAGAGAATTGTTATTTTTTCAATAATTTTATGGATTTCATTGAAATTTTATTTATGGTTTAATGGAGTTTTTATGAACATATCTTGATGTTGTGATATTTCTAAAAATTAAACTTATGAATAGTGTTAAAATTGACAATATTAATATTTTAAATAAATAATATTTTATTAAATTATATACAATACATAAAAATATAAACATTGGACAACTAATTAGTATGATGTTAAATATGTCAACAATGGTTCATTCATGTGTCCTTTGGTAATTTAGTTTGAATATATTAACCCTTAGTAAATTAAAAGAGATGTTTCCATGGTAGGAGTTAAAAGAATTATATAAGGGTAAATAAAAATTAGATGGTTTAAAATAAAGAACATGTAAAAATAAATATTGATGAATAAGATACAATAAATTTCTCAATCGTATCTAATTTGAGTCGTTTAATGGAATCTTGTACTTGAAAATAAATTATATATTATTTAATTCAAATATTGTTACAAGATACAACTGTCTTGTATTTTCATATCTTTATTTATCCATATATGGCCAAAATCAATAGATGAATGAATATAAATGTATATATTGGTATGAATGAATCCATTTTCATTATATAATTTTATTTTTATTTTTTAGACGTTTAAAATTTACCATAAAATTCTGGTACATTCTAAAACAATATTTATTACATTAACATATAAATAGATTATATGATTTTAACATATAAATTTTCACATATTTTGGTTAATTTAATGTGTTTGAAAAATTTAAAAAATTAATAATAAATATTATCGATGTTTGAAATCATTTTATTCTAATTTTTTTATGTCAAATTAAAGGATTATTATTATATTTGAAAATAATAATATCTTATTGAATTAATTTATTATTAAATAATTTAAATATCACATATATGATAAATAACCACAAGAGAATGTGATATGGTCGAACATGTATTAATAATTTCATTTATGGGAAATGTTTAATTATTTAGATCTAGAATATTATTATTACATTCTAATATTTTGATAGTTTCTTAATTTGACCCTCTCATCTCTTTTGAAAAGGTATCTACACCCACATTTCAAAAAACCCCTTTGAGAATTATATCTCGACGAAACCCCTCCTGATTCTCATATAAATATATTTTTTTAAATTTTACAGGACCAGGTTTTCCAAAAAGTCCACCCCTAGTGACCCTAAGAAGATATCCAAAGGAAGTATAACGAAGAAGAGGTAATTACTTTACTAATTCAATACAATTTTTATTCTTCTTATACTTATTCATTATATGTTGATTCCATACTAAAGTAACAAATAATGTATAATATAAACTACGATATGTAATTACTGTTATGGGATAACCTTTTACCTTATTTTATCCATCCAACGATTAACAATATCATCATCCATGCATACGTAGGACTTATGACTCATAGCCGCGAAGTAATGTGTTATTTAAAAATATTTTTTTAGGTTTTGTATAATGATGAGTATGATGGATTTAAATAATTAATATAAAATGATAATTATTCTGTATAATTAATATTTTATCCTATTACATAATATTTAACCATCAAGTGAATGATATTATCACTCATACATACGTATGGCTTACTGTCTCCATAATGGGATGAGATTCATTACCAACATTAACTATTCAATAAAGATTATAATATTTATATGATTGGTGAAGATGAAAAATATGAAGATAATTTCATGAATAAAATACATCAATTCATAAAAACATGAATTTCAATGAATAACATGAATGGGAAAATTAAGAAGTTAACACATGAAATTATTGTAATATTGAAATGAAATTAAAAAATTTATATATTAGGATCATATATGATATCATAAATATGTATATGGTAATAGTATAATTTAATAACATGATTTATCCATTATAATTGAGATGATCACACCCTTGACTAATGAAAAGTACAATGTAACATATTATTTTACAAACAGATTTTTAAACTAGATTGTTTATACGGCTTTATTTTTCATTCACATCCTTATTACCTAATTTTTTAATTTTATTTGTATTTTATTAAGTTTTTAATGTTAATTTTACCCTTTGTTGAATTTTAATTAATCATTGTGAATGGATTCTTTTGTCGTTATTTGATTTAATATACTTTTTTGACTTTTCCAACAAAGGTATTTGGAGAGTGTTTTTTAATTATACTGCATGAAAGTAATTTTACAGTCTCATAACACTTTATTTCCATGAATACTCATATACACGATTTGAATATTATTTTCAACTAAATTTATATATTTTAAAATTTTGTGTAATTTTTAAAAAAGATTATTTTTTTTGGAATAATAAAGGATATTTTCCCCATGAATGAAGTTCTAGTGTTTTATCAAAAAAAATTTCCATATATGATGACATAAGGTTATATTTTCATCCATATTTTTACATTAATTTGATATTGATTATGATTGATTATTTTTATGAAATATATTTATTTTAAGTGTATTATGATGGAATGATGTTTAAGAAACCCATTTTATATCATGAGTTATGCTATAATAAATTATTTATGTTTTTGTGGAACAGATAATAATGGTTAAATAATGAAATGGGTGGGACATATATCTCTATCCATTACATTGGTTAATAATTTCTATATCATGGGATTGACAATATTGAAAGTACATGTAAATATGGTACAATAATATAGGGTTGGAACAACATGTAAATCCAATTCGGTAATACATTCCGTGAATGGGATTAAAGCATGGTTCAACAATGGACATTGTCTACTATGGTGGTCCTAGAAGAATTGCCTTGTTTACTATGGAAATCATATTATTAATTTATGTCTTTTACCTAATTCATATTTTATTCCAATGCTATATATTCATGGTAAATGTTTTTTTTATTATTTATGCCTTCTAAACTGCCAATATTTATTACGTGACTCATGATTTTGATATTTAATATTTATTTTAATTTGTTTCACATTCTTATGTTTATGTTTATTGAGTTCTCCATGATTACCTTTACTGAGCACTTGAGATCACCCTTTTTGTATAATCATTTCCCCATGATATAAATAAATCTTTTTGGTAGGAAATAATGAATGATCTATTTGGGAGATGTTGATGATCTTTCCCCATAATAGAATATTATGTTCCAACATTCCCTAGAAACTAAAATAATATGGTCAAATGCATTGGTTTGTTTAATGTATTATGTACCATGAAAAAGAAATGTAACTTCCATGTACTCTATGCATTGGTCATTGTAGTTGGTATCAGATATAAGGTTTGGTTAACCTTTACGAATCAAGGATTCTTAAACATTAGTGAGATCTATAGAGATATTTCTATGGTATGCCTAGGGATTTCCCTAAGGGTAAGTATAACTATAGGTTACAGCCCTATAATAATGGTAAAAATAATGAATAACCTAGGATTAAACATTAGATGTTAGAGATTGACTGTTCTCCCCCTTGATTATATTGTTTTCCTAGTATGATTTGTTCCTCTCCAACATTTCTTTTACGGTTTTAGACGATGGATGAAACCAGAAAAAATTGTTTTAATGATCAATTCACAAAGAAATAATATGATTATCCTCTTGAATAAATAACAATTATGGAAGATGGAAGGAATTATTTCATTATTATACTGACACAAGCTATGTATCATTCCGGACTTCTAAATGAAAAGAGAAGTGAACAATATTCAATTGGTTCCCTCATTAGAAAATATCTTCCATGTTTTAGTGGGTCTTATGATCCACTTATTTCTAAAAAATAGATCAGTACCATTGAATATTTTTTTTTATACTTGGATGTTAAGAACATGAATAAATAATTTTTTCTATTTATCTTTTAAAATATGAATCATAACAGTGGTGGAATCTAATTAAGAATACAAGAAAGAAATTTGAAATTGAATCCATAGAATATTAAATGTTCAATAACCTAATATTAAATTATTACATCCCTAATATTCATCTAACAATGATAGAAGAGTAGTTCCTTGATCATAATCAAATGGATGATGAATCTGTTGGTATATTCTAGGAATGTTTTACAAGACTTGGAATGTATGCTTCTGGCTTTATCATATAAGATGTTAGTAAAAATTATCGATTCATTAGTTTCTTAAAACCAAGTCTAACAAGGGAATTATATATAAGATAATTCAATAGCTATGAGGAGATTGTGTGTTGTTCTATGAATGTGGAAACGAATGTTGGTGTCACATATTAATCTCATGGTTTTTACAATAAATGGAAGATGGATTTCAATGTAAAAAACACAAAAATGGTGAAAATAATATGACTATTTACATATGCTCAATGCAAGGAATAAACATGGTGGGGATTCTCTTAAGGGGTCTAGAAATGATTTATAAACAAAATAAGGTTATCAAGAAGTTGAGTTCCAATGTAATAAGATAAAAGGTTGATAATGATGTGAATAAAGAAAATACTATAAAGAATGAACAACCCACACTTCAATGACACAATTGTAAGGGAATAGGGAATCATGATAACTAATTTCCAAATCCAAGGGTTAATGATGATCGATGACAACAACCTGTTAAGGCCAAAGACAAATTAAAATCACATGTGATCATTATTGGGTATGTTGAGTATGAAAAAGAAGTAATTGAAGGAATATGTGTTTACTTAAATGTATTCCAACATTGCATTGTAGGATATCTTTTATAGTATTATGGAATATTAGAATATCAATGTATTAGTCCATTGTGGGTTTCTATAATGATATTTTACTGGTAACCATGAAAAGTGAATGAAATATTTTTGGAAAGCACATGATTGTGCATAATGAGGAGATAATGAAATAGTGAAATGTTCAAGAGTGATATCATGGGTTGAGTATATATATGATTTTTTTATTTTTGGTGTGTGGAAAGAGATAATTTTGACAGAAATAATTTTTTTATCTAAGGTTCTATTGTAATTTGTTTCATTACCTTGTGTCAAGAGAAAACATGATTAAGGTATTCACTTGTATGGAATGTGAAAACCATGTACATCCAAATGAGAAATGGGAGATGATTGTTATGTCGATTAACTTCAACTATTCATAATTATTTATATTTTCAATTTTTTAGATTGATATTAATGTTATCTATTGATGGATAGAACATGTTATATTTTAGTTGATGTTTTTTTGATTAATTTCTTATCTCGAAAACGGTGTACTTACGCATATTGAATAACCCATTATAACCTGATTATTATGATAAATGGAATAACCTATCATTCTATCACATGATCTTTTTACACTTCATGAAATAAAAATTCGACATCCTTTAAATAAATATGAGATGAAATGGAAATTTTTAGTGAACGATCCACTGTGAGATTGTACAGAAACCAGGTATGTACATCTTCTCATGATAAAATTAATCAACATTAAGAAATTGATCATGAACCACAAAATGTTATCCTAGTACTTTGTTATTCACTGAATTATATGGTCCCATAAATCATCACATATTTTTTGTTTCCAGTTTTTTAACATTCTCTAAACCTTATTATCTATCACTATCCATTAGAACATGATGGTTATATTTCCCTTCCATATCCATGTTTTCACTTCTCGCATATGTTCTCCTACATGGAAACCTAATAATTAGTTAATTTGGGTAACCCTTATGTTTCTAAAACTCTATTTTAAAAATTGAGTTATATTGTTCATTTTTTCTAGTTGGGTTTCAATGAATGAATCTTTAATGTAGTAAAAATTTTATACCCTAATGAATGTCAGGGGTGAAATTAATTTTATGGGTGGTAGAATGTGACACCCTGAGATTTTATGAGATTTATATTTGTGATTTCTTTGATATCTTCTGTTATTTACTACACCAAGATTATTTTGTGTTATATGAAATAATGTTTTTTCTTAATGTAGATACAACACTAACATGTCTTGTGATACAAGAAAGAGATACCTTTTTTAATAGCTTCTATTGTACTCAACACCGAGTTTCAATAAACAAGGATATATTATTGAAATATTATTTTTTTAATGGGATGTAAACTATCAATTATGAATATTAATAGCATTATTTTTAATTTTATATAATATTAACATTCACATTATATATTTTCGAGACATTATATAAGAACGAATTCACTATTTCAAATAAAATAAGTATTTTAAAAAAAATACAGTTTTTCCACCTTTTGAGGGAACACCCATTTTAAATTTAGTTTTTAACACTTTTATATATTCTATTTGAAACAATTATATTATTATGTGGTAGGATAACATATAAAGTTACTTTTCCTTTTAATTTTATATTATTTTTCTAATGAAATAAAAAATTTAATGAATATTAAAAATTATTGCATTTTAATTCAAAACTGCCATTACATCTAATTAATCAATATAGATAGATTATATTTTTAATTGGTTTTAAATTATAATAGTACTATTTTTATATCATTTAATTCAATTATTATCATTGGATGTAATTTCACATTTAATTTTCATATAAACTATTTAAAATCATTCGATAAGTTTTAACTTTTTAAAAACCCGCCTTTTGGTTTTCAAAACGCAAATTCATTATAAATTATTTTCTTCAATTTCTATGGTTTGAATTATAAAAAACGAATTCCAAATTTGGAATAAATGGGTCATAATTATATCAATAGGTTACATTTTTTGGTATTAGTAATGGTATCTGTAGTAATTTTTTTTATTACCATTGTTAAAAGTAATTCTGGTTATTAAAGGTAAAAATAGTATTATACAATTACCATAAGACCTATAAAAATAATATTGGATTAATAAATTTGACATTTATAATATAATTTTATAAATGGAATCACTTAATTTCTACATTCCCTTTAATATAATGTGAATATAAAAAATAATTAATGAATTTGAAAAATGACACACTCCCAGTGTAAATAAGCATATTATTTTCATTATAGGGGTTACCAAGGAATAAAATGAACTCTAGGTTGTATCTGAAAAGATAATTGAATTACCTAAATCATAGAAATTTATTAATAATATTAAGTTATCAAATATGTTTCATTAATGATGACTCAATAGTGTTTCAGAAATAATTTTATTAATATAATTTTCAATCAAATGAAAATAGATATATTGAAATAAACATAATTTTAATGAATTAATGTCATCAACTAATTTTATGGATTACATTGACATTTTATTTTTATTTAAATTAGTTTTTTTGAACATATCACCATGGTATGATATTTCTAAAAATTTAAATAATGAATATGGTCAAAATTGGCACTATTGAGATTTTAGATAAATAATATTTTATTAAATTAAATAAAATTTTTCAAAATATTATCATCGGTCAACTATTTAGGATTAATTTAATTAGGTCAAAAATCCTTCATTTATGACTCATTTGTCTTTTTAGATTGATTATATTAACCATTATTGAATCAAAAGACTATTTTTCTTTATAATATTTAAAGGAATTAATTACTTGTAAATCCAAATTATAAGGATTAAAATAAAACCAAAACATGTTCAAAAAAATTATTGGATGAATAAGATTAAATAAATATAAAAACATGATATATTTATAGTTTTTATAGAAAGTTTTACATTAAAATAAATTATATATTATTTAAATAAAATATAGTTAAAAAATGAACTATCCTGTATTTTTGTCTATTTTATATGTCCACATTGGTCCTAAACTAGGATTTGAACAAATATAAATTTTTATTTTAATATAAATGATACCATTTTTATTATATAATTTTATTTATAATTATTATCATTTATATAATAACCATAAAAGTTTCTTCAATTTTAAAACAATAATTAATCAATTAACATAAAAATATAATTAATGTTTTTTATAATATTAATTTTGTTATATTTTATATTTTTTAGTGTGTCTAACAAATTTCCAAGATATACAAGATATATTATAGATGATCAAAATAATTATATTCCAATTCCCACTTGGTCTTATGGAATTTTAAGCCGAATTAAATGAATTGTTTTAAATTTTTCAATAATTTGATCTTATTGAATTAATTTATTATTAATTTATTTAGAAATAAAAAAATTAAATAATAAAAAATGGATAAGATATGTACTATCATGTATTATAAATTTAATTTTTTGGGTCATTTTTAATTATTTTTATCTATAATTTCCTTATTATATGTTTATATTTTGAGAGTTTCCTAAAGTGCCCCTCTCCTCTCTTATAAAAAAGAATATTATCCCACATTTACTAACACCTCTAGGAGCTTTCTAGATGGACCAAACCCTGCCCAATTATACTATAAACGTTCTTAGTTAACTTGTAGTGTTTTCCATCTTCCAAAAATTCCATCCTTATTGTCCCTAAGAAGATATCCAAAGGAAGACCAACGAAAAAGAGGTAATTGCTTTACCAATTCAATTCTATTTATTTTCCACTTCTACTTCTTTTTTTTATGTTTATTACATAATAATTTAATTACTCTAGTATATTATACATTATGTGATGTAATTATAAGTTTGGTACAACCTTTTATATCCTTTTACCCATTCTATGAATAAAAATATCACCATGCCTGCTTGCGTACGGCTTGCCGTCTCCTCATCGTGATGTAATTTTTTATTCAAAAAAATTTATTACGATAAATTTAATGATGATTATAGTGGATTAAAAAAATTATCATAACATAATAACGATCATGTATAATTAATATACAATCTAATTACAAAAAATTTAACCATTACGAGAATGATATAATCGCTCGGGCGTATGTATGCCCTACCGTCTCCATGACCTAGTGAGATGTTTTCTCCATGTTAATAATTCAATAAAGATAATATAATTTATATGATGATAGAAAATAATAAATATATACTAAATTTAAGGAATAAAATACTTCATATTGATAAAACACATAACTTACATGGAAAAATAATAATGGGAAAACAAAGCATTTAACACCGGAAATAATGGTAATATTAAAATATTGTTTACAAAATGATATAATAGGATCATATATGATATCACAAATATGAATATGGTCATATTAAAATTTAATTACATGATGTAACTATTATATGGGTGGTGACCACACTCATGACTAATGAAAAGTACAATGTAATGGATAATTTTACAATCTAAATTTTATCTAAGATTGTTTATATGGCATATTTATCATCCACATACATGTTTACTAATTATATAATATTATATATATTATCATACAATTTATTAAAGTTAATTTTACCCTTTAGTAAATTTTTATTATATTCTATTAAAGGAATCATTGTTCGTTATTCTATAAGAATCCTTTTTGAATTTTCAGCAAAAGTATGTGGAGAAGGTTTTTTTAATATATATGTAATGAATAAAATTTTATGGTTTTTAATGAAACTGTAATTCCATAAGGTATACTCTTTAATATTTCCAGAATATTTTAAAAAAAATTATTTTCATTAAAAATAGCATGTAATTTTCTGAAACGAATTTTTTTTGAAGAAGAAAGGTTGTTTTTCATATAAATTAAGTTCAACTACCATATCAAAATTATTTTCCATATATGATAACATAAGTTTATGATTCAATTCATATTATTATTTGATTTTTTTATGTTTCTATTTGAATTATATATAGTAAATCAATTTATTATAAATATATTATAAGAGAATGAAGTTTAAGAAACCCATTTTATTTCATGAGTTATGCTATGATAAATGGTGTATGTTTTTGTGGCACATAAAATAATGGTTTCATTATTAGAAGCATGGGACCAATATCTTACTCCAATGCATTGCGTAATTATTTATATCTCATGATATAGACATGAATAAAACGACAATTTAATCGGATTTCGTAATATATGGTTGGAACGACAAGTAAATCTTTTTTAGTAATACATGGATGGAATGTTACATAAACCCTATTCAGTAATGTACTTTTACACTATGATTTTCTTGGAATCAATGCCTTGGATAATATGGAAATCAGGTTATGTGATTATTTTTCTTCCACAATTCCATGTTATATGCCAATGCAATTTTATCATTGTTAATGTTACTTTAGGATCTATGTCTTACGATCTGACAAGATTAATTTCTTGACTCATGATTTTGATATTTAAACATTAATTTTTTTGTTGTTTTCATTCATAGGTTTTCGGTTTGTTTTATGTTCTCCATGTTTACCCTTACTGAGCATTTCAACTCCCTATTTTTTATGTTTTAATTTCCCCATGATATAAATACTAATTTCTGGTAGATAATATACGACTGATAATTATGAGAGATTTTGAATGTCATTCAAGATATTAGATAATTGTGTCATATATTAAGTATTCTGGGAAAAAATTATAGTTTCTATGTAAACCTAGATTTGGCCAATATAATATTTCCATGATGATATTTGTAAAAGAAAAAAATGGATAAAATTTATTTTATCTAATATAGTGGAATTCTATAATAATCTTGCAACCCATTTTTAGAGAACATATATTTCCAACTAAAGAGTGGTTGAAGTTGGACATCCCTAAAAACACATTCATAATTATCTTATGTACCAAATAGTAGAGAATGTATCCAATTAATGAGTATATCATGAAAATACAATGGATAATGAAAATCAAGAATATTCTTGAGATATTTATAATAAAATCTCATCAAAGGAAGAATAAACATATTAAATTTCCAAAATAAATGTTATTATCTCAGTAAATACTTATATCATGGTATCATGGGAACATATTATACATTTAAGGAAATGACATTACATAAAGAATAGAATATCAGGAAAATATTGTGATTCAAAAAATTTCATGTAAAATGGAATTATTTTCTTCTATAAATAGTGTTTCAGCACATAACAAAACAAGAGTCCCGAAAAAAGAAAATTGGGATAAAACATTTTTAATGATTTGTTATGTTTTGAAACATAAAAAACACACATAAATATCATCCAATGATTATGTGAATACCCATAAATTTAATTACAAGATAAAAAGAATACAACAATGGATAGTACATACACCACAGACATGATATGAGTGGAAAACATAGATTGTATCACACCAAAATTAAAAGAAAGATTAAATCCATTGACCTTGTATCTTCAATCATGAAATACCTATTCAATAATATGACATAATAAATATATGTTTATTATACATATATAAATTAATAGTTTTATTAATAATATTAACATATATAGTTATTTTATGACCTTATATTACCGGATTGTTAACAATCCTATGATAATGTTTCACTTTGGGTAATATTTTCTTTGTTCTTCACATGTGTTGTAATTTGATATATCATTTTCTATTATATATATATATATCATGATTCCATAATATAAATCATAATATAAATATCATATATATATATATATATATTATTTATATTATAATAATTTAAATCCTAACTATTTACTAAATGGAATGCACCGTTCATGTATACGGTAAGTCGTATGTACGCATGAACATTATTTCCCATTTTTTGATTATCAAATTGAATTAAAGTAAGTTAATGAAATTATATATATATATATATATGGGAATATATATTTATATATAATAATTCCATTAAAATTAATATATTATATATATCATATAATTTCACTAATACCATCCTTAATACATTCCTGGTGGTGTGTGAATTAATCACATCGCTTTGACGGGGAAGTAGTCCACATTTCCTCAAACGACATTCTCATATTAACACGAAATGCAATGTAAATATATTTGTGTTTTCAATGGAATTAATAATAATAAATACCTAATAAATATAATATAATAATATAATAACTTTATATTTATATCATAATGGTCACCATGAATGGTGGTAAAGGATAAATGAAAACTCATCATTTTTGAGGTAGTAGTTCTCTGTACATAGAAACAGAACGTTCAACATCCAATAGTTGGAGTTGAGTGTAATGGTAGTTCAAACAAATTGCATAAAATCATCCTAGAGAATGTAGGACACTGGTTTTATCCCAAATGAAGGTAATATTATATTGGAGTGTTGGAGAATGATAATAAATGGAAGGAGCTTTATAGATGACATTACCTCTAACTCCTTCTAGTTTAGGCCAAAATATATCCATGAGTATCTTTCTACCCATAAAGGGAAATAATGGTTGAATGGAGGATTGTTGGGAGGCTACAAGGGAATATCATGGATGAACATATGTGGTTTTATATGTGTGGGGAATGGGAAGATTTGGTGGCCTTTTATTGGGAAGTAAAAGGACTCACTTGAAATATCTAGATTCATGTTTTGTTCACACATGTAATTACATAAAAAGAGTCTTACCCGACCAAAAAAACTAAATATTTTAAGGTTTATTGAAATAATATGGACATACAATAGTTTTAAGATATTTCTCTAGGACATTTTGTCCCTAGATTTTATATTTTATTCTCTAATTATGGATGATTTGGCCTTACCCACTGTGATAAAATTTATTCACTTTTACTTATCATTTTTGTCAAAAATTAACATTATAATTTTAGAAGTCAAATATTAGACATAATATAATGGTGTATCTGTGATTTTTTAAATTTAAATAATACAATTGGAATAATAATGATTAGTGCCAGTCTCGCAAACAGGATGAAATAACGTTGTTTTAAATTATGAAAATGTTCCAATGTTTGTTATGAGTTTATATTCAGTTTCAAAGTGAAATTGATTATAATGAATTAAATTATAGTAAAATATGTAATATTTATCTAATTATTCCTGAAAATGTATTTATAATATCAATTATAATTAATAGTTTATTAGAAAAAAATGTAGTTTTAACTAAAATTTAATATTTTTCACTATTCATAAAAAAATGATGTTTCAAAGAAAAATCTCAAAACATCACCTTAGGATAATATTGATGTAATAAATTCCAAAATGAATTTTATTATATCAAATTAAACATATAAATTTTTCTATAATTACTTTCTTTATTATAAGTGGTTCATTTGATAAAATGATGTTTCTAAACTTAGATGGAATTTACCAAAAATCAAAACTTTCAATATCAATATATTTTATTTATTTAAAAATATTATAAACATATTTGGGATGTACTTATTGTTATTACCATATTAATTTGTAATGGTTATGTAATAATTTTATCATTTAATGAATTATATATATATTGTTTCATAGAAACTCAGTGTTGCATGAATCGTAAGCCAAGTAGGTGATGCTAGTACTACCAGCCAGGTCAGTATTGCGTATAGCGCACACAAACCGGTATTACGTGTGCAATGAATATTTCAATTAGTTTTTTAATATATATATATAACTATTTAATCTTTGAGGATAAATGATAAATATTGAATGGAATAATTAATTTGAATAAATCTTCAAAATCTCATGGTGTTACATTCTACCCCCATAAAATGAATTTCTGTCTTGACCCATCCTCGGGGCCCGTGCCGTGACTACTCCAAGCCTGCCTTCCATAGGACAGGGGCTGGAGACTATCACCGAAGGCGTAAATCCCGATAAAAGGGAAGGCATTTCCATTATATAAGAAAACAACCACAACAGAGTACGCAAGCTGAAGTAAACACTAAGTAAACTGAGTACAAATATATGTGATGAAAAGTAAATGGGCATGAATACAAATCCAACTGAAAGTAAATTTCAACTGAAAAGAAAGATCAACCTCAATAAAGTAAATCAGCAACCACCAAGTCATCCTCCAGAATTCCCACCTGAAGGGTGGGTACATATAGTCTCGTCGACTCCTCGGGTCCGTCCTTCCGCTCCATGTACATACTGCCTGAAATTCCACCTCTGGGTACAATCCCACTCCACAATCCTCGACAACGATCAGCGATGTCCGTCATCTGAAACCAACACAGCGTAGTGCGGGCATAGCCCGTGTAGTGGTGAGTATACAATACTCATTAGGGACCACGAGACCCCCGAAGGTCTCCTAGAATCCACAAAGGATAAACCAAAAATAAAGGATACAAACACGAAGTATCAACCAACTCTACTTAGTTATATTCCCATACATATACCTAAGTCATCAATTCCAGTTCGGCTCCAACTCACGAGCTCAAGTACAACCCAGTCCACAGAGGAATGCACAACCCAATCCACACAGGAAATAACAACCCAATCCACACAAGAAAGCAAGTAAATCATATCGTTGATAATGTCTAAAAATGAAGACTCAGCTAACACAATTATACTACTCACGAAGAGGGGTGGAGATGATAGATGTAGCCTCTAAATCATCTCTCCTGCCAAACCCACGTAGGATACAAGTACAGAAGTCATTGCTGCCGAACCCACGTAGGATTCTAGTACAGTAACCAACACTATCGAACCCACGTAGGATCCATGTATAGTCTTCATCGCTGCTGAACCCACAATGGATCCATGTATAGTCATCCTCACTGCCGAACCAACGTAGGATCCAAGTAGAGTTGTCATCGTCATCACAGTCAGATCTAGCTCTAGGGTTCCCGCACATAGAATAATCGATTCTGGGAGGGTTCGCTCCACGAGTCAAAGGGGTGGATACATCAACCATCATGTAGACCTGAGATGATGTATCCCATCATTTTGTCCCATGTTATAGGGTAAAACCATGAAAAACGTGCTTGAGTCACGGAGAACAAGACGACCAAGACATTTTACAAAAGTACACGGTGTGTAGGTAAGCGATACACGCCGTCTCATCAGACACCGGGTACTGCCCATGTGATACGGACAATGCCACAGGGCTGGTCATGTAGATATGTAAATACATGGCGTGTACTATGGTTACTCTCCATGTCCAAACATCTAGGGTCGGTTCCATGTGTGCTGGCCATGTCTGGCCGTGTGGTGGAGTACATTCTTGTGTGCTCCACCCCATGTCCGTGTGTTTCCGGAATACACATCGTTCCTCTTGGTCGTATGGTTCTGCCCATGTCCGTGTATCACCCAGATTACACACCGAGCCTCGTGAAGCTGCATATGACATGGTTGTGGTAGTACACGCCGTACCTCATGGCCGTGTGGTTCTACCCTTGTCCGTGTATCTTCCGGATTACATGTCGACCCACGCGAAGCTACTTCCGCCTTTCAAAGAATATAATACACGTCGTGCCTCGTGGCCGTGTATTTCTGTCTATGTCCGTGTATTTCCCTTGAATACATGCCATTTCTATCGAAGTCTCCTCTTTCAAACTTTGTGGACATTACACACCGTGTGACCAGTGTCACATGTCATGTGTCACTTCTTCTGATGTCCGTTACTTCTACCATTGAACGCTTGTACTACACGGCATCTGCTTTGGAAGGACACACCGTGTATTCTGGAATTTTTCAAAAACGACGCCTCTTGATAGCACGCCTCCTGAGGCATCTGTCCTTTGTTCCTATGATTAGTTTTCTACAAAACTCCCATTCCTATGTTGTCCTGATGTTCCGAGGCCATTTCCGATGTTTTCGAGCCTCTGATCAGCTCCGAAAACTTGCCTTGATTCACCGCTCCAGAATGATTGGATAACACCATACAACAAGAACGGAGGAGGAATGGGACCGTGTTAGTTTTGTCTGGTTACTTCCACAGTATTTTGATAGCAAAATGTTTAGAGAGAACCAATAACATGGAAGGGAAAACAATGTTTCTCATTCATAAACACACCCCTACCTCGTAGGAAGTTCACGGTTGTCAAGCGCCATAGATGATGGCGTCGTTCCCTTCGTCGTCGGTGTGAACCCGAGGAAATTTATCATGGAGAGAAGATGATGATTGCGCGTTAGTCACTATGTCATTATTCTCTTGAAGATATGACGTTCTACACTTGAAGATATGACATTCTTCGCTTGGAGAGAATGAATTTCATCCTAGTCACAAGAGCTCTCTCCCATTTCTCTTAGCACAACAAGACCAACCAAAATAAAATATGTCTCATCTTATTTTATTTATTCATGCCATGCATTTAATTTTTAAAATTCAAACACATAGCTCTCTTAATTGATTAAGTTTGTTTGCATGATTTAATGTGGGGAGGAGGGGAGAGGAAAAGTCACCCACTTAATTACAAGGGGGTTTAACAAGATTAAAGGGGAAGAGTCAAGGGGTTAGGGAATATGAAGGGTTGGGATCTTTTGGGCCCCACCCCATCTTTATCCTCTCATGGGTAGTTAGTCACTAGTGTCTCCCACCCCAACTCTCACTCCTAGTATAAAACCACTTATGTTAGTAATAAAATTTGTACCACAAATTTTATTCAATTCTTTATTAATCCCCAAATTTTAACAACTCCTCCCGAGAAAACACACCTTTGATAAAGGTACTCTTATGCAATTACCACTGCTACGGTTTCATCAGTGCCCTCAGATTTCGATTCCGAGCACAGGTTCAAAAGATAAAAAAACCATTCGTTCTTTCACTGAATACACCAGAGCTAAGCTTCAGAAATTAATTCCGGGCACTCCGTGAATCCGAATCAGGTGCCGTCAGAAATTTCGTAATTGTAAAATCCCAAATATTTTACGAAAAAAATTTCCTTTAAATTTATGGGCCTTTGCATTATTCCCACCTTTGGGCTTTACATCCCCATAAAGCTACATCATAAACTAGGGAAATAAATGGGGGTAATGTGCACGCATCTGAGCCTCCCGCTCCCATGTGATCTCCTGGAGGTTCCCGTGCTTCCACCTAATGTGAAAAAGAGGAATCGACCTTCCACGTAGGACCCGATCCTGTCGATCCTCGATCTCCCCCGGGACCTCTGCAAATGTCACCCCGTCATCGATGTCCAACTCCCTGTGACCAATGATATTCATCGGGTCGTGCACGTGTCTCCTCAGGTGAGATACGTGGAAGACGTCATGCACTCGATGCATCTGAGGTGGAAGAGCCAAGTGATAAGCCACCTCGGGGATCCTACTGAGAACCTGGAATGGTCTGATGAAGCGCAGAGATAACTTGCCGCCTGGGCCAAATCTCCGTAGTCCATGTCGAGGTGAGACCCATAATAAAACATGGTCGTCATCATCAAACTCTAGTGGTCTCCGCCTCCTATCAGCATAGGACTTATGTAAGCTCTGATCATTCCTCAACCGCTCTTGGATGATCTGAACCTTCTCCGTCGTGGCCTGGACCATCTCTAGTCCTACAAGTGCTGACTCCCCAGGGTCTTTCCAGCACAGAGGTGATCTGCAAGGTCGGTTGTACAATGCCTCGTATGGGGCCATCTCGATGGAGGAGTGGTAGATGTTGTTGTATGAAAACTCCACCAAGGGTAGGTGATCGTCCCAGTTGTGACCAAAGTCAAGGACACATGCATGGAGCATTTACTCGAGTGTCTTAATGGTCCTCCCCATCCCACCATCCGTCTGAGGGTGAAAGGCGGTGCTCAGGCGTAGCTACATCCCAAATTCCTCCTATAACCCCTTCCAAATCCGGGAAGTAAAGCGAGCATCTCGATCGGAGATGATATATGATGGTACACCATGAAGCTGTACAATCTCCCAAATGTAGAGGCATCCCAAGCTCTCCACTGATCCCTGCTCTCTGATCGGTGAGAAGTGATCCGACTTGGTGAGTCGGTCAACAATCTCCCAAATGGAGTCATGTCCTCTGGAAGTATGTGGAAGTCCCATCACAAAATCCATGGATATCGTATACCACTTCCACTTCGGGTCCTCTAATGGTTTAACCAAGCCATATGGTACATTGTGCTCTACCTTCTCCTACTGGCAGGTGAGGCATTGTGAAACGAACTCTACCAAAACCTTCTTCATACCCGGCCACCAGGGATGTCATCTGAGATCCTAGTACATCTTCGTTACTCCTGGATGAACCACCAATGGGGAAGTGTGAAACTCTCTCAGAACCTCCTCCTGTAATGAAAATGGCACCATGGTACATGCTCTGAAATAGATGATGTGCTCTCCTCCTAAAAAAATCCATCAGGTGCATGTCCTATGGATATCTGCACACGTCTCGGCTCACAGTCAACTTCCCCATGATGTGCCTCTCTGACCCGCTAAAGTAGTGGAGGTGTGATTGTGATCGACTATAGAATGGTTTCCCCATCTATATCCATGAAGGATATCTAAAACGCGGTTAGCTGCTCCATCACCTCACCAAGTAGTTGGATGTCCGAACTCCTGTTGAGAGAATTAGCTACTATGTTCCCCTTCCCGAGAGTATATTCTATCTCAAAGTCATAGTCCTGCAGGAACTTGAGCCATCACCGCTGTCTTAGGTTCAGGTCCTTCTGCGAGAAGATGTACTTGAGACTCTGGTGGTTGGATTAGACTGTAAATCGCTCACCCATACGACAGTGTCGCCACATCTTCAAGAAGAAGACCACTACTTCTAACTCCAGGTCATGGGTAGTGTAGTTCTGCTCGTGCTTCCATAATTGTTGTGATCTATATGTGATCACTGCCTGCTTCTGCATGAGGACACACCTGAGTCTGGTCCCTCCGGTATCGTAGTAATCTATGTAACATACACCCTCCTTCGGTAGCCTCAAGATGGGTGCACTAGTCAATCTCCGTCTCAGCTCTTGGAAACTCTGCTGACATCTATCTGACCACACGAAGGGATTACCCTTCTTCCTCAAAGCTGAATGTGGTGCTGCAACTCTGGAGAAGTCTAGCGCAAATCTCCGATAGTACCCAGCCAGACCTAGGAAACTCCGCACCTCCGTCATGCTCCTGGGTGGCTCCCAAGCTAGTACTTCCACGATCTTCATAGGATCCACCGCAACTCCCACCTCAGAGATTACGTGCCCCAAGAAGTGGACCTCTCAAATATAGAACTGACACTTCGAGTGCTTACCATAAAGTTGGTGCTCTCAGAGTGTATCCAGTACAACCCGCAAGTGGTAGGAGTGCTCCTCCTCAGTGGTCGAGTAAATCAATTTATCGTCGATGAAGACTACGACAAATTGATTGAGGTAAGGATGGAAGATCCTTTTCATGAGACTCATGACCACTACTGGAGCATTGGTTATGCCGAAAGGCATAACCAATAACTCATAGTGGCCATACCGTCACCTGAATGTCGTCTTCTACACATCCTCATCTCGAACTCTGAGCTGATGATCGTCTGACTAGAGGTCTATCTTTGAGAACCATCATTCTCCCTTGAGCTAATTGAAGAGATCATCTATCATTGTAAGTGGATACATGTTTTTCACGGTCACCTGATTCAGGTGACGGTAGTTGACACACAGTCGTAAGCTCCCATCTACCTTCTTGCTGAACAATATCAGGGAAGCCTAGGGTGAAACACTGGTTCAGATGAATCCCTTTCCCTACAAGTCCTCTCGCATTACCTGTAGCTCTCGAAGCTCAGAAGGATCCATCAGATATGCTGGAGTATATATTGGGGTTGTCCTAGGAAACATGTCAATATATAATTCTATCTATATGCGAGGAGGTAGTCCTGTAATGTCATCAGGAAAGACATCCGCATACTGATCCACCACAACGGGAAAACTCAGACTCCGCACATCAACTGCTCCTAAGATGAGACTAGCCAACTGATGAGTGATCGGCTGTCCTCTCCCCTGTGTGAGTCCATATTGCACTGAAAAGGCTCCCTTCTCACTAGTGAAGGTGAACCTACTCCCATTGGTGCAGATACACCACACCTTGCACCTAATACATTCGATCTGAGCATGGACCGTAGATAACCAATCCATGCCCATGATGACATCGTAAGGCCTCGAAGCTGCTACAAGAGAATCCCAGCCAAACATCTCGCCTCCTAAAGTAAGATCACACTGCCGGAACCAATGCGTAATCGTCGAGTCTTCTACCATAGGAGTCTCTAGCTATAAGGATCGAGCCAACGGCTTAGTCAGAATCTCCGAGCTCCAAAAAAGTGCAGCGGAAATAAAATACAGACTCGGTCCTTTGTCTATAAGAACTGCAGCTAGGGTGGAGTAGACACATATAGTACCTCGAATCATCTCATGTGTTCCGTGGTCGTAGGCCTCCACTGCCTGAAGCTGAGACTGCCTCCATCAGCCATCTCCATGCGGTCGGGGTTGACCTCCTATTGGTGGTGGTGGTAGAGCCTCAAAGTGTCGCCCACCACTTGCTTCCCGGACAGATCATCTTCCTCATTCTCATTCTCCCTACGGACCGCCACGTTTAAAACTCTGCCTCTACCTGGGTGGTCCCACAACCATTTGCTGCTCCTCTGCATGGCTGGTCGGGCAGTCACGAGCCATGTGGCCCTGCCCGCCGCATGCATAGCACTGTCTGCCTCTCGAATGACTGGCTCTGCTGCGTGTTCCCCACACCTCCGAACCAGTATCTTGAGGTCGTCCAGCTGATATTATGTTCTTCTTGGACCTATACAATGTCTGTCTACTGCCGGATATAGAATACTCCACTACGTGCTGCCCTGTGGTAGGTCTCGCTGCTGGTGAAGGCTCAGTAAGAAATCTCACCAAACGAAGGGCTCTCTCCAATACTTCTGCCTGCGTAAGAATACTAAGGGAGATCATTGATGCCCTGATCTCATGCCTTAGTCCCTGATTTAAGGTCTAGTCCTGGAAGAATGGGTCACGTACCATGTCCGTGGAGTTGCACGAGAGATCGGTAAACCTCACCGAGTACTGCGCTACTGTCAAGCTGCCCTGCCGTAGCTGTAGTAACTCCTGGATGCGCACCGCACAGAGGTTTTCTGGAACAAACTCCATGAAAAAAAGTCTCTTTAAGTTCAAAAAAAGAAGAGATTCCTCATCGTGCACCTGAAACAGAAGGCTCCACCATCTACCTGCTACTGCATGCAGGAGACGTGCAGCAAGGATCAGCATGAGGTCAGCTGGTGTGCCCACTAATCTGAAATCTCGAACAACTGCCACCATCTAGTCCTCGGTTGCCTGAGTGTCCATCTCCCCATGGAACCTGGGTGGTCTCTGACACTGAAACGTGTGCAGTGCACTCAGGCGACTTGCACTCTCAGCTGCGGGGGCTGGTGGCATCGGTGGCTCGGTGGGCAGAGGTACCTTCGGTGCCTCTGCTGTAGTGGGGCCCTATATCGAGGCCTCATTGCTCGGTAGAATGCCATCTCGCACAAATCTCGGAACCCTAGTTGGATGCTGTCGAGGAGCCATCCTAAAAGAAACAGGTGTTCCATGGTTAAAAAAGTATACCTGGTGAGCTGACACAAAGTAATCACAAGGGAAACATTGAAACACATATGCAATCAATGTTTTTGTGCACTGAGTTGGAAATCATAAGTTAGGGTCCTAGTGTGTGGATACATCGGTTGCCACACCCACAATAGGCTCCCTAGACTGATAGCCATATTCAATACACTTAACATTATAGCTTCACATAGATGAAATTATCAAAGTCCTAAGTTATGCAGCAGAACTAACTCCTCTGATACTAATTTGTCACGACCTGTCCTTGGGGCCCGTTCCGTGACTACCCCAAGCCCACATTCCATAGGGCAGGGGATGGCGACTAGCACCAAAGGCATAAATTCCAATAAATGGGAAGGAATTTCCTTTATTTAAAAAAACAAACACCACAATGTATGCAAGATGAAGTAAACACTAAGTAAACTTAGTACAAAAATAAGTGCTGAAAAATAAATGGGCCATAATACAAACCCAACTGAAAGTATAGTACAACTGAAAAGAAAGAACAACAGTATTATTGTATATCAGTAACCACCATGTCGTCCTCCGGAATTCCCACCTGAAGGGTGGGTACAGATAGCCTTTTCGAATCCTTGGGTTCGTCCGTCCGCTCCGTGTACGTCTCTCCTGATAGTGCACCTCCAGGTACCGCACCGCTCCACAACCCTCAACAACGATCATCGTCGTCCGTCGTCTGAAACCAACACAATGTAGTGCGGGCATAGCCCGTGCATGGGTGAGTATACAATACTCAGTAGGGACCCCGAGACCCCTGAAGGTCTCCCAGAATCCACTAAAGATATAACACAATGGAAGGATACAAACACGAAGTATCAACCAACTCTACTTAAGAATATGCCCATACATATATCTAAGTCATCAATTCCAGTTCGGTTCCAACTCACGAGCTCAAGTAAAACCCAGTCCACATAGTAAAGCACAACCTAATCCACACTAGAAAGCACAACCCAATCCACATAGGAATGCAAGTAAATCATATCGTTGATAATGTTTGAAAATCAAGACTCATCTCACACAGGTATACTACTCACAATGAGGGGGGAGATGATAGATGTAGCCTCTAAATCATCTCCCCTTCTGAACCCACATAGGATCCAAGTACAGAAGTCATCGCTGCCGAACCCACATAGGATCATAGTACAGTTTCCATCGCTGCTGAACCCACGTAGTATCCAAGTACAGTCGTCATCATTGCCGAACCCACGTAGGATCCATGTATAGCCGTCCTCGCTACCAAACCCATGTAGGATCCAAGTACAGTCGTCAACATCATCGCAGTCGCAGCCAGCTCTAGGGTTCTCGCACACAACATACTAGATTCTGGGAGGGTCCGCTTCTCGAGTCAAAGGGGTGGATACATCAACCGTCCCGAAGACCAGAGATGATGTATCCCAATGTTACATCCCACGTTGTAAGGGAAAACCAAGAAAAACTTGACCGAGTCACGGAGAACAAGATGACCAAGCCATTTTAAAAAAGTACCCGGTGTGTAGGTAAGCGATACAGGTCATCTCATCAATCACTGTTTACTGCCCATGTGATACGGCTCGTGCTGTAGGGCTGGACATGTAGATAAGTAAATACACAACATGTAATATGGTTAAACGCCGTGTCCAAACCTCTAGGGTCGATTCCATGTGCGCTGGCCATTTCTGGATGTGTGGTGGAGTACATTCCCGTGTACTCCACCCCTGTGTCTGTGTATTTCCGGAATACACATCGTGCCTCTTGGATGTATGGTTTTGCCCATGTCCATGTATCACCCAGATTACACGCCGAGCCTCACAAAGCTGCTTCTTCCATGGTAGTTGTAGTACAAGCCGTGCCTCGTGGCCATGTGGTTCTTCTCGTGTCTGTGTATCTCCCGAATTACACGCCGAGCCTCGCGAAGATGCTTCCGACTTTTAAAGAAGATAATACATGTCGTGACTCGTGGTCGTGTATTTTTTTCTGTGTCCGTGTATTTCCCTTGAATACATGACATGTCCATCGATGTCTCCTCTGTCAAACAATGTGGACAGTACACGCCACATGACCGGTGCCACATGTCGTGTGTCACTTCTTCTGATGTCCGTTACTTCTGCCACTGAACGCATGTACTACGTGGCATGTGCTTTGGAAGTACATTCCGTGTATTCTGGAATTTTCCAGAAATGACGCCTCTTGCCAGCATGCCTCCCGAGGCGACCTTCCTTTGTTCAGATGATCCATTTTCTACAAAACACCCCTTACTAGGTCGTCTCGATGTTCCGAGGCTGTTTCCAATGTTTTCGGGCCACCGATCGGCTCCAAAAACATTCCTTCATTCACTGCTCAAGAATGGTTGGATAACACCATACAACAAAAACGGTGGAGGAATCAGACCGTGTTAGTTTGGTCTGGTTCCATCCACATTAGTTCGATAGAAAAAGGTTTAGATATAACCAATAACATGGATGGGAAAATGAAGTTTTTCATTCATAAACACCCCCCTACCTCGTAGGAAGTTCGCGGTTCTCAAGTGTCGCGGATGATGTCAATTTTCCCTTCGTTGTCGGTGTACACCCAAGGAAAGATCGTCTTCTCTTTTATCACGGAGAGAAGATGATGATTGTGCGTCAGTCGCTGAGTCATTCTCTGCTTAAAGAGATGACGTTATTTGATTGAATAGATGACGTTCTTCGCTTGAAGAGAATGAAGTTCTTCCAAGTCACAAGATCTCTCTCCCCTTTCTCTCAACACAACAAGACCAACCAAAATAAAATAAGCCTCATATTATTTTATTAATTCATTCCATGCATTTAATTTTTAAAATTCAAACACATAACTCTCTTAATTTATTAAGTGTGTTGGCATGATTTAATGTGGGGAAAGAGGGGAGAGGAGAAGTTAACCACTTAATTACAAGGGTGTTTAACAAGAATAAAGGGGAAGAGTTTAGGGGTTAGGGAATATTAAGGGTTGGGCTCGTGTGGGCCCCACCCTACCTTTATCCTCTCATGGGTAGTTAGTAACTAGTGGGTCCCACCCCAACTCTCACTCCTAGGATAAAACCACTTATGTTAGGAATAAAATTTTTTACCAGATATTTTATTCAATTCATTATTAATCCCCAAATTTTAACAACTCCTCCTGAGAAAACACACCTTTGATAAAGGTCCTCTTAAGCAATTACCGTCGTTGCAGTTTCATCGGGGCCCTCAGATATCGATTCCGAGCACCGGTTCAAAAGATAGAAAACCCCTCTCGTTCGTTCACTGAACGTACCCGAGATAAACTACTGAAATTGATTTCGGGAACTCCGGGAATCGGAATTAGGTGCCGTCAGGAACTACGTACTCGTAAAATACCAAAGAATTTACGAAAAAAAATATTCCTGGAAATATATAGGTCTTTACAATTTCAACTTAAAAATTTATTTGTTTTATCAAATGATTAATACATGAAATTTTAATTCATATAAACCCGCAACATAAAAATTTATACTATAACATCCCTTAAAAAAGTAACTTTTTAACCATAATGATTACCCCATGTACTATATAACTGGGTTTCCACATAGGAGGAAAATGGTTGGGAGTGAAGATTGTACTTGTAAAAAAACTGTAAATAATTAAAGGAGAGATTGAGTCCATCAATCACAAATAATGGAATGATCATATTAAATTTTAGGGCCTCGAAGTTCAAAATATATGATGATTTAAAAGTGTATCAACTAATAAAAACTTATTGTATTAGGAAAAAAAAATTTGACCACTTAAAAAATGTTGAGTTATTATTGATAAATTTCTATAATTATAATTTCTATCATGGTTTGATCTTTGAAAATGTTATTATACATTAATTAACTTAGGAATGAATTTGTAGAATCTAACATTAATACAAAATGAAATAAAAAACTCTTTTACTAGATCTTATAGACCATAAATGGATGAAAATAAAAAATATTAGTCCCTCAAAATAAATTTTCATTAATTTATAAACACAAAATGTAATAATAATAGTTTATCATATGTATTTAATTATTAAATATAAATATACACTAACCATGACCTCGCATAGGCCATCAGTAGGCATGAAGTTTTTATCATCCTTCGATCATGGGATCAAGACCGACATCCTTGACAAACATGAATGGTTATTACCCGAGATACATGATGTCCTTTATTAAAATAATATTAATATAATATATAATGTGGAAATACTTAAAATAATTTTAATAATTTATTAGCCTTTTGATGATATTTTTCAACACAAACTCAGTGAGAAAATATTTCCACTTTAGTTTATCTTAATCATTTCATGAATGGTTACCCTTATAACACTTTTCAAAGAAGTAAAATGAAAAACATTTTAAATTGAGTCACAATATTATCTTAACATTTATTCCCCTAGATAAAAAATGTAGATCATGGATGTCAAATTACAAACATGTGAATACCCTCAACATATATTATCTTAAAACATGGTAACATCTTGAATTAAAATAAATACTTTTGGGAAACATGATTCATTCATCATTCAAATGTATATTCCATTTACACCTTAAATACAAAATTATTGTAAAAATCATTAGTTGTATCATAATCATCATATAATCATGTCCTTACATAGTTCCAAAGTAATAAATACTATCTAATTTAGTTATTCAAATCCCACATAACTGAGTCTGTAAAAAATTATCTTATCATAAATAACATATTATGGGTAACCATTCCTATGTCTATGAAACATCCTATTATTAAATAAATTCACTATTCCATATGTAACATTAAATATACACCTGAAAATTTAGATAGAAAAACATAATTTTAACAATCCTTTTATATTTTGTCATTCGTAAATTTTGATTCCATGTACATAAATACTTCCATTACTTCATACATAATACATTAGCAATAATACCTCTAACAATTAACATTTCATCCATATTATCGTCATCATCCACATTGTAACAATTACTAACACCCCCTTGCTGATTCAGTTCATGAACATCCCTCTTGGGACATTGGGGTTCACAATCGCCATTTTCTCCACAGTGAAAACACTTAACCTTCAATGATGAACTAGGGAGAAAGAAATTCCCATCCAATCCATTAACCAAAAAATTCAATTTTTTTACTTCTAGTAATTTTCTTATTTTTCTTATTTTATACATCCATAACACCTTCTTATTACAATGAAACATTCACTTATGTGATTATTTAAACATTATTGACACAAAGGAAACTAAATCATAATTTCATTCCAGAATCCATTACATGAAATCTCATTAAACTCCTTCTTTCTCATCCCCGGTGAGTGTAATTCATGGTTAAGGTAAACATTGTTATCCTTGTTCTGTGAAAACTGATTAAGAATCAACATGAACTATTTCACTCTAGTGAAAATAGAAATTGACTACTCATACCGAAATCATCAATCAAAATCAATATTAATCCAGTGCCTTCTGGTTCCTACCATGGACTAAAACTTGAATCATAGTTTGAGAATTACTTATCAAAGAAAAAAACCACATAGTCATGAACATAATTACTTATAGGATGTCTAAATCATGAAAACAAATATAATTTATCACAAGTTGGATTTATACCTTGTTATTGAAATCGAAATTATATATAAATAATTTATCATTTTTCAGAAAGAGTATGTTAATTCTCAGAGAACATCTCACAAGAGTTTCAAATTAGGATTGTAGGAAGGCTCGTTATCATCTACCAGATTACACTCAGTCGTTCTCGGAACATCCGGTTGGATTTGTAACCTGAAGGTATATCGACACTATGGCCCAATATATTTGTAGTATCCAAAAAAGGATTTATTTCTTGAAAAGCACTCATTATATACTTTTACAAAATTCAAGTACATTTTTCTAAACGTTAACTCATCCTTATACCTATCATTTGATAAATCATTAGAAATATACATAGAAATGTGCATAGGGATTTCACAAAGGTTTTCTCATCCATGTTTAAAAATGTTAACTAAACATTTTATCTGATTACAACTATAGTTACAATCACTATAAAAACATTGACATTACATAAGTATTGCTGAATAATTAAAAATTACACAAATAGTCTCCCAAAGACCATCGTTAGTATTGTTCCTTTTGAATTAAGGAAACAAAAAACTGGTACAAAAGTGAGTTACGTCATCTCCCAATATGTTCTTCATGACTGTAACCATTCATAGAAATATAAATCACAGTACATATCATTATAATCTGGAGGAAAGGAAATAAAAAATATGTGAGAATAAATTCTTAGTAAGAGTAAACAATGGAGACATATAAGAATAAGCACGAGCATAAGGGTATGGTAAAATAATAATGAAGATAGAATATCATACCCTGTATTTGAAATATCATAACCTATATCGTGGAATAAATATTAAACGTTCATAACACATTACTCATATTGAAAAGATAGAATACTCTAGGATTGTATAACATATGAATCAAATATGGAAATGTGGAAACACAGAAGCATATGCTAATTTCCATCATAGAAAAGGAATAACTTACATTTCCATATTAGTGGACAAATTATTTTACTTATTCCAGTAACCCTCATTCTAGTGTTATATTACTGAACCGAGTGACCCTCTGTTCCATCCATGTATTATTGATCTATGTGACACTCATTACATCCATGTATTACATAACCGAGTAACCATTATTCTAGAACTATTTTACTAAATTCAGTAACCCACTTCCTAGCCCTATATTACTGAACCTAGAAACCCCTTGTTTCATCCCTTTTTTATAAAAATGAGTATCCCTCATTCTAGGCCTATGTTACTGATCCGAGAAACCCCAGTTTCAGCCCTTTTTATCTCATGAGATATAAATGTTTAACCATCTCATTAAAGAAAGATATATGTCTCACCCACCACATAATTAAATCATATAAACATGTGATAAAGATCATAACTGAACATTTCATAACCCAAGGAATTAAAATTTCTATCAAAAACATGAAAACATATCATAACCCTTAAAAAGAAAAATAATTCATAATAATTTCGTCAAAAGTTTAACCTATAAAAGGGAAATGTATTTCATATATATATATATATATCCTATGAATGATAAATTGGTTTCATAAATGACATGACAATAATAATAAATCATTCTTAGAAAGGATTTTAATTGAAACTATACATCATTTCCTATAAGTTATGAGTAACATTAATAGAGGTCATCTTATATGGAAAATAATTTTGAATATCCTTTAAATAATTTCTGGAGGAATATGTCCATTCTTATGTGGAAAATTATTTTAAATACATAAAAACATTTGAAAATTATTTTTTTTTAAATTGCTTGAATACTCATAAAGAAAACATGATGTCATTTTGAAACAATTTTTTCATGAAAACCTTTCTAATAAGCAAAGAAATTTAAAAACATCATTCATTGAAACCAAATTGAAACATTTAAAGAAAGAATGAAATTGTTTTGTAAATGGTTTAATTTAAAATAATTTGAAAACATATAAAGAATTCATGAAAACGTTTTGAAAGTAATTTTTATAGAAAACATAAAAAATAATCTTGTAAATGTTTTTTAAGAACCATTTCATTCAAAGAACATCAAAACATGTAAATATGGCTTGAAATAATTTTTAAAACGTTTAACATGAAATCATATAAATGATGTCTAAAAAAATTAACACAATTTTTTATAATATATCCTTTGGAATAAATTTTATAATTAATAACCATTTTATCAATGCCAAGGGATCATTGAAGAAATAATTATGGATAAATCCATACATATCGTACAAGGTCAAAAAATCATACTTTTTTCATGTTAAAAATGTTAGAGAAGTGCCTTGTTCAGATAGAGACAAGAATATTAACTTGAATATATTTTTAATAAACAGAACGGGTAAAAATTTATTATATATATTATAGGGGAATGGTATAATTTTATTGGAATCCCTTTCTAGTAAACATAGATTTCTGACCGATGAGAGTGTAAAGTGGTGCTTTCCTAAGAAACTATTCTTAAAAATATTATGTACCCAATAGAATAATATTGTACCAATACATGAGTATATCTTGAAACAATATAGGATAAATATACTCATGATAATTTTTGACATGTAGACAAAAAAATTCATCAATTGAAGCATAAACATAAACAATCTTGACAGGTAATGATGTTGTCTCAATAAACTCTTCTAACATGGTATCATGAGATCATGATCTAAATATAATGAACATAAATTACATGGACCATATAATATCATAAAAATATTTATATTTGTAATATGGAAGGTGAAATTTAATTACATTCACCTCAAAAAATAGTTTAGGTTTATAACAAAACATGAGTCTCGAAGATGGAAAATTAAGACAAACCATTTTCACAGATCAGATAACTTTTGATACTTAAACACCATGAAAGAAGGATCATGAAATGGGAATTTGAAAATTCAATAAATAAATTAAATGATACATATAATAAAATAAAAGTTAATTACATAGACCACACAAATGTAATGATTAGAAAACATATCTTGTATCTCAGAGAAATAAAAAACTGAGATGAAATCCCCAAACCTAGTGTCTTTACTCTCATTGTACTCATACAATATTCTTGTATAATAAATATATATTTATTATAAATATTTCATATATTAATATTATTATACAAAATTCCATATATTGTTTTACAATTACCTTATATTACACTATTTATAATGATTCTATGTTAATGTTTCACGTTATGTAATATTCACTTTGTTCATCGCATGTGTCTTAATTTGATATATTGTATGTATTTTTAAATATATCATGATTATAGAATTTAAATAATTATTTAATTATCATTTATATCCATTATATTCATATCATAATAATTTAAATAATTAATTTGTATGAAATGGAATACAATGTTCTTGGAGACGGTAAGCCGAACATATTCATGAACATTGTTTTCCAATATGTGTTATCAAATTGAAAGAAAGTATATAAATTATATATATATATATATAATTATTCAAATATAATTAATTTATTATATATATCATATAATTCCACTATACCTATCCATAATATATTCCATGTAGTGTGTGAACGAATTACATCGCTTTAATGGTGTATTAGTCTATAATTCCTCAAACAAGGCTATCAAATTAAAACCAAATAGAAATTACAATGATATATCTTTTAAAAGGAATAAATAAGAACAAATACATACTATACATAATATTTAAAATATAAATTAGTGTTTTTTCATAATGTCCCCCATGAATGGTAGTAATGGAGAAATGAATAATCATTATTTCACGAGGATGTAGTTCGATGTACACAAAAACATCACGTTCAACCACCAATAGAAGAATGTGAGTATAGGTGTAGGTTAAGACCATTTTAGTAAAATATCCTAGTACATGGAGGAAACTATTTTTTCACACAATAATAAAATATGATATTTTAGGGGTGCAGAAGAAAAATAAATATGAGTGTGAGAGAATATGTTACCTCTAAATTGGGTAACTCCTTTTGCTTTTTACAAAAACAATTTCGTGAGAAGATTTCTACCAAAATGAAGACATCATGGACCTAGGGAGATTTTTTCTAAGGATAATTTAGAAGATCTTTTTCCAACTGAAAATGTTTCATATGTGTTGGGGATGGGTAGTGGGGGTCACCTTTTATAGGGAAGGAATGGACTAACTATGAATTTCTACGAACATATTGTGTGTGCATATGTTATAACCTAAATTTTCATATAAAACCAAAATAACATTATAATACACGGTGAATGGCCGATATATGGATATAAAATTGTTTTTTGAATGGATTCTATGTCATTTAGGCCTTTAATTTTAAGGATTAGTCCCTAATTAAGCATAATTTTTCCATAACTACTATGAATAATTTTAATCTATTTTACTAATCATTTTAATAAATAATGAACATGGTCTTATTAGAAATTATATATTATAACAAATACAATGATGTATTTAATATTTTTAAAACTAAAATCATTGAAGAGTAATAATTAAGATTACTTCCAATCTCGCAGATAAGATAAAATAACAAGGTTTTAATATAGGTAAAAGTTGAAATATATGTGAAGATTTTATATACAATTTCAACGTGAAATTGACTCTAATGAATTAAATTATATTAATATATTTAATATTTATCTAATTTTACCTTATTAAATATTTATAATATCATTAATAGTTAATAATTATTTATAAAAACGTAGTTTATTAATTAAAAATCATTATTTTTCATTATTTGTTAAAAAATGATGTTTCTCAGAAAAATCCCTAAAATCATCTCTAGGATAATTTCACTGTTATGATTAAAAAAATGAATTTCATTTTGTATAATTCAATATCTAAATGTTTCTAAAATTACATCGATTATTATAATCATTTTATTTGAGGAAATGATGTTTTCAAGTGCAGAAGGAATTTACCAAAAATCAAATCTTTCAATATCAATATGAATTATTTGTATAAAAATATTATAATTTTTTTGGAAATTATTTCATACTACTCATATAACAATTTTTAATGAATAGTTTATAATTTTATCTTTTAATTAGTTATATATATTTATATGTAAATATGTTTCATATAAAATCTACATTGCATACATTGTACGACAAGTCAGTGTTTCTTGTTGTGCATTACAAGTTGGTATTACATGTAGCACAAACCAAGTTGGTATTTCCTGTGAATGAAATATTTGAATTAGTATTTTAATATATATATATATATACAATTAAATATTTCTAGTTTTATGTTAAATGATAAATATTGAAAGGATAAATTAATTCATAAAAATCATTAAAATCTCATGGTGTTACATAACTGCTTTGTTTATCATACATGGTTTGACTTTTTATTCTTTATAATCATACATATAAAATAATGTAATTTATTATTGAATGTAAAATTTTATTTATATTTCATATATATTAATTATATAAATATTTATAACAATATATATATGATATTAATATAAAATGGAATAAACAATTCTTAAAAATGGTAGGCCGTATATATGCATTAATGTTGTTTCTATTATCTTTTCTCATTGAATGAAAAAATTAAAAAGAAATATATGTGTATAAAAATTATAATTATAGTATAATTATTATTTCGTATATATAATATTATTTAACTAAACAAATCCTAATCATATTCAATGTAATGTGTGAACTAATCACATCGCTTTGAGGGGGTGGTCGTCCACCCTTCCAAAAATGATGTTATGGTATATAATAAAATCAAAATCATGATTTTATGTGTTATATAATAATTTAATAGAAATAAATAAATTAGAAATATAATACATGTCACGTGAGAAAATATTTTCTGTCATAATTTTTAACCATGAAATGTGGAAAAGGGAAAATGAACAACATTGTTTTCATGTGTGGTAGTTCTCCATACAAAATAACTGTAAGTTCATTAATAATTAGGTTTATTTGCATGTAAGATTAGGTAGAGACTATATAATAATAAAGTATTATTATATTTAGGATACATAGGTCATTATATAAGAATGGAATAAGAAAATTTCAGGATGTAGAATGAAAATAAAACAAAAGAGACTAAGTAATGATGATATATTTTCATTGGGTAACTCCATTTGGTTTTCACTAATAGGATCCTTGGATGGATTTATGATAAAATGGGGTCTTATAAGATGAATTTATTAATTTTTTTGATTATATTAAGTAATATTTATTCCTATAAAATAAGTGTAATTGGAGTTAATATGATAAAGTGTGAGTGAATTTTTCTATGTGTAAATCATATTTTTAATTTTGAATAATGACAATGTAGGTAGAACATTTTATTCAATATATATAAGATATCTAATTGATAACCAAAGGGTTAATTTTATATACATGGGTAAATAATATTTTCAAAAAAATTTTAATTTTAATTTTAACTTCTATTCCAATGGCTTAGTAGTACTTATAATAATATTTTTATAACAATATTAATAGTATATTATAGTTCATTAAAAAATCGATCTTGTGTGTAGTGAATGCTATCAAAGGGACTCGGTAATGTGTGTATTACATGAAAAAACATAGTTTTTTACATACTGTAATATAATACATGAGTTTCATGTTGTACAATGTTATCATGGTGTATTATATAACACAATACAAACATATTTCATTTATAAAAAACTATATTCGTAATTTCGTAAATGGAAAAATATAAAAATTGAGAAATTAATTAAAAAATATATTTCACCCAATATTGGTTAGTTACATTCTACACCACATAATGTTAATTTTTCCATTAAAATTCAACAAGGATATTAAACATCAAAACATGAAAGTTCCATTCAAAGAAAACTACATCTTAAAAATGAAAACAAAGAATTAATTAAAAAGAATTTTGGAGACATGATGATTTTCTAATGTAACTCGTAACTGGGATTAAACACAGGAGAAAAAATATTGAAGGTGATATCATGGACATGGATGAATATAAATATTATTTTCTGATGGAGAGTGATAGAGAATAAGGTTAGGAGAATGTTAGAAAACACAAATCTATAATCCAAAGATGTGTGAACCTGGTAATTGGTTTCATAAAAAAAATTTAGAACATTAAGATTTTTATTTCAAGTCCCATTTATAAAAATGTTGAATAATTTTTTTGAATAAATATACATACATTATTTTAGAACAACTCCACCCTTTCTTGTTCGTTCTTCCACATCCACTAATAAAATACAAAAAATATATAAATAAGGTTACTAATTCAGCTTACGAGTGATCACTCATATATCACAAAGTATATATTGGTTGTCACAATCAAAACATGTGAATACCCTCATCAAAAAATCTATTAATACATGATAATAAAGTAAATTAACATCAATACAATTTAATTGAATACTTCTCTCTTCCAATGATTACTAGATTTATTTATTAAACCTATGTAGTTTTAAAATTAATCCATGAAAACATAGACCACTTTAGGAAAATATTAGTTTTTAGTTATGATTTTATAAATACTATCAAATATACATTATCCATATCATTATCCAATTATATTTATAAACCATAATTTTTACATCGTCAAGAACATTTTAAGGGTAACCATCTCTTAATGTAACAATATTTGTAAACCAAAATACATAATGAATAATTTAAAAAATTAATCATTATATTCATAATGGTTGTTACAACTTAATCTATAAAATCCAATCATCACTCTTTATTCTTAAACCAATACCCACCCTTCATAAACATATTGATTAATACCTCTATCATATAATATGGAAAAATAAATCTTTTCTTATGGTTCGACAACCTCATTTTATTCATGATTATTAACTTTAATGAAACCAATACTTCAATAACGTTTCAAACCTTTCCCAAATCATATTTTATCTCCTAATCATTAACTGTATATCAAATACTCATACCACCTTTCTTATTATCTTCATGATATTAACACTTAGGGAATTGATTTGTATATTTATGATTCTATCCTCATTTTAAACATTCAATAAAAAATATAGTTCCTTCTAGTACCCCCTATTGAATAAATCATAAAATTATATTGTTAAAACACTTATCATAATGTAAAATGACATAATATTGAATAATCAATTATATGATGTCTAAATTATGAATCATGATTTCTAATAGATGAAATGTGATGTTTATATTCAGATATTCATAGACTTATTCTAATAAAATGATTCATGATGGTTTTTAAATTCAATGAATTTCAAGGCATCCCCCCCCATGTGTGTCAAACCAGGTGTGCAATAAGGTCTATTGTCATCCACCAAATCCCGACGGAATCTAACTCAATACAATGTTTTAATGTAAAGTATATGTAAAATATTTCTAGAGACACATCAGTATATAGTATCAAAATAGGTATTTATTTCCATGAAAAAACTAAATATTCCCCATACCAAAATTCTTGGACATTATCTTATACTTTGAATTATTCATAGAGTTATCCTTAGTCACATCCCAATCCATATCATTATTAATTTCCAAAGTAATCTAAATATGTTTTTCTCCTCCTAGTTTATGATGGATAAATAATCATTTCCTTTGATTCCAAATTTAGATTTCTAGGATTATCATATAAGTACACTACATCATTTTATAAGAATATTCATCACATTGATGAAATACATGTTGGATGATGACAATAGATTAGTCTATTTGAAAACATTGAAAACCCAACTTCCAACATGGTGAAATATATTCAATATTTCCCACAAATATCATCCCCCTTCAAACATATACTTGATGACATTATTCATAATCATTAGAAAGGAAATATAATAAAGGGGTGAGCTTAGAAGAAATGAAAGGGTCATAAATTGTGATACATAAGCATAACATGAGAATAAGGGTATGAGAAAATGGGAATAACATTTTAAGATCTTACGATGTATAATAACGAACAAATAAATGAATTATGACATAATTATTGGTAGTTCATATGAAATGAATCATAAGGGGATAAAATGAATGATAACTGATAGAATACAATATGAATATGAAAAACAATTTATGGTAGACACATAATTATATAAAATTATTTCCCAAGTACTAATGTATTAATTTCAAGGTTATATTAGTGGAATGATTTTACTCTCTAAAAAATATTATATGTCAAGGTTCAATCCTCAGACCATTTTAGTAGAGATATTGAACTGCTAAATCACATCCATTCCTTATTCCTCCCCTTTATTACATAACCTTGTTCACTTCCCCTACCAAACCTATAAAACAGAACTATTTTTTCTTCCCATTATAACCATGTATTACTAATCCTGGTGAACATCTCATTCTAACCACGTATTATTAAACTGCATTTACTCTTTATTCATGTCATTTGTTACTCAATCATGTTGACCTCTAGTCCCTTCCATATCATATTCATGAAATATAAATCATTACCCAATTCATTAGAGGGAGTTATTGGTATCACCCATCTGATAATTAAATCATACATACATGCTTTATAAAACAATCATCTTATTATGAACATTAAAAGGAGTTATATTTCATAAACTTAAATCCAAACACATGAATTGAAAAGGATTTGAAAAAAACGAAATTATATCCTTACTTAGGGAAAATATATTGTTTTCATAATCATTTAATCATAGAATAACCCATGAATTGTAGTGATTTTTGTAAATATTTATAATAGAACAACCCATTGGAGATAAATAGGTTTCATAAATATCAATCCATCAAAACACATAACATTTATTGAAATATATATGAATGGTTTATTTGGGTCATGTCCCTAGTAAATCATAATCTATATCCAATTATGTCATCTTATATGGAGACTTATTTTGAAATATTGTGTATAATATCAGTTTATAAAATATATATTATATTCATAATCCTTTTCACTAAAACATTTTGAAAATTTATTAAGGAATCATGAAAAATATTTTAAAATAATTCTTCAAAAATATATGTTTTATGCATTCAAAATTTATATATAAAAAACATATTTAAAATATTTGGATTTGAAAATATCTTTAATAAATAATAAGGAAATATTGAAAACATCTTCAAAACATGTATAAGAATCTCGAAAACATTTTCAAAGTATTTTACATGAAAATATATAAAACAATATTGAAAATTATTTTGAAAACGTCTTTCATAGAAATATAATTTGAAAACATAAAAATAACGAATTACAAATTTTAAAACTCTTCTTGAATAGAATACTTGTTTTTAGAAACCATTTTGGAAAATATGTTTTTGAATGAACATGGATTTTATTCTAAATAGAGAGATAAAAAGGACTCTCATAAATACAATTTATAATTTATATTAAGTAAAAATGAGTGGAAAATTTTACCAGTTCAAGTAGTTATCTAAAATTAACATATGATAAGGAAATTAATTATAGTTTTTGTGATTTAGATCATAACATTTCATTAATGGAAGCAAAATCACAAGCAATACCAACAAATAATGGGAATAGAGTAATAAAATATAACTATTATGGTAACATTTAATAAAGATCCACATTAGAGAATAAAACTAAATGAATATTATAATATCATTAAAATAAAAAAATTCAATCAAATAATATCTTTGTAAATGTATATACATCTCACTAAAAATATAGATCCATAACATAACTAGTGCCTTAGGGAAGGAAAATTTAGACAAAACCTCTTTACCGATTTTCTATATTTAGAAACATAAAAACAATGAAAAAGATATAATAAAATGGATTTTTTAAAAATCCATAAATTTAATTATCGATATAATATAATACATTCTTGTGTTTTTTATCCACTATAAAAATGAAACGAGTTGGGAACATTCCATGGATCTCAAATATAATAAAAAATAATATGATAAAACCCTTACCTTAAGTCTTTAAGTTCATCATACACATTCAAAAAAATGGTATTACAAATATAGATTCATTATACATCCACAATAGACCAATATTATTATATATTACAACATTAATTATTCAGTTATAACATTATATAAATCATTTATTTATGGTTCACTATTAAAATAATGTTTCATGTAATAACTACTTTGTTTATCGTATGTGTTTTGACTTTTTATTATTGATCATATTACATATATAATGATTTAATTATTTAATAAATATATAACATTATATGTATATCATATATTTTTGGTATTTTAATTATTATAATAATTTTTAAAATATTGAAATATGAAATGGAATTCAACGTTCATTGAAGCGATGGGTCATATGTATGCCTGAACATTGTTTCTATTTTCCAATCATATTGAAATAATGAATGTAAATGAAATATATAAATTTATATTTTATTTCATTCAATAAAAATTATAATGTTATATATTTCATATAATTTCACTAAACTCTTCCTTTATACATTCCAGGTAAACTGTTAACGAATCCCATCACTTTAAGGCCACAATAGTCCACACGTCCGCAAACCAAATTATCATAGTAAAAAAAGTGTTAGTTATGAAGGTATATGTTATATAATAATTCCATAATCATAAATACATATTAAATATGACTTATATATTATAAAATATAACTTCCATCGTTATATCAAAAAATGAGGGTTGGTAAAGGAATAAAATGAACAAAATCATTTTGTGGGGTGGTAGTTCTCTGTATACAAGAACTATGTGCTGTTAGAAATTAAAAGGATTTATGTGTTTGAGTCTAGGTAAAAACCATATAATAAGAACATATCATTATATCATAGAAAATTATGTTATTATATTATAATACAATAATAATATTTTTGGGGATGGATAACGAATATAAAATAAATGAGCTTGAGGAAGTATGTAACCTCTTCTTTGGTTATGTTCTCTTAGATTACTCCAATAGTCTTCCTTGGATGAATTTATTCACAAATGGATGATACAATGATAAATTTCAGAAATTTTAGAAACAATTTAGGTAGGGTATTTATGAAACAAATGTCTTGATAGATGTGAATAAGTGGGTGTGGTGAGTACTTTTTTATTGTGGAGGAGGAGTGACATTCTTTTAAATTTTTGACAAGGTAATTCCACATACCTTTTTTCGCATGTCATGTTTCCAAAATAATTGTTCTAAACAAATACATTGGATTATATGGTCTATATATTATCTTCTTATATATTTTGGACATGTTTCTACATCATTTTCTACATTTAGAATAAGGATTAGTCCATTGTTTAGAATATTATTCTCTTAATCATTGTAACTAATCATAATCTCATTCAATAATATTATGTTAAAAAACTATAATAAGCATATTATAATTTATAAATTAATATTTTTATAAATATTTAATCCATTTTCTCTATTTAAATGTATATATGTGATAGAAATTAATGTGATAGATATGACGAAAAACTGTTTTTTTAATGTAAAATTAATCAAAAGGTTTTAATATTTTATATAACACTTCTATTTAAAATTGATTACAACGAGCTAAAATGAAATATACTGTATAAAATACCTCAAATGAATCATTAAAAAATTTTAAAATTTTAATTTTTAAATATAAATAAATTAGATAAAATTATAATTTTAAATTAAAATCAGTGTTTTCACTATTCATCAAAAAATAAAATGTCTATGTAAAATTCCAAAATATCACCAAACATAAATATTTTTTTTCTTCTTTATAAAAAATATGTTTATATTCCCAACTAAAAATAATAAAATTTTCTAAAATTATAAATCAAATTGGATCTACATTAAAAGTTAATAATATATATTTTTTCAAATATTAAATATTTTAATTCACAAAATTTAAATTATTTTTATCTTGTACCTATCATATATGGTGGATGAGTATCCATACTACTTATTTAATATATATCATATTCATTTTTTTCAGAAATTAATCTAAAATTGTTTTGTTTAATTTACCTTGATAAAAAAATTTGTATATAGATAAATATATTTGTTATAAATGTAATTTCATTATTTTGAAACAAATATTTATTTGAAGTATACTAATTATAAACAAAATTATTCATTTTATATACATGTGTAATTCATATTTTTACTATATATTTAATCAATTTTTTAAGTTAAATTCCAACACCTATGTGGTAGTGATAACAATATTATACTTATCACATTAATATTATATTGTAGTTCAGTAAAAACTATGCTTTCCATGAAACACATACTTTGAAAGGGGAACCTTGTTGTTTCAAAATAATAAAAACATTTTTATGTTTCTACAATAAGATAATATATGTTGTTCATGTAGGGAAATGATAAATTGGTGTTGCGTATAAAAAAATGCAGACATTTGTTTATAAACAAATTAAATATTTATTATTATGTGAAATGAAAAATATCAAAAAGATAAAATTAACTAAAAAAAGTTTCAGAAAAATATTGCGGTTTTATAATTATGGTTGTTAATTCCACAAAAAATTCTTATTACGATGTTCAATGTATTTTTAATAATATTATTCATAATGATTGTGTATATTAATGAATTAAGTGCATAATGTTCAACTTTTCATTCATTTTCATTAATGATTGGAATTACATTCATCCAAATCGTAGTGCTCAATTAACTCTAATGAAATATTAATTATCAAATATATGTGGGGAGGAATTGGAAATATTACTCTGTAAATAAATTTCATTGAAAGTAGTTAAGTTATGAACATTTTTATGAAATCATTGAATGACTTATCTTCCAAAGGATTTATTATTGTAATGGACCCCACTTTTATGTATACATAAGTTAAATTTATAGAGGGGAAATTTAAAGAGTGTTTTTAATGATATGTTACATAGAAAATTTTTAAAATAATGTATATTATATGAAAACAATAATTTCATGATATTAACTCTACAATGAAGAAATTATCCTACAATTTATCTTGTCATCTTATTATTCATAATGAATTAATCCTATCATAAATCTCATATATATTTCCATGATTATCAAACATGGAATTCATATAATATTTTTGGAATAATAAATATATTAAATAAAATTATTCCAAAACACCATTTTAGTTTTTCCCCATCAAAAATAATGATTCACATACAATAGTACATAATTGACATACATTATCCGCCCCTATAATAATTTTTTAAGAGATAATACAATGATTACCCAAAAAATCCCCATTGCATTGGGTGTTGGAGTTCAAAATTTCAGGGCTATTCTTATTAACTATCTAATGTAATGAAAAATAACCTGGATGATGTCAAATGTCTAACATCACCTATGAGGTAGTAATATGATATCAAGAGTTTTATATGGCAATGTCGACTGATTTTTAGTCTATCTTCTGATCCACTAGTCGTAGAAGAGTGTCCTAACATGCTGGAGTTGATCATTCCAATGTTTTAATATTCTATAATGGAAAAGGTAACTTGGTTTTTTACAATAGAAATATATTGGATAATCAATGTTGGGTGTTGCTTAATAACACCATGCTTGGGGGTTGAAATAGAAAAGATATGGTGGGAATACATCAAGATAATGATTCTTAATAATTATTCCCTATAGGAACATTATATAAAAAATGGAGAGAGAAATCATTGCATTGAATTAAAAGGATCTAGAATTTTTCCTGGCCTATGAATAAAATTTCACAAGGATTTCATTGAAGGATATGTGGATTTTTATCAATATTAATACAAAATTGATATATTCTTTTGTGGATTAAAACCATTCCTTAAATAAGATCATTCAAATATATACATTGATCATTATGAAGATGTTCTTATATGTGATCTCAAATAAGATATTGGGTTCAGAAAATGGTCCCCTAGATATGGTGATATTAAACGAATGATGAAGGTTCATGGTGTAGGATCTCATGAAAAAGGTTTAATGAACACTTTACCACCCATATTTCAATAATTTGGGAAGAATAATCATGGTAAATACCTCAATAGGACAATTAGATGCTGCAATTATAGGAGGTAAGGACATAATGCTGATGAATATCGAAAAGAGACGAGGAAGCAGGAAAATGTTGTGGAGGAAAGGAGAACACTAACAATTGATTAATTCTATAACTGTATAGAGAAAGGTAACAATGAAAACATATGCACTGAAACTCGATTCCTCAAGGGTAACATTTATCAAAATCTAACCAATTCAATGTAACAAGGGAAGGCTTATGTGATCACTTCTGTGGAAGTGATTTCTGAAAATTAAATCGTACGGTATACGCATCTTATTCAATCAGGAATGGGAAAAAGAATTTTTTCATTCTAGTTCTATGCATTATTTATAAGATGAATGTTTCCTATATCAATTTAAATGAATCGATAAAGACTTGAAGTGGAGATATCAATAATAATACTATGTGGTGTAAATATGGAAACAGAAGTGTTAGACTCTTCTCTCATTATCAAATATGGGATGATTCTACCAAAAAATCTTGTAATACATCACAACGTGGAATTCAATTCTATTCAAGGAATGGATTTGATTTCATTATATATATCACATATTATTTTGGAAAATGAAATATAATTTCACAATCCCAATCATATCATTATCTTTTGAAACTAATATAAAGATATTGATTATCCTTTGGAAAATCCTTCAATGGTGTTGGTGTTTATTCCCTATAAATATGCTGTTTGAATCAAGGGTGTTCTTTGTTAAAATTGGATTATCGTTTGTGTTTGTGGTAAACACTATATTTGGTGATTAGGATTATTGTGAGGAAATTGATCATAAAATTCACATAGTAATAAGTATTGAATGTGGTGCTGTTTCCCAGGGATTTATGAATTTTTGGGCCTCAAAATTGAGAGTTTGGTATTGGAAAACAATGGGTTTTCACATAGGAATGAATGATATGAAGGAAATAAATTCAGAAAAGTAAAGTAACAACATAACTAAAAATATAAACTGCATACCATGATCTAAGAATTTATTTTTTCATGTACATGCTAGCAGGAACGTTATGTGGAGCGATGCATTGAACTGAAAGAGGTTTGCCGTGATAATTCATGATGAGGGTGTGTGGTATGAAGAATGATAAAGGTTGAATGTATTTTTATGTTTCATGAAATTGGAGTAGTATGTAGTGGAGGATAATATTATGCAGTTCGAGTTCAGTATACATTGAAGATTGTCCCAAATTTAAAATTTGCGTAAATAAGATTAGAAAAATTTGTGGAGGTATGTGCTTATTTTATGGAGCAGTAATACCCTTCATTATATAACAAGATTAGCGATTAAAATATTTGGACAGAATCCGTTGTAGTCCAAAGTGGTTATCAGAGGTGATGATGATACACTAAGATAACCATCAGCATAAGGAAAATAGTCTCTCAAAGAGAGTACAGATCACTGATGAAGCTCTCATAGTACATAGTAGAGTAAGGAATGTACATGGAGTAGGACGGTACATAGAGGAGTGGAGTATTACATAAAGTAAGGCTATATGTGGGGTAGGTTTTTTATTATAGGAGCTGGATGGGATGCATAAATGGAAGTGGTACATGGAGGAGGTGATCTACGAACCATACATGTTACTCATATCACATAGGAGGTGACGTCTTATACAAAACACCGAAGGAAGCCTGAAATGTTTCCAAATCAGTTTGTGATATTATTTTCTATAACCTATCAATGTGAGTGAAAGTAAATTAGACATGTGGGAGATAATTGGACTTCAATAGATAATCTATTTAAAACTGGGGTTATATGAGTTAATGAAAAATCTTTCAGGCAAACATGAAATCAATATATAGAGTGAAGTTTTTCCTACACAATTAGAAAGGGGGAGTTGGCAGAAGTGATTTGAGGGATGATGTGTGTTATCCCGAAATCCATGTAAATGTAGTGTTCCTGAAACTATGTGATCATGAAAAACACTATTAATCCAAAACATTTAATGATTAGTGGTTTTTGGAATGACATCCACATTGTCGGAGTATGATCCCTGGATGTATCCCTTAATGGTGAACCATGTAAAATTAATGTGTCCTTGATTTCTAAGTGGTGGTTTATTTTTGTCCCATCCTCTTCTGATAATATTAACATGATTCTAAAAACTTGGGAACAAAGATTCAATAATTTAAAAGAATATGGTGACACCCTGATTCACCCTTCCCCTCTCAAGGTGTTCTTGGGTCTTTTAAATTGTATCCGACACTAAACGTTTTTGGTGTTAAATTTTTCCTTTTATTCAGACACGGAGAATCCCATTTTTCTAATGTTGATGAACTGTTTTTCAGAAAATTCTTTGTGGGAGAAACTATATAATATTTAACAATGGTAAACAATGTGGATTTGGCTAAAAAGCATGTTTTACACAACATGTTTGAAGATATTAAGATACACCCTAATGAACATAAGGATTCTTTATTCAATCGAATTTCTTATGTTGTAAGAGAAATTTGAAGGCTCAGATAATATATTAAAGACATTGATTTTGTATAGAAAATCATAATAATACTTCCATCCCTTTATAATTCAACAGTTTCAACTTTTAAATAAATTTATCTTTCAAAACATTCTCTAAATGATCTGATGAGTGTCCTAGTGGTATATGATATGAGAGTCAAACCATAAGATTAAATGACTAATGTAAGCAAGGAAATGGAATTGAAATCCACATACAAACTGGAAATTTTAGGATATAGTATTGGTGATGCTGATAATTAAAAAAAATTCTTTATCTCATTTGAAATAAACATAATAAGGGAATATTAAATTTTGATGTTAAGATAACTTTATCATGTTTTCTATATGGAAGAGTTGGGTACATTGCCTCTTGATTCCCAATATTTTTCAATGATTATGAATTCACTGATGGAGACATTAAAAAGTAATAGAAAAGGTTTTTCAAAAAGGGATACTTCTATTCTAGAATGAAATTTCAACAAAAGAGTTTTTTCATGTATAAATAAGAGGATGATAATGGAATTTCTGAGGAAAAGGAATAATATTTAAAATCTGGGAAACATGCTTTCATGAAGGGTAAAATTGAAAAATCATAACCATCAAAACATAATGATAGTGACAATCAATTGACCACATAATTAAATCCCAATTTTTATCTTAAGGATGCTATTGGAATTCTTAAGAATTAATGTAACATATGAAATTTTTGGAAAAGAATTGTAGTAGAGTCAATAGATTATGTTGATCAGCATGATGTATAAATTGAATGATTGGAATGATTTTTGAATGTTTAGTCATCAATTATTGAAATCACAATGGATATTGTGGAACAAAAACTCAGAATTGGAGAGCATTGAAAGGTCATCAATGATCGTACCTTTAGATAGGATGAAAAATCCTAGACTATTGAGGGTCTTAATGAAGAATATGTTACTATTATATGTAAGCTAAAAATTAATTCAATTTAAATAGATTGAAATAAGAAAATAAAATTTAGAAAGTTCTCAAAAACTGTGTTTCTATAAAGATCTATGTTTGGTTCTGATTGATTGGAAAATATTTTGAATGACCAAAGACCCCCTTGGATGGGAAAAAGGAATCTCTTATGATTCTAAAGCATCAAATTCTGTAAATATAGTTTTCTAGAATAAAGTCTTATCAATTGTGGGTCATGTTGAAAAGTGACTAGAAGCACTAAAAAATAAATCCTCAATTGAATATGAAAGAAGAAGTGAAGACTATACTTAGGTATATAGAAAGAATATGAAAAATAAAATGGTTTCCAAGGAATAAAACATGAGAAGGAATCATTATAAGATGATATTTTCACTTATGAAATGACAATTATGTTTCTACAAAGGCTATACCATGGAAATTTGTAAATAGGCAAGATGTTATATTAACAGAGAAAAGATAGGAGTTAAACAAAGGAGAGCATATACATATCCTAATTCTTATAAAATAAATAATTTATATGTTTATTATCCTTCTTTGTTCTAACTTTAGTCATAAAGCTATGTATTGTAGGCAGAAGTATGATAGGATGAATTCTTAAAATGCTCAAAGATAGGTCAATACTCATCAACTTTTCGATGTTGTGATTTATAATAAGATTTCTACTTTGGATGAATTTTATGAATATGAGAAATCTATGTACATAGATGATAGACTAGAAAGTCCATAATTTTCGTACACTCAATCAAATATCTAATGGAAAGAAATGATGAAAATTGAGAAATCTATCTTTTTAAAAGTAACTCTCAATGCTACAAATAAAACCACACATGGAATCTTGATAGCATATTTTCATCCAATAAAATTTGAAATGAAGACATATTAATGAATATAAAAAAATGGTTGATGAAATAGTGAGGTTTGGTAATGTAGGTGCTCTAACGATTAAAGGAAGTGTAAATAATGAACTGGTTAATGGTTATCTAAAGAATAATGAAGTTCTTTATGTGGAAGGGTTGCATAAAAATCATCTGAGTGTGAGTTAACTCTATGACTTAGGATTTATTGCGACATTGAATTAAGAGGTTTGTACCATAAGAGGAAAGATAAGAAATTATCATATGATATAATAAAGAATAGATGTCAACTTGTATCAGGTAGATAGTAATGAAATCATTTTCAACAAGACAGTTGAAGAAGAAAAAGACATCTACAACTGGAGATTGGGTCACATCAATCAGTAAGACATATATAAGATATACATGCTTTATATTTTGGTAGATATACCCAATCAGAATCCTGAATGAAAAAATACCTTCAATGCTTTAATATGAGCTAATATGGCTTCTAGTTCCAATAATCCAAAGAAAAAAAGAGATTCAAATATTATTTATTATATAAAGAAAAATGTATGTGTCCTGATAAATGAATCCAGAATTAATATATAATGGAAATTTGTTCTTCTCATAGATGATTATAGATGAATGGCTTGCGTGATCATTAAAAAATGTAAGAGAAAAGTGATTGATTTCATTAAATCATATTAATTAATTACTAAGAAATATATATGATGGAAGATCGATGTCATGCGGTGTGATAATGGATGGGAATACACATCTATGGAATTTGAAAATTTCATAGAGATGCATGGAATAAAACATGAGGTGGTTGTTGTGATAACTCCACAATGAAATGGATTTGTAGAGTGTTGTAATAAAAAAGTAAACAACATGGCCAAATATATGTTGATCAAGAGTCATATTTCTCAATATTATTAGAATGTGGAAGTTCATGATGCATTTTATATTCAAAACTAAATTAGGCTATTTATGTGCAAGACAATGAAAACATATGAATTGTGGCATTGTTGGAATCCCCCATTGAAATATTTTCATTTTTTCAAAATAAAATGATTCATCCATAAAAAAGTAGTATTTCAAGGATGGTATGGTGAAAATGAAGATGAAATAATATATCTTGTAAAGTCAATGAATATAAAAGACTATAAGTGTTTCAATATTCTATTGGGAATAATTTTGGAAAGAAGTGATGTTGATGTCATTTAATATAAAAATATTAACAATTCAGAGAATTATTATACTAATGTGATAAATATGATGAATAATATGAACATAGAACAAATTATAATATAAAGGTATATGATGGTTTAAAAAACACTCATGATCCACATCTTGATGTTAACTCAAAAGAAGAATCCGAAGAGGAAGCCATAACTGGAGTAAATTCAGTCGAACCCCAAATGAGAAATCAATGAGTATAGATTGATGACTCTAACAGTATCAGGTTTTAGAATGCCCCTAAACAGACTAGGAGAATGAGGACAAAAGAAAAATATTCATTTCTATTTTCTATGTATCTATCCTCATTTGAAGATGCTACAGAGGATGAGTCATGGGTGAAATCAATGAATGAAGTGTTAGATCATATGGAATAAAATAGACAAGTGATCTTGTCAAAAGGCCGAATGGTCACATTGTGATGGGTACAAAGATTATTTTCAAAAAAAATTACAAGCAACTAATTGTGATCAAGAATAAAGTGTGCTTTGTTTTTGGAGCGTATTCAAATTCGAAGGGGTTGATGTTGATGCAACATTTTCTTCAGTAGTGATACATGAGTAAATTAGATAATTTCTATCTATTAAAATAATAATAGGTTATAAAGTGTATCAAATGGATGTCAAGACAACATACCTAAAATGGTGTCTTGGAAGAATAAGTCTATATTAAATAAGGTTTTGGGTTCTTGCTTTTAAATGAAGACATGAAGGTTCGGAAATTAAATAAATTTTTTATGGACTGAAATATGCAACACATGAACGATAATATCAATTAGAATCTTATCTGAGAAAGGATGAGTTTAAAAGAGGAGTAGTATATCACAATCTATATGGGAATAATTCTCAAATGGAACAGTTTTTTGAATTGTTATATGTGGATAATATTATTTTTGATGGATGTAGATTGGGATATGTGGATGAATTTTCAAATCACATGAAATCATAATATTTAAAGACCATGGTTGGTGAACTCAAATACTTTTTAGCATAGAAGGTGATTTAGAATAAGGATTAAACATTCATTTCTTAAGAAAAATATGCATGAGTGATATTGATGTAATTCAATATGCATGATTCCAAACCAATTTTGACTATATTAAATTTTAAGGGTGATATACTAAATTATTCTCATTTCCAAATTAATGGGTTTTAATTATTCATCATTTGATGGTGGAATCTCAATCCATCACTCTATTTCTCCATAAATGCATTTATATACATTTTCTTGATAATAAATGCAATCAAATGTCAATAGACTCATAGAGTACATCACTAGTTCATATATAATTGAACAATAATATTAAATCACAAATGGAAATATTATATTTTATAAGGTGAAACATGATATCAAAATATTCCAAACACAACTGTTTTATATGATTTTTAAATATGTCTATAATCCATTAATTTTAAAAATAATTTTTTAGAAGGCCTTCAAACATCACCCTAAAATAGTCAATTTTCTACGTCATCAAAACCATCACTGTATATATAATAGTTGTAATAACTTATCTATAATCTACCATAATCAATGTGGGTATAGTTTTTGTCTAGAATTCCAACACACACATCTCTTCCCATGAGAAATAAAACGCATATTGTTGACTTCCTATCACCACCATCACCAAACATATATGAATTAGTGAATCCAAATCGATTTACGTCTTCACCCATAATATATAATAGGTAAAAAAACATATTGTTTATTTATATTATAAAGACAAATTTTTTTACATAATTATATTTTTCAAATAAATTTATCTTTAATAATTGTGTTGGGTTTGATGGATAATGTTGTGTGAAATATTGAATTGAACTAACTAAAGACTTCTAAAAAATATAATATTCAAGCCATCAATAAGTAGTTAATTTAATTTTATTAAATTTAGATAATTAACATAATTATTTAAATTAAAAATTTAGTTTAGGATATAAAATTAATTGTTTTCATTATTATTTTTTCCTAAGTGAATATTTTTTGTTTTCCAACATTTCATATCATATATATAACAATATTTAATAGTAATTTTCTGTTAATTTTTATTTTTAGAAATATAAAAAATAATATTTATTCAGATAGATATATTTTATATAAATCCATTAATTGATCGAAATATGTTAATAAATGAAGATAATTTCATTTGAATGTAAAAAAGGTATATTTTTTAGAAAATAGTTTTCATGTGAATAATATATGTTTTGTTAATATATTATATTAACCATTACTTATGAATGGTATTAATAAAATTTTATCATATATTTAGTACATTAATATTATATTCATCTATTTGATTTTAATAGTAATGCATTTAGAATAAGATTAATTTTATTATTAAAAATAGTCATTATATCAAATTGCATTTTATATGTTTTATGAAATTACATAAAAATCAATTTTATATACCCCTTTAAATATAATATTGAAAAATGGATTTCAAAATTTTAAAATGAATAATAATATTTGGGTAAATGTAATAACATAATTGTTTCCACAAACTAATAGGTTATTTAGTAATAATCGTCACACCACAGAAAGGGTTAAAAGGGTCAATAGTGGTGATAATGTATGTTATATGAGTTATAATGATAATAAAACAATTAATTTTTTTGTTAAGTGAATTTTGAATATACCTTATTCTATCATAAAATATGGACTATATTTGAGCCACAATCTTATGATAGATAATCTAGTATATATTAAATTTCATAATATTCACATTGATGACACCCACCTCGCATATTATAGGGGAAATCATTCAGTAAATTAACTAAAAAAAATTTAGAACCACAACCTTAACACCATTTTATTATAAAATAATTAAATTATGTCCAACAGTGTATACGTTATGAACCACCGCTCTTAAATGAAGACTAAAATATCAATATTTACATATAATAAATATAATATAGTCATCGAATTAGTAAGAAAAAAGAGGATTAATAAAATATTAAATACATTTAATGTAGATAATCAATAAAAATATATTCATTAATTATAATGAAATAATAACTATATTTTCATTTAATGAATCATTTTATTACAAAATCATTTCATAAAAAAATGGTTTCTATATTTTGTGAAGAGTGAATATTAAAAAAATTATTTCAAAATTTATAAATTTTATATGATAAAGAGGATATAAAATTCTTAAAATCCAAGTATAAATTACATTAGAGTGAATTTTTAGTATATTTAAAAAAATATTGATTTTTCCAATGAATAGTGAAAAATTAATTTTTTAATGAAAATCATATTTTTTTCAAAATTTTAGAATGTAAATTTTTTATAAAAAATGGTTGAAAAATAACATCAGTAATATTATATTTTTAATATAATAATTATGTTCATTGTAATAAATTTTATAGACTAATTATATAAATAATATATTTTTAAATTGAAAAGGTTTATTTCTAAAAAACTGTTTCTCATTGCATCTTTTTTTATCATCAATCAATTCCTTCAACATGTAAAATATTAATATTGGAAAATTAATATCAAATTTAGAATATAGAGGTCCATATTATTTTAAGTCACACATTTTTTATTAATATGAATAGTAACATTTTCAAAACAATTACCTTAATAATGATAAAATATGTAAATTGTGATAAAACACTGGTATAAAGCTTTAAATTTTATTTAAATAAATTATGCTATTGGATGGGGGGGATTTCTTCTTTTAAAAAAAATTAAATGATATTTCATCTTTTTTCCCTATTTCACTGATTATAACCAATATATTAATAAATAACAATAAAAATAGAAAAACTCAGAATCGTAACATTAATTTCACAAATATTTTACAATAACAATAAAAAGTGGTTATATTCAGCTATAAATAATTACATTAAATTTTTTATATTTATATTTTTAAATTTATTTATTTTTCATTTTTATTCGTTTAAAAAAATTTCAAAATTTTAGAGAACATTGATCTAGTATTTATTCACTCAAAAGAAAAATAAAATATATACTTTTTAAAATGATAAAACTAATAATATTTGGAATAATTACCGAGGTCCATGATTGTAATTCCATAGAAATGACATTATATGAAATATTTAATTGATAATATAAAAATTCAATCTGAATATTCTTTTCAATAATTAATATTTATTTTAATATTTGAAAAAATTACGTTATAATATTTTATAAATTAATTTAAAAAATTAATAAATATTGAATGAGGATTAGTAGAATGATAGATGGTATAAAATATTATTCCATGGCCATTAATTAGTCATGTGCTACCTAGTATCTACAATTAACACACATTAATAATGAAAATATCGATTAATAAATTTGATGATAAAATATGTTAACTAAGGGGTAATTACAAAAGATTAGGTGGAAACTATTTATAGACCTGTAAAATGATTTTGGTACAAGGTATTTAAAAAACATAATATATTACCATCATATATATTTTTCTTTAAAAACACATATCTATATAATTTCCTTATTATATTTTTATTTTTTATGATATTCTAATAGTTACTACTTCCTCCAACATAAATGGACACCCATTTCTCTCGCATATTTACGCTAAATTAATAAATATAACATGTAAAAGTTGTAAAAATATCCCTTATAAACAACCATATAAACTAATTATAGGTTATGTATTTTTTAAAGAATGCAACATGGTTTTGTAAGAATGAATCTAACAGAAATCCACAGATGAAGAGGTAATCGTCATTACCAACCCATTGAAATTTTATTATTTATGTTCTTCAATTAAATTTTATTTAATAAACCTAAAATAATAATTCTTATATCATAAATTTTTTAAAAAAATTAATTATGGTAGATAAATTTTCAATCCCTTTTCATTCCTTTGAAAAACAGTAAACATCTGTTGTGTGTATATATGGATTACTATCTCCACATAGTAGTGAAATTATATTTCCATCACCCCACTAAATGGAATGATATAAATATTAAACTATTTTATAAATATAATACTAATAAAATAGTAATTATTCATAAAATATAATTTCTTATCTACCATATAACCATTTAATCAGTTGGAAAATGATAATGTCACTCATGCATATGTGAGCACTACAACATAAAAACATCATTGGGATTTATTTTTCAATTATGCATTAAATATATGGTAATAAATATGGTTGAATGAATATATATGATATATTATACCAAAATGAATTTATTATGGATAATTATTATTTTATATTCATTTATTACATCCTTAAAAAAGTGAAAATAATGCTAGTGTGTACGTCTGGCCTACCATCTCCTTGATTAGTGAAATTATTTTCTATAAGAATACTTTTGTTTATGATTCAAAACAATAATATTGTTATTATATATTACATTTACATCATCCATAAATTATATTATTTTATGTAACCTTTATCAAATAATAGTAAACAAAACTAAAATAACAATTCATACATGGAAATGAATATATAATCACACAGAAATGTGATTTTAATATAGAAGTTTTAATAAAAATGTGATAAATTATTATAATTAAATCACTTGTGGTATGATATTTATTATTATTATTATGTTTATTTTTTAACATTTTCATTAGGGGAATTATTTCATCTTTATATGTTATACATAATATATGTTAATCTCTAATAGTTATTTATTTATATATTAATTTTTCCATTACTTTTTCCCTCTTTATAAACACAAGACATTATTTTCATCTGTTTTAAGGAAATTTACTTGGGTTTTGTACTCATTCGCTATCATTTTTCTACCAAGTATATATTTACATTAAATTATTTTAAATGATGTGCATACAATTCTATAATGTTTTAATTAAGAAATGGTAACCCATGTTTGACTTTTTGGGGAAAAAATAAATGAAATATTTATTCAATTTTCGAAAAATTATTCCTTTTCTTTTTATTTAAAATGTGATTGTAATCTTATTTGTAAAATTTTTGGTTGAACAGAATATCCCACCATAATTATCAAAAAATTCGTTTAAGATTTCACTACCTGTTTTGATTATTCCTTTAGCATAAAATGTTTTTCCTAGTATTCTAATTGTTTTTTATTTTTTTAATTGTTATTTTCATGGTGAGAGGTTGATTTCATCTAAAATATTTAAAATGATGTTTTTTGGAATATAAATACATCAATGAAAACAACACATTATTTACAATATTCTGCTATGTGAATATGTTGTAGTTATACCATCCATATTCATTATCTGGATGGATTATGATCAGTTTTTTTGGGGGAATTATTAATATTTTTAATAAAAAATGTACAATACGAATGCTTATGTTTATTATGCATTTTGTATTTATTTATCCCATTCATGTGATTAAATTATTTATCATTGTAAATGATGTGTAGTTTCATTTATATAACCACGAATCATTAGTATGTCTCAGGAGAAAATGTAGTTTATTTATTTGGCATATGACTATTATTTTTTATCTATAGTGTCTAGGCATGAGGCATTTATTGTTAGTTTTGATAATGGGTGTTATTCATTCCATCATTATGAAATTATTTATTTTATTCATTTTTATTTTATTTTATCTTATTACATCAATGGATATGATTCAATATATTTTGATTTATTTTATCATCATCTATTCATATAATATTTTTATTCATGCTAATGATATTCATTATATGAAATGTGTCCTTAGTAGTTTGTCATTCTATATCAGTTACTCTTCATTTTGGCATATTTTATTCAATTGGTCATAACACGCACTAAATAGATATTCTCAATATCAAATTGATTCATTTAACACAATTATATGATAGAATATTTCGATGATATTATTTTTTTAAAAAAAATTTAAATTTATAATATTTTATATATTATTTCTCATATAATTTTGAAAACATGTATGTACCAATTTTACCAAGACTTTAAAACTATTTTTCTATTTTAGATCAAATCACATGTAATTAATTCTAATATAATAAGGGATAAACTACCATTTTGCTACTGGATTGGGGGGTTTTATATTTTTTAGATGATTTTTCTAGAAACCTAAAATACTAGAATTAGAAACACATAGAATATGTATAATTTCCCAATAACATACGTAATTTATCAGTCAAATTATAGGATAATATCCTAAAATTTTGATAATAAAAATACCAAAACCCATGTAACATAGATCCAACATTAACATTAATACATTTAATCTATATACAAGGAGTAACAACAAAAAAGACCAAATATATTTGTAATATTTTTCATATGGATAAAAAATTAAAAATATCATTTAAATTGAAAATATAAAATACAAAAAATTTATTAGGAGAACCATATTTCCCCATTTCATATCCAAATATATCAATTACAAAAAACATTCTACTATCAAGTGGAAAATAAAAATTAAGATAATGATAACCTCAGATGCTCAAGAATAGTAAAAATAGATTAGAAGATATCATAAATAAATGATAAAAGAATATATGATATGTTGAATAACTGAAATACATGCCAATAAAATAATACCATGATCCTAATATAGAGGGAATAAATGATGTTGAAATAATGTTATATATATAATAACATGACATTGAAACATAACTGTGGATATTCTAAATAATAAAAAATTCACATGTGATTCAATAAAAGATCAAATAAATAATTAATGTATAATTTTGGTGATCTAAAAACTAAAAATCAGGACATTTCACAAGAAATTTCAATACATTGTGTGAAAACCATTCTATTTTTTCAAAATAGATCTGTCTCGTGAGAACTGTCGATGCAATGAGGGTATATCTATAACCGGTCCCCACCCTGCACATACAATGTCCAATAAATATCCCAAGTGAATGTTTTGAAAAGTAATCAACAAGAACATTTCATAACTGAAAACTAATATATTAAATTTTAATACATGCTGATTTAAATGAAACATTATCAGAAACCATTTAATGCAATGTAGTTAATAGTAATAAAATTTTACCTCCCCAATCAAACTAATCATAATCCATCCAAATAAATAATATATAAGGTATTAATAAAACATATACATAGTGTATAATATATAAACAAACTGTATTATGTCACGATGAATATAAATACCTTAAAATGATATTAAAGGTATTTTGGTTTAAAATAACATTTTTACATTGAATATTATTTATAGAAAAAATATCACATAATATTTTGAAAATATTTAAATTGGAAAATAACAGTTATGGGTTTTAATAATATAAATTAAATCATTGAGTGGTTATAAAATTAGAAAATTATGATCATTCCTTACATGGTAACAACATGATTATATTCCTATTTTTAATAAAACGCACATGGGAAATGTTTTAAATATGGAATGAAAAATAATATATTTTCTTATAGTAAAAAATGATAAAATTTCATTTAATAAATTGTATATAAAAGATTAAAAATATTTTTGAAAATATTTTTAGAGGATACAAACATCAATGAGAAACTTTATTCGACTGAAGAGAAAAATAATGTTGGATTTTTTCAATGAAATTCTTAATCATATTACATTCTAAAGAAGAGAAAATTTTATTATAAATTTAAAAAATTATAAAATGACTACAATAAAATAATGTATATTTATATAAATATTTAAATATCAAATAACAACCCCATTTTAGACATAAATAAATTTCCTAAATATTTATGAGGTTGTGAAATAAACCTAAACCACATTAGTATCTTTTGAATCATAACCCCCATTAATGAAATAATTTCACTTAAAATTTTACTTAACATAAATATAGTTATACTAATGATATAACATGTGATAATGTAAGAATATGATCTATAAAAAGAAATAAGTGGTGGATATAGATTCTATCACATAGAAGTAAAAGTTAGACCAGAAGCCTTTCCCTTATGTTCGATTCCCTTTATATGTGGATGAACATTATTTATAATAAATAATGGTTTATAATAATGAAATTAAATAAAAATAATCATATATATAATTCCATATATGACCATATTATACCATTTTACAGCTGGTTTGTTTATAATATTATATTATTTTCCTTGTTTCATGTTCAAATTAGCTTGTTTTCTAATGTATATTTTATCATAAAGGGTTTTTATATACACTGGATATTTCTACATCATAAAAAGAATTATTTTAAGGTTATTAATGATGATTTGTAATTATATACATCAATATAACCAATATTTAAAATTTTAAATAAGAAAATTAATTACAAAACCTCATGGGGAAGATAGGTCAAACATATGCATGAGTGATTATATGAATATTTTAGATAGTGAAAGGGTATAAAGTGTATTATATATTAATTTTACAGAATTAAAAACATTTCATATATATCTTATAATTTCAATAAATTAATCCTCATTAATTTTCATTTAAAATTTAACTGAAAATTTAATAACATCTCTTTTTGTGTTAGTAGTTTGTCATAAATACACAGGACATTATCATATTTGAAATATAATGGAATATAAAATGTTTTATGAGGTATGATTTATACAAAAGTTTAATAACACTAATAACAATCTATATATATAATAATTATGTCATTAATTCCAATCATGAGATGTTTTGATAGGAAACGATTGACATTAGTTCATGGGGCGGTAGTACTCCATGCGCATGATGGAGTATTTTGTTCATCATTTGATTGATGTGGAGATGGATACCTATTATTAAATTTAAATAAAAATATATTATTATATTAGGGATTTATTTTTTGTTATATATCATTTATTATTACATAATTTTATGTTGTGAAAGAGTAAATAAAGAGAATAATCATATTGAATAAAATTGCATTCTATTAGAGAAACCCTCATTGGATATCTTCTAAATTACCATGGTGTCGTTGTTTTGGAAAAACATAATATCTATAATTTGAATGTGGATTATCATGATGAATATATTTTATTGTTTAGTAGAGATAAATTTCATTATATAAGTGAAGATGTCAATGTATTGAGTACCATTTTATAATTGTGGAGGATAATAATTTTATTAAATTCAAAAAATATTTAAATTGAGGAATGATGACATCACCACAAGTAGAAAAACATTATAATTAATGGTTTATAAGGATTTTATGGTAAATCTGATCCTCTGAATCTTTTGAACACATATATTTTATAATGTTTTTCCATAACATCTATGTAACCTTAATTATATCATTATCATGTTTATTTAAGGTAACTAGTCTTGGTAAACATTGTATTTTTTTCATTATTAGTAAATTAATATTATTAATATCAGATAATATTATACCAATAATTAATAATATTTATTCTGATTCATCAAATGAAAATTCTATGTGTTGAAAATTTAGTTTATGTCAAGCTAATGTAACCTCAAAAAATACAGTATTAACCAAAACAGTGGTAATAAGGTTTTCACACTTTAGGGGTAAATATAAAAAATAAAAATGAATAATTTTTCCTTAAATTGACTAATTATTATATTTTAAAAAAATGATAAATTAATTAGATTATAATCATATTATTAGAAATTATAAATCATTCAATAATATATCGTTTATTATAAAATTACATTATTGTCAACATTGAAATTACTCATGTAACTGGACTTTAAAAAATATAAATTAATTTATGGAATACAAATATATTTTCTAAACACCTATATAATAGTATTAATTTAGCTTTTCATTTATTTAAACATAATAAATCATTCAATTTAGTTTTCTTTTTAATCTTATAGTATTATTTATTATATTTTCTTACTTATTAAATAATTATTACTTATGTGTTCCTTGAGAATTAGTAGTAAGTATATGAATAATATCAATAAAATAAAATTAATCTCCCAAAATCAATTTTCTTATTTATTAAACCAATATATTTTATTGGTCATCGAAAAATGAATGTTTTTAGAAATATCCAAAATCATAGCCTTAAGAAATGTTTTTATGATTACTTCAAAAATGATGTTATGTTTGTGATATTATATTTATCAAATCTTAAAAAATTAATTTAAAAATAAGTATACAAGACGTAAAAAACGCCTCTTATTTGAGAAACATAGTTTTTCAAAAAAAACATTCTTTTGATTGTAAGTGATTATTATATTGATTACTTGTAAATAAATAAATATTTAAAAGGTGAAAACATTAATTTTTTATAATTTATTTAGTCATATTTTTACCTTATGATTTATATTCTAGGTAATAATGGTTATGTTTAAAATATTTTAATAGTGTATTCTATTCATTTTAATCCTAGTGTTGCGTCAGAAACAATTAACAACACATAGGTTGTCATTAATTTATATTGGGATATAAAAATTTAATAATTTATTATACTTATTAAACCTACAATAAATTTTATAGATTTTCAATCCCAAGTGACTAACCCAAGAGATTGGGTAGTATGTTTCAAATTAATCAATGGAATTTTAATTGAAGATTGTTTGATTAATTGTTAAATGTGAAATAATATCATCTATTATTATTGATATAAATACTGATGTAATGATAGGTTTATTTATGTTCATGTTAGTTCATTGGGGAATCACTTGATAATGGATTCATTCAGGTATTGGGTAAGAATTGGATAAGTGGGGATCCATGGTACTTGTACCCTATGTTAATCCAGTGATTGCACTATTGTAATGTTAAATATTTGGTGCATTCAAAAAATAATGCAACCTAATACCCAATTTATAAATAACACAAATAGATTCATAATGATCATGAAAAAAAGATGGAACTAATTTATGAAATAAAATAAAAAACCTCAAATCACAAGAAATAGTCATGAAATTACTAAATGATATAGATTTGAATTGATCAATTGTGTTATAAAAATATAGAAGTAGAATAAGATAAATAAATTGTCCATAATGGAACATCCCCATTAAATTAGATAACCTGACAAAAAATAATCTACTCTCTCATTTATGCAATGATTAGAATGATTATCACAGATTATTGAGGAAGAATTTTGGTGAATGAATATGGAAAATAAGGTTAACAAATCATAACTATATCATTTCATAGTCATCTATTGACTTCTCTGAGTTCAATCCATCCTCTACTGTCTAGATAATGAGTTGCCTTACAACCCACCCCCCATCAAACACCTCAAAATAGTATATGAAATTTTTTTATTACAGGAACAAACCTGATATGTTAATGATAGAAATTTAGTAATCTTTTAATCATAAATGAGTTTGAATTAATATTTAATTTCAATGTAAATCTTCCAAAAAACAACTTTTTAAATAATCAGATCATTTATTTTATTTTCATGACATGTAAATTATATTTTTTCACTTTTATAGATTTGTCTCTTCCTAAAAAAACCAGTTTTTCACGTATATTCATTCCTTTTCATTCCATTTTCCATTCTTTATTATATCATTCCACATAATATAAAAATAAGTAAAAATATTCTTAAATTCCTATAACTAATCAAATAAATAGTTGAAAAAATATAACAGAACATTCTAATATATATTTATTAAATAAAAATATCCCAAGAAATATAAGTGATTAAAAATATTTAAAAATATAAATATCATTACTTCTCATGGTGTTATATTAATTCCAAATTTTATTGCATTATTTCATGCATGTTATTGAACATGATGATCTATTTTTAAAATCTCTTAGGGTAACAATCTTCACCCTTAAATAAATGTGTAGTTTTCAATTTAATAAATATCTGGATAATAAAATATTATATATTTGGAAAATACCTGTTATATAATCCCACATTATAAATTTACATAATAAAGCGTTACCTGGATAAGAGATAATGACAAGTAAAAATGTAATAACGAACATTACATATAGGGGAATCTTTTTGGGAATTGAATACATAGACAAGGAAAATAATACCACACCCCAAGGATTTACTAATATTGATATTTATTTTTGATCATAATAAATTGACTAATTAATTTAATGTAAAATACCTCAAAATCACAAATCAATTACGAGTTTAGAGGTTATTTCATTCATCATAAATATATGGAAACAGATTAAATATTATTAATGGTAATTTCCCTAGAGATGTGGTATTCCTCTATCATTTTGATAGAGATCACCATAAAATGTAAATATAATTTTTTCAGTTAGTTTAACAATACCTAATTACAACTTAATATCTTTACCATCGAAATTAGTATCCAATATGAATATTGATAGCTAGAGAACTAGAATAAAAATATAACTGATCACGAACTCAATAAAGTAATAAAAAATAATTATTTATATATTTATATATTATCTATGACAAAAATTGAATAAAAAAATTATCTAATAACACGAAATTTTTTACATATTGTTTTCCATATATATATATAATTAATACTCATCCTAAATATTTCTAACCACAATTAATGTCAAAAAAATTACATGGTATGCCACTAAATTTCCCAAATCATTATAAATTTATATTCCGCAATGAACCTAATGTATCTATTAATTTCGCATAATAACAGTTGGTATCTTTATCAAAATAAAATCATGTTAATTTTTTTCTATGGAAAAAATAAAATATCATCTAGTCGATTATATTCCATAAATTTAAATGTTCATTATACACTATCATAGAAGACATAATCTAAAGAAATCACAGACTATTTTAAAGGGCCCTTATACCATATCATAAGAATTTTTTATCATTATTATCATAATATTTCATACATATTAAAGATCTTTTGCACCCACTGACAAAAATTCCGTAATGTTTAATTTTCCATAGAATAACATTCATTGTCATCTATACCAATTAACATATTTTATGAAATACCTAATAAAAAGTACTCAATTTCAATCCATATGAATTTTAAAATTCTTGAATCCATATTAACATTAATTAAATAATATTATAACAAAATTCTACAATCAAAATACATAAACACATTAATCATTCCTCTTCATCTATATGAATATAATAATCATCGCATTGATCCCTTAGCTTAATATACTTTATATTCCATTGATTTTTGGAAAAATCATTTTCATTTTACCCTATCCTTATATATTATCATAATTTAACATAAATGGTATCTTTAGTTTACTTTATTTCACAATAATTGTATAATTTCTCCCTTCCATTATGGGAAACCCCTATTTTATACAAGCAAGTATCAGGGTTGTTCTTCTAACTATTATAATAGAGGAAAAAATATTTCATCCCCACTATCCCTTGATCGAAATTTTTAACTACCATCCACTTCATCTCATTATTCACATTAATTCCATATGATTTTGATAATTATTTCTCAATATCGATATATCATCATATTATGTCCTTATATGATTTGAATGTTTTGGAAGGTTTTGTTCTTCGAATGAATAGATTTATCCCGTTAAAGAAAAAATTATTCTAACTCTTTGGATTTCATGAATTGATCAGAATCCCACTCTATATGATAGGTTAAATTTCTAAAAAATTTCATAGAATACGTTAGATCATCCATTTTTTATCATAAATACAATTTAAATAATGTTTTAAAAAATAAAATAAATTTAAATATTTGTGGATGGTTAATTTTATAATGATGAAGAATGTATCAAGGTTGAATAATCCAATCATATATTTTTTGAAATCATTTATAATTATTTTAATATAAATTTGAAATATATAAATAATAAAACCCAGGAGTTTCAAACCAGGTTCACAATAAGGCATATTTTCATGAACTAGGTAATTCTCATATATTCCTGAAACTCCATTTCTATGTTCATTACACAAGTAAATTTGTTCTAGAAATAATTCCCCTTATAATACTATGGTAGGCATATATTTCTAAAAAAATCAAATAATTTATTCCTTAACCAAAAAAAATTATGAATTTATTCTATACATATTAATATTTTTAAATTATGTCAGATTATTATATTACATAATTGCTTTTCATTACTAAACATCCCAATTATCCTACTAAATAATAGTATAATAGAATAGTTAACTAATAAACCCCATTAAATAAGAGCTGATAGTTACATTATTACACATGATCTATATAAAATCACTCACACCCCACACGACTGAGTAGTTTAGTAGTCCTCATAAAATACATACATCTAAACATGAAATTCATATTACTAATGAAAACATTAAATAAAAAATGTGTTTTATTTTAGAAAAAAATATTTTCCTTTTTCATATTCATACATATCAATTACAAATCACTTCTTGGTATCTTTGGATAATAATACATATGAAATCAGTGATCAATTATTATTAGTAATGGTTATCTCACAAAATAAAATATCTTGAATGAATAGTAATAACCAATATGGAATGGTGAATAACTAAAACATATTACAATTCAACAATAAATTGATCACGATATGGAAGAATAAATAAATATTAAATTAATTAAAATAAATAAATCCATGAAATTAGAAAAAAATTGTTATTGCAACTAATTGAATAATCTAATGGGAATTAATAAATGACATCCCAGTGAGGTAATTAATAATTATAGATATTGTAAAAAAATCATGGAATTTCACAACAAATTTTGAAACTAGGTGTTAAAACCCATTAAATTTAGACAATATATTTTTATAATGTGACTTATCGATGTATCTAGTTTATATATATATATATATATATATCTCGACCCCACCTATAACATATGGTGTATAATTAATTTCTCATATGAGTGGAGAAAACAATAATCAATAGAAATGTTTATATTGAAAACATAACTACTGAAATTTCAATAGTTATCCCAACCGAGTAAAAATAATCATAGAACATCCATAATAATATATTTTATTGTAGCAAAATTTATAAACAGAACCATTAATGTTGAATAATACAAATAAATTATTAGGATTATATTAATAAAACACCTCCCAATTGGATCATATGTAAAATAAAGTGGTTATGTTATTGATGAATAAACATCTCTTAAATATATTATTAAAACATTTTTATCAAAATTAACCCATTAACTTTTTAAATATTTTAAAACCAAAATATCAAAATTTATATTCAAATTGATTTTATTTAAAAATATAAATTTATAACTTGTAAAATATTCATGAATTCATTGAGCAGTCATGATGGCATAAAATTTACATTATGTCATGCATGTTAAAATAGATATTCTAATCATATTTTTGTTTAATTACAAACATCCATTGATTTGGAAATGTCATTAAGATTCATTTCATATCATTTTATAGAATTTATAATGTGGGAAAAATTATATTTACTATATAATCTAGAAAAGACTTATAAAATATAACAACTTCTTGACAATAATATTTATGATGAAAATAGTTTTTTGTCCGAAGAGATAAACAAAGTCATGTCTTCAAAAAAAAATTATAATAATTTTAAGTACCAATGAGAGGAAAATTTGTAATAATTTATATAAAATTAATGATTAAATAACTGAGGTGATAATATATGGATTTTTTAATTGAAATATCAAATAATTCCCCAATGGAAAACACAATTTAATAAAATAATGACTAATGATAATATTAGAAAATAAACACTTAACACTTAGGAACATTTAAATCATAAGGCCAGTGAATGAAATCATTTAAAATGAATAAATAAATTCACTAAAAAATTATATTATATATAAAAAATATATAAATTACACTTCAATATAATACACAATGGAATAAATTGTGAATATGGAATATGTCCCATTGAAGTAAATGTCAGTTATGAACCCTTGATTGATGTTTAACTCCATTTGTATGGTCATCAACCTAAATTCGAATAAATATATGATTTTTTTAAATTAATTAAATATAAAATTACTATATATATTTCCATATATGATCAATTTATTATTATTTTTCACTCTTTTATTTATTATATGTAATTATTTTCATTTTTTGGGTGTTAATTTCCTTATCTCAACATGTATGATTTGTCATGAAATTATAGTTCCTATACAAGAGATATAGTTACATCATCACCAAAATAATATTAATGATATAAATATTATTTTTTCCATTTCATAAATAGTTATATCAATTCATTAAAATTGGACATTGATATTGAGTCGCATCACTTGGTGGATATGATATGCCATACGTTGGCATAAGCGATGATAACGTTCCCTTAAAGGGAGTGATAATAAGGAAGCCTATGGAATGGTTATTTCACATAATATCCACAGTTTCATATATATCACATATATTCATTAAATTTTTGAATATTACATTCCTTATATATTGTAACTGAAAAATAATCATCTCAATTTGCGAGGTGGTAGTCTGTTGTACACATGGGCGACATTATAATCATTTAATCAAAATTAAAAGTTATATTGTATATGTGATATTATAACTACATTATTATAAAAATTAAATATATATATATATATATATATACCTTATGTATATCATTATATCTAATTATGTGACGTGTTGTAGGTAAAAGAGTCAAATTAATTCGTGAAGCAGTAGTCCATCGTACACACTATTAATGATTTGTTTCCATTTAAATGGATATAAAGATGGTCAAATATTAATCCTTTAAAATTATATCATAAAATTATATTTTAGATAATTTTTATTATATTTCTATTTAATATAGATTTTATGTTTGTGAACATAAAAAATAGAAATAATGAGTTATGATTATAATGTTTCAATCTCAAAGATAATCCTCATTTGGATGTCATTTTAATTGACCATATGGTCCCAATAGTAGATAAAATACAATATATATAAGGATTATATGCATTTCGCTAATAGATATATTTTGGGTTTTATGAATATTATGGTCATTTTATGTTTCATTATGTGACGGGACTAAGTTCCCTTTTATAATTGAGGAGGAGTGGCATTTTTTTAAATATAAAAAACTATTCAAAATTCATATTTCAATGAAACTCCATGTTGAAAAATGGATAATTAAAGTGGATGTTTTATTATGTGATCTGTACATACCTCCAACAATGCAAAAATTGCCTATGGTTTAAAAAAATCATTAACAACTTAATTTCCATTTCTTACCATTTTTGGTTGTCAGTACAGTAACAACTATTTTAACAAAGAAATTTATTCCTTAAAGCCTAAAATATTATTATCCAAATTAGATAATTTATAAAAACTTATTCTAAATAATGAATACAATTTTTCAACAAAAATAATATGTTTTCATGAATAATAATTTTAGCGCTGGTACATATAATGTTAAAAAAACGTTACTTCTTTCGTAACTACTATATGAATTTTTATTCTATTTAGGGGTTAATATAGTCACCAAAAAAGAAAATTTTTACCTTAATTTAACAAAATTGACATTATTATATATTTAAAAATAACACAAATGAAGATATTATTTTATTTAATTTAATTATTTCAATAAACTATCATCTAATGTAAAATATTATCAATGACAATTTTTTCATTATTAAATTATTTTGAATTGAAAAATGCATAGGCAAAATGGGATTTGAATTTATTATATAAAAAATATATAAAATGGTATATGTGCCTATTAAATTTATTTTATATAATAATTATTTCAATTTAGTATGCTTTTAATATTTTTAAAATCATTTATTTTATTTTTTTATTATTTCAATAATCACGATTTTGTTATTTCTTAAAAAATTAATGTAATTATATGATTAACATATATTCAAAATAGAATACCAACATTTCTTAAACTAATTATTCTGAAATTACCACCTAAAGTAATTAAAAAAAATTCATTTTTATTACGTAATTTAAATTTACAAACAAGAGCGTGAAATTTTTTCTTTTTCTATACTTAATTTATTATATAGGACACTTTCAGGGAAAATAATATAAAAAAAATTTAAAAACAATAAAAGGTGGTATGATTTAAAATAAGTCCACTCAATTGGAATTGGATATGTTTTTAAATGATTTTAAAAGTTTTATTTTTTAATTTAACCCCATTGTAAACCCATTTGTACAAAAAAATGTAATTATTTTTTACTTTTCAATATTAATTTTTTTCAAAAATTTAAATGAAAATAATATAAAATATAAATTATTATTATTAATGATATTGAATACATTTTTAAAAATTTAATTCTCACATTTCATTGAATCCAAATTCAAATTAAGCTCATATAAGTTGGGAAAAATGAGTTATCCAAACAAAAATTAATCACAATTTTTAAATATTATTATATCATTATTCAATATGGAATCAGTTAAAATGGGCTTAATTATTAAGATTATTGTATAATTGAAAGATTTTATTTTAAAAATAATTGTAAATCTTATATAACATTATTGAAAATATAACATATTCTATTCACAATAATAATTACTACATATTTACTATTCATCAAAAATAGAAACTATTCAAATAAATCCTGAAATTTCTTTTGAATATAATTTTTTTATTGTGACTTTAAAAAAATATTTTTGTCACATATTTTTTAAATAAAATTTAGTAAATATGAAATTTAATTTTTGTGTGCAGATCATGATAAATGTAAATTTGGGAAAAAAAAGGCTTTTAAGAAATATTTATTTATTCTAAATTATTAAAATTTTAATTTATTACCCATTGTTAACAAACAAACATGTGGAAACCATATATTTTTCATAATTTAGATATTTCTATTAATTCACTAAAATTTAAGAGCCATACTATCATGGTCATGTTGAAATTATATTTTAATAGAGTACAAAATTTAATTTAAACCAATTATTGTGTGCATCATAAGGTATAAAAGATATTTAAATTATTTAAATAGAAATATATCATAATATCAAAATGTGTAATGTTATCTTCTAATATTTATTTTTTATTTCATAAATTATATCAAATGTGATTCTCCCCTTTTACAATTGTGTGGTGTTACTGTTCTGTTCTGTAATTATGGGATTTTTCCTATAAATAAAACACATTAAGTATAATACAAGTGGACATGGTTCAATAACTAATCCATCATGTAAAAATAATTCCAAAAAATATTTGTTTAAGTATATCTTGGTCATTATTCAAGTTCATGGTGAGTTTTACCTTAATGAGCTCCTAGTCTAACACTCATAGGAGATATGGTTGGTATAATTCATATTTTTTATGAACCATTTTAAAGGATTTGAATACATAATTACCATGAATAACCAAGGTCAAACATAAGTATTCCTTGATTGAAAATCATTTTTCATTAATTAATTATCTAACAAATAATTTTCAATAATAAATTTATCCCTATTATAAATCTCTTTTCTCATACAATTCTTTTTTTGTCAATAAATATTATCATGAAAATCTATATTTACATAAAATCCAATGAACAATTTTGTGATTATAAGAAAATAAATTGGATGATTAAAATTGTGATATATATTTAGATTATGTAAAACAATGTATCATGATATATGATTAAAAATAGAAAACATAATAAATTCTCTCTCTCACCATAAGAGATAAAAAATATATTACAGTGATTCCTTAGTTTTTGGAGACTATGGAAGAATAAAATATCATTTATAGAGACACCCTACAGAAGGTATCAAAAAAAATGAAACTTTTTACTAGGAAAATAATTTCATAGATCCATGATTTTTCATGGAAATGAGAAGATATTGATATGGTGATTTCATTTTGATCATATGGTTACATTTATTATTGGATATACAATGAGTGGGGAATATTGGAATTATCGAAGTCAATTCTGCAGTGCACATATAATATCATAGACCAATGAAGGATATATCATATTCCAATTATTTAAGTGTTATTAATTATATTTAATTTAATTATTATTTTAAAATTATCTTACCACATTGTTATAATAAAAATATTATAGATATATTTAGTACGATAAAAATATTAATAATTTAATAAATTATTTTTATGGATTTTAAAACATTTGTTGAATGACACCGATAACAAAGAATAATTAATTAGTAATAGGGTGAAAATTATTATTTTAGATAAATATATGGTTAACATAGATTATATAATTTGGATATAGTTAGTGATATTTGAATTAATTAGCTATTTAACGAAATTTTTTGATGTCTTATTTGATGGTGTTTTTGGTAATTTTATATTTACTAAAATAATCTATGATTTTTTTAGGATATAGATATTATAATTTTTAGGTAAGACTAAGATAACTGTTCTTAATACCATCATTGTATTAGAACATTAATTATGATAATAATTTTAATGTATTTTAGACCATTATAATGTAATAAGTGATCATATTTTGAGGTAATTTTTTAAATTTTATTGGGTTTCAGGATGATTTTTCCTTTATTTTTTATGCTTCCCTTTTGGTATCTAGCTGATTTTTATTTAAATTATAGTATATTGGATGTTGGTAAATTGTTTATCAATTTTGTTAAAAAGATATCCTTTGAGAATGTGGTATTTTTTTGAAACTTATCATTATGTTAATGATTGACTTTTGAGATAATATGTAAATATTATTTTTGTTATTTATGGATTCTATTGTGATTTATCATTGATATTATTTTTAATTTTGGGATTCTTAATTAGTATGATGTATATGTAATATTTATACTTAACATGTGTCTTAACATGAATGAATATTTTTAAATATTGAAATACAATTATGGGGATGTAGGATAGAATCTATGAGATCACCGATTAGGTTTAAACATTAATTTATATTGAGTTTAGTAATGTTATTATGAATGTATGGTTAATTTTTTGGGAAATAATATAATTACAATAGTTGGTATTATTTTTTATATTTTAATATATAGTGTTTTATCTCTAAATGGGAGTGATATTTCATTTTGGATATTATCCTACTATATGGAAAACATTTCATTTCATCATATAAAATAAATTTAGGTGGAATATCTTGATATCCATTATCTTGATTATATAATCCATTAAAATATTATGTTAGTTCTTTAGAAATTAAAAATTTTTATTGAATACTCATTACATGGAGAATGGATGAGATTGTGGTGGTAATTAACTTCCATATGGAATTATACATAAAAAGTATCATTTCATGTTTTATAGTCTTAAATTTAATGTAATTTTCCAAAACATGAAAAATTATGGTCAAACAAAAATTTTATCCTATGAAGATTATATTTGATTAATCAATCATATTTCCCCCCATAAAATATTTATGGTTTTATTTTTCAGTACCATTATATTGAACATGTTAATTATTACAACCTATTAGTAATTGGGTGTATGTATTCCAATCCATGTACATATCTACAGATACCAGTAATTATCCCCTTTTTTAAAAACCATATACATTTATTTAACATCATATTTCAATTTCCCATCATTTTAAGGTTATTTTATTAGACCTTTTTATAGTGGGTTAATTCCATGAATGATTTTTTTAATTTCAACCAATTTATTTTTGAGAAAAGGTTCAATTATAATTGTTAGATTTATTGAAGTGTGGGATAATGCTAAAACCCATTATTTAAACATTTATAAATTACATTAGTTATTTTATACTACACAAATCACTGATCATAAAATAACTAATAAGTATTTTTGTTTTAAAAAGATTGTTAAACCAATATGATGAATTATAAGGAGTGAATATTATTAACTAGAGTATGATATTTATTTAACTTAACTAATCAATAAATATATAATAATATATTATTAGGAAATAAGAACTCAATATTTATTTCATTTGTATTATTCTAAAAAATATTCTTCATAAAAAATTTAATTAATTAATTATTTTCATAATAAATTGTAATTAATATATAAAATATTTCAAAATATTATTGGATAGAAATGATATCATTTTTTATAATGTCAAAAATATCATAGGGAAGATATTTAATTTCTCTCTAAAAAGACTAATCTTCAATTGAATAATGAAAAAACCAATTTTTTAGAAAAATTATATATTTGTTTCAATAATGTTAAAAATAATGTTTTAAAAATTATTCAAATTAATAAAAATAACCATATTATATTAATAATGAAATTAAATTCATTGGATTCAATATTATGGTTGAATTTGTAATAAATACATTTTTACATAAAAACTGATTATTTTTAAAACTATTTTTCATTACATTATGTGTAATTATCTTATGTTAATGACGCCCAATTAAAAAATTAATCATGAAAATTTTAATCTATATTTGAAATTATGATGAATTTTTTAGTATGTTAGTTTTATTTTTTGTCATTATGGATAGAAAAATGGGTAAATATTTATTACCTCGGTAATCGTTAACATGTAATTGGTAAATATAACATTGGGATAATGAATAAATATTTCTCTAACACAATCCTTTATCCAATTGGATGGGTTTAGTTCCTTAATATTCAATAAATATTCTAATATATGGCCACATTATACCTATTTCAATAATTATTATCATCCTTTTAATAAATAACACATAAAAATACCAAATGTCAAACTATTAACGTTATTATCTATACTAATTTATTAAATGTTTAAGAATTTTTTTACCTAAATATGACATATTAAAAATGTGTTAAATGATTATTTTTAAATTAAATATTTTATATAGTTCCTTTAATGTCATATAAAACAAATATTTTCAAAATAAATACTTATTCATTTTTATATTTAATATTATTATATTAATTAATTTTTATAAAGAAATAATGAATTAAATATGATAAATTGATTATAAATTTTATATAATTCCTTCATGTTTCTATCTATTATAAACTTATTACATTTTATATAAAAATAAGACATATTAAGAGTGAAACATTTATTATCGTGGTTGAGGATAAAATATGATAATTAACAGGTTAAAACGAAGGTAATGTCTAAAACATATCATAAACCATTCAAAATATTATTGGTAGATCTGGTTTCATCCTAAACCTTCTTTAGCTTCTAATATCTTCCAATTTTGATGATGTTTTCATTATAAATTTTTTTATTTTATTTTAATATTTTATGAAATTTCAATGTTCACTTTTCCTCTCAAATAAAAGAGCACCCACTTCTCTGATATTTTCAGACCACTTTTGGACATGCAGATCAACCGAAAATTGAATAATTCTACTCTAAACGTCACTAAAAATTAATTAGGGGTTTGGGGATTATTAATGGAATTTTTCAATGGTCATTAAGAATCAATTTAAAATAATTCTACTGAAGAATATGTCATCATCTTAATTAAATAATTCACGTTTATTTCTTCTAACAATACTAATAAATTTATTACAACTTGACAAAAATAATAAATTAAATATAATAATTTAAAAATATTTTTTTATGATTATTTTTTAATATTTTTTCCCTTTTTTCTTACCAATGAAATGAAAATTTATTCCACTTTTCTACGTATGACTTATTATCTCTACGTAGCATTTTAAATCATACTTTAATGAATACATTACACTTATTATTACCAAAATGGGAATAATAGAAAATATTATATATAAAAAATAATTATTCTTTTTATATTATAATATCATATTCACCTTTTAACCATACATTCAATAAAACTAAAAAAATATCACTCGTGCGTTTGTGTGGTCTACTACCTCTATAATGTGATGTTATTCATTTTTCATCAGTGGTTTATATGGATGGTAATCAATAAAATTTAATTAAATTTTTATATACATATTATATAATAATTATTCTAAAATTGTAAATTATTAATTATCATTTCTACTTTACATTATTCCAAACTTTAAAAAATTGGGTCTGCGTATACATGACCTACAATCTCATTGAATAAATGCAATTAATTTTTAAACATTAATATTTTATGGATAATTATAATTATATATAAGATGAATATATATGAAATTCATACCATGTTTATTGTTATGTAGATGAGGGAACCATGATAAATGTATAGGCACCAAAACTAATGTACTAATAAATACATGAATGTTAATGCATTGAACACTGAAAATTGTTCGCTGAATAACTAATTTTTAATAAATGTGCATTCAAAAGGTATAAGATAATCATATATGGAATAATATATGTGGGTATTTTTCTACAATACATTTATAATAATTATTTTTTTATAATATAGTATTTCTTATAACATATACATTAATTCGGACCTAAAAGAGGGTTTTCCCATCTCACTTTTGATTCAGTGAGACATATGACTTATTGACCACTTAATTCTTTAATATGATATATATACAACACATTTGATATGATATATAATTATCCCATTTAATTTAATTTTTTTGATGTTCGTTTTGAAGCAATTCAATTTATGGAGGAACATATTTGAAAAATAATAAGGCGGTAAGGGTGTTTTTCAAAATCTTGCAGTCTTTTATGATTGTTAATTCTTTTGTATTTGTTGGGGAATTTATTTTATCAATATATATTAAATATAATAAATATTAATCAATTCTATTTTTAGTATTAAATTAATCTATCATCAATTATATTACCCTCTTTGTGTACTGAAGACACTCAAATTGTGTTTTTAGGAAAAACAAACATTGATTTTCATCCCATTTGGGAAGATATTACTTTCAAGTATATAATTACTATAAAATGATTTGATGAATTTTATTCGATTATAATAGGATTTTTTTAAGAATATAAACCCTCGTTTGAATTTTTAAGAAATGATTTAAATTTTTTTTCCTTAAAAACTGTAAATTTAATATTTTTTTCAAATTTTTTTAAAATTTCATATATTTTAGTATATTGGGAATAAATGGAATTTCAATCTCTCATGTACACTGGATGATTTGAGTAATATTGTACTAGTTTTAATAATTTAATTTAATGAATTTATTTTTATAAATTATTGAAATGTTTATTTTTAATTGATTTTAAAATATTGAAGGGTGTATTCACATGCATATTTTTATTGATATTTTTATCTTATATATACATATTAATTTATAATAAAATAAATTATTTTTATTATTCTTCAATATGGATATATAGTAATGAAATCATGTATAATATTTCTCTACATATTTTATAATCATTTTGCATTGGGTTGTTATTATTATTTAGTATGATAATTTATTGATTTAATTTTTTTGGATATGTATTTAATTTTTATTCATCCAAATAATTTAGTGAATGAATTGGATGTAATAATGGGTGGGGTTAGATTTTTCTCCTAGATTCATACATAATTCTTTTATGAAAAACATGATTAGTATCATTGAATAAAAAAAAGATAGTATGTATTATGTCTTGCCAGAGGGCCCTGATTTTAAGTTAATGATGTATATCATTATATGTTCAATAATTATGAATTTTTTTATTTCAATTTTTTTATTTGAATAGAAATTAAATCCATGTATGAGTTTTAATATCATGTTAATATTTATATGGAATCATTTGCTCAATATGTATTACATTACTATGGTCATTTATGTTCATGTTATTTATTGAAGAGAATGTGTTTTCATTTATTTAACATTCTATATTTATTATTCATTATTTACTATTGATATATTCCACTATACATAACGATTTTATATAATTTAATATATCACATATTTTTGTAATTTTTCATATCATACGAAAATAGATTCATTGAAAGTGTTCACATATGAGGAATATTTACTTTATACTATGAATTTTATTTTATTTCCAATGTAATATAGGAATCACATTGGTATATAATTTACCTAAACTAATAAAATATTTTTTACATAACGATGTGATTTCTTGAATTTTTTTCTAATGTAATAATGTTACCCTTGAAGATGGGCTACTAGTGTAGGGTTTTTTATAATATCACCACCAATAATAATCAAAATACCATTACAAAAATACTACCTTCTTCCAATATGATCTATTATTACTAGAATAAAAATCCAAGAAGAACTATTTATCCTTTAAATAGTATTTTCAAAGGGATATGTGTGTGTTCCCACTGATCATTTTCAAGATTCGTTATTCCTAATCATCATAAAAATAATCCATAACAATATAAACATAATTGAATTTTTTTTATTATACAGAAATGTTTTTATGTCATAGTTACATCCATTTTCTATATCATATCCTTGTTGTTGGTTGGAGTGGATACTCAAAAGGGGCGTGAATTGAGTTCCAATTAAATAGTTCTGTTAAAATATTTCTCTTAAAATCCCCCAATTTAAAAACAAAGTTAAACTGCAGTTAATCTATACATAGTGTAAGTGTTCAATCAGATTCTCAAAGATTAATTAGTTCTCAGTTGACTTAATCTTAAGATTAAATTAACTTCTTAAACTGACTTAATGATTTATAATAAGTACATGCACTTGCTAATTTATCTATCAAAGTATCTTTAAAATAGTTTTGTATTTCAATGTAATAGCAGCGGAATAAGTATATAGTTTACTTATAGACTTAAATTAAAATTCACAGCAGGGTTAACCAAGAGGTTTAGTCTCAAGCCGAGACTTAGTCCTCTCAACAATTTATATAAATTTTATCCACACCCTAGATCAGTGTTCACAAAAGTTTACAACTGTCCAGGTCAAATACCTCTACCACAGTTCTACGTGGGAAACAAAAAAACAGCAAATACAGCTGTCCAGGTCACACACGACCTCTACCACTATCCACAGTAGGAAATAGAAGATGTCAAGAGTTTGAATGAGGATTTACAGATCCTCCAGTTAAGGTTTAGGAGACAATGTGTGTGTAAATTAAAACTGATGACACACACTGCCCGTAATGTAAATAATAAATCACTGAGAAAGATATAGAGTTTAGAATAGCTCTAGTGATTGTTAGTGTAGCTCAAGACTCATTGGATTCAATAGAAATACTTCTAATTCCTTTTCTGGGTTTTCCCTTGAAAAACAGAGTATCATGATTCACTTCCTCCACTTCGAGTGTAGGTGTTCAGCTCAAGTATGTGTAGTTGTTGTAGCTCTTGAGCTTCTTCTTTTAACTTGTGTTCTTGATGTATATCAATGTTCTTCAAGTTCTTCTTCTCATGTATATGGATGAATTATCTCTGTTTTTTCATCTTTTTTTCTGTTGTATATTTGTTTGTATCTTTTTGTGCTGTATTGTCGTCTCTCTTTACTGTAGCTCGATTTTCCTTTTATTCCATGAGCTCTGGCAGTAAGAATGATTACCTTTTTAGAGGTATGAGGTATAGTCTTCTGAAATGCCAACAATAAACATTAAAAAACATTAATTGCATTAAAAAAATGACCATTATAGTTAAATAAAATTTTATTGAAATTGAAATAGTTTTCATGACTATCGGTGAGTCATGTGATCGATGAGACATTTTGAATCTGTATTGGTTTTGTTAGCATCAGCATCGGTGTCTCAACATCGGTGTCTCAACATCGGTGTCTCGTGATCGTTGTCTCAGCATCGGTGTCTCAGCATCGGTGTCTCAGCATCGGTGTCTCAGCATCAGTGTCTCATGATCGTTGTCTCAGCATCGTCGGTATCGGTGACACATGATCGTCAGTTTCTATTTAGATCTCTGGTAGCTATCGGAGCGACCGTTCATCATCGGTGTGACCGTTCATCATCGGTGTGACCGTTCATCATCAGTGCGATCGTTCATCATTGGTGCAACTGTTCATCATCGGTATAACCATTCATTATCGGTGCGACCGTTCATCATCGGTGCGACCGTTCATCATCGGTGCGACCGTTCATCATTGGTGCGACCATTCATTATCGGTGCATCAGGAAAATGACTATCAATGAGTCAAGATGAAGAATTCTTACAAAGTGTCTGTTCAATCAAAAATACATCATTTCAGCCATAACCATAGATTGATCATAGATAAATAATTGTAACTATGATTTAAACAAATTTTGAACAAGTTTGAAAAGGAGATTAAAAGAAAATAAATAAAACTAAGATTTCTGATTATTAAAATTACTATTTCACAGAGAGTTCAACAATCTCCCCCTTTTTTATAATCACAAATCAATGGCATAAATGAAAAGAGAATACAGTATTTCATTCATTATGATCCCCCTATAAAAAATAATATATGCCAAAAGATAAAACATGGTTAGAATAGAAACCATAACATATATATAACTGAGGCATTCTCCTCTTTCAAAATTTATCCCCTTCTGTATACATGCATCTGATAAATAGCCAGCATGGGAATTCAGGTCACCCATATGCACATGCATGCATGATTCACCTGTTTAATCTCCATGATTTCTCTCCATGATTTCTCTCCCCCTTTGGGATTATAAAAAATATAACCAAGAATATTTCATACCAACAAAGGGTACACATATTACAAACAAAAGAGAATAGTCCTGTAAAAACAAAAACCCTTTCAAAAAAATGATAGTAACAACTATTTCTCTGGGTGCAAGGGAGCTTTCCCTTTAGCAGAAGGAGGAATTGAAGGTCCAAAAGGTTGTTGGGTAGAAGGTGGAACTGTCCTTATAAAGAAAGGAAGTAGGATGACCCGAGCTTGACGAAATGTGGTTTCCAAGGCCACCTGCTACAATGATGGTCATTCTGAAGGATGTTGTTGAAAGACTGGTCTAATACTGGAAAGAACTTGAGAAACAGACATCTGGCCAGGAGAAACATCTGTTGATTGCAGAGTCTCAGATGTAGGAAAAATAATTTCTTTTTCTTGTACATGAAGGTATGGTTTTATCAAGTTGATGAAGTCCTGAATGATTTCTCCACCATGCTTCATGGATTTTTCAAAATCATCCTTATTTTGCGTGAAATTTTCTAATGTGGGGGAAAAATATTTTAACTACTGAACTTGAGCTTTAAAAGCTTCATTCACTGGAGGGAGTCTCAGATTATCAGTGAGTACTTTAAAATGATGATTCAACTCATACTTTTTGTAGATCTTAGAGAAATAATGATCTACGCTCTCTTTAATCTCCTTTTGAGCTTTTGTAGCATCAGCCAAATACAACTGTGCCATTTTATTCACATGATCACTATGATATTTCATTTTCTTCAAAGAATCTAAATCTAAAATCTTCCCAAGATCCGCCAACTATTCTCTAACAACATCCCTTAAGGTATATAATTCTCGACCAGTGATCTTGGTCACCTTGGCATTACCAGCCTGAGCAATAACCTGAGTAATCGTAGCTTTTAACGTCATCAAATCCGCTTTCTTCAAATGTTCTATCATATTTCTTAACACTTCCATCATGCTAGAGATGGTTGTTCTGAACTCACCTGAAAAAGAAACAAGATTGTTATCTAACTCCGTAAGTGTTTGATTCAAATAGGTAACATGCCTGTCAATTGATTCACTGTAATTGTACAGGTCTGGTTTGATAATGTTTGCCACTCTTTAAGCCAAATCATTCATAGCAGCATCAGATAAAGTCAAAAGAGTAGGAGCAGGAATATGAGACAACTCACTTTTCACAGTCTCCCTAACAGCTTGAATCAATTCAATCTTGAAATTATTAAAGTCTGACAAAGCAACTGCCGGATCAGGTCTACTTTGAGATACTGAAGGATCTGGTCTGAAATCTGTTCTTTGCAAAAACTCGACAACGAATTGAGCCTTTACCAGATCACTTATTCCTGCAAGATCCACTTCTACACCTTCCTCTTCCTCTGGATAGTCAAATCCTAGAACTGTAAGACATGGATGCTCCTCCCATACTGCTTTGCATGAAGGGTATAGAGGTTTCACAAACTGAGCTAATCCAGAATTTTCAGAAGGGACTTCCCCATCCTTATCACTCACCAACTATTCTATCCTCTCAGCTTCAATAATATGATCTTGCTCAAGTGGTTGGGGTTGAGGATCATCTTGGATCACATATTGACCTTCTAAAGGTCGAGCATCAGCATCAGCATCATTACATTCACTTTCACTTCTACTACCATCACCATCAGCATCACCCTTATCACCATCACCACCTTCATCATCATCATTATCATTAACTGATCTCTCAATTAAATTGTATGTACTTCTGGAATCATACTCTTCAAAAGTTGAGTAAGTAGTCTCGCCTTCTTCTTCATCATCTAAAAGCGGTTAAATTTCTTGTAAATTGATAGGAGGACTTGCTGAACCAAATTCCATCCTTCTTCTCTCTAGGATAATAGTATCAGGATCACTCCTTTCATCAGGAGATGATTCATCCTCTTCTTCATCATTTAGATTATCATCAGCTACTTCTTCTTCTTATGTTCTTTTCTTACTGGATTCACCAGTTTCATTAGGAGCAACCACTTGCTCTTCTTCATCCGAATAGATCACTTCCTCACCAGGTTTTAAGCTAGGATCTCTTACTTCCCTTGGTCTCCTTTGATGATCAGTAGGATTGAAAGGCTCATATAAGTTCTCTTCATCAGCAACCCAGGCTTTCTTCCATGGGTTCTAATTGATTTTCATTCTCTTACAAATAACATTGATGAAACAAAAGCTAACTAATGAGATACACTCATTTCCATCATCCACACAGCCTAAGAATATCGGCTTGGAAGATATTTGTTTAGAATAAAATAGAGTGGTAGCTTTCGTTGAAGGTTTTATCATCTCAACATTATTCTCGAAAAAATATCTACATAGATTTATCTTTTCACCATTCAGCAACATTAAAAGAAGATAAACATCTTGATACTTTACTGCAGAAAAATAACATTTTCCCGGACATACCTGGTGTTGAATAAATTTGAACAGGATTTGGTTTTCACCATCCAACTCAGCAGTAATTATCCTTCGCGATTCAGACTTCCCAGTCAAAAATTCCAGGGCTAACTCATAAGAAAAGTAATCAATTACTGGAGGAATATTACTAGAATAGTCCTCGTATCTTCCATTATGAGGTACTTCTAGACATTCAACCCATTATTGTGATGAAAACATAATCCTTTTCCCTTTTACTATAGAATACTATATCGCATCCCCTAATCCGATCAAATATATATCCAGGATCAAATAGAACTCATGCACTAGCTTCGGGTAAACGACTTTATCATTATTACAGAACCACTCCTTCCAGCCTTGAGTTTCCAAAACTTTAAAGAGAACGGATTTCCTAGATAAAACCCATTCTGAGCAAATTTCCTTTTCAGCTATAACTTCTCGTTTTTCTAGATCCGGGTTCACAGACCTATGCGTCGTACTGCTCGACTCTCCTTGAACATGCCTGATAGGTGAAGTTCCTACAGAATACTTGCTCTGTCTCTTTTGCTTGGCCATTTTGAGGTTTTGAGACAATTAACAAGCTTGGAAAGATTCAAAAAGGCTACAGTTACAGAGAAGAGAAGAGAGAGTTCGTCAGGAAATGGAAGGTCAATAGTCTTTAGAAAATGGAATAGACTCATGTCATTATTTGTATCATTTAGGGTTATAGATAATAAAATACCGATTAAGTAAAACATCGTCGTTTTTAACACAAAAAAATGTGGTACGACCCAATTGGTAGCACTAGTCTACATGACAGATCGGTGTGACCGATCGATTTGGCAGATCGGTTTGACAGATCGGTTTGACAGATCGCTTTCACAGATCAGTTTGACAGATCCGTTTGACAGATCGGTTTGACGAATCAGTTTGACAGATCGGTTTGACGGATCGGTTTGACAGATCGGTTTGACAGATCGGTTTGACATATTGGTTTGACACATCAGTTTCAGAGATCTATCATACCTAAATCTTATTTAATCGAGTTTAACCTTTCACAATTCAAGAGCTTTGTGAAAATATCGGCTAATTGATGTTCGGTACCTACAAACTCAAGAGTGATATCACCTTTTTGGTAGTGATCTCTCAAAAAGTGATGTCTGACATCAAAGTTTTTGGTGCTAGTGTGAGACATTGGGTTCCTTGAAATGTTAATTGCACTAGTCTAATCACAGCTAATTGAAATGTGCTTAAAATCATATCCATAGTCCAAAAGATTGTGTTTCATCCATAGAATTTCTACACAACAACTACCAGCAGTAATGTATTCTACATCAGCAGTAGATAATGCAACCGAGTTCTGCTTCTTACTACACCAAGATACTAAGAAATGTCCCAATAAAGGACAAGTTCCAGATTTTCTCTTCCTATCTAACTTGCAACCAGCAATGTCCACATCTGAATAACTGATTAGCTCAAAAGATTGTCTTTTTGGATAAAACAAGCCTTAGTTTACAGTGTGTTTAAGATACTTAAAAATTCTTTTAACATCAAGTAAATGAGATTCTTTCAGGTTAGCTTGAAATCTTCCACACATACACACACTAAACATAATATCTAGTCAACTAGCTGTATGGTAAAGTAAGAATCCAATCATACCTCTGTAATTGGTTTGATCCAATGGTTTCCTAGCTTCAACTGCATCCAATTTATAGATTATACTCATAGGAGTATCACTTTCCTTAATAATATACAAACCAAAACGTTTTAGAAGATCCTTTGTGTATTTACTTAGAGTCAAAATAATACCATTTTCATTTTGAAATACTTGAAATCCACGAAAATATTTATGTTCTCCCATAAAACTCATTTCAAATTCATTTTTCATACTCTTTGAAAATTCAGTACATAAAGAAGGCCTATAAGATCCAAAAATAATATCTTCAAAATAGATTTGAACTATAAAACATATTTAGAAATTATTTTAATTAAAAGAGTTGGATCGGCAATCCCTTTAGTAAAACTTTTTGAAATAATAAAATTACTAAGTCTACCATACCAAGCTCTTGGAGCCTATTTTAAGGCATATAAAGCTTTAGAAAGTTTAATAACTTGATTTGGAAATTTAGGATTAATAAATCAAGGAGGTTGTTCGACATAATCATCTTCAACAATAAACCCATTTAGAAAAGCACTTTTGACATCCACTTGATATAACTTGAAATTCAGATGAGCAACATATGCAAGTAAGATCCTAATGGCTTCTAATCTAGATACAGGTGAAAAATTTTCCTCATAGTCTATACATTTTTCTTGACTAAAACCTTCTGCAACTAGCCTAGCTTTGTTTCTAACTATGTTTCCAGACTCGTAATCTTTGTTTCTAAACACCCATTTTGTGCATATAGTTAAAGTTTCCTCTGTTCTGTCAACTAATTCCCAGACATGGTTTCTTTCAAATTGATTTAACTCTTCTTGCATACCCATTACCCAAAATTCATCATTGATAGCATCATTGACATTTTTAGGTTCTTGCTGTGAAAGAAAGGCATGATGTTCAACCTGGTTTCCTAGAGAAGCTCTAGTCTATATCCCTCTATCAAGATTACCAACAACAGCATCTAAAGGATTATTATTTACAATTATGGTTGATCTAGTAAAGGAATGACTAGAAATTTCAAGTTCTTCTCTAGGTTCGGGTTCATTAGGTACAGATTCTGGAATAAATCTAGAACTGGTTGTCATTATAGCAGGTTCTTTAGATTTTTCATTAAGGTCCAGAATAGATAAATCTTCTTCAAGATTTTCAAGAGAGGTTTTAGGCTCATGTGGATCAGTTTCATCTAATTTTATGTGAATAGATTCTTCCACAGACTTGGTTCTTTTATTGAACACTCTATAAGCCTTGCTGGTTTAGGAATATCCTAAAAAGATTCCTTCATCACTCTTAGAAGTAAACTTATCAAGATTATCTTTTGTATTGATAATAAAAACATTGCAGCCAAAGACTCTAAAGTAACTAACATTAGGTTTTCTATTATTCCACAACTCATATGGGGTCTTCTTAAGAACAGGTATGATCAAGACTTTATTGATAATCTAACAAGTTGTATAGATAGCTTCAGCCCAAAAATAAACAGGTAGGTCATACTCATTGAGCATGGTTCTGGAAATTTTATAAAGGGTTCTATTCCTCCTTTCTAGTACACCATTTTGTTGTGGTGTCCTAGGAGTAGAAAAGTTATTACTATAGCCATTTTGTGAGAAATAGGATTCAAATTCATGATTTTCAATCTCACGACCAAGATCACTTCTCAGGGATTTAATCTGATGTCCACTAAGGTTCCCTACAGACTTCTAATATTTAACAAAGTAAGAACAAGCTTCACTTTTGTGAGCTAAGAAGTATACCAAAGTATATCTAGAAAATTAATCAACTAGGACATAGACATAGTGCTTCCCATTTAAACTAGAAACTCTAGAAGGTCCAAACAAATCCATGTGAACCAACTCAAGAGGTTGAGGAGTTGACACTTATTTCTTTGATTTGAAAGAAACATTATGTTGCTTTCCATTTTGACATGGATTACAAACTTTATCTGCTGGGAATTCATGTTTTGGTATGTCTCTAACTATGTTTTTCCTAGTCCGTTTTCTAAGTGAATTCACATTGCAGTGTCCTAATATTCTGTGCAAAAGTGAAGACTCTTTATGAAAACCATTTAGATAAGTAAAATTTTTCTTAGCTAAAGCATTTAAATCAACTGCATAAAAATTTTCATTTCGTAAAGCAGAAAATACTAAAACATGTTTAGAATTTAAAACATTACAAAAATCATTTTCAAATTTGACATTAAAACCATCATCACATGATTGAGAAATACTTAATAAATTATATTTCAGTCCATCAACAAATAAAACATTTGAAATTAAATTTTATTTGATCTATAACTCTTGAAGCATGAGTAATCTCTAAACATGTGTCTCGAACATCCACTGTCCAAGTACCATACCTTCTTGTGAGAACTCATCAAACAGGATTCCTACAAAACAGATTTAGATTGAAAATGACATTGGTATGCAGATCTTCTTGGGTCCAGATAGGTTAGAAGTCGAAGATTTTGGTACCCACATTTGTCGTATGGGTTTCATACAATTTACAGAATCAATAAATTTTGAAAAATAAATTTTATTTGATCTATAACTATGTGAATTACTGGTTCAAGCATATGAATGTCCAAAACTAGAACTACCAGTATTCTGTCCAGATTTAGGAATAAATCTATTCTTAGTAATCTATCTTTGTCCAGGTTTGTAGCCTATTTCAGTAGTATATCTAGGTGCAATCTACTTACCTAGAATTTGAGTAAGATTATTTTTTCCATTTTTAAATTTCTTTAAGTCTTTTATAAGTTTCTAATTTGACAATTTCATTTCAGTGTTTTCTTTAAGAAACTGAGCATTCTTTTCCATTTCTATTTCAAGATCATATTTATGTTTAATAGTTAAAGAATAATGTTTCTTTAAACCTTTGTATTTGTCTTTTAGCTCATTACATGTTTCTTCCAACATATCACAGTATTCAAACAGTTCAGGTTTTTACATATTCTCAGAATCAGAATCATCTCCATAATAATATGAATTTAAAGCAGGAGTTTCAGATGTTACCTCATAAGTGTTTGTCATAAAACACATTTTTTCCTTATTTCTATTTTCAGTCTCAGAATCTTCAGATTCACTGGATCTATCCTCAGAAGAACTCCACATAGCTTTCATGGTATTCTTATACTTATTATCCTTATACTCATATTTCTTCTTGTATTTCATCTTTGGACAGTCTTCTTTTATATGTTCTTTTATTTTTCATTCATAGCGGACAACTTCATCAAATTTGTCAGATTTATTCAAGTCCTTTTTCCAGTTTCCCTTGTTGTCATACTTACCTTTGTAATTTGATTTTCTGAAAAACTTCTTCTTCCTATAAAACTTATTGAATCTTCTGGCTATGTGATTTATTTCTGCATCACTTTCAGATGAACTTTCACTTTCTTCACGTCTTGAGCTATCACTTACAGCTTGAATTTTCTCCTTATCCTTATTGTTTGAAGTAGATGTCTTGAAGGCAAATGACTTCCATTTTGGTTCTTCTTATTCTTCATTGTTTACATTAAGTTCTTCTTCATACATCATCAACTTACCAATAAGTTCTTTGACAGGCAGAGCTCCAATGTCACATGATTCTCTGACTGAAACAGATGTGCCTCTCCATCGGTCTGGTAAACATCTCAAGATTCTCATGATTTGTTCCTTTGCTGGAACAACTTTTCCAAGTGAATTCATTATATTGACTATATCATATAACTTCAGATACATATCAGAAATAGGTTCATCAATCTTCATTTTAAAATTATCTTATTTAATAGTATAAGTATTCAATCTCATTTCTTTAACATTAATTGTTCCTTCATGAGAAACACCCGAAGTATCCCAAATTTCAAAAGCAGTTTTACAAGAAAAAATTCTATTAAAATCCTCATATCCTAAAGCACAGTACATGGCATTCATGGCTTTAAAGTTATTATTGTAAGCAGTATTTGTAGGTTCATCCCAAGTTGTTTTTTCAGTTTCTGGAATTTTATATTGAGTCTCTATAGCAGTCCAGATATCAAAACCCATAATTTTTAAATGAATTTTCATTTTAAGTTTCTACCAAGCATAGTTTATACCATTGAAGAAATGTGGCCCGTTAGTAGCATCACCCTCTAGTCTATTGTCCATAGCAAGATTTTGGAATGATGATTTAAAGAGATAAAATTTAGAACTAACAGAAATTTACGAAATTTAAAGATGCCACTAAAATCGTAGTTGAAAAACAGAGTGTTTCAAAAACCATTAAACAAAAACAATTCTTTGGATAACAAATGTTGGTCGGAGTGGATACTCAAGAGGGGGGTGAATTGAGTTCCAATTAAAAATTTCTGTTAAAATATTTTTCTTAAAATTCCCCAATTTAAAAACAAAGTTAAACTATAGTGAATCTATACAGAGTGTAAGTGTTCAATCAGTTTCTCAAAGATTGATTAGTTCTCAGTTGACTTAATATGAATATTAAATTAACTTTTGAAACTGACTTACTGATTTACAATAAGTATAAACACTTGCGAATTTAACTATCAAAGTAGCTTTAAAAGAGTTATGTATTTCAAAGTAATAGCAGTGGAATAAGTATATAGTTTACTTAAAGACATAAATTAAAATTCCTATTAGAGTTAACCAATAGGTTCAGTCTCAAGATGAGACTTAGTCCTCTCAACAATTTATATAAATTTGATCCACACCCTGGATCGGGGTTCACAACAGTTTACAACTGTCCAGGTCAAAGACCTCTTCCACAGTTCTACGTGGGAAACAAAAACAATAGAAAATACTGATGTCCAGGTCACACATGACCTCTACCACTATCCATAGTAGGACATAGAAGATTTAAGGAGTTTGAATGAGGATTTACATATCCTCCAGTTAGGTTTAGGAGACAGTGTGTGTGTAAATTAAAATTTATGACACACACTGCTCGTAATGTAAATAATAAATCAATGAGCAATATATAGAGTTTATAATGGATTTAGTGATTGGCAGTGCAGCTCAGGACTCATTGGATTCAGCAGAAATGCTACTAAGTCCTTCTCTGGTTTTTCACTTGAAAAATAGAGTATCGTGATTCACTTCCTTCACTTCAAGTGTAGGTGTTCAACTCAAGTATGTGTAGTCGTTGTAGCTCTTGAGCTTCTTCTTTGAACTTGTGTTCTTGATGTATATAAATGTTCTTGAAGTTTTTATTCTCATGTATATGGAAGAATTATCTCTCTCTTTGTATCTTCATATTTGTTGTATATATGTCTGTATCTTTTTGTGTTGTATTGTCGTCTCTCTTTACCGCAGCTCGATGTTCCTTTTATTCCACGAGCTCCGGCAGAAGGAATGATTACCCTTTCAGAGGTACGAGGTACGGTCTCCTGACAGGCCAACAATCAACATTAAATAACATTAATTCCATTAAAAACATAAAAAATGGTCATTAGAGTTAAATATGAATTTATAGAAATTCAAACAGTTTTCATGACTATCGGAGAGTCATGTGATCGGTGAGACATTTTAAATCTGTATTGGTTTCGGTAGCATCAACATCGGTGTCTTAGCATCGGTGTATCAGCATCGGTGTCTCATGATCGGTGTCTCAGCATCGGTGTCTCATGATCGGTGTCTCAGCATCAGTGTCTCAGCGTCATCGGTATTGGTGACACATGATTGTCGGTATCTCTTTAGATCTTCAGTAGATATTGGTGCGATCTTTCATCATTGGTGCGACCATTCATCATCAGTGCGACCATTCATCATCGGTGCAACTATTCATCATCGGTGCAAACATTCATTATCACTGCGACTGTTCATCATCGGTGCGAATGTTCATCATCGGTGCGACCGTTCATTATCGGTGTGACCGTTCATTATAGGTGCCTCAGGAAAATGACTATCGGTGAGCCAAGATGAGGAATTCTTAAAAAGTTTTTGTTCAATCCAGAATACTTCTAGGTCAACCATAACCATACATTGATCATAGATAAAAAATTGTAACTTTGATTTAAACATATTTAGAACAAGTTTGAACAAGAGATTAAAAGGAAATTAATAACACTAAGATTTGTGATTATTAAAATAACTATTCCACAGAGAGTTCAACACTTATAACGGAAAATGAAATTGTTACTCATACACACATAAAAACTATTGTCTACATGAATCAATGTGTATCATTTTTAATAAAAACATATCAATTATGGTTATATAGATATATTTAAAGAATATATATTATCTTTAAAATATAATTCTGATTATATAGAGATAAATTAATATTTTCGTTCCATTATTTCCAGTATTTGAAAAATTAAAACATTACATGTTTATATGTACATGCTACTATATCTCTGTAGGGAATAAAGTATTTTTTCATTGAAAACCTACTTGAATTTTTATTTTTTTGTTGATAATTACATATTATATGCCTAAAATGATTACTATTCCATAACCATAACCATGGGGAATCGTTCAGAATCATCAGAATTGAAAATGATTTGGAAATGGAATAATTAACACTCATATATTTATTTTAATGATGAATTATATTTAAATTAGTTATTGTAAAGTGAATGAAATAATGTATGATTTGTATAAATATTTTTTTCATATATATATGTATAATAAATCTACTTTTTTATATAGGTGGAATGAGTACATATAATGATATATGACACATGAGGTAAGGGTTAATCTTAAAATCCACTTTATTATAAGAAATGTATATATTTCAATATCTATTGTATGGAATTGTAATTAATTACCATATAAAACATCATCTAGTATTATCTCATCTTGATATTTCTGGATTTTCATGTTTTCATCCAGTATTTACATTTTTGGTACACAAAATGTTAGAATTGTATTTAAGAAAATCATTCCTTATTTATCATTTTTCATTTGGAATATTTATTCACAATATGCATTATCATAATAATTTCTTTATTAATATTAATATATAAATTTGAAAGAATAAAATTTCAATTTTTAAATACCATTTAATTAATGTTCAAATTATTTAATTAGTATTTTAAATAAAATATGGAAAACTTGTAGTTTTTACCAAAGTTTGAAAATAATGTTATTACTATTTAATTCTTGAACAAAATTTTCAATATTCATGATTTCTATTAAATTATAATATTATTGTACACATTTTCATGGGTTTTAGTATAAATCTATATTCCAACACATCTAGAAGATTTTATTTCTAAAAATTTAACAATGTAAAGATGGTCTATTATTGTTTTCAATGAATAATTTTAAGAATATTTTAAGGTATTATTCATCTAAATTAACGTACTTTAATGATTAATATTGTTCACATTGGATGTGATCTACTTGTATAGTAAAGTTTATTTCTCTAGATATATAATGTTGATGAATATGTTATGATATATCATGAAATGTCTTCATTTAAAATAAGTAAATTATTCAATGAATAAATTATGAGTCCACATGTCTTATAGTGGAATATATATGAAGATAATATTTTTACGAAATGGGTGGTTTTTTAATATACCTCATATGCATTGGGAATGTTTTCTATTTGTTGAGTTGAAAACTGTGTGTGGGTGGGTGTCCCAAGACTACATGTAATTTAGAAGATATTTCATGCTCATGAGGGTATATTTGTGAATAGAACACGAAAAAGAATGTATACAAATCTTTTTACCATGAAAAATAAGGTGCAAGGGTAGATAAATCCTAGACTATTCTTTGGTGTTTGTCATAGTGATTATATTTGATATATAGTTTTATTGTTTATGGGTTTTTTGAGTGATCCCAATATTCTATGGGATTCTTCCTATAATGATATTCTTGGAATTTATCCTTTATTTAGAAAATTTCCTCCATTATTGTGTTTATATAGAAAACTTTTTATTAAAAAAATGGTTTCCTATGATATAAATATTCCCAAATAGATAATGATATATTATTAATGATTCTATAATTTTATGGCTAAAGCCTATTATTAGGAAAAAGTATTATTTGGTGGATCATTCTCAATTATTTATGTATTTTTGGGGTTTTTCTAGAATATTGTGATCATGTCCTAAAACCATTACATTTATCATAATTTCTCTTAGGATTATAATTTTAAATTTCACTTATTTATTCTTAAGGATAATTACAGTTCAACTTTTCTCCAGTTTCCTTCAAAATTATTTGGAGAATGGGTTGATGTAGAAAATACCATAAAAATGTATAATATAAAGAGAACATTTTAGGATATGTTGATGATACAACATGTAGTAAACTGACTATATATATAGTCACCGAAAACTATAAAACATTATATTTTTTGGTATTGTGTTATTTTAATATATATTAAATATTCATAAAATTTCTTAAAATAATTATGTATTTTAATCTCGAAACACCTTATTTGTTATTATGAAAGAGTTTATATATTTGTAGATATTATTTTATAATAAATTAGATGATGGAATATACCACAACCTATTATAATCTAAATTTCTATCGGATAAACCTATAGTTCCACATGTTCAATATATATTTTCTAGATTTATGAAATATTATGTATTATTTTCTAAAATATATGATTTCTCACTTTTATTTACTATAAATTATTCTTAAATAATGATGTATTGTTTATATAAATTTTGTAAACAAGGATAAATCACCATTAAAATTAATGTGGAAGGAAATTTAATTTGTTTCCCCATGAGAAACTATATGGAGATAACTATTGACTGAATTCACCTCCAACTACCCAAATCATCAACGAGAGGGAGTATTGGTGTTATTCCAATTGGTTTATGAATATTATGGCCAATAATTGTAATCATTAGTATTAACCATATGATGTATCATTCAACTTGAATGCTCATGTGATAACAACGACCGATTTGGTTCTTGAGAATTTTTTTTGAATGAAACACTTCTCTTACACATAATAACTTTAAATGAATTAATTTATTTAGGATATTACATATAATTTACATATAAAAATTTTTATACTATCTCACATCACCCCCTAAATGATTAGATGTTGAAATAATGATGAACACACCTAATGGGATGATGATTTTATATCTTGTTCACATCTCTTATTTGTGAAAAGATTATGTTAATGTGCTTCCTATAACGCCAATGAGCCCATACCCGAGTAGTAAGGGATCCTGCTCAGCATCCAAGAGACCCATGTTCAAAACCGGGTAAAGGTGAATTTATATGGTTACTGTAGAAGTATTCCAGTATTGTTGTAGCAGTTTATGTTAAGTATTGTAGCAGCCGAAACTATTCACCCGATTTGGGCCGTCGGGTCACAGTTTGGGCCTACGGGTCTCTGGGGCCATCGGGTCATCAATGGTCTTCAAGGCCTTGGGGACTTCCGGACACAAAGAACATGAAGTAACCCAATTCACACAGAGAAGGCCCCAAGAGAGGATCAGGGCAACAAGACTAGCAGTCACCAGAAACAGAGCTACTAGTTTGGAAGAATGGGAGGGTATGGAAACCACTATCTGGACCAGGCACTGTACAACTTTGTACGAGGCAATGCTAGCCGATCAGAAATGCAAGGTGAGTAGCTAGTTGATCAATGATACAAAATCTATGGGAGGGACAGAACATGTGGGATGGACCTACAGGTTATGTATTGGACATTATAAGCCTCTAGGCCATCGGGTCATTTATTGTGAGTCGGGTCGGGCCTTGGGCCTATGGGTCATGTACGAGTTCCCCCTCATCCCTTAAAATCAGATTATCTCTAGTAAAACAAAAAAGAAGGCCTTCTGGCCATTTGGGCTTCCTATAAATCTAATAATTTTTCATCGAGATGAATTTTAGGTAATTTTGGTCTTGGATTAACTGTATCTATTTAGAGACCATAAAAATTTCCTTGCGAGAAATGCCTCGTTTGATAATATGAATCAATTTATGATAATTTTTTAATTCATCTATAATCATGGTCTTATAATTAAAATTATCTATATTATAAGGTTAATAGTATTTCCTTAATAGGGTAATATTTCTAGAAGTGATCAGTAGAGAATAACATTAATGAATTTCCTATTTTTTTAGAATATTATGAAGGATTGCTTCAAGGGTTATCAAGTATTCCCAAGAATCATGAAGCTATGAGTCAATACAAATCATATATCATGAAACACAGCTTTCAAATATTTTTTATAGAATAAACCTAATTGAGATGAATGAAATGAATAAAAAACTATATAGTAATATGTATTAGAGATTAATTTCAGTCTTGTGCTTCTCTATGCGAGGAACTAGTTTTTTCATATAAAATAATAATTGTTCATTATTTATATGTAATGGTTATTTTATAAATAATTTAATATCAATAAATAATATCGATCATCTTCCACATATTAATATGTTTTTATCTATATTAAGGATAATAATTGTTCTCAATGATTACACATTAATACAGATACTATAGTTTCCAATCATTAAAGCATGTTTTTCCCAATTATATTTTTGGTGATCGTTTTATGGTATATATATTCCATAGAAATAAAAATAAATTATTTTAGTTATACTTGAATAAGGATATATTGTAATTATTCCTTGTATAATATTTCTCTACACAGTATATAATGCATTTGATTAGGGTAATTATTAACATCTTGTGTTATAATTGTTTTATAAAATTATTTATTTATTATGTATTTAATTATTACTCACACAAATATTTTTAGGAAAACATTAGATTTATTAATAAGTGGGGCCAATGTTTTCCCCAAGAGGCATCAGTAGGCCTCATGAGATAAATCTATAATGTTATATGGAATACCCCCAAGCATTTTAGGTATGATGTTTTGCAATAAGGCTTGGATGTTTAGTATGAAGTCTGACATTATAAATTCTATCATTATGAAATTATTTTTTGATTCCATGTTATAATTTTAATAGTTACGTAATCCATAGATTAGTTTTAGGATAATGGTAATATTTTTTAGGGAATTATATGATTAAAATTTATTCTGGTACTATTATCCTTTTAGATCATGTTATTCGATAAATAGATTTTTTTCAATTATTTTTCTTTTGGTATTGATTATTACATAATTTATCCAAATAGATTCATCTATATATAAACATTATTGAGAATATGTTATTTCACATAATATTATTCTATTTCCCACAATATTAATATAGAATCATTGAATAAGTTCACATATGAAGAGTATTTTCATTTACTATGATTTATTTTTTTTCCAATGTAATATGTGAAGAATATATGTATATAATTTACTAATACAACTAAACAATTACGTAAATAGGGATGTGATTTATGGAATGTTTTTCCAATGTAAGGAATTAACCATGGGTAGTTGGGGTTTGTCTTAGTGGTAATCACCCCATAATTCTACATGAAAAATGGGGGTTCAAAACCAATGGGATGTATGTTACCTTAGCAGCACTGTAGCGCTACTGTAGTAGCCAAGTTACTATTGCAATTGCGGCAGTGTAGCGATGGCAGGGGAACTGTAGCGGCGGCAGGGGAACTATAGCGGCGGTGGGTACTGTAGTAGTACTATTCACAGAATGGGTATTGGGCCTAAAATGTGGTCCTACTGGCTATATAATGGGATGAATGCCCACTGGGCCTATGGGATATGGAATGGGTCTCCCTCTACCCAGTTAAAGAGGTATTTTCTTTTCTTTAATAATAAAAATGAGGCTTCGGGCCCAACCTCTAAAAAAATGAATTAACCATGTGATCTGTACTACTAGAGTCAGTTTTTTCATAATATCACAACCAATATCAACACAAATACCATGAAAAATAAATTAAAATATTTATAGATTATATGTTATTCTTAAATAACCAACCCTAAAATCCCTAATGATCATTTCAATAGTGATTATCCATGGAAGTGGTATATTTTCCTAATGAACATTTGTTTTATTATTCTTAAACCTATGAAAAATTATCCATTACCATATTAACATAATTTCAAAATAATTTTAACTATAGATAAATTATTTTATGTTAGCGTGATATCATGATTTTATATTTTTTCCCTTTTAATTGAAAATGAACATGTCACCCACACATGCATAAAAACTACTATATCCCTGAAGTAACGTGTTTAATTTTTAATAATAACTTCTCAAGGATGGTAATATATATTTAATTAATAAATATGATATTTGTATCAAAATTATGATTCAATAAAAAAAATTACAATTTACCTTCCTTTCTTAACGTCGATTTAAAAATGAAAACATCACATGTTTATACTTATAGACTACAATGTATATGAAGAGATGAATATAATTATTCATCAAAAATATAAATTAAGTTTTTTTTAAATTGTATTTTATAAATAGATATTATTTTAATGGAATAATTATTATAATATAACAATGACTAAGGATAATGGATCATAACCACCAAAACAAATCATGAACTTTATATAAATTAATTAACACCAATATGTTGATTTAAATGAAGAACTATATGTAAATTATTGGTTTTAAATGGAATGATATACTGTAATATGGATATATATATATATATTTCATAAATACATGTATAATAAGTCTAATACTTCTATATAGGTGGATTATGTTAACATAAATATGTGTGACACTTGAGGTAAGGGTTTAAGTTAAAATTTCATATTTATAAGGTCTTTTTAAATATCAATTTATATTACATGGAATACTACTTCCTTCATTTTCTAACCTAATCTAATATAGTCTCATATATTTATTTTTTGGATATCATGTTTTAATTCAATATTTTCAATTTTGGTACTCAAAAATACATAATTGGATTTAATAAAAACATACCTTATTTTACTTTTTTGATTGGGATTATTGTTTCACGGTTTCTGTTTTATAAAATTTATTTTATAGGTATTTATATCTGTATTAAAAAGGCTAAAACTTCATTTTTCAAATATTAATGAATATAATTTAAAATTATTTATGTTTTCTATAAAATAAAATATTACTAAATTTTGGATATTTAACAATGTAAGAAAAGAATATTTTTTTAATGTTTATGGAAATACTATATTTCCCAAAAATAAATGACTGTAATTCATTAACATGATCCTTGTATAAATATCCATGGTTTTCTATGGAAACCCATATTCCATCACTATTAGGAAATTTGATCATTAAAAAATTATCAATGTTAAAGGATGGTCTATTTGTGTTTTCAACTAAAAATTATTACAAAATTTTAAGGTCTCAATCTTCTAGGTTGATGTCCTTTATTGATATATATTCTTCACATGGGATGTGATCTTATGATATAGTCGACATAATTTCCCTAGATATATTATGTTGATGTTTTATTATTGATATAACCTAAAACATGTTTCATTACAATAATTAAATTATACTATGAATAAATGATGAGTACTAATGAATTCATTTGGAATATATTTTAATGGATCAGTTTCATGTTATGGGTGGATATTCAATATCTCTCTAAGGCATTAGTGATTGATTTATATCTAATGAGTTGAAATGTGTATGTGGGTGGTGGTCCCAAGACAATGGGTAATATAGAGGTTGTCCCATTCCCATGAGGCTATAGTTGTGAATAGTCAAAGTTAAATAATAAACTAATTCATTTGGACAAAGCTAACAAATGTACAAGGGTTGTTATCCCATTAATATAATATGATTATTTTCAAGGTGATTACCTTTGATATAGGATTCTAATGTTTATGGGTTTTGGGAGTGAAACCCTTAAACTATGGGAATGTGTGTATTATGATATTATTGGATGTTATCCATAATTAAGAAAACATTTTCCCTTATTATATTTATACCAAAAAATTATTCCAAAATCATATGTCTTATGCTTTCAATATTTCTGTATAGATCATGACTGATTATTGGTGATTCTAAACATTTATGACTCATGACTATTATTATTTAAATGTATTATGTGATCGATAATTCATAATTGTTTATAATTTTAGTATGAAATTTTTTTATCATTTCTTGAAATTATATAATTTATCTTATTATCTCTTTTGATAATAAAATGAAATTTTTGATCTTTAACCTTAATAAGAATTTCAGTTCAGAAATTCTTAGGATTCCTTAAAAATGATATTGAGATTATTTTTGGAAGAAATTAACTATATAGTGTAAAACATGAGGATAAAATTGTGAGATATGTTTGAGAAAAACCATGAAATAAATTGACTATGTATATAGTCTCTATAGACACTTAACCATTATTGTTTTGGAAAATGTGTTATTATAATATATATTAAATGTTAATCAATAGTTTTTCAATAATTATATATATGATTCCCGATGAACCTCATTTGTTATTAGATAAGGGTTTAGTCATTTTTAGAAATTATGTTATTATAAATGAGAACATGGAACCTACCATAGCTGATTATAAGACTATGTAGAATAGGATAAACCTGTAGTTTTACTTGTTTCTATGATATTTTCCATAATTAAGTATAATTATTTATTATTTTCCAAAATACATTATCTATTTATTTTACTAATTATACATGATTATTATATAAGGATATATTGATTTTGGATATTCATAAAACATGGAAAAATCACATTAACAATTAATGTGTTTGGAAATTTAAGGAATTTATTCGTGAAAAACATAATGGTGTGAAAGATCAATTGTATTCACCTCCTAGAATACAGTTATTCAATTTCATGGTGTAATGGTGTTAAAATAATGATTAGAATCCTTAGTAGTAACCTCTTAATCTATGAGAAATATGTAAGGCTAATGTGATCACAATTGCAGATGTGGTTCATGAGAAAAACAAGTTAAATGAACACTTATCATCTACTATAGAACTTCTAATGTTGTAATGTTTCAGGATATGCCAACTAATTTATATATGAGTAATTTATAAGAGTCTTTCATCACCCCAATCAATTATTAGATGTTGAATTCAATTTAAATCACCTAAAAATGTGATGATATTTTATCAAATCCACATATCCTCTTTGATAAAAGATTATGGTAATTTGAATCATATAAATATAATTTTTCTCACTGAAGTTTAATTTAATGTTTTTTGAGAATGGATTGACTATATATATAGAGATACCATACAAATTTCAATGTATGTAATGTATCGTTTAGTTATATTAATCAATTTATGATAGCTTATGAGTTCATGGATAATTATAAATATTTAATTGATATTACACACATTATACGAGTTTTACTTCTTATTAAAGTGGTGTATTTATCTTAATGTGCTTGGTATAAACTAAAAATTGAATAATTTCCTATTTTTTAGAATATTATGATTTATTCCTTAATGATATGTGATGAATTATTATGTGTCATGAAGCTATATTTTCAATATAAATCATTTGTCTTGAAATACCAATTTAAAATACTTGTAATATAATGTCCCATATTTAATTGTATGATATGAAGAAAAAACTATAGAGTAATTTGGATTACGTATTCATTCAACCATGTGCTTCTATATGGAGTCATCTAGTTCTTTCATTAAAAATAATAATATTTCAATGTATTTATATATTAATTGTTATAATCATAAAAAGATAATAATCAGTAATATGTATCGTCTAATCCATATTAATGATTTTTCATAATCATTAAGGATCCTAAATATTCTAGAAGTTTAAGTATTAATCTACGTTCCAATAGTTTAGGGTCAAAATAGAATACATAAGAGAGCATCCATTTGAGTTAGGTTCATTATTTATTTATAATGATTATATTTTGACATACCAAAACTCATGATATTTTAATTGACCTAATTAATAGTGTCTATATTGATTACCTTGATCATTTTGTGGAAGTATTTATATATGAAATTATTATTTATTCTATGAATATATAATATCAATAACACCATTTCAATATTATGTTAAACACAATGATAATATATAATATATTTTGATTATTTAATATTTTTTTAATCTTTCATTAAAAATTATCATTTCCGAATATCATTAATACATGTGACTGTAAATCATTGGATACCATATAGAATACTGATATTAAGGATTATAATAGAGTAACCTCTATGACTGATATCTATAGTATACATATTTTTTCTGGACATTATCAAATCATTGTGGGAAATTTATTATCGATATCAATTCTATTATCCTAATTTACATATATGATTCTATATAAAAAATACTTTAAAAACATTCTATTATTTATTTTCAAAATAATAATCCATTAAAAAAATGTTTATAGAATATTTAAAATTATAATTCACATGTTTTTATGTTCATTTGTCTGAGAATTTATAATGTTTTACCATCATATAGAGATTATATTTTCCAATGGATATATCTTTCAGAATGAATCTAATAAATTAGTACACATTATAAAGGTTCAACTAAAAGGATGTTAAATTTTATTCGATCATTTATATGGTAATAAGAAGAAGTAGTCATGTAATTACATGGGGAATATACTCTGTTGTTTATAACATAATTCATTAATAACTTGTTCAATTGATTTAATTATACCACTGCATTTACATCTTGAATGTATAGGCTCATAAGACGTAGATCATCACCCAAACAAAAAAATAATCAATTTTATATAAACTGGATTACCAAAACACCTATAGGGTTATTCGGAAAATTATATTAAGTGCTTATTGTAACATAAAGTAGTGGAACCCATTTCTGTGGCTTAACTCAAGGAGATCAACCCCATGGGTTGCTTCACCACTAGCTTGGTTTGGAAATAATAATGTATGTCCTTCATTTTGAAATTAATTTGAAAACTTTTATGTGATTTTGGAATGTAATGGCTTGTAGAACAATAAATAATTTGATGGAATGGATCAAAAAAATGTAAAATAACCTAGACCAACAACAATATCATTTTAGATCTCCCCTCATCTAGTGAAAACCAGTGATTTTATATTTCGTGGATGAAATAGAATAAACCATAAAATTCCTTGAATGTTGGTCACATGATAAAGAACCAAAATAAAGCAATATATGACATGAACATACTAAAATATAGTATAAATGTTGGGGGATCTAAATACTATATTTTTATTCTACTTGATGTTGAATTATTTGTAGATAATATGGAGGAGTTATGTCGATCAATATGATGAAGATTATGGGAGCTATATATTTTGGAGGAGGGATCTCATCTATTAGAGAAAATAGAAAATAAAGAATAAAATGCATTGAATCATTTAATATAGGTAACATTGTAATTTCACACAGAAAAAGGAGAACATGGTTTTGCTACATGGATATCCAAACATTGCGCTAAACATGGGATATTATTTACATCAATGGTTTAATCCATATGGCAATGGGCATGATTTATTTATACTTGTGAAAATAATTAAATACCCACTATCTATAAACTATATCTGGGTCTCATGGTTGTGCACCTTGGGTTTCATGGTTGTAGAAATATCGTTTATCCCCCATATCCCCAGTGAATATAGACCTTTGATACCAGAAAACCATTGAAGCTTGGAGGAGTAATTTATAATAATTGTATGGATAATTTTTTTCTTACCAATACAGGGTTCTTGGATACGAATGAGCACAGACAACCAAAAAACATACTTGAACAAATGAGGAATCATTAATAGTATCATTGAGATGAATTTAAGCTATCATTAAAATATCTATAGATTTTTAAAATCCTAGTGCATTATAACCTTCCCTCATTAAGAAAAATTATACATGAGTTTCCCGTACATGGGTGGTATACAATCATTTGAGGGGAGTTCTAGGCACTATGAATGTACATCGACTTCTCACTCCTAGGTCTCATCATGTATATGTTTGTGCCTATATAGAACCCATTATAGAATAAGTAAACCTCTTCGGAGAGTTATTGTCCTCCAAATAATGATATGTAAGGGATTCTCCTTGAAATATTCGTCCACATCCATCTTAATATCACCGTTTTCAAATTAATGGGAGTTGTTAGAGTGATACTGTCGAAGATGAAAAGAATGGAAGACATCATGCATGTAATTGTACATATGATGTGGCATAAGCTCATTTTCGACCTTCCCCACTCTACATTTCAAAAATGTCCCATCATATCAAGGAAATAATATTCCATTTAACTAGATTAGTATATTACGTAGTCTATGAGATACATGAAAAATAACATGATGTATCACCTCAAACTCTATATGTTATTAATGAAAATGGGTATAATACTTTTTCCTATATCGATCTGTATACATTTAATATTTTATTTTCTATACATTCTCTAATATCTCTTCAATGAGGTGTGGATCTAGTAAATTTTTTTCACCTTCCTCGTGATATCATAGAGTTTAATGACATAGTAAACCATAGAGCACCTCATATGGATCCATCTAAATGGTTTCCCAAAAGCTATAGTTGTTGGTAAAATCATCTATAGAAATACGATTCTCGTAGGAATGTCCAATATTAGTGATGCATGCTTGATTAAAATCCCATAACACTTGTATTTTATTCTAAACCTTCCCATCGGTTTGAAGGAGATAATGTCACATCAAGATAACCTTAGAAACCACTTCCATTTTTAACCCACTCTTGAACCACGATGTAAAGAGGGAGTCCCAATGGGAAATTATATTACATAGAACCCCATGGAGTCACTATATCATTCGGATGTAATTCATTCCATGATCATCCACATTGATAGAATATTACATTAGTAAGAAGTGCATGGATTTGGGAAACAAGTCGATGATTATCCATACCACATCACTACCTAAATTGGATATCTGAATTAATATCATGAAATATATGGTTACATAATTCCATTTTCACTTCGGAGTGGATAAGAGTTGTAGTAGTCCAATAAGATTCCGGATATATTCCTTCACCTACTCATAGGTGGTTCTATGAGTGATAAACAATATTAATTTCCTCTTCACACCTAAACACCAATACTGACGATTCGTATGTCAGTACATCTTAGTGATCCTAGGATGAAAATCTCATATAGGGTTATGTTACTACCTCATTAAATCATCACATCTGTCACAAGTCACTGAAGCATCCCCATGAAAGAATAAGGTATCTATATTATCCACATTCCAACTAGTAGGTGGGTTCTCCCATGTTACACTCTCCCTCAAAACGAGGACCTCGAGAACACATGGATTTCACATTGGATCCATTCGAGAATGAGGGATGTCACTGCTAGAGAATTTAGAACTAGTTTCCCATTCTATTATGGAACCTCAACATGTATCTCATAGAATATATCCATCAATTTCCACACAATTCTAGACTCAATGAGTGTTTGAATTTGATTCTTCCATGTCATGTAAAAATCAATCACATTACCCTTCCTGGATGTTCATGAAATTTCAACATAGAATTATTTTAGTTATTCCACCTGCATATTCTACCGCTATATCAACCCATGCAAAACATTTTTTGATAATACATCTTTTTAGAAGAGTGTTTATCATATAATAAATACACATGTTCTATTACCATAATAGTTTACTTCTATCAAAAACTGATAGATTAATATTAAAACTCACTACAAGATCATAATTGTTTTCCAAAATACATCCCCCTTGTTATACTAATACTAAAACAATTCTTCATAATCATGGTAATAGGATCATAGAAAATGGGTGTCCTAAAATTAATAGTAAGGTTAATCAAAGGTGATACATAAACATACATGATTATAAGGGTTTGAGAGTAAAATATTAATATCATACCCTACATATCAAAGATTATATACATGATTCATGATATAAACATTGGTAGTTCATAAGATATGAATAATAAGGGAATAAAGAGATTAATCCACGAAAAAATAACATAATAATAATATAAGGAATTTTTGGAATGCACAAAATATTATAAAATCATATGTTTAGGCTACCTACCAGGACCTTCATACCATATAAGCCAGTGTATATGAACCCGAGTACCTACGATGGGCATGGTATTACCTTTAATGTACCCTCTTTTTTTATTCAGGGGATGCGCTGTCATGTACACTCATATTTTATAATGGGATTCCATGTTGAGAACCCTCTGGTTATAGGCATGGCATTCCCTCCCATGTACCCTGTTTTTTCCAGAATGGTATTCCATCACGTGTACTCTCTGGTTATTGGAATAATATTACCTCTTGTTTTGTGTTTGGGATTCCCTCCCATAAACCCTCTTGATCTCAAAAAACATTTATCTTTACCTAATTCAGTGAAGGGTTATCAAGTTCCCAACAATCAGAAAATTAAATCCCACAAGCTTCTTCCAAAAAAAACAATCATTATATCATGTCCCCTGAAAGGAAAAGGTACTTTTTAATTTTTATTCACATCATAACCGACTCAAGAGTGATATATTTAATAATTCAAGAAACCATTATCTTGGAAAACACAGTAAAATTCAAAAATTAAGATAGAAATCATATTGGGTATCATTTTCTTGAATACTGTATTAAAAAATTATAAGTAAATATTGAAATAATTTTTTTAAATTAAACATTTTAATAACATATAAAGGGATATTTTAAAAACATTTAACATGCTTTGAAAACAAGATAAATTTAAAAAATTCGATTGATTCAACATTAAAATAAAAAATAATAAAAAATAATAAAATTTTTTTATAAAAAAAATAATCTTGTAAACAATCGAAGGAATCTTTCACAAAATGATGATCTGGATGGTAGGTATGTCTTTAAATTCCAAACATTCCTTTTTCTCCAAAAAAAATTAATGGAGAGTGAATCGATTAAAAATATAAGTAGATAATATTCAAAACCATTTTTCTAAATGGATGTGTGGGGAAAAACATCATTTAATCATCATAGGATAATATTTTTTATACATTTTAAGTAAAAATGGTATTGAAAAAACAAATATTTCTGTCTGACATGATAAATAAGGTAGAACATTCATAAGATCATTTTATTCATTATCTTTAGAACATAGTAGTGTAAATATGTTACTAATAAATAATGATATCATGGATAACCAGATGAAAAGAAAATTCAAGGCTCTTCTATAGAGAGAGATCATAATGTTTTATCAATGGAAGAAAAATCATAAATAGTATCAATAAATGTTGCGATTGTAGCATTAAACTATTAGAATTGTTGTAATTTTGAATTATAATAATAGAAAAATTTAAACATTACATGAATCTAAAAATATCTTGAAAATATGTAGATTTGTGATATAACAAGTAAAAGGGAATTATGTACTCCTTATATATAAATATAGCATCCTCACATGGAATCATTCTGAAAAATGAAAAATTGAGGCAAAAATGCTTTATCAATTTCGATATGTACTTTCACGTGTTTTTGAATCAAACTAAACTAAAAGAAATTTATCATTTTAATATTCTAAGAGGGGGTTTTTAGAACTGAAAATTGAAATGTTATTATAGGAGTAGGAAAATCATAAATTGATGTTTCTAGACATGGGTAAAGGACCTTTATGTTTCCAATGTTTCTTGTGCAGTTTTGATATCATCAGACTGGAAAAAACCTAGTTTTGAAAAGCTGTATAGGGTGCAAGGATTTTCTGAAACACTACGGCCCATTGAAAGTAACTTTGCATCCCTTTTTATGTGATACAATTGTTTTTCACATGGGTTGAACACTATTATCTAAACCATGTTTCTATTCCTTGAAGGTTTTCCCTTGTAGGCAGTAGACTCTTCATGGTTTGCACACGGCATGGAAAACATTGAAGGTCAAACCATGTAGATGAGATATTTTGAAGAACTAAAATAAAATAAAATAAAACCTAAACTAAACCCACACATCACCCTTTCTCTCTCAACTTGTACGACACACCCCACAGTGGGGTTTCCCATTTGGCACACTGGACTACCTCTCAAGGCCTACTCCAATCTTTGGTTTTGGTTAAATCTCTATCAATTTCTCACATGATCCTTTGTAGTGAGTCCTCAACTCTCTTATCCTCATTTTTCTACATCTGAATTGGGTATTTTCATCATTACATGCGGTTAAATCGAACCTTAGGTGGAGGATAACATGTTTTTTAATTCATCCCTTTGATGCTAGGCCATAAAGATGATATCTCAGGACATATTGATACCTTTTCTAGTAACCACCACTGAAGGTGAAATATGTCACCATGTTTTGGTTCACCACCCTCATATGAGAGATTCATTCTCATTGAATATTGGTTTCACACCTCCAATTTTAGAACATTGAAATATTATTGGTTATAGTTGCCTTGTGTAGAGAGTGTCAGTACCTTTTAAGGACTCATGGTCATATATACAGGTATGTATATATGTAGATATGTATATATATTCTATGTTCTTATTCCCTCACATCCTAGGGAATACAATAATTGGGTTAAGGGTATATATGTATGTATATGGTACTATTTGGTTGCGATTCATTGATAGGTTGAGTCGAGAAGCCTCAAATTCCAAGTGGACGGTTTGGTTCCACCCAAAGGTAGTGTATCTTTCCATGTCCTCATGCATATAAATGCATTAATAAATTGTCTAATACACCTTTTTTAGAATTTAAATCTTGTAGTGAAATGTTTATATTAAATGAATCTTAACTGTGAATTTATACTATCTTGTTTTTGAACTTATAAATGTAATAAATTATTTATATGAAAAGAAAAATCATGTTTCTATAATATAACCCTTCCAATGGAGGTGTCATGTCTTCAAGATAAAAGTTATGAATCGAGTGGTATGCTTTCATATCTTGTAATTTAAATATTTATTTATTTCTTTTATGTTAGGTTTTAAATTTGGTATGTTTAATAAATAGCTCCTAATGGAGTTAAAAAACTGATTTTATATTTTCAAATGATAATGGAACCAAGGAAACCTCTAAGTTCATTGTCTAGTTTTAATTTGGAATTAACGTATAGGTGATTTAATATTTCTTAGACACCACCTATGTTATCCATGGAGACTTACCAATACAATTTAAATGATTTGGTAAATATAATGGGTTGAATTAAATGTAATGGTTAATTCATTATGACTAACCATCAATAAAATTAATAAATGGGTTGCAAATAAATCTAATTATTTTATACCATGGGTGATATATGGATTCCTATGTAATAATTCCATGCACATAAGAAATAATTTATGATACTTATACCTTAGATGATACATGAATTCCTAATTAGGAATGCAATGGATGAAATCTATGGTTTATATTTGAAAAATTGGTTATCGGTACATAGATCCCCTTACAATGTTAATGGAAGGTACAAGAGTGAACCTTAAATTTTTAAATTCCTTAAATAAAAATATAAATGGTTTTATGTTACCAGTAATTGTCACACTATTGAATTGAAATTAATGAACCTTATGACTTACATATATGACTTTATTATCAAATAAGAGTACCCTATCATGAGATCAACTTGGATTCCTGGTGGACTGCTTGGAGCACTCAAGGAACACATTCCAAATTCAAGATGTGGATTCCTCAGGATGAGACCAACCTTGAACCCAATACCTATCTAACATGGATGATATATATGACACCTTTGGACCCATCATGATGTACTACAAGATTCCTTGGACTATGCTCCTTGGATTCAGCAGCGAAAAGAATGTGCAATGGTTACACCCCATTGGCCCCAGTCATTTTCATAGACTATTTTACCTTGGATGATTTCCTTGGACTCAATATTAAGATTCATAGGACACACTCCTTGGATCAATAATTGACATGTAGGATCTATTTTTCATCCCATAGGTCTCTGTCACTGATTATCAACATTTTACATTGGATGATCTTCGCAAATTTGGTAGGAAACTCATTCTGGAATGCCTCATAATATTCTCATTGGGTTACATTATTACCCTATAGCTAGACCCAAATACACCTGAGTTAGTGTCTACTGAGGTCAATATTTCCTTGGTTATTTCCTATGAATGTCTTTATCAAATACAATTAATGTTTTCCTTGTTAAATCATTAATACTTCACAATTTATACTATGACGAGGTGGTTTGAGTTATTTGTAGGCCTCACGCGGCCTATTAAAATAAAATGGTAATTACTTAATTAATGAACTAATTACATGTCCATCCACTAGACATGGGATGAATAATGTACATACATATTTAGTTATATTGTACTACGTAATTAATATTGGCATGTCTGAACACTATTTATTTTAAGGATCCACTTTTGGGATTGTGCTAGGCACAAGCGGTGCTGACATATTGAGATTTATAACTCACAACCTACACAGGACTCCATTTCACTGGGGTTCCTGATTAGACCTTTACTGTTAACGGTATTGTGTACAATAGTGGTATTCTCCATTTCTTGTACCTAGAGTTATGAGCAATGGACCCAGCTGGAGCTCCATATTCTAATGGAGATCCCCCAAGGGGCCTTCTATATTTTCATTTTGTACTGTATTAGAAATAATGATGTGTTGTTTAATATATTGTAATATGTACCAATACCATGTCATGTATTCACCTATTTTATAACATGGTGTTTTCCACAATTTTTAGTTATATCAAATATGTCTTTTGATGCATTGTTTATTATGTATATTTCTTCCGCTATTGACCGTTATTTACCCAATTATACCTCTACACAAGTATGATAATAGGGTCTATTTTCAGCACTGTCACCTCTTAAAACCCTCTCTACTAGTCTATATCCTCTGGCGTACATGGAGGCACACTTGAGACAATGTGGTGACTGGTTCGGCCTCCATCGTAGTGGTGAGATGGCTCAGGACATTAAAAATATGTATCATAGGATATTTCATTTCCTTATTCTTACTATTTGGTGTTGGTTGAAGGGAGAATTTGAATGTTTCGGTACTTGGTTAAAATAATTTCTATTGAGTGATCCCCAGACATATGAGAAATAACCATGTGGCCATGGGGGGATTGTTTCTTATATTTTTTGTTGTAACATTTGATTATATTTCACCAATATTGATTTGTGTATGTTCTACTTCTTATGATTTATGGATTTATTAATATCACCCTTATCATGTTATTGTATGTATGAAACATTCATGCACCATATTTGGCAGTAAAAATTTCACATTCCCTGCATATATACCATAACATTTAGTTTCATTAGTATGTTGTAGGTTATGTATGATTAAATACCATATTTATATTTCATGATTAATTTACGTCTATTTATGTAATACATTATCATGCCATTAGTTCTTTCTACTCATTATAACATTCTCATATGATTAAATTTACAATCTTCTATGATTTCAGCTTATTGATAGGTGTTAGCAGTTTGTAGTGACATGCTAGCTTTCATTGATGTTTTAAAATAGTTTAATGGATTATGTTATTGTTTTATGTTACAATGGGATCTAGTTTTTAGTTGTAAGGTGTATTGGTGCCTTGTTGTTGGGAAAAGTTAACCCATGTTACTGAACCATTTCTAAAAAAGGTTTCAAAATTCAATTTCTAAAGGATGATGGTTTTGACTAAAGGGATCCAAATTTCAAACTAAAAAGTGTGTGGGAACTTTTCATGTTTGTCGATGGACACACATATAAATTGGTTTATTATGTTTTGATAAGATTAATTTTAAATTGAAATTGGTATCGATTAGTGGGACCTAATTAAAAATCCATTAAGTGTGTGGACACATCATGAATTGGGAAATGAAATTTATTCACATTGTGATGGCACGATTCTTTGAGAAATTCTTATAAATGTGAAAAATCCTTAATATTGATGTGATATCAAATGGTGAAATTTTAAAATGCAACTCGACCCAATTATGTCAGTTAGGGAATGTTTTTATTCAGTTACACATTTTGCTATTTAAAATTTAATGATTTTGGAGTCTATTATAGGGCTTCATGATAATTAACCCAAGAATTATTATGGGACTGGCATAGGTTGTCTTAATTGTTAAATGGTTTTTTCTGTATTTCTTGATATGTATGTGGGGTCAAATAAATGTGATTTTTTAAAAAATTAGTCTTTGTTAAAGTTGCTTATATTTCTTGTGGGGTGTTTCTTAAAAATAAATTACCATGTGTTTTGGTTATAAAATTGGTTATTGTTGTTATATTTAAATCTATTGATGAAATTTTTTTAAAGGTTATTAAATTTTAAGGGCATAGAAATTGAACATGTAGAGGTTCCCTCTGCGTAAGACCCTCATATAAGGGAAATCTAAAATTCTCCTTTCAGTAATTTGGTTATAACATCCCATGCATTTTTCATAGGTGTTCTATACTATATCAGTGTCATGATGATTTACTTTTATGCCTAGTGGTTTCTATTAGAATGACATGGTGTTAGGTTCTATGTAAGTTCTTTTTAAGGGGATATCCCAGTGTATGTAGCACCCATAGAGATTTTTTTCATTTCATATATCATTAGCATTCCGACTATCCAGTCATACAGGTGATGTCGTCCCATGTATGACATTAAGATTAAATATAAAATCCTTTTATAGATGGGTGGTAATGTTTTTATTGACCTTATTACTGGATTTAGCAACGTTTAATATTCATTTTCAGTGGGTTAGACTTTCCTTGGTCATAGTCCATTGACTTGTTTTGGGTCATTTGACCCTTTATTCTTCTTATAGATGGATTTATTGGTATGATGTATTATAATAAAATGGTCATATAATGAAATAGGACTCTGAAAAAATCTTCTTCTATCATTGTGTATAGAATCAGTTCTTCCATATGTAGATTGAATTGAGCATTAATGAATAAGATTGCACCAATGATCATGATGGGTTTGAAAGAATCGGGTGATTTGGGATGTTGGACTAATTGAGTTAGCCTTCCTTGTATGTTTTTAATCTATGATCATCTCTTTTAGGAGTGTCACAAGTTTGTTTAATTTATTTTGATATATCTTGCTTATGATAGGCATGTTTTCTTTACTTTTTCTTTTAAGAAACTCCTCTAGTTGGGAGTGTCATGTTGAGTCTATAAACTTTTCCCATCCATGTAGAAGGAATACCTAATAGGACTATTGGGAAATGGTTGGGTTATTCTTGAATTACCTTTAGTATTGAATGTATTAAATCGTGTTATTTAATTCTTGGGAGGATGACATTGAACTATTTTTATTTGTGTCAAAACATCATGAAGGAACCATTTGTCTGTGATAGAATTTAATTTATTATCTCAAACTATCACAGAATCCCTCATGGGATAAAGGATACTTATCATCTAATGATATGTCAATAGAGGAAGCTGATTATCTCTCTATATTAAGCCGATGAGTCATGGTTCAATCGTTTTTCCTTTCAGTAGTTTGGTGTGTTTGATTGTAAATCATTATAAATCCTCTTAGTATACTCTTCTTAATATAAGACCATGTCCCCTATAATGGAATCATCAATTATTCACTAAGAGAGCTTCCATCTTACATCGTAATGAAAATGATAAAAGTTTTTGAGCTTGTTGGGTGATCCTTAAAAATGTTATATGATGAAGAGTGGTTTTAATCAAAGGTTGGTATGTATTGAGTGATTTATAGGTTCCAAATTATAAATTCTCTGGTCAGACTAAATGACTCCAACCAATTATTTTGAATTGAAAAGGCCACTTTTGTCAGCCATCTTCATGATGAGTTTTTCAAGTGTATCAACTCATTCTTTTTATCCCTTATTCAATGAGAAATATTGTATGGAACCATTTTAATGCACATTTCAAGGTGAATGAATGTATGGTTTGAAGCTCATTAGTTTCTTTTGAGAAACACTGAATGACTGGTTTCAGTAAGTTCGGTCGAGATTCAACTGTTCCATTTTGATGAAATAATTCCAGGAGCATCGTTACGACATTATGAGGGGTGGTTTGTGTGGAAAAGCCAAAGGTGGGGGTATGATGTCTTAGAATATTCTCTTTCTTAATATAAGACCAATGGTGGGGATAATCATCGGTCAAATTTTGATCGAGAAAATGACGTGATCATGTATCAATATTATTTGGCACATGTATGCTTCGTTTCAGTGTTCGTGTTGGAATGTGATCATCGTCTCGTCTTATGATGTCTTAATTGTGGTATTCATTAAAATGGATTAAAGTTCTGTTGGTTAATGGAAACACAATCCAACTATTTTAACCAATAATATTGACCATTTTATTTTGGGTGATTTTTTATTTTCCTTCAAAGGCTTCTCAGGGATGACACGTTTTAATATCAAAAGATTGTAGAGTCTCCTATGTTTGGATTGGACTAAAATAACATGGTTTTTGATATTTTTCATTTTACTAGAATGTAGTTTATTATACTATGTTTTAAAATGTAATTCTGAGAGTCGGAACATCTTAACATTATTTTCTTAATCTTGAGTGAAGGCCCATATATTCTCTGGGAGGCTCAAGGTGTTTTAGGAACATCAGACCCATAAAAAATGTTTTGTAATGTTTTAGAGGTCGCTTGGTTTTACTAAAACTATCATTACCACTAAAGTTAATTTTACTTCACATTTTATAAGAGGCAGGGGATTAATGCCCATGATGCACATGGTTTCCTAAAACATGTTCCTAGCACATGCATGGTGTGCCATGGAGGTAATATACATTTCACATTTTCCCCATGATTTGGTTAACCGTGTGGGTAAATCTATGTGGATGGGTCAATTTAATGTATTGAAATTCAATTAAATTAAATAAAATTAAAAGTAAACTAAACCCACACCTCACCCGCACTCACTCGAATAGAGTAACGCACCCCAAATGATGGTTTCCCATTCGGCACAATTGAATCCCTCTCCATACCCCCTATGATATTTAGTTTTTAGCCAAGTATCTCTATTGATTTCTAACATGATCCTTCATGGTGAGTCTTCTCCTACATTATCCTCCTTTTTCACTGCTAATTTTGGTATTTTCTTCATTCCACGATGTTCGGCAAAAGCCTAGGTGGAGGGTAACCCAGTTTTGGGTTTTCCTTTTTTATGTTAGGTCGTGGGAATGATATATCGGGATGTGTTGGTGCGTATTTTGGGAAATGCCGCCAAACATGAAGTGATTGATCTTATTTAGGTTCAGTTCCATTATTTGAGGGAATTCTTTATCCTTGATTCATTTTTTTCCCATACTATATGAGAATTATATGATGTTTATGGTTTGTAATTGTCTTTTGTAGTGATTTTTGGTATCTTTGGAAGACTTGTGAGCTTATATGCAGGAATGTATATATGTAGATATGTATATATAATTTATTTGCGTGTTCATTCACGCCACAAAGAATACACGTAGTGGTTTAAGGGTATATATGTGTGTGTATATGGGAGTATGTGATTTTTATTGGTCGAAAGCTGGAGTTAGAATCCGTGAAATTCCATGTGGACAGTTTTGTTCCACATCAAGGTAGTGTCTCATTCCAAGTCCTCAAATTTATAAATGTATTTATAAAATGACTAAGGCACTATTTTCATAATTTAATTCATGCAGTGAATTTTTTAAATTAGATTCCTTTTAAATGATAATTTATCATATCTCGTATTTTTATTGTTAAATGTAATAAATGATATATGTGAAAATAAAAATCATGTTTCTATAATAAATCCACTCCAAAAAAGGTTCATAGCCATCAAGATAAAAGTAGTGAATAGAATTTTGTGATTTCATGGATTTTTGCATTATATTTCATTATTTCTTTAATTGTTGGTTTGATATATGGAATGTTTAGGACATATACTGAAGTGCCCGAATCAGTGTGATCACTGAGAGTGGGAGGGGGTGAATCAGTGATCCTTTTAAACTTTTTACTAATTGATTCTTTATCAATTAAACCTATATGGCTTGTTAAGGTCTCGATCCACTCTTCCTGTATCTCTCAGCCTTTCCTCGAGTGATGCAGTGAATGTAAAGGCACATGACACAAGGATTTACAAGGTTCGGTTCCAAATGCCTACGTCCTTGACATGTTGGTTAAATGCCCCAACATGGTTTCTCCACTATAATTCTATTATTAATTAAAATTGTCAATACAGAGTCAAATTTTATCTCTCCTGAGTCCCACAAGAGGTTCTTTATACTGCATCCCACAGGGTTACTAGAGTCCCACTGGCCTGCTTCAGCTTCCACTGAAGACTTCTCCACCCTATGTCTCACAGGGGGTCTTCTCCTGGATCCTTGATTCACACGAGTAGCTCTTCTTCTTTTGAATATTTTCAATATTCTTCAACAGCCTGGGATAAGGTATGCTGGCCTTGCTCAATTCTTCTGATCACTTGTGGTGATTAGGACTCCTTTTCTTTTCTCGGGCATTATCTCCTTCTTCTAAGGATGACCCGACCTCTGTCTTCAAGAATCCTGATTGGAAAATTATGTTCCTACACTGATTATGCCCACTCAATCTTCTTTGACTTCTCAACTACTAAAAAACTCAGATAAAAGATATCTTTAACTTTATTCTGGCTTAAGTCTCTCTTCAATTCAACTTCTTTCACTGAGTGCATGGAATCTCTGAATCTTCATGAAATTTTTTCATGGGATCTCAATCTTCATGCATCACACGCATGGAATCTCAACTATCTTCAATAAACTTTGTTCTTTGACTTCTCAAATGCACACACACTGATTTAAACTTTGTTTACGTGTTCATGTGCATGCATGCAAGCATGCTCTCCCCTTTTCTTCTTGGTTTGATAAACCCTCAAAGGGTGTAATCTGTTTTAGCCCACATGCCTTCTTCTTGGAGTCACACTCCTTTATTCTTTATCACACACACCAAATTGTGTGTTGTTCTTTAGTGTGAATTTATCCTTCTCTTTTACTTCTCAATGTGTTCACCCACTTGTTCACTTATTCATACATGTATGCACATGCATGTATCTTCTTCCTTCGCATGGGAACACACAAGAGGTATGAACTCTTTCACTTGTGCACACACTAAGGCTTCGGCCTCCTTGTTTCTTTTCACACACACACTCAATGATGGTGTGGCCTTCCTCTCCTTTTGCACACACACAAATGATTCTTTATTTCTTCTTCTTCAAGAGTGCACACTCCACTTTTGTACACACAAAGGTAATGGCCTCTTCACTTATTTAGAACACAAAAACTGTAGGGTCTTGGGAATGCACTTGCATGAAACATTCACCCACACATGTTCTCCTTTGGGCTAACTCTTCTTCTTTTCACACACTCACTCGAGAGGTGTGTGGCCTTCCTTCTTCAACCTGTGCACACACCCGTGAGGTGTGCACTTCCACTTCAGCCTATACACATCACCAATGGAGGGAATGAAAATGATGCTGAAAACTCCTTTCATCCACCGTGCAGGGTGTGGGAGTGGCTTCTACCACACAGGTGGAGCGGTGGATTCCTCATACCGCACAGGTTCGCAGGCATAGAGGGCATGAAAGTGTGTCGACATGCTACCGTGCAAGTTTGCGGGCAGCGGGCGCGCAATTTCGCGCCTCAGCATCTTCCCTGTTGTGCAAGGGGAGTGCGCAGGGAGGCCTCCTCCAAACTTCTTTTGCACAGGGTTTGCGCAGAAGGATCTCTCGGAGCTTCGGGTGGCTCCGGACTACTCTGCCACCAAGGTTGTGCACGGGGCTTTGCTTCGCGTTGCTCAGAGCTTCGTGGGACTTCTTCTCTCAGACGATCAGTAGCAGCCTTCTTTGGTTTGGGCTTCCCCTTTTGTAGGAAAAGAGTTCGATCGAATCAGCAGGGATCAAATATTTGATGTCCCGAGATCTGCGGCGTTTTGAGATCTTCAAATGCTGATCAAGATACGGTCGTGATCCACTATATCTTTCATTCAATGTGGACTCCTTCAATCTCGGGGAGTACATATCATATACACATTTTAGAATGTATACAAGGCTTCTCCTGGTACATCAGATGGGAAGTTCACCCTCGGAAACTTCGTTTTCATTGAGTTCCTTCGAAATTCTTCATCTTGTTGCATACATGCGACTTTTAATGCAGGCATGTGTTCACAAAAAGGAAATGAACACAACAAAGGCTTCATCTTCATCAGAGGGGGCTGGTAGCTCCTTCAACCTTGGTGGGGTGGCTTTGGTTCGCGAGTGGCGTCGCAGGGATTCCTCAGCTCGGCGAGAGGTAGGAGACGACTTCAGCGTCATTGGGTCTTCGTTTAATGAACGTGGACGGCCAGGATTAGAACCCAGCACCATGGATGAGATAGACAGCAGTGATCAGACGCGCGATCAGATGAGTGTCCAGGATTTCCTCCGCGTTTTAAAAACTCGTACCATATCGAAACACGCCGTGGTTCTTGCGTAGATTATCAATCAGTTCGTCCTGAACACAGCTCAGACATCTCCTCTCCCCCCTCCGGTGACGCCCCACACCGGTACTCCTGAGGGTGCGCTCTAGCACCCACAATGCTCCTCCATGGGCGCGCCCTTGGCGCCCACGCTACACGGGCTTGATCTATGCGTGGCTCGAGCTTACACAAGGCCCGACCGCTTGGGGGCTGGCTCTTCTTAGGCCTCCTCAAGGGCACGGTTGACCCCTTGTGGTCTCGCATGAGCCTTGGGTTGAAGCTTGGGTAGCTAGCTCGTGGGTAGGCCCCATTTTGTTTAACATAAGCTCCACCGTGTATACTTGGTTAAACCAAGTAGGAATAAGTCTACTTCAAGCCATTATCCTCTTCTTCACCTCCTCTTATTCATTAGAATTCGTTATCTCCTCTTCATCATTTTTTCTCAAATTAAAAGTGAATTCTTGAAGGTTCTTCATCAACCATTACTCTTGCATCAAATGTTCCTTCAATGTTGTTCTCCGATGATCCAATCAGAGATGAGGATGGATCGTCTTCAAATCCTCTTGCACTAAGAGATAGTTCATGGTCTTCTTCAAACCACTTTATCCACTTAGTAGTTGTGGATGGTTCATCTTATCATCATCCACATAGTAAGATGGATGGATCTCCTTCACTTCATCCCCCATCCACTTAGTGATTGTGGATGGATCACCTTTTTCTCCTCATGCATTGTGAAGACAATGCATGAACTTTTAACAATATTGTGACATTATATCTTCTTAAAACATGTTCATTGAACTTAAGATCAACTCTATAATCTTCTGATGTGTATGGAGAATGTTTCAACCATTACCTCCTATGCCACATAGTGATTCTCCTAAGTGACATGCATCTTAGTACCATGGTTATTCTTCTTAGTACCATGGTCATTCTCCAATCATCACCATCACCATCACATCCTTTGTCATTCACATATTTACACTCCATGTCATCCTTTCAATCCTTCACACTATATTGAAAACAAATGCAACACAATGAACAACATATACCTTAGAGGAATTAAAAATAATGATTTTCCCTATTAAAATGATTATGTATCCAAGGAACTATCTATGTGATTGGTCTAGTTTAGATTCGAATTACATTGATGGTGATTATCTATTTCATGGAAACATTCTATGAGATCTATATATCCTTAAAAATACAATTGACATGCTTTGGTAAATTTAATTGGTTGAACTAAATGTAATGGTAAATTCCGGATGACTAACTTTCAATGAAATTGTTAAATGAATTTATAATGACTCAAATACATTTACACTTTTGGTGATACATGGATTCCCAATTAGTTATTCTATGGAGGGACTCAACAGTGTATCATTATTGTACAATGGGTGATACATTGATCCCAAAGTTCGAATGCCATGTATAGAGTCAACGGTTTATAAATGAATAATTGGTCACATGTCTGTATCACCCCTTACCTTTTTAAAGGTTAGAAGAAGTGTGAAACAGGAATTTTTAAATTCATTATATGGAAAAATAAATTGTTGTATGCTACATGGACTCGTAACACTAATGAATGGAAAGGAACACACCATTTATGATATATATATAACTCTGTTATCAAATAGGAATGTCCTGACTCAAGTTTGAGTTGTATTTGTGACAGAATTCCCTGAGAAATTAAAGAAACCCATTCCAAATTCAATGATGCAGCTTGACTTTGGTTGATACCCACATAGAACTTTATCCATGGCTAACATGGGTTACCTATATAACAAAGTAATATCCCTCATGTAGTACTATAGGATTCCTCAGACACTAATCATTGGACCCACCATGACATGTAGGTTCGGTGGTTACACCCCTTTGAGCCTAGTTATTTTTTTTGTCCATTTTACATTACATGAGTTCCTTGGACTCAGTATTGGGATTGCTTTGATAAACTCCTTTGATCCAACATTGAAAATAAGGAGCCATGGTTACATCCCATAGGACCCATTCACTACACAACCCTATTTTTTCCATGGATTATTAACTTGGATTCATTAGGAACCTCATTGTGAAATGAATCATAAAATGCTCATTTGATTATAATCTTTCTCTTATTCTAGACAATGTTTCTACAAAGTTACTATCCCTTGAGATCTATGTTTCCTTGGTTATCACCATTTAACATCATTATCAAATACTATTACAAGTTTCAATTTATATCTTATAACCTTCACTATTTATACAATCATGAGGTTATGTTAGTGCAGGTTATGCCTCACGTGGCCTATTGACATAAAATTGTAATTACATGATAAATTAACTCGTCAACGGTTCAGACCCCAATAGAGGGATGAAGTCGGTACATGGATATTTAGTAACATTGTAATTCTTACATAATTTATGCTCTCATGTTCACTATTTAATTCATATAACACTATTTATATTTGAAGGGAAAGCGGTGGTGTCATCCAACTAATATTTATATCTCACACCCTAATCAGGCCTTAATAACACTAGGGTACCTGATAAGACCTTTCTTGTTCACATGACTATAGACCATGTTTTTTTATGATTCTATTGTACCTGGTGTTTAGATAAATGGATCGAGCTAGGGCTCGGGATGCTCACACTCTTTTTATATGGGGCATGTTGAATTATATTTTTTACAATATTTATAAGTATGTTGTAATGACTACTATTTTTAATTATTTTTCAATACCATTTCATGCATTCATCTGTTTTATATAATGATATATTTTTTTTCTTTTTGTCTAGTTATATCAAATCTTTCTTCCACTTCATTGTAATTTATGTTTACTATATCAGATATTGATCAGTATTTACTCAGTTGTATCGTTGAACACATTTGATAAGAGTGGATCGTATCCCCACTATCACCTCTTAAAACCATCATAGGTAGTTAGTAGCCACTAGAATATGGGGAGGCACTCTTGAGTCCATACAGCACCGGTCCATCCACCATCTTTGTTGTGTGTCGGTTCGGGATGTTATGTGAAACATTTGAACAATAAAACCCATGAAAGTAGGATCATAAAATGGATATAAAAATACCCATAAATTTATTTCTAATAATAATATAATAAACCTAGGTGAATTATAAAAACTATAAAAATGAAATGAGTGGTGAATAATGATGATATTAATATAAATAAAAAGTGAGATGAAATTCCTTTACCTTAAGTCGTGAATTTGTTCATAAACAGTCAAACCACCTTTTTTATGAAATATTTGTTTATTATAAATATAGAAAAAAATATAATATTATATATATTACCATAAATTTTTTGGTTATGATATTATATTACTATTTTTTAACAACTATATATTAATATAACGTTTTTGATAATCTCATCATTATTTTTCATATATGTTTTTAATTGTTACTCTTGACCATTTTACCTTGTTCAAAATTTACTAACATTTATAATGTAAAAAATTATTTGAATATCTTATATAATTATTGTTTATTTATTTATAATAATCGATATAATATAGAGGTATGTAATTTTTATCACTATTCATCTATACAGTAGGTTGTTCTTATGCATGAAGATTGTTTTCATTTTACTATCATATTGAAAGAAAGTATTTAAATGAAATATATATTTCTATATATATTGTTAATATTTTAGTATTATTATATCATATACATAATACATATTAACTAAATGAATCCTTAATACATTCCATGTAGTGGCTGAATGAATCACAACACTATGAAGAGTCAGTATTCCACACATCCCCAAACGAAATTATCATATTACACAAAATGGAAATACTGAATGTATGTGAAAAATGATACTTAAGGAATGATAAATACCTCATAAATATCATAAATAACCAAAAAAATATCTTTCAATCATAATTCAAAACCATGGGAGGTGTTAAATGAGATAATGAAAATCCTCATTTCATGAGGTAGCAGTTATCTGTATAAAAGAAGTGTAAGTTTATTATCCATTATACATAAGTGATTTTATAAAAAGGAATAACCCTTATAATGGAAAAATATCTGTATATTCATAACACTGGTGCTACAATATAAGAATATAATAGTGATTATTTAGTTGGTGGGCAAATAAAATTAATGAGAAGATCTTGAGGAAAGATGTTAAATGTTTTTAGTCAGTATGTGGAACTGATGCATGTTTATTGAGGGGATATGATCCATGGGGAGTGTGTAATGATCTCTATAATGTACACATACTGTAAATTGGGTATATTTTCAATGGGGGGGAGGGGATAAATTCAATGGTATAAATAAAATATTTTAGGGCATGCAATGCTTCTGTGCCATGATGAGAATCCACTGTTTGGAGGAAACCATTTAGGGAATGTAATATGTATGTGACACAGTAAGAGGATATATTGGAAATATTTAATAATTCCAAAACACAAAATCCCAATTCATGATTCCTCAGTTTTTTTCTATAGAGATAACTACTCAAATAAACATATATTTTTGGATGAGTTGATTCTTGGATCATTGGTTTTGATAGTGGTTGGTGCAAAAATTGAATTTATATGGAGATTCCCTACAAACCCAAAGGAGAAGACTGTTGGAATGAAGGATGTTCATTGGTTGTAATGGAGTATTGATTGTGTTTTTTTTCAATCCTTTTTGGATGATAATAATGAGTGAAAGTAAATAGATCATACAATTCATGATGACAATAGTATCCAATGTGGCATCATTTCCCAATGTTGGACAAGTTTATTGGACTAAAATTTTTGAAATGGAGAAAAACAATTTTCAATAGGAGTTGTGCATGGGATTTAAGGTGGTTTAGAAACATTCATGAAAAGACTATTTTTGGTTCATTTCATTAAATTATGGCATGTTGAAAATGTGTTCTTTTGATTTATTTGTGTGCAGGAGAAGATGTTGCTTCGTAGAATCTTATGCCTCCAATGTGATGTCGAAATGGGTGTTCCGTGTTCAAAAATATTCCTACACATACCAAAAAATGAATTAGAAACTTACATGTATGAACTTCAAGACTAATAAATAGGTAGCTTCCCCCATGGAAGACATAATATTCATTCAATGAATATCATACTAATCTAACAAATGAATGATTTGTGCGCGAAAAAATTTGAGATAGTTAATCTTGCACGCAAGGTGTTCCTTTAGTCTAAAAATTCCAATGATCCCTTTAGAGTAGATTCACGAAAGATTAGGGTTTGTCAGAATGTAAGGGTTGGGTAAATGTCATATTTTACAAAAAAATCTCAAATATTACATGTAAGTGAAGGTGTTGTTTGCAAGTGATGTGTAGGGATTCTATCTATCTATTTGTATCCAGTTTGTTCGCTCAATGCCATCAAGTTCATCAATTCGTGAAATTAATAAAACAAGAGTCTCATTCAATATACATACAAATACCTCAATCCCAATATGTTAAAGATACCGTCATGTCAATAAACTATGTATGAATTCTCTAAAGGTAGTGAGTTAGGGGGAGTCAATAAAAGTGTTCTGAAGGACGCTATAATCTATCCCAGAACTGTTGTAAAAGAATGTTTCCATGAAAATAGTTTGATTTTCTGAACACTTGTATTATTCAACTTGTAAAAATTATTTGACATTGGTATAACCAAAAAAAATTCAATACCTGTTTCATAGATGTATCCCTTAGTGGTTAACAAAGAAAAATTGTTGTGTTTCAACAGTTTCCATGTGAGTGTTTGATTGTTGATCATATCAATCATATGGTTTTAACTAGTTCCTTCTATTGTTGGAAAAATAAATTCCATTAAAATAAAAATATGAAACCTTAATTCACCCTTCACCTCTTATGGTGTCCCCGGGGCCTACATGAATATGTGGAGGGGGTGAGTAACCTTTTATAGTAGAGAGGGAGTGGTATTCTTGTAAATTTTTTACAATGGAATTTCATCCACAATGTTACATTGAAATGTGGGTCTAATATTGGAAAATATTATATATAAGGGTTGATACATTCTATATATGGAAATTAAATGGATTTTGGACAAGTTTATAGGTCAATGTGGCCCCTAAAAATTGGTTTATTGTTTTATGAAGCTAATTTTCCTCTCAATCATTGCAATAATGTTTCCATATATTAACTGTCCATTTTGATAAAAATCATTGTTGGAATTTTAAAAAAATGTAAATATTTTAATGTGAAATATAGATTCCATTTCCCCAAATTACAATCACATAAGTGTCATAAAATAATTTAAATTTAATCATGTAGAGGGTCTCACATTGTGATATTTAAAAGTAAAAAAATTCAAAAGGTTTCTTTGTTTTTATAACTAATTTCAGATATAAATTTATACCAACGAAAACAATATGATTTATTTTTGTATTTTTGATATATTTATACATTAAACCCAATTATAAATATAATTTATCCTTATAAATAAATTAGACAACAAAATTGTTTCGAATTAAAATTATAAAATTTCATTATTCATCCAAAATGTAAACCTGTATAGAAAAGTGAAAGAAAAGTCCTCCAAACATAATAATTATGATTATATTGAAAAAATATTTATTTATTTATATAAAACTTATAAAATTTTATATTTTATATTTTAAAAACATTCTCTATTAAAATGTGATCAATCTTCATTTATAATAATATAATCCTTTGTGTATAATATTTGGTCTCTTCCTATCTTATTCCTGTCTTATAATTCTATGAATTTTAAAAACTATTATTTAATAAATAATATATATGTTTAATGAATATAATTTATATATATTAATTAATTTAATTTATTAGAATAAAAATACTTTATGACTATACATGTAGTTTTAATAAAATCAATTTTTTTATATTTAATTGGTTCTTATATTAATTTATAACAAATTTTTAACCTATGAATTTAAGCATGTAATTTCCAATTTTAGTAAGTCTTATAAGTATATTACAAATTAATATGTATTTTATATTTTATTATAATAAATAATGATATTTTTATTGACATATTATTGTTTTTAAAATCATTGTCATGCATGATACAGAATCCATTGAGGAAATTTAGACTTGCCTATAATGTAAGCTAACCTCGGTTATCTACTTAGATCAACATAAAAATTATGTTTTTAGGTTATTATTAACTTTTTTTTGAAAATTACATAAGACAAATATATTTCATTAATATAAAAAATATACTTTCAGTTATGCGTTTAACACCCCAAGCTTCTATGGTACAGTTCTCTTTGAATAATACAACAGTGTGTGTTATACGCAACTTCGAGTTCTAACACACGAAAACCAATAAAACTGGCTTTTATGAATAGTAATACACACTTTTTGAAATTTTATAAATTTTATCATTTAAAATTAACTTCATTTTGGATTCGGAATAACAAAATTATATGAGGATGAATTTTTGGTGTTTTTTCTGAAATATTTTAATTTCAGATAAATAGTGAAAAACACCGAGTTATATTTTAAAACTAATTTTTTATTAAAATAATTATGTATTTTATCTAAATTTATTTTAGATGAAAATAGATACATACAACCCATATAACTTAAATTTAATTTATTGGATTTGGTTTATAAATATTATATATATATATATTATTGAAATGTTTACCGTATTTTACCCATGTCCTAATAGCATTAGCAGATTTACATAAAATGTAATTTTACTACTTCTATGGATTTAATTTCACAAATCCAAGAGACATGGTTTATATTAGTAAGTAAAATGTGGTTAAATAAGATGAAAATAATTTTTGGTGAATAGTAACTTTGTACTTTTAATTGCCACTGTGAAATGTGAATATGGTAAATAAGTGAAAAAATTATATTATTATTACCCTAACACATGTCCTAATTCTATTGGATACGTTCAATTAGACCAAAAAAACATAGAAATTAAATATGATATTATAGGTCCACTTTGATTACATTAGGACATTTATTATTATTTAATTCAAAGAAGAGTTAATAGTGTTAAAATTAAAGATTAATAATTAATCCATTTTTAATATAGGGATACACATAAGATAAATTTGACTATAAATATTCATTAGAAATATATATATATTTCCTACATAATTTTAATTTATTTATAATATTTAGACATTAAATAATTTAATTTATATATGCCACAATGATGATGCAGTAATTACCTTATTAATGAAATATTAAAATAATAGATATTATCATTTCCAAAAAAAATGTAATTTTTGACTTTTTATTAATTACACATATTTAATAGGTTAAAATGAAATTTTAGGGTTGATTAAATGAATTTTTCTCGAAGTAATAATGTGTTTATGAATTTATAAAAAACAATATACCAAATAGTGTCAAAACTGACATAAAAGAGTTTAAAAAAAAATATTATATTATTAATTTGTATTCTATTCCAAAAAATAAAAGGATCAACCAAAGGGATTATATAATGTTATATATGTTATTAATGAACCACTTGGGGTTTTCTTGGATGTTTATTGTTTGTTTATTAACCATATAATATAAAAATATAAAGAGACATGGTAAATGTTAATCTTTTTAACTAAGAGATAAATCTAAATTATAAGGTTTATATAGTGACCCAAACCTGTCTAATACTTATTATCTGAGTTTTTTTCGACCCATACCCACTTTATCCTTTAAATAATTTCATTTTGAGCCATTATATATTGAACATGATTTTTTTATAAAATAATATTTCAATCTTTTCCTAAGGTGCCCCTCACCTATCTTATAAAAGGGAACATCCCCTTCTCTAAAATTCACACCTTCAAAGCCATTTGGCTCATCCAAACCCTGCCCAAATATCCTCCCAACTATCCTCCTTTCATCATAGATTCCATATTTTTATCAGAAATCCATCCTAAAGAGCCCTTTTGATCAAATCAAAAGGATGAACATGAAGAAGAGGTAAATATTTCACCACTTCTTTCAAGTTATTTTTTTCTTACACTTCATGTTTCTTTGTTTTTTACATCATAAAATAATACCTCGATTATCTTAAATATACAATGATGTTTTTATAAAAATGATACAACCTTATTCATTGTGTTATCCATCCTATGAATATCATGTCACCATACGTGCGTACATATGGCTTACCGTCTCCACGTCGTGGTGTAGTTTTTTTTCAAGAATGTGGAGGTTGTGCCTCTTTTATTTGAAAGAAAAAAAAGTGAGTAACGAAAAGATTACAGAAAAGAAGGAGAAATCCAAGGTAGAATACTATTTACCTATTTTTTTCATCAAACTAGCACTTAGCTTTCTCTCTTCTTCTTCAATTTCTTTCCATTCATCTCTTCCACGACCATGATCCCGACCTCTTGATCTCCCTCAACATGAAGGAAGGGCCTGAAGTCTTTCTAAAAGTGTCTAAGCATAAGTCCTGTCAGAATCAGTGCTGTCATCTTTCTCTTTTCCTTTACCAGGAGAAGCATATCCCTTTGTTGCAGTAGCCAGGGTGAGGATCTCCTGAGTCTCATCAGGAGAGCCCTGTTTGGTGTCCTGTATCTTAGTGGCATCTTCAATATGATGACCAAAGGAAGGGTTTTGATTATCTATAACAATAAAAGTTGTAGACTTTTCATTCTTTTAAGAAACAAGCTGAAATCCTTCATTATCCACAACGGGTTTTGAAGAAGCCTGACAAGGATTAGAAATGACTGGAGAGTCAGATTTTAGATTTTTCTTAACCTTTTGTACACTCATAGAAACCATCCTGACATGTTAATGAATCTGTATATATGATATAAAATCGATTTACTTATTATTTTAATTACAAAATAATGTTACTGCCGCTAGTGCGTACGTACGGATTACCGTCTCCACGAACATGATGGGATTCATTCACCATCGTAATCATTCAAGAATAAATTTCATGTGATAGTTAAACAGAATATTTAATGAACATAATATCATTCGGGATATGAATCAAATACACTCTATCCATAAAACGTTTGGTTTATGTAACTAATCATATAAAGGAAAACGAATCAGTTAACAACTGAAACGATGATAGTAATAAAATATCATTAACAAATCAATATTGTAAGATCATATATGATATCATATTGACATATATGGTTCGTGTATAATTTAATAAAAATTATTTCACCATTATACATGAGTTTAACCCACCCTCGACCAAGGAATAGTACAAGGTAAGGGTAAATTCTACAATCTCTTCATTAGTCGACGTTGTTTATATGTAAGTTTATACTAGGAGCTCTTTATCATCCACATCCATTTTTCCTAAAATGTTTTTCAAAAAAATTACTATTTACTAGACAATGGTTTAATATCATTTGTACCCTTATATTACCTTATACATTTTGAAGGGAATCTTTTTTTTGTTTTCCAAAGAAGTTACTTTTTGACCATTTCGAAAAAATTAAGATAATAATATTTTTTTAACTTATATGGTGGGTGTGGCTATATTCCACCATTATAACATCGTCAAATATTCCATTACAAGATAATTAGAAAATTTTCAATATAAATTTTTTCATTTATAATTATGTAACATTAAATGATTTCAAAAAAATTGTGGTATTTCTCTCAAAATGTTTGATTTCATCTATGTCAACATCCATTAATGGATTTTAATCTTTTATGAAGTTTATTTATTATTATACAAATCTTCAATTTTGTATTTAAGGTTTTGTGATATGCTGGACTTTGAATGTGTAATTTTTCTACCATTCAGGGTTTATGGATAAATTATTGACATTTCATATGCTATTTTTAATAAGAATGTTTAGGTTGTTTTTAAAACCTTCCATATGAGGAATGAATTGGACTTAGTAAGTGATGGGTGGAGCCTACTATATCACCTCGATGCATCGGTAGGTATCATGAGACAAACTACTATCTTGACATAAGGCCTTGAAAAAATCTTTTTTGTAGTCTTGGCACCTGGCCTTGACAATGTGGTTATAAAGTCTGTCATTATGCATTCCATCATTATGAAAGTGTCTATTTATATAGCATGTGATTATTCGACTAGTAGAATATCAATATTAGTAAGAAAATGGAATTTTTTTGATTTATATATGCCATATTGTGAGGATGTTTATTTTTAAAAGGCTTCTATTTTAGTTTTATACATTGCCTTTATTGATTAGGCTTATTTATGAATGTTTCAGCTATATTGTTATCCTTAATAAGAATCTGAGCTCACCCATTTCTTTGTATTATTTTTCCCAGGATGTGAAGAAGTATATTGTAACTGACCTGCATAGATAGTCTATGGGATCTCATTGTTGTCTATGGAAACAATGTTGTTGTAGTTTTCCATTTTATGAGGTAATGTAATCCTTATGAATGTATCTATTACTTCCAAGGATACTAAACTAATCAGTCATTTGAGACATGATCTTTTGTGATCATGCCAATGATATTTAATAATGCGCCGACTCTGGGCTTCTAGGGTCAGGGCGTTATAGTTTGTATAAGAAGAATTTTAGTACAATCCTTGGAAACTATATTTAGAAAAACTCTGATTATGGCACATTATCCTAATATATACATTGAATATTAGTATAGAAGATCTTCCAAAAATTTTGGTACTGTAGAGATTTCATGATTTTTCCATGCAATACATCCATGTCTGGATACAAGCAGGTTGATGCAGCTCTGGTATAGATATACCGAGGGGTAAAACCTGAAAACACCGATTTGATCTAGACTCGAACGGGAACTGGTTAATGGCAATGGGCCTTTTTGCACTCTTGGTTACGCCACACCTAGGGGATATGATTAGGATAATCCATATTTTAATTACAAACCATTAGGAAGGATTTACGAGTAAATACCTCGTCAATGAAAATATTTTTCAATGATTATGGATTATATCCATAAAATTTTCAATTTATGTAAATTATGTTAATGATTGGAATTATGTATTGCAATTCATAATCTAATCTATTGTATTCCATTGTTTAGAAATGGTGACATGTAGAAGGAATGAAAGTAGTATCAGTGCATGCACTCAATGTAGGGATTTCCTTCCTGCTCACGATAATTATAGTAGAGGTGGTGATACAACTGGTGCTGATCATATTATCACTATACTGGGACAACTCACTTTGGTTATGAATAATAACCATACCCATACAAAGCACCCTGATCCACAGCGTTGAGGATCAATGTTAGATAAAATAATGAGGAAACAACCACCAACATTCAATGGGGGTAAAAATCCATTAATATCTGTGTAATGGATAAATTCCTTAGAAAAAATTTTCCATGCCTTGGGGAGTAGCGAAAGGGAAACAGTTGTCATGACAATTTACCTCCTCACTAGAGATGCTGATCAATGGTGTTCATTGATTCAAAACACAATGGAAGATGATGAAGTATCAAATATATAATGGAGGGAGTTTATAGAAATTTTCTTCGAAAAATACATTCCTCATGACCATCGAGTGGATATGGAATGGAAATTTCAGAGTCTGAGGAAAAAAGAGGATGATAATGTCTCAATGTATGAAGATAACTTTACAATGTTTGTGAGGCATACTGCAGATTATATACATAACCCAAGAAGTAAGATTTCTTGTTTATTTTATTTGTTAAAACCATTTCTCTGTTGAGCATTAGTCTCACAATCCTTCTCGTCATACAATTATATTGTCTCATGTGCTTTCAAGATAGAAAAAGAATTATCTAAGTCTCACGAATTCTAATCAATTCAAGAGAAGTAGAGATCTATTGAACTGTCTGGAAAAAGAAATAAGGGGATGAAGTGAAAAGTTGAATATCCGTCCTGTAGTAAATGTGGAAAGAAATACCTTAGTACTTTTCTGAAGGGAATTGGAGTCTGTTACAAGTGTGTTGAAAAGTCCCACCAAGCTCGTGATTGCAAGGGGAAGAAAGAAGATGTCAATGTTAAATTATACCATTTTAGATAAAGGGGACATTATTCAAATGATTCTCCTAAGAATCATGGGAACATACCTCTAAAAAGGAAAAGGGATCATGTACAAGCATATATTATCACTACTTCTGAGGTTGAAGCTCTAAAAGATCACTACTACAAAAACGGGCAATAACAGCGCTAAAATCGGGCTTTAACAGCGCTAGAAAAGCGCTGTAAAGCTCAGCGCTGATAAAGGGGGGGTCCTTTAACAGCGCTTTTTTAGCGCTGTTAAATGTCGCCTTTAACAGCGCTAAAAAAGCGATGTTAAATCCCTGCCTGCTGCTAATAAAAAACCTGCACTAGTACAGCCAGCCGAGCAGACCTGCACAAAAACCAGTATATCAACCACAGACCTGCACAAAAACCAGTATATCAACCACAAGCATGTCATCAACTGATCACAACCCAACCAAACAGTGTTCTTACCATGAGTTAGCTACCATCTACCCAGAAACCAAAACTACCTCATTACATAGTATCACAAAATATTCCTACACAACTCAGAAGATAAATACTAGAACATTCCACTATGCATTGTTTCTCCTTGGATTTCCACTTGGTTTTGACAAATCGTGCAGAGCCCGTACTCCTTGAATCATTCTGCAATACATAAAAAGGATATCCTAACTCTCCCAACCATCACCCTTAGTAATTATGTATATTAATACAAAAAAGGTAACATATCATAAAATGGGGGACTGTAATGAGACATCAAGATTAAAATTCTATATATAGAATCGATGTCTGGTAGGATTGGTTGCGTTGATACATGACTCTACCTGGACCTCAAAAATAGATATATGATCTCACTCCAGGACTTTCAGAGAGACTCCAACTATGTCTAGGACGTCCTGCTGAAGCGATCGTACTACCGTAAGTCGGAAAAGATACCAAAACCATCCTAGGAAGGATCATGGGAGCCAACCCTAATGAAATATGTCCTTGATATAGTGTTCAAAGAGATCAATCATGGTACATAAAATTATGTGTCATTTAAAGGGTCACATGCCTTGTCGCTTTACCTTGGGTAACTCCAATGTTCAGCTGCCTGTGTGAATATACATGTCATATCAATAGGAAATTACATGGCATGTTAAAAAACATATATGTGTTACCCGTTGATCTTGTGTCCTCGTATGCACCCTTGCCCTATGTTAGTACATGACTTCGATCTCGTGTGATTCTTCCTATGTATCTGTACAAGGGATAAACTGCATAGCTGGCTCATTAAAGACGTGTAGTGGGATATATTCCATGTAGGAAAGCCATGTAATCCACCCCAGGTTTGACTCGTACACGTCACATATGACCCATGGATCATTGTACTAAAGTGTTAACACAATCCTAAGGCATTTGGTCGGTTTCCCGTATGTCAGTTGTTGATTTCACTTAAAAATAAATCCATTTTGAACAAAATATAGGCACTTTGAGTGGTGTCGGCCACACCGGGCCTCGGATTGAGTCGGGGTTGACTCTTACACGTCAAATTTGACCCATGGATCATTTCCCTTAAGTTTCAACAGAATCCAAATGCGTTTGGTCGGTTTTCCGCATGTCAGTTGTTGATTTCACTTAAAAATAAGTCCATTTTGAACAAAAGAGAGGCACTGTGAGTGGTGTCGGCCACACCGGGCCTCGGATTGATGCGGTGTTACGTCACACATGAGTCATTGATCATTGTGAAAATGTATCAACGCAATCAGAAGCCGTTAGATCGATTTGGCGTATGTACGTAAAATATTGTCCATTTTAAACTAAATACATACACTTGGAGTGATACCGGTCACACCGCGCCTCTGATTGAGGCGGGGTTGACTCGTACACGTCACATTAGACCCATGGATCATTTTCCTTAAGTTTCAATAGAATCCCAATGCGTTTGGTCGGTTTGCCGTATGTCAGTTGTTGATTTCACTTAAAATTAAGTCCATTTTTAACAAAACAGTGACACTGTGAGTGGTGTCGGCCACACCGGGCCTCCGATTGATGCGGTGTTGAATCGTACACGTCACACATGAGTCATTGATTGTTGTGAAAAAGTATCAACGCAATCAGAAGCCGTTAGATCGGTTTGGCGTATGTATGTAAAATATTGTCCATTTTAAACTAAATACATACACTTGGAGTGATACCGGTCACACCGCGACTCTAATTGAGGCGGGGTTGAATCTTACACGTCACATTTGACCGATGGATAGTTGTCCTTAAGTTTCAATAGAATCTCAATGTGTTTGGTCGGTTTTCCGTATGTCAGTTGTTGATTTCTCTTAAAAATAAGTCCATTTTTAACAAAACAGTGACACTGTGAGTGGTGTCGGCCACACCGGGCCTCGGATTGATGCGGTGTTGAATCGTACACGTCACACATGAGTCATTGATCATTGTGAAAAAGTATCAATGCAATCAGAAGCCGTTAGATCAGTTTGGCGTATGTACGTACAATATTGTCCATTTTAAACTAAATACATACACTTGGAGTGATACCGGTCACACCGCGTCTCGGATTGAGGCGGGGTTGAGTCGTACACGTCACATATAACCCATGAATCGTTGTCCTAAAGTGTCAACACAATCCGAAGGCGTTTGGTCGGTTTCCCGTATGTCAGTTGTTGATTTCTCACTTAAAAATAAGTCCATTTTGAACAAAACAGAGGCACTTGGAGTTGTGTCAGCCACAACAGGCCTCAGATTGAGGCGGGGTTGACTCGTACACGTCACATTTGAAGGTGAGTATGCATACACGATAGTTGACCTTCTTAGAGAAGGGTTTCTAGAAGAGTATAAAAGACATGAAGCAATGAAGATCATTAGAGTGTTGGAGCAAATGTGGTTGCTACAAACAATGTGGAAATCGGCTTGTGCAAAGCGACCTAAGTTACAACTTGCAGGTATTGTACTCTATTTTTTTCTGGAAGGTTTCAGTTTAAATGCATTTTGGAATGATCATTGCTAGCCATTGTCTTTTAGGTTTTTTTGACAGCCGAGGGGAAAGGGTGGGGTCTGAAGACATTGTAGGATATGTCGAAGGGTGATTTTGTGTGTGAATATGTTGGAGAAATGTTAACTCCCGCAGTTCTGAAAAGAGTCACTATTTGAAAGAAAGTCACAAGTTTAGATACATCTCAAGATGGTCAGTTTAAAGACATTTTGAGGGACACTACTAAAGACATGCTCATGGGTCACTGTTTTGTTAAAAATGGACTTAATTTTAAGTGAAATCAACAACTGACATACGGAAAACTGACCAAACGCATTGGGATTCTATTGAAAATTAAGGACAATGATCCATGGGTCAAATGTGACGTGTACGAGTCAACCCCACCTCAATCAGAGGCGCGGTGTGACCGGTATCACTCCAAGTGTATGTATTTAGTTTAAAATGGACAATATTTTACGTACATACACCAAACCGATCTAACGGCTTCTGATTGAGTTGATACTTTTTCACAACGATCAATGACTCATGATACATAGAGAAATTCACTGGCCACCTTCAAGAATGATCTGAAGCACAAACCATGACAGCATTATGTTTTTAACTTCAGCACCTCAATTGAGAACGTGACACCTTTCAGGACTTGGCGCCATTGTATGTCGTTTCGTCCACTGAATGGGTCTATCCTTTTATTTAATTTTTTAACTTCAGTCAAATATTCTAGAAAGATGTCGCGGCAGATCCTTCACCATTTTGTTTTGCTGAACATCTCATTACATTGTTAAAAAAGCAGGGTGTCTTGCATGGGAAATACGTTCCTGTATTGAAGATGATGCACTCCCATTTTAATGGACTAGGTTTACTCCCTAATCTCATACATAACATCTCATGAGACAATAGATTTAACCAATGAATTGGAGTCCTATCTGGGTACAACCATCATACGATTTTCATGATTATGTGTTCCACAATAATTAAATCAATCATTAGGCTTAAACAAAATAATTAACCATGTGGGTTCGAATAAATGGGAGTGCATCATCTTCAATACAAGAACGTATTGCCCATGGAAGACACCCTGCTTTTTTTTAACAATGTAATGAGATGTTCAGCAAAACAAAATGGTGAAGGATCTGCCGCGACATCTTTCTAGAATATTTGACTGAAGTTAAAAAAATTAAATAAAAGGATAGACCCATTCAGTGGACGAAACGACATACAATGGCGCCAAGTCCTGAAAGGTGTCACGTTCTCAATTGAGGTGCTGAAGTTAAAAACATAATGCTATCATGGTTTGTGCTTCAGATCATTATCGAAGGTGGCCAGTGAATTTCTCTATGTATCATGAGTCATTGATCGTTGTGAAAAAGTATCAACGCAATCAGAAGCCGTTAGATCGGTTTGGCGTATGTACGTAAAATATTGTCCATTTTAAACTAAATACATACACTTGGAGTGATACCGATCACACCGCGCCTCTGATTGAGGCGGGGTTGACTCGTACACGTCACATTTGACCCATGGATCATTGTCCTTAAGTTTCAATAGAATCCCAATGCGTTTGGTCGGTTTTCCGTATGTTAGTTGTTGATTTCACTTAAAATTAAGTCCATTTTTAACAAAACAGTGACACTGTGAGTGGTGTCGGCCACACCGGGCCTCAGATTGATGCGGTGTTGAATCGTACACGTCACACAAGAGTCATTGATTTTTGTGAAAAAGTATCAACGCAATCAGAAGCCGTTAGATCGATTTGGCGTATGTACGTAAAATATTGTTCATTTTAAACTAAATACATACACTTGGAGTGATACCGGTCACACCGCACCTCTGATTGAGGCGGGGTTTAATCTTACACGTCACATTTGACCCATGGATAGTTGTCCTTAAGTTTCAATAGAATCCCAATTCGTTTGGTCGGTTTGCCGTATGTCAGTTGTCGATTTCACTTAAAAATAAGTCCATTTTTAACAAAACAGTGACACTGTGAGTGGTGTCGGCCACACCGGGCCTCGGATTGATGCGGTGTTGAATCGTACACGTCACACATGAGTCATTGATCATTGTGAAAAAGTATCAATGCAATCAGAAGCCATTAGATCAGTTTGGCGTATGTACGTAAAATATTGTCCATTTTAAACTAAATACATACACTTGGAGTGATACCGGTCACACACAAAATCACCCTTCGACATATCCTACAATGTCTTCAGACCCCACCCTTTCCCCTCGGCTGTCAAAATCACCCTTCGACTATCTGGTTATGATTTTTGACAGCCGAGGGGAAAGGGTGGGGTCTCAATCCGAGGCGCGGTGTGACCGGTATCACTCCAAGTGTATGTATTTAGTATAAAATGGACAATATTTTACGTACATACTCCAAATCGATCTAACGGCTTCTGATTGCGTTGATACTTTTTCACAATGATCAATGACTCATGTGTGATGTGTACGATTCAACACCGCATCAATCCGAGGCCCGGTGTGGCCGACACCACTCACAGTGTCACTGTTTTGTTAAAAATGGACTTATTTTTAAGTGAAATCAACAACTGACCATCTCGAGATGTATCTAAATTTGTGACTTTCTTTTAAATAGTGACTCTTTTCAGAACTACGTGATATGAAGGTATTTTGGAGATTTTACTGGTTTTTTTGTCCAAAGGCCAAAGAAATGTGGTCCATCATTCTTGCATGTTACTCGTACACGTCACCAAGGACCTGTGGATCGTTCTCCTAAAGAATGAAGGCAATCCGGATGCGTCCAGTCGGATTTCCGTAGGTCAGTTGTTGTTTCCAATTAAAGTGGTGTCCATTTTAAACAAGAGAGCGACCATTTTAGTGGTTCAACATTCTTGCATGTTGCTGGTGCATATCATCTGTTAAAATGGAAAAATGACTCATTGGAGAAAGAATGTTTTATTTAATAACAATTACAATTTTGCTACGAACATTTACATACAACAATATTTCATCTTTTGATCCCCTTAACCCCTCTCAAAAATGACCACCAATTGTACATGTCCCCAAGTCAGATCATCATTGTATTTGTGTACAATCTGTCATCAGGTATGCCGCCCACTCGTTTCTGAACACATCTATATCGTCTTGTGAGTATGAGGCTTTTCGGCAGTCATAGTAGTACTGCAAAATAAAAAAATAAAGAATTAACAAATAACTTAAACGAACTAGTAACTGTTTTTGAAAATACCTCTTTAGGGATGCTAGTTTGCTGATGAAAAACGATCTCTTTCATAAATTTACAAACATAATAACCGCAATCATTATCGTTTGTTTGTTTTGGACACTGCAAAAAAATTGATCATTAGGAGAATAAATAACTTGTGTTGAGGTGTGTTTGGATAGTGAAATTTTATTATATATACCCTGATATTTGTCCAGACGTAGTACTTTCTCGGCTCCTTATGCTTAGCCCCTGTCCTCATACCATGATTTAGACGATATTGGTACACCGCCCTATAATAACAGAATCCTTAGTAAAAGATAATATATATTATATAAATTGATGTTTAGACCTAAAACGTAAGATGTAGTGTCTTACAGATTCACAAACTCCATCAGGTATGGTCGGTTTGATGGATATCCTAGCTTTGAATCCAGAAAATAAATCTTCGGAGTATCCAAGTTCACCGCAATTAGCAACCAATGTTGCCTAAAAACACAAAAAGGAATAAGTAATAAAAAAAGTGAAAATATAATTGATATGCTTTAATCGTAGAGTATTACCCCTGCATGGTTGGTATTAGGAAAAGTCTGTCATCTGTATTCTTGCGTTCAAATGTTTTCAGCAAGTCCTTCACTATTGCATCCCTTTTTGATGACTCTATTTTTGTTTGGTGTGTTGATGTGATATGAGGACTAACCAGTCCAAATCTTGGCTCATGGGAAAATCCCTTCAACTGTTTTTCATAAATGCGTCTGTCAACAATATAAAATGCATTTAGTCATAATTTGCACATTAGATCAGCTTTTAGAAAATCAATTCATGGAAACATACCTCATATATACATTTACAACAGTGACGCCTAACCAGCCGTTTTCAAGGATTTCATTTACATTTTCAGCAGCAACGAAATCTTGACTTTCCTCTCCGTATATATTATCTTCGAAAATCACTATATGACTATTACCATCTTTTAGCTTCGTATCCACATGAGTCTTCAATGCTAGTAAATGTGGAAAGAGAACAGGTGGTGTTATTGTGCTTTCAGTAGCTCCTTGGGATCGATTGGTCGATCCTTTAGATGGTTTCGAGCCGATGTTAGTCACCCCCTTTCCTTTCTCCGTCTATGACAACAATCATTGATTCAGACACTCTTTTCATTAATTGTTAAGGGTTTAGCTTGAATTTAAAAGGAAATAAATACCTCTTTGTTTGCATGTACTCTTACAAGTTGTGCCGGCCATGCAATGAATGTCCCAATAGCCTTTTCAACCGTATGAATATCATCGTCATCAAGTGGAATAGGTAGCATTGCATTTGGCTCATGAGCTACAGTAATCGTCACTTTCAGATGATCTTTTGAAAGTGGTCTATTATGCAGTGTGACATCTGGGATATTGAACACTGTAGCCCTCGCTACAAGGTGATAGGTGGGTGTTGACAGATATAAATCACAATCATTATCACCCTGTAGAAGATCAGTACAGATAAATTATCAGTGTTTGTCTGATTCATATTTCATGGGAACCGTTATTAGAATATTGATTACCACGGCTAAGACATTTTTTTTAGGTGAATGGCTCGCCTCAAAGCTGGTGGGAGGTGGGGCAGGATGTTCATGCGGTGGTTGTTCCTGAGTTGTGTCCTCCCTTTGCTTCCCACCCATAAAAGTTGCTAGCAACTCTCCCTGCCATTGCAATTGTGCTTCAAGGGTTGCTATTTTGTCGCTCATTTGTTCCAATTTTTCCTCTATGTCATCTATTTTTTTCTTCTTCTCAAAATATACTCGGGGTGTCACCCCAAACCCTGCACCTCTGACACGACCGTATTTTTCTGGCTGCTTCAAAGCCGTCGATAGTAGGTCTGTATCAGCTACAGGAGTAGCTGATTCCTGTGACTGTCAGATATAGGAAAAAAACTAATTATTTTTATGTAATAGCAATTTTAAACAAATCTTTTTATCATCGTGTCATACTTACACATATTTCCCACACTTTTTGTGTGTTCTCATCTATTAACTTACCTTCTTTGTTCACACGTGCCTCCTTCCATAGCACATGACGTGGGATAGAAGTGCATTTGGTTTTAGATTCATCAATCTACATATAAACATAGAAAGATAATTATGATGTTGTTTATTGGCACCTAACAATATTTCTGTAAATTTACAATACGTACCATTTTCTTTTCTAATGAAGCGTACCCCATCCTTGCTTTACGATAGGGGTATGTTGGATTTGATGCACGTTCCTTATTTTCGGTACAGAGTTTCTGTTTCATAAATGAAATATTGACAATCAAAGTGATGAATATAGGTATCCTCAAACAACGTATTATCACTCACAATGTACCTGAAACTTCTCATCCCCACGACGGCCAATAAATGCATCCCATGCTTCTTGGGATATCAGGTGTGCATAGACAATGGGTGGGTGCGGGTTTATTTTACCTTTAGAATCTTTCAGGTGACATCTTGTTAAAATAGTACGAAAACCTCGATGAATCTTTCCTGCAATCCTTAGTACATAATCCTTGTGTGAGTCGTCTACTATAAATGTACTCTAGAAGAGATTGAGAAGAGTAAGACATTGTTTCATCATTTTATTTGCTAGTTAATTAAAGAAATAAATTCATAATGTTACCATAATTTCTTCCCAGATCACCGCCTTCAACCCGGAAACAACCTGGTGCCATGAATCTATGTCAATCGGCACGCGTTGCCGAGTGACAACTCCAATTTAACTGCTAAACATAGCCTTGTTGGGATTCACATGTTGGCCTCGTGCATTCCATCCGACTTCAAATTTGATGCCTTTGCTTTTCGCCTTAAGAATTTTGGCTAACACTGTCATACTACGACGCACCTGTTATTTCTGCAACGTCGGTCCTTCATTCCCGACCATTTAATCGATATCAACGTCATCTATATGTTCATCTACTATGATATCAACGGCATGTGCTGATGGTTGTTGGACCTCAACACTAAGAGAAGGAGCCGCAACAGCAAGAGCAGCAGGAGGAGCAGTAGGAGCACCAGGAGCCGCAGCAGTAAGAGTAGCAGCAGGAGCAGTAGGAGCACCAGGAGCCACAGCAGGAGGAGGAGTAGGAGCCACAGCAGTAGGAGCAGCAGGAGCCGCATCAGGAGCAACAGTAGCAGCAGCATGAGCTGCAGGAGCAGCAGGAGCAGCAGCAGCCGCAGCAGCTGCTGCTTGAGAGACTTGTTCAGTCTCAAGGTTAGGAGCACCAGAATGTGCAGAAGTCATTATCTGCAAAAGTGGTTGAACAGTTCATTCAAATTACATAAATTCTGTAATGATAAGATAATAACATGAGATAACAAGATCTATATTACAAACAAAATATAACCTGTTTACTGAACTCTCTTTCTTTTTTTCAAAGGTTGAAGAGATTTGACACCTCTATCGACAATCCAAATCCCTTCATTGTGGTCTCCTCTAACATACAAAACATCATCTGCATTGGGACCGCTCCGAATTGATTGTGACGTACCACTAAAAGGATCGTCCTCAACTGAATTTTCATCGGAACCCTCAATAGTTTTGGACGATAACAGAACAATCGACCACTTTCGGGTTGCGGGATCTGGAACATAAAAAACTTGTACCGCTTGTGATGCCATTATAAACTGTTCGTCTTTGTACCCTTCTTTACTAAAATCAACTTTCACAAATCCCCATTCATCTATTTTAACACCACTATTGTTATCAATCCTTTTGCATTGAAAAATCGGCAATTGAAATGTCGTATAATCCAACTCCTATATTAGTTTGATAATGCCAAAGTATGACATATTTGCATAAATTGGATTTCTATCCTTACTACCAGAAACATGCATCGCTTCAGCCACTAGTGTAACTCCACTATTTTGCATGGTACTCTCTTCATCATGTTCATCCGTATAGAATGTATAACCCTTAATTACATACCCACTGTAAGATAATACATACACACTTGGTCCAGCGGCTAGCCATCGAAGTCGTTCTGAAATTGAATTCGGAATTTCATCCAACTGCTTAAAAATATGGTCCTGAAACCATCCTATAAACTGGTGATTATGTGTATCTGCTAACCATTTTTCAGCCATCGATGGATTCAACTGCCTAAGAATTTCATTGTGAGTTTCAATATATGGAGAAACCTCCCAACTGTTATGCAAAACATAAAGATGAGCCTGCTCCCGATCTGTAATATTGATTGTTACAACTTCTCTTCCAGAAATTCCCTCACCCTCAATGCGTCCAGTGTGACGAGATTTCGGGAGACCAATGCTTTCCACATCAGATAGGTATTCAATACAAAATTCAATGGCTTCCTCAACAATATATCGCTCCACTATACAACCCTCTGGCCGACTTCGATTTTTGACATATCCTTTCAAAATCTTCATATACCGTTCAACAGGATACATCCATCTATAGTGCACAGGACAACAAAGTCGAATCTCTCTCACCAAGTGAATCATCAAATGAACCATCATATCAAAGAATGTTGGCGGGAAGAACATTTCTAATTCACATAATATGATGACAATTTCTTTTTACATAGCTGGCAATTTCCCCAGGTCTAAAACTTTGCTACATATAGCTTTGAAAAAGAAACAAAGTTTGGTTAACGTATGATGAACATTCTTGGGTAAAATGCAACGTAAAGCTATAGAAATTAGATCTTGCATCAAAACATGGCAATCATGTGATTTCAAACCTTTTAACTTCAAATCATTCATTGACACAATGTTCTTGATATTTGATGAGTACCCCTCTGGAACCTTTACATCATTAAAGAAGTTGCAAAACTGATATCTCTCTGCCCTAGAAAGAGTATAAGCAGCAGGAGGAAGAAACATTCGATTTTCACCTTTCACGGGAGCCAACTCTTCTCGTATTCCCATGTCAACCATGTCCAACCTTGCCTTAATTCCATCTTTTGTTTTGCCAGGGGCATTTAGCAACGTTCCAATAACACTATCACATACATTTTTTTCCACATGCATCACATCAAGAAAATGTCTGACGTACAAACAATTCCAGTATGGTAATTCAAAAAAAACTGATCTCTTTTTCCAACCGATTTTCGTAAGGTTTTTCGAAAATGGTTTACCAAAAACAGTGTTCATATCTTTTACTTTCTCAAACAGCTGATCACCTGTTAGTGGAGACGGTGTTGTGCGTTTTTCTGAACTTCCATTGAATGATGTCATCCAAGATCGGTACTTATGCCGACGAGGTAGAAATCTACGATGTCCTAGAAACACAGATTTCGATGAATGTTTCAACCTAATTGATTCTGTATCTTCTTCGCACACGGGACACCCTTGAGTTCCTTTAATGCTATAGCCTGACAAATTTCCATAAGCAGGGAAATCATTTATTGTCCCATACAACATCGCTCTCAACGTGAAGTATTCACTTTTATAAGCATCATACAACATTACACCTGAGTCCCACAATAACTTCAAATCCTCGATCAAAGGAGTCAGATAAACATCAATATCGTTACCTGGTTGTTTTGGTCCTGATATAAGCATAGATAACATGATGAATTTTCGCTTCATGCATAACCAGGGTGGCAAGTTATAATTTAGCAACATAACAGGCCATGTACTATGAGTGCTGGTTTGAAAACCAAAAGGATTCACTCCATCTGTAGATAACGCAAGACGAAGGTTTCTCGGCTCTTTTCCAAATTCAGGATACTCATGATCAATTTTCTTCCATTGAGGAGAGTCGACGGGATGACGTAATAACCCATCTTTATTTCTTTTATCTGCATGCCATGACAATTGTCTTGCAGTTTCTTTACTTCCATATAAACGCCTAAACCTTGGAATGATTGGAAAGTACCATACAACTTTCGTAGGATTGGATTTATCTTTCTTGTATCGAGAAGCACCACACTTTGGGCATTCTGTAAGTGTTTTGTTCTCCTTTCGAAACAATATACAGTCTTTCGGGCAGGCATGTATTCTTTCAGAAATCATTCCCATCGAGCGTAGCATTCGTCTAGCTTCATATGTCCGGCTTGGGAGCTCATTATCTTCCGGGAGCATGTCATTCAAGAGAAAATGTAGTTCCGTAAAACTGACATCACTCCATCCATTGCCTGCTTTCAATTTATACAACTTCAGTACAGCTGACAATGTTGTATACTTAGTGCAAGCAGCATACAATGGCGTCTTTGCACAACTCTTTAACTTCTCAAACAATTTTGGGCAATCACGGGGTTCATCTTGAATTGTCTTTGTCATTTCCTCAATACGATCTTCATCATCATTGACATCTGTCATCACATCCTCCATACAGTCTTTTTCATTATCTATATTTGTATTCATATCTGACGATCCATAAAACGCAGTTTTATCCCAGCCAGTACCTACATTCGCTTTTTCTCCGTGTTTATTCCAACATTTATAACTCCGATCTATTCCGTGACATATCAAATGTTCTTCCAACTCCTCTGGAGTAAGTAGTCTAGAATAACAACAACGTAAACACGGACAAAGGATTTGAGAAGGATCCTTTGTGTGATCCTTTGCAAACTTGATGAACTCTTTCACTCCGTTCTCGTACTCTATTGTTAAACGATTAGAATCCATCCAATCTTTATTCATCTTCATCCTATTTGAATCTCAAATATTAGTATTTATGGTTCATGTACACAAAAGACTACTTCCAAATACAGTAGAAGGGAACCACTTCCTCGGAAGGAGATCAAGTAGTCTAACCTATAATCAAGATTCATAAAAAAGAATATTAGATTCACTAAAAAGATGATTATCTATCACTCTATAAGGAGGATATAACAGGAGATAGAGGATTTCCAATCGATGAGAGATACCTTTATCAGAGAGAAACCAAACGCATCCACTATAGCTTCTATCTGATTTGTATAGGCACTCAGGATACAAAAACTATATTTAAAATGCATGTGAGATAAAGAACGAATAATTAAAATAAATAATCCATTATACAATTTAAAATTCATTATCATCTCTATTATGATTTGTATAGGCACTCAGGATTCATTCTAGTAGTGGTACAGGTTCCCCCATTAATCATGAGTGATAGAGGGAATAGTAGTTTTTGGATTACCTTTCTTGTTTTATACAATTTATGAAGAAATGACAAGGGTTGGAAGTGCCGAGTGTGTTTGACTAGAAAATATAGGTTCAGTTGCAACACCCTCTGATGTTTTCTGGAGAGGGTGGACCCAAGGTAGATAAGTTCTAAATTTAGATCATCTAGAATATTCTAGATAACTTTTCTACTCCTTAGTAGAATAGGGTAGAGTTGGTAGCGTATATGTTATGGGGGCCAACAATGATCTACTGTGATATTTAGTCTTGGGATGAGCATATGGAGGGAATGACTTGGAAGAAAATCTAGGATATGTTCATGGAGCACTTTTAACCTACGACATTGAGGAAATGAAAATATGAATATTTAATATGTTTGACATAATTATGTTTGATAATGATAGATTATGTTAGATTCTTCACATACCAGTAATGTTTTTATCTAATGTTGATAGGAGATAAGGTATCTATGAAAAAAAATAGGATGGACTTAGATGTGAGATTATGTCCCAGGTAAATATATTTTTTATGAGGTTTGTTGAGGTGGTGGATCAAGTTCTCATTTCCAAGGGGAACCTAAAGGAGACTTGTAGTGATGGTAGGGCGGTTTCAATTGAATGATCTAGTGGTACATATTATGATAGTAGGATTCACCATTATGATATCTTCCACTAGGGTGGTGGTGGATAGAGTATCTATGTGAGAGGAAACAAGAATAGATTCAGGAACATAAAACTCAATGAGAGGAGTTAGATTACGAAGGGTGCATCTACTCGAGTATGTCACCTTGGGGATCTCATGTTTTATTTTCCAAGAAGAATGACAGAACATTACATATGTGTTTCTATTAATAGAATATGAATCAGATGAAAAGTAAGAACAGATATCCACTTCTTTTTATTTTTGATCTATTTGACCAGCTGAGGGGTTCCATATTGTTCTCTAAGATTGATCTAAGGTTTGTTTATCATCATTTGAGGTTGAGAAATTATGATATACTATAAACTAATTTTGAAATCATGTATAGTTTTTATGAATTCTTCATAATAAAATTTGTGTTGACGAATTCCCCATGGCATTTATTCTCTTGATGAGTTGAATATTTCACTTGTACCTAGACCAGATTGTAGTTGTTTTATGGATGACATATTGGTGTAATACCAAAATAATGATGATCATTCCCAACATCTGGACATCATCATGAGTACACTTAGAGAGAATCAGCTATACACAATCTATCTATATGAAAACATATACATCTTCTTCATAGATTGTTACCTTAAGGCGGCGGCCGAGGGCGTTGCGGGTTGCGGAAGGCGGCCGCGGAGGGTGACCGAGGGCAGCCGAGTGAGGCGGAGGGCGACGGAGGCGGCGGAGAGCGGCTGAGGGCGGCGGAGGGCGGCCGAGGGCGGCAGAGAACGGCGGCCGAGGGCGTTGCGGGCAGCCGAGGGCGGCAGGCGGTGGAGGTCGGCCGAGGGTGTTGTGGGCGGCGGAGGACGGCGAGTGTACCGAGGGCGGCAAGCTCCGGCGAAGCGAACACAGCAGCGGTATTCGGGAGAAGAGTAGCAGGGTTACGGTTCCGCGAGGGCTTTTGCTGTGATAAAACGAGGGCACTGTGCGACCGAATTTATAAAAAAGTCGACTAAGGTTTTATCAGCGCTAAAAAAGCGCTGATAAAGGCTAACTTTATCAGCGCTAAAATTATAGCGCTGATAAAATATAGATTTATCAGCGCTTTTTTAGCGCTGATAATATTATGATTTATCAGCGCTAGAAAAGCGCTGATAAAGATTCCCCGTATCAGCGCTACAATTATAGCGCTGATACCGGGTCTCTTTATCAGCGCTTTTTTAGCGCTGATAAAGATAATTTTTATCAGCGCTTTTTGAGCGCTGATAAAGGATACCCTATATCAGCGCTGAAATTTGAGCGCTGATAGAGGTGTTCTGTATCAGCGCTTTTTTAGCGCTTATATAGGCGAACCTTTATCAGCGCTCAAAAAGCGCTGATAAAGACCAACTGTATCAGCGCTAAAATTTTAGCGCTGATACAGATCATATTTATCAGCGCTTTTCTAGCGCTGATAAATATTACTATTATCAGCGCTAAGAAAGCGCTGATAAACATTAGATTTTTCAGCGCTGTAATTTTAGCGCTGATATAGGGTATCCTTTATCAGCGGTATTGCTTAGCGCTGTTATAAGGGCGCGCTTCCCTTCCCCGTTTTTGTAGTAGTGGATGTAGTGGTAGGTAATTTAATGGGTTGTTCGTGTTTTTTCAATGCTTTATTTGATTCTGGATCATCACATTGTTTAATATCTTCCCAGTTTGCTACGAAAATTAGATATTTCCATTTTTATTTAACAAGGGATTTGTCCGTAAGTATTCTAAAGGTAAGTATTATTGAAATTGTGTTTTGTGAATCAATACCAATTAGGGAATATAAAAGTTATTTATCTACTGATATCATCGTCATACCCACGATTGAATTTGATATAATTCTTGGTATGGATTGGCTTTCAAAACATGATGCAAAAATTTATTGTAATAATAAGGATGTTACAATTATTGATGATGGTAAGGAGGACCTTATCTTTTGAGATGAAATGTCACTACTAATTATTATATAGATCCACCCGTAATAGCTAAACTAAATTCAATTATTGCGAATGAAGTGAATAAAATAACTGTGGTTGAGGAAACTAATCTTCAAATAGAGGATGTACCTATTGTGAAATAATATGTTGATGTGTTTCCAGAAGATTTACCTGGACATCATCTAGAATGAGAAATTGAGTTTTCCATTGACTTAATTCTTGGTTCAAGGCCAATTTCTAATACCCGTTATAGAATGGAAACTGTGGAATTAGTGGAACTAAAGAAACAACTAGAGGAATTTATTAATAAGAGATTTATTCTCCCTAGTGTTCCTCTAGGGGTATCCCCTGTTCTTTTTGTTTAGAAGAATGATGGATCTATGAGATTGTGCATTGACTACAGGAAGATAAATGTTATAACAATAATGAACAAGTATCCCCTACCTCGTACTGATTATTAATTCTACCGACTTCATGGTACTCAATATTTTAAAAATATTGAACTTTGATCCTAATATCATCAGTTCTGTGTGAAAAAGGAAGACATTCCGAAAACAACATTTCAAACCAGGTTTGGGCAATGCAAGTTTACAGTAATTCGTTTTGGATTGATTAATTCACCATATGACTTCGTTGATATAATGAATATAGTTATCAAAGAATATAATCATGGATTTTTAGTGGTGTTTGTTGATGATATCCTCATATACTCCAACATCTACCATGTTCATGAAAATTAATTGTGCACCATTCTAAAAACCCTCAGAAGAAATGAATTATACGGGATGTTTAGCAAGTCTGAATTTTGGATTCAAGAATTATCTTCTCACAGCCATATTGTCTCTAAGGACAGAATCTTTGTTGATCCTTCTAAGACCAAGGCAATCCATGAATGGGCAGCATCAACAAGTATAACTGAGGTATGCAGTTTTATTGGTTTAGGAGTTTATTATCGGTATTTCATCCAGAATTATTCTCGATTGGCTAACCCATTAACGATGCTTGCATGTAAAGGGGTTAAATTTGTTTGGAAAAAATAGTGTGGAGAAATTTTTTTAATTGAATAAATTATTAGTCAGTGATATTATCTTGACTCTACTATCAGAGAATGATGGGTTTTTTATTTATAGTGATGCATCAATGAAATTAATTGGTTGTGTCCTTATGTATAATGATAGGGTTATTGCCTATGAATCACAATAGCTAAATATTCATGAGAAAAGCAATCCTACTCATGATCTTGATTTAGCATCTGTAATCATTGCTTTGAAGATATGGAGACAATATCACTATGGTGAAAAATGTGAGATATGTACCAATCACAAGAGTTTGAAGTATATTTTATCATAGAAAGAAATCAACATGAGGAAAAGGATATGTCTTGAACTACTCTAGGATTATTATTTCACCATATACTACCACCCTGGAAATGAAAATAAGGTGGCTGATGCTTTGAGAAGAAAGTGTCATGGAGTTCTGAACAAGATGAGAGTTAAAAAGGATCATATTTATAAAGATATAGTAAAGTTGGACATGCAGATAACCATGGAAGGTGAAACATAATTTTGTTTTCAAATGGTTTTCAAACCATGTTTACTAGAAAGGATAAAGAGTTCTCAGACCGACGATGAAGAGTTTCAAAAGAATATTTAAGCTGTGAATGATGGTAGATTGAGTGTCTTTGTGTATGAAGATGGATTTTTGAAATTTGGGAAGTGACTTTGTGTTCTCGATATACCTGATCTAAAAAGGGAACAGTTTTATGATTCTCATAGTTTCAATTTCTCTATACGCCCTGGTAGCAATAATATGTGTAGATATTTGAAGGAGCATTCTTGGTGGGACAACATGAATAGTGAGATTGCTGATTTTCTGTCAAGATTTATAGTTTCTAAACAATTGAATACTGGAAAGCACATCCTAGAGGTGTCATGAAACCTCATTCTATACGTGAGTTGAAATTGGATAATATTACGGTGGAATATTTCATTGGACTACCAAATAATCCAAGAAGGAACGATGCAATATGGGTCATTGTTGATCGTCTTACCAAGTCATTACATTTTCATGCTATAAGAGAAGATATACCACTTTAACGTCTTGAAATAATATATAATAATGATGTTGTGTGACTTCATGCTCTAACCCAACCGATTGTATCTGATCATGATCCATGTTTTACATCAAGATTTTGGAAATTTCTTCTGAAATCCCAGGATACTGAAATTCTTTTGAGCACTGCGTACCACCGCCAAACTGATGGACAATCATAACAGACTATTCAAACGTTAGAAGACATGTTGAGATCATGCTCACTTGAAATTAAATGAATGAGGGATCAATATTTACCTCTGGTTGAATTTTCCTATAACAATAGATTCCATTCATGTATTCATATGGCACCATATGAAGCATTATATGGAAAGAGATGTCACAAACCAACCTGTTGGAATGATGTTGTTGAAAGAAAACTCATAGGCCCAGAACATGTGGAGGAAATGATGGAAAAGGTGAAGGTAATGCAAACCCACATCAAAGAAAATCAAAGTAGGAAGAAGAGTTATGCCGATAACCAAAGGAAGGATTCGGAATTTTAGGTAGGAGATCATTTTTTCTTGATGTTTTCTCCATGGAAGGGTGTTATACATTTTGGTAAGAAGGGAAAATTAGGTCCCAGGTACAACGAACCTTTTGAAATTTTTTAATTAATTGGGGTTGTAGCTTACCATTTGACAAAGTTTCCAAGTCTCTTCAAAGTTCATGATGTGTTCCACGTATCACTGTTGAGAAAATACATGTATGACCCAACCCATGTACTCACCTAGGAGGAACTAGAACTACAACCCGATATATCTTATTATGAAGAGCAAGTCACTGTTCGTGATAAAAGAGAACAAGTGCTGAGAAACCAGACGACTCGTTTGGTAAAAGTTTAATGGAGAAGCTATAAGATGGAAGAGGCATTGTGGGAACTTGAGAAACTTATGATAAAGACCCACATGAGTCTTTTTATGATGTAAAATTATAGAAATTTCGGGGACAAAATTATTTGAAATAGGGGAGAATGTTACACCCCATGTTTCCACAGTATTCTTCTCTTGGAATAATACAATAGCATGCGTTTTACGCGAAATTAAGTTCTAAGACACCAAAACCAATCAAACTAGCCATTATGAATAATAATACTCAATTTTTAAAATTTTATAAATTTGATCTTTCAAAATGGACTTCATTTTCGGATTCGTAATTTTGAAATTATCTTAGGCTGAATTTATTGTATTTTTCTAAAAACATTAAATTTTTGATGAATAGTGAAAACACTTAGTTATAGTTCAAAACCGAATTTTTATTTAAATAATTATTTATTTTATTTACATTTATTTTAGTTCCAAAAAGATACATAATACCTATATAAGTTCATTGTAATTCATTCGAGTTTGATTATAATAATTTTAGATATATAAAAATTTTATTGATCTTTTTACCATCTTTTACCCACCTCCAAGGAGAATTTGAAAATTTTACATAAAATATAATTTTACCACTTCTGTGAGTTGAAGTTTAAAAAATATGAGAAACACAGTTGATATCAATAATGAAAATTTTGTTCAATAAGATGAAAATAATTTAATGGTGAATAGTAACTTTTTACTTTTATTTACGACGTTTAAAATTAAATAGGGTAATAAAAGGTAAAAATGATATTATTATTATCCTAACACATGTCCTAAATCTTTTTTGAAAGTGTAATTCAACCAAAAACAATGATATAAATAATATATGATCCTCAGGTCCACTTGGATTAGATTATTATATTTATTATTATTTAATTCAATGGAGAGTTAAAAGTGTTGAAATCAAAGTTTAATAACTAAAACCTTTTTTAATATAGATATATACATAAGTTAAATTCAAATATAAATATTAATTAAAGGGATAAAATGATTTCATACATAATTTCATTTTATTTGTAATTTTTAGACAATAAATAATTTAATTTATTAATGACACAATGATGATTTCGTAATTACCTTATTAATGAAATATTAAAATAATTGATACTATAAATAACCAAATAAATGAAATTTGAGAGTTTTTATGAATTAAACTAATTTTATAGGTTAATATAACATTATATTTTTGATTAAATGAATTTTCTTTGAAGTAGTAATGTTGTTATGAATTTAGCAAAAACAAAATACTAAATAGTGTCAAAATTGACATAAAAGAGTTTTTAAAACAAATATTATATTATTAATTTGTATTCTACTCATAAAAAATCTAAGGATCAGAAAATGGGATTAAATACTATTATATAATTCATTAATTAACCACTTTGGGTTCTCTTGGAAGTTTATAGTATGTTTATTGACCACATAATTTTAAAATACAAAGAGACATAGAAATGTCAAACTATTTAACTAAGACTTAAATCTAAAAGATAAGGACAATAATGTGGCCGATACCTATCTAAAACCTATTGGCTGAGTGGATTTCGACTCATTCCAACATTATAATTTAATTAATTTATTTTTACCCAGTAGATACAGAACATGATTTTATTATAAAATAATATTTCAATTTTTTCCTAAGGTTCCCCTCACCGCTCTTATAAAAGGGCACTACGTCTTCTCTAAAATTCACACCTTCAAATCCATCTGGATCGGCCATAACCTACCAAAATATCCTCTCAACTATATTCCAATCATCCAAGTGGCCATAGATTGATTAGAAAGGCAACTTAATAATCCCTTTTGTTGAAATCAATTGGAAGAACCTGAAGAAGCGGTAAATATCTCCCCGCCTCTTTCTAGTTAATTTATTCTTCCACATCCTCATTCTTTGTAGTTTTCATCATAAAATAATTACTCCAATATCTTATATATACTATGATTTTATTATAGAAATGGTACAACAATATTCATTATGTTATCCATCCTATGAATAACATGTCACCATGCGTGCGTATGTACGGCTTACCATCTCCACGTCGTGGTGTATTTGTTATTAAATACATTATTATTTGGATGGGTATAAAAATGATGTATAATTGATGTAAATAATAGATATAACATGTTAATTATTCTGTATAAATGACATAACATCCATTTACTTATGATTTTTAATTAGAAAAGCATGATATTGTCGCTCGTGCGTGCGTACGGATTATAGTCTCCACAAATGCGATAAGATTCATTCACCATCGTAATCATTCAAGAATAATTTTCATTTTGTGGTTAAAAATAATAATTAAAGAAAATAATATCATTCTGGATATGAATCAAATACACTCTATCCATAACAATCAGGGTTTACGTAACTAAGCATATAAAGGGAAAAAAATTAGTTAACAACCGAAACAATGATACTACTAAAATATCATTAATAAATAAATATTGGAAGATCATATATGATATCATATTAATGTATATGGTTCTTGTATAATTTAATAACAATTATTTTACCATTTTACAGAAGGTTAACCTACCCTTTACCAAGGAAAAGTACAATGTAAGGGTTAATTCTATTATATCTTCATTATCTGAGGTTGTTTATACATAATTATCTACCGGTACATCTTTATCATCTACATCCATGTTTCTTAAAATGTACTTCAAAACATTTTCAATATTTACTAGACAATGGGTTAAATTCATTAATACCCTTATATGACCTTATACATTTTGAAAGATATCTTTCTGTCATTTTCCAACAAGTTACTTTTTGACCATTTCGACAAAATTAATGTAAGAAAGTTTTTATAAACATATATGGCAGGAGCAACAATATTCTTCCATTATAACACTGCTGAAGCTTCCATTACAATATTAAAAGAATTTATTCAAAATATATGTTTTATTTTATAATAATGTAACTTTAAATGATTTAAAAAAACAAAGAGATATTTCCCCCAATTAGTTTGACTTCATCTATGTAAACATCCATTAATGGATTTTAATCTTGTTTGATGTTGATTTATAATGATATAAATCATCCATTTTGTATTGAAGGTTTTGTGATATGTTTGACTGTGAATGTTTTATTTTTATACAATTCATGGTTTATGGAAAATTTATTGACAATTAGGATGCTAGTTTTAATATAAATGTTTATATTATGTTTAAAAATTTAATATGAGGAATGCATTGGACATAGTAAGTGACGGGTGGAGCCCACTATATCTCCTCGATGCGTCGGTATGTATCATGAGACAAACTAGTGTCTTGGCACAAGGGATTGCCAAAATCTTATTTATAGTCTTGGAAAAAGTCCTTAACTATGTGGGTATGAAGTCTGGCATTATGAAATCCATCGTTATGAAATGTATATTGATATTTCATGTGATTATTCTACTAGTAGAATATCCATGTGTAACATCCCCAAATGATAAAGGGTTAAATGGCTAAATGATATGACTCATGTCAACAAGGTGCGCCTTCCTTTTCGGGAGCCTTTCTGATTAGAACTCCACAGTTAAGCGTGCTTGGCCTGGAGTAGTGATGAGGATGGGTGACCTTCTGGGAAGTTCCCAGGGTGTGTTTGAGTGAGGACAAAACACCCTGGAAAGGATAAGTGTTGGCATGTGGGGACTTTCATTAGTCAGATGACCCGTTCATGCATGTGGGTGGACCCTGGGGTGGTCCCCACGTGTCTGCGGGGCAACTGGTGGTACCTGGTGGGCCAGGACCTGATGGCTATGTTAAGGCGGGGTGGTTGTGCTGTCACTGGGGCCTGGTTGTCACATTTGGTATCAGAGGAGGAACCCAGCCTTAAGTGCGGTGCACTGCCTGGGTTGAGGTGTAGGGCCCACAACGAGGGCGTTGTGCTCTAAAGGGGGGTGATTGTAACATCCCCAAATGATAAAGGGTTAAATGGCTAAATGATATGACTCATGTCACCAAGGTGCAACTTCCTTTTCGGGAGCCTGTCTGATTAGAACTCCACAGTTAAGCGTGCTTGGCCTAGAGTAGTGATGAGGATGGGTGACCTTCTGGGAAGTTCCCACGGTGTGTGTGAGTGAGGACAAAACACCCTGGAAAGGACAAGTGTTGGCCTGTGGGGACTTTCATTAGTCAGATGACCCGTTCACGCATGTGGGTGGACCCTGGGGTGGGCCCCACGTGTCTGCGGGGAAACTGGTGGTACCTGGTGGGCAAGGACCTGATGGCTATGTTAAGGCGGTGTGGTTGTGCTGTCACCGGGGCCCTGTTGTCACATTGAGGGTTCGAGAGTTCGGGAGGCGGTGGTTGCGGGAGGCGGCAGGGGACTGGATACGGCAGGGGGGTTGCGGGTCTCGGCGAGCGCGGAGGGCGGAACGGCGGCCGCGATGTTTCGATACCGAAGGTATGTGTTTCCGCATATATGTTTTGTTCGAAGAATTAATTTTCGAATTTAATTAATTTAGTATACTCATTGATTAGTTTTCTTGGTGCGAATAAAGCTTCACTTAAGGTTTAATATAATTTAGATGTGTTTCGTAGTGTGTTTATTTTTTTAGAAATGTTTTGATTTAGTGAAAGGATTTGAGGTGGTATTGATTAAAAGTGGTGATTTTATAATAAATGTTTTTTGCTGAAATAATTTTCTTGTCCAATTAATTTACCATGTACTACAATTAATTTGTTTTGTGAGATGTTTGTTTTGAAGAAAATTTAGTATGCTTTGATTTATTAGTTTTGTAAAAGGTATTGTGATATCGAGTGTGTTTATTGATAAAAACACACAATGTGTCATTTACTAGTATTTTATGAACTGTGCACTTAGTTTATTAAATGATGCAAGGGCTGCGTTTTATTTCGTTGGAGTCTGTTTCGGTTTGCTTTTGGCCTTAGAAGTGGTTTTCGGGTGCGTTGTTGTTTTATGTTGTGTTATGTCTTTTTAAAATGTTTTATAAGTGGTGCAGATGGCTTATTTAATCTGTATAAATTATGAGATTCATGGTTTGCAATGATTTTGACATGCGAGTGTTTTTGAAGTGGCGCTACGATGTAGTTTGGGTGTGTTTCGTTTGTGTAAATTTTGTGGTACTAATTTTGATGTATTGCATAATTTTTTCTTTTAATTTATTACATGTTTTGTGGAGTGCGCAGGACCCCGCTACAATGGTTTTGGGCCGCGGGTGTTGAGGTACCCCGCATGCACATGCATAAAGTAAAGCATATATATATATATATATGTGCAATGCACCTATGGGTGTGTATATATATATATATATATGTAAATGCATGTGGGTGTGCGCCAAGTGTCAATTCGAGTGGTCGTCGGCAATAATGACATGATTGAGGTAGGTTTCCTATGCCTATGCCTTTAGTTTGAATTTCATAATTGCTTTCTTTCTTTGAAAATATGTTATATGTATATATATGTTATATTTACATGTTATGAAATCTGGGTGCATTTGCTAATAATGGTTATGCATTTGTTTTGGAAGAAAATGTAATGTATTACAAATGCCATTCGGACTTTCATAAACTAATTGCATCATTTTAAGAAAGTGTTCGAGATTGTTTTTTTATATATGTAACATGTAGATTGTTAAATTGGGATTTCTAAAAGGTTTTGCAAAGAGTTTAGATGATTATATGTGCAGAAATTAAAACTATTATTTGTGAAACCATAATGCCTGTTTGGCCCTTTTTGGAATGGTTTGTAAAATTGGAAAAAACCTATCCTAAGGCAAACCCCCTTGGTTTTAGAAAATGACTTGTATGTTGAGTGTACGAATATGTGCCTAATATTGGAGCTTATGCTTTATGTAATGTGAAAGTGGGGAATGCGCTTAAGGAGGGAGAATAGTGGTGAGAGGTTTAGCGAGTTTTTCGGATAAAGAAAGTGTGACGTTCATTTCTTTTCCTTTGATAGAAGCTCACCACCTTTTTGAAATAGAGCACAATGGTAAACCCGGGTATCTAGGTGGGTGACCAGGACTAGTACGCTAGATGACACGGCAGAGGTTCGTCCCGGTTTGTCTAGCAGGATTGACGCAACAACACTAACTAAACATATGATTTTCTGAGGGTCGTGGTCTTCTAAGCCACGTTTTCTGAGGGTCTTGGCCTTCTAAGCCACGTTTTCTGAGGGTCGTGGTCTTCTAAGCCACGTTTCACCGAGGTACGAGGTCTCTAGGTTACCACTTGTTCTAGCTACCTATAGGGATTACCCATAGTGCTCATTTGTGACATGCTTCTTGTGATGTAACTTCCTTTTAAGTGGTTTCATACCTGATGTCTTGTTTGTAAAAATCACATTTTATTCCAAACTGGTTTCTTTTCATTTTGAAATGTTAATGCATGCTTTGAACCTATTTTGAAAATGTAGTAAGAGTGAAATGATTTATTAGAAAATGCAAACTCATTACTTGATTTTGAAAAGAAGGGAAAACATTATTTTATTATATCTTATTTTCAAACTGGCATTTTTTTGGATTTCTTATTAAAGACGGAGGCATAGGACGTGGTTATATTTCTGGATTTCCTACTGAGCATCTCAGTGCTCACACCTACATTACTTTTCAGTTGTAGGATTCAGTCTTGGATCGCTTTTGGGAGCGAGTGTGGTTGTCGTACCGTGGTGATCCGTGGGGTCACCAGAGGTATGTCACGTTTCTTTGTTTATTCATTTATCCACTGCCACGTTGTTTAATTTATTATACTTTAGTTATCTGCTTGTTCAGTTTATGTTTTCTTGTCTTTGTCATGGGCCAAACCATTCCCAACTGGTTTGTTTTGATGCCCGGCACTAGTTGCCAGCCTGTGGGGATTGGGAACGCCCTTCGGGAAATGTCGCAGACCGGGTCGGGTGTCGGGTCGGATGACGATCCGGCTTGGTTCGTGACACCATGTGAGTATGTAAATGGAATTATTTTGATCTATATTTTCCATATTATGATGATGTTTATGTTGAAAAGGCTTTGTTTTAGTTTTATACATTGCCTTAGATTTTTATGCTTATTTATGAAATTTTTAGCTGTATTGTTATCCTTTTTGAGCATATGAGCTCACCCCTTTATATGTTTTATTTTTCCAATGATGCGAAGAAGTTTATTATGAAAGACCTACAAGGATAGTCTATGGGATCTCAATGTTGACTATGCAAACAATCTTGTTGTATTTTTCCATTTTATGATGTCATATAAACCTTATAAATGTATCTAGTACTTCCAAGGCTGTTAAAATATTTGGTCTTTTGAGACGTGATCTTTGGTGATCATTCAAATGATACGTAATAATGGACCGAATCATGGCTTCTGGGGTCAGGGCGTTACAATGCGTGAAATGAAAAATATCAAAAATATTAAATTAATTCCAAAACAAATATTTCAAAAAATATCTGGTTGTTACATCATACACCCATTATATGGTATTTCTCACTCCAAATTGGTAATGGCATTCAAAGGATTAATACTATAAATTTTCATTTGAAGATACCCAGATCATATAAATGAATACTAAAAATTCCATTAATACAGAAAATTTCAAAACATAATAGTCTCCCAAATTAACATAAAATTAGGTTCCAACATATCATAACATAAGTGAGATTTCAATACAAGGACAATAAAAAAGAATTCAAACAATCATATTCTGATGGAAATTGATAGAGATCATGATCCAGATAAATATAATGATAAGAAATACAACACAAAACTATAATGATCTAAGGTGCCTCCAGATTGATCAATAAATTAAGTACAAAGGATAACATTTTTTGTATTAAGATCGTTTTTCCTAATGTTAAAGAATTATTATAAAAAGATATAATTAAATTATTGAGGAAAACCATAAATCCTTTTGTGAAATGATCAACATCCTCATCATCTCTTAATCAATGAAATTAAGGTGAATTTTTCATTCCTAAAGTATAAATTGATCATGAGGTTCGTAAACAATTTGATAAGTCATTGTATCAGTTTGTATCAAAAAAAAGGTTATCACAATTAATCCAATTTTAATAAATCCTCATATATTAAGATATAAACCCAATATGAAGATTATCATAAAACAGCCTTTAAATTGGCTTCCTTGTAACCATTCCAATGAAAAATTCATCATTCATCTTTAAAATAATATCATACCTTATACAAAAACATTTTTATTTGAGGCTTAACTCTATCTTAATACAGATAGAATATATAATGTTATTTTATTAATCCAAAATTTTTGTATAGGGACGTGATTATATTAAACATCACTAAATGATGAACAATAATATTTTCATTATTCCAAATCAAAAAAATGGAAACATGAAATTCACAACTATAGTGGGGAGGATAAGAGTACTAAAATTAGCATGATTCACTCCATAAAAAGTGATAGTAGAAGTTTTCTTTCCTTTTTCCATAGTATTTATTGCATCTTATCATCCACATTATCCTTTTGATGGAGTCATATTTAAAAATAATTTAGAACACCATGAAATTGTTATACTGGTGGGTGGGAGGTGTATTGTGAGGGGCTTTCTATTTATTCACATCACTATCAAAATACTCCACACTAATTGGACATTAATCCACCTAAAGAACTTCCCTTTCACAAAAAAAAAAATTAGTAGTTCCCTTAATACAACTCCCTACACGATTCTTCCCACACATTATTCAAAATTTAAGGCTTGTTTTGTTTTCTCCATGGTTATCATTTTTTACATTGAACTTCATCATCATTTTCTTTTCAAAATAGTGATATTGATTCACAATGAAATAATAAATTTACACCTTTAAATCACAACAAAAAACTTCCTCATAGCTTCAAATGTCTATTATATGTAACTAATTTTGAAGATTGGTGGTTTTTCCACTAAATAATTGATTTATTTTTCTTTTTTTGTGTATGATAATTCCCAAAGACTTCCTCACAAGAATTGTAAAATTTACTTCATATGTACCAAACCATTCAACATACTTATGTTTAAGATATAGGAATTTATTTACCATATATGAATGTTCTGAACTTGGAATGTACATATCAGAATATTAATATTTAAACTCATCCTATTATATGAAATAATTTTTATAATGCTTCCATGTATGCATTATTTTGATTGACCAATGGTAATCATCATCTACTAAATGATAAAAATCTAGAATAAATTTCATATGATCCAAACATTGGATGATTAAGATTATATATTCAGTGTACCCTATCAATTCATCATCCATATGTGTATTAGAAGACATGTTGAAAGATAAAAGAAGTTGACAAAAGAACGACTCAACAAAAAATTGTTCCCTTATTATCTTGTTTGGAATCTCAACATGATTCATAGCATGAAAAATATGTGTTATCATGGAAATGAGTTTTCATTCCATCACTTATAAAATTAAGATTATCTTGAGGAAAACCAATTAATTTTCCATTTCATCCCCAGTAACATAGTTCCTTGGAGTTAGATCCATTAACTAAAAACCAAAATCATAAAGTAAAAAACATTTATCATAGTAGAGAACCAAATAATAACTAAAAAATTCAATTTTATGTCCAAATTATAGATCTTATTTACTCATTATATGATTCCATAATATTATCCTAGATTTATAAAAATAGAATTCTAATAAAATAACTCATTATGGTTTGTAAAGAGCATTTTAGTTCCAAATTTAGATTCAATAGGAGTTACATACTAGGTGTGAGGCAAGGCATATTTTTGTGTACCATGTTATAGTCGAGTCAGGCCCAATGATCCTTTTCATAATTTTTACCCCTAGGTACGTATTCCAAATAGCCACATCCACTTATAGTATAATGAAAATGTTTTATTTCTAGGTAACCAATATTTAAAAAAATTTCCTTGAAATTTTCCTATTCAAATACTTATGTATATACTTATACTTAAATAAATACCTAGAGATATCCTAAAAGATATCCCTAAAGATATCATTAAGGTTCTCTCATCCTATTATACAATGGTTTACAAAACCATTATAACAAGACAAACTATAGAAATCAAGGAGTAACATACCATTATAATACATCTTTTTATATTAATATTATATATATTATAGAATTACATTCTTGAGGACAACAATAGTTTTGGTTCCATTGAAACATGGATCAAAAAATTGTAACTCAGTGAAATGTGATTAATGTTTCCACAATAATATTCCACTATATAACATCTACCTAAAACCATTCTTCATCACATAGAGAAAATAATCATATGAATGGGGTGAGATCAGATAACCAAAAAGGGTAAACCAATGATATATATAATCATAAAATCATCATAATGGTTTGACAATAACATTTTATAATCATACACTATATATCTAATGTTAGATATAAGAGTCATGTAAAAAATATTAGTAGTTCTGAAGACATGAAACATAAGGGAAACATGAGTGTAATCTATTAAGACCTTGCCTATGATTACAACATGGAATATGTTTCATATATATAAGCCTAGAAAATCATATGTCAATGATAACTACCAATGCCATCAGAACATGTTAGGATTTGGATAATAACATGTGTACTTGCATCGGGTATGGGATTCCCTCCCATGTACCCTCTTGTTAAAATCTTGGGACCCCCTAGGTACCCGTTTTCTTTATATGTTGGATGTCCTCCCATGTAACTTATTATTTTGGTCTTAGTATTCTCTAATATGTACCCACTTTTTTAGAGAATGTGATTCCCTCTTGGGTACACTCTTGTTTTCGGATTCGATTCACTTTTGATTTGGACTTGGGATTCCCTCTCATATACAATCTTGTGGTTATAAAACATTTATTTTGGCCCATTTAATTTTATGGATATATATATCCCACCAATCACATAATGAAATCATTCATTCACGTTCCATAAGATAAAAAATCTTTTATCATATAATGACCATGAAATGAATTGGGGACCGTTAACGTTTCATCACATCAAAACGTATGAAGAGGGGTAAAACTTATAATAGTTTCATCAATGCATAACCTCTGAAAAGATACATGTTTCAATATCATATATTCTGTTTAAGAGAAATATCTTTCATAAACTTCATTATTTCAAAACATTAACCATTTCAATAATAATATGAATGGTATTAATTAACTATAAAAAGTTTGTCATCATAGAGAGAGAATTATTTTCAAAGATTGAATGAAACATCTCATAAGGTAAATAGCCATTAATTGAAAATAATTTTCATAAAACCATTTCACATATATATATTGTATAAATAATGATAAAAAATTACATTTAAAACATTTCATTAAGAAAATATTAATTAAGTTGAAAATTTCCCTTTTAAAAATTTATTTAATTTGGAATACATTTTTCACTGAAATCCACTTCAAAACGTAAAAAGGGGTTTTGAATAATTCTGGTAAGCTTTTTTAGAAATTTTTTTTGAATAAATTTAAATAATACTATTAGTCAATGAATTTGTTTTCATTGAAAATAACCCTTTTGAAAAATATTGAATGAGATTTGAAAATCATTTAAATCACTTATCAAAAATAATTATTTTAAACGAAGTTTAAGATAAAGTAATATATAGATTATGAATATTTTATTTAATTAAAATTAAACTTTAATCATACAAAGGAAGCTTCCGAGAAAAGACTGTCATGATGGTAGGTATGTTCTTACATGTCAAACATTCCATTTTAGAAATATAATGTTTAAACAAATTTATGGCTTATAAAACCAAAATTAAATTCCCTTTAATATTTTTAAATGATGTAATATTGAATTAAATATATCATTTATACAAAATTTGTTAGTACTAAAAAAATTAAATCATTTCATGAAATAATATTTGTGAACAAACAGAGATTTTTTTCTGAAAGGACAAATAAAATCAAATTTCCTAAAAAACATTCTTACATATAATAAGTATAATAATGTTCATAAAATATAATAATACATGAATATATCATTGTTAAAAAATAAGAAACATATATTCATGATTTTAATTTAGATATAGATCATATTATTTCAATAATGTAAGATTAATCATAAAATATCTTGATAAATGAAGATAATGTAGCAATAAACTGTTACCACTATTGCAACATTGACTCACAACCTTATGAAAATAATAACATTAAATTATGCTAAATATATATATAAAATAATTATATTCATTATATAACATGTGAAAGTATTTTTTCAACACCTCATAAAAAATACATGACTATAACATGGAATGTGTCTCATAGAATAAAAATTGAGTCAAAATTACATCAAATATTTGGCTACTTTTTATCCAAAAAACCAAGGAATTAAATATAATAAAATTTATATGTAAATAACCATAAATATACATATAAAAATAATATAATACATCTATGGTCAGTATACATACATGAAAAAATAAATTAATGTGGAATAAGGTGTTTTATCACGGAAATACAAAGTGTGATAAAATTTTCATAAGATAGGTATTGAATTTCATTATACACATGAAGAAATATTGTATTAAAAATATATGATAGTTATACAACAAAAAAAGAAACATATTATTATATATAATACCATATATTATTTGGTTATTAATTAATATTACCCATTTATTAACAATTACATGTTAGTGTTATGTTTCAAGTATTATCCACATTGTCTATATTATATGTTATGACTTGTTATTCTTAATCCTTTTACAAAGATAATATTATATTTATTTAGAGAATTTAAAATATGGTATATATATAATATATATTTTTCTGTAATAATCTATATAATATAGATTTAATAAATGAAAAGTATGATTCATGGAGATGGTAGTTGGGATATACGGATGAACAATTTTTCGGTTTTATAAACATTTTTATTAAAATAAAATAATATATATATATATATATATTCATTTAGATTTATTATTTTATATATATCATACAGATTCAATAAACTAATCCTTAATATGTTATATGTATCGTGTGAATAAATCACATCACATTGAGGAGGTGGTAGTCCACACTTCCCAAAATAAAATTATTTTACATAAAAAAATGGAATGAATGAAGGTATAAGTTATATAATAATTAAATAAGAATTAGTATATAATAAATATCATATATAATAGAAAAATTATTATTGCCATTATAATTTCATGCAACGAGAGGTGGTAAATTAAAAACGAACTACATTGTTTTGTGAGGTAGTAGTTCACCGTATAATGAAATGTTATGTTCGTTACCCATTAGATGGATGTTCCTATAAATGTGTTTAAAACAATTAGAATAAAAATATATCATTACTTTGAGTTTAATTTTTTAATTATATAATCATGGAATACGAATAATTTGGAGGTGGAGAATGAAAATAAAATGACGGAGCATCAAGAAGGATGTAACCTATTCTTTGGGTAACACCATTTCATTTGCGAAAAATGAATTCATTGGATGCCTTATTTATAAAAATTCTTCATGTGGGAAGGTATTGATGTTTGGAGCTAGTTTTACTAGATTTTGATTGATTAAAAATGATATATAGGTGTCAAAAAGTGTATGGGTTAGTGGATTTTACAACTGAGGGGGGGTGGTAATCATGGAATATTTTTAAAATGGGATTCCACCCATGTTTTTTCTATGAACCACAGACCCAATAATGAACCAAATTATATAAAAGGGAGGGTAAAATCTATATATGGACACAAAATGGCATTGTACATGTCTTTAGGTCTTATAGAACCAAAATTCTGTGGTTTAGTCACTTATTATGTTAATTTTCTTCTAAGTCATATTTAATTTTAATATATTTCAGTAATATTTTACATCAAATACTAAGTTGAATGTATTATAAATAATATAATCTTATGATTAAAACATTTTTTATTCTTTTTTCATAATTTTAATCTCAAAACTAGAAGAAATTAATTTGAAATTAATCCCACAAACACTACGATAATTTAGGTTTTTGATATATAAAATGTTCATAAATTTGTAAATTTTTTATGTCTAACGTAAAATTTAAATAGAAACCAATAACCAAAATTGGAATAATGTATGTATAATTAAATAATTATTCATTAGAAAATTTTATAAAAATTATTTATGTTTATTAATAAATTAGATGAAAATGACGTTTTAAATTAAAATTTGTTATTTTTCATTAATCATCAAAAAAAAATGAATCATTACTGAAGAATACATAAAACCACCAAAACATGATCATTATGTTTCTATTTTGATTAAAGAATTTAACTTGAGATATTAATTTTATAAAAACTCTCAATAATATATTTCAAATGGGTTCCATATTAAATGGCAGTAAAATAACCTTTTTAAAAATATTAGTATTGTTGTCTAATATTGGGGTTGTTTCTCTATTATTCTTATCAAATATGTTCAATAAATGTAATAAATAATTAAATAAATTCCTAAAATATAAATTTCATCAATATCATTCAACAATAGTAATTAATATAATTTTAATGGATAAAATGCATTTCTGATCATAAAATTAGTATTTATGAAAACATTCCCTTTATATTAAATTGGTTCTTTTATTAATTTGTAATTAATTTATATACAATGAATTATATAATTTATTTCCATATATAGCATTGAAATTATTATTTTTTCATGTATTGTATGATTGACTTTCTGTATCGTATGATGCATTCCAATCCGTGTTATTTTAAAACTATTTTTTTGTTGTGTGAATTGTAAAATATCAAAAGGGTTAAATTAATTCAAAAAATACTTCTCAAAATCTTGTGGTGGTATGACCTAAGATTCATGTTTAATTATGTATAGATTTATTTGAGACATGTATGTTCTTTGTAAGAAATGAATCACTCACCAAATAAGTAGTGCCTCCAATAGTACAGAGTATGAACCATGGATTTCATCTAGAAGTTTTGTGTAGGGTTATTCCTATCATGTGGCCTTAAATAGATAGACCCGTAAGAGATGACTTGACCACCCAACATCATAAATTCACCGAAACCAATTCATGAAGCATCACATTATACAATATATCGTTAGCCTGGCTTAGGCAGATTCTGAATTTCAGTTGAAGTTGGTATTCCCTTCAATCCCTTAATTTTTTTTCTCCCAAACATCAAAACATTAGAATTTAATATCATTATTATTAAATCCTTTAATAGGAACATCCATGCATTATATTTCCTTAATAAGAAAAACGTATTAACCTACTTTCCCTGTAATGTTTTGAATGTGAAATACAATCTTAGGCTTCTCCAAGGACACCCCAAAGCCTACCTTTATTGGGTCGGCAGATACACCTATCTTATTTATGATATAGCCAAAGAAGTGAGAGTTTTTTATCAAAAAGATTCATATACTTATCTTCACATGCATCTGGTACTCTCTCACATTACTCATCCTGATATGGAGACGATTTTCATGGATAGTTTTGGGTCGTAAATACACTAAGATGTTTTCTATGAAGGAAAATAATAGTTGATTAGTTATTTTGGAAGAAAACATGATTTGACATATTATTAAGGTCATTTAGACCATTTTTTCGAACTAACAACATAACTAGATACTCGTTTGAGTCATAAATGCTCTAGAACATTGATTTTTGTATGTTCGATGGTATCACACACACATGATGGTTGCCGAAACTCAATTCAAACATTGAGAAAACAGTTTCTCCTTTGATCTGGATGAATATTTCATCTATATGATAGAGTGGATAACACTTCATCATCGTAATCTATTTCATTATGTGGTAATCTATGTAAATTAAATGGCTACCAAAAGGACTGCTGAAATCCATGGTGATATTTCGGTTGTGATAAAACCATTATCCTCAAAGTCTCTAATCTTCGTATTAAGTTCAAGGAGCTCTATAAGATCCATCGTATATAGATTAGTTGAAACAGGTGCTACACCTGGAACATGATATATAGTGAACTTGATTTCCCTAGTAAGATGTAATTAAAATATATTGTTAGGTATGGTGTCCCAAAAATAATCAAAAAATGGAAGGAATCAACAAGTTGCATTCCCTATTTTCTCATAAAGAATCTACACTTTCAGGTTTTTGAGCCACCTATCCTTGTACACTTATGTCCATCTCGACTGGTCTCGACAACCCATTCATAGCTATGAATATAAGTATTCCCTTCGATGGATGCGAATGATACCCAAAGGTAACAGAAATCCACATGTGTTTTATAAGGCACAATCTAGTCCATACCGAGAATGATGTCAAAATCTGGTCATCCTGAGTTCAATGAAATTGCATAGACAATGGTACCCACCAATTTCAGGTGATACTCTTTTCAAAAGCACATATCCTATGCTCAATCTCAAGGGCGTGGCAATAGACATAATACCATTGGGGTAATCTATCACATAGCACAGACATCCAATAGTAGTAATGTACAGAAATATGTGTGAAACAATTATATAAAATAATGTGGATACAAATGTAGATGCTACCTGAATAGTAAATCTTACAGTATAAAGCCTTGGACTCTAATCATCTTGAGTTGGGTGGACATCATAATCATGCCCTGAACATCTACCCTAAGATGGTTCCCAATTAGCCGAATCCAATCCCCATAACTGATTCTAAGAGTATGTGTCCTAAATTCCCTACCCATGACCACTTATTTGGACTAAAAGTCATGTAGAATACCAAATTCATTTATGAAAATCTATCACCAACCATACACATGGTGGTGGTAATAAGAAAAACCTCGTTTCAATTTGAACTGGACGAGATGACTTACATTAACATTTGAGGCGAACCATCCCACCACAATCCCTATACTCGATTGAGTTCCTCATACATTAATGACTTTTGTGGTCTAGCCTTCCACACTAGTTACAAATCAAAGGTCATTCCATGCATTCCACCATTATGGTTCCACCAATATATGTACCCTCGATGTATCACATCCTGCATTAGTTAAACCACTACTCTCTTTTGAAGATGAACTTCCATTCATCATATCACCAAATTTCATTAGGATTTTCACAGGTATGAGGTCATCTTTAACTATTTTTCAGTAAGATCATCAATAGTATGGGATATTAATGGAGAACCATTAAATAATTTCATAAACATAATGAATATATCAGAGAATGGAGAATCATAACCAATTGGAGGATCTAGAGTAGGTACCTAAAGAAGGACAATATGGGGAATAATGTGTGTATTAGAATCTAAAACCATTGGAGTATTCACATCACCACATTATGGGTGTTGAAGATGATGTTTTGATGGTCCTACTACTCCAAAATTCCAAGATCATACCTCATACAAGATCTATCATAGATACAGAATGCAACAAAGAAGGGTAGGTAAAAGGCCCACCTGTATAAATACTAGAACCCCTATTTTTGTCCATGATATAGGAGTAGGTGATAAGAAATAGTCACATAAAGAACATCCAAGTCATGAAATACAACCCAATACATATGTTAAGTCAGGTTAATGTCATGTGTTACATTCATATATGGGCTATTTGGTTTTAATTGTCATACACATTTTAACTCAGTATCTATTTAAATTTATATTAATTTAATAAATTAAATGAATATACCTATCAAATTTATTAGGTACCATACAAATTATAAATTCAATGGCAGTTTCCCCTTAATCCTAAATGAAAAAGATTACATCCCATTCAACTAATGGTCTATTGGAATACATTCCACAATTGGATTCTTTAGACATCATTATTAACCTATGTAAGAATAAACAATTACCTTAATTAAAATTCATTATGTTTGAATTTTTCTTTTTATAGTCCTTATAAGAAATATCTACACATGTTTATATATCTCAATCAAGTATCATGAGGCATAACAAAAAAAATTAATGTATAAATCACATCTAACTTAGACAATTAATGTAGAAATGTAAATATTGAATTGCATAATGCATGGAATATTATATATGATGGTTCCTAGTGTGATGCATGAATCTAATATTCCCTCATATCATTAGAATGAGAAGATAAATATTCAATCAAGATATTAACAATAAAAAGAACATACATCACCCTATGATCAAATCCATGAAATTATAAATATGTACTGAATAACAGTATTTACCCATTCCAAGAATGTTGAGGTTCCCCTATACATAGGGTTTCTATTCCCAAGAATATTTTAATAAAAAATTCATATATCCTAATATCCTTCTATAGTATGAAATATAATAACAATATAAAATATCCTTTGATAGATATTTTTAGTCTCCCATCCTTGATTCCACTAAATGGTTCACCAAGACTGTGTTGATTAGACCTTAAATGCACCTCCCTAGATGACATAGGCTATAGACTAGAAGCCAGGGCGTATTGTGTGTCTGTGTGGGGATAATATCTCCTCATTGATCAGAGTGAAACATAAATATATATATATATATATATATATATATATTGTTCCTAATAAAAAATATATATCATATTTAGTAATAACAATAAAAACATTTGTAGGGGAAACTATAATAATGAAACATGCACTCTAAATAAGAAATAAGATATAGCTATATAATAAAAGGTTGAAAATAATTATTTATTTTTTTGTGAATCTAGAATAATAAAGGGTCATGGGAAAAGGGATACAAGAATATTCAACTTTCTAATAAAATGAACAAAAAAGTGAAAAAAATACTACTTCTAGAATCTCGATTATTGGCTTTCTCCCCTATCCATGACTCCAAAATAAATATAGAATTCAATAACTGGAAGAATAAATCATACTTTTATCAAAACAAATATGAGAATAATGTATTCTTGGTTTTAATAGGCATCCAAATTAAGATTTGAGATACAATAATTGTATGTAACCACCCACAGTCATGTTGTAAATCCATTTCGTGCAATGTAAAATTATTGTTGTGCCATAAAAAGTGAATATATAATTTAACTATATAAATAGTTGTTTTGGAATGGGTTCAACTTGGATACCCATCTAATATAGATACTTATTCCGATGTGGGTGATTGTGATACTAAGTAAACATTAATGTTAATGTTAGATATACAATGTACAAGTTGATGGATGGTTCCCAATCATTTTTTTGTGATGCATATTTTTCATACAAAACTATCACATAATTTTATTGATAAAAAATCAGAAACATTCAACTCGGGCTTGCAACATGGGACTTCATGTCGACACTATGAGGAAATTCATTGTACCTTGTATTCCAACTGCCCAATTTTTTTGAAACATTCATTGTTTATATGGATATTTTATCCTTTTTCAAGATGGGAGGATGGAAGACTGGTCTATCCTTCTTTGGATTCCTCTTAATAATTTTTTTCCTAGTTCAGGTGTCCCTTATAGATTAATTTATTTTTTCATGAAATCCAATCCTTATTCCATCTATTTTTGGATTCCAGAAAATTATAGTTCTTCTTTCAGGACATTCTAAAGGGTTATTTCAAGGTAATAACCTTTAGTTATAGGGTTATTCAAAACTACATTGATAGAATTTCTACTTTCTAATACATTGGAACACTTGTATTGTTACGTGCAAGAGGGCTTTTCAAGGGCCCATAAAACCAAGTCTTCCAATGTCGATCAAATGGTATCTTATGCCGGAGGAATGACTCCAAGGTTTTACTTGTAATACAATGTTTAACATAGGGTGTGTTGTGAGTTTAACATATATTGAAGATGAATCAGACTGATGAAAACAATTGTGATGGTGGATCATATATTCACATCCATACAAGGGACCATCTCGTATATTTATCAGATGTGTATATCATCTCCTAATAAGGATAAGCCTAAGGTGTTGGGTCTCATAAAAAGATAATATTTCACACAATGGAAGTCGATCTAAATTACATAAAGTGTGTATCATGAAAAGTGAATCCTATAATGGGGGACTCCAATGTTTACCATTGGTTTCTATTGAACCTCAGGGGGATACCTACATACCAAACATATAAGAAATCTATCATAACCCATGTAGTTTGATATGGAATTGTGTGTTGATTAAAATGAATATCCTACCATCATAATAGAATTAATGTTGGATGGATGAGTGTGGATTATGTGTTGTATTCAAATACCTAGAAACATGGGGTCTTAAAGGAACAACTATTTGGTTAATGGGGATTATGAACAATGATTTTCCATGATTATGATGTATTCCTATTGTCACACGGGTGAGGAGATGGATCTTGAGATTGGTGATTATGCACATAGGATTACTAAATGAGTTGTGTGATCCCAAAAAGTCGTGGTGGCTTGATTAATGATCATGATGAATTATGAATGATGTGTTGAAGAGGAATGGGGTGAATGAGATTGAACTGATGTAAAGATGAAGATATTAGGATTTAACCACAAGGAGTTTTCTTATGTATCTTAGCTAGTTGGGAATCAATTTCCCCATTTTTCTAATGGGGGAGTTTGGGGATTATGCATGGTTAGCTTCCCAGGTGGACTTGATAGTTAAATGACATCCGAGTGAGGAATGGTCCACCTGATATATATTGTCTCAATTTGAGGACCATGATTACAATGGACAATGGTGGTCATTGATATCCAAGAGGTTCAATCTTATGTGGCGGGAACAATTGTTTTACCACTGTTTATGATTCAAACATAAGTCGACATCCTAGGTATCATATATTGATGATAATGATGAAAAATCAGATAGATGATTGGAAGCAGTTTAGTTTCATGATTGATGGGTAAATCGATGTGAAATTGTAGAGACCGGAAGCTTAACGTACATAGACATTACATTACTTTTGGGGAATACTTATTACATAACAAAAACACACACATAAGGACCATAATAGTTTAGTGTCTTTGGAAACTCAGAATATAATCTTCTAATCGTGGTGAAAGATCTTCAACATCTCCCATAAAGATATTCTTTTAAAAGAAAACCTAAATCCTTTCTTTATATCCTGGGGAAAAGAAAACAAAAAAGGGTGAGCTCAAATGCTCAGTAAGGGTAAACAAAAAAAATATCAATCACATCATATTCATAAGAACATATCTGTTGGAAATCTTAACCTGCAAAAGAGATCATAATTTCATAACATGGGATAAATCATAGTAGTGAAATGTAATCCAAATAATCATAACATAAAACATGAAACTTTGTGGCATACACGCATAATCATAGAGAATCATTTCTTATTAGTCAAGACTCATTGACAAGACTATCTTAGTGGACAAAGTCCCTTTCTGAACCGAGTTCACTCCTCATTTCAGTCCTGTTTCACTGAACCGGTATAAGTTACCGTTCTAGCCATGTCAGTCTCATGAGATATAAAATATTTACCCAATTCATTGTAGGGAGATATAGGTCCCACCCATCTCATAATGATACCATTCTTAAGTGTGCCACAAAATCATAAATCATACATCATAGCATAACCCATCTAATAAAAATGGGAATCTTAAACATCATGACATCATAAAACAATTCATATAATATAAAGGAATTAATAAAAAAAAATTCCACCACAACATAATCAAATCAATGTAATAATAGGGATAAAAACAGAACCCTTTATTATCTTAGATGGAAAATAATTTTGATAAAACACTTGAACTCTATTCTTGAGGAAAATATCATTTCTACTTAAAAAACATTTTTCCTTTCTTAACATGTCATACAATTAAAATAAGTTGATTAAAAATAAACTTCAAAACTTTTAAAGGAATATTTTTGGAAATAATGTCTTAAAAATCCATTCATGTCGTATAAGTTAAAAAAATGTTCTTCTCGTACTTTTGTCAGAAAACTCAAAAAGTACCTCGTACGAAAAACGACAAAAGATTCCTTTCATATCTTTTACTATAAACTCACCAAAGGTTAAAAATGGATTTAAACAATTGTAGCTGGATGGAAATAATATTACATATTGAGTAAACATGGATGTGGATGATAAAATAAACCCCAGTAAATACCAAATTATAAACAATCTCGGATAAAATGAGATTGTGATATTTTCCCTTACCATAGGTCCGATTTGCATCGTAAGTGTCCGAACATCCTGTATAATGATTTAAATAATGTCATTGACTTATTCCAGAATAATACACATTGTTATGATATCATATATGGTTCACTTATGACTTTATATTACCCGTTCTTATGTAAATTCCATGTTAAAGAGCGTTTTGGGTAAAATTGTTTCATTTTTCGTCCGTGTTTTGACTTGTAATTATTCATATGATTACTTAGATCATACTTACTTAATTCCAGAATATAAAACATGATTTATATATTATATATATTCAGAATATACATATATATAATAAATCAGTAAATGGAAAGAAATACACCGTTCATGGAGACGGTAGGCCGTACGTATGAATGAACGCTATTTTCGTTTCCTTATTTAGTTGAATGGAATTAAGTAGATGACATACATATATATACACATAAATATAGTATCATTATTATGTCATATATTTCATGATTACTTATTATATATACTTTATAATCATTCATGAATGGTTAACGTGGAAAATGAATCTCATCACGTTGTGGAGACGGTAGTCCGTACGTACGCACGAGTGATGATATCATTCTCATGATAGTGGAATTGTATTGAAGTGTATGTATACTATTTCAGAATCAATATCACTTTACAATAATCATATATAGTTATTATTTACCCCATTATACCCATCCAAGTAAGGTGGTTGTGGAAAATAGATTACACCACGGCGTGGAGACGGTATTCCGTACGTACACACACACAGTGATTTCGTTTTCCGTAGGATGGATAGATGGTGAAATAGGGTTGTTTCATACTTATAATAACATATCAGTATATAAGTGATACTTATGTTATTACTTCATAATGAAACAACCTAATAAGAATAAGTGGAAGAAGAAATAAAGTTGAAAGAATCAGTAACGGATATTTACCTCTTCTTTGAAGAGCCTCTTTGATATCTCTTTTTAGGGAACTATAATTGGTCTTTGAGGAAGACAAGAACCTCTATGATGTTTCTAGGGAAGTGGAAAAGAGAATTTGGCAGCGTTTGGCCGAGCTTGAAGGCTCAATGGGGTGTGAGGAAGAGAGGGAGGATGTTCCCTTTTATAAGGGAGGTGAGGGGCACCTTTGGAATAACTAAAAATATTATTTTATTATAAAGCCAAATTCGGTTTTAAATAGCTCAAAATTGAGTTATTTCGAAGATAAGGTGGGTATGGGTCTAAATAAGCTCATCCAATAAAATTTTGACATGTTTAGTTCACTAATTTAACCTTATCATTTAGTTTTAAATTTAATTCAGATAATTTTACTTTTACCGTGTCTTTTTGTGTTCTTACGCTACAGGGTTAATAAACATCCTATAAGAAGCCAAATGAACACCAATTTGTTTATTATTAATATATATAACCTTATCTAAGTCATTTGGCCGAAACGTAGATTTTTAAGAATAAAATAAAAATTAATAATATAATATTTGTTTTAAAAACTATTTTATGTCAATTTTGACAGTATTTAGTAATTGATTTTTGTGAAAATCATAACAGAATGATTAGTTCAAAAAAAGTTAATTAAATGAATACTAACATGTCATATTAACCTATAAAATTAGTGGAATTCATAAAATGTCAAAAATTACATTTATTTTGGTATTTATAACATCAATTATGTCAATATTTCATTAATAAGATAATTACTGCATCATCTTTGTGTCATAAATAAATTAAATTATTTAATGTCTAAAAATTAAAAATAAAATACCATTATTTATTAAATAGTTTCATCATTCTAATTAATATTTATAGTGGAATTTATCTTGTGTATAACCCTATATTAAAAATGATATACTTATTAAATTTCGATTTTAACTATTTTATCCCTTCTTTAAATAAATTAATAATAAATGTCCTAATCTAATCCAAGTAGGCCTAAATGGTCTAATGTTATTCCTAAGGTAGTTTTTGGTCGAATTAAACTTATCCAATAGTAGTAGGACATGTGTTAGGGTAATAATAATATAATTTTTACCCTTAATTACCCTATTTACTTTTAACTGTGATTAAAAAAAGTAAAAAGTTACTATTCACCAAAAATTATTTTCATCTCATTAAACCACATTTTACTTAATAACATCAACCGTGTATCTCGGATTTTTGAAATTACACTCACAGTAGCGGTAAAATTATTTTTTATGAAAAATTCATTTTTTTTAACTACCACTTAGTGGTTTCACTATTCATCAAAAAATGAAAGTTTCCAGAAAAATACCAAAAATTAAGCCTAATCTATATTTGATATTATTAACTCAAAAATTATGTCTATTTTACCAAATTAAAAACATATCAGTTGCATTAATTAAATTAATAATTAATTCCCGTCGTCAAAACAAATAGCGTGTTCTTAAGAGATAATAACTATCAAAAGATTGACACTTGTTTATGTCTAGTTTAAATGTATAATTACATCCAATGACAAACATTGTATTAAATTGTAAAAATATATTCTAAATATACTTTAAAACCACTAAAATTAATAATTTATTACTATTAATTATTTCGATTAAAAAGGTAGTTTTTAATTAAAATTTAGTAATTTTCACTATTCATCAGAAAATGAAAGTTATCCGAAAAGTACCAAAACTTCACCTTAGGCTAAATTCGATACTCCGAATCCAAAAATGAAGTCCATTTTGAGAGATAAAATTTCTAAAATTTTAAAAGGTGGTTATTACTATTCATAACAGCTAGTTGTAATAATATTTTAATAGCATATCATTGTTTACTGAAACTCGGTATTGCGTACTACACATGCTATCAAGGAAGGTCGTGATTGCATGTAATGCAAGGAAAGTCAAGGATGTGTGTTGTGAATGCTTCTTTTGGTGTAGCGTACAACACAAGACATTAATGAAATTAAAATGAATATTTTTCATAAAATCTCGGGGTGTTACATTCTACCCCCCTTAAAATAAATTTCACCATCAAAATTCATCGGTGTTATAAATGGTTTACTACTCGAAATTTTCTTTAATAGAAACCCACATCGTAAAAAGGAATACCAAAACCAGTCTTTAAAAATAAAAGTATGAAACGTAACGGTTACCCAAATAAACTAATCACTGGGTTTCCACATAGGTGAAAATATGGATATGGAAGAGAAATCTAACCGTCATGTTCTGATAGAGGGTGGTAGAGAACATGGCTATGGAAAATCCAGCAATCAAAAAGCCATAAATTTGTGATGATCTAAGGTACCATCTGATTCATCAGATATAAGAGCACTAGAACTACATTTTTTTGGTTTTCAAGATCATTTCCCGAAAGTTGATGAATTTGAATTAGAATAAATACGTACTTTATTTTGGTACAATCTCAATGTTGTTCGTGCCATGAACAATTTCCAATTCATCTCTTAAAGAAATGAAGTTGAATTTGTTATTCGTGAAGTGTTAGCAGATCATGTGATAGAATGACGGGTCATTCCATCTGTCTCAAACAAAAGGATAGAAAAGTTATCAAAAAATACATAAGACCATATATATTGAGATTAATGATATATGGTTCCTAAAATGGACTTATAATTCATATATCATACTGCTTAATATAATAAAACTAGTTTCTACTAAACAGGGACTTCCTGTAGGCCAGTGGTAGGAGATAAAGGCCAGTCGCACTTCGATTGTGGGTTCGATTCCCACAGCCTTGTCCGACGCGATGGGCTATCACCCGTCCTGCAGGTTGTACTTTTTCTAAAACTATATTACTATAACATCCCATCAATAATATCGAAAAACATTATATCCTTAAACACTACTAACTTATGTCTAACATAATCCATTCCAATCTTTAGGCTTATCCATAATACTGCAGTCCACTCTCATAATATAGTGAAAACGATTACCCGAGATTTAATACCATCGTTGATCCCCATATATAATAAGATATGTCTTGTCGGTCACATTCCAAACATTAAAAGGCCTTAATAATGTATTCTCTTGAATACCCATTGAACCTTAGTGAAAACATGAATGCAGTTAAAAGTTAACACTTTCCACATACCAAAATCCTCAAAATTCTATATACTCAAACCATGATATCACTTAGTCCTTATATCAATCATGGGCTCATGAATATTGTCAAATATTTCATTTTCTCACTTTCCCTTCATTATGCGCTATCATATTTTTCCAAAAATATCTCAATCACTTTCCATGGTTACCGGTACCCTAAAATTATTTAAAAACACAATAGACCAATACATAAATATTCCAATATTCCATGATACTATATACAACATTATTTTGGAATCCCATTACATAAACACATAATCATTCCATGACATCGTTATCATATTCAACATCACCAATGGTGATCACATGTGATTTCCCTTTGTCCTTTTCCTTAACTGGTTGCTCATGTGGATCATCACTAACCCTTGGATTAGGACATTTATTAGCATAACGCCCCATTTCCTTGCACTTTAAGCATTGAAGTGTAGTAGTTTTATTCTGTGTATCCCTTCCCTTATTTGCATCATAAGACATCTTCTTCCCATCATTGCGGCATTCAAATGCCCGATGACCTTCCTTTCCACATTTGAAACATTTATTTGTCCCTTTAAGACAATCTCCACCATGCTTCTTTCCACACTTTGAGCATAAGGAAACATTCATCTTCTTTTCACCATTATTCTGAGATTTCGCCTTGAACTCCATCTTTTGTTTCTTGTCAAAACTATGAGATGGATAAGTAACACCAACATCAATTTCAACCTTGATAGCACAGCTCACAATTTCTTCATAGCTACTGAAGTCTCTTATAGCTAATGCCCTTTGAAGATTTGGTTTTAATCCACTGAAGAATCGATCAACTTTACTTTCAGGTTGGATGATAAATCCAGATGCATACCTTTCAAGACTTGTAAAATTTGCTTCGTATATACCAACATATTCATCATCCTTTTGCTTTAGTTTAAGAAACTCCTTCCCCCTCTTTCTTCGAAGAATACGAGGGAAGTACTTATTGAAAAATAAGTTCTTGAACTCGTCCCATTCCATGAACTCAATTTAATCTCTTTGCCTCATATTATTGATAAGATTACACCATTGATCAGCTTCACCTTCCAAACGATATACTGCTAAGAAGACTTTATCATGATCAGAACATTGAGGAACTGAAAATATCTTTTCAGTGGTACTGATCCATTGTTCAGAAACAAGTGGATCAGAAGACCCACTAAAAGAAGGTGGGCGTTGCCTCATGAAGGACTCAATAGAATATTGTTCCCTTCTCTGCTCATTTGAATGTCTAGAATGATTCATAGCTTGTGTAAGTATAGAAATAAGATTTTTCACTCCATATCCCATAAAATTTGTTTGTTCACGAGGACAACCATTGCATTGTCCATTGCATTGATCAACACGGTTCCTTCGGGTTCTAGCCATCATCTAAAACCCAAAAAGAATAGCGTGAGAGGCAAAAATCATGCTAGGGAAAACAACATGATAAAGGGGGAGTACCTTCAATATCTAACATCTTAGGTTAAATTCTAAGATCGTTACCGTAGTTCTAAGACTATATCCTATACGTATACTTATCCTTAGGGACATCCCTAGATATACCTTAGAAATATCTATAGGGATCTCACTAACGTTTTTGCATCCTAGTTTCCAAAGGTTGACTAAACCTTTAATCTGATACCAACTGTAGAGATCGGAAGCATAACGTACATAGACATTACATTACTTTTGCGGAATACTTAGTACATAACAAAAACACACACACAAGGACCGTAATAGTTTAGTGTCTTTGGAAACCCGGAATATAATCTTCTAATCGTGGTGAAAGATCTTCAACATATCCCATAAAGATCTTATTTTTTTTAAAACCTAAATCCTTTATTTATATCCTGGGGAAAACAAAACATAAAAGGGTGAGCTCAAATTCTCAGTAAGGGTAAACAAAAAAAATATCAATCACATCATATTCATAAGAACATATCTTTTGGAAATCTTAACCTACAAAAGAGATCATAATTTCATAACATTGGATTAATCATAGTAGTGAAATGTCATCCCAATAATCATAACTTAAAACATGAATATAAGTCTACAGCCTTAAACCTTACTTAATCGTGAGTTATTACAAGATTACACATTGAGGATCTTTTCGGGTTTAGAGTTTTAGAGAATTAGATCATAAAACATGCATTACATTCCACATATAAACAAAGTGGTTACATAAAGATAGTATTCTTCATTCCCATCAATGGAAACACATTTAAAATAAAAAATGGATTATTTCTTGACACATCCTTGACTCTATCATCTTATCATGTACCTTTCCCTTGACCTGTGAAAAACATTTCAAAAACTTGGGATGAGCATAAAAACTCAGTATGGGTTATAAAAAAAACATTGAAAGGAAACATGAGTTCATATATACATAAGAATGAAATCATACTTTACCCATAAAACATAGGCACTTTAACATACCTCATAAAATCATGAATAAATCATAGAAATCATAAGACATAAAGGTAACTTGAGGCATTCATAACATTCTTACGTAGGGAGTAACCCTCTTGGTTACGTTTGGAATACCCATCACAGTATATTCCCTAAAATCTATTCGGAGAAACCTTAACGTTTCACTCCTTCGCGTTACCCAATGCATTGGAGAGCTATAACGGGCTCACCTGCCCTTAGTTTATCACGGAACCACCCGTCTTCATAATAATGCCCAAGAACCATAACATAATCATATCACATAAAACATGCATAAAGGAAACATAAAATTTCCACATTTCAATCACGAGATATCAATACAACACATTGATATAAAAACATTATGAAAACCATTTTCAATACTAAAAGAAAAGAAAAGTAAAACATGGTATTTATTTTTCTTTAAAAAAAGGTATGGCTTGTAGAGGAAGCCGCAACTCAAATAACGGTCACGACGGCGGAGAAGTCGTTGTTGCCGCATACGTACGACAAAAACATTCCCCTTTTTTTGTTTAGTAAACGCTTCGTATAAAAAAGATTCCTTTTGAATAAACGTAAAAGTCAAAGGGGTTTATACACCGTATAAAAGAAAGTTGTGTATAAAATAAAATATGCCTCAACGAAAGGAGATTGAGACGATGTTCCATACCTCGTATCCGACTTGACCCGACCGTTCTTTAATCTCTTGAATAATAAACTTGAGTTAATCTCTACTTTCTTATGAATATTTTTCATGTTCATTATTCCTTTTATACCATGTTATGAACATCATGTAATCAGTTATGTTAATAATGTTCATTTTGTCGGTATTTGGTTCTTAAGTCAAAAATAGACTTCTTACACTTACATGCTGTTAATTTGGTCAAAGGATCATTATATACAGAATGGTATTCATGATGTAGATATAATATATTTCATATATATATCCAGTACATACTTGCATTTATAATATTACATAATTTAGAGGTAAGAAATGAAATGCACCGTTCATGGAGACGGTAAGCCGTACGTACGCATGAACGCTACTTCCATTTCTATTTCATATTTTATGGAATGGAATCATAATGATGTAAGAGTATATTATAATTCCAGTATAATAACATATATAATATCATTAACTTTATCCTTTACACATCCCACATATGGTATTAACGAATCAAATCACTTTTAGGGGGCGGTAGTCCGCACTTCCTAAAACGAAGATATCGTGTTTACCCATAATGGAAACCATAAAGGTATGCCCAAAATAAAAAAAAAACAGAAGCTTAAGGAAAACATAAACATATTATATATCATATATAAAAATAGTTACATCATAATGGCCACCTTTGAAGGTGTTAAATGAGTGTTGAACAATCATCGTTTCGGGAGGCAGAATTTCGCCATCCACGGAAACCGTATGTTCTTTAACCATTTGATGTAGTTGTGTGAGAGTGTAGCTCAAATAAATAATATAAAAACATCCTAGTATATTTAAGATACTGTTTTTGTTAAAAAATAAGTAAATAAAAAGAGTTTAGGGGGTTGGAGAAGCAAAATAAAACAAATGAACATGAGAGAACGAATTACCTTAAAAAGTGTAACTCCTTTTGATTTGAGCCTAAAGGCATCCTTTGAAAGGATTCTGCCCAAATGGAATCCTCTAGGATGAGGAGAGAGATGTGGAGAGAGAAATTGGGCAGGGGTTGGCCAAGCCAAAGGCTTGAAGAGTGTGTGAAATGAGGTAGAGGTGGGGGCCTTTTATAAGAGGAGAGGAGGGGCACTTTTGGAAAGTAAAGACATATTACATTATTTGAAAATGTGTTTCGGTTTTAAAAGGCCCCACATTGATAGAATTCGTGGATAAGTTGATAAGGGTTCGAAATCCACTCATCCAATTGGTTTTGGACATGTGTAGTTCATAGATTTTACATTATCTTTCTATTTTATTTAAATCGTCAAATAATGATGTCATCGCTGCATCATTATTATGTCGTAAATAATTAAATTTATTTAATGTCTAAAAATTATAAAACAAATACTATGATATAGGAAATCTTGTTATATTTCCAATTACTATTTATAATCAAATTTTGGACTTGTATAACCCCACTTAAAAATTGTTTTCGTAAAACATATTATGTTTGTGTCATTTTCACTTTAACATTAATTAAAAAGTAATTTATGTCATTTCCCAACAAAAGTGGATCCATGGGGTCCCCAAGTTGACCCATGTCATTTCATGGTCGGCCATGACACAACCAATGAGGTTGGGACATGTGTCTAGGTCATTTCAATTTATTAAAGTATTATTTATACCTTAAACTACCCTAATTACCACTAATCGTTATTAAGAACTTAATAAGTTACTATTCACCAAAAAATTATTATAATCCCATTGAAAAACATTTTACTTCTTAATGAAAACCATGTATGTCGGATTTTCAAAATTCAATACACATTAGTGGTAAACTTTCATTTAACTGAAAAATCAGTTTGCTTGATTATCACATAGTGGTTTCACTATTCATCAAAAATTGAAGTTCTTCAGAAAATTACCAAAAATTCACCCTAAGCTATATTTGATATTCCGAATTCAAAAATGAAGTCTATTTTACAAAATTCAAAACATATAGGTCACATTAATTAATTTAATAATTAATTCCCGCTGCCAGAACAAATAGCGTGTTTTTACAAAACAATAAGTATCAAAAGATTGACACCAGTTTAAGTCTAATATCAAAGTGAAATTGATTCCATTGACCACCATTGGATAAAATGGTAAAAATATATTCTAATTTCACTTCAAAACCAATTCAAAACATAATCTAATCATATAAATAAATTAGATTAAAAAGTAGTTTTGATGTAAAATGCAGTATTTTTCGCTATTCATTAAAAAATGAACATTGTCAGAAAAATACCAAAAATTCACACAAGGTAAATTTTGATGTCCCAATCATAAGGAATAAGTTTATTTTGACAAACATAGTTTATAAAATTGTCAAAATATAGATTCAAAAATGGTTTTCCATCAAAAGGTAGTAAAACAATCTTTTAAGAATATTAGTGTATTCCATGCATAAGATTGTATTTATTTTCATTTTAAGCCGCTATAACACTATATTAATCATTAATAGACATAGATAAAAATATCTATTATTCATTACTTACTTGGGATGTTACATCCTTCCCCCCTTTAGAAAATTGCGTCCCCGCAATTTATTTACTTATCGAATAAATGGGGGTACTTATCCCTCATTGCATTTTCAGATTCCCATGTTGCCTCTTCAATCATGTGGTTTTTCCACAAAACCATTACCTGCTTAATCACCTTATTCCGTAACACTTGCTCCCTGTGGTCAAGAATCTGGACCGGTTGTTCCTCATAAGATAGGTTCTCTTCCAGCTGAACTACCTCTGGACTCAAAACATGAGATGGATCTGGCATATACTTTCTCAACATCGAAACGTGAAAAACATTGTGTACGTGAGATAAACTCGGAGGTAAAGCCAATCGGTATGCAACTGATCCAACTCTCTCCAGAATTTCGTATGGTCCAACAAACCTTGGACTCAACTTTCCTTTCTTACCAAATCTCATCACACTTTTCCAAGGAGAAACCTTGAGAAAAACATGATCACCTACCTCGAAAGATAGATCCTTCCTCCGGTTATCTGCATAACTCTTTTTCCTGCTCTGAGCTGTTCTCATGTGTTTCTGAATCAGCTGAACTTTTTCTGCCATCTCTTCTACCAATTCTGGTCCCATCAACTTTCTTTCACCCACTTCATCCCAGAAAGCTAGAGTTCGACACCGCTTCCCATATAATGCCTGAAGTGGTGCCATCTGTATGCTGGAATGGAAACTGTTATTATATGAAAACTCAACCAAAGAAAGATGTTGGTCCCAACTTCCCTGATAATCCATAGAACAAGATCGTAGCATATCCTCCAATGTCTGAATTCTTCGTTCTGACTGCCCATCTTGGATCACGATCCGATACAATGGAGAGAGGAACTCCATGTAACCTAAGTATCTCTTTAAGATACAAACAAGAAAGTTGATCAAGAGAGAAAGTATCTCGTATAGCACGGAAATGAGCAGATTTGGTCAAGCGATCAACAATAACCCAGATTGCATTATTAACTCGAGATGTCTTCGGTAATCCAACAACAAAGTCCATGGATATATTCTCCCATTTCCACTCTGGCACTGGTAAAGGTTGAAGCATCCCTTTCGGTAGATGCCGCTCTGCTTTAACCTGCTGACAAGTCAAACACTTCTCAGTAAAATCAGCAATGTCTCTTTTCATTCCATCCCACCAGTAATACTCCCGCAGATCTCTATACATCTTAGTACTGCCCGGATGAACTGAAAACGGAGAACTATGAGCTTCACATAACAGCTCTCTCTTCAACTGTGAATCACAAGGCACACACAATCTCTTCCCAAATCTCAAAACACAATCACTATCAATGTTGAATTCAGGCAACTTACCTTTCTGAACCAGGCCTACCTTTTTCTGCAACTCACTATCTTGCTTCTGTGCTTGCTTGATTCTATCTGATAGAGAATATCTCACTGATACCTGAAACAAAACAGAAGGACTTCCTGCACCAACAAATTCTATGCCAAAGTTCATCAAATCGTTAACCAAAGGATCACGTTCCAAACACAGCATTGTTAATGAAGCATTACTTTTTCGACTCAAAGCATCAGCCACTTTATTTTCTTTTCCCGGATGGTAATGAATTGTACAATCATAATCCTTGATTAATTCCAGCCATCTCCTCTGTCACATGTTTAACTCTTTCTGAGTGAATATATACTTTAAACTTTTGTGAGCGGTATATATTTCACACTTTACTCCATACAAATGATGCCTCCAAATTTTTAAAGCAAAAACAACAGCAGCTAGTTCCAAATCATATGTAGGGTAATTTACCTCATGAGTTTTCAACTGTCGCGAAGCATAAGCAATTACCTGATCATTCTGCATTAGGACGCAACCAAGTCCTTTCAATGAAGCATCACTGTATATAACAAACTCACCATTCCTGGAAGGTAGTGCCAAAACTGGAGCATTCACCAATCTTCTTTTCAATTCCTAAAAACAATCATCACATTCTTTTGTCCAGATAAACTTATCACCCTTCCGAGTTAGCTTAGTCATTGGACTAGATAACCGTGAAAAATTTCTAACAAACCTTCGGTAATAGCCCGCCAAACCAAGGAAGCTACGAATCTCGATTACATTTGTGGGTCTTGGCAATTCTTCCACAACTTTTGTTTTTGCAGGATCAACAGTTATTCCATCTTTAGAAACAATGTGACCAAGGAAAGAAATTTGTTGCAACCAAAACTCACACTTGCTGAATTTCCCATACAGTTTCTTTTCTTTTACGGTTTGCAACATAACCCTTAAATGTTTTTCATGCTCATCTTTACTTTTAGAAAACACCAAAATATCATCAATGAAAACCACCACAAACTTATCCAAGAACTCATGGAAAATTATATTCATTAAGTCCATGAATACAGCAGGTGCATTGGTTAGCCGAAAAGGCATTACTACAAATTCATAATGGCCATATCTCGTACGGAATGCGGTCTTCGGAATATCTGCCTCCCTAACCTTCAGCTGATGGTACCCCGATCTCAAGTCAATCTTTGAAAAAAACTGAGCTCCCTGGAGCTGATCAAACAAATCATCGATATGAGGCAAAGGATATTTGTTCTTAACAGTGATATTATTCAAGGCTCTATAATCAATGAAAAGTCTCATAGAACCATCTTTCTTTTTAACAAATAAAACAGGAGCACCCCATGGTGATGTGCTAGGTCTAATGAAACCTTTCTCTAATAAATCTTTCAATTTCTCCTTCAACTCTAAAAGTTCAATTTGTGCCATTCGATAAGGGGGTTTTGAAATTGGCTTAGCATCAGGAACTAAGTCAACAGTAAACTCAACTTCCCGATCTGGTATTATTCCAGGCAACTCATCAGGAAAAACATCAGGATACTCATTTACCACTGGCACATCATTAATCTGAACAGTTCCTTTATTTTCAACGACGTGTGCAAGGTAACATTCATTTCCATCTTTTACAAGTTTTTCGGCCTCTTGATATGTTATCAAAAGTAAGGGTTCATTCTTGTAAACAAACTGAAAGTCTTTATGAAAAGAAACTTCTTTAGTTATACAGTCAATCTTAGCATGGTAAATAGAGAGCCAATCCATACCCAGGATAACATCAAACTCTACTAGAGGTAGAACAATAAGGTTTGCAAGTAGGTTCTTTCCACGGATAAGGATAGGAAGATTCTTATAAATTCTTTTTGCCTCGACACTTCCCCCAGGTGTTTTTACCAAAAGTTCAGGAGTCATTTCATGATATGGTATTCCCATTTTACTAGAAAAGATTTCAAAGATGAAAGAATGTGTAGACCCCGAATCAAACAACACTCTGGCATAATCTGAAAAAATAAACAAAGTACCTGATACAACTTCATTTGATGGTCCGACATCTACTGAAGTATTTGCAAAGGATTTCACCACCCCTTTCTGCTTGTAGTCTAACTGCTTCCCATCACTCAAGCTCTTTGTCGGACACTCATTTAAATAGTGACCCATCTCATTGCACTTAAAACATTTCACTAACTGTAAATCAAATTTGTTCTTACCTTCACCTTGATCCTTTTCAGTGCAATCACGAGCCTTATGTCCCATCTTACCACATCGGTAGCACTTTCCAGAATTCAGAAGACATTCCCCAGCATGCCTTTTGCCACATTTATCACAAACTGGAAACTTAGTTCTCTTACCATCAGACTTTTTTGAAGAATTCTTACCTTTCTCCTGCCACCTCGGTCTCTTCTTCTGCTGGTTGTTATAGAAAACTTGGTCATCGGTGAACTCCATTTCCACCTTCTCAGCACATCGAACAAGCTTTTCATAACTTTTAAACTCACGAGAAGCTAATGCCCTTCGATACTTTGTCTTTAATCCTGAGTAAAAACGATTGATTTTACTATCAAGGTCCCGGATAAAATTTGGAGCATACCTTGCCAATAGAGTGAACCTTTCTTCATAGGCAGCCACTGAGTCTTCCTCTTGCCTCAATTCCAAGAATTGCTTTTCCATCCTAAGTCGAACAGCCTTAGGAAAATACTTCTCAAGAAACATTCCTTTGAATTCATCCCAGTCAAGAGCATCAATCTCATCGGCGTCCCTGATATTTTTAACCATAGACCACCACTGATCTGCTTCACCCTCCAAACGGTAAATAGAAAGACTAACCTTTTGATTGTCTGAACATCCCATGACATCAAAAATCTTCTCCAGTGCATTAATCCACCCTTCAGCTAGCACAGGGTCAGATGATCCTCTGAATGATGGTGGATGTTGCCTCATGAAATGTTCCACCACTGACATGTTCCTCTGTGGTTGTTCTGGCTGATCTCATGCATGGATACCACCTCCATTTATCGCTTGAGTCAACTGCGCCATTACTGCAACAAACTGTTCAGTTCCAATTCCGACCATTTCTGGATGCTGATTCGGAAGGTTATTTCATTCTGTATGCCTTCCTAGCACTGCTTCCCTATTTCCTCTGCGGAAAACCATTCTGAACAAACATGTCTTAGATGAAGCAACATGGTAATATTTAAATGCTATATCATTTCAAAAAAATATTTTTGGATAATCATTTAATAGAATTCTAACTCCTAAAGTTATCTAAACTGACCTTTGATACCAACTATAAGGCCCCAGCCTTAAACCTTACTTAATCTTGAGTTATTACAAGATTACACATTGAGGATCTTTTCGGGTTTAGAGTTTTAGAGAATTAGATCATAAAACTTGCATTACATTCCACATATAAACAAAGTGGTTACATAAAGATAGTATTCTTCATTCCCATCAATGGAAACACATTTAAAATAAAACATGGATTATTTCTTGACACATCCTTGACTCTATCATCTTATCATGTACCTTTCCCTTGACCTGTGAAAAACATTTCAAAAACATGGGATGAGCATAAAAACTCAGTATGGGTTATAAAAAAACATGGAAAGGAAACATGAGTTCATATATACATAAAAATGAAATCATACTTTACCCATAAAACATAGGCACTTTAACATACCTCATAAAATCATGAATAAATCATAGAAATCATAAGACATAAAGGTAACTTTAGTCATTCATAACATTCTTACGTAGGGAGTAACCCTCTTGGTTACGTTTGGATTACCCATCACAGTATATTCCCTAAAATCTCTTCGGAGAAACCTTAACGTTTCACTCCTTCGCGTTACCCAATGGATTGGAGAGCTATAACGGGCTCACCCGCCCTTAGTTTATCACAGAACCACCCGTCTTCATAATAATGCCCAAGAACCATAACATAATCATATCACATAAAACATGAATAAAGGAAACCTAAAATTTCCACATTTCAATCCCGAGATATCAATACAACACATTGATATAAAAACATTATGAAAACCATTTTCAATACTAAAAGAAAATAAAAGTAAAACATGGTATTTATTTTTCTTTAAAAAAAAGGTATGGCTTGTAGAGGAAGCCGCTACTCAAATAATGGTCACGACGGCGGAGAAGTCATTGTCGCCGCATACATACGACAAAAACATTACCCTTTTGTTGTTTAGTAAACGCTTCGTATAAAAAAGATTCCTTTTGAATAAACGTAAAAGTCAAAGGGGTTTATACACCGTATAAAAGAAAGTTGTGTATAAAATAAAATATGCCTCAACGAATGGAGATTGAGACGAAGTCCCATACCTCGTATCCGACTTGACCCGACCGTTCTTTAATCTCCTGAATAATAAACTTGAGTTAATCTCTACATTTTTATGAATCTTTTTCAAGTTCATTATTCCTTTTATACCATGTTATGAACATCATGTAATCAGTTATGTTAATAATGTTCATTTTGTCGGTATTTGGTTCTTAAGTCAAAAATAGACTTCTTACACTTACGTGTTGTTAATTTGGTCAAAAGTTCATTATATCCAGAATGGTATTCATGATGTAGATATCATATATGTCATATATATATCCAGTACATACTTTCATTTATAATATTACATAATTTATAGGTAAGAAATGAAATGCACCGTTCATGGAGACAGTAAGCCGTACGTACGCATGAACGCTACTTCCATTTCTATTTCATATTTTCTGGAATGGAATCATAATGATATAAGAGTATATTATAATTCCAGTATAATAACATATATAATATCATTAACTTTATCCTTTACACATCCCACATATGGTATTAACGAATCAAATCACTTTTAGGTGGCGGTAGTCCGCACTTCCTAAAATGAAGATATCGTGTTTACCAATAATGGAAACCATAAAGGTATGCCCAAAATAAAAAAAACAGAAGATTAAGGAAAACATAAACACATTATATATCATATATAAAAATAGTGACATCATAATGGCCACCTTTGAAGGTGTTAAATGAGTGTTGAACAATCATCATTTCGGGAGGCAGAATTTCGCCATCCACGGAAACCGTATCTTCTTTAACCATTTGATGTAGTTGTGTGAGAGTGTAGCTCAAATAAATCATATAACAACATCCTAGTATATTTAAGATACTGGTTTTGTTACAAAATAAGTAAATAAAAAGAGTTTATGGGGTTGGAGAAGCAAAATAAAACAAATGAACATGAGAGAACGAATTACCTTAAAAAGTGTAACTCCTTTTGATTTGAGCCTAAAGGCTTCCTTTGAAAGGATTCTGCCAAAAGGGAATCCTCTAGGATGAGGAGAGAGATGTGGAGAGATCCAATGGGTAGGGGTTGGCCGAGCCAAAGGCTTGAAGAGTGTGTGAAATGAGGTAGAGGTGGGGGCCTTTTATAAGAGGAGAGGAGGGGCACTTTTGGAAAGTAAAGAAATATTACATTATTTGAAAGTGTTTTTCGGTTTTAAAAGGTCCCACATTGATATAATTAGTGGATAAGGTGATAAGGGTTCGTAATCCACTCATCCAATTGGTTTTGTACATGTGTAGTTCATATATTTTACATTATCTTTCAATTTTATTTAAATCGTCAAATAATGATGTCATCGCTGCATCATTATTATGTCGTAAATAATTAATTTTATTTAATGTCTAAAAATTAAAAAAAAACTACTATGATATAGGAAATCTTGTTATCTTTCCAATTAATATTTATAATCAAATTTTGGACTTGTATAACCCCACTTAAAAATTGTTTTCTTAAAACATATTATGTTTGTGTCATTTTCACTTTAACATTAATTAAAAAGTAATTTATGTCATTTCCCAAAAAAAGTGGATCCATGGGGTCCCCAAGTTGACCCATGGCATTTCATGGTCGGCCATGACACAACCAATGAGGTTGGGACATGTGTCTAGGTCATTTCAATTTATTAAAGTATTATTTATACCTTAAACTACCCTAATTACCACTAATCGTGATTAAGAACTTAATAAGTTACTATTCACCAAAAAATAATTATAATCTCATTGAACCACATTTTACTTCTTAATTACAACCATGTATGTCTGATTTTCAAAATTCAATACACATTAGTGGTAAACATTCATTTAACTGAAAAATTAGTTTGCTTGATTATCAATTAGTGGTTTCACTATTCATCAAAAATTGAAGTTCTTCAGAAAATTACCAAAAATTCACCCTAAGCTATATTTGATATTCCGAATTCAAAAATGAAGTCTATTTTACAAAATTCAAAACATATAGGTCACATTAATTAATTTAATAATTAATTCCCGCTGCCAGAGCAAATAGCGTGTTTTTACAAAATAATAAGTATCAAAAGATTGACACCAGTTTAAGTCTAATTTCAAAGTGAAATTGATTCCAATGACCACCATTGGATAAAATGGTAAAAATATATTCTAATTTCACTTCAAAAACAATTCAAAACATAATCTAATCATATAAATAAATTAGATTAAAAAGTAGTTTTGATGTATAATGCAGTATTTTTCACTATTCATTAAAAAATGAACACTGTCAGAAAAATACCAAAAATTCACACAAGGTAAATTTTGATGTCCCAATCATAAGGAATAAGTTCATCTTGACAAACATAGTTTATAAAATTGTCAAAATATAGATTCAAAAATGGTTTGCCATCAAAAGGCAGTAAAACAATCTTTTAAGAATATTAGTGTATTCCATGCATAAGATTGTATTTATTTTCATTTTAAGCCGCTATAACACTATCTTAATCATTAATAGACATAGATAAAAATATCTATTATTCATTACTTACTTGGGATGTTACAATGAATCTTTGTGGCATACACACATAATCATAGAGAATCATTTCTTATTAGTCAAGACTCATTGCCAAGACTATCTTAGTGGACAAAGTCCCTTTATGAACCAATTTCACTCCTCATTTTAGTCCTGTTTCACTGAACCGGTATAACCTACCATTCCAGCCATGTCAATCTCATGAGATATAAAATATTTACCCAATGCATTAGAGGGAGATATAGGTCCCACCCATCTCATAATGATACCATTCTTATGTGTGCCACAAAATCATAAATCATACATCATAGCATAACCCATGTAATAAAAATGGAAATCTTAAACATCATGACATAATAAAACAATTTATATAATATAAATGAATTAATAAAAATAATTCCACCACAACATAATCAAATCAATGTAATAATAGGGATAAAGACAGAACCCTTTATTATCTTAGATGGAAAATAATTTTGATAAAACACTTGAACTCCATTCTTAAGGAAAATATCATTTCTACTTCAAAAACATTTTTCCTTTCTTAACATGTAATACAATTAAAAGAAGTTGATAAAAATAAACTTGAAAACTTTTAAAGGATGATTCTTGGAAATAATGTTTTAAAAATCCATTCATGTCGTATAAGTTAAAAAAACATTTTTCTCGTACTTTTGTCAGAAAAGTCAAAAAGTACCTCGTACGAAAAATGACAAAAGATTACTTTCATATCTTTTACTATAAACTAACAAAAGGATAAAAATGGATTTAAAAAATTGTAGGTGGATGGAAATAATATTACATATTGAAGAAACATGGATGTGGATGATAAAATAAACCCCAGTATATACCAAATTATAAACAATCTCGGATAAAATGAGATTGTGATATTTTCCCTTACCTTAGGTCCGATTTGCTTCATAAGTGTCCTAACCTCCTGTATAATGATTTAAATAAGGTCATTGACTTATTCCAGAATCATACTCATTGTTATTATATCATATATGGTTCACTTATTACATTATATTACCCTTTCTTTTGTAAATTCCATGTTAAAGAGTGTTTTGGGTAAAATTGTTTCATTTGTCGTCCGTGTTTTGACTTGTAATTATTCATATGATTACATAGATCATAATTACTTAATTAAAGAATATAAAACAGTATTTATATATTATATACATTCAGAATATACATATATATAATAAATCAGTAAATGGAAAGAAATACACCGTTCATGGAGACGGTAGGCCGTACGTACGCATGAACGCTCTTTTCGTTTCCTTATTGAGTTGAATGAAATTAAGTAGATGAATACATATATATACACATAAATCCAGTATCATTATTATGTCATATATTTCATGATTACATATTATATATACTTTATAATCATTCATGAATGGTTAACGTGGAGAATGATTTTTATCGCGTCGTGGAGACGGTAGTCCGTATGTACGCACGAGCGATGATATCATTCTCATGATCGTGGAATTGTATTGAAGTGTATGTATACTATTTAAAAATCAATATCACTTTAAATTAATCATATACAGTTATTATGTACACCATTATACCCATCCAAGTAAGGTGGTGGTGGAAAATAGATTACACCACGGCGTGGAGACGGTATTCCGTACGTACGCACACGCGGGGATTTTGTTTTCCGTAGGATGGATAGATGGTGAAATAGGGTTGTTTAATACGTAAAATAACATATCAGTATATGAGTGATACTTATGTTATTACTTCATAATGATACAACCTAAGAAGAAGAAGTGGAACAAGAAATAAAGTTGAAAGAATCGGTAACAGACATTTACCTCTTCTTTGAATAGCCTCTTTGGGATCTCCTTTTAGGGCACTATAATTGGTCTTTGAGGAAGACCAGAACCTCTAGGATGTTTCTAGGGAAGTGGAGAAGAGAATTTGGCAGGGTTTGGCCGAGCATGAAGGCTCAATGGGGTGTGAGGAAGAGATGGAGGAGGTGCCCTTTTATAAGGGAGGAGAGTGGCACCTTTGGAATAACTAAAAATATTATTTTATTATAAAGCCAAATTCGGATTTAAATAGCTCCAAATTGAGTTACTTCGACACTAAGGTGGGGATGGGTCGCAATATTCTCATAAAATAGAATTTGGACATGTTTAGTTCACTATTTTAACCTTGTCAGTTAGTTTTAACTTTATGTTAGATAATTTTACTTTTACAGTGTCTTTTTGTGTTCTTACACTAAATGGTTAATAAACTTACTATAAGAAGCCAAAAGAATACCAAGTTGTTTATTATTAATATATATAACCTTATCTAAGTCATTTGGCCGACCCTTAGAGTTTTTTGAATAAAATAAAAATTAATAATATAATATTTGTTTTAACAACTATTTTATGTCAATTTTGACACTATTTAGTAATTGATTTTTTTGAAAATCATAACAGAATTATTAGTTCTAAAAAAGTTAATTAAATCAATGAAAACATGTCATATTAACCTATAAAATTAGTGGAATTAATAAAAAGTTACAAATTACATTTATTTTGGTATTTATAACATCAATTATGTCAATATTTCATTAATAAGATAATTACTGCATCATCTTTGTGTCATACATAAATTATATTATTTAATGTCTACAAATTTAAAAAAAATACCATTATGTAAGAAATAGTTTTAGCTTTCTAATTAATATTTATAGTCGAATTTATCTTATGTATAACACTATATTAAAAATGACATACTTATTAAACGTTGATTTTACCTATTTTAACCCTTCTTTAAATAAATTAATAATAAATGTCCTAATCTAATCCAAGTGGGCCTAAATGGTCATATTGTATTCCTAAGGTTGTTTTCGGTCGAATTACACTAATCTAATAGAATTATGACAAGTGTTAGGGTAATAATAATATCATTTTCACCCTTAATTACCCTATTTACTTTTAACCGTGGTAAAAAAAAGTAAAAAATTACTATTCACCATAAAATATTTTTATCTCGTTGAACCATATTTTACTTAATAACATCAACTGTGTCTCTTGGATTTTTGATATTCCACTCACAGAAGCGGTAAAATTATGTTTTATGAAAAATTCATTTTTTTAACTACCACTTAGTGGTTTCACTATTCATCAAAAAATGAAAGTTTCCAAAAAAATACCAAAAATTAGGCCTAAGATATATTTGATATTATGAACTCAAAAATGTTGTCTATTTACCAAATTCAAAACATATCAGTTGCATTAATTAATTTAAAAATTAATTCCCTTCGTCAAAACAAATAGCTTGTTCTTAAGAGCTAATAACTATCAAAAGATTGACATTTGTTTATGTCTGGTTTAAATGTAGAATTACATCCAATGACCAAAATTGTATTAAATTTTAAAAATATATTCTAAATATACTTTAAAACCACTCAATCTAATAATTTATCACTATTAATTATTTCGATTAAAAAGGTTGTTTTTAATTAAAATTTAGTAATTTCCACTATTCATCAGAAAATGATAGTTATCCGAAAAGTACCAAAATTTCACCTTAGGCTAAATTCGATACTCTGAATCCAAAAATGAAGTCCATTTTGAGAGATAAAATTTCTAAAATTTTAAAAGGTGGTTATTACTATTCATTACGGCTAGTTTTAATAATATTTTAATAGCATATCGTTGTTTACTGAAACTCGGTATTGCGTACTACACACACTATCGAGGAAGGTTGTGATTGCGTGTAATGCAAGGCAAGTCAAGGATGCGTGTTTTGTAAGCTTCTTTTGGTGTAGCATAAAACAGAAGACATTAATGAAATTAAAAATAATATTTTTCATAAAATCTCGGGGTGTTACAGAATAAGTTGGAAGAAATGTATTGTGTTGAGTGAGGGGCTTGAACCCCATAGATGATTTCAATATACATTTTTTAGATGTTAGGGTTCGAAGACTATGTATTTCAACAAATCATGAAAATGATTAGTGCATAGAGAAGGACCACAACTCGGAAAGATTTTGGGGATTATGTGTGGTTAGTGGGCCTAATAGGATATCATGTTCACTGTTAATCTATGCACACGTACTCCATTCTTGATGTGAGAAACAATTGGTAGTAGTATTCCTAACTATCACATCGCATGATATATCTCATTGAGGAATGGTGTGTGGATTACACATAGTTAGAGGCGTATGGAGATGTATATTGGGGAAAGGAGGAGAATGGATTCCACCACTTGTGATTAAGAAAATTGGATTACACAAGGATGTAATCAATTTCCTACAAGAAGATGACTTTCCATTCAATAGAGGATGTAATCAGATGTGAGGGAGATATCAATCCCCTGGAGACAACTGGGATTTGAAAATTCTATAAGAAGATCACACCAAATTCATGACATGGGTTGATAGAATAGTTTAAAATCATATGATTAGGATCATTGGGATCAATAGTTTATCATCATATATCTCAGATGATGTGGATTCTCTCCTCACCCCATAGACATAAAAAACTGGCACCCTTTAAACCTTTATCAATTGGAGACACCTGCAATACTGGGGTATAGTGCGGTGTTGTAGTTGTCAATTGAGGGGTCCACATTAGTTTAGCTACGTGGAGAAATAGCAACTATTATCGTACCTACACATAGAAGAATTAGGTAGGGAGACTCAACATGATACACCCCACAAGGAACCAAGAAATCATGCCGCACATGCATAGAGGTCCACACGTGAATGGGATAGGTGAATCTTGGGGGATCATCAAGAGGTTCTTTGTAATGGTATGGGGTTTCATGAATGGAATGATTTTTTATAAGAAAATATCCCCCTAGAGGATGGCCTCACCTTTGTATAGGACATATTAAATGTGTTATCTATAAAGGCTTAATGATTTGGGGATCCTCATGCATCCCAAATGGGATTCCCCTATCTCAAAGGGAAAATACCATCGTGAAGGGCTTACCAACCATTAGTAGGGGACATGATTAACAATGGAATGTAGGGATCATGATGCTCCATCACATTGGGAGATCTATTTTTCTCTCAGGTTCATTATGCTTAGGATCATAATGATATGTGTAAAATATTGGTGAAGGAAAATTATAAAATTTATTATGATGGGTGGGTGTGATTCATCTATTTATAGTCATAGGGGTTTCTCCATGAATTTTTGGATCACCGTAAAGAAAAAGGGGAAATGTGAAGATGGATGGATCCATCTAACGCTGTCGATCTCTTTAATGTACCACCAACATCCTTTATTGTCACGGGGAGCAAATGCTCGTTGGGAAGGATGTGAAGGAAAAAAATATTGCTGCAAAGTGTGATGGATCTATGAAAACCTATAGGACTCATCAGGTTATAATCAAATTCATTTCCTGAAATGGATCCCTATGATATCCACTCGGGATAATTACGAAATAGACTCCTAGATGCAATTTTGGGCCATTTTATGATATAATTTACAATGAAAAGTCCATGGAACTATCCATGTACTTATTAGAATTATTTTTGGCACCACAAAATGCACCCCCTCAGAATGGGATCCAAAAGAAAAGTGTTTTGGATTCAGAGGTATCGTCTCAAAAAAATTATTTAATCACAATTCTGGCACATTTAATGTGTGAGGAATGATGTAAAATGATGATTGAGTAGGTAAGGTCTATACTAATCATGGATGGTCATAAAATATAAATATTGTGTGAGGGGGCCATCTCTCGTACTAGACCTTCACAATAAAATGTTCTGAGCCTCTCTTTCCACAAACAGATCCACACCACAAATGAGTTTCTATGAATCAGGGTTCCTAGTCTTCTGCAGTGTGAACTGTTTAAAGAAAAATAGGCATCTCAATCTGCAGGTCTATTACGACACATAATATATAAATGTCTACTCCTTGGACTATTGCATTATAATTGATCTTCAGCACTAGTCATGATGAACAAAATCTGATCATTTCCTATGTCCGGAATTGATGGATTCATAGGAGGAATCTCGAGATGATATTTTTGACAACTCCTGATGGGACGAAATGGAGAACAACATCTTAACTGAAGAGTACACTCAGATTCATTCTGCTTATAATTCACTATTGTAGTTTTTGTCATATTCTTAGAAGGAATATCCATTATACAAAAGTAATCCATAGTATGGATTTGACATATGAGATGATGTATTTATCCTAGAGGTAAATAAGGATGAGTCGACATACTAAATCATGAGAACTATACAACAAGACAAAAACATTGGTATAGGAATGCTGATAGAAAAATTGATATGGACCATACTACATTCACATTGAACATCATTTATAATAATGTAAACCTCATTGACAAAAAATTATGGGAAAATGAAATATCATTTAGGAAGTATAAATCATTAATTAAGGAATAGAATGGTCCTAGGCCTATTGGGTGTGTATATAATGAGTTGAATTTGGGAAAATGTTGAGATGAGAATGTTTATATAATGTAGCATGGGATTCACAATTCTATGTATCTCAACAAATTGAAATTCTACCAAAGCTATTGAGATGGTGGTCACTAGATACAAATATGTTTATGCTACATAATAGAGAGGTTTCCATCAACCTCTATGATCTCTACAAAAATATGAGGATCCCGATCCTGGGGAGAGGGTATGGAGTGTTCCATCATATTGAGAACTATTTAGATTATGAAGAGCATATGCCACATTTAGTAAAGGCACTATTCGACATGGTGGTAGTCTCAAACAATGTCAAGAAGAACAGATATGACATATATATAATGCGACAGTTTGGTTATTTCTTGAACTATCAATCAAGGAAACCATTCAAGGGGGAAGTAGCACCCCTGAAACAACTGATGGGGCCTCACACGTGCCAAGGTGGACCCCATTATGGTAGGTAAAGTTCTTATTTCTGGTTCATGGAAGATATAAAATGGAATCTGTTGGGATAAAAAATCAACACATAGTATCTTTGAATAGTCAAGTTGGCCATATTCATTCCAGCTCTCATCTTTGGATACATACTACTATGGATAGATGTACAGGTGTGATTGGGGCCATGAAAATTAATCATGGAAGTGATGTTATCCATTTTTAATCACATCATTTTTTGTATCCTAGTACAATCAGAGTTGTATAAAATGTTTATCCAAATTACTGAGGGGAATAATCTGGTGTCCATGTGTGGGACATTTTTTTTCCAATACATTTGGATTATAGTGAATATGTGAGGATACAAATAACTCAATCCTCTCTCTCCGAAAGGGACATGATTTCAACCAGTCATATTGAACATTTTAGGGTGTTTTCAACTCATTCAAGGTTCAGTGGCTATGCATAGTAAAATGGTGTGAGATGACCGGTTCATTTTTCACATATGCTATCTACTGATAGGGGAATTTTTTTGATAATATGACAAAAATTTCAAGATAATCTATCATATTTTTTCTCTTAATGAGGATTTTGGGTGGTGTGAGTGGATTGTTGGCCAATCTGTGAGCCATACACCCTATATTGATTTACAATGAAATTCATGTGTCCGTAGAGGTTGATTATGATGGTTCATTTGGGAGTGAATATTGAGGACCATTGATGTGTGATGATGCAACATTGGATTATGTTAAATCAGGATGATGGTAAAATGTGTAATGAACTACTGCCAACCACTGTAGCATTTTGGCAGATCCATGAATATTCACAGAGTCAGAATGATGCTTATCTGAGTGAGACACAAAAGTAGAGTATGGTCCATTCCATTAAAGGGGTATCCCAGAAAAATCAATGCCGATGTCGTGTGGGGATTTGATAACATCTTGAGGGTAGTGAGGGATTTTATTATAATCATGAGGCTTTTGTATAGAATGAGCGGTGGCCCATGGTCCAATACCAACTATGGGTAAAGAGAAATGCAGTTGTACAAGATCTAGTGTCCCTAAACATGAAGAATCAATAGATATGGGATTCGTTGAGGGGTTTTTTTAGGGAACTTATTCTAGCCAATACGAGGTAATAGTGTTGTGTGGTGTTTCCTCACAAAGAGGTCTATCCAAATGCATGGAAGGATATGAATAAATACTGGTTATTCCTTAATACAGATAACCTATGGGATCATCTAAACTAGTACAAGATGAAGGTATGGTTTTTTTGTGTTTTGAAACTATAGGTAAAACTAATACCAAGATGAGGGGATATAGTTTTGGAAATAATTAAAATAACTCAATAACTCTCAGGAAACCATACAACCCATGGAAAATCGATTGTGGGTGTTATTGAACATGACCACCCCATTATTGAATATTTCTTGGTTGGAAGAAAGCACCCCCTTTCATGAAAACTAAGATGGATCTTTGTGGGAATGAGGTAAATGGTGAAAACCATTGAGGGGATGACGAGGACATAATTTTGAGGGAGTACCTTCTAGAGGAAGGTGGGATTTTCAATTCAAAGGGAACATATTTGTTTGGATTTTATTAATATATTTAAGTGGGATCCATGTTATTCCTCTATTCAATCACTAACTTCACTTTATCTAGTTTCCCTGAGTAAAATGTACATGTGTAGGATGATATTTTGGAATGTACCCTTGCAAATGGGGATGAATGTGCGTTGGAAGGTTCTGGGAATCCAGAATGTGGACCAAAATCTAGATAAATAGTATATTTAGAGTCCATCAGTGTTGGGGGAGAAACATTTGGCCTCCCAGGAACACTCTGAACCTGTAATCATATACAGAGGGGCACTCCATGTAATCCTAGTGATGAAAATTAATAAGGGATATAATGGGAAACCCCCACTGGACTTCAATTTTTTTCATGGAGTCATGTTGGTTGCAACTCAATCAAACTGAATGTCATGACCCTTGTATAAATAGTCTTTATAGTGGCATGAATTATGCTAGTTCAGATGTCCATTGGACTTGTGACCCTTTCATAAGTGGGATGCCAGTCTATGTGGATACAATTATCCAAGCTGACCAAGACATGGATTATAACGACCAATCAATTGGTATTGTTTGTGACACCACCGGTGGTTAGGGAACATTGAGGTGATTGGAACAACATAAACATAATATAATCACATCATGTGGACTTACCTAAAGATGTAGAGTCCATCCCATCAGTTATGATTCTGGAGAAGGACCCCATTACAAGACTCATGAAATCCTTCCATGAATAAGAACCTGAATATCTAGTCATGATGGGTGATTAAGATTCCAATGTGGTCGTGGGTAGTTGTAGTACCTAGTAATGAGAATGGAAATTAATCAACTAGTTTATTAATATTATATCATAATCATATTCGATAAAAATTGGGTCACATATCTATTGTCTATAATATCAATGTAATGTAGGGACAAATGAAAAATATATGCACATGATGGTCTGAGACTACATCAACGAGAATTTACAATATAGAATATAGCACTTGGATGAAACATGGTGTCAAAATAAATCCAAAAACATTGCAATGTTTCAATATGATGAATATAAAATCAAGCTCCTTGATAATAAGAAAAAAACAAGTGTTCCATATTCATCACAAATCAATCATAACTCATCTTACATATGAGGACCCATCTGGGGGAAGAATAAGAGCAGGTAGAATTGGATAACTATCAAGTGGTTGATAATTGAAACAAATAGGATCAAATTCATATCGAGGAAAATTGATAATTTCTCTATATAAATTGATGAAGATATTGAGCTCAAAAATATGTAGGAGACTCAGGAATTCATATTCTAGAATGTGGTGTTATTTAAGTATTCTATTGAATGACCAAATCCACATGGGTTATGATTTCCTGAACATGTAAGAAAATTTATTTTTTAATTTATTATGAACATCATAATCATATATGTATTATTTTAAATTTTCATACCTCCATCATATATGTGAAAAAATTAATGATCGACCCCCAAAACTCATGTGTGTCATGACCGATGTGAGAAATAAATGATAATCATGTAATTGTTCATTCTATATGAGAGTGTTAGATAATCATCGAGTAATCAGGGATTGCAATTACTGACAGACCTCATGTGGCATTCAGTATGAGAATTTTCATGTTTGTAGAATCAGTCTCTCAGAACATGCAAGTTACTTTTCTTCAATGTTTTTTACTGAAATAATGATATAATTCCAACATTGTTGTACTCAATCCAAACAAAGTGGATGAAAATGTTGGAATCGCAAGACCCAAATTTAGAAAATAATGATGGTCTCTTGATGATGGAGGATAACAATTGATCATAACCAAGACACAACATTTGTGTAACATTATCCTTGGATAAGAACAAAAATACGAGGGCCAACATGTGACTTTATTTTGAAATATTGGACAAAACATTTACTTTCGTCTGAAGTCATCCATTGCATTGGACCAGAATAGTTCATGAGATGAAATGGCATGAAGATATTCCATTAGGCAGGCCCTTCAGACATGAATGTGGGTGAAAATATGAGTAAGGGGCATTAAAAAATGGTACTCGAGTACTGGAATGTTTAAAGCTATCACCACACTCATGCAATTCTGCCAAAATGATTGAGAACACATCAATGAATGTGAAATTTTCTGAAAATCATCAAACCTATCTCTTAGGGTAGCTTGATCTTAGATTTTGAGGGATATATGATGATGTGAACAATATCTTAGATGACCAGCCCTATGAGAGGGGACCTTTATGAGGAGGTACTGAGATTCTTTCTAGTTTTGTGTCATGAAAATTAAGATTATTCCTAGTAGAGTTTACTATCATTTTATTTGGATGTTTCTATTTTTCTAAATTCATCTGATTGGGATGTTGCTCATAGTTTATTGTCATACTTCTAGGACCTAGGCCAATAGTTTATAATAAGGATTCATGGACTGTGATGTCTATTCCTAAAATTATTGCATGGTATGGAGGAGATGATCCTCACTCTAGATGAGAAAAAATGGGCTTTCACACCCTACAAATACAATGGAATGGATGGAATAGAGGTATATGTGATGTAGTGGGGAGTGAAACACATCATGAATGAAGGCCAAGGAGAAATACATCCACACCACATTTCCCCATGATCTCTTAGTTCATGGTCATAGAGTTTAGACTCTAATTGGGTCCAAAGGTCCAAGAGGATGATAAACCTATGGTTGGGCCTGAAATAATATTTTTTGGGAATCACTATGTATCCCATAATGATAGGGATCAATCCAAACGTAGTTCTTGAAAAAAAATTCTATTCATGTCTGACCCAAGAGAAGATAGAGTAGTCATTATATATTTCATGTATATTCTTTTGTTTGTTTTTTGAGCTGGTAGACAAGGATGAAAAGTAAAGAGTGTCACCAAAAAACTCAAGACATATGTATGTATTGAAAAATTTAATGGTGGATGAATAAAGATAAATGTGTTTTCATTTAAAGTGATAACACCACAACATTGTTCTATTTTTCATCATGTGTCTAGGATAATGGTGCAATATTATATGGTAGTATGACAGAACTGACTATTGTATTTTTACATCATGCGGTAATGATACAAATAGCATATATTAACAGCAAATGATAACGATGAGGGATGTTTTGAGGGTTGTCGTCATTCGACAAGGATGTTGGTGATCATATTTTATGGTAATAGAGCATAGATAATAGGTTGAGGCTTCCAAAGGGAAAATTTTTAGTGCACCACCCTAAATTAAACCGCTGTGAAATAATATCAAGGGGATCTACAAAATACCACACATTACATAAGGTAAAAATAATCCTAGTTTTATGCCATATTTATTTTACTTGGATGCTCAGTTTAATATCATGATCCTAGGTCATAAACTCCATGTTTATGATCATAGTGTTTGGACTAAAAAGTGGTGTCATTATCCATGTGGGTAAAAACACTATCATAACACCTAATCCCACATAAACCATGCTCAGTGTGGGAAACCATGAAAATATTGGATTCCAAAGAATCATGGAGACACATAGTTAAGTAATTGGGGAGTTGGGTTAAGGATTTCTTAACACTGCTGACGAGCTTGCAAAATGCACAAATGTGCATAAAGGGGTAACACCGATGTTGTTGGAATTCCACATAGAAATCATGTTGTGGAAAGGGATGGAAATATCACAATTTGATATTTTGGACACAATGGGGGAGGAATAATGATGGAGGATAACTAGATACCAAATTAGAGATACAAGATTCATATCATGTGACCTCAGATGGGAACATGAAAATAAGGGTCGGTAGCTGATCATATAAGAAAAGTGGATCCTATCTCAAAATTCCTTTCAAAATCATTTGCAGAATTGGACATGTATGGTAGCTGATACATAAGGACAAACATCCATACCATTAGGGAGACCCGTTCGTATTTAAATGGTGATGCAGACTTAAAAAAATGGTCACATAAAACATGGAAATTGATAAAAATAATTTCTATGGAAAACCAAACCATATTAATCTACACCACAATGCATCTGTGAACATTAATGTGGAACATCAAATAGAGGGGTCTAAACCCCTTATCAATAGAATAATCCTCTAACATTCTGAAGGACATGGAATAGTATTGGTCCAGAAAAATGATGATGATAAGGTATAAGAGAGGGATAACAGAATAAGGGGATAGACCCATGGGTAATGCTCAGTCATTCCTATATATCCCATAAGGATCAGAATCAAGCCATACATAAATAGAGAATATAGTGTAGTTTAACCCCATAAGAGTTCGAATAAATAGATCATAGATCTTGGTGGTAAATAGTATAGAATATAGTTTTTTTTAATTATTATACTTTCCATGGTGAATTGAATAACCCAATATTAATAAGAACCAAATAGGATTGTCACCACACCACATATCCCAGATAAGAAAAAAAGGTTGTATTTAACCTAGTGTGATATCTAGAAGAACATATCTTGGCATTCCTACATATCACATATGGATGCGAATCAATAAAAAAATTGTTCATGTAGATGGAACATTAAACCACTAGTGGTATTGAGGATGTCTTCTGAAATTAGTACATCAATGTGAAGTGAAATTTATCATCTTATGGATAGGATAGAAGTACTAGTTTAATATCATGTTGGACTTGGAACATTAATTTCATTCAGGTCAATGGGGAACTTATCATTTAGGGTCATGAAAAAGGACCAAAAGATGGATGTGGTTTATAATTTTATAGGTAGGCCACAACAGTTTAATGTTATAAGGGATGCAGATGTGTAGTTTAAGGTCATGTTGCTTGGATGAATGTGATCTTATTTTTATGTTCATAGTACTTGGAATATGAGGTGAAGCTACCAACATATGGGGGTGTAGTATGGTTCCATTATGTAACCTTACATGAAGGGTGATCAAGGGGATGCACATAATACAACACACTCCTATGGAGGAACATGTTCCATTGGGATGAAAAGTTGAATAGGAAGTTAGGAAATAGAAGAAATGTAAATTAATTATTATATATAACATAACTATGTGAATAAATCCACACATAGTTCTAGAATATTGGGAAGAAAAAATATGATACTTTTTTATGATCATAGAGCTTAGACCATTAGGTGACTTGAATTTTTATCATCATTTGGGAGAATTTAGTGCATTTTAGCATAATGTGGGAGAAAGGGTTGTTAGTTAAATTCATATAGCCCTAACTATGAGGTGGATGTGTAGTTTATCATCAGGAAGGATGTAATAGTATTTTAACATCATACGTGATGGGAGAACCCACTCATGTGAAGAACTATTGGAGGAGCATAGATTTAGTGGGTGGAGTGACTCTGTCTCCATCCATGGTGACCAAAGAGTATGCACCCTTATTGAAATCACATTGAATGATTTATGTTCATTCCCTTTTTGGCATTAAAATTGGATAATTTTATCAATGTATCATCGGAATCCTTAAGGACCATACTATATCTCCATGTAGTCTTTCATGGGGAAAAAAATTCTTGTTGATAACTCTGGATATCTTGTTATGATGCCTCTCTATATTGTTTAATTTCTGAATCCTATGCTCTTGGAAGGCTCCCAGTTCATCTAGAAATACTTTTGATAAATTTTCTAATGAATTTAAATCAAGAAAATTATACGGTGTGATGGAAACTGAATCTTCAAGGAAAGGAGATTCTTTGTTCCGTACACTAGAGAATATCATCTGGGTGGAAATTCAATTTTTCGTATGATAATACAATAGATTATTGGATAGATTATACAACATACTCTTCTGTTTTTTGGACCACCATCATATGTAAAATTTAAAAAAGGTTTTTTTAATTCCATGATATTACCATTCCCTAGTGCATAGTATTTAGAAGTGTTGTTAGACGGGATGTTGTAATTACGATACAATTTATTGAGCTTAGCTACTCCAAAGATGGTTCCATTATTGTTCTAAATAGTGTGAGGGATTCTAAATTAATGAATGACATTGGATATTATGAACTAAATAATTGAGTCAGTCAAAACTTCCTTAAGCGAAATCTCTTCTTCCCACTTGGAATAGAAATATTTCACGGTCAGAATGAACCTACAATAGCAAGATTTCATAGGTGGATATGGTCCCAAGACATTGATTCCCCAATCTGCAATGGTCCAAGAATACTTTGTGTTATTGATGGAATTTTGTGGGATATGTACTTATTTTTCATGAATATAACATGCCTAAAACAACATAGATGTCTCTATGCAGTCATAAGCCATGGTGGCCCAAATGATCCCCATCCTTCAAATTTTGTGGGATAGTATCATCCCTTCTTAATGATATACACAAGATCAGAAATGAAATTTTATAATGAAATATGGAATCTTAAATCCCTAAATATAAAGGAGGATAATTCCCTCAAACCCATGTTTGTAGACGATCAACACAAGGAAGGGACCAATCTGATGGGTAAACCGTACAATACACTACTGTATTCACTTCCAATCAGGTTTATTTCTCAAGAAAAATCTGTAAGAGAGACACAAATGTAAATGAGTCATCCAATCATAGGTTTCATGAGCTGAAAGAGGATTTGGAGGTCCTAATGTGGATGCATAAGGCGTTAGGTGGTTTACCTACTAGTTTTCATCGTTGTCTGTGGAGACGAGAGAGATGAACCTTTATTGCCCCACATAAATTAATAGAGTATGATGTCATAGATGTATGAGAGAAGTGGATAATCATTCCAATGAAATCACTCGACGATATTGTGACTGAGGGACATTAGTTTCCTATGGCCAAGAAGGGAACTGGGCTATAACATTGCGATCATTCTCGGGGAAGGGTAAATTCTCTATCTTCCTAAGGATATAATCACTATTAATATTCATGATGGAAATATAAGAGGCCCCCTTTACTTATAAGTGGGTAACAAAAATCTCTAGGGCTATCTCGAGACCAATGATTAGAGTGTAAGACTTCACCTATTTGTTAGTGTTGCATTCTCACTATAAGAATGAATAGGGAAACACAGCCTATGTATGCATGATGAAGACAATACTCATACCCACTCCATTACGCCGGTGATAATTGAGTAGTATACAGGTAAAACATCTACTGGAACCGTCAATATTTATCTACAATCATGGAATAGATTTATATAATGAGAGAATGGAATTATTTAAAAAATCCTGGTTCATGGAATGCTCTTAAGGGGCCCGATGGGAGTCTAGAAAGTCTTCTACCACCATTACCATTATATCCTTCTATGGGAAAAACGTGGGGTCGAAATGCCCAAGGATTACATCCCATCGAGTAAGATTGAAGTTCAACATTGTATGGTTTAACTAATACATTATCTGATCTACATGAAAAACAAGTTGTATCTCATAGCTTAGTAGATAATTCTGTGACTACTGCACTACAAAAACCTACACGAGAGAGTTGTTCATGATTGAATAATATCTAATCATAGTGTAGGGGATCATTGGAATTAGATTTTACAAACTATTGCATTTCCTTCCATTGTACTTAATGTTGATAAGGGAAACGAATTATCATTCTATTGTGTTTACACAATGTAATAAAAACATTCCAAAGACATGTGGGATTATAACTAGAGGCTGGAGGAGATACTTTTGGAATTCCTCAAAATTATGCTAGAAATATTCATTCCATTGTTATATGGAACCTTTATTTGTGATTATAGAAATGGTATTACACTTTCCAGCCAAATTTTTGATGAATCAATGCAAATAATCTAGGATTCATTAAAAGCCTCACAGCTCTCAAAGTTTGTTTGGAGGGGGAATCTGACTGATAGACTTGATCTTAGTTGTGTCAATCTCAATGCATATGTATCTGATGAAAAAACAAAAATAACATCCTAGTGGTTTCCAAAAAGGCACAATTCAAGGGGTTCATATACATACAGTTCTTCTAGATGAAGATGAGAACTTTCTCAAGAATTATGAGAGTATCCTGACACTAATGGTGTTTTACAACAAAATTGTCCCTGTTGCATTCTTCTAGCTTCATATAGATCATATTGAATTTATGGTGAATAGAATACTAATAGGTATCCCTCACATACTTCAACCTGAATAAAATTACATTATAGAATAAGGTACCCTGATGAAACTAGAAGGTGGTTAAATTACCATCATCTAGGGTAACTAGAAATTAATTATTCCCGGAATAACCATAAAAAAATAAGGATTCGAATCTATGGTGGAATTGATCAAAATCTTTATCACCCAATGAGGAAGATCATCCTTTCCATAGAGAAATTTGATGCACCAAAAGATTATGAAGACTCCCATCTCTCCATTATTCTTTTTTAAGTGTAGGGTGTTGGAAAACTATATGGGGTCTTGTAATTCCTTGATAAATTTTTCTTTAAAGAGCTTGTCAACTTTGGCCTCAACAATGGCACCATGAGATGGATGCATATTTCTAAGAGGTAGTTCGAATCCACAATGACATTCTGAGATACCGATATGGTGAATGGAATTAATAGGATCAACCACTTCTATCTCTTTATAGATATAAGAGAATAAATCCTTATTCTTCTTGAGGAAATATACATAATGTTGATATACTTCTGAAGGCACTATTGTGATGATTTGTTTTGGCCTAGGGCCAACCAAAATACAGTGATTCACACTCACCTACTCATCAAAAGTGATGTAAAAACCATTATAAAATGTATGAGGAGGCCCTTCCAAATCATTTTCTTCATCGGATGAGTGAGGGGCATCTTGTTGGACAATTCTAATTAGTTAAATAACCTTCGGGGAATTCCGGCGCTAACTTAGGTTGCAGTGGAATCATAACAAGAAAAGTCCTACACAGTTGAAACCATAGAAGGATACACTATTGAACTGATTCCATTAGGCCTTAAATCATGTCACCCACACATGATGATGTTAATGTAGTGGTGGTGGGATAGTCTCTATCAACTTATCTAGGCTCGAAAAAATAGGAAGGTGTGACATACTGTCATGGCAGAGGATGAACATATTGATTCCAAATAGGTTAGACGTGTTTAGGTATTACCTTATCTATTCTAATATAGGTGTATGATGAAATATTCTATAATTTATTATATCTTGGAATACATCTTCTCATCGTATCAGAGATGAAGAAAAAGGTTCCCCAGTATGGGATTATAGCTTCCAATCAATGGATTTTGAGAATAGTGGCATCATCCAAGTCGATATATGGATTGGCCATCATAGTAATGTAATCAACCCCATTAATATGAAATATATTTTCGTTTTCTTTGTAATATATAGAATCAAGATAGAGGGATTGAATTATAGAGAAGGTAGATGAGTCACATTGGAGAACTCCCACATGGCATTTAATGGAGTACTTGAGGTATAGGTGATATAAGGATGAATCTACAACATGGAGAAGGATCTAGGGTCTAACAATAATTTCATTATAGGAAGTGTACTATGATATTACAATGATTTAAATGATATAAATATGTTCATTAAACTAGTACTTCAAGTGAATATTTTTGAATAGCCTCTCCTCTGTCCTCTCATTACCCAGAATGTTTTAGTGAGATGGACTCATATATGGTACTGAATTTCCAAACATAAAGTGCGCCTGAGATGAGAAGAGAATTAACTACAAAACTGTATAAATTAGATAGTAGTGGACTTCCTCAGTTTTAAGTGGTCATGTGTTCTACTACATCGGGTTGATTTGACCCTCTAATAGGGATCCATCATCTTATCCTAAAAAGTAGATGATTACGTGGAATTTTGTTCAATCGGCCTCCTCATTATGAAAGAAATTTGTATATTCTAATTCTATTTGGAAATTGAGGGTGCTTTTTTATATTCCTAAAATTATTCACACATATATTCTGATAGGATAAGGACCTCGAGGATGAAGAGCTTTTCACAAATGCAAGAATGTTTTATAATAACATCATACCTTGGTGAATTTTGGGTGCCATGACACGCTGATGGCCTCTCTTTGACATGTGGTGTGATGGTCACTGTAGGTCTAACTAGAGTATTCTGGAAGGTTCTAGGTATTTCATGTGTCTCACTTGGTGAACCATTAAAAATTACAACCGGGTGACTATTGGACCACAGGGCCCTGGCCATAGCTGGACTCTATTGACCATAACATGGTTGTAGTGGATCTACATGGTCAAGTATCACAAATGGTGGTCATTGAGAATCTTACAAGAAGGGATAATAGGACTTCACATGATTTCATTTGCACTAATCATGTTGTTTGGTCTAAGCATAATCCACGTCATGGCTTGAAGAACTAGCCTGAGCATTCTGATAGTTCACATGTTCATGGCCTCATTAACAGTGGCATTGAATGGGAACATTAGGAGAACATTCCTGATGTTACTCATCACTATGACCCATGAATGTTTCAACTAGTTCGACAATGTCTACTAAGGAATACTATAGATCATAATAGGAGGAATCCTACAATACATGATGGATTTTTTAGGTGACTCCCATCTCTCTGAGCATGAAGTCACTAAGAGTGTGGGATGGTTTTTTTCACAATTGGGTAGTTATGCTATCCCTTTCACCATAGGTGACTACTCTTCTGAAAAGTATAAGGTCGATATGTAGATGTGAAATTGACATAAAGAGGAGGTGTAGCAACATCAAGAGGATTATGCCGATTTAAATGTGCATTTATGATATCATGGGTGCAAGTGAAGAATCCTCGGGATAACCAGTCATCATACTTATGATACCCACAGTTGGAGACCTACTTCCATTCACATTCACATTAACTGTATGTTCTTGTCGAAAGACACACCATATGCGCCAGAGAAGGTCCCAATATAACTACTTTGTTATCAATATTGTTCTTGAGATAGTCTGGGAATATATAAAACTTTTTGATGGTGTTTCCAAGAAACCAATGTCGGGGAAGTATTTAGGGAGATCAATGAGTTTAGAATCCTACTGTATCCTTCATTTTGGAAGCATCTAGATCCATTTTCCAATTTTGTTATAGAAATAACCATGAACATAATAATTATTAAATGTGTAGGTTTCGTATCTCATGTTCGAAAAAGTAACTCAGGTATTGAACCCCCTAAAAAGGGGTTGGTGACGGATTTTGACACCTTGGTGGAGGTCCTTTATGAGGTAGTATTGGCCGATACCGAGGTTGGTGATTCTAAGGATGGGGACATGCATGAGGTTTTTGTCCTCTGTGAGGATATGTTTGAGGACCTACTGCTATCAATTCAAGATGTCTGGGGGCCTCTACCTATGTGACAATAATACTCTTAGCCTTCAAGGATATTATTTTTGTCGATGTGGGAGCCATAGAGTATGGATTTAAGCCTAATTTATGTACTATTCTATTCACCGAGCCTTTTCATAGAAATCTTGAAATCCACCTAGGAATTTATCAGTGATAAGGGAGGGAACCAATTCAGTTTTTATTTTCTGCACACACATAGTAAGAAATATTTTATTTAGGTAGTGACATATTGGGTGAGTACGTAAGGCCCTTCCACCTTGTTCCAAAGTGTGCTACCTACTCTTGTGGCCCTTTCTTGCACAAGAAGAGGTCGGAAATACAAGTCATGTTATTGGTAGAGCATAAATGATATAAAAATAAAATTTTATGATCTTCACAATAATCTATGGATTCAATGGGTAACTAGATATACATGATGAACATAGGACCTTTTTGTATCTATATGAAGAAACATTTATTTGTGGATTCTTGTAGTGATGGAGTACCCTGAACAGGTCCACACCATAAAATAAAGTGGGCTAGATGCTACTGAAGGTTGTCCAGACAATTTAATTTGGAAAAATTAGGCATATCAAAATATGGTGGAGCCAACATATCATCACCCCATGAAAGATTTGGATTTTATTTAGGGGGTATCACCACTTGTAGTGTCTCAAGATACTTCAGGAATGAGATTAGAGAATTGATCCAAACCTCCTGACGTGGATTCCTTCCTTAGTGAGGGTTTCTAAATAGAATTCCACTAGTAGGCTACTCAACACAGGAGAAAGACCAAATATATCAAAGAGCAGCTGGTGGAATCACAAAAGCAACCACTTGACATGTTACTATAGGAATTATATAAAATAGGTCTTGAGGATGATTATCACATAGTTCAAGTGGGTATTATGATGCATTTCATGTCTATTATATATAAGATGTAGTATCTACCATATCAGGATACACAAAATTTTTTTATATTAACTCGGTAACCCATCAATTGTGGGAATATAGGACCCCCAATTTCCTTAATGGATGAGGGATGTGATTATACTATAGATCGCCGTAATATTTAAATCCTTCCCCAACATGCTCGACACAAACCACTACAGTGAGACAATTAAACTCAGCAAGTTGTGGGAGCAAGAATGTTTTGGAGGTAATAAAAACTTCTTCTATAATAAACCAAAACGGTTAGAATCCCAAAATGCCATGAATGTTCATTTACACAATATGGGGTCTCGACCAATGTACAATGAATCCGAGGTCTCTACATGGCCAAACATCTAACTTTTCTAGGAAGTGATAATTATTGGGGGGTTCATTAGATGATGTGTTTCCCCATGACAGGGTCCTCATATTCAGAACCTACAATGGTGTATCTCTCCTTACATTTTCTAAACTAAGCCATATATACCGTAAATGCTCCAAAATACATAATATCGATGTCATTAAGTAGGTCTAGATTTCTACGGATCAGGTTGATGTGGGAAAAAACATACTACCCCTATCCCTAGAACAACATCTACTAATATTCACGCTTTACGATCCATTAATGATTAAAAAATATGTAAACATATAACTACTGAAGAGACAAGTTATTTTCAAGCAATTTACGGTGTTTTTCTAAAGGTAGCACATCCTAGTCAACAATGTCACACTGATGGCTTATCCTGTTAACGTTCTCTCAACACTTCAGATAAACCAACTGATTGTTTTTAAGGTGGAAATTCATCACCCAGATAGTATAGAGAAATCACAATACTTTATCCTATTAAATAAATCGAGGATGTCAAAATATAGAGTCATGATCGACAAGAACATCTTGAGTAACAGGTCCTCCATATGAATTTATCATAGAATTATTCACTCAGAATCTGATCTTGGTCCTTGGTTTCCCCATTTTTAACATGGGGTGACCATGGAACTAGAAAATACACTTAATTGGACTACGGTAGTGGATGAATAGTCGATGAAGAGATCGTTGTGTGAGCTAATAGGTCACTATAGACTAGGTTTTCTCTCGAAGCTGGTATAAACCGCAACATCATGTCCCTGTAGGATGGGGTGTTGACCAACACTTCATGTTTAATGATGGTGGTCCATAATAGAGATTTTTTCATCATAAAATGTTCCAAGAACAACTCTCTATGGTTATTTCTAGAGATAGATAATGATTGTTGTGATGGTAGAGAAGAATTCATAGCTTGACCCTAGATGGGACCCTAATCTACATCCTCATTTATGTACATACAGAGTGATTTTGGGATATGTTACATCACATTTTAGGAGTATGAAACTCATATATAGTGTTCCTAATCTAGAATCTGATGTAGAATATCAGGGAGATTGAAACATCCTCGAGTTGAATTATTTTTCAAAAATTTAAAAGTTGACCGAATTGAAAATGACATTTCACTTATAGGACTTATCCCTTCAGTGGAAACCATTCACCCTTGTACCCTAGGAGGGTTCTGCCGGGAAGGGTATATCTTTGACAAGGAGAGGATCTCTGTGTGGGTTTGTGATGGAGTGGGGAGGAAACACCAGGGTAAGCTCTGTGATGATTATAGGATGAGCGGGGAGGACATCTATAGTGGGGTGTGATGAAGTGGAGGTGACCTCTATTATAGCTCATTATAACTTGTTCAAGGATTCCATTTAATCTGTTGGGGGCATGGGGAGGACCTCTACACTTTATGGAAGTGGTAGAACGAGGATTCCCTTTGTAATGATTGAACATGACATAAGGAAGACCTCCGTGTTGATGGTAAATGAATAAGGGAGGGCGTACTCTTGGATAGTTACTAGTGAGAACATGAGGAAGACCACTATATTGATATTAAGTCCAGGGAGGCCCCCACATTTTCTTGTGTTGGTATGGGGAGGACTACCGTATTGGGTCTTATCATAACACATCAAACTATGATGCCCTCTACTCATGCATGCGACGGAAAAAGACAACCCAACCTATCTGTGGGACCATTGAGGTCTCAATCCTAGTCAAGGATTATGGTTCCCCAACATTGTGATAGCATTGAACTAGTAGTGTGTGTTAGTGGTGGAAAGTTTTTCTAATTCTATAAAATATGACACCCGCTAGTGGGAATCTTCATGTTCTTGTTCCAGACATTATCATAGGGTCACCCGAACTGTGACCAGCTAATTAGGGGAATATACCATCCATTCTACCTGATATGGGACCAGTAGCTGGTGGTGTTTATAAAGACTACTGGGAGCCCTCCTAAGAGAATCCCAAGAAGTAGGCATTTCCTTGATGAAGTAAAAATACATTACCTCATTGGTGATAGTGAGTGATTCATATGAGTGTCCCAGAGAGAGGCTCTAGAAATGGTTGGATGTTGGATAGGGGATTAGTAAATTTTTATGCAACCTTGGGGGTTATTAGTGATAGTGAGGTGAAAAATCATATAGGTCCAGGTTGGATATATTCCAAGTGAAAATGATCCCCTCAAACTTGTATCATTGAACGTGATCATCTATCACACATCCATGAAATCATTTTTAGGGTGAGATGGAATGTGGGTACCCATTATCCTTGATCATGGATGACATTGTAGAGGTGGTGAACCGATGTGGGAATGATGAATTTTTTCCTATTTCACCTGCCTCGATTTGGTGGGTGATTGGATGTTTGTTTCTTGGAGAATGAAATTTCCAATGACCCAACATTGTTCTTTCTCCCATGATTGGAGATAAATATCCACGATAACTATACCATATACTAGAATGATTAACTACCACAGATTATAGTAATTTTCATTCCAATCCCAATATTTTATTGGCAGGACCTAACACCAAAATATGGGTTCTGCATACATCCTCATATACTAATATCTTGAGAGAGACTAATTCCTAATTTTGTGGGAGAACTAGTTTTATTTCTGGTTCATGATTTTCTAATTCTGATGATTTATATCAGGGCGCTCTACCTATGACATCGTGTTGATGCTCTATAAAAGTGCATTGTACCTCGCATTCCCACCTTCCAATGATGGGAGGCATTCATGACATTTTTAGGGATGTTTTATCATCTTTCTGAATGGAATGATGGGATGTTGAACTATAATTCCATGTATTCCTTCATAGAATTCATATACAATTCATGGTCTCCAATATAGATTAAGATGTTGTTCATGAAACATGTTCCTAGTACCTTCACTTTTACTGACTTTGGTTAATTACACAGCTTCTGTCCAGACATTCCAATGGCTCAAGTCACAACATCAACCATCTGTTAGGGGATTATTCATGCTAGGAATCAATGGAATGTATGGACCCTAATCACTAGAGAACATGTAATATTTTTCCTTAGATGAATTCTCAATGGATAAGAATTATGAGTATTCCCATGATAATAATAGGGTATCGTATTCTAGATGCATTTCTATAAGGTTTTCCATTTATTCCCGTGTTTAACATGGGGTATACCATGAGTTTAGAATCTATGATATACAAATTGGACTAAACAGAACACTTGTGAAAGTTGATAAAGTAGGAACAACCATAGGACAAAGAATGTAGATGGTATACCTTAAGTGTAGATTATAATTACCAAAATGATCATACCCAAGGTGTTGTGTATCAAAAATAGAATATTTCACAATAAAAAGGATTATATAAATAGCATAAACTGAATAACCGGAAAAGTGAAACCCATAGTGGGGGAAAACAATGTTTACCATTGGCTGGGATTAAACCTTATTGGGGATCTCTATATACTATGCATAGAATTCCTGGATCAAAACCCATGACTTTTGAGAGGGCATGGTTTGGGGATTAAACATGGCTAAATTTCCATTATAAGAGGATCACACATGGAAAGATGAGTTTGGATTATGTAGGAAATACACAGGGATAGCTTTCTAGGGGCTGCAAGGTATAGTGATGGGGTGAATGGGGATTACCAAATGAGAAAACCATTGTAGATTTTGTTAGATGACTATGATAATGGTGACATTATAAAGATTTAGGATGAGGATTACACATTGATGTGGTCTAAATGAGTGTCTTAATCCCACCAGGTTGAGGCATCTTGATTAAGTATTGTCATGAATTATAAAGGAAATGTCTTAGTGGACTGGGGAGGATGATTTGGAATCAATGTGAAGATTGTGGTATAGGGATTGATCCTCCAACTGGATTCATACATATTATAGCTGGTTGGGAATCAAAGTCCACATTGTTCTAATGGGGGAGTTGGGGCGTACACATGGTAAGCTGCCCAAGTGGAACTGAATGAGATATGACCTTTGGGTGGGGAATGATCCTATTATGATAAAATGAATCAAGGAAAGGACCAGAGTGGGAATGGATGATATTATATTATGAGATCCAAGAGGCATACACCTAGGTGGAGGGAACCAGGGATTCACTAGTGGTTGGGGTTATACCACAAGGGGGATTCCTATGTACTCCGAATAGAAGACAAAAATTAAAATCCATGTAGTTAAATGGAGGTAGTTTAGCATAATGAAGTGAAATCGTAGGAATAAAAGGATAGTGTGGAGTGATGGGATTAAAACCCCAAGAGTATTCTTATTTACACTTTTTTGAAGGCAGGGATCAAAGTACACAATGTTTGGTAAATGGGGGAATACGATCAGGGTGTACGCATTGAAATTGACCAGGAAACATGCTGAGGAATATGAATTGTTAGTGTTCTTGAGATTAATTCATGGTCATTCTTTCAGTAATCCCATATGATCCATGCTTAGTGAGAGATACTAGTAGTCATTTTAGATCTAAAGGGCGTGTTAGGATAGATGGATCAATGATGAATTGTGTGGGGGCTACGAATGGATAGTGTGTCTAGGAAATTTAGATTGAGGAAAATAAAATCACCTATTCCTCCCATAGTGAGAATTTATAAGGAATTACAAAAATATTGTCACCCATCCATGTGGGAAGATGACACACCATGAATGTAGGATCTCATCTCTCATATAAAGATATCACTCTGGTTGAGATGAGTGGGATAGAAAATTCTTGTGGTGGGGAACCCTGAACACATTTCATTGGGTGAGACTACTGATGGATATCATGTGTTGAGGATGATGGTTCTTTGTAGTTAAATGTATTATATCTCAAATGAGGGGGTCTCACTCCTCACCCCTAGATTTACATAATTGGATGCCTTTAACACATGGTGAAGGGAAGGCACCCAATATTTTAGCAGACAACATGGTAAGGGAGTGGTCATGTAACACACAGATGCATTTATGAAATATTTTATAGTAAATTATTTTAATTCTTCAATAGATATCCTTGCTAGTAATCATGAGTTTAAACAAACCAAAACACACACTTAGTATAAAAGGACCATTATGACCATGCATTTTAGTTAGAAGTAATTAATATAACTAACTTATGATATTATATGTTGAATTTTAAAAAAACAATTGTTTATGAAAATTAAAAATCAATTATATTTTTTTATTTTTGTATTAATAAATTGATTGAATTATAATTATTAAATTTAATTATTTATATATTAATTTTATATAATTAATAAAATATTTTTTATAGTCATCTGATGTATATATTAGTTATATGGTAAGAATAAACCCTAATTATTGTAAAAAACAATATTTTTTCAAAAGTTAATTATCTTCATTTTTAATAGAGACACCTTTTTGAATAATGGTTTTGACACATTAATAATTTTTAAAAGAGAACATAAATATTTTATTTAGATGTGGGATATTAAAATTTAATTGGAATGAAATTTTTATATTCTTCAAAAAACATTCATGGTTTGATGAATATAAAAAATATACTAAATTTTAATTGAAAACAACTATTATAATAGAAATAATGTTTACACATAAATTATATTATAAATTTTTTAAAAATATAAATAAAATATATTTTTCTTTGTTAATATAATTTATGTCATTTCCATTAATTTTACATTGAATTCATATATGAAAACATTTCAATGAATGTAAATGTTTAACATTTAAAAATATGTTATCTTATTCTAACAACACGATAAATTTAAAATTAATCAATAATTATTATTTTTAGTGAATTTTGAAAATTTCATTCCATATATGGTATCATTATTTCCAAAATTATGATTTTTTTTTCAAATTATGAATAGTGACTTCCTTTATTTTTATTAATATTGTAAAAGCGTACATCGGGTAATTAAGTGTAAAAATAAATTTTTGAAATTACCCTAAAACATGTACAATAATAAATGGATGACCACATTTCTAGAAATAACATCATTGGGTCGAAATGGTGTCTTATGGAATCCACATAGTGGAGATTATGACATTTAATTTAGTTTATTTAATTAAATGTTAAATATGTCTCACTCAAAATTTAATAAATAAAAAAAATTTAATATAAGTCTATACAAAAGATAAATTTGATTATAAATACCTATTTCTAAATATATATTATTTTTGTCTATAATAATAATTTATTCATAGTTTCTATAAAATAAATAATTATATTAAAGGATTATACATTCATGATGCAATGATTATTTAATTGTTGAAAATTAATAAATTAATAAATACGAAAATTATAATAACCATTATAAAAGAAAAATAATTGACCAAATATTATTTCACAAGTATATCTAAACTATAATCATTCAAGGTTCGTTTTATTTTCCATTTGAAGGCATATGAAAAATATTATGAAAATTATATTGTTTTTTAGTAATGTTAATGTTGTCACATTATCTTTTTAATAAATGTAAAATTTCTAATATAGGATTTTCATGAAGTTATTGTAAGCTCCCGGTTCGGGAAGCCACCCAGAGGTGACTCTCACCCGGTTGGTCACATGGCCTCATCCACATTTCCCCAAATGTCAGAGGCTACTGACTTGCAGCGAGGGCCTTGGGTGTGATAGAAGAGAAACTATACCCTTATTGGAAGAGTAACACAAGAAAAGTAATGCTGATAGAAATATCAGATGTAGTAAAAAATGCAATTGGTAAATAGGTGGAGTAATAAACAACTAAAGCACACACACAAACACACACACACACACACACAAACATATATATATAAATATATATATGTGTGTATATATATATATATGATGAACGATGCATATGTCTATGAAAGTATCCAAACAAGACACAATCAAGGAGTACAATACTAAACCAAAGTACAATCAAAAATAGATAAAATTCTCCACAGCATCACAAGACTGAGCTTGATCCCATGATCCCCCTGCACCGCAGAAATCAAGTACCATATGTAGAAGAGCACTTGCTCTTATCTATATCTGTAGTAATATAATCTATTTTGGACCAAAAGTAAGACCCAAACTGGGTGTGAGACTAAATCTCAATCGGAAACCACCCAAAGATCTGAGCCTAATAGTCAGTGATATATATGGTAGGATATAATCACAATGAAGTAGTAAACAAGGATGTAATAAAAAGTAAACAATCCTATAGTTTCAAATGAATTCAATTTTAAGATACCAAGTAAGAAACTAATCATAATGGTCGAACCCTATAGGAAGTACTCACAGCCTAAACCCTCTGATCCAACCAAAATAAACACAAGAAACCCTCTGGGATGTACATAGAGTCTAAACCCTATGGTTCCAATTTTTCACTCTCTGAGGAAGCATTCAACATCAATTCCTCCTATAGTCTCGTATCAGTAACAAAAAGGTGCTCTTGGGAAGCACTCAACATCCAATTCTGCATGTGTCCTGCATTGAGGAACTACAGACACTCCGACGAAGTAGTTACATCCATTCCCCCTATGGTCTCACATCATAACAGCAAAGAGACACTCTAGATAAGCCCTCAATGTCCATTCTCCCGATGGTCAACTACACCAGGTTCTCACAGCCCTGCATAAGTCAATTGAGCATAGTAATATACAACGGCCAAATTGTACCTCAATAACAACATGGATAAAAAGTCTACAATATAGCATCATGTTAGATAAATAATATTACTCCATTATATCACCACTATGAATGGAAACATGTAGCCTAACAAGATAAACAAGACGAAACAGTCATAAACAATACAAGCATGGGCAAGACATCCATAGCTTATCAATTAGCCCTATTCACATTGAATTGAATTCTACTCAAGAATATAATTTACAGAAGGAAATAACATGGTTAAAACTATAAACCCTCAATACATCGATCGAGGGTATTGGGAAAATTTTCACCTATAACATAAAGACTATCTACGGAAAGGGACAGACAACCTACCTCGACATCATATAATTGATATAATCCGTCGTCAGCCCTTGGATCGACCATAAAGGCTGTATATCTAGAAATATGTCTGAAATTTTCAACTGAGGATAAGTCACGAGAGAAGAGAAATCGGGAAATCAGTCTCAATAAGAAGAGATAACTCATAGATGAAATTCCAACGCAACCAACAGAGTTTGATTCGGAGAACGGATGCTTGATCCGGGGATCAAGGGGAAGAATCAACATCGTACGGATGCTCTCAGTCGATGAAGGTGAAGAAGAAGACAATTCTCCCAATTATACATGACCCTAGTCCATTTAATGAAAAAAATAAATTCCACGACATGTACTTTAGATGTACATAGTGAGTACTTTCCATTACTGGACCCCGCATAAGGCGATCTCCAGGTCACCACACACGGTTGTGTGATCGACCGTTACATGACCAGCACATGGCTACATATAGAAAAAGAGTACATGACGTGTACATAAATTATTTTTAGAAACTCTATTTTTTTCAAAAACAACATAAAATAGAAAAACATAACAGAAAATATGATTTCAGTTCTCAAAAACATCCCCACCTACAGATATTTTTCCTTGAATTTCCATAACAAGGAGGTATAGAAGAAGAATCCTCAAAAATCTCCGACCGCTTTGATTGTACAATAGACACCCTCTCCCAGGTCGTGTCCTGTACTCACCAGTGCTTCCATAGGAATTGTACCAGAGGAAGTGATAGGATATCGAAAACGTTTTTACATCGGTCAACAAGTTGAATAGGATGATCCTCGAAAAAGGAGTCCACCTCAAACTCAACATCCTCAGGTTGAAAAACAAGAGATAGGTATGAGAAGTAACATCAAAGCTAAGAAATGTGGAAGATATCGTGCATAGCCTGGTACTTATGAGGTAACTACAACCGATAGAAAATCGGACCAACTCTCTCCAACAACTCAAATGGTCTGACGTACCTCAGTGATTGGTTACCCTCTCTCTTAATCCTCTAGTGCACCAACCACGGTGTGACACATAGGAAAACCTGATCCCTAAACCATAACTCTAGAGGTCATATACATTGTTCAGCATAAGACTCCGGTTGATACTTTAGAGTAGCCATCCTCTACTAAATCAACTCTATCAACTCTATGGTCTTCTAAACAAGATGAGGTACCAACATATCTGCCTCTCATTCCTCCAGCTAGCATAAGAGTGATCGGCATGACCTACCATACAAAGCCTCATATGATTCCATATGAATAGTTCTATTAAAACTATTATTGTAAGAAAACTCTATAATAGGTATGTGCATCTCCCACGAACCTACAAAATACAAGATGAATGCTCGAAGTATGTCCTCAAGCACATGAATCGTATGCTCGAACTTTCCATCTGTCTGGGGATAGTATGTAGTACTTAGAATTACCATTGTATCCAATTCCTTTTGAAATCTCTGTCAAACAAAAGAGGAAAAATGGGAATCTCTATTAGAAACAATTTAGTGTGGAAATTCATGTAAATATACAATCTCTCGGATGTACAACCTTCCCTGGTCATCAACAATAGAGGTCTCATTGATCTGCAAGAAGTGAGAAACTTTTGTGAGTCTTTCAATGAAAACCCACATTTCGTCGTTCCCATGAGGTGACCTCGGTAACCCTATCATGAATTCCATCGTGAAATCATTCAACTTACACTCAGTAATGGGTAACTACTACAAAATCCATGCTGGTCTCTGATGCTACCCCTTCTTCTGATAACTGGTGGAACACCTCATGAAGAAACTAGAAACATCGCTCTTTATACCTGGACACCAACAATGACCGTGTAGATCATGATACAACTTTTTGATGCAAGGATTAACTACCCAAACTGAGAAATGAATGTGTCACATCAGCTCCTTGTGTATATCTGTTGGAACCCATATGCATCCATAAAGACTCAATATCTCATTCTCTCATATGGTCCATCTAGGAATAGGGTCCTCTCCTAACATGATTTCCCATAGGACCATGCCTTCTTATTCTAATAGTTATCTCATTCTCACATGACCAAGTAGATTCATGGTAACAACTATATATGAAATAAAAGTCTTCCCCTTCCTATCATGCACCTCCAGAAGAATCCCAATGAACAGATCCATAAGCTACCACTCAATGCGGGCCTCCATAACTGCATGTATCTAAGTCCTCTTACTCAATGTATCAGCCACAACATTTCCCTTCCCAAGAATGTAGGCAAGATCAATGTCAAATGCTGAGGGTACTCAACCCCCTTCATTGTCTAAAATTTTAATCTCACTAAGTGAAGATATAATTGAGACTTATATGGTCGGTGAAAACCAAAGATGGACTCCTAGAACATATTGTCTCTAAAAACATAAAGCATGAACAAGTGAAACCAGCTTTAGATTGTGTGTCTGGTAGTTCATCTCATGTTGCTTAAACTGCCAAGACCCGTATGCAACAAACCCTTACCCTTCCATAAGCACTTCACCCAACACGATACCTGATGCATCCAAGTAAACAATATATCTTTTTCTCAGCTTTGGAAATAATAGTATCAGTGCTAAAGTCATCTTGCCTTTCAAATCCTGAAAGGATGACTCTCAAGAATCTGAACATAAGAATATTCTTCCATTCTTTGTCAGGCATTTCAGTAGTGATTATAATAATTGAATTTCTTATATGTAACGTCTGTTGTAACCATATTTCCCTAGAAAACACCATACATCAAAGACAGTCTTCAGCTTCTCCCAAGAAACTAAGGCTCTCACATTCTATGGGTCTACTGATACTCATGTCTCTAAGATAACAAGACCATAGAAGTGAATTTAGTCCATCAAAAAGATTCATTTTGAGAGATTATCATATAATTGATGCTCTCTCAATGTACTCAAAACGATCTCTAGATGTGTGGAATGGCCGTGTCGAGTGCGAAAGTTCCCCAATATGTCATCCACAAAGACTACCACAATGGAATCCATGTATGGGTGGATCAATCGGTTCATCAGTGTCATGAAAAATTCAATTATTTTCATGAGACTAAACGGCATAACCACATACTCCTATAGACCATACATGATATGAATGGATGTATGATTTACATATGATGGACTAACACAAAACTGATGGTAACTGAATCTCAAGTAAATCTTCTAGAGCACACTGGATCCTCGAAGATAATCAAAGAGATCATCAATCATCATTAAGGGATATCGGTTCTTGACCATCCAATTGTTCAACTTCTGAAAATCCACAAAATGTCTGATTGTACCATCCGCCTTCTACGCAAACAGGATATGAGAACCCCAAGGAGAAGTAATGGGTCAGATGAAACCATTTTTCTGCAAACCCTCCAACTACCTCTTGAGCTACTGTAACTCTTGTGTATCCATTCTATAAGGAGGAATGGATAGTGGTGCCGCTCCTGGCCAAAGATCAATAGAAAAGTTCACCTGTCGCTCCAGAGGCAACCCAAAAAAGTCTTCTAGAATAAAATCATAGAAACGATCCACCATTGGAGGAAATTCAATCTGTGAAGTCCCATATTAATCCTGATAAGAACTAGAAATCTGGGTTATGTCACCTCCCATCCCATGATGCTCAGGTCCCGCTCTGCTTGAATGAACATCTCATTCTTTCTTATGAAGAAATGATATACCCGCTGGTGATGTTAAACTCACCATAAGATACTAGAAATAAACAACTACCTGGAAGGTTTCTAACTAGTCCATTCCTTGAATGAAATCATATACTATCATCTCTAGGAAAAATAGGTCCATAAGACGTGTTACCCAACATCCTTTAGAGTGAACTCATAGCATTGTCATACACTATCCGTTATTTTACCTAATTTAGTGTATTGCATCAAGATATCAATAGATGAAAATATAGAGTCACCAAGACTCTCCAAAATAGAAACAGATATAAAAAAATGGAAATCCCTTGTATTGAAAGTAGTATGTGCTAAAACAGAGGCAGGTAAGATCATACCTCATAATATTTTGGGTCTCTGATCCTACTCCTACTGGCTCTGCTCCATCACAAAAGTCTAACCTGCACCATGGCTCAGTGACCCTGCCTGACCGTTCTGAGATGATCCACCATGTTGTCACTAAAAGCCTGGTGACTTGAAACCATGTCCATGACATCTACCTATGTCATAATAGTAAGAAGAACTCCAGTTACATAACTGATTACAAACTGGTGGTGTTGGTCTGGAATGTGGAGTCATAGAGGAACCCCAGTCAATAGATGCTTGTGAGATGAACTTATAGAAGCACTGCTGATGGACTATCATGCCACAATATCAGCACTCCACTGGATCTCTAGGTAAATGTGGGCTTGCATGGAATCTTTTCTTGCACTGGTAGCACACTAGTTGACATCCATACGAATTCTCCCGCATCCTCAGATCTCTATGCAAAGACTCCATAGGGCGCTTCTTACTACCATTAGGAGGCATACCAACTCCGTATGTTGATCCAACCTAGCTCACAACTCTAGAATCACTCAGATTTCACTCAGTGATTAGAACCTAGTTGATTATAGAATTGATGGACGTCAACCTGAAGATGTTCACCTATGATTGGATGTTTTTCTTGAGATTATCCTAAATACTTATTACCATAAATAACTCATCATCGCGTGGAATAGGCGTGAATCATTGTAGATCTGTGAAGTGAGTTGAATAATCCATAATAGAGTAAGCACCCTTCTCCATATTCATGAACTCCCATGCCCAATTGGACCTCAAGGTATCTGTGTTAAAGTAGTAATAGATGGCATGTTTGAAATAATCCCATGCCATAACCCGCTAGCGTCCCACCTATTAGATCACATCCCATAATTTCATGGTGGAATCTCAAATAATGTATGTAAAAAGAATCACCCTTCCCTATGGAGGAATCTATAGATCCTCGAATATATAATGCATGGCCCCTAACCATGATTGTGAAGCCTGGGATCCTCCACCCCCTATGAATGTGGGAGGATTCCACTGCTGGAAAACCCACATAAACTCTACCATAAAGGGGGTATAATGTGGTACTCTATGAGAGGACTGCATAAAAATCAAAAATATCTCTCAGAACTCTGTGTCAGCAACAATGTCTATAATGACAGCTGGTTCCAAGACTGGAACAACTAGAGGATGTACTGGTAGTCCACGATCATCCATTTTCAGTGTCTGATCACTGCCCTATAACTGGCAGACAACCATAGAAGGTCTCAATGGAATAACTCTACATGTTAAGCACAAACCATAGATCAATACTAACAAGAGATGAAAATAGATTTTTGAGAAGGGATAAAGATGAATAAATCATTCATATTTTTTGAAACATGGATACATGGCATATATAATCGCTACATGGCATGTTCCCTTAAGACTTGACATGGGTGTGTACTTCCTCCATCCCTGGTCATGTAACACCCCATACACAAGATGTGTTGTCCTAACACAAGGCATGTACATGAATCCTCTTCCCCTACCCGAGTTCTTCTACATGGTTAAGCCACACGGTTCTCCAAGAGCAAGGCTAAACGGCGTGTTAGTGCCAGACGAGGCATGTACCAGAAGAACATCGTCATCCTGCATTGTTTTTTACATTTCCAGATTCAAGGGTTATACTACACATCATGTACACTCTTGAAAAAATGTGTAGAACCTATGATTTCATCCATCTGTATCGTTCGTCACACGGGTGGACACAAGTTCTACACAACACGACGTGTACAACTAGTACACGGCGTGTTTCACCAAAGATTTCTAAACCATGTGTCTCTTCCCACACAGTCGGTGACATAGTTAGAGACTACACATCGTGTACATGTAGTACACACGGTGTACCCATGAATAATAGTTCTTTCCCAAACAGATGGACACATGGTGTGTATTAGTCATTACATGCCGTGTATTTGGGGTTTTTCTAGATAGTAAGCCTCAGAAACTACTATGGATCCCAGAAAATCGCCGAAACGAACATTAAAGTGCCAAATTCTAATCCGTGAGGTCCCATACTCCCAATGAATAAAATCATGTCCACTCATACAAGTCATAAACAAGGACAACAATGCAATAATCCACAAAATACTGCTCCATGAGGGAACACAACACCAAAAGAACAAAATAACGGCATTCATTCAAACAAAAACATACACAAAAAAATAACTTATAAGAAGTGGGTATTCTATCAAGACATCTATTACAATTGTCTGAATATCCATCACAATATCTTTCCCAACAACATGTAATTTATAATGAAAACTAAATGGAATGGAAAGAATACATGACATGTTATTTTTATCATGTTCCTATATGATGCATGAGATGTTGTACCCTCATCTTATCAGGTTGAAACAAAAATAGAACCTTAATAATAACAATAATAACAAAAGAAAACATGTGAATCACCCAATGGTGAAATAAAATAAACTGTAATAATTGGAAAAACCATAAAAAATTCAATAATTAGGTAGATTGGCCTTTCCCTGTACATGAGTTAGATATTCCAAGACACAACTTATTACCATGTACCAATTCCTTCTTATTGCTTGCTATAGGATCTAAAAAGTATGTCATGAATAAAGAATTCCATTGATACCACTTTGTAATGTCCCGGTTACGAAAGCCGCCCAAAGGTGCCCCATACCCGGTGGGTCACATTACTTCAAGCACATTTCGTCAAATTCCAGAGGTTGCCGAAAATTAGTGACAACCTTGGGTGTGACTGTGGGGAATCTATTCCCTCAAAGGAAGAGTAGCATAGTGAATGTAAAGAAAATACCAATAGTGGTAGCTGTAAAACATGCAATAGGTAAACATGTGTAGTAATAAACAACCAGAGCACGCACACACACACACACACACACATATATATATATATATGATGTAGGATACATATGTCTAGGAAAGAATCCATACAGTTTACAATTATGGAACACAATAACAAACCAATTTACAACAGAAAACAGATAAAATGATCCACAATATCACAAGCCTCTGGTTGGTCCCATGCTCCCCAGCACAGTAATCATGTACCTGATGTAGAAGGGTGCTTACCCTGATCTATACTTGCAACAATATAATATTTTTGGGCCCAAAATCATGATCCCAATTGGGCGTGATACAAAATCCATGTAGTCAACCACCCAATGATATGTGCCGAACAATATTTGAATATATACGGTAGGCTATAATCAAAATGAATCAATAAACAAGGAAGTACTAAAAAGTAAACACTCAAACAGTTTCAAATACATTCAATTATAAGAAATAATTTAAGAAGATAATCATTAGAAAGGAAAACTTTGGGAACTACTCACAGCCTAATCCCTTTAGTCCAACCAAAAAAAATAAAAGAAACCCTCTAGGAAGTACACACAATCTAACCCCTCCAGTTCAGCTTTTGCATAGACTCTCTAAAGAATCACTTATAGTAAATTCCCCCTATAGTCTCGTATCAGTATCTAAAAGGCGCTACTGGGAAGCATTCAACATAAAATTCCCCCTATGACCCGCATCGAGGAACTACAGACACTATGAGGAATCAATTACATCCATTCCCCTTATGGTCTCTCATCGTAACAAAAAATAGACACTCTAGAGAAGCCCTCAACGTCCATTCTCCCTATGGTCTACTACAATAGGTTCCCATGACCCTGTTTTAGTCAATCAAGTAGAAAATATTTGACGGTCAAATTATACCTCATGAACTACTTGGATAAACAGTCTACAACATATCAGCATGACAAATAAATAATGTTACTCCATCCTATCAGCTCTAGGAATGGAAAGCAAGCAGCCTAACATGCTAAGTAAGACCAAACATACTTAAAAAATACAATCATGGTCAAGACATCTATAACCTAGAAATTAACACAATTCACATTGAATTGAAATTTACTCAATCATATAAATCACAACAGGAAATAAGAGGGTTAAAAACATAAACACAAAATACCATGATCAAGGAAATTTGGCACTTCTTCACATATTACTCAACGTCTATCTATGGAAAGGGAAAAACCACATACCTCAGCATCGTATGATCAATATACTCCAGTTTCAGCCCTTATATCGACTTAAAATGTAGTAGATATACAAAAAGACAAAAAAAAGTTCAATTGGACATAACTAACGAGAGAAGAGAAATCTGGAAATGTGGTTTATAAAGAAGAGAGAACTCACCGATGTGATTCCAAGGCCACCGATAGAGTTCGATTTAGACATGGGATGGTCTATCGAGGGCTCGGGGAAATATCGGAGTCATACTGATTCTCTTGGTTAATGAAGGTGAAGAAGAATGCACTCCTTCCAATTAGACATTACCATGTCCCGATTAGTGGAAAAAAGTGCACGACATGTACTTTAGTATTAAAAATATTGTACTTTCCCTTATTATCCCCCACATAAGGCGGTCTCCAGGTCACCACACTCGGCTATTACATGGCCAGAAAATGGATATGTGCGGAAAAAGAGTACCTTGCAAGTACATATAAGTATAAAGAATCTACTTCCAAAAATTTCTAGGAACACCAATTTTTCTCAAAAACACCAAAATAGTGAAAATCATACCTGAAAAGAAGATATTGTATCTTAGAGTTATATTCTACTTTACATATTCCAATTAAATATAGTATTATTATCTTTGTTATGATATTTTATTTTTAAAATTTACCCAACAATTTTTTATATTAAATAATAACACAAAACTGATGATCTAATTATTTTATTAATAGAGATAATAGATAAATGGTATTAAAAATGTTAAAATAAATATAATTTCAGATAATTTATATGTCCAACAAATTTTATATATGAAATCGACCTATTCGAAAAAATAGTACATTTGAAGGTAACTTGTTTTCTTAATATTTTTACAAATCAATGAATTAAATAGTGTAAAAATTGACATTATTGATTATTTATCAAAATAATGATTTATTAAAATATTAAAATTTCATAAAACATTTTTAGAAATATATGCTACTTGGAAATTCTCTAAATCTTTATATGTTAATTATATATGGTAATATTGAAATCAGATATGAAAATACATTTCCCTTTTAATATTGATTTTTTACCCTAGTTAAAAATTAAATAGAATTACTCAGTGTTCATTAAATTATGATGTATAAATTTACAGAAAAAATTCATAAAATTTATTTTTCGATTTTATTACAATCATATATTATATAATTTTCAAAATTGGGATATTTAGGTCACTTTTTGATGTGTTGTTATATTATTATAATTTATTTTTTTTGGAGTTTTACAAATTTCCTTTCATCTCAACAATAAAATAGAACATCCTTCATCATTTCATCACAACAAATTGTGCATTAATAATCGTATATAACACAACCATTTCCCTTCCAAAAATAAATTAGTTATATTTTAGATGTCACAGTCTTCTTAAATGAATAAATCTAGTTATTTATGAGATGATTTAGAGGGAGCACATTGATGAAGGGGTAACCTTTACTTATGATTCCTATAGAAATATTTATTCTTCTACTTCCACATCAGGAGTTGAATCACTATAATGTAAAAAATATAGTATCACTAGTATAATGAGATGTTATTATGATTATTGAACAACAATATTCCTCCTTTTATCCATCATATAAAAAATGAAATCACCACACGTGTCTACTTATAACTTACCATCTCTATGTCATGGGATAACATATTTTCACCACCACCCTACCTAGATGGGTATAATGATGGAAATAATAACTATATTTGATTATTATATCATTATATTAAATTTGAAATATTTTACAACATCGACTACAAAACCATTCAATCATTATATGAATGTTATTTCTTCTCTTGTGTACGTACAACATACCATCTCTACAATGCAATATGATTCATTATACATGAAATTCACTAAATAATGATTCCATAAATGAATTTAATGAATAAATATGATATATATTATAATAATATCATTCATTAAATTATCTAACTGTAACCTATAATAAGGATCATGAAATTATTCGAAAAAATATGCATCATAAAATAATGTATTAAATAAAAGGATAATGAATAATAATGAAATGTTATTAATAAAATGATGATAATATGATCCTATATTATATCAGAAAAATTATAACAATTCTGAAAAAATTTAAAGACTATATTTAAATTCTTATACAAATTATTCAGATTCATTAAATGGATATCACACCTATGGTAATGAAAATTTTACCATCTTAATTATTATGTGAGATTATTTTTAAGTAACTATTTTATGGGGTATATTTATAATCTCTATCCATGTTTCCTAAATATTAGAGATTATTTAAATTCTTCTTTAATTTATTAATATAAATTTTACTTGTTGGTAAATTATTATTTACTGGTATAAAAAGATTCATTATTCTTCATTCAATATAATGTATTTTCTGACGTTCATACAAAATATTAAAAGAATGTTTTCTTTTAACTCATACTGAAGCAACATATATTTAATCCTTCATTATACTTTATTTGCATGAATATTCATTTAAAATATTTCATTTTTTTACAAATATATATTTTTATATTATAACATGGTGGAATTCTTTAAAAATAAAATATTTTTGAAAAAATGATATTTTCCTCTAGAATTTTTTGCAAGTGTTTTATCAAAATTATTTCCCCTAAAAGATAAGATACACTAAAGAGTGGTATATTTTGACCCTTATTATTATGTTGTTTTTATTTTGATAATGATGTAATTTTATCTATGAAATACATTTGTTTAATATAGATTATGATGGAATGAGATTTAAGAAACCTAGTTAATTCCTTGGGTTGTTATATGATAAAGAATTTATGTATTTTTCGCATAGTTATGAATGATTTCATCATGATATGGATGAGACGTATATCGCTCTTCAATGAATTGTGTGATTATTTATATCTTATGTGATAAACATGGATAGAATGGTAAATGATCATGGATCAGTAACAAAGGTCTTGAATAAATACTGAACATGGTTCAGTAATGGAAATTTTTTATTATTATTAAATTATCAATGATCCTAGATTATTATAATGTGATTTTCCATGATAATGTGTATGCCTCATGTTATATGTCTTATGTTTTGACTATTTTCTGTAATTCTCTATAAACATTTTTTTATCTCATGATATGATATAATAATGTTCTATATATCAGATATGATTTTCAAATATTATTTTCTTGTGTATTATTATAATTATATGATTGATATATTCCTTGTTTACCCTTAATGAGCATCTGATCTCACCCTTTCTTTTTTAAATTTTCCCCCGGTTCTAAAGAAGGCTATTAAGTATGTTATGTAAAAAATACTTCCAGTGATGAAGAAATAAGTGGGAGATAATGTAGATGTATTATGAACCAGTTGGTTATGATTCCTGGTATCTAATGACATATAAAATATAAATTCTTATTTTGGTGTTGTTTAATTTTGTAATTATTATTATTTAATTCTCATGTAATATTTATGTGTGTAATGTATGGTCTGTTATAGATGGTATCATAGGAAAGGAATAGTGGTCCAATGAAAACAAGGATGATAAAATTGTTGTAATAACCCAAAGTATATATCGAAATATAGGTTACCGTATTAGAATTTTAGAAATGACTATGAATAAAATATGATGAAACCGAAGGTGTCATCAATGTATATTTTAACCATGATTATGTGGTTTTAAAATTTTGATTATTGTTTCTAGAATTATTTTTCATGGATTTAGTCAATGGTTGGAACCCAAAGGAACCTCGTAAATGATGAATGTGAAGTTAAATTCAATGATTATACTCCTGAGAAACCAAATGTAATGGGATATTGAATGAAAAATCGTGTAACTATGATCACACAACCTGATATAGCTATAAATCTAGTAGGAAATCCAAAAAATAAAAGTAGGGAACAACATTATGTTGAGTACTTCATGAGGTATTTTCCACCGTCTGTTAGTGGGTCTTCAAATCCATTAGCAGCTAGACAATGGATCAGTAGATTGAAATGATATATTCAGTTCTCTAATGTTTAGAACATGATAAATTCATCTTAGCAGTATATCATTAGGAAGGTGTAACAGATTAATGGTGGAATCATGTAAATAATTAGAGTCAAATAGACAATATTGAATCCAAGTGAGGGGATAAGATGAGAAATATATATTTCAATAAGTACTTTCATCATATTATTAAAAAATTGAGGGTGAAGGATCTAATTTATATTATGAAAAAGGCTGATGAAACTATTTGTTCCAACAAATCAAAATTTTCCATAATTGAATGGTACACATCTATAATTACAATCCAACCTGATAGAAATATTATTCAATTATTTTGCGGCCTAAAACCATGTCTTTATAAATAATTAATCATAAGGGACTTCAATAGCTATGAGAAAATAGTTCGATGTGTTCTAAAGGATGAGAAGTAGGTGGGATTATCGCACTAGTCCTATAGGTTCGAAAAGAATATAAAAATGGAATTGAAGGGAAAATCTAAATACCATACTAAAAAGAAGATGATTTTTCGATTTTCTGAAATATATGGAAAATACATGGAAAAAAATGTATTAAGGGGACTAGAAAATGGTTTTAGTGTGTAAATGAAGTTCATCGAGTAGTTGAATACTCAAGTTATGGAAAAAACATCTAAGGATCCAAATAAATAAATTGAAACACATAATTCACCTCATACACATCAATGATACATGTGCAAGGTTATGTGGAATTATTATAATAAATACTATAATCCAATGATTATTGATGATGATCAACATCAAAAAACACTTAAGTCCAAAGATAAAGTCTAGTCACATGTGATAACTATTAACAATAATGAAGTTGTGAAAGGTATACGATGTATTCACTATAAATAAGAAAATATTATATTTTATTATTAACCTAAGTACACATTTATTTTTGATGTGTTATCTATGGGTATCGTCGTTTTACAACAATAATTAGATGTAGTGTTGGTTGTGACAACTCGTATTGTCAAAACTACAACTTTAATCATTTCTAATTAATATCAATTTAACTATTAAAGCAATGTGCATACATGAAATCTTGGGATCCATACTATAGTTGGATTTTATGTGATTCTTTTTATGGATTCGATTTCCCTATATAAATCTTATATAAATTTCCGTCGAAAGGAAGTCACATTTCATTTTTCAGATCATTCTATGAGCATCACTATTGAAATGATAAATATGTAATTTTAGTAGAAATATATTATATCATATAGGACTTGATTCCAAAAAATAATAGATAGTTATCACAAATTTCTATGTAAAAACTCATGATTTAGAACACACCTATTGTAAAGGAAGTTGATGACGTATTTCAAGAAGAATTTCTTGGTCTTGCACCAAATAGTGAGTTTGACTTTTCAATAAAACTCATACTAGTTTTTATACTTATTTCAATATAAAGTTAATGAATAGCACTAATTTAGATGTTGTAATTGAAGAAGAAACTATAAGAGAATAATGAATATGGATTATTATTCCCTTGTGTGATATATTTGGGAGCACATGTTCTATTTGTTAAGATGAATGATTGATCAATATGACTCTGCATTGGTTATCGAGAAATAAGAACGATCATTGTCAAGAAAAACATATCATCCTCACCCATTTATTACTTATTCCACAATATACATGGAGATCAATACTTTTCCAATAACGATCTTCATTCATGATATCATCAATTAAGGGTCAAAAAGTAAGATATACCAAATATGTCTTTCTATACCAGATTTGGACACTAGGAATTTATTGTAATTTTTTGGTCATTCTAATTCTACTGCAATATTCATGGATTTAATGAATATAATATTTATAGACCATCTGCATCTCTTTGTGGTACTCGTTATAGATAATATTTTTGTCTCTTATCTGATCAAGGAATAGAATAAATATCATTTGAAAATTATAGTAAATACAATGTGAAGAAATAAGCTTCATGAAAAATTTACTATGTGTGAATTTTGGCTCCCAAACGTTTAATTTTATTGGTCACATACTCAGAAGAAAGTGGATATATGTGTATTGAGCAAAAACAGAAGTTATTGAAAGTTGGTAGAGACAAACAACGGTAACTGGCATTTGAGGATTTCCTGGATTGGATGGATATTTTCGATTTATGGTGATATATATTTTGATAAAAATATAATCGATTCACAATGTTGACTTGGAAAAAAGTAAAGTTCACATAAATGGAGCAATTGGATGTGAATTTCAATGAAAACAATAAAGTTACCCAAGGAACTTGTGCTCACAGAACTTTGTAGTAGAGAATGGTTTCTGATCTAATGTGATAAATCTAATAAGGGGATGAGTTTTGTTATCATATAGAATGACATGGTGGTATGTTCTGCATCATGACAATTAAAATTCCATTAGAAAGACTATAAAACTCATGATTTGGATTTAGCTGTGGAAATATTTTCATTAATGAACGGAAGGATTATCATTTGGGTGAAATGTTTGATATTTGAACTAATAAAATATTATTAATGTATATTTTCACACAAAAGGATATTAATATACGTCAATGATGATGGTTGGATTTGATTAAATATAACAAATTCTTAGTACATTGCTACCCTGAAAAAAAAAAGTTTACATATGCTTTGAGTCGAAAAGACCATTTTTTCCTATCCATGATAACTATCACAAAAGATCCAATATTATCGATTTTCAAATAATGGATCATGAAATTTTAAAATAAGGGGATACATATTATCCTTCTCAAATGAATGTTCAACCATCCATAAAAGTGATGATTAAGGAGACACATAATAAATACGTAGAGAAATAAAGGAAGGTGAGAAATCTTCTAAAATTCAACCATGCTTTTGATGGAATAATAATGATCAGGAACCTTGTTTTTATTCCTCCCGTAGAAAAATTACATAAGGATATGATGGAAGAGACTCATAGTTCTTCATTATCTTTTTATCATGGAAGCACAAATTTGTAATGGGATGTGAAACAGTATTTCTAGTGGGATTGTATGAAATGATATGATTCTGAATATGTCGATTAGTGATTGGTATTTCAGAAATTTCACACTGAGAGAATGAAGTCTATGGAGTTGTTAATAACATTACCCATACATAAATGAAAATTGGAAAACCTTAGTATTGATATTTTCACTATACATCATAGAACATATAAAGGACATATTTCTATATGGGTTATAGGTTTTCATCTTACAGATTCGGTATAATCTATTGATATTTTAGAGGATTTATCTATTGATCATCTTGTTTGGATACTATTAAAGGGACTTGTAAGATTTCATGGAGTAAAAATTTCCATTATATTTATTTGGAACCAATGTTTACCATGATGTTCTGGTGATTTCTTCTGCATTCTCAAGATACAGAGTTATGTTTTATCACTACTTGTCACCCTCAGAAATATGGTCCGTCTAAATGGACAAAATAAACCCTAGAAGAAATTTTGAGATCTTACCGTATGGATTTCAAAGGTGTTTTGGATCGACACCATCCTTTGGGGGAATTTTCATAGAAAAATAGAATTCAATCCATTATTAAGATGGATCATTATGAATCCCTATATGAAAATAAGTGAATAATGACAATTTACAGGGATTATGGTTGGTAGAGAAAGCTATTAAGAAAATATTATATTTGATTAAATGGAAGAAAAAGTCAGATCTATTCAACAACACATAAGTGTAGCTCAGAGTCGAAAAAGTTTTTTGATGAAAATTGAAAAAAACGTCTAGATTGTAATGTTGGTGACCATGTGTTTTTATAAATATCTCCTAGGAATAGAGTAATGAAATGGGGATAGAAGGTCAATCCAATCCCAAGGTATATCAGTTATTTTGAAATTTTGGATCATGTACGGAAGGTAGCTTACCGATTAGAGGTTCCCCCAAATCTCTATGAAGTTCATGTTTGGTTCCAAGTATCTCTCCTAAAAAATTACATAGCTGATCATTCACATGTACTTAACTCCAAATTCATACCACTAATGCAAGACATTTCTTAATAAAAACAAAATTTAGATATTCTTGATCATAGAAAAAAAATGTTCAATGAAACAAGACCACTCTCTTGGTTTATGTTTTGTTAAAGAACATCCCATTTGGGGAAGAAATGTGCAAAATTGTGGATGAGATGAGGTAAATATATCCTCATGTGTTTACAACCATGTGATGAATTTCAAATGTGAATTTATATTTTCTGGGGGTAGAATGTAATACCCATATGTTTTTAAAGATATATTTTATAAATAATTTTAATTATTCAATAGAATGAATTTCACAAAATATTGATATTAAATGAACTGAAAAATGTGCTTCGTATAAAATTATCATTCTAATCTATCCATTATGTTATGTGAAAGAAATAATAGTCAATTATGAAAATGTATGGTGAATTCATTGAAGGATAATTATTTATGTAAAATAAATCAATTATATACTTTAATATTTTATTTAATAAATTTGGTGATTTAAATTTATTAAATTAAATTAATGAAATATATGTGTTATATACTTATTAAAATATTTTTTTATAATCATCCAACAGATATTATAGTCGTAGTGTATGAATAAACCCTATATGATATAGTAAACCACATATTTCTTTTCAAAAGGTAATTTTTCTCATTCTAATGGAGAACAATTTTTATTTTATTATTTTTATAGAGTACTATTTTTAGATTACAACATAAATAAGATATTTGGTATAAAGATATAAAAATTAACTTTTTTTTTAATTCTTGATATTTTTTTGATAAGTTTATGGTTTTGATGAATAGTAAAAAAAATAATCAAAATTATAATTGAAAACAACCTTTTCATTGAAATAATTTATCTAATTAAATTATATTATCATATGGTTTTATTGTATAAATATAAAATATTTTTATTGTTTTATATAGTTAACATTATTGGAATTAATTTTACAATGAATTAAAATATGACAATATTTAAATCATTTCCAATTTTTCTTAAAATGCGTTTACTCATTCTAGAAATGGATTATTTTTAAATTAATTAATAAAACAACAATGATTTGAATTTTGAAAATTGGATTCTATATTTGGAATCAGTTGGTCCAAATTATTTAAATATCATTATTTTTTTGGCATTATGAATAGAAACATCTATAATATTTATTAATATGGTAAAAGCATAAATCATGAAATTAAGGGTAAAAATAATATTATGAAAGCATCATAACACCTGTACTAATATCCTTGGATTAATATTTGTATAACTAAATCATCATTGGGTCAAAAATTTTATCCTTTTTAATCCCCTTGGATGAGATTAAGACATGTAAATAATTTTATTTAATGAAATGTTAAATATGTCATAATAAAATTTTAACAGCTAAATCATTTTTAATATAAGGTTAAAATGAATATAAATTCTATTTTAAAATCTAATTTTAATTATAATGTGTGTTTATTTTCCATTATTTTTTATCTGTATTCTTTAAAAAATAAATAATTACCTTAAAGGAATCTATATTGATGATGCATACAATATTTATTTGATGAAAAGTATGTACATTAATTTATTTCAAAATTATAATTACAAAGAAAATATAGAAACACATGACCAAATCTTATTATTATAGTATATCTCAACCATATTCATCCAAGTTTCGAGTAATCGACAATTTAGAGCCATACGTAAAAGATTATGAGATTTATATTATTTTATATAAAGTGATGCTAATGTTGTCACATTCACTTTTTAATAAATATAACATTTTTAATATATTATTTTTCAAAATACATATTCAAATATAAATATTAATCATTAATTAATAAATATGATATTCATGATGTAATTTTTTATTTAATTTCTAACATATTAATAGGTATATAAAATAGTTACACAAAACTGATGTTTTAATTATTTTATCAGTGGAGATGATAAATAAAAATTTATTAAACATATTAAAAAAATAATATTACGTAATTAATATGCCTAATTATTTTTATATAAGACCTTAATATATTTTTAATATCATAAAATATTTGAATCTAAGTTCAATTTCTATATAACAGTTTATAAAAATCAATGAATTGAAAATTGTCACAATTGTCACAATTTATTTTTAATAAAAATAATGGTTTATTAAATTATATAAAAATCATGAAACTGATTTAAACAAATTTTATTAATTATTATAAGGCCCAATAGTTTCTATGGTATTTTTTGAGGTTATAATTGATATTAGATAAGTAAATATTAAACCCTTTTAATACAGAAATATTTTCAAACCTATGTAACGATTAAATAGATTAACTAACTGTTAATTAAAATTATAAGGTTTAAATTGATATAAAAACTCATCTAAATTTTTTTTACCTATTATATTACAACCCTATATAATATAATATTCTAAATTGGGAAATTTGGGTGGATTTTTTATGTGTTTTTTATAAATTAATATTTTTTTGATGTTTACAAAAATCCAATAACATCATTTCTAAAATGTCACTTCCTCCCTCATTAGTTCACAAAACATTGAGCCCTAAAAATATTATATTTCAATAAATTTTCTCTTATAATATCCACTAGTTAAAACCTAGAGGTCCTAGGATACCTCAACGGCCAACTCCAGGGCTTTATGAGAAAATTTAGCAGGAGCATGTCGAAGAAGATGTGATTGCCTCTAGCAACACAATCAAACTTATTTCTTATTATAAATACTATTCATTATTAAATTAAATATAATGTAATGAATAAAATATATCATATATTTTAATACTTTATTTTTTTATGAAACAATACTATTCCACCTTTAATTCATCCTATGAAAAGTGAAATCCCCATGATTGTGTACGTACGACTTATCATCTACAAGAAATTGATTAATATGTATTACAACACCACCCTACATGGATGAGTATAATGATAGAAATAATCACTATATAGAATTATTATAACATTATATTGATTTTGAAATATTATAAACCATCTAATTTAGTACCAATCAACAATTATGGGAATAATATTATAGCTCGTGGGTACGTACATCGTACCGTCTCCAGGATGCATAGTGATTCATTCTACATTATCTTCATTAAAGTATTTTTGTATAAATTAATTTAATAATGAAATATGATATATTTTATACTAGTATCATTATGTAAATAAAATAAATCAAACCTACGAATATGAACAATAACTTATCTAAAAAAACATGAATAAGAAAATGAAGGAGTTAATTTTTGAATAATGAGTAATAATGAAATGTTTTTTAAATATGTATGATAATATGATAATATATGTTATAAAAAAGACTATTATTCCTAAATTTGTCAGTGATATTATTTAATTCATTATAAAAAAGATTTAGATACATACACATGAAATTAGACAAAAATTAACAGTTAATTTCACAATCACAATTAATATCTAATATTGATTATGTGTAAGTAATTACTAGGGTATATTTATCATCCATGTCTTTTTCTAAGAAATATGTAGTACTATTTCTATTCATATATAAATTTTTTAAAGTAAATTTCTCCCATTGCGAAATTCTTATTAAATGGTATAAATGGAATTATTTTTCACCATTCTATGGAACCTAATTTTCACTTTTGATAACTGTACGAGAATAATATTTTCACTTAACTTATTTTGAATGATATGATTTTTACACTTATAAAATTATTTATTTCCAAGAATATTAAATTATAATATTAAATTTTTATATTTAATTTAATTATTTTCAAATAAAATTTGGATTCATTTTGTGAAAATAAAACTTTTTTGAAGAATAAAATATATTTTCTTCAAAAATTACTTTCATGTGTTTTAACATAATTATTTTCTAACTAATATGATATTATTTTAGTAGGGTTACGTTTCTATCCCTATTAATAATTTGGTATGATTTTGTTTATTATAGAATTATGTATATGATATGCATTTGATTTATATAGATTAGGGTGGAATGTTGTTTAAGAAACCCATTTTATTCCTTTTGTTATGTTGTGATTAATTATTTATGTTTTTGTGTGACACATATGAATGATTTAATTGTATAATGGGAAAGACCAATATATCCCTCTCCTTCATGGGTAAAGATTTATATCTCTTGAGATAGACATATCTTGATTGGGAAATGATACTGGTTCACTATATGACTGGAATGAGGAGTGAACATGGATCAGTAATGGACTTCATCTGATATGATGAAATTGTATATGAACCATGTCTATTATGAAATGATTTTATATAATTCTGGGTTTTCCAAAAAATAAATTTCATATGTTATGACTACTTTCATCTATTTTTTATGATCATTGATGATTTATCAAATGAAGTGATATCATGCTATTTTATTTGTAGGATAAGATATTCAACTGTTATTTTCTTATGTCTTATGATTATGATAGGATTGATATCTCCCTAGTGAAAATTTACTACGAAAATTAGAAAATAATTTCTTATGTTTCTCTTCTAATGGTTAGTTTTAAGGTTATTAGGTATTTTTTTCCCAAAAAAGGGTCTATTTATGACAGAATAAGTGAAACACAATGTAGATATCCTATAATCCAGTTGTTAATGTTTTCCAATTTCTTATGACACTATACCAATACAGTCATGTCATGGATTTGTAATATTTATGATGTATATTCATCAATGTTGAAATAATATCTAATTATTAGAAGTATGGGAAATTATAATTCAATCATGTGGTCCACGTTAGAGTAGTTATGCAATGAATAATTATATATTAGTATACCGATGGTGATTGGATTTAGGTAAGGCCACACAACATGAGACACTACATAATGAAACTAGGAAATCGCTCCAAACTAGCTTAGAAAGACACATATTAAGGGTGTTCACAAAGACAGGGGGATCATCAAGAGGTACTTAGTAATTGTTGGCTGCTTCTAGAAAAGAAGGTGATTCACAAAGGGGTGCAGACTAATGAATACTAGACCCTCATAAAGCATGGATTCACCTTAGCATTGGACTTATTAGAAGTCTTCTCCATAATGGCATAATGCATCATAAAACCTCGAGAAACCCGAACATGCTCCATACTTCATGAAGGCTATAGTCCTTCATGAATTTAATACTTACCATATGTCAGTACCATGAAGAATAATGGAATACCTAGATCATAATGCTCAATTACCTTTGGCAATCAATTTTTCTATCAGGTTCATGTTTCTCTGGAGCGTCGTGAAATAAGATCTCAGATGGCGAATGGTCTGGGTAAAAATAGTAATAAGGGGGGTTTGTGGTATTTATAGGAAAATGGTTTTAATGATGATTTTGGTTCTCACAATGAATAAAAATGGATATTATGAAGTGAAAGGGAACCGTTGGACTCACAGAGGTATAACCAACATACTTCACAGTCATGGTGCATAGGTGCTCATGAGGATAGGGTAAAAGAAAAATGACTCCATGAAGTGGTAGGGCACTATTGGACCCCATCAGAAATGAAAAGTTGACATCAATTTCATTCTCAGTAATGGTTCTGATGGATCTATTCATAGGTGCTTTCGGAAATTGGTTGATCGATGGATTTGGTTATTGTATATATGTTGATTTTCCCAAGACTGACCATTTCGTTGTCCATGTCCTTATTAGAACTATTTTTGTTTCCAAATATAAAAAAATAATTTAACTACCAGAATTCATAGGATTATAAAATTGGTATAAATACGACAATCTTATAAATAATAAAACATAAAAGTTTATTTAACTCCGTATTTTATGGATTATTACTAGTCCTTGGGTTTTTCATATTACAAGTAATCACCTAAGGGTATTTATCAATGGAAGGAGTTTCATAAATTCTATTTATTTTGTTCGATTATAAAAAATATGAAAAAAACATGGGGTGACTATAAATATCATCATAAAATCATCATCATAATCATTATAGGAAGCATTATATAATGGCATTGAATGTGGAAATTCCTATAAATGAAATATCATGTATTAGTAATGAATTGACATTCATATTTTTCATTTTCCAATAACATACATAACATTAAAACATCATTATAATGACATATAATTCAGAGTTCACTATTCAGAAAATAAAATTTATGTGTGTAATATGACAATGGGTGCACCTGTTATATCATAACATTTACATAATCATCGATCGCACATAGATCTTATATCAATAATTAAAATAAATAACATGTGGAAAAGAATGTGTAACATTTCATGAAATATGCATTCATGAATGAACTTTTTAGTTAAAAAATAAATAGGCAATAGCATAATTATTATAAGAATTATACATATTGAGTGAAGAAGAAAAAATCTCATTAGAAGTAAAAGATTCATTTTTGTAAAGATGTGTTATTTTGGAAAAGTTTTATAAAATTTATAAACTCATATTTCAAATATGAATTTCTTAGAAATGATAAGGTAAAGATAAATAATATAGATTTACGGAATACTAATGTACCATGGGAATTAAAAATGTAATAAAAGTGGGAAATTACATAGGAAATGGAGTTGGGTTTGAGAATCCCCTTACCTTATATAGAAATTCAGTATTCCAATAAATTTCATGATAGTAAAATAAAACTAGTTAATTATTAAATAAATTAAACATTATATATGTTTTTTATTAAACAGAATTTTTTTTTGATTTATAGTCACGATGTTGTGTTATAAAGTTCAATTTTGTTGTTCATGGAGTGTCCATTTTATGTGTTTTCATGGCCTGATTTCCTGTTTATAAGTATGGAAATTAAATAAAAATTATAATTATTCTGTAGAATTTAAATTATATATTATTAAGGAACGTACATAATTTAGTTGGCCTTATATATAATTTTTTATCTATTGTGATGACAATTTATTATTTAAAATGTTGATAAAAAGGGTTTTATTTGTTTTAGTTATTTACGACCATTGTGGGATTATATAATCACGAATATATATATATATATACATATATATCTGTGTTTTCCATAACATTATAAAACTTATAATATTTACAAAAAATAATATTTATTAATAATAACGATTTTATGATCAGCCGTGAATCAACTATTGAAAAATGAAAATGCATCATCCACGATGGTGGTAAATCAATAGAAAACGAATTCTATATTCAATTTTAGAAAAATTGTAAATTTTAGTAGATTTGATAATGAAGTATTCAATTAACATAATAAATTTCTAGAATAAAAAATATACTAGAGTAATAATTCCAATATGATAAGTTGAGGTCATGAGAGGATAATAAAATAAATTAAATTGATATGAAATTAAATGGAAAAGAATGAGGATTTTATACAACTAATTTATCCTCCTTGATAACCTTCATAGGAAAAAGCACTTATTAATTTGATGAAACCCAGAAATATTGGACATGGGGGAGGATCTTTGTAAGAGTATGTGATAGATTATGTACACCCATCAAACATTGGATGTTGTGTGGAGTGCATGTGGTGAGGGGTTGAATTTATAGGGGAGAGGAGGGGTGTTTTATCATTATTTTATTCATTATTTAATTATTTTGTCTCAATATAATGAATATTTAAAACATTCTCACTAAGTGTATTAAAATAATGAAAGATAGTTTGGTATTTTTGGATTAAATTAGCATTACATCATTAATTACTAAAAAATTCATGTATTTAGATTTGTTTTAAAAAATTAATGAAATTTTCAATTCAACAAAAATTCATGTATTTCATAAAAATCCAAAACAAAATAATCCAAACCAATTTCGGACATAAAACATTCAAAAAATTGTCACTATTTTATGATAATAGTTTTCGAAAATATAGAAATTAAATTTTTAATTAAACCGATATTGTATTTGAAAATTATCCTTGTCAAAATTATAACAGATTTTATGACACATTGAAAAATTAATTAATGTCTCAAAGAATAATATTATAATAATAAGACATCATTATATTAATATATGAGTATATTTTATTAATATAAATATATTTATAAATCATAATATTATTTAAAAAATTTAAATTAACATTTATGTTTTACAAAGGACCTAAAATTAATTTCAAATTTTAAAAATATTTATTTTATTATACTTTGATATAATTAAATAATATTTTCATTTAAAAAATTCATAAACATTGTTGATAATTTTATATGTGAGGATAATATTTTATTGGCTAGATTACTGTTTATAATGGTCAGGTTACTATTTAAAATTTATTTGTTCCTAACTTATTTGACTATCGATTATTTCAATATTTATTTAAGAGGATGAGGACTTTTAAATATATATAATCTATGTATGTGTTTTACACCATATTGGATAGTTATATGAAGAAAATTAATTGCATAGATAAAATATTGGGATATTACATTCTTCGCAGCCTTTTGAAATTTCCCCCGCAAATGTTTTTTGCATAAAAAGGTGGCGCTACTTCTCATGCATCACCTTATTTATATACTACCTCACTTCATCATACATATGGTTCCTCCAAAACACTATGAAAAGGTGAATTTTATTATTCTGTTGAACCTTATCTATAATATCCAGACTCTTTACCAGCCGCTCCTCAAGGTGATATTATCTTCAAGATATATCACCTCAGAGTTCAGTATGTGTGAGGGATATGATATGCACTACCACTTGAGAGATACATGGAAAATGTCTTTAAAATGAGCCATAATTAGTGTAATTGAAATGAATTAAGTCAGTTCCCTTATCTAATCAGGGATATCAAATTTTCCAGCGTACCTCGAGCTATGCATCCCTTTATCCAAACTGGATGACACTCTTCCATGGTGATATTCAAATGAATACATTATCTATGACATAGAACTCCAATTCTCTTCCATGTTTTCCATCATAACTATTTAAATGACTAATAGAATCATTGATATGTTACTCGATGTATTTAACCATCTCAGACATATATTGCACAATATTAGTTCGATATATATTTCATTCCCCAACATCATCCCATCATGTTAATGTAATACATCGATTTCCAAACATATATTCTTATGGGTACATTTGAATACATGAGTTAAAGATATTATTTTATGATAAATAAAACAATGAGAGTGGATAATCCAATCAATTTGTGAATTCCATTGAATATGATTATAGTATGTCTTTGAGTTTCATAATATTCCTTTTAGATTGGCCACATGTTTGGAAGCAATAGGACAAGCTGTAATTCAATTTAGTACACAAAAAATGATATAGACATCTTGAGAAATTATATTTGATTATTCGATAATGATCTGAGATGATCCAAAGGGGACCCCAAGCAGTCTCTCCAAAAATAATTATAATATATCTTTTAATGTAGTTCAAGAGTGAAATATTCTAAAATTGTTACAATTTGTGCAGCCATGGTGAGTCTTTCCACTAAAAGCCTTGTTGCATTGTTTTCTTTGATATATATTTGGGATTTTAATGATGACTTAAACAATGAAATTATTACATTTACTCATGGGTATAATAAATGGGTGAAAAACCATTTGGACTACATTAAATCTTATATATCTTTTTGACAGATCAATCTTCTTGAGATATATTCTGCAATAACCTTCTTCATGTTGTCCCGATAGAAGTGTTCGTGAAGATAATGGTACATGATGGTTCTTCTATAATTTATAGATAATGCTAAGATATATACATTATTTTATTGTTTCATATTTATATTTGGGGAAGATGATATAGAAATCATTGTTCCAAACAATAACACACCATAATCATCATTATATAACTCTTTCAACTTCCCTTTCATTACTTCATTAATTTTATTTTGATTCTACATATCATTGGTTTGTTCTTTCATGAACTAATCATCTATAGAATGGATAGGAAATAATTTGGGAAAGGATTGATGTACTTTCTACCATTTGGATTTCCAAACCTATCCTTTATATGTCCATGATGATTGTGTTTTTTTATAAATTCATATAATGGTTTGGGAATTTAATTAATTTCTACTAATAGAATCAACTACCTTATTTTCATTCCCATGATGATAATTAATAGAGTAATCATTGTCCTTTATTATCCCTAACCATCTCCATTTACAAACATTAAGTTGTGTATGTGTGAATATATAATTTAGGCTCTTGTGATCAGTATATATTGAAAATGTATCACCATAAAGGTAGTTCCAGTAGATTCTCAATGTTAATATCACAACCTCTAGCTCCAAATCATGTGTCATGTGGTTTTTCTCATGAGTCATCCACTAACATGAGGCATAGAAAATCACTTTATCATTATGCATGAGTAAAAAATCCAAGACATTCTTTAAATCATCCTTGTATATTAGAAATCATTATCTACTATTTGATAATGTGAGTATAGGTTCTGTGATCTGCCTAATCATTATCTCTCTAAAAATACCACACATTCATCCATCCTTACATAAATTACCCATTTCCTTGAAAATTAAATAGTGTCCTAGACAATGAAGAAAAATTTCTGACATAACATCGGTAGAACCCTGCTAATCTATGAAATCCATGTTTTTCAATTACACTTGGGGGACTAGTTCATTCTTCAAATAACATTGTTTTTGAAGGGTCTATATAAATTCCATCACTTGTGATCATGTGTCCAAATATTGGTACTTTCATTATCTAGAAATCAAAATTTCTAAACAAGGAAAATAACTTCTCTTTATTTATTGTCGCAATCACAATCTGTATATGTTTATCATATTCTTACTGTCTCTTTGATAAAATTATTATATCATCAATAATACTACCGTAAATTTCATATGGTAGTGTTTAAAGACAATATACATCATATACATTGATATTTTAGGGGGATTAGTAATTTTGATAGGAATTTTGAGAAACATATTGTTCCCATACATTGTACGGAAGGTAGAAATATGAATATCTCAATTTTTCATTATTATATAATGATATCCATTTCAAATATCCACATTTGAAAATCATTACGATTTTCATAGATGATCATACAATTCATAAACCCATGGAATATAATATTTTTTCCATATGGTGAACTAATTTAGATCATGATAATCGATACATAGCCACATTGATCCAACCTTTTTCTTCAAAAAGAGAACTATCCCCCCATAGGGTGATGCACTGGGGCATATTAATTGTTTCCCAAAAATCTGTTGTACCTATTCTTATAACTCCTCTAGTTAAAAGGATTTAATCCTATATAAAATTTTTAGATAGGATTATTTAGGGGGATGAGTTATAGTGGGAACTCTACCTTAGGATCTGGATTATTTTTTGTTATCTCATCAGGAAATAAGAATCTATATTCCATCAAAATTATATTTTCCCATAGATTGATACATTCATTTTATAGAACCGTTTTATATTGTTTTGATTATTTTATGGAATGTAACACCCCAAGCTTCCACGGTACATTTTCCTTTGAATAATGCAATGGCGTGCATTGTATGCAACTTCGAGATTCTAACACACCACAACCAATCGAACTAGTCGTTATGAATAGTAATACCTAATTTTTGAAATTTTATAAATTCTATCTCTCAAAATGGACCTTATTTTTGGATTTGAAATATCTAAATTAGCCTAGGGTGAAATTTTGGTACTTTTCGGATAACATTCATATTTTGATAAATAGTGAAAATTACTAAATTTTAATTAAAAACAACTTTTTAAATCAAAATAAATAATATTGGAAAATTATGAATTTGAGTGGTTTTAAAGTATATTTAGAATATATTTTTACCATTTAATTCAATTTTTGTCATTGGACATAATTTCACAATTAAACCAGATAGAAACAATTTTCAATCATTTGATAGTTATTATCTCTTAAAAACACGTTTTTTATTTTAACAATGGGAATTAATTTTAAATTAATTTCTGCCACTTATGTATTTTGAATTTGGAAAAATGGATTCCATATTTGGAATCAGGATTTTCAAATTGTGTAAATAGTTATCTTTTATTTTTAGACATTTTGAATAATTACTTCGGTAAATATTTTATTTACCATGGTTAAAGGGTAAATCCGGTAAATAAGGGTTAAAAAATAATATTATAATAATACTAAATTACCCTAAAACGTGTCTTAACCCTATTGGTTGATACATGGCCGACCATGGTCATCTTTGGGTCGATTTTGGGACCCCATGGATCCACTTGTAAGTGATAGGGACACATTATTTTAATTAAGTTAAAATGAATACAAAAATGACACAAGAATATATCTTTTAACAAAACAATTGTTAAATAGGGTTATATATGTTGGATTTTAGACTATAAATATTAATTAGAAAGATATAAATATTTCCTACATAATTATATTTTATTTATAATTTTTAAACATTATATAATTAAATTTATTTATGACACAATGATGATGGAGTAATTACCATAATATTAACATATTTAAATAATTGATATTATAAATACCCAAATAAATATAATTTGATTCTTTTTTATGAATTAAAATAATTTTATAGGATAATATGACATGTTAGTATTGCGTTAATTAATGTTTTCCGAAGTAAACATTCTGTTATGATTTTTAGAAAAATCAATTATTGAATAGTGTCAAAATTGACATAAAAGAGTTTTTAAAACAAATATTATATTATTAATTGATATTAAATTCCTAAAAATCTAATGTTCGTCCAAGAAACTTATATAATGATATTTTTATCATTAATGGATCACTTGGGGGGTCGGTTGGACGTATATAGTAAGTTTATTAACAATATAATATAAAAATACAAAGTGGCATGGTAAGTGTCGAACAAATTAACTAATACATAAAACTAAAAGATAAGGATAATATAATGACCCAAACCTGTCTAAATTCTATTGGATGAGTGTTTTTCAACCCATACCAACCTTAACCTTTAAATAATCCACTTTTGAGCCATTAGAAACCGAATATGAATTTATTATAAAATAATATTTCTAGCTTTTCCAAAGGTGCCCCTCACCCCTCTTATAAAAGGGCACTCCCCCTTCTCATTACTTCACACATTCAAAGCCTTTTGGATCGGCCAAACCCTACCCAAATACTCTCTAAACTTCCCTAAATACAACCTAGAGGCCTTATTGTGATCATAAATCCATCCTATGGAGCCCTTTTGATCAAACCAAAAGGAAGAGCCCCAAGAAGAGGTAATGATTTCACCACCCTTTTTCAAGTTCCATTCTTCTTCCACTTCTTCTTTTTTTGTTATTTCTATTCTAAAATAATAAACCTAGTATCTCCTATATAATTTAATATTATTATAAATATGGTAAAACCATATTCAGTATTCTATCAACCCTTTGAATAAAATGTCACCATACGTGCGTACGTATGGCTTACCGTCTCCACGTCGTAGTGTAATTGTTATTCAAAAAATTATTATTTGGATGGGTTTAATAATGATGTTTAATTCATGTAAATAATAAATATAACATGATAATTATTCTGTATATATGATATACCACCCAATTATATATTATTTTAATATCAAAAAAATGATATTGTCGCTCGTGCGTACGTATGGACTACCGTCTCCAGGAACACGATGAGATTCATTCTCTATCGTATCCATTCAAGTATAATAATAATTTTATGATTTAAAAATAATATTTAAGGACTTTATATCATTCTGGATATGAATAAGATACATCCTTTCCATGACAACCAGGACTTACGTATCAAAACATATACAAGAAAACTAGTAAGTTAACACCCGAAACGACGATAATTATATGATATTATTAACAAAGCAATTGTAAAAGATAATTTATGATATCATATTAATGTATATGATTATTGAATAATTTAATAAAAACAATTCACCATTATACAGTAGGTTAACCTACCGTCGACCAAGTAAAAAGTACAAAGTAAGGGATTTTTTTATCTCACTTTTAATTCCGTGAGAATTCCATTGTTCATCATTTATTTATTTCATGTGGTGTGTGTACTGCCCATGATTGTATTCATTGTGTAATATACTTGAATTTATGGATAATTACATCATCATGGTATGATCCTTCTTTCATCAGTGTATGTTTCTTAAGTTACCTAATCGATAAGGGAATTTGAAATTTCAATTTCCACTCATTTGACTTTACGTATATTTCATTGATTATATTACTCCAAGATTATGTGTGGAATCACTATTCATTTGATTATGTCATAATTTCCACTCCCCTTTCTGTGGATATACTTTTTATACACATAATAACTCCATTTATAATTTCTCAAGTCATCGATATGAATTGGATAATAGTAATTTTAACTCCTTCTCAATTTGTTGAGTTAAACATTCAATTCATTGGTGTTGTTTTTACAACATAATGTGTGAATGTCCTTTGATTGTTTTACACTGAATATCCAATCATATTTAGTGTATTTATATTTTTCACACATAACTATGTCGTTGATTTATCCTTAACCTAAGGATACAACCTTTATGAGATATTTCATCTCAATTTACATTCCATTTAGACTTCATTGTTGTTATACACCAAATCACTTTTATGTGGTTTGTATAATGTACATTGACATAGTATATCATTAATCCCTTTACTCTCATGATATTACAATGTTTTGATTACCTCAATTATTTGTATTCATGTGTCTCTCTTTTGGTTATAAACTCTAACTAAAATACCATTTTTAAATGTTTTAAAGACTTATTGTTCTAAATCTTGCTCATTAATGTCCATGTTTTAAAAAATGGTTTTAAGGATTTATTTATATGGACACTAAAGTTTTAAAATTAAAACACCTTTTAAAATTTTCAAAGTGGTATGGGACACTTTGATTCAAAAATCTATATTAAATGACTTCTTGACAAATAGTATGACTTTTAAATGTTTTCAAGAAAAAGGGGGATATTTATCTCTAATAGTTTTGATGATTATTTTCATCCATGTCAATAATCCTTCATCATTCTCGATTGAGGATATTATGATACAATACAATCTTCCATATTGTATCGAATGAGTTATGTTTGACTGCGGATGTGCTATTTTTATACCATTCATGGTTTGTGGATAAAGTATTGACATTTCGTATGCTAGTTTTAATACGAATGTTTATGTTATGTTTAAAACTTTTTCATATAAGGAATGCATTGGACTTAATAAGTGACGGGTGGAGCCCGCTATAGATCCTCGATGCATCGGTAGGTCTCATGAGACAAACTAGTGTCTTGGCACAAGGCCTTGAAAAATTCTTATTTGTAGTCCTGGAATGAGGCCTTGGCTATGTGGTTATGATAGTCTGGCATTATGTATTCCATCATTATGAAAGTGGTTATTGATATTGCATGTGATTATTCGATTAGTAGAATATCCATGTGAATAAGTAAATTGCATTATTTCATTTTATTTTTTCCATACTATGTTGAAGTTCATGTTTAAAAGGCTTTTGTTTTAGTTATACATTTCCTTGAATGTTTATTCTTATTTATGAAAGATTCTGCTATATTGTTATCCTTAATGAGAATCTGAGCTCACACCTTTCAATGTTTTATCTTTTCCCAGGATGTGAAGAAGTAATTTATGAATGACCTGCAGGGATAGTATGAGGGGATATGAAGACAAGATGTTGTTGTAGTTTTTTTTACCTTATGCTGTAATGTAAGACTTATGAATATATCTAGTGTTTCCAAGACAACTAAACTAATCGGTCTTTCGAGACTTGATCCTTTGTGATCATGCCAATGTTATGTAAAAACACACCGACTCTGGGTATCTAGGGTCGGGGCGTTACAGTTGGTATCAAAGGAAGTTTAGTAAAAACCTTGAGAGCTAGAGTTAGATAAACTCGGATTAGAGAACATAGACCTAAGATGAACATTGAGGATTAGTATTGAAGAACTTCCTACAATTTTGGTATTGTAGAGATTCTGTGAGTTTTCCAAGCAATACATCCCTGTTTGGATACGAGCAGGTAGAGGCAGCTATGGCACAGATGTACCTAGGGGTAAAACCCAAAAACACCGCATTGAACTAGAATCGAATGGGAACTGGTGCACGACAATGGGCCTTGCTGCACTCTTGGTTACGACACACCTGAGGGATATGCTTAGGATAATTTACATTTTCTTTACTAACCGATTTGAAGTATTAAATATATAAGATTAGAGTAAATGACCTTGGTTAATCCTAATGTGTTTCAAATTGAGAATATGGTGACATGATAATCTCAAAATGATTTTATGACTACTGTTACTCACATAATTCTTTCTGGTTTTAGTCAATGGCTGGATTCCAAGGAAGTCATAGTGACTTTGAGAATGATGTACAAGGTGGAAATAGTGGTGGAAATGAGCAAGAAAATGGAATGTTGATAGACGTAAAAGATATCGTCTTTATGCCAAATCAATTTTCCAAAAATATGATCAACAATATATATATTAACAAATTCCCGGACTCAACAAAGAAGAGAAAGGTGATGAATGATAAGAGCTCCAGCAGTGGAGACCATGGAGAAAGGAATCCTCAATATCCATCATGCAGGAAATGAGGAAGGAGACACCCAAGAAACTGTCTCAATGGGACAAATAAATGCATTACATGCGGGAAATAAGGACATAAAGTTATGAATTGCCGAAGAAAAATGAAGAGTACTATGGAAGAATATAAAAATGGTCCCAAGAGTCCATTTAAAGTCATTTGTCGTAAATGTAGGGGAACATGGCCATTACCCGAGTGAATGCCCTATTCTATAGGATATTTTCATGGTCAAAGAAGAATATATGTGGAAATAAATGGTTGGAGAAATGTTTAAAAAGTATTAGTACTCCTTGTTGATGAGTTTAATTTGGAATAATTTTCTCTTGTATTTGTAACCCCACAGTTTTCCATGTGGGAATGATATTTGACGAAGAATTATCTCTTCTCTTGTGGATATAGGTATAAATATCCATTTGGTTTTATATGATCATTGGGGCTTGAGAGAATTATAAGTTATCATAATTTGGGATGAAAATTCATGGTTTCAGATAAGATTTTTGGTTAAATTATTTTATGGTTATTTTGAGGAATTTATTTCATTTTGGTAATATTATAAAATATAGTTTTTGAAAAAGGACAACACATAGACCGTGTGACAACCCGTCGCGCCGGACAAAGCTGTGGGAATCAAACCCACAACCAAAGTGCGATTGGGATTTATTGCCTACCAATGGACTACGTGAAGTCCCTGGATAGTTTGACTAATTATTTTTAGTTAAAAGATTTTATTGATCAATAATAAGTTGATTTGGGTTCATATGTCTTATTAAATGAATACCCTTGTTATAGGAAAATTATTTGGTGATTAAGTGATAGATGTTATTTTGGAAGTTGTTCGATTTGTTGTGAACACTATATGCCCAAGGAAAATAGAATATTATGGGATTTAATTTGAAGAGTAATGGTGGATTTTTATCTATGTTTATATTATGGATTTTTAGTGATTTGGGCTGTTTATGGAAATGATTAGGATAATTAATTTTAAGTATGTGACTTTAAGAGTAATTAATGTAATTTGGAGATACAATTTAACGTGGAATACTACATTCTTATATGTTTTGAGTTTCAATAATAGTTTGGATTATATTGAAGGATTCTAAGGACAATTGATTATTGAATGATATTTATTTAACTTTGGGGTATGATGGTTTAATTTTAGAAATTAAGATTAGTTTTCTTTTCTATAAAGGAATATCCATTTGATGGGTCATCAGATATTATACTAACCATTTTGGTTTTGATTAATCTCTAAAGAAAAGTTAAATATATAGTTTATCCTACATGGATCATGTATTTCTATAGAAGTTTATTCTAGCTCTTTCATTATGACCAAGTATTCTTCAATACTCATTGTTCAAAAAAACGAGTTAGTGGTAAAATGTTATTAAATAATGAAACTCTACTTAAAAATTAAGTATATCTCTTTATTTTCTTAGTCAATATCATAAATGAATTCCTCGACCAAATGTAATGTAACTTAAAACAAAAAAATGTTGTCTGTTTACTTTTCCTACTGGGAGACTAAGGACTGTCTGTCCCAACACAAGTTTGTGATTTTCTTATTGTTAACTTTCTCATGATCATGTTTTTTCCCTCTCCATTAGAACTGAACACTTAGTTTATCGTCCATATCCATGTTTTTCATACGTGGAATCCTATTATGGGTTATCTTGGGTGACCTTTATACCTCTCTTCCATTCTTTTAAAGTGATAGTTTTATTGACTCTCTTTCCTATGTGGGACTTTCCATTATATTCTCAAGACCAATTTTAAAAACATTCTAGGACTCAATTTATTGAAGGAGGGGAGAATGTAACACCCCAATATTCCACGGTACGATTCCCTTTGAATAATGCAATGGTGTGCTTTGTACGCAACTTCGAGATTCTAACACACCACAACCAATCGAACTAGCCGTTATGAATAGTAATACCTACTTTATGAAATTTTATAAATTATATCTCTCAAAATGGACTTCATTTTTGGATTCTGAATATCAAAATTATCCTAGGGTGAAATTATGGTACTTTTGGATAACTTTCATATTTTGATGAATAGTGAAAATTATTAAAATTTAATAAAAACAACTTTTTTAATCGAAATAACTAATATTGGTAAATTATGAATTTGAGTGGTTTTAAAGTATATTTAGAATATAGTTTTACCATTTAATTCAATTTTTGTCATTGTACATAATTTCACAATTAAACCTGACGTAAACAAGTGTCAATCTTTTGATAGTTATTATCTCTTAAAAACACGCTTTTTTGTTTTAACAACGAGAATTAATTTTAAATTAATTTCTTCCACTTCTGTATTTTTGAATTTGAAAATATGGATTCCATATTTGGAATCAGGATGTTCAAATTGTGTAAATAGGTAACTTTAATTTTTAGACATTTTGAATAATTACTTCGGTAAATATTTTATTTATCATGGTTAAAGAGTAAATTCGGTAAATAAGGGTTAACAAATAATATTATAATAATACTTAATTACCCTAAAACATGTATTAACCCTATTGGATGATACATGGCCGACCATGGAAATATTTGGGTCGATTTTGGGACTCCATTGATCCACTTGTAAGTGATAGGGACACTTTATTTTAATTAAGTTAAAATGAATACAAAAATGACACAGGCATATATCTTTTAGCACAACAATTGATAAATAGGGTTATATATGTTGTATTTTAGACTATAAATATTCTTTAGAAATATAAAATGATTTCCTACATAATTATATTTTATTTATAATTTTTAGACATGAAATAATTAAATTTATTTATGACATAATCATAATGAAGTAATTACCATAATAATAAAAAATTAAAATAATTGATATTATAAATACACAAATAAATATAATAGGAAACTTTTTATGAATTAAACTGATTTTTTAGGATAATATTACATGTTGGGATTGTTTTAATTAACTTTTTTCGAAGTAAACATTCAGTTATGATTTTTACAAAAATCAATTATTGAATAGTGTCAAAATTGACATAAAAGAGTTATTAAAACAAATATTATATTATTAATTGATATTAAATTCCTAAAAATATAAGGTTAAGCCAAGAGACTTATATCATGATATTTTTATCATTAATAAACCACTTGGGGGTCGCTTGGATGTATATAGTATGTTTATTAACAATATAATATAAAAATATAAAGTGGCATGGTAAGTGTCAAACTAATTAACTAATAGTTAAAACTTAATTATAAGGTTAATATAATGACACAAACCTGACTAAATTCTATTGGTTGAGTGGTTTTAGACCCATACCACCTTAAACTTTAAATAATCCACTTTGGAGCCATTAGAAACCGAATATGAATTTATTATAAAATAATATTTCTAGCTTTTCCAATGGTTCCCCTCACCCCTCTTATAAAAGGGCACTAACCCTTCTCATTACTTCACACCTTAAAAGCATTTTGGTTCAGCCAAACCCAGAACAAATGCTCTCCAAACTTCCCTCAATACAACCTAGAGGCCATAGTTTGATCAGAAATCCAACCTATGGAGCCCTTTTGATCAAACCAAAAGGAAGAGCCGGAAGAAGAGGTAATGATTTCACCACCCTTTTTCAAGTTCCATTCTTCTTCCACTTTTTCATTATTTGTTATTTATATTCTAAAATAATAAACCCAGTATCTCCTATATATTGTAATATTATTATAAATATGGTACAACCATATTCAGTATTCTATCCACCCTTTGAATAAAATGTCACCATGTGTGCGTATGTACAGCTTACCGTCTCCACGTCGTGGTGTAATTGTTATTCAATAAATTAGTATTTTGATGGGTATAATAATGAAGTGTAATTCATGTAAATAATAAATATAACATTATAATTATTCTGTATATATGATATACAATCCAATTATATATTATTTTAATATCAAAAGAATGATATTGTCGCTCGTGCGTACGTACGGACTACCGTCTCCACGAACGCGATGAGATTCATTCTCTATTGTATCAATTCAAGTATAATTATCATTTTATTATTTAAAAATAATTTTTATGGACTTGATATCATTATGGTTATGAATAATATACAACATATCCATGACAACCATGGCTTACATAACAAAACATATAAAATAAAACGAGTAAGTTAACACCTGAAACGACGATAATTCTATGATATTATTAACAAAGAAATGTTAAAAGATCAAATATGATATATTATTAATGTATATGATTATTTAATATTTTAATAACAATTATTTCACCATTATACAGGAGTTTAATGTTACACCCCAAGATTTCATAGTGTTTTTTTTCAAAATAATTCAATAACTTGCACTACACGCAACACCGAGTTCAGTCGCACCATGACTTACCAAACAAGCCATTAAAAAGAGGTTATTAATAGTATTAACTAATTTTAAACTAATATATCCTTATAATTTTAGAATCCATATTATAAGTTTCTTAGACATAATGCAAGAACAAATTCATTTTCAGTATTTCACTTTTATCAACTTTTAATAGTGAACACTTTTTAAATAAAATATTTTAAACTTTTTGACTAAATGGGGACATCAAAAATTTAAAATTAAACATCTCAAGCTTCCATGGTACGCTTTCCTTTGAATAATACAGTAGCGTGTGTTGTACGCATCTTCGAGTTTTAACACACACCACAACCGATCAAACTAGCCGTTATGAATAGTAATACCTACTTTTTGAAATTTTATCTCTCAAAATGGACTTCATTTTTGGATTCGTAATATCGAATTTATCCTAAGGTGAAATTTTGGTACTTTTCAGATAAATTTAATATTTTGATGAATAGTGAAAATTACTAAATTTTAATTAAAAACAACTTTTTTAATCAAAATACTTAATAGTGATAAATTATGAAATTGAGTGGTTTTCAAGTATATTTAGAATATATTTTTACCATTTAATATGATTTTGGTCATTGGACATAATTTTACAATTAAACCAGACATAAAAAAGTGTCAATCTTTTGATAGTTATTATCTCTTAAAAACACGCGTTTTGTTTTAATAACGGGAATTAATTTTAAATTAATTTCTGCCACTTCTGTGTTTTGAATTTGGAAAAATGGATTCCATATTTGGAATCAGGATTTTCATATTGTGTGAATAGGTACCTTTTATTTTTAGACATTTTGAATAATTACTGCGGTAAATATTTTATTTACCATGGTTAATGGGTAAATCCGATAAATAAGGGTTAAAAATAATATTATAATAATACAAAATTATCCCAAAAAATGTCCTAACCTTATTGTATGATACATTTCCGACCATGGGCATCTTTGGGTCGATTTTGGACCCCATGGAGCCACTTGTAGGTGATACGGACACTTTATTTTAATTAAGTTAAAATGAATACAAAAATGACACAAGCATATATCTTTTAGAAAACCAATTTTTACATAGGGTTATATATGTTGGATTTTTGACTATAAATATTCATTAGAAAGCTAAAATAATTTAATACATAATGATATTTTATTTATAATTTTTAGACATTAAATAGTTTAATTTATTAATGACACAATGATGATGCAGTAATTACCATAATTGTGAAAAATTAGAATAATTGATATTATAAATACCCAAATAAATATAATTTGAGACTTTTTATGAACTAAAATAATTTTATAGGTTAATATGACTTGTTTGGATTGATTTAATTAACTTTTATCGAAGTAATAATTCTGTTATGAGTTTCACAAAAATAAACTATTGAATAGTTTCAAAATTGACATAAAAGAGTTTTTAAAACAAATATTATATTATTAATTGATATTAAATTCCTAAAAATCTAAGGTTCGGCCAAAAGACTTATATCATGATATTTGTATCATTAATGGACCACTTGGGGGTCTCTTGGATGTATATAGTATGTTTATTAACCATATAATATAAAAATACAAAGAGACATTGTAAAAGTGAAACTAATTAACTTAGAGTTAATACTTAAAGATAAGGTTAATATAAGTACCCAAACCTGTCTAAATACTATTAGTTAAGTGTTTTTAGACCTATCCTCACCTTAACATTTAAATAATAAACTCTGGATCCATTAGAAACCGAATATGAATTTATTATAAATTAATATTTCTAGCTTTTCCAAAGGTTCCCCTCACCCCTCTTATAAAAGGGCACTACTCCTTATCATTTCTTCACACCTTTAAAGCCTTTTGGTTCGGCCAAACTCTGCCCAAATACTATCCCAACTTCCCTCACTACAACCTAGTGGCCTTATTTTGATCATAAAGCCAACCTATGGAGCCCTTTTGATCAAATCAAAAGGAAGAACCCGAAGAAGATAAGGTTAACCTACCCCAACTAAGGAAAATTACAAGGTAAGGGTTATTTCACAATCTCTTCTTTATCCGAGGTTGTTTATACGTAATAATCTACTGGGATCGCTTTATCATCTGCATACATGTTTCTTAAAAATGTATTTGAAAACATTTTTACTATTTAATAGAATATGGGTTAAGGTCATTTATACCCTTGTTGGACTTTTTATCAGAGTTTTATAAAGGAATCTTTCCGTCGTTTTCCAAACAAGGTGCTTTTTATCCTTTTCGACAAAATTAAGGTAAGAATGTTTTTTTAACTTATATGACGGGTGCGGTTAATTACCTCCATTAAAAAATCGTCGAAGCTTCCCTTACAAGCTTATAAGAATATTTTCAAATAAAAATTTTTATTTCATAAATATAAGACTCTTAAATGATTTCAAAATAGAAAGAGATATTTCTCTAAAAAGTGTTTTGATTTCTTCTATGTCAACATCCTTAGATGGATTTTATGCTTAATTGAAGTTGATTTATCAGGATACAAAACATCTATATTGTATAGAAGGTTTTGTGATATGTTTGACTGTGGATGTGTTATTTTTATACCATTAATAGTTTATGGTGAAATTATTGACATTTCGTATGCTAGTTTTAATAAGAATGTTTATGTTATGTTTAAACCTTTTCATATGGGAATGAATTGGACTTAATATGTGACGGGGGAAGCATGTTATATCTCCTCGATGCATCGGTAGGTCTCATTAGACAAACTAGTGTCTTGGCACAATGCCTTGGAAAAAATCTTATTTGTAGTCTTGGCATGCGGCCTTGGCTATGTGGTTATGATAGTCTGGCATTATGCATTCCATCATTATGAAAGTGGATATTGATATTTCATGTGATTATTCGATTAGTAGAATATCCATGTGAATAAGTAAATGGCATTATTTCATTTTACCTTTGCTATACTATGTTGAAGTTCAAGTTTAAAAGGATTTTGTTTTAGTTATACATTGCCTTAAATGTTTATGATTATTTTTTAAAGTTTTTGCTATATTGTTATCCTTACTGGGCATTTGAGCTCACCCCTTTTCTATGTTTTATTTTTCCCAGGATGTGAAGAAGTAAGTTATGAATGACCTGCAGGGTTAGTATGTGGGGATATGAGTGTGGAATATGGAGACTATGTTGTTGTAGTAGTTTTTCACATTATGATGTAATGAAAAACTTTATGAATGTATCTAGTGTTTCCAAGGATACTAAACCAATCGGTCTTTCGAGATTTGATCTTTCTTGTGATCATGCCAATGTTATATAATAATGCACCGACTCTGGGTAACTGGGGTCGGGGCGTTACAGTTGGTATCAGAGTAAGTTTAGTACAAACCTTGGAAGCTAGATTTAGATAAAATCTGATTAGAGCACATAGACCTAAGATGGATTTTGAAAATTATTATAGAAGAACTTCATAGAATTTTGGTATTGTAGAGATTTTGTGAGTTTCCCGAGCAATACATCCCTGTCTAGATACGAGCAGGTAGAGGCGGCTCTGGCACAGATGTACCTAGGGGTAAATCCCGAAAACACCACTTTGAGCTAGACTCGAACGGGAACTGGTGCACGGCAACGGGCCTTGCTGCACTCTTGGTTATGACACTTCCGGGGGATATGCTTAGGATAATTCTCATTTTCTTTACAAACCATTATAAAGGGTTTATGAGTATATACTTCCTCAAAGGAGATATTTTTATGATTATGGATTATATCCATAAACTATTTAATTTATGTTATGTGTTTTACAAGTTTGGGATTAGGTATTATTATTCTTAAACTAATCTAATGTATGCCATTGTTTAGAAATGGAGCCCAGTAGAAGGAATGAGAACTCTAGCAATGCACATGGTATAAAGAGAAAGAATGATCATATATTTCATGGTCTTATGAGAGAAATTATAGGAGAAATATTCTCTCATGTATTATCATCATATGAAGAAGTAATATCATGTGTTGATAAGATAAGTAAAGAGTTTATGGAGTCCTGTGGCTTTGAAGGGAAGCAAGAGAAGAAAAGGATGGAAGAGAGAAAGATGGATAAAGGGAAGAGGGAAAAGATGAATTTTCCCATATGTGATAACTGTGGAAAGAAACACCCTAGAACTTTCCTGAAAGGAATGAGAGTTTGTTATAAGTGTGGAAGAAAAGGGCACAAAGTACGTGCTTGAAAGGGTAAGAAAATGGTTTTAAATTTACAATGCTTCATTTGCATGGAGTTTGGACACTACGCGAACCTATGTCACAGTCATGAGACTATTCCGCAAATGATACTATTGGATAATAATCATGTTATGATACTACCACAGATGAAGAGGAATGATTAGAGTTCTTATGTTGATTATGTCATTTGAGTGTTGTATCAACAATGTACTTGTTATAATTATTATGTAGTATATAATGATTGTGCTACAGTACTATTTCAGTATGGACTTGAGATTGTGTGGAACAAAGAAAAGTGACTCAATATCAGGTTATCTTTTTGGAAAATATATGGTTGAGAGAAAGATAACCCATAATATGGTTCTGATACCGAGGTAGTGATTTTAGAATAATACATGATTGTTTTGGATAAATTATATTGGATATTCTTGACTACCTTGAAACTGATTAATGATTTTAATATTCCATCATTTTTGGGGTTTACAACAATTTTGGATTGAAGGAGTATATCTATTATTCTATAAGGAATAATGGATCTTGAATGTAATCAATAAGGTTTTAAGATAATTCAAGATGTTGCAGTGTTTTGAAAGAATACATGATTAAGGTGATCACATGTTATTACGCGGCAAAAAAAGGATCTTCATTGTGTTTACCTTTCTTATAAAATTTGGACTGATGTATTTGGGATAGTGTTAGTTTGGATTATTTGGGATTTCCATAAAAGGACAACCCGGAGGTCGGGCGGCAACCCGTCGCATCCGGCAAGGTCGCGAGACTTGAACCCACAACCGATGGGTGACAAGGGTGCATCACCTACCACTGACCCACATGATGTCCGGGATTAAATAATGTAGTTTTTTTAAAAGATCTGGTAGATGAATTATAAAGTTGTTTTTTAACCCTATACGAATAGGATAAATATAATATTTTTTTCTATTATCTGTTAGAGTGAAAGATGAGTTTGTGGTAGAAATTAGTTAAAGGATGGAACTCTACTTGTCAAGAATATATTTTTCTTCTTCTCTTATTCTATGAAGAAATTAATTCTTATACTTTATTTAAGGAATCCTAAAACCAAAAATGTGTTATCCTAATATGCTATGTTTTGTTGAACTGATGGTATTTCAAATCATCATAGTTTGATGAATTTAAGGACCTCAATTTTAAACTTGTTTGTGATTGATGACCTCAATCACTACCTATAAATATTTACATTTTTCCTCCAATTATATGTCTCTAATTACCACCAATGTTCTCCTAATAGGGATCATAATTTGGTGGTGACCCTTTAATTTAACTTTTCCTCATATTAAGACTAAATTTTAGTAACCCAATTTATGATGTGGGTTTTCCCACAAAGATATTTTCTATTTTCAAACTTTTATTTTCGAAGAACAATTTCAAATTGCGAGGACATAATTTATTGAAGGAGGGGAGAATGTAACACCCCAAGATTTCATAGTCTGTTATTTCTTCAAAATAATTCAATAACTAGCACTACACGCAACACCGAGTTCAATCGCACCACGACTTACCAAACAATCCATTCAAAATAGGTTATGAATAGTATTAACTAAAATTTAAACTAATATATCCTTATAATTTTAGAATCCATATTATGAGTTTCTTAGACATAATGCAAGAACAAATTCATTTTCAGTATTGCACTTTTATCAAATTTTAAAAGTGAACCCTTTTTAAATACAATATTTTAAACTTTTTGACTAAATGGGGACATCAAAAATTTAAAATGAAACATCCCAAGTTTCCACAGTACGCTTTCCTTTGAGTAATACAGTAGTGTGTGTTGTATGCAACTTTGAGTTTTAACACACACCACAACCGATCAAACTAGCCACTATGAATAGTAATACCTACTTTTTGAAATTTTATCTCTCAAAATGGACTTCATTTTTGGATTCGGAATATCGAATTTAGCATAAGGTGAAATTTTGGTACTTTTCGGATAACTTTAATATTTTGATGAATAGTGAAATTAATAAATTTTAATTAAAAACAAATTTTTTAATAAAAATAATTAATAGTGATAAATTATGAATTTGAGTGGTTTTAAAGTATATTTAGAATATATTTTTACCATTTAATATAATTTTGTTCATTGTACATAATTTTACAATTAAACCGGACATAAAAAAGTGTCAATCTTTTGATAGTTATTATCTCTTAAAATCACGCTTTTTGTTTTAACAACATGAATTAATTTTAAATTAATTTCTGCCACTTATCTGTTTTGAATATGGAAAAATGGATTCCATATTTGCAATCAGAATGTTCATATTTTGTGAATAGGTAACTTTTATTTTTAGACATTTTGAATAATTACTGCGATAAATATTTTATTTACCATGGTTAAATGGTAAATCCGCTAAATAAGGGTTAAACAATAATATTATAATAATACAAAATTATCCTAAAACATGTCCTAACCTTATTGGTTGATACATGTCCGACCTTGGGCATATTTGGGTTGATTTTGGGACCCCATGGAGCCACTTGTAGGTGATAGGGACACTTTATTTTAATTAAGTTAAAATGAATACAAAAATGACAGAAGCATATATCTTTTAGAAATCAAATTTTTTACATAGGGTTATATATGTTGGATTTTCGACTATAAATATTCATTATAAATCTAAAAATATTTACTACATAATTATATTTTCTTTATAATTTTTAGACATTAAATAGTTTAATTTATTTATGACACAATGATGATGTAGTAATCACCATAATAGTGAAAAAATATAATAATTGATATTATAAATACCCAAATAAATAAAATTTGAGACTTTTTATGAACTAAACTAATTTTCTAGGTTACTATTACTTGTTAGGATTTATTTAATTAACTTTGTTCGAAGTAATCATTCTGTTATGACTTTAAAAAAATGAACTATTGAATAGTGTCAAAATTGACATAAAAAAGTTGTTAAATCAATATTTATATTATTAATTTATATTAAATTCCTAAAAATCTAAGGTTCAACCAAGAGACTTATATCATGATAGTTGTATCATTAATGGACCACTTGGGGGCCTCTTGGATGTATATAGTAATTTTATTAACGATATAATATAAAAATACAAAGAGACCTTGTAAAAGTGAAACTAATAAACATAGAGTTAATGCTTAAAGATAATGTTAATATAAGTACCCAAACCAGTCTAAATTCTATTGGTTGAGTGGTTTTTGACCTATACCCACCTTAAAATTTAAATAATCACTTTGGAGCCATTAGAAACTGAATATGAATTTATTATAAATTAATATTTCTAGCTTTTCCAAAGGTGCCCCTCACCCCTCTTATAAAAGGGCACTCCTCCTTCTCATTTCTTCACACCTTCAAAGCCTTTTGGTTTAGCCAAACTTTTCCCAAATACTCTCCCAACATCCCTCACTACAACCTAGAGGCCTTATTTTGATCATAAAGCGAACCTATAGAGGCCTTTTGATCAAATCAAAAGGAAGAACCTGAAGAAGAGGAGGTTAACCTACCCCAACCAAGGAAAATTACAAGGTAATGGTTATTTCACAATCTCTTCTTTATCCGAGGTTGTTTATATGTAATAATCTACTGGGATCTAGTTATCATCCACATCCATGTTTCTTAAAAATATATTTCAAAACATTTTTACTATTTAAGAGAATATGGGTTAAGGTCATTTATACCCTTGTTTGACTTTTTATAAGAGTTTTATAAAGGAATCATTCCGTCGTTTTTCAAACAAGGTTCTTTTTAACCTTTTCGACAAAATTAAGGTTAGAATGTTTTCTTAACTTATAAGGCTGGTGGGGTTATTTTCCGCTGTTATAAAATCATCGAAGCTTCCCTTACAAGGTTATAAGAATATTTTCAAAGAAAATTTTTTATTTCATAAATATAAGACTCTTAAATGATTTCAAAATAGAAAGAGATATTTCTCTAAAAAAGAGTTTTGATTTCAACTACGTCAACATCATTTGATGGATTTTACACTTATTTGAAGTTGATTTATCCTAATTCAAAACTTATATATTGTATTGAAGGTTTTGTGATATGTTTGACTGCGGATGTGCTATTTTTATACCATTCATAGTTTATGGTGAAAGTATTGACATTTCGTATGCTAGTTTTAATACGAATGCTTATGTTATGTTTAAACCTTTTCATATGGGAATATATTGGACTTAATATGTGACGGGTGGAACCCGCTATAACTCCTCGATTCATCGGTAGGTCTCATGAGACAAACTAGTGTTTTGGCACAAGGCCTTGGAAAAATATTATTTGTAGTATTGGCACGAGGCCTTGGCTATGTGGTTATGATAGTCTGGCATTATGCATTCCATCATTATGAAAGTTGTTATTGATATTGCATGTGAATATTCGATTAGTATAATATCCATGTGAATAAGTAAATGGAATTTTTTCATTTTACCTTTTCCATACTGTAGACGCCGGAAAAGTCCGTTGTTCCCAAACGAAGCTCCGGATGCGGAAAGCGAAGTGATATTTGGAGTCGGAAGAACGTTTCGGAGGGCCCGGAGGCCTTGCGCGGAATTTCAGAGGCCCGCGCGCAAAGGTGATGTTCCGCGCGCAAACCCCCCGGGATGCGCGCAATGCGCCGGTCCGGCGCGCAATTTTGCGCGCCGCGGGTCCGCGCGACTCCCTTGCGCGCCGCGCCCGATTCCGCGCCCGCGAGGAGAATTTCGCGCTCGCACCCTGGATTCCGCGCCCGGGGTTGCCTATAAATACAAGGCGACCCCCAACGTTTCAAAGGTTGCTGGAAGTCGAAACGTCTCTCGTGCGCGCAATTCAACCCCTTCCGCGCGCAATGACGAACTTCAGGTAACCTCCTTTCTTTCGCGCAAGAAAGCCTCGGGGTCCGCCTTCGCGCGCAATCCCCGCTGGCTCCTTTCATTTGAATAAAAACTCACCCTAAGGCCTTTGCGCGCAAAAGAACCCGCTTGCGCGCAATTGCCCCCGGGGTGCGCGCAATCCGGCCTGATTGCGCGCACCCCCCCCCTTCTTTCAAGTGGCCATTCATTAGAGAATGAGCCGTTGCCCCCGCGCGCTATCTGAAGCCCGGTGTGCGCAATCTCAAGCATCCGCGCGCAAGGCGCTGGCCCAATTGCGCGCCAGCCGCCCCGATTGCGCGCCGGCCCGCAGTATTGCGCGCAAAGCTTCCTTTTTGCGCGCAATCTTCCAGGGTCGTCCCCTCGACCCCCTGAGGGCACCTGCCTGCGTGGCGCCCGATGCTCCTCATCCTGGGTGCCCGCACCGTGCGTTGTCTTCCCGTGCGGCCCTCCAGGTTCGTGCGAAGTGACATGCACCCATCGTCCGGCAACCTATGCCCTGCATGACGCTAAACTGCACCACGTCCGAGCTACAAGACGTTAAACTGTTCAGCATTCGTCCCGCATGACGTTAAACTGCGCATACGTCCAGCATGACGTTAAACTGCACATTCGTCCAGCATGACGTTAAACTGCACATCCGTCCAAGCTGCACGACGTTAAACCGCCTAGCCCCCATCGTCCGCGCTGCAAGACGTTAAACTGCCAAGTGCTTCGTCCTCAACACATGACGTTAAACTGTACTTCGTCCGGCAAGACGTTAAACCGTCCGCTTCGTCCTCAGCACATGACGTTAAACTGTACTTCGTCCGGCAAGACGTTAAACCGTCCGCTTCGTCCTCAACACACGACGTTAAACTGTACTTCGTCCGGCAAGACGTTAAACCGTCCGCTTCATCCGATCCCGTGCTCTGCACGCAGGATCTCCCCCGGTTTGGATGTGGCCCCCACCCGCTCGTCTCTGAAGGGATGTCGGGATTGTCCCGCTTTCGGGGCGATTTAATGGGAGTGGCTTTTCCCTACGGGGGCAGGGTATTACAAACCCCTAGTTTCTCGTGGGAGGCTGCACATGTGTATCTCCATTGCGCCTCCCCACGGCCGAAGCCAGTAGAGGGTATGACTGGGATCGAGGTGTCTTCTGCTTTCGGTCCAAGTCCCTTCCAACTGAGCTTTGCAGCATCCGGGCTGCCCCAAGTGCGTAAGTCCTGACAGAATGAACTACGTGGACTTTGATCCCTGTCTTCTATACAGGGTACGTAGGAAGCCTCCCTGAGGTCCAATCCCACCACCTGGTCGTCCCGGTCGTATTTACGTCGGTTCGTCCATCAGTGGACCCCTCCAGGGTTCACGCTTGCGTTGATTCACCTATGAATCCGCCCCTGTGGGAGACTGCCCGTGTGTATCTCCGCGGTGCCTCCCCACAGCCCCCCTTTTCCATTTCCCCTTTTATCGTCCAGCATGACGTGAAACTGTGATCCACCCGGCCGTTCCATCCCCCTCTGTGCGAGGTGGTTCGGTTCAATCCTCCGCCCGGCAGCCTCGACCTCTTCGTGAGTCGGCTTGCCGACGTCCAGCATGACGTTAAACTGTATGCCCGAACTACGTTGACTTTGATCCGTGTTAACGCGCGGTACGTAGGAAGCCCCTCTGGGGTCCAAGCTCTTCACTTCATCATCCATCCTGATCCTTACCCGGGCCGCCACATCCCGGTGGGGTCATGCCACTTCACTCCACTCCACGTTACTTGGGAAGCCGCCCATGTGCTGGCCCCAGCGTCGGAGGTTCCCCGCAAGGGGTTCTGTCATCTGATCCACTTTTCGTGTTGATCGGTCCGATGCCTTCCCCGCTGGACGTTAAACTCGCGGCATACCCCGTGTTAAACACGGGAAGCTGAGGAAAACCTCAGGTGATACAGTTCCCCGCACCTAGTACGGGATGCCTCAGGCCATCATGCCTTCGAGAAGCCCTATTAGGGACGGAAGACAAATGTGCAGAGCCGCAGTGTTACGACACGCCCCCAGCACCCAGAGCCACCCGGCCTTCTCACCGCAGGTTGCTGCCCCGCCCAGACTCCTTGGAACGTCCGGGCGGAAGCAGCGTAATTAACCGGTGTCCATGAAGATATGACGTCGGGAACGAGATTCACGAACATTCTTAAGTCTATGAGGGAGACCCGGATTAGGCGACAAGTTCCGAGGAGACGTCCAAGGAAGGAGGAGCCGACATCCCATCATCCCGGTTTCGATCAAGGAGCAGACGCCCCTGAATAAGGGACGGATGCCGCCCGCCCTTGGAAAGCGGGACTGCGGGACCACAAGCCGCGCGCCCATCCCCTCGGGTTGACGGGTGCACGCGCGAACGCGTCCTGGCGGAACAGCGTAACCCGACGCACATCCGCACCGAAACAGAAAAATGGTGAACCCGACGTGAATCTCTTCTCCTCGATACGAAGACCGATGGCTTTCAGAGGTGTTGGAAGACCGGCATGTTGCCCGGCCAAGCATTCAGTCTTACCCGCCAGGGGCTGGGGAAGTGAAATCGGGCACTCCGTCTCGCAACGTCGAGGGCCTGGGTTCCCCCCACGGAAGGCGTCGTGGCACTAATGGTTGGTTGTCGATTCCTTTTTCCTGTCAGTATTAATGGGTCATTCTCCCTGCTTTCAGAAATCAGGTCGCCCGATCCAGTGCCCGATCGCCACCCGCCCACTGGCGCAGGGACAGGGGAAACACCGACGCGGCTACTCCGCGCGGTCCCGCCCGTTCCGCAGCCGTCCCAGCAGCCGCAATTGCGGGACGACCACGCCCTCTCTCCCCCTCGGAGGTCATCCAGAGAAGGGTGATCAACACCCTGGTGCGGAGATACGAGGAAGAGGGAGTCATCCCCACTAGGGAAATGGCTCGCCTAGACCTTGAGGAGGCTGCGCCTCGCCACCACCGCCGCCCCCGAGGGCCGCGCAGGGAGGCACCGCTGCCTACCTCAACGTCCAACCGCTTCGGGAGCTTATCCCCGGAGCTCTCTGACAGTTCCCTTCCCTACGCGGATGAGGTGGAAGAGGCCCGGGATCACCCTATCCGGGATTCGCTCCAGGGATCTTCGGTAAGGACTCCCGCCAGGCCACGGCGACACCGCCGCCAGGCCTCTCCAGTCGAAGAGCGGGCTCTCCACCTGCCCGCGCCGCTCATCCCGACTCGTCTGTCTCGACGCCAACGTCGGGCACGAGCGGAAGAGGATGCCCACCTTGGGGCTCTAGCAACAGCGGCCGCATTGGCCCAAGCCACTGCTGGCTCCAGTCGCCAGGCCTCTGCGCATCCTGAGCGGGGGAACTCCTATGCCCGACCTGGATCGAGGCCCCGACCGCCCCAAAGGCAGGTTGGGTCGACTCTCCCGGTTGCTGGCACTGACAGTAGCCACCGCGGACCACCTCGCGGTAGCGCTATTCACCGGCAGGATCTACTCTGTGTGGCCGATCCAGGAGGCATGGGTCATCCCACCTTCCGATCCCGGCCCGGAGGCCTGCCCAGAATCATCTCTCCCCGCGTCCCCTTTGATATCTGTCCCGGTGCCCCTCGCACCCTGGTTCCCAGTCCTCTTGGCCCCAGCACCAGTGCGGCCGGAGGACGCCAGGACAGAGATCAGCCCTGCCCCGAAGAACCACCCAGGAGCAGGAAGGCAAGGCGTCGACGCCGAGGGAAGAATGTTACGGAATTCCGGACAGAGATCCGACCGGTGTGCTTCTCTGACTCAGATGCGGAGTACGATTCGGCGACAGAGCCCCTTCCCCAATCCCGCCAGTCAAGGGCAGGGGTAGGAATGCGGCACGTCAGCCTCGTGCTCCCCGAGAGCGAGATCGATGTGATCCCCGCGTCTCTCCGAAGGTATATCCGGAGTAACGAGGGCCTGGTAGACCCCCAAGGATCAAACTTGCGGTTGGTACCGGCCCCTCCGGAAGTGCCTTCCGTCTCGATCGGAGAAGCCGGAGACTTTTTCTGGGGACCGACGGTCGAACCACGATCTAGTGCACCCTCGGCGAGCACCGATGCTACGGAAGGATGTTCGCTCGCCGGCCCGTCCAATCGTGATGTGGTAGCTGGGGCACCGCCACCCTCAGGGGGAGGCCCGGGATATGGAGGCCAATCGGCCTGCTCGCCGTATTCACCGCCGGCCAGCCCGTCGGCCCGGCGGCCCGCCTCGGCACCACTACCAGTTCCCCGTCCGTTCCCAGCCATTGAAGAGGACCGAGGAGATCTGGGTCCCGAGTTTGAGTCGTGGAGCTTCTGGACCGTCCTTGCAGAGGGCCACTTCCCTGAGAAGTTTTGGCCAGTCGCAGGACCGGGCTTTGATGCACCCGAATCGCTCACCCCGGATGGGTTCGAGTGCTTCCGCCGAACTCTCCGGGAGACTCACTCCCGTCTTCACTGCCTACAAATGCCATACCCCGGGAGTCAACTACACCTGGAGGATATTGGTGAGCAGTGCCGTCGAATTGACCTGGCCACGCTCCCCGCGGTCCGGCACCCCGGGTCATTTGGGCACCACGAGGCCCTCCAACAACGATGCGTTGAGTGTTTTCAAGTACTCCGCAAAGTTATCGAGGAAGCCACTCCCCACGTGTATATCCGTGGATGGGGGCAGTACGCTGCCCTACGCTTCAGTGTGATCCGCCGACAGCCCGATTCGCTGGGTGGCCCTGAGGGTATATCCCCAGGGACAGGAACGGTCAATATGGCTGACCTGTCGGGAGAGGGGAACGACTTGGAACTTCTCGACGGGGGCTTCCCCCCTGAAGACAAGCCGTCGTCAGATCCATCAGTGAGAGTTACTCGTCATCAGAGAAACCTCCTGGGGCTCCCCGCACCCACTGAAGCACTGACGTTAGGCCGAAACGTCAGCAAAGGAAAAGAGCACAGCGAGGCTATAAAGCCCGCCGACCCATCTGCCTCCATGCAGAGGGCAGAGGAGGATCCCGAGAAGGCTACGCTACGTCAGCAGCTCGCCGAACAGAAGAGGCTGGTTGACCAGCTCCTCGCCGAGCGCGCTGCAGAACGGCGGCCTGACTACGGTGATCCCAGGCCAGGACAACAGGGACCGGAACAACCGCACCTCGACGAGACTCTCCCGGGCAACCGTGATCATGCCGTGTTCGCCGACAGGAGAGAGGCCATTGCCTATGGAAAGAGGGCGCGGTATGTTTCGCCACACCCTCCCGAGCGGCGGGACTACTTGAGGGACCCCGCTCGGATTCCTCCCGCTGCCCCAAGGGCCGCTCCGCCAGCCATCCCACGAGCTGCCGAGTTCGACGACCCGGTCGACGACCCGATTGAAGGGCCGTGCAATGCGCTCGTGGTTAGAGATCCTCGCCAGGACTGGAACCCATGTCCGGACGATCCGATGGCGGCGCTCATCGCCCGTTTGGAGGCCTTGGAGACTCGGCAGGTGGCGATCCCACCGGACGGCAAGCCATACCCAGCATGGGTGGATGACATGCCGTCGCCTCCGGGATTCGGGAATCCCACTTTCGCCCCCTTCAACGGGACTGGAGATCCGCCACAGCATTTAGCCCACTTCAACTCGAGGTGCGGGCCTATGTTGGGGACTCCGGCGCAGCAGGAGGCCGCTAAGCTTCGCTGCTTCGTTCAGACACTGGAAGGGCCAGCATTTGTCTGGTACAGCCAGCTTCCCGTCGGGTCGATAACTAGCTGGGAGGACCTTCGTAGACAATTCCTCTACCAGTTCAGTTCCACGACCCGGAAGACGAGTATCGCAGACCTCTTCAAGTGCAAGCAGAGGCCTGATGAGCGAGTCGCGGACTTCGTCGCCCGATGGAAGGGTCTCACGTATTCCCTTGACATGCCATTGACTCAGGAGCAGTTGCTGACAATGTGCGTCGGGAACGTCAAGACCGAGCTGGTCCCTTCCCTGATCACTCAGAATTACCCCGGAGGGTTCAGGGACTTCTCAGACAAAGCTCAACGTCTTGAGGAAGCCCTGCAACAGGCCAGCCAGGCACACCCGCTGCCTCCTATGATTCCTGCAAGGAGAGCCAGCAGGGCTGAGCCCGCTGCTGTGGCCCAGATAGAGGCTCCCAGGCCGTTGGAGCTGCTGCCGGTGAGGCCAGCTCCGCAGCCTCACAGGAATCCGCCTCCACGGGCTCAGTTCCCGGCCCAGCAACGGCAGCCTCAGAACCGGCCGGCCCCTCCGCGTAATGTACCGCCACAACCTAGGCGAGATAATCAGGGTCCACCTCCTCGGCAGGCCCCTCCAGCCCCTCGTCAAGACCGCGCTCCCAGGGGCCCGCGACACCTGACGTACTCATTCCATGAGGATCAGGTCCCCGGTTATTTCCGGAGCGCCCTGGAGCAGAGGATTGTGCGACTGCCTGAGTGTTGGAAGCCAGAGGAGGCACATCTCACGGATAACCCCCGCTACTGCCCCTACCATCGAGCCCTGGGGCACACCATCCAGCGGTGCTATGTGTTCAAGGATTGGCTCCAAGACCAGATTAACAACAATGTAATCAGGTTGGGCCCAGCTCCAGCACAAGTGGCGGGCGTATTCGTGGGATCAGATGACGATAGTGGCAATGAGGAAGAATGGCAGCTGGTCTCCGACCGCGGATCCCAGAAGTACAATAACTGGATGGCCCGCAAGACGACCATTCGCGCCCAGGGAATCATCCGTGCGCGCTTGAATCAGCCTGAGCCCCCAGAACCCGCGGGTGCTGCTTCGGCATCGTCGTCCCAGCCTGCCTCTTCCAAGAGGAGCAAACGGCGGCAGCGCAAGAAGGAAGAGCGCGCCCCGCCAGTTCCGCCACTATCCCGTACTCTTGGCGATTTCATGCCCCCGGAGATGGGGGTCCCTCCTCGGATCCGCCCGGTGATGGATGATTCGTCCGATGACGGTATTGGGAACGCTTCGGTTAACACCGTCGAGCTGGTAAATCCCTTTTCGGTTCCGACGTTGAAGAACACCAGGTGGACCTCCCTAGTGTCCCCGGTCGTCGCCACCGTCGAAAGAACCGCAGCAGCAGGAGTCGCCGGGACACAGCCGTCGGTACCTCCGGCCAGGCCGTGCACGCCACTGAGACTAGGCAGCAGGCTCAAGATCGAGCTCAACGTGCGCAGGCTCCCCATCCGGGGATGACGGATTCGCCTCCGCCACTGTTTGTGGTATGGGACAAGGCAGAACCGCCTCAGCCGCGTCGCGACCAGCTCCGCCCTGCCACAAGTCCATCCCGGCCTCCTGACTCCAGTACGGTGACCATTTCCCGGACTGCGACCAGTGAACAGCGAGATGCGCCAAGTACCAGTCGGCCGCCGATCCAACCGGTAAGGCCCGTCATGCCACCAACCGCAGAGCAACCTCCTGCAACCAGGAACTCGCGCTTGGCCAAAAAGTATGATGTCCTGAAGCACTTGGCCGACATCCCAGCAAGGCTCTCCATCCTTGAGGCTCTGCGCATGTCATCTGAGATGCGCGAGGCACTCGCTGAAGCCCTGAAGAGCCCCCTCCAGTTTGAGACAGAGGTTGCGGCTGCAGAGGCCTTTCACGCCGAAACGATCGAGGACGCCGAATGTCAGGCAGTTATCTCGTTCTCTGGTAAGGATGAAGACCCTCCTATACAGGGACACATTCGTCCGCTGTATGTCACTGGCCAGTTCAATGGCCTTGAAGTCCGGCGTTGTCTTGTCGACACGGGGTCCGGGATTAACCTGATTCCAACTCGGACGCTCCGGAGATTGGGGTTGTCTGAGGATGACTTGATTCCCTCCGACCTCAGGATCCAGGGGTACGACCGCACCGAGCAAACCCCGGTCGGCAAGATACGTTTGAAGACCCAGTTCGGTGACTTGGTTGCCAACACCGAATTCATGGTAGTCTCTCAGGACACTGCGTATAATGCATTGATGGGCAGGCCATGGCTCCACCTTCATGCGGCGGTTCCCTCATCATACCACCAATGCCTCAAATACTCCCTTAATGGTCGAGTAGGCGTGCTTCAAGGAGATGCCTCTCCTTTTGCCTCATGTGAAGCCCGTTATCTGGACGCGGACTATTACAAGAGCAAGGATAAGCAGATCCTGGCAGGTGAGGTTGAGCATGTCGCTGTTGCAAGCGATCCATGGGCCAGCTTGGATGACGCCTACGTCCTCCCGATTCAACGGTTGGACGTAGCCATGGTTTCGACGGCCTGTGAGTCTCCTGATGAGATGACCGCGACCGCCCGTGCCAGCACCAGTGGCCCAGCAAGATCTGGTGGCCCCAATGCAGTTTCCAACGCAGTCTCTCCCGTGGATGATCCCTCCCCAAGTGGAGAGGACGTGGAAGATGCACCCCCAGCCTTTGAGGAGGGCGTCCCCGCCACGGTCGATGAGTTAATACAGGTGAACCTTGGAACCGAGGCCGATCCAAGACCCACGTTGGTTAGTGCCGCCATGCCCTCTAAGGAGCGGCAGCAGTACGTGGACTTTCTCAGGCAGCACCGTGATGTGTTCGCTTGGGGCTATGACGAGATGCCGGGGCTAGATCCTTAGGTAGCCGTCCACCACCTTGGTCTCCCGGCGAACCATCGCGGGTTCAAGCAGCCTCCCAGGAAGATGCACCCATCCCATGGTGCCATGGTTGAGGCCGAAGTTGACAAGCTTATCAAAGCCAACTTCGTGAGGGAAGTTCAGTACCCCAAATGGCTGGCCAACATTGTGCCGGTCAGGAAGAAGAACGGGCAGATTAGAGTCTGCATCGACTTCCGCGATCTCAACCGCCACTGTCCGAAGGATGATTTTCCCCTTCCAGTGACAGAGCTGTTGATTGATGCCACGGCAGGGTTCCAAGCCCTCTCCTTCATGGATGGATACTCCGGATACAACCAAATTCGGATGGCCCCTGAGGATGAGGAGTTCACTGCCTTCAGGGCCCCCCAAGGTACCTTTTGCTACCGGGTCATGCCCTTCGGCCTGAAGAATGCAGGTGCCACCTACCAACGGGCGATGCACCGCATATTCAAGCCAATCCTCGGCACACTGGTGGAATGCTACGTCGATGACTTGGTTGTCAAATCGCGCCAGCGTCAGGACCATCTCAAAGATCTTGAGAAAGTGTTCATCTTCCTCCGGTCTCGCTGCCTGAAGATGAACCCGTTGAAGTGTGCCATTGGGGTCACCTCCGGAAAGTTCCTTGGATTTGTGGTAAGATACCGGGGTATCGAGATCGACCCAGAGAAAATCAGGGCGATTAGCCAGATGCCTCCCCCGGGTACCGTCCGGGAACTGCAAGGGTTCCAAGGCCACTTAGCCTATATACGCCGATTCATCGCGAATCTGGCCGGCAAGTGTAAGCCCTTTTCTCGGCTTATGAAGAAAGGTGCCACCTATGTATGGGATAAAGAGTGTCAGACCGCTTTCGAGGAAATCAAGCAGTACCTGCTTCAACCTCCGGTCCTGATGCCGCCCGTATCCGGAAAGCCGCTGGTCCTTTATGTGACCGCCCTGGAACGGTCCCTGGGTGCCCTTCTCGCCCAGAAGAACAACGAGGGAACAGAGAATAGCCTCTATTACCTCAGTCGCATGCTCCTCGATGCGGAGGTTAGGTATTTCCCCATCGAGAAGAGCTGCCTGGCGCTCGTATTTGCCGTACAGAAATTACGGCACTACTTGCAGCACCATGAGGTACAGTTGGTTTCTCGGGTAGACCCGTTGAAACATATCCTGAGCCGACCTATGTTGACTGGCCGTCTAGCGCGGTGGGCTGTGATTCTCCAGCAGTTCGACATCAGGTACGTGTCTCAGAAGGCCATCAAAGGGCAGGCATTGGCAGACTTTCTGGCCGCTCACCCGACCTCCGCGGATCAGCCGCTGGATCTAGGCTTTCCTGATGAGACCATTCTCTCGGTTGATCGAGCCAATCCATGCTGGCAGATGCACTTTGACGGTGCCTCCCGGAGCCCCACCGGTAGAAGACTCGATAATCCTAAGCTCAATAGAGTGGGCTTGGGCATCGTCTTCATTACCCCGGAGCGAGCCGTGCTGCCATACTCTTTCCTGTTGTCAGAGGGCTGTACCAACAATGAGGCGGAATACCATGCCCTCATCACCGGCCTCGAGTTAGCTCTCGAGATCGACGTGCCCCATCTGTGTGTGAAAGGGGACTCCGAGTTGGTCGTTAAGCAGATCAATGGAGACTACGTTGTCAGGAAGCCGGAACTTGTGCCATTGTTGGAGTGCACCCTTCTTCTGATGGCCCGGTTCCCTTCTCGGCCGGAAATTGTCCATGTTCCCCGGTCGCAGAACGGTCGAGCAGATGCTTTGGCCAGCCTGGCTGCGTCACTTGCGGAACCTGAACAGGACAACCTGATCGTCCGCGTGACGCGCCGCAGGCTCATCGCTCCCGTTATCCCGGAAGAAGATCGCGGCCCGTTGGTAAGTAACCTCACCACGGTTGCCCCTATGCCCGGAGCCCCGAGTACCCCAGATATAGCAGTCGAATCAGCCCGTGATTGGAGGGCGCCTTTGATTGAGTACCTCCAACATGGCATTCTTCCGTCAGATCGGGCCGAGCGCGAGCGAGTTCGACGCCGCGCATCGCAGTTTGTCCTCCAGAGCAGTCCCGGTCTGGAGCAGATCCTCTACAAGCGCGGGTTTGATGGTGTTCTCCTCCGTTGCCTTCAGGGAGTCGAGATCCCACGAGTCATGCAAGAGGTTCATGCTGGTTCATGTGGCGCCCACCAGACTGGGCCGAAGCTGTCCCACCAGATTCGGAGGTTGGGATACTTCTGGCCCTCTATGATCCATGACTGCATCGAGTACGCCAGGAGGTGCCATGCGTGCCAGGTTCATGCGAACTTTGTGCATCGGCCGCCGGAGCCTCTCCATACCACAAGGTATTCCTGGCCCATTGCAGTTTGGGGACTGGACGTTGTGGGACCTTACCCGCCGGCGACAGCTCGCCAGTGCCGGTTCATTCTGACCGCTACGGACTTCTTCTCCAAATGGGCAGAAGCGATTCCGCTCAGAGAGGTCAAATCCTGTTCGATCGCTGACTTCGTGACCTCCAACATCATCTATCGATTTGGAGTGCCTCACGCTATCCTCACGGATAACGGAACCAATTTCCGAGCAGCCGAGTTGAAGAAGTTGTACGCCAAGTATAACATCCGCTCGAACCATACATCTCGCTATCATGCGCAGGCGAATGGACAGATCGAGGCGTTTAACAAAACCCTCTCTAACATTCTGCAAAAGATGGTTGGTCAGAACAAGAAGAGTTGGCCGGACAAGCTCCCCAACGCCCTCTGGGCTTATCGGACGACGACTCGCAATTCCACCCAGATGACCCCTTATTCCCTGGTGTATGGAGCTGAGGCCGTCCTGCCCATCGAGATCCAGTTACCGTCCTTGCGCACTGCGGTCTACGACCAGCAAGCGCCGGACAGAGTTGCTGAAGCCCGTCTAGTCGAGTTGGAAGCACTGGATGAGAATAGACTTCGCGCTTTGCACAACTTGGAGAGGCATCAAAGCAGGATGGCTCGAGCTTTCAATAAGAAGGTTCGCCTCCGCTCCTTCCTGCAGGGTGATCTAGTGCTAGCCCTAAGAGCACCGATGATCCCCGGCAGGAAGCCGCCCAAGTTGGAGCCCAAGTGGGAGGGACCGTTTGTTGTCCACAAGGTCTATCCCAATGGCGCGTACTCCCTAGCGACTATGGATGGTGAGCGTGTCACTCCTCCCACCAACGCTAGGTTCCTCAAGCAATACTTTGCCTGAGTGTCCGTTCGTCCTGCATGACGCTAAACTGCACTTCGTCCTGCATGACGCTAAACTGCACTTCGTCCTGCATGACGCTAAACTGCACTTCGTCCGGCATGACGCTAAACTGCACTTCGTCCCGCATGACGCTAAACTGCACTTCTTCCTGCATGACGTTAAACTGCACCACGTCCTGCACGACGTTAAACTACATTCGTCCAGGCTACAAGACGTTAAAACTGTTCAGCATTCGTCCGCGCTGCAAGACGTTAAACTGCCAAGTGCTTCGTCCCGCATGACGCTAAACTGCACTACGTCCGAGCTACAAGACGTTAAATTGTTCAGCATTCGTCCTGCATGACGTAAAACTGCCCCTCAAGAACTACGTGCGGCTTGATTCCCATCCTTATGGGATACGTAGGACCGCCTGAACATTCATGTTTCAGGCCCAGCCCCATCCTTCGGGAATTTCCATCCCATCTCGGGCCCTTGGCCCAGTTGCCCCCGGGTGTGTGGCGTATGGTGTGAGTGCGGGGCTATGCCCTCATTCACGTCGGTTTGCTCGTCACGCTGTACGCCCCCCCACGTTTGGGGATGCCTTCTGCTTCCCCCTTCTTTTTTTTCCTCATCGTCCTGCATGACGTTAAACTGCACTTCAAGAACTACGTATGGCTTGATTCCCATCCTTATGGGATACGTAGGACCGCCTGGACATTCATGTTTCAGGCCCAGCCCCATTTCCCGGGAATCTCTATCCCGCGTTGGGCCTCTGGCCCCAGTTCCCCTCCTTTTTGTGCGAGGCGTATCGCGTGAGCGGGGGATTATGTCCTCATTCACATCGGTCTACTGGCCGCGCCGTACGCCTCCCCCGTGTGTGGGACTACCTCACACCCCTCATCGTCCTGCATGACGTTAAACTGCCTCTCAAGAACTACGTATGGCTTGATTCCCATCCTTATGGGATACGTAGGACCGCCTGGACGCTTGTGTCTCGGGTCCAGCCCCGTCTCTTGGTTGATCACGGGGATCTGCCCCCCTTCGGTTGCTCTCAGGGTGAGTCCTCCGACCCTTTCCGGAGATCTGTTAACATGTTTTGGGTGCTTCGGTCTATGACTCGTAGTGTCAGATTCAATCCCGACAAGTCCTGTGTTGCTTGTCAGGCCCCGCGCTTCCTCTTGTTCGAGCCTTCACTCAAAGGGATCCTCGTTAGCGGTTTGGGTACGATGCCTCAGTGCTCTCCCACCGCTCCGGGTCGATTTACCGGCGGGTCTTGGGCCGCAAATCGATATGAATCCTGCGATTGAGCGGTTGATGCTCGTTTGCTTGCCCCGTCTTAGGCTGACGTGATCGGATGTTGTGTTGCGAATGCGTCAGCAACGTCCTTGATCGCCATGTCAGCTCTTTCAGGCTCTGAACATTGGTTGCGCAGTCCTCATCACACTCCGCCTTTGTGCGTTGTAGTGGAATCTTGACACTCTCTTCATACTGACCTCCGGTACGCCTCTACACGTTAGGCAGACCAACCAGGGTAATGATGTCGTTCGAGGCTCCCATGATCTGAGCGCCAAGGATATATGCGGATGTTCTCCCCAAAGGGCCATGCGTAGCTGGACCCTCGTCCCCATAAGGAGGAGGGAGTCGCCCGAACAATTGCGTTCTGGGCCCAGTATATCTGGAGGCTATCATCTCTGCCCCTCGGGTGATGGACATGTGCAGACCCCTATCCCAAGACTCTTCTCCTGGAATCGTGCGTGACCGCAGGGCTGGGTATGTTCCCACCTCCGCCGTGTCCGCCGTACCGCAATAAGCGGATTCCTCCATGGTCCGAACCACACGACCTTAAACTGTGTTGTCTGGTCCTACCACACGACCGTAAACTGTGATCGTCTTGGCCGCCCGACGAGAAAACGGCACTGCATCGTGATGTTCCCCTCAGGGGACACTCATGTTGGGCGCTGGTTAATAACCACGCCATTCGTCAATGCCTTCCGTGGCTTGATTATTGCGGCGACGCCAGAGATTTCTCAATCACAGGCATGTCGCCGCACAAAGAAAAACCATTCATCTTTAAGGACAAACAAGAAATATCAAATGCCGCTCCTTTTGTGTGCGAGGGTCAGACCCGCACTCTTCCCCGCGCTGGTGCCCGATTGTGTTGCGCCGCGCTTCAAGAACTACGTGCGGCTTGATTCCCATCCTTATGGGATACGTAGGAACGCCCGGATGTTTGAAACTTCGGGTCCAGCCCCCCACCTCTTAGAGATTCCCCCTTCTCTGGGGAATCCGCCGCCTTCAGGTCACCCTCAAGGCGTGTTCCCCGACCCCTTGCCGTGGTCCACCGGTGTCAAGAGTACTCTGGTTTATTGCCAGGAGGGTCAGGATCCGCTTGGTCAGGTTTCCTCCACTTTTCAGGCTTCGTGCTCCCTTTAATTCGGACCCATCGTCTACGCCCTGGGTGGAGCCCCCGTGAACGGTTCGGACACAATGCCTCAGTGCTCTCCCACCGACTCGGGCCGGTACCCCCAATGGCCTCGGGCAGCAAATCGATATGAATCCTGCGATTGAGTGGTCGATGCTCGTTTGCTGCCTCATTCCACCAACGGTTAGTGCGATATTGATGCTGCTTTTACGCCACGGTCGGCAGTACTCCCATATCGTTACACCGGTGCCCCCAGTCCTTGAGTGAATGGCCGCATGATTCACATTTTCCACCTCCCATTCTGACCAGGCGAAACCTCGACACTCTTGACACTATCCCTCAGTGCATCTTCGCATATCCAGGGGATATGACCACGATGTGGCGTGCTTTGAATCCTTATGGTCCGAGCTCTAAGACCTTAAACTAAGATCTCCCCTTATGGTCCGAGCTCTAAGACCTTAAACTAAGATCTCTCCTGGTCCGAGCTCTAAGACCTTAAACTAAGATCCCCCCTTATGGTCCGAGCTCTAAGACCTTAAACTAAGATCTCTCCTTCTGGTCCGAGCTCTAAGACCTTAAACTAAGATCTAGCCCTTATGGTCCGAGCTCTAAGACCTTAAACTAAGATCCTCTAGCCCTATGGTCCGAGCTCTAAGACCTTAAACTAAGATCCTCCACCTTTATGGTCCGAGCTCTAAGACCTTAAACTAAGATCCAGCCCTTATGGTCCGAGCTCTAAGACCCTAAACTAAGATCTACCCCAAATGGGGTCCTACGTCCTGCATGACGTTAAACTGCACTCACAGAACTACGTGTGGCTTGATCTCCAGCCTGATGGAGTACGTAGGAACGCCCGGGCATTCCGACTCGGGTCCAGCCTCAGGGATCGTTAAGTCCCGCCCCTCCTCGTCGCCGGCCGTCTGGCCTGACTTCGGGTAGAGTGGTGCAGTTGTGATATTCTCCCCGATTCAGCTCGGGATGCCCCATCGCAAGGATGGGAAGCGACAGTTTCCTCGTCAGAGAGGTGCTGTCTGAGAATTGAGGTGACTCACGGCCAGATTAGTGCATCCGCCTAGTACGTTTTCCCCACGGTGGTGCAATTTTGAGAGCGTTGGATTCTGTCCGAACAAATCGTCACTTCGCCCCACGCTTCGCATGCCCTGTTGATCTGGATTTTCCACCCTTGTGTCTGAAGGAACCCCAAAGCGGTATTCATGATGACATGTGGTCCGCCTCCTGCAATATGAATGATGGCCTTTTTCGGTCCGTCTATTGCAGTTGTTATGGTCGATCCACTGTCCGCCTACCGTCTTGGGCATTTCCTGGAAGGCCGACCGTTGTGGATGTCTGGATTCGGGACACGCGATTCACCCTTTCTCATTTCCCTATGTTCGGATAAAATCTCAACGCCCCTAGCATTGTCCCGCTCGTGTGTCGGAACAGGTTGGGGGATGGTACATTGGTTAGGTCTGAGGTCTCCTTTCCTAGGAATGACCTCCCTCTTTTCTCCAGAAACCCAGGCCCAATTATGGATGCCTGATGCTTGGTTAACACTCCCGCAAGACAACGAATTGTGGTTGAGCATATTAAACCGAAAGACGCAGATAAATATATTGATTCATACAAATGGATCGAAATATTGAATAACGGAAGCAAAATGTTCTAGGAATGGCCAAAAAACAAAGCCCCTAGGGATTAGCGTGCTGGATAAGTCTTTCTAATGCCGCTACCCTTTGGCTGGCGGCCTCCAGGGCTGCTTCTCGTTCTCTGCGTGCCCTCTCCTCGTCGGCGGTCGCAGCACGCAGTTCGTCAATCCTGGCCTGTGCGCGCTCCCGCTCGACTTGGAGTGTGACCATCTGTTGGCCCGCCTCCGTCAGCTGTACCTGAGCGTCGATCAGTTGTGCCGATAGTTGCTCCACAAGCTCGGTACATGCTGCGACGAAGGCCTCCTTCTCTGCCGCCTGCCCTTCGAGGCGCCGGACTTCCTGCTCTGCCGCGATGAGCGCCTGCGTGCTCTCCGACATGTCCCGACTTTGTGCGACGTCGGCACGCCGGCGGCTCTCGCGCATCTTCTCGGCCATGAAATCACGGACCGTCAGATGGAGGCGTTGAGCATCAGCTCCCCCGGCACACAGGAAGCGCAGCCAGGTTTGAAGTGATCCCATGCGCCCCAGCCATTCCGATGGGTCTCGCTTGAGGAAGCGCTGGATGCACTTCCACCCCCTGCGTCGCATTACCCGGCTATCCTCGACCGCCTCCGCGTCCGAGTCATCCATCTCCTCGGGGTCGGCAGGCCGGTAAGCAGGGAAAGCAGCCAGCAGGTCTGCTGCAGGGTCCGCCCCTGGGAGGTCCTCACGAGGGATAGGTTCCCCAACATCCGGGCGACCTTCTTCTCTCTCCCCAGTGGCGCCGACACCCTCGTCAGCCCCCAACCTCTCTCCGATGGCAGCACCGCCGACGTCCGCAACCCCTTGATCAGCAGTTGGTGGGGCCGGCTCGGTTTGGAAGGTCTGTTCCGGAGCAGGCGGCATGTCCACCACTGGTCCACTCGTAGATGGCCCGGGTTCGGCAACCCGACGAGCCTCCAATGTTGATATCACTGTGCGGGGCATGCCATGGTTAGTCACGGATCGTCAAAGGCAATCACCAGCAGTAAAGTAGGGAGACTTACGGGAGTTCGGAGCGTCATCTTCCGCTACCCCGGTCGCCGCAGGAACAGTTGCAGCAGGGGACCCCTTAGCGCTTGACAGTTCGATAATGGGTGCCTGGCCCCCGCCTTGTCCTGCTGGCGCCTCTCCTACTCCTGTTGAGGACGCCTGACCGACATCCGTGTGCTCCTGAGAAGGATGGAGAAACGGGTTAGAAGCTGCATAAGAGAATGGATGAAGCAGGTTGAGTAGGGATAGAAGCGGACCTCGAGGAGCTCAGTGACATCGACATTGTCGGAGTCGGCCACCTCGCCGCTCTCCCGTGGGCTCCCCCGATGGGACCTTCCCTCGGAGCCTTCATCCTCCCCCGTCTCCTCCTCCTCTTTGGAGTCGCTGCTACTGTCATCTTCTCCCGGCGGCATCTGTTCTGGAGCGGGCTCGAGACCGAGCATCACCTTCACCAGAAGGGATGGCTCCGCACGCTGACCACGTTGGCGCGCGTACTCGTCCATGGCCGTCAGATATGCATATTGCCGGTTGAAGTCCACCCTGTCGGTGATCTGGAGGCGCCCGACCTCTGGCAGATAGATTCCTTCTCTGAGTATCTTTCGCCAGATGACGTCGGTCCCCAGTGACTGCCGCAGGGTCATCCAGGCCGACCACAGCGCCGGGAAGACTGCATCGTGGGAGGGTTCGAGCGGACGCCTCACCTGCTTCCCGGGCCGCTCCTCGACCGCCGCATGTGCCCCCTCTCTGGGCGCCGAGGTTGTAGCGGCAGCCTGCGATGTGCCCGCCGCCGAAGTCCCTGCTCGCGCCGGCCCCGCTGCTTGGCGCGCCTCCGTTCTCCCCCGTGTGGCGGCGCCTCGCCTCCTTCCTTGACGCCCGGTCTCCGCACGGGTAACCTCGAGCCGCCGAACTAGCTTCCGCAAAAGCCCCTCAGGGTACGCGATGGCCCAGTGTTCGGCATACTCGGTTGCCAATCCTGCGTCGATCCCGGTAGGAGGGAGAGTGATGACGTCGCCAGAGCCGAAGGCGACGAACATCAGCCACATCTGGCGAAGGACGCAAGGGTTCGTCTCCTCCCGGACAGCGGTGAATACCCTCTTCGGCATCCGCTGAAGGCACCCGAACTGCCTGGCGAACCGGGTCGGCACGTAAGGCTCGCAGATCACCTTCCCGTCGATCCGAGTCACGAGCACCCCGCCCCGCATGTTCAGGAAGTATTCATGCTGCTCCAGCGGGCCCTGTCCGTTGTCGATCATCTGGCCGACGAGAGTGGGGAACGGGCTGAAGTTGAAATTGGCATGATTGCCAATCCGAACCCTCACGCCCTCCTCACTGAGGGTCATCGGAGCGACCCCCGCAATGTTCAGCAGGGAGGGTCGCAGGCCGTTGCCCGGAGGACTGATGGCATTTGGGAACGTATACCCACCAAGGTGAGCAGCCACCCAGCCATGGAAGAACTGAAAGGGCCCACAGATCCTTCGTGGCGACCCCCCTCGTGAGATGCGTCCCAGGATGGCATACAACCTCGCCAGCACTGGGACCCCGAGGTTGTACCTCTTATTGGCAGCCATGGCACCCGCCATCGCCAGCGTCGCCGGGCGGACGCCCATCCTCGCATCCCGCACTGGCAGGAGCCACCCGCTCAGAAAGGCGGCCAGGAACGCCGCGTACCGGACGTTCGGGTCCCGGGCCTCGATGACGCGGTACCCCCATGAGCGGTAATCGCCCGTCTCCAGGACCCGCCAGTACGACCCGTTCCGGCTCCTCTGAGCTGCGGTCGGGCACCGCTTCCCCCTGCCTGGCATCTTGACCGCCGGGTCATGCTCCAGGAACTGGCCGAACCAATCCTTGTAGGCTATGTCCTTCTGGAAGTCTTGGATCCCGAGCCGCTGCGTAGCCAGGTCAAGCAGATGCCAGGTCAGAATGGGAGTCCGTGACCTGTCCTCCCAGATGTTCTTCGGTGGCAGGAACTCATCGTACTGGTAGCCCTCCAGTGGGATACCTCCGATGCAGTGGATGTCCCAGAGACCGATGCCGACCTCCCCATGGTGAAGATGGAAGGTGTTGGTATCCGGGGACCAGCGAGTGAACAGCTCCGGCCCGAGCTCAGACTGCTGGTAGAAGTGGAACTGCGACGTCCACACCGCCTCGAACAGGCCGATGTACCGCAGCTCCTCTGCGAAGTGATCGCAAGTGTGGCGTACCCAGAACGCCCAGGCCCATTCACTGGTAAAGTTGCCCCCAGATCGCAAGTCCCAGTCCTTCAGCCAGCCCTTGGTGTCGTCAGTGAAACTCTGACGGTATGTGCTCGAGTAGAGGGCTGGAGAATTCTCCGCAGTAGGCTCACCCCCGTCAATGGTTCGCGTCCTCGGGTTCAGGACATAGACAACCAAGTGTCTGGTCTCCCTGGCAGGATGCCCATTGTTGGTGATGTTATAGCGGTGAAGCTCGTCCTCCCGAGTCACCCAGGTCCGTGGCGCATCAACCTCGAACCCTGGCACCGGAACCTCATCGAGGATGCCGAAGTTCCAGAGCGGCAGGTTGTCCGACAGTGGATATGTCTTCTGGGCCGGCGTTAGTAAGTCGAACAAGGATTGATTGTTAGAAACAATCTCCTTGGCTCCGTAAACCTCCTCGTTCGTCGCCATCTCAGCCCTGCGAGTGGCGGCATCCCCCTCATTTCCTCTGTGCGCGGCCATCTCGGAAGTTTCGGGAGTCGTGCGGGTTAAGTGATGAAGCGTGCGGAATCGGACGAGGCTGGTGGAAAAGTTTGGGAGTCGGCGCGCAATCCTAGTGGACGGCGCGCAATCGGGAAGTCGTTCGCGTAAAACCCCGGGTATTCGCGCAAAGGCAGAGCGAAATCCGGACGGCTTTGCGCGACCAGCGGGCGAATTCCGCGCCGGAGAAGGCAATTTCGCGCACGAGAGCAGAGATGCTTATCGCGCGGAAGGCCAGTGTACGGTACGGAGGGACCCAGCGCCCCTATTTATAGGCGAGGCCGGGTCCGCGCTGCGCGGAAAGCGCTTTGCGCGACCGCAGCGGCGAATTTCGCGACCGGCGCCCCTTTTTTGCGCGCCTAAGTCCCGCGCCGCCCAGGACTTCGGCATTCCGGCGTCTCCCTCGGAACCCGATCGTTGCGACCTCTCGCCGATCAGATTCCGAGGGGGGGCTTTTGTAGACGCCGGAAAAGTCCGTTGTTCCCAAACGAAGCTCCGGATGCGGAAAGCGAAGTGATATTTGGAGTCGGAAGAACGTTTCGGAGGGCCCGGAGGCCTTGCGCGGAATTTCAGAGGCCCGCGCGCAAAGGTGATGTTCCGCGCGCAAACCCCCCGGGATGCGCGCAATGCGCCGGTCCGGCGCGCAATTTTGCGCGCCGCGGGTCCGCGCGGCTCCCTTGCGCGCCGCGCCCGATTCCGCACCCGCGAGGAGAATTTCGCGCTCGCACCCTGGATTCCGCGCCCGGGGTTGCCTATAAATACAAGGCGACCCCCAACGTTTCAAAGGTTGCTGGAAGTCGAAACGTCTCTCGTGCGCGCAATTCAACCCCTTCCGCGCGCAATGACGAACTTCAGGTAACCTCCTTTCTTTCGCGCAAGAAAGCCTCGGGGTCCGCCTTCGCGCGCAATCCCCGCTGGCTCCTTTCATTTGAATAAAAACTCACCCTAAGGCCTTTGCGCGCAAAAGAACCCGCTTGCGCGCAATTGCCCCCCGGGGTGCGCGCAATCCGGCCTGATTGCGCGCACCCCCCCCTTCTTTCAAGTGGCCATTCATTAGAGAATGAGCCGTTGCCCCCGCGCGCTATCTGAAGCCCGGTGTGCGCAATCTCAAGCATCCGCGTGCAAGGCGCTGGCCCAATTGCGCGCCAGCCGCCCCGATTGCGCGCCGGCCCGCAGTATTGCGCGCAAAGCTTCCTTTTTGCGCGCAATCTGCCAGGGTCGTCCCCTCGACCCCCTGAGGGCACCTGCCTGCGTGGCGCCCGATGCTCCTCATCCTGGGTGCCCGCACCGTGCGTTGTCTTCCCGTGCGGCCCTCCAGGTTCGTGCGAAGTGACATGCACCCATCGTCCGTCAACCTATGCCCTGCATGACGCTAAACTGCACCACGTCCGAGCTACAAGACGTTAAACTGTTCAGCATTCGTCCCGCATGACGTTAAACTGCGCATACGTCCAGCATGACGTTAAACTGCACATTCGTCCAGCATGACGTTAAACTGCACATCCGTCCAAGCTGCACGACGTTAAACCGCCTAGCCCCCATCGTCCGCGCTGCAAGACGTTAAACTGCCAAGTGCTTCGTCCTCAACACATGACGTTAAACTGTACTTCGTCCGGCAAGACGTTAAACCGTCCGCTTCGTCCTCAACACATGACGTTAAACTGTACTTCGTCCGGAAAGACGTTAAACCGTCCGCTTCGTCCTCAACACACGACGTTAAACTGTACTTCGTCCGGCAAGACGTTAAACCGTCCGCTTCATCCGATCCCGTGCTCTGCACGCAGGATCTCCCCCGGTTTGGATGTGGCCCCCACCCGCTCGTCTCTGCAGGGATGTCGGGATTGTCCCGCTGTCGGGGCGATTTAATGGGAGTGGATTTTCCCTACGGGGGCAGGGTATTACAAACCCCTAGTTTCTCGTGGGAGGCTGCACATGTGTATCCCCATTGCGCCTCCCCACGGCCGAAGCCAGTAGAGGGTATGACTGGGATCGAGGTGTCTTCTGCTTTCGGTCCAAGTCCCTTCCAACTGAGCTTTGCAGCATCCGGGCTGCCCCAAGTGCGTAAGTCCTGACAGAATGAACTACGTGGACTTTGATCCCTGTCTTCTATACAGGGTACGTAGGAAGCCTCCCTGAGGTCCAAGCCCACCACCTGGTTGTCCCGGTCGTATTTACGTCGGTTCGTCCATCAGTGGACCCCTCCAGGGTTCACGCTTGCGTTGATTCACCTATGAATCCGCCCCTGTGGGAGACTGCCCGTGTGTATCTCCGCGGTGCCTCCCCACAGCCCCCCTTTTCCATTTCCCCTTTTATCGTCCAGCATGACGTGAAACTGTGATCCACCCGGCCGTTCCATCCCCCTCTGTGCGAGGTGGTTCGGTTCAATCTTCCGCCCGGCAGCCTCGACCTCTTCGTGAGTCGGCTTGCCGACGTCCAGCATGACGTTAAACTGTATGCCCGAACTACGTTGACTTTGATCCGTGTTAACGCGCGGTACGTAGGAAGCCCCTCTGGGGTCCAAGCTCTTCACTTCATCATCCATCCTGATCCTTACCCGGGCCGCCACATCCCGGTGGGGTCATGCCACTTCACTCCACTCCACGTTACTTGGGAAGCCGCCCATGTGCTGGCCCCAGCGTCGGAGGTTCCCCGCAAGGGGTTCTGTCATCTGATCCACTTTTCGTGTTGATCGGTCCGATGCCGTCCCCGCTGGACGTTAAACTCGCGGCATACCCCGTGTTAAACACGGGAAGCTGAGGAAAACCTCAGGTGATACAGTTCCCCGCACCTAGTACGGGATGCCTCAGGCCATCATGCCTTCGAGAAGCCCTATTAGGGACGGAAGACAGATGTGCAGAGCCGCAGTGTTACGACATGCCCCCAGCACCCAGAGCCACTCGGCCTTCTCACCGCAGGTTGCTGCCCCGCCCAGACTCCTTGGAACGTCCGGGCGGAAGCAGCGTAATTAACCGGTGTCCATGAAGATATGACGTCGGGAACGAGATTCACGAACATTCTTAAGTCTATGAGGGAGACCCGGATTAGGCGACAAGTTCTGAGGAGACGTCCAAGGAAGGAGGAGCCGACATCCCATCATCCCGGTTTCGATCAAGGAGCAGACGCCCCTGAATAAGGGACGGATGCCGCCCGCCCTTGGAAAGCGGGACTGCGGGACCACAAGCCGCGCGCCCATCCCCTCGGGTTGACGGGTGCACGCGCGAACGCGTCCTGGCGGAACAGCGTAACCCGACGCACATCCGCACCGAAACACATACTATATTGAAGTTCAAATTTAAAAGGCTTTTTTTAGTTATACATTTCCTTAAATGTTTTTGATTATTTTTGAAAGTTTCCGTTATATTGTTATCCTTACTGGGAATTTGAGCTCACCCCTTTTCTATGTTTTATTTTTCCCAAGATGTGAAGAAGTAAGTTATGAATGACCTGCAGGGATAGTATGTGGGGATAAGAGTGTGGAATATGGAGACTATGTTGTTGTTGTAGTTTTTCACTTTATGATGTAATGAAAAACATTATTAATATATCTAGTGTTTCCAAGGCTACTAAACCAATCAGTCTTTCGAGATTTGATCTTTCTTGTGATCATGCCAATGTTATGTAATAATGCACCGACTCTGGGTAACTGGGGTCGGGGCGTTACATTCAACCTACCGCCGACCAAGGAAAAAGTACAAAGTAAGGGATTTTCTTATCTAACTTTTAATTCTGTGAGAATTCCATTGTTCATCACTTATTTATTTCATGTGGTGTGTGTACATCCCCTGATTGTATTCATTTTGTAATATTCTTTAATTTATGGATATTTAAATCATCATGGTATGATCCTTCTTTCACGGGTGTATGTTTCTTAAGTTACCTAATCGATAAGGGAATTTGAAATTTAAATTTCCACTCATTTGGCTTTACGCATATTTCATTGATTATATTACTCCAAGATTATGTGTGGAATCACTATTCATTTTATTATGTCATAATTTCCACTCCACTTTGTGTGGATATACTTTTTATACACATAATCACTCCATTGATAATTTCTCAAGTCATCGATATGAATTTGATAAGAGTAATTTTAACTCATTATCCTTTTGTTGAGTTAAACATCCTATTCATTGGTGTTTTTTTACAAGATTATGTGTGAATGTCCTTTGATTGTTTTACACTGAATATCCAATCATATTTAGTGTATTTATATTTTTCACACATAACTATATTGTTGATTTTTCCTTAACCAAAGGATACGGCCTTTATGAGATATTTCATCTCAATTTACATTCCATTGATACTTCTTTGTTGTTATACACCAAATCACTTTTATGTGGTTTATATAATGTACTTTGACATAGTATATAACGAATCCCTTTATTCTCATGATATTACAATGTTTTGATTACCTCAATTATTTGTATTCAAGTGTCTCTATTTTGGTTAGAAACTCTAACTAAAATACCATTTTTAAATGTTTTAAAGACTTATTCTTCTAAATCATGCTCATTAATGTCCATGTTTTAAAAAATAGTTTTAAGGATTTATTTATATGGACATTAATGTTTTAAAATTAAAACTCCTTTTAAATTTTCAAAGTGTTATGGGACACATTGATTCAAAAATCTATTTTAAATGACTTCTTGACAAATAGTGTGACTTTTAAATGTTTTCAAGAAAAAGGGGGATCTTTCTCTCTAATAGTTTTGATGATTATTTTCATCTATATCAATAATCCTTAATCATTCTTGATTGATGTTACTATGATACAATAAAATCTTCTATATTGTATCGAATGAGTTATGTTTGACTGTGGATGTGCTATTTTTATACCATTCATGGTTTGTGGATAAAGTATTGATCTTTCGTATGCTAGTTTTAATATGAATTTTTATGTCATGTTTAAAACTTTTTATATGAGGAATGAATTAGACTTAATAGGTGAAAGGTGGAGCCCGCTATAGCTCCTCGATGCATCAGTAGGTCTCATGAGACAAACTAGTGTCTTGGAATAAGGCCTTGATAAAATCTTATTTGTAGTCTTGGCACGAGGCCTTGGCTATGTGGTTATGATAGTCTGGCATTATGCATTCATTCATTATGAATGTGGTTATAGATATTTCATGTGATTATTCAATTAGTAGAATATACATGTGAATAAGTAAATGGAATTATTTTATTTTATTTTTTCCATACTATGTTGAAGTTAAAGTTTAAAAGGCTTTTGTTTTAGTTATACATTTCCTTGAATGTTTATTCTTATTTATGAAAGCTTCTGCTATATTGTTATCCTTACTGAGCATTTGAGCTCACCCCTTACAATGTTTTATCTTTTCCCAGGATTTCAAGAAGTAATTTATGAATGACCTACAGGGATAGTATGAGGGGATATGAAGACAGGATTTTGTTGTAGTTTTTTTACCTTATGATGTAATGTAAGACTTATGAATATATCTATTGTTTCCAAGACTACTAAACTAATTGGTCTTTCGAGACTTGATCCTTTGTGATCCTGCCAATGTTAATAATGCACTGACTCTGGGAATCTAGGGTCGGGGCATTACATGGAATCAACACCCTAACCATATAGGTATTTTCCATAGAAGTTTCATTATCTTGATTATAATTTTAGTACAACAAGTGATGGTTTATAATATTAATTGGTGGTTTTATTTAACCAATATTAGAGTGTTCTATATATAGTGATTGAAAATTAATCTATAGTAAAGTGTTAAATTCTACCATGGGATGCATCATGAGATTCACATGCATATTTTTCCTACATATTCCAAATGGAGAAGACTCCAAAACTTATGATTTAGTGATTTCACAATATGTGTTTTTATGGATATCTCTACATTAAGGATTAAGGTATTTGATTTAATATTTCTTGGAAATAAGAATGATATTATGGAATTCATAAAATGAAAATCAAACAAGACATTACGCTTTCTGGAGTGATAATATTTTATAATTTTAATAACATTTTATGATATTATATTTATAAATTTTTGGGAAAAGATATATACCAAGCTACAAATAAACAAAAAAGCACACAAATATATAAATCCTATTATAATCTCACTTGAGACCTCCCCGACACCTTAGTGGGACCATTCCCACTAATCTAGGCCTTTGGGGAATTATTGAGTGAATAGGAAGTGTTACTTATGGGACATCATTTTCTTTCTCCACTTTAGTAGTAGTGGTAGAATAATACTTACATTTCTTCGTAATCAATGGTGGATGATGATGCTAATTAATATAAAGTAATTGAGGTTTAGTAAACTAGATTTCATTGTGGATGTGATCCATATAGTTGATGAATTATTCCACTGGTGGTTCTCTCCTTTCCTCGATCATTTTATCAAGCATCATTTTATATATAAAATTAATAAGTTCGGTGGCTTTAAATCCAAAAAATATTACCTTTCCATGACCATTTGAGTAGGTTCCCATGATTCTTCTTCCCATATTTCTAACATTTGGGTGGTTGGGATTTCATTCAACCGTTATCATTAAATACACCAATATGAAACTACATATTTCATTTCGTATCACTATAGAAATGGAACATTTCTCTAGTATTCAACTCCAAGTTAAGAGAATCATAGAAAACATTCTTCATAAGACCCAATTCATAAAAATTCTATACCATTTTTTAGGTGTTTTATTTAACAACTATACAATCTATCAATTTTCTTTATCATTATTGATATCGAACTCGGATCGTACCTTGAAAAACAATGGAAATTTTTATTATAGGCCATGAAAGTGCCAAATTCCATTTTCTTCAATACTATGAATTATCTATCCATATTTATATTAGCACTCATTGAGAAATAATTATTATGAATTATTATCTTAAAGTATTCTAACTCTATCAATATAATTTATTCCTTTTCATTGTCGTTCTAAGTCAATTCCCTCTATTTATCAGTCTATCCATATAGATGAAAATATTATAGAGTAACTTTCATTGTAATAGAACAAAATTAATTGGATACGATCATCTCCATTTAATTGAAACACTATTTCAAAATGATTCTATTATAATATCCACTAAACATTAGTGTTAATTTATAAATAAGTGACTCGATGGCCAGTTTCTCCGTCTTATGTGAATAAAGTTGTTCCAAGTTGTTCATATTATTTTTTATATCCTGAGTAAATTGGTTAAGCATAAACGTGAGATTTTTAACATCATCTCCTATGGCATTGGTGATTTAATTCTTTAAAACATAGCATTTTCCCTCGTGTGGGTTGTTTTCATGGATTCTCCTGGTTCCCCCCATTTTCAAAATTAGAAAATGATCGAACAAAATAATAGTAATTAGGTTGTTATTAAATAATTTATTCCTTTTTGAAATTAAAACTATTGTAACCTATTGTAGGTTTAATATTTTAATATATATTTTTTCTAAATGAAAGACTCTAAGGTGATTACATACATTAAGTATCACACTACTGGTTTTCAAAGAGGTTTTCTAATCCTAATTCCAAAATTAAGTAAATTTTTCTCTGATAAAGACTATTGAGAACTGATATTTCCTTACATGTCTATTATATACATTTTATATATAAACAATATAAATGTGTTACTCAACTATAATAAAATGGTTTAGTATCATTGTAAAATTAGGACCATTTGAATCCTTTACATTATAAAACACCTTCATTTATATATTTCCTTCTTCTCTAAATTCGTAGTGGCCATCATGTTCTCCTAAGTACAAGTAATTACATATGGATATACATAAATAAAATGGGTGAGCTAAAATAAAAATAAGAGGATAAGAAAGGAACATCGATCAATAAAACATTGTGTGATAATAACCATCCTCATAACATCATCACTATAATCATTGAATGAAGTATTATATAAAGGAAATGAAGTGGAAATGAATAAAAATGAAACATCATGTCATAGTGGTCAACAAAAAGTATTTTTTCTCATTATCTTATGAGATAAATCACATTAAAAAATGCATTGGAGAGCTATGTAATTATGGGTGCACCCTTTACAACAGGACACTTAGATGCACTATATAATTATAAGAGAACACATCACATCATAACATTTACATAATCATGAATTCCACATAAAATGTATATCCAGAGTGAAAAAAATAACCCATAAAATAGAATGAGTATTTTTTAATAATATATACATTCAAGAATGAACATTTGGATTCCCAAACAAAGTGGGATTAACATATTTGGTAGACAAATTTTTAATCATGAGAGAAAACAACAATATCACATGAAGTAAAAGATGTATTTTTAGAATGAAGATTTCTTTCTCGAAACTATATTCATTTTTCAAAAAATAAGATTTGATACATTTATTTACAATAAATTTTATGTTTATGATAATTAAAATAATTTTAATGAAAGTTATGGGAATAGTTATACTGAAAATGAATTCAAAGAGGAAAAACCTCAGAGAAATGGAGATGTGTTTGAGAATCCTTTTAGCATATTCCTGAGTTATTTATTACCCTTGATATCATGGATAATGAAATAAAAATAATTAATTTACAAATAAATACCCTTTTATAAATTCTTTTATTCAATATAATTTTATTAATTTTACTTATGGTCATTATGATGATTTATTGAGTTCAATTCTATTGTTCAAGGAATGTTCGTTTTCTTGGATTTTATGATAGGTTCGCTCTTTTATAAGTATAAAAGATCATGTAAATTGATAATGAATCTCAAAAATTGAAATTAAATTTTATTTATTAACATATCAAAGTTTAATTTTTCTAATATATCATCTGGTTATGTGTTATGTGTATGATTTATTAGATATAACATTAATGATAAATATTTATTTTAATTTATAATTTTTTATAACTTATAGAAGATTATATCATCGTATTTATTTATATAGGTTCTAGAGAATTATATAAATGATAATAAGTATAATAAAAACAGTTTTATCCAAAATAATTTTTTATGACAACATTTTTTATGTATGAAAAAATGAAAATGCATCGTCCATGGTAGAAGTATATCGACACACCACAAACAAAAATTTCATTTTTAGAAAAAATTAAATTGGAAGAGATTATAAAATGAAACATTCCATTAACAGGAAAACATTATGATATATTATGTATGATATATTTATAATTCCTCATGGACAATGTGTGGTCATAATATGATGAGATAAAAATTTGAAATGACATTAAGAGGAAAAGAAAGATGATTTTAACTTTCAATTTTATCCTCCTTGAGAACCTCCTTATAGAAAAGGTATTTGTATTTACACAAGATAATGGTATCTTGGATGATGATTTTGGTCTTTTAATGTGTGTTTTGTAGATCTTGGACAAGTATCGAGTCTTGGAAGGTGTTATGATAAGTGGGGTAGAGGGGTCGTATTTATAAGATGAGGGGTCTTTCATCACTACATTATTAATTAGTTTATTTTTTTGGATCTAGACTATGAACATTTTGAAACATATCAAAAAATATATTAAAATAGTCAATTAGATTTCTAGATTTTGGTGTTGAATGAACCCTCCATCAAAAATGACACACGATTTTTTTATTTAGCTTTTATACTAAATTATGGAATTTTATTATTCATAGAGAATTAATTTTTATTGAAAAATATGAACAATTAACCCAAAAAATATATAAAGGTGTATAATTAAAAAATGAACTCCATTAGTGAAAATTATTAACTTAATATATGAAATTTATTAATTAATTAAAATCTACATTTTTTCAAAATATATCGATTTTAAAATTATTACTCATTTTATGACAATTTGAAAATTAAATTACGTGTAATTAAATTATATTCGAATCATAATAGAATTGGTAATTAATTTATTATTAAATTTTATAAAAAAAAATTCTATTTTAAATAAGTATATTATTTATAAAATTTTAAATAATCATTTATGTTTTATAAGAATTCTAACACTTAATATATCATTTAAAAATGATTTATTTACATAAAAATTGATATAATTAAATCATATTTTCATTTATATAATTCAAAATTTTTATTTATACATTCATCGGGGTGGTTACTATCCTACTTTCTAAATTAAAATTCATAATTCTTATATTAAAATTATATGTTTCAAGTTACAATATCATTTATATAGCTTTATAAATTTCTATAAGTATCCCTTATTTAATATTTATTTTGTAGGGTTACATTTTTATTGGTCTCTAAATACTATTTATATTTTGTACCATATATTATTGTTATATGAAAAATAACAATTCCATTGATAAATTCATGGGGAATTACATTATTCTTGGCCCCGAGGACATGACTGTAAATTTCCAAAATCAGATGATCAATTCTAATATTGAAGTATTTTATAGACCTATTATTTAATTGAATTTTAAAAAAATTCTAAAAAATAGAGATTCCCAATGAGCCTATTTATGTAAATATTGAGTGGATTTCCAAATATCATTCTAAGGGATCATGATATGACCAATGCTAATGAGTTTTTCCCTTGTGATATATGGATAAAGTTCTATGTTTGACAAAAATCATGGTATGAAAATTTCATGAACTGTCCTTAGAGTTCATACCATGTATCCCATATAGGTGTCATAATCTCACTCATGTCATGTGACAATGATCGTTCAATTGATACCGTCCAAGTTGTCTCCCCTAGTGAACAAGTTTAACTCATCTAGTGGTAAAATGGATAGATTCATGGAAAACCATCCCAAACATAGTTGATGTATCCCATGAAATGTTTTGAAATCATTAAAATATCTAACTTAAAGGAACAAGTGTCCATCCAAGGTACCCATAAGTAAGAACCTCTTGTTTCTCCTTTAAAATTATGAGGATATCCACTAAACAACCATTACAGTTTTAAAAGGTTCAAATGAATGGAGGGTAAATTGAAATACAGTACTTATATGGTTATATACATTAATGGGGAAGGAATTGCATTTGAGAAATAATATATAGTATAGAACATAATTCTATAAAAATATGTACAATTCATTTAATTACACCACATTGTTAATAGCATTGGTGTATTGGTTACTAATACATGGCTCACCCCAATAACAAACCAATTAATTAATTCAATATAAATATGATATGAAAAACCCCACAAAGGGTATTAGGAAAACTATAAAAAGGATAAATTTGTCCTCCATAATGGTGCTCAACCATTGGGATGGCTTAAATAAAGGTGAAAAAACTATGGTATTTATTATCCACTATCATGGGTCAAAAAAAGTTAAATTTAGGCCATCATTTTAAAATAAATTTGTCAAATTAGAAGTGACACCAGAATGATCTGGTTTGAGGAATAATAATGAATTTATTGAATTAAATGAACCCTGGAAAATAACCTAAACCAAATACTGTGTAATTGAAGTATTTTCCTCTACTATCATCAACCAATAATACGAGATAGGTTGGATGGAATTTTGGAAACTATCAAATTATAGGAAAATGGGGAAAATGATCTTGGGAAAAAAATGTGAAAACTGTGGGAGGTAGATCTTGAAATATATTGGAGAAGGTCAAATATCACACCTCTAAATTTTAATTGGTTGTGAAATTTCATGATATGGAGGTCAAACAATGGAGTTATGTGAAAACCTATGATGGAGGGGAGGAGATATTCATATAAGATAGGGTGATTTTCTCCACGGGATAAAAGAGGAGAGGGATGGAAAAAAAGAGTAATATAATTTATGATGGGTAAATTATAAATTTAATATTAAAATTAATGTGGATATGGTGTGGCATATTATTAGCTAAACTCTTCACCAATTGTGTGCAATTATCTACTTCTTATGGGATCATTGTGGAGTTAAGATAATGGTTTGATTAATTGTGTGAAACCCAGTAAAATCCAACTATAAAAAACTATACATTGGATACACAATCAAGCTCCTTGGTTCAATTGATTTTAGAAAAACCATGCATACCACAGGACCCCAACGTTTGTAGCTTCGTGGTTTATGGGAAAACATGTTGGCTGGGATATAACTTTTCTACTAACCATGTACCATAGTATTTGTTTCTATTTAAGGGCATGAAATCTGAATGAGTCCCAAACACACCCAAAATGTACCTAAACTGATTATGAATCAATATAATGGATGTTTAATGAAATTAAAACAAAAAATAAATTATTTGGATTAAAAAAACTAGTATGTTATAGTGATATTTTCAAAAATGAATGGGAATATATGAGAAGAGATGACACAAATAGTATTACAAAACTGATTATGTAATATTAATTTGGAACTATTAGTAAATATGATAGAATATTAAAATGAGACTTAGAAAATAAAATTCAGATGAATGGGGATATTTTTCCTCCACATATAATGAATTAAATAATATTATTATTTTGAAGAAGTTCCTAAATATTTTTAGAAGAATAATGTGAGACTTAACAAAAAAAATTATTTCAGTTTTATAAAATTAATAATGTTCTCTCCCAATATACCAAAAAATGATAACTAATTTAAAATAAAATATTTTCATTAGAAGTATAATAAATATTAGAAAGAAATAAGTTTCAAGAATGAAACATATGATTTTTTCTATAAATTCTTATAAATTTAATATATAAGAATATGTTGTCTATGATGGAAACGATAGATAACAGTAATATCATTTTATATAAGAATAACTGGAAGAAGTTCTTAATGTCTAATAACATGTGGAATCAAATTCATAGAGACAATTTTTGTGAAAATTATAAATATAATACTAGTGTATGTCGGAATGATAGGGGTTTTTTTCAATTTTTTCAGGACATCTTATATATGATGGATATGGTAACTGATAAATTATTACATAATTTTTCTGTAAAGGAAAACTATACTAATTTAGGTGATGATGATAGTAATTCTTTGGAGAAGTAAAAAAACAATTGAATCTAATGACTGGAATAATTAACCTCATATTGATGGAATAATTATATTTGAAACATCTATCAAAATGAATTATTCAAAAAAAATATTAAACATCTAATACATGAAAATTATAATTAAAATAATATAATTTGAAAAAATTATGTAAAAATGTGAAATTTTACAATAGAATTGTATATGAAATCATCTTCTTACAAAACTAATTAAAATTAGGGTTTAGTTTAGATACTAACCATTGGGATACATAGTTAGGGAATACCCTTATCAAAATTTACCACTAGGAATGAAATTATATAGTATAGGATTCATAAAAATAACATAAGGATTATTTTCATTTGAGGAAAACCATATATTCAAAATAATTTAAATTTTGTAAACATTTCTCCATTCAGTTTTAAATGTCCACGAGGAGGGAAAATAATGAATATTCATTATTTAAACAAGGTGATATACTTGTTTTCCTAAATAATATCATAAAAAAGAATAAATTATTGTATAATATAAAATTATGGGATATATTTGGATTTCCAATGTTCATTATGATGGTAAAAATTGATTAAATAAATTATGGGAACCAAAAACATAATTTTTATATTTTGGGTTAAATAAGGTAAATAATTACATCAATAATTGATTTTCCAGGTATATGACTACTAATAACAAAATTTTCAAGGAATTATCATGATAAAAGTAGTAATAGTTACATTCAAATACAATAACCAAGGATAATTATATAGTATTGGTGATACATCACATATCAATAATCCTTTAATTTTTAATGTTTTTTATATGCCATTACCAGAAAAACATAAGAATAATTTAATTATGTGAGGTATGATATATTGTGAACATTGAGAATGATAAATTTATAATTTTTTCTATGATTTATAAAGTGTTCATTTTTTATGATGGCCCTCTGAAAATTTATAATCAAAACATTGAATGTTATAAATCCATGTTCCATAGTTATATAGTGATATTGTCATGCCACGGTCCTAGAATTCCCTGAATCTGATGCGGAGCTGAAATAAAATATGGCGTGTAAATTTTTTGTAAAAAGGAAACCTAAAATAACACACACATGTTCCACTATAGAATAAGTTTTTGGTTTTAGGTCCTAGAGAATCAGATATAATATTTACAATTCCTTCAAAACAGAAAAAATGTCTTCATTGAGCAGTAACCAAATAGTGGGACTCAACTTTACTAAACATGTAAAATAAAAATATATTGAAAACATAGGGTGGGAATTCAATTTCCCTGTAAGGGGTTTTAAAAATGACATAATGTACTAATTAAAACCTTTTGAAAATATTCAATTTAAATTTTTCATAATACATTTTATTTAAAAATGCTAAAACACATGTATCATAACATAACATTTTGACTATGAATTATAAGAGATCATTTCAAGGAATACAAACAGAGTTACAAAGAATCATGATTCAATTATAAGCATGCTCATTCTGAATAATAACTAAAAGGCAATCAAAATTTAATCGGTATGACATGTGAATGGGAATGTACATACTTTATAACCATGTGTAACACATGATCAGAGTTGTGCATAAAATAATAACATCAATTTCATCTGTGACTACTGTGAATTATATAATGGCTGATAAATCTATGAGTTATGATTAATAAATAAGCCATAAGCTTTTACTTTCTCTGAATCTCATATACATAAGCTCTTTAACCAAGAATATTCAACTAGTGAAATATTATTTTTGTTAATTAAATTTCATATTCATAATGAGGAAAGTGCAAATGTGGGACTTTGTCATGGCCTCAGTCAAGACATATAATGATTAAGGCCTCAACCAAAATCTATAAATAATGAATTTGTAATGTCCTTGTGCCAAGAACATAGTTGTCACATGAGACCTACCGATGAATTGAGGGGCTATAGCAGACACCCCCTAACATTATATATTTCCAATGCATCCGTCATTTCTTTAAATCAAAGTGCTCATACATATTCAATTTTTTAAATTAATTATCATGTAACATCCCAACTGTCACATATTACTTGATTTCTAATTTCACATTATTCAAAGTGTCCCATACCACATAGAATAATTTAATTTCTCATTTCATATTAGTCAATGTGTCCCACAACACTTTGATTAATTTATGTTCTTTATTCCATTAAAGGCCATTTGAGTTTAAAATTTACATATACAATGTGAATCAGGAATAACAGTGTTAATAATAATAATATCAACTGCACAACAATAGAAATAAATGGAATGTATGATAAGAAAATTATATCATATGTGATGACAACAAATGCACAAAATAAATACAAGTTTTGTTACAATAAATGATAACCCTAAATTATAAAATCATATTAATGAAATAAATATTATAAATTCATCATGGATTAGATATAAAATTAATTTAAAGGTAAAACAAATATTTCATTTTGGGTATTGAACACATAGATGTCCCGAAATTTATTACTGGTATGATTATGAATAACATGTCACCAGGGCACACACTATGTTTGAAGTGAAAATCATTAAATTCAACCATATATAATACAATTTAATATTTTAGGAATTTTATGATTCATACATATGTATATAGAAGTTAAAAACCATAAAAATTATAATCATCAGTTCTCCATGATTACTAAGTGATTATTGTTTACTGTTGTGTAAAACCATTTATACACAATGTTGTATATAGAGGTTCGAATAAAATCCATTCATTTTTAAAAAATCCTCATTTTCCATTCTTTTACAATAATCATGGTAAATACAAATTAGATTTAGTTGGATATTTTTACATAATTATATATAAATGTATAACCAAAAATACATTTTGTATATAAGGGGATTACATAAAAAAATCGAATGACATAAATATATTAAGCACATTAATTCACAAGAGTCCCAAAATATTATTAAATTTAAAAATTTTATTTATTAAACATCACATATATGTGTATATGTTAGCATCGATATACATATATAATTTATATGCATAAATGAATATAAATAATCTATATAAGGCTTTTACACCATGATTAAATAAAACATACATGTTTTAAATATGTTATGGGCATTAGATAAAACTGGGGTTCTTTAATTTCAAAACAAATTATTAATTATAAAAAGTTGTGTTTTTGTAATATGTAAATATATATACTTATGTATGTTTCAAATAATAGTAAATCACAAAACATCACACATCATTTGTATTATCATGAATTTTGAACTACATTTAGGATTTAGTTATATACATCGTAGAAGGAATCTGTTGTCATATACTCATCCTTGTATATATATACGAATATATAAATCTTTGTGTATATAAATAATAATTCAAACTGAAGAAGACAAGAGAATATAACACCCTTACCTAATTTGAATGATGAGGAAGGCTTGGGGAAATACACTGGTGGCTTGATGAAGATCCTAGGTAACATGAAAACCTATAGGGTTTAAATGTAAAATGAGATATAATATATATACTACAAATATTATAATTCTAATAAAACTTTATGGACAACCGAAACCTACTTAGATTATAATATGACCGAGGGTATAGGCCATTGTGGATAGAGGGAAAAAATAAGGGCCCCTAGAGTCATGAGTATGAAAATATGGTGCAAGTGGGAGGGTTAAGCATGACTGGAACGACTTTAACAGGAGTAAGAGGACACCGTAGGGAAGAAAACATGGAAAATAAATGAACTCCTGATATAAGAGAGGATGTAGAATGGATGTCTATGGTGTGACAAAGTGAATTAAAAATCAATGGACAGTCCAAATTTGATCATATGTTTTCAGAAGTCTGTGAGAGACACAAGTGTTTTAAAAGGATAGAACTGTCACGATTACATCACAATTAGATCACGATTAGATTTTGTGGAACACTAAAAACATGGGGGATATACTATTGCTATTGGGGAATGATGGCTGGATTGATTGAACGACACACATTCCGCGCAATTAGATTTAACAGCCCATATCTGATCTCGGCTGATTTTCGTCATCCCACATAAAAACAATGGATGTTATCGAGCACCCTTATAAGCCCAGGGTGCCCGACCATATTCCAGATTACTCCCTCTCCCCTCCCTATACCACCCCGCACCATGTTCATATGTGGGTGCGCTTTGCACCCACCCATACCGTCGTTCCATCCCACACGATGGTGTGTTCTGGTCATTGCACACACACCTGTGTGCACTGAGGGCTAGAAATGCTTCCTGTGCACCCAACATACCACAAACCCTACATGCACACCACCCCTGGGCCATTATCATGGGGTTGTGGTTGAGATTCCCATCAAGGCCCTGAGGGCTGCCTAAGTGGTGGCCCTTAGCTAGGTGGGGTACTTCCCTACCCTTTTCTGTAGTAAAAGTTTATTGTTTTTGTTAAATATAAGAATATGTTTTTATATACATTTATAGGATCAAACACATATGAATCCCCTACTATAACTGCATATTTTTTGTAGTTTTATAAAAAACGTTATAAACAATTGTTTAGTAATTAATAAATACATCTTTATACTAGTAATTCAAAAATCAATAACAAATTTTCGTTCATACCTAGGATTATTAATAAATAATGAAAACATTTATAAAAGAATTTCATCCAATTTTAAATATATTAAAATTATTTAAAATCCATACATCATTCTAGAATAATAGTATTATTAGATAAGATATTAAATGATTATCCATATTATTGTTTATAAAATGATTTTATATGATTAATGTTATAATTTCAATGAATTCATTGAATATTTTGGAAAATAAATTATATCGGGATATTTTAAAATAAACCACCAGAATGACCGATTTCTATAATTATATATGCTAAAAACTCATCAGTCACCTGAGGTCAATGATCGAATAGAGGCCTTATATAAACATGTATTAGTGTGTTCTGTCTCCCAAATGACTTGTAAATGATCATTCCCATCATTCCCCTATTGCCCAGTGCTTTTTCTATGGATCTATCCATACTGATATTCATTGTGACAGATCAAAAAAACCATACTATCTTCTTGTGGGGTTTTTTATATTGGGTGGTCTACCTATAATTTAAATTTGTCTCGTAATAGGTATTTCTGGGTAGCGTGGTTCCCTCTGATCTAGTTGTAATGTAAACACATTGCTGTTTAATAAAATTCCTTGTGTTTAGTTTTCATGTGTTGTTTAGAAAGCATGGAAATTAAACAGAATAGAACCATAATATTGTTATTACATGTGAAAAAGGTTTGGGGCATCAAAATTTCCTCCTTCAATTAATTACATCCTCAAAATTCTAAAATATTCGTACACAACCCACTAGAAATACCAGACTCACATCACCTCCCAAAGCCCCCCACAAAATCAGAAAATGAGGTCAATCTACTAAATACCCCGATGTGGACCCCTATAGTGGTTTCTAGTCCCTATACATCATTGAAATAAATACATTGAGGGAACTAAGATCAACTAGTATCTTCCTTATCCACAAATCATTCGGGATTCCAAGGAAATGGTTTTGCGATGAAGAGATCAGAGATCTTAGAGTGAACTAGATGTCTATAAATCCCTCAAACAATATCATTCATGAAAATTTGGATGTCAATGAGCATCCCAAACATATAAAAACATAGGATTCTATTCATATATTCCACTCGATGGTCACCGACCAGAGTATATTCTTGAAATTTCATCAATGCATGACAGTTCTCAGAGTGGGTGAAGCACAAAAAAAGACATTTATTACATTACCAATTATTAAAATCTTTAAGTTGAGTAGTTGAAATACGGTGGTAGATGCATCATTCCCCATTTTAGGAAAAGAGAATATTTGAGCTGAGTGATACTTTATAATGTCATTTTTACGCCATGCAGAAGTTCAAAAATGTCCCGTAACAATCCGAACATTATTTGTCAAAAATGATTTCTAGTAATTTGGTATGGAGAGATAATATTTTTGTTTGTGAACTCATGTCTTGTATCTGAAAATCTCAAGAGATATGTAATATTCACCAAGGAATAACCATATCAAAATAGAAACATTATCTGAAATTTTACATTATTCAGGTATACAAAGTTCTTAATCCCATGATGTTACATAACATCTCGCACACTTTCAAAATAATAGCATGGATTTCTTAACGTCTTAATTTACCAGGTCCACCATCGTCTGAGACATTATTTTTTGGTCCTTCCAGTTATATTGATCGTCAAAAAATTCATAAACTCTTCAATTTCATTCTCCCAAATACACTTCTCACATAAAGATTCAAACTCATATAGGAAGCAGTTGGTACTCAAAAGTGTGGCATGAGAGGTTACGATTTATGAGATATCAGAATGAACGTGATCCTGATTGAACAATTAGATGACTCGGTTTTATAAAAATAAGATGTTATAAATCCTCACACACCTACTAAAAATAAATACTTTGAACATATAGGCCATGTGGGGGTCGCCCTCTTCTGCAGCTTCCCAGAACTACTATAGGCCCATATAACCCTCATATTGGATGAAATATAAGAAGAGGCCTTCATAGTAACTTACTTGGTATCCATAAAATGTAAGTTTTGATTTCAACATGAGGTAGTAAACTTGACACGGTCCTTGATATAGTCGAACGATATTTGGGGTTTCAGTCACTTGATAAAGGAGTTTATAGGTTAGATGCATGTTCACAAATGGAAGCTACATCTCTGAAAATGACTGCACAATTATATAGTCTAGTAACCTAGTGGGATGAGTTGAACGAAATGTTTCATCTGCCATCTAATATTTTTTTGAGAAAAATTGTACTTATTAAAGCATACCCATGTTTCATTATGTTGTTCTTATTTTACAGGTTTTTCTAACCCAATCATCTAAAACTTAATTCGTAATGCCTCGACCCCAGTTACCCAGAGTTGATTCATTATTAAAAAACATTGTCATGATCACAAAATATCAATTCTCAAAAGACTGATTAGTTTACTAGCCTTGGAATCACTAGATACATTCATCAGTCTTACGGTACATCGTAAAATTAAAACTAAAACAACATAGTCTCTATAGTCTGCACTCATATACCCTCAAAATATCCCTGTCAGTCATTCATAAATTACTTCCTCACATCATGGGATAAATAAAACATCAAAAGGGGTGAGCTCAGATTTTCATTAAGGATAACAATATATGAGAAAATTTTATAAAAAATAAAAAACATTTATGGCAATGTATAACTAAAAAAGTCCTTTTAAAATTCAACATTAGCATAATATGGAATAAATGAAATAATTCCATTTACATATTCACATGGATATTTTACTAGTCGAATAATCACATCCAATATCAATAACCACTTTCATAACGATGGAATGCATAATGCCAAACTATCATAACCACGTAGTCGAGGCCTTGTGCCAAGACTACAAATAAGATTTTGTCAAGGCCTTTTTCCAAGACACTAGCTTGTCTCATCAGACCAACCGATGCTTCGAAGAGCTATAGAGGGCTCCTCCCGTCACTTATTAAGTCCAATGCATTCCTCATATGAACAAGTTTAAACATAACCTAAACATTCATATTAAAACTAGCATACGAAATGTCAATACTTTCTCCATAAACCATGAATGGTATAAATAATAACACATCCACATTCAAAGATATCATAAAACCTTCAATATAATATGGATGTATTGTATCATAATAAATCATCTTCAAATAAGCTTAAAATCTATGAAATCAAAACAATTTGAGAGAAATATCTAGTTTTTTTAAATCATTTAAAAGTCACATAATTATAAAATAATAAAATTACATTGAAATTACTATTATAATCCTGTAAGGGAAGGTTAGACGATTTTATAATGGCAGAAAATATCTACACACTCCATATAAGTTAAAAATGCATTCTTACCTTAATTCTGTCGAAGTGGATAAAAATGACCTTGTTTGGAAAACGACGGAAAGATTACTTTATAAACATCATAGAAAAATTCAACAACGGTATAAATGACTTTAACCAATAGTATGTCAAATAGTAAGAATGATTCAGAATACATTTTTAAGAAACATATATGTGGATGATAAAAAGATCCCAGTAGATAATTACGTATAAACAACCTCGGATAACAAAGAGATTGTGAAATACACCCTTACCTTATACATTTCCTTGGTCGAGGTTAGGTTAAATTCTTATAGAATGGGGAAATAATTGTTATTAAATTATAAAAAGAATCATATACATTATTATGATATCATATATGATAATTTAACATTGCTTTGTTAATAATATCTTAGTATTATCATCGTTTCGGGTGTTAACCTACTCGTTTTCTCTTATATGTTTTGTTACATAAGCATTTTTTGTAATGTATAGTTTGTATCTTATTAATATCCCAAATGATATAAACTCTTTAAATTTTTTTTAATCATCAAATGAGAATTATTCTTGAATGGATACGATGGGGAATGAATCTCATCACGTTCGTGTAGATGATAGTTCGTACGTACACACGAGCGACGATATCATTATTTTGAAATTAAAATAATATATAACTGGATGGTATATCATATATACAGAATTTTTATAATGTAATAATTAATATTTACTTCAATTTAATACCATTATCATACCCATCCAAATAATAATTTTTTGAATAACAATTACCCCAGGACGTGGAGACGGTAAACCGTACGTGCGCATGTATAGTGACATGTCATTTAATGGATGGATAGAACAATAAATATGGTTGTAACATATTTATAATAACATCACAGTATATAGAAGATACTGGATTTATTATATTATATTGGAAATAACCAATAATTAAGAAGTGGATGATGAACAGAACTTGAAAGAGGGTGGTGAAAACATTACCTCTTCATCAAGTTCTTCCTTTTGATTTGATCAAATGGGATCCTTAAGTTGGCATTCTGACTAATGAAATGCCTCTAGGATGAATGGAGGACTGTTTAGAGGGTATTTGGGGATAGTTTGGTCGATCCAAAATGCATTTAAGGTATGAATTTGTGAGAAGGGGGAGTGCCATTTTATAAGAGGGGTGAGGGGAACCTTTCGAAAATCTAGAAATATTATTTTATAATAAATTCATATTCAGTTTCTAATGGATCCAATGTAGATTATTTAAAGGTTAAGGTAGGTATAGGTCGAAAACCACTCAACCAATAGGTTTTAGACAGGTTTTGGTCACTATATTAACCTTATATTTTAGTTTTAACTCTTAGTTAATTAGTTTGACATTTACCATGTCTCTTTATATTTCTATATTATAGAGTGAATAAACATACTATATACCTCCAAGAGACAACCATGCAGTCCATTAATGTTAAACCTATCATTATATAAGTCCTTTGGCCGATACTTAGATTTTTATAAATAGAATATCAATTAATAATATAATATTTGTTTTTAAAAACTCATTTATGTCAATTTTGACACTATTTGGTATTTTGTTTTTTCTAAATTCATAACAGCATTATTACTTCGAAAATGATTCATCTAACGGAAACTAATATGTCATATTAATCTAGAAAATTAATGGAATTCATTAAAGTTCTCAAATTAAATTTATTTGTATATTTATAATATTAATTATTTTAATATTTAATTAATTAGGTAATTACTACATCACTATTTTCTCATAAATAAAATAAATTATGTAATGTCTAAAAATTATAAATAAAATAAAATTATGTAGGAATACTGTGTATCTTTCTAATGAATATTTATAATCTAATTTATCTCATGTATAACTCTATGTTAAAAAAATTTAGTTTTTAAACATTGATTCTAACTCTTTTAACACTTTTTTGAATTATATAATAATAAATGTCCTAATCTAGTCCAATTGGACCAAAGAGGTTCATATTTTATTTCTAAGGTTGGTTTTGGTCGAATAATACTTATCCAAAAGAATTAGTACATGTTTTAGGGTAATAATAATATAATTTTTACCCTTAATTACCCTATTTACTTTAAACGTGGTAAATAAAAGTAAAAAGTTACTATTCATCAATAATTATTTTTTATCTTATTGAACCAAATTTTACTCCTTTACATTAACTGTGTCTCTCTGATTTTCGAAATTCCACTCACAGAAGTGGTAAAATTATGTTTTATGTGAATTTGAAAATTATCCTAGGAGATGGGTAAAAGAAGGTGAAAAGTTCAATAAAAGTTTCATATATATAAAATCATTATAAACTGACTCCAATGAATTACACTGAACATAAAAAGGTATTATGTATCTATTCTGACCTGAATTATATTTAAATAAAATAAATAAATATTTAAATAAAAATTTGGTTTTAAACTATAACTTAGTGTTTTTCACTATTCATCAAAAATTGAAAGTTTTCAGAAAAAAAAAATGCACCCTATGCTAATTTCGATATTCCAAATCAAAAAATGAATTCCATTTCAAATGATATAATTTATAAATTTTAAAATGTGGGTATTACTATTCATAACAGATTCTTTGATTGGTTGTGGTGTGTGTTAGAGGTCAAAGTTGCGTACAACACACGATACTGTATTATTCAAAGGGAAGCATACCATGGAAGCTTGGGGTGTTACATTCTCCCCTCCTTCAAATAATTTCATCCTAGAACTTTATAGAATACTACCGGATGAAAAGACCCAAGTTCATCTTCATCATAAGTTCCTCAGGTTCCCACATTGCCTCTTTCATCTTATGGATTCTCTATAGAACTATTACCAGATGATTTTTCCACTTTCTCAACACTTGTTCTCTAGTATCAAGAAACCTGATGGGCTCTCCCCAATTAGAAAGATAGGGTTCCGGTTCTACTTCTTCATAAGTGAGTACATGCGTTGGGATATGCATGTAATTTCTCAATAGTGATATGTGGAACACGTCGTGGACATTGGAGATACTTGGAAGGATAGCCAAATGATAAGCTATAACCCCAATTTGATCAAGAATTTCGAAATTTCTAATGTACCTGGGACTCAATTTACCTTTCATACTGAAACGTATAAGTCCCTTCCAAGGAGATACCTTTAAGAAAACATGATATCCTACCTGAAATTCCAAATCATTCCTTCGGTTTTCAGCATAACTCTTCTGCCTACATTCAGCTTCTTTGATGTGTAATTTGATTACCTTCACCATTTCCATCATTTCTTCCACAAGTTCTGGGCCTACAAATTTTCTTTCACCTATATCATCCCAACAGTTTGGTGTGCAACATCTCTTTCCATACACTCGTATGGTGCCATCCGAATACTTGTAAGAAAGCTATTCTTATATTAAAATTCCACTAGAGGTAAATATTAATCCCACATACCCTGAAAGTTGAGTGAGAAATATCTCAACATGCTTCTATGGTTTCAATAGTCCGTTCTGATTGTCCATCAGGTTGGGGGTGGTAGGCAGCGCTCAAACGATGTTCAGTATCCAGGGATTTCTGAAGACTTTTCTAGATTCTTGAATTAAAATGGGGATCATGATCTGAAACAACTGATATGGGTACTCCATGAAGTATCACAAATTCACAAATATATAGTCTTGCTAGACATTCAAGTGGTAGATCTTTACTTATAGCAGGAAAATGTGTTGACTTGGTTAGATGATCAAAAATGACCCATATTGCATCATTTCTTCCAGGAGTCTTTGGAAGTCCCATTACAAATTCCATCGTAATATTATTGTATTTCCACTCTGGTATGGGAAAAGGATTCATGACCCCTCTAGGTTGTTTCCTTCCAGCTTTCACTTGTTGAAAAACCATACATCTTGACACAAAATCAGCAATATCCCTCTCCATGTTGTCCCACCAAAAATGTTCCTTCAAATCTCTATACATTTTGGTGCTCCCAGAGTGTATAGAGAAATTGGAACTAGGAGCATCGTCCAAAAATTCCCTTTTTAGATCAGGTATATTGGGAACACAATGATTCTTCCCAAATTTCAAAATTCCATCTTCATACACAATGTCACTCAATCTCCCATCATTAACAGCTTTAATCTTCTCTTTAAAATCATCATCATTGGTATGAGAACTATTTATCCTTTCTAGTAATGATGGTTTGTCATCCATTTCAAAAAGTATTGATTTTTTACCTGCCATGGTGGTTCCCATATCTATCTTTACTAGATCCATGTATATAGGGTCCCTTTTAACTCTCATTTTGTTCAAAAATCCATGATCCTTTCTTCTCAAGCATCTTCCACCTTATTTTCCTTCCCCGGGTGGTAGTGTATCATGAAATCATAATCCTTTAGTAGTTCAAACCAATGCCTTTGCCTCATATTGATTTCTTTCTGTGGGAAAATACACTTCAAACTCTTGTGATCAGTATGAATCTCACATTTTTCACCATAGAGATAGTGTCTCCAAATAATCAAAGAAAAGATTATAGGTACTAACTCAAGATCACGAGTAGGATAGTTTTTCTTGTGAATTTTTAACTGTCGTGATGCATAGGCAACAACCCTATCATTCTATATATGTACATGACCATGTCCTTTCTTCGATGAATCACTATAAATTACAATACCATCATTCCCCGATGGAAGATTCAATATAAGAGCATTTACTAATATTATATTTAGTTCTTCAAATAATTCTTCACACACTTTTTTCCAAACAAATTTATCCCCTTTTCATGTGAGCTTCGTTATCGGGTAAGCAAATCGGGATACATTTTGGATGAAATGCTGATAATAACCTGCTAATCCAATAAAAATACATACCTCAGTTTTACTCGTTGGTGCTAGACATTCATGGATTACCTTGTTCTTATAAGGATCAACGAAAATTCCATCCTTAGAGACAATATGGCCAAGAAAATAAATCTCTTGAAGCCAGAATTCACACTTTCTAAACTTACCATATAATTCATGTCTTCTAAGAGTCTTCAAGATAATGCGCAAGTGATTTTCATGATATTTGTATCATTTGGAATATACCAAGACATCATCAATAAATAGAACCACAAAATCATCGAGATATTCCTTGAAAACTATATTTATTAGATCTATGAAAACAGAGGGTGCATTAGTCAGCCCAAAAGGCATTAATGTAAACTCGTAATGCCTGTACCTGGTTTGAAATACTGTCTTCGGAATGTCTTCCTTCTTCACACACAATTGATGGTATCCTAAATGAAGGTCGATCTTTGAAAAAGTATTGATATCCATGCAGTTGGTCAAATAAATCATCAATGTGAGGTTGGGGATACTTTTTCTTTATTGTTATAGCATTGATTTCCCTGTAGTCGATACATAACCTCATAGATCCATCGTTCTTCTTAACAAAAAGAACAGGGGTTCCCCATGGAGAAATGCTAGGGAGAATAAATCCCTTATAACTCAATTCCTCTAGGTGTTTCATTTTTTACAATAATTCCATAGTGGACATTCTATAAGGGGTCTTCTATATAAGCCTTGAACTATGAATTAAATAAATGGAAAACTCAATTTCTCGTTCTGGAGGATGTCCAAGTAAATCTTTCATAAACACACCTACATATTCTTTCACAATAGGTGCATACTCTATTTGAACATTCCTTTCCTCACCCACATTTATTTCATTCTCTTACTCCTCAATAATTGAATTTAGTTGAGCTACTGGGGGTGGATCTAGATAAGAATTATGTTGTGACGATTTTTCTCTAAAGATAAGGTGTTCTTTATCATCATAATCAAAAATAGTAACCTGCTTCTTCTTACAATAAATCATCTCATCATGGTCAAAATACAGTCCATACTGAGGATTATATAAAATTCAATCATGAGTATGAAGATGAGATCAGTAGATAAAGAACCTTTTTCTCTAATGGGGACTGAGTCACAAAACCTTGTTACAATGATACTTCCCTTAAGAGTTTTTACTGACAACTCCCTTGTTAAATAAAATTGGAAATATCTAATTTTTATAGAAAACTAGGATGATATGAAACAATGTGATGATCCATAATCAAATACATCAGTTTCAAAACATGAGGAAACCATTAAATTACCTTCCACCAAGTCTTTCGGAGCTTCTACCTTAGTAGTACGGATAGAATAAGCTTGGCCTTGATCCCTTGGCCTTTTCTGAGGTATGTTCCTCTGACTCTTAGGACATTCATTTTCATAATGTCCCATCACCATAAAATTGTAGCATTGAACATTGTTAGATTCCTTCTTCCCCTTGCAATCACGAGCTTGGTGGCCTTTTTCACCACACTTTTAATATACTCACATTCATTTTTAGTAAGTACCGGGGTGTTTCTTCCCACATTTACTACAAGATGGATATAAACATTTCCCTTCCTCCCCTTATTTCCAATCCCATAGTGATCAACAGATCTCTTATTCTCTTTCTTTTCTTAAAAGTCGTAAGACTTATAGAATTCTTTTTCTCTCTTGATAGTACATAAGACATTATATTTGTACAACGAGAAGGATTGTGAGACTAATGCTCGACGAAGAAATGGTTTTAACCCAACAATGAAATAATAAATCTTACTTCTTGGGTTACGTATATAATCTTCTACATGCCTCACTAACCTTGTAATGTTTGCCTTATACTTTGTGACATTCTCATCCTCCTTTTGTCTTAGACATAGAAATTGCCTTTCTGTATCCGCTCGATGGTCATGAGGAAAGTATTGTTCTACAAAAATCTCTTTAAACTCCCTCAATTACATATTTGATTCATCATCATCTTCCTTCTTGTTTTGAATGAGTGACCACTTTTGATCAACAACTCCAGTGAGGCGGTAAACTGCCATGATAACTTTTTCCCTTTCACTACTCCCCAAAACATGGAATATTATTGCTAAGGAGTTTATTCATTTATCAGATACTAATGGATTTGTACTAACATTGAATGTTCATGGTTGTTGACTCATGAAACGATCTAACATTGATCCTCCACGCTGCGGATCAGGGTTCTCCATATGGGTAAGGTTATTATTTATAATCTGAGTGAGTTGTCCCAGTATTGTGATAAGCTGATTAGCACCAGTTGTATCACCAGCTTCACTATAATTATCTTGGGCAGGAGGGAAATCCCTACATGGAGTGTGTGTATTCATATGGTTTCCATTCCTTCCACTATGCACCATTTCTAAACAATGGCATAAAATAGATTACTTTATGAATCGAAATACACAATTCCAAACTTGTAAAAAACATAACATAAATTGAACAGTTTATGGATATAATCCATAATCATAAAAAGGTTTTATTTGATGATGTATATACTAATAAACCCTTCATAATGGTTTTTAATTAAAATGAGAATTATCCTAAGCATATCACCCGGGGGTGTCGTAACCAAGAGTGCTGCAATTCCCGTTGTTGTGCACCAGTTCCCATTCGAGTCTAGCTCAAAGCAGTGTTTTCGGGTTTTACCTCTAGGTACATCTGTGCCAGAGCCGTCTCTACTTACTCGTATCCATACAGGGTTGTATTGCTCGGAAAACACACAAAATCCCTACAATACCAAAATTCTAGGAAGTTATTCTATACTAATCCTCAAATTTCATCTTATGTCTATGTGCTTTAATCAGAGTTTATCTAAATCTAGCTTCTAAGATTTGTACTAAACATCCTATAATACCAACTATAATGCCCCAAACCCCGATACCCAGAGTCGGTGAATTATTACAAAACACTGGCATGATCACAAAAGATCAAGTCTCGAAAGACCGATGACATTAGTAGACTATAAATCACTAGATAAATTCATCAGTCTTACATTACATCATATAATGGAAACTAAAACAACATAGTCTCAATAGTCCACACTCATATCCCCTCATACTATCCCTATAGGTCATTCATAAATTACTTCTTGACATCATGGGAAAAATAAAACATAAAAATGGGTGAGCTCAGATGACCAGTAATGATAACAATATAGCGAAAACATTCATAAATAAGAATAAACATTTTAGGCGATGTGTAACAAAAACAAAATCCTTTTAAACTTGAACTTCAGCATAATATGGCAGAAATAAAATAATTCCATTTACTTGTTAACATGGATATTCTAATAGTCTAATAATCACATGCAATATCAACAACCACTTTCATAATGATGGAATGCATAATGCCAGACTATCATAACCACATAGTCAAGGCCATGTGCCAAGACTACAAATAAGATTTTGTCAAGGCCTTATGCTAAGAAACTAGTTTTTCTCATGAGACCTACCGATGCATCGAGGAGCTATAGAGGGCTCCACCCATCACTTATTATGTCCAATTCCTTCCTCATATGAACATGTTTAATCATAACATAAACATTTGTATTAAAACTAGCATATCAAATGTCAATAAGTTCTCCATAAACCATGAATGGTATAAAAATAACACATCCCAGACAAACATATCAAAAAACCTTCAATTCAATATGGAGGTTTTGTAACACCCCGAGCTTCCACGATACGCTTCTCATTCAGTAATACAATAGCTTGCATTGTACGCAACTTCGAGTTCTAAAACACCGCGACTAATCAAAGTAGCCGTTATGAATAGTAATACCTTCTTTTTGAAATATTATAAATTTTATATGTCAAAATGGACTTCATTTTTGTATTCGTAATATCGAAATTAGCCTATGTTGAATTTTTGGTATTTTTCTGAGAACTTCTAAAATTTTATAAATAGTGAAAAATACTTAAAACAACTTTTTTAATCAAAATAATTTATAGTGATAAATTATAATATTTGATGGTTTTAAAGTATAATTAGAATATATTTTTACCATTTTATCCAATGGTGGTCATTATAATTAATTTAACATTGAAATTGGACATAAACAATTGCCAATCTTTTGATATAAATTGTTTCTTAAAAACACGCTATTTGTTGTGACAGCGGGAATTAATTATAAAATTAATTAATGCAACTAATATGTTTGGAATTTTGTAAAATAGACATCATTTTTCAATTCGGAATATCAATTATAGCTTAGGGTGAAATTTTGGCCTTATTCTGAAAAACTTCAATTTTTGATGAATAGTGAAACCACTAAGTGGTTGTTAAATAACTGATTTTTCGTTTAAATGAAATATTACCACTTCTGTGATTTGATTTTCAAAAATCCGACATACATGGTTGTCATTAAGAAGTAAAATGTGGTTCAATGGGATAAAAATAATTTTTTGGTGAATAGTAACTTATTAAGTTCTTAATCGCGATTAGTGGTAATTAGGGTAGTTTAAGGTATAAATAATACTTTAATAATATTAAATGACCTAGACACATGTCCCAACCTCATTGGTTGTGTCATGGCCGACCAAGACAAGCCATGGCCTAACTTGGGGACCCCATGGATCCACTTTTGTTGGGAAATAACATAAATTACTTTTTATTTAATGTTAAAGTGAAAATGACACTAACATAAAGTGTTTTACTAAAACAATTTTTAAGTAGGGTTACACAAGTCCAAATTTTGATTATAAATAGTCATTGGAAAGATAAAAAGATTTCCTATATCATAGTATTTTTTTTATAATTTTTAGACATTAAATAAATTTAATTATTTATGACATAATAATGATGCAGCGATGACATCATTATTTGACGATTTAAATAAAATGGAAAGATAATATAAAATCTATGAACTACACATGGCAAAAACCAATTGGATGAGTGGATTTAGATGCCTTATCACCTTATCCACGAATTCTATCAATGTGGGACCTTTTAAAACCGAAACACATTTTCAAATAAGGTAATGTTCCTTTACTTTCCAAAAGTGCCCTTCCTCTCCTCTTATAAAAGGCCCCCACCTCTACCTCATTTCACACACTCTTCAAGCCATTGGCTCGGCCAACCCCTGCCCATTTGCTCTCTCCACATCCCTCTCCTCATCCTAGAGGATTCCCTTTGGGCAGAATCCTTTCAAAGGAAGCCTTTAGGCTCAACTCAAAAGGAGTTACACTTTTTAAGGTAATTCATTCTCTCATGTTCTTTTGTTTTATTTTGCTTCTCCAACCCCCTAAACTCTTTTTATTTACTTCTTTTGTAACAAAACCAGTATCTTAAATATACTAGGATGTTGTTATAAGATTTATTTGAGCTACACTTCCACACAACTACATCAAATGGTTAAAGAACATAAGGTTTCCGTGGATGGCGAAATTCTGCCTCCCGAAACGATGATTGTTCAACACACATTTAACACCTTCAAAGGTGGCCATTATGATGTCACTATTTTTATATATGATATATAATATGTTTATGTTTTCCTTAAGCTTCTGTTTTTTTCATTTTGGGCATACCTTTATGGTTTCCATTATGGGTAAAACACGATATCTTCATTTTAGGAAGCGCGGACTACCGCCCCCTGAAAGTGATTTGATTCGTTAATACCATATGTGGGATGTGTGAAGGATAAAGTTAATGATATTATATATGTTATTATACTGGAATTATAATATACTCTCATATCATTATGATTCCATTCCAGAAAATATGAAATAGAAATGGAAGTAGCGTTCATGCGTACGTACGGCTTACCGTCTCCATGAACGGTGCATTTCATTTCTTACCTCTAAATGTGATGTAATATTATAAATGAATGTATGTACTGGATATATATGACATATATGATATCTACATCATGAATACCATTCTGGATATAATGAACCTTTGACCAAATTAACAACATGTAAGTGTAAGAAGCCTATTTTTGACTTAAGAACCAAATACCGACAAAATGAACATTATTAACTTAAATAATTACATAATGTTCATATCATTGTAATAAGTGATATAATAAGGATAATGAAGTTGAAAATGGTTCTTAATAAGGTATATATTAACTCTAGTTTATTATTCAGGAGGTTAAAGAACGGTTGAGTCAAGTCAGACACGAGGTAAGGGAACTTCTTAACCCAACTTCCATTCTTTGGGTTAATATCCTACTTTAAAATTATGTCATGATATTATTATGTCATATCCTGTATTTGTACATTATTTATGTGTACTTTTAGTGAATACACATAATAGATCTATCTTATTTTAAAAATGCTCTTTGTAAGGGAATTTCTTAACCCAACTTTCATTCTTTGGGTTAATCTCCTACTTTCAAATTATGTCATGATATTATTATGTCTTATTTTGTATTTTTACTTTCTTTATGTGTACCTATAGTGAATACACATAATAGAAATATTTTATTTTAAAAATGATCTTTTTAAGGACTTCGTCTCAATCTCCTTTCATTGAGGCATATTTGGTTTTATACACAACTTTCTTTTATACGGTGTATAACCCCCTTTGACTTTTATGTTTATTCAAAAGGTTTTATTTTATAACTATGTGATTTTTAAATGATTTCAAAAAATAGATATTTCTCTCCAATATATGAAAATCCAGTGCAAATGTATATGTACTTAACGCAAGCTTAAAAATGTTTTCAGAAAACCCGACTCTCGAGTGTGTTAGACAGGAAGGGATTGGGCGTGGACCCATCATGGCCTGTAATTAGTCGAGCAGTCCCAGAATTAGTTATTTTGTTTTCAGAAGCTTGCATAATGTTTTCAGAAAAACACTGGAGTATATTTGAGCAATTTTAAACGTAAGTATCTTCTAAAAAAAATTGCATCGGCAGGTCTCATGAGACAAAATAGTGTCTTGGCACAAGGCCTTGACAAAATCTTATTTGTGGTCTTGGCACGAGGCCTTGACTACGTGGTTATGATAGTCTGGCATTATGCATTCCATCATTATGAAAGTGGTTATTGATATTGCATGTGATTATTCGACCAGTAGAATATCCATGTGAAGAAGAGAATGGCATTATCTCATTTTACTTTTGCCATATTATGTTGAAGTTCATGTTTAAAAGGCTTTTGTTTTAGTTATACATTGCCTTAAATGTTAATGTTTATTTATGAAAGCTTCCGCAATATTGTTATCCTTACTGAGCATCTGAGCTCACCCCTTTCAATGTTTTAATATTTTCCAGGATGTGAAGAAGTATTTTATGAATGACCTACAGGGATAGTCGGAAGAGGATATGAGTGTGGACTATGGAGACTTTGTTATTGTAGTTTTTCACTTTTTGATGTAATGAAAGACTTATGAATGTATCTAGTGTTTCCAAGGCTACTAAACTAATCGGTCTTTCGAGACTTGATCTTTTGTGATCATGCCAATGTTACGAAGTAATGCACCGACTCTGGGTAGCTGGGGTCGGGGCGTTACAGTTGGTATCAGAGGCAGTTTAGTACTAACCTTGGAAGCTAGATGTAGATAAACTCTGATTAGAACGCATAGCCCAAAGATAGGCTTCGAGGATTAGTATAGAAGAACTTCCTAGAATTTTGGTATTATAGAGATGATATGAGTTTTCCGAGCAATACATCCCTGTCTGGATACGAGCAGGTAGAGGCGGCTCTGGCACAGATGTACCTAGGGGTAAAACCCGAAAACACCGCTTTGAGCTAGACTCAAACGGGAACTGGTGCACGACAACGGGCCTTGCTGCACTCTTGGTTATGACACTCCCGGGGGATATGCTTAGGATAATTCTCATTTTCTTTACAAACCATTATGTAAGGTTTATGAGTACATACTTCCTCAAAGGAAACATTTCTTTTTATGATTATGGATTATATCCATAAATAGTTCAATTTATGTTAAGTATTATACAAGTATGGAATTATGTATTTTGATTCATAAACTAATCTAGATTATGCCATTGTTTAGAAATGGCGCCTAGTAGAAGGAATGGAAACTGTATCAATGCACGAACTCCGTGTAGGGATTGCCCTCCTGCTCAAGATAATTATTGTGGACCTGGAGATACAACTGGTGCTGATCAACTTATTACCATACTGGGACAACTCACGCAGGTTATGAATAACAACCTTACTCGTATGGAGCACCCTGATTCGCAACGTGGAGGATCAATGCTAGACCGTTTCATGAGGCAACAACCGCCAACCTTCAATGGGAGTACAAATCCTACAGTAGCTGAGCAATGGATAAATTCCTTAGAGAAAATATTCCATGCCTTGGGGAGTAGTGAAAGGGAGAAGGTTGTCATGGCAGTTTACCGCCTCACTGGAGATGCCGATCAGTGGTGGTCACTGATTCAAAACACAAAGGAAGATGATGCCGTATCGAATATGGAATGGAGGGAGTTCAAAGAGCTTTTCTTAGAAAAATACTTTCCTCGTGACCATCGAGCAGATATGGAAAGGCAATTTCTGAGTCTGAGGCAGAAGGAGGATGAGAATGTCGCAAAGTATGAGGCTAACTTTACAAGGTTAGCGAGGCATGCTGCCGATTATATACGTAACCCAAGGAGTAAGATTGATCGTTTCTTTGATGGGTTAAAACCATTTCTCCGTCGAGCTTTAGTATCACAATCCTTCTCATCATACGAAGATATAGTCTCATGTGCTATCAAGACAGAAAAGGAATTCTCTAAGTCTTATGACAACAAAGTAAAGCAAGAGAAGAAGAGAACGGTGGAACAAGAGACAGATAAAGGGAAAAAGGGAAAGAAGGATTTTCCATTATGTGATAATTGTGGGAAGAATCACCCTGGTACTTGCCTAAAAGGAATGGGAGTCTGTTATAAATGTGGGGAAAAAGGTCACCAGGCACGTGATTGCAAGGGAAAGAAAGAGGCTGTCAAAGTTGAATGCTACAATTGTAGAGAAATGGGTCATTACGCAAATGAATGTCCTAAGCGTCAAGGAATCTTACCCCAGAAAAGGCCAAGGGATCAAGGACAATCTTATGCTATTACTACAGTTGAAGCAGAATAACTAATGTATTGATGCTTTCGGACTCATGGATTATATTCTGGTTATTAGAATAATGTGATCTATATAAGGATTGTACTGCAGTACTTGTTGGTTTCAGTAAGGTTTTAATATGATTAAGGTAATCATATTTTTAGTATGTGACAATAAGAGAAACTTTTCTTTGTTTGGGGAATCTGATGTTACAATTGATTTTGGAATTAAGAGACCTTTTAGAGAAAGTTTGGACAGAGGTATTTTGGATAACTATAAATGTTGGGATGGATTAAGTTGAACTTTGAATAGTATTGTTTAAGGTTAAAACTTTTCTGAAGATTATTTCTGGAATACTATAATACTATATTTTTAGAAAAAGGACAACCTGCAGGGTGGGGAATAACCCGTCGCGTCGGACACAGCTGCAGGAATCGAACCCACAACCATAGTGCGACAAGCCTTTATTTCCTACCACTAGCCTACAGGAAGTCCCTGGTTATTACAAAATAATTTTACTAATCTAAATGGTATGTGTTAACCTTTGGTACCTTATACAATTAGGATAAATAGAATATTTTTGAGTTCTGTTACCATTTGGAGTAAAAGATGGGTTTGTGGTAAAAATTCATTAATGAATGAAAGTATACATAACAAGTATGTATATTCCCCTACGTTCTTAGTAAATCTCATAAATAAATTCCTCAACATTATAAAAGGTAACTTAAAACAAAAATGTTGTCGGTAAACTTTTCCAACTGGGGATTCAATGACCGTTTAACCAATCACAAGTTTGTGATTTTCTTGTGGTTAAACATTCTCCTAATCCTGTTTTCTATAACTCTCCATCAGACCTTGATGGTTTGTTTCTCCTCCATATCCATATTTTCATAGAATCCTAGAATGGGCTATATCGGGTGACCTTTGTACTTATCCTGCTTTCTTTTAATGTTATATATTTATTAACCTTATTTCCGATGTGGGTTTTCCACAAAGGTATTTTCTATTTTCAGCCTTTTATTATCAAAGAAAAATTTCAAATTGCGAGGACGCAATTTATTGAAGGAGGGGAGAATGTAACACCCCGAGCTTCCACGATACGCTTCTCATTCAGTAATACAATAGCTTGCATTGTACGCAACTTCGAGTTCTAAAACACCGCGACTAATCAAAGTAGCCGTTATGAATAGTAATACCTTCTTTTTGAAATATTATAAATTTTATATGTCAAAATGGACTTCATTTTTGTATTCGTAATATCGAAATTAGCCTATGTTGAATTTTTGGTATTTTTCTGAGAACTTCTAAAATTTTATAAATAGTGAAAAATACTTAAAACAACTTTTTTAATCAAAATAATTTATAGTGATAAATTATAATATTTGATGGTTTTAAAGTATAATTAGAATATATTTTTACCATTTTATCCAATGGTGGTCATTAGAATTAATTTAACATTGAAATTGGACATAAACAATTGCCAATCTTTTGATATAAATTGTTTCTTAAAAACACGCTATTTGTTGTGACAGCGGGAATTAATTATAAAATTAATTAATGCAACTAATATGTTTGGAATTTTGTAAAATAGACATCATTTTTCAATTCGGAATATCAATTATAGCTTAGGGTGAAATTTTGGCCTTATTCTGAAAAACTTCAATTTTTGATGAATAGTGAAACCACTAAGTGGTTGTTAAATAACTGATTTTTCGTTTAAATGAAATATTACCACTTCTGTGATTTGATTTTCAAAAATCCGACATACATGGTTGTCATTAAGAAGTAAAATGTGGTTCAATGGGATAAAAATAATTTTTTGGTGAATAGTAACTTATTAAGTTCTTAATCGCGATTAGTGGTAATTAGGGTAGTTTAAGGTATAAATAATACTTTAATAATATTAAATGACCTAGACACATGTCCCAACCTCATTGGTTGTGTCATGGCCGACCAAGACAAGCCATGGCCTAACTTGGGGACCCCATGGATCCACTTTTGTTGGGAAATAACATAAATTACTTTTTATTTAATGTTAAAGTGAAAATGACACTAACATAAAGTGTTTTACTAAAACAATTTTTAAGTAGGGTTACACAAGTCCAAATTTTGATTATAAATAGTCATTGGAAAGATAAAAAGATTTCCTATATCATAGTATTTTTTTTATAATTTTTAGACATTAAATAAATTTAATTATTTATGACATAATAATGATGCAGCGATGACATCATTATTTGACGATTTAAATAAAATGGAAAGATAATATAAAATCTATGAACTACACATGGAAAAAACCAATTGGATGAGTGGATTTAGATTCCTTATCACCTTATCCACGAATTCTATCAATGTGGGACCTTTTAAAACCGAAACACATTTTCAAATAAGGTAATGTTCCTTTACTTTCCAAAAGTGCCCTTCCTCTCCTCTTATAAAAGGCCCCCACCTCTACCTCATTTCACACACTCTTCAAGCCATTGGCTCGGCCAACCCCTGCCCATTTGCTCTCTCCACATCCCTCTCCTCATCCTAGAGGATTCCCTTTGGGCAGAATCCTTTCAAAGGAAGCCTTTAGGCTCAACTCAAAAGGAGTTACACTTTTTAAGGTAATTCATTCTCTCATGTTCTTTTGTTTTATTTTGCTTCTCCAACCCCCTAAACTCTTTTTATTTACTTCTTTTGTAACAAAAACAGTATCCGAAATATACTAGGATGTTGTTATAAGATTTATTTGAGCTACACTTCCACACAACTACATCAAATGGTTAAAGAACATAAGGTTTCCGTGGATGGCGAAATTCTGCCTCCCGAAACGATGATTGTTCAACACACATTTAACACCTTCAAAGGTGGCCATTATGATGTCACTATTTTTATATATGATATATAATATGTTTATGTTTTCCTTAAGCTTCTGTTTTTTTCATTTTGGGCATACCTTTATGGTTTCCATTATGGGTAAAACACGATATCTTCATTTTAGGAAGCGCGGACTACCGCCCCCTGAAAGTGATTTGATTCGTTAATACCATATGTGGGATGTGTGAAGGATAAAGTTAATGATATTATATATGTTATTATACTGGAATTATAATATACTCTCATATCATTATGATTCCATTCCAGAAAATATGAAATAGAAATGGAAGTAGCGTAATGCGTACGTACGGCTTACCGTCTCCATGAACGGTGCATTTCATTTCTTAACTCTAAATGTGATGTAATATTATAAATTAATGTATGTACTGGAAATATATGACATATATGATATCTACATCATGAATACCATTCTGGATATAATGAACCTTTGACCAAATTAACAACATGTAAGTGTAAGAAGCCTATTTTTGACTTAAGAACCAAATACCGACAAAATGAACATTATTAACTTAAATAATTACATAATGTTCATATCATTGTAATAAGTGATATAATAAGGATAATGAAGTTGAAAATGGTTCTTAATAAGGTATATATTAACTCTAGTTTATTATTCAGGAGGTTAAAGAACGGTTGAGTCAAGTCAGACACGAGGTAAGGGAACTTCTTAACCCAACTTCCATTCTTTGGGTTAATATCCTACTTTAAAATTATGTCATGATATTATTATGTCATATCCTGTATTTGTACATTATTTATGTGTACTTTTAGTGAATACACATAATAGATCTATCTTATTTTAAAAATGCTCTTTGTAAGGGAATTTCTTAACCCAACTTTCATTCTTTGGGTTAATCTCCTACTTTCAAATTATGTCATGATATTATTATGTCTTATTTTGTATTTTTACTTTCTTTATGTGTACCTATAGTGAATACACATAATAGAAATATTTTATTTTAAAAATGATCTTTTTAAGGACTTCGTCTCAATCTCCTTTCATTGAGGCATATTTGGTTTTATACACAACTTTCTTTTATACGGTGTATAACCCCCTTTGACTTTTATGTTTATTCAAAAGGTTTTATTTTATAACTATGTGATTTTTAAATGATTTCAAAAAATAGATATTTCTCTCCAATATATGAAAATCCAGTGCAAATGTATATGTACTTAACGCAAGCTTAAAAATGTTTTCAGAAAACCCGACTCTCGAGTGTGTTAGACAGGAAGGGATTGGGCGTGGACCCATCATGGCCTGTAATTAGTCGAGCAGTCCCAGAATTAGTTATTTTGTTTTCAGAAGCTTGCATAATGTTTTCAGAAAAACACTGGAGTATATTTGAGCAATTTTAAACGTAAGTATCTTCTAAAAAAAATTGCATCGGCAGGTCTCATGAGACAAAATAGTGTCTTGGCACAAGGCCTTGACAAAATCTTATTTGTGGTCTTGGCACGAGGCCTTGACTATGTGGTTATGATAGTCTGGCATTATGCATTCCATCATTATGAAAGTGGTTATTGATATTGCATGTGATTATTCGACCAGTAGAATATCCATGTGAAGAAGAGAATGGCATTATCTCATTTTACTTTTGCCATATTATGTTGAAGTTCATGTTTAAAAGGCTTTTGTTTTAGTTATACATTGCCTTAAATGTTAATGTTTATTTATGAAAGCTTCCGCAATATTGTTATCCTTACTGAGCATCTGAGCTCACCCCTTTCAATGTTTTAATATTTTCCAGGATGTGAAGAAGTATTTTATGAATGACCTACAGGGATAGTCGGAAGAGGATATGAGTGTGGACTATGGAGACTTTGTTATTGTAGTTTTTCACTTTTTGATGTAATGAAAGACTTATGAATGTATCTAGTGTTTCCAAGGCTACTAAACTAATCGGTCTTTCGAGACTTGATCTTTTGTGATCATGCCAATGTTACGAAGTAATGCACCGACTCTGGGTAGCTGGGGTCGGGGCGTTACAGTTGGTATCAGAGGCAGTTTAGTACTAACCTTGGAAGCTAGATGTAGATAAACTCTGATTAGAACGCATAGCCCAAAGATAGGCTTCGAGGATTAGTATAGAAGAACTTCCTAGAATTTTGGTATTATAGAGATGATATGAGTTTTCCGAGCAATACATCCCTGTCTGGATACGAGCAGGTAGAGGCGGCTCTGGCACAGATGTACCTAGGGGTAAAACCCGAAAACACCGCTTTGAGCTAGACTCAAACGGGAACTGGTGCACGACAACGGGCCTTGCTGCACTCTTGGTTATGACACTCCCGGGGGATATGCTTAGGATAATTCTCATTTTCTTTACAAACCATTATGTAAGGTTTATGAGTACATACTTCCTCAAAGGAAACATTTCTTTTTATGATTATGGATTATATCCATAAATAGTTCAATTTATGTTAAGTATTATACAAGTATGGAATTATGTATTTTGATTCATAAACTAATCTAGATTATGCCATTGTTTAGAAATGGCGCCTAGTAGAAGGAATGGAAACTGTATCAATGCACGAACTCCGTGTAGGGATTGCCCTCCTGCTCAAGATAATTATTGTGGACCTGGAGATACAACTGGTGCTGATCAACTTATTACCATACTGGGACAACTCACGCAGGTTATGAATAACAACCTTACTCGTATGGAGCACCCTGATTCGCAACGTGGAGGATCAATGCTAGACCGTTTCATGAGGCAACAACCGCCAACCTTCAATGGGAGTACAAATCCTACAGTAGCTGAGCAATGGATAAATTCCTTAGAGAAAATATTCCATGCCTTGGGGAGTAGTGAAAGGGAGAAGGTTGTCATGGCAGTTTACCGCCTCACTGGAGATGCCGATCAGTGGTGGTCACTGATTCAAAACACAAAGGAAGATGATGCCGTATCGAATATGGAATGGAGGGAGTTCAAAGAGCTTTTCTTAGAAAAATACTTTCCTCGTGACCATCGAGCAGATATGGAAAGGCAATTTCTGAGTCTGAGGCAGAAGGAGGATGAGAATGTCGCAAAGTATGAGGCTAACTTTACAAGGTTAGCGAGGCATGCTGCCGATTATATACGTAACCCAAGGAGTAAGATTGATCGTTTCTTTGATGGGTTAAAACCATTTCTCCGTCGAGCTTTAGTATCACAATCCTTCTCATCATACGAAGATATAGTCTCATGTGCTATCAAGACAGAAAAGGAATTCTCTAAGTCTTATGACAACAAAGTAAAGCAAGAGAAGAAGAGAACGGTGGAACAAGAGACAGATAAAGGGAAAAAGGGAAAGAAGGATTTTCCATTATGTGATAATTGTGGGAAGAATCACCCTGGTACTTGCCTAAAATGAATGGGAGTCTGTTATAAATGTGGGGAAAAAGGTCACCAGGCACGTGATTGCAAGGGAAAGAAAGAGGCTGTCAAAGTTGAATGCTACAATTGTAGAGAAATGGGTCATTACGCAAATGAATGTCCTAAGCGTCAAGGAATCTTACCCCAGAAAAGGCCAAGGGATCAAGGACAATCTTATGCTATTACTACAGTTGAAGCAGAATAACTAATGTATTGATGCTTTCGGACTCATGGATTATATTCTGGTTATTAGAATAATGTGATCTATATAAGGATTGTACTGCAGTACTTGTTGGTTTCAGTAAGGTTTTAATATGATTAAGGTAATCATATTTTTAGTATGTGACAATAAGAGAAACTTTTCTTTGTTTGGGGAATCTGATGTTACAATTGATTTTGGAATTAAGAGACCTTTTAGAGAAAGTTTGGACAGAGGTATTTTGGATAACTATAAATGTTGGGATGGATTAAGTTGAACTTTGAATAGTATTGTTTAAGGTTAAAACTTTTCTGAAGATTATTTCTGGAATACTATAATACTATATTTTTAGAAAAAGGACAACCTGCAGGGTGGGGAATAACCCGTCGCGTCGGACACAGCTGCAGGAATCGAACCCACAACCATAGTGCGACAAGCCTTTATTTCCTACCACTAGCCTACAGGAAGTCCCTGGTTATTACAAAATAATTTTACTAATCTAAATGGTATGTGTTAACCTTTGGTACCTTATACAATTAGGATAAATAGAATATTTTTGAGTTCTGTTACCATTTGGAGTAAAAGATGGGTTTGTGGTAAAAATTCATTAATGAATGAAAGTATACATAACAAGTATGTATATTCCCCTACGTTCTTAGTAAATCTCATAAATAAATTCCTCAACATTATAAAAGGTAACTTAAAACAAAAATGTTGTCGGTAAACTTTTCCAACTGGGGATTCAATGACCGTTTAACCAATCACAAGTTTGTGATTTTCTTGTGGTTAAACATTCTCCTAATCCTGTTTTCTATAACTCTCCATCAGACCTTGATGGTTTGTTTCTCCTCCATATCCATATTTTCATAGAATCCTAGAATGGGCTATATCGGGTGACCTTTGTACTTATCCTGCTTTCTTTTAATGTTATATATTTATTATCCTTATTTCCGATGTGGGTTTTCCACAAAGGTATTTTCTATTTTCAGCCTTTTATTATCAAAGAAAAATTTCAAATTGCGAGGACGCAATTTATTGAAGGAGGGGAGAATGTAACACCCCGAGCTTCCACGATACGCTTCTCATTCAGTAATACAATAGCTTGCATTGTACGCAACTTCGAGTTCTAAAACACCGCGACTAATCAAAGTAGCCGTTATGAATAGTAATACCTTCTTTTTGAAATATTATAAATTTTATATGTCAAAATGGACTTCATTTTTGTATTCGTAATATCGAAATTAGCCTATGTTGAATTTTTGGTATTTTTCTGAGAACTTCTAAAATTTTATAAATAGTGAAAAATACTTAAAACAACTTTTTTAATCAAAATAATTTATAGTGATAAATTATAATATTTGATGGTTTTAAAGTATAATTAGAATATATTTTTACCATTTTATCCAATGGTGGTCATTAGAATTAATTTAACATTGAAATTGGACATAAACAATTGCCAATCTTTTGATATAAATTGTTTCTTAAAAACACGCTATTTGTTGTGACAGCGGGAATTAATTATAAAATTAATTAATGCAACTAATATGTTTGGAATTTTGTAAAATAGACATCATTTTTCAATTCGGAATATCAATTATAGCTTAGGGTGAAATTTTGGCCTTATTCTGAAAAACTTCAATTTTTGATGAATAGTGAAACCACTAAGTGGTTGTTAAATAACTGATTTTTCGTTTAAATGAAATATTACCACTTCTGTGATTTGATTTTCAAAAATCCGACATACATGGTTGTCATTAAGAAGTAAAATGTGGTTCAATGGGATAAAAATAATTTTTTGGTGAATAGTAACTTATTAAGTTCTTAATCGCGATTAGTGGTAATTAGGGTAGTTTAAGGTATAAATAATACTTTAATAATATTAAATGACCTAGACACATGTCCCAACCTCATTGGTTGTGTCATGGCCGACCAAGACAAGCCATGGCCTAACTTGGGGACCCCATGGATCCACTTTTGTTGGGAAATAACATAAATTACTTTTTATTTAATGTTAAAGTGAAAATGACACTAACATAAAGTGTTTTACTAAAACAATTTTTAAGTAGGGTTACACAAGTCCAAATTTTGATTATAAATAGTCATTGGAAAGATAAAAATATTTCCTATATCATAGTATTTTTTTATAATTTTTAGACATTAAATAAATTTAATTATTTATGACATAATAATGATGTAGCGATGACATCATTATTTGACGATTTAAATAAAATGGAAAGATAATATAAAATCTATGAACTACACATGGAAAAAACCAATTGGATGAGTGGATTTCGATGCCTTATCACCTTATCCACGAATTCTATCAATGTGGGACCTTTTAAAACCGAAACACATTTTCAAATAAGGTAATGTTCCTTTACTTTCCAAAAGTGCCCTTCCTCTCCTCTTATAAAAGGCCCCCACCTCTACCTCATTTCACACACTCTTCAAGCCATTGGCTCGGCCAACCCCTGCCCATTTGCTCTCTCCACATCCCTCTCCTCATCCTAGAGGATTCCCTTTGGGCAGAATCCTTTCAAAGGAAGCCTTTAGGCTCAACTCAAAAGGAGTTACACTTTTTAAGGTAATTCATTCTCTCATGTTCTTTTGTTTTATTTTGCTTCTCCAACCCCCTAAACTCTTTTTATTTACTTCTTTTGTAACAACACCAGTATCTTAAATATACTAGGATGTTGTTATAAGATTTATTTGAGCTACACTTCCACACAACTACATCAAATGGTTAAAGAACATAAGGTTTCCGTGGATGGCGAAATTCTGCCTCCCGAAACGATGATTGTTCAACACACATTTAACACCTTCAAAGGTGGCCATTATGATGTCACTATTTTTATATATGATATATAATATGTTTATGTTTTCCTTAAGCTTCTGTTTTTTTCATTTTGGGCATACCTTTATGGTTTCCATTATGGGTAAAACACGATATCTTCATTTTAGGAAGCGCGGACTACCGCCCCCTGAAAGTGATTTGATTCGTTAATACCATATGTGGGATGTGTGAAGGATAAAGTTAATGATATTATATATGTTATTATACTGGAATTATAATATACTCTCATATAATTATGATTCCATTCCAGAAAATATGAAATAGAAATGGAAGTAGCGTTCATGCGTACGTACGGCTTACCGTCTCCATGAACGGTGCATTTCATTTCTTACCTCTAAATGTGATGTAATATTATAAATGAATGTATGTACTGGATATATATGACATATATGATATCTACATCATGAATACCATTCTGGATATATTGAACCTTTGACCAAATTAACAACATGTAAGTGTAAGAAGCCTATTTTTGACTTAAGAACCAAATACCGACAAAATGAACATTATTAACTTAAATAATTACATAATGTTCATATCATTGTAATAAGTGATATAATAAGGATAATGAAGTTGAAAATGGTTCTTAATAAGGTATATATTAACTCTAGTTTATTATTCAGGAGGTTAAAGAACGGTTGAGTCAAGTCAGACACGAGGTAAGGGAACTTCTTAACCCAACTTCCATTCTTTGGGTTAATATCCTACTTTAAAATTATGTCATGATATTATTATGTCATATCCTGTATTTGTACATTATTTATGTGTACTTGTAGTGAATACACATAATAGATCTATCTTATTTTAAAAATGCTCTTTGTAAGGGAATTTCTTAACCCAACTTTCATTCTTTGGGTTAATCTCCTACTTTCAAATTATGTCATGATATTATTATGTCTTATTTTGTATTTTTACTTTCTTTATGTGTACCTATAGTGAATACACATAATAGAAATATTTTATTTTAAAAATGATCTTTTTAAGGACTTCGTCTCAATCTCCTTTCATTGAGGCATATTTGGTTTTATACACAACTTTCTTTTATACGGTGTATAACCCCCTTTGACTTTTATGTTTATTCAAAAGGTTTTATTTTATAACTATGTGATTTTTAAATGATTTCAAAAAATAGATATTTCTCTCCAATATATGAAAATCCAGTGCAAATGTATATGTACTTAACGCAAGCTTAAAAATGTTTTCAGAAAACCCGACTCTCGAGTGTGTTAGACAGGAAGGGATTGGGCGTGGACCCATCATGGCCTGTAATTAGTCGAGCAGTCCCAGAATTAGTTATTTTGTTTTCAGAAGCTTGCATAATGTTTTCAGAAAAACACTGGAGTATATTTGAGCAATTTTAAACGTAAGTATCTTCTAAAAAAAATTGCATCGGCAGGTCTCATGAGACAAAATAGTGTCTTGGCACAAGGCCTTGACAAAATCTTATTTGTGGTCTTGGCACGAGGCCTTGACTACGTGGTTATGATAGTCTGGCATTATGCATTCCATCATTATGAAAGTGGTTATTGATATTGCATGTGATTATTAGACCAGTAGAATATCCATGTGAAGAAGAGAATGGCATTATCTCATTTTACTTTTGCCATATTATGTTGAAGTTCATGTTTAAAAGGCTTTTGTTTTAGTTATACATTGCCTTAAATGTTAATGTTTATTTATGAAAGCTTCCGCAATATTGTTATCCTTACTGAGCATCTGAGCTCACCCCTTTCAATGTTTTAATATTTTCCAGGATGTGAAGAAGTATTTTATGAATGACCTACAGGGATAGTCGGAAGAGGATATGAGTGTGGACTATGGAGACTTTGTTATTGTAGTTTTTCACTTTTTGATGTAATGAAAGACTTATGAATGTATCTAGTGTTTCCAAGGCTACTAAACTAATCGGTCTTTCGAGACTTGATCTTTTGTGATCATGCCAATGTTACGAAGTAATGCACCGACTCTGGGTAGCTGGGGTCGGGGCGTTACAGGTTTTGTATCATAATAAATCAACTTCAAATAACCTTAAAATCCATGATATCAAAACAATTTAAGAGAAATATCTCTTATGTCACATAATTATAAAATAAAACATTTACTTTGAAAATATTCATATAATATTTTAAGGGAATCTTATATGATTTTATAATGGAAGAAAATAGTTGCACATACCGTATAAGTTAAAAAGACATTCTTACCATAATTCTTTCAAAAAGGTTAAAAAGGACCTCATTTGGAAAATGATGGAATGATTCCTTTATAAACATATTATAAAAAGAAAAAAAGGGTATAAATTACTTTAACTTATTATCTATAAAATACTAATAATAATTCGAAATACATTTTTAAGAAACATGGATGTGGATGATAAATATATCGTAGTAGATAATTACGTATAATCAACCTCGAATAATAAAGAGATTGTGAAATACACCCTTACCTTTTACATTTAATTGGACTATGGTAGGTTAAACTCCTATATAATGGTGAAATAATTGTTATTAAATTATAAAATAATCATATACATTAATATGATATCATATATGGTCTTTTAACATTGCATTGTTAACTATATCTTAGTATTATCGTCGTTTTGGGTGTTAACTTACTCGTTTTATTTTATATGTTTTGTTAAATAATCCGTGTTTGTTATGGATAGGTTGTATATTATTAATATATAGAATTATATCAACACCTTAAACATTATTTTTAATAACCAAATAAGAATTAGTCTTGAATGGATACGATGGGAAATGAATCTCATCGCGTTCGTGGAGACGGTAGTCCGTACGTACGTACGAGAAAAAATATAATTATTTTGATATTAAAAAAATATATAATTGGATGTTATATCTTATATACAGAATAATTATAATGTTATATTTATTATTTAATTAAATTACACATCATTATCATACCCATCTAATTAATAATGTTTTGAATAACAATTACACCACGACGTTGAGACAATAAGTTATACGTATGCACGTATGGTGACATGTCATTAAAAGGATGGATAGAATATTGAATATGGTTATACCATATTTATAATAACATCACATTATATATAAGATACTGGAGTTATTATTTTAGAATGTAAATAACAAAGAAAGAAGAAGTGGAAGAGGAATGGAGCTTGAAAAAGGGTGTTTAAAACATTACCTCTTCTTCGGGTTCTTCCTTTTGATTTGATCAAAAGGTCTCTTTAAGTTGGATTTCGGACGAATGTAATTCCTATAGGATGAAGGGATTACTGTTGAGATGGTATTTGGGAAGAGTTTGGCCGAACAAAAGGGCTTTGAAGGTATGAATCTTAGAGAAGGAGGAGTATCCTTTTATAAGAGGGGTTAGGAGGACCTTTGGAAAAGCTAGAAATATTATTTTATAATAAATTCATATTCGGTTTTTAATGGTTTCAAAGTGCATTATTTAAAGGTAACGGTGGGTAATGGTTTAAAATAAGTCAACCAATAGGTTTTAGATAGGTTTTGGTCACTATATTAACCTTATATTTTAGTTTTAACTCTTAGTCAATTAGTTTGAAATTTACCATTTCTCTTGATATTTTTAAATTACATAGTTAATAAACATACAATATACCTCCAAGAGACCCCCAAGTGGTCCATTAGTGAAAACAATATCATTATATAAGTCTTTTGTCCGAGCCTTATATTTTTAGTAATAGAATATCAATTAATAATATAATATTTGTTTTAAAACCTCTTTTATGACACTTTTGACACTATTTGGTATCTTGTTGTTTCAAAATTCATAACAGCATTATTACTTTAAAAACAATTCATCTAACCAACCCAAATATGTCATATGAACCTATAAAATTATTGGAATTCATTAAAAGTCTCAAAGTACATTTATTTTGATATTTATAATGTCAATTAGTTTAATATTTCATTAATTAGGTAATTACTGCATCACCATTATGTCATAAATAAATTAAATTATTTAATGTCTAAAAATTGTAAATAAAATACAATTATGTATTTAATCTTTTTATATTTATAATTAAAATTTATAATCGAATTCATATTATGTATAACCCTATGATAAAAATGTTTTAGTTATTAAACATTGATTTTAACTCTTTTAACTCTTCTTTGAATTAAATAAAAATAAATGTCATTATCTAATCCAAGTGGACCAAAGTAGTACATATTTTATTCTAAAGGTTGATTTTGGTCTAATTATACTTAGCCAATATAATTAGGACATGTTATAGGGTAATAATAATATCATTTTTAACGTTAATTACCCTGTTTACTTTTAACCGTGATATATAAAAGTAAAAAGTTATTATTCCGAAAAAATTATTTTTATCTTATTGAACCACATTTTACTCCTTGATATTAACCCTGTATATCGGAGTTTCGAAATTCCCCTCATAGAAGCAGTGAAATTATGTTTTATGTGAATTTCAAAATTCTCCTAAGAGACGGGTAAAAAGATGGTAAAAACTTCAATAAAATTTTTATATATCTAAAATTATTATAAACTGACTCCAACGAATTACATTGAACTTATATAGGTATTATGTATATATTTTGACCTATAATAAATTTAAATAAAATAAATAATTATTTAAATAAAACTTTGGCTTTAAACTATATCTCAGTGTTTTTCACTATTAATAAAAAATTGAATGTTTTCAGAAAAATACCAAAAATGAATTCCATATTGAAAGATATAATTTATAAAATTTTATGGAGTGGGTATTACTATTCATAATGGCTACTTTTGATGGTTGTAGTGTGTGATAGAACATGATGTTGTGTACAACACATGCTACTGTATTATTCAAAGGGAAGCATACCGAGGATGCTTGGGGTGTTACATAATTTCGCACATTGGTCCAAGATATCCTCAAAGACAGTGAAGAGCTAAAATAAAATGTTGTGTGTAAATTTTTTATAAAAAGAAAAGATGAAATTTCATACATATGTTCATCTAGAGAGGATCATTTTTTATTAGGTTCTATAGATTCATATTAAATTATAATAATTCCATCAAAACTGAACAAAATGCCTTTATTAAGTAGTTTCCTAATAAAGGGACTAAAATATACTAATCCTTTAAAATAAAAACACTTTGAAAATGTAGGGTGAGAATATGAATGCCTAGTAAGGTGTTTTAAAAATTATATAATATACCAATTAAAACCTTTTGAAAATATTCCTTTAAAATTTCCCATAAAAAATTTTCCATTGGAATGATATAACACATGTATCATAGCATAACATTTTGTATAAGAATTATAAGAGCATGTTTAATGGAATAAAAATAGAGTTATAAGGGAACATGATTCATTTATAATCATGCTCATTCAATATAATAATTAGAAGAAATTATAACTTTAATGGTTATGATATGTGAAAGTGCAAGTAAACAATTTAAAGCTAAGTATAACACATGATTAGAGTTGCACATAAAACAATAACTTCAATTTTATCCTTTACTCGTGTGAATAATACAATAGCTGATAAACCTCAGAGTGCTGAATAATTAATTAGACATAACCTTTTACTTCATCTAATAATCATAAACATAAGAACTTTAACCATGAAAATTATACTTGTAAAATATTATTTTAATTAATTAAATTTCATAGTCATAATGATGATTGTGTATATGAGGAACTACATCCAAGCCTCATCCATGACTTCTAATTATTAAAGCCATGGCCAAAAATCCAAAAATCTAAAAAATTAAATGCCTTGTTCTGAGACAATAGTTTGTCTCATGAGACCTACATATGCATCAAGGGGATATATTTGTAAAGACCAGAAATTATAAATTTTTTAATATATGGGAATTTTATGAGTCCGGTAAAATTGACTGCACATGATTCTAAGGCCCAGAGTTCCCAAAATGAATTTATGAACATTATTTCAGGTACATTCAGTAAATGTGCGAGTGAGATTTTCTATCTTTTGAACCTGTGCTCTGAATTGAAATATTAGGGCACCATTGAACTCATAGTGCCAATATTCTCTTATGAAGACCTTCATCTCGACCGCAGTAGGTCAAGCGTGGAAGTTATATTTTCAAATATTTGTGAATGAATACAATAAAAACAATTGTGTATATTTTATTTTTATTTTTATTTTATACTCCTTGGGGATGTTGAGAGGTGGGGACCACTAGAATTAAACATGCCCTTCATGTTATGGAGGTGGGGACCACCGAACCTAAAAATATGCCCTGAGAGGTTATGGTGGTGGGGACCACCAGAGATTAAAACCCCTTAGAACCTCCCACTTAAATTAGGGTATGTCTCTTTTACATACCCTTTATTAATTATGCCACCCTAATTTTTAGTTAATACACCACCTCAATTAATTAATTATTCAAATTTAAAATTATGCCAACCTATTTTATTATATTGGACACCTTTTCTTTTGGGTGGGTTAGGGGAAATTAATCATTGGAAATGGAAGGATCCTTGAGAGAAATCTCTCCAACAAATAACGCCGACGAAGAATGATGACTTAGACTTCGACTTCTTCCATGGGACATTCGTTGACGAGGAACGTTTTAAATGTTAACGAACCGACGATCAAGGAAACACCGGCGTCACTGAAATCCATCTATTCCCAATGACGTTTTCTCTTTCCTCACGAAAAATCTTAAACTAATCAAATTAATGAGGTAGGATTGGAATTTGAAATTCATCTTTTTTGTTCTTGACGACTATTCATAATTCGAAGAGATTTTATAGCCGCTTTCTACACCACTAACACGGAGGGTGTGGGCCAAACAAACATGACCCGATCCACTCCTTCGTTCTTATTTATTATTTTTGTGTTCATCATGACCGTGAAAGAGACCTATGTAGACAATGGGCACCAGTGAACACGAGAACGTCGTCTGGTAACACGGTCGGCCCCGATGAAGGTGACAATGGAGGGTGGCTGGTCATGCCTGCTGCTAGTGAGGACATGGCGCATAACCATGCTAAACGGCCAGGAGGGGTGGACTGCCACCCCACGACCTCTGATGTATGGGGATGTTCAGTGCCACCTGGGGCCCCGCCATGCCACTTGGGGCCCCGCCATGCCACCCCATGGCTCTGCCGCCCAACAGCCCAGCCGCGCCGCCCAAGGCCCCAGCGCGCCGCCCTACGGCTCTGCCGCCCCACATGCCCACCACACTACATGTGGCCATGCGAGCCATCTCGTGGCTCTCCATGCCATTCGTATCCTACCCCCACGACCCATCATGTGGCCCCCCATAGCCTTCGCGGCCTCCGCCACCCCGCGAGCCACTTCCCATGCCAGGCCGAGTCGGTCCGACTGGGTCGGACTGGACTCCGACCAACTTACAGTTTTATGTCCATAACATCGGCACCAGACAACCATTTGACGAAATTACAGTGGTGATTGAATCCTTTTAGAGAGACGGTTTCTTTGGTATACCCCACTGGATATTTGGATAATGTTGAGAAATGGTCAGGTTGCATCGAGCATGAATCTAACCGGGCCCTCGGGACAAAAAATCTAATAACATACAGATCGAGCATCCGATTGACGCGTCGTCTGTTGCGTTGTGACCAATATGATGTGGTGGTCCTTTGAGATACATATTTGTGGAACTTCTTGGTATATGGAGTATTGACATGTTCCTTGTCGAACATACCCTCCCGTGGACAAGTGAGTGTAATGTGGGAACCTAGTAGCTGGCTGTGATGTGATGATGTACTGGGATCTTATGTGGGTCTGATGGCGTACTAGAGATGTACTAGGATCCTGTTTGGGTCTGACACCATACTGGATATTTACTAGGATCATGTGTGAGTCTGTCGATGTACTGAGTGATCCTGTGTGGTTCAGCACCAAGCGATCCGGTGCGGGTCAGCACATAGCGATCCTATGTGGGTCAGCACCTAGCGATCCTGCGTGGGTTAGAACCTAGCGATCCTGTGTTGGTCATCACCTAGCGATCCTCTATGGGTCAGAACCAAGAGATCCTATGTGAGTCACAACCTAGCGATTCTATGTGGGGCTACACTGATCAATCCTATGTGTGTCTATACCGAGTGATTCTGTGTGGGTCTTCTTCTGAACAGAGTAGGATGATTCAGTAGTTACATCTAATCATCTCTACTACTATACATAAGTTATAACTATTGTAAGCTGAGTTTCTAACTGAGCGGTAATTTCTTTAAGGTAATACCTTGGAGGAATTCTTTTGTGTGGCATATATGTGTGATACTTTCCTTTGTGGTTTTCCATTCTTTTTGGAACAGTTGAGCATTTAGCTTTGAGTTGGACTCTGTGTTTACATCATGATTGAGATGGGTATACCTGATAACTTAGGTATATGTATGCGAATATATCTATCTGGGGTTGTTAGTTGATTTAATTCTTTGTGTATTATCCTTTGTGGATTTTTTGAGACTTTAAGGGTCTCAGGGTCCCTACTGAGTATCTTTATACTAACTCCTGCACAGGCTATGCCCGCATCTCATTGTGTTTGGTATAGATGACAGACATCGCTGACTAAGGACGTGTGTGCCAGGACTGGAGGTAGCTCAGAGGTGGACCTTAGATGAGGTGTACCATAGAGATGACCGATCAAGAGTTGTACCTACCCTTTAGGTAGGATCCTTGACGGGTGTTCACTTTAGTTGTTCCAGTTTACTTGTACTTTCAGTTCCTTGTACATTCATGTTGGGCTTGTATTTATAGCCCATTTACATTCTATACTCACTCTATTAAATATTCAGTCTATTTGAGTTTCTATCATGTTTTTTCCGTGGTTTTGTGTGTTACAGGTTATATAGGCAATCCATTCCCAGTATTATGGAACACGCCTTCAGTGCCAGTCACCATCCCCTGGGCTATGAAAGGTGGGATTAGGGTAGTCCTGGCACGGGCCCCAGGGGATGGGTCGTGACAAATTGGTATCATAAGAGTCAGTTCTAGAGTACAAAATATCAATATGATATTTCTTTTTAACGACAATAGTGTTTAGTGTAGTGAGTGTGGTTATTTGTTTAGGGACTCAAGTGTTGGAGTGGTGGCCGACGTATCCATACACTCAGACCCTAACATATGATTTTCATCTCCGTGCACAAAAACACTGATGGTGTGTATGTTTTGAAGAGTTTTCTTTGTGATCTCTTTGTGTATGGTCACCAGGTATATCTTTTTTACTGTGGCTCTCCTGTTTCCTTTCAGGACGCCCCCACGAAGACAACCAACTAGGGTTCCAAGAGTTGTACAGACTGATAGCCCACCGAGCGCTGAGGCCTCAGTGTAGGGACCGCTTCTAGTAGAGGTAGAAACCATACCAATACATGTTGGGCCACCGCTGCCATCATCACTAGCAGCAGAAGGTGCTTTCCACTTGAGCGCGTTGCACAAGTTTCAGCGCTCGAGGCCACCCAGGTTCATGGGAGAGACGGACCCACATGCGGCTAAGGATTGGATGAAGGTTGTGGTGTGAGTCTTATGACTGGTAAGGACACCATCCGATCTCATTGTAATCCTTATCTCCTATCTTCTATAAGCATCAGCAGGAAAATGGTGGATCATGAAGCTCCAACTTCAAGACGAGGTGATGCATCACTAGGAAGACTTCAAGAGCCTGTTTCGTGCAGAGTTTATTCCAGCGCCTCTTCCCGCAATGCGCATTCAGGAGCTACTTCATATATAGTAGGGAAACATGAATTTTTCTCAATAGGCAGCGAGGTTCACTGACCTCTCACGCTACTCCAGAAATATATTGTGGGACCCATTCATCAGGGCCCGAACCTTCAAGAAGGGACTCGGGTGGGAGATCAGGGCTTCGATGATCCCACTCAGCATCCTGAAAAAGGCAAGGGTGTTAGAGGGAGCCCTTTTAGTGGAAGGTATTCTTACTGATTATTCACCAGCAGAGAGTCCCACTACCAGAAGTAACGTAGAACAATATTTTGCAACTAACAGTAGATAGAAGTTTCAGTGGTCCAAAAGGACCATACCTTTAGTTGTACGGCCCCATGATTTAAGGTCCGTTGTGCGGGGCTCCCGATATAGATACAGTCATGCCAGGTGTGGGTATTATTACGCATGTGGAGGTAGGGTCACATGGCTCATGACTATCTGACACATTGTAAGGATGATCAGCAGACGGTCGATGGACCACCAAAGGACAATATAGATATTTGAATGACAATGTCTGCAAGGAGAAAGATGATGTGGCAGTGGAGCTGGTTGTGTATCGGGTGGTGGACGGAGATTCAAGATGTTACATTCCCCACCACCAAGAGGTCCACCCAGACCGCATGGAGAAGGTGTAAAAGAGAGATTTTAGCTCTAGGCAGCTGAGGCCAATGATCATGACGCTCCGGAGATGATATGAGGTACAATATGTGTCTACTCCAGCTTAGCTGTAGTTCTTATAGACATAGGTGGAAGTCAATTTTTTACTTCCACTACCCTCGTTTGAAGATCAGATATTCTGATGGAGCTTTTGGATATGTACTTACAGTTTGAGACTCTTATAAAAACGGATTCGATGATTATGCACTGGTGCCGGCAGTGCGAGATTACTCTAGGAGGCGAGAGCTTCGTCTGGGATCTCCATGTATCGGCATAAAGGACTTATGATGCCTTTTTGGGAATATACTGGTTATCTATAGTCCATGCCCAGATTAACAATATTAGGTGCAATGTTGGGTGTCTCTCCATGGATGGGACTAGGTGTACCTTCACTGGTGAGAAGAGAGCCTTTACAACACAAGATGGACTTACCCAAAGGAGGGTTCATCCAATTACTCATAAGTTGGATAGCCTTACCCTCAGAGCCATTGATGTAGTGATTCAGATATATCCTGTAGTGGTGTACCAGTATGCTGATGTCTTCTCTGATGATCTTTCGAGTGTAACTCCTTGAAGGGGGGGGGTGGACTTTTACATTGAATTCTACCCTAGGACGACAATAATATCTACACCATCATATCTAAAGGCTCCCATGGAGCTCCGTGAGATGTGTGTATTGTGAGAGAACTTTCAAGGGAAGGGATTCATTCGGCCCAGTGCTTCACCATGGGGCAGCCCCGATTTTTTTTCTCCAAGATGGTGAATGGGAGCTTGAGGCTTTGTGTTGACTATCAGTGCCTAAACCAGGTGACTGTGAAGAACAAGTACCCACTTCTGAGGATTGAGGACCTCTTTGAACTGCTAAAGGGAGTAAGATGGCCTTCAAATATAGACCTCAGATCAGACTGTCACTAGATCAGAGTACGAGACAAGGATGTATAGAAGACAAATTTTAGATGTCGGTACAACCCCAACGAGTTCTTGGTTTTTCCATTTGGTGTGACCAATTCTATAGCAGTGTTCATGGAACTAATGAAGATGATCATTCATCCATACCTTGATCACTTTTTAGTACTCTTCATTGATGACATATTTATCTAATCAGCTACTAAGGAGGATCATACTTATCATTTGCAGGTAGTATTGAACACACTCTGAGAGCACGAGCTTTATTGGAATCTCTCGAAGTGCCAGTTCTAGATCCGAGAGTTTCAATTCCTTGGACATTTCCTCTTAGAGGATGGAGTTGTAGTGGATACAACAATGATTGAGGCAGTACTTTCTTGGGAACCACATAAGAGTGTGATAGATGTACATTGTTTTCGTTGTTTGGCTAGATACTACCAGCGGTTTGTGATAGATTTCTCTAGAGTTACAACACCTCTATCAGCATTGACAAAGAAGGAGAAACCCTTCGTATGGTCGTAGAGATGCCAAATGAGTTTTAAAGTGTTTAGGTAGGGGCATACTATTTCCCCAATCATGAGGCTTCTGGAGGAGGGTGTAGTGTACATAGTTTACTGCAACGCACCAGGGACTGGACTCGGATGTGTCCTGATGGAGGAGTGAGCAATGATCTCATATGGTTCATGACAGCTAAGAAAACATTAGCAGAACTACACTATGCATGACCTGGAGTTTGAAGAAGTGGTTATCACCTTGAAGATGTGGTGACATTACCTGATGGGAGAGCATTTTACATTGTAGTCTAATAATAAGAGTCTCAGTTATAGCTTCTCTCAGAAGGACCTGAACCTGAGAAAACGATTTTGGATTGAGTTCCTCTAGGACTATGACTTTGACAGTGTTTATACTTCTAGGAAGGGTAATTTTGTATCAGTTTCACTCAGCCCGAGATCTTGTATATAGCTGCTATGATAGGCAACGGAGTAGCTGGCTGCTATGAAGATATCCTTTGTGGATCGTGATGGATAATATTTCTTTAAATATATTACAGTCACTCCCCCACTTCTTCTATGAGACAGGGATGTATAGCGTGGGGATGTTGACTGTGAGGCTCGATGTGCTCAGATATCCACAGGGAAGGCACCAGATGAATTTTATGAAGGCGGGGAGCATGTTATATTTTCTAGGGGATGTACTGTGGTACAAAGGTCGCTTCATGAGGAAGTGATGAGGGAGTTCCACAAATCCCCTATAGTGATACATCCAGGAGGGTAGACGATATTATATAACCTCCAATGATATTAATAGTGGCTGGGAATGTTGAATGTAGTTGCAGAGTTTGTCTCTAAATTCCTAACTTTTCAGCAAGTGAAGGAAGTGAATCAGGTTCCAGTAGGCTTGGTTCAACCATTGGAGGTTCTAGATTGGAAGGGGGATGGGATATCCATGGACTTCATGACATGAATTCCGAATAAATCCAGGGGACCTGACTTTATTTTGGTGATCTTCGACTGACTCACCAAGTCGGCCCTCTTCCTACTGATCATAGAGTATGGTTCACTAGATGGCTTGGGATGCCTCTATGTGTAGGAGATTGTGTGTCTACATTGAGTACCCTTTAATAGTTTTTTCCGATCGTGATACATGTTTTACTTCCTGGCATTGGAAGGGGTTGGAGGAGACTGTTGGGAAAAAACTTCGATTACGGACCACCTTCCATCCTAAGACGGATGGTTAGACTGAGCAGACCATTAAGAACCTTGAGGGCATATTGCATGCTTTCTTCCTCGACTTCAGTCACAACTGTGAGGATCACTTCACTTTTGTGGATTTTGCATACAAAAGAAACTATCACTCCACCATCGGGTTGGAACCTTATGAGTAATTGTATGGGAAACCTTGAAAATCAACTTTGTGTTGGACTAACCCATGGGAGTCCGCACTAGTGGGTCCATAGATGGCACATTCTTCCATAGAGAAGGTGCAGATACTTCTGGAGTGGAAGAAGACTACACGGAGAAGATAGCAGTCTTATGCCGAAAGAAGACAGAGACCTCTGAAGCTCGAGGATGGAGACCACGTATTTTTATGGCTTTCACATTGATGAGGATTATAGAGATTTGTCTGAGGCAGCAACTTATCCTTGAGTTTCATTGGACCTTTTCAGGTCCTCTGTAGAGTTGGCGAGGTGGCATAGCACATAGCTCCTCCAACTCATTTTCATTGGGTTCATGATGTCCTTCATGTATCCAAGCAGTGGAGATATGTGAACGACCCTTCTCACATCATCTCCCATAGAGATCTAGACATCGATGATGGGGAGGCTTTTATGGAGGTTCCTATAGAGATTGAGGATCGACAAGAGTGGGTCCTTCATGGGTGGTCGATACCTCTAGAGCATGTGTGTTGGCAGTATGATAACCACTAGGAGATCACATGGGAGCAGGAGGCTCAGATGTGTGCTTAGTAACCCCACTTGTTCCCTTAGTTTGAGTTGTGTCTTACGAGGATGTAAAGCCCTGAGGTGGGGAGAATGTAATGTCCCGAAATTTCCATATAATTGTTTGAAATATATGGTATTTTTACTTGTTCATGAAAAATGACGGCACATGATTCTAAGGCCTTGAGTTCCTGAAATGAATTTCTGAACATTATTTCGGGTACGTTCAGTAAACATGCTAGTGATATTTTCAAACATTTTAACAGATGCTCAGAACTGAAATCTGATGTCGCTATTTAACTCGCAGCAGCGATATTCTCTTAAGGAGACCTTCACCTTGACCGTAGTAGGTCGATGGTGGTAGTTAGCTTTTCCCATATTCGTGAAAGAATAAAATAAAAATAAAATTCTGTAAATTTTTTATTTATATTTGAAACTCCATGTGAATGTTGAGATGTGGGGACCACTAGAATTAATCATCCCTTCAAGTTATCGAGGTGGGGAAAACTATACCTTAAACATCCCATGAGAGGTGATGGTGGTGGGGACTACCCAAGATTAAATCCACTTAGAAAATCCAACTTAAAATAGGGGTAAGTCTCTTGAACTTCCCATTGATTAATTATGCCACCCCTTTATTTATTAATACACCATCTCAATTAATTCATTATTTCAATAGGAAATTATGCCAACATATTTTATTATACTGGACACCTTTTATTTTTGGTGGGTTGGGGGAAATTAATCATTGAGAAATGAAGGAGCCTTGGGAGAAAGATCTTTAACGAAGAACACCAATGGAGAATGCCGATTTCGACTCCGACTTATTCCTCAGGGCATTTGTTGATGAGGAACGTATTCACCATCAATGAACCAATGATCGAGGAAACGCCAACCTCACTGACGTCCGTCTGTTCCCAACGACATCGTCTCTTTCCCCGGGTACAATATTTAATGAATCAAATGAATGAGGTAAGATGGTTGTTTGAAATTCATCCCTTTTTCATTCATGATGAATCATTTTAATTCAAAGAGTGTTTATAGTCTCTTGCTACCACTTTAACGTGGAGAGTGCGGGCCAAAAAAATATGGACATACCCCCTCTGGCTTTCTTCTTTTTTGTGTTCATCGCGATAGTGAAGTCAACCGGTGATGGAGTATGGCACAAGTGGAACACGAGAACGGCGACCGGCACCATGGCCTGCCGTGACGATGGTGAAAACAAAGCGAGGCCGGTCCAGCCAGCCGCCGGAAGAGACAAGACGCATGATCATGCCGCACAGCTAGCCATAGCAGACTGCCACCTCATGGCCTCCTCTGCACTGCCCACGGCCCTCCGAGCCACCCTGCGGACCTCTGACCCCCCCCCCCCGCCCCTCATGACCTCCGCTGCCCCATGGGCCACTGCCCAGGATGGGCCTCCTAGCGTGAGCCCGGTCGGACCAGAACCAAACCCACATCAACCGATTTATGCTCTTTTGGACATAACTCCGTTATTAGATGACTACTTGACGATCCTCCCATGGAAATAGAACCCTTTTACTGAGACAGTACCATTGGTATAACCTACTTGAGATTAGGATAATGTTTGGAAATGGTCGGGTTGGATCGAGCACGAATCAAACTGGTGCCTCATGGAAAAAGGGTAATAACAAATAGAACAGGCTTCTGATTGATGCACCGTATGTTGTGTTAAGACCCATATGATGTGATGGTACTTTGAGATACTTCATGGTCGGACTTCATGGCAGCTAGAGTATTTTACAGTGTCTTGTAGAGAGGACCCTACTGGGGACAGGTGAACACAGTTTAGGAACCCAATAGTTGGTTGTGAGGTGAAGAAGTACTAGGATCGTGTGTGCGTATGACTACATAAAAGAGATGTAATAGGATATTGTGTGGGTATCACGATGTAATAGAGATGAACTAGGATATTGTGTGGGTTTGATGATGTACCGAGTGATCTGGTGTGGGTCCCCATGGAGCGATCCTATGTGGGTCAGCACTAAGCGATCCTGTGTCGGACAACACCTAGCGATCCTCTGTGGGTCAGCACAGAGCGATCTTGTGTTGGTCAGAACCTAGTGATCCAATGTGGTACAACACTGAGTGATCCTATGTGGGTTAGCACCGAGAAATCCTATGTGGGTTATCCTCTTAATAGAGTAAGATGATTCAGTAGTTACATCTTATCATCTCTCCTACTGTACTTAAGTTATACCTGGTTTGAGCTGAGTTTGACCCTGAGTGGTACTTTGCTTGTGGTAATACCTTGGAGATAATATTTTGTGTGGTGTACCTCTGTGGTACTTTCCTTAATGGTATTACATACATTGTGGAATATTTGAGTTTGGGATTTGAGTTAGACTCTATTTTTACCTCATGATTGAGATGTGTGTAATTGATAACTTAGGTATATGTATGGGAATATACCTAAGTTGGGTTGTTAGTGGATTTCGTTATTTTTGGACTATCCTTTTTGGATTTTATGAGACCTTGAGGGTATCGGTGTCCCTACTGAGTATCGTTATACTCACCTCTACACTAGCTATGCCCACGCCTTGTTGTGTTTGGTGGGGACGCCAGACAAAACTGAATGGTGAAAAGTGTACCGGGACTCGAGGTAGCTCGGAGGTGAACATTATATGAGGATTACCGCATATAAGACCGATCAAGAGCATTACCTACCCTTCAGGTAGGATCCTTGGGGGTTGTTCACAGGATCTCTTACAATTTACTTGTACTTTTAGTTTCATGTACTTTCATGTGGAGCTTGTTTTTTTGGACCATTTACATACTGCACTCACTCTGTTTACTATTTAGATTACTTTATTTCATATGTTGTTTTATTGTTGGTTGTGTGTGTTAAAGGTTATATAGGCAATGCCTTTTCTATTTTTTAGGAACACGCCTTCGGTGCTAGTTGCCATCCCCTGGCTTATAGAAGGCGGGCTTGGGGTAGTCACGGCACGGACCCTGGGAGATGGGTCATGACAATAGCGGGTCCCACCAGATAGTACATAAGTCCAATTTATTCCCCATTTCTATAAATTAACGTTCTCAAACCACGTCAATTTTTTAAATTACTTATCACTTAACATTCCAAATGTCACATATTACTTGGTTTCTTATTTAACATTATTCATAGCGTCCCAAACAACCTTGAATAATTGAATCTCTCATTTAATATTATTAAATGTGTCCCATGCCATTTTGAATACTTTTATTTATTTATTCCATAAAATTCCATTTGAGTTTAGCATTTACACATAAAAAGGTTATCATTCATAACAGTGTTAATAATAATTCTTTCAACTGCAGGGCTATGGAAATAAATCAAAATAATGATAAGAAGATTATAGTATACTTGATGACAACTAATTCACAAAAGAAATACATGTTTTGTTACATTAATTGATAAACCAAATTTCTAAAATCTTATTAATGAAATACCTATTGAAAATTCATCATGGATAAGATATATAATTAATTTAAAAGTAATCCAAATATATCATGTGGTGTATTAAACACATATATTCCCAAAAATTTATTACTGATAGGCTTATCTTTGAAATGTAACAAGGGCACACAATAAATTAGAAGTTAAAAGAATTAAATTTAACCATAACTAATACCATTTAATAATAATGAATGTATGATATTCATACATATGTATATAAGATTAGAAAATAGCAAAAATTATACACATGATTTCTCCATGATTAATAACGATTAGGGTTTAGTGTTGTCTATGATTGTTTATAAAGTAGTGTGTATATAGTGGACTGTATATAACCATTCATATTTCCAAAACCACATTTTCTATTCTTTCACAATGATCATGGAAAATATGAATTATATTTAGGATCCAAATCTATTTTTACATAAGTTTATATAAACATATAACCAAAAATAAATGGTTTATATAAGGGGAATACTCTAAAAATCAAATCACATAAATATATTATACACAATAATTATCAAGAGTCCATAAATATAATAAAATTTAAAAGGTTTATTTATTAAATAGAATATATATGTGTTTATTTAACCATATATGTTCATATATAATTTATTTTTAAAATCGATTATACATAGTCTATATAAGGGTTTTACACCAAGATTAAATAAAAAATACATGTTTTAAATATATTAGAGGCGTTATTTAAAACTAGGGTTCTTTAATTTCATAATGTTGAATTAAATATAATTTTTTATGAAATATTTTTTTAAATAAATATTTATGTATATTTTAAATTATAGATAATCAAAAAACATCATATATCTTTTGCATGTTCAAGAATTTAGATATACAAATAGGATTAAGGACTCACCATCTTAGAAGGAATTAATAGTCCTATACTCAAAATCATATATATATAAGTATATACATATAAGTGTATACACATAATAATTCAATCCAAAGCATTTAAAGACAATATAACACCCTCATATGTTTTCAATGAGGAGGAGAGGCTCGAGGAAACTCACGGGAGGCATGAAGAAGACGGTGGAAATGATAAAAAGACGTAGGGTTCAAATGAAGAAATAGATATAATATAAAAAATATGTAGTCTATAATTATAATAACCCTTTCTAGAAAAACGAGAACTACTCGGATTTATATTATGACTAAGGGTGTCGAGCTTTGTGGAAATCTTGAAAAAAAGAAGGGTCACTGGAGTCATGGGTGTGAAATAATGGTGCAAGTGGGAGGTATGAGACGAATTTAAATGATGCTAGGAGGATAAAGAAGACATTGCAGTGATGAATATTGGGGAAATAATTGAATGACTGTGATCATAGAGAATGTATATCAGATGTCTACAGTTCAACACGGTGAATTAAGAAATTATGGATGGTCCGAATTAGATGATATGTTATTTGACAGCTGTGAGAAATGATGGATTATTAAAAGGATTTAATAGTCATGATTATATCACTATCGTATCATATGGAGCACAAAAAACACAAAAGATATACCACACCCACTAGGGATTGATGGTTTCACTGATTGAACAGACAAAGTTCCGCATGTCAATATCTGACGGACCAGATCTGATCCTGGCTGATTTACATCGTCCCTAATAGAATATAAAGATGTCATTTAGTACCCTTATTAGCCTAGGAAATTAATCCTTATACTATATTACTACATATCCCATCATTGTACTTCCCCGTACCATGTTCTTTTGCAGGCGCGCTCTTCACCTACCCCTAATGTTGTGCCACCCCGCACGGTGGCGCACTCTGGTCCTTGGACATTCACCTATGCGCACTGAGGGATAACTAGGCTTCCTTTTCGTGTGACATAGCATACACCCTACATTTTCACCACCTAGGGGTCATTGCTAGGGGTTTTGGGAGAGACTCCCATCAAGGCCATGAGGCCTACCTTAGAGGTGGCCCTCAGATCTGTGGGGTACTCCCCTATCTTTTATCATAGTAAAAGATTATTTTTTTGTTAAATATAAAAATAGTACTTCATATACATATATAGGTTCAAACAAATATGAATCATATACTTTAACTACATATTTTTCATATCTTTATAAAACCCAATGTTATAAATCAATGATTCGTACATCATAAATAAAACCTTACACTAGTATTACAATAACCAAAAACATATTATTATGTCAAACATTGTTTTAAACATCATGAATGAAAGAATTTATAATAGCCTTTCTACATATTTGAAATATCTAAAAACTATTTGAAATTCATTTCTCATTTTGAAATCATAATATGTCTAGAAAAAATATTAAATCACTATCCATTTAAATGTTTATAAATAGATTATATATGATGAATTCTATAATTTCAATTATATCTTTAAATATTATTGAAAACTGACTATAATTGTATGTTTTAATTCAATCCCCCAGAATCAACAATTTCTACACTTATAGATGTTAAAAAATCAACAGTCACAGAAGGGGAAATGATCGAATTGAGGCCTTATATAAACATGTATTAAGGTGTTCTATCTCTAAAATTACATAGCAAAGATGGTGCACATCATTCTGTAGTTGCTCAGTGTGATTTTCGTGGCTATGGTCGTACTGATGTTCATTGTGACTTATCCAAAGGACCCTTACTATCTACTTGGGGTTTTTGTTGTGTTGAGTGGTTTCCCGGTATTATTAATAGGTCTCCTAATATGTATTTTTTGGTAACATGGTTCTCTTTTATCTTTTTGTAATGTAAACACTTTAGTGTTTTAAAAACTTCATTGGGTTTATATTGCATGTTTTGCATGGAAATCATGAAAGTAAAATAGAATAAAACCATAATATTATTATTATATGTGAAAAAGGATTGGGGAATCACATAAATTTAATACTAATAATTGTTATCACATTGAAATGATTGAAACGTTAATATAAAAACATTTTCAAAACATTATATGAAATGAAAAATTAGAGTTCCCCCAAGTCTTAGGATACATTCTTATAAAATTAGTGATCCTTGTTAACACAGAAAGAAACATAAGTGAATTTTTTATTTTATTTAGGATGTTTTATATTTTAATATATTATACATAGTGCATAAGTATTAATTTATTATACAGAAAATGGAATACATTGATAAATAATAATATATATATTTCATATTTTATGAATACAGTAGATATAGATGTTCCAATTTTATAAATAAAAACTATGAATATATAATTTATTTTAGTAACATTTTTACCATGTAAAAAATTGAAAATTCTAGTTTTAAAACCCATTCATATTTATAATATTGGATAATTTGAAAATGTTGGTTTTGAATCATTTTATTTTAATAATGGTATTGTTTATAACATTATAATTCCTAGAAGTCCGTTAAAAAATGTTTTCATTGAATTAAGAAAAACTTTTCAGTATGATATTACACTAACAATTTTGAATGAATATTAAATCATAAAAAAAATTCATGTATAAATTAGTTCTTCCTAATATAAAATAATACATTTTTACTAATAACTATTATTATTAAAACTCAATATGACGTTCAGATAGACTGAAATCCCAACAATTATTATATTATAGATATTTGATATAATATATTTCACCTTAATACTAAATATTGTTTATGTAAATTTTCATCATAATATAATTAATGAATTATAATTTTTAATTCTATAAATATTAATGAAAAACAATTTTTTAAATTAATAAAAAAATTTATTATTAGGGATATATATCAAATAAAATTTAATGAAATTAATCAATTTTTAATTAAATTTATATTCTAACATTGTATTATCTTTATAAAATTAATTTTTTTCCCACGTTGGAAAATTAATTTTATGAGAAACAATTAATGAAATATTTTCTCAAGTTATACTTCTATAAAAAAGTAAAAATTATGTCTAATAATAATCTATTGTAAATCCATGAAATCATACAATCATTAGTACTCATCCCACTAAAAATATCATATGACATGTAGAACAAATATTCAAATCTATATGTTACGTTGGAAATTAATGCCTTTATTATATACCCCAAAAAAATTTGAACCAATAATTCCCGATGATATTTTAGGTGATTTGTATAGGATAAAGAAAATACTAGTTGAACATAGGGATTTTGATAGGGATAATGTTTGGAAATTGGTAGAAAATTCTAATGATATTCCCGTAATTAGAGTAAAATAGGAATTCCTAAATAAATCTGGGGTAGAATTATTGATAAAAATGAATAATGTAGTACTTTTTTCAAAGTGATATAATAAAAAGGAATCTTTATGTTATGAAGAACTTATAGTCTAGAAGCTAGAATTGAATCAATTCATATTCTTCTATCCTATATATATGTCATAAATTATAGTTCATTTCATATGGCTGTGATATGTTCTTCTATTAATAAATAATTATTTTATGATGTTTAAATAGAACATCAAACAATTTTGGAAAACCAATGAATGTTATGGAAATTATTTTCAATCACACAAATTCCCTCTATGATTTTATGAAATCCCCAAGGGCATAGTTTGATAAACTTGTTAGATTTTTCATAAAATTTAATATTTAAAGGTGTAGTTGTTCAAATCCTTTTTGATTGAAAACAAGTAAAGGATACCATATTTGTTATATTTATATAACAAATATCATATTTGAATCATTTTAAATATCACTTTAAAATTAATTTTTTGAATTTATGGAATATAATTTTTAAATGATCATTAAAGGTTAACAAAAATGTTTCACGGGATGGAAAATTTATATAAAACTTGTGGAATAATTTTTAAAACAATAAAATAATCTAATTTACATACATAACTAGTTTGGATATTAAAATGATATGATTTTTAGTACTCCTACCACAACATCAAAATATATAAATATAGATGAATGTACAATAATGGTAGATAAAGGAAATAATTGGATTTTTTATTAGTTTATTATTTCTTATTTAATGTTGAAGATATATAATTCATTATTTTTTATTGTGTGATATATTTCAAGTTAATAAAAAATAATGAAATACTAAGAATGAAAAATGATTTTTTTAGTTACTATAATGGTACCTTATTCAGGGATTATTTTAAACTTTTGAAATGATTTATAACTAAAATATTTCATACATGATTGATATTTTGGGAGAATGGTGAATTGGAAAATAAAATGGATAACTTGAATTTTTTTAGAGAAAAATATGTTTCATTATTGTGTATAAAAAGTCATTCATTTCCACTTCCACAGTTGAATTTAAATATATATCATCTAGATTTTATTATGCTCGAGAGTTGTGAATGAAAGACACACTCAGTTACATTGTAATAAGTTTTAGTAAACCATACATATTGTGTGATTAAAAAAGTCTCATATATTGATGTAAAAAATAGATACATTATTCAAGATCTAAGAACATGGGTGTAAGACACAATTTCCTTTTCTATCACAAATAAAATGTTAATTTAATTATATAAATAATCAAAATAGAATAATGACCCGGTGATATTTTTTACAAACCCCAAAAATTCCAATAGATTTTAATAAATTATGTTAAATCTTGTAATGGAAATTTTAAATGATAATTTATCAACTTTTTTGTACCTATAATCATATATTAAAATATTTTTCAGAGGAGGGGGATCAAATGATTGTAATGTTTTCAAAATAATATCGAATTCATATTATCTCATAACAAATTTCAAAAAATAGTGTATTTGGAACATATTATGTTTCATAGGGTTTATATTCATTAAAAATAACATTTTCTGGACTATTACCTAATTTTTGACGAACCGCAATGATTATATTTTAGAATAAACAGTATTTGGAATTATTATAATATTTTATATAAATATTATTATTTATATGAACGGTTTTTTTAGAAACATTATTTGAAATCCTTCCAATTTCATGAGATTAAATTTTCTGTAATTAATCATACACCAAATATTCAAAACCATAATGTTCATCAATTTTATCATTTTCAATAAATGTTATTATTGATAAAACATTTTAGGGATTGAATATATATAATTGGGTTTGATAGAATTTGTACAGAATATGATTTTGAGTCTATTTATAGAAAAATTTATTTAATAATTTTTTTCAATTGATCAACACTGATAGCTCTCACCATCATGACTTATATTTATCCTCATTTTTTCAATTCAACCAATTATTTTCATCATCATCAAATTACTTCTAAAATAATATTTATATAAAATTTACAATAGATTATATTTGAAATAAATAATCATTGATAGTGTTTGGTATGATAAATATGATTTAATATTGTTTTGACCAATTTTTTTCAACATAATGAATTTCACTTTGTTTCTATTTTTTTTTATTTTACAATGTAGGGATCATAGCTGAATTATATTTTTCAATTTTATTCAATAAAATGGACAACAAAAAGACAATTTACTTCAATATATTTGAGATATATTATGGAATAAACATTAAAGTTGTTTTTAAAATTATTGAAATCCCATTATAAGGATAAGAAATTATTTTCAAACACATGTTTCCTAATCCCCATCCATGTTTTGAGTAATTTCATGTAGATACTTATTTATTTTATTCATCTGATAATTGGGTGAAGTATATCATCTTTAACCACTAAATCGAGGCATTAAGTCGGGTCGTGACATGACCTCAACCACGACGCCATATACTATAGATGGTGTTGACTAGAAAGGGTGGTCTAATTTATCATTTCAGGATACTATACCATATTTACTAGGGAAATCCATAGTAGAACACAATATAAATAGTGGAAACCGTACAAAACAACAAATGGCATGCATAATCAAGCACCACCCAAATTGTGTACAAATCATAATAAATAGTAAATATATTATGTCATGATACATTTCAATGTGAAAAAACCCCAAAATAGAGGAAAAAAATGGAATCCCCAAAAAAGGTCCTTACTCCATGTTTGGAACCTCATCCATGTGTGTCCCATGTCCAAATCAACATCCCATCATTGGTCCCTTTCCCTTTTCTTGACCTACAAGAAATAATTATACTTGGGTGCCTAACAATAGCCTGAGTGGGTTGTTGGTACAACTCGGTTGGCCACAAAAAAGGGTGTATACAAATATCAAGTATAACATTTAGTTTATAGATGTATATAAAAATAATAATTAATGGAATTAAAAATCCAGATAAACTAGTTAATATTCATTAATTAGATATACTTACCAAGATTCCAATTCCTTAAGTCTCTTTAATTAGTAGTTCATCATCATTCACACAAGGTTCAAGGAAAAAACATTGGCATAAGTTAATAATTTATTCCCTTACTCCCTATGTATAATATACCACAATATCACAATATTATCACCCTGAAGCCTCAGTCTAGGTGGAATGAGACTGTTAGGGAAATAGATCTCTATCCCATTCCCTAACCCATACGTTGTGGGTGGAGTTTTAGAATTAGTCAAACTCAAACTATGGGAAGAGCCTAAGACCTTTATCCAACACCTGAAGCCATGATCACATTTTTATCCATCCATTCATCACACACAAAATATATCATTTCCAAACAAAATTAGTATATATTGAAATCATAATTTATAACAAGTAAAATGGTAAATCATGTTCTTCCATATCTGATTATCACATTTTTCATTTACATCGCTGATCACATTTAGCCTAATTAACATTCTCATATATAGATCAATAATCATATTAAATAATTCCATTATGAATTTTCCTTTAAAATATTTTCTCATTTCATTCACCATTATCAATTTAGCATATTCCCTGCTTCGCTTTCACTAACTCTCATTAGAATAACTATCATATTTCATAAGCTTCCTACAAAAAAAACTATACCACACATCGACTTAAATTATGAATATCAACATAATAAATGAGGGATCTATAAGTTCACACTAAAACCTGTATCTTTTTTTATAAGGCATCATGCCTTAAACATTACTTAATCTTGAGTTATTTCAAGAATACCTGTTGAGGATCTTTTCAGGTTTAGAGCTTTATAGAATTAAGTCATAAATCAGGCATTACATTCCACATTTAAAAAAAGTGGTTACATAAAAGATAGTACTCATTTTTCCATCAACGGAAACATATTTAAAATAAAACATGGATTCTTTCTTGACACTTCCTTGACACTATCATCACATCATGTACCTTTCCATTGACCTGTGAAAAACATTTGAAAAACATGGGATGAGCATAAAAAGCTCAGTAAGGAATATACATGTATGAAATGAAAACATTATTCCATGTATGAAATCATACTTTACTCATAAAACATAAGCATTTTAACATACCTCATCATATCATGAATTAATTATATAAATCACAAGACATATAGGTTACTTGAGGAATTCATAACATTCTTACGTAGGGAGTGACCCTCTTGGTTACGTTTGGAATACCCATCACAGTATATTCCCTAAATCTCTTCAGAGAAACCTTAATGTTTAACTCCTTCACATTACCCAATGCATTGGAGAGCTATATCGGGATCACCTGCCCTTAGTTTATCACGGAACCACCCGTCTTCATAAACAATGCCCAAGAACCATAACATAATCGTATCACATAAAATATGCATAAAGGAAACATAACATTTCCACATTTCAATCACAAGATATCAATAACAAATTGATATAATAAAAAATTATCAAAACAATTTTCAATATAAAAATATAATAAAAGTAAGAAATGGTATTTATTTTTCATTTTAAAAATGTTATGGCTTGTAGATGAAGCTGAAACTCAAATAATGGATATTGTGGCGGAGAAGTCGTTGTCGCCACATATGTAAGACAAAAACATTCCCTTTTGTCATTTAGTAAAATGATTCATATAAAAAATATTACTTTTTAATAAACATAAAAGTCAAATGGGTTTATACATCATATAAAAGAAGGTCGTGTATAAAGCAAAAATATGCCTCAATGAAAGGAGATTGAGACGAAGTCCCTTACCTCGTATTCGACTTGACTTGATCATTCTATAATCTCCTGAATAATAAACTTGAGTAAATTTCCATGTGACTAAGATCCTTTTTAAGGTTCATTATTCCTTATATATCACTTATTACCATGTTATGAACACTATGTAATTATTTAAGTTAATAATGGTCATTTTGTCGATCATTGGTACTTGAGTCAAAAATAAACATTTATTATTTACAAGTTGTTTATGCGGTAAAATAACCATTATATCCAGAATTATATTCATGATGTAGATATCATATATATCATATATATCCAATTTTTACATGAATGTATAATATTACATAACATTTAGAGGTAAGAAATGAAATGCACCGTTCATGGAGACGGTAAGCCATACGTACGCATGAACACTACTTTCATTTCTATTTAGTACTTAATGGAATTAAATCATAATGATATAGAGGTATATTATAATTCGTGTATTATATCATATACATCAACATAACTCCATCCCTTATACGTCCCACATATGGAATTAACGAATAAAATCACATTGAGGGGGCGGTAGTCCGCAATTCATAAAATTAAGATATCGCGTTTACCCATAATGGAAACCATAAAGGTATGACATAAATGATAAATACATAAGCTTTAGGAAAACATAAACATATTATATATCATATATAAATATAGTGACATCTTAATATCCACCTTTGAAGGTGTTAGAAGAATATTGACCAATTATCGTTTCGTGAGGCAGAAATTTTCCATTTACAGAAACAGTATGCTCTTTAACAATTAGATGTAGGTGCGTGTTAGTTTAGCTCGAATAATTATTATAAAAATATCCTATTATATTTAATATACTGGTGTTGTTACAAAAGAAATGAATAAAAAGAGATTAGGGGGTTGGAGAAGCAAAATAAAACAAAAGAACACAAGTGAAGACATTACCTTTAAATCGGGTAACTCTTCTTGGTTTGAACCAAAATGGTTTCTTGAAGAGATTTCTGCCTAATGTAAGGCTTCTAGGATAATGATAGGGATGTGGAGAGATAAAATGATCAGATATTGGCCGATACAATGGCTTTAGAAGTCTGGGTAAGGTGGTAGTGGTGGGGGCCTTTTATAAGAGGAGAGGAGGTGCACTCTTGGAAAGTTATAAAATGTTACTTTATTTTAAAATGTGTTTCGGATTTCAAAAGTCCCACACTGATATATTTCGAGGATAAGGTGATAAGGGTACTAAATATACCCAGACAATAGGACTTTTACTAATTTATGTCTTATATTTTACATTATCGTTTCATTTTATTTAACTCATTAATTAATGAGGTAATCGCTGCATCATCATGATGTCATAAATAATTTAATTTATTTAATGTCTAAAAATTATAAATAAAAATACTATGAGGTAGGAAATATTTTTATCTTTCATATTACTATTTATAGTCGAAAATATAATTTATTTAGACAAAAGTAAAAATGTTTTACTCAGGTGATACATTCTTTGTTATATTTAGCTTTCTTTAAAAATAAAAAGATAAAAAGTCATTATCACACAAAAGTGATTCCATGGCGTCCCCAAGTTTAGAACAAGGAATTCCATGGTCGGACATGAAACATTAAGTAGAATTAGGACACATTTTGGGGTCATTTTTTATCATTATGATATTATTTTATTATCCTTAACTACCCGAGTACTAAATAATCAAGATAATTAAAGATAATTATCGTCATTACTATTCATAATGTCCAAAAACAAAAGAGTCGTGATTACATAATTTGGAAAATCTAATTCCAAATATGTAATCCATTTTACCAAATTCTGAACATATAAATAGAATTAATTAATTTTAAAAAATAATTCTCATTGTCAAAACAAATAGCGGGTTTTTTAGAAACAATATCTATAAAAATTTTGGCACTTGTTTATGCCCAATTCCAAATTGAAATTAATCTCAATGACCACCATTGGATTACATGGTAAACATATATTCTATTTACACTTTAAAACCAATTAAAAAGATAATCTAGCCATAAAATTAAATTAGATGAAAATGCAGTTTTGATGTAAAATGCAGTATTTTTCACTATTCATTAAAGAAATGAACATTGTCAGAAAAATACCAAAAATTTATCCAAAGTAAATTTAAATGTCCCAATCATAAATAATAAGTTTATCTTGACAAATATAAATTATAAAATTGTCAAAACTATGATTTAAAAATGGGTTTCCATCAAAAGGCAGTAAAACAATCTTTTAAAAATATTAGTGTATTCCATGTATAAGATTGGATTTATTCTCATTTTAAGCCTCTAAAACACTATATAATTAATAAATAGACATAGATAAGAATATATATTATTCATTACTTACTTGGGATGTTACATCCTTCCCCCCTTTATAAAATTGCATCCTCGTAATTTATTTACTTATCGAATAAGTGGGGGTATTTATCCCTCATTGCATTTTCAGATTCCCATGTTGCCTATTCAATAATGTGGTTTTTCCAAAAAACCATTAATTTATGAATCAACTTATTCCAAAACACTTTCTCCCTGTGGTCAAGAATCTGGATCAGCTGTTCCTCATAAGATATATTCTCTTTCAGCTGAACTACCTCTGGACTCAAAACATGAGATGGATCTGTCATGTACTTCCTTAACATTGAAACATGAAAATCATTTTGTACCTGAGATAAACTCAGAGGTAAAGCCACTTGGTATACAACTGATCCAACTCTCTCCAGAATTTCATATGGTCCAATGAACTTTGGACTCATCTTTCCTTTCTTACCAAATCACATCACACTTTTCCATGGTGAAACATTGAGAAAAACATGATCGCCTACCTCAAAAGAGAGATCCTTTCTCCTGTTGTCCGCCTAACTTTTCTGCCTACTCTGAGCTATTATCATGTGTTTCTGTATCAGCTGATCTTTTCCTACCAACTCTACTACCAATTCTGGTCCCATCAGCATCCTTTCACCCACTTCATCCCAGAAAGCTGGAGTTCGACACCACTTCCCATATAATCCCTCAAATGGTTCCATCTGTATACTGGAATGAAACTGTTATTATAAGAAAACTCAACCAACGAAAGATGTTGGTCCCAACTTCCCTAATAATCCATCGATCAAGAACGTATCATATCCTCCAATGTCAGATATGTTTGTTCTGACTGCCCATTTGATTGAGGATGAAAAGCCCTACTAAAATTTAATTCAGTATCCAACGACTTTTGAAGGCCTTTCCAAAAGTTAGAAGTGAACCTGGGATCGCGATCAGATACAATGGAGAGAGGAACTCCATGTAACCTGACTATCTCTTTAAGATACTAACGGGAAAGTTGATCTAGGGAAAATTTATCTCGTATAGCAAGGAAATGAGCAGATTTAGTCAAGCGGTCAATAGTAACACAAATTGCATTATTACCTCGAGGTGTCTTTGGCAATCCCACAATGAAGTCAATGTATATATTCTCCAATTTCCACTCTCGCACTGCTAATGTTTAAAGCATCCATTTCGATAACGGCCACTCTACTTTTACATGTTGACAAGTCAAACACTTCACAGTAAAATCAGTAATATCCCTTTTCATTCCATCTTACCAGAAATACTCCCGATGATCTCTATACATCGTAGTACTGCCTGGATGAACTGAAAATGGAGAACTATGAGCTTCACATAACAAATATCTCTTCCACTGTGAATCACGAGGAACACACAATATCTTCCCAAATCTCAAAACACAATCATTATCAATGTTGAATTCAGGAAACTTACCCTTCTAAACCAGCTCAACCTTTTTCTGCAACTCGATGTCTAGGTTTTGTGCTTTCTTAATTCTGTCTGATAGAGAAGATTTCACTGATACCTAAAACAAAAAAGAAGGACATCCTACACCAAAAAACTTCTATGACAAATTTCATCAGATTTTTAACCAATTGATCATGTTCCAAACACAACAATGTTAATGAAGCATTACTTTTTTGACTCAAAGCATCATCCACTTTATTTTCTTTTCCCGAATGGTAATGAATTATAAAATCATAATCCTTGATTAATTTTATCCATCTCCTTTATCTCATGTTCAATTTTTTCTGAGTGCATATATACTTTAAACTTTTTTGATCGGTATATATTTCACACTTTACTCCTAAAAAATGATACCTCCAAATTTTTAAAGCAAAAAAATAGTAGCTAATTCCAAATCATGTGTAGGGTAATTTACCTCAAGAGTTTTTAACTGACATGAAGCATAATAAATTACCTAATTATTCTTCATTAGGACACAAACAAGTCCTTTCAATGAAGCATCACTGTAGATAACAACCTCCCCATTCCTTAAAGGTAGTGCCAAAACTGGAGCATTGACCAACCTTCTTTTCAGTTATTGAAAACAATCATCACATTATTTTTTCCAGATAAACATAACACCTTTCTGAGTTAGATTAGTCATTGGACTAGATAATGGGGAAAATTTCTAACAAACCTTCGGTAATAGCCTTCCAAACCTAGAAAACTACAAATCTCAGTTAAATTTTTGGGTCATTTCCATTCCTTAATAACCATTGTTTTTACAAGATCAACATTTATCACATCTTTAGAAACAATGTTACCATGGAAATAAATTTGTGGCAACCAAAACTCACTCTTGCTGAGTAACTCATACAATTTAATTTCTTTTAAGGTTTTCAAAATAACCCTTAAATGTATTTCATTATCCTATTTACTTTTAGAAAACACGAAAATATCACCAATGAAAACAACCCCAAACTTTTCCAAGAACTCATGGAAAATTCTATTCATAAGGTCCATGAATATAGCAGGTCCTTTGGTTAGCCCAAAATGCATTACTAAAAATTCATAATGGCCATATCGTGTATGAAACACAGTCTTCAGAACATCTACTTCCTTTACCTTCAACTGATGGTACCCCAATCTCAGATCAATATTTAAAAAATAATGAGCTCCCTGGAGCTGATCAAACAAATCATCGATATGAGGCAATGGATATTTGTTCATAACAGTGATGTTATTCAAGTCTCTATAATCAATGAAAAGTCTCATTGATCCATCTTTCTTTTTAACAAGTAAGACTGGAGCACCCCAGGGTGATGTGCTAGGTCGAATGAAACATTTCTCTAATAAATCATGCAATACCTCATTCAACTCTAAAAGTTAAATTTGAGTCATTTGATAAGGGGGTTTTGAATATTCCTTAGCATTAGGAACTAAGTAAACAGTAAATTCAACTTCTTGATCTAGTATTATTTTAGGAAACTCATCAGAAAAAACATCAGGATACTCATTTACCACCGGTACATCATTAATCTAAACAGTTCCCTTATTTTCAACAATATTTGCAGGGTAACATTCATTTCCATATTTTACAAGTTTCTCAGCCTCTTGATATGTTATCAACAGTAAGGGTTCATTCTTGTACACAAACTAAAAGTCTTTCTGAAAAGAAACTTCTTTAGCTCTACAATCAATCTTAGCATGGTAAACAGAGAGCCAATCCATACCCAAGATAACATAAAACTCTACTATAGGTAAAACAATATGGTTATCAAGTAGGTTATTTCCATGGATAAGGATAGGAATATTCTTATAAATTCTTTTTGCCCCAACATTTCCCCCATGTGTTTTTACAAAAAGTTCATGAGTCAATTCTTGCGCTGTTATTCCCAATTTACTAGAAAAGTTTTCAGAGATGAATGAATGGGTAGACCCTGAATCAAACAACACACTAGCATAATATGAGAAAATAAACAAAGTACCTGATACCACTTTATTTAATGGACCAACATCTACTGAAGTAGTTTCAATGGATTTCACCACACCTTTATTCTTGTAGTCTAACTGCTTCCCATCACTCAAGCTCTTTGTTGGACACTCGTTTTCATAGTTACCCATCTCATTGCACTAGAAACATTTCACTCACTGTAAATCAAATTTTTTCTTACCATCACCCTTATCCTTTTTATTTGCAATCACGAGCCTTATGTACCATCTTACCACATCGGTAGCACTTTCCAGAATTCAGAATAAATTCCCTAGCATGACTTTTACCACATTTATCACAAACTGGAAACTTAGTTTTCTGACCATCGGACCTCTTTGAAGAATTTTTTCCTTTCTCCTGCCACCTCAGTCTCTTCTTCTGTTGGTTGTTATAGAACTCTTGATCATCGACAAACTCCATTTCCACTTTCTCATCACATCGAAAAAGATTTTCATAACTTATGAACTCACGATAAGCCAATTCCCTCCGATATTTTGGCATTAATCCTGAGAAAAGATGATTGATTTTACTATCAACGTCTCAGATAAGATTTGGAGCATACCTTGCCAATCGAGTGAACCTTTCCTCATAAGCAGTCACTGATTCATCCTCTTTCCTCAATTCCAAGAATTGTTCTTCCAACCTAAGTTGAACAACCTTAGGAAAATACTTCTCAGGAAACATACCTTTGAATTCATCACAGTCAAGGGCATCAATCTCATCAGCGCCCCTGATATTTTTAACCATCGACCACCACTGATATGCTTCACCCTTCAAATGGTAAATAGAAAGAGTAACGTTTTGGTTTTCTGAACACCCCATGACATCGAAAAACCTCTCGAGTGCTTTAATCCACCCTTCATCTAGCACATGGTTAGATAATCCTCTGAATGATGGGGGATTTTTCCTCATGAAATGTTCCACCACTGACATGTTCCTCTATGGTTGATCTGGCTGATCTTGTGTATGAACACCACCACCATTTATCTTTTGAGTCAATTTCTCCCTTACTGCAACAAATAGTTCGGTTCCAATTACGACCATATCAGGATGCTGATTTAGAAGGTCATTTATTTCTGTATTCCTTCCTAGAAATGCTTCCCTGTTTCCTCTACGGAAAACTATTCTGAACAAACATGTCTTAGATGAAGCAACATGGTAATCTTCAAATTCTATATCATTTTAATTTGACCATAAAAATATATTTTTCAGATAATCATTTAATAGAATTCTAACTCATAATGTTATCTAAACCTCCCTCTGATACCAACTAGAAGGCCACGTTCCTTAAACATTACATAATCTTGAGTTATTTCAAAAATACACGTTGAGGATCTTTTCAGGTTTAGTGCTTTAGAGAATTAGATCATAAATCATTCATTACATACAAAATTTAAACAAAGTGGTTACATAAAAGATGGTACCCATTTTTTCATCAACAAAAACATATTTAAAATAAAACATGGATTCTTTCTTGACACTTCTGTGACACTATCATCACATCATGTACCTTTCCCTTGACATGTAAAAAATATTTCAAAAATATGGGATGAGTATAAAAATCTTAGTAAGGGATATATATATATATGAAATGAAAACATTAGTCCATGTATGAAATCATACATTACTCATAAAACATAATTATTTAAACATACCATATCAAATCATGAATAAATCATTGAAATCATAAGACATAAAGGTAACTTGAGGCATTCACAACATTCTTACGTAGAGAGTAACCATCTTGGTTACGTTTGGAATACACATCAAAGTATATTACCTAAATATCTTTGAAGAAATGTTAATGTTTAACTCCTTCATGTTACCCAATGCATTGGAGAGCTATATCGGGCTCACCCGCCCTTAGTTTATCATGGAACCACCCGTTTTCATAAAAAATGCCCAAGAACCATAACATAATCGTATCACATAAAACATGCATAAAGGAAACATAACACTTCCACATTTCAATCACAAGATATCAATATCAAATTGATTTAATAAAAACATTATAAAACCATTTTCAATACCAAAATAAAAGAAAAATAAAACATGGTATTTATTTTTCTTATAAAAAAATTTATGGCTTGTAGAGGAAGCCTAAACTCAAATAATGGTCACAACGGCAGATAATTCGTTCTCACCACATATGTAATACAAAAACATTACCTTTTTTCATTTAGTAAAATGATTCGTATAAAAAAGATTCCTTTTGAATAAAAATAAAAATCAAAGGGGTTTATACACCATATAAAACAAGGTCGTGTATAAACAAAATATTCCTCAATGAAAGGAGATTCAGACGAAGTCCCTTACCTCGTATCCGACTTGACACGATCGTTCATTAATCTCATGAATAATAAACTTGAGTAAATTTATACTTTCTTAAGAAACTTTTTCAAGGTCATTATTCCTTTTATATCACTTATTACCATTTTATAAACACTATGTAATTATTTAAGTTAATAATGATCATTTTGTCGATCATTGGTACATGAGTCAAAAATAAACTCTTTAGAATTACATGTTATTTATGTGGTAAAATATCCATTATATACATAATTATATTCATTATGTAGAAATCATATATATCATATATATCCAGTATATACATGAATTTATAATATTACATAACATTTATAGGTATTAAATGAAATGCACCGTTCATGGAGACGGTAAGCCGAACGTACGCATGAACACTAATTTCATTTCTATTTCATACTTAATGGAATGAAATAATAATGATATAGGGGAATATTTTAATTCCATTATAATATCATATATAACACCATTACTCCATCCATTATACGTCCCACATATGGAATTTACGAATCAAATCACTTTGAGGGGGCGGTAGTCCGCACTTCCTAAAAAGAAGATATTGCGTTTACCCATAATGGAAACCATAAAGGTATTACATAAATGAAAAATACATAAGCTTAAGGAAAAAATAAAAATATTATATATCATATATAAATATATTGACATCTTAATGGACACCTTTGAAGGTGTTAGAAGAATATTGAACAATCATCGTTTTATGAGGCAGAAATTCGCCATCCACGGAAACAGTATGCTTTTTAACCATTAGAGGTAGGTGTGTGTACGTGTAGATCGACTAATTCTTGTAAAAAAATCCTAGTATATTTATGATACTGGTGTTGTTACAAAAGAAATCAATAAAAAGATTCTAGGGGGTTGGAGAAGCAAAATAAAACAAAAGAACCTAAGTGAAGACATTATCTTTAAATCGGGCAACTCTTCTTGGTTTGAAACAAAATGGTTTCTTGAAGAGCTTTATGCCTAAGTTAAGGCTTCTAGGATGAAGAGATGGACGTGGAGAGATAAAATTATCAGATACTGGCCGAACAAATGGCTTGAGAAGTGTGGGAACGGAGGTAGAGGTGGGGGCCTTTTATAAGAGGAGAGGAGGGGCACTCTTGGAAAGTTATAAAATGTTACTTTATTTTAAAATGAGTTTCGGATATAAAAGGTCCCAAATTGATATATTTCGAGGATAAGGTGATAAGGGTTTGAAATATACTCATCCAATAGGTTTTTTACAAGTGTATGTCTTATATTTTACATTATTGTTTCATTTTATTTAAATCGTTAATTAATGAGGTAATCACTGCATCATCATGATGTCATAAATAATTACTTTATTTAATGTTTAAAATTATAAAAAAATACTACGATGTACTAAATATTTTTATCTTTCCAAAGACTATTTATAGTCTAAATGATCGTTTATGTAGACAAAATTAAAAATGCTTTACTCAGGTGATACATTCTTTGTTATATTTAGCTTTCTTTAAAAATAAAAAGATAAAAAGTCATTATCACACAAAAGTGATTCCATGGGGTCCTCAGGGTTGGAAAAAGGAATCCAGTGGTCGGCCATGAAACAACCAGTAGCATTAAGACACATGTTCGGGTCATTTTTTATTATTATTATATTATTTTATTATCCTTAACAACCTGATTTCTAATTAATCAAGATAATTAAAGATAATTACTATCGTTACTATTCATAATGTTGAAAAACAAAAGAGTATTGATTACATAATTTGGAACTTCTAATTCCAAATATGTAATACATTTTACCAAATTACAAACATATAAATTGCAATAATTAATATAAAAAAATAATTCTCGTTGTCAAAAAAAATAGCGGGTTTTTTAGAAACAATATCTACGAAAAGTTTGGCACTTGTTTATGCCCAATTCCAATGTGAAATTAATCCCAATGACCACCATTGGAATACATGGTAAAAATATATTATATTTTCACTTTAAAACCAATTAATAAGATAATCTAACCATATAATTAAATTAGATGAAATGCAGTTTTGAGGTAAAATAGAGTATTATTCACTATTCATTAAAAAAATGAACAATGTCAAAAAAATACCAAAAAATTATCCAAAGTAAATTTAAATGTCCCAATAATAAAGAATAATTATATCTTGAAAAATAGAGCTTATAAAATTGTCAAAATTTTTATTTAAGAATGGTTTGCCATCAAAAGGTAGTAAAACAATCTTTTAAAAATATTAGTGTATTCCATGCTTAAGATTGGATTTATTCTCATTTTAAGCCTCTAAAACACTATATAATTTATAAATAGACATAGATAAGGATATATATTATTAATTACTTACTTTGGATGTTACAGTTTTAGCTAATTCTATGTCTGAAAAGTATTTTCATCCCCCACTAGTGTCCTTATAAAGGTATTGTAATCCTCTATGTGTCCCATGAGAACCATGAGAGTTTAAATTCTACATTAAGACATTAATTAAACCAATTATCATATAAATACCAAATTCAAAACAAATTTAAACAATGAAAGAAACCCAAGGATACATAAATATCAATTAAAACTATGGGATATAACATGTAGACTACATACATTGAATATGGTGTCGAATGCACTCCCAAAGGTGGCATTAGATCTGGATTAAACTACCTATTGATTATTATTCGTAGATCATATATGAAAATAGGTCTTTAGAGCTTCAAAAGAAGATGGACAAAGGTTGAAAATCCTAATTGAGAAGTATAAGAAAAGAATAGATTAGACATGCCCAGATCATCGATTTGCAACTAACGACACAATAAACTACATAGGGAAGAGAAATAATAACCCATGGATGATTTTACTCATCACTATGGGTTATAGGGAGATTAATGGGGGAATCCTGTGTTGGGATTAAAAATCCCATAGTGGTGTTTTTAAAAATTTATCAACTTTACTGGGCTAAACAGATTACACCCACGATATTCCAAACCTTGCGGAATCTAATGTCCCAAAATAACACCTTCACATGGTTTTCATGGAATTACAAAAGGTTATCTTAACCTAGTGAAATATTTTTTCCATTCGTGCATGGTTACTTGGGATGTTCCACATAGTTTTCACTGAACATGAACAAACTGTTCAGCATGCATAGAAAACTCATTTCTGCTTCTCTTTCATTCATCGAACCCCCAGAAGACTCGTGATCATTCACATGAACTTAGAAAAAAACAAATTCGACTAAAGAAAAATAAATATAATAAAACATAAACATATACAAAAATAAGAAAAATATAGGATCTTACAACATCCCCACATCAGGACAGCTCGTTATTAAGATTATTTGGCCGAGCATCACATGGATTCTGATGTATGGAGATCAGTCAATTAGGCATGTATATCTGATTCTCACTCCAATATGTCTTCTTGAACATTTCCCTTATTCCATAGAAAAAACAAAAGGTAAAACCATTACCCACAATTCCTTCTCACTATGGTCCACAATAAATACCATAATCGCTATAAATGATGCATCTGGCTCAAGCTCAACCACATCGCTATTATTCACATGAGTTGGATTAGGTTGATTCTAACAAAGTATTGAAGCATGAAAAACGTCATGCAATCTAATATACCATTGTGGAAGAGACCATAAGTATGCCATCAATCAGATCCTCTCGACAATCTCAAACAACACCAAATACCAAGGCACCAACATTCTATGTTTTCATATTCGAAAGTGACCCAACCTTAGTGACACCGGAATAATCACACTATCATATACCATGAACTTGATAGGAATACGGTGCCGATATGTATATGTATTTTCCCATCAATGTGTCGTTTCCATCCACTTCTGATGCAACCAAACCTTCTTAGAAATCTCCATCACATGACTCGATCCTAAAAACTCATACTTCCCCACTTCTATCTAACACAATGGAGATCATAATGGTCTCCCATAGAGTGCATCATTAGGCACCATCTGAATATTAGAAAAGAGACTATTGTAGTAAGAAAACATAACAAGTGTAAACTTATTTTACCATGATCCTCCAAAATCTAGAATAGAGGCTCTCAACATTTCCCCCAACCCTTGTACTATAAACTCTTACATCCCTTCTTTCTGTGAGTGATAAGATGTACTAAAAAACACAGGTACTAATTTCCTTTTGTAGGCCCTTCCAAAAGCGTGATGTGAAATGTAGATCACAATCTGAAACAGTGGTTCTTTTCAAACTAAGAGCCACACTAGCTCTCAATCATATAACTCACCCATCTAGTCAACATTATATGTTTCTTAGATCTGCAAGAAATGGTTATCATTAGTAAAATGACCCACAACCATTCAAACTACATCATTCTTTCGATGCGTCCTCATAAGACCAACTATGATGTCTATCATTACGTCATTAATCATCCAATCCGGAATAGGCAATCACTGTTTCAACTCTACTGGTCACTGATTCTCAGCCTTCACATATTGACTAGTAAGGAATCATGGCACTGAACGCCCAACATCATTATTCATTCCCAAACACCAATAATTATGATAATGATCTTGTTTAAATTTAGTCATTTCTGGATGTAATGCCCACTATGAGTCATGGAACAAAAATATATATCTCTTCATTGATAGTTAGTACCACAACATGACCCTGAACATAGAAAAATCCATCCACAACAACATCCCAATAAGAAGGTGACACCCAACCATCAAGACTTTCCTTTATATATAAACACTCCGGATCCTCTAGCTGAATCTCATTAACCCAGCACAAAAGTGTAGACTCAATCCCTATATACACAATGGTCTTTTTTCGTGTATATCATTCACCTCTATGTGTATATTATCAAAAAACTCCATCATCCTCCAATCGGATTGGAACACATGAACCACCTGATTATAAGTCTTCCATCTCAATGAATTCACAACATTATTCCCATTTCATATCCTGTGAACCAACCTAATATCCCAAAATTGCAGGAACATAACCTAGCTTCATTAAAGAATATTCAAATCCCATTGAGAGAAGATATAATTTAAAAATTTATGACTGGTAAACACTGTGAATAATTATCACAAGAATTAATGCCTCCATAACATTAAGTCATGAACCATAATATCTAGCTCAACATCATGTTGAGGGTAATTTCATTCATGAGGCCTCAAATGTCTTGACCCATATGCTACATCCTGATCATCCTGCATCTTCACTTCCCCATGTCCAACCCTTGATGAATAACAAAATATAGATTACCTTTTATAGGGTTCAAGTAAGTTCTGAATCAGTGTTGTAATCAACTACTTCTTCAATTCTTGTAATTCAGTGTTGTATTCCTCTGACCACTCAATCATAACACCCTTCTTGGTTAATCTTGATATTGGTTCGTCAAATATAGATAAATACATAATGAACTTCCAGTATTTAAAAGAAAAACCTATAAGAATTAAAATGTCAGATCCAATCTAGGGATACTCTCATGAAACCACAACCAACACATTCTATTAATTCACCGAAACACATAACATAGAAATGATGTTCCCTGTAAAATGAACAGTATCAATCAAGAATTGACATTTTAACAGTTTGGTGTAACGCCAATGCACTCTTAGTGTACTCAAGATGATTTCAGGAAGTTTGGTGTGATCATTAATAATTCTGGAGTACACAAAGATGCCATCCTAAATTTCAACCGTAAAATGAAATAGATAATTGTGAAATATCATATTCATTAGTGCCATAAACATATCTGGTGAAATTGTCAACCTAAATGACATCAATACATGGTCATACAACCCATACCTACTCCAGAATGATGTCCCTGGCAAGTTTGAAGGTCTCATTATAATCATTTGGTACCCCTGTCTCAAATTGATCATCGAGAACATTGAGGTACCCCTCAATTGTTCAAACATGTCATCAATTACTATAAAAGTGTATTAGTTCATAACCATCTTCTAATTGAACTTCTGGTAAACTACCATTAACCTAAACAACGAATCTTCCTAATTAAAAAAACACACGGTTGATCCCCATGGCGATGTATTGGGTCAAATGAATCAATTTTTATCCAACTATTCCAGTTTAACCTATACATTCAAGTGTTATGGCCACATTATTTGATAGGGGTAATAGAAAATTGTTCCTCCCCTTATAGAAACTATAATGTGAACATAAAAACCCTTTCAGGTAGCAGTCCGGTTAAATCCTCATGAAACACATCCTAAAACTAATCCACTATAGGAGGAAAAGTAAGTTTCTCCACATCACAATCATCAAGAATATTTCATGCTACATGGGCTATAAATTCCCCTTGTTGGTTACAAATTGGCCCTGAATATCTTTTTCGACCATCCAAATCACCATGAAATGCATTTTTGTCTCCATAAAGAGATGTAATCATCATCCTAAAACTATAACAATTAATATGGTCATTATATAGAACTATCTAGTAGATACACAATATCAATCCAAAACCAGATATCTCTAGGGAAAATAGGCTCCAAATAAAATGTTAGCAACCAACCTTTATTTTAAACCCCTACACTATCTGATATTCTCAACATATAGCCCCAACATAGTATAAATTTGACATAACCCCAATCACTTATTCCACAGCTAGGCACATCCCATCCACATAATTTGCAATGATGATAATGTTTTTGGAACCTAGTCCAAATATGAAATTTAGTTGAGTGGAAACTACAAGAATTATACCTCACATAATAGAAGTCCATCATCTCTACCACTTGGTGTAGACTAAAGTGTTTAAAGATGGATTGTCCCTCTACATTGGGATCCAGCATGAGTACCATGTACTGTACTTCCCTACTACTGTGTATGGTCTCATCCCAGTGTACCGCGTTCACCACTCCAACCAGTATTACATGTTGTGCTCCAAATCCTTTCCTGATATAGGGTGATGGATCTCATACCTGCACTCGGTATCTACCTCTAACTCCAATCCATACAAGGTTGCTGAGGGTTCTTGTAGAACCTCTTTATATATCACAAACTTCTATAGAACCATCAATTGACTGGGTTGTGGGGAGACTAACCCCGTATGTTCCTGTAACTAACAAACTGATAAAAACAATACGTGATCAACACCCTATAGAACTAGACCTATCTTCTGACCACTCATAATGATGTCACCAAATTGGAAACTTCCCAATTGATGATTCATTCCCTTGGAAAAATTACCACCTATCCACGCAATTAGTAGTACAATTCCACCTCTCGAATCTCTATTTAATATCCATTCTGAGATAAGTGATTGGTCTGATACCTCTTCAATTCTCTTTAGACTAAATATGATCACCTAGGACCTAATCTCATTCTTAATCCCATCCTAGATGGATTTTACCATAATCGACTTATCTCTATCCATCACCGAGATGAATCTACCCAATTAAGTGAAATAGATACAATAATTCATAAATAACTCTTCAACTAAGTCAAAATAATAAACTCTCTAGCCTTATCATACCTCATGGTTTCTAGATAGTAATATTCCATAAACCTTTCCTAGAAACCCTTACATGCCACTCCTTCAGCTTGCTCTGTCTGAACCATAATATCCCACCAACACATGGCCCACCATCCTAACATGTATCTTGGTAACTTCATTCAATCATCAATAACACTATAAATATGATAAAGAATAATCTAGTTATAATATATCCAAATATCTAATACCTATAGACCATCCTCTATGGTAATTGTTGGATGGTGCGGCAACTACAAATCCCTGGTCAGTTTGAACATTCTCTGCATAACCCGCCTTGGGTTTCTATCTATCATCTGCATAAAAAGAGATTGATTTTCATTGAAATTATCTTCCATATTATCTTGAACCATTGAATCCACTTTCTCCGGTACTAGGGTAGCAATCCCAGCAATGTACTCATTTCCCCCAATAGGTACATATCTTCAGGGAGTCATATCTTTGCAATTGTAATCCTGATATTTAGAACACAGACCATAAATCATTCGAAAAGACTATGCAAGGCCCTTAATTAGACACCAAAAACCCATTTTTCATACCTCCATTTATCATGCATAATACTATAATTGTCCTTTAAAATTTTCCCTCCTTTTAGCCCTTTTTTATTGTTTTCTAGACACAATTTTCTACCAAATTTAAAAAAGTCAAATTCATTCTACCCTCTATGTCTCACTAAGACATTCCTTGTGTGGTTTATTACTACAATTAATGTCACTTATTTATATACGTCCCAAGAATTATGCATGAATTCAAAACCTCGTAACATTCTAGACAAGAGTAGAATATCATAAAATTGTCCCATAAAACCACATGTACATCACCTAATGTTGAAATATCATTAAATGTAACAATACTCGATAAGAAAAATAATTCCCACCTAGGGTGAATTCTATTTTTCCCATACTTCGGTTAGCTACTCCCAGACACGAGATCAATACCAATGCCCGAAATTTACATAATCATTTATCAACTATTATTAAATAGAAAGATTTGGAACAAACTCATATTTGTCCACATTATAATGTCCCCAACTCAGGGCCACTAAATAAATTCACCATGCCAGGTCATCACATGAAAATAAGCATGCCTCCCAGAAATCCAGTGGTTGTCAACTAATATCAAGGGTCTAGTAGATCATGTGGAGAGACAATGCCCTCTTCACTAAATCAACACATAGTGTAACACAATATAAACTATGTAAAGAATATGAAACAAACCATAACATGCATAGTTAATCTTCTCCCAGTTTGGTTACAAACCACATGCAATAGTAAATACGTTATGTCATGCTACAATTTCACGTCAGCAATAAAAAAATAATGAAAAAGATAAGAATCCCCAAAATGGTCTTAACTATATGTATAGAACCTCATATATGCTTTCCCTATGTCCAACTCAACATCATACCATAGGGCCCTTTAACATATCCTGGCATGCAGGCATGAAATCTGTTTGAGTACCCAATGGTGGACATAGTAGGGTGTGAGTACAAATTAGTATTCCACCACCAACAGAATCTATATATATACATTCTAATTTATAGTGCATGAATTTTTAAATAAATATCAATCAAATGAATGAATAACGAGGGGCCACTATTTAATAATCTCCACATAGCAATATAATCGTTGTTGCAAATTCATTACGTCACTTTCATTTTTTGGACATCCTCAATCACACAGGGTATATGGAAAAATAATTTTTATAATTGAATATGTAATTCCCTAACTCACTATGTATAACATATCATTCCCTCATAGTATCATCCCATCAAAGCCTCAATCCAAGTTGAATGAAACCTATATGGAAATAGAGCTTCATCCCCTTCCCCAACTCTTTCATTCTGGGTGGAGTTAGAGAATCCATCAATTTAAACCCATGGTAGTATCCTCAGTCCTTTATCCCATACATAAATCCTTGTGCACCTGAATATCCTACGTTCATCACACTCAAACCACATCACAACCAAACACAACCAATTCATATATCAATCATAATCCATAATAAGAAACATGGTAAATCATATTTTTCTATAACCTATTATCAAATTTTTCATTTACATCATGTATCCCATTTAGACCAATTCACATTATCAAACAGATCTCACTAAGCATATTCAAAAGTCCCCTTCTAGAAATCACATTAACATACTTTCCCATTTCACAGACCATTTCAAATTTAGCATATTTACCACTTCAAATGGACTAACCCACTTAGCCATATAAAACATATTTAATAAGGCACTTACCCCAACCAAAAATAACTAATATTTCAATTTTGCATCGATTATGGATATCAAAATACTCAACAAGGGCTCTACATGATCACACAACAACCTAGAAATTAATTTCTTATTCCATGTATGGAATGTATCGACGCAGCCCATGAGCGGAACTATATTTTTCAAGTCATCAACTAAGTGTCCCATTGAGATAATGAGGGTTTTCATTCATCATTTAGACAATAATTATACAAAATATCATCAATCTATCAAATTAAAAATAAGGGGTAACCAATAAATAATCATAAACATTGAAAAATATCAAACAAAACAATGGGATATGACATGGGGATCACCTAAGAAGAATAGATTAGAAAATGCACAACCAAATGTGTCCATAGATTTGAATCCAACAACAACATGAAGTATTGTCTTAAATATCATTATAAAAATGAGTTTTATATCATTTAAAGAAGATAGAACCAGGTTTCAAACCCTAATCAATAAGAGGAAGCTAGAAGAATATTAGACTTACCTAGATCATCGATTCAAAATTTACAGAACTCCACATGACTAAGAGATGAGGAAGAATACCTCTTAGATTCTCTTAGATGATCTTTTTAATCACTAGGGATTCAAGGGGGAAGAAGTGATGTAATCCCAAGTTAGGGTAAAAAAATCAAGTAATGGAATATTTGTAAATTTATCAACATTACATGGTTTCACAGTTTTCGTACACGGTTTTCCAAAGTGTGAGAGACATACTATATGATAATGACCCCGTTACACAGTTTCATGGGAATTATACATAGTTATCTTAACTGTGTTATAACTATGTGAAACCCATTGTCTATGGTTACATGGTTACTAGGTATGATCTTCATGTCTTTCACAATCCGTGTGAAAAATGTGATACTTTCCCAAAACTCCTTTTTTCCTCATCTTCTGTGCCCCAATACCCCAAAACACTCCCATACCTCTCATGATTTTAGGGAAATACTCATTTGACCAAAAAAATATATAAACTAAATCATAAACAGAAACATTCCTTCAGAAAAATCTCAGATCATTCCAACTAAATGAATGATTAGTTTCTTGTGTGGATTAAATAAATTCTTATACAGAGAAAATATAGAATGTATAATTTAACTATTCCTGGTATCTATGTATTGTATTATCTCTAAAATAATATAATTCTTACCATAGAATATTTTCTCCCATATGTATTGAGTCACTTAAAAATTTGACACTACTGTAGAAAATTATTATTTCTTTGAGGATAATTAACAAGGTGATATTCTTATTCATGATTTAATAACAAATTTGAAATGATAAGACTCCAATAATTAAATTAGATATTTTTTTAGAGAAGATTAAATTAAGAAAATAATTCTTTTTTGGAATTAGAAATTTTTTTTGAAAATTTATCAATTGGATCATCTTTGGTTGACATTAATCAACACGTGAATATTGTAATGGGGAAAATATTTATCAACAAATAAACTAATACGAAAAATTTAGAAATACATGATATTTTTTATGTTTATTTATTTATTTTCATCAAGAATGATGTATAAAAAAATTGTGTACATACAACATTTTGATTTAATATGTTCAAGAATTTTTTCTAATTGGGAAAACAAGGAGGCGACACGTGCTAAACCAAGACCCTCTTCTTCTTTGGAAGCAGACGGTCAATTGGAATAAGGAAAGACAGTCCCAGTATGAAAAAAGTTGTGTTCAAGAGAGATGAACATTAAATTTATAAGAGTGTTCACTAGGTTGTAACGTGATTTGGGTGTTCCAGGTGTTCATGGTGCATTCAGTGTCAAGGTGGTTAGAAGGTCCAAGTTTCATTGGATACCCTTCCCAAAATAATTAGGCGGTTTGTTCTGGAACATGAGTCATTACCAAGAAATTTGATCAGACTATCAAGAATAATGGGGGAAACTGAGGTGGTGACTATGTGTTCCTATGTTGAGGTATTGCGCTCTGGTAGTGAAGACTACCCTGAAGGGGAAAGGAGTGTTTTGTTCATGTCTGGTTCAACAGGGTTTAAGGGTTGGGTAATTCATTTATATGGTCTTAATGGTTGGAAGAATGATAAAAAGGGGTCTACTCCAAAGATGATATCAACTAGTTTAGTTCTGTTAAATAAATTAATTGGGATGGTTGTTAATGAAACGGTCTTGGGTCAAAGTGAACAAGAAGAATCCATTGAAGCTAAACAAGGTCAGTCTGAAGCTGGGTCAAGTGATGAAGAGTATGGAACACTTTATATTGTTTGTGTAGGGGAAAACTCTATATATGACTTCATATCATGATGAGGAAGAATGGAAAGAAGGGAGACAAGGATATATGGAACTACATATTTGATAAAGGGACAAAATAATAATGTTGGAGAGATTATTCCTTCCACCCAAAACTAGTGGAGACATGATCGACATGCATGTTGAGGTCCAAAGAGAATGATAGGGTCTTAAATTCAAATGTGAATGATCTTGGATATAGAGTTTCAAGAAAAAAATTTCTTCCTGGGGGAGTGATAGGATACCCCATCGAGATACTAGTCGACCTAGTGGTAGAGGATCTTATAATTAGAGACATGTATAGAGAAGTAGGGGACCCATTGGATACATGTAATACAATTCTTGATAGGTGTATAGGGGGATACCTTTTTATAGTTTATTCTCCATTCAATGGAGAAAATAATGGTGGAAATCCATGGGATTAATTCCATGTATTATAAATCTGACAGGATGATGGTGAGATTTATTTTGGATGAAACCAATAAAGAGTAGAGTCCAAGGATTGATAAACATAACCGAATGTTGATTAGATGATTGAATGAAAATAAGATGATAAGGGAATATCACATTCAATCATGGGACAAGATGGAGCATCAAAATAAAGACCTTATAAAGGATGATCTAGATCTGCAGTTAACCAATATTTCATAGAATCAATTTCGGGTGAGTAGTTCCAAAAGTCTTAGGTTGTCCTTAAATAATTATTCAGTTTCCATTGATTCATGGCCTACATGATACTAGGGGTTTCTGAATTTTTTCATTAAACGTAATATGATAATAAAAAATTAATTCTAAATTAGTCAGGGTTTACATCCAATGAATATTCTCTTATATTTGTGCTCAATCAAAACATTATTTTCCATTCATAAGGATAAAAGGATTGATTTTTCATTGATAAAAATATAGACGAGGATGTTCGAGTTGAGGATGAGAGATATATTTATGAAAAAAATATGCAACTGGTGAATTCTATCTCCCCAGAGACCTTACCCACTTATTATGGAAGAGAATGATAATTTAGTATTATAATGTTATTTACAAGTTAATGAAACATACAGATAGATAGGATTTGTTACATTAAACATCAACTTATTTATCCTCTAAATCGATAAATGATGTCCCCTATAGTGATTTGGAAGAAGAATAAAATATATAATGATGAAAAAGAATCAAACTAAAGTCATCATACAAAACTATTTCCATTTTTCAGGCAGATATAATGGATATTTCACAAATTGTGATTTTTTGAATAATAAGACCATCATCCTTCAAGAAAATAAGCACGTTCTAGGACAGATTTCTCAACTAATTCAACTACCTATGCACCCATTATTGGTATCAAATAAATGATAATTAAAATAAACTATTTTAATACAATTATCAATAAGAATGAAATAATTTTGAACATCATTATGTATATTAAACTCGTTTCAAGTATATCCATGGAAATAAATTTTTTTAAACTCAAGTTATATGACACTATATAATAAAATATCTATCCAAAAAAAATTATCATTTAAATAACTCAAAATAAAATCAAATGAATATTATATAATGTTTAAAAGTGTAATAATATTGGTAAATTACACACTAATTGATATTAGATTCATATAATAATATGTTGATAAAATAAAATTTAATAAAAAAATAGTATTATTATTCTCCATCATAATTAATAATTTTGTGTTTTATAGAATAAGTGTAATTGAGGATATAAAATATCTATCAATGAAGATGGATAATGAGATTTCAATGAAAGAGGGATATATATATTATTTGGAATAATTAGTAGTGAAGTTGTATAATACAGTTTCCATTTATCAAATTACTATGATCTCAAAGAGATAAATGTAATAATAATAAACTATTAAATGTTTTATGGGTGAATTATCATGTACTCATGAATTTCATTATAATAACGAAACTCAAATATTTTTTATGTATTTTTTTTATGAATGTTCTTTATTTTTTCCAAATATCATTTTATGAATTTATTCAAAAATATTTTTTATATAAATTCTATTCATGGATGAATTTTATAATTTCATTGTTATGTATCATTGTTTTTGTTTATTTTTTTCCCAAAATAATCAGGTCTCATATGATATATCTTGAAGAACATTTAAAAAATGAAAATGGGAGTGGGTCAAATATTTTGGGAGAATATTTCTAAACATTTATAAAAATGGATTGAAATAATAACATGAACATTATAAATGATAGAAGGATATTATGTAAAAAATAGAAGTATGATTTTCTAAATTTTAATTTTTAGCAATTTAATTTGAAAAACTATATTTTGTGATAAAAAAAGGAAAATTGTGGATCAGAAAGAGAAAATTCAATATGTTGAAGCAATTATTTTTGAGATCACAATCAAATTCCATACATGTTAATAAATTAATAAATTTTATAGATCCAAAATTCTAAATAATTTTTTTTTGAAATTTTCAGTGTTATACTACCTAATGAAAATTACCATTTCTTATGGAATAGACATTTTAATAAATGTATCGATAAAGGATAAAATATGGAATATAATTACCTGACAACACTTTACTTTATTACAGTATAATGGTGGATAAAATGATTACCTAAAAATGTTTAAAAATGTTAATAAAAAAATAATTACAAGATCCTTCTTAAAAATATCGATAATTTTTATATAAAAGAAATTATTGGATGGAGATATAAATATCTACCAGATGAATAGTCTTTTAACTGACCCGATTTTGAGGTTCATACATTACAGAAAATAAAATATCATAATTATATGAAATGCAACATAAATTTTGTACAGTTGATTATAATATGATTATTATATGTCAAAGATGTTTTTAGGAAGATTTAGAAGTTGAAAAGAAATCTTCTCAATTCCATTACAACTGATCTAGATATATGTGTGATTTGAATCAATAATGATGATGTATTAATAGATCTTCAAAATCTTGGATAAGGATCTTTTTCATTTTTGTTGAGCCCTCTAGAAGATTGTTGATTTCATATCTATGATTGATGTTTTAATAATCACAAATCATCACATACCATTAATGCTTAATATGGTTTGATTTCTCATAAACTTAATTACAATCTGTTAATGAATCTGTTACCACATTTTTGTCTATGCTTATTGATGTACAAAGTATTTTGGAAGCACCGATTCAATATCAACAGACATCGGAAGCACTGATCGCATATCAAAAGACAACGGTCGCACCAATCCAATGCAAATGACTCACGGATGCAAATGAGTCACCGATGCAAATGACTCACCGATGCTGATCAAATGACTCACCGATGCAAATGAGTCACCGATGCAAATGACTCACCGATACTGATAAAATGACTCACCGATGCAAATGAGTCACCGATGCTGATAAAATGACTCACCAATGCAAATGACTCACCGATGCAAATGAGTCACCGATGCAATTGACTCACTGGTGCTGATCAAATGACTCACCGATGTAAATGACTCACCGATGAAAATGAGCCACCAATCAAATGACTCACCAATCCAATGAAAAATGGCTCACCGATGCAAATGACTCACCGATGCAAATGAGCCACCGATCAAATGAGCCACCGATCAAATGACTCACCGATCCAATGCAAAATGGCTCACCGATGCAAATGACTCACCGATGCAAATGAGCCACCGATCAAATGAGCCACTGATCAAATGACTCACCGATCAAACTGAATCACCGATCAGATGACAGACCTATGTTGATCAGTCTGATTCACCGATGCTGATCTATCTAAGTCACCGATCATTACTCACTAATGCTGATGACCTACCGATCACTTGATTCTCCAATAGTCATGAACAACTATTTGAATTTATTTATCTTTATCTTTATTTAATCTAACCAACGGTCATATTAGGTATATTTTAATGCTCTGTCAAATTATTAATAAAGGTTGTCGGATGTCAGGAAACCGTACCTCGTACCTGCGGAAAGGAAACTTTTTCTGTCTTCCTAAGCACGTGACATAAATACAAGAAGACTCTGCTGAAGATAGTAAAAAAGGGTGTTGATAGAAGAACACAAGGGAGATACAGAGAAAAGAAAAGATAAGGAAGAACCAAGGAGAACAGAACCTCATACACAATCAAGCCTACTCAAGAAGAGTTCTGTGCATACAAAAGAACATTGGAGAACTTCATCGACTACATCTCACTGCATTTGAGCCTGAAGCATACGACACTCTTCCTCTCAAACAAAAACAAGAAGAGGACTCAGAATAAATTATGACCAAATACAAAAGAGTCCAGAGCTACACTGAAATCACCAGATCCATTTCTAAACTCTACATCTCTGCTCTGTGATACATTTGTTTTACATTTTGAGCAGTGTGTGTTATCTGCTGTATTAAACACACACACTGACTCCTGTACTTTCACTGGAGGATCTGTAAATCCTCATAAAACCTTTCTTCACTTCATTTCCCACTATGGATAGTGGTAGAGGTCGTATGAGACCTGGACAACTCTAAGCTGTTGTTTGTTTTCCCACACAGAACTGTGGTAGAGGTCTTGTGACCTGGACAGTGTGTTCACTGTTGTTAACCCCGATCCAGGGTGTGGATCATTTTTATATAAACTTTTGAGAGGACTAAGTCTCGGCTTGAGACTGAACCTCTTGGTTAATTCTCTGTGTTTGTAGCTGCATACTTTATCCATACTACATATTTATTTTATATTCCGCTGCTATTACTTTGAAATATAATTTATTTTCAATGCTACATTGATAGTTAAACTCGCAAGTGTTTATATTTATTATAGACCAGTAAGTTAGATTCAAAGGTTAATTTAATCATAAGATTATGTTAACTGAGAACTAATCAATCTTTGAGAAACTAATTGAACCTTTATAATCTTTATAAATTCACTACAGTTTAATCTGTTTTTGAAATAGGGGGATTTTAATCAACATTGTTTTTAACAGAAAATTTTAATTGGAACTCAATTCACCCCCCTCTTGAGTATCCACTCCGACCAACACTTGGTATTAGAGTTTATTAATATTTTCTAAACGTACTCTGTTTTCAACTGTGATTTTAGTTGTATTTTAAAGTTCTTAAGATTTCTGTTATTTCTAAATATTTATCTCTTTAAAATTCTTTTTGTAATATCATGGATAATAGACTTGAGGGTGCTGCTACTAACCGGCCACCTTTCTATAATGGAAACAACTATGCTCAGTGGAAGCTAAAAATGAAAATTCACTTAGAAAGTATGGGCTTTGATATTTGGACTGTCATTGAAGCTGAATATAAAATTCCCAGTACTGATAGATCTACTTGGGATGAACCTACAAAGACTGCTTACAATAATAATTGTAAATCTATGAATACTCTGTACTGTGCTCTAGGAGATGAAGAATTTAATAGAATTTCTGCATGTAAAACTGCATATGAAATTTGGGATACCTTATCTGTTTCTCATGAAGGAACAACTAATGTTAAGGAGATGAGATTGAATACCTATACTATTAAGTATGATAATTTTAAGATGAAGCCTGATGAACCCATTTCAGATATGTATCTCAGGTTCAATGAAATTGTCAACACAATGACTTCTCTGGGAAAGGATGTTCCAGCAAAGGAGCAAATCATGAATATTTTGAGATGTCTACCTGAAAGATGGAGAGGAACCTCTGTCTCCATTAGAGAATCCTGTGACATTGAACACTTCCTGTCAAGGAATTAATTGGTAAGCTGATGATGTATGAAGAAGAGCTTAAAGTAAATAAAGAAGAAGATGATTAACCTAAAAGGAAGTCTTTTGCCTTCAAGACTACAACCTCAAAGAATAAGGATAAGGAAAATCCTCAAGCTATCAATGAAAGTTTAAGTAGTGAGGAAAGTGAGAATGATTCTGATAGTGATGCTGAGATGGCACACATTGCTAGAAGATTTAAGAAATTCTATAGGAAGAAGAAGTTTTTCAGAAAGTCAAACTACAAAGGCAAGTATGATAACAAAGGACACTGGAAGAAGGATTGGAAGAAGTCTGATAAATCAGATGAAGTTGTCTGTTATGAATGCAAAAGAAAAGGACACATAAAAACAGACTGGACAAAGCTTAAATACAGAAAGAAGTATGAATACAAGGATAACAAGTACAAGAAAGCCATGAAGGCTACTTGGAGTGCTTCAGAAGACAGGACAAGTGAAGCTGAATCTTCAGACTCTAAAAGGAATCGAGCCAACATGTGTTTTATGGCAAACACTTCTGAGGTAACATCAGAAACTCCTACTTCAAATTCATATTATTCTGGAGATGATTCTGAAGGTGATAACATGTCTAAATCTGAACTGTTTGAATACTGTGATATGCTTGAAGAAACCTGTAATGAGCTTAATGATAAATATAAAGTTTAAAGAAACAGTATGCTTTAAGTGTTAACCATAAATCTGATCTGGATATAGAAGTAGAAAAGAATGCTCAGTTGCTTAAAGAGAATACTGAACTAAAATTTTCTAATAAACAACTCAGAAAAGACTTAGAGAAGTTCACAAATGGCAAAAATACTCTTACACAAATGCTGGGAATGAAAGATGCACCTAGATATACTACTGGTATAGGATACCAACCTGGACAAAGAAAAGTTGCCAAAACTAGATTCATTCCTAAATCTGGACAGAAGATAGTGAATTCTGGAACTTCATATGCCTCAACCAGTTATATTCATAGTTATGGATCTAATAAGGTTTATCTTTCGAAGAATGTTAATTCTACAAATTATATGATACCCATTAGACAAATATGGGTAGCTAAAGTATCATTGGCTAACATGACTGGACCCAAGAAGATCTGGGTACCAAAATCATCTTCCATCTAAATCTGTTTTGTAGGAGACCTGCTTGAAGAGCTGTCATAAGAAGATATGGTACTTAGACAGTGGATGTTCAAGACATATGTCAGGAGACTTTTCATGTTTCATGAGCTTAGTAAAATTTGATGGAGGCTTTGTCACTTTTGGTGATAATTCAAAAGGAAAAATCATCGGCTTAGGCCAGATTGGTAACACTGATTCAATCTTGGATTCTGAAGTTTTATTTGTCGATGGACTTAAATATAACTTGTTAATCATTTCTCAATTGTGTGATGATGGTTTTTATGTGAAATTTAAAAATGATTCTTGCAATGTTTTTAACTCTAAAAATGTTTTAGTATTTTCTGCTTTAAGAAATGAAACAGTTTATGTTGTTGATTTAGATTCCTTAGCTAAGCAGAATATTCCTTTCTTAAATGCTTTTCATAAAGAATCTTGGCTTTGGCATAGAATATTAGGACACTTCAATGTACACTCACTTAGAAAACATTCTAGGATGAACTTAGTTAGAGACTTACCCAAACTGGAATTTCCAGCAGACAAAGTTTGTAATCCCTGTCAAAAAGGAATGAAACATAAAGTTTCTTTTAAATCAAAGAATGAAGTGTCAACTTCTAAACCTCTCGAGTTGGTTCACATGGATTTATTTGGACCTTATAGAGTTTCTAGTTTAAATGGGAAGCACTATGTCTATGTTCTTGTAGATGACTTTTCTAGATATACTTGGGTATATTTTCTAGCTCACAAAAGTGAAGCTTGTTCTTACTTTGTTAAATACTCCAAGTCTGTAGAAAATCTTAGTGGACTCAAGATTAAGACCCTGAGAAGTGATCATGGTCGTGAGTTTGAAAATCATGAGTTTGATTCTTACTGCTCACACAATGGCTATAGTCACAATTTCTCTGCCCCTAGGACACCCCAACAAAATGGTGTAGTAGAGAGAAGTAATAGAACCCTGCAAGAAATATCTAGAACCATGCTCAATGAATATGAACTGCCTATTTACTTTTGGGCTGAAGCTATAAATACAGCTTGTTATGTCATTAATAGAGTCTTGATCAGACCAGTTCTTAAGAGGACCCCTTATGAGTTGTGGAACCATAGGAAACCTAAGGTTAACTACTTCAATGTTTTTGGCTGCAAAGTATTCATTCTCAATACTAGAGACAATCTTGACAAATTTGCATCCAAGAGTGATGAAGGAATTTTCCTAGGTTACTCTATCTCTAGTAAAGCCTATAGAGTTTTCAATAAAAGAACCAAATGTGTGGAAGAATCTGTTCACATCAAATTTGATGAAACTGATCCACATGAACCTAAAATCTCTCTTGAAGATGATCTCTCTGGTTTGAATCTCAATGATAAATACAATGGACCTATAGTTAAAGCATCCGGCTCTGGAAATTCTCCAGAACCTGCTTCTGTTGAACCTCAATCTGTAGATGAATCTGAAATCTCTAGCCCTATCTTTTAAAGACCACCTAGGACTCTAAAGAACCATCCTTTAGATGCTATTGTAGGAAATCTAGATAGAGGAACACATACTAGAGCTTCTCTATGAAATCAGGTTGAACATCAAGCTTTTATTTCACAGTCAGAACCTAAAAATATCAATGATTCTATCAATGATGAGTTTTGGGTAATGGCTATGCAAGAAGAACTAAATCAATTTGAAAGAAACAAAGTCTGGAAATTAGTAGAAAGATCTAAGGACTTTTTGACCATAGGCACAAAATGGGTATTTAGAAACAATGTTGATGAATCTGGAAACATCATTAGAAATAAAGCTAGGCTAGTTGCACAAGGTTACAATCAAGAAGAAGGAATTGACTATGAGGAAACCTTTTCACCTGTAGCTAGATTAGAGGCTATTAGGATCTTACTTTCCTATGCATCACATCTGAATTTCAAGCTATATCAAATGGATGTCAAAAGTGCTTTTCTAAATGGTTTTATTGTTGAAGATGTTTCTGTTGAAAAACCACCTGGTTTTTTAAATCCTCATTTTCCAAATCATGTTTTTAAACTTTCTAAAGCTTTATATGGTTTAAAAAAAGCTCCAAGAGCTTGGTATGAAAGGCTTTCAAACTTTCTTATCTCAAAAGGATTTACAAAAGGAGTATCTGATCCCACTCTTTTTATAAAAAGGATTTCAAAAGATGTATTAATAGTACAAATCTATGTTGATGATATTATTTTTGGATCTTCTAAAAATTCCTTATGTACTGATTTTTCCAAGGTTATGCAAAATGAATTTGAAATGAGCTTAATGGGAGAGCTTAAGTATTTTCTTGGTTTTCAAATTCTTCAAACTAAAGATGGAATTATTTTAAATCAAATTAAATATACAAAAGATCTTTTAAAACGTTTTGGATTGGATAGTATGAATGAAAGTGATACACCTATGAGTACTACCTGTAAATTGGATACAGATGAAGCTGGGAAACCAGTGGATCAAACCAATTACAGAGGTATGATTGGGAGCTTACTTTATCTTACTTCTAGTCGACCAGACATTATGTTCAGTGTATGTATGTGTGATAGATTTTAAGCTAATCCTAAAGAATCACACTTACTGGCTGTTAAAAAGATTTTTAAGTATCTTAAGTATACTATAAATTTAGGTTTGTTTTATCCAAAAGGACAATCATTTAACCTAACTAGCTATTCAGATGCTGACTTTTCTGGATGTAAGTTAGATAGGAAGAGCACATCTGGAACATGTCATTTGCTTGGAAAATCCCTAGTATCATGGTGTAGTAAGAAACAAAACTCAGTTGCATTGTCTACTGCCGAAGCAGAATACATAGCTGCTGGTAGTTGCTGTGCACAAATTCTGTGGATGAAACACACTCTATTGGATTATGGATTTGATCTTAAACATGTTTCAATTAACTGTGACAATACTAGTGCAATAAATATATCTAAGAACCCTGTGTCTCACTCTAGAACTAAGCACATTGATGTCAGACATCACTTTCTAAGAGATCATTATCAGAAAGGTGATATTTCTTTGAAATTTATTAGTTCTGAACATCAATTAGCTGATATCTTCACAAAGCCTTTATGCTCTGAAAGAATGAAATTTATTAAACAAGAGTTGTGTATGATTGATCTGTGAAACTGATCTGTGAAACTGATCTGTGAAACTGATCTGTGAAACCGATCTGTTAAACCGATTTGTGAAACTGATCTGTGAAACTAATCTGTGAAACTGATCTGTGAAACTGATCTGTGAAACGGATATGTGAAACCGATCTGTGAAACCGATCTGTGAAACTGATCTGTGAAACTGATCTGTGAAACCAATCTGTGAAACCGATCTGTGAAACTGATCTGTGAAACCGATCTGTGAAACTGATCTGTGCAACCGATCTGTCATACCGATTTTTTTATTATTATTATTATATTGTAATTAATTAGTAAATTTCATTTATACTTTTTATGGGAACCCTAAATGATAAAATAAATGATACGCGTCTATTTATCCTCCCTAAACCTTTGACCTTTCATTTCCCGCCGAAACTTTCAACCTCTCTTCCCCTCTACTTCGAACCTTCGAACTCCTGCCTTCCCAAAATCCTCGAATGGATAAGAAAAAGAGACCAAGAAAAGGACCGGATAGCCCTGTACCTTCAAAGCGTGCTCAAGGCTAGTCGAGTAGTACCTCTCAACGATCAGTAAATCCGAACCTGGAAACTTGGATTGTTTCTGTAGAAAAAGAAGTAAGCTCTGCGTGGCTTTTGTCATGTAAGTCACTGTTGCTTCAAGTTCTTGAATCGCAAGGATGGATAGACTAGTTTTCTGACAACTCTCGAATAGACCACCCGATGCTGGTACATGAGTTCTATATGAATCTGGAAATCACTTTAGATTGTGTTGAGGCTGCAAGGATGTCGTCTGTGGTAAAAGGAAAGAAAATATCCTTCTCATCTAAGCAGTGGGATGAGTGCTTGAACGTACCTCATGAAGGTCGGTATGAGGATTATGCTGGGAATATTCCTCCAACATCTGATTACTTCTCTTATGAATTAGCTCTGGAGCTTCTGACAGGAAACAGAGAGTCACAGAGAATTATAGCTTCATAATTAGATGGTGAATGTAGACTTCTTTTCAAGTTTATTCAGCACCAACTTTGCCCTAGGAGAGGAGATTTTGCTGCTATAAAGTACCAGGATGTTTTCCTGTTGTTTCTTCTGAAAACACATGAGAAAATAAATTTGTGTAGATATGTGATGGTACACATAGCTGGAATGGTACAACCGTCTAAGAAAGCCACTGCCTTGTTTTATTCAAAGATGATATCTATCATGCTCAAGAATCTATATTGTATTGATGAAGATGATGAAGTTAATGAAACATATCATACCTTCTGTCTCAACAAAGAGATCTGCAAGAGGATGAAGATAAATTGGAATCCATGGAAGAAGTGCTGGGTTACAGATGAAGATAAATTGTATGAAGCCTACAATCCCATAGATCATGGCAAGAGGCCAAAGGATTTGAGAGACCCTGGCTTGAAACCAAATGAGGAACCAGTTTATTCTGATGATGCTGAGCAAGAAGAAGGAAAGGATGAGGCCACCAAAACCCAAGAGCAAGAAGAAGTTGTGACTGGGGAAGGAAGTATGTCATCTTCTGATGATAGGAGTGATCCTGACACTGCCAGTCCTAAAAGAAGAATAGAATTTGGACCTGCTAGTCCACCCTTAGCCCTACCAGAATCAGAACCTATTCTTGGTGATGAAGATGATTCTGACACTGAACAATATCACAGTGAAGCTTCTGAGAAGAGTGATGATGGACGTGCTGATGAAGCTGAGGCTGTTGCTGATGGTGATAACAGACCAGTGGATGGTATTTCTTAAGATCAAATAGAATCACCTCAATCAGTACAAGAAATACATATCCGTGGCAAGGATGATTCACCAAAAATCAGTGGAACAACAAGCTATGAGAAACCAAAATACACCATGTGTGCTACTGTTTGGGATGACTACCCTGGTTATGCTGTGTTGGGCTTAGAATATTCTGAAGACGAAGAAGCAATGCCAGAATCTGTTGCAGTTGTGAAGAGGAACCTCCCACGAGAAGCAAGGTCTGTTCCTGCTGTTGATCCTACAAATAATAATTTCCCTAGTTCAGGAATCTCTCAAGCTGATCTTGACAAGTTTAATATTGAATTGCTAACCGCTGTGAGAGCCACAGTTAGAGAAGAAATTTCTAATGATCTTACTCAAGTGTCTCTCCATGTTTCTGAACACTCATTTGAAGCCTTCCCACAAAGAGTATCTAATGCTGTAAAGCCAGACCTGGCCAATACTGGTGAACTTATTGGCAGGAAAATAGCCTTTTTGAATCAGACTATGAAGGATCTTCACACTGGGCTGGTATCTATATCAAGAGAATTTCGATCAACCATCTCTGGTATGATGGAAGTTTTGAGAAATTTGATTGAACATCTCAACAAATCTGACCTGAGGAAGTTGAAAGCTGAGTTAACTCACATAGTTATCCAAGCCAGTACAAGCAAGGTAACCAAGATCACTACCCGTGAGATAGAAGCTCTAAGAGAAGTTGTGCATGATGAGTTAGCTGCTGTAAGACAAATTCTTGATTTAGAATCTTTGAGTAAGATGAAAGAGCTCTGTGATAACAGTCATAAGATGGCATTGGTGTATTCAGCAGATGATAAGAAAGCTCTGCAAGAGATCAAAGAGAAAGTTGATAATTACTTTTCTAAGATTTATACAAAACATGAGATGACTACAAGCTTCAAGGTGTTGGCAGAGAATCTGAAATTACCTCCAGTCACTCCGGCCTTCAAAACTCAAGTTCATCAGTTGCAAGATTTTGTCCCTTCTTTGGCACAGTTCATGGAGAATAAAGATGATTTTGAAAAAGCTATGAAGTATGGAGCAGAAGTCATTAAGGACTTTATTCATCTTTTGAAGCCCTATTTGCATGCACAGGCCACTGCCATAGTACTTCCTACTTCTGAACCTCTCAGTGACTCTGATATAGCTCCAAATCAGCTCTCTGTTGCTCAAGATCTCTCTCAGTTAAGACCAGTTCCTCAGCAAGCTTCTCAATCAGCTCCTGTTTCTCAACAACAACCCTCGGTGGTACCTGCTCCTACACCTGCCCATGTTGTCCTACCACCACTTCAGATTCGCCAAGACCAGCCTGCCTCCAAGCCTTCAAACTTACCCACTATTAATCCCAAAGACAAAGGAAAAGCCCCTTTGAATCCCAACAAATAGTTGTGTATTGTTTTTGATGGGGTGAACAATGTCCTACTTTTAATAGTCTGTACTTTCTCAAATATTTTTCTATCTATACTCTCTGCAGACTGCTTTTCCTTTCACTTTCTCTTATCTGTTTTCCCTCCTTTTTGATTATCCCAAATGGGGAGAAGAACAAGAATACTTTATGTGGGAGAAGAAAATTTATAGGAGAAGAAAATTTTATGGGAGAATAAAAAGAATACTTTTTGGGAGAAAAGATGTATATATCTCTGGGGGAGAAATCTGTATAATATATATGGGTAATCTAAATTAAGGGGGAGATTTATATATCTCTTTATTTTTTTATGGTTTAATTCTCATTATGTTTTTATTAATGATATATCATATTATTTATATTTAATGATAAAGATTTCTGATTATCAAAAAGGGGGAGATTGTTGAGCCCTCTGGAAGATTGTTGATTTCATATCTATGATTTATGTTTTAATAATCACAAATCATCACATACCATTAATGCTTAATCTGGTTTGATTTCTCATAAACTTAATTACATTCTTTTAATGAATCTGTTACCACATTTTTGTCTATTCTTATTGATGTAAAAAGTATTTTGGAAGCACCGATTCAATATCAATAGACATTGGAAGCACTGATCGCATATCAAAATACAACGGTCGCACCGATCCAATGCAAATGACTCACCGATGGAAATGAGTCACCGATGCAAATGACTCACCGATGCTGATCAAATGACTCACCGATGCAAATGAGTCACCGATGCAAATGACTCACCGATGAAAATGAGTCACCGATGAAAATGAGCCACCGATCAAATGACTCACCGATCCAATGAAAAATGGCTCACCGATGCAAATGACTCACCGATGCAAATGAGACACCGATCAAATGAGCCACCGATCAAATGACTCACCGATCCAATGCAAAATGGCTCACCGATGCAAATGACTAACCGATGAAAATGATCCACTGATCAAATGAGCCACCGATCAAATGACTCACCGATAAAACTGACTCACCGATCAGATGACAGACCGATGCTGATCAGTCTGATTCACCGATGCTGATCTATCTGAGTCACCGATCATTACTCACTAATGCTGATGACCTACCGATCACTTGATTCTCTAATAGTCATAAAAAACTGTTAGAATTTCTTTATCTTTATCTTTATTTAATCTAACCAACGGTCATATTAGGTATATTTTAATGATCTGTAAAATTATTAATAAAGGTTGTTTGATGTCAGGAAACCGTACCTCATACCTGCGGAAAGGAAACTTTTTCTGTCTTCCAAATCACGTGACATAAATACAAGAAGACTCTGCTGAAGATAGTAAAAAAGGGTGTTGATAGAAGAACACAAGGGAGATACAAAGAAAAGAAAAGAGAAGGAAGAACCAAGGAGAACAGAACCTCATACACAATCAATCCTACTCAAGAAGAGTTTTGTGCATACAAAAGAACATTGAAGAACTTCATCGACTACATCTCCCTGCCTTTGAGCCTGAAGCATACGAAACTCTCCCTCTCAAACAAAAAAACGAGAAGAGGAGTCAGAATAAATTCTGACCAAATACAAAAGAGTCCAGAGCTACACTGAAATCACCAGAGCCATTTATAAACTCTACATCTCTGCTCTGTGATACATTTGTTTTACATTTTGAGCAGTGTGTGTTATCTGCTGTATTAAACACACACACTGACTCCTGTACTTTCACTGGAGGATATGTAAATCCTCAGCAAACCTTTCTTCACTTAATTTCCCACTGTGGATAGTGGTAGAGGTCGTATGAGACCTGGACAGCTCTAAGCTGTTGTTTGTTTTCCCACACAGAACTGTGGTAGAGGTCTTGTGACCTGGATAGTGTGTTCACTGTTGTTAACCCCGATCCAGGGTCTGGATCATTTTTATATAAACTTTTGAGAGGACTAAGTCTCGGCTTGAGACAGAACCTCTTGGTTAATTCTCTATGTTTGTAGCTACATACTTTATCCATACTACATATTTATTTCATATTCCGCTGCTATTACTTTGAAATATAATTTATTTTCAAAGCTACTTTTATAGTTAAACCCGCAAGTGTTTATATTTATTATAGACCAGTAAGTTAGTTTCAAAGGTTAATTTAATCATAAGATTACGTTAACTGAGAACTAATCAATCTTTGAGAAACTAATTTAACCTTTATAATCTGTATAAATTCACTACAGTTTAATCTGTTTTTGAAATAGGGGGATTTTAATCAACATTGTTTTTAACAGAAAATTTTAATTGGAAATCAATTCACCCCCCTCTTGAGTATCCACTCCGACCAACAATTTTCAACCAAATCGATCTAAATTTTCTAAGAATGGATTCAAACATCTTATTAAAATAGTGATCATCGTTATAGTATATAATATTTTTACCTATGAGATTCATTTTTGATGATATTTGTAAAGAAATTATTTATTATTTTGAATGATTAATGTTAGATCATGATTAATTAAGAAATTCCAATATTAAGAATAAAATATGATATGTCATTCATCTAATAGACTATTCCCACATATGAGGGAAGTAGAATCTATGTTCAATCAATAAATTCAAGGACTTCTAGGGGTTGGAATAAAGAACCAATGATAGGTTCAATATTATGGACACTGTATGACTTGTTATGAAATCAATCACACTGAATGTTGATGTGGGGAAATTTTTTTATCTTATTCTAGTAGGATATTCAGTATGTACTCTAGATATATTTTTATTCCATGTTTTTACAATTCCTTATTTCTACAATGAATGTTATGTGATATGTTAATATAATTTCCAATAAAACTTTTTTGAGCTCTGAATATAAATATTATCATTAAAAAAATTCCTTCTAACTTTCTTATAGAGGAATCTAAATATTTTTTGATTACGATATAATCTAAATCTCACCACAATATTTTAAAATAAGATATACTCCTTAGGTATTATATAAGGGAGTAAACATCATCTATATTGATGAATGTGAATATAATTTCAATGAAATAAATTCATTTTGGTTATGGGAATCTGAGCTCACACATCCCTATCAGGGGGAATGTTTTTTATCTACTACGGTGCTTCAACAAATGGATCAGTATGTTTTCTCTTAAATAGTGAAATGGTGGTTCTATATTTCTTATTGTAGATGAAGGATCCTGAGAAAAATAACCCACCTCACAATTTTGGATTAGATGTAGTAATTGTTTCTTCAATGATATTGTATTACTATGATTTTATTGAAATTTTTGAAATAAATGGAGAACATAAATACATAAAGCATATATTTAAATAGAAAACGTTAAATATTTTCAATATGATATGCTTCTATTTGATTAGATATTATGAATTCACAATATATTACCACCCTCTGAAGGTGGAAAATGTTGTTTATACTTCATGTCGAATGGACCATTCATGTTTTCCATAAATTAATATTGATACATAACCAATATTTATGGAATTATAGAATATATATCATAAAATAATTATATATGGTGTTAAATTATAGTTTTATAGTTGAATCCTCATCCTTATATTTTTTTCGGTTATTTATGTGTGAATAGAGGATTTGATTGTACAAAAAATGTATCATATTTTACCGAATTCAATTCTGATAGTGATAGAATGATATCATTTTGGAACCATATATATATCCCTCAAATGCCATAAATAATGATTTATCAGATGAAGCATAATTATAATCGTTCTATATACCTTCTTAATGAAAACAATACATTTATAGATATTTTGGAGATTTTATTATGGAATAACATGAAAATGGATATTTTAGATTTTATATTTTGATTCCTAATACATTATAATTTTATGTCTCAATATCACTAGTATAATATTATTATGAAACCATTTACCATACCAATGTTGAAAATGGAAAACATCACCATTGATTTTGCTATAGAACTCCCAATATATTTAATGTTCATAATTCGATTTTTGTTATAGTCAATCACTGTATAAAGTAGTAATATTTCTTTTCTATTAAATCACATGAAAAAAATCAATGATATACAATAATTATTTATTATAAATACACATAATTGAACTTTTAATTGTTTTTTATTGAAATGAGATGTTAACCATTAAATTTTGGAGAAGTTTATCGTAAGGATTGAATATGGATCTATGATTTATTCCAGCATATTATCCATAGAAAACTGGTTAATCTATGTGGACCACGAAAACCCTAGTAGATATGATTATATATTTTTATATGTATATCAGTGGTGGTTTAGATAAACACATTAATTTAGATTTTTTTTCATATAATAATACCCTCCAGTCGAAAATTATGAAGTATCCTTATGAATCCCCCAATTGGAATATGTGAATAACTCATAAAAGCATGGATTATGATAGAGCATGAAATCTTTTGGAACCAAATCTAGCTAATAAAATGGAAGTTATTGTTAGATCTATTTAAAATAACATCATTTAAATTGAGAGTTAAAAAATTGACAATGAATGCAATCATTTAGACTTGTAATTTTATATGGGGTATAATTTTTTCTTGTGAATATCCAAAATGAATAATTATGTGTGATTTAGAATGAATTATAGGTAGAGACCCAATTATTTTAGTACCACGATATTATTTAATCATATCCTAATGGTATATTATCATTTGGGAATTCCACTAAACTTCTCACAGGTTCATGATTTTTTACATATATATATATTCTTAGGAACCACATATATAATCATTAATATATATTAAAAATAGATATTTTAAAACTATAGTATAATTTTTCATATGAAATAAAACTTTTGGGGAATCTTAATAGAATAGATAAGGTGTTATAGAACACAACCCTCACTGTTACAATGTTTTATGGAAAAAGTTAAATTCAAGAAATTCACATTGGGACCCCATTTTGTAATGAGGTAGAATAATCCACATTCATTTAAATTATAGAAATTTAATATTAATGGTTAAATTTTTAAATGGAATCAAATGTGACAAATCTATATTGTAGAATATATTTAAATTTAATTTATTCATTGTATTTGATATCTTGATATGCACAGAACTCCATACATACGTGAATAATTCATAGACAAAAATATAATATGAAAAAATATAAAATATAAAGTTATTTTTATAAATAGAGATTATTAAAATAATGTAGTTATAATTTTGAAATAGTTGAAAAATGAGCTGGAATGATAGTCTATTAATTCTTGGCTAAACAGAATTTTTTGTTTACAAACATTTTTAATTTTATATACGATTTTATAGAGAAGATAAATTATAATTGTTTATAATGTTTTTATCCAATTGAAGATTTTTATTTATTCATTTAGAATGATTATATAAAATACATAAATTTACTATCAAATTTTCATAAGTGATGATAAAACTGATTGATGATGAAAAATTAATTTCATATAAAATAGTTTTTATCTACATTTAATGTTATAATGATAAAAAAATAATTCATTCATTAACAATGAATGAAAATTAAAAAATTAAAATCAATATTAAATAAAATCAATTAATGTTCATATAATTATTTTTATTTGTAATTTAATAATAATAAAATTAATATTATACAAAAATATTATTTTATTTATTAGTAGCTTTTATTACATTTTTGCGTAGATGAATGAAATAATTTAATCATCAAAAAAATATTGAATATTTTTAAATTTCTTATATTGTGTGTAAAATCATAATAATTGTATTTTAATAAGGACAAATCATTTTTTATCTATGGAAGCCAGACACTAGTAATGCAATAGTACTTTTCTACAACCATTTAATTTGAATTATTATATGGAATCAAATATTGAATGATCGATGGGTTTAGTAGTGTACATAAACTAGATAACTACCTGAGAATTGTATTTAAAATGAATACAAAAATTATAAATTATTTCTCCCTTTTTAGGATAACATTATTCTTCTTATCATATCATTTAATATCATTATTAGCACACTTTTTAGATTTCTTGGGGAGGGGATCAAAATACGTGTGTGCTCAAATGATCAGTAAGGGAAATGTATAACAGAATAAATAATGAGTTTATGAGAAAAATGAAAATGGAAAGGTAATAACTGAACATACATTCCATATAATATATAAACTAATAAATAAAGTTCATAAAAACATTTTATGGTAAATAACTAATCACACATTCAATTCAAATAATTGTATAATGAAAGATCAAAATGGAAAGATTAATAATTAACATGCATTCCATTTAATCAATATATTGAGAATTAAATAAATAAATATATAAAGTCAAAGAAAAGTATCATGTATAGATAATAATAATATTGACTTAATTATAAATTATGAAAATGGATAATTATTGGATTCTATGTCTGAAGCACATGAAAACCGTTATTGTCAAGACATTTCACAAGAAGGTTTAGAACTATTGGTAGAAATCGATTTAGTTTATATAACTTATTTTTCTCATTATATCATGCAGATGCATCAAGGGGATATATATTTTTATGGTACCACCCTTTATTAGATTTCCATGGAATTATTCATATTGAGTAATTTATTTAAATCATAACAAAATATGCATTATAAAAAATCTGTATTAAATAAATATTAAAATTCTAAAAATATATTCATAGATATTAAAATAAAAATCATTGTATGTTTCATATGTAAGATGGTTTATTATTTGGGTAATAAATATATTCCTGAATAATTAAATATAAAATTAGGGGAAAATTGATTATCAATGATAACTAAAAAATGAATATTTATACGGGATTAAATAAATGAATAAAGGAAGTGATTGTAAATTTTATCCTTCTCCAGATCTATAATAAAAAATCCAAAAGAAGAATAATTATTATATTTATACATAATATTAATATTTGGAGTAAAAATAATGAGTTGATGTTGTTAACGACTGGAAACATGATAAAAATAGCTTTTAATAATGTCCTCAAAGAAGATATACATTTCATTTTAAATATATTTTAAATATAATTTTCATTGAAAATAAATTTAAAAATAACCATAAAAAATAATCGTTATTAAGATCTAATATAATATTCAGTGGATCTATAGTGGTTAATTTCATACATGTCATACAAGTTAAAAAAATTCCTTTTTATTGTTAATCGGTTATAAAAAGGATTTTTTTCGAAAAGAGATAGAATATTCCATTAATAATAGTATTAAAACAAAATGAGGGAAATAATATATTTAATAAAATATTTTCAGAAGGGAATATTTTTTTAGAATGTCTCATTAGAAAATAGGGTTTTTAAATGAAAATATGTTTATAAACTTAAGTGTGATATGATGTCCTGCATTCTGAAAAACATTTTCTTAAATATTTTTAATATTAAAGGTTAAAAAATGGAACTATTATGTGAAGAAATTCATGACATAAACCCTGTGAAATAAATTTATTGTTTTATTAAATGGTTATCAAATAAATGTTTTATGTAAATTCATGTGAAAATAATCCCAAACAAAATGAGTTTGTGATGTATACCCTTGAAAGGACCGTAATGTTGAAGTGAGATTCAGCAAATGAATTTATTATGTGTTACAAATATAAATAATATTCATAAAAGTGTCAGTAAATTTGTATATATTAAAATTTTATTATACAAAAAATCATATATTATTAACAACAATGAGAAATAATATATCCCAATGAAAAATAATTGGGTTATGAAATTATTTACAACATAGAAACTTGTAATTCAATTCCCCATAGAAGAATTGATTCAAGTTGAAACATGAAATAATATGAATATAAAATAATTCATGGTATTATATGTTAATGTGGCCAATATATATACCATATAATATAAGTATGTTGTGAATATTACATTTATATCATAGTTGAAAAAATTGAGAAGAAAATACATTACATTATGATTCCTTATTGTTGAATTCCCATTAACCTCTTATATAATGGGTTTCATAATGTTTTTTACATATATAATAGATATAATTATATTTATAATATCATAAATTAACTATTTATAATATATTACTACATAATTGTTTAAAAATATTTCATTATTTTTAAAATTTCAGGTGTTAAATGTCATGTTTTTATGTTTGTCTTGACTTGTGTTTTTGTTCCAATTACATAGGACATGATAAAAAATTATAATTTTTTAATAATTATTTAAATATTATATATATTAAATATATATTTATATATAATAATCCATAAATTTTTTTATTTGAATTAAAATTCACAATCGATAGAGAGGGTAGGCAGTACATACGCATGAAGGCTACATCTATTTTTGTTGTATTTAAATGAATGAAAATAAATTAAATATATATATATATATTATTAAAATATAATATTTATTTTATAGATGTAAAATAATTATATCAAAATCATCCCTAATACATTGCATATATTTTATTGATGAATAAAATCGCTTTGAGAAGGTGGTAGTCCACATGTCCACAAACGATGTTATCATATCCACCAAATATAAAACGCATGAAGGTATGTGTTAGATAGAAATTAAATAAGGATTCATAAATAATAAATATCATATATATCATAAATAAATAGGTTTACCATCATTATTACCAATTATTAATAGTGTTAAATTAAAACGAATAACATCATTTCACTAGGATATAGTTCTCCGTACACACAAACTGTCAGTTCATTATCCATTATATGGATGTGAATTTATGTGTAGGTATAAAATATAACCTAAAATAATATGTATATATTGAATTTGTTAGTATCGTTAGATAATCTAGATGTAATTTGAAAATACATAAGTGTAAATGGAAACAATATAAAAATGTAGGTTGATGAATGTTTCATCAACTTTGGGTAACTACTTTTGGTTTGCATCAATTGTCCTATTTGTGGGATTTCATCCCAAAATGGTGTATCTTAGATTAATAGAGGTTTTTTATGAGCTTATCTATTTATGTTATTGAAGATCCAATTTTATTTAATGGTTTTAATAAGTTGGAGTTTTGGGTGCCTTTTTTAGTGTTAGAGGAGTGGAATTCTTATGAGTATTTGAATGAAAGGAACCAACTGATTTTTTTTCATTTAATTTGTAACAAATATTTAAAAAAACTACCCAAGGGATTTTATGGTTGATATTTTCTAGATAATATAACATAGAAAAGTTTCTAGGACTTTTTGGATATTTTTTGTTTTTAGTCTCTGGTTAAGAATAATTTTACTTTAACAATAATAATTAATTGTAACTATGTTCACTAATTAGTTCAGTAAAAAACTATTTTCACTATATTAAACATTATAAATTATTCTTATTCTTATAATATAATCAAATTTTCAAATTCCAATTTCATATTTGGTAAAAAATAAATTATAATTAATGTTATAGACTTAAAATCCAATTGAGGGTTTAATGTAAAAATGCTCAATTTCTTGCTAGTTTTTATATATAATTTCAATGTATTGGTGATTCCAATAGACTTTATTGGTTTAAATGATAAACCATTGATCTAATTATTCTTAAAAATAAATAACAACTATTTTAATATATATAAATAAATTGGATGAAAAATTATTTTTCCATTAGAATTCTATATTTCTCATTATTCATCGAAAAATGAATTTTTTTAGAAAAATAAAAAAAATTAACAATAAGATAATATTAATTTAGCACTTTATAAAATGAAGTTTATTATTAAATTTAGATATTTATAAATGTTAAAAAATTTATATTAAATAAAATTTCTCTATTAAAATGCCGTAAAACAGTCAATATATAAAATATTGATTCATTATGTACCATATTGGGATCATTTTTAGCTTATGACTATCAAATCTATTTGATTAATATACTCATATTTTATTGAATATATATCATATATATTTCATTGAAATAATTAATTTATTTTATCATTGGTATATAATACCTATGTCAGCATAAAAACAATTCCTTTATATTCATTTTATTTTTCTATTCATTCCCAATTAAATAGAATCAATGTAATTCATTTTAAATTTGTGTAGACCATATATTTTCATATGTGAATTAATCATATTCATGACTCCTCACTTAACTCCTACACAATGTATTATTTTATTATATTAGGTTTTCTTTATATATTATTTGTTTGGTAAAATGTGATCTTGCATGTAACAAAAGTTATCACTGAACATATAAGTTGTGTAAATCCAAAGATAACACAATATTTTCTTTATTGAATGATATATGTTATAATAAATTTATTTGAAATATAGAATATACTATAAATTTTTTAGAGGTTGTATTCTATAAAAAATATTTTGTGTCATGTCACACACACTATAGGATAAATTATACTATTTTAGGATATTAGAGTGTTACATTCTCCCCACCTTAATTAAATCAGTACATATCAATTTAAAATGCTATCTGAAATCTAGGGTTTGAAATATGAAAATAAACATTTTTGAATTCCCACATCATGGAAATAGTGATTAAAATATAATCTTAATAAGTGAGTATGATAAATAAATAGGTTACATGGAATAACTTATGAATCGGTTTCAACATTGGCTCAAATTGGTGGAATGTGATAAAATTGAATTTGAGGAAAATCATAAATATTTATATGGGGTGATTGAGGAAACAAATCAACAATAAGGTGATTATTAATGGAAAATTTAGGACTTCTACTTTGTAAATTTATGATGATTTAAAATTCCATCGATTCAACCAAAATTAATGTATTTGGACAACAATTTTGTTTTAATATTTTTTTAATCTTGATGATATCTTGTATTAACTAGGAATATAAGGAAATTTACTTTCTTGATACGATTCAATATGGTAAGAAAAAATTAATTTTGGGTTGTTGTTTGATTAAATTCTAATTCATCCCATACTTTATGAAGTATATATCCTAAAATAAACACATTCTAATAACTAAAAGTTTTATTTAACAGATCTCAATAACCATAAATAATGTCTCAATAAGTTTCTTCAAATATTTTAGAAATCAATTATAGTTAATATTTGAATCTCTAAACCTCAATACACATATTTTTTTATCAATAATATTTATTTTCAATATTTTTAATATCAAAATAATTATATATTAACTAGGAACAAATTTAGGCTAGTGATAGGTGGGAAAACATTATTTTTCTTTAATCATGGGTTCAATACCAACATCATTTCTTGATTGGTCGAGCTGTCACCATATATAAAAGTTATCCTTTTTCTAACACCATATTAATATCATTTTAAAAAATATTTGTAAATACATTAAATTTAATCATTAAATATAATTTTAAATAATTTTTTCAATACAAGAACAATACATAAGTACGTCACCAATTTATCCCCACATATTTCCTTCCTTGGCCTGGAGTTTATCTATTAGAAGATGACAATGACTCGAGTAATTCCCAGGTTCACTATCATTATTGAAACAAACTAAACATTGATCCTCATGATATAAATTATTTCAATTCAACATACTCTACATTTTTACATGGAAATAATTATAGTGACCCACACATTAGAAAAATTAAAATTACATACCATTTATAGAATAGTTAATAATTTTACAAATAGACACCAAAATACCGTACTAGTGTTGTTCCTTTGGAATCATGTAATCATAAACATTAGAACATAAATAAAATAATTTATCTCTCACTAGGATCTTCATGACTATAACCCTTCTTATAAACCTTAATCCTAGAAAATATCTTCTTAACCTAGTGATGGAACCACAAAAACTAGTTATATGAAAGCACAATAAGGGTAATAAAGTGATACATGTATGCAAAAACGTGAGCATTAGGGTATGACAATGTGATTATAAAAAATAAAATATTATACCATGTATTTCAATGAACATATACATGAATCCTGAAAAAAAAATTGTAGTTCACAATACATGAATCAAAATGATATAAAGGATATAATCCATGAATGATTAACATATGAGTAAGTCATGGAATTATGGAAAGCACATAAGCATATATCGATTTCCATATTATGCAAGGAGTTGACACTAAGCCCATCTTAGTACTCATGGTTCATTTTCATGGCCATCATTGTAGTATTAGTTCAATCCTTATACAATAATAGTATTCATGGTTCATTACCATAACAATATTAGTAGTCAAGGTTCACTCCCAAGACCATCCTTCGTTAATTAGTTCACACCTCGTACCCTCATTGTCTATCTTAAGATATATAAAACATTACCCAATCAATTGGAAGGAGATATGAGTCAAACCCACCAGATAATGAAATCATACATACGTGTGTAACATGATCATAAAAAATCATATAATAACATATTAAATGAAATTTGTTTCATAGAAATGTAGACATATCGTAACCTATTGAAAGAGATGAGTTTCATAATCATTTCTTCATAAATATAACCCTTGGAATGAATCAGGTTTCAAAAGAATATAACCCATGCTAGAGAGGAAGGATTCATTCCATAAAAATATAATCCATTCAGATAATTAATATTAATGGAATCATTTATTATAAAGGATTTAGTAACACCATTTTATGTTATCATAAATGGGAAGTAATTTTTAATGATATTTTAAAAACAATTCATGATGAAAATATCCATTTTTATAGTGAAATGAATTGTATGACATAAAACCTTTTGAAAACAATTTTCTTCTGAAATAGATTTAAAAACATATAAATGGTTCATTTAAAACAAAAAAATTATTTTTAAAATACATTTTTCCTTGAAAATTTTCATCTTTCTTCTTTTGATACCATTTTAAAAAACATGGATTTTCAATACAAAATATTTTTGACAAAAGTTGGAGGTATGAAGATTTTATAGAAAACATTATCTTAAGCACCAAAATAAAAAAATGGTCAAAAATTTGGGGATATATTGAATAATAATATTTTAAGGTAACTCAATAATATTATTCATTTTTTTATCATATGATTTCACCAAAGGACACATAATCATGAAAAATCTCGAAAAAATGGGGAGATTGTCTAAATAAAGTCTTATATCATTGTGAAATGGGAATATACTCTCGATGTAATAAAATAAATTATATTACGCATAGGATATCATAAAAATAATTATATTCATGATATAACATGTAAAATCAAAGTATATACAACTCAATTAATAGTTTTGGTGCATAAAAAACTTGAAGCATCAATGAAGGCAAATTGAGACAAAATTAATTTACCGATTTGGTAACATTTGAAAGTTATTCCCCTTGAAATATGGATAATAAAATTGGAATGTGAATACATATAAATGGAACTATAATATAAAAATAATACAATCATGTGCCATACCTACACCAGAAAAAAATAGTGGCGACCATACCACTTATCTCACAAAAACCAAATGTGGGTTGGAAATATGCTTACCTTCTGTCACAAAACTCTCCATACTCATACCAGAAACATGTATAATAAATAAATGTTTATTATAAATCTTATAAATAATTATATTATTATATATATTAATATTTATTTATTTATTAAGTCTTTATATTACCCGCTTGTTAACGATCCTAGGTTATGGTTTTACTTTAGTTATTATTCGCTTTGTTTTTCACAAGTGTCTAAATTTGTTATTGTGTTCAAACTTATACTTATATAATGATTCGAGAATATAGAATATGATACAAATATTATTAATATCATTTATATTGAAATAATAACAATCTATTGAATAATGATGTACGTAATGGAATAAACTGTTCATGGACACGGTAAGATGTACATATGCAAGAACTCTGTTATCTGTTTTTATTTTCATAATGATAGAATGTTTGTAAATGACTTATGTATATAAAAATACATATTCTTATATATAATTGTTATAATATCATTAATATATCATATATATCATATAAGTTCATTAAACCCTTCCTTAATATATTCTATGTTGTGTGTGAACGAATCGCATTGCTTTTAGGGGAGATAGTCCACACGTCCTCAAACAAGATTATCGTATTAACACAAAATAAAATTAAAAAAGAAATGGGTTGTAAAATGGAATAAATAAAATTAAATAAAAATTAAATATAATATATTACATTTATAAATAGATTTTCCATCATAATGGCCACCACGATTGGTGGTAAAGGATAAATGACAGATCATCATTTCGTGAGTCAGCAGTTCACCTTAAACAAAAACAAAATGTTCTACATCCCTTAGATGGATGTTTTTATATGTGTATGTCAGAATCATAGCATAAAAATATTCTAGTATATACAGGATTTTGGAGTTGTTAGACAAGAATGTAAAGAATATTTTCGAAGGGATGAAGAATAGAAATAATTGAAAGGAGGTTTAGTGAAGACGATACGTCTCAATTGGGTAACTCCTTTTGGTTTATGCCGAAAAGATTTATTGGGATTCTCAATTCCCAAAGGGAGGCTTCAAGGTCGAAGAGATGATTTTTTTGGATGTGTATTGGGAAGGTATTTTTTAATATTAAAGGGTTTTATAGGTGTTAATAATGGCGAGAGGTGGTGGCCTTGTTTAGGGAAAAAAATGACAGAACTAGTTTTTTTAAATACAAGACAGGTTTTAACATGTTCCTACCTAAAAATAGCCAAAAAATACAACAAAATTCTATATTTTATGGTTTATGTCCGATGTACGGACATTAAATGGGTTTTTACAAGTGTATAGATCATTTGGTCCCTTAATTTTAAGGATTAGTATTTAATTAATCTTAATTTGGCCATAAATAATATGAAAGATTTTCATCACTTATACTAATGATTTTGTTAATAGTTAACATGGTGTTACAAGAACCCAACTTTTACATTGAATACAATGGGTTATGTTACATTTTTTATATTCAAATCTTAGAAGTAACAAAATTATGATTAGCAATAATCTCGTAGATGGGACAATATAACGGGGGTTCAAAGTATAATTTTTTTTAAATGTGTGTTAAGATTATGTAACACCCCAAGCTTCTAAGGTACACTTCTCTTTGAATAGTGTGATAGCGTGTGTTGTACGCAACACCGAGTTCTAACACACCATAACCGATCAAACTTGCCGTTATGAATAGTAATACCTACTTTTTGAAATTATATATATTTTATATTTCAAAATGGACTTCATTTTTGGATTTCGAATATCGAATTTAGCCTAAGGTGAGATTTTGGTACTTTTCGGATAACTTTAATATTTTGATGAATAGTGAAAATTACTAAATTTTAATTAAAGACAACTTTTTTAATCAAAATAATTAATAGTGAGAAATTATGAATTTGAATGGTTTTAAAGTATATTCAGAATATATTTTTACCATTTAATACAATTTTGGTCATTGGAAATAATTTTACAAATAAACCAAACTTAAACAAGTGTCAATCTTTTGATAGTTATTATCTCTTAAAAACACGTTTTTTGTTTTAACAACGAGAATTAATTTTAAATTAATTTCTGCCACTTCTGTGTTTTGAATTTGGAAAAATGGATTCCATATTTTGAATCAGGATGTTCAAATTTTGTAAATAGGTATCTTTTATATTTAGACATTTTGAATAATTACTTCAGTAAATATTTTATTTACCATGGTTAAGGGTAAATCCGATAAATAAGGGTTAAACAAAATAATATTATAATAATTCTAAATTACCCTAAAATGTGTCCTATCCTTATTGTTTGATACATGTTCGACCATAGGAATCTTTGAGTCGATTTTGGGACCCCATGGAGCCACTTGTAGGTGATAGGGACACTTAATTTTAATTAAGTTAAAATGAATACAAAAATGACACAAGCATATATCTTTTAGAAAAACAATTTTTACATAGGGTTATATATGTTGGGTTTTCGACTATAAATATTCATTAGAAATATAAAAAGAGTTCCAACATAATGATATTTTATTTATAATTTTTATACATTAAATAATGTAATTTATTTATGACACAATGATGATGTAGTAATTACCAAAATAGTGAAAACTTAAAATAGTTGATATTATAAATACACAAATAATTATAATTTGAGACATTTATGAATTAAACTAATTTTATAAGTTAATATGACATGTTAGGAATGATTAAATTAATTTTTTTCTAAGTAATCATTTTGTTATTAGTTTCACAAAAATCAACTATTGAATAGTGTCCAAATTGACATAAAAGAGTTTTTAAAACAAATATTATATTATTAATTGATATTAAATTCCTAAAAATCTAAGGATCGGCCAAGAGACTTATCTCATAATAGGTGTTTCATTAATGGACCACTTGGGGGTCTCTTGTATGTATATAGTACGTTTATAATAACCATATAATATAAAAATACAAAGAGACATTGTAAAAGTGAAACTAATTAACTTAGAGTTAATACTTAAAGATAAGGTTAATATAAGTAGCCAAACCTATCTAAATTCTATTGGTTGAGTGGTTTTCGACCCATCCCCACCTTAACATTTATATAATCCACTTTCGAGCCATTAGAAACCGAATATGAATTTATTATAAATTAATATTTCTAGATTTTCCAAAGGTGCCTCTCACACCTTTTATAAAAGGGAACTCCTCCTTCTCATTTCTTCACATCTTCAAAGCCTTTTGGTTCGGCCAAACTCTGCCCAAATACTCTCCCAGCATCCCTCAATACAACCTAGATGCCTTAGTTTGATCAGAAAGCCAACCTAAGGATCCCTTTTCATCAAATCAAAAGGAAGAACCCGAAGAAGAGGTAATGATTTCACCACCCTTTTCCATGTTCCTTTCTTCTTCCAATTCTGCTTCCTTTGTTGTTACCATTATAAAATAATAACTCCAGTATCATATATATACTGTGATGTTATTATAAATATGGTACAACCATATTCAGTATTCTATCCATTCTTTGAATAACATGTCACCATACGTGCGTACGTACGGCTTACCGTCTCCACGTCGTGGTGTGATTGTTATTCAATAAATTATTATTTGGATGGGTATAATAATGATATCTAATTCATTTAAATAATAAATGTAACATGATAATGATTCTATATATATGATATACCATCCAATTATATATTATTTTAATATCAAAAGAATGATATTGTCGCTCGTGCGTACATACGGACTACCGTCTCCATGAACGCGATGAGATTCATTCTCCATCGTATCAATTTAAGTATAATTCTCATTTTATGATTAATAATAGTACTTTATATAATTTTGGATATAATGAAGATACAACCTATCCATTAAAAACATGGCGTACATAACAAAACATATAAAAGAAAACGAGTATGTTATCACCCGAAACAACGATAATACTAAGATATTATTAACAAATCAATGTTAAAAGGTCATATATGATATCATATTAATGTATATGATTATTGTATAATTTAATAACAATTATTTCACCATTATAAAGGAGGTTAACCTACCCCAACCAAGGAAAAGTACAAGGTAAGGGTTATTTCACAATCTCTTCATTATTCGAGGTTGTTTATACGTAATAATCTACTGGGATCTCTTTATCATCCACATCCATGTTTCATAAAAATGTATTTCAAAACATTTTTACAATTTTAAAAGAATATGGGTTAAATTCATTTATACCCTTGTTTGAATTTTTATAAGAGGTTTATAAAGGAATATTTCCGTCGTTTTCCAAATAAGGTGCTTTTTAACCTTTTCGACAAAATTAAGGTAAGAATGTTTTTTTAACTTATACGGTGGGTGCGGTTATTTTCCGCCGTTATAAAATCGTCGAAGCTTTCCTTACAAGATTATATGAATATTTTCAAAGAAAATGTTTTATTTTATAAAGATATGACTCTCAAATGATTTCAAAATAGATAGAGATATTTTTTAAAAAAGAATTTTGTTTTCATCTATGTTAACATCCATTGATGGATTTTACGCTTATTTGAAGTTGATTTAATATAATACAAAACTTCTATATTGTATTGAAGGTTTTGTGATATGTTTGACTGTGGATATGCTATTTTTATATCGTTCATAGTTTATGGTGAAATTATTGACATTTCATATGATAGTTTTAATACGAATGTTTATGTTATGTTTAAACCTTTTTATATGGGAATGAATTGGACTTAATATGTGACGTTTGGAGCCCGGTATAGCTCCTCGATGCATCGGTAGGTCTCATGAGAGAAACTAGTGTCTTGACACAATCCCTTGGCAAAATCTTATTTGTAGTCTTGGCACGAGGCCTTCGCTATGTGGTTATGATAGTCTGGAATTATGCATTCCATCATTATGAAAGTGGTTATTGATATTTCATGTGACTATTCGATTAGTAGAATATCCATGTGAATAAGTAAATGGCATTATTTCATTTTATTTTTTCCATACTATGTTTAATTTCAAGTTTAAAAGGATTTTGTTTTAGTTATTCATTGCCTTAATTGTTTATTCTTATTTATGAAAGTTTCTGCTATATTGTTATCCTTACTGGGCATTTGAGCTCACCCCTTTTCTATGTTTTGTTTTTCCCAGAAAGTGAAGAAGTAAATAATGAATGACCTGCAGGGATATTAGGAGGGGATAATAGTGTGGATTATGGATACAATATGTTGTTGTAGTAGTTTTTCACTTCATGATGTAATGTAAAACTTTATGAATATATCTATTGTTTCCAAAGCTACTAAACCAATCGGTATTTCGAGATTTGATCTTTCTTGTGATCATGCCAATGTTATGTAATAATGAACCGAATCTGGGTAACTGGGGTCGGGGCGTTATAGTTGGTATCAGAGGAAGTTTAGTACAAACCTTGGAAGCTAGATTTAGATAAACTCTGATTAGAGCACGTAGACCTATGATGAACTTTGAGGATTAGTATAGAAGAACTTCCTAGAATTTTGGTATTGTAGAGATTTTGTGAGTTTTCTGAGAAATATATCCCTATCTGGATACGAGCAGGTAGAGGCGGCTCGGGCACAGATATACCTAGGGGTAAAAACCGAAAACACTGCTTTGATCTAGACTCGAACGGGAACTGGTGCACGACAACAGGACTTACCGCACTCTTGGTTACGACACTCCCGGGGGATATGCTTAGGATAACTATCATTCTCTTTACAAATCATTATGAAGGGTTTATGAGTATATAATTTTTCAAAGAAAACATTCTTATGATTATGGATTATATCCATAAATAGTTCAATTTATGTTAAGTGTTTTATAAGTATGGGATTATGTATTTTGATTCACAAACTGATCTAGTTTATGCCATTGTTTAGAAATGGCGCCTAGTGGAAGAAATGGAAACCGTATCAATTCACGCACTCCATGTAGGGATTTCCCGCCTTTTCAAGATAATTATAATGGAGCTGGTGATGCAACTGGTGCCGTTCAGCTAATCACCATACTAGGACAACTCACTCAGGTTATGAATAATAACCTTACCCGTATGGAGCACCCTGACCCGCAGCGTGGAGGATCAATGTTAAATCGATTCATGAGGCAACAACTACCATCATTCAATGGGAGTACAAATCCCTTAGTAGCTGAGCAATGGATATTTTCCCGAGAGAAAATATTTCAGGCCTTGGGGAGTAGTGAAAGGAAAAAAGTTATCATGGATGTTTACCGCCTCACTGGAGATGCTGATCAATGGTGGTCATTGATTCAAAATACGAAGGAAGATGATGAAGTATAAAATATGGAATGGCGGGAGTTCAAAGATCTGTTTTTATAAAAATACTTTCCTCGTGACCACCGAGCAGATATGGAAAGGCAGTTTCTGAGTCTGAGAGAAAAGGAGGATGAGAATGTCGCAAAGTATGAGGCTAACTTTACATGGTTATCAAGGTATTCTGGAGATTATATACGTAACCCAAGAAGTAAGATTGACCGTTTCTTTGATGGGTTAAAACCATTTCTCCATCTAGGATTCGTCTCACAATCCTTTTCATCATACGAAGACATTGTCTCATGTGCTATCAAGACCGAAAAGGAATTCTCTAAGTCTTATGAAATTAAAGCAAAGTAAGAGAAGAAGAGACATGCTGATCAATCTGCTAATGGAAATAAGGGGAAGAAGGGAAAGGTTGAATATCCATCCTATGGTAAATGTGGGAAGAAACACCCTGGTACTTGCATGAAGGGAATGGGAGTCTGTTACAAGTGTGGTGAAAAAGGCCACCATGCTCGTGATTGCAAGGGGAAGAAAGAAGCTACCAATGTTCAATGCTACAATTGCAGGGAGATGGGGCATTATGCAAATTAATGTCCTAAGCGTCAGGAGAACTTACCTCAGAAGAGGCCAAGGGATCAAGGTCAAGCTTATGATATCACTACTGCTGAGGTAGAAGCTCCGAAAGACGTAGTGGAAGGTAATTTAATGGTTTCCTCAAGTTTAGAAAATGCATTATTTGATTCTGGATCATTGCATTGTTTCATATCTTCTTAGTTTGCTAAGAAAATTAGATATTTCCAATTTTATTTAACAAGGGAGTTGTAAGTTAAAACTCCTAAGGGAAGTATCAATGCAACAATGTTTTGTGAATCAGTCCCCATTAGAGCACATAAATGTTCTTTATCTGCTGATCTCGTCGTCATACCTATGATTGAGTTTGATATAATCCTCGGTATGGACTGGCTTTCAGACTATGATGCGAAGATTTATTGTAAGAAGAAAGAGGTTACGATTCTTGATGATGATGATAATGAAAACCTTATCTTTAGAGCAGAATCGTCCCCACCTAATTCTTATTCAGATCCACCCCCAGTAGCTCAACTAAATTCAATTATTGGGGAGGAAGAGAATGAAATAAGTGTGTGTCAGGAAAGGAATGTTCCAATAGAGTATGTACCTGTTGTGAAAGAATTTGTAGATGTATTTCCAGAATATTTACCTGGACATCCTCCAAAATGAGAAGTTGAGTTTTCCATTGATTTAATTCCTGGATCAAGGCCGATATCGAAGACCCCTTATAGAATGGCCACTGTAGAATTAGTCAAACTAAAGAAACAACTAGAGGAATTAGGTAATAAGGGATTTATTCTCCTTAGTGTTTCCCCAAGGGGAACCCCTGTTCTTTTTGTTAAAAATAAAGACAGATCTATGTGGTTATGTATCGACTAAAGGGAGATCAATGCTATAACAATAAAGAACATGTATCCCCTACCACGCATTGTTGATTTATTTGACCAACTGCATGGAGCTCAATACTTTTCCATGATTAACCTTCGATCTGGATACCATCAGTTCTGTGTGCAGAAGGAAGACATTCTAAAGACAGCATTTCAAACCAAGTACGGGCATTATGAGTTTACTGTAATGCCTTTTGGATTGACTAAGGCACCCTCTGTATTCATGGATCTAATGAATAGAGTTTTCAAAGAGTATCTCGATGAATTTTTGGTGTTATTTATTGAAGATATGTTAGTATACTCCAAAATCTACAAAGATCATGAAAATCACTTGCGCATTATCTTGAAGACTCTGAGAAGGCATGAATTATATGGGAAGTTTAGAAAGTGTGAATTCTGTCTTCAGGAGATTTATTTTCTTGGCCATATTGTCTCTAAAGAGGGAATCTCTGTTGATCCTTCTAAGACCAAGGAAATCCAAGAATGGACAGCACCTACAAGTATAACTGAGGTACGTAGTTTTATTGGTTTGGCAGGTTATTATCGACGTTTCGTCCAGAATTTTACCTGATTAGAAAACCCATTAACGAAGCTCACACGTAAATGGGTTAAATTTGTTTGGAAAAAAGAGTGTGAAGAATGTTTCGAAGAACTGATGAGAATATTAGTCAATGATCCTATATTGACTCTACCATCGGGGAATGATGTGTTTGTTATTTATAGTGATGCATCGAAGAAAGGACATGGTTGTGTCCTTATGCAGAATGATAGAGTTATTTCCTACGCATCACGACAGTTGAAAATTCATGAAAAAAACTATCCTACTCATGATCTCGAGTTACCAGCTGTGATCATTGCTTTAAAGATATGGAGGCACTACCTCTATGGTGAAAAATGGGAGATTTCTACTGATCACAAGAGTTTGAAGTATATTTTCTCACAAAAAGAACTCAACATGATGCAAAGGAGATGGCTTGAATTTATCAAGGATTATGATTGTACGATACACTACCACCCGGGGAATGCAAACAAGGTGGTAGATGGTTTGAGCAGAAAAGATCATGGAGTTTTGAACAATATGAGAATCGAAAGGGATCCAATTTTCATGTATCTAGTGAAGATAGACATGGGAATAACTAGGGAAGGAGAAACATCAATTCTTTTTCAAATGGTTGCCAAACCATCTTTACTAGAAAGGATTAACAGTTCCCAGACTGAGGATGAAGAATTTCAAAAGAAGATTAAAGCTGTGAATGATGAGAGACTGAGAGACTTTGTGTTTGAAGATGGAATTTTGAAATTCGGGAGAAGAATTTGTGTTCCCGATATACCTGATCTAAAAAGGAAATTGCTCGATGATTCTCATAGTTCCAATTTCTCTATACACCATGGGAGCACCAAAATGTATAGAGATTTGAAGGAACCTTTTTGGTGGGACAATATGAAGAGGGAGATTGCTGATTTTGTGTCAACATGTATGGTTTGTCAACAAGTGAAAGCTGGAAGGCAACACCCTGGATGATTCATGCAACCTATTCCCATACTAGAGTGGAAATGGGACAATATTACGATGGACTTTTTCATTGGACTACCAAAGACTCCTAGAAGGAAAGATGCAATATGGGTTATTGTTGATCGTCTTACCAAGTCAGCACATTTTCTTACTATAAGAGATGATCTACCACTGGAAATTCTAGAGAAACTATATATTAATGAAGTTGTGAGACTTCATGGAGTACCCCTATTGATTGTTTCTGATCGTGATCCCCATTTTACTTCAAGATTCTGGAAAAGTCTTCAGAAATCCCTGGATACTGAACTTCATTTGAGCACTGCTTACCACCCTCAAACAGACTGACAATCAGAATGTACTAGTCAAACCTTAGAAGACATGTTGAGATATTGCTCACATGACTTTCAGGGTATGTGGGATCAGTATTTACATCTGGTATAATTTTCCTATAACAATAGATTCAATTCGAGTATTCAGATGGCACCATATGAAGCATTACATGGAAAGAGATGTTGCACACCAACCTGTTGGGATGACGTTGGTGGAAAAATAACTTGTAGGTCTAGAACTGGTGGAGGAAACGATGGAAAAGGTGAAGGTAATCCAAAATCACATCAAAGCACCTCAAAGTAGGCAGAAGAGCTATGCCAATAATCGAAGGAAGGATTTGGAATTTCAAGTCGGTGATCATGTTTTCCTGAAGGTATCTCCATGGAAGGGAGTCATCCGTTTTAGTAAGAAAGGTAAATTGAGTCCCAGGTACATCATACCTTTCGAAATTCTAGAAAGAATTGGGGTTGTAGCTTACTGATTGGAAATGCCGCCAAGTCTCTCCAAAGTTCACGATGTGTTCCACGTATCTCTATTAAGGAAATACATGCCTGACCCAATGCATGTACTCACCTATGATGAGTTAGAACTGGAACCCGATCTGTCTTATTGCGAACAGCCCGTCAGGATTGTTGATATGAGAGAACAAGTACGGAGAAACCGGATGACGCGTCTGGTAAATGTTTTGTGGAGAAACCATAAGATGGAAGAGGCAACGTGGGAACCTGAGGAACTTATGATGAAGAACCACTCGAGTCTTTTCATGTGATAAGTATTCTAGAAATTTTTAGGTCGAAATTATTTAAATGAGGGGAGAATGTAACACCCCATGCTTCTAGGGTACGCTTCTCTTTGAATAATGTGATAGCGTGTGTTGTACGCAACACCGAGTTCTAACACACCATAACCAATCAAACTAGCCGTTATAAATAGTAATACCTACTTTTTGAAATTATAAATATTTTATATTTCAAAATGGACTTCATTTTTGGATTCAGAATATCGAATTTAGCCTAAGGTGAGATTTTGATACTTTTCGGATAACTTTAATATTTTGATGAATAGTGAAAATTACTAAATTTTAATTAAAAACAACTTTTTTAATCAAAATAATTAATAGTGATAAATTATGAATTTGAGTGGTTTTAAAGTATATTCAGAATAAAGTTTTACCATAAAATAAAATGTTGGTCATTTTACATAATTTTACAATTAAACCAGACATAAACAAGTGTCAATCTTTTGATAGTTATTATCTCTTAAAACACGCTTTTTGTTTTAACAACGGGAATTAATTTTAAATTAATTTCTGCCACTTCTGTTTTTTGAATTTGGAAAAATGGATTCCATATTTGGGATCAGGATATTCAAATTGTGTAAATAGGTAACTTTTATTTTTATACATTTTGAATAATTATTTCAGTAAATATTTTATTTATCATGGTTAAGGGTAAATCCGATAAATAAGGGTTAAAAAATAATATTATAATAACACTAAATTACCCTAAAACGTGTCCTAGCCTTATTATTTGATACATGTTCGACCATAGGCATATTTGGGTCGATTTTGGGACCCCATAGAGCCACTTGTAGGTGATAGGGACACCTAATTTTAATTAAGTTAAAATGAATACAAAAATGACACAGGCATATATCTTTTAGAGAAAAAATATTTACATAGGGTTATATATGTTGGATTTTGACTATAAATATTAATTATAAAGATAAACAAATTTCCTAAATAATGATATTTTATTTATAATTTTTAGACATTAAATAATTTAATTTATTTATGACACAATGATGATGCAGTAATTTCCATAATAGTGAAAAATTAAAATTATCGATATTATAAATACACAAATAAATATAATTTCAGACTTTTTATGAATTAAACTAATTTTATAAGTTAATATGACATGTTAGGAATGATGTAATTAAATATTTTCGAAGTAATCATTCTGTTATGAGTTTCACAAAAATCAACTATTGAATAGTGTCAAAATTGACATAAAAGAGTTTTTAAAACAAATATTGTATTATTAATTGATATTAATTTCCTAAAAATCTAAGGTTCGGCCAAAAGACTTATCTCATAATAGGTGTATCATTAATGGACCACGTGGGGGTCTCTTGGATGTATATAGTAAGTTTATAATAACCATATAATATAAAAATACAAAGAGACATTGTAAAAGTGAAACTAATTAACTTAGAGTTAATACTTAAAGATAAGGTTAATATAAGTACCCAAACCAGTCTAAATTCTATTGGTTGAGTGGTTTTTGACCCTTCCCCACCTTAAAATTTAAATAATCCACATTGGATCCATTAGAAACCGAATATGAATTTATTATAAATTAATATTTCTATCTTTTCCAAAGGTTCCCCTCACCCCTCTTATAAAAGGGCACTCCTCATTCTCATTTCTTCACACCTTCAAAGCCTTTTGGTTCGGCCAAACTCTGACCAAATACTCTCTCAACATCCCTCACTAAAACCTAGATTCCTTAGTTTGATCATAAAGCCAACCTAAGGAGCCCTTTTGATCAAATCAAAAGGAAGAACCCGAAGAAGAGGTAATGATTTCACCACCCTTTTCCAAGTTCCTTTCTTCTTCCACTTCTTCTTCCTTTCCTGTAACCATTCTAAAATAATAACTCCAGTATAATATATATAATGTGATGTTATTATAAATATGGTACAACCATATTCAGTATTCTATCCATCCTTTGAATAACATGTCACCATACGTGCGTACGTACGGCTTACCGTCTCCACGTTGTGGTGTAATTGTTATTAAATAAATTATTATTTGGATGGGTATAATAATGATGTGTAATTCATGTAAATAATAAATGTAACATGATAATGATTCTGTATATATGATATACCATCCAATTATATATTATTTTAATATCAAAAGAACCATATTGTCTCTCATGCGTACGTACGGACTACCGTCTCCACGAACACGATGAGATTCATTCTCCATCGTATCAATTCAAGTATAATTCTCATTTGATGATTAATAATAGTATATAAGGACATTATATAATTCTGGATATAACTAAGATAAAACCTATCCATTACAAACATGGCTTACATAACAAAACATATAAAAGAAAATGAGTAAGTTAACACCCGAAACAACGATAATACTAAGATATTATTAACAAATCAATTTTAAAAGATCATATATGATATCATATTAATGTATATGATTCTTGTATAATTTAATAACAATTATTTCACCATTATACAGTAGTTTAACCTACCCCAACCAATGAAAAGTATAGGGTAAGGGTTATTTCACAATCTCTTCATTATCCGAGGTTGTTTATACTTAATAATCTACTGGATTCTCTTTATCATCCACATCCATGTTTCTTAAAAATGTATTTCAAATAATTTTTACTATTTAAAAGAATATGGGTTAAATTCATTTATACCCTTGTTTTACTTTTTATAAGAGGTTTATAAAGGAATCTTTTTTCTGTTTTCCAAACAAGGTGCTTTTTAACCTTTTCGACAAAATTAAGGTAAGAATGTTTTTTTAACTTATACGGCGGGTGCAGTTATTTTCCGCCGTTATAAAATCGTCGAAGCTTCCCTTACAAGCTTATAATAATATTTTCAAAGAAAATGTTGTATTTTATAAATATATGACTCTTAAATGATTTCAAAATATAAAGAGATATTTCTTTAAAAAAATATTTTATTTAATCTATGTCAACATCCTTTGATGGATTTTATGCTTATTTGAAGTTGATTTATTATAATACAAAACATATATATTGTATTGAAGGTTTTGTGATATGTTTGACTGTGGATGTTCTATTTTTATACGGTTCATAGTTTATGGTGAAAGTATTGACATTTCGTATGCTAGTTTTAATACGAATTTTTATGTTGTGTTTAAACCTTTTCATATGGTAATGCATTGGACTTAATATGTGATGGGTGGAGCCCACTATAGCTCCTCGATGCATCGGTAGGTCTCATGAGACAAACTAGTGTCTCGGAACAAGGCCTTGGAAAAATCTTATTTGTAGTATTGGCACGAGGCCTTGGCTATGTGGTTATGATAGTCTGGCATTATGCATTCCATCATTATGAAAGTGGTTATTGATATTCCATGTGATTATTCGATTAGTAGAATATCCATGTGAATAAGTAAATGGAATTATTTCATTTTATTTTTGCCATACTATGTTGAAGTTCAAGTTTAAAAGGATTTTGTTTTAGTTGTACATTGCCTTAAATGTTTATTCTTATTTATGAATGTTTCCGCTATATTGTTATGCTTACTGGGAATTTGAGCTCACCCCTTTTCTATGTTTTATTTTTCCCAGGAAGTGAAGAAGTAAATTATAAATGACCTGCAGGGATATTATGAGGGGATAATAGTGTGGATTATGGAGACAATATGTTTTTGTAGTAGTTTTTCACTTCATTATGTAATGTAAAACTTTATGAATATATCTAGTGTTTACAAGGCTACTAAACCAATCGGTCTTTCGAGATTTGATCTTTTTTGTGATCATGCCAATGTTATGTAATAATGCACCGACTCTGGGTAACTGCGGTCGGGGTGTTACAGATTATATATTAAATTTTATAGTTAAGTTGATTATAAAGAATTAAATTTTATAATTATATGTAATATTTATTTATATGTGACCTTAAAACAATTTTTTAATGTTATATAACATCAATAATTAATTCAACAAAAGGAAATTTTTAAATAAATATAGTATTTTTTAATTTTCATCAATGAAAGGATTTTTCTCAGAACAATCCCAAATATTGAACCTAAACTAAGATATAAATTAATAAATAAAAAATGAAGTTTATTTTATCTAATTGAGTTTCAAAACGCACCTAAAATTACTTTCATTTTTAGAAATAGTTTATTTGAGAAAAAGATGTTTTAAAGAAAAAAAATAAATTTACCAAACTTAATATCTTTTATTATCAATATGTTATATATATATATATATATTATGATACATATATAAAAATTAGTTATTACCAGTCATTTCAACTAGGTTATAATTATCTTATTTCAATAATTAAAACTATAAAATTATATGTTTCGTATAAACATTGTGTTGAATGTATTGTACACCAAATAAGTGTAGAATCCAATGTACGCCTAGTTAGTGTTGTGTGTGAAAGTAATCATTGACTTAGTGTATTGAAATATATAAATGAATATTTCATCTTTTTCAAAAAAAAACAAGTCCATTAAATTTTGGGGTGTTACATTCTACCCTTGTTAAAATGAATTTCTCCCTCGAAATTTGTCACTATGGAAAAAACATATTAGGGTACTTCTTCATCATATCCTCAGCTTTCCACATAAATTCCTCTAACTAGGGATTTCTTCAAGAAATATTGATCATGCGAGTAGTCTTGTTTCATAGAACATTCTCTGATCAGTCCAGATTTTCAACATATTTCTCCTCGTATAAATGATCATGCTCCCATGGTTTGACCTATGAGTTCAGTAATGTGAAGGGTCTTTTATGTACATACTTAGGAGTGATACATAAAACACATCATGTACTTTAGATAAATTTGTAGGATGTTCCAAGTGATACGATATCATCCAAATAAGATCAAGAATTTCAATGGGGCCAATATACATAGGTCTCCTTTTCCTTTTCTTCATGAATCTCATAAAATTCTTTATTGGTGAGATTTATAGAAACTCATTTTCACTATCATCAAAATCTAAATCATGTCGAAGGTTATCAACACACCAATTCTACCTAATTTGATCAACCATGATATGCGGTGGATTTTTTTTACCCATCTCAAAAATATCATTAGCGATCTCTTGTCATTATAGCTATCTTTCTCCATCTTCAACCAAAGAGTTGGAGCTCTATATTACTTCTCATGGAGGGCTTCAAACGGTTCCATCTGAATGCTTGAGTAAATGCTATTTTTGTACCTAATGTCATCTATATTAAGGTGTTGATCCTAATAAAAATTTTAATCCAAATAACAAGATATCAACATGTCCTATTGGTTTTAATTTTTTTTATTTTAGACAGATGATCTATTTGATGATGTTAATCTAGTTTAAAATTCAATTCCTTATCAAATTCATTCTAAATACATCACTAGATTATAGAGGTAAACCTATTATCCCAATATGATACAATGTAATTTGTTACTACATGTAACCATAACATGTCTTTAATGTAAAATTTGGCAGGACGATCAAGAGATAAATCTTATATGATAGGAATGTAGTGAGCTAACATAGTATTACTATCAACTAACCCCCATATAATATCAAATATGTTATAGTTTTTGGGTAGTAAAATGAACAAATATATTGTGATATTTTGCGACTTCCATTCTTGTATTAGAAAGGGATGTAATATTCATTAACCCTTATGTCTTTCAGTCACAACTTTTGGAATACAAAACATCTTGATACAAAATATGAGATATATCTCCTAAAGCCATCTTATTATAAGTATTCATTCATATCCCTTTACAACTTCATACTTTATGGATGAATAGTGAATGAAGAACATTGAGCTTCCTCTAATATATCATACTTCAAATCTGGCATGGAGGGAACAAATACCCCATTCTTGATGTTATCATTCCATCATGATCATTTAAAAAAGAACATTTAGGTAATTTTTATGTAGCTCTTCATCTTCATTCTTGCCTCTTTAATCATCATGTGAATAGAGGGTTGAAAATCCATAATAGAAATATAATATTTTCCCCTTCCTTTAGGATTTTTAGATCCATTCATGGGATATACCATAAATATTGGATCTTTTTTTACCATCATCATAGATAAGAAAGCATTACTTTTGTTTCATAATGTGTTGGCCTCCTTGTTAACATTTCTAGGGTGGAAATGTATTGGGAAATAATAATCCCTATAAAATCTAACCATCTTCTATGATGCATGCTCAACTAATTTTGTTTGAATATATATATTTTTTGTTTTTTATCAGTATATATATAACACCTTTCCTCATAATGTAAATGACGCCATATCATTAATGAATAATCACCGCTACTAAATCTCAATCATGATTTAAATAATGTTTCTCATGAATCATTAATATTCATGAGGAATAGGATATAACCATGTTGTTTTTCATATGAACACATAGCAATACCTTCATGGTTGCATCCCTATATATTACATACACTTGTCCACTATAGGGTAGTGTAAGTATAGTTTCACTGAACAACCATAGGATTTGATTCTTTTAATTTTCCTCACCCTCATATGTGTAGTGGAACATGACCCATTTCGGAATTAGCGTGGTCAGAGGATTAGAGATGTGTAATAAGTTATCCAAAAACTATCCATAATATCAAACTAAACCAATAAATCTACATATATCAATTAATTTAGTTAGTATGGGCTTTCTTTCAATTGATTCCGTCTTTGACATATCTATTGCTATGCAATCTATTGAGATTATTTGACCAAAAAATGATATATTTTGCGACCAAAGTTCACACATATTATATTATTCATATTAATTATCATACCATATGTTAATAATTAAAATTATCATGTGATGTTTATGATATTTCTTTCTCTTTGAATAGATAATAACATCATCCATAAATACAACCCCAATCTGGTCGAGGTATTCTCTAAATACTATGTTCATTAAATACAAAAAGATAATAGTGGAATTAGTAATACTAAAAGGCATCAGTATATATTCATCATGACCATAACAATTATGGAATTATTTCTTCGGCATATCCTCCTTCTATACCCTCAAATGATGATATACATAAAAAATCTGAATATTGGAAACGTTTAGAGCTCTATGAAGTTGATCAAAAAAATAATCAATATGAGGAATAGAATACATGTTCATGATTTTGATCTTTTTAAACTCTTGATAATCAATATAGGGTCACATTGATCCATCATTGTTTTTTAGAAAAAGAACATGTGAATACCAATGTGACATACTTTTTCAAATTAATTACTTATCAGGGTTTTCGTGGAGTTACTTTTTTAATTCCTCCAAATCGATTGGGGCCATAATATAAGGATTATTTGAAATTGGAATGGATCCATGTACAAGTTCTATTGAGAACTCAAATTAAGGTTTTGGTGGAAGACAAGAAACCCTTACAAAAATATATTGACAAAATCCAAAACAATAGGCATATCATCGAGGTCATTCTTCTCCCCAACCATTCGGGATATTCAACCCTTTTTAAAATGAATTAATACCCAAACAATAGGTGTAATTTCGAAAGGATGATTGGTATTAGAATCACATTGATAGATTATCATAGGAGGGTTTTCAATATCACAGGTAATATACCTTCCTTGAAAATTGATGTGGTATTTATTTAGAGATACACAATACATTCCTAGGATGACAACTATATTGACCAAAGGAAGAATAAAATGATGTACAAGAAGCAAATTCCCAAAAATTCTACCTGCAATGAATCATATAATTGAGATTCAATAAATGTATAAATAGTGGGTTTCATGGATAATTCCATGTATAATTGTTATGGTAGAATTGTAACACCCTATGAAAATTATATAGATATTAAAGAGTCAGTAGATCTAGAATAAAATATTACATTTGCAGTTCTAAAGTGGATGGTAGGTGTACCATTCAACATGATGTTATCCTGCCCCTCATCAGATATAACAATTTCAAAAGATTACCCCTTTTCACTCGACTTAAGAGGTTGCTGACATCGATCATCATCACAAGACCTTGTGTTTGGGATGTATATAGAATAATGCCATTTCTCCAAACACATGTATCACTGAATCCCATTAAGTGAATTCTGTAAAGCTTTTTCTACATTATAATTTCAAGATAACTTCCTCCCATCACTTTTCCAATCATTTTCTTGAAGACCTTCCCATCCATAATTAAAATATTTATTAAACCCCCTAAGGAAATTTCCCATATGATTCTTCCGAAACATAAAGGGTAAATTAATCGTAATATTATTTTCTCCCTGGTTTTTAAACTTTACATTAAACTCCATATTCCACTTTTTTTCAAGTCCATGATATTAATACGTTACTTATTCCTCCATTTCAACATTGATTTCTAAATGAAAATATCTTCGTAGATAGTGATTTCTCAAATTACTAAATTCCTTTTGAGATTCGGATTTAATCCGCTAAATAACATATCTACATAAATGTCTTGATGGATGATAATTTTTATGTATATCATGCATGACTCATGAAATTAGATACATAGTACTGATATATTCATCATCCATTTGAATCATATCATCTATAAAATTCTCTATCATGGAATGATGAATTATATGAATGTCTGTATTCAATAACATTTTCATGAACTCGTCCCAATACCTAGATTAAATATCATCCTGATGCCTCCTATTCTTGATTAGAGTTCACCACTAATCTGCTTCTCCTAATAAATAAATAACAATAATGAATTTCTCATGCTTTGAACATTGAATAATAGAGAATTTATTTATAGTGTTACTAATCCATTGTTCTTAAACAAGTAAATCAAGAGACCATATGAAATAAGGTTGAAATTTCCCCATGAAATACTCAACAGAATTTTGTTCCCTAATTTTCTCATTTTGAAGTCCACAATGATTCAAATCATAAGAGAGTGGTGCTAGTATAATAATGTGGTTTTTCAACCCATATCCCAAAGACTTATGTTTTTAAGGAGGAAAATAATTGAATTTTCAATATTATTTTCCATTAATTTTGTTCCTTCGAGTACAATCCATTGACTAAAACCAAAGGCCTAGAGTAAGACATTTTTATCATAACGGAGAACCACATAATCATGAAAAAACAATTATATTATTTCCAACTTCTGAAAACATCCTTAATGTATGACAACATGGGTTTATCCTTTGTTATTCATAAATAAAATATATTTAAAATTTTCATTATAGTTTGTCATGTGTTTGTTAATTCCAAAAGAATAATCCTTTGGGGTGTCAAATCTGGTGTGCACAAAGGCCCATTGTCGATTACTATATTACCCCCAGTCAAACTAAGAACAACTTTTCACTGTTTTTACCCCTAGTTATATATGTTTCTGAGCCACATATTATTGTAGTATCTAGAAATGGATTTCTTTCTAGGAAACCACTCACTAGATCATTCACAAAAGTTCTTAGACATTTTTATATACATTGACTCAACCCTATACTTTTCCTTTTTCATTTCCATAGGGTTCTCAACATGATTTTCCTATCCCAGATTCTAAAGGATAACTAAACATTTCCTATGATATGGACTATTGAGACATTGTTTTTACCAACATTACCATTATAGAAATTTTTCAAAATACATAAAAATCATTCAAATAGATGCAAGAAGAGATAACTTGTCTTGTTCTTTTGGAAACATGGAAACAAAAAACATTAGTACATTAATGGGAAAATTATCAACAACTAGGTTCTTATTGACTATAACCCTTAAGGATTGACAATAATATTATTAAATTGAAATATGTGTAGGATAACATGATCATGAAAACAGAATATCATAACCTTCATATTAAAAATATACATATGAATCATGGAAAAAATCATGGTAGTTCATCATACATGAATAAAAAGGATGTAAATGATATAATATATGAAATCATAACATATAAGTTTGACATGGAATTTTGGAAAACTCATAAGTATATATAAATTTTAATATTAGCTGATGCCTGACATCCAAGAAATCATAATAGTCATGGTTCATTTCCATGGCCATGATAGTAGCATGGGTTCAACCCTCGCACCATAATAATAGTCATAGATCATATTCATGTCCATCATATTAGTCAAGGTTTACTCCCAAGAACATCCTAGTACCATGATTTCATTATTCATAACATCATAGTCTATCCCATGTGATATAAAACATTAACCAATGCATTTGGGGGAGATATAGGTCACAAAAATTAAATTATGAAATCTTTCATACGAGTTCCACAAGATCATAAATAAACAAATAATAATCCAAGAAATTAGATGGGTATCATGAACATGAATACAAATCCTAACCTTTATAAAGACAATATTTTCATTGTTATTTATTTGTATACATATACTCTTAAATGAAGATTTTTTGAAAAGAATATAGCCCATGAATGGAGGAAGGATTCATTCTATCAAAACATAAAACATTCAGAGATTTATTATGAATTGAAACATTGAATAATTTGACTATAAATTCTTGAGTTACTTCAGTGGATTTATCTTTGATGTAAAATAATTTTGAAATAACATTTAAAAATATGTTTTGATTAAAAATGTTTTTCTACTTTGAAAAATACTTTTTATTACATAAAATGTTTTGAAAACCATGTTCAATGAAAATCCTATTAAAATTTTATAATGTAATATGTTAAAAAAAGAACATATTTTTAAAATAAAATTTTTCCTTCAGAATAATATTAATATATACTTGGAAATAGTTTTTGAAAACATGGTTTTTGAATACAATAGATATCCATCCAAAGTGAGAGTTTGTATTATTTTTCTAAAAAACATATCTAAAGTACTTAAGAGTTGGAAAATAGTACTAATAATTGAGGAAATTTTGAAAAAATAGAGGATAAGGATTAAAAATAATATTATTAAATTATGAATCCTAATATTTCATCAAGGGACACATAATCTTAAAAAATCTATAATAAAATGATTCCATTGTATCAATAAACTCTTACAACATGGTGACTTGGGATCATACTATCCATGTAAGAAAAGGGAATTAAATAAATCTTAATATATAATGAAAATAATTATAATCATGATATAACATGTAAAATGTAATTATATACACCCCAAGCTGTAATTTATTTTCATAACCAAATAGGAATCTCAGAGAAGGTAAATTAGGAAAAAATTGTTTTACTAATATGGAAACTTTTGAAAGTTAAACCCCATGAAAAAGGATAGTAAAAAATGGAACATGAATAACCATAAATGGATTTATAATATAAATTTAATAAAATTACATTAATTATCTACACTACACAAAAATTATAGAGTGAGTATCCTAACATGTATCACAAAAAAATAAAAGGTATATTAAAATTACCATACCAATTGGCACGACGCTCTCTATACTTGTACAAGATTCCAGTATAATAAACATATGTCTATTATATATATTTTAAATAATAATATTATTAAATATATTACCATATATTTTTTTATTATGACTTTATATTACCCTCTTGTAAATGATCTTATGGAAACGTTTCACTACAAATAATATTTTCTTTGTTCATCAGCTGTGAATTCATTTGTTAAATCATTAATCCTTATAATTATATCATGATTCAAAAATTTGGAACATGATATAAATATCATGTATTTCCAGTATAATTATATTCAAATAATATATATAATAATGATGTATGTAATGGAATACACTATTCATGGAGATAGTAAGCCGTATGTACGCCTGAACATTGTATTCTATTTTTATTGTAGTATTGAAAGAAAGTATGTAAATTAAATATGTATATATATTTATATATATTTAATTATTATAGTATCATAAAAATATCATATATATCCTACAATTTCATTAAACCCATCATTAATACATTTTATGTGGTTTGTGAACGAATCACATCGCTAGGAGGGGGTGGTAGTCCACACTTCCTCAAATGATATTATAATATTAAAACCAAATAGAATTTAAAGAGATGTGTGTTGTAAGGAGGAAAAAATAAGAATAAATAAAAATTATTTATAATATATTACATATATAAATATATTTGTAATCATAATGGCCACCATGATTTTTGGTCTTGGAGACACGAACAATCATCATTTTGTTACAGAGTAGTTCGTCATAAATAAAAGTAGTTTGTCCAACAACAATTAAATGGATGTGTGTGTATGTGTGGGATAGAATAATTTCATAACAAAATCCTATTTTTTGGAAGATATAGGTCACATACCACAATTATAGAATGAAAATATATAATGGTGTGAATAATGGAAATAAATGATAGGATCATGAGAGAAGATGTTACCTTTAAATGGGGTTACTCTTTTTTGTTTATTCCAAAAAGATTAGTTAGGAATACTTACTTCAAAATGAATGTTTCAAGTTAGAAGAATGGATTGTTTATATGTTTATTGGGAATGTATTTTCCAAAAAAAAAAAATTTAATAGGTTCATGGAATGGGTAGAGGTGGTGGTTTTATATATGAATGGAAAAGGACTCACATTGAATTTTTAGAAACATGTTTAGTGTGAACATGTTATTAAATAATATTCTTTCCAAATAAATAAAACATAAGAATGTATGTTTTTTTGGAATATATTTGGATAGACAAGTTATGTTGTACAAGTTTATAGTTAATTTTAGACCTTAATTTTATGGTATAGTAAATAATTAGTCTTCATTTGGCCTTAACAGATGCGACAAATTTTAATCACTTTTACAAATCATTTTTATCAAACAATAACATGGAATTATTATAATAAAAAAATAACTGTTAATATAGTGTTTTATTTTAGATTTTTTATATTCAAATCACATAAGAATAAAAAATAATATTGGCACTAATCCTGTAGAAAGGATGAAATAACAAGTCTTAAAGTAGAAAAAATGATCAAATGTTCGTTAAGATATTATATTCAATTTAAAGAGAAATTATTTATAATGAATGAGATTTTATAAATTTTTATAATATGTATCTAAAGGTATATTATAAAAAATTTATAGTATCATATAACATCATGAATTAATTAATCAAAAATTGATTTGTTTACTAAAAGTTATAATTTTTCATTATTCAAAAAAATGGTGTTTCTCGAAAAAAATCCCAAAAAAATCCACCCTACTATAATTTATAGTTTCTAAATTAGAAAATTATGTTATTTATTAAATTAAATTTCTAAATGTGTCTAAAATTACTTTTATTTTTATAACTAGTGCATTATAGGAAAAGAACTTTTTAAACATAAGAAGAATTTTACAAAAAAATCCAATATTTTTATTATCAATATTTTTTTTATATAAACCCATTATATACAATATTTGAAAAGTAGATATTACTATTCATATAGGATATTGAATAATTATAATATTTCAATAATTAAAACTATTAAAAGGGATTTTTCATAGAAACTCAATGTTATGTGTATCGTACACTAACTCAGTATTGTGTGCATCATATGACAAGTCTGTTTTGCATGTGAGTAGATTCATTAACATAGTGAATTCAAATATATAAATGAAAATATAATATTAATCGAAAAAAATAATTTCATAAAAACTAGGGTTGTTACAATAATATTCTCTATCTCATTAATTCCTACAAATTAAGCATTTTCTTGATCCTGTGAGACAGATTCCCCAGTTTCTCCATCCACATTTATTACATTAGATAAATAGATTCATTTTCCCTCTATGTTCTCCACCACTAGAGATCAAATCCAATTGAATCATTAGAATATTTTATTTGTTTGAGAGTTTTTTAAGTTATATGTTGTTAATCATATTTCTGAAAAACATGTTAGAAATGAACAAGTTTTAGTTCACTCCGGTCAACATCCCATTTGGTTGCTCATTTTCACTAACTTATCCTTTATGTTCAATGATAACATGTATCTTTTTAGTTTTATACATTTACTAAAACACGAATGCATGATTTATCAAACAATTGTCAAAGAGTAAAAAATATATAATCATTTATAAGGAAACTAAAACATGACACATTATTTTCAATATAAAACATATTAGGTTTAACCTAGGTTATTTATTTATGTAATATATTAAAATCCTTTATAATATTTTTTAATGAAAATGTATACTATCTTAAGAATATCCATAGAGTCTTTCAAGCTAGGTTTGAAATAAGCTTTGTTTTAATGTTACATGTTACCCTTTAGTCAAGACAAATGAAACTTTTTAGATTCGTTACCCCTAGAAACATATTATTTAGTGCAATATACACTTGTAGTATGAAAATCTAGATGTATATTTATGTATACTGATACAATATCTACCTATAAAAAAATATGTTTTCTTATATTCTTATCCCTGCAATCTCTGGTAAGGTTATGTTTTCTGATATATGTTTTTCTAAATCTAGATTCAAGGTTTCTCCTAAACATCCTCAAATACCTGCTAGTGAAACTTGTCCCTGGTACACTCAGAGTTGGTGTTTAATAAAATTAACATGATATGATTAGAATGAATCTGACCCACACTGATCAATGAGTATTGTAGTATTAGTAAACATGATATATACAATAGCATCTTATTACCAATTAATACACTAATTAAAGTATAATTTTTTCCTTTTGATGATAACATTATTCCTCTTAGAATACACTTTCATATCCTTATTAGTAAACATAATTGATTCAAGGGAAATGAAACCAAATAATGGTGACATCAAGTACTCATTAAAGGTAACGTATAAAAGAATCAATAATGAATAAATTTGTATATTAAATATGTTATTGTTATAAATGAACACACAATCTATTTAATCAATATGATTTGAATGAAATGAATTCTTAGATAATTTCAAAGGAAAATGTGATGGATAAAAAATAATAATAATAATAATAATAATAATAATAATAATAATAATAATAATTGGTTTCTCAACGAAGTTAATACATAAATTTTGGGCATCATGCCTGAGGAACATTATAAACTATACCACCAAGACCACTCACATGACGGTTTAAAACTAAAAGTAGAAACTAGTTATCTTTTCACCAATAATTTCTCTTGTGAGAAACTGTTGGGGCATCAAGGGGTAAAATAATATATGGTCCATAGCCATCAGTACCTATCAAAGTCATTCCTCAAATTGAGTCATCGATTAAAATTATAAAAAATATTCATTGTCAATTATCTTTATTAAATAATAGTTACATAATCCCTAGTATTTACATATATAATAAAATATCCTTCAAAGTAACTACCATATATATAATGGTATAGGATTCAAGACATAAATGTATCCACGATAAATGATATGGATAATTTGGATAAATTTGAATATCAATGTTATTAGTAAATAGAATCATTTAATAGGTTTACCAAAATGAGCCATTGAATTGAATTTCAATAATAACTTTATAAAAATAAAAAATTAACCATAAATATGATTAATAAGGATGTTATCCACAATATATTTCTGAAGTTCAGAAAAAATAAATGGTGTTTGTCATTGAATAATGTAATCACAATAAAAATAACATTTAAAAATATCTTGATGAAAATATAGATTTTATATTTAAAAATAATTTGATTTTCCATTTCATCAAAATCCAATTTTGAATAAAATATCCTAAAAACACACCCATTTACTCATTAAATTCATGATTCAACGAAAATATGTCTGGTAATACCATAAATTCAATAAAAATTATAAATAATTTATTTGGTAATGTAAGAAGCATAGAATAGATCCTTATTCGAAAAGAGGGAAAATGATTTCATTGAAAAGAACAATAGAATAAAAAATGGATAGAGGTGTATGTAAAAATTAATATTTTAAACGTTAATTTTTTCACAAATTTATTTCAAGATCTTGGTTTGTTGAAGAAAATTGGTTCACCGATTAAAGAGATAAATGATGTAGGTTTTTCATTAAAACCAATTAATGTATTTGGAGTACCAATGGGTCGGTTACTGGTTATATTACTTGAAAATGAAATTAATAACTTTATAAGAATAAAATTAAATGATTTATTATATAATTACCATATAATATCCTATAATGGAAATAAAATTACAAACAATGCAGAACAAAATTAGATTATGATGTAAACACTTTAAAAGGCCATAAAATCGAATTTTGATTCAATAAATAAATAAACTATCTATGTCAACAATAAATCCACATAAAATAATTTTAAATTCAAAATTATATAGTAAAATGAGATAAAACACCTAACCTTATAATATTAATCAAAAAACTAATATAACCTAGTGGAAAAGAATCAGGTATTGAATGTTTATACAACATAGTAACTTTAAATTCAAATCCCATTAGAATAAAAAATTCAATATTAATATTAAAAAACATAAAGATAAAATAATTTATTGCATAATATATAAAAAATTTCGATTGATACACTATAGAAAATATATAATGGGATAATATGACATTTATCTCAGTAATACAAAATGTGTGATGAAAATGACTTACATTGTGTTTCTTTTGGGTGAACGTCCTTTAAACTCATGTATAATGTTTTTAAAAAATTAATAACTTGTAAATAAAAATTTATCATATTTATAATAAAATATATGATCTTCTTATAATATATCATGTCCCCTTTGATAACAATATTTTATTATTTTCATTATTTCAGATGATTATTTTCATGTTTTTGGATTATGTTTTGACATGTTATTTTTATTACCATTAAATATAACTAGATCTCACCATATATAAAATATAAAACAAGATTTAAATATTATACATATTCATTATAATTTTATTTATCATAATCTATAATATTTAGATATTGGAAATGAATTTTTTTGTTAATGGATATAGTAGTTTGTACATACGCATGGAGGATAATTCAATTTATTATTCATATATAAAATAATTCAATTGAAAAGAGATATATGTATATAATAATTATTTTATAATATTAATTTAACATATTTTACAAAATTATATCTAATATATCTTTGATACATTCCATGTATATCCTGAATGAATCAAATATCATTGAGGAAGATGGTTTTCTACACATCCCCAAATGATGTTATCATATCCAATCAACATAGAACACTTGAAGATATTTTTTATAAGAATTACATAATAATAAATACATTATAAATATAATATATTTAAAATATAAATGGGGATTCCATCATAATTCCCACAATGAGATGTGGTAATGGAAATATTAACATCATTGTTTTGTGACACGATATATTTTTGTAAACACAAACTTTATGTTCAATATCCCATTTATGGATGAGTTTGTATGTGTAGGCAAAATTGTTAACATAAAATCAAATCATTATATATGTGCTAATAAATTTATTATATAATAATTATATAATGTTAAATAGAGGAATTTTAGAAGAAAATAATGTAAAAAATGCATGCTGATAAAATTTACCACTTCTTTGGGTAACTTATTTTGGTTTTCAACAAAGGGAATCTTTGTTTAATTTATTACCAAAGTGAGGATTATTGGATGAGGGTATAGATATTATGAGATTTTTAGGGATTTGTATAATCCAAATTGATTTAAATATTCCATGAAGTTATAGGGGTGAGTGCCTTTTATATTTGAGGAGGAGTCATATTCATATAAATTTCTAAAAAGGGAGTTCACTGACATTTTTTTCAATGAAAATTTTATCCAATAGTGGAAAAACGTAAAAATAGAGTATTGGATCTATATACTAAATAAAATGTTTTTTTTATAATTTTAAATCTCTTTCTTTCTTTTATGTATATGGTTTAGTTCCTTGTCCAACTTAATTTTACCTAAATCGCTCTAATTAATTTTTACTACATTCCTTAGTATTTTTTTGTAACAACCTAACATGAACATATTAGAAGTCATAAATTATTATGATTAAAAATATGGAATTTATTTTTTCTAATTACAATCACATAAGAGGCATAAATTAATTTAAAATTAAATCTAAACATGGGACGATATAGAAGGTTTTAAAATTTATACTATTCAATACATTTCTACGTTTTATAGACATTTCCATTGTGAAATTTATTCCCATGTAATTAAATATATTAAATAAAATATTTTCGATCTAATTGTAATATAATGAAAATTACAAACATATTTAAAATATATAATTAAATTTGATCAAAAGTATTTTTTAATTAAAATTCAATATTTTTTAATATTAAGAAAAAATTTAACTTCACTGAAAAATACCAAAAGTATCACCTAATATAATTTTAATGTTATAATTTAAAAGTTTATTTTTATTTTTTCTTACAAAATTTATAAATGTTCCAAAATTTATAATTAAATTATGTTCTCCATTAAAATTTACTAAAACTACCTTTATAAATATATTGCTTGTATGTGTAATATTATGTTCATTCATAAATTATGATGATAAAATATTTAGGATTAATGTAAAAAAAGTTCCAATATATAACAAAAATAATTCATTAATATAATTTTATAATTTTATTACTGTTATAAAACTCTTATGTTACCATAAAAACAATTACATTATTTTAAACATTTAACGATTAATTTCATATTATATTTTTGTGATCTATATATATTAATAAGTTAGTGAATAATATACATATTATCTAATTTAATAGGGAGGGTATATATTATTATATTATATAATAATATTTTAATAATATTGTTTTTGTTTGATAAAACTCGATCTCATGTTTAACGAATGATATTCAAGAAAGTCTTTATTGCCAATAATGAATGATCACTCAATGTTATGTGTAATGAAAGCTATATAATATAATGAATTTTTAAAAAAAATTGGATATAAAAAAAGTTTCAATGGGGTTATATTTATTTCTATGTTTGGTGTTTCATGTTATACAAAATTTTGAATAAAAATTAGACTTCTAGAATTTTTAGTTAGATACATTATCCTAAGAAAAAATAAAATTATGCCTCTCAATTTTAAAATGATCGTTGAAATATAGGGTTTGAAAATTTGAGTATTAATTTTTTGAAATCCCACATCATTAGAATAGTTAATAAATTATACTCTTAAAAAGTAATTATGAGATGTATAAATGTCACCTTAAATAACTTATGACTAGTTTTCGATATATGACTACAATACTAGAAACTGAAAATGTGAAATTAATTTAAAATTGTTTATATTTATAATGATTTATTACATTTATCCTTCACGTACAAGTAAATTATTAATGGAATACTGATGGCCTCAAGAATATAATTCAATGTAATTTTAAAAGAACACCATTTCAATAAAAATAATGACATTAGGATAAAAAAATTTTTTTTAAAAAAATCCTGAAATTGATGAATTCATATGTTTACTAATAATATGAAGAAATTTAATTACACAAAATGTATTAATTATTTAAAAATAACATCATCTTCTGGATTTCAATCTTGAAAATTCTATATTTTCCCTTAATGAAATTAATATCCTAGATTGTACCCTTTATTATGCACTAAATATTTAATTTAATGGATCATAATACCCATAAATGAAGTCATTATATAAGCCTATAACTATTTTATAAATCCAATATGTTTAAATAAGTAATATCTGATCTTAAAAATTATCACTAATGTTTCATAATTAATTTTGTTCTTTCAAATTGTTTATATAAAAATTGTTAAATATTATATCAGATATCATATAGGCTAGAGGTAGGAATGATACCATTGTTTGGTCATCAGTTCAAGACCCTAAATTTTTTCGTATTTGATGGGTACCAATTTGGTATTCAAATTTTCCATTTTGTAATACCATATTTATATAATTTATAAAATATAATGGAAAACCTTGAGATTTAATCATTAAATAAACTTTTAACTATGATTTTCTATATATCCCCAATAAAAAAAATTTCCATAAATTTATTTACAAAATATTCCATCCATAGTAAATATTGTATCCTTTAGAATAGTAAAATTATCCTTTTAATTAACGATTTCTTTACAATTATGGCAATAAACTAAAAATTTATCAGTGGGATGATATTTATTTCATTCTATAATTTTATTTATTTTTATTTTGAAACAATTTTCCTAATGTTTTTCTTTGCCAGACATAAAGAATTTCCAAATTCTATTGAGTTAGTATCTTGGGATTCTACATACATATTTCTTGAAATATGGAAATTGGTCCTTTTTTCCTCTACCATCTCCAACACCCGGGCAGTTATGAAACATTATCATTCTCTTAACTGGTGATACTGATAGTTTTTAAGTTATATATTGTTAATAAATATTTGGAAGAATAATTAGGCATAATCATGATATTATTCACTCCAATAAACATACCATTTGGTTTCTCATTGTCACCACATAGTCCATTATGTAAATTTTAACAAGACTACTTCAGGTCCCAACCATTGACTCAAACAATGATTCACAGTGTGAGTATCAATAGTCATAGTGAAAAAACATATAATCATATATAATAAATCTAAGTCATGAAAACATATTTCAATATAATACACATTATTTTTAAACATGGTAATTTATTTTATTTATATATTCAAATATTTCACAATTATTTTCTAAACAACATGTAAATTATATAAAGAAAATTCTCAAGGAATTTAAAACTAGGTGTGTAGTAATTCCCATTTACATGTACCAGGTTACACTCGAGTCTGCCCTGAAGAACATTTTCTAAGATGTTATGTTTATTTACATTTCTGCATGATTTATGTCTACTTGTTTTACATAGATATATATGTATTTTAGAATGTCTATAATTACATATACATTACCAAAATTATATGATGTTATTTTATAAATATCCTCAAATTATACATTAGGTTTGTGTGGCCTAATCTATGATTTCATGAACCTGGTTTCAATTGATTCTAGTATGTTACCTCTGATGCCAAATATTGAAAAACTACCCCAATAATCATAGAGATAGTTTCTACTACCTTTATATTAGCATGATTACATGGAATCAAATTAAAAATGATCAAAGATATATGTAGTCTTGGTAAACAATATATATACATGGCTCTCGTGTTGTGAATGAATATAATAACTAATATATAATATTTTACTTTATATGATAAATTTATTCCACTTAGCATATATTAGAATATCATTATTAATACACTTTATAGATTTCTGAGAAAGGAAACAAAATAAGGGAAAACTCAAATGCTCGTTAATAGAAAATTATAGAAAAAAATAATGATTCATTGAGATAATAAACATAGAAAACAAATAAAAGAACACAAAAACCATATAATCAATAAATAGGTAAGAAATTGCATAAATAGTATGTCAATGTATATATATGAGAACACATTTCTTTCAAATAACTAATAAATGAATAATAAAAATTAAAAGGTAAATATTTGAATTGAGTTCCATTTATTCAATATACTGATAATGAAATTCATCAATAGATAATTTCATTGGAAAAATATCATTGATAAATAACATCAAAAATATCCAAATTCAAAATGATGGAAATTCATTTTTATTAGTAGTCATGTATATGGAACATAAAAACATATACCTTAAATATATTTCATACGTTGATTTAAAATTATATTTAGAAACCCAATTAATCAATGATACTAATCTTCCTCATGCGATCTGATCGATGCATAGAGGTACTATATGATGTTTGGGAACTAAATATTCCTACATGTCTTAATCATTCTTTATTTCATGTAATAGAAATAATTAGTAACCAATATTCAATATCAAATACCATTATTGTATAACGAATATATATTTATCAATATTTCAATAGATAATAAAATTAAAATCAAGGTAATTACTGTGTGTAAAATATAATACAGTTTATGAAATAAACATATCCATCATAATTGAAATGGATAATTAGGGGAAGTTTAAAGTTCAATAATCACATGAAATTAAATATTATAAGGGGACAAAAAATTTATCAATGAAATGAATGTCAATAAAAACCATTTCCAAATAAATAATAAACCATATAGATGAATAATATTGATGGTATTAATAAAACATATCCTGAGTGTAGTATAAAAATAGGGTTATCTTGTTGATTAATGGAGAAACTTTAAAAATAAATCCAAAAAACTGTTCTTGAGGAAAATATAGTATTCATTTTGGAAATTAATATGATGTTAATTTTTTCCAAGAAGATTGTCTCAATAAATTTCATAATAAAATAGTCAAAACATTATGTGTAAGATTCAATGAAATGATTGTGGGTAATTCCATAAATTCCATACAATGTAAAAAATATTAGTTTTATATTGTAAAAATGTTAAAAAAAATTCCTTGATTGAAAAGTGAGAGGATAATTCATTGAAAATAATATTAAAGTAAAAGAATCAATAAAATTTCATCGATATATAATGATTGAAAGTATACATAATTTTTTTAAAACAGATTTTTTTAAAAAAACATATTCTCAATCTAAAGGGAGAAATGATGTTGAGTTTTGCTCAAAATATTTTTTAGAACATTTTCAGTACAAAGAGTGAAACAATTATACTATTACATGAAAGAGGTCATGGATTAATATATTAGTTTAAAACTATTGAGTTTATTTAATTTTGATAAGATAATTTGTTTTAATTGAAATTAAATTTTTCCAAATCTCAAAAAAAATTAAATTGTGAATTAAACCCAAAAAATAAAATATCATTTATGTGAGAATAAATAAATGAATAGAATATGTTTCTCAATTGTAAATAAACATAAAACATGTGGAAATAAAACAATATAAAATAAAAATTCTTTTCACACATAATAATAGATTACTAAAGATAACAAGGATTATAATATAACCCCATGAAAAGAAAACATGTTATTAAATTTTTTACCATGGGGTTTATTTTAATCATATCACATTGAGGAGGTGATATTCAAGAAATCCATAAATGATATTATTGTATCACCAAAGCATGAACCAAATATATGATTGATAAGAATTTTATAAAAATGAATACATTTTAAATATCATATATAAATTATATAATTAGGGGTCCCATCATAATTCTCATAAAAAAGATGTGGTAATGGAAAAAAACAAAATCATTTTGTAAGGAGAGTTCACTGTGCACACAAATTGTAAGTATGATATCAATTTGAATTAATTAAGTTCATTTATTGGTTAAACCCCTAATATATTATCATATATATCTATTTAAGGTACTTATTGTATTATATATTCATGATATAATGGGAAATAATCTGTGTGGACAAGGAAACAACCTAAAAACGATTTGTTGAGGAATGTTACCTCATATTCGAGTAACGTATTTCGGTTTGCACCATAGTGATTCATATATGGATTTCATCACAAAGTGTTTAATATAGAATTAAGTGTTTAAAATGTGGATCTTTTTTTTTGGAATGTGTTCAGTGAGACACATGTCTTGAACGGTGTGAATATGTTGTAGGAATGACTTCTTTTATAATGGATGAGGGGTTTCATTCTTATAAATTTTTTAAATAAGAAATTCCACACATATTTTTTAAATTTAATGTTTCTCTAATAATCAATGAAATAAGTTAAAATATATAATAGTATGGACATATAGACCCATATTTTATTTTCGAAAATTTTCTAGTTCATTTTGGAACTTATGATTATGGTTTAGTCCATTGATAAGAATGATTTTACATAAATCATTTTAATTAATGATTACAAAATTAAGTAATATTTTGGTTAAAAACTAATTTTAAATTATTATAAATTATAATGTATTAGTATTTCAAATATGTAATCCATTTTTAAAAATTTTAATCATCGATGTGGCTGCAATTAATTTAAAATTAAACATGCAGGTGAGATGACAATACAAGGCTCTAATGTAAAATTGTTCAATAGTTTATTTTATAAAAAAAATTAAATGTGATATTGATTCCAATGAAATTAACTTCATTTATTGATATAAATAATCTAATTATACATTAATACAAATTAAATTAAAATTTTAACTATATAAATAAATAAGATGAAAACTGAGTTTTCAATTTAAATTTAGTATTTTTTTCACCAATCATAATACAAAAATACAACAAAATAAACATAAAATAATATTAATTTTATTATTTTGAAAGAAATTTTTATTTTGAAAATTTAAATTTATATTAATTAATATATTTTGACTTAAAATTCATTCTCTATTAAATGGATGAAAAATTGCATTTATACAAATATGTTTATTTTTGTATAATATTGGTTCTTATCATATCTTCAGACAAATGTCTCACACCCCGACCTGATTCTTCTATTATTTAATTACTTTACAGATCATTTTTTGTTTAAGATGCTTTTTCTTCATCGTGCTGTCATCCCGCAATGTTAAGGGTGAGTACGTGGAGTTCGCATGGATGCCCAAGTGGCTCCGAGTCATGGTACGTTCTTACGCAATGTTTTTAAAGGTTGTGCCATAAACACACATTTTTTTTAATTTATTTATAAAACAATATGAGTGGGGAGTACCGGGTGGCACGATCAAAGAGTAGCATGATCGACAGCGTTTTTGACCGCACACGAACCCCGTGACTGCTCGGTTTTCAAATTATGTAAATGAATTAATTATATTGTAAGTGAAATAATATAAAATAATTTAAAGTAAATAAAATGGATTTTTTTATATCTTAAATGTGTAATGGTAATAATAATAATGATATGTTTTTTTAATAATAAAATTTTTATTATTATTTTTTTATATTATTATTATTATTATTATTATTGTTTATTAATGTAATTAATATTAATATTATTTAAAAAAAATACTATGAAACCCTAGGGGGGCCTTCACCCCCCCCCCAATGTTTTTTCTCTCCCTGTGAGCGGTGCGGCACCCGCCCCTCTCCTCCCTCGCAACACCTGGCGACCACCCCTCTCCCACTCCCCTCGCCGCACGGGGCTCCCGTCCGACCCCGCCTCCCAACCCCGCCTCCCGACCTCTGCCTCCGACTGACGCTGTCGCAACCCCTCCCCATGACGTTGTCCAACCTCTAGCAGTCGTCACCTCTCCCGACTGAGCCACCTCCCGATCCCGGCTCCCGCTGCCCCAAACCTGGTCGGTAGCTACCTCCGCCGCCCTCCGGCCCTGCTCCCGGTTCCACCTCCCAGTCCGGCTGGACCCCCCTTTTGTCCGGCTATTTTCCGGCGAGCAAAAACCTGTGACCCGCGCCGGCAACTGCCCCCCGTCGTCCTCCGGCGGCACTCCCCCGTCACAAACAGCACCCTGCCCGCCGTTCCGCGCCGCCCCTGCCGGCGCCACCCTCATTGTACCGGTGAACTCGACTACCTGTGGCCTCCTCCGCTGGTTTCCCTCTTGTGTCGGCCACCTCCCTTTACCGATGTCGGCTCCCTGACACGCCTCATGACCGCCTCCCGCAGCTTCTTCGCACTTCCTCTTTGCCGCGCCGGCATCCGCCTTGGCACGCCGGCCTCCGCCTTACTGCGTCGTGGTCATGGCTCCCCTCGCCGATAGCCATCCTCTCTCATGGTCCCGAGTATATTTTAGTTCGATTAATTTTGGTGTTTTTATGCAATTTGATTAATTCCTCAATGTTGTGTTTGTGCCTATTTGTTTTCATGGTGGTGCGGGTGTGTGAAGGGACCACAAGGCTCAGTTCATCCTTCTGCTATAATGGCATTGCTTCTACACTTGGTTTGAGGTAGGCGAATAATAGTTTATCCTTTCTGATGCATTATTTTAACACTTTCATTATTTAAATTATTTATTTTGTTGATTTTCATCCTTTTTGTATCCCTTATTATTGTGTTATTATGTTTATAATTTTATTGAATGTGTTAAAAACATATATTTTTGTGAGTCCTTGATTATGCCTGTGTTGAGCGATTTTGGTGCATCTTGGGTAAATGTGTTATTTGTGTACTTTTAGTTTTTGAAGGTGATATTAAATATTTATAACAAAAAAGGGGGGTTTCAAGAGGTCTCTGTTTTTGTCTATGTACTTTTATATGAATCATGTGTATTTTTAGTGTAAACCATTTTTTTCTAGTTGGAATTGTTTTATAAATTTTTTAAAAGTTTTATTAAATTATGAACGAAGTCCAAAACATGCTTAAGAAGAATTTTGGGGTGCGTGTGTTTCTAGGATGATAGGTGGTGTCTTTGATAATTATAATTTTGGGTAAATTTGTCTTAGCGTTGGAATTACAAAGAACATGTATTTTGGTTGGCTGTTTTAAAATGGTTTCAGGTTTGAGTTTGGTTTGAAATCAAAGGTAGATTTTATAAAAATTCATTATTTTGTGAATCGTGTTGGTTTCTAGAAATGATTGTGGTTGGACAAATGTGTGTGACCAATTGGAAACTTGAAATGTTTTATGAAATAGTTTAAATGATGTGAAGGCCCGGTTGAAACTTTGTTGATGTGAAATGATTATATATGTATATAGGGGGTCCTCTTATCTAGGATAACCCTTTATGTGTGAACGCATAGGAAGCGTCTGTGTTTGGGGTTGGAAAGTGCAGTGAGATGAGTCACGCGTGCGAGGGGCTCCTACTTACATAGTGATATAACTACCATGGGTTCCTGGGTGTCTTATATACTATTGTGTGACGATTGCTCACCAGCCCCGATTAGGCAGGTTGGTGCCCACTGGTAGATTGAGAGGCCATATGGGATTTTCCACTGATTTTTTCGCGAGGGCAATCAGTGGTTTATAGACTATGGGGCTTCACCATATACCGAAAGGTGGTTCCAAACCGTGTGTGTCCATGGGTTTTCCAGGGATGTTCAAGATCTCCCATGGTTTCATCCTATAACTTGTTTACACCCTACTTCACTGGTTTATTTTCAGCCTGCACTGTTTACCTGTTTCTTTATAGCACAACCTTGATATCATCTATACCTGGTTTTTTATATAAAATAGAAAATGGATTGAAAATGATTTATAGTGTGCGTTGGATTTTCAAATGGGAAAAAGGTTGTTGTTTATTTTAAAATGTGAAAATCCTATTTTTATAGTTGTATTTCAAACTTATGTTAATGGATTGTTTGAGGAAAGGACATACTTGGATTCAGTGGTTTACTTTGGCATCCCTACTGAGCATTTTGTGCTCACGCCTATCTTTTACTTTTTCAGTTGCAGGTTCTGCTTTTCTTAAGGTTTTTCTTTAGTGACTTCTCATATTGGGATCAAGTCTTGTCTTTGGTTTGGTGGTGACCTTGAAGGTCACATTGAGGTATGTCCAGATTTTTTTTCTTTCTGTTGCCGGTTTTAGTTTTTAGTTTTTGTCTTTAAATGTTTTCATGTCTTTATTTTATGGGCCATATCTTTCCCACTTGTTGGTTTTGATGCTCGGCACTAGTTGCCAGCCCGTGGGGATTAGGAAAGCCCTTCGGGCCTTGTCGCGCACCGGCTCGGGTGACCGGTTCAGGGTCGACCCGAGTTGGTTCGTGAAAAAATGGTATCAGAGCCAGGTTGTTATTTGGGGGTGTTTGGTAGTTGGAGATTAGGAATTTCGGGACTCGAGTGTTAGGTACGAGAAAATCATCATGAACCCTTTCTTGTTCCGAACCTCGAGTTACCAGGGGTGGTACATGACTTGAATTTTTTGCCTTTGTTTTGGATTGAGGGATGACAACGGAGGCAGACTGGTGTTACGTCTTGACTTCACATGGAGTAGTGACCCATTTGGAGTCCGAGTACCTAGATTAAAATCCCTCCTAGTTGTTAATGCTTACATGGGGAATGGACCACTACCATGTCATCGAGTTAAGCTTGACTACTAGTCCCTCACGCCGCTAGTTTGATGCACGTTGGACGTCATCTTGGTTTCGGTTGGTGTAAGTGTACTTTTGAGGAAAAAAAGTTTTTTTATTTTAAATAAAAGAAAGAATGTTTTCTCTAAAAAAAATTTAAATTGGTAAAGTGAGTTTTGAAATTGACTGTGTTTTGGTTTCAATGTTTGGTACTCATTTGAAGTTGGTAAGGAAATGGTTTGGGTGCGACCATTGGTATTCCTTATGAATGATCGCATGTGTGCGGGTTTGTGTGAAATGTGCATGAGAGGCACTTGTTCGTGGATGAAATGAGTGGAATAGATGGACACACATGCGCCGATTCATGAGATGACATTGGTGTTTAATTAAAACCAATGGTTTGACCTTGTCTTTCTAAAATGATTTTTGAAAGAGGAAAATGATTTTAGAAATTGGATTTTGATTTAGAAAGTGGGTTTTGTATTTGTAAAGTAGACTTTAAATAAGGTGTTTTTGAAATTGAAATGAAATGGTGATTTTCACAAGTGTATTTTTGGTGGGAGAGCCAGTTGATGGTTTGAAATTGTCCCTTTGATTATGTTTTGTTTGTATTCTGATTTTTGGATTTGTGTTTTTATGTTGTTTATAGAATATCACCCAAAAATATCCCTAAAGCTTCTTAATGAGTCATGCCCAGTTTTTGTTCCTTCTCGGATGTTGCCTATTCTAAGTGGTGATCGAGGCCCACTAGAAGAAGAAGAGTGGCTTGAAGAGGTGGAGCGTTTCATCAAAATTTTGGGGACTCCCAAGAATGTTAAGGTTCATGCCGTTACGAGATTGTTTAAGGGTCCATAATTTCCCCACCATCAATGCAAGTTGGAATGGCATGGGATGTCTTTAATACCATTTTCGTCCAATGTTTTATACCTAATGAAGTGAAGGCGATGAAAAAGGGAGAGCTCGTACATATTCAACAAGGTCAGCAAACGGTGAAGGCATATGTTGACCATTTCAAGGAACTGATTATCTTTTCTCCAGAGGTAGCGTCGCATGATCTCATGAAGACCTATCTTTTCACCAGGGGTCTTCGTTTGGAGATCGAGGAACATGTCCTCCCCCCTAAAGATAGTCGTTTCTAGAAGACGTTGGAGGAAGCATTTTTAGATGAGTTGGTTTCTAGAGTGTCGGTGGTCAGTAGTCCAGCATACCCAGTTGTCTGTAAGGTTTCCCCATATGGCGAGGAAAGGATGCGAGAGGAACCTTTTCCTAAGGAGTTATCCCCTTCGGCTACGGTTTCCTGTTTGTCTGATCATTCAGTGGTATGCTATCAGTGCCATCGTTTTGGGCATTTAGAGCCATCCTGTCAGAACCCACCAAAGACATGTCATCGATGCGACTGTCTGGGTCAGCTGGAGAAGTTTTGCAGGAAACAACTCTTGAAGAAGACGTCCTAATCGGAGGATTCTAGTGCCTGACTGTGAGGCAGGAGATGCTTCCGCCATCAGAGCCCCAGCCACAGATCTCAGGGTGGAGCTCGCACACAGTCAGGTGTTTCCGGAGAGATGTAAAGCCTCGACTCAGTTTGTGTGTTTCATGTTTGAATAGAGACTTTTTTTAAAATCTTTTCGATCATGTTTCACAGCTGATAGATTTGTGTCATTCATGTATGTTCACCATTTTATTGTGAAGTTCTGATGAATATGTTAAATTTTAATTCAACCAGGCTTGTGATTTGATTGTGTGATTCAGAATCGTGCATTTCTCTTGAAGTGTGTTTGACCCTTTTATGGGCTGATCTTGGTTTAGTTGTGTTCATTTGGAGATTTTTGTGTCTTGTGGAACTGGGGAGCTGTTTTTTCAAATCACTGTCAGCGTTAAGTCCTTCTCGTGGGTTTTCTTTAGTGTTTATGGTTTTTGGTTTGGATTGGTTGAGAGTTCCCATGTGGGATCCTCTCTCCGTGGTGATGTGCTTGGGTTTTAAATTTCCGTTCTAGTTAATTATTTGTGGTTCGGAGAACCCTCTCGTGTTTTCCCATTCTATTGTGATGAGGTTTCTCCTGAGTTGGTCGGGTGTGACTTGTGGAGTGAATAGTCACCCCAATGTTCTTGATTTTTCTCTATCACATTCTTGTTTGGGCATGGACTTGAGTTCTGGTAATCCTCTTTCTTGGTGACATTCTAGGGTCGGAATGTTTTTGTGGTGTGGAGAATTGTCACACCCCGACCTGATTCTTCTATTATTTAATTAATTTAAAGACTATTTTGTGTTTAAGATGCTTTTTCGTCATCGCGCGGTCATCCCGCACAGTTATGGGTGACTATGTGGAGTCCGCACGAATTCCCAAGTGGCTCCGAGTCATGGTCTGTTCTTACACACAGTTTGTAAAGGCTGTATGACAATCACACAGTTTATTTATTTATTTATAAAACAATGTGACTAGGCAGTGTCGTGTGGCACGATTAAAGAGCAGCATGCTCGACTGCATTTTTGACCACACACGAACCCCGTGACTGCTTGGTTTTAGAATTATGTAAATGAATTAATAATTTGGTAAGTGAAATAAAATAAAATAATTGAATGTAAATAAAATGGATTTATTTATTTATATTTTAAATATTTAATGGTAATAAAAATAATTATATGTTTTTTTAATAATAAAATTGTTATTATTTTTTTGGTTATATTATTATTATTATTATTTTTGTTTATTAATGTAATTAATATTAATATTATTACAAAAATACTTTGAAACCCTATGGGGGGCTTCGCTTCCCCCCCACCCCACGTTTTTTATCTCCCTGTCAGCGGTGCGGCACCCGCCCCTCTCCTCCCTCGCTACACCCAGTGACCGCCCCTCTCCCGCTCCCCTCACCACATGTGGCTCCCGTCCGACCCTGCCTCCCGTCTTCTGCCTCCGACCGCCGCTGCTGCTGCCCCTACCCGTGAAGTCGTCCGAACTACAGTAGTTGCCGCCTCTCCCGGCTGAGCCGCCGCCCAATCTCGTCTCCCGTTGTCCCGATCCTGGTCAGCAGCCGCCTCCTCTAGCCTACGGCCCAGCTCCCGGTGCCAACTCCCTGTCCGGATAGACCCCACATTTTTCAGACTATTTTCCGGTGAGAACGAACTCGTGACCCGTGCCAGCAACCGCCCCCGCCGGCCTCTGGCTCCGCCTCCGACCGCCGGTCTCCGGAGGCACTCCCCCTTCACGAGCACCACCCCATCCACCGTTCTGTGCCGCCCCTGATGGTGTCGCCCTCATTGTTCCGGTGAATTCGACCGCCCGTGGCCTCCTCCACTGGCTACCCACTTGCACCGACCACCTCCCTTGGAACTGCCGGCTCCCTGCCTCACCTCCCGGCTACCTCTCGCAGCTCTGCCGCATCTCCGCTTTGCTGTGCTGGGCTCCACCTTTTCGTACCGGCCTCTACCTTGCTGCGGCATGGGTGTGGCTCCCCTCTCTGGTAGCAATCTTCTCTCCTAGTCCCGAGTATATTTTAGTTTGATAAATTTTGATGTTTTTATGCAATTTTATTAATTCCTAAATGTCGTGTTTGAGCCTGTTTGTTTTCTTGGTGGCACGGGTGTGTGAAGGAACCACGAGCCTCAATTCATCCTTCCGCTATAGTGGTATTGCGTCTTCACTTGGGTTGAGGTAGGTGAATCCTTGGTTATCCTTTCCGATGCATTCTTTTAACACTTTCATTCTTTGAATTATTTATTTTGTTTTATTTTCAGCCTTTTTGGGTCCTTAATTAGTGTGTTATTATGTTTATAATTTTATTGAATGTGTTAAAAACATATATTTTTGTGAGTCCTTGATTATGCCTGTGTTGATAGATTTTGGTGCATCTTGGGTAAATGTGTTATTTGAGTACTTTTAGTTTGTGAAGGTGATTTTAAATAATTATAACAAAAAAAATGGGGGGTTTCAAGTGGCCCCTATTTGTTTTTATGTACTTTTATATGAATCAGGTGTATTTTTAGTGTAAAGCTTTTTTTTCTAGTTGGAATTTTTTTATAAATTTTTTAAAAGTTTTATTAAATTATGAACGATGTGCAAAACATGCTTAAGAAGAGTTTTGGTGTGCATATGTTTCTAGGATGATAAGTGGTTTCTTTGATAAGTGTAATTTTGGGTAAATTTTTTTTAGCAATGGAATTTTAAAGAACATGTATTTTGGTTGGCTGTTTTAAAATGGTTTTAGGTTTGAGTTTGGTTTGAAATCAAATGTTGATTTTATAAAAATTCATTATTTTGTGAATTGTGTTGGTTTCTGGAAATGATTGTGGTTTGAAAAATGTGTGTGCCCGATTGGCAACATGAAATCTTTTATGAAGTGGTTTAAATTTCATGAAGTCCCGATTGACACTTTTTTGATGTGAAATGATTATATATGTATATAAGGGGTGCTCTTATCTAGGGGAATCTTTTATGGGTGAATGCATAGGAAGTGTCCGTGTTTGGGGTAGGCAAGTGTGGTGAGATGAGTCATGCGTGTGAGGGCCTCCTACATACACAGTGATATAACTACCACGGGTTCCTGGGGGTATTATAGACTATCATGTGGCGATTGATTACCAGCCTTGATTAGAAGGGTTGGTGCCCTCTAGTAGATTGAGAGGGCCAGTGGGATTTGCCGCTGATTTTGTCACGAGGGTGTTCAGTGGTTTATAGACTATGGGGCTTCACCATACGCCGGCAGGTGGTTCCAAACCAAGTTCATCCAGGGGTTGTCTAGGGATGTTCAGGATCGCCCATGGTATCAACCTATTACTTGTTTACTCTCTGCTTCACTGGTTTATTTTCAGCATGCACTGTTTACCTGTTTCTTTATAGAACATCCTTGATATCATTTGTACCTGGTTTTGTTTATAAAACAGATAATGGTTTGAAAATGATTTATATTGTGCGTTGGATTTTCAAATGGGAAAAAGGTTGTTGTTTATTTTAAAATGTGAAAATCCTATTTTTATAGTTGTATTTCAAACGTGTGTTAATGGATTGTTTGAGGAAAGGATATACTTGGATTTATTGGTTTACTTTGGCATCGCTACCGAGCATTTTGTGCTCACGCCTATCTTTTACTTTTTCAGTTGCAGGTTCCGCTTTTCTTCAGGTTTCTCTTTAGTGACTACTCGTGTTGCGAGTAAGTCTTTTCTTTGGTTTGGTGGTGACCTTGAAGGTCACATTAAGGTATGTCCGGATATTTTTTTCTTTCCGCTGCCAGTTTTAGTTTTTAGTTTTAGTCTTCACTATTTTCCTGTCTTTCTTTTATGGGCCCAATCATTCCCACTTGATATTTCTGATGCCCGACACTAGTTGTCAGCCCGTGGGGATCGGGAACGCCATTCGGGCCTTGTCGCGCACCGGCTCGGGTGACCAGTTCAGTGTCGACCCGGGTTGGATCATGACAAAATGGATCTCTTGGATTGATGTAAAAATATTAATTGCACATATAACATATAAATTTCATTAATATCATTAATTAATTCATGTATTAGTATAAAACTCTTTTTTGAGGTTAAAAACAATTCCATTATATTCAATTGGATTTCATATTCAATTTTAATTTTTTGGTAAACATTGATATCAATTTATATTTTTGCAAACCGCATATTTTCAAAAGACAGTCATTCCTATTTTTAACTAAATATTTTTTATCTAAGTAATACCTTATTAAATTATAAAATAATTTTTTTACACAGTGTTGTTGTTATTTAAAACAATATCATTCATGCAACGTAATCTATCAATGAAAGACATTGTTTTGTGTAAATAAATATATATTATTATATAATTCATTGCAATAAATGGAATATATTAATATTATATTAAATATTAAATATACTATAAATAATATATCATTTACATTATTTTATATGTTTTATTTCATTTCATATAAACTATCGACGAGTAGTTACTCTTTTGGAATTATTTGGTTGTTATATTAACCACACATAATTGTTACTGTGGATAAAATATTCCCAGAAATTGGAATGGATAAAAATTTCATTGAGGGATTTAAACTAATAGATTTTCCTTTTAAATTCTGAAAAAATTATCATAAAATTTTTTCATTATGATAATTTTTACAATTGCGTACCCTACCAAAAAATATATAATAATCAATTCCACATTCCAAATTTGAAGACATTATTATATTTTATTTTTTTAATATTTATAATGATTCCAATAAACTCACATAAAAAAGATCTTATTTCACTCACTTTTTGACACCAATTGAGAATTATATCATGAAAAAATCTAACAAAATTACTTTCCTACCCATATCTACATGTCATAGTCATTCTTCTGTTTCCAGAATACCCATCTAGGAATATATATGTATTTTTCATAGGAAAATCTACATGAATTAACTATATGATTTTATCAACATTATAAATGATTATTCTTAATCCTAATACTAATACTATATAACATACATAGGATAATTATTTCTTTATGATTATAAATATTAATATTATTTATGTTAAATTTGACTTCAATTTTTATCTTTTATTTCAACTAATATAAAATGATAGTGTTTCTCTTGTATATGTATGAACAGTCAACTCAGTAGAGTAAATTCTTTTCTTTTCATCACCCCCACTAATGGATTGTGATATAGATAAATTTAACAAATATATTTTATATTTAAAGAATAATTATTTATCTATAATGAAGAATTAATATTTTATATTATATCATTACATCAAATGGAGAATTAGAGTATCACTCATGTGTATTAACTGATTACCATATCCATGAATTGATGTAATTATTTTTTCAAAATAAATAAACATGGCTTCCTCAAAAATATTACTAAATTAATAGATATTATATTTATGGTGGGACTAACATTGTTGAAGCCTGAATGAGGATAAATTGATGGAATAGTATGGCTAAAACATAAATTTAAAACATAATGGTTAAAAAGAAAATATTTATCTTGATTATCAATTATTAATAAATGGGTTGTTTGGAATTATAATTTAATAACATATATATTATAATAATTAATATGGTAATATTATAGGTTTAAAAAAATTATAAATTTAATATTTAAGAGGTTAAACATTGTAAGATGCAATTATACACTTATAGAAATGGACTATTTTACAATCTATCATTTACAAGGTTGTATATATTTAATTTTAGATTTTATGTAATTTTTTTTATTTAATTCTTTTACCTCATTTATTATATTATAGAAACATTATATTTTATTTTTCAATTACTCATTCCATATTTTCCTTTTTGGAACGAAAACTTTTCAGTTTTTTTTATTAAAATCCATCCTTATTATGGCCCTCTAGTCGAAAATATTTTTCCTACATTGCCATGCCACCGAAAATTGATATAATAATGTTATTATAAGGCCCCCACCTTAAACATTACTTAATCTTGACTTATTTCAAGAATACATATTGAGAATCTTTTTAGGTTTAGAGTTTTAGAAAATTAGATCATAAATCATGCATTACATTCCACATTTAAACAATGTGGTTACATAAAAGATAATAATCATTTTTCCATCAACGGAAACATATTTAAAATAAAACATGGATCCTTTCTTAACACTCCCTTGACACTATCATCACATCATGTACCTTTCCCTTGACCTGTGAAAAACAGTTTAAAAACATGGGATGAGAATAAAGAGATCAATAAGGGATATAAAAGTACGAAATGAAAACATTAGTCTATGTATGAAATCATACTTTACTCATAAAACATAACCATTTTAACATACCTCATGAAATCATGAATAAATCATATAAATCATTAGACATTAAGGTAACTTGAGGCATTCATAACATTCTTACATAGGGAGTAACCCTCATGGTTACATTTGGAATACCCATCACAGTATATTCACTAAATCATTTCAGAGAAACATTAACGTTAACTCTTTCACATTACCCAATGGATTGGAGAGCTATATCGGGATCACTTGCCCTTAGTTTATCATGGATACACCCGATTTCATAAATATTTCCAAATAACCATAACATAATCATAACACATAAAACATGCAAAAAAGAAACTTAAAATTTCCACATTTCAATCACAAGAGACCACATCCTGATATTATAATAAATAAAAACATCTAATAAAATAATTAAAACTCTATGAGAGTAAAATCCCTTTATACATTAAAAAAATTAAAAGAGGACATTTAAAAGAGATTTTAGAATCAATGTGTCCCATACCACTTCGAATCTTTTGAAAGGGTTTTAAAAAATTCATGTCCATATAAATAAATCCTTAATCCCATTTTTCTAATATGGACATGGATGATAAAACTTCAAAAGAATAAATCTTTAAAACGATTTAAAACAATGTTTTAAAAAACAGTCCTTTTCAAATTTGAACATTTAAATTATAAGCCACATGAAAGTAGACCATTGTAAAAACATTTAAATGAATTTATTATAGACACAATATGTATATGGAAAGTAAAAGGGGATGTATATACACTTTATAAAAGTGAATATCAATAAGAAATGTCTCAATGAGAAGAAATTGATATGTACTCCCAATCAAGGATCATGTCATTAGAGCAAGGATAAATAAATGAGATAATTATGTATGACATATATAAATACACCAAATATATGTGGATACTCAGTGTAAAACAATCAGATGTATTCCACACATATTCATAGCACGACATAATCAAGATGTAAAGGTTTAACCCAAAGAATTGAAATTGGGTTAAGAAGTACCCTTGGAAAAATTTGATTGCCTAACGACGTCACATCAAATTTTAGAAAAAGATTTTATGAGAGAGATAAAGGGTATATCATCACATGGACATAAAATTTACAGAAACAAGGATATATCAGGACTTATCCCAACATTAGAAGATGTAAATTAAATGACAAAACTAAAAGAAGTCTTTTAAAAATATGAGGGTGAAAGGTTCTGTTACCGACTTGGGTAACTTTCAAAACATACACCCCATGAAAGGACTATACAACATTGATGTAAATACACATAAACGAAATTATATTACACAAATAGTAGAATAATGGGCATTACATACACCATTCAAAGGAAATGGTGGAAACTTTAGCATAAATATCATGGGAATAAATGTGAGATGAAAAATTCCTAATGAAAAATCGGCAGCCTAACGTTGCCACTTAAAACTAACAAAAATGGATTTTTGAGATAAAATAGGGTATCTCATAATATGAACATAAAAATTAAAGAATGAGTAATATAAAATAACATCCCCAAACTTAATAAAGACGAGCTTAAAATAAATGACATAAAAGAGAGTACTTATAAATAAAGATAGAGGTAGGATCCCTTACCTTATGTCTCACTTGTCTTGTTCGTTTCTTTATATTCATGAATAATAAACATTTTTAAATTTATAATTTATTAAGAAACTCCTTTAAATTTTATTATTCAATTCATATCACATATTATAATGTTATAATAATTAGTTAATTATGTGAGTTCATATTAGATGTTTTTGTCGATGTTTGGTACATGAGTCAAAAATGAACTTGTTTGAAAATAATTGTCCATGTAGTTATAATTATATCATCTCCATAACAGTATTAATGATTTAAATATCATATATATCCAGTACATATTCATTTTATACTATTCCATAACATTTTGAGATAAGAAATAAATGGAATGAACCATTCATGGAGATGGTAGGCCGTACATACGCATGAACGCTACTTTCATTTCTTTGTCATATTAATGGAATGAAAATTAATTGAGAGATATATACATATTATATTACAGTATAATATATATGTTATATAGGTCACATAAGTTAATTAATTTTATTCTCTATACAATTCATGTATTTCATGAACGAGTCACATCACTTGAGGGGGCGGTAGTCCACACTTCCTCATATAAAATTATCAAATTTGCACAACATGAAAAGAATAAAGGTATGTTTTAAATATAAAATACATAAGCATATAGAAAAAATAAATACCATATATTTCATATATAAAATACAGTGACTTCATAATGGCCACCATTAAAGGTGTTAAAAGAATATTGAACAATCATTGTTTTGTGAGGCAGTAATTCGCCATCCACTGAAACAGTATGTTATTTCACAATTAGACGGATGTGTGTGTCATTTTAGATCAAATTCTTCTTATAAAAACAACCTAGTATATTTAATATACATGTTTTGTTACAAAATAAAGGAATAAAAATATTTTATGGGTTTGGAGAAGCAAAATAAAACAAAAGAACATTATAGAATTCTTTACCTATAAATCGGGTAACTCCTCTTGGTTTGAACCAAAAGGGTTTCTTATAGTGGTTTTTGCCTAATTTAAGGCTTCTAGGATAAGGAGAGGGATATGGAGCGAAAAATTGGGCAGATATAGGCCGATCCAATGGCTTAGGAGGTGTCTGTGAAGAGGTAGAGGTGGGGGCCTCCTATAAGAGGAAAGGAGGGGCACTCTTGGAAAGTTATAAAATGTTACTTTATATTAAAATGAGTTTCCGATTTTAAATGTCCCTCATCGATATATTTCGAGTATATGGTCATACAGTTTCTAAATCCACCCATCCAATAGTTTTTTGACAATTTTAAGACTTAGATTTTACCCTATCTTCTCATTTTATTTAAATCATTCATTTATGAGGTAATCACTGCATCATCATGATATCATAAATAATTTAATTAATTTAATGTCTTAAAATAATTAAAAAAATACTATGATTTATTAATTCTATTTAGATTTACAATAACTATTTATTGTCTGATAGAGAATTTATGTAGAAAAAATTAAAAATGGTTTACTCGGGTGATACATTCATTAGTGATATTCACCTTTAAAAATAAAATGATAAAGTGTCACTTTCATCCAAAAGTGATTCCATGGTGTCCCAAATTTTGGCACAATGCATACCATGGTTGGCCATGACATAAAAAGTATCATTAAGACACATTTTGTGGTCATTTGTTATTATTATGATATTATTTTATTATCCTTAACTGCCCAATAACTAATTAATCACGATAATTAAAGATACTTATCATCGTTACTATTCATAATGTCCAAAAAAAAGAGTCTTAATTACATAATTTGGAACTTCTGATTCCAAATATGGAATCCATTTTACCAAATTCTAAACACCAAAATTGAAATAATTAATTTAAAAATATTTCCCGTTATCTAAACAAATAGCGGGGTTTTTTTGAAGCAATATCTATCAAAAGTTTTGCACTTGTTTATGTACATTGTAAAAGTGAAATTAATTATAATGACCAAAATTTAATTAAATGATAAAAATATATTCTAATTACAATTTAAAACAAATTAAAAATATAATAAATCCATATATTTAAATTAGATGAAAAAGCTGTTTTAATGTAAAATGCAGTATTTTTTCACTATTCATTAAAAAACTGAACAATGTCAGAAATACACCAAAAATTTAAACAAATTAATTTTCAATGTCCCAATAATTAAGAATAAGTATATTTTGACAAATAGAGCCTATAAAGTGGTCAAAAAGTTATACTTAAAAAAAGTTTCTCCATCAAAAGGCGGTAAAACAATCTTTTAAAGAATATTAGAGTATTTATTCTTAAAATTGGATTCATTTGAATTTTAAGCCTCTAAATTTTTTTTGGATAAATGTAAAAATATTTAACAAACATATGTAATAATTTTTTTGTTAGATCTGTACATTCCCTCAATTACAACGTTTAGGCGTTAACTACCATTTAATATAATATTATTTTATTATTAGATTGCAACGTAAGATTTCCAAGAAACTCGTTGTTGCGTATTGGGTAAGCCATCGAGCATAGTGTTCCCTTTAAATTAATATTAAAATTTTATTCAAAAATATTTATAAATATATAAATGTCATGTTCTTAATTTAACTGGGGTGTTACATCCTTCCCCCCTTTTGGGAATTGCGTCCTCGCAATTTTAAAATTGGGCTCGGAAACATTATTGAAAGTCCCACATCGGAACAACAGTTGGTAAAACTATCATTTTAAAAGAAACAAAGAGAAGTACAGAGGTCACCCGAGTTAACCCATACTTGGATTCCATGAAGGAAAACATGGATATGGAAGAAAAAACAAAGGTTAATGTTCTGAGGGAGAATGATAGAAAAAATGTTTAGGAGAAAGTTAACCACAGGAATATCACAAACATGTGATGGGTTAAACGGTATTCGATTCTCCAATAAGAAAAGTTAACAGACAAAATTTTTGTTTTAAGTTACTTTTCATTGAGGAATTCATTTTTGAGCTTAACTAAATTATAAGGAAACATACATACTTTTCATGTAGACTTTCAACTTTTAGTAGATTCCTTACTCAAACTCATATTTTCTCTAAAAGAAGAGTATTTAGGATGACTTGTTTGCATTAAGATTACTATAATAAACTTCTTGAGAATAACCTAATATACAAAAGAGAACTATATATTTCCCATGTCTTTAGACGTTAACCAAAACCAAACCAAAAAGTTTAGTATGAGATCAGATAATACCCAAAAAGGATAATTATTGTTACAAAAATAAAAACTACTCCTAATCTCCAAAATTTGTCAAACAAAACCCAAAGTTCAACAAAGACCATTCAATAATCATCTATCCATAAAATTATTCAAAGTAAACAAAACTAATATTGAAACCCAAATATCTGAAGGATTTAATCATATAGTCTTCCAAGATAAACATCAATATTTATCTCCAATCATCAGTTACTCTTAAAGTATCATACTGAAAAGTAATTAACCTAATCACATATCCTCCATGATAGGTTAATAATTTCCATAGTTAACCCTGAATAAACTTACTATTAATTCATAAAATCATATAACTAAAAATAATCATTCATACTAACAAGGGACATCACATAGTCTAGTGGTAGGAGATAAATACCAATTGAACTTTGGTTGTGGGTTCAATTCACGTAGCTTCGTTCGACGCGGCAGGTTCTCACACGGTCTATGTGTTGTCCTTTTTCAAAAACTACATAATTTTTATAACATTCCCCAAAAAGTGATAAAATATTCAAAAATAACCATAACATAATTTATCCTCAAGTTTATCTCATGTCATTCATATTCCATCGTAACATATGGTATCCCATAATTACCTCAAAAGTAAGGATCATATAAACCCTAATGGTTACCATTATAATTATTACCTAAACTTCCACATAGATTTGGTTCTCTAATACATGATGCATCAAAGAACTCACAAAGGTTCAAGTGGTTAATCTTGACTCCTTGATAGTTGGTTTATAATAACCACGAGATTCTTCATTGAATCCCCCATTTCATCCAGTCTATTAATCAGAGAACCGCTACAGTTTCCTTCAAACCCATTGTCACTTTGGTGCCTGCTAGATCCATCCATTCACTAAAACCCAAAAACTGTCACTGTGAGTATATAAACCAAATCATCATGTACTAATGAGTTAGATAAACACTAAGATATACTTACTCATTCACTTTATTTAAAAAATATTACTTTTTCTGAAATCTTAGCCATTATGGTAATGTCACTTATGCTTAAAGAATACCCTAACCTCTAAAGTTATCTAAACTAACCTTTGATACCAACTATAAGGCCCAAGACTTAATCATTACTTAATTTTGAGTTATTTCAAGTGTAACACCCCACCCTAGTTACCTAGAGTCGGTGCATTATTACGTAACATGGGCATGATCACAAAAGATCATGTATTGAAAGACCGATTAGTTTAGTAGCCTTGGAAACACTAGATATATTCATAAGTCTTACATTACATCATAAAGTAAAACAAAACTAAAACAACATCTTGTCTTCATATCCCCTCATACTATCCCTTTAATTCATTCATAAAATACTTCTTCACACCCTGGAATAAATAAAACATTAAAAGGGGTGATCTCAGATGCTCAGTAAGGATAACAATATATCAGAACCATTCATAAATAAACATAAACATTTAAGGTGATGTATAACTAAAACAAAGGCCTTTTAAACTTGAACTTCAGCATAATATGGAAAAAATAAAATGAATTAATTCCATTCAATTATTCACATGGATATTATACTAGTCGAATAATCACATGCAATATCAATAACCACTTTCATAATAATGGAATGCATAATGCCAGACTATCAAAACTGTAACACCCCAAGCTTCTACGGTACGTTTCCCTTCGAATAATGCGATAGCGTGTGTTGTACGCAACCTCGAGTTCTAACACACACCCCAACTAATTAAACTAGCTGTTGTGAATAGTAATACCTACTTTTTGAAATCATATATATTCTATATTTCAAAATGGACTTCATTTTTGGATTCGGAATATCAAAATTAGCCTAGGGTGAAATTTTGGTACATTTCGGATAACTTTCATATTTTGATGAATAGTGAAAATTTTTAAATTTTAATTAAAAACAACTTTTTTAATCAAAATAATTAATAGTGATAAATTATGAATTTGAGTGGTTTTAAAGTATATTTAGAATATATTTTTACCATTCAATTTAATGTTTATCATTGGACATAATTTTACAATTAAACCGAACATAAACAAGTGTCAATCTTTTGATAGTTATTATCTCTTAAAAACACGCTTTTTGTTTTGACAGCGGGAATTAATTTTAAATTAATTTCTGCCACTTCTGTGTTTTGAATTTAGGAAAATGGATTCCATATTTGGAATCAGGATTTTCAAATTGTGTAAATAGGTAACTTTTATTTTTACACATTTTGAATAATTACTGCGGTAAATATTTTATTTACCATGGTTAAAGGGTAAATCCGGTAAATAAGGGTTAAAAAATAATATTATAATAATACTAAATTACCCTAAAACGTGTCTTAACCCTATTGGTTGATACATGGTCGACCATGGGCATCTTTGTGTCAATTTTGGGACCCCATGGATCCACTTGTAAGTGATAATGACACTTTATTTTAATTAAGTTAAAATGAATACAAAAATGACACAAGCATATATCTTTTAGAACAACAATTGTTACATAGGGTTATATATGTTGGATTTTAGATTATAAATATTCATTAGAAAGATAAAAATATTTCCTACATAATGATATTTTATTTATAATTTTTAGACATTAAATAATTTATTTTATATATGACACAATGATGATGCAGTAATTACTATAATAGTGAAAAATTAAAATAATTGATATTATAAATACCCAAATAAATATAATATGAAACTTTTAATGAATTAAACTAATTTTCTAGGATAATATGATATATTAGGATTGATGTAATTGACTTTGTTCGAAGTAATCAATCTGTTATGAGTTTCACAATAATCAACTATTGAATAGTGTCAAAATTGACATAAAAGAGTTCTTAAAACAAATATTATATTATTAATTGATATTAAATTCCTAAAAATCTAAGGATCGGCCAAGAGACTTATATCATGATAGGTTCATCATTAATGTACCACTTGGGGGTCTCTTGGATGTATATAGTAAGTTTATTAACCATATTATATAAAAATACAAAGAGACACTGTAAAAGTGAAACTAATTAACTTAGAGTTAATACTTAAAGATAAGGTTAATATATGTACCCAAACCTGTCTAAATTCTATTGGTTGAGTGGTTTTCGACCTATCCCCACCTTAACTTTTGAATAATCAACTTTGGAGCCATTATAAACCGAATATGAATTTATTATAAATTAATATTTCTAGCATTTCCAAAGGTGCCCCTCACACCTCTTATAAAAGGGCACTCCTCCTTCTCATTTCTTCACACCTTCAAAGCCTTTTGGTTCGGCCAAACTCTGCCCAAATACTCTCCCAACATCCCTAACTACAACCTATAGGCCTTAGTTTGATCATAAAGCCAACCTAAGGATCCCTTTTGATCAAATCAAAAGGAAGAACCCGAAGAAGAGGTAATGATTTCACTACCCTTTTCTAAGTTCCTTTCTTCTTCCACTTCCTCTTTCTTTGTTCTTACCATTCTAAAAATAATAACTACAGTATCATACATATACTGTGATGTTATTATAAATATGGTACAACCATATTCAGTATTCTATCCACCCTTTGAATAACATGTCACCATACGTGCGTACGTACGGCTTACCGTCTCCACATCGTGGTGTAATTGTTATTCAATATATTATTAGTTGGATGGGTATAATAATGATGTGTAACTCATGTAAATAATAAATATAACATGTTAATGATTCTGTATATTTGATATACCATCCATTTATATATTATTTTAATATCAAAAGAATGATATTGTCGCTCGTGCGTACGTACGGACTACCATCTCCACGAACGCGATGAGATTCATTCTCCATCGTATCCATTCAAGTATAATTATCATTTGATGATTTAAAAATTATTTTTAAGGACTTGATATCATTCTGGATATGAATAATATACAAACTACCCTTTACAAACATGTCTTACGTAACAAAACATATAAAAGAAAACAAGTAAGTTAACACCCGAAACGACGATAATTCTAAGATATTATTAACAAATCAATGTTAAAAGATCATATATGATATCATATTAATATATATGATTCTTGTATAATTTAATAACAATTATTTCACCATTATACAGGAGGTTAACCTACCCCAACCAAGGAAAAGTACAAGGTAAGGGTTATTTCACAATCTCTTCATTATCCGAGGTTGTTTATACGTAATAATCTACTGGGATCTCTTTATCATCCACATCCATGTTTCTTAAAAATGTATTTCAAAACATTTTTACTATTTACTAGATTATGAGTTAAAGTCATTTATACCCTTTTTGACTTTTATAAGTGGTTTATAAAGGAATCTTTCGGTCGTTTTCAAAATAAGGTCCTTTTTAACCTTTTCGACAGAATTAAGGTAAGAATGTTTTTTTTAACTTATACGGCGGGTGCGGTTATTTTACGCCGTTATAAAATCTTCAAAGCTTTCCTTACAAGCTTATAAGAATATTTTCAAAGAAAATGTTTTATTTTATATGGATCTTAAATGATTTCAAAATAAAAGGAGATATTTCTTTAAAAAGAATTTTGATTTCATCTACGTCAACATCCTTTGATGGATTTTAAGATTATTTGAAGTTGATTTATTATGATACAAAACTTCTATATTGTATTGAAGGTTTTGTGATATGTTTGACTATGGATGTGCTATTTTTATACCATTCATAGTTTATGGTGAAATTATTGACATTTCGTATGCTAGATTTAATACGAATGTTTATGTTATGTTTAAACCTTTTCATATGGGAATGCATTGGACTTAATAAGTGACGGGTGGAGCCCGCTATAGCTCCTCGATGCATCGGTAGGTCTCATGAGACAAACTAGTGTCTTGGCACAAGGCCTTGACAAAATCTTATTTATAGTCTTGGCATGAGGCCTTGGCTATGTGGTTATGATAGTCTGGCATTATGCATTCCAACATTATGAAAGTGGTTATTGATTTTTGCATGTGATTATTCGATTAGTAGAATATCCATGTGAGTAAGTAAATGGCATTATTTCATTTTATTTATGCCATACCATGTTGAAAGTTCATGTTTGAAAGGCTTTTGTTTTAGTTATACATTGCCTTAAAAGTTTATTCTTATTTATGAAAGTTTCCGCTATATTGTTATCCTTACTGGGCATTTGAGCTCACCCCTTTTCTATGTTTTATTTTTCCCAGGAAGTGAAGAAGTAAGTTATGAATGACCTGCAGGGATTTTATGAGGGGTTAATAGTGTGGATTGTGGAATCATTATGTTGTTGTAGTAGTTTTTCATTTTATGATGTAATGTAAAACTTATGAATGTATCTAGTGTTTCCAAGGCTACTAAACCAATCGGTCTTTCGAGATTTGATCTTTCTTGTGATCATGCCAATGTTACGAAGTAATGCACCGACTCTGGGAAGCTGGGGTCGGGGCGTTACAGTTGGTATCAGAGGAAGTTTAGTACAAACCTTGGAAACTAGATTTAGATAAACTCTGATTAGAGCACGTAGACCTAAGATGAACTTTGAGGATTAGTATAGAAGAACTTCCTAGAATTTTGGTATTGTAGAGATTTTGTGAGTTTTCCGAGAAATACATCCCTGTCTGGATACGAGCAGGTAGAGGCGGCTCTGGCACAGATGTACCTAGGGGTAAAACCTGAAAACACCGCTTTGAGCTAGACTCGAACGGGAACTGGTGCACGACAACGGGCCTTGCTGCACTCTTGGTTACGACACTCCCGGGGGATATGCTTAGGATAACTCTCATTATCTTTACAAATCATTATGAAGGGTTTATGAGTATATACTTCCTCAAAGAAAACATTTTTATGATTATGGATTATATCCATAAATAGTTCAATTTATGTTAAGTGTTTTATAAGTATGGGATTATGTATTTTGATTCATAAACTGATCTAGTTTATGCCATTGTTTAGAAATGGCGCCTAGTGGAAGAAATGGAAACCGTATCAATGCACGCACTCCATGTAGGGATTGCCCTCCTGCTCAAGATAATTATAGTGGGGCTGGTGATGCAACTGGTGCTGATCTGCTAATCACCATACTGGGACAACTTACTCAGGTTATGAATAATAACCTTACCCGTATGGAGCACCCTGATCCGCAGCGTGGAGGATCAATGTTAGATCGATTCATGAGGCAACAACCACCAACGTTCAATGGGAATACAAATCCCTTAGTAGCTGAGCAATGGATATTTTCCCTAAAGAAAATATTTCAGGCTTTGGGGAGAAGTGAAAGGGAAAAAGTTATCATGGCAGTTTACCGCCTCACTGGAGATGCTGATCAATGGTGGTCATTGATTCAAAATACGAAGGAAGATGATGAAGTATCAAATATGGAATGGAGGGAATTCAAAGATCTGTTTTTAGAAAAATACTTCCCTCGCGACCATCGAGCGGATATGGAAAGACAATTTCTGAGTCTGAGACAAAAGGAGGATGAGAATGTCACAAAGTATGAGGCTAACTTTACAAGGTTAGCGAGGTATGCTGGAGATTATATTCGCAACCCAAGAAGTAAGATTGATCGTTTCTTTGATGGGTTAAAACCATTTCTCCGTCAAGCATTAGTCTCACAATCCTTTTCATCGTACGAAGACATTGTCTCATGTGCTATAAAGACCGAAAAGGAATTCTCTAAGTCTTATGACTTTAAAGCAAAGCAAGAGAAGAAGAGACCTGCTGATCAATCTGGGAATGGAAATAAGGGGAAGAAGGGAAAGGTTGAATATCCATCTTGTGGTAAATGCGGGAAGAAACATCCTGGTACTTGCTTGAAGGGAATGGGAGTCTGTTACAAGTGTGGTGAAAAAGGCCACCAAGCTCATGATTGCAAGGGGAAGAAGGAAGCTACCAACGTTCAGTGCTACAATTGCAGGGAGATGGGGCATTATGCAAATGCATGTCCTAAGCGTCAGGAGAACTTACCTCAGAAAAGGCCAAGGGATCAAGGCCAGGCTTATGCTATCACTACTGCTGAGGTAGAAGCTCCGAAAGACGTGGTGGAAGGTAATTTAATGGTTTCCTCAAGTTTAGTAAATGCATTATTTGATTCTGGATCATCGCATTGTTTCATATCTTCCCAGTTTGCTAAGAAAATTAGATATTTCCAATTTGATTTAATAAGGGAGTTGTCAGTTAAAACTCCTAAGGGAAGTATCGTTGCAACAAAGTTTTGTGAATCAGTCCCCATTAGATCACATAAATTTTCTTTATCTGCTGATCTCATCGTCATACCTATGATCGAGTTTGATATAATCCTCGGTATGGACTGGCTTTCGGACTATGATGCGAAGATTTATTGTAAGAAGAAAGAGGTTACGATTCGTGATGATAATGATAAGGAACACCTTATTTTTAGAGCAGAATCGTCACCACCTAATTCTTATTTAGATCCACCCTCAATAGCTCAACTAAATTCAATTATTGGGGAGGAAGAGAATGAAATAACTGCGGGTGAGGAAAGGAATGTTCAAATAGAGGATGTACCTGTTGTGAAAGAATTTGTAGATGTATTTCCAGAAGATTTACCTGGACATCCTCCAGAACGAGAAGTTGAGTTTTCTATTGATTTGATTCCTGGATCAAGGCCTATATCGAAGACCCCTTATAGAATGGCCACTGTAGAGTTAGTCGAACTAAAGAAACAACTAGAGGAATTGAGTAATAAGGGATTTATTCGCCCTAGTGTTTCTCCATGGGGAGCCCCTGTTCTTTTTGTTAAAAAGAAAGATGGATCTATGAGGTTATGTATCGACTACAGGGAGATCAATGCTATAACGATAAAGAACAAGTATCCCCTACCTCGTATTGATGATTTATTTGACCAACTGCATGGAGCTCAATAATTTTCAAAGATTGACCTTCGATCTGGATACCATCATTTGTGTGTGAAGAAGGAAGACATTCCGAAAACAGCATTTCGAACCAGGTACGAGCATTACGAGTTTACTGTAATGCCGTTTGGATTGACTAATGCAGCCTCTGTATTCATGGATCTGATGAATAGAGTCTTCAAGGAGTATCTCGATGAATTTGTGGTGGTATTTATTGATGATATCTTGGTATACTCCAAAACCTACGAAGATCATGAAAATCACTTGCGCATTATCTTGAAGACTCTGAGGAGGCATGAATTATATGGGATGTTTAGCAAGTGTGAATTCTGGCTTCAGGAGATTTCTTTTCTTGGCCATATTGTCTCTAAAGATGGAATCTCTGTTGATCCTTCTAAGACCAAGGCAATCCAAGAATGTCCAGCACCTACGAGTATAACTGAGGTACGTAGTTTTATTGGTTTGGCAGGTTATTATCGACGTTTCGTCCAGAATTTTGCCCGATTGGCTAACCCATTAACGAAGCTCACACGTAAAGGGGTTAAATTTGTTTGGACAAAAGAGTGTGAAGAATGTTTCGAAGAACTGAAGAGAAGATTACTCAATGCTCCTATATTGACTCTACCATCGGGGAATGATGGGTTCGTTATTTATAGTGATGCATCGAAGAAAGGACTTGGCTGTGTCCTTATGCAGAATGATAGAGTTATTGCCTATGCATCACGACAGTTGAAAATTCATGAACAAAACTATCCTACTCATGATCTTGAGTTAGCAGCTGTGATCTTTGCTTTGAAGATATGGAGGCACTACCTCTATGGTGAAAAATGTGAGATTTATACTGATCACAAGAGTTTGAAGTATATTTTCTCACAAAAAGAACTCAACATGAGGCAAAGGAGATGGCTTGAATTACTCAAGGATTATGATTGTACGATACACTACCACCCGGGGAAGGCAAACAAGGTGGCAGATGCTTTTAGTAGAAAAGACCATGGAGTTTTGAACAATATGAGAATTGAAAGGGATCCAATTTTCATGGATCTAGTGAAAATGGACATGGGAATAACCAGGGAAGGTGAAACATCAATGCTTTTTCAAATGGTTGCCAAACCATCTTTACTAGAAAGGATTAAGAGTTCTCAGACCGATGATGACGAATTCCAAAAGAAGATTAAAGCTGTGAATGATGGGAGATTGAGAGACTTTGTGTATGAAGATGGAATTTTGAAATTCGGGAAGAGACTTTGTGTTCCCAATATACCTGATCTAAAAAGGGAATTGCTGGATGATGCTCATAGTTCCAATTTCTCTATACACCCTGGGAGCACCAAAATGTATAGAGATTTGAAGGAACATTTTTGGTGGGACAACATGAAGAGGGAGATTGCTGATTTTGTGTCAAGATGTATGGTTTGTCAACAAGTGAAAGCTGGAAGGCAACAGCCTGGAGGAGTCATGCAACCTCTTCCCATACCGGAGTGGAAATGGGACAATGTTACGATGGACTTTGTCATGGGGCTACCGAAGACTCCTAGAAGGAACGATGCAATATGGGTTATTGTTGATTGTCTTACCAAGTCAGCACATTTTCTTGCTATAAGAGAAGATCTACCCCTGGAACGTCTAGCAAGACTATACATTAATGAAGTTGTGAGACTTCATGGAGTACCCCTATCAATTGTTTCTGATCGTGATCCCCGTTTTACTTCAAGATTCTGGAAAAGTCTTCAGGAATCCCTGGATACAGAACTTCATTTGAGCACTGCTTACCACCCTCAGACAGACGGACAATCAGAACGGACTATTCAAACCTTAGAAGACATGTTGAGATCTTGCTCACTTGACTTTCAGGGTATGTGGGATCAATATTTACCATTGGTAGAATTTTCCTATAACAATAGCTTCCATTCGAGTATACAGATGGCACCATATGAAGCGTTATACGGAAAGAGATGTCGTACACCAACCTGTTGGGATGACATTGGTGAAAGAAAACTTGTAGGACCAGAGCTGGTGGAGGAAACGGTGGAAAAGGTGAAAGTAATCCAAAATCACATCAAAGCAGCTCAAAGTAGGCAGAAGAGCTATGCCGATAATCGAAGGAAGGATTTGGAATTTCAAGTCGGTGATCATGTTTTTCTGAAGGTATCTCCGTGGAAGGGAGTCATACGTTTTGGTAAGAAAGGTAAATTGAGTCCCAGGTACATCGGACCTTTCGAAATTCTAGAACGAATTGGGGTTGTAGCTTACCGATTGGCAATGCCGCCAAGTCTCTCCAAAGTTCACGATGTGTTCCACGTATCTCTATTGAGGAAATACATGCCTGATCCGACGCATGTACTCACCTATGAGGAATTAGAACTGGAACCCGATCTGTCTTATTGCGAAGAGCCCGTCAGGATTCTTGATACAAGAGAACAAGTACTGAGAAACCGGACGACGCGTCTGGTAAAAGTTTTGTGGAGAAATCATAAGTTGGAAGAGGCAACGTGGGAACCCGAGGAACTTATGATGAAGAACCACCCGAGTCTTTTTATGCAGTAATACCCTAGAAATTGCGAGGACGCAATTATTTGAAGGAGGGGAGAATGTAACACCCCAAGCTTCTACGGTACGTTTCCCTTCGAATAATGCGATAGCGTGTGTTGTACGCAACCTCGAGTTCTAACACACACCCCAACTAATTAAACTAGCCGTTGTGAATAGTAATACCTACTTTTTGAAATCATATATATTCTATATTTCAAAATGGACTTCATTTTTGGATTCGGAATATCAAAATTAGCCTAGGGTGAAATTTTGGTACATTTCGGATAACTTTCATATTTTGATGAATAGTGAAAATTTCTAAATTTTAATTAAAAACAACTTTTTTAATCAAAATAATTAATAGTGATAAATTATGAATTTGAGTGGTTTTAAAGTATATTTAGAATATATTTTTACCATTCAATTTAATGTTTATCATTGGACATAATTTTACAATTAAACCGAACATAAACAAGTGTCAATCTTTTGATAGTTATTATCTCTTAAAAACACGCTTTTTGTTTTGACAGCGGGAATTAATTTTAAATTAATTTCTGCCACTTCTGTGTTTTGAATTTAGGAAAATGGATTCCATATTTGGAATCAGGATGTTCAAATTGTGTAAATAGGTAACTTTTATTTTTACACATTTTGAATAATTACTGCGGTAAATATTTTATTTACCATGGTTAAAGGGTAAATCCGGTAAATAAGGGTTAAAAAATAATATTATAATAATACTAAATTACCCTAAAACGTGTCTTAACCCTATTGGTTGATACATGGTCGACCATGGGCATCTTTGTGTCAATTTTGGGACCCCATGGATCCACTTGTAAGTGATAATGACACTTTATTTTAATTAAGTTAAAATGAATACAAAAATGACACAAGCATATATCTTTTAGAACAACAATTGTTACATAGGGTTATATATGTTGGATTTTAGATTATAAATATTCATTAGAAAGATAAAAATATTTCCTACATAATGATATTTTATTTATAATTTTTAGACATTAAATAATTTATTTTATATATGACACAATGATGATGCAGTAATTACTATAATAGTGAAATATTAAACTAATTGATATTATAAATACCCAAATAAATATAATATGAAACTTTTAATGAATTAAAGTAATTTTCTAGGATAATATGATATATTAGGATTGATGTAATTGACTTTGTTCGAAGTAATCAATCTGTTATGAGTTTCACAAAAATCAACTATTGAATAGTGTCAAAATTGACATAAAAGAGTTCTTAAAACAAATATTATATTATTAATTGATATTAAATTCCTAAAAATCTAAGGTTCGGCCAAGAGACTTATATCATGATAGGTTCATCATTAATGTACCACTTGGGGGTCTCTTGGATGTATATAGTAAGTTTATTAATCATATTATATAAAAATACGAAGAGACACTGTAAAAGTGAAACTAATTAACTTAGAGTTAATACTTAAAGATAAGGTTAATATATGTACCCAAACCTGTCTAAATTCTATTGGTTGAGTGGTTTTCGACCTATCCCCACCTTAACTTTTGAATAATCAACTTTGGAGCCATTAGAAACCGAATATGAATTTATTATAAATTAATATTTCTAGCTTTTCCAAAGGTGCCCCTCACACCTCTTATAAAAGGGCACTTCTCCTTCTCATTTCTTCACACCTTCAAAGCCTTTTGGTTCGGCCAAACTCTGCCCAAATACTCTCCCAACATCCCTAAATACAACATAGAGGCCTTAGTTTGATCAGAAAGCCAACCTAAGGATCCCTTTTGATCAAATCAAAAGGAAGAACCCGAAGAAGAGGTAATGATTTCACCACCCTTTTCTAAGTTCCTTTCTTCTTCCACTTCCTCTTTCATTGTTCTTACCATTCTAAAAATAATAACTACAGTATCATACATATACTGTGATGTTATTATAAATATGGTACAATCATATTCAGTATTCTATCCACCCTTTGAATAACATGTCACCATACGTGCGTACGTACGGCTTACCGTCTCCACGTCGTGGTGTAATTGTTATTCAATATATTATTAGTTGGATGGGTATAATAATGATGTGTAACTCATGTAAATAATAAATATAACATGTTAATGATTCTGTATATATGATATACCATCCATTTATATATTATTTTAATATCAAAAGAATGATATTGTCGCTCGTGCGTACGTACGGACTACCGTCTCCACGAACGCGATGAGATTCATTCTCCATCGTATCCATTCAAGTATAATTATCATTTGATGATTTAAAAATTATTTTTAAGGACTTGATATCATTCTGGATATGAATAATATACAAACTATCCTTTACAAACATGTCTTACATAACAAAACAAATAAAAGAAAACAAGTAAGTTAACACCCGAAACGACGATAATTCTAAGATATTATTAACAAATCAATGTTAAAAGATCATATATGATATCATATTAATATATATGATTCTTGTATAATTTAATAACAATTATTTCACCATTATACAGGAGGTTAACCTACCCCAACCAAGGAAAAGTACAAGGTAAGGGTTATTTCACAATCTCTTCATTATCCGAGGTTGTTTATACGTAATAATCTACTGGGATCTCTTTATCATCCACATCCATGTTTCTTAAAAATGTATTTCAAAAAATTTTTACTATTTACTAGATTATGAGTTAAAGTCATTTATACCCTTTTTGACTTTTATAAGTGGTTTATAAAGGAATCTTTCGGTCGTTTTCAAAATAAGGTCCTTTTTAACCTTTTCGACAGAATTAAGGTAAGAATGTTTTTTTTAACTTATACGGTGGGTGCGGTTATTTTACGCCGTTATAAAATCTTCAAAGCTTTCCTTACAAGCTTATAAGAATATTTTCAAAGAAAATGTTTTATTTTATATGGATCTTAAATGATTTCAAAATAAAAGGAGATATTTCTTTAAAAAGAATTTTGATTTCATCTACGTCAACATCATTTGATGGATTTTAAGATTATTTGAAGTTGATTTATTATGATACAAAACTTCTATATTGTATTGAAGGTTTTGTGATATGTTTGACTATGGATGTGCTATTTTTATACCATTCATAGTTTATGGTGAAATTATTGACATTTCGTATGCTAGATTTAATACGAATGTTTATGTTATGTTTAAACCTTTTCATATGGGAATGCATTGGACTTAATAAGTGACGGGTGGAGCCCGCTATAGCTCCTCGATGCATCGGTAGGTCTCATGAGACAAACAAGTGTCTTGGCACAAGGCCTTGACAAAATCTTATTTATAGTCTTGGCACGAGGCCTTGGCTATGTGGTTATGATAGTCTGGCATTATGCATTCCAACATTATGAAAGTGGTTATTGATTTTTGCATGTGATTTTTCGATTAGTAGAATATCCATGTGAGTAAGTAAATGGCATTATTTCATTTTATTTATGCCATACCATGTTGAAAGTTCATGTTTGAAAGGCTTTTGTTTTAGTTATACATTGCCTTAAAAGTTTATTCTTATTTATGAAAGTTTCCGCTATATTGTTATCCTTACTGGGCATTTGAGCTCACCCCTTTTCTATGTTTTATTTTTCCCAGGAAGTGAAGAAGTAAGTTATGAATGACCTGCAGGGATTTTATGAGGGGTTAATAGTGTGGAATGTGGAATCATTATGTTGTTGTAGTAGTTTTTCATTTTATGATGTAATGTAAAACTTATGAATGTATCTAGTGTTTCCAAGGCTACTAAACCAGTCGGTCTTTCGAGATTTGATCTTTCTTGTGATCATGCCAATGTTATGAAGTAATGCACCGACTCTGGGCAGCTGGGGTCGGGGCGTTACAAAAACCACGTAGCCAAGGCCTCTTGCCAATACTAGAAATAAGATTTTGTCGAGGCCTCATGCCAAGACACTAGTTTGTATCATTAGACCTACCGATTCATTAAGGAGATATAGCAGGATCCACTCGTCACTTATTAAGTCCAATGCATTCCTTATATGAAAAGGTTTAAACCTATCATAAACCATAACATAATCATATCACATAAAACATGAATAAAGGAAATAGAACATTTCCATATTTCAATAAAAAGATATCAATACAACAAATTCATATAACAAAAACATTATAAAAACCATTTTAAATTCCAAAATAAGAGAAATGTAAAACGTGTTATTTATTTTTCATTTAAAAAAGTTATGGCTTGTTGAGGAATCTGAAACTCAAATAATGGTCACAGCGGTGGAGAAGTCGTTGTCGCCGCATACATAGAACAAAAAAACATTCCCATTTGACGTTTAGTAAAACACTTCGTATAAAAAATATTCATTTTGAATAAACATAAATGTCAATGGGGTTTATACACCGTATAAAAGAAAGTCTTGTATTAAAACAAAATATGCCTCAATGAAAGAATATTGAGACGAAGTCCCTTACCTCGTGTCCGACTTGACTCGATCGTTCTTTAACCTCCTAAATAATACACTAGAGTTAATTTTTAGTTTCTTAAGAAAATTTTTCATGTTCATTATTCCTTTTATATCACTTATTACCATGTTATGAACATTATGTAATTATTTAAGTTAATAACGGTCGTTTTGTCGATCTTTGGTACTTGAGTCAAAAATAAACCTCTTATAATTAAAAGTTGTTCATGTGGTAAAATATACATTATATCGAGAATTATATTCATTATTTATATATCATATATATCATATATATCTAGAATATAAATTCATGTATAATATTACATAACATTTAGAGGTAAGAAATGAAATCCACCAGTAATGGAGACGGTAAGCCGTACGTACGCATGAACGCTACTTTCATTTCTATTTCGTATTTAATGGAATGAAATCATAATGATATAAAGGTATATTATAATTCTGGTATAATATCATATATAATATCATTTATTCCATCCTATATACATCCAATATATGGAATTAACGATTCAAATCACTTTGAGGGGGCGGTAGTCCACACTTCCTAAAATGAAATTATCGTGTTTACCCATAATAGAAATCATAAAGGTATGCCATAAATGAAAAATACAGAAAAATTAGGAAAACATAAAAATAATATATATCATATATAAATGTACTGACATCTTAATTGCCACCATGAGATCTGTTAACAGAATATTGAACAATCATCATTTCGTGAGGCAGTAATTTGCCACCCACAAAAACAGTATGTTCTTTAACCATTAGACGAGGGTTTGTGTAAGTGTAAATAAAATCATTATGATAAAAAAATTCTATTATATTGAAGATACTGTTGTTGTTACAAAATAAAGGAATAAAAAGTGTTTAGGGTTTGGATAAGAAAAATAAAACAAAACAACATAAGAGAAGACATTACCATAAAATCGAGTAACTCTTTTTGATTTGAGCCAAAGGCTTCTTTGGAAAGAATCATGCCCAAAGTGAGGCTTATATGAGTAAGATAGGGAATTGGAGAGAGTATTTGGGAAGATTTTTGCCGATCCAAATGGATTGATGGTGTGAATAATGTGGTAGAGGTGGGGGCCTTTTTTAAGAGGTGAGGAGGGGCACTATTGGAAACTCAGGAAATGCTACATTATTATTAAGTGATTTTAGGATATAAAAGGTCCCACAATTATATATTTATAGGATAAGGTGATAAGGGTTCTATATATTCTCATCCAATATGTTTTTGACAAGTTTAAGTCTTAGATTTTACATTATCTTTTCATTTTATTTAAATCATTAATTAATGAGGTAATCGCTGCATCATCATGGTGTCATAAAAAATTTAATTTATTTAATGTCCAAAAATTATACAAAAATTACAATGATTTATGAAATATTTTTATCTTTAAAATTAATATTTATAGTCTAAAATCTAACTTATATATCACCATGTAATAATTATTTTAGTAAAACAACACATGTTTGTGACATTTTTATATTTACTTTAAATAAAAAGTTATTAATGTCATTTTCTTACCCAAGTGGCTCCATGGGGTCCCCAAGTTGACCCATGGATTTTCTGGGTTATTCATAACTCATAAAATAAGTGTAGAACAAGTGTAAAGGTAATTTCATATTATTATAACATTATATTTACCTTAAATTACACTAATTACCTTTAATTGCGATTAATAAAACATAAAAGTTACTATTCACCAAAAAATTATTTTAATCTCATTGAACCACATTTTACTTCTTAATGACAACCATGTATGTCAGATTTTTGAAAATCAAATCACAGAAGTAGTAATGTTTCATTTACATGAAAAATTAGTTTTAAAATACCACTTAATGGTTTCACTATTCATGAAAAATTGAAGTTTTTTAAGAAAAATACCATAAATTCACCCTAAGATATAATTGATATTATCAATTAAAAAATGGTGTCTATTTTACAAAATTACAAACATATAAGTTGAATTAATTAATTTTATAATTAATTCCCGTTGTCAAAATAAATAGCGTGTTTTTAAGAAATAATATCAATCAAAAGATTGACAATTGTTTATGTCCTATTTCAAAGTGAAATTAATTATAACGACCACCATTGGATAAAATGGTAAAATTATATTCTAATTATACTTTAAAACCACTAAATAGTATAATTTATCAATATTAATTATTTTGATTAAAAAAAATTTTATTTAAAATTTAGTAATTTTCACTATTCATCAAAATATAAAAGTTATCTGAAAAGTTACAAAATTTCACCCTAGGCTAAATTCAATATTCCAAATCCAAAAATTAAGTCCATTTTGAAAGATAAAATTTATAAACTTTCAAAAAGTATGTATTACTATTCATAACGGCTACTTTGATTGGTTATTGTGTATGTTAGAACTCGATGTTGCGTACGACACACGCTACTGTTTTATTCAAAGAGAACCGTACCGTGGAAGCTTGGGGTGTTAAATTCTCTCCTCATTCAATAAATTGCATCCTTGAAATTTAAAATTTTCCTAAGAAGATAAAAGGTTGAAAATAGAAAATACCTTTGTGGAAAACCCACATCAGAAATAGGGTTAATAAAAATATAAATTTAAAAGAAAGAAAGAGAAGTACAAAGGTCACCCGAGATAGCCCATAATAGGATTATATGAAAAAATGGATATGGAGGAGAAACAAACCATCAAGGTCTGATAGAGAGTTGTAGAAAATAGGACTAGGAGAAATTTTAACTAAAAGAAAATCACAAACTTGTGATTGGTTAAACGATCATTGATTCCCCAGTAGGAAAAGTTAACCGAAAACGTTTTTGTTTTAAGTAACCTTTCATAAAGATGAGGAATTTATTTAAGAGATTTAATAAGAACGTAAGGACATATACCTACTTGTCATGTAGACTTTTCATTCTTTAATAAATTTTTACCACAAACTCATCTTTCTCTCAAAACGATAATAGAACTCAAAAATATTATATTTATCCGAATCATACAAGGTTCCAAATATTAACACATATCATTTAGATTAGGAAAATTATTTTGTAATAACTAGGTAATTTTTGTAGGCTAGGGGTAGGTAATAAAGGCCTATCGCACTACGGTTGTGGGTTCGATTCCTACAGCTTTGTCTGACGCGATGGGTTATCCCCCAACCTACAGGTTTTCCTTTTCCTAAAACTATTCTATTATAATATTCCGAAAATAATCATCAGAAATGTTTTAACCTTAAACAATACTATCCAAAGATAATCTTAAACCATTACTACCCTTATAGTTATCCAAAATATCTATGTCCAGACATTCCCTAAAAGGTCTCAAAATTCTAAAATCAATTCTAACATCAGATTCCCTAAATAAAGTAATGTTTCTCTTATTGTCACATACTAAAAATATGATTACCTTAATCATATTAAAACCTCAATGAAAACAAAAAGTAGTACATTACAATCCTTATATATATAATTCACATTATTCTTATAACCATAATATAGTTCTTGAGTCCAAAAACACAAATACAATAATTATTCAACTTCATCTGTAATAACAGCATAAGCTTGGCCTTGATCCCTTTGCCTTTTCTGAGATACTTTTCCTTGGCTCTTAGGGCTTTCATTTTCATAATGAACCATTTCTCTACAATTGTATCATTCATCATTGATAGCCTCTTTCTTTCCCTTACAATCACGAGCCTGGTGACCTTTTTCTCCACATTTGTAACAAACTCACATTCCTTTTAGGCAAGTACTAGGGTGATTCTTCCCACAATTATCACATAATGGAATATCTTTCTTTCCCTTTTTCCCTTTATCTATCTCTCATTCCACCGTTATCTTATTCTCTTTATTTACTTTATATTCATAAGATTTAGAGAATTCCTTTTCTGTCTTGAGAGCATATGGGACAATATCTTCGTACGATGAGAAATATTGTGAGACTAAGGCTCAATGGAGAAACAGTTTTAACCCATCAAAGAAACGAACAATCTTACTTCTTGTGTTACGTATATAATCTGTAGAATACATTGCTAAACTTATATAGTTGGCCTCATACATTGCGAGATTCTCATCCTCCTTTTGTCTCAGACTCAGAAATTGCCTTTCCATATCTGCTCGATGGTCATGAGGAAAGTATTTTTCTAAGAAAACCACTTTGAACTCCCTCCATTCTATATTAGATACTTCTTCATCTTCTTTCATGTTTTGAATCAATGACCACCATTGGTCAGCATCTCCAGTGAGGTGGTAAATTTCCATGATGAATTTTTCCCTTTCATTACTCCCCAAGGCATGTAATATTTTCTCTAGGGAACATATCCATTTCTCAGCTACTAATGGATTTGAACTCCCATTGAATGATGGTGGTTGCTGCATCATGAAGTGATCTAACATTGATCCTGCATGCTGCGGATCAGGGTGCTCCATACGAGTAAGGTTATTATTTATAACTTCAGTGAGTTGTCCTAGTATGGTGATAAGTAGATCAGCACCAGCTGTATCACCATCTCCACTATAATTATCTTGAGCTGGAGGGAAATCCCTACATGCAGTGCGTGCATTGATACAGTTTCCATTCCTTCCACTAGGTACCATTTCAAAACAATGGCATAAACTAGATCAGTTTATGAATAAAAATACATAATTCCATACTTGTAAAACACTTAACATAAATTGAACTATAATCATAAAAATGTTTTCTTTGAGGAAGTATATACACATAGACCCTTCATAATGGTTTGTAATGAAAATGAGAATTATCCTAAGAATATCCCCTAGGAGTGTTGTAACCAAGAGTGAAGCAAGGCTCGTTGTCGTGCACCAGTTCCTGTTCGAGTCTAGCTCAAAGTGGTGTTTTCAGGTTTTACCCCTAAGTACATCTGTGCCAGAGCCACCTCTACCTGCTCATATCCAGATAGGGATGTATTGCTCAGAAAACTCACAAAATCTCTATAATTCCAAAATTCTTGGAAGTTCTTCTATACTATTCCTCAAATTATATCATAGGGTTATGTTCTCTAATCAGAGTTTATCTAAATCTGGCTTCCAAGGTTAGTATTAAACTATCTCTGATACCAACTGTTACGCCCCGACCCCAGTTACCCAGAGTCGGTGCATTATTACTTAACATTGGCATGATCACAAAAGATCACGTCTCGATAGACTGATTAGTTTAGTAGCCTTGGAAACACTAGATATATTCATAAGTCTTACATTACATCATAAAGTAAAACAAAACTACAAAAACATCTTGTATTCATATCCCCTCATACTATCCATGCAGGTCATTCATAAATTACTTCTTCACATCCTGGAAAAATTAAAACATTGAAAGGGGTGATCTCAGATGCTCAGTAAGGATAACAATATAGTGGAACCTTTCATAAATAAACATAAAAATTTAAGGTGATGTATAACTAAAAAAAGTCCTTTTAAACTTGAACTTTAGCATAATATGGGAAAAATAAAATGAAGTAATTCCATTTACTTATTCACAAGGATATTCTACTAGTTGAACAATTACATGCAACATCAATAACCACTTTCATAATAATGGAATGCATAATGCCATACTATCATAACCACGTAGCCAAGGCCTCGTGCCAGGACTACAAATAAGATTTTTTCAAGGCCTCGTGCCAAGACACTAGTTTGTCTCATGAGACCTACCGATGCATCGAGGAGCTATAGCGGGCTCCACCCGTCACTTATAAAGTCCAATGCATTCCTTTTATGAAAAGGTTTAAACATATCATATACCATAACATAATCGTATCACATAAAATATGCATAAAGGAAGCATAACATTTACATATTTCAATCAAAATATATCAATACAACAAATTGATATAATAAAAACATTTTCAATACCATTTTCAATACCAAAATAAAAGAAATGTAAAACATGGAATTTATTTTTCATTTAAAACAAATTTATGTCTTGTAGAGGAAGCTGAAACTCAAATAATGGTCACGGTGGCGGAGAAGTCGTTGTCGCCACATACATACAACAAAAAAACATTCCCTTTTGTCATTTAGTAAAACAATACATATAAAAAAGATTAATTTTGAATAAACGTAAAAGTCAAAGGGGTTTATACACTGTATAAAAGAAAGTCATGTATTAAAACAAAATTTTCCTCAATGAAAGAAGATTGAGACGAAGTCCCTTACCTCATGTCCTACTTGACTCGATCGTTCTTTAACCTCCTGAATAATACACTAGAGTTAATTTTTACTTTCTTAAGAACCTTTTTCAAGTTCATTATGACTTTTATATCACTTATTAACATGTTATGAACATTATGTAATTATTTACGTTAATAACGGTCGTTTTGTCGATCATTGGTATTTGAGTCAAAAATAAACTTCTTATAATTACAAGTTGTTCATGTGGTAAAATATATATTATATCCAGAATTGTATTCATGATGTAGATATCATATATATCATATATATCCATCATATACATTTATTTATAATATTACATATAATTTAGAGGTATGAAATAAAATGCACCATTTAGGGAGACGATAAGCCGTACGTACGCATGAACAATACTTTCATTTCGATTTCATATTTAATTGAATGAAATCATAATGATATAAAGGTATATTATAATTCCAATATAATATCATATATAATATCATTTACTCCATCTTTTTTACATCCAAAATATGGAATTAACAATTCAAATCACTTTGAGGGGGCGGTAGTCCGCACTTCCTAAAATAAAATTATCATGTTTACCCATAATGGAAATCATAAAGGTCTACCATAAAAGAAAAATATAGAAGCATTAGGAAAACCTAAACATAATATATTTCATATATAAATATAGTGACATCTTAATGGCCACCATGAGAGGTGTTAAAATAAGATTGAACAATTATCATTTCGTGAGGCAGTAATTCGCCACCCATAAAAACAGTATTTTCTTTAACCATTAGACGAAGGAGTGTAAGTGTAAATAAAATCCTTCTCATAACAACATCCTAGTATATTTATGATACTGGTTTTGTTACAAAATAAAGGAATAAAAAGAGTTTAAGGGGTTGGAGAATCCAAATAAAACAAAAGAACATAAGACAATACATTACCTTAAAGTCAGGTAACTCTTTTTTATTTGAGCCAAAGGCTTCATTGGGAAGACTTATGCCCAAAGCGAGGCATTCAGGAGTAATATAAGGAGGTTGGGAGAGTATTTGGGCAGAGTTTGGCCGATCCAAATGGCTTGAAGGTGTGAATAAGGTGGTGCAGGTGGGGCCTTTTATAAGAGGAGAGGAGGGGCACTCTTGGAAACCTATGAAATGATACATTATTATAAAGTACTTTTCGGATTTCAAAAGTCCAAAATTTATATATTTAAGGGATAAGGTGATACGGGTTCGAAATATACTCATCCAATAGGTTTTTGACAAGTGTAAGGCTTAGATTTTACATTATCTTTTCATTTTATATAAATCATTAATTAAGGAGGTAATCGCTGCATCATCATGGTGTCATAAAGAATTTAATTTATTTAATGTGTAAAAATTATAAAACAATTTCCATGATTTAGGAAATCTTTTTATCTTTCCAATGAATATTTATAGTCGAAAAGTTAACTTATATAACCCCATGTAATAATTGTTTTAGTAAAACAACACATGTTTGTCACAATTTTTTTTACTTTAAATAAAAATTTATTAATGTCATTTTCTTACCCAAGTGGCTCCATTGGGTCCCCAAGTTGAACCATGGATTTTCTGGGTCGTCCATGACTCATCCAATAAAGTTAGGACAAGTTAATGCTAATTTTATATTATTATAACATTATATTTACCTTTAATTACCCTAATTACCTTTAATCGCGATTAATAAAACATAAAAGTTACTATTCATCAAAAATTTATTTTAATCCCATTGAACCACATTTTACTTCCTAATGACAACCATGTATTTCAGATTTTTAAAAATTAAATCAAAAAATTGGTAATTATTCATTTACACGAAAAATTAGTTTTTAAACAACCACTTACTGGTTTCATTATTCATCAAAAATTGATGTTTTTCAGAAAAATACAAAAAATTCACCCTAAGCTATAATTGATATTCTGAATTAAAAAATGGTGTCTATTTTAAAAAATTCCAAACATATAATTTGCATTAATTAATTTTATAATTCATTCCCATTGTCAAAACGAATAGCGTGTTTTTAAGAAACAATATCAATCAAAAGATTGACAATTGTTTATGTCCAATTTCAAAGTGAAATTAATTGTAATGACCACCATTAGATAAAATGGTAAAATAATATTCTAATTATACTTTAAAACCACTAAATAGTATAATTTATCACTATTAATTATTTTTATTAAAAAAGTTGTTTTTAATTAGAATTTAGTAATTTTCACTATTCATCACAATATAAAAGTTATCTGAAAAGTTCCAAAATTACACCCTAGGCTAAATTCAATATTCCAAATCCAAAAATAAAGTCCATTATGAGAGATAAAATTTATAAAATTTCAAAACTTAGGTATTTCTATTCATAACGGCTACTTTGATTGGTTGTGGTGTGTGTTAGAACTCGAAGTTGCATACGACACACGCTATAGTATTATTCAAAGAGAAACGTACCGTGGAAGCATGGGGTGTTACATCAAGAATACACATTGAGAATATTTTCAGGATTAGAATTTTAGATAATTAGATCATAAATCATGCATTACATTCCACAATTAAACAAAGTGGTTACATAAAATATAGTAATCATTTTTCTCATCAACGGAATCATATTTTAAATAAAACAGGGATCCTTTATTGACACTCCCTTAACACTATCATCACATCATGTACCTTTCCCTTGACCTGTGAAAAACATTTCAAAAACTTGGGATGAGAATAAAGAGCTCAGTAAGGGATATAAAAGTAAGAAACGAAAACATTAGTCCATGTATGAAATCATACTTTACTTATAAAACATAAGCATTTTAACATACCTCATCAAATCATGAATAAATCATAGAAATCATAAGACATAAAGGTAACTTGAGGCATTCATAACATTCATACGTTGGGAGTAACCCTCATGGTTACGTTTGGAATACCCATCACAGTATATTCCCTAAATCTCTTCCGAGAAACCTTAACGTTTAACTCCTTCGCGTTACCCAATTCATTGGAGAGCTATATCAGGCTCACCCGCCATTACATTATCACCGAGCCACACTATTTCATAAAAATTTCTAAAGAACCACACCACAATCATAACAGTTATAACATGCATAAAAGAAACATAAAATATACATATTTCAATCACAGGAGATCACATCATGATATTATCATAAATAAAAACATCTAATAAAATTATTAAGACTCTATGAGAGGAAAATCCCTTTATAGATTGAAAATATTAAAAGAGGACATTTAAAAGAGATTTTAGAATCAACGTGTCCCATACCACTTCAAAACTTTTGAAAGGGTTTTAAAACATTCATGTCCATATATATAAATCCTTAAAACCATTTTTAAAACATGGACATGTATGATAAATTTTTAAAAGAATAAATCATTAAAACCATTTAAAACAATGTTTTAATAAAAGAGTCATTTTCCAATTTGAACATTTAAATTATAAGCCACATGAAATTAGACCATTTTCAAAACATTTAAATGAATTTAATACATCCATAATATGGATATGGGAAGTCAAATGGGCTCTATATAAACATTATAAAAGTCTATATGATTAAGAAATGTCTCAATGAGAATAAATTGAGATGTAATCCCAATCAAGGATCATGCCATTTGAGCAATGATAATGAAATGACATAATTATGTGTGAAAAATATAATACACCAAATATAAGTGGATACTCAGTTTAAAACAATCATATGTCTTCCACACATATTCATAGCACAACATAATCAAGAAGTAGAGGTTTAACCCAAATAATTGAAATTGGGTTAAGAAGTTCCCTTGCAAAAATTTGTTAGCCTAACGGCGTCACATCGAATTTTATAAAATGAGTTGATCAGATATATAAAGGGTATCTCATCACTTGGACATTAAATTTACAGAAACAAGGATATATAATGACATATCCAAACATAATAAGATGTAATTTAAAAGACAAAACAAAAAGAAGTCTTTTAAAAATAAGAGGGTGAAAGGTTCCCTTACCGACTTGGGTAACTTTCAAAACATAAACCCCATTAAAGAAGGACTATAAAACATTGATGTTAATACTCAAAAACGAAATTAAATTACACAAATAGTATAATAATGGGAATTACATACACCACTCAAAGGTAATGGTGTAAAATGTAGCATAAATCTCACGGGAATAAAAGTGAGATGAAAAATCTCTTAAGAAAAATTGGATGCCTAACTGCGCCACTTAAAACATCAAAAATGGATTTTTGAGAACAAATAGGGTCTCTGATAAATTGAAAAAAAAATTACAGAATGAGTAATATAAAATAACATCCCCAAACTTAATAAAGAAGAGCTTAAAATAAATGACATAAAAGAGAGTACTTAAAAAGAAAGAGAGAGGTAGGATCCCTTACCTTAAGTCTGACTTGTGTTGTTCATTTCTTTATATTCCTGAATAATAAATTTTTCCAATTTATAATTTATTGAGGAAATACTTTAAATATTATTATTCAATTAATTTAACATATTATAATGTTATAATAATTAGTTAATTATGTGAGTTCATATCAGATTTTTTTATCGATGTTTGGTACATGAGTCCAAAATGAACTTGTTTGAAAAGAATTGTCCATGTAGTTGTAAGTAAATCATCTCCATAATAGTATTAATGATTTAACTATCATATATATCCAGTAAATATTCATTTTAAACTATTCCATAACATTTGGAGATAAAAATAAATAGTATGCACTGTTCATGGAGACGGTAGGCCGTACGTACGCATGAACGCTACTTTCATTTCTTTGTCATATTAATAGAATTAAAAATAATTGAGAGATATATATATTATAATTCCCGAATAATATATATGTTATATAGGTCACATAAGTTCATTAATTTAATTCTTTATACCTTCCATGTATTTCATGAATGAGTCACATCACTTGAGGGGGCAGCAGTCCATTATTCCTCATATGAAATTATTGCATTTGCACAACATGAAAAGAATAATGATATGTTTTAAATATAAAATAAAAAAGAATATAGAAAACATAAATAGCATATATATTATATATAAAATACAATGACATCATAATGGCCATCTTTAATGGTGTTAAAAGAATATTGAACAATCGTCGTTTCGTGAGGCAGTTATTTTCCATCCACTGAAATAGTCTGTTCATTAACCATTAGACGGATGTGTGTGTAAGGGTAGCTCTAATACTTATAAAAACAGCATCCTAGTATATTGACTATACTGGTTTTGTTACAAAATAAAGGAATAAAAATAGTTTAGGGGGATGGAGAAGCAAAATAAAACAATAGAACATTAGAGAAGTCTATACGTTTAAATCAGGTAACTCCTCTTGGTTTGAACCAAAAGGGTATCTTTGAGAGCTTTCTACCTAAGGTAATGCTTCTATGATGAGTAGATAGATGTGGAGAGAAAAAATGGGCAGATATTGGCCGAGCCAATGGCTTGGGATGTGTGTGTAAAGAGTTAGAGGTGGGGGCCTTTTAAAAGAGGAGAGGAGGGGCACTCTTGGAAGGTTATAAAATGTTACTTTATATTAAAATGAGTTTCACATTTTAAAGGTCCCACATTGATATATTTCGAGGATAAGGTGATAAGGTTTCGACATCTACCCATCCAATCGGTTTTTGAAAAGTGTAAGACATATATTTTACCTTATCATCTCATTTTATTTAAATTGTTCATTTATAAGGTAATCGCTGCATCATCATGATGTCATAAATAATTTAATTTATTTAATTTTTAAAAATTATAAAAAAATTACTATGATGTAGGAAATATTTATAGGTTTCTAATGAATATTTATAGTCCAAGATATCATTTATGTAGACAAAAGTAAATTTTTTTTACTCGGGTGCTACATTCTTTAGTGATATTCTCCTTCCTTTAAAAATAAAATGATAAAGTGTCTCTTTCACCCAAAAGTGATTCCATGCGGTCCCATATTTTGGAACAAGGAATACCATGGTCGGACATGAAACAACCAGTAGCATTAGGACATATTTTTAGGTTATTTTTTATTATTATGATATTATTTTATTTTCCTTAACTACCCGATTACTAATTAATCATGATAATTAAAGATAATTTCCATTGTTACTATTCATAATGTCCAAAAACAAAAGAGTTTTAATTACATATTTTGGAAATTCTGATTCCAAATATGGAATCCATTTTACCAAATTCCAAACACATAAATTTTAATAATAAATTTAAAAATATTTCATGTTGTCAAAACAAATAGCTTGTTTTTTGGAGCAATATCTATGAAAGGTTTGGCACTTGTTTGTGTCCATTTTAAAATTGAAATTAATTATAATGACCACCATTTAATCAAATGGTAAACATATATTCTAATTACACTTTAAAACTAATTAAAAAGATAATCAAACAATATATTTAAATTAGATGAAAAGGCAGTTTTGATGTAAAATGCAGAATTTTTTCACTATTCATTAAAAAAATGAACAATGTCAGAAACATACCAAAAATTTGACCAAAGTAAATTACAATGTCCTAATCATAAAGAATAAGATTATTTTGAAAAATAGACCTAATAATGTTTTCAAAAGATAGAATTAAAAAAAGGTTCGCCATCAGAAGGTGGTAAAACAATCTTTTAAAAAATATTAGAGTATTTATTCTTAAAATTATATTCATTTGAATTTTAAGCCTCTAAGATTTATTGGATAAATGTAAAAATATTTGAAAAACATATGTAATCATTTTGTAGTTAGTTCTGTTCATTCCCGCCATTACAACGGCTAGGCATTAACTACCATTTAGAATAATATTATTTTATTATTAGAGTGCAACGTAAGATTTCCAAGAAACTAATTGTTGTGTATTGGGTACGCCATAGAGCATAGTGATCCCTTTAAATTAATATTAACATTTTTTTCACAAATATGGATAAATATAAAAATGTCATATTCTTTTTTTACCAGGGTTGTTACAGTTATTATGTAAATTTAATTTTTTAAAATGGTGTTTTGTTAATTCTTTCTAAATTTATTATAAATTATAAAATTTTATCTTTTCACAAAAATTTCTTACGAACCACATCTTAATTTTTTAAAAGTAACAAAATGTATTCCATAAAGAGTGAAAAAATTTATATTGTATGATAATTATACTAGAAAATATAATGATTAATTTAAATGTATTTTTGATTTTTCTATGAAAATATCTTCTTCATTCTTCTCAGAAATTTAAATTTCTAAAACATACCCATTGAAAATACGGATTTCTCTTGATTTTCAATGAAATTTTTTAATTATTTTTAAATATATTTTTTCTATATGTTAAAAAAATTAATTATTTATATTATTCATTGGGGATACCATATATTGATAACATTAAAATACTTTTTATGTATTCTTTATGGTTATTTGTTATGAGTTATGTTTCATGAAACTTGTTTTTGTAGAGCAGGTGTTGTTTTCGACAATACTCTATACAATTATGATTAGGGGTGATTTTTGAGCATGTATTGTTTTAACAATACAATATCATTTTATGATAATTTTGATCCTCACAAATACAATTGTTTGTTATTCTAATGATTGTACGTTGAGAATATTTTAGGAAATTAATATTATTTATATTTTTATTTTATAATTATATTAAATCATATAATTCAGGGGGAATATTTGACAATGTATTTAGAAATAATATTAACCTATTCTGGAAACACTTTTCATACCCTACAATGAAGAGTGTAGCGTATTGATAAAACTATACATTTACATTATGGGAGTTTCAAAAAGTATGTTTAATCCACAAAACGTTATTTGAAAAGTATAGTATAGGAACCATATGCTTGTATGATCTGAATTTTTTTTGAAGGAGAACTGTAAGTAAGTATGGACACTTACGTTTGCTTCACAAAAATATGGATCATCAACTTCAAATTTATAATGAACCTTACATTTCATTGAAAATAATTGATCATGTATATTAAAGTTTTCTAAAGAGTAACGTATGAATAATATGACAAACATTCGAAAGTCGAATACAAACATATGGATCATCAACCTTGCATTTGTAATCAACAATTCGTTTGGAATGATTCATTTGACTTCTTTGGGAATCAATGATATAAAATATGACTTTACTATGAAATGTTCATTATAAAGAAAATATGGCAGATTTTAAACAAGATTGAATGATTGATATTAAAGAAAGTCTTTCACAAATCTAAATTTGTCAATTTTTTATTCAATGGATTGATTTAAAAAGAGGATTTCCTACCAATTTTTAAGGGAAGTTATGACTACTTTGTTATTCAAACATTTGAATATCACGATTCTTAAGAAGAAACTTTTAGATATAAATTTTGAAAGAAAATGCTCATCTTTAATCTTTATATATTTGTGTGTTTTTATTTACATATAGAGAGAAAAAATCATCACAAAAAAGGATAGAAGAAAAAGATCATGATTTCTTCATGATATCCAGTTTTTACCAAGACATATCAGTCACTAAGATCTATAGCTATCATGTTCTATCAAGCTCTATTTTTCTGAAGAAAAGGAAAAACATTAAAGATTATTATTCATCATCAATGATATATTGTAAATCTATTGTTGTTAATGTTCCTGATTTTATTTATATATCTATTTGCAATTGGATTGTCTCAGAATTGATATTACTTGAAAAAAATCTTTTTTGAAGATGCAGATCCATCAACTGTCAGTTTCATGCTGTCGCAACTATGAAGAACAACTGGAATGTATTTTTAGAAAAATAATCTTTTCATTTTGAATAACCATATTTTCGTACTAAGACGTATTTTCATTTCAGTGTATAAACCAGAAGGCTTTGTTATATCCTTAACATGTAATGTTGTAAACTCTCTACACTCAGTTATAGATACACTGTTGATAAGAGGACCACATATTAAAAATCACCAAGCTCGTGGAGTAGAGCATTAGTGAAGTTTACATTGGGCCTCTTATTCCTCAAACCACTATACATTTGTACATCCTTTAATCTATTTATTTTACAATGCATAAATTATATTATAAGGATAAAATTATAGAATTGATTATCATCATGATTCCTCGAAGATGTTTTCAAAAAAAAAATTAACCCCCTCACTATTTTGCATATTTGGTATATCCTAATCCAATAATGGGTATCAATGGTAGGTATATCTTATGGTAAATATATAACAAGATGAATGATTCAAATGAATTATACATAGAGCACAATGGATGATACAATAGAGGGAATTTCAATAGATTGAGCTTCGTAATTCAATGGTCAAAATTATGGATGTTGGAAATCATGGGTGAATATTTACAAGAAGAACCATGGATACAGTGTTCACTCTATAATCCTAACTCCTTATGCAATTCGAAAAAAAACCTAAATCATGGGGTAGAGAAACATAAGAATAGTACGATATAATCTCAAAAGCTATGAATGTTACAATTTCAGGGCTTGGACCAGATGAATTCAATAGAGTTTCTCAATTCTCAACTACATATGAAATGTGGGAAACAATTGTTGTTACCTATGAAGGAACTAACAATGTCTGAAAAATGAGGTGTGATACAATGACACAAAAATATGATACATTGATAATGATTAGGGGTGAATGAATCCCTCAAATGAATAGAATGATCATGGGGATTGTCAACAACATCCCTACCTTGGGAGATCCTATCAAATAAGAAGATCTAGAATTGGAAGTACTGGGAGTACTACCACTCAGATGTAATGGAATATCGGCTGCCATTTGGAAATCATCACCAGCCAAAGATCTAACTATGATAAATTAATTGAAACCCCGATGATGTATGATTTTGAGATTCAAGATGAAACAAATAATCATTATTTCTTAATCAATATTGAAAATACTGCTTTGAAATCAACATCCCAAACGAAGAGCATATATATGATGCAAGAGATCAAGAAAAAAACCAGAATATTCTAATTCATCTCATTTAGATATAGAACTGGCTTAGTTAGCCATGAAATTCTACAAATTCTACTGAAATAAGAAGGGATTCTAAAAATCCTTCATGACAAATGAAAATAACCAAAAAGAAGTCAAATGCTATGAATAAAAAAATATGGGTCATATAAGACCAGGATGTCCTTAATTAAAAGGAGAAAAGAAAAGGGAATTTTTCAAAAACAATGATATGGGAAGAAATAAAAAAGATCAATGAATGCTACTATGAGTGTTTCAGAAGACTCTACTAGCTCATCAATGTCTGACTTAGAGAAGGAAGAATAAAATATAAAATAAAATATGTGCTTTGTGGCAGAATCTGATGAGGTATAATATTATAACATATTTGATTCTGATACGAGTTCTAGTTTATCAAGTAATAAACATGTAGCATACTACAATATGCTAGAAGATAAATATGATTACTTTTTTATAAAACAGAAACCACTAAAAAATATTGACACTGTTGTTTTTGAAAAAGATACACTCTTTTAAAACAACATGAAGCCTTAATTGAAAAATATAACTCATAAAACAAAAATTGTACAGATAATGAAACTCAAATAGTAATTTTAAAAATAGAAGTAGTGTCTTAAAAAATATAACTCTTGTTTTTAGAAATGGTGAAAAATAACTAAATGAAATTCATGGAAACAATGTTATTAAAAAGGAACAATATGGAATTAAATGTAAATTTGAGAAACTAAAACTGTATAAGAACTATTTTGTTCAAAGTAAAAAAAGTATAATTTTCATCTACTATGGAAAAAAGGGAACATATATAAAAAATATTAATTAAGGAATCCTCAAAAAAGTGGGATAAAGAATTCAATTGATTCAGCAATTTATATGAATCTATTTATTGTAAAAAACCAAAAAAAAATCTAGAATCAGAGATCATTGATAGTTATCACAGTTCGACCCAATAGAATATGGGTACCATAACAAACATTTTTTGGAATTTCTTTGTAGGAAGCATTTCACAAAAGCCAAACTGAAATATGGTATATGGATAGTGGCTTCTCCGTGAATATTAGTATGAATTCCTCAAACAATAAAACATTAACTCAAAAAGATGGAGGATTAGACACATTTTTTTACATTGCGAAAGGTAAAATAATTTTCATTTGAACTATTGGAGATCTTGAAGTTTTATCAATCAATTAAGTACTCTATATAGATGTATTAAAACAAAACTTGATAAGTATCTCTCAACAATGTGATGATGGTTAATTTTTTGAAATTTCTAACAACCGTTGTTCTACTTTTAAAGATATATTTCTTAAATTTAGACCACCCAGAACTGATAATGATTATACTCTGGACATAAATTCCTTGTGTAAGAACTGTAACTTGTTTAACTTTTATGATAAATGAATCTTGGATCTGACATAGAAGACGTGGAAATTGAAATATATATGTTTTACATATGTTTACTAATAAAAAATAGTTTATTATTTACCGAGTCATAAATTTGATAGTGATAGATTTTTTGATGAATGTCAACATGAAAAGAAGAAAGAATCATCATTCAAATAAATTAAAAAAATTGATACAAAACATTTAGAACAAATTCATGTGTATTTTTTTACAACTTCAAGAACAAAAAGTATGGATGGTAAATTATATGAATATGTATTAGTTGATGATTATTCAATATTTACTTGGGTTTATTTTCTGAAATATAATTATGAAGCTTTAATATATTTGAATGTTTTTGGAATTCTATTCAAAATGAAAAATATTTTAAAATAATTTTACTATGAAGTGATTATGGTGAAGAATTTGAGAATTTGGATTTCATTTCCTTTTTCTCAAATCTTGGTATTAAACACTCTTTTTTTACAGCAAGAACACCTCAATAAAATGGGATTGTTAGAAGAAGAAATAGAACTATTAAAGAAATGTCTAGGACTATACTAAATGAATACATTCATCTTACCTATTTCTCGGAAGAAGTTGTAAGCATAGCCTATTATATATTTAACAGTGTTTTAATTAGACCAATTTAAAAAAATACACCCTATGAACTATGGAATAACAGTAAACCTAAAATAAAATACATTAATGTTTTGGATATAAGGTTTACATCTTGAACACCATGTAAAATCATGGTATGTTTGATACCAAATATAATGAAGCCATTTTCATAGGATATTCTGCAGCTTCCAAAGCTTGAATAATTTTTAATAAAATGTCAAGGATTGTTGAAAAATCAGTTCAAGTGAGAATTGAATCATCTAATCCCTTTCAGAGAAAGAAATATCTTGTTAATGAATCTTACTCTAATGATAACATTACAAATGATAATATAAAAGATTATTTGGAAACGATATAATTAAAATTTACTCCAGTTTAGAAGTGCATGACACTGATGAACCTAATAGTTTATCGCCTAGGCTGTCCAGAACCCTAATAAATCACTCTTTAGATACTGCTATATGAGACTAAGGCACATAAATAAAAACAAGAAAAAATATAGGAAATCTAGTTGATTTTCTTCCTTTCTATCCCAATTTATCACCTAAGTCAATAGAATAGAATTAGTTGAAGAATGATGGATGATGGAAATGCAAGAAGAAACAAACTAATTCAAAAAAATGATGTTTGGAAATTAGTTTAAAGAGAGAATAACTATCTAGTTATAGTGTGTAAATCGGTCATTATAAATAATCATCATGATAAAGGAAGACAACTAGAAATAAATAAAGACTAGTAGATAATGAATATAATCAAGAAGAAGGTATAGATTATGACGAGACCTTTGCACCAATAGCTAGATTATAATCCATTATGAAACATTTATCCTATGCATCTAATATTAACTATAAATTATTTTATATTGATGTAATGTCTGGCTTTTTAAATGGTTATTGAACAGAGGATGTTTATATTCAGAAACTTCCTAGTTTTAAAAATTCTCACAACCACATTCTGTTTTTAAACATATTAATACTCTTTATGGCCTCAAACAAGCACCCAATTCTTGGTATTAGTGATTAATTTATTTTCTTTTGAAAAATGGTTTTACTGTCGGAATGAAAGATCCAACATTATTTAAGAAAACTTTAAACTCTAATATTTTATTATTTCAACATTGTGTTGATGATGTAATTTTCGGATCAATAAACAATAAATTTTTTCATGAGTTTTCAAGTTTAATGCAAAAAAGAGATAGAAATGAGTATGTTGGGGGAATTAAATTTCTTTTTGGGTCTTCAAATTTTTCAAAATGATTTTTGAAATGTTTTGAATCAAATAATATATATTACTGATTTACTGAAAAAATTTGGACAATAAAATAGAAATACATATACAACTCATATGCGTACTATTATAAAAAATGATTTGGATGAAATTAGAAAATCAGTTGACAACAAGTTATATTGAGGGATATTTGGTAGTTTATTATATTGTACTACTAGTAGGCCAATTATAATATACTCAATAAGTCTATGTGCATGATTTCAATAAAATACTAATGAATCTCCCATAAGTGATGTCAAAAGAATTTATGGATATTTAAAAGTAATTGTTTTTAAATATCTTCTATATACAAAAACATCTGATTTTAAATTAATTTCTTATTTAGATGATGACTTTGGAAGCTTTAGATTTGATAGAAAAATAACCTTATGAACCTATCACTTTTTAGGAAAATCATTAGTTTCGTGGTCTAGTAAGAAACAACCATCATTTTACTTGTCAATAACCCACGAAGAATATGTGTTTACAGGAAGTTTCGGTGCACTAGTGTTGTGGATGAAAAACACTCATATTGACTTTGAACAAAATATTTACAATAAACCTATTTTATGTGATAATACAAGTGCCATAATTATTTCAAAAAAAATCATATTAATCATTCTAGGACTAAGAATATTTACATGAGACATCATTTTCTATGAGATCATGTTCTTAAAAAGGATATATTCTTAGAATTTTTTGTAGGGAAATTTAAATAGCTGATATTTTTACTAAAACAAATCCCACAGTAAGGTTTGATTTTATTAAGGGGGGGATAGGTTTATAAAATTTTAAATTAAATTTTAAATTTACTTATATTATTATATTTTATTCTAATCATCAACATTTTATATAATTTAAATATTTGATTATAGAATATTTTAAAAAATCGACTGTACTGATATAATTTTTTTTTCTGCAATCTACATTTTTTCATTTGTAAAATAATTTAATGATTAGTATGTATTTAATGACATTGGAATCAAGGTGGTCAGAACCCATTTAAAATTAAAAACTTGATCATTTTCATAAATCCTTTTGAAAGAAAAAACTCAATTACCATTTTCATCTACCATTGAGAGGACCATTGAAACCCTAAACCTTTGAGGCTTCAGAACAATGAGACAGAAATGGACAAAAATTGAGAGTTGAAGAAGGAGAGGCTGGTAACACCAAGCGTTATCATTCGGTAGAAAGGAATAACTTTTAGGGCAATGTAATTGATTTGGAATGGATGTACCATAATAATTTAATACTGAAGAAAGATTTGGCATCTCAGAATCTCAAACAAACATTCAGTGATGAAAACACAAAATTCCTGTATGAGGCAGAGTTCAGAAATTTCTTTAAAACTATTTAGTTCTGTCTCGGAGAAAAAGAGGACTCCATAATCAAAAAAATTGTTTATCATGATTTTTTTATTTCATCTATGGAAATAACTAACGTCTTAACCTACCATTATAAGGGATTTTATTACATTTATTTGAAATCCATTAGATATAATGAACATAAGTTAGAGGAAATTATCTATTTTTTAATTGGTTCTAGGAATATCTGAAAAATGTAAGTCAAATATTTGAAGACATATCAGAAAATTCATGTACAATTTGTTCAAATGGGAATTTCCCTGAGGATGTATGAAATGGATAATATTTTATATCCTGATATGTATTTTATGTTTCTAATTCTAAGGGAAATCATGTTGAATTTCCGTCATTATATGATATGGTATTTGAACTACTACTGTCAACCAGATGCTAGAATGAACTTCTAACCCTATGGGTGGTTCATATTAAAATTTATGTTTATGTCTAATGTGATGAGATTAGTAGATTCCATAGTGACATTCTATCATAATGATGTGTTAAATGCTGGAATGTTATGAAAAGTTGGATTTTTTTGGAGCACTATGAAAGGAATTATTTTTCATGTTGGTGCTGATGAAGATCAGGAATATTATCAGGGATAGTAGACAAGGAAAACCAAATAAGGAATTGTAGAATCAAGTACCGGTGATGTTTCCAAAACAACCTGAATAATTTGATTTTATGAATTCGATGCAGTTGCTGATGAGGTATATTAATATGGAATTCATAGGAAAGGAACATAGTGGCTAAAGTTGTTGAGGAGATTGTTCAATCATACGATGTTACAACATGAGATATTTTAAGCTATAGATTTTTAAGAGAAGTTTTATATAATATTGAGGTGGTACTTAAAATTGAAGAGGATGTTTTACATCTGGCATAGGCTGACCATAGAGATGTTTAGATGGATCAAAATAAATTGGTTCAAGAAAAATCTACACAAACTACTGAAGTTATTCAAAAATAATCATTTCCAGAAGAACATGTTTTAGATTAAGTAAGTGATGATGCTGAAGAGAAGCAACAACCTGATGAAAATATGAACAGAGGAAATAGTACATCTAAAGATCATACAATAATGATAAATAAATTTGTTTTATGAGTAATTTTTTGGCTCTAGGGAAAAATTAGTTCATCAACCATTGTTTAAAGCTACATATCAGAGATCCAATTCTCATGAAATACCTTTAATTTTCATAAATCAAGTGGAGAATCAAGAACATCATGCCTCTGATTCTGAGAAAAATCATGTGGAGGTGTTAATCAGAAAATATAGTTATGTTTAAAAAAGGGAAGTGGATGTTTTTAAGAAGGAGATGTTAGCTGAAGCTGGAAAATTAAAATCTTATGATTTAAGGAAATATGATTTGGATGAATTCAAAAAATTAGGGATCAACAGTTGGCAACTGTCACAGGAATAAAACAAGTACATCAAGTACTTCACCTAACATGATAAAGCGATTACAGGTCATTACAACTGTCATAAGATATATGAATGACAGGTTGCATGATTTACAGTGTAATAGTTATTCTTTGTCAGTCTGGTTGTAAAATTAGAAATAACATTTTGATCTGCATACCTCAGGTGAATTGAGTAAAAGAAAATTACTGGACAACTCAGTGAGAAGCTAAATCAGTTTTTAGAGAAGGAAAAATTATTTATGGAATTTTTTAGAGTAAAAATCATTGAAGATATTCATTTGACCCAAGAAAGATAAGATATGATAATTGAGTTAGGTTTTGGACTGATAAAGAGGTTTATAATGCAGTTAGCAGAGCTAAGAAATGCCTTTTAGAGGCACAAAAACCCTCTTTCAACCCTTTTACCCCAAACATTATTCCAGTATCAATTATGTTCTAGTAAATATATCTTAAATAAAATATTTTTGAATCTTATTTTTATGTGTTTTTAATTTCATTTAATATTCTGTCTATTCTAGAATTTCAGAATCCAGATTCAATTATTGATAAACATTTTATGAAATCCTTTATATAATATCAGTTCTACATTATATCTGTTGTATTATTTATTCTATAATAATTTTTTATATCAAAAATAGTGGGAGAAATTCTATAAACATCATATTTTCTTTTATGAAAATAGATAAATATTTTTCATAGGGGGAGAAATTTGGATACAATACAGCCTTTTATATTTTACCTTTTAGGGATAAATTTGTATAAACTCAAAATATTATTTCCATAATTTTCATTATAATGTGGGGAGATATTTCTGAATGAAATTTTATAAATCATTTATTTATATATCGGATAAATATGGATAACAATTTATTTAGATCTTGTTGAAATAATTATATCCTAAGAAAATTCTAAATTATATGCAATTACTTTCATGGGTTATTTCAGGGGTTTTGTGATCATAAAAAAACGTGAGATTTTTGAACAAGTGTTGTTTTCAACCATACATTATACTATTATGATTATGGGAGATTATTGATGATTCCCTATTTAATCAATTCTTTATATTTTTATGACAATTTTGATGCTCATAAATACTCTAGTTTGTTATTCTAAAGATTTTACATCGAGAGTATTTCAGGAAATTAAAATTCTATATATTTCTATTTTTTAATAATATTAAATAGTTCACCTAGCATAGAATATTTTACAATGTTTTTGAAAATAATTTTACCATATTCTTGAAACAATGTTCATAACATATGTTTAAGAGCGTAACGTAAGGATAAAATTCTATGTTTACTCTACAAGAGTTTAGAAAAGTATTTATAATCAACTATAAGTTATAAAAAAAGTATGGTAAAGGAACCTTACATGTGTAATATCAGAAAAGTATGGAAATAGAACCATACGTATGTATGAAACGTTAAGTGTGATTTATAAATGTTTGGATCATTGACCTTCCATTTTTAATGAACCTTATGTTCTATCAGAAAGAATATATCACATATCTTTTGTTTTATGAAAGAGGAATCTATGGATAATATACCTTACATTCAAAAGATGAAGTCAAAATTATGGATCATCAACTTTACGTTTATAATCAACGTTACTTTTGGAACCCTATGTTTGACTTCTTTAGGAATCAAGGATTTAAAATACAACTATATTATGCTACAGTCTTTGTGAGGAATATCTGGCAGATTTCAACCAATATTAAAAGTAAGATATTAAAGAATATCATTGACTGGTTTAAATCCATTTATTTGTGATTCAATGGATTTATATAAGAGAAGGATTTCATACTGAATTTTAAGGCATGTTTTGTCTAATCTGTTATTCAAACATTTGAATATCACGATTCCTAGGGCGACATTTGTGGATCTTAATTTGAATGGAAAATACTCATATTTATTCTTTATATATATCTGTGTTAGATTGAATTACATATAAAAAGATGAAAAATAACCAAAATGATTATAAAAAAAAGATCTTGAGTTTATCACATGTAAAATTTTGTATAGAGATATACGATTCACTCAGATCTTCTGCTACTAAGATCTCTCATAATCTGTTTTTATGAATAAAATGAAAATAATTAAAGATTCATAATATACATCAAATATATATCATGAATCTATTTTTGTTCCTATTGTTGATTTTATTTCAAGATCTATTTCCAACTAGATCACCTCGGAATTGATCTTAACTGAAGAACATATTTTCTGAAGATGACGATCCATCTATTATCAGTTGCATGCTGCTGCAATGGTGAATAACAACTGGAATGCATTTTTAGGAAAATACTTTTTCATTTTGAGTAACCATATTCTTTTACAACGTTCTGTATTCAGTTATATGTATGAACCAGAAGGCATTGTTTTAGCCATAACATTTAATGGTGTCAAATGCCTACCCTCAATTGTGGACTGTCTATTGATAAGAGAACCAGATAGTGAAAATCATTATGATCATGTAGTAGAGCATTGGTGGAGTGGAGTAAGGGAATTTTCTTCCCATAACCACTATAAATTTGAGTATCGTTCAATAATTTTATTTTCTAATGCATAAAAATTTGATATGGATTAATTGAAATAATTAATTATCATCAAGATTATTCGATGGTGTTTTTAAAATACACAACTCACCCCCTCCTTGTGAATATTTGGTATAACCCAATCCAGTAGTTTTTTTTCATTGGTATTGTTAACTATGAATAAATTATAAATGATCATATGAACATATTATATATATGTGAATGGATTATTATTATGTGAAAAAATTATATGTTATGAAACACTAATGATCTAGGTACATTTTTATATAACAGTATGTTATGAGGTTTAATGAGTGGTTGTCCCATTCCTACATGTAAAAGGGGGTTTCCTAAACCCAATTGGGAATATAGGTGATTAGAACAAGCCAGAGAGGGTACATATGTAGTTCGGATAATTCAATGAAGGAATACGGGTGGTTATAAAAATAAATCATTATGATGAATTTCTTGGTGAGTAAACATCAAATATTATTTATATTTTCCTACAAATTTGAAGGAAACCAAATCCACTATGGTACTCTATCCACTATGGTTGTATTATATGAGAAATAAAACAAAGGAATTATTTTTCAATGTTTCTATTTAGGACATTCATTTATTCACTAAAATCATGTCTTAATCCTATGATATGATCTCATGGATCATGATTGATTATTAATTATTTCTATATATTATAACTCATCTATATTATTATGATAATGTGTCAATCCATGAAAAATAATTTATGGCTTTTGAATTGTTTTCTATGATACTGTTTTGTTTTTTTATGCTCAATTACCCTTATAATTTTCTAATTATAACATATAATTATAGATTGAAATAACCCATGTTTATTGTTGAAGAGAATATGAGAAGTTGTATTCTCTTGTTTCTTTTCCCAATGATATGATTACTTTTATTTAGTTAGGAGTATATATGAAGGTTACTACATGTGGAGAATATTATGATAGATATATAATAATTTTAATAAAATAATTTGATTTTGTATTATTTATCTAATGTAACTAAACATAAATATTATTAGCATGTGTAGTATCATTATAATTATTCATTATTCATTAAAAAGTAATATTTTTGTAAGGTATTGTTGCATCTCCCAACATTTAGTATAAATTAAATATAATTTCGTAGGATTAATTTTATATCATGCACACATGATCACAACATACAATAAGTAATGTATGGATAAAGTGAAAGAGTTTACGGTACAAATCATTTTTTTAATTCATTATGAAATCTACAATTAAATATATTTTTTAAGATTCAAACATTGTTTTATACATATAGATAAATGGTATGAGTCTTCCGTCATTGAATTTTTTAAAAAATATGTTAAATACTTCTCTAGAGATAGAAATATGGAGTAAATACATGAAAAACATACAATATTATATGATAAATTAAATCCATTACTATAGACAACTCAACTAGTTTTCAATTTAATTGAAATAAACATTACTATAATACTATTGATCAAAACAAAATAATTTTTTTGGAAATATATACACATAAAATTAGTGAACCTGTGATAATTTCATTGATTTAAACTTTTTTATCAAATTTTTACATTGAGATGATGATTCTCTAAAGGTTTCCATCATGAATGGAAATATTGGTACTAAGTGACTCTTTTAATAGTTGGTGACTATTTTTCATTTTACACATTGTTGTTCCATAATTTTCAGGAAAAAACCATTGATATATCAAATAATAATCATTCTTTTTTATCTCACCATTGATTATATAATATTTAAAATCCATTTAAAATATTTCATTCTTCCCCAAATGAGAGTCATCTGTTGTGAGGAACTCGCCCGGCTAACCTGGTATCCTAATAAACAATGTAATCCCAACACACCCCGAAGGGAATTTCCAATCATCACGAGCTGGTGACTAGCACCTAAAATCATAATAAATGAATATTAGAAATATTTCTCTAAAAATGTAGAGGAAAGAAGATAAAACATATGTATGTATACAAGATAAACTCCATTGGGAGAATTGTACCTTAATTAAAACATTTATAATATCCCATAACTCTATTAAAAATTCTAAAAACTAATTGAACAACCTAATCCCCAACTGACTCCAATATCCAAGGTAAATAGTCAATAACTAGGACCACATCCAAGTATTTATTTCACTCTAATCAAACCTTGATGTATATAATATATCAAAACCTGATGGCATAAGTAGGGTGTGATCTAATGGGATAGTAGTTTTTCACCAAGTATTCCATTAGTGATGAAACATTTATTTAATGAAAAAGGCATTCAAGTTTTAATAAAACCGTATGTAATTTTAATAACATATTTAATCAAATAATGAATTACATTTCAAAAAATAAAAATACATTAAAAAAAATTCATCATATTTTAATCAATGGAATATTTATAAGAAAATTGAATACTAATTTATTTTATATAAATGTATTTATATAAATTTACATGGAATGTAAAATATTTTTCAATAATAAATGGAATATATTTGATTTAGAAATAAGTGAGAATCACGTTTTTGTTCCAAATGGTATGATTATTATAGTAAACAGGAATACGTAACTCTCAATGTGAAATAGAAATATTTATATACACATGTCCCATTAAAAGTGGTTAAAAGTACTACATAAGCATCCCATTAGGAATGAGATATGATGAAATTGTGTTTTAAACCATTGTAGTATCAGATAGTGACACCCCAATAACACAATAACTACCTATGCTTGCATGTTCCCCATTACAAAATCAATGATGATAAATTTATATATTTCCCTTTTGAATTGAAATATTCCCATTCTCCATTTCAAATACGCCCATTTTCCATTTACAAACCAACACATGTGTTTTTAATCAAAACTTTTTCCTTTACATGATAACACCCATTGGTTTTTATTAAAACCATTTTCCTCAAATTTTTCACAATATTTTATTTAAAAAAAATTATTAATTGATTTTTTATAATCAAAATTAATTAATTTAAAATTTTAATGTTTACATCAATTTCCAAAACACACTACAATATAATAGAATTTTGGGTTTCCACAATTTCATGTTAATAAAATCGAAAACATCTATTTTAATGGAATTTATTTTCTAATCAATATGCTAAATTCAATTCTATGCAATTAGATTAAAATAAAATAAATTGATATATAATTATGAAGTTTTTTTTAACAAAATAGGCCAATCAACATAGAACCATGTTCCTCGGGATCATGGTATCTTGAATCAGATAGTCCTAATAAGGATTCTCCAATAAAAAAGATCACAATGGGAAAACAAGATTCAACCCAATGTTTAATATTCTTGTAACCATGGATTAGACATAAAAATAAAAACATGATCTATCAAAACTGAGGGTGAAAAAAGGAGAGAGTGGCAGAGATTGAGAATGGGAAGATGAGTCTTACCAACAAAATATTAAACACAATACAACTTTTTTAAATTTTTTTTCCGGAGGGCTTCTATAGGATATGAACTTCTATTTGGGGCCACTAAGGTAAATGATATTGATTTAGGGTCTTATCGGCCATTTGGGGACCAAAAAAATGGATTCATATTTTTTATAACAAATTTTTTAATTTAATAATACTATGTGTAAAGTTAGATGGGAAGGGCCTTATGGTTCGATAAACCATGTTCCCCAACCATAAAACATTCATTTCCATGTGAATAGACACTACTTAGTGAGTTTATAGCTTGTCAAACCCATCAACAACTATAAAATATTTCACTTCCTTGGTTTCCACAGATTAGGATAACTATCTTCCAACAATTCATATACATAGAACATTCCAAATTATACATGTTTTCACCTTGAAAACAATGAAATGAACCTTAGCAAAAGAATAATAAAAATAGTGGTTTAAGAATACTGGAAAATAGTAATAGGATATTCCATCCACCCACCATAAAAACATTTTATCCCTAGAATACCTCCCCATAATCTTCCTTGAAAATACATGAGGCCACTTCACTCCAATCAATGTCTCCCACTTCCATGTTTCATGACTACCAGAACCGTGATTTCATAGAACCTGAACAAAAGGTATAATCCTCCCCCAAAGTACATTGGCTATAGAATCAACAATCCTGAATGGCCATTTAGTCACATATAAATTATGTTCAACCAAAAGATTACTCTATCATAGAAAATGATATATATTAGAAAGATACATTGGAAACTATGACACATGGAAATTGTTTTGTATATCCATCATTTTTAGTGGATGTGATGAACTATAAGGAACTTTTCCCACATATTGAAAACATTTAAAAGAACTAAAAAATATTGATAATTCTTTCCTTGCCTCTCAGACCATTGAAGACCCAAGGAGTGAAAACAATTCATGAATACATAGTCACCAATTGATAATTACAAAGATCTATAGTGACAATAAAAATAAGAAATATATCAGATTTGTACAATAACAAATATCCAACGAGTCAACTAAATATTTTCTATCACATCTAGATCATAATATCATACATCCAAGAAGAATTCACCATTTTTTTTCAAGACAATAGATATCTAAAATTAAGAACATATAATTCCACAAAGGGATACATTACAATACAATATAGTAACTAATATTATAAGATACCTAAATAGACCCAGATGTTATTCTCATTCCCCACCAAAGTCGAAAAGATATGTGTAGAGGATACCCTAAATATATATATATATCTCTTTCTTTATGACCATATTATTTTGGATGATATATCATACTAATATTATCATGTGATCCTAGTGCCTCTATAAGGGCCCTCTAAAAACAAGAAGCGAAATGAGGATATCAATTATATACTATTATAGATACAAATATGTGAAAATAAACAATCTCTTTAACATAGATATTTCCCAACTCCCCAACATTTGTTGAATCATGAATCTATATAAACTGATCCAATTTAGTCAGTCAATCAATCTGAACCCCTATAAAATTCTCCCATCTAATTGTAAGTGAAAACACAACTAAAAACTTCATAGATATGTCATGCAACTTCCATAATTCAATACAAGTGGTTGTAGAAAAATAAATGGCTTCAAGGGTTCATCCTTGTATGGAAAGCACGTAATACTATAAGAGACAAATTAAACAATTCCTCATCTCTTTCCTATACACCAGAACTATGATTTCATGTAATAAATCATATTTTTTGTTCTTAGGTGAACAACCCACTAGTAATTATGGAAATCCACCATGACATATTTTCATACCACTAATAGATTACAATTTTTATTGAGATAACATTAAATTCCCTTGGTGGATAATGAATAGCGATGAACATTCGTCCCAAGACAACGAGACTTTCTCATGATATAGAACTCATCAGCAATCTAATATTCTTGAAGAATCATAATGAGAAGAGTGGATATAAACTAAACACTGTTGAAGGAGACATGGCCCCTTATTTCTGACCTCAAACATGAAACTATGAAAAAAGGATCCATTGTAACAGCCCGAGATTTTATGAAAAATATTCTTTTTATTTCACTAATGTCTTGTATTGTATGCTACACCAAAAGGAGCTTGCACAACACGCATCCTTGACTTGCCTTGCATACACGCAATCACGACCTTCCTCGATAGCGTGTGTAGTACGCAATAACGAGTTTCACTAAACAACGATATGCTATTAAAATATTATTAAAACTAGCCGTTATGAATAGTAATAACCACTTTTTAAAATTCTGTAAATCTTATATTTCAAAATGAACTTCATTTTTGGATTCAGAGTATCGAATTTAGCCTAAGGTGAAATTTTGGTACTTTTCGAATAACTTTCATATTCTGATGAATAGTGAAAAATATTAATTATAATTAAAAAAACAAATTTTTTAATCGAAATAATTAATAGTGATAAATTATTAATTTGAGTGGTTTTAAAGTATATTTAGAATATATTTTTACAATTTAATACAGTGTTGGTCATTGAATGTAATTTCACATTTAAACCAGACATAATCAAGTGTCAATCTTTTGATAGATATTGTTTCTTAAAAACACGCTATTTGTTTTAACAGCGGGATTTAATTATAAAATTAATTAATGCAACTTATATGTTATGAATTTGGTAAAATAGACTTCATTTTTGAATTCGGAATATAAAATATAGCTTAGGATGAAATTTTGGCATTGTTCTGAAAAACATCAATTTTTGATGAATAGTGAAACTACTAAGTGGTTGGTTAAAAACTGAATTTTTGCATAAAACTTAATTTTACCGCTTCTGTGAATGGAATTTCGAAAATCCGAGAGACACGGTTAATATCAAGGACTAAAATGTGGTTCAATGAGATGAAAATAATTTTTTGGTGAATAGTAACTTTTTATTTTTTTTACCGCGGTTAATAGTAAATAGGGTAACTAAGGGTAAATATGATATTAATATTACCCTAACACATGTCTTAATTCTATTGGACTAGTGTAATTCGACCAAAAACAAACTTAGGAATAAAATATGACCATTTAGGCCCACTTGGATTAGATTAGGACATTTATTATTAATTTATTTAAAGAAGGGTTAAAATAGTTAAAATCAAAGTTTAATAAGTAAATCATTTTTAATATGGGGTTATACATAAGATAAATTCGATTGTAAATATTCATTAGAAAGCTAATAAGATTTCATACATGATGGTATTTTATTTGTAATTTTTAGAAATCAAATAATTTAATTTATTTATGACAGAAAGATGATGCAGTAATTATCTTATTAATGAAATATTGACATAATTGATAATATAAATACCAAAATAAAAGTAATTTAAGACTTTTGATGAATTCCACTAATTTTCTAGGTTACTATGATATATTAATGTAGATTTAATCAACTTGGTTCGAACATTTAATTCTGTTATGACTTTCACAAAAATCATATATCAAATAGTGTCAAAATTGACACAAAATAGTTTTTAAATCAAATATTATATTATTAATTGTTATTTTATTCCTAAAAATCTAAGGTTCGGAAAAATGACTTAGATAAGGATATATATATTAATAATAAACAATTTGGGGTTCGTTTGGCATGTTATAGTAAGTGTATTAACCATATAGTGAAAGAAAACAAAAAGACACGGTAAAAGTTAAATTATTTAACTTAGAGTTAAATCTAATTGATAAGGTTTAAAATAAGATCCAAACATGTCTAAATTTGATTGGTTGATGAGATTACAACCCTATCTCATCTAAGCTTCGAATATGAGTCATTTTTGGAGGTTTTTAAGTGGGGTTAGATTTATTATAAATTAATATTTTTAAGAATTCTTAAGGTGCCCCTCTCCTCCCCTATAAAAGGACACCTCCTCCCCCTCCTCCTCACACCAATTTGAGCTCTCAAGCTGGGCCAACCCCTGCCAAAATCTCTTCTCCACTTCCCTAGCAACATCCTAGAGGTTCTGGTCTTCCTCAAAGACCAATTTTAGTACCCTAAGAGGAGGTCTCAAAGAGGCACTTCAAAGAAGAGGTAATTACCGTTACCAATTCTTTCATCTTTATTTCTTCTTCCACTTCTTCTTCTTAGGTTGTTTCATTATGAAGTAATAACATCAGTATAACTAATATACTGATATGTTATTATAAGTATAAAACAACCCTATTTCACCATCTATCCATCCTACGAAAAAAAAATCACTGCGCGTGCGTATGTACGGAATACCGTCTCCACGCCGTGGTGTAATCTATTTTCCACAACCACCTTACATGGATGGGTATAATGGTGTAAAGAATAACTATACATAGTTATTACAACATCATATTGATTCTGACATATTGTATAATCCACTCCGATTCAATTCAATATTTATGAAAATGATATCATCGCCCGTGCGTACGTACGGACTACCGTCTCCACGACGCGATGAGATTCATTCTCCATGTTAACCATTTAAGAATGATTATAAAGTATATATAAGAAATAATAATGAAATATATGAAATTATAAAGCTACTGGATTATGTATATATATATATATATATGTATTTCATCTACTTACTTCCATTTCAAGACAATAAGGAATGGAAAACAGCGTTCATGCGTACGTACGGACTACCGTCTCCATGAACGGTGTTTTTCATTTTATTTATCTATCTATTATATATATATATATACTGAATATATATGATATATAAATCAAATTTTATATTCTGGAAGTAAGTAAATCATGATATAAGTAATAATAATGTCAAGAACAACAAGTCAAAACACCTACGATAAATGAAACGATTTTACCCAAAACGCTTTTTAACATGGAATTTACAAAAGAACGGGTAATATAATGTCATAAGTGAACCATATATGATATCATAACAATGAATATGATTCTATAATAAGTCAATGACATTATTTAAATCATTATACAGGAGGTTCGGACACATACGAAGCAAATCGGACCTAAGGTAAGGGAAATATCGCAATCTCATTTTTATCCGAGATTGTTTGTACTTTGAAATTTACTGGGGTATATTTTATCATCCACATCCATGTTTCCTCAATATGTAATGTTATTTACATCAACCTACAATTGTTTAAATCCAATTTTACCCTTCGGTGAGTTTTTAGTAAAAGATATGAAAGGAATCTTTTGTCGTTTTTCGTACGAGGTACTTTTTGACTTTTCCGACAAAAGTACGAAGAATGTTTTTTAAACTTAAACGGCACGAACAGATTTTTACGGTTTTATAAAGCCTTATTTTCATGAATCTTCCTACAAAAGATTTCATGACTATTTTTAATAAAATCTCTTTCTTTTAAAATTTCATGATGTTTTGTGAAAAGAAATTGATTTTGAAGAAGAAAGGATATTTTTCCTCAAGAATTCATTTCAAGTGTTTTATCAAAATTATTTTCCATCTAAGATAATAAAGGTTTCTGTTTCTATCCATATTTTTACATTGATTTGACTATGCTGTGATGGAATTATGTTTATGAATTCCCTTATCTTATATGAATGGTTTTATGATGTCATGTTGTTTAAGAATCCCATTTTTATTACAGGGGTTACACTATGATGTATGGTTTATGATTATGTGGCACACATAAGAAAGGATTCATTATGAGATGGGTGGGACCTATATCTCCCTCCAATGCATTGGGTAAAGATTTTATATCTCATGAGATAGACATGGCTGGAACGGAAGGTTATTTCGGTTCAGTGATACAGGACTGAAACGAGGAGTGAACTCGGTTCAGAAAGGGACTTTGTCCACTAAGATAGTCTTGGCAATGAGTCGTGACTAACAAGAAATGATTTTCCATGATTATGTGTGCATGCCACAAAGTTTCAAGTTTCATGTTATGATTATGGTGATCTCATTTTCACTTCTATGATTTGTTCCATGTTAAGATGTTATGATCTCTTTTGCAGGTTATGATTTTCAAAAAGATATGATATGATTTTTATTTCTTTTGTATACCCTTACTGAGCATTTGAGCTCACCCTTTTATGTTTTCTTTTCCCCAGGATATAAAGAAAGGTTTTAGGTAAAAAAAAGGGGGAAGATCTTTATGGGAGATATTGAAGATCTTTCACCACGATTAGAAGATTACGTTCCGAGTTTCCAAAGACACTAAACTATTACGATCCTTGTGTGTGTGTGTTTTTGTTATGTACTAAGTATTCCGCAAAAGTAATGTAATGTCTATGTACGTCAGGCTTCGGGTCTCTACAGTTGGTATCAGAGGAAAGGTTTAGTCAACCTTTGGAAACTAGGATGCGAAAACGTTAGTGAGATCCCTAGAGATATTTCTAAGGTATGTCTAGGGATGTCCCTAAGGTTAAGTATACGTATAGGTTATAGTACTAGAACTACGCTAACGATCATAGAATTAAACCTAAGATGTTATATGTTCAAGGTACTCCCCCTTTATTATGTTGTTTTCCCTAGCATGATTTTTGCCTCTCACGCTATTCTTTTTGGGTTTTAGAAAATGGCTGGAAACAAGGTGATTCACGATAATGGAGGAAATGATGGACAATGGAATGATATTCTTTATGAGAAACCAAATGAAATGGGATTTGGAAGTCCAAACATCATTATTATGCCGAATCAGTAATCTCATAATATGATCAATAAAGTAAAATTTGGTAAGTTTCCTGACTCGGCTAATAAGAGAAAGATGGAGTTTCATGATGATCATAGAGGAAAGAAAGTTCAATTTCCCCTATGTAAATCATGTGGGAAGAGGCATCAAGGAGAATGTTTCAAAGGAACTGGAAGATGCTTTGGGTGTGGAAAAGAAGGACACAAAGCCAGTAAGTGCAATGGAAAAGGTTCAGTTAATACCAGGGATGAGGATAATGGTATTGCTACGACATCAAAAATGGTTAAGTGTTTTAAATGTGGAATGTATGGGCATTATGCAAACAAATGCCCTAAGGGAAAGACTCATGAAGAGAATCAGTATGGTCATATGGGAAGTATTTATGTGGATGATGATGAAGAGACTACCAATGGTATGTGAGATGAAAGAATTGTTGAAGCTCGGTCAATGGTTTAAGAATGTAGTGGAATGATTACATGTTTATCATGTGTAATGTTGTATAAGTAATCTCATGGTACTATGGAATAAAGAGACATGTAAGGATTGTAACATTGTTGTCTGATTAATGTTACCAGTATCCATGAAAGGTTATTCAGATATTTTTGGAATGAAGATGATATGCGCATAATGAAGGGATAAGGGGAAAATGAAATATTTGACAGTATTCATGAGCTCATGATTGATATAAGGACTAAGTGATATCATGGGTTGAGTATATAGAATTTTGAGGATTTCGGTATGTGAAAAGTGTTAACTTTTAACTGCATTCATGTTTTCACTAAGGTTCAATGGGTATTCAAGAGAGTACAAGATTAAGGCCTTTGAATGTTTGGAATGTGACCAACAAGATATATCTTATGATATATGGGGATCAACGATGGTATTAAATCTCTGGTAATCGTTTTCACTATGTTATGAGAATGGACTGCAGTATTATGAGCCTAATGATTGGAATGAATTATGTTGGACATAAGTTAGTATTGTTTAAGGATAGAAGTTTTTTTTCGATATTATTGATGGGATGTTATAGTAATATAGTTTTATAAAAAGAACAACCTGCAGGACGGGCGACATCCCATCGCTTCGGACAAGGCTGTGGGAATCGAACCCACAACCGAAGTGCGACTGGCCTTTATCGCCTACCACTGACCTACAGGAAGTCCCTGTTTAGTAGAAACTAGTTTTATTATATTAAGCAGTATGATATGTGATGTATAAGTTCATTTTAGGAACCATATATGATTAATCTCACTATAGATGGATTTATGTATTTTTTTGATAACTTTTCTAACCTTTTGTTTGAGACAGATGGAATGACCCATCATTCTATCACATGATCTGCTAACACATCGAGAATGACAAATTCAACTTCATTTCTTTAAGAGATGATGTGGAAATTGTTAAAGGCACGGACAATAGTGATATTGTACCAAAATAAAGTAAGTATTTATTCTAATTCAAATTTTCAACTTTAGGGAAATGATCTTGAAAACCAAAAATGTTGTCCTAGTGATCTTATACCTGATGAATCAGATGGTACCTTATATCATCACAAATCTATGGATTTGTGATTACTGGCCTTTCCATAGCCATGTTCTCTACCACTCTCCATCAGAACATGATGGTTAGATTTCTCTTCTATATCCATATTTTTACCTATGTGGAAACCCAGCGATTAGTTTATTTGGGTAATCGTTACATTTCATACTTTAGTTTTTAAATCCAAGTTTTTGTATTCCTTTTTACGATGTGGGATTCTATTAAAGAATCTTCCGAATAGTAAACCATTTATAACCCCGACGAATTTCGAGGGCGAAATTCATTTTAAGGGGGTAGAATGTAACAGCCCGAGATTTTATGAAAACTATTCTTTTTATTTCACTAATGTCTTGTATTGTACGCTACACCAAAAGGAGCTTGCACAACACGCATCCTTGACTTGCCTTGCATACACGCAATCGCGACCTTCCTCGATAGCGTGTGTAGTACGCAATAACGAGTTTCACTAAACAACGATATGCTATTAAAATATTATTAAAACTAGCCGTTATGAATAGTAATAACCACTTTTTAAAATTCTGTAAATCTTATATTTCAAAATGAACTTCATTTTTGGATTCGGAGTATCGAATTTAGCCTAAGGTGAAATTTTGGTACTTTTCGGATAACTTTCATATTCTGATGAATAGTGAAAATTATTAATTATAATTAAAAAAACAAATTTTTTAATCGAAATAATTAATAGTGATAAATTATTAATTTGAGTGGTTTTAAAGTATATTTAGAATATATTTTTACAATTTAATACAGTGTTGGTCATTGAATGTAATTTCACATTTAAACCAGACATAATCAAGTGTCAATCTTTTGATAGATATTGTTTCTTAAAAACACGCTATTTGTTTTAACAGCGGTATTTAATTATAAAATTAATTAATGAAACTTATATGTTATGAATTTGGTAAAATAGACTTCATTTTTGAATTCGGAATATAAAATATAGCTTAGGATGAAATTTTGGCATTGTTCTGAAAAACATCAATTTTTGATGAATAGTGAAACTACTAAGTGGTTGGTTAAAAACTGAATTTTTGCATAAAACTTAATTTTACTGCTTCTGTGAATGGAATTTCGAAAATCCGAGAGACACGGTTAATATCAAGGACTAAAATGTGGTTCAATGAGATGAAAATAATTTTTTGGTGAATAGTAACTTTTTATTTTTTTTTACCGCGGTTAATAGTAAATAGGGTAACTAAGGGTAAATATGATATTAATATTACCCTAACACATGTCTTAATTCTATTGGACAAGTGTAATTCGACCAAAAACAAACTTAGGAATAAAATATGACCATTTAGGCCCACTTGGATTAGATTAGGACATTTATTATTAATTTATTTAAAGAAGGGTTAAAATAGTTAAAATCAAAGTTTAATAAGTAAATCATTTTTAATATGGGGTTATACATAAGATAAATTCGATTGTAAATATTCATTAGAAAGCTAATACGATTTCCTACATGATGGTATTTTATTTGTAATTTTTAGAAATCAAATAATGTAATTTATTTATGACACAAAGATGATGCAGTAATTATCTTATTAATGAAATATTGACATAATTGATAATATAAATACCAAAATAAATGTAATTTAACACTTTTTATGAATTCCACTAATTTTCTAGGTTACTATGATATATTAATGTCGATTTAAGCAACTTGGTTCGAACATTTAATTCTGTTATGACTTTCACAAAAATCATATATCAAATAGTGTCAAAATTGACACAAAATAGTTTTTAAATCAAATATTATATTATTAATTGTTATTTTATTCCTAAAAATCTAAGGTTCGGCCAAATGACTTAGATAAGGATATATAAATTAATAATAAACAATTTGGGGTTCGTTTGGCATGTTATAGTAAGTGTATTAACCATATAGTGAAAGAAAACAAAAAGACACGGTAAAAGTTAAATTATTTAACTTAGAGTTAAATCTAATTGATAAGGTTTAAAATAAGATCCAAACATGTCTAAATTTGATTGGTTGATGAGATTACAACCCTATCTCATCTAAGCTTCGAATATGAGTCATTTTTGGAGGTTTTTATGTGGGGTTAGATTTATTATAAATTAATATTTTTAAGAATTCTTAAGGTGCCCCTCTCCTCCCCTATAAAAGGACACCTCCTCCCCCTCCTCCTCACACCAATTTGAGCTATCAAGCTCGGCCAACCCCTGACAAAATCTCTTCTCCACTTCCCTAGAAACATCCTAGAGGTTCTGGTCTTCCTCAAAGACCAATTTTAGTACCCTAAGAGGAGGTCTCAAAGAGGCACTTCAAAGAAGAGGTAATTACCGTTACCAATTCTTTCATCTTTATTTCTTCTTCCACTTCTTCTTCTTAGGTTGTTTCATTATGAAGTAATAACATCAGTATCACTCATATACTGATATTTTATTATAAGTATAAAACAACCCTATTTCACCATCTATCCATCCTACGGAAAAAGAAATCATTGCGCGTGCGTACGTACGGAATACCGTCTCCACGCCGTGGTGTAATCTATTTTCCACCACCACCTTACATGGATGGGTATAATGGTGTAAAGAATAACTATAAATAGTTATTACAACATCATATTTATTCTGAAATATTGTATAATCCACTCCGATTCAATTCAATATTTATGAAAATGATATCATCGCTCGTGCGTACGTACGGACTACCGTCTCCACGACGCGATGAGATTCATTCTCCATGTTAACCATTTAAGAATGATTATAAAGTATATATAAGAAATAATAATGAAATATATGACATTATAAAGCTACTGGATTATGTATATATATATATGTATGTCATCTACTTACTTCCATTTCAAGACAATAAGGAATGGAAAACAGCGTTCATGCGTACGTACGGACTACCGTCTCCATGAACGGTGTTTTTCATTTTATTTATCTATCTATTATATATATATATACTGAATATATATGATATATAAATCAAATTTTATATTCTGGAAGTAAGTAAATCATGATATAAGTAATAATAATGTCAAGAACAACAAGTCAAAACACCTACGATAAATGAAACGATTTTACCCAAAACGCTTTTTAACATGGAATTTACAAAAGAACGGGTAATATAATGTCATAAGTGAACCATATATGATATCATAACAATGAATATGATTCTCTAATAAGTCAATGACATTATTTAAATCATTATACAGGAGGTTCGGACACATACGAAGCAAATCGGACCTAAGGTAAGGGAAATATCGCAATCTCATTTTTATCCGAGATTGTTTGTACTTTGAAATTTACTGGGGTATATTTTATCATCCACATCCATGTTTCCTCAATATGTAATGTTATTTACATCAACCTACAATTGTTTAAATCCAATTTTACCCTTCGGTGAGTTTTTAGTAAATGATATGAAAGGAATCTTTTGTCGTTTTTCGTACGAGGTACTTTTTGACTTTTCCGACAAAAGTACGAAGAATGTTTTTTAAACTTAAACGGCACGAACGGATTTTTACGGTTTTATAAAGCCTTATTTTCATGAATCTTCCTACAAAAGATTTCATGACTATTTTTAATAAAGTCTCTTTCTTTTAAAATTTCATGATGTTTTGTGAAAAGAAATTGATTTTGAAGAAAAAAGGATATTTTTCCTCAAGAATTCATTTCAAGTGTTTTATCAAAGATTTTTTCCATATAAGATAATAAAGGGTTCTGTTTCTATCCATATTTTTACATTGATTTGACTATGCTGTGATGGAATTATGTTTATGAATTCCCTTATCTTATATGAATGGTTTTATGATGTCATGTTGTTTAAGAATCCCATTTTTATTACATGGGTTACACTATGATGTATGGTTTATGATTATGTGGCACACATAAGAAAGGATTCATTATGAGATGGGTGGGACCTATATCTCCCTCCAATGCATTGGGTAAAGATTTTATATCTCATGAGATAGACATGGCTGGAACGGAAGGTTATTTCGGTTCAGTGATACAGGACTGAAACGAGGAGTGAACTCGGTTCAAGAAGGGACTTTGTCCACTAAGATAGTCTTGGAAATGAGTCATGACTAACAAGAAATGATTTTCCATGATTATGTGTGCATGCCACAAAGTTTCAAGTTTCATGTTATGATTATGGTGATCTCATTTTCACTTCTATGATTTGTTCCATGTTAAGATGTTATGATCTCTTTTGCAGGTTATGATTTTCAAAAAGATATGATATGATTTTTATTTATTTTGTATACCCTTACTGAGCATTTGAGCTCACCCTTTTATGTTTTCTTTTCCCCAGGATATAAAGAAAGGTTTTAGGTAAAAAAAAGGGGAAGATCTTAATGGGAGATATTGAAGATCTTTCACCACGATTAGAAGATTACGTTCCGAGTTTCCAAAGACACTAAACTATTACGATCCTTGTGTGTGTGTGTTTTTGTTATGTACTAAGTATTCCGCAAAAGTAATGTAATGTCTATGTACGTCAGGCTTCGGGTCTCTACATCCATCATGTTCCAATCAGATTATTATTACATCACTGTCATGTTATAACTCACAGTTTTTATGATTTCTTGAGCTAGTCACTAACCTATGGGGATTCAAAATTCTCTCTAGGGCATATATGGAATGGCATTTTTGTCACATTATAAGGGAACATGGGAATGTTCGAAAAAATGTGTTATCATATGTCAAACTAGTTTAAAAACACAATGAATAATTTCAATTTACCAAGATAATAAAAGAAAATAATAATACTCACCAATCAGAACACTCCAGGCCCAATGATCAATAGCTAGAACCACCTCTAACTATGTTAGTTCCCCTTCCCAAACCTGGAATATAATAATCTATAAACACCCAATATAAGAGGATGTGTGTTAATTAATGTCTAGATGGGTTTCAGTATTTATTCAATATGTTATTCCACATTTATATAACATAATAAATATTTCACATTTATATTAAGTTTAATGGAAATAAAAAAACATATTTAATCAAATCAATGTTTAAATTTCAATATATTGATATACTTTAAAAAATTTCATCACATTTTAATCAAAGGAAAGTCCTGTAAAATAGGGATTAAAATTCATTTTATATATAATATTTTATATTAATATGCATGTAATGTATAACAGTTATCACCAATAAATGACATGTATTTCAAATATAAAAGTGAGAGCCACAAATTCATGTTCACAAAGGTACAAAAATTCCATTATATTGGAAACTCCCAAACTCAATGTGTCAAATCAATATATGTACACACACGCCCCATTGAAACTATTAAAAACGACTTTATCACCTTCCCAATAGAGATGTGATGTGATTCAAATATATTTTAGTAACATTTTAGATTTGAATATTGTTATCCCAATAACACACTAACTACCTAGGGTTTCATTTGATCTAGAAAAAAAACCAATGATAGGAAATTACTTTTGTGACAATTTAAATGAAATTTATCTCATTATCCATTTCAAATATCAAAATTTTCCATTTAAAACCCATAACATGAGTTTTATTATCAAAATATTCCTTCTTCTATAGTAAACCACAATGGTTTCTATCAAATCTATTTTCATTTATTTTCACAAAATATAAATTTTCCAAAAATTCACTCAAATAAATGTTCAAAATTAAAATTCAATAATTTAAATTTCACAGGTTTCCATCAATTTATGAAACACACCACAATTCAGTGGTATTGGGGGGTTCTCTAATTCGAAGAAAAGCATATAAAAAAACTCAAATTCTATAGAATTTGGTTTTTAATGAAAGAATTCATTGAAATTCCTTGATAATAGATTAAAATAAAATAATTGAAATTCAGTCAAGTATTTTTGGTTTAATAAAATTGGCTAATGAAAACAAACCCACCTACTTTAGGATAATAGGAACATAAATCCTAGTGCCCTAATATGTGTTTTACAATAAATATTGATGAAAATGTGAAACCATGAATAAAACGATGTTTTATGATTTAAAATAGTGATGATTAGATCCCCAAATAAAAACAGGTATCTATAAAACCCTTCGGAGGAAATATGAGATATTGTGAGGTTGATAATGAGAATAATTCACCTAATAAGTGATTATTGAACGTCATTAACCTGGATTCTATTCCCTTATAAAAGGTTGTATAGGGATCAAGAACTCATCTTTAGGGCCATAATGGATGTAGAAATTTATTTGAGATCATACCTGACAATCATGGCCCCAAAATATTTTTTCTTGGATTTTATAACCTAATTTTGGATTAGAAACACTCATACACTAGTTATAAGGGAGATACTATGTGGCTATAAAATCTAAGTTCCCTAGTTGTGCACCCTTCATTTCTAGGTGCTTGGTTAATTCTATGTGGGATTATAGTTTTCCAACCATGAACTAACTATGAAAAATTACACTGCATTGGATTTAATGGTTTTTTATGGCTTGGTCATGGTTTAGTAAAACAATGTGCTGGCCATACAAAAACCTGGAACATTCAAAATTATCTAGGTTTTCACCTGAAGCACCCTTAAATGAACTCCAAAAAGTGCATAAACAAAATTGGGGTTTTAGATTACATAAAAAAGAACCAATATGATTCTACTATAATCATTATTACATCCTATTTTATTATAACATGTGAATGGTCCTCTTTAAAATCCTCTCCATCAATTTTTTTTTCCAATAAAACATGTGTGTACTTGTTCTAAGACACTGTATCAACAATGAGTTTGTTCAGAACCATCCACCTCAAGCCAACTAAATTTTTATCTCATAGTTTTTGTACAATATTACTGTTTTAATTCTCTTATATCTAATAATTCTCTTTATCCAAAACATAGAACTAAATTTGAATTAAAAATGTTTCATATATAAATTTTATTTCATAAAATTTGAGTAGAGTTTATTGGTTTTCTAGCTGCACATTAGTTATAATTTACCCTATGGAATTCTGATGCCTCAATAAATTCAAATATTTAACATGATTATTTATGTTTTTATACATATTACTTTTAACCTTAGTATCCTCTTTTTTTTTAATTTATCTGGTTGGAATCAACCTCAACAACATGTTCATCATTTATTTCTTATTCATCTTTAACTATCTATGAAATAAGGTCATAATAATAATTTTTATCACTAAAATTTGTATCACATTAAACTGTTATGTATATATCATTCTCTATACTGACATGATTCATTCATTAAAAATTATTAAATCAATTTCCAGGTTACTAAAATATTAATTATACTATATATAATCAAATTTCCTTATATATTAGGACAATTATATTATACCACAGGAGTAAAAAAAATCTGTATTTAAATTTTTTTCATACTCAACTAAAATCCTTACAGGTTATTCATATTAAATTTAATAAATTGACGATATAAATCAATGAATGATTATGATAAAATCACTATTGGGGGTGGAATATAATACATGAGTACATATAGTACAAGAATGTGAAAATCATATTCATTATATCAAAACGAAATGATCATAATCATAAAAATATATTACCCATTAGAAAAAATGATTACATTTTATAATAACTTAATATTAAAAGAACATATCTTTATTTTTAAATACCCCTCAAATATTTTGACCATTGGAAATAATTCTTTCACACATAACACATGTATAAAAATCATAACATCAGCATTAAAAACAACATTACCATAATGTTCACATATAATAAACCTAATATTCAGAGTTATTATTCATTACCAAAATGAATTAGATGTATAAACAATATATTTATCACTTTTCAAAACATAATATGTATATAATCTTGTTTGACGAATAGAAAGGAAATAGTTTTTCATTATGGATATAAAACAATCAAATGGGAAAATAATTGATTTCATAATGGTATCACAATGAATATCTAAATTGAAAATGAATGCAGGTTACTAAAAATAAGAAGGTAGAATGTCATCTTATGTATAATAGGGTTTTATTAAAAAGGATTAAATCATGGTTGATTAAAAATATTAGATGAAGTATATAATGAATCATGGATAAGAATTGAGTTTAAATAATTTATCTGTATACATTAAGGTGTCTAATAATATTTCAAAAATTGAAAGAATATATATACCATCATGAGTGAAATGTGATAACTATATTGATGGAAAATTGAAGGGTTTTTAGAATTGTAAAAACAGAATGATTGATAATGGAGGAAGAATCCAATGATAAAAATCATGTCTATGAGTTCCCTTACAATATGTTCAAGTTCAATTTGTAAAATTAAAGACTAATGCATATTAAACCTATACGTATTGAAACCAAAATTTTTAAGTAAATAATATTCAATTTTATACCCTTGATAATTTATAATCATTTAAAATTATTTCTTAATATTTTATTTTAATGGTTCCATTTTATGAATTCATGTTTCCATAAAATTATCCCTTTATTTTTTACTTTTTATGATTGCATTCATTTTCAATACAAATATCTAAAATTTATTATTGTGTCATAAAAATACATAAAATTATATATTTATATATAATAATATCTTTTTTCATTACATCCATAAAATTGGTGACATGTAATGAGTTGATATTGTGTATTTCATAGGCGATTAATAACCAATTAATAATATACTATCAAAACAGAGGGAGAGAGATATGTAATCTATAATGATCTATTGTAAATAAAATTTTTAAATGATAGTGATAACATTAAAATAATGGTATAATGATATTTTATTACTTATTGAATGTTGATATTTGCGAATTATATAGACATAGATGAATAGAGGAGTACAAAGAAAGGAAATGATGAACAAACCATTCTTTCTTCGTGAAGTTAATCCTTTAAAAAAAATTAAATCATTAATGGATTAGATATATAAGAATTCAAATGAACTCTAAGGGAATATGGTGGCATAAGGGAGGGTAAATGGCTAGATTTTTGGATTTTAAAAGTGAATGGTAATTTTATTTACTTGAGATGGAAAAAGAGTATTTATACACGAGAAGAGGAGTATATTTTTGGTTTTAAATATTCCATAAAATATTATTTTCCAAATAAGATTCGATATATTATATATTTTTTACATTTGGAATTTTTATTAATTAGTATTATTAACATATTATAATTTCAAACAATTTATTTTCTATATTTTATATTTTATAAATTAGGATAAAATAACTAATTAAAAAATATTGACCTTATATATTTTTTAACATTGGAAGTTACTTTTACTATTCAGAATTTCAATTTCATAAATTAATTATACTATCAAAAAATATAATTCATAAATCCAGAAAATATATTATTGATTAGATAATTATTATAGATAAAATAATGAAATCAAAAGTTCTCATTTTTTAAAAAAATTATTATTCAATGAAAATTTTAATTTTTCGAAAATTCTAAAAAAAATCCTCCATGGGATATTTTAGACATGAAAAAAATATAATATTAAATTTTTTTATCATTTTTTATATAAATGAATATATTAAATATTTATAAATTATTTTTTAAATAATAATTAAAATATAACTCAACAAAAAATACGTTTACACAGTCTCATATTTTCTAATTTAAATTATGTATATGATATAATTTTTTTTATAAACATAACATAATTGAGATAAATATTATTTACACAGAATTATATGATTTTATTGGTTATGTTTCTATTTTAATGTTAATATTATTACACTAATTTTCATGTTGCGATTTGTAATGGTAATATTACTTTTAAAAGATCTTATTAGTCACATAATTGTTATAAATAACTCATATTTCCAATATTCACCATTCAAATAATTTTATTTCAATATAATATATTTTTCTATATTGAAATAACAATGTTTGGTTTTTTATAGTATTTTTCCATAATTTCTTTTATATAGGAGATCTAAATGATCAATATTTCCATATTCTTGTCGTTTTACCTATTATTTTTATTTACTCATTGTAATATTTTTTATTTTATTTGGCATATTTTTCTATAAATTTTATTTTTCAATTTGTATAATAATTTTATTTTTTATTTTTAATATGTGTATCATGAGTTTTAGACAGTATTATATTACTATAAATGATACACATGGTTATTTAGAAATGAAAAATGAAAAAAAATTGGGTTGTTAATTTCTCCCCCATTATAAACTTCATGAATGAAATTTATTCTTTTTTCTATGGTGGATAATAGATTAATGTAATCATGTTTCATATTATCCTAAGGTTATTAGGTTGCCACATCATACATATGGTCCCACAATAGTATATTAACAAGATGTGTTATCATTTTTTATAGGTCGTTGTCTCTATTATCAATGATATTCATTGTTTCCTTTCAAGATATTGCCCATACTATAGTCGTAAAACATTGATATTGAGTACATGTGTGGGATAATGTGTTTACATACTCAATAGAGGTAAATAGATTTCGTCATGAACAAAAGACATATTTGGTTCATGTCCACGTTGATAAGACAAAGATCCAATGCATTCAAGGATTCAAAATGAGATAATATACCTAGGAGAAAGATTTAACATCTTCCTAATAACATGAATCTTTTCCAAGAAGACATTTAAAGGAACATATTACATAAAACATCAAATTACTAATCTCATTGAAGATTTATATCATTGTTATTCATTCATCACTATGTTTATATGAGTTGTTAGTGAATATCATTCACATTCTCTTCCATTTCTCAACATTTTCAAGCATTAATATCTTAAATACACAAAATGAATCAAAATATGATTGGAATATTCACTTATTCAAGAATAGGGTTTTATAATGACCAATTCAAATGATCAATTTGATTCTATTATTTCATGAGAACTCAAACAAGGAAATAAATTGATTCATTAAACTTATATAGTATATATAGAAGGATCTCATCACATCATCAACTACGTTGATAGTTCTTAAATTTTTTCCATGGTTATATGTGAAATATGTCTTATTGAATTTAATAACTATTTTCAAGGAAGGTTCAATATTTTTTCCTAACAATGAGGTGATCCTTTGACCTTAATAAGATAAAATTAATAGTGGTGTCCTATTATGTCTCAAAAAAGAATTAATAAAAATCATTAAACTATAATCATGTGATAATTTATATAAAATAGGTATGATATCAGTAGTGTCTAAAAAATTATGTACCATAAATCCATGAAAATTAATTAATTTGTATGTATTCTTAATAAAAGTTACAAAATCCGTGGCGTTATTTTCCATTTCCATATCGGTATGTGAAATAGTTCCATTTTCCCATTAGAATTTTAACTATTTTGATTAAATGATTTGATTAAAAATAATATATATATATATATATATATATATATATTAATATCCTTTATTAAATTGACCCAACATAATTTTTATTTGATAAAATTATTCATCATTTTTACCCAATGGTGGACAAAAACTGTTGTTCTTTGAGTATTATCTAATAGTTTATCTTTTTTCATACACTTATGGTAGAGAGAATCATTCCACAATTTCCCTAACATAGTTAGTATCTATGTTGAACTCCATGAATGTATAAATTCATAGAGTATGATACTTTTATTATATATCTATAGCATCCCTCTAATCATCTTATATCAACTCTAAAATGTGTAGACCACTAAGGATTTTAGAATGATGGGATGTGGTTCCGTCAATTAATATTTCCACATTCACCATTCACATGCCTATGACAATTTTATCCATCTTATTCCACTTAATGGATTTTAATTTGTGATTTTTTTTCAAATTATTACATCCACCACATTTTTATACATACCTAGATTGTATTATATTGGGATTTTATAACCCATGATTACCAAAAACCATCTTCACTAGATCATTTTGAGATTAATCTACATGGATACATAATTAGATATCATATGATCTGTATATATTCCACATATCTCACAAATGTGATAATTGCTCAAAAAATTCCATTTTACGATTAAATAAACAATGTAATATCATAAAATATATTGTTTTCCTCATTTACAACAAAATTTTAAGAGGCAGATGAATAAACATTTAATTTTTCAATAATATTATTCTCAATAAATTCATTGTAACATAATTTTATATCCAAATACCATCTACAGAAGACGGTACTGTGAGTATAGTTATAGTTATTATCATCTTCATCAACACATTAATTCACTTTCCCCAATCATCATCACAAAGAATCAATACAACATTCTTAATTTTCATTTTTAGTGGTTTGAGAATCATGAGAAGTTATTCCAAAATCATTAATAGTAACCAATTAATCAATATAAACAATGGATATTCATTCCAATAATTTATTTGACCCATTTATCAGTAAACTACATATTCAAAGGATCCCCACAAATCCCCTTTCTTGTGATAGCAGTCCCTATAAAGGTGACTTGAAAAATGAAAATGTTGTATTTTAAGAACATAGCCTGTATATTCACTATCTTTGTTATTGGATAAAAAGTCCATCTATTTTCATCATATTTATCCTTTCACATGATGTATATTTGATTTTCCTCAATAAATACAATCACCACTTTATCTATGTAGCCTCTAAAATTATAATAATGAATTCCGTGATGAATTTATGTTCATTTATTTGTCAAATTTTATCCCTATAAACTCATAGGTACATCTATTGTATGAATGAAAATGTTTTTATATTTTATCATCAAATAATCCTTCAAAATTGTAAATTACTAAATAGTGGATGGACATATCTTTAAGAAATGAAGAATTATAAATATATAAATATGAAGGTAATCTAAATACATAATATGTGAATGTTAAAAAATACTATATTCTTTAAATTGGATGAATATTTATCCAATTTTAAATTAGGATGTGAAGAAAACAGTCTTCATCATAGGTGATACATTATTTAAATGATCCATGGAAATATAGTGGGGGTAACCAAATTTTTAAATGATGTAAATGCCTTCATTTTTAAATGATACACAATACTTAATGAAGAACAGTGTTTCAATTGACTTTGATTCATTAAAATAATGTTTGTATATTGATCGAAAATGCACAATAACTACGAAATTACTATTTATATAGAAGTAGCACAATCAACCTAATTCATAATGTGTCACGTATATTTATAATAGTTAATATAATTCATTGAATCTATTTTCAATGAATTATTCGAAAACCATTATTGAACAATCCATTGGTTTGAAAACTATTGAAATCATTATTTTATTTTGAATAATTAATCATATAAAATGAAATATTTTAAATAATCATCTCATTCATATTTAATATAATATATTGTTATATATAAAATATAAATTATTTTTATGTGTTGAATGATTTGTATTTAATTAGAATTATATGCATTAAAAATGTTCAATATATATAATATCTTATAGAACATAGATATATATTTCATATGTTAAATGTATGTTTTAATTAGTATTATTAATGTTTATTTTAGTCTCAATACCACTATTTACCACTTCTAAAATATTCAATTAATGAAATTATGAAAAACATCACAACTCATTTTCAATTCATCCCAACAATTTTTTGATACCTTTTTTTATGAATGTTCCCAATATAAGGATTGTTGAATAGTCAACATGGTTTTTGAAAATCCCTCATTAAAAATATTTAATGATTTTTTTATCAAAAAATATAATTAACTTGTTATATATAAAAATAATAAAAACATAATTACTTGAATAATTCTTCCATTCTAAATAATATTACATTAACTCTTCACCTATAAATAATATAGAGTGCCATGGAACCCAACTATTATGGAAAGTCTTACATTTAAAGTGATTCATAACAATTTATAACTATTTTTTTAATCCATCATGAAACAACATAAAATTTATTATTTCTAATTTATAGTAACACCCAAATAGATTCAATATCATATGGTGGATGAAACCAAAATTCCTTTATCTAGATGAAGTAACTTTTGAAACCACCAATCATTGACAAGTAATTCCCAACAAACTCACCTAAAGTTATTTAGGCGGTCACAACCAAAAATATCATTCACATTATTTTTAGATTAAACTATTATTATTTATCAAATTGAAGATATAAAAAATAATAAATTTCATATCCAAATCGAAAATAAATATATGAGTGTAGACACATATTTTTTTATTTAGATGTAAGGGATAAAAAATCATTATATTAGTGGTTAATGGATGGTAGAAATAGTGTCTTGTAGAGAAAATAATTTATGTTTGATCAACTTCATTATTGATATGGTTATTCAACACTAATCATGTAGCTTTAATATATGAATATGATATTCCAAATATGATTCCAATTTAATTTCATCATTCTTATGATTGTAAATATTTTCATGATTATATATTTGTTGAAAAATATTCCCACAGGGAATACATTAATGATCATTATAGTGACACCTATTATAGAAATTAAAAAATAAGCCTTACTCCAAAATCATTAACAATAAATAATATTTAAAGAAATCACAAAAAATAACTATAAAATATAATTCAAAATAAAAAATCACATTTTTTCAGGAATGAAACAGTTTTCTTCAATCTACGTAATGAATATCTAACCCTTTATATAATACTTACATAATTAGTTATACTGAATTGAAATTAAAATCAATTATTATAAAAAATATTAAATCAATAAAAAATCTAAATTGAATCATTCATTTAATAAAATTATTCAAATATATCAAAAATATGAAAAATAAATTATTATAGAACATCCTATAATTTTTGTATTGATAATTTTAAATGGTAGGTCATTATTTGTTGTAGTTTTATGTCACTATATATTGTTAATTGTCATAGGATCAACCTTAAAGGATGAAAAGTCTCCTGATTAGTTTGTAATTTTTATTGGTTCATCCTCTATATTGGATATTTGTCAAGATATGTCACCATATACTGTAGGATAGCCTCAAAATGTATTCAATTGGATTTAACATACAATTAATTGACTAGTATCACATTCAATCCCATGTTATGTCAATTTTACTAATGTGATGATAAATGAATCTGTGTAACTCTTAGGCGTGTGTTCAATCAATTTTTATTCATACTGTAGATACAAAATTTTGAACAAAAATATTGCATACCTTACTATCAATACATGTCCATACAATCAATCTGTTTTTTCATAAGGTAGATGCATCTAGAAATGTGGGTTCTTTCCTCATGAATAATAAATAGACATTGTCAATCAAAAACAAAACTACGTTTTCTAAATGTAGATACCATTTTAATATTTGGTATTTTCAATAGATATGATATTTTACAATACAAAAATGAATTTTATCCTTATATCTAGACATGAAGTACATAAGAAGAATAATGATTGAAATAGAAAATGAAATATTTTTTATATCAAAAAAATCCCAGTTATGTTAGAGAAAATAATGGTTTGATATAAAATGCTTCAAAATTTATAATTTCTGTTGTATTTGTAATCAAAACCTAACTAAACATGGTGGATCGTGTTGTTATTTAAAAATAGATTCTCCTTTTAATAATCACAAATTTGAATGTGATATCTATAATTAATATTGATAGTCTCTAAAAAATGGAATTCAATTTTGTATATTTAAATTGAATAAGTATTGAAAATATAAATTTTATATTTCATAAAAATTTATATAAAAATGATAAATAAATTTAGTAATAATAAGCTATTATAGCTAATAATATAAAATACTAAATTACCCAATCCTAAAACATGATAATGCTGCTGAATTTTTTCTATTAGAGAACTATGAAAGAAAATATTTACCATGAAAATGTCCTCTACCAATAGTTATTTACATTTCTCTTTTCCAACCACTAAAATCAGAATCTAAAAAATTGACCAGTTCAAAAGAAGTATATAGAGGAAAAATTATTCATCAATTGAAATAAAATATTCATGAATTTTTTTGATTAAAATATTTGGGTAAAAACTCATTTTTTATTAGAACAATAGACATATTTTTTGGGTTGAGTTAACCAGTTACATGGAAGATAGGACTAGATGGAATTATATCCAATTTCTTGGCCAAATGGAATATTTTTTGTCGAGCATTCCGCCTATTGAAAATACATCTATATTATCTGGGCTACAATAGTTACAACAATATTACCCATATATATATATATATATATCTTTATATCTACAAGTTTTACAACTTTTATAGGGTCATTAATTATATAGTTCCACTACTTCTACTATTTTTCTAGGGTACCACTGTATTTTTAAAAAATTGTAAATTATATAATTAGTTTTGAAACCACAACTATGAATTATTATTTATAGGTTATTAATTATTCTTTTATCCTCACCTAAATGAATTTATTTATTATTTAATTGTAATATATAACATAACTCATCCTAAAACAAAAATATGGCCTTAATGTTATTATTTAAATAAATATTCAAATCATTGATCTAAAAAGATTATTATCAAAAAAATTCAATCTTTATAAAAATATGACTTTGAATATGTTATCATTGGATTATGTGAACTCATAAAAATATAAAGAAAAAATATTTAAAATATTTCTCTAGTTTATTTTTAGTTGTTATAAAAAATATCAAATATCCATTAAACTAATAAAATATCAAAATAAATTTGATTTAACACATAAAAAGTTAAATTATTTATAAATTAAATTTGAAACATAATTATATATTATATCACATAATAGTATGAATATAGTATCATCAATATATATTTTTATAATTTAAATATATTTTGAATCCTTCCTAATAAACATAGTGGGGTCAGCCATTTTATTCTCAAAATCATTATTCCAAATTACAAATTATAACCTTTATTACCATGCCTAAGGATCATATTTCAAACCATAAGGTGTAATTTAAAGTATTAATACATGGTTAGTTTAGATTAATTATCAACATGGACTTATATGAAAATCATATTTTTTGAGATATATAAATTTTAAAAAACTAAAATTTTTAAGTCTATATTCTGAGTATTTTACAAGATAATTTGAAAATATTCTAACCATGTAACCAAGGAAAGTTTTTCTTTAAAATATAAATTTCCTTCAATATTTAAACCATGAGAAACTAAGCTAAATTTGTTTATTTATTCAACCAAATCTATCCTACTAATTATTAATTAAATATTTTGTTCCCATAACAATTTCGTACTCTAGGGTATAAAATAGGATTCATCATTTATTATTATAATGTTTTTTTCTATTTACATTTTCATAATAAAGTGACAGTATAATATTTAATCATCTATATTTTGATGTAGAAATTCAGAAATAAACTCTTCTTGTGTGATAACATTCCTTAAAGGATTTCTAGTTTTAACAATAGATGTTATATATGAAATTAATTTGTAAACCAGATCATTATTATTGAATTTAAATGTTTTATCATAATATGGATACTCCCCATAATCGATCCATCTAATTATAAATTCTATAAATCACATAAAATTTGTAAACAATTTCTCAAAATGGGCTAAATCCGATTTTAAATAATTTAAAATTTATTTCATAAATTTTATGTGAATGGATGCATCAAAAAATGGATTCCATTTTTTGTAAACTATATGATCCATATAGGAATTATAATGTCAATGAAAATTCATTTACCCAACAGTTAATCATATTTTTTCATGAGTCAAGTGTATTTAATAACTGAAATTAAATTTTTACTAATTTTGAAGTGAAATATTATAGAATGTAAAACTCATTTAACATTTAATAGGGCATTTTATTAAGTGTACTATTTTTCATTCCACTAAATCATTTTGTTATTGTGAACTTGCGGATAAAAAATTATAATGAAATAATTTTACTTCATCAACTTCATAAAATTATAAAAATAAAAAATCAACCCCTATATCTATTCTAATTGATAAAATTATATTCACCTTATTAATTTTATTTATTTTATAATGAATAATTAATGGTGAAAAATATTCAGATTACTGTTTAAAAAAATACGTACATGTGATACTTGTATAATCATCTGTAGAAATAAAACAATCCTTTTACCCTATAATACAATATTTTTTCCTGGGGAAATATAAGTCTAAATGAAAGTTTTGAAGTGGAATAAAAGTTTTTCACTCAACAACTCAAATAAAATATTTAGTATATTACATAACATTAAAGTTGTAATTTCTTTTAATGGTTATTTCCAATATTTACATATAATGATCTATCACTTTATTGGTTTTTAAGAGAGATTAATATTACCTAAAATTTTAATAAAACAACCTTTTATTGAAGATTAAATTAACTCGTTAAAACATATCTAACAAATTATAATTTTTTGATGTTAATTTATAAAAAATTATTTGTTATATCTCATCCTCTAGAGTTTAACAAAATAAGATTGATACATCTTTGAAAACAATATTTTTTCATTTTTTGAAATATTACATTCATAACATCATCCCAAATGTGTTGAAATAGTTATTAAAAAAGATTTAAAAATTCATCAATAAAAAAAATGAAATTATAATATAATATGAAATTACCACCTTTTAAAATATCCTTTACTCTACTATTGAATTTAACAATTAATATAACCATGTTTCCATCAAACATATCAAAATTTGTATTTTTAGATATATAATTATTAACATATTATCAATGTCCACTATTTGTATAACATGTATCCCTATTGTAACCCCAAAATAGTGTTCCTAGAAAAATGGATTTAAGGAAACATTGGTACACATCAATATTTAGGTTCTATTGGGAAAATAAATGAATTCTTCAGAACCTGTGTGAGTGTAAATAATTTATTCACATATAATCCCAAAAATAATTATTAAATAATTAAATAATTTTTCTAAAAATGATATTTTGTAAATCATAATGAGAATACATGTAAAAACCCGTAAAATTCAAGGGAAATTTTTTCTTAATTTTCATTGGAATTTAACAAGAGCGCGGTTTCTGACGGCACCTGATTCCGAGGCCTGGTGTGCCCAGAATCATTTTCCGAAGTTTGGCTCGGGTACGTTCAGTGAACGAACGAGCGGGTTTTTCTAACTTTTGAACCGGTGCCTGGAATCGAATTCCGAGGGCACCGATGATCTCGCAGCATCGATTTCCGCTTAGGGAGACCTTTTCCGAGGTTGCGTTTTATGCGGGATGAAAGTTAGTTTTGGGGAAAATTTGAAGAAGTTAAATAAATTGTGAACAAAATTTATTTATTTTTTAACCATGATGGTTATATCCTCCAAAAGGGAGTTAGACGTGGTACCAACATCCACTTAACCTCCCTTCAGAGGATTAAGTGTTGTGGGGCCCACACGAACCCTAACTCCTCAACTCCCCTTTAAACTCCCAATAACTCCACTCAATTTAATTTTTGACAACTTGAGTTTTAATTGAGATGAGTTATTGAATTTCAAACATTCGAAATTCAAAGTGGTTTAGTTGTGTAAATAAAATAAGCCTTAGTATTATTTTATTTTGGTTAGTTTTCTCTTGTCACCTTGAGAGGATTTGGGGAAACTTTCTTCTTCTTCTTCAACCGCGACGAAGAACCCGAAGAACACTTAGGCTCCGACGAAGAACGTCGTCACCATAAGAAGAGAAATACGTGTCGTCTCTTCTCTTCTTCGCAGCCGGTGTGTTTCCGAAGAACGACGATGCCGCTTCTATCGATCTTCTTCCCGTGTCAACGAATGGAGACGTCGCTTCCTCCTCGGGCTTTCTCCGTCAGCTTACCAAGCTTCTCCAGCGACGTACCTCTTCGGACGCACCTCGACGTCAATGGAATCGACGTACGATTACCGCGACGTCCAACCTCTGCGACACTTGTCTTCCATGGTTTGTTGACGTGCTCTGCTCTTCAAACCGAGGTAGGGGTTTATAGTTATTTTATTAAATTTTTCCGATCTTGATTCAAGCATGTCGAACTTTGTGGTTAATCAGCTAAAATGTTATCATTAACGAGAGGGGGCCGGACCTCACAAACACGGCCGAAACCCCCTCCTTTGTTCATGTTTGTTCCCTTGCGGATGGAACAGGATGGCGTGGTGCCGCCGCACCACGCGGGAATCATACGGCAAGTTTTGCGCGGCGCCGTCGCGTCGCGCCGTGGAAAGAAATTCAAGAACGTGATGCCGTCGCGCCACGTTGGAGGAAATCGAAGGCGCCGTGGCCAGAGCAGGCCCACGGAGGAGGGGCGCGGTGCCTTCGTACCGCGCTGGATGATAAGGGCCGCAGTGGAGCTTGGTGACCGGCGGCCAGCCGGTGTCGAAGCCGGAAAGGGACCGGCCACTGCCGGTCCCGTTGAGGAGGAGCCGGCCGGCCAGGTCGGGCCTACCGGAACGAAGAAACCCGGGGGAATTAAATTCCCCCAGCCAGAAGAATGACCCCCCATAATGAGGGGGGGGGTTACAAAGGGGGGCAGGCGCCCCACATTTTTCCAACAGCTCCGCCGAAGGCCAAGCTGGCAGCGCGCCCAGCGCGCTGCGCTGAGCCGGACCGGCACCCGGCCGGTTTTCCAGGCCGGGCCAAGCCCAGCCGGGCCGCTCCTCGCCGGGCCGCGCCGCGCCGGGTCGACCCTGTCCGGGGTGGGTCGACCCAGTTCGGGCTAGCCGGGGGGTCTCGGGCCGGGTCGGCCCGGGCCCGAAACCCCCGTTACCGAACTATTTAGGTTCAAATTCCCATAACGCGGGCTAAGAACCTCCAAACGACGTGCCGTCAGCGGTGATGCGATCCTTGGATCGAGACGGTCATTTAGGTATATTGCACTCAAGGTTTCGGAATACTTTGAGTACGTCCGGGTTTGTTCGTACACGAAACCAACCGGGCCCTCGGAGCCGAAACGCTCATATCTTGAGCTACGAACGTCCGATTGACATGCCGTTAGCTTTGTTGAGTTCCTCTTAGTGAGACAGATCTTTTGGAATACTCCGCCCAAGTTTTGGACGCAGGTGGAATACGGTCGGGTTGGTTTTGCCTTAAAAACCAACAGGGCCCCTGGAATGAAAAAGCCAATAACTCTCAGACCGGGCGTCCGATTGACGCGCCGTCTGTTGCGTTGAGTTCCTATTGACGATACGGAACTTTTGGATACATCAACTCTGGACTTTCTGACAGTTGATGTATCAGCTTCTCGGCTCGTGGAACGGACCCTACCGAACGAGCTTGTTGTGTGCGGGAACCCTAGAGCTAGCTGCGACTGCTACTGTGACTGCGACGACGACTGTGCAGAGATCCTTAGTGGATTTGACGATGACGACTATAACACTCAGCGATCCTGTGTGGATCAGGGCTACCGATCTTGTGTGGGTCAGCGCTCAGCGGTCCTGTGTGAACCAGCGCCTACAGATCCTGTGTGGGTCCGATCTTGTGTGGGTCTTTGTGGGGGTTAGTACATATCGATCCTTTGTGGGTCCGACGACTTAGATGGATCAGTGATCATCTCTATCATCTTCGAAGATGTATACATGTGTGAGCTGAATCCTGTTTACCTTCCTATGTGGATTGTGTTGTGCTATCTTGTGTGGATTACGTTTTTCTTTCCTGTGTGGAATACATATAATTTCTTGTGTGGATTGAGTTGTAATTGGGCTCAGAGGTTGGAGCGTATTGAAATGATGACTTAGGTATATGTATGGGCATATACCTAAGTAGTGTCGGTTGTTACTTCGTGATTGTATCATTTCTTTGTGGTTATCCTTTGTGGATTTTGGGAGTCCTTCGGGGGTCTCGGGGTCCCTACTGAGTAGCTTATACTCACCCCTGCACGGGTTATGCCTGCATTATGTTGTGTTGGTTGCAGACGACGGACATCGTTGATCGTGGTTGAGGCTTGCAGAGCAGGACGGTACCTGGAGGTGGACCACTGGGCGGGACGTACTCGGAGCGGACGGCGGGACCCGAGGAGCAGTGGAGCTATCTGTACCCACCCTTCAGGTGGGATTTCTAGTGGACATCTCGGCGTAGCGGCTTTACTTTACAGTTTCTGTTTTTCTTTTCGAGTTGTACTTTACAGTTGGGCTTGTATTTCCGACCCCTTTTACTTTCCGTATTTACTGTTGTACTCAGTTTTTACTTAGTGTTTACTTCTTCCGCTTGTAATCTATGGTGCTTTTTTACATTACAAAGGAAATGCCTTCCCTTTTTACTGGGATTTACGCCTTGGTGCAAGTCGCCAGCCCCTGGCCTATGGAAGGCGGGCTTGGGGTAGTCACGGCATGGGCCCCGAGGATGGGTCGTGACAAATTGGTATTAGAGGAGTTCGGTTTAATAGCGAACTCTGATCTTTTCTATTTGAAGAAATAATGTTTAGCGTATTGAGTGTGGTTATCAGTCCAGAGAGTCCAGTGTTGGTGCGGCGGCTGACGTATCCGTACACCAGGACCCTGACTTCTGATTTCCAACTTAATGCACGAAAACATTGATTGTGTGTGTGTTTCAAGATTTCTTCGTGATTACTTTGTATCATCTCACCAGGTATATTGTTCTGACCGTGGCGCACCAGTTTCCTTTTCAGGATGGCCCCACGACGGCAGCCTGCTAGGGTTCCGAGAGTCAAGCGTGACGACAGCCCACTGAGCGACGAGGCCTCGGTGCAGGGCCCTTTGTCAGCAGTAGCACCGGCGGTAGCACTACCCTCCGAGCCACCGATACTTCCAGCACTAGCCACTGACGATGCACGTCGCCTCAGCACACTTCATGAGTTTCAGCGCCAGCGAACGCCCAGGTTTCGTGGGGAGACGGACCCCCAGGCAGCCGAGGACTGGCTGGAGGGAGTCGTACGAGTTTTTAGGTTAGTGAGGACACCAGCAGACCTCATGGTGATCCTCGCTGCTAGCCTACTGCACGCAGCAGCGGTCCGATGGTGGATCTTGCTGCTCCAGGTGCATGATGAGGCATCTCTACTTTGGACGGACTTTGAGAGCCTCTTCCGCTCGAAGTTCTTCCCAGCCACCCTCCGTGCGGTGCGCATTCAGGAGCTTCTTCAGCTGCGGCAGGGCATCATGACGGTCGCTCAGTACTCGGTGAGATTTACCGATCTCTCGCGCTACTCGACCGACATGGTATGGGACCCATTCTTCCGAGATCGGACCTTCGAGAAGGGGTTGAGAAACGAGATCAGGGCATCGCTGATCTCCCTCAGCATACCGACTCATACGGGAATACTGGAGCGGACCCTTTTGATTGAGAGCTTTCTTGCTAAGTCTACACCAGCGCCGAGACCCACCGCAGGGCGACACGTAGCAGAGTCTTCCGCAGCAGGCAGTCGAAGGATGACTCTTGGGTCCACGCAGACCAGAACCTCAGGTAGAAGACCTCGGGACACTGGCTCAGTAGTGCGGGGCACACAACGTGGAGCCAGTCTTTCGAGAGGTAGGCAGTGCTACATGTGCGGCTGGCAGTGCCACATGGCTCGTGACTGCCCGACCCGCCGTGCCGCGGAGCAGTAGACGGTTGAGGGACCACCGAGGCATAGGCAGAGGGTCGACCGTGGTGGTCCGTAGGGAGGAGGCAGACGAGGAAGAGGAGCTAGCCGAGCAGCAGGTGGTGGGCGACGATTTGAGGCTCTACCACCACCACCACCAGGTGGTCCACCCCGACCACAAGGAGCAGGCGGGAAGAGACAGGCACAGCTCCAGGTAGCGGAGGCCTACGACCACGGCGCGCCCGAGATGATTCGAGGTACTATCTGTGTTTATTCCACCCTTGCTGCAGTACTTATAGACACATGAGAGAGTCACTTTTTCATAGACGCTGCCCTTGTTCGGAGCTCGGAGATTCCGACAGAGTCGTTGGCTCGATCCTTACGGCTAGAGAATCCTACGGGAGTAGACTCGACGATTACGCACTGGTGCCGGTAGTGTGAGAATACTCTAGGAGGCGAGTGCTTCGGCTGGGATCTTCTTGTAGCAGTGTCGAGGCCTTACGACGTCATCTTGGGCATGGATTGGTTATCTATGGTCCATGCACATATTGACTGTTTTAGGTGCAAAGTGCGATTTTTACACACCGACGGGAGCAGGTTCACCTTCACCGGCGAGAAGGGAGCCTTTGCAGCACAGGATGGACTTCCGCGGAGGAGAGGACAGCCCATCACTCATCAGTTGGCTAGCCTCATCCTAGGAGCAGTTGAGGTGTGGAGTCCTGGTTTTCCTGCAGTGGTGGATCAGTTTTCGGATGTTTTTCCCGACGACGTTCCAGGGTTACCTCCTCGCAGAGAGGTAGACTTTTATATTGACATATACCCCGGGACAGCTCCAATATCATCTCCAGCATATCGGATGGCCTCTGTCGAGCTTCGAGAGCTACGAGTACAGTTGGAGGACTTGTAGGGCACGAGGTTCATCCGACCCAGTGTTTCACCCTGGGCTTCCCCGATTTTGTTCGCCAAGAAGGCGGACGGGAGCTTGCGACTTTGTTTTGACTATCGTCGCCTGAACCAGGTGACAGTGAGGAACAAGTATCCGCTACCGAGGATTGATGACCTCTTTGATCAGCTCAAGGGAGCACAGTGGTTCTCGAAGATAGACCTCAGGTCAGGCTATCATCAGCTCATAGTTAGTGACGAGGACGTGCAAAAGACGGTCTTCAGAGGTCTGTATGGACACTATGAGTTCTTGGTTATGCCTTTCGGTGTAACCAATGCTATAACAGTGTTCATGGCCCTCATGAACAGGGTCTTTCAGCCATTCCATGATCAATTTGTCGTGGTCTTCATCGACGACATTTTGATCTACTCGACGACTAAGGAGGAGCATGCCTACCACTTACGGGTTTTACTAGACACACTTCGAGAGCACCGGCTTTATGCTAAGCTCTCGAAGTTCCAGTTCTAGATACGTGATGTCCAATTCTTGGGACACATCATCTCTGAGGCAGGAGTTGCAGTAGATCCTGCGAAGATCGAGGTAGTGTTAGCTTGGGAGCCACCCATGAGTGTGATAGAGGTGCGGAGTTTCTTGGGATTAGCTGGATAGTATCGGAGATTCGTGCCAGACTTCTCTACAGTTGCGGCACCACTCTCAGCTTTGACGAAGAAGCGGAAACCCTTCGTGTGGTCAGACAGATGTCAGTAGAGATTCAAGGAGCTGAGACAGAGATTGACCATCACACCTATCTTGAGGTTTCCTGAGGAGGGAGTAGGGTACGTAGTTTACTGCGATGCATCAGGGACCAGACTGAGATGTGTCCTGATGCAGGAGCGGGAAGTGATCACCTATGGATCACGTTAGTTGAGGCCACAAGACCAGAACTACACGACCCATGACTTGGAGTTAGCAGTAGTGGTCTTCGCTCTGAAGACATGGCGACACTATCTGATGGGTGAGCGCTTTATAGTCTTTTCTGACCGTCAGAGTCGCAGGTACATCTTCTCGCAGAAGGACCTGAACCTGAGACAGAGGCGATGGCTCGAGTTCCTCCAGGACTATGACTTTGAGATAGTCTATACTCCTGGGAAGGGGAACGTAGTAACCGATGCCCTCAGCAGGAGGACGGGCATTCAGCTACTTGAGGAGGCGACGGAGCAGCTAGACTCTTTGCAGATATCTTTCATGGATAGGGATGGAGCAGCCTTCTTTAGTCTCTCACAGTCACTCCTCCACTTCTGCTGCGGGTCAGAGAGGCACAGCGTGGAGACACTAACTGTGAGACGCATCGTGAATAGATATCCTCACGACAGGCACCTAATGGTTTTTCCTTTGGAGCAGAGCACGACATCCTTTTCAGAGGACGTACCATGGTACCAGTCACTTTACGAGAGGAGGTTCTGAGAGAGTTTCACACTAATCCTTTGGCGGTACATCCCGGAGTGGCGAAGATGTACCAGGATCTCAGAAGATAGCACTGGTGGCCAGGCATGAAGAAGGCTGTAGCAGAGTTCGTTTCCCGATGCCTCACCTGCCAGCAGGTGAAGGCTGAGCACCAGGTACCAGCATGCTTGGTACAGCCCTTGGAGGTCCCGTAGTGGAAGTGGGATGGGATATCTATGGACTTCGTGACTGGACTTCCACGCACTTCCAGAGGTCACGACTCCATCTCGGTGATTGTCGACCGACTCACCATGTTGGCTCACATCTTACCCATCAGAGAGCAGGGCTCAGTGGAGAGAATGGGACGCCTTTACATTCAAGAGATTGTGTGGATTCACGGTGTGCCATCATCTATCATCTCCGATCGAGATGCTTGCTTTACTTCCCGGCTTTGGAAGGGGTTGCAGGAGGCGTTCGGGATGCAGCTACGTTTTAGTAAAGCCTTTCATCCTCAGACGGATGGTCAGACGGAGAGGACCATTCAGACTCTCAAGGACATGCTCCGCGCATGTGTCCTCAACTTTGGTCATAGTTGGGAGGACCACCTACCCTTGGTGGGGTTTGCGTACAACAATAGCTATCACTCCACTATCGGGATGGCACCATACGAGGCGTTGTACGACCGACCTTGTAGATCTCCTTTGTGCTGGACAGATCTTGGGAAGTCAGCACTTGTGGGACCAGAGATGGTCCAGGCCACGACAGAGAAGGTCCAAGTCATCCAGGAGCAGATGTGGATAGCTCAGAGCCGGCAGAAGTCATACGCTGACAGGAGGCGGAGGCCACTAGAGTTCGAGGATGGCGACCACATCTTCTGGCGTGTCTCACCTCGACGTGGTTTACGGAGATTTGGTCGAGGCGGAAAGTTATCCCCGCTCTTCATCGGACCCTTCCAGGTCCTCAGCCGGATTGGCGAGGTGGCTTATCACCTGGTTCTACCACCTCAGTTGCACCGGGTGCACGACGTCTTCCACGTATCTCAGCTGAGGAGATACGTGCACGACCCGACGCACATCATTGACCATGGGGAGATTGACATTGATGATGGGGCGACTTTTACGGAGGTCCTGGTGGAGATCGAGGATCGACAGGAGAGGTTCCTACGTGGAAGGTCGATTCCTCTAGTGCATATCAGATGGAAGCACAGAAACCTCCAGGAGAGCACTTGGGAGCGGGAGGCTCAGATGCGTGCTCAATACCCTCATTTGATTCCCTAGTTTTGATGTATCTTTACGGGGACGTAAAGCACTGAGGTGGGAGTAATGTAAAAACCCGTAAAATTCAAGGGAAATTTTTCCTTAATTTTCTTTGGAAATTTAGAAGAGCTCGGTTTCTGACGGCACCTGATTCCGAGGCCCGGTGTGCCCGGAATCATTTTCCGAAGTTTGGCTCGGGTACGTTCAGTGAACGAACGAGCGGAGTTTTCTAACTTCTGAACCGGTGCCCGGAATCGAATTCCGAGGGCACCGATGATCTCACGGCGCCGATTTTCTCTTAAGGAGACCTTTTTCGAGGTTGCGTTTTATGCGGGATGAAACTTAGTTTTGGGGAAAAATTGAAGAAGTTAAATAAATTGTGAACACAATTTTTTTTAACCATGTTGGTTATATCCTCCCAAAGGGAGTTAGAGGTGGGACCCACATCCACTTAACCTCCCTTGAGAGGATTAAGTGTGGTGGGGCCCACACGAACCCTAACTCCTCAACTCCCCTTTAAACTCCCAATAACTCCACTCAATTTAATTTTTGACAACTTGAGTTTTAATTGAGATGAGTTATTGAATTTCAAACTTTAGAAATTCAAAGTGGTTTAGTTGTGTAAATAAAATATGCCTTAGGCTTATTTTATGGTAGTTGGTTTTCTCTTGTCACCTTGAGAGGATTTGGGGAAGCTTTCTTATTCTTCTTCAACCACGACGAAGAACACGAAGAACACATAGGCTCCGACGAAGAACGCCATCACCATAAGAAGAGAAAGACATGTCGTCCCTTCTCTTCTTCGCAGCCGGTGTGTTTCCAAAGAACGACGATGCCACTTCTATCGATCTTCATCCCGTGTCAACGAAAGGAGACGCCGCTTCCTCCTCGGGATTTCTCCGTCAGCTTACGAAGCTTCTCCAGCGACGTACCTCTTCGGATGCACCTCAACGTCAACGGAATCGACGTACGATTACCGCGATGCCCGACCTCTGCGATGCTTGTCAACCGCGGTTTATTGGCGTTCTCTGCTCTTGAAACCGGGGTAGGGGTTTATTGTTATTTTATTAAATTTTTCCGTTCATGATTCAATCATGTCGAACTTTGTGGTTAATCGGCTAAAATGTTATCGTTAACGAGAGGGGGTCGGACCGCATAAACACGGCCAAAACCCCCTCCTTTGTTCATGTTTGTTCCCTTGCGGATGGAACGAGATGGAGTGGTGCCGTCGCACGATGCGAGAATCATACGGAAAGTTTTGCATGGCGCCGTCGCGCCGCGCCGTGTAAAGAAATTCAAGAACGCGAAGATGTCGCGCCGCGTTGGAGGAAATCGAAGGCGTCGCGGCCGGAGCGGGGCCACGGCGGAGGGGCGCGGTGCCATCGCACCGCGCCGGACAACAATGGCAGCGGCCCGTTCCAGGCCACGGCGGAGCTTGGTGACCAGCGGCCAGCCGGGCCGCCGGTGTCAGAGCCGGAAAGGGACCGGCCACTGCCGGTCCTGTTGAGGAGGAGCCGGCCGGCCATGTCGGGCCGGCCGGAAAGAATAAACCTGGGGGAATTAAATTCCCCCTTCTAGAAGAACGGCCCCCCATAATGAGGGGGGGGGGGTTACAAAGGGGGGCAGGTGCCCCCCATTTTTCCAACAGCTCGGCCTAAGGCAGAGCTGGCAGCGCACTGCGCTAAGCCAGACCGGCACCCGGCCGGTCTGCCAGGCCGGGCCGAGCCCAGCCGGGCCGCGCCGGGCCGGGGCGACCTTGTCTGGCACGGGTCGACCCGGTTCGGGCCAGCCGGGGGGTCTCGGGCCAGGTCGGCCCGGGCCCGAAACCCCCGTTACCGAACTATTTAGGTTCAAATGCCCATAACTCAGGCTACGGACCTCCAAACGACGCGCCGTCAGCGGCGATGCGATCCTTGGATCGAGATGGTCGTTTCGGTAAATCGCACTCAAGGTTTCGGAATACTTTGAGTTCAGCCCGGTTGTTCCGTACACGAAACCAACCGGGCCCTCGAAGCGGAAACGCTCATATCTAGATCTACGGACGTCTCATTGACGTGCCGTTAGCTTTGTTGAGTTCCTCTTAGTGAGAAGGATCTTTTGGCATACTCCGCCCGATGTTTGGACGTAGGTGGAGTACGGTCGGGTTGGTTTTTCCTTAAAAACCAACCGGGCCCCTGGAACGAAAAAGCCAATAACTCTCAGACCGGGCGTCCGATTGACGCACCGTCTGTTGCGTTGAGTTCTTGTTGATGATACGGAACTTTTGGATACATCAACTCTGGACTTTGTGACGGTTGATGTATCAGCTTCTCGGCTCGCGCAGCGGACCCTCCCGAACGAGCTTGCTGTGTGCGGGAACCCAGGAGCTGGCTGCGACTGCTACTGTGACTACGACGACGACCGTGTAGAGATCCTTAGAGGATTCGACGACAACGACTACAACACTCAGTGATCCTGTGTGGATCAGTGCTACCAATCCTATGTGGGTCAGCGCTTAGCGGTCCTGTGTGAACCAGTGCCTACAGATCCTGTGTAGGTCCGATCCTGTGTGGGTCTTTGCGGGGGTTAGTACCTATCGATCCTTTGTGGGTCCGTCGACTTAGATGGATCAATGATCATCTCTATCGTCTTCGAAGATGTATACCTGTATGAGATGAATCTTGTTTACCGTCCTCTGTGGATTGTGTTGTGCTATCCTGTGTGGATTACGTTTTGCTTTCCTGTGTGGAATACGTATACTTTCCTGTGTGGACTGAGTTGTACTTGGGCTCGGAGGTTGGAGCTTATTGAAATGATGACATATGTATATGTATGGGAATATACCTAAGAGGTGTCAGTTGTTATTTCGTGATTGTATATTTCCTTTGTGGTTATCCTTTGTGGATTTTGGGAGACCTTCGGAGATCTCGGGGTCCCTACTGAGTAGCTTATACTCACCCCTGCACGGGCTATTCATGCACTATGTTGTGTTGGTTGCAGACGACGGACATCGTTGATCGTGGTTGAGGCTTGCAGAGCAAGACGATACCTGGAGGTGGACCACTGGGCGGGATGTACTCGGAGCGGATGGTGGGACCCGAGGAGCAGTGGAGCTATCTGTACCCACCCTTCAGGTGGGATTTCTAGTAGACAGCTCGGCATAGCGGCTTTACTTTACAATTGTTGTTTTTCCTTTCGAGTTGTACTTTACAGTTGGGCTTGTATTTCCGGCCCCTTTTACTTTCTGTATTTACTGTTGTACTCAGTTTTTACTTAGTGTTTACTTCTTCCACTTGTACTCTGTGGTGATTTTTTACTTTACAAAGGCAATGCCTTCCCTTTTTACCGGGATTTACGACTTGGTGCTAGTCGCTAGCCCCTGGCCTATGGAAGGCAGGCTTGGGGTAGTCACGGCACGGGCCCCGAGGACGGGTCGTGACAATACATTTTCATAATGACCCATTATTTAACATCTAATGAATGTAATATATCAAAAAATTCCACTGGTACCTTTCATAAATAATGTCTTAGAAATTTCATATAAAATATTACCATATCCAATACCAGTTTGTTTTTTATTCATTTTATTTACACTCATCATTTTATCAAAAATAAAATATCTTTCACAGAAATTGAATTGATCTATTTTAAACCCTATGGTATTGTTTATTTGATTATAATAGTATTCCAAATCAGAATGAAATTTTATACATTCAATTTCATAAAAAAATTTATAAATCTTTTATTTTGATATATTAATCTTCCAAAATATCCAATATGGAAGATAATTTATAATTTCATCTTGAGGGAGTATATCTCAATTTTTTTAATTTTCCTAAATAATATATAATATTTTTCTTCAATATTTGTAATATTATAGAAATATTTTAATTGTTATGATTTTATCAAAGTTTTATTAATAAAAGTCATCATTATTAGGTTCCGGATCTTATTCAATTGAGGATCAATAATCTAATTTATTTTCCAATTTTCATAAATCCAACAAAAACATATTTCATAATATTTTTACAAATCCAAATTTTTGACAAGATTATTATACTATTGTGTATCTCCATCAATCAAAATTTTAATGTTTATAATAATCCATTATTAATTATCAGGATAAATTTTTCTTCATTCTATAATATTATTTTTCTACATGGCAAGCATCATCTCTTACACATGATTGATGCAATGTTTCAAATTGGAATGTATTATTTTATCGTTAAAAAATTCATTTTTTTATAATTCCCTAATAACTAAATAATTTTCATTTATAATTAAAATTTTAATAAATATCAAATGTGTTCAGTTAAAATATAATCTAATTTTCTTTACTTCCATCAATATCTGGTTTTTACGAATTCCATTTTATTCATCGTAATCCTAAATCTAATTCGACCAAAACTAAATAACAAAGGTTTTCTAAAAATAATCATAAAATTTACAATAATTAAAATTATATGAGACATTTTGTTGACTGTCTATCCCATTATTATATCAATCATTTTATATTATTCTCATTTGATTCCTAACATAGTTCATATCAATTATGTCGATCCTTTATGAGTAACATATATAATGTTCAATAACTCATGAAATTTCATTCATTTTTAAGCATGTATATAGAAAAAATAAACTAATTGAAAAATATAAACTGATCATTATATATTTACTCAACACATATATAATTTCATCCTTATATATTATATGATTTTGGATTCACAAAAACTAGTTTTTATGGTTTCAAAATGATTTAAAAAATTCCTTTAAATTCATGAGGAATATTTCCATAAAAGAAGGTCTATAAAAAATTTGTTCCATTAAATAATTTTTAGGTATTATTCTGAGGATGCTCTTATAGTCAAGAGGCAGTGAATTAACCTATTCAAAAATATTTAGTAAATCATTATGAAATATAATAATTTAACAAATGAAATAAAATTACTACAAATATTTTTTTTATTATCCTAGATCTAAATAATTTTCAATATACTTTTCTTCTTTATTTATCACAAAAGACAAATTAAACCCCTAAACATGGAATAACTATCCTTTGAAAAGAGAAAATTAACATAAAAAATTCATTTTTAAACACTGGATGCACATTTCATGAAAAAAATTGACACATAGAGTAAAAAATGACTAGTTAGAATTTAAAGTGATGTATTGAATAACTGTTATATATATGCACTAAGGTATAGCCAAAACCCACATTTAAGTTATGGGTTTGGAGCTGCAAACTCACCAGACATGTTTTATGGTGTCCCAACATGAGAAAACAACCTTTCATAAGTATTATAACCTATAAAAAATAAAAACATAGAATATATAAATAACTATGATGTATAGAACTAGATGAAAAATCAGTATTTGAGTGTTGATTATGAAATTTCCTATTATGTTGAAAATTATGAAATGAATGCAGGTTATCCAATAATAGTAGATTATTTGAATGGTGAATTTCATAGAAAATATTTAAATTATCCCCAACCAATTTATTGTATTCTTTATATTAAAATCAATTCATATATTTCTATTATATAAAGGATATTAAAATTTTAAATTTCACATCATTTCATCCTTCTAAAATAAACCTGATATTGTAATTTGTATTATTCATGTATGATAATAGAACATGATTTATTTCAATAATGTATAACATTAATATATATTTACAATGAAAAATGTGAAAATATTCAATGTATAACAAATAATCTAAAAGAAATATCATTAATATATTAATTAACATTCCAAAAAAACATGTTATGTAAAATGATCTATTTTTATAGAATTCAAATACTAAAATCATGTTTTTCAAGAACACAACAAGAGTCTTCATTATTAGATTCGAGTATTTAAACCTATATAAAATCATCAAAAATAATTACTCTACAAAAGAAAACAATAAGTAATTATGAAATAAGTATATTAATGGTAACATTAACATAAAACTCCATAAAGTCAAAATATAAAATATATGACAACTATTAACAACTGAGAATCATAGTAAATAATCACATTTGGGAATGATCATTTTATTATTGTAGGTCTTTACTCAATGTAGTTGCATCCTCCTAGTAGGTCAACAATAAAAGTAGGTTTTTATTTGTTAAAGGGTCACCCTCATGGAATATCATGTCTTATGGTGGGTCAATACATACAAATGGGTACCTAAATTTTCACTTGATAATAATGAACATGTTCTGTAATGATTAGTGATCAGTTAATTCTATATAGTCGGCCTTTTACACATACAGTCAGTCAATGAGTTTTTGGAAATTTTATTCTGTTAATAAATCCCAATTTCTTCATATGGTTAGCTTAATAGTAGTAATAATTATGAATATATGACATATGGTTGATACATAGTCATGGGGTCAATAAATTTGATCACGTGGTCGAAGCATCCTATCAGGAAGTTGTGAACCCAGATTTAATTACAAATGGTGATCAATTGAAGTCCTCTCTAGTTGATTTAAATGAAAATAACACAACACTATTTAATGATTTATCATTTATATGAAATATCCTATATATAGAAGACTGTTCCCAACAAAAATATCGTGACAAATATAACAAACTTGAAAATTAAAAATTTAGTCCAAAAATATTCCCTTATAAAAAACAACCCAAGATGTGTTAGAGGTAATAAAGGGTTTAAATAAAAGCAATGTGAAATTACAATAAAATTAGTGTTTTTAATTAACAATACATAATAAAAAATTATATGAATGATCTATTTACACATTATAATAAAACTCAAAAACCATTTAATGAAAAATATAACTGAATTTTATCCTCATATAATGGCCTAATTGGCTAAACATATAGGCCTTAAAAACATAGACAAAAAGATAAAAAATTCTTATTTCATAAAAAAATGTAAAATGTTGTCTGTATTATAAAATACATGTTATTAATATATACAACTGGACTTGTGAGATCTACATCCGTCATACTAATATATACATATGAACATTTAAACTATAGGATATATAATATTCATGATAATTATAAAAATTTAATTATTTTTTTAACTACATTAAGTGATCAACACAATTAGAACATATCAATCATGTATAGTAAACTCATAATTTCATGATTATTAAAAAAATAATGACCATGTAGATGAATAAATCACATATCATTCATCTCAAATATGATTACATGATATTCCACTCATTTTTGTAACTAATCATATCATATGTAACTCAAAAAATCATGGAAATTAATGTTCCTAGTATAATTCTATCATGTTCAAGATTCCATTTCATTTCATACAAGTGGATAATGTCATGTTAGTTATGTTCCAATTGATGACATGATCAACAACATACCCAACCACTGAATGATACTAAATGTTCATATATTGACATGAATAAGTATGTGATGATAGTTTCATGTTTCAAATCCCAGGAATCTCACCATGATTTGGTAAGAGGTATAAATTTTAATTATATACCTATAAGTTCATCAAGGGTTACATGAAATTCCATGATATAAACTTCAGTGGTTTAGTCCAATTAATATGTATATACGTATTATGTCAGGAATCCATTATTCTGACATACAATCACTTATATTGAGTATAATAATCAATTAAAGTTAACCCTACCATATAATTACACATGCTAATATTCGATGACAGTTTTTAGTTTGGGACAGCTCGAAGTTGTAATTTAAGTGAATGATTATCTTTAAACATTATAATATATATATTTATAGATACATTTATGTAACATATACGAAATAATTTAAAAATCTACAAAGCCCATAATATGATAAATTTTAATCATATAATTTTTTTTATTAATATATAAAACACCAAACACAAATTTATGTTTATTAAATCATATTTGAGAGTTTGAAATATCATCCATTTGTATTTTTGACATTTAGGAGTTTTGTTATCATGTTACATTAAATGTAATTCCATCAAATATCTACAGTACTGACCAATAAATCTATCCCACTAAACTCTATAGTGACTAAAATATATGAATTTTTATTTTCAAACATGGGTTTATATAGGAATCATATTTCTAATTTTCATAGTATTGAACCTATTAAAACTCCATTTTATTATTATAAAAAATTACATAATAATACATTCATCTGTCTATATAGAACAATTTAAATTTAAATAATCATAAACAATATAATCATATATCTCAGTGAATTTTCCCTTAAAATAGTGTAACAATTCTAATTATTGCTTAATCCTTCCTTCTATTCACAAAAAAGATTATGGTTAGTTTATTTTTTAGAGTAACTAATGTAAGTATTTTATTTTTTTATTTCCACATTCTAAACTATTTTAGGATATCAAGTGTAATTATCAATATAACCATCACTGGAAAAGTCTTTTAATAGATATTGACATTCAATTATAATGGTAAGAAACATTAACTAACAATATCTTTTTACCATCACCATTCTTGAACTCATTTAGTATAAGTAATAATTGTAACCATATAATGAAATTATATTATATCTGATATTAGCTACCATATATATGTTTAAACCTACTTCTTTTAATAATTTATGTATTATATAATTTTAATAATAATGTTTTTTTAATTAAAAATAATTATTCTGTGGTTTTACATTTATTTCCATTTATGTATGAATATATATCAAATGAAAAATTGTTCACATTCCATAAGGTATTTTTTATGCATGGAAAATTATTCTTTAAAAATTTCATTATTACAATAATTAACTAATGGAGTGCAGGAATACGTTACCATATATTTTTCAAATGAAATTGATAAACACTTTAACCAAGATAAAATATATTTTTCCTTACAGACTCTAAATAACATTTTATATATTACTGATGAATCACATACCATGTATATATAATCTATCATTTAATGATGTTCATAAAAAATATAGGTCAATAAACAACCACTCATATCACTTAAGATAAATTAAAATAAGATACAAATACATTAATTTGATTCAAAAAACATAGAATCATAACATTACATTAAAATTGATTATGTACAAAATATTTCTTTCATAACATGAATTTAAAAATTAAGATCAGGGAAAAATCATTTGATTTTGAACACTTGTATATATAATAACTTTTAAATTTTACATTTGTAATCACAATGTTTTTTATATTCCTACATGTATTCTTGAAAATTTTATCATATATAATTATTATATATCATTCTTAACAATCATATATTTCAATTAACTTTAAAGGATTCATGCGGAAATTTTTTTGAAATCTAAGAGTTCCTAATATTATTCTAGTTTAGACATTCAACTACTTTAATGGTCTACAATTTAATATAATCGGTCAATCATATTCTTAGTTCACATATTCTAAACACATTGATAACAATATTTGGATATTATATAATAAATCTTGAATTCTGAATATTTTGTCAAATTAATAAATAATGAATTAACTAACTAGAATAACATTTTATATATCCGCGATGTGTGTTATATAATTGAAAAAATCATAAGTATGTGTATAAAAACTCGTATCTCGTTTCATTCAAATAAATAATTTTTAACTTCACTTATCTATCATAAATTCACACCAACAATAAAAATATTATGATATGATCATCTATTAATTATGTATACATTTTATAATATAAACAATAAAATTTCCCTAATATTATAAAGAAAATATCATGCATAAAATATTTCTTTAACATATGTCATCCTCAATATTTACATATTTCATTAAAATATTGTTCATATCATATATCTATCCAATTTATAATATATAATTCGATAAATGTTTTGTATAATTCTCCCTACTAATCTAATAAAAAATAATCAAAGTTAAAAAATTACATTATATGGAAATAATAAAGATTTATTTATTCTGATTTTATAGAGAGTCTGAAGGATCCAAAAAATTTTATTATATGAATATCAACATTAATATCATATAAAAAACCAAGAATCTAGAGGCAATGCTAATTTTGATTTTATTGTTCATAATACATAATCATGAAAAAAATAACTCATTATTTATTTCATCATGATAAACTAGTTAAAATTGAGCTCTATAAAATAGACAAATAACCTAGGGAATAAAAAATAAATAGGGGTGGGATATAAATAATAGAGATGTAATAACCATGATAACAACGAATAACATATTATTAAAATATTATAGAATGATTTAATAAAAGGGTAGGCTAATGAAAAATCATATGTAATCAAGACAAAAATAAGATGAAATCATAAGAGAATTGAATCAAATGAATATTCCCACATCATAAAAATAAGTCACAGATAACTATCATGTTATCATAATATTGTAGATAGATTCTCAAAATGGATAATATCTACTCTCTAAACCCATAAATTACATATCATGATATATAAGAAATACTTAATGCATATAAGAACTATCTTGGTGCACCCATCATATCATGTACAAGTATATGTTTGGAAGATATAAAATTCATGTATATGTCATAAACATTTGAAACACCCACAGAATGTAATGGGAAACGTTATCAAATATTATAGCATAATAACATCTAATATCATAACGATTTCCATAATCAATGATACTAAATAAATAGTGAATTTTAAATGATGAAAAATAACAATAGGACAAGAAAAATGATTTTAATGTAGATTGAAGAGGTGACAAGGATGTGATAATTATCTTTTAAATTATTAATCATAAGTTTGGATTATATAAAATGGTAAAAAAGACAAATGAGGTTAATGATATAATAAGTTCATAAAACAACAAATGAACTGAAAACAATATTCACTATAAAAGAGGAAATTTTATAATCTCATGTAATATAAAAATATTCTTGAGTATTATAATAAAAGTAGTTAATAATGTAGATGTTTCTAAAAATCAGTATTTTTTAATGAATGATATATTGATGGAATATATAAAAACCAGTATATAAAAAAAATAATTGTATTAATTATTAGATATATATTTAGGGGATTATAAATATAGATTATTACAATAATAAATAGAAAAATAGAATGATGTCTATGGTTTTAGTGGAGATGTTTTGACCCCTGATATTGTATGGTGGTTTAGATGTTTCCATACCTGAGTAAAATAATCACTCCACACATATTCCTAACCTTTATAATAATAAAAATAAATTTATTAAACTCATGATTTATAACTTTATTTTTAAAAATTATATTTATTATCAAACTTCTATATTAATTTTTATCTTTTAGTAGACATGTTTTTTTTTAATTTTTACTATCCTAATATCATTTATATCATTTTTCAATTATCGAATAACAAGTATGTAATAATGGAATATACTTATGGAATGGTTCCAAAATACCAAAAGTGTGATGAAATTATGCTAATTTTGTTAAATGAGAGTAATATTTTATAAAATATATATAGTATAAAAAATACTCTCGATTCATAGTGATTAATTAGTATCATTATACGTTTAATTCACAAATTTTGTCTCTATAACTACGGTGAACATAAACAGCATCCCAAAAAATAATGAATATTAATCAAGGAATAATATTAAAAAAAATTAAAACATACATTATTAGAAAATTTTGAACAATAATCAATATATTAATTCCATTTATGAAGGTGGGGATGAAAAAATAAGTATGTCATTACTGTAAGCCGTGAACTTACCATAACATGAACAATTTTTTTAGTTTTAGAATAGAAAATTGTGTGGGTAAAAATTAAATATTTCACCATAATAATGATATATTTTTTAATTTATGAAGCTGATTTGTAAATTTCATAGTGTATAGAAAACATCTGGAAGTGGTAGAAGAATAATAAAATTTGTAGTGTTTATATTAATAATTTGCATCGTCCTTTTTGTGTCTCCTCTTGTGATACCCCTAAAAGAACACTAGAATGGAATTTAGTGAGACCAATAGAACTTATACATTTTTGAATGGATTAAGAAAGAAATTAATATGAAATTTTAAAATCTAAAAGTCTTATAATGTGTGAGAATATGGGGTTGTGAAGGGGAGTAATATTAAGAGGAAGATATGTATTTTTTAAAAATAATATTTATTAGTTTACTATCGTTTCTCAAACTATAAATATTAAGGACCGGACCCTAGTAATCCTTGAGCCTGTGTGTACTTTCATTACATTTTCATGATTAAAAGGAATCAAATATAGAAGGATCAGTGTGATTGATAATAATGATAACCCATTTACATATTGGAGTATTATATTAAAAATAAGTACAGTTATTACAATATAACATTTTTCCTATAAATGATAAATTTATCCCATCAACTATATATTTTTATATCTTTCTAGTGCACTTAATGTATTCCTAGGGAAAAAACAAAATGTTGGTGAGATGAAATTATCTATAAGGGTTAATTATAAAGTAATAAATAATAAATCTATTGGAATAGTTAATATAGAATAGTACTAACTAAAGGAAATGTCGAGTAATCAATACACTAAGAAAGAAATGAATAAGGAATATATGGAGGTAAAAAATTAAAAAACAAATTCCATTTTAAAAATTGTATAATGCATAATAAATGTGGAAATGTAATAAACTTAAAACACATTCTATTAAATCAATAAACTATAATAAAATGCATACATAAATTTTTCTCATAGTGAAAATATCATTAATAAAAATAAAAAATAAAAATGAGGGAAATTTTTATTTATTTTATGTCATGTATGATGAAAATGAAAACCAATACCATCAACACATTTTAAATGATTTCTTAAAATAATAGGTGGAGACCCATTTAATTTTCACAACTAATTTATCATAAGAGAATAATTCAATGCATTGAGGGGATATCAAATGTTTGGGCCCCATGAATCACTACATGTACAAAGAATTTATCATATCAAATAATTATTTAAATTAATTAACAATATTCCTTATCCAATTCCATACATAATAAATAAAATATATTTATAGATATTTCTCTAAATTATAAAATCTATGTTAATGTGAAAATAGTAAATAAAAATGGATATTCAAGTTAAAAAATAAACATATCCATGATATATGATATGTATTATTAGGGTAAATTATTTTTGTAATTATAATATGAATCTAAATAATTCAATGAGGCTAAAAAAGATATCAAGAAGGTTAATTTGAGTTTTATACACGACCAAATCAATCATAAACCATCTTGATGAATAATGTAGATGGTATTATTAAGACTTATCTGATGTTACATAAATATAAAGGGTTTTTTTCATTGATGAATATAAATACTGTAAAAATATCTTCTAAAAAATTGTTGTGAAAAATATCCTTTTCAATGGGAATTTTTATTTAAATTATTTTATTGGAAAAAAATTTGGAAAACATTCTCTTTAAATAGTATCACATTATACATTAAAATGAACTTTGAATGAACAATAATGGGAAAATCAATACATATTGTATAAGTTAACAAGGAAATTACCTTTGAATGGAAAAAAGGTAAAAAAAGGTCGTATTTGAAAAAAAAATATTCATTTGAAAACATTTTTAAAATATAAACGATGTAAAATTCCTATAATAAATCATTTTGGAAAAAAATCATTTTTAGACATTTTAATAAATCTTTAATTTCATAGGATTATAGGTTCTCTAAATAGTGAGAGAAATGAACTACGGTTTTCATAAAACATTACAAACATTTTGAGTACCTAGATTGGAAAAATGGTACTATTACATGAAAATATCATTATTAACTATTGGAGATTAAAATTAAATCTGTTATTAGACTGTAATCAAATAGTCTCTTTTTATATAAATTCAATATTAAATTATATTAATTAAAATTATATTATGAAAGAAAACCCTATAAAATATCGTAATATTGAAGTGGGAATCAATTCATTAGTAGATAATATGTATTAAATTTCAATAAAAATTATACAAGTGGGAAAAATACATTTTAAAATGTTATTAATCAAATGAACATATAATATTAACAACCTGGAGAAATTAATACAACCTAAAGAAAATGAATCTGGTTATGAAATTCATTACCACATGGTAAAATTTGATTCACATTCCATTAGAAAAATTAACATGAATTTAATCACAAAATAACATGAATATAAATTATTTCATTGTATATTTCAATGGGATTACTTTATTGAAAATAATTATGGGTGAAAATGGTGTATGTTAAACAGTATGAAATGTGAGACAAGAATCAATTACCTTGTGTGTCCATTCAAGTGATCATACTTTAACCTCATGAATAATGGTATTATGATTTTTATTATTCTAAAATTAAACCACAATAATATTTATAATATAATATATTAATATCATAAAATATATTATAACTCTTTTTCTAACAACCATTCATTAATTTCCCTGTTCCAGGGGATAACATTCATTTATATTGAAAATAAATTATAATTTTAGTTTTTGTTTCTATTATTAATATCATGGTTTCATCATATAAATAACTATAATATTAATTCAAATATAATTTATATTTTGTATATATACATTTTTAATAATCCATTAAAATTACATATAGAAATTGAAATTCACTGTTCATGTAGATGGTAGATTGTTGACATGCATAAACAGTACACCCATTTATTTTTCATATAAATGTTGTGAAAATTAAATTATATATATGTATCTTATAATTATGTTATCATATATGTTTCATATATGTCATGTATTTTTATTAATCTGGTCCTAATACAATTTCTTGCAAATAATGAATGGTTTACACCACTTTGAGGGGGTCGTAGTCCACATGTCCACAAACAATGTTGTCGTATTCCTATAAAACATTTAATGAATAAATGTATGTGTTATCTAATAATTCCATAATAATGAATAAATAATAAGTATCAAAGATATCATATTTAATATTTTTTTACATCATAACTCCCACCCATGAGAGGTGTAAATGTAAGAAAGGAATGATCATTGTTTCGTGAGGTGGTACTACACTATACACATGAACTATATGTTCATTATACATTAGATGGATGTGTGTGTATGTGTAGGTATATTTCCATCTCATTTTGGTTCTTATGTTTAAGGTTTATTCTTTTATAAATATAATTTTTCTCTTAATCAATAAAAATAATTTTAATTATTTCTGCTATTTTTTTTGGAAAAGAAGTAATTTTACCATATATGGAATTATAAATAAATAATATTTACAATATTTTATCTGGTATTATAATTTATATTAACATAAGTGGAAAATATAAATTTAAAATTACTCCCACAAATGGGATGAAAATAATGGGGTTTTAATTAAAATCATCAATTGGTTAGTATGGTTTTGAAACTAATTTCAAGGTAAATATGATTAAAATGTCCTAAACTAGATTAATTTATATAAATTTTTTCTACTTTAACATTATAAAAAATAAAATATATAATTTATCCATATAAATAAACTATAAAATATGTTGTTTTAAATTAATATTTAAAATTTTTCAATATTCACTAAGAATGATACATCATAGAAAATAAAAAAATGTCACTATATGATATAATTTATATTCCTATTTCTGAAAGGATATTAATTTTGACATATAAAATTTTTTAAAGTGAAAAAAATATCTTTCAAATAGGTTCTCCATTATTATGAGGAAAATTTCTATAAAAATATAGGATTTTATAAATGAACTTTTTCTTCTTCTCATAGTATATCTATAAAATCAATTTGATGAATACCAAAAATATTTTATTTAATTAATAAAACATTTATTTCACTTATATCATCCACATATTATAACTAATTTAGTCTTTAAAGAAAAATTCATTTGGGATAATATAAATAAAATAATTTTTCAAAATTTATTTAGTTTCTAAATTTTAATTTCTTATAAATTTCTACTTAATTAATACATATTATATTTTGATAGATAATATTTATTCATTCATTAGTTAATAAAATTCATAACCACTAATTTAAAAGATATGTTATCTGTTATTATATTAAATAACAGTATTTTATTAATGTGATTTTGTTCAATAAAACCCACCCATCTGCGTAACACGAGATATCGCAGAATTTTTTTTAGTGTGACAAAGGATAACAAAATATTGTGTAATTTTAAATCTATAAAATATATTTAGATTTATTTAATATTGTTAATATATTGTAAATCTTTTTGATATTATATTCTCTTATGTTCATGGTGATGCATTTCATACATGCTATCACATGTATTTCCCTTATTTATGAATATTTGTATATTACATTCTCCCCAAATTAATTATACTAAATACTCTCAATTTAAACTATATCTTGGTAATAGAATCGTTAATATTTTCTATGTTTAAATCCCACATCATGATAATGGTTTGTAAAAAATCCTCTATAAAAAAGGCAATGTAAAGAACAATGTTCACATGGATTGACATATTACCAGGCCTCTATGTTGGAGAACATTATTAAAATATTGGGATATGAACATAGAGAAAATTCATAAATAAATATAGGTATTTATTGTAAGAACCTGGATCTTCTTTTCTGGAATGTTATCCTTTTTCTAGTGTTTTTTGGGAAAATATGAGTTTTTTGATATATTTTTAAGTACATGGAATGTACTTTATATGTACAAGTCGTGTACTCGATTACCACGGGTAGCTGTTTACTGGCAGGGTAGTGGTCGTGCACATGAATGAGTGTTGTGACTTGGAGGCCTCCAAAAGTGGGGGTCGGTAAGGGCAAGTACGATCCATGTACTTACAATGTACACACTATATATCTTCATTTTATTTCAATAAATGTACCAGGGTGGCGTCTGATGGACGGAAAGACCTCTTTATCAACCTAGTTCATCCAGGAGAAACCGTACGACTGCATTCTTTCCCCAAGCACCCGATTGTGCACCCATTCTATTAATCGACCGCCATCAAATACATTGGGATCACCACAGTATGATATTATTTCATCTCGAGCATCGTTTCCCGATTCTTCCTCTTTCAATAGTTATCATTTGTTGAAAATTTTAGACATTTTTTAGATCTACGGTGTTCTTGGCCGATTCAAGGCTTGAGGTTCACATATTGCGATACTAAAACACTAAGGAAGGTGGTTTGTGCCTTTCCATAGAATTTCATTGAGTTATATGTGAAAAACGTTCCAGAAACCCTGAACAAGGTATTTCATTTTTACGGATTTAGCTCTGTTAATTACCTTTTATTCTTTTATGCGTATGTTGAGGTTAATTGATTATTAGTATGGTTAATTACTATTATTGTAAGTGTTTTCCCATGCATTTTTTGTTTTATAATTATTCGGTCCTAGATAGCCTGTTAGGCTACCTTGTTTGTTTCCCATGCCTATTATTGTAGGATGGAGTGTTTCTTATCTGACTGGATGTTATTCTATAGACTATTATCCAAGTAGCTCTTGAGGTTTACTTTTGTTATATTGTATTACTATGCTCGATTTACTTACACATGGATATGAGAACCTGGTGTAGTAGACCATACAGAGAACGGATGTAAGGTCTTCTTCAAAGTGGCTATTTATACTGTTATGATGCAATACCATAGGAGGAATTGACGTAATGACTTCCTCATAGTGTTTCTATTAACTCAATGTGGGCCATAGGGGGAATTTGACGTAAGTGCTTCCCGAGAGTGCCATTTAGATACCAATACATGACAATAGGGGGAATTAATGGTGGTTCTTACTTAGAGAGTCTACGCATAAGCTCAACCAGAGGGGTTAGACTATATTTACTTCCCAAGGGGTTTCATCTATTTGATTGGTTGAACCAGAGGTATTAGGCTAAGATTACATCCCATAGGGTTACCTACATTGATTAAGTATTTACTTGAGAGGTGGAAGTGAATGTAATTGAACAGTACGAAAATTTTATTTTGAGGACTTACTTTTTTACTACTCTTTAACTTATTGCCTATAAAATATATTCACGGACCCTCAAGAATAGATCATTTGGTGGTTTCCTACTAGGATTAGTCTCAAACACAGTTTGGGCCTTGCTTTTATCCCCCGTAATATTGTATTGTTGTCGGTATAAATAAGGGAAATAACACTTCTACTTCAGTTACATGACAACTATGGAGCTAGAGAGAATGGGACCAAGAGGAGGCTTCCAATGCTGAAGAGATTATATGTTTCTATTTGTACATTGGTTTAGTACTTTTTTTCTGAATTGTGACATCTTTGACTATTTTCCTAGACATATGTTTCATGCATCATTTATATATGTGCTCGAGTAGTTTCTTACATTCAGTCATTCGCTCTTTACTATTTAATGATATTACTACTGCTTTTGCTATTGTGTATCTATTTTACTACCATTGTGTTACTCTGCCAATGAGGGCATGGTTTCCCTATTATCACACCCAAGGACGTTTCTACTATTCAGCGGCCTCTGACATTTGGGGATATTCCCTTGAAGCCATATGAGTAACCTGGTACGGGGCACATCTTGGTGTATTCCGGAACCAGGATGTTACAAAGTGGTATTAGAGGATTTTTTATTTCTTCTTGACTTACTGTTTGGAGCCTATGGTGAGGGATAAGACGGAATAGGTACATGGTAATAAGTTGTGCCTGGGAGTAGCTAACCCGTGCAGAGGGAAAATCCAATCTACCTTGTTATTTCAATTTGTCATGTTTTTCAATTTTACAGTTGATTGTATTTTCACCATGGGGTGATTACTATGTTTTGTGTTTTTATTATTGATATTATTGAGGTTCAACATCTGTTTCAACCTGATGATATAAGGGTATGCCATCAAATGCATCATATATCCACTTGCTAGAAATCACATGTCATGTATTCTTTCCATGCAATTTTGGGTTCATTAGCTATTTCATGTTGTTTTGATATGTGTTGTGTAAGATATGCTTGTAGTTGTAATAGATGCCCTGATAGAATACATAATTTTTGAGAGGGTATTGATTTGTGTATAGTCTTGTTTGAATGAATGCCAAACATTGGTTCTTTTGGTGTTATGGGCCATCATGAATCAAAATTTGGTTTATCATAGACTTTTTCCCCTTCTACATGACTTGTATAAGATTCCAAGCATTGATTCGCGGGGAGTATAGTCCATCACGGATCAGAATTTGGCACTTTCAATGTTTGTTTCAGTGTTTTATGGGTTATAGAGTAGTTTTTGAGGCTTACTATCATACCAAACCCAGAATACACGACGTGTAATGATGAATACACCCCGTGTGTTCTTCTGTTCGGGAAGAAAAGGTTTTTCTTAAGTACATTTTGTGTACTATATGTACAATCAGTGTAGTCCTTAACTATGTCTCAGACTTTGTGGGTAGGGACATGAGGTTTTGAGACTTTGGTAGGACATGTCATGTCCTAGATGTACACGCCGTGTTGTAGAACCATGTAATTGGCTGTGTCACTAAGAACACAGATCAGTTGAGTGTTTTTTAATACACGTCATTTGTATCTGAAACACCCCATGTAGTGTGAGTCGTGTATCTGGTCTTGTCACTAACAACATTGGTAGGTGAAGATCGTTTAGTACATGTCGTGTCTGTAATGAACACACCGTGTATTCTTGTTATTTTAGATCAATGTGGATTAGCCATGTAGAAGAACTTGGGTAGGGGAAGAGAAGTCAAGTACACTCCATGTGATTTGATAACACCTCATGTTTTTGGGGTCTTACACGACCAGTTTTGGCAGGATTACATTTCCATGTGAAAGGAATAAAGGAACACGCCATGTAGGCATTATACACACCATGTATCCAGGTTTTGGAAAACAAGAATTCTTTCTTTATAATCGTACCTTCTTTTACATCTAAGGTATAGTCCTTGTTAATCTTGATCTAAGGTGTATGATTGACCTTACAAAGTCATGCCACCTGGACACCCTCCGGTTGTACACTAGTTGCAAGGTGAAGATCAGACCCCATACATATCAGATCAGGGAATACTTATAGATCCACCATTTGTTCCAGTCTTGGCACCAACCATCATTCCCGACACAATTGATGACGAATTTTTCTGAGAGGTATTTATGAGGTTCATGCAGACCTTCTGTGGAGTACCGCATCTTTCCCCATATATGGCAGAGTTGATGTGAGTTTTTTTAGTAGAAGAATCCCCCCAACTTCACAGGGGAAGGAGGACTTCAGGGAGCATATTCATGGTATGAATCCATGCTTTATATCTTTGATCATCTTGAGGTTCCTCCCGGGAGGAGGGTGAAGCTTGCTACTTACATGCTATGTGATTCCGGAATGAGATGGTGGGATGTGATCTCACAGGTGGGACACCAGCAGGTTATGGCTTGGGATGAGTTTTAGCGTGCATTCTATAACTACTTCAATCCATAGACATTGAGGGATAATAGAGCTAATGTTTTCATGAGTCTGGAGTAGGGTACTCATTCAGTTATGGAGTTTTCATCTCACATCATAGTGCTTCAGCACTTCATGCCTATTCCAGGAGGTGATGAGTTATTCTTAGCAAGGATGTTCGAGGAAAGTCTCGGGCATGACATATGATCATAGGTGTACTTCTTCAGGCTGACTTTAATCACTTCTATAGTCAACCCAACACTGATCACAGAGTGAAATCTGAGGGATTGTGGACTTATGGGATAAGGTGGCATGACATCTAGAGTTAGTGTCCCTCCTACTGATACCAAGATGCATCACATACGGACTTCACATAGTGATCCAAGGAGGTGAGATACTTCTTCTAGTAGTCAGGTGGTGTGCTACCAGTGTGGTAAGATCAGGCCCCCGAGGCCGCATTGCCCGAGAGACCTAGGGGAGTGCCAATCATGTGGAAATATGGGTCATCATAAGAACTTATGTCACATCATTTCACCAGTAGCTTGTGACAGGGTTCTTCCATGACTCCGCGTTCCGGAGTAGTGCCATCCATTACTCATCAGGTAAGGATTAGGTGTTCATCTATCTTTTTAGGCTGAGGTGGAGGTCATGGACATGGTAGACAGTCGCCATTCCTTCACCAAAAATAGGGTAGAGAAGCTCAGTGTGGTCAGGAAGTGTCCTAGAACCGTAGCGTAGGCCAAACTTATGCAGTTCTGTAGACCCATTAGGAGAAGGATCTTGGACCCTCTATAGTTTGAGGTACGACTTTAGCTACCTCTATTTTTTCTTTTTCAATTTTTGTTATAGGGGATTCCCATTGAATTATATATGTCTCTATTGTAGAGTTCCTTGGTCTCTATAACTTTTCTTTTGCTGAAATCTTGAAGCTAGACACTCTGTTAGGGATAAGAACGGCTCGTGTACATCAGTTCGAGGAGTGACCTCTTGAGGTTGGTGGGTGTCACTTCCCATGGGACCCTTATGTCTTGTAGAAGTCATGATATGAAATCATTATTGAAATGGACTAGTTATTCCCCTCCAGGCTATTGTCTATTTTTATCGTTGTTGGGTGAGTTTCACATCAACAGAAAGAGAATCGTTTCTTCATAAGGGTGAATGGGATGTCCAGGTGAGCAGAGCGAGACCAGAGTATCATGGGTTAAGGGAGTTACAGCCTAGATCTCTAGTTTATATCTGGATGACCAGGGGAATTCACAGATGGACTTTCCTCTAGTGTTGGAACATTTCAGGGACATCTTTCCATATGAATTTTCATGTTGGAATCCGGATCATCAGGTAGACTTTAATATTGATATTGTGACTGGAACAGAACCAGTGTCAATGTCTCCATAAAGTAAGGATGCACCAGAGTTATAGGAGATCAAGAAGTAGTGGGAGGAGTTGCAAGCAAAGGTTTTCATCTGACTGAGTACTTATCCATGGGGTTCACCTTCCCTGTTAGAAAAGAAGGAGAACGATACCCTCAGAAATTGTGTGGATTATCGAAAGTTGAACCATTTCATAGTCAAGAACCAATATCCCTTGCAGAGGATTGATGATCTCTTTGATCATATCTGAGGAGATCAGTTGTTCTCAAATAATGACAAGAGATATGGTTATGATAATTTGAAAGTTAGACCATCTGATATATGACTTATAGCCTTCCAGAGCAGGTATGGTCTATACGAGTATGTGTTTATGCCGTTTTGTCTCACGAATTCGCCGCAGTTTTCATAGCACTGAGGAACTGAGTGTTCTATCTTTACATGGATTCATTCGTGGTGGTCTTTGTAGATGAAATATTTGTGTACTCTCACACATGACACGACCATACTACCCATCTTGAGATTGTTAAAAGTACACTGAGAGACCATCTATTATATACTAATCTCTCAAAATGCCACTTTTGGATGGACCAGATTCACTTCTTGGACCATGTTATCTCAAGGGAAGGAGTATCTATATAGCTCGATAAATTGATAGTAGGAGTTCTCTAGGAGTAACTGAAGAACGAATTTGAGGTACAATGTTTTCTTGGGATGGCAGGATAATACATACATTTCATTCCATAATTTTCACACATAGGAGCACCATTGACGGGTCATTCTAAGAAGGGTTCGAAGTTCTTGTGGTCAGATTCTTGTGAGTCAGAATTTTAGGGGCTAATTGGATATTGACTTCATCACCGATATGAGTTTTTTCAGAGCCAAGAAAAAGATATACCATTTACTGTGATGCATCAGGTGTCGGGCTGGGAGCTGTGTTTATGTAGGGATAATGAGTCATTGCATGCGGGTCTCGGCAGTTCAGGCCTCATGAGAGAAATTACCTGATGCACGAACTCAATTTGAATGTAGTTTTTCATTCATTATTCTATTGGATACATTACCAGTTGGGAGATAATTTTTTTGTTTTCACTGACCACAAAAGTCTCATGTATATCTTCATTCGGTGTGACTTGAATTCGAGAAAGCGAAGGTTGGTTGAGTATCTTCAGTCCATTGACTTTGATCTTGCCTATATGCCTGGGAAAGGAAACACAATGGCTGATGTGCTGAGTAAAAGGACATAGATTTAGGCAGTTCATGAGGCTAGCAGTTACTTGTAGATTATGGCTATGCTCTCAAAAATTCCTTTGTAGTTCACGAGAGACAAGGGTATAATTTCCTTTCTTCTGTTGTTGTTACCTCTAATCTTCATTATTGAGTACGAATGAGGTAGCTATGATATTCTAAATGCCTAGTCCTATGGTAATGTGTGTTAGTGGAGGACCATATTCTTTGATGGGACAGATGTGCGGATGAGATATTTCATTTTCATGGTCTCGTATGGGTGTCAGCAGACAAAGGCGAGCAGCTGATGTTGGACTTTCATTCCTCAGTTTGGGTAGTTCATCATGGTGTCACAAAGATGTATCATGATCTACACCATCAGAACTGGTTGATAGGTATGAAGTGAGATGTTTATGATTTCGTCATGAGGTGTTACATATGTCAGTAGGTGATGGCGGAGCATCAGTGACTAGCAGGGCTTTTGCAACAGTTTCCCATTTCGGAATGGAAGTGGAATGATTTCATGATGGATCTCATGAATGGTTTTCTGAGGTCACCTCGATGGAATGATGTTGTATGGGTTGTCATTGACAGACTCATGATGGTATCTAACTTCTTTCTGATCAAGGAGATTAATATTTTTGATGATCTGGGAAGCTTGCACATCAGGGAGATAGTACGTCTACATGGAGTTCCACACTCCATTATTTTAAAAAGGATTCCCATTTTATATCTTGGTTATGGAAGGGGGAACAGAAGGCTTTGGGTATACAAGTACTAATGAGTACAACTTACCATCCCCAGATAGATGGATAGTCATAGCATATGATTCAAGTGCTTGAGGACATTCTTTGAGCATGAATCCTACATTTTGGAGGTTCTTTGGTGAAGCATATACCTAATGCGGAGTTTTCCAACAACAATAGTTTTCAAGAAACTAATCATATGGAACCTTATGTGGATTTGTATTGTAGGCTTGACCGATCACCTTTGTATAGGCTGGGGGGAGGAGTGGCAGTAATGCTGGGACCTCATCTGGCCAGGAGACCACAGAGCAGATAGAGTTGATTCTGAAGAGGAAGGTTACTGCAAAGTCTCGACAGAAACCTTATCCTGATTGACAGAGACAACCTTTGGATTTCGAGGTCGGAGATCTGGTTTTCCTGCATGTCACACCGAGGATGGGACACATGAGGATTGGTAGATAGGGTAGGCTTTCCCCGAGGTACATCGTGATGTTTGATGTTTTGGAGAGAATTGGTCTGTTTTCCTATAAGTTGCAGTTACCTCAATGGTATCAGGCTATGCACGACGTTTTATATGATTATCAGCTTCACAAATACTTCTCATACATGTCTCATGCTTTTCAACCTTAGGAAGTTTCATTGGAGGTGGATGCATCGTTCGAGGAGAATCCTATCCAGATTGTTGATCGAAGTACGATAGTTCTTTATGGCTGGTCTGTTCATTTGGTACAGGTGCTAGGGAATCACGAGCGAGTACATGACCAGACCTGGGAGAGGGAGGCCGATGTACGATCTAAGTGGCTGGAGCTATTCCTGGATTCTACTTCGACGCCGCCTTGCTAGGGAAATTTTGGGACGGATTCATTTATGTGGGGACGTTTGTAAGATCCCAGATCTTCTTTTCTGGTATGTTTTCCTTTTTCTGGTGTTTTTGAGAAAAATTGAAGTTTCTGGAATTTTTTTTGAAGTACAAGTCATGAATTTTTTCAGTAAAATCCATGTACTTAGTTGTCGTGGGTAGCTGTGTGCCGACCGTGTAGCGGCCATGCACACAGTTGTGTGTGGTGACTTAGATGCTGCCTAATGTGGGAATCGGTAAGGGAAAGTATACGCCATGTACTTACAATATACATGAAACATACATTCTTTTTATTTCACTAAACTTACCGGGGACTCGTCTGACAGACAGAAATCCCTCCTCCTCGACCATGTTTATTTGGGAGAAACCATACGGCCTCAATCTTTCATTGAGACCCGGATCATGCGCCCATTCTCTAAATCAAACTTCTTCGATTATGTTGGGATCTCCATGGTATGTTATTGCTTCTTCTAGAGCATCTTTTTCCGATTCTTCCTATTTAAAGAGTTATCATCCATTGAACATTTTTGACGTTTTTATAGAACTATGGTGTTCTTGGGAGATTCATGGATTGAGTTTCATGTATATATATTGTAAAACACCGAGGTAGGTGGTTTTTTCCTTTCCGTTGAACGTCATTGAGTTATATGTGCAAAATTGCCAAATACTATTGAGTGGGGTAATACATGTATATGGTTTTACCCCTATTAATTTCCTATTATGCATGTATTCTTCAGTATAGGATAATTGAATGTGAATAGGGTTAATTTCTATGCTTCTATGTTTTTTCACATGCATGTTTTTATGACCATTTGGTTCTGCATAGCTTGTTAGACTGCCTTGTTTGTTTCCCAGGCCTAGTAATGTAGGATGCAGTGTTTTTTATCTAACTTATTGTTAAGTTGTAGACTGTTATCCAAGTTGTTCTTGAGGTTGTTTTGGTAGTATTTCACTCTTATGCTCTACTGAATTACACATGGATATGGGAACCTAGAGTAGTAGACCATATGGAGAATAGACGTAAGGGCTTCTCCAGATTGTCTGTTTTTGCTGTTATGATGCGATACCATCGATGAAATTAACGTAAGTGATACCTCAGGGTATCTTTAGTTCATCGACACAGGCCATATGGGGAATGTAATGTAACTGCTTCCCTAGAGAAACTTTTAGTTATTAGTATGAGACTATAGGGGGAATTGACGGCGAGTGCTTCTTCAGATAGTCTATGCTTAAGCTGAACCATATGTGTTAGACTATGTGCACTTCCCAGAGAGTTTCTTATGTTTGTTTGGTTGAACTAGACAGGTTAGGATAAGAGTACATCCCATAGGGTTTCCTTCTTATATTTTCTATTTACATGATATGTGGAATTAAATGAAATTGAAATGTAAGAATGATTGATATTGAGTACTTCCTTATTTACTACCCTTTTGACTTATTGTCTTCCACATACATTCATTGACTATTAGACACATATGTTTTGGTGGTTTCCTGCTAGGATTAGTCTCACACCCTATTTGGGCTACGCTTTTGGGCCCAAACAGATTATATTGTTAGAGGTATATGTAAGGTCATGTACCATTCTTCTTCATGAACATGACTATTCTAGATATGGAGAGCATGAGACCAAGTAGAGGATCGTGATGCTGATTAGTTTATATGATTTATTTTTTACTTTTTTTTAGTACTATATTTCACAATTGTGACTTGTTTGGTTTTTTCCTTGACTTATGTATCATGCATCATTTATATATTTTCCACAATTGTTTCTTACTACCAGTCTTCTGATTTTTTACTATTGTATGACATTACTACTACACTCGATATTGTGTATCTATTTTTCGTCTGTTGTGTTACTCTGATAATGAGAGCATAGTTTCCCCATTATCACACCCAATGTCATCGCTGCTAGTCGGAAGCCTCTAGCATTCGGGGAAATGTGATTGAGGCCATGTGACCAACAATGTATGGGAGCCTCTGGGTGGCTTCTTGAACTGATAAGTTATATTAATTGAGTTAATTGATCAGAAACAAGTGAATCATTAATTGTAGTTTTAGGTCCTCGAGGCCATACATTTGTGATGATTTATAATATAATAGTTTCTAAAAAAACATTTATCATGAATTTTTTTTAACAATTTCCGTAACGTTGATTTATTATTTTTCTACATAATATTATTAGGAAATATAAAAACATGAAATTTTTCAATTTCATATGAACAATTCGATCATTTGGTTGTCCTTTAACTAGATTTTAATTCAACCCGTACTTAATGAAATTGAAATTATAGATTGAGCCCCATTTATTGAATCTCAATATCATTCTTTTAATGGGTCGTAATACCCATAAAACATGACATTATATTTGTCTCTAACTTTTTTTGAGAACAAATATGGTTAATACATTAATCAATGAACCTAAAAACAAATATACATTCATCATTAATATATATTATACAAATTTCTTATATATATATATTAACGTGGAAATGATGTAGGATAGTGGTATGTGAGAAACATGTATCTTAATTTGGTCATGAGTTAATGTACCATAGTATTGATGTACATGATGGGGATTCACATGAAATACATGTTATCCTTTTATCTAACTCAAATCCCTTATAAATGATTAAAAAGAAAATGGTAATTTTCCTATGAATATCCCACTGGACTGTCAAACTCCGTGTGAAATAAGTCATGTTGTCATGTACTAGGTTATGTTTGATTCATGCCCAAAACACCTTTTTAGAGTTGTAACACCTTTGTATTTTTTCCATAACCACGTCCTTATTTAGTATCCTGAGAAGGATATATTGTTAAAAATCAACATAATATTTATCTAAATAACCATTTTTCTATTCTTCTATAATTCTCCATAAATTCTAACATAGGTTTATGTCCTCTAATATAGGTTTTCTAAAATCTAGTTCTCATGGTATTTAGTAAACTTTAATTGATACCATCTATTGCAATACAACCCTAGTAAGAATAGAGGTGGTGTCTACTACAATTAAATTAAAATGATTACATAGAATAAAATTCCAAATGAAAATGTTAAATGAATACAATATTAACATAATAATTTTCTATTTCATTATAAGATATATTTTTTCAATCTATGACATCCTTTAATACACTTCCAAAAACACTTCATGGAATCATTGGGAAGTAAATAAAATAACAATGATCTCCAATGCTTAGTAGGGTTCATGTATAAAATAAGAAATAACGAATCAATGAGAATATTAAATGTGGTAAGGTAATAATTGATGAAATGTGAGATATAATAAATATAATGAAAATGAAATTCAAAAACAATATAAAAAGAAAATAACATAAAACACATTACATTTAAATAACTTAATAAGTCATAATCATTATGGATTTGTATGAAATGAAAAACAAATGACATTAAATTAATAAACTGAGAATGAAACGCATCTATAGATATTTTTAGAGTGAAAATCTCATTGATAAAAAATACTAAATCCAAATGAAGGAAATGAATAATTTTTGAATGCCATGTTTGAGGCACATGGAAACCAATACTAATATAAATTTTAACAATTATGTTTAATACTATCAGTAGATAAAAATTTAATTTTAGGAACTAATTTTACTCAAGGGAACCAGTCGATGCACCAATGAGGTATATAATGTTTGGTCCCCAATGTTATCTACAAGTCCAAATCAATCCCCTTATTGAATAATTGATTTAATTAAAAAATATTCCATATCAAATATATTTATTGAATATAGAATACATATTTATAAAAATTTCACTAAATAATCATGTATATATTAACATAAAAATCATATGTAAAAAATTGATATATGGTTATAGAAATAAACATCTCAATGATAAATTAGATCTATAATTAGTTGAAATTCAATGTATAATGATCACATGAGATTTAATATTTCATACAGACTAAACCTGAATCAATTTAGTGGATGTAAATTAGATCATATGAAAAAGGAATCATAAACCATCCATAAGAATAAATTGATATGTTCTCTATAAATCATATACCAATTAGGTTAAAAATAAATTGTTGTCTTAGATGAAAATAAGTTCTTTAAAATATATTCCAAAAATATTATTGAGGAAACTATTGAATTTATTTTGAAAAACATATTGAAATTATTTTTTTAAATCATTTTTTAAAATAATTTCATTACAATGTTTCCTTTTCAACATGAAAATGATACATTGATGATATTTTGGGAGAAAATATATTAATTTCCTATAATGTAAAAAAGAAAATTTCTTTTCCACTATAAATATATGATGATAATTCATTAGTTAGAAACAAAATAATATATTATATTTAAGTAGTTTTTCAAATTAAATATGGGTAAATAATTCCTTAATAAATCATTTTCAAAAGATTAAGAACATGTTTTGAATATATTTTTATAAAACATTGATTTTAAAAGAAGATGGTTTCCCCGACTAAAGAGAGAAATAAAAACCTTTTTCATAAAAATATTATCAATATTTTTTAGTGCCAAAGAGTGGAAAATGGTACTATTACATGATAAATATAATTAATAATAAGAGGATAATAAAATTAAGGGTTATATTACTAAATGATTAAATTAAATCCTTTTATAGAAATTTAGAAATAAAGAATATCTGTTAAAAAGATATTATAAAATAAACCCCTAAAAATCAATAACATTGATGTGAGAATCAGTCAATGAATAGAATATGTCTATAAAATTTAAAACAACACAAATAAATGGAAAAAAATATATAGTAAAAATCGATTAAACACATAATCTCATAATGTTAACAATAAAAAAGATGTCAAATAATCCAATGAAATAGAACCGAGTTATGAAATTCGTTACAAATTGGTAACTTTTAATTGAAACCACCATAGAATAAATAATTCGATTTTAAATTGAAAATACCATGATTATAAATTTATTCATGATATAAAATAAAATTGGGTATATATATTCACTAGAAAAAATAAATAAGTGGTGAAAATGGTGTATTCCTCACGAATATAAAAGCTAGACAATAATCCTTTACTTTGTTTTTTCATTCCAGTGACTTTACATTAGAATCAATTATATTAGTTTTAATCAAGTAATTATTTTATAACAGAACTATTATCATATTTATAATATATATATTAACCTCTTATAATATCTTAGTAGTCATTTTATAAAAATCATTCATTATTATCACTACATGAAGTATTAATTGTCTGGTTTTTTGAATATGTTTTTACTTGTGAGTTGTTGTTCGTAATAATTGTATGATGGATTTATAATATCCAGTATCTTACTATGGTTGTAAATATCATATATATTTAATATATTTATATTTTTAATAATATATAGAATTGGGAGACAATAAGTGAAATTCACAGTTCATCGATATGGTAGGTCATACGTATGACTAACTGCAAATCATTTTTTTTATTTTCAAATTCCAGTTGATGGGAATATGGTGCCCAAACATACAACCACAAAAACAAACAAGGTTCAGACAGCACATCAACACATAATAACAAACCATCAAAACCATACTCATCTCCGCATCCCCTATTATGACATTCACATAAACCAACACAATCATTAGTTGATTACTATCATTGTTGGAATATAGATTGTAATAAAATACACAATGATAAAATCAAATAATCATCAAATACAAATAAACTCTTAAATACCATAATCTCGGTTGATTGCTTCAACACATACAGTCTTCTTCCAGAACTCCATTATGAAATTATTAATAGACATCAATCTTGAAATCCTTGATCTTTTTTGAACTACTATGACCAAGATTAATCTAATTTTCTCCATCCTTGAAATAGGTGAAAATGTTTCATCAACCTCAATGTCCTATATTTGGGAGTACCCTTTTCCCTCCAATAGTACTTATTTAGAATCAGAACACTTTCTTCATTAATTTTGTTAATAATAACCCATTTTGTAAAAATGTAATTCTTATCGATTGGATATAAAACAATCTCCCATGTCTAATTTTTTATAATTTGTTCAAGCTACTCATTCATGGATTTCACACAATTCTCATCTCTAGGTGCTTAATAAAATAATTTAGGGACAGCCTTTGATAAGTATATTTCTTGTTATAGAGTCTTCATCCTACTTGTGTATCTAGAACTGTCTGATCACCAATTATTTTCTATTTTTCAATTTCAGATTGAATCAACAGCTTTTGTGATGATTTATATTTTAAATCCATTTATTTCTATTTGTATCAGTTTCAAAACCACCATCTTCTACTATAGTGAAATTATTTCCTTTAAATACTTTTACCACCATATTGATGAAACAATGTTATGGTTATATTACATTTTCATGAATGTTTTGGCTTATCCACGAATTTTTCTTATCTCATTGGAAAAATATCCCATGATACGGGGCATGATACCAATGATTTAATGTTTTAAACATGTAACTACTAGATCATCCAATTGTAATGTAAAAGTTCATTGATTTTAATGAAGACTTCTCCTTTAATCAGTCCTCTTGAGGTCAGATAATATAAGAAATCTATTTTTCTATGCCATTTGGATTTTTCAAATGATTGAGATATATAATGGCCCCTATGCATTCCAACTCTTCCATTTATTACCACCACAAACATTCATCTTCACCTGTAATATTTAATCACTATCAATTGTTCTCAAATACTTTCACACATCTCATATGGCATTAAAAATTAACTCCATTCATGTAATTATTCCAAACTGGTTCCTCAATATTTTTCCTAATTTGAATCAGTTGCTATTACGGAGCAGATTTCATCTCCCAAGCATGCGGTTTTTGGAACTTCTAGAGGGTATGGCTCTACCATCGGTACTTTTCTCATTCAAAAATTCACATAAAATATTGTTGATCGATCATGTGATTGTAATGGCTTTCCATCATGATCCGGTTGCTGGGGAGGGGAAGGTCATGAATGCGTCATCTGGGTTATCTTCTTTAAGGTTTTAATTGTTTGTAATGTTTGTATATTCTAGTTTCTTACTTTTTCCATAAATGTTTATTGATAATAAAAAAAATTAATTTTCAGTAAGTCTAAAGTGACTTCCCCACTGATCGTATCACTCCTTGACCGTGAATCACATGAACATCAGTTAATAGCATTTATACACAAGGGGATTGAGGAATCCATTGTAAGCCTCATAGAATGGATTTCAATAGACCCAGATGGATCACCAATTTTGTTCTTTCTTTCAATAAATTGTACTATTTATTTTATTCATTCAATGTCCTTTCCATCATCACTTGTTTTAACCAAATGAATAGACACTCTTTACCCACTTGCTGAAATGTTTTAAAATGTATTGAATTTAAAGGCTTATCATTGTTCATAATTTTTTTTCTACCCACTACTATAATTTTTCGATATTGATGTTCCACCAATAATCCATTTATCATGCTTATATATCTATTTAGGAATGTCTCAAAATGGTATATCCTCTTTCTTCTTCAACCATTGGATGGATGTTTATGTTTCCTTTACATTTCTGTATAGGTCATGGCATTTTTTTCTTCCATGAAATTCATTATTCCTTTTTTATACGTTGTCTAACTCAGGACACCCTTTTGTATTGTGATTGAGTCTTCCATAGACTTAAAATTCTTTTTATTCATAAATGAAGTAAATCTCATGGTTTTTTTTGAGGTTTGTTCACATTAATTCCAAGAGATATTTTGTGACTATTATATATTAATTGATTGATTAACCTTTCGTTGATATTCTTGTGATTCTATTGAGGTTTTATACCTATTTTTTGGGTCACCACATTATCTTCCATTTTAGGATTTTTCATTATCTATTTCATATACTGGGGATCTTATCATAGGTTCCATTTTCCCTTATTATCTGCTCTGAGTTTTTTTTCTATGAATAAATCATTTTCTAATCATCACCTTGAGAATAATTCTTATTCTTGAGTTTAGTCTAAATATATATAATCCTTTGACTTATCCTCTTAGATTTTCGATATCAATTTCTTGTTCATGGATCCAAATATTTGTAGATTTATCATATTTACCAAATTTTTGATTCAATTCCATTTTTTCTTAGAGATCATTCTCTTACGGCCTTGATGGATTTTCTGTGTCATTAATAGTTTTGTCATGAAAAGTTATGTCATGTATTTAACTCATTCATAGAGAATAACTAAGTGATTATATCATTTCCATGATGGATTCATCAAAACCAATCATTAGTAAACTATGGGATTCCTTAAACCCTATCAAAATTTTCTATAGAAACATCCAAACTGTGAAATACCACCATACTTCTGCTTCTTTAATACAGTTATTCTCGTTACCATGGAACACCAATATAAGAGTAGATCAGATTATTGTCACTCGAAGGTGACTAAAAAACTCATATTCCATAAATCACGATAAAAAACCATTCCTCTAATATCAATTCCTTGGCCCAAAAGGGGACAAGATACACTATGATGGGGTTAATCTGGGTACGTATATTCTTTTCAAAATTATCATTCCCCACCGGATCAGGACCACTTTACTACAAGGATCTCTTGTTATACTCTCTAATGTAAATTTCATTTCAAATTTTATCGAATGATAATGAACAGAAATTAAAGAAGTAATTAATTCCCAATGCGACATCAATTTTTACATGGTTCACACTCGCCAGGCTATATCTAGGATGTACACAATGGCAGCGTACCGAGGTAAAAAATACAATAAGGGTCACTTATAGTAATGAATTACAATTTTTGAGCTAGATATTCTATTCCCAAGATCACTACCATTACAAGGTTTAGAGTATTATTACAACATTCCCAAGGGTCACTCATTATGCATCATTCATTTTTTCACTATAGGGTGAAATAGTCGCCATATTCCTCTTCATTTGCTCAAAACTATTAGAAAGTAATCCACTGATAGTTTATAGATTTATAGGTCAAACATGGTTTATATAAAAATAGGTCCCTTAATTTGGCTAAATTCTATATCCTTAACTATTGGTAAATGCTCTATTGAATTCCCTTTTTCAGCCGCAGATGAAATCCACCAATCTGCATATAGTTACGTAACAGAAATGAATTTCACCAACGGATTTGAATCCTTTTCAAGCCACCTAGTGTGTTCCAAGAACCACATACTCCTCTCGCGTACTATATAATATGTTTTCTATGTAGAACATATCCCCATCATAGAACTGTTGCTTCTATTTACCACTGCCACTTTTTCGATCCACTTTCCATCTGGTGGTAGCCTCTGTGTTCGCTATCACATACCGTCTCCACATAAAAACTCCCCAAATATCCTATATGAACCATTTCCACATTCTAAATCTACATTTACATTATTTTTAATAGTTTCCTTCATCCCCCACTCAATCTTTGAGGCCTCACAAAAGACCTTCCATATAATTGCTTCCATGAACTGCTCCACCCTTTGGGTAATCACATCCCACAAACCACTTATAGATTTTGAATTCCTCCTCACGAACCAATTCTCCATCAAATAGTACTATTCATGAAACAATTCTACTTCCCAAAATACCTCTACATAACAAGCATTCATAATACATTTACCACCTCATTTGTGGGATATAGCTTCCTGCAAAAACCTTAGACATAATTTTTTCCATGCAAACCACTTTATCCTTCATAGAACTCTTCTTTCTGAAAATTCTTCATAAATCAGTGTATTCCCATATAAATGATATTCTCTAATAAAAACTTCACTCTCTTATAATTTATTGGATTCAATCTCCATATATTGGAAATTATTTCCAGTTAATCTACTACACAAATATTTACCAAACCATTGACTCAACATTGCCTTCACTATGTACTACTTCTACCTCTACAAACCACAAGCCTCCTCTTGAATTGTTATTCACCACAGTCTGCATACTATATTTTTTCATATGTGGGACACCCTACGGAACACCTTGATGCCTTACACATACCATGATATCTTTACTATGAATAGTTCTGTATACCATTTCTTTCTTTCAATGTAATTAGCTTATTACCTGAAACGTGGTAGCAAACCTTTCCCAAACATGGTAAGCTTAGCATGTTCCAAGATACATGGTTCATTTATTTTTCTTATTTTAATATCATTTATTCATACCATTCACACCAATGATAAGAACCTTACATTCTCAAAAAAATATTGATTTTGAGGGCCAAAAATTAGGAAAACACTAGGAAAACTAAACCACCTTATAGACCAACATTCAGAAAACAAAAATCATACTCTTTCTCGATCATATGTCTTTATCAACACACACAATCACACCCAAAACATAATGAGAGGACTCCATGATGTAATTTTCCCCAAAAGTGGATCGTAAAATTTTAATAGAATTTAATTCCATGGATCGACATAAAAATTATATTTAGATCTGAAGAATAATGGTTTTGTCTTACTATTATATGCAGTTTCTTTTGGAACTCTCCAATATTGCATATCTGATGAACTAATTATCCCACAGAGCTATAATGCTGGCATGGAATGAATATTTTCTAATATCATTTGAGGAACTGAATGTGAGATTTAATTCAACTCCATTTTCAAATCATCAAAAACATGGTTGGGTTATTATGTTTTGAGTGATGCTTCTAGTATGGGTTTTTGATATGTCTTAATACAAGGGAAATTGGTTGTGGACTGTGGATCTGAATAGTTTGACCATCATGAGATAAAATATCATCACCACAATCATGAGTTACCAATAGTTATCCAGGAACTCAAATCATGTTGTCACAATCTTTTGAGGATCCATTTATATTTTATATTTATCATATGAGATTGAAATATATGTTCACAAAGAGGGACAAGATCTTGTGAGACTCACACTAGGTGAACCACATTTTGGAATTTGATTATGATATTTCTAAATATTTTGGAAAGGGGAATGTTGAAATTCACTACTAAAACCCGTTTTTATCCAATGATAGTGCTTTAACATCAAAAGCTAAAAATGTTGTTAATACCCCATTTTTCATCGCTAAAAGTGTGTCTGTCAAACAAGATCATTAAGAGTGATTTTTTTTCTTCATTAAAGGGGAAATTTAGTAACTCTAAAAAAGAACGTTTAATGACCCATCGTTATCATTGATATTTTACAAGCACTAATAAAGTCCCACCTTTTATTAAGGCTTATAAAAAACTGATGATAAAGTGGGAGTGTTTAGTAGTTATTTTTCATATGTTTTGACAAATAAAAAACATTATCAGCACATTTTTACAAGTTATGATAAAACATTAATTATATAAATTCATTAAAAATATTATATTAATATATAAATATAATTAAATCGATATAAATATAATATATATATTTTGAAATATGTTTTTAATAGGTTAAATAGGTATTCTATTGAAATATAAAATATCTACTGAACATGTATTATAAAATAACATAAAAATTTATTTAATTAATAATATTATTATTATTATTATTGAGATAAAGTTGTTTAATATCATTTAGACCTTAAAAAATGAAAAAATTAAAATGATATCTAAAATAAGTTGATAACATAACTCAAACATCAAATGGCCATGAATATTGAGCTAGATGTCTGTTTGGGCTCTACAATATATCGAATCAATGTATGTGATGAAATTTATCACCTTAGCAACAAATGTAATCTTTTCCAACATATTTAACTCAAAAAATTCCGAAATTCCCTCTAATACAATGTTTTTAGTTACGATACCCCGATTGTTTTATCATTTTGTACAAATTCAACCATGTTTAAAGTGGAATTTTCCCCTTTTTCAGTGCATACAAAAATCATTCCTAAGTTAAACATTCATATTGATATAATTGTTTTAAAATTCTATCATTTTTCAAAATGTAATTTTTTTATATTTATATTAATTCATGTTTTATTATATTTTCATATAATGAATCAAACATATAAATATATATATCAGGATATTTATGTAAAAATGTATATTATAATATAACTAAGAAATACATATTCAGTATATATATTATAAATTATATTCAAAAATTTATTCATTATAAATATATATTTATAATTTCTATATATACATATATGTTTATTAATATATATATATATATTAATCTTATATTTATAAATGAATATAATATATAATATATTTAAATACATGTAATCTATATCACACACGCACATATATTGTATGAATACATGTAAATATATATGTATATATTTATATTTAAATATGTTTTTATGTTTATATATAGAGAGAGATAAATATCATAAGAAGACCACAAAACTACATGTTTTAGTTTTTAAGGCGTTCCATATCTAGAGGTGTGGTGGAGGGTTCAATTATATGTGGGAATAAATGAGGATGGGAATTCTCAAATCACTGATAAAAGTTGGGGTGGGATGAAAACCATGGGTAAAGGGTGGATGGAGTGCTATTAAAGGGGTTCTGGATGAACTATTATTGTGGTCAGGTGCATAGGTGTACAAACAAATTTCCCCATTCAACAATCATAACAAATGATGTTAAATGTGCCATTTAACAGCAATAAAATGAAATATTAATAGACCAATTTAATATCATTTTTTATCCATGTTAAAGGGTCAAATTAAAATCTATTTTTATGTACTTAAACCAGTTTTAGGATTTTAACCATGCTATGATTATAAATTTTTTTTAGAACTGATAAAAGTCTATTTTCGTGCTATTAGTGGAATTTCTTTTAGTAGTTATTGATGTGTTGAACATGAATGTATCGTCGCATGACATTAAGGAATATTTTTATGAGTGTGCATTGATGATTTGAGCATTATAATGAATGGATATGTTAGAAAGGTATGCCTAGATTCAATGAATGATAAATTATCATTTCATGGGTGGTTTCTGCATTATAATATTCTTTACAAATTTGTTTCTCATTTTTTAAAATACCTTATTGTTGGGATACATTAAGGGAGTGGTCTCAATCACCTAGTGGAATCTTATGATTCAATAGTAGGTTGGATTTTTTATGTTCTATATGAGAGGATTCTATTGAATATAGAAAAACTCCATTTTCTTCCATGTGAATATATCCTTCAAATATGTATACTAATTTAAGACATTAGTATTGGATGATGGGGATACATTGTTTCATTCATATTTTATATCAATTTGTAATACTTGTTAGAAAATTTAGGTGGAACACTGGAGGACTACTATTTTGTTACAAACAATACCGATTAAAATTTCGAAATGGGATCATTTTTCCTAGAAAATTATCCTTGTATTACCAAGGGTTCCATATGGGGGGGATTTGATTTTGGAGTCCATTGATTATCTTATGAAATTGGAACATATTTACCCTATTAGAAAGAAGATGATGGATGAATATATTATGGAATTATATGTCTTTGAGATTGTGAGATTTTATGGCGTTCCCTCAATTGATTCCTCTAATAGGACTGCAAGGTTTATATTTAGATTTAGGATTTAATTTTTAGGGGGAATGGGTTCCCATATGAAATTAATAATATGATTTTATCTAAATGCACATTGAATAATTGAGACATCTATATTAGATCAATAGGATATTGTCAAGGCATGTGTTATTTATTTTTGTAGTTTTTTTGGGAAAACATTTTCTATTAGTTGATATTTAATTTGAAATAGTTATTAGTATATGATCACGATTATTCCATTAAAGGCTCTATATGGATAGAAATGTATATAACTCTTATCCTAGGTAGAGTTGGGATATTGGTCCTTGGTTGGGCCAAGCCTTTTTCAGGAGAAAATGGAGATGGTATAAGTGATACGAAAGTGATAGATCACAATCGAGGGTTATCATAAATCTTATGTGGGGTATTTTAATAGTTCGTTACCTTTACAGGTTAGTGATCATGCCTTTCATATAGTAACATATATTTTGGGATATCATTGTTTTTTAGTGTAGGGTATGTTGGAACTGCTATTTTTGGGCACTATTGAGATCATTGGGGGACTGGTAATGGTGTTAGATCAGTTTTACTTCCCATCTAGTTTGACTTCCACACATGAAGTGTTTCATGCTTTCCATGTGAGGACATATTGAAAATATCCATCCAATGTTATTTAATGGGATGATATTTATCATGATCATTAAATAATAATGATTTAAAAATCATTTCTATTTATAAATTTCCAAGATAAGTTATATTAATGTAAAAAAAATCCTTTTATCTTTCTAAATTGCCGGTGAGGCCGAGATAATCACACAATGTGGGATTGGAAATTTTAATAGAGAAAACAGTGGGAATTACATTTTATTATTTAGTAATATGAGTAATTTATGGGGATAAACATCATTTATAGTGTGGAGATTATGACAATACATCATTTTCCATTAGTTATGACGTGTCAATGGTTTTGGGTTTTCCATTTTTTTGGTGCATTATGGTATATTAATAAATAGGGATTCTTTTCTACGGAAAATAGGAAAAATAAAGGGGAATTGTTTTTCTTAATTAATGGATTCTTGGTAAAAATTACTCAATTTATTTGGGTGTTTATCCCTTTGTTCATAGAATAGTAGTGTCTATTTGGAATTTTTTAGAGAAACTAGACTGTGTTCTGTTAGCTTATAGAGATCATGATGCGAAATGGATACCCAACATGTATTGGTTTCTAAAAATATGTCATGAAATAGTTCAAAAAATAAATTTATTATGTATTATCAATCGTGATTAGGCCCTAAAAGTTTCATTTCAGTTTTAACATAATCTAAAGTGACACCTTTTAAAAAATATATTTTATTGTTGGGGTTTCATTCGATGAAATGGATTCAAAACATGACATCATCATGTAAAATGGTTGTAAATGCACATCAAACCGAAAAAATGTCCATTATTACATATTCTTCACCCTCAATACTTGGGTTATCCCCTATATAATTTTAGAGACTCCTTTATTCAAATCATTTTTATAGTGATTAATCTGTATGGTTTATAAAATGTGTCTATACGTGTAAGTGATATTTATTTCATCATTATATTTTTTCATAGAGGTGGTGTTGGTAGAATTTTTGTTTCATATTCAATATCAATTGGTGCATTTTATTGATCCTATTTAGATTCAGGTCATTTTTTCCATTCAATGACTAATTAGTGCTTTCTAAATAATTTTTGTCATAGCATAATAATTTTTTATAATTATTGAAGTAGGTGGATCTATGTATGTGTTTCTAATAAATGGATATCTATTTTTACAAGTTTATCCTTTTGTATTTCTAATTACATTTTGTTTTATTTTGTGAAAGGTGTTTTAATTAATGGTTATCGTGGTTTGGAAAGAAAATTGAAATAACATTACACATTGGGAACCCTTTCTATGTATTAATATATAGATTGAAGACACTAATGTTTGTGTATCACAATTAGAAGATTCGTTTTTGATATCCACAAATTACGGAAGAAATTGATATTTTTTGGAATCATATTTTTATTATTGAATTATTGAATAATTTCAAGTACTTATTCCCACAGTCCAGGTCCCCAATTGTTATCTTTTCCATTTATATAATGTCTATCACGTGATTGTTTATTTAATGGATATTTTATCACTTCTCGGATTTATTGGGGTATCTAGAATACACAATATATTCTTGGATTTGGTGATTATGGTTTCAAATTAAGGGAAATATAATTTATTATGAATGGAAATATTTTTGAAAATTCTATATGTATTAGAACAGTTTAGAAGATATGACATTTTTCTTCTTGATATTATAAATTGTACAAATTAATTTGTGATATCCTACTTGACTATGTGCTCACAACCTAATTTTTTGGGGTTGTAGATATTGTTTTTCTATAAAATGAATATAGTAATGTCCCTATGTATCAATACATGTAATATTTTCTTATACTAACATTACATCGGGATAGTTTAGATCCTTCAATTGGTCACCTGAAGGATAGTTGGTATTGAATATTCATAAATTTTAATTTTATCCAATTTATATGGTAGTTTTTTGGTCTTTTATATCTATTTTTAATGGATTATATTATTGTTATATTTATTATTTTCTGTTATATTCAATATTTATTTCCATTGTATTTATTTTACCTCATATTTAGGAAGACCACATTCGTGACTAGTCTAGTATACCCTAGTTGAATCGTTACAATATTGAATATAATAACTATATAATAAAATTTATTATTTCAATTTTAATTTAGTGAAATTAAAGTAACTAAATAATAATTATATTCTTCCATTAAAATCTATAGTTAAATTATGAATAACCTCAACATTAGGTTACTCAGGACAAATTTTCAATAACCAAATGACTTTTATTTAAGATGTTTTCATTATACAACAATCCCATGGAGTTTCATACTTTAGGATTATCCTTTCAAGTATTACTCTAAAATATTAAATTTATTATTATGTTTATATCTAACATATAATGATATATCTGATGAATATTTTTTTTATACTATTTGAAAAGTTATTTGAAAAAATGGAATCCCACTAAAATAATAACTCCAAAAATAATAATATTTTAGTCCATCAAGATCCAAAATTGTTTAAGTGATGTGTATGTTTAGGAGTTCCACTTTCCACATTATTATTTATGTTTAGAAACAACCCAACAATAATAGTTATTTTTACTAGATAGTTAATAGGATAACCAATTTTATAAATACATCATATGGATTCACTCAACTATATTCTTCTATAATATTTCCTATGTTTTTCATAGCTCAATTTTATCAAAAAACTACAAGAATACAATAAAAATTTATAATTTAAAATAAACCTAAATTGGAAGAACCAACAGAACAATGAAAAAGTGTCATATATCAATTACTTTCCATATATAAGATAATCCAATAGCACCTTTATTCTACAAAACCAACCTGGTTGAATGATTGGGGTCTTAATAAGTTTCTCAGTAAAGTAATTCTCAGTCTTTGAAATATAAATCGTATTTAATATCATCCTCAAATATATTTTCTATTCATTTTTAATGTATTCATTCTACTAATGACTTAGATATATTAATTTTCATTTGATCATAAAAATTAGTGATTTCATACCTCATAAATGAGTTACTCATTAAAGTACACAGAATTGTTTTGTTACATAATAAAAAATAGAAGACATTCATATTCATACATATCTAAATTAATTATTTTATTTTGTTATATAGCCTCATTATTTATGGGTGTAAGAACCCGGTTCTTATTTTTGAGGTACGAGCTTCTTCTTTTTCCCTTTTACTTAAGTGTTTTTGAGAAAATATGGAAAATGGGGAAAATACAATTTTTTTTGGAATGTACATGCCGTGTACTTTTTCCACATGCCGTGTACTTTTGGCCGTGTGGAATGAGTACACAGGGCGTGTGACTGTGCCAGGGATGAAGGGTGTAGGAACCAAGTACATGATGTGTAGTGGCCCTTTACACGCCGTGTAGTTAGTCGGCAGGCGAATAGTAAGGTGGTGGCCAGCTATGTGACAGAACACACCGTGTACTCAAGGAGACACGCAGTGTAGTCATGTCAGCAGGTGAACAGTGCCTTGATGGTGGGAACCTGCCAGAGGAACAGTTAAAAAAATGGGAAGTACACGTCGTGTACTTTGTCTTTTTCACTTAAAATGGGAAGTAGCCTCCCCTGTTCACAGGGAAGGCTTAGAACCGGAGGAAGGAGCAGGAGGGGACGAACGAAACTTTTAAGATCTACTGGGTGTTCATCTAGAATCTTTTTCTACCTCGAAAGATCTCATTGGAACCGCACGGGTAAGCCCTCTGCTCTCCTTAATCCGTTCATACCAATTCTCTTTCAAGGGGAAGTTATTTACGTTTGAATGGGTTTTCTTCTTCATCAGATCTACAGCGCTCTATGACGTTTCAGAAAGCGTTGATCACGTATAACGTTCGTTGGTGATAAAGGTAGGTGGCTTGGGGTTAATTTCTCCAACTGACGTGTGTTTGTGCGTTTTTGTGCCACAAACCCATGTTGGGGTGTCGTGTGGCTGAGGCCATTTCCATAATAACCACCTAGAATTTAATAGGTGATTAATTGTGATATTAAATTGCTAGTTGGGATCATTTCTTGGATCCAAAACCACCCTAGGGGTGGGTACCACTGTTTAGCTATTTGGCCAGGATACCCGAGGGTATGCCTTTAAAGTAGTAATGGTAGAATTGCCTCGAGAGGAATTGCATGTTTATTGCTTGTTTACATGTTGGTCATGGCCCGGTTACCTATTTGGCTTGATGGCGTTGTTGTGATTAGCATGTGGGCACTACACTGTTTAGCCTGAGGGCTGTAGTTATTTCGCCTGAGGATAACCTTTCGTGCCTGAGGGCTTGACTTCTGTGCCTGAGGGCGACACTTCCTCCACCTGAGGGAAAATTCTGTTATTCCTGAGGGCTATACCTGCTGGTTGGATTCTACTTACCTGAGGGTAGGGTTTTTCATATCTAAGGACGTGGAATGTTTACATTGAAATGCACTGTGGGGATTTCTAATATTTAATGGATTAAATGAATAATAAAATGGAAATTTAATTGTTAAGTTAGTTAATTTTCAGTACTTCTTACTTTATTGCATTTTACAATTGCACACTATTGTTTCATGCTTACACGCAGTTGAGAACGGGCCGTTGGTGGGTGCCTAAGGAGATATATTTCTCACACCCTGTTTGGGTCATGATTTTCGGCCCAAACAGATTATGTTGTTGTAGGTGTGGATAGGGGCAAGAGTCCCTATATAGGTACATGATTGCTTCTGAGGAGTAGGTGGGCATGGGACCGAGCCTAGGCTTATGATGCCGCTGCCAGCTGTTTTTCTTTGTTTCACTGTACTCTACTTTCGGTTATACTGTATTGATTTATAACGTGTTTTGGCTATTTTCTTAGAACTTGAGACATGTAGCATCATTATTTATATACTGTTGGTTATAACCATTGTTGTTGTTTATTTCAGTTGTGTATGTTTTACTGCTTCCGTTGTTCGTTTTATGTTTTGTTTCGTATTCCCTTGTGCTACACTTTGACAAATGAGGGCATAGTTTCCCCACTATCAGACCTGAGCCCTCGCTACTAGTTGGAAGCCTCTGTCCTTTGGGGAAACGTGCTTGAGGTCATGTGGCAAACCGAGTTTGGGGCACCCGTTGAGTGGAACCCAGAACAGAGACGTTACAAAGTGGTATCAGAGAGGTTTCTTTTCTTTGACCTGCGATTTAGAGCCGTAGTTGGGGATTGGACGAACGGTAGTTGGTAATAAGATGTGATCGGGCATAACTAACTCCTGTACAGGGAAAATCCTGTCTACTTAATATTTGGAAATTTTTCTGATTTTTCAAATTTTACAGTTGATATGTTTTCACCGTTGGGTGACGCACTTATATTGTGCTGTTTATATTTTACCAGTGGGTTCTATTTAGTTTCAACCCAATGAGATGAGGGTATGTCATCTCATGCATCATTTAGGCACATGATAGAATCACATTCCATGCATAGTTTCCATTCCATGTAGGTGCATTATAAAATTGCTTGTTGTTGTGATAGTTGTTGTGCTAGAAAAGCATGCTGATGTTATAGTTGCTTGATAATTACCTGCTATGTGATAGGGTAGTTTTGTATGGGCCGGTTTATTGAATGAACACCACAATTTTGTATTTGGATAGTATGGGCCCCCATTTACTGGAGTTTGGAGGATCATTGACTATTTATTTTGTTATAACACAGATAAGATGTCAAACTTTGATTCGTGGGGAGTATGGGCCCTCACGGGTCAGAATTTGACACTTAGGTGGTGTTTTTTAGTGTTTTCTAGGTTCCAGGGAAGTTTCTGAGGCATACTGTCCAGAAACACAGTATACACGGCGTGTATTATTTTAAACATGTCGTGTATGGCCTTCTTTTCGGGAAGATATATGAACTTTTTGAGTACACACCGTGTACATAGAGTACATGCCATGTACTTCTTGTGTCACAAACCGTGTAGGCATCGACATGGGTTAAGGGAAGTCTTGGGTAAAACATGTCGTGTACTGAATGTACATGCCGTGTAGTGTTGACCTGGAGTCCGGCCATGTAACTAACAACACGGGTTGGTGAACTCCTATAAGGAACACACCGTGTCAATGGTGAACATGTAGTGTAGTGTGACCTGGGGACTCGTCCATGTAACTAACAACACGAGTCGGTGCCACCTCTCCTTGAACACGCCGTGTAGTTATTATACACACCGTGTAGTATTGTTAGAGGACAAATCGTGTGGACTTATCCTTGTGGTTGGGAAACAGGGTGGTGTACACGCCGTGTGTGGGTGTAACACACCGTGTAGTGTCAAGCCGAGTAGTTGCCCATGTCACAAAAGACACGGGCAGTTGGAAATAACACCATACACGCTGTTTATATATTATACACGCCGTGTAGTTTTTTTTTCAAATAGGAGTTGTGTGGCTTAGCCGTGTAGAAGGACCCAGGAAGGGGAAGGGAATTCAAGTACACACTGTGTAGTTAGTATACACACCGTGTAGTCTTGTTTTACAAATTTTGAATGCATTCTTCCTATTGTTCGCTTTTGGTTTCTTTATTTTAGGTCTTTGATAATCTATAATTTAGGGCGTTTTTGACCTTGTAGTGTCATGCTACCTAGATGGCCGCGTGTTGTTCTACAAGAGAGTGGCAACGATAATACTCCAGAGATGGTGGGACATGGTCTATCAGTGGATCCTCCAGCAGAGCCAGATGCAGCGCCAGCTGTTATACCGGACACAGGCACGGATGCGCAGTTTCATGAAGGCTTTATGCGGTTCATAAAGACCATTCAGGGAGCACCACCGGCTTCCACATCTATGGCTTAGATGACATATATCATTTAGTAGCAGCATCCACCTACGTTTTTCGGGGATGACAGACCACAGGCTATGGAGTCTTGGCTAGGGTCGATGCAAATATTTTCGAACATCTTGAGACGCCTCCAGGGCGGAAGGTCAAGCTCATGATATACATGCTGCGTGATTCCTCCAATAGGTGGTGGTACATCACCACCTAATCAGAGCATCACAGAGACATGGCGTTGGAGGATTTTCAGAGAGTCTTCTATGAATTATTTTTTCCCGAGACGCTACGGGCAGACAGAGCTCGATAGTTCATGAATCTGCAGCAGGGTTCCATGTGGGTGATGGACTATTATTCTCCTTTCCCAGAGCTTTAGATTTTTTCACCCGTGTTGGTGGGTGATGAGACGTTAAGGGCCAGACGTTTTGAGGATGGTATTCGTAATGACATCTGGGCACTGGTGAATGTTTTCAGGTTGACTAATGTACATTCTATTGTAAATCAGGCACTGATTACAGAGAGGAACTTGTGGGAATATAGTGGTGTGGGCCAGACCGGTTTAGCACCAGTTACTGGCACTATTTCTACTGGCAAGAGGAAGAGACAAGTGGATTTTTCTCTTGGTGGAAGTACCAGCCAAACAGCTTCTTCAGGTTTCCCGGTCAGGTGCTACCAATGTGGCAGAGAGGGGCAAAAGAGACCATAGTGTCCATGAGACCTAGTGGAGTGACGAGAATGCGGCAAGAGGGGTCATCTACAATGCTTCTGCTGGGCGTTTCCACCAGTGGCGAGTGAGAGGGGTTATGTGCAGACTCCGCATGTGGGAGCAGGACCAGTGGCTTCTTACTAGTGAGGAACTAGAATACGTTAGGGCATTCAAGTAGATATGGTGGTCATGGAAGTGGTAGCTAGACACCAGGATCTCAGAGGTAGCATGGTGGGAAAACTTTGGGTATCCAGGCTGTGTCATAGGGCTACGACACTAGACCAGCTTATGCAGTGAAATAGACACATCAGGAGCAGGATCCCGGACCTTCTACAGTCAGAGGTACTGTCCTAGTAGATTCTGTTTTATCTTCAGTACTTTTTTATATGGGTTCTACACATAGTTTTATATATGTTCCTATTGTGAAGATCCTTGGGCTCTATGTCTCTAATTCTTCTGATATCATGACGCTAGACACTCGGTAGGGGACAAAAACGGCTGGTGTGCCTCAGTGCAAGAAGTTCCCCCTTGAGGTTAGTGGGTGTCACTTTATTTGGGACCTCTATGTCTTAGAGATAACGAGATATGCCGTCATTCTCGGAATGGACTAGTTTGTTCCCTTTCGTGCCTATGTAGTCTACTTTCGTCGCAGGGCGAGTTTCACATCACAAGAGGGTAGAGAGTTTCTATATAAGGGTGAGTGGGATGTTCAAGAAAGTCGAGCTGGACCAGAGCATCATGGGCGAGGTGGAGTCATAGCCCAGATTTCAAGCTTATATATGGATGACCAGGGGACTTTTCAGATGGATTTCCCTCCAGTGGTTGGTCGTTTCAGGGAGGTCTTCCCAGACGACTTTTCAGGTCTTCCTCTAGAGTGAGAGGTGGATTTATCTATTGATCTTGTTCCAGGAGCAACAACAATGTCCATTCCTCCTTATAGGATGTCTACGAATGAGTTTCAGGAGCTCAAGAGGTAGTTACAGGAGTTACAGGAAAAGGGTTTCATCCGACCCAGTACTTCTCCGTGGGGTTCTCCGGTCCTTTTTGCGAAGAAGGCGGACGGTACCCTCAGACTTTGTGTGGATCATCGAAAGCTGAACCAGTTGACGGTTAAGAACCGATATCCTTTGCCAAGAACTGGTGATCTCTTTCATCAAATTCATGGAGCACGAGTTTTCTCGAAGATTTACTTGAGGTCCGGATATCACCATCCGCGCGTTAGACCATCTGATATACCTCCCAGAACTTTCAAGAGCAGGTATGGTCTATATGAGTATACGGTTATGCCATTCGGACTCATGAATACGCCAGCAGCTTTTATGGCTCTGATGAATCGTGTGTTCCATCCATATCTTGACTCATTTTTGGTAGTATTTGTGGACGACATCTTGGTGTACTCTCACACTCGACACGACCATGCCACCCATCTTGAGATCGTATTGAGTACACTAAGGGATCATCGGCTATATGCGAAGCTCTCAAAGTTCCACTTTTGGATGGATTAGATTCACTTCCTGGGTCACATTATCTCAGAGTCAGGAGTTGCAGTGGACCCAGAGAAGGTGAGAGCAGTTGTTTCCTGGGAGCATCCTAAGAATTTGTTTGAGATATGAAGTTTCGTAGGGCTGGCTGGTTACTACAGATGCTTCATATATGACTTCTCCCACTTAGTATCACTATTGATGGGTCTGACTAATAATGGTGTGAATTACGTTTGATCGGAAGCTTGCGAGGTAGCTTTTCAAGAGCTGAAAGTAAGGTTGACATCAGCACCAATCCTGATACTCCTAGAGCAGGGGAAGAGATATACAGTTTATTATGATGCATCAGGGATTGGGCTGGGAGCAAATTTGATGCAGGGTGATCGAGTGGTTGCGTACGGGTCTCGGCAATTGAGGCCACATGAGAGGAATTACCCGACACATGATCTCGAGTTGGCTGCATTTGTGCATGCATTGCGCTGTTGGAGACACTATCTCTTGGGAGAACTTTTTGTGGTCTTCACCGACCACAAAAAGTCTCAAGTATATCATTACTCAACATGACTTGAATATGAGGCAGCGAAGTTGGGTCAAGTACCTAGAGTCCTTCGATTTTGAGCTTGCCTATACACCTGGTAAAGGTAATGCAGTAGCTGATGCACTGAGCAGGAAGACTCAGATACAGGCAGTACATGAGGCCAGTGATGAGTGGAAGCTTATGGATTTGTTCTCTGAGATGCATCTGGAAGTGCATGATAGTCAGGGGCAGATATATCTTTCCTCTTTAGATGTGACTTCTACCCTCCTGGATAGAGTGAGGATGAGACATCTATCTGATATAGAAGGCCTAGATCTACGGGATTTGCTGGAAAGTGAGGACCATCCTCCTAGTTGGACGATAGGCAATGATGAGGTTCTACATTTCCATGGATGAGTGCGGGTTCCAGGGGATATATGTGATGAGATGATGTTGGAGTTTCATGCTTCAGCTTGGGAAGTGCATCCCGAGGTTACCAAGATTTACTGGGACTTGAGACTTTAGTACTGGTGGCCGGATATGAAGAGAGATGTAGCTGGTTATGTTACGAGATGTTCCACCTATCAGCAGGTGGTGGAGGAGCATCAGAGACCAGCTGGGCTGTTACAGTAGTTACCCATTCCAGAGTGTAAATGGGATGATGTCGCGATGGAATTCGTGACTGGTTTTCCGAGGTCAGCTCTAGGCAATGATGTCGTGTGGGATGTTGTAGACAGACTCATGAAGGTGGCTCACTTCTTGCCGATTAAGGAGACCTTCGGTGTTGACGAGCACGGGAAATTGTATATCTGAGATATCGTACGTCTTCATGGGGTCCCTCATTCTATCATTTTAGATAGGGACGCCCGCTTTACGTCACATTTCTGGAAGAGTTTTCATAGGACACTGGGTACACAGGTGCTTCTGAGCACAACATACCACCCTCAGACAGATGGCCAGTCAGAGCGTACTGTACAGGTGTAAGAGGACATGATGCGAGCATGTGTTCTAGACTTTGGGGGCTCTTGGGAGAAGCATATACCCCTATTTGGGTTTTCCTATAACAATAGATTCTAGGAAACTATTGAGATGGAGCCATATGAGGCGTTATACGGTAGGTCGTTCCGATCACCTTTGTGTTGGTTAGAGGCAGGTGAGGCAGCTTTGCTGGGACCACGTCTTGTGCAGGAGACTTCTAAGAAGGTCCAGTTGATTCAGAAGCCGATGGCCACCGCACAGTCTTTTCAGAAGTCATATTTAGATCGTCGCAGACGACCTTTGGAGTTCGTGGTCGGGGATCAGGTTTTCTTTTGTATTTTGCCGAGGTTGGGACACAAGCGGATCAGGAAATAGGGTAAACTTTCACCGAGGTATGTGGGGCCATTTGAGATTCTGGAGAGAGTCAGGCTGGATGCCTATCAGTTGCAGTTACCTTAGAGGTACCGAGCCATGCATAATGTCTTCCATGTATCTCAGTTGTGTCACTATCATTCAGACCCATCTCACACCTTTCAGCCATAGGTGGTTGAGATTGAAGAAAATGTGTCCTTTGAGGGGCATCTGATTTGTATCGTTGACAGGAGCATGAAGGTTCTCCGAGGCCGGTCAGTACCTCTCATATGGGTGCTATGGCAATATGGCCGAGTGCAGGACGAAAACTGGGAGCGGGAGATCGACGTACGTGCTCAGTGGCCGGAGTTGTTCACATCTATATCTTCACCACCCTTGGAGGGAAAATTCGGGGATGAATTTCTATAAGGGGGGAATTTTGTAAGAACCCGGTTCTTATTTTTGAGGTACGACCTTCTTCTTTTCTCTTTTCCTTAAGTTTTTTTGAGAAAATATGGAAAATGGGGAAATCACTATTTTTTTTGAAAGTACACGCCGTGTACTTTTCCCACACACCGTGTACTTTTGGCCATGTGGAATGAGTACACAGGGCGTGTGGTCGTGCCGGGGATGAAGGGTGTAGGAACCAAGTACACATCGTGTAGTGGTCCCTTACATGTCGTTTAGTCAGTCGGCATGCGAATAGTAAGGCGGTGGCTAGCTGTGTGACAGAACACGCCGTGTACTCAAGGAGACACGTCGTGCCATGGTGGTGGGAAGCCACCAGAGGAACAGCTAAAAAAATTGGAAGTACACGCCGTGTACTTTGTTTTTTTTTCGCATAAAATTGGCAGTAGACTCCCTTGTTCATATGGAAGGCTTAAAACCGGAGGAAGGAGCGGGAGGGGATGGCTGAACCTTTGAAGATCTTTTGGGTGTTCGTCTGGAATCCATTTCCGCCTTGGACAATCTCGTTGGAACCGCACGGGAAAGCCCTCCGCTCTCCTAAAGTTGTTCATACCAATTCATTCCCAAGGTGAAGTTATTTACTTTTGAATGGGTTTTCTTCTTCTTCAAATCTACGACACTCTGTGATGTTTCAGAAAGCGTCGATCACGTATAACATTCGTTCGCAGTAATGGTTGGTGGCTTGCTGTTAATTTCTCCAATTGTCGTGTCTTTGTGCATTTTTGTTCCACGAACCCATGTTGGGGTGTTGTGTGGCTGAGGCCATTTCCATAATAGCCACCTATAATTGAATAGGTGATTAATTGTGATATTAAAATGTTGGTTGGGATCAATGCTTGGATCCGAAACCACCCCAGGGGTGGGTTCTACTATTTATCTGTTTGTCCAGGATACCTGAGAGTATTCCTTTAAAGTAGTAATGGTAGAATTTCCTCAAGAGGAATTTCTTGTTTACTTCTTTTTTACATGTTGGGAATGGCCCGGTTACCTGTTTGGCACGAGGGCATTGTTGTGATCAGCATGTGGGCACTACACTATTTAGCCTGAGGGCTGTAGTTATTTCACCTCTGGGAAAACTTTCGTGCCTGAGGGTTTGACTTCTATGCCTGAGGGAGACACTTCCTACGCATGAGGGAAATTTCTGTTATGCCTGAGGGATATACCTGTGGGTTGGATTCTGCTTACCTGAGGGTAAGGTTTTTCTTGTATGAGGACGTTGACTGTTTACTTAGAAATGCACTGTGGTGATTTCTAATATTTAATGTATTAAATGAATAATCAAATGGATATTTATTTGGTATGTTAGTTACTTTTCAATTATGATTAATTTATTTCATTTTACTATTGTACACTGTTGTTTCATGTTTACACGCAGTTGGGCACGGGGTGCCTTTTGAGATAGATTTTTACACCCTGTTTGGGTCACAATTTTCGGCCCAAACAGATTACTTTGTTGTAGGTGTGGATAGGGGCAAGAGTCTCTATAAAGGTACATGATTTCTTCTGAGGATTATGAGGGCATGGGACCGAGTCTAGGTTCGCAATGCCACTGCCAGCTATTTTGCTTTGTTTTGATGTACTCTTCTTTTGGTTGTACTGTATTGCTGTATAACATGTTCTGGTTGTTTTCTTAGAACTTGAGACATGTAGCATCATTATTTATATACTGTTGGTTACATCCACTACTATTGTTTATTTCAGTTGTGTATGTTTTACTGCTTCCGTTGTTCGTTGGGTGTTTTATTTTGTATTCCACTGCGCTGCACTTTGACAAATGAGGGCATAGTTTCCCCACTATCAGACCTAGGCCCTCGCTTCTAGTCGGCAGCTTCTAGTGTTTAGGGAAATGCGCTTGAGGTCACGTGGCGAACCGAGTTCAGGGCACCCGTTGAGTGGCACCCGGAACTGGTACGTTACAATGTGATTATTGTTTAACTAGTTATAAAACCCCTCTATATGTAATTTTGGAGAAATAAAATTTCATTTCCATTCACCGTTCTGTACATGGTATAGCCTCCCAGATGGTAGGTTGTCTGAACCCACGTCCATATACCTAGATAGACATTGTTCAGAAAAAGAATTCAATTCTGTATATAAGGTCACAACATGAACTGAAAATAATGGTATATGTTGATGATAAAAAATATATATATAGTATTTTCTTCTTTGTAATGTGGAATTTAAACTCATAGAAGATATTTTATATTTAATCCAAATCAAACACAATATCCAAATCTCAAATAAAAAATACTTAATATATAAATCATATGAATTTATCTAATAAACTAGCAGATTATTTAATTTTGAAACCAAGAGTTAATTAGTCTCGAACAACTCTTAAATAAAATAAAAGAATAACATTTTATAACTTGAAAAAATCATTTTCTACATTCAATAATAATAAATATAAACATGTTATATTCATTTCAATAGGAACTCATTTATATTTCAAATTTTATCAAATTTATTTGATATTTCATAAAATATGATAGATTTACAATTCAAATTTTATTATATTATGATTTTATATAATCTAAATATCTTACATTTATAACCCATTTATAAAGTACCCCTATATGGTTTCTAAAAAATCTATTATTTTACAAACAACAATAATTCCGTATTATTTGGAAAATCTAATTTAAAAATTAACTTCTTATATTTTCTAATCAAATATTTCATAGATTTTTTTTATATTATTTATAAAACTTTTTATTAAGTTGATTTACTTATAAAATATTTTTATAAATTACATATTCCATAATTACATATTTTAGTGATTCGTACATAGTTTAGATTATCACCAGACCTTTACTTTTTGTTAATAAATTTTGGGGAGCATGAGTTTTAACTCATGCTCCGAGCCTTTCTGAGTACATAGTTTAGATTACATATATAAACTAAAATTTCAAAAAAAAATTATTTAGAAAAATTATTTTTACTATTACAGATAATACCATTATATAAAGGGGACAATTCCACTACCCTTAGATAAATAATATATGATAGTTTAGATCTTTATAACCCTTATCCAATGAATATGTCAAGAGGGTAATAAAAATTTACCATTTTATAAACCCTTCATGAAATACTAAATCATTGCCTACCATTATGTGGGAATCATATTGTTAATGTAATTTATGGTTTACCATTTCTTGTGCCCTTCCCGAAATGTTACGCCATGGACTACCATTACATGAGCCACTTGAGTTAAGTAAAACCCATTAAAAACATTTCGAGATTCAACAGTGGTTAATTATGGGAATAAATTTATATATCACAATTGACATAAAGGAATCATGTATTTCAATTATTCATGTTGTGTAATGGTAAATATTTCTAAAAAAATAATACGACACTACATTTTTTTATAGTTACTATATTTAGAAAAAAAATTATGCTAAAATAATATTAAATCATTTATAAAAAAATATTTTGTACCACATATTGATATTTTGGATCATCCAATGATCATTGGAAATAATAAATAACAAAAACCATGTGGGTCTGTTATCATGAAATAAACATGTAAATTCTCTAAAACCCCAAGGTAAACCAAGGACTAGTTAAAATAATATTTACACCAAACATCTTCCATGGACTATTTAGAATATTTTTTGAAGAGAATAAGGTGTGGTAAATAAAATTACCCTAAAACTGATGTGTGACATTGGATATAGCATCAAAAATTAAATCATGATGATATATGAATACTTAAAGTGTTTCTATATAAATATTATTATGATAAACAATATGAAATTCTTTTAAGGGTAATAATGTTTCTATATAAATATTTTCTTGATATTGATGATCATTTCATCATTTACATACCATAAATAATATATATATTCTCTTTATATAGGATAAATCTGATTCTCCATTGCAATCCATATCATGTTTTTATGCTAATGAGTATCATTCAATGAACATATTTAATGGAATTAATGAAAATATTTTAATTAACAAACCATTGGTTAGAATATTATTGAAATAATTTAGTATAAATGAACTAGTTGTTACATAAAATTATACAAATTAAATATGCATCTTGAGAAAATTTAATATATATGTATATATATTCATGCATTTTATGGATGATAATATACATCTGTCATTTTCATGTATTAAAATAACATTCTATAAAATATTGATATATATATATATATATATTTCATGATTAATATTACTGATTACATCAATAATATGCATGTATTTTTAATTCACTAATAAAAAGGATATTTTTAATAACTTATATCATTACCATTAGATGATGACATACATAACCATGTTCCATTTTTTGAAGTAATTATCACATCATTGATGAGGTAACAATCTATCCCTAAATTTTGTGGGATACTTGATATTTATAGTGATCTTATTGACCATAGAGTGGTTGAGGTATAATTTTATATATCAATCCTTATTCATAAAAGTGTGTATTGGAAAACCTACTAGTGTTGTTCCATGCTGTACAATGCATTTTTTCAAAATATCTTGTACTCAGTTATATAACTCATATACTAATATCAATCCCATCATATAGTGACTTTTGGATTTATGTGTGTCATTTATTATATGTTATATTGAAAAAAATACATCATGATGTAAGGGAAGTCTATAAAACTCCACTATAAATACATCTATATAATCCCTCATAATGGGTATGTCCTCAAAGATGATTGTTTCAATTATCACATCAAATTAAAAAATATATCACTATTTAAAAACTACTCAATAAGTCGTCAAATTCACTTATTTGATATTTAAATTCCCATAAAAATTGAACTCATGCTTTTATGATAATTATTTATTTATCTTGATCAATAATACATTCTATGAAAATATATCATACAATTATAGTATCATTTCATTCTTTAATTTATTATCTACATTCAAGGTCATATTTCCATTAATGTTCATTGGAAAATACTGCCTATGTGGTAGAAATACCTTTGTCACAATAATAATAATATTCAATAATTAAGATAGAAAATTAGAAAACATGTAACCCTTCTGATAATGGATTTTTTTCATCAAAACAATAATAAACATGATATATATGTAATTTTATTCTATATTTATTAGAACAGTATTTCAGTTGAAATAAGGTTAGAAAAGATACCATTTGATGTACATATCTCAATTGTGCACTATGAGTTGGGGAGAAATGGGAGTACTTGTGATAACATTTCTCCTTGAAATAAACTATTATGATTGATTAAAGTCATTATACACACTTATTTAGTTCCTCAACCTGACATTTATGAATTGAATATATAATTGTAAACAACATAGTTATTTTTTTATGTACGAGACTCAATTTGATAGTGTAATCTTCGATGTGTTTTGGATAATACTTAAGACCTATATTATCAGTATAATATTAAACAAAATAAAATATAGGTGAATTTTTTTCATTGAATATTGTGGAGTTTTTAATGTTAATACATGGAAACCTAATATATATCATTAAATGTTCCACAAAAACAAACAATACAGATTTCATAGTTATACTAGAATCTCCATTCTCATTTTTTATTTCCTCAATCTTTATTGGGAACATGATCTTAAATGTTCATCATGATACCCCAACAACAAATGGAAGATGATATTCTCAGGGATGGATACTTTAATGGTTGAATGCTATATGCATAGTCACATGAACATGGTTCTTCCATTATGATCATTTTGAATGAATAACTTGTGTATGATAACACACACACACACAACGTGGTCTTCCTCATCAATGACAAAAATTAATTATATTATAGAAGATAACCTATATTTATAATAAAAATTATAAAATAACATATGAATCATAGGTTAATATTAACGAGTTTCTATTCCATTCTAAAATTCCAACATCAATAAAAGATTCCAAAGAGGGGAGGGGGTTAGTCTGTTATCACTATTATTTTATATGAATTCTTTTTTATTATGGTAAGGTGAATATTTGTACCCAATGACAAATGTCAGAGCTAAAATCCCCACAAATTTAAATCACAACCACAATATTCATATGAAAACAAATAAATCAAGATCATAAATGATATTTAAAATGTTCAATAAAATGTATTACTCCATTCTCTTTTTTTTCACCCCAACACGGATTCATTTAGTATGATAATTTAGGATTAAAAAGTTAGTGGATGTAATTAAATATATGTCCCAGTAATCATTAAGACATATAAAACTAGTTCTACACCCCAAAAATCACATCTTCCTCCAATGTTGTAAATACCACCCAACTGTCCTAACATTATCCACGTACTTCATAGAAAATTATACACCCTATCCACATTCATTTTCATAAATTGGTTATATTCCTATCTATAACATCTTTCCTTCATCATTTATTATTTTTTGTAGAAGTATCATCTTCTACTTATTATCATTCTCAACAATTATGGTGGATAACCATTACCTTCATAAAATATTCATTAACATCAATAGATCTTCCAAGATATTTTTAAACTCTAAACATCCCATTGATACTAGGAAATACATTATATTATCCCATGATACATTTGTAGAATTTCAATTCAATTACATCCTTAGAAATATTCATATGATCTATATATTTTTTATTTTCCCTATGTCTAATGGATATGTGTCCAATGGATATATGTTCGATGCTCCTTAACTCATTGTTTTTAAGGCATGTGTCCAATATTAAATTCTCAAACATAAAATGTTCCTCATTACATCACATATATGTCCTATGAGGAAATATTTTTCAATAAATCTTCTTGAACATTGTAAGAACTCTTATCGAAACACCAAAATGGATTCCCCATCATCTGATGATTTTAATTCAGATGGAAATTTCTCTACACTGATCATACATGATTTTATGGGACAATCCTATAACTAGGATGAAACCATGGTTAGATATTCATGAAACAAATCATTCCACACATCTGATCCTCTAAATGTATGATCATTTCTACACACATATCATTCTTTCACCCTCATTATCTATATTCTCTTTGTGATGTTTTGGAATGAACTCATCTATATTTTACCTCTAAATGTCTTAATGAATTATCAATAATATCACTCATTCCAAATTAATGAATATTATTTTAATACCTTTTAGAAAATTTGGGATGCTAAAAAACATCCCCTAATATACTTATCTTTTTTACAGAATAAATATTGAATGATCTTCTCAACATCATTATTGTTAGTGAATTTAAAAAATTAGTGGTAAATATCCATAGAGAAATATTTTCTAATAAAACCACCCACGTTCCACCATATGATGAACTAAAAATTATTTTTCATCCGCTATATATTTTTTTAGTTTCCATTTAATAGTAAAACTTTATTTTGACATACTCAACTGATGTTTTTTTGATATCATCTCATATCAGCATCTTGTCGATCTTAATTCTACTTTCCAACTAGTTCATCTAAACACAATTTCTTAATTTTTCCAAATTTATTATACTCCATATTATAGAATTGAAAATATTCATTCATTATATCATTCATATATATGCCTGAGAAATCTCTCATATCCATAAAAACATCCTATATTTATGCAGAAGGATTGCTACTCATATCACAACATTCTAATAAAATTTAAATGCTATCCTATATTCAATTATATGATATGTGTCCATCCCATGTGACTTCAACCATTACAGATTCACTCCCCACTATTCACATAATCATAACTCATTCCTTATATCTAGAACACAAATAGAATTATAATTGGGTTGACTCCACCATCTAATAGTAACATTTCTAAATATGTTGTCTTATCATTGTTTATGTAGAAATAATAACTCAATCATTTTAAGATTAATGTATCCTGGAACAATCTTTATGGAACAACTTCTTCACAGATCATAACTCAAACATTCATCCAACCAGAATAGTAGTTTTATCATATCACATTTTCTTCTATATCCAATAAAATTATTTAACATTGTAAAAATAGGGTCCCTCATTACTCTAGAATGATCATTTAATTGCCTCTAAAATATGAAATTGTTTTATATTGTACAATAAAAAAATTTATATTCTATTACCTTTTATAATGTCAATTAAGAATTTTTTATATTATGATAATATTCTTGATGTTAGTAGCATGTTGAATAGTATTTCATAATCTAAATTTAAAAGGAATCTATCTTATACCATCCATCTTCATATTTTTATTATTAACCCAAATCCACTTTTAAAGTCAAATTGAGAAACCACAGTAGAAAAAAAGTTATTCCAGTACAACATAACCCTATTGGAATTTTTATCCATAAAAATAATCTAGGAGATAGATGTTACTGGTTTTTATAGATCATCCTGAATACGGTCCATGATGTGGTGTGTCAATCGGTCAATCATTTTCATGAAATTCTCTTAGTGGATTTCCACCACGTTGAAGCCTCTAACTAAGATTAAATTCTACATTGAAATACAATCCCTCTGATCTCTATTCGTGGCCATCCTAATGGAACATAACATAATATTGTCTCCATCTTTTTTGAATCATTTTGGACAAGGTATTCCTCTTCCATAACTTCTCTGGAATGATGAAGCAGCTCCACTGGGTGTGCAGTTGTGCTCCCTTGATCTCGTTAGGACCAATAGGGTCCTATATACCCTGAGAGGGGGGGTGAATCAGGGTTTGGATATTCTTTTCTAAATTCTTCCTGCCCCACTAGATATTGACCCCTTTATTACATGGGTCACATAGTTTGCATTTATGTGTTTATTATGATCACTTCTTTTCTTCTTTATTTGAGGATGATTCTTTAAAGGCAAGGTAGGGAAGCAAGCAGACAGACACAGTGTTTTTTAGATGGTTCTCCATCACTGGGCTACATCCAAGGAGCATACAATGACGATGTGTTATTGTACCAAATCCACTAAAGCTCACTTCCAACTTACAATTTTCGGTCAAGATCACTTTTATGCCTAGGCACAATGCCTTTACAATGTTTTCCATTAGCTCACGGCTTCCCCAAGGGTCACTCACTATTTCTCTCTCTTTCGCTCATTACTGGTGAAGAGGATAAACTTATTCCTCTTCCTTTCCTCATAGCTCAGGAAAGGATCCACTAGCAGTTTATAGACATGTAGGTCTCTTCATTATCCCTAATTAAATATGCATCTTTAACTATAGATAGATTCTCTATTGAAGTTCATCTTTCACCCATAGATGAATCTCACATTGCACCGGGTGTACCGGGAAACCCCAATTTTTATGTGCCGCCCTTACTGCAGCTTGAGCATAATTTCCATGAATTGCGTGAAAAACAATATTCGTGCAACACCTATTTTATGAGCAACCACCAAATTTTATGTGCAACCTCTACAATTTCATGTGCGTAATTTTCCTGCCTTGTGTGAAATCCAGATTTCGTGAAACAACTCTTTTATGCGCAACCTCCCAATTCTACGCGCAGCCTGTACACTCATTTGCACATAATTTTTCAGCCTTGCACGAAATCAATTATTTGTGCAACATCTCTTTTACAAACAGCACCTATTTTACGCGCAACTCACTTCTTTTGCATGCAGCCACTGGTTTGACAAGAAGCCTTAGATTTTTGTGCAACAACAGATTTTACTCGCAAATGTAATGTTTATGTGTAACCCTCATTTGAAATTAAATTTCACGTGCCACTTCTCGGGTATTCTCTATGTCTTGATCTCTTTTCAAATGAGGGGGTTCACGTCATATTTATAGGCAAAATCGACCCCGTGTGAAAAAACCCTCCTTGAGTGTGTAATTCTCTTCGTGCATGGAAAACAAATCTTCCACGCAATGCCGTTTTTTGTGCACGGCTCCAAGATTTTAAACACATACTACCTTTTCCAATTTTCGAGCTTCGGATATCGATACACCTATGGCCTGAAAAATACCAATCCTCTATTTCGTGCACCACACTAATATTTCACGCAACAATTTCTTTATCACACACCAATATAATTTTTTAAACCCATATATATTTTCGGTGAACCACTCCAATTTTTCACGCAACGACCTCTTCTAAAAACACATATCTCTATTATCAAATTATCAGGCCCAAAAATTTGGCAAACACTATAAAACGGGGCCACCTTATATCTGCAGTTTTTGTACCTTTTCTAGATCATCCATTCATTTGTCAATGTTTTTCAAACAATCATGGATTTTTGAAAGCATCCCTTGTACTCGACAAATATCCATTTAATCCCTCTTTTTCAACACACTCATACACCATGGTCTACTTTGTTAACAAACTAAACAAGGAGGCCCACTTTGTCAATAAACACAATCACCTAAAAAATGATTCAATGACGGTTTGAGGGATTTGTTTCCAACCAAATCCCCCTTTGTATTTGTTGATAATTGTTCTCATAAAAATTATCTTCACTTGATATCTCATTAAGGCACCTTTTAGCCGCTACCACCATTCTCTTCATGCAATTCTGATAGCGTTCAATGATTCGCTTAACACATACTCTATTCCCACATTAGTAATGGTTACCAAACTGATACCAATTACTAAACTGATATCAATTGTGGATCTATGGAAACCATCTCTCACTATCAATTGTCTACACTTATCACAATCCTTAGCTATCATGATATCTAATCTTTGATCGATCACTTCTAACATCGTCATATTTAATACCCTCCCCCTTTCTCAATGCTGCCCCAATATCGCTCCTCAACCTGCCAGCTTCTCCTCATATCATTAATGATTTGTCAAATATCCACACTGTCACACTGTCTCCTCCTTGAACAATCACTGTTTTCTCCCCTTTGTCAATGAACCCATAGGTAACCCCTTTTCAGTCTGTAACAGGGTAAAACATATATTAGTACAATAGGGTAAAACACATTATACCTCTGGGAGGGGGGGTGTTACACATCCACACTTTTTCAAGTGCAGGGAGTCGACTGAAATCCTAAAGCCATGTGATGCCATTTAAATGCTTCCTTGGGTAGGGACTTTGTCAGAATGTCTGCAATCTTTAGTTATTTAGGCACATCCCCCAAATTCACGATTCCCGACTCAACCTTCTACTTGATAAAATCATAGTTTATCTCAATGTATATTATCCTTGAGTGATGGAAGAGATTTTTTTCTTATATTTATAGTGCTTGTGTTATCGCACTGGATTCAAATTAGAGACTTCACACCAACACCCATATCGTCAAGATGATTCTTTATCCACAATAACTATGTGTAAACTTCAGTGGCAGAAACATATTCATCTTCTATGATGATCAATGAAATTAAATCTTGTTTCTTTCTTTTCCAAGCAATACAAAATCCACTATGATAGAAATCACGTACTAACGTTGATTTCCTATAATCCGTTGAACCGGCCCAGTCTATATCAGTGTCTCCAATAATTTATGACTGTGATTTGTCACTATATATCAAGCCTAAATCAACTGTTCCATTGATATACCGAAGTATGCTTTTCACAGAAAGTATGTGTATTTCCTTGGTATTACTCTAATATCTCACTGCTTGGCATGTGGTGAAGAAAATTTCAGGCCTTATCACAGTTAAGTACAACATACTTCCAAAGAATTGCCTGTAATCTGTGATATTAACTGCCTTTCCATCGTTATCTTTAGACAGTTTCATCCGGGTAGCAACCAAAGTCTTCATCTCCATGGAATTTTCCATTCCAGATATTTTTATAACCTCCATGGAATATTTGGATTGAGAATTGAACGTTCCATTCCTTCCGTGTGTCACCATCACCCTTTGATTACTGTTGTTGTTGAAATAGAGGTTGTAATCAACTCTACCACGCTGGAAACCATGATTCTACAAGTACTGATCCCGCCATGAGTACCATGCTCTTGGTTCTCGTTTCATTCTATATAATACCTTCTTCATCCGGTATACCTTTTTCTAATCCTCAACCACATAACTAAAGAAATTGGTCTCTACCTATTATAAGTACAATGCTTGCTATAGAGTCCTTATCCTCTATGTCTGCACTGGAACTGTCTGATTACCAATTATATCATTCCAGTCAATTTTAGGTCAGCTCTTCGACTTCCATACTGATGAGGATTTTCCTTCCTAATTATCATTATCTGTGTCTACATCTAAATCATAATTTTTCCACTTCTACTCCCCCTGAGTCTCTTACCACTTAATCATGTTTAACAAAAAACTTGTCACTGTTTCATTGTTCAGTAATTTCATTTCATTCAACTAATTTTCATAGATTTTTTGTTGAAACAACATTGATTTTCTCTTAATTATTCTTAGTATCCTGAATACATATAGCTGGTGCAACATTGTTAGAACAAAATAGATAATCATGATATTCATGGTTATTGTTTCTTCTCCTTCATTATGTCTTCCCTTGATAGAGAACACCTAAGATGAGTCATCCAATTATTGATTTGATGGCTCTTTCATCTGATTTCATTATTGAATGCTCTCCCAATGTTATAAAAAACATACCATTATTAGGCCAAAATTTTAGACCCATAAACATTCTTCTTCTCTGGCATCATCTACTCTCATATTCCACTAAGAATTAAGCCATTAACAAAATCTCTAAGACTTATGAGTTGAATATTGGTGTAGGGAACAAGAGATAATGTTAATAACACAGTCACTTACTATTGTGCTCTATTTATCCCTTTCTTCTTCCACTTTGGTACCTGATTTGAGTCAATCAAAACTCTAAAGCAAATCAATTCTCTACTTTTCATTTTTAGATGCAAATACCCCTTGGATCGTATCTCCATAAAACATAAAACACTTGAATCATCAGCTAAAAACATTTATATACCTAGGTAGAGGGGTGATTCTGGAATCCTCAATATGAGGATTATGGTTGATCCTGATGGGTCAACCATTTGATTCTTTCTTGCAGAGCATCACACTCTTTCCTTGCTTTTCAAGCTATCTAGCCAACTTCAATTTCTCTGGCCATATGAATTACCCTTCATTACCAACATGCTGAGTATTTTTCTAATATGTAGATTCTGTAGGCCTGGACTTTCTTACTATATGGGGTTCGAACCCACAAGTACACATTTCCATCATTGATTTTCCACTAAAATTCAACCTCCCTTGATTATTTCTCTGGGTATGAATCTCTCTTCTTGATATCACTTCTCGATATATGGCATGAGATGTAGAGTTTATAAGACATTCTTTTTTTATCATTCATTTATTAGATATCCAAGTCACCACACTATTTTGTGCTGGTGGTGAGTCCTCCACTGAACCTAGATTCTTCTTACTCACAGTTGTAGCATTCCCCCCTTTTCATCCATATTGTTTCATGTTCTTTCATAGATAGAGGTTGTGAGTGTGACAGAGGATTTGATTGTTACTCCTATGGTTCATATCCAAGTGTTTCCCCTTAGGCTCTAAGTATAATTTCCAAGTTACCAATTTTTTCTTCCAGTGTACGATTTATTATTAAACACCTCTGAAGTCATGAATCTCTTTCTACACTCCATTTCCTTTCTCAAAGTCTCCGTGCTGCAATATCTTGCCAAATTACCATGATTAGAACATATGAAACATCTTATATTAAAATCATGCCTCATTTCTTCATATATCAACCGATATGTTAATGGAGCTTGAGTTCTTATTCTGACATTGAGCTCCTGAGCATCGTGACCCAAACTCATATTGTGTCTCATTTTTTTCTCCGTAAAAACATCTCATGAATGTTATCCTCAGAGAGACTCTTCTCTCTGATTTCTCATGATGCTTATTATTTTCAGGTTTTTTACAGTTCCTTTTTTCATAGACTAAAATGTATTCTTGAGACTCTAACCAGAAGCTTGATGTATGACCATGCGTCCCACAAAAATAGAACATTCTATCCTTGCATCCTGTAAAAGCCTTTTTAGATATGTCATCACCACCTGCATGGTTTTTCTTATCTCTAGAGATTTTAACTTCTCTTTTCCTATCATGCATTGTAGTGGGATCATCATATCCAATTCCAGATTATCCCAAAATGTATGGAATTTGGGATGATACAATCCTTTCATGCTTCTCCTTTGAATATGCATATTTTGCTTTCATTTCATCATAACTTTTCAATGGATAATAAAATAATAAGTGTAAGGAATAATTCATCTCGGGCTTCTCTTTGGAATTAGATTTCTCCATTTCATTATTTAATAACTCTAGATCTTCCTCCAATTGCAGAATTATCTTATCTCTTGATTCATGTTGGGAATTGAGTTCTCTTTAGAGATTCTTTTCACTACTCCATTCATCTTCCAGTTCTTGTGTGAGATTATATACCATATCACTTTTCTCCTTTAATTTCAATTTTTCTTCAGTAAAAAAATTAGTAACTGATGAATCCTCTTGCTGTAGCCTTTGATTATTCTGAACTAATTTGGATAGATGTGTAGCAGGAGCATCATTGTTGGCTTTCATATTCTGAATTTCTTCTGAGTTCAGAATCATTCCCTTAACATCACCATTGATCTTTTCTCTCTTTATAAACAATTTTTTTTATTCTTCACCTTGGGAATCATTCTTCTCCGTCAAATTAGTATCCATGTCAATAAGTCATTGATTTAATAATCTTCTCTTGTTGACATCAATTTACAGTACCTAGAGCTGGATATCTTTACATTTCATCTCTTCATCCAATTTCTGATCCACTTCCTTTGCCTTGTGCAAAACTTTAACTTTTCTACTTCTTTGAGTTTCTTCAAAATCAGTGGTTCCAACGTCACTCGGAAAATCAGGATCGTCACCCATTCATTCAGCATCATTGAATGAGTAAGAATTTTAACTATATGAATTACCCAAACCATTATTCTTTTCACTACATGACTCCTTTAACAGAATCACACTCTTTATATTGACACTTCCACATTGGGGAATTTCACCAGACTTCTGCTTCTTCATTAAAGTTCTTCCCTTTGTCGTGGAACACCATGATAGGATTAGACGGACTCTTTAACCACACAGATCGACTAACCCAAGTTAGAACCAACAAATATGATAAAAGAAACCTTCCCTCTGATGCCAATTGTAAGGACCAATAGAGTACATTATACCCTGATAGGGGGTTGAATCATAGTATGAATATTTTTTCTAAATAATTCCTGCCCCACTGGATCATGACTTTTTTATTACAAGGTTAACTTTGTTTTCACTTGTGTGTTTATTATGATCACTTATTTTCTTTTTTATCAGATTATGTTTCTTTTAATGTAGTGCAGGGAAGAAAGCAGGCAGACACATAGATTTTTACTTGGTTCACCCTCACTGGGCTATGTCCAAGGAGCATACAACGGTGATGTTCCGCGGTACCAAATCCAATAAATCTCACTACCAATTTACAATTGTCGGGCTAGATCACTTATATGTCGAGGCTCAATGCCTTTAAACTATTTAGGGTTAGGTCACAGATTTTCCAAGGGTCACCATAATGGCCCGGACCTCTCTGGTCCATTACATTGTGAAAATATGTTGTTTGAGGTGTTCCTGGATGTGAAGGTGACTTATTCCCAATAAGTTTTCCAAATTTCCAATTTTGTGAATAGTTCCATCGGTGAACAGTTCTATCGGTAAACACTATCGGTAACCTCTAACGATAACCTCTATTTTTATTGCCATATTTTTAATTCTGTGAATAGTTCCATCAGTGAACAGTTCTATCGATAACCTCTTATGGTAACGTCTCTTTCCTTTTCCAAATTTTCAATTCAATGAACAGTTCCATCAGTGAACAGTGTTCTATCAGTCAGGTTTAGTGAACAGTGTTCTATCGTTGAGGTTCAGTGAACGGTGTTCTATTAGTGAGGTTCAGTGAACAGTTTTCTATCAGTGAGGTTCAGTGAAAAGTGTTCTATCAGTGAGGTTCAGTGAATAGTGTTCTATCGGTGTGGTTCATTGAATAGTGTTCTATCGGTGAGGTTCAGTGAACAATGTTCTATTTGCAAGGTTCAGTGAATAGTGATCTATCGGTGAGGTTCAGTGAATAGGTTTGTATCGGTGAGGTTCAGTGAACAGTGTTATATGAGTGAGGTTCATTGGACAATGTTCTATCAGTGAGGTTTATTGAACAGTGTTCTATCAGTGAAGTTTAATGAACACTATTCTATTAGTGAGGTTTTGTGAACAATTCTATCAGTGAGGTTCAGTGAACAGTGTTTCCAGAAGAGTGAGGTCTATCGGTAACCTCTATCGTTAACCTCTAATGGTAGGTGTGGAGTAACGGTAGGTGTACAGTAACGGTAGGTGTACAATGTTTCCAGAACGGTGAGGTCTATCGATAACCTCTATCGGTAACCTCTAATGGTATGTGTACAGTAACATTAGGTGTACTGTAACGGTAGGTTTACAGTGTTTCCAGCTTCCTACAATTTGACCCCTTTGACATTTACTTTAACATAAAATACATTTAAATCATTATTTTAAGGACTCTAAAGGAAAATTCAAAGGCAATAAATCCTATATTAATTATTCCTATGGCATGGAATATTTTTACATGGTCAAACCGTGTGGGTTAATGTGATCCACTTTTAATGGGGAATTAAGCGTATCTTAAACCTTCACCCCATTAAATATTCAAAAGGAACAAGTTATCTTCCTCCATTGTTCTTCCTCTTTGTTCTCGGTTATGAGACGCACGAACCTTTCAATCCTTGCTGTAGGAGTTTCACAATCAAACTTTATTCCTCGTATTGGTTCCACTCTGTTTTGACGCAACCAAGATGTATCTATCAATATTTGATATAAGGTATATTTTATCGTCATTATTTTGGGGTTCATCAACTCTAGTTTCTCCTTTCCATATTATATCATGTAATCTCTATGCTTATTAATAGGGATTTTTTTGGGTTTTGGTTGGTGTGGTCGTATCGTGGCATCCTCGGGTAGATGCAGTTTTCATGAGAGGAGGATCGTGACCGGTTGTGTGGTTAAAGAACTTCATGAATTGTTTGAGGTAGAGTTTTCATTGATTCAATTTTCTTTTATATAAAAATATATTGTTAGAATGTTTAATCCCACTAGATGAAAATGGAATTGACATAATAAATATTTTAACCAGATAAATAAATTGATATCGATCGTATGTTATTTCCTCATATTTTGATAGATAGTGCAATATCTATGCTTTCTTTTATTAGCTATTTGTTCATGATGTCAATCGGTAAAGAATGTGAATTAGAATTAATTGATAGTTGTTAGGATAAAGATAAAGAGGCATGTAAATGAATATGGTTCTAGTTGTAATTTGATGTTAATCAAATTGGCGCAGTAAGCATGATTAATTTTTTTTGATAGATTACTGATTATTTTCCCTGAAATTGGATCCTACGAACAAAAAATTTATTAATTGAATATGGATTAAAGAACTGATTGTTTGATAATTCCTTAGGGGGTTCTGAGTTACCCTCTTGATTGTTAAAGGGCCAAGAGCCCAGTTAATGTGGTGTTTGTTTTCCTACTGCTTGTGCTTTGATGTGATCCTGGATAGATATGGTGATATGTGGGGGAATGTAGGCTTTTGGTTATGGAAGCAGATGAATCCAAGAGTGGCGAGATGCATCAGTTTATGCATGTGGTTGTTAGGGAGGAAACCAGGGATGATGGAATGGGATTGATGTGATTGTTGGAAGCTTGATGTTCCATTTGGTTGTTTATATGCTTTACTTTTCCCCACTTCTCAAGGCAGCTAGTCTTACATACCCTTCTTTCGAAAGAGGCGAAGACACACCGGGTATGCCACCTACATTCTGTGTTTATCTTCTCAACGAAGGATGGGTTTATGCACTTTCTATAAGTGGAAAAGACTCGACGGGTTGTACATCTACTCATCGTGTTGAGCCCCCTTTATTTAGTAGCATAGAATGTTTTTCTAGAATTCCTTGGAATGTGGGAATGTAATTCGATAAGTAATAATCGAATAAATGATGTTAACCTATAGGGATGGAGTTTCTTGAACATAATGATGAGGTTTTAATTTTGAAGGAAAAATTGACTTTGGGTGTGATACTAATGAAATTTAATGTGGAGTTGTTCATGGTTAATTAATGTTTAATGAATTAATTAATATAAAGTGGAACTGATAAAAAGGGAATGAAGTAATCTAATAAAGATCTTTAAATGGGTGTGTGCTTATAGGATACGTAGTCTTAGATTTAGCATTATGAATTCTGAGAGACATTAACTGCAGTAGTGCCTAAGACTACGTTATGCCCATAGTGTGGTTGTGAGTTATAGTATTTTCTATACTTTTTGTGTTTCTATGCGCTACTCCACCCTGTCAGTAAGATCAACTAACATCCTGGGGATTCCCAGGCACAGGTGGTGTTTTCCTCAACATTTCTTTGGGAGGATGTATGGATGACTACAACCTTTGGCCCGACTCTCCTCTCTTGGTAGTTTCTGGTGATGGCATGCACATTGGTTAGCTTTCCCCATATATGTGTGTAGAGGGTTGTAATGACTTGTGGTTATTCACCCACATATATTCTGGATATAGTTTTCTATGCAGTATTATAGGTGTAACGCGTATAGGTTGTGATGGCTGGAGGATCCTTACTCATTGTACGAGATTTAATGGATTGAGGTATAATACACGATGTATGATACACATTATGCATGATGTGGTGGCTCCTATAAACTCCCTAGTTAATTTTTTTACGTGGAAGTGGTGGTTTTTGTTCATGATGTGCAAGTTATGGTGCTACGCCCATGTGACTATGGGCAAGCCTTTTGGGAGAGAGATGCTTCGAACATGCGACATTGGGGAAAAGCGGAAAACCAATGGGGAAGCAGTAGTGGGGTACCATTGATATTATTTATTATATGATATATTCTTGTATTCATTACTTGGAAAGAGTATCCATGGTGAGGTTGGTAACTTAGTATACCTATTTATGTAACATATTAGTTTAACATGTTGTCCACTATGCTTTAGCATGATTTCATTACTTTTTCACGAGAGGCTTAGGGGAGGATCCTCAAGAGTATATTGTTATACTCACCCTATATATATATAAACTATTTTTCAATCCACTTAGTGTAGGTTGGAGATCAAGCTGGTTTCTACTATCTTGGGGTTGCAAGAACTATTCAGGCTGGTGGTTGCTATTGTTTTTACTTTCTTTTTGGAACTTTCAGTTTTTCCGTTCCAGTTGTAGTATTTGTGCATGATATTTCATATGTGTACATGGATATTCATTTATATTGCATTTCGAGTTGGAGTTGGTTGTTGTCGATCTTATCACTCTCTTCTTCATGTGTTCTCTTAGAGGGTAATGCCTACCATTTTTGTGTGTTATTATACCCTATGTGTTAGTTGCCAACCTAGGGACAACTAGAGGCGGGGCTTGGGGGTCATTATCTCCCTAATCACACTTTCAGCTCAGGAGGGGTAATCATTGTGGGGAGGGGGTCATGACATAGTGGTATCATCGCTCTGGTTGAGGGATAGAATAGAGTTTGGAGTTAGGTACAGGTGAGGTTGGATGGGTTGGTAGGGAAATACTGTCATTCATGTTTAGAATGTGGGGAAAACACTAGAGACCAGCTAAGACATAGGTTTTTAGATCCCCCTATGATCTGATGTATGGACCTTTATGTTTACAATGGCTACTAAACAAAGTTCTACTAGTTGTAGGGTAGAGACCTAGGAAAGGATCATGCATAATTCTTCGTTGTGCCTATGTTTGATTGGGTAGACCTTGGGATAGGTTATCCAAAAATGTATAAAATAAAACAATTAATTAATTAATTTTTAGTCTTCATATTCCAGGTTTAGGAACTCTAACTGTTGTTATTTTACAGGTATGGCTCCAGGTCGACGTCCTCATCTGGTTTGTGCAGAAAATGTCCAGCAGGTTGTTCTAGCAGATCGCTACTGGGTAGAGGTTGATGAAGACGACACATGGAGGAGGAAACTCTGAGAGTTTTAGTGCCAGAGTTTGCAGAAGTATGATGGCTCCATTTCAGATGCAGTCACGGAAGACTGGGTAAAGAAAGTTGAGATTGGATTCAGTTCGATTTGTGCCCGGAAGGAGCACTCAGTGTCCTTGGTTGTGACGATGATGTGTGGAGCAGCAGGGCAGTGGTGGTTCTTATTCCTCGGGGACTGTGAGGATTCAGAGATCTCATCGTAGGACTTCCGAGATTGGTTTAGAGTCATGTTTTCTTTTTTGATTGTGAAGGCATCCAATCTCCAGAAGATTCATAGCCTTCAACATGGGATATCCAGTGTTCAAGAGTTTGGAATCCATTTTAGGAACCTTTTACAATATGCTTTAGACGTACTGCCAAATGAGGAGGCCAGGGAGAGGAATTTCAAGGAGGCATTGCGTCCAGAGATCCAGTTCCAGGTCACCCTATTTATGCTGAAAACATATCTTGAGGTTCTGGAGAGGGCAGAGGTTGTCGAGAGGACTTTGGCCAGGACCAGATCTTCACGAGAGGGGAATCATCATGATTCCTCATGAAGCAGAGATGTGGTTCGGGGTTCCCAGTTTTTAGGGCAGAAGAGTTTTTGTCCAGCCGAGGGTAGGTCCCAGTCCTTCACATCTGATTTCTCTAGAGGCACCAAGTCTAAAGCTTATGCTAAGGGATTAGGTTCTTTTTTTTCTTGTGGTGGTCATGGCCATCAGCAGTGGGAGTGAACAAACTTTTAGAGCAGTCATCATGCATAGGGCACTATGCTCGAGGATCCTTGGGTGAGGTAGTTCCAGCTGAGGCAGCAACAACGAGTTTCACCAACTTTAGATTAGAAGAGGTAAGATGGGATAGGCAGAGGAAAACGCCATGACACTCCCCATCCTCAGAGACTAGAGCGCGGCCATGGCGGTGGTCATCATCAAGGTCAGAGAGGCCATGGAGAAGGTCATGGTCTGCGTCATTCTCTAGCATTTCCAGCTCTAGGCATGCCAGACATCATTTGAGGTATCCTTTTCTTGTTTTCTACCTTGGTGTATGCCTTGTTTGATTCAGGAGAAACAAACTCATTCATATCACCTACCCTTGTCCATGCTTTGGGACTTGAGGTAGAGAGTCTTCCAGTGCACTTGGCATTGACTATGCTAGTTGGAGGTCGAGCTACCTTTTTTGAAGTATGTAGAGACTATGGGCTAGTGTTGGGGAAACACCGCTCTTGGTGAGATTTCCTATGTTTATGAATACAACCATATGATTCCATCTTCATCATGTATGGGTTTTATTCTATACAGGGTATCATGGATTGCTTCAAGAAGAAGGTTATCTTCATTGGTGAAAACGGAGAGAAAGTGGTGTTTTCAGTGAGAGAGATCCTCAGATGGGTCATTGGCGCGTTCTATCCTTATCATCCATTATGGCTAAGATGATGCTAAGTTCTTCAGAGGTTCAGAAGTTGGCGATTCCTAGGGTCATAGAGGAGTACCCTGATGTCTTTTCAGACGAGGTTGTAGCATTACCCCCTCGACTAGAGATCGAATTTGGGATCAAGTTACAGCCATGAGAATCTCTTATCTCCATGTCTCCATATAGTATGGCCCCTTCTAAGTTATGAGAGTTTTGTATACATCTTGATGGTCTGTTACAGTCTCTTTTAGTTCAGAAAAGTGTGTCCCCATGGGGTGCACCAGTTTTCTTCATGACGAAGGATGACGGAAATTATCGGTTGTGTGTTGATTATCGTCTATTAAACAAAGTGACAATAAAGAATCTCTATCATATTCCATGGATTGATGAATTATTCTATCAACTGAAGGGTGCATGTTGGTTCTCAAAGATCAACTTGCTGTCAGGATATCATCAAATGCGTGTGAAGGATGAGGATATCTCGAAGACTACTATTTGTCATCGTCATGGGAATTATGAGTTCGTTGTAATTCTGTTTAGCATGACGAATTCACTAGATATATTCATGGGAATTATTAATGATATGTTCTGTGAGTTCCTAGAAATGTTCGTGGTAGTTTTCATCAATGACATCCTTGTGTACTCCACATCTAAAGAGGAGCATGCGGAGCATCTACAAGCAGTTTTGGGAGTTCATCGCCAACATCAGAGGTTCGGGAATCTATCGAAGTGTGAGTTTTGGGATCAAGAAGTCCGTTTATTGGGGAATGTTTTGTTCCAAAGGTAGTATCTGTGTATCCATCAAAGATAGAAGCAGTTGTGTCTTTGGATGCCCCAAAGACAGTGTCAGAGGTCTGAAGTTTCGTTGGTCTCGCAGGCAATTATAGGAGGTTCATAGCTGATTTCTCATGAGTTGCAACTCCGCTGACAACTTTGACTAAGACTGCTCAGGAATTCATATGGACTGATCAGTGTCCGGAAGCATTCGAGTATCTAAAGGAGAAGTTAGTAAGTTATCCATTCATTTGTCTTCCAGCTGATGGAGTTCTGTTTGATGTTTACAGTGATGCTTCACATCTGGGGTTAAGCTATGTTATCATGTAGCAGAGGTCAGTTGTTTCTTATGGGTCTCGGCTGTTGCGTCCCCATGAATGCAATTATTCCACCGATGATCTTTAGTTGGAAGCTGTGGTGTTTTCCCTAATGTTGTGGAGACATTACCTCATTGTTGTGTGCTTTGTGGTTTTCACCGATCATAAGAGTTTGAGGTATGTTTTCTCCCAACGTGTCCTGAACATACGACAACATCGGTGGATGGAGTTCTAATAGGAATATGAATTTGAGATATCATATACACCTTTAACAAGGAATGTTGTAACTGACGTTCTGAGTCAAAAGTCACGTAGTGATGCTGTGCGTGAATCTAGTGATTGATAGAGAGTAATGGACGAATTTTCAGCATTACCTCTTGATGTGGAAGAATATGGGGGTAAAGGTTTTCATTTTCAGATGATGGTATAGTCATCCCTGGTGCAGATGGTGGAAGAGTCCTAGTTAGGGATCTTTCAGTGGATGTCTAGAGAGACAGAGTTGTTTGTGGCGAAGCCCCTGATGGTTAGAATGAGGATGAACAACACTAAGTGTTGAATCATAGATGGATTTTTGTTCCCTTGATGATATGAGAGACCGTTCTTAGAGAGTTCCATAGTTCTACTTTAGCAGTACATCTAGGCATGAAAAAGATGTATCGATCCTTGAGGAGCCAATTTTGGTGGCCTGGGAAAAAGCGTGCTGTTGCGGAGTTTGTGTCTCGATGTTTGTCCTTCCAGAAGGTTAAGGCCAAACAATGTATTCCTGGTGTTCTTCTCCCGCCATTATAGATTCCTCAGTGGATGTGGGAGGACATATCAATGGTCTTTGTTACTTTTTTACCTCGATCACTGGGATTAAATGATGATATTTGGATGGTAGTGGATTGTTTAACAAAATAGGCACACTTCATAGCGATCAAGGAGTCAAGCTCAGTGATTGTTTTGTTGAGGAAGTATCTTGAGGAGGTGGTGAGACATCATGTAGTCCCTAGGATGATCATTTCTGATCGAGATCCACATTTTACCTCCAGGGTGTGGAGAGGTATCAAACATGCTTTCGGTTCTCAAATCTGACATAGAACTGCTTTTCATCCTCAAATGGATGGTCAGATTGAGAAAACCATCCATACTCATGAAGACATGTTATGCTCTTGTGTTCTTGATTTTGGAGGCTCATGGATAAGTCACTTACCCTTTCTAGAGTTCACTTACAACAATAGTTTTCACCCCCCCCATCAATATGGAACCTTTTAAAGCCTTGTATGGTCAACCATGTGTTTCTCTGTTGTGATGGAATGGGGTAAGAGAGTTGGCAATTCTCTGACTCGAACTATTGCAGAATACAATAGGGATGGTTCAGCTAATTCTTGAGAGGATGAAGATAGCACAAGACTGTCTGAAATCATATGCTGGTCAAATAAAGAGGCCCATAGAGTTTAATGTTGGGGATCATGTGTTCTCGAAGGTGACTCTCCGACATGGGTAGCGAAGGGTTGGTCGTGGAAGTACGATTTCTCCCTGGTCTGTTGGGCATTTCAAGGTGGTAGCTCATGTTGGAGCTATAGTGTATCGAGTAGCACATCCCCCATAGATGATTCGGATACATGATATTTTCCATTTATCACAGCTCCATCGTTATCTTCATGATGACTCTCACATCATCGATTGGGGATAGATCGATGTTGATGATGATACAACCTTCAAGGAGTGACCAATATAGATCCATGACTGAAAGGAGAAGGTGTTGTGAGGGTGTTCTATCCCTTAGTTCATGTCTTGTGGTGACAAGGTGGCATGAAGGAGAGTACATGGGAACGTGAGTCACAGATATGTGCTCAATACCCAGATTTGTTTGATTTTTAACTCTTTTCATGTAATGACGTTCCCTTTGTGGTTATAACATTCATGTTTTATTTTTGAATTTCTTTTGTTGCTTTTTTGGCTTGCTCTCTTTTGAGAGGTATCTTAATGGTTGGTTTTTCGGACCCTGTTTCTTTTTTTTTCTTTAGGTTGGTTTTGAATTTTCATGGATGAGATTGTTTTGAGAGGTATTTGATGTAATGTCTTGGACCTCTCAAGTCCATTAAATTTTGAAAATATGGTGTTTGAGGTGTTCCAGGAGGTCAAGGTGACTTATCCCCAACAATTTTTCCAAATTTCCAATTCTGTGAACAGTTCCATCGGTGAACAGATCTATCAGTAAACTCTATCGATAATATCTATTGGTGTCCTCTATCAGTAACCTCTAACGGTAACCTCTCTTTACTTTTCCAAATTTCCAATTCAATGAATGGTTCCATCAGTGAACAGTGTTCTTTTAGTGAGGTTCAGTGAACAGTGTTCTATCGGTGAGGTTCAGTGAACGGTGTTCTATCAGTGAGGTTCAGTTAATAGTGTTCTAAACGTGAGGTTTAGTTAACAGTGTTCTATCAGTGATGTTCAGTGAATAGTGTTTTATTAGAGAGGTTAAGTGAACAGTGTTCTATCGGTGAGGTTCAGTGAATAGTGTTCTATTAGTGAGGTTCAGTGAACAATTTTCTATCTGTGAGGTTTAAATGAACACTGTTCTATCAGTGAGGTTTAGTGGATAGTGTTCTATCAGAGAGGTTTAGTGAACAGTGTTCTATTAGTGAGGTTTAATAAATAGTGTTCTATCAGTGAGGTTCAGTGAACAGTGTTCTATCAGGGAGGTTCAGTGAATATTGTTCTATCGGTGAGGTTCAGTGAACACTGTTCTATTAGTGACGTTTTGTGAAAAGTTCTATTAGTGAGGTTCAGTGAACAGTGTTTCAAAAATGGTGAGGTCTATCGATAACCTCAATCGGTAACCTTTAATGGTTGGTGTATAGTAACGATTGATGTATAGTAATGGTAGGTGTATAGTGTTTCTAGACCAGTGAGTTATATCAGTAACCTCTAATGGTAGGTGTACAGTATCAGTTGGTGTACAGTAAATGTAGGTGTACAATGTTTCCAGCTTCCTACAGTTTCAACCCTTTGATGTTTCCTTCGACGTCAAATAAATTTAAAGCTTGATTTTAAGGACTCTTAAGGCCGATTCAAAGGCCATAAATCTTATATTAATTATTTCTATGGATTGGGATACTTTTACTTTGTCAAACCGTGTGGGTTAATGCGATCCTCTTTTAATGGGGAATTAAGTGTATCTTAAACCGTCACCCCATTAAATCATCAAAAGGTACAAGATATCTTCCTCCATAGGTCTTCCTCTTTGTTCTCGGCTATGTGACACTAGAACCATTAAATCCCTCCTGTAGGAGTTTCACAATCATTTTTTACTCCTCGGATTGGTTCTGCTCTATTTTGATGCAACCAAATTGTGTCGATCAATCTTCGATATAAGGTATGTTTTATTGTTGTTATTTTGGGTTTCATCTTCTCATGTTTCTCCTTTCCATATTATAGCATGTAATATACATTCTTCAAATAGTTTTTTTGTTGGGTTTTGGTTGGAGCAGTCGTACCATGGAATCCACGGGTGGATTCAGTTGTTGCGTGAGGAGGATCGTGTCCTGCTGTGTGGTTAAAGAACGTCAAGAATTTTTTGATATAGAGGATTCATTGCCTCTCCCTTTTTTATGTAAAACTGTATTGTAATCATGTTTAATCCCACTGTATGACAATGGAATTGACATAATTAATATTTTTACTGGATAAATAAATTAATATTGATCGTACGTTATTGCCTCATGTTTTGCTAGATAGTGTGATATCTATTCTTTGTTTGATTAGTTGTTTGTTATTGATAAAAATTAGTAGGGAACGTAAATTGGGATTAATTAATAATTGTTTGGATAAAGATATATAGGCATGTAAAAGAATCTAGTTCGAGTTTTAATTTTATTTTAATCAAATTGGCACATTAAGCATGTTTAATTATTTGTGATAGCTTACTGATTAGTTTTCCAGAAATTGGAACCTACAAACAAAAAAATTGATAATTCAATATGGATTAACGAACTGATTTTTTGATAATTACTTAAGGGGTTATGAGTGACCCTCTTGATTTTTAAAGGTCAAAGATCCCAATTAATGTGGTGTTTGGTTTCCTGTTTCTTGTGTTATGATGTGATCCTGGATGGGTATTTTGATAAGTGGGGGAATGGAGGCTTTTGGTTGTGGTAGTAGATGAAGCCTAGAGTGGTGAGATGCATCGTTTGATGCATGTGGGTGTTAGGGAGGACACTAGTGATGATGTCATGGGATGGATGTGACTGTTGGATTCTTTCTATTTCTTTTGGTTTTTTGTCTGCTTTACATTTCCCCACTCCTCAAGGTAGCTAGTCTTACTTACCCTTCTTTAGAAGGAGGAGAAGACACACAAGGTATACCAAGTTCTTTCCGTGTTTAGATTCTTATGGAAGGATGGGTTTATGCTCTTGCTATAAGTGGAAAAGACTCAACGGGTATTACATCTACTCACCGTGTTGAGCCCCCTTGTGTTTAGTAGCATATAATGTTTTTCTAGAATGTGTAGTAATGTGGGAAAGTAATTATATAATGAAAAATTGAATAAGTGGTGTTAACATATGGGGATAGAGTTACTTGAACATAATGATGAGGTTGTTATTTTGATGAAAAAAATGACTTTGGGTGTGATGCTAATGAAATTTAATGTGGAACTGTTAATGGCTATTTAATGTTTAATGAATTAATTAAAGTAAAGTAGAACTGATAAAAAGGGAAATAAGTAATCTAATAAATCTCTTTAAATTGTTGTGTTCTTATAGGATACATATTCTTAGAAGTAGTGGCCTAGAGTATGAGAGACCTTATCTACAGTAGTGTCTAAGACTAGGTTATTCCCATAGTGTGGTTGTGAGTTATAGTATTTTCTGCACATTTTGTGTTTCTATATGCTACACCACCCTGTCTGTAAGGCCAACTGACACCCTGTGGATTTTGACCCATATGGTGTGTTTTTTCCAACATTCTAGTGGGAGGATGGATGTCTGACTACACCCTTCGGCCCCGCTCTCTTCTCTTGGTAGTTACTGATGCTGGATGGAACATTTGTTAGTTTTCCCCATATATGTGTGTAGAGGGCTATAATGGCTTGTGGTTATTCATGCACATATATTCTGGATATAATTTCCTATAGAGTACTATATGTGTAACATGTATATGATGTGATGTCTTGAGGATCTTTACTTGGTGTATGGATTGTAATGGCTTGAGGTATAATACTCGATGTATGATACACATTATGAAGGCAGTGGTGACTCCTAGAAACTACCTGGTTACTTTTCTTACGTGGATGGGGTACTTTTGTTGCACGAGGTGCAAGCTGTGGTGCTTCACCTAGGTGTGTGCGGGAAAGCCTTTTTGGAGAGATATTCTCAGGACGTGCGACATTGGGGAAAAGTGGCAAACCAGTGGGGAAGTAGTAGCAGTGTACCATTGATATTCTTTATTATATGATATAATCTTGTATGCTTTACTTGGTGAGAGTATCCATGGTGAGGTTGGGAAAATTGTATACCTATTTAGGTAAAGAGTATGTTTCACTTGTTGATAATTGTTCCTTAGCATGATTTCTTTACTTTTTCACGAGAGGATTCAGGGAGGATCCTGCTTATATAATGTTATACTCACTATATATATATATATAAAAACTATTTTTCTGGTCACATGGAGAAGGTTGGAGATCAAGCTGGTTTCAACTAGATTGGGGTTGCAGGAGGTTTTCGGGATGGTGGTTGCTATTGTTTTTACTTTCTATTGGGTACTTGCGGGTTTTATATTCATTTTGTTGTACTTATGCATGAAATTTCATATATGTACTTGGTTTTTCGTTTATATTTTAGTCTGAGTTGGAGTTGATTGGTGTCTATCTTATCTCTACCTACTGCATGTGTTCTCTTAGAAGGTAAATCCTCCCATTTTTTATGTTACTATACCATCGGTGCTAGTTTCCAACCCGGGGCCTACTGGAGGCGGGACTCTGCGGGTCATTATCTCCCTTCTCACATTGCCAGCCCGGGAGGGGTACACTTTGTGGGGAGTGGGACGTGACAGTCACTCCCTGTTTCTCTATCTTTGGCTCACTGTCTGTGGAGAGGATCAACTTCTTCCTCTTCCTTTGCTCACTACTCTAGAAGGTATCCAATAACTATTTATAGGCCTATATGTCTTCCCATTATCCCTAATGAAATCTGCATCATTAACTGTTGATAGATTCTCATTTGAAGTTCCACTTTCACCCACAGATTCATCTCACATTGAAACGGGTGTACCAGGCAACCCCAATTTTTACGTGTCGCCCTTACTACACCGTGAGCTTAATTCCCTTTCCTTACATGAAATAAAATTTTTCTGTAACACCTCTTTTACTCCAACCACAAAATTTTACACGCAGCTTGTACAATTCCTTGCGCCTAATATTCCTACCTTGCGTGAAATCCACTTTTCGTGCAACAACTCTTTTATGTGAAACCTCCCAATTTTACGCCCAACATCTACACTTCCTAACACCAAATTTTCATGACTTGCGTGAAATCCATTTTTCACGCAACCGCTCTTTTACACACAACAAGTATTTTAAATGAAAATCAAATCTTTTTCATGCATCCACTGCTTTTACGTGCATCGTTAGCTTTTCGTGGAACACTAGACTTTACACGCAAACATAATGTTTACACACAACCCCCTTGAAAAAATCAATTTCTCGTGCCACTGCTAGGGTATTATATAAATCTTGGGCTCTTCTCGAATGATGGGGGTCACTTAATATTTATATGGAAAATCATCCCGGTGAAAAAACCATCCTTGATATTGTAATTCTCTTCAAGCGCGCAAAACAAATCTTCCGCACAATGCCTTTTTTCGCGCATGACTCCAAGATTTCATGCACAACCTGCCTTCGCCAATTTTCGAGCTTGGGATATCGAAACACCTTTGGTGCGAAAAATAAAAATCATCTATTTCGTGCAACATGCTGATATTTCGCGCACCAATTTATTTTTTTCGCACCACACTAATTTTTCACGCCCCACTACTTTTTTCACAGACCTCTCTAATTTTTCCCTTTTTGTACTCCCTCTAGATCATCCATTCCATTGGAGAGGTTCTTCAATCAATCATGGATTTTTGAAAGCATCTCTTGAACCTAAAAAATTACAATTTAATACACCTTTGTCAAGACACTCATACGGTATGGTCTACTTTCTCAACAAACAAAACAAGGAGGCCCGCTTTGTCAACAAACACAATCACCTCAAAAATGCTTCAAGGATGCCATGATGGATTTTTTTCCAACAGATCAAGCAGTAAAATCTTATCAGGATCATCCCTGGAGAACGCACCCTCTACACTTACTTTATTACAATTATATATGGGAGTATTATCAGTCACATGGGACTTCATCTTCATGGTAGATAGGTTCTTCATTGGAGAAGGTAGATAAGAGTATTCCTTCATGCCTTTCTTTCCTCATTAGCGTTCCGTTCTCCTCCTCAAACTGTAAGCATCACTTCCATGAAATTCTTGAGAACTAACCCATGAAAGATGACTAGATAAGTCATCCCAAGTCAATTCCAATGGAATACCTTACTTATTATAGAAGGTATTTTCCTAGTCTGCCTCCTAAACATGCCCTTTGTTCTCCAGGCTCTAAAAATGGTTACTCAAATTCAGAGTTGACCCCAATCTTCTAAAACTTCTAATAATCAAAGGTGTTTACTCAACAAGGGGTCCCTCACTTCCATTTTCATCAATCCCTATATGTACAGCCTCTACATAAGAGGATATCTTATGGCATTCTCCTTTCTATGCTAGACTTCGAATCACCACACCCTGGTAAATAATTGCCGCAGCATCCTTAGTCACGCCTGGTTCATCAAGACCCATCGAACCATGCACAATAGGTGAGAGAACCCCAAATCATTTCTCAAATGATTGATGACATTATAAACTAATATAATTCTCCATGGAGGATAATGTTGAAGTCCCTTTACCTAGGATGAGACCAAGCCTACGTTCACACCAGTCAGACCTTTAGTAATAGGGGTAAAAACATCATGATTCCCACCAGTTGTGGTAGTGGAGAAACATGCACCCCCTCCATCGTGATTGGATACATCTGCGTATGAGGAAGAAATGGTAACGCCTCCAACTGAATGGGAATAGAACATTTTGAGTTAAATGAGCTTCAAGACGAATGAAAACGTGAATAAATATAACTAAGACGAAATCATGAACAGTAGAAATCGAACCAATTATTAAAGACCATAGATTTTTGATAATAGACTTCTTCACGAACCTTAATCCAACCAATTTACACCAGAGGATTTGAAATATCGACTACCACACAAAAGTGGGTAGAAATTGGGTGAGAAATGGAGAAATATAATTCATCAAAGTCTAAGAATATCCCGAAGAGGATACCTAACTACATCAGAATGGAAGGATTTTGAAAAGGAAAAGGTAGATAGAGGAAGCGTACCCAAATATATTTGAGTGAGGAGTTTCATTTCCAGTTGAAATCATATCTCTGTCAGAACAGGATAAAATCGGAGCCATCCCAAGATCATGTGCCTTTGGACCACACAGAATCCAAATCATCTGGACATTAGAAGTGAAGAAGAAAGTGATGAGGATCTAGAAGCCAAACCAGGATGTAGTTATTCTGGGGCCAAGTGCTATTGAATAACATGCCAAAGTGGTAGAGGTATGGTCGTCGATGACCAAAGAGGGAGACTAGGGATAACCCATTGAGTGACGTAGCCTCCATGTACTACTGGAGAGAGATCCGAAGAGAAAGAGTGGAAAAGTGGATGTTAGGGACTTCCTAGCTAATGAGGATTTGGGGAATATCTAATAGTGAGGAAGGATCAATGAAAGTGGAGAACACTGGCTATGTGTGGGGGCTGCGAAATGTCCATCACCACAGTCTGTTGTGGGGTCGTTCTATATTTTACATGTATAAAATAATTTCTTAATCATATACTACAACACAAACATTTGTATCATTCTTATTTAACTATTCGAAGAAAATCCTATTATAGTATTTTAAAAAATTAAATAAACCACACTTTAGAACAATAACATTCCACTTTATGTTGGCTCTAATTATCCTAATACAACTAAATAAATCTAAAAATTTAATATGTGTTCTCAATAATATCACCATATTTTATGTACTCATTTTCATTATCTATTGTAATTTTGATCCCCCATACTGACAATCAAATTAAAATTGTAACATATGTATCATCTATGATTTTATTATATCATCTCAGAATCATGAAAAATTTATTTCAGAATAGATTAATATCTCATGATTATCATAAAAAATAAAAAGTAATAAAAAACTCAATGAAATTTTGAGATAAAAAAGGTGTAAAAACATAGTGTGCAATGAAGGTCCTTAATGTTTTACACACACAATATCCATGTAATAATTTATTAATACTTATTCCAAAAAATTTAATTTTTTGATATCTGAGTTAGATTTTCAATAAAAAATATTTTCCCCATCTTAACAAACATATCGAAATAGTACATGTGTAGAAACACAATTCACAATAAATTTCATATTTCATAGCATCCAAATTTCCTCTCATATGATTAGTGTGATTCCAATACAGCAATAAACTATTTACTCCACTTCATGTGCTTCACTGCTTTCCTCATCACAGTGATAATAATATTCCATGATTGATGTACATTCTTGATGAAAATTTATAATTATCTTATCCACACTCCTCAATTATATTCCATTAATTCTCCACATATCAATATCAATAATTAATTATTGTAGGGTTATGGAAGAACCATAGTGTTCATTAAAAGTAATGAAAAACTGAGATGGATCCCCATATCTTATTTTTGTTATTATTATTATATTTATCATTGGATGTAATTTCTCTATTTTGATCTGCCATCAAATATTTTTTAATGGAATTATTGTAATTTGTTTAATATTTAAATGAGGAATTAATAATCTCATTATGTTTCAAATCATTTGTGTCAAATTGTGTCTGTAACATCATTTTCATGCTTTATTGTCATGCTAGTTTGATTTTAATTAATTGTTTTGTATCACACTCATCTTAATGAAACCTCTTTCATTTCATATAAATATTTAAATATTTGTCCCTTAATAATTTATTATAATCTATTATTATTATATTTTGAATCCCATATAATCAGTTTTTCCCCAGAATACTTTTATGCTTCCATAATTTCACTATTATAGGATATTTTATGTGGCTAAAAATCAATACAGTAATTATTTCCTTGGTTGAATTTTTAATCATGGTCAACATTATTCATCCTCTTTAAATGATCATGTTTCATATGATTTTTATATTTATATATTTATATTTTTATATTTATCACCTTATAAACATTATTTCCTTCCTCAACACACAATAATGTTTCACTATTTATTATTTTTGTATTATAACCACCTTTTTTCATACTTTTGTCCTTTATGATACATGTTGTACCAGTATTCATATATATTATTGCCTAGAATGAAACAACTATTGTAGTTTCATTTAAATCATGAAGATTCATAATGATTTTCAAAAATTGGAAAGAAGATTTTTTATTGATATTGTAAACAGCAGGAATATTTGGTTGGGGATTTAATATATTAATTTATTCCATTGAATCCTAGAGTAAGATAGTTTAACACACGTTTTATCATTAAAATATGAAATTTTAACAAATTTTTATTGTGGTTGATTCTGTTTGGGAGTATAAGAATCATACTTTTATGGTCATTCATTTCAACATCTTGGGAAGATACACTGTTAACCTCATCCATTTTGGTGAATTATTCTCACATATTTCTAATCTACAATTTTTATAAAAAATATTTATTTTATTCCTGAAAAAAAATCATTCACTATCAATCATTCATTAATAACATCCACTATCATTTTTAAATCATCCATCATCAACATGTTCTACTTATATTCCATAATGTGTTTGTTTGTATAATATTCAGAATCTCTTATTTGGTGGATGTTCATTATCCAACAATTAGTTACCAATATATATCTACCACTTTAATTTTATAATCTATGATAATATTTTTAGTAGTATCCCCATTTTTTATTCACTCTTCATTATCTAAAATTAACTAAATAATTACATTCTTTAATATCACCCTTTAATTATTATATTAGATTTTATAAAATATAGTCATCTAATGATTATATTATATTTTACTCTTTTATAGTTCTATACAAACCACCATCTTCATTTTCTAATATAAAATATCATATTCTTACACAACTTCTGAATTCGATAAAAAACTAAGATACATTATTAGATAAAGAATCATCATTATATATTGTCCTCAACAATATTTTATTTTGCCTATATAAGTTATTTATTTTTCTTCCACTTATATTTCCATGAAATCATAGAATATTTTTAAGACATATGATTTTAAAAATTCATCTATGTAAAATCTCTATAAAATGGACATTATCATTATAATTAATAAATTTAAGAGAAATACTAAAATTTTCCTTTTTATAAAACTTATTAACTTTTCACTTGAATAAAAATGATTTTTTTAAATACATATTCATATTATTCTTCAATTAAATCACCTGATTCTTCTTCTGAAAAATACTTATATGTATAATTTATGTAAAAAAATATAAAAAAATTTTCTCCTTATATTTACATTTAATTATTGTACTATTTTCCATTATATATTCCCCAACAATATTATGATTTTCTTCCATAGATAAATATTATTAATCATCTAATGATGACACATTGACATGAAATATATCTAGAATGATTATCATATATTTTTTAATGATAGTAGAATATTATAGTTTCTCATAAAAAAACTAACATTGGAGGTAATATTATTAAATCATGAAAATTATTCATAAATACTTTCATCATTGACCATATTAATATGCCCAAACCTTATCATCCAAAATATTCATTTAAAATCCTCAATGTTTTCAATTCCTTCACACTTTATTCTATATTATAAAAAATTTATTAGGAAATTATAAACACCATAATATGGTTACAAAAATAAACTATGTAATCCAATATTTTATAATTATAAATTTTTCATCAAAATCATGTGTTTTAAAACAATTTAATGATTCAAAAGGTATGTTAAATTTCAACTTAGTGGGAGATAATTTTTCTAAAATAAGTGTACGAAGGTAATTAAAATATCTAGATAAAATAATAATTATTTATATGGGTTTTATGTACTAATAGATTTCATGGTTGTTCTATTGAGTTTTGGGAGTACTAGGTCATGGAAAATGTTTTTCTGGATAAGAAGGTTAGGGCACACAGTTTGTTACCAACTGTGTAGGCCTTTTTGTGAATGTGTTCATCCCTAAAGGGGTGGATAAATATTTGGAAAAATATATTCTTGATGCTAGAAATACTTTGGAATAATCATCTAAAAAATCAAAGCTGATAGGCTTGGACTTTGTAGTTATTAACAAACCATGATCCTAGACCATGTGGTTAGTGCCATTATACAAGTTTCATAGAATGGTAGGTGTAATATTTTAAATAGTCTTGGAACCAAGATATGTGGTCTATGGATTATGAGGATAGTGATCTAAATGGTTGTATCATTTTAATCAAAACTATTAAACAAAACAATGAAACTGATTATAATGGAAACATGACGTATTTGTTCCTATGAACATTAATGGTTTCTCACCCTTTTTCCTCTATCCCACATCCAGGGAGTCCCCCAAAATGTTCACATCCCTTCTCCTTCATTATATGGTCAATCTACTGAATTAAGTGTCTGTATATATCAACTTTAGTATCATTTGAAGAATATCCGTGAGTTTAAAACTATTAATCCTTCTATTTTAATTTTAGTCACATTATGGAATAATAAATCCATGCAAAATATTTTTTCAAATTTTCAAGGTTTTTGACTATTTTTTGCATTTTTATTGAATCGGTTCAAATAAAATCCCACTAATGTAAGAGTTATGGGTCCAATTATCATGGTTTTTTGTCTTATGTTATTCCCATAATATTTATCATTTTATATACTACACTGAAGTGTTACAAAAATTAATTTTCATGGGTATCCCTTAAAATTAAAATTTTATAATGTATATGTTAATTCCCAAAATTATATAGTCATATAAAATTATATTGAAACCTTTAAATTATTTAATCTCAAAAAAAATCAGCCTTTATGGTGTGTTGTTTTAAATTCTTTGACCTTTTCCCTCACCTATTAAAATTAATCCACCCTCTTCTGGTGTGGGGTTAAATGATCATATTTATAAAAATATCTTAATCAAGAATCTCATCATAAGTTGTGATTAGATTTATCCTTCTTGTAATTGATGATATCTCTATGTAAAATGAATTATAATGATACTCTATCCCAATTATTTAATAAAACTCCATAAATGGTGTATTTTTATCTACAAAAAAGTCTATTCAAAATGATAATATTTGGAGGATATGTTTCATGATTATGGGAATTTCCCACCTTATATATAACTTTTTTATATATGGAATGCATACATACATGTAATTCAAAATTATATTTTACATGTATTATCTTTTACAAATGAAATTGTAAGATAAGGAATGAAATGAGTAATGAAACATGAAATTTAAATGGATGAAACCCATTACATATGACTATATACTAATATAAAATTATAAGAATTCAATTACAGTCCACCACGGGAGATACTTAGGATCCTTATTATAGAACACATAGTATTTTATAATAGGGTGATTAATATTTTATGTACCATGAGAGATAAAGGTTTCTTCATTATGTAATACAATGGATATGATCTTAGTATAATTGAATTATATTATTCCTTAAGTGATACATTGGATTAATTTTTATAGAACTCCATATATGGCCTCATAGGATAGATGATTTTCCTCATTATCTCTATGATAACTAGGTTTCCTTTATATAGAATCCCTTATTTGAGATCGTCATAAAATTGAATTCTAAAATAGTTACCTAGAAACACGTAATATGGATCACCATTGATGGGATCATAGATTAAATAATTTTACGTTAATACAATTGCAATTCTCGTATTCATCAATATGAATCCCCATGGATGTGCTCATAGTATTAATAAATTATATCATGCATGTTTGTTAATTCATGTTACTAGTTGTATATTATTATAATGGTTATTATACTAGGATTCCATTCTATGTACATTGGTTACATAAACAACTAATAGTATTATTTCCATATACATGATATTATGTAGAATTTATCTCGGATTTAGAGACACTCAATCATGGATACTTGGAATTATGGTCATGGATTTTATGACTATATTATTACCATCACCATTAATACTATGCATATGCCTCAACCATGTGCCTTAGGTCCTCATTGATTCATGTATACAACTATATATATATATATTCAAAAATAAATAAATATATATACTAGATAGAATATCAAGATATATTATGTCTTAGACTGAGGAATGCATGGTCATCAATATATCCATAAGAATCATGAGCAGATTTATTTAAATTTATTTATTTACTACCTTATTTGTTATATATATGAACTATTGAATTTTATATTCCCTATAATGTATATAATTATCCAACATTGGTGGTTACTTACTATATATATCTAATACCCAATTCATACAACCATTGTATTGGGGTACAAGAATAAACCACAAGGGTACAATTTATTTTCATGGATTTCCCTTATGTGGTAACACTCATACATGAAATAATAGTAGAACGTGAATGAGATGGAGACCAAGATGCTCACAATTATAACCTTCTTTTTCCTTTACTTTTCTATTTCTTATAGTATCAATTTCTATCCTTATTTATCATATGAATTATTTCATCCCATTGACATGTATTGTTTTATTATTTCTTGTTGTAATGATAATTCATTTTTTTATTTTCATTTTTTATAAATTATTTCTTCTCTATGTATTTTCAACTACTTTCACTACTAATTATTGTATCCCCACTTTTATAATCTATACATTATATTATTTTATCCCAAAAAACTATAATTGGAAATTTATTTCTAGTTTTATAAGGCTATGTGACCATGTCAGTTAGGGAAATATTGAAGTGGGTCTCAGGTCAGGATGATAAAATGTGGTATTAGAGAAATTTTCCTTTTAATATATATTTTGGACAAGTAAGAAAGAGGATAAAAATGTGTTTTCATGTGGTAAATATCCTTGTATAGTAGTGATCAACCCCAAAATTCTAAAAAATCCTTGTAGATAAGGATATAACCACTATTTTTCATTGTATTTATGAAGGATGATTATTTTTTCCCTTGATTGATTAATGAATCTTCTTCTTCTTACTATTTTATAGGATTGGAGTATTTTTCCCTTAGATGTAAGAAATATAATTATTGTTACATGCGTCATTAGAAGAATATAATGATTTACATGCTATTCGTATTCCATTCAATATTAAATTTATTGCTAGACTCCATAATATTGTGATATGTGACTTGATTATGTAATAAGATCATGATATTATTTAGCATTATTTATTATATACCAAGATGGGTGGTAAATTATCATGTTTACCTATAACTATTTCTACATGGTTTCATGCCTTGATATAGGTATAATATATGGTTGGTTATATTTAATGTCTTCATCATCATAAATGGCGTATTATAGAATATCATGATGGTTTAATTCTATTTTACTAGCTAATTATGACATGTTTGAGTCTTGGTTCAATGTTCAGAATGAATGAAATGTGAAATACTATATTAAAACTGGAGTCATGTTTTTGTAAATTGATAATGTGTATAGGATCATTAGGATTTTAATGTGGTAATCATAATTACAAATCCCTTTTAATTGAAAGGATCCTGTTTCAATAAATCTAATTGTAAATTATAATATGTTTTCCCTATAAATTTTTAAACAAATTATTCATCTTATAAGACCAAACAATAACTTATTATTTTTTTTATCGATAACCTATACATAACGCAATTACATAGGGTTATATACCTAATTCGACCAAAGTAGGCCAGTGTAAGATCTTGACCTTTTCAAGAGATTTCAAGAGATAATTTATATGTATTAATTTTTCATTTTATGAGTATATTATTATGGTGTTTTATCAGGAATATTTTTTTGGATGAAATTATAGAACAATGGGAGGAGGAGTGGAAATTCATGGTTGGCGACTAGTTTACCCAAATTGGATGCCCATTCCAATAAATAGTGAAAACCCAAAAATAGGGGCCTTTCAAGATTGGAACATGGTGTTCAAAATAGTACACCATCATAGGGGAAATGTGACACCTGAAAGAGTTTCATTGTTATGGTGGATAGTTTAAAAATTCATGTGCCCATCCCATAGAAACCATTCTTGCAGTATTAATAAATCCAAATTTTGGATTAAAAAATTATCAAATTCACATCATATATCACTAAATCCCATAAATCAACCATAATCTATTAATCGTTTTCTAAAACTCCATGAGAAATTTATAGGTATTATTCCACCATTTTAACAATTCGATCGTAGGGTTAATGATATTCAGCTCAAAAAGAGTGAGATTCTCATCATTTTTAATTTCCTCCCACTATCTTATCTTTATATCCAACCTTAAAGAGTCGTTTTCTTCTGTTATGAAGGATCTAGATCTATTGTTTTTTATCTTAATCAATTTTCATTTCATCTAGGTTTTGAATATAAATCTCAAACGTTGTTTTGAAAATGAACGATCCTCACCAATTTGGGGATAACAGTTAGATAACATTTTTCAAAAAATTTGAGGGATGTGGTATAAAAAATACAGTAAATTTTATTTAATTACATGTATGTGATTAATAAATTCATGTTTCCAAGAATGGTAAATTACATAGATAAGTGAAATAATTTTTTTAAAATTTCCATGTGGTAATAATTTAGGATAAACAATGTAAATTAAAATATGAGATTGAATTTATGAATTAGTGAAATAATTAATGAGATATTGGGAATGTGTCATTGGAATAATTAATTGATATATTAATTAATGGGATAATTGTATGCTATAATTTGAATAAACAATAACTAAAATAATTAATATGATATTGGGATTGTGGAATTGAATTAATTAATTCCTGATTTAATCAATGGTATATGGTGATGTGAAATTTATTTTTTAATGGAATAATGATTATGTTAATTAAAACTTTTTTAATAGATAAATTAATGTGATATGAATTATGTGATAATTTAGTTTTTTTTATAGTTGGCTTATCATAAATGGGTTGATGAGTTATATGATTATGTATTGATAAACAGATTGGTGGGGGTTTTTAATAATTCTCCATGTGAATTAATCTGACGAAAGATGTTTAAATTGATAAATAAAATGGTAAACATTAAAGAAAATGTTTTAAATTAATGTTAATTACACATAACCTTTATGTTTATTAAATTTTGACATATTTTTGATATTGTTACTGATTGATATTAATTTTTCAAACGTGGAATGGTGCATCAAAAGACCATACTAAAAAATAGATAAAATTTTAGGTGACGGGGGTTTCTAATTCAAAATCCCATAGTGATAAATGATTATGGTACATAGATTGTTACATTAAAATAAAACTTGGTTTTTTATTTAATAATGAGTTGTGGGTCATAGAAAACAACATCAAATACCCACAGGGTCATAGGTATGGCCATCTATGTACAAAATAATGGAATTGGGCTATTATTACAGTTGGTCATGGTAATTAATTGAGATTAATTAGTAACAAAATCTAATCTGTTATAATGACTTATTAATTAAATATGTAAAAGGGTTATGATTTCTGCATGGGTGAAAGAATATTTGGCTGGTTCAGTTTTCTTCAAGAACATTGGAGTTTGGTAATTAAATAATGATTAATTGAAAAAAATCAAAACGGTTTACTTTATTAAATTTATTTTATTCATTATGTATACAGCTACTTATTTATTTCTGGGATATATTGTTAGACACTAGTGGTGGTGTCATACTAAATTTTACTCACACCCTACATGGTATTTCTGATCGATAAATGAATTGACTTCATGTTTTCATGATAGGATAAGGGAACTAGTTATATGTTATTGTGATGATTGGTATGGAGAATGGATGAGGGAACCAAACATGATTCAATATCCAATTAATATTGTTGGTGTATTTATATTTTGTTTTTCATTTTAAACATGAATCATTTTTTAAGGATATATATAATACATTAGGATTTGATATTGAATTATGGGTTGGTCAGTATGTTATATTTGTACTATTATGGTTATCAGATATATCTTTTTTCTATTGTTTTATAATTTCCAATGTTGTGCTACTTTAATTAAGATTTTATATCTGTCACATGATCAATATTTTACCTTCACTTCTAGTCGTAAGTTGCTAGTGTAAGGGGAGGTGCACCTGGGGTCATGGGACCAACCATCTCAGGAATCAGTGTGTTCCACCTGGGTCAAGATGTTACAAGGTGGCATCAGAAGATTTTTATTTTACATTTGTTTTCGCATATTATTTCGTTAATATTGTCAAGATAATTGGATGATTTTAGCTTCAATTATCTTCTTTTGAATTAGAGTACATAACCCATGTATGAAATAAAAATCAATGTACCTAGGGTGGAATTATTGTTAATGATGTTTATTATTATATTTGATACAATTTCAACTCGAGTGATGTACTAGTTCTGATATTTGATTACTATTCATATGACTTTCTATGATTAATCTGGTGTCTCAGTATGGAAAGAGAGGTGAATATAGTTGAATCCTTCTAGTCGCTCTAGATTATTTTTTGACATGCATCATTTTTATTATGTACGAAGAAACATAGGTTTTAGTTAAGTAGTTAAATGAAACATCATCCCCATTCTCGTGAGGCATAAATAAAAAATAACCTGAATATGAACATGAAAATCATAATATAATGAAAAATGATGAAAATGTGTGTCTAATGAGAAAAATCAATAATGAGAATTAATTTAATCTTTGTTATGTTGATCTGGATGTATGGTGGTTATGTTTAGTGGTTGTGCCTCTGTTTTGAAACTGTGGAAGGGTTATGGGGAATTTCTTATTATAGATTATTGTGATACCAATGTGTTAAATGTGTTAATTTTTCATTAATGATTTGAAAGGATTAATAATAAGATTTTATGGATTTATCAAGATATTTCTACACAAAGACACATGTTGATTGGAAAGCCAAAGGTTATGGATATAAATAGTCGACCATTAGTGGAACATAAAGCACCGATATTACTGAGTGATGGTTTTGGATAGAAGTACCAAGATAACATTTATCACATCATTATGTATATGGAGAGAGTTATTTGAAATGATATGAAAATAATGTATGACTAGACATGGGTTTTTGAGTTTCGAATCCTCCAATGATTATTGGAGAGGGTTGAACTATGGAAGCTTAGATCCGGATAGAGTCAATCAAGACTATACATGACCAAATGGATACTCCTTATAAGAAGAGAGTTAAATTGGAAATTTAAATGTTATATAGTCAGGATAAGATTTTATGGGTCATCCAATCTTAGGATGGGTAGCTGGAAAGACATGGAGAGGAAGGATATTTGAGGGACGTTCTTAGAGGCCATTTATCTAGACATGTTGAGACAAGATATAGTAGTTTAGGTTAAGAGACTGACTCCCATAATTATCTCTATGATGTAATATTATGAACACTTTACTGAATTTTAGTGCATTGTTCCATAATTGGCAGTGTTATAATAATCTATACGTCATTGGGAATATGATCAGGAGATATATATTTATGAAAATAGTCTTACCAATTAGTCATGAAGTTTCATTTTCAATATGATATTTATATCCTAGATATTTCATGCTTCATAATAATTATGGTTATTAAGTTTTTAGAATAATAACAATCCCACATAGATTTTTAATGAAGGATAGTGTCTATTATTAATTATGAGTGTGAAATATATATTCACCAAGGAGAATGAGATACCATGGAAAGCCATGCAGAGCCAATTGATTACAAAATGGGGGAGCATACTTCCCATGATGCTAGTCTGTTACTGGATGATTAGGGTGTTAGACAATATATTTTTCCATGCATAATGGTCTGGTTTCTGGATGTTCTTCTTAAATACTTCTCAGGGATGCTAACTAAGATATATATTGATCTAATAATTGATCTCATGTCAAGAGATGATCCGAAATCTATTCAATAACATATAATGGAATTAGTAGAGAAATTATAGTTAAGTAATAAATTGTAAGAGTTTATGGATAAGGGGTTTATCCCTTCGAGCATTTCACCTTAGGGTTTTCTAGTTCTGTATTCAAATAATACAAAAAGATCCTTCTACATATGTATAGAATATTAGATGTAGAACCATATGCCTATGAGGAACCAATATATACATCTGTATATCGAAAAAATATTTGACTAGTTGAGCAGAGATTCTATTTTTTTAAATCATATTCACATATGGGTATCATCATATGAGTTTCACAAATAATGATACACCTCAAACATCATTCATAAGTAGGTATATACATTACGAGTTCATTGTGATTCCATTCAGTGTGATGAATGCACCCACACTCATTATGGTATTGATGAATATAAAATTCCATATATACATAGATCAGTTTGTGGTAGTACTTTGTATTACTTCTTGATGTACTCCATGACTCATGAAAACCATTCCAAACATCTGGACATCATCCTATTCACATTGAGATATAATCATATTTATTCCATGCTATCTATTTATCACTTCTATATAGTTGAGGTACAATTATTAGGTTAAAAAAAATCAAATGATGTAGTGATAATTGATCAATAGAATTTTGTGATAGTGGTTACATGGGAGTATCCCTATAATTTTTTTTATCTATAGTTTTTTGGGATTGGATGGATATTATTGGAGGTTTATATGTGACTTATCCCATTCAGAAAAACCTATTTTGATATTGACCATGAAGTCTATAATTATTTAATGGATGGATGAATGTGGGATATCCAAGAAGGGGTTGAAGTTGAACTTGAAATCATCACTAATATTTATCCTACTCGATCCAGATGAAGAGAATACGTTGTTTTGTGAAGCATCCGAGATAGGACATGGAGCGATGATTATATAGTAGGATCAAGTTGTGATGTATGGGTAACGAAATTTGGGGCCACATGAATAGAAATACCATACAGACAACCATGAATTACATGTAGTAGTTTATGATTTGATTTTTTGGTGACATTTTTTAATTTTCAAATAGTTAATTGTGTGTTCTCATCACAAAATATTAATGTAAATATTTTATTTATGATATTTGAATCTCTATCAGTAGAGAAACGAGGATATTTTTTTTCACTAGGCTTGGGTTTGGAATATACCCGAAGAATTAAAATAGTGTTGTTGATACATTCAATAAAAAAATGTTATAATAGAGTAGTTCATGAGTATAGAACAGAGTGGATGATGACGACTATACTGGATGAGATGCATGTTGTGGTGTATGAGATCCATGATAAGATGAATCTTTTATTAGTTTCATAGTAGTATACACATTTGATATAGGTTAGGGATAGGTAGTTTGAGGATCCACATGTCTGTCCTTGATGGAAAGAACTTATGGTGGGGCAACGCCTTTATATTGTGCCATATATGTAGATGATATAATCTATTGAACAAATCCGGTTGTTTTTTCAATGATCTAGTATGATGAGATTACAAGTCAATTTCATGCCTCAAAGAGGGTGGTGAATCCAGTTTGGACCAAAATGTGCCAGGAATTATAATGATGGTTATTCTGTTTGTGTATGAAAAATGAGACTGCAGGGTTTATGAAACTATGGTACACCTATCAACATGTGAAGGTAAAGAATCAATGACCTATATGATTACTATATCAATTTCACATCCCATTATAGTTTTGGGATAAGGTTACTATGGAAATTATTCTCGTTCTATAAAGAATGCCCCTGAATAATGAAAATATTTTGGTGGTCGTAGACTGATTGACTAAGGTAGATCATTTAATTCCTATACAAGAGGCCTTGTAATTTGAACAGTTGGGAAACATGTTTGTATGGTAGATAGTTCATCTATATTTGGTTCCACGAATTATTGTTTAAGACTTTGACTAACACTCGACTTTTTTCTTATTTCCAGGTTTGTAGAAGGTTATTGGTACACATGTTATACTATGTATTGATTTCCTCCCTCAAATAGATGGTGATTTAGAAATTACTAAACATGTTAATATGGATATTCTATGATAATATTAATTAGAATTCAGTGGGACATTGGAGAAAAACAAGAAATTTTTTATATTACGTATAAAACATTTTCAGGGGATTTGATTCAGATTGAACCATATGAGGAAATTGTTGGTTGGCAATATAGATTATCACAATGTTCCATGGAGGTAGTTGAGTTAGAGATTTTGGGACCGAGTCCCTTGCAGGATACATTAGAGCATGTAATATTGATTTATAAATATATGGTTTTGACTTGGATTATAAATATATATTTTTTTTCTAATATATATAATTGATCCCTCAAATTTCCAATGGGAGATTGTGTATTCCTTCGGATGTCACATAGATTGGGTCACCAAAGGATATGGAGATAGGGAATTAAGGGACACAAATTTTGTGGACTATTTGAGGTTATGGAGGGGGCTGATCCTATTTTATATTGATTTTCTATTTCATAAAGGTAAAAAGCTATACATGAATTTTTTTATCTATCACAGCATTGGTAGTATCACCATGGTCGTTCCCATGTGATCAATGTAAGTGATATTGATCATGAAATAGATCTATCATTTGAGAATAATCTATGAAATTTTCTATATTGTAGTGAGAATGTGTTTTGAAGAGGTACCATGTTGACCGTTCATGTATTGTGGAAACATGGATGTGATATGGAAGAAAAAATGGGTTGTAATGTGGGTATGTGGGCTCAGTGGCCCAGTGTTTTTAACTCATAATATTATAGATGTTTCGGAGTTCAAGCAGAATATGGGATATTATAAGTTGGGGATATTATAAGATCTCAAATGTTATTGGAGATGTATAAAGATTATTTAAATATATTATTTTTCCTTTTTATAGTATGTATAGTTTTGTTTTTATCCTGGAATGTTTTTTGATGAAATTGATGACATTTTGGAAGAGGATAGGTAGTGCACATTTGGCATATGGTTTACCCAAAAAAATTTCCCAAAAAGAAACAATGCAAACAAAAATAGAATTTCTTCTCATGGATGGAACAAGGAGAATCAATTCATGTTTCCTCTTAGAATAAATTGTTCACAGCCAAGAAGAGGTAGACAGTTTTTTCACATAATGCACCCTATCACAATTAAATATGTGTGTGATTTTAATTAATCCAAAAATTGGTTTTAAAATATATCAAAACATAATTTTATATCTCCACACCCCTAACTCAACCCGAATGAATTTATAACTTTTGGGGAGGCTCCAATATGAATTCTATGGGAATCTGACCAATTTTATTGACAATTGAAAACCTAGATTGAAGATCATTATCAGTCCTAGTAAGAGAATGACATCCTATGTAGTCTTCTCCTAGTCTCCCATCATTCTATAATCACTTAAAGAAATATTTTTTTATGTGATGGATACAGAGCTAGGGTTGTTGAATCTTAATCCATTTGTTTTGGATCATGTTTTTTGAACTATATTTCATTATTCATTGCACAGTTGAATGTTTTGCTTAAATTTGTATATTTCTATTGTTGAGTGTGTCACGACCCATCCCCCGGGGCCTGTGTCGTAACTACCCCTAGCTCGCCTTCCACAAGCTAGGGGCTGGCGACTAGCACCAAAGGCATAAATCCTTATAACTGGGAAGACATTGCCTTTATAAAACGTAACCACATATAACAAAAGTACAAGAGGATGCAAACACTAAGTAAACAATATATAACAAAATATGTTCTGGAATGTAAAATATTCCAAAAATACAATCCGAACAGTAAGGTACATGTAAAAGAAAAAACATTTATAACTGAAAAGGGACAAACAGGTAGATGGTCTCTAGCATCTCCTGGATCGTCCACCATGGATCCTACCTGAAGGGTAGGTACAAGTAGCATCCTCAGCACTCCACTTCCGTCCATGTCCTTTGGGTATCGTCTCATCGTGAGATCCACCTCTGGGTACCGTCCAGTCCTCGCACACTCCACCTTGGTCACCGTTGTCTATCGTCTGTATCTAACACAATGAGGTGCGGGCATAACCCGTGCAGGGGTGAGTATAATGATACTTAGTAGAGACCCCGAGACCCTCATGGTCTCACATAATCAAAAAATGATAAACCATAGAGTATGAAATCAACGGATAACCCTTACTTAGGTATAAGACCATACATATACATATGTTATCATGTAACCCATCTCAATCATGAGGAAAACACAAAGGTCATTGACTCAGCTCAAAAAAATGATTTTTATTGTAAAAACCGTGGCTGCTGGAGAACTCCTCCTCTGTCGAGTACAGTGGGCATGTCACCACTCCAAGGCACTTCCCAAGAACCTTAGACTGCTGAGGTACTCCTCATGTCTAGTACCGAAGGTCTGCTGCCAACTACCAGGAGCTCCGTCTGCTATGGGTTTGTCGCCAAATATCGGACACTCCAACTATTTCCTACAAAGGTACTACTCCTGTCGAGTACCATGGGTATGCTGCCAACTACCAGGTGCTCCGTCCACCATGGGTCTACCACCCAATACCAAGAGCTCCCCACTGGGCTATTCGACTCTCTCCAAGTCGAATTGGTCAAGCAGTTGTCAGGTCTACAACTACTAGGTCTCTGCACTCTGCCTTCTTGTCACTGGAAAGATCTTCCCCACGAGGTATTGGTAGATAATCCATGTGTCACAAATTATCATGTAGAAGTATCTCAAAGGACCGCCACATTATAGTGGTCTCAACACAATAGACAACACGACAATCGAACGCTCAGTCTGTGAGTTATTAGAATTTTAATCCATGGGGCCCGGCTGGGTTTCGTGTATGAACCAACCTGACTGTGACTCAACTATGCCCCGAACTCTAGTGGTGTATACTGAAAGGGAAAATTATGCTCCAAGAATTCCTCACTGGGTCTGGCCCGACCCAATGGGTGGGTAAGCCTACTGTGTTTTAACCCGGTCCGCTGGGCCCGGCCCAGGGGACCATAAGGGTGGTTCGGCCCGGTAGTCGCCACGTAGGCGGATTGGTGACTCAGCCCGGAAGACTGGGCCGGTTCAGCCAATGACATAGCTAGGGACGCTATGGGTCGGCTCCTCATGCCGGTGGCTGGGTGGCAAGCAAGCAGGCCGGACGAGGTGGCGACAGGACGACGGGACACCGGGCAGGCCGCGGGGGTGCGGGGTAGGATGTTAGGGGGGGGGAAGCATGTGTGGTTGTGCTGGAAAGTGCGACAGGGCACCAGGCAGGATGGTAGGGTGCCGCGGGCGCGCTGGACAGCGCGATAGGGCACCGGGGGGTGCCTGGCAGAGCGGAAGGTAGTCGTGGGGCGCGCTGGGCAGCGCAGCCGGGCGTCGAGCAAGGTGGCTGGGTGTCGCGGCGTGCGAGCAGGCCTCTAGGGGTGGCGCTCCAGTGGGGCGTGGTGGGATGTCGGCAGGGCCGCGGAGCAGTGCGAGGGGCGCGTGTCTGGTGCCCCTTGGCCGGTGGTGCGGTCCGCAGAGGCAGCGGGTAGCGCTTCCTGTGTTCGTCGTCGCCTCTTTGTCTTGCAGTCATCATCAATCGAGAACAAAAAGGGGGACAGGTCTGCCATGTTCGTGAGGTCCGACCCCCCCACCCCCACATTAAATTCAAATCAAATGGCATAACTTACTCCATAAATAAAATGCAAGAGAATGAAAACAAAACTAACACAAATCCACCTACCTAGATTGTCACTCATTGACGAAGTCGTGGGAAGTGGATGTCATTCTGTTGACATCGGGTCCAAGATAAAGAAGTCGAGGAGGAAGGATTTGGGGAAGACAAGTCGAGATGACGTCATCAGAGTTCTTCTTGGGTGGTGGTGTTTCCTCTACAAGCTTCGGTTGAAGAGGGAGAAGATAGTGATTGTCGTTCTACGGTAGAAGGGAGGTGTTCTTCATTGGAAGAGAAAAGGATCCTCTTTAGCTCTCCCCTTTCTCTGTTCCACCCATGAATAATTCCCAAACAAATAAAATAATTTGTTTTCCTATTATTTTATTATTGGCATGAATTTGACAAGATTCAAATTAAATTAAGTTACTTCACTTAATTAATGGTTGAAGTTGTCTTAATTAATTTGGGTGAGGAAGCTGAAGAATTCAATTAATTCATTATGTGAATTGGCACATTAATTAGGGGAAGGTGGAGAGTTGACATCCCACATAATTGGGGGGTTTATAGTGGTTAATGGCTCGGGTAGTCCTCGTCGATAAATATCCTCTCAAAGGGGGTTATGTGCGGGTGGCCCCACCACCAAAACCACTTATAGGAGGTTATGGTGTGGTTGACCCCACCTCCAACACCCCCTTGGAGGTTTAACCAGCAACATAAAATTAAGTTAAACATTTAACTTTTTTCAATTTAATTAAAAACCCCGAAAAACTAACTTATACTCTCGATAAAACACAACTGCGGTGAAGGTCTCACTAAGTAATCACTGATGCTGCGAGTTCAATGGTTACCTCAGATTTCAATTCTGAGAACCTGCTCAAATGTTATAAAATCTCTATCACACGTTTATTGAATGTACCTGAGCAAAACTTCAGAAATTTTTTTTCAGGAACATCGGGCCTCGGAATCAAGTGCCATAAAAAATTGCAGACTCGTACAATTCCCACGCATTTCATCAAAAAAAAAAATCCATTAGAATTCTGGGTCTTTACATTCTAATGACCTCAGGGCTTTACGTCCCTATATGCTACAAATCTAACTGAGGGAAAAAATGGGGGTACTTGGCACGCATCTGAGCCTCCCACTCCTATGTGATCTCCTTGAGGTTCTCATGTTCCCAACGAACTCACACCAGAGGTATCGACCATCCATGTATGACATTCCCCTGTCGATCCTCAATCTCTACCGAAACCTCCGTTAAAGTCTCCCCGTCATCGATGTCCAGCTCCCCATGGACGATGTTGTGGGATGGGTCTTGAACGTATCTCCTCGGGTGAGATATATGGAAGATGTCGTGTACTCGATGCAGCTGAGTTGGAAGATTCAAGCGATAAGCCACATCGCCTAATCTGCTAAGGACCTATAAAGGTCTGATGAATCTAATAGATAGATTCATGCCTCGGCCAAATCTCTGTAGACATTGTCTTGGTGAGACCCATAGGATGACGTGGTTCCCATCCTCGAACTCCAGAGGTCTCTGTATCCTGTAAGCATAAGAGTTCTGCCTACTCTGTGATGTCTTCATCCGCTCTTGGATGATCTGCACCTCTCTATGGTAGCTCGTACCTTCTCTAGTCCCACAATTGCTGAGTCCCTTGGGTCTGTCCTGCATAGTGGCGATCTGCATGGTCGTCCGTCCAATTCCTCGAAAGGCTCCATACTGATGGTGGAGCGATAGCTATTGTTGTAGGAAAACTCCACCAAAAGAATGTCATCCTCCTAGTTGCGACCGAAGTCTAGGATGCATGAACGTAGCATGTCATCGAGGTTCTGGATGGTACTCTCTGTATAACCATCAATCAGAGGATGGAATGCGGTTCTCAAGAAAAGCTGTGTCCCGAAAGCTTCCTGCAACCCCTTCTATTGTCGGGAAGTAAACCGTGCATCACGGTCAGAGACAATCGAGGAAGGTACTCCAAGTAAATGCACAATATCTTTCACATAGAGGCGTCCTAAGCTCTCACCTAATCCCTACTCCTTGATCGGTTGGAAGTGGTCCGAATTTGTGAGAAGGTCATCAATCACCCAAATCGAATCGTGACCCCAGGATGTGTGTGGAAGACCCGTCACGAAGTCCATGGATATCCCATCCCACTTCCACTCTCGGACCTCTAAGGGATAAACCAAGCCTGCTGGTACCTGGTGCTCCGCCTTCAATTGCTGACATGTGAGACACAGGTAGACAAACTCCTCTACAACCTTCTTTATACCTGGCCACCAGTGATATCGTCTGAGTTCCTGATACATCTTCGCCACACCTGGATGTACCGCTAAACGGGATGTGTGGAACTCCCAGGTCAAATCCTCCTGATGTGTAACAGGTACAATGGTATGTCTTCTGAAGAGGATGACCTATTCCCCACCTTCAGAAAATCCATCAGGTTCTTTCCCTATGGATATCTGAGCATGTTTCCTCTCGTAGCCAGCGCCCCCATGCTACGCCTCCCGCACTCTCAGAAGAAGTGGGGGTGAGAATGTAAGAGACTGTAGATAGGCTACTCCATATCTATCCATAATGGATATTTGTAAGGAATACGGCTGCTCTATCGCCTCTCCTAGCTATTTTATACTAGTCCTCATGCTAAGCACATCCACAACAACGTTCCCCTTCCCATGAATATATACTATCTCAAAGTCATAGTCCTAGAAAACTCAATCCATCGTCGCTGTCTCGGGTTCAGGTCCTTCTGAGAGAAGATATACCTTAGAATCTTGTGATCAGTGTACATGGTAAAATGTTCTTCCATCAGATAGTGCCTCCACTTATTCAAGGCGAAGACCACTGCTTCTAACTCCAGTTCATGGGTAGCATTGTTCGTCTCATTCTGTCTTAGCGGCCGAGAACCATATGTGATCACTACTTGCTCTTGAATCAGGAAACACCTAAGTTCGGTCCTTGATGCATCACAGTAGACTACGTACCCTATGCCTTCCTATGGAAGCCTCAAGATGGGGGCACTAGTCAACCACTGCCTCAGCTCCTAAAAGCTCTGTTGGAATCTCTCTGACCACACAAAGGGTTTCCCCTTCTTCGTCAAGGATGATAGCGGTGCTGCAACTTATGAGAAATATGGAACGAATCTCTGATAGTATCCAGCCAACCTTAAGAAACTATGTACCTCTGCCACACTCCTGGTTGGCTCACATGGAAGCACTGCCTCAATCTTCGCTGGGTCCACTGCAACTCGAACCTCTGAGATGATCTGCCCCTAGAAGTGAACCTCTCAAATACTGAATAAGAACTTTGAGAGCTTACCATAAAGTTGGTGCTTTTGGAGCGTGTCTAGTACTACCTGCAAATGGTAGGCATGATCCTCCTTAGTAGTTGAGTAGATCAGTATATCGTTGATGGAGACTACAACCAAGTGATCGAGGTAAGGCTCTAATATCCTGTTCATGATACTCATGAACAATACTAGAGAGCTGGTTATGACTAAGGGCATAACCAGGAACTCGTAGTGGTCGTACTGACACCTGAGGGTCATCTTCTGCACATCCTCCTCTCGATCTCTGAGCTGGTGATATCCTGATCTGAGGTCTATCTTTGAGAAACACCATGCTCCCTTAAACTGATTGAAGATGTTGTCAATCCATGGAAGTGGGTACTTGTTTTTTACGGTCAACTGGTTCAGGAGACGGTAGTCAATAAATTTCCGCAAGCTCCCATCCACCTTCTGGACGAACACAATCAGGGATACCTAGGAAGAAACACTGGTTCAGATAAATCTCTTCCCCTTCAAGTCATCAAGTTGTACCCTCATGTCATGAAGCTGAACGAGAGTCATCTAATATGTTGGACTAGATATTGGTGTCGTCTCGGTGTACAGTTCGATGTAGAAGTCCACCTTTAAGCGAGGAGGTAGTCCTGGTACATCATCAAGGAAAACATCCGAGTACTGGTCCACACCTACAAGATATGTCTAACTCTCCACATCAACTACACTGGGGGTAAGGCAAGCCAATTTTTGAGTGATCGGCTACACCATCCTTCGAGAAAGTCCATCTCATGCTGTAGAGGTTCCATTCCTGCCGGTGATGGTGAACCTGGTCCCATCCGTGCGGACACACCACACTTTTCACCTAATACAGTCGATCTCAGTGTGGACTATAGATAACCAGTCCATAGCCAAGATCATATCATAAGGCATCGACGCCGCTACTAGTAGATCCCAGCCGAATCTCTTGCCTCCTAGAGTATGCTCGCACTGCCAGCACCATTGCGTAATCATCGAATCCGCTCTCGTAGAAGTCTCTAGACCTATGTATCGAACCAAAAACTCCTCCATAATCTTGGACCTCCGAACGAGGGAAGAGAAAATGAAAGAGTGATTGGCACCCGTGTATATATGAACTGTAGCTAAGGTTTAATAGACACAGATCGTACCTTGAATCATCTATGAAGTGCTGTAATCGTAGGTCTTAGATGCCAGAAGTTGTGCTCCGCCCTTTCCACCCAATCCCTGTGGTCGGGGCGGACCTCATGGTGGTGGTGGAGGTAGCACCATGTAACATTGTCCACCGCCAGCTGCACGACCAGCTCCTCTGCTACGTACACCTGCGCCCTGCGGACCACCTCGATCATTCCTCTTCCTCTGTCTGGGAGTTCCCTCAGCTGTATGCTGATCATCAGAGTGGCGGGTCAGACAATCATGAGCCATGTGACCAAGACCGCCGTAGGAGTCACACTGTCCACTCCTGCCATGATTAGCTCTATCTCCACTCTGTGTGCCCCACACAACCAATCATGAGTTTTTAGTCGACCACTAGTGGGGTTGGTCCTCTTGGACCTCTGCATCATATGTCTACTTCCAGCTACAGAAGGCTCCGTTGCAAGTCGACTAGTTGTGGGTCTCACTGCTGGAGACTGCTCATCATGGAAACTCTCCACTAGAAGGGCTCACCCTAACACCCATGTCTACGTCGGGAGGCTGTGGTAGATAACTGAAGCTTATATTTCTCGCCTGAGTCCCTAATAAAAGGTCCTGGCCCTAAAGAACGGGTCTCATAGCATATCAGTGGAGTAACTTGAGAGGTCGGTGAACCTCACTGATTACTGAGCTACACTCATTCTTCCCTGCAGTAGATGAAGTTTATCATGTATCTACACTGCTCAAAGGGTGGCTGGTACAAACTCTGCCAGGAATAGGCTCTCGAAGTCTTCCCATAGAAGTTTCACCTCATCATGCATCTGGAGCATCAGGTTACACCATATCACTGGTGCTTCCAGATGGAGGCTAACAACAAGGATCACAAAGAAGTCTACTGGTGTCCCTACAGTCTGAAGACTCTCACCAAAACCTTTATCCAATATTCATCCACCTACAGTTCCATCTCTCCCCAAAACCTGGGTGGCCTCTGGCGCTAGAACTCGTGCAGCGCGCTCAAGCGGCGTGCACACTCTACTGCTGGGGCTAGTGGAATTAGTGGCCCAATGGGTAGTAGTACCGCTGGTTCCTCAATCGGAAGAGGATCATGTATGAAGGCCTCGTCGCTCGGTGGGCTGTCAGTACGTACAACTCTTGGGGATCAAACTGGTCATCTGCGTGGAGGAATCCTGAATGAAACAGATGTGACACGGTCAAAAGACTATACATGGTGAGCTGACTAGGTTTTATCTGAATTAAATAAAACTTTTTAAAACACACATGTAATTAGTGTTTTGGTGTACTATGTCCGAAATCAGTATTCAGGGTCCTGGTGCATGGATACATCGGCTGTCGTACCAACACTGTACACCCTAAACTGAAAACCACACTCCGTACCCTTAACAATATTCCTTCACTGAAAAAAAATATCAGAGACCTAAGTTCTGCGGTAGAACCGACTCCTATGATACCAATTTTTCATGAACCATCCCCCGAGGACGGTGTCGTAACTACCCCAAGCCCGCCTTATATAGGCCAGGGGCTGGCGACTAGCACTAAAGCCATAAATCTCTATAACTGGGAAAGCATTACCTTTATAAAATTTAAACACATAAAACTAGAGTACAATCGGAAGCAAACAATAAGTAAAAACTGTATACCAAAATATGTGCTAGAACGTAAATGAGGCCGGAAATACAAGCCCAAAAGTATAGTACATGGAAAAGGCAAAACAGGTACAACTGAAAAGGGGAAAATAGCTGGAATGTGTCTAGAAGCTCTTGGATCGTCCAACATGGATCCTACCTGAAGGGTAGGTACAAATATCCTTGTCATCACTCCACGTTCATCTGTCTCCTCTGGGTACCATCTATTCATGAGTTCCCACTTCAGGTACCGTCTAGTCCTCTCACACTCCGCCTCGATCAGAATTGTCTGTCGTCTTTATCCAACACAATGAGGTGCGGGCATAGTCCGTGCAGGGGTGAGTACAACGATACTCAATAGAGACCCCGAGACCCTCAAGGTCTCACAATATCCAACAAGTATAAAACAAAAAGTATGAAATCAATGGATAACCCTTAATTAGGTATATACCCAAACATATACCTATTTTATCAAATAACCCATCTCAATCATGTGGAAAACACAAAGGTTATTAACTCAACTACAACCAGGATTTTTATTCTTGAAACCATGACTACTGGAGAACTCCTCCTCTGTCGAGTATAATGGGTCTGTTGCGACTCCAAGGCACTTCTCACTAACCTTTGACTACTGAGGTACTCCTCCTATCGAGTACCACAGGACTACTGACAACTACCAGGCGCTCCATCCGCTATGGGTCTACCACCAAATATCGGGCGCTCCCCATATAGCCTACAGAGGTACTCCTCCTATCGAGTACCGTGGGTTTGCTACCAACAACCAGGTGCTCCGTCTGCCATGGATCTACTGCCAAATATAGGGTGCTCCCCTCTGGGCTAGTCGAGTCTCTCCGAGTCGAATTGGTCAACCAGTCGTCAGGTCTACAGCTACTAGGTCTATGCACTCTGCTTTCTCTTCACCAGAAGGATCTTTTCCACGAGCTACTGGTCGATACTCCATGTGTCAAAAAATCTCATGTAGAAGTATCGCAAATGACCGCCACGTCATAGGAGTCTCAACACAATAGAAGGTGCGTCAAATAGATGCTCAGTCTATGAGTTATTAGCATTTTAGTCTTGGGGTCCGGTTGGATTTCATGTGTGAACCAACCTAACTGTGACACAACTATACCCCGAACACCAGTGGGGTATACTCAATAGGACGACTATGCTCCAAGAATATCGGCACTGTTGAAAGTTCGTTAAACGGACGTCCGGTGGAAAACATATGGCCCAAGAAGGTAATGGGTCAGTAATGGGCCCGAGTTCGGTCCGACCAGGTCGGACCTTCATGGCCCAACCCCATCCGGGTCGAGCTAGTCAGACTCGCTGGGCCTAACCTGGCCCAATGGGTGGGTCTGTCTGCTATGTTTTAACCCCGTCCGCAGGGCCTGGCCCAGTGGACCGCAAGGGCGGTTTGGATTGATAGTCGCCACATATGCGGCTTGGTGACTCGACATGGAATATCAGGCCTGTTTGGCTAGCAACATAGTGGGGGACGCCGCAGGTCCGCTCAGGAGGTCAGTGGCCGGGAGGCCAGCGGGTGAGCCGCACTGGGCGCGGGCAGGCCGGCTGGACACCGGGCAGGTTGTGGGTGTACTGGGTAGGTTGCGGCAGGCCACGAGGATGCCGGGCAGGATGTGCGGTGCCGAGTAGCGCGTAGGAGCACGCCGAGGAGCACGGTAGGCCACCGGGGGGACCGGGCAGGGCGCCGCGGGGTGCGTTGGGCAGGGCACCGCGAGGTGCGCCAGGCAGTGTGGCAGGGCGATGGGGGGCATCGGACAGCTCGGCATGGTGTCACAGGGAGCGCCGGGTAGTGCGGCATGGTGCAGGGGGGCACCGGGCATGATGACATGATGCCTCGGGGTGTGACGGGAAGCGCGGCAGGGCGGTGGGGGGCGTCGGGCAGGGCGGCAGGGCGTCGCGGGGTGGGGGCAGGCCGCTGGCCAGCGCGCTGTGGTGCGGTAAGTGCGTCGGTGAGGCATGAAGGTCCGGTGGTAGGGCGGCAGAGCAACACATAAAGAACGGGTCGGGTGCCGCTTGGTCGGTGTTGCTGTCTGCGGAGCCTGCGAGTAGCGCGGACATTGTTTTCCGACTCCTTTTTTCCATGCCTTCATCATCCATCGAGAACAACAAAGGGGAATGTTCGGTCATGTTCGTGCGGCCCGACCCCCCCCCCACATTATCTTGATATATAATGGCATAACTTGCTCAATAAATAAATCATCGGAGAATGAGAATAAAACCAACACAAATACCCCTACCTTGATTGTCGCGCATTGACGAAGTTGCGGGAAGCGGACGTTGTTCCTTTGACATCGGGTGGAAGACAAAGAAGTCGAGGAGGAAGGATTTGTGGAAGACGAGTCGAGATGACGTCATCAGTGTTATTCTTGGGCATCGGTGTTTCCACTACTTTATCTGGTTGAAGAGGGAGAAGATGGTGCTTTTCATTCCTCGGTGGAAGGGGGTGTTCTTCATTTGAAGAGAAAAGGCTCCACCATAGCTCTCCCCTTTCTCTGTTCCTCCCAATAATTACTCCAAACAAAATAAAATAATAGGTTTTCCTATTTTTTATTATTGTCAAGAATTTGAAAAAAATCAAATTAAATATAGTCACTTGACTTAATTAATGGGTGAAGTTGTCTTAATTAATTTGCAGGAGGAAGGTGAAGAATTTAATTAATTCATTAAGTGAATTGTCACATTAATGAGGGGAAGCTGGGGAGTTTACATCCCACAAAAATGGAGAGTTTAGAGGGGATAAAGGACTAGGTGGTCCCTGCCAATAAATATTCTCTCGAAGGAGGTTATGTGCGAGTGGGTCCCACCACCATAACCTATCATGGGTGGTTATGGTGTCATTATCCCCACCTCGAACCTCCCTTTGGAGGTTTTAACTACCAACATAAAATAATGTTAAATCTTTAACATTATTCAATTTTATTAAAAAACCCCTAAAACTAACTTCTACTATCGATAAAACACAACTCCGTTAAAGGACTCACTGAGAAATCACTAATACTGCGAGTTCAAAGGTTCCCTCAAATTTCAATTATGAGCACCTCTTCAAATGTTATAAAACCCCACTCGCACATTTACTGAATGTACCCAAGAAAAAATTCATAAATTGATTTCTAGCACACCAGGCCTCATAATCAAGTGTCGTCAAAAACTGTGGACTCTTAAAATTTCCACGCATTTTAAAAAAAATATTCCACATGAATTCTGGGTCATTACATAGTGTATGTCATTGAATTCAATGTATCTGGTATGAATTAAAATCTGAATTTAATTAATTAGATATATTTGATTTTGAAATTTCAATTTCAATTATAAAGAAATTGAAATTATAATTAAATTGTTTTTATAATTTCCATGTGTTAATGATATGGGTTTAATTGGTGAAATTGAATTATAGAATGAATTTTTTAATTCTTGATTTAATTAATAGGATATTGGTACTTTGGAATTAGATTAATTAATTTTTGAATTAATTATTGGGATTTTGGGATTGTTGGATAATAATAAAAAATTGGTCAATTTGTTAATGTGATATTGGGAGTATGGTATAGAAATATTAATTGATTAATTAATTAATGGTATGCGGTCATGTGAAATTGATTCAATAAAATAATGTTTATTTTTTAAATATATGGTAGTGTAATTGGACAATTAATATGATATGATTAACTAGAAGATATGGATTGTGTGATTTTCAAACAAGCCTAAATGGGTTAATGAAATTTATGAAATTGAGATATATTTTTGATATTGTGATTCATGTGATATTTTAATTAATTAATATTCATGTGTGAGAATATATTGATACCTCTAAATCCCATATTCATATATTGTTAAAGATGTTTGTGATATGGACTACTAATTTAGTGAACCACTTGTGTGATTGTATGATACTTAGTTATGGGTCACATACATCTTCTTCAAAATCCCATGGGGTCCTAGGGACATCGAGCCTTTTCCAATATTTTAGAACTAGACTATGGTTCAAATTATTAATGATAATTAATTATAGATGAAATGGAAAATTAAATCCAATGTACTAAAATGAATAGTGAATTGAATATTTGATATGGTTCAGACTCTATAAGTGGCCAAATTAGGTATTGCAGGTCTGTGTGTCATAGGGAATCAGATAGTTGGGTGTTTAAATAAATAGAAATTGAATAAATGTCATAATTTTAAATTATTTATATCATTATATTATAAATTCCATTTCAAACACTTTTATTATAGGTATATTATTTTTGAATCCTTTGGTGGTGGACTACTATGTTTTTCCCACACTCTACCCAGGATGGCTGATTAGTACAAAATTTGGATTCAGGCTTTCAGGAATGTATAATGGAAAAATTCCCTTGTTAGAGTGTTTTTTTGGCATGAATAATTGATGTTGGAACCGAACATGATTTGGGACCCTCTTGACGTTCGTATTATATTTTTTTGGGTTTTTTATTTGGCACATGACACATATTTGGTACTTTTAGTCTACTTCTTTAGTATTCAATATTGTATTTTTGTTTTCGTCAACATGTGATATTAGAACTATTCTTGTTTTGGGATTTATATTTTTTCTATTATTTATTCTTTTCATGTATTTTTATATTTTTATAAATATGTTTTACTCTCTATTATATATATTAGACCCTCGAAACTTGTTGGTAGAAACTAGAGAACAAGGAGGAATTCCTGATGGCATGTGACTGACCGTCTTGGGGAACTGGTGCGTGGAACCCATGTTAGGATGCTACAATTGGTCTTGAAATATTTTTGTTATAAATTAGAGATGTCTCAATCCACGTTGATCTCACATGGTGAATTATTATTATCATATTAACCCTTTATGTGTGCTTCAATGATCAAAAATATATTATCATTGTTTGGGTTTCAAATAAATGGCATTCTTAGTTCTTGATGGAATCCTTCTAGTGACACTCTATTTATTTTATGCATTTGTAATTAACCCCCATCATGGTGTACTCATGATTACCCTATATGGTTATTTAACGAATCAACGACCACTTATATGGTGTTACATTTAAATTTACCAGGAAATCATAATAACAAATACCAATAATGTTATATAGAACATGTGGTCTACTTGTGGCCTTTATAATTCTGTGCGGAATTATATATTTAAAATGAAATATAAACCGAAACGGTGTTTTACTCTATAGTTTTTATTTGAAATTTTATATAACAAAGTGTCATTGGAAGAATCCTTGTGAAAAAATAAAATGTAAAAAGGAATTTGTAAGATATTTTTCTGAATTATGATAAGATTTTAGATATAAATTATAATTGAAATGAATTTTAAAATTAATTCCCTATATATAATAGGGAATTAACTAAATAAAGTGACAAGATATATTTCTGTATGAATGGTACATGATTTTATGAGATGTGTATTATTACAATTGAATATATTATCTCATAATTTGTTTGTTGCCTTATCCTCATGATGCGTAGATTAATTCCTTCCCTGAGATATTTTGTTGACATGACCATGACCATTGCCCGTAAAATTATTCTTATATAACTTGAAAATAAATGATTGGTGATAAAGAATACTTATCTTTTTCAATGTGAATCCTTTTTTAAGATTGATTCCATCTATTAAAAAGTAAGGGTTTATACCAGTTGTGTTATCTACATATAATCATATATCATTGGAAAATGTAGTCATGTGCTTTCATATGTTAGCAGATGTTTTTCCCCACTGTCCCAAGTATGAATCATAATTATAAAAATGACTCTCAGGTTGAATAGGTAGTCATGTGTTAAATTTGTCCTTAAAAAAGATATAATTATGATGAAATTATTTATCTTAATGGGATACAAATTATAAGATAATGGTTGGATTCTTATTAAGTTGCATAACACATATTCTTCTTTACCACTAATGGATGTGTCAGTAAGCTTTTATCTACTAAAACCATCAAATGGGGTAATATTTGTTGCACATAAATCACTTGTATGGTAAATTGGTTACTAGGATTAATACAGCTTATATTTTGTGGGATTATATCAAATAGTATGTCATTGTGTTCAAAAAACACTGAGGTAGTTTGTGATGATACACATTGTACACGTCGAATTAATTAAGTAATACAATGAACAATATGTGTTTGGTGGAAATATTTTATACTTGAGCTAGTAAATTTTGATTTTTGGTCATGACAGAGGGATAATGAACAAAAAATTGTGTAAATCTGAATCAAATGATGATTAAGATATTTTTTAAAATGAACTAGAATTTTGAAACACCATTATGTTTTTATCTTTATTTCCTTATAATGGTGACATGAATTATCACGTATCAAAGAATAATTATTCATATTTAAAAATTGAATCTGAACTAGACTTTATATAATCCGATAGATTTTCTATCTTGAATTGTTTATCAAATGGAAAAATCATGTTTTCAAAATCAAAAACCATGGTTATTGGATGATGGATCACGATCCATGTGATGTCTTCCATTCATTAGTAAACAATTAACATGAAGATCCAATTTTGGAAATCATCACATCTATCATGGAAAATCATGTTCATCCATGATGTGGGAGTAAACCAATATAATAAAATTTTGGAGGGGATAACATTTATTCTGAAACCAATGGGTTTAGTGGAAAGGTAAAATATTACTTCATATAATTCTTGAGAAAAAATATGATTATGGGTTTGGATCATGTCTTGATGGTAGATTCAAATATAGACTACTTGAGAGACTATGGAATGTAATGCATCGATTGATTGTTATTGTACTAAAGGAAAAACAATGATAAAAAATTTGGACGTGTACGATCCTATTATTGAAAAAATTAATATATTTTTACTTAAAATATTTTGTTCATTTAATCAGAAATCACATTAGTGGATAAATTATTGTGGTCTGTTAACGGTGATTGATTTTCAAAAACAGCTGAGATCTTCAAGGAAATCTATTATGGAATGAACAATTCTACCTATAGTCATTAATTGGGTACAACTATTTATAGAAAATTCCATAAATGTCATCATAGATATGGAGAGTGTTTCTCATGCCTCACTAGTACTTTGTGATATCCTGTTATAGTACTCCTACTTTATAGTGGTCCATATCTCTTATCCATATATCATCATACATACACTTATAGAATTACAATTATATGATGATCTAATGTGAGAAATTTAATTACTTATTTTTTTTATAAATATAATCCATCAGTATTACAATTAAATTAATGGAGAAATTATATATATTTAGACTATCTTGAGTCATACTAGGATTCCAATGTAGGAAGGCCTTGGATGGACTCAAAAACACCTACCAGATCATTTTTGTGACCACAAGGTGAATACCCATTGTGGGTCAATTATTATTTTGATATGTAAATGTTTTTTGTATATACTACCATGAAAATTACAAATTATTGACTATTGACTAACTTGGATTATATCCTCAGAATAATGTTGATTATTCCTATGTTATGCTATAAGTTTTGTCCAAATATTTTTTTAATTAAAGGGTGATGATCCAATGGTACTTTAACAAGTATACATCTATATTCATATTGAATAATTACAACATAGATGATATTTTTACTAATAAAAAATTCTAATATGGTTAAAATCATCAATGATAATTTATAATGAAAATATCACAGTATCATGGTTTAATTTCAACTATATATATTTTTTAATATTATTCGGTTATATAATTTTAGCATTTTTAATGTAATCAACCAAATATGGATCAAAAATGGATCTCTCTTTTTTTTATGTGGTAAATGTGGAACTACATTTTTCAATCCATTGGTTTGATATAGGTGTAATATGAATGTTGACTACGGTATTTCATGGGAACTCTATAGAAACCAATATAAATTTTTGTCAATAGGACATCAAATATTTGGTCATCTTGATAAAACATATGAGGAAAATCATTTGAGAGAAAAGGGGATTATAATATAACACATTCCAAACATGGGGGGTACCATGAATTATTATTTTCCATAAAATGTGGGACCCATAGTGGGAAAAACCATGGATTGTTAATTAATCTAATGTTGACATTATCATTCCTCCAGTTAGATGAGATAAGGGTTATGTCATCTATGTTTATTGAATTTTATATACAAGTGCTTAATATATATCTACTGACATAAGAACCACAAGGTCATTATAGATAAAGATCTATTATTGGCTATTTAAATCCAACAAAAAATTATTAGCTATTTTTTATTACCCTTGTATGTTGGATGATGTATATTTATTTCACTTTGATTTCTTGTGGATGATAAAATCTAAGGAGGGGAGGTTATAATATTCTTTGATTTTGAATCGTGGAAATATTCCAATGGAATTTTGTATCATTGTTTTGTGTAAGGGTCATTTTTTAAACAATATTATGAATTAAAATTATAATGTTATAATTCATACCTTTTCTAGTTTATTAAATTTATAGATATCTATCATTTTTATTTTTCCTATCTCTTTAGGGAATACATATGATTTTTTAAACAGGAAATTCGTATTGGTAACCCATATAACGAATAAATTTTTTCAGCTATTGGATTATCTAGAAAATGGACCCTAGGGATGGGATGTATTTTTTATTATGGTTTGAGGTATCAACCCACCAATTGTAAACCCGTTTTAATGGGTGATTCCATTATTCACTACCAATTAAACCAACAAAAATATGATGTGGATTTGGCTAATTTGATAATTATTTTAAAAAAATGAATTATTAATACTAGATGGTGTGAATGGTTTTTTTCAATCCATGTGACCCTATTGGTGAAATTAGGTTTACCTAAATGGGTGGAATATGTTTTTATGACCCATTCACTAAAGGTGACCTGAACAAGCTGGAAAACAATAGGAAAATAAAAATAAATATCTTTAGGTTTTTATATGGTGTTCAAAACCATGATCCCACCCAAAATTGATATTTCCCCATAAACATTATAACTACATTGTTAGATCATGATTATCCCTAACCACGCATCCAAATCAAGTGAGATATTGATTGTGGTAACAGTGAAGTAGTGGGTTTTTTTAATGTTAGCCAAACCATAGGGAATAACCATAATCCTCATCAAAATGAAAAATGGCTATTTTTTCCTCTCTCCCAAAATTGGTTATAACCCATGTTCCTCCCTAACTGATCCTAGAAGTCCCATGTATGTGCACCACCCATCCTCATCATTCCATAGTGTATATCCTTAATATGGTGTCTGGATTGAGCATATTCAGATTGGTTGGAAGCATGTTCACAAGTCTACAACCCCATATGATTTTCTTCCTCATCCAATTTATAATTTTCAATACATGTGGGATTTTCCCCAATTTTCAAGGTAATTTTCTATTTCATAAGTTTCTCTTCAACCAGATCAAGTCAATTCCAAGTAGTTGATAAAGGAACCATCCTATGTTTTAGGTATGTGTTAAACATATTTTTCCTTAATGTATATATTGTATATAAAGTATGACATCCTTACATGAATTGGAATAACTATGTATCAACTTTATAATATAAAATTAATAATGAGGAGATTAAATACAAAAATAGATATTAATTATAACATTTATTGTGTCATTCTAGGTTTTTCATATCAAGTAGAACCATCCCCTAAGGGTGTTATGTTTTGAACTCTATGAACATAATTACTTTAGTAGGAAACATTTCTACCCCATTTGGGTGTGGTATTAAATAATATTTATGGTAAATTATGTTTGATATTGAATCATTATTTTCTTACTGTCTAATAAACCGACCACTGCTCTATCATGAAGATCCCAATCACCGAAGATAAACCGGTCGAAATCATCAACTGATGGCCTCATATGCTTGAATCGAGCCACCAGAGTGAGGTTCAACAAAGCCAAGGCTTCCGAAAACTCGGCAGAGGAAATTTGAAGGTTCAGCAAACCATCGATCAAATCCATAACATTAGGGTTTAAAGAGGAATTTGGAAACGGGGGGAGAAACTCTGGGTTAGAGAAGACCTCATTCAAACTTGGTCGTCAGCTCCTCACAGCTTCAAAGGTTTTCCTTTTATGCTTTTACGATGGTCGTTTGATCTGCATATGAACTGTGATTCGCCATCCATGGCGGTGTGGGTAATATTTCCTTCCCTACCTTTGTCGTTTCAAAACCCTTCAATTATACGTATGTTGGGAAATCTGATTGGTATATATTTATGCTCTGATTGTCGCATCGAGACGGTCTGTCCTCCAGTGAACCCGCGGGTATGCGTCGAAGTGGATGCTTCTCGCACCCCTTTTGAATTCGTTTGGATCACAATCGGTGAGGAATACCGATGCAAACAGAGAGTGGTTTACGAGAATTGGACTAGGTTTTTTGGATCTTGCAAAAGATTTGGGCATTCAGTCGAGGTTTTCCAATGTGAACAGAGGTCAAGGATGTCGCAGGCTTATTGTAATGGGAATTCTGTTTCTGTGAACACTCTGGATGGTGGAAAAAGTGGCGTCAAGGCGGGTCCGGTATCGAGATCTATACAACTGGCTGGCATAGACAGGGATACCCATAGGGCTGGTGATGCTGGGGCTGTCAATTTATCGAGGTCCCTCAAGGTTTCTTTGGAAGGTAATCAGATCACTGAGGAAACCGCTGCTATATCGAGCCAGGGCAATCCACTGGTGTCTGAAGTTTTCAAAAGATTAAGGCAGGATTTGGGAGCTCCTGCTACTACCATGGCTAGGAAGAGTTTAGCGCTGAGTGAGGATGGAAGAGAATCCAATCTTGTGGAAGAAGTCATCACATCCAGTGCTAAGGTTGCTAAAAACCTTGATCCTCTGGCAAAGCCATTCATTTCTTTGAGAAACAGGTTCGAAGGACTCTCTGAAGACCAAGAGGATGCGGGTTTGGAGGACCAAGCGGATGCAGGTTTGGAGGAGGGTGTTGTGGTAGGAGGTGAGGAAGGTGTGGAGACCATGGAAGAACATCAAATTGATTGTTGGGTTCTTGAGACAGTTCCAGTTGTTGATAAGCCAGGGGAGGACCACCAGGTTGGATGGTTGAGCCATGAGGCAGGTACCAAGATAGTGGATAGTGCTGCTACAGAGGATAGGCGTAGTCCTGTGGTGGAGTGTCCTGTGGTGGAGATTCTGGACCAGAGGTTGGGGAATAATGTTGAATACATTGTTTAAAGTGATACTGCTGAGGATAGGCGGCTTCCGCTAATGGAGTGCAAAACTCCAACCCAAATATAGGAGAGAAACCCGGAGTTTGGTGATGCTGCTTTGAGGAAGCGATCCAGATTTGAAAGGGAGAACTCTGGGGAGGGGAAAGAGAATGTGATTGGTCCAGTTGGCCTTTCATTCAGTGATGTTGTTAAAAGTGGGAATAAGATTTTAGCTCTATCTGAAGGTCCTTTGTCTGCCACCCCAAGAAGAAGACCAAGGAAGGACTATTTGTTTCTTCCAAGACCGATGTGGACTCGATCTGCAACAAAGCGGAACAACGAGGTGACTGTGGCCATTAAAAAGGGGAGCGTGTTCACGACGGCCTGTCCAGACCAATCTGTTCTTGATCAGCTTAGGAGTGGGGTTCAAAGTTGGAGTTTTTGGAGGCATCCATATTGGGAATCAGCTGCTGGAGAAGAAGACTCCAGCTTGGGGTTCGGAGATGAATTTGTTTTTTATGATGTGTAAGCCCTTTTGGTTTTTGGTGTCTGTCCTTTTTGTAGTTGTTTTTTTTGGGGTTCCGGGACCCCTAAACAGGCCTCTGGAAAATGAAAAAAAATGATTTCTGGATTTGGGACTCATCAAAGTGCTATGGATGAATACCAGGACCTATGAATAAATAAAATATTCTACATATGGAAATGTAATTACATTTCACCTTGAGAGATACATACGTTCGTTATTATGAAATTCCATGGATTGGATCTTCGGCTATTTTATATTATATGTACAATGACATATACCAGTTTAATAATTACATAATACTATGTATGGTATCATTGGATACAGGAATTACATTACTCCATGAATGATAAATGGTTTTTTATGAACTCCATGAACACACTCATATGAATGATTTTTTCCATCGTTCTATAAGTGATATATCAATTTCCTTTTAAAACAATTACAAGTATGGGATGTTGTGGAAATTGGATGTTATGAGAAATATATGGGTTTCATCATTAGAGAACAATCTTGACGGGTTTATAAAATAGAATGGAATACATTTATCATTTGGAGATACATGCGTTCATCATTACAGAATCACTTGAATGGGCTCATAATAAAAGGTAATTATATGATGTTTTTTTAAATACATAGGACAATTGGAAGATTCTTGCGATGATTATTATACTAAATCATCTTGGTTTGGATCCTAGGCTGTTTTCAAACATATGGAATTATATTAAAATTCACCATACTACCACAAAAGTTTCTATGGTCTGGATTCACTCATTGTCTGTCATATTTTCATGAGGTTATGGGTCCTGGGACTACATTATTATAATCACATTGACTATTATGTTGTCTCCTCTTACATACACATATGGTCCTCATTAGTGTATGTATGTCTCTCAGTGTAAATTTATATATTGAAATACATATACATGATGGGATTTTAGAGATATTATGGTTTACTATGAAGAAGTTATGGGAAACTCAGTGTCCTTATAAAGTTATAGATGACATATTTACATTTAAATATACACATAACTTTTTATTATACATGATGTTTGCACTATATTCTATTAATTGATATGATAACATTATAAACTATGGTTTGTGGACTAATGATTATATCTCACACCATGATTATTACTTTATTGCATTGGGATACCTGGGTATACATCATAGATTCATGTTTTGTATCATGGATTTATGTTTTTTCTATTACATTTTTACATGGGAGAATATGAGCATAGGCCTGCGCTAGATCTCATGATGCTTATGGAGGAAAACATTCATATTTTTTTAGTGCCATTTTTATTTCTTATTATATCATATAAATTGAATATTTTTAATTTACATTGTAACACCACATGAATGTAAATGGATTTACTATTTTTAATTGGTCTATTTATTATTTATTTAATTATATATAGTAATTTTTATTTTATTCATCACTATTATTTATCATCAACTTTCATTATAATTTTTGGGAATATGGCACAGTGAAATAATAATCATGATAGTATTGTCTCCCCACCATTAAATTAGGGTACCCTTACTAAAATTTATAATTATTATTAATATGGGGACTCCCGCCTAAGTCTATGTGGCCAACTGGCATGGGGAACTATTTTATTAGCTCTCATGCTTGGGCATTACATTTTCCTTCATCATTGAAATTTATCTTCAATGTAGCTATAATATAAACCTCATTTTTAAGAGTCTACCACATGTTTTAAGAATTTATAACTTCATCAAAAATATTAATAACATAGGGTAACATCACAATCATTGAACTATGATAGTTCTACCATCAATTATAGGAACACCCCTACTATTTAGTGAACTAATAATATCCATCAACAATAGGTAGTTGGATTATTTTGAGGGAATGTAACCTCTAATACCAATTTATGTTCCAAGATTAATGAATACTATCCATCATCCAATGAAGATATGTTTGATGGAAATATTCATCAACCATGTAGGAACCATGGGAATATTATCATGGAACAAATCTATCATCACATTCACTCGTTTGTGTGTATGAACTATTTTCTAAACTCGCATACAATACTAATGAACTTTTTATACTAGCACACTTCCCGAAAATGTGTTGGAACACATTTCAATTTTCCAACATAATAATGAACTGAATATTGAAACCTTCCAATTAATTTTGTTTTAATAAAATCATTCAAATACATTGTAAAATATTCAATAAATTAACAAACTTCCTAAAATGACATTAAAATTTTATCATATATTTTTTGATTGGAAATGTCAACATCATTATTATTAAGTACATTAAAAAATCTATATAAATTTCCATATTATGTTTGTAATCATTAAAGGTAATCTAGCACCCAATGTCTAATGGAGAAAAAATAAATCATTTTAGAGGGACCATTATTAAGTTTCACTTAGTTTGGAAGCCTTTATTCAATTTTCCTGGAATAATGTTATCTAATTTATTCTCAGATCATCAACCAATGAATATTTATATGTATCTATAAAAAATAAACTCAAATATTTTTTGAATTCTATACAAAATTGATAATTCAAATATGTATTACATAAAAAAATTTATACATTGGAAATTTTTTTAATTACCTTGAGAGTCCTCCTTATGGTATTGTGTAGATAAATTACATGGAATATACTATAGATATATACCATGGTCACCCACACCGTTGTGATATATGAAATGGATATGTAAATATTATTCTTTCCTAGAAACCTCTCAATAGTGTGGTACTCACAACCCTATAAGATTATTATAGATATGTGATCGAAACACATGGTGTCGATCATATATAGTTTCCTATAAACTACAAAAAACCCTTCACCACAGTCAGCACACGAAATGAAAACAAAACTTTATTATCTTACATAGTGGTTGCACATAAGTATAATGAATATAAATCCAAAAAAGATATATAGATAGTGTTTTATAGAAATATCCTCCCAACCATGTGTTGATCCCTCATCAGTTCTGAATAAGAGATCACAGACATGATTTACCATGACTTCATTCCTTAAGAACACAAAATTATGTAGGAAACTCATTGAAAATAGATGTTGGGACACCTATCATATAAGGGTATTAGGGTGATATTCAAATAACAAAAACATACAATATTTTCTGTTATAATTGGATGATATCTCTATGACTAGGGAAACAAAACTGAAAAAACATAGTGTAAATATGCAATATGCTTTCCACCATTGCATCATCACACCATATAAAACTACCATCAATGCCTTATCGTATAGTTGTATCTATGAATTGGGAATATGTGAATCATTACACATCAAGAATAAACTAAAATAATAAAAATTCATATATATTTTATCCAATAATGTCATAACATTATTTGAGTTTAGTAGACCAGTTAACATCTGATTATGTTGGTCACATCAATGCAATGACATCCCAGTAATGACTCTAATGCATAATTAGTTGAGGGAGGGGATTTCCAAAAAACTCATTAAACTAGGACCATCAAATAAATGGTAATTCATGTTATAAATGTAAGAAAATGATGCATTTAACCCAAAAACCCATTATAAAATGACTCCTATCAGGGGTTTCTATTGCACCAAAATCACTGAGAAGCATAATTTCACAAAATAAAAGGGGTCGCAATTGATGATTCTATAATATACTTATAAGAAAGATCCCATAACACTGGGATAGGAAAATATTTACTACTTATACACCCCTTGGGTCAAAAATCCTATAAAGGATTCATGAAATATTGGAGCCAACATCAATTGATTACATTCCCTTGCGGATTTTGGGGTTTTTATATATATCACTATCACCTGGTTAATCACACCCCAAGAAGGTCCTTGAGAAATCAGTAACGACTCTATGTCATCCCCATACCTCTATACTAGGGTGAATTTTTGTATACATTACCATCCAATAAATCATCAAATTTTTTTTAAGAACCATAATTTCTAAACATAATGGTCAAAAAATTCTAATGTAGGACCATTAGAGTCCCGTACCCATAGGAATTGGGTAATTTTCATCATCATCATCACCGTAGAGGAAACCTATACTCTCTAGAGTAGGAGGTAAATATCAATATTCAGTATCACGTCTTCCACCCCTATGATGGATGAAAAATCATTTCTAAAAGGGACCATTAAGAATAAAATAATGAAAAATCCCTCATTTTCAAAACTAATAGATTAATATGCTAGGAATGTATTGTGACCAAAATCATTCCCTAATGGGGGATGAAATAGAAAAAGATAAATACGGTTGGAGTCAGAAAAAATACCTAAGGAATGTATTTTAGAATTAAAAAATTGTTACAAGATTTATAGGATGAATACCATTTCTGAATTCACCTTAGTTAATCTCTTCAAAAACAACACAAAATATATAATGGATCGGTATGAAACAGAAAAGATATGTAAAATAGAAAACATACCATGAAATGTGGGTGATTTGGTGGAACCAACTGAGTGGATTCTTACTAAGGGTCACGGGAGGATCAAAATACATGATCCTCCAAATACTGACCTACCACCACTATATTTTCAAAATTCCAATGATGAAAGAAAATTTTTGGTTACATCTTATCCACCACCCAGAAGAGATTAAATTAATTACTCTGAGGAAGGGATAGAACAATATGAGAACTAGATTCAAAATCTTAGATATCTAAATGGGGGGATACTCTAGGGAAACATTCACATTTGGTAAATAATTTATTCATATAATAATATCCTTCCCCCTGATCTAGGAATATATGATCTACATGCAAGGATAGAACCTATGTGTTAGGTCACCTCTGGATCCCACAATCCAGTGTACGTTAATGAGGAAGTCCAAGATGAGAACATATTCCCTCTATTGTAGTGATAACCTCTCCCTTATCACAGTGGTCATTCATTCCTATAATATATTGTGTACCCTCATGAAATAAAATTTGGGTTACCTCATCAATACCTTCCAACATCATTCATCTAGGGGTTTACCTAGATTGAATTAACACCAAAACATCTTAATTTCATTTAACCCTTAGCTACTCAAATGGAATTCATGGAAGCAAATTGCCAACCCAGATATCCGAAGAAGAATCTATATCCCTAATTGGTGGATGAAAAATTTCTTCAATACACTTTTGTCAATACATGATTCTCGATGATTAATTTCATTTGAGAGAAATAATAACATCCCATAAACTTCATGTGATGATGTATTCTAATGATGTTCCCTCTGATCAAATAGTTTTGATCAAAATAAGGTGTTTTTTAAGAACTATTTTATGTCGAGTGATACTTTTCTATATTAGACCATCAATTTTTACAATTAATGTATGGTAATAAATTTTTCATCAATAACTTTATATGTTTATCTCTACACTAAAGAATTTAATATTCTATGGCCAAATGGAATGTAGGAAATTTGATAATTAGAGAGTGTTTCAATTAATTTTCATGTAGATAGGTTCAACCTATTCACTTAACATCCATGTCTCACTATAGTAATTATATGAATTCTTTAATGACAATCTAGAATGTGAGAAAAAAAATCTCTGATCTATATGATTTATCCCATTATGTTTCATAAATTTGTATAAAATTTAAAATTCCTAGAAGGTTCCACATAGTGGACCCAATATAAATCTTAGATAATACCTTTAACATGCGGTAAAATATTGTTAAGGTACATACTACCACTTTCACCCTCTAAATAGTATCAGTACCCATTCGAGAATCTATGTAGGCCCCAAACCACCTAATTTATCCCATCGAGTTATTGCAAAAAAAATTCCCCTTGACCAGAAGTGAAAAGATATCAGGGTCACCCATTATTTTTGGAACTATTGAAAAAAGTGTACTCTTTATAAATTGAGAACATCACTAATTATTTCAGAATAGACATGGAAAATAACATTCTCAAGCTACCCCACCAAAGATAACTAGAAAATTATGACCTCATTGATCTCCCAAACTACTACCCTATCCATATTTTTTTGGGACACACCATTCAATATTTATTCATCTTTAAAAACACCCTCAAATTAATGGCTATTTCTATGAAATTTATTTTCCTAAATTTCCAAATAGATGTGACCTCTATAAAAATTTTCTATATAATGGAATATAGAGACTGATGACAATTTTCGGAGAGGTGTAGGCAATAGTTTTTTAATTTGATGGGTTGAAATATTATTTACGGATCCCATGACACCCTGATTGAATAGATTCACAAACAGATAATTATTCATTCACAATGTTAGGTAATAGTTAAATAAAATCAATGGTTGATTTAATCATCATCCATATAATGATATTGAAGAGGAGGTGTCTTATTATGACACTTCACAAGATTTTAATCCTAATTTTTCCTTACAATAGAATTAGAAGAATAAAAACCTCTACTTCAAAAGAGCCTATAATTATAATAATATACCACATTATCTTATTTTTAAGTGATATTTTTTGACATATTCATTCGATGATGATGAATACACCTTTAAAATGAGTTCCACATACGTGAAGGGGGGGGGGCTAAATCTATATTCATAGGAGCCGAATATTAATGGAAAAAATAAATTGTGGTCCTACCAAATAAATTTTCCACATTTCCTAGAGGACATATATGTAGCCATGATGCATGTAAAGGGACCACATATAGTAAAATAGATACACACAGGTGAAATAGATCACAAAAATATTCTTATAAACTCAGTCTTCAGACATGATAGCCTAAAAATGGTGTTATTGTATCATCAGTGCAGAAAAAAGTGGAATGACGATTTAATCTAGTCCACCAAAAGCTAATGGCTTATCAATATCTTATCAACAACAATGTCCATCAGCTATGAACATCTCATCATTAAATCTAAATATTAGGTATCATCCCAAAAACATGAATTGATTAAAATATTCCCAATTGTTCGAAATTCTAAAATAATATGAAATTTTTCAAGAAAAACTCCCAATAATTGATGTTATGCATCATTAAAATGATCTAAGATAAGCACTCATTAAGTCTCCTTAGAGCACATCAGTGTTCAAGAAAGATGTCTCTATTGATGATGTTAATTAGTTGGAGACCATTCCATCACAATTCCATGTCTCCATCCCATTCATTGAACATGATAAATATGAGGCCACTTATGGACATATTAGAACCCTATATGATTTAGGAAATCCTGATAATGGAAACAACTGAAGGGATCTGATAGAAAATGGTTATGGAATAAACTTCATTCTGATTTGGACCCCTTGACATTTGGGATATAGATATGAAGAATAATCTCATATAAACCTAACCATCCATGGGTACGATAAGAGTGGTAAAAGTACTCAAGAGACGATCATTCTCAAGATTCCATTTGGGGATCTAAAATATAACACTTAATTAATTTTTATCTATCATAAAACAATGTATAACAGCTATCTTGAAGACCTGGGTTTCACATACATATAGAAATACCTTTAGAAATTAAAAAATGATTGAAATACCCCATCCAATATAATTTTTACATACTATATGTTTTCATATCCCCAATCAAGTCTTTTGAATCCACATATGATGAGTTTTGATTCTATAAAGGGGAAGTAAAAAAATGGTAGATTACAATATATTAATTTCATACCTCAAGGGTTTGGGCACCGAAACTATGAATCCCAAGATTATGACAAAAAAGGATTATGTTCTACTTATAAACATTATTGAGGTCATACAATTGATCTTACATGTACAATTTCTTCAGGTACCAAGTAAAAACATGATAAAAATTCATATCTAAAATCTCTATGTAATGACTATTGAAGATCCAATATAAAATTTTTCTTCTCAGGATAAATCTCACCTTGACAGTGATAAGGAAGACACCATATTTTTTTACCATTTCATAGAATTACCCTTCAAGCACATAGGTGTAATAATAAGATGATTAAATAAAAAAACACTCCTCCCACAATTGAGGATGGTGACTCCACCACCATTAATGACCTCATGTTAGTATATCAATGAATAAAAGATCATCCATGGCCTGTGTTGACTAGATACTATATTAAACAGTATAAAAATAAAGACATATATATATATATTGCATTTATAAAAGAAACAAAAATATATGTTTTCATTTGAAATAATTTAGAGATTTCTGGTCAAAACCCAACTGTAGGGTATGCACCATCACAACTTCACATTGACCATTGAGGATTCAAGCAGGAATCCAAGATAATGAAACCCACGTATTCTACAAATCATAAATAATAGGTTGATAAAATGATCATGAAAATGTATTTATTTTAATTAATAATCATTATTCCATTCCAACATTGTCCCTATAATGAAAGTGAATGGGAATGTTAGATTTTCATCGATTTTAGATAATTTAATTGGCACTTCCCAGAGGACAATTTCTTTTTCAATTCACATTACTCTATATCATTGTAACTATTTGTTTTTATTCCCTTTCTATAATGGATTTATTTTTTGGAAACAATTAAATAATTATGGTCGTGGAAGATGATGAGTCCTCTAAAATCAGAGCACCTAAAGGGATAAATTTCATTAAGATCATTACATTGGGATTAATATTCGATTAATTACTTATCAATATGACATGTTTAATATTTCTAATCCCTTATTGGGATGAATATAATATCATTATTTTGACAACCTAATTATCAAATGTTTACAACGATGTAAACACTTTATGGATTTTCAAATAATATTTTACTTGTTGTGATAGAATAGTTTATAGATAACCCCCTGAAGTGAGAATTTTGGGTGATATCAAGATAATAACATTGATTTGTTGCATAAAACTAGGGAATCATGGTTAACCTGTAAAATACTAATATGATATATAAAATTTCACTCCCAAAAAATATTAAATATCTATATCTAATTTAGTGGAACCATTCAAAAGTTAAGTATTCCATTACCAAACTAGCCAAAAAAAGTCTCTCCCCTATATCATGTTAATGAAAAAAAGAAATCACCATCCAATGGGATGAATATGGCCTATATTACTTTGAGTGTGTTAATAAATAATATTTGTACCCATTATCCATTATGTCATTAAAGGAATGAAATCCACTGATCATATATGTGGCTTCCATTGAATGATAACTAAACACTCCCCTTACAGAGAAAAATGATGTGGGTTCAAAAAAACGTATGTACTACCTTATTTGAATAATGAAAGTTATTGAGCCCCATATTCCATTGTCGAGAATCACATCCAAACACTCATAATTATAGTGAAAAAACTGATTCCTTACATGGATTACCATGAAGTTCAATTTGTGTCTCGTATTGATTCACTAAGACAAATCATTATTCATACTATGTTGACTAGGTGTTTCACTGATGGTAAGTTATTCTATAGAAGCATGACATTTAGTTTTGGTTATAATATTCATTAATATATTAGGAATAGGATAATTTCATTATTACACATCCAACCAATGAAAGAACATCATTAGACACCCAACAAATAGAAGTGAATGTATTTTATTCTCACAATAGTCCCCAAATAGTGGGTATGTATTTTTATAGCACATCCTGATGTATATATGGATTGATATTGGAAAACACGATGTGTAGATTGAACTACCTAGGAATTGTATGTATTTTTTTATAAAAAATAATATTTTCCTTACACATTATCAATATTATAAGGATTTACTAATAATGAGGATAAATACCAAGCCCTCATTATATGAGGGAAACTATACAGAAAGCTATATATGACATTCTTGATCATCATGGGTTATTCAGAGATAGGGGTAAAATAGATCAATAGTTCTATCCTAATGAAGTAATTTCTTCTTATCATATGTTAGTTTAGAGGAATGAGGTATGAGTTACCTATTGAAAACATTGTGCACAATGTTCATCGAGCATGAAAAGATTAAGTTGATGAGTTGGCTAATGCGGTTATAGTCCTATAAGACCATAATTAAGATGAGGTAGTCTTCCAAATCATAAAATAATTTTCCACAAGATAAAAAATCATTCATCGTATCATGATAAGAAGATATGGGTTTCATAAAAATATTTTCAAAAAACCCAAGAAATGAAATGGGTATTATAAACATTTCCTCTTGTCATAAATTTTGGAAAAGATAATGGTTTTATAATCATTTCATCAAATAAAAACATATCTATGGAATCCCATTAAATGGAAAAATAATTACCTTTTAAAAAATACATGTTATATTTATAAAATTTGAATTTTTATTATCATGTACATATAAAATATAGTGGATGTGTGTTAATATTATTTTTTGAATATAAAAAATATGAATTCTACCTAATACATTTTTCAAATTTGGTTTTTTCAATGTATTGAGAAAAAATATTTGAACATAGAAAAAATAGTTTTCATATAAAATGAATTTCTTTATATTAAAATAGTTCATAAGTTCATTTATAACTCCTTCATAAAAAATGATTCATTTATAGAAATTTTTAAATACTATTTTCACATTTTAGTTTGTATTTTTCATAACATCAATTCCAACTTCATGTTAACAAATATAGTAATATTTTAATAATACTGTTTATAATACATTTTAGTTTGTAAAAACATGATCTTTTGTTTTATATAAGATATCAAAGGGAAACTATATTGAGTGTAACAGAAACCAAAAAATTAGTTTCATTTACTTAATGATAATATATGTTTTTTCTGTAGAAATATATTACCTTATTTTTGCATATAATGAATCGAAAACATATGAATTTCATACTAAAAAGATATATTTAGGGCTATTTGATATTTAAAATATCCAAAAGAAAAAATTATTTTGAAAATATTTATAGAAATTATTATGTTGTTACATTCTACCCCCAAAAAATGACTTTTTCTCTCTAAAATCATTTTTCATATCAATGATTTACTACTTTAATGTTCTTTTCATATAAACCCACATCGTAAAATATAATATGAAAACCTTATTTAGAATCGAAGGATAAACACATAATGGTTACCCAATGCAACACAAATAGGATTAAAATATAAAAACAATTGATGGAATGTGAAAACATATTCCTAGAGAAAAAGTGTAAATAATTACCTAGATAGATAAATATCAGCGATCAAAATAAATTAGGTGATCTAGAGAAAGTGTAAAATATAAAAAAAATAAACTGATGAATCAAAATGACTTCATTAATATGATAAAAAATTATGATAATTTTGGAAAATTATTTAATGACCCTTTTTCTGAATGTTGATAGATTATCATCTTTAGCCATTATTCTAAGAAAGGAATGAGAATATTCGATTCCTAAAGAATTATCATATCATGTGATTTATATATAGAATGATTGGTGACTATATATTAAATAATTTATCAAAAAATAGGTTAGAATATATTATCCAATATTCATAAATCCTTATATTAAATGATAATACATTAATATCTAAAAGCACATCTAAATATTAGCTTATAAAATCCCATAAATGTTTAACCATATAACCCTTTTGAAATTTGAAATTATGAATCATTGGAAATAATGTCTAAATATTTCTCAAAAATAACTCATTATTGATCCCCTTTATATCATAATGTAACTCTTATTTTTCACATTAAAAAAATGTGGATACCATCATTATCTATTCAATTGAAACATGGTAATACCGGAATTGAAAAAAATACACTTTAAAAACAGACAGGTTTCATTTTTACAAAGATTATTTTATATATTACAAATGTACAGAAATATTTTTATGTCCATCAATGATATAATAAAACATGTTTTAATAAATCCCTAATTACATTAATCGTATTCAGTAACGTCCAATTTATTTATTCTTATCCAACATATAATTATCCAAACATCATTTTCATTACATAAGGAACATATTAATGGTTATCAGTCTATAATTATATTACCATTGACATAAACATTCAATTAAATCCAATTTATAGTAATTAAGAATGAATCTATATATTTTTTGTAAATACATAGAAAAAATACATAAACTAAACAATTATTATAAAAAAATTCTTGATTCCAAATACATAAAAATAAAGATTATTCCACCTTGTATACGATTAATTAATAGTGATACCTAATCCTAAAACATAATAACTATTTGATTTCATATTTAACCTATATTATTCATATCATTAAAAATATAACCATAAAACATACCACATTGTTGATTATCTTATCTATCTTTTAACTTGGGATATCAATTTTCATATTGACTACTATTTCCACACTTAAAGCATTAAACTATCAATTTATTCATTGGCCAGTAAACATTATCATACATTGTGTTTGTTGAATTTATAATTTTCCTATTTTAGTTACATAATTTTTCTCATTATTTTTTTTCAAAACATATTTTTTCCCCTCGAAGACATTCACATATGAGATTCATTCCCTATTCATAAAATAATAGAATCTAAATTTTTATTCCTCCATGGACCCAATTACAGAAAATATCATTGAAATACTTCTTTATATTCTCTAGAGAGTCATATATTTGGTTAGGTATTAATTTATAATCATTTTATATGAAAAATGGTAAAGCATATTCAACACATGCTTCACTCCAATGAACATCACATTTGACTGCTCATTTGTAAGTTGTTTATCAAAATCAACATTAACAGAATTCATTTTGGTTCGTTTATTAACTAAAACCTGAAATGATAGTGTCATATAAAAATATCATAAAATAATAACATATAATCATGAAAATTTCATTATATAATGTACAAATTATTACACCTTTTTTTAGATATACAAAACTGTATTATTATCCTTAGAGGTATCCCTTGAATTTTACTTAGAAATATCACTATGTATGTTACTAAAGATTTATGTTGATAGTTCCCAAATTTTGAATAAATCATTCATTTATTATATAATACAAGGTCAATGACATAACATAAAAGGATATTAAATCATTATATTTTAATATTAATCAAATTAATAAAATGCAATTCCCAAGAATTGTAATCAATTAGTGTCTTTGGAAACATGGGAACATATTATTCTAACAAGGGGAAGGATCATAAAAATATCTCATAATGATATTACTCTTTTAGTAATCCTACTATAAACCATTATTCATAACCTTGAGAAAGGAATTATAAGAAAAGGGGTGAGGTCATATTCTCAATAAGGGTAAAAAATGGAGATATTTTAGATTAACAAGAACATAAATGTATGATAACATGATCAAAACATTGGAATACAATTCCCTATATATTAAATATCATACTCATGTGTTATGGAATAATGATTGGAATTTCATTTTAACATTATCATAATGGAATAACGATAATGGTCTATAAGGGTTTAATAGGGGAATAAGACCTGGAATTGTGGAATATATATAACCATAGAAACGATAAGTCAAGGCTCTTTACAAAGACCATCATAACATGTTATAAATAGGATAATCACCCATATACATACTTTTGGATTAGGTTTCCCTCTACTATGCCGTCTGGTTTTAGTTCGGGATTCCCTCCAATGTACCCTCTTGTTTCATGTTTTTTATTCCCTCTTATGTCCCATCAGGTTTTAGGATTCAGATAACCTTCCATGTACCCTCTGGTTTGGGGTAAGGGATGCCCTCTTGTGTACCCTCTTGTTTTGGAAATGGGATATACTTACATTAACCATCTTTTTTTGGAAAAAGGATTACATCTAGTGTAACCTATGTGATCAAAATATTAAAATCATTAACTAATTTATTAGAGGTATATATATGTCACACCATTCATATAATTAAATCATTCTTTCATGTTAAATAATATAACAAAACATTCATCATATTTTCTCTCAAAAAAGAGTTGGGTTTTATAAGAATCATATCATAACCGATGAAAAAAATAGGTATTATAAAAATTACATAATATTCTAAATTGTTAAAAGGATAGTGGATTCATAATAATTTCATCATTGAATATCCATCACATGAATTGAGTTTTAAAATCATTTTACCGCGATATAAACTATGGATGAGAAATAGATTTCATAATAATGTTATTATTTTAACCTAAAAAATTAAATGAAAAAATAATAATGGTTTCCTTGGGTCATATACTAATGAAATAATAATCAATATTAAAGGATTTAAACTTATATGGGGATTTATTTTTGAATACACCAAAAACAATTCTAAAGTAAAATAATATTGATATGAATATTAAATTTTAAAACCAGAATCATTTTCAAAATCAATTTAATTAAGATCACTAGGGAAAAACATATAAAGGAATATTTTAAAAAACTATAAAATATATCATGTGGTAAATATCATATCATCTTTGAAAAAATATTTTACAAATATAATATTTTTTAAAACATATTTTCCTTGAATATAAACATGAAAAATTTTAAAGAAAATTTATAATTTTTTTAAAATCATCATCTTTCAAACAAACATTGAAAACATAAAAAGAAATTATAAAACAATATAAAACCATTTTATTTTTAAATAAATTAAAAACGTATAATAAATATTGAGACTATCTTTAATTTTTTTTGAATAAATTTTTTCGGACGAACATATATTTTTGACTATAAAGAGAAATAGTTTTTACTTAAATGCATTTAGTTAATAATTATAATTATCAATGATGGGAAATATCATAAAATTATGTTATTATGTATTGAATAACCATATAAACACAATTCCTTATTATTAATTATATATGTATAAAAATATTTAATCAATGTAAGCATAATCCTAAACAATCATGATATATAATGAGATTGCAATAATAAAAGATTACCACTTTGGTAACATTAAATCATAGTACCAATGAAAGAAAAATATTACATGAAACATAAAATGTAAAGATAATATTTCTATTTATGATATATAATTTCAAATGGAATTATATAAAATCAATATAGAAATATAGTTGGGGGACATTATATCAAAGAAAAAAAGTGAGAAAAAAAATTACATTACCGATTTGGTAACCTCTTAACCGTAATCCCCATTATAGAAATATAATGAAATGGATATTTAAACAATAATAAATTGAATTATCACAATAATATAATACATTAATGGGAATTGTAAACCCCACACAATATAAATGAGAGGGAAATAAGGCATAAGTCTCACAAAAATAGATGTGTGATAGGAAAACACTTACATTCACTTTTTACATTCTTCGTACACATTCAATGGTCATGTATAATAAATATAAGATTATAATAGATATAAAATATTAAGCTATTATTATATATAATACCATATATGAATTTATTATGACATTATAATATATTTTTACTAACTATTATGTGTAAATTTAATGATTCAGGTAATATAATCATTGTTTTTCATATATGTTTTGACTTATTATTCATGATCCCCATACATAGATCATGATATAATTATATAGATATTCTTAAAATACAAATAAATACTACATATATTTACATGTATTATATAAGTATTCTAAAAAATATATAAAATATAATCACTTTAAAACTATGACATTGTTCATAGAGACGGTTGGTTATACATATCCATGCACATTGATTCTGTGTATTATCATATTAAAAGAAATAATTTGAATAAAAATTACATATATATATATGTTATTATAATATTATTATTATGACTTACATTTAATATAAACTTAATAAACCCATCTTTATTACATTCAATGAGTAATGAGAATGAATCACATCACATTGATGAGGGTATAGTCTATACATCCACAAATGAAGTTATCATATTTAAAAAATTGAAAGAATGAAGGTATGATTTATATAATAATTCAATATTGATAAATACATTATAATTATCTATATATACACTTAAAAAAATTTACTTCCTAATTCAAAACCATGGGTGGTGTTAAATTAAAAAATAAAAGACATCATTTAGTGAGGTGGAAGTACTTCGTACGCACGAATGGAAAGTTAAAAACCCATTTAATAGTGTCTCTATACGTCTTGTAAAAACCATTAGAATTAATAAAATCTCAATATATTTTTATAATACTTTTATTATGTAATATTTTAACAGTAGGAATTAATGTTTTGAGAATGAAAATAAATGAAATAGCTTCTGGAAGGGAATTAACTCATTCTAGGTAACTCCATTTAGTAGGATCCAAAGTGAATCCTTTATTGTATTTTATGAAACATTTATGCCTATTGGATGAAGGGAGAAAAAATTTGAATAAATTTTGTCTTGGGTTTTTTGAGCCACATTTCAGTGAGAGTAGTGGTAATGTGAGGGGTGTATGTTCCCTTTTATAATGGTTGTTGAGTGGTATTATTGTATATATAAAAAGGAAAATACTATTTAGAGTTTTTTCTTACATCATATTCCTAAATTATTTTTCCTTGTTTGATAAAGTAGGTTAATTAGTTTAAATATGGCTTATAAATGTCTCAATAACCTGTTTTTACGTCATTTGTTCATATGAGATTAAAATTTAACTAATAGGGAAGCTCATATTTAACTTAATCAATGAAATTAATTATAGTTAAATTCACCTATCATATTGGTTAAAATTTAATTTGAACATAATAGAAAGTATAAAATTTTCTGATTAAAAATATACAATCCATTTATCAACACTATAATCACATAACTGTAAGAAATCATTTTTAAATTAATATCATAGTCTCGTAATGAAGATATGTTCTTTTAAAAAAGGTTGAAAAGATTAAAATGTTTTAATATTGAATATTAACTTGAAATTTTTTTGATGATGTAAATTTGAGTAATATAATTTTAATTGTTATAATTATACATTAAAAACAAATAAAAATTTTATTTAAAATTATAAATAAATTAGGTGAAAATGAGTTTTAATTTAATATTGAGTTTTTTCACTATTCATAAAAATATAAAACTTATCATAGAAATAAAAAACATTACCTGAAGTGAATATTGATATTTCTCCATTAAAAATTATTTTTATTTTTTAAAATAAAAATTATATAAGTTCCATAAATTATATTTGTTGAAGGTTCTCCATTAAATGGTGCTAAAATTACCTTTTAACAAATATATATTTTTATTCCTAAATATTTATTTATTCATACCTGAAAAATATAAAATATATTCAATGATTATGAAAAATATTAAATGAATTTATAATATATAATTTTTCTTAACTCATTAATAAAAATGGTTTTTCATTTATTATGATAAAATTGTGTATGTACATAAAAAATATAGTTTTATTAAAGAATGAATTTCTCTATTTTAAAATGGTTGTTACTAAATTTTGTAACTATTTGATAAAAAAAGGTTAATTTTTAAAAATGTTTATATAATACTTTCTAATTTTTTTAAATATAATTCATAAATTCCATTCCAAATGACTGGTGGAAAAAATAAATATATTTTAATAATATTATTAATATTAGTTTTTAGTTTGGAAAAAACTATGATTTGCATAAAACGTAGGTCATCGAAAAGACCAATTTTTTTTTAATAAAACAAAAACATAGTTTTTCAAGTAAAAAAATAAAATATAATAGTTTTTTGTAGTTCGATATTAAATTCATGATGTGTAAAAAACATTCAAAATATAAAAATTTTGTAAAAAAAATTATATTCAGTTTTTCGTTAAATGAATAATAACTTAAAGATAAAACTAATTTGAAAAGAATTCAAAAATTCTCAGGGTTCTACTCATGGGGCCTAAGTGCCCTCATCAATATCCTATTTTTCATTATGTGGAACTCTATAGTTATAATGATCTACATTATTTTTTATTCAATTATTATGTAGGATATGAAGGATACCTTGAAAAGGTTTCATCCCTTCCTCAAAATATTAATCTCTTCCCAAGATGGGAGTAAAATTTATTATTCTTGGTGGTATGGTTTCATAATGGAAGCAGAAAGCCACTTCAAATCAGTAATAATAAATGGATGAAGAACCTAGAAAACATAAATTAGGAAATTATAATAGAAACCCATTTATAGTTATGTGGATTCAAATTATGATGATTTTGATAGGGTAGCTGGTTCTATTTCGGGTCACTACTACAAACACAGCCTTTTTCAGCGCTAAAAATGTCCTTTATCAGCGCTAGAAAAACGCTGATAAAGCCAGTGTAGATAAAGGGGGGGTACCCTTTATCAGCGCTTCCTTTATTTGCACTTTCATTTTAGCGCTGATAAAGGACCTTTTTATCAGCACTTTTAAAAAAGCGCTGATAAAAGTTAAAATTTTTTAAAAAAATTAAAAAATTTAAAAAAAAAATTAAAAAAAATTAAAAAATATTGTGAATCGGGTGGGAATTTATATCGCTCGATCCCCCCATTTTACAGTGTTTTTCTGCCCTTGTACAGCACCCCACGCACCCCCTCCACCCTTTAACAGTGCTTGCTGCTATATTCCCCCATGCGTGCACGCCCCTGCCTCCCACAAGATTTGAACTCGAGACCTCCCCCCTGCGCGCCTAAGCCTTTACCACTACTCTATTTTGAGTTGTCTTCCAATTCATGATATCTATATATATATAGTTATATTTATTCGTATAGTAATATATATTTATATTAATATATATATAGTTATTATATTATAATATATATATATATAGTTATATTATAATATATATATATATAGTTATATTATAATATATATATATAGTTATATTATATAATATATATAGTTATATTAATATATATATATAATAATATTAATATATATAGTGATATTAATATATATCTATATCTATATCTATATCTATATATATATATAGTTATATTTATTCGTATAGTAATATATATTTATATTAATATATATATATAGTTATATTAACATATATATAGTTATATGAATATATATATATAGTTATATTAATATATATATTTATAGTAATACTAATATATATATATGTAGTTATATTAATATATATATAGTTATTCGATTAATAAATATATATATATAGTTAGATTAATATATATATATATAGATTAATATATATATATAGTTAGATTAATATATAGGTATATAAATATTCATATATTGGTATTTTAAATAAACTGTATATTAGTTATTATTTAGATAAAGCTAATATATTTTATATGTAAATATGTTTAATTATTTATTTAAAAAATTTAATTTTTAGGTGCGAATATATAAAAAATATGTACATATAGTTATATATTTTATTATAAATAGCGGTTCATTATTAAAAAGGATGAAATTTCAAAGACATAATATCAATATGAATGTAATACCTTGGAATAAATTCAGTCCCCGCCAAAAAAAGCCAATAATACCCCCTTAAACGAGTTTGAAAATCCACAAAATGTTAAAAAATCTGGGTACCCCAACAAAAAACTTAGTTATGGAGGCCTTATGGACCTCTTTTGGCCTCGAAAAATTCTTGATCGGGGTTCCCTAAGGTCATAGCGACGTAGAGCTCATCGCAGGCTTCGATTTGATATGTGGTAGAGCTCAAACGGACACCCGGATCAACAGTTATGGCCGTTTGAAGTTTGAGTTGGGTTTTCAACATATTTTTGATCTTTTTTTAATTTTTTTAAATTTTTTTAGTCCTCAAATTGTTATTAAATGACTATTACTCCATAATTATTATCAAATTATTAATTAAAAATATTTTTTTTAATTTTTTAAGAATCCATTTTCACTAAATATCTTATATATATATATATTATGTATAATAAGTGTAAATGTACATTTATACTTATCTAAAATATATTTAAAAATTATATATTATATTTATATAACAATATAACTATATTTATATATTAATATATTTTTTAATTTTTTTTTGAAGCCGACCCTTTATCAGCGCTTTTAAAAAAAGTGATGATAAAGGGGGGCGCTACGAAAAGCTGTTTTTGTTGTAGTGGGTTTAGGAATAGATTCGTTAACATATCATAATTCTATATGTGAGTCCCAGTGTAGGTAATAATTCCCCCTAATATGTGGTTATGAACCGTGCCTTCCATCCACTCCCCCAATGAATATTCCAAAGCATTGTTGGGTTGAAAACCCAAAATCACCCCATACCATAGGAATGTTGGTTAATACATTGTTATGGATACAGGAGTTGTTGTGACATTAATGGTAAGATAATGAAATGGTAATCCTGATATGAGTGAATGTTCAACACAATCAACTCCCCCATAATCATCCGTCTGTCCATATAAAAATTTCAAAAGAAAGAAAAAATTATAAAACAAACATGAAATAAGGCTAGAAATGAATAACTAGATCATTAAAGGCATTCAGATAATGTCTCTTAAATATGGGGATAATCCAGCGACATTCTAAGAAAAGAGGGTATGAATAGGAAAAAGTTAATTTTCAGATTAATGTATAATTGTCTTCCAAATTAAAATTTAATGATTAATTCATAAGAAATGAGTGTTATATTTTAAATGGTATGTTATAAATTTTATAATTTTATTAACTATTAATTTTTAAAAGGGTTATTTTCTAATAAAATATTTAATTCCTTCATATATATATATATATATATATTTTTACAAATAATAATTAAATTTATAATTTTTATAGAATTTAAAAACCGAAAGATAATTTTTTAGACAATAAAAATTATTAATAATCATGTATACGTTTATTATTTTTTTATAGGTGAATATAAAATCTTATGACTGTAAATATATTTATATTTGGTAAAAAACATTTTACTGAATAACCTTTTATTATCTAAATAAATTATATTTATCAATAACAATTAATTATTTAAATTAATATTATTTATAATATAATAAAAAAACAAATTTACTATCATATAATAGTAGTTACCAAGCATTGAAGAGAATAAATTTATTTTAAGCTTTAGAAATATACATATTCCAAAAATCAGTTTTATGTGTTTTTTTATAAAATTATAAAAATAAATAAAAAAATTTAGAATAAAAACTAATAAATTAACTTCATTTTTTATTTAGAATAATAAAATTATCTTAACAAAATTATACGGTATTTTTAAAAAGAATACTTTTGAAAAGTTTGAAAAATGCTGATTTTTTGAATAATGTTAATTTTGAAACAGAATTATATTTCATGTATGCCTTCCTAATTATAAAACCCATTTTCAGGATCAATGATTTTATTCATGATTAATGTAACTAATTTTAGAACACCACATTGAATTTAGAATCCCATGCATTAATTTTTGGAACCTAAGATATATTTTATTCTAATAAAATCATATTTTTTGATCAGTTCATTTAATATTATAATTAAAAAGATTCAATTTTTCCAATTAATTTAATATAAAATAACATTTATATATTTAATAAATATCATTCAAATTATTTGGAATCAAATCTCCACATTATTATATGTTCTAAATAATTATTTCATCATTTTTACACCAATTAAGAAAATAAAAAAACGTTTTTAAGGATTTTTTTATTATATTGAAACAAATTTGAGAAAATTATTTAAATTTAATAATAGAAAATGGATTAAATATTTTTTCAACAACATGATAATATTTTATTAATGAGATGAATTTTATATTTTGTAATAATAAATTGTTTCTAGGGTCTGTTTTATTACTGGTACAAAGGTAAATTTTGTTAATAGGGGTTAAATTAAGTGATATATTGTCAGATAATTCTTAATATAATATAAATTTCAATTAATGTAATGATATAGAAAAAAGTAACATATTTTTAAAATAGAACAAACTTTTTACCACATTCAAATACAATTGATATTATATAATTTTAAAATAATGAAATTTTCAATGAGTATTGTTCCCCTCCCCTATAAAATGGAACCTCTTCTCATTAGTTGTCAAAAAACATTGATCAATATAGCTCAAAATATATCTACATAATAAACTCCATAACTATCCACCCCTAAGACAATATTCTCTTGCTTCCCCAAAAAAAAAATTGAAGTCAAATGGTGTAATCTAGTGCACCATATCCAAGGAAGAGACATATGTCTAAAACGTTTTCATTCTTGTATATTTCTAGATATACCACAATAAAATATATTCAAACCATCTAATCATTATTTATTTATTATCATCAGTGCAATTAAATTTTATTACGATGGTATAATAAAAAATTTCCATCTCCTTTCCTTCATGTGTGAAATGAAAACATTTCTTACACGTAGATGTGGAATATCACCTCAATGTAGAGATTTAATTTTTTTGGTATCACAATATAAATTGGATAATAAAAATGTGAAATTAATTAATAATTTTATCATTTTATTAAATTATTATTATTTTGGAAATATATGATATATTATTAATTATTACAACTCCATCTATTGTTACATGATAACACAACACATTTTTATGTGCGGACTACCACCTCTATGAAGTGATGTGATTCATTTTTTCATTCACATAATGCATGTACCATGATAAAGTAATGACCTAGACATAATATTTTACATTCTAGATAATTTTAACCAATATTAAATTTATTAGATTCCAATTTTTAATTTAGGTTTATATTTTTAGAGATATACAACTTAAATGATACATAAGAAACTCATATATATAAAAACTGGAAACATATAATAATTATCCATATTTCTAAATATATAAAAAACGTAAAATAAAACATGATTTATTTAAATGGAAAATCTTTAGGAAATTATACTTAGAATATTTATTTATATTACCAATTATTATAGATTTTGATATATATTCCTAAATGTAGTATGTATATGAAAGGATAATTAAGGGGAATTAAAAAGAAAGAAAGGTCATTATTCTAGTAAAAACATATAAAACCACAGAATGTTTTACCTTTTCCCCAAATATTCATAGGGTGAAATAAATATTTTATTTTCAAATAATACTTGGAAAAACGTTTTATGAAATAAAATCATTAAATCCTACAGCATGAAAACCAAAAAAGAACATTTTGTAATCATAGAGGATCACATTCATAACTCATTTTAATCCCAATTCCAAAATTAGTGGATCCTAATTAATTCCATAGGGGGCAGCATTCAATGACACACTCCTTTATTTCATAATATACAAGGAGAATTATATAAAAAATTGGAGGACTATTTAATTGCAATCATTTTGTAATCTATTTCGGTCTCACCTAGTGCTATCTCGGTACAACCATCATAGAAGCAATATTGAGCTTATCATGAGTGATAACGGGACCCTTCATATAAGTTATATCAGGGGAACCAATTTATCATATAATTATAAAATAAATAATTATTAATTTAAAAATTAATTCTCACATATTTCAATTATAAAAATTTTGGGATCTTCATTTAAAATCATATTTAATATTATTTTGGTTTTCAAAATACATATTTATATAAAAAAAATATTTTCAATACAAATATAATATTTTAGATTAAAACCCTATTTTCATTACGAAATTACCTAGAAAAAGATTTTTTATTTGAATAAAACATGATTTTTTATAAATTAATTTAAGAATCATAAAGTGGTTATAGTAGTAGGAAATTTCGTTTCCAATGTAAACGTTGAAATAGAAAAATCATTTTAACGTTTGTAATGAATTAGAAAACTTCCCAAAAAAATATTACTTAATGAAAATATTATTAAGAATTACATAAATTTAATTTTATAAAAATATAATTTCCATATAATTACATTTGTGAAATAATTTTTAAATCATTAATATTGGAAAAAAAATATGACTTATAGAAAATATTAACAAATGATTTTATTAAAAAATGAATGTCTATTATCGATTTAGAAACAATTCAAACATAAGTCCCAAATAGGAATAATAAAAATGAAACATAAAATTTCTATGTAGTATTGAAATTATTGATATGATATCTCATTGGGGATTCATATGCACCTAATAAAATAATATAGTTTTATAAAACACTAAATATGCCTCATTGAAAGGAAATCGAGACAATGCCTCTTACATTGTGCTAGATTCCTCCCATATATTATTAATCATCAAAAATAAAAAAATTATTTTATTCATTTAATTTATTATAAACCTATTTATGTTTAATTTTTTATTAGTTTTATTTATTCCATTTTTTATATAAAATTACATAATTGATTACATTGACTTTATAATTTTTCTGGTATTTAACATATTTGACCAACCTGACTTGATTAGGTTATCTATGGATAAAATTTATTTATTCAGTCAATAAATTCATATAAATTATGATATAATTATTATTTATTACATTATATATACCACTATTAAAATCATGAGTTACCCTTATGAAAAAATAACTACATTACAATCATTGAGATGGTAGGTTGTAAATATACATGAGTGACATTTAATGTTTTTTAATGATAACTATAAACTGAAGGTAAGTAATATTTTATCATTAAATATTTATAATATTATTATACAAATTATTATTTCATTAAATATACTTATATATGGTATCAAGGTGTTTTGTTGATGAAACAAATAATCACATCACATCGTAAAGATGGTAGTCCATAGGTAATCATGAACGATTTAATCATTTTTCATTGAATGACGAAATTGGTATATTATATTTTTATAACAATAATTAATTCATTAATATCATATTTATTTTATTTATATAACTTTTAGTAGTTAACATTATCCATAGAAACTTCCATGTGAAGTGTTAGTAGAAAATAAATCGCATTGCTTCATGAAGACGTATTGCTCTATAAACACCAATAAATATAACATATCCCCCATTGAATAAAATTTTAGAGGGTTTATTTAATATAATTATCAGATAAAATAAATATAATAGAATTATAATATTTATACATTAAATAAATAATTATAAAAAACATTATGAATTGATGACGTAAAATAAATGACATTGGATCGCATAGCGGTAGTACCCCATAAACACAACTAATGATTTCATATCACATTTGATAGATGTGGAGATTAATCAAGTTATTAAATTAAAGTAATACAAAATTTACATATGGTAGATACTAGTTATATTATATAAGTATAATAATTAAAATTTTATAAATTTTGAATAATAATTATTTTAGATACACTTAGCTAACCAAGATATATCTTCTTCGGACAACCATGATTTTTAAGCACTAAAAGCCTTCATAAGGTGAATTTATGATCAAACTATGGGATAATTGTCATGGTGGGAAAATTTGTGGATTATATTTGGGTTGTGATTGAATGATACAATGACATATGAATATATGAATATTAGTGGATTGGTAGTGTCCATTTTAATATTAGGTGAGTGGGAGAGTTGTACATTCTAAAATGAAAAACGTATACCCTTGTCTTCCAAATTCATGTAGGATAAAAAATAGTCCATTATAGAGAAATAGACATGATAAGGTATAAATAAGGGAATTAAACAAAATTTAATAATATTTGTTATTTAATTTTAACAGATGTATTATTATTTTAAGTCTCATGTAAATCATTATTTACCTCTACTATAATAATTATATTTTCAATATTCAATATTCAATGTTTTGAAAATATTAATTATACATTATTTTATAACATAAATTATATTTTTTTCAAATATGGAATATATTTTACAAAATTCAATTCCTATAGGTAGAAAATTTAACAAAAAATTAATTCTACTGATGGGATGAAAAGTTTGTTTTCAAGAATTGTATTTTTCAAGGAAAAAAATATGTAATATCATCTCTATGAAAAATAAGAACAATTTTGTGAATTTAAATTAATATTATGAGACATATAATATATATATATATATATATCATATATATCATTACTCATTATGGCTTGTTTTAAATTTTTATAATGGAGGGGCATTATGTATTTCAAACCCCTTTTCAGACAAAACAAATTTACTAACATAAAAATAAGCTTATACTAAATTACAATATTAAGTTGATTGAAAATAAATTAAGTGTGACAAATATCGATGAATAATTATATTTTTACTATATATCATATTCCAAACATATTGGGTTGTAAAAATTACTTAATTTTTTGCAATGACAATGCATTGATACAAAATGGTAATAATTTTTACTATTCACTGGAATATCTATATTTTCAAAAAAAATTCCAAATTTACCACCAATGTTAATTTTTATATGATTATTTAAATAATAAAATTTATATTTTTAGAATTAAAATTTTATAATTTAGAAACTAATCCTTTAGATATAAATTTAAAAATAATTATTTTTATTTTCAACAATTTTTGGGATTTAAACAGTTTCTTAATATTTTTATAATGAATATATTTATCTATTTAATATTAGATATTTTAATATTATTTATTCTATCATTACCTAAATTGTTACATTATTCATTTATTTAGGAAACAATATAGTCACAATTTTATTCAATTACTAGACAAGTGGTGATATATTTCCATTATAACATTTTTATATTACCATGTTTCAAATTTTATAATATGAGTTTTTCCATAAAATCCTAACCTAGTGAATGACATGTTTCCACAACACTTGTTCTCTATGTTAAAAAATAAAAATAGTTTGATACTCATTATAATGACTATCTTCAATTTTGAATACATTGGGGCTAAAAAAATGAAATAAATTTGGAATATACTTCATTAACATTCATGAATCAAACGTGTTTTAAACCTCAGATAAACTCAAAGATAATTCCACTTGGTATGATACTAATCTAAAGATCTCTTTAATTACATATGGTCCAATGAAAATGGTTTTAACATCCCCCTTTCTATTATACAAAAAACACTTTTCCAGGATGTTACATTTAGAATGAAATATTAAATGACCTCAAATGGAAGATAATTCATCTTGTTATTTAAATAACACCTATAACAAACCCACATTTTGTGTATTTATTTAGATTTAATTTTATCTTTTTCATATTTTTTATAACCAAAATTTAATTTTGTTACAAAAAATCACTATGTTTTGATTGTATCATATGCAACCCCATGTAAATATTGTGCTATATGAAACACATATATTTTGTTGTTATTCATAAAAAAATATTCTTTTTCATTTGTTACATAAAATATCTAGTCCCTTCAATATCATATTTTATGTTCATGGTCGAGTTATGCCAATTTATAAAATATTAGTAATATTGTTAATAAAATATTATTATTATTACCACCTTTCCAAGGAAATATATGATACGAATAGGTTTAACTAATGCGTGAGAATATTTTTTAAACACATATTTAAAATAATGCCATCAATAATTAATTAACTGGAAATGAATAAAAGAACTTCTTGAAAATGAATAAATTCATAATCTAAGAATATTGTTTCCCTATGTAAAAACACTATTTTATATTAACAAATTAACTAAATAACTATTGATAATTTTTTTAAGATTATTTATATATTATACATTAGATAAATATTTTAATAGCCATCTCATATATTTGATATTCATAAAACAATACTAAACCCAATTATATAGGTAAACATAATAATTTTTCTAAAAAAATAGTTTTTCCACCTTTTAATTGAAAACTTATTTTTAATATGATATGTCACAAATTAATGAATTTTATTTGAAAAAACAAAATTCTATTTTCCAATAAGAATATAATAATTTACTCTCGGGTGATTTTTAAATTTTTTATGAGAAGATTCAATTATTGATGAATAGGGAAATACAATAAATTTTAAATCAAAACTTATTTTTAATCTAATTATGTTTTATAGTTATAATTTATTATAGTGGTGTTTAAAAGATTAATTATAGAAATTATAAATAATAAATTAAATTTTTGTCATTTTAATCAATTTCACATTGAAATTGGATAAGAAAACATTTCAATTGTTCAACGTTTTTACATTAAAAACAAAATTATTGGCCAATTTGGGGTATTAAAGTTAATATAATTTTGTCCACATATGTGATTAGAAATTGTAAAAATTGATTCAATACTTTTGATCATCAGAATTTATAATATCTATTAAATTCAACTTTTTTTGATAAATTTTTTTTAGTGAATGTTATTAAAAATAATTACGTCGATTAAAAGAGGAATTAGAATAACATAGGACTAAACCTTATTCTTAAATGATCAAATGACCTACATAATTCTCAATAATCCAATTTATGACCATATTTTGACCCCATACACCATTATTATATATTTTTACAATTATAGGGGCCACTTGGCAAGCTAATAATATCGGTGGAGTTCCCTTTTAAATAATTTACCTGTATATTACTGTTCTGCCACTACAAAAAGGAACCCACCCCTAAAACATATTCTCACTTATAAATCACTTGTTATCCACAAAAATATTCTCTAATATTCTCCCTAAATCATTATATTTATCCTAGAATTATCCCTTTGGGATTAAATCCTTCTATGTAACCCATTTGGTGAAGACCAAAAGGAGTTCTCAAAAGAAGAGGTAACATCATTTCTCAACAAAAATTTGTTTGATGTTTATTATATTCTACATAAATTCTTCTTAGTACATGGTTATATAATAAAATAATTATAAAAAATATATTAAAATGTTTTTATTCTATTTTTTATACTTTCACATACACACTAATCCATCAAATGGGTAACAATATTAATATTCTTTTCTATAATGAACTATTACCTCACGAAATGATGTTGTTTGTTTTTTAATTACAACTACTCATGGTCGGTATTTTTTATGGAAAATATATTTTTATATGATATTTACTATGTATTTATTATTTTATAATTATTTTAAAAAATATACCTTCATTATTAGCATTATGTGTTAATATGATAACTTCGTTTGTGAATGTGTTGACTACTGCCTCCTCAAAGTGATGTGATTCGCTCAAAAATTATATTGAATTAATTAATGATGGTTTTAGTAAACATAAATGATATATATTACATTATAATATACTATAAATATGATATATATAAATTCATATTTATTTAATTTATGTACATTATTTTAATATGAAAATTAAACCGAGACAATACTCATTCTTACGTACGACATGTCGTCTCCATGAAAGGTGTCTTCCATTAAAAATTGATATATTGATAGATTATTATTAATATTTATAAAATGAATATATATTTTACTTATATCATTTTTTACATTATATAAAGAATTATATTTTTATCTATGTATGATTAGGATGAACAATAAGAATAACAATTTACCTAAAAAAAGTTGATATTACTCAAAAAATAATGTTACCTTGAATTTGATAGTAAACAGGTAATATAAAGTAACAATAAAATAATATATGGTATTAGATATAATAATATGTTTCATTATATTATTTATAATAAAACTATATTTATTATTCAAAAACATTTACATGTACAAAGAATGTCAGGACAATAGGTAAGGGTTTTCTCATCTCTCTTTTTTTCCATGTGACAGTAGTCATGTTCACCTCCAATTTATTATATGTAGTGTGTATATTACACATTTAATTATTATATGATTCTCATAGTTAAATTTATTATTATATACATATACATTATATGATATTTCATTCATGAGGACTGTGTTTCAAATGTTACCATATCTGTAATGTAATTTGGTCTCAATTTTTATTATTTGAGACACATTCCATGTTATGCACCTATATTATTATATGAAGACTATTCAATTAAAATTTATTTCTTGTCTCATGAATATAATTATTTCCATATTATATCAAGAATAATTTAATGTATTTTTTATTTTGGGATAATTATTCAATGTTACCATGCTGTAGGAGTTTATTGCAAAAATCTGATTGTTAATGAGGATTGTTTATGATTATTCATTCATTGATGAATAATTATTATCTATATTTATATAAAATTCATTATTTATGTTATCCTCTATTAATTTATGATATATGCAATTATTATCACAATTTTTAATCTTTTTTAATCTAGTTATTTAAGAATGTTTTTTAAAATGTCTAACTTTATCTCCACACTCAGTCATAAAATGTGTATTCCATCAAATTCCAGTTTTCTAAAAATGTTATTAAAATTTATCTACTATTATAATATTATATTTAAAACTAATTATTACTAATGAGTTTATTGTAATGAATAATTTTTTTTTAAAAAAATAACTATTTTTTCATTCTATGCTCTTGACAATTTTGAAAACATTTAACAGCATAAATGGTATGTTTCGAAAGTATGGATTTAGTTTTCCTCATGAAAATACACCATTTGAGTCATACATTGCCTAATTAAGTTATTCTATAAAATGAAAAAAATTCTCTATTACTCTATACATTCATTGTATTCAAATCGATTTTCAGATAAAATGGTTTTCAAAAACAAATTTGTTTTAAGAAATGTATTAAATGATTTTCAATGATTCTGATATATGTATAAAAAAAATTTATTTTCAATGAAAATGATTTCAATGATTAAAAATATTATTTTATATGTATTATAAATTATATAGGTTTTAATAATGTTTTATAGAATTATGTATATGTTTTCTGTTATTTTTCATAGAAATGGTTTTCAAAAATGATATCATGATTTAATTATAGGTTTTCATGGAAAAACGTTTTCAAAATGGATTGGAAGCATATTTTATATGTTTTCAAGTAAAAATGGTTAAGAAATATTTTCACGATTCAATTAAATGTTCCAATGGAATATATTTTAAAAAAGTTTTCAATGAATCCATTATAATTTTAAAATATATTTTCAATGAAAAAGGTTATCAACATGTTCTATTTCTTATTCAATATGTTCCCAACAAAAAAGAGTTTCAAAATAATTTATCTTTTGGAAAGAAATTTTTGAAGAATAAAGTATATTTTCCTCATGAATATTTTTAAAAGTTATTTGAAATTATTTTTTATCTATGATGGAATCCATTGGTTCTTCAGATGCCTTTTCTAGGGATATGATCAATGGGTTCTATTGATATTCTATCTCTGAATGGTTAATCATCTAATGGCATGATGTTTATAAATCATGTTTCAATTTCATATATTTTTTGAAAACTAAACCCATTTATAAATCATGGGTTATTTTTTTAATAAATATACTTATGTTTAAAGGGTTATATACATATAAAAATATCTTCTTTTAATAGGTTATGATTTGATGAAATGATTATAAAACTTATCCCTTATTTCATTTGTTATGATATGATTACATGTTTATGATACCCATTTAATTTCATTGATTATGATATTATAAAATATTATGATATTATGGAATAAATATGTTTGATTTCATTATTATATGGGTGGGACCTATATCTCCCCCTAATTCATTGGGAACTTATTTATCTACCATGAGATATAAATTGCTAGAACAAGGATTGAACTCAGTTTAGTAATGGATCTTGTTTGTTTAGATGATCTTGGGAGTTAACCATGACCACTAAGACGGTTGGGGGAGGGAACCATGAATACTATGATTGTATGGGGAGTAATATCATACTTTTAATATGTCCTTGTATGTGATTCCTTGACTACTATAGATATAATTTTATATACTTATCTATATGCCAAAAATTCATTGTCTAATTCCTATGTTATTCTTTTGCTGATTATTCTCCCGATTACCTTATGATTCATGTGTTACGAGCTTCATATATTTATTCCATGACCCATTTTAATTATCAATGGTATATATAGTGTGATATTATAATGTTATGGTATTTTTCTCATACACTTTTGAGCATGTGTTTGCTTAATAGTCTTCTTTTTTACTCTTACTGAGAATCTATGCTCACCATTTCATATGTTTCCTTTATATAGTTTATCGTGAATGCTTATAAATAGAATTAATTAAGGGGAATATATTAATGGGAAAAATTGAAGATCCATCACCATGTTATAATATGTTGTTCCAAATTTCAAAATACACTAAACTATTAAAATAATCAGGAATATAATTTTTAATTTTCTGAATAATAATATAAAGTAATTAAATATACATGTATGTTAATCATGGGATATTGTAGTTGGTATCAAAAGAATTTTTTTGTCAACCTTTAGATAATAAAATGAAAAAATATTAGTGTAATTTCTAGGGATATTTCATAATATATGTGTAGGGATTTCTATAAAGTCTAGGAATGGTTTCATAGATTTAAATATAGGTTTTATTATTTGTGAATCCTATAGAAAATTCCAAGATTTTTTGTAATAAACTGTGAAATTTTTTTCTCACACTATGGTTTTGGGTTTTATTCAATGGAAGGATCCAAAAATGAACTGGGTTAACATTAACATCTTTTGAAATTTTTTTGATGAGTAGTAAAATGAGAGTATCACTATATTAATGGGTGTTTTAATCATGCCTAATCTATTTTCAATGAACATAATTAACAATGTGTTCCTAAAAATGAATAGGAATCAATAAATATGATAAGGGAATAGTACTATGAGAGGTTGTGTAATGAATACCTTCAACGTATGAAAGTTCATTTTCCATCATGTCTAGAATGTGGAAGAAATGATATAGTGAATATGAAAGAGTAACCTGAAGATGTTTTGAATATGTAAAATAAGGAAATAGCTAATTTAACTAAAAATAGAAAATGAAGAGTTAAGTTCATTAAATGTAAGGAAATATTGGCCTCCCTAAGGTAATACCAATAATAGAACATGTTATGTCTCAAAGGAATGAGAATTATGAAAAATGATGTCCCTAGAGGAATGATTGTGAATGGAATCATCAAGGTGGTATGAGTAATTGTTATTGTTGGTTAGATTATGAAACTTAAGACGGGTTAAATTGAGTTCATATAAAAAATATTGGTATTCATTTTATTGAAAAGATTCCATTAATTTAAAACATATCAGGACAGTTATTCAAAGTATTGAACTTATAATAGTCAGAATATTAAACTAAATTTTTATAATATTGATTATTTATTGATAGTAAAGACATGTGATGTTGGTATAACTTTAAAATTTTATCTAATAAGACAAAAAAGTTATAATTACTAACTAAGCCTAACTATCTATGTGAAATTTTGTTTTTTGAAATACATGTTAATACAAATAGAACTAATTTTGAGAACATATCTGATAGAAAACAAGAGGTTCAATATCAGGACAAGGCTTAGTCACCTCAACATGGTGATAAGCTTCGATAAATAATTCTATGTAGATAATTTTTTTGATCTACACTTTTGATCAAATTTTCCACAATAATTTACTACTAACCAGTTCACACGATCTCTACCAACGTTCTATATGGGTAAAAAATACAACTAGGTCACGAAGTACCTCTAAAATAGTTCTACGTGGAATAAATAAATGAAAAAAAATAATATTGTGTGAGGATATTTAGTATCCTCTAGTTCATTGCTAGAGACAATGATTATTTTAAAGATAGATTCACACACTACTTAAAAATGTAATAAAAAGTCACACAATAGAGTAATAAATATTAGAGGGGGTTGAGAATTCTATGCATGTTATGATATTAAGTAATAAATATTAGAAATATGCACACACTACTTCATTGCTGCAGAGTTGTTGGGAATGTTGGAGGATAGCAGTTCTCTAGTTCACAACATGTATGAATGAAGAGTTCCTTATCTGTTCATCCTTTCTGTATGTAGTCTGTGTGGGTATTTTATTATGTATATGTTTATCTGTGAATATGTTTCAAGCCTGAGATATTTCTTATTTTATATAATTTATCATAAACAATTATTTTTGAGAGAGGTGTTGTCATTATACTATTGACATCCTCGTTAAAGTAGTCTTCAAAAATCATTAAATTAATCATTCACATTAAAACACTCAAAATGTGACTGTTAAGAATAGTATTAAATATTAGAAAATTTAAATAGTATATCAGATAATCTTTTTTTGGTGAATAATGAGTCAGTGACTCATTTCATTGGTGATTCCTTCTATCAGTATCATTTTCTCATTCTATCTGTGTACCCTTCGGTTGGTTTGTACGACTTGCGTCGACTGCACCATGGGTCGGTTTTACCTGTCATCGGTATCACCATGGGTTGGTAGGTCTTTCCTTATATTACTGAGATAATTTAAATGTTGAAAACTCATTTGAACTATTGTCGAGACATTATGTGTGTCGGTATTGGTGATTACTTTTTGTTGTCAGCATCAGCAAGTTAGACTTATTCTGTTGGCATTGATGACTCAATTAAATGTCAGTGAAAGCTTCTCATACTTCGGAAAAGAAAATTTTACTATCATACTATAATAAATATTATCATAATGTGTAAAATTATATTTGACCATATACAATCATAATTAAACATATTGAAACTTAAATAAAGAGTATTTAAATGATTATAAATGATTAATAAGATTTGACATTCTTCGTGATTTTTAAAACATGGACTGTCATACAATCATAAATATTATCAAAATGGGTTATACATATATTTGATCATAATTAATCACAAATACATTTATTGAAACATAAATAAACATGATTTAAATTATTGGAGACAAATAATATGACTTGAGATGATTTCTGATTATTAAAACCAGATGAGGTGGCAAAAAATCTACTATGGACCAAAAATATCGATTTTTATTATTATCAAAAATCATGGAATTTTAAATTACAACCACAGTAGGTGTAATATAATCATTATAAATATCATCTCCCACTATGGATGAATTTTATCAATATATAGATAAGGTTCAATGGTAAAATTAGTTGTAATTGTATCGAAGGACACAAAAATAATGGTATTAAATACTAAATCCTTTTCTCCCAATATGTAATCAGAGGAAAGAAAAATAAAATACATAAGAGAGGTATCAAAGGTAAATTAAGTGGTTATAATGTGAAACTATTCTCCCCCTTTTGGGATTATCAAAAGTGAACGGGAATCAAATTTTAAAATCAACAATTTAATGAAATCAAGGGAACAATCGAGTAGGAAACAAGTATCAAATGAATGAGATGTATCAGAGAATAACATATATAACACAAATATATTAAAGGAAAGATAACTTAATTAAATTCAATAGAGATAGACAAGGTATTAAAATATCTTGCAAAATAAAAAAAATACAATACATCATCCCAATAATATCTTACCCACCATACTTCTTATGGTCAAGAGGATATTTCCCTTTCTCTATGGGATCTATCGAAGGCCCAGTACAAGGTGGAGGATGAGAGGTAGGAGGGTATGAATTGATCTTTATAGAAGGTAAGATAAAACTTCCTAAAATAGTAGGGGCATGTCTGGGCTCTTGTTGTGATAAAACAAAAGATTGATCATGTGTTGTGATACCTTGATGAATTTTACCGAAATCATACGAAATTGTCATCTGAGGTGGAATTACTAATCTAGTAGGTCCAATAGTTCCACCAATAGACACCTCAATTTCTACGCTCTTCACATGAAGGTATGGATTCAATATTTTGATGAAATTATCAATGATTTCACCACTATACTCCATTCATTTCTAAAAAACATTTTTATTATCTAGTAACTTGTCAAGAAGATGTGTTATGTCCTTCAATTATTGAACTAGATCCATAATAGCTTTTTTCACTACAGGAAATGTCAAATTCTATGAATAATATTTAAAAAGGCCTGAAAACTGCTTCGTATTACAAATCTTATTGAAATAATAATCCTCCTTCTCTATAATATCTGAATTGGAAGCCTCAGCACTCCTTGAATAGAGCCTGACCAAATCATATTCATAGTCACTATTATTCTCAATTATTGTAAGGATTTCCAATCCAAAATCCCAAAACAACAATTAAAGCTCTTCCTTAACAACTTTCATGACATCCTCAATTTCCATTTTTATAGAAGTTGTACCAATGGTAGAAGGAATAGTAGGATTAAAGGGTTGGTTCTTAAGAGTTCTAAGCACTGTCAACAGACATCCTTTATACTCTAAGGATCAGGTGATTTATTCTAGAGACAATACCACTCATTTCTATTCTTGTCATGGTGGTTTTTGAAATAATTTTTTCTCAATGTTATTATGTTTGGTTGAATCTTATATATAACCATCTATGAAACATTAATTAGATCACCCTGATTCACACCATCAGTCTAAACTAGAACATGAACATCATGTACAAAATGCATCATTATTCTATTAAATATTTGAGAGCATGTAATTCATTAATTAGATGAGTTTTTTCCAATCATGATTTTGGTATCTCATGGACCATCTAATAATGAACTAATACTCTCACAGCTGAACATATTTCAACGTTTAACTTCTCAAAATATGACCTAGGGACATAGTCACTTAGAACAGAAACAACAGAAGGAATAGGGACTAAGGCAGATGCCACTACCTTAGGTTTCTCAACAACAATATGCACTTGAACTGGTGGTTTCTGTGGAACTGCTACACTATCTTTCTCATTATATTTAGTATAACCTATGTCACTAAAAAAATACCCAAGATGTTTTTTCCATTCAAATAACACGGAGGGTTCCAAAAGAGTTAGTGTGTTGACTTTCACTCTTCCATCATGAGGCTCCTCATCAACATGATCTCTTCTATCTTGAAGCTCCCACTCAATATGTTCTCCCCTCACAATTGGCTTACCCATAACATGAGGTCTCTTTCTTTAATAAAATAACAATGGTTCAAGGATAGCATAAGATACCACTTCTCTTTGAGTTTCAACTACACTTATTTCATGAACTGGAAGTGTAAAAGGTTCTACAATAAATTCTGAAATAGCGCATCTACCACATCAACATCTCCACCTTGATTATCCTCATGATGGTTACTATCACATTAATCTATTTCAACACTATTGATGCTACCTTCATCATCATCATAATCTTATCTATTCTCTTTACTAACATTTCCATTGGCATTCTCATTGTCTCTTGTTAAAATGCCTGAACTAGAACAACATTCACATCCCTTGTTACATTCATCAATGCTAGCTATATTTTATTCACTCTCTTATTCTTCAATTACCTCTTATTCATCTTTATAGAATCTAGACATTCTCAAATACTCAACATTGCCTAAGACCTTTCTCATCACATCTACATTAGTGTCATGACTGAGTTAAATTTTGGGTAAAGAATGTGGTGGACTTGGAGGTCAAATTTTTTTTTGTTGGTCCTATAGTCGTAGGATCACTACTACCATTGATAGGTGACCATTGATATTTTAATAGTTTGGCAGGATCTTCTTTTTCATCTAATGAATATTCAACATGACCATCTCCTCAATGCCCAGGATCCACTATATTCCTTTGACTAATAGGGTGGTCCACATGGTAAAACTTCTCATATAATTTATCCTCATCCCCAAAAAATTATTTCTTCCACGTTTTCCAATTAATTTTCATCCTTTTATAGAGTTCATTTCTTAGTCAGATACCAATACGCTCAAAAACATTCTCATCAACATCACTAACACATCCCATCTCTTCCAACATGGTTGATATAATCCTTTATTATATCACTGTGTTTTTATTGAAAGAAGGATTTATCATTTCACATATGTTTACAATAAGGTATCAAATTATATTTACCATAATCCTATTCCATAGTAGATATATCAAATAAACCACTTGATACATTAATGAAGAAAATTCCCATTTCCTCGGATAGATTTGGTGCTGAAAATATGAACAAAATTTTAAACTTCCCATATAATACTATAACAACACACCTCATATGCTCATCTATAGTAGTAAGATCTATTAGATTTCTATCTAAATAAAAATTCACTCTCATTTGTAGAAATACCATGATAGTCATCAAACACACCATATAAGGGTACCTTAACACATTAATCCCACTCTCAAGTGGAAAAAGAGATCCTCTTTCCTTTAACAACAAACTTCATCCATGAAAATTCCCTTCCTTCTAGAAGAAATTCCACATTCATGTAAGACAAATGAAATATATTCAGGTAGATACGTATTTCTTTTCCTGAAAACATCTAAATTTATCCTTGATCTTGCAACACCATCACTATCAATGATTTTCTTTAGAAAAACACTCACCCAACTCTTCATTTTCTATTGTAACCACTATGCGTGAAAGAATAGGGTTCAGAGGCCCTGAAGAATCCCCTTTTTATTTCCTAGCATCATGATACTCATCGCTAGAACCACCATCCAAAACCCAATTCACACGCACCATTATTACTATTTGGTTGTTGTTCAGGAGGTGAATGATAGAAGGTAGGACGATAGAAAAAACTAGAGAGTTCAAGGGTTAATGTGTGGGGGTAATTAGAAAAGTATATTGACTTGGTTTATATTATTTAAGGACATTGAGAAAAAAATATCACTAACTAGGTTTAACAAAATAAATGAAAGATTTTTTTTGGTAAACCCATAAAACTGATGAAAAACGTGAGTCATCGGTGTTGTCCAGATAGACTTTTCATAACACTAACAGTGTTATCATATAATCATTGCATAAAATTATCAATGAAAAAAAACATAAGTCCTATATATTGATCATTCTTAACTCATGTTATTTTGTATTTCAATCTTTCATTCATTAGTGGCTTAGTAAAAATTGTCCGCAATCCGATGTTTATGGCAAATGAATTCAATAGTGACATCTCTGTTTGGATAACTTTCTCTCAAAACATGATGCCCTACATCCATATTGTTTTTCCTATAATGTGATCTTGGATTCTTAGAAATATTAATAGAACTTGTGTTGTCAAAATTTAGAGGCACATGTCTGAACTGATTTCCTTAGTCTAGTAATATGTGTTTTATCAACAAATGATTTTCAAAATAACTACCCAACAATATGTATTTAGCTTCTGTAGAAGATAATGCAACATAATTTTGTTTCTTACTACACCATGAAACTAGAGACATTCCTAAAAAGTCACATTTAACAGAGGTGATCCTTCTGTCAAACTAACAGCCACCTATGTCAGCATCTGAATGACTAACCAAATCAAAAGTTTATCATCTAGGATAGAATAATCCAAAATTGGTTGTGTGCTTGAGGTATTTAAAAATTATTTTTGAAAGAATTTAAATGATATTCATTTGGGGTTTCTTAAAAGCATGCACACATACACAAACTAAAAATAATATTTTATTTACTAGTAGTTTCGTAGAGTAACCTCCTTACTATTCTTCTATAAGTGGTTTGATCAATAGAATTACCATCCTCATTAATTTCAAAATTACAAGTGGTACACATTTGAGTTTCATTATTCTTTTTTATTTCAAATCCAAATTTTTTAAAATATCCTTAGTATATTTATTTTTATTCAAAATAATACCTTCATTTTTTTTGAAATATATGAAATTGAGAAACAATTTGTGTTCACCTATCAAAATATTATCAAATTTTCTTTGCATAATCTTTGAAAAATAAGAACATAAATTATTGTCTGAGGATCCAAAAATAATATCATATAAATATATTTTTATTACTAAATAATCATATTAAATTATTTTTCTAAAAAGCTTATGATAATCATTACCTATTGTAAATATTTTATAAATAAGATTAGTGATGAACATATTATATCATGATTATGGAGGGTTCTACAAACCCTATATAGATTTAGTAAATTTAAAAACATGATTTTTAATGTGGGGATTCATAAAAACATCATGTTGTTCTCCAAAATCATACCCAATTATATAAGTATTTAAAAATTCACTTCTGAAATCAATATGATATTTTTTCAAATATAGATGTGAAGTATAGGAAAAAAGGATTCTAATGGCCTCATGTCTTCATAATAGTGCAATGGTTTTCTCATAATCATTCCCTTCTTCATGACTATAACCTTGTGTAACCAATCTTGATTTGTTTCTAACTATTTTGATAGATTCATCAACATTATTCCCCAACACCCATTTAGTGACTATAGTCAATGTGTCATTTGACCTATCTATAAGTTTTAATAAAGTGATTTTTAATACCTATTTATCTGTTATTGTATAGAAATCACCCAAATTTCATTATTTATCTCATCATTTATGTTATTAGGTTCAAGATATGACAAAAATACCTGATGTTCAAACAGATTTATGAAAGAATCTCTTTTGTGAGCTTCATTGTCTAGATCTACAATGATAACATCTAATGTATGGTACTTGAGAGTCCTAAAAAGTCTAGAAAAAGAATTTCATGTAACTTTATGTTCCTTGATAGGTTTAGGATCACCATGACTAGAGTTTAGATAATTTAAATATCTAAATGTCTTTAATATTCCTTAACAACATGGTCAGATGATTTAGTATTGGTTGCCATGTTTGACATATCATCTTCATGATTTTATAGAGAGTGATTGGACTCATGTGGATATGCCTCATCAAACCTGAAATGTAAACACTATTCCACGCATTTGGTTCACTTATTGTAGACTCTATAGGTTTTACTATAAATTAGATACCATAGGGAAATTTTTTCATGGAGGCAGCTTATTCCAGTTTATCCTTAGTTTTAAGATTAGAGTCTTTTAACCAAAAACAATTAGGTTAAAAAACTTGTGTTTCATATTTTTCCCTAACTCATAAGGACATCACATAAGGATGGGTATAATCAAGACTCTATTAAATATATAAAATTTTGGTGTTTATATCTTATTCCCTAATTTATATAGGTAGGTAATACTCATTAAGATTGGATATAGGAATTTTAAGGGTTATTTTTCTTCATTATATAACCCCATTTTCTATGGGTGTTTTTGGAGGAGATAATTTATTAATATATCCATTTTTTTGAGAAAAATTATTCAAACTCTTGGTCCTAAAATACACATATATTTTTACATGATATGGTTTTAATTATAAGTCTAAAAATTTTTCTGTATTCCTAGAATACAAGGTGAAATGAGTGCCAGATTGACTTTGTGTTCCAAAACAATGGTCCATGTATATCTAAATTATTAATCTAGAAGAACATAGACATAGAGATACCCATATATACATGAAAATCTATATGGTACAAAGAATTCTGTGTGAACTTACTCAAGGGGTTGAGAAGTTTAAACTTATTTCTTTGGTTAGAAAGACATTTTGTGTTGTTCACCCTTGTGACAAGGATTAAAAACTTTGTCATTTGGAAATTCATGATTGGGTTGATCCCGGAATAATAATATATTAATAATAATTCTATGTGAGTGTATATTGAAGTTCCCTAATCTCCTTTTCCAAATCCAAGACACATTATGAAACACAATCAAACAAGGACTATTTTGAGAAATTATTGAATCTAAATCAACAACATAATCATTTTATTTTCTAAAAGCATAAAATACAAAATAATTTTTAGAATTAAAAAAATTTCATGAATCATAATCAAATTTAGCATTAAAACTGTCATCAAATAACTAAGATATACTAAGTAGGTTGTATTTTAATCCATCAACAAAAAGAACTTGAGAAATTAAAAGTGAGATTAAGTTTCCTATCTGTCTAAGGATAGTGATTTTTTCATTAAAATTTTCACCAAAGGTGATACGTCCTGCATCAATATTAATAAAATTTTTGAGGCATGCATAATATCATATCATGTGTTCTGAACATCCATTTTCCAATTACCATATAATTCGAAATGGTCTCTTCAAACAACTTTACTTCAAATAGACTATACATGAAATGATTCTGGTACACAAATTTAATTGGGTCTAGTATCATTATTAATAAGAGTTTTGGAAAACCACAATATCATCTTTGGTTTACTATAACTATCATGTAATGTAATATAGAAATAGAAATTATTTGGTCCAACGAAACATGAAATAGTAAAAGTTGTTTTTTGAATGGAAATTTTAGAAAATATTCCAGAACTATGAATAAAACAATATTTTCAAGATATTGATACAAAATTGGATTTAAAAATGTCTCTTTTACTAGGTTGGTATCCAATACAACTGGTTTATTTGGTTTCAACATGTTTACTGTAAAGACCAGGAAATTTCAAGGGAAAGTTTTTCTTATAGACATTAGAATTTTACGAGTTTGCGGTTTCTGACGGCACTTGGTTCTGAGGCCCAGTGTGCCCGGAATCAATTTATGAAGTTTTGTTCATGTACGTTTATTAAACGTATGTGAAGTTTTTTCTATATTCTGAACCGGTTCTAGGAATTGAAATCTGAGGACACCGATGAACTTGCAGCGCCAATATTTTCTTAAGGGGACCCTTACCATAGTTGTGTTTTATGCGGGTTGAAAGTTATTTTTTGAGGAATTCATACTAAATTAACAAAATTTTTGGTACACAATATTATTTTTTAGTGGCGGTTAATTCCTCCCAAGGGGAGTTAGAGGTGGGGCCCACACCCACATAACCTCCCATGAGAGTAATTAGTGTGGTGGGGCCCACACGAATCCAAACCCTTCACCTTCCCTTAACTCCCCTCTTTTATTATGGAAAATCCCTTTTTTAATGTGATCTCTTCACCTCTCTCTCTCCCTATTAACTTTTTCCAACACATTTCAATTTATTAAACAAACTTTTCTATTAATTAATTAATGATTTTGATTTTTGAATAGCATGTGGGGATAAAATAATAGCTTTAGCTATTATTTTGTGGGCACGTTTTGTGGGGAGGACCTTGGGAAAGCTCTAGAGAAATTTAGTGAACACCATTCTCCAATAAAGAACATCTCCGAAAAAGAATGCAATGAACTTCTCCATCGATAGTTCCCTTCGGACGCACCCCAATGTCAACAGAATCTACGTCCATATTCTGTGATTTCTGACCTCCGCGACGATTGTCTTCCGCAACTCGTTGACGTGCTCCACTCTTCGAACAGTGGTAGGGGTGTGATTTCATTGGATCAATGTTTTATATTCTTTCCTTCTTGTTTTTTTTCTTAACTGCCTACTACCGAACTAATGCAAAGTGACCGGGCCAAACTAACACCGTCTAAATCCTCCTCCATTATTGTGATTGTTGGTGGCTCATCATGTTCTTCATGGGTGATGAACAAAGGATCGTTACGAATTAGTTATGAGATGAAACAAACCCAAAATAGAAGACTCAACATCACGACAACTTAGCAGAGGTGAGACAACGATAGTGGGTGATGCTTTGGACCAGAACAGGATGGATCGTTCCTCAACCGTTCTTCGATTGGGAATTAAAAACATGTTTTCGGAGCCGATCGGGAGCCCGAAAACATCGAAATCGACATCGGGACATCGGGGAAACCTAGATTCTGAAATTTCGTGACGAACGAACCACCTGAATGATGAACGGGCATCAAGGGAGGCGCGTTGTCCAAAGGCATCGTTTCTGGAATATTCTCCACTACATGGCGTGTACTCCTTGAGAACACGCTGTGTAGTTCAGGAATTCAGCAGCTAGGGTTTCAGACGTCAGACGGCAAACACACGGATTCTGACCTCTATCACACGGCATGTACTCACCACACATCAAGGAGTTTGCGACTACGAGACACTCGGTGTGTATTTTGGGAATTACACGGACATAGACAGAAATACATGTCCAAGAGGCACGACTTGTACTCTCTATGCAGAATGGTAGAAACAACTTCACAAGACTCGGCGTATATCTCGGGGATACACGGACACAGTGTGGATTACACGAGCGAGTACTCTACCACACGGCTTGACAAGGCCAGTGGTACATGCTAACCCATTTACCAATTACATGGGTTGGAGAACACGGGTTGAGTCTGTGTACAGGCACATGGCCATCGTACACGGAGCTGACCCCAAATGTTTGTACATGGAGTGTAACCATACCACACGCAGTGTACCTAATTTTCTACATGACCAGCCCTTTGACATGGGCCACTGCACACGGGTAGTATCTGGGGTCTTACTACACGACGTGTACCGTATACCAACACGTCGTGTACTATTTGGTAAAAGGCTTGGTCATCTTGTACATAGTATCTTTGATAAGTTTTGTTTGGATTATCCCCCTATGACATGGAGGACCTTCAGAATACATCAACTTGAGACTTTGTGGTAGTTGATGTATTGATGCCTTGGCTCGAGGAGCGGACCCTCATGGAATTGAGCGTGCTATGTGCAAGAACCCTAGAGCTGGTTGCGACTACAATGACTACCATACTGGAATTCTCTGTAAGTTCAATGACAACAACTCCTATAATGAAATCCTCCATGGGTTCGATGATGAATACAACTATACTGGAATCATCCGTGGGTTCGACGATGAAGAAAACTATACTGGAATCCTCAGTGGGTTAGACATCAATGACTACTGTACTTGTATCCTTAGTGGGTCTGATAGTTTGACTTCTATTCTAGTATACTACGTGGGTCCAACAGAGTATTTTTTCTAGTATCTTACGTGGGTTCGATAGCTTAGCTGGTCTAGTATCATACGTGGCTTCGATGGATTAGATGAATCAGTGACTACATATGATTATCACTATCGCTATGCGAAAGATGTATACCTTTGTGAGCTGAGTCTTGTCTTTAAATCATTAACATTGATGTGATTGAATTATTTCCTAAGTTTACTGGGTTGTTCTTGTGCTCAAGAGTTGGAGCTGAACTATGATTGATGACTTAGGTATATATATGGGAATATACCTAGGTAGAATTGGTTGATATTTCGTGATTGTATCTTTCCTTTTTGGTTTTATCTTTCTCATATTCTGGGAGTCCTTTGGGGGAATCGGGCTCCCTAATGAGTATTGTTATACTCACCCCTGCACAGGCTATGCTTTCACTACATTATGTTGGATGCAGACGACATACATCACTAATCTTGGTAGAGACTGGTGGAGCTGGACGGTACACGGTGGTGGACCACTCAGCGGGATGTACACAGAGCGGACGGACGGACCTGAAGTGTTGTGGAGACTATCTATACCCACCATACAGGTGGGATTCTCATAGGATGACTCAGTGGTTACTGCTTTACATTACTACTATTGTACTAGTCTTTCAGTTGTACTGTACTCACTATTGGGCATGTATTTCAGGCCCGTTACTTTTCAGCACTTACTTTTTTATATTGTTTTACTTGTGCTTACTTCAGTTGTGTACTATGTTATGCTTTTTTACTTCTATAATGTAAATTCCTTCCCAGTATAGGTATTTAAGCCTTTGGTTCTAGTTTCCAGCCCCTGGCCTATGGAAGGTGGTCTTCGGGTAGTCATGACACGGGCCCCGAGGATGGGTTGTGAAAAATTGGTATCAGAGGGAGGTTCTACCGCAGAACTCAAAACTATGATTATTTCTTCTCTATGAAAAAATAGTGTTATGTGTTTTTTGTGTGGTTATCAGTTTAGGGAAACCAGTGTTGGTGAGGTGGCCGATGTATCCATACACTAGGACTCTGACTCCTGACTTTCGACTCAGTGCATGAAAACACTGATTGAGTGTGTGTTTCCTTTGAAATGTTTTCTTTGTGATTACTTTGTGTCAGGTCACCAGGAATACTTTTTTGACTGTGGCATGCCTGTTTCTTTTCAGGATGTCCCCACGAAGGTAGATATCTAGGGTTCCGAGTTACATGTGGGATGGTAACCCACCGAGCGACGAGGCTTCAGTGCATGGACCCATCATAGCGGAGGCACCAGTGGCACCACTACACATTGGGCCACCGATACCATCATCCCCAGCAGCAGAGAGTGCACGCCACCTGAGTGTGTTGCACATGTTCCAGCGATAGAGGCCGCCTAGGTTCCGCAGAGAGATGCACCCTTAGGAAGCTGAGGATTGGCTGGAGGCCATTGTCAGAGTCTTTAGATTGGTAGGGACACTAGCTGACCTTATGGCGACCCTTGCCACAAGTCTCCTTCACGTAGCAGCAAGTGGATGGTGGAGCTTGATGTTCCAGGTGCATGACTAGCCATCTCTACTTTGGACAGACTACGAGAGTCTCTTCTGCTCTGCGTTTATTTCATCCACCCTTCGTGCGGTGCGGATTCTGCAGTTACTTCATCTGCCGTAGGGAAGCATGACAATAACTTAGTACTCAACGAGGTTTACCGACCACTCACGCTACTCCACGGACAAGGTACCAGACCCATTTTTCTGGGCCCATACCTTTGAGAAGGGACTCGGACATGTGATCACGGCATCGCTGATCTCCCTCAGCATTCTGACATAGGCTGGAGTGCTGGAGAGTGCCCCTCTTGTAGAGATATTTGTCGTTGAGGCAAAACCAGTAGTGAGACCCACCACAGGGAGAAACATAGTAGAGTATTCTGCAGCCGACAGTAGACAGTTGACGTAGAGGTCCAAGCGGACCAAAACATCAGGCAAGCGACAACATGATATAGGTTCGGTTATGCGGGGCACACAGAACAGAGCCAGCTGTATGAGAAGACGGAATTGTTATGCATGAGGTGGGCAGGGTCTCATGGCTCGAGACTTCCCGACCCACCGTACAGACATGCAGAAGACAGCGTAGGTACCTCCCAAGCAGAGGAAGAGGTTCGACCACGGTGGTCCACTGAGAGCAGGCGGATGAGGCCGGGGTGATGGCTGAGCAGCGGGTGGTGGACGACATTTTGAGACTCTACCACCACCACCACCAGTAGGTCCACCCCGACCACAGGGAGCTGGCGGACAGAGTCAGGCTCAGCTCTAGGTAGTCAAGGCCTACGACCACGACACACCTGAGATGATTCAAGGTACTATTGGTGTCTACTCCACCCTTGTAGTATTACTTATAGACATATGTGCAAGTCCTTCTTTTGTTACTGATGCCCTTGATCGGATCTTGGAGATTCTGACAGATCCATTGGCTCGATCCTTATGGCTAGAGACTCCTACAAGAGTAGAGAGGATGATTACACACTGGTACCAACTGTGTGAGCTTAATCTAGGAGGAGAGAGCTTCGGTAGGGATCTTCTTGTAGCCGCGTCGAGGCCCTACAACGTCATCTTGGGTACGGAGTGGTTATCTATAGTCCATGCTCAGATCGACTCTATTAGGCGCAAGGTGCGATGTGTCCACACGGATTGGACTAGGTTCACCTTCATCGGTGAGAAGGGAGCCTTTGAAACGTAGGATGGACTTATGCAGAGGAGAGGGCAGCCGATCACACATCAGTTGGCTAGTCTCATCCTTGGAGCAGTTGATGTATGGAGTCTGAGCCTTCCTATTTTTGTGGATCAGTATGCGGACATTTTTCCTGATGATGTTCTGGGACTACCTCCTCCCAGAGAGGTAGACTTTTACATTCACCTATACCCCATGATAGCACTGATATCTACTCCAGCATATCGGATGGCTCCCACCGAGCTTTGTGAGCTTTGGGTACAACTAGAGGACATGAAGGGAAAGGGATTCATCCGACCCAGTGTATCACCCTTGGCTTCTCTGATTGTTTTTCCAAGAAGGAGGATTTGATCTTGTGATTGTGTGTCGACTATCGTTTCCTGAATCAGGTGACCGTAAACAACAAGTACCCACTTCCGAGGATTGAATACCTCTTTGATCCGCTCAATGGAGAACGATGGTTCTCAATGATATACATTAAGTCAGGCTATCATCAGCTCAGATATCGAGACGAGGATGTGCGGAAGACAGCTTTTAGGTGTCGGTATGGCCACTATGAGTTCTTGGTTATTCTTTTGGGCATAACCAATGCTCCAATAGTGTTCATTATTCTCATGAACATGATCTTCCAGCCTTACCTCGATTGTTTTGTCGTAGTCTTCATAAAAAACATACTAATTTACTTGACTACTGAGGACGTGTATGCCTACCACTTACTGGTTATACTAAACACGCTCTGAGAGAACCATATTTATGGTAAGCTCTCGAAGTTCTAGTTCAGGATTCACGATGTTCACATTCTGGGACACGTCATCTCAGAGGTGGGGGTAGTAGTGGATCCAGCAAAGATCAAGGCAGTACTTTCTTGGGGGCCCCCCAGGAGTGTGACGGAGGTGCGAAGTTTACTGGGTCTAGCTGGTTACTATCAGAGATTTGTGACAAACATCTCCAAACATGAAGAATCACATTTAGCCTTGATGAAGAAGGGGAAACCCTTCGTGTGGTCTGATAGATGTCAACAGAGATTTCAGGAGGGGAGGTAGAGGTTGAACAGTGCGGCCATCATGAGGATTCCAGAGGTGGGCGTTAAGGACGTAGTTTACTGCGATGCATCAGGGACCGGACTAGGGTGTGTCTTGATGGAGGAGCGACTAGTGATTGCATATGGTTCACGGATGTTGAGACAGAATGCGAAGAACTATGCTACCCGTGACATGGAGTTAGCAAAAATGGTCTTCGCCTTCTAGATGTGGCAAAATTTTCTGATGGGTGAGTTCTTTACAGTCTACTCTGACCACTAGAGCCTTAGGTACATATTCTCACATAAGGACCTAAAACTGAGATAGCGGTGATGGATCTAGTTCTTCCAGTACTATGTCTTTGATATTGTCTATACTCTTAGAAAGGGGAACGTTGAAGCTTATTCTCTCAGCAAGAGATCGGGCATTCAGCTGCTATGAGAGGAGACAGAGAAGCTAGCCGCATTGCAGATATCATTTTTAGATATAGATAGAGCAGCCTTTCTCCAGTCTCTCATAGTCACTCCTCCGCTTCTTCAGTGAGTCAGAGAGGCACAATGTCGGGATGTTTAATGTGAGACTCGACATGCTCGTATATCCACAGGGCAGGTGCCTAATAGATTTTTTGAAAGAGGGGAGCACGTCATCCTCTTCAGGGGATGTGCTGTGGTACAAGTTGCACTGCAGCCTTCTTCATACCTGGCCACCAATGTTGTCGTCTGAGGTCTTGGTACATCTTTGCCACTAATGGATGCACCGCTAGTGGGGAATTGTGAAACTCCACTAGCGGTGCATCCAGGAGTGGCGAAGATGTACCAGGACCTAAGACGACAACATTGGTGGCCGGGTATGAAGAAGGTTGTAGTAGAGTTTGTTTCACGATTCCTCACTTGTCTGCAAGTGAAGGTAGAGCAGCAGGTACCAACAGGACTGGTACAACTCTTAGAGGTCCCAGATTTGATGTGGGACATGATATCCATGGATTTCATGATGGGGCTTCCACGTACATCTAGAGGACATGAATCTATCTAGGTGATCGTGGACCAACTCACCATGTCAGCCCACTTCTTCCCAATCATAGAGCAGGGCTCAGTAGAAATATTGGGATTCCTCTATGTTTAAGAGATCCTATGACTTCATGGTGTGCCATCGTCTATAGTTTCCGTTCGAGATGCTTGTTTCAATTTTTGGCTATGGAAGGGGTTAAATGAGGCTTTTGGGACGCAGCTACGTATGAGTACCAACTTCCATCCTCAGACGGATGTCCAGATAGAGAGAACCATTCAAACTCTTGAGGACAAGCTTCGTGAATGCGTCCTTGACTCTGGTCGTAGCTGGGAGGATCACCAACCCTTGGTGGTGTTTGCGTACAATAATAGTAACCACTCCGCTATCAGGATGGCACCTTACGAGGCACTGTACGGATGACCATGCAGATTAACTCTGTGCTAGAATAACCCTAAGGAGTCAGCACTTGTAGGACCAGAGATGGTTCTGGCTACAATGGAGACGGTGAAGATCATCCAGGATTGGATGAAGACTACACAGAGAAGACAGAAGTCCTATGCTGATATAAGGTGGAGTCCACTGGAGTTCCAGGATGAATACCATGTTTTCTTACGGGTCTCACGTCGACGAGTTCTACGGTGATTTGGAGGGGGTGGTAATTTATCTCTACATTTCATAGGACCTTTCCAGGTCCTCAGAAGAGTAGGCGAGGTGACTTACCGCCTGGACCGTTGCACCAGGTGCATGATGTCTTCCACGTATCTCAGCTGAGGAGATACGTGCATGACCCATCCCACATCATCGACGACGAGGAGCTGGACATCGATGATGGGGCGACATTTACGGAGGTTCTAGTAGAGATCGAGGATTGATAGGAGTGGGTACTACATGGATGGTCGATTCCTCTAGTGCACATTCACTGGTAGCCCGGGATCCTCCAGGAGAGTACTTGGGACCGGGAGGCTTAGATGCATGTACAGTATCCCCAATTGTTTCCCAAGTGTATGTTGTAGCATAACGGGGATGTAAATCCCTTATGTGGGAGTAATGTGAAAACCCATAAATTTCAAGAAAACTGTTTTCTTAAATACTTTGGAATTTTATGAGTCTGCGGTTTCTGACGGCACTTGGTTCTGAGGCCCAGGGTTCCCAGAATCAATTTCTAATGTTTTGTTCGGGTACGTTCTGTAAACGTACGTGCTTGTTTTTCTATATTTTCAACGAGTGCTCAGAATTGAAATTTGAGGACACTGATGAACTCACAACACCGATATTCTCTTAAGGGGACCTTTACCTCAGTTTCATTTTATGCGGGTTGAAAGTTATATTTTGAGGAATTCATACAAAATTAATAAAATTGTTGGTACACAATTTTATTATTTAGTGGCGGTTAATTCCACCCTAGGGGAGTTAAGGGTGGGGCCCACACACACATAACCTCCCATGAGAGGACTTAGTGTGTTGGGGCCCACACAAATCCAAACCCATCACCTTCCCTTAACTCCTGCCTTTTATTATGACAACTCACTTCTTTTTAATGTGATATCATCACCTCTCTCTATCCCTATTAAAATTTTCCAACACATATCAATTAATTAAACGAACACTTCAATTAATTAATTAAAGAATTTGATTTTTGAATTGCATGGGTGAATTAAATAATAGCCTTACCTATTATTTCTGGGGCACATGTTGTGTGGAGGACCTTGGTAATGATCTAGAGAATTTGAGAGAATGTCGTTCTTCAATGAAGAACAACTCAGATGAAGAATGTGAAGAACTTCTCCATCGACACTTCCTATCGGATGCACCCCGACGTCCATGGAATCGACGTCTGTATTCCGCGACGCCCGACCTCCGCGACGCTTGTCTTCAGCGAATTGTTTATGTGCCCCGCTCACGAAAACGAGGTAGGGGTGTGTTTTGATTGAATAAACATTGAATCTTTTTTCCTTCTTTTTTTGTTTCTCCCTAACCTCCTGCTACCAAACTAATGTGGAGAAACCAGGCCAAACTAACACGGTCTGAATCGTCTGCCATTATTGTGATTGTTGGTGGGTTTTCATGTTCTTCAAGGGTGAAGAACAACGGATCATAATGGGGACGTTATACCACTTAAAGAGCCCAAAATTAAAGACTCAACATCACGGTGACCTAGAGGAAGTGAAAAATTGATAGCGGGAGAGGGTTCGGACCAGAACGAGATGGACCGTTCCTCGACCGTTCTTCGAACGGGAATTCAAAACGTGTTTTTAGAGCCAATAGGATGCCCAAAAACACCGGAATCAACTTCGGGACATCAGGGTGACCTAGAGTCTGATGTTTTGTGATGAACTAAACTTTGGAATGAACAATGTGCATCAAGGGAGGAGTAATGGCCAGATGCGTCATTTCTAGAATATTCCATACTACATAGCGTGTACTCCTAGAGAACACGCCGTGTAGTTTGGGCATTCTGTGGCTAGGGTTTCGGATGTCAGACGGCTAACACACGGCGTGTGACCTCTGTCACACAGCGTGTACTCTACACACAACAAGGAGGTGGTGGCTACGCGAGACTCACCATGTATTTTGGGAAATACACGGACACTGACAGAAATACACGGACAAGAGGCATGACGAGTACTCTCTACGCAGAATGGAAGAAACAACATCAGGGTACTCAGTGTGTATCCCGGGGATACACGGACACAGTTTTGACTACACAGGCATGTACTCTACCACACGACTAGACATGGCCAGTGGTATGTGAAAACTCGTGTACCAATTACAAGGGTTGGAGAACACGGGTTGAGGCCATGTACGGGCACATGGCCAGCGTACACGGAGCTGAAACCAGATGTTTGGACACGGTGTGTAACCATACCACACAACGTGTACTTACTTTTCTACATGACCATCCCTTTGACGCGGGCCGTTGCACACGGGTAGTACACGGGGTCTGACTACACAGTGTGTACCGTATACCAACATGCCGTATACTTTTTGGTAAAAGGCTTGGTCATCTTGTACATAGTATCTTTGATATTTTTTGTTTGTATTATCCCCCTCTGACATGTCTGACCTTCAGAATACATCAACTTGAGACTTTGTGGTAGTGGATGCATCGATCCCTTGGCTCGAGGAGCAGACCCTCCCGGAATCGAGCATGCTCTGTGCGGGAACCCTAGAGCTAGATGTGACTCCAACGACTAACGTACTGGAATCCTCCGTGGGATCGACGACGACGACTACCATACTAGAATCACTCATGGGTTCGACAATGAATAAAACGGTACTAGAATCCTCTGTGGGTTTGATGACGAAGACAACTGTACTAGAATCATCCATGGGTTCGACGGCGATGACTATTGTACTTGTATCATTAGTGGGTCCTACAGTTTGACTACTTTTCTAGTATCCTGAATGGGTCCAACATAGTAGCTGGTCTAGTATCCTATGTGGGTCTGACAACTTAGTTGGTCTAGTATCTTATGTGGGCCTGATATATTAGATGAATTAGTGACTACATCTGATAATATATATCACTATACGAAATATGTATACCTGTGTGAGTTGAGTCTTGTCTTTCAATTATTATCATCGATGTGATTGAATTCATTCCTGTGTGGACTGGGATGTGCTTGGGCTCAAGATTTGTAGCCAAACCAGGATTGATTACTTAGGTATATGTATGGACATATACATAAGTAGAATTGGTTTATACTTCGTGATTGTATCTTTCCTTTGTTGTTTTTCCTTCGTGGATTCTAGAAGACCTTCAGGGGTCTCGGGGTCCCCACCGAGTATTGTTATACTCACCACTGCATGGGTTATGCCCACACTACGTTGTGTTGGATGCAGACGACGGACAACACTGATCGTGGTAGATACTTGAGGAGCTGGACGGTACCTTGGTGTGGACCACTCGGTGGGACGTAAAAGGAGATAATGGATGGAAACAAGGTGCATTGGAGACCATATGTACCCGACCGTTAGGTGGGATTCCCGTAGGACGACTCAATGGTTGCTTCTTTACTTTACTACAGTTGTACTAGTCCTTCATTTGTATTGTACTCACTTTTGGATTTGTATTTTCAGCCCCTTACTTTTAAACACTTAATTTTTTATACACCATTACTTGTTCTTACATCATTTGTGTACATTGTTGTTCATGTTTACTTCTATAAAGGAAATTCCTTCCAGTATAGGGAATTATCCCTTTGGTGCTAGTCGTCAGACCCTGTCCTATGGAAGGTGGGCTTGGGGTAGTCACGACACGGGCCCCGAGGATGGGTCGTGACATTTACCAATGAATTTGAACCATGATATCTTTACCGTTGGTAAGATTTTCTAAATCCTTTTTTAATTGATCATTTAACAATTTAATATCATTTTTTTCCATAACAGGTTGATTATTTTTCACTTTTTTGTATAGAAAGTTCATATTTCTCATTAGTAGTAAAATAATGTCGTTTATTCATGATTTATATTTTTCCTATAATTCATTAGAAATGTATTCAAGCAGTCACCAACATTCGAACATTTCTCCACTTGTCATGTTTTCATAATCACACTCAACTCCCGAATAATAAGAAATATGTTCAAGAGTATTTACTATAACCTTAGATGTTTTTTTTTATAAAACTCATATTCCCCTTATTATCTTTTTCATCATGAGAGGATTCTGAGTCACATGATTTGTCCTTATAATAACTCCATGTATCCTTCATAACATTCTAGTATTTTTTAACTTTTTCCTCATAATTCATTTTATACAAAAGATTGGGATAGTTAGCCTTCACATATCTTATTCATTTTCACTCACAGTAGATTATATCATTTTAGGTATCACCACTTTTCCAATAATTTTTTCATTTCCCCTTATTTTCATATTTACTTTTGATGTTAGTATTTCTGAAAAAAAATCTTCTTCAAGTAGAATTTATTAAACATTCTAGCGATCTGATCCATCTTCTCATCATTGTCTCTTGATGATTGTTCATCACTTAAAATTTCATTTTCATCTTGAGATTTTTACTTCAAATTGGATGAAGTAGAATTTAAAGAGAAATATGTTATTTTGGGTTCAGCATACTTTTATTTGTTTACATTAATTTCTTACTGATACATCATCAACATGAATATTAGATCATTCACTAGCAAAGTGTTGAGGTTACATGATTCTATTATTGATACTGAAGTCCCTATCCATCTATCTGGTAATGATATTAGTATTATCATGATTTGACCTAGGGCTATAACAACTCTTCCCAGAGAAATCGTACGGTTATTATTTTCAATAAACCTGAGATACACGTGAAAATTAAACTCATCAGTCATAATCATAAAATTATAATACAAAATTTATATGTGTTAAGTCTCATTTCTTTGAAATAATAACTTCTTTAATGTGAAATAACTAAAGCGTCACAAATTTCATAGGCATATGTATAAAAAATATTCTCTTATATTCTTTATCTCATAATGCACAAAACATATAATTTTTATTTTTGAAATTTTTATTATGATCATTTTTTGTGGCATCACTCTAGGTATCCTAACAGTAATTGGTATTTCATATTTATCTTAAATAACTACCAAAAAATAAAATCTCATACTTACTAAATGGGTGTTCATCTTAATCTTTTACTAGACATATTTTTTCCAATTTAATTTGGGAGGTTTGTTTGTAGTATAACCTTCAAATCTATTATACATACTAAAAGAATGATTTTTATAGAGAAATAGTTATTCATGTAATAGAAATTTCGGATTATTTAAAAATAATTAAATCAATGTTAAAAATATTTGAAAATGATTTTAAGGAACATTTCATTGATATAAAATGTTTCTCATAGTTGGAAACCCAAGAGGGTGGTGAATTGAGTTCCTAAAAAAATTATTTTAAAATATTTATTTATCAGATTTCCACAATTTAAAACATAATAGGCTAGTTAATCTTTGTAGTGAGTTTATAATAGTATGACTGTTCAAAAAAATTTCTTAGGAGATTGATTATTTCTCAGTTTTAAAAATATGTGATATTGATACAATTTTTTAATCTAATATAATAATCCAATGTTGTTATAAACACTATCCAAGACTTAATATCAAAGTGAAATTCAATTTTCCAATGTATAGGTAAAAATAGAGAAACTAAATTTGAAAATGCAGTGGATATAAAATAAGAGGTGAAGCCTCAATCTGATAATTAGCTTTCTCCCCTTAGTTATATACTTCCACAAAAAAGTATATATATATTGGTTTTTATCCACACCCTTGATCAGGTTTTACACAACAGTTTATAACTATCTATGTCACCTGACCACTACAACATTTCTACATGAAAAATAAAATACAACTAGGTCACACAACACATCTACAACATTTTTACGTGTGATAAAGAGGTGTAAAAATATATTTTTTTATGATATCTATTATCCTCCAAATCAGTGAATAATATAGTGTTTGTTTTATAGTCAGATGCACACAATACTATAAATTTTAATAAAAAAGGAACACAATAGAGAAATAAATATTTTATTCGATTTAGAAGTCTCAATGTATTATGCAGTTTAACCCTATACTATTTGTTGCATTAGAGTTGAAGGTGGAGTCCTCTTTTGGAAGAAGACACTAAAAAGAAGTGTCATGGATCACTGTGTTCTATCTTCCAGGAAGATGAGTTGTTATTATCCTTTGGTTCAGTTTAATACTATAGGGATGTAGGATCATTGATGTACAATAGTTCTCCAGTTCAGTGTAAGCTAGAACGAAGTGTTCCTCGTGCGTTCTTTCTTTCTGTACGTTGTTTGTATGGGTGTTCTACTTTGTGTACATGTATCCTTGTATATTTTTCATCTTTAGATATTTCAAATTTTATATTCCGATGCCCAAAAATGTGCATGTTTGAGGTCGGTACTGAATTTTGTACTTCTGACATCCACAATAAAGATGTCTGCAAAAAATTATAAAATTAATCTATCACATTTAAACACAAAAAATGTGACTGTTAGATATAATATAAAATAAATGAAAATATAATAAATCTATCACTGACTCATTTTTCACATTATAATGAATCATTGACTCATTCCATTAGTTAGTCCTTCTATCAGTATAGGTGTCTCATTCTATCAGTGTATCCTTCTATCAGTCTCCCCATGCATCGGTGAGTCCTTACATCGGTAATCTCATGCATCGATTGAAACATTTTTTGGTAGCACCATGAGTCTGTAGCACCATGTGCAAGTTGGTCATTCCTTATATTAGTGAGACAATTGAGCTGTTAGTCAGTCATTTGAACTATCAGTGATACATTCTCTCTATCAGTATCCGTGAGTCCTTTTTGTAGGAAGAATCAGTGATTCAAACATATTATGTTCTCACTGGTGACTCAATTGTCTATTGGTGTCTGTTTCTCATATATAAGAAATATTTCTATTTGGAATCTATTAGAATCATAAATATTATCAGAATTTGTAAATATTATTTATAATCATTGATAATCATAATTATAAAGATTGAAACATAAATAAACATGATTGGAATTATTAGACATGATTAATAGTATTTGAAATGATTTTTGATTAACAAAACCTGGACTATCTTACAATCTTAATTATTATTAGAATTTGTTAAAATTATCTGTAATGATAGATAATCATACTTACACATATAGAAACTCAAATAAACATGATTGATATTATTAAACATGATTTTTAAGATTTTATATGATTTATTACTATTATTACATGATAGGGTGTCCAATAATATATAATGAGACAATAATTATATTTATGTTGATGATGATACAATAGAAGAAATATGATAGGAATCTATTATTATGTTATTGGATTTCACTTCCTTATTAAGGTCTAAAGGCTGAGTTTAAATGATTTAAGTGTTTATGGATTTGGATTCAAGAATTAAGAATTTTAAATTATAAGTACTGTTTAGTTTAATTTATTCATAAATTATTTACCAGAATATTATTAATGGTTCAAATGAACTAGAAAAATTATTTAATACAATGAAAATTGTAATAGGAAACATGTGATTAAGGTAAATGATACCCTTAATATGTTCTTTAGGTTTGGATAATTAATTTTTCTTAAAAATATGATTGAAATCAGTAAGTAAAATATATAGTAATGATTACCTTGGAACTAATTAAGGGTTTTCTTACAAGATGTATATTCTATCATTGATGGTGACTATATAATTTTTTTATTTGAGAAATATTTCTAATAAACATTCTAATAAGGAAATATTCATGTTTTCAATAAGGATTTATGATAATTTCATTCATTACCATGTTTCAAAAAAATACTTTGATAAAGGTATTAACATGTCTAGTATGTGAATAATAAGAGATAAATTATTATATTTGGGGAATAAAATTAAATATGATATTATATATAATGAAATAGTTCCTAAAGTTATATATATTCATCCTTAATAAGTGTTATATAGTTAAGGATTTATGTAGTTGTTTATATTAGGTAACATATTAGGTTATTTAGATTAATGTATTCTCTCTCCATAAGGGGAATTATGCATATCAGATTACATGAAATAACTATTTTTTTGGTAAATATAGATGGAAAGACCTGTAATTCTATTTATTAATTGCATAATTACTTAGGAATGAAAAAATCACCTTTATTTCCTGGATTAAGAGATGGTGTGGAAATTGATCAAGACACAATAAAGGGAGTGATTATAATGAAATAAATTATGTTGATCTTCTCATTAAAATTATTTATCTTTAAATAAAAGTGTCTTTAAATAAAATTTTATCATGTTATCATCATTCTATTGATATCAATAATCTTTCTCAATCAAATTTGTGTTTTTGAATTGTGATTCATTAAATTATCCTAACAATTTTCATTATCACACTATATCAGAACTCTATGGTTAGATTTGTATTTCATTTCAATGTTTTCTATTTTCACTTATGTTAATATATATAAAAACCATGATATGAGATACATTGGGTAACTTTTATTCTTCCAATATTCATTATCATAAAGGACGTTTTAGTATTCATTTTACCGGGTGGGTTTTTAAGAATGAATTTATCACATATTTAAAATATTGATAACAGAAAACAATTTCATTAAATAAATACATATTAAAGTGGTAAAGTGTTACACCGAGAGATTTTTTGAATATTTTCAATTTAATTGTTTCATTTTGATATATTTCATCACAGGAAATAACATTTTTTCTATGAAAAAACTATGTTTAAATTATATTATATGAAACACCATGTTAATCATTCACTACACAAAACATGAAAATTAGATTTCAATCCACATAATACAATGTATAGGTTGTGTTACACATAATATTAATCCCCTCTTATTTCATTCACGACACACAAGGCCAAATTATATAGAACTATAAAATACTGTTAATATTTTTCTTAAAATATTAGTTTATTTACCACCTTACCATTATAATAGAAGTGAAAAATAAGATTAAATAAAGTGTGGAAACCTAATCTACACATGTATATAAAATTATTACATTTCTTATTAATTAGTTATAAATTAATGTAATAACTATTTGAAAATATAGTGATTCATTCTCTATGAGAAGAATATCACAATGTAAAATCACCATTTAAAGTTAAAAAATAACAAATACACTACTAAAAAATGATTTCTTAACAAAAATAATATATTATACTTTCAATAATTATTTTGAAAATCCTATAATTTATTTCATAGTCATAAGAGAAGGATAATTCCTATTATATGAATAAATTTAGGTATTTTTCTAAAAATGTAATTTTATATCCTTTTAATGAAGAAATTTATTTATCTTGTTTTTGAAACCATTATAATTTTCAAATGTAAACTTAATATTAATTTTATTATTTTCATTATAATAATTTCAATTGTGTGAGGTTTTTCTATATTTTAGAGAATTTTCATTTTTAATGAAAGGTGAAAAACATTAAATTTTAATTGAAATCTATTTTTTGTATAATTTATTTATAAAGATAAATTATTTTTTTAGTTTTAATGTTCAATTAGATCAATTTATATAAATTAAACATATTTATTTCATTGAAATAAACATCACATTAAAATTGGGTATGAAATCATATCAAACTTTTGAACATTTTTGCTTTGAAAACCTGATTAGTCAACCCATCTACGAGATTCAATTAATATTAATTTCTACCAATTTTTTTTTAGAATTTAAAAAAAATGGTTTAATTATTTATAATATTAATAATATATAATTTTTTATATGTTAAAATTATTTTCAACAAAAAATAATAATGTAAGTGAGTAACATTAAATTCAGTGATTAAGGGGGAAATTAGCTTAACAAAGGACTAAAAATAATACATAAGGTCCAAAATGACCAACATACTTATCTAAAAATCCATTTACCGAAAAATATAAATCTTATCCAACATTTTCAGGAATCTAGACCATTATTTGAGCCACATGAACTTGAAAAATGTCTTGAGAAAACAATTTTCAAAAATTTATTGGAATTATACTCTTCCATTTTATAAGGCACACCCCCTCCCACATATTTGCACATTTAAAGATGTTTGGATCTCCCACGATCATCCAAATTAATATCAAAAAATGACTCTGTTCATTATAGAATCTTCCCTCTCATCAAAAATCCATCCAATAGAGCCTTTTGATACAATTACATAGGAGTTACCTAAATAAGATATAACATCCTCCACATACTCATATGTTTTATTTTCATTTAACCATCCTAAAATCAACATATTCCATGATTATATATTAGCATCAGTTTCCAAAATATTCTGATATTTTTTTATTATATGTTTTTTAACAACATATACACCCATGTCCATCTAATGGGTAACAATCTTACCCATCTTGTGTACGGTGAACTACCACCTCACAAGGAGATGTAGTTCATTTTTCCATTACTAACTCTCATGGTTTCGAATTATTATAGAAACATTATTCTTATATGATTAATATAATATTTAGGATTGTGTAATTATTATATATAAAATACTACAATCATTCATTTTTGGGTAATACTATAACTTTTTTTGCGGATATGTGGACTACCACCTCCTCAAAGCAATGTGATTCATTCAAAATTTAAGTGATTTGTATTATGAATGGGTTAGTGAACATAGAGGATATATATTAAATAATTATTCTATTTTAATTATTTTATAGAAATACATATATTCATATATTCAATTTACTTTCATTCATTCAATGCGACAATAAAACAAGAACATGGTTCAGGCTTCTATACAACCTACCGTATCCATTAATGGTGTATTCTATTACATAATTATATCTTTTATATATTATTATTAATATTTATACACTAATTATAAATGTTACTTATATCATTTATTAAAATATTAAAATATGTAAATAATCTTCAATTAATTAGTATCACGAATAAAAATCCAAAAAATTTACTGAAAGAAATAGAGATATTACCCTAAACATAATATTTACATGGAATTGTTAATTAATAGGTAATGTAAATTCATAATAAAATAATATGTTCTATTAGATATTAGAATTTATTTTTTAGATTTTGTTTAAAAAATATATTTATTATAAATTGGTTTTGAAAATGTTAGATGAATGTCAAGACATAAGGTAACATATTTATTTTCTCGGTTTTATTTTTCAAGACAAAAAAGAAATGTCCACCTCATATATCATATGTGTGGTTTATATACTACCCATGGTTGTATTATATTCCTGTAATAATCAGATTTATCTATATTTCACTATCAATTAAATGAATTTATTTCATTGTGGGTTACGATTCGTATGTTACAATATTAGAAAATTAATTTTATCTCAATTTTCATTCCTTGAGACGCATTCCATATTAGGAATTTATATTCTTCTACGAGGATTATAAATTGAACACTTATATGTTATCTCATTAATATATTTCATTCGATGAAATTTTAGGATTCATGTAATGTCATTTTATAACATGCTTATTATGATTCAATTATACTAATTGGTAAAAGTTTATTGAAATAATCACATCATTTATCGAGATTTTTTATTCATGTACTTTCATTGATGAATACTTATGATCTGTAATTCAAGAACAATAATTAATTTTCATATTTTATATTCAGTCATTAGATAATCCATTAATAGTATAATTGTTCTACTCATTCATACATATTATATCTAAAAATATTTTATAAATATATTACTTTATCTCCCCCTTCGGTAAGAAATATGTGTTCCTTGAAAAAACAATTTCTAAATATGTTTTAAAAAAAAAATTCTACAAATAACTTATTTGTAATAAAATATTATTTTACAAATTCTTTAACATAATTTTTTTAAATAAATCTTCTTTTCATTTTCTAATTGATTCATTCTTTACATTTTTTTACAGTGTTAAAAGAATGTTCTGAATGTATATATTTATCCTCCATTATAAACATCCTCACATTAAAATTACATTTCATTTTTATAATATTAATTAAAAATAAAATGATTTTTATTATTTCCAAGCATAGTTTATATTTTTTCTCACTGGGAAAAAATTCAAAACATTTTCAATATTTCATTATAAGTATTGAGAGTGTTTTCATGGAAAATGGTTTCAAATTTTATTTGAATCATATCATATATGTTTTCATGGTAAAAAGTCTATAAAATTTAATTTTTTTTATATTACATGCTTTCAGGGAAATGGGGAAAATATTTTTTCTGGGATATTTTCAATGTTTTCAAGTAAAAAGGTTTTCAAAATTCTTTCAATGATTCATTAATATGTTTTCAAATATATTTTTAGTGAAAATGGTTTTCAACATGTTTTCATGATTCCTTAATAGGCTTTTAATGACAAATGTTTTCAAGATGATTTATTTTTTAAAAATATTTTTTCAATGAATAATGGATATTTTCCCTAAGATGTTTTTTTAATATATAATAAAATCCATATAAGATGACATTTATTTTTGTTACTGATGCCTTTTCTTTGGATAAGATCCAACGGTTCCATTAATATTCTATCTATGAATGGTTTTTATGGAATGATGTATATAAACCACCATCCTAATTCATGAGAAATATGAATATTTAAGATATTTCTCCATTATGGGTTATATGATTATGTAACCCATTTATCTTTCATGGGTTATATTTTATAGAAATCATCTTCTTTGAACAGTTTATGCTTTGATTAAAAGATTATAATAAATTTTTTTTCTTCCATAGGATATGATTTGATTACTTGTTAATGATACCAACTTTATTTCATGGGTTATGATATGATGAATGATTATGTTAATTTTCAACACATATATATGATTTCATAATTAGTAAATTCAGACCTATGTCTCCCTCCAATTCATTAGGTAATGATTTATATCTCATTAGATAGACATAGATAAATGGGGAGTGAAAATCATTCAGTAAAGGAATTTTATTGCACCAATGGTCCTAGGAGTAAACCTTGACTACTAAGATGGTCATGGGAGTGAACCAAGACTGCCGAGATGGTATGGTATGTGAACTAAAACTACTAATATGACATTGGATTTGATACATTGAATATCATGCCAATAATTTTATATGTTTATGTGTCTTCCACAAATTTCATTTCTTCTTCTTATGTTATGCTCTCATTTCATATCCTCTTGATTCCCTTATATTTCATATCTTTTGAACTTCCAATGCTTTTTCTATGATTAAAGTTTATGGTATTTTATATATAGATAATGATCTTATAATGTTTTGATCATGTTCACATAGACTTATTCCCATGTTTATGATCACATATCTTCATTATTTACCATTAATGAGAATATGAGCTCACCCATTCATATGTTTCTATTCCCAAGGTTATAAATAGTGGTTCTAAATAAATATTTTAAATAGAACAATCCATGTAAGAGACACTTAACATCTTTCATAATGCTATAATACTTTTTCCACGTTTCCAAATAAACTAAACTATTATGGTATTCAATCATGTACATTCATAATGTATTGAATATTCATCTAAAATTATTTTATATCTATTTAGGTTAATCCTATGTTTCTATAAATTCCCTTCCTTCTTAGAACCATCCTCATACATTTTTTACTAAACATAAACCACTCATAAATTTATTCTTTTAAATCTTTTCTGATAAACATCTTTTCTCATATTCTATCCTATAAAATGAATTTTTGACATTTCATTCCTTAAACTCCACCTAAAAATTTCACTATTATAATGGAATGAAATTTACTTTATTGAAATTCTCAACCACATAGAGGGACACGTCATAAAATTGAACATCTTATTATAAGAACTCACCCATATAGTTCAATGTTATGTTATAGGTACGATTATATGAATAGTGTTATCATAGACCAGTTTGGTGCAAAAGTGACACATTATATTTAATATAATAGGGAATATGTCCATGTTATAATGGGTTTCACTATAATACTACTAGGTGGAATAAATGTGTTGGAATAAATAAAGGTGATAAATTAATTTAGGATGGGTATTGTTTTATTGAGGATATATCCTGATTAAAATAAATTACATGGGGATATTTCCTAGAAAAATAAATGGTAGTATATTTGGGAAATATACACGATCATGTGGGGAACGTGAAATCATCATGGATGCAACCCAATGAAGGATGATGCTAATTATAGGAGTTTATCCCATTTATCAAATTTCTAACATGATTGAGATATGGGGCATCAGGTTTAATCCATACTTAAGTAACTTACATATCCTATTAGAGACAATAATAAGATCTCATGTTTTTCAATAGAAAATGTTGATAGTTATTTGAAGTTATTAAACAATGTATTTTATAATCACATATTAATTAAATTATCAATTTTGCATTATGTCTAATTCTAAGGAAGACTATGTTGTAATGGGGTTGATAATTAGAAATGGAATGCAGTTCATGTATATAAGTACTCCATTATTGTATATTCTTGGGAATTCACATAAAATTTTATCTTATATTATTTGGTTTGAAAATTAATGTGGTGTCCTATGAATACTTTTATGGAAAGGAATCAGAGCTGATGTATTTAGATTCTAATTATGCTTAACATCATGAGACTATGATGTCTTCCACATAGTTTAACATCATGTTGGGGGATGTATTTATAATGAAATTAATGTTAGTATATAATCCTTTAGATATTTTAAATTTATTATTTCCATGATAAAATTGAATTCAAATATAACCCTTTCTAATGATGGGAACATGGTTTTCAGTTCATAAACTAGGGAAGGGGGCTCATGGATTTTTTAGTGACACTAACGGATTGAATAACAAAAATATAAAAACTCTTGAAGGTCATTATAAATTTATAAAAACAAGATATATGAATAAGATCTGCCACATTAAAAATTGTGTGATACTTGGATTGAATATGATGTAAAGAATGAGGATTCCCAAAGAACATTCTCTCTCTTTATCCTACTAAAAGGTCGCCATAGATGAAATCATCAATGGGGAAATCATGGATATTATTATAAATGAGAAAAATTGTCTAATAATATTTCAATATGATTATAGTCCAAATATTTAATGCAATGTGTAACGTCCCAGATATTTTAGATCGGGTTGAAAACCTCTCCCTTTTTCAATTATTTGAATCTGGTGGGTATGCCAATTTCTTTTTCAATTATAGAAAAATAATTTCATGTTTTATTTGAACCTAATACCATTTTTATGGGTTTTGTGGAATATCTAAAGAAAAAATATAGGTTTATTTAGGTTCATCGGAGGCACGATGTCCCTATCTTAGAGTAATAGGTTGACATTCATTGTTAGGGGTAAACGATGCAGCCTCTCTCTACAAAAAATACAGCCTAATTTTATTCTACCTGGTTGTTTTGAAAAAAATTATATATGGGGTAAAGGACCATGTGTGAACCACGTTAGTTTTCTAAAAGTTAATTTTCATTTCTTGCGCACAGTTAGGTAAAATCATGGGCAAATCGCAAGGGTAGTGCCACATAGATTGATAATAAAAAATGTAATCTACACTGTTTTCTTATTGTTTTGAAAACCTTGTGATCTAACCATGTAACTCATTAAAGGGTAGGGAATTACATTTCTACCTCATCATTCCATTTCTACATTTTTTATTATTCTATCCTTTATGGTTTATTTGTAGCTTGGGCCAACATGAACATTTACTCCCTTTATTGGATTTGATCCAAATACTTCATCAAGACTCTATTTCATTTTCCATCAAGTGCATTGGAAACATATATGTAAGGTCATACAGATCCATTCTATGTTTTTTCTTTATCTCTACATTCCCAGAGTGCTAAACTTAATTGAGTCATTTTATCCTATTTTTATGTTGTTTCTGGGAAACAAAAATTTCATCAAAATAGGTTATAATTAGATCCTATGATTGGATATTCCAGTTTTTTTGGACTCTAAGGAATGTGGTGTGATCCTTTCATTGATATTTCATTAATTTTTTGGGGGTTTATCATCAAGAGAGGTTAGGTTGGGTGACATGGTCTATGATTGAGGAATAATGTTCATCATGTTGAGGGATTTGCCTCTGATATTGGATAGCATAGCCATCAATTTGGAGAAACAAAGTCATAGTGGCACAAGGTACTGGTGTATGTTTGACATTGGTAGTATTCTGGTGATACCGCTCACCCATGATAGGCCAAAGGGAAGCTTAGAGTGTCATCACCTAATTTGACCCAGAATGTGGTGTTTTTTGACCACTCGTGTGGGTATAGGATCCCGTTGGTTGAGCTTATGTAATTGGTTTTGGGGTTTCTTATTGTATAAATCCAAAATGAAGGTGAGGAGCCTTCTGAGGATAGCATTGAGGCTATCAATTGAGGGCTCATGTCTTTCATGCATGAGGATCATAAAGCAGGATCATTTTAGAAGACGTACATTATTATTACATCAGTTGTTTTTATTTGAGCCAATGGAAATTTTACATTTTGGAGATACATCGTACTGCCTCCAGACATAAAGCTTCATACAGATGAGTTCTTTTGATATTGGTGTCTATGGTACATTGATTGAATTTATTTGGGCATCCCTTTTGGACTTTAGGTAAATTCCATGGAATGAAGTTCTACATGAAAATTGGGGGGGGGGGGGGGTTAACCATAGTGTTAACCAGTTAATTTTGACATCATGTGATTACTTTCTCCACGGGCTTTGGATCCTCTCCACTACGACATTCTTTATTTGGATGAAGAATATGAAAGCATTATTGTGAATTTTGAGAGCCATTTAATAGTGTTTTTTTATATCCATGTTCCCTTGTTTTATTCATTTATAGTTATACCTTCGAAATCATTATTGATTTTCATGCACTTGTGGGTGGTATAGTAATTATAATAATTCAAGAACTATAGATGAGAATTTTTTGAGATGTGTATAAATTATGATTTTATGTTTAGGTAAGGGTTCAATCTCTACTGTTGGATCCTAGTTGAGTTAGCATAGAAGGATTTCTGGGGACATTGAATTTCCTACATCAGTTGATCTATGAGATTTCCATCTATTATTGTTTCAACATGAGAAATATATGTTTTTACTGTGCTCATCAATTGGTGACCATTTTTATTACATATGTGTAAGACATGTTGGTTATGAATTATATTTTCGTAGTTACATGTGTTATATTTGGAATTTTAATTATTTAGTGGATTTTAATTAATCATGATTCTCTTATTGATTATTATTTATTTTAATTTATCCATTGCTGGGTCTAGAATAAGTCTATTGAATCTTAATTCCTAAAAAATTATATATAAACATGTAACATTATATTATCATCACTAGATTGTATAGTCTCCCGACTATCACCCATTTTATAACAATACTGCTTATAGGCAACCTTTTTTGTATGGGGAGGTGCACCCAAGGCTAGTGGAACCCTGCTAGATACCGTGATTCAGGTGGATAATCGGATCGGGAATGATACACATGCTATTAATGGTGTATGGTTTACCTATTATTATTGTAATTCTTTTTGGATTATAGTATAATGGATATTATGATGTATTCTAAACTTGGATCTTAGCTTGGGTTTGGGTTCATATTTCTATATGTACAAGGGACTTACTAAGTTACCATGTGTGGTAAATTTTGTTTTATTCTAATAATTTTATTATTTACATGATTTCCACTGTGAGTGGAATTATACTAATGAGAATTGTGATATTTTATCTCATGAGACTTCTAACCCTTGGCCTAGTATGACAAGGAAGGGATAAGGGGACCTTGGCTCAGTAATGCATGGTGTGTTTGTTATGCATTTTTATGTTTGGATTTGGCTAATAAAAATTATTTAAATTCTATATATGTGTGTTTGTGTGATATAAAATCTACTATGTGGTGAGATTTAGAATGAAATATATATATGTCTCAGTCTCTTCAAAATAATAGGTCCATATAATATGAGGTGATATTGATCACCTGGTTCGGTGACAATGTCATCAGTTTGAGGAAATGTGGTTATTCACAATGAGATTGTCCCGTGGTATATTAAATATATGGCATTATTGAGGGTGGGAAAGGATTCCATGGGTTCGGGATTTTGTTTGGAATTGTTGTGATAGGGGAGAGTAAGGGAAGCTAGTGAACGCTTATTATTACATATTTCCCCATCTGCGTGATATAAATGTATGTTTTATTGAATTTTGGATCAACTAATGTGTTGCTCTGGTTTCCAACTAGACTCCTTAGATGGAGCATCATGTGGTGGGTGGTAGGGTGTTGTGGGAGCATGAGTAATGTTTGAACCCTGACGGTTAGTCAGATCATGATCTATAGGTACATTCTCTACTATAGGATCAAGTGCATGCGAGATAGCCTCCAGACATTAATTCTTTTAGACTATGGTTGGATGATAAAATAAGAGAGATCTTAGTTTGAGTTATATATTTTTTTGAAATGGGAGATCAGGGAGTATAGATTTCGAATTGTGTCTTACTCTGAATTTTAATTTGAAACACCCACCCATTTTTCAGTGTGAGGGTGGTGTACAGACAAATGAAAATTGGATCTAGTACATTCAGATGATTATTAAAAAGCTATAGATTCCTTTGTAAATGATGGTTAATCTAGAAGAATAAATTCCAATAGGACCAGATATGTTCTAGTGGGACAAGAGGGACTAAGAAGGAATAAAATGGGGACTAGCCTAAAAGGACTTGGAGATGATGTTCATTGAAATCTTCTTCCCTAGGAAACTGTTAGAGGGAATAGATTGGGTGTTTTTGATCTCTAATTTGGGTGAATATTAATTCAAGTACTATATAGAAACATTCACTAATATGTCAAACATCCAACCTAGTATGGTGAGTGACAGATCCTCAAGGGGGAGGAGTTTTGAGAATGGTTTATGGAACACAAATCGGGTGTAGGTTAATATCTTCAGGATGGACTCACTCTTGGAGAAGGGGAACCATTCACTCATTGTTAATGTAAGCAAGTTCAATTGGCCTTACAGGATCCATTTGATAACTTAATGTGATTTTAATGTTGATGATTATAATATAAAGAAGCTAGATCGAGACGAGTACTGGAATGGCTGTCATACTATGGACTCGAGAAGACCACCTCGGACTAGGTCATCGACAATATTCATCCAGTGTGGCTAGCCAAGACAAGTCTAAACTATAACTACCCATACATTACATACATTTTTATTACTTCATAATTGAAGCATACTTATTACAACATATAACAAAACCACAATAGGACCGTATAGGTATAGTGTCTATAGAAACTGGGAAACATAAACAACTTGTTCATAAAGCATCTACATTGTCTCCCATTTATTTCATCATATCTAGAGTTCCTTTTGGCATATCCTACATAATAACCTCCTTCCAAACCTCGGTAAAGAAAACATACAAAAGGGTGATCTCAAATGCACATAAAGGGTAATCAAAGGAAATATCATATTCATAAGAACATAGTATTTCGAAAATCATAACCTGCAAAAGAGATCATAATATCATAACATGCGAGAAATCATAGTAGTGAAATATAATCCCACTAATCATAACATAAAATATGAAACTTTGTGACATAAACACATAATCATAGAGAATCATTTCTTAGTAGTCAATATTCATTTCTAAGACTATCTTAGTGGACAAAGTCCATTTTTGAACCGAGTTCACTCCTTGTTTCAGTCATGTATCACTGAACCAGATTAACCTGATGTTCCAGCAATGTCTATCTCATGAGATATAAATCTTTACCCAATGCATTGGAGGGAGATATAGGTCTCACCCAGCTCATAATGAAACCATTCATATGTGTGCCAAAAAATCATAAATCATAGCATAACCCATGTAATAAAAATTAGATTATTAAACACTATGACATCCTAAAATAATCCATATAAGATAAAAGGACATCATAAAAATAATTCCATCATCACATAAACAAATCAATTTAAAAATATGCATAGAAAAAGAACCCCTTATTATCTTAGATATAAAATATTTTTGATAAAACACGTGAACTCCATTCCTGGGCAAAATTTACTTTCTACTTAAAATTTTTTTGCCTTTCTAAAAATTTCATAAAATGTTAAACTAAAAAAAGTTGATTAAAAAAACTTGAAAAATTGTAATGGAAGCTTCATGGAAATAATGTTCTAAAAATCCATTCAGGCCATATAAGTTAAAAAAACTTTCTTCTAGTAATTTGGCCGGAAAATTCAAAATGTACCTCGTACTAAAAATGACAAAAGATTCCTTTCATATCTTTTACTAAAAACACACCAAAGAGTAAATGTTGGATTTAAAAAAAATTAGTAGGATATAAATAATACTAAATTTAGAGGAAACGTGTATTTGTATGATAATTATTTCCCAGTAAATTCTGAAGTATAAACAATCTTGTATAAAAATGAGATTGCGAGATTTTCCATTACCTTAGGTTCGATTTGCCTCGTACGTGTCTGAACCTCCTATATAATGATTTAAATAATGGTATTGACTTATTACAGAATTTTACTCATTGTTATGATATCATATATGGTCATATTCTTAGCTTCGTATTAGTAATGTTTCATTGTTACTTGTTATTCGGGTGTTTATTGATTTTTTGTTCTTATGCGTGTTTTGTCAAATAAATTTTTATTCTTCTTTTTAGGTTATAGATTCCTCATTTACAGAATGGTATTAGTGTAATATATATCATATTTATTCATTCAATTCATTTATACAATCATTATGAATTGAAGATCATGTAGAACGAGTCGCATCATATCGTGGAGACGGTAGGCCGTACGTACGCACAAGCGATTATATCGTTCACATGATCATGGAATTGAATTGAAGTGTATGTATACTATTTAAGAATAAATATCACTTTACATTAATCATATATAGTTATTATTGACATCATTATACCCATCCAAGTAAGGTGGTGGTGGAAAACAGATGAAACCACAGCGTGGAGACGGTATTCCATACGTACGCACGCGTGGTGATTTATTTTTTTGTAGGATGGATAGAAGATGAAATTGGTTTGTTTAATATTTATAATAACATATAAATATATGAGTGATATATATTTTATTACTTCATAATGAAACAACTATCTAAGAGGAAGTAGAAGAAGAAATAAAGTTGAATGAATCGGTAACCGACATTACCTCTTCTTTGAAGCGCCTCTTCTTAACCTCCTTTTAGGGCACTAAAGATGGTCATTGAAGAAGACCAGGACCTCTAGGATGTTTCTAGGAAAGTTCATAAGGTAAATGGGTAGGTTTTGGCTGATCTTTAAGGCTCAAAGTGGTGTGAGGAAGAGAGGGAGGAGCTTCCCTTTTATAAGGGAGGAGTGGGGCACTTTAGGAAAAACATAAAATATTATTTTATAATAAAGTAATATTCGGATTTTAATAGCTCCAAACTGATTTATTTGGAATATAAGGTGGGTATGGGTCGAAATAATCTCATCCAATATATTTTAGACAAGTTTCGGTTACTATTTTATCTTTATCATTTAGATTTAACTCTAAGTTAAATAATTTAACTTTACCATGTCTTCTTGTTTTCATACACTATATGGTTAAACAACATACTATAACAAGACAAAAGAATTCCAAGTGGTTCATTTGTAATATATATAACCTTATATAAGTCATTTGGAAGAACCATAGATTTTTACAAATAACATAACAATTATTAATATAATATTTGTTTTAAAAACTATTTTATGTCAAATTTGACACTATTTGGTATTTTATTTTTTTGAAAATCATAACAACATTATTAGTTCTAAAAACGTTAATTAAATCAATAATAAGTTGTCATATTAACCTATAAAATTAGTTTAATTCATGAAAAGTCTCAAATTACATTTATTTGGGTATTTATAATATCAATTATGTTAACATTTCTTTAATAAGATAATTACTACATCATCATTGTGTCATAAATAAACTAAATTATTTAAAGTCTAAAAATTATAAATAAAATACAATTATGTAGGAAATAGTTTCAGATTTCTAATTAATATTTATAGTCTAATTTATCTTATTTATAATACTATATTAAATTTTTTTTAGTTATTAATTGTTGATTTTAACTATTTTAACTCTTCTTTAAATAAAATAATATTAAATGTCCTAATCTAATCCACGTGGACCTAAATGGTCATATTTTATTCCTAAGGTTGTTTTTGGTCTAATTAAACTTATCCAATGGAATTAGTACATGTTTTAGGGTAATAATAATAACATTTTTACCATTAATTACACTATTTACTTTTAACAGTGGTAAATACAAGTAAAAAGTTACTATTCACCTGAAAATTTTTTTATCTTATTGAACACTATATTACTACTTGATGTTAATAGTTTCTCTCAGATTTTCGAAATTCCACTCACAGAAGTGGTAAAATTGAGTATTATGTAAATTTTCAAACTCTCCTAGGAGGTAGGTAAAAGACGGTGAAAAGTTCAATAAAATTTTTATATATTTAAAATTATTATAAAATGACTCTAATGAATTACATTGAACTTATATAGGTATTATGTATCAATTTGGACCTAAAATAAATTTAATTAAAATAAATAATTATTTAAATAAAAATTTTGTTTTTAAATAGTAACCTTGTGTTTTCACTATTCATCAAAAATTCAATGTTTTCAGAAAAAAATAATTCCCCCTAGGCTAATTTCCATATTCCAAATCCAAAAATGAAGTGAATTTAGAAATATAAAATTTATAAAATTTCAAAAATTGGGTATTACTATTCATAACGGCTAGTTTTAATAATATTTTAATAGCATATCGTTGTTTAGTGAAACTCAGTATTGCATACAATGCAAGCTATCGAGGAAGGTCATGATTGCGTGTAAAGAAAGCCAAGATAGTGTTGTGTGTAGTGAATGATTCCATTGATGATATATATAACATAAAAAGAAAATATTTCTCATAAAAATCTTGGGTGTTATATAAACTCATTGTGAGTGGCCTCTATAAGAGTGTTGGGAATGTGGACAGGACAAGAATCTCAAGAGATTCCCTCAAAAAAATTATCATACATTTAGAATTTTGGGAATAAGGAAAACTCATGGTTCTGAGATTGGTCTGGGAGAGGCACCAAATGATTGTAGCAGTGATTTAGTTGCACTTAAAGGTTTTGGTAGAGACAACAAGACCCATTAGTAGGTTTAGTGGTTAGTGGATGGTGCAAAACAAAATATAATCCAGGATTTTGGTAGTTTGCATTCTCTCTATAGGAACACCGTGGAGATTCCATGATCATAGAAGTCTAGTGAGACAACGACATTATGAGGTACACCACGAGTGTGAACATGATATCTTTTTTTAAAATGTAATTTTAAGTCATGTAATTTTATGTGAATGATGGAATATGTAATATGTATGGAATAACTAGACCCATTTTAGTAGGCAAGAATCACCTCAGATTCAGTATATATATTTAAATGAGAGAGTGGGACCATGATTTATATGTGAGCATTGACAAATTTGTATTTATAGAGGTGTGTTGGAATATTTTCATTGGGGGGGGGGGTGTAGGTTACATATGTTATTTAGGAATCATTGAATAATTGAAATGTAGTACATTACTGGGGTTATGAATCACATAGACTAGTTTGTGTATTTCATGAGATGTAGAACCTTTTTGGTTCCATGTCTTACATGGGCACGAGGCCGGTACTGATGTGATGATGAATTCTAAAAGGTGTTAGGGATGAATGATGAGAAGCTATTGAGGTGAAGGAGTGAATATGCATCAGGGGAGGACATTTGGGTCCTAGAATGGTAATGATAAAATCAATTTATTTATAATTAGGTTAGGATAATACTGGGTAAGCCACTCATTACGTAGGGAGTACCCATCATATAGTTGTCCTATACTCCTTTTGACCGACGTAGTGTGGATTATTTTAATAGGATCTATATGTTCATTATAGTATACATGTTTTGTTTTATATATTAGGGTTGAGATATGTCAATTTGTGGACATTGTAACGTCCTTTGTATTCTTGTTGGTAAAAACCCTCTCCCATTATGAATTTTGTGAATTCGGTTGGTATTCCATTTTTTTAATCATTGGAACCTAATTATGAGTTTTACATCATTCAATATCTTTTTCAGTTAAATGAATTATAGGTTTCATTTATACCTTGAGTGTTTGGTTGGATTTAAGGTGCATTGGTGGCCTGATGGCCCTGTTTTAGAGTTGTATGTTGAGGCCCACGGTTAGGAGTAAAATGTGTGTCCTCTCTATGAAAATTATACATCCCAATTTTTTAATGTTGCATTGTTTGGAAAAACCTCTGGGTTGGGGTTCACGGTTGTGACTATTAATCTATAGTTTTATAGAGGTATTTCACATATCTTGTTCTCATAGAGCTAAATGTGGGGCTCATTAAGGGAGTGAAATTACATTTCCACACATTTCTCTTATTTCTTATTTTCCTTCATCATTATTCCTTGTTGGTGATGCACATTTTGGGGGAGCTCACCCCTTTCCTACTCCCTTTGAATTTGTTCTGAATTCTTTGTTTAGGATCATTTCGTCCTCTATCTAGTGGGTTGGAATCATATAAATGAGGTTATCATCATATATGAATCTATTTTCCTTCACTCTTTCATGTTGGATAACTGAATGTTTTTTAGCCATTTCCCCTATTTTCATGTCGTTTGTCAAAAACACTGATTACATCGAAACCAGTGTGTGTTAGATCCCATTATCTTACATTCATACATCAAAAACTCTATCATTAGTGGTCAATCCCCTTCCTTGATATATTATTACTATTAGGGGGTATAGAGTTTAGCTTTCTGGGGTGTGGACTGATTGTGAACATGAAATTTATATTTTTTTCTTCATTAAGTTATTAAACCCTTGTGGAATGCGATCATGTTTACCCACTTGACTCAACAATTAGTTTGATCCATCATAATGGATTGGATCGATATAATATTAGGTTGAGGGTGATCATTATATTAATTATAACTATTATTTAAATTGATTGTTCAATTCACTTATATTAAATTGATGTTCATATTACAAATAAACTTTTTATTTAAATGGAAGATATGTATATATATGATTTTTGCGGTACTATTGAGATACATGGTATTATAACAGGATTGGGGCCTAGATTTAAATGGTTATTTTGATTTGGATTTGAGGTGATATGATCATTGAGATAGGCTAATACCAATTTACATGGGTTATGTGATCACTGGTTAACTAACATGGTCATTGGTTCTGGCAGAATGGCCATCAGGTTGGGGGATGACCAATGATATTTGATTGCATGGCCATCATATTTTAGCAACATTGTTGTATGGGTATGATGACCTATTTTTTTGTGTATTGGGTAATATTTTAGATAATAATCTCACCATTTAAGGGATAATGTGATGATTTGTGTTGTCTGTAAATAGTTGGTCTCAATTATAATGTGGTTTGGACCAAAAAATGGGGGTAGATTACCCAAGTATTGTTGATTACGTTATTCTCTAGAGATTTATTGTTATAGAAATACATGATGAAGGTGAGGCTCATTTGGATGAAAAAAATTGAGGATATCTGTTGGGGGTTATGGAATGTTGGGTTTTTTTCGTTGGGCCAATTTCATTTGAAGCTTGAGAATTGTCGTATCTTTTCATGTTGTGCTTTGATAAAATAGTTATTTTATTTTTAAAACAAACATTGTTTTTGCTTGAATGGTCGGTCATCATGTTGATGGGTTCTTTTTTAGAATATTCCTAAGGGACCATGCATGTATCTATTTGGGTGTTCTTTCAGGGTTCCAGATATATTTTTCGAAACAGGATGCTAACTGACATTGGAGGTGGAACATGAGGTTTAACCTATGTGTTTTGACATCAAGGGATGAATTTGGCCACGGCCTAAGGATCATCCCCACTACTACATTCTAGAATTGGAAAAGGTAGGTGACAACTTCTTATTATCTATTGATCACCTATGAAGATTGAATTTATTTATAAGCAAGTGACAATATTTTATTAATTTATATTAACGCATGATTAATGAAAAATTTTGGGTATGAACATATGGGTGGTAACCTACTAAGACCCTTTATTATTCCCTACATAGGCCTCTAGGGAGGAATGTTGACATTATGATCTTACATTCCTATAAGTGTTTAGGCTCTAGAGTTGTATCCTAGTGGATTTGGAGTGGATGGAGGGTAGGGGTCCTCGAGCTTCCTTCATTAGATGGATTTTCAGTTTCCCTTCTTTTATTTAATCATCATGTTACCTCTATGTATGTATTAAATTCGTCCTTCGGATACCCTTTTGTTTACATTATTTTATGTCATGATTTGATGAATAATATTTTCATACTTAAATATATATGTTAGGAGGATTATTTATTTAGTTGTTGTTTGTAACACCTGAGACTTTTATGTTATATAAATCATCAAAGGAATCTTTTTCTACACAACACTTTCTTGGCTTGCTTTACACGAAATTGTGACCTTCCTCGATAGCTTGCGTCGTACGCAATACCGAGTTTCACTAAACAATGATATGCTATTAAAATATTATTAAAACTAGCAGTTATGAATAGTAATAACCACTTTTTGAAATTTTATAAATTTTATTTTTCAAAATGGACTTCATTTTTGGATTCGGAATATCAAAATTAGCCTTGGGTGAAATTTTGGTATTTTTCTGAAAACTTTCAATTTATGATGAATAGTGAAACCAATAAGTGGTAGTTAAAAAACTGAATTTTTCATAAAACATAATTTTACTGCTTTTGTGAGTGGAATTTCAAAAATCCGAGAGACACGGTTGATGTTAGTAAGTAAAATGTGGTTCAATGAGATGAAAATAATTTTTTGGTAAATAGTAACTTTTTACTTTTTTTTACCACTGTTAAACGTAAATAGGGTAATTAAGGGTAATGATGATATTATTATTACCCTAACACATGTCCTAATTCTATTGGACAAGTGTAATTCGACCAAAAACAAACTTAGGAATAAACTATGACCATTTAGGCCCACTTGGATTTGATTTGGACATTTATTATTAATTTATTTAAAGAAGGGTTAAAATAGTTAAAATCAATGTTTAATAAGTAAAAATTTTTAATATGGGGTTATACATAAGATAAATTCGACTATAAATATTCATTAGAAATCTAAAAATATTTCCAACCTAATGGTATTTTATTTTTAATTTTTAGACATTAAATAATTTAATTTATTTATGACACAAAGATGATACAGTAATTATCTTATTAATGAAATATTGACATAATTAATGTTATAAACACCAAAATAAATGTAATTTGAGACTTTTTATGAATTAAACTAAATTTCTAGGTTAATAGGACATGTTATTATTGATGTAATTAACTTTTTTCGAACTAATCATTCTGTTATGATTTTCACAAAAATCAATTACTAAATAGTGTCAAAATTGACATAGAATAGTTTTTAAAACTAATATTATATTAGTAATTGTTATTTTATTCCTAAAAATCTAAGGTTCTGCTAAATGACTTAGATAAGGTTATATATATTAATAATAAACAACTTGGGGTTCGTTTGGCTGCTTATAGTATGTTTATTAACCTTATAGTATAATAACACAAGAAGACACGGTAAAAGTAAAATTATTTAACTTAATGTTAAATCTAAATGATAAGGTTAAAATAGAAACCTAAACTTGTATAAATTCTATTTTATGAGAGGATTGCGACCCATACCCACCTTAGCTTCGAAATATATCAATTTGGAGCTATTTAAAACCGAACATGACTTTATAATATAATAATATTTTTAGTTTTCCCAAAGGTTCCCCTCTCCTCCATTATAAAAGGGCACCTCCAAACCGTCTTGCTCACACCAATTTGAGCCTTCAATACCGACCAACCCCTGCCAATTCCTCCTCTCCACTTCCCTAGATACATCCTAGAGGTTCTGGTCTTCCTCAAAGACCAATTTTAGTGCCCTAAAAGAAGGTCTCAAAGAAGCACTTCAAAGAAGAGGTAATGTCCGTTACCGATTCTTTCATCTTTTTTTCTTATTCCACCTTTTCTTCTTTAGTTGTTTCATTATGAAGTAATAACATCAGTATCACTCATATACTGATATTTTATTATAAGTATGAAACAACCCTATTTCACCATCTACCCATCCTAAGGAAAAAGAAATCACCACGCGTGCGTATGTACGGAATATCGTCTCCCCGCCGTGGTGTAATCTATTTTCCACCACCACCTTACTTGGATTGGTATAATGGTGTACATAATGACTATATATGACTAATATAAAGTAATACTGATTCGGAAATAGTATAAATACACTCCAATACAATTCCACGATCATAGGAACGATATCATCACTCGTGCGTACGTACGGAATACTGTCTCCACGATGTGATGCGACTCGTTCTACATGATCATCATTTCATAATGATTATATAAATTAATTTAATGAATGAATATGATATATATTACACTAATACCATTATGGAAAAGAGATATCTATAACCTAAAGAGAAGAATAAGAATTTATTCGACAAAGACACACATAAGAACAAAAAGTTATAAACACCTGAATAACAAGTAGAAATGAAATATTACTACTATGAAGCTAAGAATATGACCATATATGATATCATAAAAATACTTATGATTCTGTAATAGGTAAATAACATTATTTAAATCATTATACAGGATGTTCGGACACTTACGAAGAAAAACGGACCTAAGTTAAGGGAAAATCTCACAATCTCAATTTTTATCCGAGATTGTTTATACTTCAAAATTTACTAGAGAATATTTATCATCTACATCCATGTTTCCTCAATATTTAATATTTATATCATTCTAAAATAGTTTATATCCAATTTTACCCTTTGACAAGTTTATAGTAAAAGATATGAAAGGAATATTTTGTCATTTTTCGTACGAGGTACTTTTTGACTTTTCCGACAAAAGTACGAGAAGAATGTTTTTTTTAACTTATACGGCATGAATGGATTTTTAAAAAATTATTTCCAAGAAGCTTCCTTTACAAGTTTTCAAGTTTATTTTTAATCAACTTCTTTAAGATTAAAGTTGTATGACACGTTAAGAAAGGAAAAATGTTTTTGAAGAAGAAAGGATATTTTCCTCAAGAATGGAGTTTAAGTGTTTTATCAAAATTATTTTCCATCTAAGAGAATAAAGGGTTATGTTTTTATCCCTATTATTACATTAATTTGATTATGTTGTTATGGAATTATTTTTATGAATTCATTTATCTTATATGAATTGTTTTATGATGTCATGATGTTTAAGATTCCCATTTGTATTACATGGGTTATGCAATGATGTATGATTTATGATTTTGTGGAACACATAAGAATGGTATCATTATGAGATGGGTGGGACCTATATCTCCCTCCAATTAATTGGTTAAAGATTTTATATCTCATGAGATAGACATGTCTGGAACGGTAGGTTATACCGGCTCAGTGAAACAGGACTGAAACGAGGAGCGAACTCGGTTCAGAAAGGGACTTCTTCCACTAAGATAGTCTTGGTAATGATCCTTGAATAGTAAGAAATTATTCTCTATGATTATGTGTGTATGCCACACATTTTCATGTTTTAAGTTATTATTATTTTGATTACATTTCACTGCCATGATTTATCCCATGTTATAAAATTATGATCTCTTTTGCAGGTTAAGATTTCCAAAGGTTATGCGATTATGTATATGATGTGATTGATATTTATTTTGTTTACCCTTACTGAGCATTTGAGCTCACCCTTTTGTATGTTTTCTTTCCCCAGGTCAGGAAGAAGGTTATTAAGTATGATATGCCAAAAGGGACTATAGATATGATGAAATAAATGGGAGAAAGTGTAGACACTTTATGAACCAGTTTTTTATGTTTCCCAGTTTCTAAAGACACTATACCTATAAGGTCCTTTCGTGGTTTTGTTATATGTTGTAATAATTATGCTTCAATTTTGAATTATTAACAATGTATGTAAAGTATGGGTCATTATAGTCGGTATCAGAGGAAAGGTATAGTAAACCTTTGGAAACTAGGATGTGAAAGCCTTAGTAAGAACCCTAAGGATAAGTCTAAGAATAGAACACAATCTTAGTGTTTTAGAAATGGCCATGAATAACCTCGGATAAGACCTTAAGTGTGAAACTTTATTCTTGATTATGTGGTTTTCCTATTATAATTAGTGTTTCTCACACTATTCTTCTTGGTTTTAGTCAATGGCTGGAACCCGAAAGAATCGTGTTAATGCGGAATGCGATGGGCAATGCAACGATTGTCCCCCTGAGAATCCAAATGTTATGGGAGCTAGAATGAAAAATCGTGTAGACATGCTCACACAACTTTCTCAAGCTATGAATCATGCATGACTTCCAAACGAGAAATGGAAGGAGAAACATTCTGTTGAATCCTTCATCAGGCAGCGTCCACCTTATTTCAGTGGGTCTACTGATCTATTAGTTGCTGAACAATTGATTAGTACTACTGAAAAGATATTTTCAGTTCTTCAATGTTCTGAACATGATAAATTCATCCTAGAAGTGTATCGTTTGTAAGGAGATGCTGATCAATGGTGGAATCTTATTAAGAATACAAGTAAAAGGGATGAAATTGATCCCATGGAATGGGACGAGTTCAAAAAACTTATTTCTCAATAAGTACTTCCCTCGTATTCTCCGAACAAAGATGGAGAAAGTGTTTCTTGAACTGAAGAAAAAGGATGATGAATCTGTTGGTACCTATGAAGAAAATTTTACAAGACTAGCAAGGTACACTTCTGGTATTATTATCCAACCTGAGAGTAAGATCGATCGATTCTTTAGTGGCTTAAAACCAAGTCTTCGAAGGGCGTTATCCATAAGGTACTTCAATATCTACGAGGAAATCGTTCTATGTGCTTTCAATGTCGAGATGGAGATTGGAGTAACCCATCAGTCATATGGGTTTGATAAGAATAGGAAAATGGAATTCAAAGGAAAATCTAAAGAGCACACTGAAAAGAAGATGAGCTTTCTCTTATGCTCAAAGTGTGGAAAGAAACATGGAGGGAGTTGTCTTAAAGGGACAAGTAAATTTTTCAAATGTGGAAAGGAAGGTCATCGGTCATTTTAATGCCGCGATGATGGGAAGAAGATGTCTAATGATGCAAACAAAGGAAGGGATACACAGAATGAACCTATTACACTTCAATGTTTCAAGCGCAAGGAGATGGGACATTATGCCAATTAATTCCCTAATCCAAGGGTTGATGATGATGGTCGACGTCAACAAACTCTTAAGGCTAAAGACAAAGGAAAGTAACATGCAATTTCTATAAGCGATGTGGAGTAAGATAACGATGTGGTGAAAGGTACACTTACCATCCACTATAAAGTAGCAAATGTTTTATTTGATTCTGGATCCACCCACTCATTTATTTTTGAAGAATTTTCTAAGGGTATCACCATATTACCTCAACAATTAGATGTTGAGTTAGCTGTGACAACACCTAATGGCACAACAGTCACATCAAAAGTTTATAAGTCTTCTTCGATCGAAGATTGTGGGAAAGTGCTTCCTGCAAATCTTGTGATCCTTCCTATAGTGGAATTTGATGTGATTCTTGGCATGGATTGGATTTATTTATATGGATCTCAAATCAATTTCCAAATAAGGGAAGTCACATTTCATATTCCAGATCAATCTATGATCGTCTATCAATGCAAGGATGAACATAACCTTCCAGTGGAAATTTATTCCATCTTATGGGTCTTGATTCCACTAAATGAAGGTTATTTATCTCAAATGGTTGGTGAGAAACTCACGATTAAGAATATTCCCATTGTATGGGAGTTTGATGATGTATTTCCGGAGGAATTACCGGGTCTTCCACCGAATCGTGAAGTTGAGTTTTGAATAGAACTCGTACCGGGTGCTTTGCCTATTTCAAAGACAGCTTATAGAATGGCCCCAATTGAGTTGCAGGAATTGAAGAAGCAACTCCTAGAGAATCTTGATAAGGGGTTCATACGCCCTAGTGCGTCACCTTGGGGATCACCGGTTCTATTTGTTAAGAAGAAATATGGATCAATGAGACTCTGAATTGATTATCGATAACTTAACAAGATCACTATCAAGAACAAATATCCTCTCCCACGTATTGATGAATTATTTGTCCTACTACACGGAGCTCAATACTTTTCCAAGATTGATCTTCGTTCAGGGTATCATCAATTAAGGGTCAAAAGGGAGGATATACCAAAGACAACTTTCCGTACAAGTTATGGACACTATGAATTTATAGTGATGCCATTTTTTCTTACTAATGCCCCTGCTATCTTCATAGATCTAATGAATAGAGTCTTTAGAGACTCTCTTGATCAATTTGTGGTAGTATTTATAGACGATATTCTTGTCTATTCAAAGAGAAAGGAAGAACATGAAGATCACTTGAGAATTATATTGAAGACCCTAAGAAAGGAGAAGCTTTATGCCAAATTTACCAAGTGTGAATTTTGGCTTCAAAAAGTTGCATTCTTGGGTCACATAATCTGAAAAGAGGGGATATCTGTGGATCTAGCAAAAACAGAGGTTATCGAAAGATGGCCGAGACCAACAATAGTAACTGAGATCCAAAGTTTTCTTGGTTTGGATAGATATTATCGACGTTTTGTTAATGATTTTCCACGATTGTCTAATCCACTCACCAAGTTGACTCGGAAAGGAGTTAAGTTTGTATGGACAGAGGAATGTGAAGAGAATTTCAAGGAGTTGAAAAGAAGGTTATCCAGTGCACCTGTGCTCACACTGCCTTGTAGTGGAGAAAGTCCTGTGATCTATAGTGATGCATCCAAGAAGGGATTGGGGTGGGTTCTTATGCAAAATGATATGGTGATAGCTTATGCCTCACGACAGTTGAAAATCCATGAGCAAAATTACCCAACACATGATTTGGAGTTAGCTGCGGTAATCTTTTCATTAAAGATTTGGAGGCATTACCTTTATGGTGAAAGGTGTGATATTTATACTGATCATAAAAGATTAAAGTATATTTTCACAAAAAAGGAGATGAATATGCGTCAAAGAAGATGGTTGGAGATGATTAATGATTATGACTGCTCAATCCATTGACACCCTGGGAAAGAAAACAAGGTGGAAGATGCATTAAGTCGACAAGACCATGCTAGTTTATCCATGATGAGGATCACTAAAGATCCAATATTTATGGATTTACAAAGGATGGATCTTGGAATTATAATGGAAGGGGAAAAATCTTATCTTTCTCAAATGAATGTTCAACCATCTATACATGTGAAGATTAAATAGGCACAGAAAGAAGATGTCGAGTTACAAAAGAAGGTGAGAAATGTTCCTAAATTAAACCTTGATTGTGATGGGATAATAAAGTTTAGGAATCAGGTTTGTGTTTCTACCATCCCCGAATTAAAGAAGGAGCTGCTGGATGAGGCTCATAGTTCTTCATTCTCTATTAATCCTGGAAGCACGAAGATGTATAGGGACCTGAAAGAGTACTTCTTGTGAGATGGAATGAAAAGAGATGTTGCTGAATATGTCTCTCGATGCTTGGTTTGTCAGCAAGTTAAAGGTGAGAGACAGAAGTCTAAGGGGATGTTACAACCATTACCCATTCCCGAATGGAAATGGGAAAACATAACTATGGACTTTGTCACAGGACTTCCTAAAACAATCAATGGCAATAATGATATCTGGGTCATAGTTGATCATCTTACAAAGTCTGCACAGTTCATTGCTATTAGAGAGGATTTATCTATGGATTAGCTTGCCAAGATATATGTAAAGGAAGTGGTAAAATTGCATGGAGTACCACTTTATATTATATCTGATCGGGATCAGAGATTTACCTCGAAGTTCTGGTGAAGTCTTCAGCATACTCTGGATACAGAGTTGAGTTTCAACACTGCAAATCATCCTCAGACAGACAGTCAGTCTGAGAGAACAATTCAAACCCTAGAAGATATGTTGAGAGCTTGCTCTATGGATTTCGAAGGTGGTTGGGATCAAAACCTACATTTGGTGGAATTTTCTTATAATAATAGCTTTCACTCCAGTATTCAGATGGCTCCTTATGAAGATCTCTATGGAAAGAAATGTAGGACTCCAACCTGCTGGGATGATGTTGGGGAAAGAAAGCTATTAGGACCTGATCTCGTTGATGAAATGGAAGAAAAGGTCAGATCTATTCAACAACAAATAAGATCAGCTCAGAGTCGACAGAAAAGTTATGCCGACAACCGAAGAAAAGACCTAGAGTTTGAAGTGGGTGATAAAGTGTTCTTACGAATATCTCCCTAGAAGAGGGTTATGAGATTTGGAAAGAAGGGGATGTTGAGCCCTAGATATATCGGTCCTTTCGAAATACTGGATCATGTTGGGAAGGAAGCTTACCGATTGGCGCTTCCACCGAATCTCTCTTATGTTCATGATGTGTTCCATGTATCTCTCCTAAGAAAGTACATACCTGATCCTTCACATGTACTCAGCTCAGAAGTTATCCCGCTAGAGCAAGATCTTTCTTATGAAGAAAAAACGATAGAGATTCTGGATCGTAGCGAAAAAGTCCTACGAAACAAGACCACTTGATTGGTGAATGTTTTATGGAGGAACCACCAATTATAAAAAGCTACATAGGAGCTTGAGGATATGATGAGGGAGAGGTATCCTCATCTGTTTGTGACAATGTGACGAATTTCGAGGGAAAAATTCATTTTAAGGGGGGTAGAATGTAACACCTGAGACTTTTATGTTATATAAATCATCAAAGGAATCTTTTTCTACACAACACTTTCTTGTCTTGCTTTACACGAAATCGTGACCTTACTCGATAGCTTGCATCGTACACAATACCGAGTTTCACTAAACAACGATATGCTTTTAAAATATTATTAAAACTAGCCGTTATGAATAGTAATAACCACTTTTTGAAATTTTATAAATTTTATTTTTCAAAATTGACTTCATTTTTGGATTCGGAATATCGAAATTAGCCTAGGGTGAAATTTTGGTATTTTTCTGAAAACTTTCAATTTTTGATGAATAGTGAAACCACTACGTGGTAGTTAAAAAACTGATTTTTTCATAAAACATAATTTTACCGATTCTGTGAGTGGAATTTCAAAAATCCGAGAGACACATTTGATGTCAGTAAGTAAAATGTGGTTCAATGAGAAGAAAATAATTTTTTGGTGTATAGTAACTTTTTACTCTTTTTTACCACGGTTAAAAGTAAATAGGGTAATTAAGGGTAAAGATGATATTATTATTACACTAACACATGTCCTAATTATATTGGACAAGTGTAATTTGACCAAAAACAAACTTAGGAATAAAATATGACCATTTAGGCCCACTTGGATTAGATTAGGACATTTATTATTAATTTATTTAAAGAAGGGTTAAAATAATTAAAATCAAAGTTTAATAAGTAAATAATTTTTAATATGGGGTTATACATAAGATAAATTAAACTATAAATATTTATTAGAAAGATAAAAATATTTCATACCTAATGGTATTTTATTTGTAATTTTTAGACATTAAATAATTTAATTTATTTATGACACAATGATGATGCAGTAATTATCTTTTTAATGAAATATTGACATAATTAATGTTATAAACACCAAAATAAATGTAATTTGAGACTTTTTATGAATTCCACTAATTTTATAGGTTACTATGACATGTTATTATTGACTTAATTAACTTTTTTCGAACTAATCATTCAGTTATGATTTTCAGAAAAATCAATTACTAAATAGTGTCAAAATTGACATAAAATAGTTTTTAAAACAAATATTATATTTGTAATTGTTATTTTATTCCTAAAAATCTAAGGTTCGGCCAAATGACTTAGATAAGGTTATATATATTAAAAATAAACAACTTGGGGTTCGTTTGGCTGCTTATAGTAAGTTTATTAACCTTATAATATAAGAACAGAAGAAGACACAGTAAAAGTAAAATTATTTAACTTAATGTTCAATCTAAATGATAAGGTTAAAATAGGAACCTAAACTTGTCTAAATTCTATTGAATGAGAGTATCTCGACCCAGCCCCACCTTAGCTTCGAAATATATCAATTTGGAGCTATTTAAAACCGAAATTGACTTTATAATAAAATAATATTTTTAGTTTTCCCAAAGGTGCCCCTCTCCTCCCTTATAAAAGGGCACCTCCTCCCCTCTTGCTCACAACACTTTGAGCCTTCAAGATCTGCCAACCCCTGCCCATTCCTCCTCTCCACTTTCCTAGAGACATCCTAAAGGTTCTGGTCTTCCTCAAAGACCAATTTTAGTTCCCTAAAAGAAGGTCTCAAAGAAGCACTTCAAAAAAGAGGTAATGTCCATTACCGATTCTTTCATATTTATTTCTTCTTCCACTTATTCTTCTTTAGTTGTTTCATTATGAAGTAATAACATCAGTATCACTCATATACTGATATGTTATTATAAGTATGAAACAACCCTATTTCACCATCTATCCATCCTACGGAAAAAGAAATCACCGCGCGTGCGTACGTACGGAATACCGTCTCCACGCCGTGGTGTAATATATTTTACACCACCACCTTACTTGTATGGGAATAATGGTGTAAATAATGACTATATATGACTATTATAAATTAATAATGATTCTTAAATAGTATACATACAATCCAATACAATTCCACGATCATAGGAACGATATCATCACCCGTGCGTACGTACGGAATACCGTCTCCACGATGTGATGCGACTCATTCTACATGATCTTCATTTCATAATGATTATATAAATGAATTTAATGAATGCATATGATATATATTACACCAATACCATTCTGGAAATGAGGTATCTATAACCTAAAGAGAAGAATAAGAATTTATTCGACAAAGACACGCATAAGAACAAAAAGTTATAAACACCCGAATAACAAGTAGCAATGAAATATTACTACTAAGAAGCTAAGAATATGACCATATATGATATAATAAAAATAAGTATGATTCTGGAATAATTCAATAAAATTATTTAAATCATTATACAGGAGGATCGGACACTTACGATGCAAAACGGACCTAAGGTAAGGGAAAATCACGCAATCTCAATTTTTATCCGAGATTGTTTATACTTCAGAATTTACTGGGGAATATTTATCATCTACATCCATGTTTCCTCAATATGTAATATTTATATCCTTCTACAACAGTTTATATCCAATTTTACCCTTTGACGATTTTATAGTAAAAGATATGAAAGGAATATTTTGTCGTTTTTCATACGAGGTACTTTTTGACTTTTCCGAAAAAAGTACGAGAAGAATGTTTTTTTAACTTATACGGCATGAATGGAATTTTAAAACATTATTTCCAAGTATCTTCATTTACGTGTTTTCAAGTTTATTTTTAATCAACTTCTTTTAGTTTAATGTTGTATGACATGTTAAGAAAGGAAAAATGTTTTTGAAGAAGAAAGGATATTTTCCTCAAGAATGGAGTTCAAGTGTTTTATCAAAATTATTTTCCATCTAAGATAATAAAGGATTCTATTTTTATCCCTATTATTACATTGATTTGATTATGTGGTGATGGAATTATTTTTATGAATTCCTTTATCATATATGAATTGTTTTATGATGTCATGATGTTTAAGATTTCCATTTGTATTACATGGTTTATGCAATGATGTATGATTTATGATTTTGTGGCACACATAAGAATGGTATCATTATGAGATGGGTGGGACCTATATCTCCCTCCAATGAATTGGGTAAAGATTTTATATCACATGAGATAGACATGGCTGGAACGGTAGGTTATTCCGGTTCAGTGAAACAGGACTGAAACGAGGAGTGAACTCGGTTCAGAAATGGACTTTGTCCACTAAGATAGTCTTGGAAATGAGCCTTGACAAATAAGAAATGATTCTCTATGATTATGTGTGTATTCCATAAAGATTCATGTTTTATGTTATGATTATTGTGATTACATTTCACTTCCATGATTTATCCCATGTTATGAAATTATGATCTCGTTTGGAGGTTAATATTTCCAAAGGTTATGTGCTTATGTGTATGATGTGATTGATATTTCTTTTTTTACCCTTACTGAGCATTTGAGCACACCCTTTTGTATGTTTTATTTCCCCAGGTCAGGAAGAAGGTTATTAAGTAAGATATGCCAAAAGGGACTATAGATATGACGAAATAAATGGGAGACAGTGTAGACGCTTTATGAACCAGTTTTTTATGTTTCCCAGTTTCTAAAGACACTATACCTATACGGTCCTTTAGTGGTTTTGTTATATGTTTTAATAAGTATGCTTCAATTTTGAAGTTTTAAAAATGTATGTAAAGTGTGGGTCATTATAGTTGGTATCAGAGGAAAGGTATAGTCAACCTTTGGAAACTAGAATTTGAAAGCCTTAGTAAGAACCCTAAGGATAAGTCTAAGAATAGAACAGAATCTTAGTGTTTTAGAAATGGCCATGAATAACCTAGGATAAGACCTTAAGTGTGAAACTTTATACTTGATTATGTGGTTTTCCTATTATAATTAGTGTTTCTCACACTATTCTTCTTGGTTTTAGTCAATGGCTGGAACCCGAAGGAATCGTGTTAATGCGGAATGCGGCGGGCAATGCAATGATTGTCCCCCTGAGAAACCAAACGTTATGGGAGCTAGAATAAAAAATCTTGTAGCCATGATCACACAAATTTCTCAATATATGAATCATGCAGGACTTCAAAACGAGCAAAGGAAGGAGCAACATTCTATTGAATCCTTCATGAGGCAGCGTCCACCTTCTTTCAGCGGGTATACTGATCCATTAGTTTCTGAACAATGGATTAGTACTACTGAAAAGATATTTTCAGTTCTTCAATGTTCTGAACATGATAAAGTCATCCTAGCAGTGTATCGTTTGGAAGGAGATGCTGATCAATGGTGGAATCTCATTAAGAATACGAGGCAAAGGGATGAAATTGAGCCTATGGAATGGGACGAGTTCAAGAACTTATTTTTCAATAAGTACATCCCTCGTATTCTCCGAACAAAGATGGAGAAAGAGTTTCTTGAACTAAAGAAAAAGGATGATGAATCTATTGGTACCTATGAAGCAAATTTTACAAGACTTGCATGGTACGCTTCTGTTATTATTATCCAACCTGAGAGTAAGATCGATCGATTCATTAGTGGCTTAAAACCAAGTCTTCGAAGGGTGTTAGCCATAAGGGACCTCAATAGCTACGAGGAAATCGTTCGATGTGCTCTCAAAGTCGAGATGGATATTGGAGTAACCCCTCAGTCATATGGGTTTGATAAGAAGAGGAAAATGGAATTCAAAGGAAAATCTAAAGAGCACACTGAAAAGAAGATGAGATTTCCCTTATGATCAAAGTGTGGAATGAAACATGGAGGGAGTTGTCTTAAAGGGACAAGTAAATGTTTCAAATGTGGAAAGGATGGTCCTCGTGCATTTGAATGCCGCGATGATGGGAAGAATATGTCTAATGATGCAAACACAGGAAGGGATACACAGAATGAACCTACTACACTTCAATGTTTCAAGTGCAAGGATATGGGACCTTATGCCAATAAATGCCCTAATCCAAGGGTTGATGATGATGGTCGACGTCAACAAACTCTTTAGGCTAAATATAAAGGAAAGTCACATGCAATTTCTATCAGCGATGTGGAGTACGATAACGATGTGGTGAAAGGTACACTTACCATCCACTCTAAAGAAGCAAATGTTTTATTTGATTCTGGATCCACCCACTATTTTAATTCTGAAGAATTTTCTAAGGGTATCACCATATTACCTCAACAATTAGATGTTGAGTTAGCTCTGACAACACCTAAGGGCACAACAGTCGCATCAAAAGTTAATAATTCTTCTCCGATCGAAGTTTGTGGGAAAGTTCAACCTGCAAATCTTGTGATCCTTCCTATAGTGGAATTTGATGTGATTATTGGCATGGATTGGATTTCATTATATGGAGCTCATATCAATTGCCAAAGAAGGGAAGTAACATTTCATATTCCATATCAATCTATGATCTTCTATCAATGCAAGGATGAACATAAACATCCAGTGGAAATTTCTTCCATCTTATGGGTCTTTATTCCACTAAATGAAGGTTATTTATCTCAAATGGTTGGTGAGAAACTCACAATTAAGAATATTCCCATTGTATGGGAGTTTGATGATGTCTTTCCGGGAGAATTATCGGGTCTTCCACCGAATCGTGAAGTTGAGTTTTCAATAGAACTCGTACCGGGTGCTTTGCCTATTTCAAAGACACCTTATAGAATGGCCCCAATTGAGTTGCATGAATTGAAGAAGCAACTCCAAGAGAATCTTGATAATGGGTTCATACGCCCTACTACGCCACCTTAGGGAGAAAGTGTTCTATTTTTTAAGAAGAAAGACGGATCAATGAGACTCTGCATTGATTATCGAGAACTTAACAAGATCACTATCAAGAACAAATATCATCTCCCATGCATTGATGACTTATTTGACCAACTACGTGGAGCTCAATACTTTTCCAAGATTGATCTTCATTCAGGGTATCATCAATTAAGGGTCAAAAGGGAGGATATTCCAAAGACGGGTTTCCGTACAAGGTCTAGACACTATGAATTTATAGTGATGCCATTTGGTCTTACTAATGCCCCTGCTATTTTCATGGATCTAATGAATAAAGTCTTTAGAGACTATATTGATCAATTTGTGGTAGTCTTTATACACGATATTCTTGTCTATTAAAAGATCAAGGAATAACATGAAGATTACTTGAGAATTATATTGAAGACCCTGAGAAAGGAGAAGCTTTATGCCAATTTTACCAAGTGTGAATTTTGGCTTTAAAAAGTTGCATTTTTTGGGTCACATAATCTCAAAAGAGGGGAAATCTGTGGATCCTGCAAAAACAGAGGTTATCGAATGATGGTTGAGACCAACAACAGTAACTGAGATCTGAAGTTTTCTTGGTTTGGCTGGATATTATTGATGTTTTGTGAAAGCTTTTTCACGATTATCTAATCCACTCACCAAGTTGACTCAGAAAGGAGTTATGTTTGTATGAACAGAGGAATGTGAAGAGAATTTCAAGGATTTGAAAAGAAGGTTATCCAGTGCACCTGTGCTCACACTGCCTTGTAGTGGAGAAAGGTTTCTGATCTATATTGATGCATCCAAGAAGGGATTGGGGTGTGTTCTTATGAAAAACGATATGGTGATAGATTATGCCTTACGACAGTTGAAAATCCATGATCAAAATTACACAACACATGATTTGGAGTTAGCTGCGGTAATCTTTTCATTAAAGATTTGGAGGCATTACCTTTATGGTGAAAGGTGTGATATTTATACTAATCATAAAAGTTTAAAGTATATTTTCACACAAAAGGAGCTGAATATGCGTCAAAGAAGATGGTTGGAGATGATTAAGGATTATGACTGCTCAATCCATTACCACCCTGGGAAAGCAAACAAGATGGAAGATGCATTAAGTCGACAAGACCATGCTAGTTTATCCATGATGAGGATCACAAAAGATCCAATATTTATGGAGTTACAAAGGATGGATCTTGGAATTATAATGGAAGGGGAAAAATATTATCTTTCTCAAATGAATGTTTAACCATCTATACATGTGAAGATTAAAAAGGCACAGAAAGAAGATGTAGAGTTACAAAAGAATGTGAGAAATGTTCCTGAATTCAACCTTGATTGTGATGGGATAATAAAGTTCAGGAATCGGGTTTGTGTTCCTCCCATCCCCGAATTAAAGAAGGAGCTGCTGGATGAGGCTCATAGTTCTTCATTCTCTATTCATCCTGGAAGAACGAAGATGTATAGGGACCTGAAAGAGTACTTCTGGTGGGATGGAATGAAAAGAGATGTTTCTGAATATGTCTCTCGATGCTTGGTTTTTCAACAAATTAAAGCTGAGAGACAGAAGTTTAAGGGGATGTTATAACCATTACCCATACCCGAATGGAAATGGGAAAACATCCCTATGGACTTTGTCACAGGACTTCCTAAAACATCCAAAGGCAATAATGCTATCTGGGTCATAGTTGATCGTCTTACAAAGTCTGCACAATTCATTTCTATTAAAGAGGATTTCTCTCTAGATCATATTTCCAGGATATATGTAAAGGAAGTGGTAAGATTGCATGGAGTACCACTTCCTATTATATCTGATCGGGATCCGAGATTTACCTCGATGTTCTGGCGAAGTCTTCATCATACTCTGGATACAGAGTTGAGTTTCATCAATGCTTATCATCCTCAGACATACGTTCAGTCTGATAGAACAATTCAAAACCTATAAGATATGTTGAGAGCTTGCTCTAAGGATTTCAAAGGTGGTTGGGATCAACACCTACCTTTGGTGGAATTTTCTTATAATAATAGCTTTCACTCTAGTATTCAGATGGCTCCTTATTAATCTCTCTATGGAAAGAAATGCAGGACTCCAACTTGCTGGGATGAAGTTGGAGAAAGAAAGCTATTAGGACCTGATCTCGTTGATGAAATGGCAGAAAAGGTCAGATCTATTCAACAACACATAAGAGCAGCTCAGAGTCGATAGAAAAGTTATGCCGACAACCGAAGAAAAGACCTAGAGTTTGAAGTGGGTGATAAAGTGTTCTTATCAATATCTACCTGGAAGAGGGTTATGAGATTTGGAAAGAAGGGGAAGTTGAGCCCTAGATATATCAGTCGTTTCGAAATACTGGATCATGTTGGGAAGGCAGCTTACCGATTGGCGCTTCCACCGAATCTCTCTCAAGTTCACGATGTGTTCCATGTATCTCTCCTGAGAAAGTACATACCTGATCCTTCACATGTACTCAGCTCAGAATTTGTACCGCTCGAGCAAGATCTTTCATATGAAGAAAAACCGATAGAGATTCAGGATCGTAGCGAAAAAGTCCTACGAAACAAGACCACTCGATTAGTGATAATTTTATGGAGGAACCACCAATTAGAAGAAGTTACATGGGAGCTTGGTGATATGATGAGGGAGAGGTATCCTCATCAGTTTGTTACAAAGTGACGAATTTCGAGGGCGAAATTCATTTTAAGGGGGGTAGAATGTAACACCCGAGACTTTTATGTAATATAAATCATCAAAGGAATATTTTTCTACACAACACTTGCTTGGCTTTCTTTACACGAAATCGCGACCTTCCTCGATAGCTTGCGTCGTACGCAATACCGAGTTTCACTAAACAACGATATGCTATTAAAATATTATTAAAACTAGCCATTATGAATAGTAATAACAACTTTTTGAAATTTTATAAATTTTATTTTTCAAAATGGACTACATTTTTGGATTCGGAATATCGAAATTAGCCTAGGGTGAAATTTTCATATTTTTTGGAAAACTTTCAATTTTTGATGAATAGTGAAACCACTAAGTGGTAGTTAAAAAACTGAATTTTTCATAAAACTTAATTTTACCGCTTCTGTGATTGGAATTTAAAAAATCCGAGAGACACGTTTGATGTCAGTAAGTAAAATGTGGTTCAATGATATGAAAATAATTTTTTGGTGAATAGTAACTTTTTACTTTTTTTACCACGGTTAAAAGTAAATAGGGTAATTAAGGGTAAAGATAATATTATTATTACCCTAACACATTTCCTAATTCTATTGGACAAGTGTAATTCGACCAAAAACAAACTTAGGAATAAAATATGACCATTTAGGCCCACTTGGATTAGATTAGGACATTTATTATTAATTAATTTAAAGAAGTGTTAAAATAGTTAAAATCAATGTTTAATAAGTAAATAATTTTTAATATGGAGTTATACATAAGATAAATTAGACTATAAATATTCATTAGAAAGATAAAAAGATTTAATACCTAATGGTATTTTATTTGTAATTTTTAGAAATTAAATTATTTAATTAAGTTATGACACAAAGATGATACAATAATTATCTTATTAATGAAATATTGACATAATTAATGTTATAAACACCAAAATAAATGTAATTTGAGACTTTTTATGAATTACACTAATTTTCTAGGTTAATATGACATGTTAGTATTGATTTAATTAACTTTTTTCGAACTAATCGTTCTTTTATGATTTTCACAAAAATCAATTACTAAATAGTGTAAAAATTGACATAAAATAGTTTAAAAAAAATTATATTAGTAATTGTTATTTTATTTCTAAAAATCTATGGTTCGGACAAATGACTTAGATAAGGTTATATATATTAATAATAAACAACTTGGGGTTCGTTTGGCTGCTTATAGTTTGTTTATTAACCTTATTGTATGAGAACACAAGAAGACACGGTAAAAGTAAAATTATTTAACTTAATGTTAAATCTAAATGATAAGGTTAAAATAGGAACCTAAACTTGTATAAATTCTATTGGATGAGAGGATTTAGACCCATCCCCACCTTAGCTTCTAAATATATCAATTTGGAGCTATTTAAAACCGAACTTGACTTTATAATAAAATAATATTTTTAGTTTTCCCAAAGGTGCCCCTCTCCTCCCTTATAAAAGGGCACCTCCTCCCCCTCTTGCTCACACCAAATTGAGCTTTAAAGCTCGGCCAAACCCTGACAATTACTCCTCTCCACTTCCCTAGAGACATCCTAGAGGTTCTGGGCTTCCTCAAAGACCAATTTTAGTGCCCTAAAAGAAGGTCTCAAAGAAGCACTTCAAAGAAGAGGTAATGTCCGTTACCGATTCTTTCATCTTTATTTCTTCTTCCACTTCTTCTTCATTAGTTGTTTCATTATGAAGTAATAACATCAGTATCAATAATATAATGATATGTTATTATATGTATGAAACAACCCTATTTCACCGTCTATCCATCCTACGGAAAAAGAAATCCTCACGCGTGCGTATGTACGGAATACCATCTCCACGCCGTGGTGTAATCTATTTTCCACCACCACCTTACTTGGATGGGTATAATGGTGTAAATAATGACTATATATGACTATTATAAAGTAATACTGATTCTTAAATAGTATACATACACTCCAATACAATTCCACGATCATAGGAACGATATCATCACTCGTGCGTACGTACGGAATACCGTCTCCACGATGTGATTTGACTCGTTCTACATGATCTTAATTTCATAATGATTATATAAATGAATTGAATGAATAAATATGATATATATTACACTAATACCATTCTGGAAATGAGCTATCTATAACCTAAAGAAAAGAATAAGAATTTATTCGACAAAGACACGCATAAGAACAAAAAGTTATAAGCACCCGAATAACAAGTTGCAATGAAATATTACTACTAAGAAGCTAAGAATATGACCATATATGATATCATAAAAATAAGTATGATTCTGGAATAAGTCAATAAAATTATTTAAATCATTATACAGGAGGTTCAGACACTTACAAAGAAAAACAGACCTAAGGTAAGGGAAAATCTCGCAATCTCAATTTTTATCCGAGATTGATTATACTTCAGAATTTACTGGGTAATATTTATCATCTACATCCATGTTTCCTCAATATGTAATATTTATATCCTTCTACAATAGTTTATATCCAATTTTACCCTTTGACAATTTTATAGTAAATGATATGAAAGGAATATTTTGTCGTTTTTTGTACGAGGTACTTTTTGACTTTTCCGACAAAAGTACGAGTATAATGTTTTTTTAACTTATACGACATGAATGGATTTTTAAAACATTATTTCCAAGAATATTCCTTTACAAGTTTAAAGTTTATTTTTAATCAACTTCTTTTAGTTTAAAGTTTTATGACATGTTAAAAAAGGACAATTGATTTTGAAGAAAGAAGGATATTTTTCTCAAGAATGGAGTTCAAGTGTTTTATCAAAATTATTTTCCATCTAGGATAATAAAGGGTTATGTTTTTATCCTTATTATTACATTTATTTGATTATGTTGTGATGGAATTATTTTTATGAATTCCTTTATCTTATATGAATTGTTTTATGATGTCATGATGTTTAAGATTCCCATTTGTATTACATGGGTTATGCAATGATGTATGATTTATGATTTTGTGGCATACATAAGAATGGTATCATTATGAGATGGGTGGGACCTATATCTCCCTCCAATGCATTGGGTAAGGATTTTATATCTCATGAGATAGACATGGCTGGAACGGTAGGTTATACCTTTTCAGTGAAACAGGACTGAAACGAGGAGTGAACTCGGTTTAGAAAGGGACATTGTCCACTAAGATAGTCTTGGAAACGATCCTTGACTAATAAGAAATGATTCTCTAGGATTATTTTTGTATGCCACAAAATTTCATGTTTTTAGTTATGATTATTGTGATTACATTTCACTGCCATGATTTATCCCATGTTATGAAATTATGATCTCTTTTGCAGGTTAATATTTCTAAAGGATATGTGCTTATGTATATGATGTGATTGATATTTCTTTTTTTACCCTTACTGAGCATTTGAGCTCACCCTTTTGTATGTTTTCTTTCCCCAGGTCAGGAAGAAGGTTATTAAGTAATATATGCCAAAAGGGACTATAGATATGATGAAATAAATGGGAGAGAGTGTAGATGCTGTATGAACCAGTTGTTTATGTTTCCCAGTTTCTAAAGACACTATACCTATACGGTCCTTTCGTGGTTTTGTTATATGTTGTAATAAGTATGCTTCAATTTTGAAGTATTGACAATGTATGTAAAGTATGGGTCGTTATAGTTGGTATCAGAGGAAAGGTATAGTCAACCTTTGGAAACTAGGATGTGAAAGCCTTAGTAAGAACCCTAAGGATAAGTCTAAGAATAGAACAAAATCTTAGTGTTTTAGAAATGGCCATGAATAACCTAGGATAAGACCTTAAGTGTGAAACTTTATTCTTGATTATGTGGTTTTCCTATAATAATTAGTGTTTCCCACACTATTCTTCTTGGTTTTAGTAAATGGCTTGAACCCAAAGGAATCGTGTTAATGCGAAATGTGACGGGAAATGCAATGATTGTCCCCCTAAGCAACCAAACATTATGGGAGCTGGAATGCAAAATCTTGTATCCATGCTCACACAACTTTCTCAAGCTATGAATCATGCAGGACTTCCAAACGGGCAAAGGAAGGAGAAACATTCTGTTGAATCCTTCATGAGGCAGCGTCCACCTTCATTCAGCGGGTCTACTGATCCATTAGTTGCTGAACAATGGATTAGTACTACTGAAAAGATATTTTCAGTTATTCAATGTTCTGAACATGATAAAGTCATCCCAGCAGTGTATCGTTTGGAAGGAGATGCTGATCAATGGTGGAATCTTATTAAGAATACGTGGCAAAGGGATGAAATTGTGCCCATGGAATGGGACGAGTTCAAGAACTTATTTTTCAATAAGTACTTCCCTCGTATTCTCCGAACAAAGATGGAGAAAGAGTTTCTTGAACTGAAGTAAAAGGATGATGAATTTTTTGGTACGTATGAAGCAAATTTTACAAGACTTGCATGGTATGCTTCTGGTATTATTATCCAACATGAGAGTAAGATCGGTCGATTCTTTAGGGGCTTAAAACCAAGTCTTCGAAGGGCGTTATCCATAAGGGACTTCAATAACTACGAGGAAATCGTTCGATGTGCTCTCAAAGTCGAGATGGAGATTGAAGTAACCCATCAGTCATATGGGTTTGATAAGAAGAGGAAAATGGAATTCAAAGGAAAATCTAAAGTGCACACTAAAAAGAAGATGAGCTTTCCCTTATGCTAAAAGTGTTGAATGAAACATGGAGGGAGTTTTCTTAAATAGACAATTAAATGTTTCAAATGTGGAAAGGAAGGACATCGGGCATTTTAATGTCGCGATGATGGGAAGAAGATGTCTAATGATGTAAAAAAGGAAGGGATACACAGAATGAACCTACTACACTTCAATGTTTCAAGTGCAATGAGATGGGACATTATGCCAATAAATTCCCTAATCCAAGGGTTGATGATGATGGTCGACGTCAACAAACTCTTAAGGCTAAAGACAAAAGAAAGTCACATGCAATTTCTATCAGCGATGTAAAGTATGATAACGACGTGGTGAAAGGTACACTTACCATCCACTCTAAAGTGGAAAATGTTTTATTTGATTCTAGATCCACCCACTCTTTTATTTCTGAAGAATTTTCTAAGGGTATCAACATATTACCTCAACAATTAGATGTTGAGTTAGCTGTGACAACCCCTAATGGCACAAAAGTCGCATCAAAAGTTTATAATTCTTCTCTGATCGAAGTTTGTGGGAAAGTGCTTCCTACAAATCTTGTGATCCTTCATATAGTGGAATTTGATGTGATTCTTGGCATGGATTGTCTTTCTTTATATGGATCTCATATCAATTTCCAAAGAAGGGAAGTCAGATTTCATATTCCAGATCAATCTATGATCGTCTATCAATGCAAGGATGAACATAACCTTCCAGTGGAAATTTCTTCCATCTTATGGGTCTTGATTCCACTAAATGAAGGTTATTAATCTCAAATGGTTGGTGAGAAACTCACGATTAAGAATATTCCCATTGTATGGGAGTTTGATGATGTCTTTCCTGAGAAATTACTGGGTCTTCCACCGAATCGTGAAGTTGAGTTTTCAATAGAACTCGTAACGGGTGCTTTGCCTATTTCAAAGACGCCTTATAGAATGGCCCCAATTGAGTTGCAGGAATTGAAGAAGCAACTCCAAGAGAATCTTGATAAGGGGTTCATATGCCCTAGTGCGTCACCTTGGGGAGCACCTGTTCTATTTGTTAAGAAGAAAGATGGATCAATGCGACTCCGCATTGATTATCGAGAACTTAACAAGATCACTATCAAGAAAAAATATCCTCTCCCACGTATTGATGACTTATTTGACCAACTACGTGGAGCTCAATACTTTTCCCATATTGAACTTCGTTCAGGGTATCATCAATTAAGGGTCAAAAGGGAGGATATACCAAAGACGGCTTTCCGTACAAGGTATGGACACTATGAATTTATAGTGATGCCATTTGGTCTTGCTAATGCCCCTGCTATCTTCATGGATCTAATGAATAGAGTCTTTAGAGACTATCTTGATCAATTTTTGGTAGTCTTTATAGATGATATTCTTGTCTATTCAAAGAGAAAGGAAGAACATGAAGATCACTTGAAAATTACATTGAAGTCCCTGAGAAAGGAGAAGCTTTATGACAAATTTACCAAGTGTGAATTTTGGCTTCAAAAAGTTTCATTTTTTGGTCACATAATCTCAAAAAAGGGGATATCTGTGGATCCAGCAAAAACAGAGGTTATCGAAAGATGGTCGAGACCAACAACAGTAACTGAGATCCGAAGTTTTCTTGGTTTGGCTGGATATTATCGACGTTTTGTGAATGATTTTTAACGATTATCTAATAAACTCACCAATTTGACTCGGAAAGGAGTTATGTTTGTATGGACGGATGAATGTGAAGAGAATTTCAAGGAGTTGAAAAGAAGGTTATCCAGTGCACCTATGCTCACACTTCCTTGTAGTGGAGAAAGGTTTGAGATCTATAGTGATGCATCGAAGAAGGGATTGGGATGTGTTCTTATGAAAAATGATATGGTGATAGCTTATGCCTCACGACAGTTGAAAATCCATGAGCAAAATTACCCAACACATGATGTGGAGTTAGCTGCGGTAGTCTTTGCATTAAAGGTTTGGAGGCATTACCTTTATGGTGAAAGGTGTGATATTTATACTGATCATAAAAGTTTAAAGTATATTTTCACAAAAAAGGAGCTGAATATGAATCAAAGATGTTGGTTGGAGCTGATTAAGGATTATGACTGCTCAATCCATTACCACCCTGGGAAAGCAAACAAGGTGGCGGATGCATTAAGTCGACAAGACCATGCTAGTTTATCCATGATGAGGATCACAAAAGATCCAATATTTATGTATTTACAAAGGATGGATCTTGGAATTATAATGGAAGGGGAAAAATCATATCTTTCTCAAATGAATGTTCAACCATCTATACATGTGAAGATTAACAAGGCACAAAAAGAAGATTTCGAGTTACAAAAGAAGGTGAGAAATGTTCCTGAATTCAACCTTGATTGTGATGGGATAATAAAGTTCAGTAATCGGGTTTGTGTTCCTCCCATCCCCGAATTAAAGAAGGAGCTACTGGATGAGGCTCATAGTTCTTCATTCTCTATTCATCCTGGAAGCACGAAGATATATAGGGACCTGAAAGAGTACTTCTGGTGGGATGGCATGAAAAGAGATGTTGCTGAATATGTCTCTCAATGCTTGGTTTGTCAGCAAGTTAAAGCTGAGAGACAGAAGTCTAAGGGGATGTTACAACCATTACCCATACCCGAATGAAAATGGGAAAACATCACTATGGAATTTGTCACAGGACTTCCTAAAACTTCCAAAGGCAATAATGCTATCTAGGTCATAGTTGATCATCTTACAAAGTCTTCACACTTCATTTCTATTAGAGAGGATTTCTCTCTGGATTATCTTGCCAGGATATATGTAAAAGAAGTGGTAAGATTGCATGGAGTACCACTTTCTATTATATCTGATCAGGATCCGAGATTTACCTCGAAGTTCTGGCGAATTCTTCAGCATACTCTGGATACAGAGTTGAGTTTCAGTACTGCTTATCATCCTCAAACAGACGGTCAGTCTGAGAGAACAATTCAAACCCTAGAAGATATGTTGAGAGCCTGCTCTATGGATTTCAAAGGTGGTTGGGATCAACACCTACCTTTGGTGTAATTTTATTATAATAATAGCTTTCACTCTAGTATTCAGATGGCTCCTTATGAAGCTCTCTATGGAAAGAAATGCAGGACTCCAACTTGCTGGGATGAAGTTGGGGAACGAAAGCTATTAGGACCTGATCTCGTTGATGAAATGGAAGAAAAGGTCAGATCTATTCAACAACACATAAGATAAGCTCAGAGTCGACAGAAAAGTTATGCCGACAACCGAAAAAAAGACATAGAGTTTGAAGTGGGTGATAAAGTGTTTTTACGAATATCTCCCGGGAAGAGGGTTATGAGATTTGGAAAGAAGGGGAAGTTGAGCCCTAGATATATCAGTCCTTTCGAAATACTAAAACATGTTGGGAAGGTAGCTTACCAATTAGCGCTTCCACCAAATCTCTCTCATGTTCACGATGTGTTCCATGTATCTCTCCTGAGAAAGTACATACCTGATCCTTTACATGTACTCAGCTCAGAAGTTGTACCGCTGGAGCAAGATCTTTCTTATGAAGAACAATCAATAGAGATTCTGGATCGTAGAGAAAAAGTCCTACGAAACAAGACCACTAGATTGGTGAATGTTTTATGGAGGAACCTCCAATTAGAAGAAGCTACATGGGAGCTTGAGGATATGATGAGGGAGAGGTATCCTCATCTATTTGTTACAAAGTGACGAATTTCGAGGGCGAAATTCATTTTAAGGTGGGTAGAATGTAACACCCGAGACTTTTATGTTATATAAATCTTCAAATGAATCTTTTTCTACACAACACTTGCTTGGCTTTCTTTACATGAAATCGCAACCTTCCTCGATAGCTTTCGTCGTACGCAATACCGAGTTTCACTAAACCACGATATGCTATTAAAATATTATTAAGACTAGACATTATGAATAGTAATAACCACTTTTTGAAATTTTATAAATTTTATTTTTCAAAATGGACTTCATTTTTGGATTCGGAATATCGAAATTAGCCTAGGGTGAAATTTTGGTATTTTTCTGAAAAGTTTCAATTTTTTGATGAATAGTGAAACCACTAAGTGGTAGTTAAAAAACTGAATTTTTCATTAAACATAATTTTACCGATTCTGTGAGTGGAACTTCAAAAATCCGAGAGACACGGTTGATGTCAGTAAGTAAAATGTGGTTCAATGAGATGAAAATAATTTTTTGGTGAATAATGACTTTTTACTTTTTTTTACCACGGTTAAAAGTAAATAGGGTAATTAAGGGTAAAGATGATATTATTATTACCCTAACACATGTCCTAATTCTATTGGACAAGTGTAATTCGACCAAAAACAAACATAGGAATAATAGATGACCATTTAGGCCCACATGGATTTGATTAGGACATTTATTATTAATTTATTTAAAGAAGGGTTAAAATAGTTAAAATCAAAGTTTAATAAGTAAATAATTTTTAATATGGGGTTATACATAAGATGAATTCGACTATAGATATTCATTAGAAAGCTAAAAAGATTTCATACCTAATGGTATTTTATTTGTAATTTTTAGACATTATATAATTTAATTTATATATGACACAAAGATGATGCAGTAATTATCTTATTAATGAAATATTGACATAATTAATGTTATAAACACAAAAATAAATGTAATTTGAGCCGTTTTATGAATTCCACTAATTTTATTGGTTAATATGACATTTTATTATTGATTTAATTAACTTTTGTCGAACTAATAATTATTTTATGCTTTTCACAAAAATCAATTACTAAATAGTTTCAAAATTGACATAAAATAGTTTTAAAGAAAAATATTATATTATTAATTGTTATTTTAATCCTAAAAATATAAGGTTCGGCCAAATGACTTATCTAAGGTTATATATATTAATAATAAACAACTTGGGGTTCTTTTGGCTTCTTATAGTATGTTTATTAACCTTATAGTATAAGAACACAATAAGACACGGTAAAAGTAAAATTATTTAACTTAATTATAAATCTAAATGATAAGGTTAAAATAGGAACCTAAACTTGTTTAAATTATATTGGATGAGATTATTTCGACCCATCCCCACCTTATCTTAGAAATATATCAATTTGGAGCTATTTAAAACCGAACGTGACTTTATAATAAAATAATATTTTTATTTTTCCCAAAGGTGCCCCTCTCCTCCCTTATAAAAGGGCACCTCCTCCCCATCTTTCTCACACCAATTTGAGCCTTCAAGATCGGCCAACCCCTAAAAATTCCTCCTATCCACTTCCCTAGAGACATCCTAGACGTTCTGGTCTTCCTCAATGAAAAATTTTAGTGCCCTAAAAGAAGGTCTCAAAGAAGAGGTAATGTCCGTTACCGATTCTTTCATCTTTATTTCTTCTTCCACTTCTTCTTCTTTAGTTGTTTCATTATTAAGTAATAAAATCAGTATCACTCATATACTGATATGTTATTATAAGTATGAAACAACCCTATTTCACCATCTATCCATCCTACGGAAAAAGAAATCACCGCGCGTGCGTATGTACGGAATACAGTCTCCACGCCGTGGTGTAATCTATTTTCCACCACCACCTTACATGGATGGGTATAATGGTGTAAATAATGACTATTTATGACTATTATAAAGTAATACTGATTCTGAAATAGTATACATACACTCCAATACAATTACACGATCATAGGAACGATATCATCACTCGTGCGTATGTACGAAATACCGTCTCCACGATGTGATGTGACTCGTTCTACATGATATTCATTTCATAATGATTATATAAATGAATTGAATGAATGAATATGATATATATTACAATAATACCATTCTGTAAATTAGGTATCTATAACCTAAAGATAAGAATAAGAATTTATTCGACAAAGACAGGCATAAGAACAAAAAGTTATAAACACCCGAATATCAAGTAGCAATGAAATATTACTACTAAGAAGCTAAGAATATGACCATATATGATATCATAAAAATAATTATTATTCTGGAATAAGTCAATAACATTATTTAAATCATTATACAAGAGTTTCAGACACTTACGAAGAAAAAAGGACCTAAGGTAAGGGAAAATCTCGCAATCTCAATTTTTATCCGAGATTGTTTATACTTCAGAATTTACTAGGGAATATTTATCATCTACATCCATGTTTCCTCAATATGTAATATTTATATCCTTCTAAAATAGTTTATATCCAATTTTACCCTTTGAAGAGTTTATAGTAAATGATATGAAATAAATATTTTGTCGTTTTTCGTATGAGGTACTTTTTGACTTTTCTGAAAAATGTACGAGAAGAATGTTTTTTTAACTTATACGGAATGAATGGATTTTTAAAACATTATTTCAAAGAAGCTTCCTTTACAAGTTTTCAAGTTTATTTTTAATCAACTTCTTTTAGTTTAAAGTTGTATGAAATATTAATAAAGGAAAAATATTTTTGAAGAAGAAAGGATATTTTTCCTCAAGAATGGAGTTCAAGTGTTTTATCAAAATTATTTTCCATCTATGATAATAAAGGGTTATGTTTTTATCCCTATTATTACATTTATTTTATTATGTTGTGATGGAATTATTTTTATGAATTCCTTTTTCTTATATGAATTTTTTTATGATTTCATGATGTTTAAGATTCCCATTTGTATTACATGGGTTATGCAATGATTTATGATTTATGATTTTGTGGCACACATAAGAATGGTATCATTTTGAGATGGGTGGGACCTATATCTCCCTCCAATGCATTGGGTAATGATTTTATATCTCATGAGATAGACATGTCTGGAATGGTAGGTTATACCGGTTCAGTGAAACAGGACTGAAACGAGGAGTGAAATCGGTTCCGAAAGGGACTTTGTCCACTAAGATAGTCTTGGAAATGAGCCTTGACTAATAATAAATGATTCTCTATGATTATGTCTGTATGCCAAAATGTTTCATGTTTTAAGTTATGATTATTTTGATTACATTTCACGTCCATGATTTATCCCATGTTATGAAATTATGATCTATTTTGCAGGTTCAGATTTCCAATAGTTATGTGCTTATGTATATGATGTGATTGATATTTCTTTTGTTTACCCTTACTGAGCATTTGAGCTCACCCTTTTGTATGTTTTCTTTCCCCAGGTCAGGAAGAAGGTTATTAAGTAATATATTCCAAAAGAGACTATAGATATGATGAAATAAATGGGAGATAGTGTAGACGCTTTATGAACCAGTTGTTTATGTTTCCCAGTTTCTAAAGACATTATACCTATACGGTACTTTTGTTGTTTTGTTATATGTTGTAATAAGTATGCTTCAATTTTGAATTATTAACAATGTATGTAATGTATGGTTCATTATATTGTTAGTTACATATACTTCCACTAATGCTTTTTTTATTGTTCTTCCTCTTTTAGTGGGTCTGGATTGTGTCTGTTGAGTCTTTATTTCCATAGATGATTTATATATATATTCATACTATTATATTACCATCACATGATGGGTTAGTTTCCCCACTATCATAATTTATACACCATCAATATTCATCATGTTTCTTTCACATAAGGGGTGGTACACCAAATCCAGTGGAACACGATCCGATAACACTGTTCAGGTGGCTAATTGCATTGGGGACACTATAGAATGTGTAGGAAATAAGTAAGTATCAACCAAGATTAATTACATGGGGATTACTTCAAGATAGATTCCATGATCAAACCCAAACCATTGAAAAGGGAAGAAATCCATCACTATCCTAGAGTACGTTCTCCAATCTTGTAACAATAGATGACATTTTTTCCAATGTAATACAAAATTGTGATTCCGCTAAGGATTTTACAATTTGGTAATAAAATCTTGGGTTATCATAGTATTAAGGGATTACATGATATAATAAGTGTGTTCTAACAAGGAAATGATTATTTTTTACCACTACAAGCTATACAAGATCTTTAAATTTATTATATATAGAGGTATGATATGGGAAAAAGAAGGTTTGCGGATCCAACGGAAAACCACAATGGGTGAGGTACATATCATCAAAAGTAGCCACTAGTTTTTTGGAAGTATATAGTGTTAAGCAAGGATCCCTTGTGGGGGAATCCATGGAAGGAAAACCACAAAACAGGTAGTACCCAAATTGGGAGGACGCATAATCATGTGATATTATCATTAGGATACTATATAAGGGAGTCATCAAGTTATCTCATTATTTTTCCACATTTTATACCTTGATGATGTCTGAAACTCCAGAACATGATCACATAGATAGATTATGAAAATCTAGGATCACATAGTAATTTTATATGTGAATATTCATTCACCTGAGTCTTTACTTATTTCATACTCTGGTTTTACCAGAAAATTTGATGGAATTCAGATATACAGAATCACAAATCTCTAAAATTGTTTTAATCTATATTTTAATCCATTTCTATGTTTATATGAAATCCTACTCATTGCAATTATATATATTCATTTTTGATAATTATCAAAATAGAAGCTCTGTATTTGTAGAAAAAAGTCTTGTGATGTGGCATGGGAAACTGATCTTGCATGAGTCGTTAACATGAAGATCCATCTATGACATCTGAAAAAGTGAAAATTTATATTCCCTCATAATCATTTAATAAATCAATTCAATTATATCCTTAAAAAAATTATTTTTATCTTTGGAATGTATTGTTGTGACAACCCATGAGTTAGAGGATACTAGGATTAAGGATAATAAAATCATTTTTTTCGTGAATATATGGTTGAATGTTGGTACTCAATTGTTCCCAATGGACTAAATGTAAACATATTGTGGTTTGGTAAGTGTTTTAGTCAATTATCAGACTTATGTGGAATCATTCCATGAAATTATTTTGGATATTATAAATTTTTATAAATGACAAACCCTCATATCGATTTACCCAAATATGTTGACATAGTCACATGAGCTCGTATCAGTTTTGTGATCATTTTATCATGTTTTCATATGTTTGGATCCTAGTCATCAAACAATTTATTTCCACAAAATAGGCCCATCATTCATTAAAATAAGGTGATGGTAGATAATAACATTCCTTGGGTTTATAATGCTTGATGGTTCCCTATAATTACTTAGGTCGCAGTAGCCTTAATGTGTGAAAGAGGTCTACTTGACTGATATACATTATATGATTCTAGGGATTCCTGATTATATCACTTAACTGTGGGTTTTATGAATAGAAATCTTCATGATAGGCCAAAAATAATAAATATGTTAAATTTTCATCTCATGTGAATACCTAAATATACCCATAAATTAGAACTCTTATAAATAAGGGAGGAAAATGATGAATCTATGTATATTTTATGAGGATTACAGGATCCCATTAATATGGCCAATGTTATTGATTCACCCTATCATGGTAGGATCTCTACAGGATCACATGAATATGGATCATGCCGAGATACTTATGTGTTAGATGAATTTTATAAAAATATTGTTTGAGGATTTACCGTATTATGATCATAGTGTATGAGGGTTTGGTGATGGAAAGTAGGTTATTATAATGACATTACCACATTAAATTTCAAATATGTAAGTCTTATAAAGCCTATCTAACATAGTGTGTCAAGGCCACATGATTTTTATTGATATTGAGTTTAATGATTTTTTTATTTTTTGAGGGGCCTCATAATTTTAGGAATTACATAGAAATAGTTTCATAGAAGGGAAAGATATTGGTTGAGTGACCACATGAGTATATACTTGATTTAAACTCATTGATCATACTTCCACAAATTAATATATTTTTGGGATCCTTTGTGGGTGTACCTGATAGTGGAAGTCTATTGGGAAACAACATTATCCCCCATATCCCTCCACCAACATTACATATTGGATTTATGGGAATATATATTCATAATGAGAATGAAATTCTTGAAAACTAAACTAATTCCATGTAAGTAGATGTAAGTATAACTTACACTACTTATTTCTATTTCATCCCACATTTGTTAATTTTTTAATTTATGATGGATTCAATACCATGTTACTAAATGATATACCACAAATAGAAATTTCCCCTATTAATTCCAGGAATATATGAAAATGGAATTATTCTCAATCTTGATATTCATGTGATCTTATTATATTCGTGTGAAGCCCATATCTTCTCCACTTGTAGAAAAAATAAAATAATGAAGACGGATTTCAAAAATCCATTATAAATATTTTGTGATAATATGATTTTTTTTTAATGTACGTGGATAAAAATTATTATTCAATAACATCTGAACATTAAAATTTAAATTACACCAGGCTTAATTAAATGAATGTTTTTAACTTATCCATTCATAATAAGTAGCATTCTCAACTCCTTCCCTTTTTTTCCTTTAGTGGGTCCCAGCCAAAAATGATGATTAATAATGTATGATACTTTAACATTTTCCATTTCAAGATATATTTTATTTTATTTTTGATATTTATAATAAATTTCACATATAGATCATTATATATATATTTACATATCGTTGAATAATAATAGGGGATCATGATTAAAATATTGATTAATTTCTTCTTTTGGAACCACTTCCAAAAACATTTGATATATACCCTTTCAAGTTACCCAAAATTGTTGTCTTATCTATTTATTTTCCATGAAAACATCCCTCTCTCATAAAAATAATTATAATATGATAAGAAATATTCCACAAATTTGGCTACGAATTGTACAATATTTCTTGTAATATATCATACATAGTATGTTTTACATTATTTCAATGGAATAAGATGGTTCACATGATTTGGTTTCATAAAATATTAGATAAATTTTAAAAAATATATTTTCAATTAAATGATATCATAAATTATAAATATAGATCACTCAAGTATTGAGGAATTAAAAAATAAAAAAATGTTCCAGTTTATTAACATTCCCATATATCATTAGTAATATCTTTAAAAGAATTAATAATAAATAATATATTATAATGTTTCTATGAATATGAATAAAAAAATTGAATTTATTCATTATATGAGATATCATCTCCATTTTACTAACCTAAATTAAATTCTATCAAACATTTATGAAAAATACATAATCAATTATATAAATTCTAAAATTTTAAAACCCTTGAAATATTAAATACATATGATTTTATTTAATATTACATGATAAAATTAAAATCAATTTCCATAATTATAAACATTAAAAAAATTAACTAATTATAAAAGACAATAAATTATTCTTAATAGATTCATAACATATTGAAATTATTTCTTCCACACTTAAGTAACATATCCAGTATAATATCTATAAAATAAAAAAAAATTTATATATATAAATTTTAAGGTACATAAATTAATTATATAATTATATCTGAATTAATAAATTCAAACATATTATCAATTTTGCATTAATGATTCCAAAAACAAAAGAAAAACAAAAAAGTTAAGAGAAATGTATTCAAATTAAAAATAAAATTTTGTAGGGGAAAGGAATAGAATAATATAAAATTGCATATGTGGGTATTATGTTTAGATCTTACTACATCCATGAAGGATTAATGTCCTAACCCTAATAATTTTTTTTATATATTTTTGTATGTAAAACACCACATTAAATGTTTTCAAACATACATAAGGGGAAGCGGGTCTTTGGGAACCCCATGAGTAGAGTAAAATGAATGATTCCCCAAATTAAATGAAAATACATATTTAATGGGTTGTAAAATAATGTATAGTGAATCCATATAATTTTTATATATCTTCCCTAGTGATTTTTCATAGTTATGGTGGGAGGTAGAAACATCCACCCATGTCCCAAGCCTTTATGGTCTTAATATTTTTCCCTATTTTATCTAGAATTAAGAATTCTTATAATTCTTAATCATTGTCTACGGATTTTTATAGCTAATATTAGTCTTAATATTCATATAATACAATATTACAATCAATTTGATGAATTAATAAATTAGGTAAAAATATTGAAAATATAATTTCCTCTATTATGTAATTTTAACATGAAATTTTACACATTATTGTATTAATATAGAGAAATTAATATTGGATCGAAGAGTTGATACATCATATTTTCTTTGAATACTATCATCCACCTTACATAATCATCATTGATGGAGAAGAAAAATATTTCTTAATTAGTATTACGAAAAAATATCACCATTTTAAAAAAAGTTTTCAAATTGATACTATGGTATAATTATCCCACTCGGATGTCTTTAATGGAATCATTTAATCATTATTTAGTGTCATATGTAAAATATATAGAATATTTGGTAGTGTAAGAATTTTAATTGTTGAGTCCACACCATTTAGTTTGTATTTATTATAGTAGAATGATTTTTTATTTTTTTCTTATTCTTGTTTTTTCCATGCTCAATGTGTGTTTGGTGATTTGTCTCCATTTTATCCATAAATTCCAACAATTACCCCATCTCACATAACATTATATTATGTTCTTTATATAGAAAAACAAAACTTAAAACTATTATTATCTCTTATGTTGTTGATTCTTCTTCATTCAAAAGGTTTTTTGATATATTCGTTTGGTGTTTATTTACACCAGTGCCTAAATAATGTCAATTCACTCAAACTTTTGTATGTATTAAATTTTTCAAATGCAGAGGCATATCTTTTTGTGCCATAGGATATTATGTTGAGGGAAATTTCTATATTAATCATGTCCTTGTAGTGTGGTTAAATATAATATACTCTGATTTTTTCAATATAAATAACTATGTATATAATAGGTAATTCTTAATGGAATAATAAAAAATATGGATATGTATCCTATGATGGTTATAAATTAAATAATAAAGAGAAAAATATTAATAAAAAAACTAAATGAAATAAAAAAGAATAATAAACATTTCATAAAAATCATATAGTTTTCATCTTATATTCCGAGAAAGGGGTAAATGATTTTTTCTTTTTTAATATATAAATGTATTAAAATTAAAAATTAAAATCTCATATTGATACCTTTGAGCTTACCATCAGTGCGTATCTCAAAGATATTTTCCTAGATAACTCATTATCAATTTACTAGGTTATTATTTTTTTAATGGATGAATTAATTTAATCTAGAACCCTATCCATTTTAGTTATTTCATAAATTATTCTCCTCATGTTGTGACGTAGAATCCCATTCCATAACCTATTAATCATTTTTTATGTTGGCAAAGTATAAAATTGAATTTGTCATTAGAACATTGAATATCTTCATTTAAATTTTTCTTAGGATTTCTTAAATAACTGAATATTATGTATCTACTTATATTGAAATTATAATATATATTATTTTCTCAATGATAAAATATATTATTTATCATCACTTCTCTGAATTAGAAAAACTATAATATATTATATATCACTGGTAGATTTATTATATATATCAGAATACTCCAGTACATTCCTTGTATTTTAAAGTCTCTAAAATACTATGTATCAATAAGTGTAGCATATAAAATAATGGATGTCATCTTCACTGTAAAAATATATATAATTTATCACTTCCATTTGATTATTTACATATTTTACCAATAAAATAATATTATGTATCCTTTTAACCATGGAGAAAAAATAAATTATTAACTCCCCATATGACACATTGTAACATTAATTGTATTATATCAAATATATTTGTTATATTATTATATTAGATTAGTGTTTATCACTTTCTTTACCAATCCACAATTTCAAATAATAATAAATTCTAGATTCCTCATGTTTCACAAAATTTCAAAACATTAAAATTCTACAATTTGAGATATTACAAGAAAATTCTAGAAACATATAAATCATGGAATGATTTTTATTATTGTGACTGAAATGAATAATATATTTTTAAATCGTAAATAAAAACATGTTAGTAATTTTATTTCAAAAATGTAAAAAATTATTTTATTTTTCAATTAATTCCAAAAATTTGTAAAACAACTAAAATTCATGATTTAATATATTTTACACCATAACATTATATTAAAATGGGTAAAAGGGGGTAAATTACAATATTTTAATATTAATAATTTCTACAATTATCATTGAAAATATTATTAAAAGTTTTAGTGATTTGGACCTTTTCCCAGGATATTTATATAATGAATTTGAATAATAACCATTACATGATGTAGCTATCACATTCTCTTGATTTTTGGACTAGGAGAAATTTCCAAAATAATTCTTTGACACAATTGATTACAAAGAATCATATATATAATAAATATAGTAACATCATAGGAATGTTTAGCCATAAAGGAAAATGTACACTAAATTCATTATATGAACCCTCCTCTGACAAACATTGGGATTATCAAATTCTCAATATTCAATGGTATTAGAGACTTCGGGAAATATCTTATTAAAATCATGTGTTGATGTGACCCCAATATTTGTACATCAATTAATGATGAGAAATAAATTTAGAAACATATTATACATATTAATAAGGACTAGAATGTATCATGTCTAATAATCTATTGGAATGGTATATTTCCAATTAGGATTATCGTGGATGTCAGTTCTTTTTCTAGATCACATCTATAAAGATGAAGACAATAGTACATAACCTATTGAATTGAAATTATTTCTAAAATGAGAGTGTTAATGAAATCATCTCATAGTGGATAGGTTTATACAATTCATATAATGTGAAACATTCCAAAATTAAAACTCATGAGAAATTAATAACAAAGATCTAGAATGTGTTACAAACTTTACACATTTCATTAATCTCATATAACTTATTCTTGGAGTTTTCAAAATTCAAAAAATCCATAGAAGACTCCATTTTTAATTTCAAAGACATTTTTTGAAAAAATTTATACCACGAATGTAGAATCCTAGTAGAGATGAGACTCTAAACATTACAATAAAACATGCATTGATGATAGGTTAAATCAAAAATATAGATAAATTTCATACATTAACTCCTCTTAAAAACATCATAAAAAATGAAACCCTTTTATGATGGAAATAAAGGGTATAATTTCCCAAACTGTAAGGATTGAGAGTATAATATGTATTTCTTCAGAAAATAACAATTATTGGAATTCAAAAACATTTCCATTGAATATATCACGGTAAATTTTCAATGATTAATAGGTATGATGAAGTTTTTATAACCAATCACTTTGCTCATTTCGACTTTAATTAGATATTATTTAATAATATATAAGAAATCAATTTTTTCAATGAAATACTAATTTTTTTTGGGAAGTAGTTTTGGTTAAACCCCTACTGTAGATAACATCAATATTTTCAACTACACCAGAATGAGAAGAATTAAGAAATAATATTTCAATAAGTTAAAGGTAAAATTTTGTTGATTGTAAGAATAATATTTATATTATCTATATACATGAAATACATAATGAATCATTATAAAATGTAGTTATCTCCCTAATTTCATCTCTACTACTAACAGAGGAATCATCATCATAACAACATTCTATGATATGATAAAACTTGTAGGAGTATAAAAAAGAAAGTAAACAAAAACAATTCTTTATCCCAAACCTCTCTGGATTATTTTTGATTTTAAACCATCATGAATTTGAGGAATATAATTAACCAATTTAATGTAACATTTAGAAAACACGGAATAAATAATGATTAAATAAATTTCATCTACTAGAATTTATCCATATCCAATTAGTATGTCTTGTTTGATCCAAAATTGTATAACTCAATTAAGGAATTGGATATATAGTCAATAGAAGGTAAAATTGTGGTATACTATGATTAAGAGAAAATAATAATAATATAGCTATATTTTGTTATGAAATTTATTATGATAAACTTTTACAGTAATATTGGATAGAATATATGAAATTTTCATGTAAAAAATCGAATTACAAGAAGGTTGGGTATGCCCAATCCATATATTGAAAGTAAATCCCCTAGTTCAAAAGAATTAAGGAGACACTCGTATATTCAGACTCGGAACTTTTGCCTCATTCTTGTCTATAAGGTCATGGAAGGATGTATATTTCCATTTTTAAAAAATGGATGTTTTATGTAACTCATTGTTATCCAATATGATTATTACATAATTGATTCCCTTTATTTAAAAATGATTAATGAATAACTTACCAATATCATTTTAAGCCTTCAAAAAAAGAAGACTAATAATAATGTAGTATAGACTTGTCACACAATTAAGAGACATAGAAAATTTCATGAAGTCAAAAATATCACTAAATAGGACACTAATGATGTTATACATTGGTAAATAAACCCCTCTAAAAAATCTATCCTGATATTAGACAAAACAAATCCATACATAGATAATTATGTTTTTGGGATAAACCTTATCCTGACACTTTCCCTCCAACAACATATCCATAGTGAAGTTGACATGTCTCCCTCGAACATTACAATTAAGGGATATGGAAAGAGTAACCTATGGCCCCACAAGAGGTTAAACAAAAATTATTAATTATTATGTCTGATTTCATAAATTGATTTAATATTGGACTAAAAAGAGCATATTTTACAATTTTATTGAAGGAGATAGTCTCAAATACATGTATAAGTCCCATAATAAAATCACTGATTCAATAAATATGATATTAATTTGAGATGAAGGGTTCTATATAGTAACATTCTACATTTACATCAATTGAAATTGAGTATATGTATTAATATAACAATAAGGTATTATATGTAAGCGATTTTGAATAACTCAATCCCAATCAATTTTCCTTGTGTCCTAGATGATTATTCTACCAATACATCAATAGAACATATTAAAAAGCTGAATTTTATTATTTTTTACATTATGAAATTGACTGTAGATCTTTTGGAACACTAGTTTATGGTACCCCAGGGTGTAAACCCACCAATTACATTCCACTTATATGATTTTCAAGAGGATGATTCCATTGAATTTATAATTTTAAAATATTGGAACATAACCAGAAATTTAATTCATTTCAGTTTATACACTAATAATATATATTACCTATATTTTATATATATATTTTAGAAATAAATAAAACTCTTTTAAAATGATTATATCTGAATCATCGATCATTGGAATAAATTATATGAAAATTCCTTATATTATTATGATTTTACCATATGAACCCACATATTCATAAGAGGAATGTAATAAAAAAGGAAAGAAAAAACCCCACATATTTTAATTAATCATGAAATGTTTGATCATATTTGACTCCTGAAAAGACTAATGTGGAATATAATGATATCAAATACATTCATTTTTAATTAAAGGTAATTTTATTAACTACTATTTATAAACACAAACATGTAAAATTGGTTATTAATGATGATCGGTAGATGTTGTTAAATGTCCAACAATGACATTTTATGAATTGTAGAAGTGAATTACTTAACAAAAGTGACACTGAGAATAATTTTCATGCTATTATTAAATTTTTTTGTTCGATCCTCATGTATCTTATAAAAATTTTAGTATACCATACAACCATGATTAATATAATCATGTGATAATGATAAAGAATTCGATTGATTTTTCTATAGTGGAATTTGAATATATAAAAAAATAAAATTTAAAATAATTCATTACTTTTAATAATAAATGTGTCTTCACAACATTCCTCCTTTCAATAAAAGGAATTAGAAAATATGTTTACATTAATTTTAGGGATATCTAATCAAAATACCCAAATTATTCTTTCCAAATGACGATTTAAATTATATTATATTAATTAAAGTATATATTCAAATAAAATTCATTAATATAGTTATATAATATCACTTACATTCGAACTATAACTTAAATATATAAAGGATACTAAATTATGGGATCCATATGAGTTATATTATTACTAGGTGATTCCCTTTGGCATAAATAACTCTAATGATACAAACCAATGTTTCATATGTTATATTTTAACATACATTATATATAAAACCATGTAGTTCTATTTGGATGATTTGGTGGTTAAATATCAAAAACAATGTGATCATCACTCAAATATTGATGTAGTTTTTATTATGTAGAAACACATCATTAAAATGAAAACCATGCATTAGGGTTTATGAATATCAAAATTTGAAAATTACAATTATAAAGGCCATATAATTTAACACATGTTAATAAATGATTTTGTGAATAAATATCCACCAAATACACATCATTTTTTGTAAACTCTATAGTCATTAGAACAGTAGTTACATGAATAGAAAGAAAAAATCATAAATAAGAACATATCTTATTTATTCTCTATATATGTTTACTATGTTCTTTTTAGATATTATATCTTAATAGGATAATGTGGGGAATACATGAAGAAAGGAATGATCCAAAATCCCAGTAAGAGAATAAACATTGGAACAAATAATCGAATATGGGTTAGAAGACATAAAATTATGTCATATAAAGGAACAGAACTAGGTTAAACATATGGAATCATAACATGTAGAACATGGGATCATATAATCATGGAATCATATGAACGTGGTAGAAAAATACAACATTACCAAAACAGGATTCAAGGATAACTTCAAAAACTATATCACTTTTTGGGAAAAGACTTATAAATGTATTAGAGTTATTCATTATCCCCACATGACATGCCATGAAACTAAAAATTACCCAATGCATTATAGTGTGAGTTGGGTTCACCCATCATGACATGTTTATGAATATTAGTTCCACATGAAGAATGAAACATAAGAAATAAACATAAGTGTTACACATGAACTGAAATTTGAATCATAATCTTGTCATAAGGAATAACTAGTGTAAATTTCATAACGGTGTCCATGAATGAACGGTGTTAAAACATAAATCGACATTAATAAGGGAAAATAGGAAAATTTAATAATCATTTAGGATAAATTGAACTAAAAATATTTAAAAATAGTGTTAACAAAATTGTTAGAAATGAACCACTTTTGTGCAGTTTCAGATAAAATATAACAGTGTCCATAAAAAAGATAATGGAATGTTGTTTGTATCTAACCGTTAAATAACTATAATATATTTTCATAAAAATAGCTATTTTACCTAAAATATTGTTTTAAAAAATATAATATAGAGTCTACTTGAAAATGGTTCTAAACTTGGGATGTTCCCTTCAACTGGGCTTACATATCGGATGGATTTTAAATGGAATCCTTATATAAAATTTTATTTCCCCTAAAATAAAAAGTAATCAATGTTGGTACATATTTGTGAAACATAGTCACAAAATATATGTGAATTTATTTAGATTAATTAATAATTAAATAGGTAAATGAGAGAGAAAGTGTACCCCATGGAAAATATATGTGTTTTGTGAGAATCCCTTACCTTATTATTGAAGGTGTTCTTCAATTGCACTTAAAATATAGGATATTAAAATTAGATAAATTTTTAAATTGATAAATAACCTCATATAAATTTATTTTATTTTTTATATGTTTATTAATTTTGTTTTTGTCCTTTTATGAGTTATAATATTCAATTTCATTTTTAAAGGGGCATTTGTTTTTTATGTTACGATCAGTTCCCTTGAGTTAAAATAGTGGAGTTTTTGTAAAATGGTGTTAAACACAATAATTGTAATGATATGGTATTAATATTATTTTTTTAATATTATATAGATTAATATATCACTTTTTTATATCGTTAATGGTAATGATTCATTAGATAAAACATTAAAAGAAGACATATTTTTTTGAAGGGTTTTAGTCCCTCGTGAACTAGTTTTGTTTTATTATTTTAGAGTTATCATAAATATTTTTTGAGAACATAAAAATGATATATTATGCATTTTTTAACCTATTTTAACCATAATAATTGTCTTATGACTATCCATGAAGGTTGTGGGGGAAAATGAAAACTCTTCATCCAGGAAAGAATTGGCTTAACGCATCATAGATGATGTTCTCCTTTTTTGAATAAAATGAGATCAAAATATATTTGATGATGGTAATTCCAATAACATAATAAAATTCATTTATATTTATTTTACATAACATTAAATTTTTCTTTTTACTGTGCATAAAAGGATGGGACATAAGAGGTAAAAAATTTCAAAGAGAAAGGTGGAGAATCTGATCTCATTAATATTGTACCCTTCATAACCTTCTCAAGACACTTGGGTTTGGCCTTTTTTGAGAAATAAATCACTATGATGAGTGAAAATGGTCTGCGAGAGGATTTTTGAATTATATAAGAAGTATACAAAACATATTAGTTTGAGGAGAATATGTGGTGAGTGGTGGTGATGGGTGGTATTTATACTTGGAGGAGAGGGTTTTTTTTTGATTATTTTATTCTTTTGTTTAATATTTTGCAATATTAATATTAATAGTTCTGGTTATTGTAACAAATTTGAGTAAATATTTAATGTGAGTTTGATCGAAAGTGTTCTTACACAATTTATACATCATCCATGAATCAATAATTTATGTATTATTTATATACTATAAGTTATTGGACTTTACTACTTGCAAAAAATTTAACAATTATATAAAAATAAAAAAAATAATCCCATCCATTTTCCAATGATTAGATATTTATAATTTAATGCATTTAATGAAAATATATTTATTCAATCTAAAAATTTAATTTTTAATTTAAATCATCATTTATTTAAAAATTATCGATTTATATATTTTATCATATTTAATGATAGTTTAAAAACCTAAGGACTCAAAAAATTATATTATAATTTTATGAAAAATATTAAAATATTAATCAAGATTTTGTATTTTCATTTTTAAATTATTTAATTAATTATAGAATTTGAAATAAATATTTATTACTTAAAAAATTAACAAAATTGAAATTTTTATGATGAAATAGTTATTTACACATATCAGGTTATAATTACTACATATTATCATTATATAAGATCATTTCATTTTATTTATACCTTCATAGGTGATGTTACTATTCTAATGTATTGATTACTATTGATAATATGTATATTCTTATTCTAATACTCTATTTAATATTCCATCTTTATAGGTTCCTTAATTTCTATTAGTACCACTTATTTCATTATTTATTTATGATAGCAATGTATTCTATGTTAGTTATGAACATTATACTATATAATAAAATAATAAGAAGGAAAATTCAATTGATATGATTGTGGGTTATTACATTCTTCCCCTTTATGAAATTTATCCCATATAATTTCATTATACATATAAAATTCCAAAAAGGTGAGGGTACGTAACCTTCATTTCTTCCTCTAATTTCCCTATATAATCTTGGTACTTATGTACCCATCATAATACTTTTACCTGGTGAGTATTGATTCTGTTGAAGACATTATATATAAGTTCTAAGATGTTCATTGGTTTCTCATTGCAAGAGATATCATTTTCCAACTGTACCACCATTAAATTCACTATATATGAGGGATTTTTTATGTACATACAATGTAGAGATACATGAAATACATCATGCACATGATACATAGTTTTTTGTAGTTCTATTCGATTTTAATCAACTCTCATTCATCATAGAATATCGAAGGTACTGATGTATCTAGGACTTACATTTTCTTTCTTCCAAATCTCATATTCCTCTTCAATAGATATATGCTAGAATGTAATATGACTCCAACAATAATCTTCACATCTTCTCGATGATTTTCTATATATATCATATTGTGACATTGGTATTTCATAATTTGGGGACAAATCGTTTAAGCCTTTTCTACCATTTCATGAATCATTTTTGGTTATGAAAATTAATGTTAACCATCTTCACCATATCATATGTGTTATGAATCATTTCCCATAAAGGGATTCATATAGATAATTTTGGTTGTTTGAGAGGAAAATATTTTAGTATGAGAACTCGACCATATCCCGATGTTGGTCCCATAGAAAACCGATTGCATGATGTCATAGTTCTATATGGGAACTATCACACACCCATGACTAGGTCTCTTCCCCTAGATCTCAATATCAGTTATAGTTATTTTATTTTAGGCATGGTAATTGGATTGATTGAGAATTTCCCAAGTATCCTTGGATCATTACTTGTTTCCTTTTGGTTTGAGTTCTTTTCCTCCTTGGATTTCTCCCCTTCCAATTTTAGCTCGATCCCCTTGTGTTTTTGTTTCCATTTTTCCATCCAGACTACGCGATTTGGCTTTCTATCATCAACCATCTTCATGTTTCCAATATCATTGAATATATAATGGAAATCACTCTGTGGCAGTCTCATTTATAGTTATTTGAGAAGGCCTTTTCAATGGTCCTCTCACATATTGGTGATGGTCTATAAGGCCCCAGCCTTAAACCTTACTTAATGTTGAATTAAAAGAATAATTCACGTTGAGGATCTTTTCGGGTTTAGAATTTTAGAGAATTAGAACATAACTATTACATCTCAAAATATTACAAAGTAGTCACTTATACTATGTTTCCATAATAAAAAAAACTCTTTAAAGAAACATGTCTAGTTCCATGTTTTATATAGCATGACATTCCCTTGATCCCATCCTTGACCTTATTCCACATTAAGTCCTGTGAAAAACATTTCAAAAAAATAGGGGGTGAGCATAAAAAGCTCAGTAAGGGATACACAAAGAATGAAAACTGTTAGTTTTTCAAAATCAAGTAAACCATGTATACTCTATCAAAGTAATACCTTCACCTTCATGAAGTAGTAAAAACTCATCACTGAATAAAGTATCATTAATTACCTTTTTGTAACCAAAGTATTACCATAAAACCCATATAAAGAACACATAACATATATAAAGGTAACTTGGGACATAAACATACTTAAGTGGAATAACCATACGGTCGACTTCCACACATATCACTTAATGGAATAGCCATACGGCCAATTTCCATACATACTTAATGGAATATCCATACGGCCGACTTCCATACCCAATGCATTGGAGGTTATAACGTAACCACCCGTCCTGGTATTCACGGCACCACCCGTCATATGGTTTATAACGTAACCACCCGTTAAAATGTCCAAGTACCAATATAAAATCATAAAACATAAAACCAATATAAAGGAATGATAACATTTACACATTTCAATCACAATATATCATAATAGAATCCTTTATCAAAACCATTTTCAATACCAAAGTACATAAAATAGTATATGGTATTTATTTTATTTTAAAAACATTATGGCTTGTTGAGGAAGCCAAAGACCAAATAATACTCGCGGCGGCGGAAAAGGTCGTTGTCACTGCGTACGTTAAAAAAAACATTCCTTTTTATCGTTTAGTAAAACGCTTCATTGAAAAAGATTCCTTTTATATAAAAGTAAAAGTAAAAGGGTTTTATACACCGTATAAAAGAAAGTTGTGTATAAAATAAAATATGCCTCAATGAAAGGAGATTGAGACGAAGTCCCTTACCTTCGGTCCAACTTGACTCGATCGTTCTTTAATGTCCTGAATAATAAACTTGACTTAATTTCTACTTGATTAAGAACCTTTTTAAATTTCATTATTACATTTATATCACTTATTTCCATTTTATAAACATTATGTAACCATTTAAGTTAATAATGTTTGTTTTGTCGATATTTGGTTCTTGAGTCGAAAGTGGACTTCTTTCAATTACATGTTGTTCGTGTGGTCAAAGGTTCTTTATAGCCAGAATGACAATCCTGATTTGGATATCATATATATCATATATATCCATCATATACATGTATTTATAATATTACATAATCATTTAGAGGTAAGAAATGAAATGCACCGTTCACGGAGACGGTAAGCCGTACGTACGCATGAACGCTACTTTCATTTCTTTGTCATATTAATGGAATTAAAACTAAATGAGAGGTATGTATATTTTAATTCCAGAATTATATTCATCATTTAGATATATCATTCATTATATATATCCATTACATACATGTACTTTTAATAGTACATTACATTTCGGGATAAGAAATGAAATGCACCGTTCATGGAGACGGTAAGCCGTGCGTACGCATGAACACTACTTTCATTTCAATCTCATACTTTAATGGAAAGAAATAATAATGATATAGAGGTATATTATAATTCCAGTATAACATCATATATAATAACTTTAAATCCATCCTTTACACGTCCCACATATGGCATTAACGAATCACATCACTTTGAGGGGGCGGTAGTCCGCACTTCCTTAAATGAAGATATCGTGTTTACCCATAATGGAAACCATGAAGGTATGCCAAAAATGAAAAATAAATAAGCTTAAAGAAAACATAAACATATTATATATAATATATAAAAATAGTGACATCATAATGGTCACCTTTGAAGGTGTTAAATGAGTATTGAACAATCATCGTTTCGGGAGGCAGAATTTCGCCATCCACGGAAACCGTATGTTCTTTAACCATTTGATGTAGTTTTGTGAGAGTGTATCTCGAATAAATCTTATAACAACATCCTATTATATTGAAGATACTGTTTTTGTTACAAAATAAGTAAATAAAAAGAGTTTAGAGGGTTGGAGAAGAAAAATAAAACAAATGAACAAGAGAGAATGAATTACCTTTAAAAGTGTAACTCCCTTTTGATTTGAGACTAAAGGCTTCCTTTGAAAGGATTCTGCCCAAAGGGAATCCTCTAGGATGAGGAGAGGTATGTGGAGAGAGTAAATGGGCAGGGTTTGGCCGAGCCAAAGGCTTGAGGAGTGTGTGAAATGAGGTATAGGTGGGGGCCTTTTATAAGAGGAGAGGAGGGGCACTTTTGGAAATTAAAGAAATATTACTTTATTTGAAAATGTGTATCGGTTTTAAAAGGTCCCACACTGATAGAATTCGTGTATAAGGTGATAAGGGTTCGAAATCCACTCATCCAATTTGTTTTGGACATGTGTAGTTCATATATTTTACATTATCTTTCCATTTTATTTAAATCGTCAAATAATGATGTCATCGCTGCATCATTATTATGTCATACCTAATTAATTTATATAATGTCTAAAAATTATAAAAAAAATAATATGATGTAGGAAATATTTTTAGCTTTCCAATGACTATTTATAATAAAAATTATGACTTGTATAACCCCATTTAAAAATTCTTTTAGTAAAACATATCATGTTTGTGTCATTTTTACTTTTACATTAAATAAAAAGTTATTTATGTCATTTCCCAACCAAAGTGGCTCCATGGGGTCTCCAAGTTGACCCATGGCTTGTATTGGTCAGCCATGACACAACCAATTAGGGTAGGACATGTTTCAAGCTCATCTTATTTTATTAATGCATTATTTTTACCTTAAACTACACTAATTACCACTAATCACGATTAAAAACTTAATAAGTTACTATTCACCAAAAAATTATTTTAATCTCATTGAACCACATTTTACTTCTTAATGACAACCATGTATGTCGGATTTTTGAAATTCAAAACACAATGATGGAAAAATATCATTTAAATGGAAAATCAGTCTTTATAAGTACCTCTTAGTGGTTTCACTATTCATCAAAAATTGAAGTTTTTCAGAAAATTACCAAAAATTCACCCTAAGCTATATTTGATATTCCGAATTCAAAAATGAAGTCTATTTTACAAAATTAAAAACATATAGGTCACATTAATTAATTTAATAATTAATTCCCGCTGTCAGAGCAAATAGCGTGTTTTTATGAAACAATAAGTATCAAAAGATTGACACTAGTTTAAGTCTGATTTCAAAGTGAAATTAATTCCAACGACCACTATTGGATTTATTGGTAAAAATATTTTCTAATTTCACTTTAAAACCAATTAAAAATATAATCTAATCATATAAATAAATTAGATTAAAAAGAGGTTTTGAATTAAAATACAACATTTTACATTATTCATTAAAAAAATGAACTTTATCAGAAAGGTACCAAAAATTTACACAATGTAAATTTTGATGTCCCGATTCTAAAGAAGAGTTATATTTGGTCCAATAGAATTTATAAGATCGATCAAAACTATATTTAATGACGGTTCTCTGTCAAAAGGTGATAAGTGGACCTTTCGTGAAAATTAGGTTATAAAGGCCTAAAATTGTTCTGTTTCCGTATTTTAAGCCTTTATCTTTTATTGGGTAAATGTAAAAACATTTAAAAACATATATAATCATATTTTAGTTATTTCGATCCATTCCCGCAAGTACAACAGCTACTCGTTAACTAACATTTAAAATAATATTATTTTATTACTTGTGTGTAACGTAAGTTTTCAAAGAAACTCATCGTTGCGTACCGAGTACGCTATCGAACGTAGAAACCCCTTTTAATTAAAATTAATATTTAATTCGTAAATATTAATAAATATGAAAATTCTTTATTCTTTATTTACCTGGGATGTTACATCCTTCCCCCCTTTTGGGAATTGCGTCCTCGCAATTTTATTCACTTATCAAAATAAGTGGGGGTATTTATCCCTCATAGCATTTTCAGATTCCCACGTTGCCTCTTCAATCACATGGTTTTTCCACAAAACCTTTACCTGATGAATCACCTTATTCCGTAACACCTGCTCCCTGTGGTCAAGAATCTGGACTGGTTATTCTTCATAAGATAGGTTCTCTTCCAGCTAAACTACCTCTGGACTCAAAACATGAGATGGATCTCGCATATACTTCCTCAACATTGAAACATGAAAAACATTGTGTACCTGAGATAAACTCGTAGGTAAAGCCACTCAGTATGAAACTGATCCAACTCTCTCCAAAATTTTGTATGGTCCAACAAAACTTGGACTCAACTTTCCTTTCTTACCAAATCTCATCACACTTTTCCAAGGAGAAACCTTGAGAAAGACATGATCACCTACCTCAAAAGATAGATCCTTCCTCCGGTTATCCGCATAACTCTTCTGCCTGCTCTGAGATGTTCTCATGTATTTCTGAATCAGCTGAACTTTTTCTGCCATCTCTTCTACCAATTCTGGTCCCATCAACTTCCTTTCACCCACTTCATCCCAAAATGCTGGAGTTTAACACTGCTTCCCATATATTGTCTCAAATGGTGCCATCTGTATACTGGAATGAAAACTGTTATTATAAGAAAACTCGACCAAAGAAATTTGTTGGTCCCAACTTCCCTGATAATCCATAGAACAAGCTCGTAACATATCCTCCATTGTCAGGATTGTTCGTTCTGACTTCCCATCTGATTGAGGATGAAAAGCTGTAGTAAAATTTAATTCAGTACCCAACGACTTCTGAAGGCCTTTCCAAAAGTTAGAAATAAACCTGGGATCACGATCTGATACAATGGAGAGAGGAACTCCATGTAACCTGACTATCTCTTTAAGATACAAACGGGAATGTTGATCAAGAGAGAAAGTATCTCGTATAGCAAGGAAATGAGCAGATTTTCTCAAGAGATCAACAATAACCAGATTGCATTATTACCTCGAGATGTCCTCGGTAATCCCACAACAAAGTCCATGGATATATTCTCCCATTTCCACCCTGGCACTGGTAAAGGCTGAAGCATCACTTTCGGTAACTGCCGCTCTACTTTAACCTGTTGACATGTCAAACACTTCACAGTAAAATCAGCAATATCTCTTTTCATTCCATCCCACCAGTAATACTCCCGCAGATCTCTGTACATCTTAGTACTTCCAGGATGAACTGAAAACGGGGATCTATGAGCCTCACATAACAACTCATTCTTCAACTGTGAATCACAAGGCACACATAACCTCTTCCCAAACCTCAAAACACAAACACAAACTTATCCGAGAACTCATTGAAAATTTTATTCATAAGGTCCATGAATACAGCAAGTGCATTGGTTAACCCAAAAGGCATAACTACAAATTCATAATGGCCATATCTAGTACAGAACATAGTCTTCGGAACGTCTGCTTCTTTTACTTTCAACTGATGGTACCCCGACCTCAAGTCAATCTTCGAAAAATACTGAGCTCCCTGGAGATGATACAACTTCATTCGATGGCCCAACATCTGCTGAAGTTGTTGCAAAGGATTTCACCACCCCTTTTTGCTTGTAGTCTGGCTGCATTCCCCCAGTTGAGTTCTTCGTTGGACACTAATTTGCATAATGACCCATTTCATTACACTTAAAACATATTACCGTTGGCTTTTCATTTCCTGCTTGATCATCTTCCTTACAGTTACTAGCAATATGACCAGACTTACCACACTGAAATCACTTACCAGACCTGGATAAACATTCTCCAGGATGCATTTTACCACACTTCTCACAGGATGGATATTTGGTTTTCTTACCTCCTTGCTTCTTTGATGAATTATTCCCCCTTGCCTGCCAACTAGACCTCTTATTCTGTTGTTTGTCATAGAACACCTGATCATCGGCAAAATCCATTTCCACCTTCTCAGCACATCGAACAAGCTTTTCATAACTTTTAAACTCATGAGAAGCTAATACCCTTCGATATTTTGGCTTTAATCCTGATTAAAAATGGTTTATTTTACTATCAAGATCTCGTATGAAGTTTGGAGCATACCTTGCCAATCGAGTGAACATTTCTTCATAAGCAGCCACTGAATGATCCTCCTGCCTCAATTCTAGGAACTGTTTTTCCATCCTAAGACGAACCACCTTAGGAAAATATTTATCAAGAAACATACCTTTGAATTCGTCCCAGTGAAGATCCTCAATCTCATCACTATCCCTTATATTTTTCACCATCGACCACCACTGATCAGCTTCACCTTCAAGACGGTAAACAGCAAGACTAACCTTTTGATGTTCTAAACACCCCATGACATCAAAAATCTTCCCCAGTGCTTTAATCCACCCTTCATCTTGCACAGGGTCAGATGATCCTCTAAATGATGGGGGATGTTGCCTCATGAAATGTTCAACCACTGACATGTTCCTCTACGGTTGATCTGGCTGATCTCGTGCATGGATACCACCACCATTTATACCCTGAGTTAATTGTGCCATCACTACAACAAACTATTCAGTTCTGATTCCGACCATCTCAGGTTGCTTATTTGGAAGGTTATCTTCCTCCTGATGTCGTCCCAACATAGCTACTTTGTTTCCACTGCGGAAAACCATTCTGAACACAGCAATATCTTAGGAGAAGCAACATGGTAATCCGTAAATGCTATATCATTTCAATCATATTATAATTTAACACTTTTCTAACTCCTAAAGTTGTCTAAATTGACCTCTGATACCAACTATAAGTCCCCAGCCTTAAACCTTACTTAATATTGAATTAAAAGAATAATTCACGTTGAGGAACTTTTCAGGTTTACAGTTTTAGAGAATTAGAACATAAATATTACATCTCAAAAGATTACAAATTAGTAACTTATACTAAGTTTCCATAATAAAAAAAACTCTTGAAAGAAACATGTCTAGTTCCATGTTTTATATAGCATGACATTCCCTTGATCCCATCCTTGACCTTATTCCCCATTAAGTCCTGTGAAAAAAATTTCAAAAAAACAGGGGGTGAGCATAAAAAGCTCAGTAAGGGATACACAAAGAATGAAAACGGTTAGTTTTTCAAAATCAAGTAAACCATGTATACTCTATCAATGTAATACCTTCACCTTCATGAAGTAGTAAAAACTCTTCACTGAATAAAGTATCATTACTTACCTTTTTGTAACGAAAGTATTACCATAAAACCCATATAAAGAACACATAACATATATAAAGGTAACTTGGGACATAAACATACTTAAGTGGAATAACCATACAGTCGACTTCCACACATATCACTTAATGGAATAGCCATACAGCCAATTTCCATACATACTTAATGGAATAGCCATACGGCCGACTTCCATACCCAATGCATTGGAGGTTATAACGTAACCACCCGTCCTAGTATTCACGTCACCACCCGTCATATGGTTTATAATGTAACCACCCGTTAAAATGTCCAAGTACCAATATAAAATCATAAAACATAAATCCAATATAAAGGAATGATAACATTTCCACATTTCAATCACAATATATCATAATAGAATCCTTTATCAAAACCATTTTCAATACCAAAGTACATAAAAGAGTATATGGTATTTATTTTATTTTAAAAACAATACGGCTTGTTGAGGAAGCCAAAGACCAAATAATACTCACGGCGGTGGAAAAGGTCGTTGTCACCGCGTACGTTAAAAAAACATTCCTTTTTGTCATTTAGTAAAACGCTTCATAGAAAAAGATTCATTTTGTATAAAAGTAAAAGTCAAAGGGTTTTATACACTGTATAAAAGAAAGTTGTGTATAAAATAAAATATGCCTCAATGAAAGGAGATTGAGACGAAGTCCCTTACCTTGGGTCCAACTTGACTCGATCGTTCTTTAATGTCCTGAATAATAAACTTGAGTTAATTTCTACTTGATTAAGAACCTTTTTAAAGTTCATTATTCCTTTTATATCACTTATTTCCATGTTATAAACATTATGTAACCATTTAAGTTAATAATGTTTGTTTTGTCGATATTTGGTTCTTGAGTCGAAAGTGGACATCTTGCAATTACATGTTGTTCGTGTGGTCAAAGGTTCTTTATATCCAGAATGACATTCCTGATTTGGATATCATATATATCATATATATCCAGCATATACATGTATTTATAATATTACATAATCATTTAGAGGTAAGAAATGAAATGCACCGTTCATGGAGAGGGTAAGCCGTACGTACGCATGAACGCTACTTTCATTTCTTTGTCATATTAATGGAATTGAAACTGAATGAGAGGTATGTATATTTTAATTCCAGAATTATATTCATCATTTAGATATATCATTCATTATATATATCCATTATATACATTTACTTTTAATAGTACATTACATTTGGGGATAAGAAATGAAATGCACCGTTCATGGAGACGGTAAGCCGTACGTACGCATGAACGCTACTTTTATTTATATCTCATACTTTAATGGAAAGAAATAATAATGATATAGAGTTATATTATAATTCCAGTATAACATCATATATATAATAACTTTAAATCCATCCTTTACACATCCCACATATGGCATTAACAAATCACATCACTTTGAGGGGGCGGTAGTCCGCACTTCCTTAAATGAAGATATCGTGTTTACCCATAATGGAAATCATGAAGGTATGCCAAAAATGAAAAATAAAGAAGCTTAAAGAAAACATAATCATATTATATATCATATATAAAAATATTGACATCATAATGGCCACCTTTGAAGGTGTTAAATGAGTATTGAACAATAATCGTTTCGGGAGGCAGAATTTCGCCATCCACGGAAACCGTATGTTCTTTAACCATTTGATGTATTTGTGTGAGAGTGTAGCTCGAATAAAACTTATAACAACATCCTAGTATATTGAAGATACTGTTGTTGTTACAAAAGAAGTAAATAAAAATATTTTAGAGGGTTGGAGAAGCAAAATAAAACAAATGAACAAGAGAGAATGAATTGCCTTTAAAAGTGTAACTCCCTTTTGATTTGAGCCTAAAGGCTTCCTTTGAAAGGATTCTGCCCAAAGGGAATCCTCTAGGATGAGGATAGGGATGTGTATAGAGTAAATGGGCCGGGGTTGGCCGAGCCAAAGGCTTTAGGAGTGTGTGAAATGAGGTAGAGGTGGGGGGCCTTTTATAAGAGGAGAGGAGGGGCACTTTTGGAAAGTAAAGAAATATTACTTTATTTGAAAATGTGTTTCGGTTTTAAAAGGTCCCACATTGATATAATTCGTTGATAAGGTGATAAGGGTTCTAAATACACTCATCCAATTGGTTTTGGACATGTTTAGTTCATAGATTTTACATTATCCTTCCATTTTATTTAAATCATCAAATAATGATGTCACCTCTGCATCATTATTATGTCATAAATAATTTAATTTATATAATGTCTAAAAATTATAAACAAAATACTATGATATAGGAAATCGTTTTATCTTTCCAATGACTATTTATAATAAAACATCTGACTTGTATAACCCCATTTAAAAATTGTTTTAGTAAAACATATCATGTTTGTGTCATTTTTACTTTTACATTAAATAAAAAGTTATTTATGTCATTTCCCAACCAAAGTGGCTCCATGGGGTCCCCAAGTTGACCCATGGCTTTTCTTGGTCGGCAATGACACAACCAATGAGGGTAGGACATTTTTCAAGCTCATCTTATTTTATTAAAGCATTATTTTTACCTTAAACTACACTAATTACCACTAATCGCGATTAAAAACTTAATAAGTTACTATTCACCAAAAAAATTATTTTAATCTCATTGAACAACATTTTACTTCTTAATGACAACCATGTATGTCGGATTTTTGAAATTCAAAACACAATGATTGCAAAATTTCATTTAAACGGAAAATCAGTCTTTATAAGTACCACTTAGTGGTTTCACTATTCATCAAAAATTGATGTTTTTCAGAAAATTACCAAACATTCACCCTAAGCTATATTTGATATTCAGAATTCAAAAATGAAGTCTATTTTACAAAATTCAAGACATATAGGTCACATTAATTAATTTAACAATTAATTCCCGCTGTCAGAGCAAATAGCGTGTTTTTATGAAACAATAAGTATCAAAAGATTGACACTAGTTTAAGTCCGATTTCAAAGTGAAATTAATTCCAACGACCACTATTGGATTTAATGGTAAAAATATTTTCTAATTTCACTTTAAAACCAATTCCAATGATAATCTAATCATATAAATAAATTAGATTAAAAAGAGGTTTTGAATTAAAATACAACATTTTACACTATTCATTAAAAAAATGAACTTTATCAGAAAGGTACCAAAAATTTACACAAAGTAAATTTTGATGTCCCGATTCTAAAGAAGAGTTATATTTGGTCCAATAGAATTTATAAGATCGATCAAAACTATATTTAATGACGGTTCTCCGTCAAAAGGTGATAAGTGGACCTTTCGTGAAAATTAGGGTATAAATGCCTAAAATTGAACTCTTTCCGTATTTTAAGCCTATATCTTTTATTGGGTAAATGGAAAAACATTTAAAAACATATATAATCATATTTTAGTTATTTCTATCCATTCCCGCAAGTACAATAGCTACTCGTTAACTAACAATTAAAATAATATTATTTTATTACTTGTGTGCAACGTAAGTTTTCAAAGAAACTCATCGTTGCATACCGAGTACGCTATCGAACGTAGAAACCCCTTTTAATTAAAATTAATATTTAATTCGTAAATATTAATAAATATGAAAATTCTTTATTCTTTATTTACCTGGGATGTTACATGGTCCTTCCAACCCAGAGTAGTGTTGGCCTAGTCTCCTTACCTTGGAATTAATCATATGCTGAATTTTAATCATGGAATCAAGGAGGAAAATTTTGTGTATGTTCTGATGGGTTTTATTCATTCAAAAGCTTGTTGTTTTATGGGGTTTCAATAATTTTTTCAATGTTTGTTCAGTGGTATATTTTGGTGGTTAGACTCTAATTGTGGTGTAGTTTAGAGTATTTAATAGTTATGATGGTCTTTGTATGTCTGGATATGTTCATTATGATGGTTTCTTGATCCTTCACATTTTTTTTTGGTGAGCCGCATATGGTTGGAAGTTTTAGATAGTAGATCGAGATATTTTTTGTTTTGATCATCCTTGGTGAATCAATAAATTGTAAAGATGAATTCACTGGATTGTGGAAGGTTATATTTTCAGTGGTGAGGGGTGGTGCAATGGTGGTCTTGCTTCATGACTATGATTGCGGCCAGCTATCGAGTCTTTTACTCTGGTATGGGTCTATGATCCCAACACACTTCACTGATTCATACATGAGTGGTGGTTTTCTTGGTGTTTTGGGATGTATAGTATTAGTAATTGAGGTTGTTATAGAAGGGTTGAATTGTGGTGTCTTTGTATTCGACTTTGGATATCTTCTAGACTTGATCTTTATGGTAATAATTTAGATTCTTGATCTTCATGGTTTTCTGGTATTGTTTCGATGGGGATGATGGAATCTCGTAGGTGGATCAGGTCGACAAACATGTTGAGAGGAGAGTTTCTTTCTCTTTCATTGTTTGCTATAGAGAATGTTTGAGGAACGATTCTTTGATGATGGATCTATTAGAATTTTAGTTTTTAAATGTTGAAATTTGATATTTCAAATGTGAAATTTTTTATTGGGGATATTGTTTATATAGTTTTTTGTAAATTTCCTACTAAAAAATAAGTGGATTTTGAAAATGAAAAAATAGGATCATATCTATATCAAATCAATGTTTTATTTACATTAAACATGTTATATCATGGAATTTAGTGCTTGAATTGTTTATGTATATTGGCCATCATTTTTGGGATGATAGGTCATACTAATGTTGTGCATAATGTTTAGATCTAGTTGGAGACTTTTCCAAAACATGTATGTAATACTCAAATCTGAATCATATTCAATCGGTAGTGGAACTCCATAAATATTGACATTCAAGAAAAATTTATGTATATTCAGTGATATCATTCAATATATTTTCCCACTAATAGTTCACTCTAATATCTTGATACATCATTGTGATCCTCGGGTGAATAGATAATATTGATCTCTTTACATCATTTAGAAGATCATTATTTATCACTATAGTTTATGGTACACATATCCATTACCCAAATTGTATAAATCCCTCATCATCAATTTTCAACTCTTCATATTTACCATTTCTTATAGTTTCCACCTTTTTTAAATATTCCACATTATTTCTCTAAGCATATTTTATTTTCTCTATGTGGGACAGTTGATAAATCATTTTAGAAAGGATTGATTATTCTCCTAACCTAATGATTCCCATGTTTATACTTTTCAAATGTAATATTATTGGATCAATACAAATTCTCATTATATATAATATTTCAATATCATTTCTACATAGAGAATATGCCACATTGTTTTAGTTAACATTATGTTAGGGGGTGGTGGATTCATAATCATTGATGATCTCTAACCGCGTTATTTAGTGTATATTATGTTCCTTTTATTGAATATATATTTTAGATTCCTATGATCATTATATTTATGACACTTATCACCATATAGATAATATCTCCAGATTTTTAAAATAATGATTACAACTCTAATCTCTATATTATTTGTGGGATATGATTTCTCATGAACAATCAATGTCCATAATGTTTAGGCTATCACTTTATCAATTCTGCATGTTTACACAGCCTAATATATTCATTCAAGCAATAATGTACACAAAAACGGATCCCTACTGGTAGGTTGTGTGAGTAAAATTGTAGGGATATGCCTCATTTTCAAATCCATCAAGTAGTCATTGCATTGAATGGTCCACAAAAATATTACACCCATTAAAGTCATATAGAATAACGGGGTTTACAATCATGATATATTATGGAATTTTCAATGAAAAAACCACACCCAATATAGCATCAAACTCAACCAATGGATGTAAGAAACTATTATATGGAATTTCCAATGAAAAATCATTCACTTAGGAGGTGTTATATAATTTGAATATAATAATTTCCCCATTTTATATGCTCATAGATATGCCATCCTCCATCATTTGAGTTGATATTTTAATACATCAACTAATATTTCATGATATGAAATAATTAATATAATGAGAATCACGTTGTAAATTATTTATTCTTGAATAAAAATGGGTGTACCTGTCATTATATCATCTCAGGCTCCACCATAGCAGTATTAATGGAATATGATATTTCATGCTATCTTAGAGTTTCTTGTGGCTTATATTCCATAGAATCCCTTATCCTAGGGAATAGGCTAGAATAATACCAATGTTTTATAAAGTTAAATACATCACTAAAAGCTAACTGTTGATATGAACCCTCTTTTCATCTTTCATTATTGTGGTTTTGTTTAAATAACATTATTAATAAGTAGCTTGAATCCCCTCTATTACATACTTTAATAACATCATAGTTCTCTTTAGACTATTCCCATGATTCTTCTTCCCAAAATTTAGAAACATTGGATATTGGGTTTTCATTCCATAATGTGTTTAATGTTTGGATCCTCCCATATTAATCTCTATTTTCTACTTTTATCACTCAACCAATGAGATCAGTGAGAGACTTAAATATCAATCTCAACCATTGAGGCAAATCATATAATATTATTATAGATATCAAAGTCTCAAAAACCAAATTATTTTCATATAATTTGTGTTTTTCTACAAAATACAAAATCTTGATTTTCTTTTAAATTCATGAATATTCTTGATACATATAATGAATGTATGGTATAGTTTGGTTCATACATCATGATAGACTCATCATCCTTTTTCTTTAATATTAATGACAACTTATCAAACATTATATGGATATATAGGGGGAAAATATTTATGTAAACATGTTTTCATGAAACCTTCATAACCTGTGGAGTTAGTTTCCTCTGTATAACTTGTTTTTTTTTCATTTTGCAACACATACCAGATATCCTTTGAAATAATCGACCACCGGTATGAATTTCTACTATAAAAAGCATTGATGGACTGATATTATCTTCTTAGTGGATTTTATATTTTATTATATGATAAGAGGATCATAATATCCACAAAAGTCACGAGTTTTTTTTGCATCACAGATTCAGCATCATCATTCCTTTTCATAGGATCAGAAGTTAGTTCTACACCATTAATGTTATTACTAACAAATTTATCCAGTTTACCCAGTATTATCATGATGTTCTGAGACCCCATTCCCATCATATTTTTCATTTCATTAGGGAAATTGTCCAATTCCCAATTCCATTTTTTGTTGGCATGGGTAAGCATTTTTTTCCATCCATTAACTAAGAAAAATAATGTACAATTAGTGGGTTGAATACATAGCTACTATTAATGAATAAAATAAAGAATTTAACATATATCGATAATAATGTAAATTAAATGATTATCTTATCATGTGATTACCTATGTTTCATTGTATTCTATTCATTTCGATATAATTATCCCTAGGCTTCTTACCGAAGTTTTATAATACTAATTCTCAAATATAACTAGAAATATGTGTCATTCCAATAATCGACACCCTACCATTTTACACATATTATTACATGATTTTAATCATAATTAAACATAAAATACATACCAAGGATCTCAAGGTATATATTCATTGTAAATTTAGGAAAATAATTAAAAAGAATAAATAAAAAATAAAAAAATTATTTACTCTCTAAAATGAGATCCTAACTCCCTTTGATCTCTTACACGAACATTGGATAACCTGGGGATATATGAATATTAAGATGAGTTAAAAATACCTATAAGGGAATAAAAATAAGAATTATGCAAATCATATGGGCCAGAAGCCATAACATGATTACAGAAAAAAGGCATGAAACCCGAATGAAAATATAGAATCATAACATATAGAAAATGGGATTATTTAATAATGGAATCATAGGAATGTGGCAGAAATATACAAAATTAAAAAAATTTGAATCATGGATAACATATATGAATATATCTCATGGTTAACAAATTACTATAAGGTAATAGGGGTGTTCTCTATTCCAGAATAACGTATCATGAGAATAAGAATTACCCAATGTATTGGAGAGTTATCTTGGTGTAACTGTTGTAAAATATTCTTGTGTGTGTTACATATGATGAGTAAAACATATGGAACAAACATAAGGGTTTTCATGAAAATAATTTTTATTGTAATTATTTCATAAAGAAAAACCATAGATCCTATCATAATAGTGTACATGAAATAATTGATATATCTTATACATGGATATTTATAATGTAAAAATAGGCATATATAAGTATAAATTTTGTCCATGTTATGTTAAAACATATAGAACATGTGTTTAATAAACATTTAGAAATGATACACTTTAGCGAGGTTTAAGGGAAAATATAAAATAGTTTTTAAAGAGGCCATCGGAATAATTGATTTCATAAACATATAAATAATTTATTATTTTTTATGATAAAAAAGAGATTCAAAAGAAATTTGTGTTGCATGGATAAAATTATGGAATGCACTTGAAAATGGATAGGAAATTGGGAATTTCCCTTTAGTGGGGCATGTGTATCGGGGGGAATTGAAATGTGAACCATATTAAACTTATATTCACCCATAAAAAGAAAGATTATTGATATATTTAAGCTAATTTTAAATATACACTTTGAATTTAAGTTTATTATAAATTAATAATTAATAATTACATTGGGGTAATATGATATAATGTTTTTCTCGATTTAAATATAGTAGTTCAGTGATAATACCACACCCAATGTCCAAAAGTGTTCTGGTATTTCACATAATGACTTGTATAATAAAATTAGACCAATTAATTATTTAATTAATAAAATTTTCTAAAATTATATTATTTTTTATAACTTTATTAATTTCATTTATGGTCTTTTAATGATCTATAAGATTCAATTTCGACGTTCATGGAGCTTTTGTTTCATGATTTTATGATTGGTTACCTTGAGTTTAATTATTGTGGTACTAGTAAAATGGAAGAAAAATTACATTTGTGTAATGATAAGGTATTAATTTAATTACATAATTTTAAATATTCCCAAATATCTTTTTTTCATTCTGCTATGACAATGATCCTATAGATAGAATGCTTATGATAAACTTTTTTTTTTGTTTTCAAGGTTTTTCAATCATGAAAAACTAGTTGTGTTCTATTATTTAATATTATAAATATATATTATATAATAGAAAAAATAATAATAATATTGTTTGAATATTTTTTAACCCTAATAATGGTTTTATGTCCATAATTGAATTTAGAAATTGAAAACGTAAACTCATCGTCCATAAAGGTGTTTAATCAACACATCAACATTGGTGTTTTTATTTTTAGAATAAATGTAGAAGAAATAAGGTTTGAGGATTTTAACTTCATTAAAAAATATAATTTCAATATATACATGATTCATGAGTTCTCATTGAACTTTTTATATTGTATGAAAGTATGATGTAGAACAAATAAATAAATTAAAATTGAATGGTGGTGGATTTTACCTCCCAAATATTATCCCGTTGAGAACCTACTTAAGGTACTTTTGTTTGGAATATTAATAAATCCAGAATCTCCTAGAAGTGGGATGATGATTGGAGATTAATTAAGAAGAATATTGGTATTATCCAAATCGTATAATGTGTATGTATATGAGTTAGTGAGGGGTGGTATTTATTTATGGTGGAGTGGGGTGTTTTTTATTTTTATTTATTTATTTATTTTATTATGTTGGATAAAGTCTCTCAAATGTGTATATTCTTATGAAATAGTACAGTTAATAGGGGATGGGAGTTATAACCAAATGTTTCTTCCTAATCTATACATCATCCATGGGTCAATATTTCATTTTTTTGTTATATACTGTAAATTACCATTTTTCACTATTCACAAAAAATTCAAGAATTTTAGAAAAAACTCAAAAAATTACCCTATCCATTTTTGGAAATTTAGATTTTAAAAATAGATTATATTTTATGAAAATTGTTCTCTAGATATGATAAATTAAATTTTTAATTAAAATCATAATTTGTTCGAAAAATACTGAATTCAATATTATAACTAATTTTATGACACTTAAAAAAATTAATTTCTCTCTAATTAATGAATCTTATAAATATAAAAATATTAATTTATTAATCTAATTTATGAAAAAATATGTTCTTAAAATCATTGTATTGATTAAAAGAAATTAATAAATATTTATTACTTACAAAAATTTAAACACTTACTTTATCATTTTGAAAACACTTAATTACATATATCATGGTATAGTTATGTCATTTTATAATTTATAAGATTCCTGAATTCCATTTACACATTCAATGGTTATGTCACTGTTCTATTGGATGAATTAATATTCATTATGTGAATATTACTATTCTAACAGTTATGTTACAATTTCTTTTGTATAGGATCCTTAATTTCAAAAAACAATAACAACGTATTATATATTAAGTATTTTTTTACACCAGATAACATAACTATAAGATTGTAAATTCCATTAATTAGATTATGGGTCAATTCAACTAAGATCTATTATAATTTTTTCCTATATTTTTGTTGATCCAAATAAATCTAGGGCAACACATTTTTGAACACCACATAAAATATGATGGAAATAAAATTACTCTAGAAAAGTCTTCTAATAACAACCATATAATATCCATTCAAAATGGATGGTGTTTTTCCTTCATAAGTATGACTGTAAAAGTGGTTACATAACATTGACTTGATGATTATTAGAAAATATTAAATTATTTAAAATACTATTGTCTACTCGAAAAGATCTTGATACCACACAATAATGGGAATTCCCTCATCTTTTATGTGTAAAATACACAATTGATACTGAGAACCATCTATACTCATAAGAATGATGAGGGAGAGGTTAAAATACTCTAATATCATGTTAAATAAATCATTAATGATGAGTCTCTATACGGTAATATCTAAACTAACATCTATAGTGTGATTTACCCTGCATTTAAATTGAGACTCTATTTATATCATTATAACATTCACCTAAACACTTTTTACAATCCCCTCAAATCAATTAATTTCCATCAGATGTAAACCATGCGTTTTATGTGTTGGGTTATCACATTGAAATAGGTATCTATCTAGATTATGTAACAGAACAATACAATGATCAAGTGTTGTAATATCTATGTGAGGTTCAACATATAATTGAAATGTCCTTGATGGACATATCACTCTCCAAATTATACGTCTTCTCTATCGATGAATCCTCCCAGACATTGGAGATGAGTATTGGTAGTTCCAATTCAATCTATAAAGGGATATTGTTGGAAAATGTAAGGCTCAATGGAGTCATATTCAATACCTTACTAATATCTCTATGGATGGAGGCCCTACCACAGTCATTTCTATAATAAGGATGCACCATCTGTTATACTCGAGGCACTATCATAAAAATACCCAACCTCTTGTTCTTGTGTGTTGAAAAATTAGATTGATCATTCTATAATTAATCATTTACAATATGTAATATAACTATAGAATCAGGAAGTCCCATTATATAACCATATAACATAACCAAATACATGTGTAAAAAAATCACGGGGTTCCCACAACAATCAAAAAATACAAAAATATCCAATGATTAGGTATAATAATAGAAAATGAAATATAGGAATGTAATAATTTATTTGATATCCTAATCTTTAAAAAATAAAATAATTTTATAGATGATTAAGAAAGGGAAGAAAATTGAATACAAACTCTATGTCAAATTATAATAGAAGAATAATCATAATTGGGTACTCATCTAAATGAATTAAACACAGTAAAAATAAAGATTTTTTTTTAAAAAAATATAGCAGTTATCATCAACAAAACAAGTTTCCACTACCATGATATTTTAGCATAATCTATATATTGTAGGTTCTATAATAAGAGATATAAAACCACATTTTTAAGATCATTTAATTCTTCCACTTGATAAACTCATGAATAATAAATTAGTAAAATATTTATAATATCATATATTATATATAATACATGCATATTATGGATTCACTACCATCACTACAACTATATTATATTAAAAAGTTTCTTAGAGAATTGATTTTGTGAACCAAGTTTATCTAAACGGTATTTACAATATTAAACATTTGGGAAGTAGATTCAAAATACCATTACTAAAAATATACAAATTAAAAGGATAATATTGTTTTAAAAAACTATTAAATGTTGTCAAAATTATCATCTTCTAGTATACTATTATCCAGTTAACTTCTTGAAATATATCAAAGCATTTTATATCCATGTACATCTAAATCATCCAATCCTAATGAGGAACAAAAATGTTATAAAATTTATTGATATCCTTCTTTGGTGTGTATATCTACATAATTATAGATTCATTTATCCTACCAAATATCAATCACCCATTCCACAACATGATTCTTGTTGTTTCAGTGTTTTAGTTGAATATGAATTATTAGAGATGGAAATTAGATATTCTATTCCAAGTGAAATACATTATTTCTATCATATTGTAGCACATATAATACATTAACACTTCCATTTTCCACTAGTATAAACATCATCAATAGAAACTGCAACCCAATTTTCAAAAATTCAATGTACATATCTTCAATGGTTGACAGTGCAAATACTGATTAAAATTGTGACATTCATCTCCAAAAAATTGATTCAATGTTAGACACCATGCAAATGGTTTAGTTCTATGGACCAATACATATATAATATAGTATTCTATAACCTTTAATGGTATCCCATGATCCAAAATATAATGAAACATACAATGAACACTATATATACAGTAAGATCCACTATATGGCCTCTTATTATTCCTTCCTTGAATTCATAGTAAATCTATTTAATATAATTTCTTATGGAATAATATCAGTCCTTGTATATACCACATTGTATATAAAACATTCAATAAGTTAGTTATAGAGAATTTTAACCATTAACAAAGCCTCCTCACACATCATTTATGTCTAACTATTTGATATTATTAAATTTTCATCATGTTAATTACTCATAGGCTTCAATTCATATATCGTAAAGCTAAAAAATTATTTCTAGATATGATTATTTCTTGAAATGAACATTATTTGAATACTCATATCTAGTATGATACTCATCTCAATCACCTTCCTAGTAAAAATCGTAACATTAATCCTGAATGATCTCAAAAATTAATTCGACAACTATTTCTTCCTTTCTATCATGGATGAAGCTAAGTGTAAATTATTAAAATAGAGAAAATATATGATAATAATATTTTCATCGTAAATATATTTAAAATAAATAGTTTATATTTTCTAGATTAATTTTTATTTCATAAAAATATTATTCAATTTCCAATTCTAATATCATTGATTCATGTTAATCCCATACACACATTTCATGAGATTTTACTGTAGACCCATGATATGTTTAATGATTAGAAATTTTCATTTATTGAAATAGATTTCTTCTAAAAAATCTACAAGATTGAATGTTTTTTATACATTGAGATATTTATGATAAAAACCTTCCTTGGAATTCAAATCATTTTTATTATAATTTTTTGATATTTTAGGGTAAAAATTTCATTCTTATATTAGATTCATATTATTATTGAAAACCAAAAATCCCCCTATCAGATTACTTGATATAGAGGAATATTGGGATATATCATTATCATTAAGTTCAATGTGGTCCTATGATTGTAACCTCAAAGACACGTGATGAATTCAATGTATTGTTTTTATTAATACATGATAAACCTAGTATTAATCATTAATAAAAATGTACTACCTTGTAGTATTTCCAATTGATAAGATCTTTGTTGTCAAATCCATTATCAATTCTTATATATGGTGAGGAATAGGGTGGTCAAAAGTATCAAATGGTATGATATGTGAAAATATGAAGGTATTATATATCATGTCCAAGTATAAATGATTTAACAATGAATTAAACATTATTATTAACAAATCGATATTTGTTATGTATGTCACTGAAATATGATGATGATTGGTAAACATAGCTCAATACATTAATCTCCCCTTGTTTGTTTTTGGAATTTTCAATCATGGAACAATACAAGGAGAGTTTCATTTATTATTTCTAATATAATCCTTATCATATATCTTTTTCAAAATGGTTTAAAAATAGTAATGAAATAATGTGATTATTACACTCAAACTAATATTTATTCAAGAATCAAACTTTAATGATAGTCAATATCATGTAGAGCCTCCACTAAAGAATAAAATTTAGAAATAAAACCCTATTCGTGTAGGATGGAAGGATAAATATTTCCCATGAATTTATGATTAAAAAAATATTACACATTATTACCAAAAATGAATTGTATAAGGAATTATGATCATTTATACTGATAAGTACATAGTGAAATTTAAGGAGATTATCAGACCCCAATATTTCATTCTATTTAATCACTTAATCTACAGCCACTCTCATCAGATTATGTGATATAAAATCCATGAAATCATTATCATCAAGAACATATATTAGAAGATGGTTTATTATAGTTATGTAAATTTTTTGTCATTCGTAGGTTGAATAAACTTATATGGTGGTTAATTAGTATTTTTACAAATTATAAATATCAAAATTAAACATGATCAACTTGATAATTTTATCGATCCACTCACTATTATATCCAAATTTCATCTGATATATAGTTTTTATAATAGGAGATGTAACCAACATGAATTTATGTAGTTTTATATAAAATCCTAATTTTTTTTAAAATGGTTATCCCCCTAAGATAATTTTCTTTACCTATAAAAATAAGTAAATAAAGTTACTTTAAAATTATAGTTACAATATATTCAGAAATTGGATTGATGCCACATCATATCCTCTCCTCTGAATTGGCAAACACCCCATTCATAATCTTCTAGCTACTAGTAATGCCCCTATATACAAGCTTCATTAATGGTGATCTATTGATAGAATGCTATTTTTTAGTTGATGTTATTCCTCCAAAATAATATTTGATGCCATTTACCCATGTACTACATCAATATAATCAATATAATCTAACAGTGATCACTTCCACTAATATCAAAAAACACCTTCGTGGTCTAGAACAATCTATTTATTCCTTATTTTATTAAAAACCACAATATCTTGAAATAGAACTATTATTTTATTTCATGTAAATGACCCATTCTCAATTTATACCCAATGATTTTATGGTTTTGTACTTATTCATTCATGATTGATACAAAATCTATTAGTTTTTCTCAAAACACATCACACATTTGATTCCAAAAAATCATCGCATGAATTTACCTATCTGAATAATTATATGCACATAGTCAAATTTTGATTCTTGGAACATAAATATATCCTTTATATATATATAAATATTATAAATAATTGTTCTAGTGTCAAAATATTTTCCTCAATATTCATATTTTCCTCCATGATTTATCCACATTCTATTTGTTTAGCACCATTGAAACTGTATCACATGTTCTCTATAAGAGAATCATGGGTCAGAAATTCCCTAATCATTCATTAACATTTAAAGTGTAGCAATCATCTTTGGAAATAATAGAAGGACCATTTTATTTACAAATCCAAAAGATTCAATTATTATTATATTTATTCATGTAATAATAAAAAAATATTAATTATAGAAGTATTAAATTTCCAATAATGAAAAATAAAATAAAAAAAATGAAAACTACTACATGGAATAATCTCAATACAAATACATAGTAAACAGTTATGTGAAGCCTTAGAACACAAATACAAATATTTTTTATAATTATGTACATATAACTATTCTTTGTTAATCTGTTCTGTAAATGGATATGCAGTGAAAACATATACATTAATTAATCGGTTGCAAAGATTGATTTTTTAAACGTCCATGAATATAATGCATTAAAATTATCTAAAAAAAGTATCCATTATGTGATCCACATATATAAACAGATAAGTAGAAAAACATCTATGAGTATTTGAACATTATTATAATCGTAGAATCAAATTTCCTTCATTACCTATTCATTCATGCCAATATGACTAAATGAAATTGAAATTTAAATATCTTGTTTTCAATAACTGAAGAATTTACTCCATTAATGATCTATGATTGAGATTCTATAAATCATCCTGATATATACGTCAATGTATGAAATGAGAACAAGAATATTTCAACATCCAGAGAAATATAAAGGAAAAAAATGATGTAAATATTGGTTATATCATGGATAAATACCCATGCATGTCCAAATATTCACGTTTATAAATGGGGGATAAACCACAAATATAGAATAAATAATATAATTCCTACTGGAATTTAATTGAGTATATTGGATTCATTGCGTAGTCCCCCTTTTACAAAAACATTTTCATGACATGTGAATAGTTACATGTCCCATGTTTTAACACATTTCATAGTGCATCCTTTCATTGAGCACATTTAATTATAATTTTTCACCACTACATAGAGATACTAGTGGGGGATTGACACCCACAACACACACACTCTCTACCCTTATGGGCCTTAATGATCCATTCATATTCACTTGTATTCCTAGCCCATCATCATGCACACATGTGGTCATATACACATGCCCACTCACATGCCACAATTCTAGTTGGGTGGGCTGGTTTCCAAGTTTGGTTGATAAATTGTCTCATATTTCCTAACTGATATTCAAATACTACTTTGTTTGGTTGGCCAAATATTTTAATACAATCCATTAAAAACAGTTTTCTAATATCATACACTTGGAATTAAGCAAATTATTCTTTTGTATTGTTCTATAAATCTATAAATTGAAAGAACAAATTTTTAATAATTCAAAATTAAATATGATCACTTTTTCATGGTGCTCTATAGAATTCAGGTTATTTATCATAAAAAAATAATATTTCCTCTTGATTTACACATGTATTGGAACATGATCCTAGTTCAAAAATAATCATATTTACATAGAGATTTGATAAATAATGAAATTTAATGTTATAATGTGTATCTATAACAATTCATTATGTATCACCACATCATTATAACAATCTAATAACATATAGACACATCGTTTATAAAAAATTAAATAATTGGTTCCTACAATATCACCAATTTTATTTTCTATCAAATATCTATTCACTTTATAAAATTCAATATGTGTATACAGTTCCTACAACTTTTATTAACAATTAAATGAAAATGGAATTTTGGGTCTTATGATCTCATCATTATTCTGAAAAGAATCATCTATTATTCTTTATAGAATGTATGATATCACACAACCCATGGAAAATAGCCTTTAGTTAATCAACTCATACTCTATATGTGAAACCAATTGTAGAAAAATAAGTCATATATAACCAATGTAGTCTTAGAATTCCTTATAAAATTCCAAATTTCAATTCATACTAAAAAAATATTCTTTCTAAAATAGATAATGTATAAACATAGATTCAATTATATATAATATGTAACCTACATAGACCTCAAAAAAAAACAAAACAATCTGAATTAAATTCATGTATCTCACCCTTCAACCTATTTTATTTTAAATAAAATCTCCATTCAATAAACTAAATATAATTATGTATAATGTATCAGATTTTTATAGACATACCTCAAATTAATATTTTACTAAGTTTTAAATAAAATTATACATTCAAAATTAAATTTTTAAGTATCCTCATAATTATGGTAAATATCTACAAGATTGTTTTTCAGGAAGATCCGATATGTGAAAAAATCAAAATGGATTTCATTATATCATTTGATACTTTTTAAATAATCCAAAATAGCAGTGTGGATAATAATTATTAATGTTTATTCTTTTGAATAATCAATATATGATCTCACTATGATGTTATTATCTACATCCTTGTTATGTAGAATATAATATATCACACCACCTCGGAGGTCCTCCACCAAAAATATTATTTCACCATAAATTCCCTATTTTCTAATAATAATTAAAATAAAAAAATACACAAGGGGATTAAGATGATCTACATGTTCAATGATGTTAATGGAAAGGTTAATATAGTTTTACCAACAATGTTTCTCAACTTTCTATAGTCCTTGTGACATGACGTCAAATTTGAAAATTTTATTTTTGATTTGGTATCCTGAATGTTATCAAACTTATAAAATTATTGTCTGAGATGGTACTTCTCTATTTTTCAATATAATCATATGATTATATAGGTTAATTATTCTATAACATTAAGTCGTCATCTAGTTCCAGAAATGAGGTTTAAAATTCTCTTTCATTATGTCAATCATTATTACATCTCCTTGAAAAAAATATTCAATAAAATAGTTGTTATTTTTTAAATCCTCTTATGAAATACATCTTGTTAATTTTAATTGTAATATTTCAATTAAAAATATATTTTTCATAAGCATTTTCTAAAATTGTTGATTTCATCAAAAATTAAAGAAAAATAACAAGAATGTATTATGATTTTTTTATTTTTTTGGATTTTACAAGTGGAATCACATGGGTGCCTTTTTTAATTTATTTCTTCTCATAATTAAAAATATTTATTATTTTATATGATGTTCTTTATATCAGATTTTTATTATGAATTGTGTCCATCTATTAATTATGATAAAAACAATTGTGAGTAATCTAATTTGTAACATTTATGTGGTTTCAACCCAATATTGACTCTAATTCCTCATGGGATATTATATTCCAGTTTCATTTTCATACATTTTTTTGACATACATGCATCTCATTTTTATCCACATTTATTTCTAACATCATAGAGTGGGTTAAGAACATTAAATGACATTGAAACAAAAAAAAAATTAGTCCTTGAATGGTGTTGCATCATATTATATATATTTCTATTCCTTTATATGGGGTTCATTGTATATTTCGAATTATATAATTGTACCTAAAATCCACTCAAGGAGGATAGAATATGTTGTAGAATAATTATTTACAAAAACTTGATAATATAATATTTTCAGCATTTATCCCATATTCTTTGTGTAATGTTTTTTGTCGATTTTCACCATGAGTTCATATTCATGTGAAGAAAAACCACATATATTGGTTATATAATATACAAATGTAATTGGGGATATTATATTCTATATTTATCATGATCCATATATCTATAAAAGTTAATTTCATCCTACACATTTTCCATAAATAGATTTATAAAATTTATTAAGTTTAGATATTATGGTACCTCATTATTCACATCTATTTGGTAAATATGATTAGATGATGTAATGAAAATATCTCCATCGGTTGAATTTATATTATCAATATAACCCCTAAAATAGAACATGTTGATAGTAGAAACACACATCATTCTTTGGAATGTCTCTATATGATTATTTCCAATATAATCCAATTTCATGTCAAATTCATAACATATCTTTCTTAGAGAATTTTTTTGAGGTTAATAAAATTCAATTTTAACTTCACACTCATTCCTCATATTCTCAACAAAAACTTCATGAAATGATTCCATTTCTTGAGACAATGACTACACCTCCTTGATCGAATAATATTTAATAACCTATTTATAATTTCATAAATTCATATATATATTGGGAGGTTTTTTATGTAGTTGTATGGATTATATTAAATCATTCTTAAAAAACCATTATCAGGCTTTTACATTTGAAATTATTCATCAGTATGAATATTATTTTTCATAATCTATTCACTAGGTCTGTTAGAAATATTTTATTCTGAAACCTATTATATAGTGAATCATTTAATTCACCCAATATTGATTATAGTAGTATATTAAAAAAAATTTCCATGGTAGTATGAAAAATACAACTAACAAAAACATTGGAAACAATAATTGGATTTTCATTGAATTTTTTATTAAGATCACCAGATCATTCATTATATTCATTGTTTGAAATGGATCTACTATTAGAATAGTAATTAAATGATAATTATTACTCGTACCAATCTAATTACATTCAAAAAGTGGGGTTTCGGAATTAAAATTTTGATTCTTCTTTAACTTCATTTTTATTATTTTCTTTCTATTTTTTGGGTTTAGAAACAATTCTCCAAATTTTTATCCTCTTGAGTAACATCCTTTTCCCTATTTTAGGAATCTCAAATATATCCTAAAATATACACTTCCAAAAATAAATTTAAAACAATAAATTAAATCCTTTATATATTTAGAGGTATCCTATTGTTCAGATTCAACATGTTGTACACCAGAAATACAAACAACTAGTGGATATTTGAATCATTTGTTTCATTTTAAAGAAAATAACTTTTTTCAAATTTCAACCACTTGAACAACTTATAGTTCTTGTTCCACTCAATTTTATCTATCAATATAAAATTCTATGAATTTTTAGAAATAAATAAATAATAACAACATTATGTTTATGGTTTGTACTAATAGAATACTCTTTTCTCCAACGATTTATCCTCCCCCAACCTTGTTTATAGATTTCTCACTAGACTCACATGTGAATATAAATGTTTCTCCACCCAATTTAAAATATCTTCATTAATATGTCACAAAACACCTCTACTCCTCTTATCAAATTTTATGGAAACCTTAACCATAAGAGTCTAGCAGTAGGTTAGACATTACAATTGTAATATTCTTTAATTTCCATCCATAGATTGCATGATATTATTTTAAATAATTTCAATCTCCAAAAAAGAAGGATTCCATTTAATTTTATACTCATTAATTATCAATAGAGGTAACTAACATGTAATAGTTAAAATCCTCATAATACTCATCTTATAGACCTAGTGTAATTTGTTTACAAATCTCATTATCCAAAAATTCAAACATGTTAAATATTATTCTAATATATTGTTCATCTTTTCTGTAAGGTCATGGGTTTTTCATCAGGTATGGTTTCTCTCATTGAGTTAAATGTGTTTCTTTCAATTTTTTATAGACTATATGTTAAACCATGGACTGTTAGGGTTGTTCTTCTGATAGAAAGGGTAAAATATACTAAAATCTGGCCACATGACAGGTACATGTTGTACACTTCATCTACAAGTTGTATACTTCAAGTACGCAATGATTACATGGTTGTCAAGACATATAGCTTGTATGGATCAGAAAAAAATATGTTGGAGTACACATAGTGTACTTAACATACATGAGGTGTACATGGCCAGTGGGTTTTTTTCATAAAAGTGGAATTAGCTTCGATTTTTGATGCACGTAATAGTTTCCCCCAATTTTTACCCCCAAAACCCTCTATTCTAGTATTTCATGTATTGAAGCCATCCTTACTCCGATTTGAGTGCAGTCTATCATATTGGAACTATATCATTAATTACTAGATTCCTTTTTAGTCATTCTTGATTCTATGGAACGTCGACTGTACTTTTTAGATTTAGGCTCATATGCCCTAAAATCTCATTCTTCGTTCATTCTTCAAATATCTTCCATACCATGATGAATAATGACACGATACTGGATGACTTGTCTACCATTGGGGATAGGTAGGTGGTATATACTTTCATTTGGCCATTCTTGGTGTTTTTAGATAATTATAACAAAATATTATATGCCAGAATTTTTGGCGAGGTCCTGTTTTTGAGCGAGTAGCTTTTAGTAGCTATAATTGGGCCTAGTGATGTTAATCAAGGGATCTGTTTTGGTTCATTGACAACTGTTGCTCGTTTCAATTTTACCTGAGGGGTGTACCATAAGGGAATATATTTTTTTATTCCTTTTTAAACCACCCAAGGTGTGTGTTCTCGTGCTTTCCTAGTTTGAGAAAGTATGTTAATTACCTGAAAGCTTGAGTAGCAAATTTAGGAGATGTACTTCCTCATTGATCATTGAATATCATGTTATGCCTCACCGATATTGACATATTGGAATGTTAAATAGATTATATGGGTGGGTATACTTATATGTAAATGATTAATGACATGATAAATGATTTATATGGGAGGGTAGGCCCATGTTCTTCTGAAAAATGGTTTTCTTGAGTGGGTATACACATAGATTGTTCTTGTTAACATGAGTGTGTATACTCACCTGAATAGAAATGTTTAAATTGTATTCTTGAATACATAATTAAAAGGTGTGATAGATGGATTGGAAATATCTCATGGAATTTGGAATGCCATATTGGATGCCCTGGGTTGATTCTGCTCCATGGTTCTTGATTCCATGGGTTGACTCAGGCCTTGCTACCCATTGGATCTTAAAAACATGGACTAACAAATAAATTACTATTTCCTTTCTCCTAGGACCCAAACCAGTTCCTAACTGAATTTCCACTAGGTTTTCCTTTGGGACTCGATGTGATTACTCAAACATACTCATTGGATCTGGACATCTGTGGTCTAGTTATTTATTCATGGATTCCTTAGTATACTGACACCTTAGGTCTAGCCCTCAGGGTCTACATTTCACTATACGGAAAGTTCATGGGATTAAAACTCACTATATGGCGTGGTATTGTGATACTTGTTCACAGTATTTAGTGTGGTTGTTTATTGTAGGACATAGATGGTTGTAAAACATGGCCATGTGACTTTTTTTCTTTTCATAGTTTCTTTGTTATAAGATAACTCTCTTTTGTAGGTTGCCTTGAGGGATGTTCCATTATTCTTGTTATAGTAGACTTATGTCAAGGGCATGTGAACTTACATCCCCATTGATTACACATTCTATGCCCTTTGTATAATTTCTGTTCGAATTGTTTAGACATGGGTGGTTTCCTACAAGGATGATTATTTGACACCGTGTTTGGGACTCCTTGGGGACCCAAATAGATTAAATGATTGCATGTGATGATAGGGGAAATATACCTAGTACAGGTTGCTGACTGTGGGTTTGTATCATTGAAGAAGATGACCAGGATGAGGCTTGCAATGATGGGATACATTTTTTGGAATTATGTTTTTTTGGGAATCGTACTGTATCACATTGCTTTGTACCTGCATTGGTGGTTTTCGAGATAGGAGTACCATCTAAATCATTTCTTATATGTGATACTTCTGGTTATTGATATGTATATTCACGTATTCCTATAATACTTTCAGTTTATTTCTTATTTATTCAATTATGCTATTTTAGGTTTTTGACTTCTGCTGTGACACCAAGGTAATGAGGACATATTCTCCCCAAAGCCTCACCTAGGACCTCAATGCTAGTTGGCAGCCTATTGCATTTCAGAAAATTCACATGTGTCCTTATAACCAACCATGCTCAAGGTGTCGTTTCGGGTGGCATCTGGGTCTGGGACATTACAATGTGGTACAATATGTTTTTCCATTTTTTGTATAGTGTATTGTTTTGAGATGTTAGATGAGTATATAGAGGAAATATAGTTTGGTATTATGCTATGCCTATGAGTGGATAACCCGCATAGATGGAAAAGCCATATTTTCTATAATTGAGTAGTGGTTTTTAGGATTTGGACTATTAGAGTTTTCTGGACTTCACTATTTTGTGATGCACTTCATTTCTTCTATTACTTTTTATGATATTTTTGGGTTCTATTTTAGTTACAACCCAATTAGATGAGGTTGTGCTGGGTCATTCATCATATATACACTTGTTAGATTCAAATTCCGTGCATTCTTCCATGCCATCTAGGATTCATTATACAATGCAATTTGTTGAGATTGATAATGGGATAGTTGTTCCTACGATTGTGTCACTTGGGATCAGTAAACCAAGGTGTGACCTCCTCTTTCAACCCATATGGAGTATGTGACCTTATGAATTGGAAAATGATGCACCTGTAAAATTTAAATGACGAATGAACTTGTTATATGTATCGATTTAATGGGATCCATATTTTATTTCATGAGGTGTTATGGGCCCTCGTGGATTCTTATATTGGTAAACCCTTGGTAAAATTTACTAAATAAATCAATGTTAAATGGAAGTGGGAACTAGAGTAGTGATGGTGAATTGACCATGACCCCGATTTTGAGTGGGCGATAAGCATTATTTCTAGTGTTTCATAGGTTGATGTCTATACAGTCCTGGATTTAGGAGATGTTTGTGAATTTGACATGGTTTTTAGGAAGGTTCTGACCTATACTATTCTTCGAGCATTGTGCTTTGATGTTTTCCCTTCTTGAGGTGTGTGTTTGGCATTGTAGAGACATGCCACCACGACGACCACTAGAGGTATGTAGTGATGGAGGCGATGACCATAATTCAATGATAGTGGGGAATGGGATACTAATCAATTCCACTATAGTTCTAGATACAACACATGAGGTTGTTCCGGACATAGGTACTAAGGCACAATTAACCGAGGGTTTCTTCTGATGTATGCAGTTTTTGTAGGGTGCACTGTAGGAAGCCTTGACTATGGATGATATGAAATGGGAGTTCTAGTAGGAACATCCTCCAAAGTTTTCTGGGGATGAAGACCACATGATACATAAAAATGGATAGAGACTACATTAGTAATTTGTTAACATTTAGATATGCCTCCCGAGCGGATGGTCAAGCTTCCGACTTATATGATTCATGGATGGGAAAATCGCTGATGTGATGTTCTAAACCCAAATTATGTGTAAAGACCAGAAATTTTGTGAAACTTTTTTTTAAATACATTAGATTTTTACAAGTCTGTGAAAATTTACGGTGCTTGATTTTGAGGCCCGGTGTGCTTGGAATCAAGTACTGAAGATTTGTTCGGGTACGTTCAATAAACGTGTGAGTGGGGTTTTATAACTTCTAATCCAATGCTCGAGATTGAAATCTGAGAGCATCATTGAACTCGCATCACCATTATTCTCTTAATAAGACTTTCACCTCGTCAACAGTTGTCCGAGAATGGAAGTTAGATTTTTTGGTTTTTAATAAAATTAAAAAAAATAAAGTGTTAACTTATTTTTAATTATTTGGTGGTTAAAACATCTAAGAGGATGTTTGAGGTGGGGACAAACACATCATATCCTCCCATGAGAGGTTATGGTGGTGGGGCCCACCTGAGGTCTAAACATCAATTTGAAATTAAAGAGGTGGGGACCACATGATATTTAAACCCCTTGAACTCTCCATAAGTGGGGGAAACCCTTGAACATCCCTCATAAATGTGCCAAACCACACAAATTAATTAACGGGAAATTAATTAATTAATTTGAAATAATTGGAATATTTTATCCGACAATTAGATAATGGGTTAGAATAACCCATTATTTTTGCTGGCATATTCATTGGGTGGAGCATTTGGAGAGGAGTTGGAAGAGCAACAAAGAAATCCACTTTATCCAAAAAATAACGACATATATCACATTCTTTTTCAACCGGGACAATAAGGGGAAGCGTTGACCTTGGAGAATGCTGACGACGTCCGCCTTTCCGTGACATCTTCAAAAAACAACATTACGAGGTAGGCTTGTTTTATGATTCAGTTTTACCATCCATTCTTTGTCGTTAGTTGTGATCTTAGAGGCCGATTGTTACCACCCTAACATAGAGAGCATGGGACAAAATAATATAGATTGACCCCCTCCATTTTTTCCTTTGATGATGATGGTGGCGGCGCAACAATACCACTGGAGGAGCGTACTATTGCTGACGGACCGCGGCGGAGAAACGGCTGCCAGCAACAGGCAGGCCGCGAAGAAACCGGCTGCGCAAGGCCGCCGAGTCACCGAATGGGTGCGACACCACCATGGTGCATAGAGGAGAAGGGGTCGCAGCCAAGCCGGGACACAGAGGAAGGGCGCGGTACCATCACGCCGCGGGGATGAGGAGGGTCACAGCCATGGTTGGAAGTGGAGGATGGGAACGGTGCCGTCATGCCACGTGGAGGACCAGAACCATGGCGTCGTCACGCCGCAGCAGAGGAGTCGAGACGGGCAGCGTTGGGTCAGACGCTGGTGATACGGAGCGGCTGGACGCTCAGCTATCCGGGAGGAGCGGGACCCAGTGGGTCCTGTGTGATGTAGACCAGCTCCAGGTGGCTTTAGTTTGGGTTTCCACCCGAATGGCTCTGCCGTTTGGGTGCCAGGGGCGTACGGTTTTCCCCTAGATGCGGTTTAGGCAGACCCGCATGCTGTCGGGCCCCCGTACCCTAGGGCCATCAGGCTGGACCTATCACGGGCTTCCGATCCGCCCCCTCCGGTCGGGCCGCTCTTGGGCCGCCACCTCGGGCAGGGTCGCTCTCGGGTCGCCCCCTCCGGCAGGACGGCGCTCGGGCAGGGCCGCCCACTCGAGCAGGGCCGCTCCGTCGGGCTGGGTCAGAACTGTGGACCAGGTTGGACCACAGACTAGACTGGATTCGGGCCAGGTCAGTCCAACTGGGTCAGACCAAACCCGGACCCTCTATGGCATGTTTTCACCTTTTCTCCCATAACATAGGCTATATATATCTGATCGATGAACCGTATTTGGAGACAGAAAGAATAGAACGAGTTGGTTCTTTTAGAATACCTCAATTGTGGTTTGGATAGTGTTTGGGGTATGGCCAGGTTGGTTTGAACCTAAAATTCAATCGGGCCCGAGGAATGGAAACACCAATAACTCACAGACCAGGCGTCCGATTAATGCACTGCCTGTTGCGTTGAGACCCCTATGACGAGGCAGACCATTGTGATACTTCTAATTGGGACTTCGTGAAAGATGGAGTGTCAACCAGTAACTCATGGAGCAGATCCTCTCAGAGACGAGTGAGAAGAGTACGGAGACCTAGTAGCTGGGTGATACCTGAAGACAGCTGACCTTTCGAATCGGAGTGTTTCAACTAGCCTAGTGGGAAGCGCCTCTATGTGACGTGGTAGACCCACAGTGGGGAGCACCTCTGTGTGAAGCGGCAGACCCACAATATTCGATAGGAGGAGTACCTCAGCATGCTAAGAGGGGGAGTTCCTCCATGTGACGCGGCAGACCTATAGTGGGGAGCACCTCTGTGTGACGTAGAAGACACACAGTGCTCAACAGGAGGAGTACCACAGTAGTCCAGGATAGTGGGAAGCGCCTCTATGTGACACGGCAGGCCCACCGTACTCTATAGAGGAGGAGTACACCAGTAGCCGAGGATTCATCAGTTTGACTGGGAGTGTTACATGTTACAACTCTAGAATAAAATCCTAGTTTTGAGATGATTCAATGAAATTTGAGTTTTCCTCATGATTGAGATGGGTTACTAGATAACTTTGGTATATGTATTGGAATATACCTATGTATTGGTTATCTGTTGATTTCATACTTAGTGGTTTATGATTTTTGGATTTTGTGAGACCTTCAGGGTCTCGGGGTCCCTACTGAGTATCGTTATACTCACCCCTGCACAGGCTATGCCCGCACCTCGTTGTGTTGGTTACATATGAGGGACTGCGCAGACTGATGTAGAGAGTAATATGACAAGACGGTACCCGTAGGTGGACCACTCAGCGTGATGGTACACAGAGCGAACAGACAGACGTGGAGTGCTGAGGAGGCCATTTGTACCTACCCATCGGGTAGGAACCCCAGAGGAAAACCTAGTAGCTGTTTTACTTTTCTTCAGTACTACATGCTTTTAGTTGTACCTGTACATTATTGATGGGCTTGTATTTCAAGAACCTCTACATTCCAGCACTTATTTTGTATACAGTTTTGCGTAGTTTTTTTCTTTTAGTTGTGTACTATAATTGGGTGTGTTTACTTTTTATAAAGAAAATGCCTTCCCAGCATTGGGATTTACGCCATTGGTGCTAGTCGCCAGCCTCTGGCCTATGGAAGGCAGGATTGAGGTAGTCACGACATGGGTCCCGAGGATGGGTCGTGACATGATAAGTAACGTAATATGGGTTTGAAAATTCTAAAACCAAACTTCTAAAACTAATTTTATCCCATGAATCTATTACTAGTGCGGGCTTGTGGGTTTTGGTGTCTGGAGAAGGGCACGATGATCATTATGGAATACTCGGAGTGCTGTATAGAGCTGTATTATTTTGTGTCGATGTATCCTAGTAATGATATATAGAAGGAAAGATTCTTTAGGTAAGGTATCAAACATGTTATTAGACCTCAGTTCAAAGTGTTTAGGTTGCCTCCTATCACTGAGAATGGGAATAATCCACTAATTACGTTGCAGAACCTAAGGAAAGCTACGGGTACTGAACATGGTAGGTGATACCACATGAAAAATTAGTGTGATAGCGAACCATTCATGTGACGAGATTGTGGTAGGATGGGTGACTAGTAGTGGTTTTGCAGGACCTTCCCTCTAAATATGAGTGGTGGGGGTCATCTCTGATAGTAGGTTCAAGAGCAGGGTGTTCAGCTATTTTCTAGGATGGGTGATAGAGCAGTGCAGTCCAGTCCGGCCTAGGATGTGGTTGTCGAGGTCATGGTCTCCAGACACCGCGTTCTCATTGGTAGTAGGGCATATTATCTCGGGGTATTTAGATAGGGTCATGCGGTCATGGTACATTCTAGACATAAGTAGTGCAACATACCCAACAAGAGAAGGATCTAAGACCATCTGCCATGAGCTGTACGGTTTTAGTAGCTTCTACTATTGAATATTATTTTTTCGATACAGGTTCCTCTCAAATATTTATCTCTGCATGAGTATTAAAGAGACTTGGTCATTTTGTATTTCATTATAAGGGAGTTTTTACACTAGAAACACCGTTGACCATCAGAACGGGTGATGTATGCAACTGTACATGGTGTCCACTTGGGGCCAGAGGGTTTCAATTAATATATTATTTTTATATCCTTTAGATTATAGGGTTTTATTTCATTCTTGGAATGGACCGGCTCGTAGCTTATTGATCGTACGTTGACTATTATTACCCGAGGGTTACTTTCCCACCACCAGAGGGTGCAGTATTTATTCAAAGGGGTGAATGGGATATCAATGTAATCAAATCTGTTCATGAGAATCATGTGATATGCGATATGAAATCCCAGATTCCTAGTTTGTTTTTTGGATGATTAGGGTGTGAGTTAGGAAGACATTTCTCTCGTGGTTGAGTGCTTCAGGTATGTATTTCCTAATGAGTTTTCTCGATTTCCTCTTGAAAAAAAGGTGGAGTTCTCCATCGAGCTAGTTCCAAGAGATACCCCAAAATCCATTCCTCTATACAGGATGAATAGTATGGAGTTTCCAGACTCATGATGTAGCTAGTGGTTTTGGAGGCGAAAGAGATTATGATACCTAGTACTTCTGCATGGGGTTCACCGGTTATTTTTTGAAAAGGCGTAAAGAGCTCTTGGGTTGTGCATGGATTAACAGAAACTGAACTAATTGTTGATTAAAACCTAATATCCACTTACACAGATAGGTGACCTATTTTATCATCTTCTAGGATCTCGACAATTCATGAAGATCGACATGAGGTCAGGATATCACCATGTGTGTGTTAAACCTATATTCATACCTCAAACTACCATCTGTAGTAGGTATGGGTTTTACAAGTATCTGGATATGTAGTTTGGTATCATGATTGTATCAGTGGTATTCATGGCTTTGATTAAACGATTCTTCCATCCTTACATGGATTCCTTAGTGCTAGTTTTGTGGATGATATATTGTTATATTCTCACAATTGAAACAACCATTCCAACCATCTATACATAAACATGAATACAATGAGAGAGCCTCAGTAATATGCGAAAATCACAAAATTAAACTTTTGGAGGGATCAGATTAACTTCCAAGGTCACATTAAATCAAAGACAGATGTTTCAGTGGACCTAGAGAAGGTGAGAGTTGTAGTTTCCTATGAACATCACAATAATGTTTTTGATATGTGAAGTATCTTGGGGCTACCAATTAACTACAGGGTTTTTATATAAGACATCTCATGATAAGAAGTTCCATTGACAGGATTCACTAAAAAGGGTGTGAAGTTTGTGTGGTCAGAATCTTTTGAGACAGCCTTACAGGAGATGAAAGTGTGGTTGACAATAGCACAAGTCCTAATACTACCAAGGCAGGGAAAGAGATGCACAGTGTACTGTGATGCTTCAGTTATTGGTCTAGGGTCTGTGCTAATGCAGGGATATCGAGTAGTGGTATGTGGGTATTTATATATAGGTCCTCACAAGAAGAATTAAACTACACACATTTTCAAGTTAGTTGTAACTATTCATGCATTGCGTTGTTGCATGCACTATTTAGTTGGAGATCGTTTTGTGGTGTACATGGACCACAAAATCCTCAAGTATAACAATATGTAGTGAGATCTAAATTTGAGGAAGAAAATGTGGGTGGAGAACCTATATTATTTTGAATAAAATCTTTACTAAATTTCTATTAAGGAAAATATAGTTGTGGACATACTAAGTAGGAGGATTCAAATATATGTGGTGAAAAATACCAGTAGCGAGTGAAATTTTTTGGAGTTGTTTTCTAAGATGCTTCTCGAAGATCACGACTGATAGGGGAAGACTTTTATTTCATCCTTAACTATAACCTATACCCTACTGGATAAGGTTTGGACGATGCTTCTATTGGATTATGAATTCCTAGTTCTATAGGAAGGTGTGGTAGGTGAGGACACTCTTCCTGGTTGAATGATATTCAATGATGTGATCTTTTATATCCATGTATGTGTTGGGGTTCCAGATGAAATATTTGAGGTGTTGCTTGGGGAGTTTCATGCTTATTTTTTGGTTTTGTATACCGGGGTTAGAATGATGTACTGTGACTTCAAACACAGGTGCAGTTGGTCAGGAATGAAGAAAGAGCTAGGTGGTTTTATTACGAGGTGTTCCACCTATCAGTAGGTGAAGGCATGACATTAGTGACCAATAGGGCTTCTACACGTGTTACCCATCATAGAGTGGAAATGTGATAATTTTGTGATGGATTTAATGATGAGTTTGCTGAGGTATCATTGATTTAAGGATGTGGTGTGGGTCTTCATTGACAGGATTAAGAAGGTGGCTCATTTATTTATGATATTGGTGACAATCTGTGTTGATGATATTTGAATGTTGTACATTCGAGAGGTGGTAAAGATTAATGGGGTCCCACACAATATAATTTTAGATAAAAAGTCCCACATTACATATTATTTAATGCAGTGTTTTCAGAGGTTGCTGGGTAGATAGGTGATTTTGAGCACAACATACCACCCTTAGACCGATGGATAGTCAGAGCATATGATAATGGTGCTAGACGAAATACTGCTAGCCAGAATCCTGTATTTTAAGGGCTCTTGTGATAGGTTCATTCCCTTTGTTGAGTTTTACTACAATAACAATTATTAAGCAATGATATAGATGGAACCTTAAGAGATTTTATTTGGTAGGCCATGTCGTTCACCCCGGTGTTGTTTAGAGGCATGTGAGGGAGCCTTACTAGGACCACGTCTCATGAAGGATACTTCTGAGTATATCCAGCTGATTTAGAATTGTATGGCTACTACATGGTCTCATCAGAAATCACAGACTGGTCGCTGTAGACAATCATTAGAGTTGATGGATGGGGAACGAGTTATCTTGTGTGTTTCACTGATTTTGCGACACAGGTGGATCAGGAAACATGGTAAACATTGACCAATATATGTCAGGATATTTGAGGTTCTTAAGAGGGTTGGGTCAATTGTCTATAAATTTGAGTTACCTCAGAGGTACCGAGCAATGAATGACCTCTTCCATGTATCTCAGTTTAGCTGTTATCTCGCATACTTGTCTCACATTTTTCATCCCGAGGAGGTTGATCATCAGGGGGATTTATTCTTTTATCATCTTGTAATTCAAATAATTTAATTGAGAATGAAGGATATAAGAGTCATATCCACTCCTATAGTATGTGTTCTACGGAATAATAACCTTTTATTGGATGAGAAATTTGAGAGGGAGGCTGACTTCTGTGCTCAGTGGATGGAGTTGTTTTCCGAAGAATCTTGATGGACCTTTAGAGAGAAATTTTGGGAGAAATTTCTATAAGGTAAAAGATTGTAAGATCTATAGTTTTTTTAATGTACAAATATTATTTTTTTAAAAAAAACATGAAGTTATAGTACACGCCGTGTACTTGTGGTATACACTATGTACATGTACAATGAAGTTTTTCTATAAAGGATGCAGTAGCTTTGTTTTTTGACGCACAGAACATTTTCCACTCATTTATCACCCCAAAACACTCTTGAATAGTTTTACAAGTAATGATGTGGTCCAGAATCCAATTCGTGCTCCATATATCACATTAGAACCGTATCTATAAGTACTAAAATCCATTTTAGTCATTCATGAGTCTTCAAAACAACAATTGCACTAGTTTGATTTAGGCTTGTATTTTATAATGTCTCTTTCTTTGTTTGTTATGCATATTTCATCCAAAAAAGAGGAATCATGACATGATACTGCATGAGAAGTCTACTACTAAGGCGTGGTAGGTGTTTGATACTTAATTTTACTTTTTATGGGTTTTTTCAAGCTTTCATCCAAAATTCCATTTGTCAGACTTTCTGATGAGGTCTCGTTTTTTAGATATTACCTTTTAGTAGATGTATTTAGACCTAGTAAGGTTGACCATGGACTATTTTAGGTGTGTTATCACCCATTTCTCATTTCGAGATCCTCTGAGGGTATAACCATAATAGAATAGCTTGTTTATGCCTGTTTAAACCACCCATGGTGTGTGTTCTTGGGCTTTCCTATTAATAGGAAGCCTGTTATGACTTGATTTCTTGAGTAGCAAGTTTAGTAGATGTAAAACCTCCTTAATCATTTAATTTAATGTTATTCCTAACCTATTATGATATCAGGGATTGTTAAATAGATTATATGAGTAGTTATACAAATATTGAAATGATTAATGACATGTTAAATGGTTTATATGGGAGGGTTGTCCCATATGCTTATGATAAATGGATTGTATTAGTGGGTATAATCTTGGACTATGCTTGTTGATGTGTGTGGGTAAACTCCCCTTGTTATAAATGTTTAAAATTAATGATTGAATTCTTAATTTATTTTTTTGATTGATTCCTTAAACCTCTCTACTTTGATTTAGAATGTGTTAGTGGATGCCATGGGTTAATTCTTCCCCTTGGGGCTTGATTCCATGGGATTCCTCATGCCTTTATTCTATATGGATCTGGTATGCATGGGTTCACATAGGAATTTCTATTACCATTCTCCTAGGACCCCAACCAATGCCTAATAGAGTTTCCACCAAGGATCCCCATGGGACATGATGTGATTCCTCAGACATGATCCTCGGGTCCATCCCTCCGTGGTCTAGATAATTATTACTCAAAGGCCCTATTCTGTTAACACCTTTGATCCAGACTTTAGGGTCTAAATTTCACTATACGGTGTTGTTGTGGGATTATACTTCAGTATACAGTGTGGCTATGGGATACTTTTTCATATTATATAGTAGGGTTGTGGGTTGCAGAATTCAAATGGATGTAAGACGTGGATGTGTGACTTGTTAACTTGTTATAACATCCTTGTTAGGAGCTGACTCTTTTTTTGTTGGTTTCATTGAGGGATATTCAATTTTACTTGTTATATTAGACTTATTGAATGGGTATATCAACTTAATTAACAATTTTTTACACTTTATAGATGCTTCATTGAATTGTTTTTAGAATTGTATAGTCCTAGGTGGTTTCCTATAGAGATTATTATCCCACACCCTATTTGGACATCCTTGGGTTCCCAAATTAGATTATATGGTTACAGGTGATGATAGAGGAAAGAGCCCTAGTACAGGTTATTGACTATGGCTTTGGATAATGGGAGCATAGGACTATGCATAGGCTTGCAATGCTAGGATACCTTTTTGGTAATTTGTTCTTTTTGAGACTTGTAATGTATTATATTTCTTTAGACTAGATTTGGATATATTATAGACACTTGTTCCATATAAATCATTTTTTATATGATATACTTCTAATTATTGATATGAATATTCATATTTTCCTATATTACATTGATTTTTCTGCTTATTTATTATCATATGTTGTTGTATGTTTTCCACATCCACTATGATACTCTGGTAGAAAGGGAATAGTACCTATAATAACTCACCTAGGCCATCACTTCTAGTTGGTAGCCTCTGGAATTTGGGGAGATGGATAGAGTCCTCGTGACCAACTGGTATCAGGGCACCGTTATGGGTGGAATTCGGGTTTGGGATGTAACATATAACTCAATCTCACTTTGAAATATGGAGGTTTCAGGCTTCTAAAATTAGTAATTCTCAATGGATTATTGGTCTCTTAGTTTTATCTTCTACTCATCAAAAATTCTATACTAAAGATCCTTTAGGAATGTTTTGTATCATTGATATAATAATTGGGTTGATAGAATATATTTTTTATATAATATATATTATACAAATTTATATGAATATCATAATTAATAGTTATATAATGAAATTATTATTTCCAAAATTCATTTTATCCTCCAAGATCACTACACAACCCAATTTTTTCCCCAATAAGTACATGTCCAATGTTATCTTCAAATAAATCTCGAGTCACTAGCTCCCAACAATCAATGTTTCACATTTACTATGCAGTAAAATAATCCAATAAAATCTCTAAAATACATAATCAATAAAGAATATAGAAGACTCTAATATTTTCTTGTTTATTCACACTATATTTATAATTATATAACTTGTACAAATCCACACTTCTCATCGGGTAATAAATACACTACCAATTGTAAAATAGTATGTGGAATAAACTCATAACCCTTACATATAAATTTGATATGTGAAACCTTCTGTTATCCATTATTCTACATGATATATTCACATAAAAAAATTATTTTTTTGTATCTCTTTTGATATCATCTATATAGATAAAATTTATACATCAAATAATCAATTACATCAATTTATTTTTCAACAGACATCCTCAAAAATGGATACATGAATTCATTCAACATCATTCAACTATGTTATCCTCTTCAATAAACATATATTTAAAAATTTTAATCATTGTATTATTAATTCAATTGAATTGTAGAAAACTAATTTCATTCAATTGATGCTCATGAATTCATGTGTAACTTCAATAATTTGACATTTCTATCTTACATTTTTATTAAATTTTACATTTACATCATCAATGAACATAGTGTTATCTTCAATAACATGTTACAAAATATATTAATGTGCACGAAATGAGCACATTATTATCGAATCATTTACAAAATATACCAGAATACTGGACTTCATTATTTGATGTAGCTTATCCCAATACACATACATGACCTAGTTTTATAAGATCTAAAATGGAAATGTACTATGAATATAACAACCTTTGAATGAGGTATAAATAAGATGAATCCAAATTAAATTGATTTGAATATTTTGGATTTATTAATGGTATATTGTTTCTACATAAATTTTAAAGATAGATGAATGATACCCAATCTATATTTTCACAACATTACCTAGTATATTGTTTCCAGGATCTTATTAAATAAAATTCATTCCAATATTATATCAAACTATAATTTGTGGATCAAAACCCATAACACACACACACTCACCTCATGCAACACACTAACATGTGATCCCCCACCTCATTCCTCACCGAAATACATGTTCTAATATGGGTGAATACGTTGGCCCACTCAACAGTTGCCTCCAAGAATTGTAGTATTGTTCCCATTAAAGGATGAGAAATACTCCCACAAATCATGGTCAAGCTGGGAAGCCTATTTCATTTTATTGAAAAAAAATTATTGTTCTCCCTTAAAAAATAATTATCATATATCTCATATATGTGAATAATATAAATTACATTAATTTATAAGTTATAAGTCTTTAAATTTCTTAACAATAATCTTCATAATTCCGAATAGAATATAATACTATAAAAAGGTTCTTCAATAAAATTAATGTTATTTTTCATTCTGAAAAAAAAAATCATATATATTGAAACATGTCTTTAAACAAAATCATTGTTCAATAATCATCCCCATTAAATGAGTAGTTTATAAATAATGAAAACTAGTTTCATCATGTGAATCCATAGTAATCTTTTGAGTATCACCACTTTTTCATAACTCTCCAGACATATATTGACACATCATTCACAATAAAATCAATAAATGATACCAAAATTCGGCTAAACCTCTATTTTTGGTGACATAGGTACTATATATATAACTATAATGAAAATAATTATAGTGTAATGTTTCGAATATGTCAATAAAAAGGTATTTCAATAGGATTTCTAGGAATTTAGTCATCCATGCACATTTTATTCTGAAGAAAAATATATGACATGATTGTTGTCGTCCAAATTCCCTATGTAAAACAAGTGTTTGAATATTTATCATCAAATGAATCCTAATTTCAAAAAAAAAATAGTATTAGTTGAATAAGAAGAATCAGTAAGATAATATTCCAGCACTAAGGAATTTTTATTAACTTCTAGATTTCATACCCCCATCATTAGGTAGGAAATATGTATCCCACCAAATGAATCCTTTCTCTAAGGAGTAATAAAAATTTGGATATCTTATGTCATCAATGTCACAGGACCCTTTAATAATAATGTGTGATCACATTATCAAAAATTTACTATAAAAACAATAGATGTTGACATAGAGGTTGAGGAAGTTAAAATTATGGTGGACCATGAAGTCCTTAAATCATTATTTCTAGAGCTATATGTATAACCAAAACTTTTATGTGATAAATTTAATAATCACAGCATTATCATTGATATAATTTTTAATACTCAAGTTCACATTTTCTCTAATTATATTGTTAGACTAAAAATTAAGCATAAATGTTTCTATTAAAACTCAAATTATTGGGAGATCATTTCGGACCAACCCACAAATTTTAATGACAAACCATGATTCCAAATAACGAAACTACTCTCAATTGTGACTAGATTTGGGCCTCGTATATGAAGACATGAATAGAAAAAAAGAAACTAATCATAACTCCATTATCGCAGGTCACAAAAAATTAAAGTATCTAATTTTCATCCCATCTATTCTCTATATCTTCGACTCCCTACATCATTCATCAAAAAACAATGTATGAACATTCTGATCAAATTTTAAATCCACAAAATATTTAGTCTAATGTTTCTAAAATCATTTAATATCAAAAATGAAAAATTACATCATTATTACATGGAGTTATATAACTTAAACAATAGGAAATTAATGCTACTACATAAGGGAATATCATGCCCATACAAATATTTCTAAATATCAAAAACATCGATGTTGGTTGAGAAATAGTTATTAATGGATTTCTAATCAAAATTATTTTGATATATAACCAACAAGAACATACTCATAGTGAATCTAAAAAATATCCGACCAATATATTAATTTATGTTAATTATGAAATTTTATAAGATGACCCTAAATAAGATCAAACTAATTTTATTTGTTATAGATCCTATTTATGACTATTAATTTATAGTTTTATGCTTAAGAACCTCTTTTAACACCACATTTGGAGGTACATGGATCCATATGCCTGCATTACATCCCTAAACATATTAACTATTCATGAATATATTATTAATATTAAAAATAATGTTCCATATAGGGATTAATAAAAAATTTATTCATTTAATATAACATTCAATGATTGTTACTACTATATGGGTTGAGAACCAAGTGATGGTAAATAACATAATGTTGGTCACTACACCCAGTGCCAAATAAATTTCACCAAAAACATTATGAGGATAACATTGTGATGATATCAATTTTATCCATAGCTAAGTTGAGTAAATAACTCCAGATCTTGGAGAAAACTAGGTTTTGGTGGCAGATGACATGAACCCCACAATCATTTTCCCTTAATGTGATGGGCATGTGAAAATATCTGCTGAAATTTCTCTACCAATAGATTTAATGGGTAGTGCATAGTAAAAAAATATCAATATGAACCCATATAATATATAGTTTCTTAAAGTGTAGATATATATTCAATAAACAAGGATATTGATTTTAAATTGATTTTGCATGAATACTAGAATACTGGAATGTGACCTAGGAACATTATTCTTTTTAATTTTTGTATTATCTACACTAGAAGAACCTAGTAATTTCAAAGAATAAGGTGATACCAATGAATTAAATGACACCCCTTCCTCATATTATAGATCTTAATATGTTTTCCCAACATTCACACCATAGTAATAATGTAGTATAGGATAAATTAAAATATGAACCATTCCCAGTTTTGGATGGTGTATCAGATAGCATTTTTGAACTTTGTAAAGTTAATCTTATTTTTGAAGGATGATAAATATCTTATATTTAACGTTTTACACAGAAATTTTAAGAATAATATATATATATATACCTCATTAATTATCTGAAATAATAATAATAATGTTCCCAAAATTATAGAAAATGACCATGGTGTGTCCACTGATAACCATATTTTCTTTTTTCCTATTAGATATCCATCACACCTACTAACAAGAATCCTAGATAATTAATTATGGCCATGTTATCATTGTGGATGATGAATTCGATACACTAATAAACTCTAAATTCATTGGTTTAGTTTAATAATCATGTTTTATTGATATCATTTTCTTTTTCAAGAAAATGAAAGGGAAAGTGAATGATGGAATTCATTTAACTAATCTCAACCATAACAACCTAACTGATAATTTCACAGTCCCAATCATAAAAATTATTAATCCTGAAATTTCTATATTCTATTACCATTACATTTTTATTGGTATCCAATAACTAACCATATCCAAATATCACCTAATGATAGGGATTCAATTTAATTTGGGGAACAATAATGTAAATACTATTACCATATATTGATCTTTGGAAGAAAAATATATCGTTCTACTTTTCATTATGACATTCACATATTCTCAAATCCTTTCAACGGAGAACCAAACATTTAAAATTAGATGATATTGTAGTTAAATATCAATAACATTTTAGGTAAGGACCCCAAATTTAGTATCTTTGAATTTTAGGTTCTGTATTAACTAATTAAAATTATACATGTAAACATATTACAAGGGAAGAAATAATCTAGTTGTAGTAGAAAACTAGATACATACAAGAATATTAAATAAGGTAAGTAATATAAAGACATTTTGAAAAAAAATTATGCATCCTTGAACTCATTCAAAGAATACTTCTTCATAACATGGGAAATATATAAAATATAAGGGTGTAGATGTATTCTTGGTAAGTTAATGTGAGTAGTGAATGATATCAATTAATAAATAATGATTTATCAATATGAAAAATTGAATAAATGAAAACACATTCCATTTAGTCCATAATATGATCATTTAGAATACCATCGAATTAGTAAATAGTGATTAAATAATTCTATACAAATATTCACTTGATATTGAAAAATATTAATAGACATAATAACTATTAAAATAATCACATTGTTATTAAATTTTTTTTCACTATGATGAATTCCATAATGTGTTACTTCTTAAATTTTACATCGTGAATTTTTATAAGACATAAAAAATGGATATGGCTGTAGCCAAATACCACCCTAATTTACCTCATGAGACCTACTAATTCATCGTGAATCAATCAAAACATAGACACAATCTTTATAGTAATATGTCTAGTCCATTAATATTAGTAATAGACAATATATTTTATGTTATATGAATTTTGAAATAAATATCAATATAAAAAGAACTACTGTTTGAAATTTTAATTTATTTCCATGTTAAATAGATAAAAAATCATCTTTATATATAATTATTATTAAATAACTATATAATATTCTGGGGGATGAATAAATGTATTTTTACATTTATGAATAGAAATACCAGAAAGAGTTAATTTGAAAATATTCATCTAGAAAATAACATGTTTACTTTCAAATTTTCATTTCAAAAAATCCAGAATATTATGAAAAATGTTCACTGAATAAAATAATGGATACATATATTAGATGATTTGAATCATTAAGTTGTCTTTATAGCTAGAAAATTAGTTTAGGTCATGTACAATGAGATATGATTGCATCAACATTTTTGGTAAAAAGGTTAAAAAATCACACTGTTTTGAAGACTTCAATAAGATTACATTGAGATTTGTTTATATGATGTCTAAAATGGGAAACATTTTCTTCAAAAAAATAATTAGATAATAGAAAAAACATTATCATAAACTATTAAATGAAACTACGGACCAGGAATAAAAATACTGACAGCTAAATAGAAAACAAATTCATTTTCCCAAAATAAAATCATTTAGTATTTTGATAATTTTAAAATTGTAAATTAAATTGAAAAAAATTAATTTATATAAATGAAAAAATTAGAATAAAATATTTTTTATGAATGATCAAATATTTAACCCAATTGATGCTTCATCATAAACGATCATGAATAATGAATATATTGTATGTAAACCATTACTGCTTTAGTAAATTTTGAGTCACAATAACAATGAAACAATAACATAAAATGAACTTCTATATATAATGAACAAAATGGGATTAATGAAATAACGTGTCAATAGATCTATATATACACCATATAAAAGAATATATTGTCATGAAAAAATATATTTCCCAAAGAAGATATTTTGAGATTAATGTTTTCCAAGACCGGGTCACTGAATTTAGAATTATTCTATAGACTGATGATGTGTATCATATGAAAATATATAAAGAAGTTATAAATAAAATTATAAATAATATCAAAGGTCATTTCCCATATAATAAATACATCACATAGTCAATGTAATACAAGTATAATAAGATGAATGTATATTGAGTTAAGAAACCCCTTGCCTCAGGCTAGAGATGCTTCATTATTGCATTTCCCACCAATATAATAAATCTAAATTTATTTTAATATTAATGGTATCAAATTTCCCTATTATAATATCACATATGATCCACTTATAATATTTATACCCCATTTTCATATTAATTATTCTTCAAAATTTTCATTTTGGGTTGTTAACTATTTTTCAAATAATTTTATGTTCTGTAGTTTCAGTCCTTTTTCATTAGTCATGGATATATCGTATACATAATTATAATCATTAAATAGAATTAAATATATATATATATACATATTAAATATATTTTTATTTAGAAACTTTAATTAATGGAAGATATATAAAAATAAATTATATTTTATATGTAGATGGTAACCCTTACATACACATGAATGGTGTTACCACATTTACCCATATATATGGAATTAAATATATTTCATCATTCTCCATTTTGAAAAAATTATTATATAATATAAATAATTAATATTAATTCAATTTATCCTTATTAAAATACATGATAATAGAAGATTTAAATAGGCCATGTCACTTTGTAGAGTGGTATTCCACACATACAAACATGATACGCTATCTTTTCCAATAGATTGGATGGTAAGAAGATATATATGATATTATAATTATATAAAGATAATAATTTCTTAAATTTGATATATATTCATTACTTCCTTATTTATAATTACCCATTTATAGTAGTCGTCAATGATGAAGTAGACCATTATGTGGAGATGTTAAGGTGTAAAAACACACGAGTGGTGTTTTCAATTTTCATAGTATTGAAAAGAGAGAGAAAATGGATGTTGGTAGATCATAATAACATATCAATATATTCATCATGAAAGATTTAATATTTAGATGGGTAAAATTTATTTAGATTATATAGAAGAATAATTATTTTAGAAATATTTGGTAAATGTGATTACATACCCATTGAAAAAATTAATTTTTATCATTATTATGTACCCATGAAATGGTCTTTTATAATGATAATATCCTCTAAAAAGTTTTTCAATATGTTATGGAGAAAATGGATAGGTATGGTCAGCCTAGATGGTTTTATTTGGTGTGAATAATTGAGGTAAATTGGTGTTCTTCGTAGTGGAAAATAATTCAAATGAAAATATATTCAAGAAAAAGAGATTACGGTTGAAATATCTTCAACCATTGAAATTTATTTTCATTTCTGTGTTATATAAATCATTATAGATTCTTTAGCACTTCTGTTAACCAATTTCAATCATGAATATGGAAATAAATTTTCAATAATAAAGTTTTTTAAATTTAATTACAAGGTTTAAATTGGATTACAAATAGCCAAGTGATTAAAATGGTTTACAATATCTCATCCTACTTATCATCTTTCAAAAAAATTATTATTTTTACATATTTTCATAAAAACATTTACCATAAATACAATTAATGTCAATTTAAGATATATTCACTTTATTTAACATTGAAAACCACATAACATAATTGTATTTAAAATATAAAACATTGAAACATATCTAATAAGATATTTATATATATAATTCACAAAAAAATTATTTCCTCAAAAATATATTAATTTTATTAATTATAATTTCTTTTAATTTATTTTTTGATAATTGAGTGAATACAATATCTGTGTTACAAAAGACTATAATGTTAGTATAGAACCAGTAAAAATTAGAAATAAATTACTCTGTGAAGAAAAATTTATTATTCGAGGTAATACTAAATTTAGAAATAAAGTTATCTAATTTTTTCCTTATATAAATTTTTAGTTTTATTTAATTCATGAGTGATTCATTTTTTAATTATTTTATTTGTGAATATAAATAATATTCATAATAAAATAAAAATAGGAAAAATTGGTTGTATATTTGATACAAGGATATAAAATGGATGAACTAAACACTTACAAAATTATAAAGTCATTGGTTGGGTTTATTTGGAGACATTAGCTCATTGTTTAAAACATAAATTTCATCTTCTACCTTTACTAAGGTGAAAAATATTTAACCTGGTAACAATTAATAACTATCTATAATTAAAAATATTTATTTAGAAAATTTGTAATCTTATTTTAAATATGTAACATAATATTCTTGATTCAATTCCAATAATTATTAAAAATTAATTTACTGGAAAAAAAGACAAATCACAATGAAATACTATCTTTCAGAGGAAAATATATTTTTAGGTTTTAGATTTTATTAGTCCAAATTAAATAGGAAAACAAATTCCATTGACCATAATTAAGTTATTAATAATATAATTTAATGAATGTGTCTTTCATTCCATTTTATAAAAAAATTTAAAAAATATTGAAATAAAAATATAGGTTTCATTAGAAATTTGTGTTTTTCATAATTCCGATGGAAATAAATCTTCTCAGAAAAATAAAAAAATAGACATAAGATTATTTATTATATTTACTAAATAATTATTATTTTTATGAAATATTTTTTAAAAATATTCCATAAAATACATATTATAGTAATCCATAATAATAAATAAAATATTTCTAAAGAAAATTAATTTTGTAGAATAAAATGTATTTACATAAAACTAACTTCTTATTTTATAATAATTAGTAAATAAATTTCATTGAGTATGTACTTTATATATATTTCCCAATTTAGTTATTCATATTCACAATCTCTTACTCAATGGAGATATTATAAATTTAATAAATAATATATTAATATTTTTGGGTATATTTAAGCTCGATGTTTCATTCTGTATATGCTAATGATATTTGAGTAATTTTAATAATATTAGGGTTTTAAATTTTACCTCCCACAATATTAATAAATTGATCCTTCCTAGTTTGAAAATTTTCACATTAATCAATTTTTTAAATTTTCAATATACCAAGGTGAAAACCAACAACGTAAAAATAGTTAAGAAAGTTTCATCTTAAAAATTTGGAAAATGTGATAAAAAGGTGATATGGTATAACACATACTAGGTTTAAAAAAATTATATTGTTGGTAGGTTAATATATTTACATGGAGAAATGTGAAATATCCAAAAAAAAATTATGTATAGATACAGGTATGTTATGGGATGCTTCGAAAACATCTTCTTCAGAAATCTCCTTCTTGGTACCAATGAAAGCTTTCCCAACAGGTACACCTTGGAGGATGCAGAGTTTTTTTATTAGTATACCAACCACACTTATGACCAAGACAATGAACACATCGCTACTATGCCAATATAGAAGGATTTATTTGATGCATTAATAGAACTGAACTCTAATAGTGAGGTGGTTCTAAAAGCTATATTTGGATAATTTTATAAGTCTTCCTGGACCATCATAAAAGGGGTTTTGAATGCATATTTCAAAGTCATTTTTAGATGGTACGTTACCTCATGTTTCATGCATCAGCACTATAATTCTTCTTCTTGAAACTAATATCCCAAACTCTATTTTTCACTAGAAACCCATGAGTATGTGAAATGTCCCATATATCATCCAAGATAGCATCATTAACTCTAGGATGGCAATTCATCTTCCTCGGTGGGTTTCTTTGGAACCTCAATGATTCTGCATGGGACCTTCAATCCTGTAGGCTATTACATTGGATCAATAGATTCACAGAGACATAAATTTCCAAACATGTGGTTCTAAATTTTCCATCAAGTATTCTCTGAACAAGGCGTACAACTTCATTGAATAGATATTTATCAATAATGTGATTGTAGTTATGGATTTCAACTGATGGATCATTGATATTATTTTCCGTGTCTTATCTATTCATGACTATCATTTACTGTCATGAGTTAATCCTACATATTATTCAAATATACCCACAGCCAATGGTAGGGAGACACAATCTCTTTTATTCTATTGAACGTTCTTTAGGATGTCTTGATCCATTTCATCCATAGAAGCATCAGTAATGGTGATATCATGTCGTATTGATGAAGGACGAACAATCCAATGGTGTCCCACCTCATGTTAGAAGATGATACCATCTTATTAATTATGTTTATGAGTTGGTCTATATATTCCTTGAACATAGTGTTGGATGATAACTACCATTGGCCAAGACATGTCATCAATAAAATAAAGAGTAGATTTTATATTTTTAGTTGGTGCCCCACCAGATGAATATTTTAAGTGAGACACAATCTTGACTACTAGAGAGGTTTCCTTGATATGGAAAATAGGGGTGCCCCCAATTATTTAGGTAGAATACGCATCTTGACTTCAACCCCCTCCTTAGAAATATTACTGATCAGGTTCTTAACTGGAATTAAAATTATCTACCATTCTGGGGTTAAATCGTGTTGGTTAAAATCCTCCATTTCGAACCCCATCACATGCCCTCTCATCAATCAAGGTCCAGTATGGAATCATAAAGAACATTGATATGATCTTGCATAACTTCATTTCGGATCCGATCTCTAATGGTAAGAGGCAATGGGTTTCAACGAAAAATATGATGAGGCTAGTTACAGAATGATCTATCAATGTTCACAGTATTGCGGATACCCTATTTTGAATTCATAAAATACATTCTTAGATGGTTCTAGAGAAATGTACTCTATAAAATACATCTAGTCACAACTATTCCATGGAGTAATAGGATTCAGTGTAGAGACAAACTGTCACGAACCGTCCTCGGGGCCCGTGACGTGACAACCCCAAGCCCGCCTTCCATAGGTTAGGGGCTGGCGACTAGCACCAAAAGCATAAATCACGATAAAAAGGGAAGTAATTTACTTTAATAAGTAAACAAAAACAAAAAAGTACTCAACTGGAAGTAAACACTAAGTGAGCTGTATATAAAAGAAAGTGCTGAACGGAAAGGGGGCCGGAAATACAAGCCCAACAATAAAGTAAAGTACAATTGAAAAGCTAGTACAACTGCAATAACGTAAAACAGCAACTGCTGAGTCATCCACCAGGTATCCCACCAGAAATGTGGGTACAGATGGCCTCTACAGCACCCCGGTTCTATCCTTCTGCTCTGTGAACATCTCTCCAAGTGGACTACCTCCGGGTATCGTCCAGCTCTACAAGTATCTACCTCGATCAATGTTGTCCATCGTCTGCGACAAACAAAATGTAGTGTGGGCATAGAATGTGCAGGGGTGAGTATAAAAATACTCAGTAGGGACATCGAGACCCCTGAAGGTCTCTATGAATCCACGAAGGATTAACCATAGATAAAAGATACAATCACGAAATATCAACCAACCCTACTTAGGTATATGCCCATACATATACCGAAGTTATCAATCACATTTTGGCTCCAACTCTCGAGCCCAAGCACAACCCAGTACACAGAATAATGTAAGTCAATCACCTCAATGATAATGATTGAAAGTAATTACTCAGCTCACATAGGTATAAATCTTTCATTTAGTGATATAGATGATCAGATGTAGTCACTGATTAATCTATGCTATCAGACCCCCATAGGATAGTAGACCAGCTAAGTTGTCAGACCCTCACCGGATACAAGACCAGCTACTCTGTCAGACCCACATAGGATACAAGACCATCTACTCTATTGGACCCACACAGAATACAAGTACATAGGTCGAAACTGTCAGACCCACAAAGGATACAAGAACAATAGTCATCGCTGTCGAACCCACGGAGGATTCCGAAACAATTACCATCGTCGTCGAACCCACGAAGCATCCCAGTACGGTAGTGATTGTCGTCGAACCCAGGGACGATCCCAGTACGGTAGATGTCGTAGTCGCAGCCTGCTCTAGGGTTCCCGCACATAGCACGCTCGATTCCGGGAGGGTCCACTCCTTGAGAAAAGGGGTCAATACATAAAATATCACAAAGTCTAGAGTTTATGTATAACAATGTTATGTATCATCAAAAGGAACCCAACACGATAGATTTCACGTCAATCGGACGCACGGCCTGAGAGTTATTAGCTTTTCTGTTCCAGGGTCCCAGTTAGAATTATGCTCGTTCCAAACCCGTCCATTAGCCAATGTTTTCCAAAACTCACATAGAGTATCGCAAAAAGTACATCCTCATCGCGAGGGTCCCAATGCGGAAGATGGCGCGTCAATCGGACGTGAGGTCTAAAAGATATCTGCATTTAAGAGAAATGGGTCCGGACCGTCAAACCCGGTGGGCTGGGGGGTCAGCCCGACCCGGTTTGGTTGGTGAGACCCGGCTTCGAGTCGGCCCGGCCCGGTGGAGTGCGGCCCACCTAGGGACCCGGCCCTGGTGAGTCCGACCCGGTTATGGGGTCAGCCCTGCCCGGTGGGGCACAACCCACCCACGTACCCGGCCCACGGTTGCGGGCCGGTTCGGCTCGTCCAATGGCGCCGAGCTGCACCGCCCCTCCGTGCTCCCCGGATGGACAAATCCGACTGGTTCTATCTGGCCTGTTCATAGCCCGCTGTCCAGGCCGCAATTCATCCCATGTTGTGCTAGGAGGTGCCCCGGCTCCCACAGCCCGGACTATAGGCGGCCGGCCGGTTCACCCGCCGAACGGCCCGCAGAAGCGGGTCGCGGTTCTCCGCAGCACGACACCTAGAGGCAATGCAGTTCTCCAGCCCGACCGAAATTATCCAGCTGGTTCTTCCAGCAAGTGGACCATTGTACGGGCCGCAACTCCTCCGCGTGGCACCTGCGGGTGCCCTGATCACCTGCCCGTCCGGTAGTAGTCCGCCGGTTCTTCAGCCCGAGCGGCCCGCGGTTGCGGGCCGTGGTTTTCCTCTCACAGCCAATGCGCAGCCACTACCTCCGGTAGCTACCGAATCCAGTCACTGCCACCTCCTATCACCCACACCAAAATAAACAAGAACCGATAGAGGTTTGTCAGGCTGTGTTCATTCGGCATGTTCCCTCTGTGTTAGGCGATATCAAATGGACGAAGACAATCTAATGCATTATTAATGAATGAGGAATAATTTTATTTACATAAAATTATACAAAGACCCCCTACCATGTTTTCAAGAACGTTGCATGTCAACGTGCCGTGGAAGACGAGCGTCGCGGAGGTCGGGAATCGCAGAAGACGTCCTCGGATAAGATGAATGTCATTCCGTCAACGTCAGAGAAAAAAGTCACTAATTGATGACGTGAGAAGAGAATTCAAAGACGACGTCGATTCGTTGACATCGTGTTGCATCCGAGGAGGAAGCGTAGTCGATGTTCCTCACGGTTGGTTCCTCCTCTTGTGGCTTGGACGAAGATCAAAGACGGTTTCTTTTTTCTTCGTTGGAGGGGAAGGGTGTTCTTTGTGTTCATCGGGAAATAAAGCTCTCTCTCAAATTCTCCAAAGGTTCCACCACAGAAAAATTTCCAAGTCCAATATAATAAAAATTCTCCCCTATATTAGATAATATCCATGTATTTCAAATCAATTCAAATAAATTGTTGACACCACAAATTAATTAAAAAATACTTTAATTAATCGTGTTGGCACAATTAATGGGAAGGTGGTGGAGAGGCTCCTCCATTTAGTGGAAGTTCAAAAGTTAAAAATGGGGGGTTCATGGGTGTTAAAAGGGGAGTTGAGGGGTTAGGTATTTTTGTGGGCCCCACTACACATTATCCTCTCATGGGAGGTTACGTGGGGAGTGGGACCCACCCCAACATCCCTATGGAGGTAATAACCACCACATAAAAATAAAATTGTGTAACACAAAAAATTTATTTAATTTGATACGAATCCCCTAAAAATTAACTTCTCCTCCCGACCATACGCAACTACGGTAAAGGTCCCCTTAGGTGAATACCGGGGCTATGAGTTCATCAGTGCCCTCAGATTTCAATTCTGAGCTATGGATCAAAAGATATAAAAATCCCGCTCATACCTCTACTGAAAGTACCCGAACAAAACATCAGAAAACTATTCCGGGCACACCGGGCCTCAGAATCCTGTTCTGTAAGAAACTGTGGGCTCATAAAATTCCAAATAATTTATGAAAAAAAATTCCGTGAAATTTCCGGGTCATTAAATTACCCCCACCTCAGGTCATTACGTCCCCATTAAGCTACAACACACACTAGGGAAACAAATCAGGGTATTGAGCATGCATCCGAGCTTCCCGCTCTCAGGTGCTCTCCTGGAGGATTCTGTGATGCCAGCGTATGTGCACAAGAGGAATCAACTGTCCATGTAGGTCCACATCTTGTCGATCCTCGATCTCCACTCGGACCTCTTTGAATGTCGCACGGTCATCGATGTCTAGCACCCCGTTGTTTATGATGTGGGACAGGTCGTGCACGTATCTCCTCTACTGAGATACGTGGAAGAAGTTGTGCACCCGGTGCAAATGAGGTGGAAGGGCCAGGTGGTAAGCCACCCCCTTACTCTTCTTAGGACCCGGAATGACTTGATGAATCGTGGAGATAACTTTCTGCCTTGGCCAAATCTTCGTAGACATTGTTGAGGTGAGACACGTAAGAAGACGTGGTCACCATCCTTGAACTCCAGTGGTCTCCGTCTCCTATCAGCATAGGAATTCATATATGCTGTGTGCAGTCTTCATCCACACCGGGATGATCTTCACCTTCTCCGTTATAGCCTAAACCATCTCTGGTCCTACAAGTGCAGACTCTCCTAGGTCAGTCCAGCACATAGGCGATCTACATGGTCTGTCTTACAGTTCCTCGTAAGGTGCCATCCCGATGGTAGAGTGGTGGCTGTTTTTGTACGCAAACTCCACCACGGGTAAGTGATCCTCCCAACTGCAAACCAATATCAATAACACATGCACGAAGCATGTCCTCAAGAGTTTGAATGTTCCTCTCAGTCTGGCCATCCGTCTGAGGATGAAAGGTGGTGCTCAGACGTATCAGTGTCTCAAAAGCCTCCTGCAACCACTTCCATAACTGGGAGGTGAAACGATCATCTCGATCGGAGACGATCGTTGATGGCACACCATGAAGACGTATGATCTCCTATATGTAGAGGCGGCCCAAGATCTCTACTAAGCCCTGCTCTCTGATCGGTAGGAAGTGTCCCAACGTGGTGAGTCGGTCAGCGATCACCCAGATAGAGTGGTGTCCTCTATATGTACATGGAAGCCCCGTCATGAAATTCATGGATATCCCGTCCCACTTCCACTCGGGGAAATCTATGGGTTGTATCAATCTGGTTGGTACCTGGTGCTCTGCCTTCACCCGCTGATAAGTGAGGCATCGTGAGACAAAATCTGTTATTGCCTTCTTCATACATGGCCACCATTTTTGTCGTCTGAGATCCTAATACATTTTCACCACTCCTGGATGTACTTCTAGAGGGGAAGTGTGAAACTCCCTCCGCACATCCTCCTGTAGTGAAACCGATACCATCGTACATCCTCTAAATAGGATGACGTGTTCCCCTCCTTCAGAAAACCCATCAGGTGCCTTCCCAGAGGATATTTGAGCACGATGCGTCACACAGTCAACGTCTACACATTGTGCCTCCCTGACCCGCTGAATTAGTGGAGGAGTGAATGTGAGGGACTTTAGAAAGGCTACTCCATCTCTATCCACAAAGGATATCTGCAACATGGCTAGCTGCTCTGCCGCCTCTCCTAGTAGTTGTATGATGAATTTCATGCTGATAGAATCTGCTACTACATTCCCCTTACCAAGTGTATAGACTATCTCTAAGTCATAGTCTTGGAGGAACTCAAGCCATCACGGTTTTATCAGGTTTATGTCCTTCTACGTAAATAAGTATATGAGACTCTGGTGGTTAGAGTAGACTGTAAATTGCTCTCCCATCCGATTGTTCCACCACATATTCAAGGAAAATAAGATTACTGCTAACTCTAGGTCATGGGTAGTGTAGTTCTGCACATGCTATCTCAACTGCCCTGAACCATACGCGATCACTGCTCGCTCATGCTTCAGGACACACCTGAGTCTGATCCATGACGTGTCATAGTAAACTACATACCATATTCCCTCCTCTAGTATCCTCAAGATGGATGAACTAGTCATCTCTACCTCAGCTCCATAAATCTCTGCTGACATCTATCTATCCATACGAAGGGTTGCCCCTTCTTTGTCAAAGCTGATAGCGGTGCTGTAACTCTGGATAAGTCTACCACAAATATCTTATATTGCCAAGCCAGAACTAGAAAACTCTGCACCATTGTCACACTCATGGGTGGCTCCCAAGAAAACAATACCTCGATCTTCACAGGATCCACTGCTACCCCAGTCTCTGAGATGACGTGTCACAATAAGTGAACCTCTCGAATCCATAACTGGAACTTCGAGAGCTTACCATAAAGATGGTGCTCTCGGAGTGGGTCCAGTACTACCCGCAAATGGTAGGCGTGCTCCCCCTTAGTAGTCGAGTAAATCAGTATGTCGTCGATGAGGACTATGAAAAAGTGATCGAGGTATGGGTGGAAGATCTTTTTCATGAGACTCATGAACACTGCTGGTGCATTGGTTATGCCGAAGGGGATAACCAAGAACTCGTAGTGGACATACTAACACCTGAAGGCCATCTTCTTCACATCCTCGTCTCAAAAATTGATCTAGTGATAGCCTGGCTTGAGGTTTATCATCAAGAACCATCATGCCTCTTTGAACTGATCAAAGTGGTCGTCAATCCTCGAGAGTGGAAACTTGTTCCTCACAATCACCTGATTCTGGTGAAGGTAGTTGACACACAGTCGTAAGCTCCCATCCGCCTTCTTATAAAAACAAATCGGTGACGCACAACGTTAAATACATGGTCGGATAAATCCATTCCCCTACAAGTCATCCATCTATACCCACAACTCACGAAGCTCAGCGGGAGCCATCTGATATGCTGGACTAGATATCGGTGTTTTCATGGGGTACAAGTCAATGTAGAAGTCTACCTCTCTATGAGGAGGTAGTCCTGGAACATCTTCCGGAAAAACATCCCCGTGTTGATCCACCACTAGAGGAAAACAAAGACTACACACATCAATCGCTCTGAGGATGAGACTATCCAACTGACGTGTGATCGGATACCGCTCCTCTATGTAAGTCCTTCCTATGCTACAAAGGCTCCCTTATCGCCAGTGAAGGTGAACCTGTTCCCATCCATGTGGATACACCGCACCTTGTGCCTAATACAGTCAATATGAGCATGAACTATGGATAACCAGTCCATACCCAAGATGATGTTCTATGGCCTCGATGCCACAACAAGAAGATCCTAGACGAAGCTGTCACCTCGTAGAGTAAGCTCACACTGCCAGAACTAGTGAGAAATTGTTGAGTCTGCTCCTGTAAGAGTCTCTAGCCCTAAGGATTGATCCAACAGCTCCGTCAAAATCTCCGAGCTCCAAATGAGGGTAGTTGAAATAAAATAATGACACACACCTATGTTTATAAGTACTACAGTAAGGTTGGAGTAGACACAGATAGTACCTCTTATCATCTCAGGTGCACTATGGTCATAGGCCTCGACTGCCTAGAGCTGATCCAGCCTATGTCTGCCAGCTTTCTATGGTCGGGGTGGAGCTCATGGTAGTGGTGGTGGTAGAGTCTCGAAATGTCGTCCACTACCCGCTGCTCAGCTAGCTTCTCTTCCACGTCCGCCTGCTCCCAACGGATGACCACGGTCGAACCTCTGCCTCTACCTGGGATGTCCCTATGATGTGTGATGCTCATCCGCATTGCGGGTCAAGCAGTCATGAGCCATGTGGCCCTACCCGCCGTATTCATAGCACTGCCTTCTCCTCTTAAGGATGGATCTATTTCATGGGCCCCGCACAACCAAACCTCTATCCTGAGGTCGCACACCTGATGGAATGGTCCTCTTGGACCTCTACGTCAACTGTCTACTACCGACTGCCGAATAATCTGCTACATGTCATCCTGTGGAAGGTCTCTCCGATGGTGACTGCTCAGCGAGAAAACTCTCCACTTGAAGGGCTCTCTCTAGCAGCCTCGCCTGCTTCGGGATGCTATGATGAATCATCGAAGCCCTCATCTCATGCTTGAGTCCCTACTCGAAGCTCTGGGCCCTGATGAATGGGTCAATACAATATCTTTGGAGTAGCATGAGAGGTGGGTGAACCACGCTGAGTACTGATCTACTGTCATGCTTCCCTTCAGTAGGTGAAGTAACTCCTGAATCACTAGAGCATAAAGGGTGGCTGGAACAATCTATGAGCGGAAGAGACACTCGAAGTCTGTCCAAAGTAATGATGCCTCGTCATGCACCCAGAGCATCAAGCTCCACCATCTTCCAACCGCCACATGTAGGAGACTTGCAACAAGGATCACCATGAAGTCGTATTTTGTCCCTTCAATTCCGAAAACTCTGACGACATCCTCCAGCCAATCCTCAGTTGCATGTGGGTCCATCTCTCCCCGGAACCAAGGCGGCCTTTGGTGATGTAACTCGTGAAACGCACTCAGGTGGCGTGCACTCTCTACTACTGAAGCTAGTGCTTTTGGTGTCCCAACAAGTGGTGGTACCGCCGGTACCTCTACAATGATGGGGCCCTACACCAAGGCCTCATCGCTCGGTGGGCTACAATCTCTTACGTAACTCAGAACCCAAGATGGCTACCTTCGTGGGGCCATCCGGAAAAGAAGCAGGTGTACCACAGTTAGAGAAGTATATTTGGTGAGATGACACAGGTAATCACAAAGAAAAATCTTGAAACACACACCCAATGATGGTTTTCGTGCACTGAGTTGGAATTTAGAGGTCAAAGTCCTCGTCTATTGATACGTCGGCTACCGCACCAACACTGGACTCCCTGGACTGAAAACCACACTCAATACTCTTAACACTATTGATTCACAGAAAATAATAATCAGAGTCATGAGTTCTGCAATATAACTACCTCCTCTGATACCGATTTGTCACGATCATCCTCGGGACCCGTGCGATGACTACCCCATACCCGCCTTCCAAAGGCCAGGGGTTGACGACTAGAACCAAAGTCATAAATCCCGATAAAAAAGATGTCATTTCCATTAATAAGTAAACAAAAACAGCATATTACACAACTGGAAGTAAACAATAAGTAAACTATATAAAAAATGTGTTGAAAGGAAAGGGGGCCGGAAATACAATCCCAACAGTAAGGTACAACTGAAAAGCTAGTACAACTACAGTAAAGTAAAACAGAAACTACTGAGTCATCCTCCGGGTATCCCACCTGAAGGGTGGGTAAATATGGCCTCCACAGCACCTCGGGTCCGTTCATCTGCTCTGTGAACGTCTCGACAAGTGTTCCACCTCCGAGTACCATCATGCTCTACAAGTATCTACCTCGATCAGTGTTGTCTGTTGTCTGTAACCAACACAATGTAGTGTGGGCATAGCCCGTGTAGGGGTGAGTATAACGATACTCAGTAGGGACCCCGATACCCCCGAAGGTCTCCCAGAATCCATGAAGGATAAAACACATATGAAATATTCAATCACAAAGTATCAACCAACCCTACTTAGGTATATTCCCATAGATATACATATGTTATCAGTCACAGTTCGACTCCAACTATCGAGCCCAACCACAACCCAGTTATCATAAGTAAGTAAGTCAATCACATAGATGATAATGATTGACAGACATGAATCATCTCACACAGGTATACATCATTCATTTAGCTATAGAGATGGTCAGATGTAGTCAATAATTCATCTAAGCTGTTGGACCCACTCAGGATACTACACCAGCTATGTTGTCGGACCCACATAGGATACAAGACCAGCTACTCTGTCGGACCCACACAGGATACATGTAAAGATGTTGAAACTGTTGGACCCACACATCATACAAGAATAATGGTCATCGTTGTCAAACCCGGCATGGATTCCAGTACAATTTCCATTGTCATCGAACCCACGAAGGATCCCAGTATGGTAGTCATCATCATCAAACCCACGGAGGATCCTAGTACGGTAGTCGTCCCAATGTCAGCCAGCTCCAGGGTTTCCGCACACAGCACGCTCGATTCTGGGACGGTTCGATCTTTGAGAAAAGGGTTTGATACATCAAATATCACGATGTACAGATTTTATGTATTCCAATGTTCCATCTCATCAAAAGAAACCCAACGTGACAAAGGGTGCGTCAATCGGACATCCGGTCTGATAGTTATTGGCTTTTCCGTTCCAGGGGCCCTGTTAGAATTATGCCCATTCCAAACCCAGCCATTTTCCAACGTAGTCCAAAATAGACATAGAGTTTCTCAAAAATGACCACCACATTTCGAGGGTTCCAGTGACGCAAACGGTGTGTCAATATGATGCATGGTCTAGAAGATATTCGTGTTTAAGAGAAATGGGCCCGACCCGTCAGGTCTAGTGGGCTGGCGGGTCAGACCGACACAGTTTGGTAGGTCTGACCCAGCTAGTGGTCGGCCCAACCCAATTAAGTGTTGCCCACCCAGGGACCTGACACGATGGGTCAAACCTAGTTAGGGGGTTGGCCTGGCCCGGTGGGGTGCGACCCACCCAAGGACCCGGCCCGCAGTTGCGGGCCGGTTCGGCTCGCCCGGTGGCGCCGAGCGGCCCCACCCCTCCATGATGCCCGACCAGCAGAAGCAGCCGGGTTCTACCAAGCTAATGCGCAGCCCACTGGGTGGACCTCAAATATTTCCACGCGGTTCTAGGAGGTGTTGCAGCTCCCTCATCCCGGACGGTTCACCCGACGAGTGGCCCGCAAAAGTGGGCTACGGTTCTCCGTAGCGCCGTGCCTAGAAGCGTCGTAGTTCTCTATCCCGGTCATCATTAACTGGCCGGTACTTCCAGAAAGCAGCCCAGTGTGTGGGCCGCACCTCCTCCACATAGTACCTGCAGGTGCCGCGGTTCACCAGCCCGGCCGGTAGTGGAAGGCCGGTTTTTTAGCCCGAGCAGCCTACGGTTGCAGGCCACAGTTTTCCTCTACACGGCCGGTGTGTGGCCGCCACCTCCGGTCTCCGCCACCTCTAGTAACCGCCTTCAAAATAAACTAGAACCAACGGAGGGTTGTTGGTCCATGTTCGTTCACCCCGCTCCCTCCGCATTAGGCGATATCAAATGGCCAAAGATAATCTGATGCATTCTTTATGAATGAGGTATAATTTTATTTACTTAAAATTATACAAAGACCCTCTACCTTGTTTTCAAGAACATTGCACATCGACGTGCCGCAGAAGACGAGCGTCATTGAGGTCAGACATCATGGAAGACGACATCACGTAAGACAGATGGCGTTCCGTCAACGTTGGAGAAAAAGTCGATAGTTGATGACTCGGAAAGAGAATTCGAAGATGACGTCGATTCGTGGATGTTGGGATGCGTCCGAGGAGGAAGCATAGTTGACGTTCCTCACAGGTGGATCCTCCTCTTATGGCTTGGACGAAGATCGAAGACAGTTTCATCATTATTCAATGGAGGGGAATGGCGTTCTTCGTGTTCTTCGGGAAAGAAAGCTCTCACCCTAATTCTCCAAAGGTTCCACCACAGAAAAATTGCCATGGCCAATATAATAAAATGGCTACCCATTATTATAACATTTCCATGTATTTCAAAACAATTCAAATAAAGTTTTGACACCACTAATTAATTAATGAAGAATTTAATTAATTGTGTTGGAACAATTAATGGGAAGGAGGTGGAGAGCCTCCTCCATTAAGTGGAAGTTCAAAAGTTAAAACAGGGGGTTCTTGGGAGTTAAAGGGGGAGTTGAGGGGTTAGGTGCTCATGTGGGCCCCAACACACATTATCTTCTCATGGGAGGCTATGTGGGGTGTGGGACCCACCACAACTTCCCTTTGGAAGAAATAACCACCACTTAGAAATAAAATTGTGTAACAAAACAATTTTATTTAATTTGTTACGAATCACCAAAAAAAATTAACTTCTCCTCCCGACCAAATGCAACTATGGTAAAGGTCCCCTTAGGCGAATTCCCATGTTGCGAGTTCATCAGTGCCCTCAGATTTCAATTCCAAGCTCCGGTTAAAAAGATATAAAAATCACACTCGTACATCTACTGAACATACCTGAACATAACATTATAAAATCATTCCGGGAACACTGGGGCTCAGAATCAGGTGCTGTTAGAAACTGCGGACTCGTAAAATTTCAAAGAATTTACGAAAAGAAATTCCTTAAAATTTACAGGACTTTACACAAACCTTGCCTCTATTTCTGATGATTTGTCCCCTTTTTACATCCCTCCTCCTATAGTACCACTAGTTTTTAGTATAGGGGACCTCCCCTTATCGCATCAGAACCTGTGTAGGACTATTAATGGCATTCCTAGGTTCCCTACCACTCTCATCTCTTTCAAGGAAACCAGCCATTTCCCATTATTCATCAAAGAGGTTTTGGAAATGAAGTAATAGGACCCGTTCAGTCACATTGAGCTGAACTCAGAACCCGATAGATGTGTTTTCACCCTTTCCCCCATCAGGTTCTCCATGTCAAAAGACATTATTTATATCCCTAACATTTAGGTTATAGGATTTGTGGGATGGAGTTATCTAGCTTAAAATTATCATAACCAAATTTAAAATTCTCACATAGAGGAATAGGAATGGGTAAGTCCCGAGAGATGAGAATATCAACTAATGCAGTATAAATATTGTCTCCAGGTGTGTGTTCCATAATGTCCATAGTGAGGATATTTGGAACGTTTTATTCTTTCATAGTGAGTGGGTGTTCAAGGTGTGGAAATATTTTTGGTAGTTCACCGCAATCTCTACATCAATCATGTCTAATCACCCCAATCTAGATGGATGGTACCATGTATCGGGAGATTGTGGTCTATAATTGATGACATGCAAAGTGCTGTTACTTGCATGTTTCTGGTGCCTCTAGAAGGAAAGAAACAGATTGAGACATGAATTTACAACCTCATCGGCCCGATCTATCATCGTAAGGATGAATAATATATTAACACACCAGGCCTGGTTCATTAGAAATTGTAGGAAAGTTCCCCATCCTTTTCGGTTCAAACAAGGGTTTGTGACAGTCTATCTATTACAATTATTTTATGGAGAAACTAGGACTGTTGGAGCTCCCAGTTGATATATTTGAAACTCAATAAATATTTTAGTTGATCCATGTGTGTCTTGTGAGTATGGGGTAGTGTGAGACACCTATGGTTTGTTATATATGAAATTTAATTTTAGGGTTGGACAAGGTTTTTATCTCCAGGATAAGGCCAAAGCGATGCTCCTAGGGCTCATATTATGCAGTCAATGGGGTTTTTACATCATGGGAGATGAAATAGATTCATTTTTAGTGTAAAAATCCTTAAAGGGATATGTCATTTCTCCTTGAACAATATTCTATTTCATTAAAGTGTCGTGTATACTCAACAAACAAAATTAAGGGTTACACCCATGGATGGAGGGGAACAATATAGCGGACCACCCAGCCTCACTGGATATCTCTAGCTTTGAGGAAATATGTATTCATATTTTGGAAAACATGATTCTCGAGGTGTCAACAAGATTAGAGGGGTTGCCTTTCGTCTACATTATTTCATGCCTCCTTTGTTGTTTGTCATAGTTGGTGGGGGTGGAGGGGAATATCTTGTTGTGTACTTCTTGTAACATCATTTTATTTAGATAAAAAATTTCATTTTATTATGATAGAGAGAGACATGGAACATTTATCATAATAAAATGATTTATTTTAAAAAACAATTAATGAAAAAACAACAATAAATAAATATTTTGTGGAAAATACGGCCGATTCACTGAGAATGAATGAAATAGAAAAATGATCATCTTTACAACACATTTTCTTAGAGTTTAAGAACTTATTTACCTTCTATTCTACAATAATATCTATGTAATCTTAGTTGAAAATTACAATTTTATCCATTTTTTTAATTTACACAGTTTCATCCAATTTTGGATCAGCATGTGAATATTAAGGACGAATATTTCTTGATTGAAGCATTAAAAAATATATATAATAGATCACATAATCAGAAAATGGGTAAAATTATTTTCTACCTTGTTGAAACCCACCAAATGAGTTTCGGAAAAATCACAAAGGAAGAAATATCTAAATATTGGTATAATTTCCATGTAAATAAAATGAAGAGGAAGGTGGCCGTGATCATGAAGATCACTTGAACCACAATAAGACACGTGATCGAATACCCTTCAGAGGGGCACATATTACACATATCTTACAGAATATCACAAGAATCCCCTTCAATAAATCCCTTTAATGGGGCCTACATCTTTGTATAAGGTGACACAATCAACCATTGATGTAATTAAAGTTTCCAGATGAACTCATATATTCCACAAAACTTTTAAATTACAATTCATCTGAAAAGGAACCAGAAATCCTTTGAAAATATAATGAAAATATCCAAAATGTGGCATCATATTTTGATTATAAAACCAACATGATTCCTCATCAATTATGAGAATTATTGTCCTTGTAAACATTTATATGACCTCCTGAGATCTCAAAAATATTTAAAATAAGAAATAAAATTAAAATTGGAGGAGGTTGGAGCATATTTTAGTGTAAAAAGTCATGTGATACTCCCATGGAAGTCCATAATACACCACGTGAAACTAGCAACATCTCTGCCACATCACTCAAATTACTATCGGCATACAATCCTCATCTCAGATAGAGCTTCAAACATCTCATAGAGACCTTAAGATTCCCATATGAATCAATAATGAAAATCCTATGGAATTTTCAAGGAAATGATCCATGTCCCCACATACCTTTTGTTGATCATGATATGCATCACCAAAAGGTAGATAGATTGTCCTTGACAACACTGATGCATCCTCATGAGGACTTCAATCATTTTAAAATAAAAAATGAAATAAAAAGGGGAATGGTGGGAGGGTCTCAATGTCATAAATATCAAATGAAATTACTAGGATTTTGTAAGCATTGTCTGCAAGTCACCTTTACAATTCCGCATGATTTTTTGAAGGATATAAGAAAAAATCATCTTTATCTCATGGAATGTCCTATAAAAGTTTCCCAAGATCATGTACGGATCATTCAATACGTTCCATAATCTCATGGAAGAACTTGTAAATTTTAATATGACAATATAAAATTACTTGGAATGGTAGAATGATGGAAAAAAGTCCCATTTAATTGGCTATTATAAAAATAATGGGTTGATGAAAGGATGTTCTTGTGATTACTAAAAATCATTCGATGCCTCTAGAATTACTTATGGTTGGAACTAATAAAAATTTTGAAACAAAATCCCACCTCCAAATCCATTCTACTTTCACAATACATGTGCACTACAAATATGAATTCATCCTAGGTGACGAGGACTATAAACCCCGCACCCCAACATCAATGAGGGGGTTCAATTTTTTTTCATCCAGATACATTGGCACCAATGAGCCCCATATCATATTTCCCAGATCAATGGATCATTAGACTAGAAATGCTTCACATATGGTATGATGTAGTGAATAGTTGAACTGACCATGAAACATGAATATGAACTTCTTTTGATTACTATTAAATAATTTTAAGGACTTATGGAAATTCATGTGAAATACATACCACATTCTTTATAACACATATGGTACTCAAAATAATCTAACACATATTAAATGTAATGAATTTTCAATATAAAGTCAAAAAAATACTAAAAAACATGAGACTTATGTGATGCAAATATATGATGATCCTCATGATCTTATCATGAAGTATCTGATACATGCTCCATCACCAGGACATGTCATCAAGGTCATGAAATTATCGTTTCATAAAATATATGGATCATGAAAATTCACCTAGACCGTACAATTACAGTCACATGGTGAGCCATGAGCATACCACCCTAGTCTCATAAGTCCCTCTGTGATTGCTAAACAAATATTTTGGTGTTCTTTTAGACATGTTTCCCAGGTCATACCATGATTCCAACACATGTTAACTAAGACTCATGGTAGCACATGGCCATGTAAACTGGTTATCGGGATGAACTTCAGGTGCACCAGCTATATGCCAAGATAACACTCGGGAATGTCATCAAGGAAAAGTGGTACCCTATGAGAAATGTCACATTGACTCTCTCTACTCCCCCTTAGGAATGTTATCCATCATTTACAATGACACCATTGAAATTTATCTATAACAAGTGTTGTTCTCTAGAGAAGTCAGTTGCATCATTTGAATCCCAATAGACAAGTCAAACTGGATCATACAATGCCTTCTAGAATCATATTCCATTGAATTGGAATTTCAATTGGAAATTTTTGCCTCGATCATGTGATAATATTCAAAAATTCCATCTTGGTTATGTGATATACCTTGGAAAAGTCAACTTGATCTTTTTTCTTCCTCACGCAAGCCAGGTATAAATTCTAAAACCTTTTAATAAGAAAAACAAGACCTATCAAGTGGAAAATCATCCCGTGTCAAGCAGTCGAAATTGACAGGTCTATATCGGAATCCTCAAAGTGACCTCCACAATTAGCAGCATAAAATGACATGACTCACATATTTGGGAAACATTAGTGTGTAATCCCCAAACAACTGAACTATAATGAATCTAATTCCATTTATAACTAGGATACATGGGACACCTTCCTGTGGCCTGAGATCCATAGTAAACATCCATGGTAAGTCCCTACACATATTTCATACTACCATGTGTTGTGATTCAAATTAATTAATATTACTTGTTGGTAAAATAGATAATGGATAAAAATAGCGTTGGGATTTACAATAGTCATATCAATCGCATCAAGATGATGCACCATCAAGGGAAGCTTCAGTGTGCATGCCACAATGACAGGCTTGATATAATTGCCTCCATATAAGGGTATCCACCATTGGGATAGTCCTAGAGATGTGAATAAACTGTGATGAATATAATTACTGACATAATAAGAATATATAGGTTGTATTCCAATTACCCAAGTTCAAATAATCATTAACATTAGTGTAAGTAACCTTATGTGTCCAACATTTCTACCACTGTGACCCAATCACTCCCATTAGTTGGTTATTCCAAACCATCCATCAGTGGACTATGAAACCAATAAAACTAGGATAAATATTATTTTTTCTATAACCACAATATGTAGGATACCTCCTTGATATTGAATAATAGATATCCAATGCCTAAATATATATACATATTTCATCAATTTACAATGTTAAACTATATGTATTTTTACAAACAATGTGGTTTTTGATTCCTACTTTTATGAAGATATGTAGGTTGCCTCAAATTTTATCAATACTCTCCTCAATATACTGACTACCTCCATGCATGGCAGAAAATTATGATGCACCTTTTTATAAAGATTACAAAAATAAGATACTTCCCATTACAAAAAAATATGTCAAGAACCATAGATATGTAAATATTGATTCACTAATTATATCTTTTTCTCCTATACATAAAAGGTGAAATCATATGAGGGTTTTATTTGTGTAATAATTACCATATTGGGATTAGAAAGATATTTACGATCAAATCATAAATTTATAAGAGAATCCAGAAGTACGAAATAATCCCCCCAAGAGAGTTCCATCACCCTTACCTCCCATCCTCTCCACCAATGTGATATACTGTGAATAATTGTGGCTGATCCCATGACTAAACACATTCCTTTTGAAATTAGTTCTATTCCTAGTTATGGATTTGTAACTGTTGGGAGTTATTGTTATGAATGAAAATGGTTATATGATTTCCATGATAGTGAATTCAATCAAAACCTACACATTCAGCCATTTATCCAAGTCAAATTCACCTTAGTTGCCTCTTTTTTATCAAACCAAATATGGAAATCTTGAAGTTAATATATTCATTAATGAAATATCCATTACATGATAAAAATGATTGAGATCTATTTCTCATCAAGACATTCAATTCATAAAATGAGGGATCCATGGTCTCATCTTATTCATCAAAGAATTGTAAAACCAATGTCAATATATAAAATAACATAATTATAGTTTTATAATGTGATGGAAAATTTTTTCTCTTCATACTCTATATAAGTATTATTCCTAACATAAAACCCTGAAATTTGATAGATTTTTAAATTAAAATGTTTCATCACACAATATTGGAATAATATACATAACTGATAATCATTACATAAATATTATATATGATATACTATAGTAGGGTATCCCATAAATAATTCCATCCTCAGATTGGAAATCCAATACAAGAAGAATGAAAGGATTGTGAGAAAAATGAAATCTGTGTAAACCATTCATATGTGATTGATCGGGCATCTTGACTATGATGATGTTCAATTCAGTAACATTGTTCATAGTTTTCTACAAGATTAAAGATAATTCTCTCATCAACAGCATCATCATATAATAAAATTATTTTATCCAATTATAGTTCCTATAAATTACCTATGATATCAACCATAATAGGCCTGAAAATTCTCTCACCTAACCAAGTGCTTCGAAATCAGGCTGATAACATAATGGTTTTGTTGTACAGCCGATGTTGTAAGATCCTGGCCCTTGATGTTGCCTATAATAATGTCCATGAAAAGAATCTGAGGATTTTACATCATTTAGTTGAAGTTGTATCTAATCTAGTCTCCCTCGTTGCCACATCCAATAACATCAAAAGCATATCCCCATAGTTATAAAACTAACAACATAAATATCTAATGATTGTGGACTAGTGATTAAAATATAGATCCCTATTTATTCAGGTGACACTGTGGAGGGACCCTATTAATAGTATCATATAGAATTATCCTACTGGTTCCAACTAGTTTCCTACGAGTGGTACTAAGAAAAACACTACTTACTATAATGTCCATGAATGGGAATAAAAGAGAACACATCAGGCAAGGATGGTGCTCAATAACCATGAGAGGGCTCTTACCCCCACTCCCACTAATGTGGTATGTCAATATATTCTGATAATAACCAATGGGAAACATAAAACCCTTGTACTCTTGGAAATGGTCTGTGGGAATATCCTCATAGATGAAATGGGGGAATAATCCTAGCCCCATGCATGAATCCCATCCACATATTCCATTGGAATAAGGTGATATCTACTGGTACATAATAGAAACAAAAAATGTTGAGTCTTATATCCCTACACACACTAAACTAAATTTTAATACATTATAGTAATTTCTAAAGAACAATGCCAACATATTTCAAAATTCGTAATGATTATATGAATATAAAATATTCATATCCCAACATTCACGAAAACTGAACATTATCATTATAATGATCAATTTGTTTCTCCAGATCAATTGTACATTCTATCACCCATCTAGAAGGATTATCCAGATATTATGATAAAGGATGAGGCATCAGACTCTAATCATATATCCATTCAAACTAGAGAATTCTGGGTGTTAAGGGAACATTACTCAGGAAATAGCCTCATTAATATCAAAAAATATTGGAGGAAAATTTCATAGTAATATTATCAGGCTTGTATCTCTATTTTTTCCAATGCTGACAATGTGAGAGTGGAACATGCCTTAGTACATGATCATATTATTATCAAAGAAGGCCAATGGCATACTCTAAAGGCACATGATCGGGCTCATATCCCCATTCTATTCAAGGATTTCCAAGTGAGAATGACCCAATCCATAAGATATGATCATATTCTTATCAATGAATCGTCCTATCATATTCTAGTAGTACACCAGATCTAGGGTTAAATTATTACTTTTGTCGATGAATAACTACACCAGGAAAATTATGAAGCAATATAAAAGGATGGTTACAAACATTCTCCCATTCTAGATGTATGCCTTTATATTCCAGTGTGGAATTCATATTCGGCCAATAAACACATTCATTTTTCAATCTAAGATCAACAAGTGAAAGTGGTAAATCCCTCTGAGTAGGCTCATGATCATATAATGAAATAATATACATGTATTCTAGAGGAATAGGATCAGGATCGTTTTCCCATATTGGACATGGATAACCAAGTGTGAATGGAATAAGCCTTAGGACATGCATATATTCCTATCAGTAACAAGGAAGATCATTGGAATATTTCAGCAACTTCTCATTATAGGGCTCATATTCTAACATCACCATATGGTTATAAACATGTTCCGGAAACCATCATGAAAAAGGCCCATATCCCTACAAAATCTCAAAATGTAGGTCAGAATATTGCATCTACAATGTAAAATGTGACCCATATTTGAAATCTTATCAATTAAATCATACTTTTGGTTATTTAAGACTCATTATCAACACCACAAGGGTCTGTTAACTCTTCATAAGTGGTATAAGATAATCCTTACCATGATATTTTTCATCATGGTTGTATAGAGGTAGATCATCGAGACTCTTCTACAGAAATCCACCATGTTCAACCTCCATATGGACATATTCTCCGCTAACAAAGAAATCATCCACTTTCCTAGAATCCTCCATATAGAGAGGTCTACAACACTCATATTCCTTTGTATATAGAGCTTCTATAAAATCGGGGTTTGTCATATATAGTTCCCCATCAACATCTAGCAGCACATCACTGTAGTCAACAGGAGACACAATGAAGCATCTTTTATAGTCTATTCAGATGGGATCATTTAAAAATGATGAAGAGGAAGTCAAAATTTTTATATATAGAGAGTTATCCAGGAGAAACCTTCACTTTAGGTTCTATCCAATCACTACATATGACTTTAAGGTCCAAGATGATATAGAAATAAAGTACATAACTTATATTCACGTAAGTATATAAAATACTCATCCATGAATATGGTCTAGAAATATGAAAATTTAAGGATACAATTGCCAACCTTATTTCATAAATACAAACTTTTTTTGTTTTATTTTTCTGGATTTTATATATCCCAGAACTTATGATCCGAAGGTAATGAAAAACACCTATGTGGTGTCTTTCACTGCATTGTGAAAACCATCCACAAACTAATATCATTTGAATCACCAAATATATGTTTCAGATGATGGATTGAACATGGATGATTTCACTTCACTATGTCACAAATAGTATAACCATTCTGATTGCACATCCAGTAATGTTATATCCTCTTGAGATATCATAGGTCCAAGTAAAATGCAATCTAGTTGGTCACTACAGTAGAATTCCCCCACTTCAATGATTTCTTGACTTCATGAATTGTAGGATGGGATATCCAAAAATTCATTTAACTGGTACCCTCAATGTAACATGAATGAATTTTAGATAAGAATGTTGAATTAGAAATAATCCTGAAAACAATCCATAATGGAAAATTCCTATCATGGGATGCTACCACACCCATATACCTCATGAGAACATCTAGGCCACATCAAATGGGCCATAGTATAAGATAACATATAATTTATCTAGAATTTAACCAATAACACAAGGATGGGGTAATACATACCCCCACTTCCACCTCTCAAATCATTAATTCTATATAGGATTTAGGAATAATCCTTTTCTACAACAAAATAACCCCGTCACACTATGATGGGGGAATTTAGAACTCAATCAGCATCACTAGGTTCATCATCCCCAAAGTGTGCCCTATGTAAATCAATGGTGATTCTAGATGAATCCCATTCCACTCATCAAAGGGAATTTATATATAAATTTTCATTAAGTGTGTCATCAAATCCCTGACTATGATAAATAGATCATTAAACAAAGGATCCTTCAATGCCAATTGTTTCCCCAATAAACCCCACCCCTCATAATTGGGGAAATTTTCATCCTAATCATCACCATAGATAAAATCAATATTTTGTAATTTCTATGGTAAAAATTGATGGTTGGCATCCCATCCCCCCCCCCCCCACTTCAATAAAAACATCTTATATTCGGGGCCTGTTGGGAAACTATGATAATAAATTACCTTCATGCCACTGTATATGGACAAATATGGATGGAATATATGGAATGTGTGAACATACCCCACCATGATCTGAATCCAAATAGGCCAAATATATCCATGAGTTTGAATAACATCCCCCCTTAAGGTAGTGAAGAATCATTTGGCTGCATAGAAAGTAATAGGGAAACCACCATTTGAAAATATTCCTCTATGAATGTCATCATAGCCCATCCCTCATGATTTGAAACCATAGGTAATAGGTATGGAGCTTCATAATTAGGGGATATATTATCCTAGGGTTCCAGATCCCTTCCAAGATATATTTTCTCCATATCTAACATGAACCACTATATTTTTTGGTCATAAAAAATCTATCTTGGCCCTCAAAAGGAGTGGAGATTATCTTTTCATGGTTTTTAAATTGATTCATAAGGGATATGACCACCAAATAAAAGAATATCCTCCTTTAATTAAAGTATCTTAAATATATTTAGCCTTGTATACACTATGGGAGAACCTAGAACCTAGGCGTGTTACAGGTCTTCCCCAACATGCCTTCCCCATCCCATATTCATAGACTAATACTTTTGGGTTATGACATATATCACTGATACTACAACTATCCAGGTAGTCCAAAACTACCTATTATTTCCCTATCAACTAATATTACTCCCATAATCCTTCCATGATCCATATAAACTTGTGTACAAACCTCTGTTTTGAAGTGATACTGATGCATAAGGAATTTTTCCTACTTGCTAGATGCATCTAACTTTGCGGAAAATTCGATATTATCAACATGATCATTGAAAACACCATGGTGGAACTATATATCCTAGGGTGTTTGGGGTCATTCACAGCATGTATGAATTATATTCCATTATCATCGGTCAAGCCTGAGCTAAAATATCCTAATCTATGGCGATAGAAGGTACTAGCTAAAACACCCAAAACTATATATAAATTTTTTTTAACTAAAGGACATTAAAAATTATCTATATAAGGTCCAATATTATAGAAACTAAACTACATCACATAAGTTATTTAGTATTAAGTAATGATAACTCATTAGAGGCCCACAATATAGAATTAAAAACAATCATTCTATACTCAAAAGGATAATTAACTTCGAAAAACATATAAGGCACTCTTCAAAACTATGAACATCACTTGGAAGACCATGCATCACCGAATACATCGATTTGAGATATTTCCATTGGATTTTTTATTTAATTTACATTCCCCATAATGGGATCCTTATCCCCATGGATTCCACCTATGTGGTGTGACATTTTTTTACGCTAGCCAAATGAGAATATGAAAAGTTAAATGGGAAGAAATACATAAATGTGGGTATTACTCTACGCACCAAGAAAAAAAAGAGATATGGTTCTATGATCCTGAGGATCATGTGATCCCCTAAAATACATGAAATAATATGACCATTGGAGCTTCATTCATGGCACATCAACTGTAGAAGATCCTGTGAACCACCATTCACAAGTACCATCGACAAGTCCTTTTGATCATGAGGAAGAACACTGAACAACAAAAAATCATGTTGAGGTAGCCAGATGAGCTCTCATGGTTCATGAGACTTATCAATTAGTGAGCATCTAGAAAACCCTCTAGAAATCCATTAGAAATAAAAGGAAATTTTAAATGAGGTGGATCCTCCTGAGCTCTAAAACATAAGTGATAAATTACTGATGAGGATAATTTTTATCCTTGACTAAAATCATATAACCTCATTAGATACCTAGAATTTGTGAAACAAATAAAGGAAACAAAAGTTTGAGGAGGTGGGATACTCTTTTACTCATAATAATCATGTGACACAAACCTATAGAAAAGTAAGATACCTTAAGCAACCATCTTCTTATCTGCCTCATATCATGAAATCATGCTGGCAAGTCATCCTCATCTAGCAAAGTGCTTTTGAGTTATCTAACAAATCTTGTGCTCCCCATTAGTCTCAATAAGGAAGAATAAATTGAATTTTCCCTAAAATTATCACATATCTCTAAAACACCATCTAATGGTCAAGAGATGTGTCACAAAGGGGTGGTATTATTATCTTAGACAACATTCATGAAAATTCATGATATCTCCATCATTATTCAATTAAAAGTTGAAAATAAAAATTTGAATGATTGTATAATCATATAATTATAAACCACACAAGAAAATCCAAGGATATAAACAACACACCCTTACCATACCCATTGATATGTTGGAATGATTTCTTGAACATGCCTAGATAAGTCATCCTTGTCTCATGGAATATCTCAAACAAGTCACTTGATATCAGGAGAAATCCTTTTGGTAGGCACACTAATATCTCAAGGGAACATGTACATGTCAACATGAAAACATAATTGTTCATGGAATAAAAACATTATTGAAAAAATTCCACATTTATTTTATATAATCTAATAAATTTGTGAACTCAAGGGACGATTCAAGGTCACTGAAAATGATGTGATGCAATTGGAATGATGTACCAAAGGATATAACAAAACATGTGACAACAAATCCCTCCACTGACTCTAGACTAGATTCATGTGATATAAGACATACAATGTGGAAAATAACTGGGTTGGAATGTTCAATAAATGAAAAACACCAAAATCCAAGAAGAGGCGGGATTTTATTCATCAAAACACACCAGTGCACCCATGCACTATAGAGGATTTCTCGAAGCTACGGATATCATGACTGGAAAATATTACCATCATGTAAGATCCAAGGAACACCCTAAGTGACCATTCAAAATGAATAATCACTTCTCGTGATCACACATAGATTACAAGAAGGACTTATAGCATGGAAGAAGAAAGTCCTCAAACACACGTGGTAAGACATGAATGATTTAATATAATGTAACATAGAATAAATCCTTATGAATTCAAAATAAATTATAGAACAAAGAATTAAAAATAGGAATATTATGTGTAGAACATTTATGTTGATCTTCATGCACTTCACATGAACAATCTGGTATATGTAAAACCAATAGGACATGTCACCTATATATCATGATGCTCCATTGGTATAGTATTTGGATCATTTGATGTACTCTAGACATGTCAGCACAAGTAACATATCTCTCGTAGGGAATGCAACCAAAGTCTCATACAGACATTCGAGATCATCATTGAAATATTATGGTGTCTTTTAGACACGTTTTCTTAATCTTACAATGAAAAAATCACATGATTGAAGAGTATCGTGGTTGCACCTACGAAACTCAACTCGTTTATGTGACGCCCTTGGGGCACGTTAACATAATCTCACAATAAAAACTATGAATGTCATATATGAAATGTGGTACATTCTGAGACCTTTATCAATGTATCTCGTGACTCTCCTCTAGTGAGTATTCCATCATTCCTTATATCATCAGGTGAAGTCAACAAGATAATGTTACACCCTCATGAAAAATCAGATGGATCTAGAGACACACTCTAGGAATGTAAGCCCAGATAATGAGATGGTTTCAAATATCATTCATCTAGTCACACAATATCCTCAAGAAAAGTAATCCTTGAACATGAAATAACCCTCCTACATTTTTTCTATGTTATGCGATTTCCCTTATCGAATTATGTTGGATCATGTTTTCTTCCTCAACCATGCCAGGCAGAAACCCCCTAATATGCCATGCTGACAACTAGGGCTAGCCATGTGGACAATAAACACTTTTCATGTAGTCATGAATTCTAGGTCTATAATGGAAACCTCGTAGTGTGATCCCCAATCAATGGAAAAGTATTACAGGACCTAAAAATAAGTGAAATGTTAGTGTACAAGACATGAAAAACTAAACTAAGATAACTCTTATTCCTGAAATATCATGGATTGATATGAAACCTTCATAATGTCCAAGATCATTATCATATAGTCTAAGGGTAGTCACACCACCTAAGTCCTACATCTATATTTATTGATACTGATTACTAGTTATCCCTTGTTTCTTACACTGAGAATGGCTCATGTGATCTAAGGGAGTTTCAATAGTCATATCATTTGAATCAAGAATCCTTACTAGCTAGGTGAAACCTCATTATATAATCCTCAATGAGTTGAATGATATAATATCTAACTTATAAGTGCATCCACCATAGAGAAAATCTAAAAGATGTGACAAAACTAGGAAGAATCTGATTACTAAAATAACCAGGATATGTAGGGTTTCGTCCTAATTCCCAATCTCAAATAGGAATAAAATTTAGTATTATAAGCCCCCTCTTATCTTTGGAAATTTATCCATTGTGGCCCAATAAATCCCTTATGCTAATCATTCTACTTCATCCATCTATAGACTATGAAACCAATCAAACTATGATACCTATGATTCCTTCTGTAACTAGTATCCATATGAAATCTCCTCGAGACATTATCTTGGATATCTAATTCCTAAATATCCATTCATATGTCCATTGGGAATGAAGTTAAACAATATAGGTTTTAATGAACTACATGTGTATTAATTACATTAATAATAATGATGCATAGAATACCTCATAATGGATCAATCCTATCCTCATGATATTTATCGCCATATGGCATGGTATAAAATTCCAAATCACCTCGTCATGTGGACTAAAAACAAAATAACCTTCCCATTATCAGGAACTAGAAGAAGAACCTAATATACATGCAAATTGACAAACTAATCATATATCCTTCTCTAGCACCTAAAGTGATTATCCTAAGATCATTTTTCTTGAGAAAAGGCCTCCTATCATGATTTGAAATAGATTCTCAAATATATATTAAATGAATAAAGGAGTACCAATGTAGAAATAACACCCCCCCACAACGATGTGATAACATCACCTCAAAACATTTTGACCAATTTTAGTTCCTAAGTGTCATTGGGTCCGAAACCCCAACTTAATGCGAGCCTTCAGAATGTATGTTTTTTTAGTTATGTATGTCGAAAAATTGTAATTTGGTATTCGATATTATAGTGGTGATTTGATGTCAATGATTGTGAAAGATATCAATCTTCCCATAGTCTACTGTCAGGACAATCCAAAGTCACCAATTTCACCTATTTTCTATCAAAACTAAAATGGAAAACATGAACAGAACGTATTTAATCACATCATTTCTATCACAACATAAATAGGATTGACGTATTAGTTCTCATAAAAAAATTTCCTTTGATGAGGTATCCTAGGTTATGTATGTTCCATCAAACCACAAATATATTTTAATATTCACTAAAACATAAATGGTTACCTAATTAGAAGATAATATAAGAAAATTATAAAACATAAAATGAATAAATAATTTATTTAACTTGAAAATCTAACAAAAAAAATTCAATATATATTATTCAAAAATTAAATAAAATTACACCTTAATCAACCAGAATTTCCCGCTAATAACAGAATGTTTTACCCTCAAGGATGACGTCATACCTTTTAATATACATCCATAAAAACTAAATTTCATTCTTCCAAATTATTATTTAATTTTAAATAACAAGATAAAATTAAAGGTTATATTTATCTCATCCAAATTAATCATCCCCTTAAAAATCATCAATGACTTTATAATTTTATAATTTAGTGAAATTCACACAAAAATATCATGAATGAAATTCATAAACTATCCTAAGAGATAATATATAGGTATTCTATAAATATATATGAAAATATCACATTTTTAATGAATTTATTTTTAACAATCATGATTATATATTCCCCACTATCCAATTGACCATAATTAATATTTCTTGATGACATATACTTACCCCATGGGTGATATAAACGTTATTTGTGTATTCTTTCTAAACCTCGATTAATGTAACAAATCACCAAAAAATCTCACCACATAAAACATTTATATAAGTATCAATAGCCTCTAACTGATGAAAAACATCACATTTATAAACCATTTCTGGAATCCATAAATATGAATTCAACCCCACGTGATATCATGTTTTCCTCAAAAAAATCATTATTTGTCAAATAAAATAATAGACTATTTCAATAAATCTTAAAATGTGATAAACAAAATTAAATATGTCCTTAATAACATTTAAATAAATTTTTATAAAAGAAAACACATACTATATCAATTTATTTAACAATTTAAATCATCACAATTAACCAAAACATTATTATCTTACCACTAAGTCACTTTTTTGGGATTTCGGCACCCTTCAACACATGTTTTAAAGTCCTCAATGAAAAAAAACTAAAATAAATTATTAGAAGATTCATGATTCATATTTAAATAATATCACTCATATAACACTTCTACAAAATGATTATAACATTTTAAAAATTAAAATCATCAATCCATACTCTTTAATAAATAGAATAGAATAATTAATTGATTATTCTTGGAGTTACAACATCGATTTAGAATTTGGCAAGGATAATTCATATATTAACCACATATAATATATTTAACTATAAATGGTACCTTTGTATGAACATCATATTCCTCTGAGAATATATTTATATTTATTTGGATAATTGATTTATCTATTCCCCCTTTTTGGCACATAATATATTTTATAGTAATTTTGAGACATTCTATAAAGTGTAACATTCCATATTTTAGAGATAAATGTAATAGATGATGCATTCACCCATTGTCTGCACCACCCACTCTCAAAAAACCACATTCATATCATTCTTTGTGAGTTTGAGAGTTATTTCTGTTATATGGTGTTTATCATATATAGTGATAATGAATTTGGAATAATAAGGATGTTATTCAGTCAAGTAATTATCTAAATTAATTTCTCATAATCCACATAGTTTCCATCACATTCTTTGTATACATGATTTCTCCCAGTTATAACTACAGTGAAAATTGAGAAATCAATGAATAAGAAACCATATTCATAGTAAGAATTAAATTAATGAATAAAATATTTTGTAGAATGTATAAATCATACAACATTTGATTCCAATTAGGAAACATTATGTTTATGTAAGGTCATTCATTGTGATCATCTATAAAAATCCTTCATCATGGTTAAAATGAATATTTAAATTAAGACAATTATATCACTCGGGATTGTCAAGAAATCTGAATGGTAATGTAACACTCACTATAAACCAATACAATGGATGAGAAATACTCAACAAACTATTTTTTGTGTCATTAACCTAAATTATTCCATTCAATAACCATGTCCACTTTTAGTATCCACATTGGGATGTATTACTAGGAAAACTGTACAATATTTACCTTACCAAATCATTATCATGTTATCGCGTACATAGATTTATTCTCCAAGTCAGAAATTAGATCATGTTCCCTAATTTATGTTTTGAAAAATCATGTTCATAATGTTTCTAATATTTGACCTCCCCAAATCTGGAACTCTCTCACATATTGAGAAAGGGTTAGTGTTGAGATCTAAATTGTTCCTCTCTTTACACCATATGCAGCTACCTTGAAGTGGGGTGTGATACATATTTTTTTTTGAGAAAATACCCATATATTCATAGATTTCAATATAGTAGAAAATGGGTTATAAATAAATAAATAACTGTCATAGTTTAGAAAATATAATTATACAGTGGAATTCAAACAATTAAATTCAACTAAATCATCTAATAAATAGTAATTAAATTATGTAATGATATTATAGAATGTAAATAAATGCCACAATATATATAGTATAAAACAAAAGACCAAGTGACTAAAAATAGATATAAATGTCCATATTCCCAAACCCCATGTGATTCCCATTTCAAAAATTCATCTCATCGACTAAGGAAACAATTAAAAAAATGGTCTTTTCCATTGTAAAAACCTATATCCATATAATTTTCTCGGGTACCAAATGTTTTATTAACTAGTTTTATAACATTTTTTTCAATAATAAAATATAAAACTGTATTAAATAATTATATAATTAAATTAATACCACATCAACCTACCTTAGAATAATGTCGTAATGTATATGACCATTTCTTATAAGCATGAAAACCTTAAGCCTATAACCATGGTAAAACAAAATCAACATCAGCAGCATGCTAGAATGTGTCTAAGTAGGTCTTACCACCATTCCATCCAGGAAAATATAACCGAGGTTAAAATAAAAAAAAAAGGGCTAACCTGCTATATAATCATTCAACAATTGTCCTAGTTCCAATCTCTTTATATAAAAAATCCATCATGTGTCATTATGTCGAGTCAGTTGGATGACCTTTTCATAAATATACTATGACTAGTTTGTTATATAATCCATTTTTCATCATTCACTATAACAAACCCTATATATAATTATTTCAACACGTCATCGGGTAAAGCAGCTATATAAGCATTTCAGAATTTATCCACTGATCGAACTCCCCTTATAATCATTTTGGAATTTATCCCAACACACATCATAACAAAGAAGGACATTACAATATCACATTAATTAGATCAATGGTCAATTATAAAAATTACCATTTTTATCTCAATTATAAATTTCAAATATCAACAGGTCAGAACCACTAATACTGTAGTTATTGCAATAAAATAAAATGTCCCTAGTGAATCTAAATATGGAAATCACCCACAATCCATGTCATTCTAAATGCACTATAAAACATTTAAGGAACTTATTTATATTCAAGGAATCTCCCACAATAAAGTTTGATACAATCATGGTAAATACTCAATAATATCCAAAGGGTATCGAAAAAACAATTCAATTCATTACATCAATTTAGTCTATTCATAATATGATGAAGTGATTTTAAATATTTCATATTCATAACAATTATAAAACACTAGGGTAAAAGTTTTTACCATAATACATTTAACAGATGATGAAATAACACATCCAATTGAAAACACTCATGATGAAGAAGGTTTAAAGAATCAAAATAAGGATTCTAGATCAAAATAGATCAAGATCAAAATAAAAAATAAAAATGATCAATGGTATTTCACCACATGAGTTATAGAAACAATGCAGAGAATGGGGAACCAAAGAAGAACCACTTACCCGGTGATCAATTTCATAAACATATATCTATAATATAATATGTTTCTCAAAAATCACCTAGAAGGATCTGTAGGACATGACATGAAATTGAGCACAAGGGTGATTGGAAGAATTAACCATTGGAAATACATAAAATTGTAGGTCAGGGAATTAAATGGTGTGAAATATTGTTTCATGTTGTTAAATTATTTTTAATGTGATATAATGAAAAAACAATCACCATGGATTTTTATTTTATCTAATTAAATATTACATGATCTGTATTATACTTACTTGGAGTGTATTCCCTTTATGTCCTGAATCAGTTAACTTCTTTCTCCCTAAAAAAAATTCTAGAACAATTAAATGATGTGTGTTATAGTTGCATGATTGGTAACTATTACTCAAACTTTTTTCATTAATGATTCCATATAAAACCCAAACCCCATTTCAGACTACTCAACAATAAACTAACCCATGGTAAAACTTGAACCATTTATAACTAGACTGCAGTTCTTCAATGAAGCATACTTCCCCACACATTAATTCATTTTCCCAACAAAATGATCTCCATCACCAAACAAGAAACAATCTGTAATACTCAAAAACAAAACTCAAAGAGGTACATATGTTAAAAAATAATGGATATTACAACCTCTCCATTATAACAGAGCTCAACCCTATCTTCCCCAATCATCACTTTGTGGTCTAGATGAATATGTATAAACACTATGCATGTATACCAGCCTCCCACTCCTATGTATCATCCTCAATCACACATTCTACAACTTCATTTAAACAAAAAGTATAGTCCAACCCTAGATATACTTCTCATAATGGTCTATAATATCTATCAAATGATCCTCAAAGGGTGCATCAATACTAAGATATAGGTCTAGTACATATATGATTTGGTATGGGTATAAAAAATATCTTAAAATATGTTACACATGGAACACATCATTAATGGAACTATAGAATTATGGAAGGGAGAAATGATACACATATGGACTATCCCTATCAATTATCTAAAATGAAATAAAATCCCTAGTTTCTAGCTTTACCTGTCTCATGATAAATCATTTTATCTATCTATGAAACACATTATGGAAACAATGAGGACCAAACTCAAACTCTTGAGGTCTTCATTGATGGTTACAATATTATTTCTTCCTTCTCTATATATTAATCAAAAATTGTCTGGTAAAATATATGTTCCTAAATATCTCTATCATGATACTAGGCCCAACAGGTAGTGACTCACCTACCCCCACTAATGAGGTGAATGACATGAACTTTAATTCAAATATTAAAAACTTTCTGTCTAGATATATTTTTCGAAGTTTATAATTTATTAAATCTCCATGATTTTCCTATTATTCTCTCATAAATACAATAAAAAAACATAGGCTCACAACATATACAGTAGAACATGAATAATCCTCATAGATTAACCATAAGTCTTAGGATCACATGTCATACTCAAAAAAATAGTTAATCCAAGAGGCATCTGAAGATGTATCTATAAATAAAATGTGGAATGAGGACCTATTTCTAAAATTATGCTCCATATAACACCACTCAACATAACTAAATCATGCATGTAATAAATACGAAGATCCTAGTAAGTGATTTCATCCCTGATAAGATTGATGTGGGATACTATATTCATTCAATCAACAATCATGCACATTGCATCATTATTATGGTTCACCATGGGTTATATGGTCCCAAAATTGAAAGTTGCTACATCCCATTACAATTTAAGAAATTGAAAAGGCTGCAAAAAACCCATATGGACTATGATGCTCATCTATCACTTGTTGTTGATGGAAACATCTCTCCAAAAGTCCAACTGGATTGTTCTTCATTCCTAAACACTAATACTATCTATAGGGGTCATGATACTTGTACGACAAACTAGGATGCACATCCCAAATTGAAATATTAATCTCTTCCATCATCTCATCACACAAACCCATAGGAACCAAGACTCTTCCCTAAAAAAGAATAGAATTTACACTACCATTATATATTCATAAGGGTGTCTCCCCAATATATAATATATATTTCCTAACTAATACCTACATATTAGATAAATTATCAGTCTTGATATTATTGAAAACCATGGTAATAATATATGTCAATTTTATAGAAACTCATCCCTGTGACACTTGAACATCTATATGAATATCTATAATGATTTCAATCACCTTACACTCAAAAAAAAACACGTACTGCCTATTGGTGTGTATTTTTGAATAATACATCAGCAAAAATGTTTAATTTTCCTATTTTATGAGACAAATAGAATTCATAATAATACATCTACTTGACCTACAAAATTTATTGAAGGTTCCGGTCCCACTGAGAAGATATGTAGATGAGGATTTTGAGGTCCTTGTATACCAAAATGTTCTCTACAAAATTTTATGGTATGAAAAATCTCAAGAAATGTACCAATTCTTATCACTCTAAATCAGGAGAACATTAATTCCTCTAATGCAGCCTCAACTGTAAAGATCCATAAACAACCTATTGAACCTCCTATATCAGAAATTCTATTAGAACCACTCCAAATGAGTTACAGTAAATTTTATATGACTTTCCTGGAATATGTATTGTCAGAATAGGTAATGAGGGATTTAATCCTTTCAACTATATAAAATACTTTTCATAAGCATATGACTAAATAAAACTAACCACTTTATTTTTCATCGCTGACTATAATGTCACCAAACATGAGATGCCCAAGATAAAGAATTGATAATTAACATATAAACCCCGAATATTATGAATATCACATCTATACTTGGGACGGTCCCACTATACCATGGATACATGTTTCTATGTGTCCACTCATAATCCATCATCTGATATGACATAGACCAATACATATACATTATCAATCCAAAAACATTATTTTTTGGCATGGCATAAAGCCAATTCCCTATCAGTGTTCTCAAGATTATGTTAAGATGTTTGGAATGATTTCATACAATCTATGAGTACAGAAATATTTCATTGAAATAAGTCACCATAAAATGATCCATAAAATGAATAATGATATGATTCATCATGGCCATAAATATTACTAGTGCATTGGTTAAACCAAAAGGTAAAACAAAGAACTAACACAAAAAATACCTGATCCTAAAAGAATATTAAGTTATATAAAATGGTTTTACCCTAAAATAATTGTATCCTAATCTCATGTTGTTTTTATAGAAGATTTACTTTCACCGCTTAGCTTATTGTGGAGATCAATGATGCATGAAATAGGATACTAGTTCATGAAAAAAATCATGTTAAACATCCAGTAATCTATACACAAGAAGAATATACCATTAGCCAACATGGAAAAGAGAAATAGAGAAACCCAATGAGATGTAATTGGTAGTATAAAACAATTTGATAAGAGATATTTTAAATCAAATTTCAACTCACAATGCTCTGTTGGATCAATTATATATTCTAATAAATAATCAATATCATCTTCTGAAACCAACTCGATCAAGAAGTTGACCTCTAACTTCATAAGTAATCCATAGAACTCTTTAGGAATGAAATCATTGAAATTTTATTAATGTAGAGGGAAATAAGCATGGCTTATTAAACAATTATCTAGTGGAATATTGAATAATTGAGTCATGAGATAGTAAAATCTAAACTGAAGTTTTCATGCATTACCATCATGGAAATCCCACTCACCTAAGTGACAATAACATCTCCTTCTAGAGATAAGTAGATAACTCTCATCCAGAAATAGTGGATATGATCCTGGTATAGAACTAACCAATAAATGCCAAGAATAAAATAAAAACCATTCCTTTCTAGTACCAATAGTTCCCAGTAAGAATAGTAACAAACAATTTCCATAGAAAACGCTTTCCAATATTTGATATTCTCTGACCACACTTCCAATAGAGTTTGGATGGCTACAACACAATCTAATATTTCCACATTCAATATGAAACCATATACAAAATGTGAAGATAACAATTAATGGGATTCTCCAATTTAAAATAAAACTGAAGAATTCTTAGATGACATATGAATAATATCACTTACAATAGACAATCATTCATTTATAATAGCCAGAGTGGTCTACATTAAGGGTCATCTAACCAACCACAACTCTATTTTTTCATGTACCATCAAAACCTCTTTTGGTTTCCTAATATTCATTATGCATGGCTATCTATTTAAGGGTAGGGACACATAGGCCATTTATGGACCATCATTACATGCTAATAAAACTGTAACAAAACACTAACATCAAATGGATTACCTCTACCTTGAATTATGCAACCTCTACTACCCCTGGAAAAACAATCATATGGAATCTGATTTACGCTAGAAGAATATTAAAAATCATTTTCTTTTGAAATATCCTAGACAATGATCAAGGATCCCCTCATTTTCCATTCTATGATGAGTTCATGATTCATCACATTAATAAAAATAATTAGAAAAAAAAGTTCACATGGTACCCAATCTATTATTGATGACCATCTTGGAAATGATCGGACTGTGAGATCTCATCATCTTCTAATGATTTCAATAAATAATGATTATCGAAAAAATTTCAGTGTAGTCCATCATTGAAATTCCCTCTAGAGTCTTGTGTTTGGACTAGTGAACTTCTCATCCGTCAATGTATTACTATAGAAATAGATGAGGGACATCATCTCTAGATCCTTCCATGATAAATCCTCTTATATCCCATCATGATCTAGAATTTACCACCAATGATTTGTTATTCCATGAATTATATACAGAGAATGATTCACCCCCATAGTTATTGGTATCTCAGTATGATTAAAGATAATCTAGACTAACTCAATAAAGAACTCTGTTTCTCAGGGGAATCCCTCTCCAGTAAATGTAGGTGAATAATGCAGCTAAATATCTCTCTTCATATTATACATTGAAGGGAAAAATTTTGCAGTCTCCCTTTCCTTGAATCTCATGACCCTCAAGAAGCTTCCATGAAGATGAAAAACCAAATTATCCTCAGAAAAAATATGATTCAATAGTTATAAATTATTAGGAGTATGATGCTTTCCTCTCTCTAGAAGCTCAACTCGATGATGAGGAGGAAGCTCTTTCTCTACAAAAAAACATAATCATTGGAACACTAGGAAAAATAATTTCAGTGTTTACAAGTGATGACACTAGTGAGCCACTAACACCTAATCTTTCTAAACATGGTTGAAATGTTTTTTTAACATGACATGACCATTATTTTTTTCTCATTTATCAAGAATAATATATATCACATTTCACATTTCTTTAGTAATTTTTACATCCCCTACAAGTAAATGTGTCCCCATCTTGATCATTGAATGCCAATATATATCGATTTAATCCAATTATGATGAATGTATACACATATCTTTCCATACTATGTATTGATTATATATTTCAAAAAATAGATAATATCATTACATGATAACACCACACAACACATGAATAACACAAGGTGAAATAACATAAATTTTAACTGGTGAACATCATAAAAATAATCCCATCCCAAGGAACCCAGATTATCCCCCATAAATAAGAAATATACTCCAATTGCACAAGATATATTCCATGTCCCATAAATCCATGTATCCTTTCTATCATTCAAAAATACTAAAGAAACAGAATAGAATCCTTCCAATGATACCACTTTGTAATGTCTCCTAATCTAGAACTTTATCCCTTTAAAAGAAAGGGTTGGTTACGATACCAAAAGAAAACCTACCCATTCATCAATTTTCATCAAATTATAGTGGGTTGATATAAGTATGGAGGCATGTCTATACCCATATAATTAAAATAATAAAACACTATAGAAAATTAAATATAAATAAATAAATATCTATCACTGTGTGGAAGAAATAATAATTCATGTGAAAACTAATAATAAAAACTCAATTGGATCAAACAATAAATACTAAAAGAATAAGGAAATTGAAAGTAGGAATGTAAACTTATTTTATGCTATGTTCAATAAAAACTAAATTAATAGAATACAAAATAAAAGATTCAAAATTCCATAGTCTCAAACCCCATGTTAGTCCCATATCCAAAATCAATCCCATACAACAAAAAAACAATAATCAAATGTCCCTTTCCATTGTAAAAAAATTCATCCATATAATCTACACAAGTACCAAACAATTTCATGAATAGGTTGTGAGTAAAACCTTTTAGGTCCACACCACTATGTCTAAACAACCAATACAGAAAAAATGTGTATAAAAAATAAAATAGACAATTTTATTAATTTATTAATGAATTAAATCAATACAACATCAACCTCATTCAGCACCATGACAGAATTCCACTCAACATTTATTAAAATCCTAACAACCATAACCTTATAACCATGGTAAAAGATAATCATTCTCATCATCTTTCTCAAATGTCTCTAAGCATGCCTTACAACCATGAAAATGATAATCATATAACTACGGAATAAATAACTCATGTTTTGGTTGAAAACAATTCAACATTTTTCACTAGCCCAAACCCTATATATATTAATTTTATCATGATTTATTAGGCCTATGTCTATATATAAGTGTTTTAGCTTGTCATAGGGCCTAGCCCACTTTTTGATGATTTTATCATGTCACTGGGCCTATCCCACTATATAATCATTTCAGTATATCTTTTTTCATATCCCACTATATAATAACATAAGAATTTATCCAATGGAAAAATTCACAATAATAGAATTTCAACATTTATCATAACACCTATCATAACAATCAAATATATCATAGAATCACATCATTAGGATTAATGGTTAATTTTTTAAATTATAGGTTATCTTTCAACTATATATTTCATATATATACTTCTTAAAACTAATAACAAGAAACTTATCAAAATATTAATTAAATGAAAATTTGAATATGTATCAATAAATCACACATAATATTTTACATGATAGTCAAAAATTATTCCATTTAAAAAATTTATATATATTCAATGGTTCTCTCACCGGAATGGCTTCCACATTCTGATTCAATACTCAATTGGATGTAATGGGACTCCAAGAATTATTCAACTATTTATTTAAATTTATTTGTCACATGTTTTGTTGGCTTGATTTTCAATAAATGAAATTCATGATTATCATCAAACCATAGGGTTCAGGTTAATAATACATACCTATAACAGATTATTAAACAACGATTCTGATGGAAATCTTAGATAAGGAATATTGTGAACATGATCATAATATGGATTCTATATCAAAATAGATGAAGATCAAAACCATAAATGCACACAGTCAAATTGATTTCACCACAATAGTTAGAGAAACTAGGGAGAGAAGTGGGAACCAATATAGAACCACTACCTCAAGGATAGATTACACAATTCGAAATCAAGAATAGAGGGTGGTAATCTAAAATGTCTTAGATGGAATTATAGGTCAATAAGAGAATATATGTTTGTAGTTGAATGAAAAAAAAAACCAAACTAAAAACATAAAAATACAGGTTTATTGTCTACACATCATATAATATAGTTACAGGTTGTTGAAATATTTATAATGGGATATGACGAAAAACCATTTTCCTTGAATCATAATTTATAATTAAATATTAAATGATGTATAATATATATACATTATATGTATTCCCATAATGTTTTGAATTAGTAATACTATTGTAACCATCTAAGATAGGTTTATTTTAATAATTACACAATTTTAATTATAGTTACGTGATCCACAACTATTATTTTGATATTGTTTCATCCTAGATTCATTATAAAACATATACCCCCACTATGTATTATCAACTTACAATGAATCCCTGGTAACACTTGACCTATTTATACCCAAAACACAATAATTCAAACAAACATATATTCATCTACATTAACTAATTTTCCCCAATAATTTTTCTCCTTCTCTAAAAAATACATGTCCACTATAGCATAAATGAAAACATTAAAGTGGGACATACCTTCAAAATAATGTGATCTTTCAACTAAACATCATTTAATTATAATATTGAAGACCCTAACTCCATCATCCCAAAATCTGGGGTTATATTATTACCTTGAAATATGATATAATATATCACATCCCAATAGATTGAAAAATTTAGTAGTCCTTTTAAAATATATACATATGTGAATATTACATGACATTGTTACTTTAAAAACATAGTAAATGTAATAATTCGGTATCCTTGAACTCATTCAAATTCTCCTACTCCATATCCTTGGGAAATAAAACAATAAAATGGTGAAAAACAATTCTCAAAAAGAGAATGCAGATATCATAATATATTATATAATTAATATGTAAAAATCAATATTAAAAATTGAATTACTACAACAACGTTCAATATATTCAATAGAAATATTATAAATGAGAAGTTTGTTTCAATGAATGAATGTTAAAACAGGCACAAAAATAATCAGATGAGCTTGAATGATATCCATGTTAATCAAAACTATTAAAATAATAACATATAAATCAATATCTAATATCATAATAATGTAATTATTAATAATGGATATATTAATCATGTCATTCAGTACTCAAGACCAGATATCCACATTAATCTATAAGGCCTCAGATATATATCATTCTTATTTTTTCTCAATTATACAAATAAAATCATAATGGGTATATATAAATCCCTCCCCCCCACACATCCTAAAAATTCTAATTCATTCATTATAAAAAATAAATTACAACTTAATCAGCATTCTATATTAAAAAACGTTATGTATTATAAGAATTTTCATAGATAATTTCAATACTTTCCCAATTCAATCTCATTATAAACCATCTAGAGAGATAATAATGATGGTATAATTAAAACATATTTCCTTATTGAGAATAAAAGTTTTGTTTTCATTGATGAATTTAAATACCATAATATGATCATTAAAAATATTCTTGTTGAAAATATCATCTTCACGTTAATAATAATTTTTTAAAAACATGAAATATACCAAATATGAGGGAAATATATATTCATTGAAAATTATCATGAAATATAGTAAAGGATGTTTCAATATATTGATCGGTCATGATGGTTGTAAATTCACTTTATGTAATGTACATTAAAACAATGTTTCTTTTAAAAGTTTAGGTAAAAAGTTAAAAGTTTAACTCATTTGGAGAACATCCTAAAGATTCAATTAAAACATTTTTAAATAAATTAAACCATTGGTAAAAATTAATTTTAAAATTAAAGTCGAATTGTATAAATATTCCTAAATATTTAAAGAAAACGTGGAAATTGAAGAAAAATATTCTATTCTAAATAGAAAAAAAGTATGTTTTCATTAAAATTTCTCTTTATCCTCATAATTATTGAAAGAGATTAAAATTAAAAAAAAATTAATTCATTTAAATATCAAAAGTAGATTAAAATATTTTTTCAATTTTATTTAATGTCAAACAATTCGAATAATGTATATTTAGAAATAGACACTCTTAAATAATAATAAGATTATAATATAGACCATTTCAATTTAATAAGATAGGAATTACAATCCACGTGAATTAATTACATCAATGAAGAAATTATATATTATTAATATAAGTAAATTTATAATATATTGTGTTTAGTATTCTTTACATAAACAACATAAAACAATGTAGGTGAAAAACATAACAAATGAATGAAAGAATAAAATTTAGGAATTTTTTTAATAATGATAGTAATATGATGACCCAAACCATAGGGTATAAAGAAGGTACTATGGGGCATCATGAGAACCTCCCCATCAGATATAAGGCTCTAATGAGTTGTGATGGTCATAGTATATTATTATGGAGACTATACCCTGCATATCCATTCATAGCACAATAATAAATAAAATATAATAGTATTAAATAATATGTGCAATCATGTGGAATAAAAAATATGGTACACATGTCAAATAATACATGGGATCCCAATATTTAAAGACAACAAGAGTAATAATTTTTTGAAAATAAAAAAATGTGTGTTTAACTAGTGTACATCTTAGTCCACTACATGTTCCACACAACCCATCACAAAATCCCACCACAAGGACCCTCCCATTTGTTATATCCCTTATGAAATAAATGAACACACTGAAATTCCTATTTCATATTTTTATATAATACTACATAGAACACCACCAATAATTCTTTATCCTAGAGAACTCTTTAACAAAAATGTATTAAATTATAATTATTAATTCATAACAATCATATAATAAATTCTAAATCTGATTGGTTTGGTGCTATCCAAGCCTTGAAAAAAACCCCAGTCATACCTACTTCAGACAGATACTTTAAAAGGTACAATTTTTTAATAGGGATCATAAAAAGTCATATGTATGTTGGTTTCTCACATTGAATACACTATTCATCGAGTGAGTAACAAACTGAAAATATATAAGGAAAAAAGTAATGCATTGAATCTATAAGGCATCACGTATCTACAACCTACTTGAACCCGACATAAACATTAACTCATAGAATCCACAAGGTATGATGTATTATCTTTCTACAGGGAAATCATAATGAAGTCATCTATTGGAGTTGTATCAAATCTATCATGAACTATTGTTATCACTGTCTCACACCATGCTTGCACCCTTAAAGGTGTAATCACAACACAATGACCTCTAGTCAAATATATAACATATCAATCATCTCTAGAGAAAACATGAAAATACATATCATGATAACAACCATCTCACAAATCATGAGGAAAATAAAATGCTTATATATCCAAAACGTGAGTTAGAAGTCATCATAACAAAACTATCAATCATAAATTCTCATGGAAATTACATCATAATATTATCACAAGCTATAAAGATACCCATATCTGATTGAATCTCAAAAATGGATATCAAATTCCAATACAACAATCATACTATAGAAACATTTGTAATAGTATCCCCTTTATGTAAGGACCTTCCTACACCATGTTTGTTAATTTTAATATCACTGTGTGTTAGAGATTACATAACCATACCTTGTCAGCACACAAACTGTAAGAAACATTCAAAGTATTCATAGATATTTTCCAATTATCATTTTCTAGGTTCTCAATAATGGTTTGAATAATAGTAACAAATGATATAATAGACTCATTAGTGAATTAAAACACAATATGTGTTAGTTGATTTATGTAAAAATGTCATCACATCGTTAGGGACACACCATGGTGTATAGTGTTCTAGTAGAAATACATGAGAACATATGGGAATATTCTATGGAATAGGATTGGGCTGGAGTATTCCCGCAATGATGTAGAAGGAGGTGATTCAACATAGGATTGATTAAGGGAATGAACCACCAAGTTTTAATGAGGTGGTCCATGATTTGGTGTTCTATTAATTAGTCATTTAGTGCTCTAGGAATCATCTCAATAGATGCAGGATTGTTATTTCCCTGAGAGGAATCCAAAGGATACCTATGTGTGGAAAATGCCTCATAAATCCTCATCAATTTCAACATATTAAACTCAAATAAAATTCAATAACATAATTTTTTAACCCAATTTTATTGAATTTACACTTGAATTCGAATGACCTAGTTAGCACTTTTGTAACTAATAAATAAAAATTAGCATATTGCATGGTCCAAGATGTTGCTATTTATCAACCTTGATTCACCCCTCCACAGTGATGGTTATGGTGCATGAACCATGCGACCATCAATATAGTGATGTAAAATACTTACCTTATATCAAAACATAGAATCCTCTACCATACCATTATTAAAAGTGATTCATTACAGATTATTTACCTATATATAGAATTCATATATGGTGTACAGTGTAACTATTGTTGTTTCAGAATAACTCATTGCAAAACACACATTAGGCATTCATTAACTTCCCAATCCCTTCATCCCAAAACATTAACATGTTATATGTTGAAAAAAGGAGATAAAATGATTTTTGTTAAATTGTAGTATTTTAGTATTAAAAAATATCACCCTCAAAAAAATTCTCACCCTTGGGAAGTGTCACTAGGTTTATTTCTAAAATATGATTGGACACTATTCTTGGGAATTTTTTTTTCACTTTCAATCCTCATCTAAGTTTATTCCATGTTTCCACTATATCCAAAAAAATGGTACCATATAACCTCATAAGAACATAATTATAAAGTCTATTATCCTCCCTATAAAATCCTCATGTGATGATTGGGGCTCAAATTAAATGACCCCATAATCAATCACATTCATATGATCATCCAATTATATATAAATATTTGACACATGAAACATGATGTTCTTAACATGGTAGTGGGAATGAATATCAGGATTTAATTAAACTAGTAAATTCCAATCATAGAACTAATAGGATCCCAAAAAAGTAGTTCCTACTTTCCATGATTCCTGTTACATTAGTTTCTTATCGAGGATACACTCATAAGAAGTCCTTATTGCCCATAAAAAACTCAAATGGTTTCCTCCTCTAATGAAATGTGTTTTATTTATTCTTTGAGTGTTGTTTGGCATCATTTGTATTAGTGGTACAAACTTGGTGGTATCTTGGAACATGTTGGTGCCAACAACTGCTACCCCACCTACCTTAAGCACACATAATGGTGAATTACACGAAATCCTATAATGATCCTCAACATGATTCATATAAAATCAGATATGGTAACTATAATAATATGATAAATCCTCCACGACTATATGATCATAAAACCTTCCATGGAAGTCATTATTTTATGCACAAATCATGTCCTCAAAAGTGTATAAAATAAAATAGGTCTATCTATCATTATGAAAATGGTACCCTATAATCAATCTCATATACGTCCATAGAAAATTTTGAAACCCTTAAAAAGAATACAAAATAGAACATTCATATCTATATAAAACAATGATCATGTTAACTACATAGAGGAGTATGATGCCTTAAGATTAGAGAGTTTACAACTACTTCACTTATTAAGTCTCTCTTATCAGTAACAAGTGAGGAGTATTCATTTGTAGATCAAAAATCACAAAATCCATGTCACGACTCCTCTTGGTCCTGGGTAATGCCATCAAATATTACATTAGGACTTCTTCCCAAATACACCTTCATACTGAAAAAATATAATAGGTCTATCTATCGAAGTCATTATTGTATGCACAAATCATGTCCTCAAAAATGTATAAAATATAATGGGTCTATCTATCATTATGACAATGGTACCCTATAATCAATCTCATATATGTCCATAGAAAATTTTGAAACCCTTAAAAAGAATACACGATAGAACATTCATATCTATATTAAGCAATTATCATGTTAACTACATACAGGAGTATGATGCCTTGAGAATAGAGATTTACAACTACTTCACTTATTAAGTCTCTCTTATTAGTAATAAGTGAGGAGTCTTCATTTGTAGATCAAAAATCACACAATCCATTTCATGACTCCTCTTGGTCCTGGGTAATTCCATAAAATATTACATTACGACTTCTTCTCAAATACACCTTCATAATGAATGTGTCTGAAAAAATCCACCATATATTTAGTGCTCATTCTTCACCCTATAATGGGTAGGGCACTATGACCCCAAAATAGCATCATCCCACATCATCCTTGGAAACCAAAACATACATATAAATTCATGATACATATTTATCTCACCATTATTTAATAACCATATATATTTAATATAATATATCATCACTTCCTCTCTACTTGTTCCAAATAAAAATACTCTACCACATACCATGAAAACAACATCACCATTCATTGATCATCTAGGAAATGGAACACATCCAGCCTATTGTTCGCTTTTCAAAAAACACAATGTCTCTAACTATTGAATATTCTTCACCAAATCAAAAATTGAGTATGGGATCATGAATGGAGTACACATTAATAATCCCAGATAAATGGAATTATGCATCTTCTAATCAACTAATAGGATCATCATGAACCATTATTACTCTAATGGAATCTCTCCATGATCCTTCACAATGTAAATATTATGGATATGTCAAACCACAATGAGATTACCCTTAAAAGGTCAATATGGTATCTAACAATAAATTGTATACAGATACTCAAATTGGTGCCTCTATCTTAGGTTTATGTCCCTCACAATGAAGTTGCAGAAATGAATCTTGTGGTCTGTGTAAACAAAATACCTCTAAAAAAAGTTATGTTTCCACTAACATATTAGATAATTGTTCATATACTATGGCTTCAGGTCATGTGTAGGGTAGTTACCCTAATGGTATCATAGATAATGATACCCAAACACTGATAACATATTAGTCAACATTATAATGATCCTTTTGAAAAAAGTTGATGCATAAAATTATTATGAATATACCATCCTAGGCATACCGAGTATAAATACATGATATGTTCTCAATGTTATCATATAATTAGTGAATTCCACTTCACACTAATCTGAAAACTATATTTTCACTCCCTTCTTCATCCGCACTATCATGTTTTCTTATTGTTGGGATAAATCAGGGATAACCCATCACTAATATCATATTATTCCTAAAAGTAACATGATATCAAACACATTTTTGGGATGTTTCTAAGATATTACATCATCGACATTACTTATCCCTATCGATATGGCCATCTCAAACAAAATATTTCCTTGAAACTTTAGTTATCGAATACAAAAGTCACTATTTAATAATTTTTCATAAACCTAAAGTTCTCTAATAATACATAGGACTATCAATAAGTTCAAATCCTATTTCTCTAATGTTAAAAAGTCGATGATGATACTAATGATGAATATAATTAATGTGTCCAATTAAGGATGGAATATGTTACTCTTGAGGTCTTTTAACACTTTAAGTGTATTATTTAGGTCGAATGACATCACCATTTACTCATATGAAACATACTGACATTGTAACACCATCATTGGTATATAATCATCTCATACATGAAATTGGTGGTTGCACAATCAATGATCAATCAGAGAGAATAGTGGGGATAATTGTAATTGATCAAAAAGTTTATCTGTCCTAGTCAAATGCAATCAGTTCTTCACCATATTCTTGTTTAGATTTTTTAATCAACAGATATCTGAATACATCAATATTACTTGATGGATAATAGCACATGTGCACCCCATGGTGAATTACTCATCATGATAAAGTCTCTTTAATCCATGTTATCTACTTGTATATTGAGATCTTTTGGATTGGTTTGTGGCCAATGATATAGGTTCTCAAAATGGGGTTATCACCTGATATGGGATTTAATGCACATAGAACTCTTCAATAATGATAATTTTTTTTCTTATTCATGTAGACTGACATCATTATATTGATCCATAGCTAGGGGAAGATGTGAGCATTATATAGTTGATTCTTTTTTAATGGTCCAACCCCTCCATTAGTAATATGAATAACCTCAACTATCTCAATTATAGACTAACTATGACTGCTCATAGGTTGAACACTTCTATCTCTATAAAAATATCTCCCATTGGAATAGAAAACGGAACACATATCGTATTGATGTTTCTATGATCATATAAGATGGTTGCCAAACCTAGGTTGAGAATCACAAAAAATTTCATCATTATTATAATCATGAACTCTCATAGATATCCATATTACCCATTTGATATTGTATAGTGTGATAATCACTAAATGAGATCCACTTTTTTCCCAATGTTGTTCCATGAAAGATTAATTCATAGGATATCCATACAGGTAGATCTAGAACATAAACTACATGTATATCTCTAATGAAATAGGATGAACCACAACCAAAAAAAAGTATTAGAAAGATTTGGTGTGATCATAACGATGCCTAAAATTTTATATGAACCTCACTACCATCAATTGAATGCTTCTTAACTATAAATAAATAACATACCTCTGCTTTATAGACCATTCCCTAAGGTACATGGATTTTCTTCATTTTCTCTTGAGAAACACAAAATAAACTTTGATTCAATGATCAAGCTCATCATCTACCGCATTGTGTCCTAACCACACATTCCTAATAAAAAAATGTTGTTGATATCATGGATTTCAACACTACAAAAACATATTTTGAGGTTAATTGAATAACATATGCCAATTACCCACAATCCTATAGTTGAAAAATTATTGGAATCATTCTCAGCAAGGTGATGATGTATAACTATGTTTTACTGTTATGTCAATCTTCTACTAGATGTCTCATTCATTCTCCTTTTTTCAATGGAAATAGGTACTCGTGATATCTATCACGGTTAAAATAATTTATACTGGTGAGATTAAAATATTATATTTATCCTCTTCCATAACCTTCTCTATCACTATGTACTTATAGAGAAATTGATTGTAAGTTGTCTGATCAATGTTCTTGACCTGATGTCTCAAATCCTTTAAAAGAATAATATCAAACCCTTGAGCCTTATATTCATTATCTTCAACCAATTTAAGTGTAAAATAAGGATTAAATCAATGTGTGTTTTGTAAGAAAACACATTCATCACTCTTTATCAATGATCCATCAAATCAAATTACCATTCAATCACCAATATACTCTAAGTGAACAACATAATGAAAAGGTTTGTGAATGTATCTCACGTGTACCATAATTATTTACATTCAATAGCATAATGTCCAACCAAATTCTTGTAACACCTTTGAATATATTGACCAAGAGCTCTGTCTTTGAATCCTATATAGTCTCTCATTTATGAAATTTTTTCAAGCTAAATCTATTACACCACATCATAAGGACCCACAGTTCTATAAAATAATTTTTCTTCTATAGAATTACATCCCATGAATATATGAACATTAACATAGTTATTCCTACACATTAGATAGGCTCAATTCTATAGAGTTTTGATTGATATGGTTTACCATCTTGAATCATTTGTGCCATTACATTTAGTGGGATGTGAGTATCCTACTCTACCATAACTATGGAACCATGTAACATATCAAAGGAAGTAATAATGAAACATATTTAATAATTTTTTTATATTATTTCCAATACAATATAATATATCACATAATGCTTTCCAAGGAGTCTACCATTAACCCAAGGTATAACACTTAACTCACAAACTCTACCCTCCGTGTCTAAAACTTATTCATTGTAATCATATATTTATACTAAAAAAATATCATTCTAAGTTATTGTAATAAATAATTATAAAATATATCATAAAACTACGGAAATAAAAACCTAACACACAAATAATTTTTTAATAAATGATATCATAAATGAGGACTTTCGGTTAGTTATTTACTATGCATCACCATAAAATCTATATATATTCATTTGAAACTATATGCATAGTCATGATGGATAAACATATGATTAATATCATTAGTAACATTTTAACATTATCTTCCCAAATCTAAATGATGTTAATGATATTTAATATAAAATACATGATTTTACACTTTATTGGAAACCTAGAACTCCATAATATAGTGTTGTCTAGGAACTATCATAGTCCCCCTGGACAAGTCCCAACCATCCTAACACTAATTTATACTATCAATAATAATTTTAAGAGATAAGACATGTTTTTAAACTCATCCAACCAATAAAATTTTATAACATCCTGACCAGAACAATTGGGTCCTTGTTATGTGATAAGTGGCCTCTTTTGGGATACCCTATATGCAAGAGTCTTACGACTAGTAGCAAGGGTCTCCATGCATTTTTAGGGAGACTATACACTTTGTAACAAGTCATATAATAATGATAATTGAAAAATAATAACAATATTTAATCATATTAATCAAGTAGAATAATAAATATTGCATACTATTTAGATAATATATGTGCTCCCAATGTATAAATCAAAATATTGTAATAAGTGCATCTAAATAAATTATATAAAAACTCCCACTATTTTCCATCCATATCCAGAACTAGCTCCAAAATCTGTATCTCTGAATCCCACTGCATGGACCATTCCCTTTACCAAATCCCTCATTAAATATATAAGCACAATAATTTTTATTAATATAGTGTTGTTACATGACTCATTTGGACACCGCCAATGATTCTTTAACATGGTGTTATGATATATAATAGTATATTACATTAAAATATTAAATTCAAAATAATAATAACATATAATAATAACTAGGATGTCAAAAATTAACTATAATACCACAAAACCTATGTCATACCTACATTGGATTAATGCTAGAAAAATTATATCATGTCACTATGGATCAAAACCTAATGTAAGACTATTTTTTTGATATGTGGAATTCATAAGGCATATAGTGAGTAACCTACCAAGAATTCACAAGTAATGTTGTATTTATAACCTACTTAAAATCCATATTAAGTAATTTAATACATAAAATATTCAAGAAATTGTGTATTTACATTCTACTCATAAATCTAGAAGTCAATGAGCAGAGGCCAATTTATATGGCTATCATGCACCATCATCATCAATGTCACACTCCATGTGTTTACCCTAGATAGATTAATCATGACACAACATCCACATATTACATATACAACATACCAGTCCATTGATGGAAGAAAATGAAAATTAATATCATGATAATTACCATAACCCACATAATGTGAAATATAGAATCCTCATATATCCAACCTATAAATGAAAAAATCATTATGGAAAATCAATCAATCAATTTTTATCCTAAAAAACATAAACATGTTATCCAGAGGTACTTACATACCAACATGTGATCACACTTATATCATCGATATCATAATTCCTACATAATATTCAATCCATTGAATAGTTTATAATAATATTACTATACGATAAAGAAAATACCACATCATGGTTTTAGATGCCAATGTCATGGTTTTAAGGGGATCAGGTCACTGTACCATGTTATGAAAAAATGGAACACCCTGGTAAAGGATTCCCAGAACTGTTATAATCAATACATTTTATGTTTTGTATAAATGATATTTAAAAATTATATAGGGTAGGACCAATTCCTCTCAGGGGCTGGATGCTAAAAAATCACATATTTTTCATGAATAACATCTTGATGATGGTTTATACACAAAATGGTAGTAGATTATGGTTATGTGGTGTTCTTGAAAAAAAATTGAATAGGACAACATAATATATAGTACTCGTTTTTGCTAAAAAGGTCACCATTATGTAAGGGATACACCACAGATTCAAGGTTCCTATGTAGAGTGTCAACATGGTGCACAAGATACTACTACGACATAATAGTGCTAGAGGTCACCCTATATTGTGAAGAATATATTTTGGGTTATAAAATCATGTCATGGAATGATCTTATGTATCATAAAGATGAGGACTATAGTTGTGGGTTTCCTTCTCTAGTTGTTTGGGGATCTGGTATTATTCTCAAAAGAATAATAATGATGTGTATTTATAGGGGTTCAGAGGTTCCATCTACTAGGAAAACCACTCATAAATCCTAATAAATTAACCAATATTCAATCCTAATGTATTATGATAATTTATTCCGGTAAAAACAATTTCATGTTATTTGAATCCAATGGTTGAAAACCCATTTATCCTGAATGTTACTGATATGAAAAAGAATCCTACATTGTCGTCGAAAATGTTACAACATAGTCTTATTGGGCCAACACTTTATAGTAATGGAAAGGGAAAAGTAACAATTCCAAAATCAACGAAAAGGATTAGCCTATATCACAACTGTTTTATTCTTGACGTCCCATATATACCATGTTAAAATATAATTTATTGTGGAAAAATCTCCTCTAATGTAGTTTGGCTATATGGGTTACAACCTATCCACCATATTTTCTTTTTCAAGCTTCCAAAAACACTCTATAAGACATATTTTTCTTCTCAAATATCTATATAACTAACAAAAAACTTATTCAAATAAGAATAAAAATTTATAAAAAAATTATTTTAATAATGAAAATGATTTTCATGGCTTCACTATTGGTAATTCCTGGTGGGTTAGTCTCCTATTATATTAGGATAACATATTTCAATAGAGAATTATTCAGTGGATTGATTATTTAAAAAACATTAATTTACCCAAAATAAGTGAAAATAAAACATAACATTGACTAATTTCATTCCACATAAAATCATTACACAATATAGAATATTAAATCGAAAATAACACAATGAATCATAATTGAGTTTAGAAACCCGTTACCTGAAGTCTAACATCTTTTATATGTGATTTTAGATTCATATATATTATATATAAAGTTATTATAAATATCAGAATGAATATATTTCAAAAATATAATTTCATTTTATAATCAATTATAATATGTATACTCCCATTTATTAAAAAATAATTATTTGAATAATTATTTTATTTTGTTAACTATCTCATTTTTTCATAAAATTTTCAGTTCAGAAGATCTAGTGAATGTGCATTTATAATCATTCCATGATATAAATAATTATAATAATGATGTAAATAAAAATTATATAAATTATATAAATATTTATAATCATCCATGAATGATATATATATATATATAATTTAATTACACAGTTCAGGGGGATGCCATTCTATATATATACAGGAATAATATATTTTTACTTTTCAACGGATGGATCAAAAGAAATATAAATAATAATACACCTTGAATGAATAATTAGTATATCATATATATCATATATATTATTTATATATATACTTATTAATACCCATGTAATGTAAAAATGAAAAATAGACAACATCACTTTGTGGAGGTTGTATTCCAAAAATACCAACGAGCGACATCATTGTTTTTGAATATATTGTAATGTAAGAAAGATGATATTATATTATTATTATATAAGATCATATATGTCATTAATATTATATATTTTTAATTAGTTACATCATAATAACCACTTAGGTAAAGTGGAAATTATACAATAATTACACCGCTCTGTGGAGATGGTACATCACACGCACACAAGGGTAATGTTTCATCTTTTATATGATAAAAAATTTTATGGAAAATGGTTGTACCATAATAATAATAATATATCAAAATATTTGGGATATATTTTTTATAATATAATCATCGTTAAAAAAATTATTTATAATATATAAGTGAAATTATTTTAAAAAATGGTCATAAATATGATTTTCACTTCATTAGTAGACTTCATATAGATTATTTCATCAGGTCCCTTGGAATGTTCTTTAATGAATCCCAATAACCGTACATATTAACTATAGAAGTTGATAATAATAGTTTCATGGTTTTTTAATTTTATTAGAAACAATGTGTTGTGGTGAAATGAGACAATACAATGTCATTATATGTGGGAGAGGTCGACCAAAAATTGAATTTAAAAAAATTATTAACATATATTTATGACATTATCAAGATAAATCCTCCAAAATGGTTATAGATAAGAATATTATTTTCAAAATGTTTTTATATAATCATATACATCATCTTAGATCAGTTTTTGTTTCATTTTATACTTGATCATTTGGTCTATCCCCTTGGTTAACCATCTTTAATCTTAACTATTTTGATGTATTTATAAAATTAAATGGTTATAATTTTACCTATAAGATAACTATTTGGTAGTAAAAGAATTTTTATAAAGGTTTTTTCAATTTTTCATCCTACTTGTCCAATTCCAATTATTTATTTTAGATAAAATTATAAACAATCATTATCATAAGATACTTATCAATTCCTTTGAAGAACAATTCATATAATTTATCTATGAAAACTACAGCTTTTAAATTAAAATAAAAAATAAAAAATAAAGAAATATTAATTGTGTTATTTTTATCTAATAAATTTGTTGAGTAGAATAATTATCCCAAATTTAATTAGAGTCAATATTTTTCAAATCATTTATATTATTTTTCTATTAATTAAATAATTAATATATTGGTGTTGTTTTTGAAATTAAGGTAATTATTAAATATCTAAAGGTAATATGTAATGTTACACATAAAAATCCATTATCAGTAAAATAATTATTTATAAAAAACATATTCCCTTTTAATACTTATGTAAACATTATATAGATATTAAATTCTAGAGAGTGGAATTTTCTATTTCTTCTTTCCATAAAATAATAAAAATTTCAAAATCAATGTTAAGTTGAAACAACGTTCCATATATTCAAGAATTTTTGTGGAAATAGAAAACATATTCCCATTTAATGGGATAAAATAATGTGTTGGGTTGATTTATAGACCTTATCTCATAGTTTTAATCCTATTTTAACAATTTTACCCATATCAACATGATAAATATATTCTAGGTTTACTATTTATAATGAAACAAATTTTGGAGAATATATATTAAATTTGGACCACATGTTTAGAAATATTCAATCCAATTTTATTGATAAAATTTACTATATTGGTAGTAATTAATTAATGATTTAAAAAAATATAAATAAAGAAAACAATTTTTTTAAGAAAATATATATGTATTTATAAATATTATTCTATACAAAATTGATTTATAAAATTAATCCCAACAAACATATATTTATTTTCCCTAATAAAATATAAATAATTTTACTTAAATCCCATTTTTTTTAAAATGTACCTTTTCAATTCATTAAATAAAAACACATTTCCCAAAAAATATATAATTTTTCAGTATTCAATAGAAGATTAAACATCTTTGAAAAACCCCAAAAGTTATTTTAAAATAATTATGGTATTAGTATTTCAAAAATGATTAAAAAAATCAAAAAATTGTATCTAAATTTATAATACTTTTTTATAATATTCACTCATAAGAAGAAATAAAAACCATTATAGAATAAATAGTATTTTAAACAATACAATTTATAGCTAAAAGGGACTGCTTATTTTCTATTAATTAATAAATTTAATTTTATTTAGTATTTATTATATATATATATATATTTCATAATTTTTTTAATACTATTAAAACATTCCATTTTAATAGCCGGTTTATAGTGTTCATATTTAAATAATAATATTTCATTATTCATATTAGCTCAATTTTGTGTGTTATACATATAATCAAATAGTGTTCTTTTAAAAATATTAGAGTGTAACATTGTGATAATAATTAAAATCATCATGCAATTTTAAATAATAAAAAACAATAAATCAAAATACATTCAATAAATTTCTATTTTGTTATATCTTCAGGGGAATTATATGGCTTCGCCATACATCATCTGGATATTTTGGTTGATATAAATCAATCAAATGTGATACTTCATAGTCCCCAACCTCATATTCTAATGGAACTATGGAGTATTTCAAGATTTTTTTACAATATCAGGAACATTATATCCAATGATTTTGTAATTTTCCCCTGATGATCCTCATGGTTAAAGGGTTCTTGTATCACTGACATGATGATTATCAAAAAAATTGTTAATTTAAAATTGTACATTATAATAAAAAGTCATGATTCCACCAATTAATAGTATAACACAAATTCATTATGTTTCATTCATATTGTTTTCATTGGGAAATTACAAAGTCGAAAATTATGATTGGAGATGGGAAAACATATTACACTATCACAAAATATTTATATTGAATATTGATACTCAAAACACTATAATCAAAATAAAATTCCTTGAATTTTTTATGTATTTAATTTGATAATCTATTTTTATCAGTTTGACATCCACATAATCTCACTTTTAAATCAACCTAAATATAACCTCATTCATGTATTGATAACAATATATCTAGCACATTGAATTTTTATTATTTAATAGTTTGATATCTTGTTTGTGTAATATAATCGGATAATGAAAACATTTCTTTATGGTCATCTTAACTTATGTAAACCCTTTCTATATATAGAAATCCATACTAAAAAGGTCATATCCATCATTAAATCCTCAAACACATTGGAAATATACATTTATGGAGCTGATATGATCCCAAAAAGTTGAAGTAGGGAATATATAAGGATGAACATATTAATTTTTATAATTTGTATTCATTTTCATTTTGATGGTTATTCTACATTACTCATATATATTCTTAGTAGTATGCACTATCTATTATAATAGAAGTGGAATCATCTTATCAATCCAACCTCTTATTCCCATGTGATGAATATTGAAACTAGAAGATCTGGAAGATATCCTATTGAAATAATAATATTAATCTAGTGACATAAGTTCATTTAATGTACCATACACCCTAATTTTATACTATTAGAAATCATCTGAAAGAAAATATGTCATTATAAATCGAAAAATAAACACGCATTTAATGGAACTAAATAAAATAAAAAATACAATATTTATATGGGTTGGATTAATAATTAAAAGAAATAAAATATATATATATATGCAATAAATATAGATTACAATCTAATATGGGATATGAACGGTAACAAACATATTTCCAATATTATTAGATAACTCATTTTGTTATTTTTACAAACATAAAAAATTACACAACCCCAAAAAATATGTTGAAAATATCATCCATTAATCCAAATTCTACTATAGTGATATTTTATTTGAATGAATACCTTTTACCTCCAATATTAGTTGGAATCAACCATCATTTTCGATTGTAATCATAGCCTCTACCAAAGAACCTAGAGATTCAGGAATTATATTCCACTTACAAAACACATCTTCTTTCTAAAACACACACTACTTTACAACTCACATCCATCAATACTATTGGGTACTTGGTTCTTGGAGAAATGTTTACCTACATCAAAATAAAAGAATTTTATTTTAGATAATAATTTATCTTGTGAAATTAATAATTCATTGTGAGATATAATCTAATACCAAGCATTAAAATACCCAATTTTTTTTAATTCAGATCCTAGTCCCATGGGTAAGGGGTACTATATTTTTTAACACCCTTATATAGTTAACTTCATCCAATCTACTTGATCATCTGAGATCCTTGTACCACAATTCCATTCAATATTAAATAATATAAACAAATGATTCAAAACATCTAGAGCTATAATTTGATGAAAAATATATATTCTCTTGTGGTTCCCATGATCCTTCCAAATATCTTGTACATTTTCCACTACAAACTTATCGATATATTTATATTTTACCTGATAATGATTACTATAATTAGGAAATTCTACATTATTATAAAATTGATTACCACTTTTTATATCATTAAATAACACATAAAACTATTACTTGTTTCCATGGTACTATAATATATATATAGACAATGAAAATTTATTCCCTTCATCTATAATTACATCAGGCTTAGATACTATGGCTGAGATGAAAGTAAAAATCAATTATGTGACATATAGATCACTGTAGTACCTTCAATGTGAGACATAATAATAGTTTTTCTCTTCTAATAATAAATATATCTGAAAAGGTTTCATCCTCAAACCCATAGAAGGGTACCATTATTCTGAAATATAATGATTGATCCATCAAAACATTTATATTGAAAAATTTACATATGATATCCCATTTGTGTTCCATTATCATATTCATTATTAATCCATTAAATACACATGTTCTATGAGTGATATTACGACTTATAAATAAAATGATGATGTTAGGATTTATCGATATTTATTTCTTCATCATTAAAATATTGAAATTACAAAAATTATTGTAGTTATAGGTTATAATTAATATATTCTAAATATAAAAAATAATATTTGGATGTAATATGATTGAGAATCAATACGTGTACAAACATCACGCCACATCTGATATGTATCCCCATTATTCATTGAGTGGAATCATGATCATTTATCTAGAAGAATTTGTGAATTTCATGCATAGAATCATATATTATTTGAATTATTCCACTATCCCATAGTAATTAAAAATTAAAAATAAGTACGAATGAATATTAATGATCATATGGAAGTTTTTTATATAAATGGCTTTCAGGTCACAATATAAACATTATTTCTATTATTAATATTTAAATGCTTTGATTATACATTCTTGGTGTCTAATTAAGACCATAGAGACATTAATTTATCATTCAAAACATAAACATATTACATTATAAGCTAAAATAGTTACTTTTCCTGTTGAATAATTAAAAAACTAAATAGCCATAAATAAACATAGTCATGGCATAAATATATTCATAATATAAACCTTCTATGGAAAATAGGTTGATCACTATCTGTATCAATGTGTGTATCAAACTAAATAAAAATATTTCATCAAAGTATGATTCTTTTGGTCATTAGAATTCATCACAACTAGTCACACCTTATGCCTTACTAAACCTCCATCTTCTTCCATCAGATGATAATTCTATTAATTTTTAATTCACCAATATCCTTTCTTATTTTATGTTGGCCCTAATCAAACTTCACAAACACTACTATTAATTTCCACTATCCATTATAATTTAGGTATATGAAACCATAGTAGTATAAAAATGAGTGATATCTTAGTTATGGAAATTCGTTGTACATCATGGACTCCAACATATCGGATCTATGAATAACGAAGCACCCCATAGCCTCTACTAAGATCAATATTGTTCTAAATATTAAATCATTTTCCAATATTATCTCCATCAATTTTATGATCAATAAAAATTTCCTCTAATTGAATTGGATATTATATAAACTAAATAACTTTTATTGATAGTAATACATGTGTATAAAATTAATGTTTCCATCAACATTGAAAAGCAGAAATCCTTAATGTTATTTCACATCCAACAAAAACATATACTTTATATTTATTTAGGAACATGGGATCATGGTACAGCTAAGAAATTATGTTACACTTTCTATACATAACATATTTCCACTAAAACTTGTTTTGTATGTGGTTCAAATGTATTCTATTTCATAAAATGAGATTCCAAGTTAACTGCTTCATCCTAAAATTCCATTTGAAAAATGGAACCTATAAATTTAGTCTCAAGTATCTAATTCAATTCTTGAATCTTCAGTTTCATCGACAATGTACTTCTCAAGTGTTGTAGGAACTATATTGATGATCTAAATTCAACTAACCTATTATAGTTTTTGCTAGACCATTCCCTTATTAAAACCTCAATTTTCAAATGAATGGAATTTAAAATTAATTTTGACAATGACTCCCCCTATGGAACTCTATCTGATGAAATTATATAAAACCAAGACCTGAGTTATAGGTAAAATAAAAAAAATATTTATATAGAATTGATGATGGAGGTAAGGTAACATAATGAAACATATATGACATGAATATGGTGCAAGTAAACATACATTCTTGTGAACCAGTAAGAGATTCTAATTATTTGGTGTTCTGTCATCTGAATAGAATAACATATTCAATGTTGAAAAATACATTATTCAAAAAATACATTAATTAATTATAATAGGGGTTTTACTTTCATATATTTATATTATTTTTTAAACCAAAGTAGTGTATTATTGGGAAAAACATTACTTTATAATGTGAAAATTTCAACACATTATCTATCTTATAGATGAAAAAAATTAAATTTAACGATATAATTGGTTCATTAAAAATAACTCACATAACTTGAACAATGAAAACATGAATATTTACATTCATTATTTTGATTTGAGATAAATCAACTGAAAACATGGGATGATACAAAATTGTTCAGTTAGGAATGTAAAAAAATGTTTCAACCAATTTTTATCCTAAAAAAATATATAATAATGTTGTTTTTCATAATAAAAATTTTAAATTAAATATATATTTAGTTTTCGAAGAAAATAGGTCAAAATATTAATATATTTTCAGAACCATTTGACTTTACATTAACAATAAAATACTCATAATCATAAGGGTTACATGGAAACCCTTAAAACACATGAAAATAAATTTATTGAAAAAAAATCCGTTCACCACAATTTTAAAAATATATTCATATACATTCCATAAAAATAAAATCTCATTTTATGCCTTTTTTAATTAAATTATTTCCTTTATAAAAAATTTTATTAATATAATATACATAAATTGGGAAATGAACCATGCATCCAACCAAATAATATTCATATTCAATGTAATCACCAACCCAGATAATTCTTATATTTCATAGGACTATCCAATAATTTGTAAACTCAACCACTCTAGCCACTGCGTTTGAGATCTATATCTAAAATACCAATATTCAGAGCTCTTTATGAATGAATATTAATTCATATATAATTAAATTGATATATAAAATGAATAAAACTAATATATCTTAAACATTAATCATACAACCCTTTTTAATTTTCATTCAATCCTATAAGAAATAATAGTTTTTTATTTCAGTAAAATTAAATAGTGGTTTTTTTTCACCAAAAATAATTTAAAATTATAATTTACCATATCATTTGGAGAAATATTTTCCATGGAAATAATAATGTAATTATTTTTATTAATCTTTGTTATGAATAATTATAATGATATTAGGAAAAATGAATAAATATATATAAGTTAAAAAAAATTATCTTTACACGTAAAAAATGAAAAAAATAACCCGTACAAAATATTTTCAAAAAATTCTTTATAAAAATATTCAAATGATTGTAAAAAACTATTGAAATATTATTTTAATAATAATTTGTTTATGGATAGTAATATTATTATAAAATATTGTGTAACACAGATATGGGGGAGAAATACTTGAATTAAATAGAATAAAATATGTTTTTAAAGAAAAATAACTTTTATTAAGCCCAATATAGCTTCATAAATTTATAAAAATCAAAATACAATTATTATAATTAGATCATACCATTCTAATACACTTTTTATGTTAATAAAAAAAATTCAATATATTATTCTATTCAAATGACATAGTTTATCACTAAAATTGTTAAGTATATGTTATATTTTTTGGGATAGTTTTGGTTTTTAACCTTAAAAAAATTATTGTGTTGACCAAGGAAAAAGCCATTGTGGTTACATTTCATCATCATTTTTAAAAAATATAATTACTATATAATTAATATATTAAAATTTCATTTAAAACTGACTATTTATGGTGTATATGAAAAATTAATAACCTTGTTACATGGAGATGGTAATCCGTACATTTGGAGGAAAATATTTTTCATTTTCCTACTATGTATAAAATCAATAAATGATAAAATAAATTAAATTTTATCAGTTGAAATATTTAATTATAAAATATTTATTAATTATATTCATCCATATGAAATTTTTTTTTATGAAATAATGAAAAATAAATTGCATTGGTTCATTGTGGTGGTGTCATACATATATGAATCAGTGTTGTTATATATTTCCAATGGATGGAATGTCTATGAAGATACATAAAAAATATTATTTATGGAATAATAATAATATTATAAAAAAATATAAAATATTTATATATTTTTTAGTTTCATATTTATAACTAGTCAAGTGAAGTGGAAATGGAAAATTAAACACATCACTTCATTGAGGGGGTAGTACACAAGTTTTTATGAACAATGATTACATTTACTATAGGATTTAAAATACATAGAAAAATATTGTTACCTAATTATAATACAATTTTGATATTGGTAATATATATATTTAATTATGTTATAGTAGTTAGGATAAATTTTAATGATATAGAATATGTAATATAGTTGAAATATGATGGATAAGACATTTACCTCTTTCATAGATTGTTCCCTTAGGATTTCACCTTATAAATTATAGGATAGGAATATAGAGAATATATCGACCCCTATGGACTAGGAGGTATATTTAGAATATATTTTAGAATGTATTGGTTGATATAAATGGCTTAATTTTATAGATTATGCTTAATGAGAGGTTCCCTTTAATAAGTCATGGGAGAACACTCGTGTAAAATTTCAAATTTTTAAAATAAAATTTAATCATAATCATGGTAAATTGGATCTAAAACAATAGAAGTTAAAATTTATTATATATATGTTTATAAAGTTGATTTTAATATAAAATTAATACTTTAATGAATTTTTTTAGGAAGATTCCCATTCAATCATTGAAATGATTTCTTACCAAAATAAAATATAATGCTCGTTACATTGAAATTTATTTTGATAAGATAATTATAAGGGGTATAATATTTCTTTAAAATAAATATTACAGTAAAATGATATATTTTACAAACATTAAAATAAAAAATATTCTAAAAATACATATATTATTCACTATTCACGCTAAAATATTTCTTTTCTGAAAAATATAACCATTGCATAAATTTTATTTGATGAATTCAAAAATTAATTAAAATTTATCTAATAAAATTTCTTTGATAAATATTTTTTAGGTTTATAAGAATCATGGTAATTCATTGAAAAAATATATTTAAATAAAAAATCTTTTTCTATTGATAGATTATAGTCATTTAAAGGACTATGATAAATAAGAATAAATAAAATGTGTACCTATAAATAATAATTATGGTAAATTTCAAGTAATATCTATCTATTCACATTATTTCCAACATTGAGAAATGTCATCCTCATAATTTTATTCATTGTATTAATATTTTAGTGTTTTCCCTCTTTTATTTTTATAATTCTCAAGAAGCTTCCTCTATATTGTAGATCACCCCTAAAATATTAATGTAGTGAATCACATTATTTAAAAATTCCATCTATCTATGTTATGAAATATATATATATATGATTTTTTATAAGGGTAATTATACTCTAATTGCACCACATTAGGGATCCAAACTTCTGAAGCCTCAAGAACACACTTCATTAGCATAAAAACATGAAAAATGAAAAGTACCTTATATGAAGATATAGGTTAGGTATCAAGGAAACAAAATGATACAAAATTCTATAATTCTAGTGGTTCCGATTAATCATGGGCTCCCCATTGCTTCATAAAAAAATGTAATACACTTTTCCAATGACATATTTAGTTAAATACCAGATCACATGCCTCGAATGAAAGGTCATTCCTTCAATTATCTGAATAAAAAATTTCCTACACAATGAATACCTCATATAATATTGAATCATCATTAAATTATAAATTATATCCTCTGCAAATTATATCCCTAATAATTTGACCTCGCAATATTCCTCCCACAATATAAGAGTCCAAAAACATTTTCCATATTGTTCCTCAAGGGATTCGATTTTTATTATCCCAATTTTTTATAAAATCACACTGAGAGGGGGGTCAATCAGGTGTGATTTGTTTTGATAAATTAATTTAATTTTCTTTTATTCTATTTTAATTAAATCAACTTCTTCATTTTAAGATTATTGAACCTTATATTTTATATATAAATTGAATTAAACACAACATATGATATTTTTACATGGTTTTATAAATATACATACACCATATTGTAACCATTTATTCTTTATGAGATAGATTATTCAATATATGTTGGTGGAATCATCTTGGGAATTTTTCATTAATATCAACAGAATGTCCCACAATTATCATACTTTAGGGTACCACTATAGATTAAATGTTCCCACCTACACAAGAGATCTACACAAAGTCCCTCTCTATCCTTGAATAAATCATGACTCCCATAGCATAATAAATATACTACATCCCCAAACAATACCATCATCCCATATGCCATTAAATACTTTAGAGTACCATTAATGTCTCCTCTAACTCTACTATCCCAATCGAGATATCCAATTAGATGAAAATATGATACAAATATTGAAATATATTTTCCATATTATGAATGCTTATGAATTTATTTGAGATATAATATTTCTCAACAAACACACTGGATCACCAGATATGATCATGAACACTATATGAATATGTTTGGAGATTGGTTGGTAACTGAGTTATATTTCTCATCATCCTATGATCTTCAAAAGTTTTAAATTATTTCAATAAATAGTATACTTCAGTATAAATGACTTAAAAATCACAAATCAAATCTCATATCTCATTACACTATTCAATTAAAATATATTTCATATTATCACATTATTTTTTATGCATGAGTAATCTAATTAATGGTAATATTCTTCAATAAATTTTTTTAAACACTAAAAATGAACAGAATTCAACATAATTTTTAAAAATAGTGTTATTTCATTTGCGTATAAATGTATAATAAAATGAGCACATAGACACTTTATCACATATACCATCTCACAATAATACATACACATCATAAAATTCAATCATTCCTTGAACTTAACTTTTTAGTGAAGCTCACTACAATGTCTTTAGTATTTAATTCAGGCATGGTTATTGTATCCATTTTTAAAATAAACTTATTGAATATATAAACTACATATGATACTTCTCCTCCTTCTCACAATGTCAAATGTGAAATGTTGTTTCCCTCGAGGATATTTTCAAATTGTTAAATTAGTTTCCACTTCTTTAAAAAAATTATTTATTATATGTTTTTTATTGTTATTTATGTTTTAAAATATGCAGATTATTATCTTCATGTTTCCATGAATCAATAGTTAAAAATTAAGGTATTCGTCATGAATTTTTTTAAAATTTAATCACCATATGTGAGTGATAAAACAGAAAAGTTAATCATCATTAAAATGTTTAAGATTATAAAAAATTAGAATGAATAATTAATGTCCTGTCATTAATAATGATTATTTTTATTTATTATATTTTTTATCTCACATCACTCTCAAATTATTTTTAAGATCATAATTACAATCGAACAAGAAAAGGGGTATTTCTATACATCTCCCATTGAATAACTCAACAACATCATTGCACTACACACTAACATAGCTTAAAAAACTACATCATAAACATAGTCATGTATCTCTCATCATTGAACATTATATGTGATAATAAATTCATCACAGGTCATTTGAAAATATATATCAAGTTGGTTTACCCACACATGAAGGAAAATAATATAGTCTCTTTAGTAACTATTCTAAATTATGTGATATGATCACATTATCTCATTATAATCCTGTGTTTTCATGGAATTTATTAATTCAAATATATATAAAACCTATATGTTAAATGGTTAAAGACAAAATGAAACATAAATTAGAATACATAAATCAAATAGATGCAATTACCTTCTATTTATGGGTATTTTTTAGCTGCATAAAAATATTATGTATGGAACTCGTCTAAAATAAAAATTAAAATTGATATTTCCATGATTAACTACTAAATCCATTCCAATGGCTTCTTTTTGGAATATAACTATGTTCGCTTTCATTTCCTAGTTGTACAAAACCAAGTCATCAACTACCCACCATTATGTTACCCCCACATCGATGAGTTAATTGAACTGATGTGTTCTCTACTTGAATACTATTCTCACCCATTTATCGATGAAACAATTTTAGATTGTTCTCCCTTGTGGTTAGGGTCTCATCCTACAAGTATGGTACTGATTTGGTTTGTCTTCATGAGAAGTTAAACAATTTATATTAAAATCCAATAAAACATATTCAAAAAATAATTCCACCCCACAATAAAATCTATAATAACGGACTAATTTTTAATTATTATGCCACTCTATAATGATCTATTGATATATATTCTTAATTATCTACTTCATTTATTTTTATATTAAATTACAAATTAAAATGATCATCAATATAATATTATCAATTTTTACATCTTATTAATTTTTGAAAACATTGTTTAAGTTCAATACACCTATGATAATAAATTAAACATCATCACAACCCCAAAAAGCCACATGGGTTCTTCATTACCCCCTTAATATTTTATTCAATATCCACTAATTTCTAAATTAGATGTTATTCTTTGCCTATTATTTAAAATAAAAACAATTATGTATGTTTGAAAATTAATTCTCACCTCCATTATCCATGTGCCATGATATATAATTTTTATTTATTGAAACCAACTATATGATTATTTTTATAGAATTATTGTTTCAATGTTGTATTATCAATGATATATTATTAACGAAATAAATGTCAACAAGGGTCATGATTGGTTTTAAAATAATGTAAGACAAAATATATCATTAATTTGGACAATATATTCTCCATATGTGATACCATTGTTGAATCATTACTTCATAGATTGGCCAATGTATTTTCAACTACTCTCTTACATAATACTAAAATAATATATATATATATATATATAATTCAAGTTGAAGAGTGCATTCCATTTTTCAAATTTATTTTTACATTTTTATCATATATTAAACCCCTCCCTTTTAGTGTTTATTTTTACCATAAAAATTTATTAATGTAATAAACATAACTCAATTATGAGATGATTCAATCACCATTATTTTAATATATTGATTTATTTTTTAAATCTAACTCCAATAGATTTTGTATCCAGGGATATCAAATGAGATATAGATATATATTTTTTCTTCTATTCTCCCCGTAAATATAATCACACTATACATCCTAATCATGATTTGATTTAATGATGAATAAATAACCTCATTAATTTAATATTATTTGAAATAATGAAGTTAGGTAACATGATGCATGTAGTTATCCATGATTGATAAAAATATATCTCTAATAGGATCACATAATTATTTTATTTAGTCCTCCAATTAAATACATGAGTAACCATAACTTCTATATATAAAAAGTAAATTTATATGTGGGTGTGTGTAAATAAGGTGGTTATCCAATTCTCCTCTAATAGAGAAACATTACTGATAGTTCTTTTGAACCCAACTACATTTTTATATGTAATATACTTCTTTATATCTTATTACAATTTAGTATTAGTTTTAAATTCTTCTATAATCATTGTACCCTCTTCAAAATGTTCAGAACATATGATCCACCATTATTTCAGAACATGCTAAGTCTCTATTTTTTGGGTAGACTCATATTTCACAATCATTTAATTTAAAATGATGAATCATGTGATTCATGTTCTTAATGAAAAATTATTCATGTATTGGAATATATAAAAATTAATTTTTACATGAAAAAACACACATATTACCAATTTCACACATGTCTTTAGAATTCAACATATTACCCTTTTTAGAAATCTTTTCTAATTCATCATCTTATATCTCTTTCCCAAAATCAGTATTCTTGTTCTATATTAACAAGGAATATTTTTGAATCCCTATTGAATTATTTAGTACTGAGGCCCATGGAAGTTTTACAATGGTCCACGATATGGCCATTCCCACCACAATATAATCATAATTCCTTTTTTGTGAGAAATTTCTTATCATTCTTCACAAGTATATTTTGACTAGTTTGTTTTATAGAATTTTTTTTTAACAATGCATGGTTCACATATCATATAATTTTTATACATACTAACTATCATGTTGCAGTCTTCTATTAACATTAATAGAATATTTGGACATGAATGGTTCATATAATCACTCATCACCAGTGACAACTTTAGTAGGAATAATTATATAAATTACACATGTATTAATATTCATTCCTAATAAAATTATTATTATTTTATTAATTAATATTATATAATAAAAGATTCGTCCATATATTTTATTTATTATCCCTAAATAAAGGTATTATAGAAAATTAAGTAAATGATATAATTTTCCAATACATTATTTCCTAAAATTAATATATCCAATAACATCAAAAGTATGCAAAAAAAATAATGATTTATGATTTTTTGTAAATTTATGACTGACATTGAAATAGCAATTATTTCGGTGCATATATTTATTCTTTTTTCTTTATTTCAGAAATTATAATTCTTATATTTATTCACATCCATATTTAAAGACGTATTATATTTTTTAAAACTTTTATTCATTAAATTTATTTCTGGAATATATCATTGAATTTTTACTAGTTAGAAAAAATAATCTAGATAAATTTATAATGAAAAGTATTACCTTTTTCAATAAGCATGTTTATAGATGTCCATATATAATATCATGATCATTGTACCATTAGGTTGGGTCACTTTAGAAGTTTTACTCTTAATAAAATTATTCTTGGTAGTAGTTAGTTTCATAATATGATGGTATGTTTCATCATGTGTCTCTTATATATTTCTTCATTACACTTGTAATTCAAGAAAAATTTATATTTAATTAATTACTACCGTCTTCAACAAATTTTGTGATTTTTCAATTGAATATTCATCTTTTGAATCTCATCATCATATTCTATAATGGCCTTTGGTAACAAATTTTTAATCACTATAATTAAATTTCGCTTTAATATCTAACATGAAATCATTAAAATTTATTATTATTGTTTTTAGCTTCTCTAATGCATGGATAACTTCATCTAAATCCATTTTTTTCTTGTGAATCTCTCACAAATAGAGTTGTAATTATATTTTTGATAAATAATGTTTTTTTTCTAATGAAACATTAATGTTTTTTTATTCACCATCAGAAAATATATAATTTTATATAATTGATTTAAATTTCATGAATTTGTCATGTCTCAAGAGTTTTTTTTAAACATTCTTATATATTTCTTCTTCTATTGCATCATCTTTCTCTTCATGTTATTATTTTTTCTACAGTAGTTCCTTATAAATAAAAACTATACATATGACTAATTATTTTACTAAATTCAATATATTCTCTATAATTTTTTAATTGAACACATCATTATCTATTAAACTCTCATTTATCTTATTTTTGACTCATTTTGTCCTTTTTTTGTCTTGATCCAAACATACAAAAATGATAAATAAGGAACAGATGCATGACATTTCAAATTAAACCCTTCTAAATAGTTTTCAAATTAAAATGTATATCTGCTATTTTTTATATGAAAATCTATTCTCGGCATGTATACATAATTACAAGTTGAAACTTTTCCTTGATAAAGATTGTTTTTACTAATTGATCATGTAGTCACAATGAGAGGCGGTATGGTAAATCACATGTAGAAGTTTTTTTAATTCTTTACTTTTTTTCATTCACCATATTCTTATTCATTACTTTATCATATTTCATTTTAATTAGATGTAGTATTAATTGTAGAAAGTAAATTAAACATAGAACATGATATTTTTACAAGGTTCAATCACACGAAAATCCCCTTACTAAAACTTGTAATTCACCACAGTTACAAATTTTTCACTATATGAAGGTGAAACATCCCCAAAAAATCTAATTCTCATTGGCCCGAAATCATACAGTTTTCCAACTATAGTGTCCTAAAAGGGATTAGAATACCACTCCTCTATAAGAGATCAAAAAATGTTCCCATTATGTCATTCTATAACACATATGCACCACTATATGATCATTATATTGTATCCCGCATTATTCACAGTATCCCATAGGCCATCATACACTTCAGATTCCTATTGATGTTTTCTCTTATACTAAAAATACACTAGAGACTTATATTTGATTAAATTTAGTTCTATAAATACACCAGATCAGATAATATTTTCTTGTACACTACTTCATGAAATTAATCAATTGGGTGTTAACTATATGATCATACCCACTATCATATTATCATAAAATAAAATAATGCTTCATAAAAAATTAAATGCATTGGTAAGAATGAAATTTGAAATATTTTTTGACACATGACATATATTTCATGACACAGTTTTCTTAGAAAATATATTGAATTTTCTTTTCTCTTATGTTATTCTTGAATAATAAAATGTCCACTCTCATTCGTCAAATTACATTATGTGATAATATCGATTCACATTCTGTTAAAATAATTTTAATAAAATTATTATTTCATTTTAATGAAGATATAGAATAATGAAAGAAAAATTCCACTACATCACATTATTGGTTTATTTAGTAAATTCTATTCACATAATTAAAGCACTCAAAATTATTATTTTGTGCCTGACAGTTAATAAACTTCCTTTATTATTTTATTAATTCATAAATATATAATTACTCATGGAAAGCACCTCTTTGTAGATAAGTATACTCATTATAAATCCCCTCCTTAGGACAACATCAAAATGTATCTATTTTTCATTCAAGAAAATGATCACATGAATGAGAATGTATGTTCTTTCATTAACCTATACTACAGATTCTATTCTAATTATTATTATTAATTTAAAATTTTACAATAAATTTATTCTTCAGATATATTTGAAGAATGTATAACATGTTATTACATTTCATATAAATCTTTTTCAAATACGAGTATCCAAAGAAAATGTTCAGGGATTAAGTTCTTCATCATAAGAATGTAAACTCTAAGAAAACCTTTGAACAAACACATACATTCCTTATATAAATAGATAGTGATTTTTGATTCTATGTTATAATCTCAATGATCTCTAAAATTATTATTATATACATATAAATGAGATTATTTAGGAGTAGGTGTTGAAATCACCAACCAACTTACTAAAATTCATCAACAAAGAATATAATGACTTTTCTTGCACCGGCATATATAATGTTAACCATAATTCCTTGGTAGACCTTAAACATTACATTCATAAAAAATACCATAATTTATATTGAAATTTACTTCACGTTGATTCAATATAAAATATTGAATACCTTTTAGAGCTTCTTCAACTCTGTTAAATAGAATTACATTATATTCATATCTTAGTATGATCCAAGGATCATTTGATAAGAAATCAATAAAACATATATACACAACTGATGGAAATGGTTAATAATGAAATTTCAGCCATTGTTAGATGGAATAAATCTAATGGATAAAATTATCCCACATTTATATATATGTTTTTTAGTGTAAGAATAGTGTTTCCCTTGGAAAACATCCCACATTGTTCTTGTAAATGTTTTGGGACTAAATAATATTCAAATACCTTCCCGAAACAAACCATAAGTGATTATTGAGGTCCTCTCCAAATTCAAATTGGCATTAACCCTTTCTATAACACACCTCTACCACACATAGTGGTGTCACTGGCCCCTTTTTCTATTATAAGTGCATTTTATGATCTCTATTTCTCTAAAACATTATCTAAAATATAGAAAAATTAATGGATAATGTCTACAACCAAGAAAATTGAATGATAGAGTCTAAAAATGCTAAGGGGTATACTTATTATTATAAAAGTTATATCCAAAAATAATTCTCAATAAATTTCATTGCCACTATATATTTTATCTCAAGTGATTTTTTTTAATTCCAGGTTCCCTCTTTAAATATCAATTCATTTATCTTCAAAATTATTATATTCATTATTTTATTTTATTTAAAAAAAATCTCAAATTACTTAAACATTATATTTTCAATTATTCACCTCTACATCATTCTTTTAATGTTTATTTCCATTTAATGTACCACTTACACATTTTATGGATATGGAGAATACAGTAATAATAGTCATATTTTTAAAAAATTGAAATTTAATCATTAAATATTGTTAGAAAATTTATCTTTATCATATACTAAATAAATTACCTCATTCTTCACCATCTATATATTCAAATGAAAAATATTTTTATATATAAATTAAATTAAATATAGATGTTAATAACAACATATTTAGTATTATTAGGAGTATTCTTAAAGCATATTCTCATAAGTATAAATTTTATTCCCATTTTATCTATCTGATTTAGGATGAAACATGAGCTCAAATGTAATTCATTTCCCATCATAATCTGAAGTAAATTCCATTATTTTTATGACAACATGGGATTATAATATGATTCAATGGAGATGAAACTACATGTAACATTACTATCATACTACTAAAATTTCACGAATGATGATCCAATTAAACATCATATCAAATTCAAAAACTTTTTGTATATATTTTTAAACAATAAATAGTTTCCAAAATTTCATTGTTAACATTATATTTCATTGTTAATAGCAATATGATACTCGTTGATATGTTTCCCCATTCCAATTCAATATTTGTAAATGCTAAAAAATTGTCTTCAATAATTTTAATTAGGGTTTACCCTACTTTTAATTCATTTATTTTGATGTATAATTAGTAACATCATTCAAAATTCTTTTAAATAAAAAAATCAGGATGACCTCAATGAATATTGGTGCTTATTTGACTGAAAATAAAGAGATCTTTTATTCAATTAACAATTCTATCTTTAATTATGAAACACTTAAAACACAAAACCTTATCCCAAATCTAATAACACATTAATTACCTATAATATACATAGGGATCATACCCAATTTAATAGATTTTTATATTTCTTATGAACCATGAACTTCCATATGATCCTTCATATTTTAATAAGAAAAATATTACTACATTGATACCTAATTAAAAAGATAATGTTGCCCTAAATTAAGAATTTTCATGATAACATTTATTAAATAATTAATTTATATATCATATTCCACATGTAAAACATTCAATGATGATTTATCAGTTTGATTCAAATAATCATCCACTTTTTCGTTTTACTGTGATGATATTGTTTTGTGAAACCATAATCCTTAATTATTTATATTTATCTTATCTCCCTAATATTAAAATCTTCATCATTGAATATATACTAGAGAATTTAATTATCTGTATATATTTCACATTTCTCACCATATAGATGATTCCACAATATAATTAAATAAAAAATATTATATCTAGATCAGGATAAAGTTTTTGACAATGTTCTATAGTTCTTTTCAATTCAAGAGATTCATACCAAAAAACATAATCATTATACATCTGGAAACAATGATTCAAATCAATAAAACATCATTATATAAAATTATTTACTTTTATAATGTCTAATAATAAATCATTAACCAATAATATTTTTAATTCCCAAAAACAATCAAAATATTCAACATTCTATGTTAATATTACATTTTTATAGTTAATATTTTTATTTAACTAAAAAAATGTGATAATAAATCTACAAACTATTTGTTGTAATTTGAAATCCCAATAAAACATTGAATCTCATAGAAATTTTTAGGTCTTTTACACTCTTCAAAAATATTATTTAAACTAATATCAACAATTATTATATATTTAGAAAAAAATTCTCAATGAATTAAATCGACTACTAATAAAATACCCCATTTACTAAATTTCTCAAACAAGTTATTTTTTTAATTTTTGTAGTTCAATACATATATGTTTCTCAAGATCATTTTATATTTTTATGTATTATAGAATGAAATAAACTTACCTAAAATTTATCCATATGATAATATAATAATTTATTCATTATATCCATAAATATAATGATCATTCTTGTTTGGACAAATGGAATACCCAAAAACTAATAATTTTAACACATAGTCTCTAATTAAAACATTGTAATGTCTACATCCACAACTTTTAGATAATTTTATGTAGACCTGAGATAAATCTTTGATAAATAATGATATCCATATATCTCATATAATAAGTAATTTAAAGGAGGGAAATGGAACATATTTATAATGATGATATTATTGAGAATTTTATAATAAATTTATGGATTTATTTAGTTATCCTTTCATTTAACAAACTGATTAAGGGGAACCCCTAGAAAATTCTAGGTTGTTTGAAACTGTTATCATCCAAATCGTGTTACATCGTTTTCAATTATAACTTTAGAATTGAAGGAATTTCAGATAGATTTTATAAAATAAACATGGCCTTAAAATATAAGAGAAAAGTAAACTAAAATTCTCGATCATTAATAGCACTAATAAAATTAGAAGGGAAACATGTACATATTCATTTACTACTAGAAAAATAATCTATTTGAACAATTCCATTCATCCCAAAAAAACATGGAAGATGATATTAACTTTGATCCTCTATTTTTTCATATACTTGATTTATTATAAATCTTATGAATTGATAATTATATATAAAAGAAAATTAATTATAAAAAATAATTAAATTGACTCTAAAATATATTTTTGACATCCTGACCAGAATAAATGGGTCTGAGTTGGGATACTACAGTACCACATGTATGCCTCCCCATAATTAAGAGGATGCCAACTATAAGTGAGGGTCTGAGGTGGAAAATTTGGTAGACTATAACCTTTGTATCAATTCATTGGATCATTAATCAACAGAAACAATATAAATAATCATAGTTAAGTGAGGAAATTTAAATATAGCATACATGCAATGTAACCGCTACACAATGTAGAATGAATGATCAATTAAATAGTAGAAAAAAATAGAAAGTAAATAACATTACATCACAAGGAAGGCATCCAAACATCCGAGTCCTTCGAAGGTTATACCCCTCCTAAGGTAAACATTGCATTTCATACCTAACAATTGTCTATGATTTATCATAAAATGTTCTGTTTTAGAGTTATTAAATTATTTTCATCATAATAAATAGATATAAATTCTATTCCCAATATGACATCAAACCCTAAAATAAGTATGACCAAAAATTTTGAATGAAATACCATTCGACTAATTATAATAGGAATATTTAAATAAATTACAATAATACTGATATTATCCCTGGGAATTGTTTCTAAGTGTTATAAAATCATTTCTGGTGATGGTATTTTCATTTTACAAGAATATTAATTCACATAAAAGCATTTGGGGATCCTAAACTATACAAAACGATAAACATATTATTAAAAAACATGAACTGTACTTGTAACCAATTCCTTGGAGGGACCTATATCTATTGTTGTATAATAAGAATACAAAATTTGAACTTCTAATTTTTTGATCATTTGAAATCACTACCAGACTGAATAACATCAGACAAGCATTAGAATTATGTTCCAAGTTATTTAAATTATAACATTTAAATTCCATATTATTTTTACTATAATGACCATTTCCATTTATCTCTTCGTCAGATTCACAGTACACTTTTTCATATTGAAATTGATAGAACTTCAAATATCAAATAATATGTTCTCTAAAATACTTATTTCTATGCTTATTGTATAAGGTTTATTTAATTTTAATTCCATTCAGATTATTCAATGAATGTTTTTTAATTTATTTTTTCATTGAACAATATTAATCTCTATTTTTTTTAAATTTCCTCGAATCCACAATGATTTCCTCAGTACACTGGACAATTTATTCATAATTCATAAACACATGAGTTACCATAGACCATCGTAATAAATTTTTCAATCCATATAAAAATGGATCATTTTTATTATCATTTTCCAAAACAGCATTCATTATGTACTATGAAATTCTAATAAAGGTAACTTCATTTGATGAAATAAATTCCACATCCTTATATATAATCTCTAAGAATTTACTTTCCACTCTATATTGAAAAAAAATCGAAATTTATTTTCAAATAGGAGATCCTTAAATTACATTCATTCTATGGAAAAAATATCCTTATTTTTTCTTATGGATCCATGTCAAATACCTCCATTGATCATTTTCACATAAAAATTATATATAGAATGTGTTACCCAATAACTCACTAATTATCCCACAAATTTAAGTATCAAACCTATAGAAATAATAAAGCCGTTATTTAATTACATAGTGTGAGGGTCAAAAAAATTATATATGGTGTTGTTTCATGAAATGAATTATAGTACACATTTTCCACTATGATGAATTTGTCCACTCCCTTACATGGGTACCACCATTAATACCCAATATCTAATAAGTGAACACTACCTCAAACATCTCTATTCCAACCATTATAGTTTATAGTTTTAGAGTGAAATAATCATCCTGATGCAATTCAATCATAACTGTCATATTTCCTATGCTTATAATCATTCAGAACATATATATATATTTAATGATTCAACATTTTAATGTATAAACAAATCTCAAGATAATGAAATCATAAATTAAAATCACATAATAGTATATTCTAACCTTGTTCTAACCATTAATGTTATCTGAACACTTATCTTAATAAAAACAATAATTAAATGTACAATTTTTAACCCATATATAAATTATTACTAAAAAGGATGAACATTCAAAAAACCACAAGATATTTCAGGTTTATTATTATATAAAATTGTCTACAAATTACATAAAAATGGTAATTTCCACATTGTTTCCATTTTTAGAACAATCCATCTAATATATAATTCCACACATGAATTATTAAAGGTAACTCCCAAAACTAAAATTCTAACATTATATACATTTCCACTCATCCGGAATCCATATGATAAGTCATCATATAATTATGTACGTGAAAAAAATCAAAAGAAGGCATAAAATTTAAGCAACTGATTAGACCACATCCAAAACATAAATAATCAACATGGAATTTAGAAATTATAATAACAAAAACATGGCATCAAATATTTTTTAAATTTCCAAAAAAAATGTTTCAAATAGATTTCATGATAATTTTATTATATTATCATAAATGAAAATATTAATTATATGGTTTTCAAGGATATTATAAAAACCATTAAATTTCATTCCACTATAAAAAATATTTTCGTCGTTAGTTAATTAATAAATAATTATACATCCTTAAAAATATAAACTCATTTAAATTAAATTTGAAAAAATGAACAATATAAAACATATAAACTAAACAATTCCCCAGAAATCTAACGTAGGAAAAATGTATTCAATACCATGTATGATACACAACACTAAGCGTGTAAGGGAAATTAATATCCCAAGAATAAATAATATATTTACTATTTAAAATAAATGTTCATTATTTTACATCTATCAATGCATGTGACACTTACTTAGTGTGAATCGTATATAGAAGTGGGTTTTCTTCAATGACATCCATCAGTTGGAAGGCCGTGTTTTGCAGAAAAATAATATATTATTAAATTATTTTTATAAGATATAATATATTCATTAAATTAGTGGTAATACATATTTTTTTCTTACATATGAATATAAATATTTTGAAATATATAAAATATATTCATTTGTTATAAAAAATATCAAAATTGATATCAGAACCAATTTAATATAATGGCGGTGTTTTTATAGTATTTTTTTATTCTCAAAAAGATTATTTATTTTGGTAAATTAAAAAAAATTGTTGAGTGATATTAATATAATATATATATTATATCTTCAATAAAATATATTTTATAATCATCCAATACAATTGATAATTATATGATATGAACAAACCTGATATTTCACAAAAAGACCAGTATTTTTATTAAGGCACTTTTACCACCATTTAAATGAGAATATATTTTATATACAATTTTAGGTAATTTTATAAATATTACATGAAGAAATATATTTAATCATTGATATTGAGTCATAAAAATTTGGTAATGGTCAACATTTGGTATTTTATGGGATGTTTCATTTTTTGATGGAATAGTGAAAAAATAATGATTTTTAATACTAAAATACCTTGTCATATAATTTATTTATAAGAATTTAAAATATTTTAAATTGGTTTTAAAGTTTAATTAGATAATTTTTTTGTAATTAAATATAATTTAGTTTATTTTAATTAATTTACCATTGAAATTGATTATAAAATCATATAAAACATTAAGATGTCTGTACATTAAAAAACTCCATAGTCATCCCATTTGGGGGATTAATTTTAAGTAAATTTAGTCACATTTTGTGATTTGAATTCAAAAAAATTGATTAACTATATGAAATAAACATAATTTATAATTTATAATAATTTAAACATAGTTTTTAACAATAAATATTAAGGAACTAATTAAAAATAATTAAAATGATTAATGTGAGAATAATCTTAATAAGGCTCTCAACCATAAACGTAAGGTCTAAAATAACCCAAAAACATGTAAGCACCAGTTGATGGGAATATTTTGAACATATCATCACTTTTATCTACTTTTTTACATTATTGGGTCCACTATATTAGGGAAAAACGTGGGTTGAATTCACTTTTCCAAAATTTTCAAGAATGTCACTCCACCGCCATTATTAAAAGGCCTCCTCTCCTGCGAATTATTAACACATCTCAAGAAAAATTTTATCCACTATGATCTAAAAAATACCCTAAATATTCATCCACTTATCATGGAATTATATCCTTTTTCATAAATCTATCCATGCAATCCCTTTGGTGAAAACCAAATGGTGATACCTAAATAGGAGGGAACCTCCTCCATACAGCTCTTTTGTTTTATTTCCATTATTCACCCCACAAACTCATTGTAATCTAAAATTATATAAAAACATTATCCTAAATATTTTGAAATTTTTTAATATATCATTTTATTCCTAAACTTACATGCACTTCCATCTAATGGGAAGCGAACTTTTCATTCTTATGTACGAAGAACTACCACCTCAAAAAATGAAGTTGTTCGTTTATCCTTTACCAACTCTTTTGGATGGGTATTATGATAAACACTCTGATTAAATAAGTTATATTTTATTTTTTAATGGATTAATAATTATTTAATTCTTTTATGACACATACATTTATGAAATCACTTTTTAAAATACAATAACATCCTTTTTTATGTGTAGACAACCACACCCTCAAATAATTGTGATTTTTTCACACTATACATTGAATTTATAAAGGTTTGTTTTAAAAATGATTAAAATATATTAAATATATATGATAATGGAAGTATTATATACATATATATCATTTAAATTTCAATATTTAAAAATGTAAAATAGATAAAAGTATTGTTCATGCGTATGTATGACATACTGTCTCCATGAACTGTACAATTCATTTCTTATCTAGAAATATTGTAGATTATTTTAAATACACATATACATAATATAAATTAGACATAACTAATATTTTACATTCTGGAGATTAATAATCCATGATCTACCTTATATTAAAAAAATGTATCAAGTCAAAACATACATGATAAAATTTTCAATTAATAAAAAAAAGTGAAAATAAATATTATTAAAAATAAATGGGTAATAAAATATTATTAGAACTAAATTTATGATATTATACATATGATTATGGTTTCAGTATTATTTAGTGACATTTATAAATCCATTATATAATATTTTAATGGATATTCTCCCAAACAAAATTCAATGTAATGCATTTTGTCTCAATTTACATTCCATTGACAATTATTTGTTATTATGAACCTAGTTTCTTTTATATGGGGTATATATATTTTTTGATCATGTTATATCATGAATATATTTATCCTCATTATATTATATGTTTTATTTAATTTTATTCTATCATGGATATTACTGAGAACATTTTTAGTGAATATCATTGAAACTTCACTAACTTTTATGACAGTTAACATCACTTAAAACAATCACATTATTTTTTTCTACCTAATTTATTATATATGGTGTCAATATAATAATATTTTAATGCAATACCCTGATTAATTTATTCTTGATTATTATTTTTTTTTTTAATTTTTTCATCAAAGGGGATCCGAGTAAAAATTCCTCAGTTGATAAGATTTTCATAACCCAATTTATCCATTAAGATATATTACTTCTCCATTATCATTAATATTAAATGATTATGTGTATAATGAATTTTTATAATCTATTTAGTTATTCAAAATTATTTTTTTGGATTTATAGTTTATACACATCATCTAATGATTGATTTATTCTCACTCCAAAATTATAATTATTTTATGACTTTACTTTACAATTTCATTTTTAAGTATTTTTTTCACATGAACTTCTATAAAAGGAAATAATTTGGTAATTTTTGAATTAACCCTTTAATTTCAATCTCTTATGATTGTTCACAAACTTTATCAATTATTTTTAACTTTTCTCCCAACTTTGTTTCTCAAAATGATTAATTATTTTTTAAGGAAATGAAAATTGATTTCTCTATTTAGTTGGAGAACATGTTTTACTCTAAAATCCATGTTTTATTAATATAATGTAACATTTTTTAACATCTTAAAAGTTATTTTGTAAATAAAATTTTAATTATATTATATTTTACCAATATTTTAAATTTAATAATATTTTCAATTTCCAAATAAGAAATTTTTTAACCATTTTACCATGGAATAGGAATGATATTTTTAAATTGTACGAGACTTACATATTAACCACTATCATTTCTTTGATTCTTCCATTGTTTGTTGATTACAATTATTTCATATGTGATTCTGAAAGAAAATTTTTTCCACAGTGTTTTTTGAAATGAATAGGATATTTCCATTAACTAATTTTTTAAATATCATTTTTTTGATTTCATTAACAAAAAAATAATATATTTTTACTCAATTAGGTATATGTTTTATTAAAACCATCATTATTATTCCTCTATATGTTTAATGATAAATTTTTATAAAGACAATATTGACATTAAATTCCTTAATTCCTTTTTATTGACCTCGAAATAATAAATTTCCTATGATCATCTAACATTGAATTACCATTAATTATTTATATCATTGGTCATGGATATGTTCATTTTGTAAACCATATATCTTATTATATATTCTTTTGAAATTAAAAATTATTTGATTATTTGGGGAAATAATAAAAAATCAGTATCTTATATTCTATAAGGATATTCATTAAGGAAAATTATTAAATATATTATTCAATGTATAAAGAATTTTGAGGACATGTATGACATTGGGGGGGGGGGGGCAGATGTAGATATACCAATGAGGCATCAGTTATCTAACAGGACAATTATGTTGGCTAGCCAACATAGATGGTTTTTTAACCAATATGCTAAATCATCTTCTATAATGTCTTGGCGATAATATTTCCATATAACAAGGAATCATGGAATCCAATAATTAGGAATTTAAATCATTTAATTTAATTTATTATCAATCTATGATATTTTTCATTGACATGTTTATGAATATATTTCATTTTAAATTCATTGATTTAATGGAATGTGTCTCAGGTTCTTACCATTCTGTATTACTTTTTATTTATCTAGTTATTTTATTAGCATGTGTTTCCAGTTGTTACCTTTACCTATTTTTTATTAACACCCTTCTTAGTTCATTGATTACTTGGTATGTGTTTTTAGTTATTAACCATTCAATGATAAGTTTTCCCATCAATTCATTTTTTATTCAACGATACATTTCATATATTGAAAATTTGATTTCAAAATTATCTTTTTTTCATTTCCCCTATAATACAATATATATACTAATAAATATATGAAATGATCATCTAGATGGAATAATGTTTTCTTGTAGAGATTAATAATTATGTTATAACTTGTGTATTAATTTCCAATGTAATACTCATGCATACATCTAGTTTACCAAGAATACAAAAATAATTTTTCCACTGGGATTTGATTCCTTTTAATCATGACAATTTAATAGTAGTAGAAACCAGCATTGTGTTTTTGGGTTCACATCTCTACAGTTGGTATGAAAATACATTTTTTATCAATCATCAGTACTAGATTTAAGAAAAACTAGATTAGAATAAAATAACTCTATTTTAGAATATGTGGTTAATTATATAATAACATCCAATAGTGTTATTTAGATGTTGATTATGTAGTTTTCCTCGAAATATATCCTTGTATTGATGCTTCATGTTGACATGGATTTCGATCATATATACATAGGAGTAAGAAATTTGAAAATGTGAATCAGGGATTACTTAGTGAAACCTGATACACGACAATATGTCTTACTCTGAACCTATTATGAAACTCCTGGAGAATATTCTAAAAATAATTTAGATTTGTTAGTAAAAAAATATGAAGTATTTGAATCAATAATGATATATTAATGATATAGTTTAATCCCAATTATTTATTAATTGAATATAAGGTGACCTAACTTAGATATCCAATAAATGATCATATTAATTTTCCTCTATAACAATTGTCATCCACACAATGGTTTTCAGTTTTAGAAAATTCCATCTTCTAAATTTAAAAATTTATACTAAGGAAGGACCTATATTGAAATAAATGTGATAGCGTAAATATCTATTGGGGTTGTATTGAAAAATGAACATAAAATGTATTTGTTTATTAACCTTATTTCAGGGTTATTCATTGTATTTATTTCATAAACTATATTTATATGTTTTTATAAAAGTAGAACATGTATAAATGGTGAAAAACCATCAATTCTGGAAGGGTCCTAGGACATTAACCCATGAGTGAAGGATGGTATGGGTTTAATTCTAAAAACTAACCTATGAAATGTCCTGGTTAATATGTCATTGTTTTTTGTTAAACGATTTAGTGAATAAATATTAATGATCAACAATTGGTGTTACTTTTTCAGTTTAGTGATTACTTAATTAAATACATTATATTTGGAGAGTAGTTGGAGACAAATGTAAATAATTTTCACTATTGTATGGCCTTAAAATACATTAAATGGATATTTTAGTGATTTAGAGATCAAAGATAATTTTTAGAGACCCATTTCTTAAGGTAAGGGATGGATTATAATTTGATCGAACCATAACAAAAAAATGGAATTTCTCATCATAAATTTAAATTTATGTTGTGTGTAAATTTATATATATTGATATGTAGTAAATAAATTACTAAAAATGTAGAGAATGATCTTAAATAATGTTCTCCTGATACCTCAATATCCATTGAATATAGGGTCATCAATATGATCTCAGCTTTATGTCTTTAATGCCGACAATTTTCTAGTGATCATTTAATTGTTTTTTATTGGTGACCTCAACCACTGGCAATAAATATTTATGCTTTTTATAAAAGTAAAAATCTCTCAATGTAAGTATCGTATTTACTTGGATGAACACTAACACGACAGCCAAACATGTGGGTCATATAGCCTTAAGAGTGTCTCCTAATTTTCTAGAGGTAGTTGACCAGATCCTAGAGTCTTGGGAGAATAGAGTTCTAAGACTATAACCTCATGTAAGAGTATGCTGAGTGGTATTATTAGAGAATAAATATACATTAGTGAAAAAATTAAACAAGTAATGACAAAGCTACGAATGATAATTAATATTTAATTGTCACTATCGTAAAATGGTTCAATACCCAATGTTTTCATAAAAACCAATCGTATAAACCCACTTATACTGATGGTTTTTATGAACCATGGGTATATGTGATATTTTCTATCATATACCCATGGTTATTTCTAATCCTTGGGTATGGGGCACACTCTTAAGTGCGAGAAACCAATAAAATGTGTGGGAATGCCACAGGATAACCTATGCCCAAGGTTTACATTGAATTGTGGGTATAACAATGTGTATAAAAGTCTGTACTGATAGTTTTCATGAACTGTGGGTATAGGGGGTATTTTTTTGTGTATAAAAAATTATATATATTCAAATATATATTTATATAAATGTAATTATTGTTTGTATTGCGGTAGGATTCTTTGGTGTCATAGAATAATAGCGGGTTCAAATCCAACTGGAACATTTTATTATTACCCCTAGTCTATATTAATATATTTATAGAGATACAGACTATAATAAATTTACTATACATAGCAGAGTTGGTGTTTCATTACGTTATAATATTTAATTACCATGTTTGATTCCTTCCCACTAAACTTTTAGAATCGGAATATATTAAATTAATATAATTAGATAAATAGTTATTTAATAATTTATGTTTGGTCTCTTGGGTTGTGATGCATTTCTTTTTTGAATCGGAGGTCCCATGATCTATACCAAAAAAAAATTATTTTCAAAGACAGACAATAAAATTACTATAAATTGGTAAATTGGGATATATATATATATCAAAATATTTGTAAATTATGCATATTTATTGGTAAGGTGCCTTGTAATGGGTGTGCAGGTCGCGCGATTGAAACATTCGAGTCATTTTTTCTGTAATTTGTATACCAATGGTTTTAAAATTTATGGTAAAAGGAAATTAAAAGATGTCAACTGCATATAAGATTATGACATAGTGGGAAAAAGATATACATATGGTTTTTTAAACCATGGGTATAGGCTATGGCTGTATCCTAGTGACTAGGTTTCCCATGGTTCCCAGAAACATGTGTGTAGCCTTTACCCATATTTTATAAGGATATTCTTTTGGTTTTGAACTGTGGGTATATGACATTTTATCAATTGTGTATATAAATGTGATCAACACAAATTTATAAAAAACATGAATTTATTTCATTGTGATGATACATAACTAGAAACAATTGACATAGAACATGAACTACCACAGTATTATGCATGAAATTAGAATAGAACTAAAATCCTTTGTGAGTGATCTCCACAAGCATCCTTATCTCCTTCTCAGTCCATTGCTCCTAACTCTGAGGTACAAGAACACAATAAAAATAATGTACCAAATCCCTATAATAGGTACTGAGGGTACCCTATTATGGTGTTGGATAAAATATTTTCATACTGGAACACAGGATGTCAAGACTAAACTAGTCTGTTAATATAAAATAAGAAAGTGTGCAAGAATAAGGAAAAAATAACTAGATCTGAATAAAAAATCAACAACCAGTTTAGGTTTATAAGGGACACCGTACAGTTATACCAACATCAAATCAATGATGGTTTAATATTCTTATCATATTACTCTATATATATATATATGTGTGTGTGTGTGTGTGTGATGGACAGAGACATACCCACTAACGTACAACACCAAGGGATGCGATCACAATCGGAAAGCTATCTCAACTCAAATAGCACTCACAGACTTCCTTCCCAATGTTTCTCAGTGTCATTTGGAACCCAAAATGGATTCCCAGGAATTCTTCATATTAAAGTATCGAATAGTTAATTGGAAATCATTATCTAAGCTCACATAGTATCCATACATATAGATCTCCCATTCATTTCAAAATAAGAATGGAAGCTCACTCGTTCTTCCTACTCAAAGATCTAATGGTCCTATAGAAATCAAAAAGGAATCTCACAGGGCCATCATAATCAAGGGATCTCATAGTATAAATTCTCTATATCCTTTTTAATGCATTATCCTTGATAATATATAATTGGTGAGTTATTAACTTATCATTCATCCCATTATCCCATTTCATTTTATCATAAGGCATGAGGAGGAATCCTCTCATGCTCTTATTAATCCATATCTATATTAGAGGAATAATATTTTATCACAAGTGTACATGTGGAGAAAATATCATAATAATTTCTAGTAAAACCTTATCAGTGTCATTGTGAAATATAAAATTACTTTCATTAGACGAGGAGCTTTCATTCTTGTCATTATCTATAATCAAATCTTCTTCAAACCATCAGTTTCAATTAAAGAAATGAAAATAAACATTTTAACCAACCCAAATAACCAATTTCATTTAATTCCATAGACCAAAAAAATTACATTTATAAATATCAAATTACATGAAATGTATTATTGAAACACTTTGTATTCCAACTTTGAAAATTTCTAATTTAAGGAGGTCCAACAACAATGAGGTGTCATGAGATACATTTAAACCTCATGTAAAAAGTGGGAACACATTTCATAACTTCAATGATGTCCATGTCTCAATATGCTATTTACTAAACCATAACATCTATACCTAAGAGTAGAATAAAGGAAATAAGTCAGGAACTCAAAAAATTCTAATCGCTACTTTTTAGTTGGATGATAGTACACATTTATTGATGGGGTTTCATTATAAAATCATCAAATTTTTTATAAATCAATTCATTTGTTCCACTGAGAATCTCCTCCAATTCACTAAAGGAACTCATTTTAGAAAAACTATTATTAATTGTAAATAATTAATTAGTGGTGTGAAATGTATTAATTAATGAATTAATAAATTTAATGTTCTAAAGAATGGGTCCCTACCTCCAGATGTATACCATTCACAACTGATCACTTAGCACTTGATCATTTTCACTCGAATATTCTCCACAAAATCATGAACATACATTATTAAATATATATATACCCCATAATCTATTGTACATATTCCCCTTACCATTGAGTAATATGTATGGGGATGATATATATATATATAAATAGAAACATTTATACATAGGTATTTGACTGAAATCACTCCATGAATCGCCAAACACTCTAAAATCATTTACTAAAGATCCTAAACCACTACATGACACAAAAAAAATAGGTGAGTCCAAGCAGTAGAAATAAAACCTCCCCTATAATAGCAGTGGAATGCCGAAATAAACCAAACATCATCACCTTCTATGGTGGTTGTTAAAATACTTACAAGGGAGTCCTAATAAACCATTCGCACAACCTAATAAATGGATAAAACTACAAATTGCTCAACCCTTAACCCAAAGGATACTTCCAATCCTCACCATGTGATAGGAAGCAAAAAAATGGCTGGAATGGGGATAAAGAATGAAGGAAAGAGGCCACCTTATAGGATTTAATTAGAATCTGGTAGAGATCCAGATGAAATCGATGAGCCTTAGAGGAGCCAAGGAAGGGGTATGTCACACCCCTATAGAACCTAGAGGTGGGTGTTGTGCGAGTGAATTGAGGGGAGAGGTGGATTTAGGTTTTATATTATTTTCATTAAATTTTTTATTTAAATAACATAATTTAAATAAAATGGCTAAACACATGGTTGGAAAACAAGGTTTATCTAATAGTGTGCCATTTACTAGTATAATGAGGCACCCAGTATAGGTTGGATGCATTGTTTGGAAACTATGTTCTAGCCATGCAATGAATAGTGTTATGGTACATCCCAATAGCCACTATCCATGTGGGATAGGAACATGTTTTTTAGAGAATGAGCATCCCATACGACAGACTCTGTCTACATGCATAAGGCCACACACATTCTTATTGGGTGAATCATGGTTTCAAACAAATAGTGCAAAATATACAGACCATTTAAAAGTTTATTTCCCCCTTTCATCCCTACTAAGACATTGTGAGACACATGAGAAACTTTGTTTTACATTACCCAATATTAATAGCATCACATTGAAGGGAAACAGTAGTTGTAATTATGTTTAAAATTTTCGGTTTATTAACAACCAATCCATTAAATGAAAAACTCAAATTTTTCTACATTTTTTTCTTTTTCAAAACATGAATTGTGAAAATATTTCCACCATAGTACATCTCACACTACATATGCCTTAGGGAAAAAATATTTAGAACCCGACCAACAAGGGATGTGAATCTTAGATTAAAAGACTGTGTTGCGTTTTGAAATGACTAATGCACCTCAGAGAACCATTTATGTGCCTTCCAAGTAGACCTTGTATACTAGACCCAATGATCATTTTACAACCAAAATACTAAAGATACACTCATCTTATATCATTTAAAAATATAAATAATCACATAGTATTGTTGTAAACAATTTGGCCAAAGGAACTTACCAGCTCAGACTGGAACATTAGAAGAAGCCAATTACATTCAACAAAAATTCCCAGAGTAGGAATTTCCAACAAAACACACCGTAATAATTCTCATGATTCTTTTTTACTGATTTCCCAAATGGTTAATATGGTTGATTACCTCATTGACCTCAATTCCCATGTTGAGCTATATTTTCATGAAACTTCACATCTGGCATAACCCACAAACATATCTTCCTAACAAAATTCCAAAGACAGTCCTTCACCGACCATACATTTTGGAAGGTGGGATAACAGGCCAAGCCACATTAGTTGAATTACCACTCTCGAGATTCTTGGATTAGATGGTCGTCATATTACATGAGAACTATTACTGATTCTTCCAAGTCATCTCACATTCAACAAAAACCCATCCACTAATGTCCATTACCAACTTTCAGTGATGTCACTCGGTTAAAACATCACCTGGACTTCTAAATATTTATGGCTAGACATGATCAGAGCTATTATCCAGTTCCAACGAACTAGAATTAGAACCCATTTAAATGAAACCTCAGAGCCCAAAAATGGTTCTCAGGTCAATCTAGATTCATCAAACTAGATTATAATGGATCTAACCCTAGGTATTCTATACTTTATAATGATAATAGATACATTGTAACAAGGACACAATATCCACATTAGATCATTGAATGATCCTAGAACTACATCTTCTCGGCGATCGAGTGATGGAAGATATCGCTATCATACAAGTGTATATATAAATAATTCATACATGGGAACCTACGTGTAACATAAAATCACCAAGCCTCAATGAAAACAATGTTTTAGTGTGAAAAACCTAAATATATCCTCCCAACAAGCTCAAAAGCTCTTTAGAACATTATTATGGCCTAAGACTTCTGCTCTCATTGTTCATCAAGGATGATGTCATGATAGGGGCATGATATTCTCTTGGAAGAATACACTAATAGGAATTAAATGGGTTTTAATCTAACATACCCAACAATAAGACCAATGAACATTTGTACCACAACTTCTTAACTTGAAGGAATAAACTCGTCTTCACATACCGATGCTCCATAATTTTAAACGAATCACATCAACTATTTCTATGTAAGGATTTATGTTATTGTCCAATATTTAACCATTTATGTCTATCCTTAGCCAATATCACTTTTTGAGGGTTTATATATATAGCATACCATTTTCATTTTTGTGAACCCAATAAAGCAGCAAGATGATTATATACTCACTATCTCCAAGACCATTAACACATGATCGACTAATTCTAAAAGGTCCTTATTTATTTTAATACCTTATACTCATAATGATAAGAATTTACAATAACCATAATGATTCTCCCCACCTTAAGAGATTATTATTCATCAGTATGAAGAGAAAAATTGGCCACTCATAAGTGTGATAGGCTATATTCACCTTAAACGAACATTTGATACTCCCTCGAGTCATGCATATAATGAAAAATAAGTTTAAAATAAAACCAACAACAAAAACGACCAGCATGTCAAACACCTATTTTAATTGGAAGTCATCTGTAACATTGGGATGAACTAATTTATCATCTAATAGGTCAATCTACTATATTGATGACTCGATCACATTCTCAGTAGCACAAGGCTCAATAATTTAACCAAACTCAACCCGTTCATCACGCCATTAATAACATGATATCCACCATGTATGTCAACACATAGTACATAGATGTTACATGATAAAATAGAACATACTACATACTAGAAATAGAATTATCAGCCATATGATTTCATATATTAGATGATCTTCACAAGAGATTTAGTTAAGAGTTGTTCATCCTCATATGACATTTCCTTTGGAGAACATCATTCCTGATCCTCTACCACTAAGGAAAATAAAGGTCTATACAACCTACAAATCAGTCTAGCATGATCACGCCATGTATAATAAACTGAATAAATTCATTACTTGATTCATACCCCAGTATCAAAGGCCAAGACATTTCTGAAAAAAAAATTGTATCATGGGAGTAATTAGGAAGTAAAATTCTTATAAGAGACAATGACACCCAAACAACACAAATACCAGATAGCTAATAATAATTAACAATGCATTAAACTCTGGGGTGATACCTACCATGGGATAGCCCCCTATTATAGCATGATTGTTTTTTTGTCAGTAGTTCACACAGAATTGAAGTCACTAGGTTCAAAATCCAATCATATAAGCTATTTCTAAAAGTAAAAGGTCATTTCCAAAACTCTAATAGTTCTGTTCCAAGGAAACTGAAAGGGAAGATAAAACTATCCTTACCTTAGGGTTTATATAGATGACACCCCCTAGTGTTCCATTTTCAAGACCATTTACATTTATTCACTTTTAATATTTAATCATATAAATATTTATATCATAAAATCATGTACCATTTTAAAATAGAAAAAAAGTTACATGATTCATCTATTTATCAAAGTAAAATAGGAAAGTGACAGAAATTTTGTTTTTCAAACATTTAACATATTTGAAATCCTTTCATAAATATGCAATAAATAATCTATATTCATCTTTAATAGAAAATTAAGCCTAAAAGGGAACCATTTTAACCAACCTATGATCATCAAAATGAAACCCAATTATTGTTGTTAAATTATTAATGTTTAAAACCCCCAAATTGGTTAGCTAGTAAAAAACATTTCCTAACTGACATATTTCGGCCTAGTTGAACCTTTACTAGTTAACCACTTCACATTAGATAAAAATTAAACATCCCTTTATATTTATATCTATTTCTAAATATATCATGTCATTACATGTAATATGGGTTTCCATTTCCCAATTCATGATACACCAAAAAACATCATTAATTCAAAATTGCCTCCCATTAATTGAATTGAATGTCATTTAAAATTTTAACATTCTCAATATACAATTGTAATATCCTATGGGTGGACATATTCTAGTCCATAAAGTTCTCATACAGTTTAAATGTAGATTTTTTGTACCATTTAATCAATATAAATTCACTTACCAGCTATTCACAAGGATATGAATACATGGGATTTTTTTCTATTTATCAAGGGCCCATTTACATAATAAATAATCCTAGTTGTGGTTTAATTTTAAACCAATTAATTTTATGCCATTACAAAATTTTCAAATCAATACAGACCCATCTTATCACTATAAGAAGATAAAACATAAGAGTGAGATGTAATCAGAAAATAATGTCATATCAATCACAAAAGCATTCTATAACAAGTAGTAAAAATAGATGCATGCTATAACATACGACCATGGAATATAAAAATGTCATGGAAGACATGTTTAATTAAAAGAATATAGAAATAACAAATTAGCATGTTATATATTTAACAATTATATGAATTTTCCAATCATGGTACCAAACTACGAATGGAATACCACCCAATGCACACAGCCAAACATAGTTGGAAACCTAATAATACCACTACATAGAATGGAATATGCATGAAATGTTAACTTTCTCTATGCCTAATATGATTCTTGAAATGATACATCCTTGACGAACCAAGATAATGGTAATTTTCAATAAAATTTTATAAATTATCATCAGTTAAAAGTACAGCAGTCACTCTAGGGGATATTAAAACAACAATAATAGAAAACAACAAGAACAATAGTCTCATCCCATGTCACGTGGTAATTTCCCACAAGTGGAGTTATATGTCCTGAAAATGGCTATTACCCATGCACAAACACATTCTTATTCTCTTATCTACGAACACAAAATAATAAGACCAAGGAAAATTATTCATCTTTTGATACAGCTTCATAACATCCCAACATGAATGACCACTAAAATGGTAGTCAGACTGGTGGGTCACATGGCCTCATGTGTGTCTCCCCATATGCCTAAGGATGTTAAATAGTTATGAGGGTAAAAGAGGATATTGTCAGGATAACATTACATCCAGTCAAAGTATGAATAGTGGTATTATCAGATAATAAGCAGTAGACATCTGCAGAAACTGTAATTAAATAAAGGGAAATAAGTGGATGAAAATTAATATTTTATTTAATATAGGGGTCTAATTCCAGTTTATAAAAAACATGCATTAATTTTATATTGATTATACAAAATTGAAAAGAATTTTCATACCACAGGAAACAACAATGTATTATACATAAAAATAAGAAATTAATTAAAAAACTCAAAAAGAGACCTCTAAAGGACTCCTGAGATCATGATAAATCATTTCCTCTTTACTCACGGGTACAAGAACACAACAACAAGAACAATATAGTGATCTGAAAACATAAGGCCCCGTCATGTAACAAGAAACATGAGTAGGGCGTGACAAACAATAATATTAGGTTGAAAACCACAATGTCAAGCCCAAACCATTCAATTAATATAAATCAATATGGTGTGCATCTATAAGTAATTAATAACCATATCTGAATAACTAATCAATAACTCATCAAGGTTCCTAAGGGACCCCTGGCAGCTCTACCTTCTTCGGATCATACCCATTTTAATATTTTAATATTGTCACTATATATATATATATGGGATGGACTGAGATGTACTAATGAAAATTCAATTCCAAGGGATGTTCTCAGATTCTTACCCTTTCCACAACTCCATGACATATCATGGTCTTCCTTTCCATGGTTTCTCATGATCATTTGGGTCAAAAAATAGAGGCTCAGACAGTCTTTCTATAGAAGAATCTCTTGCAACAGTTTAAATTAATGTGGATGCGCACAAGGTCTTCATTCTGAAGCCTCTAATGGTCATTTGGTGATAAAAATTGAAGCTCACATGGTCTTCCTACTCATGTATCTCATAGTTCTTCGAAAATAAAAATTAAATCATACACAGTCATCCTACTCAGTATATATCATTGTCTCGTGGCTCTAGAACCTTTGTATGAATTAATCATTCCTAATATATAATGCATGGGGAATTAAAATATCATGAGTCCCAGTCGATATTTTTATTTCTATCTCAATTCATGAGACATAAACCTCTCATTCTATTATAAATCCACATATGCATAACATCCATATTCATTTTTCAAAGTTATACCAAAGGAAGAACATCTAAATCATTTCAATTAAAACCATATCAGAGGAACAATCACATATACAATTCAGCTTATGAGATAAGGACCTTTCACGCTTTTCATAATCAATATTCAAATACACATAAATTCAATTTATTTGAATTAAGAATGAAAAATCGTTTTTCATAACCATTCCACATTAAAAATTCCATTTATTTACATAGACCATGAAAATTACATTTATAAAAATAAAAATAAAAGAACAGATTCATGAAAACATTCCATATTCCTAGTTAGGAAATTTTCTATTTAAGTAGGTCCCACACTAATGATGTATCATATGTAATATTTAATAATCACATAAAAATGGGAAAAACACATTATTACTTCAACAATGTCCAGGTCTCAACATGATATTTACCAATCCATAACATCAAAAATTAAAATAATAACTATGGAAATAAAATAGTACAATATAAAATTATTATCACAACATTTTATCTTGAAGAAAGTGAAACACTATTGGTGGGATTTTATTATTAAATCTTCTAGTGTTCTATAAAACATCTCATTTTTTCAATTAAGAATCGAATCTAACTCACAAAAGGAAATATTTTTAGAAAAAATGTAATATTCATGTAAAATTACTAATTAGAGGTGAAAAATAAATTAACTAATTCATTAATAAATTTAAGGTTCAGTGGATAGGACTCAACTTAATGAAGATGACAAAGGCTTGCTGAACACTCAACAATTTATGATTTTAACCTGAAGCATCTCCACACATTAATGCACATACATTACTCTATATATACTTCTTAATCCAATGTACATATTCCCCTCTCCATTAGGGACAATGTAAAGGAATATATATATATATATAACAATGTATATGAATGAAGTCCCTCCCAATATATATGTGCGCGTGTGTGTGTGTTCCCCTTGATAAAATTATCTGCAATCAATTACTACTGTATTTAAATCACTAAATGAACCAAAATAAAATAGGCAAGACCATGTAGTGGAAATTAAGCATCACCTATGATGTGGATGCATGAAAAATTGAACCAAATTGCTTCTCGATCAATGGGGATTGATGGAATACACACAAGGGAGTTCCTAGAGTCCATTCCCACAACCTAACAATGGATGAAAAACAAAAATAGGTCAACCCTAAATCCTACGATATCATCTAAACCTCCCGAGGAAACGATAAGATTGTAAAATGGGTGAAATATTGATAGATATTAGAGGAACAAGGTTACCTTGAAGGATAAAGAATAATTGGATGGAGATCTAGATGAAATTGATGATCCAAATAGGAGTTTAATAGGGGGTGCACCGTGCACCTATGGCTCTATAATTTGGGGTGTCACGGGAGAGAGGAGAGTAGAGATGTATATTTAGGTTTTTATTAAATTTTATTTATAATTTCGGATTAAATAACATATTTTTTGAAATATGGGCTATGTGAACGGTTTGTGCTACAGAGTTTATCAAAATATGTTCCAACTATGCGCCATGTACAAGGAACATGAGTAACCTCTCATGGCCTTGCCACACAGTTTTTAAAATCTGAACCAACCAGCAAATTAAGAGTAATGGGGTACTACTAAATAGATACTAACTATGCAGGATAGGTGCACATTTTGGTAAACCGTGAATATGATTTTTCATAACCTTTTTCCACCTGAAAAAGGAAACAAGAGTTTCTTTTTAGGGGTAAATAATTTTATTCAAATCCCGTGCCCTATTTTGACCCTTTAAATGTTCATTTTCTTGGTACAGAGCTCTTGAAACTCCTCTAGATTCCCAGGAATATACTCAGGCCTTCAACCAAGCCCAAAAAAATCAAATTGAATGGTTCCATCTCCTTTAATTATGTTCAAATGATCAGTTTTAAAAATGACCAATCCTGCAAATGAATATCTCAAATTTCTCTGATTTTGTTTGGTTCAATTTATTGATCATTACAATTCCACCGATGATCTTGTACATACATACACAGTTTAGGTTATTTTATGTGGCCATTGTATGTCCCATTACCTCTTTTTATATGTTTTTCTTATGAACCCTTCAATAGACGTGGCATTTCAAAATTTGAAATATGAATCAATTTATTACCAAGGTTGATTTTAAATTGTGTTTTAAGAAATTTAATTAATATATGGAGAATATGTCTCCCTAAAAATCAAAAGTATGATAATTTTATTCGATAGCTGGTATGACACAAAACACCAAGCGTGTAAGAGAATATAATATCCAAATAATTTATAATATATTATCTATTATAAATAGTATCAATAAATTTTATAGTTTTTAATGAATTCGACACTAATTTATCGGTCTTCGCATGAAACAATTAGTTTTCTTTGATGACTTCTATTACATAAAATTCCAAGTAGTACTGAACAATAATATATTATTAAAATAATATTATAAGATATATCATAGCCTCTAAATTAAAGTTTGATAATAGTTTTTACTAAATTGTGAAAATATATGGTTCAACAATTATAAAATGATTTCATTTGTTACAGAATAAATAGAATTGGAAATAAGAACCAATTGAATAAAAAGGGAATATTTTTTTTAGAAAATAATTTTTATGCTCAAAAACCCATTTTTTCCTAATGAATTAAATTGATTAAAATTATTTATTGATATTACTGTAATATATATTATATAACCCCGAAACTCTTTTTTATATAAATCTAATGTATATTATAATAGTATTATACTAATAAACCCAATATTATATATAATTATCTATATTTTTATTAAGGTACTTTTATAACCTTTTAAGGGGGGTCCTATTTTAAATCATATTTTTTTAACTTTAATAAATATTATATGTCAAAAAACATAATATTTAAATTATAAACCTAAAAATTAGGTTACAGTGTGGTTTAAATATTTTTCTATAATGATTCGTATTTTTAGGAATTGTGAAAAAATATTGATGTTTTATTGAATGGTTGTTTTTAATCTAATTTATTTATCAAGTTATATCATATTTTAAACTGTTAATAATGATTAATTAGATTAAATTTGTATTCATTAATCTAATTTAGGTAATTGGGATAGATTACACATTGGAGTTGAACTTAAAACACGTCAATATTTTGGATGTTTTTACTTTAAAACATCCATCACTGTCCCATTTGGATGATTTAGTTTAAGTTAATTTCTACCACTTCTCCCATTGAAAGTTTGACAAATGGATTAAAAAAATTTAACAATAATAATTTATAATATATAGTAATATCAACAAATATTTTTACCAAAGAAATTTCCAAATGTAATTTAAATTAATTATAACAATTTATATTAAATTAATCTTAAAGGAGGAATAATCCTTAATCTTAAGGGCCCAAATAACCTATAATGTTTTCCAAGAGACATTTAATTACTATATTTGGACAATGTACAACCATTTATAGAAATAGTTACATTACATTATCTACTATTTATTGGAAACACATTGGAAGAATCCCATTTTTCAATATTTATAAGAGTGTCACTCCTCCTCCACAATAAAAGGCCTCCTCTACCCCAAAATCCTTAGGACACTCATGCCAATTTAGATTCTAATGTATTAGCACATTTCTCTGTAAAATACCTCCCCTGGTCTTAAAATCCTAAATTTGGACATAAATATATCCATGGAATCCATCTAGTACAAAGCTAAAGGTGTAATCAGAAAAAGAGATAACATCCTCCCTCAACCTCTTTAGTTATTTTTCTATTCTACAATAAATAAAATATTCTTATTCAGTTATTATATAAAAAAATAAGTATACTACATATACTAATATTTTTTATTGTTATCTTTGGACCTACACATACACACACATCCATATAATGAGTAACTAACATACCGTTTTTCTGTAACGGTAATCAACCGTCTGATGATGAAAATTTGTTCGTTTTTACATTACCATCTATTATGGTTGGGAATTTTTATGGAATTTATGTTTATAAATTTTGTTAAGGATATTAATAATTTTTTTGCACTTTTTTAATTATTTTTTCACATACACCTTTTTCGACTCAATTTTTTTGGAACATGATAATGTTGTTAGTGGAAGTGTGGACTACCACTCCCTCAAATAGATGTGATTCGTCCACATTTTAGAAGAAATGTATGAAGGAAGCTGTTAATATACGTATGTAATTTCTATGAATTATATATGATACTTTGATTATAATTATAAGGCCCCACCCTTAAAACTTACTTAATCTTGAGTTATTACAAGATTACACATGGATGATATTTTTAGGTTTAGAGTTTTAGATAATTAGATCATAAAACTTGCATTACATTCCACATTTAAACAAAGTGGTTACATAAAATATAGTATTCATTTTTCCCATCAACGGAAACATATTTAAAATAAAACATGGATTCTTTCTTGACACATCCTTGACTCTATCATCATATCACGTACCCTTCCCTTGACCTGTGAAAAACATTTCAAAAACTTGGGATGACCATAAAAATATCAGTAAGGGATATAAAAATATGGAAAGGAAACATGAGTACATGTATACATAAGAATGAAATCATACTTTACCCATAAAACATAAGCACTTTAACATACCTCATAAATTTTTTGAATAAATCATAGAAATCATAAGACATAAAGGTAACTCGAGTCATTCATAACATTCTTACGTAGGGAGTAACCCTCTTGGTTACGTTTGGAATACCCACCACAGTATATTCCCTAAATCTCTTTGGAGAAACCTTGACATTTCTCTTCTTCGCGTTACCCAATGCATTGGAGAGCTATATTGGGCTCACCCACCCTTATTTTATCACGGAACCACCCGTATTCATAAACAATGCCCAAGAACCATAAAATAATAATAGAACATAACTTAAGCACAATGGAAAGATAAAATTCCCACATTGTAATAACAATATAACATTTTAAGATATTTAAATAATGAATCCATTCTAAAAACCATTTTCAAAACCAATTAAAACATTTAATAAAGAGATTTTTGAATCAATGTGTCCCATACCACTTTGAATCTTTTAACATTTTAAACCATTAATATCCATATAAATAAATCCTTAAAAACATTTTGAAAAAATGGATATTAATGAGAAATATTTATATGAATAAATCATTAAAACCTTTAAAATGATATTTTAGTTAAAGGGTTTTTAACAAAATGAGAGACACTTGAATACAATAATTAAGGAATAACATTTAATCATAACTTTATAATATCATGAGAATAAATGGATTCAGGATATAATATTCCAAAGGATAGTATATACACCATATAAGAGTGAATTGGTGCATAACAACAATGAAGTCTCAATAGAAATGTAAAATGAGATGAAATCCCTTATAAAGAAGGTATCCTTAAATTAAGGATAAATCAATCTCATAATTATGTGTGACAGATATAAATACACCCAATATAAGTGGATATTAAGTGTAAAACAATCATAGGTTATTCACACATATTCATAGAACAACATATTCAAGGAGTTAAAGTTTATCCCAAAGAATCAAAATTGGGTTAAGAAGTTCCCTTGCAAAAATTTGACAGCGTAACGGCATCACTACAAAATTAAGAAAATGAGTTGATGAGAGATAAAAAGGGTATCTCATCACATGGAAATAAAATTTACATCAATAAAGATATATAATAACATATCCCAACATTATAATACCTAAATTAAAAGACCCAACAAAAGAAGTCTTCTAAAAAGAGGAGGGTGAAAGGTTCCCTTACCGACTTGGGTATCTTTCGAAACATACTCCCCATGAAAGAAGGACAATAAAACATTTATTTAAATACTCATAAACGAAAGTATATTACACAAAGAGTATAATAATGGGAAGTACATATTCCACTCAAAGGAAATGGTGGAAAATGTAGCATAAATCTCACAGGAATAAAAGTGAGAAGAAAAATCCCTTACGAAAACTCGGCAGCCTTACGACGCCACTTAAAACATCCAAAAATGGATTGATTAGATGAAATAGGGTCTCTCATCATATTACAATAAAATGTACAGTAATAGGAATATAAAAGAACACCCCCCATCATAAAAAAGAGGAGATTAAAATAAGTGACGTAAAGGAGAGTACTTAAAAAGAAAGAGAGAGGTTAGATCTCTTATAAAAATTCAGCAGCCTAACGGTGCCACTCAAAACTTCCAAAAATGGATTGATAGGAGAGAATAGGGTCTCTCATCATATTAACATAAAAATTACAGTAAGAGAAATATGAAAGAACATCCCAATCACATGAAATATGAGCGTAAAAGGAATGACATAAAAGAGTGTACATAAAAAGAAAGAGAGGAGTAGGATCCCTTACCTCGGGTCCGACTTGACTCGATCATTCTTTAATGTCATGAATAATAAACTTGAGTTAATTTATAATTACTTAAGAACCCTTTTTCAAGTTCATTATTCCTTTTATATCACTTATTTCCATGTTATAAACATTATGTAATCATTTAAGTTAATAATGTTAGATTTGTCGATATTTGGTTCTTAAGTCGAAAATGGACTTCTTACAATTACATGTTGTTCGTGTGGTCAAAGGTTCATTTTATCCAGAATGATATTCATGAATTGGATATCATATATATAATATATATCCAGAATATACATGTATTTATAATATTACATAATCATTTAAAGGTAAGAAATGAAATGCACCGTTCATGGAGACGGTAAGCCGTACGTACGCATGAACGCTACTTTCATTTCTATGTCATATTAATGGAATTAAAAATAAATGAGAGGTATGTATATTTTAATTCCAGAATTATATTCATCATTTATATGTAACATAAATCATATATTATTACTTTAAATACATCCTTTATAAATCCCACATATGGCATTAACGAATCAAATCACTTTGAGGGGGCGGTAGTCCGCACTTCCTAAAATGAAATTATCGTGTTTACCCAAAATGGAAACCATAAAGGAATGCCATAAAAGAAAAATACAGAAGCTTAAGTAAAAAATAAACATATTATATATCATATATAAAAATAGTGACATCTTAATGTCCACCTTTTAAGCTATTATATGAGTGTTGAACAATCATCATTTCATGAGGAAAAAATTCGCCATCCACAGAAACAATATGTTCTTTAACCATTTGATGTAGGTGTGTGTAAGATTAGCTCGAATTATTATTATAACAAAATCCTAATATATTGAAGATACTGGAGTTGTTACAAAAGATATGAATAAAAAGAGTTAAGGGGGTTGGAGAAGCAAAATAAAACAAAATAACACAAGTGAATACATTACCTTAAAATCGGGTAACTCCCTTTGGTTTGAGCTCAAAGGCTTCCTTGGGAAGACTTCTGACCAATTTGAGGCTTCAAGGAGTAATAGAGGGATGTGGAGAGACAAAATGGTCAGGGTTTGGATGAGCCAAAGGCTTTGGATGTGTGGGTAAAGAGGTAGAGGTGGAGGCCTTTTATAAGAGGAGAGGAGGGGCACTCTTGGAAAGTAAAGAAATGATACTTTATTTGAAAATGAGTTTCGGATTTAAAAGGTCCCACATTGATATAATTATAGGATAAGGTGATAAGAGTTAGAAATATTCTCATCCAATAGGACTTTTACAAGTGTATGTTATAGTTATAACATTATCTTTTCATTTTATTTAAATCCTTTATTAATGAAGTAATCGCTGCATCATTATGATGTCATAAATAATTTTATTTATTTAATGTCTAAAAATTATAAAAAAATTATCATGATGTAGGAAATATTTTTAGCTTTCCAATTAAGTTTTATAGTCAAAAACGTACTTGTATAACCCTATGTAAAAATTGTTTTAGTTAAACAACTCATGTTTGTGACATTTTAATTTTAACATTAAATAAAAAGTTATTTATGTCATGTTCCAACCAATGTTGCTCCATGGGGTCCCCAAGTTGACCCATGGATTGTCTTGGTTGGAAATGACTCATCCAATGAGGGTAGGACATGTGTCTAGGTCATTTCATATTATTAAAACATTATTTTTACCTTAAACTACACTAATTACCTCTAATCGTGATTAAAAACTTAATAAATTACTATTCACCAAAAAATTATTTTAATCCCATTGAACCACATTTTACTTTTTAATGACAACCATGTATGTCGGATTTTTGAACTTCAAAACACAAAGGTGGAAAAATTTTATTTAAACGGAAAATAATTTTTTATAAGTACTACTTAGTGGTTTCACTATTCATCAAAAATTGAAGTTTTTCAGAAAATTACCAAAAATTCACCCTAAGCCATATTTGATATTGCTAATTAAAAAATGATGTATATTTTACAAAATTCAAAACATATAATTTTCATTAATTAATTTAATAATTAATTCCCGTAGTCAAAACAAATAGCGTGTTTTTATGAAATAATATCTATTAAAAGATTGACACTAGTTTAAGTCCAATTTCAAAGTGAAATTAATTTCAATGACCACAATTGGATTAAATGGTAAAAATATATTATAATTGAACTTTAAAACCAATTCAAAATATAATATAATCATATAAATAAATTAAATTAAAAGGTGGTTTTGAACTAAAATACAACATTTTTTACTATTCATTAAAAAAATGAACTTTATTGGAAAAATACCAAAAATTTACACAAAGTAAATTTTGATGTCCCGATTATAAAGAAGAATTTTATTTTGTCAAATATAACACATAAAATTTTCAAAAATTGTATTTAAAAGAGGTTTTCCATCAAAAGGCTATTAATCGACCTTTTAAAGAATATTAGAATGTTTACGGTTAAAATTGAATTCATTCACATTTTTAATCCTCTAACATTTATTGTAAAAAGTAAAAATATTTGACAAACATATATAATCATATTGTATTTAGTTCTGTTCATTCCCGCCATTACAACGGATAGGCGTTAACTACGATTTAAAATAATATTATTTTATTATTAGAGTGCAACGTAAGATTCCCAAGAAACTCGTTGTTGCGTATTGGGTATGCCATCGAGCACAACGTCCCTTTTAAAGTAATATTGATATTTTATTCAAAAATAGGGATAAATCTGATGATGTCATATTCTTTATTTACCTGGGGTGTTACATCCTTCCCCCCTTTTGGGAATTGTGTCCTCGCAATTTTAAAATTGGGCTCAGAAACATCCTTGAAAGTCCCACATCAGAACAAGAGTAAGTAAAACAGTCACTTTAAAATAAAGAAAGATAAGTACAGAGGTCACCCGAGTTAACCCATACTAGGATTCCATGTAGGAAAACATGGACATGGAGGAGAAAACATAGGGTCATGTTGTGATGGAGAGTGATAGAAAACATGTTTAGGAGAAAGTTAACCACAAGAAAATCACAAACTTGTGATGTGTTAAACGGTATTCGATTCCCCATTAGGAAAATTTAATAGACAGAATTTTTGTTTTACGTTACTTTTTATTGAGGAATTTATTCATAAGGAAACATAATCACTTATCATGTTGACTTTCAACTTTTATTAGATTCCTTACACAAACACATATTTTCTCCAAAAGATGAGTATTTAGGAAGACTTGTTCAAATTAAGAGTACTATAATCAACTTCTAGAGAATCACCTAATCCACAAAAGAGAAATATATACTTCCCATGTCTTTAGACTTTAACCAAAACCAAAACCAAAATGGTTAGTACAAGATCAGATATTCCAGAAAAGGATAACCCTTTATAAAAAGAAAATATATTCTTAATCTCCAAAATTTGTCCAAAAAAACCCAAAGTTCAACGAGGACCATTTGACAAAACAATTTGTCCATAAAATTATTCAAAGTAAAACAAACTAAGATTGAAACCCAAATATTTGAAGGATTTAGTCACATAGTCTTCCAAGGTACAAATTAACTTTTATCTCCAAATAACATCAGTTGCTCTTAAATTCTCATATTGAAAAGTAATTAACCTAATCAAATATCCCCCATGATAGGTTAATCATTTCCATAGATAACTCAAAATAAACTTACTCTTGATTCGTAAAATCATCTAACTAAAAAGAATTAGTCAAACTAACCAGGGACTTCACGTAGTCCAGTGGTAGGAGATAAATACCAGTCGCACTTTGGTTATGGGTTCGATTCCCGTAGTTTTATCCGACGCGACGGGTTGCCACACGGTCTGCGTGTTGTCCTTTTTCCAAAACTATATAATTCTTAAAACATTCCCCAAAAAGAGATAAAATATTAAAATATAATCATAACATATTTTAACCTCAATTTTATCTCATTCCTTTCATTTTCCAAGATAACATATAATAACCCATAATTACCTCAAAAGTAAGGATCATATAAACTCTAATGGTTACCTTTATAATTATTACCTGAACTTCCACATCGATTGGTCATCTCATACATGATGTATTACAGATCATACCAAGGTTCAAGTGGTTTATCCTGACTCCTTGATAGTTGGTATAGAAAAACCATGAGTTTCCTCATTGAATCCCCCATTTTATCTAGTATCTTAATCAGAGAACCACCATAGTTTCCTTCAAACCTGTTGTCTCTTTGGAGCCTACTAGATCCATCCATTCACTAAAAAATAGAAATGTCTGTGTGAGTATATCAACAAAACCATCATGTACTAATGAGGAAGGTAAACACTAAGATATACATACTCATTCACTTTATCTAAAACTGGGACTATTTCTGAAATCCTAACCATTATGGTAATGTCACTTGTGCTTAGAGAATACCCTAACCTCTAAATTTATCTAAACCTCCCTCTGATATCAACTATAAAGCCCCAGCCTTAAAACATACTTAATCTTGAGTTATTACAAGATTACACATTGAGGATCTTTTCAGGTTTAGAGTTTTAAAGAATTAGATCATAAAACTAGCATTGCATTCCACATTTAAACAAATTGGTTACATAACATATAGTATTCATTTTTCCCATCAACGGAAACATATTTAAAATAAAACATGTATTCTTTATTGACACTTCCTTGACACTATCATCATATCATATACCCTTCCCTTGACCTGTGAAAAACATTTCAAAAACTTGGGATGAGCATAAAAAGCTCAGTAAGGGATATAAAAATATGGAAAGGAAACATGAGTACATGTATACATAAGAATGAAATCATACTTTACCCATAAAACATAAGCACTTTAACATACCTCATAAAAATCTTGAATAAATCATAGAAATCATAAGACATAAAGGTAACTCGAGGCATTCATAACATTCTTATGTAGGGAGTAACCCTCTTGGTTATGTTTGGAATACCCACCACAGTATATTCCCTAAATCTCTTCGGAGAAACCTTAACGTTTCACTCCTTCGTGTTACCCAATGCATTGGAGAGCTATATCGGGCTCACCCGCCCTTAGTTAATCATGGAACCACCCGTATTCATAAACAATGCTCAAGAACAATAACACAATCATAGAACATAACATAAGCACAATGGAAAGATAACATTCCCACATTGTAATAACAATATAACATTTTAAGATATTTTAATAATTGATCCATTCTAAAAACCATTTTCAAAACCATTTAAAACAGTTAATAAAGAGATTTTTGAATCAATGTGTCCCATACCACTTTGAAGCTTTTAACCTTTTAAACCATTAATATCCATATAAATAAATCCTTAAAAACATTTTGAAAACATGGATATTAATGAGAAATATTTATAAGTATAAATCATTTAAACATTTAAAATGATATTTTAATTAAAGGGATTTTAAGAAAATGGGAGACACTTGAATACAATAATTGAGGAATAACATTTAATCATAACTTTATAATATCATGAGAATAAATGGATTCCTGATATAATACTCCAAAGGACAGTATATACACCATATAAGAGTGAATTGGTGCATAACAACAATGAAGTCTCAATAGAAATGTAAAATGAGATGAAATCCCTTATAAAGAAGGTATCCTTAAATTAAGGATAAATCAATCTAATAATTATGTGTGAAAAATATAAATACACCCAATATAAGTGGATATTAAGTGTAAAACAATCAGAGGTTATTCACACATATTAATAGAACAACATATTCAAGGAGTACAAGTTTATTCCAAAGAATCGGAATTGGGTTCAGAAGTTCCCTTGCAAAAATTTGACAGCCTAACGACATCACTACAAAATCCAGAAAATGAGTTGATGAGAGATAAAAAGGGTATCTCATCACATGGACATAAAATTTACATCATTAAGATTATAGAAGAAAATATCCCAACATTATAATAAGTAAATTAAAAGACCCAACAAAATAAGTCTTTTAAAAAGAGGATGGTGAAAGGTTCCCTTACGGACTTGGATATCTTTCGAAACATACTCCCCATGAAAGAAGGACAATAAAACATTGATTTAAATACTCATAAACGAAATTATATTACACAAAGAGTAGAATAATGGGATGTACATATACCACTCAAAGGAAATTGTGGCAAATGTATCATAAATCTCACGGGAATAAAAGTGAGATGAAAAATCCCTTACAAAAACTCGGCAGCCTAACGGCGCCACTAAAAACATCCAAAAATGGATTGATGGGATCAAATAGGGTCTCTCATCATATTAAAATAAAATATAAATAAAGAGTAATATAAAATATCATCCCCCATAATAACAAAGTGGATCTTAAAATAAGTGACATAAAGGAGAGTACTTAAAAAGAAAGAGAGAGGTTAGATCTCTTACGAAAATTCGACAGCCTAACGGCGCCACTCAAAACTTACAAAAATGGATTGATGAGAGAGAATAGGGTGTCTCATAATATGAACATAAAAATTAAAGTAAGATTAATATAAAATAACATCCCAATCACAAGAAAGATGAGCTTAAAATGAATGAAATAAAAGAGTGTACTTAAAAAGAAAGAGAGGAGTAGGATCCCTTACCTCGGGTCCGACTTGACTCGATCGTTCTTTAACGTCCTGAATAATAAAATTGAGTTAATTTATACTTGCTTAAGAACCCTTTTTCAAGTTCATTATTCCTTTTATATCACTTATTTCCATGTTATAAACATTATGTAATCATTTCAGTTAATAATGATTGTTTTGTCGATATTTGGTTCTTAAGTCGAAAGTGGACTTCTTACAATTACATGTTGTTCGTGTGGTCAAAGGTTCATTATATCCAGAATGATATTCATGATTTGGATATCATATATATCATATATATCCAGAATATACATGTATTTATAATATTACATAATCATTTAAAGGTAAGAAATGAAATGCACCATTCATGGAGACGGTAAGCCGTACGTACGCATGAACGCTACTTTCATTTCTATGTTATATTAATAGAATTAAAACTAAATGAGAGGTATGTATATTTTAATTCCAAAATTATATTCATCATTTATATTTAACATAAATCATATATAATAACTTTAAATACATCCTTTATACATCCCACATATGGAATTAACGAATCAAATCACTTTGAGGGGGAGGTAGTCCGCATTTCCTAAAATGAAATTATCGTGTTTACCCACAATGGAAACCATAAAGTTATTCCACAAAAGAAAAATACAGATTCTTAAGTAAAACATAAACATATTATATATCACATATAAATATAGTGACATATTAATGTCCCCCTTTGAAGGTGTTATATGAGTTTTGAACAATCATTGTTTCGTGAGGCAGAAATTCGTCATCCACAGGAACAGTATGTTCTTTAACCATTTGATGTAGGTGTGTGTAAGTGTAGCTCGAATGCTTATTATAACAACATACTAGTATATTGAAGATACTGGATTTGTTACAAAAAAATGAATAAAAGGTTTTTAGGGGGTTGGAGAAGCAAAATAAAACAAAAGAACACAAGTGAAGACATTACCATAAAATTGGGTAACTCCCGTTGGCTTGAGCTCAAAATCTTCCTTGGGAAGACTTCTGCCCAAAGTGAGGCTTGAAGGAGTAAGAGAGGGATGTGGAGAGAAATAATGGGCAGGGGTTGGCCGAGCCAAAGGCTTTGGATGTGTGGGTAAATAGGTAGAGGTGGGGGCCTTTTATAAGAGAAGAGGAGGGGAACTATTGGAAAGTAAAGAAATGATACTTTATTTGAAAATGAGTTTCGGATTTAAAAGGTCCCACATTGATATAATTAAAGGATACGGGGATAAGGGATTGAAATATTCTCATCCAATAGGTCGTTGACAAGTGTATGTTATAGTTTTAACATTATCTTTTTGTTTTATTTAAATCCTTTATTAATGTGGTAATCGTTGCATCATTATGATGTCATAAATAATATAATTTATTTAATGTCTAAAAATTATAAAAAAATTATCATGATGTAGGAAATAGTTTTATATTTCCAATGACTATTTATAGTCAAAAATCTGACTTGTATAACCCCATGTAAAAATTGTTTTAGTTAAACAACTCATGTTTGTGACATTTTAATTTTAACATTAAATAAAAAGGTATTTATGTCATTTTCCAACCAAAGTGGCTCCATGGGGTCCCCAAGTTGACCCATGGATTTTCTTGGTCGGCCATGACTCATCCAATGAGGGTAGGACATGTGTCTAGGTCATTTCATATTATTAAAACGCTATTTTTACCTTAAACAACACTAATTACCTCTAATCGCGATTAAAAAATTAATAAGTTACTATTCAGCAAAAAAATATTTTAATCCCATTGAACCACATTTTACTTCTTAATGACAACCATGTATGTAGGATTTTTGAAATTCAAAACACAAAGGTGGAAAAATTTCATTTAAACGGAAAATCAGTTTTTATAAGTACCACTTTGTGGTTTCACTATTCATCACAAATTGAAGTTTTTCAGAAAATTACCAAAAATTCACCCTAAGATATATTTGATATTCCAAATTCAAAAATGATTTCTATTTTAAAAAATTGAAAACATATAATTTTCATTAATTAATTTAATAATTAATTCCCGCTGTCAAAACAAATAGCTTGTTTTTATGAAACAATATCTATTAAAAGATTGACACTAGTTTAAATCCAATTTCAAAGTGAAATTAATTTCAATGACCCCAATTGGATTAAATGGTAAAAATATATTTTAATTTAACTTCAAAAACAATTCAAAATATAATCTAATAATATAAATAAATTATATTAAAAAGTGGTTTTGAACTAAAATACAACATTTTTCACTATTCATTAAAAAAACGAACTTTATCGGAAAGATAAAACAGATTTACACAAAGTAAATTTTGATGTCCCGATTCTAAAGAAGAATTTTATTTTTTCAAGTATAACACATAAAATTGTCAAAAAGTGGATTTAAAAGAGGTTCTCCATCAAAAGGCTGTTAATCGACCTTTTAAAGAATATTAGATTGTTTACGGTTAAAATTGAATTCATTCACATTTTTAATCCTCTAACATTTATTGTAAAAAGTAAAAATATTTGAAAAACATATATAATCATTTTTTAGTTAGTTCTATTCATTCCCGCCATTACAACGGTTAGTCGTTAACTACCATTTAAAATAATATTATTTTATTATTAGAGTGCAGCGTAAGATTCCCAAGAAACTCGTTGTTGCGTATTGGGTACGCCATCGAGTACAGCGTCCCCTTTAAAGTAATATTAATATTTTATTAACAAATAGGGATAAATATAAAGATTTCATATTCTTTATTTACCTGGGGTGTTACAATAATATAAAATTATATCATTGACATTTCATTATTCTAATACAAAATATAAATGAAATTTGTTTTAATGTGTTTGTATAGCCTACCATCTCCACGAATGGTGTATTTAATTTTATACCTCTTAATATTATATATTATTTTACAAACTTATATACAAATTATATATGATAATTAAAATTTTTTAAATTCTAGATCTTATGAAACCATAATCTTTTAAAAAGTTTAACATGAAACATTTCAAAACATACTTGAAAAACATGATAATTGGCCCATGAAATGGTAAATATTATTAATGTTTACTAAAAAATGGGTAATATGATATTACAAGAAGTAAACATATGATATTATAAATAATATTATGGTTTTTTATTATTTAGTTATATTTTTAAAACCATTCCATTTGATCTTAATGTACATTCCCCCAATGTTAAACATAATATAGGAGATTTCATCTCAATTTACATTCCATTGAGACTTATTTCTTATTGTATACCTAATTTATTTTTATATGGTTTATATATTACCCTTTTAAATTTTATATAATTAATTCCATTATTATAATTATATTCTATGTTTTTAAATGTTATTACTTCATGTATATTGTGATAAAATATATTCAACGTGGGATGGGACACTTCGGAATGATGAAATATTATTCTCCATGAGAACATTTTTAATGATTATATTTGTAATCCAAGATAATTTTGAGATTGTTAAATTTCTCTTGAAATAGTCAAATGGTTTTTATCCACCTAATTTATTATATATGGTGTACATAGTAAAACATTTTCATTCAATATTTGTATTAAACCAATATTCATGATATTTTGTGTTTATATTTTAATTAATTAATCTAAGGGGATTTGAGTTAAAATATAAAATGTGGAAATGAATTTTATTACCAAATTTAATTTCATTGTGTAATATAACATTGTAATAATTTATAATTTAACATGATTGTTTTTTGAATTAAATTTAATATCTACTTATGTATTTCAACATCTATATGTGTATTTAGATTTGATACACATAATATATTCTTTGACCGAATCACACTCCAACATTATAATCATTTCAAGGGTTTAAATTAGATTTCATTTTTTTCGGGATTATATACCATGGAATTTCAATCAGTGGAAATTATTTTATCAATATCTAATAAACGATTTAATTTTATTAACCCTTAATTATTCAGGAAATTTATCATATATCTGTACCATTTTTACATTCATTGGTACTTAAAATGTATTAGACACTTTTTGGAAGAAAATTTGACATTATTTATCTCATTAATTTCAAAAACTATTTTCTTCAAAAGAACATGTTTTATTCTATTGTTTTCAAAACAAATATCCTTTTCATAATTAGTTTGTAAATAAATTTTTACCCTTTTGTATTTTAATAAAAGTTTCCAGGAAATATTCATGTCTCATTCTGAACGAATCGTTTTTATAACATTTTTACCATGAAAGATGAATGATTTTTCCCTCATAAGTTATGTAAATATTTACCAATCACCATTAACATGATGGTACCTTTTCATGTTTAAAAGATTATTTTTTATATAAAATGTTCCCAAGATTATTTTTCAAATATAAATATTTAAAAACAAATTTCAAAATGAAATTGATATTTTACTCCATAATGTTACTAAAATATATTTTATTGATTTTCATCATTGATAAAAAACCAATTAATATTACTCCATAGGGTATGTTTTGTAATTATTGAATCCTTATTCTTCCTCTATATGTTTTATGATTGATTTTTCTATGGATGGTATTTTCATTCACTTATTTGATTCCTTTCATAGTCATATTGAAACATCCATTTTATTATGATAATTGAAAATTTATGTTCCCCAAGTAATACATTTTATTTATCATGGATATATTAATTTCCTAAACCATATTCCATTTTTAATACAGTAATTACATTGAAAATTACATGAAAATTTGCAGAAATATTCATTAATTTTTATCATCTACTCTATACGAATATATTGTTAGGAACATTGTTAAATTTATTATTATATATAGGAGGAATATTTGGGACATGTACAACATGGGTGGTTCCCAGTTATAGATAGTGCCTAGATGCATTGGTAGTCTCATGGGACAAGTCATTCGGTCAGCTATATTTGCTGGGGTTTTACTCGATATGCTAAACTATATTGTAAAATGTCTTAACGGTAACAGTTCTATATAACCTGGAAAAATGACATCCAATATTAATAATTTCACTATTTTTGTTTCATTTATTATTCATATATGATATTTTTCATCGAAATATTATGGATACATTTCATTATCAGTTCATTGATTAAATAGAATGTGTTAAATTTTTATACTTTTCCATAATGATTTTCCCAATATGGTTATCTAAATGGAATTTGTTTCCAGTTATTTCCATTCCAATTTTTTTTATTGAATTTCATCACGATTTTTTGATTACATGGTCTGTGTGTTCAGTTCATTAACATTTCATGTTTATTATTCTCATTGATACATTATTTATTCCAATTTACATTAACCTTACTGAGCATTTTATCTCGTGCTTATTTTTTTTCTTATATAGAGAAATCCCAGAATTATAATAACAAATATATGCAAGGATAAACATGATGGAATAATGTTTTCCTCAAAAGAAAAAAATGTTTCTTAATTTGTGTATTAATTTTTAAAACAAGACTCATGTATATATCTATTATAATAAAACTACAATTATAATCAGTCCAACAAAATTAGATTCCTTGTAATTAATCCAATTTAATGGTAGTAGTAATAACCTTGGGATAATAGCATTACATTCAACCTTAAAATTAACCTTATAATATAATCACCTGGAAATGTTATTCGTAGAACGATTAGGCCTAACTTCTCCCTGACGAACTATGTCACATTACCCAATGTATGAAAGTGATATATCATTCTCACCCATCATAAGAGTTATTTCAGACTCAACCATCATTAGTATGAAAAATCACAAAACAAAAAGAATTAATAAAATGAATATACTTTATAATTTAACCATAAAACATAATTTAATATGCATTCAAGTCTATAAAAAATAACTCTTTCAGTTATCTCATATGGGTAATTAAAAATATTTATTTTCATAAAAAAATATAAAACAAAATATTTCAATACTATTGAAATAAACCATTTAATTTTAAATAATAATGAAATGTTATACCACTCTCATGCTAATTAATGGCAAATATAAAGGCTGGTAAATGGTTATAGACTATATATATTGAAAAAACATTATATTTTTAATTAAGAAAAAATGTAAAAATGACATGTACTACAAATCTTTAAATGATTACCATTTCAGCCATTTAAAATAATATTTTTTGTATGTGAAAATTTCCCTTACCAATATTTTTTCTTTAAATAGTAATATTCTAAGAATATTTTTAAGAATATCGATATATAAAATATCAATTTAAATCAAATATATTAAAAAATTAATCAAAATCGCTTATAATAACTCCCATCTAGCTTCATAGATTCTCAAATTCTTAAATAATAGTCTTGTAATATAATTTAATTTGATTAATTTAATTTTTAATGATCATTTATTTATATTTTAAGTTTTTTTTGATTAATTGCTATGAATTGTTTCATGACTATAATGGTAAATTAAGTATTGGGCGTTTTGGGGTCGTTAGGATTATAACCAAGAAACTAAATTGGTTCATTAATATTGGTAAATGAATTTATGGCTTAAATAATTTCAGATTATGAAACATGTAAAAATAATAGTATTTATAAATTAAATTACAATTAAAAACAAACCATGTATTTTGTTCATGAAAAATAAACAATTTTGTTTAATGGTGATGACATATTTTATTTATGTGTAAATGTTGATTTTGTTTTATAATAATTGGAATGAAAAAATTAGATAGTCTTTTAGTTTTCTAGAAATATTAATATTTTATTAATGTAATATTTATTCATTAGTTCTATCCTTATGACTATCCTTGTCATGTGTTAATGATAAATGAATCCATTTAGTTCATAAAGGTGGTATTCGACCTGTATGCATGATAGATGTAATTAATTTTCGATAGTCACAATGTGTAAGAAGGTAAGTATTGTACTATATTTTAAGAATTATTATTATTTCCTAAAAACAAATGTATTAATTCAGTTTTTATTTTTAACCATCCCTGTGTGGTTGTGATGGAAAAAAACACATCACTTCCTAGAGGACGTAAACCACTGATACACACGAGCAATAATATCATCTATGATTAGAAGGAAACAAGATAAAAAGTAGTCATTGTGTCAATATATTATCATTTTATTATAATTAAAATATTAATTTTATTATTTTACATTATATAGAACATATTATATTGTTCTAGAAGATAATATAAACATGAAATATTTCGTATATGACTTGTACATCTTACTTGAATATCTCCCTTTTCTTTTCAGCTGATGCCTTCATGATTTTTTTAATATAATTCAATGGATTATTGGATTTAGTGCGGTATATTTTAATTTTATTTGATTAGGTATTTATTTTTATTAATTTATTTATGTATTTGAGTATGTCAGGAGATGTTGGTCGCCATTAATATTGATAGAAGTGTCAAAATAGTAAATCTTCATTGTTTTGAAATAATATAATCCATTTATCAGGAGAATGTGAAACCAAAAATTTCAAAATATTAAACATAAGAAGATAATAGTAGAATTAAAATAATTCAATAATAATTAATTTAATATATTTGAAAATTTCCACAAATTTATCATCTAAAATAACCAATTTGTTAGTTTTATCCTTTTCCAAGTATATAAATGATTACCATTTATATTTATTTATAATGAAAAAAAATATTTGAAAACATTAAAAATTCTGTACCAAATTAATGAAAATAAGAAATACTTTTTTCAATATTTAATTTCATGAAGTGGTATAGTCTAATTTCATTATAAAAGTGAAAACATTAAAAAAATTATACAGAAATAACATTTTACAAATAAATGATTATATCAAAATAAAAAATAATGATGATTATTTGGGATTTAATTGGAGTTTATAATTAGAGGGGACTAATTTAAATTTCAAACAAATACAAAATTTTGTGGTCCTTTTAAGAAGCAATAAAGGAAATGAGAGTTACAATAGAGATAATTTTTTAACTAGTCAAACCCAAAAAAACGTGAAATTACCCCCTTCAAAATATAATATAATGATGTCAAAAATTAATTCCATTTTACCAAATTCAATTTCTAATATAATGATATTAATATTTTATATATAACTATGTAATAGAGGAAAATAAAAGTCAAATAAATATATTCCATTTTCAATTTCTAATTCACATAATTTCATTTATGAAACTATGTTGAATATTAATCCATAAAATTTATAAATTTATATAAAATGAATTATTTATTTATTTGGTTATCTTGGTTTTAAACCATGTCACAAACCATGATGTTATTCTATCCAATCCAACACTCAACCCGGCCCGTGGCATTGATCAAAGGGTGTTCCCAAAGCCAACATATTGGAAGCTTCTCCTTGGGCATCAAAAATCCCATTTAGAACGACTTCAACCATACAAATCGACCATAATCATTAAACAATTTTGAAATACCACATCTTTTTAAGCAAACAAGATGAATAGAAATTAAATTATCATAAGTAAATCATTTGAAATTTAAAGAAATAATGAAAATAACCAAATTTTAATATATAAAAACTAATCCACTAAAACCTTCCATGAGGAATGTGGGTAAACAACCCATTCCACCACCAGCAACACCTGGAAGATAGGAACGACTTGTAACTGGATCCACCAACATCCCATGGAACAATATTCCTTTACCTCGGTCAAACAATACATGCTATATAAACACCTGAGAGAATATGTATGGTGTGATCTATTTCCTCATAAGATATAACCCAAATATACTCCATGTTATATCAGTATCAGAAAAATTGACAATATAGTTTAAAAAATACAATAACAATATTTAAATGGATAATTCATTGAAATTAAAAATTAATTTAATCATGGAATCTACTTGAAGGAAAAGCATAACATCACATGATATGAGTAGTGTTGGTGATCCATAAGGTACTCAGGTTTCTGGGGCCCTATATGCCTCCTACATTAATTATAATCATAAAATAAAACCAATATTTAAACTTACATTATCCGCTAGAGGGTAACACTTCCCAAAGTCAAGTTTTCTCAAAAAATCATAAATGTTTAGTTACTACTGTAGCGTTGATAATATTGTGGAACTGTAAACCGACCCTGTTAGACCTTATAGAGAAATTGACATGGTCATCCCAACCATGTTACATTGGATTCCCTTGTAATCAATTTCATTACCTATGTAACCTGATCCACCTCATACCGATGAATATCTACAATATTTTAAAAACACCAAAAAAATCAATCTTTTTATTTTGAAAATCACCATTCAATCCATCCACACAACAATGAGACTTGGAAAAAAAATTCACATCACCCATATAATCAATATAACTCATTTATAGATAATATAACACTTACTAAAATCATCAAACAATGTTATATCATGGAACCAACAACCATTATCATGGAAAATTATAGAAAATCATTGGAAACAATAAACAAACAATGATAAGACACAAATAAGATAATAATTATACATTAAAATCAATATCTAACTCAAAGAAACAAAATTTTTAACAGTTTTTTGTAAAAAATCACAGGAGAATAGAGAACCTAATGATTGTGGAAGATAAGATCATGAAGAAATAATAAATAAGAAGAATGGAGGCTTACTTGACGAGTTCAACTAGAATAGTCACGAAAACCCAATAAATTGAGGTAAAATGTATATATTTGTGAGGGGATCCATTCCTAGGGATGGAAATAATATATGGGGAGTTTATTTGTAGATTTTGTGTCAAATAAAAAATTGGAAAAAAATTGAAGTTAAATATTTTTTAGGTCTTGTGAAGGCCACATGTTTCGGGTGAATAGTTTTCCAAACACTAAGGAAGCCATGAATAACCTCTATAGAAATTGAAAAGGGGTTGAATGGTGTAAAGGAGAAGTAAACATGCATGGAATGTTTACTGTGAACCTCAAACAGTGCAATTAGTTGGGGATCATAGTTCTCTGGCACACCCATGTAGTAGCCCATGAGTCCTAGATAATCCCAATGTCCAGGCTACACAGTCTCCTCTTGGATAGAGCATAGTTTCTACTATCAATGTGCTAACTGTGCACTGCCTGTTTTTTGGTCAAAATCCAATATATTTGAAAAAAAAATTCCTAGAAAAATCAAGAGATAAAAATAATTTTAATAATTGGTGAAAGAATAACACAATATGAAATAATGGATGTTACAATTATACCCACTATGAAAGAATTCCTCCCTTGGAATGTCAATCAAAAAACTGATCATAAAATAACAGCATGTAATTCCCCTAAAACCAATATATTCAATCCCATGTCAAATTCTTGTCATTCCCAAGCTTCCATGGAATCAAGAAAAACGGTTTGGATATCTACCAAAGAACTATCTCTTAGGAATCCAAAATCCACACTTGTCAATCGAGAACATGTAGATCATATTCCAAATCCAATTCTTCCCAATTTATCACATGATACGGATATATATTATACCTCTTCAATTTTGAGACATGGAACCCATAATGAATTCATTTCAACTGAGATAGAAAATTTAACCGGTATTCCACCACACCAAATCATTTGTTTATTATAGAAACTCTGGCATAGCTTTGTATTATATTCCCTTCCATATGAATATCGCAATGACCCAGTTGGGTATCTACCTTTTTAAACACCTAAATACATAATAAAAACACTATGGCTCAACACTGCTAACTATAATAATCCATAAGGAATATATATGATGTCAACAACTACTACATAATCAATCTAACATTTTCATACAAGTAATACAAGGATCTAACCCAATATATAAGTCTTACTAATGTTTATCCACCACATTAGATATGACACAGTTGAACTAAATAACTTATAAAAGATCAATTATTATTAGGGATTGGTAAATATTATTTTAGGAAAATAACACAAATCCCTGATGGCTATCAAATCAGCCTCAAATATATAACACAGATTTCTATAACATATCTTCCAGGATATGATTTATATTTCTCCATATGACCATTTATTTTAGGATGGTATTTAATTTTCAAATTGATTAGGGATCCCATCAAATTTTGAATGTATTCCCAATATAGATAAATAAAATGGGGTTCCCGTTCAGAAATGATAATTAATAGCACCCCAAGAATCACCCCTGATAACTTGTACATAGATCCAACCCATATAGTCTAACATGGTTCAGTCCTTAATCTAGACTGAATGGGTTTTTTTCTCACATAGTCAATCACTACCCAAATCAAATTCCTCACCTATGGTGTATGAGGTAACCCAATGATAGAGTCTATAGAGACATTACCCCACTTCAACATAATAATAATAAGTGGATGATAATCACGAGAGGGCCTTACATGTTGAGCTTTAACTTTATAATAATAATTAAATATAGATAAAAATTAAGCTATATTTGCCTCATACATGGCCCCAAGAATAGATGACGTAAATCATAAGACATCTTGGTGGGACTTGGATGAATGGACCCGTAAGAGTGGTGAATATACAACATCACAACATTCTAAAATGACAATGACACTAGAAAAAGACCCTTCAAGACAAAGGATCACCTTAAATCCAATGACTAATCACTATGAAACTTCCCTCCATTTAGAAACTTCAAAAAATGTTAACACAAATCATCACCCAGCTTCTCTTGCTAAATCCACTCCTAGAGGTTGAGAATCAACTAAACACCAAACAAGGATGTGAATAAATTGCACTCATACATCTCTATATGGATCTATAAAAAATCCCTATAAAATTCACCCCATCAATGGAGTACATCATATAATGAATCTACATATTCCTTTCCAATAAATTTACTACCACATTTCCTTTTCATGGGGTAAACCCCCCATCAAAATGTAACACATGAAGGTACTCGACCCAACTTTGCAACATCATAATTAGATATTTTTGGTAGAAAATTTAGGTTAAGAACTTATGACCTGAGTAGACTATAACCTTATTTTGAAGACATATAGACTCATTATCTTCAAGGAATACATCACTCCCTCTAATTCTAGGTCATGAATTCGGTAGTTTGAATCATATGTTCATTGTTGAATGAACCATATTCCACTACTTGTTCATCCTGTATCAACACAACCCAAATAACCATAACTTAGGAATCAAAATAGACCAATTATACCTTTTTATATTACATAAATATCAAATCATGGGATATGGTCATCCACATATTGAGATTTTCAAAGGCGTCCTGACACTCTGGGATCCAAATAATCCTTACCCCAATCCTGATAAGTTTAGTAATGGGTGATAATGTTGAGAGAAATCAATGAAAAATCACCTATAATACCCCACTAGGCCCTAAAATGCTCTGGATTTTGAATGTATTCCTATGTATCTCCCATGACATCTAAACCAAAACATTCTCATGGTTTAACAAAACAACATGTTCTGAAATTATATTCCCCAGAAACATCACCACCCTATTTAAGTATGTATAATTGAAGAGCTTATAATAATGGTGATGATCTCTACGATTTCTCAGAATAACCTTCCAGTGCCACTCATTCTCTTCTGTAGTCCTACAGTAAATCGGGATTTAGACAAAATCATGACTCTAAATGAGTCACGTTAATTTGGAAACACATGTTTCATTATCACCATGAATAACACTTGAGAGTTTTTTATCCCAAATGGAATACCCTTATATTTAATGTGCTCAAAGCTACTTTGGAAAGATTTCATATGAACATCTGACTTTCTAACTCTAACCTCGTAACACCCAAAATGAAAGATGATCTAGGATAATCACATCTCTCCATTGAGATGATTGAATAGGTCCCCAATATAGGGAAAGGCGTATTTTTTTAACTGATTCCAATTTCATCTACATGTTATCAGATAAAAAATGGAGATATCCATCATATATATTTGTTAATTGAATTGGGGTGTCCCAAGGTGATATGATTAGTTGAATGAATCCATATGATTCTAGAAAATCCATTTGTATATTTAATACCACAATCATGTTTTGGGATATATGATATGAGGGATGATATATTAGTTTTTATCATGGTGAAATAGATATGGTGAGATCCACATACCACTCTAGATGCAACCATAAGAAGTCAGCTAGAAACTGCTCTGGAAAATCATCCACCACAAGAGATAATCCACCTTCTAAACCTCAACAATAATTCTATAACATAATTTATGAGATTCGAAAAGCAGTATTACCCAAATATAGAAGTGGAGGTCTAATCACATATTGACTGATGATCCCATTCATCTTCAAAGACCTCATTACTCTTATTGGGTTCCACTAAGCTCACTTTATAATAATAACTATTGATGTGTTCCTTAAAATGTGTCATCCAATCCATAATGAGGATAATTTTAATGTTTTCAATTTTCTGAAAAAGGAAATACCATACCGAAATAACCCCATGAAAAAGTGATTTTATTGGCTGTACATCTTAAACACTTAACTCTCATCATACTAAGTAGTGTTGCAAAATCCTCCACTTGATATAAGATCTTAGTTTGAAATTTCATTAATACAACAATATGGGTAAAAATATTATTAAATGAACAAGTTTCAAATATAAACATACATATGTATGATTGAATATGAATCATACCACAAACTATGAGAGGTCCTCCCATTGATTCCACAACCACTTAATCAATTTCATGATGTTGTATCATCTATGTCTAATCCTGAGGGCTGTCAGGCTACAACTCTACCTAAAGATTACTCTAACCAGTAGTAGATACATCCCTACCAGCATGACCACCAAATCAAGAACCATTTGTCCTATATCATTCAAACAAGTATTAAATTCACCTGGAGTCTTCAAAACCGAAACCACCTTTATATGGTCATGAAACACTAAAGAAGTGCAGAAAATTACACATAGATTCACGTTGATGGAAAGGACAAGGTAGATTCGGACACATTAACCGAATATTCTCTAGCCTTCCACAATAATGGAATACTGTTGACACAACATATTATGTCATGTATTAATAATTTTAGGATTTATGTCTTTAGATACCACCTACCCACATTTCATATTCATCATGTATCCTCATCTTCTCAAAAGAGCCATAATTTCCCATGTCCCACTATTGAGACATCCCTTGAAAAAATAGACTTTTCATCATGATTTATTTCACTGTAAATGACTGATTGACCACCATAGTATAAGATTATATATTAAATAAGAAGACATGGGATCAAATTACTATCCATAACCTCATCTAAAATACTTGAGCCTTCAGTAACTCATTACAAACTACCTTAGATGAAAAATAAACAATATCATGGAAATGGCTGGAATACTCCAACATAAACCAATCCACCTTGTAGATATCTAGGAAACCTTGGGTATTATAAAGGACAGGTTCTTTAGGAAATACCATTCATTGAAGATATACTTGATGTAATTATATGAAATTTGTTTGTCCCTCCCATCTTGAACCACTGAGTCCCACCGTCTTTGATTGGGACCTTCTGACAAGAAAGAAACACATTAAACATTAAATTCCTAGGGGTAATAATTGGACCCAAGAAAAAAATTCATATTATCAATATAATACTCTCCATTACGCAGATACTTTCTACCCTTGTATAAAGAAAAATTGTTATTGAGAAACACTGGAGTATTATCCCTTTTTTGAACCTGCTTTTTCATCACAAACATGAGTATGACTAAATCCTTCCAATGAACCAATACCCTAATAGACCGAACAATTTTTTCCATTAGCCTATAGTAATCTAGTGAGGGAGAACAATCGATATCCTCTTACCGTGGTATAATTTTAATTCTTCATATAGATATAGTGCTACAATATTTATCTAACCATATAAACCCTCAACCCAATTTCCAAAAAAAAATCAATAACAACTACAAATTCAAACCCTTTTATAAAACAATAAAAAAACTATAACACGAACGATCTCATGTAAAACCAATCCACAATAATATTTTCCCCAGAAACGTTTTTATCATATACATATCACTTGGAAGTGGAATCAAAACAAATACCATACATACCTTGGTGACCTGATTCATATCACAAGCTATGTTGGAAAGGCACCCCAATCACAACCTAAAACTCTAACTCTAACATCCATAGATCATGTCTATAAATACTCAACCAAATTTCATGTTACAATGGAAGAATAAATTCTTCTTTTATTTAATTTTATCACAAACAAATTTGGGATACCATTCACCCAGACACCCAACCTAGCATGTGGTATTTTCAGTAGGGAATTTCTCATCCTCAAATGGTTGAAACTAGTTATTAGGCATCAAAAATCACATTTGATAATGATTTCTCCCCTAAGAATCATCCATAAACATCTAACAAGAATAAAAAATTACCTCATAATCAATTTCTAATATCAAAATAAATAAAACTATCATGAGTCAATCATAATAATTTAATGCAATAACAAAAATAACACAATGAAATGGGACAACCAAGTGAACCACCAAAAAACATGTTATGGAATGCATGTCCACGCTGAATTCCCCCACCATCAACTCATACACATGGTGATCCACTAGAATCCTAAGCCAACTTCACCACCATGAAACAAATTCGCTTTACATAGGTCAAACATAAAAACATCGACATACACCAAGGTTGTATGTTGAAAGTGATCGATTTCCCAGTAAGATATCACCAAAACAAATCACAATATATAACATTAAAATAAAAATAAGCATTCTATATTTTAATGAAAAATATGAAAATATTTAAATGGATCATTCTATCAAATTAAGAATTAATTTAAGAAATACATCAACTGAAAAACCTGAATAAAGTCACGTGAGAGGAGCACCAAAGTTACTCCTTAAAGTTCTATGGTTACTGCTGTTGTAGGATTCTTGTGAACCTATTACTATAATAATCCAAACAACATATAATCCTCATTTATGTTCCACTATAGGTGAACTCATCCCATGGTCTATTGGTATCTGGTCCTCATTATAGTTATGTTATTGTTGTATCATCATTCGTGATAGCATAAAAGATCCTTGACCCTATAGAAAACTATAGAATACTAGACCTAGTCATACCAACCTAGTTACCTAGGATTATCATGTGCTCAAATTCATTATGTCTATTTCATGAACCAAAACATACACCCACACATCTACAATAATTTAAACACCCTTGTAAATAAACCATTTTCATTTAAAAAATCATTATTCAAATCATAAAAACAATAAAAATTTCAAATTTTTTTAACTAATCCCAAAATAAATAAACTATATTTATAAATCATATTAAAATCATTAAAAAAATATCAAAAATGGAATGACATACCAATTGCATCAAAAAATTTGAAAAATCGGTGGAAACTGCAAGATCGCCATGAGGAACACATGATTAAAAAATAATTAAACATATATATCAATATCTAACTCTGTGATCCATGGTTCATCAAAATATATGTAAACTAAACTACTATAGAAAATAGTACCCCAAGGAAGAGGGTATATAAGACTAGGAATAAATAAGAAAAAAAATACGAGAGTCTTACATGACAATTTCATGATGAATGGACACCAAACACAATAGAACATTGAGGTACACGGTAACCACGATGGGGAGAAGGTGCACCTAATACTAGGAATCTTGAATAAAGTGTTTAGTGGTTATTTTTTCGTTAAATATAAAGATGGAAAAATGTAAATTTATCGTTTTTTAGGTTCTATGAAGGCCACATGGTTTGTCCGCAAGTTTATCCAAACCATGATAAATATATGAGGAACCTCTATCTAAATATAAAATTGGACGAAAGGTATTCTATGGAAGGGTTAAATAATATGTGGTTGACTATTCACCTCTGACATGGATTCTATTTGGGGCACACAATTCGCCAGCATGTCCATGCGGTAGGCCATATAGCCTAGATAGTCCCACTACCCTTGGGGAATGGTATCCTATAGTCTGGTGCATGATTTATAGTAACCTTGTTCCAAACATCCTCTACCAACTATCAAATCTAAAAATTCTATTTTTTTAAAAAAAACCAAGAAAAACTAAGAGATAAATGTAATACCAATAATTAAAGAAAGAATACCACAAAATTTAATCAAAGATGTGCTAGACCATTAATAGTATCCATTCGATTTAATCCCCACATATTCATATAACATAGATTCAGATTCACCAATTCTCTCTCAAAAATGGTCCATATATCTACATCACCAATCCTAAAAATATGGTCAGGCAACATATTCTATATTTTATATGTTAATGTGCCATCATTCATGATAGATTTTAGTACACTGATTAAGAAAAATGCATTTCCGATAACAATATGATCCACCACCATAAAACATCATTTGAATATCCATAAAATACCCAAAATCATGGATCATAACCCCCATAATTGGGGTAACAAATAAATTTATGGTTCTACTTCTATTTTTGATATGTCAGGAACAATTAAAATACACTGATCATATCATGACTTTTCCCCAGAGGATCATTTCTTGACTACCCCAAACCCTCCTTCCATTGGCCAGGGGCTGGTGACTAGCACCAAAAGCGTATTCCCTAAAATTGGGAAGGAATTAGCCTTATAACCTGTAAGCACATGTAACCATGAACACATCAATTTAGAAACACATGTAAACTTAAATGTAAACAGAGTGAGTGAAGTAAGTTAAAGGGGCTAGAATACAAGCCCAACTGGAAAGTACAAGTACAAATGTGATACAATACAAATGAAGAAAAGGGAAAGTCAGATGCGGGGTTGTTCACTGAGGTTCCTACCTGAAGTGTAGGTATAGTTCACCTCTTCAGCACTCCACATCCACCAATCACCTCTACTTACTAACACGTTGTACGTTCCACCACCAGGTATCATCTGGTCCTGGTACTCTCAGCCCTTGTTAGCGTTGTCCATCGTCTGCATCCAACACAACAAGGTGTGGGCATGGACCATGCATGGGTGAGTGTAATGATACTCAATAGGGACCCTGAGACCCTCAAGGTATCGCAAAATCCTCCAAGGATAAACCGAAAATAATAAAATCAATAGATAAACTTACTTATGAATATTCCAATACATATACCTATGTTATAAAGTAATCCATCTCAATCATAAGGAAAATATAGGGGTACTGAATCTACTCACACTAGGATTTATTCTAGGGGTAGTAATAAGTAATATTTCAAACACCACATCTTACATCTCTGCTACTGGAGAACTCCAACTCTATCGAGTATAGTGGGACTTCCTCTTCACATAGAGGTGCTTCCCACTAACATTGGATTGCTGAGATACTACTCCTGTCGAGTATGGTGGGTCTTCCGCGTCACACAGAGGCGCTCCCCGATGTGGGTATGCCGCATCACATAGAGGCGCTACCCCTCGTGGCCTGCTAAACTACTCCTCTTATCGAGTACTATGGGTCTCCCGTGTCACCAAGGTGCTCCCCACCATTGGAATTCCGTGTCACCAAGGCGCTCCCCAAAAGTCCAGTTGAGTCACTTCGAGTTGAAACGGTCAGCAGTCGTCAAGTCTGTGCTAGCCACTAGGTCTCTGCACTATGCTCGCACGTATCCAAGAGGATCTGCTACACTAGATACTAGTTGATACTCCAACTTCCATGAATTCCCATGAAGAAGAATCTCAAACATCCGCTACGTCATAGGGTTCCCAATGTAACATAAGGCGCATCAATCGGACGCACAGTCTATATGTTATTAGCATTTTAGTCCTAGGGGCCCGGATGGATTTGTGGTCGATCCAACATTACCATTCCCTATCTTAATTTAAAACATATTGGGGTATCACTCAAAGGGACTGTCTAGCTCAAATATTTATAGCACCACTGACTGTTCAGAAAATGGATATCTGGTGCGAATGTTATGGACAAAAGGATATAAATGGGTCATAGTGGGCTCGGGTCCAGTCTGACTCGTTGGGATGGGCCCGACCATAAGGGCTGCGAGGGTGCCGTGAGGGAGGCTTGGCTAAGGATTACTACGAGGGTGCGGGGAGGCTTAGCCCGGCCTGGGGGGGCTCGGCCGAGGGGTATAGCGAGAGTGTGGGGTGACTCGGACACGGAGTGGTGGTCCGACTGCAGGGCGGCGGTCCATCCGCTGGGAGGCGGACTGGATGCGGGGTGGCAGTCCGGCCACGGGACGGCGGACCGACCGCGGTGCGGGGTACTGTCCATTGGGCGGTGGTCCAGCCACGAGTCGGCGGAACGGCCATGGGACAGCGGCTCGACAGATGGCAGCGGAGGCTCAGTGGATAACAACGACGGCTTGGCTCGGACGATGGTAGGTGTGGGCGGTGCGGTAGGACTGCAGGTTGCGGAGCCGTGGGGTGTAGAGGTCGCAATGAGGAGTTAATACATGGAGTTCATGGACGGGGGATCCATGTGGCGGCGGGGCGTTGTGCATTCACAGGGAGCCGGTTTATCCAACCTCTCTCTTCATTCGTTGTCGTTGACTTCGTCCATTGCGAAGAACACAGAAAAGAAGCATAATGACAGAGGGGGTGTGCCATGTTTGTTTGGCCCGAACCCTCGGCATTAGGGCGGTGGAAAACAGCTCATCATAAATAAGAATGAAGAACGTCAAAACCTCCCACAATTATTATTCTATAAACCCTCAAAAGAAAACAAATGTGGATCATCTAATAAAAAAGTTTACATGTGTTCCTTTATTTTAGATGGGAAGAACATGGGTAAGAATATACTCATCCATAGAAAATCCAAACCTTGGGTTGTTCTTTGACATTGGCATGAGAAGAAAATAAATACGTTAATTTTTCATAGATGAAGACGTCCCATGTCGAAAGAAGTCTCGTGGAAGAATGTTGAAGTTGAGGTCTTCGTTCTTTATTGGCGGAGCATTCTTCATTGGGATGTGAAGTTCTTCATTGGAGAACTTTATTTCTACCAAGGATCTCTCATCTCCCAATTCCACCCAAATGAATAGGTATCCCCAAAATAAAATATTATGGTATATATTATATAGATTGCTGGCTTCAAAATTAAAATTGGATAAATTAATGTGGTCTGTAGGCATAATTAAGTGGGGAAGGGTTGGAACCGAAATTAATTAATGGAATGTGGCCTAATAAATTATGGGGTCGTCAAGTGGTTTCTCATCATTTAATAGGGGGTTCAAGAGGTTTATACCTCGAGTGGTCCCTACCACCATAATATCCACAAGGTAGGTTAGGCTCAGGTCATCCCCACCACCGAGCATTCAATTTGGAGAATAAAATTCAAGTGGTCCTCACCTCCACAATATCCAGAAGAGGGTGGTTACAATAAAATAATATAAAATTTGTGTTTAATTTAAATTTTTTTTCCACAAAAAACCCAAAAATCATCTTTCACCTCTGACCAACTACTGTCAAGGTGAAAGTCTCCTTAAGAGAATATAGGTGATGTGAGTTGAATGGTGCCCTCAGATTTCAATTTCAAGCACTGGTTCAAAAGTTTGAAAAACCAGCTCACATGTTTACTGAATATACCCGAATAAATGTTCCTAAATTAATTCCCCGCACACCGGGCCTCAAAATCACGCATCGTCAATTTTTTTCGGACTTGTAAAATTCCCATATATTTAAATAAATTACATGGATATTCCAGGTATTTTCATACTCCTCACCTCAAGGATTTACATCCCTATAAGCCACAAGTCAAACAAAGGGAACATGTGGGGGTGCTGATAATGCATCTGAGCCTCCCGCTACCATGTTCTCTCCTTGAGGTTCTTGTGCTGTCAGCGAACACACACCAGAGATATCAAATATCAACAAAGGACCTACTCCTGTCAATCCTCAATCTCTACTAGAACCTCCATAAAAGTCACCCCATCGTCGACGTCTAACTCCCCATGGTCGATGATGTGAGAAGGGTCATGAATGTATTTTGTCAACTGGGACACGTGGAAGATGTCATGCACCTGGGGCAACTAAGTTGGAAGAGCTAACCGGTTTTCCTCCTCGCCAAATCTACTGAGGACTTGAAAAGGTCCGATGAACATCAAAGATAACTGGTCGTGTTGGCCAAATCTCTGCATACCTCATCGAGTAGAGACCCTTATAAAAACGGGGTCACCATACTCAAACTCTAGAGGTCTTCATCTCCGGTCGAGAAATGAATTATGCCTACTCTGTGAAGTCTTCATCCACTCATGGATGATCTACACCTTTTTTGTGGCAGCCTATAACATCACTGGTCCCACTAGTGCTGACTCCCCTGGGTCAGTCCAGCACAAAGGTGGTCTACAAGGTCGCTCATACAATGCCTCAAAAGGTGTCATCACAATGGTAGAGTAATAGCTATTGTTGTATGAAAAATCCACGAAAAGAAAGTGATCCTCCTAGCTACGACCAAAGTCAAGGACACAAGCACACATCATATACTCAACAGTATGAACGGTATGCTCAGTTTGGCCATCCGTCTGATGATGGAAGGCGGTCCTCAAATGAAGTTACATCCCGAAAGCCTCATACAACCCCTTCAATAACCAGGAAGTAAAACGTGCATCACAATCGAAGACAATCATCAAGGGTACTCCATGTAACCACACAATCTCTTATACATAGAGGCGTCCCAATCTCTCTACTGATCCCTGCTCTTTGATCGATAGGAAGTGGGCCGACATGGTGAGTCGTTCGACGATCACCCAAATCGAGTCATGTCCCCTGGATGTACGTGGAATTACTATCAAGAAGTCCATGGATATCCCATATCACATTCACTCTAGGAACTATAAAGGATAAACCAAGATTTCGTGTACCAGATACCCCACCTTCACCTGCCAACAAGTGAGGCACCGAGAAACAAATTCTGCAACTGCTTTCTTCATTCCCGACTACCAGTGATATTGTCTGAGATCCTGGTACATCTTCACCACTCCTGGATGTATCTCTAGAGGGGATGTGTGGAACTCCCACAAAACATATTTCTAAAGTGACACTGGTACCTTGGTACATCCTATGAAGAGGAATACGTGCTCCAAACCTTCAGAAAATACTCAGGTGACTCTCTTATGAATATCTGAGCACATCATGCCTCACAGTCAGTATCCCCACGTTGTGCCTCCCTGAATCGATGATGGAGTAGAGGAGTGACTGTAAGAGACTGAAGGAAAGTTTCTCCATCTCTATCCACAAAAGATATCCGTAATGCAGCTAGCTACTCCATCACCTCACCTAGAATTTGTATACCAGATCTCTTGTTGAATGCATCTCCAACAATGTTCCCCTTCCCCAGAGTATAGACTATCTTGAAGTCATAGTCCCGGAGGAACTCAAGACAATGTCATTGTATTAGGTTTAAGTCCTTATGAGGGAATATATACCTAAGACTCTTGTGATCAGATTACATGGTAAAATGCTCACCCATTGGATAGTTCCACCACATCTTCTAGTCAAAGAACGCTACTTCTAACTCCATGTCAGGGTAGTGTAGTTATGCTCATGTTGTCTCCGTTGTTGAGAACCATATGAAATCACTGCTCACTCCTACATAATAACAAATACAATTATACACCCTGATACGTTGCAATAGACTACGTACTCTATGCCCTCCTAAGGTAGACTCAAGATGGGGGAACTAGTCAGCCTTTGCCTCATCTCCTGAAAACACTGTTGGCATCTCTCCAACCACATGAAGGGTTTCCCATTCTTCGTCAGGGCTGATATTGGTGCTGCAACTCTGGAGATGTCTGGCACAAACCTTTGGTAGTAACCAGCCAATCCCAGGAAACTCTGTACCTCTGTCACACTCTTCGGTGGCTTCCATGAAAGTACCACCTCAATATTTTCTAGATCTACTGTAACTCCAGCCTTTGATAAGACATGTCCCAGAATGTGATCCTCTCGGATCCAAAACTGGCACTTCGAGAGCTTACTATAAATATGGTCCTCTCAAATTGTTTCCAGTACTACCTACAAATGATAGGAATGCTCCTCCTCAATAGTAGAGTAGATCAAAATGACGTCGATGAAGACCACTACAAAGCAATCAACGTATGGTTGAAAGATCATATTCATGAGTCCCAAAAACATTTATGGAGTGTTGGTCACACTGAATGGCATAACCAAGAACTCATAATGGTCATACCAACCCCTGAAGGTCGCCTTCTGCACATCCTCATCTCGTACTCTAAACTAGTGATAGTCTGATCAGAGGTTTATCTTCAAGAACCACCGTGCCCCCTTTAGCTGATCAAAGAGGTAATCAATCATCGAGAGTGGGAAATGGTTATTCACGGTCGCCTAGTTCAGGCACCGATAGTCAACACAAATCGTCAAGCTCTCATCGGCCTTCTTGGAGAACATAATTGGGGACGCCCATGGAGAAAAACTGGGCCAGATGAATCCATTCCCCTGCAAGTCCTCTAGCAATACTCGCAGATCATGAAGATCCATGGGAGCCATCTGATACACTGGTGTAGATATCGATGTCGTCCTCAAGTACAAGTCAATGTAAAATTCATCCTCTTCACGTGGAGGTAGACCCAAAACATCATCAATAAAAACATCCATGTACTGGTCCACCACTATATGATATCTCAGACTCTCCACATCAACAACAATGAGGGTAAGGCTAGCGAACTGATGAGTGACCGGTTTCACCCTCCTTCGGGTAAGTCAATCATGTTCTACAAGGGCACCCTTCTTTCCAGTGAAGGTAAATCTTGTCCCATCCGTGTGGACACACCGCACCTTGCACCTAATATAGTCAATCTATGTTTAGACTGTAGATAACTAGTCCATACCCATGTTGATGTCGTAAGGCCTCGAAGATGCTACTTGGAGATCCCAGTCAGAACTCGCCTCCTAGAGTAAGCTTACTCTTCCATCACCAATGCGTAATCATTGAATCTGCTCTCGTAAGAGTCTTTATCCATAAAGGATCGAGCCAGCGGCTCCACCAGAAACTTCATGCTCCAAAAGAGAGAAATAGAAATGAAATAATAACTGGGACATGTGTCAATAAGTACTGAAACTATGGTGGAGTAGACACAGATCATACCTCGTATCATATCTAGAGCACCATGATCGTATGCCTCACCTGCCTGGAGCTGAGTTCTCCCCAATCCACCTGCTCTGCGTGGTCAGGGTGGACCTCCTGGTGGTGGTGGTGGTAACATCTCAAATTGTCGCCCACCGCCAGTAGCTCGGCCAGCTCTTCTACCACATCTGCCTGCTCCCTATGGACCTCCTTGGTCCAATCTCTATCTCTACCTAGGTGGTCCTTCGATGGTCTGTTGATCATCCATACGATGGGTTGGACATTCACGATCCATGTGACCCTCTCCACCGCATGTGTAACATTGCCTGCTCCTAGCCCAGACGGGGACAACGGCTCGACGGATAGTAGCGCTGTCTTGGCCTAGACGGTGGCGGCTGTAGGTGGTGCAGCAGGGTTGCGGGTGGCGGATCCACACGGAGCGGAGGGTGCAAGGATGCGGTAAGGCATAGATGTTATGGACAGTGGAGCCGCGAGGTGTCTTGGTGTCATGCATTCACCAGCGGTTTGTTTAGTTGGCCTCTCACTTCGTTCGTCGTCGTCACCTTGGTCCATTGCGAAGAACACACAATAGAAGAGAACTAAGGAGGTGCTTCGGGCCATTTATGTTTGGCCCGTACCCTCCGCCATAGGGTTGGAGAAAAAACCTAAACACAAACTAGAATAATGAAATTCAAACCCTCCCATAATGATTATTCTCTAAACCTGCAAAAGAAAACATATGCAGATCTTCTAATTAGAAAGTTGATCTGTGTTCCTTGTTTTAGAAGGGAAGAATATGGGTAAATATTTAATCATTCACAGTAAACCCCAACCTCAGGTTTTTTGTTGAAATTGGCGCATGAAAGTAGTACGAACGTCAATTCATTTTAGATGTAGATGTCCCATGTCAGAAGAAGTCTCGAGGAAGAAGGTTGAAGTCGAGGTCCGCATTCTTCGTTGGCGGAGCGTTTGTCGTTGGGAGGTGAAGTTCTACATTGGAGAACATTATTTCTCCCAAGTCTCTATCCTCTCACAATTCCGCTAAAATGATTAGGTAGCCCCAAAATAATAGATTATGGTATCTACTATTTAGTTTTTTAGCTTAAAAATTCAAATTGGCTAAATTAATGTGGTTCGTTGGCATAATTAAGTGGAGAAGGGTTGGCCCAAAATTTAATTAATGGAAGGTGCCATAATAAATTATGGGGATCTCAAGAGATTTCTCACCATTTAATACGGAGTTCAAATGTTTTATACCTCAGGTGGTCCATACCACCATAATATCCACATGGTAGGTTAGGCTCGGGTGGACCCCACCACCGAGCATTCAATTTTGAGAATAAAACTATTTTGGTCCCCACCTCTACAATATCCACTAGATGGTTGTTACAACAAATAAAATAAAATATGTGTTTATTTTATTTTATTATTTCCACGAAAAACCCAAAAATTATCATTCACCCCCGAGAAACTGTCGTCGAGGTGAAAGTATCCTTAAGAGAAAACTGGCTCTATAAGTTCAATAGTTCCCTCAGATTCCAATTCCGAGCAATGTTTCAAAAGTTAGAAAAACCTGCGCGCACGTTTATCAAACATACCTAAAAAATGTTCCGATATACATTCCAGGAACTCCGTGCCTCGAAATCATGCACGATAAATTTTTGAAGACTCATAAAATTCCCATGTATTTAAATACAATTATGTGGAAATTACAGGTCTTTACAGATCATTTGTACCTTCATTTAATACACATGTGTTATTTTCTATTAATCTCTACTATATCACTTTCTATACCATAAACCATGGTAAGGATCCCATAAAAATATTTTCTCATGGATCTTGTAATATTATTTATTTAATTAAATGTATAGATTCAAGGATTGAGGACTACATCAAACTCATGAAACATAGAACTGATGTTACATCAACCCCTTTAGATATAGATTATTTGATTTACATGAAAGAGTATATTCCAAAATTTATATGCCTCATTAATTTTCCATTCCATATGTTCCCTTTAGTTTTTTAAATTCAATAAATATGAGTAATTAGTTATAGAAATTATTCCAACCCTCTTAGATCATCTATTTTATCCGCAATACAACTAACTCTTATGGTTTGATCACACACTATCATCGATGAAATTAAATGGGAATCACAAATATTATGAGAATTATTTCATATAAATAAAATTATTTATTGTATGGTCATAGATATTATGGAATATCTATTAAAATTTTCTACTAAAATTAATCAATGTCATCTTAATCACATCCCATGATTCTGAATGAATTGACATGAAAATATATTGTTGTAAATATTTATTAAAAATCATTACAATATACTCCATATGACCTAAAATCACATTTGAATCATTAACATGAGTACTTATAGACCATAATTCATATATTTGAATTATGGAAATTCAATAAGGCTTAAACACAATAGTAATCATGAATGACTTTTAAAGTATGTTTAATAATATTTCAATCATTCTAGTGGTTTTCTTCTACTCACAGATGTTGAATGCTCCATTCTAGCACAATATAATCTAGAAGATACATAGTTTATTCATATTTTTTCATTCCCCTTCCACCATTCCCATTAAAAAATATTTATCATACCATTGGAAGATCAGTATCCTGTTGTAATAGGCAATCAACTCATAGGATTTTATGAACACTAATTTTTGATCAACATAGTTTTTCTAGACTCTTTCAATTCAATATTCCTATTAATGGATACTCCCATTAAATATTACGAGGTTAATGAACAAGTATATCATGACTTCCTGAAGCTACTACCTAAACATCCCTCTAAAACTCTAAACTTATTTCATATAAAAGTCATAAACATAGAAAAAAAATCTTCAAAATTATTGATACATATCTACTCTTGTTTTGAACAAGGATTCAACATGGTAAGAAAACTATCTCAGTGTTAGTTGAATATTTCTAATGAATCCAGAGGCCACACAATTAATCCACAAACCCATACCACACACTTACCAAAATCTTTTCAGGATACATTTTAACAATCACTTGATGAGGAATCATGTAATGAATGTATGTTAATGTAAAATAAAGGTACATGGTAATTTTGTGGATTATGATATTTCATAATCAAGAGAAGACATATTTTTACAGGAAGATAATATAATGGATGAAAATTAATGTTTATCCTCAATGAAAAATCCGATGGTAGATTAATATTAATTGATCACTAGACTAATAATTATTATAATTTAATAAATAAAATTAATCTTAAATTAGAAAGATGTTTATATATAGTAATTTCATTTAAAAAAATTACCAATTCAATATTAATCCATAATTCTGATAATAATCATGGTCATCAAAGAATATTAACAACACTAATCCACATCACAATTGAATTACCATGTCGATTATTTATTAGCTCTATCTTCTACCAATCATTATCTAACCACAACACCACAATCTTCATTTCTATGTTCTATTCACATATTGAAACAATAAAATGATTCCTATATATGGTACATATATAGAGAATCAAATGATACTCTATATTAAATAATTAATAACATATAATTAAACCATCATATCATACCGCAATTTAATTGTAACAATATTTTATAATACTATTCCATTAGTAAAGTCTTAGATATTGACCCTTAAATACGATTGTACTAATTAAATTATATGTTAAATTTAGAATTGATGAATAGGTAAACTAGTAGAAACTATAAAATGATAAAGGATTCTTTGATTATCTTGGTAGATTATATGTGATGTTAAATAGCATAATACCTCTAATATAAAATTCTATCTCCTATTCCACATTCTCAAAACACCATGCAAGACTCACTATATGATGAAAAAACAATATTCTTTTATCCATATATGAATTAGAGATTCATTAACATCAATATTAATCGTGTATTTTCTCAATTTATGTGTAATTATATTGGATAAATCATTTAATTTAATACCACTTCAGATCAATTCCAATGATCAGCGTCATGGAATAATTTTATAAATTGATATACATAACACCTTTCAATACACCTAAAAACTTTTACCATACAATAGGATTAGTCGATAAAGGATTACATTTTTTGTGGCAAGAAAGTTTCACACTTTACATTGGAGTTAATTTTAATAATGTCCAAAATAAATGATTATTTGATAAGGTACTCCTTAACTACATCGAAGGATTAGATACAGCTTTTTTTATATGATAATATATGTTGGTGCCTTTGGTGCCTACATTTCTGATCTTTTAATTAATTATGTGTCTTGTATAATTTTTCCATTAATGTTAGAATACTGTAATTAATTAAGAAAAAAAAATCATTTATGTTGGACACATTGTAATTACATCGATTAACCCCTATAATAATTTTATTTTTACAAATACAAAATTTTTCCTTTCATTTTATGAATAAATATTATTTTACCAAACCCAAAATTCATTATAAATAAATTTACAATTACCATAAAAGTAACCATTTTATTCTTTAAATTTTTAAAAAAACCGCATGGATGTGAAGACACATTTTTTCATCAACTTTCCAATGTCTAATATTATTATATGTTTTTGTGTTCGCCAAAGATTTTTTATGGAAAAAACACCAATTTTTGTTCTATAAAATTGATGATTTTATATTACAACAATAATATATTGTCCAGCCATCCATGTAACTGAAATTAATAATAATAAAGATAGATAATAGTCTTTAACGGAAATCTATTTCAGATCCTTTAAGTGTTGTTCAAAAAGGTCTTTAAATCATGTAAAAAATATCATGTCCATTCTCTATCACATACAAAACCACATCTAAAACTTTTTATAAGTCATCCCTCTATTCATGTTTGTTTTTATGGAGGATATTTTTATATATAGGTTCAATTACCGTCAATTTACATATCTATAGATAATCATCTATCTATAATGGAGAACTCGGTGATACATATTAATAAAATTAAGTGACTAAATAAAAAATGTTACACACATTATAAAACAAATATATTTCTCATAATAAATATCTAATAAACATTAATTAATATTTTCATTTATACCCATTCATCTAAGTATAACAATTATAATCTATGTATTAACACTGAAACATCTCTACCTGATCTGGTGCTGAAATATAAAATTTTCATTTCGATATTAAAAAATGATATACCTAAACCAATTTCAATCATTCAAAAAATTAAATATCAGAAGAAAATATTATATCACTTGAATACCCAATACCCTTTTAGGCTTTGTGTTATATATACTTTGGTCAAACTCTTTCAAAATAACATTGATGGAGAAAACATGTCCATAAAAATTTACATTGTCTGAAATATAATCATCCACATCAAGTAACATTCTTGGGAATAAAATTATGTCGACCCTTATTGTTAATATATATAAAATAATAACATAATAATTATGTGATAAAATGTTTAGTAAGGGTTATAAATGTATTTTAAATAAAATTACACCCATTTTAATAAGATGATCAAATGGGTATCTTGACCAAATCAATGTTTGTGAGCATAACAAAAGGGAATTATTACCCATTAGTACCAAGACCATCAATCATGAAAAATGGAAGGATGATTTTCCTTTAGGTAAAATTAATATTACTCAACAATTATGATCCTTGTTAAAATAATACTTTAGAGGGGATTAGTTAGAAACTCGTTGTATACATAGTGAAATTGTGTTTGTATCTTGTAAAATTATCATCTTATCCATCTCATAAATACCCTTATGAGATCAATACCTTCAAAGGAAAACCTTCTATATAATTATTTTGGAAAAATAATCATTATACATTGAATTAGAGGGATATAGTATTCCCAGCCATCACTATTTTACAACATAACCACCCATCTATTGTTTTTAATGAAACCAAACAACATTGGACTAAAACAAAATAAACCATCATCATAAATAATTTTCAATAACTGTGAGAGGAATAAAGTATATATTAACTCCATTTAATAATAATGTCATTAATAAAACAAGGATTCCTTTAATAACATTATTAACTCAGGGAAATGAATTAGGTTCCATGAAAATATCTTTAGAATAATCATACCCCATCACAAGGGAAAATATTGATGATGTCATTATAGTATATCCTTAGTAGAGAATAAATAACAACAAGGATTATTGTTTTTGTAGAATATAAATACTATTAAAGGATCATTAAAAATATTATAGACCAGAATAACTTATAAAAATTTAAAAAAATTGAATACTAAAGAATATGATGAAAATAAAAAAAAAATTGAACAAACCATGGAATTGTAATATCTGGTCATCGTAGAAGCATGTGATGGTGCATGCCAAAATTTTATTTTTTCATGATATATGATAAAAATGATAATTAGACAATGAAAATAATTTATATCATTATAATTAAATGAATGGAAATATTTAATGGATAACAAGTTAGAACCAGGGAGAGTATCATCCAATATTATTTATAAATAATTAAATCAATTAAAGAATTACCATGTTGATATTAGCTATTCATTGATTTATCTAAATCATATCAAGGTTGTACGATCATTGTGTTCTATGAATAAAGAGTATATTTCCAACATATTTGATCAACATGTTAGCCCAAAATATATGAATTTCATCATAGGAATATTTTGTTACATCTATGGTAGATATTATTTCTTCTATTGCCTTTCATTTCTACCTTTGAACATCATGAGAATCCCTTACGCAGTGTAATCTTTGATCTCTCAAAAATGATAGTGGGTAGTGGAAGATGATCATTGTCTATTATTGGGGGTGTCCCTAGATAACAGAGCTCTGTTGTGCTCGATATGATTCTCCATTTTTGTTGTGCACAACCAAACAAAATAATTATCTCCCTTAGAAAATAATTTAATTGTGATTATCTACTACATGGTTTAAAATAGAATAATTTTAAAATTTCCCATTATTATTTATTTAACTCCCACACAACCCCATTTGATATAAAAATAATAATGATAATATTATTATTTCATGACATTCACATAACTTGAAAATTAAAGAAAAATATTATTTATTCTAGTAATATTAAAAATATATTATTTTTAGCCATACAATTAATATGTTATAATATTACTTCGCAATATTCATCAGGCCCTGAATGATGAATATTTATTTAATCCAAAAATATTTCTTAATTACCAATAAATTACTAAATATTATATTCAGAAAATTATAAATAAATAATTATTAAATATTCTTATCACAATATATTCTCTCGAATAACTACTGACGAAATATATTTTTTCAATCAAACATTAATAATTATTAAACAATGTATGGGAATAATATTATTTAAACTAGTTAAATAATAACAAATATTATATTATTTAAATAAGATTGTCGATACACATAGTGTGAGGCCCACTAGGCCTTTTCCTCAATGGAATTAGGTGTCCCAGTCAAAAGTCCATGGTTTGATTCATAAAACACTATAAGGATACCATTAAGAAATAAGTTAATGTCACAATCATATAAATACTTTTTTGGATGCATAATATGTAATATAATCCCTTTACTATTATATCTATCATCAAGATGGTTGCATGTTGGTTCCATCAACCTATTTGTTGGATGTGTCATTCTTAAACTTCCCCAAATTGAGCATTCCTATTGGACACCATGAGAATTCTTTTTTTAGACTATATTATTTCCAAAAAAAGGAATGTTATACCATCTTCCATTAAATATGATATGGGGAAAATCATATCTCACATTTTTCTATAATAAAATATTACTCGTGACGCACCCAATGTATTCTACATCACTGGGTACATATGTTTTCGTGATTTTCATAATACATCAATGAATATTACTCACATAAAACATTAAATTTTTTTAATGTTTATAGATTTACATAAGGACCCTAAGATGGGAACATCCAATAAAAAATGTAAATGTGAATTTTTTACTATCAAGTCTCTTTCTCAAAATATCTTACACAGGATAATACCAAGGGAGTACACCATGAAAAGGTTCCTCAATGTCCAATGAGTATCCAACACTAATGGTATGTTTCATTTGTGTACCTCAATTGATATAATAAAAATATAGATAATATATTTAATTATAGTGTTATAGAACTTTTGGTTCTCATCATATTGGAGAACCACTATGATCTTTTTTTTGATATCTACTCTTATGAAATTATCACATAGTTTGTTACATAGAAGGACAATAATGATATAACATGTATATTATTAATATTTAAAACTATGAATTCAATTAATTAATAGTACACTAATGTTGGTTCTATGAAGACAAATCCAACAGACTCTAACTTGCAGTAGAAAAAAATAATAACAACCTTTAGTCTACTAGCTCACACATCATACTCATGCTTCTATAGAGATATGCCTTTTTTCAAGGGTTACACCATATTATATACCATGGGTATTATTCTTATTGTATCTTAACCCCTCTAATAGAAATACCTCAATAAGAGATAGTTCCAGAGAATGTGTGTTTTTCATTGGTACAACCTTCACTCTTTTGTGAGAGACACCACTGCAGTATTATTGTAATACAATGTGATAAGATTTTTACTTCTAGGTACCACATCAATGTCATGGAAAAAATTTATACATCCGTGTAGATCCCTTAGCTACATCTGATGCAGATATATACAAGGATTCTACTATAGAATCATCAAATAAATCCTTCTTTGAACACTTCTAACTTACAACCCCATTGTTAATATAGAATACTTATCTTCAGTGTGTCTATAGATAATTGTAATTTATTCTGAAATATATCATTTCCCTCTAATTACATGCTCCTAATCTCCTCCGTACACTAGGAACATATCCTTAGTTCTTATCAGAAACATATGGATAACCATATTATAATACCAATTTTGTTCTTATGAATCTTATTTAGGTCTCTTTATCATGCTCAAATCATAGGAAACAATAATTCTAGTACATAACATAGCATACATAACTGATCATATCATTGAGTCATATGGTATCTTACTCATTATCTCATTTTCATGGTCTATTTGAGGGAACATTTTCTTATAAATACATAAATCATGTGACACTAGAATAAAAAACTAATTATATTGTACCATAATAAATAAATTTTATATTTGGTCAACATATATACATTGAATTATTCCAAGAATCCTCTAGGATCAATCACGGCTAATCTTGATCCCTATATTATATGATACTTTACACAAGTCCTTCATGGAGAAAGACTTGTTTATCCAGACCTTAGCTGATAGTAAGGCTATTATATCATTACCAATATATAATATTTCAAAAATGTAGAATACAATAATAATGACTTAATTTACACTAATCCTATTGTAAACACATTATTCAAATTAAATTTGAATAAAAATATTTCTTTACAACATCATCAAATCGAATTTTCTATGACATGGATGATTTCTTTAATCCAGAAAATGGATCTATGGAACATGAAAATAAATTTTAGAATCACCGAATGTCACAGAATATATTTTTTGTGTCATATATAATTTTTCCAAAAAGTTACCATTATGAAATTTAGTGTTCATGTCCATCATCCAAGTCTAATAGTCATTGTAATCATTAAAAGAATGTTTAATTCTGAAGCACATAAATATGGAAACGAGTTTGAAGGATTCTTTATAGTCAATTCCATGACATTTATTAACTCCATTATCCAATATTGATTATTTTTTAATATTTATTTTACCTTCTATGTCTATTCTTCTCTTGAATACCCATATTCACCTAATTTTCATTACAACAACTGGCGCATCGACCCAAACCCAAATTTGGTTCTGCAATATAGAATCTATTTCATAATTAAATTCTTCATTCAATATTGTCGATTCTGAGATATTTAAAACCACTTTTAAGTGGACTGTTTCATTATTTTCAACCAACAATGAGTCACCATATTCAGTGACTTGAAATCGATATCTCTTTGGTTCTCTAACCTCTCTTATGCTCCTATGAAGTACTTGGGTAATTAGAACTATTACATCCCAGAGTACATGTGGTATATTTTAATGTAATAACTCTTTTTTATAATTAGCATAAAATTGAATGAAGTCATTCTTTCCCACACTATCCTTTTTTAGTATTTTATCCCTCTAAATATAGACGTATTTTCCAGTTATAGTGAAATTATTTTTTGAGGGGATGGATAAGTAGTACCCCCTTTGTTGCCTTGGGATACCATATAAAGATAAATTGTGTTCCTTGAGATTCATTACTATTTATTGATAATCCGTTAACAGACTCCTCTTATCCCACAACATGTGTTGTGAGAACATAGGTTTATGTCTACTATATACCTCCAAGTAAAATCAATTTTTCACATTAGTATGTACTTTTTTTAACTTGTATTTCATTGTATGTAATGAATATACCTAAAAAGATAATATAATATCTTCACGATTCATCATAAAAAACACCATGTCTAACAAGGTATGGTTAATCCTATCACTAACACCATTTCATTGTTGTTTGTATAGTAGTGAGAGTTGAGAAAAAAATACCAAATTCGCATAGAATTATTATAAATTCTTAAATAATATACTAACCACCCTAATCTGATAATAGAGTTTTTTATTCATTTAAATATGACTCTCAAAATCATTATTGAATTCCTAGAATTTATCAAGTGACCTATAATTCAACCTCGTCAAGTAAATATCTCCATAACTACTAAAGTCATTAAAAAAAGTTATGATGTAATTATATCCCCCTCTATATTCAAATATAATTTTTATAATCACATTAGTGTGTACGAATATTAAATAATTTATGGCCCTTTCACCCTATACAAAAAAAATCAGTTTGGTCATTTTATTTGTAACAAGTATGATTTCATTCATGTTTTTAAGATTAGACGAGTCAAAATAACCATCTTGATAGATATTTTCAGAAATAATTATCATTTAAATGATGCATATGGTGATTATATAGTTGGATGTTATGTGAGTCATGTGAACATGATTTTTTGTCAACTTTCAATACTTGTTTTTAATAATTTGATACAAAATTTTAATTGTTTTAGTGTTCCATACCATATCATAATTTTTCATATTAAATGAATTATTTTTGAAACATGAAAAAACTCATATCTTGATATTGGAATTATTCATAAATTAAGTTACTTATAACCAATGTAACATAATATAGATATTTTACAATTAAAATAATTAGTTTCTTCAATAAATGGTGGTGGCCACTAATGGCCAGAGCAGTCATCATCACACCATTAACAGCCCTTAAAAATATATCTTCACTATAAATCTTTTTAAATATACTTGGTTCCTACATTTTCAAATATATTTGAGTGACACATGTTTTATATAATTATTAATGAGTATATAATGAAATATTTAACTCGATAATGAACACACCTTGAAGTTCCCATTTCTTCTAGGTGTAGTTTATCTTCCATTATCATAGATTAAAACTTCTGAAACATACTTCCCTATATTACTTCCCCTACCTATGGATCATCCACTTCTTGGGTGTAAAATTATAGGTATCTTTATACTTTTTATGAGTCTTGAGCCACTTTCAAATTTCATCCTTTTCTGATTCACCATAGGGACTACAAGTTTAGCATCCCCATGTTCAAATAAAATTCCTGAATCAATCTACATATTTTTAAAATATTCTTCTCATTATTTCTCATATATTAATTCACAATACAAATGTGGAAGCTCTTGTTCAGTGGTGAATATGTTATATCCATACGGAACTCATCCAGTAATTTAATCCCTATGATTTCTAAGTGTTCAATGTATCCAACATGCTTCACTATGTAAGGATCATCTAGTGCATACTATCCATGATTAGTTTTAAAAATGAAATTGGGATCTCGTACATCTCTCTTTTCACCTCTCTTGATAGAAGTTTTTAAGGTGATAAAACATGTTATATGCATACATGTACTCATGTTGCATCAAAAGCTCATTTTTCATGGACGATAGCATGAAACACAAATATTTTATAACATCATCAATATCTTTATTATAAGGATATAACTATTCATCACTAACCTCATTACATGGTTTTTTGTGTATAGTTTCTTATAGAATATAAAATTTATTTTCATGGTGAAGAAAAATGTGGAATTTCTTCTTCTACTCTTGGAAACTTGTTCTAGTTAGAGGGTTTTCCTTCTCAAGTATGGATTAAAATAATATTTTTTAATTCATTTTAATGAGGTTTCATGAAAATTATTTTCCATAAATTTTGTATTCTATCAGATAAAATGTATCAGAATAAATATTTTATGTATTAGTCTCACATTATCTTATCCAAACCCAATAACCCAAACCACTGGATTTAGAATGTCATGTGTCTGGGACATTCTACTAGAAAGGATACCTATTCCCCTTATAATTACCCCAAATATGGTGGGTCAAGCAACCTGAATGGATTTAGGTAAACATTAAAAATAGAAACTACATTAACTCATATCTCCTTGATCTTTTGAGTGGACTCCCCATACCTAATATAGTTAAATTATATTTCCTTAAACCATAGCTCTCATTTTTTCCAAGTAAATCATTATAAGTAAACCTTTGATGTGAACTAAGTTAAGTCAACCCAAAACATAAAGTTATATTTCATTGATAATTATTATCCCCCAACGTTGTATGGTCACGAAAAATGAGTTATGGTTCATTATTAACCGAATCAGTCAAATCATATACCAACATTATAGATATTATAACTGGATTTTAACCATTAAGTGTAAATTTTCAATAAATATATGTATCACATAATAATTAATAATAATATCATTTAATTATGTGATTAACAATATCATAGATAAAATTTACACATAATACAATTTATTTTTGTTCAATATTACATACTCATTAATTTCAATAATTAATGAGGTCTCGAAAAAACATACATAATGAGATAACCATGAAACAAGACATAAATAAAATAATAAATTAGTATGATCATGATATTTTTCTAATGTTTAGTTTATCTATAACTTCATACTCTAACTATTGAAATAGGTGGAAAATAAATTGAACCAATTTTGGTTTATGTTACAGCATTCAACCTCTCCTTATATGTATCTCTCTTGTATTGGATTCATCTTTGGACCAAACATTAACCACATCCACTAGTTTGGGATCACCATCCATTACATATTCTTCTACATCAAAATATGTGTGGGAAAAAAGTTTTTTACCTAATAGAAACCATGTGCACATATGATCATTAATAATAATAGGTGATCTGGCACACATGACAATAATTTTATTTAATATAAAACTAAATTAACCCAATCACATACAATGGTCTTGTCTCCACTCATGATAATCCATATGCATGAAACAAATAACACATTTAGTAAAAATATTATTCTATTATTATTTTTACTTATGTAAGATAAACCATGATTGAATAAATTAGTTATCTATATTAATTAATCAATTCATATATATTCAATCATATTTTTATTTCCTTAATATTCTCATCCATCATAATTTTACAAAATAAAATAAAATTACCTATGTAAAAAAATTTACCATGGAAGAATCATAGTGAATACCTGTATAAATCTAACCAATGTGTATTAAAAATGTATAATATTTACACTTCTGATTTATATAATACATGAATTATCATTTACTTTCATGATATGTACTATCATTCAAATTATTATACTAATTACATTATATTTTGGTCACGTTTTATGCTTCAATTCATGTTGAAGTAATTTATATCATACGACTCACACATGATTTAAAAGTATAAACATTATGAAGAAATTAATTAAACACACACACACTCACACACATACAGATATATATATATATATATATATATATTAAAACCCATGACATAAAGAGTCTATCAACTTAATGACTACATGTAATCACGGGGAAATAAGGTTAACTCAGTATAAAAAATTAATTTTAATTCTATATGATTTTGTATATGTACAAAACTTTTTTAGGGAATCTATAAGATGTGTATGCCTCTCACCATCTATCTAAGGCAAAATCCTAAGGACTCAGTGAGTAAATTATTCATTTGATAATAGTAGTACATTTTATGTGTATAGGACTACATGAAAGGTGGTCTCTGAGTTACACGATCACCATTTATGTAGGACATGTCGGGAACTAAATGGCTCATCTATCACTTAAAGGACTACATGTAGTGTACATGGGATTCATGAAGTGTACCCTAGCTAATCATGATCTATGTTATTAGGGTCAACATTATGTTTAAGAAATAAATTCACCAGGCGTTATCAATGCACATGGTGTGAATTTATTTTGAATTAATTCATGGTGCATTGAACACATGTACCCAACTTATAACTCTGGTTAAAACTTGAATAATCTGATATTATCCATACAGAATCCCCGACACCTATGTATGAGTCCTTGATTATTATTTTTTCATAAAATTAATCATTTTAGTATGATATTTGATAAATATAATAGGACTAATATCTCTAAATTCAGATTAAACAAATATTCAATATAAACTGAAAACTAAAATAAAAATTTGTAAACCAATCACTAGTCATTAAATAATTATAAATAATAATGTGAATTATCTGATACGACATGTAGGTTTAAGGAACATCGTAAGAATTTGATTGGTCATTTCCAACTTTTCTTTTTGTTAGTATCGATGATCATTCCGAGATCTACATGATGAAAAATTTTGTGATCAATTGAATTGAATCAAAGATTACATATAATGGATAATACCCCACAACCATAGGGTTGATTATAAAATATTATTCGATAATTAAAATATTCAATTAATATAATACTTTTTTTGTAAATATTTCATCATTGATGGATCTAACAACATATCTATATTGTAAAATTATTGTGTTGTAAGAATCAAATGAAGATTCCATCTTGTGGTAACCCACATGTATCCCAAAAATATCTGAAATTCATTGTATTAATCGCCAGGTGATACCATGATAGATCTTATCTCATGTGTCATTTTCATTGTATCACCTAGGAAATCCCTATAAAAGAATTATATTTTCTCTATCATGAATTTATAGTGGTAGGTCGAGTAATCTTTCTCTATATTCATAGGAGTGTTCATTGGAAAAGCATTCTCTCTAGGGATTGATAGAATTCTCTAATTTTGTAGTTCACAAAAAAATGAAGAGGATCCCAAATAAAATAATCTAATTGGGTTTATATACCACTATGGATAAAATAAAATAATCGTACATGTTCCCTTTATAATTTTTATAATCCATATGGAATCAAATATCAAATAATAATAATAATAATAATATATCATGAATTTTTCATAACATACAAATACAAATTAAATATTATTTATTCAAATAATAATCAATATATATTCTTTCACATAGGACTATTAATCATAGTCTTTCATTCATTGAATAAAATTTATCAATCCCTGAGTAATGAGTATATATTTAGTATATAAAAATCACAACATAAATTGTTAATGAATAAAAGTACTTCTATTAACAAAATAGTTAATAAATATTTATTATAAATTATTCCCACATTATATTCAATGAAATTACTCCTATATAATAAACAAGATCAATAAAAACTGATTATTTATTAAATCATGTGAGGTAAAAATATTTATTCAACATATTAAATAATAAATAATAATATATTAATTATATATGGTTAATGATTCAATTAGAGTGTGACCCTCTGGTACTTTTTTCTCCATGGAATTATGTGTGCCAACCTAAAATACAAGGTTCTAATTTTGAAACATGAGAACGAACACATAAATAATGAAGTTAATCACAAAATGATAGTAAATATCATATAGATAGTTATAGTGTATTATAATCCCTTTAAAATGATATCTATAATCAAGAAAAAAGTGGGATGGTACTAATAACTTATGTGATCGATGTCCCTTTCTTCGACTTCTCAAAATCAAACATGCCTATAGAATACCATGGCCTTAGATTTATAAAGCTATGTCATTTCCATCAATGGACTTGAGTTATCAACATCCATTAAACAATAAGGGAAAATCAGGGATCAATTGTTTCATTAATAAAATATTCCTCATGTTGCACCCAAAGTGTCATACCTCTCCAAGAACATATGTCTTCACAATTTTTATGAATACATATAAGTATTCAACACATATGGATCATTAATAATAATCATGAATTATAAAGATAAATAATAAAATCCTTGGATAGGAGCATCCAATGATACATGAAAATATGGATTTCATATTGGCTAGGCTTGTTCTCAGAATATCTGACATTTGATATTACCAAGGGAATACACCATGAGAAGGTGCATCAGATTCCTATGAGTCTCCCCCAAATAGTATGTATCATTTTATTCCCTCAAATGATATCATATGATTATAGATTATATATTTAATAATAGTTTTTTAGAATTTCTGTGTTCTCATCATAATAGGGGACTGATATAACCTTTTACTATGATATATACTCTTAGAACGTTATCACAAAATATACTATTCCAAATAAAAATCAGGAAGTGACAACTTGTTTATTAATAATAAAAATTATGTATAGTGGTTCTCATAAAGTATAGAGAATCTAGTTCTATGGAACCAACTGAAAGAGTTAATGTATAATGGATGCATTAAAACATTGTGAATTCTTGACAACCAAATATTCTAGTCATGAAATAATAAATATACATAAGATTAATTATAATAAATCATTAAAAAAGTACCTCATTCAAAAAAATACAAGAATTTTATTTTTCATCCTTTTTCAAAAACATAAAAAAATGTGTATATTTTCATTTAATATTGATCACAAAATTTTTTTAAAACATTTAAAATAACATGTATATTTAACAATAACTTTATCCGAGTGAGAAATTAGAAATAATCTGTTATTTTCATAAAAAAAAATTTTCATTAATTTGGAGTACCTAAAAGTTAAAGTGTTTTAAAAATTATCACTATTCGAAAATTACTGGTTGAGTTATAAAATTTCATCAATTAATCTGAAAAGTAAATTTTAATTTATTCACCATTAATTCAATAAAATAAAATACAAATTAAAATTGGTGTGAGAAATTAATCCATTAAAAACTTGTTTATTATTGAGTCATACACCCCATGAAATAATAATAGAAAATGAAATGTTAAATTCCTTGAAAATATTATTATTCATTATATGACTTGAAAAATGGGTTTTATATATAACCCAAAAAATAATATATGGTTATAAGATAAATATATGGCCCAAAAAATAAGATTTGAGATGAATAACCCTTAATAATATCATATCATTGACCTGAGAATTTATATATGGGGAGATTATATCTAAAAAAATTAAATTAAAAAATGAAATTAAAAAATCCATTAATTTCAAACATAATGGGAACATAATATAATCAATTAATATGTTTTACAACCCACTAAAAGGATTTAGAGTTGATAAATCTCTTAATACGTGGTATCATTCAAGTAAAAACCAAATTGATGTAATAATTTTAATAGTAAGATAAAATGTACTTAATTATTATTTATTTTTGATATTACATGAGTTTATTAATTATTTATACCATATAAATTAAAATGACTACAAAATATCTAAATTTTCCTCAATAATTGGAAATTGAGAAGGAATCATTTACCTCATGTTATGAAATTCTAGGAATCTCATTTATCCCTTGTATAATAAACATTTATCAATTAATTTTTTTTTATAATCAATAATTTCCCATTTAACTCTTTATCTTTGACCAATTTATCTCATATACTTTATTGATATATTTAATTAATTAATCATTTAATGTCGTGTGATTTATGGATGTTTGGTTAGGAAAATCAAAATTATGTTTGTATATTATCATGGGTAAAAGTGAAATTTGTTACATTGCCTTCTAAATCATCATAATAACTATATCATTTTGATTACTGATTAATTATAATTTTAAAATCAACTATTAAAATGTAGTTATGATAAATTAATTATTTTTAATCAATGACACAATATGTTATATGTATCGATTAATAATGTTTCAATTTTTCAAATAACATGATGGATTGAATATATAATTTTATAATTCCATAATTTTTATTATATAATTAGTATTATAAAATTTCATGAAATAGACTTATATATTTAATCCATGTGATGTGGTCATGAAATATGAATGACATCGCTTCGTGGTTGTTGTAATCCACTTGTAAACATGAGTACGTTAATGAAGTTTCAATGGATGAAATTCTATGAAATAGATTATATAATAAATTTATATAATAAAAATTATTCCATGAATATAATATATATATATTCGATATATCATTATAAATATATATAATATGTGGAGATACAAAATGATTTTTTTGTGAGGAAGTAGTCTCCCGTACAAATGAATGTTGTTTTCTATTCTTATTTTATTGAATAGTTGATAGATATAGTTCATTAAATTTATATAAAAATAATATTACTTATTATATTGGTTTTAATTTTCCCAATTTTGTCTATATAATTTAAGGATTTTGAAAAATGAATAATAATAAAGCATTCAGTTAAAAGATATACCTTTTCTTCAGATCAGATCTTTCTCATTAAAAATAATGTCATCTATGGTATGTATTCTACCCAAAAAATTACTTACATATTGTTTTAAGGGATACTAGGTAGGTATTAGGTAATTTATTAGAAAAAAATAATGGATCATCAATTTAGTGGAGGAGAGGATATACGGTTCCCTTATATAAATGATGGATGTGATGTTATTGAAATTTATTATTGTATTTAGTTAGTATAAATTAATTATCTGGTAACAATGGCTCAAATGGGTTATAATGATAATATATGATGATTATTGGTAGAAATATTCTCATTTAATAATATTTTTACACGTTAATATTATGGTTTTACCATGGTCATTTAGATTTAACCCCATGTTAACCTGTTTGAAATTTATTTTCATATTAACTTTTTTCTTCTAATGTGTCACGGAATTTACTCTAAATGAAAATGGGAACATAAATTGAAAATTATTGAAATTATATATTCTATTTAATTCAATTTCATCAATATAATTTTTTTAATAGTTTAAAAACATTTAATTAAGTATTTTTTGATGTAAAATATAATTAGTATTATTTTTTGGAAACAAATGAAATATTATAATATATTATGAGTCTAACTAAACTTAAATGTGTCTAAATAGAAATTTCCAATAATATAACTATGATATGTTATTTAAATAATTTCCGAATAATATTTTTTTTATTTTTATATAATTATAGAGTGTATCAACCTTATTAACATATGGTTTATCCAATTTTAATCATAACTACAATAATAAATTTCTCAATATTAAAGTGTTAAAATAATAATTTTAATGTTTAAATGGGATCAAAAATTAAAAATATAATAATTCTATAAATTTATCATCGTAATTTCTTGTTTTAGTATATATGATTTTTAAATAACTTAATAAAATATTATATAACATAAAATACAATTATGGTCATTTTAATAAACAGTAAATGAATTTTCCATTAAAAGAAAAATGAAATTATTAGAATTTTTATATAAACCATTAACCCATCATTAATACATTAAATTAGTTCTAAATGATATTCATACACATCACATGACTGAAAAAATATAACATTTTGATTTTTCAAATTATTTATTTAATTTGTCCACCACTTCACAAGGAAGGTGTCAGCATTACATTAGAGTTCATTGTATTTATTTCATCACTATTAATTAATAGTAAATTACCATTATGAAAAAATACATATTAATTTAAAAAAGATTATTACATAATTTTTTTAATCCCCGTCACAAAATTTCAATTTTAATCAAAGTAAGAGGGTGAAATTTTTGACATTATATATCATAAAAAATTATGTATTCCATTTTAAAATAGAAGCTTCACAGAATTTTGCAATATAAAACTATTTTATGAGATTTTTATAACTCCACACTCCCAAAAGAATAAAGGAATTATTTTTTCTTATTTTCAGTTATTATCATGTTATTTTTAACATTAATTACCCTATTTACCCTAACAGAGGTGAATTATTTACAATTGTAACTTTTCATAATGATAACAAATAAGTTCATGATTACAAATTTAAAAATCCAGATTCCAAAAATGATTTCTAATTTTCATGATTCGATTTTTTTTATTTTAAAAATCAATTTTAATATAATGGGTAATATGAAATTAATTTATTTAATAAAAGGTAATTTCATTCTCCAAAAATAACATGTAGCAAAATCAATTGTATTTATTATTCATATGTAAATTTTTATATTATATAAAATTAAATAACAATTTATTTATTTAATGATAAAATTAAATTCATTTTATACAATTCAAATGAAATGAATATATTGTTTGTAGAAAATCAGTATTTTTCTTAGTCCAATAAAAATAAATTTTATTAGAAAATTCCACAAATATGTGCATAATAAATTTTTTATTTGAGGATTTAAAAATTATATGATTCTAATAAAAAAATGCTTCAAAATATTTCAGAATTGTATTATTTTATTTTATCACAAAAAAAAATAAAAACTTTATTGAAGATCATGATTTTTTTAAACTAAAATGAATTGAATAAATTTTTCAGTTATTATTTCCTCATAATTAAATAATAAATTATTATTTATTAGTAACAATATAAATATTATAATTGGGTTTAATCTACTCATACATTTAAATTTAACTAATAATTTAAAATATAAATTTTAATTGATAATATTTCATGCTTCTTTTAATCTTAGTGTTTTGTTTTGTACACACTATCAAACAATGTGTTATTTTAATAATATATTGATATTATATTCTCCCTAAGATTAATAAATTCTATCCTTGGAATTTGAATTCATTATTAGAATCCATTACATTAATAATCAAAAAAAATTTCTAAAATCGAACATCATAAAATGGTTAATAAATCTTCAGTTTCAAATTTGAAAAAATAAACAAGGGATATTTAAATAGCAAAAAGTGGGATTTGAAATATAAAAAAATTTGTAACCTCCCTCGATTTGGAACTCTCTCACATGGACGAAAAAGGTTTGTCGTGAGACCTCAAGTGCACCTTCCCATATGCCATAGGCTACCGGCTTGCAATGGGGGTATGATAAGTATAGTAGGGAGAATATACCCCATGGTCACATGGTTACACCACTACCAAATAATCATATTTTAATACATATAAATATAATAGAAATAATGGAAAAAATAAATTACTATAAAAAACAAACAATAAATTTTAAAAATAAAAATATAATAAATAATAAAGGAATAATTTTAGGATGTGATATATTTTATGTTAATTTCATGCTTGAAGGAATGAAATAAAAGACTACAAGACTCAAACAAAAGACTCAAAATTCCCTAGTTTCAAGCCCCATGTCAGAAACCTCTCCCAATTATAGCACATCTAATAGCCAACAGTCAACCACAAGGCCCCATACCATTTTCCAAAAATGCTTAGAGATAGAAGGGAAAACGTATACAAATTGCATTTATAGGGATTAGTTTTCCCAAAATGGATGTCTTAGAGGGAGAATGGTTCTCTAAAATCTCATGGGAATTCCCTACAGTCGAGTGGATAAATTATAAAAAAATATGTATTTAAAAAACATCCATATAGCACCCATAAAACTACTACATGGTAAAATACATTGTGTGTAAGTCATTAACATGTAGGGTATTTATTGATAGAGGGATGTGCTGAAAAACCTATCAAGTCATGTTAATTCAAACTCTTATTGAACATTACATGATGTGAATAGATTAAATGGAATGTAAAATAATCACCCCATGTTCTGGTTTAAGGACTTTTTCCTAGAAACAAATATACCTCTTGTAATAACATTTCATGGTGAGTAAACCCATATATAAATATTTCATCATAGTTTACTACATAAGGAATTGAAACACCTCAAATGCCTTCCAAATCATGAAAAATATCGTAGAATTATTTAACACGTTTATATATAAAATTCCTTATTTCATTTAATCATTTACACCAAAATGTATGTCATTTACCCCAACAAATTCTCTAGGTTTCTAAACAAGACTTGACCACTATGGTATAGAAAAACTCAATCAGGGATGATCCAGAAGAAAACTGCGATCTTACAACCTCCCATGCCATATAACATTTCATCCTTGATTCTCTCGGAGAAACATTTTGTAGTCTCATTGAATTATTATGGACACTATAATCACATAACAGACATTCTCTCTATTGTAACCTCTTGAACATGATCACACTTCCACTTCAATCATACCAATGGAATCACCATAACCGAGAGATACTTTTCACAACAGTTCTCAATCATTATCGGATGCTTCATAAAGGATTCCTAAATGCTGAGATCGAAATCTACTAATTATATCACATTATAAGGGTCAATATAATATCTTTGAAGCTAAGACCCATTACACCTATTTTTCAAGCAATTTTAGTTTCATGGAAGGGATAATATGGTTGCAACTGTACTAACCTAATCAACCATATCAAATTTCCCAAAAAGCATAGGGGCTAAAATTCCATGTTTCCTGATATAGTGTTTTCTTAACTGAGGTGTCATCCAAGAGAAAATATAATGACCAACCTCATACAATATATTTCATTTTTATTTGCCAGTATTTCATTTCAACCTACACTCCATAGTAATCATCATGTACCTATAAACAAAGCCTTCTCAGATGTCTCATCCCTGAGACTAGACCAATCAAACAGAGACTCACATAGCTCCAAAATATAAAGTGGTGAATTAATTAACCTATAATTAAAATCTATTCACGGTTATACTATTTTTTTCCATGGATGTTTTATTATATTAAACCTCTATGATTTCGATATACATCATCCATGAACTACTGAAAACTATAACATAGGATTTTTACATATCCTCCAAAACCTGAATAGTTCACCCAGGTTGACCATCAATTTGAGGATGATTGGTCACAATCAATAAAACCTATGGTCCCATAGAATTATTAAGACTCTTCTAAAAAACAATGTGAAATAATGATCTCTATCGTAAGTGATACTCCTTATATAATCATGCAGTGGACCAACCTCATGCACAAATATAAAACATAGTACATCAATTGTTATGGTATCTTTGTTCATTTATAAATGTTCCACCTAGAATAGTATATCCAAAATAACCCATATAGTATCATTCTTATTCTTTTGCATGGGATATCCAATCAAAAAATCCATTGTTACATCATTACACTTCTACTCAAGAATGAGAACAGGGTAAAAAATCACATCGAATCCGTTCATTTCAATCAAAATTGGTTACCAGATGAAATTGTAACCCCTAATCTCAAGAGAACATGTGTTGGAAAGTTTGATATTCTACGATCTCACTCCCAAAGGTGTTTTGATGGTTAAAATACCATTCTATATTCCCATATCCATTCCCAATCCGTTATAAAAAATATAGGATAAAAATTATTGTTAAGATCATGTATCAACATAACACTGGAAAATTTATATGACATGAGCATCATACCATAGATGGTATAAGGTCCTTCTACCATAATAGTGGTAGTAGTATAAATATTGTATAGCTGACCAACCCCTCATCCAGGGAGTCCTGATTAAACCCACTTTGATATTCCATATACGTAGTATATTCATTACTAGACTCAGGTACCACATCATATGCCTCCACTATAACATCATATAGAAATTCATCTACCTATCTTGTGAGGAGTAACTAAGTCCATCCCAGTCTGTAGTATGTTTCCTGACCCCATTTCACCGCTATACAACTGTATTTCCAATCAATACCACCATAGGTGGTCTATTCTAATATAATAATTACAATCCAATGATATATAGGGATATTGTGCCTATATATAGACCATCATTCCACACTGATAGTACTGTAATTAAATATTATCATGAGATGGCTCCCCACTATCACAACTAATCATATTACTACTTCCTTTCCAAAAAAATCATATAGACAATTCTTACCTGTTGAAAAAAGTGTTTCAAATTCACCATACTGAAACAACATGGCCACTGCTCAAGGATTACCTAACATTCCCTTCCATTATTAGCGCTTGATTTATCACATCCACAAAACATCCAAGATAGCACACCTTCACCAATTACATGATTTTTTGGTGATGAATATCAAAAAATTTCCTTTCCTATGATATCTTATTAGCTTTCAAATATGTCTCTATTCACTTTTGGTTAGTGAAATGTTCAGAATAGTCCATCAATAATATACCCTCCTTTGTTTGGTTCATAAACTCTTGATCCTTCTCATCCATCAATGTGTCATGATATAAATGGCTAGATTTCCTTATCTTAACTCCTGTGATATATCATCTTGATATGCATCATTATCCAAAATGTCCATCCAACTCTTTGGGTTTCCATAGATCATATATGAACAAAGCTTCAACCTCTAATATATGTGTGTATCAACATACTTAATGATCATATAGACTAACTAAACTAACAATATTCTACCTAAGGACCCCAACCCCCTCATTAACGTCAGTATATTCTTTTATGAGAACTCTATTTTCATATCAAGAATTTATGTTACAGTGAGAAAGTTATCTTTATCCATGCATATGATAACCCCAAGAAGATATCATGAAAGTTAATCAACCATATAATCCTTAGGAACTATGTAAATATCTAGTTCATCTACATTAGAAGAAAGGTGATATCCACTCACAATAATCTCTTATTGAAGACGATGGATATTAATTTCCTCTACAATAAAATTACACTCTTTAGAACATTGTATATAATAACAAGTTCAACCATAACAGGTGACAAAAACAGAGATCTAATGGATCTTAGTCTCTCTAAAAAATCATAAAAGGGTTTTAACATGACATAACTGTTCATTGCATTCCATTTAGGGAACATAATAGGTATCTCATACCATAGTTCATATAGGAATGAATATCACACATGCAATAAATATGTCCCTATATTGAAAAATACACGTCAATATATATCCATATATGCCTATCAATATTCCTGCCTACTTATGTCGTTCCATAACGTTCCACAAGGATAAATATCATGAATTAATAATGTTAATAAAAAGTAACCGGGGATAACATTTGAATTAGCACAGGTGAAATAACATCCACTGTAACATGAAAGAATCATAAACAGTATCCCCATCCAAGGGTAATCATATTTTCCCTCACACATTGGCTATATACTCCCCTGAAGAAGATCATTAAAATTTACAGTCACATAATGGCCTAATTTATAACATTCCAAAATTATAATGATGAAGAAAATAAAACTATTGTTCTCCGATACCACTTTTTAATGTCCTCTAATATTGAACCCTCTTAGGTATCCAGAAATTGTCGGTTACAACACCTCAAGTGTACCTCTGTATATGTCAATAGATTCTAGCTAGCAGCACGAGTATGATAGTTATAGATGGGAGAGTATACCATTTTGTAAAATAGTTACAACAATGTATAAAAAATAAAATTACAAATATAATAGTAGTTTAAATGAGGGGAACACTACATTATAGAGGAAAAACCAATCAATTAAATTCAACAAAATAATAAAATAAATTATAAAAGAATAATGCAGTGATATGATGCAATGTAATTAATATCATGATAGAGATAACACAATAATATACTATCATATGAAAAAAAAATTCTCAATTTTCATTGGTCATGATACCTATGTCTTTCAATCAACAAACTGCAACACATCCAGTAATCAACAATCAATAACAAGGTCTATTTCCCTTATATTAACCTGAAAACATGTAATATTCTTAGTTACGAAATTAGGTCCTCAGTAGGGTGTGAGTATAATTTAGTAGGACAAAACCACTATGGCTAAACATAACTATTCTAATAATAATTCAATGAAATAATGCATCAAAATTGTGTACAAATTAACTAAACACCTAAATTAATACCACATTATCAGGATTCTTCACTATGATAGAATATCTAAAAGGATGTTACACAACCGTGCCAATCATAACCATATAACCTTTGTAAAACATTTCCTCCATCGACATCACACTATATTATCTTTTAAAGTGGATTATAGCCATTCCAACCATAATATAATATCCATCTTAAAACATGAATTTTTTCAGTTCCTTTCCTAAATATATCTAAGAATATCTCAAAACCATTTCAACCATAACAATATGATGATGTTATAATCATACAAATCTGTGATAAATCTTCTATATGAAACTTTTAGAAAAATAATTAGGGATAAATCTATTATATACTAATTATGGAATCAATCAGTGCCAAGCCCGGTAAATAATAATTCATGCACATCTTAGGGCCACAATAGATATATAATAATTTCAACAAATATTATGAAAAAACCTTATATATAAACATTTAAGCATGAATCACTGGTAATTTCCTACTATATAAGTATTACAACCTATGTCACTAGGGATATCCTAATATATTAACATTTAATCATTTAACACAACGATTAATATCAGTAGGATAACTCAACATCACATCAACGGTTCAATTGTTAATTGTTAAAATTACTATTTATCTCTCAATATAACTTTTCATCAATATTTTTTTCATAACCCCAAAACATTCAAGTAATTTCAATTAACATTCAAATACATGGTGAATCTATAACATTCCATCACCTAAATCTCATGTCATGCTAAAAAACTTTTATAAATTAATCATCTAATTAATTAAGAAGGGTTATATATGCTAAATGTTAGTCATTAGATAGGTAAATAACAAACTAGATCCAAAAAAATTACAATGAATAATCAAATCCCACAATTTATCATTTTAGGTTCATTTTATATTGTCATAGTTGCAATATTACCCATACACTACAAATAAATAATCAATAAGGTTTAGTTTTGGACTCCAACTATTAACTGATGATCATCCAATGTTTCTAATAGGATTCACCATTATGAAAAAAGATTCAAATGATCACATGATGTGTCGTACATAATAAAAATATAAAGAACTAGATGTAAACCTTACATAATGTTTAATTGAATGAATAATTCACATTGAGGATATTTTTTAGGTTTAGAGTTATAGAGAATTAGTACATAACAATTATATCTCAAAAGATTACAATGTAGACACTTCTACAGAGTTTCCATTTTTATTACAAAACATGAACTCTTGAAAAAAAGAGTCATGTCTAGTTCCATGTTTAAGACATCATGACTTTTCCTTGATCGCATACTTGACCCCACTCCACATTATTTCCATTGAAAAACATTTCAAAAACTTGGAATGAGCATAAAAAGCTCAGTAAGGGATACACAAGGATGGAAAACTGTTAGTTTTTAAAAAACAACAAGTAAACAATGAACACTATAACATAAGTAATGCTTTTCACCTTTAAGAAGTAGTAAATAGTCTTCACAGAATAAAAGATCATTACCTTCCATTTTTTTAACCAAAATATTACTATAAAACCCATATAAAGAACACATAAAATATAAAAGTAACTTGGGACATAAACATACATAAATGGAATAACCATACAGTCGACTTCCACAAACATCACTAAATGGAATAGCCATACAGATGACTTCCATACCAAATGAATTGGAGGTTATAATGTAACCACCCATCCTGGAATTCACAGCACCACCCGTCATTTATTTTATCATGTAACCACCCGTCAAATTTCCAAGTACCATTTTAAAATCATAAGACATAAAACAAATATAAAGAAAGAAAACATTTCCACATTTCAATCACAATATATCACTTAAATATATTGACATAACAAATCCATTATAAAAACCTTTTTCAATACCAACATACATAAAAGCGTATATGGTATTTATTTTCTTTTATAAACATTAAGGCTTGTTGAGGATTCCAAATATCAAATAATACTCATAGCGGTGGAAAAGGTAGGTGTCACCGCTTATGTTAAAAGGAAAACTATTTTTGACGTTTAGTAAAATGATTTATAGAAAAATATTCCCTTTGAAAATTAAAGTGTGTTTATACAGAATATAAAAGAATTTTGTGTATTAAAACAAAATATGCCTCAATGAAAGGAGATTGAGACGATGTCCCTTACCTTTTGTCTGACTTGACTCGATCGTTCTTTAATCTCCTTTAATTTGGGTAACTCCCTTTGGTTTGAACCAACGGACTTCTTAAAGTTCCTTATGCCCAAGGAAAGGATTATAGGAGGAGGAGAGGGATGTAGAGAGATTAATTTGGCAGATTTTGGATGAGCCAAATGGCTTGAGAGGTGTGAGTAATTGGTTAGAAGTGGCCTCCTTTTATAAGGGGGAGGAGGGGATCTTTAGGAAAGTGTGAAAACATTATTTTATTATATAAAGATAGCCGGTTTCTAATGGTCCAAAAATAATTAAAGATGAATATAAGATGACTCATGGTCGAAATAAAATCATCCAATCAGAATCGGACCGGTTTTGTATAATATTTTAATCATTATAATCTTATTTTTTTAAATTGTTTATTAATAAGGTAAATACTGCGTCATTATTGTGTCATAAATAATTTAATTTATTTGATATCTAAAAATTATAAAACAAATACCATCATGTAAGAAATTGTTTTAGCTTTTCAATTACTATTTATAGTTGAAAAGATAATTTATATGACCCCTTATAAAAATTAATTACTAAAATAATTTTGTTAATGTAAATTTTGTCTTTACATTAAATTAATTATTCTAAAGGGTCATTATCATTCATAAGTGGCTCCATGTTGTCCCAAAATACACCCAAGGATGCCCATGGTCAGTTACTACTCATACAATAAGGATAAAACAAGTGTTAAGGTAATTTTGAATTATTATACTATTTTTTTTACCTTGAATTTCCCTATTTACCTTTAAATGTGGTAAATAAAAGCCAAAAGTTACAATTCATCAAAAAATATTTTCATCTTAATGAACCGTATCTTACTTCATGATAATAACCATTTATGACAGATTTTTGAAATTCAATTCACATAAGCGGTAAAATTTCATTTAAATGATAAGTCAGTTTTTTTAACTACCACTAAGTGGTTTCACTATTCATCAAAAATTGAAGTTTTTCAGAAAAATACCAAAAAATCAGCCGAAGCAATATTTGATATTCTAAATTCAAAAATGATGCCTTTTTTCCATATTCAAAACATAGAAGTGGCATTAACTAATTTCAAAACCCATTGGGTGTAGGTACTGAAGCAGTATTGTAGTGTAATGTAGCAGCGGCACACTGTAGCAATGGTGGGCACTGTAGCAGCAGCAGGGCACTGTAGCGGCGGCAGAGTACTGTAGCAGAGCAGGTACTGTAGCAGTACTATTCACAGAATGAGTTTTGGGCCAAAAAATTGGGCCTACGAGCCATGTAATGGGCTAAATGCCCACTGGGCCTTCGGGATATGTAATGGGTCTCCCTCTACCCAGTTAAAAGAGGTCTTTGCTTTGCTTTAATAATAAATGAGGCTTCGGCCCCAACCTTTTATAAAAAATAATAACTATGAAAAGATTGATACATGTTTTTGTCCAATTTCAAAGTGAAATTATTTCCAATGACAAAAATTGGATTAAATGGTAAAAATATATTTTAAATTCACTTTAAAATCAAATTAAAAAGATAATATAACCATATAAATATATTATATTTAAAGGCACTTTTTAATAAAAATACAATATTTTTCACTATTCATTAAAAATTGAACTTTATCGGAAAAATGCCAAAAAATTACCCAAAGTAAAATTTGATATCCCAAATATAAAGAAGTCTTTTATTTGGTCAAATAGAAAATATAAAGATGGCCAAAAATTGATTTAATGAGGGTTCCCCATTAAAAGCCGGTAAATCGACCTTTTAATGTAAATTATGCTTAAAATTAGATTCAATCACATTTTAAACCTATAACTTTTATTAGATAAATGTAAATACATTTAAAAAACATGTGTAATCATATTGTATTTTTTTCATTCCCGCTAATACAACAGATAGGAGTTCACTACCATTTAAAATAATAATATTAAATTATTAGTGTGCAACGTAAGGTTTCAAAGAAACATGTTGTTGCATATCGGGTACTCTATCGAACAAAGAAACCCTTCTAATGTAAAATTAATATATAATTCAAAAATATAAATATGTAATAAAATATCTTATTCTTTATTTACTTGGGATATTACATCCTTCCCCCTTTTGGAAATTGCGTCCTCACAATTTTTATTCACTTATCAAAATAAGTGGGGGTATTTATCCCTCGTAGCATTTTCAGATTCCCACGTTGCGTCTTCAACCATATGGTTTTTTCACAAAACCTTTAACGAGTGAATTAACTTATTCTGCAACACTCTCTCTACGGTCAGGAATCTAGAATGGTTGTTCTTCATAAGAGATATTATCTTCCAACTGAACTAACTCTGGGCTCAAAACATGAGATGGATCTGGAATATACTTTCTGAACATCGAAACATGAAAATCATTGTGTACCTGGGATAAACATGGAGGTAAATACACTCTCTATGTAATTGATTAAACTTTCTCCATAATTTTAGAATGTAAAATGATCCTCAGACACAACTTTCCCTTATTACAAAAATGCATCACACATTTCCATGGAGAAACATTGAGAAAGACATGATCACCATCCTCAAAAGAAAGATCCTTCCTCCGGTTTTCTGCATAACTTTTCCATCTGCTCTCAGCTGTTCTCATGTGATTCTGAATCAACTGAAATTTTTATGCCATATCTTCAATGAATTCTGGTCTCATCCACTTCCATTCACCTACTTCATCCCAAAAATCTGGAGTTCGACAACGCTTTACGTATAATGCCTCAAATGGAGCCATCTGTATACTGGAATGAAAACTGTTATTATAAGAAAATTAAACCAATGAAAGATGATGGTCCCAACTTCTCTGATAATCCATTGAACAAGAATTTAGAATATCCTCCAAAGTCTGTATTGTTCATTCTGAATGCCCATCTGATTGCGGATGAAAATCTATACTAAAATTTAATTCAATACCCAACAACATCTGAAGGCCTTTCCAAAAGTTAGAAGTAAATCTGGGATCACAATCAGATACAATGGAGAGGGGAACACCATGAAACCCGACTGTATCATTAACATAAAACTGAGCTAGTTGATCTAGAGAAAAACTATCTCTAATAGGAAGGAAATGAGATGATTTTTTCAATCGATAAAAAATAACCCAGATTGCATTATTACCTTCAGATTTCTTTTGGAATCCAACAACAAAGTCCATAGATATATTTTCCCATTTCCACACTTGCACCAATAAAGGCTGAAGCATCCCTTTCAGTAACTGTCGCTCTAATTTAACCTACTAACAAGTCAAACACTTCAAAAAAAATTATAAACATCTCTTTTCATTCAATCCTACCAGTAACACTCCTGCAGATCTCGGTACATCTTAGTACATCTAGGATGAACTGAAAATGGGGAACTATGATCCACACATAAAAACTCATTCTTCAACTGTGAATCAAAAGGCAGACATAATCTCTTCCCAAACCTCAAAACACAATCATTATCAATGTTGAATTCAGGAAACATCCCCTTTTGAACCAGCTCTACCTTTTTCTGTAACTCTCTATCTTTCTTCTACGCTTGCTTAATTCTGTCTGATAGAGATGATCTCATTGACGCCTGAAACAAAATATAAGAAAATCTTGCACCAAAAACTTCTATTCCAAAGTTAATCAAATAAAAAACCAGAGGATCTTGTTCCAAACGTTTCATGGTTAATGATGCATTACTTTTTCGACTCAAATCATCAGCAACATTATTTGACATTCCCGGATGGTAATGAATTGTACAATCGTAATACTCGATTAATTCCAGCCATCTTCTCTGTCTCATGTTCAATTATTTCTGAGTGAATATATACTTTAAACATCTATGATCAGTATATATTTCACACTTTACTCCAAACAAATTATGCCTCCAAATTTTTTATGTAAAAAACAACAACATCTAATTCCAAATCATGTGTAGGGTAATTTAACTCATGGGGATTCAACTGATGTGAAGCATAAGAAATTACCTGATCATTCTGCATTAGGACACAACCCAATCCTTTCAACGAAGCATCACTGTAGATAACAAACTCACCATTTCTGGATGGCAGTTCCAAAACTGGATCATTCACCAATCTTCTTTTCAATTCCTGAAAACAATCATCATTTTCTGTTGTCCAGATAAACATAACACCTTCTCGAGTAAACTTTTTCATTGGACTAGATAACCATGCATAATTTTTAACAAACCTCCAGTAATAACCTGACAAACCAAGAAAACTATGAATCTTGGTTATATTTGTGTGTCTTGGCCATTCTTCACCAACTTTTGTTTTAGTAGGATCAACAGTGATTCCATTTTTTGAAACAATGTGACCAAGGAAATAAATTTGGTGTAACCTAAACTCACACTTTCTGAATTTCCCAAAAAGTTTCTATTCTTTTAATGTTTTCAAGACAACCCTTAAATGAATTTCATGCTCTTATTTAATTTTTGAATAAACCAAAATATCATCAATGAACACAACCACAAACTTATCCAAGAACTCAAATAAAATTCTATTCATAATATCCATGAATACAGTAGGTGAATTGGTTAAACCAAAAGGCATAACTACAAATTCATAATGGCCATATCTAGTACAAAATGGTGTCTTCAGAATTTTTGCTTCCAATACTTTCAACTGATGGTACCCCAACCTCATGTCAATATTTCGAAAATTCTGAGCTCCCTGGAGCTGATCAAACAAATCATCCATATGAGGTAAAGGATACATATTCTTAACAGTAATGTTATTCAATAATCTATAATCAATGCAAAGTCTCATTGAACCATCATTAATTTTAACAAAAAAGATAGGATCACCCTATAGTAATTTGTTAGGTCGAATGAAACCTTTATCTAATAACTCCTGTAATTTCCTCTTTAACTCTAAAAGTTCAATTTGATCCTTTCGATAAGGGGGTTTTGAAATTGTCTTAGAATCATGAACTAAGTCAAAAGTAAATTCAACTTCCCGATCATGTATAATACCGATCAACACATCGGGAAAAACATCAAGGTACTCATTTACCACTAGCACATCATTAATATGAACAGTTCCTTTGTTTTCAACAATATGTGCAAGGTAATACTCATTCCCATCTTTTACCAGTTTTTCAACTTCACGATATTTTATCAAAATCAAGGGTTCATTATTGTACACAAATTAAAAATCTTCCTGAAATGAAACCTCTTTAGCTCTGCAGTCAATCTTAGAAAGATAAATAGACAGTCAATCCATGCCCAAAATAACATCAAACTCTACTAGAACTAAAACAATATTGTTTGTAGGTAGGTTCTTTCTCACACAAGGACATGAATGATCTTATGTTGTATTTTTTGTCTCAATATTTCCTCCAGGTGTTTTTTCCATTCGTTCATTATTCATATCATGATATGGAATTCCCAATTTACTATAAAACTTCTCATAAATGAAAGAGTGTGTAGACCCTGAATCAAACAACACATTGGTATAATCTAAATAAACAAACAATGTACCTGATAATACTTCATTTGATCTCCCAACATCTACTGAATTAGTTGCAAAGGATTTCACCACCCCTTTCTGCTTGTAGTCTGGCTTCTTTCCCTTAGTTGAGTTCTTCGTTGGACACCCATTTGGATAATTACCCATTTCATTACACATAAAACATCTTACCAATGGTTTTTCATTGCCTGCTTGATCATCTTCCTTACAGTTATGAGCAATATAATCAGACTTACCAGACCAGAAGCAATTCCAGACTTCGATAATCATTCTTCAGGATGCTTTTTACCACACTTCTCACAAGTTGGATATTTAATTTTCTTACCTCCATGATTCTTTGATGATCTCTTTCCCTTTGTCTACCAACCGGACCTCTTATTCTGTTGTTTGTCAACAATCACCAAATCATTGGAAAACTCCATATCCACCTTCTCTGCACATCGAACATGTTTTTTATAACTTTTCAACTCACGAGAGGCTAATTCTCTTTGATATAATGGCTTTACTCTTGAGTAATATTGATTTATCTTACTATCAAGATCTTAGATGAAATTTGATGCATACCTTGCCAGTCTAGTGAATTTCGCTTCATCAGCGGCCACTGAGTCATCCTCCTGCCTCAATTCTAGATATTGTTTTTCCATTATAAGATGAACCACCGTAGGAAAATATTTTTCAAGAAACATACCTTTGAATTATTCCCAAAAAGAGCATCAATTTCATCAATATCCCTGATATTTTTCACCATCAACCACCACTGATCAACTTCACCTTCAAAATGGTAAACAACGAGACTAAGCTTTGGAGGTTCTGAACAACCCATGAAATCAAAATCTACTTCAGTGATTTAATCCACCTTTCAGCTAGCACAAGGTCAGATGATCCTTTGAATGATGAAATATGTTGCCTCATGAAATTCTCCACTACTGACATGTTCCTATGTGGTTGATCTAGATGATCTCATACATGGATACCACCACCATTTATATCCTGAGTTAACTATGCCATCACTGCAACAAACTGTTTAGTTCTGAATTCGACCATCTCAGGTTGATGATATGGATGTTTTTCTTCCTCCTGATGTCATCCAAACATATCCGGTCTGTTTCCTCTACGGAAAACCATTCTGAACACAGAAATATCTTAGGCGAAGCAACATGGTAATCTGTAAATGTTATATGATTTCAATATTAACATAAATTACATTATAGACATTTCTTTAACAATACCCTTACTCCAAAAGTTATCTAAACGGACCTCTGATACCAACTATAAGGACCCAACCTTAAACCATACATAATGTTGAATTAAATAAATAATTCACATTGAGGATCTTTTCAGGTTTATAGTTTTAGAGAATTAGGACATAACTATTACATCTCAAAATATTACAAAGTAGACACTTCTATACGGTTTTCATTTTTTTATATAACATGAACTCTTGAAAAAACGATTCATGAATAGTTCCAGGTTTAAGACACCGTGACTTTTCCTTGATCTCGTCCTTGACCCTATTCAACATTATGTCCTGTGAAAAACATTTCAAAAACTTGGGATGAGCATAAAAAGATCAGTAAGGGATACGCATAGAAGGAAAACTGTTAGTTTTTCAAAACATCAAGTAAACCATGAACACTTTAAAATAAGTAATACTTTTCACCTTTATGATGTAGTAAATACTCTTCACGGAATAGTAGATCATTACTTACCATTTTTGTAATCAAAATATTACCATAAAACCCATATAAAGAACACATAACATATAATGGTAACTTGGGACATAAACATACTTAAATGGAATAACCATACGGTCGACTTCCACACATATCACTAAATGGAATAGCCATATGGCCGCCTTCCATACCCAATGCATTGGAGGTTATAACGCAACCACCCATCCCGATATTCACAGCACAACCCATCATTTGGTTTATCACGTAACCACCCATCAAATGTCCAACTACCATTATAAAATCATAAGACATAAAACAAATATAAAGGAAAGAAAACATTTCCACATTTAAATCACAATATATCACATAAATATAATGACGTAATGAATCCATTATAAAAACCATTTTCAATACTAAAATACATAAAATATTATATGGTGTCTATTTTCTTTTAAAAACATTATTACTTGTTGAGGAAGTCAAAGATCAAATAATACTCGCATCGGCGGAAAAGGTCGTTGTCACCACTTATGTTAAAAGGATCATTCCTTTTGTTGTATGGTAAAACACTTTGTAGAAAAATATTCCCTTTGAAAATTAAAGGGTGCTTATAAAGCGTATAAAATAAAGACGTGGATTAAAACAAAATATTCCTCAATGAAAGGAGATTGAGATGAAGTCCCTTACCTTGTGTCCGACTTGACTCGATCTTTCTTTAATATCCTTTAATTTGGGTAACTCTCATTAGTTTGAACCAAATGACTTCTTGAAGTGCCTTTGGCCTAAGGTAAGGCTTATAGTAGGAGGAGAGGGATTTAGGGAGCTTAATTGGGTAGATTTTTGATGATCCAAATGGCTTTATAGGTGTGAGTAATTGGATAGAAGTGGTATCCTTTTATAAGGGGGATAAGGGGCTCTATAGGAAAGTGTGAAAACATTATTTTATTATAGAACGATATTCAGTTTCTAATGGTCCAAAATTCATTATAGATGAAGATAAGATGACTCATGGTCGAAATAAAATCATCCAATAAGAATTAGATATGTTTTCGATAATATTTAATCACTATAATCTTATTTATATAAATCATTTATTACTGAGGTAAATACAACATCATTATTGTGTCATAAATAATTTAATTTATTTGATGTCTAAAAATTATAAAAAAATGACCATGTAGGAAATATTTTTAGCTTTCCAATAAATATTTATAGTCAAAAAAATAATTTATATTACCCCTTATATTAATTAATTACTAAAAGATTTTTGTTAATATCAATTTTGTCTTTACATTAAATTAATTAATCTAAAGTGTCATTATCTTTCATAAGTGGCTCAATGGGGTCCCAAAATCGACCCAAGGATGATCATGGTCGGCCACTACTCATCCAATAAGGTTATGAAAAGTGTTAAGGTAATTTAAAATTATTATAATTTTCTTTTAACCTTGAATTACACTATTCACCTGTAACCGCGTTAATTAAAAGTCAGAAGTTATTATTCACCAAAAATTATTTTCATCTTAATGAACCACATTTTACTTCTTGATAACAACCATGCGTGTCAGATTTTTGAAATTCAATTCACAGAAGTGGTAAATTTTCATTTAAATGAAAAAGTCAATTTTTTTAACTACAACTAAGTGGTTTCACATTTTTAATAAATTGATGTTTTTCAGAAATATACCACAAATTCAGCCTAAGCTATATTTGATATTCCGAATTCCAAAATGATGCCTATTTTTTCAAATTAAAAACATAGAAGTGGCATTAATTAATTTTAAAATTAATTCCAGTAATAAAAACAAATAGCGTGTTTTTAAGAAATAATAACTATCAAAAGATTGATACTAGTTTATGTCCAATATCAAAGTGAAATTATTTACAATGACCAAAATTGGATTAAATGGTAAAAATATATTATAATTTAACTTTAAAACCACTTAAAAAGATAATCTAACCATATTAATAAATTAGATTAAAATGCACTTTTGAATTAAAAAACAATATTTTTTACTATTCATTATAAAATGAACTTTATCAGAAAAATACTAAATAATTACCCAAATTAAAATTTGATGTCCCAAATCAAAAAAATAATTTTATTTGGTCAGTGATAACATATAAAGATGACCAAAACTTGAATTAATGAGGGCTCTCCATTAAAAGGTGGTAAATTTCCCTTTAATGTAAATTATTCTTAAAATTAGATTCATTCACATTTTAAGCCTCTAAATTTTATTGGATAAATTTAAATACATTTCAAAAACATGTTTAATCATTTTTTAGTTAGTTTTGTTCATTACCGCCAATACAACGGCTATATGTTAACTACCATTTAAAATAATAATATTATATAATTAGAGTGCAACGTAATATTTCAAAGAATCCTGTTGATGCATATCGGGTACGTTATCGAACATAGCAACCCTATCAAAGTAAAATTAATATAGAATTAAAAAATATTAATAAGTATAAAAATATCTTATTCTTCAATTACTTTGGATGTTACAAAAATTCATGATCAATACCACAATGACAGCTTTCATCCCAATTTCATTTATAAATATTTGAAAAATATTTAAATCATTCCAAAAGTATATAAAACTCTGTAATCCCATTTAAATATTTTATATAGAGACTCCATTAATTCAATAAATCATATATAACTGATATTTATACCATTTCTCTAATAAATTATCCCTTCCTTCTAATAAGACTCATCTACTATGATACAAATGACAAAATCAAAGAGGGACATACCAATAAAAATTCAGAATATTACAAAATTATTGGTATGTAAAAATATGTTCATGGATGAATAAGTATTGTTTAAAAAATTCAAGAGAGTAAAAATGAACATTTATAACAATAAAGTGAATGATCAGGAGAATTTTCATGGCCCAAAATCCAAAAATACAAAATGCGTGATTAACACCATCAATTCATGAAAATAATATATAATTGGACTAAATTTATTATTAAAATCATTTCCCTAGAGAAGATAAATTATTCTATTTTTAGAATGAAATACATAGTTAATTATACATACTTGACATGTATAATTTTGTCATTGAGATAATTCAAAATTTAATCTTCAGTGTTCACCAAAAAATGACTATTCAAGGTGAATTTTTCACCTCATATGTGCTAAAATCAACAAAAAAACAAATCATATATACCATAAAGGGATACAATTTATTTTTAATATCTGCGAACATAAAAAAATTTCATCACAAGTTAATATAATATCCAAAATGTTTAAGCATTCTTATGATGAAATAATATATTTTACTCAAATATTTCAACAATAACTGTAACTGTTAAACATAGATCATCCCAAAAATAAATTACCTCAACCACCCCTGGATTAATGAATATTTTAAACTCAAATATTATATAATCACATTGATTATATATCTCTGAAAATATAATAGCATTATCCTAATATAATTTTTCATGTTAACCTTAAGGGTTTTATATTCCTCCACCCCAAAAAAATATCACAAAATATCATTAATCACATATGAATTCAATCACATCAAACCTCAAAAAAGAGTTTTGATTCAATTAAATATGTTTCCATACATAAAATTATAATCCCATGATATTATTGATAACTTCTAAGTTATCAAGAAATGAAAATATCAGAATCTCTAAACATATTCAATCCCTATTAAACTAGAAACTATAAAAACACCAAACCCACACTCCCATATCTAGTGATAATAATATAATAATTAAATATTCATGTTTTTTATACCTATAATCATGATCCTATTTAATATATCAATAAATATATGTACAAATTAAATATTCAATCACATTAATACCCATGGTTGTTTTTGATACAATGTTTTATATAATTAAGAAAACATATTTCACCAAAAAAGTCAAATGAAAAATATCTTCATAAATAAATACATATTATCCCACTAAATTATTAAAAATTGGTTACCATATTAGGAATAAAACTAAAAAAAATGTAATCATAACCTATCTAAAAATAAAACATAATAATGGTTATAAAAAATGCTCAAAATGGGAAAACATAATCCTTATCAATTTGATGTTATTAGTGTGTAAAATATTAGACTAAAGGAATGATGAAAAAATCAATGATCATGGGTATAAGATAAGATAATATAGACCCATAAATACAAGGATCATCATTCATGTCACATGAATATAAAAAAGTAATATAATATAAAAATCATATAGGTCAAAATTTAATAATGATGGGCAAACAATCATTGATTGATGATTCTTTGGAGAATCATAGAATTCATAGAGATAATTTGTTCGTATCTTGTTACATCATTATCATATCAATTTTCAAATTAGAATAGAAAAAAATATTTTCTTCCAACATAATTCTATGAAAAACATAACTATTGAAAAATTCATTTGAGGTATATAATGAATCCACTCATCCATGGATTAAAATGTATCCACTGATTCTCGGACTATAAAAAATCCCCACATTGGATTAATCTAGAACCACCCATTATCATAAATATTTTTCATGAATCACAACATGAATAAAGTATATATATCATTCATTTCATCAAATAACCCATACAAGTAACCATTATTCCCCCCCAAAAAATATTATCTCTTGTAAATTTAATGGGTTATAAGGAAATTTATTTGAAAAAAAAACATAATCCATAAATGAAAATAATAAGGATGGTATTATTATAGAATATTAATCATTTCGGATAAGTAGCTTATATGTTTGTTCTTATTAATTAATAGAGATACCATCACAGATCAATAAAAATATTTTTGAGTAAATTATTCTTTTACTATTAGAAATTATTTTGAAAAACTAAAAAATATGTGAATATTTCAATAAAAATTATCTTATAATGGGACCATGGAAATATTTAATTGAATAATCAAGTAAAATATAGTTCATTATGGTTGGAAATTCATTTCATTTTGTAATATTAAAAACAATGGTACTTTTCCCAACATTAGAAAACAATTCTTTTTTTTAGTACACAAAAATAATATTTTTCTCAAACCGTTTTATAAATAACATAATATAAATAACATGAATTTAATTAATAATTAAATATTCTCAAAAACCATTCATGATTTGTTTTAGAAAAACTAGTTATAGAAGAAAATTTTATCTAACCAAAAATGTATAAATATTGTCATCTTCAATTTTGAACATTTTCTATTACATTTTGAGAACCAAATGGCATAAAATTTCATGAAAATATAGAAAATATAAAACTAAAGTGGTGATAATTAATATGAATTTAATTTATCATATTCGGACTATATAATTTCCTCAATGTAAGTTAAATCATAAACAATCATCATAAAAATGTGAATGAGACATATATCCAACAAAAAATTGGTTACTTTTAAATTATAATCACTAAGAGACAATATATTCAAATGAAATATTAAATATAATAAACCTTGAGGTATTAAATCTTATAAAATGTAAACTAGTAATTATATACAAATCCTAAAAGTGTATAGGTGAATAAAATAAATATATTTTATAATCTACTAAATTTTGAGATGAATAATACTTACAATAATCATATCATTGAATTGAGAATTAATCAATGGTGACACTCTGTTTATCATATTTAAAACCACATGAAACAATTTTTAATAAAACCAAAAAATAAAAATTTTAAAATAATATTTACCTAATTTAATCAATAAATAATTAATTCATACCCATAATGGAAATTGAGTTATGAAATCCCTATCCAATTTATAACTTTCATGTCAAATCCCCTTGGATGAATTTTATTTAATTTCAACATAAAATAATATAAAATAATAATAAATCATGAAATAACAGGTAAAATTTAATAATCTACATTATATAAAATAAATTATGATCATAACATTAAAACACTCCTCAATGAGATGAAATTTAGGAGAGGATATTGTGTTCCCTATTATAAATTAGGGGAGGAGAACACGTGGAATTTATTAAATAATGAAAAAAATATAAATTTAATATAATGAATAAATGTCACAATTTTGATATGATTAAATTATGTAATGATTATGGGTTCATATGTTATCATTAATTAATATTTTTACAACATTAGATAAAGTTATAACAATAATCATTTGGTTTTAAGGAACCAAAACCCTTTAGAAAATTATATTGATATCAACCATTTTTACTATTCATGGGTCAATAATGTAAATATAAAAGGAAATTTACCCATAAATTGATCAAAGTTTATATATTAAAAGTTGTATAAGGTTTTAATATAATTACCCAATAAATTTTTTATTTTTTATATGATTTTAGATAATATTATTTGGATTAACCCAATGGTAAACAAATTGCAAAACTTCATTGCTGTAATGAATTTTTTCAATATTAATGGCTCATTATTGAACATATAAATTGAAAATTAGCATATAAATGGATAAGAGCTAGAATACTTTACGTCGCCCATATAATATTTATTTCTATATTTTTAACAATTATTTACATTATTTTTCTACTTCTTTCATAAGCCCGATGTTACCATTGTGTATGAATTTAAGGTAATTATTTTATTATTAAAAATTAAAAATAGATTAACATGATTAAAATATTATATTAAAAATATAATTATAAAGTAATATAATTTATTTAATTACTATCAAAAAGTTTTATAGATATTAAGAGAAATAGAGTGATATTTTTATCATTATTTTTGCTGAAAATATTATATATTTATTTGAAAAGAAAAATTGTAGATATTAAATGAATTCTAATATTGGATGAAGATGGTAGGACCCTGGTCATATAATAGATTAAGTTATTTTCTTTTGGGTCAATTTATATCATTATTATATTGTTCATAACCTTATTTACCAAATTTACCCTAACTAAGAAGATAATATTTTCTACAATGACAACTAATTATGAGAAAAAATGACATATATTCCAAATTTGAACATACTAATTACAAATATGGAATCCATTTTTGTCGACCTGATTTCTAGAATTGTATGAAATAAAAAATAATATAAATATGTTAAACAAAAAAAAGTATTTTTTGAAAAAGAATTATGCCTGAATATGATCATATTTTAAAATATAGTACAATATTGATTCTGATGTAATTACTATGACTGTATATAATAAAATAACACTTCTATTACACATAAATCAAATTAAATTTATAATAAAACTTTGAAAGGAAAATATTATATAGTTTCATAAAAATTTGAATTTTCATTACTCATTAAAAATTGACAGTTTTCAAAAAAACTTCCAATTTTAACCCTATGATGATTTTGATTAGATGATTTCAAAAATGATATGATTTAGATCAAACAAGATTAATAAATTTAACAAAAATTAAATGAAATATTTTGTCACTAAATGAAATAAAAATCATGTTTTACAAAAACATATTTTTTAACCATACAATAAATTTGAATACAATTTGAGGGCTTATTTTTTAAAAATTAATAAATAAAAATGTATGCATTTAGAAAATTTTAATATTTTTAATGATTTGGTTTATTCTAGTTATACCCACCAATATAATTGATAAATTTAAGATATATCATTTTTTATTAATTTATGGTCCGTTTATGCCTGAAGTATAATGTTCTATATACTATCAAACATAATGTCATTCTAAAAATATAGAGAAATTAAAATATATGAGAACACCCATAATAAATTGTCTAAAAACAATTATAGTATATTTGAAATGGGAAGGGCCTTTCTCTGTTCACAAATTATTCTCCAATATGCATTACAACTTGATTAAAATGCATTGAAAACATATCAAGTATCCCCCTAATGCAAGGTTCTGTCAACAAATAATTTTGGTGTCACAAAACCACATTCATAAATTCCTAACTGTATTACATTAATTTTTGTAGAATATAGTAAAATATATAAATACCAATACTACTCAGATATGGTAGATATCATACATCTAAAAACTATAGTACATGATAGTCATTTTCATTAGATGATCATCTAGACAACATATGGACCATAATAAATGAAAAAAATTGTATAGAGTTGTCTACACTATATGACCACATTACATTATGTATTAACTAGGTATATATAAATAATTCTTCTATATGTTTTCTCCTCATTCACATTGGTTCCCATTCAGTGGAAGCATCAAAAGAAAAAAAATCATCTTTCACATAGGAACACACTTTGGATTGATTCATGTTATGAGAGGATATATAATAATTCACAATATCACTAGTTCAAGAGAAAATAGAAGATCCCATATAAATAATATTAATGCTCAATATCATACATATTCTTGTTCAGTTCTCCACGATAGCATCATAAAAAATTAATCAACACCATTTCCCCTTATAAATGATATGGATCAATATATGGAATTCACCAATCAAGAACTTTGTGGGGGGTAAATTCCAATAATATTAGTATATCGAGTGATGTATCAATAACCAATCATGGTATCTATAATAATTTTCAATCCCAATATATTTTTAATCATTATGTTCATGTTTTATGGTTCCCTATCACTTGTGGGGTTCTCTCCACTTACGTGAAAAAATATTGATTTTAATATTTATCCAACATTTCCCGGATATGGGTAACATACACTATACAAATTTCTTCATCATGTAACCATATATTTATATAATTTGGGACCTAATATAATATTGTTACATATCATGAAATATAGTTCACATTATCAAAAACAAAATATCATAGTATTAGTATATTTTTAGGGCTATGTTTCCCCACATGACACCCGAATCCATGTTAGTTTCCTCTATATATGAAAACTTGATAATAAACCTATTCTGTGAAAACAATTATTGTATCTATAATTAAATAAATCCAATTGAGTCTTACATTTATACTTCACGTCAAATAATTTTCATCACTGAAATAATAGAACACTATATAATAATGTCTTGATCCCTCTAGAACTACATGTCGCATTATTCCAGTTAACAAAAGATATGAAGGGATAAACTGAACTGTAATACTATGCTCAATCAAAGATTCAAACCCTAATTTTACCCAGATATGTGATATCACTAACTCACATTAGGATTCATTTTTTTTCTCTTACTAGAGAGAATATTTATTTATGTATTCCACTTCTATTCATGATCAATGCTTTAGCGACCTAACCCTAAAAATCCCAGAGCAGGTGTCTACAACCATTAAATTTGGGTGATTGTGATGAATGCAAACCCAATAGATAGATCAATATAGTAATATTAGAAAACTCAGTACATACATGAGTAGTGTATTACAAATGAATAAACTAATTGAAACATTTTTTCTCTTATGTTTAACTTTGTTCCATTTAGATTATCCTTTCATATCACTCTTTATATATGTCCTAGGTTCCAAGGGAATGGAAAATAATAATGGTGAGCACAAATTCCCTATAAGGGAAACGTATAACAGAATAAATAAAATAATAATAATTATAATAATGGGATGTTAAATAACCGAACACACATACCATGTAATCAACAAACTGAGAAGAAAGTTTACAAAATATTTATAAAGGTAATAACTAGAAACACATTCCATTAAAATTTATATATATAGAAAAATCAATATGGAAAGGTAAAAACTGAACCACGTTCAATTTTGTTAAATAACTACAAATGAAATGTATCCATAGATATGCTGATGATAAATCATAGCGATAAATAATACCTAAAACTAAGTGAGGTAAATAGTCAATTATTGGATGTTATGCTCAATATATACATGGTACAATTGTCATAAACACCATTCATATGATAGTTTGACATGTCATGTAAAACCAATCTAAGAGTCCAACCAATTGAATCATCCCACGAGACTACCAATGCATCAAGCGACTATCTAAAACTATTCACTGCTTATTTCATACTACCCAATTCATTCCTCATATATCAAATAATCGATTGAACAATTTTCATTATAAAATATATGTATGGTCTAGAATATAAGGATATAAAAAAATTCCTAAAAAAATGACAATCAAAGTAAACACCATATAAAAAATTGTATATGATTCAGAAAATTAACATATACATGATATATTATATAGATAGTTAGGGGATATTCAATGTTCATTGAACATAGAAAATTCCATATTTCATGGGGTATAATAATGGTATCAAGGATGTGAATGTGAATACTATCCCTTTTCAAAATATGAAATAAACTAACAAGTGAAAAATTAAGGATTTTATCATTAAAAAATATCCTAGGTGGATTTAAAAGAGAGGGTTTTAGTCATTCCTAAATAAGGATAAAATATCTATTAAAAAAATTATGAAGGAATATATCGTTTGATTTTTTGAATTTTTTTTAAAAATTCCATTTCATTGAAAGTAAAATTTGAAAACATTTTCTTTAAACAGATAGCTTCTAAACATGCAAATTAATCTTCAATGAAATTATGATAGGTAAATTTTTATGTTCTATATGATATAAAATTTATATTTTTTTTCAAGGTAAAATTGTAGAAAATTACATTATTTGGAATGTGAAAAGTCAATTCCATTAAAAAATAGTAAAAATAAAAAAGTGTAAAATCATATTTAAGATAATAATTTTTTAATTTTTAAAAACATTTTTTATAATCGTTTTAGATAATATGTTTTTCATAAGAAAAAAAGTTCTCTAACTAAATTGAAATATGATTTTGGGTTTTATTAATAATATTTTCTAAAATATTTTATGTTTCAATGAGTGGAAAAAAGGTACTATTACATGGAAAATGTCATGAATAACTAGTGGATAATAAAATTATATGGTTTATTTGACAATGAAAAAATAATTTCCTTAGATGAAAATTCTTGTATATATAATCCTAAACAAAAATAAATAGATATTTAAACCCTATAAAAGATCATAAAATTTAGGTTATAATCCAACAATGAATAAATTATTTGTATCAACTCTAAATACACAAAAGAGAAGTGGAAAACATAAATATATTTTACAAATTATTTAAAAACATAACCATAAAATATTAAAGATAATTAATAAATAATATAATTAAATGAAAATAAATTGGGTAATGAAATTATTTTCCACGTGGTATCTTTTAAATCACATCATGTTGGATAATTGAATTTGAAACTAAAAAATATCCTAAAGAGTGAATGAATAATTATATTATATATCAAGTTCGAAGTGTGAAAACTATATATATTAAATTAGGTACACCCAAATGATGTTATTTTCTCATGATAAGGTTAACAATAACAATAATGTAGCAATATTGAAAAGATAATCATTAAAAAATTTCTTGAGGAGAACAATCCTTAAACATTACAAAGTGTCCCATACCACATTTAAACAATTGAATCATAATATTCATGAATTAATAAATTTAAATGATACATATTATATCATAAGAATATTATAGTTATGATATAACATGTCAAATGTCATTATATACACCATATAAAAGAAACTATATGCATAACAATAAGTGAGTGTCAATGGAATGTAAATTGAGACAAAATCCATTATGTTGTGTTTATTATTTAGGTGAACACCCATTAACATACAATTAATCATTCAAATAATGAAACTAATTAATATTGTAACAATAGTAATATTTATAATTTCATTTAGTAATTCTTATAAAATCATAATATTCATTTGTTTGTAAACATTCTTTGTATTCACTATTTGGAGTGTTTTTTCCTAGTTTCTCAACTATGTTTTGACTTATTACATGTTTTTATTATTATATATATAATGGTTTCTTAATCTCCAGAATTAAATAGAATATATAATTTAAATATATATTAATTATAAATTTTTTTATAATAATTTATAATATTTTTATATAAGAAATGGAATATATTGTTCATAGAGACGGTAAGTTGTACATATACAAGAACGCTACATTAAAATATTTTTTATATTAAAATAATATAAAGTTAAATAGATATATTAATGTTATAATTCAATTATCATATATATTTCATATATATTACATTTTTTATTAAAATTATCCTATATACATTCCATGTATATTTTGAATGAATCACATCTCTTCAATGAGTGGTAGTCCACCCTTCGAAAAAAATGTTATCGTATTCCATATAAATGTAGTGTATAATGGTATGTATTGTAAAATAAATTAAAAATAATAAATAAATAATAAATATCATATATAGAATATAAACTAATATTTTCCACCATAATTCCCAACTAGGAAAGGTGGTAATTGAAAAATGAACAACTTCGTTTTGTTAAGTTGTAGTTCACCGTAAACATAATAGGTAAGATCATTGGACATTAAATATAAGTGTAAGTAATTTTTGGTCAAAACTATAATATAAAAATATATCCGTATGTATAGGATACTATTTTTATATAATAAATGAATAAGGATATTTTTGGGGGTGGATAATGAAAATAAATCTAATGATCTGGAGGAAAGATGATACCCTGTAATCATGTTACTCCATTTTTTTTATCCAAAGGGATTAAGTTGATGGATTTATGACAAGGATAGGATTCTAGGTCAAGGTAATGTATTTTTAGGATCTACTTGGATAAATATTTATTGATATAATTTGTCTTGAGAGGTGTGAGGAACTAGGATGAGGGGAGGCCATCAATTGTAGAAGAGGAGTGGCACTCTTGTAAATTTTGTAAAATGGAATTCCACCCATGTTTCTCCCATTTAAGGTAGATCCAAAAATGGACAAAATTTGATACATTAGATTATGTGGTCTAAATATGACTATATTGTAAATTTTTATAAAGTTTATAGCTTATTTTTTCCTTAATGATTAAGGTTTATTTCCCTTTTAAACATAATTTTACATCACTCAATGTAATTAATTTAAATTACACTCACAACAATATTTTTTCAAATAATCATACCAAATCAGACATTATAAATTTTTATTATTTCAAAAATGTAATCAATTTTAAAAATTACAATAACATAAGTAGTATAAATTAAATTAAATGTAATTTTGCAGATGGGATAATAATACGGGTTTTAATTTAAAGATGTCGAAACATTTTCTAAGTATTTATATTCAATTTATATGTGTAATTTATTGAAATTACCTAAATTGGATTAATTTAAATATTATTTATATTATTGAACTATAAAACCAAATTAAAATATAAGTTAACTCTATAAATAAATTATAATAAAAGATGTTTTGAATTAAAATTAAATATTATTTATTATTCATTAAAAAATGAATCTCAACCGAAAAAATACCAAAAGTTTGACATAAGATAATTTTTATGTTTATATTTCAAATATTCTTTTTATTTTTTCTAATAATATATATATAAGTTCCAAAAATTGGATTTATAATTATTTCTCCCTTAAAAGGCATTAAAAGTTTTTTAACCAAAATATAGGTTGTTTTGTGTAATATTGGGTTCATTCTTTTCTTATTCTTATAAAATATATTGGATTACTATAAAAATTATTTTATTGAATATAATATATATATAACATTAATATAACTCCAAAATTTTATGTTATTTAATTAATTTGGAGAAAACAAATCTTTGAGCGTAAAATAGTTTCCAATAAAAAAATTACATTTATATTAAATTGTTTCTTATACCCATTTATAATTATTTTGAAACCATGAATTAATTTCATAGTTTTGTAAACAATATATATTTGATATTTTTTTAAGAATATTTATACCCACTAATTTAATGGATAGTTAAAATCCAATAATAATATTTTCAGAATGTATTATGTTAATTAACACTCATTCTGATGTGTAATGAAGGTCATCGAAGAACCTCTTTATTCTGTGTTATGCATGCTAATACAGTGTCATGTGAAACGGATGATATATAATATATATTGTTTTTCTAAAATATTAAATATATTATAAATTTTTGGTTCATTTTATTCTCTTATGTTCTTGGTGTTGCACGTCATACGAGTTATCAAATACAATGTTCCTACTATAGATTTTGGTGGCATTACATTATTCCCTCCATAATTAAATTACATCGTCACAATTTAAATATGGTATTGGTAATAAATTTCTTGATATTTCAAATGTTCAAATCCCACATCTAGAGTTCATAAATAATCCTATAAAAAATAGATAGTCGGAAGTAAAAAAGGTTACATGGAATAAGATTACATTGTTATTCTAGTATTAGACCAGTATTGAAAAGTATAGATATGTAATTAGAAGAATAGTTTAAATATTTATACGAAGTGATTTAGAAAATCAATCACATCCAAGTTAATGTTCAATTGAATTTTGATATCCTCAAATACAAAAAAATATGATGATATACAATACCATCGGTTCAACAATAATTAAGGTATTAGGACAACATTTTTCTAATAAACGTTTCCTCCTGTTTTGAAATTCCATTGTTTCCATGAATATAAGGAAATTTACATACATGATATATTTTAATTTCATATAAATACTTCCCTATTTTGGTTTTGGTTTGATTAAATTCAAATTCTTGCCTTACATCAAGAAAAGGGTATCCAAATATTAACTTTGATCACTGAGTCACTAAAATATTATTTTAAAGGATCTTAATGTTGATAAAAGAATGAAAAGACATTACATTTGAATCTTGTTATTCATAAAATCCAATTTTAATAATACATTAATCACTAAACCAAAAAAAAGTATTCTTATGGTCAATAATAAATATTTATTAATCAAATTTTTTAACTTAAAATAATAACATATTCAACAAAATGTTGTGTATGTTAGTGGTTGGTGCTCAATAGTTATCATCTTTATGAGATGGGTTCAATTACCGCAGCATTTCATAATTCCATTAGTTTTCACCCGACATTCACATTGACCTTTTCTAAAACCATATTAATATAATTTCTAAAAAAAATATTATGGACATCCTTGAAATAATGTTAATCCATAAATAGAATTTTATTTATGCTTTGTTATTCAACCCAATGAAAAAAATACTTCTACCATTTTAATTCAACGCACTAATTTCCTTAGTTTATGTTTTAACCTTTAGAAGTTTGAATTCACAAAAACCAAAAACAATTTTGTGAGTAACTATTATCATAGTGTTAAAATAATATGATCATTTATATTACATCTAAATCAGGACACATTATTTTCAATCTAAAACAACTTTCGTTTAACTAATATCATTCATTTTCATTTCATTTAAAATCCTTCATATTGGTTTGTAATGAAAATGTAATTTATCCTACATTTATTCACTATTATTGTCAAACCAGGTTAAATGTAAGGCTCTTCTTTGTGTACCAAGTCATGTTGAGTCTGTCACAGCACACCTTGTATGGGTTGTTACTTCTAGGTATATATTTTTCAGAACCAAATGCACATGTTTTATATAGACATGGATTTATTTTTAGGAATAATATATAATCTCTATCTAACTAAATTTTTTTGATGTTCTTCTATTATTAACCTCATATTTTATCGTTGGTATATTTTTTATAATATTTGACTAAATAAATATAGTTCACATGATTTTTACTGAACTTCTTTTGATATAAAATATAGATACCTGACCCCATAAATCCTTGAGCCAATGTCTACTACAACTACATTGGAATGATTAAAAGAAATAAAATATAAATAGACCAATTAGTTTGGTATTCCTGATGAATTAGATAAATACACGACTCTTGTATTAAAAATTAATACGCTAATTAATATATATATATATATTTCATTCAAAGATACATTTGTTCCATATAGAAAACTGTTTCATATCATTCTTATTATACTTCTTATATTCCTGGGGAAAGGATATCAAATAAAGGTGATATGTAATGCTCAGTAAGGGTAATGTATAGAATAAGTAATACATAATCAATGATAATAAAATCATGTTATGGTAAATAACTGTACACATATACCATGTAACAAAAATATTTGTACGGGAGGTGAATAATCATCATATAAAGGTAATAAAAATAATTTTCCATTCAAATAAATAAATAAGGAATCATCTATATATAATTGTATGAAACTGAAACATGTTCCATTTAATCAATGAACTGAAAATTAAATGTATCCATATATATATCGACACATAATCTCATGAATAAATAATAACTAAATTTATATGAGGGGAATGGATAATTATTGGATACCTGGTTTCCTAGGCACATTGAAACTATCACAGCCCATCCCCCAGGGCCCATGTCATGACTACCCCAAGCACGCATTCTATATGTCATGGGTTGGAGACTAGCACCAGAAAAGCATATCCCAAAAATTGGAAGGCATTACCTTTAAACTTGTACAAACACATATCCTAAGAACATATCAAGATGCATCCATGAGTTAAAACAACAGTAATAAAAGTGTGTACTGAATGTAATGGGGGCCAGAATACAAACCCAACTAAAAAGATGAAACTACAATAGAAAATAGAAAATAGATCATGAAATCTTCCACCAAGGTTCCTACATGAAGGGTAGGTACATCTAGTCTCCATAGATCTCCATGTCAACCCTTCACCTCTGTGTATCACATAGTCCTGGCTCTTATAGCCTTGCCCGAACTGCTCGTCGTTTGTACAAGACACAACAAGGTGCTGGTGAAGCCTATGCAGGGGAGTGTTTGAGAATACCTATTAGGGACCCTGAGACCACATAAGGTCTCTAAGAATTCCAAAAAGGAAAACCACAAAGCATGATATCAGTCAAAAAGCACAAAAAAAGAATCATCTCAAACCAGATATACAACTCACGGTTTATTAATAATGATCATTAGTCTAAAGCTACATCGGTTTATTCTGTTAAGAAGTTACCATGTCTAAACCACGTGGGAGTTATTCCATTATTGATCCACATAGGGTGGTATGTAATTTATCCATTACGGGTCTCTCTATGGATGGTCCTCATCAGGTCGCGCATTGTCAATCCCCACTAGGTCTATATGATGTTGATCCATAGAGGGACATTATAATGTGGATCCAAACAGGGACTATATAATATTGATCCACACAGGGTCACTATAATGTTGATCTACACAGGATCTCTATAATTCAGATCCACACAGAGTTTATATAATATTGATCTAGACAAGTTCATTATAATGCTGATCCACACATGATCGCTATAATGATGATTCACACAGGGTCTCCCTATAATGGACAGTAATCCACTTGATTCCCCGCACCCTGTGCGCTTGAGTTCTGTAGTATCTAATCCTCATGATATCAGTTTTACCTCAACTACAATTATGTCCCACAAAGAGTAACCGAAAGGACTGCCATGACATAAGGGTTCCTACATAATAGACAATGTGTCAATCAGATGCCCGATCTGTGGGTTATAGGAATTTTAGTGTCAAAGGCCTAGTTTGATTCAGGTACGATCCAACTCAGCCGTACACTAACTCTCTCCAAAATCCAAGTGGAGTATACCAAATGTACTTTATCATCAAAATTATTCCAACTCTATATATTTTTCATCAAACGGAAGAATTTTTTGTATGGAATGGCCTTTTATGCTTATCTAGGCCGAAATGGGTCAAGGTCCGGTCCAACTCAGCCTCGACCAGCTTGGCTGGGCTAGGCCATAGTGGTCTATGCCCGCCTTGGTGGGGTAGGGCCATGGAATGCTTGGCCTACTATGCCGTGGATGGGCCCGACTGAACCCTAGTGGGCTGGGCCACGATGGCTCGGCCCACCGGCTAGCGTGACCCCCATAAGGTGGACGTGGTCCGCCACTCGAATAGATCAATGAGTCATACAAATCTGAATTGGTGGTGCCAGGTGGCACTGCCTGGATATCTATGGGACTTTCAAGGAGCAGGTCCCCACCCTTCTTTTTGGCTTTGAATTCGTGGATTGCCTCACTGCAGCGGGTAGAGATGTGTGAAGGTGCGACACCTCCTGCCTCTGTTGTCTGCTAATAGTCAGCCCCCTTTCCATTAGCCAGGGTTCTAAGAGGAGTCTCCCTCTTCTGTGGTCTGCAAGCACCGACTGCCGTCTTCACCGCAGGCACCGGTCGTCGGCGCCACAGCACTGGTGTTTCGCCGATGGATCTACAGCGGGCCACTGGATGAGCTCCATTTGTCCATTTTCCCTTCCTCTCGCACCTACGTGTCTCTCAGGATGTCGCTTTCATTGTGAGACTCGCATATTCAAGGTTATATCGAGTTGGAAAATTCGACCCCCGAAGAACATGATAAGAATTAAGCGGCGGAGAGTCTGGGCCTTGTTATTTTGTCTTGTACCCTCCATGTCAGTATCTTATGATGCAGTTTCAATTTAATTCATCCAATATAACCATTAATAATAAAACCTCTACCTTGAGAATCATTTTTGACCACTTCGGATGGCAGTGCTTCCACATTTGAGGGTATTATGGAAGAAAGAGATGGTATGTGTGTGTTTTCATTCTTCAATATTTAACCTCTAGACTAATTCCATAATGGGGAGTCCTCAAATCCTTCGTTATTTCATGGAATATGGTTCGCCCTCACTTCATCGGATCTCTCCCCCAAATCCCACTCGAATATCCCTTTTTCCCACATTTTAATAAAACAATAAAAGACTTAAGGATTTAGTTCATCATTCAATAAAGGTCCCATTAATTGGAAAAATTAATGAGTTACATTAATTAAACATAGTGTGGTTAAACAACAGATGAGTCAATCCATTAAATGGCTTGAAAAACCTGTGGTCCCACCACTTCCACACAACCATTGTAGAAAAATAAAATAACAATTTCTTGTTATTTTATTATTCTTTAAAATCTCTAAAACTAGATTTTTCTCATGACCTACTATGGTCTATGTGAATACTCCCTTAAGAGAATCATGGAACTGTGAATTCAATGGTGTCCTCATATATTAATTCTGAGCATTATTCCAAAATTTAGAATTTTTCTCCCATACGTTTACAGAATGTACCATAAAAAACATCAAAAAATCCATTCTGGACACACCGAGACCCATAATCAAGCGCTGTCAATTTTTTCAAACTCATAACATTCCCAAATAATTTAAAAAAATTATATATAATTTATGAGTATTTACATGATTTCCACCTTAGGTATTTTTTCCCCAAAATATACAAACAAAACAAGGGGAACATTTGGGGATACTAAGCATGCATTTGAGCCCCCTACTCCCATGTGCTCTCCTGGAGGTTCTTGTGATGCTGATGAACTCGCACTATAGGAATCGGTTGTCCCATGAAGGACCCGCTCATATAGATCCTCTATCACCTATGGGTACTCTGCAAAAGTCTCCTAATCATCAATGTCCATCTTGCCCAAGTTTATAACATGTGATTGACCATGCACGTACCTCCTCAGCTACAACACATGAAAAACAATACACAATCAGTGAATCTATGGGGGAAGATAAACATGGTATGCCACATCGTCATTTATGATGAGGATATAGAAAGGTCTAATAAACCCTAGAGATAGATTATATCCCTGACCAAATCTTCATAATCCTTGATGGGGTGATAATCATATGATGACAAGGTGTCTTTCCTAGAACTCCAATGTTCTCTGACTCCTGTTGGTATAAGATTTCTACCAACTCTGTGGAGTCTTCATCTTCTCTTAAAGGATCTTCACCTTCTCTGTGGTTGCATGTACCAACTCTGGACCCATATGTGCTGACTCCCCTGGGTCTGTCTAGGATATATGTGATCTGTAATGTTCCCCATATGGAGCCTCAAATGAATTCATCCCGATTGGGGAGTGATAACTTTTGTTTTATGAAAAGTCCACTAGTGGTAGGTGGTCCACCCAACTATGGCCTAAATCAAGGAAACATGCATGAAACATATCCTCATGTGCATGTATGGTCTCCTCCATTTAACCATCTGTCTGGGGTTGAATGGTGGCGCTCAAGTGTAGCTGAGTCTCGAACACCTCCTTTAATACCATCCATAAGTGGGATGTAAAACGAGCTTCGCGATCTAAGCCGATTGTCAATGTCACCCTGTGAAGATATATAATCTCTTGTACATTGAGGTTTATTGGGCTCTCTACTGTTCCCTGCTCTCAGATAGGTAGGAAGTGGTTCAACTTGCTGAGTCGGTCATTTATCACCCAAACGAAATTGTGGCTCTTGGATTTATGTTATAGCCTTGTCACGAAGTCCTAGGATTTTCCATCCCACTTCCACTCTGGTACCTCATGTAGATTATCTAATCCTACTAGTACCTGATGCTCAGCCTTCAGTTGCCGACAAGTGAGGTATTCAGATACGAACTCTACCAACGCTTTCTTTATCCCCGATCACCCAAACAGATGCTTGAGGTCCTCGACTATCTTTTCCACTCTAGTGTATACCGCTAAAGGGGATGTCTTTCATTACCTCTACACCTCCTCTTGATGCATCCCTGATACCTTAGTGCGCCCACTGAAAATGATGATGTGCCCCCACCTTCATAAAATCCATTAAGAGCCTGTCCTAAGGATATATGTGCATGTTGAGACTTGAAGTCAAAATCTCTGAGCTCTCCCTCCCTGACTCGCTGATAGAGTGGCAGAGTGACTATCATAGACATGGGTTAAGCTTCCCCATCACTATCCACGAAGGATAACTACAACACAGCTAGTTACTCTATCACCTCACTTAGCAATTGTAGACCAGACCTCCTACTGGGTGTGTCTGCTAATATGTTTCCATTCCTAGGAATGTAGACTATCTTGATGTCATAGTCAAAGAGGAACTCTATCCATCTTCATTGTCTTAGGTTCATATCCTTTAATGAAATGATATACACGAGACTCTTGTGATCATGATAAACTATAAACCGTTAACCTATTAAGTATTTCCACCACATCTTCAGTGAAAATACCACTACTGCTAACTCCAGGTCATGGGTAGCGTAGTTTTTCTCATGCGGTCTCAACTATCATGAGTCGTAGGATATCACTGATCTCTTTTTCAATAGGACACAACCTAGTCTGGTCCCTAAAGTTTCGGAGTATACTACATAACCAACACCCTTTTCTGGAAGCCTCATGATGGGGGCACTCGTCAGGCCCTTCCTCATGTCCTGAATACTCTGCTGACATCTCTCCGTCCACACGAAGGGTTGTCCCATATTTGTCAAATCTGACAAGGGTGCTGCAAATAGGAAGAATTATAGTACGAATCTCTAGTAGTACCCAAATAATAATATGAAACTCTACACCATAGTCACATTCCTAGTTCGCTCATATGCATGAACATCCCATATCATCGTCGAATCCACTACAACTCTAGCCTCCAAGATAAAGTGATCTATGAAGTCGACGCCCTGTATCTAGAACAAACACTTCAAGAGTTTATCATAAAGTTTGTTCTCTCAGAGTGTATCCAGAAATATCTGTAGGTGTGTGGCATGCTCCTCCTCTTAGGGAGAGTATAACAAGATTTCGTCGACGAAGAAAACAATGAAGCGATTTAGGTAAGGATGGAATATCCTATTAATGAGCCCCATGAACACTGCTAGAGGGTACCTCATGCTGAAGTGCATCAACAAGAACTCATAATGGCTATACTAGCTTCTAATGGATTTATTCAGTATTTACCCATCCCTTACCCTTACTTGGTGATATCCTGATCGGAGTTCTATCTTCAAAAACCATCAAGCTCTCTTCAGCTATTCTAGGAGATAATCAATCCTCTAGACTGGATACATGTTATTCACATTCGCCTTGTTCAGGCACCAGTAGAACACATAAAGCCTCAAAAACCTATCTTCATTCTTGGAGAATAAAATCAGGAACACCCATGGAGAAACACAGGGCCTTATGAACCGCTTACCCTATAAGTCCTCCAAATGTACCAACAACCCACGAAGGTCCTTTGGAGCCATCTAATATGATAGTGTAGATATCAGTGTTTTCCCGGGGTACATGTCGATGTAGAAATATAAAACTCTGTGATGAGGTAGTCCCAGAACATCATCCAGAAAGACATCGACATACTGGTCCTCCACTACAGGATGATTCGGACTCCTCACGTCGACTACACCGAGGGTGACGCTGTCCAACTAGCGAGTGATTGTCTGCACCCACCTTCAAGAATATCCATTATATTCAACAATTTTCCCCTTATCACAGGTGATGGAAAAATTGGTTCCATCCTCAAGGTCACACCGCACTTTGCTCCCGAACAGTCAATATGAGCATTTGCATGTGGATAGCCATTCCACACATTATATGACATTGTATGTCCTAAATGATGCTACTAGGAGATCGTATTCAAAGATAATGCCTCCTAGAGTGAGCTCAAATTGTGTACACCAGTGTGTGACCATCTAATATAATCCCTTAGTAGTCTCTAATCATAAGGATCGAGCCAACGTCTCCATCAGAATCTTTGAGCATTGAATGAGTGTCATGGTAATAATAGAGTGTTTGGTACCTATGTCTATAAGAACTATATCTTGGGTGGAATATACATAGATTGTACCTCAAATCATCTTTGGAGCATCATGGTTGTGGGACTCGGCAACCTGAAGCTGAGCTATCCCCTATCCACCTTCTCTCTTTGGTCGGGTTGGACCATCTGGGGGTGGGGGTGGAAAAACATCATGTCGTCTTCCATGACCAATTGCACAAATTAATTATCCTCCATATCATCTTCCCTATGGACCTCCTCACCTGATCCTTGGTCACTGACTTTTTGGTCCCTTGACCATCTTTTGATCCTCGGTACGACGGGTCAGGCAGTCTTGAGCCATGTAACCCAGCCTGCCGCATGGGTTGCATAGTCTGCTTCCCTGTTGGCACCCTCTCCCACACAAGCTCTGCACCTATGACCATGAATCCTAGGGTTTTCCCCTAGAGGGTTTAGCCCAATTTGGCCCCTATAACATATGGATACTGCTTACTGTAGATGACTCGAAAACCTGTCTTCTAGTGGAGGCTCTCACGATCCGTGCCTGATCGGATAAGAAGATCTCCACCAATAATGCTCGCTCGAGCACTCCAGACTGTGTCAGGATATTTAGAAATATCATCAACGCTCTACTATCCCACCAGATTTCCTGCTCAATGGTTCAGGCCATGAATAATGGGTATCGTACCATGCTGGTGAGGTAGCGTGAGAGATCAATAAATCTTGCGGAGTACTAGGTGAAGGATAGGATTCCCTACTTTACGTGCAGTGTCTCCTAGATATGCACTGGTCATAAATTCACTGGTATGAACTTCTCCCTGAAGAGGGTCTCAATGTACAACGAGAATAGTGTCACATCCTTATGTGTCTGGAGTGTCAGACTCCACCATATCCCTATTGTTCCTTGGAAAAGGCTAGTAGCTAGGATCATTATCTGCTCTGTTGGTGTCCCAAAAGTCGGAATACTCTTTCCACAGCCTCAAGAGAGTCCTCAATTTCATGGGGATCTATCTCAACACTAAACTGATAAGGCCTCTACCACTGAAACATGTGAAAATCACATAGTTGGGAAGCATCATTTTTCAGTAGGTCTGGTGGAAACTACTGCCCTCCGAGTGGTGGTGGTGCTAGTACTCTACCCGAATGTTCCAACATGGCAAGAGGGACCAGCACTAAAGCCTCATCACTCAGTGGGTCGTCATCGTGAAATCTCTCAGAAATCATGGCTAGCTATCTATGTGGTGTCATCCGGAAAAGATACAGGTTCTCCATGGTCAATAAGTTAAACCTGGTGATCTGATTCAAAAGAGATAAAATGTAAAACATTTTCAAAATACATGAAATCATTATTTTCGTGCACCATGTCAGAAATCAGAATTCAAGGTCCTAGTTTATGGGTATGTCGACCTCCACACCCACACTGTACTCCCTGAACTAAAAACCACACTCAAAACACATAACACTATTTCTTCATTGGGATGATCAGACTCCTAGTTCTTTGGTAGGACCGAATATTCTAAAAAAACTTTTTCACGACCCCATCCCCCAGGGCCCGTGCCATGACAAACCCAAGCCCATGTTTCATAGGCCAGGGTTTGGAGACAAGCATTGAAAATCTATATCCCTAATATGGGATAAAATTTCCTTTAAACTTGTTCAAAAACACTACCCAAGAACACAACAAGATGTAACAATGAAGTAAAACTGTAGTAGTAAAACTGTGTATTGAATTTAATGTTGGTTAGGATTCAAGACCAACTGAAAGATACAACTACAACAGAAAATAATAAATAGCTCATGAGATCATCAACCAAGGCCCCTATATGAATGTTCAGTATAGATCGTCTCCACAGCTCTCCATGTCAACCAGTCACATCTGTGTACCACCTTGTCTTGGCTCATATAACCTCATATGAGCTGTTCATTATCTTCACAAGACACCAAAAGCTACATGAAAAGTCCGTGCATGGGTGTGTATAGCAATATCTAGTATGGACCCTGAGACCCCTCTGAGGTCTCTAATAATTCAAAAAATGAAAATAAATAATCATTATCTAAATCACAAAGAACAAAGAAAAAGACTTAGCTGAAACTAGGTATACAACTCAAAGTTCAGTAATAAATATGATTAGTATTAGTCAACATCATTTTATTCCATTAGGATATTTCCACAATTGAAATAAGTTGGAGTTATTCCATTGTCGATTCACATGGGGTTGTATGTCTCTGATCCACGATGAGCCACTCTTGGGCCCATATTCATCTGGTTAAAAACTACTGATCCACACAGGGTCACTATAATGATAATCTACACATAGTCATTATAATGCTAATCCACACAGATTCACTATAATGTAGATCCACACAGGGTCTCTATAATGATAATCCATATAGAGTCTCTATAATTTTGTTCCACACATGGTCATTATAATGTTGACCCACACAGGTTCTTCATAATTCTGATCTACACAGGATAGCTATAATGTTGATCCACACAGGGTCGCTCTACAATTGACTTCTAGCCACAAGATTTCCCACACTACTTGCACTATAGTTCTATAATATCCACTCCTAAAGTTATTGGTCATACGATAACATCCATGATGTCCCACATGAAATAACACAAAGGACCCCCATTTTTAAAGGTTTCTTACGCAACAAACGACACATCAATCGGACACCCAGTCTGTGAGTTATAAGCATTTTAGTGTTGAGGTCCCGGTTGGAATCGAGTATGATTCAACCTGGTCATAATCCAACTATCTCCAAAACCCAAGTGGTGTATCTCAAATGTAATTACTCATCTTAAGGATTCCAATGTCGTAGAAGGTTCAACAAATGGATGAATAGTTCGTATGATACTGCCTTTTAAGTGTGTCTAGGCCGAAATAGGTCTGGGTCAGGTTTATCCAGTCGGACCGGCCTTCCCTAGGGGGTAGTGCCATGGCGGTCTAAGTCCATTGGGATGAAGACAGACTCAGAACACCCTGGCTAGGTTGGGCCATATAGGCTCGGCCTGTCGGCTGGCGTGAACAACATGACGGTCGCGAGATCCTCCTCTAGAACGACTCAAATAGTCATTCGACTCTTAATTGGTGGCATCAGGTGGTGTCACCTAGCAGTCTGTGGGACCTGTAGGAAACGGGTCCCCTCCCTTAACCACGACTTTGATTCTGCGGCTTGCCTTACCAAGGCACGCGATTTCTCACCGCCGCCCCCATTCTCGACCAGCCTTGAGCTGACCTCTTGTATGTTTACTGTGGGGCCGAGCGTCGCTACCCCCATCTATAATCGGTGAGTGGAACCTTCCTCCTTCACCATCGGCACCGATTAGTGGTGTCATTGCACCAGTTTTGTGCCATCGGATCATCCATGGGCTAGTGGGGGATCTCTGGTGGTCCGTTTTCCCTTACGCTCATGTCTATAGTCCTCTCATGATGTTATCGTCGCTGCCCTGCTCTTGGATTCAGGGATCTGTCGAGTTGTAAAATTTGTCCCCCGATGAACGCGACAAGAATGATACGGTGGGTGGTTTGATCCTTGTTTGTTTGACCTTCACAATCCTCTTCCACATGATAACAATAAATAGTAATTTAATTCCTCAATGAAAAACATTAATAATGAACCCCCTACCCTGCGAATATTTGGTGACCGCTGTAGACGACGGTGCTTCCACATGCGAGGGTATTACAGACGAAGGAGAAGGATCACATGTGTTGTCATTATTCGATGGTTGGCCACTAGACCGATTCTGCATTGGGCATCGTCAAATCCTTTATTATTTATTAGAAGAAGGTTCTCTGGCACTTTTTTAGAGTTCACCACCAATTTCCTCCCAAATCTCCCATTTCCCACGTTTTAATAATACAAAGGAAGAGTTAAGGATTTAATTCATCATTTTATTGGGGTCCCATTAATTGGTCAAATTAATGAGTCACATTAATTGAACATGGTGTGTTTACACAACTAATGATTCAAGCCATTAATTGGCTTGACAACCCAACGTTCCTTCCACCGCTGCTCAACTATTGGAGAAAAAGAAAAAGAACAATTTCTTGTTTTTTATTATTCATTAAAATGTATAAAAACTAAATTTTTCTCATGATCTATTAAGTTCTAGGTGAACCCTATCTAAATTGAATCTTGTTGGTTAATATTCAATAGTTTCCTCGGATTTCAATTCCAATCATTCGTCCAAACGTTAGAAAATTCTACACGTACATTTACTGAATATACCTTAAAAAAGTTGAAAAAACATTCTGAGACCACCAGGTCCCGGAATCAAGCACCATCAATTTTCACAGACTTTTAATAATCCCAAATTATTTCAAAAAATTATATGGAATTCCTAGGTCTTTACAAGATCATTACCATCATGAACTGTCACAATAATATTTATCATTTCATGAAAAAACCTATCTATGATGACTATCCAACTAATACGTCCCACTAGACTATAGATGCATTAAAGGGATATCTATAACCGAGCCCTCCCTTTTCTAAAATTTCAAACAAATTCATCTTATATTGAATAATCTATTTAACAATGTGCCATATCAAAGTTCTATATAGAGTGAAAGATAACAATTTATCAATATATCCCTAAATAAGAAAATAACTTTTAAAGTAAACACGATATGAAAAAAAATGTTTATAGTTTAAGAAATGAACCAATCCATTTTTAATGTCATGGATAATTTTTGTAAATTCAATTTTCAATGGTCATAGAAAATTTAATATTTCAAGGGGAATAAAAAAGAAATCATGGAAGTGAATGTGGAAATTATCGTTGACTAAATAAATCATAAGTAATATTGAAGAAGAATAAGGATGGAATCAATAGAAAATATCCTAATTATAGTAAAACTAAATTTCTTTTCTGTGGTTGAATATAAATAAAATATATTTTAAAAACTTTATTGAGGAAAATATCATTTTCACATTGAATGTTTTTTGGGAAATCCCTTTTCATTGAAAATCACTTTTTTATACATTTTCTATTAAAATCAATATTTTATGGATGAAAAGTAAGAATCAATGAAATGAATTCAGGTAAGATTATGTGTTCCATATAATGTAAAGGGACATTCTTTTTCCATTGAAAAGTTTAGAAAAAATCCTTGTTTAGAAAGTTACATGATGGTTTCTTTAAGAACACTTGTAAAAGACCAAAATATAAAAATGACTTCAATAAATAATTTTTAATTGGTTAAAAACATATTCGAAAAACGTTTCAGAAAAAAAGGTTATAGTAAGAAAAATGGTTCTTCGATTAATGGAATAAATGAAGTTATGTTTTCATAAAATTATTTTCTCTAAAACATTTTACGTACCAAATTGTTGAAAATGGTACAATTACATTGAAAAGGTAATGATTTATGAGATTATAATAAAATTAAATTGTTTAATATACAATTATAAACTAATTTCCTCAGGTTGAAATTCAAGGATAAAAAATAACAAACACAATGGGATTATTATGTAATCAATTGAATTGACCATAATATTGATGTGAGATTCAATTAGTGAATAGATTATGTATATCATATGTAAATACACATAATAGATGTAGAAATACATATATAGATTTTAAAAATTATTTTTGCACGTAATCATAGAGTATTAAAAATAATGAAGAAGTCATATAACCCAATGAAATGAATTCTGATTATGAAATTCTTATCCACTTGATAATGTTTAACATAAATCCCCTTAGATAATTAAAATTGAATCACAAAATATCATGAAGAATGGATGTACCATGATATTATATGAAAAAATTGGAAGTATGTTCACTATATATACTCAATTAGGTACACAAAAATGTATTCATTATATAAAAATAAATATAATATTCACCATAATGATATTAGATTGAAAATATAATTATTAAAAAGGTTCTTAAGAAGAATAATCTTTAAACATTCCATAGTGTCTGATACCACTATAGAACATTTGTATCCTAATATCCATTTAGGAATAACATTAAATGAAATATATAATATCATGAGATTAAGGGGATACATGATATAACTTCTAAAATTGGTGTAAATACACCATAAAAATAAAAGAGGTGGATAACAATAAATAAGTCTAAATGGATTTTAAATTGAGATGAAATCCCTTAACTTGTGTTTCCTTTCTTGATTAAAGCCTGTTAAATTTCTATATAGTGGTACTAAATAAGTAAATAAATAATACTAGAACCATAATACAATTTATTATTTAAAATATTATATTCAAATAATATCTTATTTACTATTTGTTATAAAACATTCATTAATTTAACTATTTCAGGCATCAATTTCCTAGTTTCTCAAGTACATTTTGACTTGTTACATGTAGTATTTTTATATAGATCATGGTTTAATAACCTCCAAAATTTTAACCATGATGTAATTGTCATATATATTCAATATATATGTTTTCTTATATTAATCTATAATATTTTGATACAAGAAATGGAATTCACCATTCCTGGAGAAGGAAAGGCATATGTACGCTTGAACGCTACATTTATTTTATTGTCTTATTAAAATAAATAAATTATATTATATATATGGATATTATAATTATAGTATAATATATATTTATTTTATATTACATAGGTTTATTAATATAATCCTTTATACCTTCCATGTATAGTGTGAATGAATCACATCGATTTGAGGGGGTAGTAGTCACCACTTTCACAAATGATTTTTTTTGTATTCCCATAGAATGGGGTGCATAAGGTATGTGGTATAAAAAAATTACATATGTTTTAATTCACTATAAAATCCATATATATAATATAAAAAAAATTCCATCATAATTCACTTCCATTAAAGGGGTAAAGGAAAACAAACAACTTCGTTTAGTGAGGCAGTTTTTCATCGTACACAAAAACTGTATGGTTGTTACCCATTTTATGGATGTTTATGTTAGTATTGTTGAAACAAAAAATATAAAAAAAATATCATTATATTTATTATTCTGATGTTTTTATATAATCATGGAATGGTGATTTTTTTTTGGTGGAGAATAAATATAAAACTAATGAGCCAGAGGGAAGATGTTACCTTTTAACAGGTAAAATCCTTCTGGTTTAAACCAAATGGAATACATGGATGAATTTATGAGCTAGGTGGGGATTATATGTTCAGGGAAGGTATTTTTTTCAAACCATTGTTTATAGGTCACTTTGTCCCTTAAGATTAAGGTTTATTCCCTTGCTAAGCATAATTTTTAGCTTAAATATTGTAATTAATTTGAATTACATTCACTAATATTTTTTTTATAAAAAACGATATTGATGTTATTATGAAATATATATTATTCATTTTCCAAATGCTCATTACTTTTTTCCAAATTCCAATAACATAACTGTAAAAAATTGAAATATAATCACCCAAATGTAATGACAATACATGTTTTTTAAAGTAAAAACATTCAAATGTTAATTATGTTTTTGATAAACAATTTCAAATTGAAATAGATACCAATGACTTGGAATAATTGAAAAATAATTGATATAACATGACTTTGAAAAAAAATTAAAATATATTTTAATAATATAAATATATTATACTAAAATGAAACATTGAATTTAAATTAAGTATTTATCATTATTCATTAAAAATGAATCTTATGAGGATAAAACAAAAAAATGACAATAAATTAATTTTTATGTTTCACTATAAAACATTAGGATTATATTTACATATTTTATTTAAAAAATTTAAAAAAATTATTTAGAATAACTTCTCCATTAAAAGGTGGTAAACATTCTATAATAAAAATAACTGTTTTTAAGTGTAATGATGTGTTTTTTATTATATTTTATTTATCAACTCTATTTGAAGAATATAAAAATTATTTTAGTCAATAATATATATATATATATATTAAATTAATATAAATTGCTAATTGGAATTAATTTATCTAATTAGTATAAAAAACATACTAAGAAAACAAATACTTCTACATAAAAACATTCACTTTATATTCAATTGGTTATCATATATTTTTATAATTGGTTTTTAACCATTGAATTGATATTATAAATCTCTATAACTTAGATTTGCATATGTTATTTAACAATATTTATTACCTCTGATTTAACATCTAGGTTATATTTTATAAGAATAATTTAATAATATTCTATTGTTCATAAATACGATGTCTTGCATGCAACACATGTCATCGAAGAAAATCATTTTTTTGTGTGACACTTTTTAACCCATTATTGTATTCATTTAAACCTATTAAATATATTGAATTTATTTAAATTATTTAATGTATTATAAATTCTCTCTATATTGTTTTCCCTTACACGCTTGGTGTTTTGTGTCATACACACTATCGAATAAAATGTTCATACATTACATTTTTGGGGTTTCACACAAGTCTTTGTACAAAAAAACTACAAGTAGTGAATGTCTCAAGATTGTAATTGTTTTTGGAAAATTATAGACATCCAAACTAATAATCATTGTTCATTCTATAGATTATAATAATTGAAAACTCATATCCATGCACATGTTCTCTAGATTTATGTTAGGTTTTTCAATCATAGTGTATATTCTTGGAAGATATCCTTGAAAAAAATGTTGTCTCAATTTATTACTAACCTTAAAGGATGTGTACATATATCTATAAAAACATTCCTCAACCATGCTATAATTCCTCACTTTCATTATATCTTTGGTTTGAATAAATTTTCATACTTAGATATGCTTTATTTATAATCACATAAATATGATCATCAATTTTACTATCATTTCCCCTACACATAAGATAAGTAAATTAAATGAATGAATATTAAATCATGTTTCTTTATTAATATTTTTTATAATATATTTAAAAAAATAGTCATCACACTGTCGATATGTACATAGTTTTGGTTTAGAAACCATTTTCCATACCATCTAAACACATGGATCTCTCAATTCACCCATGGATTTCAAAAATTAAACTTGTGTTAGGATAATAAATTACTAGAAACTCTAATACCAATAAAAATCCTTGTAATTTATACCTAGTTATAATATTGGGTTATTTAATAGAACTATGATAAGATAATTATATTATTATCTCCCCTATTTGTGTTCCATATGTGAATAGAGATATTTTATACGAACCATGTGTGGATTTATTCCAATTATTCTAAAACATGTCTAGATGTCCCAAAAAATATATTTCAAAGATAATAATGGATCATTATCCACATTAAATACCTTTTAATGATCAATATATACATGCAACCATTTCTAGTTTTGGACTTCATTTTTCTAAATCCCTTTGGAAGAACCTCTTCCAGTATACCTCAAAATATAGCATCATTGTTTGAATAACCCTAAAACTATCGTGAATGTAGGAAATGAATGAATCTAAATTAGAATATGACACACATAATTCTTAATGTTATGTGTTTCCTATATCCAGCTAAATAACCCGAGGAATTTTTTGACCCTATCAAGATGTTTCTCTGCCCCTATGTACAAATAAAAAAATTTAGAAATAAGAAAAAATTTTATTTCAATTATTAGTCATACTAAGTAAATTTTATGGATTTCATTAAATCCTGATATAAAAATTATATGTTATGAATTACACTTTTTAAATTCCCTCTTCATTGGTGTTACATTTCTACTTACACATGAGCCCCATTTTCATTGTCATAGAACACCCATTATCATGGTTTTGGTACTATGGCATTAAACTATGTGAATCCCTCCTTATGTTGTTTTATAAAAATATCATCCCAAACACATTCACGGATGGATATAATCATACACTTCTCACTAATTAAATTTAATTAAATAATTTTGGTTAGATCATTATGACAATAATATACATTCTATCATTGATATGAGTTCTATTTTACAATTGTATTATCAATTTGAAACTAGTTTAACTTTCTCATTATGTATAGATTAATCGAACCTTTCTTCAAATTTTTATAACCTATAACCATAAAAAACATTTATTCTATGCATTTTCCCTTTATTAGTATATACATATCCCCAAATTGGCTTTTTATTGGACTTTGAATTACAATTTATATTGATTTCATCATTATATAAACCAAAACATCACATACATTTATATCACAACAAAATAGATGAATATTCACGACATTATATAATGATATATTCCAAAATCATATACTTATAGTGTCTTTGGAAACATATATACATAAACATGTGTATAATAAGTTAACTACATCATCACCCACTATGTTATTGAAAACATTAACTCTCTCTAAAAATATCATATATAATACCATTCATCATAACATGTGGAATGTAAATAGAACAATTGTTGATCTTAGATGCTTTATAAGGGTATTCATGGGAGATATCATTATATTTTGGGCATACATGGATGAAAACATGAGTAAATATTATTAAAACCGCACCCTTCATTTCATATATTATAAACTTGATCCATAGAATAAATCATGGATGTCCATAAGACATTCATCATTATTGAATCAATGAAAATAATCCATTATCACACAACATAAGTATAGGAAAAATATATATATAACTCACATAAAATAGAATACCATTTCCTTAGTAGTCATGTCTCACTACAAATCAATCATTTTGGAATGTGTACACTCACCAAACCTTTATAATAGTCTTTTATCACCCTAAATTATATCATTGTTGATTGGGATCAGTTCCTAAACTATCATACTAGTCATAGGTCACACCAAATGTTATTATAGTTTACAATGTATCATACTTAACTAGGTTCACTCCCAATTCCATCGATGTTTATCTCATGTGATATTTAACATTTCCTAATGAAGTGGTGGGATATGAAGGTCCCACCCCCAAAATAACCAAAATCATACATATTTTTAAAAAAGGATCATAAAACATTCATCATGTCTTAACAAATGAAAATAAAAGATGTTCAAAATCTTTTTATCATTATATAACTCATGTAATATAAATATCTTTCATAAACATATCATTTGGGATTTACCCTTTGAAAATGAATTAGTTTCTTAACAATAATGTCATTATATAGATGAATAATAAAGAGATAAAAAAAGATGGTACACTTGGATGTAATCAGCTGTAAATATTATAAAAATTAATAATATTTTATCATGAATAGAATGTTATCTAGAAATTTCACATCCAATATTTCTTAATGAAAAATATACATTTCGTTTTTAAATCAATTATTTTTAATAACAAAAAAACTCAAAAATTAACAATGAAATTTAATTCTAAAACAATCATTAAAAATGTAAATTAATATTTTAACTAATGTGTGATAATTCTGGTGGAAAACAATATTCATGCTTTTTATTATAAAAAAAAATATTCATTCAACCTTTTTGGTTACAAGCCAAAAGTAACCCATTTGGAAAATATAAATTTTTTTCCCTTAAAAACATTTTTTAGAAATTTAAAAATAGGTAAAGTGTGTATAAATAATAATTTGATATTATCAATAAGATTTTATTAATGATTTTTTTTGAAAAATAAATATTGAATAAAAGATATTTTCGATAAAAGAGAAAAATATTGTTGGTTTTCCTTGAAAGCATATTTCGATGTATCGAGTACATAAAGGGTATTAAATGTAATAAAAAATTTATTTCGATTAAATAAATAATTTATAATAATATGAAATTATTTTTATAGATAGAGAATAATATTTTATCCTCAAATAAAAAATCATAACCAATCCTTATAAACAATTAGATTGTAAAATAGAACATTCACCACATTAGAATCTTTGGAAATATTATAACCATGAATGAAACAAAAATTATACTGGTTCATATGTTACATAATTTAATTATAATTATCATTAAAATAATTCATTGTAATTTTGAACACCACACCAATGAAAAAAGTCATGTATAAGGCATGTGTCTAATGGAAATAAAAGTTACCCAAAAATCTCATACATGGTTTTGTGAATTTTGAATCATAATACCCATGAAGGAATGAAATTAAATAAAACATGAAATATCATGATAATAAATAAATTATAATTATAATATGACAATGGTTATGTCTATATTCATAATAAAAGATGATAGGTTCCAAACATATAATACATCCCATATTTTAAAATTTGAGATGAAATTACCTAACCTTAATTCTTGAATTTCTTCATACTCATTTGAACCTCAAGATAGAAAATATATGATTAGAAAACATATATTATATAACCATACTCATATATATCATAACATATATTATTGACTTATTGTATCTTTTCTAATTTATTACTAAATCTATTTTAAAATCATGCATTGGGTATTAATATACCACCATCATAGAAACACTATGATCTCATATATATCACATATATTTACAAGAATTTTCCTTATTAAATTACATGTAAATAATATTTCAAAAATGAGTCCCAATACTTCCGGAGGCAGTAGTCTAGTGTAAACATGAAAGATTTCATCATATTCCTAATAAATTTAAAGTTAAAAGGTGTAACACCCCATCTCTGTGAATATTTTTTGAATAAATTTAATTTAATTTATGTAATTCATTGAATAATGATCAATATTTATATTTAGTACTATTATACACCATGTTAATATTTGGATACACACAATAATGGTGTAGTTTTCATTACACACAACAATAATTTTATACAAATCAATAATATTTTATTAATATAGTTATTTAAACCGTACTATTATAACATAGAAGAAATGAACAAAATATTTTGTAATAAATTGTTTTCAAATATTAATTTTATTGATTTTAAATTAAATATGTTTATAATTAAACCTATAATTTCTTGCATTCATTTTATGTTTTATAACAATATTTTCTCAAAATAACTCTTTTAATGTTCTTTTATGAACAATAATAATATTAATCATTACCACTTTTTGAAATTTAATTTTATAAAATAAATTATTTTTTATATTTATAATGTTAAATTATTGTTATAGTGAATTTTTGGAATCATTTAAAATAGTTTCTTTTTATGATAAATACTAAAATATACATAATTTCAATTGAAAAACTCTTATTATGTTTATTTATTTATCTAAGAAAATTATATTTTTATAATGTGTTAAAATTGTTTTTCATAAATAATAATTATTTTAATCAAATTTTAGTTGTTGGAATAAATTTCATATTGAAATTGGATATATTAACTTTTCAATATTTTGATCATTTTCATTTAAAAACATTTTGTCTTGTCCCATCTACGAGATTAATTTTAAATTCCATTCTACCAATTTTTTTTTCAGAATTTTTAAAAATGGATTAAATATTTAGAATAAGAATAATTTCTAATTTATAATATGTTAAACTAATATTTAATCCATACTTATTAGTAAAATAAATAATAAATTAATTACAATTATTATGATAAAAATATGGTTAATTAGGTGTCAACATATATGTTAATATGAAAACATGGCCTTTCACTTAATTAAAACCTATTTTATTTAACTAGTTTGACCTTATCTTGTATAAGGTTCTAATTGGTTCAATTTTGGATATTTTTTCAACCCAAAAAGATTGTGTAATTCTTGAATTTAAAAAACCCCAATTTTTTCAACCACATCCTTTATAAATGGTAAATAACAGTCCCCCTATATTCACACATATCATTCCCTTTGGATCCGACAATACTTGTCCAAATATATTCCCAAATTATATCCCATCATCTTAGAATAATACATTTGGTTATGATTCTATCTAATGATGTCCTTTTATGGTAATAAAATGGGGATACCTGACTGAGAAGAAATGTTCATCAACAAATGTTCATTATTTCTAGCTCAAGGATATCTATCTCTTTTTAAATAATTCTTATGTAATTTATTCAGTATTATTAATAGAATATTATTTTATTATGTTGATATTAGTACTAAAACATATCAAACTTCCATCAAATGGTATATGAAATAATAGTACATGTGGGTGGAAGAAAACCGGCTCATGAACTGATGTTGTTCATTCTCCCATTACAATATTTAAAGGGTAGATATAATAGTTTATTTATAGTTTATATAGGTTATCTATGATATTGATTATGTTATTGTAGTTATGGAATTTTCATATTAGGCATACCTACATGATTTCCATTTTGTGGGAATACAATACGGTAGTTCAACTATTCATAGGACTACTTCCTCTTGGAGAGATGTGATTCATTCACTCTGTACATAGATGTATTATAAATGAATTTAATTAATAAATGTGATATATATGATATAATAATAGTTTTGGAAGGATAATATATGATAATATTTTTACTCTGATAAGAATATGGAAACAAAAATCAGGTTTACTTATGGTCTTCAATCTCCATGAAGGATTTATCTCATTTATTATTTAAATATTTCATATATTATTATAAAAAATATATAATTAATATATATATTATATTAATTTAATGGATATAATTTTTTATATTATCACAAGAACCCATTTTTAATCTCAGGTATAGAACCCTTAAATTTTATTCTGATTCTTTATCATGGACCTCATATGGATTCAAAATGATATCATAGAGTTTATAGGGGTATCTGGGTCTTGTTTCGAGATCAGATTTATGATGGTGGATAAATAAAATGGGCTTCACAGTAACTAAAAAACTATTCAAACCAATTTACATGGTGTCCAGTAAATGTGATTGGATGAAAAGAGGTCCAACTGGGCTCTTAGATTTCCCAAACTGTGTGCACATGGCCACATACCAGTGCGGTCATCTCAGATAAATGTTATAGAGGGTTTTACAAATTCTTCACATGTTTGTTTAATCTATTCACATGACTCTATGTTGGGTTTCTCATTAAGATGTAAGAACCACATGGTTGGTGCACAGTTTGGCCAATCAGGTTTCCAAACTGTAAAATACAGATATTTTGGTCAAAATTACCAAATTTTCCATAAATTAGTAATAATCATATCGTTGTACTGTTTCAAGTGTTTCCAGTGACAAGAGGCCTAATTTAAATCATTAGTGACCTAAAATTTCAATTCCTTTAGTTTTTTATCTTGTATCATCGTCTGGTGTTTGACTAAAAATCTATTGGTCTAGTTTGATTCATCTATGTAAGCTCATCAATCATTTAAATCAGATAATCATTTGTCTTTTCCTCAATGATTCTATTTTGATACAGGCTCATATTCTCTATTTTAAGTGAATTGATCTGTCATGTGTTTTTATTTCAATCCATGAAAAACCAGAGGATGATACTAGATGAGGATAATGTTATACGTTCAAGGTAGGTGGTCTGGATTCATCCCCCATATTTGGTCATTTAATAAACCTGAACCATTTCTCACATGCTTATTTCATCATTTGTTTCCTCTTTAATACATTTTTTAGGCTGATAATCATCATGCTTGTAATAGTGAGCCCTTTATATATGTGTTTATCTCACTTTGGGAGTTTTATACCTCCACTCATTCAACCCCAAGTATGATGTTTTTATAATTATTCCTTTGTAACCGTAGTAGGTTTACCTATGATATAATTAAAGTGTGGGATTGACACTCCTAATTATAATCCATCTTTAATTAAAGGATTTATGAATTTTAAAGGGATTTCTTGTGAATTTTTTACCTTACCCTTCTAACTTAACTATTTCAATATACCAAATGAATGTCAATTGTAAATAGCATGTATAATATCTGTATCACTTGGACTATTTTAATGAAATATAATGACATGGTTGAATATCTATAGAACACCAATAATTTATTCATGTAAGGTAGTGGAATAAACCTAATTAATGATTAATTTATTATTGTACTAAATAGTTGCATGCCCTTCATAACCTTGTAACACAAATAAAATGTATGGAATGGACCACATGACTTATTAAAGGAATGAGAATTACATGTCATAATTTAAACAACTAATTAAGTATAAGGTTATTTATTATATCAACATATTTATATTTATAGAAATGTTCATACATGATCCATACTTGGAATTTTTAGGGAATTCCTTAAACACTCGGATAACCCCATTCAGAATTAATGATGTTGGATGCCAAGGAAGATACCCACCTATGAACCAAATCCATGTCCACTTCTGTATGTCCAACATCAAACCAAACGATACCTCCATTATCATTAAAATATTAGGATGCATTGGATTCACAGCTTGCATCCATCTTGACGTATACTAATATGTAACACTATGGATACAACCATTGGGCCCAATCAATACTTAGCCCATTTGAAATTGGACGAGATCCTTGGATTCAATTATAATCCTGTTATAAAAGAATTAATTTGGTTGACGTCCCTTGGATTCCACTTATATTCCCTTATTTCCAGGATACATGTTTTATTGAGATGGAACATCCCCTAAGGTCAATGGTGGCCTTTTTTATTACCCTAGATCCTCATTCATTGGTATCATCATAAAGGATTCCTTGGTTATTATAACTACCCATATGTTTAATCAATTTCTATTACACTATAATTGAAGTATATTTATTACAACATATAAAAAACATGATAGGACCATATTGGTATAGTGTCTTTAGAAATTGGGATATATAAACTACTTGTTCATAAAATATATATATTGTCTCTCATTTATTTCATCATAACTATACTCCTTTTTGGCATATCATATTTAATAACCATCTTCCTGACCTAGGTAAAAAAATAAAATGGGCAACCTTAAATGATCAGTAATGTAAAAAAAGGAAATATCAATCATATCATATTCATAAGAACATAACATTGGAAAATATTATATTTCATAAGAGAACATAATATCATGTCATAGGATAAATTATAGAAGTGTAATGTAATCCAAATAAGTATAAAATAAGACATGAAACTTTGTGGAATAAACACATAAGAATGTAAAATCATTTCATATTATTCAATTCTCATTTCATAGACAATCATAGCAGACGAAGTCCACTACTAAACTGAGTTCACTCCTTGTTATAGTCTTGTATCAATGATCTGAATTAACTTGTCATTCCTGCCTTATATGTGTCATGAGTTATAAATATTTACCCAATGCATTGAAGGGTGATATAGGTCCCACCCATCAGATAATTAAACCATTCTTATGTCTTCCAAAAAACATAAATCATACATCATAGCGTAACCCCTATATTAAAATGAGATTCTTAAACCTCATTTCATCATAAAATAATCCATATAAGATAAAAGGTCTTCATAAAAACTAATTACATCATAATGTAATCAAATAAAAGTAATAATAGGGATATAATAATAACCCTATATCATCATTGATGGAAAATAATTTATATAAAACACTTTAACTTAGTTCTTAAGGAAAATTTCCTTGGTTCTTAAAAAACATTGTATATTTAAAATATGTCAAGAAATTTGAAAAGAGAATAAATCTAATTGAAAATAAACATGAAAAATTGTAAATCAAACCTCATGGAAATAATTCTCTATGAAAGGGTAAAATCTATTTATGGCATATAAGTTAAAAAAACATTATCGTCGTACTTTTGATGGAAAAGTTAAAAAGTACCTTGTATGGTTAACGAAAGGAAGATAACTTTAATACCATGTGGTAAAAGTAAACAAAGAGTATAAATGACTTTTAACGTACAAGGAAAATTGGAAAATATTTTATGTAATGTTTTTTTGAAAACATGGACATTGTTGATAAATATAACCCCAGTAAATACATGTAAATAAACAATCTCAGATAAAAAAAAGATTGGAAAAGTTATCCATTACCTTAGGTCTGATATGATTTTTATGTATCAAAAACTCATGTATGATAATTTAAATAATGTTAAATATATATTCTAGAATCATATAATTTTTTGTTATAACATTTATTGTCATATTTTCATCCCTTTGTTAGTAACATTTAATTGTTACTTTTTATTTGGGTATTAACTACTTTCTGTTCTTACGAATGATTTTTCAGATAAGTTCTGGTTCCGCTTTTTATGTTATAGTTATATCATTTATATAATGGTATTTTTACTATATATATCATATTTATTAATTAAATACATATATATAATTTTGGTTTAAAGGAGATAATATAGAACGAATCACATCGCACCATAAAGACGATAAGTTGTATATACATATGAGCGACGATATTGTTCCCATAATTATTGAATGGTATTGACGTGGATAGTGTATAGTAACTCAGAATTAGTATAATGTTATATTTTTCAGATATAGTAATTATTTACACCATTATACTAATCCAAGTAAGGTGGTGGTGAAAAACATATTGCACCAAGCCGCGGAGACGGTAAGTCATATATACGCATGTGCGGTGATTTTGTTTTTTCATATGATGGATGGATGGTGAAATAGAGTTTCTTAATATTTATAATAAAATTTCAGTATATGAGTGATAACTATGTCATTATTTTATAATGAAACAACCAAAGAAGAGAAAGCGTGATATGAATGAAACTTGGAAGAATTGATTGATGATATTAACTCTTCCTTATCGTGCCTCCATTGAATTTCCCCATAGGGAACTAGAGTTGGTCTTTTGAGGAGATAAGAACCTCAAGAATGTTACTACAGAAGTTTTGAAGTGTAATGTGTAGGATTTGGCCAATCTTGAAGGCCCAAAATCGTGTGAAGATGATAGGAAGAAGGTTCCCTTTTATAAGAGGGGAGAGGGGAACTTTAGGAAACTCAAAAAAATATTAATTTATAATAAACTAAAACCCTAACCAAAAAACATAAAAGTGCCACTAATTAAAATATGAGATGGTGTAGGGTTGTAATATAATCATCCAATAAATTTTGGACAACTTATTTTTTCAATGTAAACCTTATCTTTTTAATTGACCCTTACTTATTCTATTAATGTTTTATTTTGGTAATAACATTCTAAATATTTAATGGTAATGAATATTTACTATTGTTGTGCTATTTAATGATAAATTGATAATTTATGATATTTTAGACTTTATAATTAGAAATTTTAAATTTTTAAATATTTTTATGATTTTTAATTAATTTAATAAAATGTTATGTTTATAAAATATCAATAGTGACAATTTTGGAACTATTCATTTTTATACATTAAATAAAATTAACCAAGAAGATTAATTCGAACCAAAATATTTAATACACTACTAAAATTTAATATTCACCTTTAAAATTCAGGGATAAATTTAATTAGTTCATATGATATTTCTTTTAGCATTTTTAAAACCATTTATTCAATATTTCTATTAATAAAATAATTTCTACATCGCTATTGTTTCATTATTAATGGTAATTATTAATAATCTAAAATTTATAAATAAATTTTTATGAAGTGGTAAATTCGTTTATATTTTCATGTACTATCTATAGTCTATTTTATCTCCTAGATATCCATATATTATAATTAATACACTTATATAAAAAGAGATAGTGACATTATGTCTATTTCCTTAGTTTTTATTACATTCATGTCATTTTCATAGTAAAGTGGTCATAATGTGATTCCATTTAGAAAAATAGATTATATTGTCTAATTTATTCATCCAATATTATTTTTACTGGTGTTAACGTAATTTTATAATATTATTTTTACCCTTAATTACCTGATTTACCTTTAACCATTGTAATAAAAATAATTACCAAAGATACTATTCATAATTCCCATAAATAAAAGTTTCCTTATTACATAATTTGGACCTAATGATTCCAAATATTAAATCCATTTATAAAAATTCAAAACATGGAATTTTTAGTAATTAATTTAAAATTAATCCCATTGTTGAGAAAATTGGTTTTAAAAGTTAAAACATTGCAAAAGATTGAATGGTGTTTACCTATGAATTCAATGTAAAATTAATGATAATGACATAAATTATTTTAAATGGTAAAAATATATTTATTTTTTAAAATATTTCAATATTATAATTTAACTATATAAATTATCTTCATGAAAAAAATTTGGTTTAATTAAAATTTAGCTTATTTTTACTATTAATCAAAATCTGAATTTTATCAGAAAAATATAAAAAAAATTCCATAGATAATTATCATACTCCACTTCAACATAATATGTTTATGTTGTCTTATAAAATTTATCAATATGTCAATGGATTAATTTAAAATGGGTTCACCATTCAATAGTGTAAAATTAACCTTTTTTAAAAAAATTACATCAAATAGGGTTTTATTCATAACCTTTGACTAAAATATTCATTGAATGAATATAAAAAATATATTATTAAGTATATAACACATTTATATCTTATTAATTTCTTTAATAAATGTAATTCACTCAAAAATAAAATTATATAATTGATTTATATATTTTAATGCATTTTCATAAGTTAGTTATAATTATTCCTGCTAACCTAACGACTAGGCTATATGGGTAATTTTATATTAAGGGCATATCACTATTTTTTTGAACACATGATTGTGTGCAAAGAAATATATTGATGAATAAAAATTATTTAAATATTTCATAAAAAAACGGGATTTACATTTTACACCAATAAATAGAATTTCACCCTCGAAATTCATCACTTGGAAACAAACCGATGAGGATACCTATCCATCATCATATCGCAATGTTCCTATATTGCTTCTTAAAACTGTTGGTTCCTATATAAAACATTAAAAAATCGAGTGGTCTTTGTTCATATAACTATTTCACAATGATCATGAATCCCTATCGGTTGTTCTTTATAAGAAATTACGTGCTCCAGTGGTGTGAATTTTAAGATTAGTACATGTGAAGGATTAGGTATGTAATTTCTCAGGATAGATACATAGAAAAAATAATGTACATGAGATAGATTCAGTGGAAAATCCAATCGGTAAGCTACCTTCCCAGCATGATCCAAAATTTCAAAAAGACTGATATACCTAGGTTTCAGCTTTCCCTTATTTCAAAATCTCATTATTCTATTCTAGGGAGATATTCATAAGAACACCTTATCTCCTACTTCAAAATCTAGGTCTTTTCTTCAGTAGTCGATATATCTTTTTTGTGGACTCTAATCTGGTCTTATATTTTATTGAGTATATCTGACAATTTCTTCCATTTCATCAACAAGATCAGGTCCTAATATCTTTCATTCCATAGTAAGTTGGTGTTATGCATTTCCTTCCGTAGAGGGATTCATAAGGAGCCATCTGAATACTACAGTGAAAACTATTGTTATAAGAAAATTCAACCAATTGTAGGTATTGATCTAAACAACCATTGAAATCCATAGAAAAATATCTCAACATTTCTTCCAAATTTTGAATTTTCCTCTCAGACTTGTCGTCTATCTGAGGATGATAACCTGTGTTGAAACATAACTCTGTATCCTGAGCATGGTGAAGAGTTCATCAGAACATCGAGGTAAACCTTGGATCCTGATTTGATATAATGGAAAGTTGTACTCCATGCCATCTTACCACTTCCTTTACATATATCGTGGAATGTAAATCATAAGAGAAATGGGAAATGGTTGGAACATCTCAATAGACTTTTTTCTTCCACCCTTAACTTGTGGACAAACCATGAATTGTGATACGTATTCAACGACATCTCATTTCATTCCATCCCACACGAAGTACAATTTCAGGTCCCCGTACATCTCCATGCTTCTAGGGTGAATATATAATGAATAACTATGGGCCTCATCCAATAATTCCTTCTTTTTTTCTTGTATGGGAGGAATAAAAATCTGATTCCAATACCATATTATTTAATCACAATCAATTTTGAATTCATGAACAATTCTCACCATCTTTTGTAACTCTACATCTTCCTTCTGTACCTCTTTAATATTCACATGTATAGTTGGTTGATCATTCATTTGATAAAGATAATATTTCTACCCTTCCATTAAAATTTCAATATCCAACCATTGTAAATCCATAATTATTGGATATTTTGGGACCCTCATCATGGATAATCTGGCACAGTCTTTTTTACTCAAAGCATCTTCCACCTTGTCCACTTTCCCAGGGTGATAATGTATTGAGAAGTCATAATATTGAATCAACTCCAAGCTTATTCTTTGGGGTATATTCATCTCCTTTTGAATTAATATATACCTTAATATTTTAGGATCAGTATAAATATCGTACCTATTGCCTTAAAAATAATTCCTCAATATTTTTAATGCAAATATTACCACAAATAACTCTATATAATGAGTTGGGGTAATTTTTCCCATGGATTTTCAACTATCATGGGGACTAAGATATCACTATATCATTTTTAAAGAAATCATAACCCATATCCTTATTGGATTCATCACTGTAGATCACAATCTTTTCTCTACTATGAGGCAGTGTGAGTACAGGTGAACTGGATAACCATGTTTTTATCTATTTGAAATTGTCTTCATATTCCTCTGTCCAAATGAAGATAACTCAATTCTGAGTCAACATGGTGAGTGGATTAGATAATCATTAATAATATTTCACAAAATATAGATAATATCCAACCAATCCAAGAAACCTTCGGTTCTGAGTTAGTGTTTTTGTCTTTTCCATCCTCAAATAACCCTTGTTTTGGTTCGATCCACAGATATCCCATCTCTAGACATTATGTGACCCAAAAATAAATCATTTTGAATAAAAAACTCAAACATGGTAAAATATTCAAAATGATTATCATTTATGAGGGTCGTCAATACAATTATCAAGTGATCGTCATGTTACTCCATTCTCTTTTAATATACAATAATATAATCTATAAAGACTTCCAAAAACAAATCAAGATAGTATCTAAAGACACTATTCGTTAGATCCATGAAGATAGCATGGGAATTAGTAAGTCCCAAAGGCATCCTTATAAATTCATAGTGTCCATACCCTGTAAGGAATGTCGTAATTTGTATACCATCATTTTTTACCCTTAATTGATGATATCTTGAATGAAGATCAATCTTAGGAAATTATTGTGATCTGCGTAGTTGTTCCACTGAGTCATCAATGCATGGGAGATGATATTTTTTCTCGATAGTGATCTTGTTATGTTCTAGATATTCATTTAGTGTCTCATTGATCCATATTTCTTATTAATAAATAGAACAGGTGCTCTCATTGGTGACACACTGAAGATTAAGAATCCCTTATCAAGATTCTCTTAGAGATTCTTCTTCAATTAATGAAACTCCATTGGGTTCATTATATAAGGTTTCATGGAAATAGGCATATAACCCAGTATGAGTTATATTGAAAACTCATTTTCACATTTTGGTTGAAGACCTATCAATTCCTCAAGAAAGACATCATCAAACTCCTATGCAATGGATGAATTCTTAATTGTGAGTTTCTCACCAACCATTTGATATAAATAACTATCATTTTTTGGAATCAACACCCATATGATGGAATAAAATCCTACTAGAATGATATATTCGTCTTTGCATCAATAGATGATCGTAGATTGATCTAGAATAGGAAATGTGACTTCCCTTCTTCAAAAACTGATATCAGTTCCATATAATGAAATCCAATCCATGCCAAAAATCACACCAAATCCTACTATAAGAATTATTACAAGATTTTTAGGAAGAAATTTCCCACAAACAACAATTAGAGAAGAATTGTAATCTTTTGATGTGACTATTATTCCATTAAGTGTTGTCACAGCTAACTCAACAACTAATTATGGAAGTAATATGGAGATACCCTTAGAAAATTATTTAGAAATAAAATAGTTTGTGGATCCAAGATCAAACAAAACAATTTTCAATTTAGAGTGGATGGAATATGCACCTTTCACCACATCATTATTGTACTCCACATCACTGAAAGTAATTTCATGTGACGTTCTTTTTTCATTGGCTGTAAGAGTTTTTTGATGTCGATCATCCTCGATAACCTATGGATTAGGGAATTGATTTTAATAATACCCCTTTTCCTTTCACTTGTAACATTGAATTGTAGGAGTTTCATTCTGTGTAGCCTTTTATTTTTTCACATTATTAGACATATTGTTTCCATCACAGTTGAATTAAATTGCCTGATGCCCATCTTTTCCAAAATTAAAACATGTACGTGTCCCTTTATGAAAATTCCCTACATGTTTAATTCCACACATTGAGTATAAGGGAAAAATCATATTCTTTTTAGTGTGGTCTTTATATTTTCTTTGCAATTATATTTTCCTCTTCTTATCAAACCCATATGATTGATGGGTTACTCAAATATCCATCTCAAACATGATAGCACATCGAACTATTTAATTGTAGCTATTGATGTCCTTTATGGATAATTCCCTTCAGAGGATTGATTTTAAGACACTAAATAATCGATCGATCTTACTCTCAGGTTAGATAATAATTCAGTAAGATTACCTTTCAAGTCTTGTAAAATTATATTCGTACATACAAACGGATTCATCATCCTTCTGGTTCAGTTCAAGAAACCCCATCTCCATATTTGTTTGAATAATATGATTGAAGTACTTATTGAAAAACAATTTATTGAACCATTCCCATTATATTGACTCAATTTCATCTCTTTTCCTTGTATACATGATAAGATTCCACCATTTATCAACTTTAGCTTCAAAACAATATACTACTAGGGTGACATTATCATACTTAGAAAATTATAGGAATGAAAATATATTTTCAGTGGTACTGATCCATTGTTCATACACTAAGGGATCAGAAGACACACTAAATTAAGGTGGATGCTACCTCATTAAAGATTCAACATAGTGTTTCTCCCTCCTTAACTCATTTGGAAGTACTAAAAGATTTATAGCTTGAGAAAGATATGTGAGCATGGATACATGATTCATCATTCCAAACCCCAAAATATTTGCTTGCTCTGGGGGGAAAATCATTGCATTTACCATCACATTCATCATTAATGTGGCTCCATTGGTTTCCATAAATTGACTAAAACCCAGAAGCATGGTGTGAGAAACACTAATTATAATAGGAAAACCACATAACCAGGAATGAAATTAAAAATTTGGAATCTTCTGGTTTTATTCCAAATTATTCATGGTCATTTCTATATCACTGGGATTATATCCTGTACTTAGACATATCCTTACGATTCTTAGTAAGGAATTCACATCCTCGTTTTCAAAGTTTAATTATACCTTTCCCCTAATACCATCAATAACGACCCATACTTTACAAACATTACTATTACTTTTGAATTGAAGTATATTTGTTGCAATAAATAATAAAACCATGACAGGATTGTATAGGTGTAGTGTTTTTAGAAAATGGAAATCATAAACAACTGGTTTATAAAATATCTAAATTGTCTCCCATTTCCTTCATCATAACAAGACTACTTTTTGGAATATCATATTTAATACCCATATTATTGACATGGGTAAAATAAACATAAAAAGGGTTAGTCAAATGATAATTAATGGTAAAAAAGTGAAATATCAATCATATCGTATTCATAAGAACATTACATTTGAAAATCTAATCTTGCATTAGAGAACATAATATCATGTAATTGGATAAATCATATAAGTACAATGTAATCCCAATAATCATAAAATAAGATATTAATTTTTTTTTCCTAAACACATAATCATAGAAAATCATTTCATATTTTTCAAGGATCATTTCCAAGACCATCATAGTAGACGAAGTCCATTACTGAACCAAGTTCACTCCTCATTCTGATCATATATCATTGAACTGAATTTACATTCCATTCCATCCATGTCTATCACATGAGATATAAATATTTACCATATTCAATTGAGGGAGATATAGGTCCTATCAATCTCATAATGAAAACATTCTTATGTGTCCCTCAAAAACATAAATCAACATCATTTCATAACCCATGTAATAAAATGGGATTCATACACATAAGGGAATCATAACATAAACCATATAGGATAAAAGGCCATCATAAAAAATAATTCCAAAAAAACCTAATCCAATAAAAGATATAATAGGGATAGAATCATAACCCTTTATTATCTTAGATGGGAAATAATTTGGATAAAACACTTGAACTTAGTTCATGAGGAAAATATCAGATCTTCTTCAAAAACATTTTCATTTCTAAATATGTCGTATAATTTTAAAAGAAAACTAGTTTAATGAAAATAAAGTTCAAACATATAGAAGATGAATCATGGAAATAAATCTCTATGAAAGCGTAAAAATCGGTTCATGCGATATAATTTAAAAAAAATGTTCTCCTCATACTTTTTCCAGAAAAGTCAAAAAGTACCTCGTTTGGTAAACAAAAGAATGATTTCATTCATACCATGACGTAAAAGTCAAGAATGGGTAAATATGACTCTAAAAATACGTGGAATTATAATAATTTTTTTTAGAAAACCTGGATATGGTTGATAAATATAACCATAGTAAATACATACCAATAAAAAATTCAGATAAAAAAGAGATTGGAAAGGTAATCCATTACCTTAGGTCTGATATACTTCGTATATATCTGAACCTACTATATAATGATTTAAATAACATTTCATATTTATTCCAAAATAATATTCATTTTTATGATAATAGTTATGACCATATATTCATCTGGTTGATAGTAACATTTCACTATTGCACATTATGAAGGTATTAACTGCTTTATGTTCTTACGAATGTTATGTTGGATGAGTTCTTCTTCCTATTTTTAGGTTATAATTACATAATTTATACCATGGTATTATTATATATATATATATATAACTCATATTTATTCATTCAATTCATTTATCTAATCATGGTTTAATGAATATCGTGTAGAACAGATCACATAGCATTGTGGAGACTATAAGCCATACGTACACACGAGCGACAATATTGTTCTCATAATTGTTGAATGGTATTGAAGTGGATAGTGTACGGAATCTCAGAATTAGTAACATGTTATATGTATCATATGTAGGTATTATTTACCCCATTATACCCATCCATGTATGGTGGTGGTGAAAGACATTTTACACCACGATGTGGAGATGGCAAACCATACGTACGCATGAATGGTGATTTTGTTTTTTTGTAGGATGGATAGAATATGAAATACGGTTTTTTAATATTTATAATAATATATAAGTATATGAGTGATATTAAAGTTATTATTTTATAACAAAACAACTTAATAATAATATGTATAATATGAATGAAACATGAATGAATCGGTAGAAGAGATTACATCTTCCTCGATGTTCCTCCTTTGAATTTCCACACAGGGCACTAGAGTTGGTCTTTTGAGAATACCATCACCTCCATAATGTTAATTGGGAAGTTGAGAAGTCTAATATGATGGTTTTTTTCAAACATGAAGTATCCAAATAGAGGGAAGAGAAGATGGAGGAGGTTCCTTTTTATAAGAGTGGAGAGGGGCACCTTAGGAATATCTAAAAAATATTAATTTATAATAAAATAAAAACCTACCCAAAACGTCCAATGTGTCCATAATTAAAATATAATATGATATATGGTTGTAATATAATCAATCAATAAATTTGGGATAACTTATTATTTCAATTTAAACATTATATTTTTAATTGACCTTTAGTTATTCCATTAATGTTTAATTTTGGTAATAATATTTTAAATAGTAAATCATCATGAATATTTACTTATGTTGTGTTAATTGAACATAAATGTATACTTTATTATATTTTTAATACTTTAATTATCATTTTTTAATTTTATAATATTTTTATTTTTTTGAAATAATTTAATGAAATGTTATTTTTATAATATATCAATAGTGTAAATTTTGACACCATTCATTTATTATATTTTAAATAAAATTCACACAGAAGATAAATTCAAAAATAAATATTAAATACACTCTAAACATGTTATAGTCACCTATAAAATTCATAAAGAACATTAATTAGTTAATATATTATTTCATTTAATATTTTTAAAACCATTTGTTTGAAAGTTTAAATAATAAAATAATTTCTACATCACCATTGTTTCATCATTAACGATAATTATTTAATCTATAAAAATTATATATAAATTTTTATGATGTGTGTAATTAATTTAACCTTAAAGAGACTATATATAGTATATTTTAGTTCATATTTATCCATATATTAAAATAAATAAACTTATATAAAAAAAGATTGTGACACTTTCTCTATTTCATTAGATTTTATTACATTCACGTCATTTTCATAGTAAAGTGGAAATAAATTGATTTCATTTCGAGAAATAGATGATAAGGGTCTAATTTAATCATCCAATAGATTTTTAAAGGTTTTAATATATTTTTATAATATTAATTTTACCCTTAATTACCTGATATAACTTTATCCATGGTAATAAAAATAATTACCAAAGTTATTATCCCTAATTCCTAAAAATAAAAGATAATTATTTACATAATTTCTACCTAATAATTCCAAATATGGAATAAATTTTTCAAAATTAAAAACACATAAGTTTCTTTAATTATTTAAATATTAACTCAGTTGATGAGAATATGGGTTTTAAAAGTTAAAACGTTGCAAAATATTGAAATGTTTTTACATTTTAAGTCAAGGTATTGTTAATTAGAATGACATGCATTATATTAAATGGTAAAAAATATATTGTATTTATACATTTAAAAACTCAATATTATAATTAAAAATATAAATTATCTTCATCAAAAAAGATGTCTTTAATTAATATATAGCATATTTTTACTATTCATCAAAATATGAAAGTTATCATAAAAATATCAAAAATTTATCCAAAGAAAATTTTATACCCAACTACAAAATAACGTGTTTATGTTGTTATATATAAATCATCAATGTTTTAAAGACTTTATTTAAAATGGGTTCCCTATTTAAATGTGTAAAATTATCCATTAATAAAATACATCAAATAGGGTTTTATTCATATCCTATGACTAAAATATTCATTGATTTAATATATGAAATATTTTATTAAGAATATGACACACACAAATATATATTTAATTTCATTAACAAAATTAATTCACTATAAAATACAAATATCTAATTGATTTATATTTTTCATAATTCATTTTCATAAGTTACTTATAATTATTCTAGCTAACATAACAACAAGGCTATAAAATTAATTTTATATTAAAGGAACCTCATAGTTTGTTTAAACTCACGATTGCATACAGAGAAATCTACTGATGAATAAAAATTATTTATATATTTCATAAAAACAGACGGTCGTTATAGTTATTGCCTTGGATTCTCTTTTAATATCCTAGTTATAGGATTCCATGATCATACCTTCAACCCACTTACATGAATTCCTCTAAACTGAAACAAATCTAATTTATTTATAACATCATGAATCACCTGCTACAAATGAATAATGTATTAGGATATTTATTTTATTATATAATAGTTACTTTAATATGTACCGACACATTGTATCATTTTATATTAAAATGACTAGATGGCGTAGATGTAATTAGTGGTCGCCTACTAAGATTTATCTCACACACATTTCAATAAAATGATGGAACCAAGAAATATTATAAGAATAAATGTATTTATAAGTGGATTTGACCATATTTGGACACCTTATCATTGTTTATTTCATTATTATGGTTCCCAGTATTATATTATCTGTCTACTGCTTGGGATTCATTTATTTTTATGTTTTATTTTGTATTATTTTTTATAGCATGTATTTCATTATTCCATGTATCATTATTTTCCAATTTTTTACAGACAATAAATTTATCATCATTACCTTTTATACGATTCAGTTTCCATCCTTTGACAATTATTTAGTTCTTATTAGTCTATCCTTATCTTCCACGACAAGTTGATTATTTATTATACTATTTCCACTATATAAATATTTTTATTATATATTTATTTTTGATAAACTCTAGTAATGAGTTAATTTTATCCCCCTAGGAACACACTAGTGCCTCTGTACTAGTTGTAAGACTCTGGTGTGTGGGGATGTGACCTTGAGGCCATGTATCCATCTAGGTTCGGGGCACCTTTAAGTGTCACCCATGTTAAGACTTCACAAATTGGTATCTGTGGGGTTTTTATTTTCTTTTGTTTTATTGATTATGAATAAATAGGATATTAGTAACATGTTGGAACTTGACTATAATTCATTCCTTAGAGTATGAAATCCATGTTAAGGGAAATACGATGTCTCCTCGAAATCAAAAATTATTGTCCTGTTTTTTTCTCATTAAATTTGATATGCATTCACTATTGGGTCATTCACATGATTTATTGTTCTTAATATAAGTTATTGATGTCTGTCCTTATCATGATGAGATGATGTAGAGGAATTAAATTTACATTCATCTTAATATGAACCTATAATTCTAATGAAATTCCTATTCCATGCCACATAGGTTCATTTCACTACATGAATTGCTTTCTTTTCCAGTGATTGATGAGTAAGCCATACTTGTTATATATTATTGTGATGAAAACATATTCTATATGGTATATAGTCAGTAATTTGATGTTTCATAATTTATATAATTATATTTTTCCTATATTGGATGATGGTGATACTATAAATAACTAGTTTATACCCATGTATGCTATGTACCCTTGGATCCCAATGCATCTCTTTAGATATGATTGATTGATTTCCAGTTTCAATTCATGAGGTGTATAAGCCGTCAAAAATTAGAAAGGGTAATTTATATATTTGGGCTATGTTCTAATTCCCATTACACTATTTGGACGAATATGGATGGGGTTAAAGAGAAATTGAATTGTTTTCAATTTCATTGATAAAATGAATCGTCCCTCATTCACTAGGAATTATGATCTAATTAGTCAATCATTGATATATGCATATAATATAATGAAAATTTTAAAATTAAACCTTTCTATATAAAAATAAAATGGTTGCTAGTAAATTAAGAGGAAATTTGTGGTTGAACCTTTAACTTATTGAATCCACTATAAATCAAAGATAAACACATTCCAATACCATTTCCATCTATATAGGTTGTTGGGGAGGTACCTTGGTTTGTGAGCCCTTATACTTGTGATGTACATTAAATGGTTCTTCTAACATCTCGTAAATCATGTTCCAAGGAATGGTCGTAGAATTTTGATTGTAATTCCAGCATGACATCCTTTTTTTCATGAACCAAGAGGTTGTCTATTACCATTTTCCATAGGTGGTGTTCCCGGAGCCACTAGATATTCCTCTTTTTGTGCCACCTAAGTTACTTCCTATTATATCCAAATTTGGGACTCACACTCAGCTTCATGAGGGATTCCGATATTTTTTTATTCCTTTAAGTGTTCTTGAATACCTTCACCTATGATGATTGATCAAAACATGAGTGTTCTAGAAATAGAATCCACCCTTATATTCAAGGGATGGAATTGATAGGAAAATATTTTATGGATTGAGGTTACTCCATTGATCATTGAGAATATATAGATTCTACCAAAGTTAAAGTTCAATTTTTATATAAAAATATATTTGTTTCATCTATGTATTGGTGGGATGTGATTACCCAATGTGGATGGAATTAGGGTATGTTATGGGAGGACTTCTTGACTACCCTCTATCGTCAGCTCTTTTCTCAAGAATTGAACGAAGATTGATCAAGATAATTCATGCATTTTGGGATGGGTAATTTAATAGTTTTTATTATTTTTCATGTTTTACTGAGTGATAATTATTTTCACTTCTTTTAGTCGGTTATGAGATGTCACAAACATGACTTTTTTAAGATTGTATCATGTATTTTAACCATAGTTAGTTGATTTTCCACCCCTACCTACTTTTTCGATGTTTTTTCATCATGATCCAATCACTGAGTGAAAACTAAGGGAAGTTGATAGTTCTGGGGATTGATTTTTAGTGCTCTGAAATTCACATAGTTTTTTTGGTAGTCTGATAAATTTCCATGAGGTTTCTCTTTAGATAATTTCATGTGTGAGTAACAGCACTGATAACTGGGTTATATTCCATCAGTGCAGACCAATTGGGTATATGAAGCCACAATGTGATAGAGACCCAATGATGTTCTATTATTGTTGATATATTTTTGATCATCAAATATTCCTTCAGAACATTTCATATGCTTCTGGTGGAAGAGGTTATGCACTAGTTTCACCTTCAGTGGTAGGTTCTGTTACAATGATTTGGGTGGGTAGATATAGAAGAACTGGATATATTGTCAATGGAGGAAGTTATGTCCATGGTATCCAGAGTTTTTATTATCAGTGCTAGCATGGTGGGCCTGCTAAGGGTTGTCTGACTATAACATAGAGTCATGGATCAGGCAATTTGATTTCATTATAGTCAATATCATAGGATCGTGCTACAATACCATCTACAATATGTTGTATTATTCAATTATCATAAAATTTTTAATCTTCTTTATTTGATATATGTTCTTATCACTCCTTTATATGTTTATCAACGATGGTATTCTTGGTTTGTAGATTTAGTGATGTTAGTGTGTTATCACCTTAGAGACAATATTGGGACTGCAACTAGCGGGATACACTAGTGTAGGACTTCCCCATGAGGATGACATTTATAAATGTATATGTGACCTCATTATTCTTGAGATGGGGGGATTCAATGTCATACATTAGATAGATTTTTTTGTTCCATACCACACCTGTGTGGACTAAAAATAACACTTGTTTTCAATTACCTCATCAATGGGTAGTTGTTATCTCCAAAAGGGTGGGTGGGATGTCCAGGCTGGTTGATCTAGACTAGAGCATCTTGGGATAGGTGGAGTAACAACCCAAATTTCTAGTATCTTAATGGGGGACTAAGGAAAAAACCATTAAGATTATCCTCCTATATTATTTCATTCCAGGGAAACCTTTCCTAATGATTTTTTTGGATTACCTCATAAAAGATAGGTATAGTTTATGATCAATCTTGTTTTAGAAGTAGTAAAATTGTCTATTCCTCGATATAAAATGGAACCTTCAAATCTCCAAGATCTCAAGAGTCATTTAGAGGACTGATATTCTATTGTATTTATCAAACCCAACACTACATATTGCGGTTCACCCTTTCTTTTCACAAGGAAAGAGGATGGTAACATTAATTTGTTCATGGATTATTTATTTTTGAAATAGACTAGTTTTAAGAATATGTATAAAATTCCATTAATTAATTATCTATTTGAACATCACCAAAAAAACTAGGGTAATATCAAAGGTCAACCTGAGATCAGGCTATCATCATTTGTGAGTTAAGCCTTCAGACATACCTCATATATTTTTTCTTAGTTGGTATGCTAGAAATGAGTATCTTTTTTTTCCATTTGATCTCATGAACATGTTTGATACTTTAATGGATTTGATTAACTGGGTTTCCAACAACTTGTATGATTATTTTTCCATGGTATTTATAGACAAAATATTGGTGTATTCTCCCACTTATAGACACCATGATAAACACATTGAAATCATTTTAAATACACTATGAGAGTTTTATATTAATTATATGAATTATATAGTGCACTTATATATCGACAATGTTCACTTCATAGAACATATTATCTTGGAATTAGGTGTATTAGTAGACATTGAAAAGGTGAGTGATGTTGTTTTTTGGGATGATCATAGGAAAATGTTTTACATATGGAGATTTCTGGGGCATGATGTATACTACATCCATTTTATACAAGACATATCATGACTTTCTTCGGCCATTATTGGTATTACAATGAAGGTTGTTATATTCTTCTGGTAAGAGGAGTGTGAGAAATCATATCATGAGGTGAAAGTAAGGCCATTTTCTGTACATACTCTAACTCTAAGAGAGCATATTATAGTCTATACAATGATCTATGATTCATAAAGAATCACACTAGTAGAATTGATGATGAAGGAGGTCAGATTTGTCTCATATGGATAATGATAGTCGAGGCCTCTTGATATAAACTCTAGGTCACATGATCTCTATCTAGTAGTTTTTTTTTCATGTTATATGTTGCTTGACACATTAAATGATGGGTATGTTTTTTAGTGTATAAAGGCCACAAGACCCTATAATTTATCATTACACATCCTGAAATTAATGTCAGATAGTTAATATTGGACATATTTCTTCATTCATACAATTTTTGGATCGCCTATATACCTAGAAAGTGCAGTATTGTGGTAGATTTTCATAGTTCAAAAATGTTGTCACATGCCGTATATGATGCTAGTAATTAATGGAAATTGGTAGTTTTATTTTTTGAGATACATATAGTGTTTTGTGAGAGTCACGATCAGTATTATATTTCTGCCTTGACTATCCCCACCTCACTCCTCCATATTTGAATAATATGTAGTTTTCATATCCTTAGGTGTTGTCTTTCAAAGAAAGTATTCCTAGAAAGGTCACACCTCTATATTTGTTTTTAAATAGAGATGAAATCATCCATATACATGGGAATAACTACGATTTAATAGTTATTAGAGATGAAAATTGTCTGAGTCTCATATTTCATTATGGTTAGATTATCATGGAATATCCATGATGTGTAGAGAAATTTCATAGAAGTTTTAATGGTTTGGGATGAAACATCAGAAATATAGATTTATCACTAGGTGTTCCAAATATCAGTTGGTGAAGACAGAGAACCAGTTTCCTACTTTATTCTAGTCTCATAATGGAATTGGGAAAAGTTTTCCAGGATTTTTATATGGTTAACCATGTTCTCATTGAGGAAGCGAAGTTATTTGGAAATTTTTGAATCGAATAACAAAAATATCACACTTACATTATATCTCTGAGTCATTAACAGTTGATGAGCTAGGAATATTGTATATCCATGAGATCATACAGCTACACTGGGACCCTCATGCTATTTTTTTGGATGGGGACACTCATATCACAACACAGTTTCGGTAGGGGTTGATGAAATAACTTGGTACATAGGTTCTTTTGAGAACAATGTTTCACAATCATACCAATGTCTATCATAATGGATCATAAAAGTGTTAGATGAAATTCTTAAGGAATGTGTCATTAATTTAAGAAGTTCATGGATGAAGTATCTTCATATCATTGAGTTCACATTTAATAATATATTCCATACGATGATTCAAATGGATATCTATGATGCCTTTTATGGTAGTTCATGTCGTTTACACATCTTCTGGTAAGAGGTATGATAGGTAGCACTACTAAGTCGTCATTTCATTTAAGATCCTTTGGAATTGGTTCTTCTGATCTGAAAGAGAATATCTATTTATATGTCTAGAAATAAATCTTTTGTCCATCTCTATAGATTTACTCTACTATTTGAGGCCATGGATCATTGTTTTTTATGGGTACCACCTAGGCTTGGTCATAGATTGATACAGATTAAATGGAACATTTACCACTATTATATCATGTCATATGATATTTTGTATGGTGATTAGATATTAGAATATCTATTTCCATTACCTAATAGGTTTTTTACTACTCATAATGTCTTCCACGTTTCAAAGCTTCTCCATTATCATGCTGACACATATCATAATTTTGATCTCAATGAGGTTGACATAGATGTTATTGCTTATCGTTAGATGTATCTTGAAACAATGTAGATCAGTGCATGAAGGCTCTCTATGGCTAGAATGTCCCTTTAGTAAGTGTAATGGGGAATAATGGATACGTACATGATGATAAATGGGAGAGGGAGCCGGGAATATGTGCTACATGGCATGAGATCTTAGAAAGTGTCATTTCCTCCTTGTAAGGTACAATTAGGGATGATATCCCTTATAGGGGGACTATAAGAACATGATTTTTCATTCATATATAGATCCTTTATTGGTTGTTCTAATTTATTATTATTGTCCTATAATTGATGCTTTATAATATCATGGGGGTTAAGAGGGTGTGTAGGGCTGGTTGGTGGCTCTCTACCCCAACCGGTGGAAAGAATTCATAAAGATGCATTGTTGGTAGAAACTGAATGATCCAGAATTCATGGTTTACCCAAACCATGTTGTTTTGGATAGAGTGCCAAACATGGAACATACCGTTCCCAAACTATGATCTATGTTTTATGTGCTCATTAGATAATATCAAAAAAAAATAGCAGAGTATTTTTTATGGTTTTCACATGGTTAGTCAAACAATATACATGAATCTGTGTGGAGTTCCTCCTTAAGAAGTTACAGGCATGTGGTTGGGGAATGATTTATCTAACCATGTATCCAAACCGTGACACCCATATATTTTGGGTAAATTACAAAATTTCCATTAAATTATTAATAATATTAACCCTCTCAAATTTTTCCTATTTATTGGGATAGAAGGAATCCATTCTCACATTCTATCACCTGAAGGGACCTCCTTCTATATTTTTATCATGTTCCATCATCCAGTGTGTGGTAAATGCTCAAGTGATCTTGTTGGATTCCCCATGGTAATATTTAATATCCTTTATCTTGGTTTCTAGTTTTTATTTTCCTTGGAAATTGTTTTTTAATGTCATTGGATATTCCCAGTTACTAGGGTATTGATCCAATCCAAAAAAATATGATCTATGAAAATCTATAATATAATATTGGATGAGGAGATTATTATAGTTTTCAGGTAAGATACTGATGACTCATTCCTTAAGGTTCAATATTTTATATGCGTCCACCATTATGTCCACAGTAAATTATTTAGGTGTTTCCTATTTGATTTATATTTCATTATTATAATAAGAATTATTGTATCATTTATCCCTTTATATATGTGATCATAAATCATGTGGGGGTTGAAACTACAATTTATTCCACCCCATGTAGGGTGTTTCCTTAATTATTCCTTGGTAACCCATGTGGGTTTACCTATGACACCATTTAGGTGTGTGAAATATACATGATAATGGTAAGACATATTTAAATAAATGATTTATGAATTTCTAATGGATAACATGTGTAGTTTTCACTCGACCCCTCTCAGGTATGTGTCTTAATAAAATTAGTTAATCTAGATTATAAATGGAAATTATAATATATGAATCACTTTGTCTAGTTGAATGCAAAGAAGGAAACAGTTGAATATTAATTTCACACTATTACATGAGAAATGTAGGGTAGTATAGTAAACCTAATTAATGATTTTGTGATTAAAGTATTAATGGTTTCATCCCCTAATTAACCATGTCACACTAATTAGTTGTAAGGAATGAACTAATTGACTTATTAAAGGCATGAGTATTACATGGCCTAAATTAAATAATTAATTATGTATAAGGTGATAATTCATATGGATCAATTCTTCTTTATAGGAATTTTTAGACATGATTCATGCTTAGAATGAAGATGTTGTTACTTATGCACTCAAAGTATGCCATTCTAATTCCTGATTACCAAGGGTAATATCCACCTTAAAACCTATTCCTTATATTCTTGTGCATTCCCAAGATGACACAGTTTGATCCCTCCAAATTAATTCATATAATACGACTCCATTGATCAACTACATTGATCCATATAAACGTTTTCAGACATGTGGTTCATGGATACACCAAATGGGCTGCGTCATTGCTTCTACCATTTTACCATGTAAAAGATCCTTCAAATAAGTTTGAATATTATTATAGTGGAATTACTTTGGTTATGTCCCTATGATTACAAGTATACCCCTTTATAGACATGCTATAGGTTATTACTGAGATGGATCAACCCCTGAGGTCAAAGATATAGTGACCCTAACCTTACAAACATAGACATTAAATGATGTTTATTGAAAACATAAACATTCTACTAAAATAAAACCAAAGAACGCAATCAGTATAGTGCCTTTGGAAATATTGAATCATAAATATTTGTTCATATGTGACCTTGAATATCTCTCACTCTGTATTTTGTGACTACCACCCTTCATAGAAACATCAAACATATTTCATATCATCATAACAGGGTATGGAAACATAAAAATTGGTGAGCTGAAATGATCGGCAAATATAAACAAGGGAGACATCTAATCATAAAAATGATCATAGGGTTTTGAGAATTTGATCATGAAAATAAAATATCGTACACTACATATCAACGATCATATACTTCAATTGATTAAACCCTCATTCTATCTATGTATTAAAGAATTGTGTAAACCCTCATTCCATCCCCATATTACTGAACTGAGTAAACCATCGTTTCATCCCTGTCTATCTCATGACATTTAAATCTTTTCACAATGCATTGGAGGGAGATATTGGTCCCACCCATCACATAATGAATTCATATATACATATGAAAAAAGATCATAAATAAACATATCATTACCCATGAAATGAATTGGGTAACATATACATGTAAACATATTGGAAATAATATAAATAGATAGTTCTTATAATCATTTCATCAGAAACATAACCCATGAAATTAAGCAGGTCTAAAAAGCATATATCCCATGAAAGAGAAATAATCTTCATATACATCATTCTAAAAAAACATAATCAATTCGAAGAATGAAAATGAATGGGAAAATTGGATATTTTAGCCATAAATTATTAAACAAAACCAATGGATGTTATCATTTATAAGAAATATTTTGGAATGGTCTTTTAAAAACATTTTTAATGAAAATATATTTTCTTCTATGAGAACTAATTTTCAAATATAAAACCTTTTGAAAACATTTTTCTTTGAAGATAACATTGAAAACTAATAATGGAGGCATTGAAATAATATAAACATTTTCAGAAACCCTTTTCCTTGAAAATGATCTTCAATGATCTTTTGAAAACAATTTTAAAAACATGTTTTCGAATACAATGGATTTCTGACCAAAGAGAGTGATGGTCCAATTTTATTAAAATGATTATCTTAGTTAACAAAGAGTGGAAAAAATTGTACTAAAAATGAGGAACATTTTAATAAATAATGTATAATGAATCTAATTAATATTCTTTTGAGATTTCATCAAAGGATGCTAAAATATAAACAATCTCAAAAAACGATAATATTTTCTCAATATTCTCTTATAAATTGGTTACATTGGAATGTACTCTCCCTATAAGAAAATGAAATTAAATAAAGCTTAATATTTCATAAAATTAAGTATAATCATGATATAACATGTATAATGGAGGAATATACACCTCAAAAATAGTTTAGGTGCATAAAAATGAGTATCAAAGATGGTAAATTTAGAAAAAACTATTTTACCGATTTGATAACATGGGAATATTGAACCCCATGAAGAAGAATCATAGAATTAATATGTTAATACCCCTAATTTTATTTATCTATTAAATATAATAAAATATTGTTCCGTACATACACCTCGCAAAAGGAAAGAATGGCGAACATAACTTGTATCTCACGGAAATTAAAAGTGAGATGAAAATCCCCTTACCCTGTGTCATGACTCTCTCTGTACTCATAAAATATTCATGTATAATAAATATAATTTTATAATACATATTTTAAATAATAAAATCCATATAAATAATACCATATATTATTTTATTATGACCTTACATAACCTTATTGTTAATGATCCTATGTTAAGTTTTCACTTTGAGTCATATTCTCTTTATTCATTGAATGTGTGTTAATTTGTTAAATTTTTTGGTCATTATACTTATATCATGATTAAAAAAATTATATCAGGATATAAATATCAGTTATACCCACTATATTCTTATTAAAATAATTTAATATCATATAGAGTAATGAAATGGAATACATTGTTCATGGAGACAGTAAGTCCGTCATAAGCATGAACGATGTTTCTTTTTTTATTGTTTTATTGAAAGAATATATGTAAATAAAATATGTGTATATATAGGTAAATATATATATCATTATTAGAAGAGAATTTATATATCATATATATCATATAATTTCATTAAACTGATGCCTACTACATTTCATGGGATATGTTAATGAATAACATCATTTTGAGGGGGTGGTAGTCTACACTTCCTCAAATGAGATTATAATATTAACATTAAATGGAAGGTAAAAATATGTGTGTTAAAAGAAGAATAAAAAACCATAAATTCATAATAAATGTATTATATATAATATATAAAATGATTTTATATCATAATGGCCCCAATGAATTGTGTTAACGAAGAAATTAACAATCATCATTTTGTGAGGCAGTAGTTCATCGTACATAGAAACAATATGTTTTAAAATCATTATATAGTGGTATGTGTATATTTAATTTAGAAACTATTGATAAAAACATCACAATATATTAAGGATAATGTTTTTATGACATGATAAGGGAATAATGAGACTGTAGGGGTGGAGTTGGAAAATAAAGGAAATGAGCTTGAAAGAAGATGTCACCTTTAGATTGGGTAACTCTTTTTGGATTGTGCGCCAAATATTTCATTAAGTGTGTTTGTACCAAAAAACACTATTCATGGTCTAATGGAGGGTCTTCTGGGAGCACACTTGGGTAGATCTTGGAAGAAAATAAATGGTTTTAGAGATTTGAGAAATGGGTAGATGTGGTGGCCTTTTATAGGGAAGGAAAAGGAATCACATGGATTTTTTAGAAACAAATTTGGGGTGCATCTGTTAATACCTATCAAAATTATTAAAAATCTAACTAAACTAAATAATGTATGGTGTGTGTAGGAACTATTTATAGAAGTTTCAAGGTTATTTGGGCCCTTAATTTTAAGGTTTAGTCCATAATTAAACATAATTTGTGTTTAACTACTATGGTTAATTTCAATAACATTTATTAATTATTTTGGTCATAAATTAACATGTTCTCATTAGACCATAAATAATAGAATTAATACAATAATGAATTCTAGATTTTAAAAAGAATCTTCATTGAAGGAAATAAAAATTATGATTTCTGCTAATTTTACAAATGGGACAAAATAATGGGGTTTTATCCTATGAATTATTTCAAACATTTGGTTAAATATTATAATGAGTATCAAAGTAGAATTGATTATAATTAATTTAATTGTATTATTAGATGTATGATTTACCTTTTTGACCAAAAAACTAATATACAATATCATTTATCATTAATAATTAATTATTCAAAAATTCAATTTTTAACTATAAATTATAATTTTTCACTTTTCATAATAAATGAGGTTTCTCTAAAAAATTTAAAAAATTCACCATAATATTACATTGAAATTCTAAATTAAAAATAATGTCTACTTTGTCAAATTCATTTTCTAAATGTGTATAATATTAATTTTATTATTAAAATTGGTTCATTCCAAAAAAAAGTGTTTTTAAACATAAAAAGGACTATAAAAAACATATCTTTTATTATGAATATGTTTTGTATATAGAAAACATTTATAAAAAATATTTGACAAATATTTGTTATTTTTTATGTAAATATTTTTACTCACTTGGTTATAAATATTTTATTTAAATATTTAAAGTAATAAAAAGTGATGTTTCGTAGAAACTCAGTGTTGCATATATCGTTCACCAAGATACCGTGTCGTGGAACATACGCCGTGTTGATGTTGCATGTAATGTATTCCATGTAAATTATGTGTGGAACATAAACTAAGTTATTGTTTCATGGAAAATATTCTATGTCAGTTCTGTGTGAAATGAATCTTTCACTTAGATCATTACAGGATTTAAATTAAAATGAATATTTATTCGAAAAAAAGTTGTCCCTAAAAAATCAGGGTTTTACATTATACCCCCCTTTAAAGGATATTATCCCTCAAAATTTACCACTCAGATAAAAACAAGTCTATATAATTATACTTTATCAAATCCTTAAGATACTATGTAGCTTCATTTACCTGGTTATTTCTCCGTAAATCATTGACCACAAGAGTGGTTTTGTTTTGTAGGACCTTCTCTAATCGGCCCAAAATTTCAATATATTTCTCCTCATAAAGAAAGACCATGCTCTTGTGGTATGACCTCTGTGTTTAGTATATGTGAAGGGTTACATATGTACTTCCTCAATGTAGATACATGTAACACATCATGTACTTGAGATAGATTTTTAGGATGTTCCATGCGACAGGATACAATCCTGATTCGATCAAGAATTTTAAACGGTCCAATATACCTGGGTCTTAGTTTCACCTTCATCCTAAATATTATAACTTTCTCCCAGGGTGAGATTCATAAAAACACCATTTCTATAACTTCAAATTCACTATCATGCTAACATTTATCAGTATACATTTCCTGCCGGCTTTGAGCTGCCATGATATGTTGGTCAATGGTTCTAACTTTCTCAACCATTTCTTCAATGATCTCAATGCCTAATAGGTTTATTTATCCAATATCATTCCATCACATTGGATATATATGTTTCATTCTATATAGGGCTTCATAAGGTTTCATCTGAATGGTTGAGTGAAAGTTATTGTTGTAATATAACTCAATTAAATGTAGTTATTGGTCCCAACCCACTGTGAAATCTGAAAAACAAGATCTCAACATATCCTCTAGGGTTTTAATTGTTCTTACTGACTAATCATCTATATTATGATGATAAGAAATAATGAAACTCAATTATCTATCATGTTATTTTTTAATACTTCTCCAAAACATTGAGGTGAACCTTGGATTCTAATCTGATACAATAGAATGTGGTACTACATGAAACATTTCCACATCCTTAATTTATATTTTGGAAACCTGATCAATGTAGAAATATTGTTTGATTGTAATGAACTATGTTGACTTAGTAAGGTGATTGAATACCACCAAATTAACATTAAACCATTTAGATATTTAGGGTATTCCAATGAAAAAATACATTGAGATCTTCTCTCATTTACATTCTCATTTGGGAAATGGATGCAACATCCCTTTAGACTTTTATCTTCCAGCCTTACCTTACTGGAATACCAAACTTTGTGAAAAAAACTACGTGATATCTCCCTTATTGTAATCCAAACATAATTATTTTTTCTAGTCCCTTTAAATATCCATACGTCTAGGTTGAAAAGGTAATTTAGAACTATTAGATTCTTCTAACTGCTCCTTCATCAAATTTGGCATGGAAGGAACAAATACATAGTTTCTGAACCATATCATTCCATCCTAATCAAGGTTAAACTCAAGAACATTTCTATTCGTAATTTTTAACTCTTCATATTCCTTTTTCACCTCCTTAATAATCACTTGGATAGTGGGATAAATATCCATTTGAGAAATATTTGGTTTTACCCATACATCAAGATTTTTAGATCTATCATTTGAAAATCTAAAAATATTGGATCCTTTGAAATCCTCATCATGGATAATCTTGCACGACCCCTCTGACTCAAATCATCAACCACCTTTTCCACTTTTCTAGGGTGGTAATGTATTGATCAGTCAAGTTCCTTTATCAACTCTTACCATATTCATTGGATCTTGTTCAACTCTTTCTATGTGAATATATATTTCAAAATTTTATAATCAGTATATATAGATAAATGTTCACCGTAATGATAATTCCTCCATATCTTAATTGAAAATATTACCACCACTAACTCCAAATCATGAGTTAGGTAATTTTTCTCATGAATATTCAACTATCATGATGCATAGGCTATAACCATGTTGTTCTTCATAGGAACACATCCCAATCCCATCTTTATGCATCACTATACATTACAAACCCTTCTCCACTACATGGTAATGTATGCATAGGTGTACCAACCGACCAAATCTTCAGTTCTATGAAATTTTCCTCATATTCATCTATCCAAAGGAACATCACACCCTTCTGAGTTAACTGGTTCATAGGATTATATAGTCATGAAGAATTTTCCATGAATTATTGATAATATCCAGCTAAATCAAGACAACTACAGATCTAAGTTATATTGTTTGGTCTAAGCCATCTTTCAATAGCCTCTGTCTTTCATAGATCTACGGGTATCCCATTTATTGAAATTATGTGACCCAAAAAAATAATTTTGTTATTGAAATTCTCATTTTTGTAGATTTTTCTTATATCTTTTCCATTCATGGGGGTTTCAGTTCAGTTATCAAGTGATCCTCCTACTCATCCTTGCTCTTTGAATAGATAATAATACCATCTATAATGATTAACACAATAATATCAAGGTGTTCTCTGAATCCCTTTTTCTTTAAATCCATCAATATAGAATGTGAATTAGTAATACCCGAAGGAATAACTAAATATTCTTAGTGACTATATCATGTAGTGAATTTCATCTAAGGTATATTCTCTTTATTGATCCTCAATTGATGATACATTGAATGAAGGTCAATTTTCAAAAAGTATTGACATCCGTACAATTTATCAAAGAATTCATCAATATCGGGAATATGATACTTGTTCTTGATTTTGATATTTTTCAACTCCCAATAAACAATTCATAGTTTCATTGATGTAATATTATTCTTCACAAATTGAACTGGTGCACCCAAATGTGACAAACATGGAGAAATGAATCATTTATGAAGGTTTTCCTAGATTTTATTCTTCAATTCATTCAACTCTATTAGGGGAATTCTATAAATTGTCTTTGAATTTGGATTGGAACCAGGTACAAGTTCTATTAAGTCTTAAAATATATATTTTGGTGTAATACTAGGAAACTTTTATAGAAATACATCCAAAAAATTATAATGAACAAAAATATCATTGATGTAGATCTTCTCCCCAATCATTTGAGATAAAAATCTCTTTTGAATGGGAATTAAGAACCATACAGTGGATATAATCTTCATAGGAGGTTCAGGCTTATCATCAAATTGATGGATGATCATAGATAAGTTTTAATTATTGAACATAACTAAGATTTCTTGACAATTGAAGTGGCATTTATGTAGAGAAAGCACATCTATTCCTAAGATGACATCAGATTCAACCAATGTAAAAGAAATATGATTTATTGGAAGAACATTCCGACAAAATTGAACTAGAGAGGAATCATAGACATGATATGAAATAATATTACCATTAGGGTTTTAAACTATTAATTCCACATCTAATTGGTTTTTATGGAATCATAACACCCGTCTAAAATTCATTATATATGATTGTGTGGGATGATCCACAATCAATTATGACATTATTAGTTATAGAGTGGATGGTATGTGTACCTTTCATCATTTCATTATCACACCCCTCAGTAGATATAGAAACTACATCATATTTTCCCTTATCCCCTAGGTAAAGAGGTTACTGAAATCAATCATCATCATCAACCCTCAGTATTGGGAAATGGTTAGAAAAATTCTGATTCTCTGTACACTTGTAGCACTGAATAATGGGAGGTTCCTTTTGTACATATTTTTCTCCATCAGCATTTTGAGAAAATTCATCCCATTACATCAAAAATAAATTACATGATGAGCTTAACTTCCACACTTAAAACAATTATTAGACCCCCTAAGGCAATTTCCTTCATGATTCATCCCACTCATAGAGCATAAAGGAATATTCATCTTCTTTTCCCAATGGTTCTTAGTTCTTTTTTTAGACTCCATCTTCATCTTATTTTCAAAGACATGAGTTGTATACATGAATCTCACCTCCATTTCAACCATTATTATAGAAAGCACAATTGCATCATAACTACTAATGTATCTTATTAAAAACTCCATTCTATGAAATGGCTTTAAAACACTAAATAAACTATCAAATTTACTTTCGGTTGGATGATAATTCCATAATTGTACTTCACAAGTCCTGTGAAATTAGATTCATAGGTACTGAAATACTCTTAATCCCTTTTCTTCAACTCAAGGAACTCTTTCTCTGTCTTCGTATGAAAAATTTGAAGAAATTACTTATTGAAGTTATGTTCTTGAACTCATCCCAAACAATGGATTAAATCTAATCATGATACCTCTTATTGATTATTAGATTCCACCACTGACTTGATTCACCTTCCAAGTGGAAAATAACCAGAATGAATTTCTAATTCTTCAAAAACTCGAGAATGGATAATATATTTTTTTGGTACTGAACCATTGTTTAGAAATAGGTGGATCAGAAAACCCTTGAACAATGGTGGATTTTGCCTCATGAAAGACTCAACATAATGTTGTTCCCTCTTTTTCTCATATGGATGTCCACCATGATTCATAGTCTAATAAATCTAGGTGACCATAGCAACAAGATTATACAATCCACCTCCTAGGGAATTTAGTTTCTCAAGAGGAAAATGGATGAATTTTTTGTCATAATATCCAATAACATGGTTCCTTCTGGTTAAATTCATTTACTAAAACCAATAGAATATAGTAAAAAATAGTTATCAAAATGAGTAACCACATAGTCATGAAAAATAACTTATAGGATTTCTATCATATGATAACTTCCTTAATCTATGACACCTTTGGTTTATCGCAGATTATTCATAGCAATCCCATATTTGAATCCTTCAAAATTATTCATGATGTGCTTTTTAATTCCCAGCACATATCACACAAGAGTGTCAAACTAGATGTACAACAAGACCCATTGAAGTGTATGAGATTACCCCATGTCAAGCCCAGAATATCTTTTCAGAGTTTTTACCCCTAGGTACTTCATGAAAAAGCCACATCCACTTGTAGTATCCAGACATGGATGTATTACATGGAAACCACTCACTCTATCCTTCATCAATATTTCATGACATTTTTATATACTTTTTCTTATACATTGACTTATCCTTAGACATGACATTAGAGTTCTCACTAGGGTTTTATCATCCTAGTTTCTAAAGGATAACTATACATTTTATATGATACCAACTATAATGACCCTCAATTTACAATCACCAAAATTACATAACTTATTCAAAATACTAAATCGTCATACAAAGGGACACCCAAAGACCGTAGATGGAATAGTTTGTTAAGAAACATGGAAACATAAACACTGATACATAATTGAGATACATTATCTCTTGTTAGGTTCTTCATGATTATAACCCTTCTAAGGCTAACTGAACATTATACTTATATTCATAACATGGTGAATGAATCATAAAAAGTTTTGATTTAAAGGCTCAGTAAGGGTAAACAAAGGAGGCAATTAAGCATAAACATAAGAATAATTGTATGAGAACATGATCCTGAAAATAAAAGATCATACCCTGCATAACAAAGATCATATACATGAATCATATCATAAAGAATGGAAGTTCATAAGAGATGAATAAAAAGGGGAAAAGGACATAAGATATGAAATCATAACATTGGAGTAAGACATGGATTTTTGGAAATACATTAGTGTATACTGATTTCCAAAATTGAAAATGCATGAATTCCAAGACCATGTCAGTTGAAAAAGTCTTTTACTGGATCGGGTGAACCCCCATTCCAACACTGAATTACTGAACTAATTAAACCCTCATTCCACCCCTAAATTATTGAATATAGTAAACCCATGTTCTAGCCTTGTATTACTAATCCGATTAAACATTCATTCCATTCCTATCTATCTCATGATATATAAATCTTTACCCACTACATTGGAGGGAGATATAGGTCCCAGCCATCACATAATGAAATCATATATACTTGTTCCCCATGATCATGAATAAAAATATCATAACCAATGAAATGAAAAGGGTATCATAAACATGTAAACAAATTGTAACCTATGGAAAGAGATATGTTTCATAATCATTTAATAATAAACATATCTTTTGAAATGCAGGGGGTTTCAAAAGCATATAACATGTGAAAGAGAAATTCGATTCATAAACATCATACCATCAATACATAATCAATTCAGATAAATAATATGAATAGAATAATTGAATAATTTTCCATAAAGGGATTAGCAACACCAATATATGTTATCTTATATGGGAAATAATTAGGAAAGGCTTTTGAAAATAATTATTCAGTAAAATATCCACTCTACATTGAAAAATGTTTTTGATGAAATAAAACATTTTGAAAACATTTTTCTTTGAAAATAACATTGAAAACATATAAGAGAAGCAAACTCATGAATATTATTGAGAGATTTAATCATAGGCCGTATTTTTTAATGGTTGGGGTCGAAGCCTAATTTTTATTATCAATGAAAATACCTCCTTGGTCTTGGAAGATGTAGACCCATTACATTTCCTGAAGGCCCATGGCCAAGTGGCTTGAATACTAGGTTTGAAAGACAATTTTTTCCCAAAGGGCCCTTCGGTGAATAGTACTTCTACAATATCTGAGGTGCTATAGTTCCTACTGAATTACAATTAATTCTATAATTTCACCACTGCTACATGTCCAATTGATTTATATACACCTAGAAAAATATTTTAGGTGCATAAAGAAACATTAGTCTCGATTAAGTAAAATTGAGACAAGACTTCTAAAATGATTTGGTAACTTTTAATGTTAAACCACACGAAATAAGGAACATAGAATGGATATGTTAATGAAACTAAATGTAGGTATATTATACATAGAATTTAATCTTGGGAAGTACATACACAACACAAATGGAATGAGTGGTGAATATATAATGTATCTGAAAAAAATTAATAGTGATATTGAAATCCCCTTACCTTGTGCCTTGGCACTCTCCGTACTCATACACAATTCAAGTGTAATAAATATAGGTTATATATATATATTTTACTTAATAATATCATTATAAAAAATACCATATATATTTTTATTATGATGTTATATTTCCTACTTGTTAAGGATCATATGTTACGTTTTCACTTTGGGTAATATTTTCTTTGTTCTTTGCAAGTGTCTTAATTTTTAATATCATTTGTCTTATACATATATCATGATTAAATAATGTATAGAATGATATAAATATCAGTTATATTGATCATATTCATATTATAATAATTTATAGCACATAAAAGTATGAAATGGAATACACCGTTCTTGGAGATAGTAAGTCGTTCATACGCATGAACATTGTTTCTTTTTTATTGTTGTATTGAAAGGCATTTTTTAAATGACTTATGTATATATATGAATGTATATGTATATCATTATTATATTATAATTAATATATCATATATATCATATAAGTTCATTATAACCATTTTTTTATGGATTCAATGTGGTGTGTGAATGAATCACATCTATTTGATGGATGCTAGTCCACACTTCCTCAAATGAAATTATCATGTTAACACCAAATGGAAGGTAGAAAGATGTTTTTTTAAAAATTACATAAGCCTTAGGAAATAATAAATATACTTTATTAAATATATAAATAGAGTTTCCATCATAATGGCCACCATGATTGGTGGTAATGGGTAAATGAACAATCATCATTTCGTGTGGTAGTTGTTTGTGGTAAAAACAATAGAATTTTCAACATCCATTAGACAAAGGTGTGTTTAATTTTAGGTCAAAAAAATTTCATAAAAACAACCTAGTATATATAGTATACTTGGTTTATCACAAGATAATGGAATAAGGATAGTTTAAGGGGTGGATAAGGAAAATAAATGAAAGGATCTTGAAAGAATACATTACCTCTAAAACATGTAACTTCATTATGTTTGTTCCAAAAATGTTTCATTGAGAGGTTTTCTTCCCAAATAAAGGATTTAATGATAAAGGGAGTATTTTTGGGATGATACATGGGCTGATCATGGAATAAATTTAAATTTTTGAGAGCTGTGAGGAATGGGTAGAGGTGGTGGCATTTTATATGGAAGGAAATGGACTCACATGGAATTTTTAGAAACAAATTAGGTGTGAAAATGTTTTTACCTAGAAAATTATTAACAAACCAAACCAACTCAATAATGGAAGTTTATTGGTAGATATATGTGTATAAAATGGATTTTGGACAAGTATTTAGGTCATAGGGCCCTTTTTTATAAATGACAGATTCATTAATGATGGAAATTAGTAGACGTACAGACTCTAAGCCATGCCGGAAAATGGTCCAGCCAGAGTTGGTTGACATCAATGGGGCCAGACGTTGCCAGTTGATGGGCAGCCTTGTTTCCTTTCCTTTTGGTAAAGGAGAAGGTACAGAAATAAATGAAGTGACGGATACAGAGGATTTTCTAGATGAGGGGACCAAAGGACTTAAGTCCTCCGTCGTTGAGGTTGATGGAATTGATAATGGTGAGGCAGTCTGAATCAATGATGATTTTTTCCCATCCACGGTCACAAGCGAGCATCATGCCAGCAAGGATGGCGGCAGCCTCGGCAACCATAGGTTTCCAAAAAATGTGATGTGACATGTGCTTGGATGCAATGATTTGACCAAAATGGTTCCGAGCCAGTAGGCCAAGGGCAACGTGACCATCCTTGGGGAGAGCTGTATCCACATTAATCCTATGAATTACATTCTAGGGAGGTCTCCAAAGGGAGGAAAAATAGGGGGTTCCATAGGAAATGTGCTATCCCATGTGGTGCTGCCAGCCCTCAAACCAGGAGGAGGCCCGATCGATCCAGAATTCGGGAGGATTGTGAAAATGGTAGAACATAGAATCATTGCGGTAGATCCAAATGATCCACACCACGATGCAAAGAGATTATGCTTCAGCCAATGAGAAGGAGGAGAACCATCACATTAGAAGAGAGGGGAGGTCAGATTCCATGGTTAGTGAGGACTCATAAAAAGAGCTCAATTTCCTCCAGATCTCTTTTTCCCCTGGAAATTGGATTATAGTGTGAAAGGGAGATTCTGGAACGTTCGGGAAGAAAGGGAAAAACCTATCACTAGAAATATGAGGGAAGATAAGAAGAATCATGGTAGAGAGGGTACCCTTGCACACATTCTAGCAAAAGTGTTGTATTTTGGGGGTGGGGGGGAAATTGAGTTTCCAAAGCAATTTCCATGGCCCCCTTTCCCTCTTGACCTGAGTGCCAATAGTGAGCCTATACCCAGATTTCACTATATAGGCTCCGAAGAGGTCATGAATCCAAAAGTGATGGTCGAAGCTGACATCAAGAATGTAGGGGATACTAAGGATAATTTTCTTATCTGTTTCATTAAACCATGCATGAATCCTTTCCATGCACCTCTGAAGCCCCTGGTCATAAAAAAGGAATCTGACAGTGGAATCTTCAAATCCTGGTTGGGCGGGGGAAGATGCCCACACACCTTCCTTGTCTATCAACCAGGGATCAGTCTAGATGTTAACTATTAAGCCATTCCCAATCCTCCAACCCAAACCTTTTCCCACAATACTGCAGGCACCCTAGATGCTTCTCTAGAGGAAGCTGGGATGGGGTCCAAGAAAGGATTCGTGGAAGTCTTTGAGGGGGAAGTATTTTTTCACAGATAATTCGCCCACAGAGAGAGGAAGGGCGGTTATGGAGGCGCCAACCATGCTTAGCCAGTAGTGCTTCATTGATGTGAAGAAGACCCCGGAATCCCATTCCACTCTTAGATTTAGGTAAGCAGAGGTTCTTCATTGAAATCCAATGGGTTTGATTCCTCCCATTACTTGTTCCCCACCAGAAGTTGGATGTTCATGCATGTATCTAATTGACTACAGAAGCTGGGAGTTTAAAGAGAGACATTAAATATCTTGAGAAGGATTGGAGAGCATCTTTAATAAGGGTTAACTTTCCTTCTTTGTAAATTCTTTTGGGGTCTAGCCATGAATTTTTTTCTCAATCCTATCCAACATAGATGCAAAGATTTATTCTTGGAGTGTCCAATCACCGCATGAAGCTTGAGGTACTTTTGATGTTTCTCAACCATATGAATTCCTGAAATGGTGCAATGTTCTTCTTTTTTGAATGGAGTAACCCCAGAGCTGAAGGATATTTCCCAATTTCCATGATTGATAGACTGTCTAGAGGCCCTCTCAGACTATTGTATCGCATAGCCAATCGCACGACACTCGTCATTGGTTTCTATGGAGAAAAGGAGGCAGTAGTTAGTGAATAAGAGATGATAGACCAGTGGGATTGCATGTAAAACCTTTTCTCCATGGATTGTATGAGAGGATGAGGCCCTGGAAATGAGGTTAGAAAACACATCAGCCACCAAGATAAAGAGAAAGGGAGAAAGAGGGTCTCCCTGGCGCAGGCCTCAGGATGGGGCGAAGCCTCGTGTGAGAGTCTCATTGACATTGATTCGGAAGGAGACAGAAGAGACATGGTGCATCACCATATCTATCCATTTAGAGAAGAAGTAAATTTTTTGCATCATGACTCTGAGGAAATGCCATTCCACTTTATTGTAATCTCTGGCCATTTCCAGTTTCCACTCCATGGTTCCTTTTTTCTCGGTGGAGCATATTTTCATCGAGTGGAAAACTTCATGGGTGACTATAGCATTAGTGGTGATCAGTCTCTTAGCCACGAAGGTGCTCTGATTTTCTGAAATGATGTAAGGTAACCAAGTGTGCAACTTATTAACTATGATATTTGATAAAATCTTGTAATTGACATTGCAGAGGCTGATAGGTCCAAAATCGGGGACCACAAGAGGTTTCTTGATTTTTGGAATAAGGACGAGGACAGTTTCATTGATGTCAAAAATGTTTGTTTTCCCATCCCAAATGTTCTTCATTAGGTTGAAAATGTAAGGGCCAATAATATGCCAGTATTGTTTAAAGAAGAGTGAGTGGAAGACATCTGGGCCCGGGGCCTTTGTAGGGTGGATCTGTTTCAGAGCCAGCCGAATCTCGTTATCTGTCACATCTGTGGAAAGCTGCCTATTGATCTCTTCGGTTATCACCGGTCTGATGCACTCCTCTACTTCAGGAGAGATGACATGATTTCCTACAACAAATAGGTTCTGAAAGTAGATAAAAATCCTCCTGGATTCCATCGGTGTTGAATACTTTGCTTCCATCTGGTTGCGAGATGCAAGATCTTAAATTTTTTCGGCACCTATAAGAAGCTTTCTGGTGAAAATATCGGGTGTTGGAATCCCCTTCAGCAATGTGGGTGTCCCGTGCCCGCTTGGCCCAAAAGCTTTCATTTATGCGCAGAGTTACATCGAGATTCCTTTGAGTGGATCTGATTTTTGAAAGATTTCAATTGGATTGGGGTTGGTTGAGAATGTTGTTTATTTTCCTTTAAAGGAAATCACAGTTCCAGTTGGGATGGTGGAACTTATTTGTGCTTCGATACCTCAGATCGGATTCGACATGTTACAGATTGGATATAACGTCTGCAGGGATACTCTTCCAGCTTGATCAGATATCATCTTCACAATCATTGTCTTTTGAACAGAATATTTCAAATATGAAGGGTATGCTGGATTTCATGTTGTGATTTATTTGAGCACAGTAGATGAAAACTGGGTAGTGGTCCGAGTAGTTGAGCGCCAGGTGGCTGATGTGAAACATGCTGAAGAAATTTGTCCAATTTATTGAGCCTCTAAGCGATGCGCATTTCATATGTGTTACCTCGGAACCAGGTGAATAGATTTCCCATGTATCTTAGATTGACTAGTTCCTCCCTGTATATCACATTCTTAAAATTTTACATCGACATCGAGGGACAGATGGCTCAACCTCTTTTTTCATTATGGTACAAAATCTCGTTGAAATCACCTCCGAAAAGAATAGGACTCGGCAGATCGTGTCGCAGATGGTTGAGAAGATCCCAATATTTCCACTTCTCATTGAGGGATGACGAACCATAGAATCCCACAACGGTCTAGGGAGGGTTATGGTCCACATGGATGGCCACAGTCACGTGGTTCGAGGAGAAGGACAAGGTCTTGAAGTCAATGTTCTCCTTCCATAAGAGGCAAAGTCCCATTGAATGTCCTTGCTAGGAGACTAAAAGGCAGCCTTGTTAGCTATATTTCTGAGCAATTTTTGTGGTTTTCTTGATTTCCAATAAGGTTTCGGAAAAGAAAACCATATCGGGGCAATTTTGGGCACAATTTTGATGGAGAATTCGAACCATTCACGGGTTTCCAAGACCACGACAGTTCCAACATAAAATGATCATTGATCTAGGTGGGGCTGGGTCTTGCCCGCCTCCACCTTTGAGTTGTCCGGGTTCATTTTTTCACTCGTCGTTTTCCATCTTTCTGGAGATTTTTCTGCTGACCGGCCCATTTCAATTCGTCATTTCAGATCCACAGGTTTTGGGTCATTCAATTTTCCATCTATGTCTCCACATTTCACTCTTTTCCATGTTTGACAGGTGATTGGTCCTGATAGTAAAGGTCTTGGCATCCCAGAGTCACTTTGTGCTAGGATTCCTGACATGGTTGTTTCTGAATCAGGATCAGTGTCTGGTGGCTCGGTGGGCATTTTTCTTGGTTTCAGTCTTTGATCTAGTGAATCTTTTGGCATTTTCAATGGATTTATTGATGCTGAGAAAGTGTCATTTGGGGAGGGGTAGGATGTGTGCCTGATTCACTGAGAAGCTTCTTCGTTCGTCTATCTTGCCAAAACCCACTATTGAACATGGTCTTAATGTTTTGAGATGGCCTGCCATCTTCCCATTGAGTGGTTGGGATGTCTTCAGGAAACTCTGGAGGACCCAACATGACGACTTTATCATGTTAAATTTCTTCCCACCTCGTATGATCCATCGTGAGACTGTTACGGTACTTTTGTTTTTCCATCTCAGGGATGAAGGAAAAATTCATCATACTGGCTCGAAACCCTGGACCATATCATAAGATAATATTACCTGATTTTTTCTCTTTCATTGAAGCACACGCTCTATCCAGATGTCTGATACATCCACTAAAAAAGCAAAAGATTGGGATTTTCTCGAACTCTAATGATATCTAGGTGTTCGCTTCGTCAATTTTAAAAAACATACCCCTCATCAGAGGCTCAGACACTTCAATTTCGGCTTTAATCCATACCTCGGGTCCCCATTGGATTGGGTATGAGCAGTCCCACTCCAGGAATTGGCCAATGAGATCTCTGATTTCTCTCAGGACCCATTCTGTTCTCCCATGAAAATGGATTTCATTAATTCTTATCCAGAATGGGGACCGGGTGAGCATAGTGTGCATGATGTCATCCACCCCCCCCCCCTTAAATTATTCCATGAGGAGGAGTTGATTATCAAAGGACCATGGTCTTCCTCTCAGGATTTTATCTCTATCTCTCCCATTGAAGAACTAAATGACAAGGAGGGTGTTCCCCACGTCCCGTATAGCCACCCCATCTTCCAATTTCCATAGATTCTGAAGGGTATTTTTGAGGCCCCCTAGTTAACTGAGATTCTTTCCATAAATTTTCTGACAACCAACAATGAAATACATTTTTCCAGGAATGCATCTTCGTTTCTCCACGCCTCAATAGACTCTTTCTCATTGTCCATCCAGGAAATTCTCTTCAATTGGTTCACTAAATCGGCGTCCATGACTCTGCCCTTATATTTGATCCTCCAGGATTCCACAATTGGTTTCACAACCCGGGGCTGAACCGTAAATCTCACAGGCCTGGCCCAACCCAGAAATTCCTTTGTCTAGTCGTGCCCCAGGAAAAGCATGCAGTCTGGTTCAGGCCAGAAGCACCGTTTCACCGATAAGAGTATTTTCCCCACATCATGAAACTCAAACAATTTTGGTAAAACTATGTTTTACGAGGCTCATGCGGTAGTATTTGAGGCCAAAACAAGAAACATTGGACTGAGAACATTCGTGCAGGGGAAAACCACTATCCATGACCAGACCTGCGTGGCCAAAACTTTCGCGTAGGGGACTGCCTCTTTCCACGACCAGCCCTGCGCGGTCAGCTCCTTCACGATAGGTAACGTTGTCGGATCTCTTTCTGGTGCCCTTTCACTTCCAGATCATCCAACTCACGGGGCACACCAACTTGCGTGAAGCAACACTGTGCGATAACCTCCTAGCGGACGGACTTTGCAGCTAAATCTTCACTGCTCAGCCTTCGCCCGCTAGTCCCTTGTGGCGCCGAGGGACCCATCATTGCTTCCAAGAAACCCACGGATCAGGACGCCACCACACCGCCCACAAGTCAGAAGTTCATATGTTTCGCGAAGCAGATGGGTCGTGATGGGTCATCATCGGGAACCCCCAATTGATGCTCTTCTTCATGCCGGCGTCCGTGCAGAACCCCCAAAAGATGCTCTTCTTCAGACAGCCTCCACACTCTAGAACAAGATTGCCACGAGTTGGGGAATCATCAGGAAGACAACGTGAAGGAGGGGAAGCAGATTCCACAAATGGTGCCAAAAAGAAGAAGTCATTCCCCTCCTTCTCTGAAGCGCAGGCACCGGGGAGCGTGAAAATATCGGAGAAACTGTTATTGGCCCAAGGAAACCTGGAATAGCGGAGCCGGAACCGATGGGTATCAAGGGAGCCGGGTCAACTGTAGGTGGTCCAAGAAACAGGAAATGGGGGAGCAGAGTTGAGGGGAAAGGGGAAATGGAGCTGTGGTGAATGGGGAATCAGAGTCGCACTGTGGAGAACTGGCGAAGGTCATAGGGCCCTTGATTGAATGGTTTAATCCTTAATATTGGCCTCAACAACTATGATTAATTCGAATCACTCTCACTACTCATTTGGATAAAAAAGTAACATGGTCTCATTAGACTCTAAACATTAGACTAAATAAAATGGTCTATGTTGTATTTTTTGAATTCACTTCATATAAGGGTATGAATTACGATTAGAGTTAATCCCGCAAACAAGACGAAATAAAAAGGTTTTAATGTAGAAAAAAGTTCACACGTTGGTCAAGATTTTATATTTTGTATCAAAGTGGAATATATTCTAATGAATTTAATTGTATTTTTTATTTAATATTTATCTAATTTTCCATTAATACTAATTTTTATTATCATTTATCATTCCTAATTATTATAAAAAGGGTAGTTCTGAAGCAAAAATCAGTATTTTTCTCTATTCATCAAAAAATTGATGTTTCCTAGAAAATGCTCCAAAATTCACCGTAAGCTAATTCTGATATTATGAATTAAAAAATTAAATTTTATATTATAAAATTCAATTTTAAAATTTTTATAAAATTAATTTTAGTATTAAAATTGGTTCATTCAAGAAGAAAATATTTGTAAACATAAAAACGACTTTACCAAAAATTGTATCTTTTATTTTTATAAAACCATTATAAACAGTATCTGATATATTGCTATTAAAATTCATATTAAAAGGATTAAACACTAGTGTATAATTTTTTTATTTAAATAATTAATATAATAAAAAGTGATATTTCATAGAAACTTAGTGTAGCGGGTATCGTACGCCAAGTCTATGTTGTGTGGAACGTACACCGTGTAAGTGTTGCATGGAAAACATGCATAGTTAGTGTTGCGTGGAATGTACGCCAAGTTAGTGTTCCTTGGAACATAAACCAACTTGGTTCCATGTGAATGGATTATTTTACATAATTCATTTCATGATAGAAATGAAAATTTAAATTTATTCAAAAAAATAGGTCTATAAAAATTCTGTGTTTTACCAATGATATTTAGGTTATTACCTTATAACTTATTTAATTATTATCATCATAGGAGATTATCTTTTTATTAACATATATAATCTATTATTAGTAGTATTATAGGAATACTTGATCATACTTATGATCCAATTACTTCACCTGTTATAAAACGGAAGATAGTTAATTAAATGATTTTATGATCAAACACTAGCTGACACTGGAGTAGGTATCATTGTATTTACATTCATGTAATTTATTTGAATTCATATATATGTGAAATATGTGTCAATTTATATTAAAAAGGAATGAAGTTGTATAAATTGTTGATTGGGGATGAATGAGATTTATCTCACACCAAATATAGGCCACTTATTGTACTATGTCATATTATATTTCTGTATATGCTGACAAGGGGAAGTGTCCTGCAATGGAATCATGTACCTGGTTTCATTCTTCTCTATGGAGCACTGTAGTAGTTTTCGGGTCCAATGATTGGGATTCATGGATTTTGTTGAATATTTTATATTCTTTTTTATAGAATTTCCTTCATACGTACTTCTATCCTGATTTTCATGTTTTTTTGATACATAACATGTATCATCCAAATTTATATATGATTTGGTTTCATGGTTTTGAATATTATTGTGTTATTGTATTTTTATCCTTATCTTCCACTACCATATGTTTATTTATTATAGTTTGTACACTACTATTATCTGGTTTTTTATATCCCCAATTACTTTCTCAAGCAATAATGAATTGTATCCTAATTTATACAGAATGGGTCATCACTATAATTCTGAATCCTTTGGAAAATGAGGAGGAGCACATTATTCCATGTGTCTAACCTTGTTGGGAGAACCTTTGAATGGAACCCATTTCAGTAAATCACATCATCTTTTTAATGATCCATGTTAGAATAATAATAATAATAAATTAATACATGTTGAAAAAAGTGGTTATTTCCTAAAAAACAACTTAAACATAGAATAGTTAATGAATGGGTAAACATTATTCATTATAAAATTATGTATTATATGGTATAAAAAATTTTGTTCTATAAAATATTTGGAATAAACTTATTTTTATTATATAGGAAGATCTAATTATTAAAATAGATGTCAATAATTATCATAAGGGATTTATGTATCACTCTTATTTTCCCTGAGTCACATGTCATGATCAAACCATATTTCAAGTTTTTAGTGTTTATAATTACAATTAATTAATTTTATGAATCTTTTTGTAAGTATTAATTAGATTTTTTATCTATTATAGGACATATCATCGATGGGTATTCTATTAAAAATGTCACAAAAGCAGTAAGGGAAATTTTTCTCAATTAGAATTTTTTGAGATAAGTTATAGGTTATGTGTCTATATTATTTAATGATGTGTATATAATTCCATTTTAAATGTTATATCATTAATATAAATATTTTCAGGAAATTTTCATCTTATTTTAATACTATTATATCATGCTATTATTATTTATCATTACCAAAGTGGTAAAATTTTATTGTTCTAAAATAATCATTTAACATGATTTTTTATGACTATGTTTACACTAATGAAATATTATGATCTATATCTCTAAAACACTCATTAATTTTATTATCCTTTTAAAATTTATGATTTAATATTTGAATGGTACAATTATTCCAATATTTTTTAGATAATATGGTAAATAATAATTTTTAATAAAATCTAGCATTATTTCATTCTTCCGATGGACAACAGTTATCCATCAAATCCATGTTTTATAAAAATATTTTAAAAAATGGTCTATTAGTTTTATATGAATATTATATAAAATTTTCACACAATTTTATCTTATATAAAATGTTTTAAAATTTATTTTATTATAATTTTTTAAACAAGGTTCTATTGACATCTACAGATAATAAGAACAGAATATTTTTTTAATGAGTAAAGAATATATGGAATTCTCTACCACTACTAAATCCCAATTATTCAAATCATGTATTATATATTTTAAATTATAATTTCATATACTTTATTTTAAATTATTCTAATATTTTAGAATTCATTTTTCAAACTTAAAAGGGTATTTTCTTCAAGATATGTTTTTAGAAGATCTTGCAAATTTATTTTCCATTTAAAAATATATTTTGTTGTGTTACATATTTATTACTATTGATATTATCTAGGTACACCAGTCATATTATTTATATAAATGTATTATTTATTGATGTAATGATGTTTATGAAACAAGTTCCCCATCCATATGACTTACCATGATTGAACTCCTGTGAAATATACATCATTTCATTGGTTATGCTTTTATGAAATGATTTTGAAACCTATATAATTTCCACTTTTTATGATATGATTACATATTTTTTACGCCTATTTCATTTCATGTGTTATGATATGATTAATCTTTTTGATATTGTGGCACATATATATAAGATTTCATTATGTGATGGTCTGTAACTATATATCCCTCAATTGAAATGTGTAATGATTTATATCTCAGGATATAGACTTGTCTTAAATGGTGAATGAATCATCATTAATAAAATACATTGTCTAATAAGATGGTATTGGGTCTGATCCTTGAATACTATGATGGTTAGGAGAGTAAACAATTTAGACTATGATATCCCTGGAAGTGTTCCATGAAAACTATAGAAATAATTTTATATGTTTATGCATTTTAAATAAATTCAAGTCGTATTACAATATAATTCTCTCATGGATCATTTTATTTGAGTAAATTATGATCCATGACTTATGAAATATCAATATTTATTCCATGATTCATGATTATGTTCCATGATATATAGGGTGTGGTCATATAATTTTATGAATATGTTCTCATTCCCTTATTTTCCTGATTATGATTATTTATCTCCCCTATCAAGATACATTGAGCATATGATCTCACAATTTATTATATTTTCTTACCCCATGTTATTATGAAATGTATTTTTATGATGTGTCTTGGAATATTCCTAGTCATTGAGAACGTATTGGTTGTTAATTTAGTTAAATTATGGACAAGTGATTATGCTTCATTACTTCCAAATAACTAAAATAATATGGTATGTGGGAGTGTGTTTGTGTAATGTAATTAATATTCCCCAAAAATGATGTAATGTGTATGTATGAGATTCTTGGGACACTATTTGTTGTATTAGTTCAATGGTTTAGTTAAACTTTAGAAACTAGGATGAGAATGCCTTAGTAATATACCTAAGGAAATTTCTACAAATATAATACTATATATGCATCATTGAATAGGAAAGTGTCCTATAATTTTGGTAAAGGATGGAGAGAATGGTTTCTTAGTAATAAACATCTATCTAGATATTATAGTTTCATGTGGCTCTAAAATATAAGTTCCTATGTGCAACATCCCTAAAAATATTGTATTGATCAAGACCTAGTCAGGAACTATTGTATGACAATAGTCCTTTTTATACACATATTTTTACACTCCTGGGGGATTTGTTCTAGGAAATCAAAAACAATTTATGTTCCATCATGATGTATTCAAATTTAATTTTTCATTGAATAAACTAAGAAAAGTCTAGTGTTTCATATAAGATGTCATAATTTAGATATCCTATAATATTTGTTTTCATGATGATTCGTATTTTCAGTATGATTGTTATTTCATACTCAATGTTATTTGGTTTAATTCAGTAGATAGAACCTAAAATAATCATGTTAATGGTGAGTTTGATGGTCCGTGCAATTATTTTACACCTGAAAATACAAATATTATAAATATGGAATGAAAAATCTTATGGTAATGATCACAAATATTTCCCAATATATGAATAATGTGAGACATCAAAATGAGAAAAGTAGTGAATAACATTATGTCAAGTCCTTCATGAGGAAAAAACAAATTCCTTTAGTGGGTCCACAAATATACTAGATTATTATCATTGGATCAGTACCACTGAATAACATTCTATTCTCACTAGTGCTTGGAACATGAGAAAATAATGTTGGTTGTCAACAAATTGGAAGTTGAAGTGGATAAATTGTAGACTCTAAAAAATCATATGAGGTAACAAATGAGATTTAGTCTAGTTATAGGAATGGGTTCATGAAATTCTATTTCAATAATTAAATTTATCATGTTATTCATAAAAATATTGAGAAGTAGTTCCATAAGATAAATAAATTGGTTGATGAATCTATTTGTACCTATGAGGTTAGTTTTACAGGACATGCGAAGTACACTTCAGGAATTATCATCTGTTCAAGATTTGAGGTTGATGGATTCTTCAGTATCATAAACTATATCTCCAAAGTGTGTTGTCCAAACAATATTTTAGTAGATATATAGATATTGTTCATTGTTCCATAAATGTGGATATTGTTAATGGAGTTACATATCAACCTAAATGTTTTTCATGAAATGGAAAATGGATTTTAAGGGAAAATCTAAAAACCATGAAGAGAAGAAGTTGATGTTTTCTTTAATCTGTAAGTTTATGAAAAGGAATAGAGAAGATCATCTTAACTGGTATAATAATTTTTTTGTGTTGAATGGATGGGCATCGAACATTTTAATGCAGATGTGATGGGAAAACATATATAATTATTACAATATGGAGAAATACGTATAAAATGTGCCACACAAACTTCATCAATTATACAATTGTATGGAGATTGTGAATTATGATATCCAGTATCTAAATCAAAGGGTTAATAATGATGTATGATGGTAGAAACCTCTAATTCAAATTAATAAGGGTAAATCTCAAGTGATCAGTATTTTAGGAATGTTGTGTGATAATGATGTGGTGAAAGGTACACAATCCATCCACTCGATAAAAGTTAATGAATTTTTTAATCTGAATCTACCTATTCATTCATATCAAACTAATTTTATAAGGGTGTCAGGTTTCCACCCACATGATAAGATTAATATTTAGGTGTACAAACCCACAATGATACTATGATTGCATCTCATGTTCATGATTCATCTCTGGTTGATGTTAGTAGGAATCTGATTCCCATAAAAAAAATTAATTATTTCTCTAGAATAATTTTATGTCATTGTAGGCATAGATTTTTTAATCTCCCTAAATATCACCTTAATTATAATTTATGGGATGTTCCTTTTATTATTTCAACCTAAATAATTTTTTACATCAATATGGAGATAAGTATAAATGTTTTTTTGGAGAATATATTATGTGTGTGTGCCTTAATTCCCATAATGAAGGGGTTTTATCTCAAATGATTGGGCATAATCTAAAACTTTATGATATAAATTTTGTTTCAGAATTTGTGGATATCTTTCTTGAATAATGTTTTGGACTTCCACTACAACCTGAATTTGAGTTTCCATTTGAACTCATACCTAGTACCAGGAAATTATTGAGTAATCCTTATATAATCGATCCAATTGAGGTGCAAGACATGAAGAATAAAATCCAATAGAAACTTCAAAAGGGGTTAATTTTTATTTGGGTGTAACCATGGGGTTCTCCTATAAATTTTTTGAAAATTAATGGTTGATCAATATGATTCTGTATTGATTATCGAGAGTTGAAAAACATCACGACCAAGAAAAACTATCATCTTCCTATTCATGATGACTTTTTTGATCATCTATACAGAGATCAAAACATTTCATGAATAAATTTCACACTAAATAACATCTTTTGAGTCTTTATAATGATGATTTACTCAAGAGGTCATTCTATTCTACGTATAGGTTCAATGAATATATAATGGTGCCTTTCTGTCTTACTAATTATTCTACTATATTAATGGATTTGATGACTGTATAATTTATAGATTACATTGATCTTTTATTGGTAGTAGTTGTAGATGAAATTATTATGTACTCAAATTAAATGGATTATAATGAATAACACGTTTTAATTGAACTAAATGACCTAATAAAGGTTAAACTATATGATAAATCAATATTGTGTAAATTTTAGATGAAAAGGGATTAATTTATGGTCAAACAATATTAGGTGACAGAATATAAGTATATTCATCTAATACATAGACTTCTAAAAATATTCCTAGGCCAACAATGGGGATTGGGATCTATAGTTTTCTTATTTTAGCTAGATATTATCGATGTTTTCTAGATAATTTCTCAATAATATATAATTCTCTAACTATTTAGGAAACTCTTGACAAAAATAATTATAGAAAAATTTCAAGGAACTAGAGAGAAAGTTATTCATCACAAATGTGCTTACATTACAATATATTTTTAAAGGATTTATAATCTATAGTTACTCATCCAAGAATATAACTAGATGTATTATTAGGTAAAATATCATGGTTATATGTTATGACTCATTATAATTAATTATTCATGAAAAAAATTACCAAACATCTAATTTGAAGTAAGTTGTGGTAAATTTATCAGCGAATATATATATACATTTCTTATTACAGAGAAATGTGTGATATATATAGTGATCATAAAATTTTTAAGTATATATTCACATAGAAGGATTTGAACATGCTCTAAAGGAGATTGTTGGAGGTGATAGTGGATTATAACTACACAATAAATTACAACAGTGGGAAAGTAAAAAAGGTGATTGATTCTTTGAGTCGAAAGGATCATACTTGCTTATCCCTAATTATGATCAAAAAATATATATATTATATTTTGATCTTAAATAGATGAAAATATTATTCCTGAAAGAAGGTGAAAATATTACATTTCCTCATTAAAATTTCAACCACATATCCTTGTGATGAATATTGAGGCATATAAGGAATTTGTATAGCTACCAAAGAAGGACAAAAATGTTCTTGAGTTTATCCTAGATCTTGAGGAACTAAAAATGTTCTAAAACATTTTTTTTCATTTTTTTTCATACCATATTATAAGCATAAGTTATTAGAAAAATTTCATAGTTCAACTTTCTATATTCGTACTGGAAGTAAAAAAGATGTACAGATATTTTAAATAATAATTCCCAAGGAATTGAATGAAGGGAGATATCAAAGAGTTCATATCTCAGTGCTTGTTATTCTAGCATGTTAAGGCTGAAATTAATAATTGTAAGGATATGTTACAAATCATTAAAATACCAAAATGGAAATGGGAAAACAAGGACATATATTTTTTCAATGGACTACCCAAAATATCTATAGGGAATTATTTTTTATGGGTGGTAGTCCATCTCCAAACTAAGTGATCCCACTTCATTGCTATCATATAGTACCTATAAATATATCATATTTAATGGATATACATTAAGAAATTAATAATGTTTCATAGAGTACCACAATTCATTGTTTCAAAAAAGGATCAATGGTTTTCTTCAATATTCATGTGAAGTATTTACAAGTCACATGATACAGAGATGAATTTCAACACAGCATATCTTACATAAACAGATGGCCATTCTGAAAGAATAATTAAAACAGCATAGGATATGTTGAGATCATTTTCTATAGATTTAAAAGGTGGTTGGGATCAACATCTTCCTCTAGTTGAGTTTTCATACAACAATATATATAAATAAATAATTTACATGGATCCTAATGAATCCCTTCTTGGGAATAAATGTAGCTATCTAATGAGTTGTAATGAAGTTAGAGAAATAATGTTATTGGGACCGGTGATTGTCAAATTAATGGAGGGTAAAGATAGATAATTGTAGAAGAATAAAAAAGAATCTTTGAGTTAGTATAAAATTTATAATAATAATTATTGATGTGATCTAGAATTCATGGTTGTTGGAAAGATGATTTTACAAATTTATCCATAGGAAAAACTTATGAGATTTAGTAAAAAGTGAAACTAAGCCATATATATATCAATACCTATGAAATTCATGATCATATCAGGATAATACACTATCTATTGTCACTTACACAAAACATCACTCAATTATAAGAAATGTTCCAATTATCTCTCTTGATAAAGTACATACCTGACCCTTCACATGTATTGAAATCATAGGTCAAACTACTACAGTAGGATATTTAGAATGAGGAACAACTAATTTAAATTATGGATCATACATATATAGTTCTATGATACAATATTTCACACTTAGTAAATATATTTTTTTGGAAAATCTCCAGTTTATGGAAGCTACTTGGGAACTTTTTGATATGATGAGGAAAATTTATACAAATTGTTTTTATCATAGTGATGAATTTTGTGGGAACAATTCAATTTTAGGTGGGTATAATGTAACACCTTGAGTTAATATGATCCTTTTTTATAGATTAAATTTCTTTTATGTATTTCATTTCATAATACACAATGTTAATTTTTCATTATATGCTACAAAAATTAAATCATTCACTAATCATAACACCAAAATAGTTTGTATTACATCTGAAAATGTGTTTTAACAAAACGAAGATATATTTTCAATATAGTTATTTAAACATGAATCATCCAACATTGATATTATAATTAGAAAAATAAATAGTAATAAGTTGTTTTAATATTTTAATTTCAATCTTTTTACATAAAGGAAATAAATTTAAAATAAAACATATTATTTTTGGTGAATTGTTTATATGTAGGAAAAAACTATTTTCTCCAGATAACTACAATACATTTCCTTCTATGAACAATGGAAAAATCAATCTATAATAACTTTAATTTAATCTTATAAAATAATAATAGTTCATGAATAATGGATTTCAAAATTATATCATGTTATATTAAAAGGTTTTTTATAAATCATTTTGATTTTTTATGAATAGTGAAAAAGAATGAATTTTAGTTAACAACTAATTATTGGTTTAAGTTATTTTTATAGATAAAATTTATATATACATAATTTGAATTTAAATTAGATAAATTATATATATATTTATCCAATTTCATTCATTGGACTCAATTTATCATTATCATTGGAAAAACAATTCAATATATTGAACATTTTCACTTTAAAACCCTGTAACCTTGTACTGTCTACCAGATAAATTTTAAAAATAATTGATATACATTATATGTGTATAATGTAAAAAACTGATTATATATTTTTAGTAAAAAAAATATATAATTATTAATATGGCCATCATACTTTTTAAAAAAAAATTAATTTTAATGAAATTAATAAAATTATTATAGTGATTAAGGTAAAAACAAAGTTACTTACAGGGTAATATAGAAAATAATGTTTAAAAATGACTATAAGCATCATAAAAATCAATTTTATGGACATTTTTAAACCATATAATGTCTAAAGTAATAATTTGAACAATTTTTTACACTTTTCCCAAATTAAAAACATCAATGTAATTTTTTCATTCATAAATTAATATTTTTGCACTCCCCTCCCTCATATAAGGCCACCAGCTCTCCCCCACTTTTTACTCAAATCAAGCCTTTGTTCTTTGACAATAGATATCCAAATATCTTCCCAAATTACCTATATTCATATTATGATCCTCTTATTGGGAATTAATGCAACCAAACATCTGATTTTGCAAAAAAAAAACAAGATACCCAACAAAGAGTTATCATTATTGATGAACGTTTTTGTTTTATTTCATCATAAAACCATTTCATTTATTTTTGTATTATTATTATATAATAAAATAAGTATATGAAATATTATTAAATCGAATTATGTTACATTTATCACCTAAAAATCAAAAAATTACATCAAATGGCATATGCAATGGTCGTTCGTGTGTATAGAGGAGTATTGGCTCGCAAAATGGCGTCGTTCTTTTTTGAATTTCATCCTTCCAAGGACAGTAATAATAACGGATTTATAGTTCATATATAATATTTATTATTTTTATGATGTTATGATGTTTGTTTAATTTTTATATCTGACATTCCTTTAGGAAAACAAAAATAGCATTCATGCATATGTACGACCTACCTTCTCCTTGAATGAATATCTCAATTATTTTTTTTATATTCTATAAACTATTATAAATAAAAATATAACGAAAATATATATTATATTTTATTCAAGGTTATAATTATGGATTTTTTTAAATGATGATATAATTAATATAACCATGAATAACAACTCATTACATGTATTAAACATAATGATATCATTACCCATAATGAAACTTTAACATTGAATTGTTAATAAATGAGTAATAAAAATCCATTAAAAAATAATATATGGAATTATATATTTAACTAACCATTAATTTTTAATGAGGTATTTTATTACCCTTATTTTATTTCTCCTTTTCCATTATTTTTCATATTATAGAATAGAAATTGGGAGGATACCGGTATTGGTGAAGATTGGGATTCATTCCAATTTTCCTAAAAAAAAGTTACAATTCATTCTATCCTTTTGGCACCTAAACACCATGTATGATTAATTAATTTCATGTAATAGTTACTAGTAAGAGTCTATGATTGGAATACATAGTTTTAATTATATACATGCTATGTAAGGGTAAAATTCCAATGTCTAATAAAAAAGTGACGTGGTTTTTAGTGTATATGTACCCTGAGGATTATTTGATATTTAAATGAGATAAATTCCATATAAATGGAATAGTTTTGGTAATTAGGGAAAATTATGAGTTATATGATTCATTCATTCTTTGTGAAGCCCGCCTTTATCTACTTATAGAGAAAATAGATGATTTTGGGTGATCCCTCTCCACCATGATGGTGTCGTTCAACCATTGATCACAGTTGTAGTTGGATTTCTTCCCCCTGGGATGTAATCCATATCGTTATTCATGGTTTTTAGGTGAAGCTATGGTTTGGATTTTGTTTTTATGATCATATATAATTTTCTATCAATCCTTTTCATTCTTTTTTTGTGTCTTCCTCTTACGTTAGTCATTCTCTTAGTTTCTTATAATCATTCTGGAAGGACACTAGGTTTCTACCTTGTTGAGGAATTTTTTCAATAAAATGGGTTAATTTGATAAATTTAAAGTGGTTTGTGACTATTTAAATTTATTTTCTCATTGATAGGATGTTATAATTTGATTAAAATGAATTTTTGGTAATGAATCAAATTTTAAACATGGGAGTTTTGCAATGAAAATTGATTTTTGTGATTACTAAATGGGTTTGAAAACTATGAAGTATATTGGATCAGATTTGAAATCGTTTAATAAATTTTTTCAAATGGATCTAAATTCAATTTAATGTTTTCACATTGGGATCCTTGGGTACATCGATATGGAGACATAGGTATCATTAATATTTTTTTCACCACTTAGAATTATGTTTTTAGGTATCAACTAGGAATACAATATATATTTTGGATCCCGTGTATGGGTTTTTTTTTACTTTTCAGTGTCGATAACATGGTGTATCATAGGATTGATCCCAATAAAAAGTGATTTTTCATTTTTACATTCTATATTATTTAGCTCATGATTGTATTTATATCATGGATTATTTCTGACCATATTTTATATGATGTTATTTAACATAGACTCACATGATTTGTTGTTTCACTGATATGTATTTACATGTATACCCCTTTATTCATAGATATTCAATCCTATATTATCACATATTCTTGTTGTATATATTTTTTTAAAATATTAAATGATTTTTTAAAAACTAGAGGAAGATAAAGGGAAATGTTTTATAAATTTTTTTTATCAATGAAAATAATTATTAACACCATATTTTTTTAAAATCTATATATATTGTGCTTTGGATGTTAGATCTTTTATAGAAACCATAGTGGTATCCTATATAGATTGGGATTAAACCCTAAGTGTTCCTTTTGGAGATTTTATTTGTATTATTGACATATTCAGTTATAGGGTAGATGATCTTTTAGAATGCTAGATTCTCTTATTGTTAATGATTTCTTCTTAGGTTGGCTTAGAGGTGATCGTTGGTCACATGGGATTATGACTTGTATACATTTTAAAAAAAATTCATTGATTTTTTTTATATCTTATCTATTTCCAATTCATACTCTTGTTTTACAAATTTTTTTCTTATATCAAAGACATGTTTTCATTTCCTATTTTACCCATATATTGTGAAAGTCTAGTTAGTGTGTTATGTCTAGTTAGCCTTGGTTGGTTCACTATAATTTGGTATCAAAAATGTTTCCAAGAAATAAGTGTGTAATCATTTTGTATGTTTTTTCTGACATTGGTAGACTAGAGTTTGGACAGTCAACATTTAGATAATTATTGAGGGAAGGGGGACTAGCCATCTATCATCCTTGACTGAAACCCATAGACTAAAGTTAGGACTGTCAGTATTTGGATAATTAGTTATGGAGAAAGTGGCCTAGACATCTATCATCCATGATTGAAACCAAATAACCATGAATGGTCCTTGATTTTAAAATTTTTTAACTCTTGGTGTTTAAGGTTATTTGAATGAACTATATGGGATGTTTATTGAAATTTATATTTTCCATTTTCTTTAATTTTTTTCTTTCCTGGTTTAAATTCTTAATTCTTTAAGGAAATGATACCAATACCTGATGTTGGTCCTTTTATTTTTAAATTTTCTTATGATTTTTTTTTGACTTTTGATACACAATGCCTCCGTGAAGAGATCTTCCAAATAATACAGATGAAGTTATGGGATAGGTTTCATAAGTGATCCCTCTATTCGACCCTATATTGGTGTAATCAGTTATCCAAACATTTTAGATATTGGGAAATATGGGTCATTGTCACCCAATTCATGTAGTGGGTCATGGATCTAAATTTACCAATATGTATCATGTAGTCTTTTAGGGAGACAAAGGACTGAAAATATATGATGATTGGATTGGGCATATAGAAACAATATCCATTTTTTTGGGTGATTTATAAAGCCATTATGATTTTTTTATCCTTGTTTATTATTAATGGAATTGTAAGTGGGTGGTGAGATTAAATTTTGAATGTTAATTGACATTAGGATAAGACATGGAAATCATTCAAGAATATCTTTAACCCAAATTTATACCCTAAAACATTGTTTTTGGAAAAAAACATTGGATTTTATGACCTTAGAATAAGGGGAGTCTAATTTTATTGATCATTATATCTATTTCAATGAGTTAGTGCATCTGGAACCAGAGCAAGTCAATAATGAGTAGTTAAAAGCATGGAATATTGAATTAGGGATGAGGCCCAATATTCAATAATTATTGATACTCTTCTTCCATTTCACCATTGTGATGGTGGTTGACATAGAAGATTTAGTTGAGGTAGATATTATTTGTAAGATATGTTTGGGTGAAGCATCAGATGGTTTAGTTGTTATCCCTGAGATATCTTTTGGCCCAAAAATGAAGCATAAGATTGGTCAGTTTACATCAAGACTAGTATAAGGGGAGATGATAGTGTACAAGTAGGTTTTCTAATACCATTGTGAAATGTGAGATCATACCATGCATAATTATGAATAGGCTCTTAATCCTTATCATCTATGTGTATGATCTTCTCATATAAATTCCCTTTGTGTAACGATATCACATGAACGTATGGTAGGATCCATCAATTTCGGTGATGAAACCATACATTGAGTTGGAGTGGGACTTCATTGTTCTTGAACATTCCATAATCGCGGGATTATCGACATGTACTTTATGGAAAGTTTTAAGGCCTAGATAAACCATTATCACCATGTGGTTTTGTTCTTATCTACTGAGATTGATATTCATGTTTTTCGAGGTGTGTTGGACTCTATATTAGGGTAGTTTAGGAATGTTTTACATTTTTTAGACTACTATTGTGTCAGTTTCCAAAGATGTTTCTTAATACAGTTGACCCATGATTTGGTGCTAACATCCTTTAGTTTTTTTGAGTACTAAATTTTCTTTCCATATGACTCTAGTTTTTATCCTCCACTGTGATAGATTGATTTTATTGTTGACATGTTCCCTGGTAAAATGCCTGATACAAAACCATCAGAAAAGTTTGAACCTACTGAGTTGGTAGAGCATAAGTTCCATCTTATAGACCTTGAGGATAAAAGATATATTTTCCCAAGTGTTTCACTATGGGATTTTGAATTTTTGTTTTCTGAAAAGGAATATGAGATCCTTATGTGTTTTATTGATTAAAAAAAGATTCCTCAGGTGACAGTTAAGAACAAATATCCTTTCCTGATGATTGATGATCTTATTGATAACATTTGAGGGAATCATTGGATTTCTAATATTGAACTATGGTCAGGCTATCACCAATTTATTTTTTTTGAGAATGAGATATATCTATGACAATATTTAGGATTCTATATAGTCATTTTTAGTTTTTGGATATTCCAGTCAGACTTAATAATACACTAATGTTGTATATGGATTTTATGAACTATATATTTTACAAGTTCATTGACTCGATTTTTTCTTGATGAATGATATTATTGTGTACTCCAAGTCAGAGGAGAGTATGTTAACCATTTCTAAATAAATTTTTTAACATGAAATATCATCTTATGTAGAGTAATATTTCCATGTGTGATTTTTTGATTTGAGAGGTGAAATGTCATGGAAATGTGATATCATATAGGGGCATCTCGGTAGTTCCTAAAAAGGAATGGATAATTATTATTTTTGAGTATCCCGGATATTTATTTGATAAATTTTGACTCATTAGTTTGTCTGGTTACTATAGAATGCTTGTTTAATAATTTTCAAATATAACATTTTAATGAAAACATTAAACATTAATGTTGTAATGTTTGAATGGAATGAAAAGTTTCAGAGTTATTTTAAGGAGTGTAAGTTTATTTTTACTTCAAAACTAGTTCTGTCCAACTAGAACTAAGGTTGGGTAATAATTTTTTTTCAACACTTCTTTTATGGGTTTGGTATGTGTCTTGATATTGGAAAAACATGTTGTTGCTTACAAATCATTATAGTTTTCCCCCCAAGAGAATAACTACACTACCGATGAATTTTTTATTCCAGTTGTCATGCATGAACTCAAAACATGGCCTCACTATCTCTTTGGGTAGTTTTTTACAATGTATTTTGATCATACCATAATTAGATTTTTATTTAGATAGTGGGATCCAAATTTATGATAGAGATGGTCGGAGGAGTATTATATGAAATTTTATTTTTATATTTCTTATTCCCATAAAAAAGAAAGTGTGGTTCATTATGTGTTTTGAATAATAATATTGATTGAAGTAATGAAGTAATCAATTATGGAGTGGTATATGATGTGTGTTTTTATTATATGAGCATGTAAGTGGATGATGGTGGAGGATATTTTTTCTTGGCATCGATGAAAGATGCATATTCTTTTCATGAGGGATTTTTTCTTGATCAGGTGGTAAAAACTATGTTATAATTCTTAAGAGTATATTTTTATGGTGGGGATACCTTGGGGCAGTGTACTTAGTCTCCCATTGGTGATTTTTGCTTCTACAGTAGCTTGGTTGTTATGTTTTCAATAAGAAAATTGTTTTTAGAAAGTGGACACCATTCTTGTTTGTATATGCGTTGTGGGGATACCATAATATATTACACCTTGGGGGGTCTGTAATAGATTTTCTTTTCTTTTGCATGACTTTCCACATAAAGAAGGCAGATCAAAAAAAGACCTACAAGGTTGTTACTACAATTACACATTATCATATGAAATTGGGATGATATTTCTTGGTATTTATTAATGTGTTTGAAATTGACTTATACTTGGAAGTATTTGATTATGGTTATCAATGATCATCTAATGAACTCTACTCATTTATACCTACCTGATAGTAAACAAAAAATGGAACATCTTGGGGACTTGTATGTCTGAGATATTTTGAGAATTGAATAGGTTATATCAGTAGTTTTTTTCTAACATAGATCCAAGGATCACATCTATATTATGGAATGGTTTGAAGGAGGAGATGAATTCCATGATCATGTTAATAAAAACATATCATCCATGTATGAATGAAAAAAATCGGCCTATCTAGTTTCTAAAGGATATGATCTGGGATTGTCTGATTCATTTAAGAGGGTCATAAGAAATACATTTTTCTTTGGTTGAGTTTTACATTAACAATTGTTTTATGGATTTTATAAATATGGAATCATTTGTGGTATTTTATGGGAATTAATTTATATCTCCCTTATTCTGGAAAGAGTTTTGTGAGAAGTTCTTGGTCTGACAGAGTATTTCTCAAGACCTGATAAAGATGGTGTAGTTTATCAAGATGAATTTGATCCCATAATAGAGTCAGCAGAAATACCATAATTCCCATCATTATTGGAAGTTATTTTTCTAGGTTATTGAGAAGTTAATTCTCATAGATTCACTATGTTGGGGATATCAACTATTGGGTAAGATGTTAAGTTGGAACCATGGTTTTTGTACCCCATTGAGATCATTGGATGACTGGGGAGGTTGGGATATATATTTCCTTGACCATATTAGATGATATATATACACCATGTGTTTCATGTTTCGTATATGAGGAGGCATATACCATATCCAACCCATGTGATTATATGGGGGAAGTTGATCTTGACCCTGATACAACATTGGTTGAGATTTTATTTAATATTATTGATCCAATGATATGGTATTTTAAGGTAAAATGATCTCCCTAGATTGGTTAATATGGATGTGGGGAAATCATTGGCATGATATGTGGCTGTGATAGTTGTTAATGGTATAGTAGTGGCCTTCTTTTTTGCAGATAAAGGGCCCTGCATGATTTTAGGGTTCGAAAGCATTTATAGTGGGTAGATTAAAACACCCCATTACATTTCAGTCAGGTATGTTTTTACTCTTTTTTTTGTTTTTTTCATTTATTGATATATTTCTAAAAGGATATCAGTACGATAAATTTAATGGTTAATTCAAGTGTTTGTTGTAATTTTCTATAAAAACATTGATTTTCTACTACTCGATGGGAAATTTTCACATTTTGTGAGTTGAGCACACACCATGTAATGCATGATGGAAAAAATCATGAAATGAATACACAATATGAGTGATCTATACTCTATGTATTAGGTACTCGCTATTATAGTGAAAAATAGAATTTTTAATGAAATAGAGTTGGGGGTTTTTGTGAACATGGAACCTGAAGATCACATGACATGTAAATGAGTTACATGAATTGTACATGTTGCGGTGTTGGTTTTTAGGCCTTATTATGAATGATATGTTTAATTCAGTATCTTTTCATCCCTCCTCCCTCAACCTAGATATATCCTTAAAAAATTTTCAGTGATCCCTCTTTATCTGGAATATTTATTCTGTATTTTATCTCCTCTGAGATTATATTTCTTCTCTCCAAGTTTGTAATACTTTTTTCTACTTATTGGGTTTTATTTGTGTATATGTGTTGACTATTGTTTTTATCAAATTTAATTTTATATCAATCATTTTCAATCATTTGGTGTGTCTTATCATGCGGTGATTGTTGTCTTGGTTTCTAATCTCTTTTTTCAAAAACATCTAGGCTTAAACTGTATTGAGGTAGTTGTTTCTATAAAATGGGTCAATTTAATGAATTAAATTTTGTTATTTATTACTTAATTTGTTTCTTTCAATTATAGGAAGTCATAATTGGGTTCAAATGACTATTTGGAAGGTAAAATATGTTCCAAAAACATATTTTTTTAATGAATCTTCCTGATTTAGAAATAGGGTTTTAAACTCCTATGATAATTTTTGGGGATATTGAAAATGTTTTATATAATAGTTATAATGGTTTTGAATTGAATTTTTAAAAATTCACATTGGGAGCCTTGGGGGTTCCTTGATAGGGACATGGGTAGCCTTAGTGTGTGTTGCACCACCATTAGGTAATGTTTTTGGTGTCGATCAATGGGACATTTTATCTTTGGATCCACCATAGGCATTTTAGTTTTCAGAGTTTCAAGTACATTAGGTAACAAATTATTTACACTAATAATTAATTAATTCAATTTCTAATAAATTTTTTTCATGCATCTCATGTTTATTATTATATCATTGATTATTTATCAATGGTTTTTATATGATGTTATATCACATAGATTCACAAGATATATTTTTTCACTGGTATTTTTTACATGTATAACTATTGATTCATGAATATTCTATTCAATAATATAACTTATAAATTTCATATTTAGGGTTATAAAATAAAAATGGATTTTATTAAAATCAATGTGAGAAAAGGTTAAAATTAATTATAAATGGTTTGGATTTAGGAAAATTATTTTTAATTCTTTTGAAATCTTTAATTGTTTAATTCTTGATATCGATTCTTTTAATGAAAATATGGTGGTATATTACAGGGATTTGGATAATAAAATACTTGGGTGTTTGAGATTTTTATATGTTGTATTTCAGGATTTAGGATAAGGTTGTATCAAAATTAAATCCCTTCATGATATTGTATTCGTTTTGAGTATATCTGGTGGTGACTATTAGTCACGTCTGATTATGACCTAAATTTTTTTATATCCCATTTGGATTATATTGTATGTTGTTTGGTATTTGTTATGTCTCTTCTTCATACTATGGTTTTATGTCTTCTTTTATTTTACTCAAGAAGTGTATTTGTTTTCTATTTTAAACACATCATTTGAAAGACCGGTTATAGTGGAATGACATGATTTCCTATGTTGGTTTGATATAATGTAACGTACTTTTATTCCATGATAGATATATAATAATAAAAATATTTATTAGAAATCAAAATGAATCATGTAAATAATAACTCTAAACTTAATGTAAGGGTCTCCAATATCACTATTATTTTCTGTGAGACACAAGCCATGTTTATGATCATTTTTACGTATGTGCTATGTATGCTGCCAATGGAATTATTTTTTGATATATATAATAATAAACATTCAAATTCACTTGTCCTTTTTTTGGATATATCTTTCATTTATTTTATAGATAAAATGTTACCAAATAGGGAAGGAATTGTTTTCTAAATTTTTCTTTTTTGAGAATCCTATTATATTTTTTACCTATATTATTTTATGAGGTGTATATAACTTTTAATTGACATGTTATATCATGGATATAATTATTTTCATGGTATTTTAATATTAATTTAAGGTTATAATCTGATGATTATTATGATTTAAAGTTTCCATAATGTTAAGAGTTTATTTCTACCAACTCATCATTTATGGGTATTGTTTATGATTATGATTCCATTGATGAAATATTATGATCTATATCCTAGGAACTCTAATTAAATTTATAATCATATTGTTATTAGTGAAATATTTTTTCAATTGTAAATTTTTTCACACAATCCTAATTAATAAAATTATGAAAATAATTTTTAAAAAATTTGATTTTATTTGTCTCGTATATTGGAAATCTGTTTTATCTAAAAACCATTTTTTCTAAACAAATTTCAAAAATTGTATATTATAATCATATATTTTTTAAAAATAATTTATATCCAAGTTTTACCTTTTTAAAAACCTCTTCTAAAAGTAATATTATTGTAATTTTCTGAAAAATTCCCTTTCGACTTCTATAGACTATATGAAGGGATTATGTTTTTATTGTATGTATTGGATAGAAATCTCCACTTCAATGAAAAATAACTATGTCAATGATTAAAATATAAATTATAATTATTATTTAGAAATAATAAAATTCATAATTTTTTATTTTTATAATGAATTATTCAACGTATAAATGATATTTCCCTTATTAAAATTATTCAATGGATCCTTCAATATTATTTTGCATCTATAATGGGCTATTTTGGTGTCACCTATTCTTTGCTATGGATATGATCCCATAATAAAATTAGTAATATTTCTATGAATGGGTTTTTATTTAATTGTTCTTATAAAATCCATTAATCATTAATGGGTTATACCATGATAAAACACTTATGAAAGCTGATTCATTTAACGATATATGATTTGATGAAATGATTATGAAACAAGTATCTTTTACACATGTTATGATATTATGAAAAATTCATGGTGCCCATTTTATATCAAGGTTAATGACATGATGATTTTTTTATCTTATGGAACATATGTATGATTTATTTTGGTGATGTATGGACCTAAATCTCCCTCTAATGAATTGGTTAATGACTTATGTATCTTGAGATAGACAAGGATGAAATAGAGAGTGAAACTGGTATAGGAAAGGACATTGTCACCTATGAAGTTCATGGGAGTAAACCATGACTACTATAATGGTTTTTGTAGTCATCCTATTCCACTATGATATCCTTTTAAGTGAAAATTTACTATTAAGAAAATCATTTTATATGATTATGTATATGTCAAAAATAAATTTCTTATGACAATGTTGTGATCTAATGGATTGTATTCATGGATTCTCTTATGATTCTTGTCTTGTAAAGTGGTAATCGTTATGAAGTGACTCATGATTTTGATCTTTGATATGCATGGTAATATATTTTAGTGTTATTATAATGTTCTCATACCCTTATATTCATTATTACACATATGTATCTCCCCTCATACACTTACAAAGCATCTGAGCTAACCCTTTCTTATGTTACATTCCCCATGTTATGGAGAGATGTATTATATATAATATTTCAAAGAAAGGTTTTATTAATGGATAACCTTGTAAGTGATAATTTATTTTACCTACAGGCCAGGTTTTATGATTCAATGTTTCCAATGTCACAAAACTAATACTTTTCTAGGGCATGTGATTTAGTTATGTATTAAAAAAAATTTAAAAATTATTTAATGTCTATTTATGAGAATCCTCGGTCTCTATAAAATATATATGTGAAATTATATTTCAAAAAATATAAATATTTTATAAATATCATATCTAAAACCTAAATCCATAATTTTCTCCTTATGTGAGAGGTGGCAATGGAAAATACATTACATCAGTTCTTATGGCGGTTTCCAGTCGTACAAAAGATGAACGATTTCTCTTAGCACTTGATGGAAGAGGTCATAGATGAAGGTCATCAAATTAAGATAATAAAATATTTGTATATAATTTCTATTTTAATTATTATTATTTAATTATTAGGAAATGAGTCGATTTGGTATGATAATAATTTAAAATAAATATCATAGTGAAGATAGTTTTCATCACTTAGAACAACCTTTATTGGATCTCTTATTTAGGTCCATAGGGTATGTATTTTGGGATAAAAAAATCCCTAAAAACAATTTTAATGTTTTTTGGTAATATTTTATATTGTTTTGGTTGATACAATGTGATGACATGTGGTTTGTAAGGGAGGTGGTGTTACCTATTATGATTGGAGAGGATAATCATTTTCTTAAATACCCAAATCCATTCATTAATTGAATCTCACTCTAATCACATTTGAAAAGAAAATATAAAAAATTGTGTTAGGGATTATATGGTTGATCCCCACATTCACCATAATAAATGACACATGTTTTAAACATGTTATTCCCCTAGCCACTATATATTCTTATTTTTATAATTAAAATTTTCAGCATGGAACGTAGTCTTTTTTTTTATTTACCTAAATAATTTATACATTATGAAAAAAATATTTACAAGACTATAAAATAATTTTTAACAAATTTATTATAAAAATTTATTTTTTATTTATTGAATAAACATCTAATTTTTATTGTAAATTTTTTACATATAATAATGTAAAACCAAAATCCAGTTCTATCATTAACAATTATAATTTATTTTTTCTATTTTAACTATTAATTTTTAAGAAAATTTTAAGGTAAAATTTGTATAAAATATTAATTATGATGATTCCAAAAATTTAATCCCATTTGCTAAATTCAATTCCTATAATTGAGAAATTTTTATTTAAAATATAACATATATACATGATAAAAATTAGGATTTCCATGGAGAAATTTTCATAAGTATATAAAATTTTAATAAAAAAAAAATTTATAAATTTAATTAAAATGAACTATATTGGTTCAATAATAACATATTTAATCTAATTTAATTATTAAATCATTTTTAAATATTACAAAACATTGTAAAATATTTATATGAAAGGCTACTTCTCATAGAAATAATTAATTATCACTATTCATTGAAAAATTATACTTCTCAAGAAATTCTCAAAATATCACCCCAATATATTTTTTTAATTTTTCTTCCAAAATATATGTTATATATCTCAAATAAATATTCTAAAATTTTTAAAAATTAATTTTACTATTTTTAAAATAATAAATAATAAATTTTGTTTGATAAATTTATTTTTTAAGCATATGAATATATTTCAAAACATTAAGTACATATTAATAAAAACATTAATTTTTATAAAATAAATATAATGAATTTAAATAATTTTTTTAATCATATTCATACAACCTTTTTTAATAGCTTGTATATAATTGTCAATAATAATAATAATAGTATATCGTGGTCTATAGAAACACAGTATTGAATTAACACAAGCTATTAATGATTTTTAATTTGTTGAAAATAAAATATTTTAAAAATAGGGGTGTTAAATTAGTCCCAAATTAAATATAATTTCTCTCTCTAAATGTTCCACTATTTTACAAATAAATGAGTATATATCTACCTCATAGTATCCCCAATTTCCCATAAACATTCTTTGAATTAGTTGTGTCTCTATAAAATATTGACCAGGTAAGTGGTCTTGTTTTGTAAATAATTCATTATAGTTTTATAATTTCTTTATATAATTCTCCAAAAAAATATATATTTCTCTATTTTAATGACCTATAATCATAGTACATGTAATGGTTCAGGTATTTACTCCATCAAGATATAATCATATATCACATAATGATCTTGGGAGTGGTTTTCTGAAGGTACTAAGTGAAAAGAAAACATCCCTACACAATAAGATATCTAAAATAGAGAAGTATACATATGGATAGAATTTCCATTTTTATAGAATATCATAACCATTTTATGTGAATAGAATCATAGAAAAACAATCTCACCAATTTCAAACTCCAGATTATACTAACTATTAACATAATTATTTTTTGTACACTCTGATCATCTAGGATTTTTTGTTGAGTTTATATGACATTATCTTCCATTTAATCAACTATATTACATCTTATTAGATTTATTTCAACAAATTGTTTCCATCACATTGTATTCCTACACTTGTTTCAATAATGTTCATCATAATGATCCATTCCAATACTCGAGTAGAAGCTAATGTTGTAAGAAAACTTAACTAGATGACGATCTTGATACCATATGCCTATGAAATATATTAATAAGATATAATAATATCACTTCAGCTTTGAATTCATATCTTAGAAAGATTTAATTTTTAGGGATTTTATGTAGTATGGGTTCCCAATTCTGTATCAATATACCAATAAATGATTTTCAAAAATATCATGGTTATCCATGGATATTGATTAGAAAATATAGATTGTGTTAATCCATGAAATCCTACCACATCGTTAACATATATTCTAGAAATAATATATAGAGTTAAATATTATATAATATAGATTATGTGTACATAAATTTATAGTTTTTTAATACCAGTAAAATATCATTATTCCCATTATATATTTTTGGGGAGTCATAAGAGAAAATACATGTTGGTGTGTTCCCATTTCCATTCTCCTATGGGTAATGGTAGGGAAATCCATTTACAATTTTCCTTCTCATCCATAACCTATTGGTAGACCTTCCACCGTGGCTAAAAATATACCTAACCCCTATTAATTTTATCCCACTAGAATAATTTTTCAAATATATAAAAGTAATTTTTCCTTCCAAGAGGAATTAGAAATTAAGAACTATAATCATCCTCTAATAGCACCTTAATGAAATATACTATGGATGTGACACATACATGGTTCCTAAACATTATAGTTTCACCAAATTCAAGGTAAACCTAAAGTAAATTTATCTCCATCTTTTATATATTTAATTATTTATTTTTTGCCTCTTTAATCAACACTTGTACTGACTTTTGAAAACATATTATAGAAAGAATCATTTTACCAAATTCAGAATTTCAATATGAATAATTTATAAATCCAAAAAAATTAAATCATTTATAAACCTCATCATAGATGAGCTAACATGATCCTTTCAACTCAAGGAGTTTTCAAACTTGTTCTATTTTCCATGGTAATAATGTGTTTAGATGTCAAAATATTTATTCAGGCCCAACCTTATTCTCTACAACATTTTCCTATCATTGTTTTTGAAAGTATAATTTATAAACTGATGATTAGTATATATATCACACATTTATACATAATACTAATTTCTCCATATATTTAATTAAAATATTATCATATTTAACTCAAACTAATGAGTTGCGTAATTTTTCTTGTGAACCATCAATTTTGGTTATGTATAAGCTATCACAAACAACCTTTTTAATAAAGAGTAATATCAATCTAGTCTTTAGTGAAACACTATTGATACAATCAATTTTTCAAAATAGTGTAGTATAATTGATGGTGTTCTGACTAATATTCCCTTAAACTACATAAAAGTATTTTCAAGATCATGTATCTAAATAAAATGTTCTCCCTAAAAAGAATACCAAGTGATTCTATTAGGATTTTATTAGGATGTTTCCAAAAATAATCAATAATAATTTGAAAAACCATGAAAATATAGATCTTAGTTATAGTGGTAGGTCTGAGATAACGTTCTATAACCGCTATCATTGTAGGATGATCAGATATACCCTCATTTCAGATTATCCAACCCAATTTTGTAAAAATTTCTAGTCAAAATAAAAAATGGATAAATTTATCATAAGAAATGTCCTTTCATATTTTCTTTATACCAATAATCATGTGATCATCTTGCTCTTCCATTATCCCAGAATAGATATTATTGTCTATATAAATACTACCACAAACTAATTGTGGAAATATTTAAAGACACATTTCCTTAAATCCATTATTAAGGCGGGATAATAAGTAATACAAAAAGGAATCACTATATATTCATTATGTATATACCTTATATCGAATTATTCATTGGGTACATCAACCTTCAATAACTGTATTTGATGATTACCAAAATAAATGAATTTTTTTAAAATGTATTCAGATCCACATAGTTGGTCAAACAAATAATCATTATGTTGTAGTGTATTATTGTTCATGATTGTGATTGTGATAATTTCTTGAGAATCTATACCAAGTGACATTTATCAATTTTTATTACTAACAAAATGGATAGGTTTACACTATGGTTTCAAACCATTCCGAATGGATAAATTTTAATGATTCTATTGTATTTTATTCTAAAATTCATGTAACTCAATCAGGGTTATTCAAAGTAAGTCATTGAAAAAGGTCTAGCACTAAGAATGAGTCCTATTGAAAATTAAAAATCAATATTTTCTGGAAGAATTATAAAATCTTATGGAAATACATAAAAAAACTCCCACATAGTAAGAATATCATCATTTTTTATATTCTTCACAATGATATTTTATAAACACGACATTTTAAATGGATTAAAGACCCATAAAATGGATGTGATTTTGAAAATAATTTCATATTTTTCATGACACTGATAAAAGGTCATGGATTGGTTTGTAATACCCAGCATTACTTCCCGTACAAATAAATTAAAGTGGTATTTATGTAAATAAATCCAATCCTTTCCAAGATAAAATTACATCCAAGTAGAGAGTGAATAATATGTTTTTAGGAAGAACATTCCCATAAAATTCAACATGTTAAGACTCATATTCATGAGATGTAATAATTTTAATATAATGTGTTATCATTTATAATTCAATATCAAATAGTTAGAGTTTAGTTTTTAATTACCGTAGAAAATTATTCACATATAAAAATGTGGGTATATCAAAATTCAAATAATGAATTAACATTTTAATAGTGGATTTTATGTGTACCTTTCAAAATATACTTATCAAAACCCTCATTAGAAATAATGACCACATGAGATTTCAGTTCCTTTTCAAGAATATGAGTTTAATAACCTTGATCATCATCATTAACGATTATATTTGGGTACTATTTAACATGAAAATCATATTCCTTGATAATAAAATACTGGAGTGTAAGTGGTGTGTTATGTAGGGATTTCTCTCTATCTGCATCATATCCAAACTGCTTCTAATTAGATTGGTAATTTTTTCCCAATAAACATAATTTCCTAATATAAACCGTTTACCTTCCCCATTAAGAAATACACATTAATATTTTCTTCAACTATTATAGAATGAAAGAAATATAATATTTTTCTCCATGGTTTTTATAGATCCTTTTCATTTAATATCACTTTTCCTATAAAAAACTATGATTTATATGTATGCCCATTATCAATTTCCTCCTTGATCACAAACCAAAATATTTATTCATATCTTCTAAATTATATTATGGATAACACCTTTCAATGATCTTATTTAAATCCCCTATATAAATGACCAACCATACATTCAGTTTTATTGATAATAAATAATGTGTACCTTATAATTATTCTAAAATTTTCCTCATGGTTACCAATGGATTCATCATCCTTATTCTTTAACTCAATGAAATGATTTGAATTTTTCTTGAGAATAATATGATGAATGTACTAACTAAAATAAATTCCCTTAAACTCATCTAGTTCCATGGAGTAAAGTTTTCCGTTGGTACTCCTGTTGTTGATAAAATTCCACCATTTATCGAACACACCAACCATTTAATACACGTCCATATTTAATTTTCCATGCTACAAATAATGTAGGGTAAAAAATATCTTTCTAATTGTATAGATCCTTTCATTAGAAACTAGTTCACCAATAGAACCGATAAAATATTTTTTATTTTACATTAAGGACTCAACATAACTTTTTTCAATCCATTACTTGTTTAGAAGTTTATCATGATTCTTATCCTGATATTGTTGTGAGATCAAAATAATATTATTTTTTATTCTATCTCTCATATCATTTTTCTTCTTATGGGGAAAATAATTTTATTTTCCATTACACTTGACATTAACATGATTTCTTTAGGTTCCATCCATATAAAAAAACCAAAATAAAAGTATGAGAAATTATAATCATTGTGTAAAATCAAATAATCCAAAATAATAACATATAGGTTGTATAATTCATTAAAAATTCATATTAATATATAAAACTTTAGGCTTAACATAGGATATTCAAGGTAATTATAAAAATCCATCATGAACCTTTGTATAGTGTTTATTAGTTTCCTAAATAACCCCCCAAAGATTCAATCTAGGTGTTATGAAAGGCCCATTATCATGCACCAAATGACAGTTTATTACAAATAATTCACCCATTTTTATTTATTTACCCTAACTAAAAATGCATCATATCCACATATATTTGTAGTAGGTAGGATGTGATGTAATTCAATGGAAACCACTATCTCTCTCCTCCCCCAAAATGATAGGAAACATTCACATTCTTAACATATCAATAGACTTAGTATTAGAAATATCCGTAGACATATCCTTAGACATGTCCTTATAAATTTGATTATGCATATCACTATCTTTCTCACTAAATTTTTATTATCCAAGATTCTATAGGATTACTCAACACTAAATTAATATCACCTTTAGTGACACTAAAATTTCATTAACTGGTATCACATATTAATATAGGTATTTTACATATATAAAATAACAATCCATGCTATAATATTATATTTCAAATTACATTATAATCCTATATACATAATAAATTGGTTCATAAATTAATTAAATCATCTCCTACTAAGTTATTAATAACCTTAACCCTTCATAGACATATCATACAAAAACCTCTTCTTCATAGATTAGAAAAAGAAACAAATAAATTGGTGATTTAAGATACACAGTAATGGTAAACAATGTATATTTCAATATATCATTATAATAAGGGTACAAGAATATGAGAATTTTATATGAAAACCTCATGCTTCAAGTCATAGATCATAAAATTGATTCATGGAATAAATAATTTTAATTCATAATATATTAATCAAAATATAATCAAATTAAATAATAACCGAGTGAATAACACTATTTTAAGACACATATTTATGTCACACACATATTTATAAAAAATCATAACTTAGTTAGGTAAGGCTCACTGCTAAAATGGACATATTGGATTGGGTTCACTCCTTAAGTAATCATAGTAGTGTTGGTGCACTTCCTATACTATCATAGGAGATTGGGTTCAATAAACAAACCATAATAATATTCAGGGATCACTCATAAAAATATCATTTAGAAGAATTATTACTGAACTAGGTTCACTCCCAATTCTTGACCTATCATTCTCATGATATATGTAACATTACAAAATGCATTGTAGAGAGATATATGACCCACCATTTACACAATTAAAATAATACATATGTTTTCATCAAGATCATAAAACATTTATCATATTATAACACCTGAGATTAAATTTAGATTATAAAAATTTCATCATTTTATAACTTGTGGTAAAGAAATAGGGTTTATAAACATTTCATCATTTATTCATAGCATTACCCATAAGAAAAGAAGATTTATAAAAAATATTTCATCACAATAATATACCATACAAATAAAAAATAATTATCGTATCATTTTATCATATCCATAGTTACTTATATGTATCATCAATGAATTTTATATTAGTTGGAAAATAATTTCCCAATATAATAAATATTGTTTCTTGAGGAGATTATCCCATCGATTTTGAAATCACTTTTTAAGAATTAAAAAACTAATTTAACAAGAAAATTTATTTTAATATTAACATGAAACCAGGTCAACTATTTTTTAAAGAAATTATTTTTAAATATATTTGAAAATATCATTCATATGGTAAATAATTAAATAAATATTCATTACACATTTTCAGGAAAAAGTCATGAGCACCACATTTAGAAGATGATTCGAATATTCCTTTTAAACAATTTTTTTAAAAGTGAAACGTATGTAAAAATATATTAAATTAATAATTTTATTATACTAAAAACGATCATTAAACCATTTTTTATAAATCATGGGCATGAAAATAAAGGTATTGTCGACCGAAGAGAAAAAGAAATTTGGTTTTATAAAAAACAATTTTTAACTTTTGAGAACATAAATGGAGTAAAATGAAAGAGAAACATGTATTTTAATAATATTAGATAGTAAAATAACATAAATGAGTATCATGGTGTATATATCACAACATTTATTCATCATAAATTTAATCATAAACAATCTTGATAAAAAAATGACATTGTAACATAAAACTGTTACCACATGGGTATCTTTTCAAACATAAGCCCAATGAAATATGGAACATTATATGGATACATATTTCCAATAACATCTGGAGAATAGTTATAATATAAGTTCATTGATATTATATAAAACATATGAAAGAAGAATGTGGTGTTTCATGAATTCATCCCATCGAAATAAATATAAAGTATCATAACTTACATTATTTGGTATCATTTGAATAAAAAAACCAATATGTAATAACATTTAATGAAACAATAAATATCCTGGTTATAATTTAATCCTATATATAAATTTTCAATTGATATATACTTATATACCTCATAAAATTATATGGGATCATAACATAACATATGACCCAAATATGTTAATTTGATATGATATTCCAAAACCATATGTCTTGTCATAAATCATACTCATTTAAAATTACCATATAATATGGGAACCATATTCATATATGTGTGTGTCTTTGTGTGTGTTTTTTTTTGTTCGTGTTTTTTCTCATTTTATATTTTACTATACATTATATAATTATGACACATTTATTGACAATTCCTTGTTAAAATTATGCATCGTGTAAAAACTGGTTCATTTTTCATGTAAGTTTTGTTTTATTATTTTATGTCCTTCTATTTTGACCATGGTTTTATTATATATATGTTCAAACATGAAAAAATTATCATATTAATTAATTATATATGTACTTAGAGTAGTCCATAGAATTTATAGATAGAAAATGAATTAGATCGTTCATGAAGAAGGTAGATCATACATATGCATTAATGTTTTTAATATTTTCTCGATGGATTATATGAAAGGGATTGAAATAATATATCGACATTAAATGGTTATAATTATGTTATATATATCAAATATATTAAATATTTTTTTCTTTGTTGACTTCTATATAAATAAAATGTAAAAATGAATCATGTCATATCCTTTGGTGGTATCCCACCCTACATACAAGAGACCTTATCGTATTCCCACAAAATGGAAATTATGAAGTCATATGTTGAATTATAATACCATAATGATATAAATTTTATAAATATCTTATATAAACATAAAATCTTTTATTATCTCCATCTTTTAGATGATGTGATGGGAAAAAATTACAGTAGTACATGAGGTGGTTGTCTACCGTACACGTGATATATATTACTGATTCCCACTTGATGAAAGTAGGGATAAATGTACATCATTACATTAACTTAATTAAATAAATATATAAATTTTATAATGGTGTTATTATATTTTAATTATTAGGATGTGAATTCTTTTGGTAAAAAAAGAAGTGAGAAGAGTGAGCTTATAGAGTACAATTACATTTAGATATAATGACATCCTTTATATCTATTAATGAGGACCATATTCTTGTTAAATCATGATTAATAGAATCCTTATACAATGCATAACAATGAGGGGAATTTGTTTTGGGTTTTTTTGACAAAAATTTCTTATTATGTGTGACTAAGTTAAAAGTGGAAGTGCCATTTTAAAATTGTAGAGCAGTGAAAATGATGTTGAGTAACCCACAAAGAGAGGTAACTCCTACCCCATGTTCCATAGAAATTATTAAATAATGGGGAGCGATTATATGGTACATAAAATCCTTAAAATAGTAAAATTAATATGTTTTAAATATATTATTCTTTTATCCAATATATGTTCTCATTTTTACCATTATATTTTTTTTCCACATTTTCTTTTCTCCATTAATTTTGATTGTTAAATTATCATTTATACATAAAAATATAATGAGACATATTATAAAAATTCGTCCCAATTATTATATATTTTAATTTATTGTTATTAAATAATAATTTAATGTGTATTTTAAATTATTTATAACTCACATACAAGTAACATGCAAATATATATTTTAACCATTACTGGAATTTTTTATTTATTTATTTAATAATAATTTTGAGTAAAATATATCATCACTTTTATATATAATATTAATTATTGTGACTCAAAGTATGGAGTAAAGTTTTCCAAATTCAATTAACTTATGTAGAAAATGTTATTTCAATGTTAAACCAATTGACAATGAGAAAGTCAGGTTTCCAAATATAATTTTTTAATACGAATTTAGTGTTTTAATCTCAAATATAAAATTGAAATTTTTTATAATGACCATAATCGTTTTAATAATTATATAATTTCACAGATTTTAGTTTTATTTTCTCAATGCATATGCATCATTAAAAATTCATCAAAGGAATTTTTTTTTATAAAAATTAGAATTTTTTATTCTCAAAAAACTAAATCCATTTTTAATATTATCCAAAATAAAATATAAAAAATGGTTTTCACAATGATTCCAAAATCGAATTAAATTTAACAAAATAGGATTTGTTAATTCTTAAAAAACTATTTTTAATATATTTTCATAAGGAGAAATAATTTATTTTTAAAAAAATATTCAATTAATATAAGGACAATAAAAAATTAATTAATTAATTAATTATATATTTTATTTATCTAAAAATATTATACACAATAAAAAAATTTACCCATATTTATAACACGAAATTTATTGGTCATGTTATAATGTTTAATAAAATTAAAAATAGTATGTTGTGGTTTGTTGAAATGTTATGTTTCATGTAATGAAATATATCAAAGAAGCATAATATATATCAAAAAATATTTAAAACCATTATAATTGATATAATAATTGACACTATCATATATATAATATCTTCAAATTTAATCTATGATGTCAATCCAATAACATTATATCCATTTTTGAAATTCAATGACTGTAATGTTCTAAAAGAATTATACATGGTACTCGATTGTACAAAAACATGAAAATGGAGTCATGAAGAAAATTAGAGTGGCTTCTCACTAGGTATACACCATTTTATTCATCTAAATAGTTAGAGAAATTATAAAATACAAAAAATAAACAAAACATATTACGATAAAAGCCCAAAAATGAGCATTCTAAGAGAAAGATGAGTACTTTCACAAAATTAGTATACCTTTTCCCATAATATCTAAAAATTAGGTCAAAAATAAAAAATGATATAAAGGAAATTCGACATCCTTTCAGACCTATAAAAAAATTGGGGTAAACTCTGTAGATCTATTTTACAATTGAAAAATTTGATAACCACTTTATTCCTTTCATTCTAGTTCAAATATTTTTGTGAAATACAAGAAGGTATAGTTTTAGGGTACTTGAACCCTTTAAATAATTGGAACCCACATTGAAATTTTCATTTTTATTTTTCATTATGTTGTTTCAATCAATATTATCATAACTAAATTGATTTAAATTTGGATATGGTGATGGTAAATGTTTGGCATATCTGGCTCACATTTATCATCCAATGATTATATATTTGAACATGTACTCATGTTTATCATTCCATTATCACATGGACATTTATCAGCTTATTGTTTTTATATATGTCCCATAATTTTTTCTCCCTTTAACAAAGTGTAGTAATATGTTTAAATGATAGAGGATTGATTCAACCACATATTTTTTGCTCATATTTTTAGACATTATGAATCAATTAATTTACTATCATTATGTCAGATTTTGGGTTTTATTATGAAATTTATTATTAAAGGATTCATGGATTATAAAATGATAATTATAAATGAAACCAATTGGATTTATAAATTTATTATATTTCTAGAAGTTAATTTTGTCATATTTTGAGAAAATGTGAAAGGAGAATAAAAACCATATATTATATCATATTTATTATAAATTAAAATAGGAATAGATTGGAATATTGTTATAAGAAATAATAAATAGACATAGGTAGTTAGATCATAATATTTATATAGTTATTAAATTCAAGGCATATATCATCTAATATAGAAACTTCATGAAATTCACCAATATGGAAAACCATTTCCATTGGAAAAATATATATCATTTACACCATTTTTCCTTAAAATATCATATTTTATAAATCCTAAACTAGTTTATTGTTAATAGCCAATACTTTTAAATGTCAATGAAGTAATTCCATTCATTACATGACTTCATGTTTCCACTTTCCTCCCATAAATACATCTAAAAAATATTATTGAAGTATTTTGGTACTGATATATACAAACTAGTACGTGCATTCTATAATTCAGTGAAATAAATAATGTTCCATCCCTTTCTCTTAAGAACCAAATCATGTATTTCACTCTATAATTGATAACTGGGTAATCATACCACCAAATCCTATACTGGTAACAATGTGTTTTTGTTAATGTAATTTGACATTATGATCACTGGGTGGGGACTACAAAACCATACTCTAGAAATTCAATCATTCCACAAAATACAATTTTGGTTAGATTGAGGCTTACTCTAGTGATAAATAATATTCTATAGTCAAAATTTCAAAATATCCTATGAAAAAAATTCATAGAAAAGATCTGGTATCATCGTCCCATGAGTATTTTTGTGTTGAACTTGTTTGTACCATTGTGACTTCCATAAACTTAAACATTGATAAAATAAAATCCAAAATTCAATTTTATTTGACTGTGAATTTACTTTCTATATCCCAAATATGCTTAATTATATTTAGTAATAATGTTTAGGTAGTAATTTCTGTGTATATACATCATAACTCAATATATAATTATCCGTCTAAACAATTCTCACCTAGTAAAAATATGTGATAGTTGGATCTTTTAAAGGTGGTTATAATGTAGATTATTAAAACATATTTTCTATCTAAAAACCATTTCACCCTTAGGGGTATATATTTTTCTAAAAAATATAATTATCTTTAATAAATTATGCAAAACACTATGAAGATCTACTCATGGGAATCAACCTTGATTTAAAAAACATATAAATAAAGATAAAATTATCAAAAAATAAACCTAATATAAATATGTGACAAATGAAAAAACACTTATTTTTAGTGAATGAATATGTCTTCTACATCAACGATGTAATCAAATAATCTTGAGTGAGATAACTTCTTTTTTGGAACATTGAGGTCAACATCTAATCCTCACCTATGGTTGGATTTTCCAGACATCTCTCTAGTAAGGTAAATTTATAAATGTGAAAAGGATACATTCTTTTGATAATATAATATAATTGATTTAAAGAAACTTGAAATTACTTTTTAGATATCAAAAAAATCCTTGATGATACTATATAGATATATTAAAATATACGTCTAATTCTATAACATGATCCAAATAGTTCTTAGTAGAGACAATTTTCTAGTTATGTATCTTTATTATTCTTATTAATATACATGAAAGATTTCTGTGTGGTTGGAACAATGTGTGGTGGTGCTGAATTCAATCGTATGGGATCCAAGGACAAGACTGAAAAAAATTTCAACATAGCAATAAAATAGTATTCTTTGAAAATAATTTAGGATTAATAACCATTGATTTATAAGGTTCACCAAACCAAATACTATGAATATATAATGTTTTATTGAACCGCTTACATATCCTATAAATTTATAGAATTAATTAATGATAATATTTATTATGGAGAGTTACATTAAACTGAGATTTCATTTTACATCGTTATACAAATATGTTTTTTTCATTCCCTCCTTCATTAGTCATGTACCTTTCTTCTGGAGAGCCCTATTTTTTTTTCAATTCTCGTGACTTCATGATATTAGATTCATCTCTTAAAGGAATCATTTCAAGAAAATGTTTTCTAATTTATCAATGTATATCATAACATAAAACTCCAAGATATAAATTTCAACTTCTAAATGATTATTATCATAGAATGTGTAGGAATAAATGTTCACTTACATATAATATATCTGTTCTAATTAATCTACATGGAATTAATCAAAGAATATCATTTTACAAATGAAGTGATCCTCAATGAATCAAAATACCAAAAGTCTTATAGATTGTGACATATAGTGGTGATAGCGGATTTAATAGTTTTCCCACCCATTGATGCATAATAGAATAAGAGTTGAAATAATTTCTAGTTCACATGAGCTTTAAAAAATCAATATGGTACGACTGTTTTATTATGTAATCCCACCATCGCCACATAATCAAGTTATTCTCCAACATTATTCCTCAGTGGTCCTATTAATTGGTGTAAAAACATCCAATTGTCCATCATGGAATGGCCAAATCAATATCACTTTTTATAAAACTAATATCCTAAAAATATAATTAAATGGTGATAGTGTTATATGTTTATGAATATCCTATAATGTAAAAATTATCTTTAATTTTCATACATCCAAAGGATTATATTTATCTATTGAACATTGATGTTTTACATAAAAAATATTTTATACAAAGTGGATCTACTTATTATATTTTAATGATTCATATGGATCAAATAGAGTATGTTCATTAATCAATGATAAAAATACACTAACACTAAATCACATTATGTATGAACACTTAATATGGGAGTTAGTCATGTTATCAATTATAGTTATAGTTGAGGCTTGGTATAATGGGATGTTTGTAAAATTTACCATATTTTTTTATATCATGAATGATTAGAGAGAATGGTTTATCCAATACAACACTCAGATGAAATTTCATGAGTCAATTACCCTAGATTTTTTTCATTTAAGAACTAATGTTCTCCCATTTTGGTTGTGATCTAAGACAATATAACATAGAAATACTTAATAAGGATGAACTAGGCCTTTCCCCTTTAGATTCTGCCTAAAATATTATATGGACGGAAAAAAATTTCCATTCCCATGTTTATCAATATTCTATTTTCTATTTGGGAATCAATATGGACAGTGTTAAAGGTTACCACATTCAACAACAAACTCATTTGGAGGCAGTACACTATTATAATCATGGTCATGAACGATACTAGAAAAATTGGGTGGTTTTTCCATGGGGGAATAATTCCAACCACATTAAAAAAATTCCCTTATTATAATGGTTTCAAATATGTAGTCCTAATCCAACAAGTATTTTAGGTTTTATGTCATATTGGTCGCCTTGTTTATGTCTCTTCAATTATTGGTATAATGAAATTTATCAGCTGATGTTTGAAAAATAATATCAATCATATTGTGGGTGTCTTGACATATTTCCTTCCTCACCAGCCAAAATAGCTCCCCTTAATGTTGAATATTCATTTCATCTTCAACTATTTTTTGTGTGGAGGAAATTGTTCATCATAAATGTACCCAATGATTAGATAAACATTTAAAATTTGTACATCTTTGAGTTATATGCTAATCACTAATTTAAATAATTATTTTTTTTTGTCTCGAATATTTATAATTATTATTTATGGGATGGTGTTTTTCTTATAGTTAGGAAACACAATGAATCCAAATACTATCTATAAAAAATATCACCATGATATCATCCCTAAACAATTTATACCCTTGATGCACCTAGAAGATCCAAACCTGATTCAGAGTAGTAAAACCTCTATGGCCATGATTCATATTAGAAGAATTACTCAATATATTCTTATTAGTGAATATCATTAAGAGAAATGAACATATATGGTTCTTAGGGTCTAGAAATATCTCTCCTTTCTATGGAGAAAGTAAGTTATATTCTATGATGTAACCGTATGTATGACGAAAATCCTTGAATAATAATCCTACCAAACTTGTTTTTATTGATACATATAATGGTGTTTTTTATTCCAATTTCATGAATGATTCTATGGATTATATGTAAAAATTGGGACATAGTTAAGAAACTCAAATCCATAAATGGGGTGTTTATCTAATAATAGATAATCCTATGTCCCTAATCTAAAATAATATGATAGCAATAAATGTTCTTTGAGTATATGGTGAAATTAAATGGCTTTAATATTGTGGATAATATTTATACACCTTACTGTGTGATCCTAACAAGTTAATTCAATATTTTTATATATAAAGGACTATAATATAACATGTGATACCGTTTTCTTTTGAAATTGAATAATGTATATAGTGATAGATTATTTTTTAAAAATATGGAAAATTATAATAGAAATAAAAAAAATCATCCTCCTACCAAAAAAAATAATTGGAATTAGTGAAGTTCCGATTAAATATTTTTGAAGGGCTCGCATATATTCTATGTGGTTAAAATTGTTATAGAAATCTCACATGTTTAATTTTATGTTTGTTTTGTTTGTTTATATAAAAATAAAAAACATTCATATGTGAATGAAGATTTATATAATCCTATATTTACTATTATTTATTAATCAAGGGCACCAACTAGTGTATTTATATTGCACTATCCATATTGTGAAATATATAATATTCTTAATTTTTATATAAAACCTTTTTTAGTGGGGGTTAATTTCCTAAAATACAATCATCAATATGATTGGATACAAAATAGAAAAATAAAATATTCTATGAATATATTTCATAGTTTCTAGATAGGTCATTGTTATGGATAAAATATTTATTTTTGAAATCAGGATTGAGTTCCTTCCTAGCTACATCACATCCTCTTGTTCAAGAGTTTCATTATGGAAGTATAATAACTAAATTAATAACTAAAAAATAAATTTTTATTTGTATAAAAGTAGTATTTAATTGATAATAAAATATTGGTGATCGAAATAATATATATCTTGGTTATCCTTAAAAAAATCACTTGGTATTAAGTTGTAAAATTCATATAAGAGAATAAATATTTATATGATGGTGCTCAAGTTCTTTGGAGTAAATAATATTATCTTCTATGTTTACCTCATTCCATTTTTGAATAATCATCACAAATGGGTTTATTATCCATTCAAATTCCAAGATTCACTAAGAAATAAAGTAATTTTTTGGTCTAGAACCTCTCATATACTTGAAAATTATTATTGGATAATATTACACATATGAAGTAATATAATTGAAATAATGGACTATTAGGATTCCTATGAATAGTTCCTTGGTATTATAATCTAATAATATTTTATGATTGTAATATGAACTCTATTTCACAACAACTTACCATGGTGATGATGAATGATATCACCAACCCTCATTATCCCATTCATACATGATAAATATATATTAATTTAGACATATTCATTGAGTTGATTCTATTTATCCCAATGGTTGCTCCATCTACTCTCACCTGTGGGAAGGGGTTAACAAACCTCGTTTGTGGTCCTAGGTAATAGAGGTACATGAAATATGATCAACTTTATATATCATGTGGATAGTCCAAATTATTAATAATATATAACTATTGAAATATCCATCATTATGAAGTTTGTTTCACTTTTATTCAATAGATAAATAACCTTTTAAAAAATATGGTTACTAATAATTTCCTTTTATATAAGTGGTATCACAATTTTAAAACCATAAAATTGCATAAGATATGATATCAATACCCATGAAATCCACTATTAGATGAAAAAAGGATTGAAAATCCAGAAAATAAAGAGTTGTTTCATTGATTATTTCTAGAGATGTATGGAAAAAATATATTTAAAATAATGTTGGATAAGTCAATACAAAATCAAATAATTTATTTTTATTATTAATGAGGTTGTACCAATAAAAATCACTTCATGTAATTATCCCAAATTATACATTCCTGACTATTCAGAAATATTTTATGATAATTTTACAAGTGTTTGATCCTATAAAGATGAATCTATATAGTATTTTAATTAATTTAATTGTATTAAAAGAATAATATTTACTATTGGAATTAAAATTACATACGAATCAGTGAACGTCCATCTTTGGGAAAATGGATGACACCATTATACTCAAAGGACCATTCTAGGATTGAAAAGTGTAGTATGTGCAAGTTCTAGTGTATGTGTACAAGGATCCAATCCTTGCGCAAATCCCTGAGCAACAAATATGAGGAGATTTATCATTCCATCCCACAAATACACCATTAATTATAATGAAATCACTTTTAAATTTGATGGGATAGAAACAAGAAATCAATATAGTTGTCTATAGGTCAATACACACTCAAATAAATTCTACACCAAATATAATGTCGAATTGGTTCCTTGCACTATTAGAATCATATCGTAAATTATGAAGCTAAATAAAAATCCTATTACATTCTTATAATATATTTTTCATGTCACTGAAGATATTGTATATAAATCGAATCCCCCCCACTTCTTTGTGGTGAATCTGTACAATGTTAAGACTGACTCTATTGTGTGAAATACCAATATTCTGCGACAATGAAAAAACATGTGAAACCCAATTTAGAGACTCTAGAGAGACATGTTACTTGTGATACAATGATTGAATGGGACTTTAGATTAGTATTCATATCCAAACACTTTTTAACACGTGTTGGGGGCGCCCAATGGATCCATATGCATGAAACACTAACCTTGTGTGCAGCCCCCAATCTTGAGTGCACCCCAACCACCATTTTGAGACTCCATAGACTTCACTACACTTCTGTTAGGGTACCTTGATTGATCAATAATTTCATATAACATCCATACCTTGCACACACTTCTTGTTTGAAACCCTCAAAAATTGCGTGAAACAATTTTAGGATCCCCCACATGTTTTCCCCTATGCCTCTTGTGAAATCATTTCTATACCTATTTCTTCTCATTAATGGTATTATAATCCCTATTTCCTCTAAACATAGGAAATGTAACATGTAAATAATGAGTGACCACTCCTCCCATCGTTATACCATGGAAGTACCAAATCTAGGCCTCGACTAGAGATCCCTGAGAAATTTCACATAATACCTAAGGGTATGAAATGAGTCCCCCTCCGTTTATGTTTACTAATGTAAAAATTCCCTATTCAACATCATAATCATATAATGTTAAACTGATAAAAAACATACACATCACATGATATAAAACTGTAGATTTACCTTTTGTGGTGAACATTGGATTCCTCATGTATGCTCATTATGGGATGCCACCTCCTCCCACTATGAGACACAAACCTACAATATAAAACATATTCTATACACAATCCCCTATTAACCTATGACACAAGAACTGGATGATCCATGTATGAAACACATGGAATGAGAACCTCTTGGAATCTCCCCTATAGTAAACCCCATACTTCCCTACAGGTGGCAGTATTATTTCTCTTCTAGACCATTCAGATTCATAGCCATATATTACCTAAAATGTGACTATCCTGGTTTCTATAACAAAATACGAGACATGCACCATAGATCACCCTCTCACTTCCCCTTTTGGCTTCAGTATACTTAATTTTGTGCAAGAAGTGGATCATGTGATCTTCATATCTACTATATATTATTTTTTCAAATATAGATAATTACTCAAATGGGATTAAAGGTTAGTGTATATCATGACATTCCCAATATCCTAAACCACAATTGGGCATCGTATTCATTATAATCCCCAACCACACTATCAATTTCCACTTTTTATGTGTATGCACCAAAACATGTCAATATAAATGGGAATTTTTTCAAACTAACTGGGATACAAAGAAAGCCTATATATGTTCCAAACCCAACACTCAACTCACCCCAATGTTCATTGGTATGCATCCCTAATGAGACCACACCTCACATAGACACCACATCGCCTCAGGTTTCATCACTAAGCATAATGTGTAAACCCCACACCAACTCCAACCATGTGAAATACTCTTGTGAAGGGTTGATTTCTTCTTTAATCCAAATATCATCCCACTTTAATGATCCTTTTTCAACATGAAAATTCCAATACATTACATTAAACGTCAAAGATCTATAATGAATATGACCTTAAACTATGGCATAAAAATATGTGGGATTCGATCCCTATCATCAAACCAAGTTTCATTGGACACATCCATGAGGTTAAATCCTTAAAAATTGTAAGCATTCTTTCTCCTTCAAAGGTATGTAGATTCACATTCTACCTCAAGGGTAACTATCACCAATAGTCAATGTTTGATGTCTTACCTTAATTGGATAAACATCCTAGATAAACCTCCCTAGGGTTCCTGAAACATCCATCTAGGGTCTACCTGAAGAGAGTTATCACCAACCATTATATTGTAACATAGTCCCATTATGTGAAACACATCCTAGATATTTTTCCATGGGGTATTATGATCTCTACATCGATAAACATACATATTTTGAATCATCCCCCATAGGGGCTCACATCCATGATCTGCCTTCATGTGGTGTATTGATCATTTAACTTCATCTCTAGGTGTTTTTAAAACCTTAACCCAAACTATGTCCACATGATGTTATGATCTATCTCCATAATATGTATAACATGTGAAATATCACCAAATATAAACTCCATACTAAACATGGAATGACTCTGGTGAAATCCATAGAAGTTATTTTCCCACGATGTCAGTTACCTCATAAATACATAAAGTTTTTGTGCTGAAATCTATGGAATAATTCACATCTCTATCATCATTTCATTATTATTGGTGTGGGATACCCTATTTCTATTTCTAATAATCCTCCATTAGATTCCCACACATGGGGGAGAATACAAGTGAAAAATGTTCCTAGTGTCTAGACATTCCAGTGACACACAATATGAATATTGTCCTAAATTAAGGTTTCTACCCTTCCTTGATAGAAACAATGTCATGATAGAAGAAATATAATTGACCATGATTAATAATTAGATGACCTCGTCAATGAGTTCCATGATCATTACATTAATATATTTGGGAGACCCGGACTAGAAAACAAGTCTCAAGGTGGAATCCCATGAAAGAATAACTGATATCCCATCTTCCCATTTCGATCAAGGAGAATTCATTGCCGATGAAACAGATGGAAGTCACACACCTAAGTAAATTAGGAATTTATGGAAAGAAGAGAATCTATCACACACATACCAATGTGTGGACACACGGGAACACACCATATAAACTGTCACAAATAGAAATGGAGAACCTTATGTGAAACTATTATCCAAAAAATGGGGACCGGTAGCATTCGAGACATCATAGGATTAGAATGTCGTTGGATCGAGGTATCCAGTGATAGGTGACATTAATAATATGGTGGTTCTATAGTGGGACTCACTAGATATTGTTGATGTGAACATAGGGAGTACATTGTCTATAAAATCATCTTCAAGGATGCTTATGATCTTATCTAGATTACTGGACAATGTTGGGGCATCAAATATCGCTCTCGTTATACCTTGACGGACTGTTGAATCCACATGATTTATAGGCCTTCAACTACATGGAACTAGCTAGGCAATACTCACAGGTGCCGAAGAAGGAGAACTATTTATGTGAAAATCCTACATAACTGATCTACGACCATTAATTCTATGACATCCTCACATATTAGTTGACTATTCCCCATACCACCAACATAAATAATCCAAATGAGAGTGATGGACACCCTCGTACATCTGTATGTGTTGGAGGGTTTTCTTACAATAATGGATATTCCCTACTAGACCTAGAGGCATCAATACCTCCCCAATACTGCCTCTCCCAAGGTCCACACTGAGACAAATCACTCTAAATTTCAATTGTGAGTCACTTTAGGAGTCTCTCCACAATGTAATATAATGACTTGATCCCCTATGATGAGTAACTAGGGGATATATGTGTCCCCTTAGTCAAGACTACAAAATGGGCTCTGCCAAGGTGGGCTCACCCAGGTTCCATTAACTACATCAACAACTAGTCCTTTCGGCTTAAGAACATGTATACATTACCAAATACTCAACCATACCCAGTCTGAATGACCTAACACCAACATCAGGCACAAGACTAAGAGAATGAATGGAAAGGGGAATAATATTCCTAGTCTTTATTAACCCTTTCAACTACTGTCACATTCCTCTATACCCATATGGAGGAAGAGAGTAGATCCTTTTTCACCGGTTTGGGATCAAGTCCTCATCAGCATAAAAAATAAGTCTTTATGGTCTCTATTAATCTTTGGCATGACCAAAAGTCATTATGGTCAGAATATTGTTGATGGGTCACATTTTAGAGGTCCCCCCAACACTATCACCAACCCAATAAGAGGTCCTCCCCTCTCTCAAAATCAATATAAAGGTCCTCATCATGTCGTTGTAGCTCATGTAGAGGTCCTCCCAATATAAGAATTGATCAAATCATTTGTTCTATCTACGTCTACATCAACCAGTATGGAGGTACTCTCTATACCATTACTACTAAGAAACATGAAGGTCATATTCATGTCATAGCCTATCTGAGTGGAGGTTGTACACATTCATTAAATTGTTAGCAGGGATGTCATCCCCATGTTTCCACCAATCAAATCATAGGTCATCATCAAGATTTTGTTAACCAAAATGGAGCTATTATCTCTCTTCCAACTCATTAACATATAGTTCCACCTCTTGTCAATTTCGATAGAAATAAAGGTCCTCCTTATGCTCCAACAACCTAGTATGCTTGTCCAACCCATTATATCACCACCATCCAACATAGATATCATCCCTATGTTGTTACCACCCATAGAGGAGGTCATCCTCATTCCAACATCAATTAGAATGGAGGTACTCCCCATGAAAATAAATGTACAACCCTAAATAAAAATTTCATTGGATAATGGGAAATAAACTATCAAAGTTATAAGTGAATTACAGAGTGACAGAAGTTTATCATTGACATGACCGATCATTTTGATTCAGAGGAAGAAAACAACTTTATATTTTTATTCTCACTCCAACCATCATAACATGGGGGATGATCTAGACATGTGATGTTATCCATCATATATGATAAAATAAATTTGATCCCTAAATACACTTATAGGTATACATATGTGGAAGAGATTTAGTATCCCTTCCAGAGCTCAAGAAGTAACTATCTCTATTATCTCCTATCTTAAAATTTCCCACTACTCATGATATTTTATGGTTATTTTGGAATGGTATGACTCAATCAGATATTGAACATAATTAGTACCCACCTACAAGCATTGTCTCCCATGCACATGAGGTAGTGTTGAATACCCAGTTTTGTAGGGACATTATTATTTTATTGGGGCCACCAACAAGTGACAAACCAGAATACGGTGGAAAGAAAGCTCATGTTTTGGATCATATACCATCTAAATAGTGTTTAAAACAATCAATGTTAGTGATTACCCTATCTCTCATCGAACACCAATAAATGATTGAGACAATCGAGAATAGATTTATTCCTTGATTCATAATCCATATTAGAAACTTTGGCTACTAATCAGTTGTTTAGTATTATTATAGTAGAATAAGTTATCTAACTTTTATAACCTAAAGTCTTTCATTGTGGTCCAGGTAGCCTATTTCTTGCAATAAATTTAGGAAAATCTTCACCACCTTTGTTACTATTAATAGGCTTACCCAATAAGCTATGACAACCTCAATGATATCAATCATATGTAAAAAAATGTTGATTTGGAATTTCTCTAAGTGAATCAGCACCCTGGTTCTCCCGACTATTGTTAGACACTTAAATATATATGTGTTAATAGCCTCACAGTTCTTCACAAAATCATGGAAGAAATGTCTCCTCATGTGCAGGTCAAAGGTTTAGGATAATATGTCACTCTCCAAATCATACCAATCCTATGACATCTTGATATACCCATTGACATTGGGAATTTTCCTCCGACGGAATTTTTAATGAACATGGTTGTTCCCATGTTTACTATGGATAGGGGCACTGATAGAGGGTATGATAGAGGAAACCCACCCTAGTTGTAGCACAAAAATAGGAATTCCCTCATACTGGGGTTCTCACCTTCCTGCAGAGATAGTTTCTCAACCTATTATATCTCTATAAAACAATACCCATAGTCAAACACTTTAACAATTGTAATGTGTAGGTTGGGTAATCTAATCCTTCAGATCCATATGACATTTTCCAATGAATTATTCTACTCCCATAGTGTTCACCTTACTCTAGTAGGTCATATATCATAAGAGGATCATTGTTGATCACCTTTCTAATTAGTTCCTAGATTACAGTACTACTAAATGGGATTCCATTTCTCCTCTACTATGGTAGCACCAAGTATTCCTTGGAAAATTATCTCTAGTCGATCTAATTAGTACCACACATCTTAATTGGATTTTGATTGATGTTTATGGAATGAAACCATTGGATGAGTTTACAAATCTACACAAGAAGCATGATCATCATCTTCTAGTACCGGATCAAGACACTTCATGAGCCTTCGAGCCAACTTACCAATTCGAATAGAATTTCAAGACCATGGTGGTTTTGAATCCTCATCAAGATACATATCAATTCTATGAATACATGATAGAAACACTCATCACCCTCTTAAAAAATCTAGAAATGTGACAGTTGGAAATCCAACATGTTGGTAAGTCATGATGTTCATGGGTATATGACATGGGTGAACTGATGGATTTTGGGAACCATAGCTTTACCCCATTTAATGGGATGAACGCTCTATGGAATCATTTTTATCACCTCATCTCTATTTATGGGAATATATTGCAAACCCCATGGAAATATATGGCTAAAAGATCTAAAATATTTTCATGAAAATGGAAGGAAAGGCGTTCATCTTTTACAACATGTTGCACATATATTCTATAACTAGTTGATAAGACCATCATAGTCAGTTCCTCTTCTAGTTTAGCTCCACCATTTGTATTAAAATAATTGTAGACCATTTTATGTTTAATGATAACTTTCATGAATGAGTCCCATATTTTTTTTGAAAGTGTAAAGGCTTCACATATTCACTTTACCTGAAACTGGCTCATGATCAGATGCTAAATATCTGTGTGGGGTACACCAAGACTAAGATGTTCCATACCCTTAACACATAAAAATCTTTATTTGGTTCTGGTATTTTTCTATAAAGTCATAGTGATTGGGGTTTTCCTTAAATCCAACCATGAATTCTCATAAACTACATCATCCCACTCATGACATAAGATCCCCAAAAGTTGTGATTGTTAGTGCAGTATAGTTAGAGACTAACAAGTCATTATTTTTGTTGTCCCTTTTCTTGTTGAGACTCCCTGAGTGAAATAGAGTCATCAAGATCATCTTATCCCTTCATAGAATCAACAGGAACAACCTTACCATGAAAATCTATCTAGAAGATTGAATATGGCTTCAACCCCCCCCCCCCCCAGTAGGCTTTATCCCCTCATAAGGGATCCTCACAGAGCACCTTTCCAAATCATAAGGAAGTTCACCTATTATTTTAATGATTCACATCTACCATGTAATTTCTACAGTTCCCTAGAGCAGGGTTTTCTGAAGCATCCGTAGTGCAATAGCCCCATGAAGCCAACTGTACTGGTCACCCTGAACGTTTCTATTACCAAAATATCCACATACATACAATCACACAATACAATTTCATCAATAATTGGGTCCAGGATCAAGTGGATAATGGTTAGGTCATGTTGGGAAATGTCCTGATATTGGTGGCACATATCCACTACTTTCCAATAAAATGAATACACATCAAAATTGTTGTACTCAAATTCTCAGAAGAGTATGTTGTAATGAAAATGTAAAAAAAATATCCTTAACTAGCGATGAATCCATCTCACACACTCATTGATTTCATGCCATTGGATTTTTGAATCGGGCTTAGGTTCCACCCTACTCTGGAATATCCCAATACTGATGGGAAGGAGTGACCCTCCAAAATCATTGTTGAAATAATAGACCACCTCAAACTATTCAAAATTTGTGAATATCCGGAAATCCCCCCCCCCCATGAGTGCCTTCAGATAATGATATAGAATGGATGGTTGATTAAATTTAAACACCCATAATTCGCATACCAATATCTTGAGTCCATCTCTAGATTATGTTGGGTCCTTTTATTAAGTGTTTCACAGAGCTCAAAAGTCACAATCCTCTTGGATATCTATGTCAGATTTCCCACCATATATAAACATGTTAAATAATCATATAAATAATAGAGACTACACCATGATCTGATACATCTAGTTAATGTTATGCCTTATCTCATCGATAACAAACTGATAGTGGTTAACAGTGAGTTTGTAACATCCCAAGTAAGTAATGAATAATAGATATTTTTATCTATGTCTATTAATGATTAAGATAGTGTTATAGAGGCTTAAAATGAAAATAAATACAATCTTATGCATGGGATACACTAATATTCTTAAAAGATTGTTTTAATTCCTTTTTATGGCAAACCATTTTTGAATCTATATTTTGACAATTTTATAAACTATGTTTGTCAAAATAAACTTATCCTTTATGATTGGGACATCAAAATTTACCTTGTGTGAATTAATGGAATTTTTCTGACAATGTTCATTTTTTTAATGAATAGTGAAAAATACTGCATTTTACATCAAAATTGCTTTTTAATCTAATTTAGTTATATGATTAGATTATGTTTTGAATTGGTTTTGAAGTGAAATTAGAATATATTTTTACCATTTTATCCAATGGTGGTCATTGGAATCAATTTCACTTTAAAATTAGACTTAAACTGGTGTCAATCTTTTGATACTTTTTGTTTTGTAAAAACACGCTATTTGCTCTGGCAGTGGGAATTAATTATTAAATTAATTAATGTGACTTATATGATTTTAATTTTGTAAAATAGACTTCATTTTTGAATTCGGAATATCAAATATATCTTAGGGTGAATTTTTGGTAATTTTCTGAAAAACTTCAATTTTTGATGAATAGTGAAACCACTAAGTGGTAATCAAGCAAACTGATTTTTCAGTTAAATGAAAGTTTACCACTAATGTGTATTGAATTTTGAAAATCCGACATACATGGTTGTCATTAAGAAGTAAAATGTGGTTCAATGAGATTATAATAATTTTTGGGTGAATAGTAACTTATTAAGTTCTTAATCGCGATTAGTGGTAATTAGTGTAGTTTAAGGTATAAATAATACTTTAATAAAATGAAATGACCTAGACACATGTCCCAACCTCATTTGTTGTGTCACGGCCGACCATGGCATGCCATGGGTCAACTTGGGGACCCCATGGATCCACTTTTGATGGGAAATGACATAAATTACTTTTTATTTAATGTTAAAGTGAAAATGACACAAACATAATATGTTTTACGAAAACAATTTTTAAGTTGGGTTATACAAGTCCAAATTTTGATTATAAATAGTCCTTGGAAATCTAGAAAGATTTCCTATATCATAGTACTTGTTTTATAATTTTTAGACATTAGATAAATTAATTTAGTTATGACATAATAATGATGCAACGATGACATCATTATTTGACGATTTAAATAAAATGGAATGATAATGAAAAATCTAAAACCTACACATGGCCAAAACCAATTGGAAGATTGGATTTCAAACCCTTATCACCTTATCCACGAATTACATCAATGTGGGACCTTTTAAAACTGAAACACATTTTCCAATAAAGTAATGTTTCTTTACTTTCCAAAAGTTCCCCTCCTCTCTTCTTATAAAAGGCCCCCACCTCTACCTCATTTCAAACACTCTTCAAGCCTTTGACTCGGCCAACCCCTGACCTTTTGCTCTCTCCACATCCCTCTCATCATCCTAGAGGATTCCCTTTGGGCATAATCCTTTCAAAGGAAGCCTTTAGGCTCAAATCAAAACGAGTTACACTTTTTAAGGTAATTCGTTCTCTCATGATCATTTGTTTTATTTTGCTTCTCCAACCCCCTAAACTCTTTTTATTTACTTCTTTTGTAACAACACCAGTATCTTCAATATACTAGGATGTTGTTATATGATTTATTTGAGCTACACTCTCACACAACTACATCAAATGGTTAAAGAACATACGGTTTCCGTGGATGGAGAAATTCTGCCTCCCGAAACGATGATTGTTCAACACTCATTTAACACCTTCAAAGGTGGCCATTATGATGTCACTATTTTTATATATGATATATAATATTTTTATTTTTTCCTTAAGCTTCTGTTTTTCTTTCATTTTGGTCATACCTTTATGGTTTCCATTATGGGTAAACACGATATCTTCATTTTAGGAAGTGCGGACTACCGCCCCCTAAAAGTGATTTGATTCGTTAATACCATATGTGGGATGTGTAAAGGATAAAGTTAATGATATTATATATTTTATTATACTGGAATTATAATATACTGTTATATCATTATGATTCCATTCCAGAAAATATGAAATAGAAATGGAAGTAGCGTTCATGCGTACGTACGACTTACCGTCTCCATGAACGGTGCATTTCATTTCATACCTCTAAATTATGTAATATTATAAATGCATGTATGTACTGGATATATATGACATATATGATATCTAAATCATGAATACCATTCTGGATATAATGAACCTTTGACCAAATTAACAACATGTAAGTGTAAGAAGTCTATTTTTGACTTAAGAACCAAATTCCGACAAAATGAACATTATTAACATAACTGATTACATGATGTTCATAACATGGTATAAAAGGAATAATGAACTTGAAAAAGATTCATAATCATGTAGAGATTAACTCAAGTTCATTATTCAGGAGATTAAAGAACGGTCGAGTCAAGTCGGATAAGAGGTATGGGACTTCGTCTCAATCTCCTTTCGTTGAGGCATATTTTATTTTATACACAACTTTCTTTTATACGGTGTATAAACCACATTGACGTTTACGTTTATTCAAAAGGAATATTTTTTATACAAAGAGTTTACTAAACGACAAAAGGGAATGTTTTTGTTGTACGTATGCGGCGATAACGACTTCTCTTCCGTCATGACCGTTATTTGAGTTTCGGCTTCCTCTACAAGCCATACCTTCTTTTTAAAAGAAAAAAAATACCATGTTTTACTTTTTTTTTATTTTGGTATTGAAAATGGTTTTCATAATGTTTTTATATCAATGTGTTGTATTGATATCTCGTAATTGAAATGTGGAAATTTTATGTTTCTTTTATGCATGTTTTATGTAATATGATTATGTTATGGTTCTTGGGCGTTATTATGAAGACGGGTGGTTCCGTGATAAACCAAGGGCGGGTGAGCCCGTTATAGCTCTCCAATGCATTGGGTAACGCGAATGAGTGAAACGTTAAGATTTCTCCGAAGAGATTTTAGGGAATATACTGTGATGGTTATTCCAAACGTAACCAAGAGGGTTACTCACTACGTAAGAATGTTATGAATGCCTCAAGTTACCTTTATGTCTTATGATTTCTATGATTTATTCATGATTTTATGAGGTTTGTTAAAGTGCCTATGTTTTATGGGTAAAGTATGATTTCATTATTATGTATATATGAACTCATGTTTCCTTTCCATGTTTTTTATAACCCATACTGAGTTTTTATGATCATCCCAAGTTTTTGAAATGTTTTTCACAGGTCAAGGGAAAGGTACATGATAAGATGATAGAGTCAAGGATGTGTCAAGAAATAATCCATGTTTTATTTTAAATGTGTTTCCATTGATGGGAATGAAGAATACTATCTTTATGTAACCACTTTGTTTATATGTGGAATGTAATGCAAGTTTTATGATCTAATTCTCTAAAACTCTAAACCCGAAAAGATCCTCAATGTGTAATCTTGTAATAACTCAAGATTAAGTAAGGTTTAAGGATGGGGCCTTATAGTTGGTATCAGAGGTCGGTTTAGATAACTTTAGGAGTTAGAATTCTATTAAATGATTATCCAAAAATATTTTTTTGAAATGATATAGCATTTAAAGATTACCATGTTGCTTCATCTAAGACATGTTTGTTCAGAATGGTTTTCCGCAGAGGAAATAGTGAAGCAGTGCTAGGAAGGCATACAGAAGGAAATAACCTTCTGAATAAGCATCCAAAAATGGTCGGAATTGGAACTGAACAGTTTGTTGCAGTAATGGTGCAGTTGACTCAAGCGATAAATGGCGGTGGTATCCATGCACGAGATCAGCTAGATCAACCGCAGAGGAACATGTCAGTGGTGGAACATTTCATGAGGCAACATCCCCCATCATTCAGAGGATCATCTGACCATGTGCTAGCTGAAGGGTGGATTAAAGCACTGGAGAATATTTTTGATGTCATGGGGTGTTCAGACAATCAAAAGGTTAGTCTTTCTATTTACCGTTTGGAGGGTGAAGCAGATCAGTGGTGGTCTATAGTTAAAAATATCAGGGACGCCGATGAGATTGATGCTCTTGACTGGGATGAATTCAAAGGTATGTTTCTTGAGAAGTATTTTTTTAAGGCTGTTCAACTTAGGATGGAAAAGAAATTCTTGGAATTGAGGCAAGAGGAAGACTCAGTGGATGCCTATGAAGAAAGGTTCACTCGATTGGCAAAGTATGCTCCAAATTTTATCCGGGACCTTGATAGTAAAATAAATTGTTTTTACTCAGGATTAAAGCCAAAGTATCCAAGGGCATTAGCTTCTCGTGAGTTTAAAAGTTATGAAAACTGGTTCGATGTGCTGAGAAGGTGGAAATGGAGTTCGCCGATGACCAAGTTTTCTATAACAACCAGCAGAAGAAGAGACCGAGGTGGCAGGAGAAAGGTAAGAATTCTTCAAAAAAGTCTGATGGTAAGACAACTAAGTTTCCAGTTTGTGATAAATGTGGCAAAAGGCATGCAGGGGAATGTCTTCTGAATTCTGGAAAGTGCTACCGATGTGGTAAGATGGGACATAAGGCTCGTGATTGCACTGAAAAGGACCAAGGTAAAGGTAAGAACAAATTTGATTTGCAGTTAGTGAAATGTTATAAGTGCAATGAGATGGGTCACTATGCAAACTAGTGTCCGACAAGGAGCTTGAGTGATGGGAAGCAGTTAGACTACAAGTAGAAAGGGGTGGTGAAATCCTTTGCAACTACTTCAGCAGATGTCGGGCCATCAAATGAAGTTGTATCAGGTACTTTGTTTGTTTTTTCAGATTATGCCAGTGTGTTGTTTGATTCGGGGTCTAGACATTCTTTCATCTCTGAAACCTATTCTAGTAAAATGGGAATACCATCTCATGAAATGACTCCTGAACTTTTGGTAAAAACACCTGGGGGAAGTGTCGAGGCAAAAAGAATTTATAAGAATCATCCTATCCTTATCTTTGGAAAGAACCTACTTGCAAACCTTATTGTTCTACCTCTAGTAGAGTTTGATGTTATCCTTGGTATGGATTGGATCTCTATTTACCATGCTAAGATTGACTGTAAAGCTAAAGAAGTTTCTTTTCAGAAAGACTTTCAGTTTGTTTACAGGAATGAACCCTTACTTTTGATAACATATCAAGAGGCCGAGAAACTTGTAAAAGATGGAAATGAATGTTACCTTGCACACGTCGTTGAAAATAAAGGAACTGTTCAGATTAATGATGTGCCAGTGGTAAATGAGTAGCCTGATGTTTTTCCTGATGAGTTTCCTGGAATAATACCAGATCGGGAAGTTGAGTTTACTGTTGACTTAGTTCCTGATGCTAAGCCAATTTCAAAACCCCCTTATCGAATGGCACAAATTGAACTTTTAGAGTTGAAGGAGCAATTGCAAGATTTATTAGAGAAAGGTTTCATTAGACCTATCACTTCACCATGGGGTGCTCCTGTTTTATTTGTTAAAAAGAAAGATGGTTCTATGAGACTTTGCATTGATTATAGAGCCTTGAATAATATCACTGTTAAGAACAAATATCCTTTGCCTCATATAGATGATTTGTTTGATCAGCTCCTGGGAGCTCAGTTTTTTTCAAAGATTGACTTGAGATCGAGGTACCATCAGCTTAAGGTCAAGGAGGTAGATATTCCAAAGACCGCGTTCCGTACGAGATATGGCCATTATGAATTTGTAGTAATGCCTTTTGGGCTAACCAATGCACCTTCTGTATTCATGGACTTAATGAATAGAATTTTCCATGAGTTCTTGGATAAGTTTGGGGTGGTTTTCATTGATTATATTTTGGTGTTTTCTAAAAGTAAAGAGAAGTATGAAAAACATTTAAGGGTTATCTTGCAAACCTTAAAAGAAAAGAAAATGTATGGGAAATTCAGCAAGTGTGAGTTTTGGTTGCAACAAATTTCATTCCTTGGTCACATTTTTTCTAATGATGGAATAACTGTTGATCCTGCAAAAACAAAAGTTGTGGAAGAATGGCCAAGACCCACAAATGTAACCGAGATTCGTAGCTTCCTTGGTTTGGTGGGCTATTACCGAAGGTTTGTTAGAAATTTATCACGGTTATCTAGTACAATGAATAAGCTAACTCGGAAGGGTGTTAAGTTTATTTGGACAAAAGAATGTGATGATTCTTTTCAGGAATTGAAAAGAAGATTGGTGAATGCTCCAGTTTTGGCACTACCTTCCAGGAATGGTGAGTTTGTTATATACAGTGATGCTTCATTGAAAGAACTTGGTTGCGTCCTAATGCAGAATGATCAGGTAATTGCTTATGCTTCACGACAGTTGAAAACTCATGAGGTAAATTACCCTACACATGATTTGGAACTAGCTGCTATTGTTTTTGCTTTAAAAATTTTGAGGCATAATTTGTATGGAGTAAAGTGTGAAATATATACCGATCACAAAAGTTTAAAGTATATATTCACTCAGAAAGAGTTAAACATGAGACAAAGGAGATGGCTGGAATTAATCAAGGATTATGATTGTACAATTCATTACCATTCGGGAAAAGCAAATAAAGTGGTTGATGCTTTGAGTCGAAAAAGTAATGCTTCATTAACAATGTTGCGTTTGGAACGTGATCCTTTGGTTAACGATTTGATGAAATTTGGCATAGAATTTGTTGGTGCAGGAAGACCTTCTGTTTTGTTTCAGGTATCAGTGAGATCTTCTCTATCAGATAGAATCAAGCAAGCAAAGAAGCAAGACAGTGAGTTGCAGAAAAATGTAGAGCTGGTTCAGAAAGGTAAGTTGCCTGAATTCAACATTGATAATCATTGCGTTTTGAGATTTGGGAAGAGATAGTGTGTGCCTTGTGATTCACAGTTGAAGAAGGATTTGTTATGTGAAGCTCATAGTTCTCCGTTTTCAGTTCATCCGGGCAGTACTAAGATGTATAGAGATCTGAGGGAGTATTACTGGTGGGATGGAATGAAAAAAGAGATATTACTGATTTTACTGTGAAGTGTTTGACTTGTCAGTAGGTTAAAGCAGAGCGGCAGTTACCGAAAGGGATGCTTAAGCCTTTACCAATGCCAGAGTGGAAATGGGAGAATATATCCATGGACTTTTTTGTTGGGTTACTGAAGACATCTCGAGGTAATAATGCAATCTGGGTTATTGTTGATCGCTTGACCAAATCTGCTCATTTCCTTTATATACGAGATAATTTATCTCTTGATCAACTTTCCCGTTTGAATCTTAAAGAGATAGTCAGGTTACATGGAGTTCCTCTCTCCATTGTATCGGATCGTTATCCCAGGTTTACTTCTAACTTTTGGAAAGGCCTTCAGAAGTCGTTGGGTAATGAATTAAATTTTAGTACAGCTTTTCATCCTCAATCAGATGGGCAGTCAGAACGAACAATTCAGACATTGGAGGATATGCTACGAGCTTGTTCTATGGATTATCAGGGAAGTTGGGACCAACATCTTTCTTTGGTTGAGTTTTCATATAATAACATCTTCCATTCCAGTATAGAGATGGCACCATTTCAGGCATTATATGGGAAGCGGTGTCGAACTCCAGCTTTCTAGGATGAAGTGGGTGAAAGGAAGTTGATGGGACCAGAATTGGTAGAAGAGATGGCATAAAAAGTTCAGCTGATTCAGAAACACATGAGAACAGCTCGGAGCAGGCAGAAGAGTTATGCGGATAACCGGAGGAAGGATCTATCTTTCGAGGTAGGTGATCATGTTTTTCTCAAGGTTTCTCCTTGGAAAAGTGTGATGAGATTTGGTAAGAAAGGAAATTTGAGTCCAAGGTTCATTGGACCATACGAAATTCTGGATAGAGTTGGATCAGTTGCATACCGAGTGGCTTTACCTCCGAGTTTATCTCAGGTACACAATGTTTTTCACGTTTCGATGTTGAGAAAGTATATGCCCGATCCATCTCATGTTTTCAGTCCAGAGGTAGTTCAGCTGGAAGAGAACCTATCTTATGAGGAACAACAGGTCCAGATTCTTGACCACAGGGAGAAAGTGTTACGGAATAAAGTGATTCACCAGGTAAAGGTTTTGTGGAAAAACCACATGATTGAAGAGGCAACATGGGAATCTGAAAATGTAATGAGGGATAAGTACCCCCATTTATTCGATAAGTAAATAAATTGCGGGGACGCAATTTTCTAAAGGGGGGAAGGATGTAACATCCCAAGTAAGTAATGAATAATATATATTTTTATCTATGTCTATTAATGATTAAGATAGTGTTATAGAGGCTTAAAATGAAAATAAATACAATCTTATGCATAGAATACACTAATATTCTTAAAAGATTGTTTTACTGCCTTTTGATGGCAAACCATTTTCGAATCTATATTTTGACAATTTTATAAACTATTTTTGTCAAAATAAACTTATCCTTTATGATTGGGACATCAAAATTTACCTTGTGTGAATTTTTGGTATTTTTCTGACAATGTTCATTTTTTAATGAATAGTGAAAAATACTGCATTTAACATCAAAACTGCTTTTTAATCTAATTTATTTATATGATTAGATTATGTTTTGAATTGGTTTTGAAGTGAAATTAGAATATATTTTTACCATTTTATCCAATGGTGGTCATTGGAATCAATTTAACTTTGAAATTAGACTTAAACTGGTGTCAATCTTTTGATACTTTTTGTTTTGTAAAAACATGCTATTTGCTCTGGCAGCGGGAATTAATTATTAAGTTAATTAATGTGACTTATATGATTTTAATTTTTTAAAATAGACTTCATTTTTGAATTCGGAATATCAAATATAGATTAGGGTGATTTTTTTGTAATTTTCTGAAAAACATCAATTTTTGATGAATAGTGAAACCACTAAGTTGTAATCAAGCAAACTGATTTTTCAGTTAAATGAAAGTTTACCACTAATGTGTATTGAATTTTGAAAATCTGACATACATGGTTGTCATTAAGAATTAAAATGTGGTTCAATGAGATTATAATAATTTTTTGTTGAATAGTAACTTATTAAGTTCTTAATCGCGATTAGTGGTAATTAGTGTAGTTTAAGGTATAAATAATGCTTTAATAAAATGAAATGACCTAGAAACATGTCCCAACTTCATTGGTTGTGTCATGGTCGACCCTTACATGCCATGGGTCAACTTGGGGACCCCATGTATCCACTTTTGATGGGAAATGACATAAATTACTTTTTATTTAATGTTAAAGTGAAAATGACACAAACATAATATGTTTTACGAAAACAATTTTTAAGTGGGGTTATAAAAGTCCAAATTTTGATTATAAATATTAATTGGAAAGATAAAAAGATTTCCTATATCATAGTATTTGTTTTATAATTTTTAGACATTAAATAAATTAAATTATTTATGACATAATAATGATGCACCGATGACATCATTATTTGACGATTTAAATAAAATGGAATGATAATGAAATATATAAGACCTAAACATGGCCAAAACCAATTGGAAGAGTGTATTTAGAACCCTTATCACAGTATCCACGAATTATATCAATGTGGGACCTTTTAAAACCGAAACACAGTTTCAAATAAAGTAATATTTCTTTACATTCCAAAAGTGCCCCTCCTCTCCTCTTATAAAAGGCCCCCACCTCTACCTCATTTCACACACTCTTCAAGCCTTTAGCTCGGCCAACCCCTGCCCATTTGCTCTCTCCACATCCCTCTCCTCATCCTAGAGGATTCCCTTTGGGAAGAATCCTTTCAAAGGAAGCCTTTAGGCTCAAATCAAAAGGAGTTACACTTTTTAAGGGAATTCGTTCTCTCATGATCATTTGTTTTATTTTGCTTCTCCAACCCCCTAAACTCTTTTTATTTACTTCTTTTGAAACAACACCAGTATCTTCAATATACTAGGATGTTGTTATATGATTTATTTGAGATAAACTCTCACACAACTACATCAAATGGTTAAAGAACATACGGTTTCCGTTGATGGTGAAATTCTGCCTCCCGAAACGATGATTGTTCAACACTCATTTAACACCTTCAAAGGTGGCCATTATGATGTCACTATTTTTATATATGATATATAATATGTTTATGTTTTTCTTAAGATTCTGTTTTTTTTCATTTTGGGCATACCTTTATGGTTTCCATTATGGGTAAACACGATATCTTCATTTTAGGAAGTGCAGACTACCGCCCCCTAAAAGTGATTTGATTCGTTAATACCATATGTGGGATGTGTAAAGGATAAAGTTAATGATATTATATATGTTATTATACTGGAATTATAATATACTCTTATATCATTATGATTCCATTCCAGAAAATATGAAATAGAAATGGAAGTAGCGTTCATGCGTACGTACGACTTACCGTCTCCATGAACGGTGCATTTCATTTCTTACCTCTAAATTATGTAATATTATAAATTCATGTATGTACTAGATATATATGACATATATGATATCTACATCATGAATACCATTCTGGATATAATGAACCTTTGACCAAATTAACAACATGTAAGTGTAAGAAGTCATTTTTTGACTTAAGAACCAAATACCGACAAAATGAACATTATTAACTTAACTGATTACATGATGTTCATAACATGGTATAAAAGGAATAATGAACTTGAAAAAGATTCATAATCAAGTAGAGATTAACTCAAGTTTATTATTCAAGAGATTAAAGAACGGTCGAGTCAAGTCGGATAAGAGGTATGGGACTTCGTCTCAATCTCCTTTCGTTGAGGCATATTTTATTTTATACACAACTTTCTTTGATAAGGTGTATAAACCACTTTGACATTTACGTTTATTCAAAAGGAATCTTTTTTATACAAAGCGTTTACTAAACGACAAAAGGGAATGTTTTTGTCGTACGTATGCGGCGACAACGACTTCTCCGCCGTCGTGACCGTTATTTGAGTTTTTGCTTCCTCTACAAACCATACCTTCTTTTTAAAAGAAAAAAAATACCATGTTTTACTTTTCTTTTATTTTGGTATTGAAAATGGTTTTCATAATTTTTTTATATCAATGTGTTGTATTGATATCTCGTTATTGAAATGTGGAAATTTTATGTTTCCTTTATGCATGTTTTATGTGATATGATTAAGTTATGGTTCTTGGGCATTATTATGAAGACGGGTGGTTCCGTGATAAACCAAGGGCGGGTGAGCCCGTTATAGCTCTCCAATGCATTGGGTAACGCGAAGGAGTGAAACGTTAAGGTTTCTCCGAAGAGATTTTAGGGAATATACTGTGATGGGTATTCCAAACGTAACCAAGAGGGTTACTCCCTACGTAAGAATGTTATGAATGCCTCAAGTTACCTTTATGTCTTATGATTTCTATGATTTATTCATGATTTTATGAGGTATGTTAAAGTGCCTATGTTTTATGGGTAAAGTATGATTTCATTCTTATGTATATATGAACTCATGTTTCCTTTCCATGTTTTTTTATAACCGATACTGAGTTTTTATGCTCATCCCAAGTTTTTGAAATGTTTTTCACAGGTCAAGGGAAAGGTACATGATAAGATGATAGAGTCAAGGATGTGTCAAGAAATAATCCATGTTTTATTTTAAATGTGTTTCCATTGATGGGAATGAAGAATACTATCTTTATGTAACCACTTTGTTTATATGTGGAATGTAATGCAAGTTTTATGATCTAATTCTCTAAAACTCTAAACCCGAAAAGATCCTCAATGTGTAATCTTGTAATAACTCAAGATTAAGTAAGGTTTAAGGCTGGGGCCTTATAGAGTTAGTTGATGAGTAGTATGATATTGTCAGCACCATCCAAAACCAAGTTCTATAGCTGGTAGAACCCACTATTCCTCCATCTACGGAGTGAACCCTTGTGGGAAGAAACATTTGTTGGACCTGATTTTCGATGTGTTGAAACTCCTAACAATAATTCCTATGAGGCTCTAAATCATTGAGGCAATATGAAAGATAGAAGAGATGTGTGAGGATCTTGTGGTGACTGTGAAGATTCCCCAATAGTTTGAAGATGAGGCTGCAGATGTATATGGATACTATGCTGAGGAAAATGAGGTAGCGGAATTTTAGTCTTTTATCTCATTCAATTCCAAGGATGAGGGTTCCCTCAAGTAAGGGAAAATTCAACTATTTTACATCCCATTCTAGTTCAGTAAAATTAAATTTTGACCATGTCTAGTAGAAAAAAGTTCCAGAATCTATCTCATCGTGACCCAGAAACTGAAAAAGTTGCGGCCAACTGAATTATATTTTAGTCCTTCTTGCCTAAAGTTTCATGGTTATGATTGTTTTGAGAAGAACCCAGGGGTAGTATTTGTTTTAGGACCCAGTTTGATGGAATTATTGAAAGTGATGAACTCATTTTTGTATCAAAGGATACCAATTAAATTTCATTGATGGGTAGCCCATGGATCCGTCTTCATGACTCAATTACCACCACGTATCAAAAATTACTCATGTACTCCCTCATAGATCAAGTAGGTGTGCTCAATAACGATGCATTGCCCGTTGATTCATGAAGATCGTTACCAAGATTCCTTCCATTAAAAGAGATTGGTAATGATGAATATGAATTGTGAGCTTCATCTCAAAATCACCAAATCTAATCCATGGAAAAATATGGATGACACTTTCAATTTCATGATTCAGCAGTTGTAGAAAACAATTCCTTAATTGGGATATTTATTATTCATTTTTAATAGGAAAGGTGAATCATGTACCTATGAATAAGAATCATAGGTGTATTACCACGTAATCCTATAATGGATATTCTCATGTTATACTTGAAGAACCTCCCCTATAAAAAATATATTGGTTCTATTTATAGCCATCATTTCATGAAATTATCACATTTTCTACAAATCATGGTCAAATCACCTAAAATTGACCATCCACCATTTCTTTGTCATCCATAATGGACCTTGTGTTTTAATGTTTGATGGAATTGTGGTCATAGCCTCTATATCCATTGTTTCAGTATTTTTGGATTCCCCGATATTAGGATTCCATATCCGCCTATGAAATCAACAATTTTCCCCAAGAATTAGCTAGTCTGGATGGACCTCCCCCCAACAACTCTCCTACATCATATGAAGAAGAGTATATATCATACACTCATCATTGATCTTAATAGGGTGTATCCTCCATTTTAATTAAGTTGATTTTGGCTGATCTATGTATTGGGGAAGATCAACAGACAATGCTGGTCTAGGAAACTATACACCTAGATGAGAGGACCAAGTACATTAATTACCTAAAGTATCACTGTGATGTCTTCATTTAGATCTATGATGATATTACCAGACTAAACCCTTTGGTTTCCTTCCACCATCATGATCTCCCAGGGAGTCATCATGGGTTCAATCAGCCTCCCAATATAATTCAACATTCTCATGGTGAATTGGTCAATGTTTTATGGGTTTAGATTATCAAATACAATAACTTTAGTGAATCCTAGTACCAAAACTGGATAGATAATATCTTCCTATTGAGGAAGAATACTAGACATATCAAAGTTTGTTTCAACTTTCAGGATCTGATCCTCTATGGTCCAAAGGATGATTTTCCCCTTCTGGTGATAAATCTATCGATTGATGTTACAATCTGGATATAGGATATATCCATCATGGATGTGTAATCCATAATCAATCGTATCTAGATGGCCCCAAATATGAGGATTCTACTACATTTAGAGTACTGAAAGGGGACTTTACTATGAGATATCACTTTTCTGTATAAATAATGCAAGATCCACTTATCAGTGATCCATGTGCCACATCTAAAAACAAATCATCTAGACACTGGTGGAATGATACATGTATTATTTAGTTTTTATATCCCACTAGAATCTATACCATATCATATATCATGAGAATGATTTTGGATTCCTTCACACCCAAAATTTAAAAATGAACCACATGAAGTGTGTATTCTGTGACACCTATGGGGAGTTTCTCATCTTCATCATTAGATAAAAATCCATTGATATTGACCTATAGATGCTCAATACCATTAGACATATCACTGATTTGAGGATCCATTTGGAGATATGAGGCCTTCAAGGCCAATTAGAATACATAAACTTGTTAATTGTAAACCTGGCTAGCATGTGTAATCATTTTTCCAAAATCATGAAGAAAGGTATTATCTAACAGTGGGATGATGACTTCAATACTACCTTCCTGAAAATCAAGCAGTATCTAATGTAACCTCTAATTATAATTAACCTCATCTAAAGGAAGTCTATAGCCCTCTATGTGACATTTCTATAATGGTCCCTTGGTTCCCTTCTCATACATAAGAAAAAAGATGGTTGAGAAAACATTTTATAATATCTGAATCACATGCTACAACATTTGGAGGCCATATACTCTCATATTATTTAGAGATACCTCATACTAGTTTTATTAGTATATAAATTGTATCATTATGTACAACATTACGATATACAGTTGGTTCCTTGTGTGGTCCATGAGATTATACTTGAATTTCCATATGTTGATAGAATTTTTGGAATATTGGGCAGTGATCCTTTAGCTGTTCGACATCAGGATAATTTGGAAGAAATATAAGATAGTTTGAGAGTTTGAGAAATTTCATGCCTCACATTGGGATCCTAAATAATTTTCTAAGGATGGTGATATCCAAAATGTGTCACTTATTTTAGTTCCCAATGAAATACCATTCGGGAACATGTATTTATATGTCGCCTTCTAGAGCCCTACCATTAGAAGGATCACTGATGCCAAGATCAAAAAAGTTTCCTGGGGATCCTCTACATCCCTCATACATATCCTATCATCCAATACTCATTATTTATGTCATGATTTTTCACCAACAACTAGGCATAGTTTTTGTCTCTAATAAATGGTATCAATATGGACATAAATATTTATTTCATCAACTTATATGTGAAGGGTGACTTTGAATTAGTAATCAAATTGATAATTTATGATTATATCGATAGAAATATAGACCTTATTCACCTGTTGCAGTGCACTCATTAGCTAAATTCCCAGTTCCCTTATCAACCACATGTTCCTCATGTTTCCCAATATTATAATGGTCGAGTCGATAAATTATCTAGATTAGATTCATCTCTTGAATATCCTAGCCAGGTTAACATGTTCATTCAAGTGTCACATTAGAGACTCGTCACTCTCACCATTACAAATGATGATGAAAACCAATAGGTAAACTACCTGACCACTGGTGCTTCCACATCGGGAAACTCGGGTAACCTTGTAGTTGAGAAAACCAATCATTTGAAAACTCATTATATTTATTACCTCAAACATAGTATCCTCCCATTGGTCTGATCAATGGATGAAACAATTCGTTATAATGAAGTGTGGTTCACTCAGTTGACTAGCAATAAACTCAAATCAACTCACTATAGATTATGGTTTAATGTAATTATTATATTATGTGTCCATGGATATGAGATTCCCTAGGTTATATTGGAAATTCATGTTTTTTCTTGTGGTTACCACCAAACAGGATTGAAACTCAACTAAAAAATTCAGTGCTTGGACTACTTTGGGACCACCATTTTCTATGATTGCATCTTCTATTACAAGAGTATTAATGTGTTTCCTATGCATGACAACTATTTACATTGACCACAATATCCCTTCCAAACCACGATGTTTTCTTATACCTTTGTAGTATGGGAGAGAATGTTTTGGAAACATATGTACAATCGACAACTCATTAGTGCATGTTCATTCTTACTGAAATAGAGTTATTATCCAAGTGGGTGGAAATTATTCCCCTCAAGGAATTAAATCCCCAATCTATTATAGAATTTTTTGGCTTAAATATCATCCATTAACAACATAAACATTTGAGCGTTCCATGGTTATTTTACACCCTCACATAGATGATAAATAATATGGTCATCATTTGATTCTTACACTATCAGAAATCATAAGATATTATGGATTTACCATGGGTTGTTTCATAAATAATATGGAAGTTTACTAATAAAAAATATATAAAGAAATATCTCCATGTTTGTACAAAAATTTTAAACTAAAAAACTGTGATATATTTTGTGTGTCATCCACATGCTAGTACCTATCTTGATTCGTGATGAATTTCCCCTATGGATAGGGACTAGAAACTATTTGTTGTATCACCTAAAATATCTAGAATGTTGCCTCCAATTATTTCATCCACCTTTGATTCTCTTCATTAACCTAATCTACCATAGGGTGAAGCTCATCATCCCTGATATGTGTCGAGTCTTACTCTTTATAGAGATTGTCTATTTTAGTAATTTTCTGCATCATCTTCCACTCAGCCTCCTCCAGTCGATCCCTCCATTTTCAAATTTCCTCTGATTGATCATTAAGGATCACATGATGCTCATTCATTTTCTCCTCCAAGCATTGGATTGAATGATTGGGTTCCTGTATATTTTCAATGATTTTAGGACTTTTATTGTAAAGAAACGTCCAAAATTTGACCTCCATCACACAATCTCTTAGCAAAGATTTTGTAAACCATCTCATAGAGCCCATAAGCATCCAACCCACAAGTTCTCAAGTTACGTAGCTAGAAGTGAATGGACCCCATCCAACTCCCCAGGTATGGTTCTTGAGTTAGGGTGATGAAAATTTGTTTCTACCAATAGTCCATGCATGAGACTACACAATTTTATCCAATATACTTTGACAAGAAATCATATTTTTCTTTAATAGGATTGAGATCATACTCATTAAAATCGTCAATAATGGTGAAAACATGGTCCACCTATATAATCCTAATTTGTGGGATAGACTCTTAATCATGAGGTCAATCATCCTCAAATGAATTTTATTATGTAGCTTTGACCTTATAATCCTTGATACCCCTAACTTCACTCATAGACACAAAATTATATTTTTCCCATGATGAAGGTAGGGCCATCATAAATGAAGGAATCATTAATAACTAGTGTAACTATTAGATAAGGACCCCAGATGTTATGGTATCATCTTTTTTGGGGGCATTCAACCTTTTGAGAAATGATTTGAAATGGGATCACATCTATGTATTCAATCAAACAATGGTTAGTTGAGCATAGGTGGGAATGAAAAATATATGGGTTCAAATAATTTGAATGTTAACTCATTGGGAATTAGTAGTTTCATCCGCAATAGGAGTCCCTCAAAACAAGTTATTTGTTTAAATAATAGGCATTGAGTCCTCCTATGTTTATCTAGTGCGTGATACATGAAATAGAAAGAAAATTTGGCACAAAGGATCAGTGAAGATATGACATCATCCAAGTGACACAAAATATTTTCTTACATTAGGGAATATGGATTTCAATGATGAGTGTTGCAAGGTGTAAATATTCTTTGGTACTATGCACTGTCATTGGAATACTATGATGTGGTAACTCATTTATAACCTCAAGGACCAGTGGCTCTAATGATGTATCTCAGACCTCCTCGACTGTCCCATTAGCATGATCTTCCATTATTATAGGATTTGTATTATTTCCTATTGAACCTATTGGTGAACCTTCACCCCCCATTAGTTCGGGCATGTCCCCAAACTCCAAGATACTCCAGTATAAATCAACCATCAGTTAGAACTTCTAGAAAATTGTGTGTAAGGGACAAGGGAGGCATTTAAGTTATGGATTACCTTGATAAACTAATCAAAGTCATTTTTTGAGGCTACAATTTATCTTATTTTTCTAGGAATCCATTGATGAGAGCCTTATCCCCAAGATTACTAATTATTTCAGTTATGTTATTACTCATTAGTCCATTCCTCATCATATGATGATAAGTGAACAGTTGAAATATCCTCTAATTCTATCTCATTTCCATGTATCACCAACACTAGGGTGTAAGGAGGTTTATAATACCCCCATTTACATGTGAATGTTTTCATATACAGCTAATATATTTTCCTTTGATGGGATGATCAACCTGGAGGTGATCTGGATAGACCCATCCTTTAGCATCTCAATTCCATATCATACCATATTTCTCTATAGTTTCTCTAGTGATGTTGATGTTCATATAATCCTCCAAGTGGACCAAAGAGAGGTGAAGATAACATCGGTAGCTAGCTACATTATGTGCCAGATTTTTTAACATGATCCTCCCTGGATCTAATTTTCACATCATGGAAGCCACTTTCATGACCACATGGTCACTTGTGAGACCCTTCTCCTCAGTGTGTCGAGTGTGGGACTGTACCTAATGCCATCCCAATTGAAGCTACAAGATGTGATTCCTATGATGCCTATGTTTCCACATGCGGAATAGCTCGCATACTTAATCGCTTCTTTAGATACATTACCTCTTACTCCAGAACATGATTATGTTTCCATATAATTCCCATTGAATAAGCCACCACCTAGTTCATAGAATAGTCCATTGATAGGGAATAATCAACATTTTTTGGTTGCATCACATTTATTTCCACTAAACATGCATTCATCTGTATACACCAAACCTGATGAAGGATACAGGGGTGCCTATTCTCACATACACCCATTTAGACTCTCCTATTATTTTTCTGGAGGAATACACAAACAATCAAGAAAAGTCAGACAGAATGTACTATTCACAATAATCACGGTTGTCGAATCTGTTCACCAGCACTCCACCCCTAAGGCTATACATGTATGAATTTCTTTACTTTGTCCCATGTAGGATTTACACCATTAGACCAATCATAGTTAGTATGGGATGGATTTTTATTTTTTTGTTGTATCCAATCCAAATCCAAAACCCTAGACTTAACGAGAATCCTTAGTGTGACCCTGCTGATATTAAGAACCTATGTCCTTGTATAGGAAATTAGTGGGATGATAGAATCTGGGAACTCATAAATCTTTTTTTGAACCATGATATGAAAATAAAAAATAGGAATGGACCATTGGTCCTCCTAAGTGTGATTCCCCTTACCATATGGAACAGTTAGATGTAGAGAATATCCAACATAAGTACCCTAATGGGGACTCAATTTTTGGACACCAGAATCGCTTCCATCACCAGCATCCCTAGGCATAGGCCCATCCATGTGTCCTGACCAGTAGAATCCAACCTCAATGAAATGTAGAAATAAATGTGTTGTAATGAAATAAGGGGTACCATTCTTTCCCCATGCTAAAAAACCAAATCTCAAACATTACATCCATATGTATCTAAAAATATAATCCTTGTCATCTCCTTTATATTGCTTTTTGGATCTATTTTCCATTCCCTAGAACACTCAATCTTGGGTAGTTCATCAATAACATATCAAACCATGCCTCTAATAGGATGTTCCTATGGAGATAATATCATGTTTCCTATTTTTCTTTAGTGACTCAAGAATTTTTTGTGCAGGAAGAGGAGTTTGTTATCTTTCACTCAAAGTGATATCCGATGGAAGAAACTTATTGCATAGGAACCCTTCTAGTTGAACTCCATATATTAATTGAATGTCCAAAAACTAATACTAACCTCTCCATGATGAATATTATATGTTTCTATATCTGGGGACTATCTTATGAGGATCTATGGAATCATATCCTATGACGATATTCGGGAAAATACAACATCCATATAGTCTTATAAAATCCGAAAAGGTTCAGGTCCTCCCAATACTCTATTAAAGTTTAGTTTACCCAGTATGCATATTCTGATACTATGGTAAAATATTTGTCTTATATCATATCAAACTAATTCTTACATCCCATGATATTGTCCCTCAAGCTAATCTATAAAATGGTGGCATAGTGGGAAGCTAAATATTCTACCAAAGGATCCTCTCTTGTGACAATATTTGTCTACAGGTTCAATGAATTTTTTGATATGGACCAGTGCCTTCTTTTAGGAAGATCATGAAAATGATGTTCTAGTGATTAAGATTATAATTTTTTGTGAACCATGGTCATGGAATGTTATCCCCATATCTATGATATTTACATCATCTATCATCCAAACATATCAATAGAGGAAGGTAGTTTCTCTATGGACTAAACTTATGTTCCTTTTCCAGCATAGCCATAAGCACATGATTTACATAGATTATCTTCCATGATCAAAGGATCTACATATTTTATGCCATTTATTCCCTTTGATATGCATCTACTTCGATCTTGTCTGTTTTATTTTGAGGTCCATTTTGGTTTGATTCTGAAAATTCCAATGACGGTGTGTGTAATAAAGAATGGTTTGTGTGAAAAAGGAGATGTTGCATAAAAGGATTGAATCAGGATCACAACATGGGAACATATTCATGGAAACTATATGGGGAAATAAGGTGTGGTGTACAAAATAAAAAGCTGAGAAGCAAGTTTTGCATGAAATGGGACGACTTAAGAACACATGACAATGATATCATGAGGATTGTCAAGATGTCATACAAGGATCAACATCAACCTATTTATAGGCAGGACCACATCCTTTCATGTGTTCATATGGTCCATATAGTCCAAACCATATATTGTTTTGCACATTCATAGAAACAAATCCCTCTCTTTGGTGATTCCCTTACAACCCAACCTTATAGTAACCTTTATGATCAGATTCTGAGGGGGTTATTTGTTTATGATGAAATTCCATCTGAAGTCATTAATGGAATAATTTTGGAAAACCAAATCCACTTTCTAACATAAAATACAATTCCATGATTTTCAAGTGTAGTGCAATAAATTCATTGTTTTTTCATGCTAGGGCGCAATCAATGTGAAAAATCATTGCGCGATAAATATAATGGGATTTCTTAAGCATTACCAAAAGGAAAAAAGTAAATTAAAAGGAAATAATTTGCATGTTTAAAGGTGTGGATGCATGAAATTATAATTTCATGCACAAGGTCGGTCCACAAACAAATCACTTCAATGAAAAATACGATTCCAAATATACTACTTGTGTGGTTGGTATCTTGCACCAAAGTGAGAATCCGCATAAAAAACCTCTTCCTCTCCTAGAATCTTTCAATCCCATAATCAAATATTTCATCATTAAATAGAGTCTCATTACCCCATCTTTAGGGTGACTCTTCAAAAGAAAAAGCATTTCTCTAATGCAAAAAAGACATATATTCCTTTACGTCATGATATAATGGAACACCCATGGTACAAACTATTCTGAAACATGTTCTTGTGGGTCAATGACAGACACCACCCAAATTGGATTAATCATCACCCAAATTCTTTTATCATGTGTTGTGTGTGCGTAAAGGATCCTATTTCATGAAACCCTTTCCTTTCATGTAACCCCAAATCATGCACCCACCCCAACAACCTTGTTGAGGCTCAATGACATTCTCATGTGTTAGAGTACCATGTTGGAGATAATATTAAACACATCGCCCCAACCAAACACTAACCTATTTCATTCAACCCCCTAAATATTTGTATAAAAATTTTGTGGTACCTCTTTTGATTTCCCATATGCCTCTATTGAATTCGTTCCCATAGCCAATTATTCTCAGCATTTATACCATTTATCCTATTGATTCTCAGTATATAGACCATAATGTGGACCTCATGAGAAACCAGACATCCCATCATTGCAACCTGGAAGTTCAAAATCCATGCCCTACCATAAGGAACAATATCTATGTTCATGTAATCCATGGGTGTATGAATTGATTCCCCCTACATCCAAGTTACATGATATAAAATTTCTTAATTCCACACCCTAGTCATGAGATGTTAAACTCCATGACCATATACACAACTTATGATGTAAAACTATAGCATTTTCTTGTGTGATTAACAAAGGATTCCCCATCTATGGTCACCATGTGATTCCACCTCTTGGAATTTTGGAACATAGACATTCTATACTAGGCATATTCCATTTGTAATCCCCACTTACATTGTGTCACAAGCATAGTATTCTCTATATATGAATCACATAGAATGAGATCCTCTGGGAATACCTAATAGAGTAAGCCCCAATATTTATTATGGTAGTTGGAAATATTTCTCTGAATTACTTAGATGAGTCATATCTGGATATATCGTCAGATTTGGCTATCCATTTTTTCAAATAAAAGTGGAGACAGTATCCATATCTCACTATGTTCCTTCCATTTAGCTTCAATAACCATCCACTGGTAGATGAACAAGATCATGTGATATTCAAATACACTACATCCTCTTCTTTCTCACAGTTATCATGACACATGTTATCTTATAGGATAGTATAAATAATGAAATTTTCTTGATCCCAAAACTCAAATGGTTTTCATATTCAGTCTAAGCCCACAAAACACTACCATGGGACTCTTTCTAAGTGCCATTCCCATGTCATATCAATTTATGTGGTCTCTGATTTATAGAAAACTACAATAAGTAGGGAGCCTCTCTGAGGACCAAAACCAACACAAAAATAACTCCAATGTTCTACAAGATGTGTCCCTGGTAAGATCGGGCATCATTTGGAGACTGTATCTCGTTTGTGTCCCTTATAAAGATCAATGAGAAATCCCCCCACAAACTCCAACAAAGTGAAAGCATATTGTGATGGGAATTTTCTATGTGTATTCCCCACATATTCCCTTATTTATTCTCTTTTAATGACCCCATCCTCCTCACAAAATGAAATTAAATTCACGGATTGGTCCTATCATATATATTTAATCTATATTATCTAACTACATGGGTTTTGATACATATAATATAAATGTGGTATGTAGGATGCGTCCTCAAGTTTAAATCCTGAATAATGGTAAAATTAGGTGCTCCTTCATATTTATATGCATCCTAGTTCCACATAAAGGGTAATTCTCACCAAACTTCACGATCCATCATATTTCATTTTAGAGAAGAAACTCTGGGAATGGACTTAATGGGGGTTCTAATTCATCCACCTATGGTCCTCCATATGGGGAATTATTTCCAATATTCAGGTTGGTATATATTCACTTCATGGTACTCACATCCTAGACACACCTCCATGGGGTATTGTAATCCATACATAAACAACCATCCAGGTGTGGAATCATACATCTTAGGTATGCACCTACTTGATCCTCTAACAAGGGGTGTCTTCATAAATCAAACCAGTCTCTGAAAGATGTTAAACTTTTACCATAATTGGTATCCACATGACATTATTATATGGATCCAATATATATATATATATGTATAACTTCTTACATAACACCAAATACATACTATATTCTATATATGGAACACCTGAGGTGAAGTCCCAAGATGTTATATACCCACAGCATGAGCTACCTCATAAAAAACATGGTCTTCCAAAGAAGAAATCCATAGAGGAATTCATGAACCTATAATCATTAATGCATGATCTAAATGAGATTCATTATGATCAACACTTATAATGAGTACATGATATTCCCTCTAGGGAGGATAAAAATAGGTGACCAATGTTCCCATCATTCGAACATGACAGTGATCCCAAATTAAAATTCCCTCTAAAACAAATATTCTTTCCCTACCTATAACAAAACAATGCAAATACATAAGCAATATAATTGACCAGCGACTATAATGATATTGAACTGAGTATGGGTTTCTCAAACATGAATTCACTCCATGTGGGAGACCTGGACTATGAAAATGTTTCCCAAGAGGAATCCATGGAAGGTGGAACTACGATCCCACCAGACCATTTCAAACAAGGAGTATACATTGCCATTAAAAATAATGAAAGTCACCAAGCATTGGAAATTGGGATTGTAAGAAAATTAGTGTAGATAGAAAACACATTCTAATGTGGGGATGTAAGGGTGAACACTAAATAATGCTTCAGAAACATGGTCAATGATGATATTGGCCTCATTGATATTTTGATGATTCAGATCTACCTTGAAACAAAATTATAGAGATGGGTAGTGTATAAAGTAATGAGTAATCCGATATATTTATTTTCACCTATGGAAACATAAAATATTTGGATAATCTTTCAAGCATATGAGAAGTTAATGAATATTGTATTCTAGAATCATCTAGAGGTGGAAATTCATGATTTTAATATTTTGATTACATAAAGAACTATATCTAAAATAGAATGTATATAGAACCCACAAAGGGGACTTATATTATGTGTTTTGATTCCAACATTTTGTTATTCGACATCATGGATGAAGTCAAGAAAAATAGTTTGATGTCACCATCATAAAAATAATATCTATACGTATATAGTTATCTTAATAAAACATTTAATCAAGATGATGGTTCTATTGTAAAGAGTTGGGATTGGATTTGAGACACATGAAAATTCCTCTGCAAACATTATCAAGGGATAGACAAATTAAAAGTTTGGAGGGGGGAAATTGTGTCCTTAAAAGATATATAATAACCTTAAAATTTAATAATTTATTGTAATATAACAATATAAATCCTTCAAAACCATCTAATAATCTCATATCTAAATATTAATTTGAAACATCATAACCATAAATTATGGACTCACATACCTATTTGAAATTATGGTTCAATATGTTATGGAAAAGGTAATTATATGAATAAAATAATAATTTCCAACACACATATCTAGAGGGAGCCATAAACTCTTCCAAAACATGACTTATGTGAGATTCATCACCCTTTGGTGAAATGTTTTCAACATGTATCCTTCATCACATTTCCCGAAGTAATTTCCAATTCAATGCTTGAGGGGTTAGAGGGATTCCATAGTATAAGAATTTCATGATAATGTCACTATCCATAAGATATTGTGGACCTCCCAGGAAATAACCTTCATGAACGATTCTATAGAAATACCATTATTTAGGGATACTCACGTGTAGTTTATTTGAAATACTATCCTAAAACACAACACATTTATTAACACTATCCACTCATATAAATCAAAAATATTTTAGGGAATTTAGGATCACTAATGTATTAATTGGCTCACATCGAAATGTTCTCATAAATAAAAATTTTACCAACCATTAGTAAGTTAACAATGGATCCTAGAGGTGAATAATTTTCATCATTTCCACCTCTTCTCAGGCCCATATCATTTAGCTGAGATAAATTAATACAATCCTTATTTCCTTATTTTCCCCATGGAAAAATCTTTGAAAATTTTATTCCATCAATTTCTCCTCGGAAAGCATCAAACATACATAATTTGGATGTTGTACATCCCATAATTCTGTCATTTAATAGTGTATTCCACTATAAATGGAAACCAAGAATCACATGAAATATTATCCCTTCGTATTCAACCAAAAATGATTGGGCCCTTAGGATATCTTAAAACTTCTATTCCCAAGAAAATTAATGTCCATATCATTGGGACCTTTGTTAAAACTCCCATAGCTAAATATAATAATCCTAGAAATACCAAATTAGGTTTCCAAATCCATCAGTGATTACATAAGTATATTATTAATATTGTGATACATATCATTGGAATTAGGGGTGTTTTAAAACTAGATACTTCTACATTTTGAAATGCCCATATTACTCTTGTTTCCCTTCTATGTCATGTAACCAACAAACCAGAGTTGGGCCCACTTTTCTGGTCCACCTACAAGGAGTAGGCCCAAATAAAACCATATACATTTTAGTTACTAGTGGAAAACATAAAATTTGTTCCCAAATAATGAAGTCCAAAAAAACTGTTACTAGTAAAAAATTTCAATGTATCCTGAGTTAATTGAATTCATACTATATATCCTAATGATAATTCACTTGCTGATTAAATAATATGAATTTTTAATTATAAGTAAACATTGAAGTACTAGATGAATTTTTTTATTGGTCACATGGCCTTAAATGAAAATCACTAAGAAAATATGTATGACCTCAAATTTTAAAAAAATTTGGTGATGGATTCAAAAAATTAATAGGCATTATATTTGGTCAGGGATGTACGAACATAAAATAATCTTCATTTATTAATGTAAGATTATAATTAATTGGAACCATAAATTTTTAACAAATAACATTAAATTGTAGGATGTATAGAATTATGTGGAACGAAAATACTTTTATTTTCATTAATATCATAGATATTTGAAATAGGAAAATATCATGAGGTCAATCCCAACACTAAAACTCTTATAACCTCTCAAAAGTATGACAAATTATGTATAATTTTTTTTTAAAAAATTAAATAAAATCATAATCCACCATGAAATGATGGACAATGAACCTTTAATATATATCTATGTTCACATTGATATGGGGTAATGATCGATCAATTTCATAAACACGGTATCCAGTGATTTTACTGTGAATGATTTTATGAATACATCATAAATATATAAATGTGATAATTAAAATATAATAAGAAACCTCATGGGATGGGATAAACATTTTTTCAATTTCATAATATACTATCTACCATGTTTCATTGATATGAAATTAATTTCCTCACATTGGAGAGAAGTTCCACATGGGCCCAGAAATGTATATAAACAAGGTATGCTGAGGAACCATAATGAATTCTTGGTAGTTATTTTGGGAATTCATTTATATATTCCCTCACATTTGTTATTATTTTATAATAATCCATCCTTTTATTAAATTCATTTTATCAAGATACGATTATTCATAATAATATAATATCTATCCTTGAGAAGTAATTTCTAGAAGAGGTCCATGATTCACCTTCAACTTGTGTAGAAATTAATATTGTATTTGGATGAGTAATATGATATCCAACTACTTGTAGTTGATATTAATTCTATATAAGGAATCCCAGTTCTTGTTCTGGTATATAATAATCTATTCCAATGTGAGCATAAATATATATTTAGGAATATTCTTCTAACAAATATTAATTTTGTATGAGTCATATATTTGATATGAAAAAATTAGAGTGCTTTTTTATTTAATCAATAACATAGACATCCATATATTAATCTTTCATTTCAATATCACTTGTGATCATTCATAATATCAAATAAAATTTATAACATGAAGAAAAAATGATAATTGATATTATAAAATGACTAACAACTGTGCATTTCACCACAACATTATCATTATCCACCAAATCAATATTATTTTCTTTATTTTTTATTAATTAACATAGATTTTTAGGTTTCAATAATTGATTACCCTATTGGAATAATTCCCTAAAAATGATCTAAATATTTTATATCTTCATTCTATTTGAAATATTATACAATGGGGTTAGTATTTAATGTTACCATTTTTTCTTTCAACTTATTAGTTTCATTTGTGATGTCAAATTAGTATTTTTGGGATTGGTTCACTTATTTCCAGTACATGAATACATCCATTTTCCTTTAATCCAAATACATGGGTACATAACTATAAAATTATTACCAGTGTGTATTTTAATATTATTAACTCAATATTCCTTTTTAGAAGAAAATGTAAAGTTAAAATCAATTTATCTCTTCTTCGATAGATTTAGAAACAATAATGAATAACCATTATACATATATACCTTAATGGAACATCAAAATACTACTACATAGATAAAGATGTCTCATTTCAATAATCATTTTTAAGACTATGTATTAGACCACTAGAAAAGTGGTTAACCTTGATTATTTGATCAATGAAAAAAATAATTTCCATCACAAAATTCCTTGTTAATTTCCAGCATAAACCATTGGAGTCTAGCTCCATTTGTTCATACATATATGAAATTTCCTATAATTTTTCGTATATAAAGTGACCAGATTATCTTTATTAATATTATTTTTCTTGAATTTGACACATTGTATTGTTTTATTATGTTCCTTAATATTATTATTCTTCATATGTGTTGATAACTGATCAAAAGTTCTCTCCAAGTAATTATTTTACAATATTACATTCTCTTCATCAGAGAATTTAGAATATAAAATATTTTTAATAAAATATTTTTTCTACATATCCATACATAAAGTATCAAAGGATCTAAAAAATTAGATTAGTAAGGATAGTATAAGGGACTCAACTAAAACTTTGACATCATTATCATAGATCATAATAATTCCATATTGTTTTTTTAATTCAAAACATGTATCTATTGAAAATGTAAAATCATATACTTTTTTAATCAAGAATCAAACAAAATTTTCAAATCCCATAACTTCTCAATACACTATTTCTATTAAATATTAAATGAATAAGTTTATATTAACATTTAAATTTCTTTTGGCTGAATTGCTTGGCTCAAGAAAGATTTCAAGAAGAATGGGTACGCTTCAAATTTAAATACTATTATGTGTACCCACTCATTGAGTTCTCATTATGACACACCATGAAAAATATTGGAGTAGTAGAAACACCACTAAAGTTAGTTTTTTGGTAATAAAAAAGTATTCACGTTGTTAACCATACATGTGTGACATTATTTAATTTAAATTAATTAATTAATTAGTGATTTTTTAATTTTGGAGGAACTCCTTTCTCTATTAAATGTGAAAGACATATCCCAATTTTGTTTTATTCCCTATTCAATTGGATAAACCCTGCACTTTCTATTTCATTCCAATATTGTTCATTATGATGGTATTCTAATGTTCACTATAACCTTTCTACACTACATTTTTATTGTTTCATTCACTATTAAGTAGTTTTATGATGTTTGTTCAATTATGACCTATTTATATGGTATTCATATTGTTTTCTAATTTTAACCATTTGGACTCAAATCATTGGACTATATTTGACAAGTAGTCAAATAAGAGTATATGGAAGATGGTTTATAATCTATCTTGATAGTCATATATCATTTATTAGTGTGTGTATTGTGTGGTTATGAAAAACATAATTTTTATTTGACCAAATTTAAAAATTAAATATTCTAGAGCCCAAATATTGAAATTGAATATCCTTATAGGACATGAACTATCTATTGGAATTTATAATGGGACTTTAACCCAAATTGAGTTGTGTTGGGATTGGGACATGAATTGGGTGATTTAAATAGGCGACCCTATGTGTTCCTTGGACTAATTATATGACTATGTGAATGTGAATAGGGATTATTAAGTGTACTATATGATCACGTTAAAATAGTTATTTTAAAATTATTTATATATTAAAATTAGAAAAATGCATGAATTTGTTTCTCGGATGCTTGTCTTTGGGGATAATTTTAGATATTTGACAAGGCATCCCTCTTGGTACCATGAGTTTAAAATTTTCATTTTGTGTGGGATATGGGGTTCCTATGAAGAAATTTATGATCTAATGGACATCCCTAAATTTTTATACCTGGTGTAATTGGACTAAATTTATCAATTAATATAATTTAATTTACACATTATTTTATAAAATGGGTTGGGTATTCTTGAGAATGATCAATGATTTATTGTAAATTTTTATTATATGAGATATATTGTAAATGATATTAAATAATGTCTAGTTTAGTTTAATTTATAAGTGGTATATTATTTACTTTTGGAATTTCATTTGAAAATAGACCACTTTTTGGATTATGAATATGTTTTGGAACACCTTGGGAAAATCCGACATGGGTTCATATTGTGATCAAAAATTTTGTGTGCCTCAGTGAAATTCCCATTGGGCTCATTATGAAATTAAATTTATAATAACTTTGGTATATTCCATTTAAAGTCAATATGAATCATTTTTAGGTGTCTCCTGGTGAAACCCATTTCACTTTTCATGATATATGGTTTAAATTTCCTTAGGGTATCCCCATCAACTATATATGACAAACTATTAGGAGTGCCTTTGGTAAATCCCCCATGGACCAATTATGACCAATGGTTTGGGGTTACATAGCATTGAACAGTTATTATCATTTTCACTAATGGTTTGGAATTCCATTCATATTCCCCTTAAAATCAAGTGAAATTTTCATGTTTTTCAATGATAGAATTTCAGGTTTACAACCTAGTTTCGTTATTTAAAGTATCTTCATCATCTCATGTAGAGTTTCCCCGTATAAATTTATGGTGGATTATTATCTAGTTGATTCATTAATTAGAAAAAAAATGTAAATTAGGATTTTTTATCTTATTTCTTTGGTTGTTTGAGTTAAATAAAAATTATATTTCATCTCATAAATAATTTTTTAATATTACTTGTAATTCAATTTTCCTGTAACTGAGCCTCATTTATGACACTTTTTGTTATATTATATTAATAATGTGGGATATTATGTATCATATAAATATTATTTTTATGTTATTTTTATATGTTTTGGATCCTGTGTATAGGACTTTGGAGCTAGTGGGGGTACCCATATGATGAATAATTTATGATGTGGGTGTGTAATATAATGGGATGGAAAATCAACTGAGTATTTTGATTTAAGTCAAGATATTGAGTAGTGAGATATTCCATGAATTTTTATTATTCTTGTTAGTATATGACTCATGTAAGAGGGTATGGAATTAGATAGACTCAAAAATATATGTTGAAACCTTATGTTCCGTGGATTTATAGGGCTTCAAAAGCATGTATTTTTTCAACTAAAGTTTCATGGTTTTGAAGAAATATTAGTAGGGGATAAACCTCAGGTGGGTATAAATATTTATTATAGGTTATTGATATATATTCTAGTGAATGTAATATCCTTTTACAGATTATAAAAGTTAGTTATATTATTTCTGATATTGATTTTTTATCGTAATATTTCCCAGTTAAGCACTTGGATTTATTAGAAAAGGGGTTTCCTACAATTATTGGAGACATATATTACACATAGTGGTAACACGATAGAGGGGTTAGCCTAGAATTATGTATTCAATAGAGGTGAGAATCATGGTTGATGATTTATTTTTATATTTATACATGGGAGTTCTGATAAGAACATGACATATTTTTATAGAATATTTTTGTATTTTTTTGTAGATGTCCAACTTTGATGTTATGGGATGTTTCATGGTTCTTAAAAAATGATTCAATTAGATTTCTGACTCTTTTTATGAAATATATGAGATGGTTAGATCTATAATGGGTAGAGTGTGAGTAGGATATTTTATAAAGTTATGAGATTGCTGGTGATCACATTGTTGGCCACGACATGATTAAAAGGATGTATGATTACTAGAATGTAGGCATCGAGTAACGTGCTTTCATCATGGGGATATTGATATGAAATTTTCATTGTGAAAAGGGTAATTAGGCATGTGGGATGAAGATTTATGTATAAGACTAATTTTATTCATGTCATATAGAATGATTGGGTAAAAATTGTATGTATTCATCATGTGTGATCTTAGATGAAAATAAAAAATATTGAGCACTATTGTAAGTAGTCAAGTGGAAAAATTCTCTATCACATGCTTTTTGAGTAGGTTTTTGTTCATCCAATATGCTAGGGGAATTAGTGAAACCTGTGATTAGAATAATATAGGTAACAATTATTTTGAGTAAGTGCAGTATGATTTGGATGTTCGGTGGACCATGTCGATAGGATAATTTTAATAAATATTTGGGATATAGATATTGAGTTTGGTGTGTTATGTGAGTCTTAAGGTGATCTCATGATAATGAATGAAAATTAAATGTTGTTTCATTTTACATAATCCTAGTGTATGGATGAATTATATGTGTGTTTACATGTTTTCCCCCAAAAGGATATGTGTGTTAATAAATTTTATGGTTCCAATATATTCCATTAGGTTCTCAGACACCATAGTTTTCCAGAATTGTGTGAAAAGAGGTTTGGGATTTGAATGGGGTAATATGATAATTTATTTTTAGGTGATGGTGGAAATGAATGAAACACATTTTTTTGATAAGGGATATGAAGAGGATGTTTACACTTTATGTTGTGTCATATGGTGGTTATAGTAAGACCCACTCTAGGATATGATAAAGTATAGGGTATTCTGGGAATTCAATGGATCAATGTATAACTGATGTTGGAGATGAGGTCCATTTATGAAATGATGAAATAACAATGGGATATACGAATTAGGTGTTGTAGAGAAGGTAAATTAATATGATGAATGGGATGTAAATTATTTTGTATATTGATATAAAGTGTGATGATTTCATAGTTATTTAAAACATAGTGGGGTCAAGTCACTAATTGTTCTAGTTTCCTTGTCAAGGTATTTTCTCACCTATGGTATATTGAGTACTGAATAGAATATGTGTCACAATATGTTAAAGGAAAGGTTCGTGAAGGGATGTAATGTGAGATTTGTTTTATTATAATGGTCTTGGATCATGAGTTATAAACAACAATATAGGGTGTATATTTATAGTGATTAATTGCAATGTGTTTTAGAGTTAAATCATAGTGTTAATAGATATTACTTATTGTATAATGAGGTGTATGTACTCAAAAAACATAATATATGCTTATGAATTCTATTATTTTCTAGATGGTTGATATCGATCTAGATAATTCTTACTGCTAACTGATAATGAAGTCCCATACTGGGGACAACAACGTTGAAATATTGGTTGTAGGGAACACATGTTCAGAAATTTTTAGAAAATGTACAATGTGATATATTGATGATCCCAACCTAAAGTTGGTTGTTTCTTATGAAATAAAATATATAAAAGTGGCTAACATAAAGGTATAGTGTGGGATACATCTTGGTATGGGTTACTATATATTTTTATGGAGTTAGTGTGATACGTTTTTTATCTAGCACTTTATGTTCAATAATAGTTCAGTTGTATTGTCGATTGTAAATAAAGGAAATTAAAATTAGTTGGGTAACATCATCTATGAGACATGGTAAATAAAGATTACATGTCAATATAAATATTGAAACAAGTCATTGCATTATCTAATGACATGTGTGAGACTATGTGATCTAATAATGATTGAAATTTTATTGACAAATAGATATAAACAAGTGGCATCAATTAATTGGTTTTTGTTTTCATAAATATTGGTATTCTTTAAATTAACCTAAAATTTTGAATTATGGTTGAGTTTTTTAAAATAATAAACACCATTGTATTTGGTTTTATGATGTTTTTAAAAGTTTAGATGGTTTGGGTAATGTGTGAGAACAATGACAACCCATTGAAGGCATCTGGTTTGGTTTCCCCATCAGGGATCCATGACCATGATGGTTAACAAAGAATGATTTAGGAAAAAATGGTTCAAGATTGCATGAGTTTCTTGATAAACAGATGAATCTAATAAAAGAATATCAACCCCACCCAAATCGAAAATTTGATCTTACTATTCATACTTTTGAGGACATGATTGGCCCGTGTGAACTAGATTTTGGTGGTTCATTGTCAAACTACAAGGCATTAATGAATATTTCCTAAAAATTTATTATAGAGAGAATATAAATATGTTACCCTATCAGGATTCATGTAGTAGATCATGCATGGTGACTCTATATTGATAAGAGGATTGTGATTTAGTGTCTATTGGGATTAGTCTTGTATAAGAGGATATGATGTTCTGTTGGTTGATATAAAATTGAACAGAGAGAAATAAGATTTGGTAGAGTTCATCTATTGACTAATGATGCTAACCACTTGAGTAAGAGTTGATTGATCAGGTATTCATACAAGTATCAATGACATTTGGATGTTTTTTCTTCATATATATGGAATTATGTTTCCTAGGTTAGTGTGTCTACTTAAGTTAGTAGATCGGATCAGTCCACTAACATATTGGTTGGATCATTCATATTGTTTTAGTGTTATGCATGATTTGTTCCACAAATAACATCATTATTGGAACTATATAAGTATGAATCATGGGATTTAATCTCAAGACATTACCCTAAATAAATAATTAATCTTTATGGACCATCCATATCATATTGTTGATTGGAGTGAAAAGACACATTATAATAAGACATTCCCACTTGAGCATGTATAGTGGATCTACATATATATTGAACATGAGACATGGGCATTGGAATCTACTATTTTGGTCCAATAGATATATTTTATTAAATGAGAGAACTGGTTATATCTAGAATAGATTCTCAAGGACATATATTTAAATGGTGGGTTTTTTAAATAATCTTCCCCAATTGAGGACAATATTCACATACATTTTCATCTTATTTTATTTAATTTACCATAATAAAAATTGTATTATGTACTTGATTTGTATGAAGGAATATTTTATGAATAATGACTGGGCCTACAGTTATGGAACTGTAGGATAGAATTATTCATGGTCCAACCATTAGGTCATGTGGTGAAAATGTTAGGGGATGTTAAATCATGCTTCATAAACATAATCAAATTTTGAAAAAACATTCTTCCCATTATCCATGTCTATGTGAATTTATATATTTTTTTAAAAATTAATTAATTAGTTAAGGATTATTGTAAAATAAAAGAGGGATCCTACCATGGACATTACGTGAGACAAACCTCTGCCCATTGGTTTTATTCCCAAATTATGTGGGAATCTCCCTCATTCAATAGAATAATTGAGAGCCATTAATTGTTACAGGATTATAGATAATTTATATACTGTTTATCTATGTCGCAATGGTTTGATTAACCCTCTAGTGACATCATATAGTTTTCATCAATTAAGTCATATTTCTTGTGTAATAATCTACTTCTTTATTTTTTACATTTTAGGATAGAATTATCTTCTTATATTGGGTATGTATTCAACTAAGAGTATATGGTATATGGTTTACAATTCCTCTAAAAAGTCATTATCTATTTATGAGAGTGTGTGTGTTTGTGTGTGTTGTGTGATCATGTTTGTACTACCATCAATTTGAAATGATTTTATAAATTAAATGTTTAATGGAAATAATCATGAAATTTAAACACTCCATGTTCCAAAAATACCTCTTTACAAAGAATATTGGGACTTCAGAAACAATTAGTGTTACCATGTCTAGGTATTTAATTGAAAAATTTCAATGGGATAAAATATGGGTCCCTTAATATTTTGATGGTACCATGTGTGTATGACTAGTTATAACCAGATATACTCTAGGATATAGTGACCATATTCATTATTCAAGTATAAATAGAATAATATTATTGGTTGTATGAGAGTTTACTTCTTTGTTATTAACATGAAAAATGAGTTGGTAATGTGAATTTTGTATCCCTACAAGTTCCTTGTGTTAAAATTGAGGCTTTGTTTATGAGAGGGGATACATGTAATTTTATATAGGATCCAATATCCACATATTTTTTGAAGCCTTTTAATTGGTTTAAAAGGTTCAATTTGGTGAATATCATTTGTACATGAAAAATAAGAAATGGTATGGAGTTCATAAAGCCTACTCATGGATGGGGAGTATTTTTTTTATTAGGTAAATTTTGTAATTGAATTTAAAGGTGTTTTAATTTGACTGAATATATACTTTGTTTACGATTATGGTTTATAATGTCAAAAGGAAATCTCATTTTATTTTTTGTTATGGTAACAATTTCATAATACATTCCATAATCCACCATGGGTTTAGATTATGATTATTTATATATAGTTCCTAGGAGTAATCCATATCTAACATGTTATGACATACAGTTTTGAGTTCATTGGTGATGTATACCTTGATCTTGATGTGACAAATGGATTCATGTTACTGTGGGAAATCCTACATTGAATAATTATTTATTATATTTTTCGGTACCTCAAGGACACCCCCATGAATTCATTATGACAAATGGTTTTTTAGTACATTGGTAAATCCCCATTGGACCCATTAAATAACATGATTTTTAATGCTTTAATGAAACCCATTATACTCATTTTGAGAAAGTGTTTGGATTTCATTAGAAATAGCTGTAGGATTGTTTTTATCTTATGAGTTTCTATAGTCCAGGTCATTCAACCTAGGTAAAAATGGAATGGTGAATCCCCACTATCACAATGAACCCTAATAATAAATAATGCTCTTTTTATTATTATTGTTCGTTTTTTACTATACACATCAACATATTATTGTTACTGAAAGTATATATTCATATAGAAATAATTATTGTTGTCCTAGTGAGTCATTCTCAAACACTTCTTGGGAAACCAATTACTTAGAGATAATACATCTTTTTTATAGAATAATATAATATAAAGTGACATATGAATGATTATTGATATGAAGAAATATGGTGTAATATATTAGATTTGGACAATTTTTTGACATAGAACCATATTTCTCTCTGTTATTAGTTTTTATATTTTTTTAATTTTTACAAATTTTGTTATATTTTTTGATAATTTATTTTTTTGTCATTTGTTTAATAAATATTGATATAACATGTGTCTATGTTTATTTATTTTCATTTATTGAGAAGATATTGTATAGCTTATTCAGAAATTATATGACTCTATTTATTTCTTCTAATTTTCACACTTATATGGGTGTATAGTATCCCCATCATCCCACCTTAAACATCTACCTATAAGCAGAAACCTATTACATATGTGGAGGCTCTCCAAAGTTATAGTGGAACTATTTTCATGGAACTATCAATTAGCATATGAATGTGGTGTCACAATATTGGTATCATGTGGGGATCCTTAGAATTGGATACAAGTCCCAATTCACCCTAACTGGGGGGATTATGGTCCAAAAAATTATAATATATATTTCAAAACCCTCAACACTAATCAAATATTTTTCCTCAATTATAAAGATTTTATTAATAATTTTACCCTCTAATATGGATCCCCACTAAAATAAATAACACGGGTAGAAAGTAAAACACACATTAACACAAGGATTTCATATAACTATCACTATTCTTTGTAAAAATATAACAATTATGGTGGTTTACCAGTAATCTAAATTCTACAATAAAATAATTTTTTATTGTATATATGTTGGGATGTCATCCCTACAAAATATGTTTCAATTACATTACATATTCTATAATGATTATAAAAACCCCCAAGGATCAATCCATAATATTCCTCATCATTGATATACTTTGATATTTTATCCACAACTTATTAATGTGAATCTCTTTTTGAGATCAATATAGAAATATTGAATCATTAGGAATCATAACACCAAATTCGATGCATTGTTTAATCCTACCATTCCTAACTTCCATCGAACATAAAAGAGTTTATTTCATGGTGAAAAATTTATGGGATTATTGGGAAGAAAATATATAGGATACATAAATAAAATAATTAAAATAAAAAACAACTATTTTATTATTAATAAAAAATGATTAATTTATACTTTGTACGAATAGGAATATAAAATATATTTTTCAGTTTTTCAACTATGGATCCTTTTGTTTATGGTATTTTAAAAAATATTCCACATAATCCATTGTATTGATATACACCCCCAGTTATATATTCTATTAATTTATGTTGTAGAGTGAGATATGATCATTATTTTCATTCTAGACAAATGTTTCTATGTTGGCATTGAAATTTAAATTTCCTTCACACTTATTATGATAATATTCCTCCAATTAATTAATATTTTGTGGTGTTTCACAAACTCATCTTCAAAAACAAAAATTATTTCTATAATATGTGAGTGGCCTTGCTCATCCTTATTCTTGGTACACACACCATTTTATACCCATTGATGACACATGCATAACCACATGCATCCTTTGATCCATATGACTAACTATATAGATGTATAGAACCATCCAAGATGAGAGATAAATCATCCGTATAATATTGAGATTTATTTTTAACCTGGGTTCTTTATCCTTCTCTAATAGATAATCTTGTTCCTAATATTTTTTTCCTAGATAAATTGTTAGACTTTTTGAAGTGGCTCTCAGGGTAATGGATTGGTTTTTATTTATTTTTGAAATTAATCAAATTATTAATTGGGTAATATAAAAATTTCTAAAAAAACATATAATTACTTTCATACAATATATTATGTTGTTACATACCTATATATCTCACTTATTTCTCAAAAAAGTGATGGGACTCCATATATTCCTCACTCATTGGGGTTATTTAAGATTTTGAACTCCACGATAAAGAGACCCTAGGTAATCCACGATATGGGACACTGTAGAACATGAATTTTATTCTTTATGGATTCTCCATTTTATATTGCGTACCATAAAATGAACCCCTTTGAAAGTCTCATTATCCAGTGAACTTGTTTTTTAATTTGACTATAAGATAACTCACAACTATTTAAGGCTCATTCTAGGTTTAATCATGGCCATTAATCTTCCCAATTTTCCTTCACAAATAGATATTCCTATTGGAATGGCATCCATCGCCTCATCCAAATCTAATTTTGATGAATTTCATTCAATATAGTCAAATATTAGGCTTGGACTTATATTGAGATAAGCACCACATCGAATTTATATTCTAATATATTATCCTATAGTGATGTTGTGTCCTAAAAACATTTCTCACATAGTTGATCTTATCCACATTTATGTACTCAATTTCAACAAATACCATCTCATAGGAACCATATTGAATGTTTTCATTGGAATAAAGAAGATACCCATATCCTTATTATACATTGAGATCCACATTCATCAATTATTATGGGTTTTGTGCCCCAGACAATTACATCTCAGTTAGATGTCTGCTCAATCCTCATTTGAAAAATATTTATTAAATTTTTAGTCACATACAATTTCAATAAAGATAAATTCATACAATGTTTTCTTATGATTAGGTTCCACCAAATACATGGAATAATGGTATTTGAGAAAGTGTAGGTATGGAAGTACATACAATTCTAATGACTAAAATAATTTCCAGTGGGTATAAAAATATATGTGTTTTAAAAGGGAAGTACAGTAACCAGGAGAGACAAAGTAACCACTATAATATATTATTACTTATTTAAATAAATGTTAAAACTACATCACGAAAAAAACATATATGGTGATTAAATTGATCGAGGTGTAATTAGATATTCCTTGGTTAAATCATATTCAAATTAGAAAGGGATGAGTTTGTGATAGGGATCATGATGCTTGACGATCATATGACACCAGATCCCCCAAGATTAATTGAAAATGATATCAAATGGATCAATATAATAATTATATCTTGTGAAACTCATAATAAATTATATATCCAATAACAATGAAGCTTTTGAGAACATTATCAAAGATATTTTAACCACTGATAAACCATTGTAGAGACTAAGAACCATTGGACCTACTATGATGTGTAGTGTGAATTAGATTATATATAGATTAGTGAATGGAATGATTCAATGGATGTAAGATGTGGTAGACACCTCCCCCACACATATTGTGAGGGATGGATTCATCTGATTAACAATATAATCAAAAATATAATAAATATATTACCAGATTATAATGATTATTCTTCTCTAATGATTTGGATATGATCAATCGAATAACGTTAAATAATTTAATTATATCATAATATTTAAGATAACATGAAAATATGCACAAAAGTTTCACTCCCCTAAATTGAAATTAATATTAAAATAAAATAAAATATATATTTTTTATCTCCACATAAATATCTAGACAATATTATTTAATAGTGATCAATAAACTGTATGTCCTTTAATAAGGGTTTGAGAAAAATTCATCCCTGAATAATGTCTTATGGTTAGTCAACTCGGTTCTCAGTATTTTAATATGGTTATTTTTATGTATATTAATAGAATATATCTCTAATATCCTGAACCAAATATAGTATTTATAAATTTAGAAATGAATATCCAATATATTTATTATTTTAACATATCATGGTGTGGTTTAATTCATTGTTCTGTGGTATGTAGTCATATTCTGGTCCAATAATTCAATAAATATCTTTTCAATATTTCCAAGTAAACCCATTATCAATAAAATATACTGAAATATTATTTCTATTTATTCATGAAAAAACTACTTCCAAGTGAAACAAACTGAATCTTGAGAAACACTATATAATTATCCCTCTCCTATTACATCTTTATACATCCTTCTAATCAATCTAAATTTTACTACATTAGTGATATTTCCTCTATTTTAGTGTAATTATTTAAAGTAAAAACATAAATATTATTTTCATGTATTCATGTAATCCTTATTTATTTTTATTCCCCGTATAATTGTTCCATTGATGTTTTTGTAAAATGTTTCAATAACAATTATTCTTAGGTAGCATTGAATTGTTCATATGAAATAATAATTGACTCTGAGGGATTCAATTGTAGAATGGTATTATTTTCTTCACAAAAAACATCCCATCATCCTATAATCATCTCAATGAAAATTTAAAATTATTCAAATTCAATATTAATATATAATATAAAAAAGTTCACTTATATATCATCCCAAAAAGTTAGATTGAAACAATATCTTCCCAGATTTTTATCATCACTTATACAATATTGTCTCTTGTACTTCTAGGATTAAAAAATAACACCTAAAATATTATAAATTACAAATATATTCATTATTAACCCCTAATCTACATTGTTCAATCCATCTCAACACACAAATGTCCATGTTGAAACCCAAAAATATTGCAGCATGAATATTACTTTGATGACCGTAATTTCAACGTCACGTATATCATGTTATTTGATTAGAAGATGATAGGGTGTCATAATAAAAAATAAATTCACAAATGTTATCTCCATATAATATATGATTCCTAACATACCAATGTATGGGGTTCATTAAGAAAATTCAAATTGAGTACTATAATTTTGAGAATATTCCACTTGAATTATTCTATGGATATCTGATTTTATTGTATAAAATATTTCTATGGTCCTCTAATAAATTTTCAACACAACTATAATAAAAAAAATTCCACCTACAATACCTACACTGCGAATCGTATATATGTATAGGAAAAATTCATTCCACATGTTTTATGTTGATATCACTTGAACTAAAAATTATCTAATGAATAAAGAACTTATTGGAGTTTAAATTATAGAGGAGTTTTTCAAAATTAATGTTTGATCCTATTTGAACTCCATTCACTCATAAACTCCTCCATAAAAGACCTTTCCTTTTCCCAAAACATTAAATTCTTATAAGTTCATGTGGGAAACCATAACCATGCCTGGTCTCAAATGATGTTGTGAATGCACTACCTATACTTCCTAATGAATACCTAGGCACCATGAGTGATTAACATCCAAGGATATTTACCCACACTAGGGGTGGCCTATTAAACGTACCATATAAACCTTATTTTTAACATACAATTTATTAAGTTCATACCAAATGAAAAAAAATCCAAATTTTGATTCAATTAATATTTGAACACAAAAACCAATTTGGGGTGATTTTCAATTAAATATAATGGAGAGGGAATAATTTTCCACATCTATAACATCCTAATAAGTGTCTCTCACTACAAACTAAATATTTATGGTGTTAACCACCTTATCCAAAACCATCTAGGTGTAGGAACACATTATTGGTTGCCCTCAAATAGGAGAATATATAAGTGACATCCACCTTGTTATGAACTGAAAAAGAATCAATCAACTATGAAATGGAAAAAATAGAATCATCCATTAATTCATCATCCACCTAGACACTATCCACTAAGGTTATATTCCATTAAGGAAACATATAATAGGGATCTCAACCTCCAGGTTATTAACCAACTATGCAATAACCACCTGGTTTTATGACATCGATATACTAAATCCCATAATCATTTACTATGTATGAACAAAATCTCTTGGGTTCCCCACCATATATAGGAAACTAAAACTCAGACACTTACCTATGATCCACTAAGATCATGTCGCATAATTAGGAACCAACAATCATATGCCTTCAATTAAGAAACCTATTCACTCAGGTCACCTACCTATAGACTCATTCATATAGGTCACCTACTATGGAATATAATAGTAAATACCTTGGGTATCTATTCTCTCACCCCTATTTGTGATCAGTAATTGACTTTGGGAAAGGTATTTTGGCCTGAACCATTTGTTTCTATCACTAAAACACATGAAAAATTGAGACATCCAATGTGATCTTCTCAAGACATGTAAATTATGATTTGGGTTTTAATTAATCCACTCATCACCATTACCCCAATGATATAATATGTTGATATACTAATGTTGGTACATAAAATATATTGACATTATATACTCATCATTGTTTACTTATATTCCTTAATCAATAAATTCATAAATTTTTCATATGCCTTTTGTTTATATTCTCTTCTGGTATTATGAAAATTCCAAGATTGATGAAAATAAGTGTGGTTTTAAAAAATTAATTATTTTAATTGAAATTATTACAACTGACTCATATGATACGTTGAAAAATAAATGGGTTTCTAATGGATAAGACACATACAAATCCATTTCTATATCCCAACACCATGTAGTCATCTTTTTTGAGATTAATAATCAAAAAAGAGTTCAAATATTCGCGAACCTTAATTAAATCATTATATCCCTTATAATATTGACATATAATGAATGATATGTCAAATTTAATTAAAAAAACTACATGGGTTATCATTTTAGGGAGAGTTTTATATTGGGTGTCCCTTTTATGGTACTAATCTAAAGTCATAAAAAATTGTTACATCCTTTTACATGAGCCCAATTTTACTCCATGGATGGAAATAAATTCTTAAATTGTTTCTTAAATGAAATTAAACAGCAGAGTTTCTAAATTAATTCATCAAATGAGATAAAAAGTAATTTCCATGTTCATTTTCCTCTTAAATTCTTGTTTTCACTCATTTAATTTCTCACATATTGTTGCAATAAAGAACTTAACAACCATTCTATAAAACTATAAAAGAGTTATGAACTGTGATTCAAGTTACCTTAAAGGTGTACCTGACCTTTTATTTTATCATCTAATGAAATGTTTCATCATCATCACCATAGGTGACGGAGATGTTGACCACTTATGGGATGATATAGAGTCATATGAGACTTATCTAAATTAAAATAGGACCATAAGAATTGATAGTGTTAAATACCTCAATTTATATCAAAAATATTTATACATCATTAACTATGGTTTCAATGTATTATAGATATCTTCATTTTTGTACATGAATCACCATTTCTCAAATGTAATCACCCAAACTAAACACTCAATGATCATAACATTCTATAATTTTTAATATTCTCTACATCCAACGATATTCCAACACAAAACCCATAGGATTTGTGTATTTTCAATCTCTATATATAATTTTTCAAATTATAACCATGATCATATTCACATTACAAAACATAAATATTGAAAAAACCAATCCATTAATTGATAAATTCAATAATAATTTCTAACTTATCTAATAAACGAACTTTGGTTTATTGATTTCCAATAATATAAATTTTTGTTAATTATTTCAAAAAATAATCTATATAATCAATATCCCAAACATCTTAGTAAGTATATTTATTTATATTTCATTTATTCTTCCCCTTATCACAATAATATAAAATGGGTTTCCTTATCAAAGTTTATTTTTTATCATCGCCATAACATTATAATTTATTTTCCATGTTTAGAGAGGATAATATATAATTTTAAATGTATATATAAATAATAAAAAATTTCAAAATTTGATTACATTTACATTCCATTAATTATCATCTTTATCAAAAATATTTTAAAAATACAAATTGGGTGATTTTCAAATCCCCTACTTAATATTACTCCCTAAAAACCATTAACACATGAAACAACTTTTTGTCTAATATCCTATATGAGTTTTTTAATATTTACATACCATTAGTATCCTTCATTTATTCTTCAATATTAAACTATAATATATTTCTACCACATTAGGAAATTTATCCATTATTCATAATCATTTAAATATCTAACTGTTTGAAAACACTTATTCTTTTGAAAATCATTTTAAAAAACTTTTTCCATTGATAAATGCATATTTCATTATGATGATCCAATACAAGTTTTATTTATTATTTCATTCAAATTTATTTTTGGTTTTTGAACATACCACATGGAAAATAATTATCCGAAATTTATTTAATCACACTAAAATGGAAGCCAACATAAGAAAATAGAGTATAATTTAACTACACAAATTTTATATATTTTTCTAGATTACATCCATAAATTCATGTAACCAGATATTTTACTTAATTAAAATTTTTATATGTGGTATCCATTCCATTTAACAATTTTTTTTTCAAATAATCAATAAATAATAAATTATATGACTCATAACCCATGTTGAAAAAAATCATACTTAATGATATAATAAAATCATGTTAGTAGCAAGATTATAATATATTTTTTTCCACCACAAGATGTATCTCTATTGAAAATGAGAAAAATAGCCTATCATTATTCAACACAAACTCTAGAATAATTAGATTAGTAATGGATGGATATATAGTAACACAATTTTCCACTCCAAATCATTTTAGTAACGTAATATAATAGACGATTCTGTCTATTATATTAAAATATATAAATTGTTAATTATAAAATTAATTTGGTTGATATTTCCATTAATGAAATACTTAAACCCACTTGTTTTGCCTTCATAACACATATTTATCACTAGGGATCATTTAGACAAAACACTTTGAATTATGAGTTATCACAAATTATAATTTCGTCCTTTTCATTAGGTCCCTTTGATAATTTAATAAGGAGAAACATGTCAAAATTCATTGTCTAATTTTTTATTCCATTAATGGTTTATAAATATGTATACATTATATTTCTTGATAATTGTAATAGTTTATTATTAAATTTTTATCATCCTTAATGTGGAGAACATGTAAACACCCTGATCCTACATGAACATAGTCAGTCGTTACATTATTACATTGGCACTAGATACAACTAATAGCATCCCAAATGTCTGAATAGTAAAGTAAACCTATAAAAATAGATACATAACTATAATTATCATTATATTTTAAAATATAAAATAGAACATTGTATTTTCTGTAATAACCCCACTATCTACTAATCTATTTCTAGAATATAAATTAGGAAATACTTCATATTATCCTTGGTAAAAAAAGTTGTGATCTCAAAATATCAGTAAGGGTGAGAAAATAATGGAATATATTCTAAATAAATAAGCATGTAAAATATTAAAATGAAAATAACTGAAATACATTCCATTTAAATAATATACTTATCATAACATAGTAGGAATAATGAATGATCTAATCATCCATATAAACAATATCATATGTTCATAAATTATCAATGGATATTCTAACTAATTGAAAAATAAAATGGACATCCAAAGAAGAAATCATGATGCAGAACACGAATTATCGAACATCAGAAAATTACCATCAAGGCCTTATGCAATGAAATCTTACATAACTAGTTAAGGCCTCATCAAAGACTGAAGTTATATTTCCTCATTCGACCTACCAAATCATATGTGTCCAATAGAGGGTCACACCCATCACATACTAATATAATTCATTTCCCTTGTGAATAAATTAAACAACTAAATCAAAATGATTTACCAAAATAGAAATTATTATATGTTTGATGAATAGTTCATATAAAATATCAACAATTTTCCCATAAAAACAGTTCATAAACCATCAAATGATGTATAAATAATGTATTTATTTTTTAAATCCTCAAAATAATACCTTTGAAATGTTGTGGTCCAATATTCAGATACATTAATGATATTATGAAAACATTTATTCCGGAAAATAACCTTTTTAGACTGAAATTATTTTTAAAAACATATAAACAATGTTCAAAAAATAAAAAATTAATTTCTTTGAGAAGAAATGTGTAGAAAATCTAAAGAAATATTCAATGAATTTTTGAATCATAATGGTAGTTAATTATGTTAATGTCATGTAAGTTAACTAAAATTATTTTTACACTACTCTAAGAAAAGTCAAAAAGTACCTCTTTTGGAAAACTATATTAAGATTCTAAGTAATCCAATTTATTAAAACATATAGGGTTAAAAATAAATTTAAAAACTAATTAGATAATATTAAAAAATTTGAGAACTTTTTTAGAAAACGAGGACATGGTGTTGAAATATTACATAGTTAAGACTTAAAATTAAAAAATCCCCAAAAGGGAAGAGATTGTGAAAAAAATCCTTTACACATGGGTTTATTTTAAATTATAATCCAAATTAAAAAAATACATATAATGAAAATAACAATTAAATAATGAAATACATATTCCCAATATAAAATACCGAAGTGTAATTATATACACCACATGTCACGACCCGTCCTCGGGGGCTGTGTCGTGACTACCCCAAGCCCGCCTTCCATAGGCCAGGGGTTGGAAACTAGCACCAAAGGCGAATCCCTGAGAAAAAGGTGAGGAATTTCCTTTAATAATGTAACACACACAGTCTGAACACAAGCAGTATAAGCACCAAGTATATTATAGAAAAGAAAGGTCTGCTAAAAGTAAGTGGGTCAGTATGCAAACCCAACTGAACAACATGTGCAAGTACAAGTAAAAATGGAAAACAAATCATAGATCATCCACCGGGAAATCCTACTTGAAGGGTAGGTACAGATCTTGAACAACTCATACCTGAGGAACGCCCCGTCTAGTCTAGCTTCGAGCAGCCTCCCGTCTGTCACCCTCAGCCTCGATCACTGTTGATTGTCATCTGCACAGAACACAACAAGGTGTGGGTGAAGCCCATGCAGGGGTGAGCATAACAATACTCAGTAAGAGACCCCAAGACCCCTGAAGGTCTCCCAGAATCCACTAAAGATAAACCATAGTATTAAGACACAATCACGATGTATCAAATATCCCGACTTAGGTATATTCCCATACATATATCTAAGTTACCAATCACAGTCCGACTCCAACACTTGAGCCCAAGCACAACCCATTCCACAAAGAAAATAAAGTCAATAATCTCGATGATAACAACTAATAGTCAATATTCCTCTCACATAGGTATAAAAATCATGTAGAGGGGTAGAGATGATTAGATGTATCCACTGAATCATCTCCTCTATCGAACCCACGTCAGATCCTGGAATATTGTCAGTGCTACCGGACCCACAGTGGATCCCGGTACATAAGTCATCACTGTATAACCCATAGAGGATCCCAGTATAGTACCATCGGTGTCGAAACCATGGAGGATCCTTGTATAGTATCATTTTTGTCGAACCCACGAAGGATCCTGGTACAGTAGTAGGTCCACGTAGGATCCACTCATCTCGGTCGCAGCCAGTCATAGGGTTCCCACACACAGCACACTCTATTCCGAGAGGGTCTTCTCCTCAAGAAAAGAGTTGATACATAAACTACCCTAAAGTCTCAAGTTGATTTATCCCATAGTTCTATATCATCATAAGAAACCAAACGTGACCAACGAGGAGTCAATCAGACGCCTAGTCTGTAAGTTATTGGCGTTTCCGCTCCAAATGCCCAGTTGGATTTAGGTACAATCCAACCTGGCCATACCCCAACTGCATCCAAACCTCTAGTGGGGTATTCCAAAAGAACTATCTTGATCTATGATTTTTGTTGATGCAGACGGTTCGTCGATCAGACACCCATAGCCCAAGATATGGGCGAAAAGGTGACATTAGTCAAACTGGGTCCGGGTCCAGTTCCGCCCAGCCGGACCGACCCAACCTGACCTGGTTCGAGTCGACCCAACCCAAGTCTGGATCCAGAATGGGGTCCGAACTGGCCCACCAGAAAATGACCCAGCCCACGACGGGCGGCCCAGCACATGATGGTCATGCCGTCCCACGTGGCTGGGAGACGAACTGCCAGCCAAAGACAGTGGTGGACGAGCCTCGCAGGGCCCGCCCTGACCGAGCGAAGGGGGGCGGTCAGTGCCCCCTGTCTTCTTATAACAGCTGAAATGAAGTACTGGCCCGATGATTGTAGGACCCAAAGGGTCGCGCCTGTAGTGCGCCTGTCGTCCGCCCTCCTCCATCCGCCGCGGCCTTTTTCCGCGGTTCTTCACCGGCCTGGCCTGACGGCATTGTGCCCAGCCCGTCTGACCGTCGCGGACTAAGTGGCCGGAGATCATTCATCCGGCGTGGTGCGATGGCATCGTGCCCCTCTAGAACCATCGTGGCCCGCCCAGATGTGGCCCGATTCTCCATGCAGTGCGACGACGTCATGCTCCTCCAACGCCTAGGGGGCCCTTGGGCCGCTGGTTCCTCTCGTGGCCGGCCCATCTCCGACCGCCGATGCTCCACTAAGATCCTCACCTACGATGGATCCATTGAGCCACCGCTGTCATCAAAAAATGAGAATATCAAATAGTGAGGGTTAGTCCATGTTCGTGCGGTCTAATCCCTTTTCATTATGGTGATATAAACCAGTGATTCACATTCCATAACTTGAATGATGAAGAACGGGTACAAAAACAACTCAAATAGCCTTACCTCGCTTAAAGATGATCATTGAAGAAGTCACAGAAATGCAAGGTTGTTTTGTAAACATTGGAATAGGAAGAGTTCAGAGAATATGAGTCAAAGATGACGTCGTCAAAATTCATTACGGGCAGTGGTGCTTCCACTTCTTGCCCCGAATGATAAGGGAGAGATGTATGTCATTATTCGTTGAGAGAATTTGTTCCTCCAAGTTCTTCCAAGTTCTTCCTCCTCTCCCAAAGGTTCCACAAAAAGAGTGATAAGCCAAAAATAATAGAGGAAATTCTCTATTATTTCTTTATCACAAGAACACAAATAGATGCAATTAATTAAATGAGGCAACTCATTTAATTAATAGAATGGAAAGGTTCAAATTCAAAATTAGAGGACGTGAGGAGTTCCAATTAATTAATAGGGAATTAAAAGGGGTTAATAAAATCGGGTGGGCCCCACTAAATAACATCCTCCCAAAAGAGGTTATGTGCAGGTGGGCCCCACCACCATAACCTCTCATGGGAGGTTATGGTGTGGTGGCCCGCACCACTAACCTCCTCTCTCTACTACAAATACGGATTTTATAATCGCTAAAAAATGCCTTTAATAGCGCTAGAAAAACACAATTAATGCCAGTCAATATAAAGGGGGGGTCCCCTTTATCAGCGCTCCAAAAACTGCTGATAAAGACCCTTTTTTCAGCAGTTTAAAAAAACGCTGATAAAATGGGTCATTTATCAATGCTAAAACAAACAGGTGATAAAAGGGTCCTTTATCAATGATTTATTTTTAGCACTAATAAAAGACCCCTTTTATCAGCTCTTTTTTAAAAGCGTTGATAAAAGTTAAAAAAATAGATATAAAAAATTAAAAAATCCTCCCAATCAGTGGGGCTTTTATAGCGCATGATCCCCCTTTTACAGTGCTTTTCCGCCCCCTCCAGCGCCCGCACGCACCCCTCCACCATTTATCTATGCTATCCCTAGATTCACCCATGCGCGCAGGTCCTTACCTACACCTGTATTTGATCTCAAGACATCCCCCCTGTGCGCCTAAAGTCTTTCCACTCCCCTATATGGATTTGTTCTCCTATTAGTGATATATCTATTTATTTATATATATATATATAGTTATATTTATTCATATAGTAATATATATTTATATTAATATATATATAGTTATATTAATATAAATATATAGTTACATTAATATATATATATTTATAGTGATATTAATATATATATTTATAGTTATATTAATATATATGTGTAGTTATATTAATATATATATATATAGTTAGATTATTATATTCGTATATAAATATTCTTATATTCTTATTTTAAATAAAATGGATATTAGTTATTATTTAGATAATGCTAATATATTTTATTATTTATATTTATAATTAAATTTTTATGTGTGAATATATAAAAAAATATGTATATATTTTTATATATTTGATTATAAATAGTAGTTCATTATAAAAAATGATAAAATTTCAATTACATAATATCAATATGAATGTAATACCTTGGAATAAATTCAGTCCCCACAAAAAAAACCAATAATACCCCCTTAAACGAGGCTAAAAATCCACAAAATGTTAAAAAATCATGTTACCCCGACTAAAAACTCTGTTCTGGAGGCCTTATGGGCCTTTTGGCCAATAAAAAACCTTGACCGGGGCTCCCCCAAATTATTTTGGTGTAAAGCTCGTTTCAGGATTCGATTTGATATGTGGTAGAGCTCAAAGAGACACTCGGATAAAAAGTTATGACCGTTTAAAGTTCGAGTTTCGTTTTCAACATATTTTAGGTCTTTTTTTAATTTTTTTTTAATTTTTTTCATCTTCAAATTGTTATTAAATGACTATTACTCTATAATAATTAGAAAATTATTAATTAAAATTTTTTTTAATTTTTTTATAATCCATTTTCACTAAATATCTTATATATTAAGTGTAACTGTATATTTTTACTTCTCTAAAATATATTCAAAATTATATTTAAAAGATATATATTATATTTATATCAATATAACTATATCTATATTTTTAAATATTAATATATTTTTTTAATAATTTTTTTTGGGAGTACACCCCTTATCTACGCTTTTAAAAAAATCTCTGATAAAGACCCCCCTTTATCAGCTCTACTAAAAAAGCCGATATATTTCCAATGTAATTCATTTGAGTAATCTTATAATAATATTATATATATATAATTTTATTGAACTTTTTACCATCTTTTTTCCACATTCTAGGTGCATTTGAAAATTTTAATTAAATGTAAATTTAACGCTTCTTTGAAATAAATTTTAAAAATTTGAGAGACGTGGCTCACATTATTTTGTAAAATATGGTTCAATAAGATGAAAATAATTTTTTTGAATAGTACCTTTTGTCTTTTATTTAAAACGGTTAAAAGTAAATAGGGTAATTAAAGGTAAAAAATGATATTATAATTACCCTAAAACATATCCTAATTCTATTGGATAATTTTATTTCAACCAAAATCAATCTTAGAAATAAAATATGATCCTTTTGGTACCCTTGGATTTGATTATGACATTTATTATTATTTTATTTAAAGATTAGTTAAAAGTGTTAAATTCAAATTTTAATAACTAATAAATTATTAATATAGGGTTAAACATAAGATAAATTCAACTATAAATATTCATTATAAAGATAAAACTATTTCCTAAATAACGGTATTTTATTTATAATTATTAGACATTAAATAGTTAAATTTATTTCTAACACAATGATGATGTTGTAATTACCATATTAATGAACGATTAAAATAATTGATATTATAAATATCCAAATAAATGTACATTGAGACATATGATGAATTTCACTAAATTTATTTGTTAATATGGCATCTAAGGTTTTATTAAATAATTTTTTTTGCAGTGATAAATTTTTCATGACTTCCACAAAAATAAAATACTAAATAGTATCAAAATTGACAGAAATGAGTTTTAAAAAAAATACTATATTATTGATTGATATAATATTTATAAAAATATAAGGATCATCCAAAGGACATATATAAGGTTATCAATCTCAATAATTTACCATTTGGTTTTATCTTTTATTTTTATCATATCTTTTTTTACAATTTATTATTATAATACAAGAATACATGGTAAAAGTTAAACAATTTAACTATGAGTTAAATATAAAAGATAAGGATAATATGGTGACTTAAACCTATCTAAAACCTATTTTTTATAGTTTTTGTACCCATAACCACTTTATACTTGAAAGAAATCATTTTTCATCCAATATAAACTGAATATTATAGAATAAGAAAATAATATTTCATGCTTTTCCTTAAGTACACATCACCTCTCTTATAAACAGGTTCATCCCCTTCCATCAGTATCTCTCCTCCAAAGATATTTGTCTCAGCCAAACATTGATAAAATATCCTCCCAGCTACCCTTACTTTGACCTAGATGCAATAATTTGATCGGAAAGTCAACTTATGGATCCATTTTGATCAACTCCAAAGGAAACACTCAAAGAAGATGTAATAATTTCACCACCTCTTTCAATGTTCTTTTCTACTTCCACTTCATCTTTTTTTGTTGTTTCCATACCAAAATAATAACTCCAGTTCATTATACTTATTGTGATTTTATTATAAATATTGTACAACTATATTCATTATTCTATCTATCCTACGAATGACAAGTCAACATACATGCATACATATGGCTTACCGTCTCCATGTCGTGGTGTAGTTTGTTATTCAAACTATTAATTATTTTTAAGGGTATAATAATTATTATAACTTATGTAAATAATAAATAAAACATGTTAATTATGATTTATATACTATATAAAATCCAATTACATATGATTTCACCGTTAATATAATGATATTTTCACTCGTGCGTACGTACAGATTACAATCTCCATGAATGCGTTGAAATTAATACCCCATCATAACCATTCAAGAATATTTTTAATCTTTTCTTTAAAAATAATGTTTATGAACTTAATATAATTTTGGTTATAAATCAAATAAATCCTATACATAACAAACATGGCTTACGTAACCAAGCATATAAAAGAAAAAGAATCAGTTAACACCAGAAACACTGATACTACTGAAATATTGTTAACAAAGAAATATTTAAAGATCATATATGATATCATATATATGTATGTGGTTATTGTATAATTTAATTACAACTATTTAATTATTATAGAGGATGTTAACGTACCCTCAACCAAGGAAAAGTATAGTGTAAGGGTTAATTCTACAATCTCTTCATTATTCGAGGTTTTTTTATATGAGAGTATCTACTAGGACCACTTTATCATCCACATCTGTGTTTCAAAAAAATGTATTTCAAACAAAATATACTATTTCCTATACTATAGTTTAAATTCATTTATACCATTTTTGGACTATTTATAAATTTTTTATAAAGTAATCTTTCTATCATTTTCCAAACTAGGACCTTTATGACCTTTTCGACAAAATTATGGAAAGAATGTTTTTAACTAATACGGTGACTGCAGCTATTTTCCTTCATTATAAAATCTTCAAAGATTCTATTACAAGATTATAATAAAATATTCAAACTAAATGATTTATTTTATAATTATGTGTCGTTTAAATTATTTCAAAATAGAACGAGATAATTATCTCAAATAGTTTTTATTTCATATAAGTCAACATCCGTTGATGGATTTTATACATGTTTGAAGTTGATTTATTACGATACAATATTCTATATTGTATTGAAGGTTTTGGATATTTTTTACTGTGGATGTGTTATTTGTATACCATTCATGGTTTATGTTTAAAGTATCAACATTTTTTATGATAGTTTTAATATGCATTTTTATGTTTTGTTTCAACCTTTTCATATGAGGAATGCTTTGGACTTTGTAAGTGATGGGTGGAGCCTACTATGGCTCCTCGATAAATCAGTAGGTCTCATGAAAAAAATGAGTGTCTTGGAACAAGGCCTTGAAAAAATCTTATTCGTAGTCCTAGAATGAGTCCTCGATTATGATGTTAGGATGTTCGGAATTATGAATTCCATAATTATGAAATTGGCTAATGATATTTCATGTTATTATTCGACTAGTATAATATGAATGTGATTTAAGTAAATGGAATTATTTGATTTATATTTTCCATATTATTCTGAATTTTATGTTTAAAAGTATTTTGTTTTATTCATATACATTTCCATAAATCATTATACTATTTTATGAAAGATTCCACTATATTGTAATCCTTACTGAGCACCTGATCTCACCACTTTATATGTTTTAATTTTTACAAGATGCGAAGAAGTATATTATGACTAACCTATAAGGATATTCTAAGGGAGATGAATGGGTTAAAAGGTGAAACAATTTTGTTTATATTCATCTCAGAATTTAATGTAAAACGTATGTTTGTATCTAGAACATCCAAGCCTACTAAACTAATCGGCCTTTCAGGATTTGATCCCTTATGATCATGCCAATGTTATGTAATAATGAAACAACTCTTGGTAACTAGGGTTAGGGAATTACGAGAACCTACTAGTAGATGGTGTAACTCACATGTGAACCAATTGTTTATGTGTCAATGATTCCAAAAGCACGAAATCTAAATGATTCAGTCATCTATTTTTATGTTATGTAGTGAATATTCTTCTAATAAGATGTAATATTTATGTATGATAACATTGAGTCTTTAATTTTGATATTATAGAGTGGTCTTTTTATAATTTGGTAAATAGAAGAGAAAACTATATTGTGATCTCCATGTATATGTCTACGGGTAATTATTAGTATGAGACAATGTATAGGAAAATATATATATATTTTTAAAAGGATACAATAATTGGATTCCAGGAAATTACATCTTTTTCTAGATAAAACATGTGGATATGGATCTGAAGAATAGTATCTCGAGGTTAATAACTTCCAAAAATATGTTTCAGACTGGACACAATAAATTCCTCATACATGATAGTGTTCCTTGATTCTCACATAGTTTTAAACTCTAAAAGGATATGTGTTATAATTTGAAAAAAAATTATAAACCAATATGAAGGATTTTAAAAGATAATGAACATTATGGACAAGTTTAATACTATGTGTTCATAGTTAAGAATATGGTTAAAATATTTATATATACCATATCTCTTAGTTTTTATGAATATGTGGATCCATGTTATGTTTACAATTCTACACATTGTGTTTCTTTCATTTTAGTCATTGTCTATGATTTGAAGGAACTATTTTAAAGACATGTTTTTTGGATAATGAAATGTTTTTACACATAATAATCTTATATTTATGGGATTTTCAATGAAAATTATCATTTATATACCCACACACCTTTCTCAGGACATGGATAATATTGAAATTCAAAATGAGAAAAGGAGGGAACACCATTATATTATGTCATTCACGAGCCAACAACCACCTTCTTTTAGTGGATAATTTCTTCCACTAGTTCCATATTAATTGATGAGTACAATTTAAAATTTATTTTCTTTTATCTAGTGTTCAAATCATGAGAATGTAATTTTTCTCTATCATTTGGATGTTGAAGTAGATCAATGGTGGACATTAATTCTGAATATAATGGAACATTGTGAATTTGACTCTATAGAGTGGGACAAGATTATGAGATTATTTTTCAATAAGTTATTACCTTATATCCTTTATAAAAATTTATTAATGAAATTCATTGATATAAAGTATAAGTATATTGAATCTATTGTTTTAAATGAGTAAAATGTTACAAGACAAGTGAGATATGCTTTCAGCATAGTTATCCACTAAGAAATTTTTTTTGATCAATTCATTAGTGGCATAAAACCAAGTATATGAATATAGATATACCTAATGTACATTAGTATAAATGAAGAAATTTATTTTATTTGATCTCTAGGAGTAAATGGATATTTGGGTTACCTAACAGTCTCATAGTTATGAAAAGAAAATGAAGAAGTAGTTCAATAGAAACATTTAAAATAATATAGAGAGGAATATGAGCCTTCTTTCATACTCAAAGTGTGGAAGAAAACATTTAAGAAATTTCCATAATGGAAACATTTACTGTTTTTTGTTTTTAAAGTAAGTTTATCAATAAATTTATGACCAAAATGATTTTATTTTGTTAGATAACTATGTGAATAAAGAGAATATTTCACATAATGCACCACCCATACTCTAGTGTTTCAAATTCATGTATTATTGGAACTATGATAAAAGGTTCCCAATTCACTTGGTAAATGATGATAGTCCACATTAAAAACCTATTAAATGGATGGCAAAGTGAAGATATCATATAATCAACACTTTTAATAGGGCTTAATTAATGAGTTTTTAAATGTTATATATATCATTCACTCAAATTTCTTGTTGGAATCATGATCTACCTATTGTTTCATATCTGAGGAATTTTATAACTGTATAAATTTGCAACCCAGAATATTAGATGTATAATTAATGGTTTAAAATACTCATGGAAGAATAATGTCATCAATGTATATTATTCACCTAAAATTTATGTTTATGAGAATGTTTTTCAGGAAAATAATTTCAGACGTCCTCTATTTGAATTTGATTTCATCTTTTGAATTGATTTGATTTATCTACAAAAATACCACATAAGTTTATAAGTAATGGAATCTATATTGGATATTTTAAAACCACGTGTTATAATCTAAAATGTGATGATAATTATAAACATCATAGGAATATGACAACCATTGTATCTGTCTTGATTCCCATTTAGAATTGATGTTTATCTTAGTATGTTGGGTAGAAGCCTCAAATCAATAATATGCCTATTGTGTGGGAAATTTTATATTTTCATCCATAACAATATCCAATTATATCACTAAATCGTGAAGTTTAGTTTTCAATAAAACATAGACCAAGTGACAACCTAATTTCAAAGATCATCTATATAATTTCATTGATTGAGTTATAATAATTTAATATGTAACCTATGGAGAATCTTGAAAAGGGATTGATTCAGCCAAGTGTGTCCCCTTAAGAAGACTTAATATTTTTTTATGATGAATTACAGATCAATGTGAGTCTTTATATATTATCATGATGTGAAAAACATTCTCAATAAAAAATTTCTCCTACCCTACATTGATGACCTATTTTATCAAATACCTAGATCTCAATAATTTTATAAGATTTAACTCCACTAAGGATATCATCAATCTAAGGTTTTGAAGAAATATATATCCCAGAAATAATTCCATAAATGGTACAGATACTATGAATATACATTGATCTATTCATTCAAACAAATTACTTACAATCTTTATAGATTTAATGAATTGATACTTTACTAATTACCTTGATTAGATTGTGGTAGAATTTATGGATTATATTATTAAGTTTTGAATGGTGAAAGAAAAATAATGTTTATTTTTACTAAATAACATAATGAAGGTTAAACTATACGATTGATTAGAAGAAAGAATTTTTTAGCCAAAATAATTCTTTTATTATTATAATCTCAAGAGAAAATATATATGTAGATATGTCAATGATTGAGGATAATAAATATTAGCCAAAATGAAAATTGTGACTGAGATTCATAATATTCATGGTTTTTATGGATATTATTGAACATATATTTATAATTTCTCATTAATATCTATTCAACTCACCAAGTTAACTTGGAAGGGGTCCATGTTCCTCTAGAAAGATGAATGCGAGAAAACATTCATGGATCTAATGAAAATATTAGTCACTTCACTTATTAAAAAATTACCCTATAATAGAGAATGGATTATAATCTTTAGTAATGTATATACAAATTTATTTGGCTTTGTTATTATGAATAATGAAATATTTATAACTTATGACTCCTATTTATTGTTTGTTTAAGAGAAAAATTACAGAATTTCAATTTTGGAGTTATCTACGATCATGTTTTCATTAATGAAATAAATAAATTATCATTATGTGGAAAAGTTTGATATATATACATACCAAATTATTTTAATGTATATATTAACATAGAATATGTTGAATATGTTCTATATATGATGGATAATGCTAGATTATCCATTATAAGAATCACAAAGGATCCAATATCTATAAAATTTCATATAATGGATCTGGAAATCCTAAAGGAAGGGGAGATATATTACCTTACACAATTGAATATTAAAAAATATATCAATATGAGGAATAAATATGTGTAAGAGGTTAATATAGTAAAACCAAATAAGGTGAGTAATGTTCTTTGTTATATCCATGCTCAATATGGAATGATAAGGTTCCAAAACAATGTATGTGTTTTGTCCTTTCCAGATTTGAAGACTGAGTTATTAGAAGAATACTATAGTTCTTCATTCTATATTCAGTCTAGAATTACGAATATGTATATATATTGGCAAGAAAATTTATTGTGGTATGTAATGTATATATTTATATTAATTTTTGTATATTGGTTCTTGGAAATTCATCAGGTTACGGTTTTGAGAGAAAATTCTAAGGGGATGTTACATCCACTACCCATACTATAAAGGAAATAGAAAAAATACCATTGATTTTTCCTTTGGGATCCCTAAAAGTATAAAGTGAATATTTTAATTTGGGTTTTAGTTGATATAAACAAAAATTCATCATTTCTCATCACAATTATATAATATATCCCTCTGGATCATAATGAATTGATATACATTGTGGAAGGGAAAATATAGCATGGACTACCACATTCAATTATATCTAATTGGGATCAATGGTTTACCTTAACGCTTGGGATAATTCAACTGATATCTCTCAATGTAGAGTAATGTTTTAGCACTATATATCATACACCTATAGATGTGTAGTATAAGAGAACAATTGAAACCCATAGGGATTTTTTTAGATCATGTTCTCTGTATTTCAAAGATGCTTGGGATTGACACCATCCTCTAGTAGAGTTTTCTTAAAATTGTAACATCCATTGAAGAATTAAAATTGATAAATATGAAGCACAATGTAGAAATAAAAATAGATCTCTAATGTGTTGGAATAATGTTGGATAATGAAAATAATTAGAAAAAGTAATAGCTTAATAAATGTAATAGAATGTTGAGCTATTCAATAACACATATGGTCAGCACAAAGTCAAAAAAAAGATATATTCCTAATAATTGATGTGATGCATCATTTTATGTTAATTAAAAGGTAATTAAAATAATTTATCAATGGAATAAGGGTATTATATTCTAGGGAAAGGGAATATAAGCCCCATTTATATTGATGGCATTGAAATTCTTGGTCGTTGTAGGACGGTATCTTATCGCATTATGACTCCACTGAACCAATCTTAAATCTACAATGTCTTCCTTGTATCTCTTCATATGAATAACATTAGTGATCAATCAGACTTACTAATGTCATTGTTCATATAACTAGATAAGAAAACTTATTATAAGGAATAACCAGTGGAGATTATATATCATACAAAATATGTTATCTGAATAAAGATCACTCGCCTGGTCGACATTTTTGGGGGAATCCACCAGTTTTGGTAAGTTATATACCAACATGATGTTATGAAAAGGTATGAGTGTCATCATTTGATTATGTAATAATGAAAACAATTACATGGGTAAAATATATTTTAAGGTGGTGTGAGTTAACATCCGTATTTTTTTTTGAAAAGATTCATTTAAATTGAATTTTTTTGATAGATTGTATTACACGCAACACTGTGTTTTAACAATCCATGAAAAAATATTATTTTTATTATATAAATAAGTCCATTTATACTTAGATAATTGAATAATTAATAAAAATAAAAAAAAATTATATTAATTATAATTGTTTTATATAAATTAATCATATTAGTCTAATTATCATATTATTTAGTGAAGTCTTTAAATGTTTCAAAAAAATTATTTCCCAAAAAAGTATTTTTATTAAGTTTTACATAAATAATAAAATAAATTTTTAACACTTTCTAGAAATCAATTTGAGAAAATAAACTAAAATTTTTAATTCTTCCATTCAATTTTTTTTTTGTAGAATTGTTGTGACTTTCCTAAAGAGGTTAATTTTTCGATTAATAGTGGAAAATGCTAGTTTTTTTATGTTTAATTTTCCTTTAAAGTATTTATACAAATAATTTTTATTTCAACATTTTTTTTAGGAAAAATTGATAAAATTTTATATAAATAATTCCAAATTATTTCATTTGATATTAATATCATATTTTATTATATATATATATATTTTTTAAAAATTTGAAAATTTTCTCTTTGGAAAATTGTTATCTCATCGAATCAATGTGTTTAATTATAAATTAAATTTTACCAATTATGTTAATTGATTTTAAAAAATTAACTATTTGGAAAAATAATATATTATATTATCTAATATGGTAATATTATTTCTTTCCGATAATTAATAGTAAAAAAAGTAATAATTAGTCACCGTTTTTATGAAAAAATGTGTTTACTGTGGGTTTAAACTGATAATATATATGCTAAAATGACCCCCAAACATGTCCAACAACCATTTAATATCCATATTTCGAACACATTCTATATAAAGGACCATAATTTCACAATTTTTTTAATTTTTTTAATTTTAGAATCATGGGTACACCTATTTCATTCTAGAAATTAGATGTATGACGCATCTCAAGAAATGATGTTATTCATTTTCCATCACCACATCTCAAGACAGTGTATAATTATGTATTAAATAATTATTTTTTATATTTATGATATTATTATAAATTTGAAATTATAATATTAGATATATGTTTTTACAATCCATTCTATGGGAACATGATAATTCCACTTGTGTGTGAGTGTAATACCATCTCGTGAAGTTATTTGAATCATTCAATCTTTACATGAATATATATTAATAATTGTTTTAATAAACATATGTGATATAATTGGAAGGATAATTGTTTTTAAATTATAATTTTTCATTATCCATTATTTAATTTAATTCTTCAAGGAGTTGGAAACAGAGTTCATGTGTTTGTATGACCCAATATCTCCATGAACAGTGTATTTGATATTCTATCTATAACATTTGTGGATTTCTATAAATACATATACGATGAATATATATGATATTTATATCATGGGTAATATTTTGGCAACTATGTATCCATGATCAATATAAGTGGGCTAGAAATACAAATATAAACTTACACGAAAGAAAAGGATGTTATTGACCGAATTGTTACATTAACATAGAATTGTTAATAAATCAGTAACAAAATTTCTTAAGTAAATAATATATGGTATTATCTTTTTATATATTTAGATATATTTTAATGTATTTTAATAAAATTATTTGTAATATATAGTAGTTTTTAATGAATATGAATGGAGTTGAGACTTAATGGAAGAAATTTTCGTCTCAATATTCCTTATTTGAGACATATGTTATATCTCACAAATATATTCATTTATGTGTTATATATAAATATAATTTTAAATTTAGTATCATGACAATATTTATTCAATTAATATTATATTTTTCATTTAATTTAATTCTTTTTTGGGCGTTACAATTCGATGTTACGAAACTATTAATGGCTTTATCTTACAATCACATCGATTAACGGGGTTTCTCTGATTATGCTCCCAATGATGATCTATTATTATATATATCTAAAAAAACTCACTTATTTTCATTTCCTATTTTTCTTATTTGAAAAAAAAATTCTTTTAATTTTCCTCTATTTATAAAATATTTCAATAAAATATTTTAAATGAAAATCATCATTATTTGTCCCATCAATCAAAAACCCATTATCATCATTTTCCATGTTTTCGATAAAAATCATTCATAAATGATATAATGTTCCACTATGATTGTTTAATGTAATATTTACACTATTTTACAATTTAATTTCTATAAAGGACACTTTTTTAATATTCTAAATGACACTCCATTTTCTTTTAACAAAAATGTAAAAGGAACCGTTGTTTTAACTTATTCAACATGACCTAAAATTTCTCGAAATCATGACCATTATTTTATATGAACATTCCTTTGTATTTTATCTAGTTTATTTTCAATTAAATTTATTTCCATATTATTTTATGAATATTTAATCTTGAAAAAGTATTTTTCAATGAATGTATATTTTCTTAAGGAAATTATCCAACTGAATTTTCCTTCAAAAATAGTTTCTATATAAGAGGACATCATTTGATGTTAGTTAATATTTTTTGGGGACATGATCCAAGGATATCATTCATATTATTCTTCTAAATGGTTTATTTTTATGATAAAGATATGTTTTTTTAACCCATTTTTCTTCCAAAAGTTTTACCATTATAAAATTTTTATGAAACATTTTTATATTTTCACCGTATGTGATTAGATAAAATAATGAAATTATTTAAAATACTATATATTTTCATTAAGTTTATATTATGAAATGTTTCTAAACCCCATTTATTTTCAAGGATTCATAAATGAGGATTTATTTATGATCTTGTGAAAACATATGTACTATTTTCATTAGGTGATGGGTGGAATGTTTATCTCCCTCCAATGTGTTGGGTAATCATTGAAATATTATGAGATAAAAATGACTATAATTGGGAGTGGCCCAATTTTATTAATGGACTCTGTCAACTATAATTTTCTATAGAGTGATCTTTAAAAACTATGTTGGTTTGGGGAGGGATTTCAATCGACTATGTTCATCAAGGAAATGTTCCTAGAACTACTAAGTAAATTATTTTATATGATTATATGTCTTCCATATATTTATGTTGTATTCCAATGATATGATATCATTGTCCATGTTCATTAATTCGATTATGATTTTGGTGTTATGAACATCCATTATTTATGGTATTACTCATGTTATAATCTATTATATATAATAATAGTTTTAAAAAGTTATTCTCATGTTCTCATTAACTTATACCCAGTATATGTCCATATCATTCTTTTTTACCCTTACTATTAATCTGATCTCACAATTTATAATGTTTCCTTTCCCTAGGATATGATGAAAGGTATTATATGTGATATATATAATAAGTTGTATAGTTATTAATAAAATTTTTGGAATTTATTTGACTCATGTATGTTCTAGTTTTTTATGTGTTCAATAATACGAAGGCACTAAAACTTAAGGAATTCAGTGTGGGTCATTATATTATGTAATGAATATTTTCTAATATGATTTATTATTTCATAATGATATGTTTGGGACTTTATATTACCATGAGTTCACATTTTAATTTCCCCCTCTCTATCCACTTTTCAAATTCCATCATATGAACTAGTATTTATGTACAGACATTAAATTTCTAATTAAAGTCCCATATTTTATCTTTTTCACCAAAACAATCACTTGATATATTCTGAAGTAATTTTTGAAAATTTCTATTTTTTCCAAACAAGGATGAATGCATGAATTTCTCCTTTTCACAACACAATTGTGTGTAATACGCCTCATTATCCATCTTATATCAATAGAGAACATGAAAAGTGATCACTTCAAATAACATAGTGGGAGTACAACACCCAAGCACTAGTTTGAAAACATATTCATCATGAACCACTATGAGCATCAGTTAACACATTTAAACTTTCAGTGGATCTTCTTCACCAAATATTTGTTTTGTTATTCTTCATGTTACTATGGAGGATTATGGAACTCCCCTTTTCTTTTATTCTATGAGGAACATGGACCTATTTTCCTCTTCACATTGATGAAACAACGAGATTCTTTGTTTTTATAAAAAATTAGACATCTAAGAAGAATCAAAATTACATGTAGGATATCATTATATAATGTCTCCAGTATTTACAAAGATGTTTTACCTCCTCTCATTCATCATTCACTGACACAGAATACCAAAAAAATATTTCTTGTTAACGTTTACATGAATATCCTCATAGGCGATGAAATTCTAATTATTTGGATGATGATTTCCTTTTAGTAATTGTGGCATAGTTATTATTGTTGTTATTTTTTTATCTATTTTCATGAAGGATCTCATCTCCTGTATATGATAGAGATCCCTTGTTTAATTATTTGTATTCTTGAGCTCCAATCTATTAGAAAAAAATACTTCCATATTAAAATCATCCTTTTGGTATACATGTCCTTCAAATGATCACATGCATAAAAGAAAATGGTTGCATGCATGATCTTGGATCGATATCAGATAACACATTTCTTTAGCATGACCATATAAGATTACTCAATACATGAACACTTATGGATGTAGTTCATCAATAATGAAAAATCTCATTTAGCGGATAAGGATGATGGGTTTGGAAGAACCCATGCCTTTGACAGATTGGATTGGATTGTGAACGTTAATTATGTATAATTAAATATAGAGCTAAAATGTAATTCAACACTAAGTCCCATATTGATCTTTGGTTATTTCGAGAAATATCATTTATAAATCACTATGTCATTAGCCACTAAATCTATAGTAATGAGTTCTACACCCTATCACACTTCAATCTCTTTACCACATGGGTCATGTCACCCCATTGTGCTATCCATGGGGACTCTCTGTGTTCACGGTGCACCCACACCTATGACCCCTATCAGATATTTGTGCTTACACTTCCTCTTCCACCATGCCAAGATAATTAGGCTATCTAAATCCCACTTGGTTGACCTCCTCACACATGTTTGATTCTAGGGTCCAACACCTGTGGATTAGGTGGACCATTTTAATTATATAGAACACCAATATAATAACTTATAATAAATTATAAATATATCAAATTATTCAAAAACATATATCCAATTCCTCATCTAAATAAAACATGAATTACAAATATTAGAAATCCTATACATTAATTTCAACATCTTCTACATGAGTTAATATATAAATTTTCATATTTTTCAATAAATTATTCTTTAAGAAAATTAATATTTTCAAGAATCAAATATGATCCTCATCAAATATATAGTTTAATGGATCCCTTTTTTTATTTTGTAATATCAATTTAAAAAATGACTTCAACATCCAATCATCTTTATTTTTATGATTTTTTTTACTGTTAAAAAATTCATCATTGAAACATGTGAATTAAAATATTATCAATTAAATTATTCTAATATTTACTGAAACAAATTATTTAAAAAAACTATTGTAGTTTAATATGACCTGAGTACAATTTAATTCATCCCTTCATCCAATAAATGTTCACTTTGTTATCAAGCTTAGTTATATTGTATACTTTTACAAAACATCTAGAAACATCAATTGGTAAAACCAATTCAATTTAGTGATATCAATGAAATATTTTCATTTCATTTACAACCAATGACTAAAAATAAAAAACCTTAAAAAAAACATATTATCAATTTTGGATCATCATGAATATTAAAATAACTCCTTTAGCTGACTTAGAAGAAAAAATATATTCATACCATGTTGTAGATTCTATGACCACTACATTCTTTGATCTCTTCCAACTCACAGCATGTCCATTGAGAGTGAATACGTATGTCATCTATGATTTCATATCACCTCGAAATGATTGGGAACTAGATTATACATATCTAAATGTTACTATTTTCTCATATTATCTACATACCAGGAAAATATTCCTATTTATATACATGAAAATTATCAAATTATTGACAACTAGATTAGATTGATATCTTCCTAACTCACATTATATGTCTGAAAATTTTGGATTATTATATATAAAAGTATGCATAGATAATTCAATCACTATAACACGTAGATTTTTTAGATGTTATATCTTTCCTCATGTGTCTATGGAAATGTTTTCATTGAATATTGAATAGAATGTGACATTGGAAACATTCCAATATTGGATAGTTATATATTTAATATCTATAGTATTTTTTATATATAAGTACCTTGAAACTGATTGAGCATCCCCATGGATCTACCACTATGGATCTTGATCTCATTAATATATGCTACTTAACCTAATCCCTTCATGGATAATCATATATACAACTAATCATTAACATATTATAATAAAGGTATTTCTCTTCTAATATGTTCTATGTTTGGGATATAAAATATTATTAATAGTAGTGAACACCCCCAAACCCATCTATAGACACAGATATCACCTTCATTCTTTATTAATCCAAATTCTATTGTGGATTCATCAAACCAATTTTTCTATGAACTAGATTCATGCATTAATCTATAATTGGATTTATTCCATTTTCATAAATGTTTCTTATTCTATGAAACCTAAAAACATTTATGTTGTGTAATATAGACATATTACTTATGGTTTACACTATAGAAGGTTATTTGGACATCAATTTCCATGATATCATTATCATTGATATCCATGATTGAAGGAATAATTATAATTTCTTCCATAAATAAAACATTTGTAAAGGATTCAACATAGATTATATCTAGATGTTGTTTGAAAAATTTTCAGAAATTCATGACTTATAATTATGGAATTACAAATCCATGTATAGTTTCATTATGAAAATCCATTTCCAACAAAGAGGATTTTCATCAACTAGATGATCTACCAAAATTAGAACATGGTTCTAGTACAAAAAATACATTATATAATTTATAGAATCCTTATAGATGGAAATATATTTACCACATAATGCTTGATCTTATGTTACAATATCATTATTCTTAACTAATAACGAGCCAACATACTCAATGATTAAAAACCATATCATTTAGGTTCTATACGCTCTCTTATACATGGATGTGGTACTTATATCTCCATAACTTCTTCTCTTATATGGATTTTTATATTTTTTTTGATGACCAATGTTATGTTCCTTGATTATGGAATTATATAAATTCTATCTCACTCTCACTGTAACTTTTATAGATGTTCTACCTCTCAAAGAATACATTGTGTATTTCCACTGTTACAATATGTTTTAAGGTTTAATATAGTTAATATCTACATATTTCATTTTGGAATACATTAATATTTACCCATTTGCCTTAGGGTTGAGTTATGTTTCCTAAATAGAATTTAACACACACTTCAACTCCCAGGTTATATAGGAATGAATACACATGTTTCATTTCACTCCAACATTGTTGTGGAAGTACATCTTCTATTTTTGTTAGTACTCTTCTCAGAATGTATAATGTTTTTAGTAATGAATACCCCCAATAAGATAGTGGAAGACTCTCTTGAAACATAATTTACTCCACCATATCCAATAGATAGTGGATCATCCTTCAATTACACTATTCCAATGTGTTGTATAATGAGTTTTGAGTTTTTATGGACTCTCAAAAAACCATAAATAGTCAATGATGTATTGATTAAGATATTATTCACCAAATGTTTTCTATATTTTTTAAATATTCTTACCAATATAGTTATCATGTTCACTCATACATTCCCAGAATCATTCAATGGAATCAAACATGTACCTCATAATGTATAAATATTCATATCTAAATAAATCACCAGTAAATGATATGAAGAATTAGTACTCATTTCTTTTGTAAACTAGAAATGGTACATAGGCATTTGTATGAAATAAATTTAAGAATTTTTTTTTTCAAGACCTGTAAAATTCAAGGGAATTTTTTTTAATTTTCTTTGAGATTTTACGAGAATGTAATTTCTAACGGCACCTGATTCCGAGGCCCGGTGTGCCCGGAATCAATTTCCAAAGTTTAGCTCGGGTACGTTTAGTGAACGAACGAGCGGGTTTTCCTAACTTTTGAACCAGTGCTCGGAATCAAATTCCGAGGGCACCGATGTAATCACAGCGCTGGTAATTGATTAAGAACACCTTTTCCGAAGTTGTGTTTTCTTGGGTGAGGTTATGAATTAATTGGGTTAACTAAAGAATAAAAATAAAATATTGTGCTATAATTTTATTTTTATTCTATGTAATGATAACCTAGGAAAGGTGGTTGGAGTAGGACCCACTAATACCCTAACTCCTAGGTAGGGTATTAGTGAGGTGGGGTCCACATAGGCCCCACCCACTTTATTTCCTTTTAACCTCCCACGTGCATTTATTTTGGTAACTCACCCGCACCCCCCTCTTAAATGCCAAGTCAACACTTGCGTTTAATTGGTTTATTAAATTCCTCATTAATTTTTCATCGCACGTTAATTAAATCTTGTTTTAATTTTGAATTTCAATTAAGGGTTTACATGAGTAATAAAATAAGGCAACACCTTATTTTATTGTGGTTTTCATTGTACGATAAGTTTTGGAGAGGAACCCTGGAATCCTCACCTTCCTCCTTGAAGAACACGAAGATCACACCATCACTGACGAAGAACGCCGACCTCCGATGAAAGACGATGAAGAACGCAAGTTCCTTGGTGATTGATGACGCGACGCCGTGTACCGTGACACTGACCCTCTTTTCAGCGATGCCATGTACCGCGATGCCGATGATCCTTCTTCCACGACGTCTTTTTTCCCGTGACGAACCTTCGTTCAACATTGCTGGAGGTAGGGGGTTTTCGAATAATGTTTATGTGTGAAATATCCCCTCATCCATGAGTTTTTTTTAATTTCAGGGTGATTGAATAATTTTACCTTGAATAAATTATGCCCTCGTTTAGAGCATGTCTTTTAAAGATTTCCTTTTGAAAAACACCTAACGCGGAGGGTGTGGGCCGAACGAACACGGCCCGACAACCCTCCGCAGTTTGTTTATTGGAGTGCGGATCTACGGGTGACAACGAAGTAGGCCTCAAAGGCGTTTTGAATGCTTCACAGTAAATGAAGGGTCCCAGGAGAGCCGCAAGCGCAGACGGCGGGCAAAACGGACCACCAGAGCGAGTCTGGTGGTCCGCGGAAGGCGCTACCGGCGCGCCGCTGGGAGGAGCCGTTGCGGAGACCAGCACTACGTCCATTATTAGGGGGGGGTAGAGAACCCCCCCCCCCCCCCCCCCCCGTGTTCTCTCAGCGTGCGGCACCGCTGAGCTGGACCGGCCGCACCGGGCCGGGCCCAGACCCCCCATTTCGGACTGTTTTCAGTCATTTGTCCATATCTTGGGCTTCAGACATCCGATCGACGCACCGTCAGTTGTGTTGAGATCCTTGGATTGAGAAGGAAGTTTCAGTATATGAAACTCAAGGTTTTGGAGAACTTGGGGTATGTCCGGGTTGGTTCGACCACGAAACCAACCAGGCCCTCGGAGCAGAAATATTTATAACTTGATCTTCGGACATCCGATTGACGTGTCGTCGACTTTGTTGGATTCCTCTTAGTGAGACAGACCTTTTGGCTTACTCCGCTCCAGTTTTGGACGTAGTTTGAGTATAGTCAGGTTGGTTTTGACTTAAAAACCAATCGGGCCCCTGGGACAAAAAAGCCATTAACTCTCAGATCGGGCGTCCAATTGAGGCGTCGTCTGTCATGTTGTGTTCCTATAGAAGAGGCGGATGTTTGGGGTATATCAAATCTAGACTATGTGTCAGTGGATGTATCAAACCACTTGGCTCGAGGAGCGGACCCTCCTGGAATCGAGCGTGCTGTGTGCGGGAACCCTAGAGCTGGATGCGACGACGATGAAGACTATCGTACTGGAATCCTCTGTAGGTTCGATGATGAAGACATTCACACTAGAATCCTCTATGGGTTCAACGATGAAGACCACCGTACTGGAATAATCCGTGGGTTCGATGATGAAGACTACCATACTGAAATCCTATGTGGGTTCAACGGTGAAGACTTTCGTACTGGAATCCTCCGTGGGTTCAACGACTATGACAGCACTGAAATCCTCCATGGGTTCGTCGGTGATGACAACCGTACTGGAATCCTCTGTGGGTTCGATGGTGAAGACTATCGTACTGGAATCCTCCATGGGTTCGACGATGACGACAACCATACAAGAATCCTTTGTGGGTTCGGCGGTGACGACTATAGTACTTATATCCTACGTGGGTATTAGATAGATGAATCAGTGGCTACATCTGATCATCTCTATCACCTTACGAAAGAGTATACATGTGTGAGATGAGTCTTGACATTCAATCTTTATCTTCGATAGTATTTACTTTCTTTCCTGTGTGGATTGTGATGTGCTTCCCTGTGTGGATTGGGTTTCACTATCCTATGTGGATGTGATCGAACATGGGCTTGGATGTTGGAGACAAACATTAATTGATGACTTAGGTATATTTATGGGAATATACCTAATTTGTGTTGGTTGTAACTACGTGATTGTATCTTTCTTTTGTGGATTATCCTTTTTGGATTCTGGGAGACCTTCAAGGGTCTTGGGGTCCCTACTGAGTAGCATATACTCACCCCTGCACGGGCTATTCCCGCACTATGTTGTGTTTGGTTGAGACGAAGGATAGCGCTGATCGTGGTTGAGGCTCATAGAGCTAGTCGGTACCTGGAGGTGGACCATGGGGTGGGACTTAAACAGAGCGGATTCTTGGACCTGAGGAGCTCAGGAGGCTATCTATACCAACCCTTCAGGAGGGACTTCCAGTGGGCGGCTCGATGTTTCCTCTTTACATTCAGTTGCTGTACTTTATTTTCAATTGTACTTTATGTTCATTTTGGGTTTGTATTCTGGCCCACTTACTTTCCGCACTTACTGTTGTACCCAGTTTTACTTATTGTTTACTTCTTCTTGATTACTTAGTGGTGTTTGTTTACTTATAAAGTCAATGCCTTCCCCTTTTTTCAGGATTTACACCTTGGTGCTAGTCGCCAGCCCCTGGCCTATGGGAGGCGGGCTTGGGGTGGTCACGGCACGGGTCCTGAGGACGGGTCGTGACAAATTGTTATCAGAGGAGTTTGGTTCTACCACAGAACTCAGGACTCTGATCTTTCTTCTATTTGAAGAAATGGTTTTAAGGGTATTGAGTGTGGTTATCAGTCCAGGGAGTCCTGTGTTGGTGCGGCGGCCGACGTATCCGTACACCAGGACCCTGACTTCTGATTTCCAACTCAATGCATGAAAACATTGATTGCATGTGTGTTTCAAAAGTTTTCTTTGTTATTACTTTTTGTCAGCACACCAGGTATACTATTTTGACCGTGGCGTACCAGTTTCTTTTCAGGATGGCCCCATGATGGAAGCTAGGTAGGGTTCCGAGCCTTGAGCGAGGTGACAGCCCAACGAGCGACGAGGCCTCGGTACATGTCCCTTTGACAGCGGAGGCACCGACAGTACCTCTACCTGCCGAGCCACCGATGCCACCAGCCCCAGCTACTGAGAGTGCACGTCACCTTAGTGCACTTCATGAGTTTCAGAATCAGAGACCTCCCAGGTTCTGCAGGGAGACGGACCCTCAGGCAGTCGAGGATTGGCTGGAGGTGGTTGTGCGAGTTTCTAGTAAGTGGGGATACCAGCTGACCTCATGGTGATCCTCGCAGCGAGCCTCCTGCACGCGGCATCATGCAGATGGTGGAGCTTGATGCTCCAGGTGAAAGACGAGTCATCTCTCCTCTGGATGGACTTTTAGATCATCTTTCGCTCAGAGTTCATCCCAGCCACCCTCTGTGCGGTGCGTATCTATGAGCTACTACAGCTACGGTAGGGCAACATGATCGTGGCCCAATACTCGGAGAGTTTTATTGATCTCTCGTGCTACTCTACAGATATGGTATGGGACCCGTCCTTTCCGGCCCAGACTTTCATGCAGGGACTCAGGCATGAGACCAGGGCTTCGATGATCTCCCTCAACATTCTGACATAGGAAGAGGTGTTGTAGAGACCCCTTCTAGTGGAGAGTTATCTCGCTGAGCGGGCACCAGCGGCAGGATCCTCCGCAGGACGACCCGTAGTGGATTCTTCTGTAGCTGGCAACAGACATGTGACGCAGAGGTCAAAACAGGCCAGACTATGAGATATTCAATCTCAGGGTGACGATTCGGTTATGCGGGGCACACGAAGGAGAGCCAGCTACATGAGGAGCAGGAAATGCTACGCATGCGGCGGGCAAGGTCACATGGCTCGGGATTGCCCGAATCGTCCTGAAGATGAGCAGTAGGAGGTAGAGTGACCTCCAAGGCAGAGGTTCGACCATGGTAGTCCGCATGGAGAAGACGAGCGAGGCAGAGGAGCTGGCCAAGCAGCGGGTGGTGGATGACGCTTTGAGGACCTACCACCACCACCACCTGGGAGACCACCCCGACCACATGGAACAGATGGACAGGAAAGATCTCAGCTTCAGGAAGATGAGGCCTACGATCATGGAGATCCGGGAGCTGATGGATAGAAGAGGGACTAGCTCCAGACATGGAGACTTTGTACATGTTGCTTCTAGCATTTTTTATGTTGGTTTTTAGATGCTTTTTGTCATTGTACATTGAGATGCAGTAATAAAAGACAACTTTCTTTGTGGCATTTTCTTTCATGTCCTCTATTTTTGTTGTTAATAAGAGGTTCTGATTTAAAAAACTGTTTACTTGACCATCACTTTTGAGATACCTACTGGAGGAGACCCAGTTACCACACACTGATGCCGACAGTGTGACTCAACCCTTGGAGGCGAGAGTAACGGTTGGATCTCTTGGTAGTAGCGTCGAGGCCTTACGATGTCATCCTTGGTATGGATTAGTATCATCCATGTCGGGATTGACTGTATTAGGCAAAGAATGTGGTTCATTCAGGGGGTGAGACCAGATTTCTCTTATCGGAAAAGAAGAAATCTTAGCAGCTCTTGTAGGACCAGAAAAGGTCCAAGTCACCCAGGAGTGGAAGAGGACAACTCAGATCCAACAAAAGACTTATGCTGACAGGAGTTGGAGACCACTAGAGTTTGAGTATGGTGACCACGTTTTCATACGGGTCTCACCTCGACGTGAGTTGCGGAGATTTGGCCGGGGTGGTAAGTTGTCTTCATGCTTAATTGGACCCTTCGAGGTCCTCAACACGGTAGGTGAGGTGGTTTACTGCTTGACCCATACACCTCAGTTGCACCAGATGCACGACTTCTTCCACGTGTCTCAGCTATGGAGATAAGTGCACGACCCGACACATATCATCGTCCATGGGGATACTTTTGCGGAGGTCCCAGTGGATATCGAGGATCGAATGGATCAAGTCCTATGTGGATGGTATATAACTGTAGTGTGCATTAGATGGCATCACGGGAACCTTCAAGATATCAATTGGGAGCGGGAGGCTCAGATGCATGCTTAGTACCCACATTTGTTCCCCGAGTTTATGATGTATCTTTACGGGGACATAAAGCCCTGAGGTGGGAGTAATGTAAAGACCAGTAAAATTCATGGAAAATTTTCTTTTAATTTTTTTTTGGGATTTTACAAGAACACAGTTTCTGACGGCACCTGATTCCGAGGCCCGATGTGCCCGGAATCAATTTCCAAAGTTTAGCTCAGGTACGTTCAGTGAACGAACGAGCGGGTTTTCCTACCTTTTGAACTAGTGCTCAGAATCGAATTTCAAGGGCACCGATATAATCGCAGCACCGATAATTGCTTAAGAACACCTTTTCCGGAGTTGCTTTTGCTCGGGTGAGGTTATTAATTAATTAGGTTAACTAATGAATAAAAATAAAATATTATGCTAGAATTTTATTTTTATTCTAAGTAATGTTAACCTATGTCAGGTGGTTGGAGTGGGACCCACTAATACGCTAACTCCTAGGCAGGATATTAGTGAGGTGGGTCCCACAGAAGCCCCACCCCCTTTATTTCCTTTTAACCTCCCACGTGCATTTATTTTGGTAACTCACCCGCACCCCCCTCTTAAATGCCAAGTCAACACATGCATTTCATTGGTTTATTAAACACCTCATTAATTGGTCAATGCAGGTTAATTAAATCATGTTTTAATTTTGAATTTCAATTAAGGGTTGACTTGAGTAATAAAATAAGACAACACCTTATTTTATTGTGGTTTCCTTGTGCGAGAAGGTTTGGAGAGGAACCTTGGAATCCTCATCTTTCTCCTTGAAGAACACGAAGAACACACCATCACCGACGAAGAATGCCGACCTCTGACGAAAGATGATGTAGAATGCAAGTTCATCGGTGATCGACGATGCGGCTCCATGTACCGCGACACCGATCCTCTTCTTTGCGACACCATGTACCGCGACACCGACAATCCTTCTTCCGTGACAACCGTTTTCCTGCGACGAACCTTCGTTCAACAACGGTTGAGGTAGGGGGTTTTTGAATAATTTTTATGTGTGAATTATCCCCTCATGCATGAGTTTTTTTTTTAAATTTTAGGGTGATTGAATAATTTAAGCTTGAATAAATTATTCCCTTGTTTAGAGCATGTATTTTGAACATTTCCTTTTGAAAAACACCTAACGCAGAGGGTGCGGGCCGAACAAACATGGCCTGACAACACTCCGTATTTTGTTTATTGGTGTGTGGATCTACGGGTGATGATGAATCAGGGCAAAAAAGAGTTTTGAACCATTCACAGTAATCTACGGGTCCGGGGAGAGCCATTGGCGCAGACGGCGGGCAAAACGGACCATCGGAGCGCGTCCGGTGGTCCGCAGAAGGCGCTGCCGGCGCGCCACGCCGGCGCGGTGGTGCCGGAGGCCGGCACCTGCCTGCTTCCAGGAGGCGGCGACACCCCGGTGCGCCGTTGGGAGGATCCACCGCGGCTGATACCGCGGCGGCGACGGGAAGACCGGATCCCGTGACTACGCGGGATCCGGGGGAGATGCGGTGACTAGCGCCCCGTCTGTTAGGAAGGGGGCAGCACACCCCGCCGCGTCCGCTTAGCATGCGGCACCGCTGAGCCAGACCGGCCGCACCGGGCCAGGCCGCCCAGGCTGGGCCGAGCCGGGGCCAGTCCCTCCATTTCGGACTGTTTTCATTCATTTGTCCATATCTTGAGATTCAGACCTATGATCGACGCACAATGAGTTGATTTGGGATCCTTGGATCGATACAGTCGTTTCGGTATATTACACTCATGGTTTTGGAGAACATGGGGTACATCCGGGTTGGTTCGAACACGAAACCAACAGGGCCCTCGAAGGAGAAACGCTTATAAATTGAGCTCTGGATGTCTGATTGACGTGCCGTAGACTTTGTTGGATTCCTTTTAGTGAGAAGGACCTTTTGTCTTACATCGCTCGAGGCTTGGACGCATTTGGAGTATGTTCAGGTTGGTTTTGACTTAAAAACCAAACATGCCCCTGGGACGAAAAATCCATTAACTCTCAGACCGGTCGTCAAATTGACGCGCCGTCTATCACGTTGAGTTCCTATCAACGAGGAGGAACTTTGGGGTACATAAACTCTAGAATGAGTGTCAGTTGATGTATCAACCCACTTGGCTCGAGGAGCAGACCCTCCTGGAATCGAGCGTGCTGTTTGTGGGAACCCTAGAGCTGGCTGCAACGACAATGAAGACTATTGTACTGGAATCCTCCATGGGTTCGAAGATGAAGACTTTCGTACTGGAATACTCTATGGGTTTGAAGATGAAGACTACCGTACTTGAATCCTCAGTGGGTTCGATGATGAAGACTACCGTACTGAAATCCTATGTGGGTTCGACGGTGAAGACTTTCATACTGGAATCCTCCGTGGGTTCGACGACTACGATTGCACTGAAATTATCAATGGGTTCGGTAGTGATGACAACCATACTAGAATCCTCTATGGGTTCGACGGTGAAGAATATCGTACTGGAATCCTCTGTGGGTTCGACGACGACGACAACCGTACATGAATCCTCTGTGGGTTCGTCGGTGACGACTATAGTACTTGTATCTTACATGGGTCCCAGCTAGATGAATCAGTGGCTACATCTGATCATCTCTATCACCTTACGAATGAGTATACCTATGAGAGGTGAGTCTTGACTTTCAATATTTATCTTCGATATGATTGACTTGATTTCCTGTGTGGATTGTGATGTGCCTCCCTGTGTTGATTGGGTTGCACTATCCTGTGTGGACGTGATCGAACTTGGGCTCGGATGTTGGAGCCAAACTGGAATTTATGACTTAGGTATATGTATGGGAATATACCTAAGTAGTGTTGGTTGTTACTTCGTGATTGTATATTTCCTTTTTGGATTATCCTTTGTGGATTATGGGAGACCTTCAGGGGTCTCGGGGTTCCTACTTAGTAGCATATACTCACCCCTGCACGGGCTATGCCCGCACTACGTTGTGTTGGATGCAGACGACGGAATGCGCTGATCGTGGTTGAGGCTCATGGAGCTAGTCGGTACCTGGAGGTGGACCACGGTGTTGGACGTACACGGAGCGGACGCTTGGACCCGAGGAGCTGAGGAGGCTATCTGTACCCACCCTTCAAGAGGGACTTCCGGTGGGTGGCGCGACGTTGCTACTTTACTTTCAGTAGCTTTACTTTCTTTCCAGTTGTACTTTACTTTCAGTTTGGGTTTGTATTCAGGCCCACCTACTTTCTGTACTTACTATTGTACCAAGTTTTACTTAGTGTTTACTTCTTCCTGATTACTCTATGGTGTTTGTTTACTTATAAAGTCAATGCCTTCCCCTTTTATCGGGATTTAAGCCTTGGTGCTAGTCGCCAGCTCCTGGCCTACGAGAGACAGGCTTGGGATAGTCACGGCACGGGTCCCGAGGATGGGTCGTGACATTTTTATACCTCTCACCTATTCCACAAACTGAATAATTAGTCACTTCTCTTTATAAACATGTGTGACACACTCCAAGTGTTTTTAGTTTATTGGAATCCCAAGATCCATCAATGTATAATTTCATCAAAAGATTTATATTTACATGAAATATATGGTGATTCCATAGATGTGTGTGGTATGATTCATGTGAGTATGATTCGTTATTGACTTAAATTAAATAGTTTTAATAATAAAACACATAAAACCATTTATTTAAATATTCCATACAATAAAATTGCATTTCCTTAAATAATAAATAATATTTATTCTTAAATTTGAAATGTAATACACCTATATCAATTTTGGATACAAAATATTGTTATCATTAATAGAAAAAAGAAAATAACAATATTTTAAAACAATTATCATTATTGTTTGAAATTTAATGTGTTAGTCCCCAATAAACACATTAGAAAGTTTGGATATATTTTTTACCCATGGATATAACATCCCTCAATCAATATTTATGAATTTACATGGATACTATGTTGAATACATATGTAATCACAATGAGATATATCTATTTCATTATTTTCAGCAATATAAATTTTTAACAATATATCAATTATATCTAAATATTCCCCTACATTATTTTCATGCGATAAATTTTTATTCTAGTTTCCATTCGTAGAACATTTAAAATATATAGCATTCTGATCCCTTGAAATCACAATGATAATTCTATTATTTTAAGGAAATTTGAAAGGATACTTTGACATATAGTTTCAATTAAATTAATTTACTTTTATTTTACATAAGGGTCGAATAATTTTCATGCTTCTTATCCTAATCATATTGATGAAGTATTGTGATATTTTATAGAAGATAATTTTCAATTGTGTTTATATAAAAATAAAAAAAATAACATTCATGAAGCTCCGAGTAAGTGATTATATATGATATTAAATTGTAATTCATTAAGTAAAATAATTTCTGGATCTTATTTGAGCTCAATATAGCCATTTTTTAATAAGTCCCAACTTGTGTACCTTCCAGATATTTACTCAGATTGGGTACCTTGGATGTCAAAAACTATTCACGTCAACTTCTCTTCTAATATATACCATAAGATAGGATGGATCGTGTTATAAGAAATCGTGCCTCCACATGACTTGTTGAGTTCATTATACATGGATGAAATAATTAATCACTAAATTACAATTGTTTTACTCAATAGGGTTTCAATGACAGTGAACACTTCATCAGTCACCTCATTTTTTAGTGGATATGGTTGTACGGACTCCAACATGAAAAAGTTCTATTCATATTGTTACATAGGTCATAGGATTCAGAAGCAATACTCAATTTAACTACCAATAAGAAGATGATCCATCTATAAGATAAATAAATGGGAAAATTTTGTCAATGAACATTCCATGTTTTTTCAATTATATTATAGATGATTATTATTAATTTACTTGATTATACATTAAGTTATTAAAAATGTATTATTTTATTATGTCTCATAATGTTTTATCATGACCGAACAACCCTCACTATTTATTTCACAATGTTTAGTTTCTAGTAAATTATAGTAGGAAGGATCCATATACCCTTTCTCATATCCTAATATTAGGCTTATTCAATTAAATGGAGGTATTTATGTAAGAAGGTATTTACTAACTATAGTCCTTCAATTCCTGGATCCATTATGTGGACTCCCCAATCCAGAAATACTGATATATATTTCCAAAATAAAATCCTATATGTTAAATCATGTCTTGAATGGGATAATAATCTATATGTAAATTTGTTACATTAAGCCAAAAAATCATAATAACTCACTGATAAAAGTAAATCCCCTATTTGGGGGTCTATTAGGAATTTGGTTCTAATGTTTTCATTCATAATGAAGTCATGGAAGGTCTTGTATGATATAATATTATGTTGTGAGATTTCATTTGATATTAATAGATTATTCATTGTGTATTCATTACATTCCTTATTAATATAAAGTATAATTTACTTAATTGATATATCATATTTCAATAAAACATATACACATAATCTATTTATTTTAATTACAACTCTACATATTAGTCCATATATTTATGTGATTGTGGTCTTGCGTCAATAAAATAAATATTTCATAACACATATATAACTAATATGATCAAGTTCTTATCACAAGGTTGATTTCCTTAGTGTCCAATAATCCAACCAAGGAACTAAGGGGAGAACTCCTTATACCTATTTTGGCATGAGATATATAATTCCACCATTCCACGTGACTATCAGCTGTCTTGGCGTTTTCTAAATTCAACCTTGAATTTCCTCCATGAAAATTGTGATTCTCTATTTCTTGTATATGCTTATAAATCACACTCATGTGAGGTGAACCAAATGATTGGTTAAATATAATTACATAAAAACCAATGACATGATGATCCTAAAAAATATAATTTAGCATGACGACACAAAAGCCGTAATTTTAATTTAATAGTTAAATATTCCACAAAATAAGAAATAAATTAAATTAAATTTAACATGTACATACATAGGCCATGGAAAATATCACGATCGGTCAAACACATGAAGAAAATACCCAATAATACATTGTATATCATTAAAATATATTAATTAATTAATTATTAATATAAACATGATTGTATTAATTTATTATAAAATTTATTCATTCCCTTCATTTTAATGAAAATATGAAGTATATTGTAGAGAACCATCATAAAAAATTCATGATAAATAAAATATCTTACCCAATAATTATATATATATATAAATAATTAATTGAGTATTTATTAATTTTTCTAATTTTTTATGACATAATAAAATACATATAGTGCGAATATTATAATTATTTTTAAATCTACAAGTAATTATTTTAATGAAATTTAATTTTTTAAATTTATTAGGAGACTACGTGGTATGAAAAGTTGATCAAAACTATGTATTTATTGATTTTTTATGTTTCTAGGAAAAAATTATGGGGCCTTGGGATGTATCCCAACATGATTAATTGATGTGTACTAAAACATTTGTTGTTATGTGTTATTCTTTACATATTTCTCTGTAACCTAATAAATTACATGGACTGTTCTTAGTATGAATGGAATTAATGAGTTACACACTATATATATGTGCTACAAACCAGGAATACCATTAATTATCCATAATATTAGTCACATGTAGTTTGAAAAGAAATACTTTTCCACAAGGTTAGAATGGACTTTGCAGGACAACCATGTAGACTACATAAACTGTATGCCAGTTATACATGATGTAATATGAAAATCCATGTACCAAGTAAGTGTGGTATATACCCAGTATAAATTGAATCCCTAATTTTAAATGATTCATGGCATGTCATGTTTCACAAAACACTTCCAGGTGTAGTTAACATAGTTAAAGAACATGTATTCTAACCTCATGTTTTGTTACCTGATCAACATGCCAAAATATATAACTCCTCCAAACTTAATCAATGATCATTCTCCGTCTGTTCTCGGCCATTGGGAAAATATGCATTTTTTTTATGATTTTTAATATGATTGAATCATGTCAATTAAGTATCTATTTCAAAATTGAATAATATAAAAATGTATTAACTTACCAATATTACACATAATAGATCAGTAATAAACAATATAATAATAAAATTAAATGTCACCACTTTGATACAACTTTTACGTTAAATGTAACAACTCTGTTTTTTCCATAGGTGGGGATCCTTTATGTTTTGCCCTAATTATATTTTTTAGACCTAATATGGATTCATTATGAGTTAGTGAATGTTTATTGGGTGTCCAGATCTTTTCCAGACCACGAAACCCCAATTGGTGGAGGTTTTATTCTAATCTCATGGTTAAAGGAAAATGTGTGAGGTACGCTATACAAATACTTTTAACCAAGAAAGGCTATATAGTGGGGTGATATTTGGTGAAATATTTTCCCAAACACTGTGATTTGGGCTAAACGGCCATGCCCAATGCGATATTAAAATTACATAGGCATTTTTCACGGTTGGTGCATAGTTCTATAACTATAAGGCCTAACCATGCTGTATACCCCTTACTACATCACATTGTGCACAATTTACACAGAGTTTGGCCAAACCAGGCTAAGGCCAAATTTGGGTGAAAAAATATTTTTCCCTAATTTATGTTTTAAATAAATATTCTTCCTATATCTATTTATTATGAAAATAGTGGTTATTTACTCACTATTTAGCTTTTTGGAGGCCAGATCAAGGATTAGAGATTAATCATTCAATTAGATTTTGATTCAGTCATCTTTCATCTCATTAGATCCACACTGGTATATAGTCAATTCCTTTTTAAATTTTTTCATTTTTCTTTCTATCAACAATGCTATATAGAAGTAGGTTCAAATGTCCCAATTTAAGTGTATTAATTTTTTCTCCACATATCTTCCAATCTAGGCGGAATTAGAGTTTTATAATAAATAATAAGAGTTATATAAGTAAAATTTATGTTTTATATAACTCACTCCTTAGGAGTCGATGTTTTATAATTGGTTGTGTGGGTACACTGATTTCATTAGGCGTTGTTTGTTTAATTTATGTGTGTTTATTATAGTATTTACAATGGTATTCTATGACTCATGTTATATATGTAATTCATCTTTGGTTGTTATATACACAACATCGAACACCCCAAGTAGGTCATTTCCATATTTACTCTTTTATAAGATTTTGACCTTATTAGTGCCACCATTCGGCTGACCAATGACATGACATTATTTAAGGTGAATGTTTAATTAAATAAATTAATAGATAAATGGAAATCATCGTCCTTTCTTCCAATGACACATATAATATAATTTTGTAAAAATTATTAATAAAATTTAAATGAAATTTCAAAGTATATTGTATATATATGTCTTGGCCTAATAGAATTAAAATGGATGTTTAGTTGCAATATGTAGAACCCTTTTCCACTTATGTAGGAAGGTATTGGAATTAACCAAGTGAAATGATTAAGGATCATATATATTTTATATGGTTTCATGTCTTCATATTTCTTTTCACTTCTATAAGAGGTTGGGAATGATCCTTTGACGTGTTAAATGGAATAATAATTATATATCCTAAATTATTAAATGAAATAAATGTAGGGTTTATCATTGTATACGATCCATCATATAATTACCATAAGAGTTATCAGACTTGAGTTATGTTGTGGAATTATGAGGGAATGTCGTGACCACTCACGGACGCCATTCTGATTGAAGGTTGCCAGTTGCCTTGGTTTAGACACTCCTTGGAAACAAATCCACTTACATTGGTGGATGCCCTGTATGACATCATAGGATCCATCCATTACTATTATAGGATTCCTTTTATACAATCCATTGACACAGAGTGGCTTTTATTCACATGAGGTTTCATAGTTACATCCATGGGACTAGCCATACATCATCCCGTCTTACCAAAGATGTATTCTTTGGACATTGTTAGATCAAAATATTGTGGAATTACATGGATGACCTTCCTTGGATTACACTCTCTCCCCTTATTTAAGATACAATTTCTACTTTGTTATAAGCCATTTTTTTCTAGGATTCATTGGTTATTACTTTAGAACCACATTATTATAAATAATGACATTATGCATTTTTATGACATGGATCCTGCACTATTTATAGCATAACAGATTTTTATTGATGGATTTTCATCATGGAAATAATTATATAAATTAAAGTAATTCATTAATTAACAAGTTATACATTTTGAAATTATCTAAGAAATAAATAAGATACTTGGGTATTTTACATTACTGTATTCCATTACTTTTATATATACATGCTATCACTATTTCAGTTTATATTACACATACATGATATTATAAACCCCTTTAGTAGTGGCTTACAAATATTTATCTCACACCCAATCTGGTCCACCATAAGCGACCAGAAAAACTACATATATATAGGTTTTGACAAAGGGAAGTGCCTAGCATCAGACACTAGAGTAATTTATTTCATTGAATGAATATGGTAGCAGATGACAGAGTTGCATCTCGGGAAACACCAGGGAATTTTTTGTATTCCATTTTTTCATATTTTGTATATTATTCTTTTATTCCATTTTATATGCATGTTTTCCATATTTCTAAGTATAATAAATACCATCATTATTTTTTTATATTTATATCTGTTGCACCTCTTGTTAATATTACATCTCAGTTAACTTCTGATGGGCCTTGTATTTGTACTGAATGTTCTATTTTCATATATTAATTATTTATAAGTTTTTTCTACACTCTGGTTTTGATTGAATTGTTTCCCCATGAACACACACTATTTCATCACTTATAGTCAAAAACCTCTAGCGTTCGAGGAGATTTTCTTGAAGCAATGTGTCTAAACGGGCTTGGGGAACCTCTATGTAGTATCCGGATATGGGATGTCACAATGTGGTATAAGATGTTACCTTTCATTCATTATTATTTGGAGACAAAAAATTGTAGATTAGGAATCCTTAGAAATTTGTAATAAATCATGCTTTGGTTGTGTGAACCCATGTTCAGGATAAAAGCCTTGTTTCCTAAATTATAATTGATGTTTTATTTTTCCATATTAATGTTGATATATTTTCAACATTAGGTGACTAACATGATATGATGTCTTGTTGATTATTATTGTGATTGAGGATCCCATTTCATCATTGTCCCTATGGTATGATGGAAATGAGTATTTCTAAATACATCTTCATAAGCACAATGAATTTACATGTCATGCATATTTCCAAGCCATAGAGGTGAATTTCACTCTTTGCATTGTCTGATATACCTATGATTATTGAGTGATATTGTGCTGGTTATATTATGCATATTCATTTCCTTATATTTGATTTAGTCATTATTTTTTTAAGTTCATGATCTATTATCTTCCCTCTGGGTTTGTAACTGGTAATTTAGCGAGTCGAGCCATTAGACTAAAATAATATGTGTGTACTTTTCAATGAAAATGAGGATGGTCCCATATTCAATGGGAATGGAGATCCATTTTAAATAAAAATTCATATAATTTTAAATAAAATACAAATGGTTAAAGAGAATAATGGATTCAAGAATTTAATTTTTTTTATTTTCTTATCCTGTATTTCATGTTTATGATATTTAAAGTAGTAAAACTATTAATTAAATATGAAACGAATGAAATAGTTTCATGTAAATGATGAATAAATGTGTTGTTGAGCCTTAATCTACTAGAACCTCTAGAACTATTACATAAGAACATACCAATATCTAGCCTTCAAAGCGGGTAGTTATGGTAATATACAATAGAAAATGTTCTATATAATTTTAGTTAAATTCTTTTATTGTTCAAAGATACCTACAATGATCTTTTTCTATGGGATGTGTGTGGAAATTGTAGTCTAATTCAACCACGATGTCCTCTTTTCATGTGATCAGAGGGTGCTCATGACCACACATCATATGTGTTGGGTCATGATGTTACAATCATACAAAAAAAGTTCCACCTGAGAAACCACCTATGTTTCTTGGTCTTGGAAACAAAACCCATTTTTGTTATAGTTTCCAATGTCTGATGAAGAACATTCATCGTGCTCCACATCCAAAACCTACATTGGATTATCTAACACATGAGTTCCAATATAAGCATCCCCCCACTTTCTTAGGGGATAGTGGTCCAAAGGATGTTAATTCCTAACTAGATCCCACATTACCTATCCTTGAGTATGTAGAAAAACCTTCAGAGTAGTATTTATTTCTTTCTCCATGTATGTTGTGTGATTTGGATAATCAATGGTGGGATATAGTTATATATTTTAGTCGCAATTAGGGCATGGAATGGGAAGATTTTGATTATAACTTCTATGTTTAGTTCTTTCTTCATACACTAATAGATGATAGAATAATAGTTTTTATGCATATCGATAAGGGTTCTTTTTCATTCATTGTTTATTTTGTGTTTTCTACGATGTTTTAGGGTTTTTTACCACTTCTAGATGGTGATAAATTTGTCAATATATACTCTTCAATGATGGGCACATGAATTCCATTTTTACTCAGTTGAATGTCTTTCTCCAACGTACATTTTCTAAAACAATCAATTAGTCTATTATCACTATGTGTAACGTAAGTTATGGTGATATTATCATGCATATAGGACCAGTGTAACATCCAAAGAGTAGTTTCTCCAGTAAGAGAATGTGATACCCTAAGGATTCCCGTCATTTCAGTGGAATCCTGAGTACCAGTACAAGAATCTCTATAGTGTGTGACCAATGTGGAAAAGTAGGGAACTAAAATCCCCATTATGATAAATACCCTTTAGAGTGTCGACCCTAATTCTATATGGGGAATCTATATGGATTATATTAAAACATTCCATCGGCTTCTAGTGGAAGAGGCTCCTTAGTAGCTCCACCTCTGGGATAAATCTCTTTTAGGTATTGATATGTAGGGAGTTGGAGTTGTACTGGTAGTACTGGAAGTGGAGGAGATCATCTCCATAGAATCCAAACTCTTAATCACCGGTAGTTCTAGAAGATTGGTTTTGATCATGGTAGTCCATCTGTTGCATATGGTCATGGATCTGGTCAATTTCATGCACTACATCCAACACCCAAGGATCAATCTACAGGACCATCTATAGTATAAGGTACTCCTTTTGTGGCCTCCACTATTGTATATAAATTATTTGATACAGGTTCTACACATTGTGTTGTCAACTTATCAATCATGTAAAGCCATATGCTGGAAATATATTATTATTTCTGTGTAATGACCCTTGATGCAAAGTTGGGGGGATGGTCAGAGGGCATGTACAAGTTTATGAACCTTCCCCATGAGGTAGAAATTTACCCATTATTATGGCACCTCTTTGTTCTCAGTATGTAAGGATTCAACATCATTATCGAGATAGATTGGTTGGTTCTGTATCCACCTTTGTAGTCTGATATCACTAGATGGTCTCATTTACATCGCTAGAGGGAAGTTGTTACCTACACATGTATGAGTGGGATTTCAAGCATAGTACATCTATACCAAAGCATCGTGGGGTAGGTCTAGTGACCACCCATATTTTCGTCATCTTCATGAATGATTAGGGTTTTAATTAGGATGAATTCCCTCAACTTTTAGATTATTTTAGGGATGTCATTCTTAATGAATTTTTTTCTTAACTCCTAAAGGATAGGTATATTTTATAATGGAGATCATTCTAGGAGCATCACTAGTATTCATTCCTCTACAAAGGATCGAACCTATTGAGCTCTAATAGATCAAGATGTGGTTAATTATTTTAGATGAAATAGGTTATTTATATCCTAGATCTTCTTATTGGGGTTTTCTAGTTATTTTTTCCATGAAGGATAATTAGACCCTTCATCTATGAATGGGTTATAGATGGATATACCAATTTATGGTTAAGAACTGCTATCCACTAACTAATATAGATTTTATATCTGACTATATTTGAAGAGATAAGGTGTTTTATAAGTTCTACCAATGATCTAACTATCAAATTGTGTGATTCATGCCATCAGACATACCCAGTACATATTTTCATAGATGGTATGGTCTGTATGATTACCTCGATATTTTGTTTGGTCTTATGAATGAACCCATAATTTTCATTGATCTCATGAATAGGGTGTTCTATCCCTCTTTGTATTTCATTGTGATTATACTTCTGAATGATATCTTTGTGTATTCTCACACACACAAGAACCATTATATGAACATTATGATAATTCTATGTAGACTAAAAAATAGTATTTATGAAAATATTGTTAAATGACACTTTATAATTGATAGGGTTCACTTTAGGGGTCCTATTATCTTAGAATTAATTCTATATGTTGACCGATAGAATTGGAGTGATATGGTTTCCCAAGAGATACACATGTACATGTTTGATATTAAAATTTTATTAGAGATGGATAGATTTTACAACCATTTCATACAGGGCTTCTCACACAGTACTACACCATATAAAAGTATTTGAAATATATTTTTTTATTTTCATGTGGTCATATGAGTACGATAAAAAATTTCAGGATCTACAATAGAAGATTTTCATGGAACATGTTATGATTCTTGGAGATTCTATTAGAAATTTTATTGTGTTCTCTGATGCATCATGAATCAACCTAGGGGGATTGTTGATGTAAGAGGATAGAGTTGTTTTTTAGGGATCATGATAGTCGGGCCCTAAATAGTGAAATTAACTAATGCATGACCTTGAGAAATAAGAAGTTGTCCATGCATTACGTTAATGGGGACATTATCTATTCAGTGAGTGAATTGGGATGTATATGTAACTACAAATACTTAGATATCTCTTTACATAGTGCGACTTTAATCTCAAACAGTGAATATGGTTTGAATACATTCAATCATTCTATTTTTAGCTTACCTATATTCCATAAAGGGTATTGTTATAGCTGATGCACTGATTCAGTGAATATAGTCCCAAGACATATGGGAATCTAGTGATGAATGGAAATTAATATCCATCTTATCTAAGATTCATCTAGTCATTCAAGAGAGTCACGAGTAGTCAAATCTATCAACCTCAACAGTTAAATCTTACCTCCTTGAGAATTAGATGAGAAGAAACTTATTAGATCCTGAGGTCTTGGTTATCCAAGATAGAATTTCAAGAGAAGAACCACCCCAGGATTGATCTACGGGTAGAGATGACATCTTGAATATGCATGTATTTTTCTCAATTCTGATAGATATGATAGATGTTCTAATGTGGAGTACCACACTTCTCAATGTTTAGTTTATCCAGCCATATCTAAGATGTATCAAGACATGTGACGCTAGTATTGGTCACCTGGGATGAAATATCATATAACAAGATTTATTGCTATGTGATTCACCTATCAGCAGGTGAAGGAAGAACACTAGAGACTTGTAGGATAGTTATAAATTCTTCTAGTCCTATAATGGAAATGAGAATAAGTTTCCATATACTTCATAGTTGGTTTGAAAAGGACTCCAATGGGTTGGGATGATGTGTGGGTATTTATTGACTAATTGAAAAAAATAGACATCTTTATTACTATCCTAGAGACTTTCTAAATTAATGAGATTGCAAAATAGTATGTCCATTGGATCGTCTAACACCACGGGGACTCTCGTACTACCTTTTCCAATATGGAAACTCGTTCTACATCATATTTCCTGAAATTCTTGTCAAAAGATATGGTTACAAAAGTGTTTTTGATAAAGGTCATTCACTTTTAGCCTGAGGGACAGTCGAAATGAAAGATAGATGTTTGGATGAAATGGTTTGGGCATCCATCCTTTTTTTAAATTGTTCCTGGTATAATTATATCTCTCTTATTGAGTTCTCCAATAATAATAGCTTTCTTGTGAAGACCTAGTTTCCTCCTTTTGAGGACTTATATTGAAGGCAGTGTCTTTCACTCTTATGTTGGATGATGTGGGAGAGAAAGACCTACTATGTCCTCATATTGTGATAGAGACTTCCAAGTCTGTTCAACTGATTAGTAAGTTTATGTGTGCTACACATTCTAGAAAAAAAATCATATTACAATCACCTTCAATAACCTATGGAGTTTGGTGTCAAGGATCATATTTTATTACATGAATCTCCCATGTTATGGAATTGATAGATACAGAGGAAAGAAATGTTATCATCATGCTTTGTCTGCCCATTTGAGATTCTAGAGAGATTTATTCATCTATCATATCAGTTTCTACTACCATAGAGGATTTGTGACACTCATTACCTATTCCATGTTGCATAGCTTCACTATTATCTTGATGAACCAGCTCTTATGTTTGATCCCAATGAATTTGGGAATGTTACCAAGGTTGATTTTGAGTAGTATGCTATATGAATCATTTACAAGAGAATTAAATCTCTATGAGAGTGTTCAATACCTCTAGTATAGGTGATATTGAATCAAAACCTTTTACTGGATGAGACATGAGAGCAGGAGGCTAAGGTACATGCCTAGCAGACATAGATATTCATGAAAGGTGTTTCACCTCCATTGGAAGGTGGACTAGACGATGTGTTCCATTAAGAGGCAAGACTTCGATATCCGTGTTTTTCACTCATGATGAATCCTTCAATATATTTTCTAATTTGTTATTTTGGACGTAATATGGATTAATTATGAGTTAGTGAAGGTTTCATGAGTGTATGGAGCATGTTAGGAGCTAGAAACCCATGTTGGTGGAGGCTATTGGAATGTTACACGATAATAAGAAACCATGCGATATAGGATAACTTTATATTAACCAGGAAAGGTTGGATCATGGGGCTCTATAGGGTATATGGATTTCCCAAACATTGTGATTTGTGAACAAATTCCAAAAAAATGATGTAGAGAAAATTGTATTGACATTTTACATGGTTGGTACATGGTTCCCCAAACATGCTACCGATCCATCTAGTATTCCCCTTCCAACATCTTCTCATGCACGGTTCTCACAAGGAATGGCCAAACCACGTGGACATACTATGCGAAGGCCAACATTGGGTGAAATTATTTTTTTCCTATAATATATGTTTTAAATCACTATTATCGCTATTTCTATTTCTAGTAGATATCAGTGGTCATTTTCTCCATTTTGAGTTTTCTTATGGGCTGATATAAATTTTTTTATCATGATTCCATCTAGAGTCTGATTCAATCATCATTCATCTCTTTAGATTCACACCGATAAGTACTCGATTACCTATCAATATTTTCTCATTCTTATCCATATCAATTAATATATTTAGATGTATTCTCATAAGCACCAATTTCATGGTTTTGATTCATTATTCTAATAACTTTTACCCAGACAAAATTTAAGGAGAATATTGGATGAGAAGATTCTTATGAGTATGAGGTAGGAGGTCTATAACAAACTCCTCAATATTCAATGTTTTATAAAGTGTTGTGATGGAACACAGAGGTAATTAGGTATTGTCTGTTTATTTTAGATGTCTTTATTATAGTCATTTGAACAATATTTTAATAATCATGATATATATGTAATTAATTATTAGTTTTTATGTCCAAAAAACCGACCACCCTAATTAAGGTGTTTCTATTATTCTGATTTTAGAAGCCTTTGAGCCTATTAGTGTCACCATTCGGGTGAGCTATGGCATGAACTTGTAAAAGGGAAGTGTTTAATTAAATAATTATATTCATAAATTATTAATAATTTTTTTATTTCAACTTGAAACATCTGAAGTAAGTTCTTAAACTTGAATAATCAATTCTAAATGATATTGGAATGTATATTGTGTATAAATAACTTGGACTAATTTGGTGAAAATGTATATTTGTTTCATGCCATATAAACCCTTACCACTTATATTAGAAGTTAGCAGAATGAACTAAGTTAAATGATTATGACTCAAACTAATTATAAATGATTTCATGTCTTGAGATTCCATGTCACATGTATGAAAGGAATGGAATTGAATTTTGACATGTTAAATACAATAATATTTATATTATATGACATATTAAATGAATTAATTATATATTTACCAATTGAATCTAGTCCTATGAATAATTACAATAGGATTTTTCAAACTCAAGTAATTTTTTGGATTCCTGAGAGAATTCGTTGAGAACTCATGAGCACTATTCCAACTCAAATATAATGTCTTCCTTAGTTGTTACCCACCTTGTAACCCAATTTTCATCCAAATGTTAATTCCTAGAATGAAATTTTTGAATAATTCTTTAACTATTATAGGATTCCTTGGATACACTCCTTGGCTCCATCATGTATTCAACAAACATGAGTTTCCTTGGTTACATACTTGGTCCAACCTATATATTTTCTTTTTATACCTTGGATATGTTACGTGGACATATTTAGATCACACTATTGTTTAATACCATCAACGATGGTCCATGGGTCACACTATTTCCTCTTATATAGGATGTAGTTTCTAAAATTTTTATGACCCATTAGGTCTAGGTTTCCTAGTTTATTACTGTGGAACCTCTTTATTATAAATAACATCATTATTCCTTATTATTCCATGAATACTTCATTATTTCTAAAATATCATATTTCCAGTGAATTTTATAACTTTCATGACGATATTATATAAATTATAGTAATTCAATAATGATTTGTATTTGTGTTATGACATTTCATGAGTGATGAAGGTGGAACCTAGGTATTTTCATTACTATACTAATTTACTTTTAGATATGTATTCTTGAACTATTTCAGTATATATTCTATGGATAGGATGTTATAGACAACTTTGGAGATATCCTAGAAAGATTTATCAAACAAACTATCTAGGCCGCCATTGGAACCTAGGAAGACAACATGTATTTAGGTGTTGACAATAAGAAGCATCATGCTTCAAACACTACATTTATTGAATGCATACAATGGAGTTGGTAGCAAATTTCAAAACTACAGATCGAGATTCTTAGGGATAGTTTTTTATTCCTTTCTTCTACTTTTCTATTGTATAATTGTATCATACTTTATATCCATTTTCCCATCGTTCGAGATACGTGAAATATCATCATATTTCTTTTATTATGGTAACCTATTGTTTTTTATTAATGTTCAGTTCTCTTCTTTTTTGACGTATGTTCATACTTCTTTTGATATTTACATGTTTTTCTGATTTGTTGGTTATAATAAACTGTATTAATGATGGAATAGTCTCTCTATGGATACACCCAAGTCCCTCTCTACTAGTCAAAAGTATCTGGCATTTAGGGAGATGTTCTTGATATCATGTGGTCAACTGGTCTTGGGGAACCTCTAGGCTACATCAGTGTCTGAGGCGTCATATTCTAGATATAGTATAATTGTAATTTTGGTTGAGTAACAATTATGGTTTATGTGAAATATGAATGATCATTTACGAATTCAAAAATACATAAATTTCATGAACAATTATGTTTTCCCATAAAACATTATCATAAAAATCATTGAGCCCCGCATTGATCTCTCACACATCAAATTTACAATTAATTAAAATTATATAAAAAAGAAAAAATATGTAATTTTATTATCTTTCATTGATGATTTTTTGATCATTCAAACCCATGTTTGGGATACTAACATTGAATTGGGTGGACCCAAAGTATATCCACTCTAGCAGTGATCCATATGTCATCCTTTCATCTCTAAACAACAAATGTAAAATACCTGGTTCTACCATAGTGGATCGATCATATAGTGTTGTATGTCGTGATATCTTACCACTTATTATTGAAGAAATGAATATCTTATTCTTGATTGGATGACTAGTGGTTGAATCTAGATAGAAATGAGATGTTCACAGTAATACTCTATTCCTGATTGTCCACATGAAATAGACATAGTAATATATTTATAGAGATAATGATTATGTTAAAACATTATTTAATTACACATTTCATATTTAATATTATAATTATATTTCTATAACCTAATTCAATATAATAATAATATCATAAAAATATTATGTTGTTCACTATATGGAATAATGATTAAAATTATTTTACCATTTTGAAAATTATTGTTTATTACAATACTTTGTTTTACTTTTCCCAATCTCCTCCACATTTATCAAATACCCAAATAAGTACTTTTAAATTTTTACTGATAAATAAATATTTTATTCAGAGTATGGAGAGATATTAATTATTAAAAATTCATCAATGAAAATAAATATTATAACAATTGTTTAGAGAATAAATATTTCTTAATTTTTAATTTAACTAAATGCATTAATTATTAATTAATAAATATTTATTTATTACACTATGAATATTGATGATCAATATATCCTAAAAATATTATTCCTCTTTCATGATAATAATATTTAATCTGATATTTAAATTCAAATTGAATATAATTGAGATAAAAGGAAATACTTATTGTGTGACCCTTTTGGCTTCTTTCTCATTTTCATTAGTTAGGCATGGCTAATTTCTATGATTACTATCTAGCAATGGGTCTAGGTACCCAAGACCATGATTTTAATCTATCAATGTTGAAAACCACACACAAACACTTAATAGTTAATATAATACCTTTCTCATAATATTCAATTGAGTAGGTTTCACATCCATGTCAACAATCTATATGCTTTATTTAACATTATTTGACTATCTAAAATAATCTTAAAGATATCCCATGGCCATTGAATCTAATTTGTAGGTTATATTTTATTGAAAAGGTTAAGATATAAAATCCCTATAATATGGGAGGTAAAAATAATTCCCCCAAGTTATAATTAATAATATTACATTCATGATGCACCAAACATTACTGATATCCCATGACAAAAATGGTCTCATGTTTTTGGACAATACATCAAAGTAAATATTTCATGAAAATAAATAATAATATTAATTATGTCTATGGTCTATTACAAAGTCACATAGAAAGGTATATATGAAGATAAAAACATGTGGATTTTCTACTAGGAGTTTATTCTCATAATCTCTCATCCTTCATATTACCATGTGCAGACATCATAAGGGGAAGTCCTATCATATTATGGGTACATACACCTAATAAGTAATATTCTATTTGTCCCATGTTAGTATTCTATCTAACCGTATAACTATATTTGTGAATAATATAATGGAATTTCATTGTTATCCCCATAATGTGGATCTTATAGGACAATGAGAATTTAATATATACTATATGAAATTTTTAAAATAATCTCATGAAGAAAAATAATAAAATATGTAATATTATCATATAAATATCAAAATATTTGAATTTATATGAAATTTAATGTATAAAATAGTTGGTTTTGGAATACCAATTCAACAACAAAAGACATAAGTCCACATAAAAACACAGCAATGGTAAATATTTCTCACATCGGATTAGGAACGTAGGTATATTAACCTTCGGTGTATTGGTAACTACTCTAGGGGAGGATGGATATATCACTAGGAGTTAGGAACCAGATGGAAATTTTCGTTATTATTCAATATCGATAGATAATCATACTATGCTAAAAAAGAATATGCCCATTTTAGACCAAGTATCTTTGGGTATCACATAAAATGAGCGTGGACTATGAAAATAAAACTCTATGTGAACTCCATATAGATCAACTAGTGCTATGTTAAATTAAATTTTAGATGAGACCCAAATATTACCCCTTCTCATAGGTGGTGTAATATGATGAGAAATAACAACACAAAATTTAACATCACTGTGAAAGATGGTAATTCAGGAATATGTTAAGGATTTTATACATTGTGAAAATGTTATTACATATTCTCATTGTTAAATCATCATTTCAAACTCTTAAAAAAATTTATATAATGATTGTTGAATATTTTTATTTAATATAATAGTCCATCATATCTTTTTACTTACGAATGATTCATGAAAATCATGATTAGGCATCAAATGCTAATGGGTATTACACTACTATATTTCATTCATAATTACTTTGATCCTGTGATCATTGGCATCCTTATAAAAAAAATTTAATTTGAAAATGTTTCATCCATTCCTTATAAATTAAAAATGTTTAACATTGTATGGAGTTATTTGTGTCAACCACCATAGTTTATGTGATAGTTATACAAATATGATACATGGGATATAAAAACATGATTTTGGATCTGAAAAGTAACATTACATTTATGTGAATGAAGAGGTGGGAAGATTTAACATCATATATAATTAATCTACTTATTGGATGGTTAAAAATAATTATCCATTTATTTTTTTCATTTTGTTTTTTATAAGTGTTTTAGGGAGACCTTTCTAGAATGGAGGCCATATGGAATGATTCACACAAACAAGATTTAGTGTATGGAACAAGAAAATGGTTCCTAACATGAGTGAATGTATGAATTCACTAGTCCCCTTTTATATAGATCATATTTAGGGATTGAAAAGTTATTGTATGGTCTCATGTTTTATGTATCTAATTTGGTTCTATTGTGATTCATAAAATCCCAATGATCCCATGCTACTAACTCCAATAGAATCCTACCATTTATGTTTCAGTTCCATTCACACCAGAAGATTACAGTGGTATCAAAACTTAAGTAGAATCATAGTATGTGTATATAACTTACATAGAATTTTTTTCATATTATTACCCTAACATGTATTATGATTTTTTTTCTACAAGTTAATGAGGATCATCATTATTTTAATTAAATTCGTTTTTCTTCAATTTTTTTGGGTCCCCAAATTCCATACCAAAATAATAATGGTTTCTATCATGATATAAGTATATTTTTATGTAATATGGATCACATAACATATTATGTTGGCTAAATGAGTGTCTTCAAAGGATAAAATATCAATTATTCTGTTTATATATATTAGGTCATCTCCAATGGATAGATTATATTCATTTATAATATGTTATTCCATTAATAATCTTTTCTCGATGGTACTCTAGAAAATGTAATGAACTTCAATTTGATTTCGCTATACACTATATTAATTCCAACATAATTCATTTATGTTTCATTAGTATTGTATGAACATGTACATATCCTAGATGAAATTAGAGAAACTATTTACATTTATTTGAGGGAATGAATTTATCATGATCTGATGAATTATTTCTTTTTCAAAAAACCATAAATTTAGAAATATTCACACCACTATTTTCATTCATTCATTATGGGAATAGTCACCGGATCATATTTTACCACTACTCTATATCCTTTAAAAATCGGTTCTATAATTTTCAAAAATATAAACATTGTTTTCTGATATATTGCATCATCCCGTTATGATTTATACAGTTAATTTTCAAAACATGACTCACTACACTACTAAATGTCACTAAACATACCCATCTATAACACTTTTATTTTGAATCACTATTGAAATGTGGCAATCAAAGACCATTTATCATTACCCGGTTTTATCAATTCATTTGTATTCATTGAAAAAATGATTTAATTTAGTAAAAAATCAGTCCTTCAACTAATTAGAACAAGGATCATATTGATAACTATTCTACAAACATAATGAATTGTATAGGATAGATTCATATACCAATTATTGTAACACCCCAAGAATCAATGGTATTCTTCTGTTTGAATAATACAATAGCTTGCGCAGTACACAACTTCGAGTTCTAGCACACCATGACCAATCAAACTAGCTGTTTTGAATAGTAATACCCACATTTTGAAATTTTATAAATTTTATTTTTCAAAATGGACATAAATTCTGGATTCAAAATATCAAAATTAGTTTAGGGTTATTTTTTGGTATTTCTCTGAAAACATTCAATTTTTGAGGAATAGTGAAAAGCAATGTGTTATTGTTCAAAACCGACTCATTAATTAATAAATTATTTATTTTCTTTAAATTTATATTAAGTTAAAATTGATAAATAAAACTTATATAAGTACAATATCATCATTGGAGTTATTTTATAATAAAATTATATGTATAAAGCTTTATTGAACCTTTTAACTTCTTTTACCCACCTTCTAGGCACATTTGCAAATTTACGTAAAACATAATTTTACCAATTCTATAAATTTAATTTCAAAAATCCAACAGACACGTCTAACATTAGTAAGTAAATTTTTTTTTTCAATATGATAAAAATAATTTTTAGTGAATAGTAACTTTTGAATTTTATATACTCCGGTTAAAAGTAAATAGGGTAATTAATGGTAAAAATGATATTATAATTACCCTAACATATGATCTAATTTTATTGGATAAGTTTTTATTGACCAAAATAAACCTTATTAATAAAATATTATCCTCTTAGATCCACTTGGATTAGATTCAGACATTTATTATTATATTATTTAAAGAAGAGTTAAAAGTGATAAATATAAAATTTAATGACTAACGTTTTTTTAATATATGGTTTTACATAAGTTATATTCGACTATAAATATTTATTAGTAATCTAAAATTATTTCCTACATAATGTTATTTTATTAATAATTTTTAGACAAAAAATAATTAAATTTATTTATGACACAATGATGATGAAGTAATTACCTTATTAAAGAATAATTAAAATAATTGATTTTATGAATATCCAAATAAATCTCAATTCAGACTTTTGATGAATTACACTAATTTTATAGGTTAATATGACATGTTAGGATTTATTTAATTTATTGTTTTCTAAATAATCAAGTTTTGATGCCTTTCACAAAGAACAAATACTAAATAGTTTCAAAATTGACAAAAATGAATTTTTTAAAACAAATACTATATTATTAAATGATATAATATTCTTAAAAATATAATGTTATGAAAAAGGACTTATATAATGATATATATTTCATTAATGAACTACTTGTGGTTCCATGGGAATTATATTTTATGTTTATAAACCATGTTATGTAAAAATACAAGAAGACATTGTAAAAGTTAAACAATTTAACTAAGAGTTAAATCTAAATGATAAGGTAAACATGGTGTCCTAAACATTTATAAAACCCATTGTTTGAGAGTATTTTTTCCCATCCCCACCATATCCTTGAAATAAATCCATTTTGATCCATTATAAACCAAAAATTATTCTATAATAAATTAATATTTCAAGCTTTTTGTAATGTGACCCTCACCTCTCTTATAAATGGCTACTTCGACTTCTCTCAAAATCATACCACCAAACACAGTTGGCTCAACCAACCCCTACTCAAATATCCTTCCAACTAGCCTTAATTCAACATAGTGGCCTTACATTGATCAAAAGGCCAAACTATGAAGCTCTTTTGATCAATTCAAAAGGAAGCGCCCGAAGAAGATTTAATAATTTCATTACCTCTTTCAAAATTCTTTTCTTCTTACTCTTCCTATTTCTTTGTTGTTTCCATACCAAAGAAATCACTCTAGTACCTTCTACATAATGTTATATTATGATAAATATGGTACAACCATATTCATTATTCTATCCATCCTATTAATTACAAATTCACCATACGTGCGTATATACGGCTTACCGTTTCCACGTCGTTGGGTAATTTGTTATTAAACACTTCTTTATTTTTATGGAAACAATAATTTGTACAATTGTTGTAAATAATAAATATAACATGTTTATGAGTATGTAAATGTAATATAACATCCAATTAAAAATTATTTCATCATAAATAGTGTGATATTATCGCTCCTACGTACGTATGGATTTTCGTCACCACGATCGCGATGAGATTCATTCCTCATCGTAACCACTAAAAAATATTTTTCATTTTATGATTTAAACTAATTTTGAAGTACTTTATATCATTATGGATATGAAGAAAATACATCCTATCAATAAAAAACATGACTTCTGTAACAAAACATATAAATTAAAATGAATCAGTTAACACCTGAAACAATGATACTACTAAAATATTATTAAAAAAAATATTTGAAGATCATATATGATATCATATTTATGTATGTTGTTATTTTATAACTTAATAAAAATTATTTTACTATTATAAAATAGGTTAACGTACCCATAACTATGGAAAAGTACAAGGTAATGGTTAATTTTCCAATCTATTTATTATCTGAGGTTGTCTTAACGAAAGTATCTATTGAGACTTCTTTATCATCCACATCCGTGTTTCTTAAAAACGTATTTGAAAACAATTTACTATTTTTTATAATATTGGTTAAAGTAATTTATACACTGGTTTGAATTTTTATAAGATGTTTTGAAAGGAATCTTTTCTTCGTTTTACAAAGAGTATACTTTATGCACATTTTGACAAATTAAGGTTAGAATATTTTTTAACATATACGGAGAGTGCATATATTTTCTTCCATTATAACACCTTTTAAGCTTACCTTACAATATTATAAGAATATTTTCAAAATAAATGTTTTCTTTTAAAATTATGTGGATTTTAATTGATTTCAAAATAGAATGAGATTTTTCTCTAAAATATTTTTGATTTCATCTATTTCAATATTCTTTGATGAATTATACACATGTTTGGAGTTGATTTATTATGATACAATCTTCTTTATTGTATTGAAGGTTTTGTCATATGTTTTATTGTAGATGGGTTATTTTTATAACATTCATGGTTTACAGATAACGTATTAAAATTTTGTATGCTAGTTTTAATATGAATTATTATGTTATGTTTCAACCTTTTCATACGAGGAATGCATTGGACTTAGTAAGTGACAAGTGGAGCCCGCTATATCTCCTCAATCCATCGGTAGGTCTCATTAGACAGAATATTTTTTTGGAAAAAGGCCTTGAAAAAATAATATTTGTATTCATGGCACGAGGCCTTGAATAGGTGGTTATGATGTCTGGCATTATGCATTCCATTGGTATAAAATTAGAAATTGTTAATACATGTGATTATTCGACTAGTAGAATATCCATGTGAATAAGTAAATGGAATTATTTTATTTATATTTTCCATAATATTATGAATTTTAAGATTAAAAGGATTATATTTTAGTCTTATACGTTTCCTTAAATGTTTATTCTTATTTATGATAGTTTCTACTATATTATTATCCTTACTAGGCATCTGAACTCACCCCTTTATTATGTTTTTGTTTTCCAGGGATGTGAAAAAGTATATTATGATTAACGTGCGAAGGATAGGCCAAAGTATATGAGTGTGTTCAAAGGGGACAATTTTTTTTCATGATGTAATGTAAAACTTTTGTATGTTTGTAGTACTTCCAAGGCTACTAAACAAATAGGTATTTCAAGACATGATCTCTTGCCACAATGACATTGTTATGTAATAATGAACTAACTCATGGTAACTTGGTTTGAGGTGTTACAGTTGGTATCATTAATGATTAGTACAAACCTTATAAACTAGATTTAGGAAAACACTTACTAAAAAACATTACCCTAAGATAAACACTTAGTAGTAGTATAGAAGAACATCCTAAAATTTTGTTAATGTGGAGATTTTCAGAGTTTTCTAAGAAATACAACCCTGTCGGGATACAAGAAGGTAGAGGAGGCTCTAGAATAGATGTACATAAAAGTGAAAACTCCAAAAAGGAGTTTCAGGCTTGACCCGAGATATCTTGTTACCTGACAACATGCCTTACTACACTCTTGGTTATGACACTCTTAAGGGGTATTCTTAAGATAATTTACATTTTTCTATAAAACCCATTATGAATTATATATGAGTAAATAATTTCTCAAAGAATTTTTTTTATAACTATGTATCATATGCATAAACATTTCAATTCATGTTTTCTATTTTAGTAGTTTGGAATTATGTATTTTGATTCATAAACTAATCATGTGTATTACATTGTTTAGAAATGGCGCCTAGTTTAAGGAAGGGAAAATGTATCAAGGAACATAATCCATGTTGGTATTTCTCTCATACTCATGAATATTATTATGGATTTGATGATGCAACTAGTTTTAAAAATTCTACAAGAAAACTGGGACAACTAACCAAGGTTATGAATAATAACCTTACTCGTGTGGAGCACCCTGATCCAAAACAAGGGGGATCAATGTTATGACACTTTATAATAAAAAAACCAGTAAAATTCAATGGGACTAAAAATAAATTTTTAGCTGATAAATGGAAAATATCCTTAGAGAAAATATTTCAGGATTTGGGGAGTCGTGAAAGGGAAAAAGTTTTATGGAAGTTTACCACCACACATGAGATGTCGATCAATGGTGGTCATTAATTCAAAACATAAAGGAGGATGAATACATATAAAATATTGAATGGATGGTGATTAAAGATATTTTTTAATAAAATAATTTATTAATAACCCTAAAGTGGATATAGAAAGAAAATTTATGAGTATAAGGTAAAAGGAGGATGAAAATGTTGCAATTTATGAGGATAACATTAAAAGGTTAGAAAGGATTTTTGTAGATTATATACGTAACCCAAGGATAAATACTGATTGATTCTTTGATGTGTTAATACCTTTTCTCTATTTAGAATTTATCTCACAATCCTTCTCATCATAATAAGATATAATATCATCTGCTATCAAGACAGAATATGTATTATCTAAGTCTTACAACTTTAAAGAAAATAAGGAGAAGAAGAGATCCATGAACACCATAGAAATTGAAAAAAGGGTAAGATGGGAAAAGTATAATTCCTATCCCATAGTAAATGTGGGAATAAACACCCTTTTACATTCCTGAAGGGAATAAGAGTTTGTTACAAGTGTGGTGAAATATTTCACCAAGAATATGATTGCAAGGCTAAGAAGGAAGTTGCTAATGTTGAATGCTACAATTGTATAGAAATGGGGCATTATGCCAATTAATGTACTATGAGCCATAGAATCTTACATCATAAAAGTACACGGGATCCATGCTAGGATTATGTGATCACTACTGCTGAGTTTGAATCTTTTAATGACGTGGTGGCAGGTACATTAATGGTTTCCTCAAATTTATCCAATCCTATATTTGATTCGGTATCATCACATTATTTCATATCTTCCCAGTTTTCTAATTAAATTAGATATTTTCAATTTGATTTAACAAGGGAGTTTTCAGTAAAAACTCTTAAGAGAAGTGTCATTGCAACAAGGTATTCTGAATCTGTTCCCATTAGGGCATATAAACGTTCTTTATTAGATAATCTCATCATCATACACATGATTAAATTTGATATAATCCTCTGAATGAATTGGATTTTGGACCATGATTAAATCATTTATTATTAGAAAAAGTAGGTCACTTTTTTTAATGATGATAAGGAATACCATATCTTTAGAGAAGAAATGTCAGTATCTGATTCTTATCTAAATCTACCCTCACCAGCTCTACTAAATTCAATTATTGGGGATCAAGAGAGTTAAATAACTATGGGTGAAGAAATTAATGTTCAAATATAGGACGTACCTATTGTTCAAGAATATGTTAATGTATTTCTAAAGGATTTACGTGGACATCCTCCAGAATGAGAAATTGTGTTTTCCATTGATTTAATTTCTGGTTCAAGGCCCATATCGAAGACCCCTTATAGAATGGCCACTATAGAATTACCGTAACTAAAGAGACAACTAGATTAATTGAGTAAAAATTGATTTATTCTCCCAAGTACTTCCCCTTGGGGAGACCATGTTCTTTTTATATGAAGATAGATGGATCTATAAGGTTGTGCATTGACTACAGGGAGATCAAGGCTATAAAAATTAAGAAAATATATCCCCTACCTCGCATTGATGATTTATTCGATCGACTTCATAGAGCCCAATATTTTTCATTGATTGATCTTTAATATAGATATCATCAGTTGTGTGTGAATAAGAAAGATATTTTGAAAATAGCATTTTGAATGAGGTACGGGCATTAAGAGTTTAGAGTAATGCCTTTTGGACTAACTAATTCCCCCTCAATATTCATGGATATAATTAATATAATCATAAAGTAATATCTTGATGATGTTTTTAGTGGAAGTATTTTGATGATATCTTGTTATACTCAAAATGAATCTAAGATCATGAAAATCACTTGTTCCTTATTTTAAAAACCCTCAAAAGAAAAGAATTATATGGGAGTTTATCAAGTGTGAATTCTGGAATCAAGAAATTTATTTTCTTGGCCATATTGTCTCTAAGGATGTAATCTCTATCTATCCTTCAAATACCAAGATAATCAAATAATAAAAACACCTAAAAGTATAACTGAGGTACGAAGTTTTATTGGTTTAGCAGGTTATTACCGGCATTTTGTCCAGAATTCTTCCTGATTGGACAACCCATTAACCAAGCTCACACGTAAACGGGTTAAATTTGTTTGGAAAAAAGTGTGTGAAGAATGTTTTGAAGAATTTAAGATAATATTAGTCAATTCACTATCTTGACTCTACCATTGAGGAATGAAGGGATTTTTATATATAGTATTTCTTCAAAGAAAGGATTGGGTTGTGTCCTTTTGAAGAATGATAGGGTTATTACCTATTCATAAAAGCTTCTAAAAATTAATGAACAAAACTATACCACTCATGATCTTGAGTTATCAGGTGTAATTTTTTTATTAATATATGGAGACACTATAACTATAGTAAAAATGTGAGATTTATAATGATCAATTGAGTTTGAAGTATATTTTCTCAGAAAAAGAACTCAACATGAGGTAAATTATATGGCTCTAACTACTCAGGATAATGATTACCCTATAAACTACCACATGGGGATTTAAAATATGGTGGTAGGTTCTTTGAGTAGAAATGATCATGGAGTTTATAACAGGATGAAAGTTGAAAGGGATCCTATGTTCATGAACCTGGTAAAGATGGATATGGGAATAATCATGGAAGGTAAAACCTCAATACATTTTCAAATAGTTTCCAATATATCTTTACTAGAAATGTTAAAAATTTCTTATACTAGTGATGAGGAGTTTCAAAAGAAAATTAATGTTGTGAACGATGGTAGATTGATTAACATCGTATATGAAGATAGAATTTTGAAATTTGGGAAGAGACTTTGTTTTCCTGACAGACCAGATCTAAAAATGGAATTGTTTTATGATGCCCAAAGCACCAATATCTCTATACACTGTTGTAGCACTAAGATGTATAGATATTTGAAGGAAATTTTTTTTGGGCCAATATAAAGATGGTGATTGCTGATTATGTGTCATTATTTATGGTTTTTCAATAGGTGAAGGCTAGAAGACAACAACCTAGAGGAGTCATGCAACGTCTTCCCATTCCAAAGTGGTAATGGGATGATATTACGATGGACTTTGTAATGAGGCTATCAAATACTCCTCGAAGGAATGATGCAATATGGTTCATTGTTGATCTCCTTACCAATCCATCACATTTTCATTCTATAAGAGATAATTAACCACTTGAACCTTTAGCAAGATGATATATTAATGAATTCATAAGACTTCATGGTGTACCCATATCTATTGTTTCAAATTGTGATCCCCATTTTACATCAATATTTTTGAAAATTCTTTAGAAATCCCTAGATACTTAACTTTGTTTAATCACTACCTACCACCCTCAAATCGATGGAAAATTAGATAATACTATTCAAACCTTTGAATAATTTTATATCCTTCTTACGTGACTTTTGAGGTATGTGGGATCAATATTTACCTCTAGTATAATTTTATTATATTAATAGCTTAATTAATTGCTTTAGATATACAAAAATTCGGTAATAGGTTGAGAAACCAGAGGACTCTTCTGGTAAATGTTCTACGGAGAAACAATTAGATGGAGAGGCAATGTGGGAACCAAATGAACATATGATGAAGAACCACCCGAATCTTTTTATGTAGAAAAATTCTAGAAATTTTTAGGTGAAATTATTTTGAAGGATGGAAAAATGTAACACCCTAAGCTTCCATGATACACTTCTCCTTGAATAATAAAATAGCTTGTGATGTACACAACTTAGATTTCTATCACACCATGACCAATCCAACTAGTAGTTATGAATAGTAATAACCACTTTTTGAAATTTTATTTGTCAAAATGGAAGTCATTTTTGGATTCTGAATATCAAAATTATCTTAGAGTGATTTTTTGGTATTTTTCTGAAAAATTATAATTTTGGATGATTAATGAAAAACACTATTTTATTGTTTAAAAATCACTATTTATTTACATAATTATTTATTTTATTTAAATTTATTTCAAGTCAAAATAGATACAAAATACCTATATATGTTCAATATAATTCATTTGAGTCCTTTTATAATAAAATTTGATTTATAAAATTTTATTGAACTTCTTAACGTCTTTTACCCACCTTCTCGGCCCATTTACAAATTTACATAAAAAGTAATTTTACTACTTCTGTGAATTGAATTTCAAAAATCAAAGAGACACAATTGAAATTAGTAAGTAAAATGTGGTTCAATATGATGAATATTATCTTTTGAATTTTATTTACCACGGTTAACAGTAAATATGGTAATTAAAGGTAATAATCATATTTTACTTACCATAACACATGTCCTAGTTCTATTAGATATGTTTATTTCGACCAAAATCATCCTTATGAATAGAATATGATCCTATTTGATCTACATGGATTAGATGAGGATATTTATTATTATTTTATTTAAAGATGAGTTAAAAGTGTTAAATTCAAATTTTAATAACTAAAAAATATTTAATATTGGGATATACATAATATGAAATCAAATATAAATATTCATTAGAAAACAATTCCTAAAAAATAGTATTTTACTTATAATTTTTAGACGTTAAATTGTTAAATTTATTTATGACACAATGATGATGCAGTAATTACCTTATTAATGAAAGATTAAAATAATTAAATTTATAAATATTCAAATAAATGTAAATGGATACATTAAATGCATTCCATTAATTTTATATGTTAATAAGACATTTTAGGATTGATTTAATGTATTTTGATCAGTGTGATCAATTTTTTATGACTTTCACAAAAACCAAATACTAAATAGTGTCAAAATTGACATAAATGAGTTTTAAAAAAAATACTCTATTATTATATTATATAACATTCCTAAGAATATTATGTTCATCCAAAAGACTTATATAATGATAGATATTCCATTAATGAAAAACATGATGTTTCTTGGCATTTTATAGTATGTTTATTAACCATTAATATAAAAATACAAGAAAACATTGTAAAATTTAAACAATTTAACTAAGAGTTAAATCTAAATGATAGGGTTAATATGGCGACCTAACCATGTATTAACCTAATTTTGTGGAGTATTTTGACCCATACCAATCTTATAGTCGAAATAAATCCATTTGGAGCCATTATAAACTAAAATTCCTTTTATAATAAATTAATATTTCAAGATTTTCCTAATGTGACCCTCACCTCTCTTATGAAATGGTACTTCACCTTCTCTAAAAAACACACCTCCTAATCCATTTGGCTCAGACTACCCCAGCTCAAATATACTCCCAATTACCCTCAATTAAACCTAGAGTCTTTACATTGAACAGAAAGACAACCTAAGGAGCCCTTTTGATCAAATCAAATGGAATAATCCGAAGAAGAGGAAATAATATCATCACCTCTTTCAAAGATCATTACTACTTACACATCCCATTAATTTTTTGTTTTCATTCCAATGTATTAAATCTAGTACATTCTGAATAATGTGATGTGATTATAAATATTTTACAACCATATTCATTTTTCAATCCATCCTATGAATGACAATGTCACTGTATGTGTGTACGTATGGCTTACCGTCTCTACGTCGTGGTGTAGTTTGTAATTCGACACTTCATTATTGGGATGGGAATAATAATGACTATAATTGTTTTAAATAATAAATTTAACATGGTAATTATTCTGTATATGTAATATACCCTTCAATTACATATGATTTCACTATCAATATAATGATATTGTCACTTGTGCTTACGTACTGATTACCGTCTCCATGAATGTGATGAGATTCCTTCCCCATCATAACCATTCAAGAATAATTTTCATTTTATGATTTAAAATAATGTTTAATAACGTAATATCATTCTAGATATGAATCAATTACTTCCAATCCATAACAAATATGACTTATATAATAACACATATAAAGAAAAATGAATCAGTTAACACCCGAAACAATTATACTACTGAAATAATATTTACAAAACAATATTAGAAGATCATATATGATATAATGTGTATGTATATTGTTCTTGTATAACATAATATCAGTGATTTAACTATTATACCAGAGGTTAACGTACCATCTTCTTTGAAAAAATACAAGGTATGGGTTAATTTTACAATCACTTTATTATCCAAGGTGGTTTTTACAAAAGTATCTAATGGGACTTCTTTATCATCCACATCCGTGTTTCATAAGAATGTATTTCAAACAAATTAGTATTTCTTAGTAAATAGCTTAAATTCATTTATATCCTTGTATAAATTTTTATAAAATTATTTGAATGGAATCTTTATATCATTTTCCAAACAAGGTACTTCATGACCTTTTCAGGAACTTAAGGTAAAAATGTTTTTTATATTATATGGTGGGTGCGGCTATTTTCCTCAATTATAACACATTCCATGATTCCCTTACATGTTTATAAGTATATTTTCAAAATAAATGTTTTCTTTTTTAAGTATGTGAAATTAAAATTATTTCAAAATAGAAAAATATATTTCTCTCAAATAGTTTTGATTTCATCTATGTCAACATCCTTTGATGGATTTTACACTTGTTTGAAGTTGATTTATTATGATAAAACCTTCCATATTGTAATGATGCTTTTGTTATAGGTTTTCTATGGATGTGTTATTTTTATACCATTCATGTTTTATAGTAAACGTATTAACATTTCTTATGCTAGTTTTAATACAAATGTTTATGTTATGTTTCAACCTTTTCATACGAGGAATGCATTGGGCATAGTAAGTGACGGCTGGAGCCTGCTATAGATTCCCAATGCATCAATAGGTATCATGAGACAAACTAGTGTCTTGGAATAAGGACATAACAAAGTATTATTTGCATTTTTGGCATGTGGCCTTGATAATGTGGTTCTGATGTTCGACGTTATGTATTCCATCATTATAAAATTAGAAATTGATATTACATGTGATTATTCGACTAGTAGAATATCTATGTGAGTATTTAAATGGAATTATTTGATTAATCTTTTTCTTATCATGCTGATGTTTAACTTTTAAAGGCTTCTATTTTAGTCTTATACATTTCCCTAAATGTTTATGCTTATTTATGATAGTTTCTGCTATAATGTTATCCTTACTGAGCATCTACGCTCTCCCTTTTCTTATTTTTTCTTATTCCCATGATGTGAAGTAGTATATTTTGATTAACCTATAAGGATAGGCCAAAGGATATGAGTGTGTTCAAAGGAGACACAATTTTTTTTCTCAATACATCATGGTGTAAAGTAAAACTTATATATGTATCTAGTACTTCCATTTCCACTAAACAAATCGGTTTTTCGAGACTTGATCTCCTTTGATCATTCCAATGTTATGTAATAATGCACCGACTCTGGGTAGCTAGGATTGGGCATTATAATTACAATATACAACAAAAGGATTCAATATTATTCGAAAGGTAACTCTAGAAGGGAATATAGATTTTAATATGATCTTATATCCAAACAATAATTTTATATATTATTGGTATTATCTATATTGGGTTCATGAATGTCATGAGACATCACAATAAAATGATGAATATATTACATGGATTAAGAATATAGGGTCTCCTAATTCATTATTTATTGGTAATGTAACCTCATTCCATAGATGGTAAGAAATTTGTTCCAATTGGAGAATAAATTCAGTAAAAATCAAAGATATATTTATATTAACCTTTGTGACATACAAAAAATTTGTTTTATTCAAATTCTTGGTTGTATGTGTAATGAATTTCAGAAAAAAAATTAAATTTAGGACAATCTAAAAAAAAGTGTCTTAGTGAAAGTGATCCTTATTATAATTGAGTGGGAAATAAGTCAAGATGTTCATTTAATTTTATTTTTCATGTTTATTGGTTGGAATGATAATTTTAAAAGTATAATTGTACACCGAATAATGAAATGATATATATATATATTATCAAAGAATGACAAGGATATAAAGGCTTCTGGTTGGTCATTATGGGGGTGAAAAAGAGATATCGTGGGGTTATACCATATGAAAATAGTGTTTATATGCCAAGATATAGTGGGTTTAAAAGTGATGTTTCGTACTAGATTGAATGTCCCCTTGTTAGAGAGCCGTTTATGATCAAGGTTAATACATTAATGTTCAATTCTCTACATGAATGTTAATAACCAATCAATGTTATTGTACTAGTTTTCCAAAAAAAATATCAAATTAAATACTATGTCCAATAAGGAGGTACACCATATCAAATATAGATCCCACTTAAATTCCTATATGTTTTAATGGAATATCATTGTGTTAGTTATGAGCCTCAAAAAATAATATTTATTTATCCAATATACTTAATTTGATAGATTTCTAATCTTTTTGGTATCCAACAAGCCTTTAGATATACAATATTGTTTTTATATAATGAGACACCATTTTCATTATAGTTTCATCCCCTATGCTGAAACAATTTTGTAAATAAACAAAAATCATAGTAGAATATATATGTAGTGTATCTACCTCTACAATGGAGTTCATATAGACCAAATTAATGGACCCGTTATTTTTTAACCATATATTTCACATATTTTCATGTAATAATTTTAGTTTTATAGTTTTTATCTTTCTTACCCATCCACTATTTCAAGAATGAGAAATAACATATAATTTTATGATAATATTAGTTCATACTGTTCTGTAATAAATCAGAAAATAGATTTTTTTAAAACTCAAATATTTGCTAATAGTTTTATCAAGGGGATACCAAATCCATGATATAGTTTTTTCTAAAAGTGACATTATGGTACTATTGTTTTTAAATTAATAGGTTTCCCTCTTTTAGAGGCTCGTTTTTTACTGTCTCATTAGACTAGAAACATGTGGAAGAATTAATATCAACAAAATTGTTGAAAAAATCATCCAATGTTGAATATAGAATATCTAAAATGGTTGAACCTTAAATGAAATATCAAGTCGAACCATTATTGGAGAATATAATTTAACAATTTGTAGTAAATTAAATCCATCATTTATAGTGGTGGATAAGTTTTCCAATATATTCGACCTCTCTTAGAACTACATTGTCATGAGTGGGAAGAGCTTGAACCCATAGGCCACTACTAAAATTTTATTCATCAGATAGTGAAAATGAATAGAAATAATGGTATAATAACTAAAAAAAATTATTGATAATGTGAAGGAAAAAAAAATATATTTCTTCAATTTTTTGAGAGATTGTGTATGAGCGGACTCAATAATCAAATTATTCATAACATTATCTATGAATCATTTTTTATTTGGGAGTTCCTCATAGTATATGTATCTAACTGCTAGTGATCCCCAGATGAAGGAAGATGAAAAAATTTTGAGTTTGAAAGAGAATATTGAAGCACATATTCATTGTTTTAAAAATCATCCAAATGTCAAAATAGACTACCTGCAGCTTTGTTTAACATGCCTTAAAGTTGAATTAATAAAATATATTGAAAAAATTGTTGCATTCCAATAAAATTAGTAGATGTAAACTTTAATGTTAAAATAAAATATATATCAAATAGACCTAGAGAATGTCTAATTATCATTCCTCTAATAAGTGCAATATGTTTTTCAAGGATACAAGCAGACATAAAATAATCAATAAACAAAACATTATAATAATTATATTATTTATTGTGACAGGTCTTAATTATAGGTTATCCTTTCCCTTTACATTAATTATATTTTATTTTATTTACTATGTCTTCCTTTATTTGGGCGGTTCATTGATATATAAATTTTTTTATTGGGTAATTAAGATGTATCCCACATTCAATGACATTTCATAAAAAATGATCTGTAATTAAATAAATTCATTAATATTGATGAGTTTTATAAGATTCGGGATAATAATTCTAAATCCATATAATTTTTTATGGAAATTTAGATGATATTTATTTTCAATTATGATTTTATGAACATGAATCATTGGATGAAATAAAAAATAATTATTCTATTATATAAATTGGGAACATTGAGTTTGTATCGGTTGGAAATTAACAATTATATCATTATGTTAACTATGGTAAATTTTAGTGGATAATGAATGAGAATTAAATAACCTTGATGATTTTTTTGGTTAAACGAGTACTATAGAAATTCCATGATTATCCCATCTCTTCCATCCAAGGTTGACACATTTAAATTATGAATTATGAATAGTTCCCCCAAACATGTGTGCACATGGATATGTATATGAATGTTGGGTATGAGTCATGTTGTTAATCACTTTTATCCATGGCCATTAAATTTTTATATGATGGAGGATAAATGATTGTGGTTATTATGATCATAGTCATTCAATGACTCTAAAGTAGGGTTTTCTCAATATTGGATTAAGATCCTCATTATGAAATTATCCAGTCCTTCTATAATTAAGATAGAAATGAAAAAACAATATGCATTCATTTTTCCTAAATCCACGTTACTAGAAATTGTAGAATAACCCTTGTTGGTACCAAATGATTACCTTGATGGATTTATATCACATTATTTCTTGAAAAATAACTATTTCTAAATAAATAAAATGATTTCATTTTAGAAAGTATTTCTGTGACATTAAATTGGCATTTCATGTACATGTTTTTTTTAAAAAAATAAATCTCTTATCAAATTTAAATTAAATCATTTAAGACTTATAGGTGATGAATTTTTATGGTTACACCTCATTGATAAAAAAGATCCAGTGACTTCAAGGTCATATAACATTGATCATTAAAGTGTTACATATGTACAATAATAAAGGTCTAGTAATTTTCTATGTTAAACGTGGTTCAATCTACAGTAATATAAATTGAACTAATATAAATAGGTTCCCCATTTTTTATACATATATTTGAGGGTATAACAGATATAGTTTTGGGTTATAGTTTCATGAACAATATGTTAAATGGATAACAGAACCAGTGTGACAGAACCAACTCAATGACAATTATTTGTCATACACCAATTTGAGTGAACATTGAGGGTTGGAGTGCGCATGTAATATTAGTTAATACTACTCATAATCCTTCCAATTTATTATTTTTAGGTTATTTATTTTAAAAAATATATTATGTTGAAAAAACATCATGATTTTGTTATCGTCATCATTATATGAACAAAGAGTCAAATATTGAAGGAAATAGTCTGAATAAGAATATCAAAATCAGTATCCTAGTTAACATTCATAGATCATAGAAAATATTTTAAAAGGATGACTCAACTATAATAATTAGTATTAACCCAACATTAATAATGAATTAAAGGATATTGTGTGTGAACCATAATTTAACATCTTCTCTTGGGAGCTATTCTACTATGAAATGGGTTTATGTAATATTTTGATGACTATGCAAAGGTGAATTATGAATTTCATGAAGATTTATTATGGGAACGTATAATATGAAAGATGGAATGGGAGAAATAATATATTAATTGATAAAAAATTAATATAAGATAATATATGTCTAATTTATAAAATTTTAAATTATATATCAGATAATACTCTGATATTTTTTAATATATTTATCTATAAATAATTTAATTTCAAAGATTGATTCTGTTAAATAGAATATTGAGATTAAATTAACCATGATATACTATTAAAATATTAAAATTTGATAGTTACAACATAAAATATAAATTTGTAGTTATAAATATTTCTAATTATGTTATGAAAATTATGTGATTAACGCATGTATACAATAAATTCAGTTTTTTCAATATATTAGAATGGAAAATAAAATCATTTCAGTATGAAATAAATATTTTTCTGAAAAAATATTTTTATGTGGCAAATATTTTTTATTAGGATAAATTAAATCTATAACTTTTTCTGGATGTTTCTTATAATATTTTTATTATATATAGAATCAAAATTTTTTACATTAATTTCATATATTTCTATGAATGTGATAATCACAAACCATGTTTTATGCCTAAGAATGTATTTCTTTTTTGTAAAAATAGGTTTCCATCAAAATTTTCAGGCTTGTTTCTAAAGTTAATTTATTCCACTAATATAAATTAAATCCTAAAAAATGGATTACAAAATTTTAGTTATGATTTTGATTTTTTCTACTATATCCCATTATTTTGTTATTATGAATTGTGAGATTGTTAAAATTTATTTCCTCAATAGAGGGTAAATTAGGTTAATTATGTTAAAACTATCTGATTTAGCCAACTTTTATCATATTTCTTCTTGGATGAAGATATTTCAAATATTATTACCATAATCTATAAATTTATATTTTTAAATGATGAATTAATTGTGAAATTTAATAAAAAAATATTTAAAGCAAAGAACATTAAAACATTTCAGTCAATTACATTTAAATTTAAATTATATATTCTCAAATGGAAAAATTCATGTTATTATGAATATAAATTTCTATGTTTTGAATAAGTAAATTCTATTCATCTTGTAAATTAATTTCTAATATTTGGTTATTATTATATTTCTTTAAACCTATGTATATTGCTAATATAGTTTTTTTAAATTAATAGAAAACAAAAATAAATTATATTAAATATCATAAAAGTAATATAAATTGGATATGTTACAGTCCTCAATTAATTTTTTAGATTAATATAATATATTATTGATGATTAAGTGGGTTATTTTATAACTAAAACATTTTCCTTATTTCATTTATGTCAAATTAAAATAATAGTGTCAAAATTGATATTAATGTTATTCTATCAAAAAATATTTTCCGAAATATAAAAAAATAATGAAAACATTAAAGGGGACATGGTTGATAGGATATGGAGTAATATGTTATGCCTTTTTCATTTATGAACTAATTTTAACCTTATATGTTAAATTATAAATCCTTATGTGTGAAACAAATATGGTTACGATTCTGATTGAAATAAGTTAACCATGCAGTTAGTCAAAAGGATAAGATTAAAAATAAAACCTAAACCTCTCAAAAAAATTATTGGTTGATATTATTTTATCCCCATCCAACATTGTCGTTATTTTCTTTTCCATTTGGATGATTTTTCTAAGATAATGAATTTCTTTTTTAATATTTTAGTAATCCCAAGAGTGCCCTCTCCACAATTATAAAAGGGAATCCCCAATTTATCTGATTAACAACATATTGAGACATAAATATTGATTAATAGTTGAAATTGTATCTTATTAACTCCCAAATCAAGATTTTATAGGTTTTTTATTCCAAATAAAACAACCTAATGTATTTAAGATATGAAGTAATATAGTTGTTTAAAGGAGAATAATTTCTTTAACTTATCACATTTATATTAGTTCATATTTTACCTACTCAAGATATATTCTATTATTTATAAAAAACATCAGTGTAATCAATATTTGAAAAGGTTAATATGGTCATCGAACTACCTGTATTACCTCCTTTTCCCAAAAATCGAAAGTGAATATATTGATTGTGCGTATATATGTCTTACCATCTCAATTTAATGATATAATTAATTTTACATCAAGGTCTATCATGGATTGTTCTTATAACTTCTTACATTCTTATTCATTGGAAAATGATAGTATCACTCATGTAAACGTGTGCACTACCACCACTATGAACCGATGTGCTTTTTGTATATGTTATAAATGGATGGAAATAAAGACATATTTAATTGATATGAATTATTTCTATAAAAATATAATGATTATTTGACATTTAATTACAACTTTCCTTTATTTCATTCTATCTATCAAAAAGTGAAAACGACATTCATTTGTATGTATGTCCAACCGTCTCCTTGAACTATGTAATCAATTTTTCTATCTTTATCATTTTAAAATGATTATAGTTATTAATATAACATATATATATCATATTAATATCTGGATAATAATTTTTCATATGATGGAACCATGATCAATATATGTGGACCAGACATTCCAAACCAATATTCTCATGAAAAATGAAAATATTAAAACACCAAAATGATGAATTTAATACGAAATTAATTATAAAATGGAGAATAAATGTTATAGGTGGTCATATTTTATATTATAATTTTGTACATGATAAAATAATAGATGTAAAATACTTTTAATATTTTTTATAGTGGTCTAGCATAATTTCAAATAATGTCAAACTCGTGGTAAGAGTTTTATATTACATTCTCATTATGTATTAGGATTGATTATGATTATTTCCCATTGATGAAATATTTTTCTATGTCTCTATTAAATCACATGATTATTTATATTATATTATTATTTCTTTATATTACAGGTATTAATTTTATTTTCCTCGCTTTATGAACTCAAAAACAAAAAATAATTATTTTGAGGAAAAATGAATTTATTTCATTCTTTGGTGAAATTGACTTTTTATTCCCTGTCCATGTTTTATGAAAAATGTATTTAATAATATATTCACTATTAAAGAATGATTTTTTCAATTTATTTTTACACATTATTGTATTTTTATATAATATATTAAAAAGGAATATTCATTTCATTTTCGAAACAAGGTACTCTAGAAATTACTTTACAAAAGTATGAAAGAAATATTTTCTTTTAGCTTATATGACATGAAATAAATTTTCTACCTTTTTTTCCACTAAATTCATTGAGGATTAATTTATAATTTTTCATGCCACATTTAAAATAAAACTTTTTCCATAATATTTTTGGTATTTTGAGATATTTTAGAATTGATTTCCAAGTTAAAAGGATATTTTCCTCGTGAAATATTCGAATATATATTTAAATGGTTGATCATCTAAGATGAAATCCATTGATGTTATAGAGGCTTAACTAGGGATATGGTCCAATGATACCATCATTATTATATCACTGCATTTTTTTATAAATATTATGAAAAGATGTTTATGTAACCTAATACATTTTCCATATATAATATTATGATGAATTGATGAAACATTTATGAAACACATCTTTTTTCATGGGTTATGCTATGTTGAAATTTGTATTAAACTCTTTTCCTATTAATTGTTCATTCTATGATGATTTTTTCATTATCCTAGGGAATAATTATGTATTATTTTCATTATGTGATGTGTGGGAATATAATTATATATCCATCTAATGTATTGGGTATAGAAGGATAACTCATGAGGTAAATATGTTATTTGGGAACTTTATTTTATGTTTATACTTTTAGGCATGGAAAAGGTATTAATGTCTATATGATTATTCATGAACATAGTTTTAATGTTCATATGATTAGTCATGGATCAATATTTCATGTCCATAAGATTTTTTAGGGACATAATTTTCATATCAGTAAGATTGTGAGGGGGGTATATTTCATATGCATAATTTAATGAGAGATCATTTTTCTATTTTAACATATTAGAATGTTTAAAATCCTATGTTTCTACCACATTAAAAAGTCTATGTTATGATCTCATCGACCATTTTTTATCAACCTTTATGATAAATTTATTTTGAACTATTATGTTTTATATCATGACACAATATTTTTAACATTAATATGATGGGTGTGGTTTTAAAATCATTTACTCATATTCTCATTTAGTTATTATCATGTAATAATTATATCTCACTTAAATACACTTATTTAGTATCTATGTTCAACAATTATTATGTTATATTTTCCCTCGGTTATGAAGAATCATATTTAAAAAATTATTTCTAATACAGAAGCTAGTTATAAATTAATATATGGGATATGTTTTTGTCATATTATGAAAAGGTTGATTATGTTTCATTGATTTTAAAGGGACTATACATATATGATTTTAAAATGGTTCATTATGTTATGTTTTGAATATTCTACTAAAAAGATGTTATATCCTTGTATGAAAACATTAGGCCATTGTAATTAGTATCAAGAAATTTTTAGTTAACCATTAGAATCAATGATGTAAAAACCATAGTAAGAAATCTATGTATAAGTCTATGTATGACACTAAAATGTAATTATTTTGTATTATTCATAGAGGATATAGGTTAAGCCTAAGGGTAAATAGTTTAAAAATATGTTGTCTTTAATAAGAAATCAAATAAAGGATTATTGAGTATTATGTAGTTTCCTAATATGATTAGTATTTCTCACACTATACATTTTTTAGTCTATGCCTAAATTCTGAAGGAATTTTTTTTATACTAAATTTTACAAATAATGAAATGGATTTATTATTGAGATAAAATTTTCATGGGGGATAGAATGAAAAATATCATAGCTTTTATTACACAATTTTTTTATGAAATTAATCATTTTAATCTTCCAAATGTTAAAATGGGTTTTTTGGTGAATTAGAGACCACTGAGGAAACCATCACTGGGGAAATTTCTATCAGGATTTATAATTTATTATATGGTATTTATTTCTTTCACAATCATTAAAATAATGGCATTTCCAATATTAATGGAAACTACTAATGCTTACTTCGTTCATAACAGGTTGTGGACCTATATTCTAATTGATGTTGGCCAGCTTGGGTTTTAGACACAATGATACTTAGTGAATATCTTTGGTCGAGAGGATGGGAGGTCGGTCTGATCACACACTTATGGGGGGAATTTTTTCCTACTTCTATGATATTATAGATTTCATATATGTTCTTGAATATCTTCCAAAAATCAATAAGGGACTGATTACCCTAAAAAATAAATATAGGTTATATCTTCTTATTTGCTAATGAAAAGGGATTTAATTGATGGACAAAGGAAGGGGATATCATTAATGAATCCATTGGTATGTATTAGAGGTTCTATATCCACTTTTCCAAGGATTAGTAGCTACTTTATATGGTAAATTTGTATAACAAGATGCTTTCAAAAATTCTACCATGCTAGAGGTAGTTTAATATTCTGACGATGGGATTGAGCCATCATGAGGTGTCATATGTATCTTGTTTGTTTCAATAATAAAATCCCATATACAAAAAATTCAATTTAACGTCACTCTTAGAGGCCATATGTCTTGGTGTAGATGCACCATATTTTTGAACTCTAGCCTCAATGTGAGGTCATGTGTATCCGGGTTATGGAAGCTGTTAGAGTTATTTAATTTTTATCATGGCCTTGGGACTATCCCAAAGGATGATAATCTTATATGAGGGGTATCCATATTGTTCGACTCATCAGGGGTTACATATTGGGATTTTCCTAGCTAGTGTAGTTTCATGATGATAATGAGGTGTTCATTTTAGATCCCTAAGACCATGTAAGCTATGTTGGGTGTGATAAATAATATTTATAAAGTAATCAGAATCATTGAATATAGATATTAGGATGTTTGGAAACCCCTCATATAATGTTTTGGGAATTCCCATGGGATGTTGGGTATGGAGTGCGGGCCAGGGAGGGACGTCTTATGTAACATAGTTATTTTAGGAATCAGGGTTATCATAGTTATCCCATGACCTTTGGACTAACCCTGAGGTAGATAACCTTATATAAGGGGTTTCAATATTTCTCCACTCATTAAATCATAGATATTGTGATTTAACAAGATTTTGGACATTCAAAATGCCAATTAGGTTTTTATTTCTTCTACCTAAGCCCATGTGATCTATGCTTGATGTGAGAAATAATAGATGAAAAGTGATCAACTTTGTAGTGCATGGGTGTGGATACTTATGTATTAGGACTATTATCGGTAAGTTTTAATATGTAGATCAGGTAATAAAGAGGCATCTTATGTATCTTGGTTATTGAAAGAATCAGAGTCATCATAGTCCGGTTGATTTCCCAGTCAATTAAGGGATGAGTTAGAGTGATCAACGCATGGGGTTGATTGGGCCCTGATTGTTGAAATTTCTTGGATATGGGGATTAGCTAAAAATGGATTTTTATTTTACCTTAGACCATAGGAAGGAATCCTACATATCATGATTATAGTAGGAATTAGAGTTCTCAAAGTTCAGAAGGTTCTCAATCAACTAGGGGTTGTGAAAATATGATCAACACATGGGATTGATTGGGTCCTTATGGTTGAAATTTTGGAGACATGGAGAATCAAATTTTTATTTGGATACCGATTTATGTTCATACCTAAGTCCTATGAAGGCATCCTACAATCCATGTTATGGAAGGAATCAAATTCATCATTGTTCCCTTGAACATGGCTTACATTTTGAGGTCACCCATTACCTTCGTAGAGGCATATAATAAAAGTTTCATAATTATTGAAGCTCCCTAAGCCCATGTGATCTATGAACAGTGTTATAAACAATGATGGAAAATGATGGATCTCATTGATTATGGATGTGGGCTCTAAGTATAGACATGCCCCATGAGGTGTTTAATATAGAGATCGATCCTTGGGAAGGAATCATATGTTTCTGGGATATTCTGAGAATCAGATCCTTTGTAGTTCCCTTGATTGGGAATTAATCATTGACAATTCCCTATGGTCAGGGCTTCCACAACATGGGTGGAAAATGTTATCAAGCCCTGGGATACCCTATTTAACTGATCGTCCTTAATTCCTTTCATGCATTAATATTTCATTCTGCAAGAATTGGTTGTTTACATGATATGTATAAGAATGTATAACATACATGTTAAAATGAAATCATGTAATCTAGAAGAATTTTTCAAAGGACATCGCATATTATGGATGGAATGTATAAGAGTTTTTCATTAGATTAGCATTATATTTTTAGAAATAAATCACAGAACCATAGTTGTTTATCCTGGACGATATTACATGACATAGATGGCTTATTTAGAGGGAGTCACATGATCCATGAAACCTACCCTAGTGTCTTCATGAGGACTAGATGACACATATGGAAGGTGTTGTGAGAGTTAGTATGACATGTATCATAGGGTGACACATCTCTTGGATGACATGTCTTGAAGACATCCTAAGACATGGTTGTTATTCCAGAAGAGTACCATGAGAGTCAGTCAAAATGCTCGAGTGATACCATGAGACATACATAACATTTGTGGGAGTCCTTATATGTGTTAAGCGATGTATCTGAAGGACATCACATGGATTTGGTGACAATCATGAATGGATTTGCGAGACTAAGGTGGTGTGACCAGGGGAACCATGGGACATGTTCTAACATTTGCAATGTACCCTATTTGAAGTATAAATTTTACCAAAGGAGTTTCATTAGATCTAGGATTAATTTACTAGTGTCATTGTTTGTCTTAGATTCTTCATTTAAACAATGTGTCGGTTATTTAACATGTTTTTTATTAATTCCTCCACCTTTAGTCATTATTCAATCCCATATATCGTGAAGGCATTTGATTTATTCACTATCATTTTATATTATGTATCGCGCGATCAAACATTTGTGTAACATATCCATTTCATACCCTACCATAATTCCTTGACATGATCTATAATTGATCATGCGATGTACCTATTCATGGTACATATTCTCTCAGACTATTGTATTGTATCATTCCTGATGAGGAACATCCCAATCGTGAGGTCCACTATTCTGAAACATTCACGCTACTGTCGGTGTGAGGGTCTAAGGGTTCATCCATCCATGTAGACTCTACCTATTTTTTCATAATGGGTAGCAGTATTTATAGGTCTCTACACCCTTGTTTTCCACAATATTGTACAAACAAATCATCCATGAATCCTAGATTCGGTCGGTTAAGGGACTCGACATCACGTGTCTTCGTGATTCACAACCATAGATCGCCCAAAGGGGGTCACTTGAAATCTGGTGATCCCAAGTTCTCCTCGTTGTTGTCTCCATTATTAGATAATTTTAAAATAATAGGGATTATTTGAATTAAGATATTATTCCATGGGAATTAATTTTTTCATATTTACATGTCAAAGGGCCATTGAAAGATCAATGTGGCAGCTGAAGCATGTCAATGATATGCTCAAACCCTTTCCTGGGACATTTCATAAAGGAAGAAGAGCTTATTGAGGCACATTTGGGATCCATTTTTCTTTCCTCAGATTCTAGAATAACTTTCGATAGATTTCTATAGCCTATATCAGGGTTTTTAAGACCACAAAAGGCTCCTTCTTCCTTTAATTTTTATTTCCTTTTTTACCAAATGTCTAGGAATATAAGAGATTACATGAGTAAAGTCAAATATAATTACTCTTCCCCTTGATGATGCATCTTGTGACCAATAAAAGAACTATAGAGATGTGGGAGTATTAAATGGATAATCCCTTATGTTTGTCCATAGAGGGACAAAGGGGGAGTGAAATGTTTCCAAAACATACCAGCAACCTCTCACGCGATGATAATGAAAATCTAGAGATCATTCATGAGATGAGGAAGAAATGTTGTCAAAGTCTCATGGTTTCATACTGATCAAAAGGGGTATGTTGCATGTCCTTTATGATAGAAAGTGCCTTTCACATCCTCCCTATTTATTTCCTTTGTGTTATTATACAATAGCTGAGGGGTCTCACATGTTTTCATGGATGATGTCAAGAGAAATATTATTTCCCAATAGTGGTGCACTAAATGATCTTTTTGAACATAATAGACCTCTACCTTTTTCATATTTTCCTACTATTTTTGAAAATTTTCTTGATGGGATTTCAGGCGCTCACAATTTGACCAACTGTGTGTCTTGGGGTGGGGGGGCTTATCTTATTGTAGATGTGTATCCATTGGTTGTCTAAATCAACTTCATAAGAGAAAAAATGCTTGTTGAATGGTCTTTTGGGATCCTTTTTGGGTTATATCTTACACTTGGTTATTCTGCATGACCTTATGATGATCACATAGTCACAAGCCTATTAGTGGTTGTTGTAATCCATGAGGATCAACCACTTTCTCATTCCTTTTAGATTCAAAGGAAAATAGTTCCCATAACAATGTATTTATTTCTTTTTGAATTTTCCAATGCTAATTTCATGGGTGTCAAAATCCCCCCTCCCCTTGGGAGCGATGTCCATGGGGAAAATGGATCAGTTTTGTGGAACATAAATTCCCACTTGAGCCTTCAGAAATGTCAGGAACCGATATCTTGGGCGAAGTTCTCTCTACTAGGAAATTTTTGTTATTTTATGAGATTTACTATATATTAGGGAAAGAGTTCCATTAGTTTCACTAACTACTAACCCTTCAAAATGCTTTCACCATTCATCTATTATGTTAATTCATCGAAAGATTGTTCTACATGTCCTAATCATGAGACCTATTCGTGACACTTCACCATGAGCCCATTTCACGAAAACTCTTTTGCAAGACCACATTTTATTAGGCACCTTCTCAATCCAACTATGAACTATACATCATTAATTACATGAAAATATTCTCTAAGGAATGTGATTTTAATTATGGTTTGAATGGATTTTCTACCTTGGACACATGATCCATCAATTATCATATGACTCGAATGACCATGTATGGGACACATGATCATTAGTCTCTAAATGATTCTTGCAATTTAATGATTTTTAAATGGGGTAATGTGACCCATGAGACCTTCCCGGGATAGGTGATTCTCAATCCCCTTATATGATTTTTGTATCCATAGATTATTCATGTGATGTGAAAGATGCTGATAGTTTAGTATTTCCATCCTTTGATAATATTTTATTTAAACTATCTGACATGTTCCACTTGTCTTGTTCATATAGATTATTGTTCCTGTTGTTATTACAAGCTTAATTCGTTGATAGAGGCGAATGAAGTGATAGCCCATCATGATTATATAGTGGAAATCATAGGCCCTACTTTTTTTTCTTCCATTGGATTAGGGAAAATGAGTTTTATAATGTTGATGGTTTCAATATATGCATACTATACCCTATTATATGTTTCTCCTCTTTATGGGATTTCTCTTACTAATTATTCTCTCATTTTGTTACTGAAGTCATCTTGTATACCCTCTTCTGGGATCCATACTACCCACAACACTTTTCCTATGAATATCGCTTAGGGGATTACATTGTCTCCTAGGGGGGCCATGATGATAGACATATAATAACATTCATTCCCACAAACATCGATTGGACTGATAACACACCTGTTAAGGATATCCATATATATCACTCAATAATACATAAATTCACTTCCAATAAAAATTGTTGGAGGGTTTCCAACCTGGTGTTTAGGTTAGGATATAACTATGTCATAGACTTGGGATAGCCATTTTTGGTTCAAAATATAACTTTTTAATTTACTAAGGAGTTGATGTTAATTAGAATGTATGTGCCTATTTGGTTTTCACAAATGTCAGCCTGTTGTTACAAGGGTCTGACGATAGAGTAGTTTAGTCATTGTATCCTAGACATGATAACTTTTCAATTTACACATGGATAAGTGATAATCAACCTTTTTGATGTTAGGAAGTTTTTTAGTGCACCCATATTAGTGGGCATGTATGATGAGTTCCTCCCTCCATGATCAACTTTAGACGTTGTAACGAGGACACCTCTGAATTGAGAGCTAATTAAGATGGCCGAGAAGGACCACTTGAAAGGCCTGCTTTCTAGAGTGGATATCCTATTCAATAAATGGGTTAGATAATTCCTCAAGATGTTCGACCCAGATCCATATGTAATGAGGACAAAAAAAATTCTAAAGGGCTATAATGGTTTAACAAGTTATTTTTGGACTATAGTAAAGGGAGAAAAATTTAAAGAATGATGATGGTACGTGCCCTAGGTATCAACTAATCCATTCAACTAGATGGTTTTCTCTGCATATACCTGAGTGAGTACATACGTCACAAAAATGAATAAACTGGAGTTAATATTTTAAATTTTCTGATGACATCCTCTATAGTAGGGAGAGAATATCAGTATATCCATCCATTTGTTCTCCAAAATATATTTACTTATACATCATTTTTACATTGGAAATTACCCTTACAAGATCTTGTGCCCTGTAAAAGTATTATGGGATTGAATTGGAGCTCACCGAGGAGGTTATGAATATTTGAACATTTAGGATATTCCCAATGATTGATTCATACAATACAAATAGTGTGTCAATAGGGTGAGACCCATACCATTGAAGGATTGGGACATCAAGGATTATATAAGCACTTGGTTTTTCTCATTTATTCTATACATGCTAGTTTCGATAAGTGACATAGTAAATTCTTGTGAGGTCATCCATGATACACGGTCTTATCTAGTGTATCGTCATGAAGTAGATATTTCCACTCACATTGATGGTGAACTTATTTTAAAATGGTATGCACCCTTCAAGTTAATTCATTAATTATTATGGGTCCATTTGATATTTCTTCTCTTTATTCATGTTCAATATGAAGGTAATCTAGTGGTTTCTCTCTAATGATTTTCCATAGAGGATACTTGTTATAAAATAATCCTTCATCTAAGTAACGTAGTGATTAAATTATCTCATGAATATGTAACGATTTTTATTCACATGTATCCTAGTGGGAAATTATTCATATTTCTATGCAAGGATTCCATCCAATATCAGTGGAGAAAAATAGCTAGATATGGAAACAATTGGCTTATAGGGGGTCAGATGTCCTGAAATAACCTCTTAAGGAAGTTATAAACTTACAATTATTGGAAGACGAACCTACTGAAACATATTTATAAAATGTGGTATCATGATGTGAGACTATTCTAAAGTTATTACTTCCCTTCAAATCTTGACATTGGTTAGTTTGGAAGGAACTGATATTATAGGTTGAGCTTTGGGATTTATGGTGTCACATTGAGATACCTTTCAAAGGTTTTTCCTATATCATTTCCCCTTTTGGCAGAATTTTTAAGGTACATCCAGAGGTGGTATGAGCCTTTATTTGAGATCTTGACTTGTATATTTTAATCATCAGAGGCGGAATATTTTTCTCCCCACTGATACTCCAACTTGTTATATTGGCCACACATTAAATTTCAATGGACAAAAAGGGTTACCCATTCACTGAGGATTTGGTCATTCCTGGAATAATGTGGTTTTCAAATATTCATAGTTCCTTTGAAACTATATTAAAATACTTTGTGTATTTTTACATCATGGAAGGCATCAAAAAATCATCTGGTGATTCCATCCCCAAATATACTTCTCACAGCACAGCTGTGGGAGGGGAATTTGGAAGTGACTAGGGGACTACTGATTAAGGGTCCCTAGGTTGAAAGGATTAGATGATGGTATCCCTTGGAACTTCTAAATCAATAGTTTCATCTCCATCACTTTCTAGAGAGAAATATTTGGAAATAAATAAGATTAAAAGGATGTGATATACATTTTGAGTAACATCGTCACTATAATCATCAAGTGTGTGTGGAATTTCACTATTCTCTTATATTGGATTATTCTGGAAACACATTATAATTCATTAGAAATGTGTTGGCCCCCTCTATGTTCACCTAGAATAGCATGTATCTACTTACAACTATGTTTGAAAGTATTTGGCTTCTTTTAATGAAACGTATATATATGGACAGATCTATCAACAAGTAGAAGTGGTTTAGGTGCCTTCTCAGTCATGTTTGTTTCCTTTTATAGGAACTTTATTGACAGTACCATTTGAACCGGCACTGGAAGACATATTTATGGAGGATTATGACACATATTTCTATTCTACTAACATTTTATAATTGATAAAAGTGATTTTTTGATTAGTTACATACTTCTTCATGAGTGGGAACATTGTTTAATTATGTCATATCTCCTGATATTATCTTTTTGTTCAAATATTCCTCAATAGTGGTGAATGAAACACATCTTCCAAAAAAATAGGACATTCCATAAATACATTTATCATAGGAAGGCAGTTACTCTTCTAACAAGGATGGGATTGGGGTAGTGGATGTTTCCATTTATGATACCAAGAATTGTATGTTTCTATATTTGGTCATATACACAAACATTATGGTGTTGCTTCATTGTTTACCAGAAAGGAAAATCATTACTGAGAAGTCCTTGTGTCCCTAACCTCAAAGTATTCACCCAATAGTTCGATGGATCCTTTTTATACTCCCTTGGGGATTAATCTGAAGGAATAAACTAACATATAGACTAGTTCTCCCCCTTCATAATTATATATTGTGACCACAACTCTTTCTCTAAGATTCCTAGTCTCGAACTACATTATCATTCATAAGATGGGTTTGATTGATGACCCAAGATCTATGGAATTATATAAAAAATGGGATAAAACATGTGGATGGAGGTTTTTTCATTAGTTTTGGATACCCAATTGAATTAGTTGAAGCATTGGTTGGGTGACCGTAAGTTCATGTTTCCTACCATTGGTTATGAAGGTTTCAAATATTCTTCCACTCATGCACGATTGATGGTAGTGGTATCTCTAAGTGAGTTGAAGGGACCATTGAATTGAGGGTGGAATTCATATACGCTTCCTCTTTGGTGAAGTATAAATATGACGATTCTTTGAAGGATGCTTCCGTGCATGTGGTTGTGACAACCCCTGATCAGGACATAGCCAAGCTGGGAAAGATGAAATTAGAAATTTTTAGTATAAAATTAGTCCCCTTCAATTTAATATCATCCACCATCATGTATAGTTATCCTAGTTTCAAAAATCCGTCCATGTATATGGGAAGGCTATTCTTGGGAAATAGGTACTTCTTGATGTGGCTGAAAAGGTATAACTTAAATCCATTTCCCAGGTAAAAATGTTTCGCCAAGCCATGAATGTAGAGTCTAAATCTGCATATCAACGGTTTCAATCCATGATCTCCCTAAAGTAGATACTTTCTAACCCCAAGGGAAATTCAAGGAATATTATGTGATGGAATCATAATTTTTTGATCATTCTCTGGATCATATAATCATGGGAATGACTCTAGTATTTGTACATTCTTCTTGTTGAATATTTTGTTGGTGAATATATTTGATGAACTTTCTATGTGTTATCTAGTTTTCTTTCTTCCATGATATTCATTATATTTAATTTATCCTATATTAATTTCCTATTATACTCATCCCTTACATTATACAGAGTAAACAATATTTCCTGATATTGAATATTAAAATACTAAAATACTTAATTTTAAGAAATTCTATGGAATTACCACACTCATTAGGTCATTCAGGTATATATCTTTTCAATTTGTTGGAGATCACTTGATTTGTATAAGGATAGTTGGGTAGGATATGTGTCTTAAAGGGGGAGTTCCCTTTCATTTTATGAATCCAATTGGCTTGCAAAGCATAGCTTGATTTCGGATATGGCCATATGATGGGACTTACATCCTATCAAAGTCTAAATCGATGATTTTTAGTAGTTTAGGTTATTTTATATGTGAAATTCAATATATTTAGTTTAGGGACTTTTAGCTCAGAATTTATGACATTGTGGTTTAGGGTCTTTTAGCATAGACCTGATATTAATTTTGTTTAAGGTATTTTTTCATACACTAGATATTTCATTTTTTTAACATCATTTAGCTCAAACGATATCTAACATTACTTTCAGGGATTTTAGCTCAGACTATATGTTTCTTTAGTTTTGGACTTTTAGCTCAGAGATGATATTTCTTTAGTTTTGGGTCTTTTAGCTTGGATTTTATATTACATTAGTATATGGTATTTTATCTCGGACCAAATATTGCTTTTGTTTATAGTATTTTAGATCAAACATAGTATTGACTTAATTTAGGATATTTTACCTCAAACATAGTATTTATTTAGTTCAGGGTCTTTTATCTCGGACATAATATTGCATTATTTTATAGTATTTTAGCTCAGACCTGAAATTTTATTATTTTACAGTATTTTATCTAGTACTTGGTATTTTATTAGATGAGGAACTTTTATCTCTGACATGATATTTCTTTCATTAAGGGTCACTTAGCTTGGAAATTTTATTATATTAGTTTAGGTTCTTTTAACTTAAACCTAATACTGTTTTAGTTTAGGATCATTTAGCTTATCCCTGATATTGTTTTAGTTTACTGTCTTTTATCATGGACCTGATATTGCTTTAGTTTAGGGGTATGTTAGCTCTTAGTTGATATTCTTTTATTTTAGGGTCTTTGAGCTTCCACCGAATATTTCGTTATTTTATGTCCTTTAACTCAGACGTGATATTCCTTTTGTTTAGGGTCTTTTAGCTCAGAAATCATATTGCTTTAGTTTATGGTCATTTATATCAGAACTATTATTTCATTATTATATGGTCTTTTTTTCATAAATAGTATAAATTTAGTTTAGGGTCATTTATCTTGGACCTAGTATTACATTAATTCAGGGTCTTTTAACTCACACCTGAAATCACTTTAGTTTTGATCCCATCAGCTCAGACCATATATTATAGTGACTCTCCTTTTAATTATATAACTATTACATCATTTTAAAGATTACCAACATAATTATGCTACAAAACCTGGTTTCAATGGTTTAGTGTCATCATAAAATTAGTATCATACATAATTTCTATGTAATAAAACATATACAATTATTTAATTCTTTCTTATCTATCTTATTTTTTAATCTCAAAATCTACTTAATATATATACTCACTTGAGGATACACATGAATAGAAGGGGTGATCTAAAATCCCAGTAAGACTATGAATAATGTAAATGAAACATGGTTGAGCATAATCATCATCATCATATCATAATAAAACTACCATCATCTAAATCATGAGAGGAAGCATTAAATAAATTCATATAATATTTCAATGCATAAAAATTATGTATATTGTCTTAGTGGTAAAATACCACACATAATTTTTAAAAAATATAATAACATATTAACACATAACATATGAAAATAATTATAAGAAAATAATTTTTAAGAATCCTAGAGTCATTTTCAAGAATAAATCACATTATCTCCATGGATTAATCACATTACTCAATGAATTGGAGTTCTATAATATTCTAGGGACACCTGCCACATCATAACATTATTATAATCATGCTTTCCATAGTGAATTTCCATCATTAATGGAAATAGAAGAACCCATGGAATGAAAATGGTTTTTAATGGAATTTAATAAAGTATTAATTCATGAACAAAACATGGGGTTACCAAAAAAAAGTAATAACAAACTTAGTAAAACATTTGTTGGTCATGAGTGAAGAAGAGACAATGTTAGGAGAAGTAAAAGATGTGTTTTTTAGAAAGAATTTTAATTTTGGAAAAAATAATTGAAATAATAATATATATTTCTATATTTTTATCTCAAATCAGCCTTAAAACAATAATGACTCAAAAATATAGGTATTTAGCTATCTATTATAAATTCTCTTATTTTACTGTTCACCAAAAAACAATGAATTTTAGAAAAAATCTAAAAATTTGACCATAATTATATTTCAGTGTGTGAAATTAAAAAATGAAATCCATATTATAAAAATATTTTCTTTTATAAAAGATATATAATTTTAATTAAAAACATCATTTATAATGAGTATTTTTATTTTAAAATTATAACTAATTTTATAGCGCATTGAAAAATTTATTAAGGTCTCAATAATTTATGTCATAATCATAAGAAAAATTTTTAATTAATTATTCTATTTTATGAAAATAAATTTTATTTTAGATAATTATATTAGTTATAAAGTTTTAAATAAACATTTATGTTATTGAAAAATACCAACACTAAATTAATTATTTTAAAACTATTTTTTTATTTTTATAATGATATAATTAAAATAATATAATCATTTATAATATGATTAAATTTTACTTATACTTTCATAGATTTCCTTTCTATTCAATTGGACAAATTACTATTCATAATGGTCATGTTACTGTTCAAATGGTCATGTTACTATTCCATCTAGAGAGGTTTAGTAATTTCTAGAAATACCTCTTATTTAATTCATTATTTATTTTTATAGGTGTATTGTGTTCTCTAAGTGATTTAATGTCGTTTATACTATGTGAAATATTTTTATTAATGGATTTTCCATTGATATAATTATTTTTGGTTACTTTCATTCCCCTTAGAAAATTTCACCCTCAAAATTTCATTTTATATACTATGGAAAAAATAATTTAGGGTACTTCTCTTTCATATCTCTCTTTGGATCCTATGTTTCCCATTCATACTTCTGATTACTCCATTGTACTTTAACATGAAGAGTAGTCTTTTTGTGTATAAATTTTTCTCAATGTTCCAAGATCTCTATTGGATTCTTCTCATAAGGGAGAACATTTTCGAATGGTACCCCCTCTAGATTCAGGACATGTGAGGGATCTAGTATCAAATTTCTTAAGATGGATATATGGAATAAATATTACACATGATACATGGTAGGTGGAAGTTATAGTTAATAGGCCACAACTCAGATATGATCAATAATCTCAAAGGGTCATATGTACATTCGAAATAGATTTTCCTTCTTTTGAAATATCATGATCTTATTCTATGGAAATATGTAGAGGAGTACTATATCTCCAAACTAAAACCCTATGTCACATCGATAATTTTCTACATAGCACTTATTCAGACATTGGGATTCTTTGATGTGTTGTTAAATAGTTTTCACCTTCTCCATCATTTATTCATCCATATTAGGTCCTATGATCCTAATTTCACCAACAACATCCTAGAAAAAATGTGTTCTACATAATATTATATAAATGGATCCATGTGGATCTATTCAGATGCTTGAGTGGAAATTATTGTTGTATGAGAACTTTTTCAGAGTAATTGTTAATATTATCCTTTTTTAAAGTACATATAACATGCTCCCATCATGTCTTCTAGATTTTGATTATTCGTTTTAGATTTCCTATTAGTTTTAGGAAGATAATCTTTATTGTGTTTCATCTCAATGTTTAGACCATGTTTGATACATTTACAGATCATGGAGGTGAATCTTGGATGTCGATCAGATACAATTGATATTGGTACACCGTATAGACTTACCAATTCTCTGATGTATATTTCTGTTAGTTTTTCTATTGATATATCCTCTCAAATTATGATAAAAATTATTTGTCTTTGTAAGATGGGCCACAACAACATGTATAGAATTATTTCCTCTAGATGTCATCAGATGTCTGGTGACAAAGTCCATAGTGATGTTTTCTCATTTACATGTTGGTATGGTAAATGGTTTCATTAATACCATAGTCATTTTCCTTTATCCTTCACCTATTTACATACAAGGACCATTTATTTATATTTTGTGATCACATTCTTTATATTTTCCTATAATAGTGCTCTTAGTGATCTAAATACATATATGTGATCTAAGGGGGAATAAGGATTATTCGGTTATGTGCCTCATTCAGAAGATCTTTCTTTATATCTAGATTAGTGGCTACACATAGTCATTAACCAAATCTTACAACACCTTCCACGTCAATTTTGAACTCAATATATTTTCCCTTTCTGATAACATTCACTTTTTTGAATTTCCACATCATTCCATTGATCATCATGTATTTTATTCATATGGGATGGCTGGAAATCATTTAAGAAAAGAATAATGATGTTACTTCTTTCATGTTTCCCATGTCCATACATTAAAAACTTAATAAGGTTGTATCCTTCTCAATTCTCATCATTGATAACCTTTCAGGATCCTTTCTATGTAGATAATCATCCAGTTTGTTTACTTTTCTAGGATTATAGTGGATTAAGCTGTCAAAATCCTTAATGAGATATAACAATCTTCTCAGATGAATATGATGATTATTCTGTATGAATATATATTTTTTCTCTTCTGATCATTATATATTTCACACTTCTACCAACAGAGATAATAACACTAGATATTCTATGTGAAGACTATAGCAGCAGACTCCAGACCATGCATGAGATAATTATTCTCATTAATTTTCAACTTCCTTGAGGCATAGTCTATCAATTTATGATTTTTCAACAATGCATTTCATAATCCATTCCTTTAATCATCATTGTATACCCCAAATAGTTCCCCACTTGTTGGAAGTGTGAGTGTTTTCCTATTGATAAGCTACTTTTTTAACTCTCTGTATATGTATTCACATTAATTGGTCTAGAGATAATATTCTCCCATCCATTACAACTGAGTTAGTGGATTTGAAAATCATTACAAGTTCTTCACAATTCATTAGAAATGCCCATGTAGTCCATGTATACTACGGTTCTCAGGTATTAATGTTTACCTAGTCCACTCTTTGATTTCCTTTTCTTTAGAAGGGTCCACATATATTCTATTACTAGTGATAAAATTTCCTAAGAATGAAACATTCCCCATCCAAAACTCACATTTAATGTAAATAACATAATTTCTCCCATTTATAATATTTGCAACATATTATTTACATGCTCCTCATGTCCCCTTTACTATTAGAGTATATCAGAATATCATCAATAAATACTACAAAAAAAATTCAATATAATCTCTGAATACTATATTCATTATTTCAATGAATATTTTGAGATAATTAGTTATTCCTAAGGGTATAACTTTGAAATCAAAGATTCCATTACTCTATTGAAACAAAGTTAGGTAAATATCTCCCTTACTCACCTTAAATTGGTTATATACTAAATGATGGTCCACCTTAGAAAAATATGTGTCCCCAAATAGTATATATAATAATTATTCTATCCATGATAGTGGATACTTGTTATTTATTGTGATTTTTTGAGCTAATGATTATTAGTATAAAGGTGAATAGATTACTCATTATTCTTTAGGGTGATCACTGGTCTAACCATAGTAAAGCACATGGATATATAAATCCCCACTCTGGATTCTCCTGTAAATCCATCATCAGTTCCTCCAACTCAATGGTGGAAATTATATAAGGTTTATTTAATATAGCAAGAGATACAAGAATAAGTTCAATTGAGAACCCACCCTCTCATTCAAGATAAAGACCATGAAATTCATCCGGGGACACAACTGTGTATCCCCTTACAATGATAATTTCTTCAATCTTGATTCTCTTTGTTTTCTTAATAATTTGAGAAATTTATATTATCTCATATGGAAAAAAAATACAAACATGATAATATTATTCTAAAGGAGATTCATACTCCTCCTTACACTTGAATAGAATTGCTTGATTCCTCAGGATGTAGAGAGTGATCTCCCATTCTTAAGAGTTGATGTTTTCTTTTTATAAAGGTAACCAATCCATGCCTAATATTTCATAAATCTCTTCTAAAGTATTTAAGACCTGAATCCTTTAGATTATTAATCCATAATCATTAATTAGGGAGAAATTATATAGTTTGGATTCAATACTTTTTCCATTTTTTATTCTGATAGATAAATAAACTATAATATTTTTAGGGGGTGGTTGAATAGTTATAATGAACTATTAAGATATGAAAGAATGCATATAACCAAAATCGAAATATATGTTCACTATTATTGAATGAATAGACATTGTACCTATCCCAACATTATTTTAAGGATCCAATGTAGAAGTAGTGGTTTCATAAGATTCCCCTTACTCTGTTGGGTTTGGTGGTTACTAATGATGATTACCCTTGAGGACTCTAGGTTTAGTATATTTTTTTACATAGCTTCCTTTCTGCCAAATGTTGAAGCATTGAACCATTTGTGTTGCTCTCATTTTTTCCACTAAATTTGACATATTCCCCATGTATCTAAAAAATTCATGATCTTGGCGACTTTCTATCCCACAATGAATTATTTTCTCTTACCTTTGATTCATTTCCCATTATGATTCTTCCCCCGTTTTTTACATGTGAGTGGTTGATATTTATGTCTTACTTTATTGTTAGATCCCCCAAAATTTAATTCTAGATTACATTTCTTTTCTCCATATCCATGAGACCATTCTCCAAGATTCAACTCTACATTGAGATCATATCAAAAATCTTATTCATAAATCACAAAATCTCGAATTTCTCGAGTATTTAGATGGTGTTGTTTTAGCCAATAAAAATCTAACTATTTTTTTTATCATTTTTGAAAAAAATACAAAACTATACCCTACAATTATTTTGAAATTTTCATCATAGGATGTGACATATTAAGATTCATTTTTTATTTCAATTTGATAAACTATATCTCCATCATTGTACAAATAGTTCGAGTGAAATACATTTTATGAATCATTATCATCATCTCTTCCCACTCTATCTCTTCAATATCATCCATCTTCATGGTCTTCCAATTCAGTTCCCACCATTGGTCATCATCTCCATCTAAATGATGAATGGAAAGAATCACTGTCTTTATCTTAGAAAAACATACAATATAAAAGATCTTACCCATTGATTTGACCACTATTCAATGTCAACTATATTAGAGGATCCACTAAATGTATGTGGTTTTTCCCTCATAAAATCCCTGATATCAAAATTTTCCCCCTTTCGTGAAGGAGGATGTTCCACATTATTCATGTTATTGTACATATCCCGAGACATCTGGGAAAGTATTCCCCTGAAATTTTTAACTCCGTTACTTAAAGAATTGGGGATTTCATTCGGGAAATCACTACATTCTCCCTCACATGGATTATTGTGCTGGTTTCACCTCATTCCCATCATTTTAAAAAATAGAAAAGTTTTGAACAAAACATAATTCATCTATTCATGAATAAATAAATTATTCCTAAGGAAAATAACTTTAAAGGAATGTCTTATAAGAATCATATATTCATAATTTTTCTAAAACAAATATTCTTTGGTGATTTCAAATACGTATTATCATCATATGGGTTTTCACTAAGGATCGGTAATAATAATTCCCAAATAAACTAAATCCATTCTCTAATAACTTATATAGAGACCCTCATTTTTCATTACTAACTATTATATCATTTTATATATAGAAAATATAAAAGTGATACAAAACTAGGATCCAAAGGATAAGTGTCATGTAAAAATATGGACCATACATAACTTTGACAAAATAAGAAATAAAAATTCGTTTAGATCCTTCTTCACTAGCTTCTTATGAGCCCTCATGTTCTTCATAGAACAAGTATGAACCTGATGATATGCATCAAAATATGGGGTGATCTAAAATCCCTATAAAAGGGTGAATAATTAACCTGAAACATGGGTTAGAAAAATCATCATCATCATAGAGTAATAAAAGGAACATCATCATAATCATGAGAGGAATAATTTGATAATGACATGGAATTTTTATATTCATTAAAATTAAAAATCATGTCTTAGTCCTAAACTATAAAACATAATTATGAACAAAGCTAGCATCATGTTCATGGATATCATATGTTCATTACTGTGATGTCATCATTATGAAGAAAGGTATAATAATTTTCACAAAACAATTCACATTATCCCACAAGATATATTATATCACCTAATGAATTAGTGCTCTATATAATTATCATAACACCTATCACATCATAACATTTTAATAATCATGCTTGCCATGTAGGATGTTTATCAATCGTGGAAATTAAAGAACCCTTGAAAACGAAATGGGAATAATTATAATTACATAAAGAATAACTTCAGGAATATAATTTTGTATTGATAATATAAAAATTTAATAACATAATTTTTATATGATTCCTCATCCGTGAGTGAAGAAGAAACAATTTGAAGGGAATTAAAATATTTTTTTCTAGAATGAAGAGTTCTTTTCAAAAAAATATGAATTTTTCATAAAACCAAATTAGAAAAATGTATATCCCAAAAAAATAAAATGTAATGAAAATAAATAAGGTTTAAGGAACATTAAAGTAACATCCATATAAAAAATGGAGTGAGAGGGGGAAAACCTAATGGAATACTGTTGGGTCCGAGAATCCATATACCTTATGTTTGAATGATTTATTCAGTTCAATATAATAGAAAATCAAATTCAATTAATAAATTAAAAAAATAAAGAGCCTATTTTACATGTACTTTATTTAGTATAATTTCATTATGTTTATTTATGGAAATTATTTTTTGTTATGGAGTTCAATTTAATCATACGAGATTGTTTGTTTTCAACATTTTCATGATCGGTTCACTTATATACATTTGTGGAAGATCTTCTAAAATGGTGATAATTATCCAAAATTGATATTATATGTTATTAAATTAATTAATGAAGTTTAGTTTGTATTGTATATATTTTTTATATGGTTTGAGGATGAATACATAGATAAAATATTAATGACAATAATTTAGATTAATTTGGGGCATTTTTGATCCCAACATAATCATCTAGTTTTATTATTTAATATTATGCACATAAGTCATAACATAACATAAAAAGGGATATAAAACACAATTTAAATTGTTTCTCAACATTTATAATCTTTTTAATTTATGCCTTTATGGTGGTAAATGAAAATGAGAACTTGTTTTCCTTGAAGGTGATAAAAAAATATCTCATATATGGTGTTATAATTTTTTGAATAAAACAGAGAGGGGGGAGGGTTTGAAGATGTATTATTATATTAGTATAATAATATTAAAGAATATATAAGTTCTAGAGGTATAATTACACATGGAAGATGGTTCTTGGTGAGAGAATAATAAAATAAAATAACTAGAAATGAAATTCAATGAAACGTTAGAGGATTTTGCCTATGAGTCCTTCTCCTTGAGAACCTCCTTAGGGGAATTAAGTTTGGTCTTCTGTTGTGACCAAAGGAGTTAAGACATGGTAGAGGGGTTTGGAATTATTATAGAGAATAATTTGTTCAATAAAAAATATTTTACAGTTTGATTAGAATAGGTGGTGAGGTGTTGTATTTATAGAAGAAGATAGTGGTGTTTTAACAATATTGTACTCATTAGTTTTTTATTTTTTGTCAGTACTATGAATAGTTTGAACCTTATAAATAAATATATTAAAATCATTAGTTATACATTGAAATTTTTTTATTACATCATATTTAGCTCAACAATAACTAAAAAACTCATGTATTTATCTTTTATGTCAATTTATCGTATTTTATTATTGACAAAAAATTCACGTATTTTATAAAAATCACAAAAAATGACCCCAAAAATTATTTATGTTTATAATTTAAAAATTTACTCAATTTTATGAAAATAATATTTTTAATTTGATAAATTTAATTTTTAATTTAAATCACCATTTACATTGAATATAATGATTTTAAAACAATAAGTTATTTTATAACAATTTGAGAAAATAATTAATGTATCATAAAATAATTTCATAATAATAAATCAACAAAATTTAAATTTATAATAAAATTTTAGGAAAAGAAAATTTCCTTTAAATAATTATACTAACTATAAAATTATGAATAATCATTTTTGAATTATAAAAAACCTACACTTAATTACTAATTTTAAAAATATTTATTTACTTTTTCTAAGATATAATAAAATCATATTATGATTTTTAAGATTCATAAATTTTATTTATTCATTATTTGATGAGTTTACTATTATATTAGCCGAATTAATATTCTTAATGGTCATGATACTATTCAAAGGGTTATGTTAATATTCAGGCGGGATAGGTTCCTTAATTTCAAGAAATACCTCTTATTTAATTCAGTCTTCTGCAATAATGTGTTATTGTGTTCTAAATATTATTTTATATGATTTATAATATATTAAATAATTATAATAAGTGATTTTACATTGATAAAACTATGGATTTTACATATATTACTGTAGTTTGGGGTCTTTTAGCTCGGATCTGTTATTCATTTAGTTTATTGACTTTTAACTCAAACCAAATATTTCTTTTGTTTACGGTCTCATAACTCGGACATAGTATTGCTTTAGTTTAGAATATTTTATCTTGGACCTGATATTTCTTTTCGTTTATGGTCTTTAGCTTTGAAGAAATATTACTTTAGTTTAGGTTCCTTTATCACAGACCTCATATTGCATTAGTTTAGGGTCTTTAAATCAGACATAATTTTGAAATAGTTTAGGGTATTTTAGAACAGACCTAATATTACTTTAATTTATGGTCTTTTATCTTGGACCTATAAAATGATCATAGAATATAGTAAATACATTCCAGGAATGACCCAACACAATTTGGGTTGTTGGGTTATGTTGTGGTGTTGCAAGGGATCACAATTATCAAAAATTTATTATTATAGAGTGATGTATTTTATTGAAGACCATATATGCATATGGATGAGCTATAGGAATACATACATAATCAAAAAAAAGGTTTCTCTATGCTGGGTTTATTTTCTAGGGTTTGTGAAAGATTTTTAGAGGTGACATCAGTTTGAGTGTGAAAAACTTGGAATGTTAGGTTTACCCAAATGGTTGTAATAAGGTTGATGTAAATCAGAACCCAAAAATTTGAGTCTTTGAATATTATATAGGGTGAACATGTTGGGTATGTCCAATGAAATTATGACATGAAATTTCTATCACGTTGTGAATGATTTGTGAAGACACAAAAATCCAAATGATGATGTTGGGTATTGGGTGGAAGGATATACGGTATGGCTCCTTCCACCCTAAATATGTTCAGCTCTTAATTGTAAATCTCAATCCTTGTGCCCTCTTCTTTAAAATACCATGGTTTGTCCCATAAAAGGATTGAGAACGAAGAATCATAGTCGGCCCATGAGAAATGGTATAGAACACGGTGAGGTAACATCTTGGATGTCGAATGCAATTGGATTGTCTTGTGTGGGGATTTGATGTCTTGTCCCAAAGTGCTCTGTTTAGGATACTAGTTTGGGATAGTCATACATTGAGGGGTACATATCACACTGGGGTGTTGATTTCTTCCACAGAGATGTCAGATCTCCCAAGGAATTGAAAACCATGTTTGTAGAGAGATGCATTTGGTTGAAGGGAATAGGTACATATGCAAGATCCATTGGCTTGTATGCATAGTAAAGAAAAGGTTCCCTTAAAGCTGAGTATCTTTTTCATGGGACATGGAATGCTATGGTGATTTGATACACCCAAATTATGAAGTGTGATTTGTGGAAAGTGTAATATCCTAGTAGGGTTCGACTACCCTCAAAGTTGTTCCATTGCCTGGAGAATATATTTTCATGGCGAGGAGATGTGAGAAATCATTATTGTAACTTATTCCTAAACCATGGGGTCTATCAAGTGTAGGTTCAACTTTACTAAGGTTATTAATTATAACCTCTGAGTTGTATTCCTTATGTTTTTTATGACCTATTTTCTTCCTAAACTATGAAGGACAAATTTTTAGCGAGAAAAGACTTGACTTTTACATAGGCCTCCCTTTTCACTATTTCATCCTAACAAGTTTTTGGGTCCCTTTTTATAGTAGTTTATGTTCTCGATACTTATACCATAATATTATAGAGTTTTAGTTGGTACATATTTGAACAAAGTGTATGTAGTTTATGGTCATGGTGAAAACGAACCTAATATTGGGAATGATATACCAGAGCCTAATTTGGAGACATAGGGTCAGGAGTACACCATCATCCTTTGAGTAGGAAATGAAAATATTTAAAATCATGGACTATGATTCATATTTCATGAGTGATGATATGAGATATTCATACCAGGTGAGGTTCATATCACACTGGGGTTTTGAGTTCTGTCATAGTGGTTACATGTATTCTTTCTAAGGGACATAAAAGATTAAAGGAAACCTAAGGTTCTTGAGGCATAAAGTATGGTTTCTGGATCTAGCTTCTTCTAAATGACGAGGGATTCAAATCGTACTCTGGTTGACCACAGTAATATTTATTTGGTAATTTGATATGGAATAAAACATTGGTGATGGTATTCAATGTTTATTATCATGTACTGGGGATGTATTTGTTTCGGTGTAGTTTGATGTCATATGGTTAGGACATGTTCCATGTTGTTTATTATGATGCAATAATAACACTTTCCATTTACTTTAACATCATACAGTGAGGATTCTCTTGTCATGTAATTTTAATTTCATGAAAATATGATGGTTTCCTTAGAGTTTAATGTCATATGGTAAGGGTGTGGGAATCGATGTGAATGAATTTTACGTGATATATTATGTAAAAATAAAATATTTTCCTATATCTGGATCATATGTAGAAAAAATGAGACTTTTGACATGGTTTCTCTATAGCTGGGAGGAATTTATTAACTGTTGTCGTGGATGTGACCATTATAAGAGATCTATATATCACTAAGAAACTTCCGGTGAGGGGAATCAAGACACACACAGTTCCTGAAATCCCATATAGTTAGCGACATGTGGTGAGGATGAACATGAACCGATGTGAAGGAACAAAAATGTTGTGGTTGGGCCCAAGGGTGGAAATCAGGGTTTCACTACATATCTCATGATAAAGAGAATAAATTCACATGTATTTCTTGAAGTATTGTGTAATTTAACATCATTTGGCGAGGATGTGGGTCCCTAATATGAAATACTGGTATTGTAGCTGGTCCGATGAATGGAGTTATGGTATTCACTATATATCCCATGGTGTGGGTAATCAATCCACACATAGTTATTAATGGATTTTCCTATGAAAGGCTGACCCAAATTTAAAGATGGGGTCACTCTTTAACTTATTTTTTGTGATTGGTGTTCGATTTGGAAATCAAGGCATCACTATGTATCCTGTGAGGAAAGGAATCAAGTCACATGTAGTATTGGAAATATAGAATCTCTCTTCATGGGACTGGATCATACAAAGATTGGGGAATTGATTCCATTGATTGGTGTACCTAGGAAAAATATTAGAAATCCATGTTTCACTACGTATCCTTTGATGATAATAATAAATCTACATATAGTTCTTGAATAATTATGTATATTAATTTCATTCGTCAAGAACATTAATTGTGTAGTTTAATTTCATGTGGTAAGGACTCATAGTTTTCCTTTTAGGGTATTTTATTCAATATAGTGAGGACCTTTTGTGTTGTTTCATTCTTTTTTCATGCTTTTAATCCCCTACTATAATTCTTACACTCATGTGTTCTATGTTCGGTGTGAGAAAATAGGAATGGAAAGGGATCCTCTAACAACGTAGAAGATTTTGAGGGTATGGTAGGGGAATTTTGTATCATATTGTGGTTATGAAAAGATATATGATCAAAGCATCCCTATGTATCTCATCCAAAATTGAGATTCAAGCCTTATGTAGTTCTGAAGGGCCACGTCGTGTAACATCATGCTGTGAGAGAATTACCTATGAAATTGAACATCATAAGGTAAGGACGTGGATCACCCAACATGAAGAAAACAATGGAAAAGGAAGAATATGGATGTACCCAATAATGGAGATTCATGTGTCACTATGTGTCCTATGATTAAATGAATGAATAATTATGTAGTTCTAGAAAACCTTTGTAGTTTAATGTCATGGGTATATCACATTAGCCATGTGGTTTCAATGTCTTGTGGAAAGGATAGATCCATTCAGTTTATAGTCATAAGGGTAAAATGATTGAAAGGTATATCTATAATGTGTATTCTTATCTAATGATAGCCATGCAATGTATTTCTTGGGAAATATCACATGGTATTCTGGTGTGACACTCTCCCCATCCATTGTGTCCTGTTACTAGAATCCATTATGATAGGACTTATGTATGATTTAAGGCCCTTTCCATTTGGGTTCCGTATTTAGGGGTTTCTTTCTTGGTATCATTAGGTTTATGATATCCATCACCAGTTCGCCATGGGGGAATTAACATAGGGGAACCTTTATGTTAAATGATCGTGCGCTTAGATTCTGAAGGACCTCTAGGTTGTATATTGTACGCAACCAATTCTCATCAATACATTAAATTCATCCAGCCACTTTTTTGTTATTTCATAATCTAAGAGGTGTCCAAAAAGAGATATAGATCGAAGGAATATAGATCTCTATTAGTAACACTTCTGCAATCCCATAAACCAATCATTGTTGTGTCTCTTTCGTGGTAGTATGCATGGTGGTATGGTAGGACATAAACTCTAGAGGAGTTTCCAAAAAAAGACATTGTATCATGTATCACCATCTTTTAGAGTGTATTCAATATATTCTTATTAAAGGCCTCTATCTATGCATTTTCTACTACATGATAGTGAGATGAGAGATTGGAATTGATATTTTACTCCTAGTACGGTCTCTTAAACTCTATAGAATAGAAGTGGGTGTCATTGTCCATCAATATAGTTTGAGAGACCATGAATATGGGGATGATATTGGACTTCACCAAGTTGATGATATTCATCATCTCAGATTCATTTAGGCATATTACCTCATCCCATTTGGAAAAGATGTCGGTAAGAGTAAAGGTATTCTTGAACAACTTATTCAATGATTTGGGGATATTAACCCTACAACATTCATTCCATAAATAGTGAATGGTTACGAATATTTAGTTTCATGTAGTTGTTCAAGGGGTTTATGGAATATGGTTGCATGGATTTAGAATGCCTAACATTTCTAGGTATATTCCACATAGTCAAACATGATGGCCTTCTAGTAGTAACTCATCCTCCTGTTTTTGTGGGAGACTCTGGTACCAAATGGATGGGAACCACAAGTGCCCACATGGACTTCTTCTATGATGGTGGAAATATGTCCTTATGCTATACATCTGAGGAGGATTCAATAAAATATATATTTATAGAGGGTTTTCTTCCCATTTGGACCATCCTACAGGTTGAAGTTCAATGCATAATGTAAAATTTGTTCCCTAACAACTCTATATATTGGGAGAATACCATTTTAATTATAAAATATTATAGGCTCCATCCATCCAGAGGTGGTCATTGGTTCAACATACTCTTGGGACATGTTGACCTTATTTATTTCTTTTGTATCACAAATGAAAATCTGTGAGACCATTCTTCGATTTCTGATAAGGATGACTACATCTTTCTAATCTGGTTCAACTAGGATGGTGGCTACAATGGCCAGTGGACAGATACAAGTAATCTATGGTCAGGGAACATGATTCAATAAAGGATAAGAAGGGAACTCCTCCTTCAGTCCCCTAATATAACCACTAGGAGGGTCCATTTATGCCTTTTTGAGGTCATATTCACCATTGATCTACCCTATCACTATCTCTGATCCCCCCTTGATATTCAGGTAGTCTATATAGAGTTGTAGGTCTCGTTCTAAGATAAAAATATGGGCATCAAACTCTTAAATGTTATTTTTATAGACTTTAGATAGTGAGAAATATTCATGAAACAAATTTTTCTAGAGAGACAAATAAAACCACTAACACAACTTGATTGAGCTATATATTTTCCATATTTTTTCCGATGGGACATCAATAGAGTATCACCCTATGATTTTGAGAGTTATTTTTTCGAATTAATTTATCTTTTAAATTTCTTTTTCATTTCACATGACACTAGAAAAAGTTATTTTTATATATATATTAAAATACTAAATCAAAATTTCCATTCACATTAAATACTGACATGGCATGTGGTACACAAAATACCAACTTGGCATTCTCTATAAGCAACACCGACTTGGCGTTTGATGCACGAACCATGGATTTTCTACAAGAAATCTAATTTAACTATTTTAATTTTTTAAATAAGTTAATTAAATATTAGCCGATAAAAATAGTAATATGAATAGTAATAACTTCTTTTAAAATATTTTTTATAATTTTCTGAAATAAATAAAACCTATTGATAATGAATGATCATATTTTTGTTAAAGTCCTTTTATGTTAAATTATTGTTTTCGTGAATGAATCACTTTAAATAATAAAAGTAATTCTGGACACATATATATATTAACTTGGATTAAATCAACTTCCTTTTTGAATTCAGAACATCGAAATTAGCCTAGTGAGAATTTTTGGGATTTTTTTGAGAAACATCATTTCTCGATGAATAATGAATACTACTATAATTTAGTTAAAAACAACCTTTTAATTTAAAAAACTATTAATGCCAAATTAAATTTTATTTTTTTATAGGATAACATTAGATCAATTATAAAATCTATTAATATAATTAATTTAATTATAATCAATTTAACTATCAAATTGAATAGAAAAACATAACGAACATTTGAAAGTTTTTCTATTATAAAACCCCATTATTTTCCCCATCTGCGGGAATAGGGTTAGATTTAATTACCTCAAATATGTGATTAGAATTTTGAAAATCCCACATACAAGGATTTAATTAGTATTATATTTGTCTTATAATAATATAAAATTAATTTTATAAACAAAATTAACAGTGAATGTTATTGAAATTAGTTACGGTGATTAAGGTACGATTAAGCATAATAAGGGAGTAAACATAAATATTAAAGTCCAAAATTGTGACGACCCGACCAAACGGGGCTCGATCCATGACTCCGAAAGCCCACCTCCAATAGGACAGGGGTTGGAGACTTGCGCCAAGTAGGCTATCACACACACGGGAGGCATTACCCTAAGGTACCTTTACAAACTCACCCTCATACACCTCCAAGAAACAGTGCAGAGATATATAAAACTAAAAAGAAAATTCAAGTATACATCTATTCCAAACCAGAGTGCAATAGAAGTACAAAAGGAAAAAATAGGGCCCACAAATAGACAAATGAAAAAGCATCCAACCTGCTCAGAAGGAGGGTATCGCTGTCAAAAGAACCCACAGGTAAGATCCTTGGCACAACTCTGGTAAACACCCTGGTCAGTCTCGCTCATAAAGCTCCACCTGCTCTGGGTCCTCCTAGGACTCCGTCGAATGTTATGTGGTCTGCACAAGACACAAACATGTGCGGGAAAAGCCCATACAGTGGTGAGTATAAAAATACTCAGTAGGCACACCAAAAACCCAAAACAAAAGAGAGAAACTGAAAGGCAATAGTCACCTCATCCCAGCCATAGGGAACCCAGATGAGAGAAAAACTCCATCTCGAGACCATCCTTGGCTAACACAACTAGTCAGCTCAATTTAGGTGTATTCCCATACATACACCTTGAACATCCGCTCAGATATACGCCCTTACGTATATCATGAAAATTCAATTAGTTATACGCTCATCAATATATCATGAACATTCACTCAGGAATACGCCCATACATATATCATGAGTATCTGCATAGATATACATCCACACATATACCATGAGCATCTAGATACACTCGATACACACGCCAATCCACAAGAGGTACCGACCTCATCACCAGAAACGGTGGAAAACTAGGAGAACACACTCCACGAGCACTATCATCCAAATAACACTCCTCTGAGGGATACACTCCATCGGGTCCCACAAAAAATCCCAGATGCTCACCTGAGAGATCACGCTCGTCGGATATCATCAATGAGAAAGTCACGCTGAAACAGAAAAAACACCAAACTCCTCAGATAAAGGATCACTCCTAGGGTCCATTAGGGGATTCCAGATCTCACACCAGTATTAGAAGATCCCACTCATATAGTATCACTCCCAGGATCCACTGGGTGATACCACAACCCGATCTAGCGCTCCACAGAATCAAGTCACTCAGATACAGGATCGTCGTCCGTCAAGGCGGCCATGATGATACCGAAACCCCATCTGGTATAACTCTCGTAGTAGAGGATCGAACCGATGATGCACCAACCCTACCGAAACTACGCGCTGTGTATGGGATTGTATAACCAATGATGCCACAACCCTACTATAAACCACATGCTGAGTAGGGGATCGTATACCTGATGATGTCACAACCCTATTGAGAATGGCCCAATGCATAGGGGATCATATTTCCGGTAATGCCACAAAACCTACGAGGGTTAACCTACTAGATAGGGGATCACTGCCCATGGATAAGCAGTCACAGCGATACCAAGAACCCGATATAGGGTAGAGAAGCTAGATTATCCCTCCCAGGTCCCACTAGAGGGATGCCAAGACTCTAACTGATTAGAGATCCTATCGAGGGGATAAAAACCCATACCACAGTTGTGATGCCACACGAACACTCAAAGGAGAGAACCAAGGGAGTACCCTCAACCACTACTGGTCCAAACATCGCAAACCCATGAAACCCACAACATCACCACATTGTGCACCTCCTAGGCCGATACTGAGGTGACCATTGCTATCTACGTGGAAAAACATGCAGGATATGCTATTTACTCGCCCAGAATGGACAACTAGTGAATGAGGTACTTTTCACCATAGCCTGATCATGTTGGTCCCACACCATGATCTTGAAACTCCTCAATTAGATCACCCCATTGAGATCCCCTCGGAAAAGCACACGGTATCGACTACTTGCTCATCTAAAACGGACACCCAGTGGAAAATTCACGTTTCTCCGTAAACCCCGGAACCCGGCCTCAGGGGGCCTACACCCTATAATTGGTCCCAACACCCAGAAACTATCCTTAAATGTCTGTTGTATCGTTAGGGTCTCAACACCCTTGACAGCAAGTCATTTGGACACTCTGTGCATGAGTTATTGCGGATCGAAGTTGAAAATAATAAAATATTATTATTATTTTCAACTTTTCATGGCCTCTGGACAAAAACCCGACTCACAAAATTCCCTAAATAATCTCAAGAGATTCGTCTCAATTCAAGATTCACATATATACAAATAGCACTCAAATCGTACATTCGGTTTGTGAGTAAAAGGGGAATAAAGAACCCTCGGAAAAACCTGGCTGGACCACCGCCTGCCTCGCCGGAAACCATCGTGCCACTGCCGGAAACTACCGTGCCACCACCGAATTCCACCGCGTCGCTCCCAGAAATCATTGCGCTACCACTGCTTCACCAGAATCCTCCATGACTGCCACCCTTGCCTTCGAAAAACAAGGTTTTCTTCTAGAAAACGTCCGAAAGCCACCGAGAGTAGCCCGTTGATCCAAATTCAGATCCGAAACATTTTTCGGAAAGATCGAGACCCAAACAAGACAACCCGTACAAATATATGACAAAAAAACACAAAAACGAGATCTGGGATTTTATAACTCAAACCTCCTACCTCAAGAGTGAAACACTGACGTTCTAGCATAGATCTGTGCTCCAAAGCTTCCACTGCACGATCCTGGAGCATCCGCCATCAGAATCCGAGCTCGTGGGTGCTTTGTTTGCTCGATTTGGCAGATTTCCGGTGAAACAGAGGAATAAGGAGGAGGTTCCTCCTTGATTATAAATAAAAAACAAATGGAGGGTTGGTTTTTATTATTATTATTTTAATAAAAAAATAATTTTAACTCCTCGGCAACACCCCTCTGACCTCACACCCGGCGCCATCTAAAATTATGTCATGCCTTGGTAAACACGGTGTTCTGAACACAAAGGTGCACTCATAATTGCGATTTGAGTCTCCAATCAGGAGTTATTCAAGCATATTCTCAAGAAGAAACTTTTACATTTATTTATGAAAATGCCCCAGGTGGTTTTTTCCGCAGCAGGCTTGCGCCAGCAAAAGTTACACCCCGCATATGGTAAAAAGCATGCTCCGGACACAATCGTGCCCTTTGATTTCTGATCTGAGCTACCTTTTAGGATAAAACACATCTCCACCATGGGAATAGTATAAAAAAACATAGTATTTTTATAAAATTAATTCCAGGCACACCGATCCTTAGAATCGCATGTTGTATTCGCATCTATCTCTGTAAGTATTCATAAGAATATTCCAAGGTTTGATAGGGCCAAAACCCGAGTCGCTACATCCTCCCCACCTTTGAGATTTTACTCCCCGAAAATCCATAAGCACAAGGAAAGTAACTGGACTCTCAACCGGGTCTCCCATGCCAGTGATTTCACCAACAAACATCTCTACCTGAACACATAAGTCAGAGAGACTCATCCACCACACCTCAACACATTCTGCTTTGGGCAGCACTGACTTGGCCGCATAGTTTTGATCGCGTCATAAAAATGAGTATCGGTGGGGGAATAATACCTCTTCCTCACACATTATATGCACGCCGAAAAACACCCACACAAGGTCTTACTAACGCCCCGAACAAAACCCGAGCAAGCAACAGAAAAGGAAGAGTACCGCTAAATGGTGTCTATAAAAAATAATACAGAAAGTAGAAAAGACACAAGCTGTACCTCTATCCATCTGCGGAGCCTCTGTTTCAAGAGCCTCTAGGGCATGCAGTTGTCCTCTCCCTCGCCCTCTAGCTCCCTGAGCACTATGTGGACTACCTGGGGGTGGTGGTGGGGGAATATGACACCACCTACCGCCTATCACTACTCCACCAGCTCCATCGCCACGTCTGCAACCCTTCAGACCTCCAAACTCGAGACGCTGCCTCTGCCAATTTATTATGTCAACCAACTCCCTCTCATTAGAATATTGGGTTGGAAAATCTCTAGAGAGATATCCCCAACCGTCGCGAGAATAACACCGCCTCTCTTGTGGCTGACCAAAACTGGCATGTGGGCCCTGTGAGCACTAAGCCCCAGATCCTCCATCCTAGGGTCGCTTCCTGAAACGTCAGCCACACCCAGACCCCTGTGTTTTCTGCTGGCTACCAGCTTCAGAAGTCCCAGTAGCCACAAGCCCGGCAATGATGGGTTGAATATTCTTAGACAGAGAGCTCTTTTCCACCAAGGTTCTCTCTAGCACTCCAGAAAAGGTGGGCAGACACAAGGAAAACCACACCTGCCCAGATTTCACTACGTAGGCCCTGCTCGAAGGTCCAAGCCCTAAAGAAAGGGTCTTGAACCATATCTAGAGAGTAGCGTTACAGGTCCTTAAACCTCGTTGAGTACTCCGACACAATCATGCCCTACTTTCAAAGCTGTAGAAGCTTCTGGATCCGCACTGACCTCAGCGTCACTGGATAGAACTCTTCCCTGAAGAGCCGCTCAAACTCTCCCCACATGAGCGTCTCCTAATCGTGGGACTGCATCACTAGGCTCAACCATCTCCTGGAAGAACCACACAGAAGGGTCTCCGATAGTACCACCATCTGATTTGGGGGTGTCCTCACATGGCAGAAAACTCGGGTGACTACTTCAAGCTAGTCATCATTTTCCAGAGGGTCTGGATCCCCCTAGAACCTCATAGGTCACTGCCTCTTGAACTCGTGCAGCACATTCACCCTGCACACAAACTCATCATGCACTACTGGCACAACCAGCTGCTCGATAGGTGGTGGCTCAACTAGTGGACCATGTGGAGGTGCGGCATCAGAACATGCGCCCTAGTCTACAACCTCTACACGGGGCATATTGTCACCACAATCTCGGTGTGGAACCCTCACTGGATATCATCGTGGAGGCATCCTAAAATACAATCAAGACGCTCCATAGTCAAAAAGTATTTATAATGATCTGAATCAAGAAGAACAAGGGAAACCCAAAAACCCAGTTATATATGATGCATGTACCGTTATGTCCCTAAGACTAGTGTCCAGATGTCCTGAGTCGAAATAAAGGTTATCAGAGTCCTACTGAATAGATACGTTGGTCACCGTAACAACACTGGATTCCCTGGCCTGAAAGAAAAACAGAAAACATCTTGACACTGCTGCTATCCAACACAACCCGAACTCACAGCTAGACCAGCTATGCTCTAAGATCCCAAAGGTGGAACCTCCTCTGACACCACTCTATCATGACCGGACCCAACGGGGCTCGAGCTGCGAGTCCCCAAACCCAACTCCAATGGGCCAGGGGTTGGCGACTAGTGGCGAGTAGGCTATCACAAACATGGGAGGAACTAGCCTAAGGTACCTTTACACATGTACCCATATACACGTCCATGCATCACTATAGAGATATATAAAATAGAAAAGAAAATGCATGAATACATCTATCCCAAACCAGAGTGCAACAGAAGTACAAAAGGAAAAAAACAGGGCCCACCAAAAGAAAACTGCAAAAGCATCCAACCTGCTCAGAAGAAGGGGATCACTATCAAAAGAAACCGTCGGTAAGCTTCTCAGCATAGCTCCAGTAAACACCCCGATCAGTCTCACTCACAATGCTCTTCCTTCTCCGGGTCCCCCTGGGACTCCGTCGAAAGGCATGTGGTCTGTACAAGACATAAACATCTGCGGGAAAAGCCCATGTAGGGGTGAGTAATAAAATACTCAGTAGGTGCCCCAATACCCCAGACCAAATGAAATCAACTAAAGGGTAACAGTATGTTCATCCCAGCTAGAGGGAACCCAGACGAGAGAGAAACTCCATCGCGAGACCATCCTCGGCTAACACAACTCGTCAGCTCAATTTAGTTGTATGGCCATACATACACCTTGAACATTCGCTCAGCTATATGCCCATATTTATATCATGAACATTCGCTCAGGTGTACAATCATTTATATATCATGAAAATTATCTCATGTATATGCCCGTACATATACCGGGAGCATCCACACAGATATACATTAACACATATACCATGAACATCTAGATACACTCTATACACACACCAAGCCACAAGAGGTACCGACCTCATCACTAGAAATGGTCCACAACCTGTAGAACACACTCCATGACCACTATGATTCATATGACACTCGTTCGAGAGATACACTCCATAGAGTCCCACACAAACATCCCAGATGCTCACCCGAGAGATCACGCTCGTCATATATCATCACTGAGAAAGTCACGCTAAAACAGGAAAAACACCAAACTATTCGGATAAATGATCAATCCTAGGGTCCACTTGGGGATGCCTGAACCCACACTTGTATTCGAATATCTCACTCATATGGGATCACTCCCAGGATCCACTTTGGGATACCCCAACCCGATCTGGCGCTCTAGATAATCACATCACTCGGATAGAGGATCATCGCCTGTCAAGGTGCTCACGACGATACTGAAACCCCATCTGGTATAACTCGTGCAGTAGGGGATCGAACTGACGATGCCCAACATACCAAAACCATGCAAAGTTTAAGGGATTTTAAAACCAACAATTCCACAACCATACTACAAACCACATGCTGATTAGGGAAACATATACCCGAAGATGCCACAACCCTACTGAGCGTGGCCCAATGCATAGGGGATCATATTATCGATGATGCCACAAATCCTATAAGGGTTCACCTGCTAGATAGGGGATTGCCTCTTGTAGATAAGCGGTCACATCGATACCAAGAAACCGATCAAGTTTAGCGAAGCTAGAGGATCCCTCATCGAGCCCACCAGAGGGATGCCACAACTTTAACAGATTATACATCCTATCGAGGGGATCACAAACCCCCACCACGATTGTGATGCCACACAAACACTAATAGGAGTGAACCAAGGGAGTACCCTCAACCACTGCTGGACAAAACGTCAAAAACCCGAGCGACCCACAACATTGCCACACTGCGCACCTCCTAGGCCGATACCGAGGCCACCATCGCGGTTTACGAGGAAAACACACAGGATACTCTAATTACTCTCCCAAAATGGAAAACAAGTGAACAAGGTACTATTCAGCATATCCTTTCTTTGTGGGTCCCACACCACTATCTCAAAACTCATCAAGAGGATCGCACCATTGTGATCCCCTTGGAAAAAACCACGAGATCGACTACTCGATCATCCAAAACGGACACCCGGTGAAAAAGGTACTATTCATTGTAGACAGCCCAGGTGGGGCCCACAACACAATCCAGAAAATCATCAATTGGATCACACCATTGCGATCCCCTTATAAAAACACATGGGATCGACTACTCGATCATCCAAAACAGACACCCGGTGGAAAAGGCACGTTTCTCCGTAAATGCCGGAAATTTACCTCGTGGGGCCTACACCCTGTTCTCGGTCGAAAAAACCATAAACTATCCTTAAAAGTTGTTCATTCCATCAGGGTCACAATGACACTGACAACACATCATTTGGACTCACTGTGCCAGAGTAATGGTAGATCGAATATGAAACCAACAAATTATTATTATTATTTTCAATGTTTCGTGGCCTCGGGCCAAAAACCCGACTCACAAAATTTCTTAAAGAATATCAAGAGGTTAGTCTCGACGCAAGATTCACGTCGCCAAAAATGGATCTCAAATGAAACTTCCAGTTTTCGAGTTACAGGGTTTTAATGAACCCCCAAGAAAAACCTGGTCGGACCACCGCCTGCCTCGCCGGAAACCACCGCGCTGCCGCCAGAAACCGCCGCACCACCCCTAGAAACCGTCGTGCTGCCACCAAATTATTCCATGCCACCCCCCAAAATCACCGCACTTCTGCCGCACCTCCACCACTTTGCTAGAATCTACCTAGGACACCACCCTCACAGCAAGAAAATTGGGGTTTCCATGGGAAAATTTCCGGAAGCCACCGGGAGCACCCGGTGCTCCAAATTCAGATCCGAAACATGTTTTGGAAAACTTGAGACCCAAACTACACAAACCCTAAGAGTATTTAAAGGGATAAAAACAAAAAAAAATGGGATCCGGGGTTTTGAAACTCAAACCTCCTACCTCGCGAGAGAAATGCCGGCGTTCTGGCTTATATCCACACTCTAAAGCTTCAGTTGCACAATCCTGGAGCGACTGTCGTCAGAATCCAAGCTCATGGGTGCTTTGTTTGCTCGATTTGGCAGATCTCTGGTGAAACGATGGAGGAAAAAGGAGGCTCCTCCTTGATGTACAATGATGAAAAAAGGGGGTTGATTATTATTATTATTATTATTAATGAAAACTTCATTTTAACTCCCTGCCAACACGCCTCTGACCCCGCACCAGGTGCCGACTAAAATTATGTCTCAGCTAGGGTAAACACGGCATTCGGAACATAACAGAACCCTCCAAATTCCAACCTGAGACTCCATTCAGGTTTTATTCCTGCCAACACCCATAAATAAAGTTTCCCATTTATTTATGAAAATTCCCTTTGTGTCTTTTTCCACAGTAGGCCCACACCCGCAAAAGTTACACCTCTCCTAGGGTAAACAGCATGCTCCAGACACAACCATGCCCTTAGATTTGTAATCCAAGCTACTGTTTAAGAGAAAACTCATCTGCACCACGTGCATAGTATAACAAAACTTAATATTTTTGTAAAATTAATCCTGGGCACACCGGGCCTCGGAATCGCACGTCGTCTTCGCTCCTATCACTAAAAATATTCTTAAGAATAATCTAAAGTCTGATCGGGAGAAAACACGAGTCGCTACAAAAATGAAATTAAACATTTCCAAAACCTGTTGGATGATAAACTTTTAACATTTTCCCAATTTTGTGGAAATATACGGGTTATTGGGATGTTATTAAGTTGAAGTTATATATAAAAAAGTGTAAGGTAAAAGAAAAAAATGTAACATTCCCTACTTTGGTGTGTGTGAATGAAATAAAAAGGTTATATTTAGAGTGTCAGTTATTTTTTATTAATGTTAATCTCACTTTTAAATAAAAAGGTCATATTTAGAGTTATACTAGTTACATCATGCGTTAAATAGAGGTTCAGATGATCACTACCCATAACAAATGTTGCATGTATCATTTTCCTAAAGTAAAAAAAATAAAAATTTATTTTCTTAGTTTTGAGTAAGTGAGTATTTTTTACTAAAATTAATTTCAATTTTGAATAAAAAAGACACAGTTGGAGTCATACCGGTCCCACCATGCATCAGATTGTGGTGTGTGTGAATGAAACATATCACAAATGACATATGTATCATTTTCTTAATGTACCTAAACAATATTGAATTTTTTATTAGTTTTCTGTATGTTAGTTTTTTTATTTAAATTGATGTTAATTTTAAATAAAAAAGACACACATGGAGTCATACCTATCACACAATGCATCAGATAGAGGTGAGGCTACTCGCTATAAATAAAAAATGATATAAGGATCATTTCCCTAAAGTACCAAAATAATCGGAATGCATTTTCTCAGTTTTGAGTATGTCATTTGTTTGTTTTTCAAAAATTAATGTCAATTTTGAATAAAAAATACACACTTTGAGTCATACCAGTCACACCATGCATCAGACTGAGGCGTAGCTGAATTATATACATCCAAATGAATCATGGATTATTTTCCTAAGGTATGAAAACAGTCATATTATGGTTCCCTAGTTTTTTAGTATCACAGTTGTTTCTTTTCATTAACATTAATTTCCCTTTTGAATAAAAAAAGACGCACTTGGATTCATACTGGTCACACCGTGTGTCAGGTAGAGGTGTGGATGATCCCTACATATCAAAAATAATATATATATATATATATCATTTTACTAAAGTAAAAAAGCAATCCTAATGCATTTTATTAGTTTTTAGTGTGTCATTTGTTTTTTAATAAAATAAATTTCAATTTTAAATAAGAAATATTCACTTGGTGTCATACTGATCACACAATGCATCGTATTGGGGAGCGACTGAATGCTACACGTCTTAAATGGCTCATAGATCATTGTTATAAAGTATCAAAATAACCAAATGTGTTTTCCAAGTTTTCAATATATCAGTTGTTTTTCTTATTATAATTAAAGTCCGTTTAGAATAAAAAAGGACTTTGAGTCATACTTATCACACCATGCATCTTATTGAGATATGTTTTCTCCCTATATCTGAAAAATGTCATACGTATTTTTTTCACAAAGTAACAAAATAATATTAATGTGTTTTCTCTATTTTGATTATTCCACCTCTGTTTTATAGTAAAATGTCATTTTACACTGGAAATATTCACAATGTCTCTTATATTAAGTGACTAGTGTTTTTTCACTTTTAAAAAACTTGTTCTCAAACACAAAATTTGGATGATTTTTATTATAATTTGTTACCCAACAATTTTATTGTTTTCACGTCAGAACTTCTTATCTGACTCCACCTCAGTCTTCATCTCTGCTTCCCCCTCCATGTTAGTCTCCAACTCTAACCCTACCTCCGCCTTCAACCCAACTCCGACTATGCCTCTACCTCCACATCTTCCTTCACATCTGTCTCCACCTTCACCACAATATTTTCCCAATAATTTTATTGTTTTCTAGTCAGATCTTCTAAAAAATTTAATTTCCACCATTAATATTCTTCTTGATAATGATATCAAAGTTAATATATAAACATTCTTACACTAATTCTTCACACCACAAATATCTTTTCGAGGTTATAACTCTAATTAGATCACAAACATAACATGTAATGACCCAAATTTATTGTTGGCATACATTTTTGAAAAGTGTATGCTAAAAACTCATATATAAACCAATTAATTTCTACTTTTGAGAAATCATTTTTTTGGGAAGTCTTGATAGTATAGATAAAATATACAAAAACATAATTAATATGAAATATATTTTCTGAAATTTTAATTACCGTTAGAAATTACATGTTGGGTGATGATTTTATTTTCATTCTATATGATTTCCCTCATAAAATTCTATACATAATATCCAAATTCAATTTCATTATCTTGTTTCAGACACTAGAGAAACATTAATCAAAATAATAAAATTGTATTGAAAGGTTATGATAGTTAAATATTTATATATATACATGAATTTTTTTTCACTTGTAGTATTCTATGGAATTTATATTGTCATACACCGACCTCATTCCATGATTTATCTGGTATTTAGTGACCACTCTATCAGAAAATAAAATCTCATTAAAACACAAGTTGAACATAAATAATTAATATTACCTATAAAATGTTGATTTTAGTGTATTAAATATTAACAATAAACATCAGGTGTACTCAGATGGTTGGACCTCTGAGCATTGAATCCAAAACATAAATATTTGGGGTGTCTCTGTTGACTTTTATCAGTATCTAGTGCTTCCTAAAAAAACAAAAACAATTATGTAATGAAAATATATAGATTATATTTTATGTGATTATATCATAGAGTTTTACCATTGAATTTTAGGTGTCAAAAATAGTTGGTCTTCTGATACATTTTTATTAAACACATTGACTAAATCATCTTTCTTCTTCTATATTTATTTTTATAAAAGAAATTTCTTTTATAAAAATTATACTGGGATTTAAAAATCCAAATCGTGATTCACAAAATATTCCCTTAAAATAGTTTTAAAATAAATTAATATGAAAATTATGAATAGTTATTAACATTAATAAACATATTTATCTCACTGTTTAGATAGAATTATTATGAAAATGTACCTCATGCATACATTCACAATTGAGAAGCCTAGTTATTCATGCATATTAATCTCCTTTAGAGAATCAAGCCCAATTCTAGTTGTAATGGAAGCTATAAATATTTCATCTTCATAGTGAATGTAAGACATATATTTATCTTTATATTTGGTTTCTACATGAAGGTGTGATCTTAATAAATGTTTCTCTGGAACTGGTAGAGATAATCTACTCTCGGAATTTTGTATTGTTTTCTTGTTCGATTCACTAGTTTTTCTTGATTAGACCTTTCATTTCACTTCCAATTTATCCATATGTAATATCATACCTCACTTTATAACTTTTATCATAAAATAATACATGTTTTTCATGTGATTTTTTCAAAATACATACCTCATGTATATTTATTATATTAGATGGAAAAGCAATGAAATATCCAATAGAAGCTTTTAATGTTGTAATATCCAGATCATCAAGTGGAACATGAAACCGATTAGTAATCTCATTAGATACAACAATCCCTCCTCTAATGTGATCTTTTGGTAGGGGTTTATTTTCTATCTGGTCTCCTAAGATATTATACAATGTACACATCACAACATGGTGGAATGTTGGTGTTGATAGAAAAAAAATCACATAGAATTACAACATACACAATTTTAGTAATATAATGTTATCAAAAGTTTCTTGATTCACATTTATTAGAATGAGTAATGAAAAATTGATCACCCTAGTTAAGGTTGGGGAGAATGAAAAGAATCAAAACTAGTGGGATCATTTGGATCATTTGAATATATTGTGCTCGACTACCAGTTCTCTTGGATCTTTTCATATAAATTGATATTCCAAACTAGGCTAAAAAATAATATTTTATAGTGAGTCTATTTGATTCTGAATTCATATCATTATATTAAATGTGTCTTGATGTTATAAATTATTCTCAAAATATGTTTGAGGAGAGAATCCCGTACCTAAAAATCTATGGTGACCATATTGTTCGTGCCATTTTAAAGCTACTAAACGTTTATTTTCTTCTAGTATGGCATTTTTTGATTCTTTTGTATAAATATTATAAAAAAATAAGAACATATTTATTTTCTATAATGTTGTCATGAATCATAATGAATTGCAATTATGTCATACCTACACATGATTCCTAAACTAATTTCTTGTTTTCATCATCTAATATGACATCCTAATTTACTAGAACCTCCTTCTATACCACATGACGTGGGATGAAAATGGATTCTAATTTTGTTTTCTAAATCTATATATAAACACAGGAACAAATGTTCTTTCATATCACATAGTTAAAATTTTAATTTTGATTGAAATGTATACCAATTTATTTTATGATGAAGCATACCCCATCCATATTTTGTGACAAAAAAATATGGTTTTGATGAACAATCTTTATTTTCAGCAATCTTTTGTTGTTTCATAGATTAAAATTTTTGAATCAAGTTGGATAAAATAAATAATGTCAATTAATATATTATCTAGTGAAATTCCCCAAAAATGATTTCTTCTTACGACGATCACTAAAATAATTCCATGTTTCCTAATTTATAATGTGTGTAAACCCAAGTGGTTGGTGGGGTTTTATTTTCCCCTCATCATCCAAAAGATATAACTTCGTCAGAAAAATACTGAAACCTTAATGGGATTCTCCAATGGCCATTATGATAAATTTCATAGGGAAATTCTATAAATTAAATGATGTTTATATGTAATAATGAAAACTAAATCAACGTTTCATTATATAAGTTTGTAGTAAAATAGAGAAAGTATATTGTAACATTACCATTATATCATTCCAAATTATTTTCTTTATTACAAGTTGTAAGTGGTCCCATGAGTCAATTTCAATCAGCACATTCATCCTTGTTTTGACCCCAAGATAGCTAATGAATATTGACTTGTTGGGTTCAACATGTTGGCCATAAGGATTCCAACCAACCCAAACTTTTTTTACACTGAATTATTTCCTTTATAATTTTATTCAAAACTGTGATGTTGCTTAGTGTTTGTTTTTTCCATTTTTTTTAATCAATATGTTGTTCATCAACTCATTATTCTATAACTTCATCATCAATAGTTTGTAATTTCATGATATTGGAAACATCATCATGTTCAGAAGCCATTATCTACATGAGTAGTCAAACATTTAATTTTTCTTTAATAACAACATTTCAATACACACCATGCATTAATGTAAACAATTGCATGAATATTGCATGAAATATTAAACAAAGATAAAATACTCTAATACTGCAGTACAACTAACAAAAAATACATTTATTTAATCCATTCTTAGACACTTTATTGCCTTACATATCTTACTGAGGGGATGAAGGCTAGTTTAAATGAGGGGTATAATCCATCATCAAGAGATAGAAGATAGTAAAGAGTCTATGTATTAAAGTATCCTATGAACCTACAATAATGGAATCACTCAAGAAGTCCCCTTAATTGATATATATTATCCATATGATATGACTGAACAATGAAATCCATCACATCACAATATATGATATTGAAATAACAGAATATGACATTTATTTATTAAAAAATAGTAGATTTATATATTTTTCCTTGAATAATTTGACTCTGATACCACTTATCAATTTTAGGATATCATTATATGATCATTATAGGGATAAGAAACCGAAAAGGCCCTATTTATCTTAGGGATTAATTTTAATGAATTCAAAGAAAAAAAACCTATGGAATAATTGTAATATAGTATCAATGGACTCCATATTTTAGATTAAATGGTATATGATTGATTTATAATACTAAAGTATCAAACAACGTATTATATAATTTTAGGAGATTACACTAGACTCTAATCAGGGAAATATTCTCGAGGACCCTTGATCACCGAAGGAGTGTATACACCTTATCCTAGTGATAAACAATGATTAAATAACAACGAAGGATTGAAAATGGAATACAATAAATTTTTAATTACAATAAGTGTATTGTATCTATTATTTTGTATATTGTAAGTGGATAACAAATTATCAAGGCTTATATGACATAAAGATCCAAACCATCAAAAGTATATTTTAATAAAAAAAATTCTCTCTATTATTATTCTCTATGTTTGATATATTTTAATATTATTTATTATCCTATAAATTAATTATATCTCTATTTTTATTAGTAAATATATTAATAAATCACATCTCATAGTTTTCTTGATCAACTATCCAACCATGGATAACTCGCAATCTTTTCAGAAATACACTATTTATATGTTGTGGTATATTTATAAGTAAATTTAATCGATTATTTCTCAACTCTATACAATCTAGGAAATTTTAAAAAAACTATTAAGCATACTTTTTTCAAAAAATAAATCCCTTATCACTCTTTATAACCCATGGTTAATGTTTAATAATAATATGGAATTAATGAAAAACAAATTCTCTCAAAACATGCATCGTTTTTATAATTTTTGGAACATGACTAATTAATTGAATATTTTTTTGAATTTAATAAAAAATTATTCATAGAAATCATAAATCTAAATAACCCATTTCATCGTTTAACAATTTACATGAATAATAAAAATCCAGAAAATATTTTCAATGTTTTTTACACTTATCTTAGTCCCAATATGTTCATTACCCATAAATAAGGCCTACAACATGGTAACCCCTAATCCATACAAACCCTTATAATTATGAATTTAGAATCTATACTATTGTATAGAAGATGAATTATATTTGAGAAACAACCTATATTTTGGAACCCAATATTATTCAAATGAAGATAAAACCAAGGCGGGATGAGAGGCCTCTTTGTTAAGTTCGGGGGGGGGGGTGGAGAGTAAACCATCTATGTGCATCTCTAGGGAAAAATAGGCAAGAAAGTCAAATATATATTTAAGGAGAAAAAAATTAAATAATACCACACTCATTGTATTTTATTCGAGACGAGAAAAAATATAAGGTTCTTCATGTCTATGAACAGTGTAAAAACACAAAAATATGAACCCAACACATCAACTAATGACATAGGGAGAGTAGAAAATAACATACATTGGATTCTAACCTTGATTAATCTAAAGGAAATAAGAGGAGTTGCATCGGCATGGGAGGAGTTCTATGACACCTAGAGAATCGCCATTGACTATGTAGTGGTTAGAGTTTTCTAATAGATTATGGACACTTCTAACAATGGTTTCAAAAAAGATCTAACAAAGATCCATTTTATCAACGCTTAATTTATAAGTGATGATAAAATTTCTTTTATCAGGGATTTTTTTCTCACTGATAAATCTCATGATTTATTAGCGCTAAAAAAGAACTCAAAAAAGATATATTTATCAGTGATTATACATTTACTGCTAATAAATATTGATCTTTATCAGCACTATAAATTCATTTTTAACATTTTTAATTATAATTTTCCTAAATTTTTTTAAAAAATTTATATATAATTAAATAAATATAATTATTTTTTAAAAATTATATAAATATTTATTTAAAAAATAATAATTATTTATTTATAATAGTTATTAATTAAGTAAATATACATTTATTATTTATTTCTAAATATTTATTTTGAAATTATATTATTTACATTATTAATGGAAATAAAATCTTAAATACAGGCATTTTGAGAATGAGTGAAATTGAATAATTCCAAATGAGTACACATTAAAAATATTAAAAAATGGAGTTGTTTTATAAATTAAATAAATGTTATTAGAAAATATAGATATATTTATATATTGAAGTGGGTGAATAGATATTTCAAATACAAAAACATAGTATATATATATATATATATATAATAAATGATCAAATTCAAAAATAAAATAAAAAATAAAAGACATTAAAAATGATTACCCAAACTATAGTATAAAAAAAATTAAATTAAATTAACCGATTAAAAACACAATATATGTTAAATGTGCCTTATTATAATGAAACATTAAAATATACTAAAATTTTATTAAATTACATAAATATTAGGTGTATGTGTTTTTATATATTGTGTTGTTATATTTGTGTGCATGTTTGTGTATTCAAATGAATTAGCATGTCTATATATGTGTGTGTGTGTGTGTTTCTGTGTGTGTGTTTCTGTGTATGTGAAATAAATGAAAAAAACGATGTTTAATATAGGATAAATTAAAAAATCAAACATCATTAAAAATGAATAAATCATTAAAATGTTTTAAATTAATATTATATATATATTATTATAATTCATTTTATAAATCTGTATTGTAAAAAATAGTATTAATTAATATTTATTAGCAATGTATATATATATTAAATTTATTCCATTTTATTAATAATTTTTTATTTAATAAAATGATTAATATTTTACTTAATTTACTAATTATATTTTTTTTATTTAATTTTTCTTGTTATTTTGGATTTTTATCAGTGCTAAGAAAGCACTGATGAAGGGAATACTTTATTAGAGCTAAAAACACGCTTTTACCAGTGCTAGAAATGATGTGTTGACACAAGATCCCTTTATCTTTGCTAAAATAAAGTAATGATAAATGTTACCTTTCATCAATTATAAAAAATAAGCGTTGATTAAGGGATCATTTTATTCGTGATTTTTTTAGTCCTGATAAATGGATTCCTTTATTAGTTCTTATTTTAGCATTGAAAATGATGAAATTTATCTATGATTTTTTTGAGTGTTGATAGATTCTAGCACTGTTATAGGTGGGCTTTATAGTATTGACATGGGTATAATATTTGATGATCACACCATGCATATCAAAGATCGTATACATGAGTCATCAAAAAAATATTGAAAAATCATAAGACATGAATCATAAGGGAATCAATACCGTAATCCATGAGACCATAATATATGATTTTGATATATAATTTTTTTCAAATAGATAATCATATAAAATTATTACCATAGTAGTCAGGGAATACCTTCCAAGGCCATATTTTTAGTATAGGTTCACTTCCCACACAATCTAGGTATGAATGCTTCACTCTCAGGGCCTTTTAATAGTCAAGGTTGTCTCAAAAGACTTTCTTATCAGACAAGGTCCTTTACTGAACTAATTTCACTCCCTGCTCCAACCATGTCTATCTCATGGGATATAAATATTTACCCAATTCATTTAAGGGAGATATTTTTGAAGTTGGAGGCCTATAAACAACTACTTTGTAATTGTAGTCATCAAAAAATACCTTATCACATATCGATTGTTCTTCTGCATGACAATGCACGTGATAATGCCCTATGGATTGCTGTTGCATTAGAGGGTCATAGATGATTTCTACAATGATGAGAACCTGGAAGTTCCATAACACTTTTCATGAATATATGTTATATGTCCGAATTATATTAATTGAGGGACACAAACAATACATGCCATTAGGGGGGAGGACTCAGAAAACATTGAGGCATATTCTCATGGTGTGTGCCATTTGTAATATTTAAGAGGATATTATGAGAACGAGACCCTCCAGTAGGAAATCCACATTTCATAGTGTCATTGGATGTTCCTATCTATAGACTAGTGGATTGGTCCATTAAATTAAATATTATTATTAAGGGGTATTACAACTCGTTCACTTAGACGTACTGAGGAAAAAAATGATGACACACAATTCGTAGTGAGGTAGGATATGTTTGGTGCATCATGAGTTATATTACATTAATTGATAAAGAGAGAATGGATTTTTCCCTTCTGTTCCATAATGAAAGTAGATATCTTAGGCCCTTTGATGGAATTGATATCTTCTAAATAAATACATGGACATGGAATAGAATGGGTGAGTTAAATTTTGGAATGTCAAAGAAATAATATTTTAGCACATGGTTTGATGGCACTAGCATGCATCCCACATGATTTGAGATATCGAGTCAAAGGGATTACATTATACACTAAGAGTTTATATTAGGTGACTCATCATTTCAGCATTAAAATCATTATCTATAGGTGCCTTGTCATGTTGCTAGATACTAAAATTGGACTTTAGGAAGGCTCCACCTAATTCCAAAGAGAATAGGCTGATAGGGTCACACACTAAGTGTGTCCAAGTATCTATGTTAGAGATCAACTTCACAAGTTGATTAAATATTATTCAAGTTTGTGGTTTAATAATTATTCAAGGATGTCTGATTGAATTTATTTTGAAACTTGTTATTCGAAAGAATATATATTGGGTGAAATAATATATTTATTTTTGATTAATTTATTAATATTTATTTAAGAAATAATTAGTCATTATTTATGAAAAAATTAGTCATTTTTTAAAGTCTAATAAATGTGGTGGAGGAAATAAAGAGAATCGAAAAAATTGCATGCGTTGTATATTAATATACATGTTGTTTAGTTTTTGTAGGGTTTGTGAGAAATAATATTATTTATTTAATTAAATAATTTTAGGTGTAATTTGTTGGGCATATGTCATCTAATAATAATATTCAACTATTATTATTAGACATGCGGTCTTATTAAGAATTAAATGAAATGAAAAAAATGATTTGGGGTAATTAATTTTGTTTATTATTCCATTTAATTAAAATCCCAGTTATATTATTCTCCTTAGCCTAGATAGTTTTGGGGGCTGGGAAAAAGTATATAGAGAATTATCTCAATCTAAGAGAGAATTATTTTCATCCAATAATGCTCTCAAGGTAGGAGAGAGATCCTCCTCCACTAGATCAAGGAAAGTGCATTGCATGTGGATCTCGTATGTGAACGAAGACGCAAATCACAAGTGAAGGCTCTTATGAACTAGCACCGAAGATCCCTTAAGTGATGTCTAGAGATATGTGGAGCACGTGTTTGTCACTTCTAGAGGAATCCTACACCTATATTCTACAACGCAATGATAGATCCCATCGTATCGTGACCGAAAACATCAACAGAGAGGTAATTACATCAAAGTAATTCTTCTCTTTTAATTAAATTAATTATAACCAACATATGATGATCTTATCAATGGTTCCATGACTCCCTTATTCTCTTTCATTCTTCATTTTATTCTGAAGATCTGGTGTTTTATTATCAAGATTGATCTCAGATTGATTGTCGTTAGTTGAAAAATTAATGTTGTGTACACACACCAATGAACTTCCGTTGTGCCCGGAACCTACAAGTGGTATCACAATAGTCATATTGTTTATTATAGTAATTTAGTTTTTTAAGTGATTTATGAATTTAAGAATTTAGTTTTTTCAATTCATGTTAATCGTTCTATAAATATGAATCTCATTATCTCTTCCTCCTCTGTCGTTTCTCATTCACATTACAGAAACAAATTTTTCTTTTAATTTTGATTAAAATAAAACACATGATATCATTTTGAGTTTCCAATGTTTCCTAGACATACAACACCAAAACCCATGGTGTGTATTTGGTAGTACACACCATGTACTATAGCTTCCATGCACTGGGATGGTACGCCAAACCAGGCCGTGTCATTGGATTCTACCTATGTATTTAAGACTCTGTGTGTTGACCAAGAACATGTGGCACACTGTTTTCAAATTACTCGTCGTGTGGCTCACTAAACACGATGTGTGATCCCTTTGGGTTAGGGTTGGACCATGTACCTCGTACACGGATTGCCCAACTGGATACCATGTAACGCGGATACTATATGGAATGTTCCCCACTAGACATGCCATGTACTTCTATTATTTCTGAAGAACATCTACATGTCATGTCCCTCAGCATGTACTTCAGATGGACGGAGCAAAAAAGTATACACCGTGTTGTATGAACTACACGTCATGTACTCATCCAAATTATACAGATTTATTAAAATTAATTATTATATTATACAATCCCTTGAGACATGTACAAATATATTTTTAAATGAATTAATTTTTTTTTAAATTATAACGGAAGAGAATCTCAACGAACTTCAAAAAAAAGATTTAAGATAAAATGATTCATTAATTGAAGATAATTAATTGATTCGAGCCTGATTTATCTTAAACCAGAATGATTAAAGAATAGAATTATAGTTTTAATTATGAATAAATAGAATTTCATGTATGGACGATCATGAGATAGACCACGACCGTTTTATTTTAATGTTTCATTTTAAATTATTTATTTAAATTCAAATTTTCGGCCTATGAGCCTTCTCCTCATTTTCATGTCGGGCATGTCGGCCCATGGTTTATTTTATGTAAAACCCTGTTTTACCATTCACATGTGAGTGATATTAAAGCATGTGTAATGGATGGATCTCTCAAGCTAGTGGTGGAAACTCATGTTAGGATCCACATTTAAACCAATCCAAGGAGATAAAATGTTGGACAGGTGGAAATCTGTAAAAACGGACCCAAAAGGACCAAGGTGTTTCTCCCCTATGACTTCGGTTTGTTTTTCAACCTCTAGATAAACAAATCATTAAAATAAACTCATGATCATACTATTTATTTTATTTCTTTCAGTTTCATGGATTATTTATTGTGGGTGTGTTTTCATGATCACACAATTAATGAATTAAACAATAATGTAAGATAGAACTAAAATATGGTTGTCATATGGTTAAAAATTATCTTAGACAAGGTTAATCACTTATGTATATACCACATAATATTAAAAAGCATGAAATCAAAGATAATAAAATGAAAATTTACATATCAGGATAAAATCCCTAAATGAAAATATTATGTCAGTATAGCCTTCAACTATCTGTGTTAGAATTAAACCATGGTGCAAAGTGTTTGACCAACCCTAGTTGGGGTGACATCAATTATCGAGGAATTATAATTCCTGGGTTGGGGTTACCTTGAAGTGGTTCATATCAATGGTGGACTACCACAATAGTACATGGTGTGACCAAGAGGAAAATGTTGGGGAAATCCAAAATAAAAGGACTTTAGGATTGGGGAGTCCACTCATAGGATCAAGGAGCTGCAAGTTAATGCAGATGGAATTTGGAATGCCTACCAAAAACCCTTCACGTTTCTTTACCAACCCTAGTTGGGGTAATGGGAAGGGAAATATGGATCCTTGCCATAGTAATATCTAGGAAATATAATATCATGATGTCAATGGTGTGGGATTTTATATTTCGATAAAATAGGGGGAGACTAATAAGTATTTGTTTATTTATTTGTCTTGGTTTTATCATGATAAAGTACCAAACCTTTTATCAAATTAATTTGTGGAAATTGAATGAAAAATGACTTCAGACATATCATTGTGAACCATAATTGAGAAGGAAAACCTTCTCACTAGCACCAATTTCCATGAATGGTAGAGGCGTTTACAAGTCATCATTCCCCATGAGAGAAAATTATAAGAGTTGGAAGAGTTTGTTCTAGTTACTCCTGGAAAGGTGGCTAGTGATGGGAAACTATTTTTCCATATGAAACATTTTGATGATTCCAAAGTTGTTCAATCTTCCCTTCTATTAGCCATGTTGAATAATCTCCTATAGCAACATGGAAACATGGCCGTGTATAGCATGATGTCTCACCATAAGGATCATTATAAAGAGATGGTGAGACAAGAGAGATATGAGATCTCCAACGCTTTTTTTACAACTATGATTTGAGATAATGTTCCAGTTGGGTCTCATGTAGTCAAACTTATTAGCTACATTAGACGCCAATGAATCTTATGGAATATGTTCCCAGATTATTTGAGTACAGATATCAACCTTTCATCACTACCAAAGACATTATATAGCTTTATTGTCAACTACAACATGATAAAAAATGAGAAGAGTCTATCAAAACTTCTAACCTTAATTCTCCAGGTAGATAAGGACATTAGTTGTGAAAAACCCCTAGTTCTTATGGTGAATAAGAAAAGGAAGGACAAGGAAAAGGGGCCAAGGATTCATAAATAGTCTGAATCCCCAGAGCACCATCCCACCATGAAGGGGAAGATCTAGAGGCAGGTCAAGGAACGTGAGGTGGTATGTTTTTCATGGGTCAAACCAGGACACTGGTAGAGGAACTACAACCAGAAGTATGGGGACGCTAAAGGTGTATTCTTTATCGAGTGTAATCTTTCCATTTCTACCCATTGTGTTTTAGAAACAGGTTTTGTGGATCCCATATGTATTCAAATTCATGAATAGATTCGATTTAGAAATATTTAAAAAGGAGAAGTGGATATTAGTGCTACCAATGGAAAGAGGGTGGCTACATTGGCCATTGTAAATTACAATATTTCCTTTCCAACTGGGATACTTTTGGTTTTACATAATTGTTATTATGTGCCTAGTGTTACGAAGAACATAATTTATGTACCTTGTTTGGATATGGATTGATTTATTTTCAAATTTAGAAATAAGGGTGGTTTATTTTATAAGAAAAACATATGTTATGGTATGAAATATTTAAATAAATGTTTGTATGTATTAAATTTTGAAAACCAAGTATTGGAAATTGGTAAAGAAACAAATTCACCTGACACATACATCACCTAGTTGTGGCATCATTGTCTTGTTCATATAAAAGATAATTGGTTGAGAATGCTCTACCAAGATAGTTATTTAGACTCAACAACTCTAAAACCACATGATAGTTGTCATGCTTGTTTACAAGGTAAAATGAATAAGACGCATTTTAGTGGAAAGGGTTAACGAACCCCATAGATTCTACTATTGGTGCACACGGATGTGTGTGGACTATTTATAGTAGAACTTAGAGGTGGATATTCTTACTTCTTTAATTTTACTGAGGATTTGAGTAAATATGGCTATATATACATAATGTGTTATAATTTAATAGCCTTATAGATATTTAAGGATTTAAAGAATGAATTAGAGAATAAACTTGGTAAGAAGATAATAAAGCTTCCATCGGATCGAGGTAGAGAATATATAATCGAAGAGTTTATCGATCTTTTATGGGATTATAGGATTCTATCTCATCTCACTCATCTTTATATACCACAATGGCATGGTTTTTGTGAAATGAGGAACCACACCATATTGGACATGGTGTGGTCAATAATGAGTCGTATAGATGTTCCATTATCCTTTTGGGTTTATTAATTACAAACTACAGCATACACATTAAACTGAGTAACAAAAAAGAGAAAAAATTTAATTCCCTCAGAATTATGGAATGGAAAAAAACCCATTTTTTCACACACATGTGTATGGGGAAGTGGGGAATTTGTTAAGGCCTTCTCAAGAAACAAACTAGAACCCTGAGGCACGAGGTGTTTCTTTATAGGATATCCGAAGGAGAAAAAATGATATTACCTATATAAAAAATCATATTAGAAAGTGATTGTCTCTAGACTGGCCATCTTTCATGAGAGGGAGCACATCCTCAAAAAGGATAGTGGGTGCGTGATTTAATTTGTTGAAGTTGATGCTCAAGATTCACAGGCATTCGTATAGGAAAAAGTTCCACAAGTCCCCAAAGAAAATGTTCTTGAAACACAAGTACTACGTAGGAGCTCAAGAGAGGTATGGGAATGAGAGAGATATGGTTTCCTAGTAATCAATGATGGTGAATCATTATTTTTGGTCAATGATGAACCTCTCTCCTATAAGAAAGTGGTAGAAAGATCAGAAGCTATAAGACGACTAGAAGCTACGAATTCAGATATGGATTCCATGTATCAGAACAATGTCTGGGTTTGGGCTGATGAGATAATTGATGTAAATCATGTTGTATGGAAATGGGTATTAAAGAGAAAGTTGGACATATAATGTGAAGTTAGACCCTATAAATCAAGGTTAGTAGCTAAATTATTCAGACTGCATCAAGGAGTTGACTATGATGAAACCTTATCTCCAGTTTCAATGTCTAAATCCCCAATAATAATACAATCTATAGATGGTTATCATTACTATGAGATTTGGAAGATGGATGTCACAACAACATTCCTTATAGGAAACCTTCAAGAAGATGTATATATGACACAACCAGAAGGGTTTTGGACACCAAGTGAATCCAAATGGTCTTGCAAGTTACAAAAATCCATTTATGGATTAAATCAATATTCCAGGTAAGGGAACATTCGATTTGATGAAGCCATAAAAAAAATTGGTTTCATTAAGAACGAATCTGAGACATGTGTTTACACGTAGTTTAACGGGAATGCAGTTGTTATTCTAGTAGTTAATGTTGATGACATATTACTTATTGGAAAATATGTACGAGTCTTACAATCAGTTAAGGACAGGTTGAACAAGTGTTTCTCTAAGAAGGAATTAGGTGAAGAAGCCTACATTCAAGAGATGAAGATCATTACTGATAGATCCTAGAGGATAATTGAACTAAGATAGGGTACACACATTGACCAGATACTAAATAGATCTAGTTTTGAAAAATCCATAGGGGATTGGTTTCAGTGTCACATGTCCTATATCTTTCTATGAAAATTTGTCCTCAGACATAATAGGAGAAAGATATAATGAGTATGATATCGTACGATTCAGCTATAGGTTCTATAATGTATGCCATATTATGTACCAGTCTTGCTGTTTCCTATAAAATAAGCACGGTAGCCAGATATCAAGTTGATCCAAAAGAACATCATCAGACTGTTGTTAAGACTATACTTAAGTATCTGAAAAGAACATAGGATATGTTCCTAGTGTATGGAGGAGACAAAGAGCTTTTCATTAGAGGGTTTGTTGAGTCTAGTTTTATGACAGATCTGAAATATTTAATGTCAATATCAGGATATATTTTCTATCTTGAAAGAGAATCTGTGAGCTAGAAGAGTTCAAATAAACAGTTGTCTCCAATTATACAATATAGTAGGAATATATATCGGCTTTTGATGAATCCCAAGAAGCTGGCTGGATTAAGAAAATTTTCCAGGAGCTTGATGTGGTGCCTAAAAGTAAATATCCTATCACATTGTATTGTTATAATACTTCAGAGATGGCTCTACCAAAACAACCAAGGCCACATTAATAGACAGATAACATTCTATGAAAGTATCCCCTCGTGAAGGATTTATATCAAATGGGTGATGTTTTAGTGAGCAGAGTGTCCAGGGAAGAGAACGTGGTGGATCCCATGACTAAAGGCATATCTCATCATAAGAATGCATATAATGTTAGAGATAGTGGGTTAATGGTTGTTTTCAGTTGATATAACTATCCAATAGAACAGTCTTGTGATCATACTATTTATTTTATTTCTTTCAGTTGCATGGTTTATTTATTGTGGGTGTGTTTTCACGATCACACAATTAATGAATTAAAAATTCATGCTAGATAGAACTAAAATAAGTTCTTTCGTGGTTAAATATTATCATAGACATGGTTAATTACTTATGTATATCCCACATAATATTAACAAGCATGTAATCAATGATAATAAAATGAAAATTTAAATATAAGGATAAAATCCCTCAATGAAAATATTATGTCGGAATATCATTCCCTAATCTTTGTTAGAATCAAACCATAGTTCAAAGTTCTTGACCAACCCATGTTGGGGTAATTTCAGTTATCGAGGAATTATAATTCAAGGTTTTGGGTTGACATGACTTGGTTCATATCAAGGGTTGACTACCATAGCAGTACATGGTGTGACTAAGAGGCAAAGGTTTTGGAAATCCAAAATAGAAGGATTTCAGGATTGGGGAGTCCACTCAGAGGATCAAGGAGGTGCATGTTAATGTAGTTGGCATTTGGAATGCATACCTAAAACCCTTAATGATTCTTGACCAACCCTAGTTGGGGTAATATAAAGGGAAATATGGATCCTTGCCACTAGAATATTTAGGAAACAGAATATTTTGATGTCAATGGTGAGGAATTTTAGATTTCAATAAAATAGTGAGAGACTAATAAGTATTTATTTATTTATTTATCTTAGTTTTATCATGATAAAGTACTAAACATTTTCTCATTTTAATTTGTAGAAATGGAAAGAAAAATGAATTCAAACATGTCATTTCAAACCATAATCAAGAAGCAAAACCTTATCACCAGCACCAATTTATAGGAATGGTAGAGGCGTTTACAAGACATCATTCACCAGGGGAGGAAATTGTATGTTCTAGAAGAGTTTGTTCTAGTTTCTCTTGGAAAAGAGGCTACTGATGAGAAACTATATTTATATATGAAACATATTGATGATTCCATAGATGTACAACGTTCCATGTTATCAGCCATGTCTAATGATCTCCTAAAGAAACAAGAAAACCTGGTCCCATATAGCATGATGTCTGACATTAAAGATCTCTATCAAGAGAAGGTGAGACCGGAGAGTTATGAAATATCCAACGCTTTGTTTATAACTAAGCTTTGAGATTATGTTCCATTTGGGTCTCATGTTTTCAAACTTATTAGCTACATTGGATGCCTAGACATCAATGTGATTATGTTCTCGGATGAGTTGCGTATAGATATCATACTATCGTCACTACCCAAGTCCATATCATGATTTATTGTCAACAACAACATGATAAACAATAAGAAGAGTCTATCAGAACATTTGACCTTAATTCTCTAGTTATATAAGGACATGGGGTTTGACAAACCCACAGTTCTTATGGTTAATAATAAAAGGACAACGAAAAGGGGCCAAGGATTCATAAACTGTAACACCACCAGATTTTATAAGATATATTCTTTTTAATTTCTTTCATATATTATGTTGTACGGTAGAACAAGATTATCTTGTACTATATGCCACACTGTATTAGCTTGCAGTATATGCAACACTATTCTTGGCTCATGTTACAGACAAATTCAAGTTCATTTTGTGGGAATTATTCTATGGAACATTAAGTATAAATTTTATTTAATGTATAAATGAAATAAGTTTTGATTATGTTATACGCAACACCAAACGGATCTTTCACTACACACAGCCCTGACTTGTCTTGCATTACACGCAATCAAGACCTTCTTCGATAGCGTGTGTAGTACGCAATACCAATTTTCACTCAACGCGATATTATTATAATATTGTTATGAACTTGCCGTTATGAATAGTAATACCCACTTTTTGAAATTTAATAAATTTTATCATTCACAATGTACATCATTTTGGGATTCTGAATATCGAAATAAGCATAGGGTGAATTTTTGGTATTTTTATGAAAACTTTTAATTTTTGATGAATAGTGAAAACACTCGGTTACTATTTAAAAACTGACATTTTATTCAAATAATTATTTATTTTATTTAAATTTATTTTAGGTATAAATTGATACACAATACCTATATAAGTTCAATGTCATTCATTTGAGTCATTTTATAATGATTTTAGATATATAAATATTTTATTAAACTTTTCTCCGTCTTTTACCTACCTCCTAGGAGCTTTTTGCAAACTTACATAAAACATAATTTTACCGCTTTTGTGAGTGGAATTTCGAATATCCGAGAGACACGGTTAACATCAAGGAGTAAAATGTGGTTCAATAAGATAAAAATAATGTTTGGTGAATAGTAACTTTTTACTTTTATTTACCATGGTTAAAAGTAAATAGGGTAATTAAGGGTAAAAATGTTATCATTAATACCCTAACACATGTCCTAATTCTACTGGATATGTGTTATTTGACCAAAAACATCTTTAGAAATAAAATATTTCCCTTTAGGTCCACTTGGATTAGATTAGGACATTTATAATTATTTTATTTAAAGAAGAGTTAAAATAGTTAAAATCAATTTTTAATAACTAAAACATTTTTAATATAGGGATATACATGAGAAAAATTCAACTATAAATATTCATTAGTAAGATAAAATTATTTCCTACATTATTTTATTTTATTTATTAATTTTAGACATTAAATAATTTTTTTATTTATGACATAATAGTGATGTAGTAATTACATTATTAATGAAATACTAACATAATTGATGATATAAATACCCAAATAAATGTAATTTGAGACATTTTCTGAATTCCAATAATTGTCTAGGTTAATATGATATGTTATAATTTATTTACATAATTTTTTTTGAACTAATCATGATGTTTTTATTTTCACAAAAATCAATTACCAAATAGTGTTAAAATTGACATAAAATAGTTTTTAAAAAAAATATTATATTATTAATTGTTATTTTACTCCTAAAAATATAAATTTCGTTCACATGACTTAGATAAGGATATATTTCTTAATAATGAACCCCTTGGTGTTCATTTGGCCTGTTATAGTAAGTTTATTTTCCATATAGTGTAATAAAACAAGAAGACACAGTAAAAGTTAAATTATTTAACTTAGTGTTAAATATAAATGATAAGGTTAAATTAGTAACCTAAACTTGTCTAAAACCTACTAGTTGAGAGTAAATCGACCCATCCCCACTTTAGATTCTAAATAAATTAATTTGGAGCTATTATAATTGAAATATGACACTATTATAAAATAATATTTTAAGTTTTTCCAAAGGTGGCCCTCTCCTCCCTTATAAAAAGGGCACCCCTTCCCTCTACTCTTCACACCCTTTTGAGCCTTGAAGCTCGGCCAAACCCTACCAGTTTCTCTTCTCAACCTATCTAGTTACATCATAGTGGTTTTGGTAACCTCAAAATACCAACTCTAGTGCCCCAAGAAGATGTTTAAAGCAGGTGCATTGAGGAAGAGGAAATCTCTTCTACCGACTCTTTCATGTTTCATTATTCTTCTACTTACCCTTATTTAGTTGTTTCATTATAAATTAATAACATCAGTACTACTTATATACTGATATGTTAATATAAATATGAAACAACCCTATTTCACCTTCTATCCATCCTACGGAAAACGAAATCACCGCGCGTGCGTAAGTATGGAATACCGTCTCCACACTGTGGTGTAATCAGTTTTTCCACCACCACCATACTTGGATGGATATAATGGTGTAAAGAATAACTATATATAATTATTATAAAATCATAATTATTATATGATATTATATCATCGACACAAATTTCATTCAATAAATATGGGAATGATATCACCGCTCGTGCGTACGTACAGATTACCGTCTCCACGACGCGATGAGATTGATTTTCCACGTCAACAATTCAAGAATTATTATAAAGTATATATAATAATTAATCAAGAAATATACGACATAATAATTCTACTGTATTTATGTATATATATATGTATTTCATCTACTTAATTCCATTCAATTCAATAAGGAAATGAAAAACAATGTTCATGCGTATGTACGGCCTACCGTCTCCATTAACGGTGTATTTATTTCCATTTATCGATCTATTATATATATGTATATTCTGAATATATATTATATATAAATAATGTTTTATATTATGGAATTAAGTAATCATGATCTATGTAACCATATTAATAATTACAAGTCAAAACACGGATGATAAATGAAACGCTTTCGCCCAAAATGCTGTTTTAACATGGAATTGACAAATGAACGGATAATATAAAGTCGTATGTGAATCATATAAGATATCATAAATATTATTATGGTTCTGTTACAAGTTAATAATATGTTTAAACCCACTATACAAGTGTCTCAGACACATATGGAAGAAATTGAACATAAGGTCAGGGAAAATCTCACAATCTCATTTTTATCCGAGATTGTTTATACTTTAGAATTTACTAGGGAATATTTATCATCCACATCCATGTTTCCAAAATATGTAATATTATTTTTTTCCTCCTACAAATTTTTAAATCCAATTTTACCCATTGATTTGTTTTTAGTAAAAGATATGAAATGAATCTTTTGTCGTTTTTAGTACGAGGTACTTTTTGACTTTTGCGTCCAAAGTACGAGAAGAATTTTTTTATCTTAAATGACATGAATGGATTTTTACGGTTTCATAACACCATATTTTCATGAAGAAAACTCTACAATATTTCATGACTATTTTAAAAAAAATCTTTTTATTTTAAATTTGAATGGAATTTTGTGAAAAGAAAATGATTTTAAAAAAAGAAAGGATATTTTCTTCAAGAATTCATTTCAAGTGTTTTATCAAAACCACTTTCCATCCAAGATGACATTATTTCATATATGTATGTTTCATGTATAATTTCTCTATGATTTACATGGTTCCACTATTCTTTTGATGAAATGATATCCATTTGTTTTATATGTATTATGTTATGATGGGATGATGTTTATGAAAACCATTTTTATTCTTTCAGTTATGATGAATGGTTTATATTTATGTTGTGGCACAAATAAAAATGATTTCATTATGAGATGGGTGGGACCTATATCTCCCTCCAATGCATTGGATAAAGATTTATATCTCATTAGATAGATATGGTTGGAATGGTATGTTAATCCGGTTCAGTGATACAGGACTGGATGAGGAGTGAACTCGATTCAGAAAGGGACTTTGTCCACTAAGATAGTCTTGGCAGAAATGCCTTGGCTACTATGGAAATCATAACATGTTATTAATGGTTACAACAATTAAATATTTTATTCCCATGCTATTTTATCATGATTTATTTTCCATTATGATCTATGCCTTACATATTGTCATGTTTTATGTCATTGCACAAGATTTTGATGTTTAAATATTACGTTCATGTTTTGAAGTTAAAATATATATGGTTTATGTTATTTTCTCCATACTTACCCTTTCTGAGCATTTGAGCTCACCCTTTATATGTTTTCTTTTCCCTAGGATATAAATAAAGGTTTTAGGTAAGAAAAAAAGGGGAAGATCTTTATGGGAGATGTTGAAATTCATTCACCATGATTAGAAGATTATGTTCTGTGTTTCCAAATACACTAAACTATTACGGTCCTTGTGTGTTTGTTTTTTTTATGTATTAAGTATTCCAAAAAAGTAATTTAATTTCCATATACCTCATGGTTTGGGTCCCTACAGTTGGTATCATACACAATGGTGGTAGGAATGAATCTGATCCTTGGGAACTCTCAAATGTGAGCATTGGATGAAGCATGGCTCTCTGCCCAAGGGCTTCATGAGGAAATGGCTGCCACTGAGGATGGTTGTGTGTCCAACCTAGGGAGTGTAGCCACCCATGGAGTTTCCTAATAGGTATCAATTATAGTCCACTAGAAGTAATTCCAGACCGCTACAGTTGGAATCAGAGGAAAGTTTTAGTTAACCTTTGGAAACTAGGATGCCAAAACTTTAGTGAGATCCCTAGAGTTATTTCTAAGGTTTGTCTTGGTATTTACCTATGGTTAAGTATATGCATAGGTTATAGTCCTATAATTATAGTAAAAATCTTATAATTAACCCTATGATGTTATATATTGAAGGTACTCCCCCTTTATTATGTTGTTTTCCCTAGCATGATTTTTGCCTCTCACGCTATTCTTTTTGGGTTTTAGATGATGGTTGGAACCTGAAGGAACCATGTTGATCAATGTAATGGAAAATGAAATGATTTTCCTCCTAAACAACCCAATGTTATGGTAGATGGAGTTCAAAATATTATTGTTATACTTACACAAGCTATAAATCATTCTGGACTTCCAAATGAGTTGAGAAGGGAACAATATTCTATTGAGTCCTTCATGAGGCAACATCCACCTTCTTTAAATGGGTCTTCTGATCCACTTGCTACTGAACAATGGATTATTACCATTGAAAAGATATTTTCCATACTCCACACATCAGAACATGAAAAAGTAATTCTGCCAATTTACCGTTTAGAAGGTGAAGCAGATCAATGGTGGACTCTAATTAAGAATACGAGGCCCCGAGATGAAATTGAATCCATGGAATGGGATGAGTTCAAGAACATATTTTTCAATAAATACTCCCCTTGTATTCTTTGAACAAAGACAGATAAGTATTTTCTTGAGCTTTAGAAAACGGATGATAAATCTATTGGTATATACGAAGCGAATTTTACAAGGCTTGCAAGGTATGCATCTGGATTTATCATCCAACCTCAAAGTAAAGTTGATTGATTATTCAGTGGCTTAAACCCAATTCATTGAAGGGAATTAGCTATAAAAGACTTCAGTAGCTATGATGAAATTGTGTGTTGTTCTACCAAGGTAGAAATTGAAGTTTGTGTTACATATCCATCTCATGGTTTTGACAAGAAACGAATCTCAGAATAATGGTGAAAAAAAAGATGAACGTTTATTTATGCTCAAAGTGTGGAAAGAAGCATGGTAGAGATTGTCATAAAGGGAAAAAATGTTTTATGTCTAGAAAAGAAGGTCATCGAGCAGATGAGTGTCGATGTAATGGAAAAAGGGTTGCTAATGATGTGAATAAGAAAAGACTGTAGAGAACATACTACCAACACTTCAATGCTTCAAGTGCAAGGAAATGGGGCATTATGCTAATCAATGCCCTAATCCAAGGGTTAATGATGATCAACGTGAGAAACCTCTTAAGGGAAAGGATAAAGGGAAGTCAAATGTGATCAATATTTGTGATGTTTAATATGAAAATGATTTTGTGTAATGATTAAGTGTTTACGTAATTTGATTTCAGAATAGTATCATGGAATCTCATTTTTGGCATTGTGGAATTTTGGAATATCTATGTATTGGTTTTCAATAATTATATGGTACCGGTAACCATGAAAAGCGATTGAAATATTTTTGGAAAGAATATGATATGCGCATAATGAAGTGATAAAGAAAAAATGGAATGAGCTCATGACTGATATGAGGACAAAGTTATATCATGGTTTGAGTATATAGAAATTTAAGACTTTGGTATGTGGAAAGTGTTAAATTTTGACGGCATTCATGATTTCACTAAGAGTCAGTGGGTATTCATTTTTCAATATAATATATGATTAAGGTATTCAAATGTTTGTAATTTGACCAACAAGATATATCGTATGATATATGGGGGATAAATGATGTTATTCAGATACTCGGAAGATGACATTTCTAGTAATTGTTTTCTTTATACTATCAGCATGGAGAAGAGTATTTTGGATAAGCCTAAATATTGGAATGGATTATGTTTGATATAAGTCAGTATTGTTTAAGGCTTTAACTTTTTTCGATATTATTTATGGAATGTTATAATAATGTAGTTTTAGAAAAAATACAACCTGCAGGACGGGCGACAACCCACCGCGTCGGAGAAGGCTGTGGGAATCGAAACCACAACTGAAGTGTGACATGCCTTTATCGCATACCACTGGCCTACAGGAAGTCACTAGTTAGTATAAACTAGTTTTATTATATTAAGCATTATGATATATGAAGTATAAGTCCAATTTTGGAACCATATATGATTTATCTCACTAAATATGGACTTATGTATATAACTTTTGCTAACCCTATGTTTTAGATAGATGGAATAACCTATCATTCTATCGCATGATCTGCTAACACTTCATGAATGTCAAATTCAACATCATTTCATTAAGAAATGAAGTGGAAATTGTCCAAGGAACAACCAACGGTGAGATTTTACCAAAAACAAGAAAGTATTTTTCTAATTCCAAATTCTTCAACATTAGGGAAATGATCTTGAAAACCAAAAATGTTTTCCTAGTGCCCTTATATCTGATGAATTAGATGGTACCTTAGATCATCAAAAATTTATGGCTTTGTGATTTTTGGCCTTTTCATAGCCATGTCCTCTACCACTCTTCATCAAAAGTTGATGGTTATATTTCTCTTCCATATCCATATTTTCACCTATGTTGTCCTATGTGGAAACCCAGTGTTGAGTTAGTTTGGGTGAATATTATGATTCTAACTTCTCATTTTAAAATGAAGTTTTAGTATTCCTTTTTACAAAGTGGGTTTCTATGAAGGAAACTTTCAATTAGTAAACCATTTATAACCCCCGACAAATTTTCAGGGAGAAATTCATTTTAAGGGGGGTAGAATGAAACACCCTGATATTTTATAAGATACATTATTTTTAATTTATTTCATATCGTCTGTTGTACGATACAACAAGATTATCTTGTACTATAAGAAACACCGTATTAGCTTTCAGTATACGCAACACTATTCTTGGCTCGTGTTACACACAAATTCAAGTTCGTTTTGTGGAAATTATTCTACGCAACATTAAGTATAGATTTTGTTTAATTTATAAATGAAATTAGTTTTGATTATGTTATACTCAATACCAAACGGAGCTTTCACTACACTCATCCCTGACTTGGCTTTCATTACATGCAATCAAAACCGTCTTCGATAGCGTTTGTAGTACGCAATACCAAGTTTCACTAAACGAGATATTATTATAATATTATTATGAACTAACCATTATGAATAGTAATTCCCAGTTTTTGAAACTTTATAAATTTTATCTTTCAAAATGACTTCATTTTTGGATTTGAAATATTGAAATTATCCTAGGTTAATTTTTGGTATTTTTCTGAAAACTTTCAATATTTGATGAATAGTTAAATCACTGGGTTACTATTTAAAACCCGACTTTTTATTTAAATAATTTTTTATTTTATTTAAATTTATTTTAGGTAAAAATTGATACATAATTCCTATATAAGTTCAATGTAATTCATTTGAGTCATTTTATAATGATTTTAGATATATAAAAATTTTATTGAACTTTTCACCGTCTTTTACCAACCTCCCAAGAGCTTTTTGCAAACTTATATAAAACATAATATTAGCACTTCTATGGGTGGAATTTATAAAATCCGAGAAACCTGGTAAATATCAAAGAGTAAAATTTGGTTCAATAAGATAAAAATAATTTTTGGTGAATATTAACTTTTTACTTTTATTTACCATGGTTAAAAGTAAACAGGGTAATTAAGGGTAAAAATGATATTATTATTACCCTAACACATGTACTCATTCTATTGGATAAGTTTAATTCGACCAAAAACAACTTTAGGAATAAAATATTTCCCTTTAGGTCCACTTGTATTAGATTAGGACATTTATAATTATTTTATTTAAAGAAGAGTTAAAATAGATAATATCAAAATTTAATAACTAAAAAATATTTAACATAGGGTTATACATAAGATAAATTAGACTATAAATATTCATTAAAAAGATAAAAATATTTACTACATAATTTAAGTTTATTTATAATTTTTAGACATTAAATATGTTATTTTATTTATGACACAATTATGATGCAGTAATTAACTTATTAATGAAATATTAAGATAATTGATGTTATAAATACCCAAATAAATGTAATTTGAGACTTTTTATAAATTAAAATTATTTTATAGGTTAATAAGATATGTTAGTATAGATTTACGAAACTGTTTTTGAATTAATCATGCTGTTATTATTTTCAGAAAAAATCAATTACCAAATAGTGTCAAAACTGACATAAAATAGTTTTTATAACAAATCTTATAATATTAATTGTTATTTTATTACTAAAAATATATGTTTCAGCCAAATGAATTATATAAGTATATATATATATATTAATAATGAACCACTTGGGATTCGTTTGGCTTGTTATAGTATGTTTATTAACCATATAGTGTAAGAAAACAAGAAGACACGGTAAACATTAAATTATCTATCTTTGTGTTAAATCTAAATGATAAGGTTAAAAAAGTAACCTAAACATGTCTAAAACCTATTGGTTGAGATTATTTCCACCCATCCTCACTTTAGATTAGAAATAAATCAATTTGGAGCTATTATGAACTGAATATGACTATATTAGAAAATAATATTTTATGTTTTTCCAAAGGTGCCCCTCTCCTCCCTTATAAAAAGGGCACCCCTTCCCTCTTCTCTTCACACCCTTTTGAGCCTTGAATATTGGAAACCCCCTAAAAATTCCTCTTCTAAACCTCAATATTTACATCATAGAGGTTCTCGTATTCTGAAAAGGCCAGCTCTAGTTCCCTAAGAAGAAGTTTAAAGGAGGTAAGTCGAGGAAGAGGTAATCTCTTCTACCGACTCTTTCAAGTTTCTTTCTTCTTATACTTCCACTTATTTAGTTGTTTCATTATAAAGTAATAACATCAGTATTACTTATATATTGATATGTTATTATAAATATAAAACAAACCGATTTCACCTTCTACCAATCCTACGGAAAATGAAATCATCGCGCGTGCATACGTACGGAATACCGTCTCCTCGCCATGGTGTAATCAGTTTTTCCACCACCACCTTACTTGGATTGGTATAATGGTGTAAAGAATAACTATATATAATTATTATAACATCATACTAATTCTATGATATTATATCATCCACTCCAATTCCATTCAATAAATATGGGAACTATATCATCGCTCGTGCGTACGTACGGATTACCGTCTCCACGATGCGATGAGATTCATTTTCCATGTTAACAATTAAAGAATGATTATAAAGTATATATAATAAGTAATCATGAAATATTTGACATAATAATGAAACTGGTTTTATTTATATATATTTATTTAATCTACTTAATTTCATTCAATTCAATAAGGAAATGAAAAACATCGTTCATGAGTACGTACGGCCTACCGTCTCCATGAACGGTGTATTTATTTCCATTTATCGATCTATTATATATATGTATATTTTGAATATATATTATATATAAATCATGTTCTATATTCTGTAATTAATTAATCATGATCTGAGTAACCATATTAATAATTACAAGTCAAAACCCGGACGATAAATGAAACGATTTTACCCAAAACGCTTCTTTAACATGGAATTGACAGATGAACGGATAATATAAAGTCATACGTGAATCATATATGATATCATAAATATTATTATGGTTCTGTTAAACGTTAATAATATTTTTAAACCCACAATACAGGAGTCTCAGATACATATGGAAGAAATTGAACATAAGGTAAGGGAAACTCTAACAATCTCATTTTTATCCGAGATTGTTTATACTTATGAATCTACTGGGGAATATTTATCATCCACATCCATGTTTCCTCAATATATAATATTATTTCTATCCTCCTAAAATTTTATAAATCCAATTTTACCCATTTTTGAGTTTTTAGTGAATGATATGAAAGGAATCTTTTGTTGTTTTTAGTACGAGGTACATTCTGACTTTTCTAGCCAAAGTATGAGAAGAATGTTTTTTTAACTTATATGGCATGAATGGATTTTTATGGTTTCATAGAACATTATTTTCATGAAGCTTACTCTACAATATATCATGAATATTTACAACAAAATCCTTTTCTTTTAAATTTTCATGGAATTTTGTGAAAAGAAAATGATTTTGAAAAAGAAAGGATATTTTCTTCAAGAATTAATTTCAAGTGTTTTATCAAAACCATTTTCCATATAAGATGAAATTATTTCATATGTGTATGTTTAAAGTATAATGTCTCTATTATTTACATGGTTCCACTTTTTTTATGATGAAATTATATCCATTTTTTTATATGGATTATGTAATGATGGGATGATGATTATGAAACCAATTTTTATTCTTTGGGTTATGATGAATGGTTTATGTTTATATTGTGGAACAAGTAAGAATGATTTCATTATGAGATGGGTGGGACCTTTATCTCCCTCCAATAAATTGGGTAAAGATTTATATCTCATGAGATAGAAATGGCTAGAATGGTAAGTTAATCTGGTTCAGTGATACAGGACTGGAATGAGGAGTGAACTCGATTCAGAAAGTGACTTTTTCCACTAACATGGTCTTGAATGTAATGCCTTGGATACTATGGAAATCATAACATGTGATTAATGGTTTCCACAATCACATGTTTTATTCCAATGCTATTTTATCATGATTGATGATCTATTATGATCTATGCCTTACGTATTGTCATGTATTATGTCATTGCTCAAGATTTTGATGTTTAAATATTATGTTCATGTTTCAAAGTTCCAATGTATATGGTTTGTTTTATTTTCTCCATTCTTACCCTTACTAAGCATTTGATCTCACCCTTTATATGTTTTCTTTTCCCCTGGATATAATGAAAGGTTTTTGGTAAGAAAACAAAAGGGGGTGATCTTTATGGGCGATGTTGATGATCTTTCACCACGATTAGAAGATTATGTTCCGCATTTCCAAAGACACTAAACTATTAAGGTCCTTGTGTGTTTGTTTTTGTTATGTATTAAGTATTATGAAAATGTAATTTAATGTCTATGTACATCAAGGTTTGGGTCTATACATAAATAGTATGAATCCCCATAGCACCATCCCACCAAGAAGGGGAAGATCAAGAGGCAGGGAAAGGAACAGGAGGTGGTATGTTTTTCTTGGGGTAAGCTACGACACTAGAAGAGGAACTGTATCCAGAATCATGGGGATGATAAAGGTGTGTTCTTTATCGAGTGTAATCTTTCCATTTCGACAAAGTGGGTTTTAGATGTAGCTTTTGGGACTCCCATATGTATTCAATTATGTGAAACAAGTTGATTTAAAAAGATATCCAAATGAGAGGTGGATCTTAGTGCTGCTAATGGAAAGAGGCTGACTGCATTGGCCCTTGGAAATTACCATCTCAAAATGACAACTAGGATTCTTTTGGTTTTACATAACTTTTATTATTGGCCTACTGTTACCAAGATCATAAATTATATATCTTGTTTGGATATGGATGGTTATATTTTCAACTTTAAAAATAAGGGTAATTTATTTTAAAAGAACAACATATGTTCTGGTATGAAAAATTTAAATAACAGTTTGTATGTATTAAATTTTGAAAACCAAGTGTTTGAAATCGATAACGAGAAAAATTCACATGACTCATACAACACCCAGTTGTGGCATAACCATCTAGTTCATGTAATGGAGGAGAGGCTTCCAAAGCTCTACCAGGATGGTTATTTAGACACAAATAATCTAAAACCACATGATAGATGTCATTATTTTTTATAAGGTGAAATTACAAAATTTTCTTTCAGTGGACAGGGTGAAAGGGCCACATATCTTCTAGGATTGGTGTGTGAGGATGTGTGTGGACTGTTTACACTAGACATAAGAGGGGGATATTCTAACTTCATTATTTTTAATGAAGATTTGAGTAGATATGGATATACCTACATAATGTGTTATAAGTTAACAGCCTTATAGAAATTTAAGATATTCATTAATGAAGTAGAGCTTTAGCTTTGTAAGATGATAAATATTCTTAGATCAGATCGAAGTGAAGAATATATGATCCAAGAGTTCATTTATCTTCTATGAGAGTCTGAGCTTTTTTCTCATCTAACTCCTCCTTATACACCACTATGAAATTCAGTTAGTGAAAGGAAGAACCACACTATGTCGAACATGGTGAGGTTGATGATGAGTCATGAATATCTTTCATTGTCCTTTTGGGTATATTAATTACTACCTACAGCATACACATTAAACTGAGTACTAAGAAAGGAAAAAAATGGAAATCCCTCTGAGTTATGGAATGGAAAGAAACCCATTTTGTCACACACATGTGTATGGGGATGCGAGGTTTTGGGTAAGGATTTCTCAGAAAAAAATTAGAACCTTAATGACCAAGTTGTATCATTATAGGATATCCCAAGGAAACAAAAGGATATTACCTATAAAAAACAACATACAAGAATGTGAATCTCTCCAGCCATGCCATCATTAATGACAGGGAGAACATCCTCAAAAAGGATAGCGGGAGAAATATTCACTTCGATGAAGTTGATGCTCTAGATTCATAGGAGTTGGTACAGGAACAAGTTCCATAGGTCCCCATTGAGAAGGTTCTAGAATCACAAGTACTACGTAGGAGCTCAAGAGAGGTAAGGGAACCCGAGAGATTTGGTTTCCTTGTAATTGAGGATGGTGACTCGTTATTTTTGGACAATGATGAACCTCTCTCCTGCATGCAAGTAATAGAATGATCATAAGCTACAAGATGTCTTAAAGCAATGAATTATGATATTTATTCAATGTATTTTAACTAAGTATAGGTTCTAGTCGATGAGCCAATTAATGTAAATCATGTTGGATGAAAATGGGTATTCAAGATAATATTGGACATGGTAGGTCAATATGGAACCTATAAAGCAAGGCTAGTAGCTAAATATTTAATACAACATCAAGGAATTGACTATGATGAAACCTTATCTCCAGTTTCCATGTCAACGTCTATAATAATAATACTTTCTCTTAAATCTTACCATGACTACAAGATTTATAAGATGGATGTCACATTAATATTTTTTAAAGGGAACCTTTAAGAAGATGTCTATATGACACAACCAAAAGGTTTTGTGACACCAAGGGAATCCAAATGGGCTTGCAAGTTGTAGAAATCCATATATGGAATAAATAAAGCATCCATGTCATGGAATATTTGATTTGACGAAGCCATAAAGGAATTTGGTTTCATTAAGAATGAATGTGAGCCATGTGTTTAGAGGAAGTTTAATGGGAATGTGTTTATTATTCTAGTAGTATATGTTGACGACATATTACTTATTGGAAAAGATGTACCAGTATTACAATCAGTTAAGGACAGGTTGAAAAAGTGTTTCTCCCTGAAGAACATAGGTGAAGAAGCCTACATTCTAGAGATCAACATCATTAGCGATAGATCAAACATGCTACTTGGACTATGTTTGGGTATATACAGTGACCAGATAATAAAGAGATTTATTATGGAACAATCCAAGAGGGGATTGGTTCCATTGTCACATGGCCTACATATTTCTAAGAAAATGTGTCATCATATACAGTAGGACATAGACGTAATGAGTAAGATACCATACTCTTAGGCTATAGGATCCATCATGTATGACATATTATGTACCAGGATTGATGTTTCCTATGAACTGAACATGGTAGCCATATTTCAAGAAGATCCAGGAGAACATCATTTGACTACATTTAAGACTATCCGTAACTATATTTGAAGAACTAAAGATATGTTCCAAGTGTATGGTGGAGATGAGGATATTTTAATTAGAAGGTGTACTAAGGATGGTTTTCATATTGATCAGAAAAATATGATGTTGTTATTAGGATATATTTTCTGTCTCAAAAGAGGACCTGTGAGCTAGAAATGTTCAAATCAACAAGTTGTCCCTAATTACACAATAGATTCTGAATATATATTGGCTTCTGATGAAGCCAATGAAGCCGTCTAGATTTAGAACATTGTATAGTATATTGATGTGGTGCCTAACAATAAATATCCTAGCACATTGTATTGTGATAATACTGTAGTGGTGGATCTTGTAAATGAACCAAGGTCACATTAGCCTACAAAAAACATTCTCCAAAAGTATCACCTCTTGAGGAATTTATATCAAATGGGTGATGTTTTAGTGAGAATAGTGTCCAAGGAAGATAACAAGGTGGACCCCATTACTATAGTCATATCTCATCAGAAGAATGAATATCATGTGAGAGCTAGCGGGTTAAAGGTTTTCACCAGTTGGCTCTAGTCTATGTGGGATTCTGTTGGAGTCGGTGGCCTACATAAAACAAATTTTTAATTTATTCATTAATAAATACCATATCACATATATATTATTCTTCAGGGTGACAATTCATGTGATAATATACTTAGGATATCTATTGCATTAAATGGTCATACCGGATCCGGGCTATGATGAGAACTTAGAAGTTCCAAAACACTGTTCTTGGATATATTTTATATGGCTGAATGATGTTATTTTAGGGGAAAAAATAATACAGTCCATTAGGGGTGATGAATCATAAAATGATGAAAAATATTCTCACTATTTGGACCTTGTTAATATCTCAGAGGATATTATGAAAACGAGAATTGACATCAAGAAATACATATTTCATTGTGTCATATGATGTTCCTATCTGCAGACGTGTTTATTTCTCCTTAGACTTTATGATTATTATTAATGGGTATGAAAACTCACGCACATAAACGTATTGACAAAAACTGTGATGAAACACTCTTTGTAGGGAGGTATGATATGTTGGGTGTGTTATGAGTAATACTGCATTAATAGATAATACGAGAAAGGATTTTTCCTTTCTGTTCCACAACAGAAGTAGATATCTCAATCCCTTAGTTGGAATTGATATATCCTAAATAAATCCATGGACACATTAAGGAATGGGTGACTTCAATTTTTGAATTTCAATGCATGGAAAATCGAGCACAAGGGATAATAGAACTAACATGAAACCCTATTGATTCGAGATATCGAGATAAAGGGATTACATTACATGGTAAGAATTTGCAGGATGTGACACTTCATTACGGCATTAACTTCTTTTTCTATGAGTGCTTGGTATGTTTCTAGATTCTAACATTGGACACTAGGCATGCATTGCCTAATGCCACTAGGAAAGAGGAATAGAGGGTCACACACAATGTGTGCCCATGTATCTCGACACTAGTCATTTGAGAGAAAATATTGTGGGTGAAATAATATATTTATTATTGAGTAGTGTAGAAATATTTATATAAGAAATAAATAGTCATTATGCAATGTTTAATAAATGTGGTACATAAAATAAAGAGAATGGAAAAAAAACCACATGTCGGGTATATAAAAATACACGTCATGTAGTTTTTCTGGGGGTTTGTGAGAAATAATATTATTTATTTAGTTTAATAATATTATGTTTAATTTTATGGGTGAATGTCAATTAATAATAATACTAAACTATTATTATAAGACCTTGGATCTTACTAATAATTAAATTAAATGAATAAATGATTTCAGGTAATTAATTCATTTTATTAATCTATGTAATTAAAATCCCAATTATATTATTCTAATTAGCCTAGCCATTTGGGGGTGTTATGAACTATGGATCTACAGAAACCTCCCAAGAAAAGATAGAATTATTTTATTCCTAGAACACTCTCAAGGTACAAGAGAGATCCTCTTCCAAAAGATCAAGGAGAGTGCTTTTCAATAGGCTCTCAAAGGTGATCTAAAGCGAACATCGTAAAAAAGGTTCTTCTGTGCTAGCAGCCAAATATCACATCGGTGATGTCTATATATACATAGAGAACATGTCGACCATTTCTAGAGGAATCCTATAGTAGGATTATATGACACAATGATGGATCACATCAGATCATGACCAAAAACATCAATAGAGAGAGAATTCCATCAAGGTAATTCTTGTATTTTAATTAAATTAATTATAAAGAACATATAATGATCTTATCTATGGTTCTGGGTCTCCCTTCATTTCATTTATTCTTCATTCTATTCCAAAGATCCAACATTTTATTATCACGACGGATCTCAAATTTAACGTAATTAGTGAAAAATTTAAAGATGCGTACCCCCACCAATGCGCTTCCACTAAACCCGGAACCTATAAATATTGGTCCCACCCATCTCATAATCAAATCAAAAAAACATGGTCCACATGATAATAAACAATCAGATCATATCCCAAGAAATGAAAATGGTATCTTAAACATGTAATCATATCATTACCTAGAAATAATAGACATGTTTTATAATAATTTCATCCTAGAATAAATTATTAAAAGTTACAAGTTTCATAAACATATGACCTTTGAAATTTAAATGTCTTTAATATAAAAACATGAACCATTAAAAGAAATAATATGAATGTAACCATTAGACCATTTCCCCAAAAAATAATGTGTAACACCAATAGATGCCACCATATATGAAAAATAATTTTGAATTATATATTAAAAACATTTCTTGAAGAAAATATCATTTACTCTTTGAAAAACGTTTTTTAAAACACTTAACAATTTGATGAAAATTTTCCATGAAAATAACTTTAAAAACACATAAATAATCACAAAAATAGTTTGAAAAGATTTTTTTTCAAAATTTATAAAATACTCTTGATGACATTTTGGGTGTATTTTTCATTGAAAATACCTTTAAAATTTATAAATTAATATTTTAGATCATTTAAATCATTTTATTAGAAAATAACATTAGGAAAATATATAAATAGATTTTTGAAAATAAATTAAAACATTTCTTAAACAAAAAAAACTTTTGGAAAACTATTTTATTTTAAAAAATATTAATATTCCAAATTTCAAAATATTAAGAAAATCATTTTCCATAAAACATATAACCTTATAAACATGAAAATAAAGCATCAAGGAAATGATAATCATGACTATGGTTAATTCTGTACACTCTGAACATTCAATTGTCACATAAAAATGATAGAAAAGTTTGTTAAATATAAAACAAAAAGAATGTTCCATTTAAAACCATTTTCTAAAAGCTGATGCATTGGTAAAATATCCATTACACGTCATTGGATAATAGTAAAACCCTTTTGAAAAACTTTTTTATAACATAGTTTTGAAATAACACATATTTCTGACTGAAAGGAGAAATAATTTCAGATTTCGATTAAACAAATTTCTTAGTTATATTAAGTACCAGAAAGTTAAAAAGAGGTACCATTACATGGATATAATATTATTTACAAGAGGGTTATAAAATTCAATATTTTTTTATTGATATATATATCATAATATTTCATCAAGATATTGATAATCATAAAAAATCATCATAAAATATTTTATTATAGCAATAAATTTTTACCACTATGGTTTGTTTGAATAATAATAAAATGGAAATAATATCATTAGGTGAATCATAAAATATAATGTGAATAATTAAATTCATTATATAACATATCAGATTAATTATATAAACCACATAGTAAAATATATGTGCATAACATGGTATGTGTCTCAATGAAGATAAATTGAGACTGAATCACATTTCTAATTTGGCATCATTTGAAACATAAATAAAATGAAAAAAAGGTCAAAATGGATATTTTAATTCCCATAAATTTAATTAAAAAAATAATTGAATATATACATGGTAATTATGTATATGTGAAAATTTAAATGAGAGGTCAATAAAGTATGTATCTCATGTATATAAAAAGTGAGATTAGAAATCCCATACCATAAGTCATGAAATTATTTATAAAAATTCAAAACTCATGGATAATTAATATAATTTTATTATAAATATAAAAAACCATATTAATATATATAATTCCATAAACAGCTTTATATTACCCACTTATTAATAATTTCATTTTAATATTACACTTTAGGTAATATCTACTTTATTCTTCTTATATGTCTTGACTTATTATTCTTTATATTATTAATTAGATCATGATTTACGTATTTATATAATGTAAAGAATTATATAAATAATTAAAATAATTTAAAAAATATTTAAATTTGAAAGGTTATAGACCGTTCATGGACACGGTAATCTGTACAAACACGTGAATGTTATTTCGCTTTAATTATCATTTTGGAAAGAAGTAAAAAAATAATATATATATATATATATATATTACTATATTATAGTAATTATTTAATATATATCATATACATATACTAAACTCATCCTTAATATGTTCCATGTAATGTGTGAACAAACCTCATCTCTTGGTGGAGGCGGTAGTCCACATGTCCACAAACGAATTTTCGGTTTTTACACAAAATGGAAAGAATTAATTTATGATTCATATTATAATTTAAGAAGCATAAATACATAATTAAACTCACAAATATCATAAAAATTATAATTTTCATAACAATTATCAACCATTATATGTGATTAATGAAAAAACAAACTACATCGTCTTGGCAGGCGGTAGTTCGCCTACACTGGAATGGTAAGTTTGTTACCCATTAGATGGAAGTGTGTGTAATTGAAGGTAAAAAACATATAAGTAAAACATCTATGTATATTTACAATACATATGATACTATATAATCAAGTAATAATTAGATTTTAGGGGGTGGGTAAGGAAAATAAAAAGAGGATCTTGATGAAAGATGTTACCTCTTCAGTGGGTAACTCTTATTGGTTTGCTCCAAAAGGATTTGTTGGTTAGATTTATTCCAAAAATGAGCCTCATATAGTGATAATATGGATTATTTTAGATTATTTGAAAAAAAATTCAGCTATTAAAATGTCATTATAGGTATGAATATGATGGATGGCTGCCTGACTTTTTATAGTGGATGAGTAGTGGAATTGTTTTAAATTTTTAAGAAGAGAATTCCATAAAAGTTTTCCCCAATTAATATGGCTCAAATAATGGTCCAAATTATATCCATGGGATTATATGTTTGAAATTTGAACAATAAATGTCTTATTGAAATTTTTAAATGTCATTTTGGGCCTTATGTTTAAGGCTCAGTCCTTTGATAACATAATTTTCCAGATAATAACTGTAGTTAATTTTGATCACCTTCACTAATATTTTTTGTGAAAAACCAACATGAAATTATTATAAATTATAAATTAATATTATTCCAAAAAATTTCCCATTTTTTAAAATTAAAATAAAAAAATTGGTAAGAATTATTTTGAACTTAATCTCACAGACGTGATGATAATTTGAATTTTTAATATGAAAATGTGAAAAATATTAAAATTCTTTTATATCCAATTTCATTATGAAATTTTTTATAATTACCTAAATCATATTATGTTATGTACTATATATCTAATTTAAATTTTTAATAAATTAAAAATATAATTTTTCAATGTAAATGTTTTAGACAAAAAAGTTGTTTTGAATTAATGTTAAGTATCTTTCAGTATTCATCAAAAAAATTAAACTTCTCAAAACATTAACAAAAATTCACCCAAATTAAATTATAATATTTTTATTTATCAAATAAAGTTTATTATTTCAAATAAAAATTATAAATGTTTCAAAATATATATATTTAAACTAGAATTTCTGTTAAAAGGTTGTAAATATTAATTTTAAAAATATACTTCTTTTTATTCATAAAAATGGATTTATTATTTTCTTATACCTATAATATATATAATATGAATATAAAAAATATTTATTCAATAACATAATTATATTTAATACATTAATCAAAATTTTTCTTTTTAATTTATTGATTTAAAATTATGTTATTACATAGAAAACTATTTTTCTTGGAAAAGAAATTTCATTATTCTAAAATTATTTTATCCTTTACTTCTACTAATTTATAGCCAAATGATTAATTTTATATACATGTGTAAGTCATAGTTTCAAATTTTATTTAATCATGGTTATATCTTCCATTTTAATGTTTAGTTAGTAAATATAATAATATTCTATTAATATTAATAATATTATATTGTACTTGGGTAAAAATCATCCTATCATGTAACACAATATATGAAAGGGACTTTTTATTGTGTGTAATAAAATCCAAACATAGTGATTCATGTAATATAAGGTATTCTTAGTGCTTCATGTTTCATAATCTTGAATTTGGGTTTCATATAACACAATAAACACTTAGTTCATTTTCTAACAAAATTTATATTTAGTGTTTCATGAATATAAAAATATCAAATATATTAAATTCATTTGAAAAAAATATAGTTCACAAAATATTAGGTCATTAGTGGCATCATGGAGGGGGATAAATTTAATAAATTTTATTTTTTATGTGTAAATTTCTCATAATCTATTTATCATAATGGAGATAGAATTCATTGAGCTAAAGACTACGGATTATGAATCCATTTGGATCTATGAAAACTGTTATCACATTGACATGTGAGGCATGCTTCTCAAATTAAAATCAAACATAAATGTATGATTGATCAATTATTCAGTGTCTTAAAATGAATTATCCAAAGGGAGTTATCCATAAGATAATATAGTGGCTGCGATGAAATCATAAGATATTCAATTAAATATGATATGGAGATTGTATTTTATTATCCATAACACAGATTTGAGAAGATAAGAAATATTAAATTCAATGGGACTTCAAATAATAATGTTTAGAATATTATGAGTGTTCACTTATGCTCAATGTGTGGAATGATTCATGGTAGAAATTATCACATATGGACTGGTAAATGTTTTGACTATAGGAAAGTAGGTCATTATGAAATTGATTATTAATTAAATGGGAATATGAAGTTAGGTAATGATAGAGGGAAAGAACCATATAATGAAGTACCCATAATCCAATGTTTCTAATATAGTGATTATGGGAATTATGATAACCAATGAAAATATTTAATGGCCAGTAATGACGATTAATGAAAACAACCTCTTAATCCTCAAGAAAAAGGTAAATATTATGTGATCATTATTACTGATGTGGATAATGACATCCATAAAATTACACATATGATCCTGTAAAAACTTTTGAGTGTCTTTGTTGATTCTATATCTACCAACTCTTTTATGTCTGATTATTTTGGTAATTGTATCATAAAACCACCTCAATCATTAGATGTTTAGTTACCATATTATCCCCCTAATGGTACAATGATCACACCACACATCAATGATACTTCTACTCTTGTTGATTGTAGAAATTTTCATCATACAAATCTCAATATTCTTCATAAAGTAGGATTTTATGTTATTTTAGTAATGTATTGGTTTTATTTATATTTTCCCACATCAATTCCTGAATAATTGGAGTAAGATTTGATATTCTAAAGAAACATATGAACATCTATCAACGTAATTATAAAATTAACTTCTAATAGAAATTGAATCAATTGTGTGTTTCCAGGTTTGAATTTGAATGTGGTGTTTAACTCTTAGGGTTGGGGAGAAAATCAATATAAAAGATATTGCAATTGTGCATTAACTTTTTTATGTTTTTTCAAAATATTTTCATTGTCTTCAACCAAATCATTATGTTCATTTATCTATATAACGCATACTATTTGTTACACCTGTTTCAAATAATCTATATAGAATAGTTGTAATTAAGTTTTTTGAAATGAAGAAGAAACTCTATGAGTGTTAGGAAAAGTGATTTATTTTTCCATTTTCATCACGTTGGGGTAAAAATTTACTTTTTGTTAAGTATAATTTTGGATAAATGTTAGTCTACCTGAAATATCCAGAGACAAACAAAATCAAATTCAAGAGAATATATCCTTTAACGCATATTTGTGACCTATTTCATCAATGGTGTAGAGATCAATATTTTTCTATGATTGACCATTGTTCTTGATATCATGAATTAATTGTCATGAAAATGTATATACCCAACATAGAATTATGAAAAATGTACATACACTATGAATATATATTGATGACATTTGATCTAAATAATTCACCTCATTTATTAATGGATTTAAGGAATAGAGTAATTGAAGATTACCTTGATCAGTTAGTGGTAGTATTTATAGTCGATTTTTTAATAATATTCAAAGAGTAAGGATGATAATTAAGATAAATTTAGAATTTTGTTGAATACGTTTTCGAAGGAGTTGTATGATAAAAGTAAAAATTGAAAAATTATGATAAAAGGATTCAATTTTAAGACATATAATCTCATGTAGCACCCCCAATTTCTAGTATGTAATTATTTATTTTTTCTTTTTCAATATATAAAGTATAAGGATGAATTTTTGGATATTTTGGATAAAATATAACATTTTTTTGGGATTTTGAAAAGGTTCATGGTTGCTGAACAGTTTGGTAAAACTATGCAACACCTCTAGGAAACTATGTATTGTGAAACCGTAGTAAAAGGAAAAGTGCATTAGATGCACATGGTTCATCCAAATTGTGAAACATCCTAGTATAAACTATGCACTTTTAAAAATGACTCAGGTCATTTTGAGTAAGGGGATTTATCATGGTTGGAGAAATATTTAATTACCATGCGAGATGACCATGTGAGGGTCATCCATAAGGCTATGGATAACTCATGTGTAGCACACAGATTGCCAAACTATAAGAATATACCATGTGTGGGTCAAAAAACATCCATAAAATTTGGATCTATGTTGTCTATAATTTTAATTCCACGTTCCTCCTCTTTTTCATCCATAAATCATTAATTTCATTCTCCAATGTTTAAGGAAATTTCTTCCATCGATCCATAGGTGATCTAAAGGTTTCACTTGGTAATTAGAATCTGATTCTTCATGGCATCTGTTTGTTCTTCATAGTTTTTATTAAGTTTCATAGATCTACTTCTTCCCGTATATTGGTTTGTTAGATCAACCCCGTTATGGTTAGATCTATGGTTTTTAGTGCCTATTAAGATTAGATTCCTTCGTTTTTATATTAGAGGAAGATATCTATGGTGGGTTTAATGAGATTTAACTCGGTTATAGTGGTTTTTGTAATCCATTTTTCTTTTTCACCAAAACTCTCGAGGTAGGTGGCTACACTCTCAACTCATCTTGTTATAATTGATTTGATTTGTTTCAAAATGATTTTTTTTATTGAAATTGATTGTGAAATCTTAGAGAAAGCATGATATAAATCTTCTCTAGTTATGATTTATGGGTTTCAAAAAAGTTTTTGAATGGTGGTAAAGTATTGTAAAATGTGATTTCATTTTCTTTATTTTAAAATAGTTAAATTTAAATATGTATTTTCTAAAATTTTGAAATTATTTTTTTGAAAATGGTTTTCAATAAAAATATTTTTTTACGGGAATGGTGTAGGGAATGTTTATTGGGAATAGAAATGTAAAATGGGTTGGTTTTGGGAGTTCATATTTCATTATAATTCTTGGTTTAAATAATATTTTGTGCATTATTTTAATTGTGTAACAGAATAATGGTTATATTTACCATGTGAAGACATGATAGATCAACACGAGACCACTCATGAGAATGAAACTATCATAACGAGCCTTGTATATTTGGTATTGTGGTCAGATAGAATAAATTGGTCATTCCAAATTGGACTTGTGAAATAGATTTTAATGCATTGTTTCGTTTTTTATTGAAAGAAGATATTTCTAGAAAATTGGTTTATATAGAACATTCTAATATTTTTTTATAAAAATTTTTAGAATTAATTTATATTTGGTTATAAAATATTTCGGAAATGTTTGGTATAAAATGATTTATATAAATCTTTTGAAATATTAAATCCTAGTGGTCTGAGTAGGTAAGTCATTAGGGAAAACCTATTTAGTTATATTACTCACTTGTGCTGGAGAAAATTGGTTGTTTTATAGATTTCATCTATCAGGACATGGGAAAATGTATAGTATCACATGACATTAGCACTACTACATGATTCATGGGCTTTTCATGAAGTTGGAATGTGGAGATTATGCAGCTTGGAGCCTTTTGGTAGTCTTTGAGTTTTGTTAGTCTGTATTCCACTTTTTATGTTGATATTATTGTCTTCCTCTGTGGTTCTTATTTTTATAATGAAATTGATAAATGAAAATTTTAGTTTTCCATTATTTTTATCATGCTTCATTTAGTGGTTGGTTTGGTTTGAATAAGGGGGTTAATTATATTATTCTTAAAGAGTAAATCATCCCCATATGTATTGAAAACCATTGGTATTTATTTACATCCTTTGGCATGATGGGTATGTCTTCTAAGGCCAAGTTACATCCTCCCACCACCTCAAGAGAATTAGGAGAATAAGGGAAGATATAAATGGTATTAGTATTATTCGGTCCAAAAGCATGTTTTCCATAAATGGTAGCATCTTATTTCATTCTTTGTGGAACATGTAGTCATCTTTTTTCTTTGTTTTAGAGTTGAATTCATTCTATTATATTTCATGGGTTGAAATATTCAAAAGGATTGTGATTTTTGGGACATGAAATGTCGAGTATAAAATCACGTAGCTAAACCTTTTATTCTAAACTTCTAGTTAACTTTTATTTTTGTACAGAAGTGTTTTGGATACACTTATAGATATTTGAAATATCATTTTCTTGGGTTTAACTACTGAGATGAGAATTTCATTAGTTAGAGGAATGACTTACCAAAAGGATTTCATACATCATTTTGATTAATGATTTGTGTTCTATGAAAAGGTTTTGATTTTTTAACATTATGAAAATATTTTGCAAATGAAATAATTTGAAAATAAAATGGTTGTGGTATTTTGAAAATGATTTTATTTGTAAAAAAATTAAAGTTGAATTTTTTTAAAAATGGTTGAACATGAATGTGGTCGATTTTGGAAATCAATATTGTGATAATTGACCTGATTGAATTTGAAAAGATAAGCCTTAAATTTCTAGAGAGTGAGACTTATGGTGTTTGTTGTTTTCTTAGAAAATTGAATCGGGTAAGCATCGCCGAAACCAACCAGAAAAAGCTATATAAAATGTTGTTTCACCTGAGTAATGGTTGAACCAAAAACTGGTTTAGATTATCATCTAGGTGTTTCAATTTATGGACATAGGGAACTGAAGGGATGGTATAAGACAAGTGGATCATTGCATACAGTTCTAGAAATAGAATCCACCCATCTTCTGGACTGATTCAAAACCATAAAGGATAGTGGTATGGTTGAATAGGATGAAACATATCTTTGATTTCATCAGAACACCCATAAAGAAAAAATTCAAGTTGGTGATGTATATTATAGAGTATCTTGAAAGCCAAAGGTGGGATCTATCGGTGTAGAATAAATTGTATCATGGCCTTGGTTGGGAGTATTATAAGGAATTTTTCTATAAAAAATTTTATCCTCACTCATTCAAGATTCAAAGGACGACAAATTTCATCTTCCTGAAGAAGGAAAATCTCTCTATCACTAAATATGCTGTTGAATTAATTAATTTAGTCCTATTTTCATCATAGGTTGATGCCCGTGCTTCATTGATGGAACATGTCTTTGAATCAGGTCTTTGATATGACATTTTTTTGGGGATTTTTGTGATATTTATTATAAAATCTATAAAGACAGTGAATAGAGAAACAATGGTTTAACAGGACATCTTAAGAGATATGGGAGGAAGAAGTATCATGATACCTATATGAAATTATTTGAAGTTTAGTTCTGGAATATAGTGTAAGAGGTACACCTATTTCTAGGATAGGAGTGGGAATTAGAATTAGATAGACATATCATTAAATCTTCCTCTATGACCCAAGACAAAAGTAAGATGTTTCCAATGTGGTTTTTTCAACCACATGAAGTTATATTGAAAAAAACCACCAATATAAATCCATAATTTCAAAAATATGGGACATCATAAGTGCTATTTTTATATCTCTCTAAGTTGGGGTTCTTGAGAAGCTTCTCATGTGTGGTAAGAATCATATGCTTAGACATGGAAGGGGTTGCATAATCATTCTCATTATCAGAATATACATAGCCATGGTGATTATTGAAATTATATGACTCCTTAGAAATGAAAATCTCATTAGGGTACAAAAGAAAAAAGTTTAATGGTAAAGAAATTATGAGGAAGTGAGCAGCTGGTTGTGGATGATTAGGAAATTCCATCTACAGTGATAGGTATAATTTTGTTGAATCTCCCATCATGAATGTGTTTTTTGATACCGTTACATATCATTCCTTTATGTCTTCTTGTTCTATGTATTTTCTAAGTATAAAACATGATATGATTCATTCTACGATAAAACATCAAACTCTTATTGGGTAAAGAGAATGTCGATCGTTTTTTGAAGAGAATTTTATTTAATGTTTGATGGGGATGAGATAATATAGGACTTCTCATTGTAAGATATATATTTCTATGATTTAATCCTAGGTATGGATTGGTTGACAATGTAAAAGACTCAAATAGATTATTAAATAGGTATAGTTAGTTTCATGATAGAGGATGGTGTCAACCATCTCTATAATGGAGAGACAGTTGTAAAACTAGTGAAAAAGGCTAGTTGGCACCAGTAGTGGGAATGATCTCTTACCAGTTAACATTGTTGACATTGGAGTCGATAGAAGAGATCGAGAATATTTTTTTTCTAGTTGTCATGGAATAATTCCTAGATGATTTTTCCAATACCATATCAGGGTTACCACCTATAACGGAAGTGGAGTTTTAGATTAATCTCCTTTAGGGGACCATCAATATTTATCTTTTATATTATAGATGGAACTGATAGAGTAATTGGAGTTGAAAGTGTAGTTGGGAGATATGGAACGAATGGGTTTCTTTTCGCCAAGAACATCTCTGTGGGAAGCACCAGACTTGTTCGTAAAGAAAGAAAATGTAAATCTATGATTGTGCATTGATTATCATATTCTTAACCATATTATGATATGAATTGTTATCCACTACCATTCATTTATGATATATTAAATCCATTAATGGGAGATTAGTGGTTCTCCACAGTTGACTTCCAATTAGGATATTACTAACTGGGAGTTCAGAAAGAGGATATTCCAAAAATAGCTTCCAAAAGAATATATGGACATTATGAATATGCTGTAATGCCTTTCAATCTTATGAATTCACTAGTAATATTTTTGGCATTGATGAATCATATATTTTAGAAAAATATGGATTCCATTGTTGTGGTTTTTTTGGATGACATCTTGTTGTATTCATAGACAAGGGAAGATCTCAAGGAACGGTTGGAAATAATGTTGGATATATTGAGAGACAGTCATTTGTTTTCCAAACTATAAAATTGGGATTATTTGATACAAGATGCACGCTTTATTGGCCTTTTAATTTATAAAAAAGATGTTTTAGTGGATGCGATGAAGATTGAAGATACTATCTCATGGAAACCACTGAATAATGTCTTTGAAATACAATTATTTCTTTATCTAACTAGTTATTATAGACACTTTGTTCATTATTATTCACAGCTAGCCTCACTAATGATAGATTTGACAATGAATAATGTCCCATTCCAATGGAATGAGTAATTACACAACTCTTTTAAATAGTTAAAAGTTCTCCTTACATCATGTCCTATCATCATACTACAAAAATCATGACAAGGGTATGTGGTGCATTGTGATGCTTTGGGATTTGGGTTGGGGTGTGTTCTCATTTACAGAGGTCCTGTTGTGGCTTATGTATCAAGGTTATTGATATTTCACAAGAATAATTATCCAACTCACGATTTGTAATTATCTAAAGTTGTTTATGCCCTGAAAAACTAGGGTTGTTATCTCTTTAGTGAGACTTTTACTTTGTTCACAGATCATAAGGTCTTGAAACATATTTTCTCAAAAAGGGATTTGGATATGAAGAAAATAATATGGGTGGAATATCTCAATATGATCGAATTTTACTTGACGTATACACTAGGTAATGGTAATTAGATTATTGATGCATTAAGCATAAATTTGTTTTCTCCGTTGGAAAAAGAATCGTTAGACGAGTGGAAGTTTATGTGAGTACTAACCAACATGCATGTGTAATGTGATGAAAAATGTGAAGTTTCGGTTTACATTCAGTTTATGTAGTTCCAGATTTGGTAAATATTTCTAAATAGGCACAAACATATGAGGTAGAATTCTTGGTTTTGAGTTCAAATATCAATGGTGGGGAGACTATTGAGGGCTGAAAATGAGCCATTATTTCTATGTTTATCTTTAGAAATTGGATGTTTTTACATATTGCTTTTTAAGAATTACTTCTTCATGCTTACCTCCATTCAAGATGGGGTTTTTATCAAGGAATATAAGAAATTGATAAGTTGTTAATCGATTATTTTTTGTGGAATGATATAAAATAGAAGGTGGATGATTTTTTTCAAAGTGCTAAACTTGTCAGCATGTTAAGGTGGGACATCAATGACCAGTAGATATTTTTCTATCTTTACCCAACACATTAAGGAAGTGGGAGGAGATATTGATGTGTTTTTTTATAGGCCTCCAACGAATTCTTTGGAAACATGATTTCATATAGGAGATAGTGTATCGTCATACCAATTCATCCCACTTCATTCCTCTCCATGAAAATACATAGTGGAGGATCTATCCAAAATATATATATCAGAAGTGGTAAAGATGAATTTTATATTAGATTTTATCACATCCGACGGAGATCAGAGGTTCATGAATCATTTTTATAAATCCTTATAGGAATCCCTTAGGACTCTTTTTATAATGATTATGGCATATCATCCTCGGATTGATGATGAATCTGAGAGGATGATCCAAACATTAAAAAAATGAAATGGTCTTGTGTAATGGATTTTGGTGGATCATGAGAAAAGAACATACCCTTGGTGGAGTTCTCATATAGAAACCACTATCAGGCCTTGATACATATGGATACCTTTGAATCATTATATGGGTGTATGTTTTTTTCCACTTTTTTGGGTGGAAATACGTTAAATATCACTAGTTGGGTTGAGCCATGTCCAAGAAATAATGGAGAAGATTTCGTTGAACAGTAATCTAATTATGATAGCTCATAGCCATCAGATATCTTATGTGGATCATCATAAATGACCATTTTCATTGTTAGTGAATGATTGTGTGTTCTTAAGAATCTATCCAAGGCTTGGATTTCATCGTTTTTTAAAACATGGAAAGTCATCTCCTCGATACATCAGATCGTATGAGATACCAGTACAGGTTGGGGAGGTGGAATATCGATTGGAATTTCCCCCATGGTTCAGTTTGGTGTACATTTTTTTCTATGTATCAAATTTGAAAAAGTATCATCATGATCCTAACCATGTGATCATATGGTATCACATATATCTAGAGTTAAATGCTTTGTTGGTACATATCTCAGGGTGGATTGGGGATAGGTGAGAGAAAGTCTAGCATGGAAATAACATCATTATTGTACGAGTCTTATATAACCATGGAAAGATTCAGGAAAAGACATTGGAACATGATAAAGAAAGCAATTGAAAAAAATATTTCATGAAAATAATGGTTCTTTACTTTCTTGGGATGTAAACACCAATGTTGGATAGAATGTCGCACCCCCTATTTCTGGTATTTAACCCTTTTTTATGATTTTTATACATATAAAATATAAGGATGAATGTTAGAGGCGTTTTAAGAAAATGTAAATTATTTTTGGCCCTTTTTTATAGTTTCATGGTTGGTACACATTTTGGTAAAAAAATGCAAGACCTCCCAAAAATAGTGCACATTGAAATAGGGGGAAAAGGGACGGTGCATAGGTTGTGCATGATATGCCCAAACTGTGTGAATTCCTAGTAGAAATCGTGTTCTTTGAAAAATTGATTAGGAAATTTTAAACTAGATGCTTAATCATGGTTGGAGCATGGTTTGCAGACAATGTGAGATGAGTATGTGAGGGTCATCTGTAAGGCAATGCTTAACAGACAGTTTCATAACAGTGTGATAAAACTGTGTGCGTGTTAGAACCACTTCTTTTAAAAGTGGATCTTGGTCGGAATTAGTTTTTATGGCCTTATTCCTCCTCCAATTCGGCCCTAAGTCGGGATTTTTCTTCTCCAAATGGTAAGGATGGTTATTTCATCGATCTAGAGGCAATCTGAATGGCTCACATGGAAATTATAATATGATTCTTCATAGTATGGGTTCATTCTTTAATTTTCATGTTGTCTTTATTAGATCTAATTATTATATTATATCGGTCTCTTAGATCTGTTAACATTGTCTGTAGATATAATTTTGTGGATGCCAATGAAATTTAGAGTTGGTCATATTCATTTTAGTGGATGAGATCTAAGGTAGGTTCGTGGAGATTTAACCTGGTTTCATTGGTGTTCATCATATTTTTATCATTTTTTTCAGAACCCTAGAGGAATGTGGCTTCACACTAGAATCCTCTTTCTATAATTCACTACATTAGCTTCAAATTAATTTATTTGATTGAAATTGAAAGTTAATAATTGGTGAAATTATGATAAAAATCCTCTTCAGTGATCATTGATGGGTTTTACTGAAATTTTCTAATGGTGGTAAATTAATCCTAAAAGACCTTTCTTTTTCTTGATTTTTAAATATTGATTCTAATATATGGATTTATGGATATTTCGGAATTTATTTTTGGATAAAATTCACTTAAAATGGTGTATTATTGGAATGATTTTTTATTTTTTTTGTTAGCATTGAAATGGCACAAGGTTTGGTGGTGTGATTTCATATTTCATTATGAGGGTTGGTTGAAATATGACCTTGTGCTTGGTTCCAAAGTTTTAATAGAACATAGAGTATAATTACAACGTGATGAAATAGTATATTGAAGAGATACCACTCATGATTATGGAACTATCATAATAAAGCATGTATAGATGGTACTGTGGTTATGTCAAATAATTTGGTTATTCCAAATTTGACTTGTGAAATGGATTTTAAATAATTTGACAATTGTTTGGTTAAAAATAGCTCATGTTAGAAATTGGTTTCTATAGAACTTGTTTTTATTTTGTTATGAATTATTTTAGAAGTTTTATATACATTTTTATAAATTATTTTGGATTTTTTTGGTATAAATTGTTAAATGTAAATGTTGTTAAATCTTTTATCCTAGTTCCTTGAGTATGGAATTAATTGGGAAAAACCTACTAAGTTTTAGTTTTCACTCCTACATTGGAACTATGGTTCTTTTTCTGATGTCATCTATCGAGACATGGGAAAAGGTAAAGTATCACACATATTTATCACTAAATCATGATACATGGCTTTTTTGATGATGTTGGAGAATCTAGATTGTGGAGCATATATCCTAATGGTTTCCTTGGAGTTTATTTAGTTATTCTTCCACTATTTACGTTTACATTATATTCTCATTATCTGGTACTTGTTTTTACTATGAATTTAATAAATGAAAAGGTTGAGTTGTAATTTATTGTTATCATGCTAAATGTAGTGGTTTGTTATGTTTTAATTGGATGGTAAACTATGTTACTTTTAAAGGGTAAACTATCCCCTATGTATATAAAAATCCTTGGGCATTTAATACCATCATTTGGTGTCTTTGGTATTTTACTTAAGGGAAAGTCGCATCCTCCCAACTCCTTAAGATAATGAGGATAATGAGGGATGTTACACCTCATCTAATTAAATATCAATATATCCTTTAAAGAATGAAGTAATTTAAAATTTTCTATAACCAACCTCTTTGATTGAAATCCATAGTTATATTTCTTTGGTAGGTTACTATCAATTCTATTTGGATAATTTATCAGGACTGTCTAATAATTCCACATATTTATATGGAAGGGATCCATGTTCCTTGGGGCTGAATAATGTTAAGATAATTATATAGTCTTACTTGAATATTTTATCGAGCACCTACACCAACCTTTACTTGTAGTAGACTAGTGATTTTAATATATTATGATGAATCAATGAAGGGACTTGGATGAATCTTCTTTCAAAATGATATAGTAGAAGCTTATTCCTCATGTAAACAATTGGTTATTAATAAAAATTACCCAAATCATGATTTATATTTAGATGTGTTATTTTATACATTATGGATATAGATGAATAATATTTATAGTTAAATGTGTGATATATATACTAAAAAAATATAATTTTAATTTTAACTGATAAAGAGTTGAATATTATCAAGAGAATATGATTTGATTTTATTAATGATTATGAATTCTCAATAAATCACCAAAATGAGGTACAAAACAAGGTAGAAACTTATTTATGTTGATATGATGAAGATAGCTTATGAATGATGAGGAAGAAAAAATATATATTGTTTATAGAGTTGTAACGGATGAATATGGAATATATTAACTATTTAGAGAATTACCATCTTTATTAAATGAGTTTATAACTATTTAGGCGTGAAAATTAAGAAGCACTGTACAATATGTGGAACTACATAATGTGGTTTGAATTTTACCTTTGTTCAACAATGATAGTGACAAATGAGAATGATCAAGATCCATATATATGTTCTATTCATACCAGTTACATACAAGGATATCTAGGGTGATAATCATAGTTTATCATTCACTATTATTCATGGATGTATTAATATTTTTAGAGATCTAAAAAATTATTTATGGTGGGACATCTGGAAGAGAGATATTGGTGAGTATGTATCTTAATGCATGGTATCTTTGCATGATATGTCTGAAATAAAAAATTCTAATGGGATGTTAAAACTGTTTCACATACTAGGATGTATATGGGAAAACAAAAAATATATATTTATTATCATTGGAATATACAAAACATCTAGAGGCCATAATTCTATTTGGGTTATATTTTTCCTCCTTGTAATGTCAGCACACTTAATTTTCATTGAATAATAATTATATCTTGAAGGTATTTCCAAAATACAATTTAATGTAGGGTTAATGTTTCATGGAGTAACACAATCTATTTTTTCATATAGGGATCCGAGGTTTACTTCATTTTTATATTGAATTATTCAATTGACTCCAAATATTGGGTTTAATTTTAGTATGACATATCATCTTCAGACACATGTTCAGTACGAGATAATAATTCAATCCCTATAGGATATGTTGTGATAATTTTATAAGAATTTTGAATAGTGGTTAGGATCAATACATTCCCTTAGTTTAATTTTCCTATAATAATCACATTCACTTGATCAATAAGATGGATACTTAGGGATCCCTATATGGATGGAAGTGCCGAACTAAAACATGGTTTGATGAAGATGTAAAATGAAATCTATTGTAAGTTTATGTAGGTATGGTAATGGTAGATAATGTTATATCTTTTCAACATAACATGAAGGAACTAATGAGTTGATATAAATTATATTCTAAAAATCATAGAACTAAACTAGAAATTAATGTTTTTTTGAATATATTTATATAAACTACCTGATGAAAGATTGTTATGAGATTAAAAAATATCGAAATGATGAGCCATTTTAAAATTTTCTCATTCATGATTCTTAATGAAAATGGGATAATATCACACAACATGGTGCTTCCACTAAACCTCTACCAAGATCATAACATGTCTAATATATCTATCCTAATTAATTATATATCATAACATTCACATGTACATATCACATAGGTTGTACCATTGGATCATGTTCGTTCATATGTAGTATTGCTGGTATAAATCTTGGTTTGTAGTGATAATGTTTTATGGAACAAGACTAATCACCTAGTTAATGTTTTCTAGAGGAATTGAAAAATCAATGATTCTACTTAGGAACCTAAGGATGTAATTAAATAGAGATATCTTCATTATTTTTTATTTTAGTGAAATTTTTTTGGGAAAATTTCATTTTAACAGGGTTATAATGTAACACCGTGAGATTTTAGAATATATTTATATTCAAATAATTTGATTTATATGATAGAATATGTCACATGAAATGCTAGGTTTAAATGAAATGGGATATGCAATAAAAGAATTATTACTGTGACAGTTATAACATGGCTATCAAATTGGTATGTTTCATGAATACTAAGTAAATTATCATAATTATATTGTTTAAAAATGTTTAAAATTAATTATATTCTATCAATTTATTAGAAATGAAAATAATAATAATTTGAATATAAAATAAATATTTTTCTAAAAAGTAGTTTTCATGCATGCATTATGTTCATATGTTAATAATTTGTACTAATAACTATTATTGAAGGATTTTAATGAAATTTTATATATTATATATTTATTCTAATTAAATAAAGATTGTCAACAATGATATTAAGGATATTTTATCAAAATAATTTGTAATTAAATTATATTTAACTAATAAAAATATTTAATGGTGATTGGGTGGGTATTATATGGTCTAAAATATGATCTATTTTCCAATTATGAACCAATTTTTTAATTACATGTAAAATTATAACCCTTTAATTGTAATCAAATACAATACATTGGTTAAGGTTAATATTAGATGACCGAAAGGATAATGAAAAATATAAGGATTAAAATAACTAAAAAACTATTAAAAAATTATTTAATTATTGGATTTCAACCCCATAAAAAAATTCTTCAGTAACATTATAATTAATAAATAGTAACATAATAAATTTATTATTTTTATTATTTTTTCAATGTCTTGAGATCCCCACCACTCTGCTATTAAATAGTACCAATACATTCACTAATTAAATTAGTATTGAGAAATTCAATTTTGCTAACTCATGTATTATTATTTTCTTCACCCCCTTAAAACATTCTATAGGTTCTAGTCTTCAATAACTAATAACCATAGGTTATATAAAATTAGATCTAAAAGACTGTTTTTCAAAGAATAAGTAATCTAGTAAATCGATCACTTTATTTTTATTTCATAATATACCTCCTATAATTTTATTATATTCATCATGAAATAAAATATTATTTATCCAAAAAATAATGAAAATTTTTATAGTTAATAAACAACCATTAATCTTTATATTTCTTTAAATGGGAAGTGAATGTGTCTTTGATGTGTATGTACTACTTACCATCTACACGTAGTGAAACAATTCATTTTCTATAACCATATTTCAGGGATATTAATTATGATGAGAATAAAGATTATATAAAATATTTATGAAATAATTTTACTTATAAAGTTATAAAATTACTTCTACCTTCATACCTTCTTATCCTTTGGAAAACAATAACCCCTCCCATGTGTACGTGTGCACTACCACCTCCATTACACGTCATGATTTGATTCCAATTAATTTCTTACAAGGATAGTTATAAGGATATATTTAAAATATATATTATATATATATATATAATAAAAATGATTTTGTTAAGGTTAATTATTATTTAACATTCTTTTATACCGGTTTCTCAAAAGGTGAAAATAGTTTTCATGTGTATGTACATCCTAACATCTCCATGAACGGTGTAATTCATTTTTTGAAACATTATCATCAATTCATGATTATAAAAATTTATATTAAGGATATATATGATATAAATATCACTATCAGTACTTTATATATGATTGCACAATTATCAAAATATAAGGATTGGATATTCAAAAATGAAATTCTCATGAAAATCTAATCAGCTAACACCAAAAAATAACTATTTTTATAAGGAAATATTAATAAAATGGTGTTTAATTTTTATTATAGGATAATATATGATATTATAAGTATCTAAATTACTTCATTATATGTGAAATATAAATAGAAATATTTTATATAGGATTCTATATTAGTTTTGAATAATGTGAATCTCAAAGAAATGGTTTTATTTTACAATCTCATTATTTATCATGGATTATATGATTAAGTACCATTGATGATATCATATAGTCTATCTCTAAATAATCTTATGAATTTTATTCTCTTATAAAAATTTATTTATATTACATGTCTTCCATTCATTTCCCCTTATTTTTAAACTTAATAAACCAAAACATGTTTTTAATGAATGATCATCCTTATTTCATTATTTGGTCGAAAATACTTTTCTTCGATGTATATGTTTACTAAAAATATTTTCAACAATATATTTACTTTTCTAAAATGATTCCTGAAATTAATTTTTTCATGATTTAATTTTTATATAATGGTTTATGTCACAACCCTTTCCTCCAAATATATCGCAATGAGTTAAGAGAGATAATGACCTCCGATTCCTGTCTCTAGTTGTCCACGCATTAGAAACTATCTCTGAGAGTATAACAACTCATTTATAGTAGGAATTATCCTAAATAATATAAATAGGATCATGAGATAATTTAATCAATGACCGTCAACTCAATGATGTATACATAAGTATACAAAAAATAATCCTATAATTCTTGTGAAACTAAAAATCATATAGTTAAAGGTATCCAAATTAAATACCCAAAATAAAAAATTAATGTTTCATCCAATAAACTATCAAAAGGTATGAGCTAGTAATTTATATAAGGGTGCAAGAATTACTCTTTGAAACCTAAAAATTAGTGTTAAAATGATGTTTGTGAAAATAGTTATAATGAGTTTCCAAAAACCAAATTCTCTAATTCACATGTGAAAAGATAATACTAATTAACCTTTGAGAAAAAAGTAAGACCAACAGAACCAAAAAAATGTATAGAAACCAACTCATTCTCACCAAAGATCACTTACCAAATAACACATCCATGTATAATAATGGCATATGAAACATATCGATGAATAATACCCCACACCACTTTCTTAATTACATGTAGCCCTCAGACCCCGACATCATACATCATAGTGCCCCCACCTCTTCCTAAAAATATCACATCACATCATATACCACCAGAATACACCTGGTCTATTATGTCACAACATATCTCAAATCTACTGTAATTTTTTAGTGAACCTAAAATACATCAAACTCATTCCCTCCTCCAACCGTTCACAACCACCTACTATAATACTTATAATCACATGTATACAAATTATAATTGTGCCATCAAATCTCAAAACATCACATGTTGATAGTGGTACTTTTTTCCTCTGGCTATCATAGCTTGTGTATATCACCAACCACTAGAAGATGTGCTAGGGAAAATGGGAATATGGTCATCCATCCTCCCACAAGGATGTTGGGAAAACCACCCCACAAATATATATATATATATAGGTGCCTAAACAGGGTTCCTAAATTTGGTTGTGTTCTTAAAGAAATCATAAGTAAATATTATATATAGATATAATACTATAGACCATCCCACCCCAGGGTTTCAAAATAAAGGTACCAATGAACTCACCACATTCCCTCACTTTCTACTACCTCTAAATTCATAAAAACCCACAATAAACTATAATACCCAACTAATCATCAAATTATATAATAATTATAGTTACATATTATCAAACCATTTTAATTAAAATATAATATTAATTAAACAATTTTTAACACATTAATTTAAAAAGAAAATATATCCATTTAAACCACACAACATGTTATAGTTTGTTTTTAATTTAGATAATCTGTGTTCATTCCAATACATATAGAAAAAATGATCCAAAAAAGAACTCAAAAGGAATCAAAAATTATAATTCAAACAACTACATGAAATTCAACCTTCCATCACATCAGAAAAATAGGTTCATCCCCACTGTATAACCAAACCACAACCACCATCATATCCCCACTACATAACCACATCACATCCTCTACCCCTAATGCATCACAAAAAATAAACTTCCCATACATCACAACATCACTGCCATGTCATAACAAACAACCATAGTATCAAACAAGTAATATCAAACACATAATATTTTTTAGAATGGGAATAAGTTCTTTAATTTAATTCCTATTTTTTATTTATGGGAGTTACCACAAAATCCTTATATCTTAGTAAAACTAATTTATTAGGTTTGTATAAGTTGTTAACAATTTATTTAATACGGTTTCACAAATATCACATAAAATGGGAATCACATAATATATAAAAACCTCAAAAATGGAAATCCAACAACCATTTTATTTGGTGATACAACAACACAGATAGATCAAATACTGAAATATCAAAATGTTATAAAATAATTGGAATCATCCCCCTTACCATTATCTAATAAATTTAAAAAAAACTAATTTATCTTTTTCAATGTGTATTCAAACATTATGTAAATATAAACATATTAACCCATCCCCACATGATATAAAAATGATTAAATAAAGGAATTGGTACATAGAATAAAGGATCCTTGCACAAAATCACTACACTAGAAATAGGGGTGATCATAAAGGAGGAAACCTCTTTGGGGGAACGCGAACCAAGTACAAAAAAATGCTCCTCGACTCCAAGTGATAAAGGATTTAAAACATATGATTTCTAGATAATATAATCCCAAATGAATGAATTAATTACCTTTTCTTTTAAAATATTGAATCTTGAACCACCAAGATTAGTTATGGTTTTAAATTTCCAGTATAATTAGATATCAATATTTTGATGTGGTTTAATAGTTTGAAAGGTCTCTAGAAATTTTAAATATTGTAGATATGATTAATTAGCTTCAATGAGGCTTCAAAATTCATTAATTTAGGAACAAAAACCATTTTTCATCACAGAAACATCAAAATGGGAAAATTTGGAAAATTTGGATGAAAATTGGAAACAATATTCAAAACGAGATGCCATTGGTGATCCACAGTTAGTTCAGAATGAGCCACCATTGGAGATCCAACATTACTTCAAAAATATCCACTATTTATGATCTATAATTAGTTAAAAATGATCTATTATTGGTGATCCATTGTTATTTCAAAATGTGCCACTAGTTTTGATCCACTATTAGTCTAAAATTATCCACCATTGGTAATCCACCATTAGATCAAAATAAACCAACATTATTGATCTATTATTAGTTAAAAATATTACACTCTTGGTGATCCACTATTAGTTCAAAATCAACAACCATTGGTGATCCATCATTAGTTCAAAATGATCCACTGTGGGTGGTCAACCATTAGTTCAAAATGATCCACTATTGTTGTTCCATTGTTATTTCAAAATGAGACTCCTTTTAAAATCCACTATTGGTTAAAAATGATATACCATTTATGATCAACCGTTAGTTAAAAAATATCACCCTTTGGTGATCCACCATTAGTTTAAAATGATCCCCATTTGGTGATACACCATTAGTTCAAAATGATCCACTATTGTTGAGTCACCATTTGTTAAAAATGATCCGCCATTAGTGATCCAATATTAGCCTAAAATTACCCACTATTGGTTGTCCATATTCAGTTGGAAATGAACTACCATTGGTGATACACTATCAGTTCAAAATGATACATCATTGGTGATCCCACATTTGTTCAGAATGAGATTCCAATAATAATCAAGTTTTAGTTCAAAATGATCCCCTATTGAGGATTAAAGACTAGATAAAAGATGTTCTATCATTGGTGATCAACATGTTTCCACTAAAACAACCCATTTTCCTACGAAACACATAAAATATAATATTTCCTTGAATATAATGGGTAAAAAACTCTAGGTTGTTACCTCAGATACCTCTCCAAATATTCCCTCCCAAGAGAATTCAAAAGCAACCTATAATGAAAGATAATAAATATCCAAACAACCATACCGCTAGATTCCTTTAAAGGGTCTCATCATATATAAAACACTGACAATAATTAAAAATTCCAACCCAAGAACCAACAATATCCCTAAAAATTATTCATACATTTACCAATGAGTCAATAAATTCAATCACCCATTTCAAGATACTATTTTCTCTAAGATGAGCTAACTCACCCACTTAGCATTAATCACATTGCAGTTAATGCATCTCGGTTAGGAATCAGGTTCTACCATTTTCATATGTGAGGACACGATCACACATCATACATAAAAATTACTATCACTTCTCAAAGAACAAAAAAAATACGAACACCACATAACAAGAAAATAGAAAAGGAAAATATCAAAAAACAACTTTGGGTATTGGGCATCCATATTTGTATCACACTCCCTATTACACTCCTCTAGGCCACCATGCCTCCATAGCACACAAATCAATAAAAAAATTTATCCATTTAACCACTTCTCTCCACAATCTTGGATCTCTACTTGCCACCCCAAGAATATCACATAAACCTTGAAATCCAACAATCCACCCTTACTGGAATATGAGTCATCATTAATATATTGAAAAAGCTGAGATACATCAAATGCATGTTTGATTCTCGTCAGCCTTAGTGGAAATTAAAACTGATATTCAAACTTTCCAACTCTCCCCAACACCTCCATGGTCCCACAAAACCGAGGAGACTTGTTAATAACCCTTCTAAACTTCCAATTCTCATTTATGGTGGAAACATTAAATAAAACATAGTCCCCAAACTCAATCTACAAGGTCCTACTCCTACAATCAGCATAAGACTTTTAATAATCCTCCACTACTTTCATTCTCTCTCAAACCACCTCATCATTCTATATTATTCTCTACACCACATTAAAACCAACAATTGATGACTCCATAACATCTTTCCAGCACAACGAAGAATGATATATCCTTCCATATAATTACTCAATGGTCCAAGCCAATGGATGACTGATAGCTATTATTATATAAAATCTCATCCAGGAGAAGGTGTCATATGAATGATATGCCAAATTCAAATACCCATTCCAGCAATATGTCCTCTAATGTTTGGATATTTTCCCCAACCTTCTCATCTATATAAGGGTGGATAGTTTTACTAAGGTATAATAGAGTTCCAAAAGAATAAAGTCATCCACTCTAGTCTCATGAGGTAAAACATGCATACCAATATGGGATAATAGACCTTGGGTCTCCATGATTCCTCCCCACATATTTTACATACATATTTTATAAAACATCCCCTTTACATGACAAAGTAGTCACTAGATAGTGAGCTAATTTCATTAACTGGTCCACAATTACACATACAGAATCAAAAACTCCTAGATCTTGGGGATCGTTATGAAAGCATTTATTAAGTTATCATCACATTTCCACTCAATAACATCTAAGGGATACAAAAAACATCTCGAAACATGGTGTTCATCCTTTATCAGCATGAAATTAGGATAATGGTCCACTAACATCTCCATAGCTCATTTCATTCCAGGACACAAAAATTGATCCCACATGACATGTTATATCATGGAAAATTCTATGTGTACCACTAAAGGTGGTAAATTAAACTCATGAAGGACACCCTTTTGTATCACAAAAAAATAGAAAACTCTGATGAAACATCATTTTGGTTATACCATCCCCGACCATCTCTCCAGAGCATTTCCATGACCAATAAGATCACACATCACTTATATCATTGAGTCTCCCCATTGAGACTCTTCTATATACCTCATCAATTATGACTGCACTATCATCTAAAATAATCTACCTCCTCTATCAACCACCCTTGCATCTATGTTCAGGGCTTCCAACTCCTCTATCTCCCTCCATGAATTTGTAAAATCCTGAACTACATCCTTTTGTGACTTGATACTAAAAGAATCATCCATGAAATTCCCCTTTTCTAATGTTTGAAAGATCTCAAAATCCGAGTCCTAAATAAACTCCATCTAAACCCACTATTGGATATTCATATAATGCAGAGAAAATGAATAACTCAAACTATTGTCATCTATAGATATTTTAATGTCATCTCAAATGAATTAATTTATCCTGAACATCAGAAACAACACAAGTGGTACTAGCTCTAGATCGTTGGTTTCATAGTTATTCCCATGAGGGAATCATTGACTATAACCTTAATATATCACTACATCATTCTACATAAATACACATATTGATCCCATATGGGACATATCATATAAAACCTCAAAAAAACACACTCACCTCTGGTAATTGATGAACTAGAGCACATACCTACATTGCCTTTATATGGTGAAATATTTCATAACAGTGATCATTCAAGATACAATCATGGTCCTTCTTAGTTGACTCCATTAAAAGTGTTGAAACTCAAATGAAATTAGTCTCAAATCAATGATAATATCCAGTGATACCAAGGAATCTGTAAACCACTTTCACATTCTTGGATACTTCCCAAAAAATAGTTATTTCCTTTGAAGGGTCCATTGGTACACCTTTCTAAGATGCCACATTCCAGATGAAATGAACCTCTCATGTCTAAATTAAAAACTTGGAAAACATTCCCTAGGATTTGTGGTGTCAAAGAACCTATAAGACAACTCTGAGATGATCAATAAGCTAATATCCTAAATTCATGTAGATCACTATATCATCAGTGAATATGATGATAAACCAATCCAAGAACATACATAACATAGATTAAATAAAGCCCATGAACAAATATAGTGCATTAGTAACACCAAAATAAATGAACATGAACTCAAAGTGTCCATACCTGCATCTGAAGGAAGTCTTATGGATATATCCATCCATCACCCTTATCTAGTGACATTCAAATTATAGATCAATCTTGGAGAACCAACAAGCAACCCTCAAATGGGATAAAATATCACTAATAGGGAATAGGATGGTGATTCTTGATCATCACCTTGTTCAACCGTTTTAGTCTATGAATAACCTCATTCTACCCTTAGCCTTCTGATAAATTAACACTTGATAACCTTGTGGTGATACACTAGGTTGGATCAAACCCCTATTATTCAGATCAGCTAATTGAATCCTCAACTCCCACAACTCACAAGGATCTAACCTATAGAGATCCAAATAAATGAAAGAAACACCAGGATGCTAGTATATTCTAAAATCAACATTGTGTAGGGGGTATCTCCACAATATGATTATGGAAAACTTCCATAGACTCCCTGACAATAATGAAAGCCACCTCTTTTCTGATTTTTACTTATTCATAGGAAACACAACCACTGAGGAAATAAATCCCTCTAAATGAAAAATTACCACCAAGAAACCCCTCTCAACAAAACTATACATGAATTTAATAACTAAATCGAAGAACAAAAATCTAATCCAGATGAAATCGATTACAAGAATCACAAAATACAACTAGTAGATGTTAAGTTTTATATCATATTGTTTTATATGATGTATAAAAACAACCATACATGAGTAATTCTACCCTATAATCAATGAACTTCCCCATCACACATCAAATGAGCTAGCCTAGTGTCTAATTAGAGTAGTCCTCACTAGGTTCATGGGAATAATCTATATGTCTAGTTCCAAAACATGGACTATAGATGTCAAAAAAATGAGCGTAAAGCTCCTGATTAAAAAAATTCACAAATAAGGGTGAATGATAAACTAAGAATATATTGAATGATCTCTGGCCAATCTATTTTTGCTACCTCCACCTCCTAAAACTAATCAAGCCCTAATTGACTACATCTCAGTCAAATACAACCTCTATGATCACGCTCAGGTTTAGGTACCTAAGGGAGATATGCATCTTCATTTCTAACTCCTCTTACCACATCTGATCTCGGTGGAGCATAAGCCTATTAATCCTCCACTACATGATCCACACATGGACAACTAATAGTATCCATATCGGAAAATAGAAACAATATTTTACATATCCTCGTTGTACTTAATTTTATTGTGTTTTCTTTAATTTGTTTTAACTTACTTATACATTCCAACATACAAACCCACTGAATTAAAATAAGAAAACAGGTATTCACAATGCAGGTGCGTCAATTAATTCTCTACCATTCATGTGGTGACACCTCACTTAGTCATTCAAAAAGCTCAAAGTTCATTTAGTGGATCATGGTGGCCCTAAAATCCCATATCCTAGAAAGTCTCCTTGGACTGTGTTATGAACCAACTTAAAATTGATCTATTTCTATACAAACCCATGAAATAAAAACATTGGAAAACTCTGAATTACAATCAATATCTCAATAATAATCTCTGATACCACTCTATCATGACTCCCACCCGCCAAATATACAATAATGAAGTGATACAGATAATGTCCCCAGAGTCTTTCCTTCAGTAGTCCCTGAGTAGGTGACTAGAACTGGGGGAATAAAAATATCACACAAGGGAGGATTTAAACTTATTTTAAATAGGATATAGATATAAGTTGAATCAATAATAATCAACACCCTAACATGTTCATTATAAATACAAAAAACAAAACCATAATGAATGAGTTAATAAAACTAATATAGTTAAATATCACTAAAGAAAATACCCAAACTAAAAACTAAAAAACACTTCAACTAACAAATGATCTGGGGTATTATGGTCTTCAATGCCCAAAAATTCCCCCAGATGACTAAAAATCTATTTTAAAAGCTTATGGTGAGAATACATGTAAACTCAGTAGTGAAAACCAAAGTCAATCATTAACATGTGAAAAGAGCATATTAATGGACCAGAAAGAGAACCATATGACCAACTACAACATAACAGGTATAATAACCAATGCCATCATCTCCATGTCTCACTCACCAAATAATGCATCAAATATTAATAATGTAATATAAAACTTATCGATGAAGGGTACACTACATTTTTTTCCCACTAATTCATGGTCTTAACACCCTAATGTCGTACATCATGGAGATCTCACACATTCAATATAACATTGGAACGCATCTTATCCAACCCGAAGACACATGTTTCACCACATCACATCTCATAACCAATGTAGTAGGTTATATTGAACAAGAAGGAAATAAAACTCGTTTCAACCTCTTACCATGCATGTCCACCCCCGAAATCTATCTCATCACACCGCTTATGAAGGAACCATGTCCATCACATCTCAACCCATCTTATATAAAAAGTGTATATTTTATGTTATTTTCATTGCAACCAATGCGTATTAGCTATTCCAAAAATTGGGATTGGGAAAGAGAGTGTATGCATCTATCCATCCTCCCACAATGACGTTAGAAAAATGAAATCCAAATAAATATATATAAATGGTTTTAGAACACGTTTCTTGATTTAGGTTGTGTACAAAAATAAGTCAAAATAAAATAAAATTTATATATAATAGCTACACACAAACCCAACGTAGGGGTTCACAACCATGTTATCAACTGATTCACAACACTCACTCACTTTATGTAGACTCTAAATGCATAAAACCTCACAAAATCTGCAATCCCCAAAAGATATTTAATTTAAATAAATTTTAAAGATTATATGTTATCAACTAATTTGAATTAAAATATTCAATAAATTAGACATATTACATCTCATTAATTTATATTTAACATCCCATTATTTAAACCACACTGCCTGTCAATATTTATTCTTGTGTTAGAAAATCTGTGTTAACTCCATACTACTTAGGAGAATATCATACCATGTAACACAATAGGTATAAAAACTAAAAATTATAATAAATACATACAATTATACCTTCATTAACTTCAAAAACACATTTCATCCCCATTTCACAACCACACTGAAAATTCTGTCATAGCCCCACTGCACAACAACATCACATCCACTACCTCCACAAGCATTAAAACAGAGCCACTACCCATGCATCACTTAAACACAACCAATAATTTAAACAAAACGTCATCCATAAACATGTTACAACACACACATATCATTGTATTCATGGTTTATATGGGATTCCATTAAATTAAACTTCGTTATTTAACAACATTATCATATAATCAATATATTCATCTACAACCAATTCATTAGCCGTTTATAATTTGTTGACCATCATATTATGGTGGTTTCCCAATATTGACACAAAATTGGAATCACAACATACATAAAGAACAAAAATATTGTAGAAATTGGTGACCATGATCTTCATTTATTGAAAAATATATATAGATCTAGTATTGATGTATCAAAAAAAATATAAAAGTTTGTAAAACATCCCCATTACTATTAAAAAATTCATTTATCATCATTAATCTTGATGAAACCATTCAAAATATATAAACATACGAACTCCTCCCAACATGATACACATAAGGAAGAAATGAAGGAATTACTATTTGGTATATGGGATCCTTATACCAACTTGTTTCACCCGAAATAGGGGTTTCTCATATAGGTGGAAACTTCTTAGGGGGTACTAGAACCAACAATAGAAAAAATTCTCCAATACTCCATGGGAATAAGGATTTGGAATGTCCCGTCTCAATAGAATGTAATATTCAAGAAGTTGTAGATATCACATCCATTTTGAAATATTAGATCTTCAATCCCATGATTAGATATCATTTTAATTGGCTAATGAAGTCAAATATTATTAAATTGACACGGTTTAAGAATTTGAAAGGTATCATGAATTTTGAGAAAAATTAATATTGATTCATTTCCCTTTGAAGAAGATTTAAAATTAATTAATTTTTTAATTATAACCATTTTTCAAATAATCTCTAAAAAGGAAAAATATAGATTTTTTTATAAAAATGAAAACACAATTTGGAATGAGCTATAGATGGAGATCCATTGTTTTTTCAAATTGATCAATTGTTATTAAAATATGATCCACCGTTTGTGTTCCACCATTAGTAAAAATTGATCCACCATTAGTGATCCACCATCATTTCTAAATGATATTCTATTTGAGATCCATCGTTACTTTAAAATGAGCCTCCATTGGTAATACATCATTAGTTCTGTAACACCCTTGATTCTATGAGAAATATTTTGTTTTTATGTTTCATCAAAGTAATCTATCACTAAAATCATCATTTTTCTGGCATTCATTATACGCATGAGCAACCTTCCTCGATATCTTGCATTGTATGCAATTCCGAGTTTCACTAAAGAACGATATGTTATTAAAATATTATATAAACTAGCCGTTATGAATAGTAATACCCACTTTTTGAAATTTTATAAATTTTATCCTTCAAAATGGGTTTAATTTTTGGATTCAGAGTATCGAAATTAGCCTAGGGTGAATTTTTTTTTTTTCTGAAAACTTTCAATTTTTGATGAATAGTGAAAACACTGAGTTATTGGTTAAAACCGACTTTGTATTTAAATAATCATTTTTTATTTAAATTTATTTTAGGTAAAAATAGATACATAATACCTATATAATTTCAATTTAATTCATTGGAGTAATTTGATAATAATTTTAGATATATAAAAATTTTATTGAACTTTTCACTGTCTTTTACCCACCTCCTAGGAGAATTTGAAAATTTACATAAAATGCAATTTTACTTATTCTGTGAGTGAAATTTCGAAAATCCAAGGGACATGGTTAATATCAAGGAGTAAAATTTAGTTCAATAAGATAAAAATAATTTTTGGTGAATACTAACTTTTTAGTTTTTTTACCACGGTTAAAAGTAAATAGTTTAATTAAGGGTAAAAATTATATTATTATTACCCTAAAATATGTCCTAATTATATTGGATAAGTGTAATTCAACTAAAAATAACCTTAGGAATTAAATATTACCCTTTAGGTCCAGTTGGATTAGATTAGGACACTTATTATTATTTTATTTAAAGAAGAGTTAAAAGAGTTAAAATCAATGTTTAATAACTAAAAAAAATTTAATATAGGGTTATACATAATATAAATTCGACAATAAATATTCATCATAAAGATAAAATGATTTCATACCTAATTTAATTTTATTTATAATTTTTAGACATTAAATAATTTAATTTATATATGACACAATGATGATGCAATAATTACCTTATTAATGAAATATTAACATAATTGATGTTATAAATACCCAAATAAATGTAATTTGGGACTTTTTTAATTAAACTAATTTTTAAGGTTATTATGACATGTTATTATTGATTTAATTAACTTTTTTCGATCTATTCATGCTGTAATTATTTTCAAAAAAATATATTACCAAATAGTGTCAAAATTGACATAAAGTAGTTTTTAAAACAAATATTATATTATTAATTGTTATTTTATTCCTAAAAATCTATGTTTAGGCCAAAAGACTTAGAAAAGGTTATATATATTAATAATGAACCACATTGGGTTATTTTGGCTTGTTATAGTATGTGAATTAACCATATAGTGTAAGAAAAAAAAAGACATGGAAAAAGTTAAAATATTTAACTTAGAGTTAAATCTAAATGATAAGGTTAAAATAGTATCCTAAGCTTGTCTAAAACCAGTTGGTTGAGAGAAGTTCTACCCAAAACCACCTTATCATTGAATGAAATAAATTGTGAGATATTAAAAACCCAATATGACTTTATTATAAAATAATATTTTAAGTTTTTTCTAAAGTGCCCCTCTCCTCCCTTATAAAAGGGAACCTCCTCTCTCTCCTCCTACCACCACTTTGAGCCTTCAATATCGGCCAACCCCTGACAATGTATCTTCTTCAATTCCCTAGAAACATCCTAAAGGTCCTGGTGTTCTTTAAAGACAATCTTTAGTGCCCTAAGAGTATGTTAAGAAGAGGGGCTTCAAAGAAGAGGTAATGTCCTTTACCAATTCATTCCAATTTATTTCTTCTTCAAACTATTATTATTCATTATTTTCATCATAAATTAATAACATAAGTATCACTAATATACTGATATGTTTTTATAAATATTAATCAAACCATTTTAACCTTCTATCCGTCCTATGGAAAATTAAATCACCACGCGTGCATACGTACGGAATACCGTCTCCACGCCGTGGTGTAATATGTTTTCCACCACCACCTTACATGGATGGGTATAATGGTGTAAGGAATAAATATATATTATTATTATAACATTATACTAATTTTTAGACATTCCATATTCCACTCCAATACCATTCAATAGTTATTGGAACAATATCATCTCTTGTGCGTTCGTATGACCTACCATCTCCACAATGTGATGCGACTCATTCTACATTATCTTCATTGAATAATGATTATATAAATGAATTTAATGAATAAATATGATATATATTACAGTAATAAGATTCTGTAAATGAGGTATCTATAACCATAAAAGAGGGATAATAATCTATTCAACAAAACAGGCATAAGAACATAAAACAATGAACACCCAAATAACAAGTAATAATGAAATATTACTAATATGAAGATATGAATATGACCATATATGATATCATAACAATGAATATTATTATGTAATAAGTCAATGACATTATTTAAATCATTTTACAGGAGTTTCGAATACGTACAAAGCATAAAATCTCAAAATCCTATTTTTATCCGAGATTGTTTATACTTTGGTATTTACTGGGGTGTATTTATCATCCACATCCATGTTTCGTCAATTTGAAATATAATTTATATCCTCCTATAATTTTCTAAATCCAATATTACTCATTGGTGAGTTTTTAGTAAAAGTTATGAAAGGAATCATTTTTCGTTTTTAGTACGACATACTTTTTGACTTTTCCGGCCAAAGTACAAGAAAAATTTTATTTTAACTTATACGGTATGAATGGATTACATGATTTCATAGAACTTTATTTCCATGAATATTACATTACAAGTTTTAATGATTATTTTTAATCAACTTCTTTTAGTTTAAAATTGTATGACATGTTAAGAAAAGAAAAATGTTTTTGAAGTATAAAGGATATTTTCCTCAAGAATGGAGTTCAAGCATTTTATCAAAATTATTTTCCATCTAAGATATTATAGGGTTCTGTTTCTATCCCTATTTTTATATTGATTTGATTATGTTATGATGGAATTATTTTTATGATTTCCTTTTATCTTATATGGATTAATTTATGATGGAATAATGTTTAAGAATCCCATTTTTATTACATGGGTTATGCTATGATGTATGATTTATGATCTTATGTCACACATAATAATGGTATCATTATGATATGGGTGGGACCTATATCCCCCTCCAATGCATTGGGTAATGATTTATATCTCATGAGATAGACATGGCTGGATTGGAAGGTTTATCTGGTTCAATGATACAGGACTGAAACAAGGAGTGAACTCGGTTCAGAAATGGACTTTGTCTGCTATGATAGTCTTGGCAATGAGTCTTGACTACTAAGAAATGATTCTATATGATTATGTGTGTATGACACAAAGTATCATATTATCATTATTGGGATTACATTTCACTACCATGATTTATCCAATGAAATGATATTATGATCTCTTTTTCAGGTTAAGATTTTCAAAATGTTATGTTATTATAAATATGATTTGATTGATATTTCTTTTGTTTACCCTTACTGAGCATTTGAGATCACCCTTTTGTATGTTTTCTTTTCCCCAGGTCAGGAATAAGGGTATTAAGTAAGATATTCCAAAAGGGACTCTAGATATGATAAAATAAAAGGGAGATAGTGTAGATGATTTATGAACTAGTTGTTTATATTTCCCAGTTTCTAAAGACATTATACCTATACGGTCCTTTCATGGTTTTGTCATATGTTGTAATAAGTGTGCTTCAATTTTGAAGTAATAAAGATGTATGTAATTTATAGGTCATTATATGTTCAAAATTATATACCCTTGGAAATCCATTGGTACTTCATAAATAAAAACTATTAATGATCCAAAATTAGTTCATAATGAGCTACCATTGGTGATCCATCATTAGTTTAAAATGATGGGCCCTTGGTAACTATATATTAGTTCAAAATTAACTACCATTGGTGATCCACCATGAGTTATAATTTATTCATTATTAATGATCACAAATAGTTAAAAATGATCCATAATTTGTGATCCATAGTTAGTTTAAAATGAGACACCATTAGTAATATATCATTAGTTCATAATGATCCACCATCAGTGATCCTAAATTAGTTTAAAATGAGCTACCATTGGTGATCCACTATTTTTTCAAATTGATCCACCGTCGATGATCCATAGTTTTTTACAAATGGTCCACAATTTTTGATTCAAAATTAGTTAAAAAGGATCCACCATTGGGGATCCATAGTTAGTTAAAAATGATCCACCACTGGTGAGCCACTTTTAGTTCTAAATAATCCACCATTAGTGATCCATAGTGCATTAAAAAATATCAATTATGGGTGTTCAATTTTTATTTAAAAATGAGCTTCATTTATTGATAAAAAATGAGTTGAAAATTTTGAAAATAGGTGATCCACAGTTATGTCAATAATTATAAACCATTGGTGATCCAATTCAATAATCTATAACATAGATTTTCCCATAGAACACTGGAAATAGTAGATTCCCCATTAGGTAATGGTAAGAACTTCTAGGATGCTACATTTTAAATTAAATCTTTTTTTAATTTTCTAAACATAGTAATTTTGAGATTTTTTAAAAAAAATATTTGAAAGGAGATATTTCATTTAATTTATATGTAAATAATAAAATTTCATTCCTCTATGATCACTAAATGATTTTATTCTTCATTTATACAATTCCAAATTTCTTTTCAAATTATTTTTTTGATAACATTATGGGAATATTTTTATTTTAAATATGTGATTTAAAATGTTAATGTATAGTTTCCTAAATAAATATTCCTAGTGATCATTAAAGGTTATTTCATCTTTGCTGAAATCCTTTGAAGTTACTTATTAATTATATATTATAAAATCCAATGACACCATCTTTATTATTTCTCTGAATGGTTGATGATTATGATTATGAGAATATTATGAACCCCATTCCTTTTTTGATGGGTTATTCTATGATAAATTGATTAAATTTTATGAAACCCTTTTATTTTACATGGGTTATTCTATGATGATATGTTAAGGAAAAAACATTATGGGTTATGATATGTTGAATGTTTCATTATCTTGTAACTTTCATGTGTATTAATTTCCTTATGTGACTAGTGATATAGAAATTATATACCTCTAAAATACATTGTCAAAATTATGATAATTGATGAGGTAAATATGTTATGTGTGAACCTGATTTAATATTAATAATTTCATTCATGAACTTGGATTTGATCCCCATAATTTTATGCATGGACTTTACTTTAATGTCTGTAATATTATGCATGGAGCTTTTTCTATATCCATCTATTTATACAAGGTCCAAATTTCATGTACTAGATGTAATAATAGGAACAATTTATATTTAAACATTATCATAATTATATAAGAATATGTTTTTTCCATATTCCACTTTTTATGTTATGCTCTCATGTCTCAGGTTTTTTTACTCCGTTATTATTCATTTCCTTTGACCTATAATTTTATATGTCAGGAAACAAGATTTATGTCTTTATTATAAAGGTTATGGTATTAAAATGTTTGTATCATGTTCTTATACCTTTATAATCATGTTGTAATTCTATCTCCCTTGAGCATTTGTGCTCACCATTTCTAATGTTTTCTTTTCCTAATGTTATGAAGAACAATATTAAGTATAAAATACCTAAGAATGGTCATTGATATGAAGAAATAAGTGGGAGATTATGTATATCACTTATTAACCACTTGTTCTCATACCCATGATTCTAAATAAACATGACATATATGTTTACATAATGGGATATTACATTATGTAATGAATATTCATCTAAAATTAAGTCATATTTATGTATGAAAATTTTGTGCCTTTGTATATCTTGTACAAAAAACATCTAAGAATATAAAAATTTGAACATGATCAGATGGTCAAATAAATACAAAAAATAGAATATATGTACCAGGGATGACTACTAAATGAATTAATATGATTGGATCTATTGAAATACTATTTTTGTCATTTTGGGTTAATGAAAAATTTATTTATTGAAAAAATAATTTATGAGAGGGGTATTGGTTATTCATTTATGTACTATATGTTTAATCACCCTAAAAAATGGGGTACCCAAAGAAAAGGTATTATCATTAGTAATAGTTGAAGATTATTTATGGTAATTAAAATATTCAAGGTATGTTGTTTCTAAAATTTAATAGATGTATTAAATGATATCTATAATTCTATATATTCAAGATAATCAAGAGTGTCAAAAAAAGTTATTGGAAAAGAGTAGAAACTTAGTATAATATTGTGGATAGACATAAGATTGTAGATCACTGTGTCACTTGGTACCCTATTTTAAACATAATCAAGAACCACAAAGTTAAAAAATATGCAATTTATTTTACATAGAAAACATTTTATAGAGGACACACAATGTGAATTCTAGAGGAGACCGTACCATTGGATGAAGTAGACTCTTTTGGTTTATGGTTGGGTATAAATTTTTAAATTAAGGAATTGATATGTGGAATGTGATAATATGAATCAAGACATATATTGTAATATAATATATGATATGAAATGATATTATGTGACTTCACGAATGTTTTGATCATTAACAGGATGAGTTTTGGGCCTTAAAAGTTTTCATCATAACAAGAGGGTCAAATTTCATAATGATACAAGGTTTTAAAAAAGGAATTTATCCTTCATAGTTTAAGGATATGAATAAAGATAATTAATTTATTTAGGTTATTATTTTATGATAAATATATTATATAATAGAGTTTATTTATATAACATTTTATATATGGAATACTGTATAATTTCATGAGACAAAAAAAATATTTATTTTAGACTGAAAATTTAATCCTCAATGAAATAAATTGGAGTGCTAATATTAGAATTTGAATTTTTTCCTTATAAAAGTGATTTGGGAATAACAAAATATATTGTGGTAATTAGAATCATGACATATGTATATATATAAGTGATGATTTGATACTAGTACATGGTTTCTAGAGGAAAACTGTAGTGAATTTAGTAGTCTAATATATACTAGGATAGAATATATTGTAGAAAAATAATATAAAATTAAACTATAAGATACCATTGAATTGATCTATCACAGAAACATGTAAGGAGTCTAAGTTATCATAAACTTAAAAATTGAATGTAGTTTAACATCATATAGGAGAGATCATACACCATGTTTCTTAAGGTAATATAATGAGGACCATTTTCATATTGTCTATTGTTACATCAAAATGATTACATGGCATGTAGTTTAATTTTATTATATGAGGACTTTACATCCATTTTGCATTCACAAAAAGCATTTATTTTTTAATCACATTCTTAAGTGATATGATATTCCCCAAATACATTATTATCAAGGATTACACTTTATTATAAAATAATATTTGTATACAGTAAAGCCATATTAAATCATTTACAATGTAAAATATTAATTTCAAGGAATCATTGGTGCTTTAAAATAAAAACTCCAACACTACTTGAAAAAATTAGTAGTCTAATATATCATTTTAAAATGATTATTCCATTTTTTTTATATTACCCCATGGTTTTAGAGATACAGAATCGTTTTCATTAACACACACTGGACCATTAAACTAAATTTTTGACATTTTTAATTTGGTTAATTAATCATAGTTTTTTTTATTATGAGAATTATTTTTAATATCAATTTCTAATAAATTAATTACTCAATGAATTTTAGAGTTTTTTGTTACTGTTTTAGTTTTTTTAATAGAAGTGTGATAAGACCATGGTGAATTGAATAATGTGTTTGGCCTTGATTTTTTATCAATTGACATCACATTCTATATTATATTTGATAATTTTTTTTAAAAACTATATCTCTCCATTGGAAGATGTGTACTTGTTGGATAAATGGTAGTGTTGGAAGTTTAGATTTATATTTATCAATTTCAACTCATGTATGGAAAAATATGTTCCCTTTTCTATAAATATATCTTGTTAAAGTGTGAATATGGAAATGAATTATATTTTTGGAATTAAATAATATTAATTGCAATAATAACATTTTAGGAGCTGATTCATCCAAATTGGTCAAGAAATACTTGGTACTGAGGATGAATGTTTCATATTATTTTTTCTACTAATGGATGTGAGCCCGAGACATGAAAAATCTGTGTATAAAATAGACAATATAACATTTCTAGGTGAAACATCTCAAGTTTTTATTTATAAAATTATAATTAATTTTTAAGACATAATATTTCATTATGATATTCATACAGTGTTGTATCATCAATTCCTGAATGTAATTGGGCCTTTGACCAAGTTTGTGAGTTTTTCTCCAATTCATTGAGTGCATAATATTCCAACACTAACTATGTTCATATCCGTTGGGGCCTATCTCCCCTATGTTCACATTAATATGTAATAATTGAAACAATTATTATAATTTTTTTGTTGACGTTGAACTACAATGAATGATTATGTCCAAAACCAACATATAAAAATATTTCTACCTTTCATGATCAAATTAGAGATCCCTAAATAAGTAAAATTCCTCTATCAGTGATTTATAATTTTGTTATTTGAGAAAATAGTGGTGGAGAAACATTACAGGATTTATATTGGAATTTATTTCATCCAATCACTCTATTTATTCATTGTATATGGGATTCACTACCATTCAATGTGACACAGGTTTAATTACCCCATAATTATATGAGTTAGTGAATGTTTACTAATATTTTATAATAGGAAAATTGAATTTTTTTGAAATCATTACTTCTATGAAACCTATAAAAATGTGGGGAATTAATGGATTACTAATCATGTATAACATAAAATGGGTTTTAGATCTTATTTAAGAATGGAGTATTCTATATTGATATAATTAACAACCAACACTAAAGAAATATTAATATTAATGTAATTAATATAAATATGTATTTTATTCTCTAATAATATGATTAAATATTTTTATTATAAATCATTATTAGAGTATATTTCTTTAAAGATGAATAGACATTGAAGGAGAATATTTATATAGAATGAGTGAAAATTCTGATGTTGGACCTATTATATTTATAATCCATTATACTTCTGTCAATAAATTTGTGTGATTATCCTTTAAAACGAATCTCCTATATTTTTTATTTTTTATTTATATAAAACAAATCCTTATAGGGTAACTACCTAATGATAATAAATTCCTCCATTATATGATTGATGTATAAGAAATATGAATGTTAATTCATGGTAATTTAAATATGGGAAAAAATAAATTCAATATTGATAGAGTTCTATATCCATTATTTTTAGAATTACATTCAACAAATAATGATTAAGAATAAAATATTAACTGATCAATGTGGGAGACCATATAGACTACATAATATTTTAAATGGCATAAAACGATCAAAATTATAATGAATCATAAAAGTAAATTGTTTTTATCAGTCTTATACCATCTATCATCATCTATAATTGATTAATTGATTTAATATATATTATTATCTATCCCAAAAAACATTTTTTGGATAGGAAAGAATATATATGACCCCTATAGTGTATTATTATAAAGTAATAGTGTTTTCCCTTTAACATACAATATATGATCTGTTGGGGGTGAGAAATATTTTACTAAATTATTAAATGATTCTTTAAAAATATCCTCAGACTTGAATATTACACAATTTTTTATCAATTTTAGGATGAAGAATACATTTCCAATAATTTTCAAAATGATCCCTATAATATATTAATGATTCCCTAAAAACAATTCCACTCCCAAATATTCCAAGGTGGGAGAATGTCATGGAATTGTATTTCATATTGATGTTAACTTTTATTCCACAGTGTTGCACTAGGAATCCAATTAGAATATTATATGTCGCTCCCGACATTCATTTTAATGGGTTGATCATTATCATATTCTTAGTGAACTATTAGTTAATGTTAGAAAAGTTGTCAAATTTCTAGTATGATATCACCATGAATTTATTTACATAACATTCAATTTTCATCCTAACCAATTTATTGATGATAATATTAATTTCTACTAGTATGAGACTATGTAATTATTAATTTTGAAATTCATCCACTTGTAATAGTATAACTATTATGATGATCTATAATATGTGATTTATTTATCATTAAGATCTATATAGATTTCATTATGTCCAGAATATAGATCCATAAATAAAATGACATAAAATTATATTATTTCATTGATCAAGAATAATATAATCAAGAATAGGAAATTACCCAAAAGATGGTAATAGTTTAGGCACTATAAGACAATAAATATATTTATTTATGCTCATTATTCTTAATAATAACAATGTTGACTACCCATTTGTGAAATCAAAACTCTAAATCAGATAAGACCATAATTACATTCCATACCATATCCTCAAACCTGACATCATAGGATATTTGAACTTAAATTATGAATTATTTTTACCCAACTCGTTTTTCAGATTATCATGTTGTTTATATACAACATGGGGTATAAACCTTAATCTCTATATAACTCTGATAGATTAATTATCAATATCATTTAAAAACACAGTAAATTTCTCTTTCTTTTTTGGAGTAATGGGTAATCTGATTGAATTTGGAAATAATTCTCCAAAATAACATAAATTATGATGAATAATCTCATGGATAGTTTTCATGATACCTTTTTCTATAGTTGGGGGAGAATCATCATGTTATTCCCTTTTTAGATAAGAAAATTTAGAGTATTTTCCTCTGAATTTCATATTTTGTAGTGTTGTCTTCAATATTCCTTATCCATTAAGGGAATCATAATTGAAGAAGTTGTTGTTAGATCTTGGTAGATTTCATTCCACTACAAAGGATATTATTTTAATAGAGGAATTAGATGCTATTATTTTCATAATCTTTCTATATTGATACATTATTCAATAAAATCCCTTCAATCATGTTGATTTTGTATTAGTTATATGAAATTATTTCTATATTCATAACCTGTGATGCTCTACTCACACTATATGAATGAATTGATCTCTCTTATAGTAGCGGTGGGTGTTAAAATTAACAAATCTAGTTAAACCATATAGGATAATATATTCTTTAGATAATTTTTTACATTATTTATGGATTATATTATGCATTCTTATATTTCAATTGATTTCATTAGTATAATGAATGGGAAAAAATGATCCTTTATATTAATTCATTCCATAAATCATTAGTTTTCAATATTAATTAATTTTGAGATACCAATTTTTTTTCTACTACCATTGAGGATGAATTAACTCCCTTATGTAATAAAAAACCTCAATTTTATGAGTCTCACATGTTTCAAAGGGTAATTTATTAGAACAATTTAGTAATACTTTCTCATTAATTTATTAATTCATCCATTTAATGTATTATAATGGATGATAAAATAAATATTCAACCAATTTTTTCATAAAATAGAGTTGAATGAGCTATCTAGAATGGAATCCATGAAAATGATGTATTGGACAGTTTAATTTGATTTCATTCTCAATAAGATATTCCAAATGGGTTTCTACTCATTGTTTCAAAAAATGATATTCTCATCATGTATGGGGATAAATAATTTTCCTTTAATGTAATATATTTGAATGATTGAGATAGGATATGTATTATCCCTGAACTATTATCTAATAATTCTTAATAAACTTTCACTTCATTTTGAAAATAGGACACATGGAAGGGCTTCATATTTGACTATTTCATTAATTAATGTTATTTTTAAATAATTTAAAATAAAATTTTTTATTAATAAAATTCATTTTACTTGTGATAATACTATTCCACATTTACCTCAATACCAAATTTTAATGAATTTATTTGGGTTTTTATGATACGCAGCATAGTCCCCTCTATATTCAATAAGAATCCATAATTTAATCATTCCATTTTACCATGAAATAATTTTTTAACATGTTATGCTTATGGACTAGGGTACTAGGTCTTTTCCATAAATACGATCTATAACATTATTCAACATGGCTTTATGGTATTTCGAGTATGAAAATACCATGTTCAAGTACCATGGTTGATGTATAACAAAAATACTACAAGAACAAGGATATACAATTCTATAAAACAAGATAAATATAGATATCCAAATAAATAATCAATAAATATAATAAGTGTATTATTTGATCTACATATCTTCAAATCAAGAGGATAATATTATTTATATTTTCTCTTTAACTTTATTTTAGTTTCCTCAAAATATATTAAATAATCTAGAATGGATTCTAAAATCTTTTTAGGCCATGGTTTTGTCAACTCCTATACTGAAGGACTCTAATTTAGTAATATTGAGAGAAATATATTTCATAAAAATACTCTATACCTTTATACGAATATTTTTTTAACATTGAAAGATAATTCAATGTCCATTGTCTAAACATTATTCCATTTGGTAGAGTGGATTCAATCCTCCCATTTCTTGTTGTATAAATTCTAATGGAATTAAATGATTTTGGGACTTATAAAGATTCCTTTGTATGATTGATAGTTCATTAAAATTAGTGGAGTCAACTTCAGAAAGACATTGAAGTCTAGGAATTTCAAATACAGATACATTTTGATAATGGTTTATTAATATTTTTTCACATAATATTTATTGTAAATTATTAATTTAATTCTAGGTAGTAATTTTTTTTCAATTTATATGTAATTATGGCTATAAATTTATACAAAACATCTTATTCATTTATAGTGGAATCAAACACATTAGTTAATTCCACCTTTTGTGCATCCATTGTTACCCATCCATCATTAACCAATTTCTAATGTACACGCTTGCAATTGAATTAATAAATAATTTTATTCTATAATATTCAATGGAAAGGTGTATTATTTCATTGATTATTGGTACATTCCATTATGAGCATCCCCATATCTTGTACTATGATCATATTTGTCTCATTATACAAGAAGTAGTACCCATGACCTTCTTTATTTCTATGTAAATATAATTTATTTTAATTTTGTAACAATTCATTATTTAATGGGTAAATAAGTGTGTATTATGGATTTGGATTATGGATCACATATTTTTATTTCTATCATTGAGGATTAGCTGATAGTGTGACCTAAAAAAATACTAATATTGGATTTTACAACGGTGTTGTTTTTTATTTAATGTAACATTTTTAATTTTTATATTCCCATTTTTTATGAGAGTAGTGTTTATTGATGATTTTCATTTGATTGATTACTTCAATATTACATGTGATGTATTATTTTATTAATTTCAATAATCATCTATTGTATTTGTTTTGGATTATCATAATTCCTAACTCATTGAGAAACAATTCCATACATAACAATAAAATATGCACCAAGTTTAATTATATAACCCAGAGTTTTGTTAAGACCTTCCATAATGTAATGGTATTAATGAATCTTTTATTTTTTATTTTATAATCATTTTTATGGTCACTACTATATTCATTTATGATCATTCAGATAAAAATTTCTAACACAATCAATATTAAAAATCACAAATAAATAATAAAAAATAATATAAAAAATTACCATGAAAAAACCTAGAACCTATGAACTATTGTCTCTTATTTTATGGGGGATCCCAAGATCAGGACATTACTAGATGATAAATGAGTATGGTTTTACATTCTATCCTTCATATCATTAGTGATTGAAAAATCTGGGTTGATGTTGTTAAGTGGTGGAGGAATGAGCTCAATACATCAATGATATAGCCTCTTCTATAACATTAATGGTGAAATAACTTCTTAAACCATTGTTAGTAAAGTTGTATAAATTATAATAACTTTATATTATTGCAATTTACCATGTATTGGAGTATATCCTAATGAGATGACCTAAACTATCATCATCATCATCATTGTTATAAATTTATTCAAGAAAAAAGCAAGAGAATGAAAGATTGAGGGTCATGTATCACCAGGAATAGGGGATCTAAAATAATGGAGACCTTTGGCCTGGTCGTGAATTAAATTCACCCCCTCTGGCATCAAGGAGGTGGAACTAGAGAGGAAGGTGAAATCAGATCCATGGATGGAAAGTGATGCCATATAATCCGAGACATTATTCCCATCTCTTCATGTATGTGTAACTTGCATTTAATTCTTCAGGAAGTCCTTATATCTCTTAATAGAGTACATGACTGACAAGGGGATGGATCCTCTATCCAGTAGGGAGTTGTGGATGATCTTCGAGTCAGTTTCTACATGGTATATGTCCATATTTTTCTGATTACAGAAGTTGAGCCCAGCGAGGAGTCCCTTGGCCTCCACTTGAAGTGTGAATCCTTTACCAAAGTGAGACGTGAATGAAAAAATCTCACCCCCTTACGAATTAAAAACCACTCATCCTTGAAAGATTCCAAAGTTTCATGATCCATCAATGTTATGCTTTAAAACTTCGACTTGGGGGTTCCATATTACTAACTTCCCTTGCACACCCACCATGGGGATTGCCTTCTCAGGGAAGCCTACAATATTCGAAGGTAGGGAGATTCCCGCCATCCCGTGATAATGGTAACCATATCCACTATTATGAATTTAGTTCGCATGATGGACAGCCTCCATAATGAGTTTCGACCCTCATATCTTGCTTTATTCCACACCTTCCAAAGACAACAACATCCAGCTTTAAAAACTACTAAATGCGCCATCCACTCTGGTCCCTTATCCGGAGTTTACTGGAACCATCTCTCAAGTATCACAAACCCTCAAAGCTCATTGGAGGGTAACTCTATAGATATACCAAAAAACATCCATAAGACATTATCCCATTCTCTTTTGAAGAATATATGATTGGTGGTCTCCTCACTTTTGTTGCTATAGCACTAGCACTAGGAGGCAAGAATGATACCCAATTTCATGATGCTCTCATCGGAAGGGATCGATAATTTCCTAACACTCTAGACAAGAATTTTTTATTTAGATGGAATGTTGTTGCACCACGTTCGCTCAAAACAATTTTCCTACTTAGCATGGGGGAGTGAAATCCTGCAAAGGTACTTAACGGTGAACTTTCCCAAATGGGAAGGAGTAAACACACACTTTTCTGGCTTTGAGAAGATGTCGATAGAATCAAAGATGTATTTATGTTCCTTGTCCAATAATGCTTTAACGAAATCTGGATACAAGATCGCCTCATTAAAGGTAATTTTGGGGGTCGGGCACCCCAGGAAGCCATGATCGGAGCCCGCCCAGTTTCTACTCAAGAGTGGGATACTTCCATCTCCCACGATCCAGTGGGAATGTTGCTAGAAGTTTGAAACCCGAGGAAAAATCATCTTCCAGAAGGTGGTTCCGTGGAAACTATGATAATGTTCAACTCTCATTAAAATATGAACCCCTTTTTAGTGAGGTAGATCAGCAACAAAAATGTGATAATTATGAATTTTTCAATGTTATAAGGGGAACTATCTAATTGATTCTCTGAATTAATTTATAGAAGTCAATAAATCACTTAATTAAATTTTTAATACCACTCCCCAACATTGAGTATCATAAAATTCTATGATGTATGGTGGTATGATAACTTGTAATTAACTATTAACATTTACATGATCAGTGAACACTTTCCTTTTGGGAATATATATTTGTGATGTGATCCGAAATCTTGGTCATTTCATTGATTCTGGGTTCATGAACCTTCTCATAGTACCTCAGTGTGAGTGTTATTTTTAGTTTCATGATTATAGAAACCCTAATTTTTCTTACATGACTATTAAATCAAATCAAATGTAAAAAAATAGCATTACAAAACTCTGATCCAAAGATTTAGTGTATTGGGAAATTTAGGACCATATATTACTTGTACATAACAAAACATAAAAAATTATTTAAGAATATCTTATTTATGCTTATAAATCTAGCATTATTCAAAATACATGTAGTCATCTGAGGATATACACTAAAGTAATGGGTGAGGTAAAATCCCAGTATTAGGATGAATAAAGAAATGAATAAATATAACATGAGGGAGAAAAATCATCATCATAATCATAATATAATAGTAGGATAATTATCATAAAAATGAGAGGAAAAATTTGATAATGGTATGTAATGTGGAAATGCATAAAAAATATATCATGTCTTAATGGGAAAATACAACACATAGATGTGAATAAATATACCAGCATGTTCACACATAACATATCAGAATAATCATAACATAAACATTTTGAAAAAAATATAATAATCTTTCTATGTATTGAATATTACATCATAATATACATCAGATTACCCTATGAATTGTGGGGTTATTAAATTTCAGTCCCACTTATCACATCAGAATAATTACATAATCATGAATGCCAGATACCATGTATATCAATCAAATTCATGAATTAAACCATGTAAAGGAATGGTTTTCATTAGGATTTAATCAACCACTATTTAATTAATAAAATCTTTTTTCCCAAATTTAAATGGTAAAAGAATATATTTGTTATAAGAATCATCATTTTGTGGTGAATGAAAATAACTCAAGAGGATTCTATATGTGTTTTTGAAAGAAGAGTTCTTTTGCAAAATTATCTTTATTTATTATAGACCAAGTTGGAAAAAAGTATATCCTAAAAAATAAATATTTTTAATAATTAAATTGTATATAAATAACATTAAAGTAATGTTCATACTGATTTTTTTAAAATATGGAAATCCCAAAGAAATGGATCTATTTTCGAGAATCCCCTTATTTTATGTCCAAATGCTTTCTTCACTTGCACTTAATATCCTATATAATCAAATTAAATTAATTAATTAATTAATCCATAAAATATTCTAAATGAATTTTACTTTTTATAATTTTATTAGTTTCCATTATGTCTATTTTTATGTTTTATAGTGATCAATTTCATCGTTCTGGGAGTGTTCATTTTCATGGTTTTCTTTAATAGTTCACTTGTATATTAGTATAGTAGTTAGTATAGAGTGAGAATAATTATCCAAAATTTAAATTATAGGTTATAAATAAAAATTTAAATTTTTAAATTGTATAATATATCATATTTTCATATAAGTATGAATCTTTAGATAAAAAGTTAATGATAATGTTTTCATTTATTTTGGTAGTTTTTCGGTCCATCCTAAAATAATTTCATTTTTTTAATATTATGATTATAAATTAGTTATAAAACTAAAATAAAGTTATAATATTATTATTACAATACTTTCTAACCATAATAATGGTTTTATAAACACCCATGATGGTAATAATGGAAAATGGAAACTTGTCGTCCATGAAGGTGGTGAATCAACACAATATGAATGTTATTTTCATTTATATCATAAAATAAGAAGAGAAGAGGTTTTATGAGGGGTATAACATTATCAAAATAATATTTATATTTATATATGATTCTATTGTTATCAGGTCTCTTTGTATAGGGTGTGTGAGGATTGAATAAGAAAATAGAATAAATTAAAAGAGAACTAAGGGGGATTTAACCTGTTGAATATCTTCTCCATTAAAACCTCCTTAAAGAACATGGAATTGATATTTTTTTGACAAAAATATCTTTTACATAGGGAAGAGTATGTGTATGGTAATTGGGGATAATCTATAAAAACTATTGTGATTGGAATGTGTGAAGAGAAAATTTAGAGAATAGTTGTATTTATAAGGAAGGAGAGGGGTTTTTTATTATTATATTCAGTAGTTTATTTTTTGGATGATGACTATAAATATTATTGATAATAAATAATAAATATATTGAACAATTATATATATTCCAATATTATAGTTCTTAAATTATCCATTCATTATCCATGACTCATAAATTCTGGTATTTTTCTTATACTGTAAATTACAGCCTTTCACTATTTAGAAAAAAATACAACAAATTTAGAAAAAATACAAAAATCAACCAAACCTTATTTCCAAAAATATAATTCAAAAATTGAATAAAATTTTAGGAAAATAATTTTACGTATATGAGGAATTTAGTTTTTATATAAAATCATCATTTATTCAAAAAAAATACCGGTTTTAATATTATAATTTATTTTTTAACCCTACGAAAATTGAACTAACGTATCAAAAAAAATTATTATAATTTTAATAAAACATTATATTATTTTATGAATCAATTTTATTAAAATATATTTTTTAAAATCATTAGAATAATTATAAAACTGTAAATACAAAGTATATTTTCCAAAATTACCTACTCTTATATGGTAATTTTTAAAACATTTATTATATTATAACATGACATTAATATGTTATATTTTAATCTATATGAAACCTAAATTTTATTTATAATTCAATAGGATATGTTACTGTTATATTGGTAGGATTACAATTTCCTAATGGTCATGTTACATTTCCAATGGTATATGTTCCCTAATTTCAATAAATAAGACTTATTTCATTCCATACATATGAGAATTTTGATTTTTTTTAGTTATAAATTCCAAGTATATTTTTTATATCAAATAAAATAATTATTAGAATGTTAATTTCAATGATAAAATTATAGGTCGGTGTATTCTTCCCCCTTTTGAATCTTTGACCACAAAATTTCATTTTATATGTTACATATAAAACATCTGAAGGTATTTATACATCATCGCTTCATCTAGTTTCCATGTTACCTCTTCATACATATGGTTCCTTTAGAAAACTTTGACAAGGTGATCCATCTTTTTCATTTGAATTTTTCTCTATTTCCTTGATCTTCACTGTATTCTCTTCATATTATAGGTTATTCTATAATTGTACAACCTCCAGATTTAGTACTTATAAGTGGTATAGTATGTACATACTCATGAAAGATACATGCAACATGTCATGAACATGATCCATATTTGGTGAAAATGAAATCCTATATACAACTTCTCCTATCTGATCAATGATATCAAAGGGGATAATTTATCATTTTCTAAGCTTCCCTTTCTTTCAAATATCCATGACTCCCTTCCATTGCGATATTTAAAGGAAGAAAGTTTCTAAAACATAAAACTACAAGTCCCTTTGATGGATGAAATCATATGTAAATATCCTTATATAAGTAGATTTAATATGTTGAAGGTTGGATTGAGGCTTCTGTTTAATTTCATACAAATGATTAGGTCTAAGTAGCATTCATTCTACAACTCCATCCCAACAAGTTGGAGCTCTACATCACTTCCCAAAAAAGGATTTGTATAGACTATCTGAAATCATGAGTCGAAGCTATTAATTTATGATAACTAAAAAAGTGGGAGATGTTGATACCATCCTATTTTTAATTTCATTGATTAGACTATCATCATGTCCTCGAGTGTTTGAATAGTCCTTTTGTATTTTCTGTCAATGTAGGGGTGATAAGTGATTCTAAAATTCTATACAGTACTCAAAGAATTTTTAATAATTATCTAGAATAAATATGTTATACCATACCATGATCAAATATGATCTAAATTAGAACCCCATACATCCTCTCTACTTCCATCACATATATTATTAAAATATGTTCAAGAGATAAACCATCCCAAATATTAATGAAGTGGGCTTTATTGGTGTTTCGATCCACCACAATTCATATTTCATTGTTTCCTTTGGATTTATTTGGGAGAATAGTGAAATTCACTATTTTAAATGTGGGTATAGCTAATGGTTTCATTTTCCCTTTTCACTTTTTTCACTCTATGTTAACATGTTGAAAAAAAAACACCATGGGATTTACACCACAATCTCATTTTTCAATTATTTCCCTCATAAGTGTTTTTAATGATCATTGTATGTCTTGTTACTTCGAGGATAGATAAAGAACGATGGGATATGTTCATTTTCCAATAACTCCTTCTTTGTCTTAGGTGATGAAGGAACACAAAGGCTTGTTCCAATCTGAATCACACCATCATCATAGGTAAATAACTCTTATAGATTCCCTTTTTTTACCCATATCAAATATTTTTTATTTCTAGATCAACCCATTGATCCTCCTTGATATATTGGTGAATAAATTGTAGGGAAATAATTTGGTTAATGTATGATGTATTCCATACAATTATGAATTCCAGATCCATCCTTTTCATATCCATGAAGGTGGGATATTTAGTATTCAACGTCGTAGAGAGAGTATCTAGTTCTTTTCATCTATGATAATCAGTTAACTTTTCTCATTTCTTGTGTGGTAATGAATATACCAATCATAGTATTTTAGTATATCTAAAAATCTCATTTGACACATGTTGATCTCCTTCGATGTGCATATATACTTTATAATCTTATGAATGATATACATGTCACACTTCTCACTATAGAGGCAGTGATTCCAAATTTTCATGTTAAATGTCATAATTTCTAACTCAAGATCATATTTCTGGTAATTATTCTCAGGGTTCATCAACTTAAGGGAGGCATAGGATATCAATTTATCATTCTTCATGAAAACAGAGACCTAGAATTTCATTGACAATATATTCTCTACTAGTTAGCAGTGTGGTTATAGGGGTAGTGATTAGCCTCTTCCTGAGCCCCTTAAATCGTTCCTCACATTATTTTATCATGACATACTTTACCCATTTCCATTTTACATTAGTTATTAGGTTAGAAAATCATGATCTTTTCACCATAAAAAATCGGTAGTACCCTATACATCAACGAGAACACCATATATCAATGAAAATTGTAGGTCTGAGACATTTCTAAACTAAATTTGTTTTTTATGGGTCCGTATAAATTCCCCAACTAGTTACCTTGTACACAATTAATGGGACTAGCCACACTTAAAAGTCTCGGATGGAGAACATTGCCTGAAATTTTTCCTCTCTTCATGTTCCCTGAACAATACATATATATTCTTTAGGTTTCTACCTAATCCATGAGTATAAAAGAATATCATATATTAACACTAAAACAATTAAATATAGTCTCTAAATATTCTATTCATCAAACCCATGAAGATTTTATGGGAATTAATAAGTTTGATTTCGTTACTGGGAACTCATAAAGAAAATACGCTGTATGTGAATAAGTCTTCAGACTTTCATCTATCTTCACATTTAATTGTTGATATCTAGAATGAATATTAATCATTTAGAAGTAATAATCTTCTCATTGAGGAATTAAAAAACATAAATCTTTTTAAGAGGATACATGTTCATTTTTTAGATATTATTCAGCTCTGTATAATCGATCCACATCCACATTAATTCAAAAAATTTCATTATAATGAGTTGTGTCACACCATAAGGACATGAACTACAGTGTATCAACCCTTTTCAAAAATTATCTTGGTTATATTTTTTAACTCTTCAGGTTCAATCCAGGATATCTTGTAGGGGAATTTAGAGATTAGAGTGGATCTGGATATGAGCTCTCTTGAGAACTCAACCTCATGATTTGGGGAAATTATAGGTAACTCCCCAGAAAATACCTCAGTGTATTCCCTAAAAATAAGAATTTCCTTATGGTTTATACCTTTTCTCGACTAAACTATTTCAGTGAGGTATTATTCTTCACAATGATATTAAATCCCACACCATTGATGGATTTTCTATAGGAGAATCATGGCCTTCCATTCATTTATACGGGAGAATGTGATGGTTCAAAAAATGAAACGTTACGTCCTTTCCAAAAAAAAATCAATGTGTGGTCAATATCATGAGAGCCTATCCATTCCCATAATAGATTCAATTTCCACCAAGGTATGTATTAGGAGAATAACTAGAAGAATCTTCTCAAATATGTCAATAAGATAAGAGTCCAAAATGTGGGTTTCAATGATCACACCACTAGGTGTTTTTATGGATATCTGAAATTCAAGGTATTGATTTATCGATTAATAGTTCAAGAAATAATTACTGGTATAAAGGAATAAATAGAACTATAATAAATTAATTATGTCTCTAATCATGAGTGTATAGGAATTTTTCCTTGTATAACATTGTTTTCTTTCTCCACCTTAGAAGTAGTAATGAAAAAATATTTTCCTTTATCCTTTGGATTTGGTGGTTGCCTGTTCTGATTACCCAAATGGACTTAGGGTTTAATAAACTATATTTCATAGTGACCTTTCTCCCAACAATTAAAAAATTTCATCCATGGGTAGTTCTCTTCTTTCCACCATTACATTATACATCTTCTTCTAGTCTCTTTAACATTCATGATCTTTTTGGCATTCTCTCCCACACATATAGCACATTTATATCCCTTTGAGGAAGTTCCTATGATGTGTCCTCCAAAAAATTTTACATTTAAGTAGTTGAGCTTTAATTACCCCAATGTTATTAGAAAATCCTTTTTGAAAATTCATCCTTCTATTCCAATCTCCATATCCATGAAACCATTCTTAAAACTCTATCTCCACTTTGAGCGAACATATAACAACTTCTAAAAAACTCTTTATGTTTAAAATTGATATTTACATTATAAGTTGTGATTTTATACCACAAAATAATCTTTCTATTTTTTCACCATTGATGGTATCCAAACCTATAGAAAAACTGTCATTCCTTGTTTATTTTTCTTTATTTGCCATGACATATTCACTTTCCCTTTTCTACATCTCTATTAATTCAATATCCTTATTTTTATAAATATGTTGATGGAAATAATGGGTATAAAATATTTTCATAAAATTATTCCCAATTCATATATTCTATTTAATCATTTGCATTGGTGTTCTTAATAAATTTCCACCAATGATCAGCCTCTCCATCTAAACACTAAACAGACAGGGTCACCTTTTCCTTCGTAGAAGAGTGAAGCATGAAACAGACCTTCTTTATTGCGAATACCCATTATTCCCTGACTAGTGTATCAGAAGATACACTAAACATAGATGGTCATTACTAATTAAAGGTAGAAATGGAATGTTTTCCCTTCTTGGGTGAAGTCAGATGTTCTCCGTGTTTGGAGTTATTATTCATGTCTTGATATAGTTTGGTATGAATTGACCAGAATTTTTAATCTCAACCACCATTTGAATTGGGAATGTAATTTGTGTGATCAATGCATTTTCATTTACATAGGTTGTCAATCTAGATTCTCTTGTTTCCCACCATTTTCTAAAAAAGAACATGTTTTAATAAAACCTTATTGAATAAATGATTAATAAATAATTTATTCATTTTGAAATTAATTCTAATTGAATACTTTATGGGGTCCATATATTTAAAATTTTAAAAAAATTCTTGGTTTATTACGTATACATAGACTTCTCCTCTGATTTTTCCCTAACATTAACTAATTCAAATTCCCAAACTTACAAAACAATTATATGATACAAACTATAGTTTCCCTAACATTTTAGGGGATATGATGGCACTGCACTCACTTGGATGCGCTCGGGATCTCGTATCGCTCCTCCTATGGTTTCACTCTCCCTTCGTCGGCAATGGAGACACATCTTCGTATCCTTATGGTTATACCCTATATCCCACATTATAGGATCTCACATATTCTCAGTTTTCCTATCAAGGGATTACTCCCCCTTACCTCCCATTATTCAATTGTTCTTCAGCTCTCTTTTAGGTCGTATCCTACGCACTCTGACCTTGAGCTCCACTGACCATTTTCTGGTCAGATCAAGAAGGATGGAGTCTCTGATGTTTTGGTACTAGAGGATAGGTGGTTGTGGATTTCTCAACACCACATCTCTCTTTTTTAAGGATTTGTACTTTGATTATTCTTTTACTTTGTCCCCTCTAGGGTTTCATCCCATCATCTACTTTCATCCTGACCTCTTTAGGGTTTGAGAAGATGGTGTTTTCTCGGTGGCATGTAGTGGGAGTCCCTGTGATCGACCCTATATGGACTCTATTACCACTACCCCCTTCTAGAAAAGTCATTTATGATGATATGTAAGAGGTTTTGGGTGTGTGGTGCGTTGTGGTGTAAGGTTCTCGATAGTTCAAGAGTAGAGATTCTGGTTTCTGTGGCGATCTGGACACGGAAAATGGTAGAGTTGGTGGTCCGGTATGGTTTATTGTGGTAAAGTAGTCTTCATCAATGTAGGTTTTGATGAGAGGTCTTGCAACGAAAGCAACGGTCGATGGATCTGTTTTTTATATCTATGAAAGGTGTTTGTATTGTTTGGTTTCGATGGATTCTTCTGGTTAAGTTTTCATTCCGATTCAATGGTTATGTTAGTGGCGAGATGGATTGAGTTCTTTGATTGTATTATGATGTTGTGGAGGGAGGAAAACCAGTGGGTTCTCACTGACAGTGGTTCTATTAATGGTGTTATTGACCATAAGGGGGCATGGTTCAAGGAATCTTGCAACTTGTGTTTCTCATTTTGAAATTTGTTTTGATGGATATTGGAAAGAGGTGATTCAAGGGAGATCGTGCTAGTGATGAATGTGATGGGAAGATGGAATTGTTGATGTTTTTCAAAAGACTTGGGTGGACTCTAGCTTTTTTAAAATTTTCATGGTGTTTAATGTCTTCATGTTTTTGAAAATTGGAATTTTTCTATTTTGAATTTTCAATTGTACGGTTACCACTGGATATAAATTGTCTTTTAGAAAATTAAAAAAAAAATATTTGGGAGGGAGGTGACCCTAATTTTTCTTACAGTATTATTAGATCATTTTTTTTATAAAAAACATAATACCATTACAAAACTAGGATCCAATGGTTTCGTGTCATGGGAAAAGATTGACAATACATAAATTGTACATAATGGAACATAAATATGTATTTGGTAAAATATTATTTATCCTTTTTATTCTCACGATCTCTTTAGTACATGTATTCACATGAGGATATACATCAAGGAAATGAGTGAGAAAAAATCCAAGTAAGAGGTTGAATAAGGACATAAATCAATATAACATGATTGAGAATAATCGTCATTGTCAAAACATAATCATAGTATCATTATCATAATCAATAGAGGAAACATCATTTAAATTCATGGTAAGTGGAAATTCATAAAAATGAAATAGCATGTCTTAGTACTCAAAGACCACGCATAGTTGTAAACAATGATAACATCATGGACATGCATAACATATGTACATATCATCGCTTCATAATTGTGAAAAAATATGGAATCATCTTCATACATATTTAAAATTATCTCATGATATACATAACAATACAAAATAAATTTAAGTGTTATATAATTTTAGGCCCACTCGTCACATCATAATAATTATATAATCATTCTTTACACATTGGATATATATCAATCGATGTAATGAAGTAACACAAGTATTGAAATGGGATTCATAATGATTTCATAAATTATAATTTCATGAATAAACATGGTGTTCCCAAATGGAAATGTTAAAATAATATATTTTGTATAAGAATAATCATTTTCGAGTGAAGAATAAATAACTCAAGTCCATACATGATGTGTTTTGGGAAGAAGAGTTATATTGGAAACTATTTTTATTTTTCATAAACTATGTTGGAAGAATGTATATCCTAGAAAATAAAATAGATGAATAAATATTTATATATAAGTAAAATTAAAGGAAAAATCATTTTGATATTTTGGGTGAAAGAGAGAAACCACAAATATAGGGAGTTAAGTTCAATAATCCCTTTACCTTATGTACGAATACTTTCTTCAAATAAAATTGATAAGTTGTATAATAAAATTGGATTCATTAATTACACAATCTATAAACTATTATACATGTATTTGATTTATATTTTTTTAATTAAGTTTTTTTATGGCCATTTTGATGAGTTATAGAGTTAAATTTCACCATTTCTGGAGTTTTTATCTTGGTTTTCATGATCAGTTCAATCATTTAAAAAAAGTATGATAGTGTAAAATGAGAAATATTATCCAAAATCGAAATTATTTGTTATTAATGTTATTTTTAATTTTCAATGTTATTATACAACATTTGTTTACATCAAGATTTTTCGTAATAAAAAAAGCTAATAATATTTTTATTTTTATTTTGTTGGTATATCTGTCCATCATGGAATAAATTCATTTTATTGAATATTATATTTTTAAATTAGTTCCATAAACAAAAACATGTAATAATATTCGTATTAAAATCTTGTTTTTCCAATAATAACGGTATTATGAATATACTAGAAGGTAGTAATGGAAAATTGAAAACATGGCATCCATGAAGTTGGTGAATTAACACATTATGGTTGATGTTTTTATTTTTAGGGTAAAAATTGAGGAGAATACAATTGATGGTGGATATTCCATTAAAAATATTATATTAAAGTATACGTATGAAACTATAGTTATCAGAACATTTTAGTTATGGAATTTGAGTAGAGAATAAGAAAAAATAACAATTAAAAGATAAAGAATGTGGATTTTACATCTTTAATATCTTCCCCGTGAAAACCTCTATAATGAGAAGGGGTTTTGTCTTTTGTTGAGACTAGAAGTACGTGGCCTTGGTAAGAGTCTTGTAAATTCAATTGGGTAGAATTTTGAGAATCTAAAAGGATTGGAAAGTTGGAGGAGAAATGGTGGTGAGCGGCGGTATTTAAACGGGGAGAAGAGTAGAATTTTTTATTTTATATTCACTAGTTTGTTATTTTGTCTTAAGATAATCAATAGTGAATATCCATATAAATAAATATATTATGTAATGAAGGTGAGTTACAGATTATGGTTTTTACAGCATCCATACATTATCCATGAGGCAAAAACACATGTATTTAGATTATACCATAAAATATTGTATTTCACTCTTCACCTTAATTCAACTATTTTAGAAATATCTAAAAAATTAACCATTACCATTTTTTGAAATTTATATTTTATAATGGACTCCATTTTATAAAAATAATTTTCTAAATATGAGAAATATTGTTTTTCATATAAAATCCCCATCAATTCATGAAATTTTGATTTTAGTAAAGTAATCATTTTTTGAACCCATTGAAAAATCACATAAGGTATTGTGATATTATATTATATTTATATTAAAATATAATATTAAATTATGAATATATTTTATGAAAATAAATTTTCTTTTAAGGAAATATTTTATTTATAAAATTTTAAATATAATTTTTTAAAAAAAATTACAAAAACAAAATTTATAATTTTTAATAAATTATTTTTCTACCCTATGATATAAATTTTTCATATATTAATTTATAAGATGCCAAAATTTTATTTATACTTTTTAAAATATTTTATTATTCAATTTTTTATATTACTATTAGTAAAGGTCATATTACTATTCCAACTATATAGGTTCATTAATCTCTATAAATACTGCATATTTTGTTCTTCACATTTTAGAATAGGGTTATATAAGTTATGTATGTTCTTTATACCATAATAAAACTATAAGAATGGGAATTCCATTGATAAGATTTTTTTTGTCATTACATGATCCTCACCATATCGTATTGTTCATTGTTTTATTTTTAGAGACCTTTGAAATAAATGTAGTGATGAATTAAACTAACATGTGATATATTGGTACTATTAAACCAATAATATCTATAAAATATTGGGCTTCACCTAGACTTGAACACCCCTAATATACATTATAACGATCGAATGTTACAACTAACAGGTTGGTGGGGCTTTTAGCGTTATCTACCTAGTAGTGCTTTATCAATTTTCAAGGAAGGATATCTTGGGATGTGATAGATGATTCTATGAAACGTATAATTTGGGGGAATTTCTCTCTTAATTATATTGATATAGTCACAATGAGAATTATATGTTACTCAGTCATCCATGGGGGAACCTTTTTCCTTAAAACCACAAATTTCATCTATAGTGGATTTATAAAAACATTAAATCCATGTCTACTTTCACAAGGGGTGTTTTTGTATGGAAATTTTCATAATAATTTCTAATTCCTAGGGTTTGAGATATCCATATGTTATTTCTATTAATTTAGAGAAATGGTTGTAACACCCAGAGTTTTTTATGAGGTTGATTTTTTTGATTGATTTATTTATTTATGTTTTTTTATTCTTTGATGGCTTGTGATATGCGCTAAAAAAAGTTAACCGTGCGATACATGTAGAACTGACTTAGATTTTATTGTATAAAACACAATTATTGTCATTTTTTACACATAATACCATTTTATTTTGATAGATTTCATTTCATAGAAGAGTAAGATTAAGCAAACAACTAAATATTTTTAAGTTATATTATGTCCAAACCATTATAGTGGAATTTATGAAAAATATTAACTCAAATATGAAAATATTCATTACACATGGTTGTATAATTAATTATCTTGGTGAGAAATTAATTACAAATAAAAAAATCTAAATAAAATAATCTTTTTTCAGAAAAACTATTCAAATGTAAATAAGTGAGTTTATTAAATAATAAAAGGACTTTATGGATTTTATTAATGAAATATATATTTAATATATTAAATATATTGTTTAAAATTTGTATTATATGTTTTCTAGATATTATATAAGAACAAATTCAATTTTTGAGATAAAAGATGTATTTTTTAAATGTGTAGTTTTTTGGATTTTTGATGGCACACCCATTTCAGATATCACTTTTTGAAGCTTTTACATAATCTATTTTACAAAACAATCATGTTATTTTGAATTAAGTTATAAAAAATTACTTAGGATGCATTTTTTATATTTTTCTGATAAGGTTCAACTTTTTGATGAATAGTAATAATATACTAAATTTGAATTGACAAAACCTTTTTCCATCAAAATAATTTGTATGGTTAAATTATATTATTTTATGTTTTTAAATTATAAATAGACAGTTTTTTTATTTGTTAATATAATTATAATCATTGGTTATAATCTTACATTGAATTTAGATGTAAAAAATTTTCAATCTTTGGTAATAATTTAACTTTTAAAACATGTTTTTCATTCTAACAACTGGATTAATTTTAAATTAATTTCTAAAACATCTGTATTTTTAATTTTAAAAGATGGATTCCATATTTTCAATCAGTGGGTCCAAATTATGTAAATATATTTCTTTTGTTCTATGACATTATGAATAATAACTTGAGTAATTTTTATTAATACGGTAAACAGGTAAATTGGGTAATCAAGGGTAAATATAATATTATAAAATTTCCCTACCACTTGTACTAATATATTTGGATGAATTTTTGTAGTCCTATTTCATCCTTGGGAATAAATTGTCTCCTTTATAAGACAATTGTATGAGATTACTACATTTAAAATATTATATTTAATGAAAAGTTAAATATGTCTTTCCCAAATTTTAATAAATAGATCAATTTTAATAAAAGGTTATAAAGATTATAAGTTTTACAATAAATAATAATTTTAAATATAAAATTATTTTATTTATCATGATAATTTTTTTTTAAATTTTTACGAAATAAATAATTACATTAAATTCCTATGCATTGAGGATGAAAAAATTATTTAATTGATGCAAAGTCAATAAAAAATTCGTATAGAAATGATAATAAATATTGAAAGTCCAAAAAACATGACCAAATTTTATATTTCAATTATATATCTATTATAATCATCTAAGGTTTGAATTCCATACCTATTTGAGTCACATGGAATAGATTTTGATGCCAATAATATTTTACCATAAGTAATGTTAAAGTTGTCATGTTCATTTTTTAATAAATATAACATATTTAATGTAGGATTTTCCAGAAGATATATTCTACTATAAGTATTCTTATGTAATATATTTGATTTATCCTTTTGATATAATTTTATTTTTTATTTTTATTCAATATATATGTATATGAAATAAATACACAAAACTGATGTAGTTATTATTTTATTAACAGAAATATCAAATTAATTTTATTACAATTATAAAAATATATATAATTTTAGATAATTAATATATCCAATTTTTTTAGATGAACTATACCTATTTGGGATATAATTAAATATTCCATTTGAAATAACATCTTATCATGATTTTTTTAAAAATAATTAAATTGAATAGTATCAAAATTGACACTATTGATTGTTTATCAAATTAATGTTATATTAAATTATTTAAAAAAACTAATAAATTTTAAAAAAAATATAAAATAATTAGGATCTGGTATAAAATGTTATATATTGTTCATTTATTGTCAATTTTTCATCAAATATTTAAAAATTATACTATTTTAATAATGAAGCATCAGTTACCTTAGTTAAAATGAAAATAGGATAACTAAGGGTTAATTTAAATGATAAATTTAAAATCGATATAAAAACTTGAATAAAATTTTTTGGTGTATTATATTACAAACTTATCTCATCTAATATCTAATAATTAATCATTTTTTAGGTTCTTTTATGTGGTTTTATTTTATTATAAGTTAATATTTTTGGGGATTCCAAATTAGCCCCTCACCTCAATTATAAAAGGGAATATCCTACCTATCAACTTAAATTCCAATTGAGACATCAAGCTTCACTTTATCATACCAAATTCCGTTATCAACTACCTTAGTCACATTATATAGGTTCGGGTATTTTCAAATGACCAATTCTTGTATCATTAAGAGAAGATCTATAAGAAACTCTTTGAAGAAGAGGTAATCTCCTTTATCGAGTCTTTAAAACTTATTTCTACTTCTACATCATCTTCATGAACTTTTTACATAATAAAGTAATAAATACAATATAAATTATATTCGGAGATTTTACTTTGTTTATGGAATATCCATATTCCACCTTCAATACATTGTACGAATAATTAAATCACCACGCTAGTGTATGTATGACTTACCATCTCCACGATGTGGTGTAAGTTTGTTTTCATCTAACATTACTTGAATGGGTGTAATAATGAAAATAATAACTATATATGATTATTATAACATTATATTGACTCTTAAATATTATATACACCATCCACTGCAATAACATTTTACAATTATGGTAATGATATTGTTTTTTGTTCATATATGCAGTCCACCATCTTCACGATGCGATGTGATTCATTCTACATGATCTTCTTTAAAGAATTAGTATATAAATGTTTAGAATGAATATATATTATATATATTATTTTAATATAATATTTTAAATGATATAAATATAACCTCAAAAGATTAATGTGAACTTATCTGGAAAAAATTCGTAATAAAATAATGAAGTTAATAGCCGAAGTGGAGTTATAATGTTATCAAAAAAGGTAATAATATGATAACTTATGATATAATAAAAATTAATATAATTCTATAGTAAGTTAATTAAATTATTCAAACCCTTATAAATGAGTTTATTAAATGTATAATGAAACCCAAACCAAAGGTATGGGATTATTTTTCTCACATTTACTTTTGTGGGACATATGCCTTATACACCACCTATTTCCTTTGTGTGGTGTTTATGCTACCCATGAACATTTTTATGATTCATATTATGAAGGATATGAAATATACATATGAATATAATTTTATTTATTTTATTAGGAATATGATTCTACTGAGTATAAATTTGTATGGTATAATCTCCCAATCTCATTATTATCTGAGATTGTTTATACATAAGTATTTACGGGGGTATATTTATCATCTATGTCCATGATTCCTAAATATGTACTCAAAAATATTAAATATAATCTTATGAAATTGATTAAAGTAATCATTAACTTATGTATAATTTTATTAAATGGTACAAAAGGAATATTTTTCCTTATTTGATATGAGGTACTTTTTGACTTATCCAACAAAAGTACAAGAAGAATATTTTCTTTTAACTTATACAACATGAATACATGTTTTATGTTTTCATATTTCTTTATTCTCGTGTGGTTTCCTTTATAATATTTCGAGGTTATTTTATAATAAATTATTTTATCTTATAATTTCTCATCATTTTATGTAAAGAAATATTTTTTGAATAAGAAATGATATTTTTTCTCAAAAATTAATTTCAAGTGTTCTATCAAAATTAATTTCCATATAAGATGGAATTATTTAATATGATTATGTTTCAATTATATCATCATTATTATTTATATATATATATATATATTATGTAATGATATTTATGAAATCTATTGGTTTTACATGGATTATGTTATGATGAAATGATGCTTAAGAAACCCATCTTATTCCATGTGTTATGCTATGAATAATGTTTTATGTTTTTCTGGAACATGTCAAAGTGATTTAATAATGATAGGGTTGGGACCTATATCGCCTGCTGCTTAATTATGTAAATATTTATATCTCATGATATAGACATGTATGGAACAGGAAATGATCATGGATCAGTAATATAGGGATACAATGTGAAATGATCACGATTCAGTAATACATGGCTAGAACGATAAATGATATTAGTTCAGTAATATAGGGCCATAATGATAAGTAACCCTATTTCAGAAATACAGTCCTAGATCAAGGAGTGGACTTAGTTCAGCAAAGTGATTTTCACATTATAATGGTCTTGTCCATGAGCCTTTGATAATATGTAAGTGATTTTCTATATTTATGTGTTGGTCACAATTACATGTTTTATGCCAATTTTATTTTCTCATGGGTTATTTTTTCTTTATGTTATATGCCAAATGAATTAGTAATATTTATTCCATGATTCAAGATTTTGATATATGTTATACATGGTATGATTTTCAAAAGTTATGTTCTAGTTTTGTTTGATATTTCCTTGTTTTCCCTTACTGAGCATCTGATCTCACCCTTTCCATATGTTTTCATTTCCCTATGATATATGGAATGTTTTAGGAAGGATGAATAACGGGTAATATTTTTATGGTATATGTTGAAGATATTTCACCAAATTATAATGTTGTGTTCCAATTTTCCAAATTAACTAAACTAATATAGTCATTGGGTGTATTTTTGTGTCATGTATTTAGTATTCTCTCAATGTAATGTAATTTAAATGTAAGTAAATATTGGTTCATTAGAGTTGGTATCATAGAGATGGTTTAGTCATCCTTTGGAAACTAGGATTCTAAAATTTTTGTGAGATACCTAATGATATTTCAAAGTATATTTCTATGAGTGTCTTAAGTATAAGTTTAACTATATGTTACAATACTAGTGTTTTTTTTATAATCATGAAAACTCTAGAATTAAATCTAAGAAATCATAGATTGAAATTTTAAAAGTAATTTACCTTTATTATTTATTTTTAATATTGGATATGTATTTCTCACACATTTCTTTATGGTTATTATCTATATCCATAACTAGATAGAACAGTTTTTAACCTTGAATGATTTAGATGTATAAATTATAGGAATTATGAAAGGATATTTACTAAGTGGAAATCTTATAAAGAAAATCATGATTGTGGTAAGAGTATTGGTAATATTTATGAGGATAAGGAGATTGTAAATGGCATGTGAAACGTATGGTATATTCTATAATTACTATTTACATTAAACAATGCTTGGTTAGATTAAGGTGGAGGAACTATAAGGTATGATTAATATTTTAGGAAAGACTAAGATGATGGATCCTGAGTAATGTATTATGAATAATTTTACATGATTGTGGTGTATATGTTTTGGAATTCATATATTATATGAATCATAATACATATAATTTTTTTCAATTTAAGTTTTTCATTAAGGATTGAAAATGAAATATTGAATAGTTCTAATGACCAGGAAAAGTGATATAGGCCTAATGTGATATGTTTGGAGAACAGTATATTAAGGGAATGATAGCAATAATACATCCCTAATTATAAGATAATGATGGTCTGATAAAGTTTTGATGCATATGAATAAGTAAATTGAATGATACTAGTTTTTTTAGAACAAATTATGGATTTGTTTTCAAGAGGTCTATGTTATCGTACATGAAGTATACAACTTTATGGGAGTTAGGGAATATATCTAATAAATTTTTGAATAAGGAAACATGCATGTTTTCATTAATTATATATGGTAATTGATGTTATTAACATGAATCAAGAGAATACATGATGTTTTTGTTGACATGTTTGGAAAATAACCAAAAACAGACACCTTATGATATATGAGAGATAAATGTTAAGATGATTTAAGTCAAATATTTATAATGTTTTGGAATTTAATATTTTATACGGATTTTAATGTTATAAATTTATTGAATGTTGAAGTTAAACATGGGGTGGTGTTTGTTTGAATAATACATTACCTCATCATAAGTGGACTTATACATATTTCATAACTTATTATATCCTTTTGTTAGAAAGATGGAATGAACTATCATCCTATATAGGGATCACATGTTCTGACAATGCCTCAAGAATGAAAAAATAAAACTAATTTATTGGAATAATAGATGATGTAGAAATTGATCATATTATACTTAATCAAGTATGTTTTTATTCTCATTAAAAATTATTTAAATATAGGGAAATGATCTTAAAACCAAAAATGTTATCCTAGTACATTCTTTTCTGATGAATCAAAAGGCCCTGGAAATCATCTTATATTTAGGTATTTCTGATTGTGAACTTTATTCTAACCTTGTTCTCTATCACTCTCTATCAGAACATGATGTCTATATTTCTCTTCCATATCCATGTTTTCACATTCCACCTACTTTCTCCTTTGTTGGAACCCCGTTATGAGTGACTTTGGGTAACCATTATGTTTCTCACATTCCTATTTAAAATTATGTTTTATTGTTTGTTCTTCCAAGGTGGGTTTCTATTAAGGTATTTTATAGTATTTTTCATTTTATATACTAGATTATTTTTTAGGGAAAATTCATTTTATTGGGGTAAGAATGTAAAACCCCGAGATTTTTATGATATGGATTTATTTTATTTTATTTATTTATTAATGTTTTTTAATTTTTTGATGTCTTCTGTTGTATAATACATAAAGATAACCTTTCAGTATGCATCACACCAGATTGTCTTTTAGTGTCAAAATCATTATTCTTTTCTATTTTTACAAACAATTTCATGTTATTTTGATAAAGTCCATCTCACATAAGACAATGTTTAGGTGAACAACTAAATATTATTATATTACCTCCTAACCAAGCCGTTACAATTGAGTCTATGAAAAATACTAACTATATTATGAAAATATTTTTTACACATTATTATATATTTAATTATTTGGTAGGAAATTAATTACTAATGAAAATTTAACCCTTTATAAATAAAAGATAATGCTTTTTTGAAAAAGAATTTTAAAGAAAATAACTAAGTCTGTTAAATAATAAAATAACTCTTAATGGGTTTTATTAATAAAATACATATTTAATATATTAAATACAATGTTAAAAATTTATCTTATATGTTTTATAATCATGATATCAGAAAAAATTAAAATCTAAAAATAAAAGAAATATTTTTTAAATAATGAATTTATGCTGCCTTTTGATGGTGCACCCATTTTAAATAAACTTTTTAAAACTTTTATATATATTCTATTTTACAAGATACAAATATTTATTAGAATCAGGATATAAAAATTAGTTACAAATATTTTTTGATATGTTTCTAATGAGTTTCATGTTTTGATGAATAGTAAAAATATACTAAATTTTAATTGTAATCAATTTTGTCATCAAAATTATTTATATGGTTAAATTGTATTTTTATATGGTTTTAAATTTTAAATGTACTATATTTTTATCATTTAATATAATTTTCATCATTTCAATTAATTTTACCCTGAATTTAGATGTTAATACATTTAAATCTTTTGCAATGTTTTATCTTTTAAAACCCATTTTTCATTTTGACAACGGTATTAATTTCAAATTATTTTCTGAAACTTATGTGTTTTCAGTTTTGAAAAATAGATTCCATATTTTTAATTATTGGGACCAAATTATGTAAATAAATTTCTTTTATTTTTTTCCATTATGAAGAGTAACATTAGTAATTTTAATTTATAAGCTAAAAATGGTAAATTGGATATTTAAGGGTAAATACAATAATATAAAATTACCCAAAACCATTCCTAATATAATTTTATGAGTTAATTTCGATATAAATCATCCTTGGATATAAATGGTATCCTTCGGAAGCCACTTTCCTGAGATTAGAACACTTAATATATTTTATTTAATGAAAATTAAAAAAATTCTTACTCAAATTTAAATAAATATTTCATTTTTAATATAAGGTTATACAAAAGCAACAATTGAATATAAATACTCATTTAAAATAAAACTTTTTTCTTTATCATGCTAATATATTTTTAGTTTTTATTAAATAAATAATTACTTAAAAGTATTATACATTGTAGATGAATTTTTTTTAATTGACGAAAAATCAATAAAATCGTTATTATTAATACTATAATAAATATTCAATGAACAAAAAAACTTCAAACAATATTATTCATAGAATATATATTGAAAATAATCATCCAAAGGTATAATTTTTTTCCATTTTGAGTCACATGGAATATATTATGAAACTAATAATATTTTATCAAATGTAATGTTAAAGTAGTCATATTCATGTTTTAATAAATGTAACCATTTTAATATACGATTTTATAGAGGATATATTAAACTAGATGTATTATTATGAAATCAAGGGGATTTATCTTCTCCATATTATTTTATTTTAAATTTTAATTCAAAATATATTTATATTAAATAATTACAAAAAACTAATGTGGTAGTTATTTTATTAATTAAAATATCAGATTAATGTTGTCAAAAATACTAAAATAATTATAATTTTTGATAATTGATATATCTACTGAATTTTTACTTGATCATGACCACTAATATATGTAATAAAATGTTTTTAGGATAATATCTATTCTTAATATTTCTAAAATTCAATAATTTTAAATGTGTCAAAATTGACAGTATTGATTATTTATCAAAATAATGTTTTCTTAGATTATATTAAATTCATAATACATTTTATAAATATATAAAATAATTATGATATGGTCTAAAATGTTTTAAATTGTTCATTTATGATTCAATTGACCTAAAATATGTTGAAATTACACAATTTTAATATCGAAACATTTGTAACTGTAGTTAATGTTAAAATAGAAAAAGAAAGGGTTAACTAAATTGATAAGGATTATATTGATAAATACACATATCTAAAATTTATTGTTTAAATATATTACAATAATATCTCATATAATCTTATAAAATATGACATCTTGGAGTTTTATTATGTGGTTTTATTTATTATAAATTAGTATTTTACAAGCTTCCAAATGTGCCCCTCACCTAAATTATAAAAGGGCACATCCTCCCTCTCAACTTCAATTCACATTGATCCTTCAAGATCATATATCCTATTTAAATTTCCCCTATAAAAATTATTATTCAAATTATAGAAGTTTTGGACCTCTCAAAACAAAAATTCTAGTGCCTTTAAGAGGATATCTAGAAGGAGCTCCTCAAAGAAGCGACAATCTCATCTTCTGATTCATTCAAAATCATTTCATCTTGTAATTTCTATTCATGAGTTAGTTCGATAATAAATTAATAATAATGTATCAATTATATTATTAGATATTATTATGGTTATTTAACAACCATATTCATCCTTATATCCATCCTATGTATATTGAAATCACCACACAGGCGTATGTACGACTTATCGTCTCTACTTTATGATGTAAACTATTTTTCATCACCACTTTACATGGATGGGTGTAATTATGAAAATAATAACTATATCTGATTATATTTATTATATTATACTAATTCTTCAATATTATATACATTATCCTCTTCAATACCATTCCACAATTCCTGGAATGATATCATTGCTTGTGTGTATGTATGACCAACCGTCTCCATGTTGTGATGAAATTAAATCTACATGATCTTCATTAAAGCATGATAATTAAATTTTTTATAAAGAATTAAAATCAAATATATTATATTAATATAATTATAGAAATCATATAACAATTACCTAATAGGAACATGAACTTATCCAAACAACATGGGTAAGAAAGTAAAGTAGCTAATACCCGAAGGACGAGTAATAATGTTTTTAAAAAATGGGTAATAATATGATCAATTATGATATCATAAGAAGGAATATGATTCTGAAATAAGTTAACGAAATTATTTTGACACTTATATAGGATATTGGTATATGTACGAAGGAACCCTTGACTAGGTTAAGTTATTATATTATCTCACTTTTATTTATGAGGGGCATATGCCTTACACACTACCTATTTTTTTGAAGTGTTTATGCTTCCCATTAATGATTTTTTGATTCTTATTATGAAGGTTAGATATTAAAATATGAATTTATTTTTTTTATTTTTCTTTTGAATATTATTTTCCTGATTATAAATTGGTAAGGGAAAACTTCACAATCTCATTTAAATCTAAGGTTGTTTATACGCAAGTATTTACATGGGTATATTTCTCAACCATTTCCATGATTCCAAAATATGTATTCCAAAATATAAATTCTATTATTATAAAATCTTTAAAAGTTACTTTCACCCTTTGGTGAATTTTTATTAAACATTATGAAAGGAATATGTTGTTTTTTTAAATAATTTTTTATTTGACTTATTCAAAAAAAGTAAGAAAAAAATGTTTTATTTTAAATTATACGGCATGAATGGATTTTTAAAAATTAATAACACCTAATTACAATGAAGCTTTCATTACAAAATTTTATGTTTATATTCAAAAAAATTAATTTCTTTTAAAACATTTAGGTGTTGTTAGAAAAGAAAATGATTTTTAATAAGAAAGGATATTTTCCTCAAAAAATAATTTCATGTGTTTTATCAATAATTGTTTCCATATAAAATTGAATTCTATAATATTGTTATGTTTAATTATATTTTTCAAATTATTGATATGGTTTTTTATGATTTAATTGTATTTATTAAATCTTTACCTGTATTTTGTTATGATGAAATGATGTTTAAGAAAACCATTTTATTCCATGGGTTATGTGATGATGAATGTTTTATTATTTTATTGTACCCATAATAATGATTTCATTATAAGATTGGTGGGATATATATATATATATCAAATTAATTAGGTAAAAATTTATATCTCATGATATATATAGAGCTAGAATGGGATGTGTTCTCGGTTTAGTAATACTGAGATGGAAAGGGAAATGATCTTGGTCCAAAAATACAGGGATGGAATGAGAAATGATATTTGTTCAGTATATAGGGTAACATTCGGTAAACTTGTTTTAGTAATACAAGGCTAGAACAAGGAGTGAAATTAGATTGTTAAAGTAATTTTCCCACTATTTTGGTCTTGGGCATCATCCTTCACTAATATGGAAATGATGTTCTATACGTATGTGTTTTCCAAAATTCTAGGATTTTTGCCAATGTAATTTCTCATGGATCATGATTCCATTGTGATTTATTCCTTATAAACATCCAATATTTATTCCACGACTCAATATTTTGATATATTTTATATATGGTATGATTTTAAAAAGTTTTCTTCATGTTATTACATTCTTATGTTCATGGTTTTTTTATATTTTCCTATTTTACCTTTACTGAGCATCTATCCTCACCCTTTTCATGTGTTTTTAATACGCCATTAGAAACACATAGATTTTAGGTGGGAAAACAAAATGAGAAGATCTTTATTGGTGATTTTTAATATATTTCACCAAATTAGAATAATGTGTTTCATGTTTCCAAAGGAACTAACATAATGAGGTATTTGGGTGTGTTTTTGTGTCATGTATTAAATAATATACAAAAGTATTGTAATTCCCATGTATGTAAGTCATGGGTATTTAGAAAAGGCCTCCATGAAAATTTGTAATTAATCTCAATAATCACCAGATTTAGTACTTATTATAATGGATCCCTTAGAAAATCTAATTTATGATGAGGTGGAACTAGTTTGGGAGGTGGTCAAGTCATAATGGGTTTTTACCTTCTAAAAACCCACCTTTATGATGTTGACAGATTAGTATAATACCCTATTGATAACATAACTATTCTTATATCATGTATTTTGATATTTTCTGATAAATATAATGGTTGGTTTTATTGTGTGGTAGTTTTCTTAATATCCAATGTACTACCAAGAATTACAAAATGACGTACCTCCAATGTTGGCTATTTTAAGGATCGAGTTAGGAGTGAATTATTTGGATCCCTTTATCATCAAAAGATAGGTTGGAAGTTATGATAAACATATTACCCTAATCCTTAAATGTTTATATTTGTGAAATAGCTTCCCTGATTCACTTAGTTCTATCATGGGTATTTATAGAAGCACAATGAAGACAATCACAATAGATACTAAATATATAGATCCATATTTTTTAAACCTAAAAAATAAACTAGTTTTCATCATTAGTTAACCACATAATATTTCTATGGATATCAAATATTTTTTATATTCCAGTTTCTAAAAATATTTTGTTTTTCCGAAATATTTGGCTGCAGGTTGGGAACATAATATTTCATTATAGGTTTTAGCAAAGCACATTGGTGGTCTAATAAGGACTAGTCCATAACCAGTATCTCATCTTCACCCAACTTCAATATTTTTTTCTTACTAGTATTTATCTCATTTAAAATATTCATCCACATACCAAATCTACATTGGTTATTCCCCTATATATTTATTGAGTGTGACTGTATTTCACTGGGAATTTTCTACTTCTTTCGGGGTTAAAATTATGGAAATTGGTAATGGATATGAATCATAATTTTCTCACATTAGTTGTTATAATTAGTGTTTAATGTATAGTAGAAAATTCCATATCATTAATTGATATTGTTTTTATAGGGTCTTATTGTGTGAGATTTTCTTTATGGTAAATAAAATACTTGTCAATTGACTATAAATTAGTGGCACATACTCAGGATTAGAAATTTCTTACCCAAAAGGGCACGTATTTAATAATGAAATTTTAGTTTCAATATATGAATATTAATTTTGAAAATTAGAGACAATATTAATTTTCTCTCTGTTTACAAGAAAAAAATTATAAATACGTTTAGATGTTAATATTTTGGAGTAACCACATACTATGACTCATTATTATGCTCAATGAATGGAATTATATATTGATCTATATTTATTAAGGAAGGACCTCTATGTTGTATATCTTTATTATCATGTGTATACCCATTTATAACACTAGTTTTGTTCTCTTAGGAATGATATTAGTGTTAATAAATCTCCTTTTTGATTATCTTATTAGATGTTGATTCCCCCAATTCATGCCTTTGGGGCTATTATGGACACCTATACATGGATTCTTCTTAGGAAACCACTTGAATATACAATGAAATAGTATAAGTCCTACTAAAAAAATGGTATTGATGTCCTACTTAAACTTGAGGTTAGTTGATATATGATAAGATATCATTCTAGGGTCGTAATATTGGATAACTGGGGGTGGCACTTTTCCCATGGACTTTTTAATAGCTAGGGACATTCAATGGAGATAGAATCCATAGTGGGTTTGAGCCCCACTATGGGACTCCTGAGTAACTAGGAAAATATAACTTAAATTTATTTCATCCACTTATTGAAAAGGTAGAGGTATGTTATATAATTCATGAGATAGACTCCAAACATTCTTAGAGAATGTGATCAGGGACACTTAACCCAAACATACTCTTGGACATTAAGCTATAAAGTATGTTTTCATCTATAATATGGTTTTTATAGCCATAGAACATGTTGGTAGAACACTTTCATTCAAGTACACTTGAATCACAATATCTACCATATTTTTAGGGAGTTTTTATATAGTAAAAGGTTTATTGTAGTATCTATGTGCTACAATAGAGGTAACAGTAGTGTCATGGACAATATATTTTGTTTATGGGATTATTACAGGATGGTTATCAGTCACAGTTCCACCAACAGCCTTCATGTTACCACGTCACCAATAAATGGTCATTGTAACTTAGATCTAGTTTGAGAGAAATTAATTAAAATAAAAAAACAATCCATACACTATAATAAATAAACCTTGTATGGTCTCTTATTATCATTAGATTATAATATATTTCACATCAGCTTCAGAAAAATCATTTTGAATATTATCTTTTTACCTCGTCTATATGGTTTATTTTTTAGATTATATTGTGTTTAGATATGGGGAATGGATTCATAACTCTAATAGAATGACATATTTTTATATAGTCCAGGATTCTATTATATATTTGAGAATATATTCCCAAAATACTTCCCGATAAAAATACCAGTTATTTTACATTACCTACTACCTCAAAAAATGAAACAAAAAATATAGAATGAATTTATTCATAGATTCATTAAATAGACTCTTACATTAAATTGAATTATCCTAGATTTATATCATAGGGTATGTTATTATAAATTCACAATGATATATGTGTGTTTTGATTCATCACTCTATACATTAAAGACATTATGAAGGGAGCTATAAAATTTAATGATAACCAAGGAGGTGTTTTCATATTTTATTTGTTAACTCTTCAAAAAATTAGATTTTTTGTTCTATTGTCACGTAAAAAAATATTTAATAATTCAAAATCTCATTCACTATAGATTTTTGAATTCAAAATATCATCAATTTAAAAATTATGGGTTCACTGGTTTGTCAAAAATTGGATTTAAGGATCTATTGGACCATTGCCGATAAGGTTTAATGAATCGATGGTTCATTGTTAATCTAATGATATGATTCACAATATAATCCCCATTTTTATTCAGTGTCTCAGAAGATCATCATTATCAATAGAGACAAGAAAAGAGTGTATTAATATAGGTAGAGAAAATAGTACATTAGAGTTTTTTTCTTCCTATAAATGAATAATATTTGGAAAAGAATCCATTGGATCATCCTCATATGTATGTGAGGCATAGTCGGTATTGGTCCTATAAAAGGTTTTTTATTATTTCCTTATTAAGGAAATAAATACTCATCTAGTTTGAGATCAATGATTCATAGACATGTTACTAGGAATATCATACACTCAATGTTCATATTGTTCGTACTGATAGTATGGATATTATAGTCTTAATACCATGATTATTGTGCACTATTGTTTGTTGTTATATATCTTGGATAGTTAATGAATTATTAATTAATATCATACAAGAAGGTCACAATGTTTCATTCAGTTTGAGATCAGAAAACTAAGACTCATAGGGTAATTTTTCTAATCAATGTATTTTTATAGGACTTACAAATGATTAGGAAATTATATTTGTCCAGATAGACATTCTAGGTGAATGTATTTCTCTTACACAAATATAGTAGACTAGAGTACTCAATTCATAGGGAGAATGTGGATAGTATAAAGGTATCACATATGGATCATATTCCATTTTTATTAACATAAAATTATTCAGTAACTATATATATGTAAGAATGAATAGAAACGACCAAGGTATTAATTATTTTGACAAAAGCTTGGCTTTTTTGATTCGTAGGAAATCACAAGAATTGATATATAGAATTTGGATTTTGAAATAGATTAAAATGTGTGAAAATCTAATGGAAACATAGTGAATATAATTTAGATACTTCTTGGAAAACACTAGAACTCAAATGTAATGTGGTTGTTATAAAAAAGTTGGATAAATAGAATATGTAACATGATTTAGGATAGTGAAAAAGATAACCCATGTTTGGTGTATAAATATGAATGTGGGGAATAACTAATAATATCCCAAATGTCAAATCAAATTAACCCTTATCCCACAAGATATGAAAAATGTTAATATATTACATTTATTTGGGTTAAATCCATTAGAAAGTGTCTAGAACTAATGGATGAATTATTTAAATAATTTTATTGAGATTGTGACTATACTCAATGTTGGACTGTCACGTTCAAAAAAATCAACAAGGTTATGATAAATAATGGAAATGTTATATGTATGATATATTTTTATCATCACATATGATATATTTATTGTTCATGTAAATTGAGATTTGGTATACAAATTCCAAAGGAGAATAAACAAGTATATGTTTAATATAAGTCCTTTGATCCTTAAGTATTTAGGTTTTTTATATGAAGAAGTATCAATACATGATAAATGGATCCTTGCACATGGTTTTAATTTTTGATCTTTAATAGAGTGTAAAGAACAAGTGTTACACCTATTTATCAATCTAGTATTCTACTGAGAAATATGGGATCCAAAATTATTATTTTTAAGTCAATGGAATCATATTTATGTTTTGGTACCCAGGAATTAGTTGGACTATTTCTCAAAAAGTATTTCTCTATTGTATTGATGGGTTAACGATATCCTCTTTTATTTATTAGGGATTATGAGTATTTATATGTGTAATTTTTTGGATTGATGAAGCGAAAACGCTTGAGCTAGAATGGGCCACGTGCACCGAGGTAAAGGCATGCCAACAAAACTACTAGAATTAATTAAATTTTAATCACTTTCTTCATACATGGTATATTAGATGTTTTTTTTGATGGAAAGTTACAATAGAATCAGACCGCAAATATTGATAAATTTTGTGGATTGGGAAGTAATTGGACCTATTGTTTGAGCAATGGATCTCTTAAGTGGATACACAACATATGTGTGTCTCGCATCATTAATTCCATAAAATTATTATAGAGTATTATCTCAATGGTTTAACTATTCATGTTCACACACATCATTGTTTTAAAACAACATCCACTACTCAAAAATACATTAATCATTTTCTATAAATTTTTTATATTGTATTATAATTAAAATAAATTATTTTTTTGGAAGGATTTTTTATATTCACAAACAACACATTTAAATATATAATTTGATAAACTCCAACTGATATTATCCATTTCCAATTTCATTCTTATATTTGGAAATATTTCATTTTTTTTTGAGTTGGACATAAGTATAAATTAGAATTTATTTTCACATCACATGGGAACTCCAATAGTTCTGTCATTCCATTTATGATTCATATTTACCAACTTGTTACATGATTTTTCTTATGATTATTTTATCCCTTATTAATGGAATTCACTCCATAATTAATTCATTCAACCTAGGGATAATATTTCCACCTAAATCCAAGATTAATTAAAAAAATTATTACAATTAAATATATGGTAATAACATCATGTCCCAAAAATTGTTATATAATGAAATATATTTTATTTTTTTGTTCTAAACATCCCATTAAAATAAATATAAAATCCTTATTAATGGTCGGATTTTTAGAAACACCACATATATAAAATTCATTCATGATATTTTAAATTAAACCCTCCTTCTTCATTATTGTCAAACTCTAATGTAATATGATAATATTTTTGTTGGGAAATATTATTTCATTGATGAATCATTACTATATTCTCCACCATATATTGGTTCTTAAACATGTATTTATCCCTTAAATTATAATTTTATATTTATGAGAATAGTGTAATTCTTCATAATTGTTCCCATGAATATCTATTAAGACTACCTTACAAAATTTTATACATTGTGAGAATTTATTCAAGTGTCCATATTTTGTTTCTAAACATCCTATTTTCTTCATTATCATTCATTTATATTGACATTATTCTCAATTTATTTGTAATATAACATTTCCATAGAATCATGACATTCCCTTATTTATTCTCCAGTAAAACATTCCTCTAATTTCATAAAACTTCTTCAATGAAATATGCGACTCTTGTATCTATATTTGTCTACCTTTTGATATAAGAATAAGGGATATCATATTGATGTCTCCACCATTTTTATTATTATAATAAATTACCCAAAAACATTTTTATAAAATATGATAATTATCCATATAAACTTTTACCTCTTTCAATTTTCCCTCGATTATGATATTTTAAAATGCATTATTCCATATTCAAAATCTTTTAATTCAGAATACACAACCATGGTGTGTCCAAAAACACCATAATTGTCTATTTTCAATAACACATTAATTTCAAGATACTTTCATTTTTGTATTATGTGATCATTGTTCATGATCACAAATTCCATTTATTCAACATTGTGTGAATAAATTTCTTAGGCAACCATAGATGGGATCTCTACATATCAATATATATGTTTTCTTAAAATTTCATGATTCCCATAACCCTCTCCTTCAATTTTACATTCATGTTCTCCAATAATAAATATTAATTTTGAACATTATTATCATCCCATTAGTATATTTTTTGATAGGTAAAACAAAAACATTTAATTAATTCTATTTTTCTAATTATTCATACACTCATCACATAGGTTCTCCATGTAGATCTCTTTGGCCAATTTTTTTTACTCTTTTCGAAATATATTTTTTGAAGACAATTTATATTTTGTTTCAATTTTTTTTATAAAAAGATTATTAATAAAGAAAATATATGACCATAGATAATATACAGTTGATATACAATTTTAATTTATGATTTGATATCTCCCTACATACTATTAGAATTGTCATGAGTTTAACATCCAGATATTGTTTCTACCTCTTCCCTATAATCATCACTTTGTTTCTACTCTTTGTGGAAATATATATTTTGATATTTTCATAAGACTCAAAAAAATAATTAGCAATATATTTATCCGAAAAAATAATGAAACATACTTAAATAGTTGTATACTTATTCAAGAGGGATTTCATCTTAATTATCCTCCTCTTATTAAAATTTTTTTTTATTAAATTTTCACTAACATTGTATATGTAAGACTCATTATTTTAATATTTTAAATAATATATTGATAAATTTATTTTATTTTATTTTATTTTTTATGAGTTTTATAAATATTATCTCGAGTCTTGAAAATTCAAATACTCATGATTAATAAATATTTACCTAAAATCATCACTATTTATAACTCTAATAAATACGAAATGTGTCTCAATAAAGAAAATCAATACCTTTAACTTCTCAAATAAATATTGTGATGTACATACTCTATTTCATTATCCCTATAATCCTTTAGAATAAAAATCATCAATTTTTTCAACAATTAATAAATACACCACTAAAAATATGATGTTCCACAACTAAATCTATAAGTTAAAAAATCTAAAAACATATTTTTATTGATTAAGAACCAAATTAGATCCCTTAGGCTCTGATGTCACCTTTGGGGTCCAATTATTTGTTATAAAATTTCTAAAACACCATGATATGGGGTTACTATAGTTGCTAAATATATTATAACATTTGTTTTTGAAACCACTCCCATTATGAGATAGTCCACCCTCATTAAAAGCAAATAGTAACACAGTACCATTATTTTTGATATAGTCTATTTTTGTAAAGGGCTATATTTCCCATCACATTGGTTAGTAACACAATTACTCAATTTTTTGGGGACCACTTCAGTAGATTTTCATTGGCGTGTTTATATGGAATTGATGCTTGTTGATTGAATAAGTATGTCAATATGTGTCATACATCTGACAATTATGTAGATCAAACAATGATAATTATTAAATGAGTCTTACATATGTTAGGCTTGTGAATACCTATAAGAAGCTAAGACAATAGGGATATATAACAATATAAAGTTCCAATATAGACCTTTACATGAGGAATGTGAAAAAAAATTATGTTATGCATTTTCATGTCACAAAGATCTCTATATGGTAACCCACATTCATTGAATATTAGAATTTCAAGATCATTTATGATATAAAAATAAACATTTCAAAAAAAATGATTTTTTGGATTTGGAGTTTTGTAATGAAAAAAATGATAGGTAGTGAAATATTTATATAAATGATGACAACATGATGGGGAAAACATTATTTCCACTTGGGAGATAGCTCCCATTTTCCAAAAAAATAGTGCATACAAAAATAATTTTATTTATAAAGATTAATTCCATTAATATTTCTTCATTCATGAATAAGAATAATATATTGTATATTATTGACTTCTGACTCTCACCCTCATGTGTTATCTAAAAAACAAAGATACCATGAAGACTTCCTAGTTTTCATGAATCTATATGATTCCCCCAAGGTGCATACCCATTTTTGTAGTTTCTTATAATTAAAAAATGTTATTATCCATACAGGAAGGTTTATACCATCAGGTGTTTTAGACTAAGACACCACTATATTTAAATTAAGGTAGTGTTCAAGAAAGAATAAAGTTCTCTCAAACATGCATTAAGGACCACATGCAACACATATGATTGGTATGAAATACCCAAACCAATTTTCTGGAAGAAAATGTGTATTATAATTTTGATAATAAAACTAATTAGTAAATATCGTATAAAATAATAATATATATATATATATATATTATGTTCTTTGGTATAAAAATCTTTATAAGACCCATGAAATTTTTTATTCATGTATGATGTAATCTTGGTGAAATTACATTATGGGGACAAGAATAATGTGGAATAAGTATTTTATGTTCTGAATTACATAAAATCAAACTTAAGGAAATGGTGTAAAACTATTACACACATACATGCATGGTCGAGAATTAAAATTAATATAGAATAATTTTTCATGTAGTGATTCCCTATATAAAATGATCATATATGGGTTATCAAAATTATTAAGCAAGACATATAGAACTGATCTGATCTTATTGAGGGTACATCATGTTATACGCACTCATGGTGGATTAAACACAGTTTTTGAGGAATATTACTCTAATTAAAAAAAATTCCCTTCTAATATATTATCATTACATGATGACAAGATAATTCTATGAGATGATCTATAAGGATAATTTTGTGAAACTATGTTGTAATAATTATAGTGTGGTATCTAGTAAGTCTATGTGAAATGGTATAAAGAACCCCTTTTGTGGACTCCTGAGTAGAGGGAATGTGTATATTTTTGTAACAATTTTTTATGAAATATAGTTATTATACTATGTAAACGTAAGAGTTAAGATAAATTGAGACTCTATATCAGGCATTTATATTGAAAACAATTATTATTTTGGTGAATCCATGATATGGGTTATAACCAATTTGACATCAAATTAGTCTTTTTACCAAATGTAACAAATACTATGTATTAAGATGTTTCTTATTATTCATTTATATGACTTCTTATTTTGATTATTAATGGAGTGTACTGAGTAATAGGTGATTTTCATGGGGTTAATTTCAATAGAAACAAATTCATAAAAAATTAAAGCATGAATTCACCCCCATCTCTTAGTGGTCAATCTGGCCTGGGGCTCTACAATTAGTATCTGTGTGTATCACCATTAATGGTCCATGATATTTATTATGAATTTGATAATTTGATAAATGAATGAGAACCCTAATATGGAGAAAAATAATGTTAATCTAATGTATATTAATTTATAGATTTCTACCAAGCCTTAGAAGAACATAATGAAAAGAAAAATAAGGAAAATGAAGTGGAATCTTTCCATACAGACATATGCACCACTAACTAAAGGAAATCAAAGTAGTATATAAGAAATTAATTCCCATGATGATGATTCTTAAAATTATTCTTGTTGGAGATATAATAATTATATATCAGTTAGTGATAAAAAAATTAATTCAAAAATCATGTGAATAGTGTTTCTAAATAGTACTTTAATTGTAATTTTTGAGGGTTAAAGAGATATTATTATAAAAAAAAAGAAAAAAATATGAATAGTAAACTTCTATAGAACATTCATAAAAAATAATTCTTCATATGAAACACTATAACAATAAATGTGATCAAAAGAATTAAAAAAACATTTTCATTGAACAATATTTGTTTGCTAAATGTTTTCAAATTATTGTTATAAGAAATTCATGTTTTAAAATTTTTTATATATTCTCTCCATGATGTTTTATAATTCCAAAAAATATGGATTTTAATGTATCTAAATTATAGGATAATGAAAACATTTTAGATGATCCTGAATATTATTTATAATAATCAACCAAATTTCCTGACAAACAAATAATGAAGTTAAAGGAGTATTTTGAACAAATGTAGAGAATATATGATAATGAGAAGAATTAACTCAACATGATGTGTTTATAAATATAGATGATATTGAAATATCATTAATTAAAAAAAGTTAGAATGTCCAAAATTTATTATAAAATAGATTATTTCACAAAAAATTTCATTGATGAAAATGATATTAGAAAGAGGATTATATCATATAATAACCAAATGGAAGCATATAATAATATGAATGTGTCCCGAAAATAATAATCTATCTATTGTACTACAGTTTTTTCAAGTATTGGTACTCAATTTAAACAAAACTCAATGAGATTATTTATAGATATAATATTGATAAATCCACCACATCATGTTTAGATGATAGAATATTCATAAATAGTTTTTCATCAAGGTGGGTCAACAAGGAATGGTGGCTACACTCAACGACAAAAAAGTTTACAACTAGATAAATCCTGACATAATATAGTATAAAAAAGAAAAGAACAATAATAGGCCATTGTTGGTGTTTATTAATTATTATATAAATAACTCCTAAATATTTATATAACATTTCAATTCATTAAACTAAACATAATTGACAAGAAAGAGGGAGAAAGGATGAAGTGAGAAGAAAACCATCAGGACAAAAGAAGAAGAAAAGATAAAATAATAATGATTATTACATGAGGAGTAAAAAGATGAATTGATGATCCAATTGGACCAAATAATAGAAATATATATGAAACAATTCCAATAAGGGGAAAATTGATGAATTATGGTGACTTCTGCAAAATTGTGATAATTATGGACATCCATCACACAACTGTGTGTAGATTTTACTCAAAGAGTGGGATATATTTTTCAATAATGTTTTGGAACAAAGTGTTCTATATACTAAAATAATTTAATGGTAGAACATTTAACAAATGTTAAGGGAAAAATATTAATTAAATCGTGCATATATTTCATGCCAAACAAATTAATGTTTTTTAAATAATTATATTATTTGAAAAATATTTCTAATATAAAAGGAATGAATGTTTCCTAATAAAACATAGAGAATGTTAATGAGAATTTGTTTGTATCTAGATATATTAAAATCTTAATGACTTGGGTAAGAAAAGGTATTCCGCTCAAATAATAAATTCAAACAAGGAATTAAGATAATCTTGTAGATGAGACTAAAAACATAAATAAGAGTAAAATGTAAATATCCAAATGATGATATTGGAGAAAATAATATCCCTGGTTAAGAATTACATATCATCCTGAATGCTGCTCTTGATGAAAAGAAAATGATTCTACTTTTTCTATTATATATATATACTTTATTTTTTATTAACTTGGTAGGGAATCAAATGAGATTTATCAATATGTTGAGTGGTAAAATTTATTATATAATATTTTAAAAGCATCATGACATTTTGAATTATTTCCTTTAGAATATTATCTATAAATTTGAAGATGATGTATAATAATAACTCCCTAATCCTTACACTAGTGGGATTGATAAAAATTATAAAAATAATGTTGATATTTATATATTAAGGGAGATATATATTTGTTCAACCTGAATGTTCAAATTTTTTTGTTCAAGTGTGTGTAATTTTAAAATTTTAATGATAAATATGATTACTTACAAAACCTAACATTATAAGTGAGTATTTTTTAGAATGATTTAATGTAAATGTTATTTTTGAGACCTTGTGGACTTACATGGTTAAATCAGAATTGTTTTCAACATAGGGTTAGCCCATATAGAATTATATTTAATTACCTGTTATATTATTTATAATAGATTCATCAGATATCATCCCTCTCTTAGAAGTGTAGAAAATATAATCATATAGGGGAGGAGAACATTTTTTTGGTCATTTTATTAGATGAGAATACACCTAAATAAAAGATTGTATTAATTTTCAATAAGGGATATAATAAATAGATAGAGATAACCACATATTTATATGATTAATAGATTCGTGGAATTTACAAAAAAAAAGTAAAGGGGCGTATTATTTATACCACTTAGGTTCTGTTTCATTTTTTCAAAAAAGAAAGAAAACATGGTGATTGAATAAGGATTTCTAAGTGAGTCTTATTAAATTGTATTAATTTTCCCAAAATGGGATTATTTATCAACCTTTTTTATATATTTTATGATTGTGTAAAACATCACACATATTTTCATTAGTTAGAGTGAATTTTATGTTGCAATAACTATATCCTTTATAAATGGATTACTTGAAAGAATTGATGACATGATTTCTACACCAAAAATATCATAATATAGAAACCTATGTTTGTAGAATATTTTAATGTAGGTACATTTCCTGATTTTAATTTCATTATGGATACAACATATTTTTTTTCTTATGTCTGAACAAAGGATAATGAATGAGAGGTAGTGAAATATCTATATAAATGTTGATGGAATAGGGATGAAAATGATTCTTCAAAATCATATAGATATTTCATTTTATAGAAAAATAGAGTGAATATGAATCATTTGTTTCAGGATGAGTTGTTCATGAATATTTTTTTTCCATAGAGAATAATAATATGACACACACTCAGGGATTTCGATTCTCGCCCTCAATAGTTTTACAAAGAAACAAGGATAGTACAATGTATTCCTATTCTACGTGAATTTGTGTCATATATTGAAGGTCCATACCCATATAAAAAAGTTATTACACTTATATAATGTTTACCCACCTTACACGAAGTAATATAAATAAACAATATGTGGATTGTGACACAACTACACTTAATGTAAGGTAGTGATCTTCAAATAAGATTGTGAATGCATGCATTCAGGAATGAGCGCATTGAACTCCTAGGAATGGTTTTAAAAACCCAAGCTTATTTTTTTTAAAGGAATCATGAAGTTATTTTGAGATAATAATACTAATTGATAGATGGAACATAAAATTATAAAATATAAAATATTATGTGATAGAGTTTATAACTCTTGAGAAGAACCATGAAATTTTTTATTCATGTATAATGTTATTTTAGAGAAATTGATTTCAGGATTCAAGAATAAATATGAAGGATACTTTAGAGTTTATTCATCCATAACATGGCACTAAAATTAATGTCATGACCTGACATGATGGGGCCTGATCCACAACTCTCCAATACCTCCTCTAATAGGCTAGGGGCTGGCGGCTGGCACTGATTGGGCATATTACTAACATGGGAGGAATTTCATATGTACCTGTACACAAACACCCACACACACACACACATGCTAAAAAAATTACTGAAATTTATGAATCACTATGTAATAAATGCATGCATATATCTATATCCCAAAACTAGGTTATAACATAAGTACTGAAACAAAAGGAATTTCAAAACAACACCCACGAAAGAAAATTTTACAATCGTCCGACCATCTCATAAAGAGGGGATCGCTTTGAATTGAAATCATCAAAAATATCCTAATCCCAACCCCGGTAAACACCTTTTCCTATGTATCTCAATAGGCTCTACCCACATCAGGATCTCTGTGGAGTTTTTGGATAGACATGTGGTTTTCATATGGAACAAAACATGTGTGGGAAAATCATATGCAGGGGTGAGTATAAAAATAACTCAGTAGGCTCAAAAAACCCCAAAAGAAAATGGAATCAATAAAAAGAAAATTTTTAACTCATCCTAGCTCTAGGGAAACCCCAATCGAGAGAAAAACATTATCTTGAAACATCCTTCATTAAATATGAAATTTAATCTCAATCTACAAGGTGTGTAAACCCTGACAAGTCACAACACTGCAAGGACTCCCAGAAATCACCAAGATATACTCATCTCATGATTCAAGTATCATGAGGTTCGAACATCATATCTAGTAATAGTATTATCCATACACTCTATAATGGTATCACGTGAAACCAATATAACATACTCAATGATCTCAATCATCCCAGATGGAACCCGTCTGAGAGATGCACTCCATCTAAAACAAATCTACCATTTCTAATAGTATGTACAAGAGAACATGCTCCAATGGTAAAATCATACATGGACTAGCTCTAGTTCCTAACAGTAGAGGTCTATTCATTGTTACCTTTCTCCCAATGCAAGCTAGATAAATCCAAGTGAAAAGGAATGCCCCTCATAACTGCACACAAATGAGGGAGAACTTCTCGATACAATGCACTACATGTATCCTCTATAAAAAGAGATAATAGAGGGACCTGGCCCAATCCACATCCCTGTAATCAATGCATTACTACACCTAACAAATTTGAAAAACCTTATTACCTCTATTATGTAGTGTCTTACACCTAATTCCATTGAGGGGGAACTAACTCTTGACCGTGTATCGTTCATATCAGGTGGATGGGCCCACTCCTCATAACTGTATCCCACAGTTGAGGGAGATCCAACTCCAATGGAGGACCCACTCCATGATACTACTCAAAGATAGGGGTGTAGTACTCAAAATATTGGACCCACTCCTAGATCCAACAAGAGAGTAAAACTCATAGAATGGAGGACCCACACCCTAATAGAAAAGGGGAGTAACACTCCCTGGATCAAGGACCCGCACAATAACCCGGTAGGGGAGTACCACATTGTGGCTAGAGGAAATTAAATCTAGTATGATAGGGGCGTACTAAATAATCTAGCTTGTTCACTATAGAGGACCCACACCCTAACGTAGTCAGGGAGTACTGACCCTAGGCTAGAGGACCTGCTCCTTGACATGGAATGTAGTACAGAATCATCCAGAACAACACATATGGATGACTCATTCCATGCAACAAAAGGGGAGTGTCGACTCCTAAGATAGAGGAACCACACCCTAACAAGGTAGGGAAGTACCGAATCTACCTATATGTCATATATGGATGACCCTACAACCTGGTCTAACGGGTGAGTATATTCTACCTTCAAAAACATCACAGGGAAACCCACACCCTAGTCCATTAGTAGAATAATATCCCTAGAGGAAACTACAAAAAGGTAACGTATGCACACCAATGACATAGGGAGTTTAATATATTCTTAAAAATAGAGGTAAGGGAATGTTGTGCCCTAGTACATCATGGGAATATTAGTCCTAGTGACTCCCTACATGAAAACCACTGATCTCCATCATCAGATCAGTATAGCTTCACAAGAATATTTCTCAATTTATGTAACATCATATCTTGTAATCCATAATAGAATCCACCATAAACTTTTATGTGGAAAACCGATCAAGATATAAAACTAATTAGACTGAATTAGAGTACCCTAGAAGAATATATGGAAGGATAAATTTCCTAAGGGGATCCCCAAGGCATACACGGCATGCACTGGGACACACATAGAATGTTAGTCTGCCTGAACACCTAGTCGTGTATCCTGTCTACACGGTTTACCAACCCATGTATGGTTTAAAATTTTGTAAAGGAGGTTCATGTCATGTTCCTTATCACTCACCCATGTCCAGGTTCTTCTTCTATATGGACCGGATGACCGTGTCCCTATAACGTCATGTATCCCAAACTACATGTCATATTCACGCTAAACGACTTACTAACTATGATGGTTTCCCATGTATGTGTTCCAAAACCCAAGTATATGTACCTTAACCATGGGTTAGTTCAGGTACAAGTCGTTTTACAAGGCAAAGCCAATCCATGTCCTAATATTTCATGGTTTAGGGAACTACATGCCGTGTAACCCCGACACAAAGTATGTAGTCTTCAAATATCATCTTCCCTGAATATGAAGATATAAAAGGAATTATTCACTAAATAACATGGCATGTATATGGTAATTATAGTTAGTAATTACAAAAAAACACCCCAATTCATCTTGTTCTTCCCAGAAACTCATAGATCCACCTACTAGGGATCAATAACTATCATATTTTGGCTCTAGAACCACAAAACAATGCATAAAAAGGTATTGGGACTAAAAATAACATATTCCTACCTATATGGAAAAATTGAAAAGCATTGGATGACGAATGATTCTTGGACCATACTTCTCATCGACCTGATGATGATCTCTATAAGAAATGGAGATCGGCAGCACCTTACTTAAACTATTTGGTGCATGTTCATTTTTTCCAAAGAGGAGAAGAAGAGGGGGCGATGAGAGGTGTGGCCTCCTTTTTTTTTGAACTCAGAAGTGAGGATTGGGCTGGTTTTTTGTTTTTTTTAATTATGATTCATTTAAATTAATTTAATTCAACTCATAATGCCCTGTCACCAAAATGCCGCAGATCGAAACTCCTAGTGTTGATTGCTTTAGGTCGCACCTAGGGTAAAAATGACATTTCGGGCACAACTGTGGCCTTATAAATTCAATATGAGACTTCATGGAGTAGTTATTTACATTTCAAGTGAAACTACATTCATGGGAAAAAAATATTTAATATTTTTAATATTTTCACAATGAGGCTCCCTAAGCCCCAAATTCCTACACTGAATCAGCGCCCGACTCTATAAATATGATCCAATATACTACAGAGTATTTTTGTTTAAATACCGTGTCATTATATTATCCACACCATTGGGATGTTATTCCCCAAAAAGAAAAATCTTAATCACATGGGAAGAAATTGAGCTCCCCACTGGACTCCAAAACCAGAGATCTCACCAAGCGTTCATGTGATGCCTACAAGCACGCACACAGAGGAACCAATAAGATCAAACCTCTATTATATACAAATTCTACCAGGTAAAGTTGTGAAATTAAGGGTTCGTTAATCCTTAGTCATGATTGATGTGAAATCCCCAAATAACCTGGTACATATACCAAGAGGGGGTGTAGTTTTACACCACCTCACTAACCTAAAACTAATATTAACATAACCCTACAGTTCACATCTACCCCTTGATGGACTGTACAATAGAATCCTCAAGAACGTTTAATTCAGGTATTACACTAAACATTTCAAAGTATTCATGAAAAAATAGGACTACCAAAGAGTAAACATTGGGTCCTACCATGCCCTTCGTCTACAAACCTCAAGTTGTAACACTGCTCGCCCAAACAGAACATTTTCTCAACCACTAGTGACATCACAACTGAGAATGGATGTAAGGAAACCAATACATAAAATATAAAAATTGTAGGGTGTATCATTTCCACTAAGGAATAATTCTAAATAAGGATATCCCCCTCTAAGGATTTCCAAACTAAAGGGGTTGAGTAGGGAAACCTTTTTGGAAATCTCATGACCTTCTCCAACACTTCGTCTCTTAACATCTACCTAAACGCCCATGTATAAGGAATTAATTCACCATGACTCAATGATGTCCACTTTTGGTCGCACTAAATCACCTGCATGGTTTTGGCCACATCACAAAAATTCATCCGAGAGGGAAAAGTTTACATTTTTCTGAGTTCAAAGCAATGTCAAAATATACCACATCCTCCTTTAGATTTTCACATATAAAGATAATGACAAAAAGATAAGGATACTAACTAAAAAATTGGGTTGTTTAAACACACATTAGGTCTTACTGGGCCCTCATTCGCAACTACCAACCCGGGGTTCTACAAATATCTTGTGTTACCCTGATTAACCTCCAAGATTTTTTGGAAGGAAAAGAGTACCCAAAACAGTTGCTAAATATTTCTATTGTAGAAATATGAAAGGATGAAAGGCATAACCCTATTCATCCTATGATCTTTCAATTCAAAGGATTATATGGCTTCCACTTGTATTCACCCACATCCTCTAGCACCATGACCCTCGCATAGACCACCTGGTGGTAATGGTGGAAACAGCTCGAAATATCTTCCACATCGTGCCTCACTTCCATCTCCTCTACCTCGTTTGCCACCTCATGAAACTCCTTAGTCCAAGCGTTGACTATACCAAGGTGGATCACCATTTGGAACCCTCTTAGTAGAATAGAGGTTCATACAATCTCTAGTGATCTTTATATAGTCATTTCATGCATAACATCACCACTCCTACGGTTTACCAAATCATTGACATTTAACCTATACTATAAAACCACACACATATGTATAAGAATGGGTATGCCACCTATTCCACTATCATGTCATATATTGTGTTCCATCTTCTATTGATGCATCAGACTCATGACCACTACGATGAATCACATATTCCTATCCCTTATTTAGGAAACTATTCACCACCAGAGATCGCTCCCGCACTCCAGCATAGGTGCGGATGAACAGAGGAATAACACACCCCCTAATCTCCCAAAACAAGCCCAACTTAAAGGTATATTATCTAAATAAAGGATCTTGAACCATAACCAAGGATATTTGTGACATGTTTGTGAACCTCACTGAAAAATCCTCCACTATCATGATACCATGTCAGTGATGCAAAAGCTCTTGAAAACACAATTATCTTTGTGTGGCAGTGTAAATATATTCCATGAAGAGTTAATCGAACTCCACCCACGTCAGTTTCACCTAGTCATATGCTTCATGGGGGTCTGGATCACACCATTACCTCCAAATTTTTAGCCTCTAAAACTCATATACTGCACTCATCCAACATGCATCCTCAACCTGCATTTACGGTAAAACGAGCTACTCAATAGGGGGTGGCACTATCGGTGGACCACCTGAAGGTAACACCTCAGAATCAATGCCCAGCACTGAAGCCTTGTCATGGGATGGATTTTCAACAAAATAATAGAGTGTAATTACTCATGGATATGGTCGTATGTCAATCTTCAAATAGAATCAATACACACCATATTCAAAGAGTATATCGTGGGAGCACACTCAGGAAGGATTGAAAAATAGAAAAACTCATTCCAATTTGATTCATGTACCATTTCTTTTCCAAAGACCAGTGTCCTAATGTACTAATTAAAGAACAAGGTTTTTAATGTCCTCGTTAATGGATAGGTCAGACATCACACAAACACCAGAACCTCTAGCCTGATATCGGAACTCATAAAATTATATCAATGCTGCTATGCAACCCAAACCAAACTAACGACACTATCATCCAAGTGAAACTAACCTCTTTTACTTCTACTCTATCACAACCAGACCAGTTATGGAAATGGGTCTCAAATCCCGAATCCCACCTCCATTATTTCAAGGGTTGGAGACTAGTGATGAGTAGGAATATCACTATCATAAGAGGCATTGCCTATGTACCTATACACATGAACACATATCCAAGATCACAAAATTAATTAAACGTAAAAATATATAACTAACCAGTGGATTCATAAATATATATATTACAACTAGAGTAAGAAATATGTATTGAAATTGAAGGAAGGGGAAAACAATTCCATCCAAAGAAAATTGTAAAAGTGTCCAACCTTCTCAGAATGAGGGGATGGTTGTCCACTGAAATTTTTAGAATGCTCATCATCTATGTTTTTTCCAACACCTAAGTCTATCTAGATCACTATGCTTTGCCTGCCGGAGGTAATATATAAACTCTATCAAAAGGCCTATGGTTGGTACATGACAGAAAACATGTGCGGGAAAACCCCATGTAGGGGTGAGTATAACAATACATTATAGACACCCCAAAAACCCAAAAAGTAGAAGGGATAAACAGAAAGAAAAATGTTTACTCAACCAAGATAGAGGGAACCCCCAATTGAGAGAAAAATTCCATCTCAATCCATCCTCAGTGGTACAAGAAAAGATAGCTCAGTCTACTAGGGGTGTCAACCCATACATATAACAATACAACAAGGACACCCATAAATCACCCATATATACTCATCTCAGACTCAATGTCTTTTAGGGTTCCAACCTCATAGACAGTAAAATTATTCACTTTATAGGCTCTAAAGGAAGAACATAAAACCATGAGAACACAATCCATGAGTTCAGTCAAACTAGATGGCACCCATCCATGATATTCACTCCATCAAAAACAACTCTACCCTTTCTAATATTACATCTGATAGACGATTCTCCATTGGGTGCATCTTATTAGGCCCAACTCTATTTCATAGCACTAGAGGTCCTATCATCATTGACTTGTGCTCGACGCATGCTTGAGAAACCCAAGTTCAGAGGCTCGATCCTCACAACTATACACAGTTGGGGGATCACTTCTCTAATCTATGCACCATGTGCATCCAATCTAATAATAGAGAATAGAGGGACCCATGCCCCACCACTACACTATATTCGATGGAGTAATTCTCCTATCAAATCCTCAAAACCCCAATTGCACTTATATAGACTATCCCCCACTATATTCCATCGAGGAATCACTAACTCTAATCAATGTATCGTTCATATAAAGTAGAGGGGCATGATCCTCATAATTTTATCCCACCACTAAGGGAGGTCTAGCTCTAATGGAGGACCAACTCCCCATCATTACGTACATACAGGGGAGTACAACTCCAAATGTGAGGACTTGTTTTCTGATCCAATAGGGTTTAACAACCCAGATAATGGAGGACCCGAACACTAATATGATAGGGGAGTACCACTCCATGGATTGAGGACCCACACCCTAACCTGGTAGGGGTTAAAACTCAGTGGCTATAGGACCTATACCCTAGTAAGACAAAGGGGGGTAGCCACTCTTCCAACTCGTTCAGTATGGTGGACCCACGCCCTAACATGGAAGAGGAGTACATACCCTAGGCTATATGACCCACTCCTAAATAGGGTAGGGCAGTACCTACTCTTCTAAAAAACATATGGAGGACCCACACCCTAGAACGATAAGAGAATTATGACTCATAAGATAGAGGAATAATTCTTTAAAATGGTAGGGGAATAATGATTCTTCTTATATGTCACGTATGGAGGACCATCGCCCTGGTCTAATTGGGGGGTATTGTCCATATTCATAAACATTATAGGGAAACCCACACCCTAGTCTACTTTTAGAGTAAAACCCTAAGTGGAAAATAACCAAAGGCAATGAACACTCCCCCATGATCTTGGGAGTCCCACCTCAACCTAATAATTGAGGTGAGGGAAACTTGAACCCTATTCCATCAGGGGAGTACCAGTACCAACATATCTCTACATGCACCACACCAATCACCAACATGGGATCATTATATATTCATAAGTGTCTTTCTTTATTTATGCCACCTCGTATCATTTCATCCATTATAGAGGAAACCATCGTGCTCTACATTGAAAATAGCTCAAGATATAATACTCACCAACCTGAATCTGAGTCCAAAGAAGAATATATGGAAGGAGAATGATCCCCGGAGGATCCCATTTGAGTACACAACATGCATCAGGAAACACATGGAATGTGATCCCACCCAAGAACTCGGGTGTGTATCCTATCTATAAGGTTTATGAACCCATGTATGGGTACATGTAATTAAAAGAAATTATGCTTCATGTCCATCATCACTCATCCCCTAGCCGGCTTCCTATTCTACATGGATCTGCCGACTGTGTCCCTCACATTCCATGTATCCCATAATACATGGAATATTAAGGATAAATAGCCACACGCATATATAGTTTTCTTGCCTCTAGGTATTGGACCCCATGTCCATGTACCTTGGCCATGTGTTAGTTCATGTCCATTTACTTTCACATGGCTAACCAAGGACATGTCCCATGATTACATGGTTTAGGGAATGATAAGGCATATAACCTCTGTACATGGTGTGTAGTCTTGTAACTTCTTCTCCCCCAAGTAGGATGATCTAAATAGTGTGTGAAACTAATCTACACATCATGTATATAGTAATTCTAGTCAATAATTACCTAAAAAACCCAATTCATTTCTATCTTCCCCGAAACTCATAGATCTTCATAACAGGGATCAATAGAAATCATATACATCCACTAGAACCATAAATAATGCATAATGAAAGGTATAATAACAAAAAAAATATTCCTAACACATTCGTGAAACACAAAATTTTTTGATGAAGAACGATGCTTGGGTTGTCCCGATCATTGATTTGATGATGATCTATGTTAGAAACAGAGATCAGCTACACCTAGATTCGTCTATTTGTTATCAGTTTCATTTATCTCCAAATGAGAGAATGTGATGGGGAGATGAGAGGCATGGCCTCCATGGTTTTTTCACACCAACGTGAGGGTGAAGTTTTGTTAGGTTATATATTTAATTAAATTTCCATTTAATTAATTTAATCCTACTCATAACACCCCATCACTAAAATTCCCTTGATCAATACTCTAGATGGATATAGCTTCAGTTTGAGGCTAGGGTAAACATGAAATTATGGACAAAAAAGTGGCCTTAGCAATTCAATCAGAGGATCTATATAGAAGTTACTTACATTTCAATAAAAGATGCGCTAATGTGACAAAATATATTTAATATATTTAATATTTTTGGGTCGAGACTCCCTAGTTCAAGGCTTCCCATGTCAGCTAAACACCCCACTCCTGATGTATTCTCTGAAATATTCCGATGTATTTTGGTTAAACAACTGATTCATTATAGTTATTTTTTTTAATCTCTTACAAACATCAATGTGTCTTCGGGACTTCAACATCATAATGAAGAATTTCCCAGGAAGTGTTTTACTGAAGAAACTGATCGTATAGATTTGATCAAAATTTTTGAGAAAGATCAACAAAATTTATTAGTGTTTATTGAAGATATCTAAATTTTTATAGAAGTAGAGAAACATAATCATCCATGTGGAGGAATGTTAAACTAGTAAACAAATCTGTATTATTTCAATAGGATGAAATTTGAAGAAGCTGTAAATCATTGTCAATTAGTATAATGATCCTCTTATGTGACTCAGGAGTCAAAAGACTTGTGTGGAATGTTGTAATATTGTTTCATGTAGTATAAAGACACTACTATCTAGATTGAATTGTAAAAGGATCATGTTGAATCTAGAAACACGATGTGCAATAGTATAAATAACCTCTTATTTGGACTGCAGATTAATGATACAATTAACATTTTATCCACCATTTTGATTAATAAAATTGTTGTAGGGGAGAATCTATGTTGGGTGTATAAAAAACAAGGAATGGAGCATGTATTTTTATATAAACTTGTAAATACCACGTTTAAATCGTTCTATTGTTATTCATGTATATGGTGAATATCTAGGAGATGTCACTAACAAAAATGATTACATTAACATGTTCAAGTGAATGAATTTATTTAAGAAGATTTCATAAAAATTAAACCACTAATCCACCCCCTCTAAATGCTCAATCCATCCTGGGGTCTACATCCATAAATTTAATATTAAAAAAATTATCCATATGAATAACGAAATTTTTAATAATTTGAAAGGTAAATTATGAAATTGGAAAGAATCTTATATATCACTTATATATCATGACATTTGACTTTAAATGATTTAAAATTACTTATTTATGTCCAATTCCTTTTGATATTCAGAAAATTAATACCCTAAAAATTATACCTTAACCCGACACATAATATAAATACCCACATATTATACACAATATATTTTTATCATTTTTTTATTAATAAACTTAAATACAATAGGAAATATATTGGCCCATATTATTTGGGATATTATACAGATGATAAAATGTTCTTAAATAAATTATTTATTCATTTATTTTTTTGTCTACAATTTTCTCATAATTAACATTATACTTCTACGACAACATGAGATATCCTAGGGAGAAATATACTAGAAAAACTATTCTAAAACGCATTGTAAGATTATAAATTATGACATTCATATAGCGAGATATCATAAAATTCCGTAAAAATAAAAACAGACCAAAGAATAAAGGGATAATAAATTTTTATATGGAAATATGGAATATGAAAAATAATATAGTAGGGATATGGTATATTGATTAATCATAACTATATTGAAAATACATATGGCATGATAGAAACATAAGTAATGTTTGACTTCGATGAAAACATAAAATAATGAAATATATATATCTACTACATGTTTACACATAACAGTTTGGTTAGGGAAAAGAATGTTAAAACATCACATGAAATTACCCTCATAAATGAATCACTACACACTCAATTGGGGGGATGTATGGTATTTTTAACACCCATAAAAACAGATGTTTTCATGAATTTGTGTTATATATATATAAAATAACCATATATAAATAATTATCTGGAAATCAACCCATGGAAATGAAATAATTAACATAATAAATACATGAATCATTAACCATTGAGGCATTATATAGAATGAAAATAAATGAATCATTTAAGGTGTATTTTACATTAAGTTTGAAATAAATACATATATGTTCTCGAAGTTCCTTAAAATATTACGAACAAACATAGGAAATAATCATGTATTTTATTTGGAATAATAATACTTTATCAATAATTTATAATATTATGGAAATATTCTTTAATAAAAACAAGAAAATATGTTTTACAAAAAATAAAATTGAACTAATTTATTTATAAAGATGTAGTTTTAGAAATCATAAAAATAATATACTTATTACTAGAGTGAAACATTAATGTAATGATGAAATAGATATTTTCTCTTAGAATATTGTTTTTGAGGAATATATTAGAATAGGATCTAAAAATACATAAATATCCTTAGCATGGAATGATGAAAAAAAATAGTATGCATTAATTTCTTATATATTCATAAAATTTAAATAACATAAATGACATAGATAAATTGGAATATATAGGGAGTAGATATAGAGGACATATCCACAAGAATATGATTTAACGGCCATCCTCCATACCTTGATTCCTGACACACAATGGATGTTACTATAATAAAATAAATAGTCAAATTAAATTTAATTAATTACTTAATTAATAACTTTTTTCAATTTTATTTATTCTATTTTAATATTTTTTATATTATTTATTCATTTATTTAATTAATAATGTCAATATAGTTTATTTAGAGTTTTCTTTGATTCCTAGATAAAAAACATTGATGTAGTGGTAAAAGTTATATATCGCAATATAGTTGTTCTATAATATCCAAAATAATAATTTTATAATGATATTATCATAAAACTATTATGAAATTTAATAGTTTAGTATATGATTACAATTAATTTATTCTTGTTTATTAATATTTTTCTGAACATTTAAATAGACCATAAAAAAATTTTCTTAGTATTTTTAACATATTTCATATCTTATTATTATAGAAACATAAAAATATCACGATTTTATTATTAATATTATATATATATATATATATATTTATTTAAATTATTAATGATAAAATAACCTTCATGAGTGAGAATAATTCATCATCAATAACATAGTTTGTTTAAATCTTACACAATGAACAATTTTTTTAAGTGTTTAATAGAATTGTAAAACTGATAAATATTGGAGTTTCATAAAACCATTATAGTATAATTGAACAAATGGTTTAATGATACCTTGATGATTTCTTATGTTATTTAACAGAGAAGAGGATAGTTGAAATTAGAAGTTATTTTTTAAATCCTAACATTTTCCCATAGGTCTCCAGTGTTGGATTGAGTAAAAATACATCAGAGGAAATCCCTTTAATTAGAATAAAGTCATAAGAAAAAGGATAACAGATTTTAGATAAGTTTTTTTTGTAGACATAATCTCAAAAATATTTTTCCCATGTAAGGAGAAAGGATTGGGTATGTGGTGTTAACATAACCATGGTTGAGGTGTTTCTTTGAATAAAATAACAATTATCTTTTTATGTCCATTAAGGAAAATGATTATGAGAAATGATTATTATGTATAATATTTTTGGATTAAGAAATGTATATCTAATTGATATTTGAAATCCACCAGTATAGAATTTCTTAATTGAAATATTCTCTCCTAATAGAAGAAACAAGAATAATTTTAAATAGAATAAAATATAAAATAGGATTCAAGAATTTATTTATATAATTGAGAACTACATTTATTATTTTAAAATTATTTATTTTAAATATAGAAAATAATTAAATTTAGAAAAACTATACTTTATTTTTTCATATTTAAATTATAGTTATATTATATATCCAACTATATTTTAAAAAAATTATTTTTTCTTATTCAAAAAATATTTAATTTTACAAGAAAAATAAATTATAATAACTTTTAAAAAAAATTAATTAAAATTATTAAATCTATTTTTTAAAAATACATTTCTATATTAATTAATTTAAAATTTCAATTTTTAGCATAATAATTTTTGGTTTTATAAAATAAGATAAAACATTATGTAATAAAATGTATAATTATTTATGTTTTATTATACAAAAACGTAGGTGATCATTTAATAGAGTTATAGTATTTATATTGAATTTTTTAATCATTATAAATATTGTACTATATGGAATTTGTATACACTAAATGTCCAGGTTACGGTTTCAATGACTAGTTGTTATTTTCATATTCATTCACTATTATATGGATCATATAAGTGTTATAATTCTTATAAATACCTCTTTTTCATTCATTAAACATTCATTAAAGTTTAATTAAATATTAATAAAATTTTATTTTTGAAATACTTTATCTATTTCATAAATGTTTTTATTCTATTTATATTTTTATTTTATGTGATTATATTTCTAAGATACAAAAAATGTATGCATTTTTGAATATTTCATATTTTCTTAATTTATTTTACATTTCTTGATTATACAAATTTTTGTTTTGTATAGTATATCTTTTCATAGTATATATTAATATTTATGAAGGGAAAATAGTTTTTGGTTTTTTTAGGTGGTTCTTATGATTTAAACTACACCTTAAACCATTGTAATATGTGCATATAAATTATGAAAGAAATTTTAAATATTGAGAAGTTATGGTCTTTAAGAATTTTTGGAAAGGATTTGTCTAATGACACAATCGATGAAATGGTTATGTGAAATTCATGAACCTATTTTCATCGGTTAAACGATTTGAACCACACAAAATTAATAGTTCAAATTTATTGAGATGACTGTTCTATTATCAAAAATTGATTAAACATCATTTAATGATGTAAATAATGTTAAATATGGGTTAAGGAGATGATTAAATATCAAGATTAAATTAATAAGATTCAAACCTGGGATATTATAAAATGATTCATAGTATCATTAGAACTAAATTGAGGTTTATGAGAAAAAAATATGATCGGAGGACTATGATATGGATATTATAAATGATAGTTTATAATTGGAAATCCTATATTTATGGTGTATACAATAAGGATTTCTATTAACTAATTGATAAATTCTATATAATATCACTATTCTTGGTGGTTCTTATTCATGAGGATTTTAGGATATGAAAATGGATATATCAATTTTTAAATATATTGCTTAAAGAATAAGATAACATTGAATGAATCATGGATGTAAACCATAGTGGTCATGAAGAAAAAAGTATATATTGAAATATAGATTTTAATTACCAAGACATTGATTATATTTTTATTTAAAATTATTAGTTTATTTAAAAATGGTAAAATTATAACTTTAGTCTAATTGACGTTATAAAAATTCTTCAACTATTACATTAATATCAAAATATAGTATTTACCCTTCATTATAATTTATTAATAATCTGATCTAGTTAAATCATGATTTCCAGTTAATAATTATTAGATTAAAAATTTATACAAAAATTATAAAAATAAGTATATTCAAAATGGACGATTAGATAAAAATTCTAAGAATTTTTTAAAGAAATTATTTTTCTGTTTTTATAAAGTGGTGTATAAATTAGAATATCATGTGATGATTCATAAACTGAGCATCAATAACTTATCCTATAGTAAAACACTAATATTATCATCTATAAAATAGTGGGGATTTTTTGACCAAGAACATGTGTAAGGTATATGGCATGTGTGTGTTCAAGTAGTGTTATTTAAGATTATATAATTCTTGAAGATGATATTTTTGGATTGACTTATCCGTAAAGAGAGTATTAGAAGGAATAAATTTATTATGGGTAATTCGTTATGATTTGTTTGGTGGTATTGTGGATTTAAATATTATATTCACTCTAATTCAATGAATCTATATTATAAAGGAATAAATCTTTACCCTCACTCTATGATAACATTGTTTGAAGAAAATCAGTAGTTCATCCACCAATCCCTCTATCATCACACAATGTTGGGTGTTCTAATTTTTCATCTAGTGCTTCATTAAGGTAGAAAAAATTATGTATAAGGAATGTGAAATTATACGAGAGTGATGGATATATGGATTTGAGGATGTGATATTTTTCTTTAATACCTCTTGACTCACTTATGTTGTGGCATTTAGTCATATTATTTTCATGATAACATCACTTAAATTTCAATGGTGTTGAAAGAATAAAAACTACAGAGGGAATACTATATGATTTATTAGAAAATATTTAATTGTAGTTTAATATGGAATAATTATCATCGAAAAACCTCATGTCAATTTAAATATGGTCAATGTTTTATTTATTTAATTTTATTTGATAATGTGTTTTAGTAGATATTAAAAAAGTGGTTAATCTTTATAAACTTCTTTTTATATATAGTATTTTTCAAATGTTTAATATGATAAGAAATTGTAAAATAAAATTATTTTTAGGATAAATTATATTATAATATGTTTTTCTCTCATGGTATAGGAATCAAATGAATTGTCTAATTAAAACATATTCATTTCATGAAATTAATTATATAATAATTTATTATAATGTCAAGATGGTGTAGAATGTAATAATATTAAATATTATATGTTAGAACTCGTCCCCTGGGGCCCGTGCCGTGACTACCCCAAGCCCACCTTCCATAGGCCAAGGGCTGGCGACTAGCACCGAAAGTTGTATTACCTAAATACAAGAAGGTATTGCCTTTATATCCTATAAACACACACAACCAAGCACATAGAAAGATACGAACACAAGTAAACTATATAGTAAAAGTGTGAGTACTGTGATAAAAAGGGGCTAGAATACAAGCCCAACTAGAAAGTACCGGAAAACTAAACAGTACGTGTAAACAAGAATAGCTCTTGTGAACACCCACCATGAATCCTTCCTGAAGGGTAGGTATAGCTCTCGAATGGGCGTCTATGCAGTACGTCTTGTGAATGTCTACCTCTGAGCTACCTCCAATGCTAGAACCCTCGTCCTCAGTCAGCGTTTTCTGTCGTCTACACTAAACACAACAAGGTGCGGGCATAGTCCGTGTAGGGGTGAGTACAATGATACTCAGTAGAAACCCTGAGACCCTCAAGGTCTCACAAAATACACAAAAGATAAATCAAAAAGCATGAAATCTACTAACAACCCTACTTAGGTGTATGACCATATATATACCTAAGTTATCATGTATTCCTATATCAATCATGAGTAAAACACAGGGTCCAACCCAAAATCCAAAAGCTCAACTGTTCCACAAAGGAAATAACATCACAAAGGTTAGGACCACACAGGTAAGAAATCAGCTCACACCAGGTATAAATTAGGTACAGTAGTGAAGATGATTAGATGTAACTGTAGAATCATCTTACTATATTAAGAGGAAGGCCCACAAAAGATCCCAAATTGCAGACACACATAGAATCCTAGTACATCGTAAGACCCACACAAGATCCTAGTGCATCGTCGTCCCATAGTTATACACACACATGATCCTAGTACACATCCGTAAATCGTCAGTCCAACACATGATCCTAGTACACATTATTAGATCATCAGACCCACAGAAAAACCTATTACACATCAGTACATCATCAGGACCACACTGGATCCTAGTACACTTTAGTACATCGTCAGACCCACACAGGATCCTAGTACACACTAGTACATCGTCAGACCCACAAAGGATCCTAGTACACATCAGTATAGCATTAGACCCACATAGGATCCTAGTTCCTGTCTATACATTTTCAGACCCACACATGATCCTAGTACATGTCCGTACATCATCAGACCCATAGAGGATCCTAGTACATCATCAGTATGTCAACAGACCCCCAAAGGATCCTAGTATATAACCATAACCATCTACACAGTTCTCGTACTAAGCTCTCTTGTCTTCGGGAGGGTCCTCTCCTCAAGCCAGTGGTCTATCCTCCATTTTCCACGAAGTCCCAAGAATATTTATCCCAAAGGACTGCTATGTCATAGGGGTCTCAATGCAATAGATAGTGTGTTAAACATATGATTGATCTGTAAGTTATTAGCCTTTCAGTCTTGAGGGCCCGGTAGGATTCGTGCTCGATCCAACCCGACCATACCCCAACATTATCCAAATCTCTGTTGAGGTATACCAGAATGTCTGTTTTACTCCATGGTTTCTGGCATCATGGACGTTTCATCAAATGGACCCTCACTGCCATAGTAATGGCCAAAAGTGTGGAATGGGTCGACACTGGTCTGGGTCCAGTCCGACCCGGCCGGGTCGGGCCCACACTGGGCAGCCAAGTCTGGTGGCCCGACCTGCCACATGTGGGGGGGGGGGGGGCAGAGCCATGCCACCCCTCCCCCCCCCCCCCCCCTCGCTCTCAAGCACCAAATGACTCAACTGTTCAGTTTCCAGCCAGCACGCTGGACCAGAGGAGGTCTCGCTCAGTCCAGCTCAGCCGGGCGGAAGGGCTGGCCCTTAGGTCCTCCCAGCGGCGTGTCGTGCACCACTGCTCCCTGGTCGGCCGAATTCCTGTCGTACCTCCACTGTCTGCTGCATCCATGAGGGTCGCGACCACTTTCTCCAGCGGCGACGCATCGTGTTCTGCTTTTCTGTGGTCGGCGGAACACCGGCCACCTTCCCCTTCATCGCTGCGGCACAAGGTGCAGACCTTTCTTGTCGATTCGCAGGGACGCATGTCACCGCCCCGTCATGCTCCCGGCCTCTGCTCGCCACCACCATTCTCCACCATGTAGGATACAACAACCATAGAAACATCAGAGGGATCGGTCCATGTTCGTTCGTCATGCACTCTCTGTGTTAGTGTGGTACCATGTAGTTCACAACTTTTTAATCACGAAGAACGTGAATAATGGGTAAGGGAGGTTTTTAAAACATCAAGAACTACCTTGTCATTCAACGTAGGAGGTCGCGAGGAAGGAGATGAAGTCTTTGGGGATGGTGGAATCGATGTTCTCCCCTTCCGTAAGATTCCCCCGATCTGGGATCAAGCATCTTCCCTGTTCCTCATTGGAGATGGAGTTTTCTTCATTGGAGAAAAAGTAATCCTCCAAAATATCTCCCCTTTTCCAACCCATTTCTCCAATTCCACCAAAGTGAAAATATAGCTAAGTTCTTAAATTATTTTTTCAAATTAAATTAGGTTTCCACAATTAATTGACATCATTAAATGGGTTGTTTTGTCATAATTATATTATAAGATACCAAAGGTCTCCTCCCTCATTAAATAGAGAGTTGAAGAGGTTTCTCCCATTATAAGGGTTAGGGTGGCCCTACATTTAGGAATTCAAATTGGGGGGTTTAGGCTCGGGTGGTCCCCACCACCATAACTAATGTGGGAGGTTTTAGTTCAGGTGGTCCCAATATTTATAACATCGACATGGGAGGTTTCGAAAAATAAAAAAGTTAAACATTTTTATTTTATTTTATTATTTCACGAAAAAAAAATCTAACTTTCACCCTTGACCAACTGCCATCGAGATGAAATACTCCTTATGAAAATAATGGTGTTGCGAGTTCAACGGTGACCTCAGATTTAATTTCTGAGAACCGTTTTAATAGTTACAAAAACCACCTCGTACATTTGTTGAAAACACCTAATAAAATGTTCAGAAATTCATTCCGGGCACACCAGACCTCAGAATCACGTGTCATCAATTTTCCCAGACTCATAAAATTACCATATAATTAAAACAATGCCTGGAATTTCTGGGTCTTTACATTCTCCTCACCTCAGGGAATTGCCTCCTCAAAAGCCATATAAAAAAACTAGGAAAAAAAATTAGGGTACTGAGAACGAATCTGAGCCTCTTTCTCCCATGTGCTCTCCTGGAGGTTTCCATGCTACCAGCGAACGCGCACTAGAGGTATCGACCACCCATGAAGGAACTGCTCATGCCAATCCTCAATCTCTACTAGAACCTCCGTAAACGTCTCCCCGTCGTAAATTTCCATCTCATTGTGGTCGATGATGTGAGAATGTTCATGCACGTATCTTCTCAGCTAGGATATGTGGAAGACGTCGTGCACCTGGTGCAACTGAGGTGGAAGAGCTAGGCGGTAAGCCACCTCGCTAACTCTACTGAGGACCTGTAAGGGTCCAATGAACCTCGTAGATTACTTACCACCTTGGCTAAATCATTGTAAACCTCATCGGGGTGAGACCTGTAGAAGGACATTGTCGCCATCCTTGAACTCCAGATATCTCCATCTCTTGTCGGCATAAGACTTTTGTTTGTTCTGTGCAGTCTTCATCCGTTCGAATAAAATCTTCACTTTCTCTATGATATCCCAGACCATCTCTGGTCCCACAGGTGGTAACTCCCCTGGGTCAGTCTAGCACAAATGAGATATGCAAGGTCACCCGTACAATTCCTCAAAAGGTTCCATCCCTATGGTGGAGTGATAGCTGTTGTTGTATGCAAACTCTACCAAAGACTAGTGGTCCTCCTAGCTATAACCGAAGTCGAGGATGCATGAATGTAGCATGTCCTTAAGGGTCTGAATAATTTTCTCAGTTTTTCCATCTATATGAGGGTGGATGGCGGTGCTCAAATGAAGTTGCGTCCCAAAATCCTCATGCAACCCCTTCCATGACCAGAAAATTAAATTCATATCATGATCAGAGATAATATTAGAGGGTACTCTATGTAACTACACAATATCTTGCACATTTTGGCATCCCAAGCTCTCTACTAAACCTTTCTCTCTGATCTGTAGGATGTGGGCCGATGTGGTGAGTCAGACGATGATCACCCGGATAGAATCATGACCCCTAGATGTACGTGGATTTTCTGTCATGAAGTCCATGGATATCCCATCCCACTTCACCTCTGAGACCTCTAAAAGCTTAACTAAGCATGTTGGTACCTGATGTTATGCCTTCACTTTCTAACAAGTGATGCACCGAGAGACAAAATCTACTAATTCTTTCTTCATTCCCGACCACCAGTGCTGTCGTCGGAGATCTTGGTATATCTTCACCAGTTTTGGATGTACCGATAGAGGGGATGTGTGGATATCCTTCAACACTTCCTCTAAAAGCGACACTGGTACCATGGTACGTCCTCTAAAAATGATGACTTGCTCGCAACCTTCAGAAAATCCATCAAGTTCCTTTCCTGAGAATATCTGAGCACATTGAGCCTTACAGTAAGGGTCCCCATGTTGTGCCTCCTTGGCTCGCTGAAGAAGTGGGGGAGTTACTGTAAGAGACTGAAGAAAAGCTACTCCATCCTGATCCACAAAAGATATCTGCAAAGTGGTCAGCTGCTATGTCGCCTCACCAGCAGCTGTATATGAGATCTCCTACTGAGTGCATCTGCTACAATGTTCCCATTCCAAAGAGTATAGACTATCTTGAAGACATAGTACTATAGGAACTCAAGGAAATGTCATTATCTCAGGATCAAGTCCTTTTGAGAGAAGATATACCTCGGACACTTGTTATTAGGGTACACTATAAAACGCTCATCCATCAAGTAATGTTGCCACAAATTCCTGGAGAAGACCACTACTGCTAACTCCAGGTCATGGGTAGCGTAGTTCTGCACATGTTGTCTCAACTGTCGAGAACCATATGTGATCACTGCTTACTCCTTCATCAGGACTCATCCGAGTCTGGTCCATGATGGGTCGCAGTAGACAACATACCCTGCGCCCTTCTCTGGAAGCCTAAAGATGGGGGCACTAGTCAGCCTCTACCTTAGCTCCTGAAAACTCCACTGACATTTCTGCGACCACATGAAGGGCTTCCCCATCTTCGTAAATGTTGATAAAGGTGCTGCAACTCTTGATAAATCTGACACAATCCTCTGTTAGTATCCAACCAAACCCAAAAAACCCCATACATCTGTCACACTCATGGGTGGCTTCCAAGCAAGTACTGCCTCAATCTTCACTGGATCCACTGCATCCCTAGCTTCTGAGATGACGTGTCCCGGAAAGTTCACCTCTCGGATCTAGAATAGGAACTTCGAGAGTTTACCATAAATATGGTGCTCTCGAAGTGTGTACAAAAATATCTGCAAATTATAGGCATGCTCCTCCTCAGTAGCCAAATACATCAGAATGTTGTTGATAAAGACTACCACAAAGCAATAAAGGTGTGGATGAATGATCATGTCCATGATTCCCATGAACACTGCTAGAGTATTGGTTATGACGAATGGCATAACCCAGAACTCATAATGGTAATACCAGAATCTGAAAGTCATCTTCTACACATCCACGTCTCATACACTGGGCTCGTGATAGCCTTAGCTGAGGTCTATCTTCCAGAACCACCGTTTTCTCTTCTCCTGATCAAAGAGGTCGTCAATCCTCCAGAGTGGGTGCTTGTTCTTCCTGGTCACCTGGTTTAGGAACCGATACTTGACACAAAGTCTCAAGCTCCCATTTTCCTTCATGGCGAACAAAATCGAGGATGCCCAAGGAGAAACACTGGCCCAAATGAATCCCTTCCCATGTAAGTCTACCAGTTGTACCCATAGCTCATGAAGCTCCATGGAAGCCATCTGATACGCTGGTGAATATATCGGTGCTATCTTAGGGTACAAGTCAATGTAAAAGTCAACCTCTCTATGGAGAGGTATACCCAAAACATCATCAGGGAATACATCCTTGTACTAGTCCACCGCTACAGGATAGCTCGTACTCTCCACATCAACCACTCTGAGGGTAAGGCTATCCAACTGATTAGTGATTGGTTGCACTCTCCTCTGGGTAATTCCATCATGTGCTACAAAGGCTAACTTCTCGCCGGTGAAGGTAAACATGACCCCATCTGTGTAGACACACCCCACTTTGCGCCTAATACAATCAATCTGAGCATGGACTGTAAATAACTAGTCCATACCCAAGATGATGTCGTAAGGCCTCGACGCCGCTACTATGAGATCCCAACTGAAGCTCTCTCCTCCTAGAGTAAGCTCTCACTGCCGGCACCAGTTCATAATCATCGAATCTTCTCCCATAGGATTCTCTATCCGTAAGGATCAAGCCAACGACACCATCAAAATATATGAGCTCCGAAAGAGGGAACTGTAAATAAGTGAATGACGGGAACCTGTGTCTATAAGTAATGAAGCTAAGGTGGAGTAAACAAAGATCGTACCTCGTATCATCTCTGAAGCACCATGATCGTAGGCCTCATCTTCCTGGATCTGAGCTCACACCTGTCCTCCTGATCCCTGTGGTCAGGGTGTACCACCTGGTGGTGGTGGTGGTAACATTCGAATCGTCTCCCACCACCAGTTTCACGGACAACACCTCTGCCACGTCGGCCTGCTCCCTACGGACCTCCTCGATCAAACATTTGTCTCTTCCGGGAAGGTCCCTCGACCGTCTGCTGATCATCCATATGGTGGGTCATGCAGTCATGATCCATGTGACCCTACCTGCCGCATGTGAAACACTGCATGTTCCTCGCATGATTGGCTCTGTCTCCGATACCCCGCACAACTGATCCTGAGTCATGTATTCGTCCACCGGTAAGTCTGGTCCCCTTGGACCTCTATGATATCTATCTCCTGCCTGTTGTAGAAGACTCTACTACATGACGTCCGGTGGTGGGTCTCGCTGCTACCGACATCTCATCAAGAAAACTATCCACTAAGAGGGCTCTCTCTAACACCCCTTTCTGCTTTGGGATGCTGAGGGAAATCATCGAATCCCTAATCTCCCACCTGAGTCCCTGTTCAATGTACAGGGCCCTGAATAATGGGTCCCGCAACATATCTGTGGAGTAACGTGAGAGGATGGTGAACCTCGTTGAGTACTGAGCCATAGACATACTACCCTACTGCAGATGAAAAATCCCCTAAATACGCACTGTGCGAAGAGTCACTGGGATAAACACTTCTCAAAATAGGCTCTCGAATTCTACCCAGAGAAGTGTCAACTCGTCATGAACCTGGAGAATCATGATCTACTATCTACCTGCTGCTACCTGTAGAAGATTGATGGCAAGGATCGCCATGAGATCCATTGGTCTCCCTACCAGTCAGAAGACTCTCACCACAGCCTCCATCCAATCCTCAGCCACCTGTGGGACTATCTCTCCCCGGATCCTGGGTGGCCCTTGGAACTGCAACTCGTGAAACTCACTCAAGCGGTGTGCACTCTCTACTACTGGGGCCAGTGGCATCGGTGGCCGAACGAGTAATGGTACGGCTGGTGCCTATGATATTTCCTTTACAAGAAGAGGGCCCTACACCGACGCCTTGTCGCTTGGTGGGCTATCAGAGTGTACTATACCCGGAACCCTAGCTGGTTGCCTATGTGGAGGAATCCTAAAAAGTAACAGGTGTGCCACGTTCAACAAGTTATTCCTAGTGAGATGACTCAAAGTGGTCACAATGAAAACTCTTTGAAAACACACACACAATCATTGTTTTCGTTCAATGATTCAAAAATCAAAACTCAGGGACCTGGTGTGTGGATACGTTGGTCGCCGCACCAACACTAGGTTCCCTAAACTGAAAACCACACTCACTACACTTAACAATATTGATGTTAAAAATAAAATATTCTGAAGTTATGTAGTAGAACTGAATCCTCTTATACCTATTTTTCACGACCCATCCCCCGGGGCCCATGTCGTGACTACCCAACGCCTGCCTTCAATAGGCCAGGGGATGATAACTAGAACCAAAAGGCATATTCCCTAAAACTGGGAAGGCATTGCCTTTATATCCTATAAACACACGCAACCAAGAACACAGAAAGAGATGAACACAAGTAAACTGTATAGTCAAATTGTGAGTACAGTAAGAAAAAGGGCCCAGAATACCAGCCCAACGGGAAAGTATAGGAAAATTGAAAAGTACAAGTAAACTAGAATAGCTCCTGTGAACACCCACCAAGGATCCCACCTAAAGGGTAGGTATAACTATTGAATGGTCGTCTCTATGGTACGCCTCTTCGATGTATACCTCATAGATACCTCCACTCCTGGTACCCTCTTCCTCAGTTAGTGATGTCCATCATCTGCACCAAACACAACAAGGTGCGGGAATATCCTGTGCAGGGGTGAGTATAACGATACTCAGTAAGGACTCTGAGACCCTCAAGGTCTCACAAAATCCAAAAAGGATAAACCACAGAACATGAAATCCAATAAAAACCCTACTTATGTATATTCCCATACATATAACTAAGTTATCAAATATGACCATCTCTATCATGAAAAAAACATAGGGTCCAACCCAAAATCCCAATGCTCAACTGTTCCACAAATGAAGGAATATCACAAAGGTAAGTACCACACAGGTACGAACTCAAATCATGCCAGTTATAGATTAGGTACAGTAGTAGAGATGATTATATGTAACTACTGAATCATATTGCTCTATAAAGAGGCAGACCCACGAATATCCCAAATTGCAGACCCAGATAGAATCCTAGTACATCGTTAGACCCACACAAGATCCTAGTACATTGTTGGTACATCGTGAGACCCACACAGGATCCTAGTACATCATCGGTACATCATTATACGCACACATGATCCTAGTACATGTCAGTACATCGTCATATAGACACAAGATCCTAGTACACATCAGTTCATCATCAGACCCACATAGGATCTTTGTTCACATCAGTACATTGTCAGACCCACACATGATCCTAGTACACGTCACTACATCATCATACCCACATAGGATCCTAGTAAATGTCAGTACATTGTCAGACCCACACATGATCCTCTTACATATCAGTACATCTTCAGACCAACACATTATCTTAGTACATGTCAGTACTTTTTCAGACCCACATAGGATTCTAGTACATTGTCAGTACGTCAACAGACCCACACAAGAACCTAGTACACCGCCACAACCTTCTATAGGGTTCCGACACTAAACTCTCTTGTCTCCAGAAGGGTCCACTCCACAGGCCCCTGGTCAATACTCTATCTGCCACAAAGTCCCATTAAGAAGTATCCCAAAGGACTGTCACATCATAGGGTTCTCAATGGAATAGACAATGTGGTAAATGGATGCCTGATCAGTAAGTTATTAGCTTTATAGTCCCAAGGGCCCTGTTGGATTCGTACTCGATCCAACCCAACCGTACACCAACTTTATCCAAAACACAATTGGGTTATACCAAAAGGTTTGTTTCACTCTAAGGTTTCTGGTGCCGCAAATGGTTTGTCAAACGGAAGATCAGTGCCAGTGTTTTGGCCAAAATTGTGAAATAGGTCAAAACTGGTCCGGGTTCGGTCCAACCCGATCGGACCCACCCGGCCCGACCCAGCCTGGGCTGACCCGGTTCGCGTCTACCTGACCCGACCTACAAGGTCTGGCCCGACCCGCCATAGATTCGACCCAGCCCGTACTGGGCAGCCCGACCCATGCTGGGAGGTTTGGACCGCGCTGGGTGGCCCGGTCTGGCAGCCTAGCTTGGCCACATGTAGGGGGGAGCTGCGCTCCCCTCGCTCTCAAGCACTGAACGGCTCGGCCGTTCGGTTTCTATCCCGCACGTGGGACCCGTGAAGGTCCTGCCTGGTCTAGTTAGGCATGCCAAAATAGCCGTCCCCTAGGTCCTTCCGGCAGCGCGTCGTGCACTGCCGCTCCGTGGCCGGCCGAACACTGGCTGCGCCTCCACCTTCCGTCACGGCCAGGAGGCCCATGACCCCTTGCTCTAGCAGAGGCACATTGTGCATTGCCTCTCTGTGGATAGCCACCTTCCCCTTCGTCTCCACAGCACAAGCTGTGACCCTTGCTTATCGGGTAGTGCGGACGTGTGACGCCGCCCCGTCGTGCAACTAGTCTCCGATGTCATCCACCTTTCTCCACCTCATAGGATACAAAAAATAGGAAAATAGCAGAGGGATCAGGCCATTTTTGTTTGGCCCGCACCCTCTGCGTTAGTGCAGAAGCAGGCGGTTCACAACTTTTTAATCATAAAGAACACGAAGAATGGGTAAGGGAGTTTTTTAAAACATCAAAGCCTACCTTATTGTTCGTTGAAGGTGGTCGTAAGGAAGGAGAAAAATTCATTGGGGATGGTGGCGTCATCATTCATCGCTTCCACAAGATTCCTTAGATTCGGCCTCAAGTGTCATCCTCGTTCCTTTTTTGAGATGGTGTGTTATTCGTTGGAGAAAAAATAACCTTCCAAAAGCTCACCCCTTTGCCAACCCTTTTCCCTATTTCCACCAAAATGAAAATATAGCCAAATTTTGAATTTATGTATATGTAATTAAATTATGTTGGAAAAATTAATTGGCATCATTAAATTGGTTGTGTTGGCATAATTAAATTAAAGGACACCAAAGGACATCACCCTCATTAAAGAGGTAGTTCAATAGGTTTCTCCCATTATGAGGTTTCGGGTGGCCACACCTTTAGGAATTCAAATTGGGGGGATTAGGCTCGGGTGGTCCCCACCACCATAACCCACATGGGAGGTTTTTGTTCAGGTGGTACCCACCTTTATAGCAACCACATGGGAGGTTTCAAATAATAAAAATTTTAATTTTTTTTATTTTACTCTTTCACAAAAAACACAAAAACTAACTTTCACCCACGACCAACTGTCGTCTTTTTTAAAGTCTGCTTAACTGAATACTGGCATTGCGAGTTCAACGGTGCCCTAAGATTTCAATTATGAGCACTGGTTTAAATGTTAAAAGAACCCACCTTACATTTACTGAATGTACCCAAAAAATGTTCAGAAATTTATTCCGGGCACACCGGGCCTCAGAATCATGCGCTGTCAATTTTCTCAGACTCGTAAAATTCCCATATATTTAAAAAAATTAAATGGAATTTCCGGGTCTTTACAGTATAATTGAAATGAATTATTTTCTCATTTAAAGAATAAATATTTTATATTCTAAAAAATATATTCTTCTCTCAACATGTGAGCTTATTTGTTTCCTTATTGAATTTTTTGAATGGAATTAATGTAGGGAAGAAGATTTAATATTAATCATGAATATTTATCTTGAGAAATATCATTAGATCATTTATCTATGATTTTTTTACATGGTGATGAATATCATTATCAACATTTTTCATTGATAAATAATTCAATGATTGAATAAACCTTTTAAAAGGTCATTAACTAGTCATTGGATCATATACAGAATAATAGTTTAATAATTTATTTTAATCACATTCATTGAAAAAATAGAATGTTACCTCCTTCATAGGTGGTTTAGTATTCTACATCCCACCACCATGTAAAATATGTTTCTCTCATTCTTGTCACTTTATTTTGATTATATTTTTATGATGCTATACTTGAGGAAATGTATTTGAGGCATGTGTTTTTTCCCTTTCCAGTGATAGTGCAATGGGTTTTGATAATGGATTAATGAATGTTTGAATGATGATAGGCCAGATTATAAGATGTTTTCTCCTTTCACAAACCATATATTTCACCATTTATAGTTTTTTTCATTTTTAATTCTACCTCATAGTATGTAACCCAAGAAATCTATCCATTTCACTAAAAAAGATGTGTTAGGGTTCCTCATGATATTAAAAATAACACATCATGGGACATTAGGTCTCATGTCAAAATTACTAAGTTAGAAATATTGGTATATATATACCTAGTAAATATTAGCAAACCATATGGTCTATCACACCAAGTATTTTGCTGAGATTTTTTTTACATATATAAATGCCAAAAAAATCATTTATCCCATGGGATAACAAAAGTATACCAACTGAACATAAATTGTGAAATGTAAGTACATGGTAATCTTATCAATGGAACCATTATATCTATGTACCCTAAAGTGACACACCATATACTTAGAAAATTGTGAAAATATTTTTATCATTTTTCACATAAATTAACTATTCATGTATGTTTAGTCCATTCTAAGTTATTCTGATCGTAGAGGATAAAGAAGAAATTTTTTTTGGCCACAAATGGACAGTTTATTGTTTTGAGTAGTTTCGTTGAACATTATTAATAAATAAAATGAAGGATATTATGTAAGGTTTTTGGAGTATACATGGGGTTTTGTTACTCCCATTTATATCAAGGTGTGGTTTTCCATGGATTTGGTACAAGTACTCCACTAGAGTAATTCTCAAAAAAATATGTGGTATCCCATATAAATAATGGAGATAATAATATTATGGTTGTTAGGGAATATTCTATCATCCAGGGGGTTATAAATCCTATTTTTTTAGGAGGTTTCATTCACGGCAGTAAAGTACACCCCCAATTAATACTTGAATACAATGATCAGTCATCATACCACACTAAATTTCAATTTTTAGCATAAATGTTATGTAATTTTAGTATTTTAGGTGTCATGGGTTTTTTGAAAATTTAAAATATGTGGATTTTTTTCAATCAATGATTACATATTGGACCATTTTGGTAACCATTCAGTTATATATTACATTTTCTTATCAATATTATGATGTATATATTGTTTTTATTCACTTTTAATTAATAAAATCATTCTGAATGTGGTATCTTCTAGAGGTGATACTAAAATGTGGGGAATATAAATTTCTCATCTTAAGTATAATTTTGATTATATATTATTCCTTGCAATGGTTTTTATATATCCAAGTAATGGTTTGTATATGTATTATTTTTTTATCAATACTATTTCCTTTTATTGACTCATAATATGTATATTTATTCTCACCAAAGAATTTGAATTCTTCCCCCCATGTGTTTTTATGTGTAGGTGTCACATTGTAATGAGATGACCATAATGGAAACAGTTCCAGTGGACTTATAGGAGTTATATCATAGTTTCTATGGATGGTTGTTCTTCATAAATATAGTTTCAAATGAATTTTATTCATAGGGATTTCATGGTGGGGAGGTTTCATCCCATTCTGGTAGGTAGTAGAACCTTTTATATTTTGTCTTCTATATTTTTATTTCCTAATATCAGCTTTTCAATAAAAACATTATTTGATAGTAATTAACACCTGCATGTATTATTGCACATGTAAAATGATCATATATTAGTAATGTTATTGGATATTAATATAGATAAATTATAAAATTAGGTTATTTTTTAATAGGATAATACCTCTTATGTATGTTCATGCATTCATGTGGTTATACCCTTTCCCCATATCCAATTAGAGGTATGTTTGGGATAGAACACTTGGTTTACCAAATAAAAAAATGTTGTACCAGTGGGTTGGGTAATGTAAAAATAGTATCAGAAATGATAGATTCTTAGGGATGAGTTTAGATTATATGTCTATATAGAATGGTTTGAGGGCATATGGTTATGGTTCTAAGGGGGTGTTCTGTATAGCTAGCTTACCATGTAGACTTGAATAGCTATGACATTTGATGTAACCTTTCCATATGTATTTGAATACTTTCTAGTTGAAATAAAAATATATGGTGCATTTTCTAGGAATAATTAATTTATTTGAAGAATTATTCAATGGGGTTTCTTGATGGTTCATGTACTTCATTTTTCATCAAACCAAGATATTCTCCAAGTAAACAATTTTCTCTTGTTATTATGGAATTCCCATAATGATGAATTTACCTTTCATTGATGATAATTTGAGTGATAATGAAATGAATAAACATCTAATTTTGAGGAATCAATCCATATATTTCTCTATTTTATGTAATGTGAATATTATCTTACAAATTAGAGTGTAGTTCCAACTTAATTGAATATTTCATGATATATTTTTATTATGTTGTGTGTGCTATATTAAAAAATGCCTCAGGATATATCATCTTGAGCCCAACAATCAGATGGAAAATTATTAGTTAGGTTCTAATATTTAAAACACATATTTGATTTAGGTATATATTGAATATATAGTGATTGTATTTTTTTTTATTTTCCCATCATGGTGTTATGAATGATTACTTTATGTTTGTAAAAACTCAAAATAATTTCATTATATAGTTATTAGAGTTTGAAATTTTACACAAAGAGACCTACTTGTTGATATTATAGATAAATTGAGAATAAAACATATTGGATCCCTCTCAGCATACCATGATTGTGATTATACAATGGTCTTTTTTCAGGTTACTTGTTATGAAATATTCAATATCGATCTTTATAAACATTAATTTCTTAAAATGCCTCTTGAATGAGTTTCTTTCTGGGTTTGTTCACCACATAAATTCTACATCTTTGGTACATAATCAGATTATCTTATTATGGTTTGGATTTCCTAGGATGTGATGCACCCTCCTTTTAAGAATATCTCAAATAATTCATGTGAATATATATATTAGTTTCATGGATATAACACCATGTTAAAGACAACAATGAGACTATATGTTTCCCTATTGAATATTATTGAGCTTTTTAGTATGTGGGGACAGTCAAGGAGATGGTGGGGATGAAATATCTTGATAAAGATGTTTCTTGATACCACCTCTATTTAAGGCCTATATTTATTCATTATTAGTCCCACAATATTTACAACTTAGCACTGGATGGTTGGGTGTGAAAAATAATAATGAATCTTCATTTATTAATGAAATAAAAAGTATAAAATATTTCATAAATGTTCAATATCATGATTATAATTTCTAATTGAGGGGAATTTTTCTTCATCAATGTTTTTATTTGGAGGATGTAAATTATTTGGGAGCTTCTAAATAGAATAATACATCTAAAGACTCCCTCTAATAGTAGTCACGAAATTTCTCAAAAAAATATATAATGTGATTTTTCCCTCTCTACACAATTATATTTTTTTAAGATTACATGTGACCATCTACCAATATACGATCTTATATAATGAGTACTTTCAATCTATGATGGTGTAGTTACCCAAAGTGGCTACTAAACCACTAAATTCAATTCAGGAGGATATCCTAGGGTTACACCCATAGAGTTTTCAATATCATATTTCATTAACTCTTATATTGTATTAATATTTTCCATAAGATATAAAATGGTCTGAAAAATCTCTTCATGTTGATATTTAATCAGAAAACTTGTTGCAGGAATCTTTTCATTGGGATCTCTATCACCTTCATGAAGAATGGTTCTTGGAGGACCCTCTCTGCTCTAGTTGGTAAATTATATATTTTTTAAACGGTACTTTATCAAAATCCATTGATGCATTGTTGAGGATATATCAAAATTAATAATGATGATGTTAGGAGTAAAATTTGTTTTTGTAGTTTTGAGACATAAAGATTCTTATTTGGGGTCTTCATTGGTTACAACAATATATTAACTAGAACAATGTTTTAGAATTTTGATCATATATATGTTTTCCTGGACCATCTTCTAGAACAAAAATAGTGATGAAAATGATCTATTTACATGTCATATACATGAAAAATCCATCATTTATAGCTTGATATTCGAGATGTTGTTACAATGACTCATCATTAAGAAGCTTACAGTTGTAATGGAATTTGTGATCAGAAGGGCACTATAGTGTGGTGGTTTCTAAAACCATTTTAATATTTTTTTACCTCATTTAATATTATATATATATTATCAATTATCCATTATGTTATTTTTTTCATCAATGATGGGGTTTTCTTTCACATATTTTAATGAACCATATATATATATATATATATATATGAACATTAAAGGCCCATTATTATAAATTTGACATTATAGTCATGATGGATAACATGTTTTTTTGAAATTTTAACTAACACATTAGCTTGTCTATGTAGAGTAATGTATCATTTATAAAATTAAATATTGTTGTATTGTGATGAATTATCATGGGTGATAAAATTAGAAGTTGATAAAAAAGATTCTCCAGTGACTTTGGAACTGGGGTGGGGTCTTTCTAGTAGACCATTGATGTTATATATATATATATATATATATAGGGAATGATGTTTATTTAACATTTTTTGTCTTAGAAATTCAATTTTTTAAGGTTTTACATCAATTTTAATGAATTTATCAATGGTGAGCATGGCACCCATGAACTATTTAAGATGGTTGTCCCATTATTGGGATAGAAATTTATCCAGTTACAATTTTATGTAATGATTGGTGATGGTCACACAATGATGATATTTTAGTTGAGGAACATAATTCCTAAACATGTGGTGTTTACACTCTAATATATACCAATATGCTATTACATTATATTCTTAATTTATGAGAAGTCAATACATAGTGAAGGTAATATTAGTTTGGTGTCTATTGTGTAAGAATTCAATAATACGACATAAATATATATTATATTGTTCCAAATGATCATATTATTGTAGAAATAATTTTTTTTATGATTCCTATTATATATAATAATAGAAAATATTATATATTCTTTTTTTTGTCTTCTGTGGGGTTTGAATATTAGGCCATAGTGAAGGGAATCATCTCAAGATGGAAAAAATAGCAAAACATTTGTAAATTATTGTGTAATTTATTTTCACATTCTCAGATGGGTATGAGAATCACACATTTGTGGTATAAATCATATCCGGATGATACCTCTTTCCATGACCTGTCCCAACAGGGATCAAACCAAAATAACCCCAATCCCACCTCTATTGGCTAAGGGTTGTCAACAAGTGCTGAAAGGAATAGCTAATATGGGATTCATTTTCCGAATGTAAATATATCAACACCCGACCATCTTCATGTAGAAGTGAAAAGGGAGAATAATAATGTATGAAACATATATAGAATAATTAATACATGTAAAACATATAGAGAGTACAAGTGTATGATAGTATAATACAAAAAGAAAAGGTGTAAAATTACACTACCCACCAAAAGGATGTACCAACCCAAAAAAACTGGAAGATAAAAGTTCTAAGAGAGACTGGCTCTAAATATCCATTCCCCAACCATCGCACATGGTCAAATTCCCCATATATCCCTATAATCCCCTTTAATCTCATCTGAATGATCCTTCATATATATAAGACACTACATGTGTTAGCCAAGCCCATGAGTGGGTTAGTATATACATACCCATTAAGATACCCTGACAGCTGATGGGGTTCGACTAAGAGACACGATAGGAATAGAAATATCAACCCATATAAAGAGAGTAAAAAAATACAAAAAAAATGAATATAGATATATATATTATAAAAATAAAAAAAAAAATTAGTGATAAAGGGGATTTCCTTCTCATAGCCTATCCTAGGAAAGAGTTCCTTCTATTTGAAGAGGTCCATCAACAATTCCAATCACCTTGCACGTCTATCCAAATATACATCTAATTAATGTCACACCTATAAATTATCACACATTGTGGAGGGGATTAATATCATGGTATAATACCCTTTAATTGGTACAATATGATGGTTCCACTCAATGGTTGACAGGGGACCCAAGCCAAGTCTTGGAAAGAGGATGCCACTCTAATAATCGATCGAGGACCCATGCTCTAACACCACAGGAGGGTTCCACTTAGATAGAAGATAGATGATCCATTACCTATCCTAGTATGAGGGTTTTACTATAGTTTTTAATGACACATTACCTCTCAAAACATTATAGCTCCACTTTGAAAGTTGATATATGATCCATGCCCTTCCTAGTACAAGGGTTCCACTCTAGTAGTCGATGGCCTATTCACTGGCAACATAGGTGGGTTCTGCAATACTAATTGGTATAGGAAATATTCCCTATCCTAATGAATGGTTTAAAATCTTTTGTTCAATAACCCATTACAATCCCATAAATATGGTTCCCCTCAAATAGTAGATATATGACCCATGTCGTGCCCAACATGAGGGTGCCACTCTAATTTTTTGTGGTGATCCTGCCCGATCAAAGCCATCCTCAAGCATCTGCTAAAATATATTCATTCCTAGAAAAACTTAAATTTTATCTCAACATACATTATTAATTCCACCATCATTTTCTACATGGATAAAATTCAGGATATACTACATTAGGGAAAAAATACAAACCCAAATAAGGGATATACAAGAGTTAGAAGTATCCTCATAATGAAAGTAGGAGAACACGATGTGAAATTGGACCCACACGATGTGTGGTAAACTATGTTTCCTAGACTCATCCATTATAGTACATAGATTAATACCCATGAATCCTTATACAGTATGTAAGGGGACTATAAAGCATGCCTTAACCACCTGGGGTCTTTCTTGTTCTCTTAACCATGTCTTTGCAACCTTTATTGTACCCGTTCACTTTAGTACATGGAATTCATTCCCACAAAAGTTACTTCCAATGTTCTTCTGTTACATCGCCTATCTACCATAGAAGGTTTACTTGTTTTGTTTCCCATCCAAAGGGAATATGGTCTTTAACTGTTACAAAAACCCAAGCATTTCAACCATAGGAAAACTACATGACATGTGTTCATCTGAACTTCACGGTGTGTAGTTTTTTTTTGAGAGAAAGAAAAATCCACATATAAATGTTCAAGATAAATTAAAAATATAAAATATCACCTTTAGGATACATTGAATCAAGGGAAATATCCCATGTTCTTCATTTTCATCCATCCATTGGCAGAAAAACAGATTTTTGATTAATCGTTCAAAACATCATGCACCATCTTGGCATATAGAACCTATAGACATAAACTTAATTGTTTCATATCCAAAATCAATTAAATCACTACACAAGTCCTAATATACATCTTCATTCATCGTTGTATTTAAATATCTTTTTCTCTATGCCATTCTGACATAAATCTTTTGGTCAGATGATGCTTGATATTACACAGCAATGTCGAGCCACAGTCTTGTAGGCCAATGGTGAAGAGAGTGAAGAATGGGATTGGGGAAATCCTAAAATCATAGTTTTTTAAATCAATTTCCATGTATTCTGGGCCAAAGTATATAGATCGGGATGCCTATGGTGAGAAACATGGCATGTCAATAAATAATTTAATAACCAATTAAGATTTGTAAATATGCACAAACAAAGGCTGGATTTAATACTAATCAAAAGGTATATTAGATCATGATCAATATATTTAATCAAATATAGAATAATCCAAAATTTCGGTTTTCTACTTAAATTTTCATCTTCCTTAGATTAAGATGAATCTTGAAAAATAATTCTAGTAGTCGTTGTGCTTGTTATGCCTTGATTCTCTGGCATTTGAAGTCTCATTGTCATATGTTCATGATTCGCCAATAAACGGTAGAAGTAAAATCCTCTAAATGGTCCCACAGTTATGAATATAACCTTAGATACATGCCAAAATGGCACTTTTTTGAGTAATTCGGTTTTTAGTTCATTTAAATAAAATAAACAATTTATTTATTTATTTAAGTAAATTCTCTTGTCAAAGGATAATTTTATCCAAACCCCCCATCCCAGCCAATTTTAGGTCACATCTAGGGTGGACCTCATGTATTGGATTCAAACATGTTCTCTAATTTTTGATCTGAGACTCTCTCTATGATTTATCCAGTTTAATTTGTGAAATCACTACATGATATAAAATATATTTAAAATTTACATTAATTTAATTTCAGGCCCAATGGGCCAAGGGATCGTCTTCTATCTTAGTGTATCTCTACAAAACAGTTTTTATGGATATATTCCAATGTCCTACAAGGAAGGAAATAGGGACTATAAATTATTCCATACATCATTCTTTTCATTCTAAAAAAGAAAAACTAAAAAAATCCCACGATACTAATAACACATCTTGCTTTCCTACTCCCAGGATCTCTTATGCATGATCTTGTGCTACCACTACATAAAACAAAGGGAATAGTCCATCTACTTAGTGCCCTCTCCTACCAATACTCATTGTTAAATGGGTTCTCCAAAAAAATTATTCATCATTTATTTCTTGGTCTTCATATTTAATAACATGCGTAGGGTCATACACATATCAAATAAGTTGTGACACAATGAATAAATCATGGACCTGCTCCATATGTGGATATAAGGTGAGGTGTAATCAATCCTCATCGCCCATTTGTAAGATCTCAAATTGCATGATTAACCTCGGGGATAACATACCTCCCTTGATGAGTCAATGAAATCCCATTTGTGGGGATATCATTTGGAAAACTTTGTCTCACTTCTTGAACTACAAGGGAATACGTTTTCTATCTACATAATATTTCTTCCTCATATAGGATATCCTCGTCTGCTTATGTATAGCATGTACATTCTCTATCATATCCTCCACTATATATGAACCAATAATTGATTCCTCAATAATCTTTGTCTAATAAATTGGTGACCTTCAAGGTCTCCCATATAGGGATTCAAAAGGATCCATGCCTATATTATATTGTTATATATTGTTGTACAAATACTCTACCAAGGGAAAGTGATCGCCCCTAGCCTAGGATGAAGTCTTACATGCAAGCCCTTAGCATATCCTCCAACGCCTGGAATGTGTGTTCAATATTCCTTTATTCAATGGGATGAATTTTTGTACACTTAGTTATCTATACCAAAAATTCATCCTTTAGGACTCTCCACATCCTTAATTTGAATACTGTATCACAATCATATAAAATATTCAATGGAACCCCATGAAATTAAATGATGTCAAGTGTGTACAACTACAACAAAACTCTACACTAAACACTACTCCAAAATAGAAATTAATTGTACTATCATTTCAAGTACAACAACTAATACATATATGGATTCATGATTCCTCATTATCTTAAAAATCCATGTCATGAATTCCTTGGATAAGACATCTATTTTTTCATCTGGGATACCATTGGGCTAAAAAAAACCTATAAAAACCTAGTGCTCAGCCTTGACCTACTGATAGGGAAGGAACCTTGATATTAAATCAACCATGAAACACCTCATTAATGACCACCAAATTAGCCACTATGGTTCTATGTTAATCTTATCACAATGGGATGTATAGATAAAAGAGATGTGTGAATCTCTTTCATCACCTCCTCCTACATCATGACATATACCGCTATCTGTCCCAGGAAAATGATGATGTGATTACCTCATTCATCAAATCCTTTAGGTGAATATCTCGGGGTTATATTTTCACATAATTCCTCAAAATACATGTCACCCAACTATGAAACTATCACACACTGTATGAGTAGATCAGCTACGATAATTAACTAAAGAAAATATGAATTCTCCTACTCTACTAGGGTTGTCTACAATGAATCCCACTACTTTGAATCCTTATGGGCCAAATGTTCCCATAAATTCCTGCCAAGGTCATATTCCACGTTAATGTACTTCCCAATAGTATATATTATCTCAAATTCATAGTCCTAAAGGAACTCCAACCAATGACTATGCCTCATGTTCAGGTCTCTGTATATGACGACATACTTGAGGATCCGATTATCTTAGTAAAAAATAAATAAGTCTCCCAGAATATTGTTCTTCAACATCCCTGTGGAAATGACAACCACTACCATATCTAGGGTTTGAGTTTTATAGTTCTACTCTTGGGGTCACTACTTACCTGAACTAGATGAAATTACATCCAAATGCTACATTGACACACAAAACCAGCAATCTCCAATGAAATTTAAATACCATATGTTCTCCCATACCTCCTCTAATAGACTCAAAATAGCATCACATGTCTTCATCAAACTCAACTCTTTGAAATCTTTCTTTAAATATTTATTCCATGTGGAAGGATTACCTTTCTATATCATGTTGGTCAAAGAGGCTATAATCCTAGAGAATCATACCATATAACTCATGTAGTTCACTTCAAATCCATGGAAACTCTTCACCTATAAAATTCACTTCTATTGATCCCAATAAAGAGATTTGTTTATCTTCTCCTGGTCCAAATCTAATCAATTCATAGAAATGAATTTCCCCATAATGTTAACCTGATGAATCCCGAACTGGATTATTTAGAGAATACCATAAATCTAGTTCCCATAAAGAATGAATAAGATCATCCTCAAGTACTCTTTAGGATTCTCCTCTTCTATAGAGTACAAGAGTATTCCATAATTGAAGAACATATGAAATAGGTCCATGTATGGGTTGCATATTCAGTTCCTAAAATCCAAAAACATAATAGGGGCCTTTGTCCCATTCAAACGAATCACAAGGAACTCACTATGTCTATAGAGATATCAGAATGACTTCTTCAGAATACCATCCTTTAAAACTCCCAACTGGTGGTAGTATTACTAGATATCAATCTTAGAGAACCATATCATGCCTCACAACTGATCAATGATGTCATCAATCATCATAAAGTGAGGCTTTTTCTTTATTGTGGCCTTGTTCTGATGATTATAATCCACAAAATGATACATTCTCCCATCCTTATTTTTCATGAACAACATTGGAGCTTCCTAGGGGGACCCATTGGGTTTGAAAAAACCATTTTTCTATGTACCTATACCTATTAATGCAACTCCCGAAACATAGTAGGGCCCATACAATATGACATATATGATATTGGAGTGTCCTCGAGATGCAAGTTAATGAAAAAATCAATCTCCTTCCTTATAGGGGGTCTGATAACATCCATCAAGAATACAACCATGTAATTATCCATGATTGATGTAATCCAGATTCCTGAAGAGCATGTTCTACCAAGAGAAACAATCTCCAACTGATTGGTCATGGGTTTCAAAATCCATCTAACAAATCCCACTTATCCAATGATGAGATATCTCTCACTATCAAAGGAAAATATCATTCTAACTATTCAAAGTTATCAGACTCATATGCAATGACAAAAAATCTGGGATCAGACCATGGAAAACCAATCCATACCGAAGATTATTGAATAGGGTTTCATCATGATTAAAAAATGTCCCACAATATATCCCCCCACCAAGAGATAGCTCACACTTCTAGAAGATAAAGATATAGAATAAGTATTCCCCACATGAAACTCAAGACAAAGATGTTGGGATAAAGCCTCAACTATGACCTCCTTCTCTCACACCTGGTGTAAATAGATGAAGTAATGAATCACACATGTGCCTAATAATGAAAAATAATGACTATAATAATAATAATTATACATATGAACATCTCATGTGCTGCTGGATTATATACATCTATAACGTGTAGTTGTCTGTGGCCCTGAACACAAGCTCCCTAATCCTTGCATGGTCCGCCTTGGGTTAATGATGCCAGTATCTCATAACACCTTCTGCCACCCATAAATCTACCTCATAGAGCCCCACCTACTCCTCTAGAATCCTAGTCTCCCTCATCAAAACCCTACTCTCACTTAGGTGATTCTTGATCCCAACATTATCTCTGTTATGGTGGTCCATTTTCTATCTACATTACTTTTTAGCACATCGAGTTGGAAAATCATGGGCTATGTGACCTAAACCTTCAAGTGAAGAGAACTGGCCCCTAATAGGCTTTGTTATTCCCCTACTTGGTCCCTGATGATATGTTTCTGTTTTTCCTAAAAATGATCTCCACCACCGAGATCATGTCGACTTGCACCTATTAGCTGTTGTAGATGAATAGACCATATAACTCTAACATTTTGCTCCAACTATCTGGTTCCCCTCTGATAGGAATATCTTTTTCAACAATGATCTCAATATCACCCTAAAATATGTTGTAATTCAAAGTGGACCACGTAAGAATGAATATCTCTATAATCACCCTACTAAAACACTTGTGCCTTGAAGTTTTCATCCCAAATCATGATGATGAAGTACCAAATATGGTCTATGGACATCATATAATACATTTCAACTATCATCCCCTAGCTTCATCTCCAGATGATCCTGAATCCAAACTTAGTGCAAGCATGATGGGAAATAAAGCACAAAAAATGGATGTTGGAAGTCAGACCATGAGATTTTTGACTCATCATGCATCCCTATGACTACACTCTACCAGGGACCAACTTCCCCATGGAAAATTATTTTTTCTAGCTTGGACGCTTCATTATTTGGTGTCCAGATACTCTTAGAAACATATATCACCAACTATATACAATCCTCCACTACCTAGGGATCAGGATTTCCATACAACTTTAGCGGCCTCATGATATGGAACTCAATTAGGATCTATGACTACATAGATCATCATCATCATATCATGGTATGATACTTTTATTAATGGGTGGGGTTGAATCTACCTTTCCAAATTGAGAGATAATCTCATAGGATATCACATATACTAAGGTATCATTACTCATTGAATCATCCACACAATTTGGAATCAGTAACATCCATAGTTGACTTCATGGAGGTATCCTTAAAATTTATTCAATAGGTACAATGGTTATATGAGCATATATATATATGGTGACATAACTCGATAAGTACCCCCAAAAAGACACAATATTATATAATGTTTGTACCAATGTTCTCTATAACCAATCTATTGGTATTCCTAGTTAAAAATTATTATGTCATAGTGCTGGTGAATTGGTATGTCAGTACCAAACCAATAGTGGGTTTTGGGGCCTAAAATCCATAATTCAAATACTATTACAATGTTTCCATAAGTCTCATCTAAATCCATGCAAGGGAAAAACTCCAAACATGATCCTAATGAATGAAATGATCTAATATCAATCTATCACAACCTGACACAATGATGATCAATATGAAACTACCCCAAGACCAAAAAATTTTCCATGGGATGGAAAATGAGCTAGATGGAATAAATAATATGGGAGTCCTTTTCCTAATTTACTGACAAGAATGCACCCAACTATCTCCATAAATAAATGTAGATGAATAATAATAATAATAATATAGAGAATAAATAGTTAATGTAAAACCTCAAAGCAATAAAAGTGTATGAAATCATAATATGAAAATAAATAGTGGAAAAATACATGACCAAATATATATATCGTCCAACATGATAAAATGGGAAAACTAAAGTGTTGATAGAGCCTCGATCCGAATCTCTAATCCCTGACTAGAGTACAACATCAAATTCACTATATATTCGTATGATCCAATTTATTCACCACCAACCTATCAGTAATTTTCAAAAGAAACTACATGTGCTGAAAAATACCTAGCAGGGGTTAGTATATACACACCTAGTTGGAAACCCCAAAATATGAAGGGGGTCAGTAAGAGAAATGATAGGAATAGATATATTTAACCATAGTAAGAGTGTAACAAAATACAACAACATGGATACAGATACACACACACACACACACACTCACACATAATCTCAATAAAATAAACCCATACAAGAGAGAATGGGGATATACATCACACATCCTAGCCAATGACTAAGTGTCATTAGTTCTAGGGTTTCGACCAATGATGACTAGCATCTCACACATATCTCTGAAGAAACATAAAATTCCATCCACACCTCAAAACTGTGACACACATTCAAGGGGTCACAATCTCTAGGTAGACGAACCACTCCTAGCGACAACATGTAGGTTCCACTCTTAATGTCTATTAAAGATAGAGGTCCTATCAGAATAAGAGGGTGATGTTATAATAATTGATCGAGGACTCAAACCCTGACATTGTGTGAGGGTTCCATTCAAAATATAGATAGAGGACCCATGACCTATCCTAGAAAGAGGGTTCCACTCTCGTGGTCAGGGATCCTTTCCCTGTCACAATTGGAGGGTTCCACTTTGAAGTTCAATAATGGGTCATTGCTTACATAGTAATAGGGTTCCACTCTAGTAGTCAAGGACACATTCTCATACACTATATTATATTGCCACTCATTGAGATGGTAGAGGGCTCATTCCATGACATTAGAGGAGGGTTCCAATATAGTAATTAATGGAGGAACAACACTCTATTTGACCACATGGTTTCCACTATAGTGGTCGATGATGCATTCTTTTCCTATAAATATGGTTCCACTCAAATAGTTGATAGAGGAATCATGACCTACCCCGCAGCATGGTTCCACTTTAATAGTCTATGATGATCCACCTCAATCATTGTTGTCATTAAAAATTTCCTAAAGAATAATCACAATATGAACATCACACATCCTAGAAAAATTGACACTATAAAAGACACTATAAAGTTCTACATTGAATCTTACACTCGATAGGCTACTCATGGTCCAAAATATGAGTCCAATTGCTAGAGATACAAGAGGTATAGTTTTAAATAAAAAAGATATAGGGGGAACATAGCATGTGAGGTCACCCACCCATCAGGTGGTCCTTCTGTGGTATTTGGACATTTCCCAATTGTTACACAGATTACTTCCCATCTATCCCAACAAATCATGTAATGTGACTACAAATCTTGCATCAGCTACTCAGGGTTCAAATAGTGTTCATTGTTGTGTTCATGTGGCTTTTCTCATGCCCATGTACTTCAGTACAACATGGGTCCTCCCACATGGGATCAAGCATGTGTGATTTAGTCACATGTCTTAATTACCAAAGGAGGGTCGCACAGTGTGTGTACCTTCCACACAATGTGTGATCCTAACCTTTTCAAAAAACCTAACACATTAGTCATAGGGGTACTACATAATGAGTAGTCATTTTTTCAAATAAAATTAGATATGTGAAAGTTTGTTTCAGATATGTGAATGCTGTATAAAATATTCCATCCATGACACTCAAAATAGAATGAAATATCTTCCATTAATACTTTTCATCCTTCTATTGGTCGGAAAGTTGATTCACTATTCATCATTCAAAACCACACACACTGTCATTGACTGTGGTACCTTCAGACATCATCCTAAATGTTATGGATTTGAGATCCATGAAAATATCACCCATATTCTTTAATTCATCCACATTCATCCATATATTGAAGAATTTATCATCTCATGTGACTACACTTCAAATTCGGGGGTCTAATCATACTCGATCATACAAGGTAATGTGGATCCCTAGCCCCATAGCGTGATGGTTAAAAACAAGTGGGGAAAACTAACAAAAAAAGGTGTAACAATATTATTCTAAGTGTTAATTGATGACAAATTAGATTAGGAGTCCAATATTTTGGAACATAGAATAAGAGTGATTAATTTAATAATCATTTGTAAACTGATAAATAGGTGTAGAAAAATGCTTGATTTAACCAAGACCAATAGATATATTCGATGATTATCACTCTATTTAGTAAAAAGGGGAATAATACATAATTGATGAATCATACATCAATTTCAATCATTAGTCAGAGAAAAAAATGATCCCCAAAAAATGTGAAAAGTTTTTGAGTTCCATGTTCCTTGATTCACCTTGATCTGGTGTCTTAGTGTTAGGTGATCATGATTCACCAATGAAGGTTAAAAGGAAACACCTCTCCATTGTTCTAGGTTCATTTTTCAAACCTTAAAGATCCTCCCTATTGGTTTCATAATATAGCTATTATAATTTAGGACATTTAGTTAGAATAAGAAATAGAATTATTTTATTAACTAAATGCTTCCACCAATAGCCTCTTATGTAAACATCGCACGATGATAAAAATTAGGTCACAAATTGGGTAAAACTTGAATTATGTATTCAACCATGGTCTCAGGTTTTAAATTTGAATCAATGTTTAATATTTATCCCATTTTCTAAAATTAATCTTTTGTGTGTGTGTGATATTAAATAATTTTAATATATTTTGTAAAATTTATTCCAAGCACAATAGGACATGGAAACTCATATTGTCTCAGTGCAAGTATCTAAAAGTAGATGTTGATATATTCCAGAGATTACTAGTCAAAGACAAGGTATCGAAAAACCCAATTCATTATAATACTTACATATCATTTTGAAATATTTTCACATTACCTTTTGGATATTTTACAAGGATAATAATGGCCATTTTGTGACACAAGTTTTGTGTTGGAAATCTTATAAATGGAGAACACCACAATAAGGAATTTACACCATAGGGTCTAGTCCGGAAAGAAATTGAACAACAATTGGGATTTGTCAGGTCATGATGGATTGTACAGTGGGTTGTTGTTTTTTCCATGGGTGTAGTGACAAACCATTATCATAAGGGATACATTTTGGAGGAAAGCATGAAGGTTCATTATGTCAAAACCAATATAATCACAGTAAAATTAATGATTTTTATATTTTTATTAAATATTGGTTTGTAGAATATATTAAATATTTATTTTAGTAAATTAATGTTCCCAATTAACATAGATACTTACCATTCAATCATAATTATTTTATTTTTCTCTCATCTATGGGGGATTATTATTCATTGATCATTCCATTCATGTAATAATTATTTTTATTGATATCTAGAGGCATGTATATCACTCATCATTGACTCATACCTGAAAAACCATATTATTTCATGAAATTTCACAAGTAATTGGCATTTATGACTATTTTCAATTCATTTCACAAATTTCATAATTTGATCATGTGAGACCAAATTAACTAGCAATATTCCACAACAATGATTCAATGGGTTCATATCCAGTGGTTTATATATTTATCTAGATATGATATCTAATTATTTGTTATAATTTGACCATTTCTAGGTATCACGACGTAACCAAAAAATTTATGGTGGTTTATTTATTGTTCGTTAATTATTTTTATAGACCATAGACATCATCCGCCCAATAGATTTTAAATAATTAAAGAAAATATTTGTGTTATCCATCTATGTTTTACTCACTCTTTGCCCAGTTTATAATAGGTTCCTAGTTAATTTTTATAGTTACATTTACCGGGCCCTATGATTGGTGATTGAGTTGGAAAGCTGAGTTAGATTTTGGTAATAGGAAAAGGCCATAACTCAAAATATTTTTCAATACACTCCTATTTTTTTTCACATTTGAAAATTTTGGTCTTTATTGTATATAATGCACACATGGGAGATGTGGAAGTTTTTTGTGTGAATTGCATAACATGAATAGTTTTTCATATTATGTTATCATGATTTAAGATTTTCTTTACTAGTATTTGGTTGTTATTTTAGTTATTATAGTTTATTAGGATGGTATTTATTTTATTACATATTTTTTTATCTCTAGATACATTGTCATGGGGTCTTGGAATACAACCATAATTATTTAATCCAAGATAATAGTTGGTACCATGAAGAATATATTGTTCCTTCTTTGAGGTATATAAAAACCTAGTCCACTCACTGTGTATGGGAACATGGAAATGGATGTTAGAATGTTCTATATGATCTCGGTTTCTTAAAAAATATTATTATTTCTTGATTGAATAAAATATTATTTTCTAAGCATGGTGTTATTATTTTTCAATGTGAAATATTATGCACATATTAGGGTCATCCAAGGAACTATGGGTGGAACTTTTATTACTATTTTTTAGTTATTTATTGATTAACTTACTAAATATGACATACATTCTTTTGGGATTATGATTTATCACATTTTACTCTTACCTACAAATGGCTAGAGGGTGTGTGATCATGAATTATATTAGGTTTGTAGTATTCAAAATACATTTATGGTCTTGATAATGACTGTTACTCTAATTTTGATATATGGGTTAGTAATTTAAGATGTAGGAATAAAAATATATAGTTTTTTAATATATAAAAATTTGGTCCCATATTACTTAATATATTACTCCTATTATTTTGTTTTTTATTACCTATAATTATTTATCTTAGGCTCAATATAGGGTTGTTTAAATATAATTTCAATAGAAACATATACATTTCTTTCTTCTATAACTTGTTAGTTCCATTCATTTGAATATAATACCATTTTTATTATCTTATAAAAAAATTGAATTATATTATAATGACCTATTGTAAATTGTTAATCCTAAATGTGGGTATATAGGTAAGTATAGAGAACACAAATTGTGAAAACCTAGTATACTGGGTGTGTATGTAGAGTAGGGAGATATTAATCCTATTTAATAATTACATTAATTGGTATATTTTAAAAAATAATATATAATTATTTTTAAGATTTTTTTTGGTAATTATGGATATATTCCACCGATAAATCCTCAAGAGAAATTTTAAGATGGCGGGGTTGATGATTCCCTACTAGGGGATGACAAAGAAACCCATTTTATATTTTTACTGACTATGAATGATCAACTTTGAGATATATTTCGTTTGGTTTCATAATTAATTGTTAGAGATAGCTCATGGGTTATAGCTTGTATTTATAAACTTAGATTGTAGTTTCTAATATAGTAACCAACCATATTTAAAAGTGATAGTTTTTCATAACCTTAAATGATCTAGAAGACTTGAAAGAAACCTTGTTTGATAATAATCAGATACCCCATGTGAGGAGGGTGAAGTTAGTAAATGATATGTTTCAAGTCCTATATTATTGTTGATTAGATAGCCAATTATAATCGAGTGAATGTATTCATTTATAAAGGATAAATTTTGAATTATATTTATATTATTTTTTTATCCCTATAACATTGATGGTGTATAGAGATAGGGAGTTCCTATATCATACCCCTAATATATTTTTTTAATAGAATATGTTGTACAATTTATGGATATATTTCATTTTCACAGTATATGTTATGGATGAGGTATCCCAAATTATATGACTTGAGGAAGATTTGACTTACCTAATGTGTTCATTCTCAATTGCAGTAACTCAAAAACTCAAATGTAATATGAACTTGAATGGGTATAGGTATTATGGAAAATTTTCTTATACTAAGGGGTAAATGGTAGATCTTTGGTTAGATGGAATAACTAGATTGGTAGTTTCGAACATGGTGGTGGTGGTTTGAGTAGGAAGAAAGGAAGTTAATATTTACTTCAAATAAGTGGAGGGTAAAAAGAGTTAAACAAATAAGGAAGGTTTGTCCATGTTTATTCTCAAGATGGATAGCCACCGATTGTCAATTATATAGGAAGATAGTTCATTAAAAGTGGTAATGAATTTGTTCTTAATAGTTAGCTGATGGTAGAGGATTTTCTTAGATATAGGGTCTTGAAGAATATCAGCAGCGCCCCTATTGAGTGGTAGCTGGAGTTCCACAAGTTTATTTGTCCAGGGGGTAGGATGTTGGTCCCATGGTTTTGGTAAATACTATCATGTGGAAGATTCTTTTAAATAGATTAAATCAAGGTATTAGTGTTATGGTTTGGGAATTCTCTATTCATATTGATCTTATTCCTATTGTTTGTGAAGTTAGGCTATCAATGGTTTATGGTAATGTTTTTTTAGCTTCGATCATTGTATCATCAATGTTCAATATAGGTTTATCGCATTATTTCATATATCCATAGTTTGTTTATTATTTGAGGATATCCATGATGTAATTGTATGTAATATGTGGATTAATATTCCTTTAGGGATATTGTATAATATTATTCAGAGTTGTTGATAGTGATCCATTACGATTTTGATGGACAATTGTAGCTGTGATCTTCATAATTTATTGGCTAGATCATTATTAATCCCACCTAAACTATTAACATAGACTAGTATCATTTCTAAATACTGAGTCTGACATTTATAAATATAATAGGGATCATGATTTTAATATTTATATACTTTAGGAAAGATATTTAAATGAAAAATAATGAGTAGGGAAATGGTTACATGTCTTATTCAGGATGATGATAAGATAATTCAACCAGACTTCCCACTTGTGGTTTCCTAGTTTTTTCATGTCTTTCCTAGGGAATATTTTGAATTACCCCTTATGAATATTGTTAGTATTATGATTGATCATTTAATAAGAAGGTATCCCCAACCTATCCCAAAATATAGGTCACAACCTATAATTTTTTGAAAACTAATGGCTCTGTTATTTTATTTAGAGGTGAAGATGTTTATATAACCGAGCATAACCACTTATAGAGACCAAGTTGGGTTTTATAAGATGGTGAAGTTTTTGTCAATATTTTTTTAGATTATAATAATATGAACATGATGATGATAATGAATCAGTTTCACTCTCTTCATATTAATGACAATTTTTTCAAGTTTATAGGGTCAATGTGTTTTCATGGAATGTTTTAAGATCAAACTATTATAAGATGAGGGTGAGGCCTTCTGATGTAACTATTACTACATATAAAAATATGTGTATCCAATTATTGTGCATCTAATGTCTGTTATTTGGAAAATTATGATAAAGGTGATCATTGGAAAAATTAATTGGGTTACCCAACATTATTTGAATTATATTTTAATTGTATTTGTTTATGATATTCTAATACACTCTCAGTTGTGGGTGGACAACACTTGATATTTGGAGATATTTTTATTAAAATGAGATAACAATAGCTATAATATTTGATATTGAGATCTCATTTTCGATCGATAATGAATGATGCATAAAAAATCTAATATCAACGGATGGTATATTAGTATAACCCTAATATAGTTGTCATTGTTTATACTTTGGTAGGGACAAAATTTATTGTTTATACCTATAGTGTCATTGTATTTTCCTATCACTATTATGGTATTACCAAAATATTACCCCAAGTTAAATCTCCAATGAAATCATGAACCATGACGTTTTAAATGTTCATTTGGGTAGATGATTTTGAAATAGAATTTTGGGTGTTATAACAGATTTTCAGGAAAGAAATTATTCAGGCCTTATTTGAATATAGTAAAGAGTTTGGGTTGTATTGTGATATATAACCAGTTCATTCTTATGGGTTCTGACATGGTAACGTCATGTATCCTCATGTGTCTTGATGTGAACAGAGTTCATCATGACTATAAAAATATTATTTATAAACCTACAATAGTATAGTAGTGAAGGGTGAAACCCAAGGGAAGGTAGGTGAGTTTTCTAAGGGTTAGAAAAAAAATTCTTCACTGTTGTTAGTAGTGGAGGGAGTGAACATCTTATTTTTTATTATATCTATTATTTTTTACATTATTTAATGTATAAAGGATGAGGAAATATATTTTCATAAAAAGTAACTAAATCTTATACTACAATGCTGAAAAACTAAATAAAAACAGTCAACTAATATTTACAGAGAAAGGGATAAGGAACAATGATCAGTTCTAAACCCCAAGAATTCTATCTACTAGTTAAAACGTTGACTTCTTGAAAACATTTATTTGAATCACTCCTCAACAAGTTACTGAAGAATCTCCCTAACCAATAAATTTAATAGGTAGTGGATTAAGTCATAGAGATCCCCACACCAAACATAATCTAACTACTTGAGATTTGGAAAAAGATAACAATGAAAATTAACTCTCCATAAAATATCCAATGTTAATGAAGTTAAAGATTTGATAAAAATATTCAAGATCAACCTTTCCAATTGATAATGAAATTATAAATTTGAAAAAACAATTGTGGAGGGAATAATTGAAAGGAGAATCATAATTCATTATCTCTGATTTATTATGATTCTGAAAATATAAATACGTGAAAATATTTAAGAATAAAATCCAGAAGAATAAAATTCATGAACACAGATCAAAGTCTATAATCATACTGATTAAATCAGTAAAAATTATCTATGAAAATGAGTACAAAGAATAATGACAGAGGGAACATGAATACCCCAAATACTGCTCTTCTCTCAGGCTCCTTGGCCTCCATCTCATCTCCAGTGCTTCTCCTAGGAGTATGCTCTCGAATCTGGTGGGTCCGTGGATGTAATAATTATGGTCTCTTGATCTTCCCCCCAAAAGTGTGGTCATGGAATGAGAATGGTCCTCTTTGATCTACTCTCAGATGAATGTGATCGTGGGATGAATGAGCATCATCAAATTTTGTTGCTTCTCTTCTTTAAATATCATCTGTCATCTGCTTCATGCCACTGCACATTTCCACCAAATTCAATAGTCCCTCTCCTATGCACCGCACACATGTGTTTTTCATGACTAACATGTCTCTCAATCTTTTCCCTTGTAAAGAACTCCCGGTACGTTAGTTAAGAGAACCTGTATGGGATTAGAATTCCCGTATAAACCAAAAAAATATCCCAAATGGACGGAAGGCATTATTTTGTATTTTAATATGGTTAATCCCACTTTTAAGGGTTTAAGGGGAAATCGATCATGACTCATAGGCCCAAGGAACAAGGCCCAACTGACTCTCAATACATGACCCGAAATCCCAGAGGCATACCATGCCCAAGACTTGACCCGTAGGCCCAACCCACTTGAACTGGCCCTCCCCAGCTTCTGTGTCATTGATCACCTAGCTCCCCACCTTGCATTACTGATCAGCTAGCTTTTCCATATACAAAGCTGCACGGTGCCTGGTCCCGATTGCGGCTGCCATACCCTCTCATTCTTCCAATCTGATTATCTTTGTATCTGGTGGCTGCTACTCTTGTTGCTCTGATCCTCTTCTGGATCCTGTTCTATGTGAACTGTGCTACTCCATGGTCTTTGTGGCCTGAAGGCCCTGTGGCCCGAAGGCCTTTGTTGACCCGAAGGCCCTTGAGACCCATAGGCCCAAACCGGTGGCCCGAAGACCCAAGTCGGGTGAATAGTTCAGGTTTCTGTAGTACCGAATAGTAACTGTTAAATTAAATGTTACAGTCCTGCTACAGTACCTCGGAAATTCGCCTCCACCCGGTTTTGAACATGGGTCTCTTGGATTCCAAGTTGGAACCCTTACCACTCGGGTACGGGCTTGTTGGAAACATGCAAAACAGAATACAAAACAAGCATTAAAAACCAACTATAATGATAAATAATATATTTTTGTTATATTTTTAAAATAAATTTAAATTGAAAAGTTAATGAATGTTAATTAATAATTATAGAAGTTGATAATTATTATCTATTAGATTAAATATTAATATTAAAGTTATTAAATCATTAATTAGAAAAAATTTACTATGGTTTTAATTTATTATTATTAATTATGTAATTTAATTAGTGTGATTATTATTAGTAAATAGTTAGTATAACTTTATTAAATTCTTAAATTAGACTAATATCAATTAAATTAATAATTTAATTATTATATTTGTTCAGTTGAAATTAATTTATTAATAAATATTTAATATATTTATTTTAGTTAATAAATAATTTTATTTATAAATCATTATTGTTTATATTTTAATTTAATAAATTATTATTAGTTTGTCTTATATCTTATTTTATAACTTATTTATTTATTGATATTACAATATTTTTTATATTAAAATTATTAAATATTATATTTTATTTATTTATTTAATTTATTAGTTATTGGTTTTTTTGCTTTTATATTTTATTTTATTTTAATAATTCATTTCTTCATCCACCAAAATTGGTGCTATCAGGGGTGGATTCATGCTCCAGAAAGCAGGTGTGCTAGCTGCTCCATCTTTTTCTATCACCGGTGTCGCCTGATCCACCCAGGGACTCAGCTTTAGCTCCTCCTCCCCAAAAAGGCGTGGTACCACTAAGATGCAACGACACATCTTCAAGTTTGTGATGAATAATAGATTCACAAGATCTGGAAACTATGATTCAAGTTTCTGGTTCAACTCATGGAAACACCCCACAGCTGCATTGATCTCCTCTTGAAGCTTCTATATAATCGTTCGTACAACTTCATGAGATAGAACAATGGTGAGATCCTCCTTGGTGATGGCTCAAGGCTTAGGTGATGTGAAACCAGTGATGCGAAGTGGTTTGATTTTTTATTGTTATGGTTTTTGTGATGGAAGACTGAGGAATTGATGGTGGTGTAGATGGAAATATATCAACATTTTTCTATTATTGTTCATTGTCCATTGATCCTATGATTGAGTATGGATCATCGAGAGAACGGTGAGAACAACAGCTGGAAGGTGCAAAAAGAAATATGGTGGAAGGAAAACTGGTTCCACAAAGATGCGTGAGATAGTGAAGTGAAGAATTGTTATCTGTGGCACCATAAGGGATACGGTGGAATAGAAAAAAGAGGTAGGAATCAGTGACACCGTCAATGATGGAACCAGTGAGACAATAGAAGGAATTTGATGGTGGCACCATGACAGTGGTTTAAACCGTGACATGTAGACAACTCCACTGTAACTTTGCAAAACATAGAAAAATTTAAAAATATAATAATACATAAATCAATTCAAAACAAAATAATTAATTTAAATTAACAATTAATAAAAAAAAATGAACATTTAAGTAACTCAATAACGTAAATAAAATATATGAAACAAATATAACAAAAATTAAATTATTATAAACATCTAAAATAAAATTGTTTGAAATTAGTTAAAAATAAAGTAAGTAAATTTTATAAAAATGCTACTATAAAAAATTAAATTAATTAAAGTAGACAATTAATTATCATCTTATTGAAAAATTTAACTAAGTTAAGACATAAAACTATAATTTTTGAGAAAATTTAGTTTGTTTCAAAACATAAATTAGTAATTAATGAATTATTAAAAGACATCTAACAATTAGATAAAATTATTTCAATTAATTAATATTTGACACATGAAATGCAAAAATTAAAACTCTATTATTTTTGTACAAAACAGAATTAATTAATTAACTAAAATGTGTTAAATTATTAAACATGGAAACAACATGAAACTAAATAAAATTTTATTAGACTATGAAATTAAAATAGGATATAAATTAAATAATTTAATGTTTAAAATACACTATTAATTATAAAAAATTGATTATAAATAGATTTAATAATAAAAAGACAAACGTTCCATTATTAATTGAAAAGTTTTAAAATAAGTAATTAAATTTATATAAGTTAATTAAAAAGATGTGGAAAAACATGTGTTTTTAAGTCCACATCATATCTATATAATGTTGAGTCCAAATTTGGGTAACTACCTTACATGGTACATTATGTTAGAAATGATTTTTCATTCCATGTGGTGTTGATGTAACTATCATATTAGTAAGAGGTTTACGATATTTATAGAACATAATATTTTTATAAATATTATATAATATATGTATTTTAAAATTCTAGGGAAATTTTGGTTTAATTAGTTTTATTCCCTTTGTTTTGAGGTAACACCCCAAAATTCTAATGTATAGGCTTATATTCAATAGTGTTTATGACATGGAACACCATGTGTAAAAATCTAATATATTAACCCAATACATTGAAATATTAAATAAATATAATATTTTATATATCTTGTAATGAATGAAAGACTATGTCATCTTGCACCACACACAATAGATACCTTTCTTTATAGCTTGTGTTGCATATAAGAGCAACATTCCTCAATAGATTGTGTTACACGTAAGACCGAGTTTCACCAAATAACAATGTATCATTAAAATATTATTATTTATTATAATATGATATAACCAATACATTATGTTAGTGGTTATGAATAGTATTTACAAACATATAAAAATTAATGATTTTTATAAATATATAATTAATTCATTCGTTACCAATTAATGAGAAATTAAAATTAGAAGAAATTTGATATAAAAAGAACTATTATTATTATTATGCTTCTAAAGAGTTTTGTATTAATAAACATAATTAATTATAATTATTGAATTATTTTAATTAAATATATAATTTATTAATTCAATAAATATTTTCTATATTCATTCATTAGGTTTGATAGGCATAAGATAAGAAAAAATTCCAATTTCACAAATAAAAAACAATATTTTTTAAATGAAATTTTACCTCCTTGTAATGGTGAACCCATTTTAAATTTGAATTTGGAAACTTTTATTGATTTAATACGGCAATATAAAAATAATTTTTAAATAGAAATATAATAATTAGGATAGTGTGAATTTTGTATATTTGATGGAAACATGTCATTTTTTATTGAATAGTTTAAAATATTGAATTTTCATTCGAAACTATTTGGTCATCTAATTTATTTATAATATTAAATTATAATTTTAATTGATTTTAAAGTTTTAGTAGATAATATTTTTATTTATTGATACAATTAATGTCATTGAATAAATTTCTATCTAAAATTTATTGTTAAAATATAGAAAACATTCAGACATTTTTACTTTAAAAACATGCATTGTTGTCCCGCCAATTGGATTACATTTAAAACAATTTCTAAATATTATATTATTTTAAATTGGAAAATAGAATAAATATTTTGAATAATAATTATATATATTTTCTAATAAGACCATTTTTTATACTAAAATTATTACTGAAAGTGATTCAAATTAATAACAATGATTACAGATAAATTTAGATTAACAAGGGACAAAACCATAACTATACAGCCCAAAATAACCAATAAAATTATCCAACATATATTTAATGGAAAAATATACACCTTATACTATATTTTATTTAATTTTTTCCATTATTGGATCCACATTCTACATGATAAATGTTTTTGGAATTCTTTTTTCAAAATATTACAAGAGAGTCACTCCTCCTCCACTATAAAAGGCCACCACTTCTCCCCATTACTCATACCTCTCAAACCATTTTGGTACGGCCTATATATATCCCAATAACATCCCAAAATCCCTCCCCTTTACCATGAATCCTATCTTTGGATAATATTCCTTCCATGGAATCCCTTTAGTGTAAACCAAAATGAGTTACCTGATTAATAAGTAACATTTTTCTTTAATCCCCTTAGTTTTATTTCCATTATATCCCACCCCCCTAAACTATTAATATTATATTATTGTATTAAAAAATTATCCTATCATTACTAAGATTTTTTTATTATAAGGGTTCATAAAACACTTAACTTTCTTCCATCTAATGGGTAACACATATTTTTTTCTGTGTACGGCGATCTACTGCCACACAAAATGATGATTGTTCATTTTTCCATTACCCACTCTCATGTAGGTCATTATGATGGAAAAATTATTTATATATGTTATATATTATATTTATTATGTTTTTAGGCTTCTTAAATTATTTTATATAAAATAACATTATTCTTTCCATTTTCTATAAATACGATAACATCATTTTTAGAAGTATGGACGACCGCATCCTCAAAGCAATGTGATTCATTCACAATATACAAAGAATGTATAAAAGAAAAATTTAATTAAAAATATTTTAAATTTAAACAATTAATTTGATATTCATGACATAATTATATTTATGTAAATATAATATATATAATTTTCTCTATTACCCTTTTACCTACTTATGATGTGATAACATCATATGTGGACATGCAGACTACCACCTTATCAACATGATGTGATTCATTTGGAATTTAAATATTTATATATATAAGAATATATGATTAAATAATAAGTTATATATGATGTGATTTTAATTTTGGAATAATATTTTGTTACATAACATATTTACATAATGATTATTGAAAAATGGGAACATTACTCATGCTTACGTATGGAATACTGTCTCCATGATTACAGCACTTATCCATTTTTCATAACCATATTTAATGTTTTTTTAAGAGAATTGTTTATTTGTAAATAGGATAAATATATAATGATTATTAGTCTTGAGATGTTATATAATTACCCATTTTCGCTTATTTTTCCATCCAATGTTATTTTTGACAAATAAATCAGATTTGGTTAAAACAACCAACGTAAAAATAATTGTTTAAATAATTGTATACAACATGGTAATAAGGTAATTAAAATTAATTATACACATAAAAAATTTAATCAAGAAATTATATATTTAAATTTGGTTATTATACAAGATTTTAAATAAAATTCACCTGAAAGGAAACACAATGTAGGGGATTTTCATCTCACATTCTACAACCGTGAGATAAATCCCTTTTCCACCTATTATATGTTTTGTATGGTGAATCTACAGACCCTTTTGATGGATTATATAATTAATACTTTTATATAAATGTTTTTCACAATATCCATTTAATTTTTCTAATTTATAAGGGAGGTTATTTAAAATGTTTCAAAGTGGAATGGGACACTTTGAAATGTTTAATGATTATTTTCCTCAAGAATAATTTTAGTGAAAATTAATTTCCATTAGAGTAAATTATATGACCATTTTTCAATAAATCATTAATTTACCTATCATATGGTAATTAAGGAACTTTTTCGAGTATATTTACCATTTCCAACTCTATGATACTCAAGGTAATTTAGAAAATGTTTTTTAAAAAACATAACTTATTTCCCACTTTATTCGGATAATAGTTTTTCTTCTAAAAGTAATGTTTTATTAAAATGATTTAAAAATAATTTTAAAATGGTTTGGTAATGAAATTTTAAACCCTTTTTGTCATTTACCAATTTTTTTAATGGAATCTTCTTGTCACTTTCTAAATAAGGTATTTTTTAAACTTTTTACCCTGAAAAATGAATGTTTCGTACCTTCTATAAAATTTATGTATTTACCCACCATCATTTCATAGAATCTTTCTATGCTTGATTAAATGTTTAATTTTAAAAGAATTTTTTTTAAATTATTTTTTTAATAAAAGGTTATTTTCAAAATTATTTTCAAAGGAAAATGATATTTTCCCCAAAAATATTTTTAAAAGATATTTTATAATGTTTCCATTCATCAACAAAAACAACCCTTTATTTTCCTAAACTTTGTGTATATCATATTGATACCATACTTAATCTTCCTCTAGATGTTCTATGATTTATTTGTCTTAGGATAATATTCACATTCAATTCCATGATTCATTTTAGTCCCCTTTAAATATTTTATTTCTTATGATCATTGAACATTTAATTCCCCCTACTTATCTATATCATCTACCATGGATATATTCATTTCTTAAATAGTATGCCATTTTGTATATGGTGTATACTTTTATCATTATTTGAGTATTTTGGGAAATATTGATAAATCTATATACAGTATTCAATATTGAAATTTGATCAGGAATATTTTTTATTCGATATGATGAATTCATTGGAAAAACAATATAGGGGTTGGGGATAATTTGATGTATGCCCTACAAGTTGGGGACTAGTTAATGAAATCCACTTGATGCATCGGTAGTCTCATGGGATGAGAAAGTGGGTTAGCCTCTTTAGATGGGTTTTTCTCAAAAATAATTAATTGTATTGGGAAAGGTCTTTATGGGACTGGTTCTATATACATAGAAAACACATAATCCAATAATTTAGCACTACATTCATCTTGTTTCAGTTTTTATTCATCCATGATATTTTGTGTCATAATATATATTCATACATTTAATTTTTATTTTATTGATTAGTTGTAATTTCTTTTAGTTTCTTATCATTCCATATTTGTTTTAAATTATCTAGTCATTGATTTATTATTTATCCCCCAATTATTTAACCTTACCGATCATTTGATCTCACACTTATAAATTTTACATACTAAGGAATCCAAAAATCGTATTGTAAAAGATATATTGGGATATATAAGATAGAAGTTATTATCCTTGAAGATGTTATTTAGAAAAAAATTGTTGTAATTAGGGTATTAATTTGTAAAAAAACATTGATGTTTGTATCTGGTTTACAAAGACTATTATACTCTCTATCATTCAGGACTTTATTCTTTGTAATCATCTTAATGAAATTGATAGCAGACACTGGCTTCGGGCTATCTGGTGTCAAGTCACTAAAATTACCATCAAAAGACGTTTAGTAGAAACCTTTGGAAATAGATTTATGAAAACCTAGATTAATAAATGTGACCCTAATATATAATTTGATGATACGTATAGAAGAACATACTTATGTTTTAGTTATATGTTGATTATGTAGTTTTCTTAGAAATAAATCAATATCTGGAAATTATTAGTGGAAATGGATCTAGAATAGATTTACCGAGGAGTAAAAAATCTAACAAGGTGTGTTGATGAAGACATTTTGTATCTGAGAACATGAAAATATTCATTACTACACACCTAGATTGAAACTCATGAGGGATATGATTATGAAAATTGACATTTTCATTACAAACTAGTATAAATAATTTTGAGAATGAATAACCATGTTTAAACCTAATGATTTTTAGATTGAAGATATGGTGGAATGATTTATATATCCAATAAATGATTATATGTTCTTCTACGACTACTGTTATTCACACTTTTCATTCTAGTTTTAGTCAACGGTCTGTACCAAATTGAGTCAAGTTAACATCAAACTTGAAAGAGAAGGTCATCATAATGAAAAACCAAATGAGGTGTTGATAGGAGTGAAAGATATCATATTTATGTTAATAAATATTCTTTAAATATGATTAAAAACACATACCTTTACCAACACCCAAACCCACTAAAGAAGATAATGATGGTGGTTTTTAAGAGCTTGAGTGATGATAACCATAGGGAAAAGAAGGATCCATTTTCATCATTCAATGAATGTGGAAGGAGACACCCAAAAAAGTGTCTCAATGGAACAAAACAATAATATATTTTTCATAAAAATTCATAAATCAAAGGAATAGGAAAAAAAATGAAGATTGTGATGGAAGGAAAAGAAATGAAACCTACTAAATCCTTTGTAGTTGGTTTCATTAAATGTGGGGAACCTCGACATTAACTGAGTTAATTACCTCTTCTATAATATACATTTTATACTATGGAAGGTTATATTTTAAAATATATGGATGATTTTTTTATGTTTTAGGGTTGTATTTAAAACCAATTTTAATGTCTATTTTGTGATTAACCTTATTTTCAGGATGTCCATCATATTTATTTTTGGAACTATATTAATATTGTTTCATAAAATGAAAAAATATTTTTTGGGTGTCAACAAACCAAACTGGACAAGGTCTTGGGTCTTGAACACAAGATCGAAGTATGATATGGGTTTCATGCCAAACATTTACTAATTTTATGTCCTATTTAACATGAAATATTTTAGATAACAACTTGACTAATAAATATTAATAATAAACCAGTAGTTTTTCCTTTAGGTTTAGAAAATAATTTATTAAACATATTAATTTTGTAAATAATTTATACTTTTGATTCTTTTATGGACCTTAAGATCCTTTGGAAATGTATATTAATGCTTCGAGAATCAAAATTAATATTTTGCAGGAATTAGATAACCAATCAAAGAAAAACTAAAAGATAAAATTGTGTTTATAAAAATATATCATGTAAATTTACTTATATTCTTATTCATTAAAATAATTACTCGACATTAGTAAAATGACTTAGAAATAAAATGTTTTCCAAATACATTGATTTTTTTAACTGAGGGTCTTCGTAATCATCATAGATTAATGGATTTTAGGTCCTAAAATATTTATTTACCATTCATTTGTTTGTGATTGATGTCCGAATTGACTACCTATAAATATGTACACATTTTCATAATGTTTGTATCTCTACCTTCCACTAATTTTCTCCAACATAGAGACCTATTTATATGTTACAACATATGACATTTTTACTTCTCTTTCTCTCTTATCTATAAGATTTTTTATGAACTATTTTCATGATGTGGAATGTCAACACTATAAATATCAAAAAAAAATATTACCAGTATATGTTTTAATGTGAGATGAAACAATTTAATTTACGTGAAAAAATGTAACACCCCAAAATTATGAAGTACTACCTTGTATTAAATAGTGTTTATGACACACAACACCAAGTGTAAAAATAGAATATATTAACCCAGTACTTTGTAATATTAAATAAATATAATATATTCAGTATATTTTAATGCATGAAACACTAATTTATCTTTCATCGCACACAAGGGAGACCATCCTAAATATCTTATATTACATGGAAAGTGGCCTTCCTTGATATCTTGTGTTACACACAAGATAGAGTTTCACAAAATAATAAATAATTATTGAAATATTATTATTTGTTATTATATTATATAAGCTAGATGTTATTTTATAATTAATAAATATTATTAAATAACTTATAATTTTTTTATTTATATTTGTTTCCTATTAATGAGAAACAAAAAAAGGACAATTTGATATAAAAATAAATAATTTTATTTTTATGATTCTAAAATAGTTTTGTTTTAATCATAATAATTTATAAAAATTAGAGAATTATTTTAATTAAATATATATTTTTTATACTCAATTAAATATTTTTTATATTCATCCATTAGGTTTAATATTCATAAGAAAAAAACAAACTGAATTTTACACAAAACCCCGTATATTTTTATAAATGTAATTTTACTTCCATTTAAATTAGAACCAATTTTAAATATTAATTTTTACATATTAATTTATATAATATGATAAAATTAACTTCATATTTTAAATATTAACATAAAAATAGGTTATAGTAAATTTTTACTATTTTTCGGAAACAAAACAATTTTTAATGAATAGTTAAAAATACTGAATTTTAGTTCAAAACTAATTTTCGTATAATTTATTTATAAAGATAAATTATAAAATTAATTGTTTTTAAATTATAATTAGATGATATTTTTATTAATTAATACAATTTATTCCATTGGAATAAATTTCACTTTTAAATTGATTATAAAAACATAGCAATAATTGGACATTTTTACATTAAAAACCTTGCATTGTCATCCCGCCTACAAGATTAAATTTAAATCAATTTCTACACTTGTATGATTATAATTTGTAATAATAGATTACATATTTGGAATAATAATAATTTATAATTAGTAATAACATATTCATTGTTTGTTCCCCAAAATATTCGTTAAAGTGATTAAAATTAATTACAATGATTAAGGTTAAATTATGATATATAAGGGACTAAACTGTAACCTTAAGGCCCTAACCGACCAATAAACTTTTCCAAGAGCTATTGGATGGCCATATATCGACACCATACTCTATTTTATAAAATTTGGTCCATCATTGGATCCACTTGCAACATTAAAAACATTGTAGGAATTCCTTTGTCAAAATATTTCAAGAGTGTCACTCCTCCTCCAGTAAAAAGGCCACCAATTCTCCCCATTACTCAGACCTCTCAAATCAATTTTGTTTAGAAATTTTATAAAAAATTTACTTCCAAAAAAGCTCCCCTTGAACTTGATTCATCCCTTGGGGTAATAATCCTTCCATGAAATCCCTTCGGTATAAACCAGAAGGATTTACCTGATTGAGAGATGATGTCTTTCCTTAAGCTCTTTAATTATATTTCCATTATAAAACTCATAAAATATTATTACTATATGATTTTATAACAAAAAATTATCTTGTATATAATAGTACATTTTTATTCTTAGGTTTTTAACTATACTTACACACAATTCTATCTAATGGGTTACATACATACTGTTTCTGTATATGGTGATTTACTGCTTCACGAAATGATGATTGGTCCTTTTTTCCTTTACCACCTCTCATGGTAGCCATAATAATGTAAACTTTGGTTATATATATTTTCTGTATTATATTTATTATGTATTTATTTTTATTTAATTATTTTATAACACATACACTTATGCGTTACATTTTTTATAAATACGATTACATCCTCTGTGGAAGTATGGACTACCCACTCCTCAATGTGATGTGATCTGTTCACACTATAAATTGAATGTCTAAAATATGGTTTTAATTAAAAAGATGTGGTATAAATAAACCTATATATGATATTCATAACATATTTAACTCTTTTTAAATATAATATATATCATTTTCTTTATTACCCTTTCAATCACAAAAAATGTTATAACGTTGTCGGTGGACGTGTAGACTACCACCTTCTTCACATGATTTTATTCTTTTACATCATAGGAATTATATAATAATGTATATAGGATAAAATAATTTGTCATTTATGATATAATTTTAATTTTCGTAATATATGGTTTTACTTACTCTCTTTCTATAATGATCATGGAATAATTGGACCGTTGCTCATGCGTACGTACATCCTACTATTTCCTTGATTATAAATTTGATAAATTTTTCATAACCATATTAAATTATTGGTTTTAAAAGTATTATTTTTTTATAAATAGGATAAATTATTTTTAGTATTATTATCTATGGATGGTATATAATGACCCCTTTGACCGTAGATGACCAACCAAAGTTGTTTTCGACGCATATACTGAATTTGGACAAAATAATTGATATAAACATAACAATTTTACTAGTTGTATACAACATGGTAATAAGTGAAATAAAAGTAATGATATTCCTGAAAAAGTTTTCCAATAATTTAAATAATTTACATACGTTTATTATAGATGAAGTTAAATGAAGATCACCTAAAACTAAACGTAATGTATTGTATTTTTATCTCACTTTCTATATCCATGAGATAAACGTCATGTTCAACACTCAATTATTTTTCCGAGTGTATCTATTTTTTCTTTTAAAATATTATATCATTATACATTTTATCTTCATGTTACTATAAAATTCGTTTTATGTTTATTCGTTCATGTGGTTTATGATTTAAAACATTTCATTGTGTTATGAGACACTTCAGAATGTTTAACGATTATTTTCGCCAACAATAATTTTACTAATAATTAATTTCAATTATAAGAAATTATATTACTATTATTAAATAAACCCTTTAATTTTCCTCTAATATGGTGATTCATTACCTTTTTAAAGTATTAGTATTATTTTTTCACTCTGTATTAAGTCATAGAACCTATTTTATTTGAAAACCCATGTTTTATTAAAAACATATTCAATAAATTTTTAAAATAATTTGTTAAAGGAATGTTTAACCCTTTGTATCTTTTAATATTGTTTGCAATAGAATATTCCTTCTAAATTCCAAAAAAAGGAATTTTATAACATTTATATCGTGTAAATGGAATGTTATTTTTACCTTGTATGAAATGTATGAATTTACTTGTTGTAATTCCTTTGAAGCTTCAATTTCATGTTTAAAAGAATAATTTTTATAGAAAATGTTTTTAAAGTTTATTTTCAAATACAATGTTTATTCTCAAAAGGATTTTCAAAAAAAAGGATATTTTCCCCGGTAATGTTTTTAAAATCAGATTTTATAATATTTCCTTTTGTCATCAATAATAACCATATAATTTACTCCAAATGGGGTGTATTGTACTGATACCATGCTTAATATTCCTATGTATGGTCTATGATTGATTTGGGAAAGGATAGTATTCACATTCACTTCATTTATTCCTTTTATTACCCTTTAAATAATCAATTTCCTGTGATCATTGAACATAAAATTTCTTCTAATTATCCATATCATCTACCTTGGTTATGTTCATTTCCTAAACCATATTCAATTTTTCCAATGGGGTTTTATTTGAATGTATTTTATTATTTAGGAAAAAATTGAAAAATCTATATACATTTTTCAAAATGGATATTTGAAAAGGCATATTGTTTATTCAATATAACAAATTCTTTGGACATGCTGTACATGGGTTGGGAACTATTTAAGGAAAAAGTTATAGCTTGGGGACTAGTTAATGAAATCCCATTGATGCATCGATCGCCTCATGAGATGAGTTAGTTGGCTAGATTATTTAGATGTATTTTTACCCAATATTGTAAACTATCTTGTAAAATGTATTGATGTTACTTGTTCATTTTAACTAGGAAACATGGAATCCATTAATTATTAACTTGATTCATTTAGTTTTATTTATTATTCATTCATGAGACTTTCTGTCGACATATCTATGGATAAATTTCATTTTCAATTCATTGATTTAATGTCATGTGTTTCAGTTTCTTACCATTCCATATTAATTTTTGCTTATCTAGTTATTTGAATGAAATGTGTTTCCAATAATTAAAATTCCTTATTGTTTACACACTTTCATTCAATTTATTTATTACATGTAATGTTTTTTTATTTATTTACCTTTTCATATTGACTATTATCATTCATTTATTATTTCCCCCTCTTAAATTTACACTTATTGAACATTTGATTTCACAATTATTATGTTTCCTTTCCCCAGGAATCGAAGAAGAATACTATGAAAGATATGAAGGGATATAATATATTGATATTATTATCCTATAATTTAATAATTACAAATAAATTATATTTTAATTAGTTTATTAATTTGTAAAACAAGACTCATGTATATTTCTGGTTTACTAGGACTACTAAACTCTATGTCTTTGGGATTTTATTCCTTGTAATTAGGATAATGAATTTGATAATAGACATTGGATCTTGATTATATGGGGTCAGGTCACAAAATTCGAGGCCATGTATACCACAGTAAAGAAGAATGCATTAAATATACACTCAGTATAAAAACACTAGAATATATTTTATATGAGTTAAATAGTTAGTGTTGTATGATATTCATTTTAACAAATATGTTTCTTAATATTCCCTAGTAACATGGCCAGGTGACCATTACATTCTGGAAAATCACGTTCTCTCTTCTATAGAAGGTAAAAAGAGTCAACTACTATATTTAGACAATCTAGTGATAAATGATAGAGTATATGTTGTAGTGTAAATCCCATATTAGTCTCTTGAAATTGATAAGACCCTTTATGTTCATGGTTTATCTAGTTTCTGTGAGTATGACTTGGGACCTAATAATGGACTTATGTACCTCAATATAGTGTTTTTACCTAAGACATACCAAGATGTACAATATTATTCATTTGTAATACTGGTTTCCAATGATGAAGAGGGATATAATAGGTTTTGTTACATTTTCCCCCAGTATCCAGTAGGATATGGTCGATAACTAGTGGCTCTTTGTCTATATTCAGTCACTACCCATTCCTTATAAAAATGCAATATTATTTTATTTCAATTTTTATGGGGTTACCGAGGATTCCCTGAATAAATGTTGTATTTTGGTTTTATAGACCAATTGATTTAGGTTTCTCATTTTCTACTAATAAAATCGATAATTCTAATGATGAGACTATAATGATATATATATATATATATATATGAGAGGGATAGTAATTTTTCATGTGTTCTTAGAATATCATTTCAGATCATGATTATTTTATTGAAATTTTATTTTAGTAAGGGATGCAAAATTCTTTTATATTAATGTTTCATCTTTTTACTACTTATCATATTAAAAATTATGAGTTCTCTATGCATAAAATCTATATTTTAGTGAGATTTTGTTTGATATTTTATGGATTCAGAGGATATTCACGTATCTCTTCCATTTATTTAATATAATAACAGTTACTATGAATAAATAAAAATGTTTACATTAATGGATTTACAGGGTCCTCTATGTAGAAATCCCCTATATTGGATAGAGTTAGGGGAGTCACTAATTATCAATCAGTGTCTTTCTATATATAAATCTAAGTGTATCCTTGTAATATAGAATTGGTTTCTGATTTCATAGAGACTGAAGATGTTATACATCGAGCAGTGGTTCCATCATATGAATTTCACGGTAGATGATTGTGTATTCCTATGAGTGTCACCTAAATTGAGGAATTTTTATATATTAATGAATGGAAATAAGAAATTATGTTAATATAATTTTTTGATATTTTTGATAAAATCAGTGCATTGAAATAATCATTGGATCATTCTTATTGTTTAATTTACATTCATGCCATGTTTCAGTTATCTCAATATAAGAGATATCATCATGTTCTATCATATATATAATTAACTAAAGACATGGATATTAGGACCCAAACATAATTTAAGGATTATTTGGTTCATATATCATATTAAAGTGATCGGAATCTATTTTGGGAAGATATCCCCTCTTGTATGACTCTAAATGTATTATGTAAATATCTAGTAAGAGGTGTGGGAGTGAGAGTCATACAAGTAGGTTCACTGGTCAGTGTTACTTTCTAGGGAGTCTCAATGATTCATTGTTGTAAATATTAATGAATAGTAGATATATAGTGGGGATATTATAACACAATTAGATCATTGAGGCATGAAACTATTTAAATTTCATCCAATAATTTTGCCTTTGTTTAATTTATAATTTTTTGAAGTGTTCACATGGTACCAGGGATATGTTCCTAGGATTTGGCCAAGGATTCGGTATAAAATTGTTTTTAGGAAAATACCTCAAATTAATGTTTTGTTGTTATTTGGTGTTTGTTTTTGTCAAAAAATCTAGAAATTTGTGAAAAAGAATGGTTTGTGTTCCCCATACAGGTTTTAAATATGGCATAGTTTCCCAGTGTTTTCCAAATAATTTGGCATCAAAATCATGAATTTATTTTTAGTAAAGGAAGGTTTACTACAAATGAGATCATAATTAATGGTCTATGAAGCATAGTTCATAGACCAAAAAAGGTTCACCTGATGGAAAAAGAAAAACATCAAAGGGGAGGATTTCTGCAGAGTAGTTCTATCTGGACTCCAAATAATTCTACAGGGACTACATAGGGAAAAGAGTTTGCAGCAGGTTCACTATTCATGAGAGGCTTGATGTTCATGAGAAGTTATTCATTTGTGGTTGAGAGGTAGTTATTCATTTTCAGAAGACATTGGCCACCACAAAGAATAAAATTCACTCTTTGTATTTCATAACATTGTACATGGAAAATGGGTAAGAACATTGATAATTTGGGTGATTTGGATTAGCTGGATTTTAGATATATTTTCCAATATAAGGACTTCTCATCAAATAATTACAAAGAGTGAAAATTTAATTATAAAACATCATCACTCTAGGAAGAATTAAGTGATATCTAAAAGAGTTCATGAGGAAGGATTATAAAAAAGATAGAGTTCACGAGGAAGTAATTCTGTGTGGAGATGTGGTTCATGAGGGAGAAATCTGTGAATGTTTAAGTAGTTCATGGGAGATCATTTTCATGAAGGAGGAAATTCATTGAAACAGTTTTCGAAAGGGCTTGCAGGGTTCTACATTCATAAAAGAAGAATGGTCCACAAAAGTGATTTGGTCTATTGAACAATAATTTTTCCATGAAGTAGGGATGGTCCATGGATAAAGAGATGGTCCATGAAGCACTTTCACCCCACGATTCAACACAGTTCATTGATTATTCAAGTAAGTTAATGTAGGAAATAAAATTGTTCATGAAATAAATTTCTTCAAGATAACAATATGATTAAAACAAGTACTTAAATATAGCATCTACATAAAAATGTTCATGAGTTCATTAATACAAATTATGGGGCCTAAAAGTCCATAAAATGTGTGTGTATCCCTTCCAAATCTGTGAACAAAGGAAGACAAAATTGGTGATCCATTCCACCAGGAGGGATCCAAAGACTGTGACATAGGGATTTAACCTTGGAAAATAAGTGAGCTGACCCTAAACATTATAAAGGTAGTGATCTTGGTTAGAGAAGGGAACGAGTCTAAATCTTGTAATTTGGATCTGTGCCTTATTGGATTTGTAACGATCGAAAATAGTCATTGTATGCCCCTTAGAAATATCTTAGTGAGGGTGATCCAAACAAAATTGTTGTGTCTCATGCATGATTTAAATTCTTTTTATAAATTTATACATGAAAATAGGGGGAATATGGTTTTGTTTAATGAGGAAACAAGATATAAAGGGGAATCAGTTTTAATACTTAATACCTGGATTCACCCCCCCCCCCCTTACGGTATTTAACCTAATTGGGATAATAATATATATATATATATATAACTTTCCAAACAATGATGGATGACAGTTTTACTATGAATATTTTCTTTTTAGGGATTATCACATAACAACATTGGAAGGTTGTGTCATGATGGGTTCATCCATGAGAAAAACTTATTTTCTGTAATCATGAGAAATCCTGACATGGACAATAGAATTGTGGAATATCATGTATTGGGTAGGAAAACTCTCATTTATGAAAAGGTTTTTTCAGTAGGGTGTGAGAATCACATTAAAGTGGGTGGAATCGTGTCATGATGATTCCTATTATATATAATCTTTGATGTTATTACATATAGATTTTATTGTTTTCTTTGTAGTGTGAGGAGAATACCAGAAACAATATCATAATACTATGATGATAACCCTTTTATATTGTTTTCTATATCCTTAGATTATTCCTTAGATAATTTTCTATAGGTTTTAGGAATCATATAATGATGGAGAGATTCGTTTAAATATGATAACCATTCTATATTGAATTCCATAAATATAATTTATAAATCTATATATATTTCCATTGTGAAATGGTTTGAGGTGGAGGATAGTGATGTTATAACCTATATTTTCACCATGATGATATGAGAGTGATTGTTTCTTATAACAATGTTTCAATGTGCAGCCAGTTTGGGAGGGGGGTTTCCCATTTAAGGGGAAAATACATGTTATGATTTCTTAGATATAGTCTTATTGGTTCTTTCTATGATAGGTGTATCTAGCAAGGACAAGAATGGCCAAACCATAGGAATGAAAATGAAGTATCATTATTCCATGACTTCTGTGGTGATGTTGTAGAAATTGAACAAGATAGATATTAGGAAATTAAATTATTATATGAATGGCAATAATGTTAATGTTATTAAATGAGTATTCTTTATTTACCATTGCTATTAACTGTCCTTCTTATCTTTCTTGTGTTTGTCTCCCATCCATGGTAGTTTCTTCATCTATCATCAATTGATTTGAGTATCGTTTGTTCTGGGTGATATATAGAGGTAGTTATATCACTCCATTTATATAATTCATTGATATATATCTTAGTTTTTTGGGATAATATCTATTTTGGATTTTTATTCATATTTTTAGGGTGTTTATATAATTTCATGATTCTATCTGTTTGATAATGATAAAACTATTGATTTTGAAGGGGAATAATATTATAGGTATACGGTACAAGGTTCCAAATCTATTCAAAATGAAAAATATACTTTTCAAAGTGAATATTATGTGTGGTCATGTAGACCTAGGGTGTGATTGAAAGGAAAAATGATAAATTAAATTGTTTTAGCCCAATTTTCTTATGGGAATCTCCTTGTTTTTTCCCATTAGTGGTATTTTTATAAGTGTAAATCCTAAATCATTATCCCCTAATTTATGCATTCCATGATCTATCAAAATGAATAATGTTAGATAGATCATGAGATATGATATAAGTTGAAATAGAGATCTAGTTAACTAAATATGGATGTCCAAATAAGATCCTTAAGATGGGATTGTGAATTAAATATGTTTTAGCACATTTGTTACCCAATGTGAGTGTGGGACTTGAACCTATTAGGGGTATGTGACCCATTTGATGTGAACCAAATTGTACTAGTTATATGAGTTCTATCATATTTAAAAGATAATTTGTTAAACATGGATTCAAGTCTTACATGAATTTAAAATAAATGATTAATGATATGGAATAATTTAGGTTTATCTTTGTATACGAGATATCCTAAGTAGTTCATTCACCCCTTTATTGTTTAATATTAGATTACCAGGGAGTTCTTCTCTTCCACCAATGTGATTATATGTGGGTTGTTTTAGGGTGGTCCACCCATCCCCAATAATTTTTACATAGGAGAAGATCTGGGTGGGCCGATATTCCATCTTGATTAATTATGAATGAGGTGATTCCAAGTCGGAAAATCATCCACTTATATTATTATATATGATATGATATCCATGGGATACTTCCACCCCTCCTAGATAGATTATATATATTATTTTTTCTAGTTTTTTCACTCTTCCCCCTAATTGTTTGCATGACATGTTTAAATACACCCAACAATGATGGAATATGGTGTTTCCATTTCCAAGAGTCATCATATAATAAATAATTATAAATTAATTATAAATTATGGTATCAGATATTTATTATACAACATAACCGTTTACACTTGTTTATTATGGATATATTTTTCGACATCATTAGTGGTGTCCTGTTGAGTTTTACTCACCATGATCATGTCATTGTGGGTACCCGTGTAGATTACATAGATTCTAGACTAGACCAAGGAAACATCTCTAATCATTATTATTGAGTGGGATTTTCTTCGAGTTAAGAGACGGGGCATCACAAGGACACAATAATAATTTTAAAAATACCACATGTTTTTCTTACCACTGATTATTTTGGACCATGACATATTTTACCTAACCTTGGAAGATCACGATTATGCCTATATAATGTGTATAACATAAACATTTGTTATAATTGATATAAAATTGTTTAAGATGTTTTTTTATTATTTTTTTTGTGATTTTATTAATTTTTGTTTTATTACATATTCTACATTTAATGGTAACCAGATCTAAGTGGTATATCCCCCCCCCCACATTATTATTAGGCTAATTCTTCTTTTAGATAGCAACTAGAAAATGGGAAGGCGTTCCTAAGCTATGTAGTGACCTGGTATGGTTCGGTTGGAGGTGAGTTAGTTTGGTGAAATTATAGTCTTAAGACAACATATCAGGGTTATCTAAATAGTTAGGACAATCTGCTTTGGATTATGGATGAATGGGTTACAAATGATCTTTTGGTTTTTAACATGGCAGTTTGAAGAGGTTGAAATGGTTTCATGGAGTACTTATCCAAAAATTTCATATACAACATTCATAAACGATCTAGGATATCTTAAGAAATGGATGCAATAAGGTAAGGTAAATAATGTGTCATCATGGGATACCTCTTATATACTTTTCATTCTTCATTAATGGTGGGATCATTTTTCTATCATAGGTAGTACCGATTATAATAAATATTTTTAATTATGAAGTTCATGGGAGGTGGAATAAACTTAATATGATGTGGAAGAGTAACTAATTTTTGGATAGGTCAGTGATAAGGCATCCTGGAATGAGTCTTAGAACATGAAATTATTCCCTATTTAAAGATTCCTAGAAAATGGAATATTTTTAAAGATACATATGAGGTGGTGAAAGGTTGTTTCCATTGTAATTATGTCTTAAGGCTTCCTAGGGAATTGACCTGTAGAGTGGAATTTCATCTACATTATGGTATTTTATATACATTTCATCATACTTTATTTATATTTTATGGTTAGCTCCATGGGATTATTTCATTTCCATAATGAAAAAAAATTAACGGTTGAGGGGATATAATGACCCCAATTTTTCATATGTGAATCATTACTTATTTTTTGATTTTTTATGGTTATTCTCAATAAAGAGAGTAAAATGGTAAATATAACCTAGTGAAATACCCTTACATAATTAACTATTAGTTCCACTAAACACAAGAATTTTTTTCTCTTAAGGTGGATTTATAAAAGACTTTTTGTTAGTTAAAATTAATGGAATAACTAAATTTTTTTAAATAAGTATTTTTTTTCATTTGAAAACATAATTTATTATCTAATAAATACAATAATCGATGAATATTCTAAAATAGTGGTGGTTTGGATATATGGTATTTTCAAAATGTGTACTATAAATATTATACTCATGTTTCGTGCCACATACCAAGGGTCATAAATTATTACAAAGATATAAAATTAATATTATTATCAATTAAATACATTGATATAATTGGAATGGTCATATGTAAGTGATTTACCAAGATTTTTTCTGGGTGTTTTCAATATGGAATTGTTATTTCAAGAAAAAAAATCATGATTTCTCTTCCCGTAAGAGGCATTTAATGGAATATATTTATTATGTGAAATTAATTTAAATTTAAGGTAAATGTTAATATAAATTAAATAACATCAATTTTCTAATTCAATTTAACCTCATTAAAAAGGACATAAATCTCCCTTCTCCAACTATTTGGTCATTCGTATAAGAGCCCCACCCTATGGGGAATCTATCTCTCTCACTCTCCACACAACATTGTATGTTCATCATATACATAATTGTGTAATAGATAAATATAATTGGTGAACATGACATGATCAATAAGAAATTGAAATAATACATCAAAGAATGACACATTTGATCATAAACCACTTTACTAGATTAAATTTTCATATTTTAACCACTACTTATAATGACCTAATTACTTAAATATTTATGAAAAAAAATTGAATAAAAATTATTTATCATTTCAAATATTTTTTGATACCAAATATTATATGCTTCATTTATCATTACATATAATTAGTGAAAAACACAAAAATTTCAAAATAATATATGGTTGATTTAATTTTCATTCATTTCACAAAATATATTTCTAGTTAATAATGAAAATTATTCATAATTTTAAATTCATTATTTTAAAAATAATTATTTCATTCATAAATTTGGAAAATATTTATATATTTGAAATATGTTTATATTTATAACTAATAGTATTTGAGTCAATTAATCTCTTTCTTCAATGTCATGCTTAATGAAAATGAATTCCTTGTTTTGAAAATACCCTTTATATAAATTTAATTATTTGAAAATTAATTATTACATCAAGATTGAATTGAAATGTAAAATATTCAACTAAATAATTGAAATGGAATATTTTATCATCATAAGAATAAATATATTTTTACTTCAATAAAATTTTCTACATCAATTATACATGAATGAATATTGGATTATTAAATATCTTAAATGGAATAAATGTGGGGGGAAAGCCTCAAATTTTAACTACAATTCCCATTTCAAGATTTATAATTGGTTTATTTCTTATTTAGGTTTTTTCATGGTGATGAATGTGATTTTTATTTATCTTTCATAAATAATTATTTGATTTACTAATTTTTTTTGAATTCAGTATCTCATCAAAAAAAATCCATGAATAATTATATTTTTCTTGTCTTGTATTCATGTTCTTCAATGAACAATAATGTGTACCCATTTTTGGCTGGTCCAGTATTCCCCCAACCAGAACGTTTCTTGAATATTTATATCTAATAATCATATATCGAGATTTAGCATTTTTTGGATGATACAATGTTATAAAATATAGAAAATAATTGGTTTACATGAATGGTAATGAAAATGAATTGGGATTGCATGATTGTTTAAAGAATGTTTAGATGAATAAAGAGAGTATATTGTTATATGGATAGAAATAATCTTAATGTAAATTATTTGATTTTAGGCTATCAATTTTATCTAATAGTTGATGAGTTTCTAGTAATAAACCATAGAACTGTGTTTGTGTCATGATGATGATGTTTTTAGAATCTTATAACTTTTTTATATATAGTTTACAGTCTCCACTAACAAACTATATATTTCTCTATCCATATTTATAGTATTTTCATTAATTCCAAAAGTTATGTGACCCTGGAAATATCATTGTGTGACTTAGACTCAATAATATTAAGGATTACTAAAATCATAAAAAAATTGTAATAAGGAATTAGATCACATGTCATTTATATCCATTGGGCTACTGTAAATCTACATGTGATACTTGAATAGAGGACATGTGGTATTATATGTCATGTATTTTGTAATGACATAATGTATTACTATGAGGCCCTTCATACTTTGTATTCCACATGAATATTACTACATATCTACTATTTATGAAATGACTGGTGTAGGAACATGAGTCTCTTTTCCAAGTAACACTACACATGGCGTTCCCTCATTAGACATATCAGATACATGAAATCTTATAATATTTTTCATATCTTTTGGAACATCTATCATTTTTTGGAATATTAATAGTCCATTATCATTAATTCTATTTTAAGAGTAAGACAATGTGATTATTTTTCCCATTAGTGGCTAGATATAAAATATTTTTAAAATTTTATAAATGATGTATTTATACAAATAATGAAAAGTTTTGGGAAAGGATTTTGGAGTTGAAATGGAGTTCTCATATTCTCCCATCTTTAGGGGTGCAACTGATTGGGAATGGGTTTCTAGTTCACCCCTGGTGTCCCGATTAAAAATTTCATAGTCCCAATGTAATTAGTATGGTAATATTTCCCTATATTTTGTGATTTTACCATCCATCTATAGAGTTTACACTCCTCTATGTGTCATGGTATGGTACATATATGGTTTAGCTACTCCCTTGGTTCACATGGATAAACAATAATGACACACTACCCCAGAAAAATTATAAAGAGGTACCATTTATGTTATGGTAGTTTAGTATCTTAGGTTTCATAGGTCTTAATTGTTTTTCTCATATGCATATTTGTTTGATATTCTTTTTTCTGTTAGGGTTTTTGTGGTTTCATCTGGCTTATTCATAAAATGGCTTTTGGTTTTCAACTTCATGGATATATTGTTAATATTATTGTTTACTATGGTTCATGGGAGATACAGTGTTTCATTGATATGAGCAAAAAGTATATCAATATATCATTCCTATAGTAATCTTAACCATTGATAGTATCTAGTGAACATGAGATACTAACTACTATAATTTTCTCATGTTTTTTTGAGAAATCATATTCATTTGTCATTATTATTTTTTCAGGGTTTCCTATATGGTCTATTTATAAACACCCTTCCATTGGATGTTTTTAGAATATTTTGATTTTCTGTTTACATCTATCAGTTCATGGATAACCCTCTAAGTCAAAAAGTAAGTGGAGGTGGGAGAGTTATTTGATATTAGTTAATATTGTTTTATCACATTGGAGATGTTTTAAATTGTAATTCATTCATGGATATCTCATTGAGAATACATATCATCCAATTTCTTGAGATGACACTATAGTGTGGATTTTTATCAAGATTTTTTTTCATATTATAAAAATGAATACATGGTGTTTTACTATATATCTACATTCACAAACATTTAATAATATATATTTTAGTTAATTGTATATTATTTATATTGATGTATAATATTACGTATTTGAAATATATTTATTTTATGGGTTGATAATATTTAACTCATCTAATATATGTTTTTGCCTTCTTGGAATTACCTTCAACCCATTATATTAGTATAGGTGGACCTATTTTGGAATAATTGTATTAACACATCTCTGGGTGGGGTCTCAATGTGTGTCATCATGTGAGTATATTGTTACAATAATTCACTACATGGATCAAACAAATCACCATTTTTTTTATATTCCTTTTTGGATTAAATATTAATATAGTTTGAATTAATGAGAGGTTTCCTTCATCAAAAAATGTATTTGATATCATCTATGTGATAATATTTTATTAACATTTTCTATGTTGAAGATATCCTATTTGAGGGGTATTTATAAGGGAATAAATAAAAATTATATAAATATTAATTGATAATAGAGCCAGGAGTTACTGAAAAGTGAAATTTATATCCTTTTTCAAATTCCAGTTAATAAAAATGTTAAGTATACAATTATTTTTTAAATGAAATATATAACAGATTTTTCAAAAGGTTTGAAAAAAATATTAAATTCTAGGTTCAACTCTAATATTATTTGTAAATAAACTCCCTAAATGAAGCTATATAATATATGTGGACTTATATTTATAAAAATTTATTATTATATTGTTTTTTTTATTCAGAGATACAATTTTAGCCATAATTTATGAAACATGGTTAATAACTCAACTTCTAATGAATTTGTAGGATGATATTTTAATTTTAGATAAATTAATATTAATGAGACAATACACTTTTTGTTAATCATTAAAGGATAAAAATATTAGATAAACTAAAAAACATTGGGAAAAATTGCGTAAAATTATATATAATTAGGGATAATTTATAATTCTTCATAATATAAACAAATAATAATTACATGACTTATAACAAGGTTTACACTTTCTTGTATTTTGAGTAGCTGTAAGGTTTATATCATTATTTACCTAGGATAAACATTATAATAAATAGATAACACTAATACACAAAATCAATTTAATTCCCAAAATATATTACATTAAAACTCATGTTTAATTGGAATTTGTTTTTTATAGTTTTTGATGATTTGACAGATATAAAATATCTATATTTAAATAATTTGTACACATCCTTAGTCTAGTGAAAAACTTGGAAACCAATGAGGACATTTAAATTTTTCCAGATAATATTTTTGATAACATAAATAAAACATTTTCAAATGTGAAACTATTTATGTGATAGAAGAAAACATTTAGAACCTATTAGAATGGATAGGAAAATTCATGATGGAATTGTAAAGAACTTGGGAGCTCTTGAAAGCATTCCTTTTAAATACAGATGTTTTACCTTTAAATGTTAATAAACCATCCTTACCTCATGCAATCAAAAGTTTTACATAAAAACCCTATTTCATGCATAATATAGGTAACCTGTATCAACATAGTCATGACCCTTTTATTGTCATTTGTACCCGATTTTATAATAACTAACTCTAAGTTAATTCCATTTAACTAACCTACTTGGTTATCCCCATCATATTTCTCTTTTGAAGAATACATGTTACCTAATGAATTAGAGAGATATATTAGGCTCACCAATAATCATGATCTATACCAGGCTCACACATCACAACATATATTGGTAATGCACCATATTAGAAAAAATTCACTTTTTTATCGTCAAACCATTTCAAACAACTTTTGAACCCATAAGAAAAACACTTTCCATATATGCATAAGCAGAATGATAAATATATTTTTTCGTTAAAAATCAAAAATTTGAAATATTCATAGAAAGTTTGGAATATGAAATAATGTTAAAAAATTCCAAGTATTAGATATATCTTCATAATTCTTAAAAATAATAAAGATAAAAAATCCATATGTATATAAAATGAAGAAATTATTTTGCTACATTTGTTAAAATTCAAAAATCACCCATATAAATACATTGAAAATATTCATTTGTATAACTTCATATAGAAATTAAAATATATCTGAAAATTACATTTCAAATCCACTATATTATAAATCAAAAAAATTTAACAATTAAAATTACCTTACTATGTAAAACATGCAATTTAAAATATTTAATATGATTATTTAAAGAAAAATACCATAAAACAATTGTATCTTTTGAAATAAATGGTATTTCTATAATAGAACATGGAATGGAATTGTAAAAAACATTTTTTTGTTAAATTAATGGAAACATGTAGCCGTATGGATGTCAATACATAAAAATAGAAGAAAAAGTATTTCTAAAATTTCATAAGACAAAATTAATATAAATTGAGAATAGAAATCCCTTACCTCATATCCTAACATGTAATATGAATTCATTAAATCCTATCTAAAAACATATACACATTGTTTACATTCTTAACAAAAGTTTCAGGTTTATTCACTTATCATAAATAATTTTATTTCATTTATTTTCATGACTTATATTCTATATATATTGATATAGTTCATGTCAATCATTTTGATGTTCATTGATCAATAATACCTGAAAAAACATCGGTTGGATGACCAAGCTCAAATGAGTCATTGATCCATCATCACCAAAATTTTAATTAGGAAATATTTATCATAATTATATATTATGAGCAATTTTTGAGCCTTCAATGAAATATGGATGACAAAAATGAATCATATCACTTTGTAAAGGAGTTACGCCACTCATACACATGAGCGACATTATAATTTTTCAAGGGGGGAGGATTAGAGGGTATGTAATATTTTATACTTCAAGATTAAAAATTACTTCCTAAAGATAATTATTATTTATTTAATACTATATAGTAACTATATTTATTTGATTATGATGATAAATGAACCACAAAATTTTGTTGATGTTATAGTCTACACGTACACATGAGTGATGTTTTCATTTTTAATTGGATGGGAATGATATGGAAAAGGGTTATGACATAAACATAACAACAATTTAGTATATTTATTATATTTTTGTTATCATATCATCTTAGTTAATGTATAAATATTGGAGGGAGTATAAGAAATAAAATAAAATAACTTATTAATTGTTATACCTCATATTTGGAAATCCTCCTTTGGGTACTCCTTAATCATTTTAGGATGGTCTTTTAATGAGACTAGAACCTCAACTTATTTAGAATAATGGTTCATAAGTTATTTGTAATGATCTTGGTTAATCAAATAGATTAAATGTTCTAAGAAAGAGAGGGGGTGTGATTCCCTTTTATAAGTGAGTGTAGTGGAACAATTAAAAATATTAAGAACATTAAAAGATAACTAATATAAAAACATTTCAAGTAGTACAAAATGGAAAAAAATTATAAAAATTTAAATTTTTACATGTTTAATTTTCATTTGATCACTAATATTTTGGTTTAACCCCTAGTTTAACCATTTTTATATTAACCATGGTTAAATTATTTTACCTTATAAAGGGTTATAAATTTACATATAATATGGAAGGTGTGAAAAATTATTCCATGGATGGAATTTTATTCAATTTTTCATCCAACATGTCCTCTATAATTTCTATAAATCATTTATCAATATTTATTATTTTCATAAAATAACATTTATTTCATTTTCTGACTATTCATTTAATTGATCGTCAATGTCATAAAAATATAAATGGAATTTGAATATGAAAAAATTTAGTATGAATTCTAATTTATAATTTCTAGTTAAGTATATGAAATATAAAATTAATGAAAACATATTAATTAAATTGATTTTAAAATCATTATCCTTGATTAATGTACTACGTGAATAAGAAATTTATTAGAGTTACATAAGTGATTAAGGTAATTATATCATGAAAAAAATTAAAAATAAATTATTATCATAAAAAATTGTTAATAATAAAAACAAAAATTTAAAACACATCATATTTTCAATTTTTCACTATGTTAAGATATTTTATATATTAAAAAAAGGGAGTGACTGTTTGTAATTCATTACCAAAAATAATATAAAGGATATCATCAAAATCAAAAGTCACCTAAACAATTAAAATAACGATCTATGTCTATAAGGGTTTCTATATTCTCAAACAATATTAATTAATATAATATTTTGTTAGTTTGTAATTTAGATACAATATTATGGTAATGCCCCGACCCCAGTTACTCATAGTCGGTGCATTATTTCATAACATTGGCATGATCACAAGAAAGATCAAGTCTTGAAAGACCGATTAGTTTAGTAGCCTTGGAAACACTAGATACATTCATAAAGTTTTAAATTACATCATAAAAATAAAAACTACAACAACATAGTCTCTATAGTCCACACTCATATCCCCCCATACTATCCATTCAGGTCATTCATAATTTACTTCTTCACATCCTGGGAAAAACAAAACATAGAAAAGGGGTGAGCTCAAATTCCCAGTAAGGATAACAATATAGTGGAAACTCTCATAAATAAGAATAAACATTTAAGGTAATTTATAACTAAAACAAAATCCTTTTAAGCTTGAACTTCAACATAGTATGGAAAAAATAAAATTAAATAATTCCATTTACTAATTCACATGGATATTCTACTAATCGAATAATCACATGAAATATCAATAACCACTTTCATAATGATGGAATGCATAATGCCAGACTATCATAGCCACAAAGCCAAGGCCTCGTGCCAAGACTACAAATAAGATTTTGTCAAGGCCTTGTGCCAAGACACTGGTTTGTCTCATGAGTCCTGCCGATGCATCGAGGAGCTATAGCGGGATCCACCCGTCACATATTAAGTCCAATGCATTCCTCATATAAACAGGTTTAAACATAACATAAACATTCATATTAAAACTAGAATACGAAATTTCAATACTTTCTTCACAAACCATGAATTGTATAAAAATAACACATCCATAGTCAAACATATCACAAAACAATAAATAAAATTTTGAAGTTTTGTATCATAATAAATCAACTCCAAATAAACTTAAAATCCATAAAAGGATTTTGACATAGAGGAAATCAAAACTCTTTGTAGAGAAATATCTCTTTCTATTTTGAAATCATTTAAGAGTCATATATTTATAAAATAAAACATTTTCTTTAAAAATATTCTTATAAGCTTGTAAGGTAAGCTTCTATGATTTTATAAGGGATGAAAATAGCTGCACACTCCGTATAAGTTAAAAAAACATTCTTACCTTAATTCTGTCGAAAAAGTTAAAAAGCACCTTGTTTGGAAAACGATGGAAATATTCCTTTATAAACAACTTATAAAAAGTAAAACAAGGGTATAAATGACTATAACCCATATTCTTTTAAATATTAACAATGTTTTGAAATATATTTTTAAGAAACATGGATGTGGATGATAAAGAAATATCAGTAGATTATTACATATAAACAACCTCCGATAATGAAGTGATTGCGAAATAAACCCTTACCTTGTACTTTTCCTTGGTTGGGGTAGGTTAACCTTCTGTATAATGGTGAAATAATTGTTATTAAATTATACAAGAATCATATACATTAATATGATATCATATATGATCTTTTAACATTGATTTGTTAATAATATCTTAGTATTATCGTTGTTTTGGGTGTTAACTTACTCGTTTTATTTTATATGTTTTGTTACGTAAGCCGTTTTTGTCATGGATAGGTTGTATCTTAATCATATCTAGAATGATATAAAGTCCATATATACTATCAATAATCATCAAATAAAAATTATACTTGAATGGATATGATGGAGAATGAATCTCATTGCGTTCGAGGAGACGGTAGTCCGTACGTACGCACGAGCGACAATATCATTATTTTGATATTAAAATAATATTTCATTGGATGGTATATCATATATACAGAATAATTATCATGTTATATTTATTATTTACACGAATTACACATCATGATTATACTCATCCAAATAAAAATTTATTGAATAACAATTACACCACGACGTGGAGACGGTAAACCGTACGTACGAACGTATGGTGACATGTTATTCAAAGGATGGATAGAATACTGAATATGGTTGTACCATATTTATAATAACATCACAATATATATAATGTACTGAAGTTATTATTTTATAATGGGAAAGAAAGAAGAAGTTCAAGAAGAAAGGAACTTGAAAGAGGGTGGTGAAAACATTACCTCTTCTTTGGGTTCTTCCTTATGATTTGATCAAAAAGGCTCTATAAGTTGGCTTTCTGACTAAAGGAAGGCCTCTAGGATGAATTGAGGGAACTTTATATAGTATTTGGGCAGAGTTTGGCATAGCCAAATATCTTTGAAGGTGTGAATTAATGAGAAGGGGGAGTGCCCTTTTATAAGAGGGGCGAGGGGCACCTTTGGAAAAGCTAGAAATATTATTTTATAATAAATTCATTCTAATGGCTCCAATGTAGGTTATTTAAAGGTTAAGGTGGGGATGGGTTTAAAACCACTCAACCAATAGAATTTATACAGGTTTGGATCATTATATTAACCTTATTGTTTAGCATTAACTCTTAGTTAATTAGTTTGACACTTACCATGTCACTTTGTATTTTTATATTATATAGTTAATAAATGTACTATATACCTCCAAGAGACCCAAAAGTGGTCCATTAATGATACACCTATCATGATATAAGTCTCTTGACCGAACATTATATTTTTAGGAATTGAATATCAATTAATAATATAATATTTTCTTTAAGAACTCTTTTATGTCAATTTTGACACTATTTTGAAAATTGATTTTTGTGAAAATTATAACTGAATGATTACTTCGAAAAAAGTTAATTAAATCATTCCTAACATGTCATATTAACCTATAAAATTATTTTAATTCATAAAAAGTATTAAATTATATTTATTGGGGTATTTATAATATCAATTATTTTAATTTTTCACTATTATGGTAATTACTGCATCATCTTTGGGTCATAAATAAATTAAATTATTTAATATCTACAAATTATAAATAAAATCTCATTATGTATAAAATATTTTTATCTTTCTAATGAATATTTATAATAGAATTTATCTTATGTATACCCCTATATTAAAAATGTTTTAGTAAATAAACGTTGATTTTAACTCTTTTAACTCTTCTTTGAATTAAATAATAATAAATGTCCTAATCTAATCAAAGTGGACCTAAATGATAATATTTTTTTCCTAAGGTTCTTTTTGGTCGATATACACTTTTCCAATAGAATTAGGACATGTGTTAGGGTAATATTAATATCATTTTTACCCTTAATTACCCTATTTACTTTTAACCATGGTAAATAAAAGTAAAAAAGATATTATTCACCAAAAATTATTTTCATCTCAATGAACCACATTTTACTCCTTGATATTAACTGTGTCTCTCGGATTTTCCAAATTATAGTCACAGAAGTGGTAAAATTAATTTTTATGAAAAATTCAGTTTGTTTAACTACCACTTAGTGGTTTCGCTATTCATCAAAAAATGAAGTTTTTCAGAGAAATACCAAAAATTCACCCTATGCTAATTTCGATATTCCGAATCAAAAAATGAAGTCAATTTTTAAAAATAATATTTATAAAATTTCAAAAAGTAGTTATTACTATTAATAACGGCTAGTTTGATTGGTTATGGTGTGTTAGAACTCGATGTTGCGTACAACACACACTATTGCATTATTCAAAGAGAAGTGTACCGTAGAAGCTTGGGGTGTTACAATTATTTAAGATATTTTACCCATTAACTGTGGAGAAAATAATTTTACCAAAGTTATTATTTATAATGATGAAAAAGGAAATTGTACTCATTAATAAATTTGATCATCTAAATTCAAATTATTTAATCCATTTTTCTTATTTAATTTTTTAAATTATTGAATTTAATTGAAATCTAAATGTGTAAAGCGTAACATTTTTAAAAAATTAGTATTTTTTTAACAACTAAAAGTTATTGAAAAATCCAATATAATATTCATTATGATGGAATTATTTATATATTTTTAAACAAAACGATATGAAGATACATTTAATCTGAATGCAAAAAATTAATGGGACTTTTAAATTACTTGATTTAGAAATAATAATTGAGAGCAATTCAAAAATAATTATTTTTCAATATTCACTGAAAAATATATATTTTCAAAAAATTCCTAAATAATATCCTAAGCCTATAATGAAATTTTAATTTAAATAATGGTGTCTATTTTTTTATATAAAATTTAAATAATAGGTATAAAATTGTTATAATATACATGCCCAAAATGCAATAAATAACATTTTTTGTGAAAATTTATTTCTAAATATTAAAATGAGTTTATTAATATTTTACACCAAATAACCCTAATTATTTGAATTTTATTTAACTAAATTGGATATATAATCTAGTTATTTACTTATAATATTTTATAAATATTGAAATTTTTTATATTTTTAGATATATAAAGATTGTTCACATAAAATAAGTTTTATGAAAAATAACATTTTTAGATTAAAAATATTTATCATAATTTCCATCATTTTCATAATAAATGCATGATTTTTTATTCATATTATTGTGTAAAAAAATATACATATATGCCATAATACTATTGTTCTTATTCATAATTTCCAAATAAATGTTTATCTCATAATGATCATAATTAAATACTAATATTTTTGTACATCGTGGTTCTTTTAAGATCGGTGTGACTTATACCAAACATAATAAAAATAGTATTAAAAAAATTTAAAATCACGGGGTTTTACATTCTACTCACTTGAATAAATTTTATATTCAAAATTTTTTCTCATCTTGGAGAAAAGGGTTTAAGAAAATATTTTCATCAATTAAAATGAGTAGAAGATAAAACATATGATCATGAATGGAATTTTTTTAACATATAAATTTTCAAAAATATCATTGTTGAATTCCCACATCATAAAAAGGTATAATAATACATCATTTTTTAAATATTAATAATTAAATAATAAGATCACCTATAATTACGAATGACAAGGTTCCCCAATAATGGGATCTTAGGGAGGAAGTGAAATCATGGACTTGGAAATATTATCTATTTAGAAGATAACATTGTTGTTTTAGGATAATATAAGAGACCATTAATTCATAAAAAATTATCAAAAAACGATAAACTTTTCATTTTTATATTATTTTCTAGTTTTATGGGACTTTATAAACATCAGGATAGAGAACACTAGGAAATATACTTAATTTATTTCTCTCTATTCCATAAGAATTGATTTTTCCTTTGATTGTTATTAGATAATTTTTCCCACTTTATCTCATCTCTTAATCTAAACCATGAATATTATAGATGCGTTATTCATGCACAAGGAACAAAAAAAATTATAGTGGATCACATTATCCAAAAAAAAGGAAAAAATACTCCACCTTTATTTAGACATGGAAAAAATAAAAAAAGATCCCATAAATTAGATAATATCCAATATGAAAAAAAAGACAACATTAATCTTCAGAACCCCAAACAATATCACCTAAATAACAAAACAAAATCATAATTAAGACTCTTCTGAATATTTATAACCTTTTAAAAAAAATTAGAATGTCATTACTAACTATATCATTCAAAATAAATTTATAATTATTCTCTAAACAATATTAAGCACTCACAAAGTCATATGATAAAAATGTATACACCCTAATCATATAATCACAAAAATATTCTAATCTTTTAGAAGAACAAAACCAGTGACCATAAATCTAAAATAAAATTAATATATACATCCAAAATATAATTAAAACATTATTCATAAAATAGATTCTCATATCATCCAAACGTATATCAATTTACGTTAATCACATTTTTCACAAAATTTAATAACCCATTGATCATAATTATAAATATTTACCTTATAATAAAAGATCATATTAACCCAAATGATAATTGCTAACTTTATTTTAATTTCTATAATATATAAAAGAATAATTTCATAAATATCTTTTTCATTAACTCAAAATTTAAACATAATGGTTACATATACCTCAAACATCAATCAAAACTAAATAAATTTATTTTAGGTAATTCAATCATAGAAAACCTCAGAATACTCATAATTCATTTAAAAATATGATCATATATGTAATTATTAAGGTTGTATTGTAGCTAAAACAATGAAAATAACTTTACTTGAATCATTATATCCTATTAATAAATCCCATCCTTTCCTTTTATAATAACTATTGTAACACCCCACCCCTACCTCATTGGCATGAGGAGGTGGTGAGGGTTACTTGGCCTTAAGCGACATCCCCAAGGCGCCAATGGTTGGAAAATAAATTCCAAAGGGTTTAAAATACATGTTGGGGGGATAATTTAACCTTTAAGAAAAAAACCCATGAACCAAAAAACCATAACCAAAAATTCACTATATGATGCATGAACAAATGAATGTCAACTAAAAAACTTCATTTATGAAAAACCACATCAGGTACACAATAGTGGAAGAACAAACCAAACATCAAAGTGCATAGTGGAAGAACAACTCAGGACTCTCAAAAGACACAAAAACTCCATGCTCCATAAGCTCCAAGCTCCTCAACATCTCCCATACGTCATCACGAGTCACAAACAATAAGATTCTTTACCTTTACATGTATCCTGGAACACGACATCTACAAAATCACCAAAGTTCCAATGCAGGGGTGAGTATAAAACTCAGTTGGTTTCACTAATGACTTCCCTACTCACGCCACTAGGATATAAGAGTTAGAAACACTTATATAAAACATTATATATAAAAAATTTCCCCAACAGCAGGTTATAAATAAATATAAACAAGTTTCCCAAAACCACTTATAACCAAAAGCATTCAAATGCAAAAGAAACCAATTTTACGACAAGTTATTTTTCCAGAAAAAATAACTAAACTAGCTTTATAACCATTTTAAAAACATCCCATTTTGGTATACCCAACAATTTCCCAACCCATGTAACCAACCATGCATGCTTCGTTATGACAGTTCCATACTCATGAGTGATTTCTCGTCGATCTACAAAGTCATCACAAGGTAATTGTTTCCCATGTGCCATTACACCTTTGGCACTGAGCACATGTTCATATTTCAACCATGCCTCGTACTTATAGTTACCAAGTTCCACTAAACATTTGGCTCCGAGCACAAGGTCATATTTCAACCAAGCCTCGTACATATAGTTACCATGTGCCATTACAGCTTTGGAACTGAGCAGAGGTCATATTCCAACCAAGCCTCATGTATGAAACCTGATCACACACCACATATTCCCATCAATAATGACAAAACTCCCTTTTAATAAAAAAACCTTTTTATAGAAAACCATTTCCATCAAAACCATTTCAATGGCAAACCATTTCAATTCCAAACCATTTCAATAAAATTCTTTTTTTATGGAAAACCAATTCCATAAAAGTCATCTCAAACTCACCATTTCAATAAAATTCTATTTTTACTGAAAACCCATTTTTCATCAAACCATTTACAATTTCAGCAAATCCATAATTTAAAATCAACATTTTAAATTCATAAAGCCCAAACCACATGAACAAAAATTCACCAAGATTTCACAGTTTCACTAAAACCATAAATCATCGCTAAAGAGGATTTATTCTATGCTTTTCAAAATAAATTCCATCCAAATAACCCAATTTGAAAATAATCCAAACAATTATAACAAGAGGTGTATGGAGTGAAGCCTCCTACCTTTAGGGTTTTGATGAAAACCACAACGAATGATGAACACACAAGAAAAACAGGTTTCTTCTTCAAAACCCCTCCTTAGATCTCTTCTCCTAGTAAGACCAAGACCAAATCTAATCATATTTGGAATCCACACACTTAGATCTACCCATAATGGGTGTAGATCTATGAAACCGAAAGGATAGGAGAAGCAGACCTAAGAAGATCTAAGAAACCAAACAAGAACGATGAAAAACGATCACATACCTCAAGAATCCAGCATCGATTCGCCAAGAGAAGCTTTCAGATTGCCTCCGAAATGACGAGAGAACCCTATTTGACCATAGGAGAAGAAAAATCCCATGTTATGGCCGCTTAGTAGGAAAAACAAGCCACTTAGAGTCAAAATTGCGTGAGATACACATTTATAGGATCTCGTTTAAGTGGTCGCACTGTTTGGTCACACGGTTATACAAACTGTACGCTAAACATGTGTCAGCCACTACCTCGGCAGACCCTCCACGCATGGTTTGGCTGCACGGTTAGAAAAACTGTGTGCCACCCATGCAGAAGCAACTTCCTCCAGGACCGAATTTGCGTAGTTTTTTTACATGGTATAGACAAACCGTGCACCATCCATGCGAATTCCCCATTGCCTCAAAACTTCATTCTAAGTTCTCCTAACTCTCCCATTCATTACCCTGAACATTAAAACCATGAAATTCATCAAGTAAGGGTTACATACCAGAAACCGAGGGTACTATATTCTCCCCACCATTGTTCTTTCCATCCTTAGAAAGTAGAAAACCTTCACCCAACTGAAAGAGTTCTGACCACTGCTCTTTCATTTACTTTTCACGTTCCCAAATATCTTCCTGAATCTTACCATGCTGCCATAAAACCCACACTAGACCGATGCTTTTTTCACGCATGACTTTTTCTTGCCTATCCAAAATCCATACCAGAATATGTATCAACTAAGCATCTGAATCTTGGTGAACGTGATCCCATATAATCATATGGTCTGGACCAAGCTGATACTTTTTCGACTGAGATACATAGAACACATTATGCACCGAACTAAACTGTGGTGGTAATGCCAACTGATATGCCTCCTCTCCAACCTGTTTCATTATCTAAAAAGGGACAATGTGTCTAGGAGATAAATTTCCCTACTTCCCAAAATGAATATGTCCAAGCCTTGGAGAGAACTTCAAGAAGACATGATCACCCACAACGAACGACAATGGTCTTCAACGATGATCTGTATAAAATTTATGAAGACTCTGATTGTCTCCATACCTTTTCTAATAAAATAGATCTTCTCTATTGTTTCTTTGACATGTCTTGGCCTAACTATTGATGTTTCACCCATTTCCACCCAACATAGTGGAGAATGACAAGGACACCCATACAATGCTTCAAACAGAGCCATGTGTATCGAGGATTGATAGTTGTTATTGTATTAGAACTCCACTAAGGATATATGCTCCTCCCATGATCCACTGAAACTCATTACATATTCCCACAACATGTCTTCCAATGTTTGAATCATCTTCTCGGATTTCCCATCTGTATGAGGATGATACACCGTGCTCATAGTCAACTGAGTTCCAAGGGCTTGTTGTAATGATTTCCAGAAATGAGATGTGAACCTCATATCTCTATCTGAGACTATAAAAAATCGTACATCATGCCTCATTACCACTTCTCGGATATAAATTTTTTAAAGATCCTCCACCGAATGAGTTTCAGGAAAAGGGATGAAATGGGACGAATTGGTTAGACGATCCACTATCACCCAAATGAAATCTTATTAAAACACGGTTCTTGGAAGACCTTGAACAAAATTCATTTCTATCTGATCCCATTTCCACACTGGGATGGACGAAGATTGTAACATACCAGCTAGTCCTTGATGCTCTGCTTTAACCTGCTGACAAGTTAAGCACTGCGAAAAAAACTCAGCCACCTTCCTTTTCATGCCACTCCACCAAAATTGCGCCTTTAATGCCATATATGTCTTCTGTATACCTGGATGTACAGCCCATCTTGAATGGTGGTAAGCATGAAGGAGTTGTTCCTGAAAAACTATAGGTACATCCATCCAATCTCTGAAACACAAACTTAAACCCGCATCAAGCTTCTATCCCTCAATGATCTCTACACCATTGATTTTTAAACTTACGACCAAACATTCTGCTTCAGATGTTTGTGATTCTTTGATAATTTTTACTAGATCGGGAACAAGCGTAGCTAAAAATAAAACTACAACATCACCTCGATCTTTATATTCCACATGCAAGTTGGCTAAGACTGACATCAACTACCATTCATCAAAAGCTTCTTTAGCCAACTGAGCATATGACTTTCTACTCAATACATACTCCACCAGATTCCCTTTCCCCAGTGTGTACATCAATTCAATGTCAATAATTTTGAGATACTCCGTCCAACTCTTTTGCCTCAGATTCAAATTTCACTATGAGAAAATGTGTTTCAATATTTTTTTATTCATAAACACAGTAAATTTCTCACGAAAGATATAATGTATCCATGTTTTCAAAGCATGGACGACTACAGCTAACTCCAAATCATGTGTGGGTAATTCTTATCATGCACCCTCAACTTCCTTGAACCATAAGAAATGACATAGTCTCCTTGCATGAGAACACAGCCGAACCATGATCTTGAAGCATCACAATACACCACATACCCATGTCCTGATTTTGGTAAAATCAAGATAGGTGTTGATGTAAGACAAACTTTTAGTTCCTGGAAACACTTCTGACATACTTCTGTCCAAAGGAATGGAGCATTCTTCTTTGTCAGAGCTATTATTGGTGATTCTAGTTGTGAGAAATCATGCACAAAGTGTCGGTAGTGACTAGCTAGACCAAGAAAACTTTGTATCTCGAACACATTATTAGGTAGTTTCCAATAGATAATGGGTTCTATATTTTCAGGATCAATAGAAACACCTTCTCAGAAATTACATGGCCAAGGGAAAGTACTTATTGTATCCAAAAATCACACTTTGATAATTTGGCATAAAAGCGTTGATCTCTCAAGATTTCTAACACTATTTCCAAGTGCACCTCATGATCAGCCCTTGTTTGTGAATGGACCTAAATGTCATCCACAAAGACTACCACAAAAATTGCAGATATTGTTGACATATCTGATTCATCAATGCCAGGAATACTGCCAGTGCATTTGTTATACCGAAAAGCATGACTACATATTCATAATGGCCATATCTACTTATGAAAGATGTATTTGGAATATCCTCATTTCGAACACACAATTGGTGATATCCTAATTGCAAGTCAATCTTGGGGAACCACTGAGCTCCCCTTAATTGAACAAACAGATCATAAATGTGTTGAAGTGGATATCTATTCTTTATCTTAACATGGTGAATCTTATGATAATCAACACACAACCAAAGAGTTCCATCTTCTTTCTTCACAAACAAAACATGTACTACCCATGGAGACATACTTGGTCAAAGAAAAACTTTTCTTTCCAGCTCCTCTAACTGCACTTTCAATTCCCACAACTCTGTTGGTGACATCCTAAAATATAGAAGGGAAATATGACCGGTCCCTGGAAGGAGATCAATTCTAAACTCCACTTCCCTTGGAGGTTTTAACCATATGAAGTTCTCGGGAAAGATATCTGGAAATTGATCTACAATAGTTGGAAAAATATTTTCCTCAATCTCTACCATTGATGCCAAATTCAAAGCTACCGATTGGTAAGATATTGTTCCACCCATTAGTGCCAACAAGCTCTTTTCACCGATCATTACAATCCTCTATCCTATAAAGAGATGCTCGATGTCATCCTCAGTCATGAAAATAACTATTCTCCTATAACAGTCGATGCGAGCCTTAAACATTGTCAACCAATCAATACCCAGGACTACATCATAGATATCCATTTCCAACATTGAGAAGTCCCATTTCATCTCAACTCCATCAACAGTTATAGCACATGCTCTGCCAACAAAGGCCTGACATTCTCTTTCACCAATACGAGTTTGCAGTTTCAAATCAAAAGGCGTCATTTCCTGTTTTAAACATAGAAATAAACAGTATGAGAATCAATGAAATAATGTGACACACCAGTATCAAACAACACTTGCACAAAGTTAGAATTCAAAGTAATTGTACCTCCTACTATAGATGGTACAACATGATCATCGACAATCATCTGCTCAGCTCCATACAATTGCTTCTTCACTATATTGTTCTCCTTATTTCCCTGTTGAGGTTTCCCTGGTTGAGAAGTCATGGTATTTTACAAATATTCATGGCTAGCACTGTTATACTAATGAGACTGACTCTGCTGTCCTCGTCCTGACAAAGCATACGATGCTTGCGATGCCTGAGAAGTGTCACGCGCACCCGACATCAGAGGATTCCTACAATAGCACTGTAGATGTCTCGTTTTCTTGAAATTGTGACATGCTCGAGGTTGTGTCAGACAGTCCCTCTTTATGTGGTCTTGCGAACCACATTGAAAACAACCTGCTTTTCTCTGGGGTAATGGAAGAATGTTTACTGATCCCACCGTCCAGTTCTGATTTCCACTTACACCATGGGAATAAAAGTCCATTTTCCTATTGTTCCCAGTGATAGAGTTCCCACCATTTCCTGTAGGTATCATCATTCCTCCTCCCATAGATCCTGAGATATCACTCTTAGCAACAGTCACTCTTTTCACCATCTCTGTATAATCCGTAATATAGATCACAACAATCTTCGATCGAATATATTGCCTTAGGCGCGATTCGAATATGCGTGCCTTGAAGGATGCACTTGCTGCAACCTCTAGTGAAAAGCAGACTAAATTCATGAACTTAGCCACATACTCTGTGAGAGAGAGGATCTCCTATTTTAGGCTGAAAAAGTCCATTGTTTTCTGGATTTTGAATGTGTGAGGATAAAATTGTTTCTTAATCAATTCTTTAAAATCCTCCCATGTAGGGCCTTTAACCATATTAGCCTACACTGATAAATCCCACCATTGATGTGCAATATCTTCAAACATATACATCACCAACATGACCTTGATCTCTGATGGCATGCTGATGAAATCGAAGATACGATTCATCCTACTTAGCCACACCTCCACCTTTTGAGGTTCAAGATCACCCCGAAAGTTTGATGGATTCTGCTTCATGAATTGGATGGTATGATCCACATGCATTTGTAAATTTATTTGGTTCCCTGTACCCACAACATGAAAATCATGGACAATACTCTTGACCAGCTCTTACTTCACCCATGGTTCAGGTGAAACCAAATTCTCTGTATCTTTTCCAGGTTAGTTTCAACAACGCCTACCAGGTTCCATTTTCTAAACCAACAACATCCTCTGTCAACCTCAATCTCTATCAATTTATGGCTTAGCCTTTCAAATTATATCACATCAACTATCACAACATTGTTTTCCAAAACAACATTTTTCTCATGTTCATCTATTTTTGAAAACAGTCAATATGATTTTTGAAAATCAACTCATTTTCAAAATACACCAAACATCCTATTTTCAAAATCATTCACTTAATACAATTTTTTCATTTTTTCTTTTAAAAAATCACATCATTCAAAAAATCATAAGTCCTTTCTCACATTGAGATATGAAGTACTAGTTATAATTCAGTCCTCTGCAATTCATTTCATGATAATCTCATTGGCTAAACCCATGATAATGAGATTTACAACATTCTAGAAGGGTACCCAAAACACTTTTGTACCCAACACCCTAGTAACAAAAAGTTCAGCATAAACAGGTTAGCTACATCCTTTTATGCTATATATTTCATGTTCCGAAAATCCTACTCCTGTATAATATTTCGACCCAAGGGATTGAAAAGATGAAATTTCAACTCCAAGAATAGTAACATTGACGACTACTTGTTAGGCATGGACTGAACAAGTTGAAACCATTTGTAACACCCCTCCCCTACCTCTTTGGCTTGAGGAGGTAGTGAGGGTTACTTGGCCTTAAGAAACATCCCCAAGGATGGAAATAAATGATGAAGGGATTCAAATACAAGCTGGGGGATGATTTACCATTTAAGAAAAAAACACATAAACCAACCAAGCATAACCAAGTATTCATTATATAATGCATGAAAAAATGAATGAATACTAAACAACTTCATTTATGTCAAACCACATCAAGTACAAATTAGTGGAAAACCAAACCAAAAATCAAGGTACACAGCAGAAGAACAACTCAAGACTCTCAAAAGACACCAAAACTCTATTCTCCAAAAGCTCTATGCTCCACAACATCTCCCAAGCATCACCATGATCCACTAACAATAAGATGATTTACCATGACCCGTGTCCCGAAACACGACATCTGCAAAAGCACTAAAGTTCGACCTCATGGGTGAGTATAAAACTCAATAAGTTTCCCCAATGACTTCCCTACTCAGGCCACTAGGATAGAAGAGTTAGATACATTTATATAAAACAGTTTATATAGAAAATTTTCCAATAAGAGTTTGTAACTAAATATAAAAAAGTTTCCCAAAACCACTTATAACCAAAAGCATTCAAATGAAAAAGAAACCAATTTTCTAGAAAGTTATTTTTCTAGAAAAATAACTAAACAAGATTTAGAACAATTTTACAAACATCCCATTTTGGCATACCCAACCATTTCCCAACCCATGTAACTAACCATGCATGCTTTGTTATGATAGTTCCATACTCATGAGAAGTTTCTCATCAATCTATCCAGTCGTCAAAAGTAAATTGATTCATATGTGCAATTACACCTTTCGCACTGAGCACAAGGTCATATCTCAACCAAGCCTCGTACTTATAGTTACAATGTTCCATTAAACGTTTGGTACAGAGCACAAGGTCATATTTCATCCAAGCCTCGTACATATAGTTTACATGTTCCATTACACCTTTGGCACCGAGTACAAGGTCATATTCCAACCAAGACTCATACATGCAACATGAAAACACACCACATAAGCCCATAAATCATGCCAAAACACCCTTTTAATAAAAACACCTTTTTATTGAAAACCTTTTCCCTCAAAACCATTTCTATGCCAAACCATTTTAATAAAACACCCTTTTTATGGAAAACCAATTCCATTAAAGTCATTTCAATCTCAAACCATTTCAATAAAACACCCATTTTATTGAAAAAACATTTTTCATCAAAACATTTACAATTTCAGAAAATCCATAATTTAAAATAAACATTTTAAATTCATAAATCCCAAACCACTTGCACAACAATTCACCAAGATTTCATAATTTCACTAAAACCATAAATAATCACTAAATTAGTTTTATTATATGCTTTTCACAATAAATTCCATTCAAATAACCCAATTTGAAACTAAGACAAATAATCATAACAAGAGGAGTCGAGTGTAAAGCCTTCTACCTTTAGGTTTTTGACGAACAGCACAACGAACGAAGAACACACAAGAAAACCGGGTTGCCACTTCAAGAACTGCCTTAGGTCTCTTCTCCTAGAAAGAAAAAGAAAAAATCTCCTCATATTTGGAATAAACACACCTATATCTACACATAACACATGTAGATCTAAGAAACCAAGAGAAGAGGAGAAGCATACCTAAGTACATCTAAGAAATAGAACAAGAACGATGAAGAACGATCACATACCTCAAGAATCCGATTTCGATTCTCCAAGAGAAGGCTTAGGATCACCTCCAGAATGATGATATAACTCTCTTTGACCCTAGTAGAAGCAATATCCCATGTTACGGCCACTTAAGAGGAAATACGAGCCACATAGAGGCAAAAACACATGAGATCCACCTTTATAAGATCTCATTTATGTGGTAGCATGGTTTGGTCGCATGGTTAGACAAACCGTGTGTTAACTGTGCATTTTTCACTACCTCAGCAGACCCTCCATGCACAGTTGGCTGCATGGTTAGACAAACCATGTGTCGCTTGTGTGGAAGCTACTGCCTCTGAGACCAACTACGCATGGTTTTGTGGCATGGTTTAGAAAAACCATGGGTCGTCCATGCGACATCCCCTTTTCCTCAAAACGTCATTCAATGTTCTCCCAACTCTCCCATTCATTACCCTCAACATTTAAAACATGAAAAGCATCAAGTAAGGGTTACATACTGGAAACCGGGGGGAAGCCAACTATACATCCATGTAACATAAATAACCAATAATTACAATATTTATTATAGTGTGTTCAAATTCATGCATTTTGATGATATTTTAGGTTTAATGTTTAAGACAATTATAAAATTTTTACATTATATATTGATCAATAAGAAACAACATCATTTCTTTCACACACAAAAAATATTAAATTTAAACTCATGTTTCATTAAAAAAACTTCTTTGTCTTTTATGTTGAGTCATCGCTGGAAAAATATTGACCTTTACGTAGTTTTTACACATTCTTAGATCCTGTGAAAATATATTTAGAAACAAGTTATGTGAAAAAATATCTCATAAAGGGATATGAAAATAACATAATCCCATTATTTTCTTTTAAAACCTACAAACACATGAGGTAATCTTCTTTTTTCACTATAAAACAATTAAATCCTAAATAAATATTTCCACAAGTAAATAAATATTTTTGAACAATTAAATATTATGAACCCCATAATAAATTATTGGAAGTACCATTAATGAATCCTATGGAATGTGGGAACACAGAAAAAAATTACTTTGGAAAATAAAAATTTCACCATAAACGTTCATAACGTTTACATATAAAATTAAATGAAAATATTTTAATTATAAAATTTAAAAAAATATTGTTACTTTAAAAATTAGTATTTAAAAATAGCACTGATTTTTAAATTATTGTAGAATAATTGAAACACATTTAATTTTAACTGATTATCATACCTAGTTATATCCCTTATTTTTTTCTTTTGTTAAATATATCGGCACCCAATGCATTTGAGAGCTATATTAGGATCACATATTATCATGAGCTACATCAGTCTCATCCTTTATCATATATAATATTAAGTAATTATATCATTAACTAACCATTTTTAGGAACTCACAATTTCATTATAAAACCTTGGAAAAAATCATTTGAATCCATAAACAAAACACATTCCATTTCTGAATAACTATATTGAAAAATATACCTTTTCTTTGAAAACACATAAAATAGACAATTTTCCAAAAGAGTGTGAATATGATCTAATTTGAAAACCATGTTAACATGTATATTAATATTTATAATTAATACCATCTATGATTATTCTATAACTCAATCAAGTGTGTACATTAATTTGTTTTTTCACTTTTGAAAAAAATTAGAAGTAACTCATTTAAAAACATTGAAATGTTTTCTTTTAAAACCATTGTAATGAATGTAAAATATAGTTAGACATCCTATGAATGAATAATTAATTAAAAAATATATAAATTCTTGAGTAATCTAAAAAAAACATGGATGTGGATGAGAAAAAAATATAAAACATTTAAAATTACATATCAACGGAAAATCAATTACCGATTGTCTATCCTTCACAAAAATTACGTGGACAAATTGAAAATGGAAATGATTTGTAATAAAATATTTAATTTAGTATATTAATGATAAAATAAATCCATAATCCATATAATTCACCTATAAATATATTCTAATTAAAATTACATAACTCTCATTCAAATAAATATACGATAATAAATCCTCCGCCTAATCTCCAAACATTCCATGTACATTATTCTAACACTATATAATAAACAGATATTAATTATTTACAATATTCAAACCCATTTTTGGTTTTATTAATTCATTATAATTTTAATGGTTTCTTGTATTTCTATGTATTATATAGTCATTGAATAAATTATCATCATGTTCATCATTTTGAGGACATTTGGTTCATAATACCCAAAACCACTACTATAGGTTAACCAAGGTCAGGCGGGTAATGGTTTCATAATCACTATAATATTAATCTGAAAATAATTATCATAATTATAAATTTAATCCAATTATATTATTATCCACATATTTAGGTCATGAAAAAGGATTCACATCACTTCATGGAAGTGGTATTCCAGATATACGCATAACTGATGTTGCCATTTTTTAATGAGTGTAAGTCAACACATATGCATGATCATTTATTTTTGATTTTTGGTTGGATGGAAAAGTGGATTAAAAAGGGATGTAAAATAAAAATAAAAACTTTTATATATTTATATAAATACTATCATAATTTTATTTTATTATAATTGATATTATATAATTTAAGTACGAATAATAATTAATAAAAATAAAGTACATATTAAGATTTATACCTCTTCTTCGGAAATCATAATTTGACTATGTACTATTCCATTTTAGAATGGAATTTTGGAGACTCTAGAACATCTAGTTCGTGAGAATGATGGTTGATAATATACTCTTTGGGTCATTTTTATATTAAACGGATCAAAATGAGTTTGGAATAGATGATATTGGGTTACATTTTATAATTGAGGGGAGTGGGAGAACTGTTAATATTAAGTATATTAAAATATAATATATTTAATTATCCTGTAATGTGGAAACAAATAGAAAAAAATAAAAAATTATAACATTATAATCTCTAAATACCTCTATAAATTAAAATTTAGACATGTTTATATTTTATTTTATACCTAATGGTCTAGTTAAACCCCCTCATAAAAAACTTCACCCTAACCATTGTAACAATTTTTCAATATTTAAGGTTTATAAATTAACTTCTATTTTGTAACATGGCCCAAAATGGTCTATGGATGTCATTTTAGATCATTTACTACTGAAAGAGTCATATCATAATAATTTTTATAGTTTTAAATCATTTTATTTATTAATGATTATAATAAAATATATTTCAATTCTATCTTAGGAATACTTATTCAATTCAACTTCACAGACATCAAAAAACCAATGAAAATTTAAAATAAACACATTTAACCTTAGTTATGCAATATTATTACCTATAAATTGTATGAAATTACACAATTAATCCAAAACATATTGATTCTAATTCTTTTAAAATCATCTACCATGATTTTTATACTTCTTACAAAATCATAGTGATGGTATTGTGTATGATTTTATGGTAATAATACCATAGCCTAAAATTTTAAAACATTAATTTAATAAAAAATTATTAATCCTCAATATATCTATTTTTAACGACTGATTTCTTCTATTTAACTAATGTAAAAAATAAGAGAGAAACTAAAATAAAGTGTGATATTTTATAATTATCATTTACATAAAATGATATAAACTTCTTGAATAAAGTAAAATCTCTCATAATAACTAAAAACTATAAAATAAGCTAAAAAGTATATAAAAACTCACATCGAGTAAAAAGTATGATAATATTTGGGGACACTATCACTTATTTATAACCTTAAAGAGCTTGTTTTTCATTTTTACTAATGATACAAATTTTTTATCAAAGTTAAAATTTCCTAGGAAAAAAATGAAGTTATCAAAAAATTTAATCCCCAAATTACAAATATTGAATCCATATACCAAGACTCATATTTTATAATTGGAATACAATAAAAAATTGATTTTTGAAAATTGTGTTTTAAAGAATGAAAATAAAATTATTCTAAAATAAAGAATCATATTGACATTAAAGGAATTAGTTTGATTATGTTTAATAAAATGTAAAATATTTTAAATTTATTATAATTAAAAATAAAATGGTATATTTAAATTTATTCATTTTTATTAAAACATATTATAATTTTGAAAAAATCAACATTTTTCAGTGTACCCTAAAAGTTATTATTTTTATAAAATCGAAAAACATCATCCTAATATAATTATGAAATCATTATTTATAAACATATATCCATTTTTTCAAGATAAAATTTTAAAAAAAATGATAAAATTAATTATAATAACAACTCATAAAAATAAATAACAAATTTGAAGAAAATTTATCTTTAAAGTTAAAAATGAATTTATTTTAAATATTTTCCTAATAAAGATAATTATGTGAATGTTAGTAAATTCAATTAAATATATAATCTAACTATATCATTGAAATTAATCATAAATAGTGATATATTTATTTAATTTGGATAAAAATGCATTGCACACATAAAATTAGTTTTATGAAAAAACCATCTCATTTACCTTCAAAATATTTTATCTTCATTTCCATTAAATTGATAATAAATGCATGATTGATTTTTCATTTTATTAATAAATAGTTTATACATATTTTTTGTAATATGGTTATTCATATTTATACCCACCAAACCAGAGACTATGTTATAATGGTTGTAATTAAAAATATTTCGGTCGTACAACGTATTTCATTTTACCAATATGTTGTGTTTCCCACACCCTGTCAAAAATATTATTTAATGAAAGTAAATACAAAACTTTCAGAGTTTCCTATAATTGTATAAAATCTATGGGAACTTAAATATAATACAATAATATATTTTTAATTCATTTAGTGAAGGTATATAATAACTCTCACATCAAGGGACAAAAATATATTTTTTTAGGAGTAGTTTTTTTGGAGCATCGAACATGGTTGATATAATGAATGGGGAAATGAAAATAAGTAATGATAAGTTGATTCATATAAATATACATGGTTAATAGATCATATGTTTAAATTTAATAAGTGATTTTTTTTATAAGGCTATTAATATATAATTCAAAAAAATGACACACTTACAGGGATAAATTAATTTTTTTTACAACTAAGATATCTTCAAATATTAGAAATTATTTATTTGACTTAATATCACTAATAAACCAAAAGTGAGGTAATTGTAAAACCTATTACATGAGATTCATGTGGGAATCATAGTTAAATTAAAAGTGTAGAATGCTAAAGTAAAATCGCATATGGTTGTGTTTGTTAATAATTAATGTTAATAGATAAACTTTAATGTTATAAAAAAATATATAATAACATCGAATCAAATCATTAATGGTTGGAACAATTAATTGTTAAATATAAAAAAAACTTTTATAATTGATTAAACCATACCATGATTATTCCTCACTATTGTGGTAAAAGAAATTCACAACAATATTTATATTTAAATTGTTAAAAATTCATAAATTAAACGGAACATGATAGAATTAGCTGATTCACTGTCAATGATTGTAAAAGGACGTCATATTATAGAATATACTAACATATGGGATACCGTTTTTTGAATGGGATAATTAAAAAAATCACCAGATTCCATGGGGTAACTAAACCTCTGTATGGTTAACATCATAGTTTAGAGAAAATAAAAATATTACATGTGGTCTAAGGGGGTAGTCAATCAAGGATACAATAACTAATTAATAAATTAATGAGAATAAAAGTAACTAAATTAAAATTTTCATATTAGTTTTCATTGATCCTAGAAAAAAATCATTATAAATTTTGGGATGACACAATACCTTCACATTGGTTGTGCTCTATAAAATTTGTTTTAAATTAGGTGAGGTAGGTTACCCATATAGTAGTGAATTTCATGGTTCGATTATAACAAAATAAAATCCCTATAAATGTGAGATAAAAAGGAAAATATGTATATTTTTAGCTATTATTGATGAAAATAGATAATATTCCGGGAAGTAGTCATTGTGATGGTAATTTTTTTGAAAAGATTTTTTTAGAGATACTCATATCTTAGAAATAAAACCATATATCAGTTTAGAAAACTATAAATCATGTTCAGGAGAATATTTTATTTTTAGAATATTTTGATTTCCATATTTTTAATGTGATATAGTTATTAATAATGTTTAACATCCCGACTCAGGTGCCACACATTGGTGCCACGAGCTGATTGGTTACATGACCTCAAGCAAGCCTCCTCGTACACCAGAGGCTGTCGACTAGAAGTGAGGGTCTAATATCAATCATAGAGAGACTATATAATATTTTTCAATGTAAAACAAATTGAAAATAAATTAACTATAAACAAAAATAAAAAACCAAACAACCTATATCACATTATGACAAAAACATGAAATAATATATCCAAACTAAACATTATATAGTTTATCCCTAATAAGTGTCACGCATCAAAATGAAAAAAAACTAAATACAATTAAAACTCCCAAGAGCATTCCAATATCATGTTTTATTCAGTCATCAATGATCTATCCCAACATATCCACCTAACTTAGGGCCTTTCCCTTATGCTATCCTATAAGCAAGAAGTCTATTCGGGTACCAATCATGCAGTCTAAATATGGTGTGAGTAAAATTTAGTAGACTTTCACCAAGAGTGTTTAGAACAATATCTAGTCAATAATAGTGTAGGTATATATATATATATATATATATATATATTAATATACATGAAATAAGATAAACTATTTACAAAATCAATTATATTATATTTAACCACATACACCCCCAGGTTCCCGAGGACACCCAATCCATCAATACCATCTTAGACCCATGACAAAGTATGAAATATATGCAATGGATATCACATATAACAATAACATGGTTATAATTCATCATATAAATTCAATTCATATTACGGCCAATCTGAACCATAGTCTGATGCCAACTTTTGGGCCATAGAATGTCATGTCTTGGACTCCGAGGGTATTTAAAGAATCATTCCATGTCCGATAACTTATTTATCACTATGGTCTTTTGAATCATTATTCCATGTCCCACACGCTTATATAATTCAATAATATATGGGATTATAAAGAATCTGTCCATTTCCCAGACACATTTATCAATCAATTACACAAGTGGAATTTTGAAGCTGTAGTCTATGTCCCACAGTAATATACCTGTTAAACACATATATATCACATGTATCATGTTTTCCTCTGTTAATAATTGTTAATTTATTATTATAAATTTGAAAACAATGTATACCATTAAAAATTTCCATAGAAAATCCCGATTCTATATTTCATTCATATGAAATAATATAGGTGATTCAACATTAAACCATTTTATAATATTCAATTCATAAAACACATTAATCCATTAAGGTAAAGTCGACCATATCCTAAACCCCAATCTCAATTACTTCATATCAAATTAATTGACTAATTACTCAATCCCATTTTACCATAAATTCCACAATCACAATAGTATAGTTATTAATTAACTGACTATTTAATCAAATTCCACCAATTTCAGTTTCCCCATTTTGAACCAAATCATAGTCACATGGAAATTAAATGAAATCAATTTGATCATCAATGTAGCTTCCCAATCATGGAAATTGAAATTTCAAAATTATATACAAATAATTTAAATCAAGACTATGTGATTTATAATCTATAACACCTACCTCAATATTAATAATGACCACTCACCACTGTAAAATACCCAATTTAAGTTAAATGATATAGAATATGATGAATAACTGGATGTAGATCTAAAAAATTGATCTATGATTATATAGAATATATCTATAAAAACCTAGATCAAGATCCATAACCACTGGAGGAAAACATCCCTTTAAATAATGACAGAAAGATGGGAGAGAAGGGGAAACTAATCAGGATGTGAGTATCTTCTTTGGAGAGGTACAGATCCATCAATGGATCTTAGATTCATCAATATTGTAGGTTTTAATTCGTTAGAATTTATCTGGGAACATACTAAAATGATAAAAAAGGATTAGGGTCGAGTTGGGTTGAATAAGAGTGAATTTTGGGGGGTTTGTGAATTTTTAATCTATTTTTTGAAATAATTTATCTCACACACATAGTTTCCGGGTTACAGGTGCATGGTTTTCAAAAATGTTCTACTAAACGTTGTGAGTATTCTAGAGGGTTCATCGTTACTCCTAAAATGGAATATGGTTTGACAAACCATGTTCCACCCATAAAATACCTTTATGTCTATGGTTTCATAGTTGGATGGGCTAGGGCCCACAATTTCGGAAAACTTTGTTCCAAACATAAATAGCCCAAACCCCCTAAAAATTCCCAAATTTGACCAAATAAAACCCAATATAAATCAAAAACAATATATACAAAAAAATGAAGAAAAATAGCACTTGTAAATGAGCTCGAGATATATCTTGAAAATATTGTAATCTTATAATCTCCTCAACCTTATAATAGCTCGTCCTTGTGTTATACTCCCAATATTCTCTTAGATTATAAGGAAAACAGATCATGTCACTGAGCCTACATATCATCTTTTCTCTAAAAATTTCCATCATGAACATGATCATGATTCCACAATATTAAAACTATCAGAAATATATTTCCCCTCAACACATTCTTACTATTATTGAAAAGATGTATCAGATTCTCCTTAGGGGATTCATCGGTTTCAATCCCAATATCAACCTCATCCATCACAAGAGAAGGGTAATGGTGATACCACTGAGGTTGTGACACATGAAAAACTGGTATAATTGATCTTTACCTCTATAAAAGATCCAATCAGTACACCACCACCTAATTCATTTTATAACATAAATAGTCTAACAAACCTGGGTGCCAAAATTCCTTGCCTATGAATCCTGTGGTAACCAAATATAGGAACACCCAATGGAACATATGATTAACCATCCACAATCTGATCCATTCATCATTTTACAACTCAATATCCAAATACCCCATTCTATCATGAACACCCATCACAAAAACCATGAATAAAATTTCCACCAAGTCACCCAACTGAATAAAAAAATCGTTAAATCAAATAACCAAACTGAACACTAAGATTTACTTCATCATAGATCGTCCAAATGAAACACCAGTCAAATATTCAACCGTCCACTTACTTTCTAGGGTGTTCCCCACTGTACACTTTATCTCACAACTTCTATCATCTTGTAGTTGGTACAATAAATATTATAAAGACCACCAGAATCTCAACACAACCTCTAGAACACACTCAACGTGTTTCCAAACTCACATATCCCAACAACCACAAGAACACCTTTCAACATTGGCAATCATTCTTGATATAGAAACCACCAATAGAGGACGTACATAAACCATCAATGTATGAACTGAGGACAAAATGTAACTGCTCAAAGTTTACTTCCAATCATAAGAGACACCTATTGTTCCAAAAATATACCAGTTGTGGATTCCATCACACCATGTCCTCTCTTTAAACCCATTTTAATCAAACCATCACTAGTCGACTCTTTCAAGAAGCACCCAACATCCATTATTGGTACATCATCACTATACCTTCTAGTATTCCTTCACCTACAGGGTTATTTCTAGATAATTCAAATACACCTACAAGTATCCATGAAAAATTCATGATGTTTTCCTACAAACAAACCTCCATTTCCCATTAACCATTATCTATCCTCATAACATTTTTTACAACCATTTACATGAACACCTCATATCACTTTTGGAACTGACTTGATTCCAAATTTGACGCTTGGATCAATTGAACATCAGCTACAAGTCCCTTGAATCCTTCCCCATGGAATGTAAACAAGTACCTCATTTGTATCTCATTGAAATTATGATGCCAAGACATCCAAAGAATAGTTTTCATATGCACATATTCTAATGAGACATATCTCCCCTCATTATGATTGTTTTAGTCATCACGTTTATTAATAAATTTCCAACTACCTCGGAGAAAGCCCCCTTCACTGTTGGGCATAAGGAGTGGGTATGGTTGTCTTCTACTCAATCTAGAATCAAACTAAACCATTAATCATCACACATTTCGAGATTCTAAGAATGGATCCCCATCATTTATCGACACACAACCTCCATGAAACCCTCATAAGGTTATTACTGCTGGTTCACCAACCTCCAAAAAGATTCACCTTTATCATACCCCAGAGGTGATACCTTCTAGAAGTCCTCTAATCCCACAATAAAAAAATATTTCGATTGACGTATAACCAATTTCCTATCAGTGTACTTGGGATGATGAAAAGGTATATGTCATGATTTTAAAAAGACTAGAGTACACCAAGATATCACTAATGTATACCACAAAAACTAATTCATCACTAATGTATTCTCTCATTGTAGGGAAACCTTGTCCTGTCGAAATTCACATAGTTATTTCCCACAAACATATCACTGTAACCCAACCACCACCACTCAAGTAGTGTTCATAAACTAGAACTCACCACCACCTTATGACTCTCTAACTAGTGGCTTTGAACCAACATTTCCTTTCCAAAAACCCAAAAAATTTCACAATAATCCCAACCACATGACCACCCCTTTGCCTGGATGTCACATTATATCAAGAGATTCCATCTATAGTTAGTATTGATTCCTAGGTAGAACATTTCCAACATGGTCAGGTCATGCTCCCAGACAACAGTTTCCATTGAAACCAACCACTGCAACTGAAGTGACTCTCTAACCCAAAAAACCAAGAACAAACATCGCATTTATTGAAACATGATGATAATAACCGTGCATGGTTTCCAACTATTAATCATCTCCTAATATTCATACTCCTAGTAACCAAAAACATCAGGAAACCCTCCCCCAATGTCACCAACGATATTCCTAACAATGAAACTCATAACCAAAAATTTAGTCACATCACCAAAACAATTGGATTAGCCACTTTCCCACTATCCCAAAACCTCTATAGAAATTACTATACACACACCACCTTCTAAAAAAATCCACCAATTCCATAGGCACCCCATTTTACTCAAAACATGGACGACCCCTCTCATTTGTATCCTTCAAAGGTTGAACTATACTATCTCTTAATGTTTCGTTCAGGGATAACAAAGCTACAAGGCGCTTTCTCTACCCAACACACTAAAATTGTCAAAGATATCCAAACAAAGGCACCATCACTACTCAAACCTCACATACAATAGATCTTCTAAATACTCTAGGGATACACAATTTCCATGCCCCTTAATCCTCCATCCTCTCATAAACTATGCACTCATATCCACTATATTCATAAATTTCTTAGGGTGCTAAAACTAGAAATAACATTTTAGATTAATCATAATCTTTACAACCCTCTCTGGGTCTCTTTTCATATACTACCTAAACAACGAAAATTTCTCATAAAACCAGTCTCTTTCTCTCTCAACCGGTACTATCATAGCCTCAGGTTTCACCCCTGGAGGAATATTTCTCTCAAAGTCCCCATGTCTTTCTGTCAACAAGTGCCATCATGGAGGCATATCTCTACAATTACAATACATGTATTACGAAACATAACACAACTATAAAAAATTATGGGGATTAACATAAATCCATAACAAATCATTCCCAATGACCATCCACATTGCCAAAACTGAGGAACTATTACTACCCTTAACCATACTACCTCTAGGTCGTGGATAAAAAAGTTAAAAAAACTAATTATATATGTTTCTAGTTAGACACCCATTTTCCAAATTTTTCATGATTTATAATTCATTAAATTTCATATTATTAACTTTTTTAGTTCGATTATAGAAGCATGGGAAAATATTTCCAAACCTAAAATATTACCAAGAACATATTTCTCCAATTAAGGCCTAAAATAATTCATGTCACATAATAATCATGACTTCCTAGAATGATATATATATATATACCCAACTATGTTTTCATACTAGGACGTAAGTAAAATCTGAAGAAAAAATCATAAACAATAATCAAATCAAATAATAAGTGACTCACTTGAGGTTAAGTTACATCAAACTATAAAAACATAAATCAATAATAATCATCCCATCCTCGGTACTTAGATATTACCCTCGTACATCCCGGCCTGGTTACCACACATCGGTTCACTAAACCAATTTGTTACATGTCCAAAGGTGTACATCCCCATATCCTAGAGGGTGTGGACTAACAGAAAGGGGACAATATCATTTACGGAGATACTATACACTCTTTATCAAAGCTTCACAATAGAATAAATATTTAAACAATAACAAAAAGTAAATAATTAATAACCAAAAAACCATTATCACAAGATGAATATAAGATGAAAAAACAATATCCAATCCAAACATTATATATGTCATGCCACACATGTGTAAAGATTCAAAATGAAAAACCTGAAAATTAATACACTGACAACTCCCAAGTGATTCTTGATACCAAGTCTATTTACCTCATTCATGATCCATCATTACATATCAATCTAACATAGGGCCCTTTCCCTTATCATATCCTAGAAACCAGAAATCTATTTGGGTAATGATCATGTATCCAGAGTAGGGTGTGATTACAACTCTGTACAACACCTCCAATAATGTATAGAACAATATCTAATCAATAATAGTGTATATTGTTGTATAATGAATACACATAGTAAATAAGTTAAATAGTTTACAAGATCAGTTATTATTTACATGACCACAAAAACCCCCAGTCTCTACGACACCCAAACCATTAATAACTGCTTCGACATGAACAGTAGTATGAACTATCCCCATGGGATATCACACATCACCAAACCATGGTTATAATTTTTCTAATCCATTAAATTCATATTACAAACACTTGGAACCATAGTCCAATGCCATCATTTTGAGACTAGAACACTTGGTATAAAACATCATGGGTATTTGAGGCATCAATATGTGTCCCAAAACTCATTCATCACTATGGTCATTGAAGCATCATTCAATGTCACATACACACATATATAATTCATTCATAAATGTTATTTTAAAGCATCAATCTGTTTCCCACACATGTTTATCAATCAATCATACAATGGGATTCTGAAACTGTAGTCCATGTCACACACTATAATATCAATTAAACACATATATATCAAATTTATAACATTTATCGCATTTATCATGGTTAATCAGAATTAATGAATTCATTAGAATTTCACTTCAAGATATAACATTAAAACTTATCACAAAAAACATGGTTTGAAACTTACGGAACATGAAATAATATGATCACTTCACCATTAAGAACTTTTTCAATATTCATTTTATATTACCCATTAACACATTAAAGTCCGGTCAACCATCTAATAAAATACATTCTAAATTAATTCATATCACATTAATTGACCAATTACACAACCCAAATTTCTTATCAATTCAACAATCTAAAATTTTCATTAATTAATTAGACAATTAACTAATCTAATTCTATGTATTTCAATTGCCCCATTTAAACCCAATCCATTATCACATGTAAATTAAGTTACATTAAATCATTGATAATTTTAATTTCCATGTCATGGAAATTAAAATTTAAAAATTACATACAGATAATTTAAATAAAGTATATGTGATTTTTAATTTGGACCACCTTTCACAAGATTGATGATGAACCATCGCCAATGGAGAAATCTCAATTGAAGAGGAATGATTCGGAATAAGATGAATAATAGAATCTAGATCTTAAACCAATATTAAATATCAAAAGGATTAGATCAATTAGTACATAAATGTATATCCACTACCAATATTGTAATACATTCCTTCAAAGGATGATAGAGTGATTGGATAGATAAGGGAAATTAATCAGGATGATAATCTCTTATTGGGGGAGGTGTTGATCTATTAATGGATCATATATTTATTAAGAAAAAAGGGTGAAATGACTTTAAATCCTTCTAACAGCCACTATAAATGAGGAAAAGGATTAGGTTGTAGTTGTCTCAACATGTGGTGAATTCCATGGGGTTTGGGATTTTTTAATCTAATTTTTTTTAAAAAAATCCCAGATGCCTGGTTTCCTAGGAGGGGATGCATGATTTTCCAAACTATGTGCCTAAACAATGCACCTCTTCTAGTGGGGGTGGGGGAGCACAGTTACTCCTAAAATGGTGCAATTTTTGAAAAAATGTGCTTTAACCATGAAATCCATATTTTACTCAGGTTGCACAGTTTTTTGGGGTAGGGATCATGATTTGGAAAAATTGTACACCAACCATGCACTCCCAAAAAACCTCTCTAAAGACAACCAAATTTCAACGATACACATCCAAGAAAAAACCCAAACAATATATACTAAAAAATAGAGAAAATAGTGTATATAAAGAGCCTGATAAATAATAAAAAAAGTTATATTATAACATAAAGATATATTTTTTAGACAAATAATTTACTAAATTATATTTCAAGATTTATTTAATATTTAATGTCTATATAAGCTATCCAATTCACGTATAAATTTTATTTATGATTTAATTTTGTGATGTATTTTAATTTGGAGTTTGTAATAGAAATATAATATTTATAACCCATAAATAGTGGCCTTTTGGACATTTAATGGATGTATGATGGTCATCAAGTGTAGTAGATTTGAATTAAATGGGAGCCAGGTTATTCATGTTGATGTCGGATTCCACCTTCTTGTTTGTGCTAGCCCATCACCTAGCCTATGGGGCGGGTAGTGGAATGGGTGTCACTAGAGGTTCCATTATATACATATATCAATTGGGTAGTCATTTTTATAAATGAATGTCTGGAAAGTTTACCTACCATCCCCTCATGTTTTTGATATCAAAGAGGTTATGTGGAAGTCCCTTCATCTAAGCCACCACATCTCTAGGATCCTTTGATCCTGGATCATAATGATTGATTGTTGGTGTTTTTTTAAATAAATAAAAGGTTGGTTCCTCTATATTTATTTTTTTATTATCTTCAAATACAATTATTACTCATCGCATTTCCTTTCAATGAATTTTTCTTATGACTCTACCAAATCATGGTCGTGTCATCCTAAAATTAATGGTATTTTATTCTTCTTCACAAGAAGAAATTCAAAAATGATGACCTAGTGTTTTTATTATATGTTCCCACATAGGTGTGTCACCATTTGAATATTTTCTCAAAGTTTATCCTTTTAAATAAAATATAATTTCCAGTTGATTTATATTTTTTTGTATTTGTATCAATATAGGGTTGGGAGTATGAGATAGTCTATAAGGGTGACATTGGGTGTGTTTTTGGAATCAGGATGGTGTTATATGTGAAATTGGGTTCCATTCCTTTTTTTTATAATTTTCAAATTAATTATAAATAACTTTAATTAATTATTCTTGATTCTATGATGTGGTATAGGTTTCAAGATCTTGGGAAGATATCTTTTGACACATACTGAGCTCAGTTGGGTCTATGATGCTAGTTTTAAGGTGGTGTAAAATTGAGAAAAGGAAAAATATCTAATTGAGTTATCTATTTTCATGAACTATCTCTATCACTTATGTCACATATGGATGTCTGGGATCAACATTAATAGAAATAAACAAGGAATACTTCGTCAAATGAAATGATTTTTCTAAATAATAAATATTTAATTAAAATAAAGTGTGTGGAACTGTGTAATTACTTATATGAGCAGAAAAATACCTATAACATGTTGATCTTTATGTATTGGCTTTGTTCCTTGAAAATCAATGGTTAAATCCTAGACTATTGTATGCCTTGTGTCTGGTTATCCTATGAATATGGGATTTTGATTCTTCCAAGACAAAGAAGAGTGGGGACTAATAAGACATTGAATTGGTAGACCTTAGATATCCCCTTATGTTTCTTTGATATATTAGGTTATTAATATTAAAGTGGGTTGAGAAACTATTTCACCATCTAATGTGGCAAGCCATCAGGGCAAATAAATTACATAGACATAGATTGGGCTTTCTAAGTAGATCAATTGGTGGTTACTTTAGGACAGAGATAGGTCATGTACCATCTCATCGATTATTTCTTATGTGTTGAATATACATTTTTTTGGAAAGGTAGTTCTAGTATATTTTATATTTTAGGAGACCTGACATCATTAGTGTATCGAGTGTTGATCTCAGAATAGTTTTTCAATAAAGAATCCAAGTGAAATGACACTATTTATATTGATCAATTGGACCAAATTGGGGTTCCTTATTCACTGAGCACCCCTATGTGATTGTGCTTTATATTTGGTAGAGATTGTATCTTGTGTCTCCTTAGAACCTGTATTGAAAAACTAAAGCCAAGGGGTCATAGACAATGTTTTAGGATCGGGGTATGGACAACCTCTTATTTTTTAAAAATTTATGGGGGGTTGTGAAATTACCCTTTATGAAAGATATTATAGGGTTGGGATATCATTTATTTGGTTTTGACATAAAATTTGGAGCATCCAAGGACATATTGCTCAATGTGGCGTATCCATGGATCTTGATCTAAAATGATTAAACCATTCTATGATGGACTGTGAATTCATGAAGATATAGTTGGATTTCCTATAGAATTCAATATATATAATGGATGCTCCATAGTTTTTGAGCCCAGATTTTCAGACCATCATGGGATTGAAACTCAGTGTAATGGGGGAATAATTTTGTAGCATCTATAGATTTAGATCAATGTATTAAGGATTCTATAGATATGGAACATAGATGTTTGGACTATTATGGGATGGGTACCCAGAGTTGTGAGGATATGATTGGTGCTTCTATATACATGTTTCATAGTCGTGAGTATATAGATGCAAATACCATAGATTTAGATCGTGTATGTTATTTGTATGCATGGTCATTGTGTTTTTCTAAGAGACAACCCAAAAATGGAAAAATTATTTATGGTCAATTGGGGTCATGGATATAAGGACCAATGGTGGATTAATAGTTAATTATTTTCTATAGAAAATTTATTGTTTATATATAGACTTCTATGTACACATATCATGGCATTTTTAGAATTCATGGGACCATGTTTCTAGTTCCATACAGAGTATTGTACTCATACCATACTTGGGTATCCATGGAATATGGGTACCTTATTCAAAATTCACATGGCTACAGGGGTAGGTTGGCCTATGGAAATGGATTGATCAAGTGGAATGTAAAACGCACAAGTACATGGAATTTGTGATGTGGTTTTTCATACAGTTACATTATATCCCATAATATTTCTTTTATATCACTTTTAATGTGACTACCCTAGTGAGTGGTATATTTTATAAGACATATGTCATCATTTTATATTTTATAGAATGATCAGTTGTTTACACTTTCCCAATAATTAGATGTGATAGATAATCAAGAGATTTGGTTAATTCTTTTTTACCTATTATTGTGAAATTTGATTCATGGGGTATAGTATGTACATAGTAACATCTTAGACCATTACTACTACTTGGTGGAATCTGGAATATTGGGAGGCACACCTGAGGTCACAAATAAATCATGTCTATTTACTATTAATAGAGTGAGTCAAGTTGGGATGTGCCACATTACATTTCCATGTCATTTAGGGGTTTATATAACTTTTCTAATTTGGGAAAATTTTAAATGAGATAAATATATTTTCTTTTGTAATAAATTTCACTTGAAGTTGAAAGATATTTTCTAAAATAAATGTGATAGTTAATTGAATAATATAAAGACTGAAACTTTTTTAAAGAACATTATAAGAGATTAATAAATTAATTATAAATAAAAATAATAAAAATTACATTTTTATAAGAAACATATTTATTTTCATTCAAGTGAACTAAAGAGAGTTTTTTGAACATAATGTGTTCATACATAAATGTTATAGGTTTGTTATTGTTTTTATATAAATGCACTAAATCTTTAATTTTATTTAAATCGTCGCTTATATTTATTATAGTGTTAATATATTGTTCCATGGTTAAACCATATTGACTATATTGAATATCCAACTTCTGTTTTAATTGTGAACTCCAATTCTCATATTAGTTCCAATACTTGAAGAAATTGTACTAAGTTTATCTATATCCATATATGGAATTTGTATGTAGGTTCATTAATTTTAACAACACAATTTCTATTAAATGTGTAATTTGGACTATATTAGTTGCGATGGAACCAAAGGGGGGTCTAATTCATAATTCATGGATAATTAATTGAAGAATGAGGTGTTTTAATTTTATAAAATGAATTTGAACAATTACAAACATAGTTTACAAGAGCAAACTAACTTCGATATATGTGAAGTGTTAATAAGTTATTAAATAGTATAATTACATATACTGAAAGGTTAAAATAAATATGACAGAAATCCTTTCATTGGTTTCCACCAATACATAATTTCTATGGGGAGAATTGTTTATTGCCTATGCTCAAATCACTAGATTTATGATTGTAATATAGGATCACACATAGGGGAAACATTAAAAAACACACAATATATTAAGATAATAGACATCTAGAGTAGAGCATCGAGATCACATCCAATATATTTGAATATTCTTTCCAATGGGGTGGATATTGGTGTCTTTTCGTCTTCCTCAAACATGAACACATAAAAAATTTAGTTCTTTTACATTGATATCTCACCTCGGGATTATTTTAAAATATTAAAAATCATTTTTTTAATAAAAAGTCTCTCCAAAATCATAATCGTAAAATAATATATTGATTTTGACGATAAAATTATCTATTATTTAGTTTTATTCTTCGTATTGACATTTACGACAAACATATTAATAATCAGATTATGTTTTTCATTGAGTGTTCTTTGGTTAAAATTTTGATGTTTACTATAGTTGTTTAAACCCTTAAATTATAGTCTATGAATATTGATCATAACAAGAGAATGAATTTAACTTTGTTCTTAGTTATCATTAAGCTACTGTAATTTAACATTATTAAAGGTGTTTGATAATTTTGATTTGTGTTGTTAACCTTCAATTTTCAAACACAATGAAATGAATGGATTATTATTATTTTTTTGTTATTATGGGAGTTATGGTGTGAAATATTTTAATGTGATGAGGAAAGGTTGAACAATAAAAATAATAATGATGGGAAACTATTTCATTTATAATTTTCATTACCTTTTCTAATGAACTACTTCCTGGTTGCTATTATTTTCTTTTATAATTAGTTAAAAAATAGGTAATTTTAAATTATCCTTATTATTTTTTCCCAAGGAAATTTTAAAAAAATCATTATAGATTAACTCCATACAGGAGACCTCATAGGATAAAATGTTAAGTAATTATATTCAATATTACTTAGGGGATAAAAAAATTACATGTGTTAGAAAGGTCTTAAAATCCCATTCTCCAATCCTTTACTTTGTAGTAGAATATATGTTGGCTTTAACCATCATAATCAACACTAGTGATTGACATATCAAACACCCATCCATTCCCAAGGATTTTTCCATTATATTAGGTAATTAATATGGATAATTCCTATATTTTCCACATATAATAAATTGAACTATTTGTTTTTCCATAGGATGAATTAATTTCCCTCAATTAAATTCTTTATATTTTCACAAATAATGATTTTATTTATGCTTATATTTTCCATATATAAATAATATTCTCATTTCTTTTAAACAATTCCCTTATTGTTTCTTCCAACAATCTTAATATATATGATGCTAAATATTCCTTCCTCAATAGACTTCATGAAACTCCATTCTTCTATGTATTATGTTTGTTATTAAATTCACAAATGTTGAGGTTGTTTTTCATACATAGGTTTAGTTGATTAAGGAAAATAAAAAGGTTTTATATTCTATCTCAAATATCATTTTTTATCATGTGTATGGTATTTTTTCCCATAAAATTCATGGTTGTCCCAATTCATCCTGGGAATAGATAGTGACTATGAAAAGAGAATAGTGTGATAAATGAAAATCATAGTGATTATTCATGTAAACCTGAAAAATAATTTATAGGATATCTAAATCATATCACAATCATTTAAATTTATGACACCTTTGGTTTACCCTAAATCATTCAAAGTAATCACCTATTTAAATCCTTCATAATTATTCTAAAAAGAATATTTTAATTAGCCCAAGCATTTTCCTTGAGAGTTTATATCTATGTTTAAAGTCTTATTCCCACTCATATTTTGGTGGTGAAGATCTAAGAAATTTCTAATCCACCCCTCCCCCCGCACAAAGCAATTCATATTTATTACCACTAGGTTTACCTATACTATTTTCAAATCCACATTTGAGTATCTAGGTGGAAATTTATTTATAATTAAATCCTCACAATATCTACATTAGTACATCTTCATGATGTTATATTAAAAATAGGCTTATCCTTAGGGTTTTAAACAAATATCATTATTCATAGTCTCTAAAAATTACTAAATCCTTTTATCATACAAAATGAGGTACCCCATGTATTTCATATATAAATATTAATCAATTTATAAATAATATTAAATACATATTATAAAAAAACCTATTCAAGGACCGTAAGGGTATATACTTTTAGACACAATATATATAATAATCATCGTATTTCATGAAAGATCATGATAAACCCCCAAAACAATATTCTCACATTTTATTCTTCTAAGATATACCCTAATAGAATCCTTTCTTCATAATATGGGTAAATAAAACACAATAAGTGTAATCTCGGTTTCTTATTAAGGGTTAACATTTGGTTTATAGGTTATTGATCATATGTGCGTATAGGAAAGGAATAAGAGTACATGAACAAGATCATAAATTGGATAATCATGCACTATCAATCAAATATCATTAAACATAGACCATATAATAAGTCTCTTTGAAGAAAAAAATTAAAAATTCATATGTTTATGTAATTATAATTCAGGGACATGAGATCATATTATAAGTACAAGACATAACTTTTTGGAAATCACATAATCATTAAAAATGATTTACATAGTCAGGTATACATTCTAATACTATAAAAGTGGATTGTGTTTACTCGCCATAACATAATTTTCTTAGTTGAGGTTCCCTATCAAGACTATATTATTTGATTGATTCCATTACTGAAATAGTTTTACTCACCATTTGAGTCCTAAATATCTCATGAGATATCTATATTTACTTAATGCATACGCGGGCCGCATAAATCTACATCCACTTGTCCCAAAATTAAATTCACAGTCATGTGTGACATAAGATCATAAATCATTCATCATAAAAACATATCATAACCTATTAGAATAATTTGGTTCTATAAATTTTTTTCAATTCATCATAGAAAAATCATTTCAAAATAAATGGGGTTCATAAATGTTTCAACAGAACTTAATTTTTTAGGGTAATGAAAAAAGTTTTATCGAATCAACCTTAAATAATAATCCTCATTTGTCATGAAGAGAATGAATGTTAATTTAGTCATATGATTATATCCCTAGTGAGGAATAAAAAACTCAAAGGATATATACATAGATACAAATTATCAATAAAATGAAATTCAAATATTTCATCAAAATCAAGAGTTAATATCCTTTTCTATTGAGAAAATACTAATAATCCCAACAATATTGAGAAAATTATTTTCTATTAAAACAACCATTCAAACCTATAATAGACTAATTAATTAAATGAATGGTTTTGATAGTGGGAAAATCCATTCATGCTATATTTTTTGAAATAAAACATTCTAATTAAATTCATCTAAAAAGTCAAAAATGACTTGTTCAAATATTAGTTATTTAAAAATATTCCATTTAAACCAATATAAATAAAGATAAAGGAAATTAAAATTTCCTTCTAAAAAAATTAATATTTTAAAAAAATCCATAAAAAAATTTAAAATCATTCAAATGAAAGAAAATTTTAGAAAACCAAAAGGTGAATAAGGTTTGCATTTCGTTCAAAACATTTTCTTGAATAGTTTAAATAAGATAAATATAAAATTAGTAATATTATATGAAAATTTAGTGATTAACTAGAGAAGAAGAAAATAAATGGTGTTTGAAGGATACGATTCATATAATTTCCTTCAATGTAATATGTGAATATATAATCGATAAAATTAATGGTCTTGTAACATAAATATCTTAACTCAAATCATTTCATTCCTCATATGTGATGAAATATCATTTATAATAAATATTAATTTTTTATAAATATATTCGAGAACCATATTCATAAATAAAATATTGTGTATCATTCCTTGATAATTTCCAATTGTCATTTTATTAACAATTTCTTCAATAAAATGATTATTATGGTGAAAACAAGTATGTTCCACAAGAATATTTGCGTTATATAGTTCCAATAAATTCTCCCTGGTAATGGATTCATCAATTATATATTAATAATCATTAAATAATCATAGGTTTTTATATTATATTCTTTTATAATTGGTCATGAAATGATGTGATGAAAAATGAATCATATCTATTTATAGTGGTTGAAGAACACATTTACACATAACTAATGTTGTTATTTTCAAAAGGATGTAAAGGTTATAAATATCTATAAGATAATAAAATTACAAAGTAATAATTATTTCATAATATCATATATATTCATTAATTTCATTAAAATAATAATCAATGAATGATGGTGATGAAAAATGATATACAATGATTATTGAGGTGGTAGTATATATTCTTATACGAATGATGATTTTATTTCACATTTGATGGAAAAGGATGTGAATAATGGCTTATACACTAAAATAATAACATAAAAGTATATTGATAATATTCTAATCATCATTTTAGTATGTATACATTTTTATTTTATAAGATATAAGAAGAAATAATAGTGAAAGTACTATGTGTGAAGTTATTTCATATCATTGAAAAAATATCATTTGGCTTATACCCAAATCAATTAAAGGATGACATTCTAATTAAAATATTATCTCTAGGATGTTTATTGTGATTTTACTATTTAATTTTGGTGGTTAATGGATAAATCACATTGCTTATGAATTGGGAGTAAGAGAGGAATGGCGGTGTCCTTTTATACGGGAGGGAGAGGGAACACCTAGAGTTTTTCAAAATATAAAAATATTGTAATGTATTAATCAAGTAAAATGACAAAAAAATAAATAATATTAAATAATTATATTGTTTAGGGTCAAAATTTTACCATAAAAGTTTATTTTGATTTCTTTATAAATCTTTTTAAATATCATCCCTTTAGTTTAAATCATTTTCAAACCATTTAATCCATTACCGTATTGATGAATTTTTACTATGGTTTACATTCATATAGACCGAAACATGTGATGAACATATTATATAATATTAATTCTTCATATTTCGTTTATATAATACAATTTAATAAATTTAATCTCTCTAATATTAAGAAATTAAATTTTAAATAACAGTTCATGATGCAATAAAATTGAATTTACAAAACAGAAAATTTAAGAATAAAGCTGAGTTTATATTCATTAAATAATATTTAAAAAATATTAGATGAAATTTAAAAAAATAATGCATATAAAACTTATAAATTAAACTAAAATAAATGATAAAAATTTATTGATTTTATTTATTAATATAAAAACACATTGGATGAACAAAAACTATTTTCCCATAAACCCCATCTCTTTTTTACATTAAAATGCATTTGTTAAAAATTATAAACAATTTATTTCTTAGGAATAGATTTTATAAATATGTAAAAACTATTTTTTAATAATTTATTTCTTCCAATTCATACTGTAAAATCTAATAGCTAGGCAATTACAACTAATTTATAAAATAATAATTCAATAATATAATGTGGTTTGTTAAACTCAGTGGTGTTTGCAATGAAATATATAGAATAAAATATATTTTTATATAAAGAAAAATATTATACATATTCCTAAGGATTTATAGAGACTACATAGATTCCAAGGTGAGTCTATCCTTCGGGGAGCTGAATACTATATTGAGATGATGGTTCGAGTATTACACCTTTTTAAACACCAAAAGATCAGATGGTTTTCTTGGAATAAAACCATATATAGGGTGTCAAAATTCACTGGTGGAAGTTGATCATTAAGACCCATTTTTATGATACTCACCCAAAAATATAGTTTGGCCCCTATTTCCATGTTGAGTGATACCAAGTGACGCTGATGTTTATATTATTAAAAAAGTTGATAGAGTTGTTGTAAGGTTGCCAATTAGTTACTGATTATGCATTTAGTTTACATTATATCATAACACACTCCCTCAAAATGTTTCATAATTAATTATTTATATAATTGAAGTTTGAGTGTCTCCTTTATAGATACTTCCACGTAGGATTCAATGAAACATGAATTGCAACCTTTTTTCAGGAACTGTCCAGATCCTTATGTATAAAGATATTCTTATAAGAGGGATAGAAGATACCAACTGTTGGTGGAAACTAACCATAAGTAGATTCATGAGCTATTCTCATCTAGTCTCAGGCATTATAATCACATTACATGAGGTGTCAACATTCCTAGTATAATAAATGAGGATCAGAAACTTATGATTCTTGTAAGGTATCTTGTCATCCAATTGATAAACCCTGATAGAGTATTTGATGGAATGTTCTTTTGGGTCATTACTTCATGATATATCTTGTATCACATTCTAGTTAAGTTGTCACTGAAACTCTTTTATAAAAAAAATGGTGTGAAAAATGTAACTTTAGAAGGTGTCCAGGGAGAACCCTACAGAAGTGGTTTTTTAAATTGAATGAGTGGTGTACCTATAAGAGGATGATTCATTGATCTTCCTCCACCACTTCCACGCCTAGGTGGAACACATCACGTGCATGTATATGCCGGTAAGTAATTCCACTTGACATTTAAAATGTAGTTTTTTGACTAGGATGTTCCCAACAATGTCTTAGGTATAAGATTTTTCTACTCTACTATGGCAATAAATCTCATAGACACCATTTCAAGACATTCCAATATTGGTCTATCAATTGTTTGAGAAATAGAGTTTCCGTTGGATCCCTTATCCCAACCAATGTACATAAATAATTTTATTAAGAGTGATCAAATTATCACCCACATATGTCAAAAAAGATATCATATTATTATTTAAACATAGTTTTCATAGTACATAATATTAGTTTTTATGAATAACTATGATTTCATTATTTGTATAGTTTGTTGGACTAAAATATATCCTCATATAGATTACCACAGATAAATATTGGTGTGTTTCTAAGCTAATGAATAAAAATAATACTTTAGAGGAAATGTTTTCCACTATTTTAGATGATAAAGTAATATTATTTTGATGTCATATCCAATATCCCAACAATTGGTTATTTTTCTATATGTATAGTATATAACTCTGAAAATAAGCTTCTTCTAGTTATTAAGGAGTTCATGGATGTTTTCAAAATGATGTACCATGTTTTACACAACAACAAGACATAAAATTATAGATTTATCTATACCCAAGGACCACCCTAACATCATTATTATCTTGAATAATGGCCTTGTATGAGCTCTGGGGGTATAAGGTGTATTTAGAAAACCACGTGAAGAATGGTTTCATCAGATCCATTATGACATTATAAGAAGATCCTATATTGTTCACCAAGAATGAGGAAGGTGGAATGAGTAATTGTATTTAATATCATATCCAATACAAGGTTATGGTAAATAAAAAAATCCCACTTTTTAGGATTAGTAAGATACTTGACTTTTTTAAAGGAGATAACGGGTTCTAAAATATTTATCCTAGGTCTAGCTACCCCCAGATTCAGTTTCAAAAGGATGATATTTTTTAAATCTATTTCTAATGACATTATAGACATTATGTGTTTCTTTTTATACCCTTTAATGTGAATACAATCATAGATATGTTCATAGTCTATTTGGAATTGACCTTCAAGCCCTTATTGGCTGATTTCATGGTTATATACATTGCAAATATCATAATATTTTCTCCAATATATTATGAGTATGCTAATCATATGAGTCTTATTCAATAAATACACCATGAAAACCAACCATATGGATGTATTTTGAATTTTATTAACTTGATTTGATAGTCACACATCATGGAGAGTGTAATCTTATAGGTAAGAGTAGTTATGGACCTAAGAACGGGTGAGGAAGGGTTATATTGGGATTCATCTAAGATCATGTTTTAGGTGATGATTTTAATTGTGTTTATATATTACCACAAAAAGATTTTTGGAATATCTATAAATGGATTTATAGCTCATTACTACTCCTACCTAAAATTCGAAGCCACTAATTTGGTCTAAGAGATACCAATGGTAATTCACGGAGTTGAGGTAGATGTAGATGAGTGCTCATATTATAATTTTTTTAGAAGAGGTAGTCATGTAAAGGATGTCATGAAATTCCTCTAGAGTCTGTTTACTTATGTGATGAGGTAAATGAATGATAGGATTTATTATATTTCAAGGAAGTTGACACCCCATTGGCATAACTATACGACCCATGATTTTGTGTTTCAAGAAGTTGTGTTTTCCTTAAGGAATTATATTAACCGTTTTATTGAAAAACGGTTTGAATTTAGTATATAATATAAGAACCATATGTTGATCTTTGATATAATTGATATAAACATGAGGAAGAGTCATTGGTTTGATTTCTAGAATTATTTTAACATATATATGATCTACAATTCAAGGAAGGCACACTTGGGGGAGGTTACCCTATATAAGAATCCCCATTATTATTATTTTTGGAAGTCATTTTTCTTATTGGTCTCATTGAAGTTATACTTAGGGAATTAATGAGGTTGGAGTACCTCTGATGAATGGTTTTACCCTCTGAATTTATAGAAAATGTGGGAGGCCTAATTTGGAGACATCTATTAGGAGGTCTTTCATGACCAAATATTTGCAGTCTATTCACTAGATATATAATCGATATGAAGAGATAATTTCATTCACATTCAAGGAAGGAAAATAGCGGTTGTCATTTTTCATGAAAAGGTGTTAAAGGAGTAACAGAATTTATTATTTTTTGTACATCTTGGAGTGTCCAAGATGTATCATGTCTTCATAAATCTATTTTTGGGTTGGTATGAGACAAAGTATTATCATGTTTTTCTCATGATGCCTCACCTATTATTAAGTGGAGGTAAAAAATGAGGTGCCAACATGTTTCATAAAACACTATTAGTTTACATAATAGATTTGGGATGACATGTTGATGGAATTTATTACGGGGTTAAATCATCTATGATAGGTCATGAAGCTATTTGAATGAACAAAGAAGAACACACCATTTCTAATGTTACCCAAACATTTCATAAAAAAATATTACAACTTATTAGACTAATATTCGTCATATATAAATTTTATCAATTCCGGAACCATTAAATTTTTGTGACTTTGGAAACATTTTTACATAAACTATTAGTACCTAATATATCTGAATCATCTCACTCATAGTTCATCGTAGCTAGAACCATTCTTAGAAATGTCATATATAAAACCTTTCTTCATGTCCTGGGGAAATGAAAACATAATGAAGGGTGAGTTTATATTCATAGTATAGTTTATGAACAACATTACTATATAAGGGAATTTAAACAGGATCATAACAATTTATAATCATAACCATCAAGTCATAGATCATAATCATGATTCATTCCATAAATTCTGTTAGTTTATAAGACAAGTATCACAAATAATTCAAATAATATGATCTATTAAATAATAAAAATTGCATAAGATAATGTATTAAAATAGTGGTATATAGTAGAGTATAATTATAATCATATAAATATTATGTTAAGGTTATCCACAAATAGATTAGCCACAAGTTATTCTTAGACAAAACACCTGTGTACCAGCATTTGGCTATGGATAACCACCTTTTATAGTGGTTGGTCTTTGGATAACAGCCTTTATACCCTCTTTTATGATTGATATAACCTATCATGTAACCAAAATTATCATTAAACATGAATCATTAACTAATTAATTAGGGTAATATAGTGATACCTCCAATCACATAATCACAATACATTTATATGTATGACACAAGGTCCTGAAAATATTTATCAGTTCATCATACAATAACATGAAAAAAATATAATGATTCACATAAATATTTAATCACTGTAATTATAAAAAAATAGAGAAAATATAATATTGTTATCATAGGCTCTTATCCCATGTATAACATTAGTAACATTATTCTATGAAATCATTGATGAACCATTCCATTGAATGATAAAAAAACTTTTATTTAGAAGAAATTAAAATTTAAATTAAACATCACTTATATAAAATAATAAAAATTATTAAAATTAAATAGAATTATTTTTACTTGAAAATATCCTCATGATTTTTTAATTTATTATTAAATGAAATGAGTTGAAATGAGGTAAGAAAGTTTTTTAAAGTGGGTAACATTAAAAATTTGATTCTTTTCACATTTCCAATAATATTATAATAGTTTTTTTTGGAAAACATCAAAAAGATTCAATTTCAAAATTTTCATATAAATTCAACCATTTAAACAAAATTAACCTAAACCATAATTTTTGTATAATAAAAAAAATTCATGGAAACGGTTTAATGAATGTATGGACATAAAGGAAAATTATTCTAAACTGAAGAGAGAAATAATGACAGTTTTTATTAAAAATATTACGGTAGTATCTTGAGTATATAAATAGAGAAAATTTAAATGAAAATTTGTAATATCTATAAATAAATAGAGTAGAAGAACATTTATGACATTTTGAAGTGATATATCATATAATTACATCATCGTAAACAAAAGAATAAACAATCCTTATAAAAATGAAATTGTAACATAAAGAAATTACCTCATGTATCACATTAATTGTAAGATATCTAACATCATGTGTACTGAATTAAACTTTATTAAAATTTTATAAAATAACTATATTATTATATATAATATCATATAACTTTAACTTAGGCTATATCAACACCCAATTTTTATTAATTTTTTCTTAAATTAGTATTTTTTTGAGTGTTCACTATTTTATTTTTCATAAATGATTCAGTTATAATGTCCTTATAAATTGATCATGGTTTCATAATCTCAAAAATGTTAGTAATGATATAAATATAATATATATTTGCAACACACTATGATTTTATGATATATTTCTCTTCAAATAAATTTAATTTCTTTGGGGTTTTTTGATATATGCATACAGTATATAGTGATAACATAACTGTTAAAATGGAAAAGTGAATAAAAATATCCAATTAAAAAAATAAAAGGCATAAAACATGTATACATATAATAGATAAATGTTATATAATGAAAAATAAGTACTTGTCTTTTAATAAAATCATAATTTGTTTTAAAAATAACTTTTTCCTCAAAATGGGTTTTTTTGTGATAATATGATATAATTAATTTATTAAAAAATTATAAAATTAATTTTAAAAAATTTTACTTCAAATTTTTAATCATCAGGTCATAATTATAATAGAGTCTTATATTGAAAATATTCTGAAATTTCACTCTATGGTCATTAATATCTCCAAAAAATACCTAAGGATAAGAAGTTAATAAGTTGATATATAAATTTATATTGTTTTTATTGAGGTTGAGAGACAATCCCCCTTTATTAAACATCAGAAAAATTTCTCCACATTAAAAACTGGTAATAGAGGCAACACATTTCAAGAATGGCAAAAATTCCTTTAAGAAACAAGAAACCCATTCCATAATGGTCCCACAAGACCAAAGGGAAGAAAACATGAAAGTAAATACCAAATAATTCTTTATCACCCCACTTTCAAGAAAATTAATTAGTGAGAACTTTCATGGAGAATGTTCGTCCCCTCTATTAAGAAGTTTCACCATGTTGGCAAAATAACATGTCAAAGCACCTCTCCAGTCAACCTAAACATATAGAGAAGAGATGGTTGAAAGGTGCCAGCACACCATTCCCTCTTTTGAGCCACCCAAATGATAAATAATATTATGAAATCACATAAATTTAAACTTAAAAATACATAATAAGACTAAAAACACTAAGAAATATTCATATTAAGGTTCCCCCTCATCCATAAAAAATGATAATGAATGTCTAAAAGATGGGTGTCATCACACCCATCCCCCGTTCAAGGTCTTACATCCAACGAACATTAAAAATTTGGTACCAATATCTAAATTAAATGATGGATAAACCATCATAAATAATGAAATATGAGACCATAAGACAAGTTGAACCAATATGTAGAGAACCAGTTTTTTCATTGTAAGACTTTGAAATATTTTTATATATATTTCAAAATCTAGGGGATGAGATAGTGTGTGATTTTGAGGACTAATGTATTTCGAATTAATTTTATAAAAAATAATATATATATATATATATAATATAAAATGGGGGTAGTTATTAAAATTAAATTTCATAACTCACCAACAAAATCTCATATCAGAAATCTTGGACAATGGTTGAGTCTAAAATACAACATTTACCCTAGGCGTGACCGCAAATCAGTCAACGAGGGGAGTTTAGAATCCTCACTCATTTTAGGTAAGATCATTGGATTAATTAATATTTAAATTAATTAATTAATTAATTTTATACCTAAATTAAATTTTTATAAATATACATTCATGGAGATTCCCCCAACATGATCCTCATAGTCTTGGGATCTACCAAGAACTTATCATTCCTAATTTGTTGGGGAATCACCTAGAATGATGACGAAACGTTGGATCAGAGAATAATGGGATGAATTGAATGGAAAAACTTACTAAATCATTAGAAATCATATTATTCAATGATGAATTATCCAATATCATGGGTGGACTCCTCAATTCTGGGTTTACAACCTTGCTGATTAAACTGATTGAGCAGATTGGTCTGTTCTAATTGTGGTCTAAGAAGGTTCATACATATTGGATTAATTTGGTTTGGAATTTGTTTCTAACCATGGTATCTTTTTTTTTATCATTTTCCAAGAACCATTTCCCAATGATGGTTAAACCATTTATATGGTTTCCTTATCCCAAATTTTCATTGGGTTCATCCAAGGTATGAATCCACAGTCTCGGTTCAATATTTTCAGGCAGTACCAAGCCCGATAAAAACCCTTGAACAATAAGAAAAATGATAATTGAGGCTTGGATTGAAGAAATAAGTGATGATATGTGATTTCTTCAATAAATGAATGATAATTTCAATGATAGGAGATCTAATCATCATCATTTGAAGAGATTTAGGTATGCGGGATGAACTACGGATCTCCGAAGATCGACAGAATCTCTTTTTTTTGTCAAATGGTTTCCAAAAACAATAGATCTACTCTAGAAACACTATTCTCATGAAACGATAAGAATGAAATTTAAATGGTGTATCTTGAGTAAAGGTAGAAATATTATATCCATCAAACGTTGAAATACCTGACAACACACTATATACAAGGATTAACACAAGATGTGTAGCGCTTTAAGTGTGGTGTCTAGGGTTTCAAGAAATCATAATGATGTAATAGCTTTTAGCTATCCTATATTCCATGTACCTAATCATGGGTTGGATTATTCGTGTGATGGAAAACATGACTAGGACTCCATGTTTGAGTATACGACCATGTACCAGAGTACAGAGACATAGATAGAGGGCATGGGTATAACCATGTGTGAAGCAACAAATCTTGTACTAAAGTACTTGGACATAGCCAAAAGGCCACATATCTGTCTTGATTAGCTTCGAAACCTAGTTTAGTCTATAATCATGGAATGTACTACTACATGGATATGGATCCATGTACATGGTAGGGAAACCTCAAGGTTGTGGTGGGGGACCACATTCCAGGTGGGTCCCCTCACACACCATGTATCCCTTTGTTCCATTCTTGTAGATGTCAAGGTTATCTCTTTCATTTGAATTATGATTATGGATTGTGGGTAGAATATCCTATTTTTTCCAAATAAAATGATACTTTCACCTGGTTGTGGATTTTGAGATATGATGTCAAATGTTACAGTCACAAAATGTTGTTAGGTGATGCTAGATGATGGTAGTGATCATGCATGATCACCAAAGACTACCAAGTAGTACCCTCATGTATAGCTGGTCAGTTGAGTCCTTAACAACAACCGAGTAGTACACTCCAATAGTGCTATGAAGTAGAGTCCTCGGTGACTACTGAGTACTGGCCTATATTAAATCTAGGAAGTGGATTCATCAATGACTATCACATAATACCCTCTAGTGTAGATGTGTAGTGGGTTCCTCGATGAATACCGAGTAGTACCCTCTAGTAGAATTAATAATTGGATTCCTTAAATACTACCAAGTATTACCATCCATTAGATCTAGTAAATGGATTCATTGATGACTAAAGAGTAGTTCCCTACAGTAAATATTGGAAGTTGATTCCTTGATGACTACTGACCGTTACCCTCTAGTAGAGTTAGTATGTGTGTGTGAAAAGTCTATCACAGTGGATCCCTCATGTTTTACTAGTGAATAAGTCCTCTACTGAGAGAGTATGGCCCCTATAATATGTGGTGTATTGATAATGTGTTGTTTTACTTGGATGTTTACTTCTAGGAATGACGTGCGAGATGTCATGTATTGTTGGTTGGATTTTGAAACTATTGGATACTCTTTTTCTTAGGCTGAGATATGAGATGTAGATCCCCTTAATCTCTCAATATTGTGTCTTTGGATAGAGTGTGTATGTATATATATATATATCTTATTCTATATCTACACCTAATATTTTGTTACTCACATTCAATGAGACATTAATACGTGTAGGTCATGTGACATGCTTTCCATTTTTAGCCTCTCAATGTTGGATGAGAATACACTTCTACTATAGGTGGTAAAGACTGAACATTTAGTTCATCTAGGCATCATGTGGAGACCCCTGTGCTCAGATGATGTCACATAAATTCTTTGTTTGGGTTGATCTATTCTCTTTGAAATTATCTTGAATCTACTATATTTATATTCTTATTGAATCTCTTACTTATCCCACTTCGTCATATACGAAGTCATAATGGGTATGTATATAATAAACATGCATGGGATTTTCCTACATGTTTCATGTCTTATGAAGTTGACCGATAGGTCGGTGGTTACTTTACATGAGTAATGGATACATGGTACTTTGGACCATGTATGGTGGTCACGTATTAGGATTCATTGTTTGGGCCCTCTCAATGTTTTTCTTTTTAATTTTTTTAGTTTGGGACATTATTCTGGTTGGGCATATACTTTTTCCAATTTACTTTTTAGTTTTCAGAATCATGCACTTTTACACCATAGAGGTTATGTATGTCTGGTTAATATTCTAGCTTTTTGTATCTTTTACTCTTTCCCTCTAAAATTTTACATCATGAAAGTTTTCTATTTCTATAGTGGTACTTTATAAAATTATTACACATGTTCGTTATTCATTCGGTGATGGAGGCCACCCCTACCCTATAGTGGTGGGCATGGTGCAGTTGTAGATAAGCCCCCATCTTGTGTCAGGAAGTGAGATACTGGTATAAAAGGTGGGTTTCTCCTTGTGATGGTCTTTGTAATAGTCCCATTATGAGGGATTGGTTAGTTTTATATAAACGATGTAAAAAATTTCTCGAGTGAGCCTCATAGGAAAGGGAGTCTAGTGATGGTGTGGGTAGCTAATGTATCCATTAACTATGACCATGACTACCTACTTTTTCACATAGCATACTAATACATTGGTTGCAGGATTTAATGGTACATGAATCATATAGGATCGAATATTTGTCTTTCCTTCTTGAGTGAAATCACAATTTGTTGTTATATATAAATATATATGCTCATCTCGTCAGGGTATGTCTTGATAAATATCTAGATTCCTCCATGATGAAATCCACTCAGGATAGAAGTTCTAGATCATGAAGATGATTCGATGGAAGATGAAGCCTTTGTTTAGGGTCCATCCCATTATATTATTCCTCTTGGTGGGCAGGTAGTAGCACCTCCACCTGTCGAGCAGCATATCATTTCAGTAGTGCAGGATGAGGATGTTTGTAGGTAAAGTGCACTCCAAGAGATCCAACACTAGATGTTGCAGAGAATCCATATCAAGCTAGATCATTAGGTAGTAGACAATTGGATAGGTAATGTGGTCTATATCATTAGGCTTTTCAGACCCTAACATATCATGTGTTTGCACTAGAAGATGTCATTTTCCATGAATCGATTGTGAATTTGTAAATACTTGTCCAAAAAAATAACAATGAATCAACAATATCATCGACCAACTTAAAACTACTATTATGTGGGGAGTACTGCCCTTATTTCTAACACATGTTTAGGATTAAGGAGATACTTGAGCTTCAATAGGGATGGATAATGGTGGATGAGTATGCAACTAGGTTTACATACCATACCCGGTACACCCTTGAAATAATATGTGATGGATACTTTCAAGCATGAAAGTTTGATAAGGGACTCCACAGTGAGATATCTACCAGTTTCGTACCCTTTCTTATCACCACCTATGTAATGGTTCTGAAGTGGGAACTAATGATAGAGATATTTCTATTAGGGGGATGTCAGATATATAGAGTTTTAAGTGGGGATCACTGAGCTGAGATGTCAGTAGTAGCTAGAAGGCACCTGTCAGCAGGATCTCAGCATAAGAAGTCCTTTTGCAATCAGGATCAAGCATGTGGTCATGCAGTGCTAGGATAACGTAGATAACTGGGGTGTCTCAGAGTGGTTTAGTCTTATTCTTATTATATGCTAAGTCCCATCGCACATGACTTCTCGACCAGAATTACCATGGAGCATAGGCATGGCACTGATGGACCACCACAACTTAGGTAGAATCGTGGTTCGGAATATCCAAGGTGAGGATAGGGTGTTCCAAAAATAGGCATAGCATGAAGAGTAGAAGTTGGAGTTATGGGTGGTGGATTCTACTATAAGATCCTTCTTCCACCACCACCAGGTAGCCCATGTTTGGATCAGGGATATAATGGTCAGGGCTATAGATATATGCTGTATTGGGTTGTTTATGATTCCACAATGCACAATATGATTAAAGGTGTGAACTATGTTTATTCTACTCTTTATTCTGTATTATTAGACACTAGTTTAAATAATTCCTTCATCTCTATTCTCATCATTTGATAGATTGATCTCCAAGTTTAGGTGCTACCGTAGTAGCTTGGTCCAGAGGTTCCTACAGGGGATTCATATTCTATATCTTTTACCTACTAGTAGTACAAGTTATTTATTAGCGGAGATAGGTTCAGGTTGGTACTTTTGGTCATCACAGTGGAACCCTATGATTTAATTTTGGGTATGGATTTTTTTCCCATGGTATGAGACCAAATTTATATTAAACTCATACAAGTCATATGTATACGATATGATGGGATGAGATTATCCTATTCTGGAGAGGGAGATCCCATGTAAGGGAGAACATGTTCTATATGTACTGGGAGGAACCTCGTAACCCCTCAGTTTGTGAGTATATCTAAAAATTTAGTAGGCATCTTACGAATCTATATTCTTTTAATTGTGGATGAATAAATCAGAGTCTTATATGAGGAATTTTTAGGACTAACTCTACGGTAGGATATGGAGTTTTTCATTGACATGAATCCTGACATAGAAATTATATCTTCAGTAAAATATTGGATTGTCACAAACAATCTCTGGGAGTTGCAGCTATAATTATAGGACCTTCAAGAGAAGGGTTTAATCAGACCCAGTGTGATCCCGTGGGAAAATCTAGTTTTGTTCATAAAAAATGTGGATGATAGTTTGCAGATTTACATGGATTATCATCACCGGATGAAGGAAACAATAAATAAAAACTACCCATTTCTCTGGATTTCTGACCTATTTGACTGGTTGTGATGTACAATATGGTTCTCATAGAAATATCTCCGCTCTGGCTACCACCAATTTAGGGTTCATGAGGATGATATTCCATTACTAGCATTCCGATGATGTATAGACACTTGGAGTTCTTAGTGATGCCCTTTGTTATGAAAAATTCCCCCATAGAGTAATGGATTTTATGAAAAAATTCTTCTAACAGTACATGGACCAGATTGTAGTGGTCTTTATCAAAGACATACTCATCTAATCTATATCATAGGAGGAACATTCTAAGCACTTGAAGATGGTTCTAAATTTTCTTCAAGAAAACCATCTTTACAGAAATCTCATGATGGTCAAGTTATAGATTCATGAGGTTCACTTTCTATGGAATGTAATTTCTGATCATGGTTTAGCAATAGACCCAACGAATATCCTTGTAGGGATTTCTTGGGAGCCACCCGAGAGTGTGTTATAGGTGTGGAGATTTCATTACTTTCCAGGGTACTATAGGGTATATTTTGAATAATTCACTATAATTATATCAACATTGACCTCCCTAACATGAAAATGGAATCTATTTATTTGGTTTGATCAGTTCTAGAGGGCCTTTTATGAGTTGAGGTTGAGGATAATGACTGATCATGTTTAGAGACTATCATAGGAGGGCATGGAGTACATATTGTATTGTGATGACTCAATAGATGGTCTTGATTGCATGTTAATGTAGCAGTATAGATTTATTGTATATAGAGTGAGTTAATTGAGACCCCATGAGTATAACTATGTGACCCATGACCTATAGATATTTATGGTCATCTTTACACAGAGATACATGAACTAGAGATGGTGACTCTTGTTTGAGATTCTATAGGACTATTAATTCAAAATAGTGTAAACCTTTGGGAAGGGAAACATAGTAGTATATGAACTTAGTAGAAATTCCCCAACTTTCATGATAAAGGAGGATTATAATAATATGTCCTCCTTGTAGATAACCATAGAGGAGATGAAGGGCATAAAATTTCAATAATCAATGGGGTTGACACCCCCCCCCCCCCCGCTTCACCGGTGAGTGAGAGAGTTCCATCTGGGAGATATCCACTATTAGGTCTTACATGACCATATGTCCATAGGTGACTCTCCAAATGTACATTCTTAATAAGGAAATCATGTCATATTTTTCTTGGGGTGGACAGTTGTTCCATTCATGATGTAGGAGAAGGTGATGCGATAGTTCCACACATATCCACTAGATGTACATCCTATTGTGAGGAATATGTATAGAGACCATTGTAGGTATTTTTGGTGGTATGGAATGGTAGGAAATGTAGTTGAGTTCCTCTCTCGATGCCTCAATTGTTAGAAGGTGAAGGATTAGCACCATGTTCTGGAAAGTTTTTTATATCCCAGTGATCTTCTAGAGTGGAAGTGGGATGGAATGTCAATAAGCTTTGTGACAGGGATTCTACGTATAGTGAAGAGACATGACGTCGTCTAGGTGAGAGTTGAATGAATCGTGAAGTTTGAACATTTCCTTGCAATTACGGATTAGAGTTCAGTGGAGTATTTTGGGAAGTTATATGTATGAGATATCATTCAACTTCAAGGAGTTATCTTGACGATCTTCTCAGATCAAGACATGTGGTTTACATCAAGATTGTGGATAGTCCTATTAGAGGAATTCAAGGCCCAAATGATTAAGATTACATCCTTTCACCCCCATATAGTTTGGAAGATTAAAATCACTATCTAGGTGTGGGAGGATATTCTGAGGGCATGTGTGTTAGGATTCTATTGAAGCTGGGAGGATCACTTTGCCTTGGTATATTTTTTATATAATAATATATACCAATCTACTATCATCACAGATCCTTTTTAGGACCTTTAATAGCGACCATGGGGGTCACCCATTTATTGGATAGTGATTAGTGAGACAACTCTTATTGGCCTAGAGATAGGGTAGGAGGCATCAGAGAATGTCAAGGTATTCCATGAGTAGATGACGATGTCCAAAACTAGAGAAAAATATAACATGGATTGCCATCATAGGCCCTTAGAGTAGGAATAGGGATACCAAATTTTCTTGAGAGTCTCCACTTGACTAGGATTTCGGAGGTTCCGTAAGGGAGAAATGTTATCCCCAAGGTTTGTCGATCCATTCAAGATCATACATAGGGTTAGTGAGGTTTATTATGTCCTTTACATATCCCCTTAGGTGGAGCGTGTTAACAACATCTTCCACATGTCACAACTGAGGAGATATATGGATGATCTCACACACGTCGTTGACTAGGCTGAGATGGACATTAAGGATGCATCCCCCATTGAAGAGAACCCAGTGGAAATTGAGGATCAACAAGAGAGGACCTTACATGGATGGAGAACCCCCTTGATTTTTCTATTGTGGCAGCATTGAAATGTGAAGGAAAGTTCATTAGTGTGGGAGAGACATGTACGTGATCACTATCCAGAGTTGTTTTCTAAGTCATTCATTTTCAAGGATGAAAATTGTAATGTCTCGGATTTTCCTTGTATTATTTTTAGATATTATATGGAATGATTTTGAGACTAGGTTCTAAGACGTCGTGTGATTATAAGGCCTAATTCACATGGAATAAATGTATGAAAAATATTAAAATATTTAATAGCACACGTGAGATGTTTTCCAGAAAAAATTAGAATTACTCTTAAATGGGTTCCCTGGTCAAAAACTATGAGAGAAACATCGAGTTCAGAACCATGGAATTACCCTAGGAATGACTAAACATTAATCGGCATGGTTCGTTTGTGGAAAAATCTTTCTAGGATGTAAAAGGAATAAAATAATTTATTACAAAATTATTTTTGACACAATGACATTTACATTATATTTATCTTCATATTGGAAATCCATGGTTATCCACATTACCCTGGAGATACTAGAGGACCTCTAGAGAGAACAAGAGAGAATTCTCTCATGGGAATGACAACAGATCAATATTAGATCACAGATTGTTGCCCCAATTGAATCTATGGAACTCTTCCAAGATAGAAAGTTATTCGTTCTTTATTGGCAATCGATCCAACTATAGGTAAGGGTATGATTAATTTTTTAATTCCACGTTATTGATTCCTATGACCAAAATGGACTAATATATGAATAGATTAGCCTACGGGTTGATCAGATTAGTAGGATGGGATTTGATTATATATTATTGGGATTTATTTTATGTGCTTTTCTAACCTGAATCCACTGATATTGATCGTTGGCCAAGAAGTCTTTTCCAATAATGATAAAAAAAAATTCATGTGCATTTCTCCATCTGTTCTTTACATTCTTCATCGTTGGAACTATGTGGTTCTTGGATCGACATTTCCAGGTGGTTCCAAACATGATAGGACCCCCATATTAGATGTGAATTGACAATCGAGGCTCGATCTATGTATATCAGGACCCGAGGATCTCGAATCTATGACCTTTTTGAATCGAAGGAGGCATAGTTGTCTGCAGAAGGGGCCAACAGTGTGGCGACGATGGCTGTAATTTAGCATGATATGTGGTGGTAGACTGTGTGTGGGTGGTGGTGATAGGAAAGATGCCAGTGGTAGTGGAAAAAAGACGCAGAATGGGCCAGGATAGTAGGTTGAGTTAGGCTGATGGTTTGGGTTGGGTCAATTCGGTGGGCTGGGCCTGGCCCGGGATGGACCCGAGTCTAATCTAGGGCAACCGAGGTTAAGCAGGGTTGAAGAAGACGATGAAGGTTGACTATGGATGTAGTGACTATGTGGCCATTCCATGTGGTAAGTCGACCGACCCTACTAGTAGTTGGACCTAGCATGGTGGATGGTCGGTAGGACCCCTATAGGCCAGCGGGAAGTTTCAGTCAATCAAGAATATATCCAAAATATAGCATCCAATTAGAGAGCTTTCTATGGCATTAAGTCCCAAATGTTGGGATTGTCATCGGGAGACAAGTGGTGAGTTTTTAGTTTGGACCAATATCGGTTGATAGTGTTCCCTTGGTCCTTTATTTGAGGGACCAATATGGCATTACATTCACATCACGGTATTGTAATTCCCTCTAGATGACAAGTTGTAGATAGTGTATGTTATCCTTACTAAAGACTAGACTGTGATCCTCTATCTTCCAAGTGGAGTTATTTGAATCGTGAAACCCCCTTGAGTAGGGTGTTGATCCTCCATCGAGCGGGCCACATTGGTATGGTCTAGGGTATCCCCCAGTTATTCTAGGTGTGATCCCACACATCACGGGTTACTCGAGAATGTGTATGTGGCATCTTCCAACCAGTTTTGGGTAGGATACATGGTATCCCCCAGTCAGTTCTAGGTGTAACACCTTTTATGTGTATCATATTCTTCCCTGAAAAATGTATTCTCTTTGGTCAGGGCCCAAATATGCTATACCTCTTCGTTGAGTGTCAGTAATGATATCATGTATCATGGAGTGATTTTTCCCCGAATGAGAATGATTGAGAAGAATCATATGGATGGCATTTTGTTATGATGACATGATGGTGTGGTGTCTCTATTGAGTATATCTGTATATTCTTATTATATGTGTTTTAGACATATACCTATATAGAGATAATTATACTTTTCATTGATGTATTGATTTGTGGTCTCAAGGTGTCCAATTGAGTGTTGTTATACTCACACCTACATAGGGTTTTCCCGCATGTGTCTTGTCTTGAGTAGATGATAATCCTTTTGATGGATTCCTACACAGACCAGGACTAGGTGATGCTTAGTGATCCGGACAGACCGAGGTGTGTTCCTGTGTCTTTCAAACAGCAGTCCCAATACAATTAATTTCATGTTGGACTTGTGTTACATACTCTTTATAGTGGAATTTTATTTGATACTTTTTACTTTCTATCACTTTTAATTTCCCACTCTACTATAGGATCTCAGTGGTATGCATGCATTATTTACTTAGTGGTTTCTACATTTTAGCATTTTATGTCTTGAAGATGTGTGCATGTGAATGGGTACTTTAGTTTAATGCCTCTCATTTGTGGGATGTGCCTACTTCGTGCTAGTTACCATCCCCTAGACTATTGGAGGAAATATTTTGTTAGTCATGGAAAGGGCCCCTCTGGGATGGATCATGATAGATTGGTATCAGAACAGGTCGGTTCTACTTTTGGATAGGGAGACTGTGATATTGGTTTGGGGAAATAGTGTTAATTGTTTAATGTTTGGATTTCAAGCTAGGGAATCCATTGGTGGTGTGGCAACTGATGTATCCATACACCAGGACACTAATTAGATAATTTTTGATGTGGTACATGAAAACACTTGTTGAAGGGAAACATAATGGTATAGGAATCATATAGGATTGGTTGTATTGTCCATTTTTTTCTTAATTCATCTCTTCAGATATACTCAATTGATCTTGATACATCTTGTTTTATTTCAGGATGACTCCACGTAGACAACGAGCCATGATTTGTCTTTATGATAATGAAGATGATTTGACTAGTGATGTCACATCAGTATAGGGGAATGTACGTTATATAGCTCCTCTATGAGGTTTACCAGCTATACCACCACCTATCGAGTATCATCTACTACCATCACTACCATCTGAGGATGTAGGCATGTCGATTGTGTTGCATGAGTTTCAGAGGCATTGACCTCCTAGGATTCGAGATGAATCAAACCCCAACATGGATGAGATTGGCTAGAGGCAGTCACTTTTAATTTTTACCTAGTGAGGATTCCTATGAAACATATGTCAGCCCTTTATATGAGTCTTCTTTAGGGATCTATGGGGTGATGAGGGAGGTTGGTGACCCAGTCACACAATGAGACAACACTCACTTTGGAGGAATTTTAGTAGCTCTTTAGGGAAGATTTTTATCCAACCAAGTTGCGATCAGTATGCATATAAGAGCTTATGAATATATAATAGGGTAGTTTGAACATGACAAAATATTCAGTAATGTATAATGATCCTTCACACTACTCCTTAAATATTGTACGAGACCAGTTATTCAGGTCTCAAACCATCGAGAATGGATTACGTAAGGATATCATGGAATCAGTTGTATCCCTTATAATTCCTACCTATTTTATGGAACGTTACTGAGCCATACATGTGGAGAGTTTTCTAACATAACATACACTCGTAGTGGGAGATAGTAGTGGGAACTGTGTAGTTATGACCTACGCAGCACGTAGCAGATAGGAATCACATGGATCAAAGTGGGTCGGGAAATTCAAGGGGTGATCCAATGACACAAGTTCAACACAACAGTGTTCCCATGGTGTCTTGAATTAGCCTAGAGATAAATGTTTTTAGTCTTGCAGTAGTTGGGGACATTTGGCATGGGATTTCCTAACCCATTGTACAGCTTGTTGGGAGATGGTTGAGGGAACAAAAAAGTAGAGACCGAGAGAGGAGAAGGTGGTATATAGGGTGGAGGATCTGGAAGAGTGTTAGGCAGGGTAGCAAGAGGTGGTTGGAGGTTCGACCTATTATTAGCACCACCCTAGGTGGTCCATGACTGGCTTAAGGATCCAGTGGGCTGAGACGAGGCTAGATGTAGGCAACAACAGATTTTGACCATGAGGAACTATGGATGATACGAGGTGTGATCTTTTTATTTCCCACCGTAGATGTAGTTTTAATAGAAAAATGTTCTATTTATTCCACTCTTCCCATGATCTTTGTTCGGGACTCAGATATTAATGTTGAACCATTCACACGACCCTTACGCATTGATACTCCTACTGGAGGAGGATCCATTCTCACACACTAGTTCCAACTATGTGACCTGACTCTTGGAGGTGAGATTTTTCGTTGGTATATCTTGGTAGAGGAAATGATGCTTTATGACTTCATTCTTGGTACGGAATAGTTATCCAATGTTCTGGATCAAATTGAATTTTTTAGGCGAAGATTGTGGTGTGTCTATAGTGATGGAACCATGTTTTCCTTTTTTGGTGAAAAGGAAACACAGGAAGAATAAGATAGACTCAAACATAGGAGGGTGAATTTAATTACTCATCAGTTGGATAGCATCACCCGGGGTGTAGTGGATGATTTGAGTCCTCAGTTCCCTATTGTGGAGGTAAAGTACGAGGACATCTTTCCTGATGATATTCTAGGTCTACCTCCCAGTATGGAGATGGACTTCTACATTGATCTACACCATTGGAAAACATTGATATCTACACATGCATATAAGATGGAACCCAGAGAGCTTCATGAGTTGAGGGTACAATTGAAGGACTTGCAGATGAAAGAATTTATGAGACCCAGTGTTTCACCTTGGGTAGCCCTAGTTTTCCCTTCCAATAAGGAATATGGGATCCAGAGGTTATGTGTGGGTTACCTGCAATTAAACCAGGTGACTATGATTAACAAGTATCAACTACCAAGGATAGATGACCTATTTGATGAATTAAAACGGGTGATATGGTTCTCAAAGATCAACATTCGATCAGGATATCACCAACTATGAGTACACTATGAGGATATACCGAAGACGACCTTCAGATGTCATTAAGATCACTATATGTACATGGATATTTAATTTGGCATAAAAAACCCTGCAAAAATGCTAATGAGACTCATAAACCAAATCTTTTATCCTCACATATATAGATTCATGGTGGTCTTTTTCATTGAAATTCTAGTTTATTCTATATCTGAAGAGGATAATGAAAAATTTTTATTATGGTCCTAGAAACACTTCAAGAAAACCAGCCTTAGGGGAATCTCTCAAAGTTTCAGTTTTGGATTCGAGTGGTCTAATTTTTGGGACACATCATCTCATAGGATGGAGTTGTTGTGGATCTAGCGAAGGTTGAGGCGGTGCTATCTTGGGGGCCACCCAAGAGTGTTACAAAGGTTCAGAGTTTTTGTGGATTTGTAGGGTAATATCGAGGGTTTGTACCCGACATCTCTCGGTTGGTAGAACCATTGCCACATTTGATAGAAAAGGGGAATCTTATCATTTGGATTTAAACACCCTGACCCCTGTTACCCGAAGTCGGTGAAATATACTAATACATTGTCATCATTACAAATAATCCAGTCCCCAAGGACCGATCAGTTCAGTAGTCTTGGAAAATATATTACATACTTGAATGTTACATTACACATTCAAAAATAAAAAACAACATAAAAAATCGTTTTATAACTCCATTATTCTTCTATATTAATCCATCATATCAATCATAATACACTTTTGGAATCCTGAGAAAACAAAACATAAGAAATTTGTGAGCTTAGATGCTCAGTAAGGGTAAATAATTTAGCGGAAGCTATAATATTTTATGGAAGATGTGTAATAAAAATGACTGCCTTTTAAACATAAAATTGAACATAATATGGTAAAAATAAATCAAACATTACCATATAAACAAGCCCATGGATATTCTACTAGTCAAATAATCACATGTAATAACTAATTTCATAACAAGGGAGTGCATAATGTCCAACATCATATCCACATAGTCAAGGCCTCGTGCTAAGACTACAAATAAAAATTTTGTAAAGGACTTTTTCCAAGACACTAATTTGTATTATGAGGCCTACCAATGCATCAAGGGGCTGTAGTAGGCCTCACCCATCACTTACTATGTCCAATGCATTCCTTATATTAAAAGAGTGAAACATAACAAAAAACATTCTTATTAAAACTAGCATAAGAAATGTCAATAAATCAATTCTAAACCATGAATGGTATAAAAAAACATCCATAGTAAAACATATTATAATTCATTAAATACAATATATAAAAATTTATTATAATAAATAAACCTCCATCATGAATATTATCTAGTAAAGGATGTTGACATAGTTAAAATGATAAGTAAAACTCTTTGAGAGAAATATACATTTTTCATGAAATCATTTAAAAGTCACACGATTTAGAAAGGAATACATTTAAAAGATATTTTTTAATCAAAGTGTCCCATACCACATTGAATCATTGGAAAGGAATTAATATTTTAAAACATTCATGTCCAAATAAAAAAAATCCTTAAAACTAGTTTGAAAACATGTTCATTAATGAGAATGATTTAAAAGAATAAATATTTAAACCATTTAAAATAATATTTTAGTTAAATATTCCCATAAAATAATCCTTTTGAAAATTATTTTATGAAACATGGACATGGATAATAAATATTTCGCAGAAAAAATATACACATAAACAATCTCGAATAATAATGAGATTGAGGAATTAACCCTTACCTTGTACTTCCCTTTAGTCGAGGGTACATTTAACCTCTTATATAATAACAATATTATGTTATTAAATTATAATTGAACGATATTAATATTTATGATATCGTATATGATTCATTTATGACTTTATACTACCCATTAAATAATAATTTCTTTATTAAAGTTACATTTCAGATAATAATTACTTTCTTTATAGTATGTGTTTTTACATGTTATTCTTGATTGTATCAGATAGATAATGATTTAAAAACTTCCAGAATATAAAACATTGAATATATATCAAAAATATTCATAATAAAAACATTTATAATAGATATATATATGAAATGGAAACACCGTTCATGGAGACTCTAGTTTCTATGTATGCATGAATGTTGTTTCTGTTTTCTTATTGTATAGTATGGTAGTAAGTAAATGAAATATACTTATCTATATAAATATATATCATTCCAATATCAATTTTATTTCATATATCTAATTCTTAATCAATGTATATATATATATATAGTAATAAAAAATTGAATGGTGATCGTTGAAGATGAATCTCATCGCGTCATGAAGACGGTAAGTTGTACGTATGCATGAGTGATAATATCATTCTATCGATGGTAAATGGGGTTTAATTTTATGGTATATTATATATAAAGATTAATTAACATGTTATATTAGTTATTTATATTAATTACACTCATTATTATTCCCATCCAAATAATGTAGTGTTGAATAACAAACTACACCACGACGTGGATATAGTAAGTCGTATGTACACATGTATGCTGACATTGTCATGCATAGGATGGATAGAATAATGAATAAGGTTTTACATTATTTATAACAAAATCATAGTATGTAGAAGTTACTAGAGTTATTATTTTAGTATGGAAATAAAAAATAAATAAGAAGTGGAAGAAGAAGAAAAGAACTTTGAAATAAGCGATGAAATAATTACATCTTCTTCGGGTGTTTTCCTGTTGATTTAAACAAAATGGCTCATTCAGTTGGATTTTTAAATAACGTAAGGCCTATAGGTTGAAGTGAGGGTAGTTGGGAGAATATTTTAGCTGGGTCTGGCCGATACAAATGGATTTGGAGGTGTGAATTTGAGATAAGGGGAAGTGCCCTTTTATATGAGAGGTGAGGGACACTTTAGGATAAGCTTGAAATTTTAATTTATTATAAAATCATTTTCGGTTTCTACTAGCTCCAAATAGTTTTATTGCGAGGATAAGGTGGGGATGGGTCTAAATCATATAAAAAAGTAGGTTTTATAAATTTTTATGTCATCATATTAACTATATCTTTTAGATGTAACTCTTAGATAAATAGTTTAACTTTTACCACGCCTTCTTGTATTTTTTATATTACATGGTTAATGAAAATACTATAAAATTACAAGAGAACCTCAACTGGTTCATTAATGACATATATACCTTATATAATTCCTTTGTCTAAACCCTAAATTTTTTAAAAAATTATATCATTTAATAAAATATTATTTGTTTTTTAAACTCATTTATGTCATTTTTGACACTATTTATTATTCATTTTTTATTAATGTCATCAATACTTAATTACTTCACAAAAAATACATTTAATCAACCCTAAAATTCCTTGTTCACCTAAAAAATTTGTGGATGGAATCAAAAGTCTCATTTTAAAATTATTTTGATATTTATAAAATCAATTATTTTAATCTTTCATTAATAAGGTAATTACTGCATCATCATTGTGTTATAAATAAATTTAATTATTAAATTTCTAAATATTATAAGTAAAATACCATGAGGTAGGATATATTTTAAGATTTATAATTAATATATATAGTCAAATTTATATTTTGTATAACTCTATATTAAAAATGGTTTAGTTAAAAAAATATGAATTTAACACTTTTAAGGATTATTTAAATAAAATATTATAAATGTCCTAATCTGATCCAAGTGGATCCAAAAAGGTCATATTTTTTTCATAAGACCAATTTTTGTGGAAAAACACTTATCCAATAGAATTAGGACATGTTTTGGGATAATTTAAAATTACTATAATATTGGTTTTCCCTTTAATTACCCTATTTACTTCTAACCGCGGAAAATAAAATTCAAAAGTTACTATTGAAAAAATTATTTTCATCCCATTTAATCACATTTTACTTAATGATGACAACTTTCCCTGTTGGATTTTTGAAATTCCATTCATAGATGCTGTAAAATTATGTTTTATGCAAATTTGCAAATGTGCCTATAAGATGGGTAAAAGGCGTTAAAAAAGTTAAATAAAAGTTTATTTCCAGTATTAATATAAAAATACTCAAATGAATTTAATTGGAAATACATATGTATTATTTATATATTTTTTCTTTAGGATAAAGATTTAATTAAAAATAAATATTTAAATGAAAAATTCGGTTTTTATCTATGACGCAGTGATTTCGCTATTCCTTAAAATTGAATGTTATCAAAAAAACACCAAAAATTCACCCAAAGTTAATTTTGACACTATAAATTTATAAATGATGTAAATTTTACCAAATTAAAAACATATTAGTTTCATTAATTAAATTGAAATTAATTCCCATTGTCACAACCAGAAAGCGGGTTTTTACCATGTAAAAATTATCAAAAGATTGGCATATGTTTTTGTACAATTTAAATGTGAAATTACATACAATGACCTAAATTATATTAAATAATAAAAATTTAATCTAGTGACACTTTCAAAGAACTCAAATTTATATTTTAACATTAAAAATTATTTCAATTAAAAAATATGTTTTTAATCAAAATATAGTATTTTTCATTATTCATCACAATATGAAATTTATCAGAAAAGTAACAAATATTTATCCAATATAAATTATAATGTTCTTCTCCTAAAGAAGAATTGAATTTCATTTAATTTATTTTATTAATGTTTTACATAAAGTATTGAAAAAAATTCAATTAAAAGGCGGAAAAATAGTATTTTTTTCCAAAATACTTTGTTTATCTGTAAAATTTAATTTGTCCTTAAATTGTCTCTAAGAAACACAAAAAATTATTTTTAAAATTATATAGGATATATATAAAATTAAAAATGTGGTTAATACTATTCATAACAGCTTTTTAAATGGCTAGTTTGATAGGTCATGATGCGCTTGAACTCGGTGTGGCATGTAGTGCAAACTATTAAATTACTTTAAAGAGGTAACGTACTATGAAATATTGGGGGGTTTACATTCTTCCATCCTTCAATAAATTGCATACTCTCAATTTGAAATTTCTCTTCGAAAAAAAAGGTTGAAAATAAAAAAATATATTTGTGGAAAACCCACATCGGAAATAGGTAAAATAAAATTTAGTTTTAATAGGAGGGAAAGGGAAATGAAAAAGTCGCCACCAAATATGGAATTATAATAGGATAAAATTTTTGGAAATTAGAGAAACATAATTGGAGGAAAATGTAAATATTTGTTGGGATTTATTGAGGTAATAATTCAAAAACAAGAGAACAATAAATCGAAAATTGAGGGCCTCAAAGACATAAATCTAAGATAACGATTTAAACTATCATTAGTTCAAAAAAACATAAGGTATTAGGATAACAAATTTTTGGATTTAAAATCAATTCCCTAATGTTTAAGGAAAAAAAACTTGACATTTAGAGTTTCAAACTTTAACTATTTTCTTCCACAATATCATCTTTTACACCTAAAGATTATATAACTCAAAAATATTATATTTATCCTAATCCTATAGGGTTCAAAAAAATGCATTTATAATTTATCTATAAAATAATATAAATAATATATATTATACAAACCTATACATCACGTAGAAAAGTGGTAGGTGATTCACTCTTTTCACCATTCGGTTGTGGTTTCATGTTTCACGGCCTCGACAGATGTGATGGGTTGTCTCCTGACCTCCAGGATGACCTTTTTATAACAATCTAAAAATAATTTTACGAAATTTTTTACCCTTAAAAAATAGTATCCATTTTCCAACTTAATTCACTATAACCTTTAGACTTATCCAAAGTACTTATTTCAAAAATCACATTCCAAAATTTATAAGGAAGGTAATCATATTGAAGATCTCTTTTTCCATTTAATAACGTGTGAATACCATAATCATGTATTCTCTTAAAACATGTTAACAACATTAATTACTATAAAACCTTATTGATTACATTTAGGCTCCTTTATTCCTCATATAATAATTGATATACTCTTTATATCAAAAAAATGTGGTAAACTCCAACCATGATGGAATAAAAAAATAATTAATTAGTTTCAAAGTAATCAAGAATATCCAATATAATTGGTCCAAATCAATCATATCTTCTTTGGAAATCATTATCTTAATTTAAGAAATATATTAAGGGTTATATTTCCAATGAACATATATTTTCCAAAATGTATAACTTGAAACTATTCCACTTTACATGGTACCATAAAATCTCAAATAATTAATGAAAACATATTGCAGTACAATCCTTATATACTTTATAAATCTTATAACATGAACATCATTAATACAATACTCAAATGACAAAATTCTTTAATAACAACTTAATAACACTAATCATTCCTCTTAATATGTGGTAGTATCATAACATGATTAATATCCAATAGCATCATTTGGGGTACAGTCTGATGATTGGGACATTGATTCACGTAGTGTCACAACTCCTTTCAGATAAAACATTGTACATTTGAATCCTTTTTCTTACCCTTTCAATCATGAACATGGTGTCCTTTTTCTATACACTTATAACAAAGTAACATTCCTTTAAATCACTTCCCAGGGTGATTATTTCAATAGTTATATCAAATGGGAAAATACTTCTTTCCCTTTTTCCCTTTATCCACCATTCTATTTACCATCCTCTTCTTCTATTTCTTCCCTTCAAATCCATAGGAGTTTGAGAATTCAATACTTATCTTATTAACACATGGTATTGTTTCTTCATATGTTGATAATACATGAGAGACTATTTCACTTATAAATTTTGTCTTGAAACCATTAAATATATGATCATTTTTACTATTTTGATCATGTGTATTGCTAGAGTTCTCATTCCTTCAACTGAGATCCATTTCTAAATAACTACATACACTAGGTTAGATCATATCATAATTTATAATACATAAAATATTAAATGTTTCATCATTAATTGAATATACTAAAACATATAGTATCTTAATAATAAAAATGGATTCATTTTTGACATATTTACTCATAAATCATTCATAATGGCTTTTAAAGAAAATGTTAATTATCCTAAGAATATCCCCCGGGAGTGTAAAACCATATCCACATTAAGGCCCATGGTCATGTACTGGGATACCCTTATCAAGAATGAAACTCCTTGTAGGAGTTTTCAATCCTAGATACATACATTCCTGAACCAATTCCACTAGTAGTATCTAGACAGGGATGTATGTCTTAGAAAAACCAAATAATCCATACTTTATAAAAAACTATTGGGTTCTTCTATTCATATTTTTCAAGCCTGTCGTTGGGTCATGATCCTTAATTTATGTGTTCTAAATCTATTTCCAAGGTTTTTTCTAAACTTCATATGATACCATTTGTATCACCCCAACCCCAATTACCCGTAGTCGGTGCATTATTTTAATACATTTTCATGATTACATGGAATCAACTCTTCAAGGACCGATCACTTTACCAGTCTTGGAAAATATATTACATATGTGAACGTTACATTACACTTTCAAATATAAAACATAACATAAAAAATCTTTTGAGAACACCATTATTCCCCAAGATTAACCCTGCATGTAAATCATTATACACTTCTTGTAATCTGTGGAAAACAAAACATAAGAAAGGGGTGAGCTGAGATGCTCTGTAAGGGCAAATAATTTATCAAAAGCTATAAACATTTATGGAAAGATGTGTAATAAAAACAAAATCCTTTTGAACATAAAACTGTACATAATATGGTGAAATGAAGTCAAAAATTACAATTTAAACATGAACATGAATATTCTAATGGTCGAATAATCACATGTGATAACTAATTTAATAACAAGAGAATGCAAAATGTCGGACATCATACCCAAATAGTCAAGGCCTCATGCCAAGACTGCAAAAAAAATATTGTCAAGTCCTTATACCAAGTCACTAATTTGTCTCATGAAACCTACCGATGCATTGAGGGGATAGATCAGTCCCAAATAGTTACTTACTAAGTCCAATACATTCCCTATATGAAAAGGGAGAAACATAAAATAAACACTCGTATTAAATCTAGAACAGAAACATTCAATAATTAAACCATAAACAGTGAATGGTTTAAAACCATCACATCCATAGTAAAACATATCATAATTCATTAAATACAATATAGAACACATTATTATAATAAATAAACCTCAATCATGAATAATATCTAGTAAAATATGTTGATAGAGTTGAAAATGATCAATAAAACTCTTTGAGAAAAATATATCATTTACATGAAGTCATTTAAAAGTCACACGATTTAGAAAGGAAGACATTTAAAATACATTTTTGAATCAAATTGTCCCATTCCACTTTGAAACATTTGAAAGTAAATACAATTTTAAAACATTAATGTCCATAAAAATATATCCTTAAAACCAGTTTGAAAACATGGACATTAATGATAATGATTTAGAAGAATAAATATTTAATCCATTTAAAATGATTTTTAATTAATTATTACATTAAAATAATCTTTTTGAAAACTATTTTATGGAACTTGTACGTGGATAATAAAAATGTCCGAGAAAAACGTACACATAAACAATCTCGGATAATAATGAGATTGAGAAATTAACCCTTACCTTGTACTTTCCATTAGTCAGTGTCACGTTTAAACTCTTTTATAAGGATCAATGTATGTTATTAAATTACTAAAGAACCATATTAATATATATTTTTTTATTTATGAATCATTTTTGACTGTATACTACCTATTTAATAACAATTTACATTTTAAGAAACATTTTGGGTAATAATCTTTATCTTTATCGTACGTGTTTTAACTTTTTATTCTTGATTGTTTCACATAGATCATGATTTACAAACTCCTAAAATATAAAACATGATTTATATATCATATATATTTATAATATAAACATTTATAATAGATAGATATATGAAATGGAAACATCATTTGTGGAGACGGTCGTCTGTACGTATACTTGAACGTTGTTTATATTTTCTTATCTTATATTATGTAAGTAAGTAAATGAAATATATTTATCTACATAAATATAAATTATTCTAGAAGAAATAATATTTCATATATCTCATACTTAATCTATATATATTTTTTAATAAAAATTCTTGAATCGTGATCATTGAAGATGAATCTTATCACATCGTGGAGACGGTAAGTCATACGTACGCACGAGCGACAATATCATTCTATCAATAGTAAAAAGTGGTTTAATTGGATGGTAAAATATATATAAACAATCATTACCATGTCATATTAATTATTTAAATTAATTTTAATCATTATTATACCCATCCAAATAATGTAGTGTTGAATAATAAACTACACCACGACGTGGAGACGGCAAGTCATATATACGCACGTATGTCGAATTTTTCATGCATTGGGTGGATAGAATAATGAATAAAGTTTTGCCATATTTATAATAAAATATCAGTATTTAGAAGGTAATGGAGTTATTATTTTATTATGGAAATAACAAATAAATATTTAGTGGAAGAAGAAGAAAATAACTTTGAAAGAGGTGATGAAATAATTACCTCTTCTTCGGGTGTTTCCTTTCGATTTGAACAAAAGGGCTCCTTAAGTTGGCATTATAAAAAATTTAATTCCTATAGGTCGAATTGAGGATATTTGGGATTATATTGAATCAGGGGATGGCCAATAAAAATGGACTTGGATGTGTGAATTTGAGAGTTGGGTAGTACCCTTTTATAAGATAGGTGAGGGGCACATTAGAAAGAGAATGAAATATTAATTCATTATAAAATAATATTTGGTTTCTAATAATTATAAATAGATTTATTTAGAGGCTAAGGTTGGGATGGGTCTAAATACTCTCATCCAAAAGGTTTTATACATGATTATTTCATCATATTAACCTTATCATTTAGATATTACTCTTAGTTAAATAGTTTACCTTGTTCTGTATCTTGATGTATATTTTATATTACATGGTTGATAAACTTACTATAAAATGACAAGAGATCATAAAATGGCTCATTAATGACATATCTTTCATTAAATATTTCCTTTGAAAAAATCTTATATTTTTATAAATATTATATCATTTAATAAAGTTGTATTGGTTTTAAATACTCATTTTTTCAATTTTGACAATATTTAGTATTTGTCTTTTATTAAAGACATAAAAATTTAATTACCTTGACAAAAATACATTTAATAAACCCTAACAAGTCTTATTCACCAAGAAAATTCGTGGATGGTATAAAAAGTGTCTATTTATATTTATTTTTGATATTTATAAAATCAATTATACTAATCTTTCATTAATAAAGTAATTAAAGCATCATCATTGTGTCATAAATAAATTTAATGATTAAATGTATAAAAATTATAAATTAAATACCATTATTTCATAAATCCTTTTAGATTTATAATGAATATTTATAGTCGAATTTATCTTATGTATAACACTGTATTAAAAATGGTTTATATAATAAAATTTGAATTTAACACTTTTAACACTCCATTAAATAAAATATAATAAATGTCCTAACATAATCGAAGTGGATAAAAAAGATTACATTTTTGTCCTAAGGTACATTTTGTTTTAAGAACACTTATCCAATTGAATAAGGACGTGTTTTTGGGTAATTCTACACTATTATAATATTATTTTTATCTTTTATTACCCTATTTAATTTTAACCATGGTAAATAAAATTCCAATTATACAATTCACCAAAAAAACATTTTCATCCCATTGAATAAAATTTAACTTAATTATGACAAACATTTCTATTTGATTTTTGAAATTCAATTCACAAACATGGTACAATTATATTTTATTCTAATTTGCAAAAGTGCCTAGAAGGTGGGTAAAAGACGTTAAAAAGGTTCAATAAAATTTTATCTGTGTAATATTATTTTAAAATTAATCCAATTAATTAAATTGGACTAATATATGTATTATTTATCTATTTTTACTTTAGGAAAACATTTTAATTAAACATAAATATTTAAATGAAAAAGTCGGTTTTTATCTACAACGCAGTGTTTTTAACTATGCCCCAAAAATTGAATGTTATTAGAAAAATACCAAAAATTCACTCAAAGATAATTTTGATATTCCAAATTCAAAAATGATTTCAATTTTAAAAAATTCAAAACATAGAAGTTTCATTAATAAAATAGAAATTAATTCTCATTGACAAAACCAGAAGGCGGGTTTTTAAGAAGATAATATTATCAAAAGATTGACATCTGTTTATGTACAATTTAAATTTAAAATTACATCCTATGACCTAAATTATTTTAAATGATAAAAATATAATCTATATATAATTTAAAACTACTCCAATTTATAATTTAAAACTATAAATTATTTCAATTAAAAAAAATTAATTAAAATTTAGTATTGTTCATTATTCATCAACATATGAAATTTATCAGAAAAGTACCAAATATTTCTCCAAAATAAATTTTCATGTACCTATCTTAATGAAGAGATTAATTTCATTAAATTTAATTTATAAAAGTTTGAAATATTGGATATAAAAATTGTTTTCCATTAAGAGGCAAAAAACTGCATTTTTTTAAAATATGGCTGAAATATTAATTTTTCCCGTATATAATGTCTAAAAAACACAAAATATGAATTTTAAAATTATATATCATATATATATAATTCAAATTTTTTTAATACTATTCATACATGCTTTTTAAATTTCTAGATTGATATGTCGTGATGCGCTTGAACTCGGTGTTGCATGTAGTGCAAGCTATTAAATTACGTTAAAGAGATAACATAATATGAAATATAGTGGTGTTAGATTCACCCATACTTTAATAAATTGCATCCTTAAAATTTGAAATTGTTCTTCGAAAAGAAATGGTTTAAAATTTAAAATTCTTTTTTGGAAAACCCGCATCAGAAATAGGGTTAACAAAATTGGGTTTTAATAAGAGGTAAAGAGAAATGAAAAAGACACAACCAAATTAGGATATATAATAGGTGAACATTGGTTTCAATTAGAGACAACTAATTAGAGGAAGAATGTAAATATTTATAGGGACTTATTGAGTTCATAAATCACAAATAAGTGAACACAAAATGTAAAAATGAGGGCCTCAAAGCCAAAATTCTATGATGAAAATTTAAAATATCATCGGTTCAACAAAACATAAGATATTAGGATAAAACATGTTTTGTTATAATATCCTTTCCCTAAAGATTATGTAAAAAATTAAATGACAAGTAGAGTTCCAAAAATTGACTAATTTTTACCACAAACTCATCTTTCACTCCAAATGATAATAGAACTCAAAAATATTCTACTTATCCTAACCGTATAGGGTTCCAAAAAAATGAATTTATAATTTATCTATCAGAAAACCTAAAAAAACTACATTATAAAAACCAATAAATCACATAGGCTAGTGGTAGGTGATGCACCCTTTTCACCCTTCGGTTGTGGGTTCAAGTCTCATGGCCTTGCCCAATGTGAACGGTTATCGGCCGACCTCCATGTTGTATTTTTTATAACAATACAAAAACAATATTAAGAAATTTTTTAACCTTAAACAACAGTATCCAATGTCCATATAAATTCATTCGAACCCTTAGACTTATCCAGAATAATTCTGTCTAAACTCAGAGTCCAAAATTTTTAAGGAAAACAAATAGAAGGTCTCTTTGTCAATGTAACAACATGTGAATACCTTCATCATTTATTCTCTATATACATGTTAACACCCTTAATTACCATAAAAACTTATTGATTAAATACATTCTCCCTCATTCCTTATATATTACTAGATATGCTCCTTATTGTAGAGTCAATAAGGTTTTCCTTATCACTTTTTCATTCCTTCATACATTGGGGAGATTGTTAAGTCATTAAGGCCTTTCTTATGACATCACGATTTCTTCTTGTTTTGTAAATCACAAAAACCCTATATCAAGAAAAATTCCATTTTACCCTTGTTTTACATCGTTAAGTAAAATTTCCTTTCCCAACGAATTTTATTCTTACAATGTTTTCATTACTCATATCATAATTCATTTAAGTGTAAAATTTGGATTGAAATGAAAATCTGGGAATCCCATAATTACTTAGATATCAAGCATTCTATTTTAGGATCTGAATTCTTAGAATTCTAGTTACGAACTCTTTAGAGTTATGAGTCCGAATTATAAATCAAAATTCTGGTTACGAACATTCTGAGTTCTGACTCCGAATTCTGAATCAGAATCCTGGATATGAACACTTCAGAGTTCTCACTCTGAATTCTGAATCAGAATTCTGGTTATGATCTTTTTGAGTTTTGACTCCGAAATATGAATATGATTTTTGGATACGAACTCTCATTATTTCTGACTCTGAATTCTCATGAACCATGAATCCTAAACATGTAAGTTCAGGTTATGAATTTATACAATACAGAATCAGAATATCATTGTACTATAGACTCCAAATTCATTTTTGGTTAGAATCCGAACTTTTATTTAATTACATTCAGAATATCAGATTTTATACATACTTACACTCATTTTGTTAAAAAATGATTTCGTGATTTTAGTTATCAACTAACCATTGTTTGAGTGACATGTGTACAGGTCCCTCCGAAATTCAAGGAAAAATAAGACTGTTGGAGGAGGGATTTGACCATTGGAACTGTGCCTATAAATAGGATCTCATTTGAAAGAGCTCACGACTTTCAGAACTTTTGTCATTTTTGAAGCTCAGAACTTTTAGAAGTGATTTCTAGAGAGAAAGGCTCTTATAAACTCTCAGGCTTCGTGCAAAAAATTTTGACCTGCTTGTTCAAACTTTTCTTTGTGTAGATTTTCTTAGTGTAGAGGTTCAATTTCCTTGAAATTAGAGACTTCGGGTGGTGAAGTCAGAGGTGCCGAGTTCCTTACAAATCGATGGATTGCGGAGATAGCAAGACAGATACCTATCTTCGGATTGAGGGCTTACCTGGGTTTGGGTAAGACATACTTTCTTTAAAGTATAAATAAATGGACCTTTTATCCAGGGTTTTTGGATAACCTCCTCTTTGGGTTAAAATAGTTACTACTTGTTTCTTGTAGTATTTTGGTTTCCACTGTGTATTTGTATTGTTGAGGAAAGTAAACTTTCTTATATTTCCTTACATTTGTACTCTAATTTAGTTAGATTCAATACTCTTAAAGGTAGAATCCTATGTGTTGTAAACTTTTGTTAAGTTTCATTTCCAGAATCAATTTTCCAGAATCAAGCAAGATAATAGAACTTAGAGGTGTTGCTAATTTTGGTTACGCAAAATTTCCTAAAGGATTCTTAATGTATACAATTCACCCCCCCCCCCTCTCTTGTATTTGAGCATATCATGTTTATATATTCGATCCTACATTTGGTATTGCAGATTATATCATACTCATACATACCATCTAACAATTGGTATCTGAGGAAGGTCTCTAAAATACTTATATTCAGATATATGTTTTTCCCTACTCAAAGTTTTCGGATTCATATTTTCGGATTCATACATGCTTTCATAATTTAGGATTCATATTTTTCAAACTCGTATATTTCGTATTCATTCTTTCTTATATATATAATATCTAGTTCCTTGCTTAGGTTTTTTTCTATTGTTTAAAATCTCATACTACTAACAAGTTTGTGTGCCAAAGATTATCTTAAGGATGGCAGGTTTAAATGTTGGTTATATTGATAATCTAAATCCTACCAGACCTTCTTCTTTTGATGGAAATGATTATGAGTATTGGAGAGATAGGATGAAGACATTTGTTATCAATACTGGAGATGATAACAATATAATATTGACTAGAGATTATAAGATTCCGGATAAGGAATTGAGAACCTTTACGAATCAGGAGAAATCAGGATATCAAGCAAACTTCAGAGTCAGAAATACTTTGTTATGTTCCATGACTAGGAACGTCTATAGTCAAATATCATCATGTGAAACTGCAAATAGTATCTGGATGAAACTTGAAGTTACACATTTTGGTACATCTAAATTCATAGAGACAAGAAGAGCTATGTTCAGAGCTGGATACCATAGCTTTAACATTCCTTATGGAGAACCTATAAGCAAAGTACAACAAATGTTTATGACTATCGTGAATAGTTTACAATCTATGGGAGGAAAAGGTTTAGATGATGAGGCTCTTTTTGAAAAGATTATAGATATAATTCCAAATGAATGGGAGTCCATGAGGACAGCTATTTATGAGAACAGGAAAGTCACTCAGATTTCCTTAGATGAGTTGTTCGGAGCTCTTCTTCAGCATGAAACCAGAATGAAGAGAGATGCTAAAAATGTTAAGAAGAAAAATGGTAATGTAGGAGTTTATTTTACAACCACTTATAAAGATATGAAATCCAAGACCTCATAAATATTAACTAGATCAAAGTCAAAGAATGTCATTATTCAGTCAGAATCTATTGACATAGAAAACTCTAAGAATGAATTAGCTAATCTTTCTCAGATGATGAACAAGATTGTAGCTCAAGAGAATCATCAGAATAAGTACATGAAGAAAGACTACATAGATAAAAAATATGGAGAAGTTATGTGGTATGAATGTAGAAGAACAGGTCATATCAAACCTGATTTTCCTTTGATGAAAAGGAAGGAAAAGAAGGAAAGGAATTCAGAAAGGAACAAGAAGAAATTATATCAATCAAAGCACAAGAAAAGCCTTAAATATAATGATACTTGGAGTGATACCTATGGAGATTCTTTAGAATTTGAATCTTTAGAATATGATTCATCAACACAGAAGAATATGGGATTCATTGCTACTACTTCTTTCTCTAATACATGTCTTATGGCCAAAGTATGCTCTACTGAGGCCTTAACAAATTTATCTCTTGATTAGAATTACTGTTCCAAAAATTGTACTCTTGATGAAGATACTTCTCCCTCAAAAAATGAAGAAATACCTTCATATGAAGAAGTTTCTAGATTTTCCAAGTTACTTGAAGCAGGAAATTGTATAATTTCTATGTAATTAGACAAGGTAAATACTAGGGAATAAATTCTTACAAAAGAGATTTCAGATCTTTCTAGAGATCTTAGAGATAAAGATGAGCTTTTAGAAAAACTTTTTAAAGTCCTTAAGAAAGAAAATTATATTAAAAAATAACATTCTAAAGATCTTAAGAATGATATTTTAGAGATAAATGTTTTTGAGGAAAAACCTAACTCTAAGGAAATGATTCCTGAGGATAGGAATTTAATCATCAGACTAAAATCTGAAATATTTTCTCTTAATAAGCTTCTTGCATACTTTACCTCTGGGAATAAAAATTTTGACAAGATGTATTCTCAAACTAAACCTCATGGAAACACTACTGGAGTAGGTTATACTCACCAAAAACCGGTTTTCAAAAAAACTATTTAGTTCCTTCTAGATCCCCTTTTTGCACTAAATGTCAAAGTGGTGGGAATTGGAAGAAAAATTTTCCCTTGAGTATAGTTCAATCTCTTGGGTTTCATACAGCTTATTTTTCCAAACAAATGTGGATAACCAAAAATTTTTTGTCTAAATATTCTGGATCCAAGAAAGTTTGGATTCCAAAAGTCTAACTTTCTTAATTTTAGGAAGATATAGAAGGTACTAACAATAATACATGGTACATGGATAGTGGATGTTCCAGGCATATTACTGGTAACAAAAACTATTTTGAAAATATTATAAAGATGAAAAGAGGAAAAGTAACATTTGGAGATAATGTTCAGGGGGAAATTATTGGTATAGGTGACATTGTTCTTCTTGGAAAAACCTTTATTTCAAAGGTTTTATCTGTTAAGGGTCTTAATCACAACCTCATTAGCATAAGTTAGTTATGTGATGAAGTTTACAATGTAAGTTTTAGGAATGTTAAGTGCTTAGTACACAATTCCAAGGAAGAATTTATTCTTTCTTCAAATAGGTAAGAGAATGTTTACACACTAAACTTAAAGAACTTAGGAGCTAAGATATACCATGACTTGGTGAAATGAAAGATCATTATTTTTTATGGAATAGAAGGTTAGGACATTGTAAACTTAGGAACTTATGAAAAATTTCTAATAAAGTACTAGTTAAGGATCTACCAGAGATTAGATATGATTCTTCAAAAGTATGTGATCCTTATCAATATGGCATGTAACATAAATCAAGTTTTAAATCAGTTGGTGGAGTCTCAATTAATAATGCATTATAGGTAGTGCATATGTATCTTTTTGGTCCTACACAAACTAGAAGCATTGGGGGCAAGTATTATGTATTTTTCCAAGTTGATGACTACACTAGATTTACATGGGACTATTTTCTAGCAAAGAAGTCTGAAGCTTTTCCTTATTTAAAAAGTTTTAGAGCCCATGTAAAAAATGAGAAAAACCTTACTTTTATAACTATTCATAGTGATCATAGTGAAGAATTTAGAAATACTAATTTTGAAACTTTTTATAGAAGAAAAGGCACTACTCACAACTTCTCAGCCCCCAGAACACCTCAACAAAATGGTGTTGTTGAAAGAAGAAATAGAATTCTTCAAGAGATAACTATAACCATGTTGAGTGAGTATTCTATAGCCTAACATTTTTGTTCTGAAGATGTAAGTAATATTTGTTATACTATAAATTGAGTTCTGATTAGAACTTTTCTTAATAAAACAATTTATGAGTTATGGAATAGTAGAAAACCTAGACTTTCTTACTTTATGGTTTTTAGTAGCAAGGTATTCATTCTGAATACTAAAGATAGTCTTCATAAATTCGCACCAAAATCTGATGAAGGAATTTTCTTAGGCTACTCCACAAATTCTAAGGTATATTGAGTTTTCGACCAAAACACTTGTACTATTGAAGAGATAGTACATGTCAAATTTGATGAAACTGATCCTTTTGTTTTTAAACAACCCCATCCTAAATCCTCGGATGTGTTTCCAAAAACTGATTATCAACCTTTGATAGAAGATCCTTTTGATAAGGAAAATTTTCAACAAGATACTACTTAAACATTTATCCTAGAAGATTTCATACCCTATATTGATGAACAGGTTTTACAAAACCCAAATTAGTTGTTTCTAAAGAATCATCCCAGTGATGGTATCATTGGTGATGTGAATAAACCTATAAGGACTAGAAGTTCCTTAATAAATTATGCAGAACAGCTATCATTCCTTTCCCAATTAGAACCAAAAGGTAATTATGAAGATTTATATGATGATGATTGGATTAAGGCCATGAAAGATGAACTAAATGAATTTGAAAGGAATAATGTCTGGACCATGGTTGAAAGAACTAAGCAAAATTCTATTATTGGTGTAAAATGGATATTCAGAAATATGTGTGTTGAAAATAGAATCATTCTTAGAAAAAATGCTAGATTAGTTGCTAAAGGCTATAATCAAAAAGAAGGAATAGACTATGAAGAAACCTATGCTCCAGTAGCTAGACTAGAATCTATTCGTATTTTACTTACCTTTGCAGCATTCATCAATTTAAAACTTTATCAAACGGATATGAAATGTCTTTTTCTTAATGGTTATGTTGAAGAGGAAGTTTTTTTGAACAACCTCATGGGTTTGATGATATAAAACATCCTGATCATGTTTTTAGAATAACAAAATCTCTTTATTGAAATAAACAAGCCCCTCGATCATGGTATGATAGACTTACGGGATTTTTCCATCAAAATAACAATGTTATGGGAAATGAAAATCCAACCCTTTTTATAAAGAAATATAAGAAATTTTTTTGATTGTTCAAATTTATGTTGATGACATTATATTTGGTTCAACTCATCAATCATTAATTGATTCATTTGTGGATTTAATGAAATATAAGTTTGAAATGAGTATAATGGGTGAGTTAACAATTTTCCTTGGTTTTCAAATCTCTCAAAAACCAGAAAGAATCTATATACCTCAACATAAGTATATTAATCATCTTCTTAAAAAGTATGGATATGAAAACACTAAAAGTATAATTACTCCCATTGGTACCTCAAACACACTTGATCTTGATGATGCTGGGAAACCAGTAGATCAAACATCTTTTAGAGGTATGATAGGAAGTCTACTTTACTATATAGCTAGTCATCCAGACTTAATGTTCTCAGTGTGCTTATGTGCAAGATATCAATCCAATCCTAAGGAATCTCACTTAAAGGTAGTGAAAAGATCTTTTCACTACTTAAAGGGAACCATGGACATTGGACTATTTTATACTTCTAGAAATGATTTTATTTTAAAATTATTTTTAGATGCTGACTTTGGTGGATGTAGAATGGATAGAAAGAGTACATCCGGGACTTCTCATTTTTTTAAGAGATTCATCAGTTTCTTGGAATTTCAAGAAGAAACACTTAGTATCACTTTCCAATACAAAATCTGAATATGTAGCAACTGGAAGTTGATGCACTCAAGTGTTCTAGATGCAACAAAAACTCACAGACTATGGCCCGAGTTTTACCAAAACAAAAATTCTGTGTGATAATAGAAGTGTCATTTCCCTTAGTAAAAACCCTGCACATCACTCTCGTGCAAAGAAGATAGTTATTAGGCATCACTTTCTTAGGGATCACACAAAAAAAGGAGGTATTATTCTTCAATTTTTCGGAACACAAGATCAACTTGCTGATATTTTCACAAAATCTTTACCCTCCGATAGATTTGAATATATTAAACAGAAGTTAGGAATGATAACCTTAAGGTAATCCTACTCAAATAAATTCTTGTTGAACCAATCACTTTACAGTAATAAACTCCCTTTCATAGCGGGGGTACATTTTTCTGAATAATTTTCATATTTTTTGTAATTAAGTTTTTCATATTTTTTGTAATGACGTTTTTCATATTTTTCGTAATGAAGTTTTTTTCATATTTTTCATAATAAATTTTTCCATTTTTTTGATAATGAAGTTTTTTTCATATTTTTCTTAATGAAGTTTTTTATATTTTTCATAATAATGTTTTTCATATTTTTCGTAATGAATTTTTTCATGTTTTACATAATGAAGTTTTTCAAGTTTTTCGTACTTGAAATTTTCGTAATGAAAATTTTCATCTTTGAAATTTTCATAATGGAAATTTTTGGAGTTGCAATTTTCTTAATGGAAATTCTGGAACATGAAATCTTCGTAATAGAAATTTTCGTACTTAAAATTTTCATAGTGAAGTTTTGCATTCTCAAGCTTTTCGTAATGAAGATTTTTGTAATGAAAATTTTTGTAACGAAGATCTGTGTACTCAATTTTTTTCGTTTTCAAGTTTTTTTTGGAATCTAATGGTCTTCAACAAGAATTTTCTTTAATACGAATAATTATCTTGCACAATCTGAAAGGTATGCTTCTTTCTCAAGGTTTCGTATTAATTTTTTTACCTACTATTAGTTTCTTTTGTTTTTAAAAATTCTCGGATTCTACTTTTCTTAAATCCGATTGTTTTCCTTTAAAAACCTCAAATTAACAGATCCTACCAAATTATCCTTGTGTATATTATTTCAACATTCAGATCAGATCAGAATAATTCTCAGCCATTGGATTCATATGGGAAGTTCAACCGTCGCTCCAACACATATAAAAGGGTACCCCCAATAGTTTTCCCACATCCATTTTCAATGATTGCGTGTGTCGAATCTCTACCCATTTCTTAATCCCATCCAAAATCTCTAAGAGTTCATCTTATCAGAATTTCTGTAGAGGCATCTTCTCAAGATATGTCTACCATGAATCCAATCACAAATTGGAAAGTGTACAGTGAAAGGTAGGTCCATCCGAACTTTTTCAAATATGATTCTATTATTTCTAATATTATCAAGCTCAATGGATGGGAAAGTATAGATATATCAAAGACAAGAGATCAGGATGTTGTGTATCCAGATTTTCTTATAGAATTTTAGGAGTCTATTTCATTCTTTAATGAAGATGGAAGAGAAAAATTCTCCTTCAAGAGTTATGGAACAAACTTATAAACTCTCATACACCAAGGATGCTAGCTTTGTGGAGTTATCTTATGAAGGGAAAATGAGTTTTTCAGTCACAAACTACCAGATGTTAAAGGAAGTTTTATTAAGGTGAAATATTTGGAATGTCTTGGACTATCAGATGTCAAGACATCAAAGATTTCTCTCTTATCTGTCAATAATCATATCCTACAGTTATGGTTTCATGGCTTTTTTGTACCGAGAAAATGTGATAAGGACACCTTAATGAAAAGTGACATATATATCTTGGATTTCTTGGTAAATCTGTGGAAAATTAATTTTATTATACACATTCTCATTATGATAGAGAATATCAAAAAATTTAATTTGAGAGCTCAAATTACTATGTATCCTTCCTTACATTCCAAGATGATAGTTCGGTGTCTTTAATCATTCAAGATCCCATGCAGTTCCAAGCCAAGGAACTGTAAAGTTATTCTTGTAAGTGATGACACATTGAAAAAGAATGAATATGGGATTTTCTAAGGAGTCAGGAGAGTTTTATGATCTACCAGTGGAAGTGGAAGAAGTTATTCTGAAAAATACAGAAGAAGATGAACCATCCAAGAAGGATGGAAAGAAAAGAAATTTGAAGGAAGTGGAAGTAGAATACAAAACTCTTAAATCTAAGGAATTCCAATCCACACCTCCTAAACCCAAGAATGAGATAGCCTATATGGATGAGGTGGTAGAAAAAATGGAGGGAGGATAAGAAAAATAGGAATGAAGGGGATCCACAGTTTGGCTTGGACCCTGTAGAGGCCAAAGCAATGAAAGAAAAGGAAGTTGATGAACTAGAAAAGCAAGTCAAAGAGAAGAATATCCAGAAGAAGATGTCAGAGGCATATATTGTTCAATCTATCTTGAAGTATACTAAAGTAGCATCAGAAAATATTCCAGTCCCACAATCTTTCTTGACAGAGCCTTTACCTGAGACTCCATGGAATAATTTAGTCACTCCATAAAAACCTAAAGAGAAACATGTTGAAGAAGTGGAAGAGGTTGAATAAGAACAAGAAGGGATTGGAAACATAGATGATATAATAAAAAAAGTTTAATATTACCAAGATAAGGGAACCCCATCTGAAAAATTGTCACTCCAAACTTCTGAAGCCAAGTCCTCAAATCTTGTCACTCCAGAAAAGGATGACGAGAAGGATGAAAAGAAGGGTGAAGAGAAAGGTGAAGAATAAGTTGATAAATTGTCTGAAGAAGAGAGTATAAACCTTGATTTCATTCATCCTGAGGGTACTGAGGCTAGAAATCAAAATGAAGATGTAGATTAAGATAGATTTCTGCAGCTATCTGACAATGAGCATGTATCACATGATGAGGATGTTGTACTGAGAATTGATAAGGATAAACAAGTGTTTGTTGATACTCCTAGAAAATCTATATTGAAGAAGAAGTAAGTTGAAGTAACTTCAAAGAGAAATCCTCTTGAGATAGAAAACCAAACATCACCATGTAAAGTCTCAGATTCCGATTCATCTTCTCTTGGTCATGATTTTGTTGAATAATTTTTTAATAAGCTTGTTGGGTTCATTCTGACTTTTTCAAGCATAGACTCTAGATTTAAGATGCTTCAAAATTATCCTAATAAAAAATTAGATTCAGTTTCCATGGTGATGGACAACTGTATCAAGATGGAATTATTTTTCAAAACATTCCACATAGGCTATGAAGCTCTAGAAAGTCATGTAAGAAGATAGCCATCTGGTCAAAGAGGACAGTACAGGAAATGAGTGAGCTCGATCAATTTCAAGAAGATGTCAAGGAATCTTTTGATACAGAAGACACCAAAATCAAGGATCATATAAATAGATTTATGGAGAAACTGTCTCTAGAAAAAAATACTTAGGTTTAAGAGGTGAAATACTTTAATGGAAAGTTGAACTCTATAGCTCAAAGCTGGAAGAGGGAAAGAGATCTCCAGATTGAGTTTGAAGAGAAGCTTGTAAAGAAAGATGAGTTTTTGAAGGCTCAATCAAAAGTTATTAACTCTCAAGAAGAGAGAATCTAATCTCTAGAGAATAAAGCAATGGAAGATCACAAGGAATTTAAGAAGCTGAAACCCATTGTAAATAAGATGATACCCAAGGAAAAATAACCGAAATAGATCCAAATATGATCTTTTGTTGTACTTATTTTTCCTTGTACAAATTCCTTTAATCATAATGGAATTTTGGTTGCTTGTTTTGATTGGATGTTTGTACAAATATTTCAGGTACTATATTGTTTTACCATTCCCTCAAACGTTTTTTGAAAATCACAAAGGTGGAGAAGGAAAAAGAATTCAAAGGAAGAGAAGGAAAATTATTTATACGTAAAGAAGAAATATCCCTAAGTAAGGGGGATTTTATCTAAGGGGGAGTTCTCATTACGAATATTTCTACATTCCAATGAAAATTCTCATTCCATAAATCTATAATACGATCCTTAGTGTTCCAAAACCAAAGGGGGTGTTAATCATATTCACCATTGTTCATGAACAAAGGGAGATATGTTTTTATTTGCAAAGTTTAGTAAAATATTTCCTAAGTCCTTATATTCTTTTTCATAAGGATGTTTGTGATTTCCAAACAGGGGGATATTTTTGAGTAAATAAGGTTTTAATTATGACTTTTCCATTCCTTCATACATGGGGGAGATTGTTAAGTCATTAAGGCCTTCCTTATGACTTCACGATTTCTTCTTGTTTTGAAAATCACAAAAACCTTATCTGAAGGAAAATTTCTTTTTACCCTTATTTTACTTCTTTAAGGAAAATTTCCTTCCCCAAATAATTTTATCCTTACCATGATTCCATTACTCATATAATAATTCCTCTATGTGTAAAATTCGGATTTAAACCAAAAACACAGAATCCCATTATTTCTTAGATATAAAGAATTCTGTTTTAGGAATCGAATTCTCAGAATTCTGGTTACGAACTCTTCTGAGTTCTGACTCCAAATTCTGAATCAGAGTTCTGGTTACAAACTTTCTGAGTTCTCACTCCGAATTCTGAATTAGAATTATGGATATAAACTCTTTAGAGTTCTAACACTGAATTCTGAATCTGAATTCTAGTTACAAACTTTCTGAGTTCTGACTCTGAATTCTGAATACGAATTCTGGAGATGAACTATCTTGAGTTCTGACTCCGAATTCTCATGAACACTGACTTCGAACCCTGTAAGTTCAAGTTTCGAATTTCTATAAAACAGAATCCGAATATCATTGTACTATAGAATCCGAATTCATTTTTTGTTAGACTCCAAACTTTCATTTAATTAATTTCCGAATATCATATTTTAGATATACTCACACTCATCTTGTTATAAAACGATTGCGTGCTTTCAGTTATCAACAAAACGTTGTTTGAGTGACACATGTACAAGTCCCTCCAATATTGAAGGAAAAATATGACTGTTGGAGGAGGGATCTGACCATTGGAATTGTTCCTATAAATAAGATCTCGTTTGATAGAGCTCGAGACTTTGGGAACTTTTGAAATATTTGAAGCTCAGAACATTAAGAAGTGATTTCTAGAGAGGGAGGATCTTATAAAATCATAGTCTTTGTGATGAAATTTTTGAACTACTTGTTCAAACTTTGCTTTGTGAAAATTTTCTTAGTGTATAGGTTCGATTTCCTAAAAATCAGAGACTTTGGGTTCTGATGTTAGAGGTTCCAATTTACTTACAAATCAAGGGATTGCGGGGATAGAAATAGAAATATCGATCTTCAGGTTAAAGGGCTTACCTAGGTTTGGGTAAAATAGACTTTCTTGAAAGTATACATCAAGGTACCTTCTATCCACGGTTGTTGGATACCCTCCTCTTTGGGTTAAAAGAGTTACTACTTTTTACGTGTAGTATTTCATATTCTGCTTTGTATTTGTATTATTGAGGAATGTATAAATTTCTTATACTTCGTAACATTTTTACTCTGATTTAGTTAGATTCTATATTCTTTAAGGGAGAATCTTATTTGTTGTAAACTTTTTTTAAGCTTCATTTCTAAAATCACTTTTCTGGAATCAAGAAAGTTAATAGAATATAGAGGTGTTGTGAATTTTGGTTACGCAAAATTTCCTAAGGGATTTTTAAAGTATTCAATTCACCCCCCCCCCCTATTTTACTTGAGCATCTCATGTTTATATATTAGATCATACATTTGGTATTATAGAGTATATCATACTCATACATACCATCTAACACTTATATCCAAAAATATTGTAAAATCCAATAATGATGGAATAAGGAGACAATTAATTAGTTTCAAGGTAGTCCTGAATATCCAATAAAATTTGTTCAAATCAATCATATCTTATTTAGAAATAATTATCTCGGTTTCTGAAACATATTTAGGGTTATATTTCCCATATCCATATATTTTCCAAAATGTTTAACTTGAAACTATGCCACTTTACTTTGTAAAATAAAATCAAAAATCCTTAATGAAAACATAATGCATCACAATCCTTATATACATTATAATTCATACAACTTGTATATCATTAATACAATACTCAAATGAAAAACATTATTTAATAACAACTTGATAACACTAATCATTCCTCTTCATCTTTAGTAGTATCATAACATCATTATTATCTAATAGAATCATTTGGAGTATACTCTAGTGATTAGGACATTTATTCATGTAGTTTCTGAACTCTTTGCAGATAATACAATGTACTTTTGAAACCATTTTCTTACCCTTTCAATCACGAATTTGGTGTCCTTTTTCTCTAAACTTATAAAAACTCACATTCCTTTCAAGCACTTCCTGGGGTGATTCTTTCCATAGTTATCACATATAGGAAAATCCTTCTTTCCAATCTTCCCAATATCCATCATTCTCTCTACCATTCTCTTCTTCTCTTACTTCCCTTCAAATTCATAAAACGTAGTGAATTCATTACTTATCTTATTAACACATGATACCATTTCTTCATATGATTAGAATACATGGGATATTATTTCCCTTTTAAATGTTTTAATGAGACCAAGTAATATATGAGCCTTCTTACTCTTTGGATCATGCATATTACTAGAGTTCTCATTACTTCTACTAGGCTTCATTTCTAATTGATGACGTACTGTAGGTCAGATCATATCATAATTTATAATCCAAAAACTGGAAAATATAACAACATTAATTGAAGATCTCAAAATAACTAATATCATAAGCATAAAAATGGTTTATTTGCTGATATATTTACTCATAAATCCTTCATAATGGTTTGTAAAGAAAATGTGAATTATGCTTAGCATATCCCCCAAGAGTTTGACACAAGCTACATAGTAAGGCCTATTTTTCAGTACCAAGATACCCTAGGTCAAACCTGAAACTCCTTATAGGAGTTTTCACTCCTAGATAGATCCCTTATAGAACCATGTCCACTATTAGTATCCATATAAGGATGTATTTCTTATAAAAACCACATAATCCCTACATTATATGAAACCTATTAGGTTCTTTTATACTTACCCATAAAGTCCATCATTGGGTTATGATCCCTAATATATGTGTTCTATATCTATTTCCAAGGTTGTTGTTAAACTTCCTCTGATACCAACTGTAGTGCCCCGGCCCTAATTACCTATAGTCGGTGCATTATTTTAATACATTGTCATGATTACGGTTAATCAAGTCCCGAATTACCGATTAGTTTAATAGTCTTAGAAAATAAGTTACATATATGAACGTTACATTAAACATTCAAATATAAAACACAACAAAAAAATTATTGATAAATCCATTATTCCCCTATCTTAACCCTACATATTAATTATTATACACTTCTTGTAATCCTTAGAAAACAAAACATAATAAAGTTGTGAGCTCAGATGCTCAGTAAGGGTAAATAATTCAGCTGAAGCTATAAACATTTAAGGCAAGATGTGTAACAGAAACAAAAACCTTTTAAACATAAACTTGAACACAATATGGTAAAAATAAATCAAACATTATCATATAAACATTCACATGTATATTCTACTAGTCGAATAATCAAATTTAATAATTAATTTCATAACAAGGGAATGCCTAATGTCGAACATCATACCCACATAGTCAAGGCCTCGTGCCAAGAAAAAAAATAAAAATATTTTCAAGTCCTTGTACCAAGACACTAGTTTGTCTCATGAGACCTACTGTTTTATCGAGGCGATGTAACAGGCCCCACCCATTACTTACTAAGTCCAATACATTCCTCATATGAAAAGGGTGAAACATAACATAAACATTCATATTAAAACTATCACACAAAATTTCAGTACATCAACCTTAAACCATGAATGGTATAAAAACAAAACATCAATAGTAAAACATATCATAATTCATTCAATACTATATAGAACATTTTATTATAATAAATAAATCTCAATCGTGAATAATATCCAGTAATGTATTTTGACATTGTTAAAAATGATCGGTAAAACTCTTTGAGAGAAATATCCCCTTTTCATGAAATCCTTTAAAATTCGAAAGATTTATAATGGAAGACATTTAAAATAAATTTTTTAATCAAAGTTTCACATTGGAATTTGAAACTTTTCAATGTAATTAACATTTTAAAAAATTCATTTCTATATAAATATATCCTTAAGACCATTTTGAAAACATGGACGTTGATGAGAATGATTTAGAAGAAAAAATATTTAAACCACTTAAAATACTATCTTAGTTAAATATTCCCTTAAAATAATCCTTTTGAAATCTATTTTATGAAACAAGTACATGGATAAAGAAATTTCCCAATAAAAACTTACACATAAACAATCATGACGAATATTGAGAATGAGGAATTTACCCTTACCTTGTACTTTCCTTTAGTCGACAGTACATTTAAACTTCTGTATAATGACAATAGTATGTTTTTAAATTATAAAAGAACCATATTAATATTTATTATATCATATATGATTAAACTATGACATTATACTTCCCCTTTAGTAAAAATTTCCATGTTAATGTAAAATTTCAAGAAATAATCACATTCTTTATCATACGTGTTTTAACATATTATTCTAGATCGTATCACCTGGATCATGATTTAATTACTTATATAATATAAAACATGATTTTTATATTATATGTATTTAGAATATAAATATTTATAATAGATAGATATATGAAATGGAAGCACCGTTCAAGGATACGGTGGTCTGTATATACCCAGGAACATTGTTTCTATTTTCTTATCTTATAGTATAAAAGTAAGTAAACAGAATATATTTATATAAATAAATATATATTATTCTAGTAGAAATATTATTTCATATATCTCATAATTAATCAATATATATATATACATTTATAAAAATTCTTCAATGGTGATCGTTGAAGATGAATCTCATTGTGTCGTGGAGACGGTATGCCGTACATAGGCATGATTAAGAATATCATTCTATCGATGGTAAAACGGTGTTTAATTGGATGATATATTATATATATAGAATCATTAACAAGTTATATTAATTATTTTAATTAATTATACTCATTATTTTACCCATATAAATAATGTAGTGTTGAATAACAAACTACACAATGATGTGGAGAGGGTAAGTCGTACGTACGCACATATGGTGACTTTGCCATGCATTGGATGGATAGAATAATGAATATGGTTTTACCATGGTTATAATAAAATCACAATATTTATAAGTTACTAGAGTTATTATTTTAGTATTGAAATAACAAATAAATATGAATTGGAAGAAGAAGAAAAGATCTTTGCAAGACGTGATGAAATAATTACCTCTTCTTCGGGTGTTTCATTTTGATTTGAATAAAAGGTCACCTTAGGTTGGTTTTATGAACAAAGTAAGGCCTATAGTTTAAAGTGAGGGTAGTTGAGAAGATATTTTATTAGGTATAGGCCGATCCAAATGGAATTTGAGGTGTGGATTGGAGAGAAGGCGAAGTACCCTTTAATAAGAGATGTGAGGGGCACTTTTGAAAGAGCATGAAATATTAATTTGTTATAAAATAATTTTTGGTTCCTAAAAGCTTAAAATAGATTTATTTAGATGCTAATGTTGGGATAGGTCTCAATACTCTCAACCATTAGGTTTTAGACAAGTTTAGGTCATCATATTAACCTTATCTTTTAGATATGACTCTTGGTAAAATTGTTTAACTTTTAAAATGTATTCTTATATTTTTTATATTACATGGTTAATAAACATACTATAAAATTCCAAGAAAACCTCAAATGGTTAATTAATGATATATATATCATTATTTAAGTCTTTTATCAAAATATTATAATTTTATATATATTATATTATCTAATAAAATAGTGTTTGTTTTAAAAACTCATTTAAGTCAATTTTGACACTATTTAGTATTTTTTTATTAAAGTCATCAAAACATAAATAATTCTAAAAAAATACATTGAGTCAATCATAACATGTCATATTCACCTATAAAATTCGTGGATGGCATAATATGTTCTAATTTACATTTTTTTTATATTTATCAAATCAATTATTTTAAACTTTCATTAATAAGGTAATTACTGCATCATCATTTTGTTATAAATAAATTTATTTATTATATGTATAAAAATTATAAATAAACTACCATGATTTAGGAAATTATTTTATATTTATAATGAATATTTATAGTCGAATTTATCTAATGGATAACTCTATTAAAATTGGGTTAGTTAATAAAGTTTGAATTTAACACTTTTAAAACTACATTAAATAAAACATAATAAATTTCATAATCTAATTTGCGTTGTTAAAAATGATAATATTTTTGTACTAAGGTTGATTTTGGTCTAAAAGAACTTATATAATTGAATTATGACATGTGTTAGGGTAATTTTATATTATTATAATATTTTTCTTACCTTTCATTACACTATTTACTTTTAACGGTGGTAAATAATATTCAAATATTACTATTCAAAAAAATTTATTTTTATCCCATTGATTAACATTTTAGTTACTTATGGAAACTATTTTTGTAGTTTTTTTTATATTCAATTCACAAAAGTGTTAAAATTACATTTTATGCAAATTTGCAACTGTGCCTAGAATGTGGGTAAAAGATGTTAAAAAGGTTCAATAAAATTTTATATGTCTAGTATTATTATAAAATGACTCCATTGAATTAAATTGTAATAATATATGTATTATGTATCTATATTGAATTTAAGATAAATTTTTAATTTAAAATAAATATTTAAATGAAAAAGTCGGTTTTTATCTACAACGTAGTGTTTTTCACTATTCATCAAAAATAGAATGTTTTCAGAAAAATACCAAGAATTCACCCAAAGATAATTTTGATATTCCAAATTCAAAAATGATATCAATTTTACCGAATTAAAAATATATAAGTTTCATTAATTAAATTTAAATTAATTCCTGTTGTCATAACTAAAAAGCCGGTTATTAAGAAGTAAAAACTACCAAAAGATTGACATGTGTTTATTTACAATTTAAACTAGAAATTACATCAAATGACCTATATTATATTATAAAATATTAATATAATCTAATGATACTTTAAAATCAATCAAATTTATAATTTACCATTATATATTATTTCAATTAAAAAAGTTGTTTTTTATTAAAATTTTGTATTTTTCACCATTCGTCAAAATAAGAATGTTATCAGAAAAGTACAAAAAATTTATCTAAACTATATTTTTATGCCCAAATTCTAAATAACAATTTCATTTTATTAAATTTAATGTATTAATGTTTATAATATTGGCTTTTAAAAATTAGTCTCCATTAAAAGATGAAAAAAATGATTTTTTTGAAAAAAACTTCTTTTATCTGAAAATTGATTGTGTAATTATATTTTCTCTAAGAAAAAAAAGATGAATTTTAAAATTATATAGGACATATATAAAATTCAAAATGTGGTAAATATAATTCATAACCACTTTTCAAATAGCTAGATTAATAGGTCCTGATAAGATTGAATTTGGTGTACTGTGTAGCGCAAGCTATTGAATTAATTTAAAGAGATAACATATATGAAATCATGAAGTGTTACATGGACATAAAATTTACAGTAGTTCTTTTAGGAGTTGTGGTAGAGGTTGAGGAGTGATACCATCCCGATGTTACCAAAGGAAGGCATCGAGTACATGGCTTCATGTGATGAATCAAGGTATGGTATTGGTTGTGTCCTGATGTAGAGGGAAGTGGTAACTGCTTATGGTTCACAATGGTAGAGACCACATGAGCAGAACTACATGACCCAAGATATTGAGTTAGAATTGGTAGTCTTCACATTAAATATCTGGCTACAAGACTTGATGGGAGAGTATTTTATCATCTACCCTAATCACTAGAGTCCAAGTATATCATCTCTTAGAAGGATATGAACATGAGATAGAGGTCTTGGCTAGAGTTATTCTTAGAATATTACTTTGACATTTTCTATACTCCAAGGAAGGGTAACGAGGTAACATATGCTCTCTACAATATATATAGTTTTTAGTTGCTAAATGAGGCATTATAGAAGTAAGCCCCATTGCAGATAACATTTGTTGGTGGAAATAGAGAGGCTTACCTCTATTCAATGGTTGTCGCCCCTCCAATATTATTGCAAGTGGGGGAGACACAACTTGGGATAATGACTATGAAAATATATGTGCTCAGATGTCTACAAGGAATACTCTTTATGGTTATTCAAAAGGTACGGAGCATGTTGTTCTTTTCAAATGATGCACAGTAGTACCCATGGCATTGTGAGAGGAGGTTCTGAGGGAGTTTCATATATCCCCTTTTGTAGTACATGTATGTTTGGAAAAGATGTACCATGAAATCTGATGTGAGTTCTGTTGGCCATGGATGAAGAAATGAGTTATAGAATTTTTTCTCGATGAAGTACTTATTAGTAAGTGAAGGTTGAGAACTAGGTTCCAATGGGTTTATCTCAACTCCTTGAGCTGCCATAATGGAAGTGGGATGGGATATTGATGGAATGTGTGATGATTTTACCATGTACATCTAGGGGAAACAATGTAGTCAAGGTGATCTTTGATCGACTCACCTAGTAATTCCACTTCCTAGCTTTCTGAGAGCAGATTCCAGTAGAGATATTGTAGTGCATCAACATAAAGGAGATATTTCGACTCCATGGAGTTCCATTAATGATTGTTTTTCATTGTGATTATCTCTTTATATCAAAGTTGTGTATGGGATTACAAGAGGAATTTGTGACCCACCTAAGCTTGAACATAGTAATTCACCCACAAACATATGGCTAGACTGAGTTGACCATTCTGGTTTGGGAGTACTTACTGTGGGGATTTAAGTTATATTTTGGTTATATTTAGGAGGATTTCATACCACTGGTGGAGTTTGCATACAATAATATATATCATTACACAATTAGTATGGAACCATTCAAGGTTGTGTATAGGTGACCCTGTGGATCACCACATTTCTAGAATGTCCCAAGAGAGTAAGCGGCTATGGGCCTAGAGTTGGTATGAGCTACTATAGAGATGGTTCATATCATTAATGAGTATATTGAGAATGCACAGAGCCATCATAAGTCTTATGTTGACTAGCATTGGAGGATTTTGGAGTTTGAGGAAGGAGACCATGTGTTTCTTTAGGTTTCACCTTGATGAGAATTATAGATATTTGGTTAGGGTAGAAAGCTATCTTTGATGTTCAGCGGCCCTTTCCAGATACATCTTTGAGTTGTGTAGGTGGTGAAACACATCGATCTACCAACGCAATTAGATTAGGTACATGACATCTTCCATGTGTCACAAGAAATGAGATACGTGCATGACCCATCACACGCCATCAACTAAGAAGAGTTGGACATCGAGGATGGAGAAACATTTTTTGTGTACCGAGTAGAGATCAAAGATCAGCAAGAGAGGATCCTTTCTAAGAGATCAATTCCTTTAGTGCATTTCAGGTGGAAGCACAGGATTCTCCAAAAGAGAATCTGGGAGTAAGAGGCTTGGGTTCTAGCTCATTACACACAAATATTTAAGTATCCATTATTTTAACATTTTGATAACCTAAATCCCCATGGTGGTGAGGATGTAACATCTCATATTTTCCATGTTTTATTTTTTGGATATTATATTTAATTATTTTGACACCGGGCACTGAGATGAAATGCTATTTTGAGGCCTGGTGTTCCCAAAATAAATGTTTGAAATATATTAAGATATTTCATACCATGTACGCATGATTTTTTTCAAAAAATTTAATAACTATTAAATAGTTTCACTGATCAAAAATCTAAATCCACCATTGAGTTTAAAATAGTGTCTTTACCATTTGTGTGAACTAACTTTAGTTTCAACTGGTTTTTTGGGAAAATGTTTCTGGGGATGTAAAAGGAATAAAATAATTTATTATAAAGTTATTTTTAATGAAATGACTTTTCATTTAAATTTATCTGTATGTTGAAAATATAGGGTTATCTACATAACCCTAGAGGTGCTAAAGGGTCACTAGGTAGAACATTCGAAAGATATCTCAGAAGAACAACAAACGATCAATATCAGATAGTAGAGAATTTTACTAAAAGACTCTGTGGAACTCGTCAAAGACGAACACATAATTGTTCTTCAACATTGATTGACCCAACATCAGGTAGGGAATGTGATTTATTGGTTTCATTCCCTGTCCTTGATTCCTATTATGAATGAAGACAGATCCATGAATATATTATCTTGTGGATCAATCGTATTTGCGAGATGGGATTTGTTTATGGGTTATAGGGATTTATTTGATGTGGTTTTCTAAATTTAATCCTCTGATCTTGATCGTTGGTGAATATTTTTTTTCCAATGATGATAATACTTTTTTCCTAGGGATTTATCACTATTTTCTTTGTTTTCTTCACCATTGGAACCTCTCAGTTCCCTGATTGGCATTATTGAGTGGTTTTGAACACGATCAGACCCAGAAATTTGAGGCTAATTGACAAACTATTATAGATCTGTGTAGATCGAGGCCCAATGAGATTAGATCTACGATGATTTGATTGTTTTGGAATTGGGGGGGGGTGTTGGTCCATGGAAGGGTCCATCGGCCTGAAATGGACACCAGGAACTGGTGGTGGCATGGATAGGTAGACCACATATGGGGTGGAGGAGACTAGTGATGTGGCCATGAAAATTGGACACGACAATGGTGGTGGGGTGAGATGAAGTTGGTGGCACTCAGTGATAGTGGTGTGATGTGAAGGTGAACATGGGGGAAGCAACAATTGAGGTAGATGGGTATAGTCAGTGGACCGGGTTAGGTAGATGGGTCTAGTCAGGTCGGTGGGTTGGGTTTATAGGTCGAGTATGGTTGGTGGGTTAGGCCGGACCCAGCTCAAATCTAGGGCAACGGGGGTGGAGCCTGGATGTTGTTCACTGTGACGGTCCATCGCGGGTGTAGCGAATGTACTGTTGGGCCATGTGTTATGTCTACTAACCGTAGTGGTCCACAGAGGTTTTAGGGGGACCTACCATAGTGGTAGGACCGTAGGCCCCTAGCTGGCCTACGAGACAGTTTCTCTTAATTGATCATATCTCATAAATGAATCATCCAATAAACTAGTCATCTATGGTGTTGAGACCCCAACATTGAGATAGCCATTTTGAGTCAAATGGTGAGTTTTAAATTTAGACCATTATATGTTGGGAGAATTCCCTTCATCCTTTCCTCATGGGTTCAGTACGACATTACATCTACATCACTGGATTTTAATCCCCTCTAGAGGTCAAGTCTTAGATAGAGTATGGTATCCCTCCCTATGACTAGAGTGTTATCCGCTATCACCCCTAGTGTTACTTTTTGAATTGTGTAACCCTATTTAGTAGGGTGTTGATCCTCCATCTAGTGGGATGAATTGGTTGGTTCTATGTCATTCCCTAGTGATTTCGGGTGTCATCCCCTACGTAGTGGGTTGATCTAGATTGGGTATATGGTTTCCCATGGTTATATCTAGGTGTGACCCCCAATCTTTGTGTCATAGTCTTCCTTGACTAATACATTATCTTTGGGTGGCTCCCAGACAAGCTAGGCCTCTTATTCAAGTCTCTTCAATTATATCACGGTTCATGGAATGAGTTCTCCTAGAATGATTGTGATTTGAGGAGAATCATGTGGAAGGAAGTTGTTTATGATGTTTTATGGTGTGTTGTATCTCTTGAGTATATCTGGACACTCTTGTTATATGTGTTGTAGACATATTCCTATGTAGATAAGACTATAAAATCATTTGATGTATTGATTTTTTGTTTCTTGGTGTCCTACAATGTATTGTTATACTAAACCCTATACGGCCTTTTCCCACACATGTTGTGTCTTATGCTAACAATCGACCTTTTGATGTAGTCCTAGGCCGAGCAGGGCTAGGCTGTGCTTAGTGAGGCCAGACAGACTGAGGTGTCTTCCTACGGCTTTAAGACAGTAGTCCCAGTACATTTACATTTTGTTTGGACTTGTGTTACATACTATTTTTGGTGTGCTAGTATTTGTCCCAATTTACTTTCCAATACTTTTACTATTGCACTATGTTGTGGGATCTTACTGATATGCATCCATTTTTCACATAGTGGTTTCTAAATTTCATCATTTTGTGGCTTGGAGATGTGTGCGTGTGTATGGATACTTTAGGTTAATGCCTCCCATTTGTGGGGTATTCTTACTCAGTGCTAGTCACTATCCCCAGGCCTATTGTAGGCAGGCTTAGGGTATTCACCGAATAGGTCCCTCTAGGATGGTTCATGAAAAAAATCATAAAAGAGGGAATTATGTAGAGACCAGGTTTTTTTCATGTAACAATTTCAAATATTTATATATATATATTTATTTATTTATAGAGCTAAGCGCTGAGACGGTGTCCAATTCAGATGCATGTATTTCCCAAAAAATATTTTATAAAAAAATATTAAATATATGTTATATCACAGATTCCCAACTATTAAATTAAAATGGTATAACCCTTAAATGGAGGCTCGAATCAGTAATCCAAGATCACAGTTGAGTACGCAATGTAGTGTTTACCCTAGGCATGTCCTAAAATGGGTCATCACAGGGTGTTCAGACTCCTCACTCATTGACGGTATATTCATTGGATTAATTAATTGTTAAATAAATAAATTAAATCATTTTACCTTGGACAGGGCCTAACATTGTTTGGCACAGTCCTGACAAAAATGATTGATTTTTGATATAGACGTCATTAAAATATTTTATATAAAAATATTTTCGATGGCTACAAAGTTTTTATTTTAAACAAATAGTTTTCAAAGATCCATATTTATCACCATAACCCTGGAGCTTCCATGAGACAAACAGTAGAGGATATTGGGATACATAACGCCAATGGATTAGTAGATCAAGATCGGAACACGGATCAGAAGGTGGCAGATCCAGTGAATAAATGATTGAGGATTGATGACAATGGAGTAATAACTCTCCATAAATGATCAAACTGAATCTATGTATGGGTTTTTATTTCAGTTTATCTATCCCCATTCTAGGATTCAAATGATGAATGTGGATCAACCCATGAATAGGTTGACCTGTTGATTCCTCATTCCTACATGAGGGTCTTTTATCGAACATTATTTTGGAGAATTAATCCATCATTGATTTGATTTTTAATTTGATATTCTCTATTTTGACCCTTCTAATGGGAGAAGATTAATACTATGATGAACATAGATGGAGTTTTGTTCGTTGAATTTCAATTTGGATTTTCTCTCCCCTTTGACCCACACATTCATCGCGTTCTTCACATGGTTTTGATCAAAAAATCATTTCTCATATGTTTCACAGTGAAATGATCCCAAATCATAGGTCAATCCTCCTGAAGACCTAGCAGAGATGCAATGATGATAGCAACAGACGGATCAAAGTAGCACATGAAATATCATTACTCAAAATGTTTCCAATGGAATGGGTTTCAATGTGGATTTGAGCATGTGTGAATGAAGACCCCAACCCAAGGATTGTATAGATTCGTTAGGATTGGAAAACGGACCACCAGAGCAAGTCGAGTGGCCTACGAAAGAGGCCATCAGCATGCTGGCGGTGACCGAGGCCACGTGCTGGTGCGGAAGAATCTAGCCACTTGTGGATATGGACATAGGATCCAACATTGGATGTTGTGGGGTTATCGAGACGTGGGGGTCCAGTGCATTGAACTTGGTGGAATTGTGTGACCAGAAGCATGTAGTAGGGCTGCGTGTGAGACTTACAGTCTACATGAGCACACCTACTAGATGGGGGTGGTTCCCCCCTTGTGCAGGGAGACGCAGCACGCGACTGATCTGCATGCTAGAGGAGAGCGACCCACATAACGCAGGGGTTTATAGTGTGGTTGAATCGCTCGGCCTAGACGGGTCAGTCCAGGTCGATGAATCATGTTGGGCCCAGTGGGCCCGGTCGAGTTGACATGGATTGTTGGGTCGGGTAGGATGAAATGGGTTGGGTTGGGTAGGACCCATTTGGTCTGATTGGAAGATCTAGGGTCAATTTGGTCCACCTAGGTAGTACTGGACCCAGACCCAACTGGCCCCTTTTCAAAAAACAAACTCCCATAACTTTCAGACAGAGCATTTGTTTTATGAGACATCTGCAGAGTTGGGACCCCTGTAAAAAGACGGTCTGTTTGAGATAGTGTATGTGGGTTTTTGGGGAAGATGGCATGTGACCTAATGGTTTCAAGAGTAGGTCCTCCCTATACATGCACGCTTGAGCAGGAATCATTATGTTTTGTAATGTTGGGACTCCCCACGTTTTGGGAGTGGGTTTGTTTCTTATGGTTATATTACTATGGGGGTGTTACTAGCCTAAAATAATATAGTTTGGGTTATTAGAGATTCTATTGATGGAAGAGTAGGAACTCCCCTATGGGGCCACAGAGTAGGTCCTCTATTAGTGGAGTTGGTACTCTCTTATAAGACTATGGTTTGGGTCCTCCATATGTAACATACATAGAGTAGGTACTCCCCCACTGAGTAGGGTGTTGGTACTCTATAATAGGAGTTGGTACTCCCCTTTTTGTCAAGTGAACAGTTCTTCCACTTGTGAAATGATAGATTCAGTACTCCCCTATCGTACCAGGGTGTGGGCCCACTAGTCACTGGTTGGTACCCCCTACCGGGTTGGGTGAGGGTTATCATCATACGAAGTAGTACTCCCCAAAGGGATTAGGGTATGGGTATTTCTTGAGTCTCACTCCCTGGTAGGATCAGGATGTTGGTCCTCACTTACATTGTTGCTCTGCCTGATCATTAGTAGCGGTGGGTAGTGCTTCCTACCGTAGACTTGTATCTCCCTCAGCTATCAGACAAATTTACAAGGAGTTGGCCCCTCCACTTGATGAAATCATTACCTAGATAAGAGACAGCTCTCCCTCGATGTACTGAGGAGTGGGCAACACCATATAGGAGCGGTAGAGGTTTCTCCAGATGGTGAGGAGCAGGGATCCCTCATCTATGTTTAGTGTTGAGGGCATGCCTGTCTACTCAGTTTATCATTTTCTTGTGTTGGGAGCAAGACAGTGATGAATTAACCTTTAGTTCGGGGAACTTGAGATGGACCTAGTTGAAAATTCCGGATGAAGAACATTCTCTTAGATATACCATCTAGAATGGAAGGTTGGTTACTGATGGTGCATATCTCTCATATAGGTTCCATCTTGGATGGTAGAGATCGTGGACTGTGATCTCCTAGTTTTTTGTGATACATTGCAATCATTCGATGGGAATAATGATGTTGGATATGAGGTTGGGTCCTCATGATTCATAGTGTCTGAAATGATTATATTTGGATATTCTTGGTATATGTGTGGTCATATACCTTTGTAGATCTAAATGTTCATATCTTTTTTATTTCTCCCTCGTGCTTTACCTTTGTGGTTTAGGGGTTTCTTACTTGGTATTGTTTTACTCACCCTTGCATGGGCCTTTCCCACAGATGTCGTTTCTTATAAAAATGACCGACTCATTGATGGAGTCCGAGGAGGACCAGGTGGTTCTTAGTGAGATCATACAAACATGGCGCACTTCTACAGATTTAAGATCCTACCATTAACCTACCCCTTTGTTAGTTTTTCGACATAGAGATTCAGGGCCATGGGGTTTTACTTGTTTTTTTTAATTCTTTTTGTGGGCTTGTATACTGTCTCAATTTTCCACCTTATACTTCACATTATATAGCACTTTTGTTGTGTTCTACTTAGTGCTCTGCATGCATGGCTTCCATAGATTTTTTATTTTCATCACTTATATGCTTAGAGATGTTTGAATGTGTATAGGTATATAGAAAATGCCTCCCATTATAGTGATATGCCTACTTGATGCTAGTCCCCAACCACTAGCCTATTGGATCTAGGAATTGGGTGTCGTGTCACAGGCCCCACTTGGAAAGGTCAAGACATAGTGGTATTATAGGAGGTCCATTCTATATTAAGAACCCAAAGTCTATGAGTTAGGTTTAGGGACACAATGTTAAGTGTTTCATGTTTGGATTTCAAGACATGGAATCTAGTATTGGTGTCATGTCCCTCATATCTACACACATGGTCCCTGAATTCTTATTTTCAACTTGGTAAAAGAAAAAACTAGTTACAGGGAAAAATGATGGTACATGAATTTTATAGTAATGGGTTTTGTTTTCTATGTCCATCTTGATCCATCTCACCATGTATACTCTACTGATTACGGTATATCTTTTCTTGCATCAAGATGACTCTACGTAAAAATTCAGGCAAGATTCCACCACATGATCACGAGGATGATCTGTGGGGTGATGAGATATGGGTATAGGGATTTTTAATAGAGATAGAACCTACGGGTGGTGCACCAAATATACAACCATCTATAGAGTAGAACTTGGAACTCATAGTACCAGTGGATAACTTCTATGGGATGATCTCAACTCATGAGTTTTAGTGATAGAGACCCCTTAGGCTTCAAGGTGAGCCCGACTCACGTGTGGATAAGGACCTTCTTGTGGTGGTGATAGATTTTTCCATCCTGTCAATACACCATTAGATTAGATGGATTTCCTGGTAGGAATCCTTCTACACAGCACAAAAAGGATATGGTGGGTTTTATATTACCTGATCTTACGATGAGTTGACTCTTCCATGGATAGAGTTTCTGAAAAAAAAATTAGATAATGGGATCTAACCAAAAAGTATAAGGGGTATACACACCCATGAGCTTCTACAGCTTTGGTTGGATGACATGTTGGTATCTAAGTATTCATCAAGTAATTCCAACATTCCCAAGTACTCGGTGGATATGATACATTACTAGTGCTTTAGGGATCAGACCATTGAGGAAGGTGTGATTAGGAACATCCGAGACTACATTATTCCATTGTGAATTCCTACTTATGCTTTGGTGCTAGAGAGAACCATTTTAGTTGAAATTCACTTGGATAAACAGATAAATCTAGTGAATGTAAGTACTGGGATAAAAGAGAAATGGTAGAAGATCCACCAAGGTTGAGACAGTGTTAAGAATAGATGGATCTATAAGGCAGCAGATGTAGAAAGGTAGCTCGGAGAGCAGCAAGAGGTGGTGCACATTTTGACATGTCATAAACACCACCCCCAAGTGGTCCACACCAGGCTTAGGGTATTGGAGGACCATGAAGGAGAAACCTACACACGGTTGAGGCATATGACCCAGAGGCTACAGTTGAGATCTGAGGTACAAACCGTGTCTTTTATTTTTTTTATTGTATTAATGGACACAGGTTCTACTTATTCTCATTCTATCATGAGTTTCGTTTGAGACATAGAGGTTTTGGTAAAACAGTGGACATCATCCTCATGACTAGACACTCATGTTGGAGGAGAAACAATAATTGCACACTAAAAAAGATAGTGTGTCATGACTCTTGGAGGTGAGAGTTGTGGTTGGGGTCTCTTAGTAATAGCATCGAGTCCTTAAGACAACATTCATGGTATGGACTACTACCATTCATTTCAAGATTTACTATTTTTGGAGAAGGTTGTGGTGTGTCTGTGATAATGAATAGGGGATTCCATTTGGGTGAAATGGAAACCCATGAATCATAGGGTGGACCCTCTCAAAGATATTACTGAGAAGGGGTTCATGAAATCTAGTATTGAGGTATGCTGGGAGAATACCTTGGTCTTACATATTCTTGTTGAGGTTTTCCAATGAAGCATTGGAGCATATCTCAGACCTACAAGTGGAGTTTTTCTCATTGAATTCTTATTCATGGGATCATTTCCATGGTGGCATAGTTAGACCCAATAGTGTTTCCATAGTATGGAATTGTTGCTCACCATCCATACTCGTCTGAGATTCCACTAGTTGGTGTGGTAGTGTTTCTGTTTTAACAAGTTCTATGGAATCTTGTAGTTGTAGATATAGGGACTAGTAAAACCTAGCATTTTCTCTTGGCCAGGCCTATTCTGTTCATAAATACCCATGCACGTTTAGTGACAACCTAGAATGTGTAACGCTTATGGAGGTTTTTGTGGAGTTCATACAAGGGTGGATGTGAACTGTGTATTTCCATCAGTATATGCTTTAGGATATCATGATAGTTATTCTCTAGACCCCATGACAGTTGATGGATCAGGGTGTTTATTTATTTCCCACTTGTTGCAACTAAAGAGAAATGTGACTTTGTTGCATGGTGTTGTCCTAGTATAAGTTTGACTTGAGAGTGGTTGATCCAAGTGGTTTCTCTGAGTGAGTTCATGTAAGACCCATAGGGACACATGATAAGATTTCTAGTGTGTGATACTAATAGGGAGCTTAGTTTTTCATCCCTTTAGTGTATGATTTATCTTTTTGGGGAAAAAATTACTTAGGTGGGGATAAAGTAATGACCCGGATTTTTTCTGAATTAATTTTTAGAAAAGTTTTGTGTAAATTTCGAGACCGAGCACTAAGACAACGTGTGATTTTGAGTCCTAGTGTTCTAGGAAAAACTCTTTGAATTATGTATAATTTTTAATTAAAAGCACTTGGGTAGAAAACTATGCACTCTATTATCTTATGGATGCCCAGATCAAAAATCGGAGGCCTTGTTGTGTTCAAAATAGTAAATTTTCCTTAGTCCAGGAATAAAATCATCTTATGCGGCTAGTTCAAAAAGTTAGATTTTGGATGTAGATATTATTAATATATTTTAAATAAAAAAATGACTCAATGGGGATTTTAGATTAAGGAAATTGTTTTTATAGATCTTGGGTTCTTTCTATAACCTTGGAGTTTCCTTGAGACAAAAAAGGGAGGCTCTCTCGATGAACAACACCAAAGGATTTGCAGAATGAGATCAGACCATGCATCAGAGAATGAGGAATCCAACAAACAAAGGATCAAGGAAAGATGATAGTGATGTAATAACTCTCCATTAATGATTAAACTAGATATAATAAGGGGTTGTTATTTTAATTCTTATTTCTCCATTCATTGATTTAAACGACAAATGTGGATAAAACCATGACCATGTTTACCCAAAGATCATTTGTTCATGTGGGGGGTATTTTATCAGACTTTATTTTTGGTAATTAATCCATTCATGATTTGATTCTGGTATATATTTTCTCTATTTGACCCTTCTAATGGGAGTAGATTAGCATCTTGCCTAATGAAGGCGGAGCTTCGTTCCTCAATTTTCTATTTTGATTTCATCTACCCTTTGACCTACGCGTTCTTTACATTCTTAAAGGGATTATGAACCATATAATGTTATGCATCTGTTTCACTATGAAATGATCCCATATCAATGATTCATCCTTGTCACAACCTAGCAGAGGTGTGATAGAGACGACGAAGGACGGATCAAAGCCGCACGTGAGATATCATCACTCTAGCACTTACCAGAAGAATGTGTTTCAATGTGGATTGTATCCAATGGAGATGAATAAGGTGACATGAGGATCATTGAGATTATTAAATATTTTAAAATGGACCATTGGATCGAGTCAGGTGTCTCGTGGAAGAGGACACCGGCGCTGGCGGTGGCCGGCGACAGCCACATGCCAGTGTGGAGGAAGACAGCCACCCATGGTGCATGCCACGAGGTAGGAAAGACATAGTGGTCCGGAACATTGATTATAGTGGTGCTGCATGGACAAATGCACGTGGTCAGGTCGCGTGTAAGATTTAAAGTCTTCTTTAGTGAACATGATAGATGGTAGTAGTGCACCACCTTGAATTAGGTGATGTGGCACGTGGCTAAGCTACATGCTAGTGGAGACCATCCCATGTGACATGGGTCGCATTGGGTGAACCGAGTCATGGGGTGGCCTGGCGGGCTAAACCGCTCGGCCTAGCCTGGGCAGGCTAGGCCCAACGGGACGGTTTGGTTCATCCCAACATGTCTGGTCGATTTATGCCGAACATGGACCCTACTGGACGCTTTTCACAAAACAAAACTCACAACATTCAAACAAACTATTTGTTTGGAGTGTCGTCTACGGTGTTGGGACCCTTGTGGTGAGACGGTAATTTGGAGATACTCTATGTGGGTTTTTTTGTGGAATTTTTAAGGCGGCCTAATGGTTTGAGGAGTAGGCCCTCCAGGTACAAGCATGATTTAGCAAGAATCAGTATGGTTGGTAATGTTGGTACTCCCCATGTCATGGGAACTGGTTCATTTCCTTTGGAAAGAATCTTATGGGGGTGTTACTCACCTGAATGACTAGGTTGATGGTTTCTATAGTTGTTCGTGAAGGAAGAATATGTACTACCTGGTGGGAGCATGGAGCGAGTCCTCTATCTCTGTTGTTAGTACTCACTTATAGGTCTAGGGTGTGGGTCCCCCAAATCTGATGTACATAGAGTCGGTACACCCCAACTGTGTAGGGTGTGTGTCCTCTATTATTGGATTTGGTACTCCCCTATTGGTCTAAGGAACAAGTCCCCCACACATGAACTGGAAGATTTGGTACTCCCCTATCTTACTAGAAAGCAAGTCCACTAGTCAATGATTGGTAATCCCCTACCGGGTAGGGGGAGGGACCTAAACTTACAATATAGTACTCACTTTTGGGATCATAGTGCGTCTCCTTCGTGAGTAGTTATCCCCTTTAGGATCAGGGTGTGGGTCCTAACAAATAGATTTTCACTCCTCCGTCTTGGTTAGTTGTGGGGAGAGGGTCCTCCCTTGGACTTGGACATCTCTCAGTTGGTGGACACAGTTACAAGGATCGATCCGATCCACTTGATGAAAATATTACCTTGATCTAAGATAGTCCTCCTTTGATGGAAAGAGGAGAGCGAAACTTCTTATAAGAGTGACAGAGGTTTTGTGAGATGGTTAGGTGCAGGGATCCCTCATCTATGTATAGTTGTAAGGGCGGGCCACTCCACTAGGGTTCTCTTTTTCATCCACAAGCTACAAGACATTGATGACTGAACCTCCGGTGATGGTCACTAGAGATGGACCTAATAGAATATTCTTGATGAAGCACATTATCTTAGATATACAATTAGGATTTCTAATAGGGTTCCTGGTGGATTTTATCTCTTTTATGGGTTCCATCTTGGATATCTAAGATCCGGAATTTCCATCTCCTAGTTCTGTGTGTTACCTTTCAAACCATCGGTGTGAATCATGATAATGGTTATGAGGCTGGGACCTCATGATTATTGGTTTCTAAAACAAGTATATCAGGATATTTTTGGTGTTTGTATGGGAATATACCTATGTATATCTGACTGTTCATATCATTGTATTTTTTCATGGAATTTACCCTTGTGGTTTTGGGGTGTTCTACTGAGTATTGTTTTAATGGCCCCTACACGGGCCTAGCCCACACATGTTGTGTCTTGAATAGAGGATCGACTCTTTGATGGAGTCCAAGGAGGACCATGTCCAAGTGGTTCTTAGTGAGATCAGATTGGTAAGGCATACTCCTAATGCTTCAAGCAGCTACCTGTCACCTACCCTTAGGGTAGGGTTTTCAGAAGAGAGCTTCATGTTCTTGGGGTTTTACTTGATTTTTTATTTCTTTTGGGGGGCTTGTATACTATCCTGGTTTTCCACCCTATAATTTACTTTCTATTTCACTTTGGTAGTGTTTTTCATAGTCTTATGCATGCAATGATTCTTTGGATTTTTAATTTTCAGAATTTGTAGGCTTAGAGATGTGTGTGTGTGTACTGGTATATAGATAATTCGTACCATGTTAGTGATATTCCTACTAGGTTCTGGTGACCATACCCTAGCCTATTTTTGGTGGAATTGGGGAGTCATGACATGGGGCCCTCTATGATGGGTCATGAAACAGTGTAAAATATTGAACACATGGTGTGTAGAACAATATGTGTGGAAGCTAGGGTTCCCAAAAATCACAAGGATCGAACGGTGTGTATCCCTCCGACATGTCGTGTACCTCATCACTAGGTGGATGATCCATGTGATGGACCATATGGGCAATACTATGTGTGGGAGTACACTTCCATGCTTATGGCCTTGTAATGGAGTACACATACATGGAATAAGATGAACCATCCCCTGACCTAAGAAGCTTTTACGTCACCATGATCGATCGAATCATCCATCACCACTACCTGTGAATGGTGATACCTTCAGCTTCAAAACCATCTAGTGTCGAAGCCATGGAAACATCAAATCTGCAAACTGCATCTATTCCCACCAATGTCACTAGAACATCTATGACACCACCATCATAGTCTTCTAACTCACAAGCAATGGAATCCAACTAGAAGGAAAAAAATTCTATATCTATATAAGATCTAGACAAGACAATTAAAGGGTGAGGAAGAAGAAGAATCGCCAAAAAAATGGACAATGTTGGGTGATAAAATAACCACAAACATATATGTAAAGATAAATAGGAGAAGTATGATATTTTACACTATAATAAAGGCCTCTTACACCCCTTAGATATAAGCCATGCCAACAACACTAAGAAGGAATCCTATTGAAACCCTAGAGGTGAGGGTAGTGCAGAGTTTTGTGAGAGAATGGATGCATGATCATATATATATATATTATATAAATTAAATTTTCTATCATGGAAAATTATTTTTAATTTTTAGTTATTTAATAATTACATTAACTACATTTGAAACACTAACATAGTATTAATCCATTTAATAGAATAAAATAAAATATTTTTACAAATTTATAATTTGTACAATTTGGATAAATTAATGTATTTGGTGAATTTTTTATGAAATTAGACACATAAATAATGTAAAAAATATTTTTTTTATTTCATAACTATATTTATGGAATTAAAATCAAAGATAATGAATAGTCCAAAAATGAATTTAATGATATTTTATAATAATAAATCATTAATTTAATGTTTTGGAATTAAAAAAATTGAATCATCAACCTTGTTAGTTGTATATGGTTTAAAATATCAACCACATAAAATTTATGGGTATCTTTCACTTTAGTGGTAACATTTGAACCCATTTAATAATAGAATGATTGATATTGTGATAATTGTCAAAAAATCATTGGATTAAAATTAAGATATAGGGATTAAAAGTCTATAAAACATGTACATATTAGGTTTAATGTGATTATTTTAGAATATTATTTTATTATTTTCAAAATAGGGCAATGTTTGATCATATTATTATAAAAATTTATTTATATTAATATTGTACTTTAATAAATTCAAAGAGTCACCACCTATAAATTAAAAAAGGGAACCTATTATCCTCTCTTCCCGAAAACTTTTGAGACTTGTATATCAGAAAATATCTAATATAATACCTTCTAATCTTCCTTAACCACATCATGATAATTTTAACTTTTCTCTAATAACATCCCATCAGGGATTAAGGTGTAAACTTAAAGTGGTTCTCAACAACAAGGCATATATTTTAACCAAGCCACATCAATTTATTTGTTCTTATACCACATCTTAATCTATTGTGTCTTTTATAAAATAATTAATTAATTATCTAATGTATACTTAATAATTACTATGATGATATAAAAAATCATTATCCACATTTTTCCATCATATAGAATGACAAAAATAAATCATTTGTGCCTACGACATGTCGTTTCCATGTAGTAGTGTTATTCATTTTTCATCCCCAATTTACCTGGATGGTTATAATGAAGTATTTGATATATATATATATATATATATATATGATTATTATTGTTTTTTATTATTATTTAATGGTTAATATATACATATATATATATCTTATTGAATCCATCAAAAGGTTGAAATAGTTTTCATGCATACATATGACATTCCATTTCTGTGAATAGTGTAGTTTATTATTATATGTATTCATTTCATGGATGATTATAAATAAGTATATAACGAAAATATGTGAAATTTTTACCACAATTAAAATTATTTAAATTTTGTAACAATGATTAATGGTAAATAAATGAAATTTCTGAACTGAAATATAAAAAGGCAATTATCCCTAGGAATAGTAATTTAGATAATAATAATTCAATAAAAAGGAGATGAAATATTACAAATAAATAATAGATGGTATGATATATATTATTATGGTTTGTCAATAGATGTAAAATTTTATTATATTTATTATATACGATTTTTAACACATTTAATGAATATCGAACATGAGGTAAGGGTTTCACATCAAACTTTGGTTTCCATAATACATATTTCATATCCATAATCTATTTTTCAGATGTTATATATAAACATCACCATTGATAGGATATATATATATATATTTAATTTTTAAAAATGGTATTTAATTTTTAGTTTGAATATGTTATTTTCATGTAGTTTTTTATTCAATATTTACTAAATCGGAAAGGGTTTATTTTACAATCTCATTATTTTTCTTGATTGTTTATATTTACATCCTTATTGAGGGAATTTTATAGTATTTCTCTCTCAAACCAAATATATTTTTATATCATATTAATATTTCTTAAAATTACATATTTCACTTTCATTTTAGACTATTAAATATTCAAGAGACTAAAAGAATGTTTTTAAGGAAAATATAATTTTTTTCTATTTCGTCGGGATTATTTTCCTTCTAATCCATATTATCATTAAAAAGTTTCATGAAAATTTTTATAACATAATTTAATTTTTAAAATTAATCTTTAACCATTCATTACAATTTATTAAAAAAAATTCAATGCCATCTTATTTTCATTTTATGAAAGTAGTACGTTTTTACTTTTTATTGAAAATACAAAAAGGATTTACTTGTATAGAATAATATGTATAAAAATAATTTTCTACAATAAATACTACTGGATTCTCTGAATACCTCATTATATATTACAGTGGTTATTTAAGATGAATTTTATTTCATAATATTTTTTAAATTTAAAAAAATGATTGTTAAATTGAAAAGGATCTTTCCCTATGAATTTTTTAAATGAAATTGTTATGGTAATTTTATTCATCAATGAAAATCCCCTTTATTATACAAATTCTCTACTGTGGATATGATTTAATGATACACTGCACATTCTTTTTATGGACGGTTTTTTACTAGCTTCACTTGGGATAGTTTTAGAGCTTTTTATATAAGTTATTACTATATGTATAAGTTTAGATTATTAAGGTCTGTTGGTTGGGTGTAATTATATATTCAAATAATGAATTATTTAAAATTATTATTTGATTGGTAGACCTCATAATTATGTAGGTACTCGAGGAATTGGTAGTTATCATAGGAAAACTAGGTTGGGTATTTGGATTAGGATTACCAATTTATTCATGTTGTATTAGAATAAGGCATTGATGGTGTGTTTTAGATGTCAAGAATTATAAATTCCATCATTATGAAATTATTTATTAAGTTCGGTGTGATTTTTTTAATTTCCATGATATCCTTGGATAAGATTAAATCTCATGTGATTATTTATGTGGGATTACATGACCATTATTTACTTGTATCATATTATTATTCCGGATAACGTTATTGATTTAATTTCATATTATTTTAGTTATATACGATACAAATTTTATTATTCAATATTTTCTCAAGATAGCTACCATTGTACATATTACCTTAGTAAGCATCTAACCTCATGAGTTATTTATGCTTACTTCCCTATGATTCCTAGAAATATAATATGATTTGTCTGTAAGGATATATTAGATAGAATAATGAGTCTCTCAAAGAAACAATAATTTTGAATTTAGTTATTTCAAATATATTTTAAATTCAAGTACGAATATTGTTTACCAAGATTACTAATATATTTGTCTCTTTGGGATGGGATCCTTGGTATGTAGTGCTAGTGTAATAAAGTATCCCTCCACAATGGGTTGCTGGGGTTGGGGTCTTTAAAGTGGCTATGATTAAATGTTTCTTAGAAACCTTGGGAATTATATTTAATAAAACATAGATTTTTTAATGCAACCCATTCTCAAACATCATGGATAATTCAAATAATATAATAACAAAATAAATTTTTTGGTAAGTTACTGATTATGTTGTTTTCCTAGAAACACATTCTTATATGGATGCTACACATGGATTTGGTTTTGGAATAGATGAATCCATTGGAAACAACCCCTAAAATAGTTGGTCAAATATATCTCAACTATCATTATAGTGGATGGTGTTATTTCCCTTACCATGATCCTTGTTTAACTGTCTCATGGAGGAATCCTAGGTTAATTCAAATTTTCATGAATGTGAAAATAAAACCTATTGAAACTGATGATATTCCAAATTGATATGGGATTAACATAAAGTGTATCTAGATTTCATGTATAAGGTATATCATAGGATTAAATAAATACCTTTTAAGGATTTATCTGATGGGAGTTTACATTATTATATAAATTTTGGGGGGGCATTCATGGGATTGAAATCCATTTCTTTATTATATATTTTATTAGAAATATTAATCTAGTAAATATTTTTCTCGATTTTATATAAATAATTATAAATTTTTTCACAACCTTTAGTCATAATATAATCATTAATGTCAATGTAAAAATACTGTTTTCTTTGTAAACAAATAAGCTATATAGAAAAAAAAAGTGGTTAAAAGTTTATTTAATGATTAATATATTTTTTTGGAAATTTATCAATGTTTTAGGGGTGTTGTATGAATTATATTAATAGATTTTAAAAAAAATGATACCACACAGGTCAAGTGAACACCCAAAACATCCTGCAGAAATACAAGGCTTGAACCCACAATTGAAGGGTTATGATGGTGTATCATATACCACTGGCCTACCTGATGTCCTTGTAAGTGAGGTATTTTTTCATATAAATGATTTACTAGAAAATGAAAAAAATTATATTGTGAATCATATTATAGGATAAAACCATTTTATAATTTTGGTAATCATATTTTATTAGGTATATTTTATGAGTTATTTTATTGTGTTGAGGTATATATAACCTTCCATTTTAACAAAAACCATTATTTAGGAATAATTCTTTTAAATTTTTTGATATTTATTCTAAAATTTAATAGGTAAAATTTAGTGATGAAATTGAATTAATATTGATGTTAATGATTTTGTTTTTCAAATTGTGTTATTTAAATATAGTATGTTCTTTGTTAAAACATTGGTTCTATTATTTATTTTGTTGAGATTAATGTATTATTTCATTATATGAGGATTTATCAATAATGAATAAAATTTCCTAAACATTTTGGTTGTTATAAATATATCATGACTAAATGAATGACTTATATATATTTCATTGAACATATGATCCATTGAATGTTATTCTTAGTGCTTCAGGCATGAAAAAAATTATTTTGAATATTATTTTACTAGTGTTTGATATGATGTTTTAATTAATAAAAGTAAAATTAATGGCTGAGATTGTGATTTTAAAATGGAAATAAATCCAGAAACGTTTCTTGTATTCTTTATCTAGAATGTAAATTTTCCCATAAAAAATAAGAAATGGATTTTAAAATAAAAAATATCATTTTACATTCATTTCTAATTAATTGATTGTCTTTCAACCCATATTTATTTATTATTTTTTTCTTTGTTTAATTTATAATGACCATGTTCTCTATTTCACTCTATCAGTCTGTGGATTCTTTATTTCTTTCAATGCATATAATTTAACTTCTCCCACCAATGTCCTTATTACCTAGAAAATTGATTTTGTTTTGTTTTTTTTAACAATTATCCATCCCAATTACACATTATACAATATGTTTTATTATCCCTCTATATGATGTGGGTTTTCAATAAATATATTTTAAAATATTTTGGCATTGATGAAAAATAAAAAATTATGAGGGGGTAGTTTATTTTAATGGGGTATAGTGTAGAAAACTGATATTTTTAGGCAGTATTTTATGAAAATTAATATAATTTCTTCGAAATCATATTACACATGCAACCTCAAGAGTAATTGAATCATAATATAGTATACTGTTATAACCTATATGTTAAATTATTGGAGTGAATATGAATAATCACAATAAAAACATAAAATAAGAATAATGTTTTTAGGTAAATAAAACATTTTCATAAATAATTATTCCATTTTAAGAAAAATCAGTATATTATTTAGGAATGCTTATTTTCCAAAAAAATTATTTCTTTTTCTATGAAATAAATATAAATAATTTCTTCCATATTTATAAAATAAATTTGAGAAAAATAAAAATATTATTTAACTTCAAATTTTATAATTATCTTTGATTGAATTTTTTGATAATTTTCTCGAAGGATTTAACATAAGATGGTAAAATTCCAAGAATATCAAGTATATTATACAATTAAAATAAATTCCATATTACCAAAGTCTAAAAATGGGAAATTAGCACTTATCCCAATAAAGATGAGGTAAAATATTATCATAAACCTTATTATTACATGAAAAAGTATTTCCATCATCACTCATGTTTTCAAGACAAACTAAAATGGAATTGCCCCCTTATATTCGTGAGGGACAATGTAATCAATGGAAGAGAGATATTCTAAGAAAATAATCCTACGTGAAGTCAAATTCCGTAAAAGATGCTCAGAACATGCTCTAATAACATGAACAATCTCAAAAGAATCACATTCCAACCAAAGCATACCCTATCCAAAAGAAAAAAAACATTCAATTGCCTCAATGATACCCAAAAATTATTCCTAAAGTGTCGATGAAAAACCAAAATGAACCATAAAGGCATCATAAATCATCCCCAAGACGATTTCTAAAAATAGTACCATAGCCCAAAGGACCCAAATTACCCCTTAAAGAACCATAAATGTTAATTAAATTCCACCCTCTGAAAGGTTACTATCAAAATACGTCAAATTTTATATAATGGGGATGAAATTTACCACTAATACTATGTTGCTATAAAATAGAGAGATCATGCACTGAGTTAAAACAAAATTCATTTTGGAATGGGTTTGCATATCTAATAATAACCAATAATTGGGACAAAGAAGTTTGAGGTACAAATATTACCTGATCATGAAACTATTAGTTGACTGCATTCTAAAAGATGGATATCAACTCCATAGTACTAACCTAAAAAATATTAAGAAGTTAAGGGGACAATAGGATTAATTGCAGCTCGTAATGAAATCATATATAGGGAACATATATGTCAAAGGTATCTCGAACATCTTAGAATGGGAATTCCACATAGACGAACACATGTCACGACATATGAATAAATTATTAATATCATCCATGTGTTGATCATAGATAGAACATGAGTGACCAAGATAAATACAAAAATTATGTAAAAATATATCAGTCTGTAACTTATTGTGTGCCAATCGCCAAATGAGGACTGACCTTGAAGAATTAATTAATCTCCTATTATGTTTTCTACGCCACTGAAAATTGTAATCTGATCCATAAAAATGATTATATAAAGATATCGAATTAAAAATACCATTTTATACAGATTCCCAATCCTAGAAATTGAATTTGGGTGAGGAATGATACATGTTGATGATATCTCTAATATTTTCTTCAATATAATAAAATTTTGTAAATTGTTCTAAAATTTAAATAGATAAATCATTATTAACATCATTTTCTAAGATGGATTCCACCATAGAATCACTTTCCCAATTTAAGTCCAAAAAACTCAAAGACGAATCTCTTGAGACCAAGAACCATGAATGATTATAAATAGTAGAAAATATGGATTTTATAGAAGGACAAATAGAGGTAATCATAGGAAGAAGATTCCACATTTTTAGTTTGAACAGAACTCTGGAACAGATTAAGTCAATTTAAATAGATTTACCATTATCCAATATCAATAAAAAATGATCTTTTAAGGACTGATTAAAAACTGACGAATTTTTATAACAAGACCCCAAGAATCAAAAGGGATGAAACAATTTATCCAAGACACAGTGTCTAATTTCTTTTCAAGAATACAACCACTCCAAATAAAATTTTTAATTTAGTTGAAAATAATCTTAATAAGTGAAAATATCCATTCATAAACCATAATGAATATGAAAACTTTTAATTGATGATGGATTTCACTAAACAAGTATATCTATCCATGAAAAGAGACTTGCCTTTCCATGAATCAAGATTCTTTCTGACCTAACTAGTGATACCAGAAAAAAAAAGAAAGCATTTGGCCTACCCCAGAACATAGGAACACTGAGATAAACAAATGGTAGGATCCCATCACTTATTCCAAAATTCCCAATAATGTAATAATTCATAGATGTAGAGATCCCCCAACTAAAGTGCATGAATTATTTTCTCTAGGTGACAACCTGAACAAATGCTTCTTCATAATGAAATAACTTTTTCTTAATGTTTCTGATATTCGTTGTATCCCCTTTAGTGAGCAGAATAATGTCATATATATATATAAAAGATCAGAAGGAGTAGAGATTCCTTGACCAACATTAATTTATTTCAATTACATTTTACCAACCATGATAGGGAAATACCAACTAAGATAATCTTCAACAATATAGAAAATAATAGAGGAGATAGGGTCACATTGTCCAAAACCTATGGAGCATTTAAAACATCCTTCAAGGGAACCATCAACAATAATTGAAATAAAATATGCGCCTAATACTCTCTTAATAATGGGATTATTGTGAATATTAAAACATTTAATGGAAAATGACCTGAAGAGATGACATGAATAGATGAAGTTCATTGTCAATTTCCACATTATGAATCAAAGAATGAAATTTAGAATTAAATACATGGTAAAAAGAACCACTCTTGAAAAATGGAGGACAAGCCGAAAAATATCCACTTGAATGATATACCAATATGACTAGAAGAAAAATTCCTAGAGCCATTCGGGCTAGGTGAGCTTTCAGAATAGAGACCAAATACAGCCTCTTTATTCTCTAAAATAAAAGGACTTTTAGTTAGCCCAAAATTATCATCATGATTGAATAGTTGTGGAATATTACCATCTATAGGCTCAAAATTTATAGAGGAACCATTGGAATTATTACTATAATCAGAATCCAAATAATCCAATAGATCCTTCCTATTATCCTTAATATGATCACCATTCCTCAGAAGTGATAAATGATTTTAAATCCTTGTAGAATGTTGAATTAAATTAATCAAAATGGAGTTATATCACCATATTTGAGCCATTTAACATTAAATGCATTCCTCTATAAAAAATCCTGAATATTATGAAGTTTATTAAGCTTCAGAGAAACCTAAACCTCGTTCACAATACCATTAGAAATTTCCTTGAAGGTATTTTGTTCTTGAATTTGTTAAAGGGGGACCTCAAGGGTGGATATATCACCATAAATATAACTAAACCTATCCTTGATGCTATATTTAACCCTCTTTTTGACCAAATTTAATTTGAAAATAAAAGCTAAAGCATCCTTTCTCAAATCAGTAGAGGTCCAACCCTTCTGAATAAGTTTACCATAATATGGTTGAGGCACTGAAGCATTTTGAATATAAAAGGTAAAGAATTCATGGGATCCTTCATAAAAAAATATATTAGAATTGGATAATGGTTAAAATTAATCCTTAACACGATATTGCTAGATATAGAGTCTCAAGTATTTAAGATAACATCATTAGAAAATGATCTATCAAGTTTACTAGCAACCATGCCATTAAGATATTTTATATACCATGTATATTTGGATCCATCCATATTTATCTTGATCAAATCATACATTAAATGTATGATCTAAATTCTATGAAAGAAATTTAATATTTCACAAAACCCAAATTCTCACTTGGATTCATATTAGAGTTAAAATCCCCAATCATAGACCATATACTAGAAATAATGTTTTTCAAATCATATATCTCTTAAAAAATTCTTCTTCAATAATGATACATGTTATCAGCATAAATAATAGGGAAACACTATTGAATAACCATATCATTATAGGAACAAGATACAGGTTGATCACTAGAGACCACTAAAACAAGAATAACCTAAAGGAATGAACCATGATACATAAATTCTAAAAATCATAATAATGTCTATTAGTATCTAATAAATGAAAAATTAAATTTTCAAGAATATAAATATGATGAGAAAAAAATATTTGGGGATCAACCAACCAAATTAATATAGGATTTTGTTTCTAAATATGGATCCTAAAGGACTTAGTTGACTAATTATTTTTTAGCCTTAATAAATTCTAGAAAAGGGTCACCATTTGGAATTGAATTTGTGGTTAATTACCCATTCTTTCCTCCACCAACATTTACAACTAAGGATTTAAGAGGCCAATCATCCTTCCTCTTACATAGATCACAATAAATTAAAGTTCTGATGTTAAAACCCTTATCCAAAGAAATGGAAACCCTCATATATGAAGAGGTGAGAGCATTATTCAAGGAAACAACATATTTTATGAGAATCGAGGAGTCTCACAAGTGTGGCTGCTCCATTTGAGTGTTCACCTATTTATCAAAAACTCACATATCAACTGGAGATTTATTATTATTTGAGGAATGATCTTGAACTATAGAAATATTATAAATAACCAATTCTTTTATCATTAATGTAACCACTAGGCTAGCAAGTACATCCACATTTTCTGAAAACAATGACTCATTTTCTATAGAAATCATAAGATCTCTAATATCCTATTAAATATCAACATAGGTACCATGTTTTCCAAGATCACCTTTCTTACTAAGTATCAAATAATTTATTTCATGTGATATTTCCAAGGGTAATGAGAGATCATCAAAGGGTGTGTCTTTTTAAAAATAGATATCATGCCCAACCGGCTTTGAAGAGCAGGATCAGAGGGAATATAATCCTCCTCCTTAGTAATATCTTCCAATTTATTTTGTCAAATGATTAATTGGGAGGGGATTTACTAGATGTAAAGTGTCCATTAGAACATTGTAGGCACCCCCTTTTTCAAGAACAATTCCTTTATTCTTTTGATTCTTTGAAACCTACATCCAATCCTTGGTTTTTAGAGATTCTCTAACCTTTCTCTGACTAATTGTATAGTTTTCCAAAGCATGACACATAATTTTCAATAGATCACAGAAAGGAATCATAAATTCATAAAAAAATTAACATCAATTTTATTATTTTTGACAAGAAGAGTACTATTATTATGACATTTTGATTCAAATTAACAACCACTATAATATGAGAAAAAAACCAAGGCCACCTTCAAGAGTATGCTGATTCATTTTGATCAGAGTAACAAGATAGAAATACTATTATTTAAGGATAATAACTTCCTTAAAAACATAATTTTGTCGATTTATTTCCAAAAATACTATCCCTTTAAGGCTTAAGTTGTAATCCTATGGAGGGTTCCCAAGTAAGAGGAATAACTCTCGACTAATAAATTTCAATTTTAATTATTCCTTTACCTCCTATAAATAAATTGAATACATTCTATAATAATCAATTAAGTACATAAAATATACTAAATTTTTATTATGATAATTTAAAAACCAGTATCCACCTTCCCTCCATCCAATAGAAAGTAAAAAACATCACTCATTTGTATGTACGAATTTCTTTCCATGTGTAGTTGTGTAATTTATTTTTCATCCCCACATTATATTTATGGTAATAATGATATATTTAACTAATATACATGCTATAAATTATATTATTATTTTTGTTAAATGGTTAATTATCTTTTTTCTTTTCTTCCATGCATCAAAATGTTAAAACATCGTCCACAAGTACATAAGGCCTACCATCACCATGCACAATGTAATATATAGTTATTTCTATAAAATTAAAGGATAAATATAATATGAATATAATTAATACATATAAAATTTATATTATGATTATAATTTGATAAATAAAGTAACCATGATCAATGTGCAAGAGAAAAAACTACTAAATAGAAACATAGGTGAAAAACAATGTAGTTGTCACCTAGAAAGGTGATTCTAATAAATAATTGTAAATTATATATTGATAAAATGTTATGAGTAAATTATATATTTTATTATATAAATTATTATGGTTTTATGATATATTTATATTAAATATATATTTATTATATAGGATTTTTGGACACATACAATGAAATTTGGGCTTAAGGTAATGGTTTCTCATCTCACTTTTGTTTCCAAAAGAGAAATTATATATTCACCAATTATTACATTCATGTAGTGTATATATATACAATTTTATATTAAATATCATGTCTTTATTTATACATATATTAATGAATGTTTCAATTGAGATTATTTATTTCATGGGGTTATGATTCAAAATTTACCAAAGCAGAATGGGTTTATTTGGTAATCTTATCATTATTCCGGATTGGTTATTTTTAGATCTAAAATTGAAGAATTATATAATATTGCTATGATAAAACCATTATAGTTAATTTTCCTTGTCTTATTTCTATAAATTATATGTTTCCCTTTACTTTTCCACCTTTAAATAATACTGATACCTAAAAATAATGTCTTTAAAAAACAAGCATTTTTTCTATTTTTTTAGAATTTGTTTCTGCCATATAAAAATTCTAATTAAAATGTTTCAAAGAAAGCTTTTTATTTTCTACTATGGTTTTTATATTTCATCATTACCCATGTATTAATTTCTAAAAAATTCATATGAATATTTATATCATTTTCTAAATGAGGTTCTTCTTGAATTCTTATCAATAATATGAAAGTAATCATTGGTTTAACATACTTCACATTAATCGAATTTATTTCAATCACAATCATTTATTGTTTTAAATATTAATTGAAGAGTTTCCATTTTTAGTTTGAAATAAATTATTTTCCCAAATAATTTTTTCTCTTTTATAAAAATTATATTGTAAATGTTCAAGGGTGTTTTCTTTAATAATGATTTAGATTATATTTCTTTGTTATTTTAATTAATAAATGGAAAAAATATCTTTATTTTAATTATGATACATATGAGATATGGTAAAATTATACCATCCTTTTTCTTTCTCTATATGTTTTATGATCAGTTTTACTGAGGGTGGTATTGAAATTTTTCATTATAGTTTGTCATATATGGATATTTTTTATTTATTATGGAATGATAATTAAGTTGTACTATTTTTCATGTGATAAACGAGTTGGACTTATTATATAATGGGAGAAGTTGGAAATATATAAACTTCCAATGTATCATTAGGTCTCATGAGGAAAACAAGGTTGGGTATGTGGCCAAGTTCATACCCAATTGTGTAGGATGTCATGAAAAAAGGCCTCAACATTATATATTAGAATTATAGAATTACTAATTCTATTATTTTGAAATTATTTATTGATTACCATGTAATTTTATTAATAATTATGATATCCCTGTTTTAATTTCCAAGATCATATGTTTATTTATATTAAAATATTTAATCATAATTTACACCTGCCATATTTTTATTCATGCAGAAGTTATCAATTAAATGGAATTTGTTTTCAATTTTTTATCTTATCATATTTATTATTCTTTAACAAATAAATATTTATTATATTGTACACATTCAATTACTAAGATTTTGATCTCACCCCCTTATTTTGTTTCCCTTTCGAAAAATTCTAGGAATTATTCTATTATTAATATTCATAGATATTGTAGATACAATAATGACACACTCGATGAAGATAGCTTATTGTATTTTAGGTATTCAAATGTATGTAATCTTTGAATATATCTAGTCTAATAATACTTTTAACCCATTCATTCCATTTTGATCAGATTTCTTTTATCATGTTCCAATGTAATAAAGTATCCATCCACCTGGGGATACTAAGATCGGGGTCCTAATAGTTGGTATCAAAGGAAATTTAATAGAAACATTGTGGACTAGATTTAAAAAAACATAGATTAGGTAACATAACTCTTATTATTAAATTTAGGACACATCTAAGCATAGAATAATATACTAATATTTTGGTAAGATGATTATTATCTGGTTTTTCTAGAAACATATCCACGTCTTCATACTAAAATTAGATGTGGTTCAGGAATATATGCATATAGGGTTAATAACCATGAAATGAATTGGTCAAGTATATCTTCATCATCCTTCAATTTAATCATTAGCGTGTCCTTGCATCACTATTGGTTTGACATTTCCAAGATATTTTCATGGTTTAATGTAATTACCTAGACTTTTTTAAATGATAATAATTTTCTAAATAAAATTTATTTATGTAATATTCTATACTAATTACACACATGTACAACATGTTGAAATAAAAAAACATCAATTCATTATTAAAAATCATTACATTAATCAATCATTAAACCTGATAAAATACAAAATATTATTGGGATATAAGAAATATAAAATAAATAAACTATAAAAGGTAAATTTGGATCACCCTGATCTACTAGAATTACCCTTCCCATAAACATCACTATAGAAATGAAAAACAATATTATAAAACTAGTCAAAATAATGGAAAATTAAAATAAAGAACCTTAAAGAGTAATTGTGGTGAATTATGAATGAATGGATGAGTAGGTTTTTATATGAGATAATTTGATTTTTATAAGAGTAAAAAGACCTTCAAGAATTGTTACATGAACATTAGGAATATTCATATGATCCTTGGAATAATAACTTAACTTAAAAATAATAAAAATATTTCATAAATAAAATTGATCAAGGGAAATTTTAGTATATATATATATATATATAAATTATAGTTCCAAAAAATAAATATCATAATCAAAAACTCAAATAAAATTAAGCACATTTTAAATAAATTCTATTTTAAGGCATTTTTAAAAAATTAATATTTAATATTAAAAATTAATATACAATATTTTATAAAATTATTCCGATAAAATGAATTTAATGTCCTGAATTAGCATGTCAAATAATTTAATGTAGCTTTTTTTGTAATTATTTGAAAACATAAATTTTCAGGTGAATAGAAAAAAATCATTTATTTTTGTAACAAATGTGTATTAAATTTTATCCTTAATTATGTAATAATGAAATAATAATTTTTAGAATTTGAGTATCATGAAAAAGATACTTAATTTCAAAAATGATTCCATAAAAAAGAATAAAATTAATATTGAATATTAATTTGTTTTCCAAACTCTATAGTCAAAAGTAAACTATGAAAATAACAATTTTCCTTTTTCCCAAAAAAATTTAAAATAAAAAAAATGAAAACTTATTATGAATAACATTAATGTATCAAAATAAATATATTATATTTATAAATAATTCATTCTATCAGAAAATCATTATTAAATGTTTTACCTCTGATGTAATATTTTATTTAACATTTTAATCTAAAAATACCTCTCTCTTAAAGTATAAATGAACCCTCTACCTCTCCATGTAAAATCACTCCTCCATTACTTTCCAAATCTAATTTTCATCCCAAATACTCTCTCTAAAGCCTCTAAAGATATGGTGATCTTCATTTTATATACCTAACTTTTATAGAAATCCCTAACAAAAAATTATAATAATGAACTCGAATGATATTTTTATGTTTAACATCATGTAAATTGGGTACATATTACATGAATAACATAAGGATATGATAACTATAAACACAATTAAAATATTTCCACGCACACTTTTTTTAATACATCCAAATTAATTTTAATGAATGTGAACCCGTCGGGATATACATCAAAAGAAAGTGGTGGGAAAAAAGTTCATTAGGGTAATGAATAAAAGAAACAAATATCATGTGATAAATAGGAATAAAAATAAGCCAATATCATATGAATATCAAGAATTTAATAAAATAAATAACATTTATCATATCATGTAAAGGAATATTCAACATTAAAATGGAAATTCAAAATATTATCACCAAGGTTTATAACCAATGTTTTATAAATCATAGTTATCAAGGTTATTCACCAATGTATCATATGAATGTCATCCCTATAGATAAATTATTTAAAAAAATAATTGGATTACTATTAGTAAAAACCATAAAATTTATTCAATCATGTGATCTGTAATAAACATAAAGGAAATTATTTCATCAGTAGACCTTATAGGTAAATAATGGGTTTCATTAAAACAAATTGCATACAAAGTGCGCAAATTCATGAACATGAAATATTTTCTAACCCATGAAAGTATAACATGGGTTTATTTTTTGTAAATACTAGAATAAATAAAATATATTTAAATTTAGGTAAATAAAAATTAAAATGGAATATGTTTGTGTATTATTAATATGACAATCATTCATGAAAAAGTGAAATTTCATGGAATTATTTCGACAGTATAAAGGTATAAAACATGGATTATGCGAAATTCATAATGAGAGATAATTTATGAAACTCATTGGTTGAATAGAGTGTTTTTAGTATATGGAAGAAAAAAAGTGAATGAATAAAAATAATGAATTTGGAAAACTATAAGTCACATAATTATGATGTACTTTAGTAAATAAAGAGAGTAGAATTCTCCTACATAATTTTGACAGTATGACGATACATAACATTGACTAAGAAAAGGAAAAATTGGAGGGAATTTATGTCTACCATAGATAAAATATTTATTGTGAAATTCTTTTTACATAAAAATGGTAATATAAGAAATTTTATTGAAATTTATAAGTTATATACAAAAGGGGTACATGGATAAAAGAGGGAATATGATAATTCATTTACCAAGTTTCGATAGAATGGTGGTATACAATATGGATTATGAAAAGTGAATAGTTATAGGGAAAAAGGTTTTACCATTGATAAAATTAACATGTGAATTATAGTAATGAAAAAAATGAATGAAAATAAAGTTGATTTGACAATAACTAAACTCACAAAAAGGAGGCACTTGAATGAAAAAGAAGAATATGATAATTTCAAATTCCTTGAAGAATTTCGTCCGAAATATTGGGGGGATCAAATAACCTTAGTGATAAACTGAGGACACTATTTAAGATATTTATATATGGTAAATGGAAATATCTTTATGGATTTTGAAAATGGATTCATGTGGAAGGGGAATTTTTAGTATTTATACCTGATGAGGGTGGGTTTTAAGTGATTAAAATTTTGTTATTTAACTACAAAAGACAACCACTTGTGAGATAAATCAATTCCAACAATATTTATGGAATTTTTAATAGTGTGATAATGTGGGTAAAAGTTCAAGGTCTTAAAATACCATAATAAAACATCCAAAATATCCAATTCATGCACAAAAATATAAACACTTTTATATCTTCAAAATGACAAGCTTTTGTTCCAAGATGAAAGTTCTAAATTTATAAATTAAAAATTATTTTACTTTAAAATATTATTATAATTATTAAATTTAATTAATATTGAATTAATTTTTTCCAATATTATTAAATCATTATTCCATAATAATGATTCTGTAAAATTGGTGTGATCTTTAAAGCAGTTATTTTCATTTTTTCACTAAAAATATTTTTTTCTCGAAAATTCCCAAATAAATCCTAATATAATTTTGACAAGTTGAGTTAATAAATGTATTTTATTTCCTAAAATTAATTATGTAATTTGGATAATATTTATTTTTAAATAAATATATATTTTCAAAAAAAATTGGCCATATAAAGGTAAAATGCATATTCTAACCTTTATAAAAATTACATAGGCCTTCGTTAAAATATATTATCATTTAAAAATAACTATATAATATTACTTCATAAAATAAATTTTTATTTCATAATTAAACATATAACATATTTTTATTGAATTAGTCTCTAAAAAAATTGTTTTTATTTTGTAAATAATTAATATCATTTATCTTTTAAATACATCTATATAACTAACATTAATAATGTCCAACTATGTTATTGACAAATATAAATAATATAGACCAACCATACAAGTTGAAAACATAATGTTAATTAATTTTATTAACCTATAAATACACTCTCATTTATAAAATTCATCATTAAATATGATTCATTCAAGGTTTTATATTGTTTCCTTTATAAATTTTTTATTACAAACTCTGTGTTTCGTTGCTCTAACACTATTCAAGAGTGAGATGATTCTAGTGGACGGAGGCAACCCAAATTTTTATTTTTTACATTATTTTTTATTTTTTAATCATACCATTAGAATATTTTTATTAATAATAGGGATTTTGTAGAATGAATGAAATTTTCTTATATAATGGAATAAAGTGTGTTTAGTTTTCTAGTATGCATTTTAAATCCTTCTACTCTTCCTGATTGTGAAATTTCATATCAACACATGATGTTAAAATTTATCATAATGTATAAAATTCAATTTATGTTTTTATATTTGTAAACATAATAAAAAATAATTGGGAGGAAATATATCAATTTATAAGATAAGTACATTTTTATGTCATTATATTTTTTGCCATTGAGAAATTATTTCCTTGTAATTGTATCTTATTGATAGAGATCTTTAATTGATATGATCACATTCTTTCCAAAATATTGTTCCAACAATCTATTATTTTTATGTTTAAAAACTCATTTATATTTTTTATTAATCGTAATACATGGAAAATGGTTTGGCATAAACATGATATGCCTTAAATCATCTCCCCCTATATCGGGATGGCCATACTCACTTTTACATCACATTCATTGTTTTCGTGAGTACTTTTATTTTATATAATTTTTTTCTTGAAAATTAAAACCAATTTGATAAATTTGTTACTATTGGGAATCTTATATTAACAATTCTAATCAAATTCATTATCTTAATATTTTAATTTATCATGCTTCTAGGATGATATACATTAATCATAATAAATGTTTTATTTTATAATTTAATACTTTATAATGGTTGGTACATGAATGTGACTAATCAAATAATATCAACTAAGAGTGGAAAATAAGATGGGAAGCAAGGCCCATTGTTATGCACCAGTTTCTAATCTATTCTAGCTCAATGTTGTTTGTTTGGGAGTTACACCTATGTACATATATGGAAGATCCATATCCTATTGTTTTCTCTATATAAGGATGTATTTTCTTTTAAAAACACTTACTGAATACTCACTAAAATACCATGAATTTCTATTATATTTCCAATTATCCTTAAGTCATTTAATAATGTTTTCTAATCCTAATTTCCATATATAACTAAATCACCCTATGATACCTATTATGGGGAAACACCATTTAAATACATTAATTTTACATTAACCATTAACAAAACATTATATTAATGCACTCTAAGGGTCTTTTTTTAGCTTTATTGTCCAAGAAATTAGGTACATATTACATGAATTAGAAATAGATAACATAAAAATAAAAATTATTCAGTTATATGTGGAGACTACATTGTTAATAAAACCCAATTCATAACACTACATATAATTTTTAAGGACATGCATTAAAATAAATGGGTGAGCATAAATCTTGATAAGTGAATACATAAAATAAACACTTAGGATGTGAGAAAGATGCATATAAATAATAAGTATCATATGAATATGATTCATATACTAAAATAAATATAATATATGATATCATGTAAATTTTTATTCAATATAAAATGGTTCATTCATAAGCATATCATAATATTTTATCACCAAGGTCTCATAAATCATAATTACCAAGGGTATTCAATAGTATATTTTCAGAATGTCGACTCTAGAGATTAATTATTTATCCAATGAGTTGGAGTGATATTAGTTCACACCATTCACATGAATTAAATTATTTGATCTATAATGGACATAAATTAAATTACATCATCAATATCCCTTATAAATAAATAATGGGTCTCATAGAGAAATCATTATGTACAATGTTCATAATGTATTAAACCTAACAAAATGTTTATCCCATGAAAACGGAATGTGGGTTTCATATATGAATATCCTAGAATAAATAAGATATTTTTATATCTAGATGAATAACTATTGAAATATAAGTGGTTTGGATATTCACAACATGAGAATATTTAATGGAAAAGAGAAAAATTCATGGAATGGTTTTGGATGTATTATGGTATACAGTATGGATTATAAGAATAACATAATGAGAGGGAATAGACATCTCTAATTGGTAAAAAATTGTAAGTATGGGTAATAAAAAATAATGAATATAAATAAAGAATATTGATACGAATAATACACATAATAAGGAAATACATGAATTAAATATGATAGGAGGATAGTGTTGTTACTATACATCAACATCAAGATGGTACACAACATTGACGATGAAAAAGACTAATGGGAGTGAATTGAGGTCTCAAATTGATAAAAAAACTACTTGGGAGGTAAGGTTAACATAAAAATAGTAATATAATAAAATTTATTTACGTTTAGATGGTATTTACACAAGTTATAATTTGATAAAAATGTATAAGATGATAAATGTGTAACTAAATTTCAAAGGTATAATGGTATATAGTGTGGCTTATGAAATGGGAATAATGGGAGGAAAATAAGGTGTATAATAGATAAAAACCATCATCAGTAGAGTTATGATCAAAATTTATTGAAAATAAGTAATCTCTATCATTAAGTAAACTCACAAAATTGAGGTACTCTTAATGTAAAAGAAGAAGATTATAATTTCCCTTACCTTCAATAGTTTCTTCCTAAATCGTGGAGGGGGTAATCATAGGACATTTGAGACACCTTGGAAACATAGTGGATGATATTTAGAAAAATTAAATTGTTAGTAATTCCTATATTATTAAATTTTATTTTAGAATAATGGTAATTTTTGGTATTTATACTTGAGGAGGAGTGGGTTTTAAGTCACTAATTATTGGTTTTTTTACTATATAGTCCTACCAATTATGAGATAAATCAATTAAAACCATATTTATAGTCTATTAAAGAGTGTTTGAGGGTTGTTGTATGTTAATGTAATTCATAAATAGAACCAAACATTTCAAACCACCCATTTAATGCACACAAATCAAATATTATTTTTATCTTTAAAATTCCAATTTTTTGTTCCAAAATGCAAGGCATAAATTTATAAATAAAAACAATTATTTTTTTAAATAATTTAAATACATATGAAATTAAATTAAAATTAAATAAAATTATTTATAAAATTTAATTTGTGATGAAATAATTATTATATCATAATGTCACACTGATTTTCTAAGGTAGCAAGTTTTACTTTTTTAATAAAAATTCTTCTTCGTCTTAAATTTCACAAATAATCAACCTAAGATAAGTTTAACATGATGATTCTAATAATGAGTTTTATTTCCTAAAAAAATCAATATGTATGAGAATTATAATTTTTAAATAAATCTATATTTTAATGAAAATTAACTATTTAATAGATAGACAAACATTATAACAAATACAAAAACTACTTAAGTCTGTTAAAATATGTTTTCCTTGAGAAAAATTATAATATTACATAATGTAATAAATTTTAATTTAATACCTCCACATAAAATATATTTTAATTTAGTTAGCCTAAAAAATACTGTTTTAATTGATTAATTAAATAGTAAAGAATTTTATCTAAATGAATTTGTATAAGATACAGTAACAATCAATATTTATCTTATTGACTAATAGACATAATGTCAACAAAACGTATTATTTTAAAAAGAAATGTTAGTTGATCATGTTTACCTAAACATATCTAACACCCCCGCCCCGACCTCATTGTCTTAAGGAAGCTGTGAGGGTTACTTGTCCTTAAGCGACGTTCCCAAGGCACTAAAGGCTGGAAATAAATGCTGAGGGCTTTGAGAACAAGTTGGGGAAGGATTTTCCCTTAAGACAAAACCAACCAAAAAAACCATTAACAACCATTATATGATGCATGTCAACAAAATATTCCAGCATGTATTCCCGAAAGACAACCAAGTTGTTCCACAATACATCCCAAAACAAATACAACTAGACATGTATACACCACAACAGATTACGAACTGAAAACTAAACAACAAAACCCTATGAGCCATGACACCACCACAGCTCCACACCAAGATCCAATCTCCAAGCTCCACTAAGAAAACACAATGCTCTACTAAAGGATGTTGATTTCATCCCTTTTCCCACGTCAAGGTACCCGACATTAGCAAAGACCCCACAGTGCCAAAGCAAGGGATGAGTACAAAAACTCAATAGGTTTTTTCCAAATCATTTCCCCACACATGCCACTAGAATAAAGCTGTTATCACATTTATATAAAATAGTTTATATAAAATAATCACAAGTGGAATGATTACCATAATCCAAACACATGCTTACCAAGCCATCTCAACCAAACCAAGAAACCAAGGGAAATCAAAACAAACATGCCACATGGCATTTCATCATTTTAAAATTAGCACCACAATTTCCATCTTACAAAGAAATTCACAACAAACAACCAAAACGGTGGGACTTCTGCAAAACCCATTCACCCATTCACACCAAAAAAACCGAAATGGTGGGACTTCCACCCAACCCATTCACCCATTCAAAAATAGTTTTACTTCCTGACCACTACACATATGGTGGTTCTTCCGACCACTATCCATCACCTTTTATAGAGAGACTTCCCACCCACTTCCAACCAACATTTCAACCAATCACAACCCAACACATAACCCACCAAGGACGCAACAACATGAAATCAACCAATTCAATTACATGATAAACCACTTCAATAAATCACCCATTTATTGAAACCATCCTTAAACCATTTTCCAATCCAAAACCCCATTTCAGTAAAAACACCCTTTTTTTAAACCATTTTCATTAACCATTTCCTTGGCCCCAATCCAAGAAACAAATTTTAAAATCGTCATTTTAAAATTCACAACAATAGCACTTCACCATAAAACCCCTTTTCCCCCACAAATCCCCAAAACATCACCAAAGGTATTTTGAACCAATTTTTCACAAAAATCACAATTAATTTCAAGCACAACAAATTAATTGTAAACAAACACCACTAGTTCTAACCAAGTGGGGTCGAGAGAGAAGCCACCTACCATTAGGGTTCCCGAGAAATCAAACCACGAGAAACCGCGCCTCAAATCTAGTGAACGCACCATCGAAACCTCTCTAGATCCCCTCCAATAACATTCATAAGCCTTAAAATCATCATCGAAGGAAACCACAACCCTATATCTACACACAACAAGTGTAGATCTAGAAAACCAAGAAAGAGGGGGATGTATATCTAGAGGAAAATACAAGGAAACCAAGAAGAGAGAATTGCTCAGGAAAAACCACCTTCAATCCACCTTGAAAACCCTTTAAAATGCTTCGAAACAGGGTTCGAGAACCCTTCGAACCCCTGAGAACCAAAGAACCCAAGTGAGGCTCGAGTGGGATGAAGATTGGAGTGATTTAGCTCAAGACCAAGGGAGATTGGACATAAAAACACCAACTATAAGTGGCCACATGGTTAGTCTGCACGGTTTGGCAGACCTTGCGCTAACCGTGTGCATGCTACTTCCTCGAGAGAAAGCTTCTACATGGTTGCCTCGCAAAGTTTGGCAAGCTGTGTGCATGATGTGTGAAGCTTACTGCCTCCCCCTGCATGGTTTCCTAGAGCACTCTCTCAGTTTCCCCTAACCATGCTCAAACTATGTTCCCTATAAAAAGCCCCCAAACTCCTTCAAACCCATTCCAAACTATCCCAAACTCTTCCCAACTCATATCATGCACTTTAAACACATAAAAATTCACAAAAAGGGCTACATACCTCAAACCATGGGTGCTACATTCTCCCCACCATTGGACATTCCGTCCCTGAAAAGTAGTGAATATGCCCTTTGAAGAAAGAGCTCGGGCCACTTCTTGACCATATATTTCTCCCTCTCCCAAATCTCCTCTTGAATCTGACCATGTTTCCACAAAACATGAACTATACTAATGCTTTTTCCATGAAAGACTTTCACTTTACTATCCACAACCCACATTGGAACATGCACCAGTGAAGCATCTGGTTCTATGTCGACATGATCCCATTGAATCACATGGTCACGATCCGGCTGATACTTTTTAAACTGCGACACATGAAACACATTGTGCATCGCACTAAACCTAGGTGGAAAATCCAAATGATAATCCACCTCACCAACCCTCTCAAGAATCTCAAAAGGTTCAATATACCTCAGAGATAACTTTCCTTTCTTCCCAAACCGGCAATGTCCCAACCTAGGAGAGATCCTCAAGAAAACATGATCACTCTCCTTGAACAACAACGGCTGTCGACGATGATCCTCATATGATTTCTAACGACTCTGAGTCGTCTCCATTCTCTTCCTAATCAACTTGATCTTCTCCGTAGTCTCCTGGACAAGGATTGGTCCGACCATCGAGGACTCACCCATTTCCACCCAACATAGTGGAGAACGACACGGCTGCCCATACAATGCTTCAAAAGGATCCATATGTATGGATTTCAGATAACTGTTATTGTAAGAAAACTCAACCAACAAAAATTGTTCCCCCCATGAGCCACAAAAATCCATGACACAAGCCTAAAACATATCCTCCAAAGTGTATATTTTTCTCTAGAATTGACCATTCGTATGAGGGTGAGACGTCGTGCTCATAGTCACCTATGTCCCCAGGGCTTGCTACAATAATTTCTAAAAACAAGATGTAAACCCCAGATCTCTATCTGATACCTTCGAAACTAAAACTCCATGCCTCTTTACCACCTCCCAGATTTAGATTTTGTATAGATCCTCCACCATATGAGATTCACGAATCAGGATGAAATGGGCCGACTTCATTAGCTGATCCACTATCACCCAAATGGCATCGTGTTTTCTGACAGTTCATGGGAGACCTTTGAAAAATCCATCGTTATATTCTCCCACTTCCAAACTGGGATTGGTAAAGACTGCAACATTCCCACAGGCCTCTGATGCTCTTCCTTGACCTGACGACAAGTCAATCATCTTGAAACAAACTCTGCCACACCTCATTTCATACCATCCCACCAGAACTGTGCTTTCAACGCTTTATACATTTTCTGAATTCTAGGATGAAAATTCCACCTGGATTGATGATACGCCCAAAAAAGATCCTCTTGACAAGCAAATTCTACAACCATCTAATTTCGAAAACACAAAACGAAATCTCCATTCAGTGACCAACACTCAATGGTCTCCCCACCATTGAGACACGACTCCATGGTCACACACTCAGAATCATATATTTGGGCCTCTCTAACTAGGAAAACCAAGTCAAGAATCAAGAAAATAGGATAGAAGACCGCTCTATCACCCTAGTCTTTACATTACAACAACATGTCAGCTATAACCGACATCAACTACCACTGGTCTAATGCCTGTTTTACCACCTGAGCATATGATTTTCAACTTAATGCATCCACCACCGAATTTACCTTACCTTGTGTGTACATCAAGTCAAAATCAAACATCTGGAGATATTCCATCCATCTCCTTTGCCTAAAATTCAAATCCCTTTGAGAGAAAATGTGATTCATGCTCTTATGATCTATATATACTGTGAATTTCTCACCGAAGAGATAATGATGCCACACATTCAAAGCATGCACCACTGCTTCCAAATCCAAATCATGAGTTGGGTAGTTTTTCTCATGTACCCTCAACTTTTATGATCCATACGCAACCACATGATTCCCTTGCAGAAGAACGCACCCCAACCCTGATCCCGATGAATCGCAATACACGACGTACCCTTTTCCTGGTTCGAGAAAACCCAAGATTGGTGATGATGTAAGGAGGCCCTTTAGATCTTCAAAACACTACTGACACTATTCATTCCACTGGAATGGAACATTATTTATTTTCAAAGCTGTCATCGGCGAATCCAAACATGAAAAATCACGAACACAACGCTGATAATACCTAGCTAGACCGAGGAAACTCCACACCTCAAACATATTATTTGGTGGTTTCCATGTGATTATAGCCTCTATCTTTTCTGGATCCACTGAAACACCTCTTTCATAATTAACATAGCCAAGAAAACAAACTTCTAGTATCCAAAAGTCACACTTTGACAATTTGGCATACAACCACTGATCCCTCAAGATCTCCAGAAATGTCACCAAGTGAAGCTCATGCTCCACACGTGCCCTTGAATACACAAGAATATCGTCTACAAACACCACCACAAATGAATCCAGATATCCTTGAAATATCGTATTCATCATTGCAATGAATACCACTGGCGCATTCATTAGACCAAAGGGAATAACCACATATTCATAATGTCCATATCTACTTCTGAAAGCAGTTTTAGGAATATCATCCTTCCTCACCGGAAACTGATGATCTCCCGACCTCAGGTCGATCTTGGAGAACCACTGGGCTCCCTTCAACTGGTCGAACAAATCACCAATTTTTGGAAGTGGATATCCATTCTTTATCTTAACTTGGTTAAGTCTACGATAATCAACACAGAGCCTCAAAGTTCCATCTGCATTTTTCACAAACAACACCAGTGCTGCCCAGAGGGACATCCTAGGATGGATAAAACCTTTGTTTTCTAACTCTTCCAACTGGACTTTCAATTCCCTCAATTCAGTATGTTCCATCTGGTAAGACGGAAGTGAGATAAGACTAGTCCCTGGAAGGAGATCAATCGTAAACTCCAATTCTCTTAAGGGAGGTAACATAGAGGAATTTTTAGGAAAAAAATATATGAAATGATCCACCACTGCTATAAGAACACTTTGTTCAACACCCTATACTAATTCCAATGACAACATCGCCAACTGATATGATAACGTGCCCACTACTGGTGCCAAAAAACTCATTTCCCCTACCTTTCATGCCTCTCTCTTCTAAAGAGATGTCTAATGCCATCGTGTGTCGTCAAAGACATTGTTCGCGCATCAAAATAAATTTGAGCCTTAAACTCCGCCAAGAAATCCATTCTTAGGATCAAATCATACCCACCCATCTCAAGCACTGAAAAATTACACATTAGCTCAACCTCTCCCACAACGATACAAAATGATCTACACAAGAAGGCTTGACACTCTCTTTAACCTAGAGGAGTTAGAAGTTTCAAAACCGAAGGCATCATTTATACCCTTAAACCCAGCAACTCAACCACATGTGCAGTAATAAAAGAGTGTGAGGCACCTGTATCAAACAGCACTTTCATCAAGGTAGAATTTAAAGGAATAGTACCTCATACCATGGATGGTCCCAACTAATCATCCACCATAACCTACTCATCTCCGAACAATTCCTTTGTTTCTACACTCTACTCTTTATTGCTTTGTTGTGGCGTCGTGGTATTCCAAGAATCACCATGACCCACTTTACTCTGTTGATGAGGGGTGTGATGCTGTCCCCGTCCCATCGAAGCATACAACGTCTTCGATCCCTGGGGAGTGTCACGTGCACATGTCCTTAGATCATTTCGATAATAACGCTGTAGATGCCCCATCTTCTTACAATTATGACATGCTCTATGTTGTGTCATACAATCCCACTTGATGTGTCTCATTGAAAAACAAAGAAAACATCCTGGTTTTCTTTGGGGCTTCGGAAGAAGATTCATTGATCCTGTCATCGGATTATGTGTCATGCCCCTGCCCTGGGAATAAGGGTCCCTCCTTTCCTTGAACCCATCATTAGAGTTCCCACTATTCCATATGGGTACCACCCTGCTTCCTTCACCGGGAGCTCCAAACAAATCCCACTCAGCCACTGAGGCTCTATTCACCATCTCCATATAATCATTTATACATAGTACTTATTTCTTTTAATGGATTTCTTGCCTTAACCTCGATTCAAAGATCCTTGACTTCAACGACATTCTACCCGACACCTCAGGTGAAAACCGCACTATGTTCATAAACATAGCTGTATACTCCATCAAATACATATGCTCTTGGTTCAGAGTGAAGAAATCAGTCGTGCACTGAGTTCGAAATGTATGTGGTTAGAATTGTTTATTAAACAATTCCTCTAATCCTTCCCACGTCACACCCTGGTCCGTCCCCGCTTGGACTACCAACTCACACCACTGAAGGGAAATATCTTCCAACATAAACGAGTCCAACTTCACTTTTAACTCTACCAGTGTTCCCAAGAACTCAATGATCTTGTTCATTCTATTCAACCATGCCTCTTCCCTCTCCGACTCTAAATCACCCCGGAATATGGGTGGATTCTTCTTTTGATACTGAACTACATGATCCACATTCCTTGGTTCATCCATTTTATTTCCACTTTCCACAGCTTGGAAAGCATGCATTATCTTTGCACTAACTGATGGTTCACCTGAGGCTCAGGTGCAACCATGTCCTCATCGGTCACTTCCAGCTAGTCTCTACGATGCCCACCCGATGCCTTTTTAATAAATAGAAAACAATCCATGAGACTCACTCATGTATACATCACGAAATCCCATTTCAAATTACATTACAAAATACTATCAAAATGAGGCTTTCAACCATTCCACATCTTCCATGTTTCACCATTTTGAAAACCAACCCATTTTCAAAATACCAAATTTATTCACATTACAATTTCACACATTTGCAAAAACATTTCTCAATTCATCCCATAAATCATTATACCATAATGAAAAATGCATCCTAGTGGGAAGTCATTTCAACGATGAATGCCATGCTCATCTCAATGGCTACACCCATGAAAATGAGATATCTGATTCCTATAAGTGTCACCAAAACACTAATGTACCCAACTCTCTGGTAAATAGAAGTTCATCATAAGAGGGTTAGCTACATCCTTTTATGTTCTACATTCCAAATTCTGACAACCCTATGCCTTTATACCATCTCGACTCAAGGAATATACCACAACACATTTCAACACCATATCCAAGAACCAACTCCAACGGACCAAACAAGCTGATACCACTTGTAACACCCCACCCCGACCTCATTGGCTTGAGGAGGCAGTGAGGGTTACATGGCCTTTAGAGACGTTCCCAAGGCACCAATGGCTGGAAATAAATGTTGAGGGCTTCGAGAATAGGTTGGGGAACGATTTCTCTTTAAGACAAAACCAACCAAACAATCCATTAACAGCCACTATATGATGCATGTCAATAAAATATTCCAGCATGTATTCTCGAAAGACAACCATGTTATTCCACAATACATCCCAAAACCAATACAACTAGACATGTCTAAACCACATTATAGTACAAAGTGGAAACTAAACAACAAAACCCCACAATCCATGACACCACCATAGCTCCACACCATGCTCCAAGCTCCAAGCTCCACCAAGAAATCACAATGCCCCACTAAAGGAAGGTGATTCCTTACCCTTGCCCACGTCACGGTACATGACTTCTACAGAGACACCACAGTTGCAAAGCAGGGGGTGAGTACTAAAACATAGTAGGTTTTACCCAAATGACTTCCCTACACATGACAAGAGGATAAACCCGTTAGCACATTTATATAAAACAGTTTATATAAAATAATCACAAGTGAAACGATTACCATAAGCCAAACACATCCTTACCAAGCCATCTCACCAAAACCAAGAAACCAAGGGAAAGACAGACAAAATGCCACAATCCATTTCATAAATTTCACATTAGCACCATAATTTCCATCTTACAAAGCAATGTACAAAAAAAACCAAAATGGTGGGACTTCCGCCAAACCCGTTCACTCATTCACACCAAAACAACCAAAAAGGTGGGACTTCTGCCCAACCCGTTCACCCATTCACAACTATCAGTACTTCCCGACCACTACCCATATGGTGGTTCTTCCTACCACTATGCATCACCTTTTATAGTGAGACTTCCTGCCCACTTCCACACAATATTTCAACCAATCAAAAACAAACGCATAACCCACCAAGGCCGCAATAACATGCAATCAACCAATTCCATTACATGATAAACCACTTAAATAAATTAACCATTTATTGAAACCATCCTTAAACCATTTTTCATGCCAAAACCCCATTTCAATAAAACAACCCTTTTTTTAAAACCATTTTCATAAGCCATTTCCTTGGCCCTGAGCCAAGAAACCAATTTTAAAATCTCAATTTTAAAATTAGTAATAATAGAATTTCACCATAAAACCCCATTTTTCCCCAAAAATCCCTAAAAAATCACCAAAGTGATTTCCAACCAATTTTTCACAACAATAAAAATTAATTTAATGCACAAAAACATAATTGTAATCAAACACCACTAGTTCTAACAAAGTGGAGTCGAGAGAGAAGCCCCCTATATTTAGGGTTCCTGAGAAATCGACCCACGAGATACTGCACCTCAAATCCAGCGAATGCACCATATAAACCTCTCTAGATCCCCATCTATAACATTAAGAATCCTTGAAATCATCATCCAAGGAAACCAAAACACTAGATCTACACACAACAAGTGTAGATCTAGAAAACCAAGAAAGGGAGGGATGTAGATCTAGAGGAAAACACAAGGAAACCAAGAGGAGAGACTTACCAAAGAGAAACCACCTTCAATTCTCCTTGAAACCCCTTAGAAATTCTTCTAAACCGAGTGGGAGAACCCTTCCAACACCTGAGAACTGAAAAAACCCGAGTGAGGCTCGAGTGGGTGGAAGATTGGAGTGATTTAGGTCAAGACTGAGGGAGTCTGGACTTAAAAACCTCAACTTTAAGTGGTCGCATAATTAGTCCGCACGGTTTGGAAAACTATGTGATAACAGTGCGCACGCTACTACCTCGAGAGAAAGCTTTCGCACTGTTGGCTCACACGGTTTGGAAAACTGTGTGTAGGTCGTGCGAAGCCTACTGCCTCCCCCAGCAAGGTTTCTTAAAGCACTCGCACGGTTTCCCCTAAACATGCTCAAACCGTTCACCCCAAGAAGATCCTCCAAACTCATTTAAACACATTCCAAACTCTCCCAACATCTTCTCAACTACCTCTCATGCACTTTAAATACATAAAAAGTCATAAAAAGGGGCTACATACATCAAAACAGGGGTGATACAACATATATATGATCATTCTTACTAATCATCATCTACTTCAATTCTATCCATGTTTTGTATCATTTCTATTATAAATTTTATATTACCAGCTCTCTGTTTCATTGTTATGGTGTTGTTCTTGGGTGGGATGATTCTAGGGGATCGAGGTCACCCAATATTTTCTGTTTTATTTAATTTATTATTATTTTGTCTTCTTAATGTATATTTTCAATTAATAATATGGATTTTTGTAGGTTGAATGTAATGTTCCAAAATAAAGGAATAAATTATTGTTAGTTTACTTGTATTTTGTCTACAAATTTATTATAACTAGTTGTGAAATTTCATATCTACCTATTATGAAAAATTTTCTCTTGAAATATAAAATTTATTTTATGTGTTTCTATTTGTAAAAAATAAATATATTTACTGGGATGAAAGAGATCCAATAATAAAAGAAGCACATTTATTTGGTTATTACATAACATACCTAGGGGTATTATGGAGCTGTCCAACACCAAGATAATTTGAGTTTAAATCCATAGAGGTGAAGTTACACTAAAAAGACGGTGACGAATCAATAATGTTTCCTCACATTCTCTTCTGCTCTTAATCTTTTCCTCCACACCATTTAAAACCAAAAATAATAAGGACAATTACTTAGAATTTTATCATTATATTAATGATGTTCACTAACTATAGTTATTATATTTATAACATATTCAATTTTTATACTACCAATTCTTATACTTTTTAAAATTTCACATTAATTGTTTGTTAACCACAGATGACTACATCAATAATTATTTTATTATCACTAAAAATGTTGTTGTATATAGTAAATTATTTATGGTATATAAATTTAAACGTAAATATATTTTATAATTATATAAATATGTGTATTTATGTATATATTACCTTGATAAAAAATATATATATCAATGAAATATTGAAAATTTTTAAGCCACCAATGATATCAAAACACTCCAACATCAAAAATAATAAATAATAAATATCAACTAATTATTATAATTGATAAATATTGAATTAATTTAGTATAATTTACTTCTATTTAAATGTTTTAATAATCAAATTTGTATTTTTCAAAATTCAAAAAGGTTACAAAATAAATAAGGTTTTAAGTAAGGGGATTCATCACCCCAACATCCCTTCATTGGGTTATCTATCTTTCACATTGTTTTTCATGTAGATATTCCTATTGTTTTACTTAAATATCCTTTTAGTATTATTTTCTTATCTTTCATGTACATAAAAGTTTCCACATTGATTTATGTGACAAATTCAATGATTTTATAAAAATACATTTCCTTCCAAAACACATTTTTTACAAATATTGAGTTATTTCTTCTTTATTCTAGAATAATGATGTTTATTCCAAAAACGTTTTTTCATTAATTAATTGGATACCCAAAAATTATTCATGAAATAATTCTTTATTAAATCCCTATGAAACCCATTTCCTTCCATGGATTATTTCTTGATTATGATTGTCATATGTTCAATGTGGTTACATAATTATGTAAATATTATGATTTCACAAGTTAGCCAAGAGTTATATAGCCCAACAATGTATTGGGAATTTTTATTTATGTCATGTGATTATGTACATTATGGATGAACATAATACAATATTTTTTCACATTAATAATGATAAGATTTATTCACAGATGTTATTCATGAACATGATTCTCGATTTGTTCTGAATTATGTATGGTATTTGAGCACTATAACATGGTGTTTCATTTTTATGCATTTACCACATTAAATGACATTAAAAATGTTTTTCTAAATATTTAGATGATGATCTTATGATTGTGATATAATTATGATGATTATTATCTTTTAGGATATATTGATTCAGGTCTCTCATTCATTATCATACCAGGCTTTCAACTCAACACTTACATTAATGTATATCCTCATGTGAATAGAGGTACTATAGGGAATGTGAGCACTTTTATGTGGAAAAAATAGAATAATGTTAATAATGATTATGTTTTATTATGTATAAGTGATGTGTGGTCTTAATTTTCCAATGAAACTAAACCATTCAATCATTGAATATATAACTATAATGTTGTATATATTTAAAATGTTGTATTATTCAGGTAAGAAAAAGTAGGCTCACTATAGTTTGTTTTAGAGGTATATTTTAGTTAATTTTTTAATTAGTATTAGAGAAAATTAGTGAAAAAACTTATGATATTTCTATGTATGGTAAACTGTTGGACTACTAATGTAGATGCCATATATCTGAAATAATTAATGTTTTTATTATCTCAAAAAACATTCATACATTGATGATGAAATTGTTTCATATGTGTGTCTACAAGTTTTTATCATATTATTTTTTATTAATTTGATAATTTCATTAAAATTGGATTCTATATGATTCTGAATAAAATCTTCTTATGTCTGGAAAATTAGAAATGTGATGTTTATGATGACGTGTTCAAAATAGATACATTAGAAAATCAGTTACATTAAATTCCTATATACATGAAATGAATTTTTCAATTTGATACATCAAAGAGTCTCCTACATAAAAATTTCCTATTTTGACAATATTCACTATGTGAGAAATCTTCTAAATGAGTCATCACCTACGTGAAGAATCCCTTATATGATCATTCAACTATGTAAAATAGTTTTGTGGGATAATTAGTTACATGAATCATCTATGTGGTAAAATCCATTACTTCACTTCAATTAGCTATGTGAGTTTCCATGAATCGCAAACATAGTGAATAAACTATGTCGTTTCAATCAAATACTTCAATTTCAGCTATATGAATAAAAATAATTTGTGATTAAATTTGGATACATGATGAAAAACTGACTATATGGTTTCAAATCTTCAATTCATCTATGTGGATTATGTTCCATAAATTGGATACATCATGATTCGATTTGGCAGTTATTACCATTGAAAAAAATTAGTGATATTTTTAATGATACTATACAAAACATAAATTGTGGATTGAAAATTTAAGGAAATATCAAACATAATAAAATCTATGTACTAATCCATATGAAAAAACACAGTTATATTTTATTTTTCTCAACTATCATTGAGGTGTTAAAATAAATAATGATGTGTCACATGTACCTGATACTGTGGATCATTTTTTTTCATTTAAATGATATGTAGTGTATCTATTTTGTACATTGATGTAAGAGAATAAATTTTTGGATGTGAAGTGAAGTGTAAAAGTAAATAAATAGATTTCTATATTAATGATATCTAAAATGAAACTATATATTCTACACTAATAATAATTAAGAGGAATCATTTTCTTTAACTATGAAAATTGATAATTCATAACGAGTTCATAAGACTCTAATTGAGCTATGTAGTATTTATTTCAACCCTCGAGAATGTCCTTATTTTTATTTTACTTATGTCTTATTATTGTGAGCGGAAAACAATAAAAAAAATTATTATTTATCTTTTGTTGTAAAGTTTCCTAAAAATGAACACTTGAAGTCTATTGTTTTTAAATATAATCTATAGCATAATTTAATGCTCATGTTCATGAACTATGTGTGAACATATTTCACTTATTCATGAAATCCCTAGAAAAAGGACTATCAATCCTAGGAAAATGGAATCGTCTAGTGAAAATAATCACACTCATGGAAGTAATTTATGATCATATATCCAATGAACCTTGGTATAAAGGTATATTTTAGTGCTATTAAGCTTTAATAAATTCCAAATATAGTACCCAAAACTTGTAATGTTAAAGCTAAAAAAAATTATATGAATTCTAAAATTATGAATTCTTTTATTTTTTTCATTAGATCAGAAATAATTCAATATATTTACTCAGTGTCAAACCTCTCACAAAATGTAGAGTATAATTTTAGATTATTATGACTGAAAAGATACGGTGCTGGCATGTAGATATAATATTTCCAAACCAATTTTTGATACATTTAAAATGATGGATGTTAAGAGTATCAAAAAATTAAATGGAACACATAGTGGAATTTTAAATAATGTTTCACCTTTTGGGGAACCTATTACTAAACCACATCACACTCTAAAACATCTTAGAATACTACTATAGAGACCCGAAGCTTAACGTACATGGACATTACATTACTTTTGCGGAATACTTGGTACATAACAAAAACACACACACAAGGATCGTAATAGTTTAGTGTCTTTGGAAACTCGGAACGTAATCTTCTAATCGTGGTGAACGATCTTCAGTATCTCCCATAAAGATATTCCCCTTTTTTTACCTAGAACCTTTCTTTTTATCCTGGGGAAAAGAAAACATAAAAGGGTGAGCTCAAATGCTCAGTAAGGGTAAACAAAAGAAATATAAATCACATCATATTCATAAGAACATAACATTTTGGAAATCATAACCTACAAAAGAGAGCATAATTTCATAACATGGGATAAATCATGGAAGTGAAAATGAAATCACCATAATCATAACATGAAACTTGAAACTTTGTGGAATTCACACATAATCATATAGAATCATTTCTTGTTAGTCAAGACTCATTGCCAAGACTATCTTAGTGGACAAAGTCCCTTTCTGAATCGAGTAACCCTCGTTTCAGTCCTGTTTCACTGAACCGGTATAACCTACCATTCCAGCCATGTCTATCTCATGAGATATAAAATCTTTACCCAATGCATTGGAGGGAGATATAGGTCCCACCCATCTTATAATGAATCCTTTCTTATGTGTGCCACATAATCATAAAACATACATCATCGCATAACACATGTAACAAAAATGGGATTCTTGAAACATCATGACATCATAAATCAATTCATATAAGATAAAGGAATTCGTAAAAATAATTCCATCACAACATGATCAAATCAATTTAATAATAGGGATAAAAACAGAACCCTTTATTATCTTAGATGGAAAATAATTTTGATAAAACACTTGAACTCCATTCTTGAGGAAAATATCCTTTCTTCTTCAAAAACATTTTTCCTTTCATAACATGTCATACAAATTTAAAATAAAAGAAGTTGATTAAAAATAAACTTGAAAACTTGTAAAGGAAGTTTCTTGGAAATAATGTTTTAAAAATCCATTCATGCCGTATAAGTTAAAAAAAACATTCTTCGTACTTTTGTCGGAAAAGTCATAAAGTACCTCGTACGAAAAACGACAAAAGATTCCTTTCATATATTTTACAAAAAACTTACCGAAGGGTAAAATTGGATATAAAATATTGTAGAAGGATGGAAATAATATTACATATTGATGAAACATGGATGTGGATGATAAAATACACCCCAGTAAATACTTACGAATAAACAATCTCGGATAAAAATGAGATTGTGATATTTCCCTTACCTTAGGTCCGATTTGCTTCGTAAGTGTCCGAACCTCCTGTATAATGATTTAAATAATGTCATTTACTTATTAAAGAATCATATTCATTGTTATGATATCATATATGGTTCACTTATGACATTATATTACCCGTTCTTTTGTAAATTCCATGTTAAAGAAGCGTTTTGGGTAAAATCGTTTCATTTATCGTAGGTGTTCTGACTTGTTGTTCTTGACATTATTATTACTTATATCATGATTTAATTACTTCCAGAAAATAAAATATGATTTATATATCATATATATTCAGTATATATATATATATATAATAGATAGATAAATGAAATGAAAAACACCGTTCATGGAGACGGTAGTCCGTACGTACGCATGAACGCTGTTTTCCTTTCCTTATTGTCTTGAATGGAAGTAAGTAGATGACATACATATATATACATAAATCCAGTAGCTTTATAATGTCATATATTTCATTATTATTTCTTATATATACTTTATAATCATTCTTTAATGGTTAACATGGAGAATGAATCTCATCGCGTCATGGAGACGATAGTTCGTACGTACGCACGAGCGATGATATCATTTCCATAAATATTGAATTGAATTGGAGTGGATTATACAATATATCAGAATCAATATGATGTTTTAATAACTATTTATAGTTATTCTTTACACCATTTTACCCATCCATGTAAGGTGGTGGTGGAAAATAGATTACACCACGGCGTGGAGACGGTATTCTGTACGTACGCACGCGCGGTGATTTCTTTTTCCGTAGGATGGATAGATGGTGAAATAGGGTTGTTTCATACTTATAATAACATATCAGTATATGAGTGATACTGATGTTATTACTACATAATGAAACAACCTAAGAAGAAGAAGTGGAAGAAGAAATAAAGATGAAAGAATCGGTAACGGTAATTACCTCTTCTTTGAAGCGCCTTTTGGAGACCTCCTCTTAGGGAACTAAAATTGGTCTTTGAGGAAGACCAGAACCTCTAGGATGTTTCTAGGGAAGTGAAGAAGAGATTTTGGCAGAGGTTGGCCGAGCTTGAGTGCTCAAATTGGTGTGAGGATGAGGGGGAGGAGGTGTCCTTTTATAAGGGAGGAGAGGGGCACCTTAGGAATATCTCAAAATATTATTTTATATTAAAGTCAAAATCGGTTTATAATGGTTCAAAAGGGTCTTATTTAGAAGATAAAGTGGGGATGGGTATAAATCCTATCAACCAATAATATTTAGACAAGTTTAGGGTATTATTTTAACCTTATCAATTAGATTTAACTCTAAGTTAAATAATTTAACTTTTACCGTGTCTTTTTGTTTTCTTTCACTATAAGGTTAATACACTTACTATAACATGCCAAACGAACCCCAAATTGTTTATTATTAATATATATATCCTTATCTAAGTCATTTTGCCGAACCTTAGATTTTTAGGAATAAAATAAAAATTAATAATATAATATTTGATTTAAAAACTATTTTGTGTCAATTTTGACACTATTTGATATATGATTTTCGTGAAAGTCATAACAGAATTATATGTTCGAACCAAGTTGATTAAATCAACACTAATATATCATAGTAACCTAGAAAATTAGTTTAATTCATAAAAAGTCTCAAATTATATTTAGTTTGGTGTTTATAACATCAATTATGTCAATATTTCATTAATAAGATTATTACTGCATCATCTTTGTGTCATAAATAAATTTATTTATTTAAAGTCTAAAAATTATAAATAAAATATCATTATGTAGTAAATCTTTTTAGCTTTCTAATGAATATTTATAGTCGAATTTATCTTATGTATAACCCCATATTAAAAATGATTTACTTATTAAACTTTGATTTTAACTATTTTAACCCTTCTTTAAATAAATTAATAATAAATGTCCTAATCTAATCCAAGTGGGCCTAAATGGTCATATTTTATTCCTAAGTTTGTTTTTGGTCGAATTACACTTGTCCAATAGAATTAGGAAATGTGTTAGGGTAATATTAATATCATATTTACCCTTAGTTACCCAATTTACTATTAACCGCGGTAAAAAAAGTAAAAAGTTACTATTCACCAAAAAATTATTTTCATCTCATTGAACCACATTTTAGTCCTTGATATTAACCGTGTCTCTCGGATTTTCGAAATTCCATTCACAGAAGCGGTAAAATTAAGTTTTATGCAAAATTCAGTTTTTAACCTACCACTTAGTGGTTTCACTATTCATCAAAAATTGAAAGTTTTCAGAAAAATACCAAAATTTCACCCTAGGCTAATTTCGATATTCTAAGTCCAAAAATGAAGTCCATTTTGAAAAATAAAATTTATAAAATTTCAAAAAGTGTTTATTACTATTCATAACGGCTAGTTTTAATAGCATATCATTGTATAGTGAAACTCGGTATTGCGTATTACACACGCTATCGAGGATGGTCGTGATTGCGTGTAATGCAAGGAAAGTCAAGGATGCGTGTTGTGCAAGCTCCTTTTGGTGTAGCGTACAACACAAGACATTAGTGAAATAAAAAGAATATTTTTCATAAAATCTCGGGCTGTTACATTCTACCCCCCTTAAAATGAATTTCGCCCTCGAAATTCGTCGGGGTTATAAATGGTTTACTATTCGAAAGTTTCTTTAATAGAATCCCACATCGTAAAAAGGAATACCAAAACCAATCTTTAAAAACAAAAGTATGAAACCTAACGGTTACCCAAATAAACTAATCACTGGGTTTCCACATAGGTGAAAATATGGATATGGAAGAAAAATCTAACCATTTCAATCATAACTATTCATCCTTGTTATATCTAATTCTATAACTGTATTGGTGGAATATCATTTCAATCATAACTATTCATGTTATATAAAGAATAATAACATTATGTTGTTATACTTTTCTACGTATTATGGTATATCCTAAATGGATGACCTAAAATGGAATTGGGTAGTTTTTCATGGGGAAAATCTAGCTGACACCCTGGGTATATGGTCTATCAAATAGGTTGGTGTGGCCTATAGATTATTTTATGCAAATTTTATACTCTCTTCAAATTATAAAACCTTTTTTAGTGAGGTAATTAACCTACCAAGAGCTGGTCATTATGATGTTAATCAGTGGTATCAGGGGAATTGAATTATTGTATCTGTATATTAAATAATTTAATTAATTAAATATCTTGATTTCATTTGGAATATAAATATTCATTTTTTAGTATCTTAGAATTCTAGAATTTTCTCTTATATTTTGAATTAGAAAGACCTTTTACCGTATACTTGTTCAATATTCACTATCCATGTGCAATTGTAAATTCATGAGCAGATCCTAAATCATGTTCATGTCCATGATTCTATATTCCTGAACCTTCTTAGAGGACCTCTGTGTGAGTGGTATTTTATGTTTTATAATCCTAACCATCATGGATTCATTTTCTTTTGTTTTTATAGAATTTCAATATCATTGTAGTGATGATTTTGACAAATAGACACTATGTTGGTACTATTTCATCAATAATATCAATAATATAATGGGACTAATCGTAATCGGATCTATACTTATATACATTACCTTTATCGAATGTAATAATTGAATGGTAGGTGGGTATTCTCATATTCTTTACCTTTGGTGTTTTTACAATTCTCATGGAAGGATATAATGTAATGTTCTAGAAGGTTCTCTGAAACCATTAATTTAGAAGGGTTTCATTATATATTCCATTTATATTTGGAAAAAGAAAAGTATGGGTTATTCTATCATCAATGGGGGACCCTTTAGCATTATAACACTAATTTCATATATAGTGTATTTATAACTCCATTATATTCGACTCTATTTTCACTAGGTGAGTATATGTTGATGAAATTTTTTCTAATAATTAACTATTAATAGGGGCATGATAAGTCCCTGAATAATTAAAAATATAGTTATATACACAAGTATTCATGATCAGTTGGAATTTATCTTAATAATCATTAGATGAAGTGTTTATTCTAATGAATCTCATGGAAAAGATATTGAAAAATGTTGCGGAACAAGTTTGGGAGGTGGTCAAGTCTTAATAGTTGTTCCCTCTAAAAACAACCCCCTTTATGTAGATATTATTTTAGAAGAATCTATTGATAATATAAAGTCATTGATATCATAACTTTTGAGACTTTGGATAGAATATAATAGTTATTAGGTTTGGATGGTAGTTTTTTTCAAGTACAATGTACTTCCAAACATTACATAATGACACACCTTTCATAATGGTTGTTTTGAGGTGGGTGTTTTAACAAAATTATCTAGATCCCCCTACTATCATATGATATGTGTGAAGTGATGGAAATAATATTTTCCTAATCCCAAAATTTTTATATGTGTGAAACTTCTTCATTTAATCTCTTAATTCTACCAGGGTTATTTATGTATGTTGATTGAAGACACTCGCAATGGATTGCAAATTTAGGGATTCTCTTTTTCGTAAATAACAATAAGGTTACTCACATTTAATCATTTGTTGAACACATTAATATTCTATATATATCCAATGTTTTTTATATTTCTATTTATAAGATAATTTTGTTTTTCCAATATATTTTACTGGAGGAGGGCACATTAATTTTGGATATTGTATTTGGAAGAGCATATTAGTCCACAAAGTAAGGTTAGTACATTAATAGTATATTATTCTCAACCAACTTCATCTATATTTTTTATGAATGGGGTTTATATCCTATAGATGATTCATCAAGAATCCAAAACCAAATTGGTTATATCCCTATAGATTTACTTATTATGACTATATTTCCAATGGTATTTCTACTTCTTCTACGGTTAAATTCATAAATGGTGGAATGGATAAGTACCATAACTATGGAGCATCAATTTTGAGAATTAGAGTCTCATATATAGGTAATAAATTTCATATCTTTAGTAGCTATATTTTTTATAAGATCTTATAGTATGAGTTTCATTTTTTATTGATTATAATATTTAATAGCTGACTGGAAATTTCTGACACATAATCAGACTCATGTATTTTTTTCCTAAAAGATTAAATGTTTAATAGTGGAATTTATATTCCAATTAATATATATTAATTTATGAACATAGTTACATTGTTTTTTTTCTATCATTGTATATGAACTGTAATTAAAAAGGATTTTGGTTGAAAAAATTTTGAGTCACCTCATACTGGGACACTTTATTATGTTCATAGTAGGGAATTTTGTGTGGATTTTTATTTTTTAAGAATGTCCCTCCATGGATTATACCCTCATTGAGATGTGTATACTTATTTTGAACAATATTTATGTTCCCATATTATTGATCTTTATAGTCATTATTATTCTTTTTTATGATTTCGATAGATGTTGAATCCACCAATGCACCCTGGTGGGACTATCAAGTCCTCCTAGATATGGATACTTATCATGAAACCATTTCATTATATTGTAGAAACTTTTATTTATTGGTAGAAAACCAATGGTATTTTTGTCCCTCTACAACATGAGGTTAGTAGATCCATGATAAGATCACCTTCTAGGTTCCTAGGATTTGTAATATGAGGTTATGATTTCCTTGATAGCCTTTGTGGTAGCAACAGCTATTCCATGATGATGGAATCCATAATGGTTGGGATCCCTACTATGGGACACCCAAAAATCTATGAAAATAATTTCAAAATTAATTCCATCATCATATAAAAAATATTTTATTATTTTATCACATTCACTTGGGTGACTCCTAATATTGTTGGGGATTGTGATCAAGGCCACCTAACCCATACAGACTCTTGGACATCAAAATAACCAGAAAGGCCTAAGAAAAAAGTTGAGATTAATGGTGAATAACCTAAAGGTTCTAAGAAGAAGGGACCAAAAAAGGTTTATTTAATACCAAATGAATCTCAATGGACATTTTTTATTTCAAATAATGAAAGTCTGAAAGATAAGACTCTATCCAACTAGTTCAAAAAAATGAGAAAATATCTTCCATAAAGGAAGAGTTTTTTAATTTAGCTAGATGGTTTCTTCTTAAGAAGATACATTCATAATCTATAAAAAGTGAACAATTACAATCTTCAAAAAATAACTATTATCTATATATAAGATCAGGACTTGGAGGATACTATTTGTTTTTTGGAGTGTTTTGACATAAATATTATCTATGATGCCATAATGTATCACTATAAAGAAAAATAAGTAAATCCAGGGAGGGAAATGTTGTAAAGATGTGATAAAATTATAATGAATAGAATCATAATACCAAGACATATTATAAACTATAAATTCAGAACATATATTAATTATTGAATTAAGTTTGTTGTACATGTGTTCAAAAAGGTCACAATTCTGAGAAATGTATAGCTCATTTATCAAGTGATATTTCTCAAAATAAAAATTAGAAGAGAATCCAAATGGTGAAGAAAGATATAGTCAACAATAAATTGTGTGAGATTCTAAGACAATTTTAAATATATAAAAATCTTTTCAAATAAAAATAAAATAAATTTTTGATAGTTGAAGAATTTAAATATGATGAGGGGTCATCAAAAAAATTATGACTATAAAATTATGAAGAGTGAATGGTGTGAACAAATTGGGTATAACAGAAAACATTTAATGCCAATCCAAATATCTCAATAGATGAAGTATTACCCTTCCAAATATGAGTTTCAAATTATTAAAGGAGAATCATGGTTGATAGGAAACTCTCGTCTTGAATGTTATTTCTAAAGAAAAAAAAGTCCCTCATTATTCTCGTATATAAATGTTTTTGTACTAATAAGCAGGGAATTGAAGGAGATGAATTTATGAATCTTTGGAGAGCATTGATTATTTGAATCGATAAAATGTTCAGATTCTTTTGAAAACGATTATCACTCTCAAATATATAATCTGAATATTTTTGAAAATTGTTATTCATTTCAAAAAGAGGGTGCTATATGTTTCTATCATTTTAACTTTCTAATGTGTTTGTTGATATTCATGTAAGAAATTTCTTTAAAAAAAATTTCAAACATAACTTGTAATTAAATTTTTAAAATAAGTTTGAAAATGGTATCATATTACATAATTTGAATATCATTGTTACTTATGTGAAATAACTCTTTGTTTCTACATAGGGCTTTCCTATATAGACTTATATTTTATTAAATTAAAGAAAATTACATTTATTGAGTTTGGTTTCATTCTTTGAGAAGAAATTGAAGTGTAGGAGATTTTGGTTGTGGTATTAAATCTAAAATACACCTTATTATTAACTACCAATAAGGTGGAAAAGAAAATAAAACATATTAACATCATTCGAGTATTGAAAACATATACAATGGGGGAGATAGAATTTTTCTGTGAGTGGATTGCATGTGTTTTCAACAAGTGTTTGGGAAAATATTTCAATATGTATTTTGGTTTTAAATGTGAAGATGGTTGAAATTATCTATAGTTTTGAAGAAACGTTTCATTCTCTTATTGAAATGATACATAATTTTTATCATTGTATGAATTACGTATCATTAGAATTTATTGTGGAGTTACAAATATAATAAAAGAGTATTTAGTCTCTGTTGTAATAACATTGTTATATTTAGAATGTTATGTTTGTTAATACATTTCAAAAAACATAAGTGACCATCAAACAATCTATCTAAGGGATCCCGGTGCAGCACTGTTAAGGTAGGACCAAGTGTTTACCCAAGAATCATTTATCCATAATAGAGCATGAGAACATGCATAGTGTGCCTATATTGAGGCTTAAGGGATCAGTGGTGAGCCACTATGTAAGGATTGCATGGAGGTTTTGAATAGTTTCATCATGGGGTAGTTACATTTAGAGTTGGGAGCTGACTAGTAACCAATTATAGGTTGAAGTTGGAGTGCTTCATTTTAAAAGGAAGCAAAGAAATTCTTGAAGGATTTATGTGGGATTTATGTTTCATGAATATTTATGTCTGAAATATGGCACCATATAATTTATTTTGGTGACTTTTAATTTCTCACAATCATTCACATCATGTTCATCATTTTCAAACCGATTCTAATGGGTTTCATTTGTGGAGTCAAAAACACCCAACGGTTCCCCTATTCGGACATGCATTCCAAAGTTTAGGGGTTATTGGGAAATGGTCCAATAACACTAAAGGACTCACATTGGTTGAAATGATTGGAGTTTGGGATCATCACACACTTTTGTGGGGGATTTTATCTTACTCCATAGATCCCTTAATGATTTAAGATATGTTCATGAATCCTTTGTTAAATACCATGTATACCAAAAGCCACCCTTGAATTAACAATCTATTATTATCAAACTTGGTAATTAGAATAAACATTATGTATATCTGTTTGTATCCACAGTTCTCCATCAATTAATATATCTTTTTATATCCATAGTTCTCCATCATTGGTACCATTTTATAAATGGATCGGAGATTATTTTGTTGTTTATTATTATGAAGCTAGTTTCAATCCATATAGTGGGGTACTCCAGAGTGTATCCTCTTCTATAGATATGGGAGTAGTTTTTATGTTAGTATGGAACCCATGAGATTTTATTCGTATGCATCCTCATGAAAGGAATTAGAACCCATGTAGTTCATCTCAACTTAACGGGTCACATCATACCTTTAAAGTTCATGTGATAAATACCAAACCATGTAGTTTAATGTCATGTATCAAATACATAAATGTGAAAGGTTCCTCATCAGCATTAATTCTGGGACTTAATCCAAGGTACCACATGGAACCATGAAGGTATATTGGATCCCATGTTGGATATGACCCAACAAGTAATCTGTACCAAAGGGAATAGAATTTATTTTTGGGTGATTGAGTTTGGAACTCATGGTGGCTTCCTATATATCCCATTTGGTTGGGAATAGAATCCCACATAGTAATATTGTTTTAACCCACACCTATGGAGGCTCTCTGAAGGTTTGTATCATATGGTAATATGGCCCTTTGAGAGGATTGGTTTGGGGATTACACCTGTGAGGATGTCTAGGTTCATGGTTGGGTCTTACACCACTGAGGATTCCAATGTTCTTGGTTGGGGATTACACCTGTAAGTATTCCTAGGATTAGTTTTCGGGGATTACAATTGGAATTATTCCCAAATGATGGGGATTATGTAGATTTCATTACAACAAAAAACCATAAGAACATGTGATCCATGATCAATGTGATATAGAAGATGAAGTGGAAGATCCAGAAAGTGATACAATATTTTTCACATTGGAGTTAGATGTATGGGCTATGGGAGAAGAAGAAAGGGATTAAATATGTTGCTTCCCTCTCATTTGTTTACCATATATAGTAAAATTTGACTACCCATATGAACATAGACCATGGGAATGGATAAGGAGGAATGAATGGAGTAAGATAAGTCATACAACAAAGGATAGGGACTTAATATAGGAGGGATTCTCTAATCTAGCTTCCTGGGGAAGAGAGGAGGATAATGAACTAATCCTAAAAGGGAAAAAAATTGTGATCCTCTCCCTTCCAACTAGAACTATAGATCAATATTCTCATATATGAATAAAGAAGTATATGGTCTTAGCCCTCATATTCAAGACTGTGATATCCCTAACACTACCCCATGGTTAGGCTCCCCATGACCATGGGGATTCCAATCCACATGCACCCTGAATACCCTACCTATATGGTAGGACAAGTGTGGGACACCTCTGACCAATGGAATTAAAATCCAAATGGGATACACATAGGTGTTTCTTTCACCATGGTCTTCTATGTCCATAGTCATTGGTGGAGGTTTCAATTTGGTCCCCCTCAAATTTGGAATCCAAAGGAAGAGGATCCCTGACATTATTGGGTTGGAAGAGGTCTCAAAAGGGACTCTAATAGGTCTTAGTATGACAATACGAGGTTTGTTTCTCATAGGTCCCTAAGGGAACTATAAATTTTTCATGTATGTGTGCAGTCCAAGGTGAGTTGAAGATTTCTTGGTTAATAGACCACCTAGGAAATAACACTCGGGTGAGTCCTTATACTGTAAACCACAGGTATCCTTAGGTGTCCCTAGAAGTGTCTTTCAAAAGACTTGGGTTATAGAAGGGACCTTCATTAAGTGTTTTTTCAATAGGGTAAATAGGTCCTCGTGAATTATTCATTTCATTTAAGACACTTGAGCGACTTTAATCTCCCTATCCCCCTTAAATTACCTATTTTCTAATCATACAAATGTGGAACCCTGGGGTCCTATTTATAGGAAAATAGAGGACACTGGTGTAAGGGTATTTCTATCACATGTACAATGCATAGGTAAGAATCTTATGTACCCAACATCGGGTGTTTCATGATTTTAATGTTTTTTAGGTGGGATTGTGTGAGGATTCTTGAGTGTAGGGTTGGTGTGTGCATTCTAGTTTGGCCAATTTATTTTTATTTTTATAATTTATCTTCATGTTACTAACGTACTTGAAATTCTCTTCAAAATCTTTTCATCTCACTTTAAAAATAATAGTGTCAAAAAAATATCCCCCCAATATTGCATCTAATCGAATGAAGAGTTTACGGTCTTGAGGTAAAATGGAGGACTAATTACGAAGGTGGTGTAGGTCAGCACAGTAGGTTTACGATTTATGTAAACTGTATAAGCCCGGTGCTCATATCATGTGTGAAAGTCTCCATCACAAGTCTGGTGTGCAGTATCCATCCAAATGAAAAAAAATTATGCAAATACTTCTAACACTTTTTATTTTTCTTCATTCCACATTCATACCTTTTCACTTTTTATATAGCTCATTCTCCTAACCAGGTTTCACTTATAGTATACGGTAGTCTATAGAGGAATATTTTCTACATAATAAAACTATACAACCACTTTATTTGTCTTTAATCATGGATTCACCTCATCGAGCAGGATATACGAGGCATCTGGTCGAGGGGAATGCGTGGGAAACATGGTCGAGGGGCCTATATGTGGCACCTAGTCAATGGGAATGGGTGACCTTTTACATTTTCTAATATTTCTAAATTTTTAAGTCAAGAATTTTAATTAATGAAAAATACAGACATCTTCTTGTATATTTTCAATGGTTACCTTGAAAGCCTCACTCAATCACACTACTGCACGTACCTAAGAAATGATCACAGATTTTGTTTAGATAACTATTGCATGTTTGAATCCACTCTCTCCGGCATATAAAATAATTTGATACAATATTAACCTAAGTATCCACTAATTGAATACCTACACTTTTATTATCACTGACTTATGTGGTATAATCTCGTTATGAATTCTTAGTGTTATTTCCCAAAGTCTTGGTTTTTGGAACATACCAATTGAACTACTATTAAAAACTCCTCTAAGGGTTTATACATGAAATAAGGAATGTTCCCTGCCATATTTTTCATGAATCACAATCACTATACCCCATATTTGAAACCTCATAACCAGGAATAGAAAACTCACTTCTATGATTAAACATTTCATGCCTCAAAAAGAGACTAGTAATAAGGTTTAAAGAGGAATAGGAAATCTTATCTAGAAGATGAGGCATTCCCAAATGGATGTGGGTGTACTGGGTACACCTAACTTTTGTATAGTTTAATAAGGAGATGCAAGATGTTAGTATACATGAGGCTATTTGGGAAGGGAAAATTTATGTTTACAAAAATCAAAAAAAAAACCCTGATCTATTAAGCCGATGGAGCCCTCATACAAATGTCTTCCATATGAAACATGGTGAAGTTTGTATTAGCCTTTGGGACATCTAAGAAATATCATGAGGCCCTACTCTAGAGGATATATGTAACAATTTTATCCCACTAAAGTCAATGTGGGATGATGTTGAACGAACACCGCCATTAGCCCAAAATGTTTTAATATGGCTATGAAAGTGAAGAACAAGGACCCCCTCCCCATGGGTGACATCCATCCTAGAATGTTGATTAAGGATTTCCTCATCCATAAGGGGAAGGTAATACTTTCAAAATTCATATGGGATTCCCCACTTTAGAAAACTTGAGTGCTCCTTCCATTGTCTAGTCCACCTTAGAGAATGGTGAGTATACCTGATGGTATTACTAGGTCAATCCTGAAGTTTCTATATAGACCCAAATGGATGGATTTCTTGTATTTTGGAACTATCCTTGTGAGGATCTATTGGTGTCTCCTATATGAGTAAAATAAAAATTCCCCCCTTTAAAATTTTTGGTTCGTTTCAGGTGTTTTTGGGTTGTATTGTAGAACACATTAGTTCTTACACTTCACTGAGCATATCTATAGTCCCTGAGGGGTGATTTTCATATTTGATTCAAGTAATTTCTAGAATTATCATCTTACCCTGAACCATGATTAAGTGATAATTATGTTTAATATAAAGGTATAGTTAAAATTTTTCCCATATAGTGATTCAGGGACCGGGACATTCAAAAATAATTTCCAGGGTAATTATAAATTGAAGGTCTACATGATGAAATTTAGATATAGCGTGGCAGCTTATATTGGAAGAATGATCATATATGAACCATATGTGTCATATCAATTTTTTTCTACCAATTCAAGTGTCTAAAATAGCCAAAAATCTCCCCCACATATGTTTGGCATGAGAAAAACTAAATGGTTGAAAGATAGTTTTGGATCCTGATGGCCTTGGATGTGTCTAAAATTTCAATTAAACTACCTCTATTATTTGAATCAATCAGGCTAGAATATTGTATTACTACAACTAGGTATCTTTATACCCTCAAGGGGTATTGACAAAGGGTTTTATTTGAGTCAAGACTAGGAAATATTTTGGCCACGACATGCATGGAGGAATGGTTCAAACCAAATGTGATGATGTTGAAACTCCGAAGTATTCAAGGTGATATTTGGAAAAGACCACTACGCCAACTAGAATTGACAAAATCATGACTTATGAGTCAAGTTATCCCACTCATCCTCTCCAAGAGGATACCTGGGTTCCTATCATCTGGTCTCCTTCGATGGAAAAGAGGCCTAAAAGGCTTCTAAGATAAAAATATGTTAGGCCTTCCTCAAAACCATCAACATTACAACCACATTATGTGTGACCCCTATCGATAAATGTTTAGAAGAGCATATATCACAACATCAGACACACATGGGTGTTTCCCGATGATAAAATACACATGCCAGAGCTGAGGGATGTTTGATCGCCCTCTAATATCCACCCTAACAGTGATTCAGATGAGATGAAATAACATGTTCCATATTATGATGTGGTGATATAGGTGACTAATGATCATATCATATCCAAAAATCTAGTATCTAACCTATTAGACTATGGAAATATTGAGTGGGTATCCATCCACATTGATGAGTAATGGGATTAATCTATTGACAGTAATGATATATCTCTCTCTTCTCCCTTCCCATTTCTTCTCATTCATCCACCATAATTAATAATGAAGGGAAATATTTTTTATTTTTTAGGGGAAGAATAGGAAGAAGAAGAAGAGGATGAAGAACCAATAGTAGAGGTTCTTGGGTTACTGATGAATGGTCCCACGATCATCCCTATATGGGTAATGGAAATGTCTTTGGGATCCTAAGAACTATCCATAGGTCATAGAATAATTATGGGGGTGGTGGGGGGATTCCTCAATCATGACCCCAAGTGTATATTTCCATGAGGACTATTACATGCCCTTCTCCAACCTAGTAGAGGAAGAGAAAGAGTTTGGTAAAATTTACTTGGCATATACACCACAATATGTATTTGTTCTATCATTTAATCTCATGACATGCACGACATATCCTTTTTTGGTGATTGTATTTTAAAAATCCACATCTCCTTTTCCATAAATATATCTAACATTGTTCCTTTAAGGATTGAGGGGGACATTCCTTGGGACACACACACTCGTGATGTTAAATACAATCCTTTAATATTTGAAGTTTCAAGAGTTTTAGCAGTATATAACTTTGTTCTAGTAGATAGGGGAGAGGTCCATGGTAATGATAGATGCAAACACTAATTTTTCATTTGATGCTTTTGACTTTCCTCTCCCAATGATATTTCACAAATGTTTCCTACACTAGAGGACCCTCTTTTAGTGATTTTTAGTCTCATTGTCACTCTTTAAGGGGATTATAGTGTTCTCAAGTGTTCAAATAAAGGTGTCGGTGTTGAACCTGGCTCGGCAGGGTTATATATTGTCAATAATGCTTAATAGTTGGAAGAGATACTTGATGGTGGATCCAATTTGGGTCATAAGCCTCACATCTCAAATACCACTATTGGTGAGGATACTACTAGATGATATGGAATATAAAATCAAATAACTGATAAATTAATTAAACTTTAGGATATGTTAAACATTATTACTATCCCCACCTCTATGGAGAAAATTTTGGAATTTAATAGTCTATTGGATGGACGTGAGTTCTATCATTATCAAATTCTTCTCCTTAAATATAATCATCCTATCTTTATTTGATGTCTCACATAAGACCTCAACCTATATAGATTTATATAGAGAGAATGTTTAAATGTTTATTCAAGAACAAGGCATCCAAGTCTATCCTTCTCCTACTAATGAGAAAGGTAAAACTGAGATCCTCAAAGTGGGATATTCTTGAGAGCCCATACTTCTAGTTGTTGGTAAAATCCAAGAGGAATAACCTCATTAGTAGGACCTTACTCTATGAACTAAGGTTGGGATAACTGTTAAGGAATTAAGCCCAACATTTGATCAATAAATTGGCGACTATTGTTAAAATATTTGGTTTCCTCCCAACCATTATGGAATGTTGACCTCCTAATTTCAATGATCAATGTCACCTACTATTTAGTGACATCAAATTTAGGGGTTGAGGCTAAGATATGAGACTCTATTATAGTTCATCAAATATTGGTAATAGAAACTACAATTTTATATGAGTGAGTGAGACAATATGACCCGTAGAGTGAATTAATCCCAAAATACATAACTCCCTCTAAGGGCGTCTATGAGTTAGAGTTGGAGAATTAGAAATCTCTCTATTTTACATTTAGTGTTATCAGGTGGGATAACTAGAAGTTAATATCAAGGATAAATCTTGAAAATCTACCTTTCCAACTTCATTTAATTTGCCTCTGATTTTCTATATTGGGATATGAAGGATTTTGTTACCGTATGATCTGTCATGGGGTGAAGTCAAAAATTGGTATCAGGAGGATGAGAAAAGATCACAGCAAGCTAACACATAGCTAGAAGACAGTTATGAAGATCTCAAAGCTGAATATCTCAAGCTATTACCATCCATACTAAGGAGGTGGAGAAGTATCAAAATCACCTTGATGAGAAATATCTCCATATGGTGAATGTTGAAGAATAATTAAATGTAATAGTGGTTGAGATAGTACAACTCCACTAATCCTATGTAGGGTCCTTGAAAAAAAAATATTTTTTTTCTTTCAAATTAGGAGAATATATATAGTAATGATGAAATTGTTTCCACACAATTGGATAGGTTTTAGAAAATTACAGACAATGATCGGGCCATAGTCCAAAAAATAAAATACTATGTTGAATAGAAGTTGTAAAATATGGTAGCCAGACTCCAACATGTGGAAGCACCGCTTCATTTGAAAACATAAAATAAATCTATTTCTTCTTGTCACATGATCTTGTATTTCTATACACATTTTAATTATAATATAACCTTTAAAATTTCTTATTTGATTGAACATAATCACATTATAATTACAATGATAATGGTGATGGAGGCCTCTAAATATTTCTTAATCCATGGGTCCTAGTGAGTGTAATTTCACTTTTCCTAGGATCATATGAAAAAACCTATAATATTTGAGTCTTTTGACTCATCACCATAATTTATTTTCCCTAAGTCTGATATAAAGAGGACTTAGCAGTTGATATTGGGATTTTTTATTGGCCACCCTTTATGGTTTTTCATCATAACAATCCTTCTAAATTTTTTCTTTTTATTACTCGTTCTTTGTTTAACCATAAAGAGAGTAGGTATATAGTGTTTAGAGTTTAATTTTATCCAATTTTCTCTTTTCTTTATTTTAATCTAGTCAGCACTTTTTCTCTTTTCATGGGATGTTTGAATTCATTAAAGCTGAAATAAAATGACTGGAGTTTTAGTTCGAACATATTTGACTGTGATTTATGGAATGATGTTCAGAACAAAGCTTTTTAACCAATAATTTTCCAACACACTTCAAATACCCAATGAGAATTTTGGGTGAAGATTTTTAATTTTTTGAATCCCAAAAAATGATGTGAGAAAAGTATATAAGGAATGGTTGTGTAACAATTTTGAAATGTAGTTTCTATAAAAATATTTTTGAGGCCTATGGGAATAGAGGAGGTAGCCCCTGAGAAAAGTTGTATAGATGGTTGAAAAACTAAATTTGTGGGAGATTTTATGAAAATATAACTAGGAAATGTTACTGAATAGTTATACACTTTCATCCTCTGGATGATACACCCACTTATGAAAAACCAACTCGTTTGTGTTATAGCATTGTCAGACAAAGGATTTCTTAGGAACTAAAAAATTCTATTTCCAATGGATAAGGCATGTTTATTGATATTTGGATTCCTCAAAACCACAATGGGAGGTTTTCTAATGGAAGATATATGGTAACTAATGAAATATTTGAATTAGGATTATCCACATATTGGAAAAAACTCTTACATGAATTTATCTTGTGTCAAGGATAGTACATTCTATTATGTGACTAATGTTAGGGGGAAGACCCCTTTCTAAAAAAGGGTTGAATCATCGTGTTGTTTACTATTGTGTGATCAGGACACAGATCGTGCAATTTTAATGTCTTAAGGTGAGGATGTTGTTGTATAGTTTTATATCTTTTGACTAGTGTTTTAATCCATTTAGTTTAATTATATACATCAAATACATTGGAGTGATAATTTAAGTTATTTTAGTTCTGACTGAAAGTTTAATGATTCTTCCTTTCCTGATAATCTATCTGGGAATGTTTCTTCATTTTTAGTTATAAAGGGGGGAGAGTTTTAAGATGTAATTTGGGGAAACTTATATCTGTAGAGTTATATGGGTGAAAAGGTATTATGGTGATAGAGGATTTTTATCCTAAGGATGAATGTATCACTGGTTCAAAACCTAATTTTTCGGAAGAATTTATGAAAAGAAAACTAGGGTTTATTACTACACTTTCAAGGAGTATAATCCTTCTGTTGGAATTCCCCTTATATTAGTAACTTATGAAAATACAATTTGGGCATAGTAATACATATTATGACAAAGGAGTTCTCGGAAATTCTGAAATTCCAATTCTAATTGATTAAGGAAGTTTATGGAAATTTGGATTTCCAAAAACAATGATTTTGGTTTGAGTTCGAAAATTACATGAATATGGGAGAAACGTTTCAAGTAAAAATTACCCGAGAAAGGGGGAACATATTTTCTATGTCGATCTGACCTAATAGTAGGGAAAAGGGGGTTATTTAGTTTGAGGTTGGGACCAAATTTATGGTCTTGGGTATCTCTCTATCTCATTTGAATGATAATTAATCCATATATAGTTTTGGATAACCATTAATTTTCTGTCCCTTCCATTATGAATTATTTTTAATTTTAACGGCATGCAATGAAAAATATATGGTTCTTTTAGTTTTCAGATCATACGACCAGAACCATGGTATTATGTAAATGATGAGTAATATAAGGCGTACTAGACCACAGTTCTTCTATTATACTTCATATGTGTGGGAGGAAATTATAATCTATGATCATAGGAGTTATAAGATCATGATAAATTATATGGGAAAAATATTTGATGGATGATCACAGAAAAAATTTGATTTATGGGTTCTATCATAATATCTTCAAGGATTATAGAGATATAATATGTTTCTATTAAGGATGAAATGTCTCAATTGATGAAAAACCAATATTATGGGTGACTGTATAAAAATACCATTAGCGTGTGGTATGGCATAGTCAAATAGTGGAATCCATTGGCTGACATGCCCTTTATGAGGTTGAATTATGTAAAGCAGTTTGGGGTGTGTTACTTTATAGTCAAACAAAGGAGTCATTAGCTACTATAAATTCTATAACTGGTATCTAGATAATTATTATGAAGATCTAGAATTTTCCAATATTAGGAGTATGAGGTGTTGTGGGTATATGTCCAAGCACAAAGGATGAATTTTGACCAATATTTTCCATGAAGTGTTGAGTACATCTAATGGATTCAGTTCATAAGTAGGAAGGGGATATCTCTTTTTTCTTTGTGGGTACTTGAATGAAGATACATAAATTAAGATCTCCTACATAGATCTTTGTTTTTTGTAAAAGACATTGGGAATTTTAATTTACTATACTGTTGGGTCTAGAACACAATGTCTACATGTCACTATGTATCCCATTAGGATAAGAATCATACCACACCTAGTTCTTAGGGAACCATTAAATTTAAAGCCATACGGTGAGGATATCAACCGTGCAGTTCAACATAATTTGGTAAGGATAAAGGTGAATCAACAAGAAAAAGGAAAATTGTGGCTGGATTAGAGAACTAGACCAAGGTGTCACTATAATTCTTGTTGGAACTACAATGAAGGCACACGTAGTTCTAAATGGTTCCCAATGCTGATTGAATTCTATTGTTTAGGGGTTTTTCAAATATGGGATGAATCATGGGATGATAACCTATATTGAATACACTTATGTAGGTTTGACTCACACACAAAAGATAGGGAAAATTTATTGTACTGTGGATATACTAGTATATGGGATTTGGGCATCACTGTGTATCTCATTGAAATAATAATCAACCCAAACATTGTTCTTAAAGTACCATATAGTTTAATTTAATGTGATTAAATACATCTGATGTTCCTTATATTTTCTTTCATCCAGGACCATAGTAACCCAAATGGGAATTAATGTTCCTTACTCATGATGGTAACTTTTTACCAAATCTCCTAATCCCATGTGAACTAGGTTCGGTGTGGGAAACATTTAGTGTTAAAGGTTTCTTCCACTAAATAATGTCAACACAAAGTGATGGGTATTTGAATTTAGGTTATGTGCTGGATGGACCAAGATGTAATGTCTAGGAGTCTCTACGTATCTAATTACAGTTATATTCAATACGTACATAGTTCTATAAAGGATCCATATGTTGGACTGGCATGTATGTAGTGAGGAATGTTTTTTATGTCATTCCTTTCCCCAAGTGGTATGATATGATCATCACTATATAGTGGAATAAGAATAAATCCATACATAGTTATTTAAAATATCATATAGTTTACTTTCATGTGATGAGTATATTATCCATGAAGTTTATCATCTTCAACTAAGGACTTGGGTTACCCATTGAGGAAGGGATATAGTATTTTGGATCGGCCTATGATTAGTGGTACGGATTTTACATAATTTCCTCTAATGATGAAAACCAACCCAAATGTGGTTCTTGAGAATATTTACCCACATCAACTAGGTTTTGACATAGGGAAAGGGGATATATGTGTTTTCTAGAATGATGGTCAGGTCCAAGACATGAGGTCTAGGCATCACTATGTAACTCTTTGAGTAGAAACCCCATCCACAAATAGCTCTAGAATGGTTTTTTATTCAGATCTAACTGATGCAGATGGGAAACTTTTCTTGTGGTTGGTCTCAGGAATGGGATCTAGGGGTCACAACATATCTCATGGAAATGAGTATCAATATATTCATAGTTTATCAATAAAATGTGTGGTGGGTACTAGCACCGAATATGGTGATCTTCTCAAACACAAATTTAAATGTTACATATTGTTTCATCATGAAATAAGGATTTGAACCATGAAATTTCATATCATGCAGAAAATATGTTCTTGTGTAGTATAAAAAATTGTGACTAAGACGTTGGTGTCATGCAGTTTATTGTCTTGCGACATGAATGATATGTCATGACTTTTTCATGTTTATGCGACAAAAATGGACAACACAGTTTAGCATCATACAACTAAGATGCCTACCATGTTTTTTAACATCATATAATTAGGATGAAATACTAAGGATTTTAATTTTATACATCTTAGACTATATATTTCTATTCATTTTAACATCCTACTACAAGGATGAATGTCACGAGATTACAAAAAATATTTCTTCAAAAAACTTGAATTGTTTGGGGTCATAATGATCTCTCCATATATTTAGATCAAGGAATAGTCTCTGTTAGACTAAACCTTGGGTATAGAGTATAGCCCCTCCCACTTTGGCTCAGGATTTGGTGGTTTCTTTCCTAGTATTATTGGAGTTCTAAGGACCAATACCAGTTCTCCTTAGAGGAATGAAAAAAAGATACCCTTCATGTTAAAAGATCACGACATCTAATTTTTATAAACCTTCAAGTGATGCAAGGTGTTGAATCTTTTCTCATCGAGTTTCTCAAATTCATCAAGTCCTTTTTTGTGACTTCTCGTCAATGGATAACCATTCATGGATGGAGTTTATAGCGATTCCAATTGAGTTTTGATGGGTTTTACCAACTATGTACCAAATACCAATGAGTATGGTTTTTCATGTGTCGTAGTGTGGTTCATAATATGATATTCGCAAAAGGTCTGCAATAGCTAATCAAGACAAGAATTTTTATCTTTATCAAGTATATTCTATGGGTTTTTATTGTGTATTGTTGAAGACTTATATATATTTATTATCCACTGCATGATAGAGGGTAGAGTAGATGTATTTAATATTATACTCCTTGAAAAACATTTCAAACTCAACAGAATAGAAATTGGTGTCGTTTTCTATTATTATTGTATGAGGGAAACAAAAGTTGGTGATGATATTGGGATTTTTGAAGCAGATCATGATTTCGGCCCTAAATTCATTGAAGGGAACTTCCTTGACCCATTTAGAGAATAATTAGGTGGGATTTAGGATGTATTTTAACTACTTAGTAGTGGAAGGAATATGTAGTTCTACAACATCCATTCCCTATATAGAAAAATTCTTGTATTATTTGGTTTTATATAGAAATTAGAAGGGTATATAGTTAAAGACAACATTCAGCTAGCATAAATGAAAAAAAAATTAATGTTTGTGAAGTCTTATATTATATTGGGCCCAAATTACCCAAGCCTGCATATTTGATGAGAATGATTGAACCCTGACGATTGGGAACTATATGCTTCAGAGTGTAATTATTTCATGATGGTGGTCATCTTCCCTCTGTCGATGCATCTAAGATGTAATCCATCCAAGAATCATTCATATAAGAATTTCTTGTGATTTAGACCATCCTAAAGTGTGAAGTTGGTTTCCCACTATCATATTTTCTCCCTCTTAGATTTTTTATAGTTTGAAAAATCCATTCTTAAGGTAGTTCATGATGGGTATCAGCCACCCATTGGTAAGACCATATAAATTAGGGATATGACTGATTTGATTAATCTCATCCTTTGTAACATGAGATATATGAGATACCATTCAGTGATGTGCAATACTAATGAATGTTTAGTCACGGTTTGGAACTTCTAATTTCATAGCTACAATCACTAATGAATCTGACTATGAATTATGTTATCATGATATGTGAACGAATGTTGGATTCAAGGTGAATTCTTCCATGTATCGTTATACATAGTTTAGAAGAGGGACTAAATCTTTTTTTCTAATGGATTAATCGTCGTTGGTATTTATTTCTACCAAATCTAAATCAAATATCCAATCTAGGTGTCCCATTAGTATTTGGAGTGGTAGTTCATGTCCTATAATGAGATCCTTATATTTCACCTCATTTTTTTGTATATACTTCTAACAATAGAAAAGTGTAATGAAAACCCACCTTTGCGGGAGATATAGGCATGACCCCTAACCCGACATTATTGAGAATATGGTCTCCCATTATCTTTCCTATCAGTCTCATGTATACACCATAAAATTAAATTTTCCATGTTTAGGGGCCATATTGAATATAAAATATCTCTTCATCTAGAAATTAAATATTTAATGACATCATTTCAAAAGATGAGTGTTCTGTCATAAAATATGGAAAATTATATCCTTTATCTAATTTATAAGGAACAAACTATATATTAAATTTTTACAGCATAATTATCCATCATTACAAACATCATATCAAAATAGGATAGATGGGGATATATTTGGGAAGGTTGTTGAAAGAGATCAAATGGACCTCATGGTGCTGTAATTAGTGCCTTAGTTTTTGAACAATGAAGATTAATACAAAACTGCTTCTCTTAATATATGAATAATGATTATCAATGTAATGAATGGTTTGACTGGGATATTTTATTCTATTTTCATTAGAATCATAAATATATTGAATAAGGCACCTAGAGATCACTCACGGGTCATCACATATAGAATGAGCATCTTTGCCTCAATGGGTGGCATTAGAACATGTGGGATCAAGAGATAATTCCAATGGTTTTAAAATTATTCTTGATAGTCACTACTTCATTAATACGTGACTTCCTTCTTCATCAAATTGGTAAAGGTAACATGTTATTCTACGATGTTGGTTATAAAACATCGTCTTTAGAAAATGTGTCCTTAAATTTTTCAAAACTATTTTAGGTTTTGAGGAGGTGACATGTTAAGGATATACTTTGTCTTCGCAGGGTCTAATTTGATGATTTTTTGGTGTAAAAAAAGACTAGAAATGTTCCCATGGTTACCATGAAGGAGCATTTTAACTATGTTATCTTTCGGCTATGCTATCGTAGTTTGTTGAAAATAGTCTTGTGAACAGCCAAGTGGTTATAACATTGGTGAGACTTCACCAAAATATGACCAAAGTACTATTTGAAAAATCATCCTAATAAGGGTTTGAATATGTGATTCATGGAGTGTTGGTAATTCATGTCAGCATTCTTCAATCCAACATGCATTTCCCAATAGAAAAAAACACCCTTGTGGTCCCTAAAGGTAGTGTATTATTCATATATTGTAGAGATCTATATTTGGTTGTAACCCGAATAACCATTATTCAAGGATAGGTCTTTGAAACTAGATATCACATCAATTAGAAGCTCAATATTTGGTATTGGGAGGTCATATTTTAGAAAGTGATTGTTGAGGTATATGAATTTGATACATACCAACATTTTCCCATTCGTCTTCTTCAACAAGATGATGTTGGTAATCCATTTTGGATATAGAACTTCTCAGATGAAGTCTATCTTGATAATATTGTTCACATTGGCCTCTATTATGGAGGTTCTAGTTGTGTGTGTCATTATAGATGTTTGATTATATCCCCAGTGGTATTTTGCAAATTCTAAGTCATGGTTGGACACCTCAGGATCAAGGTATATCATTTATGTGTAATTCTTGGTGTGAACATATTCATGTTTCTTCAAGAAGGGGGTATATAACTCTTTAAATTCAAAATTTATGGTCAGGATGATCAAACTAGGTCATAGATCTTCTTTTGTACCCAGATTTGTTTCTCTTATTTCATCAATAGTGGTAGAGAAACCTTCCTCAAATGATGGAGGGACATCCCAAAGGTCTTCCTCTTCTTCCTCTTCCTCATTATTTTCCTCTTCCATTTCTTTCCTTCTATTAGGGGAAGTAGGTTATGATGAAAATTTCTTAGATTCCTTGTATAAGTTAATATTTTGAAATTCTAATGGTGAAGTATGTACTTATGACTCGAGGGATGATGTATAAAATTTTTGGTGTTTAAGGGGTGGAGTGAAGGTAGTTTCACATGTAATGTCATCACTATTTGAAGATTCGGTGACTTATTCAGCGTTTTAGGGTTTAGTTTTCAGAACTGATGGCATGAAAGTCACTAAAAATGTACCTTAATTCTGACTCACCTTTTCAATATGATCAATGTGTATGATATACTCTCCAATGATATGACTTGAAGGATTGTTCGAGAAATTCTCTAGACCATTCGTGGAATTTATTTGTGTAACATCATTAGTCATGGGTTGTTTCCCTTCTAGATGATAGAATCCTTCATCAATTAATTATGATTCACAGGATTTAAATGGGTCCTTGTCACCATGAAATTTCCCAATTTTACCATGAATGCAATATTTGGGGAATTTTTTGTGTGATGAGAGAATAGTTACATGGTGATGTAACCAAGGCATTCCCAATAGAACGTTGAAATATGTATCTTACTGAAAAACCATGAATTATGAGTCAAAAATGAGATCCCTGAAATAAGTGCTGGTATAAATTTTGACAATGGGATTTTTCTCGTTCTTTTGATAACCCTGTAGTGTTATAGAGGAGGGGTACAAGTTGGATTTTTTGTAACCCTATCTAAGAAGTGTTCATACCATAATGTGGTTGACACCTAATCCATTGTAAATGATGACATGTCAAATATGAATGACATTTATCCCCCTATATTTATAAAATGGTATGAATTGTCCTTGTATGACGGTATCATGGTCCTAGTCACTGAAATAAATGATTGTGTGAAATTCTGCATGATAATTCTCTTTGTGATATACTTCATTTATGGAAATTTCGGCCGTAAATTCAAGGATTGTCTTCTTCAATAGTGTTTAGAAAATTTTAAAGGGAAAATTGTGACTGTGGTATTCCCACCATATAATTGACCCACATGGAAAGCTGGTGTACCATAAAAAGGTTAGTCCCTATGGGGATTTCATGAAGAATGTATGTTTCACTACCTCCTTTTATTCAAGGGTATCCATAATGAGGTCACAAACAAATACTAAATGTTTCAAATGTTGTTCCTAGTACCCTGATCAATTGAAAACTGGACATTTAGGGTTCTCAATGTTTTCGGGGGAAGAGTTGGATCAACCCATTCGAGTTAAGGATTATTTTCAAGATTTACTATCACATGAAATTCATCCATATATTCATGTATATCTGTTAGTGAATCAACAGTGTTGATGATCCCTGGAGGAATTTTTGATTGAGTAGAAGCTTGAACAATAGAAGTAGTAGGTAGGGTTAATTGTAGCCTCCCAACTTATATTTTTCAAGTTTAACTTATAGGGGTAGTTGAAAAAGGATGTGCGTGGACACATTCTGGTTGTGTGTCCAATGGATAGAAATTTTGATCTGCTGCTATGGGATCCAAATATATTGGTTGTTGGTACCAAAAGTTGAGGAAATGTTCTGCATCCATTTTTTTTGTTCTAGAAAACCCTCTTTGTTGAGGTGCATCATCTAGGAGAATAAGTGGAGGATATTCTTGTAGAACATATCCAGCAGGAATGTTGCTTTGGATTAGTTCTTCATTGAGTCTTCTAAATTATTTCATCTCCTATTATTTCAAAGAAAAAATTATCTAAAGTGTATGGGAGTAAAATCACTTTAGGGATTGTGTAAAGCATGACCTTACTTTGACCTTTTCTTTTCTAGGTTCTCTTTGAATAGGTAATGGGGTATTAGTTTAGAGAATTCACTGATTCAGGGAAATCCTCTGAATCCAGGTACGCACACCTACTTTGGTATTTCTTTTTGTACTTCACAAGGAACTGATACATCCTCCTCTAGCTCATCCATGTTGGCCTAATTCTTAATATGTTTTCAGAGGGGTGGTGTTAATGAAATTCACTATTTTTTAACGCATTGTAGGTTCTTCATTAGTACCTATGCAAGACTGCCTTTTTTTCACCATCCATGAGGCCTTATTATCTAGTTTATTGACTCTCTTGGGGTCATTTCATGGAAGGTGATTAATAGGGAATCCCCAGAATATTTTGTCATGGGTATGACTAGTGAGGATACTAAATCCTGGGATGGGACATACTCGGAGGACTCACTCTATGGTATTCCCCATTATTGGTAGATGATCAACATCCTCACAATAAGGGGTTGGTGAGGTGATAAATCCCCCATCCATTTTGGATGGGTGTATTCATGTTCCACTTCAACCCTCTTCAAGCCTGTTTTGTTATCCTTGAAGGTTTTTTTGAAATATCTCCCATCCAAATGAACTAGGGACACTCTTTGAGTACCATGGATGTTACTTTTGTGGATTCCTTCCTGATTTTTCAAAGTCCTGTTTGAACAAGGGTTGGGTGAATCACAAGGTTTTCAAAAAAACATCAACTTCTAAATACCATTATCCTATCTGTTAAATTTATGTTATATGATGATTAAATTCCATGAAGAGGAAGACCTATTTGATATTTTCAGAGGTATTATTCTATAGTGTTTCGATGGATTTCTCGCTTCTAGAAAGACGTCGGTCAGAATCTGTTGAGCCCTATTTTTACTTAAAATAACATATTTGTTTAATATAGTTTGTCTTTTGAATCTATCCTGAAGTTATGAAATTACACAATTCCATATTTTCTGGTCATTTCTGATTTTTGAGTGCGGTGAAATGAAATGATCACTATTCACCCATCCTAAGATATGAACACTTTATGTGTTATCCATGATCATCTAATGAAATTATTTCAATACATTGAGGTGTGAATTCCTAAGGGTTCCTTACTATTTTCCAAACTATGTATTTCATAGATTCATGGTAGATTCCAAGTCAATTTATGGTTTCATCCCCTCTATTACTTTACTTGATTCTGATACTCATCATAGGTTTATACTTTTTCTCTCATGCGATGAAGCGTGTTTGATGATCATTATTGTGCACTCTCTCAAAACAATTTTTGATTTTTCTAAGTGATGCACTGTGGATGAACTAGGTCATTCTCTCAAGGAAAAAGTAAATTAAACAATACCTAATAGGAATTAATGAAATAAAAAAATAAGAGAAAACAAATGAAACACAAGATGGGGGGTTTGGTTTAGTGACTTTGAGACAGTAAACTAAACAGAAAATGAGAAGGAATAATCGAAGACGTAATTTCTTTAAAACACTTTTATGAGAGGATGTAGTCGATGTAATCTACCCCCTTCATCATTCATTTATCATTATACCATATGATTATAATTCTTTCAATTATGATCCCCTAACCATGTCAACCCCTAAACCCTACATAAATTAAAACAACCACAAATATTGGAAAAATGAGCCTTATGTCAACATTTGGATTTCTAATCACAGCATCGTGATTTAATTATAATCCAAACGAAAACTTATGATCAATGGTCAGATAGGGTAGAATATCTTCCTTGGATTTTATAATTAATTGTGTTTTGGTATGAGACTTGAACTGAATAATTCTATCACGAGTTGATTTGATTTTTCAAGTGAGGTTTCACTCACACAATTTACACAAGCCGACCACGCAGTCAAGTGAAAGTCAATCAAGTAACTCAGAAATTCAAAATCAATTAATTGATCACAATTTATGAATTATAGTATGTTTATGTATTCAAAATAAAAAATTTAATGTAATAGGTATTTGATGAACTACGAATGAGAACACTTTTTCATGGGTGGAGTTTTCTTCATCGAGAAATTTTTCTTAAGTAATATATTGAAAGGGGAAAACTAAATCTCATATCCACTCATATATTACAGCCCCAAGAAGATAAATAAAAATATTAAAAGAGAATAATATAGAAGATTAAAAGAATAAAAATTCATGTTACTATCAAGAAAGAAAAGAAACACAAAGTGGAGGAGGGGGAGGAGAGCCTTATGAACTCCAATATAGAAAAATAAGGATCATAGATCAGCTCTTAATTTTCCAGTCATCTCTGGTGAGGATTATTTTTTGATGAATTTTGTAAATAACTTATTCCACTTACTAGGGAACAAGGTTTTTCAGTAAGTAATCTTATTTGACTAGCGCTCGTGTAACTTCTAGAATTTACCATCAGGATTCTAAAATTTTTCTTGGGGTTTGTGCCTACCTTGGAGTTGTCATTGGAAAAAGTCGATTACCTTCTATTGGAATGGGTTTGTGTTTCTGATATAGTTTTTCATATTCCATGGGGGAGTTTTCCACACAACCCTATTGGATAGGATCATAGATGTGTGTCTACTCCAGGGTTACATGCTAGGGAGTCACCCTATTTATGAGGATGAAGTTGTGTGTCCTACCCTCTATCACTATTGTTGTCTTTATGATCTTATAGAATGTTTTTTGGATGTGTAAAGGGATTTTTTCCTACCCTTTAACAATTATCCATATATTATTGGGTACTTCAATGAGTGTAATGAGGATATTTTCCCATTTTTTATATTGAGTAGAGGTACATACCTACTTTTTTCTTCCATTTATTGTCAGTGGATAGTGATAGTACTCATGACTGAAGGTAGAGGGTTGGGTATTCCCCCATTTTTTACTAAGACACCCTGATTAACATTTCCAGGTTCCACCATAAAAGGATGCTGGAAGTCTTGATAAGTGTTGGAGGTTGTGTGCGCCTACTCATAGTTTGCTGAAAAATTCAACTAGCAGGCCTATGTGGACACTTCTAAGAGAGGAAGTTGGCGGGATTGATTGATGTGGGTAGTTGTTTGTGTTTTCTCCTGGAATTCCACTAAATTTCATTGGGAATCTTACTTGGACGCTACCGGGTAAGGCTACTGGAAGGCTTGGTTGGTGCAGGTAGGTGTGTGCTCTCGCATGCAGTTTTCCACCAAATTTTAATGATAGGATTTATGAGAGGGGGAAGTGGTTTGTACCTACTCCCTGTTGATCAGTCGCTTCCCACAATAGTCCTTATTGTGTGCCAATATCTAGATGACTAGGGTAAAAATTCTAAGTACTTCACCCTCATCATGTATAGGATTCACTATCACACAACATTTGATGAAAATATTTTTGGTTGATGATCCTTGGAAAGACCGTGTGTCTTCTAGGTGAGGTCGTTGGTGGCCTCTTGGTATACATCCCTAATTTAAGGGAAGCGATTCATGTTTTTTTCAGGGTATATGAACCCAAAATGGTTGGATATAGTGATTTTTAATGCCTACTTCTGGATCATTTGTCATCACTAAGTGAATGGATGGTGGGGATTTGCGATCTAGAGGGCATGGAAGGTAGCCTCTAGGGTTGAGATGGTATCATTCAGGATTTACTCACATACTAGTGCATTTGAGACCCAGCATTGGAGACTTATGTTTGGTGATAATTTACTTTGTTTATTTATGGACCCAACATGAATGGTATCCATGGAATAATTCTATGAGAGCTTGCATGATGCCATTTGGATTGATGGGAGATATTTTTTGAAATTTACTAAAATCTTGGTGATAATAACAACTAAGAAAAACCCCATCAAAGTGATATATCAAAAAACCAACACATACAAGATCCATTTTCTTATCTGGACCACTTCCATATTTGGAGACAAAAGGGACCTTGTAGGTGGGTGACACCATTATGTTGGTTAAGGATTCATGTTAGGATCACCATTTTTTTCTGAAGAGACTATGGCACCATAAAACTGATTATGGGTTATTTAAAATTTTGAAAACCATTCAAGTATATTTCAATATTTTTAATAGATTCCAATGAGTTTTAGCTGTGGATCCAAATATACACAATTTTTTCCTTATTAATACCATATTAAAATGGTATGTGGTTGTTGGGAAATAGTCCAAAAACACATGGGGACTAACATTAGTTGAGAGGATGGGAGCTCAAGATCATCACACCCTTCTAGGGGGAATTGTTTCCTACTCTAGGACTCTCTTATATATTTATGATATTTTCATGAATCCTTACTTAAGTCCCAGGTATGACATAATCTTCCCTTGAATTAACAATCTATTATTAGAAGGAATGGGAATTTGAATCATTTCAATGAAACTAATCTTATTCATCAATAAAGATATCTATACATATTAGTGGTTTTACATAAATTGTAACTATTTAATAATGGATTATATATTCTTTTTTCATTTATTATTATGATTCTTGTTTTGAGATGCACATCGTCATGCTCTAAAGTGTATCATCATCCAGGATGATGGGAGTTTTTTGATGTCAGTATTGAACCCATGAGATGGGATTCCAACATCTCCTCATGAAATGAATAATAACCCAAGTAGTTTGGTTCCACTTAATGAGAACTATAATACTTTTTAAGGTCATGTGATAAGAACCAAAATGTTCAGTTTAACATCATGTGGAAAAGACATAAAAGAAAAATGTTCCTTTTCAATGTTTAGTTTGGGACTTATGTCAAGGAGGCCCATGAAACCAGTAAGGGATATGGGATCCTATTTTAGATATGACCTTACTAGTAATGTGTCCTAATTAGACGAAATTGTATTTTGGGTGAATGGTTTTGGACCCCATGGAGGCTTTATAAGTATCCCATCGGTATAGGAATTAAAGGCAATTTTATTAGATTGTGAGGACCACCACCTATGGAGTCCCTCTGAAGGTTTTTCTCACTAGGGAATATGGCCCTTCAAGAGGATTGAGTTTTTTGTACACATATGAGGAATATATGGTTCTTGGTTGGGGATTACACCTATGGGGATTCCGAGGTGCTTGGTTGGGGCTTAGACTTCTGAGGATTCCTAGGATTGGTTATTAGGGATTATACTAAGAATGATTCCCAATGGTTTGGGATTATACAGATGTAATAAAAAAGAACAACCTATAATCCCACATGATTCATGCTATGTTTGAGAATAAAGAGGAATTTTATGATCCATCAAACCACAAAATCTTTCTCTCGCTAGTGGTAGAGTCTGGGTTTATGGTAGAAGAATAAAGAGATTCAATGTTCCCCTTATGTCTCTTCATTGTACCCTGGGTACTCAGATTAAAATACACTTATGGAAACATCCCATGGTCATGGAGAAGGAGTAGGGAATGGATTAGGATGGTTCCAACAAAAAAGGATAGGGGATTCCTCTAGGATAGATCCCCTAGTCTTGATTCTTAGGGAGTAGAGGAAGATACTGTACAAATCCTCATAGTTAATTCCAAGTGTGATCCTATCCATTCCCACTAGAACTAGAGGTCCTTATTCATAGAGACAAAGAGGTCAAGACATGGTCCTAGACCTATTATTCAAGGCCATGATATCCCTGATACTACCTCTAGGGTTAGGGTTTTCATGAATAAGTTATTTCATATCCACATGCACAATAAGGACCCTACATGTCATATAAGATAAATGTAGGAAACCATTGACTAAAGAAATGCATGTCCAAATAAAAGACTTGTTGGTGTAACTCTAACCTTGGTCATGAATGTTTAGAGTCTTTATTAGTGGTTTAAATTTTTTCCCCCTCATATGATGGATCCAAAGAAATATGATCCTTGGAATTAGTGGCATGGAAGAGGGGTCAAGAGGTCCTCACATAGGTCTGAGCGTGATGAGCTAGGGGTGCTTCACGCTTGTCCTAGGATGAGATGGAAATGTTTCATGTGGGGTGGGGGTAGTCTAGTGCTAGATATATTTTACTTAAGATATGGACCATCTAGGAAAAATACTTGGGTGAGGCCTTAACCTAAGCACTAAGGGTCTCCTCAGGTCTCCCTCAAAGTGTCTCGTGCAGGTTATCAGTTAAGGGAGGGACCTTCATTCAATTATTTTTTCACTATGTGGGAATAAGTCCTCATGTAGGTTACTTTGTGTTCCAGATATTGGAGAGAAATTTATCTCCCTATACCCCTTTAATTACTTCTTTTATCCAGTTTCATAGGGTTACCGAGGGATTTTTTGAGACATGGATGAAGGGACTTTGCAAACAGATATTAGGGACTTCTTTTGATTTTCTGATCCTACAAATGAGAAGCCTTGAGGTCTTATTTATATTAATATACGGAACCCTAGTTGAAGAAGGTTGTTCAGATAGGTAAAATGTGTTTATACATGGAACAATTATTACACACAGGAGTTTTTATGCTTTTAATGCCATGTATGGTGGGTGGTATGAGCCTTCTAGTGCGCAGCGATAGTTTTTGTCATCTATCCTGGGAAATATCCTTTGACTATTTATATGTATCTTCATCTTCATACCATACTTGAGGTTATCTTCATAATATTTTCATCCCAATTAAAAAATTGACTTTCAACAAAAACAATTTTCATCCACTATTTAAATATATGTATTGATCTAGTGTGGTCACATCAAATATCACTAAGTCATTCGATCTATTCCAAGCATTGTCTTCTTCCTTAAGTCACCAAAGAGATAATATGAATTGGGAGTTCCCATTTCAACATCAACCGACTATTCTAACCAGACCTTTCAATCATAATTGACCACTCTAAGGATTAAAATATGATCAAAACTACATGTAATGTTTTTATTTTTTTTAAACAAGATTAAGTCAGTGGAAAATAGAATTGGAGATAACATATATTTTTTATGATGGTGATATCTATTTATCTGTGTCTTGAAATAGTGAGTTCATTTTGTGATGAAATAGATGGATATCTATGTTTTTAAAATCATTTAGTCAATGATATTTCTCTATATATTCATGAGGGTGATATCATTTATATGTGGAGTTTATCACATGTGTGAGAGAATTGTTTTAGAGAGAAACATAGAAAACTAAGTTATTTGTATATTTGTAATAGTTTAATACATTTGTGATGAGAATATGGATTCAAACATGAATGGCATGTGTTTGAGATTCCGTGAACTAGTGTAAATCACTATGTTATATTTTGCAAGGGATAAAAAATAACCCTTATAAAACAGTTATGTGAAGATGTTAGAGGCAGCACATATCCTAGTTATGAGGGTAGTTTTAGTATAATTCATGAAAATATATTCATTTATGAAGGTAGTATCTCATGAAGGGTGTTTCGTGTATGTGTTTTGAGTTGAGCAGACTACATGTATGATTTTAAAAAGAGAAACATCATCTGTGCAAAGAACTTGAGGTCTTGGGAAGGATTGATTTATTGGAAGGAATGGTGAATTAGTATCTCATAATACTATTTTGTGAAGAGGTTTAAACCTATTTACACATGAAAAAGTCTTTTTTAGTAAGTTTGAATATATTTTTCATGAAAAAAATAATTTTAGAAGGTAATGTACTTACGTGATGATTGACTAGTGTGTGAATGAATGTGAGTAGACTCATGGACACATGATTATAGAATCACATGATGAAAGAATGAGGAATTATAAATAAGGAAGTTTAGATGTTCACTATTAATTGATCATTATCAAGCACATGATATAACCTGTGAAAGGTATTGTGAAGTGTTTTTGAACATCTATGGTTGCAAATATTACGTTGTGGAGATGAAGAAGTGTATTATATACATGCATGAATTTTGAAGAATTTCTCTTATAATATACATTGAATCATTTGTGTGCAATATTGTTTAGACTCAAGCTAGAGCATAATTTGATAAGGATTTTTTATCCATGTTTCTCAGTGGTTAGTGAGGTTGGGTCTTTAGTATAAGAGAGAATTATTTTTCAAGTAGTGTTGAAATAAGGAAACTAATTATATAATGTGATAAGATATTGTTTAAGTTCGACTAGAATCTGTGAAAAGGTGATTGATGTTTTACATGAGCTAGTGTGATACATCAAGATCATGTAAGAGGACATTTAATTGAACTTTATATAGTGGATCAGGTCATCTAAAGAAGAATGATGCACCTGGTGGGTCTAACCAGTTGCATAAGATTTTGATTAGGTGGGTCTAATAAATCACTATGAAGAAGGAATAGTTGGAGGTTCTAACCACCTATTGAAGGCAGATTTGAACTGAGTGATATAAATTGTATGTAATTAATAGGTCTAACTAGTTAATATTGTAATCACCTTCTATTACAGTGGATAATCTATTTTCGGTTTCTAAAAACACGGTAAGGAGTATGTAATTTCATGAAACATTGTAATCCAAGTGTGTTATTAATTTTTTATTATTATTTAGTATATGGTTTGGATACATATAAAATATGAGGTTTCAGGACTTTAATCATTCAAATAGGTTGAATTAAAAGTAAAAGAATATATCCAAACTATGTACCAATAATTCACATTCCCCCTATGAGTGGTACTTAACTTATCATTGGATACTATAGAGAGAACATCAAATGATTTATTCATTGTTAGTGAAGTCTCTTATGTATAACTCCATTCAAAGACATGGTTTTAAGACACTAAATTATTTAATAATCTTACTTTAAAGACATATGATAATACAAAAATCATACCTCTAATGACTTTTAAAATTTCCCTCAAATGTATTAATGGAACCATTATCCATTTACATTACTCAAGGAAATCGTTCTATAATTTAATACTAATAGTACAATGAATTTACATATTGAATAATAACCATATAAAATCATCTAAATTGGAAAAATCAATTTATTCATTCTACCTCATGTTTCTAAAAAGAGTCCACCATTGATATAATTCACATTCCAAATGATAAACTACTTAAATTACATTTTCATGCATCCAAAATTGGGGAAAAGTATCTTTTTTGTGGTGAAAATCCATTTCTAAAAAGTTAAAGGTTTAGTGTACCCACTAAAATATGGTAGATGTTCTCTAATTAAAGAATCAATAAAAAATAATACCCCCATTTAATCATTTGGATGATCATTATGATTAATGGATTTAGAATGTTATGTAAGAATAAAAATGATATTTTGTTTTATATATCTAATATCATTTGTTTGATTGAGTGGGAAATTATTAAATTATTTATCACATTCTATGTCAACATGTTTCCTTCGCTTTATATCCATTAACTAAAACAAAAATTAATAGTGTGAGAAGTAACAATCCTAGTGTAAAACCACATAATCATGAAAATTATTTATTTTATGCCAAAATCATGAAACCATATTTTCATTCTACAATATCATAGGTTTAATATAGGTAATCCTAGGTCAGTATCTTTTCAAATCCTTCATAATGGTTCAAAAATATAATGTAAGTAATCCCATGAGTATCCCTTGGGAGTGTCTTTCTATGTTTTCAGTCATAGGCCCACTCATCTTGAACCAGTGATGATCAAGTTAAAACAAAATCTAACCCATTTATAGTTGTTACTTGTAGGTGTATTTATGTCATCATTGCATCCACTTACTAGAATACAAACATCACCAGTACAAAATATATTTAGCATGTTGAACATTTGATGTCAGATAAAGAGAACTAACATGATAAATACATGTATACCATTTATCATGTAGGTTATATTATAACCAACATGTAAAACTAAAATGATGATTTATTATTTCAGTTATATAATAACTGATGTGTTAAAACAGTTTATCAAGTTGGGTATACTATAACTGATGTAATAAAGTGGAATTTTCACATCAGTTAATGTATAACCGATGTGATAAAATTAATTTTCTTATCGGATATAATATAACAAATGCGATAAAAAATAAAAAACTAATTTTAATTTTGGTTCTAAATAACCAATGTGATATAAAAATTAAAATTTTACAAATTTCTATTTTGAATCATTTCGGTGATATTCAGTATCACAAAACAGAACTCTTTTCTCTCGTGTGGGAGCCAAACATTTTCATTTCTTCAATCCAATGGCCTCCATTATTGGTTTTTCATCTTCATAAATAATTATTTTTTTGGCCCCATTCTTTCAAATTCGATCGACTCACCTCTCAACTCTCAAGTAAGCCTCACACATCGATCATCTCTCACAAACAACTTAATTTTTTTTGATTCTGTTTATCTACTTGATGTTAAGTGACTATGATATTATTAAATATGTTATTTCTAAATGTTATTATGGAATAGGAGTATAAATTTTCACTTTGGATGGTAATGGTGATAGAATCAATTCTTAGTTATACACCTAGGGTTCCTTTCATTTTATTAATATTGGATTATGATAAATGATTTATTTTATTATCTTTTCTTTAAATTTTTTATTGATTTATAATGTTATTCTATGATAACAGTAGGTTGTATAAACACTTGTGGTTAATTTTTTGTGATTCATATCACATTAAAACAAAAAATTATAAAATAGTAATAATAAGAAAAAAAAAATTGAAAGTACGATTGTATGGTATTCCATTGCTACTTTAATTTAATTAATCTAATCATTATAACGGATTTTTTATTGAACTATGATTTAGTATTAAATCAAACTACAATATAGAAAAATTTGTTTGTGGTTTATTGTAATTTAACTTATTTTTAATCCCTTATCTAATTAAATTAATTTTTACTTTGAATGTATTTTGTTATGAAATCTTATATATCCCTTCTGTTGGTTTCCTCATATAACCATGATTTGGTTACATATGTACTCTTGTATTTATTTTGATTTATATGTTATATATTTACTGAATGATTTTCCTCATCATAGTATCATATAAATGTAATGCTTAATGATGTATTAGACAATGATATATGTATCCCATTGGAATTGGAATATTCAAATCAATGATTTCCCTCTTTTTACTACAATGTTTCTATTTTCCTATATTGGATAAGGTTTCATAAAAAGTTACAAGGGGTATCTAGTGGTTTATTCATGGTACTATTGGAATGTTTGAGTTAGTGATTTGGGAATCTTGAGATGGAATTGCAAAAACTAGGGACGAGGAGTTGGTCTATATTGAGAGAAAATGATAGTCACTATTCATATGTAGCATATTTAGTGGAACATCAGGTTATCTACATTACTTTTGTATATTTACAATTATATTTCAATTTCCATGATTTATTAAATAACAACTCATAAATTATTCATAATTATCCTAAAACCCATATTATATATTGTATAATTAATTACAGTCACTCTGATATTTTTATATATTATTATTAGTGGATTACATCATTAGAATTGTATTATACAATATTTATATAGTTTTAATTCTTCATCATGTTTCCCTCCATACATTCAGTCATTTCTTATTATATAGCATCCTACATATTATATGTTCAATATTTTACAGTATATAATATTATGGTTTCTTACATTGAGAAAGTTGTATATGTATTTTAAAAATCATTCACAATAATGTTGTCTATTTATAATTGTATTAAACTATTGATTTAAATATGTGATTTTTATTTTAAATGCGATGGATATTTTTAAATACATCCCATTTTCTAAATTAAAATGTTGAGGATTTTTTTAGTAAACTTATAATGTGAATTGATTTGATTTTTGTATAATAAATTATTTTTGAAAAATGTTTGTGACATATTGTTTTAAAAGTATTTTGATATTAATGAAGTTTTTATGAATATAAATGAAAAACATTTGTAGTGTTTTGTTTTAAAAAAGTTTTCTATTGGTTGAAAACTATTCTTTTTTTGGAATAATGTTTTTGAGTTATAGAATGTTGAAGTTGCTGGTTTCTCGTGATTTTCTTATAGAGGATGTTGTGGAAAAATAATAAGTTAGAAGTTAAGAAAGTTTCTCAAACTTTATAAACTAAATAATACAATGCTTTTATGATCCTAAATTTCTCACAAATCATGAAAAATTTTATGATAAATGTTTTTGAATAAATGGTGAAGAGATTTGAAGATTTTCACTGAGAAAAATTATGAGAAAATTTAGAACCTGTTTTCTGAACCTGAAAAACCAAAAATTGATTTCAGAACCTGATTCATGAGAAAACTATAACCTGATTTCTGAACCTGAAAACCAAAACCAAATTTTGGAACATGATTCCTAAGAAAACAAGAACCTGTTTCTCGAACCAGAAAACTAGAACCTGATTTCGGAACCTAATTCTTGAAAAAACCAGAACCTGATTTCTGAACCTGAAAACCAGAACCTAATTTCGAAACCTTATTACTAAGAAAAACAAAACCAGATTTCTAAAATGAAAAACCAAAACCTGATTTCGGAACCTAATTCCGGGGAAAACCAGAACCGGATTTCTGAACCTAAAAACTGGAACCTGATTTTGGAACCTGATTCATTAGAAAACAAGAACATGATTTCTAAACCTGAAAACCAGAACCAGATTTCAAAACCTAATCCCTGAGAAAACCAAAACCTAATTGCTGAACCTGAAAAACAAAACTTGATTTCAAAACCCGATTCCTAAGAAAACCATAACCAGATTTTGGAACCGGGTTCCTAAGAAAACCAGAACTTGTATTTTGAACTAGAAAACCAGAACCTATTTTCAGAACCTGATTTCTCAGAAACCCAAAAACAGATTTCTAACATTGAAAACCAGAACCTGATTTCGGAACCTGATTCCTGAGAAAACTAGAACATGATTTATGAACCTGAAAACCATAACCTGATTTCAGAACATGATTCCTAAGAAAACCAAAACCTGATTTCCGAACCTGAAAACCAGAACCTGATTTCGGAACCCGATTCCTAATAAAACCAGAGCCTAATATCTAAACCTGAATACCAAAACATGAATTCGGAACCTAAATTATGAAAAATTCATAACCTAATTCCTAAGATATTCATAACATGATTTCTAATCAATTCAGATCCAAATTTCTGAACATGTTTCTGAGAAAATCAGAAACAAGATCCATCATTATCATTCTGAGAAATATATGAAGTGTTTAATAATGAAAACCCGAATTTCAACTTTGAATAAATCTCGTACAAATTCAAGGAGGTTTTAATAAGTCAATGATTAATGATTAAATTTGATAGATTTATTGATTTATTGAGATTTGAGGATGTAGGAAATATTTTCAAGATTCTCACCTTTGTTTTCCAAGTTTCTTATAAATATGTTCGTTGATCATTCGCTCATTTATAACTTTCACTCATGCGGAAAAGGCAAAGCACTGGAATGTTCAAAGTGAAAAGTTCTTACAATCTCGAAGAAGTTTTCTTGAGTTTTTATAATAATAGAATCAGAATCATTTTACCTTGATAAGGAGATTGGAATTATCTTGAAGTTTTTTTTTAGTTTTTTTACAAAAGGCAATCAGATCCATTATTACCTTACTAAGAAGAACGGTTTCATAAAATCAGATTCAAGAAAACCAAAATGAAGATTCAGAGTGAGAATTTTTGGAGAATCTTCAATAAAGTTCTTAATCTTGTGTTTGGCTAATTTTCTCCTTTTGTAAACATTGTAAACTGATGGTAGTCAGTATAATCTTTTGTATCGGGAGATAGAAGGTGTATAAGGGGAGTTGGCACAAATTTTATTCACTTCTTTATTATAGTGTATTTTCATAGACCCACAAGAGTGGATATGGCAAGGATGTAGGTTCTCTTATTGAGGTTGAACCTTGTAAATCTTATGTGCCTTTCTTGCTTTACCTTTCTTGCATGATTGAGTTTATTGCTAAATAATGATAAGGAAATAAATCTTAACATGTTTTAAGGGTTATGTTTATTAATGTTTTAAAACTAATAAAAAGTTAAAAAAAGGTTTCAACCCCCCCCCCCTATTTGTTATTCTATCCTTGGAACTTCAAGTGGTATGAGAGGCAGGTTCCCTTGATGAATCCTTATCATGGATAATATAAATTCTGTCAACATTAGATGAGTACCTATATTCAATGGGAAGAATTATTATGGATGGAAAAATATGATGATTCCTTATCTTCTATCTCTTGGCTTAGATGTTGTTTAAGCAACCACTATTTGTTTTCCCCCAATAGAGAAAGATGCCCACGTGACAGCTACTAATAAAAAGAACATAGAAGTTGATGGAAATGCATGAAATAAAATCCTTATGTCCTTATCATAGAATGTTTATCAAAAGGATATGGGTTTTAAATCTTCCAAAAGTATGTGGTACAAGCTTGAGAGTGTTTTTAAGGGAATATTAAAGGTAAGTAAGAAAAGCTATAGATCTGGTGCAGTAAGTATGAATACATTTGACTAAGATATGAAGAAATAATTAATGAATACTTCACCATAGTGAATAAAATTGTTTTACCATCAGGGGGGTTGGAGATGTTTTGGAGGACTCAAAAATTGTGAAGAAACTTATGAGAAACTTTTCATACAGGTTTGATTATAAAATTTCATCTTCAGAAGATAAGGATGATTTATTTCTTAATGAACTGTATAAATTTCTTATTGCTTATGAAAAGATGAAAGGTCCAATCATTAAGAAGAAGATAAAAGATGAAATGTCTTTTGAAGATATGAGACATATTAAAATACATGATGATGGGGAATTAGATCCTTGGGTGTCCAATGATAAAGAAGATGTAGAGTTGAATGAAAAAATCATGTCTCTCATATCCAAGATCTATCGAAGAGGACGAGGAAATTATCGAGGGAAACTTCCTCTCAAGTGTTTTGAGTGTGTCATAATCATATACTTTTCTATGAATTTCCCTAAGAAGAAATTTGTATAATGTCAAGACTTTTTTGATGAGAATCCTTGATAGAAGAAGTATAACTTGAATGTAAAAGAAGAGAAAACTTCTAAAAAATCAAGAAGAAGTTTTATGGAAATAAAATATGTATGTTGAGTAACAAGGTTGAATTTGAATCATCTAACAATGATTCCTTGGAAGATGAAAGTAAATAAATATTCAGAACCATCATTGAAAAATTTGATAAAACAAATGTTTCCTTAGAGAGTGAAGAATGTGGTGAAGAAACTTATAGAGAATATCTGCTAAGATCCTAACTTATTGAATGTCTTGAGAAAAAAAATCTCTCAAGAAAGATATTTTTGTGATGAAGAAGAGTCATGAAGAAGTTCATGATAGATGTAATGATGTCACCATGAAGGAAGATGAATACATTTAAGAATTTTTTAGTTAAAAACTTTGAATTGCTAAATAGGGAAAGATGATTTAAGATCTTAGGAAGAAGTTGAATACTAAAGAAGAAGAGTTCAACAAGTTCCAATCAAAAGTTATTGAGTCCAAAAATACCCTAAGGAAGATAAATGAAAACTTAAAAAAATCCACTGAAGCAAAATCTGAGACTTTCATGATTTTTGAGAAGGCTTACCATGAGAATTGGTTGAAATCATCTCCAATCAAAAAATAATGTTTTATCTGATTCTTCTAACATTTTAGTTTATGGAAAAAGTATTAGTAAATTTTGGGTGGAGAAAAGATTTGAGAAACCAATCAATCCTACAAAAGTAGAAAACTCACTCAAAAGAAGAGATGGCTTACATCCTGAGTTTTCTAAAGTTGAAAGAATTTATCAACCTAAACAATGTTTCTAGAAAGAAAGATCATTATTTAATAGAAAATCAATATTTTAGGGCCATTTTTTGTGTTGTGGAATATATGGTCATAGATCTTATAATTTTCGGCACAATTTATCTCTACTCAGAAGAAGGTTTGAGAAAATTGGAATAAATAGTGAAAGAAGAATGAGTAACTTTCTGTACACACAGAATGTTGAAAAGGGGAATTATCAAGATTTCTAAAACATAAAAACAAAGAATGAATTTGAATGAATGTAATATGTTTGTGGAATATGTGATCAGTCTGACCATCATGTCGAAATATATATGACACTCCTTCCGGAACAAGTTTCTTATGATAAGAAAGAAAAGAAAGCTGGAAATAAGAAGGGTGATGAGAGATCTTTTGTTGTTGAGATCTCTATAAAATAAAGTAAGAGGAACAGACCATGGATTATTGATAGTGGTTGTTCTTCACACATGACAGGTGATATAAAAATCTTGGATCATTTTGACAGTTATGATGGAGGAGCAGTTACTTTTGGCAATGACAGTTCCTTAAAAATTAAGGTAATCGAAATGGTAGAGATTGAAGGAGAGAAACTGAAATATAAGGAAGTCTTGCTTGTTGATGGGATAAAACATAACTTGCTTAGTGTAAGATAACTTTGTGATTATGGAAAAGAATTTATCTTCAGAAAAGATTCTTATATCATCAAAACTATGAAAAAATGGAAAAGTAATTACAATTGGAGAAAGAACCAGTGCGAATCTATTTCGAATTGAAAAATCCAATAACTCTTGTTATTTGAGTGATAATGATGAAAAAAATTTGTGGAACCTAATACATGGACATATTGGGAAGAAGAACATGAGTAAGACTTCTAAAGTTGATATTGTTTGTAATTTTTTAGAACTGAAAAGAAGAGATGAAGATGTTTTTATTACTTTCCAAAAAGGAAATATGACTAACAAAAAACATATAAGAGTTGAGATTAAATATAATAAAAGACTTGAGCTTATTCATTATGATCTGTTTGGGATGATGAGACATCAATCAATAAAAGTAGATTTGTACTTTATGACTTTTATTGATGATTTCACATGGATGAAAAACATCATGTTCATGAAGATTAAGTCATAGGATATTGAAATGTTTAAAGTATTCAGAAATGATGTTGAGAAAGAACTAAGAGCTTCCATAAAGAAGTTGAGAATAGAAAATGGTACAAAATTCACAAGGAGTGATTTTAAAACTTATCTATGGAATCATGGTATCAAACATCAGTATAGTTCTCCTTATACTCCATAATAAAATTGAGAAGTATAAAGGAAGAATATAATCTTGGTGGAAATTGGAAGAAGTATGTCATCAGAATAAAAACATTCTAAATTATTTTGGAGAGAAGTTTTTAGCACTGTTGTACATGTTCAAAATAGATACTTGTTGATATTGGAAACCAATATGACTCCTTATGATATGTGGTATAAAAAACATTCATTGAAATACTTTTATATTTTTGGAAGTCCATGCTTGCTCAAAATAAAAAATCCAAAATTAGGAAAGTTTGATGGGAAAGGTGAAGAAGGAATATTTATGGGTTTTTTACAAAATGGAAGAAGTTAAAATTGATGAAAAAACATTTACAGAAGTTGGTGGACTCATATGATGTGAAGTTAATAGAAAATACAATTTTCTTTACAAAATCTATTAAGAATACCGAGGAAGATAAATCAGAGAATCCCCACAAAAGTGAAAGTGACTTAGATGAGTCACATGGGGAAGAAAGTGATGTTGGGAAAATAAATGTGAGTTTCCCAACCTTAAAAAACATGTTTAATCTAAAAATACTATTGGGAATCATAAGGCTCTAGTTCAGACAAGAAGGAAGTTGAGATTAGAAAATCAGACTTCCCTTATATCAAAAGTTGAACCAGAATCTGTTTTGGAAGCTATTCAACATAATGAATGGGTGGATGCTACAAATGAATAATTGGATCAGATTGATTATAATGAACCACGAGATCTTATTCCAAGGCTAGAAAATAAAAATTTTATCGAAACCAAGTGAGTTTATAGAAACAAATTGAATGAACATTGAGAAGTTAAAAGAGAAAAAAAGCAAGGCTTGTGTGTAAAGGATATGCACAGGTGGAAAGTGTGGATTTTGACTAAACATTTTCCCCTATTTCAATGTTGGAAACTAATAAAATGTTTCTTCCAATGGATACTCATTGGAATTACAATGTTTATCATATGGATGTAAATTCATCTTTCATAAATGGTGAGATTGAGGAAGAAGTTTACATTGAACAACCTTGTGGGTTTTTACTTTATGTGGATGACAACAAAGTTTTCAAACTTAATAATTCCTTGTATGGGATGAAACAAGCTCCAAGGGCATGGTATTTTAATCTTAACAATTATTTGAGAGAGATGAACTTTTCTAAAGGAAAGGTTGATAGCAACTTTTATTTTAAAGATGTTGGCTCCAGAATTTTAATTGTGATCATTTATGCGGATGATATAATTTTTACTGGAGATGAAGAAAAGGCCTATAAAGAGTTTTTTGAAGACATGAAGAAATTTTTTGAAATTTCAAAGTTTGGAAAATTTACATTCTTCCTAGGATTACAAGTTCAACCATAAAAAACTACATTTTCTTATCCCAAGAAAAGTGTAACAAGGATTTGTTGAAGAAGTTTGGGATGGAAGAATCAAAGTAAGATTCAACTCCTATCTTAGTGAGCACAATGTTGATCAGAGATGAATTAGGAAATAGTGTGAATCAAAAATACTTTCAAAAGTTTATAGGATGTCTTCTTTATCTAACATCTTCAAGGAATGATATTGCTTATGTTGTGACTCTATGTTCCCAGTATCAAAGTAATCCAAAAGAATCACACATGTTGGTAGTTAAGTGGATTATGATATATGTTAAAGGAAAAAAATTCACATGGGTTGTTATAAAACAGAACCAATGAGATGAAGTTTCATAGTTATGCGGATGATGATTGGGTTGGTGATTGTAATGATAGATAATCAACATTAGGAGGAATATTTTTCTTAGGGGAATTTTGTGTGAGTTGGCACAGTAAGAAACAAATTTTAGTAGCTTTAAGCATAGTTGAATCCTAATATGTTGTAGCTACTCAGACTTGTACTCAAATGATGTGGATGAAGGTTCAGATGGAAGATTTGAAAGTGAAAGTTTCTAAACCATTGAATATACTATATGATAATCAAATTGTCATTGATCATTCAAAGAATCCTATTCAACATTCAAGATCAAAACACTGTAATATAAAGTATCACTTTTTAAAAGAGAAAATTGTTGTTGGAGTAGTATTGATGGAATATATTTCAACAAAGTATTATATTGCTAATATTTTTACAAATGTAATTTCAAAGGAAATATTTGTTTAACTAAGGTTGAAACTCAATGTTCAACCTCCTCCCATAACTTACTAAAACTTAGAAGGAAGTTCCCCCAATGTGCTATGGATTATGTTGACAAAGGGAGAGAGTAAGTAACAACTTTATAGATTGAAAGGTGTGATTTCTTGGATTTGTTTTATGGATTTGAAGTTGTGGTTATCATATAATGGGGGAGAGATAAAGAAAAATCAAAAAGTAAAATAAAAGTGGGAAAGAGAAATATGAATGTTGAGGTGTATTTTGAGTAAGGTGAAGTTTATCCTTACATGGACACAAAATTTTCTTATCACTCAGGGATAGAATTCCTTTAAAAACAGTACTTTATCTAGTAGAGTGGTGTCAGGACACTCTCTTTTTCGAGAAAGGCTATGTTTTGGGAAATTTGAACAACTTGAGATGTGAAAATTTCTGAGAGGTGAAAATTTGTTATCTAGGGTTGCCAACAACTCCATTGGGGGAGATTGAATAAAATTTGTGGTGTTTTGTTTTAACACCGTTTTTTATTTTTTGAAAACTATTCATTTTGTTGAAAAATGTTTTTGAGTTAGAGAAATTTGAAGTTGCTGGTTTCTTATGATTTTCTGAAAGAGGATATTGTTGAATAATAAGAAGTAAGAAGTAATGAAAGTGTCTCAAAATTTATAAACTAAATTAGACGATTCTTATCTGATCTTAAATTTATCACAAATAATGAAAAGTTCCATGAAAAAATCTGTTGATGAAATAGTTAAGTGGTTTGAAAATTTTCACTGAGCAAAATTCTAAGAAAATTCGGGTCCTGTTTTATGATCCTGAAAAACCAAAACCTGATTTCATAACCAGATTCCTATAAAACGAGAACCTAATTTAAGAACATGAAAACTAGAACCTGATTTTGGAACCTGATTTCTACAAAAACAAGAACCTATTTTTTGAACCTGAAAACCAGAACCTGATTTTAGAACCTGATTCTTGAAAACCCAGAACATAATTTATGAACCTGAAAACCATAACCAAATTTCATATTCTGATTCCTACGAAAAACAGAACCTGATTTCTGAACCTAAAACCAGAAACTGATTTCAGAACCTAATTCCTGAGAAAACCATAACCTGATTTCTGAACCTGAAAACCAGAACCTGATTTCGAAACCTAATTTATGATAAAACTAGAATCTAATTTATGAACATGAAAACTATAACCTTATTTAATAACCTGATTCTTGAGAAACCATATCCTGATTTCTGAACCTAAAAACAAGAACTTGATTTCAAGAACCTGATTCCTGAGAAAACCAAAACGTGATTTTGGAACCTGATTCCTAATAAAACCAGAACCTATTTTCTGAACCAAAAACTAGAACCTTATTTCGGAACCTGATTCACAAGAAAACTAGAACCTAATTTATGAACTTGAAGACAAGAACCTGATTTCGGAACCTGATTCTTGAGAAAATCAGAACATGATTTCTGAACCTGAAAACCAGAACCTGATTTTGGAACCTGGTTCCTGAGAAAACCAGAACCTAATTTCAAAACCTGAAAACCCAAACTAGAATTTGGAACCTAAATTATACAAAATTTGGAACCTAAATTCTTCACAATTCATAACCTAATTCCTATGTAATTCAAAACCAAATTTCTGAACAGTTCATGACCTGATTTCTGAGCATGTTTTTGTGAAAATAAAAACCAGGATCTTTCATTATCATTCCAAGAAATATATAAAGAGTTCAAGAAGGAAAACCAAAATTTCAACATTTCATAAATCTCGAAGAAATTTAAGTATGTTTGATGAAGTCAAATATTGAAGATTAAATGTGAAAGATTTGCAGAGTTTTTGAGATTTGAGGAAGCATGAAATATTTTCAAGATTCCCACCGTTGTTTTCCGAGTTACCTATAAATATGTGCTCAGATAATTCCCTCATTTGTAACTTTCACACATGAGAAAAAGGTGGAGCACTAGAGAATTCAAAGTGAAAAATTCATACCATTATGAAGAATTTTTCTTGAGTGTTTAGAATAAGAGAATCAGAATCATATTACCTTTATAATGAGATTGGAATTATTTTGAAGAGATTTTTCTTGAATATTTTAGTAGAAGTAAATTGGAACCATTATTACATTGCTAATAAGAATGGTTTCAGAAAATAGGATTCAAGAAAACCAGACTAAAGATTCAGAGTGAGTATTTGTGAATCAGCTTTAATAAAGAACATATTCTGGTGTTTGGATCATTTGTTCATTAAGAAATCACTGTAAACTGATGGGATTCGTTATAATCTTTCTTATTGGGAGATTGAAGGTTTCTAATGGGGGCTAGCACAAGTTGTATTCACTTCTTTATTATAGTGGATTTCCATGGACTCATGGGAGTGGCTATGGCAAGGACGTAGGTTCTCTTATTGAGGTCTAACCTTGTAAATCTTGTGTGCCTTTATTGCTTTAACATTATTTCATTCTTTAGTTTCTTGAAATAGGTTGATAAGGAAATAAATCTTAACATGTTTCTATGGTTAAGTTTCTTAATGTTTTGAAACTTCTAAAATTTTAAACAACTGATTCAACCCCCACCCCACTTCTCAGTTGTTATTTAATCCTTGGAACTTCAATAAATAATATGTATTATAATTTGTGATTAGAAATGGAAAGGGTTTTAAAAATTGATTTTTAAATTATATTTAAACTTATATTCCATTATTGTCTATAATTTATAATTCTGATTTTCAAATACACTTATATTTTTTAAAAAAATTCAAATTTTTGTTACCTTCAAATTATTCCATCTTTGATGTAAATTTGAACCAGGTTTGACTTGAATAATTTATTCTCACTTTTATTACAACTATATTATTTTGAAAATATATTTATTTTTCATATTTTTTATAGATAATAATGAGTTGTTGTTGGATTACACCACTTCGAATAAAGTATGGATATGAGGAATCTGTTTATGCTTTTTTGGAATTTTCTAAATGAAATATTCCAAACAATTACATGTTTTTATATCCAGGCCTAAAATTTTCAAATATAAATAAGTTAAAAATCATAGAGATCAAATATTGTTTAGTTTTTCATGGTTTTAATTTGAGTTATAGCCCTTGGATTTGGAAACTTCAAACTGGGCAGAATATTAGATCTATTAATAATGGTGGTTTTCAAAATGATAACTCTAATGAAATTGAATAAATGATTAGGATATTGAAGTAGAGTCAATTGATAAAGAACCTATAATTGAGAATCTATATGATGAGGCTGAAAAACGATTGCATCTCGGTTGTATGTAATTTATTGTTTTGTCATTGATGTTATTATTTATTAACTTGAAGGTGAAACATGGTTGTAGTGAGAATACTTTTACTGATTTTCTACAATTGTTGAAAGATATTCATCCAAAAATATAATGATCTTCCAAATTCATATTATAGTGAAAATAAAATAATGTTCCCTATAGGATTAGGGTACAAACAATTACATTCCTTCCTGAACAATTGTGTCCTATTTAGGAAGGAATATGAATTTTTTGTAAGCATGTCCTAAATATGGGACATCATGGTATAAGTTGAAAGAATAATTACATGCATATTTAGCAGTTACAGAGATCCATGCTAAGGAATTTTGGTGTATTTTTATAATTATTCATTTGAAACATTTATTTATAAATTCACATGATGTAAAAAGGTTAAAATGGAATGCAGATGAGTGAATATGTGATAGGAAATTAATGCATCTAGTTGATTGTCCACAATGGAAGAAAATTTATCCACATTTTCATACATTTGGAAATGATGTAAGAAATCAAAGACTTAGACTATGAATGGATGGACTGAATCCATATCAACGATTTAGTATCACACATAGTAATTGTAATGGTTAATTGGTATTTTACAACTTATCTCCCTAATATTTTATGAAGTGAAAATATTGCATGTTTATTTTAATGGTCTCTGGACCAAAAACAGCATGCAAATGATATTGACATTTTTTTGTAACCATTAATTGATGATTTGATACTATAATGGGAGGAAGGTACAAAGGTGTATGATTATTAAAATATGGATATTTTCAAGTACATATAATGATTATGTTGAAAAAAAATGATTTCCCAACATATGGATATTTTTTTGGATACAGTGTTAAGGGAAATAAATATTGTCCAATTTATTGAACAATAGACTTCGTATTATCAACTGAATCATGGGAGAAAAACCATATACATGGGTCATTGAAAGTTTAGGTCTATGAATCACTATTATAGATGATTAAAAAAGTCATTCAATGGTTCACAAGAAGTTAATATTTCTCTAAAGCCTTTATCCACTGAGGATTATTTTTATAGGGGTCAAAACATTGATGTGACATTCAGAAAGACATAGAAATCTAGTAATGATAGAAATATTTGGATGAAACGGTCAATGTTTTTTGATCTACCATATTAAAGATATCATGAGGTCAAACATAACATTGATTTCATGCATATGGAGATGAATATATAATAAAACATGTTTGTAACATTGTTAGATATTAAAGGAAATGATAAAGATGTTCTAAATGCAAGATTGGACTTACTATCAGTGGGAATATGTTTGGATTTATCTCTCACACCTGATGGAAGGTGAACATTCCTGCCCCCAACTTTTCATACATTATCCCAGAGGGATAAATTTAGTTTTTTTCAATGTCTTCATGATATCAAACTCCCACATCTTATTCTTTAAATGTAAAAAAAATTGAAACTTTAAATGATTTGAAGTTGAAAGGTATGAAATCTAATGATTTTTACATCATGATGCACCAACACCTACCAGTTTCATTACATATAATAGTTCACATTCATGTTATAATTACTATCATGAAGGTCTATTATATTCTCAATTAAATTTTTAAAAAGGTGATTGATCTGAATTCTGTAAACACTTTAGAGAATGAAGAAGTTTTTATAATTTTTCAATTGGAAATGTGTTTTTCTTCATATTTATTTGATATTATGGTGTATTTAATGGTTCACCTGGTTCGAGAAATAAAGCTTCATGAGCCTATATATCTATGTTGGATTTATCCTTTTGTAAGGTATATGAAAATATTGAATGGCATAAGTTTAGAATCCATATCGACCTAAGGCATATATTATTGAGAAGTATATTTCTAATGAGGTTACCATGTTTTGAAGAAGATATTTTCCTATAGTGGACCACATCATTTTTCCTACATCTCTACATGAATGATCTAATTATGTGGGAAATGGGATCTGAGGATTGAGAGTAAAATAATTGATTGGTGAAGATTTAAAGAAGGAACATTTATACATTTTGAGTAATATAGATGATTCTCATCGATATATAACATTTCATATTAATATGTTGAAATAATTTTATCTAAAGAAAAAAAGATATGTACATTTTGAATGCGCATAATAAAAAAATCCCATGGTTTAAAGAGAACATTATTGGTAGATCAAATTCATCTAAAACATTGAGAAGGTTAGTAGATGGTCCAAGATTAAATTTGATAACATGGTTCAGCTATGACATTAATTCCTATACATTTAATATGAATGATTATGACAATAGAAGTGTGGTTTAGAATAGTAGTGTGTCAGTGTTCATAGAGGCAATTCATTTTTTAAGTGCCAAAGACAAAAACCCAATATCCACATCAAGTGCATATTATAGAGTCATTGAAAAAATATGTGTGGTTTGTTATAATAAATTTTAAGTTGAATAGTTTAATTGAAAATGGTTTATTGGTAACAATAGTTTCAAACATGATGAATTTGGAATAACAGTATTTAATCTGAATAAATTGGAATACACATCTAATCCTTTTATCAAGGAACCACTAGAAAAACAAATTTTCTATATTCTAGATCAATTTGATTTGTAGTGGTATATTTTTTTACATGGAAAAAATAGTATGTTGGTGGTGATAAACCTGACAAAGATGCTAATTTATGTGAGATACCTACTTACATGGAATGATTAACAAATAATATTTATTTTAACATCTTGGAATTAGTATGTATTGTATAGAACAATCATGATGATGTATTTTGAGAAAAAAACATTTAGTACATTCCTAATATTATAGGTAATAACATATGTTTATTTGTGGATTTTTTTTTTAAATTTCATAATTTTTTAGATATTTTAATTTTATTCTCATTATTAAAACACATATTATGACTAATAAGTAAAATTGTGTGTTTATATTAGTTTATTTTGTTCATTTTAACATATCTACACTTATATTACTTATCGATTAATTTATTTTTTTGAAAACCAATTATCATAATTTTCATAAGATTAAATAGAAAAAAAATGTATAATAATATAATTCAACACATCATTTTTTTTATTTTTTCATTCATTTATTCCATTTCATCTCTCATTAATATGTGTTATGTTTAGTGTTACTTTTTTGATAATTTTTCGTTTTTTTATTTACATTTGTGTATAATAGATGGAGTACAATATTTGTGTACTAATTGTTTGTTTCTTTCATTTGTAAGAATATAGAAGATAAATAATCTGATCCACCACATACTGATTGATATGATCATACTCATACCACTAGGGAGGAAAACACACATGCTTCTATAGATGATCCTCCTCATTATTCTTTATATGATACTTCTACTTCTATAGGGGAAAAGAAGAGTTCAAGGGTTGGAAAACATGGGAACACATGTTTACTAAAATTATTATTTTCCTATATCTAGGAACAACGGATAACATTAGACTTTGATGATATTGAAATTCCAAGAGGTCTAAATTAAATATAATTCTTTAATTTTTTAGTAGTTCAGGATAAAAGAAAAGTAAGTATTTTTTATGATTTCTGAAGTGCTGACAATGTGACATTATCTCATTTGTGGGAGACCATTTTGGTAAGCTCAATTGTTATTATTTTACATTCTTTAAATATTAATATTAATATATTTTCTCCGAAATTACTATCATATAACATATTATATACCTAATACTTGAGGATTTAGGAAAAAAATGCTTCTCATTTGTTTCTAGGAGATAGAGGGATTTTAAATCAACCCTCCCATCTGATTTCATTTTTGGGCATAGTGATATCATAATCCTTGTGATATATTTCCATTTATAGATCGAGAAAAAAGTATGTAATTTGTTGAATGTAGAATAATATATTCATTTTTGTAAGTTCAATGTTCTCTTTTTGAATATTTTTTAAATTAATTATCTTATAAATCATTTATTTATTCTTAATTTATAGAAATCACTGCAATCTCATCAGGATATCCAATCTTGAAATTTATATTGTCATACTTTATCTCAGGGAGGGTATACATTATTGGATGAAGAAGTGATGGCTAAAAACATTCAAATACTGAAGTTGAGTCTTCAAGCTCTTCCAAAGTTGACCCTTCTCCCTCCCACTAGACATGAAAAACAGAGAAGGGATTAGATGTAAAAAGGGTAATATCTTATATAAGAGTCGTGAGTTCTAGATTAGAGTATTTCAAGAAGTTTACATAATTCATTTGTTTAAGTTAATTTAATTCTTTATATATTGTGATTCATTCATATATTTTCAAATATTTCATAAAGTATTCTATTGAGGATCGGCGCACACAGTGGGTGTTTATAGTTGAGGGTAGGAAGTATATTATAGATATTACATTAGAATATCTGAACACCCGGGTTGTGTACGAGGTTACCCGACACGTGTATAAATGAAAAATGTTTTTGCATTTTTTGCAGGATATTTATAAAAAAATAGAAACTTTTAAATCTAATGTTTGGGATATTAGATTGATGGTGTAGGAAAAGATTAGATCTTTAGTCTATTCGATGTATGTAGACATGAAAAAAAAAAGTTTCGGATTCTTGATCCCACTCCACCTCTACTAGAATCTCCCACTCCTCCTACTGATTCGACTCCTCCACCTCCCCTTATTGAACCCACTACTTCTTAACATAATCATACACCCCCTCCTCCATATATTGTGAGTTATTGTGAGTTATATGTGGATGATCCCCCATCATATTAATTCATATCAGAGATACCATTCATTATCAACAATTAAGGATTGAGCATCAAAGGGTCACTGTACAAGATATTATAGATAGATCCACAAGAATTCCATATCCTATAGACAAGGTATGTACATTTGGACAAAGTATAATCCATTTTTTAGTTTTTCCATCTAGACTTCATTGACATGTTACCATAGAGCTATGTGCATATTTTCTATTTTATTTAATTTTTATATAAAATTTGGTTTATCATATTAAATTTTTTAAATTTATCTATGTTTCTATAAGAATAATTTAAAGGTAAATAAACATTTTATATAAAATAAAAAAATAGTGAAAATTGAGATACAGTTTCTACCAGTCCAAATAGATTAGAAATATATTCAAATTTGTTATTAGATGTATTTGAGATTGTAATTAAATATGATGCTTATTGGTGTACAATGAAAATGTGGATTTTGAAAACAATATCATGGATCTTGTAGTTGTAGATCAGTTGGGCATACACATGATGAAAATTGTTTCTATGTAAGTCGATTAAAAAAATTCATTAAATTTTATTTGTTGAAAATGTATTGAAAATTTATACTTTTGTTTTATAGTAGGTATCATTATACAATTTTCAAAGAGAATGAGACGATAGATGTATATAGTTTTATTAATCCACATTTTATATCACTTTTAGTGTGGACTATGTTTTATGCAGAAAGAATGATTTATATTGAAAAAATATTTCATAAAATGCAATTGTTCAGTGATGAATGTTTTATTTTCTTCCAAAGTAAGAAACATATATCTTACATGCTGTTTTATATATCTTGAAATACTAACCCCGAACATTAAATTTTCATTTATATCAATGTCCATTGGATTTTTGGTGTTTTGTTTTTCAAGGGATAGGGTGCTTTACTGGTTATGCTCTATCCATTTCAAAGTGTGAAAAAAGTTTAAGAATTTATTGGGATCATAAGTTAGAATATTATAATAATTTTTTATATTATAATGACTTAAATTTATATATTAATATTAAATTTCACACAGGGCATAGAATTTATATCAGGAGATCACAATTAAAAAGAGCTTCAAGATCAAATATACAAAAGAGAAGGTGAATTTTACATTATAATTACTAAATATTGGATATATATTAATTTGAAATGTTATTTTGTATTGAAAAATTATTTTCAACAGAAATTTTATAAATAATAAGGAATAAAGTAATTTGGATACTATGTTTTCAGAATTATATATGAAATAATTATAACTTTGATGGTTATTATGTTCAATCAGGTTAGAGTCTTTTACAAACATTTCCTTAATATTTCATTCATTTTATTAAGAATGCATGTTCAATAATTTCATTTTAAATTGTAACTTTTTGATGACCATTTGACATATAGTTCATAGGATTTGAGAAATTTTTAAATAGAATGGGTGAATAATTTCATAGGTATGATTAAATTTTATTTTCTTAAGGATATACATTGCAAATATGAAATTTAAAAATTGTATATTTTTATTACTTATGTTGCTGCAGGAATTTTGATTGTATTTTTCTAGTTTTTTCTCCTATGGAAAGGATGTAAACAAAAAAAATTACAAGAATAAAGTTTTTATCACATCACTTATATAATAACTGACACGATAAACCATCATTCATATAGGTTTTCTATCAAAACTAATAATATATATGTTTTATCACGTCATTTATTTCTAATATGACATGATAAACCAATGATAATTTCTTTATCACATTGATTAATAGAAAATCGACATGATAAACCAATATGGTTTGGTTTATCATGTCATTTCCTTGTTAACTGGTGTGATAAACCTTTTTTCACTTCTGTGTTTTCAATAAACAAACATAAAAAAATGTTTTCACTTTGGTTCTTTAATAATCGACGTAAAAACAGGGTACATAAAATTATTTACAACATCATTTCAGTTAAATGATATTAATAACATATTTACAACACCATGTTCAATAACGTTTCCTAATAAGAAACATGAAAAATAAAAAAACTAAGGTGAAAAACTTTTTTTCCATTAGTTAATCCTTGTATTTTCTAAGAAAACCACAATCCATTCATTATCATAACATAGGATGTTCTAAAATTCATAGATATATCATAAGGGTTTTCATCCTAATTTATAAAAGATAATTTAATCATATTGTATTACTAACATAAGAAATCTAAACATTTCATACATAACTATTACATCTTATTACAATAATATTCATTATATATCATTATGATCTACTCCAAAACCATAAAGTTTTATTGTATTTGGAATCATCGATACATAAACAACTTTTAAATAAAATATGTTCATCAAACTCCATTTATGTATTCACTACTAGATACCTTTTTAATCATGTCGTACTTAAATCTTTTTTTCATTTCCCATAGAGAAGGAAATATACTAAAGGTATGCTTTGATTCCTTGTATGGGTAAACAAGGCATATATTAGTGAAAATTTAAGAATAACATGTGTATAAGGGTATGATAACATGATCTTAACATTTGAAAATTATACCTAATAATTCATAGAACAAATTCATGAGTTATGGAATAAATCCTTTTATTCCATAATACATTAATAGAAAAAAATTCAAAGAATAGGATTCATGAGAGCATAAAATTAGAATAATATCATGTCATAACAGTGTTCAATAAAGTGTTTCATAATCATAATAATAGAAATATTATGTCAGGGAAATAGACTAACACATTAATAACATATTAGGCTTGGTAGAACCATTGATGAACTTGCTTCAGGCATGGGATATCCACTCAATTTACCGTTTTTGGGATTCATCTAACCATTTGTGTTCCCTATTTTTGTCTTGGGATTCCTCTCATGGACTTATTGATCTCATGAAACAAAAATATTTACCAAATTTATTAACAGGGTATAATAAACCAACGTGTTAGATAATCATTACCCATTAATATGTATGCCACGATGTCCATAAAACTTTATCATTTAATCATATCCTAACTAAAGGAAAATAAAATGGGTTTCATCAATATTTCATGATTATAATCATAAAAATCCATTGAAAAAATATGGAATGTCTAATTTTATCACGCCTCTAGTGATGTGTAATTAATAACAATGTATTTTATCAAAGATGAAAAATGACTTTAAAATATCACTGAAATATTTATTTATAAAAAATTGACTTTTTGGTTTGAAATCAGTTATTTAAAATTTATAAATTTTTAAAATATGAAGCTAAAAATTCATTGAAACTGACCACGTAAACATGTAATGTAATCATAAAATAAAATAGTATCCATGTAATAATCCAATCTGGGCCAACAAGGCAATGACCAGAACCAACCCTTCACATGATATGGATAAAACAGGATAAAACCCATTCTTAAATATAATAAAAAAAGACAAAAAAACCAGATTACAAAGAATAAAAATACAAGATACCACAAAAAAATAAAATCCAATCCAACATGATAAACCAGAAAGTAGGTCATAACACCATGGGTGTAATGACCCAAAATTTTACCGGTGAAAATTTCTCTTGATCGGATTAAATGTATTATTTTGTAAAATGGATATATAAAACATATTCACTTATTTGGTTTTATGTATTTTGATTTTAAAATACCGTTATAAATTTTTTTCATTGCTAATACAGTCATTGAATAGTGATCACATGATTAGTATAAATATAGGGATTTATCAAATCTAATTTACTCAGTCAAAGGAAGCAATGGCCTCATCCAGTATAATTGCTCCATATTAAGCCCATTTGTTAGTTCTTGGAAAGGAGGTGGTGTCACTAGGCTTCGATCTTGACTAATCCAAAAATTATCATTAACACGTTAAGCTTGAATGGAACTGCCTACGGGAGAAGTGGAAGTTGATGGAGATTACCACCCGAGCCATGTTATCTGAGCCACCCCAATAGTTTGTCACCATCTCACACCTTACCCTTAGTTCATATGTGGTTTTTATAAGGATTTATGTAACAAGACCCTAGAACTATGATTATGCGCATTATTTTTGTATAGAATAAAGAATATACATTCATTTTATTATTGTTATTTTGTAAATAGTTTTTAAAGAACAAATAGTATATTTTTAGTTAATATTCAATTAAGAAATCTATTTTTTGATGAATTAATGTATTTTTTAATTAAATAATATTTTAATAAAATATTATTACTACATTAAATTTTATTAAATATAAATGATCGTATAATTTTTATGAATACAATTGTAATTGTTATTAAAGTTTGAAAGCTGTTTTTTTTTCAAACCCATGAATTTTTTATAAATGTCGGTTTTTATTTGAAAAGTAAAAATTTGCATATTTGTGAAATTATTTAGATACAATTAATATTGTTTTTGGCAATAGGACATCTAAATTATCCAATGGTGAAATTTTCATAATTTTTCGGGATAGTTATAATTTTGGGTAAAAATTAAATAATGTTAAAATGTATAATGTGTTTTATGACATCATAATGACCCAATACTGAAGTAATAAAATACTATTAAATGGATGTTCGGAAAATATTTTTTTTCCTTTACAAAATGTGATTTTAGATTTTTTTTGATTAATTTTATGTTTCCTTAATGGACCCTCCAGGACTTATAAAACATTTTAACTTTTTAAAATAATTTCCTTGAGAGTGTGACTCACCTCCACATAAAAAAGCCTAATATTTTAATAATTTCATTAATTGACCGTATAAAATAATTTTTTCCACTCAAATTTGGAAAAACCCATGGCCAAAATCCATGGAATAGTTTTTGGTTTTGATTATTTTAATGTGTAGTGTCCAATAACTAAATAATAAAAAATTCACAATCCTTTCCTATATAAACCCACTCAATCACCCATTACTCTTCACTAAAAACCTTTGGATCTAAACCAAACCCTGAACTAATCTCTCTATAATCCTCCCAAGGCACCCCAATCTCCAAAGAATCCTCTCTCAAGACGCTCCCAATCCTTTGGTGTCACACTTCCAATTAATGGATTTCTTCCTTTCTCATTTTTGACCAAGTTTCATTATGTTAATATACCCTTTTATTTTCAATTATAAATGTTGGGGTACTATTTTTCACATCCCCCATACCGACCTTCATATTTTTTAATGATGACATACCTCTTTATCGCTCATTAATGCCTCCCATTTACACCTGTTACCATGCCGAAATTCCGTAAGGAATTTCTCTCTTCTCATTTACATTCAAGCAATTTTTTTATATTAAAAATCTAAATTCTATTAAATATATTGGGACATGAATATATATATATATAACAGTTACTATAAGTTTAATTTACATATGATGAGATACCCCTTTCTCTCTAATCAACCGTTCTTATGAATTCTTATGTCACGTCGTTATGTTGTCAAAATTGCATCGGGATTTTCCAAGCCAAAGTCATTGTGTAGTGAATACCATGCCCATTTATCAATCAAGGATATCCACCTTTATTAACATTTACTTATTTATTATATAGTTTCATGTATGAATTCCACATTCCTCTATCTTGTAATAAATGATGATGTTTAATGAATCTATTGGCACCAAAATGTGTGCAAAGGAAAAGGACAGGAAGAAATACACCAACTCCATAGAGGCATCCTTAAGAAGAATATTTGTGGAGACCTACAACATTGTGGCTAGCTCAAATCCACCTCCTTTGAGGGTGTTGTAAAGTAAATAGGTGGGAGGATCCACGATCTTAAATTCGTTTTCAAATCCTTCACGGAGTAAAGAGGTGGGAGGATCCACGATCCGAAAGACATTTGCAAAGCCGTCATGGAGTGAAGAGTTGGGTGGTTCTATGATCTGAAATATGTTTGTGAAGATGCCATAGAGTAAAGTAACAGGAGGCTCCATGGTTACAATAAATCGCCACGTGGCTTCATGCTTTGAGATTTCAGCTTCACAGTGCCTCTTGCCTATAAATAATGGGCTCCCTCGAGCCAAAAGGATGGATCCTCTGACCTTTCGCCTTCTCTGCTCTCAAATCATGAAGAACCTTCTGCTCTGCAAAAAATATTCTATTATAGGTACTTGAGAATCACAAATTGTCTTTACTTTGTCTTAAACAAAACCCCTCATCAATCATGGATGCCCTTCATGGAGCCCACGGTACTTTGCAAAGGAAAGAGATCCCAATGGGGACTCAGGTCTTCGCAAAACAATCATGATTCATGAAATACCTTCCATGCACATGTGAACCACATGCTAAGGAATTTTCTTCATTCTTCATGAGGCACACTGCTTCATGTTGCTATGATTTTCAAGGCACCCTAGCTTTGTGAAGCCTTACTCCAAGAAATCCTTTCTTTATTAATCACCCTCCATATGCACCTATTCATTATGCCCAAGCTAGGCCACTCTACTTGTCGATGTATACCCCTTCACGATGTCCCTCACTTATGTAGATCACTAGACCTTCACAACGCCCTCTCCTGTGAACATGTTTTCTCCACAAACCCTTCTCTTGTGCGACCCTCGAGGCTCGTACGAAGTGATTTCAAATTCCCTTGGGTTCCACTTTATGCAGCGTTGTTGAGCCTCATGCTTCTTCGCATAAGCACACTAATGACTATTTCTTCTTCACATAGCCATGAAAACATGATCCCCTCATAGGATAACTCCATGACACCCCCTCGCCATGGAATTATGTGTGCCTTCCCTTCACCAAGGGTTAAAGCGTGCTGGATACAGATGCACCCAATTTATGTATACATTTCCACATACTTTATTAAAAATAATAACATGTTTTCAGAAAATACCAACTAATTAGTTGGAAAATACTCTGATTTGGGTGATGTTGTTCATTTTCAGATGGTTTCTATCCAAACACACAAACCGGGGGAAAACTGAGAAAAATTCCTAACTACACGGTGTGTACATATATACATGTCGTGAACATTCATACTCAAAAATGGATTGGCTAGGCCAAGTACATGACCAGGTTTCCAGAATCCTACACATGCCGTGAACATAATATACACGTTGTGTATCCTCTTCTAGAAGAGGTTGGTGGTTGAGAAGAAGTCTACACACCCATGTTTTCAGCAGACTGATATATAATGTGTACACCAATCTGCATGTCGTGAAGAAATTCTAAAAGTGGTTGGTGGCTGATGATTGAGAGTACATGTTGTGTGTGGTGGCACTACAGGATGTGTACCTCCACCTACTAGGTGACACTACGTTCCAAGTTAAAGCTGGCATGTTAGGCTACCCACCATTGGAGAAAAATATGAGAAAATCATGTTGACAAGACTACATGGCATGTACTTTTGATACACGCTGTTTACTTTTGTTTTCTATAAATAGAGACCTTGGCCTCCAGTTTGTGGGGTGATTAGAGAGGATCTTATGGAAGGAGGTTCTACTGCTTTCCTACCGTGATACTGCCATTCCACTACTCCACCATTCTACCATTCTACCAAAAAACTCATCTCTCCTCAATGTTTCAGTGATGACCACATCAGGTATCGCGGGTCATCCTTTCATCTTTTCTTCTATGTGTAACTAAACACCCTGTGAGTTTGGGTTTTGGGTGATGGATGAGTTGTAATTTGAATTAATTGTTATGATTATGTTTTTTTGTTTAAACTTTCTTATTTTTCTTCAATCATTTCTTTTTATCACTGAAAATTTTGAGCAAGACCAAGGGAAGACTTTTTAGGGACTCAAAATAAAAATAATGATGAATTCATTCAAATTCATTAGAATTATTCACCGACTCACAAATGGAGTAATCTAAAAAATTAAATTTGAAACATTTTCTACTGGACCAATGAGTCAGTTTCCTCAGTTCTAGAAATAATTTGAGTGGATCAAGGGATCCTTGTTACAATTGAAACCCAAAGTGTCTGGTTATCATGAAAAACACAACCTCATAAGTAATTTAATTTTATAAAAAAACCTCCTAAAAATACACATCCCCGACAAATTTCCCTCCATATTTGCATCAAAACCAAATTCCTATATTTTTATTTATCCTTTAAGTAATTTAATAGGAAATTAAAATCCAATAATCTTTTCATCAAAACCATAAAAATAAACTCTAAATTCAGTACACATCACTAGTTCAAGTAAAAACAAGATAATCAAGACAAAAATAACTTATTTTCCCTATGGATTAACCCCTTACTAGTACTATACTCTTTAGGGTAAAACAATTTGGGACACTAACAACATACCTTCAGTAAAATTACCACCAAATTTTGGATTCATTTCCAGGAAACTTGAAATTTACATTTTTATTTGTTTCAATCAATTTAGTAACAAATTTTAGTGAAAATAAAAAATATCTAAAAATATATTTTCTAATATTATTTCTTTTTATCTTTATTTTTCCTTGTTTACTACTGGTGTGTTTAGTATTGTGAAGGTTAATAGGTGTATGTGTGACTACCGGACTCATTCCAAGAATGAAAATTCATTAGAGTTTCTCCCAATTGACCCAGAGATCGAACGGACCCTTTTGAGGCGACGAAGAGCACTCAGGGACGAACACAACCAAAACAATTCCATGGTTCCAAAACAAGAAGGAGATCCAACTAGTTTCTAAGGATATGGATAACCATTTGGTCTGTATGACAACTAGAACCAGCAAGGATTTCAAGATCCAGGATATGGCCCGCAGCAGCTCCAATAGTTCCAACTAAAGGGGATTCCATTCTTACAGTCAGGTCAGGGGTTGTACTTTTCCCCTCATGAACAGAAATACATGCCACCTCCACTCCCTCAACAACCACCTCCATGTCGCACTCTCATAGAGTACGTCCTTCCATCAATTCACGGATCTGACGCAATCATTGTTCGTCCACTGGTGCAGGACCAACACTTTAGATCAAACCTTCCCTTATGTAGTTGATCCAAAACACCATTTAGTTTGGTGGCCTACCTAGTGGGGACCCCAATTCCCATATCTCTAATTTTTAGAGATCTACATCACGTTTCTCTACACTAAAGGTTCCATGGACGCAATTTTTCTTCACCTTTTACACTTCTCCCTCAAGGATATGGTGAAAGACTGGATAAAAGGACTGCCACTGTGATCTATCATCACCTTAGAAAAGCTATCCCATGTGTTCCTATCAAAATACTTCCCACACTTGAAGATGGTGACTCTACTTAACGAAATACACAAATTCTGGCATCAGGACTCAGAGTCATTTTACGAGTCATGGGAGAACTTCAGAGAGATTTTGTGCAAATTCCCACACCACGAACTCCCACTTTGGATAGAGGTCCAAAACTTCTCTGGAGTACAGACGGCAAATACAAATTTAATGGTGGATACTACTATTGGTGGTATAGTTATGAGTAAATCTCCTAAATAGATTTTAAAACTACTAGAAGACATGTCTTCCAATAGCTTTTAGTGGAATTCTGAGCAGGGAACACAAAAATGAGGTATGCCCATCATCGAGGCTACTACTATGCTTTCTGGCTAGTTGGATTATGTGTCCAAAAATATAAATGCACTCAATCTCAAGGTCACGTCCCATGTACATGCAGAAAACCATATGGCATGCAGTGAATGTGGTGATAACCACATAATGGGAGAATTCCCAGGACCTACAGTTGGTCCTTCAATGACTGAGGTGAACTATGTTCCTCAAAACCAATGGCTGAACTCGTACCAGCAAAACCAGAACCCTTCATTGTGTGACCAATAGAATAGAGGCTGAGGCCAAAAGCAGAAGACTACCTCTACTTAGTGCCAGGCCCGCATTGAGAGGATGGTGGAGCTACTACTACAGCATCAGGGGATTTCCATTCCCCTAGCGGCTCCTTCTCCTATCGTGCATCCAGCTTCCCCTTTACCACCTTCTGGTGCTTCTGTGGCCACGGACTCCGTCCTCATATTCACAAAAGGTCCCTACTCGGATCCTCTTGTAGATATCGTCGTTAGAGACACCCCTTCAGTGGAATCCCTCCCACAGGCTGAGGGCACTCTACCTCCAGCTACTACAGCTTCTATTCCGGATCCAGTTTATGAGCCTCCCACTTCCACGGATGTTGATCCTTCTTTGCCAGCTAATTCTATACCATATGATGCCTCTTCTAAGGTGACCCCCTTACTGGTTTTTGGGCACATTTATTCTATTTTCTATATATGATTTTGTGATATCTTATTATGGTGCTCTATTGTGTATGTTTGTAGTTTTTTTCTCTCTCCATGACCATCACAGGTACTCTAGCATGCTTTGGGCTATACTTATCCACAACATCCTATCTTCCTTCACCTAGACACAAGGAGAGTATTGTTTTTTCAGATTTCATTATTTTCTTTTTATTTCACGTTTTACTTCTTCCATTAATTCCCCTCATCCCGGTCCACTGTTGTGTCCCCACATTCACTTCTCTTCCTTTTTGTGGAACTTGGTGGACCATGTGTCGTATTAATTATGGGGAGTGTCTCTCGATCACCTTAATCGTTTCCCTTATCATCATCTAGGAGACATCATTATTGGAAGATATATTTGAAAATGTGAAGATATTTTTGTTAGTCATATTTATAAATAATAAAGCTAAAAGTAGGAAATTTTTAAAGGTTTCTTGCCTATTTTTATTCTTATGTGTTTTAAAATGATTGCTGATATAGTTTAAATTGAAACTTGTAATCCTTGGATAATTACATTGATTGGGATAATAATTTATATGCAAGTCATGACCTAATTGTCTCAATATTTGTTTTTTCCACTCCTGAAATGTATTCTAAACCCTTCATCGTATTATTTATAATACCCTATTTCATGAGAGATTCTTAGGATATACATCACTACTAGAATTTTCATGTTTTCATTTCAAAACATGACGAATTTTTGAATTACATTAAAATGATTAATTCATTAGATTGTTTCAAACCCTTTGTCTTGAGAGCTTCCATACATCTGATCTTTGTAAATCCCTTAGAAACCATGAAAAACCTTGATAGGAAGCCTTATTAAAAGACTATTTCCCTTACTACCCTAATTTGTTTTAACTTTTCATGATTATTAATTTGAGTATAAAATATGGAATTGGCAGTACATGTCACATTTTTGTCAATCGTTATGAAATTAAGTCTGGGGGAGTTTGATGCACCCAGTTTTTGTATACATTTCCACACACTTTATTGAAAAAAAGATCATGTTTTCAGAAAATACCAACTACTTAGTGGGTAAATAAATGTATTTTAGTGATCTTGTTCATTTTCAGATGGTTTCTGGCCAAACACATAAACTAGGGGAAAACTGAGAAAAATTCATAACTACACGACATGTACTTATATATATGTTGTGTACATTCAGACTCAGACATGGATTGGCTAGGACAAGTGCATTCCCAAGTTTCCAGAATCCTTCACACACTGTGTACAGAATATACACGCCATATACTCACTTATAGAACTGGTTGGTGGCTGAGAAGAAGTCCACACGCCCATGTAGTCGGTTGAATGATACACTTTGTGTACACCAATTTACACACTGTTTGGACCTTCTAGAAGCAGTTAGTGGCTGATGAATGATAGTACACATCTTGTGTGATAAGGCTACATTCCATGTACCTCCACCAATGTGGCAGCTCCATGTTCCAAGTCAACTATGGTGTGTTAGGCCACTCACCGATGGAGAAAAAGATGAGAAAAGTGTGTTGATGGGACTACACTGCATGTACTTTTGATACATTCCATGTAATTTTGTTTTATATAAATAGAGTACTTGGTCTTTGGATTGTGGGGTGATTATAGAGGATTCTAAGGAAGGAGGTTATGCTACTCTTCTACCATGCTATATTCAATCCACTACTCCACGATTCCAACATTCTACCAAAGAACTCATCTCTCCTCGAAGTTTCTGCGATGACAACATCAGGTATCTGGGGTCATGTTTTCATATTTTCTTCTATGTGTAACTAAACACCCAGTTTTTTGGGGTTTTCGGTGATGAAAGAGTTGAAATTTGAATTTATCATTATGATTTTTTTTGGTTTGGTTTAACCTTTTTTATTCTTCTTCAATCATTTCTTTTTATCACTAAAAATTCTGAGCCAGTCCAAGGGTATAATTTTCAGGGACTCAAAAGAAGAATGAAGAAGAATAATTTTATGATCATTGGAAGTATTCACTGACTCACAAATGGACTAACATAAACAATTAATTTTTAAACACTAACTACGGGACCATGGATTCAGTTTCCTCAGTTATAGATATAAGTTGACCAGACCAAGGGAACCTTGTTACAATAGAAACCTAGAGTGTTTGGTTATCATGAACAACACAACCTTATAAGCAATTTGATTTAATAAACAACCTATTAAAAATCCATATCCCCGACACATTTCCCTTCATATCTATATCAAAACCAAATTCCTATGTTTTTATTTATCCTTTATGTAATTTACTTAGAAATTAAAATCCAATCATCTTTTCATCAAAACCCTAAAATCGACTCTAAATTAAATACACTTCACTAGATCAAGTACAAACTAGATAATAAAAACAAAAATAACTTCTTTTCCCAAAGGATCTACCACTTATTGGTACTATACTAGTTAGGGTAAAACAATTTGGGACACCGATAACATACCTTTAGTAAAACAACCACCAAATGTTGGTGTTGTTTCCATGGAACTTGAAAGTTACATTTTTCTTTGTTACAATCAAGTTACTATAAAATTTTAGTGGAAATAAAATAAATCATAAATTCCCAAAAAAAACACTTTTCTAATCTTATTTCTGTTTATATTTCTTATTACTCATTTACACTTGATGTGTTTAGTGTTTTGCAGGTTCATAGGTGTATGATCGCCTACCTCACTCGTTCTAATAACACTGAGTCATCCGATTTTCTCCCAATTGACCTAGAGATCAAACGGACTCTTTTGAGGAAACAAAGAGCTCTCATGGATAAGCACAACCAAAACAATTCCATGGTGTGAAAAGAATAAGGATATCCAGTTTTTGTCCAAGGAGCTGGACAACCATTTGGTATGGATGAAAACTGGAACCAACAATCTCTGCAAGCTTCGGGATACGGACCGTAGCCAATCCAAAAGTTCCAACCAGAGCAGATTCCATTCTTACAGCCATGTCAGGGGTTGTACTTTGTCCCTCAGGAACAATAATACAATCCATGTCTACTCCCTCAGCAGCAACCTCCACATTATACTCTCATAGAGTACGACCTACCATCTTTTAATGGAGATGACACGGGCATTGTCTGTCCACTGGTGTAGGACCAAAACCTTGATATCCAACTTGCCATTATGTTTCTTATCCAAAACACCATTCAGTTCAGCAGCCTACATAATGAAGACACCAATTCCCATCTATCTAATTTTTTGTAGTTCTGCGACACGTTCTGCTTCCACGGAGAGTCCATGGAATCCATTTGTATTCACCTTTTTCACTTCTCTCTCAGGGATAAAGCCAAATATTGGATAAAAGGATTGTCACAGTGAACTATCCTCACCTATAAGGAGCCAGCCCAGACGTTCCTATCAAAATACATCCCACCCTCAAAGACGGTGACTTTATGGAACGAAATACCCAACTTGCAATAGCATGACCTGGAGACCTTGAACGAGTCATGAGAGTAATTCAAGGAGATATTGCACAAATGCCCACACCACGGACTCCCACTTTGGAAGTAGGTCCAAACCTTCTATGGAGGACTGAAGATGAACACAATGTCTGTGGTGGATGCTGCTGTTGGAGGTATAGTTATGAAGAAATACCCCAAAGGGATTTTTGAACTATCGGAAGACATGTCTGCCAACAGCTTCCCGTGGAATTCCTGAGCGGATCCCACAAAAACGAGGTATGCACAACATCTATGATACTAATATGCTTGTTTCTTAGTTTGAATTTGTGTCCAAAAATATCAACGTGCTCAATTTGAAGTGCATGCCCCAAGTACATGCGGCTAAACCTCTGGTGTGTAGATAATGGGGTGATAACCACATCATGGGAGAATTCCTGAGACCTATAGTCAGCCATTCGACAAGAGATGTGATCTATGTATCCAAAAACCGAGGGTCGAACCAGTACTAGAAGTACCAGAACCTACCATTACATGATCAAAAGAACACAGGGTGGGTCCAACTGCCACAGAATCCTCTTCCCTAGAGACTACCCGGATATGGTCAGCCTCAATATCAAAGCCAGTACATGAGGAAAAAGAAACCCCAATAGTGCTCTCACCAGCAGTAATGGTATCACAACCCTCGCCCATAGTAGCTTCGGAAGCCACCACCCTACCATCTGTAGAGCTTCCTCAGCAGGAGAACACATCAAGGTTATAGGATATCATGAACAATTGTATATCTACTATTGAGACTAGATTCCATAATCAGAAGGATTCCATTTGAGGCCTAGAGAATCAAATTGGCCAGTTGGAAAACCAACTCTTGGGAACGCGTCCCGGTACACTACCGGGTAACAATGAGAAGATCCCGATGGAGAAGGCCCATTCTGTCACACTACAGAGTGGAAAAGAGCTCCAATAGAGGGAACTGGCCTAGCCAAGTGCACCTACACCCCTTTCTGGTGTAGAAGGTATAGTTACAGACCTCTCCTCATCCAATGGACCACCGAAAGAGGCTTCAGAAAGTAAAGGAATAGAGGTTGTCAACTACTTTGAGCCTACCTTACCCTTCCCGAAGAGGATGAAATAGAGAAAGTTGGACCACCAGTTCGGCATGTTTATGGAAGTATTCAAGAAGTTGCATATAAGCATTCCTTTTGCAGAGGCACTGCTGAAAATGACCATGTATGAGGAATTCATGAAGGAGATCATCTCCAACAAATGAAAGATGGAGGATCTAGGAACCATTTCCCTGACCAAGGAGGGATCATCAGTCGTATAACATTCGATTCCTCCCAAGCTCCAGGATCCAGGTAGCTTCACAATCCCATGCACAATTGGACCATGTGAGTTTGGGAAGGCCCTATATGAATTAGGGGATAGTTCCAACCTCTTGCCCTTCGAAATATTTAAGAAGCCAGGGCTCAACGATCTGAAGCCTACACGAGTATACCTTTATCTTACTGACAGGTCCATCAAATATTTGAAGGGGAAACTGGAGGACATGTTGTTCAAGGTGGGCAGGCTAATCCTCCCCACATATTTCATCATTATTAACATGGAGGAAGACCAGGAGGCACCTATCATTCTTGGAAGGCCTTTTTTACCCACTGGGAAGGTACTGATCAACGTACACTAGGGGGATTTGATTTTCAGAGTAGGAGACGAATGAGTCCCCTACATTGTCCTCAAAGTCATCAAGAAAGCATCATTATCAGAGCATGAAGGTTGATATGCAGTGAACACTGTGGATGATCACTTGAGCAGAGAATGGGATGATCTAGTATGTTCTTTTCCCTCAAATGACTTGGTTTTCCCATACATTCTAGTTGATGGAGCACAAGAGGACTTGCAATTCCTAGAAGGCCAGGGCGTCCAATACTAGCAACATTCTGTTATACCTTATATTTTTGAGTGAGCAGAGGTGGAACAACTTGTACCTTCTATTCCAAAGGCACAAGAACAAGAACTGAAGAATCTTACTTCTTCTCTAATGTATGGGTTTTTGGGATACCTCCTTACATTTCCTATCATACTTAGTGTAGCACTATCACAAACGCAAGAATGCACTTCTGCACGTTTTGAAGTGGCAGAAGCAAGCTATTGGGTGGGAAATTACATATTTAAAGGGAAAAATCCCAACCATTTTCACCCACAAGGTGCTGCTTGAAGAAGGAGAGAAGACATCTCGGCAACCATAGCGACTCTTGACCCCCCCCACCCTCCACCCCCCCCCCCCCCCATGAAGGAAGTTGTGAAGAAATAGGTAATCAAATTACTAGATACAGGAATTATATCCCCAATCATAGATAGTCTGTGGGTGATTTTCCTACAAGTGGTACCCGAAAAGGGGGTATCACTGTTATATCTAATGATAAGAACGATCTCATCCCAACATGCATTTTCACAGCCTGGAGAGTCTGTGTGGACTACTAAAAATTGACTGACGCCACAAGGAAGGATCATTTTCCCTTCCCTTTATGGATCAAATTCTAGAGAGACTAGCAGGGCAGAACTTTTACTGCTTCCTCAACGCATATTCTGGTTACAATAAAATTTTCATCACTCCTGAGGATAAAAAGAAGAGCACATTTACTTGCCCCTATGGTATTTTTTCTTATATAAGGAAGTCCTTTGGCATGTGAAATGCTACTGCCACCTTCTAGAGATTCATGTTGGCTATCTTCCATGACATGGGGAACATACCCTGGAGGTATTCATGGATGATGTTTTTCATTTATGGAAAATCATTCACCAATTTCATACAGCACTTGGAGTTGGTTCTGGAAATTTGTGAGAACACTAACCTGGTTTTGAACTGGGAAAAGTGTCATTTCATGGTGCATAGTGTCATCGTCCTTGGCCATAGAATCATGACGAAGGGGATAGAGGTGGACCCAGAAAACATAGATGGCATTTCATGACTTCCTAGTTTGACTTTCATCATAGCCATCTGCATCTTCCTGGGGCATGCATGTTTCTACAGGTAGTTTTTTCATGACTTCTCAAAGATAGATCAGCCCCTCACCAACCTTCTGACTAAGGATTTCATTTTTTTTATGTGAGCCATACACCACAGGTTTTGAGCACCTGAAGCAAAGCCCAATGGAAGATCTAGTGTTGATTACTCCCAACTAGGGGAAAATTTTTAAATTAATGTCTAATTCCAGTTACTAAACAGTGGGAGAAATCCTACTCTAGCAGATTGAATGAGTATTCTGACCCATCTATTATGCCAGTAGGATGCTCAATGAGGCATAAATGAACTACACTGCCACATAAAAGGAGATTTTGGCATTTGTTTTTTGATTTTGACAGGTTCTGTTCTTACTTAGTGTTATCTAATGTTATTGTTTATACTGACCATGCAACACTAAAGTACGAGCTGAACAAGAAATATATGAAGCCATGACAGATCTGATGGGTACTCCTCCTACAAGAATTTCATCTGGAGATCAGAGACAGGAAAAGGAGTGAGAACATTGTCGTTGATCATATCTCCCGCCTAGAGCTGTGACATTTAGAGGGAGAAGATCGAGAGATCAAGAAGGATTTCTCTAATGAGAACCTCTTTTCAGTCAAAGAATCACCTAGACCCTGGTATGATGATATTTCTAATTTACTTCTTACATGTACCACACACCCAGACCTCTCCTACTAGCAGAAGAATAGGTTTCTCTTTGACGTCAAGCGGTACTTTTGGGAAGATCCTATACTATTTTGATCCTGTCGGGTTGGGGTGATCAACTGTTACATCCTATAAACTAATGTTCATGGAGTCCTAGAATTATGTCACACCTCGCCCGTCGGGGGACATCATGGTCCAGACCATACAACAACAAAGATCTTGCAATCTGGGTTTTTCTGTCCCACCATGCATAGAGATACACGATCCTTTGTTTCCCATTGTGATTGATGCCAAAGAACAAGTAATGTGGGATGTAGTTCTAAGTTTCCCTGACAACCCATCTTACAGGTCAACATCTTCAATGCCTTGGGCATAAATTTCATGGGGCAATTTCCCCCCTCTTTTGAGAACACTTATATCCTGGTCCACATAAACTACGTCTCCAAATGGGTATAAACCACTTCTACAGCACAAAACACGACCAAGGTAGTCATGGTCTTTTTAAAGAAACACATTTTTAGTAGGTTCAACGTTCCACATGTACTGATCAACGATAGAGGGACCCACTTCAACAGCACATTGATAAAAGGAGTACTGTTGAAGTATGACATAAAAAAATTATATGGGGGCACCATATAATCCTCATTCCAGTGCACATCTAGATCTATCCAAATGTGAGCTCAATCAGATTTTGGAAAAAATGGTGAACACTTCAAGGAAATACTAGTCCAAAAGTTAGATGGTGCTTTGTGGGATTATCTGACCACTTTCAAGACACCACTAGGGATGTCCCTGTTCCTACTCAACTATGGAAAACTATGCCATATTCCAATAGAATTGGAGCACAAATCTTACTGGTCCATCAAAGCCCTATATTTTTATTTGATGGTGGCTAAAGAGAATCGTAAGTTTCAATTGTTGGAACATGATGAAATCTGTTTGGAGGTGTATGAGAACACCAAGATATACAAGGAGAATATGAGAGCAATCCACAACTAGATGATTTCACAAAAATCTTTCCATCTTGGGGACTAGGTAATCATTTTTAACTCGGTCTTTGATTATTTATAGGGAATAAAAATTCAAGATAGTCAAGCCCATTCCAAGTCATAAGAGTATTCGATCATGGAGCAGTTAAATTTTTTGGAGAGGATGGTCAACTGTTCAAAGTGAACAGACATCAACTGAAGACTTACCGTCACATGGAAGACACGGTGGGAACCCTCTCCACCATACATATCTGGTAAGTAGAGGTAATTTGGTCGACCTAATGACTTAAAACAAAGGCACTTCTGGGGAGGCAACCCAGCGGATACACATCGTGTACCACCTATATACATAGCGTGTACTAATTCCTCTTCATTTATATTCTTATTATTTTAAATATATTGATTAACTATGTAATAAACAGGGATGATGCTAGTGTCAATGGTAAGTTCACTAGATTTTATCTGATCCATCACTAGTTCGAATCCATCCCAACCTACCTTCAGCACGGAGTTCATCCTTTTTATTCTCGTATTTTCTTACACGGTTTGTGTGGTATTTTTCATATTATATATATATATATATAAGAAAACTCATGATGGGGATGGATTGGTTCGCCAGGGTCATAACCCGGTTCCAAAAGACCTAGGTTCGAATCCTGACAATTTCCCCATTTCTATATTTCTGTTCTTTTTAGTAAAAACCACACAAGGTGTATTTTGATATACGTTGTGTGCGCCATGTTTTCATTAATAAACTGAAAATATTTTCTCAATAAATGAATACATGTGGGTGAAGTTGGCAGATTGGCAAAGTCTCGGCCCTGGATCCAAAAGACCTGGGTTCAAACTCGGCTAATCTCCCTACATCATCCCTTTTTTTCTAACTAAAAACCACATGTAGTACATCTTTTTCTTCCTTGTATTATAGGTCGTGTACATTAAATATATTAAAATAATATATAAGGGCAGCAGTACAACCTTTTCTCCAGTGGTTGAGGGCTTCCATTCTAAATGGTCGATCACCGGTTCGAATCTCACCCCAAGCACTACACCAAAGTTTGTACTTCTATTTTTCCAATTTTAGAACACAAGACGTGTATTTCCCGATACATTACGTGTATAGTTTTATTTATAAAAAATTATATATATATATATATATGTGTGTGTGTGTGTGTGTGTGTCTCTTATGAATATTAATTATTATATATTTTACAATAATAATTATATTATATAGTTCAATTTAAGATAAAAAATAAATAAATAAGAAAAATAACAGACAAGGGGACTTTATACTCACTTGATGGTTTGTTGACTAAGAGAGATGGTGGTGGTGAGAGCATTTAACCAATCTTGTTGATGATGATTTTACATTAATCATTATTTTGAATATCATGCAGTGTTATTTAAAATAAATATTAATGTAAAAGCATCCACAATAAGCTCTATTAAATGCCCTCATCACTACCATCTCCCTTAGTCAACAAACCATCAAGTGAGCATAAGTCCCCTTGTCTGTTTTTTTCTTTTTTTAAATAGAACTATATAATATAATTATTATAGTAAACTATATAATAATTAATATTCATAATTCAAATAAATGAAGTATATATATATATTAAAAATACAACTTTACACCTAATATATCTGGAAATAAACATCGTGTGTTCTAAAATTGGAAAAAGGGAAGTACAACCTTTGGTCTGGTTCATGGGGCGAAGTTTGAACTGGCGATCGGCCGTTCCAAATGGAAGCCCTAAACCACTAGCGGAAAGGATGTACTGATGCCCTTATTTATTATTTAAAAATATTTAATGTGAAATGAGTATACTACATAGATTAAATAAAAGGCACAGCGTGTGGTTTTTAATTAGGCACAAAGGGATGAAGCAGGGAGATTAGCCGAGTTTGAACCTGAGTCTTTTGGATCCAGGGATGAGATTCTGCCAATCTGAAAACTTTAGCCTCATGTATTCCATTATTGTGAAAATATTTTATGTTTATTAATGAAAACATGGTGCACATTACATATATCAAAATTCACGCCTTGTGGTTTTTACAAAAAAGAGACAAAATTATTGAAATGGGGCAGTTGTTAGGATTCGAACCTGGATCTTTTAGAACCAGGTTACAACCATGGCCAACTGATCAATCCCCGTCATGGGATTTCATACAAACAAATATATATATATATATATATATATATAATATGAAAAATACCACACACTCTGTGTATGAAAATACGTGGATAAAAAGAATTATCCTCGTGTTGAATGTTGGTTGGGAGGGATTTGAACCAGTGATGACTCGGATACAATCTAGTGCCCTTACCATCGGCACTGGCATCATCCCTATTTATTATTTTGTTAATCTATATATTTAAAATTGTAAGAATGTAAATGAAAATGAATTAGTACGTGCCATGTATATTGGGGGTACACGGAATGTATCTCTTGGGTTGCCTCACAAGAAGAACCTAGTTTGACTGACTTACCTCTGCATTCCTGAGATGTATGGTGGAGATTGTTCCCACCATGTCTTCCATGTGATGGTAAGCCTTCAGCCACTATCAATTCACCTAGAATGGTTGACCATCCTCTCCAGAAATTTCCATCGCTCCAGGATGGAATACTCATATGACTCGGAATGGTCCCGATAATCTTGAAATTAGATTCCCTGTAAATAATCGAAGATGGGAGTTAAAAAGAAGTTTGTCATGAACTAACCCAGGTCAACCCAGAACCGGTCACCCAAGCTGGTCCGTGACATGTCCTGAAGGGTGTTCCTGATCCCCATGGGTCGGCAAGTAGTTCTAGGTATCAAAATAAACTAGTTGGGAATGATTTTTCCCAAAACAAAGATTAATAATCATAAACAGAAAAAGCAGATAAATAAAGTAAAATAAACCGAACAACTTGGCAGTGGAAAAAGGAATAAATGAAGTAATGTGACATACCTCAAGTGACCCGGTGGGCCACTATGGAACATAAACTACACTCACTCCAACTGTGATCTAAGACTGAAACCTGTAACTAAAAAGTAAAGTAAGCATGAGCACCGAGATGATCAGTAGGAATGCCAAGATATAACAACGCTCTATGCCCTTTGCTTTTATATGCAATCCATTACAGGCTAGTTTGAAAATTAGACATAATAAAATAATATTTTTCATTCTTTTGAAATTCAAGTAATGTGTTAACATTTTCACGTAAAGAATTTCTCTCCCAGTACATTTTCAAAATAGGTTCCAAACATGCATTAATGTTTCAAAATGAAAGGAAACCAATTTAGATTAAAATAGGTTTTTCACAAATTAGACATCAAGTATGAAACAACTGAAATAAAAACTACATCACAAGCATCATGTCGCCAACGACCACCATGGGAAATCCCTATAGGTAGCTAGCATAAGTGGAACCTTAGAGACCTTGTACCTTGGTTAAGTGTGTCTTACAAACCATGAACCTTGGAAAATGTGGCTTAGAAACCACGACCCTCGGTAACTATGGCTTAGAAACCACGACCCTCAGTCAATCATATGTTCAGTTAGTGTTGTTGCGAAAATCCTGCTAGATGAAGCCGAGATGAACCCCATTCATGTCTTCTATCATACTAGACTTGGTCCACCCAACTAGATACCTTGGTTTCCCATTGTGCTCTATTTCAAGTGGTTTTTAGTTTTCTTTATCAAGCAAACATATATGTACATAACACTTTATTTATGCAAAACCCATTCAACCTTTCACTACTATTATCCCTCCATAAGAGAATTCCCCCTCTTTCACGTCACACAATGCATAATCCTCAAAGTTAGGCACATAATAACACCTTCAACGTACAAATAATTTTTTAAAAGCAATGGGGCATGCCTCAAGAGTGGTTTTTCTTTTTTATAAAACATTCTTATGGTGCCAAATGAGCTTAATTACATAAAGGGAACACATTTTATTAATAAGAATCCAAAATTACAAACACCTATGGAAATACTCATTACCAATTAAAAACCTCTTAGGAAATCAATTTTCAAGAAGAGTCACTTAAGACCTATGGCGTTGGAAACACATTTCAATTTTCAAAAAAAATGGCATAATCATTTCTAGAAACCGCAACCAGATTTCATATCTTGTGTATATAGAATAAATGTCAAACGTGTTTTTAAAACAAGTAAGAAATTATGAAATTCAAATTAATGGAATAGGCATAGGGGACCTCCCTCAAACATGTCACTATTTTTTGACAACCACTCAGACTGACACTGGGAACATACACTCACAAGTATTTATACATATATATATACACCCCTAGCTGCATTGCACATATTACCCATGCCATTACATAATATGTACAAAGAGGGCATATATATATATCTCTGTGTGTGTGTGTGTCTTACCCTATGCATGTACATCTAGGATACCTCGGCACACGCGACCCAAAACCATCGAAGAGAGGTCCAACACACTACACATATAATTTAACAAAACAATTAAACAACTTATTAAACACACCAAAATTAGCACCATAAAAAAATAACTACACAAAAAACACTCTTTAACCCCCAGACGCACACTAATCCATTTGAAAATAAATTTAACACCACTTGAATAACTCATAAAACCCATTAAAAAGATTAAAAGAAAATAACATATTCAAATTAACCATTTCCAAAGGCCTTTTCAAATTGTCACATAAACCGGAACTAATTCCAAAACATACATTTAATTGTTTAAACCATTTACAATTTACATTAGAAATACATGAAAACCTAAACATGCCAAATTATGAATTTCCCTTTAAAAACCTACACCTTTACCAATTTTCACCATAAGTGCCATTAAAAATGTGATTCACACCATTTTAAAAATTAATTAAACCATTTGTAAAATTTATAAAGCACCTAAAAGAGCCACAATAAGGTTTTACATGAAAAGTGCACCCTAATTCGTATTAAGAAACCAATTCCAACCCAAACTCTTATCAAATTATTTCTAAAACTAGTTTCACATCACTAATATCATTCAATAAAACACTTGACAATTTATAAAATTAGATCAAATAAACAACACATTCCCTTACATTCAAAACACACCCCAATTCCCTTTTAAAGTTAAATCCACACCGACACCATACTAAAATATAATTTGTATCATTTGCATGATCTAATAAAGAAATGACACAAGTCAAAAATCACAACCAAGATTTACCAAAATAATATATATCCAAAATAGACCATGTTTCATACAAGCATGCCATATAAAAATCCAACACAAGTTAATCTATTGAAAAAATAGTATTCTCACCCAAAACAAAATGTCGAAAACTCTAAAATCATAAAACCACTAAATGAAAATTAAATCACAATGAAGATATTGAAGATTACTTACATTAAAACCATGGAGAACCAATTTCCCTTCACGATAGTGGCTAGAACCAGCCTCGATGGAAACCGAAGAAACCTAAATAACAAGATTCAATAAAAAGAAAAACACCAAATATATTTAGGTTTCATCTAAATCTATGAAACCCACAAAATCAATGCAAACCAAAAAAAGGGGAACTCACTGGAGGAGGGTGCAGCCACAGGAGGGAGCACCGGAGGAGAGGAGGGCCGGCTGGTGAAGGGGGGGTTCGTGAATCAGGAGGTCGTGTAAGAAAGGGGTCACGCAAGGGAGAGGTATTTTATGAGGAGATGTGGCGGCACGAGGAGGGTCTGGTCCGAGGAGGGTCACCTGCTAAAGGAGGAGGAGGAGGAGGGGTTAGAGGCCCTAGGACGGTGAGGGGGTCGCGCGGGAGGCGCGATACAGTGAGAGGGAGGGGATGTCGGTTTGTATGAGGGAGAGAAATGGGAGGAAGAGGGAAAGAAGAAAGAAAGGAAATAAAGAAGAAATAAAAGAAATAAAGAGGAAAGAAAATAAAAAAATAAAAAAAAGAAAACAAACCCTAAAATAACCTAAATATAATAATATTATTATTATGATTATTAATAACTTAATAATAATAATAATAAATTAAATAATAATATTATCATTAATATTATTATTAAATTGTTTTCCATTTATTTTATTTCGTTCCATTTTGATTTTAATTTAACAAATTTTTAATCTTTCAGAAACCAAAAGGCAAATAAATAAAAATAAAAAAATAACTGCTACCGCAAGATACCGGGTCGGGGTGTGACAATTCTCCCCACCACAAAAACTTTCTTCCCCCCAGAAAGTCACCCAAGCAACTGAGGAATCAAACCCAAGTTTGAAATTGAATGAGGCTAACCAAATCACAAACTTGGTGTGACTTTTTACTCCATCAGTCACACCCAACCAACTCTAAGGGAAACTACAAAGACAAGAGCCATCAATAAATTAGGAGGGTTCTCCACACCACAAGAACCTGACTAGCACAACCAACATTGAGACTCTCATCACGGGCCAAATCTGGAACTTCTAACTTAAACCAAAGCATAAAATTCATACAAGGACCAAGACTCCAACACAAACCAACTCTTGAAGAAGGCACGAAAATATTCATGGTGGGTCTCCACACCATCTAAGAACTGACCAGCTTAAGCCAATTAGCACAGACCGATATGGGCCCAACACAAACTAACCCATGAACTCTTTACACTAACCAAACCCCCACCACATGGGGTACTCGAATAAATACCCCAAACCGAATGTCCAACCAAACCCCTATTCATTATTTCCCAAAAAGCATGTGTCTTCAAAACGAGAACATCATAGAACAAGAACGAATCAGCAAAGGAGCTAGCCACATAAGAGATAAAATCATCTTGAGACTCACAACCATAAATATACAACCTTCAATGCTCACATTTGAGGAGGAAAAACTATTTTAATTACAAGAAAATGAGATCACCACACCTTCTCACAAACCAAGTGGGGTATTCAATTAAAAAATATCACAATGATAAGAAGAGACCTCTACACCTCTTAAAGGAAAATAGAACCTTAAATGACATAGAAGCTACAACAGAGAAATTTAAACCATCATTATTTCAACATTGAAAAAAAAAGTTAAACCATGGCATCTCACACCTAATGATTCCTAACTATGTTAAAGTATTCACTCCAAGACCTATGGTTGGAGCTCTGATGTCTTGAACCATCTGTTGCCCCGCAGTTAGGAGATAACATCCTCCGGTCGAGACTCTTTCTGACCTTGATGCTAGCGGAACCTATCTAAGTTTCCCAAATGGCCAAATTGATGGAAAATCTTAAAAGGATGACGACAAGGAGACATAAAGTACCCAAAATGGACACACCAGAGACAAACAAGAGAAGGAAATGACTAATAGAAGATAGAATTGACAAGAAAAATTGTCTGAGATAGGTTCTTATGGTTCTCTCTCCTCACCGATTGGGGAACCATCTCAAACACCAAAAGAATCAGTCGTTGAACCCTAGACGAAGACCCCACACAAGATAAACTTTAAGTAATTTCACGATGCTACCTCTGGAGAAAATGGAACCAACCCCTTAAAATTCCCAATGTAAGGGTTCACTATCTGTTGGCCTTGCTAGACACTCATGAGCTCTACCACTTCCCTCACCTTCACTTCCTCATATATAAACCATCTGACGAGAGTGGTATTAAACACCTTCAAGGACATCCCATAATGCAATGATGTTAGGATTTCCTCACACACAAATCCAAAGTTTAACCCTCAAATGAACTCGAAACAGCATGAACACTCATAGCTTTTGGAGTTTCCAATAACATGAAAAGACCACTGATTTCAACAAGCCAGTATGCTACCTTCGATAGATCATGATCACCATAGAATATGGACAACAACCGAAATGAATTCAATTCCACCACTCCGCTAAGAGTATAGATATAACCAACAAATAGAATAGACTAACTATAAACATCTTGGAATATTCTTGGTAGAATGCTCAAAAATAAGAGGCACAAAACCGAATCAAAACTCATCATAAATTAAAATTCCACACCTCAATCACAAACTAAAGCTCAAACTCAAATCACTATTTCAACCACAATTCAGTATGTCAAAACCAAGAACCCCCAAAAAATTATTCCAAACACGAAAAGAGAAAACTAAACAATTTCTCACTCTCTTTTCAAAGAATTTAAATTACCCTATTTTTAAAGCATTTTTTGCAAATAGAAGAACATAAATATCAACCATTGGTATTCCATGAAGTCTCAAACATACATATCCATGTGCTAGCTTAAGCACCCATCCACTCATGTCACCAATGTTTCTACTTTCCACTTGTGTAACTCAATATATGTGATCACTCATAGGAATACCAAGGTTCAATTCAAGACACTTATCATTTAAAAAATACATCATTCAGTATAAAGAAAAAATTTCCAACCAATTTTAAAATAACACTATCATTAAAGAAAAATTGTTTCCAAATTACCAAAAAAATTCCATTCACAGTCGAAAAGTGTTAAAAAGTTACCAAAACAACATCCAACACATCTCCCATTTTCCCATTTGAAAACACACATTACTTAAAAAGAAAACCACTTTCCATTTCAAAACCAATTTTCCACTCCAAAACCACAATCCCTTTTGAAAAAAAATATTTTGATGAACCATTTTCATTTTTGAAATCCTCTCAAGTCAGTAAAAAATATTCGCAAACATAACTCGCATCAAAATGTCCAAAAATAAGGGACTAGTGGCTATGCCAAATCGGTAACATGGCTTAGCGGACTATGATCCGAGTGAGCATCCACCACTAGAAGTATCTTGAATAGTGAACTTGAGTCGTACATGGGTCACTACTCCATGCAAGTCCACCACGTAATACTGGCTCACATCCTTTATAATCACTCATCCACACAGACCAAGGAAAATAAAAACGCAAATCCCAGAATACCCCTGGAAACTTGAGTCTTGGGACGGGCAAGGGTTCATGATGTCATTCCTGTACCTATCTCTCGAGTATTGACACACCTAATCCCCAAGATCACATGAGCCTTAGTCCTATTGGAAAGGACACTGTAAGTGCATCTAGGAGACCCGGGATCAAATCCTAGTAGATACATTATTTCCAAGGGGACTATAGCAGTAATGTAGCAGTACTATAGCAGGTACTATAGTGGGAACTGTGTAGTAATATAGAAGGTACTATAGCGGGAACTGTAGCAGGTACTGTTTGGCATTGTAGCAGCTCGGAATATGCCACTATTTGGGCCTTTGAGCCACAGATTTGGTCCCCCGAGTCCTTTAAGGCCTTCGGGCCACTGAGGCCTTTAGGTCAGTAAGTCCTTTGGGCCACCTCAAGGCCTTCGATCCACCTTAAGTGCAGATGAAAACCAGACAACCTACAAAGAACAATCTCTACAAGAAGGATGAGCAAGGATATTTCACCACAGCAGAAGCTAAGCGGATTGAAAGAATGAGAGGGTATGGAACTACCATCGTGGCAAGCCTATGTATGCACAAGAATTCCTATCTGAACCGCCATGCGAAGGTGGAGAGTTGATTTTACGATGAAGATGCTGGGGAGGAGCAGTTCCAAGTAGTTAGTCTGGGTTGTATGTAATGTTTGAAGCATATGGGAAAATGAATTCCTCTAAGGCCTATGGGTCATGTAATACTTATGCCTACGGGCCTTGTAAGGGTTCAACCTCACCCATTGAAAGGTGGATTATCAAAATCAATAAAAAATGAAGGCCTTTAGGCCATTGGATGGACCTAATCCCCAAGATACCTGACACCCCAAATAATAAGGGCCCCCTTTGATACCATTTTTCCATGAACCATCATGGTTCGACCCTGAACAGGTCACCCGAGCCAGTCCGTGATATGGCCCGAAGGACGTTTCTAATCCCCACAGGCTGGAAACTAGTTTCAGGCATGAAAATAAACAAGTTAGTAATGATTTGGCCCCTAAAAAGATTAATAATCATAAACTGAACAATCATATAAATAAAGTAAAATAAACTTAACAACATGGCAGCAGAAAATGAAATAACTGAAGCAACATGACATACCTCAAGTGACCCCATGGGTCACCATAGAACATAAACTACACTCGCTCCAAGAATGATCCAAGACATAAAGTTGTAACTGAAAAGTAAACCAGGCATGAGCACCGAGATTCTTAGTAGGAATTCCAAAATATAACAACACACTATGCCCTTTCTTTTTATATGAAATCCATAACATCCTAGTTTTAAAATAGGACATAATAAAACAATGTTTTTCATTCTTCTCAAATTCAACTAACGAGTTTTCATTTTCAATTAAATAATTTCTCCCCCAATACATTTTCAAAATTGTTTCCAAGCATGCATTAAGATTTTCAAACGAAAGGAAACCAATTTAGATTAAAATATGGTTTCTGAAAATAAGACATCAAGCATGAAACAACTTAAATGAAAAATTACATCATAAGAATCATGTTGAAAATGATCACCATGGGAAATACCTATGGGTAGCTAGCACAAGTGGGACTCTACAGACCTCGTACCTTGGTGAAATGTGGATTAGAAACCACAACCCTCAGAAAACGTGGCTTAAAAACCACAAACCTCATTTACCGTGGCATAGAAACCACAACCCTCAGTCATTCACATGTTTAGTTAGTGCTGTTGCATCAATACTACTAGATGAATCTGGCATAAACCTCTATCGTGTCATCTAACATACTAGTCCTAGTCCACCCACCTGGATACCTAGGTTTCCCATTGTGCTCTATTGAAAGTGGTGGTGAGTTTTCTTTATCAAGCAAACATATATGTACAAATAACTTTCTTTATCCAATAACGATTCAACCTCTCACCATTGTTCTCCCTCCTTAAGCGCATTCCCCCTCTTTCACTTCACAAAATGCATTATCCTCAACATTAAGAACATAATAACACATTAAACATACAAATAATTTTCATAAATCAAGGGGGAATGCCTAAAGAGAGGTTTTTATTTTTTATAAAACATTCTTATGGTGCCAAATGAGCTTAATTACATAAAGAGAACAATTTTTATAACTAACCGGCCAAAAGGACAAACACATTTGGAAATATTCTTACCAATTCAAAACCAATTAGGAAATCAATTTTCAAGAAGAGTCACTTAAGACCAATGGTGTTAGAAATACATTTCAATTTTCAAAACAAAGACATAATAACTTCTAGCAACCACAACCAAATTTCATAGCATGTGTACATAGCATAAATGTCAAACATATTTTTAAAACAAGAAAACAATTATGAAGTTAAAATTAAAGGTATAAGAATAAGGTAACTTACTCAAACATGTTGTTATTTATCGATGACCACTTGAACCGACCATTGGCACATACACGCACATGCATTTAAAAATATAAATATATATACAGCCCCAGATGAATAGCACATATTCCTCACTCCATGAGGGAATGTGTACAAAGAGGGCATATATATATATATACATTCCTTTCCCTATGCATGTACATGTAGGATACCTCGACACCCATGACCCAAAACCATCAAAGCGAGGTCCAACGCAATACACATATAATTTAATAAAACAACTAATTTTTTTTAAACACTCCAAAATTAGCACCATAAAAAATGAATTACACCAAAAATACTCTTTAAACCCCAAACACACACTAAACCATTAGAAAATAAATTTCACACCACTTTCATAACTCATATACCCCATTGTAAATATTAAAAGAAAATCACACAATCAATTTAACCATTTAAAAATGCCTTTTCAAATCATCACATAAACCGAAAACAATTCCAAAACATGTAATTCACTGTTTAAACCATTTACAATTTACATTTAGAAATACACGACAACCCAAACATGCCAAATTATGCATTTCCCTTTAAAAACCTACACCCAAACCCATTTTCACCACAACTTCCCTTGAAAACATGATTCCCACCACTTTAAAAATTAATTAAACCATTTTAAAAATTTATAAATCACCTAAAAGAGGCACAACAAGGTTTTACATGAAATGTTCACCCAAATGCACATTAAGAAACCAATTCCAACCCAAATTCATATCAAATTCTTTCAAAAACTAGCTTCACATCACTAATATCATTCAATAAGACATTTTCCAATTTATAAAAACTAACCAATGAAACAAAACATGCCCTTTTGTAAAAAACACACCCAAATTCCATTTTAAAGTTGAACTCACACCAACACCATACTAAAATATAATATGTAGCCCTTTAATGATCTAATAAAGAAATCACACAAGTCATAAAACACAACTAAGATTTACCAAAAGAATTTATATCCAAAATAGACCTTGTATCGTAAACTCATGCCTTATAAAAATCCAACACAAGTTAATCTATTATAAAAACAACTTTTGTACCCAAAAAAATGCCGACAACTAAAAAATCACAGAACCCCTAAATTAAAATTAAACCACAATGAAGAAATTAAAGTATACCTCCCTGAAAACCATAGATAACCCACCTCCATTGATGGAAGTGGATATAATCAGCCTCGATGGAACCCAGAGAAACCTAAATAACAAGATTCAATCAAAAGAAAACCCCAAACAAATTTAGGGTTTGACCGAATCTATAAAACCCACAAAATCAAGGAAAACCAAAACAAAGGGTTACTCACCAGAGGAGGGTGTGGCCACCAGAGGGAGCGCCGGAGGAGGGCAAGACTGGATGGAGAATGGGGGCTCGTGAATCAGGAGGTCATGCAAGAAAGGGGCCACACGAGGGAGAGGTGTGGCATAAAGAGGTGGGGTGGCGCGATAAGGGTCCGATCGGAGGAGGGTCGCCAACCAGAGGAGGAGGAGGAGGCGCTAGAGGCCCTTGGTTGATGAGGGGGTCGTGCGGGCACTGCGATATAGACAGAGGGAGGGGAGGTCAGGTTTCATGAGAGATATATAAGGAAGGAAGAGGGAAATAAGAACTAAATGAAATAAAGAATAAAGAAAAGAAAATAAGAAGAAAAGTAAAAGAAAACTAACCCTAAAAAAACCTAAATATAATAATAATAATATTATTATTATTAACTTAATAATAATAATAAAATAATAAATAATATTATCATCATTATTATTATTAAATCATCTTCCATTTATTTTATTTCATTCCATTTTGATTTTATTTTAATAAACTTTTAAAATTTAAGAAACCAAAAAGAAAATAAAAATAAATAAATAAATAAAATAATTGTGACCGAAAGATACTGGGACGGGGTGTGACAGAGTACCTAATCACCAGGTTGGAAATATATTTTTTTGAAATCATCCAGATGTGGATTTCTCTTATCTTTTTCTTGTATAGCTTGGCATTCTCATATGCCTCCAAATAGATTTCATCAAGTTCTGACATTTAGAACTTACGCATCTCTTTAGCTGCCTTCAGATCAAAATTTAGGGGTTGTTATGGCCCAGTTAGCTTTGTGCCCCAATTTTACTGGCATATGGCATGGTTTTCCATAAATGAGGTGGAACGAGGACATCTCCAATGGTGTCTTGAAAGCAGTCTGATATGCCCACAAAGCATCGTCTAACTTCTTGGACCAGTATTTCCTCGAAGTGTTCTTCATTTTTTCTAGAATATGCTTGATCTCACGGTTGGAGATATCCACTTGTCCAATGGACTAAGGATGATATGGAATCCACATATGATGCTTCACGTCGTACTTTGACAGTACTACTTTCATCAATGTATTGTCTAAATGGGCCCCTATGTCACTGATCAGCACACAAGGAACATTGAACCTGCTAAAAATCTGTTTCTTTAAAAATCCCATTACTACCGTGGTTGTGTCATGTGTTTTAGTGGTGGCTTCTACCTACATGGATATGTAGTCGACGCAGAATAGAATGTAAGTGTCCCCGAAAGATGGGGAAATGGCCCCATAAAATCTATGCCCCAGACATCGAAGATCTAGACCTCCAAGATGGGGTGTTGGGTCATCTCATCACTATGCCCCACATTACATGTTCTTTCGCATCAATCACAATGGAAAAAAAGGATCGACCATCTCTATCATTGGTGGGCTAGAAAAACCCAAACTACAAGATCTTTGTTATTGTACAGTCTGGCCCATGATGTCCCCCTACTGGTGAGGCATAAAATAATTACATGACTCCATCAACAACAGTTTCCAGGATGCAATGGCGGATCACCCCATCCCCACAATATCAGAATAGTAGATGATCTTCCCAAGAGTACATCTTGACATTAGAGAGGAACCTCTTCTTCTACAGGAAGGAGAGGTTGGGGTGGGTGGTACCTATAACAAGAAAATTTACAATATTAATATTTAAGGGTCTAGGAGATTATTTGACTGAGAAGAGGTGCTCATAAGGGAAATCATCCCCACTCTCAAGATCTTCCTCCTTCTCTAAATGTGGAATCTCTAGTTGGAGAGATGGTCCGCGACAAAGTTCTCGCCCCATTTCTTGTCTCAGATCTCCAGATCAAATTCTTGTAGGAGTAGTACCCATCAGATCAGTCGTGGCCTAGCATATTTCTTGTTCAACAGGTACTTTAGTGCTACATGGTCAGTATAAACAATAACTTTAGATAGCACTAAGTAAGAACCAAAATTTTCAAAAGAGAACACCACTTCAAGCATCTCTTTTTCTGTAGTAGTGTAGTTCATCTATGCCTCGTTGAGAATCCTTCTAGAATAATAGATGGGTCAGAAAATTTAGTAAATTTGTTGGCCTAGGATTTCTCACCCTGTATAGTCACTAGAATCACACATTACTTTAAATTGTTCCTCCTAGTTAAGAGTAATCATCACTGGAGCATCCACCAAGTTTTGTTTCTGGTGCTCAAAAGCAATGGTGCATGTCATAACAAACTCAAAAATGGCATCCTTGGTAAAAACGTTGTTGAGGGGCTGATATATCTTCGAGAAGTCATGAACAAACCTCCTTTAAGAACATTCATTCCCCAAAAAGTCGCATATGGATCTAACAGAAGTCATAATAGGAAGTTGTGAAATGACTTCTATCATTACAGGGTCCACCTCTATCCCCTTCACGAAGATTCTGTTTCCAAGGACGATGCCACTTTTCACCATGAAATGACACTTTTCTCAGTTCAAAACTAGGTTAGTGTTCTCACATCTTTCTAGAACCAGCTCCAGGTGCTGCAAGAAAGTGGTGAATGATTTTCCGTAAACAGAAAAATCATCCATGAATACATCCAAGATCTATTCCTCCATGTCATTCAAGATAGCCAGTATGAATTGTTGGAAGGTGGAGGAAGAGTTTCACATGCCAAAGGACATCCTTCAATAAGAAAATGTACCGTAGGGGCATGTAAATGTTCTCTTCTCTTGATCCTCAGGGGGGATGGAAATATGATTGTAGCCGGAATAGCTATTGAGGAAGCAGTAAAAGTTGTGCCCCGCTAGTCTCTCTGGAATCTGATCGATGATGGGTAGGGGAAATGACCATTCCTCATGGATTCATTCAGATTCTTGTAGTCTGCACAGACTCTCCAGCCCATGACAGTGTGTGTGGGGATGATCTCATTCTTATCATTCGATATAACAGTGATGCCCCCTTTTTGAGTACCACTTGCAGGGGACTCACCCACAGACTATCTAGGATGGGGTATATGATTCATACATCCAGTAATTTGATTATCTATTTCTTCACAACTTCCTTCATGGGGGGGTTCAGGCGTCGTTGTGGTTGCTGAGATAGATTCTCTCCTTCGAGCAGCGCCTTGTGGGAGCAAATGTTTGTGTTGATGCCCTTTACATCTGCCATTGTCCACCCAATAGTGTTCTTCCACCTCTTCAAAACCTGTAGAAGTGCATCCTCCAGTTATTGTGATCTTATTTCACTAATTATGATGGGAAATGTATAATGGTCTCCCAAATACTCGTACTTTAGAGAAAACGGAATAATCTTTAGTTATAGTGCAGGTGCCTTTTGAATCGAAGGTACAAGTGGTTGCGCCTCTTCCTACTCTATAATATTAGGTCTAATAGCACGTTGCCACTAGTGGCCGCCCTGATATTCTAGGAATCTCATGTCCTATGGTGGTTCATCAACTTGAATTTCTGGAAAAACCAAGTCATATAACGGAAAAGAACATACCAGATCATCCACTTCTATGCTCAAGTGATCATCCACGATGGTCCCTGCATAGCATCCCTCATGCTCTTATAATGATGCTTTCTTTATGGCTTTGAGGATGATGTAGGAGACTCTTTTGTATCCTTCTCTAAAAATATTCTCCCCCTAGTGTACACCAATCAATACCTTCCTAGTGGCTTGGTAAGGCCTTCCTAAAATGAGAGGTGCCTCTTGGTCTTCCTCTATGGCAAGGATGATGAAATTAGAGGTGAGGATTAGCCTTCCCACCTTGATAAGCACGTCCTCCAGTATCCCCTTCATATATTTGATGGATCGTTCAGTAAGCTAAAGGGATACTCGGGTAGGCTTCAGAACATTTATCCCTAGCTTCTTAAAAACTCTGAAGGGCATGAGGTTGACATTGGCCCCTATGTCATAGAGGGCCTTCCCAAACTCACATAGTCCAATAGTTCATGGGATAGTGATGCTACCAGGGTCTTGGAGCATGGTAGGAATCCAATGTTGTATGACTGCTGATCACTCCTTGGTCAGGGAAATGGTGCCCAGATCCTCCATCTTTATTTTTTCGAGAGGATCTTCTTCTTTGTATACGTGGGAATCTGTGTCAGTTTCTCTACAAAAAAATGTTCAAGTGAAACATCCTAAATACTTCAATAAACATTTCTAACTGGTGGTCCAACATTATTTGATTCTTCATTTTTTGGTAATGGTAGGGCGGGCTCAAAGGGTTTGACAACCTCATTTCCTTTACACTGTGAAGCCTCTTTTGGTGGGCCATTAGATGAGGAGGGGTCTATAGTTGTACATTCTTCATTAGAAGGGGTGTAGGTGCACCTGGTTATGCCAGTTCCTTATGTTGGATCTCCTTTCTGCTCCGTAGTGTGACGACATGGGACTCCTCCCTCAGGTTCTTCTCAGTGTTACCTGATATTATATCGGGATTCCTTCCCAAGAGTTAGTTTTCCATCTATCTAATTTGGTTCTCCATGCCTCAAATAGAAGCCTCTAGATTATGTAATCTGGTCTCAATAGTATATTTAAACTTGTTCATGAGATCCTCTAATCTTTAATAGTTCTCCTACTAAGGTAGTTTTGAAACTGGTAGAGGTCGTGGCTACCACGGCTGCTATGGGAGAGAGTTTTGATACCCTTGATATCGATAAGAGCCTTGTGGGGGCTGTTATTACCTCAGGTTCTAGCTCTGATATTGAGGATGACCGTAGCTGGGAGGTTGCTGGGGTGGAGAATTATTCTCTTTTTGGCCCTATCTTGTGTTCTTTTTATCTTTCCATGCTTGGTTCTGGTACTATTGGTACCAGTACGGCCCTCAGTATTGAGAAACATAGCTCACCTGTCTCATCGAAGGGTTGACTATAGGTCTCAGATTCTACTTTTGTGGGGGATTTTGATGCACCTGGTTTTTGTATACATTTCCACATGCTTTATTGAAAATTAGAACATTTTTTCAGAAAATACCTACTATATAGTGGGTAAATACTTTGATTTTGGTGATCATTTACATTTTTAGATGGTTTCTGGCCAAACACAAAAACTGGGGGAAAACTAAGCAAAATTCCAAACAACACTGCATGTACATTTATACATGTGGTGTACATTTAGACTCAAACACGGATTTTATAGGCCAAGTTCATGTCCAAGAATCCAAAATCCTACACATGTCATATACATAATTTACATTCTGTGTATCCTCTTCTAGAAGAGGTTGGTGGATGAGAAAAATTCTACATGCCCATGTTGTCGGCTGACTGATACATGCAATGTACACCAATATACATGTCATGTGGACCTTCTAGAAGTGGTTGGTGGCCGATTAATTAGAGTAAAAAATGTGTGTGGTAGATCTACACACCGTGTACCTCCACTTACCAAGAAGTGTCTTGTTTCATGCCAAAGACTACAAGTTAGGACACCCACCGGTGGAGAAAAAATGAGAAAAACGCATTGACACGACTACACGGACTTTACTTTTGATACACTCCATGTTCTTTTGTTTTCTATAAATAGAGTCCTTGGACATCAGTTTGTGGGGTGATTAGAGAGGATCTAAAGGAAGGATGTTCTGCTGCTCTTCTACCGTGCTACTGCCATTCCACTACTCCGTCATTCCACCATTATACCAAAGAATGCATCTATCTTTGAAGTTTCTGTGATGACCACATCAGGTATCAAGGGTCCTATTTTCATCTTTTATTATATGTATAACTAAACACCCAGTGTGTTGGGGTTGGCGGTTATGAAAGAGTTTTAATTTGAATTAATTATTATGATTGTGGTTGTTCTGTTTAACCTTTCTTATTCTTCTTCAATTTTTTCTTTTTATCACGGAAAATTCAGATCTGGACCAAGGGTAGAATTTTCAGGGACTCAAAAGAAGAATGATGATGAATACATTCATGATCATTAGAAGTATTCACTGACTCAAAAATGTACTAATATAAACAAACAAATATGAAACAATGACTACCAGAACAAGGATTCAGTTTCCTCAGTTCTAGACATAAGTTAACCAAACCAAAGGAACCTTGTTATAATTGAAACCCATAGTGTTGGGTTGTCATGAACAACAAAACCTCATAATAAATTATATTTAATAAAAACCCTCTTAAAAAACCACAACCCCGACACATTTCTCCCCATATTTTCATCAAAACCAAATTCTTGTGATTTTATTTATCCTTTAAGTAGTTTACTAAGAAATTAAAATCCATTCATCTTTTCATCAAGACCTTAAAAATCGAATCTAAATTCAGTACACTTCACTAGATCATGTAAAAAATAAATAAGCAAAAAAATAACTTCTTTCCATGTGGATCGACCCCTTACTGGAAATATACTTCTTAGACTTAAACAATTTGGGACACCGATAACATAACTTCAGTAAAACGACCACCAGTTATGTAAGTCCTAGGGGTGTGGAGTGAACCCACCTCATCCGAGTAGCAGGAATTTAAAGTTCCAAGCACCATCATCCTCAGCACATTATGTTAAACTATGGCCTCTCCCCATGCATCATACACGGGGTCCCCATCTCAGACATTCTCTACACCCGCTCATCTCCACGAGAGTGAGATCTTCTTCACATGGAATGAGATCCTCTCTACTATAGCAGTACATGTTCGCGGGGAAGGGAGACCATATTGGTTTAATCCCCTAGCCTTTCTTGCAAGAGGAAACACCACTCCTCCTCCTCTCTTCTTCCATTCCAAAGACCAGAGGAGAGATGGGAACAAGGACCCTTTCTCTCCCTTCCCTCTCCCTCTAGGCTTGGTCGCCACCGGGCCTCCATCCAGGAGTAAGTCCTAATATCCATCTCTCGAGGCTGCTAACCACGTGTAATCCACCATTTCCTCTTTGGGTCTCTAACCACATGTAAGCCCCATTCCTCTTCCCATAGACACACCTGTCATAATGTGATCATTAGCTCTTTCCTGCCTCTTGTTTCTCACACCAAGATTGATTCACATGGGATTTGAGTAAGCATCGACCATGACATCCTCTCTTCACTTCCTTAGCGTGTAAGCCAATAATCATCCCAATCTACATAGACTTTGATTCTTTCCAAGCTAAGGTACATAGGAAGTCTCCCCGAGGTTCAAGACCAACACCTACTTGTCCAAACCCCTTCACATCGGTTCACCTTCATCCAACATGATGTCAAACTATATCCACCATACTGAACTACGTGGACTTTAATCTTTTCTAGGGAAAGGTATATAGAAATCCTCCCTGAGTTTCAATCCCAACACCTACTTTTCCTTACCCCTTCAAGTCAATTCACCTTCGTCCCACATGATGTTAAACCATATCCACCATACCGAACTACGTGGACATTGATCCTTTCTGAGGTAAGGTACGTAGGAAGCCTCCCTGAGGTTCAAACCCAATAGTTACTTGTCATGACCCCTTCAATTCTGTTCACCTTCATCCCACCTGATGATAAACTATATCCACCATACCAAACTACATGGACTTTGATCCCTTCTAATGATAGGTACGTAAGAATACTCTCTGAGGTTCAATAATGACACCCATCGGTCTCAACCACATTACATCATTTCAACCTTCGTCCCACATGACGTTAAACTGTATGCCCCTTTTCATCCCTCAATACATTAAACTGTACCAATTAGAACTATGTTAGTTTTGATCCCTGTCTCCCAGACAAGGTACATAGGAAGCCTCCATAAGGTCCAACCTCAATCAACAGTAAGCTATTGTGATTCCCAACTGGTGGAAAGCCGTTGTGTTTCCCAACCGACGGTAAGCCATTGTGTTCCCCAACTGATGGTAAGTCGTTGTGTTTCCCAACCGATGGTAAGACTTTGTGTTCCCCAATCAGTAGTAAGTCATTGTGTTTTCCAACCAATGGTAAGTGGTTGTGTTTCCCAACCAATGGTATTCCATTGTGTTTCCCAACCAATGGTAAGCTGTTGTGTTTCCCAACTGATAGTAAGTCGTTGTATTCCCCAATCGATGGTAATCCATTGTGTTCCAAAATTATCGATAAGTGATTGTGCCCTAGCCAGTTGTAAGTCTACGTCATCCCCACACGATGGTAAGCCATTGTAAGAAAAACTATGCGAGTTTGATCCATGTCTCGTAGCAATGGTATGTAGAAAACATCCCTGAGGTTCCACCCCAAACACTGGTAAACTTTGGTGTCCCTCTTATTGGTACCCACATCTCTGGTCCTCCCCTCAGGCATTAGACCGACTCTCAGGCTGTAACCATATGTAAGCCCCAGTATATCACTGGGTTTTTGTCCCATGTGACACCCTGATTCTGTACCCCCACCCTAAACTAAGTGGACTTTGATTCCATACCATGGGTATATATAGAAATCATTTTTAAGGTTCAATCTCATCACCCATGTCGCATCCTGGTCTCTCCCTTGAGCCTCTGTGTTCTGAGAAGATTATGTCCCAACATAAAGGTTCAATTTCCTCTTAGTCCCATCCATGTGTCCATTCTCACAGGCTACCCTCTCAGGTGTCACAACACCCACCGAACTACATGGACTTTGATTCCCTCCCACAGGGATATATAGGAATCCTCTCTGAGGTTCAATACCAACACTACTATCACCTTCATGACGGTTCCATATCATTATTCATCCACTCTGAACCATCTGTATCCATCCCGATTCTTACCCAGGATTCCATATCCTAGTAATATCATGTCGCCCGCCTTCTAGTCCCTCCTAGTAGTAATCGGGCTACTAACCATGTGTTAGCCCCAACATTAGTGTTCCCTCTAAGGGTTTCACCCATATGATCCACTCTTGTTAGTATTCTAATCAGTATGATTCATCTCTTCTAGATGTAAAACTTGCGTAATTCCTTATGTTAAACATGGGAAGATGAGGAAAACCTCAAATACATGCCTATGGAACAAAATTTTCCACAATCGATGTGGGATGCCTTGGGCTTCGGTACCCTTGAGAAGCCCTATCATAAGAGGAATCAACCCAGATGCGTTAGTGTTCTAGTGTCCAAATACACCAGCAATGTCCAATGTGACTAATCCAAAATCCAAAGGTTGTTTCCCTGGATGGACCACTTGGAATGTCACAACAGAAGAAGCTTAATTAACCATTATCCATGAAGATGTGGCCCTGGGAATAGTTTCACAAACAATGTCTTAAGTCTATAATGGAGACTCAGACTAGGCAACGAGTTCCATGGAGGAATCCATGGAAGGAGGAACCAACATCCCATCATCCTGTTTTGATCAAGGAGAAAATCTCTCGAACTAAGGAATTAAAGTTCCCCACCTTTGGAAAGTGGGAATGTAGGGCAACAGCTATGCATCCTCCTCTAAGAGACGGATGCGTGCCCCAATGAAAGTGTCGGAAATAGAAATGGTGAACCCGACATGAAATTATTCTCCTCAATATGGAGATTAGTAGCATTTGATACATCAGTGGATTGATATGTCATTGAATCTATGTATTTTGCGCCATGTCCCGCAAAGAAAATAGTTGGCCAGGTGTGAAACTCACCATAAATTGGGGAATTTGAATGTTGGACTTCCCGGTCTATGATGTTGTCAGCGTGGATCCTTCTTAACAACCATGGAAGACGGAATGGTGCTGGGGAACTAGGCGTCGCTTTCCTTCTTTCAACACTGATGATTATACCTCCCTGCTTTACATGACTCAAGATTATTTGATAGAGAACCAATCACCACCCAACCACCGACGCAGGGGTAAGGGGAACGTCAATGCAACAATCCTATGTGGCCTTATCACCCCCATGGTATCCTCCACGTCCACAAATGCAGGGCTCTCATGCCCCATCTACCCATTTGAAATCATTCAAAGAAGGGTAATAAATGACCCTGTACGACAATACAAGGAAGAAGGGATTATTCAAACCCTGAATATGGACTGAAAAGACTTAGAAGCTTCTATTCCTTGTCACCACCACTGCGCCCAAGAGCCGCGCAGGGAGACACTACTCCCCACTCCGATGTATAATTGTTTCGGAAGCCTCTCCCTGGAATGCATCAATGACTCCCTCCCCTACTCCAATGAGGTGAGGGATGTATGGTTAAATCCAGCTAGAATATCATCCCAGGGTCTCCCAAGGAGGGCTCCCACTATACCCCGTCAACACCGCCACCTGTCCCCAAGAGCTGAGGAACAGGTAAGCTATATTCCTGAACCATCATCTCCAATCTGGTTGACCCAACACTAGTGTAGGGTGCAGGACAAGGAGGACGCCCGCCGAGGGGAATCAACATCAACGGCTAATGTGGCTCATGCCACCACTGACACATACCATCAGTCCTCTTTTTATGTCAAGCAGGGGACTCGTATGTTCGACCGAGATTATGGTCCCAACAACCCCACTAGCAGGCTGGGTCGACTCTCCTGGTCACTGACATAGGTATAGCCCGTTGTGGGCCAACCCACGGTAAAGATACCCATTACAGAGGTCCTCCTCATACCATCACCAATGAGAGCTCAGGTCCATCCCACTCCCAAGATCATCTTGGAGGTACTCCCCATGCCTGCTTCAATCCGAATGAAGTTCCACCCTGCTACATTGACACCCAGTACGGAAGCCTCTTCTGGACCCACAACCACATGTATGGATACATTCCTCCTTTCACAGGTCGCATGTGTGAAGATGTTACATGTCCGGTCAACCTTCGGTGTGAGGGTCTCCCCCATGTTCTTACTACAGCCGATGAAGGTCCTCCTCATCACAAAAATTGTAGAAGGGGAGGTTTTCCTTGCTTCATGGGTACCCAACATGGAGATCCTACCCGTGTTTAGTTCAACCAGTATGAGGACCTTCCTTGCACCGATGCTGCCAAAAAAATAAGCATGGAGTCCCTACCCATAATCCTTCCAACTCTAGCAGAGGCCCTACCTGCCCAAGAACTTACCATGGAGATTCCCTTCATGCGTCAGCTAGTGGACACAGAGGTCCTCCCCATGTTCCCTTCGACATCTGTCCAGGTGCTCCTCGCACCCCAACTCACACAAGCGGAAGTCCTCTCTACCATGATTTCAATTCGGTCGATGGTCCAACTCAATCCAAAAATATACCCTCTTCTGAAGAGCCATCACGTGGAAGGAGGGTGGGTCGCTAACACCGAAAAAAGAGTGCTAAGAAGATTCATACTGCAATTGATCATTTCTAGTTCATGGATTCCGAGGAGGAATGTTATTCGGAAATGGAACCCTCACCTCGATCCATTATGTCATGGGTCGGGGCAGGAACATGACGTATCAGCCTCATCCTTCCAGAATGTGAGGTCCCCCAGATTCCCAATTCCCTCCATAGAAACATCTGGGAGGAGGAATATTTGGACCCTTCCCAAGGCTTGTCCGCAAAATCCTCTCTACCATCCAGAAGTTCATTATCTACTTCGACCAGAGACCACAGAGAGCTATTCAAGGGACCGATAGAGGTTGAATATCAGCCTGACCCACCATCTTTAACTACAACCCCCACATCGGAAACTATGGTTTATAGCCCATCCTACCGAGATATGGTAGATCATTTGTCACATTCATTGCAGGACAGCTGGAGATGCGGTGTCTTTTTAGCTCGTTCCCTATATTCTCCACCGGTCAGCCGACCATCTCATCATTCTGCTTCTCTACCACTACAGTTCCCCCCGCCTCCCCCAGTTGATGAGTGGGGAAACCAAGGGCCATATCCCGAGTCTGAGCTGAGGATATTTTGGGACATCCTCATAGTGGATCATTTCTCAGAAATGTTCCATCCAATTTTGGCTGCAAACATCAGTGTGCCAGAATCGCTTACTCAGGAGGAAGTCACATGCTTTCGCCAGACTCTCTGGGTGATGAAATTTTGTCTCTTTTTTTTAGTGAGTGTCTTATCCCAAAAGTTAGGCACACTTTGAGGACATTGTCTAGAAATATCATATGGTCAACTTGGCTGCACTCCCAGTGGCCCAGCGTCCTGAGTCATCTGGTCGCTACCAGACCCTCCAGCAATGATGCATTATGATCTTTAACGTGCTCCGCAGAATTATCAAGGAGGCCTCCCCCCACGTTTAGGTCCATAGTTATGGATAGTATGTTTCCCTCCACTTTAGTTCTATCCAGCGCCAGTCTGATTTTCCTAGTGATATTGAGGATAAGCCTCCTGGTAGACTCGTAGTAAATATGGTCGATCTATCATAGGGGGAGAATGATTTAGAGCACCTTGACGAGAACTTACCCCCGGGGTGAGTTCCACAACTCTTTTATCCATTGGGAAGGGTTACTTGCCATCAAAGTAATTTATTGGGTCTTCCTGTACCTACCAAGTCATTAGCCCTCAGTCGGAATCCCAATAAGGGCAAAGAACATCTTGGGGTCGTCAAAACCTCTGACCCATTTGGCTCAGTGCAGGAGATGGGGGATGATCCCGAAAAATCAATGTTGCGTCAACAGCTCACAGGGCACAAGGATATTGTAACGACCTGAAAAATATAATTCTTTAATTTATGGATCTCATTTTTCCTAATAAATTTTTATTATCTGTTACAATAAAAGCACATCAAATTACTTCAGTCCCAAATTTTAGTTTTCAAAAATGATACAATTATTATAACAAATTAAGGTGTATGGATTAATGATTATTTTAATTAAATAGAATAATTAGAAAAACCTATTTTTAAATTTAAATGATAAAATAATTTAACTTTTTTTATGTTATAAATTTCACTATACAATTTCACTATTCATTTTCTATTCGCTATTATTTTTAATAACATAATATTTTCATATTTAAAAGTCAAATTTCTTATACTTAGATAATTATTATGGCTAAATAAACATCATTTTTGAATTCCAAATGTCAAAATTAACCTAGTACGATTTTTTAGAAATTTTCTACGAATATTCAATTTGATGAATAATATTTTTTTGAATAGTGTTTTTTTATGAATAGTATTAAAATATTTTATTATTAGATAACTATTTTTGTGAAATGAATTTCAAAAAATGGTCTTCTATAATTGTGATCAGTATAAAATTTAGAGTCTAATGAGATCAACCTAATTTTTAATGAATTATAATGTATAAATAGAAACATACCCATATGAATAGTAATGAATAGTAAATTGAACAAAAAAAAGAAACTTCACCCATGAATTTATAAATACATTTTAGACATTTTAAAAGTGAAAGAAATGATCATAGTTTAAGTCTCGGTATTTTTGTATGTCATAGATATTTTATTTAAAATTTTATAATTAATTTTACAGTTTAAAATAGACATTTATTTTCATAAAATTTAATCAAAAAAATTTAATTTATTGTCTTATGGTTATACGATAATTTTATAAGACCTTGATTGCTTTCTTAAGGTGTTACAAAATGAGTTATAGTTTTAAAGTTGTATTTCTAGAATAAATAATGATTTTATTTAAAAATTAAATTAAAAGTATTTAGAAAATTATTTTCATAATATGGTGTTCATTTTTTAATTCAAATCATCGATATAAGGTTCGAGTGAAGTTTTGGGATTTTTCTGAAAATATTGATTTTCAGTGAATATTAAAAATTCAGTTTTGAGTTTTGGGTGTTTAATGACATCATTAATGATGTAAGCTATCTAGATGAATTATGAATAGTGAGATATTCTATAAGGTTTCTCAAGTGGCCAATACCATGGGAAAATACCATGGGCAAGCCCATGGTTTTGCAAATACCACTGATGAGGTGTCCATTAAAAATTAATAATTTATTCTCTCACTTTTCTGATAAATACCAATCCATTTCCACCATTCATTTCATTCCAAAATCCTCTTTAATGAATTTCTGGTCTCCTTACCTTCCAAGGAGTTCTCCCAAGGTTCCCTCAAGCCTCCCAAGGTCATGACCTTCAAGCTTTTGAAGTTACTTTTCTAGGTATGGGAGCCTTTCACCCTCTTCTTTTAAGTCATAACTTCCTTTATGTTATGTCTTATAGTTCCATTTTATTATGAGGGGGATGGTTCTTCTATATCTTTACTACTATCCATTTCATTTCCAAATTATGAGAGAGCCTTTCTACTCTCATCAACTGATTTTATGAATTTTTATGTGACGTTGTTGGGCTGCCGAATTTTTTGTGAAAGAAATCACATCTTCTCTTTCCTTTCAAGTTTCCTTTTCATGTTGTATGACATTCAAATATCCATACCATGTTCTTATCTCCATGTTATTATTTCATTATATATTATTATGAGTTATTTATGAGTGGGTTACCCTTGTACCCTCCTTTTTTAATGTTTTCTAAAATGTTTTTATGTAGCCGTTATGCTGCAGAATTTTCGTCTCAAAATATCACTTTTTTTCTTCTCAAGAAATTCTCTTGTACTATTTATATTAATACCCAATTCTATTTTAATTCCCAGGAGTATTCATAAATTCATAAAATTTAACTATTTGATTCTGGAATTGACATAAATATAACCCTCACTCATTTTCCATGGCTAATAAATGACATAATGATCTTATTTTTATGTACTTTTTAAACATCATGATTTTCACATGAAAACCATTTTATTTGATTCTATATGGATTATTTATGAAATGTTTGATGAAATGTTTCACGATACCCTGGTGAATAACCTTGGTAATGTTTATGACACCTTGGGGATGAACCTTGGAGATAAGTTCATGAATGTCTAAATTAAATGTTGTAGCCACATATTCATGTTATAGTTCAAGTTATTTTCATTATGAAATGACTCTACTTCCATTTCTCATGTCTTTATGTTTTTTTATCATGTTCTTATTGATTTAACAAGTAAATTGATTCCCTTGTTTTCCTTACTAGGCTTTATGCTCACCCTTTCCTTTGATGTATGTCTCTAGGTTATGAGATGCAGTAATTGTACATATGATGAACCTATGATGATGCCTTACAAGTGTATTAGAAGGATGTTTTATTTTTTTTCATGTATTATGTTCCATATTTCCAAGACACTAATCCCAAAACATCTTTCGATATGTTAAATTTGTATTATTTAAAGATAAGTTATTTAATAAAAATTTGGGATTCCATAATTGGTATCAGAGGATGGTTTAGTTATTTTTTAAAATTATGATATACAGTTTTTTGGAGGAACCCTATAGAAATGTTTAAATATAAGAAAACTTCCTGTTATTTTGGTTAAATATTATGTAAGTGATTTTCAAACAAATAAATCTCTGTCTGGATACAAACCAGTGGATGTGGCTATGGCACAGATGTACCTAGGAGTGAATACTCTGACAAGGAGTTTTGGGCTTGACCCGGGGTACCCTAGAACACGAAAACGTGCCTTAATACACTCCTGGTTTGACACTCCTGGGGGATATGTTTGGTTAATCACAATGTTTTTATGAATCATTATCAAGGATTTATAAAAAATTAAATTGTTATTAAAGAATAATATTTTTTTAATTATGATTTTTAATACATTAAGTTACTTAATAATTATACGATTCATAATAGTAACAAATTTCTAATCACAAAAAATTGTGTGGACGCAATTTCTTTAAGGGGGGAAGAATGTAACGACCTGAAAAATATACTTCTTTTATTTATGGATCTCTTTTATCCTAATAAATTTTTATTATGTTTTACAATAAAGCACATAAAATTAATTTAGACCCAAATTGTAGTTTTCAAAAATGATATAATTATTATAAAAAATTAAGGTATATGGAATATTGATTATTTTAATTAAATAGTATGATTAAAACACCAGTATTTAATTTTAAATGGAAAAATAATTTTATTTTTTTATGTTATAAATTTCACTATGCAATTTCACTATTCATTTTCTATCCGCTGTTATTTTTAATGACTAAATATTTTTATATTTAAAAGTAAAATTTTGCATACTTAGATAATTATTATGGTTAAAAAACATCATTTTTGAATTCCAAATGTCAAAATTAACCTCATATTATTTTTTAGAAATTTTCTATAAAGTTTCAATTTGATGAATATAATTTGATGAATAGTGTTTTTTTATGAATAGTATGAAAATATTTTATTATTAAATAATTTTTTTTTTGTGAAATGATTTTAAAAAAATGGTCTTCTACATTTGTGATCAGTAAAAAAATTTAGAGTCTAATGAGATCAAATTAATTTTTAGTGAATAGTAATGTATGAATAGTAACATAACCGTATAAATAGTAATGAATATTAATCGACCAAAAAAATAAACTTCACCCATGAATGTATAAATACATTTTTGACATCTTAAAAGTGAAAAAACGGTCGTAGATTAAGTTTTGGTATTTTTGTATGTCATAGATATTTTATTTTCAATTTTACAATTAATTTAATAATTTAAAATGGAAATTTATTTTCATAAAATTTAATCATAAAAATTTTCTTTATTATCTTATTGTTATACGATAATTTTATGGGACCTTGATTACTTTCTTATGGTGTTACAAAATGAGTTATAGTTTTAAAGTTGTATTTTTGGGATAAATAATGATTTTATTTAAATCATAAATTAAAAATATTTAGAAAATTATTTTTCATAAAATTTAGTTCATTTTTGAACTCAGAGCATCGATATTAGGTTAGAGTGAATTTTTGGAATTTTTCTGAAACAGTTGATTTTCAGTAAATTGTAAAAAATACAGTTTTGAGTTTTGTGTGTTTAATGACATAATTAATGATGTAATAATGATTTAATATTTCTGGTAGACTTATGGATAGTCATATATTCTATGAGGTGTCCTAAGTGGCCAATACCATGGGAAAATACCCTGGGAAATCCTATGGTTTTGCAAATACCACTGATGAGGTGTCCCTTCAAAAATTAATAATTTATTCCCTCAGTTTTCCTATAAATACCAAGAGATTTCCCCTATTAATTTCATTCCAAAATCCTCCTCAACTAATTTCTGGTCTCCTTACCTCCCACGGAGTCCTCTCAAGGTTCCCTCAAGCCTCCCAGGGTCCCTACCTTCAAGATTTTAAAGTTAGTCTTCAAATTAAGGAGACCTTTCACCCTCTTATTTTAAGTCATGACTTCCAATATGTTATGTCTTATAGTTCCATTTTATTATGATGGGATTAGATTATAGACCCTTTACTCTCTCATCAATTGATTTTCTTAATTCTTATTTGACGTTGTTAGGCTGCCGAATTTTTCATAAAAGAAATCGCATCTTCTCTTTCCTTTCATGTTTCCTTTTCATGTGGTATGACATTCAAATATCCCTACCATGTTCTTATCTCCATGTTATTATGACTTTGTACTATATTATGAGTTATATATGATTGGGTTACCCTTCTACCATCTCTTTTTAATGTTTTCTAAAACATTGTTATATAGCCATTATGTTGCAGATTTTTCGTCTCAGAAATCTCTCTTTTTTTTATTCTCAATAAATTCTCTTGTATTATTTAAATAAATCCCGAATTATATTATAATTTAAAGGGATGTTAATCGATACATAAAATTGATCTATTTGATTCTGGAATTGAAATTCATATAACCCTCACTCCCTTTCCATGGGTTATAAATGATATAATGATCTTATTTTTAAGTACTTTTTAAACATCACGATTTTGACATGAAACCCATTTTCTTTGATTCTATTTGGGTTATTTATGAAATGATTTATTATGATCTATGTGGATCACATTAAAGTAAATACATATTAAGGGTGTGATCTGATAGCACTCCAATGCATTGGGTAAAGAATTAATCTCTAGAGACGACAAGTTTCACAATACCTTGGTCAATAACCTTCGTAATATTTATGACACCTTGGGGATGAACCTTGGTGATATGTTCATGAATGTCTAAGTTAAATGTTGTATCCAAATATAAATTTTATGATTCAAGTTTTTTTCATTATGAAATTCCTCTACTTACATTGCTCATATCTTTATGTTTTTTTTATCAAGTTCTTATTGACTTCACAAGTAAACCAATTCCCTTTTTTTCTTACTGGGCCTTCTGCTCACCCTTTCCTTTGATGTATATCTCTAGATTATGAGATGAAGTAATTATATATAGTATGAACCTATGATGAGTCCTTAAAAGTGTATTAGAATTATTTTTTATGTTTTTTTCTTGTATTATGTTCCCGATTTCCAAGACACTAAACCCAAAAGATCTTACAATTTGTTAAATTTGTATTTTGTAAAGAAAAGTTATATAATAAAAATGTGGGATGCCATAATTGGTATCAAAGGATGGTTTAGTTATTTGTGGAAATTAGGATATAATTTTTTTTGGAAGAACCCTATATAAATGTTTAAAAATAATAAAACTTCCTCATATTTTGGTGAAAAATTAAGTAAGTGGTTTTCGAAGAAGTAAATCTATGTCTATATACGAACAAGTGGATGTGGCTCTGGCACAGATATACCTAGGAGTGAATACTCATATAAGGAGTTTCGGGCTTGACCTAGGGTATCCTGGTACATGACAATGTGCCTTGCTACACTCCTGGTTTGACACTCCGAGGGGATATGTTTTGTTAATCATAATCTTTTTATGAATCGTTATGAAGGATTTATAGAAAATTAAATTTCTATTAAAGAATAATATTTTTTTTAAGTGTGATTTTTAATACATTAAATTACTTTATAATTAGAAGATTCATAATAGTAACAAATTTATAATAAAAGAAAATTGCGAGGACGCAATTTCCTTAAGGGGGGAAGCATGTAACGACCCGAAAAATATACTTCTTTTATTTATGGATCTCTTTTCTCCTAATAATTTTTTATTATGTTTTATAATAAAAGATCATCAAATTACTTCAGACCCAAATTGTTGATTTCAAAAATGATATAATTATTATAAAAAACTTAAGTTATGGGGAATAATGATTATTTTCATTAAATAATATGATTAAAAACACCTGTTTTTTAATTTAAATGATAAAATAATTTTACATTTTTTATGCTTTAAATTTCACTATGAAATTTGACTATTTATTTTCTATCCGCTATTATTTTTAATAACTAATGATTTTCATATTTAAAAGTCAAATTTCTCATACTTAGATAATTATTATGGTTAAATAAACATCATTTTTGAATTCCAAATGTAAAAATTAACCTAGGATGATTTTTTATAATTTTTTTACGAAGATTCAATTGGATGAATATCTTTTGATGAATAGTTTTTTTTATTAATAGTATAAAAATATTTTATTATTAAATAATTGTTTTTGTGAAATGATTTTCAAAAAATGTTCTTCTACAGTTGTGATCAGTAAGAAATTTAGAGTAATGAGATAAACATAATTTTTAGTGAATAGTAAAGTATGAATAGTAACATAAATGTATGAATAGTAATGGATAGTAATCGACCAAAAAAAAGAAACTTCACCCATGAATGTATAAATACATTTTAGACATCTTAAAAGTGAAAAAATGATCATAGTTTAAGTTTTAGTATTTTTGTATGTCATAGATATTTTATTTACAATTTTATAATTAATCTAATAATTTAAAATGGAAATTTATTTTCATAAAATTTAATCATAAAAATTTACTTTATTATCTTACGGTTATACGATAATTTTATGGGACCTTGATTAGTTTCTTAAGGTGTTACAAAATGAGTTATAGTTTTAAAGTTGTTTTTTTGGAATAAATAATGATTTGATTTAAAAAACAAATTAAAAATATTTAGAACATTATTTTCATAAAATGTAGTTCATTTTTTAATTCAGATAATTGATATTAGGTTAGAGTGAATTTTTGGGATTTTTCTGAAACATTTGATTTTTCGGTGAATAGTAAAAAATACTGTTTTGAGTTTCGGGTGTTTAATGACATCATTAATGATGTAAAAATGATGTAAGATTTTTGGTCGACTTATTAATGGTGGGATATGCTATCAGGTATACCAAGTGGCCAATACCATGGGCTAATACCATGGGAAAGCCCATGGTTTTGCACTTACCACTGATGAAGTGTCCCTTGGAAATTAATAATTTATTCCATCACTTTTCCTATAAATACTAGTCCATTTCCCCCATTCATTTCATTAAAAAATCCTCCTTAACGAAGTTATAGTCTCCTTACCTCCCAAAATGTCCTCCCAAGGTTCCCTCAAAACTCACAAGGTACCGACCTTCAAGCTTTCGAAGATAGTATTCAAGGTAAGTGAAACTTTCACCCACTTCTTTTATGTTATTACTTCCTATTTGCTATGTCTTATAGTTCCTTTTTATTATGAGGGGAATTGTTCTTATATATCATTACTACTTTCCATTTCATTTCCAAATGATGAGAGACTCTTTCCTCTCTCATCTATTGATTTTCTGAATTTTTATGTGACGCCATTATGCTGCCGAATTGTTTCTAAAAGAAATCACATCTTCTATTTCCTTTCAAGTTTCATTTTCATGTGGTATAACATTCAAATATCCATACCATGTTCTTATCTCCATGTTATTATGCCTTTATACTATATTATGAGTTATTTATGAGTGGGTTACCCTTGTACCCTCTCTTTTTTAATGTTTTCTAAAATGTTGTTATGTAGCCGTTATGCGGCAGACTTTTCGTCTCAAAATCTATCTTTTTTTCTTCTCAAGAAATTATATTGTATTATTTATATGAATAACAAATTCTATTTTCATTTCCAAGGGTATTCATAAATACATAAAATTGATCTATTTGATTCTGGGATTGAAATATATATAACCCTCACTCTCTTTACATGGGTTATAAATGACATAATGATCATATTTTTAAGTACATTTTAAACGTCATGATTTTGACATGAATCCCATTTTCTTTTATTTTATTTGGGTTATTTATGAAATGTTTGATTATGAACTATGCGTATCACATGAAAGAAGTCATATTAATGGTTCTCCCTGATATCTCTCTAATTCATTGGGTAAATAATTAATCTCTAGAGATGACACATTTTCACGATACCTTGGTGAATATCCTTGGTAATTTGGGTGCCACCTTGGGGATAAAACTTAGAATGAGAATAAATCCAATCTTAAGCATTGAATTCTCTAATATTTTTAAAAGATTGTTTTACCGGCTTTTGAGGGAGAATCATTTTTAAATCTATATTTTGACAATTTTATAAGCTATATTTGTCAAAATAAACTTATTCTTTATTATTGGGATATTGAAATTTACTTTGGATAAATTTTTGGTATTTTTCTGACAATGTTCATTTTTTTAATGAATAGTGAAAAATACTGCATTTTACTTCAAAACTGATTTTTCATCTAATTTAATTATATGGATATATTATCTTTTAATTTTTTTAAAGTGTAAATATAATATATTTTTACCATTTAATATAATTATTGTCATTGTAATTAATTACACTTTGAAATTGGATATAAACAATTGTCAAACTTTTTATAGATATTGTTTCTAAAAAACCTGCTATTTGTTTTGGGAACGAGAATTATTTTTAAATTAATTACTACAATTTATGTGTTTAGAATTTGGTAAAATGGATTCCATATTTGGAATCAGAAGGTCCAAATTATTTCATTAAGACTCATTTGTTTAGACATTGTGAATAGTAATGACGATAATTATCTTTAATTATCGTGATTAATTAGTAATCGGGTAGTTAAGGGTAATAAAATAATATCATAATAATATAAAATGACAACAACATGTGTCCTAATGATACAGGTTTTTTCATTTCCAACCATGGGATTCCTTGTCCAAAACTTTGTGACCCAATAGAATCACTTTTGGGTGATAGTGACACAATCATTTTATGTTTTTTAAAAGGAAAGTATAACCAAAGTATGTATCGCCCAAGTAAAAAAACTTTAGTACTGTTTACATAAATTATCTCTTAGACTATAAATATTCATCGAAAATCTAAAAATATTTCCTATATCCTATTATTTTTTTTATAATTTTTAGACGTTAAATAAATTAATTTTTTTATGACACCATGATGATGCAGTGATTACCTCATTAATGAACGATTTAAATAAAATGAAAAGATAATGTAAAATCTAAGATTTTAACTTGTCAAAAACCTATTGGATGTGTGGATTTATAACCCTTATCACCTTATCCTAGAAATATATAATTTTGTGACCTTTAAAATCCGAAAATAATTATATAATAAAGTAACATTTCTTGAGTTTCCAAGAGTGCCCCTTCTCCCTCTTATATAAGGCCCCCACCTCTACCACCTTACCCACACATCTCAATCCATTGGCTCGGACAAGATATGCCCATTTTATCTCTCCACATACCTCTATTCATCATATAAGACTTACCTTTGGCATAAATATCTTCAAGAAACCCTTTTGGTTCAAACCAAGAGGAGTTACCCGATTTAAAGGTAAAGTCTTCTCTAATATTATTTTGTTTTATTTTGCTTCTCCAACCCCCTGAACTCTTTTTATTCCTTTATTTTGTAAAAAAAGTGTCTTCAATATACTTGGATGTTGTTATGAGAAGTATTTTATTTACACTTACACACACCTACGTCTAATTGTTAAAGAACATACTGTTTCTGTGGATGGAAAATTATTGCCTCACGAAACGATGATTGTTCAATCATATTCTAACACCTTTCATGGTGTCCATTAAGATGTCACTATATTTATATATGATATATATTATGTTTATTTTTTCCTTATGATTCTGTATTTTTCATTTATGTCATTCCTTTATGGTTTCCATTATGGGTAAACACGATATCATCATTTTAGGAAGTGCGGACTACTGCCCCCTCAAAGTGATTCGATTCGTTAATACCATATGTGGGACATATAAAGGATGGATTTAATGATGTTATATATGATATTATACTAGAATTATAATATACCATTATATCATTATGATTTCACTCCATTAAATTTTAAATATAAATGAAAGTATCTTTTATGCGTACGTACGGCTTATCGTCTCCATGAATGGTGCATTTCACTTCTTACCTCTAAATGTTATGTAATATTATAAATGCATGTATATACTAGATATATATGATATATATGATCTCTAAATCATGAATATAATTTTGGATATAATGGATATTTTACCACATGAACAACTTGTAATTATAAGAAGTTTATTTTTGGCTCAAGTACCAAAGATCGACAAAACGACCGTTATTAACTTAAATAATTACATAATGTTCATAAGATGGTAATAAGTGATATAAAAGGAATAATTAACCTGAAAAAGGTTCTTAAGCAAGTAGAAATTAACTCTATTTTATTATTCCGGAGTTTAAAGAATGATCGAGTCAAGTCGGACATGAGGTATGGGACTTTGTCTCAATCTCCTTTCATTGAGACATATTTTATTTTATACACAACTTTCTTTTATACAGTGTACAAACCCCTTTGACTTTTACTTTTATTCAAAATAAATATTTTTATATGAATTGTTTTACTAAACTACAAAAGGAATGTTTTGTCTTATGTATGCGGTGACAAGGACTTCTCCGCCGCCGTGACCATTATTTGAGTTTCGGCTTCCTCTACAAGCCATAACATTTTTTAAATGAAAAATAAATATCATGTTTTACTTTTCTTTTATTTTGGAATTGAAAATGGTTTTGATAATGTTTTGATTATATCAATGTGTTGTATTGATATCTTATGATTGAAATGTGGAAATTTTATGTTTCCTTTATGCATGTTTTATGTGATACGACTATGTTATGGTTCTTGGGCATTGTTTATGAAGACAGGTGGTTCCGTGATAAACTAAGGGAGGGTGAGACTGATATAGCTCTCCAATGCATTGGGTAATGCGAAGGAGTTAAAATCTAAGGTTTCTCTGAAGAAATTTAGGGAATATACTGTGATGGGTATTCCAAACGTAAACACGAGGGTTACTCCCCATGTAAGAATGTTATGAATGCCTCAAGTTACATTTATGTCTTATGATTTCTATGAGTTATTCATAAATATTATGATTTCATGAGGTATGAAAAGGTGCTTATGTTTTATCAGTAAAGAATGATTTCATTAATTCTTATGTATACATGGACCAATGTTTTCATTTCGTACTTTTATATCCCTTACTGATCTTTTTATACTCATCCCATGTTTTTTAAATTTTTTAACAGGTCAAGGGAAAGGTACATGATGCGATGATAGTGTCGAGGAAGTGTCAAGAAAGAATTAATGTTTTATTTGAAATATTTCTCCTCTGATGGGAAAAAATGAATATTGTCTTTTATTTAACCACCTTGTTCAAATGTGGAATGTAATGCACGATTTATGATCTAATTATCTAAAACTCTAAACCTCAAAAGATCCTCAATGTGTATTCTTGAAATAACTCAAGATTAATTAATTTTTAAGGTTGGGGCCTTATAGTTGGTATCAGAGGTCGGTTTAGATAACTTTAGGAGTTAGAATTATATTAAATTATTATCCAAAAATATTTTTTTTTATAGTAAAATTAAAATGATATAGCATTTTAAGATTACCATGTTGCATCATCTAAGACATGTTTGTTCAGAATGGTTTTCCGTAGAGGAAACAAGGATGATGTTCTAGGAAGGAAAACAGAAGGAAATGACCTTCAGAATCAGCATCCTGAGATGGTCGGAATTTGAACTGAACATTTTGTTGCAGTAATGGCGAATTTGACTCAAGCGATAAATGGTGGTAGTATCCATGCACGAGATCAGCCAGATCAACCGCAGAGGAACATGTCAGTGTTGGAACATTTCATGAGGCAACATCCCCCATAATTCAGAGGATCATCTGACTCTATGCTAGTTGAAGGGTGTATTAAAGAACTGGAGAATATTTTCAATGTCATGGGAAGCTCAGACAATCAAAATTTTAGTCTTTCTGTTTAATATTTGGAGGGTGAAGTAGATCACTGGTGGTTGATGGTTAAAAATATCAAGGACGCTGATGAAATTGATGCTCTTGACTGGGATGAATTCAAAGGAATGGTTCTTGAGAAATATTTTCCTAAGGATGTTCCACTTAGGATGGAAAAACAATTCTTGGAATTGAGGCAAGAGGAAGAATCAGGGGCTTCTTATGAATAAATTTTCACTCGATTGGAAAGGTATGCTCCAAATTTTATCTGAGACCTTGATAGTAAATTCAATCTTTTTTACTCAAGATTAAAGCCAAAATATCAAAGGGATTTAGCTTCTCATGAGTTCAAAAGTTATGAAAAGATTTTTCGATGTGATGAGAAGGTGTAAATAGAGTTTTTCAATGACCAAGTGTTCTATAACAACCTACAGAAGAAGAGACCGAGGTGGAGGAGAAAGGGAAGAATCCTTCAAAGATGTCTGATTGTAAGAAAACTAATTTTTCAGTTTGTGATAAATGTGGTAAAAATCATGCTGGGGAATGTCTTTTGAATTCGGTAAAGTTATTCCAATGTTTTAAGATGGGACATAAGGCTCGTGATTACACTGAAAAAGACCAGGATGATGGTAAGACCAAATTTGATTTAAAGTTAGTAAAATGTTTCAAGTGCAATGAGATGGGTCATTATGCAAATGAGTGTTCGACAAAGAGCTCAAATGAGGGAAAGCAGTCAGACTAAAAGTACAAAGGTGTGGTGAAATCCTTTGAAACTACTTCAGTAGATGTTCGGCCATCAAATGAAGTGGTATCAGGTACTTTGTTCGTTTCTTCAGATTATGCCAATGTGTTGTTTGATTCGGGTTCTACACATTCTTTCATCTCTGAAAAATTTTCTGGTAAATTGGTAATTCCATATCAAGAAATGACTCCTGAACATATGGTAAAAACACCTGGGAGAAATGTTGTGGAAAAAATAATTTATAAGAACCTTCCTGTACTTATCTGTGGAAAGAACCTACGTGAAAACCTTATTGATTTACCTCTAGTAGAGTGTGATGTTATCCTGGGTATGGATTGGCTCTCTGTATACCATGCTATGATTGATTGTAGAGCTAAAGAAGTTTCTTTTCAGAAAGACTTTCAGTTTGTGTACAAGAATGAACCCTTACTGTTGATAAAATATCAAGAGGCTGAGAAACTTTTAAAAGATGGAAATGAATGTTACCTTGCAAATATTGTTGAAAACAAAGTAAATGTTTAGATTAATGATGTGCCAGTGGTAAATGAGTATCCTGATGTTTTTCCTGATGAGTTTCCTGGAATAATACCAGATCAGGAAGTTGAATTTACTGTTGACTTAGTTCTTGATGCTAAGCCAATTTCAAAACCCCCTTATCGAATGGCTCAAATTGAACTTTTAGAGTTGAAGGTGAAATTGGAAGATTTATTATAGAAAGGTTTCATTCGACCTAGAAAATCACCATGGGGTGCTCTTGTCTTATTTTTTAAAAAGAAAGATGGTTCTATGAGACCTTTCACTTATTATATAGCCTTTAATAACATCACTATTAAGAACAAATATCATTTGCCTCATATTGATGATTTTTTTGATCAGCTCCAGGGAGCTCAGTATTTTTCAAAGATTGGCCTAAGATCGGGGTAGCATCAGTTGAAGGTAAAGGAAGCAGATATTCTGAAGACCATGTTTCATACAAGATATGGCCATTATGAATTTATAGTAATGCCTTTTGGGTTAACCAATGCACCTTCTATATTCATGGACCTTATGAATATAATTTTCCATGAGTTCTTGGATAAGTTTGTGGTTGTTTTCATTGATGATATTTTGGTGTTTTCTAAAAGTAAGGAGGAGCATGAAAGACATTTAATGGTTATTTCTCAAACCCTAAATGAAAATAAATTGTATGGAAAATCCAGAAAGTGTGTGTTTTTTTTGTAACAAATTTCTTTCCTTGGTCACATTGTTTCTAAATATGGGATGACTGTTGATACTGAAAAAACAAAGGTTGTTGAAGAATGTCCAAGACCCACAAATATACCCAAGATTCATAGTTTTCTTGGTTTGGCAGGATATTACCGAAGGTTTGTTAAAAAAAATTCACGGTTATCTAGTCAAATGACTAAGCTAACTCAGAATGGTGTTAAGTTTATCGGGACAAAAGAATGTGATGATTGTTTTCAGGAATTTAAAAGACGATTGGTGAATGCTCCAGTTTTGGCACTACCTTCCAGGAATGGTGAGTTCTTTAACTACAGTGATGATTCATTGAAAGGACTTGGTTGAGTCCTAATGCAGAATGATCAGGTAATTGGTTATGCTTCACATCAGTTGAAAACTCATGAGTTAAATTACCATACACATGATTTGGAATTAGGTGTTGTTGTTTTTGCTTTATAAATTTGGAGGCATTATTTGTATGGTGTAAAGTGTGAAATATATACTGATCACAAAAGTTTAAAGTATATGTTCAATCAAAAATAATTAAATATGAGACAGAGGAGATGACTAGAATTAATTAAGGATTATGATAGTACAATTCATTACCATCCGGGAAAACCAAATAAATTGGCTAATGCTTTGAGTCGAAAAAGTAATGCTTCATTAACCATGTTACGTTTGGAACGTGATACTTTGGTTAAGGATTTGATGAAATTTGGCATAAAAGTTTTTGGTGCAGGATGTTCTTCTGTTTTGTTTCAGGTATCAGTGAAATCTTCTCTATTAGACAGAATTAAGCAAGCAGAAAAGCAAGAGAGTGAGTTGCTGAAAAAGGTAGACCTGGTTCAGAAGGGTAAGTTTCCTGAATTCAACATTGATAATGATTGTGATTTGAGATTTGGGAAGAGATTGGGTGTGCCTTGTGATTCACATTTGAAAAGAGAGTTGTTATGTGAAACTCATAGTTCTTCGTTTTCAGTTCATCCTGGCAGTACTAAGATGTATAGAGATCTTCTAGATTATTACTGGTGGGATGGAATGAAAAGAGATATTGCTGATTTTACTATGAAGTGTTTTACTTGTCAATAGGTTAAAGTAGAGAGGCAGTTACCAAAAGGGATGCTTCGGCCATTACTAGTACCAAAGTGGAAATGGGAGACTATATCCATGGACTTCTTTGTAGGATTACCGAAGACACCTCGAGGTAATAATGCAATCTGGGTTATTGTTGACCGCTTGACTAAATTTGCTCCTTTCCTTTCTATACAGGATACTTTTTCCCTAGATCAACTTTATCGTTTGTATCTTAAAGAGATAGTCAGGTTACATGGACTTCCCTTCTCCATTGTATCTGATCTTGATCCCAGGATTACATAAAACTTTTGGAAAGGCATTCACAAGTCGTTGGGTACTGAATTAAATTTTAGTACAGCTATTCATCCTCAATCAGATGGGCAGTCAGGACGAACAATTCAGACTTTGGAGGATATGCTACGTGCTGGTTCAATGGATTATCATGGAATTTGGGACCAACATCTTTCTTTGTTTGAGTTTTCTTATAAAAATAGTTTTCATTCTAGTTTTCAGATGGCACCATTTGAGACATTATATGGGAAGCGGTGTAGAACTCCAGAATTTTGGGATGAAGTAGGTGAAAAGAAGTTGATGGGACCATATTTGGTAGAAGAGTTGGCAGGAAAAGTTCAGCTGATTCAGAATCACATGAGAATAGCTCAGATCAGGCAGAAACGTTATGCGGACAATAGGAGGAAGGATCTCCCTTTTGAGGTAGGTGATCATGTTTTTCTCAAAGTATATCCATGGAAAATTGTGATGTGATTTGGTAAGAAAGGAATGCTCATTCCAAGGTTCATTGGACCATATGAAAATCTGGAGAGAGTTGGATCAGTTGAATACCAAGTGGCTTTACCTCCAAGTTTATCTCAGGTACACAATGTTTTTCATGTTTAAATGTTAAGGAAGTACATGCCAGATCTATCTCATGTTTTGAGTCCAGAGGTAGTTCAGCTGGAATAGAACCTATCTTATGAGTAATAACCGGTCTAGATTCTTGACCACATGGAGCAAGTATTTAGGAATAAGGTGATTTATCAAGTAATGGTTTTGTGAAAAAACCACATGATTGAAGAGGCAACATGGGAATCTGAAAATGTAATGAGGGATAAATACCCCAACTTATTCAATAAGTAAATAAATTGCGGGGACACAATTTTCAAAAGGGGGGAAGGATGTAACATCCCAAGTAAGTAAAGAGTAATAAATTTTCATATCTATGTCTATTTATGAATTAGATAGTTTTTTTGAGGCTTAGAATGGGAATAAATCCAATCTTAAGCATTGAATTCTCTAATATTTTTAAAAGATTGTTTTATCGCCTTTTGATGGAGAACCATTTTTAAATCTATATTTTGACACTTTTATAAGCTCTATGTGTCAAAATAAACTTATTATTTAGTATTGGGACTTTGATATTTACTTTGGATAAATTTTTGGTGTTTTTAGACAATGTTCATTTTTTAATGAATAGTGAAAATACTGTATTTTACTTCAAAACTGATTTTTCATCTAATTTAATTATATGGACAGATTATGTTTTTAATTGGTTTTAAAGTGAAAATAGAATATATTTTTACCATTTAATCCAATGGTGGCCATTTTAATTAATTACACTTTGAAATTGGACATAAACAATTGTCAATCTTTTGATAGATATTGTTTCTAAAAAACCCGCTATTTGTTTTGACAACGGGAATTATTTTTAAATTAATTACTACAATTTCTGTGTTGGGAATTTGGTAAAATAGATTCCATATTTGGAATCATAAGGTCCAAATTATTTAATTAAGACTCTTTTGTTTTAGGACATTATGAATAGTAACGATGGTAATTATCTTTAATTGTCGTGATTAATTAGTAATCGGGTGCTTAAGGGTAATAAAATAATATCATAATAATAAAAAATGACCCCAAAATGTGTCCTAATTATACTTTTTGTGTCATGACCTACCATGGTATTCCTTCTGAAAAACTTTGGGACCCCGTGGAATCACTTTTGGGTGATAGTGACACTTTATCATTTTATGTTTTTTAAAAGGAAAGTATAACCGAAGTATGTATCACCCAAGTAAAACAATTTTAGTTTTTTCTACATAAATGATATCTTATACTATAAATATTAATTGGAAATATAAAAATATTTACTACATAATATTATTTTTTTATAATTTTTAGACATTAAATAAATTAATTTTTTTATGACACCATGATGATGCAGTGATTACCTCATTAATGAACGATTAAAATAAAATGAAAATATATTGTAAAATATAAGAATTACACTGGTCAAATATCTATTTTATGGGTGTATTTCGAACCCTTATCTCCTTATCCTCTAAATATATAATTTTGGGACCTTTAAAATCCAAAACTAATTATATAATAAAGTAACATTTCTGGAATTTCCAAGAGTGCCCCTTCTCCCTCTTATAAAAGGCCCCCACCTCTACCACCTTACCCACACCTCTCAAGAAATTTTCTCGGCCAAGATCTGACCATTTTATCTCTCCACATCCCTATATTCATCATAGAAGCCTTACCTTATAAATAAATCTCTTCAAGAAACCCTTTTTGGTCAAACCAAGAGGAGTTACCCGATTTAAAGGTAAAGTCTTCTCTAATGTTCTTTTGTTTTATTTTGCTTATCCAACCCCCTAAACTCTTTTATTCCATTATTTTGTAATAACACCAGTATATTCAATATAATAGGATGTTTTTATGAGAAGTATTTTATTTACACTTACACACACCTACGTCCAATGGTTAAAGAACATACTATTTCTGTGGATGGTGAATTACTACCTCATGAAGCGATGATTGTTCAATATTCTTTTAACACCTTTCATGGTGGCCATTATGATGTCACTATATTTATAAATGATATATATTATGTTTATTTTTTCCTTATTCTTCTGTATTTTTTATTTATGGGATACTTTTATGGTTTCCATTATGGGTAAACACGATATCTTCATTTTAGGAAGTGTGGACTACCGCCCCCTCAAGGTGATTTGATTCATTAATTCCATATGTGGGATGTATAAAGGATGGAGTTAATGATTTTATATATGATATTATACTGTAATTATAATATACCTTTATATAATTATTATTTCACTCCATTAAATACGAAATAGAAATGAAAGTAGCATTCATTCTTACGTACGGCTTACCGTCTCCATGAACGGTGCATTTCACTTCTTACCTCTAAATGTTATGTAATATTATAAATGAATGTATATAATGGATATATATTATATATATTATATCTACATCATGAATATATTTTTGTATATAATGCATATTTTACCACATGAACAACTTGTAATTATAAGAAGTTTATTTTTGGCTCAAGTACCAAAGACCGACAAAACGACCATTATTAACTTAAATAATTACATAATGTTAATAACATGATAATAAGTGGCATAAAAGGAATAATGAACTTGAAAAAGGTTCTTAATCAAGTATAAATTTACTCTAGTTTATTATTCAGGATATTAAAGAATGATCGAGTCAAGTCGGACATGAGGTATGGGACTTCGTCTCAATCTCCTTTCATTGAGGAATATTTTGTTTTATACAAAACATTATTTTATATGGTGTATAAACCCCTTTGACATTTAATTTTATTCAAAATTAATCTTTTTATATGAAGCATTTTACTAAACGACAAAAGTAATGTTTTGTCTTCTGTATGCGGTGACAAGGACTTCTCCACCTTCGTGACCATTATTTGAGTTCCGGCTTCCTCTACAAGCCATAACTTTTTTAGAATGAAAAATAAATACCATGTTTTACTTTTATTTTATTTTGGTATTGAAAATTGTTTTGATAATGTTTTGATTATATCAACGTGTTTTATTGATATCTTGTGATTGAAATGTGGAAATTTTATGTTTCCTTTATGCATGTTTTATGTGATACGATTATGTTATGGTTCTTGTAAATTGATTATGAAGACAGGTGGTTTCGTGACAAACTAAGGGCGGGTGAGCCCGATATAGCTCTCCAATGAATTGGGTAACGCGAAGGAGTTAAATGCTAAGGTTTCTCTGAATATATTTAGGGAATATGCTCTGATGGGTATTCCAAACGTAACCATGAGGGTTACTCCCTACGTAAGAATGTTATGAATGCCTCAAGTTACCTTTATGTCTTATGATTTCTATGAGTTATTCATAAATATTATGATTTCATGAGGTATGAACAAGTTCTTATGTTTTATGATTAAATTATTATTTAATTAATTCTTATGTATACATGGCCTAATCTTTTAATTTCGTACTATTATATCCCTTACTGAGCTTTTTATGCTCATCCCCAGTTTTTGAAATGTTTTTCACAGGTCAAGGGAAAGGTACATGATGTGATGATAGTGTCGAGTAAGTGTCAATAAATAATCCTTGTTTTATTTTAAATATGTCTCCTTTGATGGGAAAAAATGAATATTGTCGTTTATGTAACAACCTTGTTAAATGTGTAATGTAATGCAAGTTTTATGATCTAATTCTCTAAAAATCTAAACCTAAAAAGATCCTCAATGTGTATTCTTGAAATAACTCAAGATTAATTAATGTTTAAGGTTGGGGACTTATAGTTGGTATCATAGGTTGGTTTAGATAACTTTAGGAGTCATAATTCTATTAAATTATTATCCAAAAATATATTTTTTTTATGGCCAAATTTAAAAGATATAGCATTTCAAGATTACCATGTTGCTTCATCTAAGACATGTTTGTTCAGAAAGGTTTTCCGCATAGGAAACAGGGAAGCAGTGCTAGGAAGGAAAACAGAAGGAAATGACCTTCGGAATCAGTATCCTGAGATGGTCGGAATTGGAACTGAACAGTTTGTTACAGCAATGGCGCAGATGAATCAAGCGATAAATGGTGGTGGTATCTATGCACGAGATCAGCCAGATCAACCGCAGAGGAACATGTCAGTGTGGAACATTTCATGATGCAACATCCCACATCATTCAGAGGATCATCTGAGCCTGTGCGAGCTGAAGGGTGGATTAAATCACTCTAGAAGATTTTCAATGTCATGGGGTGTTCAGACAATCAAAAGGTTCGTCTTTTTTTTACCGTTTGGAGGGTAAAGCAGATCACTAGTGGTCGATGGTTAAAAATATCAGGGATGCTGATGAGATAGATTCTCTTGACTGGGATGAATTCAAAGGAATGTTTCTCGAGAAATATTTTCCTAATCCTGTTCGACTTAGTATGGAAAAACAATTCTTGTAATTGAGGCAAGAGGATGACTCAGTGGATGCTTATGAAGAAAGGTTCACTCGATTGGCAAGGTATGCTCCAAATTTTATCCGAGACCTTGACAGTAAAATCAGTCATTTTTATTCAAGATTAAAGCCAAACTATCGAAGGTCTTTATGTTCTCATGAGTTCAAAATTTATGAAAAGCTTGTTCGATGTGCTGAGAAGGTGGAAATGGAGTTTTCTGATGATCAAGTGTTCTATAAAAACCAATAGAAGAAGAGACTGAGGTGGTAGGAGAATGGGAAGAATCCTTCAAGGAAGTCTGATGGTAAGAAAACTAAGTTTTCATTTTGTGATAAATGTGGTAAAAATCATGCTAGGGAATGTCTTTTGAATTCAGTAAAGTGCTACCGTTGTTGTAAGATGGGACATAAGGCTCGTGATTGCACTAAAAAGATCAGGGTGATGGTAAGACCAAATTTGATTTACAGTTAGTGAAATGTTTCAAGTGCAATGAGATCGGTCATTATGCAAATGAGTGATTAATAAAGAGCTCAAATGATGGAAAGCAGTCAGAATACAAGAAGAAAGGTGTGGTGAAATCCTTTGCAACTACTTCAAAAGATGTTGGGCCATCACATGAAGTTGTATCAGGTACTTTGTTTGTTTCTTCAGATTATGCCAATGTGTTGTTTGATTTGGGATATACACATTCTTTCATCTCTGAAAAATTTTCTAGTAAATTGGGAATTCCATATCAACAAATGACTCCTGAACTTGTGGTAAAAACACCTAGGGGAAGTGTTGAGGCAAAATGAATTTATAAGAATCTTCCTATCCTTATCCGTGGAAATAACCTACTTGCAAACCTTGTTATTTTACCTCTAGTAGAGTTTGATGTTATCCTGGGTATGGATTGACTCTGTTTTTACCATGCTAAGATTGATTGTAGAGCTAAAGAAGTTTCTTTTCAGAAAGACTTTCAGTTTGTGTACAATAATGAACCCTTACCATTGATAACATATCAGGAGGATGAGAAACTTGTAAAAGATGGAAATAAATGTTACCTTGCACATATTGTTGAAAACAAAGGAACCGTTCAGATTAATGATGTGCCAGTGGTAAATGAGTATCCTGATGTTTTTCCGGATGAGTTTCCTGAAATAACACCAGATCAGGAAGTTGAATTTACTATTGCCTTAGTTCCTGATACTAATCCAATTTCAAAACCCCCTTATCGAATGGATCAAATTGAACTTTTAGATTTGAAGGATAAATTGCAAGATTTATTAGAGAAAGGTTTCATTCGACATAGAAAATCACCATGGGGTGCTCTTGTCTTATTTGTTAAAAATATAGATGGTTCTATGAGACTTTGAATTGATTATAGATCCTTGAATAACATCACTGTTAAGAACAAATATCATTTTCCTCATATCGATGATTTGTTTGATCAGCTCCAGGGAGCTTAGTATTTTTCAAAGATTGACCTGAGATCAGGGTACCATCAGTTGATGGTAAAGTAAGCAGATATTTCAAAGACCGCATTTCGTATAAGATATGGCCACTATGAATATGTAGTAATTCCTTTTGGGTTAACCAATGCACCTTCTCTATTCATGGACCTTATGAATAGAATTTTCCATGAGTTCTAGGATAAGTTTGTGTTTGTTTTCATTGATGATATTTTGGTGACTTCTAAATGTAAAGAGAATCATGAAAGACATTTAAGGGTTATTTTTCAAACCTTAAAAGAAAAGAAATTGTATGGGAAATTCATTAAGTGTGTGTTCTGGTTGCAACAAATTTCTTTCCTTGGTCACATTGTTTCTAAAGATTGGATGACTGTTGATCCTGCAAAAACAAAGGTTGTTGAAGAATGGCCAAGACCAACAAATGTAACCGAGATTTTTAGTTTTCTTGGTTTGCAGGATATTACTGAAGGTTTGTTAAAAATAATTCACAGTTATCTAGTTCAATGACTAAGCTAACTCAGAAGGGTGTTAAGTTTATCTGAACAAAATAATGTGATGATTGTTTTCATAAATTGAAAAGAAGATTGGTGAATGCTCTAGTTTTGGAACTACCTTCTAGGAATGGTGATTTTTTTATCTGTAGTGATGCTTCATTGAAAGGACTTGGTTTTGTCCTAATGCAGAATGATCAGGTAATTGTGTATGCTTCACATCAGTTAAAAAATCATGAGATAAATTAACCTACACATGATTTAGAATAAGGTGCTGTTGTTTTCACTTTAAAAATTTGGAGGCATAATTTCTATGGTGTAAAGTGTGAAATATATATTGATCACAAAAGTTTAATGTATATATTCACTCAGAAACAATTGAACATGAGACAGAGGAGATGGCTAGAATTAATCAAGGATTATGATTGTACAATTCATTACCATCCGGGAAAGGAAAATAAAGTGGCTGATGCTTTGAGTCAAAAAAGTAATGCTTCATTAAACATGTTACGTTTGGAATGTGATCCTTTGGTTATGGATTTGATGAATATTTTCATAGAAGTTGTTGGTGCAGGATGTTCTTTATTTTTGTTTCAGGTATCAGTGAAATCTTCTCTATCAGATAGAATTAAGCAAGCACAGAAGCAAGATAGTGAGTTGTAGAAAAAGGTAGAGTTGGTTCAGAAGGGTAAGTTTCCTAAATTCAACATTGATAATGATTGTGTTTTGAGATTTGGGAAGAGATTGTGTGTGCCTTGTGATTAACAGTTGAAGAGAGAGTTGTTATGTGAAGCCCATAGTTCTCTGTTTTTTGTTCATCCTGGAAGTACTAAGATGTATAGAGATCTTCGGGAGTATTACTAGTGGGATGTAATGAAAAAAAGATATTGCTGATTTCACTATGAACTGTTTGACTTGTCAACTGGTTAAAGTAGAGAGGCAGTTATGGAGGGATGCTTCAGTCATTACCTGTACTAGAGTGGAAATGAGAGAATATATTCATGGACTTCGTTGTGGGATTACCAAAGACACCTCGAGGTAATAATGCAATCTGGGTTATTGTTGATTGCTTGACTAAATATGTTCATTTCCTTGATATATGAGATACGTTTTCCCTAGATCAACATTCTCGTTTGTATCTTAAAGAGATAGTCAGGTTACATGGACCCCCCTCTCCATTGTATATGATCATGATCTCAGGTTTACTTCTAACTTTTAGAAAGGCCTTCAGAAATCATTGGGTACTGAATTAAATTTTAGTACGGCTTTTCATCCTCAATCAGATGGCCAGTCAGAACGAACAATTCATACTTTGGAGGATATTCTACGTGCTTGTTCGATGGATTATCACGGAATTTGGGACCAACATCTTTCTCTAGTTGAGTTTTCTTATAATAACGGTTTTCATTTCAGTATACAGATAGAACCATTTGAGGCATTATATGGGAAGCGGTGTAGAACTCTAGCTTTTTGGGATGAAGTGGGTGAAAGGAAGTTGATGGGACCAGAATTGGTAGAAGAGTTGGCAGGAAAAGTTAAGCTGATTCAGAATCACATGAGAATAGCTCAGAGTAGGCAGAAAATCTATGCGTACAACAGGAGGAAGGATCTCTCTTTTCAGGTAGGTGATCATGTTTTTCTCAAATTATCTCCAAGGAAAAGTGTGAGGCGATTTGGTAAGAAAGGAAAGCTGAGTCCAAGGTTCATTGGACCATATGAAATTTTGGAGAGTGTTGGATCATTTGCATACCGAGTGACTTTACCTCCGAGTTTATCTCAGGTACACAATGTTTTTCATGTTTCAATGTTAAGGAAGTACATGCCAGATCCATCTCATTTTTTGAGTCCAGAGGTAGTTCAGCTGGAAGAGAACCAATCTTATGAGGAACAACCAGTCCAAATTCTTGAACACAGGGAGCAAGTATTGCGGAATAAGGTGATTCATCAAGTAAAGTTTTTGTGGAAAACCCACATGATTGAAGAGGCAACATGGGAATCTGAAAATGCAATGAGGGATAAATACCCCAACTTATTCAAAAAGTAAATAAATTGCGGGGAATCAATTTTTAAAAGGGGGAAGGATGTAACATCCCAAGTAAGTAAAGAGTAATATATTTTCATATCTATGTCTATTTATGAATTAGATAGTGTTTTACAGGCTTAGAATGAGAATAAATCCAATCATAAGCGTTGAATTCCCGAAAATTTTTAAAAGATTGTTTTACTGCCTTTTTATGGAGAACCATTTCTAAATCTATATTTTGACATTTCTATAAGCTCTATTTTTCAAAATAAACATATTCTTTAGTATTGGAACATTGAAATTTACTTTGGATAAATTTTTGGTATTTTTTTGACAATGTTCATTTTTTTAATGAATGGTAAAAAACACTGCATTTTACTTCAAAACTAATTTTTCATCTAATTTTATTATATGGATAGACTTTTTTTAATTTGTTTTAAAGTGTAAATAGAATATATTTTTACCATTTAATCCAATTTTCGGCATTGGAATTAATTACACTTTGAAATTAGACATAAACAATTGTCAATCTTTTGATAGATATTATTTCTAAAAACCCGCTATTTGTTTTGACAACGGGAATTATTTTTAAATTAATTACTAAAATTTATGTGTTTGGAATTTTGTAAAATGGATTCCATATTTGGAATAATAAGTTCTAAATTATGTAATTAAGACTCTTGTTTTTAGACATTATGAATAGTAACGACGGTAATTATCTTTAATTATTGTGATTAATTAGTAATCGGGTAGTTAAGGGTAATAAAATAAAATCATAATAATAAAAAAGGACCCCAAAATGTGTCCTAATTATACTGGTTGTGTCATGACCAACCATGGGATTCCTTGTGTCAAACTTTGGGACCCCATGGAATCACTTTTGGGTGATATTGACACTTTATCATTTTAAGTTTTTTAAAAGGAAAGTATAACGAAAGTATGTATCACCCATGTAAATCAATTATATTCATTCCTACATAAATGATCTCTTAGAATATAAATATTCATTGGAAATCTAAAAATATTTCTTACATCATAGTATTTTTTTATAATTTTTAGACATTAAATTAATTTTTTTTTATGACACCATGATGATGCAGTGATTACCTCATTAATGAATGATTTAAATAAAATGAAAATATAATGTAAAATATAAGACTTAAACTTGTCAAAAACCTATTGTATGGGTGTATTTAGAACCCTTATCACCTTATCCACGAAATATATAATTTTGGGACCTTTAAAATCTGAAACTCATTATATAATAAAGTAACATTTCTTGAATTTCCAAGAGTGCCCCTTCTCCCTCTTATAAAAGACCCCCACCTCTACCATCTTACCCACATCTCTAAAGCCATTGGATCGGCCACGATATGCCCATTTTATCTCTCCACATCCATCTCTTCATCATATAAGCCTTACCTTAGGCAGAAATCTCTTGAAGAAACCCTTTTGGTTCAAACCAAGAGGAGTTACCTGATTTAAAGGTTAAGTCTTCTTTAATGTTCTTTTGTTTTATTTTGCTTCTCCAAGCCCCTAAAATCTTTTAATAACATTATTTTGTAACAACAATAGTATCTTAAATATAATATGATGTTGTTATGAGAAGTATTTTATTTACACTTACACACACCTACGTCTAATGGCTAAAGAACATACTGTTTCTGTGGATGGGGAATTACTGTCTCACGAAATGATGATTGTTCAATCTTCTTTTAACACCTTTTATGGTGTCCATTAAGATGGAACTATATTTATATATGATATATATTATGTTTATGTTTTCCTTATGCTTCTGTATTTTTCATTTATGTCATACCTTTATGGTTTCCATTATGGGTAAACACGATATCTTCATTTTAGGAAGTGCGGACTACCGCCCCCTCAAAGTGATTTGATTCGTTAATGCCATATGTGGGACATATAAAGGATGGAGTTAATGATTTTATATATTATATTATACTGTAATTATAATATACCTTTATATAATTATGATTTCACTCCATTAAATACGAAATATAAATAAAAGTAGTGTTCATGCGTACGTACGGATTACCGTCTCCATGAATGGTGCATTTCACTTATTACCTCTAAATGTTATGTAATATTATAAATGCATGTATATACTGGATATATATGATATATATGATATCTAAATCATGAATATAATTCTGGATATAATGGATATTTTACCACATGAACAACTTGTAATTATAAGAAGTTTATTTTTGGCTCAAGTACCAAAGATTGACAAAACGACCGTTATTAACATAAATAATTAAATAATGGTCATAACATAGTAATAAGTGATATAAAAGGAATAATGAACCTTAAAAGGTTCTTAAGCAAGTATAAATTAACTCTAGTTTATTATTCAGGATATTAAAGAACGATTGAGTCAAGTCGGACATGAGGTATGGGACTTCATATCAATCTCCTTTCATTATGGCATATTTTGTTTTATACACAACTTTCTTTTATACGGTGTATAAACCCCTATGAATTTTACTTTTATTCAAAAGGAATCTTTTTATATGAAGTGTTTTACTAAATGAAAAAAATGAATGTTTTGTCTTGCGTATGCGGCGACAATGACTTCTCCGTCGTCGTGACCATTATTTGAGTTTCGGCTTCCCCTATAAGCCATAACTTTTTTTTAAATGAAAAATAAATACCATGTTTTACTTTTATTTTATTTTGGTATTGAAAATGGTTTTGATAATTTTTTGATTATATCAATGTGTTGTATTGATATCTTGTGATTGAAATGTTGAAATTTTATGTTTCCTTTATGCATGTTTTATGTGATACGATTATGTTATGGTTCTTGGGAATTGTTTATGAAGATGGGTGGTTCCATGATAAAATAAAGGTGGGTGAGCCTGATATATCTCTCCAATGCATTGGGTAATGTGAAGGAGTTAAATGCTAAGGTTTCTCCGAAGTGATTTAGGGAATATACTATGATGGGTATTCCAAACGTAACCATGAGTGTTACTCTCTACGTAAGAATGTTATGAATGCCTCAAGTTACCTTTATGTATTATGATTTCTATGAGTTATTCATAAATATTATGATTTCATGAGTTATTAAAAAGTTCTTATGTTTTATGAGTAATGTATGATTTCATTAATTCTTATGTATACATGGACTAGTGTTTTCATTCCGTACTTTTATATCCCTTACTGAGCTTTTTATGCTCATCCCAAGTTTTTGAAATGTTTTTTCACAGGTCAAGGGAAAGTTACATGATGTAATGATAGTGTCGGGGAAGTGTCAAGAAAGAATCCATGTTTTATTTTAAATATGTCTCCTTTTATGGGCAAAAATGAATATTGTCTTTTATGTAACCACCTTTTTCAAATGTGGAATGTAATGCATGTTTTATGATCTAATTCTCTAAAACTCTAAACCTGAAAAGATCCTCAATGTCTATTCTTGAAATTACTCAAGATTATGTAATTTTTAAGGCTGGGACCTTATACATATTCATGTTATGGTTCAAGTTATTTTCATTATGAAATTCCTCTACTTCCATTGCTCATGTCTTTATGTTTTTTATCAAGTTCTTATTGATTTCACAAGTAAACTAATTCTGTTGTTTTCCTTACTGGGCATTTTTCTCACCCTTTCCTTTTATGTATGTCTCCAGGTTATGAGATGCAGTAATTGAACATAGGATGATCCTATGATGAAGCCTTACAAGTGTATTAGAAGGATGTTTTATGTTGTTTTCATGTATTGTGTTCTTGATTTCCAAGACACGAAACCCAAAAGATCTTCTGATATGTTAAATTTGTATTATGTAAAGAAAGGTTATGTAATAAAAAGGTGGGATGACATAAATATGGTTGATGAACTCCAAGCTAAATGTGCCACAGAGCAATGAACGGGATACGGTGATCCTTGGCTGAGTCAGTAGGGGCAGGTACTACAGTCTCATGGCGAGTTTCCTCCAGGTGACCCTAACCATCCACCCCAAATAGATAGGATAGAGGTCAGAAATTATGGAAAGAGGGAACGTTATGTGTCACCAAATCCACCTGAGCAGCGTGATAATCCCCAGGATCTAGCTCAAGCTCACCTAGCTGCTCTACATGTCATCCCACTAACCTCTCCACATGTCGCTGAGCCTGGTTAACATGTTGAAGAACCCACCTACACACTAGTGGTTGGGGAACCTCATCAACATAGTAACCCCCGCCTAGATGATCTAATGGTGGCACTCATTTCTCACCTCGAGGCATGGGAAACTCGATAGGTTTCAATCCCACCTGATCGCAAGCCATATCCGGCATGGGTTAATGATAAGCCAGCACCCCCATGTTTCAGAAATCACACCTTTTCCCCTTTTGACGGGATGAGCAATCCTCTGTAGCATATGTACCACTGCATCTCGATGTGTGGACCTATTCTAGGAACTCCATCATAGTAAGAAGCTACCAAACTCTGATGTTTCGTACAGACATTTGAAGGTCATATGTTTTTCTAGTACAGCTAGCTACCCATCATACCCGTCGCTGGCTAGGAATACCTCTGTAGGCAATTTATTTACTAGTTCAGCTCTACCACCCGAAAGATGAGTATTTCATTCCTCTTCAAGTACAAGCATAGGCTTGATGAATGCATCTAAGACTTCGTCACCTGGATGAAAGGCCTCACCTACTCCTTGGATAAGCCGCTGACATAGGAACAGTAGCTGACAATGTGTGTGGGGAATGTCAAGACTGAACTTTTCCATTCTCTCATTACTGATAATTACCCTAGGGGATTTCGAGACTTCTCTGATAAGGCCCAAAATATAGAGGAATCATTACAAAAGGCCAATCAGGCATGTCCATTTCCTCCTACAATTCATGTGAGAAGGGACGCCAAGGTCGATCTCGTCGAGGTGGCCCACATTAAGTCCCCCAGGCAACTAGAAATTTTACCAGTGGAGCCACCTCCACAGCCTCGTAGAGGTCCTCCACCTAAGGAGTAGCCTCTGGCCCAGTATTTCCCACCTCATAATCAGCAGGTGCCCCCATCTAATGCACCGCCCCTACCTAGGTGAGATAACTAGGTCCAACATCCTTAATAGGCTCCTCGAGCCCCTCATCAGGGCTAGGATCCTAGAGCCCCCTTCCTTGATAGGAGAAACCATAACTACTCTTTCAATGAGTAACAGGTCCCTGGTTATTTCTTAAGCACCTTGGAATAAGTAATTCTACATCTTCCTAAATGGTGGAGTCCCAAAAAGGTGGATCTCACTAACCTCCCCAATTACTACCCTTGTCACCGGATCCTAGGGAACACCCTCAAATAGTGTTACATGTTTAAGTCAATTTCTCATGCCCATGGTATTATTCATGCATTTCTAAATCGACTTGAGCCTTCAGAAGATGCGGCATCACCCACAACCAGTACTTCTGCGTCAATGGCTCATCCTTCCTCTTCCTAGAAAAGAAGGCATAGACAACACAAGGGAAAACTAAGTCCTCAACTGATGTCATCATCATCCTTCACTCTCGATGAATTCATTCCCCCTTATATGGAGACCCCCCCCCCCATAATCTATTCAGTAGTGGAGGATTCCTCGGGTGACGATCAAGGGTATGACTCGATTAATACCGTGGAGATGGTAAAACCCTACATGATTTCTGATAGAGAGGAGTGTGAGACGGATCCTCCCACCATTTCATGTCTTCACCAGCATTGATGGTCCATGGATATATGGGTCGTTGGAGTTCCTTAGTTAGTACTTCCAGCTAGGAATTCATGCCACTGAAACCAGACAGCAGGCCTAGTGCAGAGCTCGGCATGCGTAACCTTCTCATCTGGTGCCATCAGGTCTTCCTTCACCGCCGTTTGTGTTACATGATCAGTCAGAGCCACCTCAACTGCACCGTTACTAACCAAACTCTATTACATACTGGCCTCATTCATCTATACCACACCCAGTTGTCCCCCAATGAGCTTCGACTAGAGAGAAAAGTGACATTCCTAACACTTGTCAGTTGTCAGTTCAGCTGGAAGGGCCAGTCATCTCTCCTACCACAGAGCGACCTCTTGTAAGTTGAATATCACACTTAACATGGAAGTATGTTTTCCTTAAGAAACTTTATAAAATTCTTATGAGGATTTATATCCTTGAGGACCTTCTTCTATCAGAAGATATGTGTGAATCCCTCTTTGAAGATTTAAGAATCCCCCAATAGTTTGAGATGATGTTTGAAGCTATAGAGGCCTTCCATGATGAGGCGGTCGAGAGTGCTGAATGTCAGGACGTTATCTATTTATCTGGAGAATATGAGGGCTCTCCCATACATGGTAAAATATTCCCACTATATATCACTGACCACTTCAACGGCGTGGAGGTTCATCACGGTCTTGTCGACACATGATCTGGGATCAACCTAATCCTAACCCGGACACTTCAGAAGATGGGTATGTTTGAGGATGATTTGAGTCCCTCTGACATGAAAATACATGGCTATGATAGGATAAAACAGACACCGGTCAGCAAAAGTTTCCTAAATACCCAGTTTAGTGGCCTAGTTCCCAGCACATATTTCATGGTTGTCTCCCAGGACACCACCTACAATGCACTGATTGGAAGGTCATGGCTCTACCTACATGTGGCGGTCCCTTAACTGTATCACCAGTTCCTTAAGTTCACCCTTAATGGTTAATTGGATGAAATCCAAGGTGATGTGTCTCCCTTTTCCTCTTATAAAGCCCGCTACTTGGATGATAACTATTATAAGAGAAAGTACAAGAAGATTTAGGCTAATGAGTTTGAACATGCTACGGCAGCAACCATCCTGTGGATAGACCTGGATGATGCCTACACTATTCTGATCCACTGATTGGAGTCTAAAACACTGGATATACAGAAATCCTTTTTTTATTATGAAAAAAGGGGTAATTACATTCCCATGTTTATGCAACGCTGAAAGATCACCTCGTATTCGTACACAAATCAGGCTGGAGTGATCCCAGGGCCCCCTACCCCCATAAGGTATCGGGATGTCCGCCACATGGATATGGAAATACATCATACTGGTTTGTTCTGCCGGGTTGGGATAAACCGGATCAAGACAACATGCCACTATTTCTTAGATATCATTAATAGTGGTCCCTTGGTCAGAAGACCAGATGGGATCAGGTCGACAGCTTTCATCAATATGGTTTCGACAGCACAGGAGTCCCCTGATATAGTGTCTAATACCGCTTAGGCTAGAACCAGTATCCCATGAGGATATGTTTACTCAGAGGAAACTCCTCCCACAAAGTAACCCTCCTCCATAAGTGAAGAATACAATTTATGGGATGCTCCTCCTACTTTCTATGAGGTTGTCTCCACCATGGTCGATGAATTGGTACAGGTGAACCTTAGTAGCGAGACGGATTCAAAACCCACATTGATCAATCCCTCTATGACTGTTGAAGAGAAAAAACAGTACGTGGACTTCCTAAAGTAGCATCATGATGTATTTTCTTAGAGTTATGATGAAATTCCAGGACTATATCCTCAGGTTTCTGTACACCACCTCGGTCTTCCAGAAAATAACGGCGGGTTCAAACAGCCTCCCAGGACGATGAACCCTTCTCACACTACTATGGTTGAGGTCGAAGTTGATAAGCTCATCAAATCCAACATCATCAAGGGTTTCCATCACCCTATATGGATAGCCAAAATTGTGCTCGTCAAGAAGAAAATAGACAAATCAAGGTCTGCATCGAATTCTGGGATATCAATCATCACCGTCCAAAGGATGCTCTTCACCTTCCCATGATAGAGTTGTTGATTGATGCCACTGCTGGATTCCAGGCCCTATCATTCATGGATGGGTATTCTGGGTATAATCAGATCTGAATGGCTCCCTAGGATGAGGATTCTACAGTCTTCTGGGCACCGCAAGATACTTTCTACTACCAAGTAATTCCCTTCGGTCAAAAGAATGTAGGTACCAACTATTTGTGTGAAATGAATTTCATATTTAAACCAATCCTCGTGACATTGGTGGAATGTTACAAGGATGATTTGGTAGTCAAGTCTCTCCAAAGTCAGCACCTCCTCAAAGATCTTGAGAAAGTGTTCTACTTCCTCCATTCTCACCACCTGAAGATGAACCCATTGAAGTGTGCCTTTGTATTTACCTCTATAAAGTTTCTTAGCATCATTTCCAGGTACAAGGGAATCAATATTGACTCAAAAAAGATCAAGGCCATCATCTATATGTCTCCCCTGAGAAAAATTTAGGAGCTTTGGGGGATTCAAGGCCACTTGGCCTACATATACTGATTCATTGTGAATTTGGCTGGAAAGTGTAATACATTTTCTCGGATCATGAAGAAAGGCACTGTTTATTAGTGGAAAAAATAATGGTAGACTTATTTCGAGGAAATCAAGTAGTATCTGATCCAGCCTCTAGTATAAATGTCACCCATTTCTGGAAAACGGCTGGTCCTTTATGTGACATCCCTAGAATGATCTCTCGGCACCCTTCTCGTCCATAATAAAAATGAGGGAATAGAGAACAGTCTCTACTATCTCAGTTGCATTCTCCATGATATGGAGACCAGATAATCCCCTATTGAGAGGATCTACCTTGCATTAGTATTCACAGTGCATAAATTGTGACATTACTTATAGCACCCTGAGGTAATGAAATGTCCCGAGTGGATCCACTGAAATACATCGTGAACCACCCCATGTTTAAAGCTTGTCTATCTTGGTGGACAGTGATCCTCCAGTAGTTTGAAAATAGGTTTTCCCCATAGAAGGCTATTAAGGGGAATGCATTGGAAGACTTCCTTTCTACCCATCCATCTCTTGTGGACCCGTCTCTAGACCTTGATTTTCCTGATGAGGAAATCCTATGGGTAGACCAATCCATTCCATGTCGGAAAATGCACTTTGATGGCGCTTCCCAGAGCCCTACTGGCAGAAGGCTCAATGACCCCAGATTCAACAGAGTTGGCATGTGTAACGTCTTCATCACTCCATCATAAGCTGTTTTCCATATTAATTAATGTTGTCAGAGGGTTTTACCAAAAATGAGGCGGAGTACCAGGCTCTCATCACTGGCCTCGAGCTGACCCTCGAGATTGATGTTCCATTATTTCATGTGAAAGGGGACTCCAAACTAGTCATCAATAAGATTATTGGTGACTATTTCATTGGAAATACAGATCTCATACCACTATTGGAACGTACCTGATAGTTGATGGCTCAGTTTCCTTCTTGGATAGAGGATACTCATGTCCCTCATTCGCAGAACGGTAAAGCTGATGACATGGTCGGCCTAGCTGCATCTCTTGTAGATCCTAGTAAGGATGATTTGATTATCCATGTGTCACATCAGAAATTCATCACCCCTGTCACTCTAGACAACGATGATAGCCCACAGGTAAGACACCTTACCACTGGCGCCTTCACATCAGGACCCTCCGGTCCCCCTGACAAAGTGTTGGATGTAACTCTCTATTAGAGGACCCCCTTTACCGAGTACCACTAGCACAACAATATCAAGGAAAATAGAGCTGAGTGCGAGTGAATCCGATGTCGTGCATTGTAGATTACCCTCCAGAGACTTCTCAAACTCAAGAAGATCCTCTACAAGAACATGTTTGATTGGGTTCTCCTCTATTTAATTCAAGGGGTTGAGATTTCTCAAGTCAAACAGGAGGTCCATGCAGGTTCCTATGGGGCTCAACAGACTTGGATGAAACTATCTCACCATATCCAGAGGGTGTGGTACTTTTGGCCCTCCCTGATCTGTGATTGCATCAAGTTTTCCAAGAGGTTGCATGCGTTCCAGATCCATTCCAACTTTGTGCATCAATCACCAGAGCCTCTCAACACTGACAAGTACTCCTGTCACTTTGTGGTCTAGGGACTCAATGTCGCAGGGCCATATCCACTGGCGACAGCTCACCGGTGCTAGTTCATTCTGACTTATACAGATTTCTTTTCCATGTGGATAGAGTAAATTCTGATCAATGAGGTCTAGGCCCGCTCTATCACTGAATTTGTGAGCTCCAACATCATATATCGATTTGGAGTCCCTCACTCCATCCTCAAAAATAATGGAACCAACGTTCAGGCAACCGAGTTGAAGTTGTATGTCAAGTAAAACATCTATTATAACCATACCTCCTGCTATCACAAGTAAAAAAATTGGCAGATCGAGGCTTTCAAAAATACCCACTCTAACATCATACAGAAAATGGTTTGTCAAAAAAAGAATAGTTTTCCAGAAAAACCCCCCAATGCCCTCTTGGCCTATTGAACAATGACTCACAATTCCACACAGGTGACTCCATATTCCCTAGTGTATAGAACGGAGGTCATTCTTCCCATAGAGATTCAATTTCCCTCATTATAAAGAGCTATCTATGATTAGTAAGTACCAAATAAGGTAGCTGAAATCTGTCTGGTGGAATTGGAAGTTCTCGACGAGAACATGTTATGTGCCCTGCACAATCTTGAAAAGCATCAAAACAAGATATCTTGATCTTTCAACAAGAGAGTTTTCCTCTACTATTTCATGTAAGGTGACCTATTTTTGGCTCTGAGAACATCAATGATACCTAGTAGGAAACCTCCCAAGTTGGAGACCAAATGGTAAGGACCCTATATCATTCACAAGATTTACCCCAATGAAGCATACTCCCTAGTTACCATGGATGGAGAGCGTATAACTCCTCCCACCAATGCCAAATTACTCAAGAAATACTTTTCTTGAGTAGCTTGGTCTTACATGACCTTAAACTATTATGTCTTGCATGACATTAATCTTCTTTTCCATCCCACATTATGATAAATTGTAAAACGGTCTAAACTATATGGCCATAAACTAAGATCTATATGGTCCCACATGACCTTAAACTGTTCTGTCTTCACCACATGATGAAAAAATGTCTGGTTCGTCCAGAATGAAGGATGTTAAACTACTTAGAATTCATCCTCAACTCACGAAATTAAACTACATGGAACCTTAAAGAACAACATATGTCTTGATTCCCATTCTCATGGGATATGTATGAATGCTCGAAACCTCGTCTTGAGTCCAGCCCTAATAATTTTCTCTTTGAATATTCCCTCTAGGTATAGTTTTCTTTTAGGATCCTGCATGGTGTAGTGTAGGATTCTTTTCCCCCCACTCGTGTTGGGATTACGATGATTGTACCAAGTTCTATTCCTCATTCTTCTATTCTCCCACGTCCTCACTACACGATGTTAAACTGTATGTCCTTCATAACTATGTATGGATTGATTCCCATCATTATGTGATACGTAGGAATTCCAGAACATTTCATCCGTAGGACCATCCATGACTTCAAGATCTCCACTTGGGTTGAAACCCATGGTGTGGTGCAGGCTTTTTCCCTCATTCATGTCAAGGTCATCATGACTGCACCATCTATCCCTCTCTTGGAAGATCTACACCTCTTTCCTCATCACGTATAATGTTAAACTGCACATGCAAATTCATGCTCCACACACCCCTTTATTTGGGTTTTTATTATCTTTCACATTAAAAAGGCCCCCCCAACGGTATGGATACTCAGCCTAAAGGATTTCATATTATTTCTTTCCAATGTCCTTGAGGATCTCGGGAAACAAATTGATACAAATCCCACGTTTCCAACATGGTCAGCGGTCAACACTCATTTGTTTCTCCCATTCTAGGTCACACGATGTGGATGTTATGTTTCGAACGTGGTCAACAGTCATCCTTCATTGTTGAAAACACCCCCATATGTCAAAAAAATTGGGTGTTGTGATTCATTTTGTCTTTTCATCCCTTCAAACATCAGTCTACCACGGGCAGGAGTGTTAGTCTTGATGTTGTACCCTTATATGTTGGGGAGAGCCAGATCTCATTCCTTATTTCCCACACCAAGCATTGCTCATGTGGGGATATGAATTTTGGTAAGTCAATACTGACTCAAAGGGTTGTGTTTCCATGGTCCGAGATCAATGACCTTAAACTAAGATCACCATCATCCTCATTTTAAGACGTTAAACTGAAAACTGGCCAAGAATTTCTTTCCCAGGTCCATTGAACGTTTTGGTCCCTTGGACTAGTTTCTCACATAGGATTGTGTAGTGTGGTGTGGACTCTTTACCCTCATTCATGTCGGGATATTTTTTCCATGCCACATACATCCCTTTGAGACACCCCTCCATCTTTGTCCTTGCCGCAAGACGTTAAACTGCACAGGTCCCACCATTCTTCAGGTATCCCATCATTTGGGTTTCCACTATCACTCAAATCCAAATGAACCCTTGAATGGCATGGATACTCATCATACGGGATATCATACCATTTAGGGCCAACATCATCAAGGATATCAAGTGACAAATTGATAAAAGTCTTGTGTTGTGAATATGGTCAACGGTCGATGCTCAATTCTTTTCCCTTATCCCCTGTCACACAATACGAATACTATGTTGCGAACATGGTCAATAGTTATCCTCATTAATTTTTGTCATTCTGTGCTCTCTCACATAATCGGAATAATCATTCATCATTTTTACCCATTTTTTCCAAACTCATGACATTAAAATGGGTGTCTACAGTCTGATCCCTATGACCTAAAACTAAGAGAATCATCTTCTTCACAGAAAGACATTAAACTGTGAACTGGTTGGGACTTCCCATCTTAGATCCCTCAACCTTTTCGGCCCCCTGGACCAAGTTCTCATTTGGGATTTTATAGTGTGGTATGATATTATGTTCTCATTTAGGTTGGGTTACCCATTGTTCTGTACGCATTCCTCGTTGAGATACCTTGCCCCTATCTGGATCCTTATCGCATGACGTAAAATACACAGCATCCTCCAGAACTACATGTGGATTGATTCCCATCCTTATGTGATACGTAGGACCACCCAAACATTTATGCTTGGGATGTATCCCCATTTCTTATAAACCTCCTTATCTTCTTGTCCCCCAAGCCTGAGTTCTCCCAGGAGAGGGGCATGAAGTGTGGTATTGGATTATGTTCCAGTTCACATCGGGTTTGTAACAACCATGACACATACCTATCTCTTCTTGGAGCTCTTCTTCCTCTAATTCTACACTCATATTTTCAAGACGGCTTCTCTTAAGTTGGGTCCCTCAACCATATTTGAATGTTCAACAATTTGACTAAGAGAACTATGGTTCAGCACCTAGGGTGTTGAATCATACATGGACATGTTATCGCCCATCATTAGGCATCATGATCCCCTTTATTTGGGTTTCCATCATCTTTCACATCCTAAAGGGACCTAAAATGGTATGTATACTCTACCTAAGGGATATACTATCATTTTGGGACAACGTCCTTAAGGACCTAGAATAAAAAATTGATACAAGTCCCACATTGCGAATATGGTCAGCAGTCGACACTCATTTCTTATTTCCATTTCAGGTCATGCGATATTGATGTTTCATTTCAAACATGGTCAACAGTTATCCTCCATATTCACACCACCCTCATCAGGCCTTAAATATTGGTTGTACGATTCACATCATTTTCCACTCCATCATGTCCAAGTGGAATTTCAACACTCTTGGTACTATCCCTAGTGCGCATTTTCACATTATGAGGATAAATCCATGGTAAGGCATCATTTGGGGATCCACACCGATTTCCCCTGTGTGTGTATTCCAGGTGTTTCAAATACCATCTACACCCTTGTTTCCCACATCAATCATAGCTCACATGGTCTAATGGATTCGGTCGAGGTTTTCACCAGTTTAGAAGAGTCTTGTTTCTCTATGTTTTGAGCTCTAAGAGCATAACATATGATCAATATACTTCGTTGCCACAAGATGTAAAAGTGAAAGATATTTCTAGAACTATGTACATATTGATTCCCATATTTATCAGATACGTAGGAATGCCTGAGCGTCTTGTTGTTGGGTCCAACTCTGGTTCCCCCTAATTACCTTTTCCGTTTGGATTTTTGGCTCTGAATCTGACAGGATTGTGTGGTATGGAGTTTATGGGCTTATGTCCTCATTCATGTCAGGTTTAAAATAGCTATACCATGTACTCCCCTTCTAGGATCTAGTCTCTCCCGCCTCTCATCTTATATGAAATTAAATAGTACTCTCAGAACTACGTATGGATTGATTCCTATACTCATGGGATACATAATAACACCTAGATATTTTATCTTCGGGTCCAGCCCCATATTCCATAACCTTTTCATGCCCCTCGGCCTGAGGTTTCTTACCTATAATCACATGTGTTGTGGTATGGTTTTATGTCTTCATTCACGTTGGGTATTTTCATCACACCATGCACATTCCTTTTAAAACCTCATTTCTTCTGTATGTGTCTAATCCAAATGACCTTAAAATGTGTCTCCTTGTCTAACATGAATTTAAACTATTGCTCCTTTAGTGAACGAAGTTAAAATACATTGGTAGGTCCTATCATATGACTATAAAATATGATATCATCATCCTGGCTGCACGACGAAAAACAACACAGCATTGTGATGTCCTCACTCAAGGGAACATCATGTTTGTTAATGGTTACCCACCATACCATTTTCTAATGACCATATATGGATTGATTCCTGTAGCGACGCATGGATTCTTCATCCTAGGTTTGTCAATTCACAAAAAAACACACATCCATCCTAAAGAAAAAACAAGATCTATCAATTGCCTCTTCTTTTGGTGTGTGGGAAAGACCTGCAAAACAGTATTGTCCCTAGAATTGGTACCCCACCATGACATTTCTATAACTATGTATGGCTTGATCCCCATCATAATGGAATACATAAGAATTCTTGGGCACTTTTCCTCGATCCCAATCCAACTTTAATTTTCAGTCCCTTGACCTAAAACCTCTCTAGGGAGCACATGGTGTGATATTGACTCCTACTATCCTCATTTACATTGATTTTTCAATCACTACGCCACATGTCTCCCTCCCTCCATTCTATTTATGGTATGTGTTCTAAGACCATAAACTAATATCCATCTACATATTATCTTAAATTAATAAAGACAACATACCCAAAACTACATTTGGATCGATTCCCATCCTCATAGGATACATAGGATCGCCTGGACATTCCATCTTCAGGTCCAGCCCAAGGAATCTTAAATTGTGCCCCCTCTTTTCCGAACCCCTGGCCCGAACTCTTTAGAGAACATGTCGTGTGACGAAGGCCTCTTGGGATCTCATTCATGTCAGGATATGTACCATGACACACATTCTCATTCTGGGTAACCATGTAACTGCAATTCTACCCTGATGAAGTTCAGGATTCCCCATAATAACTATGGGATGCACCAGTTTCCTCATCATAGAGGATTTCCTCTACCAGTGTTGTTCTCTGACCACGTGGTTCTTAAGAACAATGTTTGGATTGATTCTCACCCTTATTAGATATGTATTAATACCTAGGCATTTTTACTTGGGCCTAGACTCAGGTTCATTAACCCTTCTCGCCCATCGTTCCCCATCATGGTCCAGGCAGTATGATCTCTGATCAGACCCATGCACCAACCTAATGTGTTTTAACCACGGTGGCGTAAGTTAAAGAGTGTTAGACTCCATTCGAACAACCCATCACTCCACCCCCCACACATTCTGTGTCCTTTATTTGGACCCTCATCCTATTTCATGTCAAAAAGAATCCCCTAGAAGTACAGATGCTCGGCCTATGGCTTGCCTACTGTTCTAGGACAATATTTTGAAAGACTAATGGATAACATTATTTGAGTCAGGACCCGTGTTTCGAAAATGGTTGGTGGTCAGACCTAATTTTTTAGCCCCATACCAGGTTAACATTATATGGATATTGTGTTTCAAACATAGTCAACAATTTTCCTTCATTGTCACGCCACCTCCACAGTGTTCTGAATTTTAGGTATCACGATTTGCACTTCCCACTCCCCTACGTTCAGATTAATTCTAACGCCCCTAGAATTAACCCACTCATACACTAGAGAATTTTGGGAAAATGTAACTTCTATTGGTCTAAGAACATCATCCTCCATTCAGGCCTCCACCTTTCTTCCCAGAAATCTGGATTGGTTGTTCAAACCCTGGAAGCTCGACGCTTGGTCAACACTCTCATATTAGGATGGAATAATGAGGTGGTCATCCCTTGTTTCTCATAATGGGCCCGACCCACATGAGCTTAGGGATTGGTCTCTAGATATTTCATGAATGTAACAGATGTGTAGTAGCCCAAAATTATTGATGTAACCCATGAATGCATCCAGCATAAACAATCAAAACATGAAAGTACGTTCAAAAATTTACATGCATTGCAACACCCGAGGATCAGCCCCTTCCATGGATGGGATGAACCCTTTAATAGAGTGTTCCAGCTCTGCCTCTCTCTATCTTATGGAATCCTGGATCCACTATCACATGTTTACTTCTCGCTCCTCCTTGGAAGCGATGGGGCATAGTTCGTCGGCCTCAATATGGGCCCGCTCCTCATCGGTTCGGACAACAGCCATCTCCTTGGAGGATTTCTTCATTATTTCTTCAGCCTCTTATGTCTGGGAATTTAGTCATTATATAAGCCCTAATTTCACTTTAAGAAAGGTTAAATACTCATCCACCCATTCTCTTAGTCATTGGACCTCACTTTCAGCCTCCAAGAGCTTCTTGATGTTCACCAATTTTCTCTGCTGCCAACTTACACCAATGCTACAGTCATACTCTAGAATCTAATCTTCCATGAGATCTCATATAAGCATATGAGGATGCTGGGAATGAACTCCCCCAGTTCATAGTTCATGCAGCTTGGACTAAAGCCTCCCCATCTGGTCTATCGATTTCTCTTTAGGGGTGTCCCCAATGAAGTGCTTGATCAGCTTCCATGACCAGCGACTGAAGATTTTACTATCCTCTTCATCTGAGATCGTCTTGTCCCAGTCTGCTGGGTCAGCCGGTTCATATTCAAGGAACTCCCCTAGAAACTCATAATTAGGATCTTCATTAGGTGTTTGATCAGGTAGGTCAGGAACCATGTCGTCTGATTGATCCCCTTCATCGAATTCCGCCTCAACGACTTCAGGTGTGGTCCTGCCGACGGTCCCACCTGTGATTGGGAGGGCTGCAGCTTGATCAGTTTGGACATCCACTTACATGACTACCGGCATCCCCCTTGGAAAGTAATCACTAGGAGATCTATATAACCATTCTAATAAAACCCATGCCATTAGAAGAACTATTCATATAAAAAAAATACATGGGCGTCAGTTGACCTAATCAATGGATGACAATTACAAATCCCATAAAGGATACTTACAGAGGTTTAATAGTCGATCTCACTCATGATTTGTTACCATTGGAACCCCAAGGTGTGTCCCTCCATATATTATTTAGAATTCTGAAAAATCTGGAAGAACCATCCAAGGTGTCTCCACCCTGCTAAGTGCAGTAATCACCATAGTCGTGGGCACAGATCTCGAGGTTCCTACATCTGCATCTATTGTTGGATAAGAGTGGTTTTTTCATATGAGGACCTCCTTCATAGTTCATATGTTTATTTGGGAAGTCCTAAATGACCTGGATGAATAATACAGGGAAGTGGTTTAAGATTTTACATCAAGGGTCTCTACAAACTCTTCTAACTCCAAGTATGAGTCGCCGACCTCACCATCCTCCAAAGGACTCTCTCCACCGGCCTCCTCTCCCCATGAAGACCCGTTCGACTCTTCCAATAGAGGTAAGAATTATCTCAATTCAACAGTTGATAATTTTGGAGGGGTCATTCGACCCATAAACACCTTTACCTGGTCTTCCATCAGATGCATAACACCCCGGGAGTGCACGAATTTTTCCATCTCGGCAAGGTACTACTACCCCTCTGCCTGGGATACCGAAAATTCAGCCCTGATGGGACCGATCCCTATAAAATCTATCCTGAGTTGGTTCAGATGGTTCCACCTGTTAAATAGGTTGAAAAATTTTCTATTGAGATACTTTATATCCCAAACGACTGGGATGACAAAATTCCCAGGCATATCTATGTGGCGTAGCCACTTCCCCAGAGCCTAAGTGGATATCAGGTGGAATCTCCTTGGCGGCCTCCCCACCAGATGACTCTACACCTCTGGGACCGTCGGGTCTGCCGACACCACCTACCTCTTGACTGGTGTGGGTCTCGCCACTACTGTAGCCCCTCCACCATGATATTTCATCGCCGTCTTCCAGCCTTGACCTCAAGGATGGTGAGGCACTCCATCACCGGCACAGACTGTTTGTTGCTTGAGAATATCCCTAGTTAGACCACCTCCCAGATCCTATCATACTTTTTCACTAACCCCTAAGAATATTTGGGCAGAGGCAGATCATTTTTCATCTTCCCATCCTCCCATTTGAACATGATCCACATCTTTTTTATCACACATGGGTGATCCTCATAGTTCACCCCCAAGTAGACCCACAAGGCCATCCGTTGCATGCACCAAAATTGCCTCGCGAAGCAGTGATAGATGTACGGCTCATTGAGAGAATCTCAATCAACCCGCGCCACCAAGACTCCACCCCAAAAGACCAGGAGGTAGGACTGATTCTCTTCTTTTCCCTATCTATCATCAATGAACACTCATGTTAGCTACGGGAATACTTGAAAGTTGAACTTTTCCATCTTCCAAACTTGGTTCAACACCAACTACAAAGTCATCTTGGTTAGAAAACTCCCCACCGTGTTCGTAATTTCTAGGTAGAAATCTGATCTCAGAGGGGAAATGGGGTTCGGATATTCATAGATTCCCCTAATATGTGCCTTTATACACCTATACAGAGGATGGAATGGCCCACATATCCTCTTTGGCTTCTTCCCCTCACTGATGTTCCATAGCACCTTATATATCTTGGAGAGAATCAGGATAATGAGGTTGGACCGTCCCTCTATCACCAACATGGACACCAAAATGAACATGCTCGGTTTCACGCCAATGCTTGTATCCCTCACTAGCAGGATCCAGCCACAGATAAGAGCCAAAATGTATGAATCCAACCTAAATACGAGTTACTGCTCAGTATTGACACAAAATCCTCACCTCTTTCACTAGCTATCCTCCAAGAGTCGCAATTATGAGTGCTCCTTTACTAGCTAAACCCTCTTCGGGTAGGTTAGGGTCCTCACATGAAACTGTTCATCTTGAGGGAGATTCAAAAACTGCTTGAACCACCACATGAAGTGGACGTCCCACACCGACTATTTGTCTTCCCTCGGCACTAGGTCCATCAATGCCCTTGCTAGTGTCAGCATCTTATCTGGGTCCTCCCATGTATTCACAATGGGGAGGAACTCATCATATATTTACCTTAGTATTGGGACCCCTGAGATCTTGTGTTGTTCCCATAGGCTGATGTCGACCTCCCCATGGTGAAAATGGAGTGTGTTGGTCCTCGATAACCATCTGCTCAGCAACTCCGGCATCATCTACTTCAGCTAGTAGATATGGAATTTGGAGGCCCATACCACCTCGTATAGGCCCTCTCACCTCATCTCTACCCTGAACTCCTCACATGAGGCACACACCCAGTGGGACCAGACCTAATTGTCTGGGAGGTTATTGCCTTGGTAAAAATCTAACTCATCGGTCAACCCCTTCTATGGGTTCCCCAGGGCCGCCTTCAGAATGGTGTTGTAAAGTGGGGTATATGTCTCTAGTTTTAGTGTCTCCTTGTTAACATTACTCAAGTGCTTGTATAGAAAATCATCATTGTCAGGAGTGAAATCCTCCCAAGTATGGCCTCCAGCCGCCCTGAACCACTGGCGCTGGCACAACGTACTCCTAAACTAGTAATTCATCTCTTCCCTTCTTGCTTTATGAATAAAGACGTCATCCCTAAGGCCAATTCTATACAGATGCATCCTTTTTCAGAGTGGGTAGTTCATCTGGATCTCTAATAGCATCTCCACCAATGATTCGTGGTCTGAATGGATCTAGACGTATTCCCCCGATAACCAAGTCATTCACTATTTCTTACCTATAGGAATCATATGCATGGACCCCCTGATAGATTCCTGTTAAGCCATTCCATTTTCAAGTTTGGTATTTTTTGTTCTAGTTCAAGAAGCTCGTTCGTGACACTCATTCACAAAGCTCATTCGCGAAGCTAGTTTGCAGAGCTCAGTCCTAGAAAGAGGTCACGGAACCTTACCCCCGACCTAGCAGACAAAATCTACAGAGCACACACTCATAGAGTTAAAGGACTCATTGTACGCTGCGAAAAAGAAATGCCGGATTCGCAAAGAGAAATCATAGAGTATGTGGAGCTTTGTGAATCGAGATCAAAAATTACTAAAAACGCGAAGATGAGAAAGGTAAAAAGATAGGTCAACACCCCCCCCCCCATTTATAGGTGACGAACCCATTTTCTTTGCGGTGAATCTGTCCACGGTGAGCTTCAAGAATATTTCTACCCATGTGTTGTCTCTCTACAGTGCGACCCTCCTTTGCGATATTACATTAAGATTGGCCTAAAAAATTGGGTGATTGACCCTCAGACATAGACCCTTGTTTTCTTCTAAGCTCCAAGTCTGAGGGGGAGAATTTTTTTGTGCCAAAATATGTGTAGAGAAAAAGGATGTGAAGAAATACACCAACCTCATACAGGCTGCCTCACGAAGGCAGTTCGCGGAGCCCCACCACCCTGTGGCCGGTGCGATGCCGCCTCCTCTGCAGGCACCGTGGAGTAAAGAGGCGGGAGGCTCTACAATCCGAAATCAGTTTTTCAAGTTTCCAAAAAGTAAAGAGGTGGGTGTATCTGCAATTAAAAAGACATTTACAAAGATTACATGGATTAAAGAGCTGGGGGACTCCGTGATTCAGTAGATTTTTGTGAAGCCTCCATTGAGTAAAGTGATGGGGGGGTCTGCGGTTATGACAGAGTGCCATGTGGATTCACGTCGAGCATTTCCTACTTCACAGTGCCTCTTGCTTGTAAATATGGGTCTCCCCTCGATCCCAAAGGATAGATCCTCAGACCTTTCTCATTCTCCACTCTCAAATCGCAAAGCACCTTCTGCTCTATGAAAATTGAGCTCTTCGAGGTACTTGAGAATCGCAAAGTGCATTTACATTGGCTTAAACACAACCCCTCTTCAAGTAGGGATTCCCTTTGCAGAGCCCACTATCCTTTTCAAAGAAATGAGATCCCTAAGGGGACTTAGGTCTTTACAAATAACTCATGATTTGCGAAGTACCTTCCATGAACATGTGAACCACATTCTAAGGAAAGGTCACCGTGCTTCGTGAGGCACACTGCTTCGCAGCGCTATGCTTTGCAAGCCACCCTACCCTCATGAAGACCTACTCTGAAAAAGACTTTCTACTTCATGAATCACCCAACAATGCACCTATTCTCTATGCCCAATCCAGGCCACTCCAATTTTTAAAGCATACCCCTTCACGAAGTCCCTCCCCTACGTGGAGCACCATAGATTCACAACATCCTCACCTATGAGCCTATTTTCTTCACAAACCCTTCTCTTGTGCGGCTCTCTAGGCTTGAATGAAGTGATTTCAAAGTCCCTTAGTTGGTACATTACGTAGATTTTCTTAGACTCATGCTTATTTACATAGTCATGCTAACGGTTATTGCTTCTTCGCATAGCCACGCTAAAGTGGGACCCTCAGCGGATCACTCCACAACACCCCCTCACCATGGCGTTACTAGTGCCTTCCCTTCACCAAGGGTAAAATCATGCAGGTTATGTAACCCCTAGGGGTTTAGAGTGAACCTTCCTCATCCAAGCTGTACGACGTTAAACAACCAAGCACCATCATCCTCATCACATGAAGTTAAATTGTGGCCTCACCCCGTGCATCATAAGCGGGGTACCCCATCTCAGACATTCTCTATGCATGCTCATCTCAACGGGAGTGAGATATTCCTTACATGGAATGAGATCCTCTATTCTAGAAAGGCACATTTCCGTAGAGAAGGGAGACCATCTTGGTATAATCCCTATCCTTTTTATAGGAGGCATATCCCCTAATACTCATATCCTCTTCCATGCCAAAGACCAGAGGAGAGATGGGCACATGGACCTTCGTTCACCCATCCTTCTCCCTCTGAGATTTGTCTCCATCAGGCCTCCATCCTAGAGTATGTCCCAATCTTCATTTCCATGGGCTGTTAACCACGCGTAAGCCCCTATTTTATCTTTGGTTCAAAACCATGTGTAACCCCCATTTTACTTCCGCCAAATGCACCTTTCACGATGTGATCATTGGGTTTTTTCTGCCTCTAGTTTCTCACACCGAGCATGACTCACGTGGTCTTAGAGTAAGCATCGACCATGACATCCTCTCTGGTTCGCCTTAGTTTCAAAGCCCCAAACCATCCCGAACTATGTGGACTTTGATCCTTATCATGGCAAGGTATGTATAGAGCCTCCTTGAGGTTTAAGCCCAAGACCTAATTTTCCCAACCCCTTCGTATTGGTTCACCTTCATCCCGCATGATGCTAAATTGTATCCACCATACCGAACTACATGGATTTTGATCCTATCCAAGGCAAGGTACGTAGGAAGCCTCCTTGAGGTTCAATCCCAACTCCTAGTTTTCTTGGCCCCTTCACACCGGTTCACCTTCATCCTTCATAATGTTAAATTTTATCCACCATACCAAACTACATGGACTTTGATCCTTTCCAAGGAAAGGTACTTAGGAAGCCTTCATGAAGTTCAATCCCGACACTCATCGGTTCTGATTACTTTACGTTGTTTCACCTTTGTCGTATATGAAGTTAAAATGTATGCCCCTTTTCGTCCCTAAATACGTTAACTTGTACCAATTTGAACTACGTGGGTTTTGATCCTTGCCTCCCTAAAAAGGTACGTAAGAAGCCTCCCTAAGGTCTAACTGCAATCGATGGTAAGATGTTGTGTTTCCCAACCAACGGTAAGCCATTGTGTTTTCCAACCAACGGTAAGCCATCGTGTTTTCCAACTAATTAAAAGACATTGTGTTTCCCATCCTATGGTAAGCCATTGTGTTTTCCAACCGAAGGTAAGATGTTGTGTTCCCCAAGTAATGGTAAGTCCTTGTGTTTCCCAATTGATGGAAAGTCATTGTGATTCCCAACTGATGGTAAGTTGTTGTGTTTCCCAACCAATGGTAAGTTATTGTGTTTTCCAACCGATGGTAATTAGTTGTGTTCCCCAATCGACAGTAAGCCATTGTATTCCCAATTAGTAGTAAGCTATTGTACCCCATCCAGCGAAAAGTCATTGTCAACCCCACATGATGGTAAGCAGTTGTAAGATGAACTATGAGCGTTTTATCCCTATCTCCTAGACATGGTACGTAGGAAGCCTCCCAAGTTATAACCCCAAACACTGGTAAACATTAGTGTCCCTCCTGTTGGGACCCACATCTCTGGTTTTCTCCCTCTGGAGTTAGACCGACTCTCGGGCTTCTAACCATGCATAAGACCTAGTATATCGTTGGGTCGTTGTCCCATGTGTACACCCTGATTCTATACCCTCACCCAAAAATACATGTGCTTTGATTTTTGTCTTGAGGATACATAGGAAGCCTCCTTGAGGTTCAATCCCATCACCCATATTGTATCCTAGTCTCTCCCTTGAGCCTTTGTGTTACGAGAATATCATGTCCCAGCCTGAAGTTTCTATTTCCTCAGGGTCCCATACATGCATCCATTCTCATGGGCCACCTCCTCAGGTGTCGCAACAACCACTGAACTATGTGTACATTGATTCATTACCATAGGAATACGTAGGAATCCTCTCTAAGGTTAAAGACCAACACTACTACCACCTTCATGATGGTTCTATCTCATTATTCATCCATTCTCGACCATCTGTATCCATCATGATTCTCACCTAAGCCACTACATCTCTGTAAGATCATGTCACCCGTATTTTTGTTACTCCTAGAAGTAATCGGGCTACTAAAAACATGTTAGACCCTGTATCATTGTTCCCTCCAGGGTTTGCACGCATATGATCCACTACCATCAGTGTTCTGATCAGTCTGATCCATCTCCTCTAGATGGTAAAATCGCATTATACACAATGTTAAATATGGGAAGATGAGGAAAACCTTAGAGACATGCCTATGGCATGAAATTCTTCACATTAGATGTGGGACGCCTCGAGCTTCCACGCCCTCGAGAAGACCTATCATAAGGGGAATAAACACATACACGTCAGTGTTCTAGCATCCAGACATGCCAGTGATGTCCAACATGACTACTCCCCTGATTTAAGGTTGCTGCCCTGGCTGGACCCCTTGGAATGTCCCGACATAAGAAGCCTAATTAACAGATGTCCATGAAGACATGGCACTGGGGATATTTTCGCAAACAAATTATTAAGTCTACAAGGGATACCCGGATTGGGAAACAAGTTTTTTAGGAGGATCCATAAAAGGAGGAACTGATATCCTACCATCTCATTTTGATCAAGGAAAAAACACCCATGAATATGGAACCAATGTCACATGCCTTTGGAAAGAGGGGATGTGGGGAAACAGTTGTGCATCCTCCTCCAAGATACAGATGTGAGCCCCGAAAAAAGCATCCGAAACAAAATCCATGTTATATGATCTATGTGGAAAACTTATGAATGAAATGAAATGATTAAGAATGGTTCGCCCTGATAGCACTCCAATGCATTGGGTAAAGATTAGTTTCATGATACGTCAAGTACAATGAGGGTTTACTCATGCTAATTCAAGTGCAATGAGGGTTTAATCATTCTCCATGTGTAATTAGATTTGGATCATGCTAATATCATATTAAATATTGTTGGCACATTTCCACTTTATGATAATCATGCAATATCATGCCTTTATGTTCATGTTTCTTATACACTTTATTGATATGCCTATTTCATAACATGTACTATATTCTTCATGTTATACATTGCTTACTCCCTTAATGGCCTTTATGGCTCACCCTTTTCTTATGAATTTCCTCATGTTATCCCATACAATGTTAAGTACGAAGGAATGTTGTAGTCATTTAAATGAAGTTTTCAATAAAGATGTTGTGTTTTATGTTCTATGTTGTTATGTAATGTTCCTAATTTCTCAAGATACGAGACCTATAAATCCTCAAAGTTGTATTAAGTGAATTTTTATGTAATAAATCATGTTTTTTTGTGTAATAAAGAGCAGTGTTGTCATAGTTTGTGTAAGAACCTGGTTCTTATCTTTCCAGTACGAGTTTATTCTTTTCCCTTATCCTTAATTGTTTTTGAGAAAATAAGGAAAATGGGGGAAAATCCCAAATTTTGTGGGTATATTCCATGTAATTTTCCACATTCCATGTACTTTGTCCATGTGGGATGAGTACACAGGGTGTGTAGGCCTTTCGGTGATGAAGGTTGTAAAAAATGACTACATGCCAAGTACTTTGTACTTACATGTCGTGTAATTAGTCAGCAGATGAACAGTAAGGAAGTGGAGGAAGCGTCCAGTGGAGTGACAATATAAACCGTGTAATCAAGAATACACATTGTGTACTAATGTCGATGGATGAACAGTGCTGCGGTGGAAAGAAGCTTCCAGAGGAACAGTTTAAAAAATGGAAAGTACACGTCGTGTACTTGAGAGTACATGCTGTGTAGTTTGTTTTTTTCACTTAAAACAGTGAGTAGCCTCTTCATTCGAGAGAGGAGGCAGAACCACCATTTGGAGCTCGGGGTGATGACCGAACCTTGGAGGACCACCCGAATGCGCACCAGGAATCTGATTCCGCCTCCGTTGATCATGTTGGGACCGTGCGGGTAAGCCCTCCCCTCTCCTTGCATTGTTCTTAACAATTCTTCCTCTAAGGGAAGTTATTTATGTTTGAACATGAATTCTTTTATCCAAGATCTACATCATCCTTGGACGATTTAGGAGGCGTCGTTCACATATACTGATCCGAGACGATCGAGGTAGGTGGTATGATGTTTATTTTCAGCTGTTGTGTTGAAATTGTGTACCGTTATTCTACGCTCCCATGGTTGGGATGTCGTATGGTTGAGGAAATTGCTGAAAAGATATCTATACTTGTATAGATAATCTAATTATAAGTTTAAACTACTTCTTGGGATCACTGCTTCGATCCAGAACCACCTCGGGGGTGCGTTCCTCTGTATAGCTATTTGGCCAGGATACCCAAGGGTATGCCATGATTATATTGTGCATTGAATTTTTTGGAGAGGAACTTTATATAAATTTCTTGGTTATGCTTTGGGCTTGGCCCGGTTTTATTAGCCTGAGGGCAGTGTTCTATTAGCCTGTGGATAGTGTTTGGTTAGCCTGAGGGTAACCTTTGTTTATGCCTGTGGGAAGTAGTTTCTGTTCCTGAGGTCAATATCATGTATGCCCGAGGGCAATGATAGTTATGCCTGAGGTCAATCACCTATGGGTATTTGATTCTGTTACCTGAGGGTAAGGATAGTATGTCTGAGGACACGACTATTTAGAATATTCACTATGGTGATTTTCTATGTTGTACCTGCCAATCCAAAGCACAGGCTTGGAGGTGATAAGTAATAATTAAAATGGCAATGAAACTGGTAGTGATAGTTACTTTTGAGTAATTAATAGTTTACTACATTTACTTTTTCACACTGTTGTTGCACATTTTCACCGACAGTTGGGCATGGTCCTTTGGTTGGTGCCTATTGGGATATATTTCTCACGCCCTATTTGGGTCATGTCTTCAGCCCAAACAGACTATATTGCTACAGGTTTCGATAGGGGTAACAGTACCTATACAGGTACATGATTATAGGAGAGGAGTAAGAGAGCATTGGACTGAGCGTAGGCTTGCGATGCTGTTGTGTTATGTTCACTCTTCTTTGTTTCATTTGGTTGTACCTTGTACTTTGAGTTGTATTGTATTGTATTGTAGTGTATCCGATTCTGGCTTCTTACATATAACAGTGACATGCTGCATCTTTATATATATGAATGATGGTTCTCTTTTACTACAATTGACCATTTCAGTTGTATATTGTTTACTACTTCTGTTGTTGTATGTTATATATCTTTTCCACTGTGCTACACTCTGAAAAATGAGGGCATAGTTTCCCCACTATCATACATGGGCCCTCGCTGCTAGTCGGCAACCTCTGGTGTTTGGGGAAATTCTCTTGAGGTCATGTGACCAACCGGGTTCGGGGCACCCGTTGAGTGTCTTATGGATCTGGGATGTTAGAAAGTTGTATCAAAGGGTGTTCTTTTCTTTAACTTACTGTTTGGAGCCTTAGTCCGGGATAGGATGGGCATGGTAGTTGGTAATACGTTGTTCCCAAGAATAGATAACCTATTTACAGTGAAAATCCAATCTACCTCGTTATTTTAATTATTACTGGTTTTTCAATTTTACAGTTGATTTGATTTTCACCATTGGGTGATGCACTTGTTATTGTGCTATTTATATGTTATACATGGGTTCTATTTAGTTGAAACTTGATGAGATGAGGGTTTTCCACCTCATGCATCATTTATTCACATGTTATAAATCACATGTCATTCTTTATTTCCTTTCCATGTAGGTGCATTAGGAATTTCATGTTGTTGTGATAGTTTTTGTGCTAGAAAATCATGCTATTGTGATAGCTGCTTTGATAAATACCTGCTATTTGATAGGGTAATGTTGTTTGAGGTTATTTATAGAATGAATGCCAAACTTTGGTTTTTGGGGAGTATGGTCCCTCACTTACTGGAATTTGGTGGATCATTGATGAGTTTACTTTGTTATAACATGTATAAGATACCAAGATTTGATTCGTGGGGAGTATGGGCCCTCATGGAACAAAATTTGGCACTTAGGTGTTTGTTCCTTATTTTTCGGGGTTCTGGACTATTTTCTGAGGCTTACTATCTGGAAAACCCAACATACACGCTATGGGGTTTTATGGACACACACTGTGTGTTCTTTTGTTCAAGAAGAAATGAAAAAATTTTAAGTACATGTCGTGTGCCCTCATTATATGCCGTGTAGTCTCTTCCCATGTCATAGGCCATGTGGGCGGGGACACGGAGTAGGAAATGGATTGGGGGAACACGTCATGTACCGGATGTACACACACTATAGTGTTGACCCAGTGTTTGCACGTGTAACTAACAACATAGACGAAAGAAACCTTAAGACATACATGTTGTGTCACCTTGGACACGCTATGTATTCTGACCCAAGTACCCGACCGTGTCACGAACAACACGGGTTGGTGTTATCTTTCCTAGTACATGCCATGTCAGCCTGGAACACGCCGTGTAGTGTCATCCGTGTAGCTGTCCATGTAGAGAGGAACACGGGTCGGTCTGGGGCTTCTTTGAATACACTGTGTCTTTTTGGAACACATTGTGTAGTGAGACCTTGGTACACAGGCCGTGTGACGAAAAACATGGGCCGGTAAAATCCTGTCAAGTACACGCCATGTTCCTCTGGGACACACTGTGTAGTGTTATTTTAGACGAGTCATGTAGATTTTCCGTGCAGAAGGACTTGGTCAGGGAAGGAGGATTCAAGTACACGCCATGTATTCAAAAGACACGCTGTGTGTTTGGGGTGTTACACAGCCTGTTTAAGATGGAGTACACGCCCATGTGGATGGCTTATAATAACACGCCGTGTACTATTTATACATGTCGTGTAGTCAAGTTTTGTGAATCTTGAATGATTTATTTCTCTTGTTCCATTCTTGGTGTTGTAGTTGCAGTCTCTGATAAATCTTGATCTAAGGTGTGCATTTGACCTTGTAGATTCATGCTGCTGAGACGACCACCGTTTTTCTCCAAGAGAGCGGCGAAGATTTTATTCTTGAGATGGTAGGTCATGGTATACTAGTGGATCCTCTATATGTGGAACCAGCCGTTATACCGGACACAGGCACAGATGCACAGTTCCATGAAGGCTTCATGCAGTTCATGCAGACCTTCCAAGGAGAACTGCAGGGCGCCACATCTATAGCAGAGTTGACACGTATCTTCTAGCAGCAGCATCCGCCTATGTTTTCCAGGGATGGCAGACTATAGGCTGTAGAGACATGCCTAGAATCGATCCAGATGATTTTTGATCATCTGGAGATGCCTCCAGGAAGGAGGGTCAAGCTCGATACAAACATGTTGTGTGATTCCACCAAGAGGTGGTGGGATGTTACCACCCAGTATGAGCATCACTGAGACATGGTGTGGGAAGATTTTCAAGTAGCCTTCTATGAATTCTTCTTCCTGGAGACACTGAGGGCAGATCAAGCTCGAGAGTTCATAAATCTACAATAGGGCGCCATGTCAATGATATATTATTTCGCTCGATTCACCGAGCTTCAGTGTTTTTCACCCATTCTTGTTGGTGATGAGACGTTGAGGGCTAGACACTTTGAGGATGGTCTTCGATGTGACATCCAAGCACTGGTGAACATTTTCAAGTTTCCTATTGTGCATGCTATTGTGAATCAGGCACTGATTACAGAGCGGAACCTGCGAGAAGCTAGTGGTGTGGGCTAGGGTGGTTTGACACCAGTTTTTGGTACTATTTCTACCAGTAAGAGGAAGAGGAAGATGGATTTCTCTCATGGTGGTAGTACTAGCCGTAAGAATACTTCAGGTGGCCAGGTCATTTGCTACCAGTGTGGTGGAGAGGGGAAAAAGATACCTCAGTGTCCACGAGACCCAGTGGAGTACCGAGTTTGCGGCAATATGGGTCATCTCCATCATTTTGGAAAGGTGCTTCCACTAGTGGCTAGTGAGAGGGGTTATGTGCAAACTCCACATGCGGGACCAGGACCAGTAGCTTCTTAACATTCGTGAAATTAGTGTACGTCAGGGCGTGCAGGCAGAGATGGTGGTCGTGGCCATGGTAGCCAGACACCAGAATCGTAGAGGCAGTAGGGTGGGTTAGCTCAGGTTAGTCATGCTGTGTCACAGGGCCGCGACACAGGGCAGGCATATGCAGTTCAACAGACCCAACAGGAGCAGGATATTAGACCTTCCACTGTCAGAGGTACTACTCTAGTAGATTCTTTTTTATCTTTTTTACTTTTCAGTACGGTTGATACACATATTTTTATATTTGTGGCCATTGTGGAGAGCCTTGGGATCTGTGTTTCTTCTTTTTCTAATGTTATGATGATACACACTCCGTTGGGAACTAGAACAGGTGGTGTGCATCAGTTCAAGGAGTTCCCCCTAGAGGTTGGTGGGTGTCACTTTCTACGGGTCCCCTATGTCTTAGAGATGACAACCTATGACATCATTCTAGGGATGGATTGTCTGGTACCTTTTCGATCATTTGTAGATTTCTATCATCGCATGGTGAGTTTCATGTCACCAGAGGGTGGAGAGTTTCTATACAAGGGTGAGTGGGATGTCCAGGCGAGCTGAGCTGGACCCGAGCATCGTGGGTGTGGTGGTGTGACAGCCCAGATTGTGAGCTTATATCTGGATTATCAAGGGACTTGTCAGAAGGATTTCCCTCCAGTAGTTGATCGTTTCAGGGATGTCTTCCCAGACAAATTTTCAGGTCTTCCTCTAGAGCAAGAGGTAGATTTCTCTATTGAGCTTTTTCCAAGAGCGGAACCAGTGTCCATTCCTCCTTATAGGATGGCTACAACTGAGTTTCAGGAGATCAAGAGGCAGTTAGAGGAGTTACAGGCAAAGGGTTTCATCTGACCCAGTACTTCTCCTTGGGGTTCGCCGGTCCTTTTTGTGAAAAGGCATATGGTACCCTCAGACTCTGTGTGGATTATCGGAAGCTGAACTAGATGACAGTCAAGAACCGGTATCCCTTACCAAGGATTGATGATATTTTTGATCAACTTCTTGGAGCACAAGTGTTCTCGAAGATTGACTTGAGATCAGGATATCATCAGTTACGCGTTGGACCATCGTACATACCGCTTACATCTTTTCGAAGCAGATATGGTCTATATGAGTACTTGGTTATTCCGTTTTCGCTCACGAATGCACCAGTAATTTTCATGGCTCTGATGAATCGTGTGTTCCACCCTTATCTGGATTATTTTGTGGTAGTCTTTGTGGACAATTTCTTGGTGTAATCTCACACTCGACATGACCATGCCACCCATCTTGAGATCGTTTTGAGAACACTAAGATAGCATCAGTTATATGCTAAGCTCTCAAAGTTCCAATTTTGGATGGACTAGATTCACTTCCTGGGTTATATTATCTCAGAGGAAGGAGTTGTAGTAGACCCAAAGAAGGTGAGAGCAGTTGTTTTTTGGGAGAATCCTAAGAACGTTTTTGAGATATGGAGTTTATATGGGTTGGCTGGTTACTACAGGCGTTTTATATAGGACTTCTCTCGCTTAGCAGCATCGTTGATGGGTTTGAATAAGAAAGGTGTGAAGTTATTTTGTTCAGAAACTTATGAGACAGCCTTTCAGGAGTAGAAGGGTCGGTTAACATTAGCACCAATCTTGATACTTCCAGAGCAAGGGAATAGCTAAATAGTTTACTATGATGCATCGGGTATTGGGTTGGGTGTAGTGTTGATGCAGGGCGATCGATTTGTTCTGTACAGGTCTCGGCAGTTGAGGCCACATGAGAGGAATTACCGGACGCATGACCTCGAGTTGGCTGTATTTGTTCATGAATTGCGCTATTGGAGACATTCTCTCTTGGGAGAGCATTTTTTTGTTTTCACCTACCACATAAGTCTCAAATACATATTTACTTAGTGTGACTTGAACCTGAGACAGAGAAGGTGGGTCGAATACCTTCATTCCTTCAACTTTGAGCTTGCCTATACACCTGGTAAGGGTAATAAAGTAGCTGATGCACTGAGTAGGAAGACTCCGAAACAGGTAGTGCAGGAGGCCATTGGTGAGTGGAAGCTTATGGCTTTGTTCTCTGATATGCATTTGGAGGTGCATGATAGTCAGGGGAAAGCCTATATTTCATCTTTAGTTGTGACTTCTACCCTCCTGGATAGAGTGATGATGAGACAGCTATCGGATTTAGAAGGCCTAGTTCTATGGGAGTCAGTGGCAAGTGAGGACCCTCCTCCTGGATGGACAATAAGAGATGATGAGGTACTGTGTGTCCATGGACGAGTGTGTGTTCCGGGGGATATACATGGGGAGATGATGTAGGATTTTCATGCCTCAGCTTGGGCAGTGCATCCCAGGGTTACCAAAAAGTACCGTGACTTGAGACGTCGGTATTGGTGGCTGGGAATGAAATGGGAAGTAGCCGGTTTTGTTACAAGATTTTCTACCTGTCAACTGGTGAAGGTGGATCATCCGAGGCCAGCTGGAATATTATAGCAGTTACCCGTTTCGGAGTGGAAATGGGATGATGTCTCGATGGATTTTGTGACCAGGTTTCTGAGGTCACCTCGAGGCAGTGATTCTATGTGGGTTGTTGTGTACAAACTTACAAAGGTAGCTCACTTTTTTCCAATCAAGGAGACCTACGATGTCGATGAGCTTAGAAAGTTGTATATCCGAGAGTTAGTAAATCTTCATGGGGTCCCTCATTCTATCATTTCTGATAGGGTTGACCGCTTTACGTTTCCTTTCTTGTAGAGTATGCAGAGGGAACTGGGTACACAGGTGCTTCTGAGCACAGCTTACCACCCTCAGACCAATGGCCAGTCCGAGCGTACGATATAGGTTCTTGGGTACATGATGAGTACATGTGTCCTAGACTTTGGGGGATCTTGGGAGAAGCACATACCCCTAGTCATGTTTTCCTACAATAACAGTTTTCAGGAAATTATTGAGATGGCACCTTATGAGGATTTATATGGTAGGCCATGCCAATCACCATTGTGCTGGATGGAGTTAGGTGAGGTAGCTTTACTAGGACCACATCTCGTGCAGGAGACTTCTGAGCAGGTCCAGTTGATTTAGAAGCGGATGGCTACTGCACAATCTCTTCATAAATCTTATGTTGATTGCCACAGATGACCATTGGAGTTCGTGGTCAGGGATCAGGTTTTCATGAGGGTTTCGCCAAGTTTGGGACACAAGCGGATCAGGAGATAGGGTAAACCTTTGCCGATGTGTGTGGGGAAATTTTAGATTATGGAGGGATTCAAGCCTGTTGCCTACCGGTTTCAGTTACCACTGTGGTACCTGGCCATGCATGACATCTTCCATGTATCTTAGCTGTGTCACTATCATTCAGACTCATCTCACATTTTTCATCCTAGGGAGGTTGAGCTTCAGGACGATGCATCCATTGAGGAGCATTTTATTCCTATTGTTGATAGGAGCATGAAGTTTCTCTGAGGCCGGTCAGTTCCTCTCGTTCGGGGGCTATGGAAGCATGGCCGAGTGCAGGAGGAAACTTGGGATGGGTAGACCGACGTATGTGCTCAGTGGATAGAGTTGTTCACAACCATATCTTCACCACCATTGGAAGGGTAATTTGGGGATGAATTGTTTTAAGGGGGGAATTTTGTAAGAACCCGGTTCTTATTTTTGAGGTACGGGTTTCTTCTTTTCCCTTTTCCTTAAGTGTTTTTGAGAAAATAAAGAAAATGGACAAAATACAAAATTTTGTGGGTACATTCCATGTACTTTTCCACATTCCTTGTACTTTGGTCATGTGGGATTAGTACACAGGGCGTGAAGGCCTGTCAGCAATAAAGGGTGTAATAATTATTGACTACATGCTGTGTAATTTGTACTTACATGCCATGTAATCAGTCGGCAGGTGAACAGTAAGGCAGTGGAGGTAGCCGTCAACGGAGCGACAATACATGTCGTGCAATCAGGAATACACACCATGTACTGATGTCCACGGATGAAAAGTGCCACAGTGGAAAGAAGCTGTCAGAGGAACAGTTTATAAAATGAAAAGTACACACCATATACTTGAGAGTACATGCCATGTAGTTTGTTTTTTTCACTTAAAACATGCAGTAGCCTCCTCATTCGAGATAGGAGGTAGAACCGCCATTTGGAGCTCGGGAGGATATTTGAACCTTGGAGGATCTCCCGAACACACACCGGTAATCCGATTCTGCCTCCATCGATCATGTTGGGACCATGCTGGTATGTCCTCCCATATCCTTCCATTGTTCTTACCAATTATTAATCTAAGGGAAGTTATTTACATTTGAACAAGAATTATTTTATCCTAGATCTACCTCATTCTTGGACGATTCAGAAGGCGTCGTTCACGTATACCGATAAGAGATGATCGTGGTAGGTGGTCTGATGTTTATTTTCAACTGTTGTGTTGAAATTGTGTATCGTTGTGCTAAGTTCCCATGGTTGGGGTGTCGTATGGCTGAGGCCTTTGCTGAAAAGATATCTAGACTTGTATAGATAATCTAATGATAAGTTTAAATTGATGTTTGGGATCACTTCTTGGATCCAGGACCACCTCGGGGGTGCGTTCCTCTATTTATCCATTTGGCCAGGATACCCGAGGGTATGCCATGATTATATTGTGCATTGAATTTTCTTAAGAGGAAGTTTATATAAATTTTTTGGTTATGATCTGGGCTCGGACTAGTTCTATTAGCCTAAGTAAAGTGTTCTATTATCTTGTGGGTAGTGTTTGGTTAGCCTGAGGGTAACCTATGTTTATTCTTGTGGACAGTCATTTCTGTGCCTTAGAGAAATCACCTGTGGGTTTTTTGATTCTGTTACCTGAGGGTAAGGATAGTATGTCTGAGGACACAGCTATTTAGAATATTCACTATGGTGATTTTCTATGTTGTACCAGCCAAACTGAAGCACAAGATTGGAGGTGATAAGTAATAATTAAAATGGCAATGAAACTGGTAGTGATAGTTACTTTTGAGTACTTACTAGTTTACTGCATTTACTTTTGCACACTGATGTTTCACATTTTCACCAATAGTTGGGCACGGGCCTTTGGTGGGTGCCTGCTGGGATTTATTTCTCACACCCTATTTGGGTCATGTCTTCGGCCCAAACAGACTATATTGCAGTAGGTGTCTACATGGGAAAGGGTCCCTATACAGGTACATGATTGTAGAAGAGGATTAGGAGAGCATGGGACCGAGCTTAGTCTTGCGATGCTACTGTGTTCTATTTACTCTGCTTTGTTTTGTTTGGTTGTACCTTGTACTTTGAGTTTTATGGTATTGTATTGCATTGTATCTTGTTATGGCTACTTTCATATTATAGTGACATGCTTCATCTTTATATATATTACTACAGGTTCCCTTTTACTATAGTTTTCCATTTCAGTTGTATATTGTTTACTACTTCCGTTTTTGTAAATTATATATATTTTCCTCTATGCTACACTCTGACAAATAAGGGAATGGTTTCCCCACTATCAGACCTAAGCCCCCACTACTAGTCAACAGCCTCTGGCATTTGGGGAAATGCGCTTGACGTTATGCGACCAACTGGGTTCGGGGAACCCGTTGAGTGGCTTCCGGATCCAGGACGTTACAGTTTGTATCAGAGGATAAGTTTTGTTATTTTGGTATTGGGATTATAAAAACCCTAGTAAAATACCTAGGGATAAGACTATGTATAATAAAAACATCCCAAAATTTTGGTGACTATTGAGTAACTAGTTTATCATGAAAATACGTCCCTATCTGGATACAAGAAGGTAGAGGTAGCTCTGGAACAGATGTATCTAGGGGTAAAACCTGAAAGCACATCATTGAGCTAGACTCGAACAGGAACCGGTGCATGACAACAGGCCTTACTACACTATTGGTTATGACATTATTTGGGGATATGCTTTGGTAAATTCATAATCTCAGTATGAACCATTATTAATGGAATACAAAAATTCCCAAATAACATATGTTGGGAAGTAGATAGTTGATAACATAGATTTAGGATTATAAATACGTAAGTTAAGGAAATAAATGTAATTTATAAGTTATCCCTTTTTTCATTGGATTCCCCTTTATGTGTTACCCCTATCTTTCCTTTCCTTCCAGTCAATGGTCAGTAATACGAGCACTTGGGATAATGACTGATGCAATGATCAATGTGATGACTGCTGTAATTAGATGCCCAATCCGATGGGAGAACGATTCACAAACTTTGTCAAAATACACTCTCAGTTAACTCAAGTTTTGAATAGAAACATGGGTCAAGAGGATCATCTGCCCCCCCTAAAAAAGAACAAGCCACAATCGAGAGCTTCATGAGACAAAGTCCTGTAACTTTTAATGGATCATCAAATCCCTCAATGAAAAAAAATGGATCAACTCCATTGAAAAGTTCTTCTCCATCATTCAGTGTTCTGAACAAGAGAAGGTTCTTATAGTTGTTTATCGTATCAAGTGTGAAGCTAATTAATAGGGTACATTGGACAAAAATACGAAGCATGAGGAAGGGATAGAGGCATTTGAATGAAATGATTTCCGAAAAAAAAATTGACTAATATTTTCCCTGCACCCTCCAACTTAAGACGTAAAGGGCCTTCCTTTACCTCAAGAAAAATGATGACGAATCCATCTGATCGTATGAGGAAAACATCACAAGTCTTGCAGGATATTCCTCTAGATTTTTCATTACCTCCGAATGCATGGTTGAACACTACTTTGGTGGGAAAAAACCAAGCCTACAGAAAGCCCTAGAGATTTGTGAATTCCATAAATATGAGGGAATTATCCAATGTTCCCTCAAAGTCGAAATGGAGATCGGTGAATCTTAGGGGTATCATGGGGATAATAAGTGTAAGGTGGACTTTAATTCTGGTGGTCCGATTGATAAATCTAATGGTGCTAGGAAAATCAAGCACCCCACTTGCCAAAGGTGTGGAAAGAAGCACCCCGGAAATTACCTGAATGAGAAGAGGAAATGTTTCAGGTGTAGAATAGATGGGAACCTGGCTATTAACTGCCGACAATAAAAACCTACGGCTGCGAAAAAGGAGAGGAATTCTCCATTAGACCATCAAATAATTGTTCATTTCTTCAACTACAAAGAACCAAGGAACTTTTCAAACCATTTCTCTAAGCTAATTGTTTTCGGAGGCAACTAACAACCTCCAAGTCATCATGGGAAAGATTTTTCCATCACTACCACTGAAGTGAACCCCAACAACAAGGTTGTGACAGGTTTGGTTGTTATTCATTCAAGAATAGCCAACATACTTTTTGATTCTGGTTATATGCATTCTTTTATATCCCAAAATTTTAGTAGAACAATCCCAACATCACTACATATAATGGAAGTAAGAATGTCGGTGAGAACATAAAATGGGGAAATAATTGAATCCTATGAATATAACTCCTTCCCTATCAAAATTTGTGGTTTGAACTTCCCATTGAACCTCATAATACTCTTTCTAGTGTAATTATTGGAATGGATTGTATTTCCCTATATAAGTCAACCATAAATTGTCGTGAGAGGGAAATCACTCTTCATATGAAGAATTGATCCCTAATATTGTACAAGTGTAAGAAGTAGGATGAATATTCTTTAGAACCATCATCTAAATCATAGATATTACTTCCCTATGAGCACGTGTATATTTCTCAGATGATTGAGTCTAAGGAAGCAATAATCCATGATGAAATGCCTATTGTGAGGGAATTCGCTAAAGTGTTTTTTGATGAATTTCTTGGTCTTCCTCCTAGAAGAGATGTTTAATTCTCAAATTATCTTATACTTGGGGTGTTTCCAATATCCAAGACTCCATATAGAATAGATTTTGTGTAGATTGATGAGATGAAGAAAAAACTATATGGGAATTTGGATAAAGGGTTTATACACCCAAGTACTTCACCATGGGGTCCACCAGTCCTCTTCGTCAAGAATAAGGATGGTTCAATGCACATTTTCATTGATTATCATGATCTCAACAAAATCATGATAATGAACAATTATCATTTCCTCCAGATTTATAACTTGTTCAATCAGCTCTGTGGATCACAATACTTCTCCAAGGTGGATTTATAGTCGGGATATAACCATGCTGGGGTGAAGAAGGAGGATATCACCAAGACTGCTTTTCGTATAAGATTTGGGCACTATGAATTCATAGTAATGCCTTTCGAACTCACTAATGCTCTATAAATATTCATAAACTTGATGAATATAGTCTTTAGATATTACCTTGACAAATTTACGGTAGTCTCTATAGACAATATTCTAATATACTCCAATACCAAGGAGGATCATGAGGATCATCTAAGCATTATACTAGAGACATTGTGAAAGGATAAGCTCTTTGAAAAGTACCGAAAGTGTGAGTTTTGGTTGAAGAAAGTCTCATTCATGGGTCATATCATCACAAGAAATGGGATATATATTGATCCCTCTAAGACTTCTACAGTTTATGGATGGATGAGGTCAACATCAGTGATGGATATTCATATCTTCCAGGTGTTAGCTGGGTATTATCGCCGATTTGTGAGAAATTTCTCACAATTTTCATACCCTCTTACAAAGCTAACTCGGAAGGGGTTAAGGTTTTCTTTGAGTTATGAATGCGAACATAGCTTCAACATGGTGAAAATGAGGCTTATCACTATGCCCATGCTCATTCTACTCACAAGTGAATAATGTTTTGTGGTGTTTAGCGATGCTTTGATGAAGGGATTGGGCTGTGTGTTGATGAAAAATGAAAAATTCACTGTCTATGCTTTAAAGAAATTGAATGTTCATGAGAAAATCTATTCAACACAGGATCTGGAGTTGGATGTATTAATCTTCCCTTTAAAAATTTGGTGACATTACCTATTTGGGGAGATGTTTGAAATATATATAGTTCACAAAAGCCTAAACTATATATTCACACAGAAAGAGTTTAACATGTGCCAACAAACATAGTTAGAGTTGATCAAAGAAAATTACTTCTCAATCTATTACCACCATGGGAAAGTGAACAAGTTGGTGGATGCTCTAAGTAGAAAGGATCCAACAACTCTTTCATTGATGAGAATTTAAAAGGATCCAATCTTCTTAGATTTGATGAATATGGACATTGGGAATCATAAATAATGGAACATCGTCAATCCTTTCAAAATTGATTTCTCAAAAGTCTCTTTTGCAATGGTTAAAGGATGCTCAAAAGATGTTGTGGGAATTCAAAAGAAAGTGGAAACTATCATAAAATGGAAATCCTCAGAGTTCAATGTTAATGAAGAAGGAATTGTGATATTTGGGACAAGACTATGTGTTCCATCAAATATAGAGTTAAAGAATGAACTTTTAGATGATGCACATAGTTCTAATTTATCCATTCACCCAAGAAACACAAATATGTATCAAGATATATGAGTTCATTATTGGTGGAATAACAATATGAAGGAGATCGTTGAGTATACATCAAAGTGCCTGGTAGGTCCGCAAGTGATGACTGAGAGACAGAAGTCCAAGGGGATGATTCAATAATTACCAATACCATTATAGAAATAGGAGAACATCACCATGGAAGTTTTCATCAGACTTAAAAATACATCCAAAGGAAACAATGCTATCTGGGCTATTGTATATTTTCTTTCGAAGACTGCACATTTCATTGAAAATAGAGAGGATTTCTCATTGGATCAACTGGCATGGATATTTGTCATAAAAGTGGTAAGGAAGCATGGAGTACCACTATCTACTGTATCCAATCGAGATCTATGATTCACCTCTATGTTCTGAAAGAGTCTTAAAAATGCTCTGAATACTGAGCTGAACTTCATTACGGCTTGTCATCCTAAAAATAATGTCCAATATAATCATACTATCCAAACATTTTAGGACATGTTTATAGAATTCTCAATGGACTTCAAAGGAGGATGGGATCAACATCTTCCTTTGGTTGAGTTCTCTTACAATAAAAGTTTCCACTCAAGCATCCAAATGGCTCCTTGTGAATCCCTTTATGGGAAGAGGTGCAGAACATCAGCATGTTGGGATGAAGTTGGGAAGCGAAAACACCTAGTTCCAGAAATGGTCGAAGAAATGGTGGAGAATGTTATGACAATCCAACATCACATTAAAGCTTCTCAGATACGACAAAAGAGTTATGCAGATAATTCTTAACGAGACCTAGAGTTTGATGTTGAAGACATGGTAGTCCTCTGCAAATCACAATAGAAGATAGTTATGAGATTTGGGAATAAGGGAAAGCTTAGTACAGGGTGCATCAACCCTTTTGAGATCCTTGATTGCATTGGAGAATTGGCCTATCAAATAGCACACCCACCAAACCTATCTCAACTACATGATGTATTCCATGTATCACTCTTAAGGATTTACATACCTGACCCATCTTATGTACTCAATCTAGTGGTAGTACCATTTTATATTGACCTCTACTATGAAGAGAATCTAGTGAAGAACTTAGATCACATAGAAAGGTTCTACAAAATAAGATAGTTCCCTTCGTTAAGGTGTTGTGGAGAAACCACAAACATGAAGAGGCAATGTGGGAATCAGATAAAGTGATGAAACAGAGTTACCCTCATTTTTTTAGTGTTGTAAAAGGAAGTTTCTAGGGTGAAATTTCTTAATGGGGGAAGATTGTAAGGACCAAAACTTTTACAAATGAAAATTCCTCTTGATCTGATTAAATGTATTATCATATAAAATAGTTACGTAAAACATATGAACTTCTTTGGTTTTGTGTTTTTGTATTTTAAAATACCATTAAGAATTTTTCTCATTGCTAGTATAGTTATTGAATAGTGATCAGAGTATTAGTATAAATATAGGGCTTTAAAAAATACAATTTACCCAGATAAAGGAAGCAGTGGCCTAATCTAGTAGAATTACTTCGTACGAAGCCCATTTGTCAGAGTTTGGAAAGGAGGTGGAATCACTAGGATTCTCTCTTGGCTATTCCCAATCCTAGAGTCAACATGTTAATCTTGAACCAAACAACATATGGGATCAGTGGAAGTTGATAGAGATTACCACCCAAGTGATGTTATTTGAGCCACCCAAGAGTCGGTCAACATCGCACACCCTACCCTTAGGTCATATGCGGGTGTTATAAGGGGTTATTTAACAAGACCCTATCACTATGATTATATGAATTATTTTTGTATAGAATAATGAATATACATTCATTTTATTACTGTAACTTTGTAAATATTTTTTAAAGAAAAAATAGTATTTTTTTAGTTAATAATCAATTAAGAAAACTACTTTGATGAATTAATGTATTTTTGTAATAAATAATATTTTAATAAAATATTATTACTAAATTACCTTTTATTAAATATAAATGATCATTTAATTTTTATAAATAAAATTTTAATTTTTATTAAGGTTTGAAAGCTCTTTTTGTCAAAACCCATGAATTTTCGAAAAATGTCGGTTTTTATTTTAAAATTAAAAAAGCACATATTTAAAAAATTATTTAGATAAAATTAATATTAATTTTGGAATCAGGATATCGAAATTATCCAACGTTGAATTTTTCAAAATTTTCTGAGACAGTTGAATTTTTGGGTAAAAATTAAATATCGTTTAAATATATAATGGGTTTTATGACATCATAATGAACCAATAGTGATGTAATAAAATACTATAAAAATAATTTTGGGAAAATATATGTTTTACCTTTAAAAAAATATGATTTTATTTTTGTTTTATTATTTTTATGGTTCCTTAGTGGACCCTTCGGGACTTATAGAACATTTTAAAATTTTAAAATGATTTCCTTGAGAGTGTGGCTTACCTCCACATAAGCAAGCCAAATATTTTAATAGGTTTGTAAATTGGCCTCATAAAATATTTTTTTCCACTCCATTTTTGAAAAAACCAACGGAAAACCATGGGATGGTTTGTGTTTTGGATTATTTTAATGTGTGATGTCCAAAACCTAAATAATAAAGAATTCCCCCTCCTTTACAATATAAACCCACTCATTCTCCCATTCCTCTTCCCTCAAAACCTTTGGAGCTCGACAAACCCATGCCCTTTTCTCTCTATAATCCTCCCAAGTCACCCCAATCTCCCAATAATCCTCTCTCAAGCCCCTCTAAGCCTTTGGGATCACACTTCCAAGTAAGGGATTTTTTCCTTCTTCATTTTTGTCCAAGTTTCAGTATGTTAATATACCTTTTTATTTTAAATTAAAAAATTTGTGGTTTGATTTATCACCTACCCCATACATCCCCATTTATGTTTTAATGATGATATACCTCTTTATATCTCATTAATGCCTCCCATATATACTCGTTACCATGATGAAATTCTATAATGAATTTCTCTCTTCTCATTTGCATTCAAGCAATTTTTTATAAATTCCATTACATATGTTGGGACATGTATCTATATGACCCCCTTACTTTCCATTTCATGTACATATGATGATATAACCTTTTCTCTCTCATCAATCATTTTTTTTGAATTCTTATGTCAAGCTATTATGCTACCAAAATTGCACCGTGATTTTTCAAGCCAAAGTCATTGTGTAGTGAATACCATGCCCATTTCTCAATCAAGTTTATTCACCTTTATGCGCATGTACTTATTCCATCATCTCAATATTTTATTAAAATAAAAAGGCTAAAAATCCTATATAGAGACAGTTAAGTGGGCCTAAAATAGTGTAACCCAATAGCGTTAGCCCGAATGAAATGCAAACCCTCAGAGGGAAAGGAACCAAGACTAGAAAAAAATACAATCCTATACTCCAAATACAATTTGGAAGCAAGGAAGTTGGCAAAAACATTACCCTCAAGCTAGGTATGAATAACGGACACCTGATTGTTCATAATCCACTTGAACCTTTGAATGGAGTATTGGATAGACCACATAATGGGACCTTGATCTGAAAGAGATTTAAAAATTGTCAATGAATCAGTTTCAACATCCCTTGTTGAAATATTCCTCTGATCGCAAAGAGACAATCTAGTGAGCATTTCTAGGGACTCTTCTTGAAGGGAATCACCGCTGCCTAAGGAAGATGAAAAATCCGCCTCAACAGAGCCTTTATGATCACTGATAACTCCACCCCCGTGTATTAAACCCATGAAACACGACCCGTCTATGTTTAGATTGTTCCCCAACATCAGAGGCTTCCACATTACCCAACTCCCCTTAGCATATAATTCATTAATGGTACAAGGAAGCTGGGGATGAAGGGCTATGATGGAAGGTCCAACTGTTATATCCCTGCATAACCTGTTAAAATCCAACACTAAATTCCGAATGTTAAAGAGAATACCAGCAATTGTTCCTAGAGAGGACTAGTGGCACTTTGCATTTCTGGTCAACTAGAGGACCCAACACCCTACTTTGAAAATCATCAACCTTTCCTTCCTCTCTTGACCAGGTCTGTTAGCTCCTTCCAAAAAAAGCTATAGAAAAGAATCAGTAGAGGTAAAAACACCCAATATCCCAAAAAACTTCCCAAAGGATCCCTAGATTTACTTCGCCCATTATCTGTTGAATAACAGGTGGAGAGTGGACTCACAGCTCAGTGTCATGCAACACTGGCATCTAGAAGCAAGGTTGATCCCTCTACGTTGAATGCACTCCTCAGTTGGCAAGGCGTTTCTCTGAACTCACCACCCAAGAAATAAGAACTTAAAAAGAATCTATTTGCACCATATAATCTCACCCCAAGGATCCTAGACTATAGAAAAAGATTGAGTAGAAAAAATATCTTTGATTTTAAAAACACATGTAGCAGCTACCGTAAAGACACATCAGTCATGGTCATTAGACCTCACAATGTTATCAAAAAAACATTTATGATTATCATTAAAAATGGTATTGATGAAGAGGGGATGAGCACAATCTTCTCTAAAACAGATACTTGGAGCTGGGAAGTGAGGAAAGCCAAGAATAGTGCAAACCCAATTATGATGCCAAAATATTAGATCAAAATTGTGAATAATACACCGAGAATGTGGATGAAGAATATGAAGATACTGTCGGACCAACTTTTGGATTCTGGAAGGCTTGCATCTTGAATGACAACCATTATCTCCGTAAGTATATTTCATATTCTTTCCCCATAAATACTTCCCCTTAATAATCTGCCAAGATAATTTCGAATGAATTCTATCCATAGATCCAAAAATACTCCTAAGATTGATACCACCTTCAATAATTGGTTTAGCCATCTTGCTCCAAGAAGCCCAGTGATGCTTACCCTCTAAGTGCTCATCCCAAAGGAAGGAAATGAAAGTTATTTCTATAATTTCAATAACCATCCTTGGAACCTTCAAAGATGAAAAAATATTCACAAGGATAGAGGATAAAACAAAATTAATCAAATTGATTCATCATCAAAAAAATAGAAACCTAATTTTCTAGTTAAGAATGTACCACACAAGATTATCAACCACTGAATCAAAGTGATTAATAATAAGAGGACTATAAGACACTTGAGAACCCAAATAGTTCATAGGGAAGGAGAATTTCTTCATGCCAAGACTAGATTCCAACACCCTTATTCTCCTCTCAGAACATTTATTAGGGACAATGAAACTGCTCTTCTCACAATTAACAATCTGGACACTCAAATTACAGTACACCTCTAAAACTTCATTAACCCCTTGAATTGGCCTTCTACTTCCATTAGCAAAGAGGATAGTGTCATCCACAAACATGATAAGATAAATACATCCAATCCAATGTTTTTTATGAAAAGGAATCACCTTTCCAACCTCAAATAAATGATTAAATTACCTACTAAGGGCATCTTGAGCAATGATAAATAGAGAGGGGGAAAGGGGATCTCCCTACCTCCAACCTCTCACAGATTCAAAAGAATCTGAAAGGTTTTCCCATAAATGAAATAGACACCCAAGGAGAGCTAAAATAGTGAAATAGAATATCAATGACCCCCTTAGAAAACCCCATGCTTCAAAGAACCCTGATAAGAAAGCACCACTCAACCTTATCATATGCCTTTATCATGTCCAGTTTTATTGCCACATTACTACCAAATGTTTCCAAATGGATATCACTAATAACTTCATGGGATAAAGGAATGGCCTCTTGGATGGATCTTCCTTTCACAAACCCATGTTGTCCCTTATCCACCCAACTAGGACGAATAGGGTTAAGCATTTTTTTTAGGACACCAGCTAGAACTTTGTAAGGAACATTGCATAAACTTATAGGCTGAAATTGATTCAGAGATTAAGGACCCTTAACATTGAAAACAAGAACAATTTTGGTAGCACAATACACTCTAGGTAGATTTCCTTAAAGAAAGAAATATTTCACCACATTGATCAAACTCCCTTTAACAATATCCCAAGAAGCTTTGTAAAAAGAGGCAGGGAACGAATCCAGTCCCGGCGTACTGTTAGACTTCATGTCCCAAAAAAACTCAAAAATTTCATCCTCACTTGGAAGAAATATAAAATTATCATTCACCTCTTCCATCATATTACATGGAATCAATTCAAATTGATCTGAAGAGCGACTTGGATAGCCCCGACCCATGCTCTGATTAGGGGCCACCAAGAGGGACCTGAAGAAAGAATCCACCATATGACCAGCAACATCCCTATCATTAGTATAAGAACCATCCTCCATAAGAATATTAGGATTCATGGGTCTGGTTCTTCCACTGAGACATGCATGAAAATAACAAGTGTTTCTATCACCTTCACAAAGCCACTTGACTCTAGACTTTTCACAAGCAATGCGCTCTTGTTTCAGCAATAAATCTGCTATACAATCCTTCTTGGATATCATGGCACCAAACATTTCATCATCCCAAACATTTTATAAGCTTAATTCCATTCGGTGGATGTCTTTATTAATAGAATCAAGCTCTAGATCACATGATTGGAGACCCTTTATCTAGGATTAAATCCGGCCTTTTAGAAGCCTCAAATTGTTATGCAGTGAAAGCCAAGGCTTACCTCTAATAGATAGATCCTAATATTTACTCACAATGTCTAGAAACTCTAGGCTATCGATCCATGTGGATGAAAAGTGAAAAAATTCATCACTCACACTACTATAATTCAAGGAAATTTGAAGAGGAGAGTGGTCAAGATACCCCTTACCAAGTGCAAGACTTTAAAAATTGGAAAAGAAGAGAGGGTTTCACCATTCAATAAATAGTGATCAAGCCTACTCCAAGACCAACGATTCCCTCTCTAATTATTACACCAAGTAAATAGATCTCTAGAATAGCAACCATCCATGAGCCCATTACTTTACATGAATTCTATAAAATCCTAGATTTCTCTCCAAGGAAAGGTACCACTGCCTTTTTTTCATCCAGACTGGCCACAATATTGAAGTATCCACCAACCATCCTTGGAAAATATCTCAGATTGAATGCAGACAAGTCTTCCCACATAGACATTCTAGCATGAGCATCACACTTAGCATAGACCACTGAAAGAATAAACACACTAAACCCAACCAAAACTCTGATATTAATACATTTATCTGACATATCTATCAGATCAATTAAAATCCCAGACATTCAAAAAATCCAGATTTGGCTATTAGAGGGGGAACCTGAGAGAAACCCCTGCACTCTCAAATGATGGTAAAATTCACTAACTTCAGATGAATCTCGCTTTGGATCTAACACTACAACTATATAAACAAAGTTATTGTGAAGTTCATTGGAAATAAAGTCTAACATTACCCGAGATCCCAAATCACACACATTCTAGAAAATGAGATTAATCATTAAAGAATGAGGTGTCTGGCACTGGACCCAGACTCTTGGCTCAATTAGACATTTGAAGTCCTGGATGAGAATTTTTATTTTGAATGTGATCTGGACCGAACTCCATAGGAATAAGAACAAGACTGAGAAGCTAGAGATCATCTTCCAGACATGTACACCTTCAGTTTAGAAGTTAATCAAGATCGTAATGAGAGAGACAATGTGCTCTTTCACTTCTCCGGGGAAGGAAAACTGACTTCTAGAAAAATGGACTGCTTATGAGAATCTATAAAATCATTGGGATCAATTTCTCTGATAGTGAGTCAAAGAGAGGAGGGATAAGCATGAAAAGAAAAATTGAGCCCCCTTGGCACGGGCAGAATCTATAGAGGCTAAGCCAAGAAAACTCGAGGAAGCACAGTGGTCCTAGGAATTCTGAGAGGAACCAAGTCCAAGGAAGAGGATGAAGCTCCCTGATCTAATGGCGAGAGAAGCACCTCCTTCCATTTATCGCTATACCCCAACTCAGAGATGATAGGTCCGTGCTAACCAGGAGAATCTAATCTTGAAGAGGGCTTAATAACACTAAAAAGAACCACCTACTCTTGATTTACCTTCGACATAGATTTATGACATTGTGGAGAGGAGTTTCCTTGAATATGGCAGTACGATCATAAATGCGGCTGAGAGGGGAACACCAAAGACTGAGACCAAGCAGTAATTCCTTCAATATAGATGACAATATTTGATGGAATAGGATGAGATAAATCCATATCAATGCAAATTCGAGCAGTCGATGCGTCCTCCAACTGAGCAGACCGCTCATCAGCACATAAAAAGGATCCCAAGGAATTATTAATACCACTAAGAAACCCTAGATTCATAAAAGGCAGAGGAAACCTGGAAAAGAGATCCAAACTGCAACCGAAGAGGGGTACTTACCTCGATGATCATCCAAAGACCAATGAAAAAGAGAGAACCATCAGCGACCAACTGAGCAGGGGCTATTGCAATAAGTTGAGACAAGATCCTCCCTTGAATCCAACTAAATGAAGAACAATTTTTGATTTAACACTGAAACCCTAATTGGATAACTTAACCTCCATGAGTTTATGAGACATAGGAATACTTTTAAAGGAGGTTTATCAATCCCAAATCTCACAAAAAATGTCCATTGAAGTTGAACCAAAGCTTCCTGAAACACAACTATAGAAATATCAAGAGCTTGAAATCCATCATCGGACAGAGAAGAAGAACCCCAAGGGACATCTGAGAACATGACAAGACTGACCAAGGAGGGAATATTCCAGCAAAGGGCTTCCATGAATGATGGAGCGGGAGGTGGAAGACCCTTGGATGGAGAACCAGGAATCCAAGATCCGGAAAGAAAATATGCGGTGAGCGAAGCCGATGCAAAGGTCAGAAGAGCTGGAGCCGGAAGCGGTGTGTCCATCCTCCCCAATTGGGGAGTTTTCAAAGAAGTAAAAATACAAATTTACTCATTTATTATAGAGTTTAATGTATGAATTCTACATTCCTTTATCATGGAATAAATGATGATGTTTAATGACTCCATGTTGTATGATCTATGTGCCACAATTATTCATGAAATCAAATGATTACAAAGGGTACGCCCTGATAGTGCCCCAATGCATTGGGTAAAGATTACTACCATGATAATTCAAGTGGAATGAAGGTTTACTCATGATAATTCTATTTCAATGATGTTTTACTCATGCTCCATGTTCAACGAGCCTTGGATCATGCTAATATCATGTTAAATGTTGTTTCCACATTTCCATGTTATGATAATCGTACTATATCTTGTCATTATATTCATGTTTCTTTTGATCTCTATTTATATGCCTATTTCTTAACATGTATTATATTCTTCACGTTATTCCTTGCGTACTCCTTTAGTGGGATTTATATCTCACCATTTTTTTATGTATGTCCCTAGGTTATCCCATGCAATTTTAATTACGAAGATATGTTGTGGTCATGTAAAATAAGTTTTCAATAAAGATTTTTTGTTTTATGTTCTAAGTTGTTATGTAATGTTCCTAATTTCCCAAGACACTAGACCTATCAATCCTCATAGTTGTCTTAAGTGTATGTTTATGTAATAAATCATGTTTATGTGTGTAATAAAGAGTAGGTTTGTTATAATGGGACAAACAGTCACACCTAAGATCACCCAAACTGAAAGAAACATTAATAAGAGAAGATAACATTCTACAAGATGCTCTCTCCTTTAAATAAGTCATGCAATACAACATCTACAAATTCCCAAAGACAAAATTATGGTGTAAATAATAAAAAAGTATCTTCATAAATATTTTTAAAGTTCTAATATCAATAGTACAATAATTCTAGATTAAAATATATTTTTACAACGATTTTTCATAAATTAAAACTATTTGTAAATAATTTTATCCTTTTCTTCCATTGTTTTCAAAAAATCCTTTCATATTGTTTAACTATAAATATAATAAGTATAAGTGATAAAATAGAAAATCATATCCATGAATCAAGAGGTTAAAAATTAAACACATTTCCATCAAATGACCTATCATGTGAATCTATGTGATACAGCCTCATGTAAAAACCTATGAGAAACAATCCATGATATAAAAACAAGAATGTGATAAATAACCAAAATTGAAGAAATTTAAAGCACATAGTATTGGACTCAAAACTATGTGACACTTCATACTTGAAACTCACAAGCCTAAAAATGCATATTTTGGATTCAAAAGATATCAAATCATTCCAGTTGATACCACACATGTTACTCCCTAGTGGTGAAACACACACTAATTCTACCCATGATTATATCTCAATGGAGTAATAGTTCCCAATGTGTATTTTTTTCAAATTCAATTCAAAAACACTCTTAAAATTTTATAAAATTTATTTCAAATCCAATAAAATATTTTTCAAATATTGAATACCCATTTCTAAATCAATAAAATCCTTTTTCAAAGAAAACCCACCTTTCTCTAAAATATTATTTTTCAACAAAATCATTGGAAACCAATTATCACTTCAGATAATGAACAACCCAAAGTAAATAATCAATAACAAAATGAAATTTAAAACATTAACCCATTATATATAAAAACCCACTTCAACAAAGTAGAAACCTAGTTTCTTTTGACGAAGGATACCAAAAACAAAGAGAGCTTCCACTGTAAGACATTTCACGCCAAGAAACTGAAATTGATCGGTAGAAAAAGCATTCAGATCTCAAAAATATAGCCAAACCATTTCCAAAACTAAAACTGAATAATAAAAAAAATGTTTACATACCCAGAGATAAACAATCCAACCACAATGGTGATAAGTCACTAACGAAGTGATCTGGATAGAGAGGAATCACCCAAAATCACATATGGAGGACTCTGAGTCATTAGAGGAGGGATGTATAGAGAATTAATGAAACATATCGCTCATATGGTTCCCTAAAAACAAACACCATGCAATTTACATGATGTGTAACTCATTTAAAAGTTTTGTAACCCTTGTGGTTCGTGTACACTAAAAAATTGTTCTTATTTTTATTAGAAACTAGATTTTTTCCCTTACATAGAATATACCCGGTATGGGTTCGTATACACTAAAAAACTGGTCACATTTTTAATAGAAACCATATTTTTTCCGTTATATAGAATGTACCTGGTATACAACATGTAGATAATTCATGATGTGTATTCATTTCAGGTCTTCTTCCCTGCAACTGTTACATGGAGTTTACTCAACACACATGTCATGTAAGTTCCCAGTGAGAAGCAAAAACTACAGGTTATTTTGGAAAATTACAAAAAATCCATGACTTTACCATTACAGGTGTCCTCTAAATTCTTTTTCCAGTATACCACAACAAATGAATAATTAAAACCAAAACAAGGGTAAAATAATACCTGACTGAAAAGTAATGGTGTATTACAATCTCCCCACTATAAATAATTTCTTCCCCCAAAAATTCCTCAAGATCCTAGATTTGAAAAAGGATAGGGCCACAACAGCCACATAAATGCCTCCCACTCCCACATCTCATGGATATCCTACCCACACTACCACAATACCTAGACTAGGGGGATCATTTTACCATGAATTACCTTATCCTGGAAATCCATAATCTGAAATGGATTCTTAGCCAAAGTGGTATCAGAATCAAGATCATCATCCTCCTATCTCGTCACATGGAAATGATCAACTGTATACCTACTCAACTAGGAAACATGAATCACAATATGTATATATTTCAAACCACGTATTAAAATAAATTTATGGGTCACCCTCTTCAATTATCCAATGATCTCAGAGGGGCCCACCAACCTTAGTGAAAACTTACCATACTTACCTTTACAATGATTTCCCACGCAAGGAAAAACTATGAGAAATACCTAATAACTAACCTCAATATTGAATGTTTGAAAATGATGGTCTTCATAGGATTTATGATGAATCTGTTCCATGATCAAATTCCTCTAGACCAATTGCACCATCTATGTCATCTCCTGAACAAAACTCGACCCAACCAAGGACCACTCACCCAGCTCTAACCAACATAAGGTAGACCTACATGGACACCCATAAAAAACCTTAAATATAACCATATTTATCAAATTCAGGTAACTATTTTTATAAGAAAACATAACCAAATGAAAAAAAATTCTAGGATCCTCCAAAATCAACAACAAATTCCCAAAGCATATCCCTTAGAACTTGGATAGCCATCGATGTATGTCCATCCATCTGAGGATAAAAAACAATGCCTAATTTAATCTAGGAACCCATCACCTCCTACAAACATTTCCATATCACTAACTTCTACCTAAAATTCTTGTTATAAAAAACTATAGAAGGAATCCCATCAAGCCTCGAAATCTCTCAAAAATACAAGTCCCCAAGATGTACCACTTTTGTCACCTCCCAGATAGGTAGGGAATGAACTAATTTCATGAGTCAGTCAATGATAACCAAAGTTGAATCATTCCTACAATATATTAGTGGAAAAACAATTACTAAATCCATGTAAATATTATCCCACTTCTATACTAGAATGGGTAAAACCTGGAACAACCCTATAGGTATCTGGTGTTCTGCCTTAATTCTCTAAAAATTAAGGCACTACAAAACAAATTCCATAATCGATCACCTCATCCCTTTCCAACAATACTAATGCATCAAATAAAGATATATATTGTTATTCCTAGGGTCCAAAGATAAAAATGATTGATTTACACCATCCAAAAACTCCCTTATTATGTAAAATAGAATAACCAACATACTATGGAATCCAAAAGCTCTATTTGGAGACTAAGACCACTCACTTGATGTCTCCACGCCATAAAGACTTTTTCTAAAGCATGGGCACATGGATTATGCCACCTTATCAAGAAAAAATCTCTCATTTAGCTATTATTTAGGTTTGATCAAAGCTAATAACACATTTCCACCAACCTCTTCCACGTCAAATCTGATCTCAACAGACAAACTCATCAGATCCCACTACTCAACCAATTCCTTCACAGCTTGTTTCAAAAAATTTCATCTCAATGCATCGATAACCATATTATCTTTTCTAATGGTATAAGAAATACCAAAATAAAAATTCTGATGTTACGCTACCTAGGATCTCTATTAAAAATTATTTTCCCTCTCAAAACATATATTTCTGGATCTTATGATTTGAATACTCAATAAAACTCTCCCTAAAGAGATAAGGATGCCATACTTTGAGCACATGCATAAAACTACCAACTCAAGATCATGGTTAGGGTATTTCTACTCATGAGGGGGTATCTATATAGAGCTTTAAACTACAATATTTTTCCCCTACATAAATACACATCTCAAAATTGTACAAGAAGAATCACTAAAAACATCATAACCTGGCCTCAAATCAAGAAGAATAAAAACTCATGAAGAATTCAATGTTATCTTTATCTCCTCATAGGATCTCTGACACTTGTTGTTCTATATAAACAATACACGCTTATGAGTTAATGTTGAGGTCAAATATGTCCGCATAGAAAATTCCTGAAAAAAATATATAGTTACCAGCTAAACCTAATAAGTTTTGGAACTCAATCACATTTCTTAGATTTTCCTAATGCATGCTTTATTGAACATTTTCCAGATCTACTGATACACCATTATCAGATATCACATTTTCCAAAAATATCACCTCATGTATCTAAAAAAACCTGGAAAGATTACCATATATATGACATAATTTAAAGGTTTAAAGAATGATATTTGAATGGTCTACATTCTCCTCCTTTTACATAGAGTAAACCAAAATATTATCCAAGAACATAATAATAATTGAGTCTAAGAACCTATAAAATATCTAGTTCATCAAGGTGATAAACACTAAAGAATAATTATTAAATCCAAATGGAAAAACTAAAAACTCAAAATCACTATATCAACGTCAAAATTTTGTCTTAGGTATATCCTTTTTCCCAGATTATCAACTGGTTATACCCTAATAGTAGCTCATTCTTATAAAACCAACAAAACCCTATAAGATGAACAAAGAGATGATCAATCCATGGAAATGTATATTTGTTCTTAACAATCACCAGATTCAAATCTCGATAATAAAAATAACTTATAAGAATCTCAGCTTCCTTTTTAGAAAATAGGATAGGTGAATCCCGCTATGACATGCTAGGATAAAAAAATACTTAATCCTCTAGGTCCCTAAGAGGGACCTTAAGTTCCACCAAATCAGTAGGTACTATAAGGTAAGATGGTACAGAAATGGTCATCCCACTAGGGATTAGGTCAATATTATATTTGACCACTCTCTGTGGAAAAATACTTGAAAAATAATTTGAAAATACCACAAGGCACTCACACACAACTTCCAGAAGAAGACCACCAAAAAAATGGTCAACTACATAAAGAAAAATCTTTGAAAACTATAAAAATATTACTCTAGTTTCTGAAACCACGGGCCCTACCCTTCCTGATCTAGAGTCCAACTCATCCTGAAAGACATGAGTCACTCTATTGTAAGATAAGAACTGAACTCGATGGTGATATCATTATATTTGGGCCTTAACACTAATAATCCATTCCATTATGATAATCATAACTAATCTATCGTGATTAAGCACAAACAAGTCCCATTCCACCTCATATTTAGATATAATCACTCAATAATAGGAAGATCAGAAACCTTGTTCAATACTCTTTCTTAAAGATGTGGAAATAGCCAATAAGAACACAATATGTTCTAAAGTTAATCCCAACACATCTACTAACTTTGAAGATATAATATAATGAGTAACACCTATATCAAAAAAAAGCACCATAGAAGAAAAAATAAGCATCATATCACTAACTATCAGTATCCCTCCATCAAATTCCTCTAGCACATAAAACATTGCATAAGTCATCCAGCCTATGCCACCCAAAGTTCAACCTTATCCTGAGGATTAGACTCACCTCTCTTGAATTCATCAGTGAAAACCTATTAACCCTTGGGGAGAGTGGATATTTCCCTACTACAATGAGATTTATTTTTTTTTAAAATCATTATATATGATGAGATAATATTCACCTATAACAATTATTTGTCCTCTATATAGTTAGGTTTTTTGTGACCTCACCTTCCACACGGGTAGCATAAATCTTATACATGCCCAATAATCACCTCTAAGACTATTCCTAAGGAAAACTAACCACACTTACGCTTCCTTTTTGTCTATAAGTTACTCCCTAGCTAACCATTTTTCCATCTATAGATCCACCAAAACATGTCTCCGCAGCTACGTCTACCTTAGCTAAAGATACCTTGTCAACTACCTCCACAACATAAGGATGGAACAATAGTATCAACATCAATTGAGTATTAAGACTTGGTCCAAACACAAACCTCTGAGACTTCTTATACTCATTAGTGACAAGATTTTTTGAAAGATTCATTAAAAAAGTAAAATGGGTAAAATACTCTATAACAGTTCACTACCCATGATCTAAGCTCAAAACCTCTCTGGTTTTTTCTGCATAAAATTTCTCATGGTAGAAATTATGTATACAACTATTCTTGAATGAATACTATGTAAGATCCTCATGAAAATTAACTTGCACAATGGTATCCCACCACCTTATTCTCTATCCCTCAAGCATATATATAGAAAATACAACCTTAGAGTATTTATGGGGCTTCTAGAAGTTAAATATAATTTCTATCCTCTCAATACACTCTTCATAATTCTAGGGTCCTTTATCACCTCATAAGATGTGAAAATGATACTTGGTAAATTCAATGTCATGATCCACTACACGCCATGGGTTCCTAACAACCACTTGACCTAAAGTATGAGTAGTGAAGTTAACTACTTATACCGAATTAGGGTCAATAAGAGGGATTTCTAGTGGAACCTATATCAAAAAAAATTCTCTTGGATTTTGAAGTTACCTTCCCAAAGATTTTGTTTAATAAAAGAAAAAAACTAGATTAGTCACGAGAAAATCACAAAAATCGAAGGTTCAACATTAGGTATTTATAACAAAGCTTTAAAACATCCTGAAACTAAAGAATCCAAAAATTAATAATTAAAAAGGAATAGGTACATCTAAATTAACTTATCATAATTATCATTCAAATGACCTTAATCACCAAGTCTCAAACCATGTAAAATTCCTTGACCAATCATTGTAACTTTTTTTTCATCTATGTAATTGAGATTTTCAGACCCCTTTTGCTCACATAGTTTCCAAATTCTGATTATCCTAACTCCAATATACCCAAGACAAAAAACCAGACTTAGGTAGTGCTATAAAACTTCTATTTTTTCATTCTCTCTAATACCAAATTTTAACGAACCAACCCAGGCCGACTAGGTAAGCCACCCAAGTTGAACCATCACATGATATAGATAAAACGTGATAATGAAAACCATCCCGGAATATAATAAAAAAATATTTAAAACTATAGTATGAAGAAGAAATAGAAAATATACCCCCAAAATATAAAATCTAATCTAAATAGGTTAAAACCTGAATGTAATTCATAACCCCGTGTGACCAACAGTCACCTTCGTGCCAACCCGAACCAAAAGTAAGATAAACAATAAAATACATATTGCTATAATATTATCTTCCCATTACCTGAAACCTACAATAAAACACCTGAAAACATCTAAATTCACAAGTAGATTTTGAGCCAAATCCTAGTAGGATACCCCCAAAATTTCTGTAAGAGTTCTAATATCGAGAATGAAAATTTTCTAGATTTAAAAAAAGTAGTTTTACAAAGTATTTTCATAAATTCATACAATTTATAAATCATTTTATATTTTTATTCCTTTGTTTTTCATAAATTAATTTCATATTCTCTAACCAGAAATATAAAATATAGAAGTGATAGAATAGTAAATTATATCCACAAATCAATAGGTATATGAGTAATCACATTTCCATGAAACAACATATCATGCTAATATATGTGATACAACCTTATATAAAAACCTATAAGAAACAATTCATGATATAAAAACAATCATTTGGTAAACTACCAAAAAAGGAAATATAACAATTAACCTAGTATTAGGATCAAGCCTATGTGACACTGTGTACTGGATATTCAGAATATTAAAAAGGAATATGTTGGATCCAAAAGATATCAAGTCCTTCCAATCGAGACCACACAAGTTGCCTCCTAGTGGTGCAACACGCACTAATGCAATATGTGTCTCTATACTGACACAGCCAAGGTTCCCAATGTTATTTTTTATAAAAAACAATTCAAAACCATTCTTTCTCTTTTATAAAAACATTTTCAAATCTAGTACAATCTACTTCGGTTTTTGAAAATCCATTTCAAAATCAAAAAATCAATTTTCAAAGAAAAACCCCTTTTCTGAAAACATTTTCTTTTAGATGAATAAAATTGAAACCAATTATTACCTTCTATCGATGAAAACCCAAAATAAAATAATCTATAACAACATGAAATTTATCAAATTAACCCATTGTATAGAAACACATACCTCAACATTGTAGAAACCTAGTTTCCTTCAATAAAAGTGATCGAAAACCTGGATATTGGCCGCTGTAAGGAAGTTTCTACCAAGGCATCAAAAAGGATCAATAGACAATGCTATCAGATCATAAAAATATAGAGAAACCATATTTGTAATGAAATCCCATGAAGAGAAAAAGGATTACATACCTAGAGAGAAGTAATCTAACCACAATGGTGATCAATCATTGAATGAAGTGATCTGGATGGAGAGGAATCACCCAAAATAATATAGGGACGACTCAAGGATGAGAGAGGATGGTTTCACTAATAATTAATGAAACATATCACTCATACGTTGCCCTAAAAACAACCATGTTACATATATATGGCATTTAACTCATTTAAACATCGTACAATCCTCATGGTCCATATACCTTGAAAAATGCATCACTTTTTAAAAAAAATCCCTTAATGTGTATTCAGTTCAAGAATTCGACCCAAGAGACATTACACAACATTTAGTCAACTTACATGGCATGTAAGTTCTTAGCAAGAAACAAAAACTTCAGGTTTTAGCAGGAAATTCCAACAAATCCATGACTTTACCATAATAGTTATCCTCTTAATTCCGTTTCCAGCATACCGTAACCAAAAAATGAAAACCAAAACAAGGGTAACAAAATTATTAATTAAAAATTAATTGGGTTTTACAATCCATGATATCTGTAAAATCCATTCATATGGTATACGGTAAAATAATGATTCATTTTGCATTTTTGGAAAAAAATCAAGGGTAACTTGTTTGTAAAATGACTATATTATTAATTGTAAAAATTTTAATATATAGTAAAATATGGGTAAAAATCTATTTGGATAATAATTGTAAAATAATGAAAACTTTCATCAAAATATCTTAATGAATATATGGTCATGGAAGAAAGATATTATCAACCAAAGAGAGATAAAAAGTTGTTTTTTAAAAAATTTATTCGTTATCTTGAATTCAAAAAGGTAAGAAAATTAAAAGAAGTATATAATATATAGAAATAAATATTGGATTAAAAAATTCATATATAGTATATACTGATCACATGATTTCATTATTTTAAATTTAATTATATACAATCTGGATAACAATGCCATTTTAAAATAAAACCCTTACCTCTAGTATGATTATTTCAATAGAGATATAACCACCAAAATAATAAATTAAAATTTGTTATACTTATATTATAAAAATATATTAATTATTTTAATATCATATATTTTCCAGTTATAAAATTTTAATTCCTGTTTATTAATAATTATTTATTAAAATATTTGTTTCTAGGTGTTAACCGTTTCTTTTTCCATGAATGTTTTGGTTTAGATGTTGTGGACCATTTATATTGATTATTTTTCCATCATCTCAATAATGTTAATAATGATTTAAATATCATATACATTAATTTAATTTATATTTATTACCATATATAAAATGTAGAGACAGAAAGCTGAATTACGCCATTCAATGAGACCGTAGTCCGTATGTAACAGCCCGAGATTTTATGAAAAATGTTCCTTTTAATTTTATTTCTGTCTTGTGTTGTACGCTACACCAAAAGGAGCTTGCACAACACACATCCTTGACTTGCCTTGCATTACACGCAATCACGACCTTCCTCGATAGCGTGTGTAGTATGCAATACCGAGTTTCACTAAACAACGATATGCTATAAAAATATTATTAAAACTAGCCGTTATGAATAGTAATAACCACTTTTTGAAATTTTGTAAATTTTATTTTTCAAAATGGAATTCATTTTTGGATTTGTAATATCGAAATTAGCTTAGGGTGAAATTTTGGTGATTTTCGGATAACTTTCATATTTTGATGAATAGTGAAAATTACTAAATTATAATTAAAAACAACTTTTTTAATCGAAATAGTTGATAGTGATAAATCATTAATTTGAGTGATTTTAAAGTATATTTAGAATATATTTTTACAATTTAATACAATTTTGGTCATTGAATTTAATTTCACATTTAAACCAGACATAATCAAGTGTCAATCTTTTGATAGATATTGTTTCTTAAAAACACGCTATTTGTTTTAACAGCGGGATTTAATTATAAAATTAATTAATGCAACTTCTATGTTATGAATTTGGTTAAATAGATTTCATTTTTGAATTCGGAATATGAAATATAGCTTAGGATGAAATTTTGGCATTTTTCTGAAAACCTTCAATTTTTGATGAATAGTGAAACCACTAAGTGGTAGGTTAAAAACTGAATTTTGCATAAAACATAATTTTACCGCTTCTGTGAATGGAATTTCGAAAATCCGACAGACACGGTTAATATCAAGGACTAAAATGTGGTTCAATGAGATGAAAATAATTTTTGGTGAATAGTAACTTTTTACTTTTTTTACCACGGTTAAAAGTAAATAGGGTAATTAAGGGTAAAGATGATATTATTATTACCCTAAAACATGTCCAAATTCTATTGGACAGGTGTATTTCGACCAAAAACAAACTTAGGAATAAAATATGACCATTTAGGCCCACTTGGATTAGATTAGGACATTTATTATTAATTTATTTAAAGAAGGGTTAAAATAGTTAAAATCAAAGTTTAATAAGTAAATCATTTTTAATATGGGGTTATACATAAGATAAATTCGACTATAAATATTAATTAGAAAGCTAAAACGATTTCCTACATGATGATATTTTATTTGTAATTTTTAGACATCAAATAATATAATTTATTTATGACACAAAGATGATGCAGTAATTATCTTATTAATGAAATATTGACATAATTGATAATATAAATACCAAAATAAATGTAATTTAAGACTTTTTATGAATTCCACTAATTTTATAGGTTACTATGATATATTAGTGTTGATTTAATCAACTTGGTTCGAACATATAATTCTGTTATGACTTTCAAAAAAATCATATATCAAATAGTGTCAAAATTGACACAAAATAGTTTTTAAATCAAATATTATATTATTAATTGTTATTTTATTCCTAAAAATCTACGGTTCGGAAAAATGACTTAGATAAGGATATATGTATTAATAATATACAATTTGGGGTTCGTTTGTCATGTTATAGTAAGTTTATTAACCATATAGTGAAAGAAAACAAAAAGACACGGTAAAAGTTAAATTATTTATCTTAGAGTTAAATCTAATTGATAAGGTTAAAATAATACCCTAAACTTGTCTAAACCCTATTGGTTGATAAGATTTCGACCCATCCCCACTTTATCTTCGAAATAAGACCCTTTGGAACCATTATAAACCGATTTTGACTTTAATATAAAATAATATTTTGAGATATTCCTAAGGTGCCCCTCTCCTCCCCTATAAAAGGACACCTTCTCCCCCTCCTCCTCACACCAATTTGAGCACTCAAGCTCGGCCAACCCCTGCCAAAATCTCTTCTCCACTTCCCTAGAAACATCCTAGAGGTTCTGTTCTTCCTCAAAGACCAATTTTAGTGCCCTAAGAGGAGGTCTCAAAGAGGCACTTCAAAGAAGAGGTAATTACCGTTACCAATTCTTTCATCTTTATTTCTTCTTCCACTTCTTCTTCTTAGGTTGTTTCATTATGAAGTAATAACATCAGTATCACTCATATACTGATATGTTATTATAAGTATGAAACAACCCTATTTCACCATCTATCCATCCTACGGAAAAAGAAATCACCGCGCGTGCGTACGTACGGAATACCGTCTCCACGCCGTGGTGTAATCTATTTTCCATTACCACCTTACATGGATGGGTATAATGGTGTAAAGAATAACTATACATAGTTATTACAACATCATATTGATTCTGATATATTGTATTATCCACTCCAATTCAATTCAATATTTATATAAATGATATCATCGCTCGTACGTACGGACGGACTACCGTCTCCACGACGCGATGAGATTCATTCACCATGTTAGACATTTAAGAATGATTATAATGTATATATAAGAAATAATAATGAAATATATGACATTATAAAGCTACTTGATTTATGTATATATATACATATGTATGTCATCTACTTACTTCCATTTCAAGACAATAAGGAAAGAAAAACAGAATTCATGCGTACGTACGGACTACCGTCTCCATGAACGGTGTTTTTCATTTTATTTATATATCTATTATATATATATATATACTGAATATATATGATATATAAATAATATTTTATATTCTGGAAGTAAGTAAATCATGATATAAGTAATAATGATGTCAAGAACAACAAGTCAAAACACCCACGATAAATGAAACGATTTTACCCAAAACGCTTCTTTAACATGGAATTTACAAAAGAACGGGTAATATAATGTCATAAGTGAACCATATATGATATCATAACAATGAATATGATTCTGTAATAAGTCAATAACATGATTTAAATCATTATACAGGAGGTTCGGACACTTACAAAGCAAGTCGGACCTAAGGTAAGGGAAATATCACAATCTCATTTTTATCCGAGATTGTTTATTCGTAAGTATTTACTGGGGTGTATTTTATCATCCACATCCATGTTCCCTCAATATGTAATATTATTTCCATCCTTCTACAATAGTTTATATCCAATTTTACCCTTCATTGAGTTTTTAGTAAAAGTTATGAAAGGAATCTTTTGTCGTTTTTTTCGTACGAGGTACTTTTTGACTTTTCCGACAAAAGTACGAAAAATGTTTTTTTTAACTTATACGACATGAATGGATTTTTAAAACATTATTTCCAAGAAGCTTACTTTACAAGTTTTCAAGTTTATTTTTAATCAACTTGTTTTATTTTAAAGTCGTATGACATGTTATGAAAGGAAAAATGTTTTTGAAGAAGAAAGGATATTTTCCTCAAGAATGGAGTTCAAGTGTTTTATCAAAATTATTTTCCATCTAAGATAATAAAAGGGTTCTGTTTTATCCCTATTATTACATTGATTTGATCATGTTGTGATTGAATTATTTTTATGAATTCCTTTATCTTGTATGAATTGTTTTATGATGTCATGATGTTTAAGATTCCCATTTGTATTACATGGGTTATGCAATGATGTATGATTTATGATTTTGTGGCACACATAAGAATGGTATCATTATGAGATGGGTGGGACCTATATCTCCCTCCAATGCATTGGGTAAATATTTTATATCTCATGAGATAGACATGGCTTAAATGGTAGGTTATACCGGTTCAGTGAAACAGGACTGAAACGAGGGTTACTCGATTCAGAAAGGGACTTTGTCCACTAAGATAGTCTTGGCAATGAGTCTTGACTAACAAGAAATGATTCTCTATGATTATGTGTGTATGCCACAATGTTTCATGTTTTAAGTTATGATTATTGGGATTACATTTTCACTTCTATGATTTATCCCATGTTATGATATTATGAGCTCTTTTGCAGGTTAAGATTTCCAAAAGCTATGTTCTTACGTATATGATGTGATTTATATTTCTTTTGTTTACCCTTACTGAGCATTTGAGCTCACCCTTTTATGTTTTCTTTTCCCCAGGATATAAAGAAAGGTTTTTAGGTAAAAAAAAGGGAAGATCTTTATGGGAGATATTGAAGATCTTTCACCAGGATTAGAAGATTATATTCCGAGTTTCCAAAGACACTAAACTATTACGATCCTTGTGTGTGTGTTTTTGTTATGTACTAAGTATTCCGCAAAAGTAATGTAATGTCCATGCACGTCAGGCTTCGGGTCTCTACAGTTGGTATCAGAGGAAAGGTTTAGTCAACCTTTGGAAACTAGGATGCGAAAACGTTAGTGAGATCCCTAGAGATATTTCTAAGGTATGTCTAGGGATGCCCCTAAGAATAAGTATACGTATAGGATATAGTTCTAGAACTATGGTAACGATATTAGATTAAACCAAAGATGATAGATATTTAAGTTACTCCCCCTTTATTATGATTTTTGCATCTAACACTATTCTGTTTGGGTTTTAGAAAATGGCTGGAAACAAGATGATTCACAATAATGGAGGATATGATGGACAATGGAATGATATTCTTCATGAGAAACCAAATGAAATGGGATTTGGAAGTCTAAACATCATTATTATGCAGAATCAGCAATCTCATAATATGATCAATAAATTAAAATTTGGTAAGTTTCCTGACTTGACTAATAAGAGAAAGATGGAGTTCCATGATGATCATAGAGGAAAGAAAGTTCAATTTCCCCAATGTAAATCATGTGGGAAGAGGCATCAAGGAGAATGTTTCAAGGGAACTGGAAGATGCTTTGGGTGTGGAAAAGAAGGACACAAAGCAAGTAAGTGCAAAGGAAAAGGGTCGGTTAACACCATGGATGAGGATAATGGTAATGCTACGACATCAAAAATGGTTAAGTGTTTTAAATGTGGAATGTATGGGCATTATGCAAACAAATACCCTAAGGGAAAGACTCATGAAGAGAATCAGTATGGTCATATGGGTAGTATTTATGTTGACGATGATGATGAGACTACAAATGATATGTGAGATGAAAGAATTGTTGAAGCTCGGTCAATGGATTAAGAATGTAGTGGAATGATTACATGTTTATCAAGTGTAATGTTGTATAAGTAATCTCATGGTACTATGGGATAAAGAGACATCTAAGGATTGTTACATTGTTGTCTTTCCTTAAGTTTTGAAATTATGTGATGAATGGTACCAGTATTTTTGGAAATAAGATGATATGCGCATAATGAAGGGAAAACGAGAAAATGAAATGTTTAATAGTATTCATGAGCTCATGATTGATATAAGGACTAAGTGATATCATGGTTTGAGTATATAGAATTTTGAGGATTTCGGTATGTGAAAAGTGTTAACTTTTAACTGCATTAAAGTTTTCACTAAGGTTCAATGGGTATTCAAGAGAATACATGATTAAGGACTTTGAATGTTTGGAATGTGACCAACAAGACATATCTTATGATATGTGGGGATCAACGACAGTATTAAATCTCTGGTAATCGTTGTCACTATATTATGAGAGTGGACTGCAGTATTATGTATAAGCCTAAAGATTGGACTGGATTATGTTGGACATAAGTTAGTATTGTTTAAGGATAGAAGTTTTTTCGATATTATTGATGGGATGTTATAGTAATATAGTTTTATAAAAAGGACAACCTGCAGGACGGGCGACAGCCCATCGCTTCGGACAAGGCTGTGGGAATCGAACCCACAACCGAAGTGCGACTGGCCTTTATCGCCTACCACTGGCCTACAGGAAGTCCCTGTTTAGTAGAAACTAGTTTTATTATATTAAGCAGTATGATATATGAAGTATAAGTCCATTTTAGGAACCATATATGATTAATCTCACTATAGATCGATTTATGCATATAATTTTTGCTAACCTTTTGTTTGAGACAGATGGAATGACCCGTCATTCTATCACATGATCTGATAACACTTCACGAATAACAAATTCAACTTCATTTATTTAAGAGATGAAGTGGAAATTTTTCAAGGCACGAACAACAGTGAGATTGTACCAAAATAAAGTAAGTATTTATTCTAATTCAAATTTTCAACTTTAGGGAAATGATCTTGAAAACCAAAAATGTTGTCCTAGTGATCTTATACCTGATGAATCAGATGGTACCTTAGATCGTCAAAAATTTATGGATTTGTGATTACTGGCTTTTCCATAGCCATGTTCTCTACCACTCTCCATCAGAACATGATGGTTAGATTTCTCTTCCATATCCATATTTTCACCTATGTGGAAACCCAGTGATTAGTTTATTTGGGTAATCGTTACATTTCATACTTTAGTTTTTAAAGCCAAGTTTTGGTATTCCTTTTTACGATGTGGGTTTCTATTAAAGAAACTTTCGAATAGTAAACCATTTATAACCCCGACGAATTTCGAGGGCGAAATTCATTTTAAGGGGGGTAGAATGTAACAGCCCGAGATTTTATGAAAAATGTTCCTTTTAATTTTATTTCTGTCTTGTGTTGTACGCTACACCAAAAGGAGCTTGCACAACACACATCCTTGACTTGCCTTGCATTACACGCAATCACGACCTTCCTCGATAGCGTGTGTAGTACGCAATACCGAGTTTCACTAAACAACGATATGCTATAAAAATATTATTAAAACTAGCCGTTATGAATAGTAATAAACACTTTTTGAAATTTTGTAAATTTTATTTTTCAAAATGAAATTCATTTTTGGATTTTTAATATCGAAATTAGCTTAGGGTGAAATTTTGGTGATTTTCGGATAACTTTCATATTTTGATGAATAGTGAAAATTACTAAATTATAATTAAAAACAACTTTTTTAATCGAAATAGTTGATAGTGATAAATCATTAATTTGAGTGATTTTAAAGTATATTTAGAATATATTTTTACAATTTAATACAATTTTGGTCATTGAATGTAATTTCACATTTAAACCAGACATAATCAAGTGTCAATCTTTTGATAGATATTGTTTCTTAAAAACACGCTATTTGTTTTAACAGCGGGATTTAATTATAAAATTAATTAATGCAACTTCTATGTTATGAATTTGGTTAAATAGATTTCATTTTTGAATTCGGAATATGAAATATAGCTTAGGATGAAATTTTGGCATTTTTCTGAAAACCTTCAATTTTTGATGAATAGTGAAACCACTAAGTGGTAGGTTAAAAACTTAATTTTGCATAAAACTTAATTTTACCGCTTCTGTGAATGGAATTTCGAAAATCCGACAGACACGGTTAATATCAAGGACTAAAATGTGGTTCAATGAGATGAAAATAATTTTTGGTGAATAGTAACTTTTTACTTTTTTTTACCACGGTTAAAAGTAAATAGGGTAATTAAGGGTAAAGATGATATTATTATTACCCTAACACATGTCCAAATTCTATTGGACAAGTGTATTTCGACCAAAAACAAACTTAGGAATAAAATATGACCATTTAGGCCCACTTGGATTAGATTAGGACATTTATTATTAATTTATTTAAAGAAGGGTTAAAATAGTTAAAATCAAAGTTTAATAAGTAAATCATTTTTAATATGGGGTTATACATAAGATAAATTCGACTATAAATATTCATTATAAAGCTAAAAAGATTTCCTACATGATGATATTTTATTTGTAATTTTTAGACATCAAATAATATAATTTATTTATGACAAAAAGATGATGCAGTAATTATCTTATTAATGAAATATTGACATAATTGATAATATAAATACCAAAATAAATGTAATTTAAGACTTTTTATGAATTCCACTAATTTTCTAGGTTACTATGATATATTAGTGTTGATTTAATCAACATGGTTCGAAGATATAATTCTGTTATGACTTTCGTAAAAATCATATATCAAATAGTGTCAAAATTGACACAAAATAGTTTTTAAATCAAATATTATATTATTAATTGTTATTTTATTCCTAAAAATCTAAGGTTCGACCAAATGACTTAGATAAGGATATATGTATTAATAATATACAATTTGGGGTTCGTTTGGCATGTTATAGTATGTTTATTAACCATATAGTGAAAGAAAACAAAAAGACACGGTAAAAGTTAAATTATTTAACTTAGAGTTAAATCTAATTGATAAGGTTAAAATAATACCCTAAACTTGTCTAAACCCTATTGGTGGATAGTATTTCGACCCATCCCCACTTTAGCTTCGAAATAAGACCCTTTGGAACCATTATAAACCGATTTTGACTTTAATATAAAATAATATTTTGAGATATTCCTAAGGTGCCCCTCTCCTCCCCTATAAAAGGACACCTTCTCCCCCTCCTCCTCACACCAATTTGAGCACTCAAGCTCGGCCAACCCCTGCCAAAATCTCTTCTCCACTTCCCTAGAAACATCCTAGAGGTTCTGTTCTTCCTCAAAGACCAATTTTAGTGCCCTAAGAGGAGGTCTCAAAGAGGCACTTCAAAGAAGAGGTAATTACCGTTACCAATTCTTTCATCTTTATTTCTTCTTCCACTTCTTCTTCTTAGGTTGTTTCATTATGAAGTAATAACATCAGTATCACTCATATACTGATATGTTATTATAAGTATGAAACAACCCTATTTCACCATCTATCCATCCTACGGAAAAAGAAATCACCGCGCGTGCGTACGTACGGAATACCGTCTCCACGCCGTGGTGTAATCTATTTTCCATTACCACCTTACATGGATGGGTATAATGGTGTAAAGAATAACTATACATAGTTATTACAACATCATATTGATTCTGATATATTGTATAATCCACTCCAATTCAATTCAATATTTATATAAATGATATCATCGCTCGTACGTACGTACGGACTACCGTCTCCACGACGCGATGAGATTCATTCTCCATGTTAACCATTTAAGAATGATTATAATGTATATATAAGAAATAATAATGAAATATATGACATTATAAAGCTACTGGATTTATGTATATATATACATCTGTATGTCATCTACTTAGTTCCATTTCAAGACAATAAGGAAAGAAAAACAGCGTTCATGCGTACGTACGGACTACCGTCTCCATGAACGGTGTTTTTCATTTTATTTATATATCTATTATATATATATATATATACTGAATATATATGATATATAAATCATATTTTATATTCTGGAAGTAAGTAAATCATGATATAAGTAATAATGATGTCAAGAACAACAAGTCAAAACACCCACGATAAATGAAACGATTTTACCCAAAACGCTTCTTTAACATGGAATTTACAAAAGAACGGGTAATATAATGTCATAAGTGAACCATATATGATATCATAACAATGAATATGATTCTGTAATAAGTCAATAACATGATTTAAATCATTATACAGGAGGTTCGGACACTTACAAAGCAAGTCTGACCTAAGGTAAGGGAAATATCACAATCTCATTTTTATCCGAGATTGTTTATTCGTAAGTATTTACTGGGGTGTATTTTATCATCCAAATCCATGTTCCCTAAATATGTAATATTATTTCCATCCTTCTACAATAGTTTATATCCAATTTTACCCTTCATTGAGTTTTTAGTAAAAGTTATGAAAGGAATCTTTTGTCGTTTTTTTCGTACGAGGTACTTTTTGACTTTTCCGACAAAAGTACGAAGAATGTTTTTTTTAACTTATACGACATGAATGGATTTTTAAAACATTATTTCCAAGAAGCTTACTTTACAAGTTTTCAAGTTTATTTTTAATCAACTTGTTTTATTTTAAAGTCGTATGACATGTTATGAAAGGAAAAATGTTTTTGAAGAAGAAAGGATATTTTCCTCAAAAATGGAGTTCAAGTGTTTTATCAAAATTATTTTCCATCTAAGATAATAAAAGGGTTCTGTTTTTATCCCTATTATTACATTGATTTGATCATGTTGTGATTGAATTATTTTTATGAATTCCTTTATCTTGTATGAATTGTTTTATGATGTCATGATGTTTAAGATTCCCATTTGTATTACATGGGTTATGCAATGATGTATGATTTATGATTTTGTGGCACACATAAGAATGGTATCATTATGAGATGGGTGGGACCTATATCTCCCTCCAATGCATTGGGTAAAGATTTTATATCTCATGAGATAGACATGGCTGAAATGGTAGGTTATACCGGTTCAGTGAAACAGGACTGAAACGAGGGTTACTCGATTCAGAAAGGGACTTTGTCCACTAAGATAGTCTTGGCAATGAGTCTTGACTAACAAGAAATGATTCTCTATGATTATGTGTGTATGCCACAATGTTTCATGTTTTAAGTTATGATTATTGGGATTACATTTTCACTTCTATGATTTATCCCATGTTATGATATTATGAGCTCTTTTGCAGGTTAAGATTTCCAAAAGCTATGTTCTTACGTATATGATGTGATTTATATTTCTTTTGTTTACCCTTACTGAGAATTTGAGCTCACCCTTTTATGTTTTCTTTTCCCCAGGATATAAAGAAAGGTTTTTAGGTAAAAAAAAGGGAAGATCTTTATGGGAGATATTGAAGATCTTTCACCAGGATTAGAAGATTATATTCCGAGTTTCCAAAGACACTAAACTATTACGATCCTTGTGTGTGTGTTTTTGTTATGTACTAAGTATTCTGCAAAAGTAATGTAATGTCCATGTACGTCAGGCTTCGGGTCTCTACACCGTATATACTCATTAATGTTGTTTCATTTTCCTAAGAAAATAAAGAAATAATGATAACTAATGTTTCATCATTATATAATAATAATTATTTCATATATATCATATATATTTAGTAAATATATCATTATAAATATCTATATATGTAGGTGATTGAAGATAAACCATATTGTTATGTGGTGTAGGTAGTCCACACCTATGCACAAGTGGTGCTTTCATATCCAATTTGATATAAAATAGTTAGAGAATTGTTTGACAATAATCATAATAAAATATAATTATATTGATGATATAATATTTATTATATTATTATAGATAAAATACAATTATTATATATATAGTAATAAATAAAATTCAATGATCTATGTTAATATCATTGTCGCTTCTTTGAGAGACCTCCTCGCGCTTACTCCTTAATCATTGACAGATTAATCTTTTGAAAATTCTTGGAGAGGTGGGAGGAAGGGAAACTATATTGGATTATTTATGGACAATATATTCTAGTATATAAGGGTTGAAATTAATGAAAAATGATGGATACAGGGTTCTCTTTTATGAGTGAGTAGAGGACACACATGGAATCACTTAAAATATATAAATATAATTAATCTATTTCATGTGTATAATTTTCTCATATAGAAAAGTATTCAAATTTATGATAATATAGTGTCAAAATATTTCTATAAAATAAAAAATATACAAGTTTATGTGAAAATATTACCCCTGTATATTTTTTATCCCCTACTAAACTCGTTTTATCATTAACCTAGATAAAAAATTATTATAGGATTTAATAATAATTATAGGGGAAAATAAAAGTGAAATCATTAAAAAAAATTCATTATGATTACAAATATAGAATAAATTTTTTTTCAAATAAATTTCAATATGTGGTATAAATAAATTTTTAATATGTTCACAAAACGTAAAAAAATCTTGTTTTTAGAAAAATACATTTCAATTAATATATAATATATAATTTTCATTAAAACAATTAATCAATAATGAATTATTAAATTTTTTATGATAGAAAAACTTTTTATATATATAAAAAATTAAACATTACTATTTTTAAATTCAAATGATTATATCGACATTCCTAAAAAATATATAAGTACCTTATGAATTATTATTCATTTATTTATATATATTATCATTATATTTTATTGAAATCATTTTTCAATATTTATCATCACACTTTTATCTACTAAAAATACACAACTTGTACAAAAAAATTCTTTCGAAAAATGGTTATTTTATTCATTTAATGGTTCATTAAAAAAATTAGGATTATTTATTACTAATTAAAGAATACATAAAAATTTAGGAAAAAAATTTACATATGTTTCATAATATGGTTAATCCTACTCATATATGTCAATCCAAGGGTAATGTTATAAAATTGTACAATATCACAAGTTCATTTACACTCAGGGTTATGTGTAATTAACGTAATTGAACACTTTAAGATTATTTTGAAGGAAATAAATATAATTTTTTGGTGTGATGCACATTCAAAAAACATTCATGAAATTATAAATCATAGTTTTATAAAGATATTTGGATGTTTTTACATGGAGTATATATTCTTACTGTATGGGATACCCCAAAAGAATTCCAACTAAGATTCTTGACTATTATCCTAGTTATGGAGAAAATTACAAGAGGTATTTGAGAATTAGTTGAGGACAACTTTAGTGTTCCATCCTCAAATTAATAGAATGGTCAAGTGAAAATTTTAGTTTCTTAATTATATAATGAGTGATTGAATTTTGAATTTTGGCTAATGCTGGGGGATCACTTTTCTTTTGTGGAATTTCTATATAAGAATAGTTATCACTCCATAGTTTTCATTGAACCATTTGAGGACCAATATAGGAGAATTTACAGGGTACCCCATTGTCAAGGATGGGACCTTTTCACTAATAGAGTCATAGATATTATTCCTAACAATGGTCAAGGTGTAGGTAATCCAGGAATGGATAATGAAAACTCAGATCCATCATAATGTTTATTAAAAAATTATGACCGAGGCCTATAGAGCTTGAGTAGGTAGATCATTTGTTCCTGAAGGTCTCACCACGGTGTGGTTTGTGGAGATGTGGTTATTGTTGAAATATGACATTAAATTTCATTTATCTATTTCAGATCATATATAGGGTGGGAGAGTTTTATTATCCCATAGTGTTTCCCCCATATTTGGACAATGTGCATAATGTCTTACATGTGTTGTAGTTGAAGAGATATGTAAACCAAGCATTTATTACTTTCAAAATGGGTCAGCTAGAATTTGAGGATGTCCCCACCATCTCATAGTACCAAGTGGATATTTAGGACTATAATGATAGGTCTCTTCATTTTTGGTCGAAGACCTACTGCACTAAGACTCAAGAATGGGGTTAATAGAGTTCTTGAATCCTTCATGGCTTAGAAAACCACACCTTAACGAATGATATGTTTTGAACATTTCATAACACATTCATGTTTCTAAAATAAGGGAATAAATTAAAAAGGGTATAATGGTAGAGATTTATAGTGGTTTATGTAATAGTAATCACTGATTACACTCCACTAATGATCAACTTCTAGAGCGTGGTGATTTTCAGTAGATTTGTCCTTTTACTGGGGATTTTATGTCTTTTCCTAGGGATTGTATGACTAATATAAAGTACTCAACACATAGAACAATAATATAAGAATTTATTGGGATCCTAAGGGTTTATAAAACACAATCCTCCCAATCTATTTTAATAGGATCCTTTTTAGTTCTAATATTTTAAAAAATTAGGAATGATTACAAATGAATATCATAATATAAAAATGAAACTGACAAAAGAGAAGAAACTTGAGTAGAGAATAAAATACGAAAATGCATCTGAAGGAGAGTCTTCAAAAAATAGTACAGTGATTATTTTGATAGCACAACTACAGATAATTTGAAACATCTTTTTCTTCAACTCAAAAAGGAGTAGATACATAAAACATTATAGAGAGATATTGAGAAAGAGAGAAATTATTCTTCTATATTTTTTTAAATTCTCTATATTTTTCATCATTTTCATAATTGAAAATACATTAAAGGATTATCTTTTAATTGAATAATAAAATATCTATAAAATCCATTATTGGAATTAAATTCCAGACGTCATTGTCTGAATGATATATTAAAAATATGACTGAGAATTAAATTATCCTAGTAAAATTTGTTCATTAGGTACTTGAAATCATTTTATAATCTATTTTAACATAACAAGCTAATGCATTATTTAATGCATGCATGATAGAATTAATTTATACTAAAAGTTATCCATATGTAATAAATATGTGTTTTGTTGAAACATGTATCCAATTATAGAACAACATATCCAATTTAAACACGTATTTGATTCACAGATCCCACTACTCTATATAATTGATTCACACAGTCATTTTATTATTGTTGACAATTTTACACGTTGTAAATTCATCGATGTAGGTGAGTTCCATGTAGATGATTTTTCAATGTAGCCAATTTATGTATGTTTTTCACATAGACTATTGAAATAGATGATTGAATGATATGGAAGAATGTTGATGTATATAACTTCCTTACATAACCATTTTTCCATACTTATTTCAAAAAAATCAGAATATCTAAGATAAAAATATAACTTAATGAACACATTTAAAAAAATAATCAGTAAAAAATAAAGGGGTTTTTAAGATCAAAAAATGATAAAGTACATTTGATATGTAGGAACAACATTATTAGTCTAGAAATATCCCCCTTTTGATGACCAAAAAATCCATTAAACACAAAACATGCAATTTTATATGATATAAAAGATTTTTTAGAAAAATAATATATACATATATATATATTGATTTTTTAAATGTTTCTTTTATTCTTTATTTTCCCCCTTAACCTGAATTCTCCCACTTTATAGGACTTCTCACCCTTTTATTAATCTTCTCTAACTTTTGTTTCATTAAAAAAGAAGTGTAAGGATAGAAAAATGTATTTAAATTTGCACAAGAAATGATTAAATGGTTATTTAATGTTCTGAAATTTAATGTGAATTATTTCATGCATGAATTTAATAAAGTTCAAAAAATAACACAATAAATAAAATAAATAAATAATTGATTAATTAAATGAATACCATCACTATGAAACACAATAAATGAAATCAATCACAATGAAACACATTAAATGATAACAATAAATAAAATAGAAACAAAAAATTAATAAGGAAGGATTTTATTAATTATCAACATTGGTAAAAAAATACATTACCAACACCCAAAAAGGCATATTATTTAGAATACTTGAATTTATGGATAGAAGCAAACTGAGAAGGAGGATTGGGTGGAGGCTTCTTAAAGATTTGATAGTATCTAGAGGTAGTATGGGGTTCATCCATAGAGGAAACACTAATTTTCCAACCATTATAGAAGTAATTTCTTCAGCATAAACTGTAAATACTTCCTTTGGCCTATAATAAAGATTTTTTGGGAACTTAATCAAAATATCCTAAAGTAATATTGAAATCATAGGAAAATGTATGGAAAAAATGAAAACTTCTTTTCAGGTTCTAAATAAGTAACCCCTTGGGAATATTGTTTAATTTCTATATAATCATTTTCCTTAGAGTGTTATGTTTGATAGATCATCGATGAGTTAAATACAGTATCTAATATTTTTTGGATTCTCTAAAATTATCATGAAGAATTAGACCAATAATTATTCTTATGAGAGAAAATAATACGTCTTCACATCGATCAATCATTTTAATGATATCATATTTATAGAACTTTCTGATGGAAGAGTAAGATTTTACATGAATATACAAAATAGTTAAAAAATATTATTGAGAATTAAATTGAAGGTATCAATTTGTATAAAAGAGAATCTCTGAATGTTTTGAGCTAAAAGAAAATCAAATTGAGGACTGGATGGTGAAATAAGAGGCTCTAAGTGCAGTTTGGATAAAATCTGATCTATTGAAACATTTAAATGAGTCATCATACCGTCTAAATATTTTATATTATATTCCACATTATCAATAGACTATACTAGTTCATTATTTAACACCTCAATATCCCACAGTACGTTTCCCTTTGAATAATGTAGTAGCTTGTGTTGTAAGCAACTTGGAGTTTTAACATGCCACGACCAATCAAACTAGCCGTTATGAATAGTAATACCTACTTTTTGAAATTTTAAAATTTTAATTTTTCAAAATGGACTTCATTTTTGGATTCTTAATATCAAATTTAGCTTAGGGTGATTTATTGGTATTTTTCTGAAAACTCTCAATTTTTGATGAATAGTGAAAAACATTGAGTTATTATTTAAAACCGATTTTTTATTTAAGCAATTAGTTATTTTATTTTAATTTTTCTTATTGAAAATAGATACATAATACCTATATATGTTCACTATAATTCATTGAAGATATTTTATAATAAGTTTAAATATATAAAATTTTATTGAACTTTTTACCGTCTTTTACCCACCTTCTAGGAGGATTTACAAAGTTGCATAAAACATAATTTTACTTCTTCTCTGAGTTTAATTTCAAAAATCTGAGAGATACGGTTAACATCAGTAATTGAAATTTGGTTCAAAAAAATGAAAATAATTTTTTGGTGAATAGTAACTTTTGGCTTTTATTTACCATAGTTAAAAGTAAATAAGGTAATTAAGTGTAAAAATGATATTATAATTACCCTAACACATGTAATAAATCTATTGGATAATTTTAATTCTACCAAAAACAAACTTAGGTATAAAATATGATCCTTTTGGTCCACATGGATTAGATTAGGACATTTATTATTATTTTATTTAAAGAGATAAAAGTGTTAAATTCAATGTTTAATAACGAAACCATTTTTAATATAGGGATATATATAATATAAATTCAACTATAAATATTCATTATAAATATAAAAATATTTCCGACATAATTTTATTTTATTTATAATTTTTATACATTAAATAATTTAATTTCTTTATGACACAATGATGATGCAGTAATTACCTTATTAATGAAATATTAAAATATTTGATATTATAAATATCCAAAAAATGTAATTTTATAATTTTGATGAATTCCAAAAAATTTCTAGGTGAATATGACATGTAAGGGTTGATTAAATAATTTTCTTTCAAAGTAATCATGATGTTATGATTTTCACAAAAACAAAATACTAAAGAGTGTCAAAATTGACAAAATTGAGTTTTTAAAACAAATACTATATTATTATTTGATATAATATTAATAACAATATAAGGTTTGAAAAAAAGAATTATATAAGGGTATATATATTAATAATTAACCACTTGAGGTTTTCTTGGTTTGTTATAGTAATTTTATTTTCCATATAATATAAAAATACAAAGAGACATGGTAAATGTCAAACTATTTAACTAAGAGTTAAATCTAAAATATAAGGTTAATATGGTGAACTAAACCTTTCTAAAACCTATTTGTTGAGATTTTTCTGACCCATCCCAACCTTATCTTAGAAATAAATCATTTTTGAGCCATTAGAAACCGAAAATTATTTTATTATAAAATAATATTTCAAACTTTTCCTAAAGTGACCATCACCACTCTTATAAAAGGGTACTTCGCTTTCTCTTAAATTACCACCTCCAAAACCATTTTCTCAGCCAAACCCTACCCAAATATCTTCTAAACCATTCTCCCTTAAACCTTGTGGCCTTACTTTGATCGTAAATCCAATCTAAGAAGCCCTTTTTATCAAATCAAAAAAAAACCGAATAAGAGGTAAATATTTCATCACCTCTTTCAAGTTATTTTCCTCTTCCACTTCCTCTTTCCTTGTTGATTCCATTCTAAAATAATAACTCCAGTATCTTCTATATAATGTGATGTTATTATAAAAATGGTACAACCGTATTCATTATTCTATCCATCATATGAATGACAAAAGTCACCATACGTGCGTACGTATGGCTTACCGTCTCCACGTCGTGGTGTGGTTTGTTATTCAAACCACTTAATTATTTTGATGTTTATAATAATGAGTATAACAGATTTAAATAATAAATATAACATGTTAATTATTATTTATATATGATATACCATCCAATTACATACGATTTCACCATCAATATAATGATTTTGTCTCTCATGCGTATGCACGGATTACCGTCTCCATGAACGCGATGAGATTCATTCCCCATCGTAATCATTCAAGAATAATTTTCATTTTATAATTAAAAATAATTTTTATAATCATAAAATATTTCTTAATATGAATCAAATACATCTTACCCATAACAAACATGTCTTACGTAACCAAGCATATAAAAGAAAATGAATTAGTTAACAACTGAAATGATGATACTACTCAAATATTATTAACAAATCAATATTAGAGGATCATATATGATGTAATATTTATATATATAGTTCTTGTATAATTTAATAAAAATGTTTTAACTACTATATCGGAGGTTAGCATTCCATCGACTGTGGAAAATTACAATGTAAGGGTTAATTTCACAATCTCTTTATTATCCGAGCTTGTTTTTACTTAAGTATCTACTGGGACCTCTTTATCAACCAAATCCATGTTTCTTAAAAAATTATTTCTAAAATTTTTTAATATTTACTAGACTATGGTTTAAATTCATTTATACCCTTATTTTACTTTTTATAAAATGGTTTGAAAGGAATATTTCCATCGTTTTCTAAACAAATAACTTTATGACATTTTCGACAAAATTAAGGTAAGAATGTATTTTTTTAACTTATATGGTGGGTGTGGATATTTTCCACCATTATATCATCTTCGAAGCTTCCAAAACAATATTATAAGAATATTTTCAAAATAAATACTTTCTTTTATAATTATATGACTTTAAATGATTTCAAAATAGAAAGAGGTATTTATTTCAAATAGTTTTCATTTTATCTATGTCAACACCCTTTGATGAATTTTAAACTTGATTGAAGTTGATTTATTGTTATACAAATATTCCATATTGTATTGATGTTTTGTAATATGTTTGACTATGGATATGTTTTTTGTACACCATTCATGGTTTATGGATAAAGTACTGACATTTCGTATGCTAGTTTTAATAGGAATGTTTATGTTATGTTTAAACCTTTTCACATAAGGAATGAATTGGACTTAGTAAGTGAAGGTTAGAGCCCGCTATAGCTCCAAGATGCATCGATAGGTTTCATGAGACAAACTAGTGTCTTGTCACAAGGCCTTGACAAAATATTATTTGTAGTATGGGCACAAGGCCTTGACTATGGGGTTATGAAGTCTGGCATTATGAATTCCATCATTATGAAGGTGTCCATTGATATTTCATGTGGTTATTCGACTAGTAGAATATCCATGTGAATACGTAAATGGTATTATTTGATTTTATCTTTTCAATATTATACTAAAGTTTAATTTTAAAAGGATTTTGTTTTAGTCTTATAAATTTCCTTAAATGTTTATGCTTATATATGAAATTTTCTGCTATATTGTTATCCTTACTCAGCATCTGACCTCACCCTTTTCTATGTTTTATTTTTTCCCATGATATGAAGAAGTATTTTATGGTTTAAATGTAGGGATATTCTAAGGATATAAGTGTGTTCAAAAGGAGAGGAAATGTTGTTGATGTTTTTATTTCATGATGTAATGTAAAACATATGAATGTATCTAGTATTTCCAAGGCTACTAAACTGATCGGTCTTACAAGACATGATTCCTTTTATCATACCAATGTTATGTAATAATTCACCGACCTTGGGTAACTGGGGTTAAGGTGTTACAATTGGTATCAAAGGAAATTTAGTACAAACCTTGGAAACTAGATTTAGAAAAACTTTGATTAGAGAACACTACCCTAAGATAGACTTTGAGTATTAGTATAGAAGAACATCCTCGAATTTTTATACAGTAGAGATTTTTTGAGATTTCAAATAAATATTACCCTATCTAGATACGAGCAGGTAGAGGTGTTTCTAGCATAGATTTAACTAGGGTTAAAACCCAAAAATACCACTTTGATCTAGACTCGAATGAGAAAAAGTGCATGACAACGGGCATTGCTACACTCTTGTTTACAACACTCCCAGGGGATATGCCTAAGATAGTTATCATTTTATTTACAAACCATTATGAAGGGTTTATGTGTATATACTTCCTAAAATAAAATATTTATTTGATTGTGGATTATATCCATAAATGTTTCAATTTATGTTAACTATTTTACACATTTGGAATTATATATTGTGATTCGTAAACTAATCTAGTGTATGCCATTGTTTAGAAATGGCGCCTAGTGGAAGGAATGGAAACCATATCAAACCACATAATCTATTTAGGGATTTCCCTCCTACTCAATATAATTATAGTGGAGTTGGTGATGAAACTTGTGTTGATCATCTTATCATCGTACTGGGACAACTCACTCAGGTTATGAATAATAACCTTACCTATATGGAGCACCCGGACCCACAACATGGAGGATCAATGTTAGACCACTTCATGAGGCAACAAACACCAACATAAATGGGAGTAAAAATATAATATTAGCTCAGCAATGGATAAATTCCTTTGAGAAAATATTTCATGTTTTGGGGAGCAGTGAAAGGGAAAAAGTTGTCACGACAGTTTGTCACCTCACGGGAGATGTAGATAAATGGTGGTTATTAATCAAAAATACAAAGGAAGATGAATAAGTATCGAACATGGAATGGAGGGAGTTTAAAGATATTTTCTTAGAAAAAATACTTTCCTTTTAACCATCGAGCGGATATGAAAAGACAATTTCTGAGTCTGAGGAAAAAGGAGGATGAGAATGTAGAAAAATATGCGGCTAAATTTACAAGGTTAGCAAGGCATGAAGAATATTATATACTTAACCCAAGGAGTAATATTGATCGATTCTTTGATTGGTTAAAACCATTTATCCATCAACCTTTAGTCTCACAATCCTTCTCATCGTATGAAGATATTGTCTCATGTGAAATCAAGATAGAAAAATAATTCTCTATGTCTTATGACTTTAAAGAAACGAAAAAGAAGAAAAGATCTGCTGAACACTCTAGAAATGCAAATAATGGGAAGAAAGGAAAAGTTTAATATCCATCCTACTATAAATGTGGGATGAAATACCCCAATACTTACCTGAAGGGAATTGGAGTCTATTACAAGTGTGGTAAAAAAGGCCACTAAGCTCGTGATTTCAAGGAGAAGAAAGAGGCTATCAATATTGAATGCTAAAGCTATAGAGAAAAGGGGAATTATAAAAATTAATGTCCTAAGCGCTAAGGAAAATTACCCTAGAAAAGTCCAAGGGAGCAAGTCCAAACTTATGTGATCACTAATGAGGAGGTTGAAGCTCTGAAAGGTGTGGTGGTGGGTAATTTTATGGTTTCTTCAAGTTTATCCAATGCTTTATTTGATTTTAGATCATCACATTGTTTCATATCTTCCCATTTTTCTAATAAAATTAGATTTTTTCAATTTCTATTTACAAGGGAGTTGTCATTTAAAACACATAAGGGAAGTATCATCGCAACAAAGTTTTCTGAATCAGTTCCCATTAGGGAATATAAATGTTCTTTATCTAATGATCTCATCGTCATACCCTTGACTAAATTTGATATAATCCTCGAAATGGATTGGCTTTCAGACCATGATGTAAAAATGTATTGTAAGAAGAAGGATGTTACAATTTTCGATGATGATAATGAGTACCTTATCTTTTGAGCAGAATTTTCACCACCTTATTCTTATCAATATCCGCCCCCAGTAGCTCTACTAAATTCAATTATTGGGGAAGAAGAGAATTAAATGACTATGGGTGAGGAAAATAATGTTTGAATAGAGGATGTACCTATTGTTCAAGAATATGTTGATGTGTTTCCATAGGATTTACCTGGACATCCTCTAGAATGAGAAATTGAGTTTTCTATTGATTTAATTCCTAGTTCAAGGCCCATATCAAAGAACCCTTATACAATGGCCACTATGGAATTAGTGGAACTAAAGAAACAACTGGAGGAATTGAGTAATAAGGGATTTATTCTCCCTACTATTTCTGCATGGGGAGCCCCTGTTCTTTTTGTTGAGAAGAAATATGGATCTATGAGGTTGTGCATTGAAAACAGGGAGATCAATGCTATAATAATAAAGAACAAGTATACCCTACCTCTCATTGATGATTTACTCAAAAAACTTCACGAAGCTCAATATTTTTCAAATATTGACCTTTGATCTAGATATTATCAGTTGTGTGTGAAGAAGGAAGACATTCCGAAAACAGAATTTCAAACCAGGTATGGGCATTACGAGTTTACAGTAATGTCTTTTTGATTGACTAATACACCCTCTGTCTTCATGAATATAATGAATATAGTTTCAAGGATATCTTTATGACTTTTTAGTGGTATTTATTGATGATATTTTGGTATACTCAAAAATCTACTAATATCATGAAAATCACTTGCGCATTATCCTAAGGACTCTTAGAAGAAATAAATTATATGGGATGTTTAGAAAGTGTGAATTCTAGATTCAAGAGATTTCTTTTCTTGGCCATATTGTCTCTAAATATGGAATCTCTGTTGATCCTTCAAAGAAAAAGGTAATCCAAGAATGTCCAGCATTGGTGAGTATAATTGAGGTACACAGTTTTATTGGTTTAGTAGGTTATTATCATCGTTTTATCCAGAATTTTTCTTGATTGGCTAACCCATTAACCAATCTCACACATAAAGGGGTTAAATGTTTTTTGGAAAAAAGAGTGTGAAGAATGTTTTGAAGAAATGAAGAGAATATTCGTTAATACCCATATCTTGACTCTATCATCGGGGAATTATGGGTTTTTTATTTATAGTGATACTTCAAAGAAATGACTTTGTTTTTTCCTTATGCAGAATGATAGAGTTATTTCCTAAGCATCATGACAGCTAAAAATTAATGAAAATAACTATCCTACTCTTGATCTTGAGTTAGAAATTATAATATTTGCTCTGAAAATATGGAGACACTATCTCTATGGTGAAAATGTGAGATTTAAACTGATCACAAGAGTTTGAAGTATATTTTATCACAAAAATAACTCAACATGAGGCAAAGGTGATGGCTTAAACTACTCAAGGATTATGATTTCACTATACACTACCACTCGGGGAAGGAAAATAAGGTGGCAAATGCTTTGAGCTGAAAGGATCATGGATTTTTGAACAATATGGGAGTTGAAAAGGATCCTATATACATGGATCTAGTAAAGATGGATATGGGAATAACCATATTAGGTGAAACATCAATGATTTTTCAAATGTTTGTCGAGCCATATTTACTAGAAAGGATAAAAGGTTCTCATACTGATGATGTGGAATTTGAAAATGAAAATTAAAGCTACGAACGATGGGAGATTGATCGACTTCATATATGAAGATGGAATTTAGATATTTGGGAAGAGACTTTCTGTTCCCGATATACCTGATCTAAAAAGGGAATTGTTGGATGATGCTCAAAGCTCCAATTTCTCTATACACCCCGGTAGCACTAAGATGTATAGATATTTGAAAGAACATTTTTGTTGGGATAAAACGAAGAGGGAGATTTTTTATTTTGTGTCAATATGTATGGTTTGTCAACAAGTGAAATCTAGAAAGCAACAGCTTAGAGGAGTCAGGATACCTCTTCCCATACCTGAGTGTAAATGGGATAATATTACGATGGACTTTGTCATGGGGCTACCAAATATTCTTAGAAGAATGATGCAATATTTTTCCTTGTTGATCGTCTTACCAAGTCAGCACATTTTTCTACTATAAGACAAGATTTACCACTTGAACTTATGGCAAGACTGTATATTAATGAAGTTGTAAGAATTCATGGAGTACCCCTATCGATTGTTTCTGATTGTGATCCCCATTTTACATCAAGATTCTAGAAAATTCTTTAGAAGGTCGTATATACTGAACTTCATTTTAGCACTACCTACCACCCTCAAACTGATGGACAATCAAAACTGAATATTCAAACCCTAGAAGACATGTTGAGATATTTATCACTTGACTTTCACGGTATCTGGGATCAGTATTTACCTCTGGTAGAATTTTCCTTTAACAACATCTTCCATTAAAGTATTCAGATGGCACCATATGAAGCGTTATATGGAAAAAGATATCGCACACCAACTTGTTGGGATGATGTTGGTAATATAAAACTCATAGACCCAGAACTTGTTGGGGAAACAATGGAAAAGGTGAAGATTATCCCAACCCATATCAAAGCAGCCTGAATTAGGATAAAGAGTTATGCCGATAATCGGAGGAAGGATTTGTAATTTCAAGTAGGAGATCATGTTTTCTTGAAGGTATCACCATGGAAGGGTGTTATACAATTCGGTAAGAATGGTAAATTGAGTCCTAGGTACATTGGACCTTTCAAAATTCTAGAACGAATTGGAGTTGTATCTTATCATTTGGAAATGCCTCCAAGTCTCTCCAAAGTTCATGATGTGTTCCATGTATCACTTTTGGGAAAATACATGCCTAACCCAACGTATGTACTCACCTATAAGGAAATTGAACTGGAACCTGATCTATCTTATTGTGAAAATCTTGTTAAAATTATTGATACCAGAGAAGAAGTGCATAGAAACTAGAAGACTCATCTGGTAAAAGTTCTATGGAGAAACCATAAGATGGAAGAGGCAACGTGAGAACCTGATGAACCTATGCTAAAGAACCACCCGAATCTTTTTATGCAGTAAAGTTCTAGAAATTTTGAGGATGATATTATTTTAAGGAGGGTAGAATATAACACCCCAAGATCCCACAGTATGTTTCCCTTTGAATAATGCAGTAGCTTGCGTTGTATGCAACTTGGAGTTTTAACACACAACGACCAATCAAACTAGCCGTTATGAATAGTAATACCCACTTTTTGAAATTTTATAAATTTTATTTTTCAAAATGGACTTCATTTTTGGATTTGGAATATCAAAATTATCTTAGAGTGGATTTTTGTTATTTTTCTCCAAACTCTCAATTTTTGATTAATAGTGAAAAACATTGCTTTGTTGTTTAAAACCAAATTTTTATTTTAAGTAATTAGTTATTTTATTTTAATTTATTTTCTGTAAAAATAGATATAGAATACCTATATATGTTCAATTTAATTCATTGGATTCATTTTATAATAAGTTTAAATATATAAAATTGTATTGTACTTTTTATTGTCTTTTACCCACCTTCTATGAGCATTTTCAAATTTGCATAAAACATAATTTTAAATCTTATGTTATTTGAATTTAAAAAATCCAAGAGATATGGTTGATATTAGTAAGTAAAATTTGGTTCAATAAAATGAAAATAATTTTTGGTGAATAGTAACTTTTTGGCTTTTATTTAGCGCGGTTAAGAGTAAATAGTGTAATTAGGGGTAAGAATGGTATTATAATTACCCTAACACATGTCCTAATTATATTATATGAGTGTAATTCGACCAAAAACAACCTTATTAATACATTATGACCCTTTTGGTCCACCTGGATTAGATTAGGACATTTATTATTATTTTATTTAAAGACGAGATAAAAGTGTTAAATTAAATTTTTAATAACTAAAATATTTTTAATATAGGGTTATAGATAAGTTAAATTAGACTATAAATATTAATTAGAAAGATATAAATATTTTCTATATAATGGTATTTTACCTATAATTTTTAGACATTAAATAATTTAATTTATTTATGACACAATGATGATACAATAATTACCATACTAATGAAATATTAAAATATTTGATATTATAAATATCCAAATAAATTAAATTTGAGACTTTTGATGAATTAAACTAATTTTATAGTTTAATATGACATTTTTGGGTTGATTAAATAATTTTTTTTCGAAGTAATCATGCAATTTTGATTTTCACAAAAAACAAATACTAAATAGTGTCAAAATTGACATAATTGAGTTTTTAAAAAAAATACTATATTTTTAATTGACATAATATTTCTAAAAATCTACGGTTTGGTCAAAGGACTTAAATAAAACTATATATATTACTAATGAACCACTTGGGCTTCACTTGGATTGTTATAGAAAGTTTATTAACCATATAATATAAAAATACAAAGAGACATGGTAAATGTCAAAATATATAACTAAGAGTTAAATCTAAAAGATGAGGCTAATATGGTGACCTAACCATGTATAAAAACTATTGGTTGAAAGGTTTTAGACACATACCCACCTTATCCTAGAAATAAATAATTTTTGAGCCAATAGAAACCAATAATTATTTTATTATAAAATAATATTTCCATCTTTTCCTAAAGTGACCATCACCTCTCTTATAAAAGGGTACTTCCATTTCTCTTAAATTCACACCTCCAAAGTAATTTTTCTCAGCCAAACCTGGCCCAAGTTTCCTATCAACTATATTACCTTCTACCTAGAGGTCTTTCTTTGATCATAAATCTAACCTATAGAGATCTTTTGATCAAATCCAAAGGAAGAACCCGAAGAGGAGGTAAATATTTCATCACCTATTTCAAGTTCTTTTCTTCTTCCACTTCCTCTTTCTTTGTTTTTTCCATTCTAAAATAATAAATGTATTATATTATATATATTGTGATGTTATTTCAAAAAAATTACAACCATATTCATTATTCTATACATCATATGAATGACAAAGTAACCATACATGCGTATGTACGGCTTACCGTCTCCACGTCGTGGTGTAGTTTGTTATTCAAACACTTAATTATTTGGATGGGTTTAATAATGAGTATAACTAGTTTAAATAATAAATATAACATGTTAATTATTCTTTATATATGATATACCATCCAATTACATAAGATTTCATCATCAATATAATGATATTGTCGCTCGTGCGTACGTACGGATTACCGTCTCCGCGAACGCGATGAGATTCATTCTCCATCATAATCATTCAAGAATAATTTTCATTTTATGATTAAAAATAATGTTTATGAACATAATATAATTATTGATATGAATCAAATACATCCTATCCATAACAAACATGGCTTACATAACTAAGAATATAAAGGAAAATGAATTATCTAACACCCAAAATGATGATACTACTGAAATATTATTAACAAAGCAGTATTAGAGGATCATATATGATATCATATTTATGTATATAGTTCTTGTATAATTTAATAACAATGTTTCAAATATTTTAAAGGAGGTTAAAATACCATTGACTAAGGAAAAGTACAATGTAAGGGTTGATTTCACAATATCTTTATTATTTGATGTTGTTTTTTACGTAAGTATCTACTGGGACCTCTTTATCATCCATATCCTTGTTTCTTAAAAATGTATTTCAAAAAAAATACTATTTACTAGACTATGGGTTAATATAATTTATACCCTTGTTTGAATTTTTAGAAAATGGTTTGAAAGGAATCTTTTCATAATTTTCCAAACAAGGTACTTTATGAACATTTCGACAAAATTTAGGTAAGCATTTCTTTTTTTAACTTATACAGCAGGTGTGGCTATTTTCTGTCATTATATCATCATTTAAGGTTACCATACAATATTATAAGAATATTTTCAACTTAAATGTTTTCTTTTATAATTACGTGACTTTTAAATGATCTCAAAATAGACAGATGTATTTATTTCAAATAGTTTTCATTACATCAATGTCAACATCCTTTTATGGATTCTAAACTTGTTTGGAGTAGATTTATTATGATACAAATCTTAAATATTGTATTGAAGGTTTTGTGATATGTTTGACTATGGATGTGTTATTTTTACACCATTCATTGTTTATGGATAAAGTATTGAAATTTTGTATGCTAGTTTTAAAACGAATGTTTATATTATGTTTAAACCTTTTCATATGAAGAATGCATTGGACTAAGTAAGTGACGGGTGGAGCCTGATATAGATCCTCGATTCATCGATAGGTCTCATGAGAAAAACTAGTGTCTGGGCACAAGTACATGACAAAATCTTATTTGTATTCTTGTCACAAGGCCTTGACTATGTGGTTATGAAGTCTGGCATTATGCAATCCATCATTATAAAAGTGGCTATTGATATTGCATGTGATTATTTGACTAGTATAATATCCATGTGAAAAAGTAAATGGAATTATTTGATTTTATCTTTTCCATATTATGTTGATGTTTAAGTTTAAAAGGCTTTTGTTTTAGTCTTATACATTTCCTTAAATGTTTATGCTTTTTTGTGAAAGTTTCCACTATATTGCTATCCTTACTGAGCATCTCATCTCACCCCTTTCTGTATTTTATTTTTTCCCAGGATGTAAATAAGTATTTTATAGTTGACCTGGAGGGATAGGATAAGTGTATAAGTGGGCTCAAAAGGGGAAAAATGTTGTTTATGTTTTTATTACATTATGTAATGTAAAACTTATGAATGTATCTAGTACTTCCAAGGCTACCAAACCGATCGGTGTTTCAGGACATGATTCCTTGTATCATGTCAATGTTATGTAACAATGCATCGACTCTAGGTAACTTGGGTTGGGGAGTTACACGTGATGTACATTTTAATAGAACTTGATGGATCTTGGGGTACAAGGGTACTAGAAGTAGACACAAGCTCAAATAACTCAGAGTTCATTGGAGTAGCAGTAGAATGTTTCACATAGGGGATAAAACTTAGAAGTTTGTAGACAACAATCTCTCTTAACTGATTACAAGAAGGTATAACTAGGGGATTCCTTTGACTTTAAGGAGGTATAAAACTCAATAAAAGTTTCTTAGTACATATATAAAATCACTTTTAAATCTCTTTTATCTATTCTAAAAAACATTGGGTGTTGAAATTGATTGGGACAATGAGGATTAAAACTATATATATTACTTTTTTTGTGACTACCAAATGTTATTATACTTTGTCACCAATATATACAAGATGGTGTAGAACCATATCATTCAGTAAAATATTAGTCACAACATTAATCCTTCTAACATATTCTCTTGTGTCACGGAACTCATCCCGAATATATTTCTTGAATTATTACATTTATATTGAAGAGAACATATCCCACTAAAGATATTGAATTTAAAATGACATAGAATTAAACAAAAATGATATCTGATCAAAAAATTTATAAAATCAAGGAACCACTAATGGTGTACTTGAAGAAGTGGTAGTCCATTAAAATCGGTTAAGGAACTCAATATGAGTTATAATTACACTTATTAAAGTGTGTATTCATACCACCAACTATAAAATGATGGAATAAATCACATAAAGATAATTATGTGAAATATCATATTGATCAATGGTATGATTTAGAATAATTTACCCTTTATAGGATTCAAAAAAACTATAACCTCATTCACTTCAAACTTGGTAGAAAAAAATTCTCTGATTTCATCAACATGATCCCTAGTAGCATTAACATCTAGATTTATCATACTATAAAACATATGTTTCACATGCTAAGAATTTTATGATATTTGATAAAGTCTAATTGAGTGTACATGATGCAAGTAAACTTAACAAAATATTCTCTAGAAAATTAATAATCCTTGAGCTATTTGATTTTATCCATATAGCATATTAGCTTCTTATTTAACCCATCATATTCTACTATGAGATTATCAAATTTAGTCATAATAGCATAGGAAAAGGTTTTAATACAAGAAAATTCAAAACTCTTACTAGAAGATGGTGAATCATCATGCACATGATTAGACTATGAAAAAATATCAGGACAATAGGAAAGGACATAAGCTTCTTCCAATATTGTATCCCCAACTCCATCTCATTGAGCAGGTGATCTAGGAATAATTGGAAAACTAACTAATGTTCCACCATATTTTCTAATATTTCCTTAGATGTATAAATTATAGGAATGACCTCAGTTGGACATTCAAAAAAAGATGCATATGTTTTTTATCCATAGGCTCTACATATAAAATAGATTCAAAAGATCCAACAGCATCGTCTTCATATATATGAACTAAAAATTCCATAGAAAGACTCATCAATGGAACATTAGGTTCTGGTCAGACCACTACTAACTCCCTAACCTCTCTAGAAGACATTGTCTCACTAGGTATTGCATCGCTAGGTGGTGAGGATTGGGATGGCTCCCCCTGAGATGATGTAGGAGGTGCTTCTGGTCATAATGGTCTTAGAGAGCTAAAAACTACATCATAGTTATAACCAAATGTATTCAATATCACCACCAGAAGGATGTTACTCATGTGATACATTACATCCTCTCCCTCATTTTCCTTTTTATTATTTATTTCAGCACTAGGGAGATATGACTTCTATAGATATAGAAATTCAACTTCCCTTTACCTTGATAATAGAGATGCATAAAACACATCATAAAAAAATGTTCAACTTAACATTATTAATCAGGAAATATAAGAGTTATATGTCCTAAAAAAACTTTATCCATCTCACCAGCTCTCTAAGAAACCCATAATGAATAAACTTATGAATAACATTCCATTTAGCTTCAAGATCATTCATATAATTCTTATGAAAATAAGAGTTTTCAAAAAAGAATAAGAAAACATTAGTTAGTCACATTACACTTATACCAACTAGATATTTTCTAAAGAAAAACAAACCATCATTATGACATTGGAAAACATCAACCACATTCACAAAATAATCAAGCATGGCATTCCTATTCATGTCTGATGATCACATATCCTCTATTTCACCAAACTGAAAATATGTACTTATCTTAAACTCATTAACTTCCTCCCCAAATAGGATACCTAACGTCTTATCACCTAAAATTAACTCCCATAATTGAAATAGAATGGATTTCTTTATCAATATTTTAGTTCCTTTTAACTACACCATATCTACAGCTTTCCCAGCTAACACTATTCATAGTGCACCATCCGACTTATCTTTTATAGATGAACCAAAACGATCAACATATCATATCTTATACTATCCAATCATAAAGGGTCATTATATGGTTGAGAGGTAATTGAGAGAGATGAATTAAAATGGTGATGCTTTGACTTCTGTAAGAAGAAACATAATAAAAGGGTGAATGATTTGAGGATCGACTTCACCTTTTAGATCACATAACTAATTTGAAAAAGGGATACATGCCCAATTTAGGATTTAGCGTCGATTTATATTTAATATAAATATATAAATAAAAAATAAAAAATGAATTTTATTTTATAAAATCATATCAGTGTCAATTTAAATATATAATTTGTATAAATTTTACAAATAAACTAAAATAAAATAAATTCACTTAATTTCAAATTGAATAAAAAATTTAATAAAATAGTATATAAATTAAAATTTGAGAAAATAATGTAAAAAAACTCAATTAAATTCCAATAACACTAATTCCATTTTAATAAAATAAATTTTTTCCAAGAATGGGGATTAGTAAAGGTATCCTGTAATATGTTCTCAGTAAAGATTAATTTGAGAGATAGAGATATATTCTTTTGGATAGTGATCTCTCAAGAAATTATGAATCACATCTATATTATTTATTTTAGAATTATTTATTGGATTCATTGAGATGTTGATAGTGTAATTTTTATCACATTTGATTGATGCTTGATTATAATTGAATCAAAAATCAATTAGGTTTGTTTCATCCACAACAACTATGCACAAAAACTACCATCATCTATATTTTTTCCTCTACTATAGACCATTATACAATTTATTTTTTTATAAAATTTTTGGTTCCTCATGTTAACTTTTTATGCAGCCTAAAAAATCTAAATTTTGTTGCATAATATAAAGTAAAATCAAAATCAAACAATTTTTGGAAAAAGTAAGGAAAGAGGATTTTTCATTTTTTTTAATACATTAAAACTATTTTAGCATCATTTAAATGTGATTCCTTAATATTATATTTTAATATTTCACTTAATAAAAATGTAAACATAATTTATTGTATACTAGAAATCAAAAAAAATCTCCCACTTATTCAACTATATAATGTTTTTTCAACTGGTTTCCCATTCACATCCCGATCATGTTTTTCATTAGAAATATTAGGATGAGAATTTATTTTACCTTTATTGAGTCCAATAATTTTATATAAGTAAATTGTGTGTATATATTGATTCATCATTTTCACAATGTCTTCTTAATGAATCAAAAAATATAAAAAAAATTAATACACACATTATACTCATTTCAAAATATTTTTACATTAGTTAGGAAAATTCATTGCGTAATTTTTTATCTATAGAATAAAAAATAATTCCATTAACATATATCTTCACTAAAAAATATCTAAGGATAAAGATATCATAAAATGTGTTGGATCTACCACTCCCACTGAAATCCCATGTAATAAAAGAAATGAAAGTAATCATTTATAGTGAGCTCTAGGTAATTATTTATATCTATAAAGAGAATTTGTATGTTTGAAAAATTAATTTAGAGAATGAGGATTTTCAAAATATTAATAATATTCAAAATAAAATTCCTCTATAAGAAAACCATTTAAAACAATGAATTTTTACCCATATGATATAATTTTATATTAATGTTTGGTGCATAGGCTTGGAGAATCCTAATTATTTATATTTTGGCTATGAATGTAAAGCTCAATTCTTAATCTATAACTTCCTCTTAGTTATACACTTTTTTTTTATTCTGGCTTTATTCCTACCGATCACTCCTTGATCAACATATTTATTCCTAAAACCCCATTATTTCCAGTAATAGTATAATAAAACGGTCTGTTAGAGATTTCTCATGCCTTGTTCCTCCTGAACTATTTTTATTCTTAATACATTGATAAAACCAAACTCACATAATCTAATTCTTTTTCTATTGTTTTATTTTATAGTTTGGGAAAAATGAAGAAAATTATACAATATTTCTAATACTTCATTTATTCCTAATACCTTCATCTAATAATCTAATATGTATTTTTAATAGATAATTCTTAAGGGTGCTGGGATATCTATTGTGTACACTTTCTTTTTCACTAGTATCCATCATTTTATGACTTGGTTCCCAAAAATTATGTTATAACTCATTATCCTTTTTTCTGTTAGATATAGGTTTGGGTATCATGTCTTCAAAATAATTTTCGATCTCATCAACTTGAGTCAATTTTTTACTAAAGGACCACTTTCATAAAATTTCACATGTTTTGATTATTTAACAATAATTATCTCTTTATTGAAATCATTTTATGCCTTAGATATAGTAGAGTTGCAAGGAAATATTCCTTCATTATTCTTCGGATCAGATTTTCTAAGATTATCCTTAGTGTTCAGAGTGTAGTCATTTCATCCAAATGTTTTGATGTTTCCATGTTCTTGTTTTATATTACTCCAAATATAATAAGGATTTTTCATCAAAATAATCCTAACTAGGGCTAAATTTAGGATATTATATACTATATTTACATATTCATCCCAAAAATGAGTGCGAAAGTTATAATCACAAAACATTTACATATAAACTTAATGTAAGGTTATATTCCTCCATTAAAAAACACCATTATATTAAGTTTTCATGAGGTATGAGAACATATGTAAGATACCATGTTTTGAACAATAATAATTGAATTCATGAATTTCAAATCCTCCTATATAGTAACTTTATAAGAAAATAATTCTGACAACTTTCTCTTTTTTAACTAATTTAGAAAATATTATAAATATTGAAAAAGATCTACTTAACACTCCAAAATAAAACTCGAGTAAATCTATAAAAATCATCAAATAACACATAAAAATGAATTTACTATTAGGATTTCAGTTCTTAATGTCCCATAAAAATCCAAGTGAATAAATTATAAAGTGGTAACACTATCAAGGTTCTCTATATAAAATCCATTATTAATTTGTTTCAGCATTTAAATAGTTCACCTTTTCTTCTCAAATAATTTAAATATATAGTACAGTCATTCTCTGTTCAATTTTAATATATTTAATTATATTATATCTGAAAATATAATAGGAATTGTTAGAAACGTATGAAAAATAACATTCATCACAAATTTAAAAAATACTTATCTAATTTTGCATCAATAATTAAACATAAATAACTTTGTTGATGAGAACTTAACTTGGATTGACAACCGATCCATCTCCCATAATATTTCCTTTGGAATTATCACTAAAAGTGACACAACCTCTTTCAATTTATGATAAATAGTGTAAATTTGTGAACTCTATAATCATATTTCTTGAGCATCCACTTACCATATACCATTTCTCATTAATTTACTTTGACATTCTTCCTTATAAAAATAGATAAAAATAGTAATTATCTTGGTACTAATATTCTCATAGGTATAACAAGGATAATAACTAATAATTTTAGAAACAAAATATATTTTTTCTATCTAGAAATACCAATGATGAATTTTGAAGAAATATTCAAATTATATCCATTTTTATCTCCACAAGATTACAAATTTCTTAAAATTCAACTATTATCATAGTTCCCTGATTCTCCACAGTGAAAAAAGTATCCTTTGAGTGCTTTTATTCATAGAATTAGACACACTATAATTTTTATAATGATATGGCTTTTCACTCTGGGTCTGATTCCAAAATTAATTTCATTGAAATTATTATATCCCTAAATTTGAATCATTTATTTCTAAACTTTTTGAAAAAAATTGAGTAACTTCAATATATTGAACTTATTTTTATAAGTACTCAATATTTTATCATGTTAAAAACATGAAACAGTAGAAATTTATAGATTTATTATCTAATATGATTTTTTTATTTAGATATTATTTTCTAATAACAACATTATCAAAGTAACTTTTGAGTTTTTTATTCTTTCTTTTTAATACTTAATATTGGTTTTCAACCATGGTAAAATATTTATTAAATTATTCCAGTGTTCATTTTTCATTTTTAAAATTAGATTAAATCTCAAAATAATAAAAAGAATGTACCAAATATGACTATTCCAAAAAGCACATGATAGCCTTTTGATTATAAATTTAAACTTATAAGTATGAAGATGCATCATCACAAGAACCTTCAAAACCACTGTAGGTAGATTTTATTTCACTCTTGTATTTCTTGTTATCACCAACTATCTTGAAATAATTTTTCTTAGATTTTTTATTGTCTTGCAATTGAGATAGGTATAGATTGATGTTTCTATGTATTGTAAAATTATATAATTTAACTTCTATCGAGTTTCCCTCTTTCTTGTTATACTTATTAAAGGGTTTTATGAATCCTATACTTCTCTTGTAAAACATTTTGATCTTTCTTGCAAAATGAGAATGTTCATCATTTGATCCTGAATTGATTGAGGTATTATATTCTCTAAATGATTAAGAAATTTTTATTATATTATTATTCTAATCATATTTAGAATTAGAAACCATCAAGATATAATTTCCCTTTTTCGGAACCTAAATATCACCTAAAACAACATCAATTTGAGCTTCGTACACCATAATTTTATACATAAGATCCTTTATTTTAATATCTTTATATCTTTATATTTCTTAATATATGTTTATATTATACTCTATATGGATGGTAAAATTATAAATATTTTCCTATCATGATCAGGTTTAGTAATTGGTGTATGTAACAAAAAAACATTATTTATCCTCAATAATTCGTACATTTCATTGAGTAATGATCCCTCTTTACATTATTCTAAAAATAAAAAACTTAAGATTGTTAATATTATATATTATATATTATATGTTTTCATTTCCATCATTATAAAATGATATTGTAGTCCAAACATCATGTACAATTTCATGTTGTGGAACTAGGTTGAACTCATCAAAACCAAGAACAAATAATATAGAATCCATATATTTAGATTATATATAATATTCTCCATAAAGAATAAAATTACACTTATTTAGTTATCTTTAGGTATATTATATGGATTCAAGTATTTTATATAAACATTTAAATCATGTTTCTTCAAGTATATTTTTATTCATGCCTTCTAGCAATCATAGTTTTCACCATTTAAGTAGAGTTCTATTACCATAGACAAATATTATCTATTATAAAGACCCCATTTTGAATAAGTTATTAAGTCTTCATCATTTTAAATAAGAGAACAAAAAATTCACTTCTTATGATACACGGTTTTGGTCAGAGACTAAATACATTAAGACAACAGATATGGATGAATTGTGTTCTTGACATTTTCTTAGCTTATGATAACACCATCTTTGTTTTTTCATAAATTATGATCATTTCATAACAAATTAAAGGATTGGAAACAACATCAAGAAGAAAAAATATAGAATTATATTTATTTATATTATTTTTGGGAACTGAAATTTCATATTCTAGTCCACCCATTCTCAACTCATATAGCTTGGTGATTTTCACTAGACCATTCCTTTACTAGGGACTTAAATTACTTTTCCTTGTTATTTAATGACTAAGTTCAAACATTATACGGTTGGTACAATACTAGATGCATTAACTGTTATCCTAAATGGTTTTACAATATACAACCCTTCAATATTCTTCTACCATAAACCTTCACACTTCAAATAGAAGAACAAATATTAAAAATTTCAAATAAAAAACATATTTTTCAAGATAAAATTAATATAAGATAAGAAATATCATATAGATAATATTATATTGAAATACATCTTAAGGAAAGTCTTATTGAAACATAGTAATGATGATCCGGATAGTTTTGATATAGACAATTTGAAACTTCTTCTTTATTTCGAAACAGAGTAATTACCTAAAACATTTTAGACAGGGAAGGAGGTAAAAATGCTTGAATATTCAATTTTTATAATATATATATTTTTATTCTATTATAAACTCAATAATATATGAAAATATTAAATATTAATTTAACATAATGGATCCATCAAATCATGTCTTTTTATTAAATTCTATAAGTCCTTTTCTTGAAAATACCTAAAAAATAAGGCTGAGTATTAAATTATCATTGTAAAATTTCTTCTCTCTATACATGAAACATTTCAATCTGTTTCACCATAATGAGGTAATCCAATATTTAAATCAAGCATGGAAACATTTATTTCCAATAAAATTACTCCAACTATAACAAATAAGCATGATACATAATAATATGGAAGATTTTCGATCACTATATTGATACATTAAACTAACTTGAATTCACATAGCTTAATTAATCTATATATCCATTATTCGCATAGATTATTCTCTCACAAGTCCAAATTATATAGGTGTTCTTCATGTTTACAAAATATTCATGTATCATTCTTCCTCATGTAGTAGAATGAATTACATAGTAGAATGAATTGTGTGTCTAATTAGAATCATATGGATGATTTTGACATTTATCCAAATCAAGTAGAAGATTACAACACACAACTGATTCAAATACCCATTTAATAGATTTATCTAATTACTCATGTCATTTATTCATAAACAAAGTCGATTTACATTAAGTTGATGTTTTTATGCAGTTGATTTATGTAGGTTTATCCTTCACGTAACAAATTGATGTAACTGATTGCATAATGTAGATCAATGTTCACACAGTCGATTGCCTTATGAATTCATTTTTCCATACTATAGATAATTTTAGGAAAAACACCCAGAATATTTAAACTAATAAAATAATATAATAGATAATAAAAACACATTAAACAAGCATAAATATTTTCCATTGGAAAATAAAGGGTTTTTTGGCTCATAAAATCATCAAGAACATGTGATTTGTTGGAACAACTATAAGAACCTAATTCTTCCTCTAATTTATGGATATATTGTTATTATTTTGTACATATGACAATGGGGGGAAAGAGTTCCAGGGCTGTCTAGAGGCCTATAACACAATGTGACTAGGGACTACCGGTTATGTACTTTTATGTACATGTGGTGTATGGATAGATACACACCATGTAATCCCAATACACGATCATGTAATAGTCTATCTATAAATTGTATGGAGATGGTGTGTAGTTTTAAGTACATTTTGTATACTTTTCTTTTTTTGGATAAAATAGTAAGTAGCCTCAAGTTTTTTTCCAGACAGACATAACCCTCATTCGGGTCTGCGAATATCAGTGATGAGGGCTGTTTTTCCTCCAGTTTTTTCATCTGAACTCTAATCCGAACGTCATAAAATGCATTGGAACCTAATTAGTAAGTACTCTATTCCTCTTTATCTTTTATTCATGATTTTTCCACTCAATTTATTTATAACATGTTATTCTTTTTTCTCGTTTTATAGATATACTCTGTTTTTGATCGAATCAAAGCCCGACGCAGTACAAGGAGAGTCACACAAGTACGAGGTAGGTGGTCTTATTCCTTTAGTTGATTGATGAGTTGATTATATATGTCATAATATCGTGTTCCCATTTTTTGGTGTCTCCTAATTTAATATTGACCTCTGTTTTTAACTAGTGTTGATTAGTTAATTGATTAAATGATTATACGATGGGTTTTAGATTATTATCCTTGATTGAGGGCCTCCCCATAGGTGTGTTTTCCTTTAGATTACCAATTTTTATCTATTTATCCTAGGATTTCTATGGGCATGCATTTTATTTCCTTTTATGGGTTATTTAAAGTTTAATTAGTGAATTGAATGATTTGATTCCCACATGATTTTTGTTGTTAACCATGTAATGGTGAATGTTATGTGTGTTGTTTTCATGCTGAAATTATTATACATCAATCTTGGCCCTCATACATTCTCAAATTCATATATACTGGGTTTTGACGCTGCCACATGGTGAAATGATTATATATTGGGTTTTGACCCTGATTGACAGTTGAAATTCTTACATAGCTGGTTTTGATTCAGTTTTGTGTTATGTTATACCATGGTTATATGGTCTGGGTTAAACACACCATGATTGATACTTTAATTCCAATTTAGGATGTCAATAATGGACTCAGTAATAAATTAAATAATGAAATTAAATTACTAATGATGTTTTTCCAATCCAAATCACAAGCTTGGATTCGGTATTCACCCATACTTGATTACTTTGTCTTCTAAGACATCTGTTGAGCTTACTTTTGAGTACCTACTATTTTTTGCTTTCACTATTGTACATTTTTTGTTATATATATATATATATATTCATTTATAGATCAGAATAGATCTTGGGTGGTTTCCTACTAGGAATTAGTCTCACACCCTATTTGGGTCATGATTTTGGGCCCAATTAGATTATATTATTGCAGGTGTTGATCAGGGAAATCGCCCTTCTACAGGTACTTGATTTACAGTTTGGGATCAGGATAGCATGGAACCAAGTTGAGGCTTGCGATGCTTCTTAGATTCCTTGATTCATTTTTGGTTTTAGAACATATATTGTTTATGTCTACAGTATACCTTTTTTGGATTATTTCTTAGAACAAGTGACATGTTTCATCATCTTTTGTATTGAATGATGCTTGGTTATTTATCTTATCAGTATTTTGTTGTTTATTTCAGTTGTTTGTTCATTAATGCTCCCACTATTGTATTATTATTGATTCCACTTTGTTACTCTCTATCAATAAGAGAATTTTTTTCCTCCTATCACACCCTAATCCCTAACTACTAGTCATCTGCCTCTCGCATTTAGGGAAATACGCTTGAGGCCATATGGCCAACTGGGTATGAGGCACCAGTTGAGTGGAATCTGGATATGGGATGTTATAAAGTGTAACCATAGGATTTTTCTTTTTTTTCATTAATATTTTGAGAAATTATATAGCGATATGAAGGAAATATACTTTGGTAATAAACTGTGCCCAAAAGTAGCTACCCCGTGTATAAGGGAAAGCCAAATTCCCTCAAATAGAATTGTGATTTTTTTATTTTGAGCCATTACAGTTTATTTGATTTCATCATTGGGTGATGCACTTATAATAGTGATGTTATTATTGATATCATTGTGGTTTGTTTTTTTACAACCCAATGAGATGAGGGTATGTCATCTCATGCATCATATAGGAACTTATTAGAAATCACCTTTCATACATTTCTTTCATGCCATTTAGAGAGCATTACTGATTTCATATTATTATGATAGATTTTGTGTAAGATATGAATTTTATTGTGATAGGTACTATGATAGATATGCCTGGTTTTTTATAGGTGTATTGGTATGTGTCATGGTTGCATTGGATGGGTGCCAAAATTCGGTCCCTGAGGAGTATGGGCCCTCTTGGATCAGAATTGGGTGGACCATGTTTCAGCCATGAGATGAAATTGTGTAGTTATATGCTATATGTGATTCCGTGATTTGATTCGTGGGGAGTATGGGACCCCACGTGTCGGAATTTCTCACACTATTGATTTAATTTTCAAAAACAAGGGTTTTGGGGATGTTTTAGATTCTTACTTTCCAGAAACACAGACAACACGGTGTGTTGGTTCAAGAACACACACCTTGTGTTTTTCTATTTGGGAGGAAATAAATTTTTATTAACTACACTCCTTGTACTCTGAGTACTAGTTGTGTGGTAGGTGACTATGTGTTAGATAGTGTGAGAGAAAAACACAAAATGTTGGGTCTTGAGCAGTACACACCGTGAGAGTTAGGTGAACCCCATGTAGTTTTATGTAGGTAGGGCCCATGTGAGTCGAGCCATGTATAAGTACCTGGCCAGGAAGGGAAACTTGAGTACATTCTATTTGTCAGTATGACACGTTTTGTACCTAGGATGTTTACATGACCAAGGTAGGCAGACTTACACACCCACATGAGAGTTTAAGGTACACTCCATGATTAGTTTCTACATGCCATGTACCCAACTTTTGTGAACTTTTGAGGATTTTCTTATCATTTTTAGTTCTTGTGCTCTTGAACTGCATACCTTCATGAATAATTTTATACTGAGGTGTATGTGATGGACTTTACGAAGAAATTCCACCTTGATGACCTTCAATAGTATGCCAAGAGGGTGGTGATGAGAATTCCCCAGAGGTGGTAGTCCATGAGATAATAGTGGATCATCAAGTCGTTCCATCTGATGAACCAATGGTTACTCCAGATGTAGTTGTTGATGCACAGTTTTGTGACAACTTCATGCACTTTATGTAGACTTTCTAGGGATCACCTCATCCTTCCACTTCTATGGCTGAGCTAACTAGAGTGCTTCAACAGAAACATCCTCCCTCATCTTCTAGGGATAGGGGACCATAGGTTGTAGAGTCATGGTTAGAGTCCATGGTATCTAGCTTCGAGCGTCAAGAGATTCCTCCTGATATGATGGTCAAGATCGCAACTTCTATGCTGTGTGATTTCACTTAGAGATGGGGGTATGTGGTTACTCAGATAGGGAATTGTCGAGATATGCCTTAGGATGACCTCTAGAGAGTCTTATATGACTATTGTTTTCTGAGATGTTAAGGGATGACAAAATTCATGTATTTCATGCATCTGGAGTGGGGAGATCTATCAATTATGGATTACTCAACTCATTTTTCTATACTCCAACGCTTCATACCTATTCTTATGGATGACGATCATTCACATTCTAGGTGATTGGAGTATGGGCTCAGGTATGACATTTGATTGCAGGTGAATATCATTCGTCTGACTACTGTATCCGCAATAGTGAATCGTGCATTGATTACTGAGCAGAATCAGAGGGAATCTGGTGGTGTGATCTAGGGAAGTTTGGCACCAGTATCTGGTACTGTCTCAAAATGTTGCAGAAAACGTTTTCTGGATCTTACTTGCAACGAATCTAGTAGCCATAATGTTTTTTCAGGTAACTAGGTGAGGTGCTAAAAGTGTGGAAAAATTGATCACATGAATTGTTATTTCCTGATGGACTTATTTGAATGATAATCTTGTGAAAAGATTGGCCATCTATAGTTATTCTGTAGGAAATTTCCACTAGTTTCTAGTGAGAGAGGATCTGCACAGACTCCACATTCTAGAACAGAGCCAGCAGCTTCTCACCAGTCAAGGGAATGGAACACATCAGGCCGCTCAGGCCGATGTCGTGGCCGTAGTTGAGGAATCCAAACTCTAGGTTTTCAAAGATAGTAGAGTATATCAGCTCAGGGAAACCAATCTGTGTTACAAGGCCGCGGAACATGAAAAACTTTCGTAGTGCAGCAAACCTAAAAAGAGCAGGATCTCATACATTCTACATTCATAGGTACTATTATAGTCACCTCCATTTCAGCTTCTCCACTTTTTGATACAGGGGGATTCACATAGCATCATATATGTTCCTATTTTTAAGATTGTTGGGCTTTGTGATTTCACTTCTGATGAAATTAGGAAACTAGAAACACTCTTAGGGATTAGAATGACAGGTGTGTGATATTGCAAGGAGTAACCTTTGAGATTGGTGGGTGTTACTTCTTTTGGGATATCTATTACTTGGAGATGATATTCTTTGATGTCATCCTTATAATGGATTATCTTGTGTCCTTTCAATCCCTTTTTTATTTCTATCATCACAGGGTGATTTTCATGTTACTAGGGGAGGATTGTTTTTATACAAGGGAGAGTGGTATGTCTGGAAAAGCTGAGGTGGACCCAAGCAACATGGGTTGAGTGGGATGATAGAACAGATTACCAGTTTATATTTGGATGACCATGGGAAACGTTAGATGGGTTTTCCTCCAGTGTTTGATCACTTCAGGGATGTATTCACACACGACTTTTCAGTTTTACCTCTAGTAGGAGAGGTAGAGTTCTCTATCGAGCTAGTACCAAGAGTGGAACTGATATCCATTACTCCTTATAGGATGGATATGATGGAGTTTCAAGAGCTCAAGAGGTGTATATAGGATCTGGAGTCTAAGGGTTTCATCTGACCCGATACTTCTCATTGGGTTTTACTGGTCCTTTTGAAAAAAAGGAAGATAGTATCCTCAGGCTTTGTGTGGATTATCATAAATTGAACCAGTTAATGGTTAAAAACTGATATCCCTTTCCATGGATATATGACCTATTTGATCAGATTCAAGGAGATCAAGTGTTCTTGAAGATCGACTTGAGATCAGGATATCATCAGGTGTGTGTTTGACCTGCAAACATACCTCTTACAGCCTTTCATATCAGGTATGGGATATATGAGTATCTATTTATGTCATTCAGTCTTATGAATGTTCTAGCAGTTTTCATGGTGTTTATGAACCAAGTGGTCCATCCATACATGGATTCTTATGTGGTGGTTCTCGTGTATGACATCTTGGGGTATTCTCATGATCGACAAGACCATTCCAACCATCATGAGATCGCTTTGAGTATAATGAGAGAGCCACATTTATATGCTAAGATCCCAAAGTTACACTTTTGAATGGATCAGATTAATTTTCAAGGTCACATAATCTTAGAGACATGAGTATTAGTGGACCCAGATACGGCGATAGTAGTAGTTACCTAGGAGAAACCTAAGAAATTCTTTGAGGTTAAGAGTTTTCTAGGTATTACTGGTTACTACAGTCATTTCATACAAAACTTTTCACTCTTATACATGCCAATTACGGTCTTGACAAAAATCGTGTGAAGTACATATGGTCATATTCTTGTGAGACAGGCATTTGGGAGATGAAAGGGAGATTAACATTAGCACTGATACTGATTTTTCCAGATTTGAGCATGATTTATACTATGTACTATGATGCACTAGGTATTGGGTTGGGAGTAGTTCTTATGTAGGGGGATGAGTCATTGTGTACGGGTCACAGTAGTTCAGGCCACATGAGAGGAACTACCTGATTCATGATATCTAGTTATCAGGGGTTTTTCATGCCATACACTGTTAGAGACATTACTTATTAAGGGAGAATTTTTTGGTTTACACAAACCAAAAAAGTCTCAACTACATCTATATGCAGCGTGATATGAATTTGAGCCAGTGAATGTGGTGGAATACCTTCAGTATTTTAACATTGAACTTTCCTGCACACCTGGGAAAGGCAATGCAGTGGTTGATGCACTGAGTATGAGGACTCGGATACATGAAGTTCAGTAGGCCATTAGCGAGTGGTAGCTTATGGAATTGTTCTCTAAGATGCACTTAGAGGTGTATGATAATTAGGGGCATACTTTTATTTTATCCTTAAAGGTTACCTATATCCTACTATATAGAGTGAGTATGGGGTAACCATCAGATTCTGAAGGCCTAGTTCTCTGGGAGAGTGTGGCAGGTGAGGACCCTCTCCTGGTTGGACCATAGGTGAGGATGAGGTTTTTTGTTTACATGGTTGCGTATGGGTGTCATCAGGCATGTGTGATGAGCTGATTGGGGAGTTTTATGCTTTAGTTTGGGCGGTGCATCCTGGTTTTACCAAGATGTATTGGGATTTACATCGTCTGTACTAGTGGTCAGGTATGAAGAGATATGTAGCTAGTTTTTTCTTGAGATGTTCCACCAATCAGCAGGTGAATGCAGAACACAAAAGACCAGTCAGGATTTTACATCAGTTTCCTATTCTGGAGTGGAAATGGGATAATGTCACGATGGATTTCGTGACTGGGTTACCAAGATCACCCAGAGGTAAATATTTTGTGTGGGTGGTGGTTGACATACTTAGGAAGGTAACTCACTACTTGTCGATCAAGGATACCTTTGGTGTTGATGACCTAGGGAAGATGTATATCTAAGAGATGGTATGACTAAAATGGGTCACACACACTATCATTTCAGATAGGGATTCCCGCTTCATGTCTTTTTTTGGGTAGATTCTTCATATGGTGTTGGGTATACAGGTGCACATGAGCACAACATATGACCCTCAAACTGATGGCCAGTTAGAGAATACAATACAAGTTCTAGAGGACATGTTTTGAGCATCTGTCCTGAATTTTGTGGGCTCTTTGGAGAAGAATATCCCTCTAGTTGAATTTTCCTATGACAACAGTTTTCATCTGACTATACAAATGGCACCTTATGAGTATTTGTATGGTAGGTCATTCAGATCACCTATGTACTGGCTGGAGGCAGGTGAGGCAGCTTTACTAGGACCGCATCTCTTATAGGAGACTTCTAAGCAGGTCCAGATGATTCAGAAGATAATGGATTCTGCACAATCTCGTCCTAAATCGTACACCAATCGTCTTGGATGACCTCTAGAGCTCAAGGTTGGGGATCAGGGTTTCTTGTGTGTTTCATCGAGGTTGGTACACAAGCGAATCAAGAGACAAGATAAGCTTTCAGCGAGATATGTCTGGCCATTCGAGATTCTGTAGAGGGTCGGGCAGGTTTACTATTTCTTTCAATTTCTTTAAAGGTACATGGATATGCACAATTCCTTCCAAATTTCTCAGTTACAACATTAATTTTTAGACCCATCTCATAAATTTCAGCCCAAGGAAGTAGATTTGCAGGAATATGCGTCCTTTGAGGAGCACCTCATTCATATTTTGGATCATATCATGAAGGTTATCCATGGATGGTTTGTTCCTTTTTTATGGGTGCTATGGTAGCACGGCCGAGTTTAGGATGAGACATGGGAGATGGAGGCCGACGTATGATCACAGTGGTTGAAGTTGTTCTCAGATATTTTTTCATCACCTTTGGAAAAGAAAATTCAGCGACAAATTTTTTTAAGTGGGGGAGTTTGTTAGAACCTGATTCTTCAGCTAAGGTATGTATCTTTCATTTTCATTTTATACATATGAAAATGGGGTAAAAGAGGTTAGGGGATAGCAGTAGGCCGATCACATGACACGACTGGGGACTACATGTTGTGTATGGATGACTACATTTCATGTAATCCAAGTACACAACCATGTAATGGTTTAGACAGAAGTTGTACATAAAGGGCATGTAGTTTTAAGTACCAAACGTGTACTTTATTTAGCTAAAATGGGTGGTATCCTCTTTTTTGTCTAATGGACAAAACCCTCGTCTAGGTTCGCAAACAGTAGAATCAAGGTCCATTTTCCCCCATTTGTTCGTTCGAACTCTAATTAAAATGTTGTCTGATGTGTTGGAACCCAATTGGTAAGATCTAGATTCCCCTTAATCCATTATTTGCGATTTTTTCTCTAGATTTAGTTATCAAAGGTTGATCTTTTTTCTCTTTTTGTAGATCTACTCCATTCTAGGTCGAATAAAAGCCAAACGCTGGATGAAGAGAGTCGTATGAGTATGAGGTAGGTGGTCTTGTGCCTTTATTTGATTATAGAGTTGATTATATATGCCCAAGTGTCACACACCCATTTTTGGTTGTCGCCTAATTGAATATTGACCTATTCTATTACCTTATGTTGATTAGGTAATTGATTAAATGACTATATGATAGGTTTGTGATTGTTATCCTTGGTTGAGGGCCACCCTGGGGGTGCGTTTTCCCTTAGATGGCCAAATTTTAGTTATTTGGCCTAGGATGCCTATAGGCATGCCTTTGATTTCCTATTATTGGTTATTTAAAATGGAATTGTTTAATTAAATGATTTCATGCCCACATGACTTTATGTTGTTAACCATGTAATGGTGTATGTTATGTGTGTTGTTTTTATATTGAAATGATTATACACTGTTCTTGGCCTTAATACGTGATGAAATGATTATATACTGGGTCTTGACCCTTGTACATGCTAAAATGACTATATACCAGGTTTTGTCCCTGATTGACTACTGAAATGCTAATATATCTAGTTTTGATTCAGATTGGTGTTATGTTATACCATGGTTATATGGTTTGGGTTAAACACCCCAAGAGTGATACTTGGATTCCACTTTTGGATGTAAGGAGTAGACTTAGTTATAAGTTGAATAATGAAATAAAAATACAAATGATGTGTAACAGCCCAAGATTTTATAAAGAAATATTATTTTTAATTTTATTAATGTCTTGTGTTGTACGCTACACCAAAAGGAGCTTGCACAACACGCATCCTTGTCTTGCCTTGCATTACACGCAATCGCGACCTTCCTCAATAGCGTGTGTAATACGCAATACCGAGTTTCACTAAACAACGATGTGCTATTAAAATATTATTAAAACTAGCCGTTATGAATAGTAATAACCACTTTTTAAAATTCTGTAAATCTTATTTTTCAAAATGAACTTCATTCTTGGATTCGGAGTATCGAATTTAGCCTAAGGTGAAATTTTGGTACTTTTCGGATAACTTTCATATTCTGATGAATAGTGAAAAATTACTAAATTATAATTAAAAACAACTTTTTTAATCAAAATAATTAATAGTGATAAATTATTAATTTGAGTGGTTTTAAAGTATATTTAGAATATATTTTTACAATTTAATACAATGTTGGTCATTGGTTTTAATTTCACATTTAAACCAGACATAATCAAGTGTCAATCTTTTGATATATATTGTTTCCTAAAAACACGCTATTTATTTTAACAGTGGGATTTAATTATAAAATTAATTAATGCAACTTCTATGTTATGAATTTGGTAAAATAGATTTCATTTTTGAATTCGGAATACGAAATATAGCTTTGGATGAAATTTTGGCATTGTTCTGAAAAACATCAATTTTTGATGAATAGTGAAACTACTAAGTGGTAGTTAAAAAAAACTGAATTTTTCATAAAACATAATTTTGCCGCTTCTGTGAATGGAATTTTGAAAATCCGAGAGACACGGTTAATATCAAGGACTAAAATATGGTTCAATGAGATGAAAATAATTTTTTGGTGAATAGTAACTTTTTACTTTTTTTACCACGGTTAATAGTAAATAGGGTAACTAAGGGTAAATATGATATTAATATTACCCTAACACATGTACTTATTCTATTGGACAAGTGTAATTCGACCAAAAACAAACTTAGGAATAAAATATGATCATTTAGGCCCACATGGATTAGATTAGGACATTTATTATTAATTTATTTAAAGAAGGGTTAAAATAGTTAAAATCAAAGTTTAATAAGTAAATCATTTCTAATATGGGGTTATACATAAGATAAATTCGATTGTAAATATTAATTAGAAAGCTAAAACGATTTACTACATGATGGTATTTTATTTGTAATTTTTAGACATCATATAATTTAATTTATTTATGACACAAAGATGATGCAGTAATTATCTTGTTAATGAACTATTGACATAGTTTATGTTATAAACACCAAAATAAATGTAATTTGAGACTTTTTATGAATTCCACTAATTTTCTAGGTTACTATGATATATTAGTGTTGATTTAATCAACTTGGTTCGAACAAATAATTCTTTTATGACTTTCAAAAAAATCATGTATCAAATAGTGTCAAAATTGACACAAAATAGTTTTTAAATCAAATATTATATTATTAATTGTTATTTTATTCCTAAAAATCTAAGGTTCGGCCAAATGACTTAGATAAGGATATATATATTAATAATATATAATTTGGGGTTCTTTTGGCATGTTATCGTAAGTTTATTAACCATATAATGTAAGAAAACAAAAAGACACGGTAAAAGTTAAATTATTTAACTTAGAGTTAAATCTAATTGATAAGGTTAAAATAATAACCTAAACTTGTCTAAATCTTATTGGTTGATAGTATTTCGATCCATCCCCACTTTAGCTTCGAAATAAGACCCTTTGGAACCATTATAAACCGATTTTTACTTTAATATAAAATAATATTTTGAGATATTCCTAAGGTGCCCCTCTCCTCCCCTATAAAAGGACACCTCCTTCCCCTCCTCCTCACACCAATTTGAGCACTCAAGCTCGGACAACCCCTGCCAAAATACCTTCTCCACTTCCCTAGAATAATCCTAGAGGTTCTGTTCTTCCTCAAAGACCAATTTTAGTGCCCTAAGAGGAGGTCTCAAAGAGGCACTTCAAAGAAGAGGTAATTACCGTTACCAATTCTTTCATCTTTATTTCTTCTTCCACTTATTCTTCTTAGGTTGTTTCATTATGAAGTAATAACATCAGTATCACTCATATACTGATATGTTATTATAAGTATGAAACAAACCTATTTCACCATCTATCCATCCTATGGAAAAAGAAATCACTGCGCGTGCGTACGTACGGAATACCGTCTCCACGCCGTGGTGTAATCTATTTTCCACCACCACCTTACATGGATGGGTATAATGGTGTAAAGAATAACTATACATAGTTATTACAACATCATATTGATTCTGATATATTGTATAATCCACTCCGATTCAATTCAATATTTATGAAAATGATATCATCGCTCGTGCGTACGTACGGACTACCGTCTCCACGACGCGATGAGATTCATTCTTAATGATTAACCATTCATGAATGATTATAAAGTATATATAATAAGTACTAATGAAATATATGACATAATAATGATACTGGATTTATGTATATATATATATGTATGTCATCTACTTACTTCCATTCAAGACAATAAAGAAAGAAAAACAGCGTTCATGCGTACGTACGGACTACCGTCTCCATGAACGGTGTTTTTCATTTCATTTATCTATCTATTATATATATATATATACTGAATATATATGATATATAAATCATATTTTATATTCTGGATGTAAGTAAATCATGATATAAGTAATAATAATGTCAAGAACAAAAAGTCAAAACACCTACGATAAATGAAACGATTTTACCCAAAACGCTTCTTTAACATGGAATTTACAAAAGAACGAGTAATATAATGTCATAAGTGAACCATATATGATATCATAACAATGAATATGATTCTGTAATAAGTCAATAACATGATTTAAATCATTATACATGAGGTTCGGACACTTACAAAGCAAGTCGGACCTAAGGTAAGGGAAATATCACAATCTCATTTTTATCCGAGATTGTTTATTCGTAAGTATTTACTGGGGTGTATTTTATCATCCACATCCATGTTTCATCAATATGTAATATTATTTCCATCCACCTACAATTGTTTAAATCCATTTTTACCCTTCGGTGAGTTTTTAGTAAAAGAAATGAATGGAATCTTTTGATGTTTTTCGTACGAGGTACTTTTTGACTTTTCCGACAAAAGTACGAAGAATGTTTTTTTTTAACTTATACGGCACGAAGGGATTTCTACTGTTTTATAAAGCCTTATTTTCATGAAGCTTCCTCTAAAATATTTCATGACTATTTTCAATAAAATCTCTTTCTTTTAAAATTGCATGATGTTTTGTGAAAAGAAATTGATTTTGAAGAAGAAAGGATATTTTCCTCAAGAATTCAATTCAAGTGTTTTATCAAAATTATTTTCCATCTAAGATAATAAAGGGTTCTGTTTCTATCCATATTTTTACATTGATTTGACTATGTTGTGATGGAATTATGTTTATGAATTCCTTTATCTTATATGAATTGATTTATGATGTCATGATGTTTCAAGAATCCCATTTTTGTTACATGTGTTATGCGATGATGTATGTTTTATGATTATGTGGCACACATAAGAAAGGATTCATTATAAGATGGGTGGGACCTATATCTCCCTCCAATTCATTGGGTAAAGATTTTATATCTCATGAGATAGACATGGCTGAAATGGTAGGTTATACCGATTCAGTGAAACAGGACTGAAAGGAGGGTTACTCGATTCAGAAAGGGACTTTGTCCACTAAGATAGTCTTGGCAATGAGTCTTGACTAACAAGAAATGATTTTCTATGATTATGTGTGTATTACACAAAGTTTCATGTTTTAAGTTATGATTATTGGGATTACATTTCACTTCTATGATATATCCCATGTTATGATATTATGAGCTCTTTTGCAGGTTAAGATTTCCAAAAGCTATGTATATGATGTGATTGATTTTTCTTTTGTTTACCCTTACTGAGCATTTGAGCTCACCCTTTTATGTTTTCTTTTCCCCAGGATATAAAGAAAGGTTTTAGGTAGAAAAAAGGGATGACCTTTATGGGAGATATTGAAGAACTTTCACCACGATTAGAAGATTATGTTCCGAGTTTCCAAAGACACTAAACTATTACGATCCTTTAGTGTGTGTTTTTGTTATGTACTAAGTATTCCGCAACTGTAATGTAATGTCCATGTACGTCAGGATACGGGTCTCTACAGTTGGTATCAGAGGAAAGGTTTAGTCAACCTTTGGAAACTAGGATGCGAAAACGTTGGTGAGATTCCTAGAGATATTTCTAAGGTATGTCTAGGGATGTTCCTAAGGATAAGTATACGTATAGGATATATTCCTAGAACTACGGTAATGATATTAGATTAAACCTAAGAAGTTAGGTATTGAGGATACTTTCCCTTTACTATGTTTTTTTCTCTAGCATGATTTTTGATTCTCACAAAATTATTTTTGTGTTTTAGTTAATGGAGGGAACCAAAAGGAATTCAGTTAACACTGAATCCAATGGAAAAATTGGTGACTATGAGAAACAAAATTGTGTAATGCCTAGACAGAAAGATGTTGTGATTATGCTGAATCAATCATCGCGATATATGATTAACAAGGTGAAATTTAGTGGTATGCCTAATTCTTCAAAGAAGAGGAAGATAGACTATTATGCATGTTCGCATGTTGAGGAGCATAAAGAAAGGAAGATTGAGATTTCTAAAGAAGGGAAGAAGAACCTTGAGGAATACCTCAAATGGAGGGACCGATGTTATCTGTGTGGAGAAAAGGGTCATAGAGTGACAGACTGTTATGGAGTTCAATGTCTTATTTGTGGAGAACATGGGCATTACCCAACTCAATGCCCTGACCTAAAAAGTTACTTCTAAATCAAGGAAGGACTTATTCCAGGATAATCATTGATGTGGATGGACTGAAGTGTTTTGGTATTCAAGAATAATGTTGTTCAGGTACTTTTATGGTGTATTGAAATATTTAAGTATTGGTCTATTGTGGTTTTCAATAATTTTAAGGTACCAATAACTATGAAAAGTGATTCAAATATTTTGGAAAGTAGATGATAAGTGCATAATGAAAGGATAAGAAGATAATGAGATTTTTGATTGTATTCATGAGCTCATGATTGATATAAGGACTAGGTGATATCATGGTTTGAGTATAAATAATTTTGAGGATTTTGGTATGTGTAAAGTGTTAACTTTTAACTGCATTCAAGTTTTCACTAAGGTTCAATGGGTATTCAAGAGTATACATGATTAAGGACTTTGAATGTTTGGAATGTGACCAACAAATCATATCTTATGATATATGGGGATCAACGATGATATTAAATCTCTGGTAATTGTTTTCACTATGTTATGAGAGTGGACTGCAGTATTATGGATAAGCCTAAAGATTGTAATGGATTGTGTTGGACGTAAGTTAGTATTGTTTAAGGATAGAAAATTTTTTTCGATATTATTGATGGGATGTTATGGTAATATAGTTTTGGAAAAAGGACAACCTGCAGGACGGGCGACAGCCCATCGCTTCGGACAAGGCTGTGGGAATCGAACCCACAACCGAAGTGCGACTGGCCTTTATCGCCTACCACTGACCTACAGGAAGTCCCTGTTTAGTAGAAACTAGTTTTATTATATTAAGCAGTATGATATATGAAGTATAAGTCCATTTTAGGAACCATATATGATTAATCTCACTATAGATCGACTTATGTATATAAGTTTTGCTAACCTTTTGTTTGAGACAGATGGAATGACCTGTCATTCTATCACATGATCTGCTAACACTTCACGAATAACAAATTCAACTTCATTTATTTAAGAGATGAAGTGGAAATTGTTCAAAGCACGAACAACAGTGAGATTGTACCAAAATAAAGTAAGTATTTATTCTAATTCAAATTTTCAACTTTAGGGGAAATGATCTTGAAAACCAAAAATGTTGTCCTAGTGATCTTATACCTGATGAATCAGATGGTACCTTATATCATCACAAATCTATGGATTTGTGATTACTGGCTTTTCCATAGCCATGTTCTCTACCACTCTCCATCAGAACATGATGGTTAGATTTCTCTTCCATATCCATATTTTCACCTATGTGGAAACCCAATGATTAGTTTATTTGGGTAACCGTTACATTTCATACTTTTGTTTTTAAAGATTGGTTTTGATATTCCTTTTTACGATGTGGGTTTCTATTAAAGAAACTTTCGAATAGTAAACCATTTATAACCCCGACGAATTTCGAGGGCGAAAATCATTTTAAGGGGGGTAGAATGTAACAGCCCAAGATTTTATAAAGAAATATTCTTTTTAATTTTATTAATGTCTTGTGTTGTACGCTACACCAAAAGGAGCTTGCACAACACGCATCCTTGTCTTGCCTTGCATTACACGCAATCGCGACCTTCCTCGATAGCGTGTGTAATACGCAATACCGAGTTTCACTAAACAACGATGTGCTATTAAAATATTATTAAAACTAGCCGTTATGAATAGTAATAACCACTTTTTAAAATTATGTAAATCTTATTTTTCAAAATGAACTTCATTATTGGATTCGGAGTATCTAATTTAGCCTAAGGTGAAATTTTGGTACTTTTCGGATAACTTTCATATTCTGATGAATAGTGAAAAATTACTAAATTATAATTAAAAACAACTTTTTTAATCGAAATAATTAATAGTGATAAATTATTAATTTGAGTGGTTTTAAAGTATATTTATAATATATTTTTACAATTTAATACAATGTTGGTCATTGGTTGTAATTTCACATTTAAACCAGACATAATCAAGTGTCAATCTTTTGATATATATTGTTTCCTAAAAACACGCTATTTATTTTAACAGCGGGATTTAATTATAAAATTAATTAATGCAACTTCTATGTTATGAATTTGGTAAAATAGATTTCATTTTTGAATTCGGAATACGAAATATAGCTTAGGATGAAATTTTGGCATTGTTCTGAAAAACATCAATTTTTGATGAATAGTGAAACTACTAAGTGGTAGTTAAAAAAAACTGAATTTTTCATAAAACTTAATTTTGCCGCTTCTGTGAATGGAATTTTGAAAATCCGAGAGACACGGTTAATATCAAGGACTAAAATGTGGTTCAATGAGATGAAAATAATTTTTTGGTGAATAGTAACTTTTTACTTTTTTTACCACGGTTAATAGTAAATAGGGTAACTAAGGGTAAATATGATATTAATATTACCCTAACACATGTCCTAATTCTATTGGACAAGTGTAATTCGACCAAAAACAAACTTAGGAATAAAATATGATCATTTAGGCCCACATGGATTAGATTAGGACATTTATTATTAATTTATTTAAAGAAGGGTTAAAATAGTTAAAATCAAAGTTTAATAAGTAAATCATTTCTAATATGGGGTTATACATAAGATAAATTCGATTGTAAATATTCATTAGAAAGCTAAAAAGATTTACTACATGATGGTATTTTATTTGTAATTTTTAGACATCAAATAATTTAATTTATTTATGACACAAAGATGATGCAGTAATTATCTTGTTAATGAAATATTGACATAATTGATGTTATAAACACCAAAATAAATGTAATTTGAGAATTTTTATGAATTCCACTAATTTTATAGGTTACTATGATATATTAGTGTTGATTTAATCAACTTGGTTAGAACAAATAATTCTGTTATGACTTTCAAAAAAATCATGTATCAAATAGTGTCAAAATTGACACAAAATAGTTTTTAAATCAAATATTATATTATTAATTGTTATTTTATTCCTCTAAATCTAAGGTTCGGCCAAATGACTTAGATAAGGATATATATATTAATAATATATAATTTGGGGTTCGTTTGGCATGTTATAGTAAGTTTATTAACCATATAATGTAAGAAAACAAAAAGACACGGTAAAAGTTAAATTATTTAACTTAGAGTTAAATCTAATTGATAAGGTTAAAATAATAACCTAAACTTGTCTAAATCTTATTGGTTGATATGATTTCGATCCATACCCACTTTAGCTTCGAAATAAGACCCTTTGGAACCATTATAAACCGATTTTTACTTTAATATAAAATAATATTTTGAGATATTCCTAAGGTGCCCCTCTCCTCCCCTATAAAAGCACACCTACTTCCCCTCCTCCTCACACCAATTTGAGCACTCAAGCTCGGCCAACCCCTGCCAAAATCCCTTCTCCACTTCCCTAGAATAATCCTAGAGGTTCTGGTCTTACTCAAAGACCAATTTTAGTGCCCTAAGAGGAGGTCTCAAAGAGGCACTTCAAAGAAGAGGTAATTACTGTTACCAATTCTTTCATCTTTATTTCTTCTTCCACTTCTTCTTCTTAGGTTGTTTCATTATGAAGTAATAACATCAGTATCACTCATATACTGATATGTTATTATAAGTATGAAACAAACCTATTTCACCATCAATCCATCCTACGGAAAAAGAAATCACTGCGTGTGCGTACGTACGGAATACCGTCTCCACGCCGTGGTGTAATCTATTTTCCACCACCACCTTACATGGATGGGTATAATGGTGTAAAGAATAACTATACATAGTTATTACAACATCATATTGATTCTGATATATTGTATAATCCACTCCGATTCAATTCAATATTTATGAAAATGATATCATCGCTCGTGCGTACGTACGGACTACCGTCTCCACGACGCGATGAGATTCATTCTTAATGATTAACCATTCATGAATGATTATAAAGTATATATAATAAGTACTAATGAAATATATGACATAATAATTATACTGGATTTATGTATATATATATGTATGTCATCTACTTACTTCCATTCAAGACAATAAAGAAAGAAAAACAGCGTTCATGCGTACGTACGGACTACCGTCTCCATGAACGGTGTTTTTCATTTCATTTATCTATCTATTATATATATATATATACTGAATATATATGATATATAAATCATATTTTATATTATGGATGTAAGTAAATCATGATATAAGTAATAATAATGTCAAGAACAAAAAGTCAAAACACCTACGATAAATGAAACGATTTTACCCAAAACGCTTCTTTAACATGGAATTTACAAAAGAACGGGTAATATAATGTCATAAGTGAACCATATATGATATCATAACAATGAATATGATTCTTTAATAAGTCAATAACATGATTTAAATCATTATACAGGAGTTTCGGACACTTACAAAGCAAGTCGGACCTAAGGTAAGGGAAATATCACAATCTCATTTTTATCCGAGATTGTTTATTCGTAAGTATTTACTGGGGTGTATTTTATCATCCACATCCATGTTTCATCAATATGTAATATTATTTCCATCCACCTACAATTGTTTAAATCCATTTTTACCCTTCGGTGAGTTTTTAGTAAAAGAAATGAAAGGAATCTTTTGATGTTTTTCGTACGAGGTACTTTTTGACTTTTCCGACAAAAGTACGAAGAATGTTTTTTTTTAACTTATACGGCACGAACGGATTTCTACTGTTTTATAAAGCCTTATTTTCATGAATCATCCTCTAAAATATTTCATGACTATTTTCAATAAAATCTCTTTCTTTTAAAATTGCATGATGTTTTGTGAAAAGAAATTGATTTTGAAGAAGAAAGGATATTTTCCTCAAGAATTCAATTCAAGTGTTTTATCAAAATTATTTTCCATCTAAGATAATAAAGGGTTATGTTTCTATCCATATTTTTACATTGATTTGACTATGTTGTGATGGAATTATGTTTATGAATTCCTTTATCTTATATGAATTGATTTATGATGTCATGATGTTTCAAGAATCCCATTTTTGTTACATGTGTTATGCGATGATGTATGTTTTATGATTATGTGGCACACATAAGAAAGGATTCATTATAAGATGGGTGGGACCTATATCTCCCTCCAATGCATTGGGTAAAGATTTTATATCTCATGAGATAGACATGGCTGAAATGGTAGGTTATACCGGTTCAGTGAAACAGGACTGAAACGAGGGTTACTCGATTCAGAAAGGGACTTTGTCCACTAAGATAGTCTTGGCAATGAGTCTTGACTAACAAGAAATGATTTTCTATGATTATGTGTGTATTCCACAAAGTTTCATGTTTTAAGTTATGATTATTGGGATTACATTTCACTTCTATGATATATCCCATGTTATGATATTATGAGCTCTTTTGCAGGTTAAGATTTCCAAAAGCTATGTATATGATGTGATTGATTTTTCTTTTGTTTACCCTTACTGAGCATTTGAGCTCACCCTTTTATGTTTTCTTTTCCCCAGGATATAAAGAAAGGTTTTAGGTAGAAAAAAGGGATGACCTTTATGGGAGATATTGAAGAACTTTCACCACGATTAGAAGATTACGTTCCGAGTTTCCAAAGACACTAAACTATTACGATCCTTTAGTGTGTGTTTTTGTTATGTACTAAGTTTTCCGCAAATGTAATGTAATGTCCATGTACGTCAGGATACGGGTCTCTACATGATGTGTTTCCCATGACAAAGCACAATCTTGGATTCAGTATTCACCCATACATGATTACTTTGTCTTCTAAGACATTTTTTGTGCTTAATTTTGGGTACCTATTGTTTACTAATGTGACTATTGTAAAATGTCTATTATATATATATTCACTTACATATCGACATTGATATTAGGTGGTACCCTATTGTAATTTAGTCTCACGTCCTATTTGGGTCATTCTTTTGGGCCCAAATATATTATATGATTGCAGTTGTTGATCAGGGCAAGTTCCCTTATACTGGTAATTGGTTTGCTATTTAGAAGTAGGAGATCATGGGACCGAGCCTAGGCTTTCAATACTTCATAGATTCCTTCATTATTTTTGGGATTTTGGAAGATATATTGTGGATTTCTGTAGTGTACCTTTTTTGGATGCTTTACTAGAACATATGACATTCTATATCATATTTTCTATTGAATGATTCTTGGTTATTTATCTTATCAGTATTCCACTATTTATTTCAGTTGTGTGATATTTATTTCTTCCTATATTGTATTATTATTGATTATAATGTGTTAAACTTTTCTAATGAGGGTATATTTTCCCCACAATCACACCCTAGGTCCTCAATGCTAGTCGACGGCCTCTGGCATTTGGGGAAATGTGCTTGAGGTTATGTGGCCAACTGGATACGGGGCACCAGTTGAGTGGAATCCGGATCTGGGATGTTACAACAACATTATTTTACTAATATTTATGGATGATTTCTCTCATTTGTGTGGCTTCCTTAGTATCTTGTGAACATTAAGAACAGATCTTGAGGATTGAGAAATAAATGTGGGCATGGTACCCTCATTTTAGAGTATGTTTTTCATTTTTTTATGAACATCCTTGAAATAAAAGTGGGTGTAAGGACCTTGGTTTTTTATATCTGAATATTTAAAAAAAATTAAAAAAAAATCTTCGAGTATAGTCACCAAATGGTTCATTTTATTTTTGTGTTATGGGGATATAAAAATTTCATATATTAAATATAACGTATATTTTTAGTTTGGGTTTGAATTCATGTAAATAATTCATTTCCTTCAAAAACATATCCTCATATAGGAAATCTATTATCATGGTTTTTTGAAAAATAGGTCTTCAACCCCAGGGGTGGTATAATCATTTCTTGTTTATGGGTCGCCATGATTAAACCGCCATGAATGAAATTGTTTAATTTAATTAATTTTATTAATTATTTGATGATTTTTATATCTATTATACTAAAAATTCTTATTTAATCACCATTAAATACTCTCACTAGGGTTAATATCTTGGATCCCTCTAGAGAGAGGGAGTAAGAATGAGAGATCGTTAGTATAAATGGGAGATATGATTAATGCTCCCTTGAAGGAGTCATGAATAATGTATGATGTGGATACTTTCTTCATCATTTATTAGTGTTTTTTATATGTTGGGAATTATTTTTATTTTAATAGCCATTATACATGATTTTGATCATGGATTTATTATTCATTAATTGTTTTCTCTACTTCTTGGACTTTTCAATTAGCTATAGTAATTGTTTTCTTGGATTTTTGGATTTTGATTTATTTTAACTTTATTATTAAACATAAATAGATCCACACTCAAGGAATAGTTCCAAAACATGTGTCCTAAACACCATAAAATCTATCCTATATTAATACTACCTTTTCCCTCATTTCTCTACATTTCCTCCATTGACCATCCCTATGGCCAATGATTTGTCAAATCAGACTGAGAACATGGAGTGTTTGAGTTTAATATACTTTGATCTATGGATCCTCATATAAAATAAGGGTTAATGGAGTGTGGAATCATGAGAGATCATTTTAGGATAATAGAAAGTTTCAATGGAGTGGGGTCTTTGAGATGGTGACAAACTAAGGTGGGAAGGTAGAGTGAAAATATATTCTAAAATAGTTTGACACACCTGGAATTTGACCAATGGAGACATAATATAATTATAGTAGGAATTAAATTAATTTAAGGCCTAGTTAATTGAGAGAATATGGATGGAGAATAATTCCATGAATCATATAGAATTTTAGGCTTAAATAAGTTTTCATGTCATGAAGGATTTATCATGATGTGGCTCTATGGTGTTGTGGGTTGACAACGTGAAGGGTTTCTCATGGCATGGTCATTATGATGTGATGTCATGACCTGTCCCCCGGGGTCTATGTCGTGACTACCCCAAGACCGCCTACCATAGGCTAGGGGCTGGTGACTAGCACCGAAGGCGTATTCTCTAAAATAGGGAAGGCATTGCCTTTATAACCTGTAACACACAAAACCAAGCACTCGGCAAGATACAAACTCAAGTAAAATGAATAGTAAATATAGTGAGTATAGCAAGTAAAAAGGGGACAGAATACAAGCCCAACTAGAAATTACAAGGAAAAATAGAAAGTACAAGACATCTGATAGGTGAAAAGCAGCTCCTAGATCATCCACCATGAATCTTACCTAAAGGGTAGGTACTGCTCAAGAACAGTCATCTCTATGGTATGCCTCGTCTAAGGTCCACCTCCGAGCAACCTCCAGTCTGGGTACTACCGTCCTCTGTCAGCGTTGTATGTCATCTACACCAAACATAATGTGGTGCGGGCATAGCCAGTGCAGTTGTGAGTATAACGATACTCAGTAGGGACCCTGAGACCCTCAAGGTCTCACAAATTCCACCAAGGATAAACCAAACAGCATGAAATCAACAGACTACCCTACTTTGGTATATGACTATACATATACCTAAGTTATCAAGTATACCCATCTCAATCATGAGGAAAACACAGAGTCCACATAAAATCCCAAAGCTCAAATTTTCCACAAAAGAAGGTATACCATGAAGGTAAGTACCACACAGGTATGCCACATAGAAGAATACCACCAAGGTATTACTATGAAGGAAAATACCACTATGTACAGACACAACTCACACCCGGTATAACTTAAGTACAGTAGTAGAGATGATTATATGTACCTAATAATTCATCTTACTCTCTTAAGAGGCTCTGCATCTAACCCATACAGGATCGCTTGGTTCTGACCCACAAAAGATATCAAGATGCTGAACCACATAGGATCTCTAGATGCTGACCCACATAGGATCTCTAGGTGTTGACCCACACATGATTGCTCGGTGCTGACCCACACAGAATCGCTCCATGCTGACCCACATAGGATCACTAGGTGCTAACCCACATAGGATCGCTTGGTGCTGACCCACACAGGATCGCTCGGTACTGACCCACATAGGATCGCTCTTCATTCTTCACGTCACAGCAAGCTGCAGGGTTCCCACGCTAAGCTTGATCATCTCCAGGAGGGTATTCTCCTCAATCCATTATTCGATACTCCAATTGAGATGAAGTCCCATGATAAATTTTCCCAAAGGACTGTCACGTCATAGGGGTCTAAACGCAACATACGGTGCATCAAACGGACGCATGGTCTGTATGTTAATAGCCTTTTAGTCCCGAGGGCCCGGTTAGATTTGTGCTCCATCCAACCAAATATTATCCCAACATTATCCAAATATAAATTGGAGTATACCAAAGGGACCGTATCACTCTAAGGTTCATAGTGACGTTGACGGTTTGTCTAACAGACGCCCGGTGCCAATGTTATTACTGATAGAGAAAAAATCTCATAGCAGGTTCGGGTCCGGTCCGACCCAGTCGGACCGACCTGGCCCAACCCGGCCTTTCCCGACCCAACCCATTTTGGGTTGACCTGGCCTGCTGGGTCCTGCCAGGCCTGCACTGGGTTCGGCCTGGCACGCGCTGGGCGGTGCGGGGGCCGCGGAGCGACGCGAGGCCACGAGGGTGAGGCGAAGTCTGCGAGGGCGGCACAGAGGCCGTGAGGGCGATGAGGATGCAGGGGTCACAGAGGGATGCGATGCAGCGACGTCGTAGGGGCCGCAGAGGGATGTTGGGCGATGAGACCACAGGCCTGCGGAGGGCCGTAATACGGTGAGGCCGAGGGGTCCACGAGGCTGCTGGGTGATGAGGCCACGAGGGTTGTGAGGTTGCGAGGTCGCAGGGCGGCGGAGGCCGCAGGCGGCGCGATGGTCGCGGGGCAGCGCCGTTGCACCATAGCCTTTGTCACGACCAGTGGTGTTGTCGACCACTGTTCTCGTGCCCCCACCGAGTTTGGTTGTCGTCCTCCTCCACCACGAAGGACGCAAAAATTAAAGATAGGATTTGTGTTGAGGTGCTGCTATGTTTGTTTGGCCCACACTGTCCACATTAGAGAGGTATCAAGCAGCGATAATATCTTCTTTATTTTACAATGAATTATCACAAATGAGTAAGGGGAAGAAATTCAAACAACCACCCTACCTCGAATGTTCGTTGAATATTATTTTTATTTGATACGGATTGGAATTTTTCGATCCTGAAACAAGTCTCCTGAAACGACGTCGGTGAGGATAGGAAAAAGATGAAGTCAGTGACGACGACATTTCCTCGATCGTCGGTTCATTCATGGTTGGAGATCCATTGACAAAGTTTTGAGAAAGATTCATCGAAGGAGAAGATTTCTTCAATGGTGTTCTTCATTGGAGAAGCTCTTCCACAAGTTCTCCCATCTCCTTTACCAACACAAAAAACCTCCTTCAAAGGATGAGGTTCCAACATAAAATATGATTTAACATTTTAATTGTTGGAACCATTAAGTTGGCATCATTTTATCGGCATAATTAATCAGTGTGTGTGGCATAATTAAATTTGGTAAGTTCAAGAGACTTCTCAACATTTAAGTGGGAGGTTCAAGGGTCGGGTGATCCCTGCAGTTGAATTCAAATTTGGTGGTTTTGGCTCAAGTGGTCCCCACCACCATAACCCATGTGGGAGGCTTTATTTCCGGTAGTCCCCACCTTTATAATATCCATATGGGAGGTTTCAAAAAAAAATAAAAATGTTAAACATTTTTATTTTATTTTATTCTTCCACGAAAAACCCAAAATCTAACTTCCACCCTTAACCTACTACGGTCGAGGTGAATGACCCCTTAAGAGAATACTGGTGCTGCAAGTTTATCAGTGCCCTCAAATTTCAATTCCAATCACCAGTTCAAAAGTTACAAAAACCCGCTCGCATGTTTATTGAACGTACCTGAAAAAAAAAATCAGAAATTTATTCTAGGCCCACCATGCCTCGGAATCACGTGTTGTCAATTTTCACGGACTCATAGAATTTACATTTAATTAAAATAAATACATAGAATTTTCAGGTCTTTACATGTGATGATAAATGTAATAAGTTATATTTAAATTTCATGAAACCACATAGATAATGATATAGGTCAGTGTTTTGTGGGTTCTTTCATGGAATGAGAATTTTTAGCGATGAGATGGATAAGTCCCATACAGAAGGGTCTCCCATGTAAGGAATTTCCCTTGTGCATTTTCATATAATAGTGAAGGATAAAATGAAATGATGTTTGGGTGAAGGTTTAGATCCCAAGATGTTGTGAATGAGATATAAAATTTCAAATTTAGGGATCAAGGATTCCCATGGGTAGTAGGGGATGATGTTGTGCCCTGAGACCCCCATAAAACTATTCTATCAATAATTGATTTTTGTAGTCACATTGTTGTGGTGTCCTTATAGAGTGTGATGATGTCTTTATAGGGTTTGATGGAATACATTTATACGTGAAATTTATGGATTCACTTTTATTCATCATGTATGGAGAAAAATGAGGTGATATTATTGGTTTTTTATCATCAACTTTGTAGGGACGTTAATGGAGATTAGGCATGGAAATCGAAGCATCCACTACATAAGTACTCACCTGACATCATGTTTATCACAAGGAATAGGTCCCCCACATCTAAGATAAGTTTACGTAATCTCCTATATAATAAGGGTATGAGTTTTTTTCTATAGTGTTAGTACACCGCTTTTCATTAGTTGATGCATGGTTTTGGACCTTCATTGGTGTTATTACTCCCTCAACCAATGATTTCCATGGTGATTCACATGTCCCCGAATATGTTTCTAGAGAATTGATGAAAAAAAATTGTAGGTTTGTTTGAATTCATTGATCAACTTTTTGATTCTCATATGACTGTGCTATGAGGAACATGACTCTCTTCTATGACACATGTTCTCTCCTTTAATAAATATTTTGATTTTTATGGGTCCTTTGTTCCCTATTTCATGATGTTTTGGACCCACTAGTTTTTCGTGATATTACTATGTGTTTTCAGGGCATCCTACTAAGCCTGTATATATTCAACCCCTACAAATATATTAGTCTGCACATATTTTATATTATTCATATGAACGAAAGATAAATAATAACCCTGGTGGGCATGGTGTTTTGGAACTTTTTGCTATCAGGAGGTGATATTAGATGAAAATGTTTGTGCCTACAGATATCTCATTGTGTTTACCTCTTAATTCAACCATTTAGGTTAGTATTTACCTTGTCTAATTGATTTTGTATCTTTAACTTTTAATTATGGTTTGTGAATTTGGTTACCTTTGTGTATTTTTTTATTTGTGGCATACATAATATATATCACATCTAGTTTTATTTGTCTATATTTCTGTCATTTTTCCTATGTGGAGGTATGTGGTGTGTAATGGAGTGTTAAGATATGTCGTATTATCATGTGATATATGCATAATTCATGCATGGGACCATCTCCAAGCCAATTAGATATGGTCTTGGGGCGGCACACCCAGCTTAAATCAACTTAGGAGTGGACCTGGTGAGTGGGATCATGTTAGATGATCAAGTCCAAGATCTCAGGAAGAAGACAGTTCTAGAGCAAGGATCCATTCTTATAATGGAAATCATTGAGAATTATTATTTCATATAAAATTTTTAAAACTATCTTAATCCACCTCCTTCTGTTGTTTATGTGAAAATATTTTAAACATTAAATTTTGAAGAGGAAAACTACATGGATTATTCAAAAACACTCAAATTTGTACAGGTATGTTTTTTCAATATTTTTAATACATATATTTAAATGATTGATAATGATGATGTTTTAAATATTTTTCATGTGTATTTAAATGATTTAAATGCCAAAAATTTGATATTTTATATCAAATTGTATCATGTTCATAATTTTGAGGTGTTTTGAGATAATTTGTTGAAATTCCCTAATTTTTTAATTTTAAAAGATTTTCAGTAGTTTGTTGTTTGGACGTAACTTTTTTTATACTTATCCAATTGTCAAAATTATTTTTCTAATAACCCTATTCTAATGGACTTCATATTATCCAAATGGATCACATGTTGAATCATCCATATAGAGTCCCCAAAAATCAATCTTTGTGGGAAGTTGTTATGGTCAGCAATGTGGACCCCACCAAAGTAATCAATGTATGACACCAGTTATATGTGTCCAAATGTGATGATTCTAGATGAATAAAAAATACAAGTCAATTTTTCACGTCCATGTGGGTTTTCAATGGAAAATGTGATCATTATGGAATTATATGAATGAGTCCAAGAGATGGAAGATGAAGAGTTTCCTTGAGTATAATAAGATATATTGAGTAATTAACTCATGAAATTTTCTCCACAAGTTAAAATATTCTGTTATTTTTTAGGGAGAAATAAAACATGTTTTAGAAAAATATTTATGAAGAATAAAAATCCATATTCAGCTAGGAACTGGTCTAAAATATATCAACATTTGTGGAATGAGATTCTGGTCAGAACATTTAGACCCCCTTTTTCTTTATATTCTCATCTCAATATCATTTCAAAATGGGTTCGGATTGAGGGGTGAGATTTTATAGAGAAAATATTTTGACGAAAAATATTTTTTATATGAAGATAATTAAGGTATCATGATATAAACTCCAATTGGTCCTGGGTATTGAAGATTCAAAGGTTTTTCCCTTTTGAGTTTGTGTTCTTTATTGTAAAACTATTTTCTTTTTGAATTATCCTGGAATTTGTTTGCATGATTGAAGGAGGTATATTTATCTCTTTTTTTCATTTTCTACTATTTTGTTCTAAATTTTTTATCAACTTCTTATTTTAAAATAGTTGTCTTATTGTTTAAAATTTTTGGGAGAGGTATCCCCATTGAGCACAACAAGGTTAATTAGTTTCGGTTGCTTAGAGGTATTTGGACAATCAGATCACATTTGTAAGTGGATAAACACCCATAATGGAGGTATCATTATGGTTTTTGGTCAATATAAGTGTATAAATTTAGTTATTTAGTAATACATTCTATAATTTAATTTGAATACATTAGTATACAATGATAAAGGGAGTGTATAAGGATCAAAGATTGTTTACTGCTACCTTCTTCAGTTTATTTTCTTTAGTCCAGATTGTATGTGATTTTCAATAAATAACGTAGATTTATTGTTTCATCCTTATTTAATGTAACTATAAATAGTTTAACTCATTTAAAATCCCCAATTTCTGTTTTAACATTAACAAAAACAAATTGACAAAGTGATAGTTTGACAACTTAGTCTACAACCTCCCCATGAGACTACCTTATGGTCACTATTGTACTGAATTTTTAAGGGGGAAATTATTGATTGGGGTAACACAATTGAAAATTCCAACATCAATTTGGTGTCATCTTATATTATGTTTGAAAAGTTGTTTTTAACTTTTTTTTTAAAATTTTAGTATTTTAAAAACTAATTTTGAGTCTTAAAAAAATAAATAGACTTTCACAGTGACAACTCTTTTTCTTGGCCTAAATATCAATAATATGAGGAGACAAGTCATGATAAATTTTTTAAATTTATAATCCAAATAAATTATTTAAAAATTCAACAAAATTATTTTAAGATTAAACATTTATCTTCTCTGATTCAATAATTAAGAAAAAATGGAGATTCTTTTAAATGATTTAAAATAATTGAAAGAACTGAAAGCGAAAAAAGATGCTCAAGAAATTGAAAATCATGTCTCACCACATTTTGATGTTTATTAACCCTTTTTGGGTGTGTTTAAACATAATTTGGAATATCCTTTTTCAAATTTTAAGGAATAAATCATCACTGATTCACCAACTGATCCGTCTTTTGGAAACCAATTTTTTTTCAGAAATAATTGGAATAAATTGCATGAAGATGAAGTTTCATGTGAGGCCCTAATTTTAGAAAATAAAAATTCAGAACCATTGTTTGAATATCTCTCTAAATAGGATGATATTATTGTGCCATTTATTTTTTTTAAGAGTATATAGAGGATCCTGAGATGCTCTAAACTGTCAATAGAACTATTTTTGACTCACATACAGAGTTGGAAACCTAGATTCCATAGCGAGATGTCTCAATTATTGATCCAATTTTTCAAGATTATATTGATAATAAATTTATAAATTCTTCTCCTTGTGCATAATTAGTACCCATTTCTTCCAAGTGGATATATTATTTAGATAAAGATGATGTCAAAGTGGAAATTGATGAGAGAATGATGTTCCCATTCGAGTTTAATGTGCAGATTTGTTAATGAAAATATCTTTTTTGAATATGAAATTGATGATGAACTAAATAATTACATTAAAATTCAATAACCATTGTAGGTCTTTTGAGATGATAAGTTTATGGGAAATTTCTATTACATATGGTTACCTCTTCCACTACATCATTCGAATATTAATGTCATATAGGGAAACCAAAGGAAAAATATATTTTGGATATCCTAAATGTTTTTTGAGATGAATAATATTTTATAGATTTCAATTTTGTGGTTCATGAAGAATAATCTACACCCACCATCAGATTGGGGATGATTAGATGGAACTTCCTAACTAAGGGTAGGGAATTCCTAGCACCCACATAGGGGTTCATACCAAGGCACTTTTCTATTCTATTTCTGTTTATATTTATTTACATTTTTCAGTTATATTCTTATGCTTTGTTTTTTTCATGTATGTTTCTAAGTTTTAGCGTCTAGGAGGCTAGCTTAAGGCTTCTACTTCTCAACAAAAGCTAGATTGAGTCTTTCATTCACACTTTTTTGTCATGTATTATCATTTTTATATTCATTTATCATATAATATATGAACAATGATGACATTGTAAAAAAATGTGTGGGGGAGTAACATGCTTGGTACATTAGTATTTTCTGTGTTTTAAATTTTAAGTGTTTTATTTTTAAATTTGTGTGTGTTTTATTTAATATTTTATCTATAAAAAACTTATGAGCTTCCAAGTAATATCCTTTGTGAATTTACAATTTTTTTCAATAGAAGGAACCATATTGATTCAGTGAAATAAAAATACATGATTGTTGAAATGTTCTTTTTTTTGGATTAATGTTGTTGAAATTCATGAAAATACCATTGAATTTTGAATTACATGTCGTTAATACTGTCCTATACTGAAAATCACCTACAAGTGAGGATTATGAACCAATTTTTCAACGTATAAACATTAACCCCACTTATTTAGTAAACCGAAGAATGCATGTTTTAAATAGAACATTCTTCTTTTCAAATTCTATGTTCATTAAAAGGTTGTGTTTGAAATGATTGAGGTAATATTTTTGTAATTGAAATTACCATTTTTCATGAGAATACTTTTATATTCCATTCTCTTCTTATACATTTTATCTCTATGAGCCCTTAGTATCCATGTACTTCCCATTAGATAGCCACATTACATGCCAGTTTCCCTTTCCAACCCACTCTTGAAGTACATTGCATGATTTTATGAAAGATTAAGTGTGGGGGAGATTCTTTGTGATGTGTTACATCATTGGGTACTATGTTGGTCTAAAATTGATATTTTTAAGAGGTGTTTATGTTTATAAAAATACTTTACTAAAATATGTTCCCAACTGAAGATTTTAAGGAAAATAGATCTGTTCCTTTCTATAGATACCAAAAAAATTATGTTGTATAGGTTTTGATCTTAAAAAACTAATGTTTTGGGAATAAATTGGTGTGATAAATCTTCTAAATTTTTGATTTTGTGGGATTTTCATGAAACAAATTTTGAAGTTGTCTTGGAGATGATTTTATGACATGAAGAAGGAGGAGAAGACCACGCTTAAGTAAAAAAATTAGAATCATGCAATTTTGATTCAATAAAGTGCCAAGACATCTCTTTATACCTTAGATTTTTAAATTTTGAAAACCCACCAACCTTAAAGCCTCAAAACAACCTTTTTTAGGTACTCATGATGGATACAATTCTTTTAATCAATTGGGTTTAGAGTTAGAAATTTGTTAAGCCTATGGTGGCCCTTTCATTTATTTGGATGAGAAAATCATTTCTCAAAATCAAAATCATGTGTTGAGATAAAACAATATGAGGTAGGAATAATTGTGCATAGTGGTATGAATTAAATGGGAATTTAATTAATGAACACAATGAAGAATTTGGAATTTAAGTTGTTTAAGAGGTGTGATAATTTGGTTGGATTGATTTTGGGCATGCGAATTTCATTGATATATATTTTGAATTTTCATTTTTAATATATTTTGAGTACTTACTTTTCTGGGAGTACAAGTGTTATCTGGGGGGATTAATAGATATGATATTTTTTATATTTTTCATGTGTATTTCAATGATTTATAAAAAATTGACATTTTAAGTAAAATTTTATCATTTTTGGAATATTGAAGTACTTTGAACTAAATTTTGGAAATACCCTAATTCTGGAATTTTAACAGTTTCTCAATAGTTTATTATTTTGGGAATAAATTTTCATATATGTATCCAATTTTCCAAATTATTTTTTTATAGTGACCTTATGCTCATGGGATTAGTATTATCCAACTGTACCAAGTGTTGAATCATCCATATGTAGGCCCAAAAAATGAATCTTTATGGAAAGTTGTTCAGGTCTATATTGTGAACCCCACCATAGTAATTGGGGTATAACACTGGGTCTATTTGTCCAAATGTGATTATTCTAGCCATATATGATAGATAGATCAATTTTATACGTCTTTACAGAGTGTCAATGGAAAATGTGATCATTGTGGCATTCTATGAATGAGCCTAAGAGATAGAAGATGAAGAGTCTCCCTGATCCAAAAAAGATAGATTTAGTAATTAACTCATAATTTTTATCTACACAATCAAATATTCTGATATTTTTTATAGAGGAAGAAAAATTTAATTAAAAAATATTTATGAAGATGAAAAATCTATATTTGTCCATGAATTGGCCCAAAATAGATCATCATTTGGGGAATGAGATTCTGGAAAGAAAATTTCAATCCCCTTTTTCATTATATTCTTATCTCAACATCATTTCAAAAGGTGGTTTGATTGAGGGAGTGATCTTCGCTGGAGAAAATATTCTGAAGGGGAATATTTTTTCTTGAATAAAATGAAGTCATGATGGGATAAACTCCAAGTGGCAGTGGTAGTGGAGATCCGAAGGAATTTTGTTTTTGAGTTTGTGTTCTTCATTGTATACTTTTTTATTTTGAATTATCCTAGAATTTGTTTTTTTTGATTGAAGGATCACTATTTCTATTGTTGGTCATAGTAGATTACCCAAGAGGGGAGGGGTGAATTGATTAAATATAAAAAAATTTGTAAAAATTATTTCTAAAAAGGTTTCCCCAAAGATTAAATACAGTCCAGTTAATCAAGGTTATACTATTATAAGAGTTTGACTGTTTAAGTAACTTCTTAGAAGATTTATTAATTCTTAGTAATCATAATTCGTGCTATTAATATTAATTTTGAAGATATTATACTAAGACAGGATTATTATAACTTCTATCCAAGACTAAAAATCAAAGTGAAATTAGTGATTTCTGGATTATACAGTAAAACAATAAAACAGAGAAAACTAAATTAAGCAGTGCAGTGGATATGAAACAAGTGGTTCAGCCTCAAACTGAGACCTAATCCACTCCACTTGGTGATCACCTGCCACTAAGCAATTTATATAAATAAAATTTTATCCACACCCTGGATTGGGGATAACAACAGTACACAGACTATCCAGGTCACACAAGGACCTCTTCCATAGTTTTCGTGGGTACAAAATTGACCAGGCCACACAGGGACCTCTTCCAAACTTATCCGTAGGTATACACAAGAGTAAATAGAGTGTTTGAGTAAGGATATATTGTATCCTTCAGTTTAATGCAAGATACATAGTGTGTTGTTCTACAGATACACACTCTACTCAAAAGGTAATAAATAGATACACAACAGAGCAGAAATATAGAGATGGGTTTAGAAGTGCTATGAGTGTTAGTCTTTGCAGCTTTGTACTTCTTGTGATGAAGCAGATGCAAATCTTGAGTCCTCGTCGGTAAAACAGAGTGTCGCGATTAATCTTATGTTCTTCGTGAGGTTCAACAAAGTGAAGATGTTCTCTAAGCTTCAAATATGCTTCGTGGTCACGGTGTCTTATTCACGGTGTCTACTTCACGGTGTCTCATGGTCACAGTGTCTTGTTCACGGGGTCTTAATATTTACACTGACTTCTTCAATGTGTCTGATTCACGGTGTCTTGCTTCACAGTGTCTGTTTCATGATGCTAAAAAGACATAACCAGTGGCAGACTCATGGTGTCTCATACTTTTCAAAGTAACAGTGTTCAGACTTAAGCAATGATGATAATAGAATAGATCAGACTTAAGCATTTGTCAAAGAAGGTATTATGAGAGTAGATCAAAGATAGTATAAAGTAAGTAAACTGAATATAGAGCAATTAAGATCTTGAATCGATCTTCTTAAATTATGAGAATACCTTAAAAATTAATACACATGATTTGATATAACTTACAGTAGTTATCTAGGTTGAATAAGAATTTGTGATCATTAAAACATGATTAATACCCAAGGAGTCCAACAATCTCCCCATTTTTTATGATCACAAATTACCTAAAGTTAAGGTGTATATTGGATTCAACTATAGAGATAAATAGCTAACATATAATAAATTTATCCCCGTTTTGGGATTATCAAAATGATGTAATAAGAGAAGTCAAAAGTGCCCATTCCATTAATAGAAAATAAGGTTCATTGAAAAACAAAAGAGCAATAAAAAAGCAATATCATCCCTATCAAAAAATAGTAATAAATTTTCTTCTTCATGGGATGGCCTTCTCTTTGACTTTAGCTATAGTGATAGAAGAGGAAGCCATAGGGGTAGAGGTCGAGGTAGAAGAAGGCAGTGAGGTGGTTGATAAAGAGGGTAAAGGAAGGCCTTTTCAAACTGATGGAGCCAAAGTAAAAGCAGTAGAAGATCTAGGCAGTTGTTGATCAAGAATCACAGGCCTGATCTGACTTAGTGCTTGGCGGATAGACATAGTGGTTGAGGATAGGGTAGAGGTGAAGGTAGGTAGCCTAGGTATTAGAGGTGCAGCCGCTGGAGTAACAATTGCTATACTCTGGACATGAATATAGGGCCTCAAGAGTTTGTTGAAATATGTAATGATCTCTCCACCATACTGCATGGCTTTCTCAAAATCATTCTTGTTCTCCATAAACTTTTCCAACAATCGAGTAAACTCTCTGAGCTTTTGGACTTGGGTCTTGAAAGCTTGAGTCACAGGAGGAATCTGCATATTTTCTACATGATACCTGAAATGGTTTGTCATATCGGTCTTAGATAAGATTATGTTGAAGTTGAAATCCACTTTCTTGACAATCTCTTAATGAGCATCATTAGAAATTTTTGAGTGGATTTGTACTAGGTCAAGAACTCTATCACTGTTCTTGACAACTTCAGATAGAGATGTCGTATTGAAACCACTGAGTACATTCTGAAGCTCTTCTTTGACTGCAATTATGAGCAAATCACTGTTTAACGAGGGTTTTGAGGATTGACCATATTCTTTAGAGGCATTGGAAGCTATGGTCAGATATTTGAGTTGATTCAGTACCTTTTTATGACACCCAGTATACTCATCAGTGAGTTTATTAAGATTTACAACAATCTCTCTCATTTCATTCACAATTTGTTTGTTCCATTCAGTGACCTTTTCATCTAAGGAGGCTAGATATGGTTGAATCTGAGACACAATAACATGTGGGATTTGAGGAGCAACCGGTTCTACAGGAGGAGCAACAAGCTCAGATCTCGAATGCATCTCTCTTTTCATGTCTTCAACCATACTTCTTAGGATCTTCACTTCATCACTAAGCAGCTTATTTTCAACTCTTAATTCTTGAATCTCATGGAGAATTTTGGGTTGAATTTTCTAGATTATCTTTTCCAACAATAGTGAGGAATCTCTCTCACTTAAATTTGTCACCAGAAGAGTTTGGGCATTCATGAGTTTCTCAACTCCAGACAAGAGGGTATCACCGATTTTATTAATATTGACAACAATCTCTCTCATTTCCTTCACAACTTTTTTGTTCCATTCAGCGACCTTGATATCTAAGGAGGATAGATATGGTTGAATCTGAGACACAATAAAATGTGGGATTTGAGGAGCAACAGGTTCTACAGGAGGAGCAACAAGCTCAGATCTTGAATGCATCTCCCATTGCATGTCTTCAACCATACTTCTTAGCGTCTTCACTTCATCACTAAGAATCTTCTTTTCAACTCTTAATTCTTGAATCTCATGGAGAATTTTAGGTTGAATTTTCCAGATAATCTTTTCCAACAATAGTGAGGAATCTCTCTCACTTAAATTTTTCACTAGAAGAGGTTGGGTATTCATGAGTTTCTCAACTCCAGACAAGTGGGTAGCACCAAATTCCGTCAGATCATCCTTAGTCATAAAATATGGTTGTTCAGATAAGTGTTCAGGAATATGGACTGGTACAGGCTTAGGTTCCTTATCAGGTGTGATATTGGAGACTGATTTCAACTGGAATATAGAGGAAAGATCAAGTCCAGTTGTTGTAACCTGCTGAGAGTCATCCACATCATAGAAACAAGGGAATTTAAATAGAGTTTCTATAGTACTTGACTCAGTTGGATGGGAAGCTTCAATAGACATGAGATTTGGGGTTTTCTCCCCCTCAACAGGTGCCTCCTTCTCAGGACTGAGAGGATTAGGATCTCAGTCTAATTCTAGAGACTCAGCTCTAAGTTCTACACAGATTTTCTTCCTAGACAGCAGAAAAGATATCTCCATCCATTCTTCAGCTGAAGGGATAATTTTAGGAACAGATTGTTCCACAGGGATTTCCTTAAGATTGACTTCTTGAAAAATAGGTAGCTCTTACACTATAGGATCTTTCATGGCATGCTTTCCAGATTCTTTGACAACTGATTATGTTTCAGCCTTGGGTTGAGTTTCCATATTAACAACTTCTATTGGAGTAGGGACTTCTTTTTTAAGAACATCATGAGGAATAGTAGTCATGTCTTCCTCAAAAAAATAGCTTCCCTAGATGGAATTCCAACCTCTTCTTCCTCTTCTTCAGGATACTCAACAATCTCATCTGGTTCCAAAACAGGATCAGAAATATTTCTTGGTCTTGAGGTATGTTCCACTGGATTGAATTTATCAAAAATTCTATCATTGTCTTCTACCCATTCCATTTTCCAAGGATTTCAATTTATATTCATTCTTTTGATAGTGGATTTTTAGATGCAGAATTCACAATCCTTAATCAATTTTTCATTAGGTAAAACCATACCTTTGGAAAGAAGCATGGTTGAGATTAACCGACAGTAAAACATGGAAGTTGATTTGGATGTGACTTTGATCAGCTCACACATATGATGTATGATATACATTCACAGGTTGATCTTATGCTTATTTTTTATAAGGTGGATCAAAAACACATCTTGATATTTTAAAACAGCAAAATAACCTTTTCTGGGAATAACCAAAGTTTGTATAAACTTGAACATAATCCTTGATTCTCCATCTACTTCAGTAGCAATGGATCTCTTCTGGGTGCCATTTCCAGTTAAGGCTTTCAGGGCATCTTATAAATCAAATAATTCGGATGAAGGTGGAGGTCCTCTATAATAATCCTCAAAGATTCCTTCATGAGGTATCCTAAGGCATGCAGCCCATAACATCGAAGAGAATGAGCATCTCTGGCCATTGACCCAACTTCTTAAAACATAACTATCACCATAATCAAAAGAGAACTATACATACTAGTAAAACTGATCCACTAACTTAGGGTAGATGGGTCTATCATCCTTCGAGAACCACTCTAACCAGCCTTGTTGTTCTAACACTTTCAATACCAGAGACTTACTAGAGAGAATCCATTTGGGGAAAATCTCTTTCTCAGGTACAACAATGAGGTTCACCAAATTCGTATTTAAAGGTCCTTTGGGTGTTAGCTTAGGTGCAATCTTCTTCTTCGAGTTGCGCTTCTCAGGTGTCGAAGATGAAGGATGTTTCATTCTTGGCATTCACTGAAGGTTCGAGAGAGAGAAGGGTGGTAGGGATGCAGAAGGGTTCAGAATGAGTAAGTAGAAGAAAACCCGTGTGAAGAATCGAGTGACACTTCCTTTATTTTATCATTTAGGAATACCAAACGTCGCAAAAATAAAAGATAAGGAAAAAAAGGTGAAAAGGATAATTACCTCGATACGGGTGTTTACAAAAAAATCAAAAATTATAAAGAATTTTTACAGTGAGACCGTGTCTGGTTATTATGGTGAGACAATAAACGCATGTTACAATGAGATAGTGAATGCATGTCACAGTGAGATACTGAAAGAACTTTACGGTGAGATAGTAAACAAGAACTTTATGGTGAGACAACAAACTGTGATACAGTAACATGAAACACTAGCTGAGAAACTGTAATCATGAAATAGTAAATTATAGAACAGTAAGATATCGAACAGTAAGACCTGAAACAGTAAGAAGTAACATATCTATTTGAGATTTGGCATGCCTAGTTCATGTATGATGTAGTCTATGATTTTATAATTTAATGGTTTGGTGAATATATCAGCAAGTTGATATTCGGCACCAATTAATTCCAAAGTGATATCACCTTTTTGATAATGATCTCTCAAAAAGTGATGTCTTACATCAATGTGCTTTTTCCGAGAATGTGAAATAGGATTTTTTGAGGTGTTAATAGCACTTGTGTTGTCACAATTTATACGTACATTTTTGAATTGATATATGTAGTCTAGTAACGTGTGTTTCATCCAAAAAATTGGTGCACAACAACTGCCAACAGCTATATATTAACTTCTACAGCAGATAATGAAAAAAAAAATTGTTTCTTACTACACCATGGTACTAGTGACTTGCCTAAAAGTTTACATATTCTAGAGGTTCTTTTTCTATCTAACTTACAGCCACCTAATTCAACATCAGAATAACTAACTAATTCAAATTATTGTCCTTTAGGATAAAATAGTCCTAGATTGGGTGTATGCTTGAGGTATTTGAAAATTATCTTTACAACATTTAAATGATATTCCTTAGGTTTTTCTTGAAAACTAGCACACATACACACACTAAACATAATTTCTGGACGACTGGTAGTTAAGTAGAGTAAACTTCAAATCATTCCTCAATAAGTTGTTTGATCAACAGATTTTCCATCTTCATCAAGATCCAACTTACAAGTGGTACTCATGGGAGTGTCACTAATTTTAGTTCTATCCAATACAAAAGATTTTAGAATATCTCTAGTATATTTACTTTGGTTTAAAATAATTCCATCATTATTTTGAAAGATTTTAAATCCAAGAAATAATTTTAGTTCACCCATTAAACTCATTTAAAATTCATTTTTCATCATTTTAGAAAAATCAACACATAAAGAATTCTTAGAAGAACCAAAAATAATGTCATCTACATAGATTTGAACAACTAAAACATCATTTGAAATTCATTTTATAAAAAGGGTAGGACCATCTATTCCTTTTGTAAAACCTTTAGAAGTAAGAAAAGTACTCAATCTATCATACCAAGCTCTTGGAGCTTTCCATAAACCATATAAATATTTTTATAGTTTAAAAATATGATTTGGAAAATGGGGGTTTGTAAATCTAGGGGGTTTTTCAACAAAAAAATCATCAGTTATATACCCATTTAAGAATGCACTCTTAACATCCATTTGATATAGTTTGAAATTCAGATGTGCAGAATAGGAAAGAAAGATTCTGATGCCTTTAATTTTGGCTACTGGTGCAAAGATATCCTCATAGTCAATTCCTTTTTCTTGACTATAGCCTTGTGAAACTAATCTAACCTTGTTTCTAACTATGTTACCAGCTTCATCTACCTTATTTCTAAACACCCATTTAGTGTCTATGGTGAATGTGTCCTTGGGTCTTTCAACAAGTTTCCAAACTTTGTTCCTTTCAAACTAATTATGTTCTTCTTGCATAGCCATCACCCAAAATTCATCATTGATAGCATAATTAATATTTTTAGGTTCAAGTTGCGAGAAGAAGACTTGATGTTCAACCTGATTTCTAAGAGAATCTCTAGTTTGAGTTCCTTTTTCTAAGTCTCCTACAATAGCATCTAAAGGATGGTTCTTAAGGGTTCTAAAAGTTCTAGAAAAAGAGGGACTAGTGATTTTAGGTTTATCAACATATTCGGGTTCATTGTGACTTGATTCTAAGGAATTTCCAGAGTTGGAAGTTTTCACAGATTCTTTCACGGAATAATTTGAGGATTTGTAGTTGATGTTCATATTTGATACATCATCTTCGATATTATCTAGGATGGTTTTAGTCTCATGTGGATCTGTTTTATCAAATTTGACATGAAATGATTCTTCCACACATTTAGTTCTTTTATTGAACACTCTATAGGCTTTAATAGAAATGGAATATCCTAAAAATATACCTTCATCACTTTTGGATGAAAATTTGTCAATATTGTCTTTGGTATTAAGAATATAGACTTTGCAACTAAAAACATTGAACTAGATAACCTTGGGTTTTCTATTGTTCCATAATTCGTAATAAGTCCTCTTAAGAATAGGTCTGATCAATACTCAATTGATTATTTAGCACACTGTATTAACATCTTCAGCCCAAAAATAAATAGGTAGGTCATATTCACAAAGCATTGTTCTAGAAATCTCTTGTCGGGTTCTATTTCTTGTCTCTACGCCTCCATTCTACTGAGGTGCTCTAGGGGGAGAGAAATTTTGACTATAACCATTTTGTGAGAAAAAGGATTCAAACTCTTGATTCTCAAACTCATGTCCTTGATCACTTCTTAATGATTTAATTCTATGTCCACTAATATTTTCTACAGACTTGGCATATTTGGTAAAATAAGAGCAGACTTCACTTTTGTGAGCCATAAAAAAGATCCAAGTATATCTAGAAAATTCATCTACAAGAACATAAACATAGTGCTTCCCATTTAAACTACAAACTCTAGATGGTCCAAACAAATCCATGTGAACTAGTTCGATAGGTTGAGAAGTTGACACTTATTTCATTGGTTTGAAGAAAACTTTGTGTTGTTTTTCCTTTTTATAGGGATTACACACTTTGTCATTTGGAAACTCAAGTTTGGGTAAGTATTTAACTATGATTTTTCTAGTTAGTTTTTTAAGGGAGTGAACATTATATTGTCCTAGTCTCATATGCCAGAGACAATATTATTTATGTAATACACTTAATCATAAAGCTTTTTGAGTAGCTAAAGAATATAAATTAACAGAATAATTATTTTATTTTCTTAATGCAGAAAATACTAATTTATCATTAGAATTAAAGAAATTACAAGCATTTTTTTCAAATCTAACATGAAATCCATCATCATATAATTGTGAGATACTAAGTAAATTGTATTTTAATCCATCAACAAACAGTACATTGGAAATTAAAACTGAGTTAGAGTTACCGATTTGGCTGAGGCTAATAATATTTCCCTTGGCATTATCACCAAATGTGACATGTCCTCCATCTACTTTTATCAGGTTCTTGAAGCATGAGTATTCTCCTGTCATGTGCCTTGAACATCCACTGTCCAAGTACTACAGACTTTTGCAGGATCTCTTTAAGAAGTTTTCCTTCAAAAGGATTAAGGAAAAACAGATTTTGGTACCCATAATTGTTTGGGTCCAGTAATATTAGTAATAAGTCCTTTAGGAACCCATATTTTCCTTATAGGTTTCTTAGAATCACTGTGTAAAATATTTGAAAAATAAACTGTATTTGGTCCATGAAAACTTCAAACAGCAGAATATGTATCATGGATTAAATTAGTTGATTTGAGTCCAGAACTGGGAGTAAAACTGTATATCCTAGATTTTGAAACAAATTTTGTTCTACTAAGGTTTCTTTTACCAGGTTGATAACCAATGCCAGTGTTGTATTTAGGGGCAATTTGTTTTCCAAGAATTTGGGTAAGGTTATTTTTTCCATTAGTAAAATTTTCTAATTCACTCTTAAATTACTCATTAGACATTTTTAATTCATTGTTTTCTTTGATCAGTTGATCATTTTTCTCCTTTTCAATTGTGAGTTCATATTTAATAGTCACATTAAGAGAATGTCGTTTCTTCAATGATTTATATTTGTATTTTAGTTCATTACATGTTTCCTCAAGAATGTTACAGTATTCAAACATTTCTTCATTAGTCATATTTTCAGAGTCACTCTCATCTTCAAAATAATATGAATTATATACACAAGATTCCAGTGTTACCTCAGATGTGTTTTTCATAAAACACGTATTGGATTTGTTAGCCTATTCATCATATGATGTCTTTGAGTCGCGCACATGAGCCTTAGCCCATTTGGAAAGGTCTCTGATGGTTCATCCAAGCGACCAGGGATCAAAACCAGGCAGAGGTAGGATTTCTGGGGTACTGTAGCAGTACTGTAACAGGAACTGTAGCGGTTACTATAGTAGTACTGTAGTAAGCACTGTTTGACACTGTAGCAGCTGGGAATATGCCCCCGTTTGGGCCTTCGGGCATCAGATTTGGTCCCCGAGTCCTTCATTGTCCTTCAGGCACCCAGGCCTTCGGGTCAGTTGGGCCTTCGAGCTATCCATATGGCCTTTGGGTCACCTGCAGATACAAACACCAGACGAAAAACTACAAGGAACAAGCTCTACAAGGAGGATGGGCAAAAGAGCTTTCACCACAGCAGGAGATAACGGATTGCAAGAATGAGAGGGTATGGCACCTACCATTGGGACAAGCTTGTGCATGCACGGGAATGCCTATCCGAACAGCCATGCGGAGGTGAAGAGCTGATTTCAAAGATGGAGATGCTGGGGAGGAGCAAGTTCCAAGTTGTTTGTCTGGGTTGTATGGTATGTTTGTGCCTACAGGCATTGGTTCCTAAAAAATGGCCTACGGGCATGTAATTGGGTTCCACTTAATCCCTTGAAAGGTGGATTATCAATCAATAAAAAATGAAGGCCTTCGAGCCATTGGAGGATGTCTTTGAGTCGCATGAACTATCCTCAGAAGCACTCCAGGTTGCTTTCATTGCGTTTTCATACTTATTGTCCTTGTCCTCATATTTCTTTTTGTACTTGAGATTTGGATAGTCATCCTTTATATTTCCTTTTCACTTACATTCATAGAAGACAATTTCTTCAGTCTTGTCACTTCTTTTCCAGCCATTCTTCCAGTTTCCTTTTTGGCCATATTTTCCCATGAAGTTAGGCTTTCTGAAAAATTTCTTCTTTTTGTAAAATCATTTGAATCTTTTGGCTAGTTGAGAAATCTCCTCATCATTGTCAGATGATGATTTTTCACTGATAGAAATTTCTACAGAAGCTTCCAGTTTTCCTTTGTCTTTGTGATTAGAGGTGGTTCTCTTGAATACAACAGATTTCCTCTTTGGTTTATCCTTATCTTCCTTGTTGATTTTCATCTCTTCCTCATACATCATCAGTTTCCCAATGAGTACTTTTACAAGTAGTTTGTTGATGTCGCACAATTCTCTAATAGGGACAAGGGTTCCCCTCTATCTGTCAGGTAGACATCTAAGGATTTTAATGATCTGTTCCTTGGCAGTGACTTCTCTTCCAAGAGAAATCATTGTGTTGAAAATCTCATTGAACCAAACATACATGTCAGAAATAGGATCATCAGGTTTCATTTTAAAATTATCATATTTGATATTATAAGTATTAATTCTCATTTCTATTACACTAGATGTTCCTTCATGTGAGACAAACAGGGTATCCCAAATTTCCTGGGTAGTTTTACAAGCAGAAATTCGGTTGAATTCCTCATCTCCTAGGGAGCAGTATAAAGCATTCATAGATTTGTAGTTGTTATTGTAGGTAGTTTTGGTAGGTTCATCCCATGTGATTCAATCATTAGTATGAATTTTTTATTCATCTTTAATGGATGGAAAATTTTCAAAACTCTTACTCTCTAAATGCATTTTCATTTTAATTCTCCATTTAGCATAATTGGTTCCATTAAAGAATAGTGGTTTGTCGGTTGCAGCACCTTCCAATCTATTATCCATAATAAATTATTACATTAAAAGAGCTATAAATTTAGAATTAACATAAATTTATAGATCATTAAGTTACAACTACAATCATAGTTGAATAAGATTACACAGAGTCCTAATAAACAACCTCGGATACCAAATGTTGGTCAGAGTATATTACTCAAGAGGGGAGGGGTCAATTGAGTAACTATAAAAATTTCTGTAAAAATTATTTCTAAAAAGGTTTCTCAAAAGATTAAATACATCCTAGTTAATCAAGGTTATACTGTTATAAGAGTTTGACTATTTAAGTAACTTCTTAGAATATTGATTAATTATTAGTAATCTTAATTCGTGTTATTACTATTACTTTTGAAGTTATTCTACTAAGACAAGACTGTTATAAATTCTTTCCAAGAATAAATATCAAAGTGAAATTAGTGATTTCTGGATTATACAGTAAAACAATAAAACAGAGAAAACTAAATTAAGCAGCATATCAGATATGAAACAAGTGGTTCAGTATCAAGCTGAGACCTAATCCACTCCACTTGGTAATCACCTTCCACCAAGTAATTTATATAAATAAACATTGATCCACACCCTGGATTGGGGCTAACAATAGTACACAGACTGTCCAGGTCACACAGGGACCTCTTCTACAGTTTTCATTGGTACAAAAGTGACCATGCCATACAGGGACCTCTTCCACACTTATCTGTGGGTATACATAAGAGTAAATAGAGTGTTTGAGTAAGGATATATTGTATCCTTTAGTTTAATGAAGGAGACAGACTGTGTTGTTCTAAATATACACACTCTTCTCGAATGGTAATAAACAGACACACAACAGAGCAGAAATATGGATATGGGTTTAGAAGTGCTCTGAGTGTTAGTCTTTACAGCTTTGGACTTCTTGAGATGAATCAGATGAAGATCTCGAGTCCTCTTCTATAAAATAGAGTGTCACGATTTATCTTGTGTTCGTCATGAGGTTCAACAGAGCAAAGATGTTCTCTAAGCTTCAAATATGCTTCATTTGTTCTTCAGTAGTGTCGAGTTTCAAGTAGTAGGACTTTCTTTTGAAAATTGCTCCAAGTGTTCTTTGTTATTGTGCTCATAAACTTGTTTTTCGTTTTGTATCGTGCACACCTTGATTCTTTGCCACACTTTGATTTTATCTTGGAATCCATGTGTTGGAGCAGACAGGTTTCGTGGATACTGTACCTAGTACCTTGTTCACGGTGTCTTGTTCACAGTGTCTGCTTCACGGTGTCTCATGGTCACGGTGTCTAGTTCACGGTGTCTAATTCACGGTGTCTTGTGGTCACAATGTCTTGTTCATGGTGTCTTAATGTTTACGTTGTCTGCTTCAATGTGTCTGTTTCACGATGTCTTGCATCACGGTGTCTGTTTCACGGTTCCAAAAAGACATAACTAGTGGCAGACTCACGGTGTCTCAGACTTTTCAATGTAAATGTGTTCAGACTTAAGCAATGATGATGATAGAATAGATTAGACTTAACAATTTTTCAAATAAGGTATTATGAGAGTAGATCAAAGATGGTATAAAGTAATTAAACTGAATGTAGATCAATTAGGATCTTGAATGGATCTTCTTAAAGAATGATAATACTTTAAACATTAATAAACATGATTTGATATAATTTACAGAAGTTAACTAGGTTGAATAAGATTTGTGATCATTAAAACATGATTAATACATGAGGAGTCCAACATCTATCTTATTTCCATTTTATTTTATTTTGTTCTGTAATTTTTTATCAACTTATTATTATAAAATGGTTGTCTTTTTTTAAACTTCTTTGGGTGAGGTCTCCCTATTGAGCACAAAAAAATTCAATTAGTTTCGGTTATATGGAGGTCTTTGGGGAATCATATCGCATTTGTAAGTGGATAAAAAACCATAATTGAGGTCTCATTATGGTTTCTGGTCAATATAGGCTTATAAGTTGAGGTATTGAGTTACAAATTGAATAATTTAATTATAAAATGTTGGTATATAATGACAATGGGAGTTTCCAAGGATCGAAGATAGTCCATCACTACCTTCTTTGGTTTGTTTTCTTTAGTCCGAATTGCTTCTGATTTTCAATCACTAAGGTATATTTATAGTGGAATTATGATTTTATGTATTTTAACTTAGTTCAACTCATTTAAAATCCCGAATTTTAGTTTTAACATTACTAAAAACGAATTAAGAAAGTGACAGTTTGATAGCTTTGTCTGCAACCTCCTTCTGAGATAACCCCGTGGTCACCACTATACTGCATTTCTAAGGGGAAAATTATTGACTGGGGTAACATGATTGAAATCAAAAACGTTAATTTGGTTCTGTTTCTTGGGAGGTTTCATAATTGTTTTTTAATTTCTTTTTGAATTTCAAATATTTTAATAACTAATTTAGATTCGTAAAAAAATTAAAAAAAAATGGATTTTCACAATAACTACTCCTATGCTTGGCCTGATTATCAACAATATGAGGATCCAAGTCATGATTAATTTTTAAAATTTTAACTCCAATATTTTTTTTACAAATTCAACTATGTTATAAGGATCTTCAACATCGCGCTTATATGATTCATGAATTAAGAAAACAAATGAAGATTCTTTCAAATTCATTAAAAGAATTAAAAGTACTAAAATCACAAAAATATGCTTAAGAAATAGAAAGTAATGTCCCGCCTACTTTTGATGTTGATGAACCCTTTTGGATGTGTTTAAAAACAATTTTTAATATACTTTTTCACATTTTAAGGATTAAATCATCATCAATTCACCAACTATTGTGTTATTTGGAATTCAAATTTTTTTGGGAAATAATTAGAATGAATTGGTTTAAAATGAAAATTCATGTGAAACATCAATTTTTTAATATAAAAATTTAGAACCTTTGTATTAATATATAGCTAAAAATTAATTTATGATTGAGTCATTAATTTTTAAAGAGCATATGGAGGAACCTAAGCCCCTCCACACTCTCAATAGCACTGTTTTTGACTCGCATAAAGAGTTGGAACCTGAGATTCTATATGGAAATTTATCAATTCTTGAACAAATTTTTAAAGATTATATTGATAATATATTGATTAATTATTCTCATTGTGTAGATTTAGTGCCAATTTCTTCCTGGTGGAATAATTTTTTAGATTAATTGGATGCCAGAGTTGAAATTTATGGGATAAAGATGTGCCCATTCATGTACACAGGTACACGTGAGTATGGTGGTGTCGTGCTTATTTACAATGAAAAAATAATTTTTGAAGATGAACTTGATGATGAACCAAAACTTGATATTGATATTAGACCACCAATGGAAGTATTTTGTGAGGATAAATTCATGGGAAGTTTCCAATACATTTTGTCCTCTCTTCCACAACATCATCCTAAGGTAAAAGTCTTGGAGGAAAACTTGAGGAAATATATTTTTCATAGATCCTACAAGTTTTTTTATCTGAAAAATATTGGTGAGAATTCATTTTTCTGGTTCATAAGGAAGAAATTTCACCAACCTTTATATTGAGGATGGTCAACTAAAACTACCTGACTATGGGTAGTGAAATCCTAGAACAGAATTTGGGGTTCATACAAAGCCTCTTTTCCCTTATATTTCTATTTATTTTTATTTCCTTTATTTTTTTTAAAAAGTTATGCTGTGTTTTTTCATGTTGGTTTCCATGTTGCATCAGTTAGGAGACTAGATCAAGGCTAATACTACTCACTAAAAACCAACCTGTCTCCTTCCTTCATAATTTTTTTGTTATGTCTTATCTTTTTTATATTAATATCTAATATAATATCTTCATAATGAGGTCATTGAAAAAATACGTGTGGAGGGAGTAACATTCTTGATAGATTTTTATTTTCTATGTATTTAATTTTAGTGTGTTTATTTTCATATTTTGTGTTTTTTATTTCAAATTTTGTGTTAAAAACATTTGTGAGATTCAAAGTAATATGCTTTGTGAATTTAATATAAAATTAATGGAAGGAACTAACTTTATTCATGGAACTAAATATAAATGATTATTGAAGTGTGCTTTTTTCTGGATTCAAGTTGTGGAAATTCATGAAAAGACTATTGAGGTAATGTGTTTTTAATTAAAAGACCCATTTTTTATGATAATCCTTTTATACTATGGAATTATTTATACCTTTTACCATTTTGAGCCATTATTATCCTTGTAATGCCTATTAGATACCCACATCTCAATCTAGTTTCCCTTTTTAACTTTCTCTTGAAGTATATTGCATGATTTTAGTAAAGTTTAAGTGTGTGGGAGATTATATTTGTTGTGTTACAAAATTTGATACAATGTTGGGAAGAAATTACTATTTTGAAGAGTTGTTTATAGTGATAAAAATACTTTACTGAAATATCTTCCCAACTGGAGTTTTCAAGGAAAATGAATTTGTGACTTTATGGAGCTCCCAAATAAATTAATTTGAGCCTCTCTCGAGCTTAAAAACTAATGTTTTAGGAAAAAATTGGTGTGACATTGCTTCTGAATTTTTAATGTTGTAGGATGTTCATAAAATAAATTTTTAATTCTTATTGGATCTGATTTTTTTCCCTGAAGAATGAGGATAATACCATTCTTAATTAAAAAACTGGAATCATACACTTTTGCTTCAATAAGGACCCAACACATCTCTTTCTACCTTATATTTTTTGAATTTGAAAAACCACCATCATCGAAACCTCAAAACAACCCTTTATAATTACTCATGATGGATAAAATTATTTAAATCAATTGGGTAGATATTTGGATATTTTTCATATAACGACCCATGCTTTACATACACTGTTATTACTTCATAATTGAATCATACTTATTACAACATATAACAAAACCACAATAGGACCGTATCGGTATAGTGTCTTTAGAAACTGGGAAACATAAACTACTGGTTCATAAAGCATCTACATTGTCTCCCATTTATTTCATAATATCTAGAGTCCCTTTTGGAATATCCTACTTAATAACCTTCTTCCTGACCTAGGGAAAGAAAACATGCAAAAGGGTGAGCTCAAATGCTTAGTATGGTTAAACAAAGGAAATATCATATTCATAAGAACATAGCATTTTGAAAATCTTAACCTGCAAAAGAGATAATAATATCATAACATGGGATAAATCATAGTAGTGAAATATAATCCCAAAAATCATAACATAAAACATGAAACTTTTTTTCATACACACATAATCATAGAGAATCATTTCTTAGTAGTCAAGACTCATTGCCAAGACTATCTTAGTGGATAAATTCCATTTATGAACAGAGTTCACTCCTCGTTTATGTCCTGTATCACTGAACCATATTAACTTGTCATTCCAGCCATGTCTATCTCATGAGATATAAATCTTTACCCAATTCATTAGAGGGATATATAGGTCCCACCCATCTAATAATGAATACATTCTTATGCATGCCACAAAATCATAAATCATAGCATAACCCATGTAATAAAAATGGGATTCTTTAACATCATGCCATCATAACATACTTCATATAAGATTAAAGGACATCCTAAAAATAATTCCATCATAACATAAACAAATCAATATAAAAATATGGATATAAATTGAACCCCATATTATCTTAGATGGAAAATAATTTTGATAAAACACTTGAACTTCATTCTTGAAGAAAATATCATTTCTACTTCAAAAATGTTTTTCCTTTCTTAAAATGTCATACAATGTTAAACTAAAAGAATTTGATTAAAAATAAACTTGAAAACTTTTAATGGATGTTTCATGGAAATAATTTTCTAAAAATCCATTCAGGTCGTACAAGTTAAAAAACATTCTTCTCGTACATTGGCCGGAAAAGTAAAAAGCACCTCGTACTAAAAACGAAAAACGATTCCTTTCATATATTTTACTAAAAACACACCAAAGAGTAATATTGGTTTTAAATAATTGTAGGAGGATAGAAATAATATTACATATTGATGAAACAAGGATGTGGATGATAATTATTCCCCAGTAAATTCTGAAGTATAAACAATCTTGGATAAAAATGAGATTGCGAGATTTTCCCTTACCTTAGGTCCGATTTGCTTCGTACGTGTCTAAACCTCCTATATAATGATTTAAATAATGTTACTGACTTATTCCAGAACCTTAATCATTGTTATGATATCATATATGGTCATATTCTTAACTTCGTATTAGTAAAATGTTATTGCTACTTGTTATTCGGGTGTTTATTGCTTTTTTGTTCTTATGCGTGTTTTGTCGAATAAATTCTTATTCTTCTTTTTAGGTTATAGATGCCTTATTTCCAGAATGGTATTAGTGTAATATATATCATATTTATTCATTAAATTAATTTATATAATCATTATGCATTGAAGACCATGTAGAACGAGTCGCATCACATCATGGAGACGGTATGTCGTACGTACGCATGAGCGATGATATCGTTCCCATGATTGTGAAATTGTATTGAAGTGTATGTATAATTTTTCAGAATCAATATTACATTATAATAATAATATATTGTTATTATTTACACCATTATACCTATCCAAGTAAGGTGGTGGTGGAAACCAGATTACACCACGGCGTGGAGACGGTATTCCGTACGTACGCACGCGCGGTGATTTTGTTTTCTGTAGGATGGATAGAAGGTTCCATAGGGTTGTTTCATATTTATAATAACATATAAGTATATGGTTGATACTGATGTTATTACTTCATAATGAAACAACTAAAGAAGAATAAGTAGAAGAATAAATAAAGTTGAAAGAATCGGTTACGGACATTACCTCTTCTTTGAAGCGCCTCTTCTTAACCTCCTCTTAGGGCACTAAAGATGGTCTTTGAAGAATACCAGGACTTCTAGGATGTTTCTAGGGAAGTTGAAAATGAAACTGGGTAGTTTTTGGCCGAGCATGAAGGCTCAATGTGGTGTGAGGAGGAGAGGGAGGAGGTTCCCTTTTATAAGGGAGGAGAGGGGCACTTTAGGAAAAACTTAAAATATTATTTTATAATAAAGTCATATTAGGTTTTTAATAGCTCAAAACTGATTTATTTAGAAGATAAGGTGGGTATGGGTATAAATACTCTCAATAAATAGATTTTATACAAGTATAGGTTACAATTTTAACCTTATCATTTAGATTTAACTCTAAGTTAAATAATTTAACTATTACTATGTCTTCTTGTTTTCTTACACTATATGGTTAATAAACTTAATATAACAAGACAAAAGAACCCAAAGTGGTTAATTATTAATATATATAATCTTATATAAGTCATTTGTCCGAAACTTAGATTTTTAGAAATAAAATAACAATTAATAATATAATATTTGTTTTAAAAACTATTTTATGTCAATTTTGACACTATTTGGTAATTGATTTTTTTGAAAATCATAACAGCATTATTAGTTCCAAAAAGGTTAATTAAATAAATAATAATATGTCATATTAACCTATAAAATTAGTTTAATTCATGAAAATTCTCAAATTACATTTATTTGGGTATTTGAAATAACAATTATGTTAATATTTCCTTAATAAGGTAATTACTACATCATCATTGTGTCATAAATAAATTAAATTATTTAAATTCTAAAAATTATAAATAAAATACCATTATATAGAAAATCTTTTTATATTTCTAATTAATATTTATAGTCGAATTTATCTTATTTATAACCCTATATTAAAATGTTTTAGTTATTAAACTTTGATTTTAACTATTCTAACTCTTCTTTAAATAAAATAATATTAAATGTCCTAATCTAATCCAAGTGGACCTAAATGGTCATATTTTATTCCTAAGGTTATTTTTGGTCGAATTAAACTTATCCAATAGAATTAGGACTTTTGTTAGGGTAATAATAATACCATTTTTACCCTTAATTACCCTATTTACTTTTAACCGTGGTAAATAAAAGTAAAACGTTAATATTCACCAAAAATTATTTTTATCTTATTGAACCACATTTTACTCCTTTATGTTAACCATGTATCTCAGATTTTTGAAATTACACTCACAAAAGTGGTAAAATTAAGTTTTATGTAAATTTTCAAACTTTCCTAGGAGGTAGGTAAACGACGGTGAAAAGTTCATTAAAATTTTTATATATCTAAAATTATTTTAAAATGACTCCAATAAATTACTTTGAACCTATATAGGTATTATGTGTCAATTTTGACCTATAATAAAATTTTAATAAAATAAATAATTATTTAAATAAAAAGTCGGTTTTTAAGTAGTAACCGAGTGTTTTCACTATTCATCAAAAATTGAATGTTTTCAGAAAATACCAAAAATTCACCATAGGATAATTTCGATATTCCGAATCCAAAAATGAAGTCCATTTTCAAAGATAAAATTTATAAAATTTTAAAAGGTGGGTATTACTATTCATAACGGCTAGTTTTAATAATTTTTTAATAGCATATCGTTGTTTAGTGAAACTCGATATTGCGTACAACGCAAGCTATCGAGGAAGGTAGTGATTGAGTGTAAAGCAAGCCAAGCTAGTGTTGTGTGAATTGAAAGATTCCTTTGATGATGTATATAACATAAAAACAAAATATTTCTCATAAAAATCTCGGGTGTTACGTTCTACCCCCCTTAAAATAAATTTCTCCCTCGAAATTTGTCACTTTGTAACAAACAGATGAAGATACCTCTCCCTCATAATATTCTCAAGATCCCATGTAGCTTCTTCTAATTGGTGGTTCCTCCATAAAACTTTCACCAAGGAAGTGCTCTTGTTCTGTAGGAATTTTTCGCTACGATCTAGAATCTCTATCGGCTGTTCTTCATAAGAAAGATCTTGCTCCAGCGGTACAACTTCTGAGCTGAGTACATGTGAAGGATCGGGGATGTACTTTCTCGGGAGAGATAAATGGAACACATCATGAACTTGAGAGAGATTCAGTGGAAGTACCAATTGGTAAGCTACCTTCCCAACACGATCCAGTATTTCAAGAGGACAGATATACCTAGGGCTCAGCGTTCCCTTCTTTCTAAATCTCATTACTCTCTTCCAAGGAGATATTCGTAAGAACACTTTATCATCGACTTCAAACTATAGGTCTTTTCTTTGATTATCGGCATAACTTTTTTGTCGACTCTGAGCTACCCTTATGTGTTTTTGAATAGATCGGACCTTTTCTTCCATCTCATCAACAATATCAGGTCCTAATAGCTTTCTTTCCCTAACTTAATCACATCAAGTTGGAGTCCTGAATTTATTTCTATAGAGAGCTTTATAAGGATCCATCTGAATACTGAAGTGAAAGCTATTATTATATGAAACTTCCACCAAAGGTAGGTGTTGATCTCAACCACCTTTGAAATCCATAGAGAAATCTCTTAACATATCTTCTAGAGTTTCAATTGTCCTCTCAGACTGACCATCTGTCTAAGGATGATTAGAAGTGCTGAAACTCAACTCTGTATCCAGAGTATGCTGAAGACTTCACCATAACATTGAGGTAAACCTCGGATCCTGATCAGATATAATGGAAAGTGGTACTCCATGCAATCTTACCACTTTCTTTACATATATCCTGGAAAACTGATCAAGGGACAAATCCTCTCTAATAGTAATGAAGTGTGTCGACTTTGTAAGAAGATCAATTATGAACCAGATAAAATTATTGCCTTTGGATGTTTTAGGAAGTCCGGTGACAAAGTCCATAGTGATGTTTTCCCATTTCCATTCGGGTATGGCTAATGGTTGTAACATCCCCTTAGACTTTTTTCTCTCAACTTTAACTTGCTGACAAACCAAGAATCGAGAGACATATTTAGCAACATCTCTTTTCATGCCATCCCACCAAAAGTACTCTTTCAGGTCCCTATACATCTTCGTGCTTCCAGGATGAATGGAGAATGAAGAACTATGAGCCTCATCCGGCAGCTCCTTCTTTAATTCTGGGATGGGAGGAACACAAACCCTATTCATGAACCTTATTATCCCATCACAATCAAGATTGAATTAAGGAACATTTCTCACCTTCTTTTTTAACTATAAAGATTCGTTTTGTGCCTCTTTAATCTTCACATGTATAGATGGTTGAACATTCATTTGAGAAATATAAGATTTTTCCTCTTCTATTATAATTCCAAGATCCATCCTTTGTAAATCCATAAATATTTGATCTTTTGTGATCCTCATCATAGATAAGCTAGCATGGTCTTGTTGACTCAATGCATCTGACACCTTGTTTTCTTTCCCATAGTGGTAATAAATTGAGCAGTCGTAATCCTTAATCAGCTACAACCATCTTCTTTGGTGCATATTCTGCTCCTTTTGTGTGAAAATATACTTTAAACTTTTATGATCAGTATAAATATCACACCTTTCACCATAAAGATGATGCCTCTATATTTTTAATGCAAATATTACCGAAGCTAACTCCAAATCATGATTTGGGTAATTTTTATCATGGATTTCCAACTGTCATGAGGCATAAGCTATCACCATATCATTTTTCATGAGAACACACCCGAGTCACTTCTTGGATGTGTCACTGTAGATCACAAGCCTTTCTCCACTACAAGGCAGTGTGAGCACAGGTTCACTGGATAACCTTCTTTTTAACTCCTTGAAATTATCTTCACACTCCTCCATCTAAATGAACTTAAATCCTTTTCTAGTCAACCTGGTGAGTGGATTATATAATCATGAAAAATCTTTCAAAAAACCTCAATAATATCCAGACAAACCAAGAAAAATTTGGATCTCAGTTACTTTGTTGGTCTCGATCATCTTTTGATAACATCTGTTTTTGTTGGATCCACAGATATCCCCTCTTTTGAGATTATGTGACCCAAAAATGAAAATTTTTTAAGCCAAAATTCACACTTGGTAAATTTGGCATAAAGCTTCTCCTTTCTCAGGGTCTTCAATACAATTCTCAAGTGATCTTCATGTTCTTCCTTGGTTTTTGGATAGACCAGAATATCGTCTATAAAAACTACCACAAACTGATCAAGATAGTCTCTAAAGACTCTATTCATTAGATCCATGAAGATAGCGGGGGAATTAGTAAGACCAAATGGCATCACTATAAATTCATAGTGTCCATACCTTGTACGGAAATCCATATTTGGTATATCCTCCATTTTGACCCTTAATTGATGATACCCTGAACGAAGATCAATTTTGGAAAAGTATTGAGCTCTGTGTAGTTGGTCAAATAAGTCATCAATGTGTGGGAGAGGATATTTTTTCTTGATAGTGATCTTTTTAAGTTCTTGATAATCAATTCATAGTCTCATTGATCCATCTTTCTTCTTAACAAACAGAACATGTGCTCCCCAAGGTGATGCACTAGGGTGTATGAATCCGTTATCAATATTATCTTGGAGTTGCTTCTTCAATTCCTTCAACTCAATTTGGGCCATTCTATAAGGTGTATTTGAAATAGGTAAAGTAGCTGGTACGGGTTCTATTGAAAACTCAACTTCACTATTTGGTGGAAGACCAGGAAATTCCTCCGAAAAGACATCATCAAACTCCCGTACAATGGGCATATTATTAATTGCGAGTTTCTCTCCAACCATTTGAGATAAATAACCTTCATTTAGTGGAATCAAGACCCATAAGATGGAAGAAATTTCCACTAGAAGGTTATGTTCACCCTTGCATCGATAGACGATCATAGATTGCTCTAGAATACGAAATGTGACTTCTCTTCTTTGGAAATTGATATGTGCTCCATATAGAGAAATCCAATCCATGACAAGAATCGTATCAAATGACACTATAGGAAGGATCAAAAGATTTGTAGGAATCACTTTCCCACAAACTTCAATCAGATAATAATTGTCAAATTTTGATGCCACTGTTGTGCCATTAGGGGTTGTCACAGCTAACTCAATATCTAACTGCTGAGGAAATATAGCGATACCCTTAGAAAATTCTTCAGAAATAAAAGATTGGGTGGATCCGAAATCAAATAAAACATTTTCTACTTTAGATTGGATGGTAAGTGTACCTTTCAACACTTCATTATCATACTCCATATCGCTAATAGAAATTGCATGCGAATTTCCATTGTCTTTAGTCTTAAGTGTTTGTTGATGTCAATCATTATCAACAACCCTTGGATTAGGGTATTGATTGGAATAATGCCCCATTTCCCTACACTTGTAACATTGAAGTGTAGGAGGTGCACTCTGTGTAGCCTTTTCATTGTTCGCATCATTAGACATCTTCTTCCCATCATTGCGGCATTCAAATGCCCAATGACCTTCTTTTCCACATTTGAAACATTTACTTGTCCCTTTAAGACAACTCCCTCCATGTTTTTTTCCACGCTTTGAGCATAAGAAAAAACTCATCTTCCTTTCAGTGTGCTCTTTATATTTTTCTTTGAATTCCATTTTCCTCTTCTTATCAAACCCATATGAGTGATGGGTTACTCCAATCTCCATCTCAACCTTGAGAGAATATCGAACAATTTCCTCGTAGCTATTGAAGTACCTTATGGATAACGCCCTTCAAATACTTAGTTTTAAGCCACTAAAGAATCGATCGATATTACTCTCAGGTTGGATAATAATCCCAGAAGCATACCTTCAAAGTCTTGTAAAATTTACTTTGTAGGTACCAACCGATTCATCATCCTTTTTCTTTAGTTCAAGAAACTCCTTCACCATCTTTTTTCGAAGAATACGAGGGAAGTACTTATTGAAAAATAATTTCTTGAACTTTTCCCATTCCATGGACTCAATTTCATCCCTTTTCCTCATATTCTTAATAATATTCCACCATTGATCAACTTCACCTTCCAAACGATATACTACTAAGATGACTTTATCATGTTCAGAACATTGAAGAACTGAAAATATCTTTTCAGTTGTAATGATCCATTGTTCAGCCACTAATGGATCAGTAGACCCACTGAATGAAGGTGGATGCTGCCTCATGAAGGATTCAACAGAATGTTGCTCTTTCCATTGCTCGTTTGGAAGTCCTTCATGATTCTAGCTTGAGAAAGTTGTGTGAGCATGGCTATAAGATTTTTCATTCCAGCTCCCATAACGTTTGGTTGCTCAGGGGGACAATCATTGCATTGCCCATCGCATTCAACATTAACACTGTTCCTTCCGGTTCTAGCCATTGACTAAAACTAATAATAATAGTGTGAGAAACACTAATGATAATAGGAAAACCACATAATCAAGAATAAAATTTAACACTTAAGGTATTATCATAGGTTATTCATGGCCATTTCTAAAACACTATGATTTTGTCCTATGCTTAGACATATCCTTAGGGTTCTTACTAAGGCTTTCACATCCTAGTTTCCAAAGGTTGACTATACATTTCCTCTGATACCAACTATAACAACCCATAATTTACACACATTTTTATTACTTCATAATTGAAGAATACTTATTACAACATATAACAAAACCACAATAGGACCGTATAGGTATAGTGTCTTCATAAATTGGGAAACATAAACAACTAGTTCATAAAGCATCTACATTGTATCCCATTTATTTCATTATATCTAGAGTCCCTTTTGGCATATCCTACTTAATAACCTTCTTCCTGACCTGGGGATGGAAAACATGAAAAAGGGTGAGCTCAAATTCTCAGTAAGGGTAAAAAAAGGAAATATCATATTCATAAGAACATGGAATTTTGAAAATCTTAACCTGCAAAAGAGATCATAATATCATAACATGGGATAAATCATAGTAGTGAAATATAATCCCAATAATCATAACATAAAACATGAAACTTTTTGTAATACAAACATAATCATAGAGAATCATTTCTTATTATTCAAGACTCATTTCCAAGACTATCTTAGTGGACAAAGTCCATTTATGAACCGAGTTCACTCCTCGTTTCAGTCTGGTATCACTGAACCGGATTAACCTGCTGTTCTAGACATGTCTATCTCATGAGATATAAATTTTTACCCAATTAATTGGATGGAGATATAGGTCCCACCCATCTCATAATGAAACCATTCTTATGTGTGCCGCAAAATCATAAATCATAGCACAACCCATGTAATAAAAATGGGATTCTTAAACATCATGCCATCATAACATAATCCATATAAGATAAAAGGACATCATAAAAATAATTCCATCATAACATAAACAAATAAATGTTAAAATAGGGATAGAAACATAACCCCATATTATCTTAAATGGAAAATAATTTTGATAAAATAGTTGAACTCCATTCTTGAGGAAAATATCCTTTCTACTTCAAAAACATTTTTCCTTTCATAAAATTTCATACAATGTTAAACTAAAAGAATTTGATTAAAAATAAACTTGAAAACTTTTCATGGAATCTTCATGGAAATAATGTTCTAAAAATCCATTCAGGCCGTATAAGTTAAAAAAAACATTCTTCTAGTTCTTTGGCCGGAAAAGTCAAAAAGTACCTCTTACTAAAAATCACAAAAGATCCCTTTCATATATTTTACTAAAAACACACCAACGAGTAATATTGGATTTAAAAAATTTTAGGAGGATATAAATAATATTATATATTGAGGCAACATGGATGTGGATGATAATTATTCCCCAGTAAATTCTGAAGTATAAACAATCTCGGATAAAAACGAGATTGCGAGATTTTCCCATTACCTTAGGTCTGATTTGCTTCATATGTGTCTGAACCTCCTGTATAATGATTTAAATAATGTTATTTAATTATTACAGAATCATACTCATTGTTATGATATCATATATGGTCATATTCTTAGCTTCGTATTAGTAATATTTCATTGCTATTTGTTATTCGGGTGTTTATTGATTTTTTGTTCTTATGCATGTTTTGTCAAATAAATTCTTATTCTTATTTTTAGGTTATAAATACCTCATTTATAGAATGGTATTAGTGTAATATATATCATTTTTATTCATTAAATTAATTTACATAATCATTATGCATTGAATATCATGTAGAATGAGTCGTATCACATCGTGGAGACGGTAGGCCGTATGTACGCACGAGCGATGATATCATTCCCATGATCATGAAATTGTATTAAAGTGTATGTATACTATTTCAGAATAAATATCACTTTACTATAATCATATATAGTTATTATTTACACCATTATACCCATGCAAGTAAGGTGGTGGTGGAAAACAGATTACACCGCGGCATGGAGACGGTATTCCGTACATACGCACGCGCGGTGATTTCATTTTTTGTAGGATGGATAGAAGGTGAAATAGGGTTGTTTATTTATAATAACATATCATTATATTAGTGATACTTATTTTATTACTTCATAATTAAAAAACTAAAGAAGAGGAAGTAGAAGAAGAAATAAAGTTGAAAGAATCGGTAACAGACATTACCTGTTCTTTGAAGCGCCTCTTCTTAACCTCCTCTTAGGTCACTAAAGATGGTCTTTGAAGAATTGAAGGACCTATAGGATGTTTCTAGGGAAGTTTAGAATTGAAATGGTTAGGTTTTGGCTGAGCTTGAAGGCTCAAAGTGGTGTGAGGATGAGAGGGAGGAGGTGCCCTTTTATAAGGGAGGAGAGGGGAACTTTTGGAAAAACTTAAAATATTATTTTATGATAAGGCCATATTCGGTTTTTAATAGCTCAAAACTGATTTATTTAGAAGCTGAGGTGGGGATGGGTCGAAATACTATCAACCAATATATTTTAGACAAGTTTAGATTACTATTTGAACCTTATCATTTAGATTTAACTCTAAGTTAAATAATTTAACTTTTACCATGTCTTCTTGTTTTCTTACACTATATGGTTAATAAACTTACTATAACAAGACAAAAGAACTCCACGTGGTTAATTATTAATATATATAACCTTATCTAAGTCATTATACCGAACCTTATATTTTTAGGAATAAAATAACAATTAATAATATAATATTTTTAAAAAAACTATTTTATGTCAATTTTGACACTATTTGGTAATTGATTTTTTTGAAAATCATAACAGCGTGATTAGTTCAAAAAAAGTTAATTAAATAAATAATAATATGTCATATTAACCTATAAAATTATTTTAATTCATGAAAAGTCTCAAATTAGATTTATTTGTGTATTTATAATATTAATTATGTTAATATTTCCTTAATAAGGTAATTACTGCATCATCATTGTGTCATAAATAAATTAAATTATTTAAAGTCTAAAAATTATAAATAAAATACCATTATATATGAAATATTTTTATATTTCCAATTAATATTTATAGTCTAATTTATCTTATTTATAACTCTATATTAAAATGTTTTAGTTATTAAACTTTGATTTTAACTATTTTAACTCTTCTTTAAATAAAATAATATTAAATGTCCTAATCTAATCCATGTGGACCTAAATGGTCATATTTTATTCCTAAGGTTGTTTTTGGTCGAATTAAACTTATCCAGTAGAATTAGGACTTGTTTTAGGGTAATAATAATACCATTTTTAACCTTAATTACCTTATTTACTTTTAACCGTGGTAAATAAAAGTAAAACATTAATATTCACCAAAAATTATTTTTATCTTATTGAACCACATTTTACTCCTTTATGTTAACCGTGTCTCTCAGATTTTTGAAATTCCACTCACAGAAGTGGTAAAATTATGTTTTATGTAACTTTTCAAACTTTCCTAGGAGATAGGTAAAAGACGGTGAAAAGCTCAATAAAATTTTTATATATCTAAATTTATTTAAAAATGACTCCAATGAATTACTTTGAACTTATATAGGTATTATGTATCAATTTTGACCTATAATAAATTTTAATAAAATAAATAATTATTTAAATAAAAAGTCGGTTTTTAAGTAGTGACAGAGTGTTTTCACTATTCATCAAAAATTGAAAGTTTTCAGAAAAATACCAAAAATTCACCCTAGGGTAATTTCGATATTCGGAATCCCAAAATTAAGTCCATTTTGAAAGATAAAATTTATAAAATTTCAAAAGGTGGGTATTACTATTAATAACGGCTAGTTTTAATAATATTTTAATAGCATATTGTTGTTTAGTGAAACTCGGTATTGCGTACAATGCAAGCTATCAAGGAAGGTTGTGATTGAATGTAAAGCAAGTCAAGCTAGTGTTGTGTGTAGTGAAAGATTCATTTGATGATTTATATAACATAAAAGAAAAATATTTCTCATAAAAATCTCGGGAGTTACATTTCAATCCTTTGGTGACCCTTGCATTTATTTGGATGAGAAAATATTTTTTCTAAATCCAAATCATGTGTTCAAAGAAAAAAAGTGAGGTAGGAATAATTTTTCATCAAGTAATTAATTAAATGGGAATTTAGTTAATGAACACAATGAAGAATTTGTAGTTTAATATGTTTAAGTGGAATTATAAGTTGGTTTCCCTAATTTTGAGCTTGTGAATTTCATTGAAATGTGTTTTTAATTTTCATTGGTAATATATTTTGAGGGCTCACTTGTATGGTAGTATAAGTTTTAAGTGTAAGGATTTGATAGAGATAATATTTTAGATACTTTTCATTTTTATTTAAATGATTTAAACCCCACAAAATTTAAATTTTATTTTAAATTGTACCATTTTTTTAATTTTGACATGTTTTGAGATAAATTGTGAAAATTCCTTAATTCTAGAATTTTAACTGTTTTTAGATAGTTTGTTGTTTTGGGAATAAATTTTCTTATACTTATCCAATTATAAAAATTATTTTTTTGGTAACCCTATGCTCATGGAATTAATATTATCCAACTAGACCACATTCTAAATCATATACATGGAGGCCAAAAAAATCAATCTTTTTGGAAAGTTATTCTGGTCTGTAGTGTGGAACCACCATAGTAATTGGGATATAACTCTAGGTATATGTGTTAAAATGTGATGATTCCAACTAGATATGAAATATAACTCAATTTATCAAGTTTATTTAGAGTTTCAAGGGAAATGTTGATCATTAGGGCATTCTATGAACAAGTCCAAGAGATTGAAGATGAAAAGTCTCCTTGAGCAGAACAATATAGCCTGAGTAATTAACTCATAACCTTTTATACACATGTTCAGATATTATATGATTATATAGGTAGAAATAAACCATGAGTGTGAATAATGTTTATGAAGACTTCAAAACCATATTCATTTGGGAAGAGGCCCGAAATAGATCAATATTCAGGTAATGATATCCTGGATATAACATTTCAACCCCCTTTTCTTTATATTATCATATCAACATCATTTTAAAAGGGGGTTGGATTGAGGGTGTGATATTTTATATAGAAAATATTATGAAGTAGAAGATTTTTTTATAAAGATAATTAAGGCATGTTTGTCTAAACTCCAATTTTTGGTGGGCAACAAAGATCCAAAGGTGTTTCCCTTTTGAGTTTGTGTTCTTTGTTGTAAACTCCTTTCTTTCGAATTATCCTAGAATTTTTTTTCATGATTGAAGGATGTCTTTTTATTTATTTCTTTAATTTTATTCTATTTTTTTCTGTAATTTTTATCAACTTATGATTATAAAAAAGTTATCTTTATGTTTGATCTTTTTGGGGTGAGGTCTCCCCATTGAGAAGAACATGGTCAATTAGTTTCGATTTCTTAGAGGTCTTTAGGAAATCAGATCATATTAGTAAGAGAATAAACACTCATAATTGAGTTATCATTATGGTTTATGGTCAATATAGGTGTATAACATGTGGCCATTAGTTTTAAATTGGATAATTTAATTTGAAAACAATGGTATATAATGATAAAGGGAGTGTTTGAGGATCAAATATTGTCTATTGCTGCCTTCGTTGGTTTGTTTTCTTCAGTATTTCTTTCTTTTGATTTTATATAAATACGGTACATTTATAGTTGAATTATGATTTTATGTCATTTAAAATATTTTAATCAATTTTAAATCCCCAATGTTATTTTTAACATTAACAAAAAAAATTAACAAAGTGACAGTTTGACATCTTATTCCGCAACCTCCTCGTGAGACAACCCATGGTCACCACTATAATGCATTTTTAGGGGGAAACTTATTGAATAGGGTAATATGATTGAAAACACCAGAATTAATGATTATCAATAATTTTATGTAAATGTTTTTTTATTTATTTACTAGCACTTTTGGTGTGATGATTGATTACTCTGATTATACGATAAAGAGTATTTATATCGATTTTGGAAAAGAAGATGCTTGAACATAGGAGGCTCTTAGATGTTTTTTTATTAGTCTTATTATCTATATAAATATTTTATTTCATTAGTTCAACAAATATGGTTTATTTTGAACCACTATATCTATCAACTTATATGGGATTCATTGAAGGATATCTCAAGTTCCATTAGATCTCCAATTAAATTGGACATTAATCCCTATAATCCAAAACATATACCCTGAGTTTTCATTTATTTGGATGTTAAAAGTGAATTTATTAGATCTATTTAGATCAATAATATTATTTATGGATTATTTTTATCTTCAATATATGAATTACTTCAACATTTATACTTTAAATGTTGTTTACGGTTTCATTCAACTTATAAACATCATCAAACTGAAACCTATTGGAATTATCAACACAATAAAGGGGGAATATAGTGTCTTGTTAAAGATAAAATGAATCAAAGGTTATATTCTATAGGGTTTGATGGTGTTGCCAAAGAAGGTCATGAAAATGAACTTTTTGGGGCCATTTTTAATGGTTATAATTCGATTAGATTACCTAAACTCTTAGTAGCCCTTTCTCAAGTATCTAAGTATTTTACCAATGATGTCTAGTATTTTGATTCTATATCTATTACCTATACAATAATGGAAAATATTTTTGGCCTATTTCTATGGAAATATTCTTATAGGTGATCATGGATATTAACCAATGGTGAATGTTGTTAATGTATCATATAAGTCATTTGATGTTGCAATATAGGAGAGTGATGTTGATATAATTGATATTTTGGAAGAGGACATCTAAATGGTTTATAATGGTTTTTATGAACATACAGCATATCAAATATCTAAGTGTTCTTGGGATTTTTAATTTTATAATCAAATCAATAAAATATTTTTAATACAACAACCCAAACATTAAAAAGGTGAAGAACCTATTATCGACAATTAAGATTTTTGACTCATCCTAGAGAATAATTTCAAGAAAAGGAATATTCATAAAATAATAAATCTATAGTCTTGAGATTAATAGAGAAATAATTGTTTCCATTAATTACAAATGATGAAGAGATGGCTGTAAAAGGGTGTGTCATTAGAACTTGTTTAAGAGTAGATGATGAAAAGATATCTATAATTTTAGGAGAATTCTTGATTCATTAAATATAATTAAGTATAGTGGGATATGATTGAAATATTCATTACTAAAAGTTACCTTATTACAAAAAAACTTATTTAGTGCTATAATTTTATCAGCCCAAGCTAAAATCACTAATAAAGGTCTCCCTTTATTATTCTTTTTTTTTTGTTCTGGTTAAGGGTTACCTTTATGAGTTAATTTATATATCTAGTAAAACAATACATAAATATATATATTAACAAAATTTATAATTTAATATAAAAATATGTATCTATTGATATATATATATATATATATATATATATTTATTAAATATGATTTACGTAATACTAAATATGTATTTACACTTCATATATAATATATTTAGTAATCAGGGTTTATAAGAAAAATTAAAATTTAAGATTAATTAAAAACATACTAATTAAAATCAAGTAATAGACATATGCCATCAATTTTATGATAAATAAAATTAATAAATTATTATTGATCTTATGAAAAGTAAAAAAAGGGAATTTACTTAAGACAACCATAACATTTGATTAAGGTGACCTTTTGGGCTCCATAAGATGTCAAATCCAAGCTTTCAAAGAGATCAATTCTATTTGAAATGTAGGGAAATATTTCATTGTCTTTAATCACTTATAAATCACATGTAATCATCTAAAACAATATTTTTAATCATAATATTATATTATTTATACATTTTATAGAAATTCAACTTTATTTAAGAGTCTCTTCTTGTCATTTTTCATTAGAGACTAAATTTATTCCAAATAATTACATTTATATGGATATTATGGTGTTTAAATTTTATAATTTTCGATATAATACATCTATTTATAATTAAATATATATATATATATTCATATTTGTGTATATTTACATATAAAAATATAATTTCATAAATAAATTTTTTAACATATTCCCATATAAATTATCTTATAAAATATATAAACCATATATAAGTAACTAAATTTATCTATTTTATTTAAAATAATTATTTATCCATTGAATTTACCTTATACAAATATATTATTTTGTATAGACCTAAAAAATTATATATAATGTTATATATAATTATTGGTGTGTATGCATTAAAAAATGGATATATATATATATATATATTATAATACATGTAAAATAGTATCTATATATAATATATTTAAACAAATATAAATGAATTTTTTATATACAGAAACACAATAATATGTGTGTATATATATAAAAACACACACATATGCATAAATTCACACACACACACACATTTTATAAATGAATTTATAAATAACTATATAATTGTAAATAAATATATTAACAAATATATGGATAAAAATATGTATGTAAATATATGTAAATAAATAGTTATATCAGGAAATATCGATGAAAATATATTATAAAAATTGTATGGGTGTTCATTTTTCACATGGAGGTTCCAGGTTCAAATTTGGGTGTGCGTAACTAAGCTAGGTGGGGGTGTCTCTGATATGGGGGTATCACAAGTGAGTATGAGGGGGTGGGTATGAGAGTGGTGGGACAACACTGATAATGGGGTGGTGGGTGCTGATAAATGGGGAAAATCATGAGTAGAGTATGTAAATAATATGAAAAATATAATTTTTCTAGTTTTATCACTACTATTTTAGAACTGATAAACAAAAACATTATTAGCACTAAAAAGGATCATATAAATTCCTCCTTTATCAGTGCTAAAAAAATTGATTAATGGGACCTTTAACTGTGGGTTTTTAGTATGGATAAAGGGTTCCCTTATCAATGATTTCCTTATCACTAATAAAAGTTATCTCCATTATCATCACCCATCACATAAGTTATTTAATATCACTAATAATACATTTTTTTAGTACTCATTAAGGTAATTTCTCTAGTATTGATATTATGTTATGTGGATGAATCATTGTGGATGAATTTTTAAAGCATCAGGATTAAATATTTATCATAGGGAATCTATTGGTATTAATTACTCCAATTCTCTCCACTCCCCTTTGGTTTGACCTTTTAAGAGGAATTACACTACTTCTAATGTTTTTATTTATTGGTCTAAAATCCTTTTTGATAACCTAATAGTAACTATCCAATTATTACATGGTCTATAGAAAAAGTTTTGTTGCATATATTCTTAGGAACTTTTTAGTTTTTATATTCGGAGAATAAGATCAAAACACTAACTAACAAAACTCTTGTCTTTCTAATCTAATGGATAATTTTACAACTATAGTAAGACTACTTAATATGTAACAAGTATTTTGCATCTCTCTAAAAATTTCCGAAAATGCTCTTTTAACCTTGTCATATCATGCATTATACTTTTCTATATAACATGGGGAAATAGAAACATGACAAGGGTGAGCTCCAATGCTCTCTAATAGAAAGATTATACCAAATGATATCATAGAATAAATTGGGAATGAATTAGATGGAATGAAGAAAATGATATTCATATAATAAAATTTTAGTGATCATGTGATCTTAAAATAAATCCATGAATAATAAAACTATATAAATAATGAAATTTATATAAATAAATGGTTTCATATAGATAGAATCTATAATTCCATTCATCATAGCCTTACTATCAATGATTCTTTCCAAAACATTACATACCATCAAGACCTTGTTCAAAGATATCTAAAAGTTTTCATGACCAAAGTAAATACATTGAAATAAATGTGAAGGAATTCACCAAATATACATTATAGTTTATCACATAGTACCAATCAATTCATTACATGGATATTGAGGGCCACACAAATCACTTATTAATTTTAATGAATTGGTCATATAAATGAATGAATAAACAGTACAATACATAAACAATACTCCTTAGTAATTAATAAACATATTTATTGAAATTGAAACACACTAATATTTCTTGATACGGTTTTCTAAAACTAATTTTGATTTTGTTGATTGGGTTCTTTACATGAAACACTCAGTTTTGAAAAACAGTTTTATATTATTGAAATATTATTATTTAATTTGGAAGTTATCACATAGCCATTGTATAGTATATTATGGATATGAATAACTAAATTATGAAAAATTTATTGTATCCACATGTATAAAATTAATTATTTGGTAATAAATGAAAATAAAAATTGTTTAAAAGTAAAAGAGATGTTTCCAAAAACACGTTTTTATGCACACAATGTGTTTTATCTTGAAGAAAAATAAATTAATCATAATTGTTGAATGGTTTTAACGAATTATATATATATATATTATATTAAATAAAAAAAATTAATAATCATCTAATTAATTTTATATACATGTAATAAGAATAAATCAAATTTTCATCTTAAAAATGCACTTTTCTAAATAATGTTTCTCCTCACATTTTATGAAATTATTTTATAATTAAATTATTCCCATTATAAAAATTGAATCATGAAAAAATGATTCCATATATTTAATTGGAAGAATAAATTCGGGTAAATAGATCACTTTTTTGTAATTATTAATAGTAACCCTATTGAATATTTGCCATATCGGTAAGGGTGAAATAGGTAAAATAGGGTTAAACATTTTTATAAAGATTTAAAAATCATCTAAAACATTCATTTATGATGTTTAAAATCTCATTCAAGTCTCAAAATTATCTCTACTTTGAAGCATATTTCATTTATTATGAGCTTTATATTAACTTAACAAATGCATAAATACAAAATTTCACTCTCTTGACTTTAATATATCTTATTTTTTTTATAAGGATTAAACTAGGTTATATTCAGTTTTAAATATTTATTTGAAGAAAAATTAATTTTTTATCATTTTATATTATGCATCTTTAGTGATTTAATAAGTACCCTAAATGAATATGAAACACCAACACTATATTTATTAAATTAATATAATAATAAAATATAATATTTTAAAAATCTTAAATGTAGTAAAATTTAGATGAATTATGAAGTTAAAAAAATAGATAAATATAACATATTATGGATGTATGAATGTTTTATATTCAGATTCTATAACAAATTCATGACTTCAAATTCAATGTAAATGATTTTTTTCCAGAAATTACATTAATAATATATTATAATAAATAGTATTTTAAAAAATTATTTAAACTTCATAAATTCCTATCTTCATTCATTCTAATAGTATATGGTTTGAAAAATCTACCTTAGTCTATTTATGATTCAGTTTTCCTTTTATGGTTACATTATTGACCCTTAAAAAGTAGAATACTTTGATACTATGTTAATTCTTGAAATGACTAAGAGGGGGTTAAAACAAAGAGATAAGGGTTATAATGAGCCATAAATTTTCTAAAATTATATTATATGAGAATATATATATGTATCTTCATTCAATAATTGAAAAATATCAATTTTTATTCACTTTATGATAAAAAAATAATTTATATTAATTTAATACATTATGTAATTCCATGAGTGCCCCTTCCATCAAGTAAAAAATAGAACCTCTTTAACTATATTCTTCACTCATTTAGAGCCTTTTAGCTAATAAAATATATAACATTATCCCTTCCTATATTTTATCACCATATCCTAGAGATTCTATTCTTAAATAAATATCATCCCTTAAAATCATAATGTGTATCAAAAAGGGGGTTTCTCAATGAAGAGGCATAACTATAAATACTTTATATCCATTATAAATTAATGGCATAAGTCTCTTGAATATAAATAATTTTTATTATAATGATAAAAAATAATTGTCCTCATTCTTTCCATCATATGAAAAGTAAAAACATCACTCACGTGTACGTATGACTTACCATCTCTATATAGCGTCATAATTTGTATTTCATCAACATATTTCATGTATAGTTATTATAATGGGTTTAATATATATATATCTGTGTGTGTGTGTGTGTGTTTTTGTGTGTGTGTGTGTTTGATATTTAAAATTTATTTTTTCCTCTATAATTATAATATCATTGATTCTTTCTTACTATATATTCTGTTGGAAAATGATAATATCACTTGTTTGTACGTGTAGACTATTACCTCCATGAAGCAATATGATTCGTATTTCATTTCATTATTTAATGGATAGTAATACGAATATATTTAGAGAAGAATATATGATTTATATAATAAAATAACGATTCTATAAAGTGGAATTATTATTTACCTCTATTTCATCCATAATTTGAAAAGTAAAAATATAGATCATGCATAAGAATGAGATACCATCTCCATAAACGATTTAATTCATTTTTATTTCTCATTAATTTATGAATATATATATATATATATAATATATGATAATTATTTCATTATTATTATTCTTTAGATGGTGTAAACAAGATCAATTTTCATAGACCGGAACTACCAAACTAAAATATGCCTGAAAAACAAATGAGTTATCACCTGGCACAATTATTTTTGTGATGAATTATTACTAAATAGGTGATAAAATATTATAATTGAATAATATATGGTAATATAAATATATATATCTATGGTTACTTATTATATTTATAATAAATATATATTTATTATATATAATGTTTTAATTCATATAATGTGAGCTGATACTTGGGGTAAGGGATTGATGTTCTAATCCCATTTTTTAGGGATTTTTTATGATTGAGTTTCAATTGAGAAAACTATATAATACTTATATGATACATCCCTTAAATTTTTCTTTACCTTTGGTAATTTATTGAGAATAAATTTTTTCATTTCATTTTTCACACTTTATGCACTTAGGATACAAATAGAATGTTTTTAAGGAACACCAACTTTGTTTTACTATTCAATCAAGAATATTTTTTATCCATGACCATGTTTTCTTTAAAAATATATAAAAAAATTATTTTATATTGTCTAATTATTTTTTAAATTCATTTTTTTCAATGATAAAATTTTTATAAAATAATGTAAGAGGAATATTATTTTAATTTTCTAAAAGTGGTAATTTTGACTTTTTACCAAAAATTTGAAATAAATATTTATTTTAAATTACACATCATGAAATAAATATCACACATGGATGTAATATCTATGATTTGAATATTTTGTAAATTTTTATCTGGTTATTTTAAAATAATTGTTTTTCCAAAATATGTTGAAAAATATTTAGAATCTAAATAAATATTTCCAAAATGTATAGTGTATTTTTCTTAAGTAATATTCCAAGTGATATTTTATTATATTTTTTAATTTTGATAAAATACTCTGTTGGTACTTATTATTTATTGGGTATATGATCCAAGTATACCATCTATATTTTTTATCGTAATGGTTTTTGATTATATTAATGAGATATTTGGGAAACCAGTTTATTTTCCATGGGTTACGTTATGATGCTTATGAACCCCATTTATTTTCCACAGGTTATGTTGTGATAAAATATTTAAATTTTTATGAGAACTATTTCCTTTCAAAATATTATGATATATGAAGAATTATTTATGATCACAAGGAGTGGATAATAATAGATTATGATTATGTGAGGGATGGTCCCACAATTTTATATCCCCAAATACATTATTTAAAGATAGATATCTCATGAGATAACATGGATTGGAATGGGGAGTGAACCTATTCCAATAAGGGTCTATGACCACTATGATAGTCTTATGAGTGAACCATGACTATTAATTTTGTGGAATGGGGTGTGAAATAAAAATACTATAATATATTTTTAGTGATCCACGATTGAGGAAATGATTTTATATGATTATGAGTATTCAAAAAACTTATTTCTTGTGATGATGTTATGATCTCATGGATCATGTTAGTATATTTCATTATGATTAAGGTCTTATAAACAACCAATAATTGTTCCATGATTAAATATTATGGTCAATGGTTTTTTGGGTATAGATTTTTAAATTTTAATATCATGTTCTCACAACATATTGTTCATTTTATATTAGTGAGATCATTTATATCTTCCTTATGTTCCCTTTAAAATCATCTAAGCTGAACCTTTTTATGGTTACTTTCCCAATGTTATGAAGATAGTATTCATGAATGGTATTTCAATGAATATTATTATATGTGAAGATATTTGTTTTATATGATGGTAATGTTTCAAAAGATAATAATATGGTGTATATTTTATTTAAAGACACTAAAATTCAATGGCCTTAACCTTGATCGTAATTTTATGTTTTGAATATTTATCTATTGGTTTGTAATATTTGTATATGAAAAGTATGGGTCAATATAGTTATTATTAGGGTATGTTTTAATTAATATTATGAATATTATTATTATATAAAAATGGTGAAAATCATGGGGATATGTATAAGTATAGGATAAAATCTTGAGGTTTTGGTAATAACCAGGGAAAAACAAGGGTAAACCTAAGGTTCCATAGATTTAATAGAAGTTATTTTTATTTAGAAGTACTAGAAATTATTTTCCAGGACTATGTGGATTCCCACTATGATTAATGTTTCTTAAACTATTATACTTTGTTTTAGTCATTGAGTATTACCCAATAGAGCAGGGTTAATGATGAAACTGATGGGAAATGTAATGACTATCTTAGTAAGAAACAAAATTTTTTGAGAGTTTGAATTAAAAATATTTTTCTATTTTTTCAAGAATATTTCAAGCTATGAATAATGTTGATCATCCAATTGATAAAATGAGGGGAAACATGGTGTTATGTCTTTCATGATGCAACATCCACCATCATTTAGTGGCATTTTAATCTATTAGTTGCTGAGAACGGAATTAGTACGAAAAAAATTTATTTTTCACTCATCAAATGTTTGGAACATGAAAAGTATATTTGGTTGATTATAATTTGGAAGAAAAAGTATATCAACGGTTTATTTTTATCAATAACCTAAGGTAATGGGAGGAAATTGACTCTATAGGGTGGATGAGTTTAATATATTATTTTTTAATTAGTAATTTCCTCATTTTCTTCAAAATAAAATAAAGAATGAATTAATTCGGTTGTATAATAAGTATAAAGAATATATTAAAACCTTTGAGTAATATTTTATAATTATTTAGTGGTATGCTTCAAGTATTATCATGTTACAACCCAGGTATAGATAGAATAAGTGTTTTTCATATTTATTAGTATTAATGAATTAAATAGTTAAATTCATCAAGCTATGCAATTCTTAAAAGAAATTGTATTATTAAATTATTTTATTATACGTTTCTATTCAAAAGATAAATTTCTAATTTATATAATTTTAATTTGAAAAAAAATGATTTCATTTCTAAATTCATCATGCACAAATTATCTTAGGATAACTTTTTCAGAATTTTCTAAAAAGGTAAAAAAAAAATTGGTGAATAGTAAATTATAAAAAAAATATAAAATATAGAATCATTTGTGATACCATAAACACATAATTATGAAATATAATATGTCATATCACATTTTTGTTTCATGAATTGTCATTATATTGTACAAACTGAGGATCTTTTAAAGTTTTGTTTCTTAGAAATAAGGTACATAATACATAAAAATTAAAAATATCATTCCAATCCACTTGAAAGGATTCATTATAGGCTCATCCTAAGTACATTTACTTCATCTCATAACCTAGGTACATAAATCAAAGAAATGGGTTAGCATAAGGCTAATTAAAGGAAAATAAGTGAAACAATTTACATGTCATCTTGAAAAATATCAATAAGAACTTGGGGAATATCATAATGGAATGAAAATATAATGTGAGTCATATAATAAATAAAATAACATGAATAATAACTTGTAAATTTTTATGTATCATTTATTTTATACATTTATAAGAATATTACCTAGGTTTTTCACTAAGGTGTTATAAAAATTACCAAGGTTATTTGCCAAGGTATCACAAAACATGTCAACTCTAGAGATTAAATTCTTTACCCAATGAATTGGAGAGCTTCCAGGGAATTCCATTCATATGTCTTAATTAATTTGAGCCAAAAATATCATAATAAAACATTACATAAATAACTCATGGATAATAAAATAAATAGGTTTCATATCAAAATCGTGGTGTTTTAAAAATAGCTAAAAGACAAGATCCTTTTGTCCTTTTAAACCGACAAAAAAGGAATGGGGTTTCATGTATGTTAATACCATAATTAAATAAATAATTTTTAAATATATATGAATACCCCTATAGAAGAAAGACCTTTGGTTATTAAAAATAGAAAATAAAATAATTTCTTGCAAAAATGAGAGAAATTTTGAGAAGTAAAATCGGGAGCATAATGGATATAAAACATGATTTCAGAAAACATTAAAAATAGAGGGAACAAGTATATAACATTCCAAAAATACTCTTAATATAGAAAAAGTACCAAATAAAATGTAAATAAGAACATAATATGAAAATTTTAATGACAGTCCACATAAAAAATAACCTGAAAGGAAAAAGAAGATGAGATTTCCCTTACCTTAAATAGTAACTACTAATACTAAAAGATAGAGACATAAGGAGCTTGAGGAAACCTTAGTACAAATCCTTGGGATTTAATAATATCATATATTCATGGAAGAGGAACTGGGAATTAAATATAATCGAGAAATATTTTGGTATTTATAGCCAAAGTTTGGGAGTTTTTTATTAATTTCCTTAGACACCTCAGTAATACTATTTGAAAACCCATGGGCTTGCCCATTGTATTTTCCCATCGTAACGGCCACTTGGGACACCAATTATCATATTTTAATAAAAAATAGTCTAACTTGATTGTATATTACTAATTACTTCATTATGACATAGTTATGCTATAATTAAACATACGAAAAAACAAAAGCTGTATTTTTACTATTCACGAAAAACTAAAGTATTTTTTATCTAGACATGGATTTATTTTCCTAGAAATCACTAAATTAATGTTTCACCAAAATACCATGATGTTTTCCAATATTTTAACATGTCTCTAAGTTTCTTCCTAATGTTTTCAAATCCAAATTTCAAAAAATAACTAATCTATACTTTGACACCAACTATGGAATCCTGTATTTTTATTACATATCTTTTCATTACATTTTACAACAAAAGGATCTTTTAAAGATTAGTTTCTTGGAAATAAGGTACATAATACATGAAAAAATAAAACATTATTATAATAAACCTAAAAGGATTCATAATATTATCATCCAATTTACATTTACTTCATCCTGTAACCTTGGGACACACATCAATGAAAAGGGTGAACATAAGTCCTAGTAAAAGAAAACAAGTAAAACAGTTAAATGTGATCTTGATAAATGTCATAATAGAGTGAAAAAAAGAACATGTGGAATATAATAAATAAAATAACATGAATCATAATTTAGAAATATGGCTATAAAATTTATTTTATACATTCATAAGCATATCACTGAGGTTTTTCATCGAAGTGTTATAAAAATTACCAAGGTTATTCCCAAAGGTATGGTAAAACATGTCATCTCTATAGATTAAATTCTTTACAAAATGAATTGGAACACTATCAAGGAACACCCTTAATATTTATTAATTAATTTGTTCCACAAAAATCATAACAAAAAATTTAATGAATAACCCGTAGAGAATAAAATAAATAGGTTTCATATCAGAATCATGATGTTTTAGAAAGTGCTAAAAAACAAGATCCTTTTGTCATTTTAAACCCATGGAAAAGGAAGGAGAGTTTCTTGTTTGTTAATCCCGTAATTAAATATATCATTTTGAAATATATTTCAACACCCCTGGAGAATAAATAGGTTTGGGTATTCAAAAAATAATATAAAATAATTTCTTGAAAAAAAGAGAGAAATTTTGAGAAGTAAAATCGGCAGCATAATGGGTATAAAACATGGTTTTAGAAGACACTAAAAATAGAGGCGACAAGGGTATAACAATTATAAATAAATTTTAATAGAGTAAAGGGATAGAATAAAATGGGCAGAACAACATATTATGGTAATTTTAAATACATACCACATAAAAAAAGAGCTTGAAATGAAAAAGAGAACTTGATATTTCCCTTACCATGAAGAGTAACTCCAAAAACTTAAAGATTTATACCTCTGGGGATAAAGGGAAACTTGGTAGGACTCCTTGTGAGGTAATAATATCATATATTTGTGTAATATGAATTTTAAATTAAATATAATAGAGAAATGTGTGGGTATTTATAGAAAAAATGGGGGAGTGTTTTATTAATTTCCTTAGACACCTCAGTAATGCTATTTGAAAAACCATGGGCTCGCCCATGGTATTTTCCGATGGTATTGGAAACTTGGGACACATATTATCATATTTAAATCCACAAGAGTCTACCTGAATTTTATATTACTCATTACATCATTATGACATAGTTATGATTCCATTAAACATACTGAAAAACACAAATTGTATTTTTACTATTCATGTAAAACTAAAGTATTTTATAAAATTATCCTAAATTCACCCTAACCTAATATCGACATTCCGATTTCAAAAAATAAATTTTTTTTATCATAAAAATTAATTAAATATTACAAATTTAACTTTTAAAAATAAAAATACTTAGTTATTAAAAATAATAGCACATAGAAAATGAATAGTGAAATAGTATAGTGAAATTTCTAACACTTAAAAAAATTATTTTGTCTTGTAAATTTAAAAATGAGTGTTTTAATTGTACTATTTATCTAAAATAATAATTATTCACAATACCTTAATTTATTATAATAATTACATCATTTCTAAAAAGTACAATTTGGGTCTGAAAAGTCAATTTATCACATTTGTCTCAACTAAACGTACCCTACCACAAATGAGGGCAAGGGAAGGGCTCGGATTTTATCTATTCTAATAAAGAACTCTGATAAAAGGGGTAATTTTATCAGTTCTAGAAAGAAGCACTGATAAATATACCCTTTATCAGTGCTAATATTAGCGTTCATAAAGCCCCCCCTTTATATGTGCTAACAAAAAAGCGTTGATAAAAAGGCGACTTTATCAGCGCTAATAATAGCACTCATAAAAGATTTTAATTAAAAAATATTATTAATTTATATTAAAAAAATTAATTATATTCAAAAATAATGTTTATATATATACATTAAAAAAATGCATCTTTATTAGGTTTATTATGTTTATGTTTTATTTTTGTTAATTATGTTTATTAGTTTTAGTTATATCGTTATTATATATTTATTATACTATATATTTATAATATTATATATAAAAAATTTAATATATATATATATACAAATACTTTTTAAATATGTATATATATATATATTTCCAAATGATTGTGTCAATTGATGTGTGTGTTATTCTCATGAATATATGTTTATTGTTTACCATAATGTTGGTCATATATACTATAGTACTATATATACCTGGTGTATTCATTCATTTCCTATATATATGAAGATTTATCTTCTCATAAATACATAAAATAAAGATAAATATATTTAAATAAACAATAAGTGTATTTATTATATTGAAAAATATAAATATTTAGTTATATATAATTATTTAATTTTTAAATATATTATATATAATTATAAATATCTATAACTAATTAAATATAAATATGTTTAAATGATTATATAAATACAAAATACTTTTTTAATTAAAAAATATATATTTATTAATACCTTTTGAATATATTTATTTATAAATATATGTATTTAATAAATATATACACAAACAAAGACATATATATATATATATATTTAAATACTTATGAAATTAAAATTCAAAATAATATATCAAATTATATTTATATATATTTAATTATAATTTAAATTATAAAATTATATATATATATATATATATATTCAATTATAATTTAATTTATTAAATTATAATAAATATATTAGTTATATTGAATTGCAAAATTATAAATGTAATAAATATATTGTTTATAATTTTATAATTAGGAATAAATGGTATGTTTTATAAACGCTAATTAAAAAGCGTTGATAAATCTATACTTCATCAGTGCTTTTTTAGCGCTGATAAAGATCAGCCTTTATCAGCGCTTTCAATTATAGAGCTGATAAAATATACATTTATCAGTAATTTTTTAGTGCTTATAAAGGCATGTTTTATCATCCCTTTCAATTTTAGCGGAGATAAATCATACTTTTATCAGCATTTTTTATCTAGTACTAATGAAATTGTCACCGGGTTTTTTAAATTAACCCTAAATTTTTCCTCCTTCCTCCTACAATCAGGCTCTTGTGGAAGTCGATCCCTATTGTCACCATTGTCATTATTCTCTCTATTACAATTGTAGCCACCTCCTCTCCTCCCTCCTCCTCCTCCTCATCCATCGTTGTTGTCGTCATTGTCTCTTATGTCGTCACTGCCTCCTCCCCTCCCTCCTCTCCTACCTCCTCCTCCTCCTCAACTGCCGACTCCTCCACCGTTGCGAACCAAATTTGCATTATGGTATGGATTTTGTTTTTATTTGTACATCATAATTCTTTCTTTTCAATGAACTTTATGAATTTTTATTCTTCATGTGTTGAATCATTTATTGCACAACCACACGCATTCTCAATGATTCTTTTATGGTTAGGATATTTCAAATAATCATTTTAATGGAGATTTATCCCTTCCAAGTGATTTTGTGGAGTACCTAACATCATTTCATGGACTATTCTTAGATCCCCAATTTATTCCCTTAGTATCCATAATCAAATGATCCCTTGACAATAACATTGAGTGGAAAGGTTTTCATCGGTCATGATTTTACCTCCTCCATTATTCGTCTTGATCCCTTATAATTTTTCATATCATGAGAATTCATCATAAATTATGGATTGATGTGTGGGTGTGGATTATGAATGAACAGTGGTATGAATAGGTGATTTTGGGAAAGTGGGATAATGGTAAATGCACACAAGGTGATTTTAAAGTGGATATTTGGCATGGATTTGATCAAGGGATGAGAAATAAAATATGAGGGGGTGGGACTAAGAAAAGTTGATTAGCGGGAAAGACCCTCAAGGGTCCTGGATAGCAATGAGGTTATATATGATGTTATTTTTGGTGATTTAAGGTGTAAAAGGCTTGAACCGTGGATGAATATAAGAATATGGGTGAAGAACAAGACTCCACAATGTGAAATTTAAATGAACACATGTTATGTACCTCCTTATATGTGGTGATATGTTTTTAGGAAATTATAATTATCGCACAACATATGGTTTGGATTAACACACCATGTAGTCTATATAAAATTAACTTCCACTTGCATGAGATTAAGTTGGTAGGATGAGTACATAACTAGACACATGAATTTTAGTTTGAGTACATTTCAGGTATTCCTACAAGACATGACTCAGGTAGTAGTACACACCAAAGGTGATATCCATAGAATAAACCACATGTGTCCACAAAGACACATTGTGTAGTCAGGGACTACATGTCTTGACTATCTATTAGTACACACTAAGTACTCAAGTGGTAATCACACACTTGTATCACCTCAAAAATTCCATGTACCCCGAGATGACATGGATCTATGAATTAGGGATACATTTCACGTACCTATTGGTCTCATAATTTATACACATCATTGTGAAATCTATGTACATTTAATTCACATTAAATGTGAATAGGTAGTACATGAAAATACTATTACTGAGGGGATATTCACTATGTACCCTTACAATACATGCCAGGTTCTTTTTATAACTTTCATGGGTTTTTGTATCACCTAGTTCATATCCTAGAATTAGGTGCATGGATACATCATGTTCATTTACTATATAGAATGCAGTGGTGAGATTCTCTTCAACATCATAGGTGGGATGTGAGGTGATTCATTAAAATTAATCATCTTAATTATGTTGGAATGAAGATGGGGATTGTGTATATTGATCAAATCATTCATGGGGTAGGGTTTTCCCATGGATATGTGCTAATGGAAGCATGTATGTCCCCCATATTCTTCATGAATTTTTTTACTCCTCAACACACATAGAGAACAAGTATCCCAAATCAATCATGGGGTTGGTACTCCCTCAACATTGATGAGGTATTAATCCCCCACACATAGCTAATAGAGTTCAGTACTCCCCCACATATCCATAGAGTTTGATACTCCATCTTCTAAAGAATACTCCTTTATGTGGTGAGGGTCCTCTATTAGGGATTTAAACTCCCTCGACCAAGGTATATACTTCACCGATGTGTTAGTCCATTTCTATATATTTTTGGGTTTTCTCATAACTGGGTAGTTATGATAGTAGGTTTTAATAATCCCTTAATAAAGTTATATCATTAGTTAAGGAATGGGTTCCCCTATAGGTTTCTTGAAAAGTAATGTGATAATTATGGGAAACAAGGTATGGTACTCCTCCGATTTATGTGCATACCTCAATAAAGAGGGGGTTCTCCTTAATAGATTTTGATAGTGTTTTAGAATAAAGTTTGAACATATTAGTTACTTTAAGACTTATAACTTCTTAGGTACCCCTTAGTTTTCTTATATATGTGACTTAAAACAGGGATATCAACTTAAAACTTCATGGATTTTTAAATATATTGAGAATACCTTGTTTCTCATGAGATACAACCTTCATGGATTAGTTCTAGGATTATTGAGTCTTATTCTCATCAATGAGTCTTATAGTGGTAGATAATGTGTCAATATTTCCATGTATTCCTCATGATCATTTTCCTACACCATGGGTTGATCTGAGTTTTTTTTATCTTTACTTTTTGGTTTTAGGGAATCATACTGGATATGTTTATAATCAACCCTATATAGGATTTATTCCCACATGTGATATGTTTAGTCTGGAAAAAATAGGGTTTGAAGGTGGTATTAGTGGACATAGAGATGGTATAATTTATTCAGAGCTAAAGCCTGATGGTACCCAGTAGATCTTGTTAGTCTATGGTGGTGGTGATTAATATTATAGTTTTAGAATAATCTATGAGTCCTTGTATTATAGAGGATCTATCCCTTGTTCTATGTTCATTGGCTTCTATGACCTTGAAATATGTGTAGTATTTATGGTGTTTTCCCTATGTGGTGATGTACAAACTATTAGATGTATCATGATTGTGTTGTATATAGAATTGTTTTATTATATATATATATATGATGTTTCTGATTATTTTATGCACTAGAGGAATGTGTTTGTTATAGGTAGATATTGGCTATGGTCTCTCACGTTGTGTGATATGCCTACTCGGTGAAATCCACAAGCCCCTAGCCTATTAGACTTTGGATTGTGGTGGAACACTCAACTTAATGCTAGTGTATATGGAGCCTGAGGGGGTTGGGTAATTTTAGAGTAATATCGTATTCATTTATTACTAGTGTTTGAGTTTGGATTTTTTAATCACATGAATTGTGGTTTGAGAATTTATGGAAATATTGTTTAGGAGGTTTTGAGTTAGGTTATCAGACTAAGAAGACCAACATAGGTTTGGAAGCTAAGAAATAATTTCTCTTGGACTATGGTAACCTGTTAGTTAGTCTATATCTCTAATACATTGATTACAGGGTAAAGTAAAGTTGATAAATGCATCATATAGTGATCGGTTATGATCTTCCGTATCCTTCCTATTTCTTCTTACATAGATATGATCTAAGGCTCATGAGTTTATCCTATCAAATAAAGTGTGATACATATTAAAAGATAGATTACGTGAAGAGATAGATACAATATGTGCATACTCTTATATTTGGACCTCTTGTTGCAAATTAGTGAGCGATGAGGGGTTTTTGAGACTCAGTTTAGATATCTTTTTGAACCAAAATCTGAATTACTTATAATCCCCTCCATTATTAGTATAGACTTCCTTATAGAGAAAATGGTATATCCTGTTGAGTTGGATAAGACTACCCATATGCTAGATATATTTTATGAGTTCAACTAATAGATTTATCATGTTTTTTAAAGAAATATTGATCTTTAGGAAAAATTGGTTTGGTTAGAGTCTATGAATTTTTCTTTCATCTATTTTAGACTCTCACTCACTAGATTTCATTTTTTTCATTAAGATCCCTATATAACATAGTGATCCATTAGTGGATGATGTTTTTCTAAAACTCATGATATAACTACATTATTGTGGTTTTATTTTGTTCCCTTGTTCAGGATAGTGATTTATCTACAGATGGTGGACCCTTTATAAGGAATATTAATCATGTATGAGTATGCATCGAGGCCCATAGACCTAGAAAGGTACTCATTGGTCATGTTTTAATGTAGAATTTTTCAAGATTAGCGGTTTGGGAGGAGAAATCGATGGAAGTTATTTCTATAAATGGTTGGGTTTTCATATGAAGAATACTATGATGTTTTCTCCCAAGTGAGAATCAATAGTTGAGAATTATTAGTAAAGATAAACCCTTTATATCGGAGTTGGTTAGTGTTTCAACTAATGACAACTATATTGGTTCCATTAATGGACCTCTAACTAGAAGATAACATCAATATTATAGACCCACCTATTGTAGGCCTAATTTCCAACTAGGGTGTTGTTCAGTGGAAGTTTCAATGGTCCAAGAGTAGTTGGAGATGAATTATGCATTGATACATTCCCATAATCACTACCTTTAGTCAGTTCTTTTCAAGAATAAAGTATTTTCATTTAAATATGGGGGAATATACGTATGATGGATGACCATGGTTAGGCATAAATAGGTGTATTTTGGAGTGCAGTTTGAGTACCCTCTTGATAGAACCTTAGACTAGATGTCATTGAAATTAGTTATTATTACTACACCATATGTTTGGGGCTTTTAGACTCCAATGAAGCTCATAGACACACCCTTATAATCTAGAGAATTTCCAATAATGGAGATTGTCTTTCACTCACCCCCAGTAGGTAAAGGGTGATTATACTTAATATAAAAATAGGTCTTTAATGATACTACTCTATGGTAGATGTGACATCTAGTGGTGCCTACCTCAATATATATTAGATACTAATGATAGTACTATGTGGTGTTACACAATTGAGTAAGTGAGGCGAGATCCACCCCCACTAGTGAGTGGGATCTCCTTATGTGTGGTGAGTGGATCCCACCCTCAAGGATTTATAGTCATATAACCGTAAAATGATAAGCATGAATTTATGAACTAAGTGAATAAATGGGAACTTATTCACTATGAATGTATAGGAGTACTTCAAGGATTATGAAGAGAAATCCATGGTTATCCCTTAATAAGAGAATAATGTATACATCAACATTCATTATAGAGGTGACATTTAAGTGTTACTTAGTAGAATGATGAACACCCTTGTAGCCTTTATAGAGAAAATAGAATAAATCCATTCTTGTATTGGTTTAAGGTAGAGCCTATTATAGAATTATAAAATTGTTTCAATGTTATGAACAAAAATAGAAAAATGATATGTGTGTGTGTGATTGGAAAATAAAATATTTTCATTAATTATTATGAACCTAATTGGTTACATTATATAAAGGTATCATTGGGAATATGATTATTGATAAAATAGATGGGTGAATAAACCTAAATACTAGGTATGAAGGAATTTTAAGGTAGATATAATAGGTTTTGTGGATTAAGTTAGAATACATATATTGTTAAAATGATTGAGCGGTTTTGAATGAATAACTCTAAGTGTGGGTATTTACTAGTGTTACATGCCATGAGTCGTATAATGACTCAAAATTCTTCCAATGTGTTAGAGAAGATAAGCATGGATAAAATTCCTTATACATTTACCATAGTTTTTATCATGTATTCCATGTTGTGTAATTGACCTGATATTTCCTATTATTTGAGTGTAATAATTTGATACATATCTAATCTTAGTGAAAATTATTGGATTTTTATTTATAATTTGAACTATGTATATGTTTTTTAACTTCAGAGGTGAGGATGAGATCAATTAAATGGGTTATACTAATGCTCGTTTCCAAAATGAAAAAGATGATAAGAGATCATCATACTGATTTATGATTTAACTCAATAGTGGAGATATCATTTTAAATAATTCCAAAAAATAAACTATGAAACACTTGACTACAGAAGCATAGTACATCACTACATAAAATGTAGTGAATGAAGCTGGTTGGATTAAGAAATGAATCACTAAACTTAGGGTTTCTCCTAGCATTGAGGGATAATTTAGCCTTTACTATAAAAAATATGAAACTATTTCCTAAAAAAAGTGTTATAGATCACCCTAAGTTATCATATCCCAACACTTAAGTCAACCCCCCACATATTTTTTATCCTTGGTTAATTTTTATATCAATTTTTTGTGTATTTATTTTGTTTAATATTAATATCACTAAATCAAATAGGATGGATATGAATAAAGAAAGGATGGATTTCAATCATCTGACAAAAGTCTACGAAGATAGAGTGAAAGAGTTTATCAAGTTTGAAAAAGATCATGCATATGATCCTTCTCAAATACTTTTTCGGTGTTTAAAAAGTTGTTATTAAAGAAAAGTTAGTCTAGTTAATTTGTAAGAACACTTGATCTGTCACAGAATAGATCAAAGTTATAAATGTTGGACTAAATAGGGGGAAAATAGAATATAGCTAGTGATTGGGATAACACTACATTTTATGGATTATTTGATATGATTACAAGCATGGACAATGAAGAATACCATATCAAGAACGTGATTATAGATTTTTATGATGATGAAGATTGTATTAAGGAAATATCAAGGACAGTTGAAGATGAACTTCATGATTTCATAGAATTGTTTGAGTAGTTAAAGAGTTGTGCAAAGATGCCAGTGTATGATGGTTGCACTAAATATTCTGCATTGTCAGTCGTACTGAAAGTGTCCGCTATCAATTTAAAATTGACATTTTAACTCAAAATGTGTCGCTCACTGAAAACCAAGAAAACGTTCCCTGTTTTTATTCCAAATTAAGGACAGAAATGTGTAAGTCCTTTTTGATGAATATGAAGTATTCTCATGTCAAACCGATGAAAAATGCGACTGGTGTGACTCAAATTGCATGTTTTCAGTTCAAAATGAAGTTTTAGTAAAACAACAACTGACATACTGAAAATTGAGGAAATACATTCATAATATTTTGATACTTTAGGAAAAAAATCTATCAGTAATTTGTGACATGTAGGAATCAACTCCACCTCAAAAAAACAACCAATTTGAGAAACTGATTCCTGAGAAAAGAAAATCTTGGGCTAATATAGTTGATGAACAAGAGTCTTAAAACCTTGAAGAGATCCTTCGAAATGATCTTGATGATGATATATTTGGAATTTTATCACATCCCCAGGCAGCCCCTGGAAAATCTGAAACCCCTTTATAGGATACTGTCCTTATTTTAGGCACACCTCTAAAGGAAACAGGCTAGGACCCCACTAAACAGACCTCTCAGAATAAGAATTTAATTCATTATTCTTTGGAAATGGTTCACTCTCCAACTAATGACACTTCTTTTCCCTCTTTTTCTACCACACTGGACACTCAAAGCAGTATTCCTGAAACACGTAAATCCTCACCAGTTAAATAGGATTTTAAATCTAACATGTTGATGTAGGGATATAAAATGGCTTTTCTATCCTCTCCTATCAAGACCCAGGACAATGACAACAAGTCTGAGAAAACTGGGATGGATAGATCCACTACTCTTGATGGAAAATATGCTCTAAAAGTGGCTGAGAACAAAACATTTTCATCTTCTACAGCTCCATGCAAACAGATTGAGCTAGATGCAAATAAGTAGGGTGAGACTATGACTAAAAATGTTTCGGTTTATACTAATACCTCCTTGGATCCCCCTGGTAAATACATGTATAACATGGTAATAATAAAAATTACAACACTACATGCGTATCAACTAGATCAAAGGAATCAGCCTCTAAAAAGAAAGGGGACAGCCCCACAAAAAAGGGGTATAAATGAATGTTCTTTTATAGAACTGCCTAGGGATAGCGAACCCTGACATGGTTAATGTACTGAAATAGATTTATTTTTACTCACACACTAAAACTGTTTTCTATTTCTAATCCCAAAATTAATTTTTCTTCTAGATTTCAGCATGCCTGTCCCCCTAGTTACTCCTTAGTAGGGACTTGCATTAATCACTTCTCAATTGAATCCTTATGGGTTTTTGCTCACTCGTCCCTTCAAAATGTCAATGTTTTTAGCACTTCAAATCAAGATTTTACTTGTGATTACATGTTTGAAAAAACACAAGTTTTCACTACTTTTATCTATTATTATGATAGATATCAGGATAGAAGATCTCTTTGGACTGAAATTACCGAGCTTAGTATCTTGATTTAAAAACCCTAGTTTATTGTTGGGTACTTCAATGCCATTCTAGATGCTAGTGAAAAACTGGGCCTTCCACATGCTTCCATATCCTCTAGGTAATTCAAAGAGTGCATTGAACATAATAACCTTATAGATGTTAATATAATCGGTGCTAAGTTTACATGGTACAGAAATCATTATAATAATAATGTGGATAGCTAACTAGATAGAGCCTCCACTAACAATTTTGCACTTGATAAATGGGACAACATTTCCAGTATCACCCTTAACAGGATTGCTTATTATCACCACCCAATTCTGGTTAGTTTCTCCTACAACCACATAAATCCTAAGTTTCCTTTTATATATAACATTGTCTGGTCTTCTGACATAGACTGTGTGAGAATTATTAAAATCTCTTGGACTAACATGGACACAAATAATGATTCGTTTTCCTATCCTATGAAATTAAAAATGTTAAAAACAATCCTCAAAAACTGGTTTAAATCAAAATCAGATGAAATAGATAATAATATTTCCTCTTTATAAAATATATTAATCAACTTCAAAATCATAACACCTCATCTAATTTTGCTCAAAACTCCCAACATGAAGTTAATATTTCTTCCAAAGTGATTAGTCTCCTTAACTTTAAAGATAACCTCAAGAAGAAAATCTTTAAAACCAAATGGCTGAACGATGGGGATAGAAACACAAAATTCTAAAATGCTCTTAAAAAAGTTAAAAAAAACTTGTAAACCTCTCTCTTATATTCGGGAAGGGGGGGAAACTATTGACACTAATGAAAGCATTTCCAACCATGTGGTCACTCACTTTCACAATATCTTCAATGGACCTAATATTGATAAACATATTTGACATGAAGTTATACCTATTATGGTTACATAAGAGGATAATATTTTACTTAATAATGTTCCATTTGATCAAGAGATTAAGGACGTTGTCTTTAGTCTTAACATAGACGGTGCTCCAGGTCCGGATGGCATCAATAATGGGTTCTACCAGCAACATTGGGATATTATTTAGGATGATGTCTGCCGAATGGTTAAAGCTTTCTTCTCTAGAGGTATTCTTCCTCATGGACTGAACTCTCAATTCCTTGTCCTTATTCCCAAGTCAGAAAATGTTGATGAAATCAATCATTTCAGACCCATCACCCTAATAAATTCACTGTTTAAAATTATAACCAAATTGATTACTAACTGTATTTCTTCTATCAGCAATAGAATTATTTCATGGAATCAATTTGGTTTCATTAAAGGTAGATATTTACAAGATTGTATCTTTTTAGCCTCTGAATCCACTAACCTGTTGAACAAGAAAACCCAAGGCAGTAATGTGTCCATTAAACATGATATTACTAAGGCCTTTGATGCCATTGATTGGAACTTTATTTCTAGAGTGCTTAGAAATTTTAGATTCAATGAGACTTTTATCAACAAAATTGGAACACTCTTTCTCCATTTCCAAATCCATATTTTTAATTTTCTAATAACAATTTTAAAGGCAAAGTGTGAACCTTTACAAAGTCCCAACCAGATTAAACATTCAAGAGATTTAAGACCATCACAAACCGCCAACTTCAAAAGCCAGAAACAAACACGACATCAAACAAAAATAAAATTTCAAAACCCATAAAGAAGCTGTGATGTGCCAACCAAAGCCGGTCCACAGAAAACCATCTTCCACCATCAACGCCACCCATGACACCACAATGCTACTAAACGAAACGACCATTTCAAATTTTGAAATTTGAAATATAGACAGACCATCATCACGCCTCATTTTCCATCCATCTCGGGATGCACACCTGACCCTGAATACATCATCCAAACACACCTCGGTATCCATCATCCCCAAAAACTATCTTCCATCGATGACAACCCATCATATATACCATTTTATCAATCCTTAATCACACTTGTACGCCAAAAAAACATTTATTCAGAGTCGATATACAATGTTCCACAGTAACTGTGAACATCCACTCACCTTCGGAGTCCATCATCACCGCCATTAACAACCACAACGAAACTTCATAGAACAGCATATCGTCTTCAGGGAACCTTCATCCTCATATGGCCAACAAATATGAAACCACTACAAGTCATAAGACCGCTCAAACTAATATCCCAAATCACCTGGGAGACCACCATACAACTCCACCTTGTAGAATTAGAACGCTCATTAATTCAGCTCATATCTCTATTCTTCTAAATGGTATGCCTAGAGGTTACTTCAATTGTTCTAAAGGGGTCAGACCAGGGTACCCACTTTCGGTTATCCTATTCTGTATTTCTGAAGACTACCTTAGTAGAATCATCTCCTAAGCTATTGAAAATGGTAATATTAAGCCTATACCTGCTTCTAGAAATGAGAATGTCCCCTCCCATTTTCTATATGCTAATTATATAAACCATTTTTTAAAGGGGGACAAAATAAACTTAAGTGACCTTAAAGTCATCATCTCTCACTATGAAGAGGTGTCTAGAAAATATATCAACTGGCTGAAATCATTTATTTATTTTTGAAAAAACTATTCCCTTGGTAGGAAAAATAGCATTATGAAGATTCTTGGTATTAAGGAGGGCCCTCTCCTATTTAATTATCTTGGTGTTCCCATTTTTTGGTTAGACCCAAAGTTGTTCATTTATCTGCCATTGTTGATCAAACTCTTTGACATCACTCATCTTGGAAAGGAAAAATCTTTCAATGGTAAGGAGAATTTGTCTTATTAAATCCACAATTGTTTCTAAAGTAGTCTATTCCATGATGATCTATAAATGGTTGTCTAGTCGCTTAAAACACATCAATGTTTCCATTAAAAACTTTGTCTGGACCTGAAGCACTCTGAAAAGGAAATTAGTTACTATACCATGGTCCACTTGTTATAAGCATATTGAAAAAGGAGGTATTGGAATAAAAAACCTCTCTAACTTTATCCAGGCCCTTCAGGCTAAGCTCACGTGGAATCTCATTTATAACAATTCACCTTCCACGGACTTCATTCAGGCTCATTTTCTTGGAAAACACCGAAGCAATACACATAATTATTTCACATCCTTCATATGGCTGTCCATTAAATGTACTTTTAACTCCATTATGGCTAATGCTAGATTAATGGACAACAGAGACTCGAATTTAAATTTTTGGCTTGATAACTGGACTGCAACGCCCTTGATCTCCTTGATTTCTTCCTCTTAACTCCCGATGCATACAAGTGACACCATCAAAAACATCATGAACATGAAAAATGATCCTTTTCCTGAAGAGATTAAAATTATTGTTGAAAATTACCATTTCTCTATTAGTGATGATTTTCTGATCTGGGAACCTTCACATAATGGGATACTTGACTCGAAGAGTTTTTACAAGAATTTGTACATCAATGATATGAACAACTTTAGATGTCTTAATAACATCAATAAAGCTTGGATTAAGCATTCAATATTTATCGTAATTTGACGTACTGCTCATGGTAGGATTCCCACTGACTCTTGTTTACAAACTTTAGGAATCAACCTTTGCTCTAAATACCATATGTGTAATAAACATCATGAAGATATTAACCATCTTTTCCTTTATTGTGATATGGATACTGCTCTTTGGCATTATATCTTTGAAATATTTGAATGCAATTGGTTGTTTTGTAGTTCTCTAATCTCTCAGGTTCAAAGATGTTTGGAGACATCTGACTCTCAACAAATCAAGAACCCTTTTGTGGTAGTGATTTCAGAGCTTATGCATGTGATCTGGTATGGTAGGAATGAATATAATTTTTGCAACAGTTCTTTCAATTTTAATGCAGGTAAAATGAGAATTCTTATCGCTACTTAGGAGGTAGAATCGATACAGAAGGATCAGTGTAACAACTCAGTCAGAGATTTTGTGATTCTGAGATGTCAAGGGATTTTAGGTAAGTATCCTCACCCTAAATGCATGCTTGAAGTTTTTTGGAATCCCCCCCCCCCCCTACAGGATGGATCAAAATCAACGTGGATGGTGCCTCTAATGGAAACCCAAGACCAGAGGGTTGTTGAGCCATCTTCATAAATCATCTGGATCAAGTTCTCGGTTGCTTCTACGGATCATGTGGTATTGCTACCTCCCTGGAAGCCAAGATTCTCAGCATCATTCCTACGATCTCATTTTCCAAGCTGCACAACTGGAACTGCATATGGATGGAAAAATAATCCTCTACTATCATTCAGGAAATATGGAATGGTACCATCCCCCTAGCTTGGAAGTTCACTTCCCACTAGATTGAATGTATGCACTCACTCTCCTCCCTCAGCTTCATTGTTACGTATGCTTACCGAGAAGTGAATAGAATTTTTGATGCCCTTGCCAACATGGGCGTCGATAAGGACACTACTTGGAGAGTTGATCTTCCCCCTGAACATCTTCCACTTTATATTTAGGATGTAAACAGGATGCCTCCCTTTTGACTCGTGTAACCCCTTTCTTTTATATAATAAATTTTGTGTTTTTTTCTTTGATCAGAACACTACCTTTTGAAAAAAAAAACCACCTCAATTAGATGCACGGTGTCACTGGTATGACTCCAAATGTGTCTTGTTATTTAAAATTAACATTAATTCGAGTGAAAAAAGAAAAATAACATAATAAAAACAAATAAAATACATTATTATTGTTTTGATACTTTATTAAAACAATCCATGAGTTAGTTGTGATGTGTAGAAATATTCTCTACCTCAGTCCGATGAACTGTGTCTTGTTATTTACAATTGACATTGATTCAAGTAAAAAACACAACTAACATACTAAAAACCAAGAAAATGAATTCGTATTGCTTTGATACTTTATTAAAATGATCCATGAGTAAGTTTTTATGTGTATAAATCAACCCCACCTCAATCTGGCGAACAGTGTGACAGGTATGACTAAAAGTGTCTGCTATCAGTTTAAAATTAACATTTTAACACAAAACATGTCACTCACAAAAAACTAGGAAAACGCACTCTGATTATATTCAAAATTAAGGAAAAGTATTCGTAAGTCCTTTGTAACATGTATGAATCATTATCACGTCAAAATGACACATAATGTGACCAATATGACTCAAATTGGATGTTTTTGGTTTGAAATGACATTTTTTGTAAAAAAAACACAACTAACATAATAAAAACTAAGGAAATGCATTCTGATTGTTTTGATACATTAGTAAAATGATCCATTAGTCATTTTTGACATTTAAAAATCAACCCCACCTCAATATGATGCACGGTGTCACCGGTATGACTTTAAATGTTTCATTTTTATTAAAAATTTACATTTTTCAATGTATTCTTCATATTATTGTTTAATTTATTTATTTATAGTATTAATAACTTAATATTTATTTTCTTATATAAGTGGAACCTTTTTCTCAAGTTGGGATGATTTTTTCAATGACTATTACTATCAGAGGAATGTTTTTAAAGGGGATCACAGGCATCAAAAGAGACAACATTAATGTTTTTTGCTATTTTTAGAATATTTGTAAATGTAATTTTATAAAATATAGTTCAAAATGTATATAGAAGTGTTTTTTTGGTATATACCAAGAGTGAATATTTTTTTATTCATGATATCAATTAAATTTATATACCATTTTTTTCCAAACTTTTGTGTGTGCTTTGTGTTTTTCATCATTTTCATCATGTATGTGGTTATTTTGTATATATATAATATGAGTGGTAATTTTTTAGTAGTTTTTTTCTGGTTTGTGTAGGTTATTTTTTATGGTATGATTATTTTGGTTAGATGTTTATTTTTTTGTAGGTTTTTGGGTGTGCTATTATACAAACAGCAGGCCCAAACAGGGAAGCCTTTATTAGCTCAAGTTGAAGCGCTTATAAACGGGGAATTTATTAACGCTTTGAATAGAGCTGACAAAGGGGGGATTTATCAGTCATAAAAATAGTGATGATAAAGGACCCCCTTTATCAGTGCTTTTTTAGTGCTAATAAAGGGTACCCCCCTTTAATAGTGTCTGATTAATAGGGATTTTTAGCATTGATAAAGGCCTTTTTTAGCGCTAATGAAAACCTGTTTTATGGTAGTGATATATTTTATTAAGAAAAATTATTCTTAAATTTGAATATACCATTATTGTTCATAGTTTTAATAATCCAAATTAATACATTATGTATTATGTTCTTCAGAAATAAAAATTAATTCTATGTTCTTTTATTTTAAAACATAATAAAAAAATTGTGTGGAAATAGATCCATTAATAAAAGAAGTACATTGTTTCAGACATTACATAAAATTTATTAAAATTATAGAATGAATAAAATATGATATTTTAATAAAAATATTGTACAAAAATAATTCATAACTTGTAAATTTAATTTTTTTTCATGATAAATATAAAAAAACATATTTTTACCAATAGTTTCTAATATTAGAGTTATATACCTTGAATCTTAAATAAATTATTGTGAAATGCTTGCACAATATAAGAAAATAAAAGTTAACAAATTAAATAAATTTTCTTGACATGGATATGGGTAAATATAAATAATGAATTAATCTAAAATATTATACTGGAACTAATTTGTAATGATCCGAAAAACCCCATAATAAAATAAAAACTTATCATCAATGTTTTATCAAATCAAACATCCTCATATCAAAAATAAAAATGATATATGGGACCATTTAAACTTATTTAGGTTAATAAATACCATATAATCTCATTTCTAGAGTATAAATACCATTTTAAAATAAATATACACAAGTTAACCATCCATGAAACCATGAAATGAACTCTCCAAAAATTGAGAAATTGATCTTTATAACTCATTAAAATATCCATAAATGAACTTAATAAAATTATAATGAATTATATATATGTGGAAGAGGTTCTTAATTAAGTAATTAATTAATATATTTTTATTATCCAATATATGATTTGAATTTGTTAAACACGTTCATATATAAGATAGGGGACTTTCCTTTAAAAATACTTTTTAATATATCTTCTCCAAATATTCAAAAATATTATTTTTATTTAACGGAATGACTGACTTATCCCCCTTTCATGAAACCATAATGTTTTCAATCTTCCTTTACATGATTACACTTTTATTTTTAAAGAACAATTTTCTTTTGTAAGTGTTCAACTTTAATTCAAAATAATGTATTTTTGTCAAAGTATGTTTTTATGACGTAATATTTCAATTTATAGGATTATGTTTGGGTTCTTGGTAATTTTTTATGATGAAAAGTGGTTTTTTTAAAAAGAAAATATAAGTGGGTCCATGATATCTCTCCAATTCATTCAGTATTTTAGAAGTTGACCATAATGGTTATTACAAGTGTAACTGTGATGGTTAAATTCAAGTATAACTGTGAGGGTTATTTTATAGTATCCATGAAGGTTAAAAATAATATGGTAGTTGTGAGTATTTCAATCATAAGTATACATGATAATAAATGATTCCCATTTTACCTAAATTGTTTATTTATTCTTGAAAGGTTTTATGGAAATATCATTTTTTAAAAACTAAGGTATATTTAACTCTTAAGGGTGAGAAGTATATCTTTTTGGAAATGATTTCATGTGTTTATATGTATTTATATACTAAGACTTTGTTTCATTTTTTATATTCCTTTCTGTGTTTTTATTCTCATTCCATGTCGTAAAAATAATTTCATAGGGTTTAAGGATAGTTATGTGATAATAAGATTCTAAGATAAATATTATGGATATTTTTCAAGGTAAGAAATCGTGTTTTATTTAAAAGGATTTAGTTTTATGGGTAAAATGAATACTATATAGAATATTAAACTTTTAATGTATGGATTTACTATATAATTTTTTTCCATAATTTTCTATAATTTTAAACCTGAATAGATCCTCAAATGTAAGAGAATGATTCTTGAATTAAAAACTCAAGATTATGTAATGTTTAAGGTCGAGTCCTTATAGTTGTCATCAGAGCATAATTTAGAGAACTTTAGTGGTTTATATTATATTAACTGAATATCATTAATGATTTTTGACTTCATGGTTATGTTGAAATAATACATAATTTTAACATTACCATGTTTCTCAATCTAAATTATGTATATTAGGAATGGTTTTCCATAGAATAAATAGGGAAGTTGAATTAGGAACGCACTGAGAGGATGATATCCTCTTGAATCCGCCACAGGGAATGGTGGGTATTATAACTGAGAAATTTTTTATGGTAATTTCTTAGTTGACGTATAATATAAATAGTGGTGGAATCCATGTAATAGAATATCCATAGCTACTATAAAGAAACATAATGGCAGTGCATCATTTTATGAGGAAACACCCTTCTAATTTTTGTGGGTCTTATGACCCCGTGGTAGCTGGTGCATGGATTAAAGCCCTTAAAATATATATTTTATTTCATACAATTTTCATATAGTAAAACATTTTTTCCTAATATTTATCATTTTTAAGGTGAAGTTGACCAGTGGTGGTTAATGGTCAATAATATTAGAGAAAAATAAAATATGGATTCCTTGGAATGGGATAAATTTAAGAATATTTTCCTTGAAAAATATTTTCCTAATGTGGTTAGAATTAATATGGAAAATAAATTCCTAGAATTCATAAAAAAAGAAGGAAGATTCAATGTCCCTGTATAAAGAAAACTTTACTTGACTATATAGGTACATTTTAAATCATATCTAGGATATTGATAGTAAAATAAATCATTTTTCCTTAATATTGAATCCAGTATTTTGATGGGAATTGGATTCCTATGAATTAAAAAGCTATGAGAAACTTCCTTAATGGGTTCAGATGGTAAAAATGGAGTTTTTTAATGATCACATGTACTTTGAAAATAAACAGAACAAAAGGTTAAGATGGCAAGAAAAGGGTAAGAATCAATCAATGAAATCTGAAGGTAATAAAATCTAATTTCCATTTTTTGAAAAGTTTGGTCATATGAACCATGTGTAATGCCTTAACAAATTGGGTAATTTATTACAATGTGGAAATTTTGGACATGTAGACCATGATTATAATTAAAAATATCATAGTTTTGGTAATTTCAATTCTGATAAGAAAACTATAAAGTTTTATAAATGTGGTGATATAGGGCATTATGAATATACAGTCCCAAAGAGGGAGCTGAATGATAGGAATCAGCAATACTATAATAAAAAAGGTGTGATGAAATCATTTGAAACCACTTTAGTGGATGTTGGTCCACCAAATGAAGTGGTATCAGGTATATTGTTTTTTACTCAAATTATGTGAATGACTTGTTTGATATAGTCTATACACATTCCTTTATATTGGGAAAATTTTCTGGTAAATTATAAATTTCACATCAAGAAATGGAAACATAACTTATGGTGAAAACACCAAGGGAAATATTAAGGAAAAAGGAATTATATTAATCTTCATATTGTTTTATGTGGACAAACATTACTTGTAAATATTTTTATTTTCCCTTAGTAGATTTTGATTTTATTCTAGGTATTGATTTTCTTTCTATTTACCATTCTAAGATAGATTATAGAGCTAAATTAGTTTTTTTTCAAATTGTTCCAGTTTGTACACAAGAATGAACCCATACCATTGATAACTTATAAGGAAGTTGAGAAAACTATTAAAATATAAAAATGAATTTATCTTGTGCGTATTTTTGAAAACAAGGTAACTATTCATATTAATGACGTATTTGTGGTAAATGAATACATGGACGTTTTAACCGATGAGTTAATTTTTCTATACCTGGTCAGAAAGTGGAATTTAATATTGACTTAATTATTCATGCTAATCAAATTTCAAAACCCCCTTATCGAATGGCTCAAGTGAAACATCAAGATTTGAAAGATCAATTATAGTACTTTCTTGATAAAGGTTTTGTTCATCCTTGTACTTCACCATGGGGTTATCCTATTTTTTTGTCACAAATAATGATGGTTTCTTGAGGATTTTAATTATTTATAAATACTTGAATGAAATTATTGTTAAGAATAAGTATCTATTTCCTCATATCAATGACTTTTTTGATGAGCTCCAAAGAGATCAGAATTTTTCCAAGATTCACTTGAGATCTAGGTACCATCAGCTGAAGCATAAGAAAAATGACATTCCAAAAAATTTATTCCATACTATATATGGTCATTATGATTTTTTAGTTATTACCTTTGGTTTTAAAAATTCTCCCTCATTATATAAAGATCTTATAAATAGAATATTCAGTGAAAATTTGGATAATTTTGTATATTTTTAATGATGATATTACTAGTTTTTTAAAAATGGTATGAGTATAATGAAAAACATATAATGATAGTTCTATATGACCTCAAATAAATAAGTTGTATGGAAAATTTATTTAATTTTGTTTTTGTTTTAATAAATTTATTTCCTTGGGAACATTGTCAATAAAAATGGTATAATAATTGACCTTGTGAAAAAATGTTTTTTCATGAATAGAAAAAACCTAAAAGTGTTACTGAGATTAAATGTTTTCTTAGATAAGAAGGCTATTACTAGTGGTTTGGTGAAAAAATTGCACATTTATCTAGTTTTTCATCTAAGTTAACTCGAAATAGTTAAATCTTCCAAGACAAAATATTATGATTATTTTTTTAAGGAATTAAAAATAATATTGGTGAATGCTCTATATTTGGCGTTTCCCTTGATAAATTTTGATTTTATTATCTATAGTAATTCTTAATTGATGGGACTTGGTTGAATTATGATGGATAATGATCAAGGAATGTCTTATGCTTCCCAAAAACTAAAACCTCATGAGTCAAATAATCCGACCCATGATTTGGAATTATTTGATGTTTTTTTGTTTCTTAGAAATTTTGGACACATAAATTATATGAATCCAAGTGTGAAATATAGATTATCATGAATGTTTAAAGTATATATTTACTCAGAACAAATTGAATATGAGGTAGATACAATGGCTGGAATTGATAAAGTATTATGATTTAAGGATTCACTACCATCTTAGAAATGAAAATAAATTGGTTGATGCTTTCATTTAGAAAGGTAATTATATATTAACCATTTTCCATTCATAACATGACCCTTTGATAAATTAATTTAAGAATCTTTCCCTAGAATTTTTGGGTGCAGTAAATTCATATATTTTGTTTTCGGTTTTAGGGAAATCATCTTTGTCTTATAAAATTCATAAAGATCAAAAGGAAGACTGTGAGTCATAGAAAAAATATAGAATTGGTTAATAAGGGTAAGTTTCTTGAATATATAGTTGATAAATAATGTTTCATGATATTTTGAATGATATTATGTTGTCCTTATGATTCCATGATGAAGAGGTAATTTTTATGTGACGCTCAGTTCTCACGGTTTTTTCATTCATCCAGGAAGTACCAAGATATTAAAAGTTCTTCATGAGTATTACTGGTGGGATGGAATGAAAAGAGATATTTTTTACATTAGCCTAATATTTTTATCAAGTCAATATTTAAAAGTATAATAGAAATTACTAAATGGGGTGCTTCAGTATTTTCTAGTTCTAGAGTAGAAGTGGAAAAATATATACATGGATTTCATGGTTTGAATACCAATGACATCTCAAGGTAACAACACAATTTGGGTTATTTTTGATCAGCTAACTAAATCTGCACATTATTATTCCATTCAATATACTCAATATTTATATCAACTATCTCGACTGTATCATAAGTAGATAGTCAAGTTTTATGGATTTAATATCTCTATTGTATCTAACCAAGATCCAAGGATTAATTTTATTATTTTGAAATTCCCTCAGATGTTTTTGGGAAATGAAATATATTTTATCAAAGAATTTCATTCTCAATCTGATGGACAATATAAATGGAAAATTAAAATGTAGGAATAAATTATGTGTGCTTGTTCATTGTATTTTTAGGTAAGTTGTGATCAATTTCCATTATTAGTTTATTTTTCTTATAATAAAATTTTTCATTCCATTATACAGATAGAACCATTTAAGCCATTATATGTAAAGTAGTGTTGAACACTATAATTTTGAGATAAAGTGGGTGAATGGAAGTTAATTGGACAAGAATTTTTAGACAAATTTGATGAGAATTTGAAAATGATTCAACATCATGTGAGGGAATCTCACAGTAGGAAGAAACATTATATGGGTAAAAGGAGGAAAGACCTTCATTTCAAGGTAGGTGATCATGCTTTTCATAAAATATCTTCATGGAAAAGTGTAATGTATTTTTGTGGATAGGGGAAGTTATGTCTCTAGTTCATTATACCTTATGAAATCATATATAAATTTAGACCATTTGTGTACCGAGTAGTGTTTCCTCTGAGTTTATCCTAGGTACATAATGTTTTCATGTATTAATCTCAAAAATGTATGTTCCATATTCATCTCATGTTTTGATTCCTAAAGTATTTTAGTTGGAAAATAAACTTTCAAATTAAGAAAATCATATTCAAATTTGTGATCGTATAGAGAAAGTATAGCAGAACAAGGTAATTCACCATGTTAAGGTTCTATAGAGAAACCACACAATTGAAAAAGAAACATGGGAATCTAAAAATACTTTGAGGGAAAGGTATCCCCATTTTTTTAATATCTTAATATATTTTGGGGATATAATTTTCAAAGGGGAGATAATGTAACAACCTAAACACTGATATAATAATTTGTGATTATATTTATAAGTATTATAGAATTAAGTAGTTAAATTCATTATGTTAAGAGAATTTTAAAATAAATAGTTTTATTCAAATAATATATTATATGGTTATATTTAAAATATTAATTTACAAATTATAGAATTTTAATTTGACAAAACTATTTTCCATTTTTATGAAATCATGTCTAAATTATCCTTGGATTAATTTTTGAGAGTTTTCTAGAAAATATAAATTTATGGTGAATAGTAAAAAATATTATTTTTTATAAAATATAGTATTTCATGTGAAACCATCAAGAAATAATTATGATATAAATTTTATTAAACATATGGAATGGCTAATTTATGATATTGTAAAAAAATATTCTACAAAAATAATTCAAAACATGTTATAATTTATTTCTTAATAAATATAAAAAATTATTTTCAATGTCAATGCAGTCCCAATACATTGTTAGATAAGTCCAATTTGGTGCCTTATAAAAAATAATTGAGTTATAAAAAACTTCATTGTAAGAATTTTTTATAATGTATTATGTTTAAAATATGTTTTTGACAAATAGTTTTGAAGTTTAGAGTTACATAACATGAATATTATATAAATGATTATGTAATTATTGCACAAGGTAAAAAATGAAAATTAAAAAATAAAATTAGTTGTATTGAAAATGGTATGTGTAAATATATATAATGAACATATATTAATGACTATATTGAAACTAATTTGTGATGGTCATAAAAACCACTATAATAAACTATAAAATTATCATTAATGTTTTTTCAAATTAATCATTATCATTTCATAAATAAAAAATGATTTATGGGGCCATTTAAACTTCTGGATGTGAATGAATACCTTAAAATATCACTTCTTGAGTATTATTACAATTTTACAAGAAATATAGACAATTTAACCAATTGTGAAACCAGGATAATAATTCTCTTGGAATGGTAAAATTTATCTTTATATGTCATCTAAATATCCATAAATAAACTTAATAAAATAATAAGAAATACAATATATGTGTAGGAGGTTCTAAATTAAGTAATTAATCAATATAATTTGATTTTATAGGATTTTTAGTGCAATTTTAGAACACATTCAAACATAAGGTAGGGGACTTTCCTTTAAAAATCCCCTTTAATGTCTCTTTTTATAAAATTTGAAAAGAGTATTTTTTTAATTGTACAGTATGAGTATCTTTTCTTATAATCATGATTCTTTAATATTTTGAGGCTTCCATTAAAATATTACATGGATATTTTCAAATTAAATGTTTTTCTTTGTGAGTGTGTGACTTTCTTTCAAAATAAGGAATTTACTTCAAATTATATTTTTATAATTAAATCCTTCTTCTTTTTTTATTGTGCTCTATTACTTGGGAATTGTTTATGATGATGGGTGGTTCCAATATAAACCAAAGATGGGTGAGTCCATAATATCCCTCCAATTCATTCAGTTTTTTAGAAGATAAATGTAATGGTTAGTCCAGGTGTTACTGTAATGGTTACATTAAAGTACAAGATTATTTTATGGTATATGTGAGGGTTTCAAATCATACAGTATCCATAAGGGTTAAAATAATAAGAAAGTATAATAATAAATGATTCCCCAAGATACATAAATGGTTTATTTATCTTTTCTATGTTTTATGTAAATATCATGTTTTCAAAAACTAAGTTATAAGTTACTCTTAAGGGTGATAAGCATATCTTTGTGAAAATGAAAACATGTGTTTATAATTATTCATGAAATAATCGAATATTCCCTTTTTTATGTCTCATATTGTGATTTTTTTGCTCATCCTATGTTTTAAGATGTTTTTACAAGGTTCATGGATGGGTAAGAGAAAAAAAGAAGAAATGCAGAATATTGTGAATATTTTTCTGGAAAATAAATCATGTTTTATATTAAATAGTGTTTTTTTGTTGGAAAATGGATATTGTGCCAAAGTTTCAACATGTAATGTATGGATATAGTATGGAATTTTTTTTCCTAGTTTTCTAAAACTATAAATCTAAAAAGATCCTAAAATTTAAGAGAATTATTTATTCACTTAAAAACTAAAGATTATGTAATATTTAAAGATGACTACTTATATAAAATTCAACCTGAAAATAGGCATGGTTGATTCTTTAGTGGATTAAAACCGAATCCATAAATTTTTTTATCCATATATTACTTTAGTATTAGTGAACTAACTGATTTATGTACATTTAAAAGTGGTGATTTATATTGAATTTACCAATCAATATCATTATTTTTATAGGTTAATAATGATTTAATAAAATGGAAATTATAAAAACCATTGAGGGAAGTAGATGATAGTTCATTTATGCACAAATTATAGAAATAAACCTAGATGAAATTAATTAAAGGGGACTAGTAAATTTTTTTATTTTTTGGAATGGAAGGTCACCAAGAAATAAAATATAGAATAAGTGAGATGATGGATATATCTAATGATGGAGAGAGATAAAAAAAGAATGAACCACTCACATGAGAGTGTTTCAAATGAAATAAGCATGGGAATTATTCTAACCAATTCTCAAATTAAAATTTTAATGATGATGATCAATTACATTAACCTCTTAATAATATAAAAAAATCAAAATCTCATGGATGTACTATTTTTAATGTGGCGAATGATAATTAAATGTTTATGGTATATTTACCATACACTCTGGAACTGATAATATCTTATTTGATTATAGAACTACTAAATTTCTTATATCTTAAGAAAATTCTAAGTGTATCATAATGAAATCAAAATGATTAAATACTGAATTATTATTGAAAATTCTTAATGGTACTATGATCACATCTCATGTATATGATGTATCTCTAATTGAAGTTTATGGGAGTGTTCTTTATATAAATCTTATTATTCCATTATAATTGAATTTTATGTTATATTAGGCATGGACTGGCTTTCATTACATAACTCCCATATAACATTAAATGTAAGGGAAGTTGCATTTGATATTTCAAAACAACATATTATGGTCCATTAAGGTGATGGTAAATAAAAACATCCAATGTAAATTAAATCCATTATATGAGTCCTGATTCCTATTAAAATGGTTTTTTATCTTAGATTTTTGGGTATAAAATAATAATAAAATATTTTCCTATTGTATGATAGTTTTTTGATTTATTTCAAAAAAAATCTTATTCTTCCATTGAATTGTGAATTTGAGTTTCCAATAGAGTAAATTCTTGGTGTTAAACCTATTTCAATGACACCGTATATAATTCCACTGATTTAGTGGTAGGAATAGAAGAGGAAACACTAAGATAATATTTATAAGGGATTCATTTGACCATGTTCATCATAATGGGTTGAACCTATTCTTTTTATTAAAATGAATGATAGATCAATGTGACTCTACATTAATTATTAGGAATTGAATAAGATCATAGGCAAGGACTAATATCCTATTCCCTGTATTGATTATTTTTTTGATCAACTATGATGAGATAAATACTTTTCTAAAATTTACCTTTATTCTAGATATCATCAATTGGTTTACATGAAGTAAGATAAAAAATAATTTTATACAAAATATGGACACTTTTATTTATAGGGATTCAATTTGGCTTACTGATTCCCTAGTTATATTTTTGAATTTAATGAATGGATTCTTTAAATATTACATTGAGTATATGGTGTTTATATTTATATATGTTATTTTTATGAATTAAAATCATATGATCATGAATATAATTTGAGGACTGTACTAAATACCCTTTAGTAAATATATTTCATATAAAAAATTTACCATGAGTAATTTTTAGCTACCAAATGTTTCATTTTTTGGGTCACATAATTTCCATCTATGTTATATCAGTGGTTCCATCATATTTAATTTTTTCTATAAAAACATATTATCATTGTAAACATTTTCCCTTTAGAAAACTATTTTCTCATCAAGTCTGCAGGTTTAATTTTAAATAAATATTTTCCACTTCAATGAATGGAATTTGAAAAAATGGATGAAATCTTTTTAATATTAATAATTTATTTTATATAATAATTTCAAGTTAATTTTAGTCCATATTAATTTTTGAAACATAAAAAATTAAATATCGTTCTTAACATTAAAATGGTTTTTTAGGGGTAAACTAAAATGATAAGTGGTAAAATAACCTAGATACTTGTTAAAAACCCATTATATGGAAATATTTTAATAATATAAAATCAATTTTTATGAAATGGACTATTTTTTTATATTTTAGGAATGTGAAATGTGTGGGTGCACTTTATTATTTTCAAAAATTCATGTGTTTCCTCTCCCACACTTATAAAAGGCCACCCCTCTCCACTTATAAAAACTCATTTGATTAGGCTATAGGATTCTAAAATATATTCCCAAATCCCCTCCAAAATTCCTATAGGAAATATTTTTATTATTAAATCCTCCTAATAATACTAAATATTTAAATATAAAAAGTTCTCCAAAGAAGAAGTAAAATTCTTAAACTTGTGTTTTTTTTATTTCTTCTTCCATATCTTTCAAGTATTTTTCAGGTATTATAACATAATAATAACAAAATCTCCCGTATACTGAGATGTTTCTATTTTTATTCCATAATCTATATCCATATCTACTTTAAATTATCAATGAACCCACCGCTCGTGTGTATGACAGACAACCACCTCTTGAATCGATGTTATTCATTTTCCATCACCACCTCTCACAAATGAATATAATGGAATATATAATTTTCATATAATATATTTATGGTATTATAATAATTATTTAATTATGATTCAAATATTCTATCTGTATTTGTATTCAGTATGGGATACAAAAAGATCATTCTGGTGTATAGGGGACTACTGTCTTGCGTATTAATGTGATTCATTTCTAATTAACACTTTGTGTAGAAGATAATTAGGGTAAATTTAATGAATATATGTCATATATTTGAAATAAAAATAATTTTTTGTAGGTGATATATTATTTACAATTATTCTATTTCATCCTTTGAGAAAATGTAAACAATGATCATGCATTCGTGCGGCCTTCCATCTCCATGAACGTTGTATTTCATTTTAAATCTATAATATTAATGGAGTAATATAAATATAAATATAATGAATATATATGATAATTATATCATGGTTTGAAATATTCAAACTATGTAATCATGGTCAAATTAAGAGGACTAAAAATAAAAAATCATAACATACAAAAAAATCAAATCTATCATTGCCTGAAACGTGACTTTAACATTAAATTTTCAATAAATGTGTACTAAAAGATCATAAGAAAATCATATATTTTATGATTTATATTTAGGTTTTAAAATATATTTTTAATAAAAACATATTTATTACAAATTAGGTTTTAATGTGTACAATGGATTCTGAGTCTTAACATAAATGATTTTGTTTTAACTTGTCTTATTTAGGACATATGTTATGTTATAAACCTATATTCATTTATGAGGTGTATATGAGGCCACATAGACAAAATATATCATGAAACTACTTATATTTGTGATATTTAGAGTTTTTTTTATTTTATTTGGTAATGGTGTGTCCAGGGTTTCTAAAAATGTTGTTATAATTGTTTAAATGTTCCTATTGGATGTTTTAAAGTCATTTTTAACCATTTTTATTACTTAAAAATAAATATATGGAATGTTAATGTCATTTTCAAAAAAAAATCCATTTTGATTTTACTAAAAAAACAAAAGAATTATTTTTATAACATGTTTTAAATTTACCACTATCATGACCACTCAATGTTTTAAATACTCATTTGTAATTTTCAATGTTTAATTTCAAAGAAATTTTTTTTGAAAATATTTTCTGTGTTAAAAATGTTTTTTCAAATTTGAATGTATATTTTTTTCAATAATTTTTTAAAATGATTTCAAAACCTTCCTTTATAAGTTTCAAAGGTTATTATAAAATAAAAATGTTTTGAAAATGTTTTTTGTCTTAAAGAAAGTGTTTTTTTAATGTAGAAATTATATTTTTATCATGAAATGTTGAGAATGATTTTTAAATAATACTTTTTTATTTTTTAATATTATTTTCCAAGAAAATGATTTCAATAATATTTTATACATTTATAGTTTTAAAAAAATTCAAATAAATTTTCTTTTCCTAAAGAAACATTCCAATTTATTTTTTCCTTATAAATCATTTTCCATATAATATTACATTCTTTGATGTAAATTATACTTTACTTGGGATAAAATCCAAGGATAAATTTATTATTATTTCTTTAAATGGTTTTTGTTTGTTATGAAAAGATGTTTATGAAACTTCTTCCCTTTTCAATGGGTCATGTTTTTATGATTTGATGAAATGTTTATAAAAACCATTTATTTTCTTAGTTTATGATATGATGACAATTTTATGATCTTTTGGAACACATATATATGATTTTAGTTATGTTTTGGGTGGTAAATATATATTACTCTAATGAATTTGGTAATGATTAATGTTTTATGAGCTAATAGGGTACATGATAGGTTATCCAAATCCTGAAAATAGGGTAAACAAGAGGTTATGTCAAGCCAAAAGTAGGTACATTAGTGGTTATCCCAAGCCTAAAATGTTTTAAATGTCTTGATTGATATGCATGAAATAATATTTCATATTCTAATGTGTATTCCATAACTCTATGTCATATTCCAGTTTCATTATCTAATGGATCATGTTAATTTATTTTATTTTGATTCATGTCTTATAAACTATCAATTTTTATTCCATGCTCACCATTATAATCTATGATATCTTGGGTATAGTTTTAAAATGTCATTCTCATGTTTTCAAACCCATATGATCATGTTATTTTGATATGTCCCTTGTTTTCCCTTACTGAGAATCATAGATCACCCTTTATTATGTTTCCTTTCCCCTAGATATTAATAATGGTATTATTTGTGATATGCTATGAAGGGTTATAGTTGTGAGGAAACTAGTGGTAGATGACGTAGCTCAGTTATGGACCATCTATTTTTGTATCTGAGTTCCCAAAGGCAGTAGATCTTAATGATTCTCAAATGAATCATTATGTTTTTTAATTATAATTATTCTACTAAGATGTAATATTTATTTATGATAAGTTTGGGTCTATACCATTGGTATTAGATAATGGTTTAGTTATTCCAATAGAAACTATGGTAAAAAACATTATTGAGAACTATGAGGTTAATTATATGTGTAGAAAAATATCTTATAATTTTAGTGAGAGATAGGGAGAGTATTTTACAAGAAATATTATCCATGTATGGATAACACAAGTGGATGTGGATCTAGTAAATATGTACCTATGGGTAATAACTCTGAAAAGGCCACATTAATTTAGACTCAATCATCACAACATTCATGAAAATAGGCCTTGATTCACATCTGGTTTGACACTCCCTGGGGATATTTTTTGGAATTTCATAACTCTATACAAACCATAATGATGGATTTAAATATATGATGACAATGAACATCCTAGTTTAAACCTAAGGTTTCAAATAATGAAAATTATGTGTCAAGATTTTGAAATAAAATAATTTTTTTCCCTTATTATGTGGATTCTCTATAATGAAAGTGTTTCTCACACTATAATTTAGGTTTTTATTCAATGGATGGATCCTAAATCAACCACGTTACTATTAAATTAAATAGAAAATGCAATGGTTCTCCACCAAGAGACCAAATGTTATGGGATATTAATTTCAAAATCCAACTTCTATGCTTACACAACATTCTCAGACCATGAATCAAATTGAGGTCCTAAAAGAGAAAACCAGGGAAGAACATTATGTTAAGTCCTTTGTGAGAAAATTTCACCATATTTTAGTAGTTCTGATGATCCATTATTTTTTGATAAATGGATTTGTACTATTGAAATTATATATTCCATTCACCAATATTTAGTGCATTAAAAATTCATGTTGTTCATCTGTAATTTGGAAGGATAAGTACATCGATGGTAGACTCTTATCAATAACAGTAGACAATAATATGAAATTCACTCCCTGGATTTAGATGAGTTGAAGATATTTTTTTAATAAGTACTTCCTACATATTCTGAGTATAAAAATAGTGACTAAATTAATTGAGAAAATGTATAAGGTTTATGAATATGTTAGTACCTATGTGGAAAATTTACAAGACTATAAATATATGCTTTTAGTATTATAATACAACCTAAAAGTATGGTTGATCAATTATTTAGTGGATTAAACGAAGGTATTCTAAGGGGGTTATTTATAAGGTAATTTTATATCTATAAATAAATAATTTTTTTTTATGAAGGTGGAAATATATATCTCAATGAACCATAAATCACAAGGTTTTGATAATAAAAGAAATATCCAATTCATGTGAAACTCTAAATATCAGGTAGAGAAAAAGCTGACCTTTCCTTCATGCTCAAACTATAGGAGTCATGGATGAAATTTTCTTAAGGGGAATACTATTTTTTTTATTTGTGAAAATGAAGGTCATGAAGTGTCTAAATGATGAAGTCAGGGGAAGAAGTTAGATAATAATAAAAATAAATAGAATTCTCTAAAAAATAAACCCCCTAGACATTAGTGTTTCTATTTCTATGGGTTCTAGAATTATTCTAAAAAGTTCCCAAATCCAAGGTTTTATGGAAATGATTAACATCAGTTACCATTTAAACTAAGTAAAAAAAGGTAAATCTCATGTGATCATTATTTTATATGATAGTTTTGATAACGATGTGGTGAAAGGTATAGTTAAAATCTACTATAGAAGAACTAATATATAATTAGAGTCTGGATCGACCTATTCTTTTGTGTTTGATGAATTTTATAAGGGTATAAAAATACCACCTCAATGATTAGATTTTAAATTATCAATAAATAATCTAAATGGTATGTTGATCGTATCACAAGTATAAGATTCCTTTCCAAATGAAGTTTGTATTAATATGTTTCCTATAAATATTTTCATTCTTCCACTGGTTGAAATTGGTGTCATCTTAGGCATGGATTGTATTTTTCTACATAAATCCAAAATCACTTACTAAGTAAGGGATTTAATGTTTGTTCTTCCAAACCAACCTTTAATTTTCTATCAGTGCGATGATAAATATGAACTTATGATGTAAATCAAATTCATTTTATGGGTTTTGATTCCTATTAAACGGAGGAATTTGTTATATAGTTGGGAAGAAAATCAACATTGATGATATACCTATTGTAAGGGTGTTTTTATATGCATTTTCAAAAAAAATCCCAGTCTACCAATGAATTGTGAAGATAAATTTACAACATAATTGATTATCGTTGGTACACATACTTTAAGTATCACTGCAGAATTGAATAGATTTGGTTACTAGAATTGATGAAGAGACTCCAATAGATTTTCATATGGGATTAATCTATACAAGCATGAAACTATGTGGTACGCCTATTCTAATTTTAGGAATGATGGATTGATGAGGCACTCCATTTATTATCAAGATATTAATAAGATCATGATCAAGTATATAAATCCTATACCCCACATTAAGGACTTATTTGATCAAATATACATACTATAATTATTTTCTATGATTAATATTCATTCTGGATATCATAAATTGAGGATTAAGAAGGAGGATATACCCCGGAACTAATGTTTTACAAGTTATGGACACTAAGAATATTTTAATGTCATTTGGTAATATTAATGATTTTATATCATGAAGGACTAAAATAATAGAGTTTTTAGAGATTACCTTGACCAGTTTGTGGTAGTCTATATAGATGACATTTTTACTTACTGAAAGAGCAATAAAGGGCATGAAGATAACTTATGAATTATACTAAAGACCATAAGGAAGGAAAAAATGTTAGAAAAAATTATAAAGTTTGAAGTTTGGCTAGAAAATGCTCCTTATTAGGTCATATAATTACAAGAGACTGTATATTGATGCACCAATTAAGAAATGCAGTTATTAAATGTTGCCCCATAACAAGCATTATAATATATATCTAGCATTTTCTTGGTTTGGATGGATATTATCGATGGTTTTTGGAGGCAAATTCACTACAATCTAAACTAATCACCAAGTTATCATGTAAGGGATCCATATTATTTTAGGTATAATAATATGAGGAAAATTTAAATGAACTAGATATAATATTAGTTATCACACCTATGCTTACATTACCCTATAGTGGAGAAGTGTTTTTAATCTATATTGATACATACAACAAGGTATTGGGATATGTTATTATGAAAAATGACATTGTTATATATTATTCATCATGAAAATTTTTTGTTAATAAGAAAATTTACCCCAATCATAATTTATTATTAGATACAATAATTTTTTAATTAAATATATAGTCTCATTATTTTCATGGGGGAAATTGTGATATATATATATATATATATATTAATCATAAAATATTAAATGATATATTCACACATAAATATTTGATCATGCTTCATAGAATATGGTTAATGTAAATACCACAACTCTATTTTCTCGAAGCATGCATCCTACTCAATTACATTTGTATTATGAAAAATAGATCACATCAAAAGGACTGAATAGTTTAGTATATTTTGAAAACCAGATAAAAACAAAAAAATCAATAAAAATATGAAAGGAAAAAAAATACAACAACTCCATTCGAAATACCCATAAACTCCTATATTATCCCAATAATTCATTCATAATATACATATTGTCATCCTAGGAAAAAGTAAAACATAGGAAAGGGGTGAGATTATATGCTCAATAATGGTAATAAATATAGTAGAAGTTATCATAAACATAAATAATAAATAATACATGATTAACTAAAAACACATGTCATTAAAACATTATCTTGGGCATAATATGGAATAAATAAAATATTATTGAATAAATCAATATAAATAATTATATGAGAATGAAAAATAACCATGGATATTATACTAGTTAAATAATCACATATATTATTAATTAATAATTCTATAATGATGGAATACATAATGGTGTACCTCTGAACATACCGTCGAGACCTTGTCCAAAAAATCTAAAAATAAATGGGTAAGGCCCCAGCCAAATCCCAATATGGTTTGTCTCATGAGACCTATAGATGAATCTATGGGCTATATTGTTCCCCACACATCACATAAAAAGTCCAATTAATTACTCATATAAATGGATTAAAACATAAAATACATATACAAATGAAATGTAACTTAATTTCCCCAATCAATGAACATAATCACTAACCATTCTGAGTAATATAGTGAATGGTATCCAGATAGCACATCCAAATTCAAAATGATCATAAAACATTTGATAAAATATGGTAGATTTTATTATAAAATAAAAATACCAATCTATCGTAAGATTAAATATAGGGTGTTTAAAAATTTAAAACACGTTAATAATATCGTCGATGAATTCTTGAAAGAAATACCATTTTTACTTTATAAAGAATAGTTCTTTTGGAAAAAAAATCATTTGTATTTGTCAAAAAAATAATATTTTAAACATGAATATACCAGAATTAAAATGATGGACAATGAAATTATGTTTAATTCATAATTAATTTCAAACTAAATTGAAAAAAAAATCAAAATAGTTTTTATGAAACTTTATAAATGGGCCACTTTAGTGTGGTTTGAAAGAAAATATAAAAGATTATTTAATATTGAAAAATTCATAATTGTTTGTTTAAAAACATAAATGTGAAAAGCTATTTTTCATGATAAAAAAGATTGATTTTAGAAAAATAATAGTTTCTTATAAAATATTATGTATGGAACTTGAAAATGGGTAATAAATTAGAAAGTTCCCTATAATGGGTCTTTCTTATCAAGAGAAATTGAGAAAGGTACATTATAAAACATGTATTTTCCCATATGAGTAATATATATTGAGATAGGTACATATGTTTGAAAAATAAACATAGAAATTATGATGAATAAATAACAATAATTAATAATTACACTGGGAAAAAGATATAGAAAGCATAACCCGAATGACAAATTTATGTTCCGAGAGAATATCATATCTTATATCCTAAAGTGCTATGAACTTGTACTTAAGGTCCTAGATAATGAAATTAGTTTCATTAATAATTTAATTCATTACCTATTGAACATTTATTTGGTTTAGTATAATTTTATGAAGTTAATCTATGGTCTTTTGATGAGTTATAAGATTCAATTTCGTCATTCGGGAGTGTCTGTTTCTTTGCTTTTCATGATTGGTTCACTTTTATACATGTACGAAAGATCGTGTAAAATGGAAATAGTTACACAGAATTGAAATTATATGTTATTAATTAAATTATAGGATATTTAATCATTTATATTTCATTTTTTTATACATGAGGAAGATTCATTAGATAAAGCATTAATGATGACCATTTTGATTACTTTGGTGTTTTTTCGATCCTCGCCAAATAGTTTTATCTTATGAATTAATAATATGTATATATACTAGTCCCAGAACATTAGATAAGTGGTATTATATATATATATATATATATTAAGTTATAGTTTAACCATAAAAATAGTTTTTTTACTAGAATTGATGGTTTCATTAAAAAATGAAAACTCGTCATCCATGAAGGTGGAAAATCAACACCTCACAGATAATGTTTTCATTTTTAGATTAAAAAGGTGAAGAGAATAGAATTGATGGTGGATATGTCATTAACATAAACAATTTACAGTATATAAAATATACTGGAGTTATCATGTCTCTTTGGATAGGGGAGGTGATGGATGGATAAGAAAAGAAAATAAATTGAAAGAGAGATGGGGGAGAGATATAAGGTTTTACCTATTGAGTGTCGCCTCCTTAAGAACCTCCTTAAGGGACTTAGAAATGGTAATTTGGTGATACCATAAGATTAGAACATTGGGGAGAGTAAATGATAAGACTGTGATCAATATTCAAGGCTTAGGAGGTGTAATGATTATGGGTGGTGAGGGGTGGTATTTATAGTGGAGGAGATGGGTTATTTTATTATTTTATTCATTGGTTTATTATTTTAGATTATGACTATAAATAGCATTGATTCTTATGAATAAATACAGTAACTAGTAAATTTGAGTTCTAAATAATGCTTCCTATATCGTTCATACATCATCCATGACTCAAAAATTCATTTATTTACTTATTATGTTAAATAGCATAAATTACTGTATTTCACTCTTCACCAAAAAAGAAACTATTTTATAAAAATACCAAATATTCACCCTAACAATTTTTCAATGTGTAGAATTCAAAAATGGACTCTATTTTATAAAAATAATTTTATAAATTCACAAAATATTATTTTTAATTAAAACCATCATTTACTCAAAAAATACCAAGTTTAAAATTATAAATGGTTTTATGAAACTTTCAAGATTTAATTATGGATTCATAAAATTATATCATAATATTAATATAAAAAATAATATTTATAAATATATTTTAGGAAAATAAATATTTTCTTTAATTATTATTTTAATTATAAAATTTTAAATTAACATTTATGTTCCAAAAAATATCAAAACAAGAATTATTGTTTTTAAAACATTTATTTACATATTCCATGATATAAATATAGCATATTTTTATTTATATGATACCCATATTTTACTTAAACTTTCATAGGTGGGGTTACTTTTCTATTAGTTAAATTATTATTCCCAAGGGTCACATTACTATTCTAACAGAAATTTTTAATAGTACATTACGGTTTTAAACTCGGTGTTGCATGAATAATGAACCATCGAAAATGTTAAATTTTAAAAGAGACATGCCCTAAAAATTTGGGGTGTCACATTGTCCCCTCTTTCAAAAAAAATCATCTTAACAATTTCTTAAATGTCACCTTGTAAAAATATTTGGGTAGTTTTTCATCATAATTTAAATTGGTTCCCATGTCACCTCTTTAATTTTATGATTTTTCCAAATTACCTTTTATAGTTGAGTCATTTAATTCCTTAACACATGTTCTTTAGTTTCCAAAATTTTTATAGGGTATTCATGGTAAGATAAATCAGTTTTCAATTCAATTCCTTCATAAGTGTGGACATGTGTTGGGTATGAAATGTACTTCCCTAACAAAGAGGTGTGGAAAACATTTTTTACTTTATAAAGTCTAGGTACAATCACCAAATGATAAGTCTTAGCTCAAATTCTCTTCGGGATATCAAAATTTAAAATGTACACAGTGATCAATTTCCCTTTCATTATAAATCTTATAACAATATTCCATGGAGATACCTTCAAGAAGACATGGTATCCCACTTGAAACTCCAAAACCTTCCTCTTGTTATAGAAATAGATCTTTTTCCTACTTTTTTCTTCTTTGATATGTTTTTTAATAGTCTTTATGTTTACTATTTTTCCCCCAAAAATTTCGGCCCTATAAGATTCCTCTCACCAACTTCATCCCAACAAGTTGGTGTATGGAATCTCTTTCTATGTAACGCTTCATACAGTTCCATTTGAATACTTGAATGGAAAATATTGTTTTTATAAGACTCTAATAAAGGTAAATATTTATCCCACATTCCTTCAAAGTTAGATGATCATGATCACAATATGTAATCTAAAGTTTGGATTTTCCTTTCAGAATATTTTTCATTTTGAGAGTGATAAGAAGTACTCAAATGAAGTTCAGTGTCTAAGTATTTCCAAATACTTTTCCAAATTTTTATGTAAATAGTTTATCAGGATCATACACAATTGAAATAAGTCTCCCATGAAGTCTTGAAACATCATTAATATAGAGACATGCGAGGCGATCTAGTGGAAAATCCTCTCTTATACTATGGAAATATGAAAATTTAGTAATTTAATAAATAATTACCCAAATTGAATCATTCTTCGTTGTAATATTTGGTAACACGGTGGAAAAATACAAAGTAATTTCATCTCATTTACATGCAGGAATAGACAGTGGTTTCATGAATCTTATTGGATATTGTATTTCATCCTTCGCTTATGGATAGACCGAACATCTTGATACATAATGAAAAAAATCCCACTTCATATTATCCCACCAATAATGTTCCTTCAAATAATTATACATCTTATTGCTACTATATTTTATAAAGAAATTTGAGGTATTAGAATCATCTAATAATTCCCTTTTTAACTTGGGTATATAGGGGACACGAAGCTTCTTCCCAAATTTCAAAATGTCGTCTTCATAAATGAAGTATAAAAATTTCCCTTCTTTCATATCTTTAATTATCTTTTGAAAATTCTCATCATTAGACTGGAGACATTCAATCCTTTTCTATAAGGATTGTTTTGAAACCATTTGAAAAATTGGTGATGTTTCACCTCCCTTGAAAATTCTCATATCCATCTTTACTAAATCCATGTACATATAATCCTTTTCAATCCTCATTTTTTTATAACACCATGAACCTTTTTCTCAAATAATCTGCTAACTTATTTTCCTTTCCAAGGTGGTAGTCTATTGAAAAATCATAATCCTTAAGTAGCTCGAGCCATCTCCTTTATCTCATATTGAGTTCTTTATGTGAGAATATATATTTCATTATCTTGTTATTTTTATATATATCACATATTTCACCACTAAGATGGTGTCTTTATATCTTCAGAGAAATATTATTACTTCTAACTCCATATCATGAATTGGAAAGTTCTATTCATTAGTTTTTAACTACCAAGATTAATTGGAAATAAATCTATCATTCTATATAAGGATCCAACCAAGTTCTTTATTTTATGCATCACTATAAATCACAAATCCACCATTTTCTAATGGTAGAGTCTAGATCAGAGAATTCATTAAACTTCTCTTCAATTACCCAAATCATTATTCACATTCATTTTTCTAACTAAACTGAACCCCTTCGTGAGAAAGATGGGTTAATGTGTTAGATAATCGAGAAAAGTTCAAATGGAACACCAATAGTAGTATACTAAAACAATAAAACTATATACCATAGTTGTGTTTATTGGTGTAGGCCATTCCTGAATTTCCTTTTTCTTTTTAGGATCACCTGAGATTCCATCCTTAGAGAAAATATGGCCTAGAAAAAAACTATTTGAATCCAAAATCCACACTTTCTAAACAACCCATATAACTCTTTTCTTCTAAGATTCATCATAACAATCAAAAAATTCTTCTTATGGTCCTCATATTGTTTATAATATATAAAGATATCATAAATAAATACCAAAGAAAAATTTTCAAGATATTCCATGAACACTATGTTCATTAGATCAATAAAAATAGAGGGTGCATTAGTTAGTACAAAAGGAATTACTATAAACTCATATGTCTACACCTGGTTCGAAATTATATCTTTGGAATATGTTACTTATTTACATGAAATTGATGATATCCATAACAAAGTTCAATGATCAAAAAATATTGAGATTTGGGAATTTGATCAAATAAATCATCAATGAAAGGAAGATGATACTTGATATTTGTTGTAATATTATTGATTTATTTATAGTCAATCCACAAACTCATGGATACATATTCCTTGTTAACAAATAGACTATGGGATCCCCATGGAGAAATATTCAGGCGTATAAATCTCATATTACTCAACTCCATTAGTTGTTTCTTCATATCTATTAATTCCACTGTGTCCATTCTATAGTGAAACATTGATATTGGGAGTACGTCGTGGATTAAAAAAATATAAAACACAAATTACAACTCTAGAGGATATCAAAGTAAATAATATGGAAGTACAACAATTTATTATTATACAATGGTTACATCCTCAATTTGATGATTTCTTTCCTCACCCATAGATAATATTTTCTCTTCCACACCAAGAATCACATTTAGAAGAGCCACTGGAGGTGGATCTATATATGACTAAAATGATGAAGTATCCCCTCTAAAGAAAGGAATTTCCATATCTTCATCACATTTCATAATTTACTATATTTATAATAATTTTTTTTATTATATTTCTACAACCAGTCCATACCAAGGATTGTATCAAAATCGACCATATGTATGATGATAAAATCAGCAACTAGATCACATTTATGTGTTATAATAGGAACTATTGGACACATCATTATTGAAATAAGTTTTCCACTATGACTATTTACTGATAACTCCTTTATTAAGGTGAATTTTAAATATATAATTTTAAAAAAAATAGGAAGATATAAAGGAATGCTATGATCTAGAATCAAAAAAAATCTTTCGATAAATTTGAGGAGATGATTAAAGTACCTACCACTGCATCATTAGGAACTTTAACCAAAACTGGTTTGAATAAATAAGAATTACCTTATTACCTTGTGTGTTTATGGGGAAATTTTCCTTGATGGTTTGTAAAATCATTTTCTTAGCGTCCCATCTCCCAAAAATTGTATCATTAAACATTGGTAGAATCTTTTTTTCCCATGCAATCGTCAGCATGATGGACTTTCTCATCACACTAGAATCAATATCCTTTAAATTTTAAGAAGTCACCAGGGTATTTATTTACAATAGGCACTGTTTATAAATAATAAAATACACTGAATTACGTTATAAATCGTAATTCATAATTTAGAACTAGGAAAACACTAGATAAAAGTTGAAATTTATGTATAGCTAATCTCATAATCATAAACATGGTTTCTTTTATGAAATGATTATTTTTATATACTTCATGATGGTTTTTAAATAAAAAGTGAATTATACTAACAATATCCCTCTGGAGTGTCAAACTTTGTGTGTTGTAAGGCCCATTTTTGCATACTAGGTTACACTGAGTCAAACCAGACGCATCTTGTCAGATTTGTTACAGCTTGGTATATCTGTACTAAAACCACATCCACTTGTAATATCAAGATATGGATGTATTTATAGGAATACCCAAATAATATATTCCTTAACAAAACTATATTATTTTATTCTATTCTGATCCTTAAATTATATCTTGGGTTATGTTCCTTAATCTATATTTTATAAATCTAGTTTCCAAGGTTTCTACAAAACATCCTCTAATACCAACTGTAAAACCCAAACCCTAGTAGCCTAGATCTAATGCCTTAAATAATTACATTGTTATTATGAAGAAGATATCACATCCCAAAGTAATTAATATATTATTATATTTGGAAAACTATATGAAAACATAATTGTTACAATGCAACTTTAAAAGGAAAAAACAACTTAGCAACTCAGGGCGGTTTAAGAGAAAATATATGTGTCTTTAAAATGGAAAAAGTCGTAATTGTTTATATAAAATTAGAAATGAACAAAGATATTTTTTCATGATAAAAAGATTTATTTTATGAAAATAGTTTTGTCTTATAACAGACCGTGTATTGTACTTGAAAATAGGTAAGAAATTTGGGAGTTCCCTTTAATCGGGCTTGCTTATCAAAAGGAATTGAAAAAAGAACCTTATTATACATGTATTTATCCATCGCAAAAAGATGGATTAAGATAATTAAATATTATAGGAACATAAAATAGAAATTAGGATTATAAAATAAGAATAATTAAGAATTAAACTGGGTTAAAGAGATAGAAATCGTAAATCGAACGAAAAATGGAGGTATGGAGAGAATCTTTTACCTTATGTCTAAAAGTGTTCTAAACTTGTACTAAATGTCCTTGATAATGAAATTATATTCAATAATTTTTTATTTAATAACCTAGTAACATTTTATTTGGTTTATTATAATTATATTAAGTTCAAATGTTGTTTTTCTATGAGTTATAATGTTCAATTTCATCATTTAGGAGTGTTTGTTTCCTTGATTTTCATGATTTTTTCACTTGTATACATGTACAAAAGATCACGTAAAATGGAAATAGTAATCCATAATTGAAATTATAATTTATTATTGAACATAAATGATATTTAATTTTCTTATATATCATGTTTTCTAGATGTTAGTATGATTCAATTGATAAAACATTCATAATAACTATTTATATTATTTTGGGGATCTTTCGATCAGCATGAACTAGTTTTGTATTATGATTTAATATTATGTATATTTACTAGTTTCAAAACATTAAATAAGTTTAATTACATATATTTATGTATTTTTTTACAATAATAATGGTTTTATGACAGGCCTTGAATGTATAATTGAAAAACAAAAACTCATCGTCCATGAAGGTGATAAATTAGCACCTCATGGACGATGTCTTCATTTTTAGAATAAAAAGGGGAAGTGAAACGAATTGATGGTCAATATACCATGAACATAATAAAATTAAAGTATATAAAATATATTGGAGTTATCATGTCACTTTGTACAGGGTAGGTTAGGTAAGGATAAGAAAAGAAAATAAATTGAAAGAGAGGGAGTGAGAAAGTTTTAACTCTTGAATGTCCTCCTTAATGGACATGAAAATGGTCTTTTGGTGAGACCATAAATACCAGAACATGGGGGAGATTTTTGGTAGATGAAATAGTTAGAAAATAAGATTGATTAAAGGATTTGGTTTTGTGAAGATATTAGGTACTGAGGATGGTATTTATAGTGGATGAGAGAGGTGTTTTTTATCACTTTATTCATTAGTTTATTATTTTGGCACAAGAATATCAATAGTATTTATAATTGTGACTAAATAATGAAAATATTTCATGTTATTTTGAACTAATGGTTCCTACATTATCCATAAATAATATATGACTCAATAATTAATTTATTTACTTATAGTGTTAAATACTAAAAATTACCATATTTTATTATTCACCAAAAAATAAAATATTTTAGAAAAATATGAAAAAAAAATAACCCTATCCATTTTTATATGTGTAGAATTTAAAAAATGACATCATTTTATAAAAAAAATTAAATATTGGAAATTTAATTTTAAATTAAAATCATCATTTACTCAAAAAATACTGATCTTAAAATCATAACCGAGTTTATGACACTTTGAAAAATTAATTAAGGTTTCATAAAACCATATCATATAATAAGACTAAAAAATTTTAATTTATGAATATATATTATGAAAATAAATATTCTTTTAAATTATTTTTTTAATTATAAAATTTTAAATAAAAATTTATGCTTCACAGTAAAAATCAACACTTATTTATTATTTTTAAAACATTTATTTACTTATTATACGATATAAATATACTATATTTTCATTTTTAAGATATCAAAATTTTATTTATACTCTAATAAGTGAGGTTTTTATTCTATTGGCTGGATTACTATTCCAAAGGGTTGTGTTGCTATTCCAATGGACATATTTAATAGTATATTACAGTTTTAAACTTGGTCTTGCATGAAGCATAAACTATCAAATATTTTATATTTTAAAAGAGATATACCATAAAATCTCAAGGTGTTATAGATAGAGATGATAAATGATTATGACTGCTCAATACATCACTACCCAAAAAATCAAAAAAGGTGGACGATGTTTTGAGTCGAAAGGATCATGATTGCTTATCCATGATTAGGATCACAATAGATCCAATGTTTTTGGGTATCCAAAAGATGGATTTTGAAATCTTTAAGAAAAGGGTAAATCTAATCATTCCAAAATGAGTGGAAAGTCATATATCCATGTGGAAATCAAATAGGACTAGAAGGAAGGTATATATATTCATTAGAAGGTGAGATATTTTCATGACATTCACCTTGATTATGATGGAATAATAATGATTAGGAACTATGTATGTATTCCATCCATATAAAACTCAAAGAAGTTTCTATAGGAAGCTTATAGTTATTCATTCTCTATCCCATATAGAAGTATAAAAATGTATATATATTTGAAAGAGAATTTTTGGTGGGATGTCATGAAGGGAGATATCACAGAGTATGTATCTTACTTATTATGATGTAATTAAGTTAAGGATGATATAAAAAAGATTATGGGTATGTTAAAAGAATTACCTATACAATAATGGAAATGGGAAAACATCTTCATAGATTTTATCATTGGATTCAGCAAAACTTCAAAATGGAAGAATTCTATATGGGTCGAATTTGATTGGATTAAAAAGTTAACACACTTCATCATAGTCAAATGTAACTTATCTCTTGATCATATTTCCAAATTATATACTAAGGAAGTGGTAAGAATTCATAAATTACCACATTCCATTGTATATTATCAGGATTTGAGGTTTACATCAATGTTCATGCAAGGTGTTCCATAAACTCTTGATATAGAGTTGATTTTTAGTAATTTGTATTATCCAAAAATGGATGAAAATTATATGAGAAAAATCAAAACCTAGAGGATATGTTGATATCGTTTTCTATGGAACTCAGTGGTGGTTCATATTACCACCTTCTTCTAGTTAAAATTTTATATAATAATATCTTTCACTTTGAAATTCAGATGGATCATTATGAAGTCTTATATTAAAAGAGTTTTATAACACCAATATATTGGGATGAATTTATAGAAATAAAGTTATTGTTTCTATGACTAGATAAATATATGGAAGAGAAGGTTAGAGACTTCCATCAGTACATAAGGGTAGCATAATGTTTATAGAATTGTTATACTGATTACCATTGATGTAATATAGAATTTGAATTCAGTGAGGAATTTTTTTATGAATTTCACCATGAAATAAGGTAATGATAATTTTAATGAAGGAAAAATTAATCCCTATATATATTTCTTCACTTGAAATTACTAATCATATTGTGTCCAGAGCTTATCACTTGGTGCCTTCACCAAACCTATCTTAGGTTCACGATGTGTTCCATGTATCTCTCCTGAGGAAGTACGTACCTAATCCATAACATATACTAAAATAAAAAGATAAAACTAATATAGAATGATATTTCTTATAAGGAAAAACAGGTGAAAATTTTGGATCATATTGAGAAAATTCTATGAAAAAAGACCAATCACCATATCAATGTTTTGTATTGAAATGGATAACTTTAGAAAGTTATGTGGGATCCTTGGGATATAATTATAAAAAACAGTATCCTCTATTTTTTATACCAAATTGATCAATTTAATGGTCCCAATTCATTTTATAAGGTATAGTAAGTAACAATTCAAGATTTTATGAAAAAAAAATCATATAAATTTAATTTCATCGATAGCTTGAGTTTCATGCAATACAAAGTTTCAATAAACTGTAACAAACCATTAATATTATTATTTAAACAAGACCTTTATTACATATCTATTATATATGGTAAAATGAATAGGAATAAAAAAATATTAAATATTACTTATAGTTATTTTATATAAATAAAAAATATTGAAAGAATAATACTCAATTTTTGGTAAAGTCTTTATATATTTCAAAAATACTATTTTCTCAATTAAAGTGTGTTTTTATTCATCTTTTAGAAGAAAAAAATTAATTTTCAACTTTATGAACCTTATTTCAAAAAATAAACCTAATTTTTTAGATATACTTTTCAAAATTAGTTCTGGGAAAAATTTTGGGGTTTTTTCTAAAAAGAATAACTTTTTGGTGAACAGTGGAAATAATAGTTTTTATTGAAATATTCCATTTAATTTTAATAGTTTTTATTGTTAATTTTCTTATAATGGTTTTAAATGTATAATTTTTTTAAATATATATTTATTTATAAAATTTAGTTCATTTGAATCAATTTTATATTGAAATTTGATAAAGAACCCATTTTAATCCATAGAACGTTTTCTCTTTGGAAAATCTCTCTCTCGTTGTGTCTTCTAGTTTTTTTTAAATTAATTCTTTTCAATTATATGAATCAAATTTTTAAAAATTAATTTCTTAATTTCAATAATAATAATTTATATTATATAATTATTTAAATGAAATATTTGGTCAAATTTAATTGTAAAAACATTAAAAATTAATTTCTACAGTTAAGGTAAAAATGGGTTTACTAAGGAGTTAAACTAAAATGATAAGGAATAAAATTAACTATAAACCTACAAAACACACATTTAATTACCATATGTTGTTATTATAACCTCTAAAGATCAATATTGTCCCATTCTAGGTCATTGCTGCAACTGAAAAACATGGGTACATTTTATTATTTTTAAGAATTTCAAGTGTGTCCTCTCCCTAGCTTATAAACGCCACCCCCTCTTTTCCAATCTTCACACATCCAAAAAAAATCATAATACAATACCAATATAAATATCTTCCCTAATTATCTATCCACTTTATAGTGAATATATTTTTATTATTAATCCCTCCTAAGGTGTATTTATATATAAACTTAAATAGGTTATCTGAAGAATATATTAAATTCTTAAACATGTGTTTTTGTTTTATTTATTCTTAGACCTACATAAAATCATATAAAAATATAATTATATAATAACAACAGTTTCTCCCATACACTTATATTTTTTTAATAGAATAACATTTATCTATCTCCACTTTTTTTAAATGAGAAATTAAATCATCAATCATGTACACAACGGACTACTGCCTTATGAACAAATGTTATTCATTTTCCATCACCACCGCTCATGGATGAATATAATAATTTATTTACTATTTATAAAATATATTTATGATATTATTTTACTTGTTAAATTAATATATCACATATAAATTATTTATTTTCATTTTATGTGAGATACGATAACATCATTCGTGCGTACAGCGGACCCCTGCCTCACGAAGCGATGTGATTCATTTTTCACTAATGATTTGAATGGAAGGTAACTAGATTCAATTTATTTAATATATTATATATATATATAATAAAAAAAAATTATTTAATGGAAATAAATTATTTAACTTTCCTTCATTTTATCATCTGATAAAATGGAAACTGTGTTCATGCATATGTATGACTCTACTTCTCCAGGAACGGCGTATTTCATTTTCTATATCTAAATTTTATAGACTACTCTGAATACATATATACTGAATATATATGAAAATTATATATTTATTAAAAATATGGATATTATTTAACCTTAATTAAAGTAAGAGTACCAAAAATAATTTATCACAATATACACAAAAAAACAAAGTAGTTGTTTCCCAAAATGAGATTTTAACATGGAATTTTTAATAAACATGTAATAAATGGTTACAAAAAATAATATATATTATGATATATATATATATATATATATATATTTATATAACATATTTATAATAAACTTATATTTATTATAAATAAGGCTCAAATGTGTAAAACGGAAGTTTAAATATAAGTTAAAGGATTTTTCTCTCAATTTCGCTTATTTGGAACATACATTATGTTATGAAACTATATTATTTTATAAGGTGAATATAATTCATATTTAACATGTTATATCTTCATTATCACTATATTTATGATATTTATGGTTTATTTTGATTATATAATTAAATGGGGCTTACGATTAAAAAGGTACCAATGTGGTAAGGGTTTGATTTTATGGTCTCATTATTCATCAGAATGTTTTATGATTATACATTCAATGATGAAATATTATAATACATCTCTCAATAAAATCATGAATTTTACTTATGTTAGGAGAATAAAAATTTTCTAATCATTTTCCTCCCATTATATACACATGATTCAAAAATAATGTATTTAATGAAAAATAACTTTATTTATCTCTTTAGTTGAAAAACAAATCATTTCTTTCATGTCCATGTTTTCTAAAAATGCTTTCCAAAATTATTTAATTATTTAACATTGCTATATGGAATTTTAATTTTGTTTTAATTATTTTTTGTATTTTTTTAAATGGAATATTCTATTCCATACAAAAAATAAGGCTTGTCTATATTTATGTGGAGTATGGAATACATGTTTTAATGTTCACAGCATTTCCCATCATCATGACCATCCAATGTTTTAATGCTTATTTATAATTTTCAAATAATATTTAAAAAAAATATTTTGAATTTTTTTTTTTGAAAAATTATTTTTCAAATTATAAAAGATATTTTTTCAATAAATGTTTTAAATAATTTTTAAATAATCCTCTATAATATTCCTAGGATATTTTCAAATAAAAATATTTTTTGAAATGTTTTGTTTTTTTAAATAATTTTTTTACAAAGTGAAAAGGATAATTTAAACAATAAATTTATGAATAATTTTTATTGATAAATTTATAAGTTCCCATAGAGATTTTTAATATAAGGATTTACTCAATATTTTTGGAATTTCAAATTTTAAAAAGGTTTTTTTCAAATAAATGTTATTTTACTCAATAAATGTTCTCAGTAATTTTTTATTTAGAAATAAATTTCGAACTTGGATGGAATCCTTTGATGTAGCTTATGATTTACTATGAATATGATCCAAGGATACCATTTTTATTATTTCTCCCTATGGATGATGTTTTTATGAAAAAATGGTTGTGAAAACAATTCCCTTTTCCATGAGTTGTGTTATCATGATTTGGGTAAATGTTAAAGAAAATATATTTATCTTCATGGTTTATGATATGATGAATGTTTTCTGATATTTTGGCACGCAAGTCTATTATTTTCATTATTTCTCGGGTAATACCTATATCTCCCATCAATTAATTAGGTAATTATTATTGTTCTATTAGAATAGAGGGTATATGGGAGGTTATATGAAGCCCAAAAAGAGGGTACACAAGAGGTTATTTGAAGCCCAAAGAAGGTATGAGGGTGGTTAAACCAAGACAAACATTTTACAAATGTCTTACTGGATAAAATTTTCATAATATTTTTTTATGTTTAAATTTATTTATAAAATTATATGTCTTATAATAATGTTATGATCTCATGGATCATGTTTTTTTATTCTATTATGATACATATCTTATGAACCCCCAAGATTTATTCCATGACACTCATTTATTTTCTATGATATTTCTAGTATTTTTTTAAAATGTTATTCACATGTTCTCATAACCATATGATCTATTTATTTTGTTATCTCCCATGTCTACCCTTATTGACAATTTTATATCACCCTTTCTTTTTTTTCCTTTCCCCGGTATATGGTGAAAGGAATTCTTTATGATATATCTAAGAAGTATTCTAATTATGAAGAACATAATGGGAGATAACATAGCTCACTTTTAGACAAGTTGTTTTTGTGTCCGTATTTCCAAAGGCACTTAACCTAAATAATTATATTGTGGATTTTTATATTCTATAATTAAAATTAATTTAATAAGATATTATATTTATATATGAGATGTTTCATTCTATAATTTGTTTTGATATTATTGATTATTTTTAAATAATTTATCATAGGAATGAAATCCACTCGCCATGTCAACTTTGACGGGATCCAAGTTTCATTATACATATTAATGTGTTAAAAATTAAATGAATTGAAGAGAAGGTTATTCATTGAAACTATACCTATATTAAAATATAGTGGAGAAGTTTTTTTATCTATAATAACACATTAAATAATGTATTGGGATGAATACTCTTTCATAATGAAAGGGTGACAAATTTTACCTTAAGATAATTTGAAGTACATGAGAAAAGTTACCCAACTCATGATTTATAGTTTTTTGTAGTAATTTTTTCATCGAATATAAGGAGGGGTTATCTTTTCAGAGTGAGGTGTGACATATATACCCATAATAAAAGATTTAATTATATTTTAACTTATAATTAATTGAATATACAACAAATAATATGGTTATAGTTGATTAAATATTATGACAACTCAATACATAAACACATTGGGAAAGGGAACAAGGTGGTTGGTAATTTAAGTCGAAATAATTATGCTAGGTTATCTTTTATGAGTATAAAAAATATATAGTAATCTATATTTAGAAAGGATGGTTATAAAAATCATGGGGGAATGGGAAAAATATTATCTTTCGCTGAAGAATGTTTCACCATCCATACATGACAGGATCATAGAGGCACATAAAAAAGATTTATAAGTGATAAATAAGATGATAAATGATCCTATGTTAAACCTTAATTTTGATGCAATAATAAGGTTTGGGAACTATGAATTCGCACGTAAATTCTATAATTGAAAATGGAATTATTGAATGAAGCTCAAAATTCATCATTCTATATTAATCTTAGAGGTCCTAAGAAGTATAATGAATTGAAACATGTTTTATATTGGGAAAAATTGAAAAGGTATATCATAGAGTATGTATCTAGATTTCTAGTACATAATCATGTTAAGGATATGATAAGTAACTCTAATAGGATGTTATAACCATTTCCCATACCTGTATGGAAATCGGAAAACATTACCATGTATTTTTTCAACAAACTCCCCAAAACATTTAAAGTCCATTTTAGTAACCTACTTGTTCTAATGATCACAAATCATATTTATTATGTTTATAATGAGATTAATGTTTTATGATAGTATGTAATTTTATAAATAAATTTTTTTGAAGTGTTGAAAAGAGCCACTGTCTGTTCCAATTCTACAATCCTTAGAATTGTGCCACCACCAGACTTTTCTACCACCATGATTACCTACCACTAACTCTTTCCACTATCGGGACTCCAGTACCACCAATATGTGATACCACAAGGTCTTTCCATGGCTAGATTCCTTCTACAACTAGACCCGTGAAAATGTTAGGTGTTACACCATTCTAATTATCTGTCATTGCAATTTTCTATCATTAGAGTGTGCTATAGCCAGGAGTATAATAACATCATATTGTTCTACCACTAGAGAATTCTACCTCATGAAGGGATACCTATAGGATTAGCCACTGATATTTGTGACACTACCAAGCTTGTAAAATCACCAAATTACCTACAACTAGGGATTTCACTAACATCTTGTTGTTGTTTCTATTTGTTGTTATCATAGTTGATACATCATAAGTTTTTTCACCATCACTATTATATAGTGTTACAATTAAATAATTATAACATCTATATTATTGTAGTTAATGAATAATGATTATTTTAAAATTATTCTTAACCATTTTCATAGACACATTGAAGAAGATTCAGAGGCTCTATATGGGGATCCATAAGATCTTGATGATTATTCATAAATGGGTGCATGTAGTGCTATATATTTCAGAGGATGTCTATCTCGAGATTGAGTAGTATTGTTAGAAGGTTTAAAAATTTTGAATACTAAAAAAAGATCATCCCATGAGGGTATAAAGTTTCATTAATTGGATTGTAAAAGTGTGTAATACACTAAAGATCAATATCATTTCCCATGGATAGAAAAGATAACCTTTCAACACTCAATTTTACAACAAATTTTAGGGAAACTGTTTAATATCCTCACCAAAGAACTCTAAAGACCTTTGAGAAACCATAACACTACATACTGAAAAATACTAATTTTTTCATATCTTCTTTATTTTTTTGGCTATTTTCTTCTTTTACTTTTGAGAATTTTGTTGTTTTATTTGTTTATTATCACACACTGACTCCTAAACTAGAACTGTAGAATACTAGATATTCTCTTTTATTTCATTTTATGTTTATACCAATGGTATTTTTTGATTATCTCCTTACGAGTCCTATATATTAATAATTATGATATATAACTATGGAATAGTATTTGAGCTTGGAAAACTGGTGTGGTTGTTTTTATACCCGATCCAGGTCGTGGATCAAATTATTGTTATATAATCTTCTTAGTAGCGGGTGATATCTAGTTGGAGAGGATTAGGTCTCATTTAGATACTGAACCCCTTTTTTATTCTATATTGTGATTTTATTTTTTTTATTTATTTCGATGACTTAAACTATATTTAGTTTTTATCTATAAAAATATTATTTTGATAGTTATTCTTAACTAGTTTTCATATAATTATTTTTTTGAGTAAATTGGTTTCAAAAGATATATGAATTTCCTAAATTTTTTTAACTGGTCCATAATCCATCTTTGATGAATACATTAAAAGTTAAAACTTATTTTAAACTATTATTTTGGTTAACTAGATGAATTTATATTTAATTGGGGTATTTTATTTTAAAAAAAATTACAAGAATTTTATTGGTGACTCAATTTACCCCCTATGGAGTTAATCACTCCTACAAACATTTAGTATCAAAGGTTCTTTAAATATATTTCAATTATTATTTTAGTTATGTTTTAAGGGACTCATGATTATTTTAGTTATAACTTTAGTTTTTTATGGTCAATAGAAAAGAATGTTATGCTACCAGTAGAACTCATTTTTTCAATGGAACAAATTATGATCAGTGGAAAATCAAGATGAAAATTAGTATTGAGAGCATGGGATATAAAACTAGAATTATATTCTAGAAAAATTTAAAATACCTAAAATTGATAGAAATATATGAGATGATACTGCCAATGATGCTTATAAAAATAATTGTTAATCTATGAATTATCTATATTATGATTTGGGTGATAAATAATTCAATAAAATACCTATATGTAAAACTACTTTTGATATTTGTGACACTTTAGTTCTTTCAGATGAGGTAACTTCAAATGATATAAAATATGACTAAATTCCTATAATATTAAATATTATACTTTTAAAATGAAGTTTAATAAGATTATTTATGACATGTATCTCATTTTCAATGATATTCTGAATATAATGTACTCACTAGAGAAACCTATTTCTAATAAAGACTATGTTATGTGTATGTTGATATGCCTACCAGATAGATGGAGAGGAACCTTAGTATTAATCAATGAATCGTATGATATTTTTTAGTTACCTGTTAAAAATATTATTGGAAAATTAATGATATATAAGGATGAACTCAAATTTAACAGATAAAATGAGGATGAACCAAAAATAAAATATATAGCCTTCAAAACTGCTGCTTCAAAACAAAAGGGGAAATATCACGGTGATAGTTGAAGTGATGAAAAATTCCCTACTGATAGTGATGTATAAATTGACCATTTGGATAGAATATTTAAAAGGTTTTATAAAAATTATTTTCTTTAGGAAAACATGATATAAAGGTAGATATGACAATAGAGTAAACTAGAGAAAATAATAGAAGAGAGATGATTCTTCAAATGAAATCATTTACTGTGAGTGTAAAATGAAGGGGAATATCAAAGATTACATCCCTAAAATGAAATAAAAGAATAGGTATGATGGTAAGGATAATAAGTATAATAAGGAAATGAAAGAAACTTATATTTCATATGAAGATAGCTCATATGATTCAGGAACTACCAAAGAGGATAAACCTGAAATAGCTCATATGTGTCCCCTAGTAAACATGTATAAGGTATCCAATTCCTGTAATACTTCTAAAAACATATATCTACTCATACTGGATAAGAAAAAAAAAATAAAAACATTTTTAATAATGATATGTTTGAATAAATCAACATACTTGATGATATTGTTAATGATATTAAGGATAAATATAAGATTTTAAAGAAATAGCATGATTTAACTGTTAGTTTTAAAGATAACATTTCTGTTGAAAAAATGAAAAATGATTAACTATTAAAGGAGAATAATGAAAGTAAATTTTTTAATCAGAAATTGAAGAACTGTCTAAAAATATTCAGTAATGGTATAAATACTCTTACCCAAATTCGTGGAAAGCAGACTGCTCCTATTTACACTATTTATATAGGATATCAACTTGGATAGAGGATAATTTCTAAAAATAAATTTATTTTTAGTTCTAGTACTTCTACTAGTTTTATTCAACTAGAACAAGAAAATTATTTGTTCCTAAAAGTTAAAAATATGATTATAGGCAACTTGTTATAAAATTTGGGTTCTTAAATCTTTAATTACTAACATTTCTGGACCCAAGAATATTTGGGTACCAAAATTATTTTTGGTGTAAAATATTTTTATAGATATCATGCTAGAAGATATCCAGTAAGAAACTATGGTACTTAGAAAATGGTTGTTCCAAAAATATGATGGGATATTATACAAGCTACAAGAATCTCATAAAGGTTTATGGTGTCATTTCACTTTTGGTGACAATGAAAAAGGAAAAATCATTGGTCTTGGAAAAATTAGTAATTCTAATAGTGTATTAATTTCTAAAGTATTATATATAGATAGTTAAAATTAAAAACTTCATAGTATCTCACAACTATAGTATTATGTTTTTCATGTCAAGTTTGAAAATAATCCTTCAAACTTTTTTGATTCGAAAAATTCTTTATTTTTTACTACCTTAGGGAATGATAATGTTTTTCATATTAATTTATACTCTTTAGTTTTTCAAAATATTTTTTGTTTAAGTGCCTTTCACAAAGAATGTTGTATTTGGAAAAGGAGACTAACCAATTTCAATATTCACTCACATAGAAATATTGGCAGTAAAGGGTTAGTCAAATATCTACCTATGTTAGAATTTCTAAATGAAAAAGTATGTGACCAATGTCAATAATGGAAATAGGACAAGATCTCTTTCAATTAATAGAAAGAAGTTTTAAATTATCAATAACTATAATTAGTTCATAGGTTATTTTTAGAAAATTTATTGTTCCTAGTCTAAAAGTCAAGAACTATGTTTATTTCCTTGTAGATGACTTTTCTTGGTAAACATGGGTATTCTATCTTTCTCCCAAAATTGAATCTTGATCTTATTTTACCAGGTATGATAAATTTGAATAAAATCTTAGTGGACTTAGGATTAATATCTTAATAATTGATCATGGTTGTGAGTTTGAAAATTGATACTTTGAATCTTTTTTCTCACAAAACGGCTATAATGATAAATTTTTCTCTCCTAGTACCTCATAGTATAATGGTGTTATATAAATAAGAAATTATACCCTTCATGAAATTTTCCAAAATATACTTAATGTGTATGATCTTTCTATTTATTTTTGGGTAGAGGCGGTGAATACAGTCAATAATAAAATTGATAGAGTTTTTATAAGACATATCTTAAAGAAAATACCTTATGATTTATTGAATAGTATAAATCCAAAGTTCAAGTACATTATATTTTCTATTTGAAATTTGAATATTCATAACACTAAGGATAATCATTAAATATTTTCATCCATGAATGATGAAATATTTTCCCTTGGTTATTAAACATCTACTAAATCATATAGGTTGTTTAATAAAATAACCAAGACAATGTAAGAGTATTTTCATGTTAAACTTGATGAAACATATCCACGCAAAAATATAAACCCTTTATAAAATATTGAGGTTGATTTTTCAACATTAAACATCAATTACAATGTATCTAACTATTTTATGAAATAAGTAGAAATATTATCCAGTTATAAGGAACAACATAAACCTAAACATGTAGATGATTCTGAGATTTCAAACCCTACTTTCCGTAGACCTGTTATAAGTCATAGATACCATCCTTTAGTTTCTATAATTAGAGACCTAGATCAAGGAATACAAACTACATCTTCTCTTTGGAATCAAGTTAAACATCAAAAAAAATTAGAACTTGAACCTAAGAACATCAATGATGTAATAAATTATGAAATCATAGAAATGGATATGTAATATGAACATAATATATTTAAAATGAATAATTTTGGAGAACTAATAGTTATATTTAAAGACACTATGAATATTATCACTAAGTGGTTGTTTTGGAATAAAGTTTTTGAGTATGTAACTATAGTAAAAATAAATCTATGTTGGTTTCATAAGGATATATCCAAGAATAAGGTACTGACTATGAGGAAACCTTTTCACTAGTATCAAAACCAACATCCATTATAATAATTCTTTCATATGTATTACATTTTTAATTCAAAAATAAATCAAATAGATGTTAAAATACCATTATTAAATGGTTATGCAGTTGAGGTTTCTTTTGTTTAAAAACCCCATGGATTTAAAAATCCTTATCTTGTAAATCATGTTTTTAAAATAACAAAATCTTTATATGGTTTAAAATAGGCTTCAAGATGTTGGTATATGAAACGCATGGCCAATTTTCACCTATCGATCAGTCAAGGCTCTGGTGCTCTACTAATGTGTATAGCAGCACTCGGGGAGAATCCTCGGCGATGATACTTTGTAATAGTTGTTTGTTTTTAGTTGATTGTATTCTAATTGGGGGTTTGTTTGTAGAGATTAAATGAAGTGATTAACGATTGGTGTTTGATTTAACAATTTTATAAATATTGGGGTGAGTTCATTTTTAGGGAGTTAAGCTTGTGATATCCTAGAACTTTGCTTTATATTGAAGTTTATTTAACACCCACTTCGCAAGATAATTTTGATTGGAATTAATAAGTGTTAAGGCTTTAATACAAGCCTTAACTTAACTTAATGTTCTAATATCAATCATATCTTGTTTATGGTAGTGTATTTATGTTTCTAATAATCCATAGAAACCACACGTTAAACAAAACAAGTCATTAATCCATGACATGTTAAGTCCAACATACACAATGCTAAATTAAAGAATATTCATCGAACAAATACTCTCAATCACTTAACATCCCTAAATTTTGACTCACCCCATTAATATATTTACTCATCCATTGATATTAGTATTAATATAGTTTATATATTTATGATTATGAATTAACAAGATAAGAAAAACAAAGGGATTAAAAAAGAGTGGTACATCGAACACACACACACGAACAATGATGATAATTAAAAATGGATTTTCGATTGAATGAGGAAGCAAAAGAAGGGAAGTGGATTCAAATAAATTTAAACTATTTTAAGAACATTAATATTAAACTACAGAAGGTGGATGAGAATAAGATATATTTAAGAAGAAATTTTCATTAAAACAGAATTACAAAACACAAACTTACAAGTTTACAAACGAAGAACAACACAAAAGTGAAAGGAAAAAAATAGAGGAGGAAGGGTATCTCAAGTGAAAACATGAGTATTTCAGGTCCTCCCAAGAACTTTTAAAGTATTTGGTAGTTCCAATATGTGTAACTATCTTCCTAAATGCCAACCCCTTTGAAGGAGAGGAGGGGGTGTATTTATAACCCAAGGAAGAGGACTGTTTTCATTCCCAATTTGTCCCTCCACTTGGATCGACGATTTGGACATCCTGAAAGTGGAATATCAAGTTATCTCCTTCTTCAAAGATGTATATAATAATGTTTTCAAACTACTCTCAATATTTGGAGGCATTTGGACCTATGGAGAAAAAGTTATGGCAGGTTTATTAAACAATGTTAATCTATTCATTTCAATACAGTCTTTTTGAAGTCCAAATTGTGAAAGGGTTTTTGAATAGGAATATGCCTTCAAAACCGAATGATGTATTCAACAAAGTCGGCTTCCTATATCTCCTATTTCACACTGAAAAATATCATCTCAAAATTATATATATATCAGGAACCATTTCATCAAAACTGTACTGATTTTAATTCCAGGACAAAAATGTGGGCTGAGTTTAAATGAATCAACTGGGACCCTTATGTTTGGTATTGGGCCCTAAATTTCTATCCAGGATTCCTTTAGATAATCTATAATTAACTCTGGAATATCATCAGATTTGGGCTTATGGATGGATCCCAGTAATTCCATTATCATGGCTGATCCAGTTTCTTCACAGTTTTCTTGAGTCTTCTTGTGTGGTATATATGACCATACAAATGGCCTAATTGGCCTAATTTGAAGAGATTAAATGATGTGATTAATGATTGGTGTTTTATTTAACAATTTTATAAATATTGGGGTGAGTTCATTTTTAGGTATTTAAGCTTGTGATATCTTGTATCTTTACTTTATATTGCAGTTAATTTAACACCCACTTCGCAAGATAATGTTGATTGGAATTACTAAGTGTTAAGGCTTTAATGCAAGCCTTAACTTAACTTAGTGTTCTAATATCAATCACAGCTTGTTGATGGTAGTGTATTTATGGTTTCAATAATCCATGGAAACCACATGTTAAACAAAATAAGTCATTAATCCATGACATGTTAAGTCCAACATACACAATGTTAAATTAAAGAATATTCATCGAGAAAATACTCTCAATCACTTAACATACCTAAATTTTGACTCACCCCAATAATATATTTACTCAACCATTTATATTAACATTAATATGGTTTATATATTTATTATGATGAATTAATAAGCGAATAAAAATAAAGGGATTATAAAATAGTGGTACGTCGAACACACACACACACGAACAATGATGATAATTAAAAAAGGATTTTTGATTGAATGAGGAAGAAAAAGGAAGTAAGGGAATTCAAATGAATTTAAACTATTTTAAGAACATTAATATTAAACTACAGAAGTTAGATGGTAATAGGAGATATTGAAGAATAAATTTTCATTAAAATGGAATTATAAAACACAAACTTACAAGTTTACAAACGAAGAACAACACAAAAGTGAAAGGAATCAAAGAGTGGAGGAAGGGTATCTCAAGTGAAAACATGAGTATGGAAGGTCCCACCAAGACCTTTTTAAGGATTTTTTCATTCCAATATGTTCTCCTCTTTTCTGAATGCCAACCCCTTTGAAGGAGAGGAGGGGGATGTATTTATAGCCCAAGGAAGAGGATTGTTTTCATTCCCAATCTGTCCCTCCATTTGGCTCGACGATTGGGACATTCATACAGCAGAATCTCGAGTTATATCCTTCTTCAAAGTTGTAGATAATAATGTTAGAAGACTAATTAAAAAATTTGGAGGAATTTTGACCTATGTATAAAACTTTATGTCCATTTGATTAAACAATTTTAATCTGTCCATTTCAATCCAATATTTTTGAAGTCCAAAATGTGAAAGGGTTTTTGAATAGGATGACTCCTTCAAAACCGAATGATGTATTAAAAAAATTCTCCCTCCTATATCTCTTATTTCACACTAAAAAATCTCAGCTAAAAATGATATCTATATTAGGATCCATATCATCAACACTGTAAAAAATTTAATTCCTGACCAAAAATGTCGGCTGAGTTTAAATGAATCAGTTGGGCCCATTGTGTTTGGTATTGGGCCTTGAATTTTTTATCCAGGATTCCTTTAGATAATCTATAATTAAATATGGAGTATCATAAAATTTGGGATTATGGATGGAGCCCAGTAATTCCATTATCATGGCTGGTCCAGTTTCTTCGCAGTTTTCTTGAGTCTTCTTGTGTGGTCCATATGACCATACAAATGGCCTAATTGGACAATGGTCCCTTCTAAGGATATGTAGTAAATTGAATATGGAATCCTAAAAAATAATAACCACAAAATTTGGATCAGTATTAGTGATAGTTATTAATAAAACATTAAACTGACTTGAATCTGAATGAATTCAAATAGTGCTCAAAAATTATATTTAATATTTAAACATTAATATTTCAAACAAATGATGCACATTTCATATAAAATCAGTAATAGGAGTATATAAAAATTTATGAAAATATTAATAACATCAACTCCTCTACACTTAGTCTTGTGCATGTTTTCATGTGAAATAAATATAAAAACATGAAAAAATCATTTTCACTCACCAACAAATATTAAAATTTTGTTTTCTCCAATCAGGGGAGGTTTAGACTATTTCACTAATCCATTTTGAATTCCACCACAAGTTATTACAGAAACAATGTTCTAAAACTAATTTATTTTTTCATGCTCAAATTTATAAATGGAAAATGTGGACACTCAAAACTCTCACCTCTCAAGATGATAAAATTCATTGGTAGAGGTTCACTCTTTCACCAACCAAAAGTGAAAATCTTAGAGTTTGAAAGAGCTCTCAGCTTCCAATACCTATCCAAAATGCACAATAATCAAGAGGTATTTTTAAGGGGTTTTTCTGTGGCTATGATATCGAAGGAATATAATGTCCAAGAGAGATAAGAATAGGGGTAAAACACCAACATAGAAAAACAATGCACATTTTTTTTGAAATAAAACATGGAAGGGAATGAAAACACATATTTACAAGGGAATTATTGTGTGAAGAAAGACACAATATAGGATAAAAATTTGAAGGGTATGAGAAGATGAAATATTTACAAACCATAAAACTTCTCCAAATGACATAATAATATAATGCAAGTGTTCTTTTTTTTCTTTTTTTCTCTTTTTTCGAAAGTTGAACATGAAAAAGATCTCACACACACATCCCAACCCATGATTGATCTGCTCACAACACTAATTATAATAGTCATAACAAGATCAAAGGTTGAGTAAGAGTGATTGAACACTTTTCAATAACATTTAAAAAATTACAAAAATGAAATTACATTACATTGCCCAAAACACAATGAATGATAACCTATCCCCCACACTGAAATGGATGCTTTCCCTCAAGCATATGATAACATGGTGAAATCAACAAAGGGAACCCATAATGAAATCTGTTCCCCCCACACTTAAATTTCAAAATAAAATACACTGAAAATCCATATTGATATTGGGTGGGAAAATGTATTGGTCTTGTAATGTGGCTATCAAAGAAAAGGTTTCCATAGGCTCGAAGGGGCTTTCAAAAGGAGGATTAATGTAAGGAAAATGGGAGGCTATTTGGCTATTGTGATTCACATGTGGTTCAGAAAATGCCTCTATCATAGTAATGCACACTAAGGTAAGAGATTAATCTAGAAGTTCCACAAACTCAAGACTCGCAAATGGGGGTGAAAACACACATTTTGAAAAGATGGCCATAGGTGGCCTTGTCATTAAAGCAAATGTTGTTCCTCATGGTTTGGGAAAATCATTTTCCAAATCAAAAATTGAGTATTAAAAATTTATTAATTTTGACAAAAAATTATTTATCCAAAGTCATGATGAAAATAAAAAAAAATTGAGATGAAAACATGTCTGTTAACTCCCCAAAATGGTAGGACAAAATTAGAAAATTGGAAGGGGAGTAATAATGACTCTTGATTTTTTTTTAAATTTTTTTTTTTTTTGTTATGATGCTTTTTTTTGTTTTTCTTTTGTTTTTTAGTTTTTAATAAAGATACACCCACAAAAAAGAGAAAGTGAAAAAGAAATGTTTTGATAATGAAAGTGGTAAAAATGAAAGAGAGAGTAATAAGAAGAAAGAGGTAGATAGAGGAAGATATATAGAGAGAGTTAAAGGGAAATAGGTACCCCCTGGTTTGGATTTGGAGGGTTGCCATCTCCATCTAGTGGTAGGTCAACTAGAGAAGTTGGTGATCTAGTAGAAGTCGATGTTGATCCGGGATTGTGCATCCTCTCATGGTGATTCTTTAACCGATGTCCATTAACTGTGAATGTCCTTTTGGAAGATGGGTCTTGGACTTGCACTGCAACAAATGGGTAATCATTAGTAATAACAAAAGGACCCTCCCAATGAGAATTATGTTTACCTGGGTGAAGCTGAAATCTAGAATTGAAGAGCATTACCTTTTCACCTTCATGAAATACCTTTCTTGGGATGTGTTTATCATGGAGTGCCTTGTATTTTTCTTTGTAGAGATTAGAATTCTCATAAGAATCAAGTCGAAGCTCCTCCAGTTCAGCCAATTGCAACAATCTTTCTTCACCAGATTTTTCACAATCAAAATTATAGGTTTTCACAACCCAAAAAGACTTATGTTTTATTTCAACTGGTATATGACATTCTTTACCAAAAACTAGACTAAAAGGAGACATCCCAATTGGTGTTTTATAGGCAGTTCGATAAGCCCAAAGTGCTTCACCAAGTCCTTCAGATCAGTATTTTCCGGTGGGTTTACAATTCTCTCAAGCACTCTTTTCAGTTCTCTATTATAAAGTTCATCCATTCCATTTGTTTGGGGGTGATATTCAGTTTAAGTTTTATGTACAACCCAATTCTTTTTCAAAAGAGATTCCATGGTTCTATTACAAAAATGGGTTCCTAAGTCACTTATCAAGGCACGTGGTGTGCCAAATCGGTGGAAGATGTGCATCTTTAGGAACTCACTAACAATATGTGAATCATCCTTTCTAGTGGATTTAGACTCGACCCACCTAGAAACATAATCAACCGCAAGAAGGATGTATGAGAATCCATTGGAAGGGGGAAATGGTCCCATGAAATCGATGCCCTAAACATTGAAGATCTCACTGAAGATTAAAGTATTTTGGGGAATTTCATTTCTCTTTGAAATTGTGCCAAACTTTTGGCAAGTGGGACATGACTGACAGAACTCATGTGAGTCCATGAAGACTGAAGGCCAGAAGAATCTGGAGTCTAGGACCTTTCGGGAGGTCCTTTGTGGTCCAAAGTGTCCACCACCAGACATTGAGTGATAGAATTCTAATATGGAAGAATGTTAATTTTCATCCACACATCTCCTTATTACCATATCATCCCCGGTTTTCCAAAGTTCATTTTCTTCCCAAAAATAGTATTTTGAATCACTTTTCAACTTCATTTTTTGTTATTTTGAAAAAATTTCAGGAAAAACACCATAAACTAAGTAATTTACAATTGGGTCATACCATGGTATTTTTGGAGTGAGAGATGAAAGGTTCTCAGTGGGGAATTCAGGATTGATGATTTCAGAATGAGAAGAATTAGAAATTATACTCAAGTGATCATCCAGAGGGTTTTATTTTCTTGGTCTATCTTATATTTAAAGGTCAAACTCTTAGAGTATTATGATACATATTATTAACCTCAGTTTGGAATCACTTTTCTTGAGTAATAACTTTATAGTAGAATGTTCTGTGAAGATTATGATTTTGGAACCTAATAGATAGGGCTGGAATTTATCCAAGGCAAAAACAACTAATAAAAGTTCCGTTTCCATGACAGTGTAGTGAGATTTAATTTCATCCAATGTTTTTGAGGCACAATAGATGACATGATGAAGTTTTTCTCTTCTTTGACCAAGAACAGCCCCAACTGATCTATCAGAAGTATCACACATCAACTCAAAGGGTAAGAAAAAATATGGGGGTTGGATTATCAGGGCAGATGTTAGAGTAGTATTGAGTTCAATGAAGGCTCTCTTGCAAACCTCATCTAAATGGAAAGTGACATCATTTTGGAGAAACCGAGTGAGTGGGAGGGAAATTTTACCGAAGTTATGGATGAATCTCCGATAGAAACCAGCATGACTGAGAAATGAATGGATGTATCGAACAGAAGTGGGTTGAGGAAGTGATTGGATCACTTCAATTTTGGCTGTATCGACTTTAATACCATCTTTTTAAACTATGTGTCCTAGAAAAATCCCAATTCCAACCATGAAGTGACATTTTTCAAAATTTAACACAAGGTTACACTTGACACACTTTTGAAGGACTAGAGAGAGTGAATTCAAGCAAGATTCGAATGACGCACCATAAATGGTAAAGTTGTCCATGAAGACTTCCATGCAGTTTTCAATGAATTTGGAAAAGATACTCATCATACACCTCTGGAATCTTGCAGGAGAATTGAAAAGGCCAAAAGGCATTCTCCTATATACATATGTTCCAAAGGGGCATGTAGAAGTTGTCTTTTCTTGGTCCTGAGGTGCGATTGGGATTTGTAAGTAGCTGGTGTATCCATCAAGAAAGTAATAGTGTGACTTTCCAGCTAATCGTTCTAGCATTTGATCAAGTAATGGAAGAGGATAGTGATCTTTTCTTGTTTCAAAATTCAATTTCCTATAGTCGATTCACACACGCCATTTGTTCTTCACTCGAGTTGTGACTACCTCTCCATGTTCATTTGTGACAACAGTTATCCCACCCTTCTTAGGTATAACTTGAATTGGACTAACCCATTCACTATCATAAATTCGATAAATAATACCAGCTTGAAGAATCTTGGTGATCTCTTCCCAAACTACCTCAAGTATGAGTGGATTGAGTCATCTTTGTGGTTGTCTAATTGGTTTGGATGACTCCTCAAGATGGATGTGATGCATGAAAAGGGCAGGGTTGATTCCTGTTATATTATCTAGGGTCCACCCTAAGGAATTTTTGTTTTCCTATAACACTTAAACAAGTTTGGACTCCTCGGTTTTGGTAAGTGAAGAAGATATAATGACAGGATAAGAGTGATCATGGAAAAGGAATGCATATTTCAGGTGTTCAGGAAGAGGTTTTAGATCAGTCTCATCTTTCATTTTTGGTTTATACAACTCAGGAATAGAAGAAGGGACTTCAGTTGCTTCAAATTCGTTTTCCTTAATATTGTCCAAGGTCAAGCAATAGAGATCAGAATTAATGTGGGATTCAAGCGAGTTTTCAAGATCCTCTAGATTGATAGTGTCTATGAATGAAAGGTCCACATAAACTTCACCATTTATGACTTGGTTAATCATGGTGTAGATTTCACAAGATCCTTTATCATCAGAACAGGATGAACATGATGGAATGAAGTTCAATTGACTCTTATAAGTTTCCTCGGAAGCATGGATTGAGAATACAGAGTAATCCTCAGACGGGTATCGCATGGCTTGGAAAATGTTTAATTTGACCAGTTGGTCACCAAATTTGATGGATAATATGCCTGAATGACCATCAATTTTGGTTCTAGAAGTCATGAGGAATGGTCTTCCTAGAATTAAGGGAGATCGAGAAGATTTTGTCTCACTATCCATGTCAAGGACATAGAAATCAGCTGGGAAGATAAGATCATTGACTCTGACAAAGAAATCCTCAATTATTTCATCAGGACTGGCAGTTCTTCGATTGGATAATTGAATGAAAACACCTATTGGATGTAAGGGACCTAGACCAAGGTTGGATAAGATGGATTTGGGATGACATTAATTGAGACTCCTAGGTCTATAAGTGAATCATCAAAGTTAGAACTTCCAATTTGGAATGGAACTGTAAAGGTCCCTGGATCTTTTCACTTTATGGGAATAGACTACTGGGTGGAAACATTTTCGAAGGTCCTAAGTTTCCTCTTTTGGATACAGAACTCTTTAAGAAACTTGGAATACTTAGGAATTTTTTTGATGGAATCTAAGAGTGTAATGTTGACTTCAACACGTATAAACATGTCGATCAATTCAGGATTAGGTTCAAATGACTTCTTTGGCTTAGAGATATCTTTTGGAAAAGTAATTGGATTCCTAAGTGGAATGGAAGGAGGTGAGGGAATGGATTCAGATTCCTTTTCATGTTTCTTTTTCTTTTCATTTTCTAGGTCAACATTCAAATGGAGGGTTGGAGGACTTATCTTGAGGCATAGAAATTTTCTTCCCCGATCTAAGTGAAATTTCACATACATTTCCCTTGGGGTTGGGTAATGGTTGAGCTGGGAGTTTGGAAGAATTGGATGGCTACTGTTGACTAAGGTGGTATGCAAGTTGACCAATTAGGGTTTCAATGTTCTTGAGGCTAGAACGGGTGAAGGAGGCAAGATCTTCCACTGCACTTTCCCATGGTTTCTTGGAAGAAGAGGCTTGTCCCGGATTGGGATTACCTAAATTTTGGTTCTTGAGAAAGCGTTTGTATTGGTTTTGGAATTGGGAAGGCTCACTAGGATAATGGAATCCAGGAGGAGGATTGTTCCTTTGAGGTTGAGGAACAAAAGGATAAAGTTGTTGGAAGTTACCAACACCTTGACCATATTGAAACTGGTTTGGGTTTTGAGGAGGGAATTGAGGGGGATGAGATATGGGATTACCATACCTAAGGCATTGGTTATAGGAAGAAGAGAAGGGCTCAGAGTGAGGTTGGTTGAATTTTTTAATGAACTGACTTGATTATTGAGGGATGGTGTTCCTCTGAGAATATGCTACATTGATATCTATTGGTCCAGATGAATCAGATTGATCCTTTGAAATTGTGGACATGTGTCAGTTGGATGAGATGAAGAGTTGCAGATTCGATAGTTTTTGACAGGTCCAGGAAACATTGATTGCAGAGAAGATGAGGTTGGGGATTCGGTAGCCACAGCTAAATGTCGGACAAGACCTGTAAGTTCACTCATCCACTCGATCATCTTGTTCGGCTCAATTGATTGATTATCTTGGGCTTCCTTGACTTGATAATGTTCTCAATTATGGAATTTTTGTGTGTTTGCAGCCATGTTACTTATGATATCTCTTGCAGCTGCAGAAGTTTTATCAACAAGAGCACCGCCACTTGCAGCATCAATGAGAGTTCTCTCCATAGCCAATAACCCATCATAGAAGTATTGGATCAAGATTTGATCAGGGATTTGGTGATGTGGATAGGTTGAAACAAGATTTTTTAACCTCTCCCAGTATTCACGGATTGATTCACCTGGTAAATGATGGATACCACTTATTTTCTTTTCGGATAGAAGCAGTACGAGAAGCAGGAAAGAATTTCTCTAAGAAGAGTTGCTTCATATCATTCCATGTGGTTATAGAACCTGGAGGGAGGTAGTAAATCCATGATGTAGCAGTGTCATATAGGGATAAAGGTAATGTTTGGAGTTTGATTTGTTCCTCAGAAACCCCTTGAGGCTTCATGGTGGAGCACACTACTTGAAACTCTTTCAGGTGGATATGTGGATCCTCACCGGCTAGCCCGTGGAAATGAGGGAGAATATGAATCAAACCCGATTTGAGTTCAAAGTCAGCCTCTATGTTTAGATATTGAATACCAAGAGGTTGTTAATTCATATCAGAGGTAGCAAGTTGTTTAAGTGTTTTTTCCCTAGGATTGTCTATATCTAATTCAATTGGTTGGACAAGGACTGGTTCTTGAATTATTTGATTATCTCTTAGGTTCCTCCTAAGTTGGCGAAGTGTTCGCTCAATTTTAGGGTCAAAAAAATTAGAGGGATTTTTTGGAAGGCTACAAGGCATTTATAGAGATTTTGGAAGAAAGAGTAAGACGGGTTTTTCTTTGTTTTTTCCATTTTATGATTTTTAGGAGAATACGGGTTTTTCTTTGTGTTTTTTTCAATTTTTTTGAAATTTTGTTTTTCTTTTGTTTTTTTTACAATAACCAGAAACTAATGAATACTTAAAGCACCATAACCAGAAAAGGCTCCATTTGAAACACACAGTTGATTGTCTCTTATCGACCGGTCAAGGTTTTGGTGCTCTGGTAATGTGTATATCAGCACTCAGGTTGAATCATCGGTGATGATACTTTGTAATAGTCGTTTGTTTTTAGTTGATTGTATTCTGATTGGGGGTTCTATTTGAAGAGATTAAATGAAGTGATTAATGATTGGTGTTTCATTTAAAAATTTGATAAATATTAGGGTGAGTTCATATTTAGAGAGTTAATCTTGTGATATCCCAGAGCTTTGCTTTATATTACAGTTAATTTAACACCCACTTCGCAAGATAATGTTGATTGGAATTACTAAGTGTTAAGGATTTAATCCAAGCCTTAACTTAACTTGGTGTTCTAATATCAATCATAGCTTGTTGATGGTAGTTTATTTATGGTTCCAATAATCCATGGAAGCCACACGTTAAACAAAAAAAGTCATTAATCCATGACATGTTAAGTCCAACATACACAATGTTAAATTAAAGAATATTGATCGAGAAAATACTCTCAATCACTTAACATAACTAAATTTTGACTCACCATAATAATATATTTACTCATCCATTGATATTAATATTAATCTGGTTTATATATTTATGATGATGAATTAACAATAAAAGAAAAAGAAAGGGATTGGAAAAGAGTGGTATGTCGAACACACACACACGAACAATGATGATAATTAAAAACGAATTTTCAATTGAATGAGGAAGCAAAAGAAGGGAATAGGATTTAACTGAATTTAAAATATTTTAAGAACATTAATATTAAACTACAGAAGGTGGATGATAATAAGAGATATTGGAGAAGAAATTTTCATTAAAACAGAACTACAAAACACAAACTTACAAGTTTACAAACGAAGAACAACACAAAAGTGAAAGGAAACAAAGAGAAGAGGAAGGGTATCTCAAGTTAAAACTTGATTATGGAAGGTCCTCCCAAGCCCTTTTCAAGGATTTTTTCGTGCCAATATGTGCTCCTATCTTCTAAAATTCCAACCCCTTTGAAGGAGAGGAGGGGGTGTATTTATAGCCCAAGGAAGAGGACTGTTTTCTTTCCCAATTTGTTCCTCCAATTGGCTCGACTATTTAGACATCCAAACAGAAGAATCTTGAGTGATCTCATTTTTCAAAGTTTTAGATAATAAAGTTTTCTGACTACTCTCAAAATTGGGAGGACTTTGGACCTATGGAGAAAACGTTATGTCCTGTTGATTAAACAATTTTAATCTATCCATTTCAATCCAGTATTTTTGAAGTCCAAAATGTGAAAGGGTTTTTGAATAGGAAGATTCCTTCAAAACCAAATGACGTATTAATGAAAGTCTGCCACCTATATCTCCTCTTTCACACTGAAAAATATCATCTCAAAATGATAACTATCTCAGAAGCCATGTCATCAACACTGTACTGGTTTTAATTCCCTTCCAAAATTGTGGGCTGAGATTAAATGAATCTGTTAGGGCCATTGTGTTTCGTATTGGGCCCTCAAATTTTTATCCAGGATTCTTATATATAATCTAGAATTAACTCTGGAGTATCATAAAATTTGGAATTATTAATGGATCCCAGTAATTCCATTATCATGGCCGATCCAGTTTTTTCACAGTTTTCTTGAGTCTTCTAGTGTGGTCCATATGACCATACAAATGGCATAATTGGCCAATGGTACCTTCTAAGGATATGTAGTAAATTTAATATGGAATCCTAAAAAATAAGAACCACATAATTTAAATTATTATATTGATAGTTATTAGTAAAACATTAAACTGACTTGAATCTGAATGAATTCAAATAGTGCTCAAAAATTATATTTAATATTTAAACATTAATATTTAAAACAAATGATGCAAATTTCATATAAAATTAGTAATGGGAGTATATAAAAAGTTATGAAAATATTATTAACATCAGTATGATAAGATCTATATTTTTAATTTCTAAAGGTTTTTCGAAAGGCACAACTAATCTTAGCCTTTTCAAAAAAATAATTTCTAAAATTATTTTTGTAGTCAAAATTTATATTGTTGATATTATTTTTGGATATTTAAAAAAATTGTATTGGCTTTTAAAATACGATTAAAAATGAGTTTTAAATGATTTTAATGGGTGGACATAAATTCTTTCTTGGTTTTATAATTTTTAAAAATAATGATTGAAGTAGATAAGCTCTAAAAGTTCTCAGAGTTTAACCATCTAATTGGAGTGTGATTTTTTTTAATATTAGTTAATATAAAGATGTCAAAGGTTTTAAGATCAAAACTCTCATTTAAATACTTATGATGTGTGAGGAAAAAATACAAGAATATAGTTCTTATAAAATTATTAATAAGTATAATGGTTCTCCAAAAATATCAAGTCAAAAAAATAATAAGAATATTAAAGGAATAAAAATTATTTATCCATATGATGAATATACTTAAAAAATTTCTACTTCAAATAGTGTTCTTTTTAGTATTATTTAAATTTTAAATAGTTTTATAATAAGAGAAGAGGTTTTAGAAAACTCTTTAATTTTTTTAAGAAGACTGAGGTGAAAAGTCCCTTATTATTAAAATAGAAAGTCATACAAGAAGTAAAGACATAGGAGTAAAAACAGCAAAGCAGGTCCATAAAAAAGACATTAGCGCACTAACGAGTGAGTGTTCATACTATGAATAGATGTTTGAGCACCCCTACCACTTGGTTGTCTCCCCCTCCGCCCAGCCTTTTCCTGCATCCAGGGACCTCCACCATCATCCGGGATCTCAGAAGTTACATCAGTGTTCATACACTTAACTCCATCCGGGTCTTTCGTTGTTTTTCTGTCTTCATCACTACTAGCAGATTCAAGTAATTCAAACGAATTATAGGTACTCACCTATTTTATAACTTTCTGAATTTTAGATTGAGGGGTGCCATAGCTTGGTTAAGGCTGGGATGATCTTGATACTTTGTCTTTTCTTTCCTCCAAACTGGGAAGGTCTGCATGCACTTCAGGGGAGGAGTCCTGGACAGATTCCTTCAAGGGACCTGTCTGTTTATGCTGCCCATTTGGAGTGGATTCCTGAATTTTGGTTATATGTGTAAATCCAATAAATCTATAAAATACACATTGAGTTATTATAAAGATTATAATGATGATACATATATAAATCAAAATCCATCATTTCTAATCAAATGGACAAAAATTCCTTTTTGGTAGATTTTGATGTGGAACATTAATTTTATTATTCAAAATAGGAGTCATACTCATAAAATAAAAACTGATTTTTTAAGAAATAAATAAATATTGAACCATGTTAACAATGAAATATGAAATAATTATTAAGAAACCAAAATCCCTTAAACATTATTATATTTATTTTTTAAATGAAATAAATATGATTTAAATAATAAAATTCTAGATATGAAAGTCAAACTAGGAAATTCATATATATTATTTATTAAATAGGGTAATAAAATTGAGATCCTAAAAAATAAGCTCATGATTACAAATATATTGAAATTGTTTTTAAAAAATTATATAATTACTTAATTCAAATTTTTGTTAACAATATATTCTAAAAAATAAATCTAGAATATAATTATAGGGGGGAAACCCAATGGGTTAAAAAAATTATTTTGTTCCTAGTTCTAAGAATATAAAATTATATAATGTTTTTTATTTTCATTATGGTAAACCTAGACACTATATAGTTAATTTTTTCCAAATAAAACCTCATATTTGTGGGCTTAATAATTCTTTTCTTTCAAAAAATTTTTCAAAATTCAGTATAGGAATTTCTCGATAGTACAAGATGATTTGTGATCCCAAATCCTTGATTGATATAATTTTTTGGAATTAATAGAATAAAATTATCAAAACAATTTTTGGTTTTATTTATTTTTTGTGTAAAAATATATAATAGAAAAAATTAATAGTTGTATATGGAATTTATATGCTCATGGAATATGACGGTAAATTTCCTAAATTTTCCTTCCTTATCCAAAATTAATGGAGGCTATGTCACTTTGTATAGAATTACAAAAGTAAACATTATGGGAGTTGGATCAGATCAAATCCATGTTAATTCCTCATCAACAATTCAAATTATGATGAATAACTAAAAAATAACCTGATAAGTATTTCTAAACATTTCCATAAAGGTTATTCTATGGTTTTTTCTAACAATGAATATACATTTATCAAATATAAACTTCCTAAATTTAAGTAACCAAGAACAAATAATTTTTATACTTTAGATACTAATTACTTGTGTATACAAAAAATAAACTATTTAAATTCTAAAGAAAATAAATCTTATATTTGGAAGAGAATAATTTAACATTAAAATTTCTATTCTTAGAGTAAATTCTCCAAAATAAATTTAATTTCAGATTTACCATAACTAAAATTGAATAAAAAGATACAATGTGATTCATTCCCAATGGTAATGAAACATAAGTAATATTTTAAATCAATTAAATAGGTTTCTATATCTTGGAAACTAGAACGTATTCACATTTATTTTTTCAGACAATCTTCTCTATCATGCCTAAGAAGAAAATATTTTGTTTATGTGTCAGTTGATGATTTTTCTCTATTTACTTAGGATTTCATTTCCAATGTAAAAAATTGATGATTGTTCTATATTTATAATGTTCTGTAAACTTTTTCACAAGTATATATATTCAAAAATTATTTACTTGAGAATTTAACATGGTGGTAATTTAGAAATATTGATTTCAATTATTATTATTCAAAACTTTGTATTAAAAAAACATTTTCATCCCCTAGGACACCTCAGTAGAATAGTTTTGTTAAAAGGATAAATATGACCTTGCAAAAAATTATAAGACTATGTTATGTGAATATAACATTTTCACCCATTTAAGTACTAAATTTCTAAATAGAGAATGTTGTGCCATTAATAAAGTCCTAATTAGGCCTATATTTAAATAAAACACCACTTGAACTAAGGAATTAGATAAATCCAAAACATAGATACTTCAATGTGTTTATATGAAACTTTATATTTTGAATACTAAGGGTAATCTTGGTAAATTTTATTCAAAGACTGATAAGGGTATATTTCTTAGTTATTATCCTACTTCCAAGGATTATATAGTTTTTAAAAAAAGGTTAAATATTTTTTAGGAATCAACTCATGAGAAATTTAATGGAAGTGGTTTTTTTATCATAGAATGACTCATATTGATGAGTTAAGTGATTATTTTGAAAACATGAGACATGAAGCAGTTTCACAATGAAAATTATGATGATTTAGAAACTGATTTTAGTTAACAAAATTCTGAAATTATTGATATGAAATAGGTAGAATGTGTATTTCCTAGACAAAATAGATTCCTTAAAGACCATACTAAAGAGAAAATTATAATATTCTTAGACAAAGGTGATAATAATAGAAGTATTATAGGAAGAAATATAAAATTTTATTCGTTTTTATATTTCCTAGAACCTAAAAACTTGGATAAATCCTTAACTGGTGATAGTTTGGTTTTTTCAATGCAAGAAGAGTTAAAAATGTTCAATTGGAAAAAGGGATGGTAATTAGTGGATAGACCCTTTGAATATCCTATTATTATAACTAAATGGGTATTTTGGAAAAAACATGATTATTATGGGGTGATCACTAGAAGTAAGGATAGGTTAGATGGAAGATGTTATAAATAAGAAGAAATAATATAATATGAAGAGAATTTTTTCCCATATATCTTGGTTTGAATCCATTATAATTATGTTGGAATATGCATATCAATTGAATTTTAAATTAAATTAAATTATTATTAAATATTATTTTTAAAATTTATATTTATTACAAGAAGTTTATATTGAAAAACCTTAGGGTTTTGACGATCCCCATTCTCAAAATTCTATTTTAAAACAAACCAAAGTAATTAATGGCCATAAATAAGAACCAATAACTTATTATGAGAGATTAAGATATATTATTTTAACAAATGGTTTTAATATAGGATTAGAATATCCTAATAATTCAAAGAAAAAATTATGAAATAGTACATTACCTATGAAAATATATGTTTATGATGTTAATTTTTTGTCAACTAATAGAACTTTTTGTAATGACTTCTCAAAAGTCAGGCAAAACGAATTTGAAATGAGCATGATGGGTGAGTTGAATTATTTAATTTGTTTTCAAATTTATCAAATGTATTTTTTAAATGTATTAAATTAGTTTCAATACATACTTTTTCTAAATAACAATTTTTTTATTTAAAGTAGTAAGACTTATTCAACTCCTTTGAGTTCTAATATTAAACCTGATTTTGATTAAGTTGGAAAACTAGATAATAACAAGATATATGGAGGAATAATTTGTATATTATTTTATCACTCTATGAGTAGTCTAGAAATTATATTTTAATTATTTCTTTTTACTATATTTCAATCAAACCGAAAAGAGTCACTTTTAACTGCTTCAAAAATAATGTTATGATATTTAAATGGAAATGTATCTCATAATTTACTTTCTATAACCACATGTAATTTTAATTTAACTTAATATTCAGATTATGATTTTTGTTCATGTAGACTATTTAGTAAAATTAACTCAGTAATCTATTATTTATTAGATAAATTCTAAGTATCATACTCAAGTAGGAAATAATAATTTTCTTCATTTTCAACTTCTGAAGATGAGTATATTTATCCTAGAAGTTTTAGTGCATAGGTGTTTTGGATAAAACAAAACTTGATTGATTTTGGATTTAATTTTAATCATGTTACAATCAAATATGACAAATAGATTGATATCAATATATCCAAGAAACTAATAACCATTCCAAAATAGAGAATGTGGATTTAAGATTATTTTTTGAGATATCACGAACCAAAATGTGATATCTCTTTAGAAATTTTTTATATAGAAAATCAATTAGTAGATATTTTCAAAAAACCTCTTCCCACTTAATCATTTAATTTTATCAAATCCAGTATATTTTTGTTTATTTTCAGTTAATCTATTTTTATTTTCCTGATTTAGTGTATTAGAATCTATATTTAGTAGATAATTATTTTATTATTTTATTTTGGTTTTTGATCTTCCATTATTTGTTTTATTCAATTCATAGTAAGACACAAAACATATAAATTTAATAATTACCCTTTACTTTACTATGTCTAACCCATTACTATCATGATAAAATGAAATAAAATTAGAATTACTCACAAAAGAAAAAATGCATTGTGTCATAAAATTCTCATTCCATTTCACCCTAATATTCCTTTCCATAAAACATTGAACCCTCGAACCTTCTTCGATTATGGGAAAATAGAAGAGATTAGATAGTTCTACTACAATTATATTGAATCATTGGAGGCCTAAAAGGAATGTTCTCAATAGAAAAATATCAATAATATTTTTAGAACTTCTCAATCAGAATGTTTTTTCCTGTTAGAGTCGATGAAGAGGTGAAATCAGACATGATCATGATAAGGGGGATAAATCTCATGTAATTAAGGTGGGTGGACCTTATGAAGGATCAAATAAAAAAATTGATAGCCCATTAGATATAGTCACTAATTCTGGTAGACGATGAAGAGTCTAAATTGTGGTATTACAGAAGATTTAGTTGGACAATACTATAATTAGGGAGGAAACTGCACCAAATGAAAAATCAAAATCATTTCATGTGATTTTAGACACAAAAATTATTTCTCTCATTAATCCTTCTTCTATACTGATATCAGTTACAGGAGAAAATTTGGTTGCAACCCTTACAAAATATAGAAGTATTGGTGAAGAAAGGACCATCTACACTATGTGTAGAGAATTTCTTGTTTGAAAAATTTCTCCAACTTATAATATATGATGTAATGTTAAGAGAGAACATAATTATTTTAACAGTAACAATGTTTTTGGTTATAATGAATAATAATTCTAAGAAGTTAATGAATCTACATTACTGGTATCTATGACTAAATAAATGTGGGAATTTAATTAAATGTATCATATTGATTAAGTACCCCTAGTTCAAGAAACTCAAAAAAAGTTAAAGGAAATATACTAGTAACAAATAATAGAGAGGTTTTTGAACCTCAATAAGTTTCATTGTTTATTCCTGAAAATTATAGGATCACTAAGATTCCTACTTTGAATCTTAATGTAGCTTATTATAGAGGTCAGTTTAAGTATAATGTGATCATTTATAAAATTAATCTGACGAAAAATGAGTTTTGTGAGTCTCATGAAGAGGTAAGAACTCTTCATAAATGTGTTCATTAAAATTATGTTCTTGATAACCTAAGGAAACTATATTGATTTGGTCTGATTATATCAAGATAAAACCAACTTCTCAATAAAAATTGGTTTCCAAAAGATACATTGATGGATTAAATGTCTTGATTAAATATATTTTGTTGAAAGGGTTGAAGGATATTTCTTGATAATCCTTGCACTAAGGATTATTATATCAAGATAAGTGGAATCAAAGTTGGAAGATGTATCTCAGTCTCAATAAAATTTAACAGGGGTATCACCTCTTTGCAATGTGGACTTATTTCAATAGACTTTTTTAAAGTCCAACAAAATATTTTACTTTCTATGATTTAGAATATATAAATATTATCAGAAACAATGATAACCAATATATATCATTCTTATAAGGATATCAGTACTCTGATCAAGGTCAATTTACTAAAGATTAATGATTCTTTTATGAAATCTCATAAGGATTCAAACTTCATATTTACTATCCTTGACTAGATGATTAGATCCTAATCTTACAAATTAACTGTTTTGGAAGACAATTTTGGCCACCTATGTTAACTATTTGTTAGCTCTGTGATTTAAAACTATTATTTAGAGGAATAATATTATTTTTTTTTAAACTATGGAGATTCAATTCACCTCTAAATGTAAGGAAGTTGTTTATCCCAATGCATCTTAGGAATTTTTAGTTATTTCTTCCCCTTACACTAGATTATTTTCTTTTTTAGATAACTATTTGTAAGTGTTAAAGATTTTGAACCCAAATGTTTCTATGAAGAAATATTTTATTAACTTTTTTTTTCTCTCTTCTCAGAATACAAATAATAGTATCACTACTCTACTTGAATAATTCCAAAATGATATGGTTAAAGGAATTGACATGTATATGGATGTGTTATATCATTTATAGGGGAGAATTTATCTTATACATCCCATTCACGATCATTATCCTTACACCTCACAAAGATTTAATGAAATATACGATCCAGTGGAGATTTATTCAAGGTAAAATTTGATGCTTGGAGATAAAACATCAAAAAATGGTCATGTTGTATCAATGAAGCTTCCCTTCCCTATCGTCATTTATTTTGATATTCATCAATCTTAGTTAAATTATATCATCTTTCATTCTAGTACAGTATGGGTAGTAACTCATGATATAGCTAGCATCAATGGTTATTTCGGCTCAGACGTCTACCTGGGAACTGTAATTGGAAAAGGTGTTGATTCCTCAATGTTTACTTATTCTAACTTTCTAGATAACCACAATCCCTTAAAAAACCACCTATAATTTTCTTTTGGACCTATATTCATGGGATTGATTTCCCTTCTTATCAATTTTATGATTAACTAATAATCCTCAATGGTTTTTTTAACTTTTGAATGGTTACTTATTTTTTTAAGATGTTTTTAATTCTTCAAAAATTCATTTTTTTCATTAATATTGTTATATAATTATATTATTTTTTAAAAAAAATAATTCTTCCTAAATTGTGTTTTATATTAGAAAAAAAACATTAATGCTCGATTTTTATTATTTCACAACGTCACTTTAGTTTTGTAAATTAATTATTTTTTTATACATTATTTAATGTTTTACATGAAAATTTCATGGAGTACTTACTGCTCTAAAATTTTAGACTTGTTCATGTGCGAAAATAATGGTATTATTTTTCTTCACCATTATTTTTTTATATCAAAAAAGGGGGTGAATTAAATGACCTCAAAATAATAATTACAAAAATTTATTTTATCAAACACTTATTTATCACTTCATAGGTTTTGTGATCATCAAAATTGGGGAGATTATTGGATAGAATTATGTTGTTCCAATATATCCCTATACCTTATGTATTTTTATGATTAAAAAATCACTATTAATTTATTGAAGAGTTTATATTAAGTTTTTTAGATTTTATCTATAACTATTAATGAGTGTCATAAGATTTTTATTGAATAAATTCAAAATGAATTTATCTTATCTTGATAATCTAAAAGTGTAAATAAATTAATCTTATAGACATTGAAATTCAGTATTCTATCAAAGGAATTTATCTAGTGTGTCATGATTATATTACATGTAAAATAATTCTCTCATAGAAGCTCATAGATTAACATTATCTTATTATATATGTAAATTATCTTATTCTTTAAAAAAATTGTCTTATAAAGAATTCAATGTGAGGAAAAAAATCAAAAATAAAATCACTAAAAGCCATTTATTATACAATGTGTAAATTATTAAAATATTTATTAAATGAACATCAAATAAGGCTGAAGATGCTGTTTATTATAGTATATTAAAATATTATATTATGGATTCATATCAGGAATATTTATCTTTGAAAATTAGTATATCTATTTTTTTTTTACACACTAAAAAGTAAAATAAGTTATAGGAGATTTATCTTATAAAGAAATTATTTTATGAGAATACTAATTCTAGTATTTAATATAATGAAGATCAAGTTATCATAGGGAAATTAATTGTGATTATACTCTTTACATATAACACTCTGATATTTTATGATTTTTTTTTAATAAATTTAATTTATTTAATAGCCTGGGTTATACACAACACTGGATCATAACAAACCACAATATACTATTAAAATATGATTATTTAAATATGAAATTTTTTACCTATACTTTAAATTTGGTTTTATTAATAGGAATAAATAAAATTCCAAAAATATGTATAAATGTTTTAGATAAATAAAATATATTAATAAATAAGTACTTGCTATTTTGTGAAGTCTTTGTATACTTTAAAAAAATCTCAAAAAAATGATTTTTATTAAATTTTTTAAACAAATGATAAATTTATGTATTTATAATATTAGAAAATTTCTTTGAAAAATATAAAACTTTTTCAAAATATACATGCCAAAATTATCTTTGAGTGAATTTTTTAGAATTTTCTAAAAAGAATATTTTTTTATGAATAGTAAAAATTATTCTGATTAAAAGATTATTTTATTTTAATAAAAGTTTCAAAGTAAAATTATTTAAATAATATATCAATTAATCTGATTTATTTCATTCTAATCAATTTAAAATATAATTCTTTTATTAAAACCTTCTATCCTTATGTAGTTTTTTCCTCTCGAAAATTGCGTTTTCATCACATCTACGCGTTTAATTTAAATTAATTTTTTCCCATTAAGTAAATGGAATTGGAAAAAATGGATTAAATATTTGGAATATGTATAATAAATATTATATAATAAGTTGAAATTAATATTTTTTTTCAAAATTTATTTTAAAAATAGAAATAATTAGTTATCATTGCTAAGGTAAAAAACAATTTACTATGGATTAAACTAAAAAGATATGTGTTAAGATAACCCAAAATCTTATTCAATTCATATTTTCAAGAAACTATATTACCTTACCACATAAAATTTTAGAATATAAAAAAAATATCCTTTTTCATGTTTATGTATTAGGTATACCTTTTTCATTTCAAAGATTCCAAGTGTTTCCTCTCCTCCACTAAAACAAGGTCACCCCATCTCCTCTCCTCTATTATCCACACATCTGAAGCATTTTTTCTCAACCAATACCTTACCAAATATATTAATTAATCTCATACCTTCATCCTAGATTAATTATTTTTATTATGAAACCCTCTTAAGAAGTCATTAGGTATAAGCCTATATAGATTCTCAGAATAAGAGGTAAAATACATAAAATTATGTTTTTGTTTTATTTCTTATTCCACCTCCTTAAAATATTCTTAAAAATTGATTATATAATAACAATAGAATATAAATTTTACATATATTTTATTATGTTAATTTAATATCCTATATCCATATCATTTTCCATTAAATGAGAAACAAAACTATAAATTGTGTATACGGCAGATTACCGCCTCACGAATTGATGTAATTTGTTTTCAACCACCACCTCTAACAGATGGATATATTAATGTATTTAATGTTTATAAATCATATATTTGAAATTATTTTAATTTAGTAATTTTAATATCACATATACTTTCTTACCTTATAATATTTTTAAAAATGATAATGCCACTTATGCATACGTTTGCACTATTGTCTCCATGAAGCGATGTGATACATTTTTCATTTTATTTTTACGTGGATATTAATAAGGATATATTAAATAAATATATATTATATAAATGACATAAAATATTTCTTTAATGTTTAATAAAAATTTAACTTTATTTTGTTTCATCAATCAAGGAAATGGAAATAGCATTCATGCGTACGTACGACATGCCATCTCCATAAACGGTATAATTCGTTTTCAATCACTAAATTTTATGGATTAGTATAAATACATATATAATGACTATATATGATATTTAATTTTTTTAACATTCTTTATATTATGGATTCATGATAAATGTAAGGGGATCGATACTAACAAACCAAAACAAACATGAAAAATGAATTAATTATTACAAGAAATGTGATTTTAACATGGAATTGTTAACAAAAATATGATAAAAGGTTATAAGTAAAAAAATATTCTATAATATATATATATATATTATTGTTTTATATTATATAAACAATAAAACAATATTTATTATACTATAGTTTTAAACTTTTTCGATGAATTTCAAGACAAGAGGTAATGGATTTCCACTCTCTCTTTTAAATCTAGGAGACATAAGCAATATTTACCACTGGATTATTTTGTGTGATTTATATACTTCCACATTGACATGTTATATAAATAATATCCTTATTTTATCATAACTTTAAGATCAATTTGATTTCATTCATAAATGGATCCTACAAATTCAAATTTTACTAATGTGGTAAGGGTTTAATTACACAATCTAATTATTTATTAAGATGGTTTAAGATTATTCTTCCAAAAATGAAATTTTATGATCTATCTCTTAATTAATTCATTAATTTTATTATCATTTTTTTATTTCACTAAAACAAATGTTTTCATTTAATTTTTCTCCCTTTATATAATCAAGATTCCAAAAGAATTTTTTTAATGAAAATTGGTTTAATTTCTCTCTTCGGTTGAAAATTATTTTTCATCCATTTCCATGTATTCTAAACAAAATTAAAATTTTTACTATGATTTTATAAATAAATTTTCACCCATTATTAATTTAAAAAAACAATTACAATTAATAATCTTGACATTTTTCTAAAGAGATATTTTTACTATTTATCATAAATTTGAGAGGAATCATTGTTTTAATGGGTACGAAAAGAACAAAACATTCTGCCATCATGACCACTAAATTAATTGATGCTTCATTTACAAATATTTAAGACTCTATTGAAATATTTTTTTCCCTTATTATTTGAAATATTTTTATATTTAAAAAAAGATATTTCAAAATGGAAAGGATATCTCTCCCAATAATGATTTAATGATCTTTTTATGGAATTTTTATCAATTAATAAAAATAACCTTTAGTGGTGATAATTTTATACTGGGGATATGATCCAATGGTATAATCCTTTTTATTTATAAGGTTGGTTCATTTATATGTCTAAGATGATAATATTTTTATGAAACCCATTCCTTTATCCACAATTTATGCTATGATGAAATGATAAACTATTTATGAAACTTGTTTCCTTTCCCCAGATTATGATATGATGGAATAATTATGAAACCCAATTCTTTTCATTAGTTATGATATGATTAATGTTTAATGATCATGTGTCACACATATATATGAATTCATTATATGATTTTGGTTATTTTATAAGAAACTATGGTGTTTAAGTTATAACCAGAGGCACTGGTTATGTTATAATTGAGGATGGTGGTGACTCTATAATAGAGGATAGTGGTCATATTATAACTAAGGATGGGTGTGACCTATATGTATATCCAATGAATTGGGTAATGATTTATAACTCATGAGATATATATGTTGTGTGTAAATTTAATTTCATATTTTCATGTTTATGTGTGGACCTATATTTCATGTATATATGGTTATGTGGGGACTTTATTCTATGTCCTTTCCTTAATGAGTGAACCTTTTTATATTTATACATGTTCAAAATGTTAAAATATTATTTTTTAAAACAATATATGCCTACTGTTAGAATTATCTTCATATGGATCATATTTATTTATTCCATTAGGATTCTTGTATTATGAATTATTATGATTTATGAAATGACTCATGTTTATGATTTATTATACATTGGGTACTGTTTTAAAATGTTTTCCTCATTTTCAAAAATTCTTATTATAATGTTACATTGATATCTCCCTTATTTACCCTTATTGAGCATATGATATTTACCTTTATTATGTTTTCATTCCCTAGGTTATGAAGAAATTTCTTAATTATTTTATTTCTATAAATTTGACTACATGGGAAGATCATTATTAGAGATTTTGAAGATATTTCATGAAATAAGAATATTGTGTAGCTGGTCTCCAAAGACACAAAACCACTTTGGTACCCAGGAATTTATTTTTAAAATGTATTGAATGTTCATATAAAATTTGTAATATTTATATATGAAAATACAAAATAATTAAAGTTGGAATTATAGAATGGTTTAGTTAAACTTTTAAAATTATGATGGGAAAACATTAGTAAGAACCATAAGGATACGTGTAAGTATAGGAAAATTTCAAGTAATTTTAGTGAAGGATAGAGTGATTAGTCTCAATGAAATTAAATCCCTATTAACATACTATAATTAGATTTAGATATAGTATATATGTAGCTAGGGGTAATAACTCTGAAGAGGGAACTTTTTTTGACTTGATCTTTACATAATTCCTGAAAATGATCCTTGATGAACTCTTGGTTTGGAACTTACGGGGGATATTTTTTGGAAAGTTATAAAAAATTTATGAAGAATTATAAAGTATTTTAATAAATGATGTCCTTGAATAATCTAGGTTAAATATAAGGAGTTTTATATTGAATATAAAATATTATGATTTAGACATACTATAAAGGGTTCTTCATGATTAATCACTCTGATTAACAATTATTGATGGTTATGAAAACCATTTTGGTTTTTTTTATGGGATTTAAGATAGAGTAATGAAGTTTCAGTGGTAGTAAGAATTTTCAAATGTTGATATTCCCTATTTAATATTTGTTATATTAATTCATTTATATCAAGAAGAGTCTCCAAGAATTAAAATTAATATCCTCAATTATTATTTGTTGAATTATTAGTGAAAACACCTAATAGTATGCAGATAGTATATCAAGTATATTATTATTCTTGAGTAGAAGTTTTTGGGAATATTATTTCTGGAAATATATTTATTCACTCTGTTGTTTAATTTTATTTTATATAAGGAATTGATTAGTTTTCTCAAAATAAATCCCACATCAATTATCAAGGAAGGGATGTCACATTTAACATTATAAAAAACTTAATATCTTCAACCTATTCTTTGATAAATATTAAATTATGATGTAAACAACTTCCATTTTATGAGCTTTAATTCCTATTCAAAATATAAATTTATCTCATATGGTTATGTAGAAACTCAACATCGATTATATGCATATAATAATAATGTTGGTTTATATATTTCTAGAATATTTTCTCAGTATTCCATTAGATTAGGATGACGATATTTCAAAAAAAACATAATTTTTTCCACACCTATTTCAGAGACTTCTTAAAAAATGGCCCTAATTTATTTATTTTAATTGAATAAGAAACTACAAGATATAATTTAAAAAGGATTAATTTATATAATTGTGTCACTATGAGGTGTACCTATTCTATTTTTTAAGGAAAAGGTGGAATGTTTAAGACTCAATGTCGATTATAGTGAACTAAACAAGATCATAATAAAGAACATGTATCTTCTAACCTATATTGATTACTAGTTTGATCGACTACACAGAGTTCAATACTTGTCCAGGCTTTACCTTGATAATGTAAATCATTAATCGAGGGTCATAAAGGAGGATATAGACAATAAAATGATTTTTACATAGTATAGAAACTAGGAGTATATAGTTATTCAATATGGTCATACTAATTCCTCCATTATCTCCCTAGATTAAATGCATACATAGTTTAGAGATTACCTTGGTAAATTTGTTGTTGTCTTTATAAATAATATTATAATATATTAAAAGAGTAAGGAAGAGTGTTATGATTACCTGATATTATTATTGAATACCCTATGGAATGATAAAGATTATGAAAAATTTACAAGGTGTGCATTTTTCTATAAAAAGGTTTTTTGGGTCATATAATCTCAATAGAGCATATATCAATGGACCCATCAAAGATGGAGGCTACTGAACAATGGCTGAGACCAACCATGAAAACTAAGATCTGAAGTTTTCTTGATTTATATGTACATTATCGAGGTTTTGTGGTGAATTTATAATGACTATATAATCCATTAACCAAGTAAATTCGGAAGTGATCCACGTTCCTCTAGATAGATGAATTTTAGGAAATTTTAAAAAAAAAATAGAATATTATTCCTTGAACCTATTCATACATTACCATAAAGTATAAAACCATTTAAAATATGTTGTAGTGAATCCAAGAAAGGATTGGGATGAATTATAATGAATAATGAAATTGTTATAGATTTTTCCCCATGACAATTGAAGGTTCATAAGAAAAATTACCAAACTTGTGATTTAGAGTTAGCTGTAGTAATTTTATAATTAAAGATTTGGAGGAATTTTCTTTATGGATAAAATTTTAATATATATACTAGTCAAAAAGGTTTAGAGTATATATTCACTAAAAATGAGTTGAAAATCACCATGGAATGTGGTTAGAGTTGATTAAAGAATGTGAATTATGAAGAGTCACATACAAAATGGGTAGATTTATAGAACATGGATATAGATGTATATGAGTTAAAACATAATTATTAAGGAATGATAAGGATTAGGAATCATTGTCGTGTTCTCTCAAAACTTGTTTTGAAAAAAAAAATGTTAGAGGAATCTCATACCTCTTTATTCACTATTCATACTTGAAGTATGAACATGTATATAGAATTTATGGATTATTTCTGGTCTAATTTCATGAAGAAAAATATTGAAAAGTTTATATCTTTTTGTTTGGTATGTAAACATGTAATGGATCAGAGAAAAAGTTATAATTGGATATTATAACCATTACCCATACCAAAATGGAAATGGAAAAACATAACTATGGATTTTTTCGTCAGACTCCCAAAAAGGTTCAAGGGGAACAACACTATATGTCTTTTATTCGATCTTCATACGAATTAATCACACTTTATCACTATCAAAGAAGATTCCATCTTGGTTTAGGTTTATAATATATACATTAAGATAATTGTTTGGTTAAATGGAGTACTATATTTTATTATTTATAATCAAGATCAGAGGTTATCCTCAAAGGTCTAGAAAATAATTTATCAAGTTATTTATACATAGTTTAGATTCATCATTATGTATCATCATCAGATATATGTTCAGTGTGAGAGAATAAGTCAAACCCTATAGAATATTCTAATATCATGTTCTATGTATTTCAAAGGTGGTTGGGATCAAAAATTTCCTCAAGTTGAGTTTTCATACAATAATTGCTTTCACTCAACCACTCATATGTATTCTTATGAATCACTCCATAGAAAGAAGTTTATATATCCAATTTGTTGGGATAAATTTAAAGAAATAAACCTATTGATACCTGATAAGGATAAAGAAAGGGAAAATAATGACAGATCTATTCAGAAACACATAAGGGCATCCCAAAGTTAATAGAAACGTTTTACTGATAATCTTCAGCATGATCTAGAATTTGAAGTCTTTGAAAAGGGGTTTCTATGAATTTCTCCATGGAATGAGTTCATGATATTTCAGAAGAAAATAAATATTATCCCAAGGTATATTTTCCCCTTTGATATTCTTGATTGAGTGGGGATGGTAGCTTATCACTTGGTTCTCCCACTGAACCTGTCTTATGTTCATGATGTGTTTTATATATCTCCCCTGGGGAATTACATACCTATCCCTTCACATATATTGAACTAAGAGGACATACCACTGGAGAAATATCACCATTATAAGGAGAAATTGGTGTATATTATAGATCATAGAGACATTGAGTTATGAAAAAATACCTCTCACGTGGTCAATGTTTTGTAGAGAAACCACCAATTTGAAGAAGCTACATAGGACCCTGAGGATATGATGATGTAGAAGCAGCCTCTTTTTTTATTAAGAGAGATGAATTTCAAGTGAAAAAATAATTTTAATTGACGTATAATATAAAACCCCTAGATAGATCAAGAAACATTGAGTCTTAATGAACAAAAAATATGTTATTAAAAAACTATTAATTAAACATACACATTATAACCTTGGAATTAAATTGGGAGATTTAAAAATGTTTAAAAACTTTTTGAAAAATTATAATTAAGTTTTTAGATAAATAATATATATTGATAAATAAGTACTACATTTTTTTTAAATACTTTTAAGCTTGAAAATAAATGTTTTCTCAAAAAAATGATTTTTATTAATTTATTTGAGAAAAAATAAAAACTATTTTATCTACTTTTAGAAATTTTATTTTTCAAAATAATAAAAAATTTTAATTATACATTAAAAATTATCTTTGGGTTAAATTTTCAGAATTTTCTAAAAGGATTAATTTTTTTGATGAATGGTAAAAATTTTAAAAAATTATTAAAAACTGCATTTTCATTTAAAAATTTTAAAGGACCAAAACTATTTTAATATGTTTTAAATAGTAAAATTATTTTAATTATATATTTATTAATCCAATTTATGTCATTGGAATCAATGTCATATTGAGTTTTGATATTAAAAGTTTCCATACTCCTAAAAATTTTCTCTTTGGAAAACTATTTTTCCATCTCATCTATGGGTTTAATTTAAATTAAAATATTCCAATTATTTTAAAGGAATATATAAAAATTTATCCAATATTTAGAATAGTAATAATTATTATTATATAATATTTTCAAATTACTTTTATTAAAAAAATAATGGTAAAAACCAAAAATATTAATTACTATGGTATAGGTTAAAATAGATTTACTCGGGGATAAAATAAAAAAAAGGGTTGAAATAAACTAAAATAATGTATAATTATTATTTTGTGGAAATATTTCAACCTTATCACATCTAAGGTTATATAATTATCCATTTTTTATCCTTGTGTCATGTTTTAAATATCAATAGACATTTTACTTTTCAAAAATTCCAAGTGTGTCCACTCCCCCACTTATAAAAGGTCACCCCTTCTCATCTCCAATCTTCTTCACACATAAATTTCCTTTTATGTCAGCAAATAACAACCCAAATGTATTACTTACCTAAATAATCACATCCAAGAATCCTTATTTAATTTATAAACCCTCTTAATAAGGCTTTAGTTATAAACCACAAAAGGTTCTCTGAAGAAGATGTTAAATTTATAAACTTGTGTATTTGTTTTATTACTTATTCCACCTCCTTAAAATATTATTTAAATATAATTATATATTAAAACCAGTTTCTAAAATATAAATATATTTTATTATGTTAATGGAATAAACTTTATATATATCCACTTCCATCAAATGGGAAATTAAACCATTGATCGTGTGTATGGTGGATTTCCACATCTTGAACAGATGTAATTTATTTTCTATAACTACCTATCATGACTAGAGATAATTTATAATTTAATGATTATATATGATATTTATAAAATTTTCATACTTATTTAAATATAATATCACATATACCTTTTTAACATCAAGCCCTTTTTTAAACAATAATGTCACTTATGCGTACATGTGGACTCCCACCTCTACGAAGAGATGTAATTCATTTTTCTTTTTATTTTGACATGGATGGTAATAAGGATATATTAACTATACATATATATTGTATCTATGAAATAAAAATTATTATTTAAAGGTGAATAAATTTTTACCTTTAATTTCTTCCATCCATCAAGGAAAAGGAAATAATATTTATGCTTACATATGACCTACCATCCCCATGAATAGTTTAATTCATTTTCTATATCTAGATTTTATGTATTACTATAAATACATATATAATTAATATATATCATTTTTATATCATTTCTACCATTATAGATGTGATGTAACCTTTATCTATCTAATCATACCACAACTACAAATCCAAAACATTCATGAAAAAAAAGTAATTATTATAAGTAATGAATATATGGTTTGATAAATATTATTATTGTTTTTTAATAGATATATAAAGAAATTATATTTATTATAAATAAGGTTTTAATATTTTAAAATTATTTCAATACATAAAGAATGGATTTCTAGCCTCTCTTTTATTTTTAGAAGAGATAAGACATATTCACAACTCCTTTGATTTATATTATGTATATACTTCCCCTTTTAAATTTTATATCATGAACCAAGATATTTTTATTGATATTTAAGGTTTTATTTGGTTGTAATATTTAAAGGGTATTATTATTCAAATGTTATCGAATTGGTAATTTTATTATGACACAATCTCATTATTTATTAAGATTGTTTATACTATACATATGATGATGAAATATTATAATCTATATATCAAGAACATAATTAAAATTATTAATATCAAATAAATTAACAAAAAAAAATTTCATTTCATTTTACTCCCTATTTTCACTCAACAATACAAAATAAATTTTTTAACGATTCCCTTTTTAATTTCTCTCTTCAATCGAAAATCATTTTTCATCCATGTCCAAGTTTCAAAAAAAATGAATTATTTAATATACTTTTCTAGTGAAAATTTCACCCATCATTTATTTTTTACAGAATTTTTTAAATGGAATTTTCTTATCATATTAAAAATGAGTTAATTTTGACTTTTTACATTAATGTGAAAGGAATCTTTGTTTTAATTTGTGCAATAATAATGGAACTCTTTGCCATCATTAACAATCATTTATTTGATTCTTAATTTAAAAGTTTTCAAGGATCTTCTAAAAGAAAATTATTTCCTAATATTTTATAAATTTTTAAATTTTAAAGATTTGGTTTAAAAATATAAAGTATATTTTCATGTATAGTTATTTAATGATATTTTTGTATAATTTCTATTCATCAAAGAAAACTATTGTTAGTGTTTATAATATTTTACTAGAGATATGATCCAATAGTACCATACTTATTCTTTCTATAGATGGATTACATTTATATTTATGATAAGAAGATATTTATGAAACTCATTCATTTTTCCATAGGTTTTTCTATTATTAAATGATTAAATGCAAATGAACCCTATTTCTTTTCCATCAGTTATTCTATAATGAAATATTTATGAAATTCAATTGTTATTATGATATCTGATATGATGAATGTTTGAGGATATTATGGAACACATATGTATGGTTTCTATTATGTGATGGAGGTTATGTTATAACTAAGGATATAGTTTATGTTATAACCAATGATGGTGGTTATGTTATAAATAAGGATAGTGTCCATGTTATAACCAACGAAAGGTGGGAATAATATCTCCCTCCAATTCATTATGTAATGATTAAAAAATTGTGAGATAAATATGTTATGTCTTATCTATATTTAATTCTCAAAAGTTTATGTGTGGACCTAGATTTCTTGTCATTAAGGTTTTGTGAGGTATTGAATTCATATCCTTACATTAATAAGTAAAGTTATTTATATTTAAATATTTTCACAATGTTATAATCTTATGCTTATACCAAAAACAATTTCATATAACAATGTTATGTTTATATAGATCATTTTAATTGATTCAATTATGATTCATATCTTATGAACTACCGTAATTAATGACATTACTCAATTATATGATCTATTTTTTGTAGGGAATATTTTTAAATGTTATTCTCATGTTCTTATAAACTTATGCTCATGTTATGTTGATACCTCCCATATTTTCCCTTACTAAGCATTTGAGTTTACCCTTTCTTATGTTTCCTTTCCCTAGTTTATAAATAAGGGTCTTATGTTGGGTTTTTCTTTAGAGTATACTATATGGAAATATCATTATGGTTTGATGTTATAGATCATTCATTAAATAAGTAGACTGGATAGGTAGTCTCTAAATACACTATAACTTTGAAATATTTGGTAATATATTTGTGAAATGTACTGAATATTAATAAAAAATATTTAATATTTATATATGAAAAAATGGGTTTTTACATTACCATTGGTGTGACATTTTGACAAGTCAACCTATACGTTTACATCCATCAAAAAATAATGTTTCAAAATAATGAAAAACTGATTATGATAAAGAATCTATTTCCCAAGAATAGAAAATTTGATAAATAAGAAATATACTACACCTATTATGTGTGCTAATTAAATATTTTTAAATAAACAACACACTCCAATTAATATCTTGTCCTTATAAATCTCAAAATTATTATCCACATGATGATTGAAATTATTTATTGTTCTTTATTTAGAATTCTAATGAGATTATTCAAATAGAATATTTTTTCACTTCATTTGAAATATACCAAATGATATAAATATGTGTACAAAAAAATGATATCGTGATTTATGCATCAATAAAATGAAATAACTAAATCTACACTTTTTTTGTTGTACATAAAAATTTATATTTTTCAATCGAATTACTTCCAAAATGATTCATAAAAGTTATTCATAATATTTAAATATATCATCGTATTATGTCAATTGCTTCTTGAAACTTTATACTACATTATTTCCAAAACATTACGTGTTCATGTTTGTATATATATACACTAATTTTGATCAAGTTTAATTATTTTTTGGATAGGTCATGTAAAGGGAGTGACTAGTTAAAATCTCATATACCTTTCTATCAAGTAATAGCTACTTGTACTCAGTTGGGTAGGCCCTGAAAAAAGGGTTGGCTTAGTGAAAATCTCCAAACATGTAGAGTAAATAATTGGTAGAGTTGACAATGAGATATATATACCTCGAAAAACTATAAATTTCATACATATAAAAATTCTGTATTCATTTCTACTAGTTTATTCTTTTAGGAATATATCAAAACTTATCGATCCTAAAAAAGGGGTTATTGTGGAGGAAGAAAATTTCCCCCTCTTGATCATTTGTTATCTTGTCTCTGACCAACACTCCACTAGATATGAAACCATCAGTATACATTTCAAAAAACATTAAAATTATATCATAGAAATTAGATTGAATGATTAGCATGATATGATAAGAGAACTAATAACAAAATAAACACAATTCTAATCTAATGGGGAATATAGAAAAGGGGAACCAATATAAATGAAGTATATGAAGATGCTAAAGAAAATAAAAATCACTATGGAAAACTAATTGCCACCACAATTAGAGATGAATAAAACACAAAGAAACCCTATAAAACATACACGCAAAAAAATTTATAAAATACATAACATAAACATTATCAAAAAACATCAAGGGTTCTGAGAGGAAATAAACCCGCCATATTGTGACTAGGGGATCTTGATGAATCACTAGGTCCCAACCAAGAAAATGGATAATGGGGCAGTTCTAATCAAATCTCGAAGCACAATTATCCTAATCAAATGGTACCCCAGGAATAAGATCTAGTATAATCATAATAGAGTACTTACACTAGATTCATATACTCTAATCAAATAGAAACTAGAAAAAATCATAAGTGGGTGATGAATAAATAATTAACCAACCCAACAAATGGATGAATATGGTAAATACAACTAAATAATTATATGAAAAAAATTGTATGGGAGGGACGCCTAGTGAGAAAATTGAGTGATCAAAAAGTACACTTTAAAGAGACATGATCAAGAATATAGTTGATGAGGGTAGCAAAAACATATGTTATATTGAATAAAAAAGATCTAAAATTTGTTAAGGAACCTAGTGGTCACTATTTAAAATAAATAATATATGTTTTAAGTTATAAAAAGTAAATATTTATAGAGTATTATTTCAATATGTCAATATATCCTTAAAACTATTAAAAATATAACAAGAATAATAATATTCAGATAATATATTTTTTATGGATTTAAAAGATATAAAATTATTATCACATATAAATTAAAATTTACTAATAATTATATTAACAATGAAAATAGGTTTTTATAATGAAATAAAAAATCTATAAAACATTTTTATCTATTAAAAATTAAAAAATAATTTTAAATATTAATCACCATTAATTAAATGAAATAATATTTGTTATGTCCTAAACTTAATAATATTACCATTTTTCTTTATATATAATAAAAATGCATTAAATAAATATGATAATAAAAAAATACTTTATATTTATGTTCATTATTTTAAAAATAACAAAATGTGTTTCAAAAACATAATAATAACTTCGAAAACATTATTAAAAGTATGTTATGTGTCAAAAAACTATTTTTTGATAATTTTATTTTCAATAAGGATTTATATAAGATATGAAATATTCAAAACATATTATAAAATAAATAAATAATCTGAGTGAAATTTGGTCTATGGATTAAGAAAACTAACCAAATTTAAAGACATATTAATAATTATAAAAATTATTGTAGACATGTAACATTTGATTAGTTACAAAATAAAAACATTTAAATAATTGTGTAAAAAAACATATTTAAACTCAAAATGATCAAATATATGAGAAATAAATAAATATATCTTGAATTTTTATACGAGTTAAAAAGACTAAAAAATTTATTAAAAAACTATATAAATGATATTTGAAATACATGACGCATGTTTTCATTTTTATAGGTAAAATTTTGTAATTATTGGTAATATTCATAATTTTTAAAAATTATATAATAGAGACACTGAAGTGTTTCTTTTTCAAGGTTAATGACGAGGAGTTCAAAATTTAACCATAATAACTCCATTGTGGGTTTGGATTGTGGGAGATCCTTCATGCACGATGTTAATGAAACATCATCATGGATTTATTGATATATATTTCATAATAAAGGGAAATAATCTAGTTTTTATTAAGTAAGTGTGTGGATTTTTTTATTAATATCTTTAAGTACTCTCTTATTAGTTTTTTGGTCAACCTACATCCTTTGTTTTTTTATATGATGTTGTTGGAATCAATCATATTTTCTTATTTTTATTTTGGGCTTCTTGATTCCAAATTTCTCTTCATTAATTTTTCCTTAATTGAGATTTTATTGATATCAGTCTCAAGGAATATGGTTCTTTACTAGATATTAAATACAGATAATGAAATGAACTATATACATTAAAAAGGATGGTTAAACCCTTGTGGTTCTACTTTTTCCAAGTTTTAAATTTATATATGTTAATATTTTTAAGTCAGATTCCCTGTCTATTGTTTCTCATATTATTGGATCTACTATTATACTTTACTTAGACACCTCTAATATATTAAGACCCCCAATTGTGATTATTTTAATAAGGGTGTACATTTTCAAACAACTCTCGCAATTTATCTTGATTCAAAATGCGGAGAATAGATTAGGGAAAATGGTTACATGTGAAAATATTCTATATTATTGTATATCATGCCTAAACATCAGAGACACAATTATTTCAAGAGGAAAGGTGATCTCAAAATAACCTAAATTTTCAACCTCATGTTATGAAGAAAACCATTTTTATTGATAAAATGAAACTTGTTTCTCCTGCTGGATCCTCGGGTGTGTGTGATCCTTTTATGGTAGGGAAAATTGAATAACAAGGGAAAAATTCTTATCAAAATTTGGATAGAGACCATACTAGTCCTTCTACACAAAAACTAGTCTATGAAACCTATAATTATGGATTTCCTTGTATTTTTGAATGTTTTAATAGATGCTTAACCTACCTATGTGTATCATTTTAGGAATTATTTTAGTAGGGGTGATTTTTTATTAAGTGATTATAATTACCCAATAGCTAATTCTTCCACTTATAAGGAAGTTCATGAGGGTTTCATATATTCTTATCAATAAACTAAAGATACACTTGAATAATAGTGGAAAATTAAGGCATATTTCTTTTAATCAATTGAAATAAATTTATGAAACTAATGCTAGAATCAGATGTATTTATTAACCTATATCCTAGGAAAGAATTGAATTATAAGGATTTATCTAAATTAGGGACAACTAATGTTACTTGGTCCTGAAGAATTTATATTTCTCTAAAAAAGATATTCTTATACATCTTAGTCTACCTAAGAACCATATTTCATTCTATGATAATGAATTTATAGATGATATAAAAATTCTCAAGAATAATACATGTGTCAACAAAAAGTGTTATAAGGAATAAGTATGCCATTAGGATAAGGTATAGGAGATACTATATTTTAATACATATCAAAATGGTGAGATATAAATTGATGATTACCTTATTGTAAGAGTGTGTATGTTTTCTAGAATTGAATCTAAATGTAACCAGAATCCTAATTTTTTGTTTACTTGAACCTTACATGGGAGTTGTGTTTCTTACAACATGTATGTTTCTCAGATCTCGGATATGGGTTTTCCTTCCATGTTTTTAGATCTTAGGCTTATTAATGACGTTTTTTGTAATAGGATTTAAATATTTTTCTATTGACTTTCATGACTTGTGAGATTAAATTGGACTAGGTATTGTGTGACTATGGCACTATTAGTTCCCATTATATATTTTGTTTGGTGATTTTTTATTTGTTGGGTATCTCATTATGGTTGTATTTTCTCATCTATATGTATATATTTGAATATATCTCATTAAATTAAATTTCCTTTTATAACATTTTATTTATTTTTTATGTTTTCTTCCCAACAACACACTAGAATTTAATTTAGTGATTATGGGAGCTTAGTGGAATTTCTATGAATGTTGATCTACTACTATAGTGTGGTGATTTCTTTTTAGGTGTTTTCATTTAATAAAAAAATAGGATTTTAGGTTCCTTCCATTTCTAGTTCACTAAAAGTATTATCTATAACATGGATGAATTAATAGTTAATGGATATTTAAATGAATAATTAGATAATGGATACATTAAGATATAGTGTTGAAATATTTTTGACCATATAAGTGAATACATACTCTATCTTTTTCATTTTATTATTTATGTTGGCTTGTATATGTGAAACTAATTACAATTTTTAAATGGGGTGGGTTCATTACACCTCTTTTATATACTATATTTTTTTCTTAAATAAATTTTAGAGGTAAATGTTAGGTGACAAACCCATTTCTCAGATAATTTCAAATTTAATTTATAAATGAGAATATGTTTGTATTATTTAGAAAATTATTTATTTAATATTAATATAAAATTTATATTCATTCAATTAAAATTTAATTATAGGTTATTTAGGATGTAAATTATATAGGGAAGGAAAAACAAGTTATATGACCATATATAGAACATATATTCTATTTTTTGTCTTTATTATCAAATATAATCAAGCACTTTTTAAATTGAAATTATTTTGAGTGTTAAATTTATAATCATGATCCTTTTTTTTACTTTTTTATTTTCATAAATTAATTTTTTAAAATTTAATAGATAATGTTTTTTACTATTATTTTCATTTTTGTTTTGTATTATGTGATTAAGGATATTTTCCTCTGACTTAACCAGTTTTTTAATAGTTTTTTAATAGTTTTTTGAATGACATGTTAAATGTTCTATGCAATATTTATGTTTTTTATATAATGTATAACAATATTTAAATGTTCTATATGTGTGTAAAAAATAATAAATATTTATTTCCATACTAAAATTATTTTATATGTAAAATACAATATAAATGTTATATGTTATATATAAAATCTTATAAATTTTATATTTAGTATATACACACATGAACACATTACAAATTCTTTTTTTGTATGAAATTAGTTTTAAATTTTTAGTATTCTATTATAAATTTTCTGTGCATGTGTAATTTGGAATAAAGGTTTTGCAGTTATATGGACTTTAAATATTTGGTTTATGTAGTATTTTATAAATTATTTGTGTGTTTAATCTATAATTTTGTCAATTATATAATGTTTTTCATGTAATTATATTAATTTTATGTTTTTTTGTTATATATGTTTCTTTTTTTGGTTTGAAATGTTTGTAAGCGGTGACACATTATTGCAGCGTTAACTTCTTTCTCTATGGGTGCCTTGGTGTGTTGCTAGATGCTAAACTTGGACTTTAGGTAGGCTCAACTTAATGCCACTATGAAAGCGTTCTAGAGGGTCTCACACTAAGTGTGTCCAAGTATCTCAGTTAAATATTCATTTAACTAATTGAATAAAGATTATTCCTGATTGTGGTTTAATAATTATTCAAGGATTCCTAATAGCATTTATATCAACACTAGTTATTTTAGAGAATATAGTGTGGGTGAAATAATATATTTATTAGTGAGTAATGCAGTGATATTCATTTAAGAAATAAATAATCATTATTTAAGGTCTAATAAATGTGGTGGAGAAAATAAAGTAAATGAAAAAACAAAAGTACACGTCGTGTATTAATATACATGCCATGTAGTTTTTCTAGGGATTTGTGAGAAATAATATAATTTATTTAATTAAATAATATTATAAGTAATTATCTGGGTTCATGTTAAGTAATAATAATAGTCAATTATTATTTTAAGACATGGTTTATTACTAAGAATTAAATGAAATGAATAAATTCTTTCAGTTCATTAATTTATTTTGTTATTCTAAATAATTAAAATCCCAATTATATTATTCTCATGAGCCTAGCCATTTTTTTGGGGTTGTCCATGATGGATTTGAAAAATGATCTCAAGCCAAGAGAGAATTATTTTTCCTCCAAGAACACTCTCAAGTTACAAGAGAGATCCTCCTCCACCGGATCAAGGAGAGAGCTTTGGAAGCGGATCTAAAGGCGGTCAAAGGCGAACATCGTAAGAAAATACTATTATGTGATAGCACCTGAAGATCCCTTTGGAAATTTCCAGAGATACATGGAGCACATGTGGATCACCGCTAGAGTAAGCCTACCATTGGATTCTATGACGCAGCGATGGATCACATCGGATCGTGACTAGAAACATCAACAAATAGATAATTCCATCAAGGAAATTCATGTATTTTAATTATATTAATTATAACCAACATAGGATGATCCTATCTATGGTTTTGGTACTCCCTTCCTTTCTTTCATTCTTTTTCTATTCCAAATATTCGATGTTCTATTATCATGACAGATCTCAGATTTATCGTTGTTAAAGGAATAATCAAAGTTGGCCTAGAACCAACTACTTTGTAATTTATTCATTAATAAATACCTTATAACATCTTCATTGTTCTCATGCATGACAATGCATGTGACAATTTCCTAAGGATAGCTTTTTCACTAAAGGTTCATAGTGGATCCATGATATGATGAGAACCCGGAAGTGCCATAACACTATTTTTTTAATATATGTTTTATGGCCGGATGAGGTTATTTTAGGGACAAAAATAATACAGTCCATTAGGGTTGAGGACTCATAAAACTTTAAGGAACATATTCATGGTGTGCCCCCTTGGTAACATCTATGAGGATACTATGAGAACGAGACCCACCAGTAGGAAATCCACATTTCATAGTGACATTGGATGTTCCTATCTACGAACATGTGTATTGGTCCTCATAATTTAAGATTATTATTAATGGATATTACAACTCATTCACTTATATGTATTGACAAAAAAGTGACGAAACACTATTCACAATGAGGTAGGATATGTTGGGTGTGTCACGAGTAATATTACATTAATAGATAATGCGAGAAAGGATTTGTCCCTTCTGTTTCATAATGGGAGTTGATATCTCAAACCCTTTGATGTAATTGATATATCCTAAATAAATCCATGGCCATAGTAAGGAATGGGAAAGTTCAATTCTCAGAAGTCAAAGAAAGAATAATCGAGCACATGGGTTGATGAAACTAGTATGAAATTATCTTCATTCGAGATATCGAGACAAAGGGATTTCATTACATGGTAAGTTTTCATACGATTTGACACATCATTGCATTGTTAACTTCTTTCTCTATGGGTGACTTGACATGTTTTTAGATGCTAACCTTGGAATTTAGGAAGGATCCACCTAATCCCACTGAGAAAGAGGCCTATAGGGTCACACACTAAGTGTGTCCAAGTATCTCAGTTACATATTCATTTAACAAGTTGAATGAAGATTATTACAAATTGTGGTTTAATAATTATTCAAGGATGTATGATCGTATTTATTTCCACACTTGTTATTTGAGAGAATATAGTGTGGGCGAAATAATATATTTAATATCAATTAGATTAGTAATATTTACTTAAGAAATAAATAGTCATTATTAAAGGTCTAATAAATGTGGTGGAGGAAACAAAGTAAATGAAAAAAAATTACACGTTGTGTATTAATATACACATCGTGTAGTTTTTCTTGGGATTTGTGAGAAATAATATTATTTATAAATATTAGATGTAATTATTTGGGCACATGTCAAGTAATAATAATAGTCAACTATTATTATTAGACATGGGGTATTACTAAGAATAAAATGAAATGAATAAATTCTTTTAGGTAATTAATTCATTTAATTATTCTAAGTAAATAAAATCCTAATTATATTATCCTCATGATCCTAGCCATTTTTTGTGGTTTTTCACAACATATTTGGGAAAATATCTCAAGAAAATAGAAAAAAAATTCCTCCAAGAACACTCTCATGTTACGAGAGATATCATCCTCCACCGGATCAAGGAGAGTGCTTTGGAAGCGGCTCTCAAGGAGATTGAAGGTAGACATCGCAAGCGAAGGTTCTTTCATGATAGCACCCTTAGATCCCTTTAGTGACAACCAGATATTTTTGGAGCATGTGTGGATCACTGCTAAAGGAATCCTACACATGGATTCTACGACACAACAATGGATCACATCAGATCATGGCTCGAAACATCAATGAAGAGAGAATTATTTCTCAAGGAAATTCTTGTCTTTTAATTAAATTAATTATAACCAATATATGATGATCCTCTCTATAGTTCCAAGACTCCTTTAAGTTCTTTCATTCTTCATTTTATTCCGAAGATCGGGCATTTTATTATCATGATGTATCTCGGATTGATCATTGTTAACAGAAAAAATCAAATTTGGGTACACCCACCAACGGGCTTTTGCTACACCTGGAACCCACATTTTTTTTATATATGTTTCTTTTTCGGTTTGTAATGTATTTTATTATGTGTTATACAATTTTTTATTTGTATATAATAGATAGTATATGTTCAATCTGAGAATAACAATTAAAAACTTGCAAAAATAAAATCCATAAATTCATATATATTTGTTTATTTAAATGACTTCATAGTATATAAATAACAAAAAAATAGATCACCCTAAAAAAAATTTAAAACTAAATTAAAAAATTTAAAAAAAATATTATTTCATGTGTTATGAATTTTGTATATGTGCATAGTATGTTAGAAATGTTTTATGTGTGTATAATTATATAAATGTTATATATGTATAAAATATTTTATTAATGTTATGTGTGGTGTTTATTTACCTTATATTAATTAATGGATTTAATTTATTACAAAAATATATTAAAAATATAATATAAAACATATCTATTAAACACATGTTTTGTAACCACTATGATAATTAATATAGTGTATATGGTTTTCTAGTAAAATACGTTATAAGAAATTAAAAATGAGGCCATTTATTTATATCAATGGTGGTGGAGAAGATCAGAGATATTTGATAAATTTATTAGAATGTTAAAATGATAATTTTAATGTGAATGGAATTAAAAATACAAAATTGGTATTTTAACAAAGAAGGTAGCCTAGTGAAAAAAATGGATCACAAATGAAATTTTGGATTTTAAAATTACAATTATGGTATTGTTTTTATTAGTGTGTATAATTTAAGTATAATTTTTTAAAATATTAAATTATACATCCCTAGAATAACCTCATTTTTCAATTAATAAACAAAAAAACCCTTAATTAACCATATTAGAACAAATATAAATATATAGTGAGTTCTGTATAATATAATGGGGAAAATATCCCTTGAGGTATCATTATTGGTATATATTGAACAAAAATATTCATACATTTTAATATTATATATTTTTAATATAAATTTTTTATTAATTGGTTAAAAATTTACTAAATAATTAATTCTGTTAATTTTTAAAATAAAATAAAAAATAGTTGATAGAAGGTGTCAACCACCATCACCCTCCCATTTATTTAGTGATGGGTTAATCATTCCTTGATCACATTAGTTTAAGTAGATGTAACTCACAAGGACATTGCGAATGAAATGATTCCACCTTTATTTAAGGAAAAACAATGAACTACATGGTAGGAGGAAAGAACATAAAAATATAATAGGGGTACTCCATTAGTTGATTTATCTAGTTATGACGAATCATAAAAAATAATATTTAGTAAATAAGTAGCATAATGAGTTAATATATGAAATACAGTCCTTGACCACAAGAATAATTTTAAACTAATAGAATTTTATAGTATTAAAAGAAACTTATGGTGTAATTTTTTTATCTCCCCATAATTGTGGATATAGTGCATTAGAATTTGAAGGTATGGGCCATTAATTATATCATCATGGGATATGAACTATAAAAATACTATAGAATCATGTATTACTAATGATTAGGTGGTGATTTTTTGGATGATATCTTAATAGTAAAAATTGACTATTTTATTGAGACTAGGGATGTGACCTATAACCATTGGACCATTCTATGTAGTGTGTTTCTAATCATCAGTTCTCATGTCATGTGATATGAAATTTTAGATAAGATTATGTTTCTAGTTGTGAAATAGTAATATGTATATCTAATCGATATCTAGGTGTCCCAAATCAAACCATTGTGAAAAAATGGATCTAATTGTATCACTATACACATAATCACAGGTGGGAGATACGATTTACCCCATTGTTGTCCCAAAATGTTAGGGGAAAAGAGACATGTGGGGGATTATTAGGATCCCCAAAAAATCCTTTTTCAAATTTCAATAATCATAATATTTTCTTAAAAACCATTTTCTAATTTTTAATAAAATCCAACATTTTTTAAACTATCTATATTTTGGTCCTTTAGGGGTGTTGGATAGGTTAGGGATAGATCAGGGCCATATTTCAAGGAATAATTCTTGTGATGAACTACTATGAATAGTTATAGATTTCACACAAGGGGTCCAGTGTGGAACATCCATAGTTTAGGTGTGTGTTGTGGAGTCTAATACCATTTCCATTGAGAGTCATCTTAGTGTGTAATTTAATTATGATTTTTTTCTCAAGAGTTATATATAAATTCGAATAAATATTTTGTGGGCCCAATAAAACATTTTTGAAAGATTAAATTAAATTATTAAATATATTTAATTTAAAAAAATCCAACATTTTTATTCCAGAAAGGAGCCTCACCACCTCCCACTTTGTTCAATCTCATTCTTCTCTCATCCATTGTGGATCCCTATCATATAAACTATGATTTTCAAGATAATCATCATGTTGAATCATCAAATTTAATGGTAACTCTATCTATAATTCCATATATATGTTTACTTTTTTCACAATAAATCTTTAGTCAAACCATAATTTTGTAATTTTTTAATTTTATTCGTTTTTTTTTTAAGATTAATCATCCAATGATCTTCTATACGAAGAAAACTACAAGTCCCATGTACATGTTCCCTTGTATTACCAAGGGTATTTTCTCATTTATTTGAATTTTATGAAATAGAAGAGATTCCAATCTTTTTTTATTCCCTAAACTAATTCAAATTTATTTCCATGAATCCATATAGTATATTTAAATCTTCCTAGGGCCATGTGATGTCTAAGGGAGGTTTTCATTTACACTATTGGTCACTAATGATCAATTTCTTTTTGAGATAGTATTTGCATCCCTAACTTTGGACATGTATTGGGTGAATATTACTGAAAAAATAACTATGAGGTTAGAGTTGATCCCTAAAGTATTACTTAGTGAGGATTTTCTTAAAAAATTTAATGTTCATAAAGTTTAATGTAGAATATTAAATTTGTTTATTGGATTTATGGCATAAGATCATAGACCAAACAGTGTTATTATATTCGAAATGATTTATATTTCCTAAAAATGAAATTTGTTTTACCTAGGACTATTTTTATGGGGTGGTGTCTTATCCTCCATGGTGCATTAGTTTTATGTCAAACACATTGAGTGGATTGGTGGCAACCTATCCACTCGAATAGTGTAGTTGGTATATTATGCACCATGATGCCAATGAAATATTGGGACCTCATCTACCTTGGAATATCATACTGATAATATATCATCTACTTGATTTTCATGTTGGTGTAGAATGGTCCAATTATGTATGAATTATTGGTGGTGTATCATCCACTGAAGGACCTATTTTGGTGGTATACCATCCATCTATGATTTTATAATTTTTTATCTTTGATCACATTAGATTTTATACCAGTTGTGTAGTATCCTCCTATATAATGGCTTTGGGGGTGTATCATTCACATATGGATATCATAGATGTTGTATATTGTATATAAGAACACTTGGTATGGTTGTATACTACCCACCTGGTTGGGGTGTCTTAATGGTGTCTCCACCACCAGAGCTATGAAATTGTCATATATCATCCACTTGATAATGAATAGTGTTGATGTATCATCCACCAAATATTAGAAATTCCCCATTCAATATGTGATGATTCATTCACCAGTGACTTTTATTTAGTGTTAGATAATTCACTTAGAGGCATTAAGATTAAGATTCATCATTAACCTAATATTTTTTATGATGATATATCATTCACCCAAATTATTAAAAAATGAGTGAAACATCATTAATCCTAAATGTGTAGTAAAAACATGGGTATATCATCTCATTCCAGAAATGTACAGTATAGATATGGTCAAAACTAGTTTGGTAGGAACACTCAAAATGGTGATATATTATTTACATTGTACTTTTTATTTTATCATCACTTCATATTGCATATAAACCTATATTTAATGGACTTTAAAGGTTTGTCATTTTTGGTGGACAACTGAGTTTAACTCACACCATATTTAGTGGGTCCAGTTCCTAAGAAGAAATTATTTTCATAACCCCAGTAGTGGAAAGGGAAATGTATATTTATATGTCTAAGATGGTGGAACTTATTGGGATTTGGGAGATAGGTTTGTTCCATGACTCAACACCATTTGGTAATATATCATTTACTTTTGTTTTCTTGTAAAAATAATCGTATGATCTCCCCGAGGGAGATCCAATTTATATTTTTATGACTTGTATGACATATATGTCTATTCATTTTGATATATCATGTGTTCATATTTACAGTTGGATAGAGTTTAGATATGATATTTTTAGTTTATGTTTTTTTTGTTTTGTGTTTGTGCTTTTTTAATTTCTTCAAAGTTGTTTACAATTGATTGAACTTATGTAGATATCCTCTTCAAATATTAGTTTTTTATCCTCACTAATATTCGGCCGACTTTATCCAATTCGGATTCAGGGTAGAGGTGTGCAACACTTTGAATTTTTCAGGTAAATAAGATTGGGGATCTAATAATAATAAAATAAGATCCTATAATATATTTCATGGATCATTGAAATAGAAATGTTTCCTTAAATAAGAATTGTTAAATTAGTTTTATAGTTGACGAATTGATACTTCCACACCAATTATGGGTGAAGAAAAATATTTTTAGTTTTAAATAACTATAAATTGGTAAAATATAGGTCTATGATTTATAAAACCTATTGATAATTTCATAATACAATATCATTTCTGTCATTCTCTTCATATACATGTAGTTTTTATACAGCATATTTTTTATATAAGATAGATTTTTAACATGGTCACTTATCATTATCATAGAGACATGTTTGACCTCTAGAAAGAAAAAATTCCAAGAGTTGTATTTTTTCATAAATATTAAACAATGAATATTTTTTAGATTCCTTCCTCCTATGTATAATGACCAATACTTTACATACATTAATATTACATCATAATTGAAGTATATTTATTACAATATATAACAAAACCATGATAGGACCGTATCATTATAGTGTCTTTAGAAACTGGGAAACATAAATAACTGGTTCATAAAACATCTACATTATCTCACGTTTATTTCATCATAACTAGACTTCTTTTTGGAATATCATATTTAATACCCTTATTCCTAACCTGGGGAAAAGAAACATATAAAAGGGTGAGATAAAATTCTCAGTAATGATAAACAAAGGAAATATCAGTCATATCATATTCATAAGAACATAACATTTGAAAATCCTATCCAGCATAGGAGAACATAATATCATGTCATGGGATAAATCATAGAAGTTCAATTTAATCCAAATAATCATAAAATAAGACATGAAACTTTGTGGCATACACACATAATCATAGAAAATAATTTCATATTAGTAAAGGCTCATTACCAAGACCATCATAGCAGATAAAGTCCATTACTGAACCGAGTCCACTCCATGTTCTACTCTTGTATCACTAAACCAGATTAACTTGTCATTATAGCCTTGTCTATATCATGAGATATAAATATTTACCCAATTCATTATAGGGATATATAGTTCTCACCCATATCATAATGAAACCATTCTTATGTGTGTTGGATTTGGTGGCCTAGAACCAACTACTCTGTACTTTATTCATTAATAAAAGCCTTATCACATATTGTTTGTTCTTCTGCGTGACAATACATGTGATAATGTCCTAAGGATAGCTGTAGCATTAAAGGGTCATATCGGATCCCTGCTATTATGAGAACTCGGAAGTTCCATAACATTGTTGTTGAATATATGTTCTATAGTCGGATGATGTTATTTGAGGGACACAAATAATACAGGTCATTAGGGGTGAGGACTCATAAAACTTTGAGGCACCTTCTCATGGTGTGCGCCCTTGGTAATATCCAGAAGGATATTATAAGAACGAGACCCACCAGTAGGAAATCCACATTTTATAGTGTCATTGGATGTTCCTATCTGTGGACGTGTGTATTGGTCCTTAGACTTTAAGATTATTATTAATGGGTATTACAACTCGCGCACTTAGATGTAATGACGAGAACTATGACGACACACTATTCGCAGCGAGGTAGGATAAGTTGGGTGCGTCATGAGTAATACTGCATTAATAGATAATTCAAGAAAGGATTTTCCCCTTCTATTCCATAATGGAAGTAGATATCTTAGTCCCTTTGATGGAATTGATATAGCCTAAATAAATCCATGGCCATGGTAGGGTATGGGCGAGTTCAGTTCCAGGAAGTCAAAGAAAGAAAAATCGAGCACATGGGTTGATGGAACTAGCATGCAACCTACTTTATTAGAGATATTGAGACAAAGGGATTACATTACACAGTAATCACTCGTATGAGGTGACACGTCATTGTGGCATTAACTTATTTATCTATGGGTGCCTTGGCGTGTTTCTAGATGTTAACCTTGGACTTTAGGCAGGCTCCGCCTAATTCCACTGAGAAAGAGGCCTAGAGGGTCACACAATAAGTGTATACATGAATCTCAGTAAAATATTAATTTAATAAGTTAAATAAATATTATTCTCGACTGTGGTTTAATAATTATTTAAGGATGCCTGATCACATTTATTTCGACACTAGTTATTCGAGAGAATATATTGTGGGTGAAATAATATATTTATTAGTGAGTAATGCAGTTACATTTATTTAAGAAATAAATAGCCATTACTCAAGGTATAATAAATATGGTGGAGAAAAATGTAAAATAAAAGTACACGCCGTGTATATTAAATATACACGCCGTATAGTTTTATGGAAAACAAGTACACTCCGTGTATTAATTATTACACGCCATTTAGTTTTCCAGTCGAGATTTTGAGGATATAATATTGTTTTATTAAATGATATTAATTATAATCATTGTGGGGGAATGTCAAGGAATTAATAATTCGACATGGGGTTTCAATAAGAGTTAATGAAATAAATAAAAAGCGTAATGCGTTTATTTATTGTCATAACTCTATTAACCTCAAACCCGATTATAAATATCCTCACAACCCCAACACTTTTCCAGAGCCATTTGTTGTTCATAATGGATTTGGAAATACTCTCAAGCCAAGAGAGAATTACCTTTCCATCAAGAATGCCCACAAGTTACGAGAGCGAGCTCCTCCACCAGATCAAGGCGGTTGAAGGCGGACATCGCAAGCGAAGGATCTTCCGTGCTAGCACCCGAAGATCCCTTCGGCAACTTCCAGAGATACATGGAGCACATGTGTATCACCGCTAGAGGAATCCTATACTTGGATTCTATGATGCAAAAACGGATCACAGGATCGTGACCAGAGACATCAAAGAAGAAATAATTCCACCGAGGTAATTCTTGTGAATTAATTAAATTAATTATAACCAACATATGATGATCCTATCTCAATGGTTTTGGGACTCTTCTTTTCTTCTTCATTATTCGTTCCATTCCGAAGATCTGGAATTTTATATCGTGACGGATCTCAGATTGAACATTGTTTAATGATAAAATTAAAGTTGGTCAATCCCACCAACGCGCTTCTGCTGCGCCCGGAACCTACAATGTGTGCCACAAAAACATAAATCATACATCATAGCATAACCCAGGTAATAAAATGGGATTCTTAAACATCATTCCATCATAACATAATCCATATAAGATAAAAGGGATTCATAAAAAATAATTCCATCATAATGTAATCAAATAAAAGTAATAATAGGAATAGAAACATAACCCTATATCATCTTAGATGAAAAATAATTTTGATGAAACACGTGAACTTAGTTCTTAAGGAAAATATCCTTTCTTCTTCAAAAACATTTTATTTTCTCAATATGTCATGAAATTTTAAAAGAAAAGAAGTTAATTGAAAATAAACTTGAAAACTTTTAAAGGAATATTCATGGAAATAATGCTCTATGAAAGCGTGAAAATCTGTTCATGTTGTATAAGTTAAAAAAACATTCTCCTCATACTTTTTTCTGGAAAAGTCCAAAAGTACCTCGTGTGGTAAACAAAAGAAAGATTCATTCCATACCATGTGATAATAGTAAAAAAAGGGTAAAAATTACTTTAAACATACATGTAAGAATATTAAAAATTTTAGGAAAATATTTTTAGGAAACATGGACATGGATGATAAATATAACCCCAGTAAATACTTACGAATAAACAATCTTGGATAAAAATGAGATTGGAAAAGTTATCCCTTGGCTTGGGTCTGATATTCTTTGTATGTATACAAACCTCCTGTATAATTATTTATATAATGTTAAGGATTTATTCCAGAATCATAATCATTTTTATTATAACATTTATGATCATATTTTCATTCATTTTTTAGTAACATTTTATTGTTACTCATTATTCAGGTATTGACTGCTTTATGTTCTTATGAATGTTTTTTTTGGATAAGTTCTTGTTCATATTTTTACGTTATAGCTATATCATTTACATCATGGTATTATTATAATATATATCCTATTTATTCATTCAATTCATTTATATAATCATGGTTTAATGAAGATCATGTAGAACGAATAACATCTCATCGTGGAGACGGTAAGACGTACGTACGCACGAGTGACGATATCATTCCCATAATTGTTGAATGGTATTGAATTGGATGGTGTATAGTATCTAAGAATTAGTATAATGTTATATTTGTCATATTTATTTATTATTTACACCATTATACCCATCCAAGTAAGGTGTTAGTGAAAAACATATTACACCACGACGTGGAGACGGTAAGTCGTATGTACACACGCACAGTGATTTTGTTTTTTCGTAAGATGGATAGAAGGTGAAATAGGGTTGTTTCATATTTATAATAACATATCGTTATATTACTGATTCTAAAGTTATTATTTTATAATGAAACAACTAAATAATAGTAAGTATAATAAGAAATAAGCTTGAAAGAATCGGTAGAAGAGATTACCTCTTCCTCGACGTGCTTCCTATGAATTTCCACATAGGGCACTAGAGATGGTCTTTTGAGAAGACCAAAACCTCCAAAATGTTACTAGGGAAGTTGATAAGTGTAATGGTCAGGTTTTTTCTAATATTTAAGGCACAAAATGTAGTGAATAGGAGAGGGATGTGGTTCCCTTTTATAAAAGAGGAGAGGGGAACTTTTAGAACTCTCGAAAATATTAATTTATAATAAAATCAAACCCTACCCAAAAACTTCCAAAGTGTCGCTAATTATAATATGAGATGATATATGGTTTTAATATAATCAACCAATAAATTTTGAACAACTTATTTTGTCAATTTAAGCCTTATCTTTTTAATTGACCCTTAGTTATTCTATTAAAGTTTAATTTTGGTAATAAAATTATAAATATTTAATGGTAATGAATATTTACTTATGTGGTGTTAATTGACCATAAATGGATACTTAATGATATTTTTAGACCTTATAAATATCAATTTTTAATTTTTAAATATTTTTTTTATTTTTAAATAATTTAATGAAATATTATGTTTTTAAAATATCAATAGTGTCAATTTTTACACCATTCATTTATTATACTTTAAATAAAATTCACACATAAGATAAATTCTAAAGAAAATATTAAATACACTCCTAACATGTCATAGTCACCAAGAAAATTCATTGAGAACATTAATTAGTTTATATGATATTTCTTTTAACATTTTTATAACCATTTTTTTGATATTTCTATTAATAAAATAATTTCTACATCACTATTATGTCATCATTAATAGTAATTATTTAATCTCTAAAAATTTTAAATAAATTTTTATGATTTGGTTAATTCTTTTATATTTCCATAGACTATATATAGTCTATTTTATCTCCTATTTATCCATATATTAAAATTAATACACTTATATAAAAAGAGATTGTGACTCTATCCCTTTCATTAGTTTTTATTACATTCAAGTCATTTTCATAGGTAAGTGTAAATAAAGTGATTCCATTTCTAAAAATAGGTGATAAGGTTATAATTTAATCATATAATAGGATTTTAATAGATTTTAATGTAATTTTATAATATTATTTTTACCCATAATTACTTGATTCACCTTTAACCATGGTAATAAAAATAATTACCAAAGTTACTATTCAAAATACCCAAAAATAAAAGTAGCTTATTAACATAATTTGGACCTAATGATTCCAAATATGGAATCCATTTTTAAAAATTCAAAACAAATAATTTTCAGTATTTAATTTAAAATTAATCCTATTGTTGAGAAAATAGGTTTTAAAATTTAAAACATTGCAAAAGATTGAAATGTTTTTACCAATGAATTCAATGTAAAATTAATGATAATGACATAAATTATACTAAATGGTAAAAATATATTATATTTATACTTTAAAAACATTAAATATTATAATTTAACAATATAAATCATTTTCTTGAAAAAAGGTGTTTTTAATTAAAATTTTGCGTATTTTTACTATTAATCAAAATATGAAAGTTATCAGAAAAATATCAAAAATTTATCCAAAGTAAATTTTTATACCCTGGTTCAAAATAACATGTATATGTTTTCGTAATAAAAAACATTAATGTTTCAAAGTCTTAATTCAAAATTGGTTCTCCATTCAAAGGTGTAAAATTAACGTTTTTTAAAAAAATACATAAAATAAGGTTTTATTCGTAACTTGTGACTTAAACATTAATTGAATGAATATCAAAAATATTTTATTAAGTATATAACACATATATATATCTTATTAATTTCATTACCAAAAGTAATTAACTCTAAAATACAAATATCTGATTGATTTATAATTTTTATAATTCATTTTCATGAGTTAGTTATAATTATTCCCGTTAACCTAACGGCTAGGCTATAACAGTAATTTTATATTAAGGCCATATCGCAGTTTTTTTAAACTGATGATTGCGTGAAAAGCAAGATACTGGAGAATAAAAATTATTTAAATATTTCATAAAAACATACGTGCATTACACTATGGGTGTAGTGGTCATAATTGGGTATGTGTGTAATATTGTAATAGTTTCTCATTCTTCCATCTTGTTTTGAGTTTTTTTGTGTGGAAATTCACATTAAATAACCAATAATTGGTGAATATGAAATGGTTTCTGATATGTTATCGAAACTGTAGTCTATAGTCATGGAAAAATAAAAAATAAATTAATTGGGTGATATTAGATGTTAGAAAGGGAAATAAATAATTAATAATGAAAAAAGAAAAATATTTATAATGTATTAGACCACATTGGTCCAATGTCCACTATTAGAATACCACTCACACACTCACATAATCAAATTATAAGATCTAATAGCTAGTATAAAAAAATACCTAACAAATATTGAAAATAAAATAAAAAAAGGTATCTCAAATTATCATGAATCATTGGAAATAGGGGAACCAAAATTCATAAATTAGTGAATCAAGGATAATTATAAATAAGTCTTTCATACTACTGACTAGTTCTATTTTTAAAGAAGGTTCTTTGGTGTATATATCCAAGTACATAAGATATCATGGGTATCAGTGAGGAATATAATATGGAACTATTATTCATAAGGTTTGAGATCATTTTCTCATTTGGGAACCTAATTTGGGGTTGTCTCTATATATGTATGGTGAATAAACAAGTCATTGAACTAAAAATGGAACTACAAGCTTTATTTATCTCATTCACATTATCTAATTTTTCTTATTTATTGATCAGTATTTTTGAATGATCAAATTCTTTTAAGGATTTTGTAATCATGTGTAATTATGGTATCATGGAGACAAAATAATGGATTGAATAAATTAATAAAATCACAGAAAAAGTTAATGATATTGTTCAAATAGAACCATCACGAACCTTACTTGAGGGATAGAATCACTCAACAACTGCACACATCCTAGTGGATAGGCAGTGGTGTCATGAATCGATAAACAAATAAAAGAATGGGATATATATAAAACACACAAAAAACTATTTAAAAAAATGAAGTCTAATTTCAATATATTTAGGCCTTCTAAGGAAAAAAATTAGAAATCAATAAAAAAATTAATTTTTACAATATATAAAAACTATATAATTAAACAAATATAGATTTTTTATAAAGTTTTTAAGATATATTTCCGTCTTTATAGATTTACTAAATATTATATATTGATCTATAATCATTAAGCGATCCACTAATAAGATCATATTTCATTCCTAGGAGACAGATCTACCACAAAAAGTAAAAAACATAACCATTGAGGTACATGGAAGTGTCAATATTCCAAGTATAATCTGAATCAATATATGTAGTCACCAATTCAAATAATTCATAATTTCTACCATATTTGAGAAAAAATGTTTTAGTGGATGAAGTGTACCATAGTAAAAATTTATTTTCATGATAATGGGGTTTTCTAAGATTATTCATAATCCTATTAAAAGTAAAAGTAGAGTAAGTGATATCAGATCTAGATCATATCACTACAAACCTGACACTTCCAAAAAAAAATTTAAGGTATTCTAGTAATGTATTCATCCATAGTAGTTCTGAAATGAGATTAGTATAGAGTAAATATAAAATACATAATAAAGGGGCCACTATTAGGTTTCACGGAATCAAAAAAAGTCCCTTTTAAAAAGTTAATAACAAGATAATACTGAAACATTTAAAGAAATTTGTTAATATGATACCTTATATTTTTAAAATCTAAATTTTTTTGGAACAATAAATATCCTTCATTACAAAAATGAGGTTTAATTACTGTTTTAAATTTATGAATAGTTATATATTTTGGCAGATGACTAACAAATTATTTACATATAAGAGAAGATAAAAAATATTTTTTAAACAATATCATGGGAAATAAATGCATAAAATTTACTCCTATTAAAAATATTTTTCAATATTAAAGAATAATATTTATTATAAATATAATTAAAATCATGTTTCAAACCACAATCATTTTCATTAATCATGAATACTTGGTTTTATATAAATTTATTATAAAATTCATTAGAAGTATTCATGATAAATATTTACCTAGGATCACCATTTAAAATGTTGTTTTAAAAACATGTTTTCTGATATGAAACACATGTAATGTAAAAAATAATGTAGTAACTTAATAAATAAATATTAAACTACTAGAGAAATTATATTTGAATAGTCAAACACTTCACATTAAAAGAAGCCTTTGGATATAATTCTTGAAATCTATTTAATATAATTATCTCCAGTGTTACCATTATTGTTTTAATGATCCATTCCCACTTTACCACTTTATCATCATTTGTTTTTCTAATAATATATAGGGTAATATTTTTTCTTATATAATTCAACTCATCACTCATAATGATGATCAGAAATTTTGAATGACTATAATGAACAGTGTGCTTATATGTTTCTAGATAATTAGTAATCATATTCTACGCATCATGGAATAAGAGGGTGGCCACATCGTTATAGAAAAGATGGGATAGTGTCTAAAAGACCCTCATAACTAAATCTCTAGTGAGTTGGTAATCATTTATATAACTAAAAGTCTCATTCTATATCTCAGTGTTACAATTATTATCAAAATGAGATTCAGGTTGAGAATCAAGTTGAGTTCTTTCAACAAAAGTCTCATTTGTATTTAGTAACAAAACATTAGTATCCACTATTTAGAGTAATTGATTAGAATATTTAGTGTTAGGATTTGATTAAATAGAAAATAACACATTAAAAGAAAACAAATGGAATTATTATACACTTCTCAAAAAATTATCAACAAATAGATTTTAAAATTTCACCCCTCAATATGACCTCTGAAATTTCATTTCATAAGTTTATTGGAGCATATCTAGTTTAGTATGAGCATAAGTGATACACCCAAATACAATTAAATGACTTCTATAAGGATTCTGGTTATTTAGGAGTTGTTATATGGATTTTTATTATATTACTATGTATTTTAACTAATTAATGAGATATAACTTCATTTTAGTATGATCACCTCAAAATGATTTTCATAGGATCATATACACAATAAAACTAAAAAACTAGTTGGTAAATATTTGGCTCACAAACTCCACCAACCCATTTCCCTAGGAAGTGTCTTCAATTTTTCAGTGCCTCAAAATAACCACTGTATAATGGAAAATAATAAACTAAATTGATAATTATTCACAACCATTTTTAGTTCTCAAATTTTTAGATTCCTGATAGTTTTGTATTCATATTTTAATCACAAAAAATTCATCAGATTTATTTTTAAGAATATATATTTATACTTTTCTATAAAATTCGTCACTAAATTATAGAATGAGCCTCCACTATGTGAACCAGTCTTTGAAGGACCCTATTAATCTGAGTTCATATACCCTAATATATGTATCACTCCAAAATTAAATCTATTAAACCACACTCTCTTAGATTTATCAAGGACATGGTCTTTACAATAGGGTAAATCATTTAGTGTAACATCATTAAGAATCTCATGTTTACTCAAATTCATAAGGCCCTTGAAACTAATTAGCCCCATTCTACTATTTTAAACCATGTTGTTGTTACTATTATTGACACAGTATATGTCTAATTTCTTATAGTGAGTCTTCTTAATCAACATGTATAACCTATTATATAATGTTTTTTTATTAACCATACATGAAACCATCTTAATTTTAATAAAACCCTATTATGATATGAAGTAAATCCGTTCTTTTATACAACTTGTAATGAAATTATATTCTAAAAATTATTAAGTAATAATATCAAAATATGAATGTTAACTAATGATTGGTCATATAACTCTAATAGGACTAAAGCTCTACCAATTACCCTACAAATTTTATTACCTCTGAATACATCCTCACCTCTTTCACTCTAATTTGATTCTGAGAATATTATCTTATTATATAACATATGAAAGGATTATCCTAAACCTACAAGTCACTCGTCAATAAAATTATGGTTAGAAACATTTAACACTTTACCATAATAGTAATCTGTATCTAGAAACAATTGGTGATCATTGGAATATATTGAATTTTATTTATATTTTTGTTTAGGTAAGTCATTTTTAATATGTCCGGGTTTCTTCCAATATAAAAATCAAACCCCATTAAATTTGTACATAAAATTATATTTCATAGATTGGATATTTTTTCACTCTAATTATCTTTCCTTAAAATTAAATTCAGAACTTCCTCTCACTTTAAAACCCTCTCTTCCTATCATAAAACTATGTTCAGTTTGTAATTCATGGGATATAAAGGTTGATTTAGCATCCTATATTTTAAATAAGTAATTTCCACACATCAAAGTATCTCTAAGGGTGTTTTATCATTTACGAAAAAAAATTAAGGCATCATCCTCAGTATGAATTTTTATAGTTATGATTAATAAATAAATTATGATCTACTTAAATTCAAAAAAAATTATAGAATAAATTTCTAGAACACATTCTAAAATTATATAGCTTGTTTTTCTTATGCATACTATATATAAATGTTCAAATTTAGACCAAATACCTATAGTCTAAGACTCATACATGACTTATCAATGGAAATAGATCACCTAAATACAACAAAGAATTATTTTTGAACTTTTTTAGAACATTTCGAGGAATGTGAAATTTGGTAGTAATGTTCTTCCCATTACTTGATAGACTAGTGAAATTTTATTTAGGTTAAAATAGGGTACTAATAAGCCCTTGTTGGAAAAAAAAATTCACTTCCTTAGACTCCATATGTAAAATTCATTATATCCATAAAAAAATATAGATTTAAATCATAGTGGATGTCATTTCACTATTCAAGAGCTCTAAAACTAATTATTGTGGTTTTCTTTATGAGGAAATCAACATGTAATGGATAATAAGCATTGAATATACTATAATTTTTAATATTATCTTAAAATAAATGTTGATGGTTAAGTTTATAAAAAATATGAATAAAAATTTTGATAAAATATGTGTTAAATAAAAATAAATAAAGTAAAAAAAATAAATATCAAATAAACAACATAAATATCTAACATGATTCTGAACACGTTAGTTATACATGAATGGTATGAACAACACTCATGCACTCACTTTATTTATTCTCAAGGATGATAAAAGGAAAAACATAGGAGAGTGGAAATAAAAATAGCTTCTAGAAATTGCATGTAAAACATAAAAAAATATACCTTAAAATAATACAAGGCATGGGAAATTAAAATACCAAAATGCAATAAGTAAATGAACAAGAAATAATTGAAAAATGTTTATACTTATAATTGAATGTTGTTCTTATTTTAAAAAAGTAATCATTAAGGTTTTTTAAAATAATTGAAGATCTCTAGAGCATTAAATAAGAACCAAATAAGTATCTCATATTCATGAAATGTGAGAAATATATCTCTAAGGGAGACATTTATTATGTTTGGATATATATATATGGACAATAAATTTTAAAGGAAATCAAATATAAATAGAACACTGTGATCAATTGATATTTGGATATTATTCTCATTTTTCTTATAGAATTCCTAATCTAAATCCATGAACAGATTTTATAAAGGTTTTAACAGTTGATCATAATTATGGTAGTATGAAACTCAAGGAATAGATGTAATAAACTATGAAAAACATGCAACATGTTGATAGAATATTTCAATTGGAACTATTAAAAATTTTATTTGATGGTTAACATCACTATATATAGACATTCCACCCATTTAGGTTTTGTTAAATAATGGAAGATCTTTAGAGCATTAAATAATAACCAAAGAAGGATCTTATATTCAAGAAGCGTGATCAATATATATCTATGGGAAGCATATATTATTCTTGTATTTGTATATAGGAAATGAATTAGAAATATGGTTAACCATAAATGGAACACTATGATCAATCGATATTGGGATCTTTTTCTCAGTTTCTTATTGAATTTCCAATCTAAATCCATGACCAAATCCAATCAATGTTTTAATAGTTGATCATAATGATGGTATAATGAAACTCAAGGAATTAATATCATATAATGTGAAAAATATGAAATATATTGATTGAATTTGTCAAATGTAACTAACAAAATCTTTATTCGAGGGATAAAATCACTATACATAAACATTCCTCCCACAGGTTAGGTGGAATTTTCATAGATCAATCCCAATATAAAATAGAATTAATCCTCATTGAAGTATAATAGAGTTTATAAAATTTTTTATCATAATATTTCATCATTTAACGAAGAAAATATTTTATGAAAATAGTTATATAGATTTAATTATAAATCTAATAAGAATAAAATTTACATGGTATTATTATTTTTATGATGGAAACTTTTAATGACTTGATGGATACTGATGGCTCTAAGGCAAGAGACAATAGATATAGTGATGAAAAATATTCAAATATAATTCCTAATTATTAGTTAAATCAAGGACATGTCATTACCTTAACAAAATTTTCTTTTAGAAAAATAAATTGTGTTTTTAAGAAAAATATTAGGAGAATATATTGAGTAATTTATTACCTCTGTTGTAATTTTACTTTATAAATATAGTAATATCTCATTTTCCCTCATATTTCAAGGATGTATTCTCCAATGTGTATGGATGTGGTAATGGGGACCTAGTGTTGATAAATGTTTCTACATGACACACATTACATAGGGTATATTATTTCTGGGGAACATGCATATGGATATTTCTCTATATAGGGTAATCTTACAGTGCTATAAAATATTGATATGACTCTTGAATTTATTTTTAGTAAGATAAAGACTATTTATTATAGTTTCATTGGTTTATTTTTACGTACACACATATTTAAATTTGGTGTTCCTCAATTCTTGGGATATCTTAATGTGTTTCTATACTACCGTATCAAGGGAACATTCATGATAATGAAATCATGGATTTGAAATTTAATTAAGTTTTATATGATATGGTGGAATTGATGGTTTCAATGGAGATTTTCCATATTGTGATACTTAGTTTTTATTGGAGTATTTTTTATTTTTTGTTAAAACTTTTGTTAATTTGTTAATTTTTTCACTTAAATATTTATGTTATTGATATCATTTATATTTTTTATTACTTTTACTAATGTGTCTAATTATGTATTTTTCTTAATGAATAAAAAATATTTTTAAATTTTATACAAATAAATTTCAAATCATTCTTAAAAATATATTTATTATACATCTGTATAGGTTTCACGGGTGAATAACTCCCATATTGAGTACCCATCCTTTTAGTGTTAGTCACTATCCAATGACCTAATATAATGAGGCTTGGGGTGGAACATACAACCTTTTAATTAACTTAAAAAGTGGAATGTAAAGTATTTTTTATACAAATTTGGTATTATAATAATGTATTTCATAGGTCCGATGATTAAAGTAAGAACATTTGAATTTTTTATTTTGAAATTTATATATGTAGTATATATGAAATTTATGTTTAGTCTGTAGGATAAGGAATAGAATTGAGTTTGTAATGGATAATACATTTCTTTATAAATTATTTTTTTTCATTTAATAACTAAATTGAGTATACAAATAATTTTATGTTGGGAAAATTTAGGATGATACATATATCATATAGTAGGTCCTTGGATATAGATTTTGTGTGTTCTTATTTTTATAAGGAATCTATTTTAGGATATATGAAAGGCAGAAAATTTTATTTTCATACACCTAATATTCTCTATTTTTATGATATATATATATATATATATATATATATTATTCTCTTAACCTTACTCTTTAATTGTAACAAGACTCTCCAAATATATCTATTTGATGATGTGGATAAAGATAAAGAGACAATTAAAGTTCCCATGTAAGAAAAAATCACCAGCAATTTGGGTAATAGGGGAGTTATATGGTGAGACTGATATTACATATAAAATTAATAAAATTATGAAAAATAAAGTAAAGATATTTTTTGTGGTAGATATAAGGGTTTTTCAACAAGTGAGGAAACATACAAAGTTGCAAGCCCTGTTATTATTTTGGATAGCCATTAATAGACTATAACTGTCAATTATTTTATGGGAACTACCATGTCATAGTGAGAGGTTAATAATCTCTTATACCATGATTATTATTTATAGACCTTATAAATGGTATGATTTTATAATTTATTAGATCCAAAATAGGGTAATATGTAAGTAGTAGTGTATTTCTCTAGGTTCTTATCATGACCTAACCCAGAAGGGCCCAGGTCATAACTACCAAATCCCACATCCAATAAGCCATGGTTTGGAGTCTATAACTGAGTAGGAATATCACTAAACTGGGAGGCATTGCCTATGTACATGTACACATAGACACATCTCCATGCTTACAAAAATGTTTAAACGTAAAAAACTGAAAGCAAACAAATCATGCATACATCTATATCCCACAACCAGAGTTAAGAAAAAGTGATGAAATTAAAATAAGGGAAAAACAACACCCACTAAAGAAAACTATAAAAGTGTCTAACCTTCTCCAAAGGAGGGGATCACTGTCAGCTGCAACTGTTGGAAAGCTCCTCAACCAAGATCTAGTAAACACCTCGGTCTTTCTATATCACTCTACTACGCCTACCTCGGATCCTCTATAGACTCAATTGAAAGGAATGTGGTCTTTAAAATACACAAAAACATGTGAAGGAAAAGACCATGTAGGTTTGAGTATAAAAATAATTAGCAGGTGCCCCAAAACCCCAAAAAAAAGAAGAAACTGAAAGGAAATGGTCTGCTCGACCAAGATAGAAATAACCCCAATCGAGAGAGAAACTCTATCTCGAACAATCCTTGTATTATACATTACAAGTAAGATCAATCAACCTGGGGTTTCAACCCAGACATGTCACAACCCCACAAGTACTCCTAGAAATCACACAGACATACTCATCTCAGACACTAATCCTCATGAGGTTCCAACCTCATAGTTATTAACAGGATTCTATTCTTAGGATCTAACCATAACATAATCCAAGGAGAACACACTCCATGATCTCATCCATCCTATATGGAATCCTTTAGAGATATTAACTCCATCAGGAACAACTCTACCATTCCTAATGGTATGTCTGAGAGAACATGCTCCATAGGAAACATCTAACTTGGTCTATCTCTACTGCCCAACACCAGTGGTCCAACCATCATTATCTTGCACACATTAAAAGATATGGAAACCCAAGTGAAGTGTCCCACCCCTCACCACTACACACAGTTGAGGTAGCACTGATCTAGACCATTCACCACGGGCATCCTCTCTAATATGAGATAACTGAGGGACCCACACCACACCACTTCCATGTAGTCAAGGGGGTACTACTCATAACAAACCTATGAAACCTCTATCACTCCTGTATGGATTTTCCAACTCATAATTCCATCGAGGGATCACTAAATTTTATCTAGTCATTGTTCACACCAAGTAAAGGGGATAACTCCCCATAACGGTATCCCACAACTGAGGGAGCTCCAAATTTAATGGAGGACTCACTCCCCGCTGCTACTCAGAGATGGGGAAGTAATACTCCATAAGTGATGACTCACACCCTAATACGACCGAGGACTACTACTCATATAATGGAGGACCTACAACCTAATATGATAGGGGAGTACCACTCTGTGGATCGAGGAATTGCACCCTAACCTGGTAGGCGAGTACCGCTCAATGGCTAGAGGACTCAAACACTAGTAGGATAGGGGAGTACTGACTCTGTCAGCTTGTTCACTAATGGGGGCCCACACCTAGACATGGTAGGGTAGTACCAACCCTAGTCTAGAAAACTTAATCCCTAACACGACAGGGGAGTACCAACTCTGTCAGACAACATGTAAGGAGGACATGCGCCCTGATCTAATAGGGGAGTACTGACTCCTAGGATAGAGGACCCACTCCTTGACATGGAAGGGGAGTACCGACCTCACCTATATGTCTTATATGGAGGACCTATTCCCTATAATTATAGGGTAGTATTATCCCTCTTCATTAACATCATGGGGAAACCTGCACCCTAGTCCATCAGGGGAGTAACACCCCAAGAGTAAACTACCCAAAGGTAATGAACTCGAACCCACAATCTGTGGAGTCTCATCTCTACCTAAGTAGATAGGTATAGAAAACCTTCTCCCTAGTCCATCAGGGGAGTAAAAATATTAGTGTCTCTCTATATGAACCACATTGATATCCAACATCAGCTCAGTACTTCTCCACAAGAACCTTTCTCGATTCACACCACTTCGTATCTCATAATATTTAACAGAGGTCATCAATGCGTTGTATATGGAAAAATTCTCAGAATGAACAACTCTCAATCCTAAATCTGAGTCCCATGGAATAAGATATAGAAAACATAATATTCCTAGAGGATATACTAGTAGTAAATGGCATGCACCTTGGCACACACGGTATATGATCTGGCCCAAGCACCTACCTGTGTTTTTGGTCCACACGGGTACCAACCCATGTAGGGTTGCATGGCATGTATATGGAGTAAACGGCATGTAGAGGATACACATGTTGTGTCCCTCATCACTCAACCCCTTTTCATGCTCCAGTTATATACGGACCGTCCAACCATGTCCCTTACACTCCATGAATCCCATACTACATGGCGTGTTTAGGATAGATAGCTATTTGCCCGTGTAGTTTTCCCATGTCTATGTATTATACCATGTGTCCTTGTATTTTTGTCGTGTGTTAGTACATGACCATGTTTATTCACACGGATAACCCAAGCCATGTCCCATGGTCACACAGTTTAGGGAACTACATGGCGTGTAACACCAACACATATCATGTAGTCTCAAAATCTCATCTTACCCAAATAGGAAGAGCTACATGGAATGTTTCACTGAACTACACACCATGTATATGGAAATACCAATCATGAATTTCCTTTAATATCACCCAATTCACCCTGATTCAACCCAAAAACCATATATTGACCTATTAGGGATCAACAAAAACTGCAATAGTGATATAGAACCTTAGAAAAATGCAAAAAAATGGAATTGGGAAAAAACTAAAATTTACCTACCTCAATGGAAAAAAATTGAAACTTTAATTGAATAACGGTGCTCGGATAGTTTTGGTTCTCAATCTAATGATGATCTTCGATGAAAATGGGTATTAACGGTGCTTCGTTTCGATGATTCATTGGTAGATTCCTTCATCACCAAGGGGGAGAAAGGGGGAACGAGAGGTGTGTCCTCCTTTTGTTTTAGTCACACCAATGTGAGAAGGAGGGTGATTAGGTTTAGGGAATTAAATTAATTTCATTTAATTTTTTAATTTAACCTCAGAACGCCCCATTACCAAAATGACCCCTGATAAAAACTCCTAAAGAAGACAACCTTAGGTCATTCCTAGGGATAACATTATGTTACAAACTCAACCACAGTCTCAGAAATCTTATTTGAGACTCCGAACATGAGTTATTTACATTTCAAGTGAAACTCCGCATGTGTAACAAAAAGATATTTAATATTTTTAATATCGATGCACTGAGGCTCCCAAGGCCTCATCTTCTCACACCAACTCAACACCCAACTCTAGAAATGTTTTCCAAAATATTTCAACAATGTTAGGGACAAAACCCAAGTCATTGCATTCTCCCCACCTTAGGTATTTTCATCCCCAAAATGTGAAATCCGGAGCACAAGGGAAGAAACAGATCTCCCCACCAAAATCCCACACCAGTGAGCTCACCAAGGGTTCATGTGCTCCTTACAGGCATGTATATAGAGGAAACACCAAGATCAAACTAGTCTTGTGTTGAGATTATACCAAGCTAACATCATATAATAAACGGGAATATGTCTCCTTAGCTGTGATAGGTGGGAAAGCAACACGGTCCATCTGTAGTCATGGGGTCTAGTGGTACACCACCTCACTAACCTGAGGAAAATACTGACGGGACCCTACAGTACTCATCCACCCTAGGAAGGAATGTATAGTAGCCTCCTCACACATTATTCATTGAAGGATTACATTGAACATGAGAGGGTATTCATGAACAAAAAACAGGGCTTCCCAAGAGTAAAAACTAGGTCTTACCAAGCCCTTCTTTTATAAACCTCTGGTTGTAACACAGATCACCAAAACAGTAACAATACCACACCCAATAGTGGTATTTCAGCTAAGTATGGATGGTAGGAAACCAATCCACATTGTGGAAACATCGTAGGGTATAACTCCACCTCTAAGAAACTAGTCTAAGAAAGGCACTTCATATCCTAGGGCTTCCAATCTAAGTCAAGCAGAGAAACTCCAATGTAAATTCCAGGACCTACTCCAAAACTTCTCCACACACCCATTCCCTAAACACAAAAGTATAAGGAACTCATTCACCACACCTCGATACTGTCTAATTTGGGTGGAACTTAATCTCTTACACGGTTCTGATTGCGTCACAATACTGAATCTTGGTGGGGAAATTGTCCCCCATCACTCTTGAGTTCAAAGCTATGTAAAATTGCACCACATCCTCCTTGAGAATGTCGCGTACAAATTTTAAAAAAAATACACAAGGGTACTCACAAAAAAACAAATGGATTCTTGAACATGCACTGGGTCTTACTATTCCCTCTATCGCAACCACCAATACAGGGTTCTACTAATTCCCTGTATAACCCTAGTAAAATCTTGATCATGAGTGGAAGGAAGAGTACCCATAATAGTGTATAACAATTGCTACAGAAAAAATTTTAAAAGACAAAAGGTATACCTCTATTCATCCTCAAATATTTCGGGTTAGAGGTCTGCATGACCTACATTTGTCCTCACCTGCATCCTCAATCTATCTGAGCCTGGAGAAAACCACCTAAAGGTGGTGGTGGAAACACCCTAAACTGCCTAACACCTCTATCTGCTCTTCCATCTCGTCTTCCTCATCCACCACCTTGTAGAACTCCTTGCTCCAAGAACTGTCTCTGAGAAGTTGGCTCATCAACCAGTTCCCTCTTAGCAACACGGTGGGTCAGACAATCTCTAGTGAGATACCCTCAACCATTGCAAGCATAAATCTGCCTCTCATATGGATGATCTAATCCTCAATGTTCCTCCTGAACTATAGACCCATTCATTTATGTTTGGTCATGGATATGCCTCTTACACCATGATCATGTTTCTTCTTATCTTCCAACTCCTGTAGATGCCTCAGCCTCGTGACCACTGTTGTGGGTCACATCCACTTATTCCCTCATCTAGGAAACTTTCCACTTCTATAGCTTGCTCCATCACTCTAGCGTAAGTGGGCATACTTAGTGGAATCATAGACACCCTGATATCCGGATGCAATCCTTGCTCGAATTTTTTGTTCTTTGAAGAATGGAACCCAAACCATATATAAGGATTATCATGAAAAGTTTGTGAACCTTGCTGAAAACTCCATCACTATCATGTTACTCTATCGAAGCTGTAGAAGCTCCTAGATACGAACTGATATCAACATGGATTTGTAAAAATCTTCCCTGAAGAGTCACTCAAACTCCTCCCATGTAATCATCACCTCATCATGAGATTGTATCACCAGACTCCACCATCTCCTGGCTAAACCCTACATAAGGCTCACCACTAGGATCACCATCTGATCAGGAGGTTTTCTAATTTGGTGGAAAACTTGTGTGATTGCCTAGATCCAGTCATCTGTCACCTAGGATTATGGATCAACCTAGTACCTTAGAGGCTGCTACCTCTAGAACGCATGTAGTATACTTAGACTATGCACATCCTTAGCCTAAACTGCTGGTAAAACCTACTACTCAATAGGTGGTTGCACTACCGGCGGACCACCTAGAGGTAACACCACATAATCAATGCCCTGAACTGAAGGCTCATCACAGTGAATATTTTCATCACAATCACACCATAGAATCATGTCTAGTTTTCTTTACATAGGAATCCTAAAATAGAATCAATAGGTACCATAGTCTAAGAGTATATCTAGAGATATGACTCAATAATGATAGGAAACAAACTAGTACTATATGATGCATGTACCATTTATTTACTAGCAATCAGTTTCCTAATGTATAGAGTCAAAAAGTAGGTTATCAGATCCCTAATGAATGGATACATTGGTTGCCGCACCAACACTAGAACCTTTATCCTGAGAGATGAACTTGAAACATCCTAACATTATCTCTATGAAAATCAAACCAAGCTCACGACACTACGGTCCCAAGGTGGAACTGACCAGCTCTGATAGCACTCTATCATGACATGACCTAGTGGGGCCCAGGACATAACTCACCAATCTCACCTCCAATAGGCCAGGGGTTGGCGACTAGTGTTGAGTAGTCATATCAGTAACATGGTAGGCATTTCCTATATACCTATTCCCATGAACACACCTCTAAGATCATAAAATTCTAAAATGTAAAAACTCAAAAAGCAACCAATACATGCATACATCTATATCCCATAACTAGATTACAACATTAGTGCTGAAAGTGAAAGAAGGGAAAAGGAACACCCACCAAATAAAACTATAAAAGCATCCAACCTACTCAGAAGGAGGGGATTGATTTCAACTGTAATCATCAGAAATCTCCTCAGCAAAGCTCCGATAAACACCCTGGTATGTCTATATCACTAAGCTCCACCTACCTCAGGTCCTCAGTGGAATCCTTTGAAAGGATTTTGGTCTATACAAGACACAAAAACATGTGTGGGAAAATACCATTTAGGGGTGAGTATAAAAATACTCAGTAGGCACCCCAAAAACCCCGGTGAAAAAGGGATAAAATTAAAGGAAACAGTCTGCGCAACCAAGCCAGATGGAACCCCAATCGAGAGAGAAAATTCATCTCAAACCATACTCAGCCTGTACATAGAAATTCAGCTTGATCTACCCAAGGTGTCAACCCCAACATGTTACAACACCATAAGAACTCCCAGAAATCACCCAGACATACTCGTCTCAAACACTACGTCTCATGAGGTTCCAACCTCATAGCTAAGAAATAGGATTCTCTTAATAGGCTCTAACCATAACATAAATCTAAGAGAGCACACTCCATAAGATCAATAATCCTATATGAAACCCATCCAAGTGATGCACTCCATCGAGAACTGCTCTACCATTCCTAATTGTACATCCAAGAGAATGTGCTCCATTAGGAACATCTCACTAGGTCCATATCTAGTGCCTAGAACCAGAGGTCATGTCATCATTACATTTCACCCAAATCAAGCTAAGGAAAATCCAAGTCAAGAGGACCACCCCTCACCACTAAACACAGTTGAGGTAGCACTGCTCCATACTATGCTTCGCATGAATCCTCTCTAACAAGAGATAACAGAGGGACCCGCACCTCGGCACAGCCCCACACTCAAGGGAGCACTGCTCCTAACTAACCCACAAAACCTCTCTCGATCCTGTATAGAGTGTACCACACCTCATTCCATTGAGGGAGCACTAACTCCTATATAACCATCATTCACATCAAGTGGAGAGGCCCACTCCTCATAACCGTATCCCACATCTGAGGGAGCTACAATTTTAATGGAGGACCTACTCCCCACTTCTACTCAGAGATGGGGGAGTAATACTCCGTAAGTGGGGACCTATGCCTGGATCTTATAGGGGAGTACTAATTAGAGAATTTAGGACCCACTCCTTGATATGATAATGGAGTACCACTCCATGGATCAAGGACCTTCACCCTAACCCGGTAGAAGAGTACCACTCAGTGTATAGAGGACCTACACCCTAGTAGGATAAGGGAGTATCTGCTCTGCCAGCTTGTTCACTATGGGGGACCCACACCCTAACACGGTAGGGAAGTACTCACCCTAGGATAGATGACTCTCTCCCTGAAATGATAGGGTAGTACTAACTCTTCCAGACAACATGTATGTAGGACCTGCACCCTAATCCAATAGGCGAGTACCAACTCCTATGATTGATAACCCTCTCCCTAAAATAGAAGGGGAGTACATTCCCTAACTATATGTCTTATATGGATGACCCATTCCATAGAATGAAAGGGTAGTGTTTTCTATCTTCATGAACATCATGGGGAAACCCACACCCTAGTCCATCGGGTGAGTAACACCCCCGAAGGAACCTACCCAAAGGTAACAAACCTGCACCCTCAATGTGGGGACTCCCATATCTACCTAAGAAGAGTGGTAAGGAAAACCCACACCCTATTCCATCATGGGAGTAACAGTCCCACCATCTTTCTATACGAACCTCACTGATCTACGACATCATCTCAGTACCACTCCATAATAACCTTGCTCTATTCATTCCACCTCATATGTCATAAATTATAATGGAGTCCACCATTGTGTTCTATGTGTAAAATCACTAATGATGGACTACTCACTAGATTTAATCTGAGTCCCATAAAAGAATATATGGAAGGAGAAAGATTCCCAGAGGATCTCCTAGTAGTCCACGGCATGCACCGGGACACACACGGCGTGTGAGCCCACCTGAGCATCTGCCCATGAATCTCATCCACATAGGTTCCAACCCATGTAGGGGTATAGTGCATGTAGAGGAGTTATACACCATGTACCTCATCCCTAAGCCCATGGTCGTGTTCCTCTTATACAAAGATCATCCAACTGTGTCTCTTATATGTCATGCATCCCATACTACATGACGTGTTTAGGCTAGATGGGAACCTTCCTGTGTACTTTCCCCATGTCCATGTACTTGGCCCCATGTCCGTGTATCTTGGATGTGTATTAGTATATGACCCAGTTTTTTCATACTACTAACCCAATCCATGTCTCATTGTCACACAGTTTAGGGGACTACACGCCGTGTGACACCCATACACAGTGTGTTGTCCCAAAACCTCATCTTCCCTGAACAGGAAGAGCTGCACGACATGTGTCACTAAACTACATGCCATGTAGATGGGAATACCAGTTAGGAATTTCTTATGATATCACCTGATTCAACCCAAAACCCCAAGATCTACCTAGAATAGATCAATAACAATTTCAATAGGGATCTAGAACCTTAGAAAAATGAAAAACGAATGGAATCGGAAAAAAAACCTATTTTGTATGCCTCGATGGTGAAACACTGAAGCTTCAGTTGAATAATGGTGCCTAGATCATTCTGGTTCTTGATCTAATGATGATCTATGATGAAAATGGGGATCAATAGTGCTTCGTTTTGATGATTCGGTGGTGGATACCTTCATCGCCAAGGGGGGGAGGGGGAATGATAGGTGCGTCCTCCTTTGGTTTTGGGCTCACCAAAGTGAGGGGGAGGTAGATTAGGTTTAGGGAATTAAATTGATTTTATTTAATTAATTAATTTAACCTCATAACACCCATTCACGAAAATAGACCCTGGTCAAAAATCCTGGCATAGACAACCTTAGGTTTCACCTAGGGAAAACACGATGTTCCAGACTCGAACATAGTCTCAAAAATCCCATCTAAGAATCTGAAAATGTTTTATTTAGATCTCAATTGAAACTTTACATTCTCAAAAAAAAGATATTTAATATGTTTAATATTGCCGCACCAAGGCTCCCTGGTCCCCAACTTCCAGCACCGACTCAGCACCCATCTCTGGAAATATTTTCCAAAATATTTTGAAGACCTTTGGGTCAAAACCCAGGTCATTAAAGCTCTACAATTTATTAATTTTCTCTCAGGGTATGATATGATAATTTTTCGATAAATATTAATTTTTAATTATGAGTTTATAATAGAGACATAGAATATATTGGTATCACATTCCCAATTTATATATATTGAGGTTCCAAAGAGATCAATCATGATAAATATATTTCTTAAAGGGATTCTCTATAAGGTAATTATTTTTGGAATCATAATTCTAGAATTTTATTATTTGGGTATTCTAAATGATAGAAAACTTTTAATCATAGAGGAAATGATTTTACTAGGATGACCATCATACTATGAATCATTTGTTAGTTGTCTTCATATGATTTCTTAAAATGGAGGTGATGTAACGAGTTTGTATTCTATTTTACTTGGTCATAAGACATGATAATTTCACTCATCTAATTTTTTATAAGTGTGAAGAGTGAGATAATAGAAGGATCATAATAGTTGTAAAAACAAATGGATTGAAAAGTAAAAGGTCAGCTAGGGGAGGCCTGGGAGGCTATACATATTGGTGTATGCATAAACAATTCCTCTTTTATAATAAATTCTACCACCTAGCTCTCCCTAACCTATAACAGTTGTTCTGTGTAGATAGGGAACTTGTAAATAGGGGTGTGGATAAGTTCACACTATGTATAAATTCATCCATGGATATTTATAAAGGGTCGGAGATATGATATTTACCTTTTCTATAATATCATCTATATTTATAAATTATGGATTTATGCACTCCTTTATTTCCATGTATATCATATATAAAATTAAATTTCCATTATAATTCATAAGTAATGGAATCAAGATATAGATGAATAAATAAGGAACTCATTTGTTACACTATATATGTTTCCTATGTGGGTTTGGTTTCTTCTTCAAGAAAGAAATCACCTATTATCTCATTTCTATTAACCTATTCCCATATGATTTCTTATTCTAGATAGGTTGGTTGATGTGAACTAGAATATGGGTGTATCACTCTTGAATATGGAATATATATATATATATTTGGGTAAATGGAGAATGTTTTTTATTTTATATTGTGTATAAATTATAGTCTAGATGAGTTTTGTTGAGTATTTTAAAGCTTTATCTATTTACTTTTCATATCCCAATCCTTGTTATATATATAGTGGATACTCTGAAAAATGATATTCCTCCAATGGTAGAAAATAATGTGGATAAATTTCTCAATAACCTTCCAAGATTTCACTAAGAAAAGATATTGACTTCTTCAATAGGATACTTGTATTTATCACTATGAATTTACGAGGGTCATTCTAGAGGAAACCAAAAGAGCTCATTGATATGAAGGTAAGGGAAGAGCAAAAAATTATATTTCAAATATCTCACCTTGGGAAAAAAATTTATTTTCAAATATGATGAACAATGTTTTGATACTATAGTTTTATTTTCAGAAAATGAATAAGGCTGTTGTGAGGAACAAATATAAACTACTTGTAATCCATGATCTCTTTTATGATCTAAAGGGAGAAATTTTGTTCTCAAAGAATAGAACTAATTTATATATCATCATATTTTTGTTCAAAATAAGGGTTCTTTTAATATAGGAGATATGAGTTTTTTTTATGTTTTATGTGTTTATGAACATCCTAAAAATTTTCATGGACATTATAAACTAGGAAATTTTTTCCATTAGTAGACATATTCATTATTTTTTTATTAGAGTCATCAATATATTTTTTAGGATAAAAGAATATCACATTCAGTGTTAAAGAATTATCTTATAGTTTTTTATTGGTAATTTTTTATATGGTAATCTATTAAATTTTTTTGGATATGATATTTCCAATTTCTAGGTCATTTTATGTTTGAGAGTTGACTAGATGTGTATCTCAGGGAGGTGATGGGGGTATTTTCTTGTGAACCACCTAAGAATATATTTGACTTGTGTATTTTTCTTAGTTTTGTTTATTACTATTAGAATATTTTTACCAAAATTATATTTTATGATATATTTTCTTGAAATATTTTTTTTTGTTTTTGATAGCTTTCCTTACACACAACACAATTTTTAAATGAATCGAGATATACTATTGAAATACTATTATTAAATGCGTCAGGTACCACCATAATATTGGATAATAGAGTATTAATAAGACTGAACAAATAATGAAAAAATAATTTTTTACACATTTTGATGATGAATCCATTGGTTATAAGTTGGTTAAAAATGAAAATAAAATCACTCCAAAGTAAAAGAGTTGATTTTTCAAAAAGTCGGTTTAAATGTACACAATGTGTTTTTATCCTAATAAGTTAAATTATTTACATTTGATGAATGATTTTAATGAAAATTTTATATAATTATTTCAATAAAATATTTTAATATTTATTTCACTATTATTAAATGGAATTTAATAATAATAAATTCAGTTTTATTCTTACAAAAAAAATAAATGGTTTTTGTTGCATTTAATGCGGTTATTTTAAAGATAATTTATGACAATTATTGGAATTTCAACTAGAAAAATGATTTCCATGTTTTTAATAATCATTTAAAAAAATTAAATCAGGCTACATTCATTTTTTAATGATTAAAAAAATTCAGTTAAGAATTAATTACTATGGTAAATGATAAAAGCGTTAACAATGGGTCTAAACTAAATAGATGAGTGTTAAAATAATAGAAAAAACATGTATAAATCCTATAAGATGAATGTATTTAGATCCTATATCATTCTATATTCTATATTGATTCGATTTTTTTCCAAATTTCTAAGATTGTATCTTTATTATAATTTATCCTTCCTTATAATTACAAGTGTGCCACTCCCCTCACATAAATAAGGGAACCTCCTCTCCTCCAGTATCCACTCAAAATGAACACTTTATCTAAACCATGATCTTTCAAAATCATCTACTTAAATCCTTATTAATTACCTTTTAGTTTTGATATTCAAAAAATATCCATCTATGAAACCATAATGTGATTTCCAATAGAGGATACCCAAAGAAGATGTATTGGTTCTTACCGATCTTTTCATTTTTATTTCTTATTAAAACTTATCCAAATAATCTATAAACATATTAAAATTATGTAATTAATATATTTACTATAATGGGAAATATTTATATTAATTTTATATCCATTTTATATATCAATCCCAACAGATGGAAAATTATAACATCGCTCATGCGTACATATGGACTACTACCTACAGAACATGATGTGATTCATTTTTCAATTCCCCTTTACATGGATGGTCATAAGGATAGATTTTATGAATATATATGATATTAATGATATATTTATTATTCTATTATTTTTATAGATTATTTACTTTTCTTTCATTAAATCCATCGAAAACTAGAAATATAGTTTGTAAAAATGTATGGACTACAATATCTACAAAGTGATGTAATTCATTGTTCATCATTTCTTTATATGAATTATTATGTAAGTGTATATATATAATAAATATGATACATATCAAAATATTATTATTTTGGAGAATATGAAACCACAAACAATGTTCTAGGATTGGAACTATCAAACCAAAACATGAATGGAAAAGGAACCAGTTTTAACAAAAAATGTTTAGCTTAATAAATAAATTTTAATAAAAGGATAATTAAAAATTATAAAATAACAGTAAATATCAATTTAGGTATAAATATTTTTTTTGAATGGATGTATAATAAATATATATTTATAATATATATAATGTTTTAATGTATATGAATTCATATGGGAATTTAGATAAGGGTTTTTGTTACAATCTATTTTATTTTTATAATTGCCTATGTTAAATTTCCATTGAGGGAAATTATATAATACTGATCCATTAAAACACAAATATCAAACTCTATTATGGTTTGTTAAAAAATATTTTCAGGAAATACCATACCACTAATAAAAATAGGAATATTTTTATAAATCTTGGTTGTCTTAATACTTCCACCCAAAGTTTTCACCAAAAGTTATATCTTACTTTCATGAATTCATATTCACGATTTACTTGAAATTTTATCCAAAATGAAAGAATGTGAAGATCTGGAGTCAAAAAGGGTTTTAAGAATAATTGAAATACACATGTAACATACCTATCACCACTTTATTTGATGCCCAACAACAATTGTAATAGTAGAAAATGACCTCACTACACCCTTTTATTTCCAATAATGAATATTTCTATCTTATGCAACTAAAATTGAACACTCATTATAATAATGACCCAACACATTGAAAATATAACCTATTACCATTGGATGGCTATTGGTTATCCTATTCTCTGATTCTTTAGGATTATTTTCCTTGTATTCACATGCCTTGTGTTCAATGTTTCCACAACTGTAACGCTTCCCTAACATTATAAGACATTCTCAATAATGCTTTTTACCACACTTAACACAATATACGAACTTTAATTTCTTACCTCCAAATTTATTTGATGTATGTTTCCCTATCTCCTTCCACCATGATTATTTCTTAATTTCATCATCATGAGACATATAAGAGTTAGAAAACTCCATCTCAGCCTTTTCATCACAATGAACAACTTTTACATAGATTTTAAATTCTCATGTGTCCAAAGAACTTTATATAATTAGTTTCAATCATGACAAAAATGGTCAATTTTACTATCATCCTAGAATAAAATCTAACATATACCTGACCAATCTTGTAATTTTTGTTTCATGTGCAGCTAAAAAATCTTTATATTTTTACCTCAATTATTGTAATTTTCTTTCCATTAGAAGTCGAACAACATTAGGAAAATATTTATGAATAAAAATATCCTTAAATATTTCCCATTCCATAGAATCAAGATCATTTATCCCTATATTATTCTTAACTAAATTCCATTATTGATCAACTTTACCTTCAAAATGATAAATGGAAAGAGTTACCTTTTTATGTTTTGAGAATCCCATGACATTAAATATATTCTTCCAAGCATTGATCCATCATTCATATATCATAGAGTCAGATGATCCACTGTAATATGGGGGATTTTTCCTCATGAAATGCTCCACCATAGACATGTTACTTCATTTTATATCAAGTTCCTCTATAACATGGATACCACCACCATATATTTCTTTTTTAAACTAATCCATCACTTCTAAAAACTATTTTTTTCTGATTTTAGCCATCTCCGGATGATAATTTAAATGGACATATTCCTCTCGGTTCCTTTCGAATACAGATTACATGTTTCCTATATTGAAAACCATTCTAAAAAATCATAGTTTAGATGAATTAACATGGTAATCAATAAATTCTCTAATATTTTAACGTTAAAATATAAGTAAAATCTTTAAAGGGAATGATATTATCATTATAATAACCTCTAAAGTTATCTAAACAGATCTTTTATACCAACTATAATGTATCACCCTTAAACATCACATAATCTTGAGTTTTGTTCATAAATTTACTTTCTTCACTTTAATGGTATTTTTAGGTTTATAGTTTTATAAAATTAATTCATAACTCATAAATAACAAACCCATATAACAAAAAGTGGACACTTCTAATCACTGTCTATTTTTTCCACAATATAAAACTTTTAAAACAAAACATGATTTATTTTAATAGAAACTCATGATGAATTAAAACTTAAACTATTCTAATCTATTACCCAACATTGAATCCTATTAAATACATTTAAAATAAGGGTTAAGCACAAAAATATCAGTAAAGGATACAAAAAATAAGGAAACCGCTAGTCCTGGGAAAAGAATTAAAACCCATGAAATACCCTTTATTGAAAACATAACATTTTACCCATAAAGGTAAATATCATTCCTCAAAAATATCATTTGTTTTACCCTTTAATAAAAATATTTCCATGAAAACTTATTAGAAATTATAGATAATTCATGTAAGTACCTTGGTACATCATCTCATAGAACCCTTATAAAACCCTTACAAATTAGAATAACCATATATAAAAATTCCAATATAATTCTTCAAAGAACATAATAATGATGCAATGAATTTGATCACTATTTGGGTGCACTCATTGTATAAGATATAATGGGATCACCCAGAGCTATCTGGGCACACCCATCGTATATAATTTCTATGAACGACAACATGGATAAAACATTTCATCATTTGAAAAACACTTTTAAACACATATGTAAATCACATACAGATATCAAATTTTCATAATATTTAAAGGCCCCATTTTTAGTAAAATTTTATTTTATAAAAAATAATATTAAATTCCAAAATACCCAAAAACAAATTGAAGAGGTTTTTTCATTTAAGAATACATGTAAGATTATAAAGGAAGCAGGAAATGAAATGAAATTCATGGTGATAAGAAAATTAATTCACTGTTTAGTTTTAAACATGTAAAACGATTAATTTTAAAAAACTTTTAAATAAACTAAAATTGAAACATCCTATGATAATAAAATGGAATACTACGTTAAATAGCATACAAGATACCTAACACTAATCTTAAGTGAATAATGGAATATTATTATATAAGTTAAAACGCAATAACCAATCCATTAAATTGGTGTGAATGAACAATATTAAAATAATTATGAAATATATATTAATCATTTATAAATTATTAATTAATTATTTTGGAATAATAACTAGATTTTTAGTAAAGCTGTTTTATTCATCAAAAAAATATTTCCTTCAAATAATGATTTTTATTTCATTTTATATACAAATAATGTAATTAATTTCTGGAAACTTTATAAAATGTATTTTATAAAATGAACATAATTTTTGAAATAATTATATCTAAATTATCCTATTATGAAATTTTTATAATTTTCTGAAATGATTAATTTTTTGGTGAAAAGTGAAAAATACCGATTTTTGTAAAAATGTCATTTCTTTTCAACAAATTAAGAAATTTAAAATTATAATTATTTTTTTTAATATGGTTTAAAGTAAAATAAATATTATTTAGTTATATTATATCCAATTAAATTATTTTTAATAAAATTTATATAGTATTTTAGAATAAGTTTATTCTTTGGATTAAAAATGGGATTTATCTAAAAACAGATTTAAAGTACATAATGTTTCTCTTTTATAATTAATTAAAATAATAACTAATGGGTAATGTTTTAAATTAAATTTATATATTATATATCATTAAATATTAATTTAGTTTCATATAATAATTATTATTATACATGGAGTTAAAATAAAATCACCTTTTTCTTGAAAAATACACTTCTTGAAAACCCAATTTTTCATTGTGTCAATGGGTTTTGTTTTAAATTTAATTTTTATGATTAAAAAAATTTAATATGGTATAATGTATTATATATATTTAATTACAAGTTAAAATTTTGGTAATAATTTCATTTTTATTTTTATTCCTATAAAATTACCTTGGTAAAAAATGATTTACCGTAGTATAAGTAAAATAATGAAACTATTTAAAGTTAAAAGGTAAAAGATTAAAATACATAGCATATACATAATTAAATGGTTTTTCAATTTGTTTATAGAAATTAAACATCCATTAAAACATTAATGATCAACCAAATTCATTGGAATTAATTCCACCCAAATGTGTTTGGTTTTAAATATAAAATAATCATTATTTAATCACTTAAAAACACCCATCCGTAAGTATAAATGCCACTCCTCACCACCTCATTTATCCTCACAAACCATGAATATCTTAAATATTTTCCAAAAACTTCTCCTGTAAACTCTACCCATGTCCAGGTTCTATTTTGTCTCACCAAAATACCAATTTTAATATCTTTAAGGGGTCCATCAAATAGGTGATATTCAGGAGGTAACTTTCTCAAACCACCTCTCTTAATTTATTTTCATCTTCTACATTATAAAATACTTTAATCATTAATAAATAAAAACTCCAATATAATTTATATACTATAATTAAATATTTATAATGTAATACACTATATCCATCTCTCTTATTATCACCTCTTATTCAAAGAAACAAAACCATTGTCCAAATTATGGTGGTTAATTATCTCCATGGATAATGAGTTTTATTTTTAAATTACCACATTCAAGGATGGTTATAAAACAATTATTATAGTTAAATAATAATTTAATATGTATATTATAACTTATTTCATGTTTTTAACTAATATATATACATAATATTAAATAAAATAAAACTAGTTTGTGATGGTCAAAAAAACCACCAAAATAAAATAACCTTTTGTCATTAACATTTTATCAAATGAATAATCCTTATACAAGAAAGAAAAATAATATATGGGAAAATTTAAAAATTTTGAAGTGAATTAATACAATTTCATTCCACTTTTTGAGTTTTATTCCCATTTTACAAGGACATACGTAATTATACTCAACTGAACCAACCATGAAACCTTGAAACAAACGCTCATGAAATGATGAAATTGATCTTTATAACTCATTCAAATGGAAATAAATGAACTAAATAAAATATATTTGTTAAAGTTACTTAATTAAGAAATTAATTAATCTAATTTTATTATCCAGGAAACTAATCTAATGTTCATAACTTTTAGATATAAATTAAGGGACTCTTTAACTAAAAACCCTCATTTTAAATGTTTTAAATATTTAATTTCTAATATTACCCTTTAATTTAAATTTATTTAAAATTATTTTTATTATTGTATTTATATGTTCATGAATTTTTTAAAAAGGTAATTTTTTTATTTCTCACAAATGTTTTCAAAAAGTGATCTTTTTAAATTTTATGTAAGGGAACTATTAACCCAATTTTTATTCTTTAAGTTAAAAGTATACTTCCTGATTATGTTCGGATAATATTATGATTGAAATGAATTTTGAATATCTTATGTTGTATTTAAAATATTTTATGTGTATTTATAGTGGACACACATAACTGATTCATTTTAGTAACACTCACTTGAACGATATGATATGTGTAAGGGAATTTCATTTAAAAAACTTCTTTTAGAGTTTCTTTTTATAAAATTCAAACTAATATTTTTTACATATATAGCATGAATGAAATTTCCCAATTTCATGTCACCTTACTATTTTGAATCATACTTTATAATTTTATTAGGTTAATTTAAAATAAAATTTTTTTCATTGTACATTCCAAGTTTTTCAAAATTAGTGATTTCCAAATGAAAAGTTTATTTTATTCAAAGAATGTTTTTATGATGCAAGATTTCATGATTTCTATTTATGTTGTGGTTCTTAAGAATTATTTTCAATAATTTGTGGCTCTATTATAAATAAATTATGTTTGGTTCCATGATAAACCAAGTATGGGTGGTTATGTTATTAACCAATGATGGGTGGTTCCATGATAAACCAAGGGCGGGTGGTTACGTTATAACCTCCAATGGATTGGGTTCTCCAAAGTTGGAGGATGGCCATATTAGTTACTCAATTTGTAATAGTGATAAGGAAAATGATTCTCATGTCACCTACTTGTATTATATATGAATGATAATTATGTTTTATGGAAATTTATTGATTTTAAAATGGTAATATAATGGTCTCTTTTGAAAATATGATTCCTTTTTCTGGGAAAAATTGTATGTCTTCATGAAAATTATTTTATGGGTTTTCACTAGACTAACAGTTTACTTTCTTTATGTCCCTTACTAAGCTTTGTTTTCTCATCCTAAGTTTTAAAAAAATCATAGGGTTTATGGAAGAGTAGGGAAAAGGATGAGATCAAGTGGAAAATGTTAAGAGTTTTTTTGTTGAGAAACCATGTTTTATTTTTTAAAAGACTTTTGTTAGGTTGAAAAAATGGATACTAAGTATAAGTGTCCACTTTTAATATATGGATTTACTATATAATATTTTTTAATAATTCTATAAAACTCTAAAGCTAAAATATATTTGTAAAAAAATTTGATTTATAATTTTAAAAGAACGGTAATATATATTTTTTAGGTTCATGTCCTTAATGTAGTTATCATAGAAGGGTTTAGATAACTTTATAGATTAGTATTTTTTCTTGAGAGTTATGTATATCATTATGGTTTTAAAATTTTAAGTATAATTATAAGTTCAAAGTCTTAGATACACCTTTTTTGTTTTAAAGTTATGGATTTCAATGAGATTAATGATATATTTTGATATTGTACTTATAAACATAATCGATTTAGGTACAGAGGATTTATAGGTTAAATTATTATAGATTTTATATGGGATTTATCTTTAAAAGAATTATTTTTATTTTAACATGTTATAATTCATTTCATGTTTTAATTGGTGTTATTTTCTACAGATTAGGGATTATTTATCAAGATGGAAGAAAATAGATCGTTCAAAATCTTCTTATCTTTTCCAGATGATCTGATTACCACTATTATTATAAAATCTTATTCAAGTGATTTTGATAGCTTTATGAGTCTTCAAATAACCTCAAAGAAACTATTTGACTTATCCAACACCTTTTATTTTCTCCAAATATTTTATAGGTCAAGGTATCATTTTTATTTTATTTCAAAATCAAAACTTCAAAAATTATCTTGCAAAGGGAAATTCAACAAAGGACATGATCATTTACTTTTTGTAATTTGGGCATCATGTACATATATAAATGGGATATCAAAGAAATACAGGTGTCTTGATTTAAGGTATGAATTATTTTTTATGTTTAAACTATGTATCACTTCTAGGTGGATATAAATGAATCATAAAGTTATAAATCAAATCATTGATTATAGGAATGAATTATTAAGGAGTAAGATGGTTAATCATGGTTAATGGTTTAATAAGTAAGTTTAATAAAGTATGTGTTTATTTATTGAGTTTTCAAATTTATGATATAGTTGTATTTTATAAATATTATGAGAATCATGGAATGCCTAAGTATTTTTCTATATCAGGTTTTGTTTTCATAAATTTGGAAATATATGTTAGATGAAATTGATACCTTTAAAAAGTGGTAAAAAGGTGATAATTTTTAAGGTATTTGTAACTATTAATTTTATTATATGAAAGATGATATTTTAGAAACAATGCCATTACATTTAGTGGACATTAGTTTAAAGGTATTTAAAGAATTTTGGGATTATAGGATCTCTATATTTTAGTTAATTATGGGTTCTTACTATTTTGGGATGAAAAATAAAAGTTATGAGATGACCTTTTATGATAAATATATTAATGTTGTTTTTTATGATTTTTATGATGTTTCTATAATTATATAAGTATTGTCTTAATATACTTTTAGAAAAAAAAGAAAAATCACGAGATGGGTCCATCCCATCACCTTTGGAAAGGTCGTGGGGATTGAACCCACAGTTGGAGGGTGATAATGTTGTATCCCTTACCATTAGCCTTCTTGATGTCCTAGTTAGTATGAAATTTATTTTCTTAATTTAAAATATCTTATGTATAAAGGTAAATTTCATTTTGGGATCATACTTTTTAACCTATTTATAACCATTGGATTGGGATTTGATTTGGTTTTTAATTTATCAATGTAAATTCGAAATACATTCACTATTTTGAGAACCCTATATCATTAAGGTAAAATGAAAATTGCAGAATTTTATTTATGAAATTAAGGTGGTATTATCTTTGGAAGAATATATGATCATAATGGGCATTCAGGTGACTTAAGGAAATGATTATAATATCTTGAATATTATTTTATTAAGGAAATTAATTTTTTGTATGAGACTCTAAGAGTAATTGATAATATTTAGAGGTAAATATCAAATTTATCATGGAATTTTAGGTGATCAAATCCTTTTAATTTTTGGGTTTCAATCTTAGTCTATAATATTTTTGAGGAATTTTTTGAATTATCTATATTTAAAATTTATTATTAATATTTAAATTTAGATATTAAAATAGTTTTTCTTAGTATGAAGGTTTACTCTTTTTGGGGAAATATCTATCTTTTTCTAAAAATTTTGGTTTTGGTTAATTTCTAAAGACATAAGGAAAAGTTAATTACTCTTTTTTGGATTATTTGATTCATTAGAAGTTTATTATAGTCCTTCAGGCATGAAAAATTCATTCTCATTGTTTGGATCCAAAGATGAGATTGTGGTGTAAATTTATCAAAGGATGAATCTATACTTTATTTAAGTATATATATTAAAGGAATTCCCCAACTCTAGGAAAATTATATTTAAAAAAAATTGTTATCTGATTACTTTTCTTACTAAGAAATCAATAGCCTCTTAACCCATCATAGATTTATGATTTTTTGGTGGATAAATTTCTCATTAACATGATCTATATAAATATATATCATTCAATGGGTATAATATTTTATCTTCCATGTTCATGTTCTCATACATTAAAACCTTGTATGTGTTACCTGAGATGAACTTCGTACTTTCCTTTCTCACTTTTTAAGTGAAAGTTTTATTGACCCTTTTCACAATGTTGTATTTTAACAAAGGTATTTCGAAAAGACAAATAATAGTATTTCGAGCTCAAGTTCAAATTTTTTAGGATTAAATTTATTAATTTATGGATAATGTAACATCCCAGTATTTTAAAAGTAAATATTGTGTTCAATATCATACAAGATACCTAACACTGATCATAAGTGAACAACATAATCGTATTATTTAAATGTGACCATTATCACCAAGACATTAAATTAGTGGGAATGAAAAATATTAATTACATTATGAAATATATAATACTCATTTCTAAATTATTAATTAATTCTCTGTGAAAATTTATTATATTTTTAGTAATGTCATTTTATTCATCAAAAACAATTTTCCATCAAAAACAATTTTCCATCAAAAATTATTTTTATTGCTTTTTATGTAAAAATAATATAATTAATTAATGGAAATTTTATAAAAAGTATTTTATGTAATTAAATTAATTTTTTAAATCATCATATTGAAATTATCTAATTGTTTAATTTTGATAATTTTCTGAAAGAATTTATTTTTCAATGAACAGTGAAAATAGCGATTTTTGTAAAAATTTCATTTATTTTCAATAAATTAAAAAAATTAAAAGTAATATTATGTTTTGAATATGGTTTAAAGTAAAAAAATATTATTTTTTTATATTATATTCACTTAAATTCTCTTCAATAAACTTTATATTGTATTTTAAAATAAGATTATTTTTGGGTTTAAAAACAGGGTTTTTTCTAAAAACTGTTTTAAAGTATATAATGTTTATCCTTTTTAATTAATTAAAATAATATTTAATTAGGAATTTTTAAATTAAATTTATATATTAAATTTAATTAAACATTAATTTATTTTCATCCAATGATTATTATTGGTCATAGAGTTTATCTAAAATCATTTTTTTCTTAAAAAATACTCTTCTTGAAAACCCATTTTTTCTTCACATTTGTGGGTTTTGTTTTAAATTTAATTTTTATGATTCATTGAATTTAATTTATTAAAATAGATTCTTTATTTATAATCAGAAGTTAAAAATTATGTAAAAAGGTGATTTTTATTTTTAGGAATAACAAATTTATTGTACTAAAAAATATTTATCGCAGTATAGGTAAAATAATGAAACAAGTTAAAGTTAAAGGGTAAAAGAATAAAATATATAAAAAATGCAAAATTAAATGGATTTTTTATTTTTTTTATAGACCTTAACCTTCCTTTAATATAGTAATTATCAACCAAATTCATTGAAATCAATTCCACCCAAATGTGATTGGATTTATATATAAAATAATCATTATTTAATCACTTAAAACCACACCTACTCAAGTGTAAATACAACTCCTCACCACCCCCTTTATCCTAAAAATCCTTTAATATAATAAAATATAATCCAAACCCTATCCTATATACTCTCACCATGTCTAGTTACTTATTTTATCACCAAATTACCAATTCCAATAACCTTAAGGGGTCCTTCAAGGAGATGATATTCAAGAGGTAACTTTCTAAAACCACCTCTCTTAATTTCTTTTCTCCTTCAACTTTCTCCACTACTCATTCATGCATAATAGTATAATAAATCTAGTATAATTTATTTAATGTAAATTTATATTGATAATGTAATATTTTATATCCATACATTTTTTTATCACCTCTTATTCAAAGAAACAAAACCATTGTCCAAATTATGGCGGCAAACCATCTCTGTGGATAATGAGTTTTCTTTTTCCATTACCACATTCAAGGTAGGTCATAAAACTATTATTCTGGTTAAATAATATTTTAATAGGTATATTATAACTTATTTAATGTTTTTTAACAAATATATATACATAATAAAACTATACTATTTCGTGATGGTTGGAAAATTACTAAAATAAACTATCCTTTTGTCATTAACATTTTTATCAAATAAATCATCCTAATACAAGAAATAAAAATTATTCATGGGACCATTTATACTTATATAAGTTTATTAATACCATTTCATTACACTTATATAGATTTATTCTCATTTTACAAGAACATCCATAATTATTCTCAAGTGAACCCACCATTAAACCTTCAAACAAACACTCTCAGAATAACGAAATTGATCTTTATAAATCAATAAAATTTCCATAAATTAACTTAAAAAAATTATAATAAATAAAATATATATATATATATAAGGTTATGAATTAAATAATTAATGAATCTAATTTTATTATCCAAGACATTAATATAAAGTGCGGAACATTTGGACACAAGGTAAGGGACTCTTTAAATAAAAAATCTCACTTTAAATGTTTTAAATATTTATATTATAAATATTTATATTTAATTTACATGTTTTTAAAATGATTTTTATAAATTTATTTATATTTCAATTAATTTTTTAAAAGGTAATTTTTAAATTTCTCTGAAATGTTTTTAAAATGGGGTCTTTTAAGGTTTTATCTAAGGTAATTCTTAACCCAATTTCCATTTTTGGGTTAAACTTCTTCTTCTTTATTATATCATGATAAGATTATATATAAAATGAATTTTGAATTTCATATTTTTTATTTAAAATTTTTTTATTTGGATTTATAGAATATATACAAATTCTATTTATTTGAGTAATTCTCACTTCAATGATATGATATTTGTAAGGGACTTTCCTTTAAAAAAAACTCTTTTAAAGTTTATTTTTAAAAAAAATCAAAAGGAACGTTTTTTTAAATATATGACATGAATGGAATTTCTCACTTTCATTTCACCTTAATATTTTTAATCTTACTTTACAAGTTTATATGGTTAATTTAAAAGAAAATTTTTTCCATTGTACGCGTGCAGTTTCTCAAAATGAGTGATTTCAAAATGGAAATTTTATTTTATTAAAATAATGTTTCTATAATGCAAGATTTAGTGATTTATGTTTATGTTACAGTTCATGGTTATTTTTTATGATAAATTTTGGTTCCTTTATAAACCAATAATTGGTGGTTCTATGATACACTAATGGTGAGTGGTTAAATTATTAACTAATGATGGGTGGTTCCATGATAAACTAAGGATGGGTGGTTACTTTATAACCTCCAATGCATTGGGTACTCCAGAGTTAGAGGTTTTCCATATTGGTTACTCCATTTGTGAGATTTATATGTAAAATTATGTCCCAAGTTACAAACTTGTATTTTATATTCTTTTTAATTATTTTTCATGGAAATTTCTTGATTTTTAAAATGTAAGATAATGATCTCTTTGGAAAATATGATTCCTTTTTCATGGTTAAAATGTATGTTTTCATGAAAAAAAATTTATGGGTTTTCACTAGACTAATGGTTTCTTTAATTTATGTACCTTACTGGCCTTTTTTCATAAACTAAGTTTTTAAATGTTTTTCATAGGGTTTAAGGAATTGTAGGGAAAAGGATGAGATCAAGGGGGAAATTGTTAACATTTTTTATGAAGAGAAACCATGTTTTATATTTTAAAGACTCTTTTTTGGTGTAAAAAATCGATACTAATTATAAGTTTCCACTAATAATGTATGGGTTTGATATGTAATATTTTTATCTAATTCTAAAAAACTCTAAACCTAAAAAATATTTGGGAAAAGAAAGTGATTTATATTTTTAAAAGAACTAGATTATATATATTTTAAGTCTTTATCATTTCCAAAAGAGACATAAACTGAACATTATAAATAATTTATGTCCATATAATACATTTCAAAAATAATTTTAAACATGTAAATGGAAGAGAAATATAGTTTGAAGTAAAATATTTAAAGATAATTTATTTAGAATAAAAGTCCCTTATCACTTTTTACATATTTAAATCGTAAGACCCAATAAAAAATAACATTAAAAAATAAATATCATGAGAATAGATAAATTCATGATATAAAATGTCAAAATGGGATTTATATAAACCTTTTAAAAGGATATGGGTGAATATCATCAACAAATTCCCCAATAAAAGGAAATTGAGACGAAGTGCGTTACCTTGAGTCTGAATTGTCACATGTGTATTTATCATCCTAAATAATTAACTTATGTTAATTATTTACATTATTTATAACTTTTTAAAATTGTATTATTACTTTTATTTCACTTATTACCTAGTTATACACAATTACATAATCAATTAAGTTTACATCAGATGTTTTGACCATATTTGGCTTATGTGTCAAACACAACTTCTGTAGGTCAACTGTGGTCAAAGGGTTCATTATTTAAATATATAAATAATAATCATCATGAAATAATTATCATATTTTTACATAAATTATACTTTTAAAACCAATTATGAAATATTTTTATGAAAAATGAAATAATGTTGCGATCATGGAGATGGTAGGTCCTACGTACATATGAGTAAAATCTCTATTTTTTTCAATGACCATTAAAGAAATAAGGTAAGTGTAACACCCTAAGATTCCACAGTACGCTTCTCTTTGATTAATACAATATCTGTCACTATACACAGCTCTGAGTTCTAGCACACCATGACCTAGCCATTTAAAAAGTAGTTATGAATAGTAATACCCACTTTTTAAAATTATATAAATTTTATTTTTCAAAACAGAATTTATTTTTGGATTCAGAATATTAAAATTAGATTAGGGTGAATTTTTGGTATCTTTCTAAAAACATTCAATTTATGATGAATAGTGAAAAACCACTTTGTTATTGTTTAAACCTGACTTTTTATTTAAATAATTATTTATTTATTTATTTTTGAGTAAAAATAGATACATAATACCTATATTAGTTCAATGTAATTTATTAGAGTTATTTTATAAAAAGATTATATATATAAAATTTATTGAAATTTTTAACGTCTTTTACCCACCATCTAGGTGAATTTGAAAATTTGCATAAAATGTAATTTTACCACTTCTATTAATTGAATTTCAAAAATATGAGAGACATGGTTGTCATCAGTAATTAAATTGTGGTTCAATAGGATGAAAATATTTTTTGGTGAATAGTAACTTTTGAATTTTATTTACCACGGTTAAAAGTAAATAGGATAATTAAAGGTAAAACTAATATTATAATAACATAAAATTACCGCAAGACATGTACTAATTCTATTGGATAAGTGTACTTAGACAAAAATAAACCTTAGGTCAAAAATATGATCGTTTTTTATCCACTTATTTTAGATTAGGATATTTATTATATTTTATTTAAAGAAGAGTTAAAAGTGTTAAATTCAAATTTTAATAACCAAAACATTTTTAATATAAGTTTATACATAAGATAAATTCAACTATAAATATTCATTATAAAGATAAAAAATATTTCCTACATCATGGTATTTTATTTATAATTTTTAATAATTAAATTAATTTATGACAAAATGATGATGTAGTAATTACCTTATTAATGAAATATTAAAATAATTAATATTATAAATAATAAAATAAATGTAAATAGAAACTTTTTATGTCATCCAAAAGTTTTATAGGTGAATATGACATGTTAGGGTTGATTAAATTTTTTTTTTTTAAGAAATCAAGTTTTTATGACTTTCACAAAAACAAAATACAAAATAGTGTCAAAAATTGATATAAATTAGTTTCTAAAACAAATACTATTTTATTAAATTATATAATAGTCCTGAAAATCTAAGATTCATCCAAATGACTTATATAATGTTACATATGTCATTAATGAACCACTTGAGGTTCTCGTGGAATTTTATATTAACTATATTAACTATGTAGAATAAAAATACAAGAAGACATTCTAAAAGATAAACTATTTAACTAAAGATTAAATCTAAATGATAAGGTTAATATGGTAACCTAAACATATCTAAAACCTATTGGTTGAGAGGATATAGACCCATACTCATATTATCCTAGAAATAAATCCATTTGGAGCTATTATAAACTGAAACTAATTTTATAATAAATTAATATTTCAAGCTTTCTCTAAAGTGCATTTCACCTCTCTTATAAAAGGGTACCTCCTCTTCTCTTAAAATCACACCTCCAAAGCCATTTGTCTTGGACATACCCTACTCAAATATCCTCCTGGATGCCGTCACTTCAACTTATAGTCCTTACTTTGACCATAAATTTAACCTAAGGATCCCTTTTGTTCAAATCCAAAGAAAGAACACGAAGAAGAGGTAATTATTTTATCACCTCTTTCAAAGTTCTTTTCTTCCTCTAATTCCTCTTTATTTGTTGCTTCCATAATAAAATAATAACTTTGGTACCTTATACATAATGATATTTTATTATAAATATGGTACAAACATATTCATTATTTTATCCATCTTATGAATGACAAAGTCATCATACGTGCGTATGTAGGACTTACCATCTTTGCGTCATGGTGTAGTTTGTTATTCAACACTTTATTATTTGTATGGGTATAATAATGAGTATAATTTATGTAAATAATAAATATAACATGTTAATTATTTTTTATATATAATATACCATCCAATTACCTATAATTTCACCATCAATAGATTGATATTGTCGCTCGTGCATACGTACGGATTATCGTCTCCATGACGCGATGAGATTTCATTCCCCATCGTAACCATTCAAGAATAATTTTCATTTTATGATTAAAAAATAATTTTTAAGAACTTAATATCATTCTTTATATTAATAAAATACATCCTATCAATAACAAACATGACTTATGTTACAAAACATATAAAGGAAAACGAATCAGTTAACACCCTAAACAATGATACTACTAAAATATTATTATCAAAGCAATATTAAAGCATCATATATGATATCATATTTATGTATTTGGTTATTTTATAATTTAATAAAAAATATTTAACCATTATAAAGGAGGTTAATGTGCCTTATACTAAGGAAAATTACTAGTTAAAGGTTAATTTTACAATCTCTTTATTATCCGAGGTTGTTTATATGTAAGTATCTACTGGGACTTCTTTATCATCCACATTTGTGTTTCTTAAAAATTTATTTCAAAACATTTTTACTATTTCCTATAATATGGTTTAAAGTTATTTATACCCTTGTTTTACTTTTTATGAAAAAAAAAATTAAAGGAATCTTTCTCTCGTTTTCTAAATATGGTACTTTATGACTTTTTCGAAAAATTAAGGAAAGAATGTTTTTTTTTAACTTGTAAGGTGGGTGTGGCTATTTTCTGTCATTATAAAAACTTTGAATCTTACCTTACAATCTTATAATAATATTTTCAAAATAAATGTTTTCTTTTATAACTATGCATCTTTTAAATGATTTCAAAGTACAAAGAGATATTTCTCTCAAAGAGTTTTTAGATTGATTTCATTTGTGTAAACATATATTGTCAGATTTTATGTTTAATTGAAGTTGATTTGTTATGATACAATATTCCATATTGTATTGATAGTTTTATAATATGTTTTACTATGGATGTGCTATTTTTTTGTCATTCATAGTTTATGGTTAAAGTACTAACATTTCATGCACTACTTTAATACGAATGATTATGTTATGTTTGACCCTTTTCTTATGAGGAATTCATTGGATATAGTAAGTGATGAGCAGGGACCTCTATAGCCCCTTAATGCATCGGTAGGAATCATGATACAAACTAGTGTCTTGGTAGAAGGCCTTGAAAATATTTTTATTTGTAGTCTTGACACAACGCTTTGACTATGTGGTTATGATGTCCAGCATTATGCATTCCATCATTATGAGATTAGCTATTGATATTACATGTGATTATTCAACTAGTAGAATATCTGTATGAATAATTAAATGGAATTATTTAATTTATCTTTACCATATTCTGTTGAAGTTTTTTTAAAAAGTATTGTGTTATAGTGTTATACTTTTCATTAAATGTTTATGTTTATTTGTGATAGTTTCTACGATATTTCTATCCTTACTGAGCATCTGAGCTCACCCCTTTCTTATGTTTTATTTTTCTCAGGATGAGAAGAAGTATATTATGATGGAATTGCAGGGATTGGATAAGGGATATGAGTGTGTTCAAAGGAGACACAGTGTTGTTTTTTTCATTTCATAATGTAATGTAAAACTTATGTATGTATCTATTACTTCCAAGGCTACTAAACTAATCAGTATTTCAGGATTTTATCTCTTGTGATCATTCCAATATTATTTAATAATGCACCGACTCTAGGTAACTGGGGTTGGGGCATTATATTTGGTATCAGTGGAAGTTTTGTACAAACCTTGGGAATTAGATTTAGAAAAACATTGATTAGAGGACATTTCCTTAAGATAGACTTTGAGGATTATTATAGAGTAACATCCAAAAAATATGGTAATGTAGATATTATGTGGGTTTTCCAAGAAATAAATCCATTTCTAGATACTACATGTGGATGTGGTTCTATCACAAATGTACCAAGGAGTAAAAACTCTGACAAGGATATTCGGGCTCAAACTAGGGTATATTGGTACACGATGATGGGTCTTAATGCGCACCTAGTTTGACACTCCCGAGGTATATGATTATGATAATTCACATTTTATTTACAAAACATTATGAAGGATTTATGATTAAATACTTCCCTAAAGAAAACATTTTTATGATTATGGATAATATTCATAAACATTTCAATTTATGTTAAGTATTTTACAAGTTTGGAATTGTGCATTGTGATTCATGAACTAATCTAGTGTATGCCATTATTTAGAAATGGTGCCTAGTGGAAGTAATGGAAACCGTATCAATGCACATAATCCATATAGGGATTTCACTTCAATCCAAGATAATTATAGTGGAGCTGATGATGCAACTAGAACTGAATAGCTTATAATAATACATGAACAACTCACTTAGGTTATGAATAATAACCTTACCTGTATGGAGCACCCTGATCCACAACACGGAGGATCAATGTTAGACTGCTTTATGAGACAACAACCACCAACATTCAATGGGACTAAAAATATATTTGTAGCTAAGAAATGGATTAGTTTCTTAGAGAAAATATTTCATGCTTTGGGGAGTAGTGAAAGTGAAAAGGCTATCATGGAAGTTTATCACCTCTCAGGAGATGCAGATCATTGGTGGTTATTAATTCAAAACACAAAGGAGGATAAAGAAGAATCAAGTATGGAATGGAGGTATTTTAATGATATTTTCTTAGAAAAATACTTTCCTTGTGAACATAGAGCGGATATAAAAATGAAATTTCTGACTCTGAGGAAAAAGGAGGATGAGAATGTTGCAAAGTATGAGGAGAACTTTACAAGGTTAGAAAGGAATGTTGCAGATTATATATGTAACCCATGAAGTAAGATTGATCAATTATTTGATTGGTTAAAACCATTTCTCCATTGATCATCAATCTTACAATCCTTCTCAACGTATGAAGATATAGTCTCATGTGCTATCAAGAGAAAAAAGGAATTCTCTAAACCTTATGACTTTAAAGTGAAGCAAGAGAAGAAGAAATCTGATGAACACTCTGGAAAAAGAAATAAGGGGAAGAAGGGAAAAGTTTAATTTCCATCCTGCAGTAATTATGGGAAGAAACACCCTGGTACATGCCTAAATGGGGTGGGAGTTTGTTACAATTTTGGAAAAAAAAAGCCACCAAACACGTGATTGTAAGGTTAAGAAAGAGGAATTCAATGTTTAATTATAAAATTGTAAATAAATGGGTCATTATGAAAATGATTGTCCTAAGCGTCAATTAAACTTACCTTGGAAAAGGCCAAGGGAGAAACGCCAAGCTTATGTGATCACTACTGCTAAGGTTAAAGTTCCTAATGATGTGGTGGTAGGTACTTTAATCATTTCCTCAAAATTAGCCAATGCTTTATTTGATTCTAGATCAATGCATTCTTTCATATATTCCTAGTTTTCCAAGAAAATTAGATATTTTCAATTTGACTTAACAAGGGATTTTTCAGTCAAAACTCCTGAGAGAAGTATCATTGCAACAAATTTTTATCTATCACTTATCATTATGTCATATAAAAGTTATTTATTTTCTGATCTCATTATCATACCCGTGATTGTATTTGATATAGTCCTTGGTATGGATTGGATTTCGAACCATGATGTGAAAATTTATTGTAATAAGATAGAGGTTACAATTTTTAATGATGATATAGAATCCCTTATCTCTAGAGAAAAAACATCACCATCTGGTTCTCATCTAGATCCTCCCCCAGTGGCTCTACTAAATTTAACTATTGGGGAGGAAGGGAGTGAAATAACTATGGGTGAGGAAAGGAATGTTCAAATAGAGTATGTACATATTGTTCAAGAATATATTGTTGTGTTTCCAGATGATTTACCTGGACATCCTTTAGAATGGGAAATTGAGTTTTCCATTAACTTAATTTCTGGTTCAAGGCCCATATCTAAGACTCCTTATAGAATGTACACTGTGGAATTAGTGTAACCAAATAAACAACTAGAGGAATTGAGTAATAAAATATTTATTCTCCCTAGTGTTTTTCTATGGGGATCCCCTGTTGATTTTTTTAATAAGAAAGATTGATCTATGATGTTGTGCATTGACTACAAGGAGATCAATGCAATAACAATAAAGAACAAGTATCCCCTACCTCGCATTGATGATTTATTTAATCAACTTCATGGGGCTCAATATTTTTCAAAGATTGATCTTCAATATGGATATCATTAGTTGTGTATGAAGAAGGAAGAAATTCCAAATATAGTATTTCGAACTAGGTATGGGAATTATGAGTTTACATTAATTCCTTTTGGACTGACCAATTCACCCTCTGTTTTCATGGATCTAATGAATAGATTTTTCAAGGAATATCATGATAAATTTTTAGTGGTATTTATTGATGATATCTTTCCATACTCCAAAAACTACGAAGATCATGAAAATCACTTGAGCACTATTTTAAATACTCTTAGAAGAAATGAATGATATGGTAAGTTTAGAAAGTGTGATAACAGGCTTCAAGAGATTTCTTTAATTGGCCATATTGTCTATAAGGATAGAATCTCTATTGATCTTTTAAAGACAAGGGCAATCCAAGAATGTATAGCTCCAACAAGTATAACTGAGGTACGCAGTTTTATTGGTTTAACATGTTACTATTGGCGTTTTATCTAGAATTTTGCCCGATTGGCTAACCCATTAACCAGCTCACACGAAAAGGGGTTAAATTTGTTTCAATAAAAGAGTGTGAATAATGTTTCGAATAATTAAATAGAAGATTATTCAATGATCCAATCTTGGATCTACCATTCGGGAATGATGGGTTTTTTATTTATAGTGATTCATCAAAGAAAGGAATTTGTTGTGTCCTTATGTAGAATGATAGATTTATTGCCTATGCATCACAACAACTAAAAATTCATGAACAAAACTATCCTACACATGATCTTGAGTTAGAATCTGTAATCTTTGATCTGAAGATATGGAGACACTATCTCTATGGTGAAAAATGTGAGATATATATTGATCACAAGAGTTTGAAATATATTTTATCATAAAAAGAACCCAACATGAGGCAAAGGTGATGGATTTAACTACTCAATGATTATGATTGCATAATACACTACAACCAGGGGAAGGAAAATAAGGTGGAAGATTCTTTGAGTAGAAAGGATCATGGAGTTCTGAAAAATATGAGAGTCAAAAGGGATCCTATGTTCATGGATCTAGTAAATATGGATATGGGAATAATCATGGAAGGTGAAACATTAATACTTTTTAAAATGGTTACCAAAATATCTTTACTAGAAAGGATAAAAAGTTCTCAGACTGATAAGGAGGAGTTTCAAAATAAAATTAAAGCTATGAATGATGGGAGATTGATTGATTTTTTATATGAAGATGGAATTTTGAAATTTGGAATGAGGATTTGTGTTCCCAATTTACCTGATCTAAAAAAGGAATTGTTGGATGATGCTCATATCTCCAATTTCTCAATACACCCTCACAGTACTAATATGTATAGAGATTTGAGGACAACATGAAGAGGGAGATTTCTGATTATGTTTCAAGATGTATGGTTTGTCAATAGGTGAAGTTAGAAATACAATATCCTATAGGATTTATGCAATCACTTCCCATACCTGAGTGGAAATGGGATGATATTACAATGGTCTTTTTCATGGGGCTACCAAAGACTCCTAGAAGGAATGATGCAATATGGTTCATTGTCAATCGTCTTACCAAGTCAGAAAAAAATTCTTACTGATCAGAGAAGATTTACACTTGAATGTTTAGAAAGAATATATATTAATGAAGTTGTAATACTTCATGGTGTACCCCTATCGATTGTTTCTGATCGTGATCCCCGTTTTACATCAAGATTATGGAAAAGTCTTCAGAAAACCTTGGATACTAAACATTGTTTGATCACTTCATACCACCCTCAAACTGAAGGAAAATCAGAACAAACTATTAAAACCTTAGAAGATATGTTGAGATCTTGCTCACTTGACTTTCAAGGTATGTGGGATCAGTATTTACCTCTAGTAGAATTCTCGTATAATAATAGCTTTCATTCAAGTATTCAGATGGAACCATATGAAGTGTTATATGGAAACAGATGTTGCAAACCAAATTTTTGGGATGATGTAGGTGAAAGAAAACTCATAGGCCTAGAACTTCTTAAGTAAATAATGGAAAATGTGTAGATTATCCAAGCCCACATCAAAGCAACTCAGAGTAGGGAAAATATATATTCCAACAACTGAAGGAAGTATTTGGAATTTCAAGTGGGTGATCATGTTTTCTTTATGGTGTCTCCATTTAAAAGTGTTATACGATTCGGTAAAAAGGGTAAATTAAGCCCCAGGTACAATATACCTTTTTAAATTATAGAATGAATTGGAGTTGTAGCTTATCGTTTGGAAATTCCGCAAAGTCTCTCTAAAGTTCATGATGTGTTCCACGTATCACTCTTGAGAAAATACATCCATGACCCAACGCATGTACTCACCAATGAAGAAATATAACTAGAACTAGATCTGTCTTATTATGAAGATCATATTAGGATTCTTGATACCAGAGAACAACTGTTGAGAAACCAAACGACTCGTTTGGTAAAAGTTCTTCAGAAACCCAGAAAATGGAATGGGTCACATGGGAACCTAAGGAACTTATGATAAAGAACCTCCAAAATCTTTTTAGGCCATAATATTCTAGAAATTTAGAGGACGAAATTATTTGAAGGAGGGAAGAATTTAACACCCCAAGATTCCACGGTATGCTTCTCTTTGATTAATATAATAGCTTGCGTTGTACACGGCTCTGAGTTCAAACACACCACGACCTAGCCCTTTAAAAAGAAGTTATGAATAGTAATACCCATTTTTTCAAATTTTATAAATTTTATTTTACAAAACATACTTCATTTTTGGATTTGAAATATCGAAATTATCTTAGGGTGAATTTTTTGTATTTTTATGAAAACTTTCAATTTTTGATGAATAGTGAAAAAACACTGCATTATTGTTTAAAACTAACGTTTTATTTAAATAATTATTTTTTAAAAATTTATTTTAAAGTAAAAATAGATACATAATACCTATATTATTCTAATATAATTCATTGGATTCATTTTATAATAAGATTAGATATATAAAATTTTATTGAACTTTTTAACGTCTTTTACCCACCTTCTAGGTACATTTGCAAATTTTCATAAAACGTAATTTTACAGCTTTTGTGAATTGAATTTCAAAAATCTGATAGACGTGGTTTTCATCAGTAATTGAAATTTGGTTCAATAAGATGAAAATAACTTTTGGTGAATAGTAAGTTTTGAATATTATTTACCATGGTTAAAAGTAAATAGGGTAATTAAATGTAAAAATAATATTATAATAATATAAATTTACCCCAACACATGTCCTAATTCTATTGGATGAGTGAATTTCAACAAAAAGAAACTTTAGAACAAAAATATGATCCCTTTTTATCCACTTATATTAGATTAGGACATTTATTATATTTTATTTAAAGAAGAGTTAAAAGTGTTAAATTCAAATTTTAATAACTAAACCATTGTTAATATAGGGTTATACATAAGATAAATTCAACTATAAATATTCATTAGAAATATAAAAATATTTCATACATCATGGTAGTTTATTTATAATTTTTAAAAATAAAATAATTAAATTTATTTACAACACAATGATGATGCAGTAATTACCTTATTAATGAAAGATTAAAATAATTGATATTATAAATATTAAAATAAATTTAAATTGAATCTTTTCATGTCATCCACGAATTTTCTATGTTAATAGGACATTTTTGGGTTAATTCAATGTATTTTTGTTTTTTAAGGAATTAAGTTTTTAAGACCTTCACAAAAACCAAATACTAAATAGTGTCAAAAATTGACATAAATGAGTTTTTGAAACAAATACTATTTTATTAAATTATATATAATAGTCCTAAAAAATAATATTTGTCCAAATGACTTATATAATGTTACATATGTTTTTAATGAACCACTTGAGGTTATCTTGGCATTTTATAGTAACTATATTAACCATGTAGTATAAAAATACTAGAAGACATAATAAATGTTAAACTATTAAACTAAGGGTTAAATCTAAAAGATAACGTTAATATGCTGACCTAAACATATCTAAAACCTATTGGTTGATAGGGTTTCAACTCATCCTCATCATATACTTGAGATAAATCCATTTGGGTCTATTATCACTACTGTAAATCATGCTTTTCCCAACACTTTTATACCAACGGTTCTTTTGAATCGTTGGTATAGGTGTTATTTACCAGCAGTTTATGCAAACCGTGGGTAAAGATGGGTAAAAATTGATTTTTCCCAATGGTTTGATGAAACTATTGGGAAAGATGCATAAAAATTGAGTTTCCCCAATGGTTTGATGAAACCTTTGGGAAAGATGGGTAAAAATTGAGTTTTCCCAATGGTTTGATGAAACTATTGGGAAAGATGGAGTCTTCCCGACAGTTTTTAACAACCATTGGGAAAATTTGCCCCCAAATTCGACAAATCAGGCGACCCCCCCACCCTGATTCCAGAAGCAGACCCCGATTCCAGAAGTCGCAACTCCAGAAGCACTACCTGACTCTGAGAAGCCCTTGAGAAGCCCCAGCATAGGTGCACCTCTTCCATCTAATTAGCTTCCAGGTTAGACTCCTTCCACCTCTTCTCAAGGATATCCTTCCACCTCTTCTCAAGGATATCCTTCTATTCTCAAGGATATCATTATTCCCTATTTCTAGGGATTTTGAAAAATTTTATGATTCACTACTCCACGAATTGTGTACTCAAATCACTACATCGGTGTATACATTGTCCAATTAATGTTTTCAATACAAATATAAATTTATAAGGGCATGGTGTATCTTTCTTGTATTCTAATTTTAAAGATTCATAGTTTTTTTTAATCTTAATGCTTCAAATATTACAGCTTCATGTATATGAACTCATAAGAAATTGTTTGTAATATTTATTCATAGTATTTCATGAAAATCACTCCTTTATTCATAGTATTTCATGAACTCATAAGAAATTGTTTCTAATTACTTCAATATTTGTTTTCATTGCATGAAATGACACCCATTGAAGAGAGGCAGTGGAAAAAGATGACATAAAATAATCGTCGCGGGATAGAGATGGGAATTCTTCCACTCATCCCTATTGTGAGTATTTTATTTCAAATATATATATTTCAATAACTTATAATATCATGTGTTTACTTTTGTGTTAAACTTTTTTTCAGGATCCACCCCCTAGACGAGAGATATCTGATGAGGAGCCTGATATTTCTCCCAATACAGAGGCTGGTAGTAGGATGGGGGTGGTTTCAGAGTTAGAAGATCATCTGGTGGTCCCAGTACTGAGGTTGGTGGTACGAGGGCTCATGGTGCGAGAGTTATATGATCCAATGGTCGTACCCGATTGGACTATGCCCCTACCATAGACGTATCTTCTACGCCCCATTTTGATCCTAGAGTGTCTTTAGGGACACATGAGATATTTAGGCCTCCGATGTTTACACTAATAGTTGGCCAGACATTTGTTCCATCATCTTTTGCTTCTGGTTCATTATCTCTGAGCTATTATATTCCACCTTCTTCGACTCCTGCTCCAACACAGTATTTGGATGAGGAGCGTACACTAAGGGATGCTCCACATGTACAGGATATTCCTTCACCTTCTGCACATCCAGTGACGCTCATTGATCCGACTACCACAGGTATATTTATATAACTCTAACAAATATTTATACCAAAATTTATTTTTATTATAACTTGTACTAATACTTTTTTCATTAATAACATATTCATCTACTGATAGGAGGCGGGGGAGGGGGTGTACTCACTTGCGTGCAGTATGGAACCGCCAGACACAGTTGATGGTTGAATACAATGATGATGGACAGATGATTGATAAAGCTGGGCAGGAATGTCGGGGTTTTTTGGAGACACTAGCCAAATACTCCGACATCATTCTGGTCAGCCCTCTCTCTTGGAGAAATCTACCACACAAAGTCAAGGATAATGCATGGGCACAAATATGGGTAAAAAATCTATTGAATTTAATGTATTGTTTTTTTATATGAATTAATCTATTGGGTGTCAGCTTTGGTTTAACTTCCCTGATGGTGAAGGTACACGACCAGCACGTTTAAAGGAGCTAGGAGAGATTTGGAGAGCTTATAAGTATGAGCTGTATGTTGGCTAGTGTGATAGAGTGGGCATGTAGTGGGAGACATTACCTATCGTGGATGACTTCCTGATAGAGCAATATCACCAAATGATTATCCAATCGGCGACTGCCAGATTTAAGGTATTAATCCCATTTGAGGTATTTAAATTAAAGTTTTCAAATTTTTCATTAATATTATCTTATTTATTATTAAACATTATTTAGGAATCTTCTGAAAAAAAACAAAAAAAAACATTGATTCAAAGAAATACCTATACACTTTGGGGCATATAACTATGTCAGATCATGAGAGGCAGCTGTTATGATATAGTTGTTTATAATTTTTCTTTAGGACTTGCCCTTTTTATTGTCTCCTACTTAAATTATGTGATTTATTGAATATTTAATATATGATTATAATTGCAATTAATATTGTTTCAATGTCATTACAGAAGCACAAATTGAATATTGAAGGACGTATCCCTCGAGCAAAATTGTTTTTCTCGAGTAGAAGTAAAAAAATATGAAATTTCGGTTAATGAACCGACACAAGAAAAGATTTTAAGTTTTAATTTGTTTATTTCAAAGTTTAATATCTATTTTGAAATTTAATAATCTATTAATATTTTTAACAGGATTCTTTAGAGTCCCTTGATGCCCAGGAGCCTGAAAATTTGGGCCACACGTTCATTTACATCAGGTTTTGGGAGATGAGAACTCTGGTTGAGTATGCTACCAACCTGCTAAGAATATAGTCCCGACGAGGTATTGGTCCTATCCAGGTATCCATTCTAGTACCACTGAGTTGGAACGGGTCAAGGATCATGCAAGAAAGTCTGATAAAATGGTCACAGAGTTGGAAGAACGGGTTCAAATGAGGGAGAAAGAATTTATGAAACTGATCAAAGCTTTATCTTCATCACTTTCACTAGAGGCCAGTATGTCTTGTCAGACATATATGTCGTCTATGGGTTAATTATCCAATGCACCAGGCAGTAGTTATAGTGTTGGTCGAGATGATGACATTCCTGGTGATGACGAGGATGCTGAAGAGGACGAGGGCGATGATGAGGATGAGGACAAGGGCGAGGATGGCGCCGAGGGAGAGGATGGGGCCGAGGGTGAGGGTGAGGACGATGATGAGGATGACAACGAGGACAGAGATGGCGGTGAGGATGAGGCTAATGATGATAGTGGTGATGGTGATGCTGACCAGGGGAAATTGATCCAGTACATTTTTGAATTTTGTATAACTCTTTATTTTGGAACTTGGTATTTCACTCTAGTATGAATATTATTGTATTCAGTATAACTCTTTATTTTTTACCAAATATAGAAGCCTCTTTAATTTAAGAATGCTTTAAATTGAATTTTGTTTCTTTCTTAATTCTGTTTAATTATACTGAATTTCATATCTTGAATAAGTTTTCTTTAATATAATTGTTTCATTTGATAAATAAAGTCATGTTTTTATAATAAAACCCCTCCAACGGAGGTTCTCTGTCTGCGAAAACTCACAGTGATAGTTTAGGGTGTGATAATTTGACTCTCAATTAGTAGTTTCAACTACCTAGTACCAATTTTAAAAACAACAAATATAAAATATATATCTTTATTATACCAAAATCCTGAATCAAGAGTCTGTTTTTTATAACATAAGATCAGTTTCTATAATGTGAAGGAAAACTACATAGGATTTATTTGGAATCATGGACGGAAGATGCTTTCCCATGGATGTCACTGGACCGGGCCAACACGTCGCGGTCACGCCACGTTCACACTGTGATCACGCCGCGGTCACTCCTCGGTCACGCCGCGGTCACACCGCGGTCACGCCGCGGTCACGCCGCGGTCACGCCACGGTCACGCCGCAGTCACGCCGCGGTCACGCTGCGGTCACGCCGCGGTCACTCCTCGGTCACTCCGCGGTCACGTCGCGGTCACGCCGCAGTAATGCCGTGATTTGGCCCTGCTCCAGGATGACACCCTGCGACGGTTCGCAGTCCTGTTAGAATTCGAAGTATGATACCTAGATAGAGTTTTAGATACATTACCCACCCACCTTCTTGGACCCCGAACACCCCCCCCCCCCCCACCCTCCTCCCTGGACCCCGAACAGCCCCCCTGGACAGCCCCCCCACCCACCTCAATCTAAGGCACGGTGTGGCCGGTACCACTCAAAGTGTCATGATTTTGTTTAAAATAGATACTCTTTTAAGTAAAAACAACTCACATATAGAAAACTGACCAAACGCATTCAAATTGTGTTGATACTTTAGGAAAATGATCCATGGGTCATTTTTGACATGTACGAGTCAACTCCGCCTCAACCTGAGGTGCGGTGTTGCCGGCACCACTCAAAGTGTCTCACTTTTATTTGAAATGGATAAGATTTTAAGTGAAAACAACAACTAGCATACTTAAAACCAACCAAACGCATTCGGATTCTGTTGAAACTTTAGGAAAATGATTCATGAGTCATTTTTGACGTGTATGAGTCAACTCCTCCTCAATATGAGGCGCGGTGTGGCCGGTACCACTCAAAGTGTCTCACTTTTCTTTGAAATGGACAACATTTTAAATGAAAACAACATCTGGCATACGGAAAACCAACCAAACGCATTCGGATTGTGTATAAACTTTAGGAAAAATATATAATTATTATTTTTGAGGTGTACGAGGAGACGGCACATCATTCGGATGCACGGTTTGCGTGGAACAGCTGAATATGTGTTTCTTAGGTGTTTGGCGCGCTTGAAAAGCGTTTGTGGGGTGGTAGATACTGGCCGAATGACCTCGTAATTCCATGAAATCAGACAACAACAAATGATAGGTGATTTTTGAAATTTTCAGCCAAACGGCACATCAATCATAGGTGTCGTGTGACCGCGGTGGCCGAAAACGCACTCTGCGTGTCGTAAATGGCCAAAACATGCGTTTAACGGTCAAATGCATGTCGAACGACATCGTAATGAATTTCAATCACACGAAAACACCCTAATTATTATTATTGAGGTGTACAAGGAGACGACGTGTATTTTAGACGTGTGGTTTGCACGTCACGGCTGAATATGTGTTTTTTAGGTGTTTACACGCTTGAAAAACGTGCATGGGGTGGTCAAAACCAGCCAAACGACCTCATAATGCAATGAAATTGGACAACAACAAAGGGTGGGTCAATTGAAAAATGGTTGGCTAGACGAAATGTCAATCGGAGGTGTTGTGTGACCGCACTGGCCGAAAATGCACTCTGTGTGTCGTAAATGGCCAAAACATGGGTTTTACGGTCAAATGCATGCCGAACGACATCGGAATGACTTGAAATCACACAAAAACACCATAATTATTATTCTTGAGGTGTATGAGTAGACGGCATGTCATTTGGACGTGCAGTTTTCACATCACGGCTGAATATGTGTGTTTTAGGTGTTAGGCGTGCTTGAAAAGCATGCGTGGGGTGGTCGAAACTGGCCGAACGACCTCGGAATGCCATGAAATCGGACGACTACAAAGGTTGGGTGATTTTTGAAATTTTCGTCCCAACGGCACGTCAATCGGAGGTGTCGTGTGACCGTGCTAGCCGAAAATGCAATCGGCGTGTCGTAAATGGCCAAAACATGGGTTTTACGGTCAAATGCATGCCGAAAGATATCAGAATGGTTTTAAATCACAAGAAAACACCCTAGTTATTATTCTTGAGGTGTAAGAGGAGACGACACATCATTCGGACACGCGGTTTGCACAACACAGCTGAATATGTGTTTTTTAGGTGTTTGGCGTGCTTGAAAAGTGTGCGTGGGGTGGTCGAAACTAGCCGAACGACCTCGTAATGCCATGAAATCGGATGACAACAAAGGGTGGGTGAATTGTAAAATTTTCGACCAGACGGCCCGTCAATCAGAGGTGTCGTGTGACCGCGCTGGCCGAAAATGCACTCGGTGTGTTGTAAATGGCCAAAACATGGGTTTTACGGTCAAATGCATGCCGAATGACATCTTAATGACTTGAAATCACACGAAAACACCCTAGTTATTATTCGTGAGATGTACGAGAAGAAGACACATCATTCGGATGCACAGTTTGCACGGCATGGCTGAATATGAGTTTTTTAGGTGTTCGGCGCACTTGAAAAGCATGTGTGGGGTGTTCGAAACCGGCCGAACAACCTTGGAATGCCATGAAATCGGACTATAACAAATGGTGGGCGAATTGTGAAATTTTCAGCCAGACGGTGCGTCAATTAGATGTGTCGTGTGACCGCGTTGTCCGAAAACGCACTCGGCGTGTCATAAATGGCCAAAACATGGGTTTTGCAGTCAAATTCATGCCGAACGACATCCGAATGACTTGAAATCACATGAAAACACACTAGTTATTATTCTTGAGGTGTAAAAGGATACGGAACATCATTCAAAGGCGCAGTTTGCATGGCACGGCTGAATATGTTTTTTTTAGGTGTTCGGCGCGCTTGAAAAGCGTGCGTGGGGTGGTCGAAACCAGCCGAACGACCTCAGAATTCCATGAAATCGGACGACAACAAAGGGTTGTTGAATTGTGAAATCTTTGTCTAGACGGTATGTCAATCGGAGGTGTCGTGTGACCGCGCTGGCCGAAAACGCCCTCTGCATGTCGTAAATGGCCAAAACATGAGTTTTGCGGTCAAATGCATGTCTAACGGCATAGGAATGACTTTAAATCACACGAAAAAATCCTAGTTATTATTCTTGAGGTGTAAGAGGAGACGAAATGTCATTCGGACGCGTGGTTTGCGTGGCACAGCTAAATATGTGTTTTTTAGGTGTTTGGCACGCATGAAAAGCATGCGTGGGGTGGTCAAAACCGGCCGAATGACCTCGGAATGCCATGAAATCGGACGACAACAAAGGGTGGGTGATTTTTAAAATTTTCGGCCAGATGGAACGTCAATCGGAGGTGTTGTGTCACCGCACTGGCTGAAAACGCACTCGGCATGTCGTAAATGGCCAAAACATGGGTTTTATGGTCAAATGCATGCCAAACGACATCGGAATGACTTGAAAACACAAAAAACACCCTTGTTATTATTCTTGAGGTGTAAGAGGAGACAGGATGTCATTCGGACGTGCGGTTTGCACGATACGGCTGAAAATGTGTTTTTAGGTGTTCGGTGCGCTTGAAAAGCATGTGTGGGGTGGTCGAAACCAGCCGAATGACCTCATAATGCCATGAAATCGGATGACAACAAAGGGTGGGTGAATTTTGAAATTTTTGGCCAAACGGAACGTCGATCGGAGGTGTCGTGTGACCGCGCTAGCCGAAAAACACTCTGCGAGTCGTAAATGGCCAAAACATGGGTTTTACGGTCAAATGCATGCTGAACGACATCGTAATGACTTGAAATCACACGAAAAACCCATAATTATTATTCTTGAGGTGTACGAGGAGACAAAATGTCATTCGGATGTGTGGTTTGCACGGTAGAGCTGAATATGTGTTTTTTAGGTGTTAGGCGCGCATGAAAAGCGTGCGTGAGGTGGTCGAAACCAGCCGAACGACCTCGGAATTCCATGAAATAGGACAACAACAAAGGGTGGGTGAATTGTGAAATTTTTGTACAGACGTCACATCAATCGGAGGTTTCGTGTGACCGCGCTGGCCGAAAACGCACTCGGCGTGTCGTAAATGGCCAAAACATGGGTTTTACGGTCAAATGCATGCCGAACAACATTGAAATGACTTGAAATCACAAGAAAACACCCTAGTTAATATTCGTGAGATGTACGAGGATACGGAACGTCATTCAGACGTGCAGTTTGCACGGCACGGCTAAATATGTGTTTTTTAGGTGTTCGGCGCGCTTGAAAAGCATGCGTGGGGTGGTCGAAGCTGGCTGAACGACCTCAGAATTCCATGAAATCGGAAAACAACAAAGGGTGGTTGAATTGTAAAATTTTCAGCCAGACGACACGTCAATTGGAGGTGTCGTGTGACCGCGCTGGCTGAAAACGCACTCGGCATGTCGTAAATGGGAAAAAACATGGGTTTTGCGGTCAAATGCATGCCGAACAACATCGGAATGACTTGAAATCACATGAAAACACCCTAATTATTATTCTTGAGGTGTATGAGGAGACGGAACATCATTCGGAAGCGTGGTTTGTGCGGCACGGCTGAATATGTGTCTTTTAGGTGTTTGGCATACTTGAAAAATGTACGTGGGGTGGCCGATATCGGCCGAATGACCTCAGAATGCCATGAAATCAGTAGAAAACAAAGGGTGGGTGAATTTTTAAATGTTCAGCCAGACGGCATGTCAATAGGATATGTCGTGTGACCGCGGTGGCTGAAAACGCACTTCGCGTGTCATAAATGGCCAAAACATGCGTTTAATGGTCAAATGTATGCTGAACGACATCGAAATGACTTGAAATCACACGAAAACACCCTAATTATTATTTCGAGGTGTACGAGGAGACGGCACGTAGTTCGGACGTGCGGTTTGTGCGGCACGGCTGAATATGTGTTTTTTAGGTGTTTGCACGCTTGAAAAACATGCGTGGGGTGGTCGAAATCGGCCGAACGACCTCAAAATTCCATGAAATCAGATGACAACAAAGGGTGCGTGATTTGTGAAATTGTCGGTAAGACGGCACATCAATCAGAGGTGTCGTGTGACCGCGCTGGCTGAAAACCCACTCGGTGTGTCGTAAATGGCCAAAACATGATTTTTACGGTCAAATGCATGCCGAACAACATTGGAATGACTTGAAATCATACAAAAACGCCCTAGTTATTATTCGTGAGGTGTACGAGGAGACGGAATGTCATTCAGAAGCACAGTTTTCACGGCATGGCTGAATATGTGTTTTTTAGGTGTTTGGTGCGCTTTAAAAGCGTGTGTGGGGTGTTCAAAACTGGACGAATGACCACGAAATTCCTTGAAATCGGATGAAAACAAAGGGTGGGTAAATTTTGAAATTTTTGGCTAGACGGCCCGTCAATCGGAGGTGTCGTGTGACCGCGCTGGCCGAAAACAAACTATGCATGTCATAAATGTCCAAAACATGGGTTTTGCGGTCAAATGCATGTCGAACGACATCAGAATGACTTGAAATCACACTAAAACACCCTAATTATTATTCTTGAGGTGTAAGAGGAGATAGAACATCATTCGGACACGCAGTTTGCTCGGCACGGCTGAATATGTGTTTTTTAGGTGTTAGGCGCACTTGAAAAGCATGCGTGGGGTGGTCGAAACCGGCCGAACGTCCTCTGAATGCCAGGAAATCGGAAAAAACCAAAGCGTGGGTGAATTTTAAAATTGTCATCTAGACAGCATGTCAATCGAAGGTGTCGTGTGACTGCGCTGGCTGAAAACGCACTCCGCGTGTCGTAAATGGCCAAATCATGGGTTTTACAGTCAAATGCATGTCGAACGACATCGGAATGACTTGAAATCACGCGAAAACACCCTAATTATTATTTTTGAGGTGTACAAGGAGACTTCACGTCATTTGGACATGTGGTTTATGTGGTACGGCTGAATAAGTGTTTTTTAGGTGTTAGGCGCGCTTGAAAAGCGTGCGTGGGGTGGTCGAAACTGGATGAATGACCTCATAATGCCATGAAATCGGATGACAACAAAGGGTGGGTAAATTGTGAAATTTTCGTCCAGACTTCACGTCAATCGGAGGTGTCGTGTAGCCGTACTAGCTGAAAACGCGCCCCGGAAAGCCCCCCCCCCCCCCCCCCCGGACATCCCCCCTCACCCCCGGAGAGCCCCCCGCACCCCCTGGACAGCCCCCGCACCCCAGACAGCCCCCCCCCCCACCCACCGAAACCCCCCCCCCCCCCTCACCCCCAGACAGCCCCCCACCCTAGACAGCCCCCCCACCCAACGATTCATGGATCATTTGTGACGGGTACAAGTAAACCCCACCTCAATCTGAGGCACGGTGTGACTGGTATCACTCAAAGTGTCTCACTTTTGTTTGAAACGGACAACATTTTAAGTGAAAAAAACAATTGACATACGAAAAATCTTCACAAGGCTACACATAGATTCTTGAAATTAAGGGATAAAAAATAAAATATGGTTTATTGGTCATACTTTATTAGAAGAAAATATTCACAAGGCAAAGATTGAAACACAATGGGTCATAGTATATATAGAAAAACATGAATTATATTAGGAATGAGTCTCGACATCCCATCATGAACATGCACTAACACTCATGTTCTAATTCTCAATCACGGGTCGTTCATTCTATACAATAACATACAAAAAATAAATATCATATAGTGATTTCTTATGAAACCTATGAACACTCAAGCATACCATATAAAAAATTGGTCAATAAGGCTACACATAGATTCTTGAAAAATAAGTTTCAAAGTCTCATAAAAATACCCCAATGGTGAGGAATACATATGGTGACACCATAGCCCCATGGATCACCTCAATCCCATCCTCAAACAGTGGGTTCTAGGACCAAACCAAAGTCCATTTGGGAACCCAATACCAAAGAATTAATTGAATATTCATACCCACTACCCAAGATGGGGATTCATCTCACATCACACCCAGGAGAGCAAATTAAAATTATCTACATACCCCCTTATTCTAATTTAAAAATCTATTAAAAACATGTAGGCTATTCTGGTAACCCATCTCATATGTCGATATTGGCCAATGTTTCCCACTAAAACGTCAGGAACCATTTATACATGGATACATAATCATTAGAGGAATATAAACATCCCATGTGCTTCTTATAACTAATCCTAGATCTAAACACATGAGCACTACAATTTTCTATCTTATGGGTATCATGATCCTTTCCACACTACCCATGATTTTCTATTGGTTTTAAGATACTCAACCCAAGACCATGACTAAACATCCCATGTGCTTCCTATAACATGTAGGTTTTTTCTCTTGTGTGTATTGGTGTTGTGGTTTGAGTGAGGAATGAATTCTAAATTTTGAATACTCTTATGTGTGTTGGTGTTGTGGTTTTAGTGAGGAATAAATTCTAAATTTGGAATACTCTTATGGGTGTTATTGCATTTCCTATAACATGTAGGCATTTTCTCTTATGGGTGTTAAGGCATTTGAATTTCTAAATTTCAAAATTCTGGAATGAATTCTAAATTTTGAATACTTTGGATGGGGATTCTATATTGGTGTTGTTACAGGTGTGGAGAGGGATTGTTGTGTTGTTGCAAGTGTGGAGAGGGGTTGTTGTGTTTTTGCAGGTTTGAAAAAAGGAGAGGGGTCTGCTGCTATGGAGCTATGAGGGGCCTGCTGCTGTGGAGATGTGAAATTGTATACCAACGGTTCTGCAACCATTGGTATAGATAATATTATATAAGGCTATACCAATGGTTCTATAACCGTTGGTATAGATACTATTATATAATCTATACCAACGGTTTGTTATAACCGTTGGTATAGACTTATGGCTTGGTATATTCCCTCTATACCAATGGTTATAAACCGTTGGTAGAGGTGTCACACACATATACCAACAGTTTTACAAATCATTGGTATATGTTATAATTTTACATACATATACCAACAGTTTGTACAAATCATTGGTATACCTCCTATTTTGACACCTATACCAACGGTTTTCAAAGAACCGTTGGTATAGGCATATTGTCACGCCTTACTCACCCACGGTTGAGGGAACTGTTGGTATACTATATACCAATGGTTTCTAGGCCTTTACCAATGGTTTTGAGCCATTGTTAAAGGGTAATATTCTAGTAGTGTATAAACCGAAAATAAGTTTATAATAAATTAATATTTCAAGATTTTCCTAAAGTTCCTCTCACCTCTCTTATAAAAGGGTATCTCCCCTTATCTTAAATTCACACCACCAAATCCATTTGGATAGTCCAAAACCTGATCCAATCTCCTCAATAATACCCTCACATAAAACTATAGGCCTTACTTTGATCATAAATCCAACCTATGGAGCCCTTTTGTTCAAATCAAAAGGAAGCACGTGAAGAAGGGGAAATTATTTTATCACCCCTTTAAAAGTTCTTTTCTTCTTCAACTTCCTATTTATATGTTGTTTCTATACTAAAATAATAAATCCAGTAAAATCTACATACTGAGATGTTATTATAAATATGGTACAACCATATTCATTATTCTATCCATCCTATGAATGACAAAGTCACCATATGTGCGTACGTACAGCTTAACGTCTCCACTTCGTGGTGTAGTTTGTTATTCAACACTTCATTATTTAGATGGGTATAATAATAAGTATAATTGATGTAAAAATAAATATAACATGTTAATTACTCTATATATATAATATACCATCCTATTACATATTATTTCCCATCAATATAATGATATTGTCGCTCGTGCGTACATACGGGTTACCGTCTCCACAACACGATGAGATTCCATTCCTCATTGTAACCATTCAAGAATAATTTTCATTTGATGATTAAAAAATAATATTTAAGAACTTAATATCATTATGGATATGAATCAAATACACCCTATCCAGAACAAACATGACTTATGTAACAAAACATATAAAGGAAAATGAATCAGTTAACACCTAAAACAATGATACTATTGAAATATTATTAACAAATCAATATTAGAGGATCATATATGATATCATATTTGTGTATGTGGTTATTTTATAATATAATAACAATTATTTATCCATTATACAGGAGTTTAAAGTACCCTCTACTAAGAAAAATTACAAGGTAGGGGTTAATTTTACAATATCTTTATTATCTGAGGTTTTTTATACGTAAGTATCCACTGGGACTTCTTTATCATCTACATCTGTGTTTCTTAAAAATGTATTTCAAAACATTTTTACTATTTTATAGACAATGGGTAAATTAATTTATACCCTTTTTTGACTTTTTATAAAAAAAATTAAAGGAATATTTTCATCATTTTCCAAACAAGGTACTTTATGACCTTTTCGACAAATTAAGTAAAGAATGTTTTTTTAATTTATATGGTGGGTGTGGCTATTTTATGCCGTTATAAAAATTTTGAAGCTTCCCTTACCAGCTTATAAGAATATTTTTAAAATAAATGTTTTCTTTTATAATTATGCATCTTTTAAATGATATCATATTAGAAAGAGATATTTCTCTCAAATATTTTTTAGATTGATTCCATATGTGTCAACATCTATTTTTGGATTTTATGTATAATTAAAGTTATTTTATTATGATATAATATTCCATATTGTATTGATAGTTTTATGATATTTTTGACTGTGGATGTGACGTTTTTATGTCATTCATAGTTTATAGTTAAAGTATTAACATTTTGTATGCTAGTTTAATACGAATGATTATGTTATGTTTGACCCTTTTCATATGAGGAATGAATTGGACATAGTAAGTGATGGGCGGGGCCCACTATGGCCCCTCAATACATCGGCAGGTCTCATGAGACAAACTAGTGTCTTGGAAGAAGGCCTTCACAATATTTTTAATTGTAGTATTGGAACAAATCCATGACTATGTGATTATAATGTTCGGCATTATGCATTCCATCATTATTAGATTAGCTATTGATATTAAATGTGATTATTCAACTAGTAGAATATCCTTGTGAATAAGTAAATGGTATTATTTGATTTATCTTTAACATATTATGCAGAATTTTTTGTTTAAAAGGCTTATGTTTTAGTGTTATACTTTTCCTTAAATGTTTATGATTATTTGTGATAGTTTCTACTACATTATTTATCCTTACTGAGTGTCTAAGCTCACCCCTTTCTTATGTTTTATTTTTCCTAGGATGCGAAGAAGTATATTATGATTGACCTTCAGGGATAGGATAAGGGATATGAGTGTGTTAAAAGGATACAGAATGTTGTTGTTTTTTCATTTCATAATGTAATGTAAAATTATGTATGTATTTGGTACTTCCAAGGCTACTAAACTGATCGGTCTTTCGGGACTTGATCTCTTATGATCATGTTAATGTTATGTAATAAAGCACTGAATCTGGGTAACTGGGGTAGGTGCATTACATTAAGTAAAATTTATCTTTATATAATGATAATTATGTCATAAATACCATATTTTTTATTATATATACTTATATATATAGTTATTTTTATGTTTTGATGAAAAAAATAATAATTGCATCGCTTTAAGGAGGCAGTAGTCTACAAGTCCACGAAAGACGTTATCACTTTTCAGTGTGTAAAATGGTAATAAGAAAATTATATATTATATTTAAAAAATATATAATTATGTCATGAATATCATAATGATTTAATTTAGAGCATACAGATTCATTTTTGTTACCTTTATTACCTTCCATGTAACACATTAGTGAAAAATGCTTCACAGCACTTCGTGAGACGGTAGTATGTCGTACACACAAGCGATGTTATTATATCCCTTATGAAATGGAATATAAAAAGGGTGTATATGATATAATGACTCAAGAGGTATTATTATGTTATAAATATCATAAATATAATATATTAACATTTTTTCCATCATTATTCCAAACCATGAGAGGTGGTAATTGAAAAATGAGCAACATTCTTTAACCCATTTGATTGAAGTTTGTGTGGGGTTAGGTAATAACATTAATATAAAAAAAATCTCTACATAAATTTATAATACTGATGTTATTATATAATAATTTTATAATAAGAATTGAATGGGTTGGAGGAAGAAATAAAACAAAAACGCTCGTTGATGAATGTTGCCTCTTCTTCGTGTATCTCCTTTTGGTTTGCACCAAAGGAATTACTTGGTTGAATTTATGAAAAAAGTGATGCTTATAGATTGATAGGAATTTATTTTATAAGTTATTTTGTCAGGTATTTTTTAATGAAATTGATTTTGAATATGTGAAGAGGGGATGAGAGGGGGTGGCCTTTTATAAGTGGTGGAGAGGACACACTTGGTATTTTACAAAATAAAGTTATGTGATCCCACGTTTTTACCCACAAAAAGGATCTAATAAAGATCTAAACTCTATAATATAATGGATAATGTCTCAATATTTCTATAAAATGGGTTATTGACAAGTTTTTAGGTCATTTGGTCCCTTAAGAATAATGTTTAGTCACTTGGTAAACTCATTTTTTAGCTTAATCACTATGATTAATTTTAATTGTTTTCACTAATAACTTTTGTAAAAAAATTAATTTAACCTTATTATAAAATATAAAATATTATTATTATAAATATTAAATTCATTTTTCTAAATTCAATTCACAAAATTTTCAAACTTTAATTTAATATTAATCTTGCAGTCACAGCGGGTTTTTAAGAAGAGTATTTTTTAGAAAAAATATGATTCTATATTAACACTATGAATAATAATAATAATTGTATGAAAATAAAATAATACTTAGTATATATATTCTATAAATTTATTTTAAAATATTTCCCTTTAGGGATTATTTTAATTTATTAAAAAGTAGAAATATTAGGCATTTTCAAACTGACTTTAGAAAAACCCATTTTAAACCCAAAAACAAACTTATATTAAAAACCTATATAAAGTTGATTAAAAAGTAATTTAGTGGAATAAATATAAAAATAATAATACTTAGGCTACTTTAAATCATATTCAAAACATATTGGGACTCTTAAATTACTTAATTTATTAAAATAAATGGCTTTTTACAAAAAAATGGTATTTTCCACTATTCACTGAAAATCAAAATTTTCCAAACAAATACGAAACTTTCACCCAAATTAAATTTTTATATGATGATTTAAAAAATGATATCTATTTTATAAAATTAAAAATCTAAAATTTATAAATTAATCTTTTAAATAAAACATTATAATAAAAGAATTTAATTAAAACAATTTCTATTTTGATTAAAAAATTCTTAATATTTTTATAACTAATGTAACTATATAATTTATATTAATAAATATTAAAATGATTTATTCTATCATTACCTAGGTTATTAAAAAATTACACTCAATTATTCTTCTTATGTTTCTCAAAAATCTCTTTTCAAACTACTTTTATATTACATTAAAGTTCCTATTAAGTCATTCAGACTTAGCTTAAAAAAAATATTTAGTATCATAGATAGTTTGAATCTTTAATTCTCATTACTTTAGAATAATATCAATCAAATTTTAAAAAATATTATATTATTTTAACTCTTTATCACCAAAATATTTTAAACTATTCATGATAGTCATAAAACATTGATGAATTTGTGTTATAATTTCACCATTTATAATCTCAAAATATAGATAGTCTAGTCATAACATATGAGAAACAGTTCAAACCATCGATAACCCATGGTTCCCAAAATTTATTAGAAATGAACAAATACACATGAAATATATACAATGAGAAAAAGTTTAAAAACACGGCACAGGAAAATCTATTAAGAAAAAAAGTTCAAACAATGATCACTATCATTTAGTCTGACACCCCTACCTCGAGAACCACCCCAACCTTTCAGATTTCTACCTCTCTTCCACTGCTTATGAGCCTGCCAATTTTCATCAAGTTCATCTGATGAGACTTCCTCATGAGTTTTATTTCCCCCTGTGAGATCATGAATCATGACGTTATCTTGATTTACATTATCCTTAAAATCTGCCATGCCACTTTCCTTAGTAGGCTTCACACCTGAAGATTTTCCACCAAAAGAGTCTTTTACATTTCTAAATTCCTCAAAAAAACATCATTTCTCTTGGTCCTATTAATAATGTCAACCCAACTAAGATAATTCACCTTTAACTTTGGCATGGGAGATATTTTATTCTCCACTTGGTCATCATGACTAGATTATCCCTTAGTACCATGCTCCATGTGTAGAGTATCTAAGGAGGCCTGTTCATTTTGAATTTGTTCCTGTGTATCAGTGAAAAGAGACTGATGCTCTAATGGAATTGGTTTCTCATTGGTTTCTACATCCTGAGTCATCTCCCTAGGTACAATTCCAATAAATACTTTGTTACTATGAAACTCCTTTCCCACATATGAGGGTCCATGATGCTTTCCATGGCTAGGATTTAAGGAAGTACCCACCTACTTTAACTGTATTTTCCGAACATTTCGGTAGCCAGAAACATCATGCCCCACCAACCTACAGAAATTGAAAACTATTGGGATGGATTTATATTCAAAATCAACCACTATAATCTCACCATTAACCACCAAAGTGGCACAACCAGGTAGACTATTCATCATATCCACATCCACTAAGTCTCTGGTGAAATAACTAAATTTTCTGTCAATAGTTTTATTGTCCATCTTTAGAGGTGCACCGATGCCGGAAACTAAGTCATTCAAAATTGAAGGATTCCAAATAACCCAACTAAGACTATAGATTCTAACCCATATTTGTGCATTTTAATTCTTCTACGAGTAGGGGTTAAAGTTAAATTCCCAAGAAAAAATCTGAAAGACACCTGGATTCAATGATAAATAATCAGTGCTCCATGCCTTCAGTCTATCTGTTGTAGATGAAAACAGAAGGTGAAAGTAACCTTTTCCGATTGGTAAAATCTTATAATTTGGAATTTACCATACCTAAGAAATATTAGATTTCAAAAAATATGTGTTCATAGATTTATCCCCTTTAGGACGAATTAAGCACACAACTAGTGAAAACTTGCAAGCATCAAGCCTCTCATTAGCAGCCACCAGAGCAGTAATGACTGTAAATCTCCCACCATCAGACCTAGAAACCTAGGATTCATGAGAATCATGAAATTACACATAATAATCCTGATTTGTACTTTTAGATAGATCTTCAGCAAAATATATGCCTTTCCACATACAAAGAACATGAGATAACTTCTCTGCAAAGGAACCCTCGTTGCACATAGGCGCTACAATATGCTCAACCAGAGCCAGCAGCAGGTCCAACACCCAACTATCATCTCAGTGAGGATGATCCCAGACAACACTCACGATAGGGGTCATATAGTTGTAGTGAGGCTTATCACTACAAACACTCACGCTATCAGAACCCTAATCCAGTGGTAGATCCAACACCTGAAGGCTCAAATCGACACTGTTATGCAGTGAAACACACATATCTAAAGCCAGATTTACTTCGACAAGACCTCCATCAACCTTCCATGAAGAAGATTCAGAGCCAATTCCACTATGGTTTCCCCTCACCCCACCATCACGAATCATCTCCCTATACAAATATAAATCACACTCTTAACGTACCTATTCAAGTTTATAGTACTTTAAAAGATCCAAAATGTGTAACCTCTATCTTCTTCCAAATTTCATTCACCATATCACAAGATGATATCTGAATATAGATATTTCTGTTTATGGATCATAAAATAGCATTCATCAATTTATGATTAGCCTGATATTTAGGCTCTGATTCATCAGAAAAATGAACAACTTTCTTATCTTAAAAGTTATAACTTATAGTAATCATGGGAAAATTATAAAATAAAGTAATAATGATAAAATATTTCATTCTATCACACCAATATGAATAATCATCTTCATAAAATATAGGTGGTGATATTGTTTTTAAATTCTCAATAATTCCAATCATAAATCTTAGTATAAAAAAATAAGACAATATTTATTTTGAAAAATAGTTAGTATTGAAAGTAAAACTAAGAAAAATTACAATAAAAAAAGAAAATATAAACATTCTTGATTTCAAATATAATAATATTTGAGTTTTAATTTTTTTTTTAATTGATCTTATTCTCATAATCAGGTAGAAACTTTCACTATTACCAAGTGTTTTTCAAACATTTTTTAAGATATGTTTGGAAGAAACACTACTATATGGGTAGAATTTTAGTTTTTAAAATATCATACCGTTTTTTCCTTCTTAGGCATTAAGAACATTAGAAACATGAAATTCTAATATACCCATAATATATTAGAGTAAACATTGTTCACACAATAGAAACAAAACAATTAGTATTTTATCAACTACTGATAAGAGTGATAATGTAGTGGAATTTAAAATATTAGTATTTTATCAGCAACTGATAAAGATATTAACACAGTAAAAATTCAAAAATGAATAAAGTAGAATTTTGAAAAAAATATATATATATTAATATATAAAAACCCAAATTCTACTTTAAAGGATCAAATAAAACCACAAATTTAAACAATAGTTTAATTTGGATCTTTAGACAAAATCCTAGGTATCTTTATCAACCTATTACTAGAAGACCTCAATTCAACCTTTTAGTATGCACTTTTTCTTTCTATCCCTTGAATCCCTTAACTTAACCTATCGATGGGTATAGTTTTCTAGCCCCAAAAAATATATCTTCCTATCCCAAAAATTCCTCAACCATGTAGGATCAGTAAAAAAAAGTTGAAATGTAAATACCAATATATTTATAATAAATTATTTCCAAATGTAGCTCTAAGTAAAAACACTCAGAAAGAAAACTATTACTCTAATAGAAAAATACCATATCAACAATAAATTTAAAAACATGAAAATAACAAAATAATTTCATAATTCATAAATCATGTTCTTATTTTGATGCTTGAAGTTGTGGATATATTTTTAGAAGATGTTGTAACAAACTCCAATAGTCATATTTATGCAATATTTGGTGTTGTTTGTAAATTCATCAGTAGTAGCATCACTATCTTATAGTGAACTTGGTTTCTCACTAAATCTATTAATGAATTTATAAGAACCACTGAAATTCTTTTTAATCCAATTTTTTTAATTTTGAATGAAATTTTTGACCACAGTTTTTTCACAATCCTTCTAAAATTGTCCATAATTAAAGCTTCAAAAATTCATTCTTCACACCAATAAAAACTAAAAAAAATTCAAGTTAAATCATATTTATATATAGTGTATTGTAGTTTTAAAAACAAAGTATGTAATTTATTTACTCAATAATAAATGTGTAATATAGAAAAAATAAAAATAATGCCAACATTTTCACAAAGGTCTTAACCCTAAAAACTTTGAGGAAATGTCATTCCTCAATTAGACTTGGGTCATTATAGGGTGAAGGATAACACAATATGCATGGAGAAGGAATAAAAATGAGTTTTTTTTCTAAATTTTGGTGGATTCCATTTATATACTTTTATAATTAATAAAGTGGGATATTTTTGGGTTTTTTAATCCCCTTAAAGTCATTAGATTTAACTTACTAAAAAGAAGAACTATGTATGTTAACTTCAGACTTGTTAGATCAATAATAGTTGGCATCTTCATCATATAGGTACATTTTCTGGAAGATACTGAACTTATGATAAGTTGATGGTGAATCCCATTCGAGGTTTACCAAATTATATAGTTGATATAGTTGAGCTACATTTAATTGTAAGTTTAATAACTCCAATGGTGGGTTGACTGCAAACTTCATTTAGTGGTGCAACCAGTTTCACAAGCAAATTAATTCTATAAAGTGGAGGAGGGAACATTTTTTTATGTGTATATCTTACAAATAAATCTATGTGTAACACTTTCTCTTTATCTATAGTGTTTTTAATATTTTCTAAATATGTTAATATAATAGTTTTTAGTGCTCTGTCGTGGATGTAGGATGAAAGTATAACCCATGTAATCTTGTGTGTGAAATTTACTTTTCCTATTTCATTTTCATTTAATGTTTGAGTGTGAGTTTGTTTATAGAGTGTGTGAGTGATGTGATGTAGTGTAGTGGTTGGGATCCAAGTCCTCCTATATTTTGGTACTCTAAGATTAGGGTAAAATTATGTTGGTTCGAATACAAATGCACAGAACCTCAAACGTATATGGTATTCTGGTGGTTTATAGGTTTCATCTTCTGGTGGTTGTATGATCGATCATTTTTCCAAGACAAAGAACATATATTAAGGATTATTATCATAATATCTAGATGTTCTCATCATATCAATAAATTTTTATAGCCTCTAAATGCAACATGTATTCTAAATACATTTCCATATATATAATGTTTTTAAAAGTAACATTACTATCATAGTAAGCGAAAAAAATGTATAAATCAATATATATACATTTAATAGTAATATAAGTACATATATAAGTTGGGTTTAGGGAATAAACTCTCATAACACTCCCACTTTCACTTGAGTTAACTATTAACAACTCTCAATTTGTTACCACTCATTATAGATTCATACTTCTACTAAGATATGGATTTATTCAAGGGGTTTGTTGCATTATCCACTATGTCTACTTTATTAACTATTACATCACATATTGGAGTAAAATAACTAGAGATATGAAACATCCATTCTATATTATTTTCCCTTGGGTGTGACCTTGGATCCTTGGTAAGTACTACAGTTGTAGTATTATCGTAGTATAATATAATAGGTACTGCACTTATTTATACATTACCAAGATCTGAGAAAAATCAAAATATCCATATCGCTTCCTTAGCTACATCAAAAGTTTCTATATACTCATATTCAACTATGAATTCAGAGAACACATTTTACTCTGAGCTCCTCCATCTCACTAATTTGGTATTCTGGAATAAATCATAGCATGACCATGAAGTAAGATCGTTGTGATTTGTATGGAATCTAGAATTAGTGTATCCCTCTCACCTGTATCTCCTTATATCCTCTACACCTAGAAAATATCCTTTTTTCATCTCATGTACTTTAAGATAGTTTTAACTACTACCCATTTCATTTCTACAAGATTATCTTGATATCTTATCACATTATTAAAGCATAGGTAACATCAAACTTAGTACGTATAATACCATAAATGATAGATCATGTTATTTAAGCATAAGGAGATATACTCATTATATTTATCTCTACCATGTTTTTTTATGAATTTTCTTTGAGATATTAATTTCATATGACATTGGTAAAAATTCTCTCTTATACTATTCCATATTGTAAATTTTTATTACCTTATCATTTCACATACTTTGATTTATCCTAGTAATCCATTGAGATCTATCTAGATAGATTTCGATCCTTGGAATATAGGATTCTTTTCCTAATAATTTCATGGAGAAGGATTTATTTAACCAAGACTTAACTGATTGTAAGACTTTCACTTCATTTACCATTAATAATATATCATTTACATATAATACTAATAAAATGATGGCACTCCCACTAACCTTCATATAGACACATGGATCGCATAAATTTTTAATGAACCCAAATTTTTTATTTCATAGGACCATAAAGGATTTTCTCAACCACTAAGGGGGAGGATTAGTGTAAAAGGTGCAATGAGATATTTTCCTCCCATTTCCTCCCTTTTACACTAGTTACCCATGTTTCTAGTTACTGTATGGGTCTCATAAAGATCCCAAAAGTAATAATGATATTGACGAATACATAAGGGAGATTTAACACACATAAATTCAAATGATTTTATGGTTCAAAAAATCCTTTTCGTCAAGTGATTACATCCTTGTGGAATCACCAGTTTACATACAAATGACTTATTCACCATTTTATAATCAATTATGAATGAATAAAAATATAGGAAAAATAATAATATCCTTGAAATTATATAATAATTTAATATAAAAATATTATTTTAATAAAACAATAATAAGAAAACAATCCAGCATGTGTGATCCTTCCTCCATTTTCCTCGAGTGTCTCCTTGGACTAGGTGTACACCCATGTTCTTCTCTTAAGACAAACCAATATGGATAGACCTTTAATGAGTTATTCTAATAAACTATAACATAAATTTTATTCTATTCTATTTAACTACATGAATGATCTATTTATATAGATATTTTAAATCATTATATCCTCAATGGAAATCTTGATCAAACTATGAGTCCCTTAAATCGTCACATTTCTTCATACAATTACTTTTTTATTTCATGAGTCAATATCATCTAGTTTAATATTTTAGTTTCTTATTTTGAATCAATTTTCTTCCCTAACAGATATGGAATGTGATTTCGGTATGGATTTTAATAAACAAGATTATTTCATGATTCTACAAATCATAGTTCAATGCATGATGTTGTGACATGGTATACTCCTTCAAGATGCAAGCTTCAATCAAACACTGGATACAAAAATATTAACTAAAATATCTCTTCCAATATCTCATAATATCCACTAAATATGACATTTTAATTTTTAAACGATCATATATCTTATGGAATGGACTCTATATATCCACATGAGGTTGCCTCAAGTTTTGACATATCCAGACCTCCATGGTATGATAACTCCATGAATTCTAGAACCACCACTTATTATAATTACTTCTATAAAAATAATTATAATGTGATGCATTTAGATACACTAATTCAGGTTTAATACTTATAGAACCATCAAGCTAATGGATTTTTGTTGGTGTATCCTCTTCTATTGTGAAATAGTCTATTTTACCTCATCTGGCCCTATGGAATGATCCATTTTATTGTACCACAATATCTCCTCATTCTAAGATAATAAATACATCAATTTATCATGTCGGTATTTACAACATATTCGAATCATCTTTAATTACTTGTAGAATTAATCATGGTATAATCCACATGTTTTTGATGTAATTATATTCATGTAAGATTAAATCTCTTCTCACGTCAGATTAAGTTAGTGGTTCCATCATCATGTGTAAGATAAACTCATTATAATAAAAATAATTATCATGGTGTGAACAATAATCCATAGAATTATAATTTTTTCAAATAATTAAACTCATTAATGTAAAATATTAAATCAATATTGTTATGGTGTGTTCATCATTATTAATGTCTTGATTTAATCATCCTCAAAAAAATCATCTCAACTTTAACTCCTTCAGGATGTGGTTAATACAACTATGGAATAATCAATCTAAGAAACAATTAATTATTCTTCTAAATAAGGTGATTAAAACACAATGATCTCCCGTATACCATGATATTCTCCAACATATTTAATTCTTTAATTAAAATACACTACATCTACTTCAGACTCCTCCTACATCCATAATGTTCTATAATCTCCTTCATGATGCTACAAAAATCATCTCAAGATCCTCCATTCACTATAAACCTTAAAATTCATCTTTAATATCTTTGAAAATGTTATAATATATGTGATTTATTAATATTTATTCCAATCACAAATACATCTTCTTCAAGATTGCCTAAAAGAAAAAAATAAAAGAGTTCTTCATGATCTAGTTAAGGCATATTATTTTCGATGACATGCTTCCAAAATAGATCTATATAACTTTTTATGAATCTTATAAGTGGTTCAACCAAGGAGAACAGTAGACTCAAACTTATTAATTAATATTTTTATATATCATTTAACTTGATCCCATAAACATCCATTAGAGATTCTAAAATATCTAATACTCTTCTTTTAAGGATATAATCCTCCATTCATGAATCATAAACTCAACTTATATTGGTCATATTTCTTGAAAAAAATACCTCATGGTGGTTCTTTTGGTTTTATTGTGTTTTTTGAAAAGGTTTGAGGTTCTTAAAAAGGATTGTTGTAAAAGAAGGCATTAAGAGTGAGCATGAATGTATGATCACATGGAGCGCAAGATGTCTGGTCTCATGGAGTGAAAGATACATAATTTGTAGAAGCATGAGATGTCACATATTACGGAGGGTGAGATTTATAATCTTGTAGAGGGTGAGAGGTATAATCTTGTGGAGGGTGAGATGTCTAATCTTTTGGATGGTGAGTTGTCTGATCTTGGGGAGAGAGAGATTTATAATCACATAGAGGGAGATATGTTTGATCTCACAGAGGGAGAGATGTCTAATATTGCATAAGGCAAGATGTTTGATCTCAATAGGGGTGATATGTATGATCTCATTCAGGGTAAGATTTATGATCTCATAGAATGTGATATGTATTATCTCATAGATCATGATATTTATGATCTCATTAAGTTCAAGATGTATTATCTCACAGAGTGTGAATGTATGATATCACATAGCATGAATGTCTAATATCATATAATGTGAATTTATGAACTAATCTCATAATGCACCACATGATTTTCAGAAGATATCATATTGGTATTATGTAAAGAACTTGAAGACATTTCATGATTGTCAGGGGATCTCATGGAGAGATCATGAGATTTACCTGAATACATCACATGACTGTAATATGATCTTGTGGATATATCATGTGAATCGCCTAAATACAACATGTGATTTTCATAGGATATTGTGAAAAGATCATGAGGACAACTTAAAGACACTACATGATTATCAAAGGGTCTCACAGAGAGATCATGTGAATAACATGAAGACAAGGAAGCTAGAAACAATAGAGGTATCTCATGGTCATTCAAAATCACACAACCACATGATTTTATTTGGATCTCAAGATGGTGTCATGTGAAGAACTAGAATACAATGGCGCATTCCACATGATTTTCTTTGGATATCATGATGGTATCATGTGAAACACATGATGGTATCTTGTGAAGAGCTAAAAGATAATATCTCTGACCAAATTATTATCATTTTATATCATTATGAGATCATGAAACTCACTCAAATACAATAAATATGATCACATGAATCACTTGAGAAATTAAAAAATTGATCATGAAAAGTACTTATGGAATGTGGAAAGTGATCATATGAAGCTATCACATGAATCACATGATACCGATTGTTGAGTCGGTAAAATAGGAAACTGTTCATGATTTTTGGAGTTAAGGTGGTGTAATTTTTCCTATAAATAATCAATAACCCATCCATAATAGGTGGTGATGTTTTTCTTAAAAATTTTATTTGAAGAAAATTTCAAAGAAGGTATTTAATATTAAGAGAAGGAGTATACACAATTGACATCACTTAAGTGTTTCTCATTATCAAAATTAAGTCTTACACTAGAGTCATGAGATCTATGTGATCTAAATAAGGTCTTGTGATCCATATGAACTGAATAAGATCTCTAAATATATATGAAAATAATAAGATCTCACAATCTGTATGATCTAAACAATGCCTCATGATCCACATGAAATGAACAAGGTCTCTTGAAGGGATCTCATAGAGGAGTCTCATGCTAGGGTTATAAGCCAAGATCTCGCGCAAGGGTCTCACACTAAGATCTTACATAAGGGGTTACGCACTAGGATCTCACTAAGAGGTTACACTCTAGGATCTCACACAAGGGGTTATGTGCTAGGATCTCACGCAAGGGGTTTCACACCAGGATCTCATGCCTGGGTCTCACACCAGGATCTCGTGCAAGGGGTTATGTGCTTGGATCTCACATAATAGGTTACATTCCAGGGTCTCATATGTGGTTAACAAGATAGTTTATTACACAAAGAGATACGTTAAAACATTAATTTGTGAGAAATATCATTTTCATGTATAAATTCATAATAAGAATAAGAATACAAGGGATCTGAACCATTTGACAATACTTGCAAAAAGTGTTTATTTATTGCTATACCCAAGGTAATGAAAGAAAGAATTGTAATCTCTTGAAGGTCCTTCCAAAGTGGTGAGTAGTTTCCATGATCTCTTATGTAAAGGTTATACTTGAGGTAAAATTTGGATCAAGGTTATGAAAGAGCATGTGAAGTTCAAAGGAACCCATCATATATTTGGTGCAACTCTCAACAATAGAATATATTATTATTTGGATTACATTACAATATTTTCCCATATAAATTAGTGATTATAATATGCAAGTGTGAGGGAAGTGATCCTAGGGAGATACTTCATCTACACCAAATATTGTAAGGGTAGTGATCCTAGACATGAGTGACCTAGCCTAAACCAACACCAGTTCACTTTAGTGGATGTGGTATATTGGAAAATTTTCTTTTAATGATCTTTTCACGTAGCCTAATGAGGGTGAACCAATTAAAAATATGTGTTTCCTTGTGATTTCTTTCTTTATTTACTTTCTTTGCATCATCATTAGATAAAGTTGGAAAGGATGAAATCAATATAAATAGGAAAGATCAAAATAAGTGACCCTAATAATAAAGAGGTCAATATCTAGTGGGGTAAGAAGAATTTTGAAAAGAATATACATAACCTGATTCACCCCCCCCCCCCCCCCTCAGGTTATCTAATACCCTTTTGTGTCTAACACTTCTCATGTATTTATATTCTAAAAAATATAACATTTCATGCACATATAATTCTCCCAAAAATATATCACACTACTCAATGTATTCTAAATCTTGTATGTTCCAAATCATCTTGTGTGAATGATGTCATCAACTATAAATAATAAAACCAACATGAGATGATAATTTGAGTCTCTAAACAATATCAAAATCCTTAATTTATTTCAAATCCAATATGTACCAAATCATCATGTGTGATTGGTGACATCAACTATTAATAACAAATCAAATATAAAAATACAATATGAGTTATTTAGGGACATTATCTTCATGATAAGCCTCATCACATCATTATGAAAAAAAATACATTCTAGGATCGTGGTTCCAACTTTAATCCATAAATGGATCTCTATAACTTTTATACTTTATTTTAATTCGTATACATTATAAACCATTTTTTGTGTCATGTAGACATCTTCAACCAACTTCTAATTCAAGAATGAAGTTTTGGAATCCATTTTAAAAATATCATAATCATGGAAAAGTACAATTATAAGAAATATTATAATATATTTTATAATTTTAACTGGTGAGAAAGTTTCATCATAGTTAATTCCTTGAATTTTTTGGAAATCCTTTTCAAACAATCATTATTTATAGGTATTTACTTAATCATCCATGGCCATATTTTTATTGAATACCCATTATCACTCAATAATTTGTATGTTGACTAGTGGGTCTAACAAAGTATAAAGTTCAATTTTACACATGGACTTCATTTCAAAATCCATGGATTCTTTCCATTTAGCAGTATTTTTCCATATACTACTTCTAGGTTGGTAATAAGTTCGTTTTTCTCAAGGAATAATGTGTAACCTGACTCGGTGACAAGAAAATCATATCCCTCTAATTTTCTAACCTCTCTTATAAATCTATATTGTACTTTTTTCTCAGGGGATTATTTTCCTCCCATTACATACTTTTGATTTTGTACCTATATCATATATTTTTCATCTGGATCTTCAACTTTATCAAATTCAATCTTACTCCCACTATTTTGGAATTTTTTTCTTTTCTATAAATACAGAATCTCTTTTCCATAATAACTTTTATATCTTAAGGTTTATATAAGTGATATCATTTAGTTTCATTAGGATAACCTATAAAGTTTGTCTTCATGCTTTGAGATGCTAGTTTGTTATTTGGTATAACCTTAACAAATGCCAAGAATCCCATACATGTATCTGTGAAAAACTGGGTTTCTTTTTATACCATAACTTATATAGAATCCCATCCATAACTTTTGATGGTACTCATTTTAGTGTATATTCTAATTCATTAATGGATATCCCCAAAAGGATAAAGTAAAGGTTACATGATTCATCATTGATTTGATCAGGTCTACAAAGGTATGATTCCTCCTTTAAGAAACATCGTTCCACTAATTTTTATAAATAGAGAGTGAGATACGATACTATCCCACACTTCTTCCATGATTAAGCAATTGGTGATTTAGATATCGCAAGTATGTTGAAAGTCTCTTTGATTATCCACATTATCACCCATAGTTCAAATATAGATGTACTGAAATACATTTGAATCTTCTGTAGATGATCTAAATGGTTCCCACTTCAAATTCTTTAAGCAACGATCACTAGTGACAAGTGTAATGTGCCAATGTCTTTAAATAAAACCAGGTAGCATTTCAATTTAGATTTCATATATATTTAAATTACATGTTATCCTATTATTGATAACTAGGTAATATTATTATGAATTTCAAGTTAAAACATTGATACGATGTGAAAATTTTAAATTTCCCTACTTCCACACTTCTTCGGAATACCCAATACCAAAATAAATATCTATAAATATCTATAAATATATATACACACAAATACATGTAATTATATATATACATTTATATATTTATATATTTATATACATATATATACACACCCATGAAATATATATACATATATTTAAATATAGATATATGTAAATATATATTAATAAAATACATGCACACACATATAAATATACATAAAAACATATAATTATATATCAATATATATATAAATATACAAGTATATACACACAAACATACACACACACACACACACACACATATATATATATATATAAACACAAATACATGTATACATACAGACATATACACATACATACACACATATATCCATATAAATATCTATAACTATATACACACACACAATATATATATATATACATATAAATATATATAAATATATATATGTATGCACACACACATAAATACGTGTATATATATATATATTCACATATAAATATCTATAAACATATAAATATGCATTCACATGTAAATATAAATAAATACATACATATATATATATACTGATACACACATATAAATATCTATAAATACACACACAAATAGTATATAAAAATATATATATAAAAAGATAAATACATATAATATTTATAAATATACACACACATAAATTTTCAAAAATACATATAATTATACAAAAATATTTATAAATACATATAAGTATCTATATATAAAATATATAAATATATATGATATATATAAGTATTTATATATATTTAATATATACATATATAAGATATATATGTATCTATCTATATATGTATATATTTATATATTTATGTATTTATATATTTATATATTTATATATTTATATATTTATATATTTATATATTTATATATTTATATATTTATATATTTATATATTTATATATTTATATATTTATATATTTATATATTTATATATTTATATATTTATATATTTATGTATTTATATATTTATGTATGTATATATTTATATATATATATATTAATGACTATAAAGTATTGATTACTTGTTAACTATTATTGATATATATATATATAATTATATGTATATTAAGAATCAATAATTTCTAATTACTAATAATGTAATTATTTAATTAACTATTAAATTCTTAATTCTTAATTCTTAATTCTTAATTCTTAATTCTTAATTCTTAACAATAAATTATTAAATATTTTGTTTTATCGTTAATATATGTGCATACATAATTTATTTACTAATTATTATTTATTATTAATATAAATATGATTATGTTTTTATCTATAAATATATATATATATATATATATATAAATAAAAATATAAGTGTATAAATTAATTATTAATATAAATATCCTGGTGTTCCTCAACCCATCCAATGAAACCCGTGAATGAATTAGGGTTCCATAGACCTCAAGTATGCCTCCTTGTATACTATAGACTATTGAATAATGATGAGGATCTAAGAGGTGATTGTGGGGAGACCGTACCCTTTAAAATAAAAATAAAAAATTGTAAAATTAGTGATAAATAAAAAAAAATAAAATTTAACAACAAAAAAACCAAACATACTAATTCTCAAACAAAATTCATACATACATGGTCATACCAATCGCACAAAGGAACCAGATTCCCTGTGGGATAATCAAATATACACATAGACCAAAACAAACAAAAATAAGAAAGTACCACAAGGCATCGAAAATCTACTCGACCTATATTCACTATATCAACACACAACCAGCTACCTAGGTATTTATTGTACCTTCATCTACCAAATTCTAGAGGTTGATCCATTATGTCCACTTTATACACATGAGATAAATTCTAAATGAGTCATGAGGTTCCTGTGTAGAATGGTTAGTAAAACACTCAATGGGCCTCCATCGGTGGTTCCCCTAATTGACATCCACATATATATAACTATATACAAGGAATAATGTATGAGTAAACCAGAACAACACACACTAATTCTCAAGTCGTGGTTAAATAAACTGCAGATGGCCCTTTCCAATTCCTGGATCAACTTCCTAAATACTTCCCATACACATCAATCTTATCAATACCCCAACCACTGATCATGGACACCACCCAATTTTCATGGCCACCTATGGATTATCCCTCATCCATCTTGGTGATCAACATCATCATCCTATGTCGATCAACTATGGGGGATGCCACCAAGAAATGAGTTTTACAAACTACCTCATGGTCCTAGCCTTGTGTTCACATGACCCCAAATGGCCTCATCCCCATGGTAAGTGGCATCACTATCACCCTATGTCCACAACTCAATGAATGTCTTTCCCCACTATATTCACTTGAAATCAACATCACCCCATATGTTCCATCAGAAACACACATCGACACCATGTATTGAGTACCACCCATTTCCAATTTAATGTTCATACTAAGTACACACATGAATCACTAACTCATTGACCCTTGAATATCAATGTAACACCAAAAACAAACCATATCTACATAATTTTACCATAGACTACCCTAGTTTGACAATCGAATGCCTAAGTTTCTCTTGATTTCTAGTCACTCTTACAACCCTACCCACACCTGCAATCACATGAATCATATACATATATAAACCATAGATATAGCTATAGACACAAAAATATTATCTATAAGAACCTTCTCAAAAAATATTGTGACCTGATTTGATGCTGAATTGAAGAAATATAAAAATATAATATAAACCCATTGTTTGGGAAGAACCAACAAAATATAAAAAAAATAGTGTAAGAAAACATTAATAGATTCTATTGGGTAGATATACTTATAGGTGGATACTCCCGAAGACCAACTACATGAAGAACTAGTTTGAATCGGTTGAAATCCCTCACATGGGAGTAGAGAGATCGGGATATGAATTAGGGAAAATCCCCCTGGATGATTGTCAAAAATGAGATCAAATCCCTTATTTAATATTCAATAAATTTAAATTTAAAAAAATAGACCCAAGCCCCATCACATCATAACCTCACTACTTAGGGTACAATGATTTAGTTAAACCCACCTCATAGGGTGGCCCATTGGGACATGGTGTAACATATTTACCCCATCCATAACCAATAATCTAACTACACCAACTTGGGGTCTCATTACAATGTTACCCATTGGGCTTATAGCACAACACCCTTAGTAATCAGGGTCTCATGGTGAAACCCCATGTGTTGTGATATAATCCAATTAAATGCCATATATCTTAATCTTACTCCAAACACATATATTTTTACATGAAACTCGTCAATCCATAAACCCCATGGTTGTGGTGTGGTTCTCAGCTATCCCAAACTTTTTTAATATGATATAATCCCCCAATATGATGCAATATCCTATGTTGTAGTGTGTTTTTTAACTAGTATAGAATTTTCCCCCAAAGATCGAGTTAACTTCTTAAGACTAAAATATCAAACTACTTTGGGACCCCTGATACCTCATCTAGGTTAAAATACACACTATTAACTGAATATCTGACCCAAATTACCTCACTTTAATACTTAGGTCATTATAAAATCCCCACCATACAACATCTCAACCCCAACCTCTTTATGGAAATAAAACTAATTATACCTAACCAAAATAGGAATATCATACTCACCTCAACCACAAAATTTCTATAAGATTAAAAACTCATCCATATCTTTATTTTTTGGGGTAAATAACTCTAGTGGACTGATTACTTCCATGGAAATTCACACTATTGTAATCCCCCACCAATTCATTCTTCAATATACCTGCTTAATGTAAAAAAGGTATTATACCCTCTATCACCCTAGAACACACATGTTCCAACCATAAAATATCATCATATCACATCACACTCGATGATTTAACCTAAAACCACACCTGGTTGACCCATTTCATAGATAACACACATTCTTTACCTATATTCATCATGAAAAAAACAAAACCATGTATTCTTAGTTTGCCTATAACTTTTATTGGCTCATAAAAATGCACTAGGAAGGTTAACTTGATCACATGAAACTTACCCAAATCTCTACCTACTGATGTGTGACCACCCTATGGTGTCATACTTAGTATTTTCCACTACCTCAAATACTTGTTACCCTTTTGGTTTCTATATCCTGTAGGCATAGATGAACTCTAGTTCCTTCTTGGATACACAGATCTTAGTCCAACCACTTATGCGGAAGTATAACCTGATTCGTATCCTCCATTTTCCTATAATGATATCATGAATAACCTCTTTATATTTCCCATCTATCCACATGCTTGGAAATCCTTCTAAGGCCAGTCATGTTGAGCTCGAAAATTCTCTATATTCTCACACTAGAAACATTTCATAGATGACCAACTCTAAGGTGGAAATAATAACCCCCTACTCTAACCAACCAACTGGGTCTTTTCATATCCCTACTTTGGCTACCCATAGTTCCCCTATCTGATCCATCGAAGAATGAATAGTTATGTTCACCCCCATCACTCATGTTTTTCTCTACTATCAATGCCCAATTTACTACCTTAGAAAATAAAATCATCCTAAATATATTTTCAAGAACTATATTTTCTTATTGAATTATATCCTAAAAAAATCATACATTGAAAACCTCATTCCCAATCACGGTTAGTGAAAAATTATGAAAATCTATAAACCTTTTAGTATAATCTATAGTATATTCCTCTTCTTATATCAAGTTCCTGAATTCCTAGTCTTTATCTTCCCTCAATTTCAAAGGAAAGAAGATCTCAAATAACATTATATCGAAGTCCATCCATGTCATCCCCCATGAATAGATATCTAAATCTATACATAAATTATCATTTCACTAGTCCTCTAATAATATATATCTCTAGTTTAACCCTCTACCCTGGAGGTATCTCAATTTGATCAAATATAGTTTATATTCTCTTGATCCAATACTCCACTGCCCAGGGTCTACTGTATCCCTAGAATAAAGGAGGATGTTGTGACTAGAACTTTGTATTAAAGTATGTTATAAACGATTTAACTCTTTTATTCCCCTGTTATATGATCTATATTACCCACACTAATCTTTCCCTGATATAATCATCAAATTACATCCCCAACTCAAATTCTTACTCGAACTTCCTTGGCTCCCTTAGAACCTCTACATATAGAATATGCTCGTCTCTTCCCTCAGGGGTTGAAACCTACTCGCACCTCTATGAAACCACATCTACACCATCCTAATGCTCCAATGGAGGCTATAGAGGTGGAATATCACTAAAAGATGAATACCATATATATAATGTATTATATATCATAGATGGGGGGAATCATGATAAGTAGGGTGTCCAACTAGTTCATACACTCCCCTACTCGCATCCCAGGCCTCATACCATCCATCGTCATGGTCCCACCTACCTAAGAGAGGGTCAAGAACAAATTACACCCAAGAAGGATCAACACAACTGATAGTTTAAAAATATTATCCTTTCTGGTTTAATTGAGTAGAATACCACTAAGTGACTATGCAATAAAACATTTTACAGTATTTTTTTACATATTAAATAATTGGACCCTTCATTTCAAGAACCACGTAACTAAAAACATACATGAATATGTATGTCATGAGAGAATTATGTACCCAAAATTATGTATGATACATGCTACCTCTTTCCTTTGTAGAACAATAGTTACACCATAAATCTTGTAACTATCAAATACATATCACTTTCAGAAACAAAAAATTAATAATTATGAAAACTAAAACAACATCCCAAACCCATTTAATGTGGGTATTCACTATATTGAGGTTAAATACGCCCCTATATAAATATGTTTTCAAGTATCTTCCATCATAAACCTCTAACTACCATTTCTAAATAACAATTATAACAACCTTCTTGGAACCATATTATGGAACCATCACTCTGATACCAATTTGTAGCATTCCCTTACCTAAACAACCTAACCCTTGATTGAAGCAAGGTTCCATAGACCTTAGTCATTCCTACTCATCTTCCAGAGGCTGAAGACTAGTGTTTAGGGTCTAATTGGTTATCATTGGGAGACTCTTCTCTCAAAAATAAAAATTAAATAGTGTATGAGATTATAAATAGTTTGAAATAGAATTTAATAATGGAAACATCCAAGAATACAACATGATATTACAAAATGCATACATACAAGTTTATACCAATTAATTTAAGGAATTGGATCACTCACAGGCTAGTTTGATATAAAAATAGACAAAAATAAATAAATAAAGTATCTACCATAAAATATAGAAAATATACCCAAACCATCTTCACAATATCAACACAAAACTAGCTACCCATGTGTCTATCACACCTATATCCAATAAACCATAAAAGTTCAGACATTATCCTTTCCTGATGCACAGAACATAAAGTTTGCATGCATCCTAAAGGGCCCATGGAGGGTGATGAGTACAAAACTCTATATTCCTTCACTAGTGATTTCCCTAATATACATCCTCATGTGTATAACTATCTACCAGGCATAATGTATGAGTAAATCAGAACAATACACATTAATTCATGAGTAATAGTTTAATAACCTACTGATATCTGTTTCCAGTTCTTGGCTCAATAACATCATTAATTCACATTCATGATGATCCTATCAAGCCCTAACTATATGATAACAAACACCACATAATTCTTTTTTCCACCTTCAAAATATCCATCCTTCATCTTGTTTATTAGTATCACCATCCTATGAAACTCAAATGTAGATAATCCTATAAAGAAACAATCATCCAAACCCACCTCATGGGCCTTTTATTTTGTTCACATGATCCCAAAAAAAACTCAACCCCACAGTGAGAAGTATCCCAATTACCCTACAAACAAAACTCGATGAACCTTCATTACCACCATATTCACTAGTGATCAACACCACCCAAAATGATTTATTAGTAACCTATGTCTCCACCATGTCTTGAGTTCCACCCATTTATTTAAAATTAATTCCATGAAAACACATAAACTATTGTCTCATTATACCTCATATATCAAAGTCATACATGAAAACACCACCACAAAATTCCAACATAGGATACCCTTGGTCAACTCCCCTAGACATTAGAGACCTATTTTGGTCCTAATTCCTAGTCTCGCTCACAACACTACACACACCTACAATCACACGATGCATATATATATATAGTAAAGATATTGAAGGGCCCCCAACCTCATACTTAGATGACCCTTCTCATAGATTCTTATCATGAACCAGACTAGATACCCTAGTTCCCTATACCCAATCTCACACTGACATAACCTGAAGTTCATTCCTAATATCCATGAGTTGGTGACTAGCACCTAGAATTATACAAAATGAAAGTGGGAATTAATGTTCCACAAACCCAACAGAAGATAGATAAAAAATTCAGTATTCATACAAGAAAAACTCCACAATGAGAAATGTACCAAGATTCAAATAGGCATAAACAGTCCAAAGTGAAACCACAAAGTACCAGAAAATAGGAAAAAAATACAAGTCTCAATGGACACAACTCTTCATGCCCAATTATCAACAACCAAAACCACCTCCAAGTAGCTCTTTAACCTTTCTCAGACCTGAAAGAAGATAATCTACAAACACTTAAAGTCACAAGTAAGGTTTGATCTAAAGTATAGTAGGGTATCACCAAAGATTCCATAATAATATTACATATTTAATTAACCAAATAGTGCTTTCAATTTTAAATAAATAGGAATGGTAGTTCAAAATTATATTTAAAAAAATCATGATTTACGTTTTAAAAGATAGAAATAATTTAAATAAATTGATTAATAAAAAAAAATTATAAAACAATTTATATAATTTTACAAGGAATGGTAAACCAGTTTACAACCAGTGGCATATATTTCAAATACAAACAATGAGAAACATGGTCAGTTGCCAAGAGGTATGATAGTTATTGGCTACAAGATCCTCGCACACTAGAACGTGAATCACAACAATATGTGTATACAGATGTCAATCTAACACTGATCAAATAGGACTCATCACTATCCATTTAGGGATGTGACCTACTACACTAGGTTTTATTTCAACTAAAAAACATAAAAAGAGTGATATCCTAATAACTCACTAACTATCTAGGCTTTTAGGTGATCTAATAATAACCAGTGATGGGAAATTTATTTTAAAACTATTCAAAATGAAATTCAACTCATTTCCCCATTTCAAACATGCCAATTTCCATTAAAAAATCAATATATTGGTTTTTAATCAAATTGTGCATTTTTCAAGATAAAACCATTGGGTTTCAACCAAAATCATTTTAATAAATTTTAGTCAAATAAAAATTTTAAATCAATTACATAATCAATTTCAAAATTTAAATCCCATAATTTAATTTAAATAATTTCCATCAAATTTCAAAATCAACCCTAATCTAATGGAATTGGTAATTATTCCCAATTTCATGCCAAACCCAATTTAAAATCCCAAAATCAATGGAATTAGGTTTTTAATAAACCAATTGGAAGAAGAAAAAAATTAAATTGAACAATTTAACTTAAATCAACTAGTTTAGGGTCAATCGAATTGGACATCATAAATGGAACCACCTACCTCGAGATCACAAGATCTCAAAACACAAAGCCCTAATCGAGAAACTATAACGAATAAATTCATAAATGAGGATCCAATAATCAAACCTAGATTCAAGATCTGAACCAATAGGTATTAGTTCCTCCAACAACATGGTGATCTATAAAACTAGTGATGAAATAGGATAGAGTAGGATAAATAGAACGGGAGTAAGAAACTGACCCAAAGAGATCGAACATCGTTCACCTAGCTTCGATTAAATTATAGAGGGTGTAGAGGGGAAAAACTATTATTTGGAAATTATAAGGAAGAAGAAAATGTAATACGGTTGTTCTAGACCATTGGAAACTTAAAATGAGGGTTTTGAGGTTTTAAAATTAATTTTTGGATTAAGGAAATCTTGTACGCACAATTTCCTGGGCAGGGTTACATGGTTAGACAAACCATGTGCCCTAACTGTGCACCCATTTTAATGGGGTTTCATGGTCTCTCCTTAGTGGGAACACAGTTTTTCAAAACATGTTCTATCTATGAAAACCCCCACTCTTTTGGTTTTTCTTTTTTCCACTAAGAGGACGCATGCGTTGGGAAAATTGTGCACCAACCATGCACAGCCAAGAAACTTTCAAAATTTTCCAAAATTTCACATGAATCACCCTTAAATGAAACCCAACCAAATCATGATCAAAATAGAGGTTTAGGAATACCTGAAAACAGTAACATGATGTTAGAAACTCCCCACCATAGGAACTTTATGTCACCAAAATTCATGTTAAGAAGCTTCCGTGTCAAAAATATGTGGTCACTACTCTCTCATTAGTGACTCCCTATCTCATGTCTCATGAGTATCAAAACCATGCTACCATGGTACTAAAACTAAAGGTATAATCCTCCCATGATGTACCTTGGTTTTATAATCAACTATCCTAAATGGATGCTTAGTCACATATAAATCAGGTTCAACCTCAAGATCACTTCAGTTTAGAACATGAGATGGATAAAATAGATAATTTCGAATATGAGATACATAGAACACATTATTTATCAATATCAGTTGTGGTGGAAGTTATAATTGGTAATAAACTTTCCCCACTATCTCAATAATCTCAAAATGTCCCAAAAAATGAGGATAAATCTTTCCTTACCTTCCAAGTCGTTGATGACCCAAACGGGGTGAAACTTTAAAGAACACCAAGACACCAACTAAAAATTACAATGGTCTATGGTGAAGATCAGTATAATAATTATACTGGATCTATTTCATCAACATTCTATGATGAATTAGTTAAGTATTTATTGTCACCTCTTGAAGAAATCTCAGTCCGACCAAAAACCTTTCACTAATCTCCGACCAAAAAAATTGATATTTGTAGGTATGTCCATACAATGCCTCAAAAGGAGTAATTCAGATCGTGGACTAGTAACTATTATTATAAGAAAACTCAAACATCCCCATATGGTAATCCCACACCCCACTAAAATCAAGAACATGGGTTCGGATTATATCCTCATAATCTTTATAGAATTTTTTTTCTGACCATCTATTTTTGAATGGTATGACATGCTCAAACGGACTTGAGATCCTAGTGACTCCTAAAGGTTTCTACAAAAGTGAGAAGTGAATCAGGGATCCCTATTAGAGACTATAGCAAAGAGAGCTCCATGTAAATAGACAATCTATTTCACATAGAGATTTCCCAACTGCTCAAACATGGATGTATAGTGAATGGGTATAAAGTGAGAAAGTTTAGTCATCCTATCAATCACGACCCATATAATATTATTATTTCTCTCGGTATGAAGCAACCCAACCACAAAGTCTATAGAGATCTCATCCTACTTACAATTAGGAACTCGAATTGGTTGAATAAAACATGAAGGTTCCTAGTGCTCAGCCTTTACATGTTGGCACGTATAATATTGAGAGAAAAGATCAGCAACACCCTGTCTCATACCTCGACACCAGAATCATTACAAAATGTCATAGAACATGTCCTTGGTTCATGGGTTCACATCCCTTTGGGAATTATATAAATCCCCCATTACATCTTTCCTTAATTATAACAAAATAACAAATCATCTCTGATAGCATATAATTACCTTAGTGGAGAATAAGTAGTCAGGAACGATCTCCCCAGCATAAAGAGAGTCTCAAATGCTAAGGAACTCATCATCAAGTGGTTGTTTCTAAATAATCGTCTCAATAAAAGTGGAGGTCAACTAAACACTGGACAAATCAACATCATCCCCCAATTCCCATACTCCAATATGAAACTATGAAAAAAGAGCTATCAAGTTCCATTCTTCTAATGATTCCTTGATGGCTTGGGTTGAAAGTTTCTAGCTGAAATCATCCACTATGACATTCCATTTTCCTGAGGTATAGGTGATTCAAAAGTTAAAATATTTTAGGTATTCCACCCAAAAACTCTGTAAAATATTCAAAATCTTTTTGAGATATGATATAACTCAAGCTCTTCTGGTCGAAATAAACGGTAAACCTTTATCTGAAAAGTTAATATCAACAGCTCTTAAGTGTGTGCATCGCAGCAGCAAGTTCAAGGTAATGGGTTAAAAAATTATTCTTGTGTGGCCTAAGATGATGATATCCATAAGAAAATACATGGTCACCATTCATAATTAAACCGTCTAAACCTGAACCCAATGCATCACAGAAGACCACATAGCCCTACTCGGCCTTAGGAATAGTCAACACCAACACAGTAGTCAAAATATGTTTCATATCGACAAAATAATTCTGATATTTTTCATACCAAACAAACTTTAATCCCTTCTAAGTTATACCAGTCATCATAGAATCCAAATTTGATAAGTCCTTAATGAATTAGTGATCATACCAATCTAGAACCAAGAATCTCCAAATCTCAAAAACATTTTGGGGTTGTTCCCATTTCATAATATCCTTCACCTTTTTAGGATCAACAGAAATACTATGTTTTGAAACCATGTATCCTAATAAAATAAATTCTCAGATCTAGAAATCACATTTTGATAGATTGGCATAAATTTGGTGATTTCTCAAAAATTATAGAACTAATATCAGATGATGCACATGATCCTCCTTAGATATAGAGTAAATGAGGATTTCATCCAAAAATATTACCACAAAGTTATTAAGATACTCATGGAAAATCTTTTTCATTAAATTTATAAATACTGTAGGATCATTGGTTAAACTAAATGGTATGACAAGGTACTCATAATGGTTTTACCTAATCCTGAAGGTGGTTTTTTGAATGTTAGATTCTTTTATTCTCAACTAATGGTAACCAGACTGAAGATAAACCTTTTAGAACCACTTCACCCATTTCAACTGATCATACAAATCATCAATCTATGTAAATAGATACTTTTTCTTTACTATAACTTGATTGAGTTTTTGGTAATCAATACACTGGCGAAGTGAACCATCATCTTTCTTAGAAAATAGAACTGGCACCTCCCAAGGATACACACTTGGTTGTATAAATCTTTTCTATAGAATATCATCCAACTGAACATTCAACTCTTTCATTTTAAATGGTACTATTTTGTAAGAAGGAATAGATATTTGTTGAATACCAGGAACCAAATCAATAGAAAAATCTACCTCTCATACCTATGGAAAACCAGATAAGTTAGAAGGAAAATTATGAGAAACTTGATGAAAATTGGAGGTAGATCACCGCTCAAATATTATTTCTCTAGATCGAAATAAAACATAGATGTCACTTTCCCCAACTCTGGATAAGAGGGTCTGACTCTACTCGACCTTAGGTCCCATTCTCCTTGAAATATCTGATATACACCATTGGGTGTGTAAAGGATACCCATCAAAGAAAATAATCAATCCAAGGTTTATTGGAAATGAAAATATCCATAATAAATATGACTTCAAGTGGTTTCATGTTTAGAAATAGAAAACTCCAAGAAATATCAATATCTTATAATGATAAAACACAAGCAGGACAACATAGATCGTGCTCTCTCTTCATTCCATTGGGTGTAGTAATATCAATCACAAAAGATAAAATCTTTATAGGAACATTAAGAATATTGACAACACTGGTTGAAATAAACTAATGAGATACATAGTATCAAATAAATTAGTCACTAATGATGAAAACCTAAAAAAGGAATATCATATAGTTGTCAGAGATCAAACCACTAAGTCTTTATATTCTCATTAGATACTATCTCAAGTGAAAATTGAACAATCTCAAAAAAACATTTTTCATACTCAGTCACTGTCATGTCAGCCTTCTCGAGTTTGAAAAACTAAATTACCTTGGCCAACACCATCGACTCTGGATAGAACTAATCAGTTAAAAGTTCCTTGAATTCTTTTAATTCTAAGGCCTCATGCTTCTTCTTCATTACCATCATGTCTCATTTAGATATTTCCCTTCAAAATGAAGGTGGCACACTTCATGTAACATTCTAATATTTTGTGAATTATTTTTTTCAAATTAATTTATCCTTTTTGATATTTTTATTTTCATGAAACACTGAAGATATAATATTTTATATTAAATCACTATGTTTAGCTTAGGTTATACACAACACCAAGTTAATTTTTCACTACATGCAAGATAAAATTTGGTATCTCTATATATAACACTGATGTTAGCTTGTGCTATACGTAACAATGACTCTCCTCGATGACTTGCATAACACATAAGACCGATGTTTATCAAACGATAATATATTATTAAAATATGATAATTTAATATAATAAGATAAAAACTTGATGTTAAATTAGTGGTTATTAATATTATTAACTAATTTATGAAAATATATATTTTATACAATATAATATGAATTCAAAAGTTACCAATTAATTATAAATGAATATGAAAACTGATTGAATATAAAAAGAAATATTATTATGGTTATAAAGTTGTTTTACCCTAATAAATTAAATTTTCATTTATGTATTGAAATGAAATAAGTCAAACATTCATTTAAAATAGAACATTGACATGGAGTATGTTATGCGCAACACCGACTTGGCATACGATGCACACAACCCTGAGTTTCTACGAAATAGCTTTTTTTATATAATGATTTAAATGATATAATTATAACATATCCATTAAACTTAGTTATAGGAATAGTAATAAATACTTTTTAAATAATTTTTATAATTTTTTATATAAATTAAACATATAGATAATGAAATATATGATTTTTGGTAAAGTCCTTTCATGTTTAAAAAATGCAATATTCTCAAATGGACTAATTACCATGTCTATCTATGAAAAAAAATTAATTTTAGACACTAATAGAAATATAATTTGATAAAATAAAATTTATTTTTGAATTCAGAACATCAAATTTATCCTAGGGTAAATTTTTGGGATTGTTCTACGAAACTTCATTTTTTGATAAATAGTGAAAAATACTGCTTTTTAGTTAAAAACTGCCTTTTGGTTTAATTAATTATTAATTTTAAATGATATTATAAATTTTTTATAAGGTAAAATTAGATATATGTTACATATATTAATACAATTTAATTAATTATAATCAATTTCAATTTGAATTTGAATGAAAAATCTTAACAAACTTTTGAACTTTTTTCAACTTTAAAAACCCATTATTTCGTCCCGTCTGCAGGATTAGCATTAATATTATTTTTGCTTCTTCGGTGAAATGAATTTCTAAAATTTGACATGAACCATTTTAATCAGTATAATATTTATATTCAAATAATACCAAGTTAATTTTCTACCAAAATAATTAGTAAAAGTGATTAAAATTAATCATAGTGATTAATGTCAAATTAAGCTTAATTAGGGACTAAACCTAAGAATTAGGGGCCCAAATGACCTATCTAATTTTATAAAAAACATTTTATATCCATAGTTCATCCATAAAACTTCAATTCTTTATTTTTTTGGTTTTTTGTGACTTTTTTTTGTAGGAACATGTGTACACCTAACTTATTTCTAAAAATTCCAAATGAGTCAATTTCTTTCCCTATAAAAGGTCACCACCTCTCCCTCTTCATCACACCTCTAAAACATATTATGTTATACCAATACCTATGAAATAAAATTCCCAATATCACTATATTCCTCCTTGGATCATCCCTTTGGGAAGAATGTAATCCAAGGTAGCCTTTTGGCACAAACCAAAAGGAGTTACCAGATTAAGAGGTAACGTCTTCTCTCAAGATTCTTTCTTTTACTTTATTTCTCCACCCCCTCCACATTATTTTTTTCATGATTGTATAAAAAAACAATTATAATAAATATACTAGGATTTTTTTATTCTAATATTTCAAATTAAACTTACACGCACCTCCATCTAATAGGTAACGAATATATTGTTTCTGTGTACAGCCAACTACTACCTCACAAAATGATGATTGTTCACTTTTTTTACCACATATCATGGTGAAATTTATGATGGAAAATATATTTATATATGTTATATATTATATTTATTATTTCTTTAAGCTTATTTTTTATTTTTTACATCACATACCTTTTTACTTTCTATTTGGTGTTAATATGATAATCTCATTTGAGGAAGTGTGGACCAATGCTCCCCTAAAGCGATGTGATTCCTTCACACACTATATGAAATGTATTAAGGATGGTTTTAGTGAAATTATATGGTATATATGATATAATAATGATAATAGAATAATGATATATATAAATATACATATATATATATATACATATACATATTTCATTTACATACTTTTTTTCAATACGATAATAAAAAAAGGAAACATCATTCATCTGTATGTACGGCTTACCATCTCCATGAATAGTGTATTCCATTTCATAATTCTATATGATATGGATTATTATAATAAAAATATAATGAATATAAATTATATTTATATCATGGTTTACATTCTGGAAATCATGATATAATTATAAGGACCAAAGATATAACAAATTAAGACAAGAACGAAAAACAAATCAAATATTACCCAAAGTATAACCTTAAAATGAAATTGCTAACAAGTGGGTAATATAAAGTCATAATAAATCCATATATGGTATTATATATAATAATTTGGTTATTTAAAAGATTTATAATAAATTTATATTTATTATACAGTAGTTTTGAATGAGTACGATGAGACTCAAGACACAAGGTAAGGGGATTTCATCTCACATTTTATTTCTGTGAGATACATGCTATGTTAACCACTCTTTATTTTTGTGTGGTGTATGTACTTACCATGATTGTATTATATTTATATTATAATTAGATTTATTTTTATTCAAATATCAATTTTATGATCTTTCTTTTATGGGGTTTAAGTTTCAAAACTAACCAAATCATAGAAATAGTTTTGTCTTAATTTTCCTTCTTTGAGACTCATGTTTTTTATACACCTAAATTTTCTCTAAAGGTTTATATACTTCCATTTCACATGATATATCATTAACCTCATTATTTTCATGATATTTTAATCTTCATTTAATTTTTTTCCTTACTGGTAGAGAATGATCCCAAGTTACAAAGTGATAAGAGTTTATTGAAATAATCTCATCACTTTTTGAGATTGTTTATGTTTATATGCTTCCTTTCAAGAATTATTATATTCCATATATCAATACATTCATAAATTTTCTTATCCTCTAGTTATTAATGTTATATTCATATAGTGGTAGTTATACTATTTGGTACATATGACAGTTAAGAAAGTGTTTTTAAGAAAGCCCGACTTTACCCTCTCTTCGGTCGGAAATTTGTGTTCCTTCAAAACCATGTTTTTTAAAAAGGGTTGCCAAGAATATTATAATATTATTCTAGGATCATTAAAAGTAATTTTTACCCATTTTGTATTTGACAGATTTTTTCAAAGGAATCTTATTATCGCTTTCCAAACAGGGCAATTTTTTATCTTTTTTACCATGCAAAAGGAATGTTCTTTTTACCTCGTATGACATGTACGAATTTATCTTCCATAAATAATTTGAAGTTTATTTTTAGGTTTAAAGGTTTTTTTAAGAAATTTTTTTTAAAATATATTTTCAAGTAAAATGGTTTTAAAAAAGTTTTCAAGCTTTATTTATAAGTTTTCAAAATATTTTCAAGGAAAAATTGTTTTCAAAACGTTTTCAATTATTATTTATAAGTTTTCCGAGTATTTTTAAAGAAATTATTTTCAAAATATTTTCCATATTTCATTATATGTTTTCAAAGTTTTTTTGAATAAAATGGTTTTTAAAATATTTTGAATTTTATTTTATAAGTTTTCAAGGAAAAAAATTTCAAATTATTTTAAGTCTTCTTTATAAGTTTTAAAGGTATTTTCTATGAAAATGATTATCAAATAGTTTTATGTATTAAAAATAATTCTCCAAACAAGAAAGTATATTTTTCTCAATAAATTTTTTTGAAATATATTTTAAAATTATTTTCAATCTAAGATGACATTCATTGATGTTACTCAAGCCCTTCTAGGAAATTATATAAAGGTTCCATTACTAACCTTTCTATGAATGGGTTATGATTAATTTCATGGTCTTTATGAAGGTTGTTTATCTTCAATGGGTAATATTTTTGTGGAATATGTTTCTCTTCTAGGGGTTATATATTTATGAAATCTGTTTCTTTTTCACAGGTTATATTCTTTTGAAACCTTCTTCTTTTCACGGGTTATGCTTTGATGAAATGACTATGAAAAATATCTCTTTCTCATTTGTTATAATGTGATACAATTTTAATGATACCCATTTTATTTCTTGGGTTATGATTTTCTTTTTATAGAACCCATTTATTTTCATGGGTCATGATATGATGAATGTTTTGTGGCACATGCATTTGTGATTTAATTATGTGATGGGTGGGGCCTATATATCCCTCCAATGCATTGGTTAATGATAAGTTGTATATGATTTCAAAGAGGGTACACAGGTTGTATCCCTAACCCCAAAAAAAGGTATATGGTTTATAGCCCAAGACTAAAAAAAAGGAGGTATACGGGTTGTATCCTAATCCCAAAAAAATAAATTACAGGGGTTATATCCCAAGCCTAAAATAAATAGGGTACACGTTGTAGCCTAAACCCAAAAATAAGAAGGTGCATGGTTTGTATCAAAAGCCTAAAATTAAGAGGGAGCATGGGTTGTTAGTCAAATTCCACAGCAGGTACACGGGTTGTAGCCCAAGATTAACATGATATAAAGGTCTTAGTAGGTATCCTTGACATAAAATTTTCTATTCTTATATGTATGCCACAAATCCTAAGTCTTATTCGTTTGTTATGATTTCATGACTCAAGATATTTATTTATTTATGATTCATGTCTTATGACCTTCCAATATTTATGCCATGATTCATTTATATGATCTTTAATATGCATTTTATGATCTTATATTTTCATGATCATGTTCTCATACCCTTATACTCATGATTATGCTTACATATCTCTCTTATTTACCCTTACTGAGCATTTGATCTCACACATTTCTTTTGTTTCCTTTCCCCAAGTTATGAAGAAAGGTTTTAGGTAGAAGTAATAAAAGTGGATATCATTATGGTAGATGTTGAAGATATTTCACTAGGAAAGAATATTTTCATTCCAAGTTTCCAAAGACACTAAACTATTACAGTCCTTGGGCATGTATTTTTGTAATGTATTCAATATTCATCTAAAATAATTTGATATCCATGTATGCTAAGCCTAGGTAGTTATAGTTGGTATCAAAGTAAATATTTATTCATCCATTGGAAACTAGGATGATAAAACTTTAGTGATATCACTGGGTATATTTCTAAGGATATGTATAGAGATATCTCTAAGGATAAGTATAAGGATGAGTCAACGTTTAGGAAAATTTCCTCGAATTTTGGTAAAAGATAGAGTGATTGGTTTCCTATAAATACATCCCGGTGTAGATACTACAAGTGGATATGGCTCTGGAATAGATGTACCTAGGAGTAACAACTCCAAAAAGATGTTCTGGGCCTCACTTGGGGTAATATGGTATACGACAATGGGCCTTACTGCACACCTGGTTTGACACTACCCAGGAATATGCTTTGGGAATTAAAAAACTCTTTATGAACCATCATGAAGGATTTAAATAGAGGATTACTATGAATAAAATTGGATAATCATAAGGTGTTATAGATTAAATAATTAGGATCCATAGTCTATGCATTTTATAAGTACTTTTTCCTAATTATATGGTATCATATTATGATAAATGTTTCTCACACCATGATTACTTGATTTAGTTAATGGAGAAAATTATAAGGAGCATGGTTAACATTGAATGTTTCATATGTGGAAAGTATGGGAATTATGAGAATTGATTTCCCAAGTGGAAATCTCATAAAGAGAATCATGAAGGTGGTTTGAGTAATTGTTATATCTCTGAAGATAAAGAGATTGTAAACAACATGTGAAAGGTATGTGATGTTCTTATAATATTTTTTACATTAATCATAAGAAGTGTTATTTGATTGAGGTTGAGGAACCTTAATAAATGATTAATATTTCATATTCTTGGAAGTAGTTATTAAGGAATAAGTTTATGAAGACTAAGTAATAGTTTAAGAATAAAGTTGGATGAATAAAGAATTTATATTTTGGAATTATAAGATTATGTTATATGAATCATGAATTATATGATTATTTTTAGAATATGTTTTCATTAAGGATTGAAAAGGTTGTGTTGAATGGTTATGAATACATGGAAAAGTTATTTAATGGAAAGGTGATATTTTTATTAAGGGAAGGTAACCCTTAATTAATGTCTAACATCAAGATAATGATGTTTAGATAAATATATACATGATATGAATAAGTAAATTTTATGGTACGGATTACCCTAGAACTAATTATTGAAAAAGTTTTTATGTCATTAAGGATGAAGTTTGCAACATCTTGGATTTAAATAATACATCTAGTAATCATTGTAATAAGTAATCATGCATTCTTTCCAAAAACATTTATGGTAATTAAGGTTATTTCCATGTTTAAAGAGAAAATATGATGAGGGTATTCACATGTTTGGAATGTAAAAACTAAGAGCTACTTTCTGATATATGGGGGATCAATGTTAAACTGATTTCAGGACTTTCTTTCAAAATTGTTAAATTTTCATCTTTCATAAGGGTTATAAGGTTAACCATTTATGGAAAATTTAAGTCAATATTCCATTAATTTTTTTTAGATTAATTTATTATCTCACCACATGAGGACTTATGCATATTAGATAACCTATTTGTGTTGATGGTAACTGAAGATAGATGGTTTTAATTATCATGGATCTCATAATCTATTCGTACTTCAAAAAAAATCTCATTTATTTATTAGGGTAGAAGATGAAGTGAAAATCTATAAATTCATAACCAAAGGTTGGTATTGTGCATAAGAAAGGTAATAACATAAATTATTTATATTTATATATATTCTTGGTCAATAAAAATAATTACTCAATGACAGAGTAATGATCAAAAAAAATGTGTTGTCTTAATACCTTAATTTTCATTGAGTTGATGGCCTTTTAAACCATCAAAGATTTATGACTTTGAGGACCTCAACTTTTCATTGATCATTCAATTGTTTGTGATTGATGACCTCAATCACTCCATATAAATATTTATTATTTTTTCCTTCATGTACAATCTTTGCTCCCAACCTATGTTCTCCTATGAGGAAACCTAGCTATATATTTCTTTGTGTAACTGTTATGGTTCCAATATTCCATTTTTAAGGGAAGTTTTAGTATTCATTTTTATGATGTGGTTTTATATGAATGAAACTGTCAAGTGTTAAAAATTTGATAACCTAGATGAATTTTGAGGGTGAAATTCATTTTAAAGAGAGTAGAATTTAATACCACAAGATTTTGTGAATTATTTTTTTCGAATTAATTTATCCTTATGTTTCATTTCATACAACACTGAAGATAGAAAATTTTATATTAAATCACTATATTTCTCTTGAGTTATACATAACACCAAGTTAATCATGCACTATACGCAATATAAACGTTGGATTCTCTATATGCAACACCGATGTTAGCTTACGTTATACACAATAATTACTCTCCTTGATAACTTGCATAACACGCAAGATAGAGGTTTACCAAACAATAATATATTATTAAAATACGATTATTTAACATAATAAGATAAAACCTTGACATTAAATTATATTTTATTAATGGTATTAACTAACTTATGAAAATATATGTTTTATAAAATATAATATGAATTCATAGGTTACCAATTAATTATAAATGAACATTAAAACTGATTGAATATAAATGGAAATATTATTATGGTCACAAAGTTGTTTTACCCTAATAAATTAAATTTTCATTTATGTATTTCAATTCACTAATTCAAACATTCTTTTAACATGAAATACCGAATTGTTGTACATTACACACAACACCAACTTGGCGTATAATGCATGCAACATTGAGTTTCTACAAAACATCTTTTTTATATAATTATTTAAATGAGATAATTATAACCTATCCATTAAAATTAGTTATAGGAATAGTATAAACCAATTTTAAAATATTTTTTGTAATTTTTTATATAAATAAAACATATTTGTAATGAAAAATATTATTTTTGGTAAAGTCCTTTTATATTTAAAAAATACTATTTTCTCTAATGAACAACTTTTCATGCCCATCCAGTAAAAACAATAAAATTAATTTTATATGCTTTTAGAAATTGAATTTGATAAAATAGAATTAATTTTTTAATTTATAATGTCAAAATTATCCTAGGTTAGTTTTTTGGTATTTTTCTAAGAAGCTTCATTTTTTGATGAATAGTGAAAAATAATGCTTTTTAGTTAAAAACTACCTTTTTTAATTAATTATTAATGTTAGATGATATTATAAATTTTTTATAAGGTAAAATTATATCAATGTTACATATATTAATATAATTTACTTCATTAGAATCAATTTCACTTTGAGTTTTGAATATAAAATCTTAACAAACTTTTGAACATCTTTTTACTTTAAAAACATGTTATTTTGTCTCGTCTGTGGGATTAGCATTAATATTAATTTTTATTCTTTGATAAATTGAATTTATAAAATCCAAAATACACCACTCTAATCAGTACAATATTTATATTCTAATAATACAAAGTTAATTTTTGACCAAAATAATTTATAAATATGATTAAAATTAATCACAGTGTTTAATGCAAAATTAAGCTTAATTAGGGACTAAACCTTGGAATTAAGGCCCCCAATGACTTATACACTCATCCAACACAAATTTTCTGTACATTTTTTTCATAAACATTACATTATTGAGTTTCGGTGGTTTTTATGACTTTTTATAGGTATGAACATGTGTACACCAAACTTGTTTCTAAAAATTCAATGTGAGTCTTTTTCCTTCCCTATAAAAGGCCACCACCTATCCCTCTTCCTAAAACCTCTCAAACCTATTAGGTTCATCCAAGACATGACTAATACACTTCCCAACATCCATATATTCCTCCTTGAAGCCTCCCTTCATGTAGAAGGAAATATAAGGTAGCCTTTTGGCATAAACCAAAAGGAGTTACCCGAATGACTGAAAATTATTTTTTATTTGATTATCAAATCACTTTTAAAGGAAAGTGAGAAACCGCCAAGTCCATCATAACAACGGAATACTACAGTACAAAGAATTACCAAGAAAATATAGGTTCTGCCTCTCCCCAGCAAATAAATTGTGTGAAGGCCCTCCACCAAAGTATGAGCACTCAGTAAACAGTCTCGTGTAAAGATGAACAGGAACGAAACTGATGGCCAAGCCATACCCTCTCAGAATACAAGTGCCATGCAGAAGTGGTGACATCATGCTCTGAACCCCATCTGAAGAAGAACCATATAAATTCTAGAAACGTAACACCCAAAATCACCTCAAGTTTCACTAACTCATAAAAGGAGTCCTCATAATCAAATAATTAAGAAAAATGATAGACCAAGCATTAGTCATAAAATGATAGAATAGAATCATTGAAAGAAAGTTTAAATCTGAGAAATTCTATATCCCTAAACAACTTCCAAGATTTATTGGCTACCTGAGTGTGAGTCTCTTCACTTATTAGGTCTTCTAATGCCGAAGATAGTTTATCCCAGACCTGTATATACTCCTCGAGCTTTAACAACCCTTTATTGAATCCCCAAACCAGAATTGCATCCTGTTTGTCAAACCAATAAATATTTCTCCTCATTAAGGTTCACTTAAATATTTCATAACATCATCTTGGCTACTTCCTCTTCAAATTAATTGATAAATATTACCTCCGCTATCACCTCATCTCCCGAAATCAACATCAAACCCCAGGATTCGGATTGACCAGAATGTTCCGGTTGACATAAGGCCTCATTGTCCATATTCTCATCTACATTATTTTTTGTTGGTCGAGTCTTAAAAGTAGATGGAAAGGAGGAGTATTCCTTCCTACCCTTCCTCCTCCTGTTACTCTTGTTACTCCTTGGGCCGGTTTCCCCAGCAGAAATACTCTTACTACCTTCAATGGACTTCTCCACACGGTCCCCATTTGTAAATTCTGGGTCTTCTTGGTATGTGTTCAGACCTTCCATAATAAGGACATCAAAGTGGTTTCTCACCTATATGGAGTACTGGATCCCTGAACAAAAATCCCCTGACTTGGAAATAGAGTTTTGGTCATCCACGACTAGCGAAAACCCCTGAATTCCTTTGTGTTTGGCCCCACTATCCCTGACCACCTCTACACAAGAAGCATCACCTACATCCTCAACCCCTGATTTTATTGTAGTATTTGGAGGGACCACCTCTATATCCAGACCATGCCTCACCTTATTTAAGACACCTTGTCCTGAATCATCCACTTATGTTGTATCCTTCTCCGCAAAAACCCCCATATGCACCAGAACATGATTACTCCCAGACACCCTGATCCCCTCAAGAGTCACAGCCTGCTGAAACAAATCTTCCCCCCTCACAGTGTCCTTGAGCAATGGATTATTGCTTGAGGGTGGCCTGACCAAATCCTACCTCATCTTGTTAAACACATTATCCATTGTCGGATTGACATGATTCTCTAAGCCTATCTTCACCGGTGAACAAAATTGGGGTGTCCGCCCAGGTTCAGTCTCCCTTGGCCCATCATACACCCTTGAAGGACAGACTAAACCTCTTTCTTTCCAGTCAGTCAACTCAGGGAGACTCGTCTCACCCTCAGGATGAGTCTTAGCTTCTTTGTCACCTCCATAACCCATCTTCAAGACTTTTCTCTAAGCATTCCTATGACAAACCTTCTTCGAATTGCCCAACATCTTGCATTCAGAGTAGTAATCGGTCCAGGATTCATAAATCAAACACTGTTTTAAGAGGTATTATTCAACCACCATGATCCACACATAATCGAACGGCACCCTTGACACATCCACTTCAACACAGATTCGTGGATTCACAGGGTGACAAATGGCCATTTTGCGGCTATCCGAACACATGTATCTGCCTATCAAATTCCATAACATACAAATAATAGAGGATTTTAGAATGGTAGAGAAAGGTTGGGGATACTTACCCAGGTCTCCATTGAAAGAGTATCTAAGTTTATATTCAAATAGAAGGACCACTGGAGTAAATAAAATGAGAAACCATTGAATTTTCGAGGAGTGCTTGACCAGGCTTTGAGGAGATCGGCCTTTGAGGAAAAACGGACCATAATATGTTGATTATCTAGAAGACCCAATGTCGCCCTCTCTTACAGACCCCAAGAATCGAAGATGTGACTGTCAAACAAGTCTACTGAGGGTCATCGCTGATTAAACCTCTCATCCAGAGTTAGCTTCAGAAGGTCTGAGGACTCCAAGAATTCTGACGCCAATAATGAAAGGTTAGGAAAACCATCGAGCAAATCCCCGACTTTTAGGCCGATCGAGATTTGAGGAAATGTCAGCAGCGAATCAAGGTTTGGGAAAGGGATTAAGGATGGGGAAGCATCTTTTAATGATGGAAAAGTTCCCTCCCCCGTCAATGATGGAGGGACCAAGGAAAAATACACCACCATCGCGAAGAACAATCATCATTAGGGTTTTCTCTCGAAGGAGAATCTCCCCTCAAGAGGTAGCGCCTTCTCTTAATCTTCTTTATTTTACTTTCTTTCTCCACCCCCTCCACTTTATTTTTTTTCATGATTGCATAAAAACACCAATATAATAAATATAATGGGATTTTTTTATACTAATGGTTCAAATTACACTTACATAAACCTCCATATAATGGGTAACGAACATATTGTTTCTATGTATGGAAAACCACTGCCTCACGAAATGATGATTGTTCATTTTTCATTTACCACCTATCATGGAGGCCATTATGATGGACACTCTATTTATATATGTTATATATGACATTTATTATGTCTTTAATCTTCTTTATTCCTTTTTACATCACATATCTTTTTACTTTACATTTGTTTTTAATATGATAATCTCATTTGAGAAGGTGTGGACTACCGCCCCCTCAAAGCGATGTGATTCGTTCACACACTACATGGAATGTATTAAGGATGGGTTTAGTAAAATTATATGATATATATGATATAATAATGATACTATAATATTGATATATATATATATATATATGTATACATATATATGTCATTTACATACTTTTTTCAATATGATAATAAAAAAAGGAAACAACATTCATGCGTACGTACGGCTTACTATCTCCATGAACGGTGTATTCCATTTCATACTTCTATATGATATATATTATTATAATAAAAATATAATGAATATAAATTATATTTATATAATTTTTTAGATTATTTAAATATTGATATATGTATAAGGACCAAATATATATCAAATTAAGACAAGAAAAAAAAACAAAGCAAATATTACCCAAAGCATAACCTTAACATGAAATTGCTAACTAATGGGTTATATAAAGTAATAATAAATCCATATATGGTTTTAGATATAATATATGGTTATATAAAATATTTATGATAAATTTATATTTATTATATAAGATTTTTTAATGAGTACGATGAGAGTCAATACATAAGGTAAGGGGATTTCATCTCACTTTTTATTTCCACGAGATACATGATATGTTCACCACTCTTTATTTTTTTTGTGGTGTATGTAATTACAATGATTGTATTATATGTATCTATTAATTATATTTATTTGTATTCACATATCCATTTTATGGTAGTTTTTTCATGGGGTTTAAGTTTCAAAAGTTACCAAATCAGTGAAATAGTTTTGTCTCAATTTGCCTTCTTTGAGACTCATGCTTTGTTATGCATCTAAATTCTTTATCAAGTTGTATATACTTTCATTTCACAAGTTATATCATGAACCTACTTATTTTCATGATATTTTAAGATTCATTTAATTTTATTTTTCTTACATTTATTGTATAATCCCAAATTACCAAGTGATAAGAGTTTATTGAAACAATCTCATCACTTTTTGATATTGTTTATGTTTATGCTTCCTTTTATGAATTATTATGTTACATATATCAAGACATTAATGAATTTTATTCTCCTATGTTTATTCATGTTATATTCATTTAGTGGAACCAATTTCAACTATTTGGTACATATGATAGTTAAGAAAGTGTTTTTAAAAAAGCCTAACTTTACCCTCTCTTCAGTCGGAAATATGTGTTCCTTCAAAACCATGTTTTCTAAAAAGTGTTTCCAAGAATATTCTACTAGCATCCTATGATTATTAAAAGTTAGTATTACCCTTTTTTATTTTACCAATGTTTTCAAAGGAAAATTCTTGTCACTTTATGAATGGGTCAATTTTCTATCCTTTTTATAGTGAAAAAGGAATGTTCTTTTTAGCTCATATGACATGTATGGATTTATCTACCATCAATACTTTGAATGTTACTTGTAATTTTTAAAGATTTTATTTTTTAAGAGAATTTTTTTAAAAGATATTTTCAATGAAAATGGTTTTAAAACGTTTTCAAAATTTATTTGTAAGTTCTCAAAGTATTTTCAAGGAAAAATAGTTTTCAAAACATTTTAAATCATTATTTATACGTTTTCAAAGTATTTTTAAATAAATAATTTTCAAAAAAAAATCAATATTTATTTATAAGTTTATAAAGTTTTTATGAATAAAAATGTTTTTAAAATTTTTTGAATCTTATTTTATAAGTTTTCATGGAAAAACGTTTTCAAAATATTTCAAGTATTATTTATAATTTTTCAAGTTATTTTTTATTAAAACTATTATCAAATGGTTTTATGTATTAAAAGACTCAAATAATAAAGGATATTTTCTTCAATAAATGTTTTTGAATGATATTTCCAAATTATTTTCTATCTAAGATGACACTCATTAATGTTACACATTCCCTTCTATGAAATTATATAAAGGTTCCATTCATAACCTTTCAATGAATGGGTTATTCTTAATGTCATGGTCTTTATGAAACCCACTTCTCTTCCATGGGTTGTATTTTTGTGAAATCTGTTTCTATTCCATGGATGATATGTTTATGAAATCTGTTTCTTTTCCACGGGTTATATGCTTTTGAAACCTTCTTTTTTTCATAGGTTATTATTTGATGAAATGATTATGAAACCTGTCTCTTTACCATAGGTTATGATGTGATAAAATGTTAATGATACCCATTTAATTTCTTGGGTTATTATTTTATTTTTAAAGAACCCATCTCTTTTCATGGTTCATGATATGATGAATGTTTCATGGAAAATTCATGTATGATATCATTATGTGAAGGGTGGGACCTATATCTCTCTCCAATGAATTGGGTAATGATAAGTTGTATATGATCTCAAATAGGGTACATTGGTTGTTTCCCAAGCCCAAAAATAAGAAGGTACATGGGTTGTATCCCTAGCCTAAAATAAATAGGGTGCACGGGTTTTTTCCCAAACCAAAAAACAATAAGTTACATGGGTTGTTTCCCAAGCATGAAAATAAGAAGCTACATGGGTTTTATCCCATGCCTAAAAGTAAGAGGGAACATGGGTTGTTATCCCAATCCCATAGCTGGTACATAGATTATAACCCAAGACTAACATGATATAAAGGTCTTGGTAGGTATCCTTGACATAAAATTTTCTATTCTTATATGTATGCCAAAAATCCTATGTCTTATTCCGTCGTTATAATTTAATGGATCATTATGTTTATTTATTTGTGATTCATGTCTTATGAACTGCCAATATTTATGCCATGATTCATGTATATGATCTTTGATATGTAGGGTATGATATTCTATTTTCATGATCATGTTCTCATACTATTATCCTCATGATTATGCTTACATATCTTCCTTGTTTACCCTTACTGAGCATTTTATCCCACCACTTTCTTATGTTTCCTTTTCCTAGGTTATGAAGAATGGTTTTAGTAAGAAGTACTAAAGGTGGAGATCATTATGGGAGATGTTAAAGATCTTTCACCAGGATAAAAGATTTTGTTTCCAAGTTTACAAAGAAACTAAACAATTGTGGTCCTTAGGCATGTATTTTTGTAATGTACTGAATATTCATCTAAAATTATGTAATATCCATGAATTTTATACCTGGTTCACTATAATTCACCGTGATTTCATCATGTGTCTGTAGGAACTCAAATAAAAACTCAATCCTACTCAACCATTTCTCAGCCTCTTAAGTATCATTGGAGCATTTGAACATTGAATTCTTATGGTGAAGGAAATTCAGAGGACGATTCCTTAGAACATCCACTTGAGGTTGCACAAGTGGGGCCTGAATGGAAAATGGTGGTAGTATTTTTTCCATAGCTGGGACCGTATACACAATCACCTCAACCAGACTCTGGTCCATTAGAGGATTTACTCACTTTGGTTCATCAACAGCTTCACCCTAGATCTGATTCGTGTGTCTTATTAGAGGCATGATGCTACACAACATTGTAGATATCAAATTTCACTCAAATAGAGAAATAAAAGAAATTAATCGCAACAAATAAGAACACAATATTTGGATTTCATCTTTTCAAATCAAAATCTGGGTGAAGAATATAACTAATCCTCAAGAATTCTTTCCCAAAATCACCCCTGATGACTTAAGTCTCATTACAGTGATTGATGACTAGGAACTCAATCATGACTACCTACTAAGTCCTGAAAAGATTACACAACTACATACTGACATCAAGTCAAGATGATAAACTTGAACCTCTGATACAACTTTTTCTTGAACCACACTGGATACCCCAGTACCCTGATACCTGATCTAACACTGACATAGCCAGAAGGGTGTTCCTGATCCCCATTGGTTGCCGACTAGCACCTAGAATCATTCAAAATGAAGGTGGGAATGAATTTTCCACAAATAAAATAGAAACAAGATAAACAAGTTGGAATGCATACAATAAAAACTCCATGGGGAGAACTATACTAGAAGTAAAATAGGCAGAAACACCCCAAAGTGAAACCACAAAGTACCAGAAAATAGTAAAACAACACAAGTCCCAGTGGACACAACTCTCCAATCATAAGGATAAACAACCAGAACCACCTCCAAGTAGCGATTTAGCCTTTCTCAAACCTAGAAGGAGATAATCTACAAACACACAAAGGCACAGTTAGGGTGTGATCTAAAATCTCAGTAGGGTATCACCAAGGATTCCATAATAAAATTCCACATTTAATTAACCAAATAAAGATTTCATTTTTAAATAAATAGACATATAAGTTCAAAATAAAATTTAAAACAAATCATTCTTTACATTTTAAATGACTTAAATAATTTAAAGAAATCATTTAACAAAAACTTTATATAGAATAGTTTATATAATTTCACAAGGCATGGTAAAATAGTTTACAACCAATGGAATATATTTAAAATACAAATAATTATAAACATGGTCATCTACTAAGAGGTATGATAGTTCTAGGATGCGGGATCCTCACACACTTGAAGGTGAATTATGGAAATATATGTATACACACATACCTCTAACACTAGTCAAATAGGACTCATCAACATCCCATCAGGGATGTGACCTTCTTCACTAGGACTTTTCAGTTGTAAAGTGTCAAAAGTGTTGTATCCCAACAACTCACTAACTACCTAGGATTTCATGTACTCTAATAATAACCATTTATGTGAAATTTATTTTAAAACTATTTAAAATAAAATTCAACTCATTCTCCAATTTAAAACATTCCAATTTCCATTTAAAAACCAATACATAGGTTTTTAATTAAATCATACCTTTTTCAAGATAAAACCTCTAGGTTTATATAAAAATAATTTTAATCCATTTTCATCAAATACAAATTTGAAATAAATTACACAATCAATTACACAATTTAAATCCCATAATTAAAGTCTACAATTTAATTTAATAAAATGCCATCTAATTTCACAATAAAGACCAATTCAATGGAATTGTGGGTTTTTCCCAATTTCATGCCAAATCAAATTTCAAATCCACAATTAAATGGAATTGGGTTTCTAATAAACCAATTGGGAGTAAGAAAATTTAAATAAAACAATTTAATTTAAATAAATAAGTTTAGGGTTAATCTAATTGTTCATCATAAAAAGAACCACCTACCTTGGGATCACGGGGTCTCAAAACAAAAATCCCGGATCAGGAATGCCAATGAAGAACATTAGAAACAAGGATCCAAGAATCAAACCTAGATTCCTAATCCAAAACAATAGGTATTAGATCCTCTAAAAACATAGTGATCTAAAAAAACCTATGGATGAAAGAGGATAGAGTGGGATAATGGAAATGGGAAGAAGAAACATACTCGAAAGATATTAAGCATTTTTCACCTAGCTTTGATTCACTTGTTAAGGGGTGTAAAGGGGCCAAAATAGCCTCTTGGGGGCTTCCAAAGAATAAGAAGACGTAATAGGGTTGCACCAGCCTATTGGGCACTTAAAATTAGGACTTCATTATTTTAAAATTAATTTTTTCAGATTAAGGAAATCTCATACGTATGGTTTACTAGGGATGTTCTCATGGTTATACAAACCAAGTGCCCATTTTAATGGGGTTTCATAGTTTCTCTTAGGTGGGCACATGATTTTCCAAACTATGCACTAGTCATGAAAACCCTCACTATTTGGTTTTGTACAGTTTCCACTAAGAGGGTGCATAGTTTGGTAAAACCATTCACTGTGCACAGCCCAAAAACTTTCAAAAGTTTCCAAAATTTTCACCTGAAGAACCCTTAAACAAACCCCAACCAAAGAGTGATCAAAAGAGGGGTTTAGGAATACCTGAAAATGGTAACATGATGTTACAATTTTCATGCCCTGATTTTACCTTGAATAGAAGAAATTGAAAAATATTATATAACCTTTTGGTATTAATAGACAATGAAATTCCAAATAATTATAAAGGAATCCATAAATAGAAGACAGAGGATATCTAGCCTTAACTATGGTGACTCCTTGTTAAAAAACGACATGGATAACCTACATGAATTAGGTAAAATTACTCACTTGGTAGTTTAGAGGATGATAGAGAAATTAAGGAAAACTCCCTCTTTATATTGACCAAAAATGAGGCCAAATACCTCATTTAACAATAAAATTAATCAATTAATTAAATTTTAAAAAAAATTGACACAAGGTCTATTATGACATGGACTCCTAGATCATGGAATAATACCTCTAACAGACACACCTTGTGGTGTTTCCATTTAACTCATAGTGTGGAACATATCCTCCATCTAGAACTAATAAACCAACTACCCCTACTTGGAATCTCATTATGGCATGACCCATTTGGATCATTGTGTAACTCCCTCATCAATCAGGTTCTCATGGTGAAACCCGTTGTGTTGTGAATTGATCCATTTCCAACCCATATATTTAAATATTACACTAGACACATCAATTCTTATATGCAACCCATAATTCTCCAAATCCCTTGGTTATAGAATAGTATTCAACCAACCCAAACTATTTAATCTAACGCATCCCCATACCATGATGCAATCCCCTACATTGTGGTGTGGTTTTACACTTGCTACATAATTTTCCCTATGAGTAGGATAACTTCCTGAGACTCAACACAAATCCTACACTAACACCCCAAACAACTCAACTAGTTCCAAATACACATGTTCTACCTAATATATAACCCAAATTTACACTCTTAAATACCCTAGTCATTACAACCATCCCAACATACAATAACTCATTCAAAAGTTGTTATGGGCCATAGTACTGATTATACCCAACCAAAACAGAATCATCCTACTCACCTAAAACCCAAAATATCTAGATGATTTCTAACACATATACCTCTTATTGATCTTCCTAGTTAAATTCAAGTAGACACATTCCTTCCATGTAACTTCACACCATACGTTTCACCCACCCGATCATGCAACAACTAAACTACCCGATGAAAAAAAATGGTATTATACCAACTATCATCCTAGAACACTCATGTTCAAACCATCAACCATCATTATCCTACAGCGCACTCGATTCCTAAATCTCAACCAGTACCCAGTTGATCTATTTTATACGAAATTATCATTTTTTACAAATATAAATCATGAAAAAATAAAAACCATGCATTCACAACGTACCTCTAACTATCATTGGCTCATCATCCTGCTTCAATAAGGTCAACTCAATCACATATTGGTGGATTAAACCTTAAACTCATAATTCTTGACCACCCTACTAAGTAATACTCAGTGTCCAAAAATTCCCCCACTATTGATCACCCTTCCCACTACCTTGACCTATGGGTGTAGAAGAACTCCAGCTACTGCCAGGTTCTCCAGCTCCTGATCCTACCTCAGACACCTAAGTATAACCTAATCCTCATCCTTCAGATTCCTATAAGGACACCCAAAAAACCTCTATATAAATCTCATATATACACATCATTGAAACTCCTTCCGAAATTAGTCGTACTAATCTCGAACATACCCTATCTATCTATACTAGAAACATTTCACATACAATGAACTCTGTGGTGGAAACATCAACCCCTATTCTGACCGCCCTATAGGTTCTCCTCGTATCCCTACTTCTAGCTACATAAATCTTCTTAATATGATCCACTTGACACTACCTGGCTAGGTACACCCCTGCCACTCAAGTTTATCTCTACTATCAATTCCTATTATACTAGCTCAATTCCAGAATATATTTACTTACACTTCAATCGCCTAAAAACCATCTTTGAAACTTAATACCCCAGTGACCATATCCCTTACCAATTTTGGATCAATTTACTATAAATATATAAATCATGTAGAATTATCCATAACTAATTCATCCCCCTATATCAGTTTCATGAATTATCAAGATTTATCTACCCTCAATGTATTGGGAAAGAAGTGTTTTAAGAACATAAAATTTAATTCCTTCAATTTCATATCATCATTCCTTCTGAACTCAAACTCTAAATACCACCATCATTTCACTAGTCCTCAAATAAAATATTTCACTAGTTTCACCCTTAACCGTAGAGGCATCTTGATCAAATCAAATATAGTCTATATTGTCTCAATCTAGTACTTTTCTCCATGGGTTCTTCCATATCCCTAGAACAAAGGAAGATGTTATGAATGTAACCCCCCAATAATATACTTCATAGATGGATTTCCTCCCTAAGTACATTGGTCTAGGCTCTATATAACCCACACAAAGCTTACTCCGTCTTGACAATCAAACTAGTGCTCCAACTCTACTACCCACTTTTTTGACATGGCTACCTAATAACCTCTACATGTAGTGCATGATCGTCTCTACCCTCAAGGGAATCAACTTACTCATGCCTTAGTGGCACCACATATCAACCCTCCTAACACTCAAACAAAGGCCAATGAGGTGGTATATTTTTAATCCAAATACCATGCTCAACAAATATTTCATGGATTGTATATTATAAATAAGAAAAAGTAGAATAGGTAATGTGACCCACTAACTCATACACTCCCCTACCTATGTCCCATGTCTCATACAATATATCATCACAACCCTACTTACCCAACACATGGTTAGGTGACAAATAAAAACATGTAGTATCCACACAAATTATAGTACAAGAACCACTATCCTTAATAGTTTATGTGAGTATAATTCCATTAGTGACTATGTAGGAAAACACTAAAATCAGGTTGATAAAACTTTAAAAAACTAAACCCTTTCTTTATAATACCATGTAACCAAACACACACAATTATACACTTTTCATGTGATCCATGAATGCCTAAGATGGTGTATGAGATACTCTGACACTTGTCTCTAGAGGTAATTATTTACACCATAAATTACATAACCTTGAAATACAATCACTTTTATAAACTGAAAAATAGTAATAGAACAAATCCAAACAACATCACAGACCTTGGAAATATGGGATTTCTCAATATAGAGGTTTGTTACACCCCTGTATATATTTTTTTCCCCAATTCCCATTCATCAAAAACCTCTAACTACCATTATAAAATAACAAGGATAACAACATGCTCAGTGTTACATCATAGAAACCTCACTTTGATACCTCTTTGTAGAATTCCTCAACCAGTATAACCTACCCCATAAAAGAATTGGTGTACTATAGACCTCAGGTTCACCTCATTATATGATTGAGGTGATCTATTATGGATGAAGTTATATTAAGTAGTCATGGGGATACTATAACCTCTAAAATAAAACTAAAAAATAGTGGAATAAATGATAAATAATAGGAAAAAATAAATAATAATAATAATTAGGTATACTAAATGTTATGAACAAATTCATATATAAAAGGTCATACCAGTTACCTAGAGGAATTAGGTCACTCACAAGCCATTTGAATATAAACATAGACTAAAATAAACAAACAAAAAGTATCTACTAAAAGGAACTATAAATCTACTAGATCTGTCATCAAAATATCAACACACAACAAGGTACATATGCATCCAATAAACATCCATCCACTATGATATAGAATTTGGGCCCTTAACCTTACCTAATAAACAAGACATTAAGTTTTAAGACATTCCAAAGGTCCTCTAAAGGATAGTGAGTACAAAAATTAGTAGGATTACACTAGTGGTTTCACTAAATGGCATCCACACACACATATATATATATATATATATAAGTGTATAAAAGGAATAATTTTCAAATAAACCAAAAAACACATCGGTTATTAATTAATGATTAAAAAAACTTCTAATATCCCTTTCCATTTCCTAGCTCAATATCCCTGATACTTTACTTTCATGGTGAGCCTATCAATACCCAAACTAGGGATCATTAGAATAAATAGATTCTTATGGTCACCTATAGTGTATCCTGCCTCCATATTGTAAAAAAACATCACCTTTTTAGGATGATCAACTGCAAAGGATATCACCAAGAAAGGAGTGGTCAAAACCACATCATGGGATATGTTCTATGTGAACAAAACACCAAAAAACCTCATTCCCAAGGTGAGAAACATCACCATCACCCAATGTCCATATATTGATAAATTTACATCACCACCATATTCATTGGTGATCAATATCACCCCATATATTCCATCAGTAACCCATGTCACCATTAATTCTTAATTACCACCCATTTCTAATTTAAGATTTATCTAAAAAATAACCACAATCCACCAGCTCATCATCCCTCACATATCAATGACACACACAAAAATAACCATCACCATATAATTCCACCCTATAAAACTCAATGTCAACTCCCCTATACATCAGAAACCTAAGTCGATATACATTCCTAGTTTCACTCACAACCTCACCCACACCCACAATCACATAATTCATATATATATATATATATATAAACATAAGAGATAACTAGGGGTCCATACCTCGTAGTATTAAGACCCTCCACATCAAATCTTATGCCCTAATTCGACCCCAAATTGAAGAAATTACAAAATCTAACATAACTATTTTATTAGTTAAAAACCAATGACACGTGAAAGAATGATAGAATAAATAAGAAATCGTTTATAGAGTATAGTTATATTTACCCACAAAAACTTCTATAGACTAAATTCACAAAGAAATGGAGTGAATAAGGTGAAATCTCTCACTTGGGATAAGAGAGGGTGATAGAGGAGTTAAAGATAACTCTCTCTATATGATGGATGAAAATGAGGACAAATACCTTATTTAATAATCAATTTAACCAATTAATTTTAGTTAAAAAAAACTAGACACATGTTCCATCATGGCATGGTCCCATGGATCCCATCCAAAACCACCATGAAACGTGGCCTTTTAGGTGATTAAATAATACATATCTCCCAACCAATAACCTAACTCCCTCTAACACGAGTCTCATTATGATGAAACCCCTTGGTCTCATAGAATAAAATCCTTGACAATCAAGGTCTCATGGTGCAACCCCATGTGTTTCAACATGATCCATTTCCAACCCAAACATTTTAATCTTACATACGACATGTAAATTCTTATACGATGCCTATCACTCTAAAAATCCCTTGGTCTTGGTGTGGTCCTAGACTATATCAAACTTTTTAACCTGACACAACCTATTTTCATTCCATAATCACCCATGTTGCGATGTGGTTTTCCACTTACTATAGAATTTCCCCTTGATCCCAGGAAAAGATCTCAAGACTTCAATCCCAGCCTATAGTGACACCCCCTATACCTCAATTAGGTCTAAATACATAGGGTCAGCATGAGATCCCACCAGAATTACCTCACCCAATTACCTGGTTCATTAAAAATATTAATATATGATTGTATAAATTATCAATAAATATACATTTTAATATATATATATATATAATTACTGACATAAATATAAATATTAATATTAATTTAAAACTATATTAAAAAATATTTTAAAAAATAAAATTTTAAATTTTAAAAAGTAAAATAAAAATTACAAAAATTAAAAAACACCACTAAAAACCCATTATTAAATAGAAAAAAATGTATTTTAAAAACCCATTTCTAAAAAAACATCACTACATACCATTTTTTATAATTCTTATCATTGTTTTTTAATTTATTTCTAAAAAATCACTACTAAATGTAATTATTTTTATCATGATGTGAGTATTATTATTGTTATGGATATGTTTGAGATGATTATCCAAGTTGTTTTTAGAGGAATTGAGTACTATTGTGTTGATTTTTTTATTCTATATGTGATGAAGAGTGATTATGGGTAGACATTATTAGAATGATCTTAGAGAGATTCATGGGGATATGATAGTTAGGTTTTTTATGTTTTTCACTTATAATTGCCTTTTAATAATGACTATGTTAATAGTATCATTAAAGATAATTGTATTCGGGAATATTTGTATTTTTCGGATACATAATAAGGACATGTTTAGTCAATAATGTAACTATGACTATTTATTATTGTACTTATATTTGTCCAGTCGATGGGAAAGTGTTGGAACATCATGAGTATGTTTGTATTATGAACTTATTTTTTAAGGTGGAGAATCATGAAATTAAATTTCATTATATTTCAAATTAAATTACATGTTTGTTGAATATATTTTTTGTATTATGATAATCCCATGAAAAAATATTTATATTTTTTAAAATAAACATTAATTATAATTGGTTCATGATTCTAATTGACCTTGTTATATTTCACAAGTAATCATCTTTATTGTGATGATTACTTTTCATGGGGTTTCTCTTGGCCCATTGTTTGGCCTTTAATTTCTATGGTCTTCTTCAATACTAGGCTCTAATATAAGTCATTGATTATCAATATCATGCGACTCTAGTTTCTCAGTGGTTTTCTTTCTTTTGTGTTTGTAAAAAGACTTTAGCATAACATGCATATATTTTACATAATTTCTATAATTACTTCTCATAAATAAATGCATAATCTCATAACCCAAAGGTTTAGTGTTTTTGGATATTGGATACATAAATGTATTATTGAACATTATTGCTTCACTATCTCTAAAACACTTATCTAGATGTGATTTATTATTATACATATCCATGCATGTAATTCCCTAAGGAAATGGTAAACATAAGAAAGAATGGTCCCAAACGCTTAATAAGGGAAAAATATATCAATGTGTTGTAAAGGGTTAGATCATAAGGATTTTAGAAAACATGAAAATTATATAAATATCAAATTAAAAAGATCATGTAATCATAATATTTAATTATAATATATTATAGAACACTATAAAACATAGAATGTGGACATAGGACCATAAAAGAATCACTATGGAGGCATAACACATATACTGGGGCATGGAAACATTTGCAAATAATCAGATATCATGGGAATATAACATAGTAATATGGAATAAACATAATTATAGAAAACATAACATCTATTAAGGTTAAACACAAATACCATCATATCATAGTGGATGATTCATTACATCACATGTCCCAAAACACAATCGATTAAGCATCACTACGTGTATCCCATAGTGTATTAAGCATTAATACTCACGTACCATAATAATATCATGAGATATAAAGCTATAATCAATGTATTATAGGTCTATATAAGACCCAAACACCATAATATTATAAATCATACATAATTGTTCCACATGAAATCAATCATATTTTTTATTATGAAAACCCTATAGAAATAATATAGGTTATATAACATTTTCAAATGGTATCTCATAAGATGAAATTAAGAATTGGTTTGCTAGATACAAAACATTTAATCACCCAAAATAATTATATTATAATATCATTTAGTTTTTATTCATTATATATAAATCTATAGGTTATAAATTTTTTGAAACTAAAGAGGAAAATGGAAATAAAATCATAAAAATAGTTTTCATAAAACATTTTTAACATTATCATAGAAAACAAAGTTATAAGTCACTTTCAAAAAATAATTTTTGAGAATGTGAAAAGAATAATTTTAAAATATTATTTTAAAATAATATCAAATAATGTAACCTTGAAAAGAAATAAAGGTTAAGTAAATAAATGTAGGGCGGAAGATACAAAATATAATAAAGTGGAAATAAATTCTTTTTTAATCTTTTTAGGTGGTTTTAAAGAAAAACCATAATGATGAGAAATTATAAAATCCATTTTATAAAGAGATAAATTGTAATATTAAGAGTAGGGAAAAAATATTTTGATTAAAAATGAGAAAATAAAACATTTATGGTAATAAATAATATGAAAATTTAGAAGAAATGATGAATATAGAGGATAAGAATTATTCTTAATATAATATTTTTATGAAGAAATAATTCCATAAAAGAAGAAGATTTTAACATGAAAATATGATTTTCCTATATGTGAAAAAAAATACCATATGGAATAAATTAATGGAAGAATATAACAAACTTATAATATCATAGTAAGAAAGAAAGATTATGACCTAATGAAATGGAAATTGGGTTCATAAAACCCTTATCTTAGATTCTCACATAATCAGACACACTATGAACTTATATATAATCAATTTAGGTTTATTATTCCTATATATAAAAATAATATTTATATTTATTTCACTTTATACTATTCATTTATAATTTCTTTTTACTAAGTTATTAATCATTATTTATTAAAATTAATATTTGAGAGTTAATTATCTCATGTGTTCTGTGAAAACTTCAGTATGAATATTCCCATCCTTGACCACTAATCATGTGTTAATAACCTATAAATTTTACATGGAGTATAAATAGATATTTTTGATATGTTTTCTAAGTCCTGTGATTATTTTATATAAGTTATGTTAACAGTTTATAAAGAGCGGTTCAAATCTAATTTTTTGTAAAATTTGATTCAATAAAATAATTGATTCTATTAATGGATACACCTTTATATATTTCAAATATATAATTATAAAAACTTATTAAATTCATCATTATTATAACATATTAATAGAATTTAATTTTTCTTAATCATTCATGATATAATAATTATATCATTGTTCATGTTGTTGGTCAAACCAATCCAAAAAAAACATGTTATAATGAATGAATAAATAAGAACATGTTGTTTTATAGCTATAATATCACCTTTATAGAAACATAATGGTTTTTAAATAATTTTTTTAAATTCATAAATTATATTTAATAATAGGTGGATGAAGAAGACAAGGAATAATGATTAAGGATAGGATAACACTACCACTGAAGACTTGAATCTTCACATAAAGTGCCTCTTGGGAATGAATGATTTGGGACTCCTTATTATGAATAGAGGTTACCAAAAAAGAGAGATAATTTTAGGGAGATAAATTTTTTAGGTATTCAATATTAATCTAAAATAAATTTTTTCTTTGAGGTGGGTAGTGGAGGGGCCCTTTTATAGGTGAGCTTGAGTTTCATTTTCACAAATACTCATTTCTTAATAAATAAAGGATGTAATTTATTATAGAAATTCAATCCAAAGTGGAAAATAATTGAGATATAATAATAGAAGTTTTATAATTCTATAATAAAAACATTTATATATAATATTTTGTGATATTTTTGGAATTTATCCCTTAAATTAATCCTTTAACCTTAGTTTACCTTAACTGTGGTAACAAAAAATTTACATCAATAACTTATTTTTATGTCTCAAAATAAAATAGTCTTTATTACCTAATTTGGAAATAATAATTACTAATATGAAACCCATTTTATTAGATTCAATTTCTAAAGGTGTTAACATTTAATTTTAATATAAGAATTCATAATGCATACAAAACAGTATTTATAAAAATGTAGTTTTAAGCATAAAAAGAAATTTATTCTTATTCTTTACCAAGTAATAATATTTAAATTAATATTAAATTATAATTATAAATAAATTTAATTAATAAATGTATAAGTTATTAATTTTTATTAAGTTATAAATATATGTTACACATAAAAAAATTTCTTGGAAAATCTCTCTTTTAAACATTAAATCATTATATTCCAGATTTTTTAAAACTTTTTATCTATTTACTAACCATTAATTAAATTTTATCAAAAAAAATTAATTAAAACCCAATTTTATCTTCTAATTAAATTCATTCTTCAAAATTAAATTTTATAAAATTCTAAATTTATAATAATACATGTAATAATGAAAATATATATATTTAAAATATCATTTATTATAGTAATAATTACATATTTATATCATACTAAATTCAACTTAAAATACCCCTTAATACCTTCATATAAGACCTAAGGGTTAGATAAGAAATGGTGTTAGTATCAGGTGGTGATTTAGCTAGCAGGGATCTCATAGTTATTTCCATGAACTTGAACTTCTCACATAAACGATTTCACTCAAACCATACATGTTGAATTTTAGCTTGGTCTTGGTCCAAGAAAAACCATAGTGATGTAACCTCCTTTCCTAGATTGGAAAAATTAGCCTTATAAGTAATATTTATACTACTTTCTACCATTTATTCTCTTTTTTATAAATATTTATTAATGTGATTACTCCTATTTATACCTAAAAATTCAACGACTATGTTATAATGGTCATATTTTAAATTAAACACTACTTATATTTTTATCATTAATTATTATTTTATCCAATTATGGTATCAATATCTATATAATCCCAATTTCTATATAATCCAAATGGTCATTTTTTTCATGGCCATATGTCTAATGACCATATATATAACAATCACATTACAATCATATATATTTATATACATTTCTAAAATCATGCATCATATGTTATAATTTCTTTTTCAATATGTTTTTCATATTTATAATTTATTGTATTCTTTATATAGTTATCATTAATAGTATGATATTCATGGTAGATCGCAGTGATGACAATTTCAACTATCTTGTATTTTTATTTACTTATGATTTTATTCCTTGTGTAATTTATCTAATTATGTTTCATTTAGATATCATGTAAAGTATTTAATTTTGTATTATATATTTATACCTTAATGAAAAAATTAAATAAGAATTTTAGTTTGTTTTTTGTGTAAGATAATCTATCGTAAATTTAAATTAAAATTGGAATTGTAAGTTTGGTGTGTTGCATTCTACCCACTTAAAATAATTTAAACCTCAAAATTTCATTAATCAAATGAGAAAAAATAAGGGTACCTTTATCTTATTGCATCTTTTGTTTCCAACATGGCTTCCTCAAACTTATTATTTTCTTAGAGAAATTTGATCAGGTGGGTGGTCTTGTTTTATAACACATTATCTCTATGATCTAAGGTCTCCACCAACTGTTCCTTATAAGATAGATCATGTTCTAATTATATATTTTTTTATTTTAGTGCATGTGATGGATCTTTTTTGTATTTTATCAAATTTAATACATGGAAAACATCATACACCTATGAGAGGTTTAGTGGAAGTACTAAATGATAAGCTATTATCCCTATACGATCAAAAATATCAAAGGTACCGATGTATCAAGGTCTTATTTTTTCCTTTTTCATGAATATCATAACCCTCTTCCAAGTTTATATTCAAAGGAATGCATTTTCACTAATTTAAAACTCTAAATATCATCAACCATTATAAACATAGATATTATATCAACTGTTTATGCTTTGATATTCTATTGAATGCTTTAAACTTTTACCGTCATTTCTTAAACAAGATCAAGTCCTAAAGGTTTCCTCCCTCTGACTTCATCCAATAATTTTGGAGTTCTATATCTCTTCCCATATAGAGAATAATATGTCTATATTTGGATTCTAGAGTGAAAATTATTATTATATAAGAACTCAACTAGATAAATATGATTATCCCAACTTCCTTTTAAATCTATTGATAAAGATCATAGTATATCTTTCAATGTCTATGTGGTATTTTTATATTGACTATCAGTTTGAGGATGATAATTTGTGTTAAAGTTTATTTAAATATTCAAGGATTATTGGATAATTCTCCAAAAAAAATTATATGAAACTGGGATCTCAATTAGATATAATTGAAAGCATCATTCCATATAGCCTTACCACTTACTTTACATAAAACATGGAAAGTTGGTCGAATGAGAAATCATATCGAATAGTAATGAAGTTTGTTGTCTTTATAAGTCTACCAAACACAACCCAAATGTAATTATATAATTTAAATTTATTGTTAATTCCTATGATTAAATCTATGTTGTTGTTCTCTCATTTATCATATTGATATAGGTAATGGTCTAATCATCTCCTTAAATTTTTTTCAGTCAAACTTTACTTATTGGCATACCAAGAATCGAGATATATACCCAGAAATATCCCTCTTTATGTTATACCACAAGAAGTGTGGATTAATATCTCTATATATATTTATCCTTACTGGTTTAATAGAGAATAATTAGCTATGTGAATCATCTAAAATCTTCTTATTCGGGACTAATATAGATGGGACACATATCTAGGTTACAAATTTTATAACATGATATCTATAAAGGTTGAACTCTGGAATATTTTTGAACTTATTCTATATCTTTATATCATATTTATAGGCCTATTTTATCTTTATATAGATATATAGATAATAAATAATTAGCTAAGGTAAGACTTTAACTCTTCCTTTATGATTTCTATATCCATCCTTTGAATGTGAATAAATATTAGGTCCCTTTCAATTATCATCAAGGATAAGGTAGCATCATCTTTTCTTCTTAGAGCTTAGCCACATTATTTACCTTCCTAGGATTGTAATTTATTGAGTAATAATACTCTTTTATTAACTCTAACCATCTATTTTATCATATTTTTAACTCCTTCTATGTGAATATATACTTTAATGACTTTTGATTTATATATATATATATATATATATATATATATATTACACTTTCACCTTAAATATAATTCCATCAAATATTTAATGTAAAAACTACCACTACTATCTCTAGATATTACATCAGATAATTTTTCTTATGTTTAATTAATTGATTCAATTAATAATCTATCATCTTTTAATTTTTCAAAAGTACATATCCAAATCCCTTATTTAAATAATCACTATATATTGTAAACTCTTCTCTGCTACATGGCAGTATAAGTACAAGTATAGTGAACAATATATTCTTAATCTTCTTGAAGTTGTATTCGCATTCTTATATATATAATAAATTCACTCCCTCCCATGTTAACCTGGTTAGTGGATTTTAAAATCATGAGAAATTTCTCAAAAATTGTTGATATTATATAAGTAATATAATAAAACTATATATATATATATCATGGGTATTGGACTAGTCCATTATTAAGTAACCCATTTCTTTAAAGGATCCTTCAATATACCCTTGCTTTTTATTACATGACCCAAGAAGGATACTTTTTATTTCCAAAAGTCACACTTGCTGAACTTAACATATAGTTTCTCCTTTTATAATATCTTTAGAAAAATCTATAAATTTTGTTCATGTCTTCCTTTCTATAAGAATATATGATAATATCATCAATAAAGACTACCACAATATTTTCAAGGTAATCTATAAAGTCTATATTCATAAAATCCATGAATATAGAAGGGTCATTTATAATCTTAAATGTAATCACTATGAATTCATATCTTGTAAGGATGGATTTATTGGATATATCTTCTATTACCCTTAATTGATGGTATTTAGATTAAAGATACACCTATGATAAGTATTGATACCCTCTAAATTGATCAAAAAAATAATTAATGTGGAGTATAGGATTATTTTTCTTGATTGTGATCTTGTTAAGTTCAAGATAATCAATGAAAAAAAAATAATTGATCCATCCTTATTCTTAAAAAAGAGAATCAGATCACCCCATGGAAAATAACTTAGGTGTATAAAACCCTTTTAAAATTTTATTAAAGTTACTTATTTTATTCTTTTGATTAAATTGGGTATGTTATATAAGGACTCTTTAATATAGGCATATAACTATAGATGATTTTAATTGAAAGCTAAACCTCATGTTCTAGGGGAGGATCAGGCCGTTTTTCAAGAAATGCATTAATATATTCTCTTAAAATTAACATGTATTTAATGTTGAGTTCCTCCATAAACATTTGATCTATTATTATATATGATGGGGTATTAGGACCCATATTAAGAAATTAGTTTCTAAAGGGAGTTCATAATCATCCTTACATTGATATTTGATTATGGGGTGATTTGTGATGTGAAATGAGATCTATTTATTCCAATGACTGATATGATATCTATGTAGGCAGATCTAATTCATTACCAATTTCACATTGAATTATAACAAGGGAAGAAGAACTATATTTTTATGGATTATCATCCCATAAACCTTGATTATAGAATAGTTATATCTCTTGGATGAAATCACCACACCACTATGTTTTTTTACCAATAATTCAATATATAATGTTTTATTTGATGAATCAATATTATTAAAAAAACTTTTATTATATGAAATAAGGTGAATAATGTGGTGAAATTACTGATATGATATCTATGTAGGCAGATCTAATTCATTACCAATTTCACATTGAATTATAACAAGGGAAGAAGAACTATATTTTTATGGATTATCATCCCATAAACCTTGATTATAGAATAGTTATATCTCTTGGATGCAATCACCACACCACTATGTTTTTTTACCAATAATTTAATATATAATGTTTTATTTGATGAATCAATATTATTAAAAAAAACTTTCATTATATGAAATAAGGTGAATAATGTGACAAATAGGCCCTGCACACCAATTTCCCCGCAGACACGTGGGCCCCACCCTAGTTCCCACCCACATGCCCGAACGGGTTATCTGACTAATGAGAGTCCCCACAGGCCAACCAACACATGTCCTTTCCAGTGCGTTTTTTCATCACTCACACACACCCTGAGAAACTTCCCAGGAGGTCACCCATCCTGATCACTACTCCAAGCTAAGCACGCTTAACTTTGGATTTTTAATCAGATAGGCTCCCGAAAAGGAAGGTGCACCTTGTTGACATGAGTCATATCATTTAATCATTTAACCCTTTATCATTCAGGGGTGTTACAACCCCCCCCCCCCACCCCTTTAGAGCACAACGTCCTTGTTGTGGGCCCTACATCTCAACCCAGGAAGTGCACCGCACTTAAGGCTGGGTACCACCTCTGATACCAAAATGTGACAACTGGGCCCCGCCCACCAGTTGCCCCGCAGACACGTGGGCCCCACCCTAGTTCCCACCCACGTTCCCGAACGGGTTATCTGACTAATGAAAGCCCCCACATGCCAACACATGTCATTTCTAGTGTGTTTTGTCCTCACTCACACACACCCTGAGAAACTTCCCAGGAGGTCACCCATCCTGATCACTACTTCAGGCCAAGCACGCTTAACTGTGGAGTTCTAATTAGGTAGGCTTCTGAAAAGAAAGGTGCACCTTGTTGACATGAGCCATATCATTTAGTGATTTAACCCTTTATCATTCGGGGGTGTAACAAATAACTAGAATAAAATAATATATTCACAGATCTAAAGTAGAGAATAAGTGTACCTTTCAACACATCATTGTCATGATCAGCTTTAGCAGTATTGATTACATATGTTCTTTCTTATTCCCTTTTCCTTGGAGGTTATTGATGTCTATTATAATTTTTAGACCTTATATTTGGTAATTTATTTATATAATGCCCAAAAACCATTCATTTAAAGAATTTTAGTATGAGTGGTATATTAGTTGGGACCTTCTAATCCTCTATTATGTCAATTGGCCTCTTCATATTTATTTGGAAATTTTCTCTTGATGGCCTTATCTACCACATGTAAAACTATTCCTAGACCTTTAAGGAAATTTTCTAGGTGCTTCAACCCAAATTTTTTTAATTTAGGTGATTATATTTTCTTTCCTCCATGTGATTTACCCATCTTGTTTACATTAAATTTTATTTTCCTTTCATTCTCTCCAAATCCATGAGAATAATGAGAGTCTCTAATTTTTATTTCCATATTAGATTTGAATCAAAGAATTTATTCATAACTACTAAAGTCCCTTATGTATATTGCCTTTAGAAGACTTGGATTTATACCACTAATGAAATAGTTGATCTTGCTTTATGGTAAATAATAAAACTAAAGGTGTTCCATTAAATTATTGTAAATTTTGATTAATATGAACCAATTTTTGATCAAATGAGATATCTTTCCCAAGAGGGAAAGTATCTTCCATTAATAGAAAATAAGATTATAGAATTCTAGGATATGGTAATTTACAAAATTCACTTCTAAAAAGGGTAAGTAAATCATTCATCGAACCATTTCCTAGAATGAGATCATCACTACAAATACCTTTTTTAGAAAGGGTTTCAACAAGGAAATTACAATCCCTATATGTGTGCTTGATAAAATGGTTTATATTTGAGAAAACTTTCAAGAATTTTATCCACCTAGTTTTCATCTTCCATGAAAGGTAAATTTGTCCAATTCTCACCACTGTACAATGTTGGTGGATTCACACTCAAACCAAATGTTTTTCCATCCCTTTGTTATATACATGTAAACTACATTGATTAAACAAATAATTCCAACCTCCAAAGCTAAATCAAATCTACATGAACTATAATGACATCCAATCACCTCTCTATTTGATCCCTAAAAACAGCTCCCAAACATGAAGTCCCTGGGTTACCTATGGAGGCTCCATCTGAATTAAATTTTATCCATATAATGAGCAGAGATCTCCAAAAACATTTCAAGTTTTTGTGATGATGAGGATAATTACCATTCACTAAAATTATTCTAATAATCAAGGGGTCATGGATAGTTTTGTGAAAATTTCCATGTTACAGCGAGTTGTCACTTTTTAAAGAAATCATGATTCACGTAAGATACATTTGAAGATTAAAAGAAAACTGGTCATGAATTATTCTATTCCTACTAAACTAGATGAAGTGAACCACTTATACAAATACTAAAAAATATAAGTTCAGTAAATGTGGAGAAAAGTGAGATTGAGAGTAGGTAGTAATTAATCCCTATACATTATTACATTGTGGAGGATAAATTTAAAAGAGATCAGGCACTACCTTTGATAAAAATGAGGCAATGGGATAGGTTAGGAAGATATGGTTGATGTCTTCCCTATTTTGATGATAGATATTGTATCTAGAGTACAAGGATATTCCAATAGCCTAAATACAATAATCAATCAGAAGTTTAGAGTGATATAGTTTCAATGAAGTCATAAATATTGAAGGAGGAATCCAAATCCTATTAATTTTTTCTATCCATTATTGATGATTATCATTCATGCTATTACATTATACAATCTTGGGAATAAAAATTCCATTGATAGTAGGATCCTAGAATAGGAGATCATCTTGTTCAATAAAATTATACTGGTTAATCGCTTCTCCCACTAACTTAGGAAGCTCGTGAATGGAGGCTTCCATTTGGTCTTTAATTATGGCATTTAGATTCACCACCAAATCATTATAAATTAGGAAATATTCCGTAGGATCACATATCCATTTATCATGCCAAAAATTGAGGGAAAAATTCTTATTGACTAACCATCATGCATTAGAAATAAAAATGGAAAGGTTACTTTGATATCCATCCACATGGAGGAGTCCATGTAACTTAATTTTCTAGCTTTGACCTTGTCCAAAAATATAGATCTTATGAAATACAGTATTCCATATTTATAATTTAAATTCTCCAATTAAAGTGTTTCTAAAGAGAGAGATTGAATTTAAAAATATTCTTAACCCCAAGACCCCCAAGGTAAATGATCTTATAGAATTCTCTCCAAGTAATAGTGATAACTCTTCACTCAAGAAGGCTTCCACTCTAAAAAAAATTTTAATGAAGGTGTTCACTTTCTTAAAAAAACAATAGGTCATTTGTAAAACATAAAGGAGTAAAAAAACTTTTATACAATGAATTTTTTAACTAGACAAACTCTACCACCCATAGATATAGATTTTCCCTTCTAGGAGGACTTTTTTTTTTGAATTTGACTCATAATATTTCTGAAGTATGATGCTTTAGACCTACCCCAAAACATAGTCACTCAAAAATGAGAGAATGAAAATTTCCATTTCCTAATTCCTAGATCATTAATAATATTAGTTTTAATTCTTGCTAAAATATTCCTTCCAAAGAAAACAAAATATTTGTCCCAACTGACCATTTGTTCTGATAACCTTTCATAATGGAGAAGGGTATCTTTGATTTTATTGACATTCTTCTTATCAACCTGAATCAAAAGAAAAATATCATCAGTATAAAATAAATTAGAGTGAGTACACAATCCTTTGGAATACTAGATATATTTTATTTCCCCACTTTCAACCAAGTTGAGTAGTAACCTATTTAGGTAGTCTTCTGCAATAAAAATATAATAGATGATATGGGATCACCCTTCCTAACTTCTCTTGATAAATTGAAATAACCTTCAGGGTAGCCATTGATTAGAATAGAGATGTGTGTTAAACTAAGAAATATTTTTATCCAATTTATAAAAGTATCATCAAATAAAATTTTGGGAAGAATCTTGAAAATGAAATCTCAATCCATAGTGTCAAAATCCTATTTGATGTCAAGATTTAGAGTAATATTCCCACCCCTAGTATTTTTTTTAGGATATTGATTCATTATAATATAGTTAAGAGGAAATATTGAATGGTTATCCCTTTGATAAAACCATATTAGTTCAGGGAAACAATTTTGTTGGAGATAACCTATTATACAGAATTTTTATAATAATTTTATAAAACGATTTGACCATGGAAAGAGGCCTTAATTGATGAATTTAATTGGAATTTTCCATTTTCGGAATGAGAGTAATGAATTAATAATTGGATCCATGGGTGAGGTTTCCTTCTCAGAATAAGTTCTGAAAAAACCTGCACAGATCAAGATGCCCAATGTCCTAATAATTCTAAAAGAAAAAATTATTAAATCCATCTAGACTTGGTGAACTACCCGCATTTAAGATAAATACTACCTATTTTATTTTAAATTTCAAGGGGATTAATGATAACATCCAATTATCTTCCACATTTATAAGAAACAAAATAAAATCATTAAGAGGATCAGAGGTAATTATGGTACCATCAAAAATATTTTGGTAATAAGAGACAATATGATCAACAAGCTCCCACCTTTTATCAAAAATGTGATCACCGTTTTTGATGATTGAAAGTTGTTTGTTAGATTTTATAGATATTTGAGGAGATTAAAATAATTTAAAGTACCTTTAATCATCCTTGATCCATTTAGTTTTGTAGGAAACCCTTTTAATGTTCTCTTTGAGTGATAAAAGTCAAGAGAGTTTAGCAGATATTTTTTATTCATGCTCAATAACACAAGATAAGTCTTGGATAGTATTGTAATCATATATCTGTTTAAGGGAATAGTCATGGGAAGCAATATCATTTTCATTGGATCTGAGACAATTATTACTTCAATCCTTAAATTTCTTCTTGAACAATTTCATTTTAAGAATACAGACCAAAGAATCATTCTTGTAATTAAAAGATATCCAAGTATCTGGAACAATATTGTTTCATTTTGAAACAAATACCCAAGAACTATTGAACCTGAATGGGAAAGAAGGTTTGAAATATACATTAAGTAGGTTCATCAATATTGGGTGATTGTCGGAGTTTATTCTAGATAAGGTAGATTAAGAAATAGAGTGGTGTGAATTAAAATCGATTTAATTAATGAATTACCTATCAAGTTTATTAGCAGACATTTTGTTGAGGTGTTTTCTATACCATGTGTACTTAGATCCCACAAGGTTGAATTAAAGTAGATTTTTGTATTCAATTCAATATTTTAACTTTCTAGATGATTAAGGTTTTGAAATAACTCCTAATTTTTCATCTGAGATGAGGATTCCATTGAAATCCCTAATGATCTCCCATGGACTGTTAAGCATCCCAGTCAAGTTGTTAATTTCATTCCATTTGTTTATGTGTTAGAAAAATCACCACATTTTCCCCCATACTCATTCTTAACTTGTTTCCTCTTGGTTACATCTATTTACTAAATCCAAAAGTTTTAACATGAGTAATAAACCATAGTATCTTAAAAAATTATAGTGAAAAATCTAATGAATTTGAAAAACAAAACCTATAATTTATTACTTTATAACACCTTCAATTAAACCTATTATAATTTTTGTTTAGACTAGTTTGATTTAAGTTTAGTTCTATTATACTTATAAACATAATTCCCAAAATATAATTAAACCACACTCTGATGCTAATTGAGATTACTCCAGCATAACATGCATATATTTTAATTCATTTCTATATTTACATCTCATAAATAAATACACAATCCCAAAACACAAAGTTTTTGTGTCTTTAGAGATTGGTTACATAAATTTAATATTGGAAACTATTACTTAAAAAATCTTGCAAAATTCTCTACACATTTCTTCATCCATACATATTCTTGTATTTAATTCCCTTGATAAATGGGAAACATAATAAAGAGTGATCTGAAACACTCTATAAGGTAGAAACTTATCAATGTTTCGTAATGGGTTAGATCATAATACTATGATAAAATATAAACATGTTGAAAATTTATGATTAAAAAGATCATGGTGTCGTAATATATAATTATAATACATGATAAAACTTCATAGGCCATGGAATATGAAAATTGTACCACAAAAGGATCATCATAGGGGGATAAAAAAGTTCCTAAGGATCATTGAATCATTAAGAGGGGGGTTGATTCAGTGACTGTATTTTTAAAAATTTCAACATTAACTTAACCTCTGCAACTTTTTAGAGTTTCATCCTTATTAACTTTTAGTAAACTCAAATTCATGTAGAAATAGAAAAGTAAACAAGGAATACACAATTTACAAGGTTCAACCTTGGTGTGAGAACATGCATCCCTACCATAGCCACTCTCGTGGGTCTATGAAAATTAATTATTATGAGTAAGTAAATAAAACTTGTTTCAACTTATATTGGACACCTTTTATGTCCTAATTGGAAATATAATATTGACTCCCTTCAATTTAAAAATTTTCATACAAATTTTGATACAAAAAAAGAAAATATAACATTAAAACTTTTTTCTATACAAAGGTCCATCTAGAAGATCAATCCAATGTACCTGAATCTAATGGCCTCTATATGATGATCTCAGTATGATATAAATTTACTCAATTTTTTTCCTATCTAGTTGTTTAACAAAACTGTACTTCTCAAACTTCTTCTCAAAAATTAGACTGATCCCCTCAGTATGATTCTCCCAATTTGGTAATATGAAATTTTCTCTGTATGATCTTCTAATTGAAAACTCTTCCTATAAATCTACTCTAACACAAAACTTTTCATGTTTCAAATTTTTTCTCTCCGAACAGTTTAAAGTACAAATGTACTATTCACTTTTATTTATATATTCTCCAATAATAATAAGGGTGGGAAACCATTTTCTTTTTCCCACTCACTCAAACTTCAGAGATCTGAAATTCTCAGAAATTTTAACTTTATTTGATTGCTTATCAAATATTATCAATGCATCTAGTGTCTTCTGGAATCTTCTTGAATTCTCAAATACTTCAGAATTATCAAACTTACTTAAAAAATAACTTTACAAATACTCTGTTTGAAAATTGATTATCTGGAACATCTTAGTCTGGAACTCTATCTAGAATTATATTCATCATTTTGATTCTCTTGACACATTGAAATTTAAAACCATTGATACATTCTATTCTTTGTTTCTTAGTTCAAACTTGGTAACTTCACATGAATTCAAACATTATATATCTTGTTACAAAACTTTGATCTTCAAACTTCATGCCAAATTTATATCCAAAAACTCATCTCCCACCTATTTATATGCCTCCAAACAACTAAATATGGTTGACTACATTGTTTCAACTTCTAAATACATCAGTTTACTGCAAAAACTATTTGGTACCAAATTCAACAAATATGACTTTTCTTTATCTAGAGTGTTTATCCACTAAATTTCATCTAGTCACTCAGTAAAAATGCTTCCAGTCTTATTTTTTTGGATAATGGTGTTTGATTATAAACTTTATCGCTTTTAATTCTTTTTTCACAAGTTTTTTATAAAATATCTTCAACCGATCAACTTCTTTCTGATGAAGGAACTTCACACTTTATCACACATCTCTATTCAAAAAGGTTATCTTAGTGGTCTATGTTCATAGATCTATGTATAATTACAAAGATGATCTCCCCTTTTTATTTTCTCAGATATTCAAATATGATTTATTGAGAGACTTTTCATTTCTTCCACTTTTTTTTAAACTGTAAAAATGCAGCAACCACAACTTCAGATATTCTTAAAGATTCTTTTTCTGATAAACTGTATCTTGTGTTTCTTCACTGTTCTATCCAATATCCATCATTTAGTTTGGTCAATATTCTATATTAGTCTAATCAAGTATACCTGATAAGAAATATTTCAATGATATAGATTTTTATAAAAACCTCTACCTTACTAGCTTGACTGAAAACCGGCATCTTTTTCTTCTCACATTTTTCCTAAACTCAGTGATTTTATCAAACGTGGACTTTTAAATAGAAACTTCATCCAAACATTTTATTAAGAATGTTTGTCTGATTATCATCAAGGTTTTACTTCATTTATCTTCATCAACTTCAAGATTCTAGTTTTCTTGTAATTAATCAGTCTATAGAAATGTTTCTAGAGATCTAAGTCTAAAAACTTAAAAATTGAAAAACACTCTATTTGAATTTTTTTATATAGTATTTTGTATTAGGAGATTCATTTGATTTTTTCATCTTGAAAATATATATCTAGAAAACTTCAACTTCCTATTTTCTTAAAAATCTTTTATCATTAGGTGTTTCCATGTTTTTTAGAACTTTGATATCATCAATTCATCCTATGAATTACTTTGGAATGTTCTATAAATTCCCAATTTTTCTAACTTATGTAATTTACAAAATTATACTTTTCCAGCAACTCAGAAAACTCATTTAAGAACTTTCAACTATTTTACAAAAACATTCATTAAAAAAAGTTAGTTTTAAATAAAAAAACTTTATAAAAACAAAAACATCACAAATGATCTTTAATCTCCCCCTTTGTATTCTTTGATAACCCTCATTAACAACTTTTTCAGTTCAATAACTTTCAACACTCAAACTTTTTATAACACATTTTTATAAAAAATTGCATTTTTAAATTTTACCAAAACATATAATTTATCAAAATAGAGTGTATTTCCACCACACTACTAGATAAAGTGATGTTTTTTAATGAATTTCATCCCTCGGTGATAAGAAAAAGTGCAGAAAAATTAAGATAATCTCCCCCTCATTTTTCATTTTCTCTCACTTTTATTTATCTCTCCTTTTTCATGATAACCATAGCTTCATATTCATTTAAGTAAGAAAGGCAATTCTCTCCCAATTTTAGGAAAAAAATACATATTCTCCCCCTTTGTACACATAATCCAAAGCACAGTTGGGGGTATTCCTTAAGATTTTTAGAAAGCCTTTGGTGGAGGCTGAACATGAAGTTCCAGCCTCAATTCTTCAAATATCTCCTTTGGTATATCTTTTATGAAAACATCAGTAATTTGATATTTTAAAAAAATATTAAAGGAAAATATCTCAAACATAAACTTTATTTTTGATAAAGTGAATCTTAATATTAATGTTCTTTGATCTTGAGTGTTGGATAAGATTTTTAGAAACATCAATGGCACTCTGATTATCACGAATAATCTTTAACGGAGTAGAAACTTCATCTTTCATGTCATCCAAATAAACTTTTATCCATAACATTTGATTACAATCCTATGTTGCTACAATATATTCGGATTCTATTATGATCAATGTTACTAAACTTTTTTTTTACTATTCTAACTCACACAACATTCTTCCAAGAAATATTTTTCTCCTAAAGTTGATTTTCTATCATTACCATCACTATTGCAATCAATATCAGTATAACCATTAAATTCCATATCGAAAATCCTTTTGTATACCATACCATATGTATTTATTCCTTTAACATACCTCATAATTATATTTCCTTCCAATATATGAGATTATTTTGGATCACTCTAAAATCTGGAACACAAAGTCATAACATAAACAATATTAGGTCTTGAATCTGTGAGGTAAAGAAAACTTATTATCAACTTTCAAAAATCTTTATAATTCACACTTTTCTTAGCTTCATATTTACTCATATTCATCCCAACTAAGATAGAAATAGAAACTTATTTATATTATTCCATACCAAACTTGTATAACAATTCCCTAGAATAATTTTCTTGAGATAAGAAAATGTATCTTTATTTTTGGTGAACTTGTAAACTAAGGATAAAAGTTAATTCTCATAATATTGAAATCCCAATGTTCTTATTCATTTCCTCATAAAAAATATAATATTTTTTCATCTCTAGAAAAAAAATATCATCCACATAAATAATTACAATTAGTTTGCTGGCGTTAACTTATTTCAGATATAATTTGTTATCAACCTTTCCATTAGAAAAATTCAGCATTCTCAAACAATTATCAAGTTTGGAATACCAAGCATGTGGGGCTTGTTACAAACCATACAAGGATTTATTCAATTTATAAAGATATTCAATATTCATTGAAAAATTTTCTCACATTAAGTAAGTTGTGTTTGATCACATCAACATATAAAACTTATTTAGATATTTGTTTCTTAGCTTTAATCTCAGCTATTCAAATTCCTCTAATTTTTAAGGAACTATCATTTTTTAAGGTAAATGATCCTCCATCTCAATTTTTATAATTTTTCAAGATTTTAAAATCTCTCATCATGTATGAATAACAACCACTATTTAGAATCCATTTTTTCTTCCTTTTAGTTACTTTTAAATCTATCTTAACAAAAAATGATCTTTCATTAACAATATTCTTTCCAAATTCATTTTCTTTTCTAGAATAAGAACTTAAACCTAGTATAATTGACATAAATTCTTCATCATGGTGTAAAACCTACTCACATATTCCAAAAATATATTCTAGATAGTCAAAAAAATCTATTGGAATTTTCATAGAATCCTAAGATTTCACTTTTCAAAATTTCTGTAATTTAGGAAAGTTACTCATTCTATTTCTATAATTGCTTTCCCTTTGTTCAAACCTTCTTTTAGTATGTGAAAAATCATACCAACAATTATATTCCATATGTTTGTAAATTTCATAGAACTAGAAAAAACTATAAAATCTTAGTTTTCTTTAGAAATATTATCTTCCTCTGTATTTTTTTTTTTACATTGAAAAATTATTTCTTCTATAACATTCTATGGGAAAGTTCTATACTTATTATGGAGAAAATTTTCAAATTTTGGGAATCTGATATATTTTTAAAAACCCTTATCAACCCATGATTTCCCAAAAAAATTCTTAACATGTGAAATGTAAGAAAAATTAGATGAAGCTTTATTTTTGGAAGGGATAAAATTCACCTTATTCTTGCAATATATCTTTTTTGTATATTTAAATGATTCATCTTTTAATTTTGAAGCCTTGATAAAAATATTTATCAACTTTATTAAGTTACTTTAATCCTTAAAGAGTTTGGATTGAGTTTTGTTAACTTCATATTCCTTATATTTCCACTTATTACTGAGTTATTCAACCATATTTCCTTGTTCATCAATTCGTAGTTTGTAGCCTAAGATCTCCTAGATATATTATTCTTCCTACTTATCAACATTTTTTTCATAAATCACTTTTCCACTATATTTTTTCATCATTATGATTTGTTATTTAAGAGTTCTTTTTTTCACTAGACATGCAACAAGTTCTAATCTGATCTGATACTCTCTATAAGATTATTCACCTCCTTCTTCTTCATTATTTGACAAATATTCCTTTTTTTCAAAATTTGAAAAGAAGTTTCTAATGATTTCTAAAAATTAATCTTCCAATGAATCAATCTCATCTAATTTATATTTAACTTTCTTACTGAGCATGCTTCTTTTGTTTCCAGTAAACTTATTTCTACCAGTGTACCTACATTTTTTTGAAGTTTTATCAAAATTCTTTTACCAAGGTTTCTATTCAAAATGATCTTCAAATTAACCAACTCTTTTTTTTAGTCAATTTATAGAAAAATGTCTGATCCCACCACACTAAAAACATTTTATAGGAAGTTTTCCTCTATAATTTCCTCTTCCACTTTGACAATTCTTTTATATAGGATACATGATTTTTATTTTTCAAATTATCATCCTCTTTAACTTCAGAACCATAAGTATCAACATCTTCAAAATCTTGAATTTTCATCTTTTTCATAGTTTCAAAAGTAATTTAATTTTTGATATTCAAATGCTATATATTTTCTCAGTTCATGCACAATAATAAAGTTGTGCAATTCATCAAGAGATAAATATTATTTATATTATAAAGTAGATATTTTAAAATCAAAACTATTTGGAATGTTTCTCATGTGTTTCTTAAAAATTCTAGAATATTCCAAGATATATCTAAAACCTATGATATTTCAAACATATTCATTTATTCTGGTAAATTACTCATCAATTATTTCTTCATATCTCATTCTTATGTGGTCCAACTTTCTATTAAAAACTTTCATCTTTTCTTCCTTCACTTTAGTAGTTTTTTTAAATACTTTCAAGATTGTCCCACATAATAATTGATATTTTGAGACTCATAACCTTAATATAAACATTTTATAAAATATATATAATAATATAATTTCTATATTTTTCATCAACTTCAATGTTTCTATTGTCATCAAAAGTCATAGGATCGTATTTTTCAATGGGTGGAAAACCAATTGGGTGATCATCAAAAACTTCCAGGCTAAGTGATAGAAGATAGGGAATCATTTTTTTAATCCATTGTATTTTTTTCATTGAAGGTGATAATTACTCTACTCTTGATATAATTTTTTATTATAAATTAAAATTATATAACATGGGAACCCCACATCTTATACCACCTTATGTTTTTAAGGATTATTGCATCACTGAGAAGGGGGGTTGAATTAGCAACATTATTTTTAAAAAATCAAACTTTAAGAAACTTAACCCCTATAACTTTTTGGAATTTATACCTTATCAAATTTTAGTAAACTAAAAAGAATGTAAAAATAGAAAAATAAACAAAGAAGACACAATTTACCAGGTTTGGTCTTAGTGTGAGAACATAAATCCTTTCCATAGCCACTCTCATGGGTCTATAAAAATTCACTATTGTGAATAAGTGAATACAAATTGTGTAGACTTCCATTGTAAACCTTATATATAACATTTTGAAAGATCATACTAACTCCTATTAGTTTTCAAATTTTTCTTACAAAATTTGAGACAGAAAATAAAATGTAACTTTGAATATTTTTTCTCCATAAAGGTCCATCCAAAAACTCGATCTGATGTACCTATGTATAATTGAATTATTATGATGAACTTAGTCCAATAAACATTTAATCAATATATTATTATTAAAAAAAATTATTGTCCTCTTGTTTAAAAAAATATTCTTCTCAAACTTTTGCCCAAAACTCATATTGATCCCCTCAGTCTGATTCTCCCTATCTGATAATCTAAAATTTCCTATGCCTGATCTTCTGATCAAATTATCTTCCTAGAAACCTCTTATAACACAAAACTTTTATCATTTATTATTTTGTATCTCTGAATATTTTCAAGTAAAAATGTACTATGAAATTTTATTTATAGGTTCTCCGTGAAATATAATGGCAGGAAACCAATTTATTTTTCCTACTCACTCAAATTTCATAGATCCGAATTTATTAGAAATTTGAACTTCATTTGAGCACTTATAAAATCTTATCAACACTTATAGTTTATTACTCAATCTTCACAAATTCTCCATAACTTCATAATTATCAACCTTACTTGAATAAGAACTTTACAATTTCTCTGTCTAGAAACTAATTGTCCGAAACATATCAATTTGGAACTCTATTCAGAATTTTGTTCATTATTATGGTTTTATTGGCCCACTAAAATATAAAAATATTAATCCAATCTATTATTTGTTTCCTAGTTTAAACTTGGTAAATTCACATGATTTAAAACTTTATATAGCCTATTACAAAACATTATTCTTTAAACTTTATATAAACTATCTATTCAAAAACTCATCTATCGGCTCTGTCTATTCCCCCAAACAACTGAAGATGATTGGATAAATTTTTTGTAGCTTATAAAGACTTTAGTTTCTTGTAATTATTTAATGGTAGAAACTTCAACACATTTAACTTTTTCCCTGTCTAGAGATTCTATCCACTCAACTTCATCTGGTCACTCATTAAAACTACTTCTGATCATGTGTGTCTAGATAACAGTGCCCAATTAATAACTTTATCTCTTTTACTTATTTCTTCACAATCCTTTTAGAAACTCTCTTCAACTGATTAACTTATGTTTTATGAGGAAACTTCAAACTTTCTCACACATATCTATTTGGAAAGGTCAGCTTGGTGATCTGTTTCAATAGCTCTGTTTCTGACTACAAATATGATCTTACCCTTTGTCTTTTCTCAAATATTCAATTCTGATTTCTTAATTTTCTTTTCATTTATTATATATTTTGAGAAACCACAAAAAATATTTAACCAAACTGATGATATTCTAAAAAAATATTTATTCGAAGAACTGTGTCTTATGCTTCTTCACTGTTCCATCGAATAGCCATCATCTAGTCTGTTTAGTCTACTACATCAGTCTGATCATTTTTGTATGATAAGAAAAGTTGTAGTTCTAGAGGTTATTATAAAAACCTTTACCTTATTATCCTGATTGAAAACCATCATCTTTTTATTCTCACATTTTTTACAAACTCAATAATTTTCTCAAACTCATACTTTCTAACAAAAAAAAATTTGAATATTATATCCAAAATGTATTTTAGATCAGTAGAAAGGTTTCACTTCATTTAACTTCAAACTTCAAATTTTATTTCAATTTATTACTAAGAATAAATATTTCTCAAGATCTAAGCCTAGAAACTTTAAAAATGAAGAACACTCTGTATGAATTTGTTCTATCTGATATTCTACATCAGGAGTTGCATCTGATTCTCTATGTCTGGAAAATCTATGTTTAGAAAACTTTAACTTAAAATTTTCATCAAAATATTTTATCATGAGGTTTTTCTATGAATTTTATAACTTTGATATTATAAAATAATCATCTAAATTAATTTGGAAAGTTCTAAAACTTCACAGATTTTCTAAATTCTAGACTTTACAAAATTATTCTTTTTCAAAAAAATTGTAAATTCATTTAAGAACTTTCACCTCCTTTACAAAAAAATCTCTTTAAAAAATTATTTGTCTATAAAAATAAAAAAATTAAAAACAAAAACATAAAAAAGGATCTTCACATAACACATATATCATGGATTATAAACATGTGACAATAATCATAAACCATAGAAACATAACATAATAATGTGGCACAAACATAAGCATAAAAAACATAACATATTTCAAGGTTAACCATCAGTACCATCATGATTTAGTGAATTAAGAATCACTACCCATGTCCTATAACATAGTGGATCAGTCATCACTAGTTGTGTCCCATATTGGATCAAGCATCACAACTTGTGTATCATGATAATCTCATTAGATATAAATCATTACACAATAAATTGGAGAGAGATATATAGGAATCATCCATAATATAGTGATAAACCATACATATTCTTGCCACATGAAATCAATTGTACATCTTATCATGAAAATCCTATTGAAAAAATATGGTTTTCATAACATTTCTTTAATGGTGTCGCATAATATGAAATCAAGAATTGGTTTGGTTGATACCAAAAATGTAGTCACCCAAAACATGTATATCCTGATATAATTTAGGAGATAATTCATGAAATATAACTTTGTTAGAGATGGAAATTTTTTATATAGAGAGTAAAATGGAAGCCTAATCATTAAAATATTTTTCATACAATATTTTTAACATTTTCATAAAAATGAAGTTATAAGTGATGTTGAAAATCATTTTTGATAAGGTGATTATAAAAAATTTATAATTTATGAGTTATGAATTTCAGTGAGAATTTGAATTTTTTGAATTCTAAAGTAGGATTCCTTTTTATAATTTTCATTTGGATTGGTATTCTAAGTGTTTAAACATCTCAATGATATTTTTTTATATGTGGAATAAGTCCTGATTTGTGGTATAGGCGGTTGAGTGAGTGCTGGAAATGGGTCAAGGTGTACCAAGGGTATGAATTTCAACTACTACAACACTTCTTGGCTTAATGGGTGTGGGTTATGTTGTAAAGGGGGTTGAATGAGGGAAGAACCCCTACCTAGGAGAATTCATGGTGTGACCATTGGTTTCACACTATGAAAGTGTCATGGAAAATGGATATACCCTCTACCTAGGGGCCGATCACGGTGTAACACTAATGGTAATGATGTGAACCAATGATGAGTGTATTTTTTATATAGGTAAAATTACATATTTTCCAAGTTAAGGGGATTCATGATTTAGTGTGTTTGGGGCATTGGAAAGAGGCTATTTTTTCAATACACCCCCTCCCAAACTTCCCCTTTGATCCCCCCTAAGAGGGGGTGGATCTTGATGTATTTTCACGATGTCATAGGTATAGTTATTCTATTTTATCTCCTTTCTTGTTTCAACTCCATCCATAATAATTTCATTTTTTTAGGTATTTATAAATTATTTCCACTAAATAATGGTGTAAATCATTCAATATAATTGGGAATTTGTGTAAAATGGATAGAGGAGGTCTCGGGATATTGGGTAGATGTCATCACATGTTGTTGTGATGAAGGTACACCATTATATGAATTTATTAAATGTTTTTTAAATAAGATTAAATTAATTTTTGATCAAGTGTTGAGTGTTAGGGATTTTTTTTGTAATGATGGTGGGGGTGTGACATGGACCTTTTATGGGTGGGTGGTTGTGATTTAAGTGCGATGAGGTCACTCAATAAGTTATTAGGAAATGTATTTGTTTTAATTGAATTAAATAATTTATTTTTATTGTTCAATTGATTATAATTGATTATAATTAATTAATTTGGATATTTTGGTGTAAGTTCGGGCCTCTCGTGGTTCAGTGATAACTGGTTGAACTTGTATGAACTTCGGAAAATTTTGTTGGGTTGTTTTCAAAGAAAACAGGTTGTCCCTATGAATTTATGTTTGGTTTATGATTTTGATATGTAGTATGTGATATGTGGTCTCTCCACTATGGGTGATAAAAAAATTTAATTAAATAAATCACTTTTTTTAAATTAAATGTCTAAACTAAAAAGAGTGTCAAGGTCCATGATGGAACCTTGTGCATTGGTTTGATTACCTCGACCACCAATGGATGATTCCTTGATTATAAATACATATCATTTGGTAATTAGAACATGTTAAGGGTATAAATTAAATGAATTAAATAAAATAAAATAAAAGGGGTGTAGTATCCCTAGTGATGGCTTCCCTTAGTGACCTCTATGTATACGTGAGTGATAAATTGAGATAGATAACCAATGGATTATCTATGTGGGGAAATTAAAATTACATAAAGCTTTCGATCCAGTTGAGTGAGCATGGGGAAATTTTTCCTTCCCCCACTTAGATATGAGCACCTAGGTTGTTAATCCCTAGGTTGACTATAGATAGGTTGGGTGAGAGGACCAATCCAACTCTTGAGACCAATGCCTGTATGGATTTCCTAGGAGGATATTTAGGCCTAATAAGATTTGAACTATTCTAAGGGATGTGATTTCCTGGGTGATAAACCAAGACCTGATATTGAGATCAAGGAACACTTATAGGATGTTTTTTATTATGACCTAGGAGAATCAGGGGGTGCCTCAAGGATATGTTAACCCTTGAGATGGTGTGTGTGGGAATGGGAATTGATCATTATGGGTTTTGACATTATAAATCGAATCAACTATGTGATCCTTATATGGTGTTAGTGATGATGTTAGATCATACACTTGATATTCTACCCTTTATTATGTGAGATGGGTGTCGATGGTGGGTCAACCCTTATGAGATGATTTGGGAAAGACATGCTGAACATTTAGATGTATTGAGATACTTGTAATGCCTTAGATATTTTCCTTATATTTTTCCTTTGTTCTTACTACTATGTGATGGATGACAAGGGAACATCCCCCCATCCCCAAAGTAATATACGAGGTAAACAGGTGGGAAACACTGACCCTAATGTGATGTATATGTGAGATGATCTAGGAGGGACACACTACCCCCAAAAGTGATTAGTATACTAAGAGATATTACTAGGGGTGAACTTTTCCCTGATGGTATATATATATGAGATGATCTAAAAAGTACACACTACCCATTGAGTGATTATTATATTATGGGATGCCTAGGATTTACTCCTAAAACCTAACCATTGAGCATGATACTAATATATTTCCTAGAATTTTATCAGAGGAATTGGTTGTGGGCCTGATATTATTTGGCATGGTTGTGTGAAATTCTTTGAGACACTCCAATATTGGCTAAAGCAGGTTTGGGTTGATCTCAGGTTTCATGTTAGAACTCAAGGATCTAAAGTGGTTATTTAATTATACTTATATTATTTATTTATTTATTTATATGAGCATATCACATATGAATACACTTCAGTACTAGTTATGTTAGGGTGCACCCTGTTAGTTCCCTACTGAGTTATACTCACACCATGATCAGGTGGCTATGGCACTTGAATATTTGAGAATACTTAATTAATCACTATTTTAGTCTAGTAAGAGACTTGGTGTTTGATGAATGAATGAGATATCTCGGACGAGTCAGAATATGGGTGAGTTATGGATCAGGGATATAAATATAGCCTTTTTTATTTTATGTATTTCATTCCTTTGATTTTTTTTATTGGGTCGGTAGGTGGTCATTTGATGTGTGTTGGCATGACCATGAGTTTTTATGATTGTATGCTTCTGTATTCCATTTGATTTATCGTATTTTTGTGATTTATTTATTCCACATACTATGATGTGTTATTATTTTTATTTTTATGTTTTTTTATTTATTTATTAATGTGCACTATGACATGGAAATATAATCTCCCCACAATAACACCTGAGACCCCCGATGTTAATCAGTAGCCTCTGGTATATAAAGTGGTGTACCTGAGGCCGTCTGGTGACCCGATCTATTTACTATTCAAACTGAACCAATATATGGATTTCTCAAAGTGGTATAAAATATTTTATGTGTCTAATATGACCAAATGTATCATAGTTCTTTTTCTTACATGGGGGGATTGTATAAAGATGTTATAGGAATGTGTAAAATCTTGTCATAGACCTCAGACTGGTGCATCACAGTGGGATTGTTATTATTGGTTTTTTCTTTTAAAATTATAGTATTTCATCTAGTGTGATGCACTTGAGTTATGGATTTATAATTTATGGGTTTTTGTAATTGGCCCATTGGTAAGAGGCATGTGCACATGCATCATATTCAAAACACAGGATTTTCATGGAATTATGTTCTTATTTGTGATTTATATAATTGATGATAGATATTTTATCTATTTAATGTGTCAATAACAACTTATATGTAGTTTTAAAATATTACTTTGTGGTGGAATTCTACCCACCTGGACCATTTTATATTTTCTTATAATTGTAAGTAATGTGGATCTTATAGAGGGATGCTTCTTGATAATGATTATGAAGTCCCTATTATAAGGGATGTATATTAACCCTTGGTAGGTCATTAAAATAATTATATACCTTATTAATAAGTCCCTTTTGGGTGATTAGAAAATATAATTGGACATTTAAAGTTTAAAAATCCTCTATAGTGTTTTCCCATATAGATTCATGGTGACATTCTACTTAACCAAACCATATAATAGTGGTATACTCAATATAGATCATCATAGATTGATTCCATTATATATACATATGTACTTATATTAGATTATGATACTATAGAGGTTATCTTCACATGCAGATTCTTTGTGAGGATGGATTCCCTACTAGGCTGATGACATAGCATGTGATTATGATTGTGTATATGTGAGAACCTGAGAGTGTGTGTGTTTTGACTGTGAGTTGTCATGTGATATTGGAGATAGGAATAGATATGTATTTCCCATGAATTATGACATATGTGAGATACAATTTATGGGATGTTTGGTAGAACATAGTTCATTGAGACACAACTTAGGGAATTGGTGAGTCAGGTGATTCTTATAAGGGTAACCCGATAGAGAGGTTAGCCTGATTTTGTGAGTGTATTAAACACAGGAAGAATAGGTAAATGATTTGGGTTATGCGATTTGTAAAAGGTAATCTCTACTGAATATGTGATATAGGCATGTGATATCCCTTGATATTTTTTGACATAAATCACTTGTGGTGATTTTGGTATGAAGTTGGGTTTTTAGAGGGAAGAATTAGCAAGATAATTATCCCTAGTGATTTTGGTTGTGGTTTTTTATTAGGATAAAGATCATGGTCAAAGATGGTTAGACATAGGCCGGATAGAGTATGGTAGATACTTGTGGTTTTGTAAAGAATCTTATTGGTGTGATTTTTTGTGGTAGACTATGGCATAAGTGAAATGTATGATTTTGATTAAGTTTGTCGAGGATGTTTCTAAGTATATGAAATTGACATTCAATGGGGAATGGTCTATGTTAATCCATGTGAGACAAGAATCGATATTGTGTGGCTCAAGGGAGAATGAGTTGGGTTTTGTGGTTTGGTGGTGTGATAGTGTACATCCATTGGGTTTCAGAGGAGATTTAGGTGGTACACACTGGTTACGCACAGTGCCCTGTTGAATTGTGAAATGGTGAGTGGTCGTGTGTGAGTTTAGGACCAATGTATTCAATGAAGATATTTTGTTCATGGTTTCTTGAGATTTTTAAAAAAATGGTAAATATCCTTTTTTTCATAAGAGGTGACATCATATATGGATTGGGGTGTTATATTATGGTCGACCCAAGTGTGTTCCTTGACATGCATTTTTAATAAGGCATGTTGTTGGAACCCATTGAGATTGTATTTGAGGAGTGAAGTATGATAATCCATATAGTGGGGAGTGCACCATTATAAATATAGGGAGTGACCCAAATTGAAATTTAAATACAGTGGGTTTTGAGGATGGAATTCCAAATGGGAAAATAATGGGTAGCGATTGGTGTGTCATGTTAGAGCTCTAGTATGAGAAGGATGGCCATGGATAGTTATCGTGTGTGGCAATGGATATAGAACAGGATATGAAGTAACAACCATCATTTTTTAGGTTCTTGAGTGCGATAATACTATACATTGGATAGTTAAGGTGGCACTTTTATGTCATTGTGTGGACAGATCCAATTTTATCTAGTTCATTGGTGAATAGAAGATTTGAAATTTTTATTTAGTATTTAATGGATTCTATGTAGTGGCATTGGGATCAGGATAGTTTTTTTGTAATCCAAGGTTGATTCAAATAGGAAATGATTTAATGATTGGGGTGAGAGCATGATAGATGGTCTGGTTGGTTGGTGATCCAATTATGAAAATACATCAAGAGTCATTTTTGGACTTTGTTATGTGTTCTTGGATGATTCCATAATGCCTTTGAGGGTTTAGGTGTCTTGATCGGTTAATGAGATAGCACATCGATGGGTGTAGTTGAGTGTTTTCAAGGGAATTCAACTAAAGGAGTTTCAAATGGTTATTTTCCTTGAAATTGAACACGTTGAGAAAGAAACCACGTTAGGAGCATCATTTGGGATATGTTGATGTGTTTCAAGGAACATTCAAGGACATTTGAGTAAAATTCAGTTTATCCATGCTTTTTCTTGGATAGTGGAGACTCATTTGATTTAGTTTGGAAATGGGTAATGGTATAATTACTAATTTCCAAGTAGTTTTATTGTGTGTAATTTGGTACGATAATATGGAAATTGACCTGAGTGGATTGTTGGACTGTTGTAATTGTGTTTCTATGGAAAAATTTGATGGTGGGGAGAACCATGGATCAGAATCACCCCTTATGAGATGATTCTTATAGTGGGGAGTTCCATGATCCTAAATATTAATTCATCAATGACACCATGGTTTCTTGTAATATATGGGTTACATTAAGAACCATCTATATGTTTTGGTAATGGTAACAAGTGGTGGCTCAGTTTTTTAAGAATAGTTCACCACAGTTTTGGAGATGCTCTATATAATCTCATTCAAAATTATGTGGTAGGATGCAATGTGTGAACATATAGGGTGGAATTAATATTAAAAATAATGTTGAGACTTCTTGGGGATGATATGTTCTATGGAGGGGAGGATATAAAACCCTCCTCCTTTATCAGTTAGGAATTTTAGTGAGAATTTGAATTTTTAAAATTTTAGAGAAGGGGTCATTTTTAGAATTTGGATTCATATTGAAATTATAAGGGTTAGAACATCTCAAGGAGATGTTTTTAGATGTGTAACAAGGATTAGTTGTTGGTATGGGTGCATGGGTGAGAACTAGAGAAGGTTCAAGGTGACATGGGTGTCTAAATTTCAATTTCTACAGCACTTCATAGCATGATGAGTGTGGGTAATTCAATGAAGAGAGTTGGCTGAGGGAAGGACCCATGCACATAGAATTCATGGCATGACCATATGTTTCATGCCATGAATGTATCAAGAAATACGGATAGATACTTTTCCTATGATCCAGTAACGATGTGAAACTAATGGGCACATTCTGAACTAGTGATGGGTGTGTGTGTTTTAGATGGGTAAATTCTCTCTTTTCTAGGTTAAGTGGATTCAGGATTTAGGGACTTTAGGGAATCATCAAGAGGCAATTTATATAGATCTCTCCCTTATTTTTCTTTACCTTCAATCCTCCTTGATATAGAATGGATATTAGTATTATTTCACAATGTCAAAGGTATGGTTCTTTCGTTTTCTCACTATTATTATTTCCCCTCCATCTCCACTGATTTTTTTGTAGTTTTAGTTTAGTATTTGGAAATGATTTCCACAAAAGCATGGTGAAAATCATCTAATATCATGGGAAATTTTTGTGTGATGGATAAAGGAGGTACAAAGATTATGGATGAATGTCGTTACATGTTGTTGCGATAAAGGTACATCACCGTATGAATTTATTAAAAAAATTAAAATTAAATTAAATTGGTTGTTGAACGGGTGTTATGTGTTAGTATTTTTTCCAAGATGATGATATGGGTATTCCATGGACCTTTGCAGGTGGTTGGTTTCATTTTAGGTGTGATAAGGTCTCTTAATGAGTTATTAGGTGTTGTTATTATTTTAATTAAATTTTAGAATTAATTATTATTGTTTAATTGATTATAAATGATTATAATTAATTAATTCAGATGTTTTGGTATGAGGTGGGTCCTATTTTGGTTTTATTATGGCTTATTGGACTTAGTAGAGCTTAGGATAAGGTTTATGGTCTAGGTTTCAAATGGAATAACTCTAGAGTTGAGGAAGATGGTACCTATACATTTCTCTTTAGTTTAGGATTTTGATATATAGTATATGATATGTGGTCTCACCATTATGGGCAATTGAACTTTTTATTAAATATATTTCTTTATTTAAATGAAATGCTTGGCTGGATAAAGTGACAAGGGCCATGATAGACCCTTGTGAACTGGTTTTATTTCCTTGTACATCGATGGTTGTGGCCATTATTATAAATGAATTTATTGTGATACTTATAATTTGATATGGGAATAAATGAAATTAATTAAATCAAATGAAATGAATTAAATCAAATGAAATGAATAGGATGTAGGAGACATGGTGATAGGTACCCTTAGTTACCTTCTATTAGAGGTGAGTGATGAATTTATATGGATGTCCTAATGATTAGACCTAAGGAAAAACTAATGTAACACCTCTATATTTCAATATATTTCTCCAATAAATTAATACTATGTTTGATAGTGTGTACCACCCATAACACTAAGATTAAACGAACCAAGATATGTTATATAAATATTATTATTTATATATGATCATTATAACCTAGTCATTAGTTTAAAGGGTTTAAATATGTATAACCATATTATAAAATATATGAAGAAAATAATTCTTAACACAAATTCATTGGTTAGTGCCTAGGAAATATGAATGTAATTTTAAATAAAGTCATATAAGATTAAAGAAGATATTTCTTCAGAAAATAATTTTATATGCTCAAAGAATTTTTATCAAAATAAATTAAGTTAATAACCATAGATGAATGTTTTCAATGAAATGAGCATATCATATATTTAATAAATTAAATTAACATTAATCTAATGGTGGTTACTAAATAAGTAATGAGTATCAACTCATTTTATTCTTTAAAAATATATTTTCTTCAAAAATGGTTTTATTTCATTTTGTGCACGGATATAATAATTAATTTATACCACTTTTAGAAATTTTATTTTATAAAATTGAAAGATTTTTTTAAATAATAATTTCATAATATTATTAGGATTAATCTTTATTATTTTTCTAAAAAGATTGATTTTTGACTGAATAGTGAAAAATGTTGATTTTTAAAAAAAATATATTTATTTTCTTTAAATCATGTAATTTAAAAGTCTCAATATGTTTTGGATTAAATTATAAGTAACATAAGATAACTTTGATTAAAAATAATTTAATTAATTCCATAGTAATTATCATTGTACACAATTTTTATAAAATCATTTTTATGCTTAAAAATGCATTTTTCTAAAAACTGTATTTTGTTGTATTTTTCATATATATATTAAAATTAATTTCTACCACTTCCAAAAAATAAATCATGAAAATGGATTTCATATTTGAATTAGGAGGTTAAAATTTGGTAAATAGGTAGATTTAATTTTAATTTATAATTAATAGTAACCATGATAAAAGTTTATCACCATGGTAATGGGTAAAATGAGTTAATTGTGGTTATAATTATAGGATAACGTCTCAAAATCAACCTAGAAAATGAATATATTTTATTTTATGATTTTAATTAGACCATAACTATCCTACCTTTTAAAATAAGTCATTTTTGTATCACTTTCTCATGATTATGACCTTTATATTATTTTAAGTAAACAATAATTATAAAATGTCACTCTCCATCACTTATTATGTTGTCATGATTGAAATATAGATAAAAATTATATATAAATGAATATATATTATAAAATTAATTAATAATAATATATATTTATGATAAAATTTATTTTTAGTTTTTAGATGTGAAATAATTACATTTATTTTTTACAAAACACTAACAAAATGCTTGTACAGGTAGTAGAAAAATCAAATAAATGATTTTTAAAAAGTTAAAAGTAATATATTTTGGACAAATATTGGTATACCACGAATTTATTGGATAATTATAATATATAAATGGTTTTTAATGATTTTATATTTGAATTCAATTGTTATCTTGATTCATTTAAAGTCAATATTTGAAAATAGTCCGGAAAATTACCTTAAATGTTATTTAATGTTTAGAAAATATTTTTAAATCATTATAAAATTATAAAAAACCTATATTAACTCAAAGGGATGTAAATTTTTTTATAATATCATTCATGGTTTATGTGTTTTCCACTTTTTATTTTCAAAATTACTTTTATAACCCTTAAAGATTGAAAAATATGTTACAACGATTGAGGTTAAACAAGCTTGATGAGGTGTTAAACTAAGGAGATAAGGGTTAAAATAACCTAAAAATTATATATATATATATATATATATATATTAATTTTTGAGTTTTTTTAGACCCTATATCATCCTAAATTCAATATATATCCATTTTTTATCCCTTTTTCTCGGAAATTAGCCTTATATTATTTTAAAGATTAGAATAATTTCAAGTGTGTCACCCACCTCATTTATAAAATAGACCCACCTATCCTCTCTTCCTCACAATTAATGATCCATTTAGTTCAGAAAATATATAATTAAATACCTTATATATTCCTTATACACTTAATATATCTTTTTTTTATTCCTCTAAGACCATCCTAATAAGGCGTCAGGTGTCCTCCAAAGGATGAAATATAAAGAAGATATATAACTCTTAACTAAGTTATTTAATTTTATTTCTTCATCTACAACCTTAAATTATATCATAACCATACTGATATAATAACATCATTATCTTCCACATACATAAATTTTATTATTATGATGTCACTACCCTTATTCATCTCCTTTTCTATTCTTTGGGAAATGAAAACATCTCTTGTGAATACATGTAGACTACTACCTCCACAAAGAAATGTATTTCATTTTTCAACATCACCTCAAAAGTCTGGTTATTATGATAGATTTAATGAATATATACTATATTCATTAAATTATTATCATTCTTTAAAGATAAGATATTATTTACCTTCTTACCCATCCACCTATTAAAAAATGATAACATTGCTCATGCGTACATGTAGACTATCACTTCCATGAAGTGATATGATTTTTTCATGTAAATATTTAATAGATGATTATAAAATTGTATTTAATGTATATAAATGATAATTATTTCATTATTGAAATTTTTGAGTTTATGGAACCATAAATCATTTTTCTATGTTCAACCTACAAAAGTTGTTTTGGGATTATGAACAGAACATCCTCAAAACATCTAACAGAAACTTAACTGATTTAGTAACTAAATAATTCATGGTAATAAATAAAATAAAATGAATAGTTATAATGGAATAAACAAGAATAAGGTTATTAATCAACTATAAAACTAATATAATTTTATTATTCAGGTTTTATAGAACATAAAAAATGATTTAGGAAATGAGGTAAAAAAATTCTCATCCTAATTTCCTTTCATTAAGACTCGTTCCATTTTCACCACATGTTTTATTTTCTATAATATATATACTTCCAAATAGATGTATTTAATCATTAATTTACTGAAATTATATTTATTTACAAATCCTTTCAAATTTATCTTCTTTAATGTCCTTTTTATTTAAAAGTTAAAAAAGTGGTAATGGATTTTCCTTTAAAACTAGGTTTTAATTTTTTCCTTTATAAATATTTATCCCCTATGTTTCTGTTCATAAAATGTTTCAAAAAAATATCTTATTTTTATTTAAAATATTATTAATGGTCATTTTTAACTACTTTTTACTTTATTTACAAATTATTAAAAGTAATATTTTCAAATTTTTATGTATAAATCAATTTTTACATTTTAAAAAACTATGAAAATAATGTTCTCTTCTAACATATACAGTATGAATGGATTTTTTATTATAATTACTATTATTTTCATTGACTATTATTTTATAATTTCTAATGGTTATTTTCAAATAAATTCATTTTCTTAATATTCTAGAAATTTTTATTTTAAATGTTATCAAAAGAAAAGGATACATTTGTCATATTTTCAAAGAATGGTTTGAATATTATATGAAAGGTAATTTCAACTATGTCAACATAATTTTATGATTCTTATACTTTACTATAGATATAAACTAATGATACCATACACCTTATTTCTATGGATGACTTATAATCATGTTTTTCTATATAATGACAAGGGAAAATATTAACATTTTCTATGCTAATTTTTTTATACAAATTTTTATGTTAATTGTGTATTGAACTATTATTCATTTCTTTCATATGATGAATACATTGGAATTTGTAAGTGGTGGATGGGACCCATTATATCCCCTAAATTCATCTATATATCTCATGGGACAAACTTTCCTGGGTGTTTGGTGTATGTATTCCCAGTTATTTATAAATCCCTGGCACAAGGCATTGACTGTATGTTTATGTTGTCTTGGTACAAGCCCTTTATAGTAGGATTATGATGTCTATAATTATGTTTTCTATAATTATAAAATCAGTTACTGTTATCCATGTTATTGTTTGTTTTTTTATGGTTTGATATATTTCATGTTCTAGTTATTTATGGTTTTTATAGAAATATTTTAACTTCATAAGATAATAAAATGAACTTTTATTCAAAATAATGTTTATGATATCTTATGGGTAAAAGGTTTGTTTTCAAGGAAAATATTTAATTTTTTCAAGAAACTCTCGTAAATTATAATTTTTCCTTTATTCTTTATTATGAAATGTTTTATGAAAAACTTTGGGAAAAAAGTTTATTTCAAGTGCAAGTAGATGATTATTTAAAAAAAATATTCTAAAAAATGAAAAAATACTTCTGGGTTTTTATGAATTTTAAATGGATTAAAGGGTTTAATTTCTCTCCCTTCCTGAGCATTGTTTTGTTCATCCAATATTTTCAAATGTTTTTTCATAGGGATTAATATAACAACCTATACTTTTGTAAATGAAATTACCATATGAATGAATAAATTATATATTGACTAATATATTTATAAAACAAAAATGTGCTATATTTCATTTTTTATTTTAGGATATTATAAAAAATATCCATCATTTGATGGTTATTCTTAAAATACCAATAATCATTATAACTATTTTTAATATATTCATTTTATAGTGACCCTTAAGATTATTATATATTAAGGGTTATAATAAAATTTAATTTAAATATAATGAAGAAGTGATTTCCTTGACTAATAGGATTGTACCCTATGATGCCCATTTGTTAGAGGTTTCAATAGAGATGGAATCACTAGTATTTTCCCTTGAACAAGAACAAACTGAGATTAAACAACTAAAACATGAATGAAACTATTTACAAGAGAATTTTAAGCTTCTAGAAATCATCACCCAAACCATGTTCACCTAATCACCCCAAGAGATTAATACCATTGCATACATTTCCCTTATGTCATACGCTGGTGTAATAAGGGGTTATGTATCCATACCCTATAAGTAAGAATCTTTGTGTTCTCTTTTAATGATAAAATAATGGTTATATTAATCCCTTTTGAATTTTTATTTTATAAACATTATTATAAAATGAGTCTTCTAAAAATTATATTTTGATGCAAAGAAACCAAAATAGTATATTTGGAAAATATAAAATTTCAATTAAAACACTATTTTATGATAAACTCTATAATTTGAAATAAAATTTATTTTCATGAAATAATATTATAAATCACTTTTATTTAAAATTTATATCATTTTTGAAATCATGACTTTGAAATTATCTAATGGTGAATTATTTAAAGTTTTCTAAGACAGTTTAATTTTTGGGTAAAAATTAAATATGGTATACATATACGGAAATTATTATGATATCATAATAGTATACATTTTTTTTAATAAATACTATGAAAGTAATCCTAGAAAAAAATAGTTTTTACCTTTAAAATAATATATTTTAAGCAATTTGATTAATTTTAAAAACCTATAATGAATCCACCAAAACCAATATTATAAATTAAGGTTTTAAAAACAAATATTTATGAACATGACTCATTTCCACATCATTAATGGTATTATTTTAAAGATTTAGGTTATTAAACTAATTAAATATTTGAAACCACTTCTTTTTTGTAGAAATCATAGTAAAAAACATGGGAAAGAATTATTTATTATTTTATTACTTAAAATTCCAAAAACCTAAGTTTAGAAAATAATAAATAATTCCCCTATATTTTTTTATAAATACCTAACCAGCCTTCCTTTTATCTTCACTTAAAAGTATTGAAACAATAATTTCATATCCCAATCCCTTTATAAATATCTCCCAATCTTTTCTAAATCTCTTAAGAAGCTTCTCTCGTGATTTTAGAAGAAAAATCTCAAGTAAGGGAATTTATTCCTCTTCCTCTTCATTCAAGTACTTACTTTTTATTTAAACATTTGAACCTCAAGTGATTTTATTTTAATGATTTTATAAATATAAATTTGATTTAATATTTATGTTATAATAATGAGAGATTATTTATCCACTTTCATTATGACCTTTACCAAAATTGTTACTGTGACAAATTAATGGATCTATCTCATTTATTTTCCAATCAAGAACCTTATTTGTATTTTTCTTTTTAATTTAAACTTTCTCATGTTGTTTTTTATTTTTACACATCACTTTAATATCCATATGTTTCCTAATTAATTATAGACAAACTTTATTGTTCATTAATCCCTCCTACAAAGATTTATAAACACTCTTTATGCTACCAAAATTATCCTATGATTTTCCATACTAAACTTTTATATTATGAATACTCAATAATACTTCTAATAAAGGGTATTAACCTAGATGTTACTATACTTCATTTGATTGTGCACTTCCTTGTATATAATATACACTTCTTAATAATGCTATTAAAAATTATGAAAGATGTTTTTATGTTGTATGGTCTATTTGGAACACAAATGCATGTACATGACATAAATTTTTTATGTGGACACAGAATTATAAATCCCTCCAATGCATTGGGTAATGTTATTATCTCATGATATATATTATATGGATAATGGGTGTTTAGCCTAAGAACACTATGTTATGATGTATCATATTTTATCCTTGCTTATGCTTATAATTTCATTTTTTATATTATTTCTACATTCCTATAATGCCTTGATGTTATCATCTTATTCCATAATTAGATGTTGATTATTACCTCTCTATGTAACCATGTTATTCCTCTTGAATCATATGTAATGTTTTACTTTATTTTATACTTTGATTATTCCCTTATTGGGATTTATATCTAACCTTTTCTTATGTATGTACCTAGGTTATTTGGTGCAGTATTAGAAGATTAGTGAAATTTAAGGGAGTGTTATAGAGTTTTTTTAACAATTTCATTATATCCCTATTTCAAGTTATTGAACTATGTATCTAATTTCACAAAGAAACTAGGCCTATCGATTTTTTATTATCGTATTATGTGTATCATTATGTAATAAATTATAAAATAAAGTGTTTAAAAGATATGTATTTTCATAATTGGTGTCATATAAAGGTCTACTTATTTATGGGGATTATGATTATAAAACCTTAGAGTAAGACTAAACATGGGAAAACATTCCTAAATTTTGATAAGTTATAGAGTGCTTGGGTTTTCAAGAAAATACATCCTTTTATGAATACTATAAATTGGATATAGCTATGGAATAGATATACCTACGAGTAATAACTTCAAAAGGGATCATTGGGTACTAACTCGACCTACACCAAGTGCACGAAAAAGAGTTATAAGACTTCACATATAACTAGACACTCCCATGGTATATATTTTGGTTAATCACATTATTTGTTAAACCATTATGAAAGAAATAAAAATTCATATGAAATTTTTTGTTTGGATATGGACTCTGATTGAAACCTAGGAATTAATAGGTTAAGGAATACATGTAATTTATAGGATATCCCTTAAATGTTTATATTTTTCCTTTATATGTTTAATTTTTTGAAAATTTTCATTCCTAATTTTCCTTTATGTTAGTAAATGCCTATAAATAGAAGGACCCAAGTTAATGACCAATGTGTTGAGAAATGTGATAACTGTCCAAAAGAGATGTCCAACTTGATGGGAGTATGAGTTTATAACTTTATGAAAATACTTACTTAATTAACTCAAGTTTTATACAAAAATATGAATTATTTGGAACACCCACTTCCCCTTAAGAAAGATAAATTTTCAATTGATACATTTATATGACATAGGTCTATGAATTTCAATGGATCTTTTGACACCTAAATTATAAAAAATGGATCAACTCCATTGAGAAGATCTTCTATATCCTTAAATTATTTAAGAAAGAAAAGGTCAATTAGGTTATTTATTGCTTGGAGGTAGAGGCTGATCAATGGTAGATGTTGATTAAGAATATGAATCCCAAGGAAGAAATTAAAGTGATGGAGTGGGAATAATTCAGGAAAATGATTTTCAATAAATATTTTCCTCACACTCTCTAACTTAAAATGGAGAGGGTTTTCCTTATCCTTAAGAAAAATGAGGATAAATCTATCGAGATATATAAGGAAAACTTCACAATACTTTCATGATATACCTTTGGATTTATCATTGGCCACAAAAGTAAATTTTACCACTTATTTAGTGGGATAAAGTAGAACTTATGAAGTTTTTTAGTGATTTGATAATTTTATAGTTATGAAGAAATTTTTTGATGTGACCTAAAAGTTTTATTGGAGATTTATGAATCTAAAGGGTCCCATGGTATTGGATATAGGAAGTACAGAATAGATTTTCATTCTATGGGGTGATATATAAATATCATAGTGGTAATAAATTATATCGTCCTACTAGTCAAAAGTGTGGGAAGAATCATCTTAGAAATTGCATCAAGGGGATAAAAAATGATTTAGGAGTTGGAAGGAGGCGAAACAAGCTAGTAAATACTGATAGGAGATGAATAAACCCACTGACGTAATGGAAAAAAAGTTCTAGTAAACTTTCATCCTATTATGAAATGTTTCAACTATATTGAATAAGGACACTATGGAAACCAATGCGTTAATCCAGGGTTATTGAATATATCTGATGACAATAACCTCCAGGGCCTAGAAAGAAAGGGAAATAATATTTCATCACAACCATTAATATGGATCCTAACAAAATGGTGGTTAAATGTATGTTAATTATTAATTCAAAAATAGAAAACATACTTGTTTTGGTTATATACATTATTTAATCTCATATAAGTTTAGAAAAACTATTCAAATTCCACCTCAAAACATGGAAGTCAAGTTATCAATGAAAATGAAAAATGGTTCCATTATTGAATCCCTAGCATATAAATTCTCCAATGTCAATATTTTCAAACAGAATTTCCCAAAAAAACTTATGATAATTCCTTTAGTGGAATTTAATTTTATCAAGGGTATGGATTTTCTTTCCTTGTATATATCCAATATAAATTTTCATGAGAAGGAAATAACCCTTCGTGTTGTGAATTTCCCTTTGATTCTATACAATTTTATAGAGAAGGATGGATATCCTTTAGAATCGTCATATCAAGAATGGATATTATTACCTTATGAGAAATAATATCTAGATCAAATTATTAATATTAAGGAAAAGATCATCCTTGATGGCACACCCTTTATAAGAGAATATATTGATGTGTTCCCTAAGGAATTGTTCAGTTTTCCTTATAATTGAGAGGTTGAATTTTTAATCAAACTTGTACTTGGAGATTTTCTAATTTATAATAATCCATATATAATTACCACTATTAAACATGAATAAATGAAGAAGAAACTACAAGAGAATATGGATAAATGGTTTATATTCCCAAGTGCTTCATCATGGGGTGCACCAGCTCTTTTCATCAAGAATAAGGATGGGTCAATGTGCCCTAGTGTATTGAAAGGGATTGGAGGCTGTCTTGGCTGCTTCCTGTGTGCTGATGACTCTACCGCCCGAGTATTGAAGCCATGTTTTGCATGCTTTTTCATTGAAATGGTTTGGTATGGGGTTATTCCTCTCTGAATTTGGTTGTCTGTGGGTGGTGAGGATGGATTCTAGAAACACATCATCTACGAGGAGGTTTTGAGTTTTTGTTCATTTTTCTTCTGTCAAGGAAATTCGCGATCCAGATGTCGTCAGCATGGAGGTCACCATCAAAGAGTTCCCCCATCAGTCTGTGATGCTCGGGAGGATTAGTTCCCCTATGCGATTGAGGATCCTGTTCAGCCTCTTGTTTCTATGCAGGTGTCGGCTCCACCCTCATTTAAGGCCCCGGTCTCGGTGCACCCTGGATCCCCAAGCTTATCACTTCATTTGAATCCAATTATAGGAGATCAGGGGGTGCCTCAAGCTCTCTGTTCTCCCAGGGATGGGCAGGTGTCCAGTGGGGGTACCGGCCAGAGGTGCCTCTCGCTGGATACTACTGGAGCAGTTCCGACTATGAAGGATCCACAGAGGTCTCTGTTGAAGAAGAGTAAACATGTGATGGTTGATGATGATGTATTTACTCTTTATCTTGGTAGGAGGTAAAAATTGTGCAAGGATTATGCCTCTCCTCAGGATGGAATGGTAAGGTCTGAAGCAGCGATCCCATCCTTCCCTCCTCAATGCAAGGAAGCTAGTACAGGTATCGAAACCACCAATGCTGACTCGGGTGGCGGTTATAACTCTCATAGCTCTAGTCCTGGTAATGTGGTGCATCCTTCGTTATGAGACATTTTCCCAAATTTATCTAATTCTCCTCCCCTCTCTTCGAGGGGATGGGCCAGGAAGATGGCGTTAGTGGTAGTGAGTAATATTTGCATGAGAAGTAAAGTCAAACATTGATTTAAGTAGAAGTTTTATACTGCATTGACTTTTTTTGAGTTTCTTTTTGTTGTGAAAGTCTTCATTCACACTACTGGATCTGTCTCACATGTGGTTTTAGAGTAGGAAGCATTCACCAGCATGCCATTTGGATTTGGACGATTGAGAGGGTATGGAAAATTCCATCGGTATCAGGCCTGTGTATCTTTGCACGTTACATCTTGCTGAGCATCCATGCGAAGTTGGAGGCTTTATTTAACGAGGTTGATGCTGGGTAGAGGCATCTCCAAATAGTCTTGATTTGGGTGAATTTTCCTTTTAATGTTTTTATTTGGATGTTATTGTTTGGGTTCACACTTCCCCTTAAAAGTGTCATTTGAAAATACCAAAAAAATGGATTAGGTGTAATGTGCCTCTGCATTGATTATCATGAGCTCAATAAGATCATGATAAATAATATGTATTCTATACCATGGATTGATGACTTATTTTATCAACTATGTGGTTCCTAGTACTTATCTAAGGTGGATCTTGGGTTAGGATATTATAAAGTAAATGTAAATAAGTAGGGTATCCCTAAGACTTATTTTCAAGTAAGGTACGAGCACTACTAGTTTATAGTGACTCCATTAGGACTCACTAATGCTCTAGCTATCTTTATAGACTTAATGAATATATTCATTAGGGATTACCTCAATTAATTTGTGGTAGTCTATATAGATGATAATCTTACCTACACTAAAATCAAGGAGGAACATAAGTAGTATTTGAATGTTGTGCTAAAGAACTTGAAAAATGAAAAGTTATATGAGAAGTATAGTAAATGTGAGTTTTGGATGAAATAAGTAACATTATCAGGGCATGTTATCACAAGTAAAGGGATATATATATATATATATATATATATATATATATATATATATATATGTCCTTAAAAGATAGAAGTAATTAAAGGATATCCCAAACTAACATCTATGATGAAGGTTTGTAGTTTTCTTGGATTATATGGGTATTATCATCAATTTGTGAGAAACTTCTCATGATTATCAATCCTAATAACCAAGATAACTCAAAATGGGGTGAACTTTTTATAGACTAATGAATGTGGTGGAGATTTAAATTGTTAAATAAGAGGTTAATCACTACACCTGTTCTCACATTTCTACCTAGTGGGGAAGGATTTTTGATCTACATCAATGCATCCCAAAAAGTCTTGAATTTTGTACCATTGAAAATGATAAATTGATAGCCTATGCCTCCTACCATTTAAATATTCATTAGTACAACTACCTTATGCAAGATCTATAATTGGATGTATTGATATTTTTATAGGATATTTGGATAGATTATCTCTATGGTGAGAAGTATGACATATATATGTGGATTCCAATAGCCTTAAGTATATATTCACATAAAAGGATCTCACTATATGCTGATAAAGGTGTTTATAGATGATCAAGTATTATGTCTATTCAATCCATTACTATCCTGGGAAGGTGAATAAAGTTTCATATGCTCTGAGTATAAATTATCCTTCAACCCTATCCCTGATGAGGATTGAAAGGGATCTAGTCTTCTTGTACATGAAAAGGATAAAAATCTGAATCATAAAAGGAACACCATCCTACATTTCTCAAATAAAAAACCATCTATCCATTATTGATAGGATCATAGAGGGTTAAAATGATGATAATGAGATAAAGGGAAAGGTAGAAAATATTCTGGAGTTCGACTTTTCTAAAGATGTAGTTATAAGTTTTATAACTTGAAAATGTGTCCCATAAAAAGAAAAAATGAAGAGGGAACTTTTGTATGATTTGCATAGTTCATCCTTCTATATTTATTTAAGAAGCACTAATTTGTATATATATATATATGAAGAAAAACTTCATGTGGGATAAGATAATAAAGGAGATTCCAGAGTTTGTATCTCGATGCTCAGTATACCAACATGTCAAGCTCAAATGATAGAAGTATAAGGGTATAATGTAACCATTTCCTATACCCATATATAAATGGGAAAACATAACCATGGATTTTTTCGTAGGACTCCCCAAGACATCTAAAGCCTATAATACCATAGTCACCATACAAATTCAATGCATTTAATTGCTATAAAGTAAGATTTATACCTTTACCAACTCACTATAATATATATATATATAAGATAAGTGGTAAGACTATATGGGGTACCACTCTCCATTGTATCTGATTGAGATTCGAGGTTTACCTCAAGGTTTTGGAGAATCCTTTAGTAAGAATTGGATACAAAGTTGAGTTTCAACACTTTATATCACCCTTAGATAGAGGGTTATATAGAAAGAACCATTCAAGATCTAGAGGACATACATGAGATCATTTTAAATGTATTTATAAGGATTTTGGTATCAAAACCTTCCCTTAGTGGAGTTATCACATTAAAAAAGTTTTTATTATAGTATTCAAATGGCACCTTATGAGGCTCTGTATGGGAAGAGGTATCGGACTCCAGCATGTCAGGATGAAGTTGGAGAGTGGAATATATGGGACATAATCTTATCCAAGAGATGAAAAATAAGGTTAAAATCATTTAGAATCATATGAAATCTATGAAAAGTCAACAAAAAAGCTACACAGACAATCATCAACGAAACCTGGAGTTTGAGGTTTGAGATAAGGTGTTCCTCTGTATATCACCATGGAATAAAGTCATGAAGTTTGGGAAGAATGGAAATCTTAATCTTAGATATATCATTCCCTTTGAGATTCTTTATCACGTTGGATTTTTACCCTATAAACTAGCACTAATGCCTAAGCTATACAAAGTACATGATGTGTTTCGTGTATTCCTCTTGAGGAAGTATATACCTGATCCCTCACATATACTAAATCCATAGGTGGTACTGTTTGAGAATGATCATTTATATGAGGAGTGGTTGTAGATGATAATAGATTATTTAGACAAAGTTTTATGAAATAATACAACTCACCTAGTCAAAGTATTGTGTTGAAACAATAAGTTTGAAGAGGAAACATGGGAACCATAAGTTGTGATGAAATAGAAGTACCATCATCTATTTTAGTGTATGAAATGATATTTTGAGGGTGATTTTTTGGAAGGGGATAATGTAAATACCTATACTTTTATAAATTAAATTCCCTTATGAATGAATATATTCCTTATTAATTAATATAATTATAAAAATAACATGCACTATATTTCATTTGTTATTTTAGAACTTTATAAAATGTATCTGTGATTTGGATGTCAGGATTAAAATACCAGTAAGCATTATATCTATGGTTAATATAGCCATTTTATAGTGATCATTAATATTGTTATATATTAAGGGTTATAATAAAATTTAATTGACACTAATAGAAGAATTTATGGCCTCAAATACTACGATTGTACACTATAAATCCCTTTTTGGAGCTTTTAAGGGAGATGGAATCACTGGTCTCTTCCCTTGACCAAGTCCAAGTTGAAAATTAAAACTAAAACTTGAGTAAAATTTTTTATGATAGAATTTAAAGATATATAGATCCCCTCCCAAACCATTTTTTTCAAACAACCCTAAGAAAGTACTATCATCACACACTTTACCCTTAGATAATACACTGGTATAATAAGGTGTTATGTATCCAGACCCTAATAGCATGAATTTTTGTATTCAATTTTAATGTTAAAATAATGTTTATATTAATCCATTTTTTATTATTATTTTATGCACTTTATTATAGAATAGTTCTAATAAAAATTAGATTTTAATACAAACTAGAATTTTATTTTTAGAAAATATATAATTTAAATTAAAACACTATTTTATGATAAACTCTAGAATTTTAAATGATATATTTTAATAAATTATTATTAAAGAGAACTTTTATTTATATATATAAATATTCATATAATTTATTTAAGTCCCATGTAAATTTTGTATGGGTTAAAAAGTTGTTTAGGTTGTAAAGACTAGTATTTTTAAATAAATAAGGATTTTTATTTAAAAGTGAAAATTACTATATTTATAAACTTATTTTTTTAAAATAAATTTCATTTTTGAAATTAGAACATCAAAATTATCGAATGGGGATTTTTTTCATAATTTTTTAAGATAATCAAATTTTTGGGTAAAAATTAAATACGATATAAATATACGGTAAGTATTGTGGCATCATAATGGTAAAAAACCGATGTACTAAATAATATAAAATTCAAACTCGAACAAAAATAGGTTTTACCTTTAAAATAATGTGTTTTTTAAGTAATTTTATTAATTTTACAAACAAATAATGAATCCAAATAACCTATATTATATTTTAATGTTCTAAAAACAAATATTTTGGAACATGACTCACTTACATATAATGAATGATATTATTTTAATGAGTTCGGTTATTAACATAATAAAATATTGGAAACCACTCCTCTTTTGAATAAACCATGGGTAAAAACCATGGAAAGGCATGTGATTTTTATTATTTTATTACTTAGAGTCCAAAACTTATGTTTATAAATTAATAAACAATTCCCATCTCTTTTTCTATAAATACCCACCATACCTCCATTTAATATTCCCTCCAAAGCCTTAAAATACTAATTTATTATTCCTATACCTCTCTAAATCTCCCCCAAGTTTCTCTTGATACCATAAGAAGCTCCTCCCAAGATTTTAGAAGTAACCTATCAAGTAATGGATTTTTTTCCTCTTCTTCTTCATTCAAGTAATTCCTTTGTATTTAGACTTTTGAATCTCAAATTATTATGTTTTAATGTGTTTATAAGTATCTATTTACTATATAATTGATGTTATAATAATGACATATTATTTATCCCTTCTCATTATAAACTTTACCTAAGTCTTTATTATGTCGAAGTAAGGGATCTCTTTCCCTTCTTTTCTATTCAAGCACCTTCTTTTTATTTTTATTTTTGAGTAGAAATTTTTTATGTTTTCATGTGTTTTTACACATCTATTTACTTTATATATGATTCCCAAGTAATTATATACAACCTTTATCTCTCATTAATCCCTCATGTAAACCTTTATTACAACTTGTTCTGCTACTGAAATTATCCCGGTATTTTCCATACCAAACTTTTATATTTTAAATACCCAGTTCTACCTCCATTATAGGGTATTCACCTAGATGTAACTATACATCATTGATTTAGGACTTCCATGTATTCAACCTATACTCCTTAATCATGGTATTATAATTAATGAAATATGTTCTTATGTTGTATGATCTATGTGAAATAAAAATGCATGTACATGATTTGAATATGGTGGGTGTTCCCAGAATTATATAGCCCTCCAATACACTAGGTAAAATTTTGATCTCATAATATATCATGTATGGCTCATTGGAGTTTATCCTAATCACACTATGTTATAATGTCCTGGTGTTTTTCCTTGACTTATTCTTATGATGTCATGTTTTATATTATTGTTTCATTCCTACGATTCCTTGATGTTATCATCTTATGTAATGATTTGATGTTGATCCTCACCTCTCTATGTCACCATGTTATACCTATTGAATTATATGTATTGATTTACTTTATGCTATGATTTGGTTATTTCCTTAATAGTATTCATAGCTCACCCCTTTTTATATACGTCCCCATGTTTTCTTTTGGATCATTATAAGATTAATGGAATTTAAAGACATGCTATGTCACACCCCAGTTTTTATTTTTCCCTTTTATTTTGGTTTATCATTTTTTCTTTGGATTTCATCTTCTCTTTTGGGTGTTTTAGATTGAATTTTTGAGTTTTGGACTATTTTCATTCTTTCATGGTTTTTGTTTCATGGGTAGCACATGGTTATATTCAAATCATGAGACTCCCAGGAGTAATCATGTGAGTCTTGGGGTGTCTTTAGATAAGGGTGCACAGCTTGAGCATCGTTAGTACAACCCATGGAAGAAGTGTGTGTCTGGTTCAGAAATTTTTTCCAGAACCAAAAATCACAGCTAGCACATAGTTTCCCAAACTGTGTGTCCAAATTTTGCGGGTTTCCTATGATTATAGTAAGGGTAGAATGGTTGGTGCATAGTTTCTCAAACCGTGCAGCCAAACCATGGACAATGCCCAGTTTTATTAAAAATGTGTTTTTACTTTTTACCCTCCTTATATTTTAACCCCAAAAACCCCATTTTTTCCTTGTTATCTCATGCGACTCAAGGGATCCCCCCCCCCCTATCCTTCATGCCTCCCTCCTCCTCCAATGGTTAATATAAGGGATTCCTTCAGATTTTGGGGCTAAATCTTCAAGGTAATCTCCTCCTTCCTTTTTCCTATTCCTTATTCTTTATTTTTCTTCTTGGTTCCTCTTCTCCCTTGGTTTCCTTGATCTAGGTTTTATGTTTACTTGGTTTTTATTTTGGTTTTTTTTCTTATTAAGGTTACCCTTGGTCTTCCTTGTCTCTTTGGACCATTTTGAGTTTGTTTCGGGTGTTCGTTGTTGAAGCGTTGTGAGTTTGAGGTAGGTTCCCCTATGCATTATCCTTTTAATTTAAATAATCATTTATTCCTTATATTTTACAACATGTTTTTGTACTAAATATTTATATATGATTCTTATAATAATTATTTTATATAAAATGAGGTGATTTTATCCTCGTTTTGGATTGTATGAAACTGGTTTACTAAACTTCACGCACCAAGTGTTCGAAAAAAATTCCAGGTTGTCCTTTATAAGATATTTGTCATTCCAAAGGTATTTTTTGGATTTGTAAATGTGTTTTTGATTCTCAATGATGATTTTTGCTTCTCAAATGGGTTTCTAAATTGGTATTTGGTTTTATAAGTAGTGTGTTGGGTTCTTTGAAAATGTTTTTTTAATCAAAGAATGTGTGAGGCCTAGTTGGCACTTTTAGAAAATGGTTCTCTTTATAAAACTCTTCTTAGGATGCATCTATTACCTTAAAATTTTATAAATTTAATGGGAGGTCATCATCAAGGGACTTATTGTATGAATTGATTGTTGGAATGCAAGGGATTACTCCTTGTAGTGGCATTGGGGGTGATACTTGTTTTTGTTTCTTGTGTACATTATTTAAATATATAGTTGGTTATTTAGAATTTATTGGCTCACCCCACTTAATACATGACTTGGGAACCTATCATGTCTGGTGGATTATCTAAGAAAATTTCATGTACTAGTTTAGGATTATTATCTATATAGTGTCCCTTAGTATGGATTTTCTCTACTTTGATATTATTCCCCTCAGTTTGGCCAAGTAGGGTACCATTAAGTGTGGTGACTATTTATTGCATCAGGAATACTAACAAGATGGATCAAGGATAGTATATTATATATTATCCCCTGATCTACTAGTTTTTACCATGTTTCTCTAGCACTTATTTATCTGTGGTGGATAATTTCAGTGCCTAAATTGATTTGGTTACTTGTGTTTTGTCTTCCATTCTCCTCATTGTGTGGTTATTTCTTCTGATTTCTTTGGTGGTGTGTCATTTTGGTAAAACTGAATGTTTGGTTTTTCTTTTGGTTTTCATAAATAATTTTTTATACTCACTTCCATTTTCTATCTCTATTTCCCTCTTTTCTATTAAATGCTAAAGTCTTACCTTCTTAGTAATGAAAAACTTGTATTAAAAAAATAGGGAAATAGGCCATGATTTATTTAAAAGAAATGTGTGAAAAATATATGTTATATATTTTATTTAAAACTTGCAATAAATGAATATTTTATTTAAAGTAAATACATAGGGAATAGTTTACTTGGGAATTCCTACTGAGTTGTAATACTCACGCCTATACTCTGTAATGGCCCGGACCTCTCCGGCTCATTCCTTTTTGAAAAGAAGGTCATGAAGTGTTCTGGAGGGTAGAAGGGACTTTTCCCACACTTTTCAGAATTTCATAACTACACGCCGTGTGGTGTGATTACATACCATGTAGCCCATACTACACGCCGTGTAGTGTCTCCCCATGTACGTGTTACCTTCAAACCATGTGTTGACCAGTCAATGGTCGTGTTCCATGTTGAAGTTGTGTCCTTGCCATGTGAAATAAATGAGTACACGTCGTGTAGTGTCTCCCCGCGTACGCGTTACCTTCAAACCATGTGTTGACCAGTCAATGGCAGTGTGCCATGTTGAATTCGTGTCCTTGCCGTGTGAAATAAATGAGCACACGCCATGTAGCCGATACTACACGTCGTGTAGTGTCTCCCCACATATGTGTTACCTTCAAACTGTGTGTTGACCAGTCAACAATCGTGTGCCGCGTTGAAGGCCGTGTTGGAATCCACATGGTGATTGTGTGAAATGGCCGAGTACACGCCATGTACTATAAATTACACGCCGTGTACGTTAGTTTTTCTCACCTATAAAAGGAGGGGGGCTCTCCTCCTTTTCAAATCACTCCTCTCCTCCCCTCTCCTTCGAGCAGAGCTCTCCCGAGGGACTCCAAATATCCTTTCCTCCATAACTTCTTCGTACGAGCTCCGATTTATGATCTGTTAGTGGCCACAGGATCGTAACGACGAGGTAGAACTTATGATATTCTATTTGTTGATTTCCCTTCAGCCTTTCCTTCCCAAATTCCACCCGAGGAGGTTTTTCCAGGTTTTGACAGAAGCGACGGACGCCGATGGACTTCTTCTAAAGCTGATCCAGGGGAGCATTGTTATCAGAACCTATTGAGGTAGAGGTCTTACCTTCATCTCTCTAAATTTTGCATCATGCGGGGTGGGTGTCCTCTTGTTTACGTGAAACACATTTGAACCAGTTTATTAAATATAATAACTGGATTATGTAATGGGGATGGGAAGTTTGTGAATGCAGTTGCGTTATTTTATATCCTGTGATATTATGTTGTGAATTGAATAGGCTTATGCCTACTGAAAATCATGGTCGTTGGGGGCCTTTTCTTGTGAAATTAAATGATTCCCTATCTTTGTAGACCGTTTAAGGATGGAAACTTTATGGGATGTGGAAATTGGTTAATCATGTAAAGTTGGCTGATTAAATGAAAATTTGGAACCCTTGTGTGATCACCCCACTTGAACAAAACTGAAATAATAAACATGTGGGTGTTGGTTAGGGTTTATTTATGTGAAGGGGGTTTTTTGTGGGTTGTTGTGGATCGGGTGAGCAGCAGGATTGTGGTTGGCTTGGTTGTGGGTTGGTGTGAATGCTATGTTGGTGATGGGCAGTGGGGCTGCGATAAATGGTATCGAGGGATGATGATGTATGAGTTTTGGTGTGTTTATGGTTATTGTGGTTAGCAGTGGGGCTGCAGGTATGGGGTTGAAGGTTAATGAACTATGGGTTGTGAATAATAAATAAAAGTGGAAGAGTTAATGAATGGTGGGGCATGGTAATGGAACGGGAATAATAATCAATGGGGTTGGTTGGTTAATAATAAGGGACTAGTTTGTGTTGCTTGTGTTTTCCTAACTTGATTTGTGGATGGCAGGGATATGTTTTATGAACGATCGATGTGGTTGGTTGTGGATAATTTCCCAGTAGTTAAGGAACTAATAAATTAATTCTGTTGAAACATAAAAACCTAAATGGGGTTGGGGTTGTTTGTTGTATGCATGCTTCGTAGTAGCAGTGTCGAGGCACGTGCTCAGTTTCTCTATTTAGAATCCATAGGTTGGGCTGTGTGTTTGGTATACATATATATATCTGTATCTTTGTGTTTTGTCTCACCCCACCCATGTTGAGCACTTAGTGCCGAACACTCCCATTTCAAGGGAGAGAGTGTTTTTTACTTAGTTACTAGCTCCTTCCTGCTCCTTCTTCCATAGGTTTTGATGGCTTGAGCCGAACTTACACCCAAGACTCTTCGGGTAGGTTTCATTTGGGGTGGTTTTAGCCCAAGACTCTTCGGGAAGGTTTAATTTTTTTCCCAAGAATCTTCGGGATGAGACCAGGGTGTGTGCGGGCGGGATATGTGGTTGTGAGGTCTAGGTGTGTGCGGGCGGGATATGCGGTTGTGAGGCCCAGGTGTGTGTGGGCGGGAAGAGTGTGGTAGCGTCAGGACGTTCGCCGTTAGGAAGAGCAGCTAACTAGTGGGAAATGGTGCGGGGTACCCAATACTCTTGTTCTTATATACTACTACTACCTTTTGTTTTGTGTTTTTGGTGAGCGTGGCTGGTGAGGTTGGGTGGATAGAATTCCTTATGAGGTTTTTGTTTCTTATGTTGTTCTCACGGGACATTAGGATGTCTCCCCACTTGTGCACGAGAGCTTTAGGTTTCCCTAATGAGTATACTTGTATGCTCACCCTATGTTTACTTTTAGGTTTCCAGGAGGACTACTAGGACCGTGCGAGACCCTACTAGTTGGGACAGTTGGATTTGTTGCAGTTTGTTATACTCTTGTTTCTTTTGGTATTGTAATTTTGAGTTTCTTGTACTTGTACTTTGATTTAGAATTGTTTAAACATGCATGTGGTATTGGTTTGGGTTTATTTCCATTTACTTGTTCTTTTTTTTCTTTTGGTTTTTGACTCATCCTATTTCCTGATCTTAAATAATAAAAAGGGTAATGCCGCCCATATTTGTAAAAACTCATACCCTTGATGCTAGTTGCCACCCCGAGGCCTATTGGAGGTGGGACTTGGGGGTCATTATCTCCCTTTCACCATTGCCGGCTCAGGAGGGGCATCTTTTGTGGGAGGGGGTCGTGACAGAATGGTATCAGAGATGATGGTTGAGATATAGGATGGAGTTTGGAGTTACGCATAGTGAGGATTGCATGGGATGGTAAGGCAACAGTGTTGGCTGATCTTGGTGTGTGACATAGGCCAGGGAAGACCATCTAGGACATGGGATTTTAGGGCCCCCCGTGATCCGATGCAAGGACTCTGAGCCTACCTAACAACCAAGTGAGACTACATTGATTACAGGGTAGAGACCCTAGGGAAGGTACATGCATCATCATGATTGTGTTTTACTTGATTTGGGTGTTCTGGGAAAGATATTAAAATAAAATTATAAAATAAAACCTTGAGAAAAATTTTCGTACTACTTGGGCTTAGGCGATCTTTGTTTACCGTACAGCTATGTCACCTGGACGACGTCCCTGGGTGACTCAGACGGCCGAGGCCCAACAGATTCAGGCGGTCAATCAGTTTAGGATTTACCGAGAGGAGGAATATGGCCAGTGGTAGAAGACTCTCCGTTCTTTCTAGCGGAAAACCCTCAAGAAGTACGAGGGTAGTACTTCAGATGTGGAGACGGAGGTGTGGATTGAGGATCTAGGGATCGCTTTTACCTTGATCCGTGCTCCGAGGGAGTACTGGGTTCCCCTAGAAGTCAGTCAGCTGAGAGGTGCAGTGTGACAGTGGTGGACGCTCTACCTCGGCGAGAGGTCATAGGCAGAGGTTCCGTGGGCTGACTTTGAGAAGGAGTTCCGATAGTAATTCCTTTCTTCCATGATCAAGGTGGAAAAGCGGCAGGAGTTACTCTCCCTCCAGTAGGGGAGTATGTCAGTACGAGATATGGGGATCAAGTTCAAGGATCTCCTACGCTTTTCTCTGGATCTCTTTCCGGATGAGGAGTATCAGGCGAGACGTTTGGAGGAGGCGCTTTGTCCTTCGCTCCAGTATGTTGTCACCCCCTTCACCCTTATGACGTAATTGGAAGTACAGAAGAAGGCATAGGTTGTAGAGAGGATGCACTCGCAGGGAGGTGCACCACGTAAGGGAATTCATCCGGGTTCTTCGAAGGGAAAGGCAGTCAGCAGCAGGTCTCCTGCGATGGGACCTTCTAGTTTTAGGCTAGTAGGGAGCAGGTCCCAGCAGTTCCAGTTCAGATCTTCGGGTCCTTGTCCCTTTTTCACGAGTCCAGGACTGAAGTGTTTCTCTTGTAAAGGTTTCAGGCACATTCAAAGTCAATGCCTGACCCGAGCTCAGTACGGTGGAGGTGGGAAGGTTTAGCGCCTGCCAGCAGCACCGGTTGTCGACGAGGCCCTTTCAGCAGCAGCAGGACCCTGATCCTCCGAGGACAGACTTTGCAGGAGGAGTCTGACCTCAGGGTGCTCCTCAGGGACCTCGGTCAGGGCATAGTCGGGGAGGTGGTCGACATCATAGAGGCAGAGGATCTGGGTGTGGACAGTTGCACGCAGCAGAGTTGGCAGATCCGGCAGGACCAGAGGTGGTACGAGGTATGATTTTTTTGTCCATCACTCTCGTTTTTGCCTTGTTCGATTCAGGAGCTTCACACACCTTTGTTGAACCTGGTCTAGCCCATGCTTTGGGACTAGACATAGAGAGAATTTCCATACCACTGGTGCTGAGTACACCGGTTGGAGGCCAGACCATCATATTTTGTGTTTTCCGGGGATGTGGGCTGACATTGGGACCGCATCGATCTGGTGGGGACCTTCTTTTGCTATAGATGCAGCCATATGATGTCATCCTAGGCATCGACTGGTTTTTTTCTGTTAGTTTTGTTATCGACTGCTTCCGAAGAAGAGTCGTGTTCTCCGAAGTGGATGGGCAGCGTGTATCTTTTCTTGGCGATAGGAGCTATCAGGTAGGAAGCCGTCATGTGAAGCCTCTCATTTCCTTGTTAGGCGGGTTATTAGTGATTTCAGCTGATACATAGATGATGAATGTCCCAGATGTTGTTGGGGAGTTCCTCAATTTTTTTCCCGAGGAGGTTGTGACTCTACCCCCCCGACGTGACGTTGATTTCGGGATAGACTTACAGCCTAGTGCTTATCCGATTTTGATGGCCCCTTATCGGATGGAACCTTTGGAGTTGCAGGAGTTGCGAATTCAGATTGATGATCTGATGGAGAAGGGTTTTTTTTGACCCAGCGTGTCGCCATGGGGCGCTCCAGTTTTGTTCGTGAAGAAGGCATATGGTAGTCTCATGCTATGCATAGACTACCGAATGTTGAATTAGGTAATGGTCAAGAATCGTTACCCTCTTCCAAGGATAGATGATCTCTTTGACCAGCTGATGGGAGCAGGTTGGTTTTCTAAGATTGATCTACGATCTCGATATCATCATCTGAGGGTAAAGGACAGTGACATCTCGAAGATGGTTTTCAGGTGCAGGTATGGGCACTTCGAGTTTGTAGTGATGTCGTTTGGAGTTATGAATGCACCAGCTGTGTTCATGGGAATTATTAATTTTTTCTTCTGAGAGTTTTTGGACCGGTTCATCGTTGTGTTTATTGATGACATCCTTATCTACTCAAGATTATAGGAGGAGCACATTGAGAATCTCATAGCAGTCTTGGAAGTCCTTCGATGCCACCAGCTTTATGGGAAATTGTCGAAGTGTAAGTTCTTGACACAAGAAGTACACTTCCTTGGGCACGTAGTGTCTCAGCATGGAGTGTCAGTGGACCCGTAGAAGGTAGAGTCAGTTGTTTCTTGGGAAGTACCCAAGAGCGTGGTAGAAGTTCTTAGTTTCCTGGGGTTGGAAGGTTATTATTGGAGGTTCGTTTCGTGCTTCTCTTGAGTTGCTACTCCATTGATAGCTTTGACTAGGAAGAACCAGGTCTTCCTATGGAGCGAGCGGTGCCAGAAATCTTTCGACTACCTGAAGGAGAAGTTGGTCAGTGCTCCAGTACTTAGGTTTCTAGAGGAAGTTTTTTTGTATGAGGTGTTTTTTGATTCTTCTGGCCTTGGTTTGGGGTGCGTACTGATGCAGAAGAAGGGAGTGATCTATTATGGGTCTAGAAAGTTGTGCCCTCACGAGCGTAACTATGCCACCCATGACCTAGAGCTTGCAGCAGTAGTGTTCGTACTGAAATTGTGGCGACATTACCTCTTTGGGGAGTGCTTTGTGGTCTTCTCAGATCACAAGAGCTTATGTTATATCTTCTCCCAGCGTGACCTGAACTTGCGGCAGTGGAGATGGGTCGAGTTTCTCCAAGACTATGACTTCGAGATCTCTTACACTGAAGGTAATGGAAATGTTGTGGTTGATACCCTGAGTAGGAAGTCGCATAAGGAAGTGGTTCAGTAATCTGCTAATTCTTGGAAAGCGATGGGCGAGTTAGCTTCCTTGCACTTGGATGCAAGGGTAGAGGGTGTTAGAGGCTGTTTGTTTCATATGACGGTGCAGTCCTCCTTGTTGCAGCAAGTAGAAGAGTCTCAGTGGGGGGACTCCAAGGCGGAAGTAATGTGAGATCGTATTGATCAGGGAAACGCTCCAGAATGATGGTCAGAGGATAGCCGATATCGAATGCTTTTTCATGGAAGGTTGTTTGTTCCGGAGGTGATGCGTGAGGGAGTTCTCCGTGAGTTCCATAGCTCAGCCTTGGTGGTACATCCGGGAGTTTCAAAAATGTACCAAGGCCTGAGGGAACAGTTTTGGTGGCCAGGGGTGAAACGGGCAGTGGCAGAGTTTGTGGCTAAGTGCCTAGTGTGTCAGTAAGTAAAGTCTGAACATCGTGTTCTCAGTGTTTTGTTGCATCCTTTAGATGTCCCTGAGTGGAAGTGGGATGACATCTCAATGGACTTAGTCACAGGACTACCTAGAGCTCAGGGTGGTTATGATGCTATCTAGTTAGTGGTGGATCGACTGACAAAATCAGCTCACTTCTTAACAATTAAGGACTCGGGCCTAGTGAGTACCTTAGCACAGAGGTGCATAGAAGAGGTGGTGCGTTTTCATGGAGTTCCGAAGACTATCATCTCAGATCGGGATACTCGGTTTACCTCACGAGTCTGGAGGGGGTTACAGCATGCTTTTGGCACCCAGCTACGCCTTAGTACTGCTTTCCACCCCCAGACCGATGGGAAGATAGAGCGGACTATCTAGACATTGGAGGACATGCTGCGAGCATGCATTCTGGATTTCGGAGGATCATGGGTGCGACACTTGCCTTTAGTAGATTTTGCCTAAAACAATAGCTTCCACTCTACTATTGGTATGGCACCGTTTGAGGATTTGTATGGAAGACCATGTCGTTCACCCATTTTTTGGGTAGAGGTTGGTGAGACCGGTGCTCTTGGGATAGAGGTAGTACAGAGCACCAAAAAGAAAGTCCAACTTGTGCGTGAGAGGATGAAAGAGGCTCAGGACCAACAGAAGTCTTATGCTGATCATCGGAGGAGGCCATTGGAGTTTGAGGTGGGAGATCATGTTTTCTTAAAGGTTTTCCCTCGATGGGGCAGAGGAGGTTTGGGAAGGGGAGTAAGCTCTCCCCTAGGTTCATCGGACCTTTCGAGGTGCTGAGGTGAGTCAGTGAGGTGGCATATCAGCTGGCCCTTCCACCTCAGTTGAAGAAGGTTCATGACGTCTTCCACGTCTCCCATCTTCGTCGGTACCTGCACAACGACTCTCATGTTATCGACTGGGGAGAGTTAGATATGTGAGACGACGCGATCTTTGAGGAACAACCAGTCAGAATTGAGGATCGTAAAGAGATGGTGCTCTGTAGACGAACCATCGCCTTGGTTCGTGTGTTGTGGAGGCATGGAGGCCTCGAGGAGAGCACTTGGGAGCGGGAGGCCCAGATGCACGCTCAGTATCTGGAGTTGTTTTGACTTGTGTTTTTCCTTGTTCTTCTGAGATTTGTTTTGATGTTGTACTCTGTACCTTTGGTATATGGAATGCAATATTGTCGGTTGTGAGACCTTTTGTTTCCTTGTTCTCTAGAAGTGTGTAACATGTTCGGATGTGTGGGGAAGGGGAAAAACCTTATCCTTAATTGAGACGCATTAATGCATATGCGATTGAACCCGTGCAGGTGAGTCAGTGCCGCCTAAAGTGGATAATATCTCGACATAGGAGAAGAAATTTCCCCAAACCACGTGTTCGGGTAGTGTGTTGGTTGTACGGTGTTGGGGGCAGTGAAAGTTGAAAAATCCTAATGTATGGAAGTGGGAAGACCCAATTCTTAATCGAGACGCATTAATGAGTATGAGATTAAACCCGTGCAGGCGATTATGTGCCGCCTAAAGCGGATAATATCTCGACATAGGAGAAGTAATTCCTAACACCTATGATTAGGGTTGTCGGTTGGGATCCTGTCATAACGAGATCCCTAAGAGGTATCTTGTTGGGTTCCTCTGGGTTGGTTTTGGATTCTCGAGGATGATAATTTTTTAATAGGTATCTGATGTAATGGCCCGGACCTCTCCGGACCATTCCTTTGTCGAAAAGAAGGTCATGAAGTGTTCTGGAGGGTAGAAGGGACTTTTCCCACACTTTTCATAATTTCATAACTACACGCCGTGTGGTGTGAGTACACGCCGTGTAGCCCATACTACACACCATGTAGTGTCTCCCCGTATACGCATTACCATCAAACTATGTGTTGACCAGTCAACGGTCGTGTGCCATGTTGAAGTCGTGTCCTTGCCGTGTGAAATAAATGAGTACACGCCATGTATCCCATACTACATGCCGTGTAGTGTCTCCCCGCGTACGCATTACCTTCAAACCGTGTGTTGAACAGTCAATGGTCATGTTCCGTGTTGAAGTCGTGTCCTTGTCGTTTGAAATAAATGAGTACACGTCGTGTATCCCATACTACATGTCGTTTAGTGTCTCCCCGCATACGTGTTACCTTCAAACCATGTGTTGACTAGTCAACGATCGTGCGCCGCGTTGAAGGTCGTGTTGGAATCCGCGCGGAGACCGTGTGAAATGGCCGAGTACATGTCATGTACTATAAATTACACACCGTGTACTTTAGTTTTTCTCGCCTATAAAATGAGGGGGCCTCTCCTCCTTTTTAAATCACTCCTCTCCTCCCCTCTCCTTCGAGCAGAGCTCTCCCGAGAGACTCCAAAGCTCCTTTCCTCCATAACTTCTTCGTCTGAGCTCCGATTTACGATCCGTCAACGGACACGGGATTGTAAAGACGAGACGGAACATCTGAGCTTGGATCTATTTCTTTCCCTTTGGCCTTTCCTTCCCAGCTTCCACCCGAGGAGGTTTTTTTGGGTTTTGACAAAAGCGACGGACGCCGATGGACGTCTTCTAAAGATGATCCGGGGGAGCATTGTTATCAGAACCTATTGAGGTAGGGGTCTTACCTTCGTCTCTCTAAATTGTGCATCATGCAGGGTGGGTGTACTCTTCTTTACGTGAAACACATTTGAACCAGTTTAATAAATATAATAACTGGCTTATATAATGAGGATGGGAAGTTTGTGAATGCAGTTACGTTATTTTATATCCTATGATATTATGTTGTGAATTGAATAGGCTTATGCCTACTGAAAATCACGGTTGTTGGGGGCCTTTTCTTGCACAATTAAATGATTCCCTATCTTTCTAGACCGTTTAAGGATGGAAACTTTATGAAATGTGGAAATTGGTTAATCATGTAAAGTTGGCCAATTAAATAAAAATCTGGAACCCTTGTGTGATCACCCCGGTTGAACAAAATTGAAATAATAAACATGTGGGTGCTGGTTAGGGTTTATTTATGTGAAGGGGGTGTTTTGTGGGTTGTTTTGGATCGGGTGAGCAGTGGGGTTGTGGTTGGCTTGGTTGTGGGTTGGTGTGAATGCTATGTTGGTGATGGGCAGCGGGGCTGCAATAAATGGTATCAAGGGATGATGATGTACGAGTTTTGATGTGTTTGTGGTTATGGTAGTTGGCAGCGGGGATTCAGGGATGGGGTTGAATGTGAACAAACTATGGTTTGTGAATAATAAATAAAAGTGGAAGAGTTAATGAATGGTGGGGCATGGTAATGGAACGGGAATAATAATCAATGGGGTTGGTTGGTTAATAAGAAGGGACTTGTTTGTGTTTCTTGTGTTTTCCTAACTTGATTTGTGGATGGCAGCGATATGTTTTACGAACGATCGATGTGGTTGGTTTTGGATAATTTCCTAGTAGTTAAGGAACTAATAAACTATTTCTGTTGAAACATGAAAACATAAATGGGGTTGGGGTTCTTTGTTGTATGCATTCTTCGTAGTAGCAGTGTCGAGGCACGTGCTTAGTTTCTCTATTTAGAAGCCATAGGTTGGGTTGTGTGTTTGGTATACATATATATATTTGTATCTTTGTGTTTTTTCTCACCCCACCCATGTTGAGCACTTAGTGCTAAACACTCCCATTTCAAGGGAGAGGGTGTTTTCCCCTTAGTTACTAGCTCCTTCCTGCTCCTTCTTCCATAGGTTGTGATGGCTTGAGGCGACCTTACACCCAAGACTCTTTGGGTAGGTTTAGTTTGGGGTGTTTTTATCCCAAGACTCTTCGGGAAGGTTTACTTTTTTTTTCAAGAATCTTAGGGATGAGGCCCAGGTGTGTGCGGGTGGGATATGCGGTTGTGAGGCCCAGGTGTGTGCGGGTGGGATATGCGGTTGTGAGGCCCAGGTGTGTGCGGGCGGGATATGTGGTTATGAGGCCCAGGTGTGTATGGGCGGGAAGAGTGTGGTAGCATCAGGACGTTCGTCATTAGGAAGAGCAGCTAACTAGTGGGAAATGGTGTGGGGTACCCAATACTCTTGTTCTTATATACTGCTCCTACCTGTTGTTTTGTGTTTTTGGTGAGCGTGGCTGGTGAGGTTGGGTGGATAGAATTCCATGCTAGGGTTTGGTTTCTTCTGTTGTTCTCACAGGACATTAGGATGTCTCCCCACTTGTGCATGAGAGCTTTAGGTTTCCCTACTGAGTATACTTGTATGCTCACCCTACGTTTACTTTCAGGTTTCCAGGAGGACTACCAGGGCTATGCGGGACCCTGCTAGTCGGGACAGTTGGAGTTGTTGCAGTTTTTTGTACTCTTGTTTCTTTTGGTATTGTACTTTTGAGCTTCTTGTACTTGTACTTTGATTTAGAATTGTTTAAACATGCATGTGGGATTGGTTTGGGTTTATTTCTATTTACTTGTTCTTTTTTTTTCTTTTGTTGTTTGACTCATCCTATTTCCCAATCTTAAATAATAAAAAGGGTAATGCCTCCCATATTTGTAAAAACTCATACCCTTGGTGCTAGTCGCCACCCCAGGGCCTACTGGAGGCAGGACTCGGGGGTCATTATCTCCCTTTCACCATTGCCAGCTCAGGAGGGGCATCTTTGGTGGGAGTGGGTCGTGACATACTCCCATTATTGTTTTTAGCCTAAATTATAGGTTCCATATTGTTTTTAATTTTCATGGAGTGATGTTAAGTTTTGGGATCAGAGGGTGACCCATGGGGTCACATGAATATTTACTAGTAATCGGGTTTAATTTGTTTTTATTTTCACTATAAGTTTTATTGTTCTTATTTTTTAGATTATTTATGTTGGGTTGTTCATTTGTATTTCCACTGCTTTTGTTTACTTATATTAGGTGAAATCATTCTCATAGTCTCTCATTGATTCCCTTGGTGCTTTTATCCACCCCAAGGCAATCACGAACAAGCCTTAGATATGTCACAGGCTAACTTGGGTGACTGTTTCAGGGTTGACCTGGGTTAGTTCGTGACATGCTATGGAGTTTTTTTAATAATTTAATTATATCCTTGTTTCAAGTTATTATGTTATGTATACAATTTCCCAAATAAATTAGGCCACTCAATTTTCTAGGATTTTATTATGTGTATATTTATGTAATAAACCATGAAATAAATTGTATAAAAGATATGATTTTTCAGATGTAAGGATGAGTAGAAACTATAGAAAGGGTTGTCTTTTCATTATGGGGATCTATCTTAAAAGAGAAAAATGTGTTTTGAATGAAACATGAGTTTAAATTTAAGAATCATGTTTTTGTAAAATAAAAATGAAATTGAGTGGAAGTTTCCACCTTTTATTGTAAGGGTTTGATATGTAATAATTTTTCCTAATTCTTGAAATCCCTAAACCAAAAATATCCTTGAAATGTAAGAAAGAGCAACCCTTATTATAAATCATGTAATTATAGATTGTTTAAGTTATGGGGAATTATAGTTGGTATCAAAGGTAAGGTTTAAATAACTTTATAGGTTATAATGATTTAGATGAGGATATTTTAAAAGTTTTAGATACCCTCATGGGTTAATAAGTCTAAGGTTTATCATAAGTTTGAAGGCATAGATAACCCTTTTTAGGTTTTATGTGATGTAAGTTTAAGATGATTAAGGATATTTTGGGATATATTTATGGGAACACAACCCTTGGGTTTAGTATGTGTTTTGTTGAAAATGTTATTTGGGAATAATAATTTTATATTATAGATATAAGTGGAAAGGTATTGATAATCTTTAGGGTTAATATGATCTTTGATGTTAAGATAATTATGGTTAATTAGATAAAAGGGTTATTACATTTTGGTAATATATGTTTTATTATATAGATAACCATGGGATTGAAAAGTGATTTGGTGACTAGGTGATTAATTTTATTTTCAAAGAATTTCACTATATTTGTAACATTATATGATTAAGGTAAATGGAAATATTTTTGGCTAAGATGGGATTTTATTTGGGAAAAAAGTTTGAGTTATCTATTAGAAGTATATATGATTTTATTTGGATTTATGGTGATTCAGGTTATTTATGGGAAATATTATCATATTCGAGAGATTATAGGATTAGAGTATATACATTTTTAGTATAAGACTTTATGAGTGATTAATGTTTTTTTGAGATAAATTTTAAATTTATATCAAAAGAATATGTGATCAAATATTTCAAGATTTTGGTTTTTTAACTTGGTTAGGAATATTTTAAAGAGATTTAAGTTTGATTAATTATGAAATTATTTATGTTTAACTTTGGTAGTTATTGGATATTAATGTGGTATTTTTTCATATAAAGGTTTCTTCATATCAGATATAATCTTAACTTGTGCTAATCATTTTTGGTTTTGATTGATGGGTAGAAACAAGAGAGATAACTTTTCATATTTTTATGGATATTATCATCCATTATATGTTGATTTCATTTATTTAGTCATGAAAAAATCATCTTGAATATTCATTACTTAGAGTAAGAGATAATATATAAGTGAAAACTGATCAATGCACAAAGGAAGGATAAAGTTCTATATACGTAGAGGAAAGAAGTCAAGTATGTATATCTCTATCTCGATGGTAGAATAATTTCTAAAATCTAATGATTCTTATATATAATGTAACACACAAATATCAAGGTACACTTTTAGAAATTCATTTTCAATTATGAGTCTTATATAGGTACATGAATTTATAGTTTGTTGGTCTTGACCTAAAATTAAAGTTCATGATAAAATTTATATATGGTTTTAATAATATGTTATGATAAATTCATTTTGAGAGGATCAAATTAAAAATGTGAGGATGAAAAGAGGTTTAAAATGTAACACCCTAATATTTCAATATATAATTATCCTTTAAATGAACACTATGTTCGATAGCGTGTGCCACAAACAACACCGTATTTAAATGAATTGTTCTATACTATTGAAATATTATTATATAAAAATGATTGTTGTAACCTAGTTGTTGTTTTGGTGGGTATAAATAGGAATAAACATATTATGAAATATTTGTAGAAAATTTTTATTAATAAAAATGTACTCATTAATGCGTAGAACTTAATTTTAAATAAAATCATATATGATTAAACAATATTTTTTTTCAGAAAACTATTTTATATGCACAAAGAATTTTTATCTAAATAAATTAAGTTATTCACTATAGATTAATTTTTTTAAGGAAATGTATAGATAATATATTTAGTAAAATAAATTTACATTCATCTAATGGTGGTTATTATATATGGAATGGGTATAAAGTCATTTTATTCATCAAAAATGCATTTTATTCAAAAAATGTTTTTATTAAATTTTATATAAAGATATTATAATTAATTTTAAATACTTTAAAAAAATTATTTAAAAAAATGAAAATAATTTTTTAAATCGTCATTTCATAATTTTCTTAGGATTTATTTTTGAGATTTGTCTAAAAATGTTGATTTTTGAGTGAATAGTGAAAATGACAATTTTTGAAAAACTATCATTTCATTTATTTAAATTAAGTAATTTAAAAATACCATCCTTTTTTGGATTTGGTTTTAAAGTAACATAAAATATATTTAATTAAAAATCATATAATTAATTATATATGGATCATTATTATACTTAATTTTTTATAAAATCATTTTTATGCTAAAAACGCATTTTTTTAAAAATTGTTTGTCATTTCATTTTGGGAACATACATTAAACTTGATTTATAAAACTTCTAAAAACTGTATCTTGGAAAATATATTTCATATTTGGAATCAATAATTTAAATTTTTTCAATATTTAAACTTCATTTTTAGTTATAATTAATAGCAATCATGGTAAAAGTGTATCACCGTGATAATGGGAAAAACGGGTTAATTAGTGTTAAAACTATGGGATGAGGTATCAAAATAAACCCAACACATGCCTTTATTTTTATTTTATGAGTTTAATTCAAACATAACCTTAATAAATTATAAAATATTTCATTTTGGTTTAAATTTCTTGTGATTATGACTTTTATATTATTTTAAGTAAAGAGTAATTACAAAATGTCACCCTCACTCACTTATAATGTTGTCATAATTGTTTATAGATAAAAATGATATATGAATGAATATATATTATAAAATTAATTAATATTAAACTATATTCATTATATTAATTTATTTTAAATTTTTATATATGGTATAATTACCTTAAACATTTTCACAACGTCAAAGTAGTGTTTATGCAAGCAGTAGAGAAATCAAATAAATGATTTTTAAAAACATTAAAATTAATTTATTTTAGATTAATTATGTTATAACATGAATTTATTGGATAATTATAATTTATATTATATGTTTAAATAGTTTATATTTTAATTTCATTTCTATATTGATAGCTTTAAAGGAAATATATGTGAATTGTCCTCAAATTGACCATAAATGATATTTAATGTTTAAAATTTATTTTTAAATCATTATAAAATCATAAGAATACTATATTGAATCAAATGGATAAAAAAAAATTATATAATATAATTCATGGGTCTTGTATGTTCCACTTATAATTTTTACAATTACTTTCATGACCTTTAAATATTGAAAAATGTATTACATCTATTAAGGTTAAACAGGGTTAACAAGGGGTTAAAATAAGGATGTATGGGTTAAAATAATATAAAAAATTCTATAAATCCTATTATTTGAATTTATTTAAACCTAATATCATCCCAAATTCTAAATTAATCCAATTTTTATCCACTTTTATATGAAATTAACCTTATCTTATTTTATAGTTTAGAATAATTACAAGTGTGTCAACTACCTCACTTATAAAAGGGAACCACCTATCCCATTTTTATCAAACATATTGAGCCATTTTTTTCATCCAATATCTACCCAAATAACTTCCTAGATTATTTAAAAACTTATAATATCTTCCATTATTCCCCTAATATCATCCTCAAAAGGATTAATGTGTAAGCCAAAAGAGAATTTCCAAAAAAGATATATAAATCTTAATCGATTTCTTTTATTTTATTTCTTATTCAAACTCATTAAATCAAATCCTAAATAATATGATATAATAACATTTGTATATTATATATACTTAAATTTAATTTTTATTATTTCACAACCCTCTTTAATCTCCTTTACATCCTATGGTAAATGAAAACATCGCTCATGCGTATGTGTGGACTACCACTTCCACAAAGCGATGTGTTTAATTTTTCGTCACCGCCTCACAAGGATGGTTATTATGATTGATTTAATGAATATATATTATATTAATTAATTAATTTTTATTATATAAATATAATATATTACTTACCTTCTTACCCCTCCATCTATTAAAAAATGATAATGTCGCTTGTGCATACGTGTGAACTACCACCTCCACAAAGCGATGTGATTTTATATTCATGTATAACTTTAATGTATGATTATAAAAAATTATTTAATTTATAAACATGATAATTTTTCATTATTAATATTCTTTATATGAAGGAACCATAACCCCTTTAACCATTATCAACCGACCAAAGTTGTTTTCGTATTATAAACTGAATGTCCTCAAAACATATGACATAAACCTAACTGATTTAGTTACTAAATAATTAATGGTAATAAATGGAATAAAATTAATAATTATAATGGAATAAATATTAAAAAAAATTATTAATAAAGTATAAAACTAATATAATTTTATTACTCATGATCTATAGAACATACAAAATAATTCCGTACACGGTGTAAGAGATTTCTCGTCTCAATTTGATTTCTTTGAGACTCGTGCCATTTTCACCACATGTTTTATTTTTTGTGGTGTATATAATACCATATATATGTATTTAATAATTAATTTACTAAAATTTATTTGGTATAAAAATCCTTTCAAATTTATCTTCTTCAATGTCCTTTTGATTTAAAAGTTACCAAAGTGGTAGTTGATTTTCCTTTAAAACCTTATTTTAATGTTTTCCTTTTAAAATTTTTATCCTCCACATATATCTTCATAAAATGTTTTAAGAATTGTATTATTTATTTTTAAAATATTTTTAACATATATTTGGAACTAATTTTAACTTTCTTTACAAATTACTAAAAGGATTCTTTTCAAAAAAAACCTGTGAGACTCAATTTTGACTTTTTACAAGTGTGAAAAGAATGTTCACTTTTAACATATACAACATGAAAGGATTTTCCCAACATAATTATAATTATTTTATTTAAAGATTAATTTTATATGTTTCTATGGTTATTTTCAAATAAATTAATTTTCTTAATATTCTATAAAAAAAATTAAAAATTTTATCATAAGAAAGGGATATTTTTTTCATGTTTTGAAATAAAGGTTCAAATGTTCATTTATAGGTATTTTCATCTATATAAATATAATTTGATGATTCTTATGATTTAATAGGGATGTAAACTAATTATACCATCCACCTTATTTCTCTATATAGATTATAATCATGTCATTCTATTTATTAACTAGGGAAAATATTTACATTTTTATGTTATTTTTTCAATATGAATTTTTATGTCGATTATGTATTGAATTTTTATTAATTTATTTCATATGATTAATTAATTGGACTTATAAAGTGACAATTGGGACATGTTATATTCCCTATATGCATCATGGGTTCTCATAAAACAAAGTATCTTGGGTATTTTGTGTATGTTGGCCCAATTTTTTATGATGTCTTTGCATGAGGCCTTGAAGGTATATTAATGATGTATTGGAATAAGGCCTTGATGGTATGATTATAATTTCCTTCATTGTTAATTATATCATTATGAAATCATTTATTATTATCCATGTGATTATTTATATTTTTATCCTTGGATACATTTCATGTTCAAGTTTTTGATAGTTTTTATAGAAGTATTTTGACTTGATAATATAAGAAAATAAACTTTGATTTAAAATAATATTTACGATCACCTATGGATTAAATATTTCTTTTCAAGGAAAAACTTTCATGTTTTTAAAGAAACTATTATGAATTATAATTTTTCCATTATGATTCGTCATGAAATATTTTATGAAAAAAATTGGGTAAAAAGTTTATTTCAAAAGTAAGTGGTTATTTAAAACACAAAGTTTATTACGAGAAAATGTAATCATCCTTGTGGGTTTTCATGGATTTCAAATGGATTAATGGGTTTAATTTATTTTTATATCTCTTATGAGATTTTTTTTATCATCCAAATTTTTCAAATATTTTTTCATGGGGCCTAAGGATTAGTAGGAAATATATCAAGGACTATATTTCAATTATGGGGATCCATATTAAAGGAATAAAATGTGTTTTTAATGAAAAATGAGTTTAAATTTAAGAATCATGTTTTTATGGAATAAAATGGACATTGAGTTGAAGTGTCTACTATGTATTATAAGGGCTTGATATGTAATATTTTTTCATAATTCTCTAAAACTCTAAACTAAAAAGATCATAAAAATGTAAGAAAATGAAACCCTTGTTATAAATCATGTAATTATGGATTGTTTAAGTTACTTGGTGTTACACCTAAGATGCCTTAAAGCCTTCGAGAAAGTTTTAATGATCATTGGGTGATTATTCCTTCCCCAAAAATTTGTGATTATCTAGGTGGGTAATCCCTAAGTAGACTATGGATAGGTTGGGGGAGAGGACTTACCTGAGATAACCTAGGAAGTGGTATGTTCATTGTTCCATCTCTTGAGGTTGATACTTGTATGGATTTCCAAGGAGGCCATTGAGGCCTAAGATGATTTTGACTATGCCAAGGTATGTGATGCCCTTTGAGATATGGGTGATGACCTAAGATCTAAGTTTGAGATAGAGGAACCCTTATAAGGGTGTTCGTGCTATGATGTGTCTTAGGGAACCCCGGAGGGTGCCTTAGTGATATGTTGAACCAAGATAAGGTGTGTTCAAGAATGGTTAGTGATGATTGTGGGTGAAACCTTAAAACCCAAATCAATTGTGTGAGCCTAATATGTAATTAGTGATGATGTTAGGTAATAATCTTTATATGTTGACCACTATTATGTGATATGGGTGTAAAAAGTGGTCCAATCCTTATATGATGTGTATTATGAGATGATTTTGGTGGGATTTAAAACCCACTGAGATGTATTGAGATATATGGGATTCCTTGGATCCATCCTTCATGCCTTATACTATGTGATGGATGGGAGGGACTCACTACTCCCCCCTACTATGATATGTGTGGTAGACGGGTGAGATGCAATTCCCCCTAATGGAATATATATGTGAGATGATCCAAGAGGGATACACCCCCCCCCCCCCGAGTGATCAATATACTAAGAGATATTGTGGGAGGGATGCACTACCCTCTGATGAGAGGTACACTTGAGATGATTTGGGAGGGATGCATCCCCCCGGAGAGATCAGTATACTATGGGATGCCTAGGAATTTCTCCTAGTATCTGAACATTGAACCTAATACTTTTGGACTACCTCGAACTTTCTAATAGGAATTATTAGTGGGCATGATATTGGTTGTCGTGGTGGCATGACATGCTCATGGAAACTTTAGTACTAGCTAAAACATGTTTGGGTCGATCATGGATGTCACATTAGAACCTAAGAATAAATATTAGTTATATAATTATGATTATATGGTTTATTTATTTATTAAAATGATCATATCACATGTGCATACACTTTATTGCAGGTAGTGTTAGGGGCTACATTGGTAGTTCCCTACTGAGTTTTACTCACACCCTTCTCAGGTAGTATTCGTACATGGGTACCTTAGAATACATCAGTTATCATAATGTTAGGTTGGTAAGAGGCCTAGTGTTGCATGTGTGAGTGGGATATCTCATAAGAGATGGGAGAAGGATGAGGTATGGATTGAGGATGGTAGTATAGCCTTTAGTCATTTCATTTATTTCATTTATTTATGTTTGTGATCATCTCAATGGGAAATTAGCTTATGTTTACTGGCATGACCATGAGTCTATATGATTGTGTGTTTCTATGTTTATATTGATACAACATGTCATATTTTATTTCTTTTGTGTACTCATGTTTTTTGTTATTGTAGATGATGTTTTTTTATTTCCAATATTTTTTACTCTTATAATAGGGTATATTCTCCCCATGCTAACACCTTATACTATCATAACTTTTTGACATCCTCTGATGTACAGGGAGGTGCGCCCAAGTTCACATGGCCACCCAATCTAGTTACTAGTCATAGTGAATTAGATGAGGACATTACAATGATAAGAATAATTTTTGAAACATTATATTAAAAGAATACCCAAAAATAAAACCCTGAAATGAAATAAATGTTAAGTAAAGAAATATGTATTTAAAGATTAAACATTTATGAATATAAAAATAAATTTCTTTTTTAATCATTTTAGATAGTTTTAAAGTAAACCCACATCGATGAAAGAGTTTTAAAATCTACTTTTGTAAATAGGTAAAGAGACATATGAATAGTATATAAGATAAAACATATTTGGATTAAAAATAAGAAAACAAAATATTTTTGGTAAAAATAAATATGGATGTGATGAGAAAGAGCTAATAGGGAATATACGAATTATTCTTAATTGTTTCATATTTTTATAGGGAAATAAATCCATAAAAGAAGAATATTTTGACATGAAAATGATATTTCCAAGGATAGAAACAGAAAAACCATATGGAATAAAGGAACATTATAATATAACAAACCTAAGAGATTAGGGTTAAGGAATAAATATTGTGACCCAATGAATTGGAAATTAAGTCAACAAAATCATTACCATGGCTTTCCTATTGGTCAAACACACTCTAACATAATATATTATTAATTTAAGTTTATTATTAATCTATATTATAATGATATTTGTATTTTTTTCACTTAATAACATTCATTTATAATTTCTTATTACCCATTTACTAATCATTCTTTGTTAAAATTAATATTTATATGCTAATTGTCCAATTCGTTTCGTGATTACTTCAGTATGATAGTTTTGATCCTAGATATTTACTTGTGTTTTCATCACATATAGAATGTACATTTATGTTACATATTTCTATTTGATATGGTTATGAAGTCCAATGATCATGTTATGGAAGTTATGGTGATGGTTTGTGAATATCAGTTAAAATCTTCTTCTTTGTGAATTTTTATTCAATAAAATAACTGATTTTATTAATGAATACACTTATATATATCCATTGTATAACTATGAAAGCATCATAAATTCATCATTATGAAATCATATTACTAGTATTTATTTTTTCTTAATAATTCATGATATAACCATTATAGCATCATTCATATAGGTGGTTAAAGCAACCCAAACAAGAATTCATTATAAAAAATTAATAAATAAGAAATTGTTATTGTATATTTATAATATCACATTTATATAAGAATAATGTTAGGTAAAAATATCTCGTGATGGTGCTTTTTGGTTGAATGTGTTTGTTGACAAGGTTTGAGGTTGTTGACAAAGGTTGTTTATTAAAGAAGTCATGAAGAGTAATCATGAATGTTTGATCTCATGCATACACAAACTTTGTGAACATTTGAATGCATGATCTACCTAATATCACTCAATCACAATCTCTTTGATCTTGTAAAATTACAAACTACTTGAGATCATGGAGTGTGAATGATGAACTAAGCTCATGGAGTGTGAATGCTGAAATGAGCTCACAGAGTGCGAATGTTGAACTGATCTTGTATTAAGATCTCATGAGGTGCATGATTATATTTGGATCTTAGGATGGGATCTTGCACAATTCTCATGATTGTATTTAGATCTCATGATGGGATCTCACACATCACTCATAGTTATCTTTGGAGCTAATTTCTAGATCTCGTGCAAAGCGTGAATAGGACTCATGCCCGGATCTCACGCTAAGATGTTTGTGCAGCATGTGATGCCGATGGAACAGAAGGTTTTCTAGGTTTTTTGTATTTAACATAGAGGATTTCTGCCTATAAATGCCTCATAACCTATCCTTAGAAACTGTTGAATTTTTTTCTCATTTTTATATCTGAATAAATGTCTGAGAAGGAGGTTTGTGGAGAGATCTTATAAAGGAGGTTCGCGGAGAGGACTCGCGAAGGAATATACATTGCATAAGTGTTGCATGTGATCTAAACAAAGTCTTGTGCAAAGCATGAATAGGGTTCACACCAGGATCTCATGAAAAGAATGAACAGGGTTTGTGCTAGGGGTTCACACTAGGAGCTCTCAAAAAGGTCAAATAGGGTTCATGATAGGAGTTTGTGCCCAGATCTCACACAAATCACAAATAGGGTTTGTGCATGGGGCTCATTCTAAGAGTTTTCACAAAGCATGAATAGGGTTTTGTGCTAGGATATCATGCAATGGTATGTTCCAATATCTCACAAAAGGAGTTATGTTCCAGGGTCTTTCATAGGGTTATCACACTAGAGTCTTTCATTTGTAGAAATGTGCCTAAATTATCATTTGAGTAGTATCAATACCATATCCAAATTCAAAAGAAGAAGGAGAATAAGATAGAGGATCTTCACCATTCGACAATACTTATAGAAGGATTTCATTCACTACTACATTAAGGAATTGAAATGAAGTCTTGGAATCATTTGAAGATCTTTCCAAAGCAGAGGTAATTTTTGTGTCTACATAAAAGAGAATTTCATTATAGTTTTCTAGAAAGTGGAACTGCTACATCCAGGTGGTTTTACAGAAGTGAAAGATTATCCCAGAAATAACTTCAATAGATCATCTACATACAGTTTAGGATGCATTCATTATTGATAATAGAGGGACCTGCATGTCCATAAAATATGTTTATATCCTTTTCTAATCAGTGAGAAAAGGAAGAGGAAGATGGTGGTCCTTTTCACTAGTAGTGATCCATAAAAAGAGAGTCAGGGAGTGACCCTTGGGAAGGGGGTGAGTTATCCCTAAACCTTGTAAAGGCAGTGATCCTGAGAATAGAAGTGATCTAGCCTAAACCTTGATTTAGTAGTGATCTATAGTAAATTTGGTACATTGGAACATTGCTGTTGTATGATCCTTTTTTGTAACCCAATTAGGGTGAACCAAGTAAAATTGATGTGTCTTGTGCATGATTTCATTTTTATTCATACATTGCTATGGGAAAGAGAGAAATAGTGTTTTTTAATGATAAAACAAGATCTAAAGGGGAAATTTTTTTAATCTATCATACCCTGATTCACCGCCACTCTCATGGTATTTAACATAATTGGGATAAAAATTGGTATCATAGCTAAAGGTTGAAAGTCAGTGGTTCTCTCTTTGTTGTTGAAATGGAAGCTATTAATCATCACAGAGGGATTTCAGTCTTTGATAGAAAAAATTTTTATCTATCTAAGAATCTAATGCAACACTTCTTTAGATCATTGGGTATGGATGTATTTACAGATAAAAAATGAATTGTATTTCTACGTGGAGATGGTAAGTCGTACGTATGCACAAGCGATAATTTCACTTCTTATTTAATAGGAAAGAGGTTGTATAATAGTGTTTTTATAATCATAATAACATTTAAGAATATTTTGGATAATAAAAATATTATTTTATTATAAAAATAATAGATTTAGAGGAGTTCATAAAGAGTAGAAAAAAGAAAGTAATCAGTTAGAGAGATTACCTCTTCTTTAAAACGTCTCCTTTAGATCTCCTCTAAAGGGCTCTAGGGTTAGACTTTTGAGAATAACATCACCTATATAATGTGGATAGGAAAGTTTATATTATAAATTAGTAGGTTAAGATCAATATAGAAGGCTCAAAGTGGTGTAAATAAGTAAAGGAGGAGGTTCCCTTTTGTAATTGACGTGAGGGGCACTTTTGGAATTTCTCAAAATATTAAATTATAATAAATTCATTTTCTATCCAAATACCAAACAATGACCATTTATTAAAATATAAGATAAAATGAGGTTTTAATATCATCAAAAAATAGATTTTAGACAAGTTTTAGTGTTATTTTAAACCTTATCATTTTGATTAACCCCTAGTTAACCTTTTAAATTTTAACTACGGTAACAACTTTTTAATATTAGAAGGTTGTAATTTTTACTTATATGGTATAATTTGGACCATAAATGGTCAATTTATAAAATTTTAGATGATATAATAATATATTTGTATTTTTTAATTATTTTTATGATTTTTAAATAGTTTAATAAAATATTAATCCCATAAAATATCATCATTGTCAATTTTGATACTATTCACTATTTTTAATTTTAAAAAATATCAACACAACATGTAAAATTCAAACCAACTATAATATTATATCCCTAACATGTCAAAGTCATGTATAGAATTTTTTTATCACCTTAAATATCTCAAATTATATTAATTTTAATATTTTTAATATCATTTATTGTATTTTTATTTTTTAATTTTTAATTGAATAATTATTGCATCAGCATTGTGTAAGCATTTAGGGTAATTATTTAATTCATAAAAATTATATATAAATTACCATGATGAAAATAAATCTTTTTTAATTTTAAAATACTATTTATAATTGAACATATCCTCTCGATAACCCCATATTAAAAATGTTATAGTTATTAAAAACATGAATGTGACATCTTAGACTTTTCTTTAAATAAAATATTATAATGGTTATAATCTCTTCCAAGTGAACCCAAAAAGTCATAAATAAATTTATATCAAAAACTAAGTTTATTAAGTTCAAAATTGACACTTATATTTGTACATAACCTACTTTTGTCCCCATGTGGATACATAAAAGATATTTAAGAGAGAAAAAAGTAACATTTTGTGAATTTATTTGATTTAAATAATATATAAGTCAAACAACTCAATTTTGAACATTAGGTGTTAATTTTAAAATTAAATTTATCCAATAATAAATAAGATGAAAATTTATGGCCTTATCACTTATTTTCAATCCATATTAACTCGTTTTACCCATTACTAAGGTAACAAAATTTACTACAGTTACTATTCATATTGACAAAAAATAAAAGTGACATGCTTACTAAATTTTGACTCACTGATTCCAAATATGGGATTCATTTTTAAAAAATCAAAGCATAGAATTTATGGAATTTAATTTAAAATAAAATTGAAAAAACACAACTAAAAATAGTTTTTCCAAAAAATTCCTTTATAAATATAAAACTTTTTCATACTAATTTAAAATATAAAATCAAATTAAAACCCATAAATGGATTATCTTATATCTAAATTAACTAATTAAATGTTAAAACAAATCCAAAACATAATTTTACCTTGTAAAAACTTTAAAATAAAATACAATTTTCAATAAAAATCAGTATTTTTCACTATTCCTTGAAAAATAAATGTTTTTAGAAAATTCATAAAAAATAATCTTAAGATAATTTTGAAATTATTAATTCAAAAATGAAATTATTTTTTTCAAATACATTTTCTATAACTTCTAGAAATTAATATTAACTCTTAAAAATAAGAAAAACTCATTTTTGAAGGAAACGTATTTTTGAATAATAAAATGAATTTACCTAAAATTATGTGATTATTTTATAATAACTTAATAATAAATTCATATTGGTTTGGATATTTATTTCATAAATTAGTTATTCATATTCATTCCCACCAATTTAATGGATAGGTTATAATGAGCATTTAATATTTTAATAATATTTCTCAGTTCATTTAAACTTTCTATTGCATTCAACATAAGATATAAAAGAAATCAAATTATTTAAAAATATATTTCATAAAAATATTGGGGTTTTACGGTACTATAGAAATAGTAATATTTATATCTATAGGCCTTCTGGTCATATATTTGTGCCTTCAGGCCATAGGGCCTCCAAGCCATAAATGGTTGGGCCTTCAGGCTTATACTAGAGCATCTTCTAGCTAGTGGAGAACAAAACAGTGTGAGGGAAATCACTTTTAAAGTGGTTTTATGTTGGATGATCATCAATCACAATGATCGGTCACTAGAAGTAGCAACCGACTTTTAAAGCATGCAGAAAATATTCTCACACACTCTTATGAGAGATGGAAATGACAAAGTATGAACGTGTCTTTGGGGTATGGATTGGCATTGGATAATGGAGGGAAGGTGGGAAGGGTTGTTGCAGTTTCGACCATTGTTTATTGGGCATTTAGGTTGTCAAATTTTGGGAATTTAGGTCATGTATTTTTGTACCTATGGGTAATGTAAGTGTTCCCTCTGAACCCAATTTAAAATAGGATTATACAGAAATAAAAATAAATATGTAGTTTAAAAGATCTTGTAGTGATTTCCATAATCTTGAACTTCTCCTATGGATAATTTAATTTTAATTCTTAAATTTTATATTGAGGTTATTCTATGGAAAACCTAAGTTAATATACCTCCTTTCCAATCTTGGATAAATGAGTCTCATAAGTAAGACTTCTTCTACTTGTTTTCATCACTTTATGTAACATCCTAACCTTGGTACCACATATCGGTGCCCCAAGCCGGTCAGTTACATGACCTCATGCACGCCTCTATGTATGCTATAGGATGAAAACTAGTAGTGAGGGTCTAATATATATAACATGTGGAGACTATACCCTCTTTATCAAAGTAGCAAAACAGTGTAAATAACCAAGAAATAACCAAAATAAAATAACCAACAACTAGAATAATACAATAACCAGAACAAACCAATATCACATGTTGAACCAAAACTGAAAACAATATCCATAACTAAACATTAGATATGTCATGCCAAAAAAGTGTCAAGTGTCAAAATAGAAACCCAAAAATAAAGACGCTAACAACTCCCCCAAGTAGGTCCCAACACCAAGTCTTGTTCCCTCATCCATACTCTATCCCAAATCATCCATATAACATAGGTATCTTTCTCTTATCTTGTCATATAAACATGAAGTATATTCATGTGTCAATCAGGAAAACCAAGTAGGGTGTGAGTACAACTCAGTAGGCCACCACCAACAATGTCTAAAACAATATCCAGTCAATAATAATTTATACAGTTGTATAAATAATAAAGTATAATGTATAAATTAAACAGTTATCACATTTAATTATTCTCTAATTAACTACATAATTTCCTTGGGTCCATGAAGACACCCAACCCATCAATACCTACTTCAGCCCATGTCGGAGTCTGAACTATCCCCAAGGGATATCACATATCGAATTACCATGGTTATCATTCATCAATTCATATCACGGCCATTTGAAACTATATTTCAATGCCAATATCATGGGCATAAAATTTCATGTCTATCACCCCATGGGTATTTAGAGCATCAATCCATGTATCATGCCCTATGGGTATTTGGAGCATCAGTCCCCATCTCGTACAATAATAATCACATGAATTCATTTGGGTCTAGAACGCCATGGATATCACCCTATGGGTATTTAGAGAACCATTCTGTGTCCCACACCCCATTTCTCAATCATTCACATTTATCAGATATATCACATTCAACAAGGTTGATCAATATTAACCCTCCTATCAAAATTTCATATCATGGTACACCATTTCAATTATCAAATCAATCACAATTCTTTACCTTAATCACATGGCATAATATGAACAATTCAACATTAAAAAATCTATCAACATTCAACCAAAACCCATTAAATATTCAAGGTTATTCCAAAAATCCATTAATTACCATTATCAACCAATTCGATGTTTCATCAATTAACCAATTACACAATCCCATTAACCCATCAATTTCATGATCACAATTCAACCAATTTCAATTGCCCCAAGTTTAAACCAATTCATTATCACATGTAAAATCAATCTAATCAATTTAATCTCTGATGAAATTTCCTAATCATGTAAATTTAAATTCCCTAATTACACACATGTGATTAAATAAAGACTATGGTATTTTTAATTTAACCACCTACCTCAAGATCATTAATGAACTCTCGCCAATGGAAAATCCCCAAATTGAAGCAGAACGTTCAATTTCATAATGAAGAATGAGATCTAAATCCAAAACCTAGATCCAAGATCAAACATATTAGATCCATGAAAATCTAGATCTAAACCATCACCAACAAAGGAAATCATCACTTCAAAAGATGAGAGAAAGATGGGAGATAGGGAGGAAACGAATCGGGGTGAGAATCTCTTACTGAGATAGGTACATATTCTTCAATCTGGTCTTCAATTCATCAAGAATAGATTTCCTAAGGCCTTACAATCCATCTGAGAGGCTTCAAAATCAAAGGAAAAATTTTAGGGTCGATTGGGGTTGAGTCGGGGTTAAAATCATGGGGTTCAGGATTTTTAAAATAAATATTCAGGAGATTAATTTCCTCGTGCATGGTTTCCTAAACTGGGGCACACGATTTTCCAAACTATGAACCCTAACCTTGAACCTCACTTAGGGGTATTATAGTTACTACTAAGAGGTCGCACAGTTTCCAAACCATGCACCAACCATGCAATCTCCCTCTGTCTAGGGTTGCATGGTTTGTTGGGGAAAGGTGCATGGTTTGGGAAAATCATGCACCAACTGTGCACAACCCATAACCCCTCCAAAAATATCCAAATTCCCCAAAAAACTCCCCAAATTAAACCCCAAACAAGATATACCAAAATGAAGGTAAAAGAGTACCTGAAAATGAGCTCGAGACATATCTAAAAAAAGGTCAGGATCTTACAATCTCCCCACCTTATAACATCTCATCCTTGAGTTGTACTACCAATAATGTATAAGATTATGAGGCAGATATCTAGACACTAATCCCACATATCTACTTATCTCTCTAATATTTCCTTTTAAACATACCCATGTTTCCACAATACTAGAACTATCGACATAGCCTTTCCCCGAAACACTTTCTCATTGTGATCTAACACACGCATCAAATGCTCCTCAAAGGATGCATCAATATCAAACTCAAGATCATAAACATCAGTCACATGAGAAGGGTCGAGGTTATACCACTGAAGTTGTGACACATGAAATACATCTTTCATATCATTGTACCTCTATGTAAGATCTAATCAGTATGCCAATAACCTGATTCTATTCACAACCTCGAAAGGTCTAACAAACCTAGGCACCAAATCTCCCTTTCTCTGAATCCTACTATGACACAATATAGGTGATGTCCAAAGGAAAGCATGACTTCCCTCTATAAACTCTAGAGTTAATTGACATCTATCAGTATAAAACTTATGCCTACTTTGAGCCATAGGCATACACTTCTAAATCAGTTGAACCTGCTCTGATGTCTCCTATACAAGACTCAGTTCCAACAACTCTAACTCTCCTGACTTCATCCAACATAGAGGTGATCTTAATGGCCTACCATAAATAGCCTTATATGGTGCTATTTATATAGTTAACCATTAACTATTGTTATAGTTGAACTCCACCAATGCTAGGTGATTCCCCCAAGATCTAACAAATTCTAGGATACGCACCCGAAGTATATCCTCAATAACCTGTATATTTTGTTCTGACTTCCCATCTGTCTATGGGTGGAATGTCATACTCAGTAAAACCTGGGTACCAAAAACCTTCTACAAGCCTTTCTAAAAAGCAAAGATTAAAACAAAAGTCATGGTCTAAAACAATAATGTGTGGACCCCATATAGATAGAATATCTCCCAAATATACAAGTCTCCTAATTGATCTATTGAGAAAGTCTCCTTATAGGAAAGAAAATGTGCTAATTTCTTTAGTCAATGCACAACCACCCAAATAACATCATTATTCTGAGGAATCCTCGAGATACTTAACATAAATTCCTTGGTAACATTTTCCAACTTCTATTTTGGAATGGGAAATGGTTGTAGTAAACCACCAAGTCCTTGATGCTCAACCTTCACCTGTTGAAAGGTGTAGCATAGTGTCACAAATCTTGAAATTTCCTTTTTCATGCCTGGAAACCAATATAATTGACATAGGTCATGGTACATTTTTGTCACACCTGGATAAACCACCCACTTCGAGGCATGAAATTCATGCATCATCTCCTCTCACATGATCATAAGAAAAACTATGTGGCCCCAGACATAGATGATCTCATCCTCATCTATAGTCCAACCAGAAGGTGACTCCCCACCTTCAAGGATTTCCCTCAATTCCAAACACTCTGTATCCTCATACTGCCTCTCTATGATTCGGATCATAAGTGTGGACTCCACTACTAGTGATATGAGATTCATCTACTCTTGTACCTCCTGAACCACAACATGTATCTCAGCCAACAAGGTGTACCTTTATTTGTGGGAACCTACCTGATTAGAACTCCACAGTTAAGCATTCATGGCCTGGATTAGTGATCAAGATGGGTGGACTTCTGGGAAGTTTCCTAGGGTGTGTGTGAGTGAGGAAAAAACACACTAAAAGAACATATGTTGGTCTGTAGGGACTATCATTAGTCTTATAAGAGACCCCAATGAGTAATATCTTGTGGTGTGTTGGGAAGGAAACCAAGGTATTATAGGAGAATACTAAGTGCCTAAAATAATGCATGTATACAAAACCCTCATTCTATACTAAGGCATGAGTAAAATCTCAGAGAAAATATCAGAAAACAATAACATCACACAATAAGTGCATCACCCGAAGTGAAATAATATGGAACTATAACAGAAAATATCAAGTACAATAATCCAACCCTGGGTACTTGGGTTTTCCCCCATACACGGGTTAGTTACTCTCATACAAGAGCTCTTAACCAAGGCCTAAATCATCCTCATCTCCTTTCTACCTTTCCCCAATAGTAATACAAAATAAAATAAAATAAAACTGCTTTGATACCACATTATAACATCCTAACTCGGGTTCCACATACCGGTGCCCCGAGTCAGTCGGTTAGGTGACCTTAGGTGAGCCTCTTCGTATTCCATAGGCTGCCGACTAGTAGTGATGGTCTAATATATATAACATGGGGATAATATATAGACTCTTTATAAAAGCATCACACTAGTATAAATAAACAAAAAATGACCAAAATACAATAATCAACCACTAGAATAACATAATAACCAGAACAAACTAGTATCACATTATGAACAAAAACTGAAAAAACAATATCCATAACTAAACATTATATATTCCATGCCAAATAAGTGTCAAGTTTTAAAATGAAAACCCAAAATAAATACATTGAAAACTCCCCCAAGCAAGTCCCAACATCAAGTCTGGTTCCCTCATCCATGCTCCATCCCAACTCATTCATATAATATAGGAATATTGACCTTATCATATCTTACAAACATGAATTTTATTCGGTTACCTATCAGACAACTCGAGTAGGGTGTGATTACAACTTAGTAGTCCACCACTAACAGCATATAAAAAAATATACAAACAATAATTGTTTATGAAATTGTATGCAGAATAAAGTATAATAAATATTGTAAATAGTTATCACATTTCATTATTCTTTAATTAACCTCAAAATTTTCTCAAGTTCATGAAGACACCCAACCCATCAATACATGATTCATCCTATTTCATAGTTTGAACTATCCCCAAGGGATATGATATATCACATTACCATGGTTTTTACCATTTCATTCTAATTCATATAATGGACATTTGGAACCATAGTCCAATGCTTATCTCATGGGAATAGAATATTGTGGCTAGCACCCCATGGGTATTTAGAGCATCAGTCCATGTCCCACACCCCATGGGTATTTGGAGCATCAGTACCTTTACCATATAATAATAATCACATGCATGTGTTTGGGTTTAGAATGTTATGGATTGCACCATGTGGGTATTTGGAGCATCGGTTTGTGTCCCACACCCCATTTCTCACCATTCACATTTATAAAATATATCACATTCAACAAGTTTAATCAACATTAACCCTCCAATAAATATTTTATATCATGGTATACCATTTCAACTATCAAATCAATCACAATTATTTACTTTAACCACATTGAATAATATGAACAATTCACCATTAAACCATCTATCAACATTTAATCAAAACCCATTAACTCTTAAATTTCATGCCAAACATCCCTTATTTCCCATTATCAACCAATTCAATATTCCATAAATTAATCAATTGCACAATCCCATTAACCTGTCAATTTTATTATCATGATTCAACCAATTTCAATTGCCCCAAGTTTAACTCAATTCATTATCACATGGTAATTAAATTTAATCAATTAAATATCTAATGTAATTTCCCAATCATGGAAATTGAAATTTCACAATTAAATACACATAATTAAATCAAGACTATAGGATTTTCAATTTAGACAACCTACCTTAAAATTTTTTATGGATGCTCGCCAATGAAAAATCCCCAAATTGAAGTTGAACGTTCAATTTCACAATGAAGAATGAGATCTAGATTCAAAACCTAGATCCAATATAAAATGGATAGATCCATGAAAACTTAGATCTAAACCATCACCAATGGATAAAATTATCCCTTAAAAATATTATTGAAATATGGGAGAGAGGGAGGAAACCAATCGGGATGTGAATCTCTTACTATGAGAGGTGTAGGATCTTCAATACGGTCTTTGATTCATCAAGAACATAGTTTAGAATTCCTTGTAATCCATCGAGGAGGCTCCAAAATTAAAAGAAAAATGTTAGGGTTGATTGGGGTCAAATCGGGGTTAAAACTGGGGTGTTCACATTTTTTAAAATAAATTTTCAGTAGATTAATTTCTATATACATGGTTTCCTAGGTTGGGGTGCACAATTTTCCAAACTGTGCTCCCTAAACATGCATCACACTTAGGGGTTTCATGGTTACTAATAAGAGGGAACACAGTTTCCAGACTATGCAATCCCCCTCTGTCTAGGGTTTTACAGTTTTTTGGGTAGGTAGTATGGTTTGGGAAAACTGTGCACCAACCGTGCACAGCCCAAAACCCCTTCAAAAATCTACAAATTCACCTAAAAGATCCCCAAAGTATACCCTGAACAAGATATACCAAAAATAAGGTAAAAAAGAGTACCTAAAAATGATTTTGATACATTTATAGAAAAAATTTAGGATCTTACCCTTCAAATTTATACATAGGTTTAGTAATGTGGTTACTTCTATTTATATACATTAATTCAATGGATATGTTATAATAATCACATTTTAACAAAATATTACTTATGATTTTTCTCATTAGTTATTATTATATCCAGTCATGGTATCAGAAGCCTTATAATACCAATAGTTATATAAGACCAGTGGTCATATAATCCCGACATCCATATGTCCAATGACCATATATATAATAGTCATATTACATTCCTATATATATCCTTACCTATATTTCTAAAATCATTCATCCTATTCTATAATTTATTTGTCAATATGTTTATCATATTTATAATGTGTTATATTCTTTCTATAGTTATCATCGGTAGTATGATATTCATGGATGATCATGATGATGATAATTTCAACCATTGTTTTATTTTTATTTACATGTGGTTTTATTTTATTTTTTTAATTTTGGTAATTATGTTTCATTGAACTATATTATAATGTATTGCATGTTATATTGCAATTTTCTACCATAATGAAATAAAATAATGTTCATTTTAGTTCGATGTCATGTATAAGAAAATATACCATGGATTTAAAGTAAATTTAGCAATGCATGTTTAGTGTGTTATAGTTTTCTCATTGATCACATCAACTCAGATCCACATATCTCCTTAGTGCCATATTCCATTGCTCTATATTCCATATTCAGTTCCCCATTTTTTACTTGTTTATGATTCTTTTGACAGATTAGAACCACGTGATCTTCCCTCAATATTTGTTCTTTGATTATAATTGTAAGTGGCTCTATTACAATTTCTACCTCCTTGATCTTACTTTTCTATTTGTGGTTTCAGTATTGGAAATTCATTCTCTAAGGCTTATTTGGTTCATCATCTGAGAGAGATTTAATAGATCTATCATAGATTCTTTATTTTAGTGATTTGGTTTCATCGAGTAAGATAGATAAAGTATGAGGAAAAATATATTGTTCATAAACACTCTAATTGGTGCTTTATTTCTTATTTTGATTGAGCTCTATTCAATCTTATTTATTTTGTGGTCATTTCTAGAGTGAGTGAAGAGGTTTACTTGACTATAATATTTGGGTGATTTTGGATAATTACCGGTGAACATAGATGAGGAGGGTAGTGATAAATTGACCATGACATTGGTCATCATATGTGTGAGGAGTAATCCTAATCATTTGAATATGGTAAAACCAATCCTTTATAATGAGGTTGTGGTCCAGTGATCTTGGCTTTTGTTTTTTAATTACTTGAACTCATTTTCACTATCATCTATTTAGATCAAGTGTGTCATATATTTCTAACTATTTTGAGACTATATTTTGGGTCCTCAGGTTCATTTTGACCATGAACTTCATGTGTGAAAAGAACTTTGTTCTCAAATAGATTATGTGATTCTTACTGTTTATGTATTTCATCAATGATGTAATCTTGCTTTATCTTTGCATAGTGAAATCTCGTGATGATTTTTCCTCATGCGCATATGTATATCCAATTTGGATCAAAGTAAATAAATCTTGGTGTTCATTTTATGATTTCCTTACTACTTTAATCAAATTAGTATAATGATCAAACACTTATGATTTAATTTTACCAATTTCTCAAATTATTTCTAGTTTAGTTTTTGGTTTATAAATCAAATATGATTCAATTATGCACGTTGAAAGTTATTTGTAATTTTATTTTGTTATATTGATACTAATTTTTTTTATACTGGTTCTGTATATTTGAATCTATTAAATGTTACAATCCATTTATTTTTTTATTATAGGATTTTTGTTTAAAAAATTTGGTTTTGTACATTGAATTAAAGTTATCCAGTTGTGATTGTTAACATCAATTGTGAATTTGTTTGAAATCTAATTTTTGTTTTTAAAGTTTCCATTTTATTTTTTAATCTGGAATTTATATTCACTAAAAACATTTTCCTCGCCCAATTTTTGGGTCTATTTATTGAATTTTAGATTATTGTTTGAAAACTATTAATAATAAACAAGTAATAAATTTTCATATTCTAGAATAAGTTGAATTGTCACTATAATCATTATATCTAATTCATTGAGTGTGGATGCCCTATTGTAACAAACATCATCACACAAAACACATTCCTACAAGTTTCATGGGTTAATATCACTCACATTGATTGAAGGTTATCATAGTACTAGTTATTAGTTTCTTGGATATTATAGTTTATTTTGGGATAACACTTCTGATTTTGTCATCATATAAGATTGGATTCTAATGGGATCTGGTCATGTCACATATCTTTATTAATTAATAAAAAATTCCAATTATGGTGTTATTCCATAAAAGAAATAAAAAAATTGGACAAATCAAATAATAATTAACAAAAAATATTTTTTTACACAAATTTTTATAAAATAAATCCTAAAATTAGGGATATAATTACAATTCATGACATTATGGCCTCACTTAGTACAAGGGAATGGGATGCTGGGAAAGATAATTGGAAATGAAAATCTAGTTTTTACATGTTTGGTATACAGAATCTTGCTTCCAATAGAATTTAATTTTCCACCATATGAAGGAATCATGTTTCCTTTGTAAAATTAGTGGAAATGGTGGATCCCTTAGGTATCTATTTCCTTATATAGAAATACACACCTGCTATCTCGATCCTTTCAATTTGAAGATAAATGATCGTGGAAGGGGCACACCAAGGGAGACCATTTTCAAGGCTAGATGGATGCTGAGAGATGATTGGGGTGAGGTTATATAGAGGGATACTTCCATCACGGTGGTGGCATGGGGCTATGAAGGAAGATTCTACAACAGGGACCAAAGGTGATGGGGTTTCATTCATAGAGATTCGATAACAACATTGCATGGATGGAGTCTACAGCTAATAGACCATGATTCTCAATCTGTATTTCTTTGAGGTGGTTCTAGAATTTATGATTGAGATTTGGAATTGGAGTTCCATTCAGTTTGTAAAAAATATGTAATTTGTTTTTTTTTTCTTATAGATTGAGGCTTCGATGGATGGTGATGTCAAAAAATATGTTCATCATGACCATGGAGATTTGGTGACAGTGTTTCATGGAGGTACCACTACTAAAAAATAGGTCATTAGAAACCACCAAAAGTGGTCGCTAATGGGACTCAGTGGCTACCATTCGGTCACTTTTAGAGGTCGTAGTTGGCTGGATGCTTTTTTTAAAAAAATCATTTTGATAGCCCCAAATACCCAAAATAAAAAAAACATCCATCATAAATAAATAAAACAAATAAGAAAGAGTCATCCTGACCAAACTAGTGATTCAAACAGCTATAGATCCCTTCCAATCTTCTATCTCAATCAACCTACAGATAAGATATAAAAAACTATTAAACAAAGAAAAATAAAAATTAATATATTTAACATTAATCGTATTTATTTAGTTAATATATATGTATATAATAATAAAATATTTTATATAGTGTTACCTATAGAAAGAATCATAAATATATAAATGAGGCAAAGCTAATCTGAAATATTTGTTTACAACATTTATCAGTTAAACAATGACTATTAAAAGTAGAAAACCAAGTTTATCATATGTTGGTCAATATGAGAATCGAATTCACACACGGTTGATTATAATAGATCACATGGGATTTGAGGAATGTTCTCCTATATTTTCATGTCAATCAAAAGTTGTTTTATTGTTTTGACCCCCTCACGGGAGATATCCCATTTTAATAACACTAGACAACATTATCCATAGTTTTTCATCATATCGGGTGACACGAGTATCTATGGATGTGACATTAATTCATACATATCAAAAATTTCTTGATGATAATTCTACCATGATTTCATGTCAATCCAAGTGTTTTTCTCTTAGTATTGAAATATTTTATGTGATTTTTTACTTAACTCTAAATCTAAGGGACAAACATCACTTTTGATCATACCAATAAATTCATGTTTCTGATCCATGTATTGATATTTCCTGTAGATTTGAAATGAATTAAATATCTTTTTAATAATATTTCATGTCCATTTAAGCTCATTTGGTTGGTTTTTACCCCTACACACATGATTTTCCCATTATTACAAAAATGATAATAAATGTGAAAATGAACTTTTAATTGTACCGACCAATCCAGATATCGGAATGATGTGTGGTTGATTCCAATAGATCAAATATGATTCAGGTAATGTTATTATATCTTTTCATATCAATAATAATTAATTTGATCATTTTTGACCCCCTAATAGGAGATGTGTTGTTTTATTAACATATAAAAACATTATCCATCATTTTCAATCATATTGGGCGATACGAGCATCTGATGGATGCAGTGTTGATTCCCTTAGATAAAAAATGTATCATTGATCATTCTATCATGATTTCATGTCAATCCAAGTGTTATTTATTATTACACACCCCTTTTATGTTATTTTTTACTTAACTCCAAATCTAAGATACAAATGTCACTTTTGATCATACTGATCAATTTAGGTATTTGATTAATTTGTCGATTCTTCCTACAGATTTTAAATGACTTAAAGATCATTTTCCTAATATTTCATGTCTTTCATAACTTGTTTGGTTAATTTTTACATCTACACACATGATTTACTCATTATTACAAAAATGGTAATAAATGTGAAAATGGACTTTTAATTGTACCGACCAATTCGGGCATTGATTTGACACATGGTTTATTCTAGTAGATCAAATATTATTTGAGGAATTTTCTCATATCTTCACAAGTAAATCATAATTCATTTGATCGTTTTTGACTCCCTGATGGGAGAATGTCATTTAAATAACACAAGACAACATTACCTGTAATTTTCCATCATATTGGGTGACATGAGCATCCTATGGATGCAGTGTTGATTCCTGTAGATCAAAAATGGTTTGGTGATCATTCTCCCATGATTTTATGTCAATCCAAGTGTGTTTTCTTAGTATATTGACCCATTTTATGTGATTTTTTAATTAACTCTAAATCTGAGGGATGAATTTCATTTTCAATCATACCAAGAAATTAAGGTTTATGATCCACATGTTGATGATTCCTAGATCACCTAGATGAATCCATATAGTCCTCCTACCAAAGTCATAAAAAAATTAGTAATTGTAATCTATTCCAAGAATAGTTTTTCAAAATTTAAATGGGTGTTTAAATCCTACTATTTATAATGGTACTCAGTTGGTTATCCATTCATCTCCACCATTATACATTTCTGAATGAGACTTAATTGGTATAATCAATATCTGATTGTCATTAAAATCTGTTACTTCAACTCCAAATAGTCAGTGAACAAATTCAAGTCATCTCTATTTCACTCCAAATGACTTTAAGGAATCTCCCTTTACCTCTTTCACTAGTAAATTCATCGATGTCACATAATCAAAGTTCATGGAATGAATGGACTTCTATAGTTTATTAACCTACATCATACTTCTTTTCATATACCTAAATATTTCCCTTCCATTTTCCCCATTGAATCCTATAAAAAATAAAATACTTCCTAATTAGATGAATTATAAGATTCTACTATGTTTTCCCACACTCAAACATCTAATGTCCTCTATCCATTAGATTAATTCCTTGCAGTTTTTCTTTCCAATTTTGGTAAACTCACACCATTCAATATGATTCTTTTGATATAATAATCTTAGGATCAAGTCAAACATTGGTTCAACTCACATTGCTAGTTCTTATGGTGAAAATACATCCACTTACTTAAAACTATACATTTCATGGTGGCATTACACCATAGGGGTTTGATGCATGGAGATTTATATAATTTAGAGAGTTCATTTTCACTGTAGGGTTTTTATCTGCACTAATGTACCATTTTTCATGAATAATAATACATGATGTGAAATAATTTTCATGGAATTAAATGATTCTTGGGAATAGAAAGAGGATCTTCAAGGCTGTATAGAGGTAACTACAAAGTTGTGTGGAGGTAAATATGAGGTTGTTTAAAGGTAAAAGGATAGGTGTTAAAGTTTTTCATGGGACCATTTTTAGTGATTCATCTTACATCAAAATGTTGGTGTTGTGTTCATAGAAGAAAATATTCTATGATCCATATGTTCACTAATGGATAATGGGAATGATTAGTCTAGTTTCAAAATGTGTGGTGTCTAGAATTAAGCACCCATTTTCAATCTATGGACCACTTACTCGACACCTGTTTACATATTGAATCATACAGATCCCCAAAATCTCAAATTAATAGCGACTTATTTACTGTAAGCTTCTAGGAGATTTGGGAGGTTCATAATGAGAAGCATCACAAAGGTATTCAACCCTTTGAAGCACATATAAAATACTAATTCATGGATTTTATCTTCTACCTTTATCCATTATGAAAGAACATGGAACCACCCCCTAATATCTTCAATCATATTGATATCTTAATTTTACAGCAAGTTATTTTTTATGATACTAGTCATGGTCACTGGGTGTACTGGAAACCACCTTGTTAAGGCCTCAAGATCAACTTCAATGGGTCCTATGTCTAAGGGCCCATGCATGGTGGTGGGATTGTTTGTGATTACCATGGGTCTATCATCGTGTATTTTTTCTACTTGTTATAGTGATGGAAGTTAACTCATGGTTGAGGTCAGGGCCTTATTATCTAGATTATCTCTCAGTAAGTGGTTCAATATAATCATTTTGGAGATTTAACTAGACTCAGTCTTATTCGTCCTACTCAATAGAGCATTCATTACAAACAAAATGAGGTTTTAGTGTCAGTTTTATGGGTTTTCTTGTATCTTGGATGAAGAGATATGATGTTGTAAAGGATAGACATGGGGGCTTGTAGCAAAGATGGTTCAGTTTCACTATAGAAATAGTGAATAGGAATTTTCAAGGAAGAGGCTTTACCATGGTCCAATGATTATGTTGTAGGAAAACCCTATTATTTAGCCTATCTCTCTACAAGTGGTTCAATATGATCATTTTAGAGATTTAACTAGACTCATTCTTAATCATCCTACTCAATGGAGCATTCTCTACAAAAAAATGAAGTTTTAGTGTCAGTTTTATGGGTTTTCTTGTATCTTTGTTGAAGAGAGATGATATTGGAAAGGACGAACATGGGGGCTTGCAACAAATATGATTCGGTTTCACTATATAAATAGTGAAGATAAATTTTCAAGGATGATTCTTTACCATGGTACAGTGATTGTGTTGTAGTGGAAGGATGATAAAAATAATAATTTGTGGATGAATTTTCACTTAAATAATAAAAATAATAAACACACATCAATTTGGGGGATCATAAAATTAAAGGGCTGGAGAGGGGGTAACTTTATCCATTATAGCTTCTATATAGTTTGGTTTGTTTTGTCTCCATATATTATCTCTCATGAGATACATTTGGTGACTGAACTTCTATATCACTAAAACTTGATCAAGAAAATATATCTTAGCCAAACCCAATAGGATCATCTAAAGAGGCTGTAGTTTGGTAAACATTATGATTATAGGAATAATTATTTATTTATAATCATGGAACATATTCATGTTGATGATATGAATCAAGACATGCTCGAAGAATGATAATAGTTTTATTTTCTCATTAGATATAGAGATAAACAATTTGAATCTTACCTATGGGATTATGATAGGTGAAAATTAATGTAGAGACTATATTATAAATATAATTATGAGGTTTTCTAGAAGGATAGGGTTATTGGAAAAGGATTTTAATTGAAATTAGTCAAATATCATAGTAAAAATTGATCTTAGTAAACACACTAGAAGGGGAAAGTATCTAGAGATCATAAAAGAAAGCACTAAAAATATTATTATGGATCCAATGAATGATATTATAGAATTTCTAGTGATATATAAATCTCATTTGATACTACAATATGTTAGGGGTATAGAAGATAGAGAGCATATCCATATATAATATTGAAACCTATTTAGTTGAGGAGATCAGCCAAAATCAATTGACTAGTTTAGTGGTTTAGGGATAACATTAATTTCCTTCTTTTAATGGATATAAGGAAAAGTGGATTCCTAAAATAATAATTATCACATAGTGACTCAAAATAATATGAGTCAATAAATAATGATGGAATTACATGATTTAAGTATAATGAAACATTTGATTTTACTAACATACAATAAGGGAAATGATCACTTTGTAAAAATTCAACTGGTCATTTAATAGAAGAAGTTGATGAAGAGAAGCAGTTCAAGACATTGATAGTGGTAAAGTGGTTTTAATGATAATAAGGGTTTGATTTCTTTGAGATGTTCTAGTCGATATTTAAAATTAAAACTATCCAAATTGTGTTAATAATAGTGGAGTCAAACTGTGAGTATATGGAAAGTACATATGTAAATATAGATTTCATTCATGGAGATTTATTGGAAGTAATTTACATGATGAAACAAAAAGGTTTGATAGAATAAGATAACTAGGAAATATTTTGTAAATAGAAGAAATGCATCTATGAACTAAAGAAAGTGAAAAGATAATGGAATTTAATTTTTGATTTTTTTATGTCAGGGGAAGAATTTTGAAGGTGCAACATAGACCATTGCTACCACTGAAATATATGGGATGATGGAAAATTCATCATAAATCTCTTGTATATGTATAACATGTTTATACAAAGTTTATAGGTTTCATGTTCTTAGAGTAATTACAGATCATCCATATGTTCTGGAAACCTAACATAAAATCATTATTCTTAGACTGACCAGTGCTAGAAGAAAAATCATCTTCATTGAACCATTATCATTAAAAAACAACACTTTCACTTTGTCTATGATCTACTATGAGTTCCGAAAATGGTTAAAAATATGTTATGGACTCTTATCTTTATTATGGAGCTGATTTCACTATGTAATGGAATTTATATAAATAATAACTTTTTTATGCTCCACATGTGACGTGTGGTTGAAATTTAAAGCTAAAAAATCACTTACTGGTTATTTTCCTAAGTTTTATCATCATTATAAATGTATTTAGTTTTTTTTAATCCCTACTTATCCAAATTTAATTTTAATGAAAATGTAAATTTGATTTGTGACTTTACTAAAAATAAAAAAACAAAATGAGACAGTAAATTTGAATAAGAAACCAAAAAGATAAAACAAAACATGCCTATTAAATCTGATGTGTCATGTGGGGCCATGGATGTTACCTCCATCTGATGCGGTAGGGGCCTACAACAAATAAAAATTATAAATATAATAATAATTAATTTAATAAAAAAAAAAAAATTCATTATAAACTTGTATCATACGATCCCCTGCACCATCACCCTGGTGCATATATTTCTACAGTTCTCTAACCTTAGTTAACAGCTATGCATTTACCTCCTTGAAAGCACTCATCTACGCCTCCAAATATGTCACCTGTTGTTTTATTCCAGCAATAATAGGAGCCACAGCCTTAGTTCATGAAACTATATAATGAGGAATCCCCATTCCATATTTCAAACTATAGACATGTCCATCGCGACTAATAATGTGATGGAATATCTCATCTCTTTGCATGGAAATTTTTCATTGGTCCTATGGAATCTACGCTAAATCAGACTCAAATTGAGATTGCGTAATATATAAATATAAATATATATGTATATATATGTATGTGGGTATTTATCAGTAATATAAGAACTTACTAAAAGAGATACAACCTTTGGATCATTTCTATCATGAGTCGTCATCCATGCCAACATTTTATCAGTCAGGGAACCTTTATCACGTAATTGTATACCAATAAGATATAAATATAGAACACAAAACTATATTAAATAATAAATTTAAAAAGTGAATAATAAATACATCATGTCAAATCTAGGGCACGTGATGAGTCCCCAACTTGTGAGGTGGTCCCTACAATGCTCGATTCTTAGAATGATGTGCTTCCATCACCTACATTCAATTAATTAAAATTTAAAACTTGTAAAATTATACACATTATTCAAAATATATAAGAAAAAATAAATTTTCTCACCATTGCAGTCTCGATGGACTAATATGCAACTAACTCGTGCCACTAAGACAGGAGAACACCTCTCGGGAATCTATCCAGAATATATGTGGCACCCACATTTGGTACCAAGTGCTCCCTCTTGACTCTCCCTTTATGATATTTTCACATTTTGAAACATTTTCCATATACATTGGCCAAAACTCATTGGGAAACACTCTCATATTATTCTATTTTGGAAAAAAAATATCATGTATGTTAGTATTTTTTAAACATAGCTAAGAAACTAAAATGGTCTTCTTACCTGAACTTTCCTCCATATCCAATAAAATGCATATTTGGGGAATAAATCCCAGTAACATGTATTCAATGAAAATATGTGTGTTTCATGTATGATATGACTCAACTAGAGAATAAATGCAGGGGAACCCACTCCCACAGGATGGTGTCTCTCGTCAAATGATACTTTAAGGGTCGTGTTGGAATTCCAAGATGAAATTCTATGACCAGGGTCCATTATATGGGAGGAAAATATGTTTGAGGATGATCTTATTGAAAAAAAAAGTCATACATAATTAGAAATATGTGCATATTTATTTCTAAAGCTTAATTAAAAAAGTAAACACATTTACATTCATACATACCTCAACCCTTATACACAAATGGATCTGTGAAATGATGTAGATATGTTTATGTTCCCCTGACATGTATGAAGGCATATAAATCATTAGTAAGGGAAGGATTCATTGCCTATCACACTTCCATATAATTTTAACTACATAGGAATCATGTACTTTTTATTTATTGCACACATATTTCATCAAATATAAAGGGGTTTTGAATTTTAATGATGTTATTTATAGCTATAAAAAATGATATAGACCCACCAAAATGAAGATTTATTTGAGTCACAAGTGGATATAATCAAAAATATAAACCACCTAGTAGCACAGGCTACCACAAAAATTGAAGATAGAAAGATTCAAACATAAGTACCACTACCACATGAGGTCGAAACTGGAAAAAAAGTGGTGCTTTCAACTTTTTTCACATACAAGGAAGTTCATTATCTTTCCTTACCTTCACCATTACAATATATTATATTCCCTTGGTTCTAACACATTATAATATGCATTGATAGTAGTTATTTTTCAACATTTAAATATTATTATGCTTTGATCATTCAATAAGAAGTAGTCTTTTTCTTTTCCTTAATAATTATTACATTTTTAAACCAAAAAATGATATTGTAATAATGTTTATGTATAGTTACTTTATTTTTCCTAACTCCTTGGAGTGGTTATCAGGATATTGTTTGTGAACATTATGTGGGAAGGAGCCATCTCATCCACATTTCTCCTAAATCTATAGCGGATAATTCCCTTGATTGATAGTTTCCTTTTTATGTTAATGGTTATAGGATTATTTTATGTTATATCCAAATCATGATTTTATTTGTTTATATATAATTTATTTAGAATGATAAATATTTTAAAAAAAATTAAAGTGAATAATAATGAAAAAAATGATTTGGATAATGAAGGAGTTCATGAACCTCCTACAAATTTTGATGTCAATAAAGGAATATACCACTATATTTATTAACCTTAAATGATTCGATCCTTATATGAGTTGGGATGAGGAGTATATGGAATGTTTCTTTTACATGGGATTTAAAGAGCTTATATAGACACAATTGAATCTTTTTAACTTAACTACCTTCTTTAATGTGGTAAAGAAAGTCATTTTAGATTAGACAGGATCTATATGAGGCTTGAGTTCTGGTGTCCAAATGTATGGAAAATCTTTTAGGGATACGTCATCTACCATAACAAAATGATTTCAAGAGGAGGGAATCCAACACAACTCATTTCAGTCTAGTTAGGAAAGTGTTTCATCACCTTTTAGTTTAGGTTGGCCTTCTATTCAGTGTCACTAGTACAAGTATAAATATTATATCAAGATCTAATATGATTTATAGGTGAATAAATTCCATTAATATGGATTTTATGATCACGGTTGGAGGTTTTTCTAGTATAGTGCATCTAGGGGAATTATAAAGAAACTTAAGTTAACCCATGCCTCATAGGCTCAGTTAGCTAAGCATTCTACTTGGGCTAGTCAATCACTATTTGGGAGGTTAAGTGTTCCTAAAAGAGAGGATATATGAGGTTGACTACCAACCTCTTAACTCAGGATTCCTCTCAGGAGTATTGAACATAAAAGAAGGGTTATTATCTGAATTCAAACAAGGTGATGACTCGGTTCTAAATTCATTTGATTATAATTTTCTTGAAATTGATTTGAATATCATCGGATCATAATATTCTAATGAAATTCTCTATCCGATTCTTAAAAACCCTTACAAATTGTTTAAATATATCAATATATTTTAATTTACTTGAGATAAAATATAAAAAAAGTCATATGAGTAAAATCATCATCAAAATTTATTAGGTACATATCTCCATTTGATGACCCAAGCCTCATACATTTGATGAAATAAATGCTTAGTGAAACTTTTTATTGCAAGAAATTGCTTAAAGTGGTGTATTATCTTAGTTGTGGGGGGGGTACGGTTAACATTTTTATTATTATTTTATTATCATAGTTTACATATATTTTGTGGTTTTCTATGTTTTATTATATAAATATTATAGGAATTTTTGTTTTTATATTTTTTTGAAAAATAATTCCTTTAATTATTTTTACTCTAATTTGTGTCATCTTTAATGCATGTATATATCAAAGATAGTGAAAATAAATATACAAAAAAATAGTTAAAGAGTTCATAAAAAGTTAAAAAATTAAAAAAAAGGTTTTAAACCAAAGAGTGGGAAAACAATCATACCATTCATTAAACATGAAAATTGATCGTTTCTCCTTCAACAGTCTCTTTATTCATGTGATGATAATTGGATTTTTGTTACTCACTTTCAATTGTTTGGATACATGGGAACCCTAGGAATTAAGAAATAGGTAGATATGTATATTACACTAGTTATCTCATAGACTAACTAGTTTCCCCTAGTTGTATGGTTTTCTTAGTCTATAGGAGTGTCCCTAATGAGGAATGTGTGGGTAAGTCGGGTGGATTATCTATTTTTTAGGATTCAACATAGGCCAACTATTGGCCTCATTGTAGTGTGAGTAAAAAATGAAGGAATAATTGAATTCCCTCTATGATTTTGATACATTGCAGATAATAAAATTGGAACCAGGAAAGATGGATCTATAGAATAATTAGATTTATAATATAAAGGAGAAAGTGGATGATAGGAAATAGTGAGAGGCGTGTCTAGTTATAAATGTATTTAAATAATTATAAGGATTATGTTTTAGTTATATTTTATCTCCTGATATAAAGCATATAATAATTCAGATGGTTCTTGGCTTGGTTTCCATTGAAGGTTTATTTCTAAAACAGATGGATGTCATGATAATATTCCTTCATGGAGATTAAAAAGAATATATCTATATAGATCAAGTGGAAGGTTTCATGATAAATGGAATATAAAGTTCAGTTCCAGTATCAAATAGAGTTTTTGTGGGCTTAAGTAAGCACCAAGACATTATTGGGCGGAGAAAGAAGGAAGTGATGGCAAGAGGGGGGGTGAATTGCCTTTTAAAAAATAATTAACAAATTAAAAATCAAAGTTGAAAGTGCAGCGGAAATAAAAGAGGCAAGACACGCAATTGATAACGGAGTTCGGCTTAAACCCAAGCCTACGTCTCCACTCCCAACTCAACCATTGAGAGATTTACTACCGCTTGCTTTTTAATGGTTTTAGCAAGAAACCCACTAGAATTTTCAGGTAGTCTAGAACCTATTACAGCTTGCTTTTAGTGGTTATGCAAGAACCCACTTGCTTTCAATGGTTGAGCAAGAACCCACTAGCCTTCTTACAGGTGAAGGCTAGCTCACCTATGTCTCAAGCCTTTTAAAGGAAAGGCTTGACCAACCTCTTCACACCTTAAAGGTGATGTGAAAACCCAAAAGAAATGATGAGAGAAAGAGATGGGGTTTTTAGGAACAAACCCAAAATGATGCTCAAAATAAATAAAACAATAAAACCCGTAATTGGGGAGAATCCTTGGGCGCCAATGGATGATTGGAGTTGAAGACGTGCACTCCCAAGCTTCTATGGTGGTGCTCCTTGGATGTGGAATTGGATTGGAGCAGTTGGGGTTCCTTGGAGGAAGTCCGCCGGAGGTTCGCCAAATGATGTTAAATATGTCCCTTGGGCTTCCGTACATGTTTCTTAGGTTTCGGGTCTTCAAGGTCCTTTATTTATAGAGGGGGAACCCTCATATGGTCGTTAGAGGCCTTTGGATCCGTTGGAGAGGCTTTCGGAGCCGTTGGAGGCCAAGTGGACAGGCTGGTCAAAAGCCCAACGGCTAGTTTGACTGCCTCCACCGGCTGACCGGTACAGGGCCACCGGTTGGCCGGTGCCTTGGAGATGGGTGGATGCTTCTGTCCAGGCTCCACCGGCTGACCGGTGGTGAGGCCACCGGTTGGCCGGTGGCAAGACAGTAGCTTTCCATTCTGTCTGGGCTCCACCGGATGGCCGGTGCCGAGGCCACCGGTTGGCCGGTGCTCTGGACAGTGGGGAGGTCTCTCTGTCAAGGGCCCACCGGCCGGCCGGTGCTGATCCACCGGTTGGCCGGTGCACATGAAAACAGTGCACTTTGCTCCTTTCTTTGCTTCAGCTTGCTTGGCCCAATTCCTTGGTAACCTGAAATGATTCCTATCATCCAAAAACACTTGAAAGATGATTAGATAAATAAGTGAGTGATTGTGATCATGAAAATCAAACCACGAGGGGTACGAGAGGTACAACAATCTCCCCCTATTTTGATGATCACAATCACCAAAACAAACAATGTAAAATACTGAAATGAAAGGCATGCTTTAAAAAAAATCCCCCAATCAACCAAGAATTTCTCCCCCTTTGTGATTATCAAAATAGCACGGGGCATAAAACTTGATTGAGGGATACGTTGAAAAACAAGATAGAAATTTTAAACCAATTGAAATTTTTGAAATTTGAATTGAAAGTTTTGAATCAAAGTTTGAATTGAAAGTTTGAAATGAAAAATTGAAATGAAAAATTTGAATTGAATATTTTGAAATGAAAATTTTGATACCAAGTGTTGAAATTGAAAGTTTGAATTGAAAGAATTGAATAAGAATTTGAATACACAAAAAGGCTTAAACGATCCTAACTCCCCCTAAATAAAAACAACAAATCACCGGGGAGAGGTTTTTGAAACCGAAACAAATTTTGGCCCGGTGAGACTCGCTAGAAGGTATTTTTCAATCCACACTTGTCTAGTGGCGGGTCTTCTCCTAAAAAATTCATCGTTAAATAAAATACTTTTGGGGCGTCCATATCGGGCATTTTTACAATTGCACTCATAGATTAAGTGCCCGGGTTTTTTACAATAATTGAAAATTTTGTTTTGAGAGCTCCCCCTTACAAAAATAGTTGGAGCATGGGAAGAGGAAGCTTGCTTGGAATAGCCAAGCCCTTCGGTGGTTCTAGATATGCGTTGGGAACCGAGGAGTTTGGTCAAATTTTGTTCACCTTGGGTGAACTTGGCAAGGGATTCCCTTAGGTCTTTGATTGTTGATTCCAATGATTCAACATCGGGAAGGTTTTTGATTTTGAGGGACAACTCCTCCTTTTCTTTGAGAAGTTGTTCCTTTTCGGAAGTAAGTTTTTTGAAATTCTTTTTTAAAGAAACAAATTTGGAAGAAAGTTCGTGAAAACCTTCCTCCAATTGGTCTCTAGCATGTTGGAGATCCTCATATGATAAATGATTAAAAGAATTTGAAGAACTAGAGGATGAGGAGTCGGAAGAGGTTACCTCATGGAATGCCATTAGGCACTTTTTACCATTGTCGCTCGAGGAGGAGGAGGAGTCGGATGTGGAGTTATCACTCCATGTGGCCTTGAAAGCCTTCTTCTTTTCCTTTTGTTTGGCCTTTTTCTTGTTGAGTGGGCAATCGGGCTTGTAATGGCCTTTTTCGCCGCACCCATAACATGTTACCTTGGGCTCGGATTTTTCGTCGTGTTTTTCCTTTCGAGCTTTGCGGGATTTCTTCTTCTTGTGCTTCTTTATGAAGTTGTGCATTTTGCGGGCAAGGTTCTCCATTTCGGAATCACCGCTTGAAGAGGAAGAAGATGAGGAGGATGAGCTTTCTTCTTTTTGTACCTTGAAGGCGATGTTCTTTGGAGTTTTGATTGGTTTTCCTTCCTTTTCAGCTTGCCTCCTCATGGTGATCTCATAAGTCATGAGGGATCCGATGAGCTCTTCGACCGGCATGTTCTTTATGTCCTTTTCTTCTTGGATTGCCGTTACCTTTGGAGCCCATGAGCTTGGTAGGATCCATAGGATCTTCTTGACCATCGTCTCTGCAGAAACATCATCACCAAGGGACTTTCTCCCATTGCAAACATCAGTAAAATGTGTAAACATTTCAGTTATAGATTCGGATGGATGCATGGTAAAAGACTCAAAATCTTGACGAAACATATCCAATCGAGTATCCTTGACTTTGTTGGTCCCCTCATGGGTAACCTCCAATAGTTTCCAGATTTCATGTGATGAGGTGCATGTGGAAACTCGATTGAATTCATTACGATCAAGGCCGCAATGTAGAGCGTTCATGGCTTTGCCATCAAGCTCGAAATTTTTAATATCGGCTTGGGTCCATTTGGATTCATCGGGAGAGGAGAGAGTGTAACCATGCATGACAATTTTATAAATGGGATAACCTATACTTCTAAGAAAAGCGGTCATGCGGGTTTTCCAATAAGTGTAGTCGGTTCCATCAAAAAATGGAGCACGACCCAAAGAATATCCTTCGGGGGCAAAAGAGGTTGATTCCATCACAATGGATCTTAAATTTGAAACCGGTTAGGGTATTACTCAAATTTTCCCTCTGATACCAATTGTTGGGCGGAGAAAGAAGGAAGTGATGGCAAGAGGGGGGGTGAATTGCCTTTTAAAAAATAATTAACAAATTAAAAATCAAAGTTGAAAGTGCAGCGGAAATAAAAGAGGCAAGACACGCAATTGATAACGGAGTTCGTCTTAAACCCAAGCCTACGTCTCCGCTCCCAACTCAACCGTTGAGAGATTTACTACCGCTTGCTTTTTAATGGTTTTAGCAAGAAACCCACTAGACTTTTCAGGTAGTCTAGAACCTATTACAGCTTGCTTTTAGTGGTTATGCAAGAACCCACTTGCTTTCAATGGTTGAGAAAGAACCCACTAGCCTTCTTACAGGTGAAGGCTAGCTCACCTATGTCTCAAGCCTTTTAAAGGAAAGGCTTGACCAACCTCTTCACACCTTAAAGGTGATGTGAAAACCCAAAAGAAAGGATGAGAGAAAGAGATGGGGTTTGTAGGCACAAACCCAAAATGATGCTCAAAATAAATAAAACAATAAAACCCGTAATTGGGGAGAAGCCTTGGGCGCCAATGGATGATTGGAGTTGAAGACGTTCACTCCCAAGCTTCTATGGTGGTGCTCCTTGGATGTGGAATTGGATTGGAGCAGTTGGGGTTCCTTGGAGGAAGTCCGCCGGAGGTTCTCCAAATGATGTTAAATATGTCTCGTGGGCTTCCGTACATGTGTCTTAGGTTCTGGGGCTTCAAGGTCCTTTATTTATAGAGGGGGAACCCTCATATGGTCGTTAGAGGCCTTTGGAGCCGTTGGAGAGGCTTTCGGAGCCGTTGGAGGCCAAGTGGACAGGCTGGTCAAAAGCCCAACGGCTAGTTTGACTGCCTCCACCGGCTGACCGGTACAGGGCCACCGGTTGGCCGGTGCCTTGGAGATGGGTGGATGCTTCTGTCCAGGCTCCACCGGCTGACCGGTGGTGAGGCCACCGGTTGGCCAGTGGCAAGACAGTAGCTTTCCATTCTGTCTGGGCTCCACCGGCTGGCCGGTGCCGAGGCCACCGGTTGGCCGGTGCTCTGGACAGTGGGGAGGTCTCTCTGTCAAGGGCCCACCGGCCGGCCGGTGCTGATCCACCGGTTGGCCGGTGCACATGAAAACAGTGCACTTTGCTCCTTTCTTGGCTTCATCTTGCTTTGCCCAATTCCTTGGTAACCTGAAATGATTCCTATCATCCAAAAACACTTGAAAGAGGATTAGATAAATAAGTGAGTGATTGTGATCATGAAAATCAAACCACGAGGGGTATGAGAGGTACAACAGACATTGTAACTGGAATTTCAATGCTTTCATGGTAGAATTAATGTTCATGCAGTGTAATGTAAATAATTTATACTATATGAAGGTGTATAATGATGGGAGTTTTTTTATTTTACTTATTTGTGTGTATGAATTTCTCTTCATTTGACCAAAGAAAGAAAGTCTAGAAGAGCTAAAGATTGATTTATCTAGAAGATCCCAAATGAAGGACTTTGGTTCTGGAAAGTGGATATTGGGGATAAATATTGAAAGATACTTAAGGTCTATAACTTTTTTCCTAACTTAGTTAGAGTATATACATAAGGTGTTGAAAATATTCATAATTAACAAGTTAAAAAATGTGATAGCTCCCTTAGTTGTACATTAAAAACATTCAAAGTAGGAGTCACCTAAAACATATGATGAGTTCAAGTTAATAGAAAAGGTTTTGTATGAATTATTTATAGAATGTATGATGCACATCATGGTGTGTATAAGAATTGATATCATTTATGAGGTTGTTTTAGTTAAAATATTAATGGAGAATCTAGAGAAGGATCAATGAAAGTTTATTAATTATTTTTTCTGATATCTCAATGGTTTAGTGGAGCTATAACTCTATTTCAAAATGGATGATTCATTTAAGGGGTTTTTATATTTGAACTTTGGATGATATAAAGACTCATTATAGAGCACTACTGACAAAGTGGAATCAGTGGTAATAAATGAATTGATGTTTTAAAAAAAATTATTATGTTAATTGGATTTCAAACCAAGAGTTTTGGTGAGTTGAAAGAGTTAAAAATGTTGGAAAATATTTTTTTATTTTTAAAGTGGTGAGATAACCCTTGTGATATATATTTAAAACCTCTTTTTTAGACTTGGTTATTTTTTGTATCAAAATTTTGTGTATTAATTTTGTTAAATGTTAATATTACCAAATCAAATAGGATTTATATGAATAAATAATGGATGTATGTCAATCGTATAACAAAAGAGTATGAAGATGGAGTGAAAGAGTTCATCAAGTTTGAAAAATATCATGCATATAACCCTTCTCAAATCCTTTGTCCATGTTTATTTTGTTTTTATTTACAATTAATTAGTCCATAGGAGTTGTAAGAACACTTGATCTATCACAGAATAGATCGAAGTTATAAATGTTGGAATAAACATGGGGGGAAATAGAATGTAGCTAGTGGTTGGGATAGCACTGCATTTTATGGATCATCTAATATGATTACAAGTGTGTAAAATGAAGAATACTATATTGAGGATGTGATTATAGATGTGAATTATGATGAATATTGTATTGAGTAAATGAAAAACATAGTTGAAGATAAACTTCATGATTTCCAAAAATTGTTTGAGAAGTTAAAGAGTTGTTAAAAGATGTCATTTTATATCAGTGCACTAAATATACAACATTTTCATCCGTACTGAATCTATATAATTTGAAAGTAAGAAATAGATGGAGTGATTCCAGTTTTACAGAACTACTTTCTCTCTTGAATGGCATGCTCCCAGAAGAAAATGAGCTCTCGAGCTGAACATACAACGCCAAACGAATGTTATGCTCGATGGGTATGATCTATGAAAGAATACACATCTTCCTGAATGATTGTATAATGTTTCAAAAGGACTAAAAATCACTTAAAAATACTCAAAGTGTGGTGATTCTTGATAAAATAAAGATTAATATAGTCCTACGAACGTTGTATGGTACTTTCCAATCATTCCAAGGTGTATACACCTATATGGAAGTGAGGAGACAGCAGGGAAATTGAAGTGGCATGAAGATACAAGAAATAAAGATGGGAAACCATGTCACTTGACAGACTCTCCTTAGTGGAAGAGAATTGAACTTGGGTATTCTGAATTTATAAACAATCCAAGAAACTTAAGTCTTGTGTTATCTACAAATGGAGTGAATCCTTTTGGTTTTTAAAGTAGTACTCACAATACATGGCAGGTTATGTTGGTAAATTGTAAATTTTCACCATGGTTATGCATGAAACAAAAATAAATCATGTTATCTATGCTTATATTAGGATTAATACAACAAGATAATCATATTGATTTTTATTTGGATCCATTGATCGAGGATTTGAAATTATTATGGGATTCAGGTGTTATGTTGTATGATGCTTATAGAAATAAAGATTTCACACTGAGAGACATGTTGTGTGGGATGATAAATTACTTTACTACTTATGGAAATTTTTTAGGATATATAATTAAAGGAGATCAAGGTTTTCTCATTTTTGAACAAGGTACATATTCAATTTGATTGAAAATTTTATTGAAAATCGTGTTTCTAGGACATCGCAGATTTTTAACCCGACGGCGTAAGTACCGATCTTGGAAGATATCATTCGTTGGAAGTTTATAATGTACAGCATCATCTCCACTAGCAGGTGATCAACTGGTTGATAAAGTAAAATATGTGGACACTGTTTTTGGTAAACCATTTTTGAAAAACCTTATGAAAATCAGTTGGAAAATGATATCAATTTTTTTAATTACTATACTAGAATTTTTTTTATGTCAGACATTTTATTGATTTTATGCATGTTACAAAAAATTCATGTGATAGTGTCATTGGGACGTTTCTAAATGCACCTAGAAAAACAAAGGATGGAATTAAGTATAGGTTGGACATAGTTGACATGGGAATATGATAAGAGTTGGCACCAGTGAAGGGTGAAAAACAAAATTTTCTTCCTCCAGCTGCTTACACTCTTTCCAAGTCAAAGAGATATAAGTTTTGAAACTTCTTAATGGAATAAAGGTTCCATATGGGTATTTATCGAATATCAAGAACATAATTTCAATAACCGATTTAAAATTTAAAAGGTCTGAAATCACATGAATACCATGTTTTGATGCAAGATCAAATTCTTATGGCTTTTTGTTGAATTTTTCCCAATAATGTCTATCATACATTAATCAAGATATCTTTCTTCTAAAAATCTATATGTGGTAAAGTTATAGATTTGGAGAAATTATTGACTACGGAAAGAGAAATTGTCATCATATTATGTGGATTGTAAATGTTCTTCCCACCAACATTATTTGATATGATGGTTTATTTGATGGCTAACTTAGTGAGAGAGATTCGACTATGTGGTCATGTACACTATAGATAGATGTACCCCATTGAACGGTATATGAAAATTTTGGAAGGGTATGTCAAAAATCAAAGTCGGTCATAGGCTTGTATTATGGAGCGATATATTGTTGAGGAAGTCATTGAATCTTATACCGAATGCCTATCTGGTGTGGAAAGCATCGGTCTATCGAAATATCATCACACTGGGAGGCTTGTGAGTGAAGGAATATCTACAAGAGATATTATCACAATCAATATTATTGATTAAGAGTAGGCCCACCTTTATGTTTTTCATAACAGTTTGGAGGTTGCCCCGTATGTTGAAACCCACAAAGAAATTCTTAAGCATTTGAATTCATAAAGGACTGAAAGATGGATATCAAATACACATAATCAGCATTTTATATGATGGTTTAAAAATCATATTTTTAAGAAGTCATATGAAAATCTGGATTCAATTTCAAAACAACTTTGATGGCTAGTAGGAGGACCAAGTTTGTATTTATTATCTTAAAATGGTTATGTAATTTATGGTTATATGTTCTATACAAATGAACATTCTAAAGATAGTTCCATAAAAAATAATGGAGTTACACTTGTGGTTGAAGTGATGCATGTTTCTGGTACTAAGGATAGAAATATAATTTACATGAATATGTCATACTTTGGCATTATCAAACAAATATGGGAGTTGGATTATACAACATTCCAAGTACCTAATTTTCAATGCAAGTGGGTTGATAACAGGAGTGATATTAAAATAGATCAATTGAGATTCATGAAAGTTAATTTTAGTAAGTAAGGGTACAAAGACGAACCATTTATAATGGAATCAGAGTAAGTACAAGTATTTTATGTTCCATATCCCTCAAACTGAAAGTGGTCAATTGTTCTGTTATCGATCAAAATCACTAAAGGGTCAGATGAAAATTCAATTGAGGATGACCCTTTCATTGGGAAGTCATAATCATTTTGTAGTGATTCTAATGTAGACAGCGTTTTGTATGTCAGAGGAGACCACAATGAAGGGATTTTGATAGTCGATAGAGGGTTCAAATCCCTTCATCCTTTAAAAAAAGAGTTCAATGATCAGGTTATATTTTTTTATAATATACATCATGTTGCCTCATGTTATTATTTGTTTTTTACATCATTTATGTAATATAAATTCAATTTTAAACTACTTATAAAGATAATGACTTCTGCATGTGTCGACGATCCCAATCCCAAGGCAGAACAGGTCTCTCAACCTATCATTGCTCGCAGTGCAGAGGAACAATGACCTTCTGCACGTGTTGGTGCTCCCAATCCTAAGGAATAATAGATTTTTCAACTTGTTGTTTCTCCCAATGTAGAGGTAAAAATTCCATCTTCACATACTAATGCAACCATTATAGAGGAAAATATTGACGATGTTGAATCTAAGGAAATAGTAGGTGATGAAGGACCGTCGACGCAAAAAAAAGGAGTGTCGTAGTTTGACGGTGTTAGAAAAAATCATTAAGGAAAAAATCAAAGGCATAAAATATGAGGTCAGATTGAATGCACATGGCCAGTATGTTAACCCCAAAAAGTCCATGTTAAGTAGTTACATTGGAATTGTCACTTAGAAACACGTATCGATTGATGTAGATTTGTGGCACCATGTTGTGTTTGTGTTTAAAACACTGATGTGGAAATATATTATGGTAACATTATGATATCATTTCATTATTTTAATAAATAATAAAATAATGAAACATTGACTTAATCTTCATTATCTCTTTCAAAATGAATTTATAGTAGATGACCCCCACAAGAAATATGTATTAATGTAATCTGGAAGGATTCACAGTGGCTTTCACACAATTCTAATGAGACATCATCTTAAAGATGCTAAAGGGAAAATAAACCCTCACCCACTGATTATCTATGTACAAATGATAACCCAAGAAGCATGGGATGTGGTTACTAATCATCATGTGGATGTGTCTTTTCAGGTATATTATGGCTAGTAATATGTTGTTTGAAGATACGTGTATTCATCACTTTGATTGAAAATTTTTATTTATGAAATAGAAAATGAGTGCTGAAAATAAGGAATGGGTAACAAAACCAATGTACCCCTATCATAAATAAATGATGGGGTACGCTTCACTTGAAAAAAAATTGGTACGTATTTTAAATATATCGTAATACTTTTATGTGATATGAAACAATACAATAATTATGTTCCTCTATTTATATGCAGATTGATGACTCTAAATCCAAATCCACTTCCATCCCATTCCATGTGGTATGGAAGGAGGCGCGTGTAAATAAATATGGGATACTAATAGATGAAAACACATAAAAGATGTGGGAAACATGTGTAAGTATGACATAATAAAAAAATTTCTTTAAATCACTATTAAAAAACAATGATTACTTATTTTCCTTTATTTTCTATATTACATAGTCATAGAAATCAGTAACACTTGTACCCGATGAACACATACTATTGGGGGCCTTGAAGTGGCCAGAATAGTATGATTGCATTAGAGGTGTGGGTTTTGGGGTGACACCTTGAACATATTTTGAGGGAAAAAAGAAGAGGATTAAGGTAAAGAAATGAAATGGATTATAGAAATACTAGCTACCCTTGAAGAACAATTCCAATGGAATAGAGATATTCTAGAAATTTTTATGGGGGGTAAGCAAAGAGAAGAAACAACTCAAGAAAAACCATCTCATAAAGATCCCGCCCAACCCCAAACCATCTTTGAGGCGAGTCATTCCCCTAAAAGAGATATCTTAGTTGGGGTAATCAATGTTCTAATAATTGTTTCTATAAAATGTGAATCAGAAAAAAAATGATACCTTTTCTATACTAATATTCTATAGGGTGATAATGATTGTGATTTATATCTATCAACACCCACCCATCTCCTTATAGAAAGGGCTACAGTATTCAACATCCAAAATGACTTGATACACAACAGAACACTTTCAATAGGTCATGTGAGAGTGTAGAGTAGCATAGACCATGAATCGAGTACCGAGCTACCTATTTCAATTTATGAGGAAGATATTCATACAGTCGAACAAGCTGTTGTAACATTCATCTCATGGCCATCACATCTTGTAAAAAAACATGTCGATAAGGCGATATTCATTTCCAATTTATTTTTCAAGCTAAACCTTTAACAATTAATGAAAAATGGTCTGAACTGATGAATGTTATTATAGACAGACAAAGGGAATGGGTTGAAATGAAAGACCAACTCAAACCATCTAAAGTATCAACTAAGCGATCAAAAAGATCTACTTAAAGCACCTTTACCATGCCCATTCTATATCTACATTTACTAGCATTGAAGGTTCGTGTGGATAAAAATTTAAAAGATGTTAGTACTCACATAGTTGATTTTGAAGAAAATATGTATGGAGAGGAAGTTAGAGACTAAATTGGTGTTAAGAATGTAAATTAAATCCTCAAATATGATTTCCTAGGCACCTCAGTTGTAAATGTATACATGAGGTATGTTTTCATGATTTGATTTTTCAAAAGCTGATATACCGTGTTAATTATGACTAAATACATTTCATATTTTTGGAAGTTGTATATATCAAAAACAATTGAAAGGATTTTCCCATGAAAAAAAAATTTGACTCGTTAGTCCTCACATCACCTCTACAGAACAACCAAAAATAGAATCCAAAAAAAGGATGAAATATGCCAAGCCTGGTCAAATCATTTAAAAGAAAACTTTCAAATGACAGACTCTTCTTAATACCAACGATGCATGGGTAAAACTCTAAAATTTAATCATATCAAATATATTTCCTTTTCTTTCATTACTTATTCCTTTTTATGTTTTTAAGAAATATTGGATGCTCATTGCGGTCAATTTGGATACTCTAAAGATTTAGTTTTTAGATTCAATGCATGGATATCCAACAAACTGACCAAACATGATGACATTTTTCAATTTTTAATATACTAAATCCAATGTTTTAGAACTAAACATAAAGTTATATAATTTATATTATATTTTAATGAGGATTCTATTATGATAGGGCGGTGCATCTATATCATGAAAAACAAGGAATGAGGCCAGGGGCTAAGCATGAGGAACCTAAAAGGTTCTACAACTGGAAAAGTATCAGGGTATATATAATAAGATTTCACTATCCAAACACATATCAAAGAAAATTACTTATTCTCCTCAATGTTTCTACAGTGTATGAAACAGAAAAATGGAAAATATTGTGGCTGTTATGTTTTTAAATTTATGAGAGAGATCATATTCCATGAATAAAATAGCATCCCTGAAGAGGTATTTTCAAAGAAAATTACTATTTCATTTAAAATATTTATTAATCCTTTTTGTATTTATATGTTTCCAGTATTACTATGACTGTCGAAAAGACTCATATTCATAGTACAATATTAATTTTCTTAGAAACGAATGGGAAGAATACCTGTTGGAATAATTTACACAAATAACATGAAGATGTGACTTTCATATAAGTATAGGATTATTTCATATTTATGTTTAATTTAATTACTTTTAGTATTAATCACATAAGAATTTTTTTCTTATATAGGTGGATTTGTTTGGTTGAGTTGTAGTGGTTTGTTTGAAGATTCTCATGCTCATGAGAGATAAGACTTCAAGGTTATAACTGAGATAATGACAACAAAGAAATGGGTCAAGAATGTATACAACCATCATAAAAATGTGAATTCCTACTACTTATTTAATTAATTTTTCATAATTTTATCTATTATTTTTAATTTAATTTCCTTATCATTTTTATCTAACACTTATTTAGATTTTTTTCATAGATCCTTATGATTTCCATTTTTTCTCTTTGTCGAGCTGCCAACACTACATAGAGTCGATGTTATTTACCTAAAACCCCCTTTTTTTAAACCAGAAGAGTGGAGGAAGATCATGTGCTCATTACAGTGACTTCTCATGATATAATTGTCACATGAGCTTCCTCAACTCTCTCATATTTCAACAACGAGAAAGGCTTTTCAACTAAGAACATCGAGTCAATATGCAGTGTTGACAGTTCGACAAAGAAAGACAATGGAAATCATGATAACATCAGCTGTTAAGGTTTGTTTTGAGACTTCGGGTTGTGTAGGAATCAATATCACCTCAATCCAACACATGATGTGAAAGGTATGACTCTAAGTGCTTCTTTTTATTTAAAATTGTCATCAATTTTAGTAAAAAGACAATTGGCATACTCAAAATCAAGTAAACCTATTCAGATTGTTTTGGTACTTTAAAAATGGTTCATAAGTCATTTTTCACATTTAGGAATCAGTTGCACCTCAATATAATACATGATGTTCCCAGTATGACTCAAAGTGTATTCTTTTATTTAAAATTGACATTAATTTTAGTAAAAAGAAAAAATGACATACTAAAAACCGAGCAAATAAATTCTGATTGTTTTGATACTTTAGGACAATGATCCATAAGTCATTTGTGATGTATAGGGCTCAAAAAAACCTCAATAGGATGAATGGTGTGACCGGTATGACTAAAAATGTGTCTATATATTTAAAATTGACATTAATTTTAGTAAAAAGAACAAGTGGCATACTAAAAACCAAGAAAATGCATTCAGGTTATTTTGATTGTAATGACCCAAACCTTTATTTATAGAAATTCCTATTGATCTAATTAAATTTATTATTATGTAAAATGGTTATATAACTTATTTACCTCTTTGGTTTTATGATTTTGGATTTCAAAATACCGTTAAGAATTGTTATTGTTTCTAATATAGTCCTTGAACAGTGATTACATGATTAGTATAAATATAGGGATTTAACAAATCCAATTTACTCAGATAAAGAAATCGATGGCCTCATCCAGTATAATTTCTCCATACGAAGCCCATTTTTTAGAGCTTGGAAAGGAGGTAGCGTTATTGGACTTCTCTCTTAACCAAGCCCAACCCGATCTTCAACACGTTAAGCTCGAACGGAATTGCCTACGTGAGAAGTGGATGTTGATAGAGATTGTCACCCGAGTAATGTTATCCAAGCCACCCCAAGAGTTTGTCACCATCGCACACCTTACCTTTGGGTCATATGTGGGTTTTATAAGGGTTTATGTAACAAGACCCTAGCACTATGATTATGTGCATTATTTTTTTATAGAATAAAGAATATGAATTCATTTTATTATTATTACTTTGTAAATAGTTTTTAAATAAAAAATAGTATTTTTAGTTAATATTCAATTAAGAAATCTATTTTGATGAATTAATGGATTTTTTAATTAAATAATATTTTAATAAAATATTATTACTAAATTACTTTTTATTAAATATAAATGATTGTATAATTTTTATGAATACAATTGTGATTTTTATTAAGGTTTGAAATCCGTTTTTGTCAAAACTCGTGAATTTTCGATAAATGTCAGTTTTTATTTTAAAAGTAAAAAAAATCACATATTTAGAAAAAAAAAATAGATAAAATGAATATTATTTTTGGAATCATGGTGTCGAAATTATCCAATGGTGAATTTTTCATAATTTTATGAGACAGTCGAATTTTTGGGTAAACATTAAATATCGTTTAATTGTATAATGTGTTTTATGACATCATAATGACCTAATAGTGATGTAATAAAATAATATAAATGTTATTTTTGGCCAATATATGTTTTAACATTAAAATAATGTGATTTTATGTTTGCTTTATTTATTTTACAAAGTTTTAGTAGACCCTCCAAGGATTATAAAATATTTTAACCTTTTAAAATGTTTTCCTTGAGAGTGTGACTCACCTCCACATAATCAAGCCTAATATTTTAAGAATTTAGGACATTGTCCTTATAAAATAATGTTTTCCACTCCCCTTTGACAAAAATCATGGGCAAAACCCATGGGTTGGTTTGTGGTTTTGATTAGTTTAATGTGTGGTGGCCAAAACCTAAATAATAAAGAATTCCCTCTCTTTTCCCATATAAACTCACCCAAGCTCTCACTTCCTCTTCACTAAAAGCCTTTGGATCTCAACCAAACTTCGCCCTCCTCTTTCTAGAATTCTCCCAAGTTGACCCAAGCTCCCAAGAAGCCTCTCTCAAGTCTCTCCCAAGCCTTTGGGATCACACTTCCAAGTAAGGGATTTCATCCTTTCTCATTTTTGTCTCAATTTTTTTATATTGTTATACCCTTTTATTTTCAATTAAAAATTTTGGGGTATTATTTTGCACCTCCCCCATAATTCCCTCCTTGTGTTTTAATGATGAGATACCTCTTTCTCTCTCATTAATTCCTCCCATGTACACCCGTTACCATGCTGAAATTCCGTAAGAAAATTCTATCTTCTCATTTACATTCAAGAAATTCTTTTATATTATGCATATAAATTCAATTACATATGTTGGGAAATTATGTTCCATGACCCCATTACTGTCCATTTCATTATAAATGATTAGATACTCATTTCTCTCTCATCAATCCATTTTACGATTTCTATTTTACGTCATTATGCTACCGAAGTTAAACCAAAATTTCCATGCCAAAATCATCTGTGTAAGTGAGTACCATACCCATTTCTCTATCAAGGATATTCACCTTTATGAACATGTACTTTTTGATTGAGGACTTACATTTATGCATTCCACATCTCTTATTCATGGAATAAATTATGATGTTTAATGAATCCATGTTGTATGATTTATGTAGCACACTTATGCATGAAATGAAATGATTAAGAAGGGTGTGCCCTGATAGCACTCCAATGAATTGGGAAATATTAGTATCATGGTACATCAAGTGCAATGAGGGTTTACTCATTCTAATTCAAGTGCAATGAGGGTTTACTCGTGCTCCATGTGCAATTATCCTTGGATCATGTTAATATCATGTTAAATGTTGTTGCCACATTTTCATGTTATGATAATCATGTTATATCATGTCTTTATGATCATGTTTAATTTATGCTTCATTGATATGCCTATTGCCTAAAATGAACTGTATTCTTCATGTTATGCCATGTTTACTCCCTTACTGAGCTTTATAGATCACCCTTTTCTTATACATGTCCTCAGGTTATCTCATGAAATGTTAAGTACGAAGGAATGTTGTGGTCATGTAAAAGAAGTTTTTAATAAAGATGTTGTGTTTTATGTTCTAAGTTGTTATGTAATGTTCCTAATCTCCAAAGACACTAGATCTTTGAATCTTCTATCTTGTATCAAGTGGAGATTTTATGTAATAAATTATGTTTAAGTGTGAAATAAAGAGAAGGGTTGTTATATTGATACTTTAGAAAAATGATTCATAAGTCATTTTTTATGTGTAGGAATCAACTGCACCTCAATCAGACCCATGATGTGACCACTGTAACTCTAAGTGTGTCTATTTATTTAAAATTGACATTAATTTTAGTAAAAAGAACAGGTAACATATTGAAAACTGAGAAAACACATTCGTATTATTTTGATAATTTAGAAAAATGATTCATGGGTCATTTGTGATGTGTATGATTCAATCGCACATCAATACGATACATAGTGTGATCGGTATAACTCCAAGTGTGTCTTTTTATTTAAAATTGACATTAATTTAAGTAAAAAGAACAAGTGGCATACTGAAAACTGAGCAAATGCATTTGGATTGTTTTGATACTTTAGGAAAATGATCTATGAGACATTTTTGACATGTAAGAATCAATCACACCTCAATCTGATGCACGGTGTGGTTGGTATGACTAAAAATGTTCATTATCAGTTTAAAATTGACATTTTAGTTCAAAACGTGTCACTAACTGAAAACAAAGTAAATGCGCTTTGGTTTTTATGATAATTTAGAACAGTGATTCATAAGTCATTTTTGACGTGTATGAAGTCTCACATCAAACTGACGCATGATGCAACTGGTATGACTTAAAATGTGTTTTTCTAGTTTGAAATGACATTTAAGTAAAAACATGTGGCATATGGAAAATAGAGTAAACGCATTCTGATTGTTTTGATAATTTAGGACAATGATCCATGAGTCATTTCTGGCATGTAGGAGTCAACCGCACCTCAATACGATGCACGATGAGACCAGTATGACTCAAATTGTATCTTTTAATTTAAAATTGACATTAATTTAAATAAAAAAGAACAAGTGACATACTGAAAACCAAGAAAACGCATTCGGATTGTTTTGATACTTTAGGATAATGATCTATGAGTCATTTGTGACATGTAGAAATCATTCACACATCAATATGACGCACGATGTGACCGGTATGACTAAAAGTGTCTGTTATCAGTTTAAAATTGACATTTTAGTTCAAAAAGTGTCACTCACTGAAAATCAAGAAAAAATGGTCTGATTGTCTTGATAATTTAGGACAATGATTCATAAGTCATTGGTAACGTGTGTGAAGTAATCTGACATCAAATTGATGCACGATGTGACCGGTATGAATCAAAATGCATGTTTCCAGTTTGAAATGACATTTTAGTAAAAAACAAAACTGGCGTACTGAAAACCAAACAAACACATTCAGATTGTTTTGATACTTTAGGACAACAATCCATAAGTAATTTGTGATGTATAGGAATCAACCGCATCTCAATCTGACGCAGGCACTACCACAAAACTGGGTTTCCACAACGCCACCCTTTATCAGCGTTAATTTTAGTAGTGCTAATAAAGGGGGGCTTTATCACCACTTTTTCCTAGCGCTGATAAAATTTATACATCAAAAAAATCATAAAAAATAATATATTGTTATATAAGTATATTTATATTGATATAAATATAATATATATTTTTTAAATATGTTTTAGATAAGTATAAATAGACTATTACATTTAATATATAAGAAATTTAGTGAAAATGGATTTAAAATATTTTAAAAAATATTATTAATTAAAAATAATTAATTATCATTGATTAATAATCATTTAATAACAATTTGAAGACATAAAAAATCAAATAAAAAATGAATAAAAGATCTAAAATAAGTTGAAAATGTAACTCAAATTTCAAACGGTCGTAACTTTTGATCCGGGTGTCTGTTTAAACTCTACAGCATATCAAATTGAAGCTTGCGACGATCTCTATGCACTAATAACTAAATGGAATCTTCTGTCACATTTTTTTGATGCCCAAAAAGACCCAGAAGGCCTCCAAAACTGAGTTTTTAATCGGGATACCCCGATTTTTTAACATTCAAACATGTATAACTTCTGATTCGGATATCCACTAGGCCTGTACCACATATCATATCAAAGATTGTTTCATTTTCTTCGATTTGACTGGTTGTGGAGTTGAAACGGACTTCTGGATTAGAATTTATGGTCATTTTAACATTCTATGGCTTTCCAAATACACATATATATATATGTATTTATTCGTGTATATATATATATATATGTGTGTGTGTGTGTGTGTGTGTTGTATATATGTATGTATGTATATATGTATGTATTTATTTATTTATTTATAAACACACATAAAAAAACATATTTTATAAATGTATTTAAAACTAATCTTATAAATATATATTAATATACAAATAAATATATGGATAAAAATTTATAACTAAAAATACATATATAAATAAATATAAATATAAATTAATATACGAATAAATATATATATACTAATATATGAATAAATATATATGTATTAATATAACAAAATTTATTTATATTAATATGAATCTATATTAATATACGAATAAATATAACTATATATATATAAATACATATAAATATATATTAATATATGAATATATATATATATATATATATTAATGAATGAATAAATATATATGTATTAATATAACTAAATATATTTATACTAATATGAATATATATTAATATACGAATAAATATAACTATATATATATATATATCATTAAATAGAGAAAAAAACGAAATAGCTTAGTAGTAAAGGTGCAGACACGCAAGGGGGAGGTCGTGGGTTCGAGTTCGGGTGGAAACAAGGAGGTGCACGTGGGCATGTTGGGGGATGCGCGGGTAAGGGCAGCGCGCAGGAGAGTGGGAGGGGGGTCTGCCTAGCGCTGATAAGGGGGTCAAGCGCTGTTAAAAGCTCCCCCCGCATTATATATTATCTTTTATTTTATTTTTTAATTTTTAATTTTTTTTTACTTTTATCAGCGCTTTTCTGAGCGCTGATAAAAGGGACCCCCTTTATCTTTGCCTCGATTAAGAACGTTTTTTTAGCGCTGCTAATGCACTTTTCTAGCGCTGATAAAAGTCATATTTTTAATAGTGACGGTGTGAACGGTATAACTCCAAATGTATCATTATTTAAAATTGACATTAATTTAAGTAAAAGAACAAGTGACATATTGAAAACTGGGCAAACACGTTCAGATTGTTTTGATATTTTAGGACAACGATTCATGAGTCATTTGTGACGTGTAGGAATCAACTCCACCTTAATACGACGCACGATGTGACCGATATAACTTCAAATGTGTCTTTTTTATTAAATATTGACATTTTATTAATGTATTATTTGATATTAATGTTTAATTTATTTCTTTATAGTATTACTAACATAATATTTGTTTTCTTATATAAGCGGAATCTTTTGTTTGAGTTGAGATGATTTGTTCGGCAACTAATACCATGGACAGACATTTTTTAGAGGGGATCACGGACGTCAAAAGATGAAACATTAATGTTTTAAAATATTTGTTGGATAATTGTAAATATAATTATATAAAACATTGTTTGAAATGTATATAGCAGTGTTTTTTTTGTATATGTCATGGGCGGACATTTTTGTATTCATGATGTCACATTAAATGTATATGGCATTGTTTGAAATTACATGTTTTAGTTGGGTGTGATGTTATATTAACACCACATTGCAGCTAGTTAGGCCTTTATCGGCGCTATTTTGAGCGCTGATAAAGGGGACCCCCTATCAGCGTTGTGATTAACAGTGTTTTTTTAGCACCGTTAAAAACCTTTTTGTGCGCTGTTAAAGGACATGTGTAGCAGTGCATGTGTTGGTCTGTGCGGATAGTTATTAGTCTGGTAAGTGACCCTGATGAGTAATACTCTGTGGTGTATGGGGAAATCAATCGAGGTATTACAGAAGACTTATGGGGTAAGATGACCAGCTTCACGGTCCGAGAAGGTCGGATCATGACAAATGGTTTCAAAATCAATACTCAGCCTGAAGTGTAGTGGTACTACTTGTGTTTGAGGTTTGGGATCTATAATGAGGGTGTTGTGATTTAAACGGGGAGAGAGTATAACACCTCTAAAAAAAGTGAGACTTAAAAGTTTATGTGATTAGAATTCTACAGTTGAGCGTGTTTACACTGAACCAATGTCTGGATGGGTAACTTTCAAGGATATTTCTTAAGAATTTTCTAGAATGTGTGTAATTGAGGACAAATCACATTGAAGGAACATGTGTTGCATGGTGGGAATACGAGTGTTCGTGAAAGGTAATAGATTACATTTGAGCTATGGGTAAGATGAATGTTCATTGGGGCCAAATCCAGAAAAAATGCAACATATACGGTGGTAATGGGAGGTAGATTCATACGGGCAGGCCTAGGGGGACTGCGTCCACGTCTTTAGCCTCGTTCTGAGAACTTGCCGCCATGGCCACGCTGGTAGCTCCCTTGGTTTCCCTCTTGTATATATACTTGGTGGACGCCCACACGAAGGCCACCAGGTTCAGGGATGAGACGGCCACCAGCATCCCGTAGTACAAATCCAGGCGCGAGTCGTTCACGTCCTTCCCGATCCAGCTTCTCCTCCCTCCCCTTCCCGTGATCTCGTCCACAACGGTGATAAGGAAGCTGTTGAGGAAGTTCCCGACGCCGATGCCGCTGGTGAAGAAGGTCGTCCCGAGGCTCTGCATCTCCTCCGGCGACTGGTCGTAGAAGAATTCCAGCAGGCCGATGGCGTTGAACACGTCCGCGACGCCCAGCAGGACGTACTGGGGCAGCAGCCAGAAGATGCTCATCGGGACGGCCTGGCCGGTCCCCAGAATCCGGTGGGCTCTGATCACGCGCATCCGGCGAACCTCCACCGCGTAAGCGACGGCGATGGCGACCACCTGGATGGCGAAGCCAATGCCCAGCCTCTGGAGCAGGGTGATTCCGCGGGGGTTGCGGGTCCGCCGGCGCATCAGCGGCACGAACAGGCGGTCGTAGAGAGGGACGGCGAGGAGCATCGAAAGGGTGACGAAGCTTCCGAGGGAGGCGGAGGGGATCTGGAAAGTCGGGCCGAGCCGCCGGTCCAGAGTGGTGCCCTGTTTGACGAACAGGGTGTTGATCTGCGCCCATAGGGTGCTTGGGATGAGGGTGACCAGCCAGATCAGGATCATCCCAAGAACCAGCTTCGCCTGTTCCACCTGGGTCACCGTGCATGGCGGCGGTCCCGACGGCTCCCCTTCTCTCTTTATTGCTGCCTTGTCCATGAACCTGACAGAGAAATCGAGAAATCGAGAAATCGAGAAATCGAGAAATCGAGAAATCTCTGTTATTAAAATGGCTACTCACGGCGAATAAACAGTCTCAGAAACAGAGATTACCCGAAGAGTGGGGTGTGGAGAACCTGCCTTTTCCCACTACTGGTGTAGTACAGCTCATCCAGCTCGTGAAGATTCGAAGGATGGGGCGGCGGCGCAAGCTTCCTGTTCCTCAGAGCAACCACCGGAACCCTAAACAGAGCGTCGGCGGGGCCGCCGATCTTCCTCACCTTGTGTCTGTAAATGGGGGTGCCCAGGTAGAAGATGAGCAGGGAAATCAGCAGGCCCAGGGTGGGGATTCCGTACCCCAACCCCCAGCTGACGTTCTCCTGGACGTAGACGAGGCCGAGCGTGGCGGCGAGGGCGCCGAGGAAGGAGCTGAACATCCACCAGTTGAAGAAGGAGACCTTGAGCTGCTTCTCCCGGGGGTGGAAGTCGTCGAACTGGTCGGCGCCGAAGGTGGAGATGTTTGGCTTCGTGCCGCCGGCGCCGAGGGCGATGACGTAGAGGGCGGCGTAGAAGAAGGCCTTTTGGGTAGGCGACGCCGTGTCGCAGACTCCTTTACTGCATTTGGGTCTCAGGGCTTTGATCGAAACCGCCGTGGTAAGCAGCGCCATGCCCTAAATCATAAACTAAATCAGTTGCAGAGAATCTCATCTTGAAGAATTAGATGAGATGAATTTACCCAGAAGTAGATGAGAGAGGAGATGGTGAAGGTCCAGAAGCGGCCCAGGCATGAGTCGGCGACGTAGGCGCCGAGGATGGGCATCATCCAAACCGCGCCGGACCAGTTGTTGACGTTCCTCACCGACGACACCGTGTCCTGCCGCAGCTGCGTCGTCAGGTACACCACCAGATTCGACGATATCCCGTAGAACGACATCCGTTCAAAGGCTTCGTACCCTGAAAAAGAAGGAAGCTTACGGATTGAAGCTTTGATTCGGTCGTTAATGGAGGTTTTTTGAAAGGAGGAGGCTCACCGACGAGGAAAGCACAGGCTTTCCATTTGCCCGTTTTGGAGGTGAGCGCCGGCCGGCCGTGGAGATCGACGGTGCCGTCCTGCGTGAGGCCTTTGGCCTCCATGGGTGGGAAGGAGGGCAATGGAACAGAAGGTGATGACGTGCGAGAGTGTGAGTCTCAGGCCATTTATATGCGGATCCCCCGTGCACTAGGGAAGGGAGGATAGCGGCTCCAACTGTGTATTAACTGAGGTATATATGAATAATATTTTCTTTTCACGGGCCACAAAAAATTGAGATAATTGCAATTTGACATCAAAATATCACACCCCATTCAAAATGCATCAAAATTATATCACAAACGTGCCACAGATATTTTAAACATTTTTAATGTAAGGTTAAAAAAACACTTTATATACTAATAAAATGTATGACTCATAGAAAACACTTTATATACTATTAAATATGTTAAAATGTATGACTCATAGAAAACTCTTTATATACTATTAAATTATATAATATAATATATTTATATTTATATTGACTCGTAGAAAACACCTTATATTATATTTATATAATATATTTATATTGAATGTGAATATAATATATCATATGCCTCATAGAACACTTTATTTTATAATATATTGTATATGTTAATGTAGTATATGAATATAATATATTTCATTAAATATGATTTATATAATATTAAATATATATTTACGCTTAATATATGGTAGATTTAGTGAGAAATGGTTTATAAAATAATTAAAAATTTACTAATTAGTATTGGGTGATATACATTTAATAACATTTTGGTTATATAAAAAAATAAATAATTAATTAATATCTTAAGATATGGTGAACTTCAAACCATCGTAACTTTTGATCTAGATGTTCATTTGGGTTCATGAGATGTCAAGTCAAAGGTTACAAAGAAATCTATGATGTTCGATGACGGATTTACCCGGTACCTTGTTTTTTCTTGGTCAAAAAAACTCAAAATGTCTCTAAAATTGAGTTTTTAATTCAAATATTACAATTTTTAAACATTCGATGGAATTTCAACTTCGTTTAAGATGGTCTTCGTATCCTTTTTCATGGGAGACTGAATATATTCCTCTGGCATACATTCATAAGAATATTATGGTGTTTAAATTTTATCATTTTTCATATTGTAGTTTTTTTTTCTACATTATTGCATTATTATTTATAATTAAATATATAAATATATATATTTATACACATTTTTGCATATATTTACATATAAAAATGAAACTGTATAAATAAATATTTTAACATATTTTCATATAAAATATCTTTTTAAATATATAAACCATGTGGAAATAAAAAATAATTATCCATTTTATTTACCTTATAAAAATGTTTGAATGTGTATGTATCTATACAAAAGTATATATAATATTTATATATAAATATGTGCGTATTAATAAACAGATATATATATATATATATATATATATATATATATAATTATGTATTGCAATATATATATACATATACATATATATAAATATGTCAATATATGACAAGTAAAATCTTTTGGGTTAGTGGTAAGAGTGATTGTTGAGAATGTGCTGGGTAGGGGTTTGATTTTATTTTTAATAAAATCAAATGGCGCTTAAAATATAAGAGACTTATTCGATGAGACTAATGATTTCCCCACGGGTAACCTTGTTGAGAGTCTCTCCTCCCCCATGGTAATAATATTATAGTTATTATAGTGAATATTATAGTTATTATGTTTTTTACATATAAAAAAGTAAATTTTTGTTAGAATCAATAATGTTTTTTTATGGCCATAAAAAAGTAGAAAAAGTGGTTGAAATGATTCAAAATATAATTTGAATATATATGGATGTCATTTCGCCACATGTTAATACACAGCACTGATATAATTTTAGTCATTAAAGATTTTCCAAATAGTGCTTGTTTCAACGTGATGAGTGTACACGTCTTCGAAATGCATAGATTTCCGTTGAATTATATCCGCATGTGTTTATATGTTGCATTTAAATTGGTTTTTTCAATTGTGATATGCTTATACTTGTGTTCCACGGGGGCTGATCGGTGTTTACGTGTGGTAGTATTTTTTCCTTATTTTCCTGCGATTTTCCTTTGAATTCCCAGCTGTTTTATTCCTTAATTATTAGCGGGTTGCGGCTTCGTTTTATTGACCGGATAGTTTCTTTTTGGTTCATTTTATTTTGCATTCGAGCATGTAATTTTTGTCTACTTTGCTTAGTAATAAATTATTGTCTGAGGTGGTGTTCATGCCGTGCACTTCGGATTAATGTGATTTGAAACACGTTATATGTTTGTGAACATTTATTAATTTCTGTTTTTATTTTTCATAATCCTGTAAAAGTTCATCTTTTTTCTAAAAATTAATTCACAGTGTTCTAAACAAAACAACTTACCTATTTGATTATCATAACCATTGCATACGAATTAATAGGTCTTGGATATTATTGGTAACAACCGTGACAAAGTTGCCTCCAACAAATTCAATTGAATGGCAGACAACTTGGATGATTGAGCCATCTTTGTGTTTGAATTAATCAAGCCACATAAATTCTTTAGTTGTGTTTGATTTTGAAAAATATTTCCCATTTCAATTTTCAAATATATATTATAATATATCTTCAACAATGTTTGTAAAAATTGAAATGAAAACATGAATTGCTGATTGTGTATCCAAACATTTTCATTCATGAAAACACAAAAGCAAGTTTTTTCTATTAAAAAAAGTGTGAGAAAATGAAATTAAAACCTTTCATATAATTTTCCAAAACCTAAACTCATTTGTAATCCGTTTGTGAGGGGTAAGGGTGCAATGATGGTAATATAACGCACGAACCCTAGAGGACTGAATTGGGACATTTGTTTACAGAAGTCGAAATCAACAATCCAAACATGCAAAATGCAATAAAGAATGAAAACAGTAAAAAAAACACAAAGATTTACATGCTTCGGTTTGGTTAGGACCTACATGCACAATAAGAACACCGCCCGACTCACGCGATTTATAAATGCTCGAAGAAACATATTACAACACACTGGCAACTCAAAAGAAAAATGGTAATAGAAGCTTTACAATCACAAATCTGAGAATAAAAGAACTACAAGTAACACTTACAACACTGGACGTCACAGCTTGACAGTCCTGATCTCTTGAAGCAGCGTTAGTGAAGCCGATATGGTTTTTAATCCTCACATTTGCTCGCCTGAGTTGAAAGCCGAAGGTCCTGAGCTACGGATCTTGGCCACACTTCTTTGCTGGGAAGGGTGTCGTCAATTGCTTCACCAAGAACTATACACCAGCAATGTACATGGAGGACGACAGGCGTAAGATCTCCTCTCTTTGAGGACAAAGAACACTCTGGTGACAACGGTTCAGAACCAGGACAAGTGCACCAGAGCATCAAGACGAATGAGCAAAACCAAATGCCGAAGAGGATGGGTGAGTTGAATGGACAAGGTGCAGGGGTAATCAATTCCCCTAACACCCCTGTTGTCCCTCGAAACACCACAATGAATTAGAAGATGCCACAAAGCCTCAGGAAAAAAAAATGAAGCGGCTCCATCGAGTGGCGTGCGCAGGTGGATGTTAGGGATGCAGCGGGCGGCAAAGTTAATCGACGATCAGGAATAACTCCGCGCGGATCGGTGAGCCATCACAGACGCAGGATAAAGTGAGCAACAAACAGACCAAAGGAAGAGACCCAAGGCAAAAACTCATGTGAAGAAATGAGCAGCCCAACAAAATTTAAGAAGTCAAACAAACATATTAAATTTGAGCATATAAAATAAACAAAATTCAAAACTAATTCTGCATGCATGTAAACAAGATTTAAAATTGAAAGAATGATAATAAAGGCGATTTCAATACGAAAACCCGCGTGAAAAGACCAATTTCACACCGTTTACATTTTGAACTCATTAATTATATTTTGAAATACCTGTTTAGATACCTTAAATCGTTTAAATACCCATCTATTTAAAAAAAAAATCAAATTTATTAATAAATCTAAAATGAATGGATATCAAATTAAATAAATATTTTTTATAATTTTATTATCAATTTAAAACATATATAAGTAACAAATTAATAATAATTAATCTAATGGGGTACGAATTTAGAATCTATTTATAAATCTAATATGATGTGAACTCAAAATAAATAAATAAATAATTTTTTTAATTTTAATTTTATCTTAAAATTGATGAATAAATTTAAAAAAAAATAATTTAATCGTGTTTGGATACCCTAAATCCATTGTCATGACTCAATCATAATATTAATCGGGTTTTGAATCCGGTATACTAACTCTATAAAAATCTGATTAGCCAGCGCTCTAACCCTATTAAATCGGATAAGATATGATCATCACCGTGCCTTGGGTATATGTTCTGCGAGGCACTTGAGGGCGAGAGGACAGCAGAGGCATCCGCTCGATTCCTCAAAAAAACCACGCAACCCCCACAGCAGTCAAATTGTGGTGGATATTGTTGCCCCAACTCAACCCCCTCAATGCAATCAACACCTCAATCAATTAATGCCACCAACTTATGTCATCCACATAAAACCTAACAACACGAATATTACCGTTCATTACTCTCTCAGGTGTTTACACTATACACGCTTTTATCATCAAATCAATTTTATCAACATTAAAAAAAACTCTGATATTACGAGCGCTTTTAAACAAATTTTATCACCACTAACTTAACATTGATAAAAACTGGTTTTTTCGGCGTTTTTTTAGTGTTCATAAAAACCTGTTTCTATCACCATTTTTTTTACCACTTATAAAACATCATTTATCAAAGTTTTTTTTTTTAATGTTGATAAAGTAATCCAATTATCAACCCTATAAATTAGCTTTGAAAAAAAAACTTTCAAAAATATTCTAAATTTTTATTCGATCCTGAAGGCGCGTCCGGGGAAATCCGAAGCTCAAGACCACCCCATTCGTGAAACCACGGAAATTCTGAATTAATTGGACTTTGACGAGTTTTGGATCTCTACACAATACCTTATGAACAAGAAATCGCACCACTAGCTTGGATTGTCCTTTTTTATACATATTAATATGTATTTTTTGAAAAATATGCGTGTATTTATATTAATATGTATTTGTTCCAAAATATGTGTGTGTATATATACATATTTGTGTGTGTGTATTTATATATATTGTTGTATATATATTTATATACAAAATGTGTGTGTGTATAAATATATATATTAATATATGTAAAATGTGTATATAGATTTGTTATATATATATAAAATGGATATATATAAAATGTGTATATATTTGTTGCAAAATGTGTATATATTTGTTGTGCATCTAAAATGTGTATATATTTGTCACAAAATGTGTATATATGTTTATTGTATATATATCTATGTATATATATTTGCGTATATACTTATATACCAATTAATGTATATGTATTTATATATATTTTGCAAAATGTGTGTATATATTTATATTTATTGTTCCAAAATTCACGCGCACACACATATATGTTCCAAAATGTGTGTATATTTGTGTATATTTATGTGTATATTTGTTGTATATATTTATATATTTATATATTTGTTGCAAAATGTATATATTTGTGCATTTGTATATATATTTGTTGCCAAATGCATGTGTCTGTGTATATATATATTAGTATATATTTGTGTGTGTATATATTTGTATATCTGAATATATTTGTGCGTACACACACACATATATATATTTGTATATTTATATTAATATTAATATTAATGTATATTTGTTCAAAAATGTGTGTGTGTATTTATTCGTATGCTAGTTTCGTGGTTGTACCTAAATTTTTTTAATATATATTTATTCACACACACACATATTTATTTATTTAAGTTAATATATTTATATTATATATTTGTATATTTGTATATTTAAATGTTTATGTATTTATATATTTATGTGTGTGTTTACATATATTTATATATGTGACTATATATTTTAAAATGTATAGATAATAAATTGATATATTTTTACACATAAAATGAGCCAGTATTCCTCATGCATTTGCACGAGATTTGATTTGCAGTATTTAAAAAAAACCAATGTTTGGACTAATAATAATAAAATCGAAAACTAAATAGGAAATGTGAAAACATCATATCATCACGTTTTACATGAAATACAAAAGCAATTCGATTTTCATGCAAAACATTGGACATGATACATAGAACATTAATTTGATTCTACTCGAAAAGATCAAAACCGAACATAACTTAACAAAACAATATAGAACTAAACCAAATGGATTAATCTAAAACCAAAGAAAATTTAATTAAACCAAATCCAAATATTCCCATATTCACCAAAATAAACTTTTCTAAAATATACTTACTCAAATTGAATCGAGCATAACTATACTGCGCATAACCAAAATGGATGAAACTGAACATGATATATCAATCCTGTTGTGTTTTGTTCAGATTACTCTAGTTCTATGTAGGATGGTTCTATTTATTTTGCAAACATTTCAAATGATATGTATTATTACATTTAAATTTGGCAATGCACATATTTTTAATACACATTTCAAATGAGCCACTTCGGTGGTGGTGCGGTGGTGAAGGTGAGTCGCCAAAACAGGTTGTTCTTTGAGAGGTTCGGGGTTCGATTCCTGGGAGTCCGCTTTCGGGGTGAGCCTCTCCCGCCTTGCCAGGTCACCCGGAATCCTCTGGGCGGGCAAAATGAGGCGCAACCCAATTGCCGACGGATCGCTGTGACGAACCATCGTTGTCGGACCGTTACCCTTTGGGACGCTCTGCCATCTCGGCTGACAACAGCTCCTTCCCCGACCGGGGAGCTACCTTCGGGTGCTACCCCTTCGTGGGGGATGGAGGTTTCTCTGTGTGGAGGGTTCGAAAAGACCACACTGGAAAATTCGCTTTCAAAAATACAAAAATACACATTTCAAATGATTCCAAGATGACATGCAATTATGTTATTATTTGATATCATTTGAAACAACAATCTCTATTATATATCATTTGTAATCCAAAATTATTATACAAAGATTGGTAGATTTGTAATAACACATATCATTTGTAGTTGTGGCATCGTTTGATATCATTTGAAAATGTGACACAACTATTACAATTGCAAATAATACAAACACATATATGAGACAAACATAAATATGTTATGACTGATTAGAGATTATAAAGAAATGGTTATATTCAAATAGGAGATTATACTCTAATTACATGTTATAAAACATTGAATAGAATACTAGTTATACACATATTATAGATCATAAAACACCGATATAAAACATTTGTTATTGAAAATTGAGTTTGAAGGTAACAAAAAGATGAATAAAAATTCAGTTTTTATTTCGTTCAAAACAAAACTGTCTTTGAACCTCACTCGTGGAAGCAGGAGAATCCAAATCAACGACACTTAATCTTCATCGTGAAATCCCCGCAACAAATTTACCTTCTGAAAAAATAATCAATGTCATCAATAGATAAAACATAATTATATAGAAAAAACTATCTATATATGAATATTATGTGATGTTCCATAAACAAATATATATAGTTTTCATGCTAATTAGTATACAACGGTGTTTGTGTAACACCTCAAGATTTTGTGAAATATTTTTTTCCAAATAATTTTTTTTGATGTTTTGCATTACACGCAACACCAATTTTATATTGTGTTACATGAAACAATAAGTTTAGCTTACGTTACGCATACCATTGAGTTTAAACGAAACATGACATACTATTAAATTATTATTATTTAATATGATAGTTATCACCTAACTGTTGGAATGACGAGTATGTATAAGATTAAATAAATTATAAAATTTTATGGTTTACATATGTATATAAAATTAATTCTTTGGTGATCAATTAATTAGAAATGAAAATAAAAACTATTTGAAAATAAAGGAAAACATTTCTTGAAAAAATATTTTTATGCACCCAAACACGTTTTACATCAATAAATTAAACAAATCAGTTTTGGCGAATGATTTTAATGAAATTTATATATTATATATTCAATAAAATGTTTGACATTCATCTTATATGTTTTTTAGAAATAAAATAAGAATAAATCAAATTTTACGCTTAAAAACCGTGTTTTTCTAAAAAGACACTTTTGTTGCATTTTGCACACTTATTTTAAAATTAAATAGCCACTTTTAGAAAATTTATTTGAAAAATTAAAATCTTTTTTAAAATCAGCATGTCAAAATCATATTGCAGTGGATTTTTGAGAATTTTTTGAAAAGATAAATTTTTTGACGAATAGTGAAAAATTCTGGTTTTTATTAAAAATTGTCATTTATTTTAAAGCATTTAAAAGCTTAAAAATTCTTTTAATATGGTTTTAAAAGTAAAATTAGTTTAATTATATATCTATTAATCCAATTTAGGTCATTGAAATCAATTTCATATTGAATTTTGATATACAAACTTTTTAAACTTTTTAAACTTTTCTCTTTGAAAAACCGCTTTTTCATCGCGTCTGTGAGATCGATTTTAAATTAATTTTTCCACTTCTGTGAATAGAATTTGGAAAAATGGATTCCATATTTTGAATTATCACAATTTCTATTATCTAATAATTTCAAGTTAAATTTTGACCATAATTAATAGTAAAAACAATAAAAATTACTTATCGTGGTTAAGGTGAAAATGAGTTTACCGAGGGGTTAAACTAAAAAGATAATGAGTAAAATGAAATAGAAAATTATGATACACACATTGGATGGAAATATTTCAACTTTATCACCTCTAAAGTTCTATAATGTCCCATTTTGGAGTCTTGTAACATGTGAAAAATATGGGTACACTTTTTTCTTTTAAAAAATTACAAGTGTGTTACTCACCTCACTTATAAAAGGCCACCCCTCTCCTCTCCTCTTCACAATTCCAAATCCATTTAGTTCGACCAAGATCTATCCAAATCACTTCCTTACTTCCTTACACTCATCCTAGAATCCTTATTTTAGTCAGAAAGCTAACATAGGAAGGCTTTTGGTGTAAACCAAAAGAAGTTTTTTGAAAAAGAGGTAACGTCCATAACCGAACGTTTTATTTTATTTCTTCATATACCTCATTCAATTCTTATTAAAACATGATAATATAATAACCAAAGTATCTTCCATATACATAGATTTTATTATGTTAATTGAATAACCTAAATCATTCTCCTCTTCAATCAAATGAGATACAAAATTATTATTCGTGTGTATGGCGGACTACAGCCTTGCGAATTGATGTTATTTGTTTTCCATCACCACCTCTCACAACTGGATGTAATGGTGCATTTAATGTTTATATATGATATATATGATATTATAATACCTTTGTAATTATAATACCACCTCTACCTTCTTACCTCTTAACCCTTCAGAAAACAATAACATCACTTATGTGTACGACAGACTACCCCCTCGCGAACCGATGTGATGTGTTTTTCATTTTTGTTTTACTTAGATAGTAATAATGATAGATTAAATAAATAAATGTGATATTTATATTATAATTATACTTCTGTAATTATGATATCCTATATACCTTTGAACCTTCCATTCCACGGGGGATACGATAACGTCATTCACGTGTACGACAAACTACTGCCTCACGAAGCGATGTGGTTCATTTTTCACATACGATTTAAATGGAAGATAATAAGGACAAGTTTAAATAAAAATATGTGATATATATGACCTAAAAATTATTTTTTAATGGTAATATATTATTTTCCTTTATTTCTTTCATTCCATCGAGAAAATGGAAACAATGTTCAGATATACGTACGACCTACCATCTCCATTAACAGTGTGTTTCATTTTCTATCTCTAACTTTTATGGATTATGATAAATACATATATAATTAATATATATGATATTTATATCAAATTTAACATTATGGAGAAGATAGAACCATGATCAAATTAAGAGGAAAAAAAATAACAAATCAAAACATATATGAAAAACAAAGCAATTATTATATGAAGCGTGATTTTAATAAGGATTTGTTAATAAATGGGTCATAAAAGGTCACAAGTAAATCATATATGTTTTGATATATAAACGTATGTTTATATAATATATATATAATAAACTTATATTTATTATACAGGAGGTTCAAATGTATATAAAGGAAGTTGATACTTAAGGTAAAAGATTTATGTCTCACTTTTTACTTTTGTGAGACACATGCCAAATTCACCACCTAATTATTTTATGTGGTGTATATACCACCCATGAATTTATTTTATAATGATTCTCCTGAAAATTATAGGTATTTAATTATCCATTTTAGGATCTATCTTTCACGGGGTCTACAGTTCAAAAGCTACTAAAGCGATAATGAGTTTTTATCTCAATTTTCCTTCTTTAAGACATATGTTATGTTATGCACAACTTCTTTTATGAGGTGTATATAATTCACCTTTGACATATTGTATCATGAATCTCCTTATTTTAATGATATTAAAAGTTTCATTAGATTTTATTCTTTAATGAGGCATATGATTCAAAAGATACCAAAGTGGCGAAGGTTTGATGTTACAATCTAATTGTTTATCGATATTGTTTATGTTATTCTTTCGATGATGAAATTTTATGATCCATATATCAAGAAACTCATGCCTTCTCTTCTCCTTTTATTATTTATTGAGAATACATTTTTTCCCTTTATCTCCTTCTCTTTATGTATTGATGATTATAAAATAAATTTTTATAGAAAATCAACTTTATTTCTCTCTTCGGTCGAAAACCCCTTTTCTTTCATATCCATGTTTTTTTAAAAATGTTTTAAAAAATATTTTAACATTCCCAAAAGGATTTAATCAAGAATTTTTTACCCATGTTTTACTTTTTACAAATTTTTTAAAAAGGAATCTTCACATAGTTTTCAAAATAAGGTATGTTTTGCTTTTATCAAAAAATATGAAAGGAATCATTGTTTTAACATGTATGAAATTTTGGACCATCATGGCCACTCAATGTTTTAAAGCTTCATTTATAATTTTAAAAGGTTATTTTCAAGGAAAAGGATTTTGAAAATATTTTATGTTTAATTTCTTTTTCAAAGTGTAAAGGATATTTACCACAAGAAATTCTTTAAATTATTTTTAAAGATTCCTTTATAAGTTTTAAAGGTTATTTTCAAAGAAAAGCATTTTGAAAATGTTGTATGTTTTAAAAAATATTTTTTCAAACTAGAAAGGTTAATTTCATCAAGGAATGTTTTAAATGTAATAACCTAACCCCAGTTTCCCAGAGTCGATGCGTTATTTTATTACATTGTCATGACCACAAAAAATCAAATCTCGAAGGATCGATCAGTTTAGTAGCCTTAGAAAAACTAGATACAAACATAAGTTTTACATTACATCATAAAATGAAAAACTACGTAGTATCTCCCTTGAAAATGATCATATCCCTTAGACTATCTCTACAGGTCAGTCATAATATACTTCTTCACATCTTGGGGGAAAATGAAACATAAGAAAAGGGTGATCTTAGATGCTTAGTATGGATAAACAATATAATAAAAGCTATTATAAATAAGCATAAACTTTTAAGGCAAGGTATTAAACTGAAACACAATCCTTTTAACATAATCTTTAGTATAATATAGAAAGAATAAATCAAATAATATAATTTAAATATTCACATGGATATTCTACTAGTCGAATAATCACATGTAATATCAATAACTAATCTCATAATGAGGGAATGCATAATGTCAAACATCATAACCATACCATCAATGCCTCATGCCAAGACCATACATAAACATGTAAAAACCAAAACTAGTTTTTCTTATGAGACCTATCGATGCATGGAGGGGATATAGCGGGCCTCACCCGTAACTTACAAGTCCAATGCATTCCTCATATGAAAAGGGTGAAACATAACATAAACATTCGTATTAAAACTAGCATATGAAATATTAATACTTTAACCATAAACCATGAATGATATCAAAATAGCACATCCACAGTCAAACATATCATAATCCCTTCAATACATCATGGAATATTGTATCATAATAAATCAACCTCAATTAAGTATAAAATCCAACGAAGGATGTTGATATAGATGAAAATAATCTAACAAAACCATTAAAAATCTTTGAGAGAAATATCCCTTTTTTACTTTGAAATCATTTTAAATCTGTACATTATAAAAGAAAAAATTTCTTTTGAAAATGACCTTATAAGCTTGTAAGGTAATATTTAAAATGTTAAGTCATCATAATGGTACAAAAATCCACTCGCACCGTATAAGTTAAATAAAACATTCTTCTCATACTTTGTCGAAAAAGTCAAACAAAGTACCTCATAAGGAATACAATAAAAAGATTCATTTTTATAAAATAGAACATGGGTAAAAATGTATTTAAATAATTGTAAAAGAATATTAAGAATGTTTTCAAATATATTTTTATTAAACATGGACATGGATGATAAATATGTCCCAGTAAATTATTATGCAAAAGAAATCCCAGATAATAAAGAGTTGCGAAATTAATCCTTACCTTATTCTTTCCTTTAGTTAAGGGTGTGTTAAACTTATATATAATGGTTAAATCATGTTATTAAATTATAACAGGACCATATTCATATTTATGATACCATATATTATCCTCTTATATCATTTTGTTAATAATATTTCAGTATTACGATTGTTTCGGGTGTTAACTGCATTGTTTTTCTATGTTTTTTTTGTCATGTAAGTCATATTTCTTATGAATAAGATATATATTAATCATATAAATAATTATATTAAGTTCATAAATATTATATTAATTCATTATATACATTTTCATAATCATTCTTAAATGGTTGTAGTGGAGGATGAATCTTATCGCGTCGTGGAGACGGTTGACCATACGTATGCAAGAGCGGCGATATCATTCCCTTAATGGTTAAATGGTATGGAATTGGATGGTATATTATTTATAACTAATAATTATCATGTCATATTAATTATTTATATCCATTATAATCATCATTATACCCATCCAAATAAATCACTATTGACTAAAAAATTACACCACGGTGTGGAGACGGTAAACCGTATGCACACACGCATGCATGGTGATATTGTTATTCATAGAATGGATAAAAGGATGAATATGGTTTCCTCATAATTAAAATAACATATCATAAAGTATATGATACTATATTTATTAATTTAGTATGAAAACAACATAGTAATAGTAAGTATAAGATGAAAAGAACTTTGAAAGAGTTGACAAAACAATTACCTCTTTTTCAGGTATCTCCTTTTGATTTGAACAAAAGGACTCCTTAGGTTGGATTTTCGACCAAAGTATGGCCTCTAGGATGAAGTGATGGAATTTTGGAGGATAATTGGTCAGGGGTTGTCCGATACAAAGGTTTTTAGAGGTGTAAATAAAAGAGAAGAAGAGGTGACCTTTTATAAGAGAGGGGAGGGGCACTTTTGGAAACTCCAAAACTATTAATTTAATATAAATGAATTTTAGATTTATAATAGCTAAAAAGTGAGTTATTTAGAGGATAAGATGATTATGAGTCTAAATCCTCTCAAAGAATTATTTTTATACAATTTTAGGTCACAGAATTAACCTTATCTTTTGGATTTAACTCTTAGTTAAACAGTTTAACTCTTAGTTAAACAGTTTAACTCTTACCGTGTCTACTTGTCTTTTTTACACTATAGGGTTAATATAGTTACTATAAAATGCCAAAAGAATCCCAATTGGTTTAGTTATGACATATTTAACACCATTCTAGTAATTTGACTGAATCATAGATTTTTATGACTTTTATATCATTTAATTAAATATTATTTATTTTAAAGTATCATTTATGTCAATTTTGATACTATTCAATATTTGTATTTTTAAAATTATAAAAACAATATGATAACTTCAAACCAATACTTCCAATATGTCACTAACATTTCTAAGTTATCTATAAAATTAGTGATGTCATTAATTAAGTCAAATTTTATTTATTTTAATATTTTTAATATCATTTATTTGATATCTCAATTAATTAAACAATTACTGCATCATTAATATATAAGATTTTAATTAAGTTATTTATTAACTAAAAATTAAAAATAAATTATTACAATGAATATAAATTTATCATATTTAAAATGAATAATTATAGTCAGATTTATCTTATGTATAACCCCATATTAAAAATGGTTCAGTTATTAAAATTTGAATATGACATTTTTAACTATTCTTTAAATAAAATATAATAAATATCCTAATCTAAAACAAGTGGCTTAAAAATGATGATATTTTCAACCTAAGGATGATTTTGGTAAAAAAAAACCTATCCAATGAAATTAGGTCAAGTGTTAGGGTATTTTTATATTATTATAATATTATCTTTACCTTTAATTACCCTATTTACCTTTAGCCATGGTAAATAAAATCCAAAATTTACTATTCACCAAAAATTATTTTGATTCTATTAGACCATATTTTTTATACTAATTACAACCATTTATTTCCATTTTTCTAAATTCAATTCACAAAAGTGGTAAAATTACGTTTAATGCTAATATGCAAATGTGGTTAGAAGGCGGGTAAAAGTGACGTTCAAAAGTTTAATAATTTTTTATATCTAACTCTATTATAAAAATGATTCCAATGAACTACATTGGGTTAATAAATGTATTACTTATCTATTGTGACTTTAAAATCAATTTAATTCAAAATAATTATTTAAATGAAAAATTCATTTTTTAACAACAATGCAGTATTTTTCACTATTCATCAAAAATTAAAACTTTTCAGAAAAACACAAAAAATTCACCATACGACAATTTTGATATTCTGAATTAAAAAATGAAGTCTATTTTAAAAAATATAGTTTATAAATTTCATAACGTGGTTAATTCTATTCATAACCGCTTTTCAAACGACTAGTTTGATAGGTCATTGTGCACTCAAACTCAGTGTTGCATGAAGCGCAAGCTGTTGAATTATTTAAAAAGAAGCATACCGTGGAAGCTTCGGATGTTACATTATTCCCACCTTCAAATAATTTCATCCTTGATATTTCTAGAATATCAATTCATAAAAAGATTCGGGTGGTTCTTCATCATAAGTTCCTAAGGTTCCCACATCACCTCTTCCATTTTATGGTTTCTCCAAAGAACTTTTACCAGATGAGTCATCTGATTCCTCAAAACTTGTTCTATAGTGTCAAGAATCTTGATAGACACTTCATAGTAAGATAGATCAGGTTTCAATTCTACTTCTTCATAGGTGAGTACATGTGTTGGGTCTGACATGTATTTCCTTAACAATGATACATGGAAAACATCATAAAATTTGGAGATACTTGGCATCATTGCTAAATGGTAAGCTATAACTCTAATTCATTCCAGAATTTCTAAAGGTCTGATGTATCTTAGGCTCGATTTCCATTTATTTTCGAATCGTATTACACCCTTCCATGGAGACACCATCAAGAAAACATGATCTCCTATTTGAAATTCCAAAATCCTTTATACAGTTATCAACATAGATCTTTTGCCTACTTTGAATTGCTTTGATATGGGTTTGAATAATTTTCAGCTTTATATTGTTTCCACAAAAAGTTCTGGGCCTACGAGTTTTCTTTCACCAACATCATCCCAACAAGTAGGTGTACGACATCTCTTTCCATATAATGTTTCATATGGTGCCATATGAATACTTGAATGAAAGCTATTATTATAAGAAAATTCTACTAGAGGTAAATACTGATCCCACATACCTTGAAAGTCAAGTGAGCAAGATCTCAACATGTCTTCTAAAGTTTGAATAATCCTTTCTGATTTTCCATTAGTTTGAGGGTGGTATGCAATGCTCGAATAAAGATCATTATCTAGGTATTTCTGAATACTTTTACAGAATCTTGATGTAAAATGGGGATCATGGTCAGAAACAATCGATAGGGGTACACTATTAAGTCTTACAATTTTATTAATGTAAAGTCTTTCTAAGATTTCAAGTGCTAAATATTCTCTTATAGCAAGAAAATGTGCTAATTTGGTAAGACGATCAACAATAACCAATATCACATCATTTCATCTGGAAGTCGTTGGTAGCCCCATGAAAAATTCCATCATAATATCATCCCATTTCTACACGGGTATAAGAATAGAATGCATGAATCCTCTAGGATGTTGTCTTCCAGTCTTCACCTTTTGACAAACCAAACATATTGACACATAATTAACAATCTCCCTCTTAATGTCATCCCGCCAAAAATGTTCCTTCAAATATCTATATATATTAGTGCCGCCAGGTTGTATAGAGAAATTGTAGCTATGAGAATTATCCAATAATTCCCTTTTTAGCTCAGGTATAGAGGGAACACATATCTTCTTTCCAAATTTCAAAACTCCATCTTCATATATGAAGTCTAGAAATCTCTCATCATTCACAGCTTTTATTTTCTTTTGAAAATACTCATCATCAGACTAATAATTTTTTATCCTTTCTAGTAAATATGGATTGGAAACTATTTGAAAAAGTAGTGATGTTTCACCTTTCATGACAATTCTCATATCCATATTTACTAGATCCATGAACATAGGATCCCTTTTAACTCTCATTTTTTTCAGAACTCTATGGCCCTTCCTGCTCAAAGCATCCGTCACCTTATTTTCCTTCCCTGGGTGGTAGTGTATTGTGTAATCATAATCCTTGAGTAGCTCAATCCATCTTCTTTGTCTCATGTTGAGTTATTTTCATGAGAAAATATATTTCAAACTTTTATGATCAGTATATATCTCACATCTTTCACTATAGAGATAATGTCTCCATATCTTCATAGAAAATATTACTGCTGTAAGATCAAGATCACGAGTTGGGTAGTTTTGTTCATGAATTTTTAATTTCCTTGATTCATAAGTAATAACCCTATCATTCTGCATAAGTACACAACCAAGTATTTTCCTTAATGCATCACTATAAATTAGAAACCCATAATTTCAAGATGGTAAAGTCAATATAGGAGCATTGAATAATCTTCTCTTCAATTCTTCAAAACATTCTTCACACTATTTTTTCCAAATGAATTTAACCCCTTTATGTGTGAGCTTGGTTAACAAGTTATCCAATCGGAAAAATATTTGGATGAAACGCCAATACTAACCTATTAAACCAATAAAAATGTGTACCTAGGTTATGCTCATCAGTGCTGTCCATTCTTGGATTTCTTTTGTATTTGTAGGGTCAACAGATACCCCATCCTTTGAGAAAATATATCCAATAAAAAAAATTTCTTGAAGCAAGAAACCACACTTTACAAACTTCCCATATAGATCATTTCTTCTAAGAGTCTTCATAACAATCCACAAGTGGTTATCATGGTCTTCGTATCTTTTAGAGTATACCTAGATATCATAAATAAATACTACAAAAAAATCATCAAGATATTCCTCAAACACTCAGTTCATTAGATCCATGAAAATAAAGGGTGCATTAGTCGGTCCGAATGCCATTACTGTAAACTCGTAATGCCCATACCTGGTTTGAAATGCCATATTTAGAATATATTTATTCTTTAAACACAATTGATGATATCCAGAACAAAGGTCAATATTCACAAAATATTGAGCTCCATGAGGTTAATCAAACAAATCATCAATGTGAGGTAGGGGATACTTGTTATTTATTGTAATAGCATTTATTTCTCTATAGTTAATGCACAACCTCATTGATCCATCTTTCTTCTTAACAAAAGAACTGGGGCTCCCCATTGAGAAAAACCAGGGAAAATAATCCCTTATTACTAAACTCCTTTAATTATTTCTTCAGATTTAATAATTTCACTATATCCATTCTATATGGAGTCTTTGATATTAGTCTTGCATTAGGGATTAAATCAATACATAACTCAACTTCCTGATCTGGGGGTGTCCGGGTGAAATTTTGGGAAAAAATAAATGTATTCCTTTAAAACAGGTACATCCTCAATTTTAATATTTCTTTCTTCATCCCTAGATGTTATTTCCTCTTCCTCCCCAAGAATTTCATTTAGAAGAGCTACTGGGGGTGGATCTAGATAAGAATCAAATGATGGAGTTTCTTCTCTAAAGATAATAGATTCTATATATTCCTAAAAAATCATAACTTCCTTCTTCTTGTAATAAATTTTCACATTATCTTTTGATAACCAGTATATACTAAGGATTATATCAAAGTTGACCATAGGTATGATGATAAAGTCATCTGATAAGGCATGTTTATATGCTATAATGGGAACTACCTGACACATCTTTATTACAATGAGACTTTCCTTAGGGGTTTTGAATGAAAAATACCTTTTTAATGTGAATTAGAAATATCTAATTTTTAAAGAAAATTGGGAAGATATAAATGTATGTGATGATCCAAAATCAAATAAATCTTTAGCTAAATTTGAGGAGATAATTAAAGTACTTTCCACCACATCATCAGGAACTTCAACCTCAGTAGTTGTGATCACAAAAGCTTGGACTTGCTCTCTTCACTACAAGAATTTGTGGTATTTATGATGGTATCCCATCAAAAATGAGCTTTTGCGACGGGGTCCTGTTGTAGAAAACAGTATCGCAAATAATTCTCCATTTATATATATAAAAACCTATTTCGACGGACCCGTCACCAAAAAGTATTTGCGACGGTCCCGTTTTTCCATCGCAAATAGTTATTTAAAAATATATAAACTATTTGCGATGGGAACCCGTCGCAAAAGGTCCCATCACATATACTTAATAAAAAAAATATATTCAATAAAATTATGATAAATTAATATTAGAAAATAATAATAATATTAATACTATCAATATAAATAATTTAATATTATATAATAATAATACTAATATTAATAATATAAAAAAATTATATTATTATAATATTAATAATAAAATAATACTAATAATATAATAATGTTATTATTATTATCATTTATAAAAAATTAATATTAATATTATTAAAATAATAAAAAAATTATGAAAAATTAAAATTCTCAATATTCACAAAAAATATAAAAAAATAATAAATTATTATTATTATTATTAGTAAAATAAACAAACATTAAAAAATAATACAAATAATAAATAATAAAATAATAAAATATTAAAAATAATAAAAAAATAAAATTATGCAATATTCGCACCAATATAAAAGACAGAAACTGTAAATAGTTAATATTACAACAGACTTTGAATTCAAATTTTTTTAATATGAAAAAAATCACTGGGAGGATAGTCTTCTGTAGGAGGTGGAGGAGCTAGAGGAGATGGTGGAGGAAACTCCATCCCTAAACTACGAGTCAGATGACACATGTACTCAATATGCTCATGCTGCTGTTGCTGCCATCGAAGCATCTGCTCCTCGTACTACTGTTGCTGTCATCGGCGCTCCTCCTCATGCTGTTGCTGGTGCTGTCGCATCTCCTCCTGCTCCTTACGCAAAATCATTATAAGCTTACTATGAGCTCGCAGCTGCTCCTGATACTATGAGTCAGAAGATGATGCCTCTCCACAAGCTCATCTCAAGCTAGACGCCGACATCAAAATAGTACCAAAATAAATCCCAGGAGTCAATCGAGAGCTGATACCAACTACTCGGCCCTTCTCGAAGGCATACTGAGTTGCCTACATCCATGCCGCCTCATCGAAATAGTGGGCACTAGTCTGATCAGTCGTCTCGGCTCGACTCTCAGCCTGTGTCTGAGAGGTCATGACCTCATACGAATCTTTCAATTCCAATTTGAGATTAAAATAGTGAAAATATTATATGCAATTAATTTTCAAACTAAAAAAGAAATAATATTGACCACAATCCGATGCTGGAGATCACCTCTAATCTCTTCAGTGGCTGGATCACTGTACATCATCTGATAAACATCGTACTCCATAATATCGGGATGCTCTACTACCAATATGAATATAAAATAAACTATTTATATTTAAAGTTATATAAAATATTTAAAAAAATTACTTACCAGATGTTCTCTATGCGTACTGAATGTATGGCTACCAGCTCGATGCGTCACTTCCTATCTCCCCCAGTTCTGTAAGCCCAATGAAGATCTCCTTTGAAATCCACCACCCAACCGGTGTGAACATAATCCATCCCAAATGTCAGATGAAATGTAATCTAGTCGATGGGCTCTACATGACTCATCAAATACTGCCACTCCTGCTTTCTTCATGGCCGTCCTTATCAAATTGTGTAAAAACTGACAGAAACGATCATGCATAGACACCTCTCACGCCGCATGGATAGCGTCACGCATGTTATCATTGATGGGATACCATAAACCCTACAAATAATTTATAATATAAAGTTATTAATAAAATAAATTTCAAAATAAATATTATTTATTAACGTATCAACCAATGACCGAACATACCGAGCTGCACCTCAATGGGAATTTGTTCCCATGTGATCCATGGATGAGAAAAATAATTGCGCAAGATAGAACTCCCTTGTCCAATAGCTATATGCATAAAACTATGAAAAAAGAACAAATAATCAAACATTTAGTATATAAATAAATTAATGAAATCTAATTAAAATACACAGGTTACCATACCTCCAAATGTATGGATCGAAGCCAAGACATGGACATCGCTCATGGATAGAGTCAGGAATCATCAGTTGTGCAAGACTGCACCCCCTCCGCATACCCCTTGAACCTCCAGTAGGCCGAGGGTCAGATGATCCCAAATCCTCCTCATCCAAAGGCAGGTCACCCTCCTGTAACTGACGAAATAGATCATTGTCCATCTAAAACACAAAATGTTTTTTGTTAAAAAATAGTTGAAAATAACTATTATATATAGATATATATTAGTTATGATTATAACCATCATTTAACTGTGTCAATGTTCACCTTCATCATCATCTTCATATATGATGATGTCAATGTCTTCATATTCCTCCTCGGTATCATTAATATTCATATGAGTTTCAGTTTCATCATCTCTCACCATTTTAAATTCATTTGTAACATTATTAACATCATTGTCACCATCGACCCTTAATTGTGGGGTATCATCATCAATATTTATGTCTCTTTGTAAAAAATATGGATTTTGAGTAGTGTCTTGAAAAATTTCAATTCCTTGTACTTCAGTGAAACCACATCCACTTTGAGTAAAATGATTATCCTGAAATTTGATTTTTATTATACTCCACAAATCACTTAGGTCTCTTGAAGTAGCACAATACTTTGTGTAATAAATTTTATGTGCATGTTGATCCAGTAAAAATAGTTCATTTACTACAAGAAGAATTTTATAATTAATATCAACAATTCCATAAGTCGGATGAACACACAATACTCTCTCAATATCCAACCACCAACATTTAAACATAGTTATGTAATTTTTTCCTAGATAATACAATTCAATAATTTCATCCAACATGCTGTAAAAGTCAACTTCAGTTTCTCTATGATGATATCCTCTCAAAAAAACTCTACTGTTCATTGTTTTTTTGATTCCCCATATGCATGTGTATGAAATTGAAAACCATTCACCACATATGAATTATAAGATTTAACTATTTTGGATGGTGGGTTACTCAATATACACAGTCACTTATCAATTTTATCAGCATGTTGAGACACCTAAAAATTTGTAAATAAATTATCAATATAATAAATAATAAACTGAATTGATATGTTAAACCATCAATAATTTATGTTACCAGTTTTTAAAACCATTGAGAATTTTTTTTGCCGGCGTTCTTCAAGAGAAACTGCTGTAATTTGTAGAAGATTTTTCTTGATATGATTATCATATAACCTAAAAATAAAATAAGTTTACTTACTGTAACGTAAATTATAAAATAAGTGATGGAAGCACTCACAGTACAAATGATGTCATTTCTTCACAGTTGAGAAGAACATATGTATGAGCTCTGTGATGTTCATCATCTGAAAACCATCGTTCATGAACTCCACCAAAGCCAAGCTCTGGCTGATTAAAAACTGATAATTTATTTCCCATTTCATCATCAACATTCCCCTCATTCCATCCCATGTGGTTGTGTTTTGAGGGATATTCAGATTCAAAATAACGAGAGAAGAAAAAAAGCAATTTCCTCTTACAAATAAGCTTCAACAATTAAGCCTTCAACTGATGCTTTATTACGTACATTTTTATTCAATTTCTGCATACATCTCTCGAATGGGTACATCCATCGAAACTTTACCAGACCTCCACATTTTGCTTAATGTGGAAAATGTAATATCAAATGTTCCATTGAGTCAAAGAAATCCGGCGAAAAGATTTTTTCCAGTTTACATATAATTACAACATCTTTTTTCCGTTTTCTTAGTGCATCATAGTCTGTTGTCACCGAAAAAATATCTTGGAAAAAATATGATATGTCTTTTATCAAATCCCAAATCATAAAATTCAAAAAACCTCTTAATCTAATCAGCACAATTCTTTCCATTATAACATGAAAATCATGATTTTTTAATCCAGTAATATGACCATTCCCAACACATCTGTCCAAATTAGAAGCATAACCATCTGAAAATATCAAATCTGTAATCCACTAACAAAATAATAAGAGACTCTCTTTGGATAGTGTATAAGATTCTTTTTGATTTATTAAACTCTACGATCTGACATTTTCAAACAGTTCAAGTTCTGGTCACCTACAAATTTGGGCAAGATCTAATCATGTCTTTACATTGTCTTTGGTCCTACCTGGTGTATCCAAAACTGTATGAAATAAATTATCAAAACAATTCTTCTCAATATGCATGAAATCCAACATGTGGTAGACCAACAAATCAGACCAATATGGCAGATCCCAAAAAATGCTCCGTTTTATCCAATTGTGTTGTTTCTCAAAGCCATGAATTTTATATTGGTTTATTGTTGGTACAAATGTAATGGGAGATAATGAAAATACAACTGATTTTAACTTTATACCTGATATCATTTTTGGAGGTCCATCCTTTTTAATTATGCCTTTTTCTAAAATGAGACTTGTTCGTCTGAAAAGGATGATCGGTTGGAAGAAATCTGTGATAACAGTCAAAATAGTAAGTTTTTTTCCATTGACGAGCATAAATGATTTGTTGTCTACCACACAGTAAGGACATGATTTCATACCATGTGAACTCTATCCAGATAACATGCCATATGCTGGGAAGTCACTAATTATCCACATAAATGCAAATTTTAGTAGGAAATTTTATTTCGCAGTAACATCATATGTACTAACACCATTATTCCACAATGAATTTAACTCATCAATTAATAGTTTCAAATAAACATCAATATTATTTTTCGGATGTCCTGGGATTAATAAGGTAAAAAAGATATAAGGCTCCTTCATCAACATCTATAGAGGTAAATTATATAGAGTTATAATGATAGACTAAAATGAATACTAACTACCATAAGAACCAAACAGATAGAAACCATCAGTAGAAAGACCTAATTGCACGTTCCGAGCTTCTAAAGAAAAAGATGAATGCACTCAGTCAAAATGTTTCCATGAATCACTATTAGATGGATGATTCAAGCTTTTACCAGTTGAAATCTTGGTTTTGTGCCATGACATCATTGTCGCTGTGTTCTGAGACATAAATAAATGCCGCAACCTGGGTTTAAGTGGGAAATATCTCAACTGTTTTACAGGAATTGATCCAAACTTCCCTGATTGAGCTTCTTTATACCTCGATTATCCACATGTGGGAAAACTATCCAATGATTCATTTTCACCAGAATATAAGATGCAATCATTTGAACATGCATGAATCTTATGATAACTAAGGCCCAAATTACGAACCAGTCTCTTGCTCTCATAGTAATTTTCAGACAACAAATTTCCTTCAGGTAACAATGTTTTAACCAAAGAAAATATCTGATCAAAATAGTTTTTTGAAATTCCATTATTTTTTTAATATCCATAAATTTTGCAACTGCTTATAATTTTCTTATCTTTGCAACCAGGATATAATTCATCCTCATCAGACCTCAAAAACTCATAAAATTTAGATGGTGCCAACTCAGGAGTTAAATCAATATCATCCTGAGTTTTATTTTATTGAACAGATGGACCTGCAACATCATGTACTAAATTTTGAAACTGTGATGAATCCAGAATCAAATTATTATTATCTTACCTGAAACTTCATTCACTGTGTTGATAATAAAAAACATAATCTGGTTGAAAACCAAAATGAAAGAGATGCCCCCCAACGTTGTCAAATGTGCCAATGTTCTCATAGTACATTTTTTTAAAGGACACTTAATTGTGCCTTCTGAAACAAATTATGGTTTTGATGATGCAAATGATAAGAAAGATTCAACACCCTAAATATATATAGGATTTAAACCAAAATCATTTGGATTTCTACACTGATTTATCCAAGCATGATCATTTAATAATGACTGTTGTTGACTTCCTTGTTCCATATTTTCCCACAAAATATAAAATCATTCATGTTTTTGAATAATTTTATATAATAAAAACACGATCCAAAAAAGAGAAGATAAATAATTATATCTACTTCTTACTAATTACCACTAATTATGGGCAATACAATTTCCAGTGGATTGGTGGCTGCTCTTCTGTATGATGACTCATTTACTTGCAACATTCTTACACTAAAATCACAATGAAGAATCTACTTGGAGGTACACATATCCATTCTTGTGCATATGATAATGCATAAGCTACCTCTGGCCAGATTCTTCATTGTGATTTTAGTGTGAGAAAGATGCAAGTAAATGAGCCGTCAGATAAAAGAGCCCCCTTTTCATCGACGAATCATCTTCTTACAACTGTCACAGCCTGAAAACATTATGAAAGATGTGCTCCTACATTATGAAAGGAGAAGAGTTATCGAGCAAAATGAGTACCGTCAATCCATTGGAAATTGTGCCAAGTTCTTACAATTTATTACAATTATCCATATTTATTACTAATTCTTTCAATTTATTACTAATTCATTCAATTATTACTAATTATTAGTATTTGTTACTATTTTTCCTAATTATTAATATTTTTTTATTAATTATTACATTTTTTCTAATTATTACTATTTATTGCTAATTATTACTATTTATTGCTAATTATTAGTAATTATTGCTAATTATTAGTAATTATTGCTAATTATTACTAATTATTGCTAATTATTAGTAATTATTAGTAATTTTTGCTAATTATTAGTAATTATTGCTAATTATTAGTAATTATTTCTAATTATTAGTAATTATTGCTAATTATTACTAATTATTGCTAATTATTACTAATTATTGCCAATTATTACTAATTATTAGTAATTATTAGTAATTATTAGTAATTATTAGTAATTATTATTATTTATTACTATTTTTTACTAATTATTACTATTTTTTACTAATTATTACTATTTTTTACTAATTATTATTAATTATTATTATTTATTACTAATTATTACTAATTAACACTATTTATTACTATTTATTACTATTTATTACTAATTACTACTATTTATTACTAATTAATACTATTTATTACTAATTAATACTATTTATTACTAATTAATACTATTTATTACTAATTAATACTAATTATTACTAATTATTAATATTTATTACTATTTTTAACTAATTATTACTATTTTTTTTACCAATTATTACTATTTTTTATTAATTATTACTATTTTTTACTAATTATTACTATTTTTACTAATTATTACCATTTTTTACTAATTATTACTATTTATTTCTAATTATTACTATTTTTTTGCTAATTGTTAATATTTTTTGCTAATTATTACTAATTATTCCTAAATATTACTATTTATTGTTAATTATTACTATTTATTGCTAATTATTAGTAATTATTTCTAATTATTAGTAATTATTGCTAATTATTAGTAATTATAACTAATTATTAGTAATTATTGCTAATTATTACTAATTATTGCTAATAATTACTAATTATTAGTAATTTTTACTATTTATTACTATTTATTTCTAATTAATACTATTTAGTACTATTTATTACTAATTAATACTAATTATTACTAATTAATACTAATTACTACTTATTATTACTAATTATTAGTATTTATTACTAATTATTACTAATTATTAGTATTTATTACTAATTATTACTAATTATTACTATTTATTAATATTTTTACTAATTATTAGTATTTATTACTATTTATTACCAATTATTACTATTTAGTCCTAATTATTACTAATTACCGCTAATTATTACTAATTAGCTTTAATTACTATTAATTACTGCTAATTACCGCTACTAATGACTAATTACCGCTAATTATTTATATTCATTACTAATTATCATCAATAATTTATAATTATCACTAATTATTAATAATTAGCACTAATAATTTCAATTTATTACTACAAATAAATACAGATAACAAAAGAATCTAAATCCAATTTAATTATAACTAATTAACAATAATTAAAATTAATATACAAAAATAAAATAAATATTAAATTAAATAAAACATAAATACCTTGAAACTTGATCTCTTATAGCTATAGATGATTTCAAAATCTCTTCGTAAAAAAAATTAACTCAGAGAAATTTTAACTTTAAAATTAGAGTTTAGAGAGAGAGAGAAAGTATGAATAGAGAGGAAGAATGAAAAAAAAAACGGATGGGGGGTATATATAGGTTAGATTATTTGCGAAGGGACCCGTTGTAAATACCTTCAGCCGCATTAATTACTATCGACAGTTAAAAGGGTATTTGCGACGGGACCCGTCACAAATAGTGACCTGCCGACACACTATTTGCGAGAGGGGCATATCCCGCCGCAAATAGTATTTACCGCCGCTGGGTATTTGCGACGGGGATCCACCCCCCGTCGCAAATACCCTTCCTGCGGTTTGGCGCGCAAATTGCGCCAAACCTTTTGCGGCGAGACCCCTTTTCCCATCTCAAATAAATAATTATTTGCGACGTGCTGATGTCCCCGACGTAAATAATCTTTTCGATGGACTATTTGCGACGAGATCTATTCTCGTCGCAAATAACCCGTCGCAAAAGGTCGTTTTTCCCGTAGTGCTTGGCCTTTTCTGGGGCAAGTTTCCTTGACACTTAGGAAAATCATTTGCATAATATCCTATCTCTTTATAATTGCAGCATTGAACATTGGTGGCTTCTTTCTTCCCTTTTCAATCACGAGTTTGGTGACCTTTTTCTCCACACTTATAACAAACTCCCATTCCCTTTAAGCAAGTACCAGGGCGATTCTTCTCACAATTACCACAGGGTTGAAAGTCAAGTTTCCCATTCTTCCCCTTATTTCTTTTCCCAGAGTGTTCGGTGACCCTCTTATTCTCTTGCCTTACTTTTAAGTTATAAGACTTAGATAATTCTTTTTTCATTTTGATAACACATGAGATTATATCTTCGCATGATTAGAAAGATTGTGAGACCAGTGCCTGTCAAAGGAATGGTTTTAACCCATCAAATAATTGACCAATCTTACTTCTTGGGTTACGTATGTAGTCTGCAACATGCCTTGCTAACCTTGTGAAGCTATCCTCACACTTTACAACATTCTCATCCTCCTTTTGCCTCAAACTCAGAAATTTCATTTTCATATCAGCTTATTGTTCACGAGGAAATTATTTTTCTAAGAAAAGTTCTTTAAACTCCCTCCATTCCATATTTTCTACTTATTCATCTTCCTTCGTGTTTTTAATTAATGGCCACCACTGATCCGCATCTCCTAAGAGATGATAAACTAGCATGAAAACTTTTTCCCTTTCGTTACTCCCCAAAGCAAGACATATTTTCTATAAGGAACTTATCCATTATTCAACCACAAATATATTTATAGTCCCATTGAATGTTGGAGGTTGTTGTCTCATGAAGTGGTCTAACATTGATCCCCTATGTTGTGGATCAGGGTGCTCTATACGGGTAAGGTTATTATTCATAACCTGAGTCAGCTGTCCCAGTATGGTTATAAGCTATTCAACACCAGTTGTATCACTAGATCTACTATCATTATCTTTCATAGGAGGGAAATACCTACATAGATTACGTGCGTTGATACATTTTCTATTCCTTCCACTAGGAACCATTTCTAAACAATGACATACACTAGATTAGGTTATGAATCATAATGCATAATTCCAAACTATTAAAACACTCAACATAAATTGAAAAATTTATGCATATCTAATCCATAATCATAAAAACGGGTTTTTGGGGACATATTTACTCATAAATCCTTCATAATGGTTTGTAAAGAAAATGTGAATCATCTTAAATATATTCCCCAAGAGTGTCAAACTAGGTGTGCAGTAAGACCCATTGTTGTGTACCAGGTTACCCCGAGCTAGACCCAAAACACCTTGTCAGAGTTGTTACTCTTAGGTAAAGCTGTACTAGTTCCACGCCCACTTTTAGTATCCATATATAGATGTATTGCTCGGAAAACCTACATAATATATATTTTACCAAAATTCTAGGATGTTATTCTATACTTATTCTCAAAGTCTATCTTAGGGTAATGTTCTCTAATCAAAGTTTTTCTAAATCTAGTTTCCAAGGATTGTACTAAAATTCATCTAATACCAACTATAACACCCCAACCCTAGTTATCCAGAGTTGGTGCATTATTTTATTACATTGGCATGATCACAAGAAATCAAATCCTGAAGGAACAATCAATTTAGTAGCCTTGAAAAAACTAGATACAAACATAAGTTTTTTTTTCTTTTTTTACCTTTTAGAAAGGGAATTACCTTGTGTGGCCTTTTCGAACCCTCCACACAAGGGAACCCCCCTCCCCACGAAGGGGTCACTCCGGAGAGAGCCCCATCTGGGAAGGAGCCGTTGCCAGCCGAGATGGAAGAGCGTCCCGGAGGGTGACATCCTGGCAGCGATGGTCCGCCAAGCGATCCGTCAGGGATTGGGCCGCGCCTCATTTTGCCTGCCCATAAGAGACCGGGCGACCTGGTAAGGTGGGTGGATCCCGGGGGAGAGGCTCGCCCCAAAAGCGGACTCCCAGGATTCGAAACCTGAACCTCCCAAAGAACAGTGCGGATGTGCCACTCACCTTCACCACCACACCACCATCAAAGTGGCAAGATACAAACATAAGTTTTACATTACATCATGAAATGAAAAACTACATAGTATCTTCTTTGAAAACACCAATATCCCTTAGGCTATCCCTATAGGTCAGTCATAATATAATTCTTCACATCCTGGGGAAAAATGAAACATAAGAAAAGGGTAAGCTCTGATGCTTAGTAAGGATAAACAATATAACATAAGCTATCATAAATAAGCATAAACTATTAAGGCAAGGTATAAAACTAAAAAAAATCCTTTTAACATAAAATTTAGCATAATATGGAAATAATAAATCAAATAATGTCATTTAAACATTCACATGGATATTCTACTAGTTTAATAATCACATGTAATATCAATAACTAATCTCATAATGAGAGAATGCATAATGTTGGACATCATAACTATACCATCAAGGCCTCGTGCCAAGAACATACATAAACGGGTAAAAACCCAAACTAGTTTGTCTCATGAGACATACCGATACATAGAGGGGTTATATCAAGCCCTTACCTTCACTTAAAAGTCCAATGTATTCCTTATATGAAAAGGGCGAAACATAACATAAACATTCATATTAAAACCAGCATACAAAATGCTAATAATTTAACCATAAACCATGAATGATATCAAAATAAAACATCCACAATCAAACATATCATAAAATATTAAATACAACATAGAAGATCGTATCATAATAAATTAACCTCAGTTAATCATAAAATCCAACAAAGGATGTTGACATAGATGAAAATAATCTAACAAAATCATTAAAAATCTTTGAGATAAATATCACTTTTTTACTTTGAAATCATTTAAAAGCAACACAATTATAAAAGAAAACATTTATTTTGAAAATAACCTTGTAATATTATAAGGTAAGCTTCAGAGTGTTAATTTTTTATAACGACGGAAAAATCCACTCGTACCGTATAAATTAAAAAAAAACATTCTTCTCGTACTTTTTCGAAGAAGTCAAACAAAGTACCTCGTAAAGAAAACAAAAAAAATTAATTTTTATAAAATTGAACATGGGTAAAAATATCTTTAATTTTTTTTTTAAAAAATAGTAAGAATATTTTGAAATATATTTTTAAGAAACATGGATATTAATGATAAATATTTCTCAATAAATTCTTACGTAAAAGCAATCTCAGATAATAAAGAGATTGTGAAATTAATCCTTACCTCATACTTTCCTTTAGTCGTGGGTGCATTAAACTTATGTATAATGGTTAAATCATGTTATTAAATTATACCAGAACCATATTCATATTTATGATATCATATATGATCCTCTTATATCATTTTGTTAATAATATTTTAGTCTTGCCACTGTTTCAGGTGTTAACTGCCTTATTTTCCTATGCTTATTTTATCGTGTAAGTCATGTTTCTTATGAACAAGATATGTCTTCTTCAAATAAATAATTATATTAAGTTAATAAATATTTTATTAATTCATTATATTCACTTTCATAATCATTCTTAAATGGTTGTAGTGGAGGATGAATCTCATCATGTCGTGGAGACGGTATACCATATGTACACATGAGCGACAATATCATTCCCTTAATGGTTAAATGGTATTGAATTAGATGCTATATTATTTATAAAAAATAATTATAATTTAATATTAATTATTTATATCCATTATACTCATCATTATACCCATCAAAATAAATTAGTGTTGAATAAAAAATTGCACCACAACGTGGAGATGGTAAGCCGTACGTACGTACACATGGTAATATTGTTATTTGTAGGATGGATACAAGGAGAAATATGGTTGACCCATAATTAAAATAATATCTAAGAATGAATATGATATTGGAGTTATTAATTTATTATGTAAACAACATAGGAAGAGGAAATATAAGAAGAAAAGAACTTTGAAAGAGTTGATAAAACGATTACCTCTTTCTTGGGTATCTCCTTTTGATTTGAACAAAATGACTCCTTAGTTTGGATTTATGCCCAAAGTATAGACTCTAGGATGAAGTGATGGAATTTGGTAGGAGAAGTGGGTAGGGTTTATCTGATCCAAATGGATTTATAGGTGTGAATAAAAGATAAGGAGAGGTGACCTTTTATAAGAGAGGGGGGGGGGGCACTTTTGGAAACTCCAAAACTATTAATTTAATATAAATGGATTTTCGATTTATAATAGCTCCAAAGTGAGTTATTTAGAGGATAATATGTGTATTGATGAAAATAATCTCAATAAATTATTTTTAGACATGTTTAGGTCACAAAATTAACCTTATCTTTTGGATTTAACTCTTAGTTAAAGAGGTTAACTATTACCGTGTCTACTTGTGTTTTTACACTATAGGGTTAATATAGTAACTATAAAATGCCAAACATACCCTAATTGGATTATTTATGAAATATATAACACTATACTAGTTATTTTTCCGAAAATTATATTTTTATGACTTTTATATCATTTAATAAAATATTATTTATTTTAAATAATCATTTATGTCAAATTTGATACTATTCAATATTTATATTTTTCAAAATATCAAAAACAACATGATAAATTCAAACCAATACTTCCAATATGTCACTAACATATCTAATTTATCTATAAAATTAGTGTATGTCATTAGTTAAGTCAAATTATATTTATTTTAATATTTTTAATATCATTTATTTGATATCTCAATTAATTAAACAATTACTGCATCATTATTATACATGTCTTTAATTAAGTTCTTTATTCTCTAAAAATTAAAAATAAATTATTATGACGAAGATAAATTTATTATATTTCAAATGAATAATTATAGTTGAAATTATCTTATATATAACCCTATATTAAAAATGATTTAGTTATTAAAATTTGAATATGACATTTTTAACTATTCTTTAAATAAAATATAATAAATGTCATAATCTAACACAAGTTGCTTTAAAAGGATCATATTTTCGACCTATAGTTGATTTTGGTTGAAAAAAACCTATCCAATTAAATGAGAAAAAGTGTTAGGGTAATTTTATATTATTATAATATTATCTTTACCTTTAATTACCCTATTTACCTTTAACCGTGGTAAATAAAATCCAAAAGTCACTATTCACCAAAAATTATTTTGATCCTATTAGACCACATTTTCATACTAATTACAACAATGTATGTCTGTTTTTTGAAATTCAATTAAAAAAATTGATAAAATTATGTTTAATGCTAATCCACAGATGTGGTTAGAAGACGGGTAAAAGTGACGTTCAAAAGTTCAATAAATTTTTATATCTAATTCTATTATAAAAATGATTCCAATGACCTACATAAGATTAATAAATTTATTCCTTATCTATTTTGACTTTAAATTCAATTTAATGTAAAATAATTATTTAAATGAAAAAGTCAGTTTTTAACAACAATGCAGTATTTTTCACTATTCATCAAATATTGAAACTTTTCAGAAAATAAAAAAAATTCACCATAATCTAATTTTGATATTAATAATTCAAAAATTAAGTCTATTTTGAAAAATAAAATTTATAAATTTCATAATGTGGTTAATACTATTCATAACCGCTTTTCAAATGACTAGTTTGATAGGTCATGGTGCGCTTGAAATCAGTGTTGCATGCAGCGCAAACTATCGAATTATTTAAAAAGAAGAATACTATGGAATCTTGGGGTGTTACATTAAATGATTTTTAAATAATACTTTATAACTTTCTAAGTTTATTTTTAAACAAAATAATTTCCATAATATTTTATGAATTTATAATCTTAAAAGTTGATTTTCAAAGAAAAATTATTTTCCACAAGAAATGTTCCAATTGATTTTTCTTTCAAAAACATTTTCCATATAATATGACATACTTTGATGTTACTTAAATTTTATTGGGGATATGATCCAAGGATACCATATTTATTCTTTATCTGGATGGTTTACGATTCTGATGAAGAGATGCTTATGAAACCTTTTTCTTTTCCACAGGTTATGTTATAATGAAATGTATATGAAACCCATTTATTTTCCATGGGTTATGCCACAATGTAATACTTATGAAACCCATTTATTTCCATGGATTATGATATTATGAATGTTTTATGATCTTATGGAATACAAATGTATGAATCATGTGATGAGTGATACCTATATCTCCCTCTAATGCATCGGGTAAACATGGATAACTCATGAGTAAATATGTTATGCATGAACCTAATTACATGTTCATAATATTATGCGTGAACCTGATTACATATTTATAATGTTATTAATGAACCTGATTATGTGTTTATAATTTTATGAATGAACTTGATTACATTTTCACAATGTTATGTATGGACCTGGTTTTCGTGTCTATAAGGTTATGCATGAACCTTGTTGCATGTCCATAAGTTTACGTGAAAGCCTTATTTCATGTCCTTAATGAAATGAGCAAACCCATTTCTATTTATACATGATCACAATGTTATAAGCTTATATGTAATCCAAAAATCTATGTATTATGCTAATGTTATGTTCTCATGGATCATGCTCTTTGATTCCATTATGATTCATGTATTATGAAATTCCATGGTTTATGCCATAAATCAAGTTTATGATCTATGATATGCAGGGTATGGTTTTTGAAATGTTATTATCATATTATCATACCCTTATGCTCATGTTATGTTGATATCTCCCTTATTTACCCTTACTGAGCATATGAGATCACCATTTCTTATGTTTCATTTCCCTAGTTTATGAATAAAGGTATTATGTATAATATTTATAAGAAGGGTTCTAGTCATGAAGAACTTAGTGGGAAAATACATAGCTCACTTATGAACCATTTGTTTATATTTACAAGTTTCCAAAGACACTGAACAATTATGATCCTTCGACATGTATTTATGCAATGTAATGAATATTCATCTAAAAATATTTAATATATATATATATATGAAACCCTATATTTCTATAGTTTAAATGATAAAAAATAGTTATTTTGAGTATGATCCATTATTCAAACTATATCTGCAAATGAATATAACATACTTTTTGATGAATTATAAAATTTAACCACATTATACTAATGATTACTGGGAACACATATTCAACATGCCAAAAATATATACAATGAATACAATAAATACAACATACTGGCATAGAATGGTAACACATATACAACATGTTAACATATATGATAACATAGTTGGTTGCAAGTAAAGGGGTTGATTGCAATGATGTAAAACTTAAGGTTAATCAAGTTAATGTGAAATTTAAAATATATGAGGCTAGTATGGGTTTGGGGAAGTGTCAAGTAATTGATGATAAATAACATTTTAGGATTGCTGGTGGGTCTGGAATGATATAGGGATAGGTAAAAAGGTCTCATACTCTCTCAAAGTAGGATGACCAGCCTAACGTGTGGGGATTTTCCCCTGCTGTTAACAGGAGTGGTAGAGTTGGTGTGGGGGGTAAAAAATCAATGAAGGTCCTATAGGTTCTATTTTGGATAAGTTGGATAAAGCATCTGAGGCAGATTATAGGGAACTATCAAGGATTAGTAGGGTTATAGGATAATGAAATTGAAATTTTTTGCATACTATAACAAAAAAGACAAATTAAAACAACATATTCAAACTAAATACTAGTGTTATTAAACTAATACATACAAATAATTAAGATAATTTATTTTATACATAACTTGGTAGTTAGAAATACCATAGAAGTATTTCAAAGAATACATAACAATGGCTACTGAATTCAAATTTCATATTTGTATTATTTAACCAATACATAATAATATCTAAGATAATTAATTTTGTATATAAGTTGATAGTTTGAAATACCATAGAAGTAATAGAAATAATACACGACAAAGGATATTTAATTAAACTTTAAAGTTGGTATGTACCAAATTATGGAAACCCAAAACCACATTCATGGGGGTTTGTACCAAATTGTGGCCAAGTCACGGTACTCTTACTCATGGATTGTGGTGTAAGCCATGATACTTGTATTTATGGATTATTATAAATAATTTTCCAAAAGTTATTATATAAAATAGGGAGAGTTTATATTAAATGAAATCAATAGCATTTGTAATGATTTAAATTGCAAGAATATATTGAAAAAGAATTTGACAACAAAGTAATTAAACTAATTACTAAAATATGTCAAAATTAGGTTTAAGGTAATAAATATTACACAAAATTAGGCATGATGAAAATTGATAATAGTACTGGAAATTCTACATTTTAAAGGCTATTGAATCCCACTACCAGTTGATTTTTTTAATTCATATTATCTAGAAGAATGCACTACTACATAGTAATACTGTTGAAGTTGGTTCCCTAAAACCAACTTCTATGTACTTTATGATTACCTATATTCATAGTTTTGAATATTAATAAACTTCTTATCACATTGTGATTGTTCTTCTACATGAAATAATATGTGATAATATCCTAAGAGCAACTGTCGCACTAAAAGGTTATAGTAGTTCCCTACTATGATGAGAACCCAAAAGTTCCGTGATAGTATTATTAAATATATGTTATATATCCAGATGAAATAATTTGAGGGGCTCAAATGATATAGGTTATCATGTGTGAAGACTCCCATGACTTCTAGTCACCTTCTCATGGTGTACACCCTTAGTAATTTCCAATGCTAGAGACTATAAGAATGAGACCCACCCATAAGAAATCCACATTTATATGTGTCAATAGATGTTATTATATTTGTATGTGTGTATTGATCCTTAAACATTAAGATTATTATTAATATATATTATGAGTAATGTAATTTGATGTATTGATGAAAACTATGATGACATATGTTCATGGAAAAGTTGGATGTGTTGGGTGCGTCACGAGTAATATTTTATTAATGAATAATGAAAGAAGGGATTTGTCCCTTTAGTTCTTTAATGAAATTTTACATATCAAGCCCTTTGATGGAAATGACATAGCCTAAATAAATCTATGGCCATGGTGTTTTGTAGGCAAGTTCAATTACTGAAAAGTCAAAGAAAGAGACATCCAAAACATGATCTAATGATACCAGCATGCAACCTGTTTGATTATAGATATCACGATAAAGAGATTATATTACATAGTATGAGTATGCATGAGGTTTTATGTCATTGTGACATTAACTTATTTCTCTATGGGTGCCTTGGCGTGTTGCTATATTCTAACCTTGGATTTGGGTTACTTTACCCAATACCACTGAGAAATGTTCCTAGAGGGTCACACACTAAGTGTATCCAGAGCCTCAGTTAAATAATAATAATATTTATTATTTAACATATTGAGTAAATATTATTCCCACATGTGGTTTAATAATTATTCCTATTTTCTCGATCGTAAATATCCTGTCATTGGTTATTCGAGAGAATATTTTGTGAGTAGAATATTTAATAAATATTTATTTTCTATTTAGTGAATATAATATTTATTTATTTATTGTAAAATAATGCAATAATATTTATTTATTAAATAAATATTCACTATTTAAGGTCTGATAAATATTGTGGAGGAATGATGGACCGTGTTTATTGGTTTTGTGAGAAATAATATATATTGAATATTATTTGAATAGATAATATTTAATCAATTCATTATTTTAGCACATGTCAAGAAATAATAATAATAATATTATTATGGACATGAGGTTCCACAAGGATTAAGAAAAATAATAAGAGTGCATGTGAAATTATTATTTTTCAACCCCAATGTTATATAAACCCTATTATATTATTTCTTAATGGGTTTCCATTTTTTTCTATGCACAACAACATCTGGAGAATCCTCTCAAGGCCCTATAGAGATTCATTATCCAAGAACACTCTCAAGAATGGAGAGTGATCCTCCTCTACCACCACTCACAATTCTAGAGTGATCCAAGAGAATCCTTCTTGAATCAATTCTCAAGGTGATCAAATACGAACAACGCAAGCATGAGGATATTCCATGCTAGCACTTGGAGATTCCTATGATGACATTTAGAGGTTCATGGAGCATGTGTAGATCATCACTAGAGGGAATACACTCTTTATTCCTATGACACACTAATGATATGACATATATACGTTTTCAGATTCATCAATGAATAAAGAATTCATTGAAAGATAATTATTTAATTATTTAAATTAATTATAAATAATATTCGATGATCCTGTATTTTGGTTCTGACTTTCTATCACAAATTAATCCTTGACTCAATTACGTTGGTCATGGTGTTTATCATCAATGTAAATCTCATATTAATCATCGATTATGATAAAAATAAAAGTTGGGAATTCCCCTTATGGTGATTCTGCTACGCCCAAAACCTACAAGTGGTATCAGAGTGATCTCATAATCATTTATAATCATTTAAAGATCATTGATTGATTTATGAATTTATCATTAGTTATCAATTCTAGTTTAATCATTCTTTAATCTGAATAAAAAAATCAACTCTTATTCCCCTTATTTCTCACAAATATAGTAAAAAATGATTAATTTTATTAATTATTTTTTTGAAGAACTCATTTGGAGGTGCCAAGGATTCTGGCCAGATAGTACAAGATTACATACCGTGTAGCTTGTTGGTACATGCCATGTACTCGTGTTTAATGCACCAAGTCAATTATTGGATTAATTTGGAATTGATTTTATCTGTTTTCATTTATTACACATGATATGTATATCAATACACCACATGTTTACTAGGATAGGCTAGCATATGGTCAACCATATTACATGTCATGTAACATCTGTACACAACGTGTAGTCCATTAGTCAAATATGGACCATGTATTCTCTTACAGAGCCGATGTTACTAGTGACTATATAACTTAGAGACCGCACACTGTGTAGCCCATGTACACGCCATGTACTCCATTATTTTATATGGAATGATTAAACAATGAGTCCCTAGGCGTGTTCCATGGATAGATAGTGAGAAATATAAACTCTGTGTATCTGGATAGTACAGACTGTGTATATTACCAAATTAAAAAGAATCAAAACTAATTTATTATATTGATAAATCTTATCAACATGTGTTCTATGAATTATTTATTTAACTATTAAAATTATATGTGATGGGTTTTATATATATTAAATTTCTAATTAATTTTCTTGTAATGTTTAGAACTACATATTGTGTATAAGTCGCAATAAATGTATTACTATACATGCATTGAAACATAACATGAAATGTAATTACCGCATGTTGTGGGTGTAATTTATTTGACTATGTATACACCATGAAATTACTTGATAAGTCATGTATTCCACATACCACATGATTAAACAATATACTAATATAATACACACTAGGTAGTTTAGATGGGTACTCACCATGTTGCCTCCAAGGTACAAATTTTATACACATTTAATTTTAAATAAATTTATTTAATTTGTTTAAAATTATGATGGATGAGAATCTCAAGAAAGTTTTTATGGGAATTAAGATAAAAAAATTGTTTAATTAGATAAGACAATTAATTGATTTGATATTGATTTATCTAAAATAAGAACAATTAAAATTGAATTCTATTTTATTAAAGGAATAATTTGTTGCGTGTATGTGGATGATCATGAGTATATACCAGACCTTTATATGTGATTATTTTCTTTTAATATATTATTAAATTAAATTTATTCCTTACGTGTCATCCCTCCTCTCATTATGTAAGGTCCTGCAAGCCCATGATTTCTTTTATGTAAACCCATTAATCAATCCTTTGGTTCCCCTCATCTGAAAGTGAGTAAAAACACATGTAATGGATGGAGCTCCCAAGCTAGTAGAGGCAGTTCAAGTTTGGAGCCAAAGCGAAACCAATCTAGGAGGTATATGGGTGGACTGGTGAAAATCTATAACATGGTCCATTTCATAGTTCAAGGTGTTTTTCCCATTATTCAATGGTTTGTTAATCATCCACTAGATAAAATAACCATTTGTAAAAGCTCATGATCATACCACTTTATTATTTTATTTCTATCAAGTTTCATGGTTATTTTATTATGGATGTTTTGTTGTGATCACATGAATTAATGACTTAACAAGTATGCAAGATAGAACTAAAATAAATTGGATCATGCACAAACTTTATCTAAGACATGGTTAATCACTTAAGTAAATACACTTAATACTAACAATCACGTAATAAATATAAAAATGGGAAATTTATACATAATGATTAAAAATACCTCAATTATATATATTAAGTTAGTATATCCTTCCAATACTTAAGTTAAAATCGAACCATAGTTCAAAGTTATTAACCAAAATAAGTCAGGGTGCTTTCAATTATTGAGGAATTATAACTTCAAGTTTTAGGTTGAATTAACTTACTTCACATAAAGGGTTGACTACCCAAGTAGGAATTGGTTTAAATAAGAAGCAAAGGTTAAGGAAATCCAATTTAATTATTTCAAGATCGAGGAGTCCACTCAATAGATCAAGAAACTATGAGTTAATGTAGTCAAAATTTAGAATACCTACCTAAAACCCTTCAAACTTCTTGACCGACCCAAGTTGGGGTGATGAGAAGGGGAAAATGGGTCCTTACCACTAGAATTTACAAGCATTAGGATGTTTCAAAGCCAATGGTGATGGCTATTGGGTTTCGATAAAATAGTGAGATATTAAAAATATAATATAATATTTATCATCTACTTTTATCAGATAAAGTACTAAAATTATACTCTTTTTATTTGTATAAATTTAAATAAAAACGACTTTAAACATATCACAATGATTCATACTTGAGAAGGATAACATTCTCACATGAACTAATTTCCAAGAGGGGAAAAGGTGCTTACACATTATCCTTTTCCATGAAAGGAAATTTTATGTGCTAGAATAACCTATTCCTGAAGTGCCTGGTAAAGAGGCTAGTGAGGAAGTGTTTTCTCTCTATGATAAGTGATTAAATGATGCCACATATGTTCAATGTTTCATGATATCATTCATAACCAATGATATTCTAAAGAAACATTAGGACATGTATGCGTATAATATGATTTATAACCTTTGGGATCTCTATAAATATAAGGAGATATAAGATAGATACAAGATCTCTAATTCTTTGTTTAATTGAAATATTGGAGAGTTTGTGCTATCTAAACCTCATTTAGTCATGATTATTGGCTATATTGAATGCTTATACATATTGGGGATTAAATTTCCATATGAGTTGCACATGGATATCATACTTTCCTCACTACCCAAGTACTTGTATAGTTTTATTGTTAATCATAACATGATAAATAATGAGAGTAGTCTTTAAAAACATCTTACTTTAATTAGAAAAGTTGACAAGGACATGTGGCATGAAAAATATGTGGTCCTTAGAGTGAATAATAAAATAAAGAACAAGGAAAAAGGGATAAAGTCTCATAAAAAGTATAAATCTCTTGAGCACCATCCTTCCAAGAAGAGGATGATCTAGAGGCAGGGAAAGGAAAAAAGAAGTAGTATGATTTTCATGTGGCATGCAAGGCCACTAGAAGAGGAAATGCTCCCAAAATCAAGAAAAAGCTAAAGGTTCATTATTTATTGAGTTTATTATTTCAATATCTACACATTGGGTATTAGATATATCTTGTGGTGCTCACATATATATCAAAATAGGGAAACCAAGTAGATTCTGAAATATTTCCAAAGGAGAGGTGGATTTGTGGGCTTCCAATAGAGCAAGGTCAGCTACTCTATCCATTGGAGACTACCACCATTCATCACCAATAGTAATGATATTGGTTTTAATATATTTTTATTATGTATTTAATATTACCAAAATATAATTTATATATCCTTCCTAGATACATATGGTTTTTTTAAGTTTGTAAATAAAAGTTGTTTCATTTATAAAGAAAACATATGTTATGGTATGAAATATTTAAATAATGGTCTTTATGTATTAAATTAAAAAAAATAAAGAATTGAAAATTGATAAAGAATCATGTTTTCATGACTCATATAAAAATTATTTTTGGAATCAAAATCTTGGTCATGTAAGTGAGAAGCGTTTAAAAAAGATTCATCAAGATGGTTATTTAGACTCTTTTGTGCTAAAACCACTTGAAAGATGTCATCATTGTTTACAAGAAAAAATGACCAAACCAATATTTGGTGGATAAGGTGAATGAGTCACAGAGATTCTATGATTGGAACACACTGATGTGCGTGGAATAATTCCAGTAGAATCTAGAGGTGGGTATTCATACTTCATAACTTTTACCAATAACTTGAGTAGATGTGGTTATGTATAATTAATAGGGTATGAGTCTGATTCCTTTGAGAAATTCAAGGAATTAAATTATTAAATATATAATCAAATTGAAAATAATATAAAGAATCTTTGTAATATCTAGGTGGTGAATATCTTAACCAAAAGTTTATCAACTTTCTACAGGAGTTTGGGATTATTTCTCAAATCACTGTACCTTACACAACATAGAGGGATGATGTTAGTTAAAGGAGAAATCTTACCTTGATAGACATAGTAAGGTTAATGATGAGTCATGTGGATCTTCCATTATCCTTTTGGGGATATAAATTACAAAATAGTACATACACACTAAACTGAGTACCAACTAAAGCAGAAAATGGAATTCCATTTGAGTTATGGAGTGGAAAGAAAATCGATTTGTTACTTAAAAACGTATGGGGTTATGAGAAATTTTCCAAGACCTTATTATAAAATAAACTAGCACACTAGGACACAAATTGTATCCTTATAGGGAATCCTAAGGAAACAAGGGGATAATACCTATAAAATCTATTAGAAAAGAAAGTGACTATCTCCATACAATCTATCTTTCTTGAGAGGGAGCACATCCTGAAGAAGGATAGTGGGGGCAAGATTGACTTTGATGAAGTTAATAATCAAGATAAAATGTTGGTGTTGGTTCCCTAGAACCAAATTATATGTACTTTATGATAATATATATTCATTATTTTGAATATTAAGAAACTTATTATCACATCACTATTGTTCTTATATGTAACACAGTATGTAATAATATAATAAGAGTAGATTTAACACTAAAAGGTCATATCAATTCCTCTCTATGGTGAGAGCCAAGAAGTTCCATGAAAGTATTCTTCAATATATGTTATATAGCCAGATAAAATCATTTTAGGGACACAACTGATATAGGTTATCAGGGGTGGAAACTCGTAGGACTTTGAGGTACCTTCTCATGGTATATAACCTTGGTAATATCCAGTATAGTGTATTATAAGAACGAGACCCGTCAGTAGGAAATCCATATTTATATGTATCATTAGATGTTCCTATATGCATACGTGTGTATTTATCCTTATACTTTAAGATTATTATTAGTGATTATTCACATACTTTTATGTATTGAAGAAAACCATGACAACATATGTTCGTGGCATGGTAGGAAACGTTGGGTGCATCATGAGTAATATTTCATTAATGAACAATGAGAGAAAGTATTTTTACCTTCCTTTCTTTCATGGAAGTTGACATATCATGCCATTTGATAAAAATGATATAGCCTAAATAAATCCATGTCCATGGTGTTCTGTAGGAAAGTTTGATTTTTAGAAATTCAAATAATGAGACATTGAGCACATATGTTGATGGAACCAACATGAAATCTGATTGATTAGAGATATAATGATAAAGGGATATATTACATAGTAAGCATAAATATGTGGTTTTATGTTGTTGTGACATTAACTTATTTACCTATGGGTACATTACCGTGTTTCTAGATGCTAACCTTGGCCTTTAGGATGCTTCAACTTATTCCACAGAGAAAGAGGCTTAGAGGGCCACACACTAAGTGTATCTAGAACCTCAGTTAAATAATATTATTACTTATTATTTAACAAGTTGAATAAATATTATTCCCACATGTGGTTTAATAATTCTTCATGTTTACTTGATCACATATATTCCATCACCAGTTATTTAAGAGAATATTATACGAGGAAAATATTTAATAAATATTTATTTTCCATTTAGTAAATATAATATTTATTTATTTATTGGTGAATAATGCATTGATATTTTTTTATTAAATAAATAGTCATTATTCAAGGTCTGATAAATATTATGGAGGAATAAAAGACTGATTTTAAAAGTACCATGATAAATAATATATATTGAATATAAATTGAATAAATAATATTTAATTTAATTTGTGAGTTTAGAAAATGTCAATAAATAACAATAATAATATTATTATTATAGATATGGGGTTTTTTAGGAATTAATAAAAATAATAAGGGCATATATGCAATTATTATTTTTTAACCCTTGTGATATATAAACCCAATTATATTATTTCTCCAAGAGAGCTAATTTATTTGGATGTTCACAATAAGATCTAGATAGAATAATCTCAAAGTCCTAAAGAGACCCCTATCCCAAAATGCTTTCAAGAATAGAGAGCCATCATCTACAACCACCACTCTCAAGTCTAGAGAGATCGAAGAGAACTCTTCTTTGAAACATTTATCAGGGTGGTTAAAGGTAAATGACACAAGCATTAGGATATATCATTCTATCACCCAAATATTCTTATGGTAATGTTCATAGGTTCTTGGAACTCATGTGGATCACCACTTAAAGAAATCTATTCTTGATTCCTATAATGCAATGATGGTAGGATGTAGAGACATTGTCAGATCCATTAACAAGATAGAATTCCTCACAAGGTAATTCTTTAATTTCTTATATTAATTATAAATAATACATGACAATCCTTCAACTTGGTTTTAGTGTTTTCTCTCATCAATATTATTTGATTTAATTTTATTGATTATGATTTTTATCATCATGTAAATATCAAATTAATCATCAATTATGACAAAAAGACAAGTTGGGTATGCCTAATCCAATGATTTTGCTGTATCTAGAGACTTTAAGTGGTATCAATGAGAGGTTTTTTAATTATTTAAAATTATTTTAAGATCATTGATTGATTTACACATTTTTCATTAGTTTTTAATTCTAGTTTAATTGATCTTTAATCCAAATTGTGAGACTTACTTTCTTCCTCTTCATTTCTTATAAATATAATGAAATCGATTAATTTTATGAACACAATAAATTCTAAGAATTCATACAGAGGTTCCAAGGAGTCTTTCTTGACAACAAAAGAGTATAAGACATGTAACTCAAAGGAACACACTGTGTACCCATGTTTAATACACCCTAAATTAATCCATAATTAATTCGACTTGTGTATATTTATTACATGCGGTGTATTTAATTACACACCACGTGATGAATGGGCTATCCCGACACATGACCATCTTGAGTACACACCATGTAACTTCTGTACATGATGCATAGTCCTTTAGTCACAGATGGGTAGTGTATATTCTTACACGACCTATATGATTGGTGGCTATGAAAGTCAAAGATCACACACCTGTAGACCATGTACACACTGTGTAATCTAATATTTTTTATGGAATGGATACATGTAAAGTTACTAGGTGTGTATTGTGGATAGACGGTGGGAATAATACATGACATGAAGCTAGAATGAATACACTGTGTATTTTTACTAAATTATACAGAATTAAAAATTAATTTATTATATTGCTTAAAACTTATCAACATGTGTTCTGTGTGGTCATTAAGTTGATATTACATGTCATGTGATAGGTTATATATATATATATATGTATATATATTAAATTTCTAATTATTTTTTTTTTCATAATGGTCATAATTTCATATCATGTATAAATTGTAATACAGTTACTACTCTACATGCATCAAAATGTTACACGCTACATAAATGACTTATATTCTGTGTTGTAATTAAGTTGATAGTACACACCATGGAATTAGATGATAATCCATGTATATTAAATAACATGTGAGTAAATATTATACAAATATAATACACATTGGGTAATTCGGATGGGTACTCTTTGTGCTGACTCTAAGGTACATGTAATATACATAGTTAATTTTAAATGAATTTAATTTGTTTAAAATTATAATGGTTGAGTATATCAAGATAAATTCTGATGAGAATTAAGATAAAATAATTTATCAATTAAAGAATATAATTAATTTATTTGAGTGTGATTTATCTTAAATAAAAACAATTATAATTAAATGATATTTTATTAAATGTGTAATTAATTTCATGTTTGTGGATGATCATGAGCATAAAACAAACCTTTGCATATGATATGTTTCTTTTAATTTATTATTAAATTAATTTTTTGGTCTACATTCCATCCATTATCTCATTATGTAAGGTCCTATGTACCCATGGGTTATTTTATGTAAACTCCTTAACCAATACTTTGGTTCCCCTCATCTGTGTGTGAGTAAAAGCATATGTAATGGATGAAGTTACCAAGATAGTGGAGGTAGTTCAAGTTTGTATCTAAGGAGAAACCAATCCAAGAGAGATATATAGGTGGATATGTGGAAAGTTGTAGCAAGAACTATAAAATGGTTCAAGATGTTTTCCCCCTAGGTTGATAGTTATTTTATCACATGCTAGATAAACTAACCCTTAGAAAAAGCTCATGATCATACCACGTTTTTAGTTTATTTTGTTAAGTTTCATAATTATTTCATTATAGATATTTTATCGCGATCACAAGAATGAATGAATTAAAAAGCATGCAAGATAGAAATAAAATGAATTGGATTATGCGTAAACATTATCTAAGACATGGTTAATCATTTAAGTAAATCAAATTAATATTAATAAGCATGTAATAAAGATAATAATTAGAAATTTACACATAAATATAAAATCACTCAATTTTATATATTAAGTCAGTATAGCCTTCCACTACTTAAGTTAAAATAGAACCATATTTGAAAGTGCTTGACCAACCAAAGTTGGGGTGATTTCATTTATTGTGGAATTCTAGCTTGAAGTTTTGGGTTGACTTAATTAGTCTACATTAAGATTTTACTTCCAAAGTAGGATTTTGTGTAACTAATAAGATTTTTTTTAGGAAATCCCATTTAGGGATTTTAGGATTGGAGAGTCCACTCAATAAATCAAGTAATTTTGAGTTAATGCAGTTGGCATTTGGAATGCCACCTAAAACCCTATAAATTCATTGACCAGCAAAATTCAGGGTGATGAGAAGGGGAATATGGACCATTTCCACTAGAATATCCAAGTAATAGGATATTATAAAGGCAATGCTAAGGGATATTGAGTTTTGATAAAATGGTGGGAGATTAATAAATATAATATTTATTTATTTATATGAATTTTATTAGATAAAGTACTCAAACTCTACTCTTCTTATTTGTAAAAATGAAAAAATCATGACTTTAAACACATCGCTGTGATCTATACTTAAGAAGGATAAAATTCTCACCGGAATAAATTTCTAAGAGTGGCTAAGGCACTTATGTGTTATCCTATGCCATGAAATAAAATTGTATGTGTTGGAAGAACCTATTCCTAAAGTGTTTGGTAAAGAGGCTAGTGAGGAAGAGTTGTATCTATATGAGAAACATTGGAATGATGCTACATATATCAATGTTTCATTCTATAATCCATGAACAATGATATTATAAATTAAGATGATGATATGGATGCGTATAGTATGATGTCTCACCTTCAAGATCTCGATCAAGAGAAGGTGAGACAAGAGTGATACAAGATCTCTAATGCTCTATTTACAACTAATCTTAGAGAGTCGGTACTAGCTAGGACTCATGTAGTCAATCTTATTGGATACATTGAATGCTTAGACATATTAGGGATTAAATTATCATATGAGATGCACATAGATATCATACTTTACTCACTAACCAAGTCCTTCTCCATTTTTATTATTAATTATAACATGAGATATAATGAGAAGAGTCTTTTAGAAAATCTTACTCAAATTCTACAAGTGGACAATGACATGAGGTGTAAAAAACCCATCATCCTTATGGTGAATAAGAAAAGAAAGTATAAGGTGAAGGGGACCAAGTATAATAATGAGTCTAAATCTCTAGAGAACCTTCCTTCCAAGAAGTAAAAGGTATAAAGGTAGATCAAGAAAAAGGAAGCAGTGTGTTTAGCATATGGAAAATAAGGCCACTAGAAGAGGAACTAAACCAAGAATCAAGGAGAAGCTAAAGTCAAGTTTGTTATCAAGGGTAATATTTCAATATCTGTACATTGGGTATTAGATATAGTTTTTGGTGCATAACGACCTGAAATTTTATAAATAAAATTCCCTTTGTGGTTGAATTAAATTATATATTATGTATTATGGTTATAGAAAACACATGAAATTACTTATTTTTATTATATCATATCTAATTTAAAATACTCTTAAGAATATTAACCATTTATAATATAGATATTGAACAATGATCATATGATTAATAAAAATATAGGTTTTTGAAAAATAAAATTGACACAGACAAAGGAAGTGATGGCCTTAACCAGTAGGATCACACCCTATGAAGCCCATTTATCAAAGCTTCAAAGGGAGATAGAATCAATGGTATTTTACCTTGACCAAGACCAATATGATATCAAAAAACTTAAGCATGAGTGAAACCATTTATGAGAGAAGTTCAATCTCATTGATATCATGACCCAAACCATATACGCCGAACCACCCCATGAAAGTCTCAACATCGCACACCTTACACTTAGAGCATTTTCTGGTGTAATTAAGGGCTATATATCAAGACCCTAATAATATGAATATGCATATTTTATAGAATAATTAATATATTTTCATCTTATTATTGTTACTTTGTAAATAATTTTGATTTTTATACAATGAAACAAAAATAGTATTTTTGGGTAATATTGAAATTCAATTAAGGAATTTATTTTGATAAATTAATGGATATTTTAAATAAATTATATTTTAATAAAATATTATTATTAAATAATTATTAATAAATGTAATTGATAATATAATTTTTATGATGTCAATTGTAATTTATATATGGTTCAAAAACTGTTATTGTCAAAAAACATAACATTTCTCAATAAATGTCGATTCTTATTTTAAATGTAAAAATTTACATATTTAAAAAATTATTTGAATAAAATAAATATTATTTTTGGAATCAGAGAGTCAAAATTATCCAATGGTGAATTTTTCACATTTCTCTATGACAATCGAATTTTTAGGTAAAATTTAAATGCAGTATAAATATACAATGTGTATTATGACATCATAATGACCTAAAAATGATATAATAAATACTATAAAGGATATCCATGGCCAAATATATGTTTTACATTTAAAATAATGTAATTTTAAATTTATTTTATTAATTTTATAAAGACTTTATGAATCCTCCAAAACCTATAAATATATTTTAAGGTTTTAAAATAATTTCTTTAAGGACACGACTCACTTCCACATCATCAAGGGTAATATTTTAATACGTTTGACCATTTTTCTAATAAAATATGACAACCCTACTCTTTATTACACATCAATTCATGATTTTTTGTATAAGAGTACACATAATACAACCCAAAAGATTGTGAAATCTAGTTTCTTTGGGAATTAGGTAGATTACATGACAACTTAAAATGGGGGGGGGGTACATCAACATTATTGAAAAATTCCTTTACATGCTCATTATTATTCCATCATACATAAAATTTCATGGGATAACCTAGGTAAATACATAATAAATGGGTGATATATAAAGACCAGTAATCTAATAAACATAGAATAACATGAAGATAATAATACATGTTAGACAATAGGAAATTAAATGGGGCAATAAAAGGGTGAGAAACATGTATAAGAACAATGAGTTATGATAAATCATGATAACATAAAGGAAACATGGAAATGTGGAAACAACTTTAAGCATGGTATCATAAATACAGGTCAAGGATAATCGTCATGGCATCATGATGGAAAAATTACCATGATTGATTAGGTTCACTCCCTAATCACTTTAATGACATCTCATGAGAATAAAACATTACCCAATTCATTGTATCACTATATAATTCTAGGCATACACATCACTTTTATTTCATTCACATGCATAAGTGTTCCACATAGATCATACAACATGAAATCATTTATCATCACATTTTATTCCATAATTAAGGAGTGTGGAATAAATACATGTAAGTACATAATAAAATAAGTATAAGTGTATAAAGGTGAACACCCTTGATAGGAAATGAGTATTTTTATTCACTATAAAATTGTTTTGGAATGGAAAATCGTAGTGAAATTTCACAGCATAATGGGGGAGTATAAATGTTCATGGAAGGGATTAATGAGAGTGAAAGGAGTATATCATGATTTATACATCAAGTGGACAGTAATGGGAATATTTAAGAATATATAACAACATTAGGAATTGGAAATAGAAGTCATAATATAATTAAGAAACTTAAAGAAAGAGGAGAAGGAAAGAATCCCTTACTAAATTTCAACATGACAATGACTTAGGTAAATGCTATAATGAGAGTGGATAAATGGTATATCATTATTATAAAATAAATTTTATTGTATAGGGATAATTATAAGTACATTAAAACATATATAGTTGAGATTAAAAAGGCTACTTACATATAAGGTGCTCGAATGGAAATGAGGAGAGAAAAATCTATTACTAAATTTTGGAATGGTAACGGGTATACATAAAGGTTAATGAGTGGGATTAACGAGATTAAAAGGGGTATACCATCACATGATAATAAAAATTAAATTAGAAGTTTTGTAGGAAATCATACCCAAACAACCAAAAATGGAAACTAAGAGGCATAACATAAAAGAGGTGCTTGAATAAAAAGAAGAGAGAAATATATTACCTTGTGAGAGTGATTCCCAAAATATTTGGAGGAGATTCTTGAGAGATTGAGGAACCTTGGGAGGAATTTAGAGATGGACGGGGGTAATAGTAAGTATGAACTCCATGGTTTTTTAGTGAAGATAAATGTGAGCTTGGATTGGTTTATATAGGAAAAGATAGGGGAGTTTATTATTTCACAAACATAGGTTTTGGACTCTATACATTAAAATAATCAGAACCACAAACCTTACCATGGTTTATGCCCATATTTTCTTCCAAAGAGAGGTGGTTATAATTATTTTATAAGTCCAAGGGTCTAAATTATTAAAATAATACCCTTGCTAATGTGGAAGTGAGTCATGTCCTTCAAGAAATGATTTTAAAACCTTTAAATATATTATAAGTTTTGAAGGATTCATAAAGGCTTTATAAAATTAATAAAATAAAATTAAAATCACACTATTTTAAAGGTAAACATATATTGTTTCATGTATACCCATTATAGAATTTATTATATCACTTTTTGGGTATTATGATGTCATAATACACACCGTATATTTATATCGTATTTTATTTTTACCTAAAGATTTGATTGTCACAGAAAATTATAAAAAAATAACTATTAGATAATTTAAATGTTCTTATTCCAAAAAAAAATATTTATTTTTTCAATTTTTTTTCCTAAATATATGAATTTTCACTTTTAAAATGAAATTTACTTTTATTGAGAATTTTTGGGTTTTTTAACAATAACAGTTTTCGAACCATTATAGAAATTACATTTGACATCATAAAAATTATATTATCAATTAAATTTATTAATAATAATTTAATAATAATATTTAATTAAAATATAATTTATTTAAAAAAATCCATTAATTCATCAAAAGGAATGTTTTAATTGAAATTGTATATTACTTAAAAATACAATTTGTGTTTTATCGTATTAAAATATAATTTTTATCAAACAAATTACTTAATCATTTATAAATTAAAAAAATAAGGAATAAATATAATCATAATTTAAATTAAAATAAAATATAAATATTCATACTATTAGGGTTACATTTTTTTGAGTCTTTTTTAAATTATTTTTACCCTTAATTAACCTATTTTCCTTTTTCCATGGTAATAAATATTTACTATAATTATTATTAATATTGTTTAAAAATTAAGTTGAAATTATTGCCTAATATTAATTATGAAGATTCTAAAAATGGAATAAATTTTTATCAAAATCAATTCATAGTGGTAGAAGAATTTAATTTATTATAAAACCCGCAAGCATGATGGAAAACAGTTTTACGAAAAATACATTTTTAAGGAGAAGATGATTTTACTTTAACTCTATGACTAGTAATCTTCATTATATTAATTTTAATTAATAAAGATAAATATATAATCTAAAAATTTCATTTAAATCATTTATCATTAGGGGTTATTTTAGTTAATTATAATGGAGAATCATTAAGCATTTTAAAATAGTTTTTAGGAAAATGCGTTTTGCAGCCTAAAAATAAACTTAAACTACAATTCTATATAGAGGTGATTTAAATGAAATTAATTAATTTAAATATAAATAAATAATACCTATGTTACCTTGAAACCAAATTAAAATAATATTGATACTTTTATATTACTGAATTTATTAAAATAAATGACAATTTTACTTAAAAACGGTATTTTTCACTATTCACTAAAAAATATTTATTTTCAAAAAATCCAAAAATTTAACCATATATTAATATTGATACGATGATATAAAAAATGGAGGTAATTTTATAAAATAAAATTTTTAAATGTTCTAGAAAATAATTATAATATTTGTTTTCATAAAAAGAATAAAAAAACCATTTTGAAGAAGAAAAAGTCATTATAAAAAATTAATTGATTATTTACTAAGAATTTATCAAAATATTTAGGATATATATATATATTTTATAAATTATTTAATCATACTAATATCCAAAAATTTAATGGAAATGTTAAAATGGTCATATTAAATAATCATTGTTTTTTTGGGTTCGGTGTTGTGTATTGTATATGCTATAGAACATAGTTTTCACTTCTAAAAACTTGGGGCGTTACATTATTCCCACTTTAATAAATTGCATCCTCACAATTTAAACTTGAACTTGATAAGAAATGTTTTGACACATAAAAATATCTTTATTGAAAACCCACATTGTAAAAAGGGCTAATAAAAAATTCTCTTAAAAATAGAGAAAGAGAAGTATGAAGGTCATCCCATAACTAGGTTTCCAAGTAGTTGAACATCAATGGGAAGTGAAAAAATATACTTGTATGAAGAAACTAACACCAAAAAAATAATTTATTGTGATAGATAAAATGGCCAGGGGAAGCCAATGACACCAAAACCATAAATCCATGATGGATAAAATTAACACCAATCCATCGAAAATGAATATAATATGAACACATTTTTGATTCAAGATTATTTTCATAGAGTTAAGGAATTCCTTTATCATCTAGAATAGGAACATAAGTAAATATAATTTCTTGAAAAGTATAATTAATTTTTACTAAAATATCATATTTTTTTTCCAAACTATGAGAACTCAATATGAATATTTTTTATGCTTGAATCACTAGAATAAACTTCTAATGGATCACATAATACACCAAAGAATAACAACCTATTCCTCTTATCTTTACTAAATCCAAAATGGATTGCATAAAGTAATATGATACCATAATACATTAATCTCCAAAGTTTTAAAAATAATCCCAAAGGTTTAAAATAAAACATTTCTTAAATAAATACCCATATATAAAACTAATAACCTCAAAATTAAAGAGTGTTTTAATATCAAGGGTTGTCTCATACCCTTCATATTACACCTCTAAAAACAGAAGTGAATTCATATCAAATAATATTAATGGGTATATATTTATCAAAGCAAATAAAACATCTCCCAAAATATCATTAATCACCTCAAAATCGAAAAGATTTGATCTTGTAATATGTTTCCCAAAAAATCATACTAAACTTCCATCATATAAATATTCAAAAGTTGTATCAATGATTTTAAATATTAAACTTAGACATATCATCCCAATACTATTTAGGTTTATCCCATAATCCAAAACCAAATATGTGTTATAAATCCCTCAATCATATTTTTTTCTAAAATACCACATTATTATTTAATCACTTTTATAGGTAGATGTTACCATTCAATATATGATTCAAATCCTTAAAAAAAAACCATTTCAGAATAATACATAGATGTTTCATGATTCTTATATCCAAAATTTCATTGATATACTACTTCTTAAAAATAAATATTAAATACCAATACATAAACATTTTAATCCTTACACTTTAAATATTTCCATAACATAGGTCATTAGTATAAGATTTAACCCTCGAATTAGGGCATCTACTTAAATAATTCCCATATTCTACATACATAAGACATTGAACAAAAAAGGGTACCGTAGGATTTAATATATTACCTTCAATAAAAATCTTCATTTTTTATGGATACTAGCTACTTATAGCTCTATTTTTCACACCTAAAACACCTTCAAGTTCCTTTGTGGCATTTCCCTTGGTGTCTCTTTCCATATTTTTGACACGCAGGAAATTGAATATTATTTCCTTTATCTTATTTATTAGTTGATATTCCTTGAGACTCCACCCTCATATTTATTAACATGTTTATAAATTAAACTATGTGATAGTTGTTAATTTTTATTTTTGATAGATGGTTTGAAATAATCAAAAGATATCTTACTTTATCTCCCGTAATGTTTGAAATCTCATTTGGGTAGTTATCACATTACCTATTACATTGGTTGTTGAATCAGTTATTCCTATTTATAGCCATTTACTAAACTAAAGAGAAAATTAGGGATGATTTATTTTAAACTATTAAACACTTAATTGGGAAGAAAATAACATTAAAGGGATAGATTATAAATAAAATATATTTCCTTAACTTATGAATTTATAGGATTTAATCTATATTATCCATGATTTATTTCCTAATATAGAATATTATGGGAATTATTATTACCATAATAATGGTTCATAATGAGAATGTTAATTTACCAAAGCATATCCCTTGGGAGTTTCAAACTAGGTATGCAGCAAGGCTCGTTGTCATGCACTGGTTCCTGATTGAGTCTAGCTCAATGCGGTGTTTTTGGGTTTTACCCTTAGGTACATTTGTGCAAGACCCACATCAACTTTTAGTATCTATATAGGGATGTATTTTCTTGAAAAACACTTAATCTATTTTATACCAAAATTTAGGGATGTCTTCTTATGTTTATTCTTATACCTAAGGATTTTTATAGAGTTTTCTAATCATAATTCCAAAAATAACTAAACTTTTCCTTTAATACCAACTATGACAACCTTGATCTTTATTACACATTAATTCATGATTTATTACATAAGAGTACATATAATACATCACATAAGATCTTTAATTCTAGTGAATTTGGGAATTGGGTACATTACATAACAACTTAAAATAGGGGGGGGTATATCAACATTATTGAAAACTTCCTTGACATGATAATTATTATTCCATCATACTTAAAACTCCATGGGATAACCTGGGGACATATAAAAGAAAGGGGTGGGATATAAATCCCAATAAGGGAATAAACATGGAATAACATGAAGATAATATGATACGTCCATAGGGGATCCTTCACCCTTAAAGGTCTATTCAAGGAGGGGGAAGCAGTCCCCACATGTGGTTTAAGGGATCTTTTTAGGCAGTTGGGTGGTTCAGCCTGTGGTCTTACTTTTTCTGTTTTGAGGTAGCGGTGGTCCCCACGAGTTGTTATTAGCTGGGAGTATGTTAGCCAACTTTACTTTTCCCCTAGAATATTCTTTATATAGTATTGTGGTGGCAGTGTCTAGGGGGGAATGAGTATTACGAACTTGTGTCTTGTATCAGGAGGGGTCTTGGGTCCCTTGGGAAAAATATTCTATAAGTGTCAGTTTATTTTCCTGTACTCTCCTATTCCTGCTGCTTAAAATTACTTGTTTCTCAGCTCCTGGCCTCTGTTTCTACCAAATTGTTTCGACTTGCCACTTTTTTTCTCCTCATCTACAATGGAAACCCACTAAGATAGGCATGAAAATCTCAACCAAAGAATGAGCACCCTGGAATACACCTTTGGTACACTGGAAAATTCCATGGCTGCAGTCCACACAGATCATGCCAAATTCCGCAAATCTCTGGCTTTGGAAATAGCAGACCTCCACCATCTAATCACTACCACAGTTCATCTCCCATCCAAGTACCCTCTTCTAGTGGACACTACTCACCCTACTTCTTCCAACACCCATTTTATTCCCCCTGATATGACCGACACATCACCTTGGGACCCGACTATTACCCCTCACCCAGTCCCTATGCTTCCAACCTCACCTTTCGCCTCCACTCGCCTTGACCTTCCCCAATTTTATGGCCTCAACCCCTGGGACTGGATGACCCACATTGAGCTTTTCTTCTAGCTTCACAACACCCCTGATGACGTCAAATTATCTCTTTCACATATTAGTATGGATGGCAAGGCAATTCATTGGTTTACTATTGTTCAATATCTTCATCCTTCAATGACCTGGCCACTCCTAAAAGCCGAATTACTGAATCGATTTAGCGGCCTTGAAACACAGAATCCTTACAAGGAGCTGGCTGTCCTTCAGCAGCTCTCTTTTGTGCAAGATTATATCAAAGAATTTGAATACGTAGCTTCCTTAATTCCTCACCTACCCAAGATTTAATACATTGGCTATTTCCTTCATGGAATACAACTAGATATCTGGGATTGGGTATGCATTCATAGCCCTGAAACACGTCTCCATACTATGAGACTCGCTCACCACGTCAAACTCACTCTTAAGAACGGAATTGGGAAACAGGTTCGTAGTACCCCTTGGTGCCCTTAGTCAACCCGAGAGGGCTCTACTGGCCAACCACCTCCCCATCCCAGCTTCCCTGATTCTTCTTGGCTACCACCTCGCTAAGACAGACATTCTGTAATGGAAAAAGGATTACTCTCCTCAGATCCCACCCACCAACCCACTCCAGGGGGTTGAGGTGTTCACCATTTATCTCCTCAGGAGTGGGAAGACTGGCATAGGAAGGGTCTCTATTTTAAATGTGCCAAGCCTTTCACTCCTATGCATAAATGTCCTGATTCCAACGTCCGGGTGATACTTTTGGGTGAATATAAGCTCCCACCACCCACTGCCTTTGCTGATCCTCCAGTCCCTTTGGAACCCAATGACGGTTCTCCCCCTGAGGTTGCTGAGTGTTTGGTCCTGGATTTTTACACAGCATCTACCCTCTCCCCCCACAACCACTCCCCCATGTTTTCGGCCATGAAAATTGAAGGCAAACTGGGTGGTGTCCCCCTTTTAGTCCTTATTGACAGTGGGGAAACCCAAAACTTTATTTCCCCTACCTTAGTGACCTTAATCAGCCTCCATGTTCAATCCACCATTACAAGAACCGTTAAGCTCAACGACAGTCACCTTTTCTCTACTTTGGGTCTTTGCACACAGCTGTAGCTAGACATGGGTTCTTATCAGTGCAAACTGGATGCTCATGTCCTGGATATCGGCGGACTCGATTTCATCCTTGGCATTTCCTGGCTGAGGATACTTAGGGAGGTCCACACAAATTGGCAGACTATGACGATGAAGTTTCACTCCAGCCAGCAGCTCTACACCCTTCAGGGGACATATGACATTTCCAACCTACTGTCCAACTTACATACATTAACCTCCACCCCCCAAAACCTTCTATGTTACCTCAATAATAGAAGCTCCCCCTACAACACCTTCTGGACACCTCCCCTTCCATTTTCTAGGACCTCTCAGGTTTACTGTCTCAGTGCCTTTATGATCATCAAATTCGTTTATTTCCTGGTCAGGGACCTATTTTGGCTTTTCCTTATTGTTACCCGCATGCCCACAAATAGGTCATTGAACAGCAGGTGAAACTCTTACTAAGGCAGGGGCTCATCCTCCCTAGTAAAAGTGCATATTCTAGCCCAGTACTCCTAGTCAAAAAATGTGACAATTCCTGGCGCCTATGTATAGACTATTAGGCTCTTAACAAGGTCACAATTCCGAAAAAATGCCCGATTCTAGTGGTTTATGAACTGCTGGATGAGTTGCATGGGGCTACTTACTTATCTTACTTATCTAAGATGGATATCTATTCCTATTATCAGAAAATACATATGGTAGCAGCTGACGTCGATAAAACTGCTTTTTTTGTACACATAATGGCCACTATGAATTCCTAGTAATTCCCTTCGACCTCTCCACTACTCCCTTCAATTTTCAGGATACAATGAATGATTTATTCCGGCCTCATCTTCATCACTTTGTCCTAATATTTTTTTGATGATATTTTAGTCTATAGTCCAGCGTGGGACTCCCACATGCAACACCTATAGTCCAGCGTGGGACTCAAACTACTATTTCATTTGGATTGTAAAATCTTGACATGAATTATCATGATCACTTGCAAAAATTATATCATCAACATATGAAATTAAAATAAGCATAAATATATTCATATATTTAACATATAAATTTCTGTCCACTTTTCCTTGGACAAATTTTATATCCTTCAAGAATTTTTCCAAATTTTAATACTAAGAATTTTGGGTATATTTTAATCCATAAAGATCATTATTCAATTTTCATACTCTCATGTCATCATTTTCAAGGAAAACCCAACAAGTTTCTCAATATACAACTCTTCTTCAAGCTCACTATTTAGGAAGGAAAATTTGACATCCATTTGATAAATGTTACATTGCCTATAGGATGTAACAATAATGAACCTTCTAATATATTCCAACCTTGAAACCAGAGAAAATGTCTCTTTAAAGTCAATATATTATACTTGTGAGTATCCATTGCATACATTTCTTGATTTATTCCTGTCAACCTTTCCCCTTTCATTTATCTTGTTTCTGTAGACCCAATTTTTTCTAATGATATTTATATCATTAAGTCTTGGAATAATATTTGATGTGGAATTATTTTCAATTTGACTATGCTCTTCATTTACAGCCTCAATACACCCATCATGTTCAAAGTCTTATCTTAATGATTTAGGCTCAATTTGAGAGATAAGTGATGCTTGATTTTCAAACCTCAACATTCTTCTAGTTGGATCTACTCTGTGCTCATTATATCTAGACTTCCATTTAGTTTTCATAGGTGTAGACCATTCTACAATGATATTATATCTTTCCAACTATTTGTTAAACCCTAGATAATTTTGTTTTTTAGTTTCAACAATCTTCTTTTCATCATCTATATGATCTGAATCAACACTTATTGCATAGGGTTCAACTTGAGGTTGTTTTTCATTAACCTATTTAGGAACCTTCCTATTGTTTTAATCATCTGCCTTAATTTTATTTAAAATCTAAATCATGATTTAAGGGTTGGTTTTCAATGATTTTTAAATCATAAGAGTCAACCATTTTTTTAAGTCTCTTATTCTAGCATCTATATCCTTTCCTATTAGATAAACATCTAGGAAATAAAACTTTCACACCTTTCTCATCAATTTCCTAGATTTGTATCTTTGATTTTGATGATGTAAGGGATCCCAAATACTTGAAAGTATATGAATATAGGAATTTTATTATACCACATTACTTATGATTCTTGATTTAAATTTCTCCTAAGAAAACATTGGGTTTTAATATGTATAGTAGTACACAATGCTTTAATCTAAAATAAATTTGATATACCAAACTCAACAAGCATAGTTCTCCCCATTTCCATAATACTTATGTTCATTATTTTAGTAAATAAATTATTTTTAGTATGTAGGGGGTTTTATATTGATATATTCTTACATATTTTTTAAGATAATATTCAAAATCCCTTTTAGTGTATTCTTTCCCACTTTTCAGATATCAATTTGTTGATGTGAGCTTGAGCATATCAACTGACTATGACATGTGCTTTAAAAAAAAATCTTTTAATTCTTGGGAAATCATTAATGAATCAGGTGAAATAAAAGAGACCTATTTTATATTTATATCTCATATGTCCATACAAATCCAATTGAATTAATTCTAGAGTCCATGTTATTTGTGTCTCCACTCAATTGTGTTTACCTTGAACTATTTTCCCTTTCTAATAGGCTATAAAAACCTGAACATTTTCTCAAATTATATGAGGAAAATCCCTAACCATATTTTCTTTATATATTTTACTCAAAATATTTTGAACAATATGGTCAAGTATTTTATTCCATAGACTGTTTTCTTCTTTTTTACTGAGATAATAAGAATTATTGGGGTCTCCAATCTGAAATAAATTTTCATGAGTTATTTATCCTATTAATTTTTTTTTCAATAAAAAATTATCTTGATAAGACAACTATTATTATTAAATATGACCTCACTTAATTTATCACATAATTTACTGGCACTCAATAAGTTATGTTTGATCCCATCAACAAATAAAACCTACTTTGAATTCATTCTAGATGGTTCAATTTTAGCTGAACTAATTCCCTTGATTTTTAACGAGCTCTCATTTAAAAATGTCATCGCACCTCCACCATGTTCCTAAATATTTTTCAGAATCTTGGTATCTCTTGTCCCATGTGAAGAACAACCACAATCAATAATCCAGGGTCTGCCTCTTTTGTTATACTTTAAACCATCTTCCACAATCAATGATTTTTTGGCCTTGCTTTTATATTGAATATTCTCATATTTAGGAATTTTTTGTTGTTGATAAAGAAGAATAGTAAAAAATTCTCCAATGTAGTGTCCTTTATAGTCACATATTCTACACGTTTCCCACAGTCCTTCAAAAAAATTTTGGTCGTACACAACATAAGATTTTTCATTATTTTTTTGTCTTTAAATAAGTTTTTTGATCCTGATATCTGAGGTACTCCCCTAAAATTACGGGCTTCTTTGATTCATGGGGAGATACATGTTATACAAACACACAAAAAATTTGTGTCTATATGTTTTAAAGCACTAACAGTGCCCCCTAATTTTTATTTTATAAAAAGATAAAAAGTTTTTCATTGAAAGTCAACTTATAATTTTGAAATAGGGCCTTCATTTTATTTCATTGGTTTTGAGGAACCTTGTTTCTTTTGATTATTATATACCACCCCAAATAAGGTAAAATTCCTTTGATATTTTTCTCAACCCAAGTTTTCCCATAAATTCTCATGAAACCTTCACCATTAGCCTATACATATTCAATATTTTCTAATTTAATGGGTCAATAATTTACTTGATAATTAATAAAAATCTTCTAAGCATTCTGGGATGATTCAAACTTTTCTTCAAAAACTTTAACTCAATAAATATTCATCTTTCCAAGAGTCTTATTAGACTTGAGAAACCTTGAATCAAACTTTTTAAGTTCCTCCTATTGAGTAGTCATATTATTATTTGACGCACTTATAATTTTTTCTTGCTCAACCAATTTTACCATGAGAAGTTTGATATCCTCAATGTAATCATCTTCTATATTGTGAAACTCATCTTCAACCTTCTTCATTCTATCATATTATTTATTATATGCTTTAAATTATTTCTTGAGCCTAGTTTTTCTTTTTAGATAGACTTAAAGTTTTATTTTCATCATGTTAATCATATAAGATTTATTTTCATCATTCTTTTACTATTGGAACTATTATATTTTATTTCAATATGTTATGTAAAGTTATTTTCTTTTCTAGAACATTTATCCTTTGAAAAATTACTTATGGAAGAAAATTATTCTACCTATTTTCTAAAAAAGATTCTATTTTTCTTTCCAAAATACTTATTTTTTTATTTCATTATATCTATTATATATTTTACCACATTTTATTTTTTGAATTCTAATATGATTTTTCTTATTCTTACTATTTATTTGATTTTTTATATTTATTTTTCATTGGGAAATATGTAGTAAAATTTATAATACCACCAAAACTAAATAATTTAATTGGTAGATTTACTTTTTTTACTTCCCTTTTATTCCTTTAAGATTTTTAGATATGAGATATATTCATTTATTGTGATTCTAATCACTTTTATTATCTTCATCTCAATAAATTTGGGGTTCAATCAGTTCTTCCTCATTAAACGCTATATTGTTTATAGATTTAAAATTAATTTCTTATTTTTCATTTTTATTGAAGACTGTATTTTTTATCATATATTAATTTAAGAGATTATTGTGAAATTCATAAAGATATATGTCTTGTATTTCTTCCAAAGATGAAATATTTGGGTCAAATTTATCAAGAATGTTTCTAATTATTTTTTTACCATAGCTGACTCATATAGTTTATCACAAAATACATTGATACGGATAACAATCTCATTTACCCTTGTAAAATAGTCATCAACATTTTCAACTTCAACTATTCTCAAATCTTCAAATTTAGACCTCCAATTTTTTATTCTTTTCTTCTTTTATTTTGATGTTTTCTTCAAACATATTATCTTGTTTTTCCCACATTTCTATAGATATTTATAATCCCATCACCTTGTTATAAAATTTTTCTAATAAAGATAATAGTATGACATATATTTATTTCTCATCAACCTCAAGAATTTTCTTATCTTCAATAGTCATGGAACCATTTCTTGTAATTGGTGGATATCTAACAGTGACAACATCACTTAATTCCAACCCTTGTGATAGAAGAAATGGTAGTATTCGATTCTTCCACCCATAAAAATTATTTATATAAAAGTATGAAACTCCTCTTCTATTAACTGGTTCTTATGATGGATTTATGCAATGAACACATGATCAATGATTATGATTGACCAAATTATGTTATTTAAGTAAGGTCTTGTAATCAAGACAAAGATTACATGCATATGATTAGTTTTATTGACTAAGTGAATTCATCACTAGAGATGGTTGATAGTGTGACTTCCACTTATTTTGAGTGTACAGAAAGGTACATAGATGGAAATAATGTTGAAGATTATAGATATTCAAAAAAATGATGCACATAATCCATTAGATGATTTAGATTAAGCCAATCAGCTGGGCATTGTTATATCTATATGTTTTTAAAATAGATGAACAATGCATACTATGCTCCATCCCCCATCAAAATTACCATGAGGATTCACTCCATTTTATAAGGAAACATGCTTCCTTCAGTTTTCAGATATATGTATGGGTTTTCTCCCAGTAACTTTTCCTCACCACACTACTGCCCCTATAGCATGAACCAAATCTATTTTTTCCCACCCATGGTGCACGCTCATGTGGGCCTATAAATGGAACACTCCTACCGCTATACAGGCTTTATGGACCTCCTCTCCCAGGAGGTTAAGGTACTCACCCCACACGTGTCAGATTGAGGAAGTCTTTTATGAGGCATGGTTGGCCAAATATTTTCAAAACACATCTTATAAAATTTATAAATCATTATATCAATATAAAAGGAGAATCCAGGTACTTTTTTAACAATTATTTAATAAATATTCATTAAAAAAACTCCTCATGCAAAAATATATTTTGCATGGCCTTATTTAAATTCCTCATAAAATAATAAAATATTGCATGGTCTTCCACTTATTGTAAGAAATTTCTTCTCCTAAGAATATGTCTTTGACACTGAAGATCATTTAAAATAGTAATCACAATTAAGAGATGTAAAATTTCTTAATCATGACATCCAATATCATCAAGTGAGACCATGACAATTCTACAAGCATCACCGCTTCATCTACCATCACATATATGCTTATTGATGATAAATACAACTTGGGATCAATACACTATTTACCACTTTAGATTTATTATCTTGATTTTTGTTTCTTTTCAATGATAATTTATTTGTAACTCTTTATAATATAGTTTTTTTGTAAAATTATTTTCTTTCTATTTTTTAAAGTAATTTGCAGTTCATCTTTTATAACAATACTTAAACAGTTTTGTGAAAACTTTTGTATTTTCAATTATATTTTTCCTCCAAGTTTTATTTCTCTTGAAGTTATTTTTTAATCAACCTATATATTTTATTATTTATGATTAATTTTTAAAAAATGATATAATTTTTTGATATCCTATGATTTAATAAGTCCATGTTATGTGATAAGTTTGAGAAACCCCGTATTTGTTTCCATGGGTTCCTTAAGATATATCGATGATTGATTTTAAGGGGCACACATATGTATGGATAATGATGGGTGAGGTCATATATGGCCCTAAAATTCATTAGGTTAAGTTTATATCTCATTATATAGTCAGGTGTGGACGTAATTAGTTTTTTCACATAGTCATGTGCTATATGCGTTTGCTCACATTTTCAGGTGTGGACATAGTGTGTTTGTTCACATTGGTGTGGGAATAATGCGGCTTCTCACAAATATTTTCCTAAGATTATGGTTTTTCCACATTCACAAATTTTTTATCAAGTTATTCCATATTTTCAAGATGAATTTAATTTTTATCATATTCTAGTTTTTCATGTCACACCTAATTTTAAAGTATTCCACACTCTTATGTTGTGATCACATGTTTTATGATTATAGAGTTATATTTTTACCCATGTAATAACTTTTATGCTTTATTAGTGATATTTTTATGATATTATGTTACTATATAATGTTTTATGATTACCATTTATTGTATCACGATATTTTAATAAGATATTTTACCCTCATTATGTTCTCCTTCATGTTTATAATCTGATACATTGTGATAAGTTTTTCCATAAATGAGAATCTAAGATCACCCTTTTCTTATGTTGCTATTTCTCAAGTTATAAGAATATTATATCATGATAAATTTCTATAAAAATGGTTTAGAAAAGTGATATTATGGATAAATGTTCAAAATAGTTGTAGAATAAGTTGTTTAAATAGACAATCTCTTAGAAACTAAACCTTTTAGTTCTCAGGATGTGTGGCTATTTGTGTAATGTATCATCTAAATAACGAAATTAATTTATTCTTTAGGTTATGTTTATCTTGGGTTATTTCAGTTGGTATCATAGTATGGTTTTGTTATTTTGGGCATTAGTTTATGGAAATTTGAAAAAAAACCTATAAATAAGTTTATAGAATAATTCCATGTATAGGATAACATCATGAAATTTTGGTAAAGTAGAAATTTATTGGTTTTCTTGACAATAACATCTCTACCTGGATAATACCAGTGGATATAGGTTCTATAATTGATGCACCTATATGTAATAACCCTGAAAAGAATTATTGGGTACTAACTGTAGATAACCTAACTATAGTAGCTGAAATTCATTGGTGAATTTATTACATTGGTATTAGATACAAGTGATCACATCCCAAAGGACAAAATAATTTATTAGTATTGGGAAACTAGATACATACTTTAATTTCACATTATATTTGATAACTTAAAGTAAAAAATAATACTTTCTTTGAAAGCACCATTATTCCATTTAGCATATCTCTAAATATCAATCACAACACCCTTCCTAGAATCCTAGGGAATGGAAACATAAGAAATGTTCAAGCTCAGATTCTTAGTAAGGGTATGTGTAAAACAGAATCTATCATGAATAAATAAGGCATACCCAAAATGGCAAGGTAAATATATGAAAACACATTCCATGTAATTAATAACTTGAGCATAAAGAATAATACGACAAGAATAAATAATGATTAAATAATTCCATATAAATAATCACATGAGCTTGAAACTTATCCATGGATATCATAACTAATAAAATAACCTCATGGGCATTTGTAACTAATCTCACAATTAGGAAATTTATAATTCAAGACAACATGAACATACTGTCAAGGCCTCATTCCAAGACATCTTACATAAGCGGGTAAGGCCTTGACCAAAAACACAAACTAGTTTGTATCATGAGACCTACTGATGCATTGAGGGGATATAGCGGGCCCTACTTGTTACTTAATAATTCCAATTAATTCCTCATATGAATGTGGTGAATATAATCAAATAAAACATTCAAATTGAAAAATTTTCATATAAAATGTTTTTAATTTAAAAAATAAATTAACATAATAATAAACTATCCAAATTAATATGGTTAATATTATCAAAATAATATATCCCTAGTAAGTAATAATATTCACCAAAGATTTTTGACATAGATGAATATAATTTAAAAATATCACTAGAAAATTTCTTGGAGAAAATATCCTTTTTCACTTTGAAATCACTAATTTAAAGTATAAAATACTTCCCAAATATTGAGGAAAAAACTTTCTTTGAAAATAACCTTGTAAACTTGTAATTTATTCTTCAAACCAATGAGTGTTCATTATAGTAGGTAATTCTGTATATATCGTTAAAATAAATATTCCCTTCAGACTGTTGTAAAAAAATCAAAATGAACATCGTTTGGAAAATGAAAAAAACAAAGCCTTTAAAACATTAAAAAAAAACTAAAATATGGGTAAAAATAACTTTTAACAATCATAGGTGAATAATAAATACAGTTTTTGAAATATTTTTATAAAACATGGACATGGAAGAGAAGATATTTTTGATCGAAGAGCGAAATGAAGTCGATGTTCCTTAAAAAAATTCTTTATATGTCTTGAGTTATTAAAGAGTGGAAAATGAAGTAAAATTTTAATTCCCACAAATAAATATAGGATAATAAAATATATTGGTTTTATGATATAAAGATAAAATAATTCCCCCAATGGAGACTTAAATATAAACAACCTCGAACAATGATGAGATTATGAAATAAACCCTTACATTCAGTTTGAATTACTTCATATGTGTCCAAAACTAATGTATGATAAATATATATTTATTATAAATATATTCCAAAAAAATAATCATAACTATAATTCCATATATTTTTTTTATTATAATATTTTATCACCCTTTTATTAAAAATTCTTTGTTAAAATCACTCTTTTGAGTAATAACTGCTTCATTTTTCTGGTATGTTTTGGTTTTGTAGTTTAAAAAATTATACATTTATCATGGTTGAAAAATATCATTTTTTTGAACATGTTATAAATATAAAATATATTTATTATGTAAGTATTTAGAATAGTCCATAAAAGTTATAGATAGAAAAGTGAGTTGCACTATTCATGGAGATGGTAGGTCGTACGTACACATGAACGCTATTTTCATTTTTCAAGGATAAAAAAAAGAAAGGTAAATAATAATTAACCTTTATATAATAATTATTCTATCATATATATCATATATGTTCATTAAATATATTCTTATTACCATCTATGTCAAAATAAAATGAAAAATGAATCACATCGCTTTATGGAGGATGTTATCATTTTCCAACAGATTGGAAGGTAAGAAGGTATATGTGATATTATAATTACACAAGTATAATAATTTCATAAATATAATATATATACATTAAATAGATCATTATATCCATCCATTAGATGTGACGATTCAAAACGAATTACTTCGGTTCGTATGGCAGTAGTCCACTATACACATGATTGGAAGTTTCATTTCCCATTTGATGGAAGAGGAGATGAATATAGGTTATAAAATTAAAAAAATAATATCAAAGTATATGATATATTCTTGTGTTATTATATTGTAATTATTAATACATGTATTAAGGTGGTAAGAGAATAATTAAAAAGAAAGTTCTTAGTGAAGATAGTTACCTTCACTTAGAAAAACCTACTTTGGATCTCTTATTAAGGAACCTAGGGTTTGTTTTTTGGGAATAAAAGTAGATATAGAACATGGATAAGGATTTTTGGGAGAGATTATATAATGTTTTGGTTTATCTAAATGGATTAATTATTTTTAATAAGTTAGGGGAGGAGGTTCCCTTTTATAATTGAGGAGGAGTGACATTTTTACAAATACCCAAAACTATTCAACAATGGGAAGTCACTCTCTGCCTAAGTTCCTCTAAAATTGATAAATATTGGGTTTTAGGTAATTTAAGGTCGATAAAAACCTCTAAAATAATAAAATAATTTTTTTAAACATGTTATTCCCATAACCTCTAAGGTTACCAACTTTTACCATTTTAGTTTTCACAATGATAACTAGTTTTATTTATTTACATAGAAAATTTATCCTTTAATCCTAAAATAAATGAGTCTTATTAGATAATTTGGACCCACTGATTATAAATATTAAATAAAATTCATAAAATAAAATTTATATGTGTGTGAAAAATTAATTTTAACATAGGATCATGTAACGTGCAAAACCCCATTTTAACCATAATCAGGATAATTATTTTTTACTATCTTTACTATTAATTATGAATAAACATTAAATTGAAATTATTACATAATATTAATTATCATTACAAATATTTAATCCATTTTTATTAAATTAAATTCACATAAATTTCATAATTTAATTTAAAATTAAACCCACAAGCATAATGAAAATGCGGTTTTCTAAAGAAGAGTTTTAAAAATTGCACAAATGTTTTTATATAAAATTTTAATATAAAATAGATTCCAATACTATAAATTGAATTAATAATAATATAATAATATAATTTTAATTTTAATTTTAATTTTTTAAAAATAAAATTAAACCTTTTAATTTCTTTAAACTAAAATTTAATTTTCAATAAAAATCAGTATTTTTCAATATTCATCGGTAAAATAATATTTTCTGAAAAATTTCAAAAATCCACCCTAAGATAATTTTGAAATGTTTATTTTAAAAATGAACTTAATTTTTTCAATTTTTTTTTCTAAAATTGGTAAAATTAATTTTAAAATATGTGTGTAAAATGAAACAGAATAGCTTTTCAGAAAAAAATAATTTAAAGATAAAACATGATTTATTCTTATCTCATGCTTAAAAAATATATTATATGAATGATAAAACATTTGATTGAATAAATGATATATAAAATTCATTAAAATAATTCACCAATAATGCTTAATTTAATAAACACATTGAGAATAAAAAATAGTTTTTCAGAAAAAATTTTCTTTTACTTTCAAATGATTTTTATGATTTTTATTATTTATTGTCAATTGATAACCAATGAATTTATTTATAAATATGTAAACCATATAATTTTCATAAATTATTTATTCCTATTCATACACACTAATTTAAAGACTATTTTATAATGGTATACGATATTATAGTTCATTTAAACTTGGGGTTGCATATATCACATGATATCAAAGAGGTTAAATTTATTTAAAAATAAATATATCATAAAGTATCAGGGTTTTACATTCTTATCTCCTTAAAAAAAAAATTCATCCTTGAAATTTACATAATGTCACCTCATGAATATATTTGGTTAGTCATTCATAATAATTTATTTAGGTTCCCTCATGTCCTCTCCTATCTTATGATTTCTCTAAAGTACCTTTACCAGCTGAGTCATTCGATTCCTAAAAATTTGCGCTACTACAAAAAACGGGCAAGGGAAGCGCTACCCTTTTATCAACGCTAAAAAAAAGTGTTGATAAAAGGAAGCCATTATCAGCGCTAAAAAAAGTGCTGATAAAGGGGTACTTTTAATAGTGCTAAAAAAAGCACTGTTAAAAGTGACCCTTTATGAGCACTTTTTTTAGCGCTGATAAAGGCCCCCCCTTTATCAGCACTTTTTTAGCACTGTTAAAGGGGACCCCTTTATTAGCGCTTCTTTTCGTAGCACTAATAAAGGGGGGTTTTATTAGCGCTTTTTCCTACCGCTGATGAATTTTATGTTTCAAAAAAAATAATTTTTCATGAAAAATAATATATTGTTATATAAGTATATTTATATTGATATAAATATAATATATATTTTTTAAATATGTTTTAGATAAGTATAAATAGACTATTACATTTAATATATAATTTTTTTAATGAAAATGGATTTAAAATATTTTAAAAAATATAATTAATTAATAATTTTCTAATTATCATCAATTAAAAATCAATTAATAACAATTTGAAGACACAAAAAATCAAAAAAATAATAAAAGATCTAAAATAAGTTGAAAATGTAACTCAAACTTCAAATGACCATAACTTCTGATATGGGTGTCCGTTTGAGATCTAAAACATATCAAATCGAAGCCTGTGATGAACTCTATGCATTAATGAATGAAAAAAATGATTTGACCACATTTTTCAAGGCCAAAAAAGGCCCAGAAGGCCACCAAAACTGAGTTTTTAGTCAGGATACCCTGATTTGTTTACATTCAAACAAGTATAACTTCTGATCCAGATGTCTGTTTGGCCTGTACCACATATCATATCGAATATTGTTTCATTTTCTTTGATTTTACTAGATTTGGAGTTGAAAAAGGATTATGTATTATAAGTTATGGTCATTTTAACATTCTTTATCATTTCAAATACACACACATATATATGTATTTATTCGTAAATATATATATATGTGTGTGTGTGTGTGTGTGTCTGTGTGTGTGTTGTATATATGTATGTATGTATGTATTTATTTATTTATAAACACACATAAAAAACATATTTTATAAATGTATTCAAATCTAATCTTATAAATATATATTATTATACAAATAAATATATGGATAAAAAATTATAACTAAATATATATATATATAAATAAATATAAATATAAATTAATATACGAATAAATATATATATACTAATATATGAATAAATATATATGTATTAATATAACTAAATATATTTATATTAATATGAATCTATATTATTATATGAATAAATATAATTATATATATATAAATAAATATAAATATATATTAATATATGAATAAATATATATGTATTAATATAACTAAATATATTTATAATAATATAAATATATATTAATATACGAATGAATATAACTATATATATATATAAACAAATAGATATATTATTAAATAGAAAAAAAAAAGAAATGACTTAGTGGTAAAGGTGCAGGCGCGCAAGGGGAGGTCGCGAGTTCGAGTTCTGGTGGAAGCAAGAAGGTGTGCACGGGGGGCATATGTTGGACGTGCGGGCAAGGGCAGCACACGGGAGTGGTCCACCTAGCGATTATAAAGGGGGTCAAGCATTGTTAAAATCTCTCCCCGAATTATATATATATATATTTTATTTTTTTGACTTTTATCAGCGCTTTTTAAAAGCACTGATAAAAGGGGTCTTTTATCAGTAATTTTTTTAGTACCGATAAAAGACCCCTTTATCAGCGCTTTTCTGAGCACTTATAAAAGGGACCCCCTTTATCTTCGCCTCGATTAACAACGCTTTTCTTAGCACTGTTAATGCACTTTTCTAGCGCTGATAAAAGCCATATTTGTAGTAGTATTGTTATATAGTGTATTGAATCTTGAAAATATATTTATAGTAAGATAAATTAGGTTCCAATTCTATTTATTCATATGTGATTACATGAATTGGGTGTGGCATGTACTTCTTTAACAATGTTATATGAAACACATCATGTAATTTAGAGAGATTTAGTGTAATTTTCAAATGATAAGATAAAAATCCAAATATTTCAAGAATTTAAAAATGTTCGATATATTTGGGGATCAATTTTCCTTTCTTACAAAATCTTATAACACCCTTACATGGAGGTAACTTCAAGAAAACATGATATCCCACTTGAAATTCCAAATCTTTCCCCCAGTTATCAGCATAACTCCTTTTCCTTCTTTGAGATGATTTGATATGAGTTTTAATAGTACTTAACTTTTACATTGTCTCCTCAACAATTTTTAGGCCTATAAGATTCCCATCACCAACTTTATCCTAATAAGTTGGAGTATTACATCTCTTTCCATATAATGATTCATATGGTGCCATCTGAATACTTTAATGGAAGCAATTATTATAGGAAAACTCTACCAAAGGTAAATAATGACCCCACATACCTTGAAAGTCAAGATATCACAACCTAAAAATATATTTTAATGTTTAAATATTCCTTTTGAGCAATCTATTAGTTTGAGGGTGATAAGTGGTGCTCAAATAAATCTCATTATCATGATCCATTCCATAATTTTGATATAAATCATGGATTATGATTAGACACAATTTAAATAGGTGTTCCATGAAGTCTTATAAATTCATTAATATAGAGTTGTGAAAGTTGATAAAGAGGTAAATCTTCTATTATATCAAGGAAATAAGCATATTTGGTGGGATCAATTTCATCATTCTTTCTAGAAGTATTTTATAATCTAGTGACAAAGTCCATAGTGGTGTCATCCCATTTCCACATTAGAATAGATAAAGTTTACATGACTCCTCTAGGATGCTATCTCTCAGCCTCCACCTATTAGAAAACCAAAATTTTTGATACATAATCAGTAATTTACCACTTCATATTATCCCACAAAAAATGTTTCTTAAAATCTCTATAAATCTTGGTTCTATCAAGGATTATAGAGAAATTTGATCCACGAGCTTCATCCAACAATTTCCTCTTTAGTTCAGGTATAGATGTAACACACAGTTTCTTTACAAATTTCAGAACTCTATCCTCACAAATGAAGTCTTCCAATTTTATATCATTCATGGATTTAATTTTCTTTTGAAAATTATAATCATTATGATTATAAATTTTTATATTTCCTAACAAAGATTCTTTGGAAATAATTTGAAAAATAATTGATGTGTCCCCATCCTTAATAATTCCCATATCCATATTTACTAAATCTATAAACATAGTATCCATAAAGATCCTTATTTTAGTTAAAACTCCATGATCTTTTCTTCTTAATGTATCTACTACCTTATTTTCCTTCCATTTGTGGTAGTGTATTGAGAAATCATAATTGTTGAGTAGATCATGCCATAGCCTTTTCCTCAGGTTGATCTATTTAGATGGAAAGATTTATTTTAAGCTCTTATGATCTATATATATCTCACATATTTTACCATAGATATAATGTATGCATATATTCAAAGAAAATATTACAAATACCACCTCAAGATCATGGGTTAGATAATTTTGTTCATGAATCTTTAACCGTCTTGATTCATAGACAATAAATTTATCGTTATGAATAAGTAAACAACTAATTCCCTTCTTAGATTCCTCACTATATATCCCAAATCCATCATTTCTTGATGGTAGAGTCAAAATCAGAGAATTCCCCAATCTCTTCTTCAATTATTAAAAACATTCTTCATATTCCATTGTCTATATAAACTTAACTCCTTTACGAGTAATCTTGGATAATGGGTTAGCCAATCAGGAAAGTTTTTAAACAAATATTCCATAGTAATCCACCAAACCAATGAAACTACGCACCTCATTTATGTTTGTTGGAGTAAGCCATTCTTGGACTACCTTTTTATTCATAAGATCAACTGAGATTCCATACTTGAAGATAATATAGATAATAAAATATACTTTTTGAATCTAGAATCCACACCTTTTAAATATCCCATATAGATATTTTATTATAAGAGTCTTAATAATGATGTGAAAGTGATTATCATGGTTCTCATATCTCTTAGAATACACCAAGATATCATCAATAAATATCACAAAAAAATCCTTATGATATTCTTTTAATACATTGTTCATTAGATCTATAAATATAGATGTTGGATTATTTAATCCAAATGGTATTACTATAAACTCATACTTTATATACCTCATTGGAAATACTGTATTTGGAATATCTTACTTATTTAATCACAATTAATGATACCCATAATACAGGTAACTCTTGTGAAAAATATCAATCTCTATAAAGTTGATCAAATAAGTCATCAATTAAAGGTTTATGATACTTTTTATTTTTCCTAATAGAGTTGATTCCCTATAATCAAGGCATAACCCCATAGATCCATATTTATTCTAAATAAAAAGAATAAGGGACCCCAAAGGTGGGACACTAGGGCATATAAATCCCTCATCACACAACTCCTATAGTTGTTTCTTTAATTATACTCATTCCAAAATGGATATTCTATAAGAAGTATTTGATATTAGTTTTTCATTTAGGATTAAATCAATGGGAAACTAAACTTCATTCTCTAGTGGATGTCCTAAAAATTCCTTCAAAAATACATCAATGTATTCCTGTAAAATAAGTACATCCTCAATTTGATTATTACCTTTTCAATCTGTAGCTGGTGTCTACTCTTCTTCTTTATGGATCTCATTCATAAGAGCTACTGGGGGTTGATCTAGACGTGACATAGATGATGAATTATCCCATCTAATGATAACTAATTCTACATCTTCATCATGTATTATAATTTCATTCTCTTTGAAATATTTTTTTTCATCATATTTTAAAATCCAGTCCATACCAATGATTATATAAAAATAAACCATAGTTATAATAATGAATTCAATAAATATGGTGTTTTTATATTCCATAATGGGAAATGACTAACACATCCTAGTTAAGGTGATATTTACAATAAGAGTCTTGATGAATAACCCCCTTCTTATGGTGCTAGGGAAATGTCTAATTTTCTTAGAAAACCTTGAAGATATAAAAGAGTATAAAGATCCAGAATCAAATAAAAAATTATCTAAATTTTAGGATTTGATTAAAGTACCTACCACCACGTATTTAGTAAATTCAACCTCAGTTGTTATGATCTCATAATCTTGGCATTGATCACTTGGAATTTTCTAGGTAAAATTCCCTTGATGTGCGCGACAATCGTTTTCACAATGCCCCATCTCCTTATAGTTAAAGCATTATATATTTGAAGCTTCATTATTTCCCTTAAAATCATGAGCCTGATGGCATTTCTATCCACACTTATAGAAAACAACCATTCTCAGCAAGCATATACCATAGTTTTTCTTTCAAAATTTATTAAAAGTTTAAAATTCCACAATTTCCTTATTCCCTTTTTCCTTATTTCATTTTCTATAGTGTTCAACTTCCCTTTTAGTATCTCTACTTCTTATGAAGTCATAATAATTAGAGAATTATATCTTTATCTTAATGGTATATGATGCTATGTCCTCATATAATGAGAAGGTTTAGGATAATAGTTCCCTTCGAAGGATTGACCATATACCATCAAAGAAATAATCAATCTTACTCTTTGGATATTGTATATAGTCTGCAAAATTCCTTTCTAACCTTATAAATTTAGCTTCATACTTAAAAACATTTTTACTCTTCCTTTTGTCTCAAACTTAAGAATTTTTTTCCTATATATTCTCATTATCCACAAGGAAAATATTTTTCCAAGAAAAGTTACTTAAAATAATTCCATTCCATGATTTGTATTTCCTCCTCATCCTTGATGTTTTGAATCAATGGTCATTATTTATCCACATCCCCTGAGAGATGATAAATGGCCATGAAAAACCTTCTCCCTTTAATTATTTCTAAAAGAAAGGAATATATTCTCTAAAGAACTTATCAATTTATCATCTCAAAATAGATTTGTAGTCCCATTATATGATTGAGGTTTTTAATGCATAAAGCTGTATATCTTTGCTACACCACATTATGGATCAATATGCTTCTTTATATGGGAATGGTTATTAGATATAATCAGACTTAGATACCCCAATATAGTTATAATGTTTCATCTCCAGCTGCATCTATGTCTCCGGCTTCATTATCATGCCTAGGAGGAAAATACCTACATTTATTACATGAATTTATATAGTATCCATCCCTTCCAATAGGCACCATTTCGAAACAATAGAATAAAATGAATAAAATCATAGCATTATGAATCATAATGTATAATTTCAAAAATAGGTAAGTACTTAATATAAATTGAAAAATTTATGCATTGTTAATATCAGAATTATAAACTTGGTATATTTGGGAATATTCACAATTCATAAAAATATTTTTAAATTGTTTATAATAGTTTGTAATGAAAATGTGAATTATCCCAAGAATATACCATGAGAGTTTCAAAATAGGTGTGTTGAATGACTTGTTTTTGTTCACTAAGTGATGACTGAGTCAAATCATAATGTTCAATTTTTAGAGTTATTACCCCTAGGTAAATATATGCCAGAGCCACATACACTTGTAATATCTGATAGGGATGCATTTCTAGGAAAACTACATAATAAATAACTTACCAAAACTTTAGGATATTATCCTATACTTAGACTTATCCTCAAATTTAGTCTTAGGGATATATTCCATAATCTATTTTTTCCTAAATATAGGTCCCAAGGTTTCTAATAAACTTTCTCAAATACAAACTATAAAGGTCCTAACCCTAGTAACCTAGAGTCAATGGTTACTTTATTACATTGACACTAGATATAAAGAATCAGATCCCAAAGTACCAAATAGATTAGTATTCTTGGAAAACTAGATACATACTTGAAATCTCACATTACAATTGAAACTTAAAATACATCATAGTATTTTCTTTGAGAACACAACTATTATCTTTAGAATATCCCTACATATCAATCATAATACACTTCTTGGCATCCTGGGAAAATTAAACATAATAAAGGGGTAAGATTATATGATCAGTAAGTTTATGAGTATAACAAAAACAATTATGAATAAGTAAGGCATAATCTAAATGGAAAGGTAAATATATAAAAAATTCCATTTAATAAATAACTTGATAATGAACAATAACATGAAATAAATAAATGATGATAAAATAATGCATTATAAATAATCACATAAGCTTGAAACTTATCCATGTATGTCATAACTAACCAAATAATCACATGTAAATTAGTAACTAATCTCGTAACGAGAAAATGAATAACGCCAGACACCATAAACATACTGTCAAGGCCTCATTAGAAGAGATATTACATAAATAGATAAGTCCATGGCCAAAAACCCAAACTAGTTTGTCTCATGAGACTTACCAATGCATAAAGGGGATATAAAAGACCCCACCTATCACTTACAAAGTCCAGCGAATTATTTATATGAAAGGGGTTAAACATAATCAACAGAAACATTTGTATTGAAAAAATAGCTTTCCAAATGTTAATAATTTTCCCAATTAATAAATATAATCATAAACTATCTAGAGTAATATGGATAATGGTATAAAAAAAGTACATCCATAGTAAGGCATAATATTCACCAAATATTTTTTACATAGATAAATATAATTTCAAAAGATTATTGGAAAATTTATTGGGGAAAATACCATTTTCACATTGAAATCACTTATTTAAAGTATAATATACTTCCAAAATGTTGAGTAAATTTTTTTATTTAAAATAAACTTTTAAACTTTTATTGCAATATTTAAATAAATGAGTGTTCATGGTGAAGGGTAATTCCCTACATGCTGTTAAAATTAACACCCCCTTACACTATTGTAAAAAGTTCAAAAAGAACCCCATTCAGAAAATGAAAAATTATTACCTTTAAAACATTTTTTAAAAATGAAAAACATGGGTAAAAATGAATTTTAATAATTATCGGATAATAACAAAAACATTTTTGAAAACATTTTTATAAAAAATGGACATGGAATAGAAAAGATTTTTGACTGAAGAGAGAAATTAGGTCGATTTTCCTTAAAAACATTTCTTCGATATCTTGAGTTTTTAAAGAGTTGAAAATGATATAAAATTTAAATTTCCTTAAATAAATATAGTATAAGAATATATATTAGTTTTAATATTGAAATATAAAAAAATTTCCCCAATGCAAACTTAAACATAAACAACCCCGAATAATGAGAGATTGTGAAATAAACCCTTACCTTCAGTTTGAATTAAATTATATGTGTAAAAAATTCTTGTATAATAAATATATATTTATTAAAAATATGTTATAGACAAATAATAATATATATAATACCATATATGATTTACTTATAATCTTTTTTCACCTGTTTATTAATAATTCTTTGTTAAAATCACTATTTTGGGTAATAACTACTTTTTTTTTGTGTATTTTTTTGGGTTGGTAGTTTCAATCTGTATAATTTGATCAAGGTATAATAATGTAAAAAATATTAACAATGATATAAATATAAAAATTCTCATTATATAATTAATTATAAAATCATATAAAAATTAGAGATAGAAAAGTGAGTTACACCGTTCATGGAGAAGATAGGTCGTACGTATGCATGAACAATGTTTTCATTTTTTGACAGATGGAATAAAATAAAGGTAAATAATAATTCAAATATATAGAATCATTATTATATAATATAAATTTTATATTTTTATCAAATCCATACTTATTACCATCCATGTCAAAATAAAATGAAAAATGAATGACATCACTTTGTGGAAGCGGTAGTCCACACGTACACACAAGTGACATTATCATTATCCCGTAGATTGGAAGTTAAGAAGTTAGATGTGATATTATAATTAAATATGTATAATTATGTCATAAATATCATATAAATAAATTAAATCCATCATTATATATAGTCGTGAGATGTGGTGATGGAAAACGAATTACATCGGTTCATGAGGCAGTAGTCCACCGTACACACAATTAGATATTTCATTTCCCATTTTATGAAAGAGGATATTGATATAGGTTATAAAATAAATATAATAATATCTCACTATATGGTAGATACTAGTTTTATTATATTTTAATTATTAATACATGAATGAAGGTGGTAAGAGAATAAGTAAAAAGAATGATCTTAGTGAAGATAATTACCTTCACTTAGAAAAACCGCATTTGGATCTCTTATTAAGGACACTAGGGTTGGTATTTTGGGAAGAGAAGTAGTATATAAAAATTGTTTAAGGATATTGGTTAGATATTTTGGTATGTTTTGGTCGATCTAAATGTCTTAATATGTGTGAATACGTGAGGGGAGGATGTTCCATTTTATAATTGAGGTGGAGTGACATTTTTGTAAATACTCAAAACTCTTCAATAATTTGGAGTTAATCTCAACCAAAGTTTATAAAAAATTGATAAGTAATGTAGTTTATGGAATTTAAGTTTGATATTTACCTAAAATAAAACATGTTTTAAATATTTTATTCCATGAACCACTAAGGTAACCCACTTTCACCATTTTAGATTTCATGAGGGTAATTAGTTTTTTTATTTACCTAGGTAATTTATCCTCTAAGACTAAAATAAAAGTGACTTATTAGATTAATTGTACCCAATAATTATAAATGTAAAATAAAATTTATAAAATAAATTTCCTATGTGTGCATAAAATTAATTTTAACACAGATGCTTGTAACACGCAAAACCCTGTTTTAACCTTAATCGTGTTAATTAATTTTTACTATATTTACTATTAATTATGACTAAAAATTACATTGAAATTATTATAAAATATTAATTATTATTATTTCTAATATTTAATATATTTTATATAATTAAATTTACATAATTTTTGGAATTTAATTTAAAATTAAACCCGCAAGCATGATGAAAATACGGTTTTCCAAAGAAGAGTTTTCTTAAGTACAAAAATATTTTATACCAATTTAAACATAAAAATAATTCCAATGATATAAATTTAATTTATTATAATATAATTGATCCAATTTTACTTTTAAAACAATTAAAAAAATATATCTTTTTAAATGCTCTAAATAAAAAGGTAGTTTTCAATAAAAATCAGTATTTTCACTATTCGTCCAAAAAACATTATTTTCCAAAACTTATCAAAAATCAACTTTAAGTTAATTTGGACATATTTATTTCAAAAATTAAGATAATTATTTCAATTATATTTTCTAAAATAGGTAAAATTAATTTTAAAATAAGTGAACAAAACATGAGAGAACCTCATTTTTGGAAAAATACAGTTTTTAATCCTAAAACTAGATTTATTTTTATCCCATGCTTAGAAAAAATATTTTATGAATAATAAAACATTTGATTGAATAAATAATATAGAAGTTTTATTAAAATAATTCACCAATATTTCTTAATTTAATAAGTACATTTTTTTTATAAAAATAGTTTAAAAAAAACATTTCTTTTACTTTCAAATGATTAATATTACAATTTTTAATTTTAATAAATTGATAACCAATGAATTTATTTATACATGTTTAAACCATATAATTTTAATAATTTATTTATTCCTATTAGTACCTTCAAATATAATGGCTAGGTTATAATGGTATACCATATTATGGTTCATTTTGACTCAGGGTTTCATGTATCACATGCTATTAAAGAGGTTAAATTTATTTGAATAGAAATATATCATAAAGTCTTAGGGTGTTACCATAATTGAATAGTCACCCATTGCATGAAAAATAGGTTTAACTACACACCTAGTTTGAAACCCCCAAGGGATATGATTTGGATAATAAAATTCTCTTCAGAACCATTATGTATCATTTATCATGTTAAGTAATTAGGATAATAAGTATGATAGAACCCAACTAGAAGAAACTTATATTGAACTAAGAGCTATTTAAGTTTAACTGAAAGATAATTTGATGGTTTTAAAGTGTAAAGAAATTTCAATGCTGATTTTTCATGAGATCATTTATGATAATTCTATTATGATGTTAATTTTCTATTACTCATGATTAAATCCTGTTGGTTTTACTAATGGATGAATCCTTAAAGAACCAAGTTAAGAATGGATTACATGGATAATGAAAAGACAATCCCAACTAACAACATAAAGGGATATGATCTGGATTTATAAAACTTATAATTATACTAAACAAGAAATCAATAATTATTATCATGGAAATAAAATTAGTTGAGTTTCCCATCACACTAATGAAGGGAAGGAAAAACTGTAATGGAAGTTCAGGTGAAAAAGATGATGCAGGAAAGAAAATTCAAGTTCTTACATGTCAAAAATGTGGTAAGAGGCAACCTGTGGAATATCTCAAAGGAACCAGAAGATGTTTTATCTGTGGTAAATTAGGATATCAAGAAATACATTATTGGTGAAAAAATAATAGTTTAGTCAACACAATGGAGGGAAATAATGTTCATCCTAAGGTACTTTGGATAGTTCGATGTATAAAATGTTAACAACTTAGGCATTATCCTGGTCAATGTCCTAATATAAGAGCTAATAAGGATTACAAGTATCAAAAAATTCCAAGGAAAAGGGAACAAGAGAATGCTTATACTGCCACAACTATTTAAGAGACTTCCAGAAATGATGTGGAGTGAGGAACATCAACCATCCATTCAATAACTACGAGTGTTGTATTTTATCCTTATTCTACCCACACCTTTATACATAGAATGTATTCTAAGGACCTAAAATCATTACCTATATGAATAGATATTAAAAAAAAATTTAGTGGTATAATTATTTTATCCCATGTTTATGTTTATAGAAATGTTATTTGTACAAATCATATTACCCATCCTTTAGATAAATTTAATATGATTTTGGAAATGGATTAGTTCTCTCCACTTAGTAGAAAACTATTTGGAATTAGGAGATAAAATTTCATATCAATCTATGATAGTATATAAACAAAATTATGATTATGAACACAATTTATAAGGAAACTATATAATGTGGGTATTGATACTAAATAATGATAGACTCTTAGATTAAATGGATAGAGAAGAGCACAACATTAGAGTTAATCCTATTCTAAAGAGAATTATATATTTCAGATTTTTTAAAGTTTATATATCTCTAGAAATTATAACCAAAGTCATGTTTATATTTTAGACAACCTTATATATTTCTATTTTTAAGTGATAATTAAAAAGTTGAGGACACAATTTATTTGAAGGGGGAGAATATAACACCTTGGGATTTATGAATATATTTTTATAAATTAATACTATATTTGATATATTTCTCCACATGAAACATCAAACTAAAATAATTCATGACAATTTAGGTGAATATTATTAATAAAATCTAATAATAATAAAACCTATTGTGAATAAAAATATTATAATTAATTAGTAATTCATAAAAAATAGGATTAAGAACATCTAGAGTTTTAAAAGGGAAATTCAAATAAAATCAAATTTTATTTATATATTATATTTTCATCTAAAAGATAAATTTATAGATTTTATAATTATAATTTTTTAAAATTAATTTAATTTTTTAATTCATAATATCAAAAATTTTCTTCATATGAATTTTTGATATTTTTTTTAAAATAATTGATTTTTAGGTGAATAGTAAAAAATACTAATTTTACTAATAACATATATTTTATGATGTTATCATAATACCATAATGAATTAAATTTTTTTCAAACCTTTTATATATACTATTTATAAATTAAAAATAAATCATTTTAAAATACCATGTTTAATTTATTAAACCCATTTGTAATATTTTGGAAACATAACCAATATTTTACTCTAACAACACTTTTTATTTGATTATATTAAAAATTAGTTGTTATCACTTGAAGAAATTAAATCTATAAAAATGGATTTCATATTTAATTTCAATATGAAAATATTATTTAATAAGGTAAATTTCATTTTTAGGCATAAAAATATGATTACTAAGATTAAAGTTAATTACAATGATAATTGTGAAATTGTTATTTTCAAAGATTTGTTTTATTAATATTATTTAATTTTTATATAATCAATTAAATTTAAATTTCTTAAATAATAAATATAATATGATTTTTAAACACAAATATAATTATATTAACACTCATTTAATTTCTAACCAATTTTATTTAAGATTAAGAACATATAATGATTAAAACATAATTTTTTTTATAAAAATCAGTTTTTAATATATATACAATGTCTTAATTTAAAAGTTAATTTTCTGATATTTAAAAATTTAATTAGATTAAATTAATATTTAATTTTGGTTAAAATTACCCAAATTTATAAATAATAGTTCATTTTATATTTTTTTAACACATATATTACTAAGTTAAAAAACTAGTTACTTAAATACAAAAAATTGTAAAATGTAAAAATATAATGGTAAATGACTTGAAACAGATTTAAAACATGTGTGGAAATTTATAATTAAGGATTTATCAACCTTATATCACCCAAAACTCCATTATTTCTCACTTTTGGAATAATTTACCCATGAATAGTATCATTCCATTGTTTGAAAATAATGTTTGTTCAGAAAAGTGCAATTTTCTTTACTTATAAAATGGGGTCACTTCCACCCTATCTAGTTACACATAACCTTAAAATTTTCCTTGAATAACTAAATTTTTTTCATCCAATACAATTCTATTACACTTCCTAAATTTGATGGTCACCATATGTTTTCTTAATACCTTTATTTCTAAGGAGAATTTAAATAGAAAGTTCAAGTTCCCAAAGTGAGTATTACTTAATACTTAAAGTTTTCATATTATTATTTCCCTTCCAAAACTATCCTAAAAATAATTATTTAATGACCTATGTATCATTTTCATATTAAATTTTTATTATATTATTATAAAAATTATTATTTTCTTATTTAAATCCACTTAGAAAAAAAGAACGCTGATTGTGCATTTGTGCGGACTACCACCTCCACAAAGCTACATCTTCCATTTTTCAAAACCACCTCAATTCACTTGTTATAAGGGAAAAATTGAAGAATAAATGTGATATATATAATTTAATTATGATTATGAAGATATAAATTATAATCTACCCTCATTCCCTTTAATTCTTTGGGAAATGAAAATGTTAACCATGAGTTGTGCAGATCACCGCCTTCACAAAGTATTGTTTTTCATTTTTTATCGTGATTTTTTTATAAAAAAAGTTAAAATATGATTCATAAAATTAAAAAAATATAAATAATATCATTATTATTCTTTTATAATCATATTATACACTTCCTTAACTAACACACTCATTTTTATGCAAATTTTTTAGAAATTTTTGATGATTTTTAAAAGATTTTTAATGTGTACTCCCATAAAATTAAATTTTTATTCAAAAAAGTATTTTATAATAAAAAATTAAAATTAATATAAATTAATAAATATTGGTTGAGTTTTGGATATTTATTTTCAGTTATAAAATTTTGGATATTATTTTATAAGTGAATTTGAAATCTTTCTAATTCACATTTTTTCCAGAGGTTTGTAAAAAAATAGTCCAACTTAGTCATCCCTCAATATAAGGGCCTACATTCCACATAGGCAGTCCAGAAGGGGCCACTTTACCATTCAAGCTTCTGGTAGGGCCATCACAAGTGGCAGGTCTACACAGGGGATCAGGCCTATGCAGAGGATTGTAGGGAGGATCCTGTGGGGTGTATAGCTGGGCCAAGGCCTAGGTGTGCAAGTGTGTGATGGTCAAGCCCACACAACTATAGAAGAAAAGTCTCACCAAGATGGGGTATCCCATGATGGTGGTGTGGGTTCTATTTCCCCCATCCGACTTCACTTCCACTAAGATGTGACTAGTTAATACTTAGAATGTCATAGAGCACTGTCTCATTTCTGATGTGGGACAATTTCATTCATGCATTGTTCATCATTTAAAGAAAGGATAAATCTTTGCACCACAACATGCTCTCTCACATAATAAACTCCCTTCCACTACCATTTTCCACGCATCTCCTACATCCACAATCGTCACCATCTTCAAACACTAGAGAAATTCCCTGGACGACCACTAAAACCTAGAGCTCATGCAATTTCTCTATACTGAAGCTTGGTAAAATCAATGATCTTATCTAGGATCTCATCTGAGAACCATGAAGATCTTTTGAGGAAGAATACTTCCATGTATCCAGGTATGATTATTTGAGCTCCCTTCGGTCACTATGAAAGATATAGGGTTTTTTGAAGAAGAACTTACAAAGAAGATCACCACCATGGATATACTTTAAAGCCTCAAAAGACCACCTTGAAGGAGATATTGACCCATTCAGATTCTATGAAGGCTGGATAGGGGTTGATAATGTATTATGCCATGGTGGAGGCCCTACCACTCACCCAAAGATGAATGGATGTGATCTACTATCTTCTCAATGGTAGATCTGGAGGATCTCATCACCACTACCACTGCTCTCCACTACTGCTACATCTCAAAAAATACTACCAAATTCCCCATATAACCCATGTACACCATGCATGATAGAGCTACTATCGTGTGTTCCTCCAAGTAGGAGACTGAGGAATTGGTTCTTTTCTTGAACCATTGTTGATACTTTCACACAACCATGCGACCCATGTACAATCCATGCTCGAAGAGGAGTGCAATCTAGCAACTATGAAGGCCAAATCACTTTAGGAGGTATGCTAAGTAAATATCAACAAAAAAGTGAATAATTATGACCTATATAGGACATGATTATATTATTAAGTAGATTCAATAGTGTTCGACTACCAATGGTGGATGTGATATATCGTTAATCCAGTAGTATATGTTATCTATCATTTAGCTAGTGTTATATGTGATCCAATTTCATGATAGTGGTAGATTTACAATGGTATATTCTATTGGGACCACTTTGTGTATAAGGTTGTATTTGTTGTCAATTTCTATCAATGAAGATCAAAATGACGGATATTAAGAAAAACTCTAATGAAATGGAGGAATGGTGAGGTATCATCCATCCGAGGATGATTGAATAAAAACATCATGCAATTATTCATGATTTCATGAGAACTATGAAATAACTTACTTGAAGAATAGAATCATATGATTTTCATGAAGTATAGAATGATGGTTTAATAAGAAGAGAGAGTGTGGAAGGGCTTGTAATTATGATATGGCTATGAATTTCACATTGTATCTAAATTAGATGATGATTTTATGATTTTTATTTCACAAATATCATAAGTCAAGAGAACCAATGATGCAATCCTTATTGGAAGGAAATATACTGGTGGATGACAGGGAAGCTATAGTACTTTCCATGGAAACTCTGAAGATTCTAAAGCTGATCTATAAATGGATATATATCATGGTAGTGGAGTTTGTGATGAAATAAGAAGAGTTTTTGAAGAAGGAGAATCACAGAAAATAAGAATAAAGGCTATGGCCGAAGCATATATTGAAGGTGGAGCTGTTCTCCAGTGTTTGCCAAATTTTTGGGCCTGCAAATCAGAATATGAAAGACACATGTTTTTGGTAGATAAAGTTGGGCGATACGTTCAAGGGGGTTTTCATGCGCAATTGATGTTTCAAGATCAGAACATCGAAATTTGGAAAAGGCATGAAGTGTGTGAAAAATTGGGCAAAGTGCGCGAAAAAGGAGGCTGTATGGAATATTGGTTTTGCGCACAATATGGAATGCTGTTTACAATTTTGTGTGAAATTGGTGTTTTAAGATCATCACTTCAATATTTGGAAAAGGAAATAGGTGTGCGAAAAACCATAGCTGTGCGCAAAAAAATGGGGATGTGCGCGGAAAAATTTTGTGTGCGAAATAACTGGTTGAGCTTTTTAATGAAAACAGTGCCTCAAATCAGAAATACTGAAAATAAGAAAAGGTAAGAGGTGCTTAAAAAATTTGAGATGTTAATGCAATGTTCGCGGAACATCAGACTTGTGCATGTAAAATTGGTTGTGCACAAAATGTGGGTTTGAGGTTTTATGCGCAAGGGGTGCCTCAGGATCAGAAAGTAGAAAATTGAAAAAGGCATAATGTGTGTGAAATAATCTAGGATGTGTGCAAAATTGGAAGTCGGTGCACGAAATACCAGTTTGACGTTTTACGCACAAGGGATGATTCACGTTTAGAATGCTGAATAATGGAAAAGTCATGAGGTGCGCGAAAAATCTAGGTGGAGTGTGAAAATAAATGAAGGTGCGCATAATATAAAGAAGTGAGAGACAATTTTATGTGCAGGAAGGGGTTTTAAGCGTAGGGTAAAAAACACCTATAAATAGGAGGTAAACCCATCTCATTTGGAGAGGCTCGACACTTAGACAAACCCCGAGCTCTGATGCACGAAAAATTGAATTATATATTGGTGCGTGAAAAGAAGAAGTGTTGCGTAAAAATGAAAGTGTTGCACGAAAAAGGGAAGTTTTGCACCAAAAATAAGAGTTGCATGAAAAACCTTTTTCATGCCAAATGGTGTTTTTACACGCAAGGCTTGAATTTTATGCGAAAGATACTTGGAAGAGTGTGAAAAAAATTTAGGGGTTCCATAGGCCTTTGATAGGTTCTTAGCACTCTCAAAGCGGCTTCGCGAATAAGGAAAAACTGTGAACCATTCGACTTTATGAAGAGAAGTAGTACTGAACACAAATGACTAGTGTTTAAAACCCTCAATGTTCTTTGAGAAGAGAAGAAGAATGACAAGTAAAACTAAACTCATATCTTAAATAAAATAAGGAAGTATACCGATACACTTAGGTGTTGGTATTGGGAATTAAAGGAAGAGAAGAAGGAGAAGAACAGAGTGTGCCCAACTGAAGATTGTGAATTATTCAAGGCAGTACAATTGTGATGATGCTTTGAGTATCCAGTTTATGTGTTCAGTGCTTTCAAGTGCATCAATCCAGGATTTTGATGTAAGTAGTGTCTCATGATGGACTGATAAAAAGACTTCAATGAAAATCTATTGAAGATACCTTCACATCTATAAACTGAGTGGGACTTCACCCAAGGCAGTGAGCCAGGGGGAGTCAATGGGAGTGACCCGAGGGATACAGTGAGCTATCCCTAAACCTTTGTAAAGGTAGTGAGCCTGGGACAGAGTGACTGTTCCCAAACCATTGTAATCCATAGCTGGTGAAGATTAGTAGAATTTGGTATGACTGAAAACTTGTCGGCGTATGCTCCTTGGACGTAGCCCTTAGTGGTGAACCAAGTAAAAAGTGTTGTGTTGTCGTTCTGTGTGTTTTAATTACTGCACATATCCATCATATAGGTTTAAAACAAGTTCCTACCGATGTGGGAACATGATCCATAAAAGAAGAGAAAAATTTGACACCCTGATTCACCCCCCCTCTCAGGGTGGTCTAGGGTCCTTTAGATTTTACTATCGTCACAATGGAATTGCATCTTAGAGCCATAATTTGGAAACACTAGGGAATTTAGAAAATTAAATGTAGAATATATTTAAAAAGTTACATTCAATGTATAAAAGACATAGAAATATAAAAATGAGTGAGATAAAGTGTTTACCTCCCTCCATAAATTCAAATATTCTATGTCACTAGAGAAGGATCAAAGGGTCAAATTCTTGGGAGTGGATTGCTACTAGATTTTCTATTTTTACTATTTTTATTTTTTCTTAGAATTTATTATGATTTATAAACCTTCTACCTCCATTGTTTCACTTTTAATATAGGGGTATAACCTTTTATGGTTGGGTTAAGGGGAGGTGACCATGTGTGATACTTGATTCCTAGTTTTATCAAATTATTTCAATCTCTTTTTATTTTTTAAATTTTTTAGAATTATTGATTCAGAATCTTAATTTGATACAATTGTGTTTTTATTTTAAATATGAATATTTAAAATTTCATTGATTAAGAAATTTTTTATCCCTTTTCTTTATTTTGGATCTCACTGTTTTGGTGATATATATTCAAGTAAATAAGTGTTTGGTGATTACTAAACATGTGTGGAATAAATAGTGAACTAATTTGGACACTTGGGACACTAAATCCTAATCAAGGGTGAATACAAAGAAACTATTGTTAATCCATTCATTAAACCAATTAATATAGAAAAAATATCAATTTTTAAAGGACCATGATAGTATTGAAACATGGAATTCAAGCCTGAATCTAATCAATTTTCTCTCATCTAAATTTCATAAACCATGTTTCCTTACTTCTTAGTCATTGAAATACTGTTCTTTTATTTACATTTTACACTCATGAAAACTTTTTTTAAACACTAACATCTGGATATGACTTTGGTAACTTCTACCACTACACCCTTAAGGATAATTAAATGGATTTTTAAAAACCCAATGACTGGTGAATGTCAAAACTTGGCACTATTTTCAGGGTGTATGATCAAATCAAACCCCTAACTTGAATGACTTTGACCTAAAATGATGAACTTCTTGTTCTTAACCTTGAGATAGATTTGTTTTTTCAAAATTATCTTAGGACTATAAATCTTGAAAACCACTTTGAAAAAATCAAATTAGAAGACTCAAGTGAAACATAAAGTGCCCACTATGAGCCAAAAACCATGACAATTAAACAAAAACAAACCCTAAGAGATCTTTGTGCCCCATAATTTTCTAACTAAAACAATCAATTAACCATTCTTGTGAAAAAAATTATTTTTAACTATGAGTTAATATGATTCCTATATTACCCAAGTTTCATGGCCTTATAGGAGAAGACCCGAACTAACACATTCAATAGTTAAACTATGTTTGTTCATTCTTCAAGATAATAGGATTTTCTATGGAGTAATTAAAGTGGAGGGGATTCCAATTTTCACTTAAGGGAGATTCAAAAGAGTGGTTGTAAATCCTATAACTTAGATAGATCCATAAATGTCATTATATTTAAATAATATTCATGCAAATATTATTCATAGACACTCAGATCAACACAATAACGAATAAGATTAATGATACCAGATAATAAAATGGAGAAACCATCTAATAATATTGGGAAAGATTAAAAAATCTATTTGCAAGATACCCTCATCAATATCTATAAGATCATCAAATCCTAGTCTTATTCTACCATGTGATGATGGATAACAAGAGAAACCTCTTAGATGTATCATCCAATGAATCTTTGATTGATAAGACACCCATGGAAGATATGATCCTAATTTAGAATATAGAACATAATTCAAAATAGTTTGGAATATTAGGTATCAAAATAAGAGGTATCTATGAAGTATAAACTTTTGACACATCACCATTAATTGAAACTGAACTTGAAGAATTTACAAGACTATTAAAATATATGGATGTGAAATAAGTTAATGAATAACCTTCCCTACCTCTATTATGTGGTTTGTTTTCATCATCCCATCACTTCACTGATCAACATACTAAATTAGAGGGTATGGAGAGCTGTGTAACCACATTACATCCAATAAAGCTTCAACAAAACGAACCACATAGAGAAGGGTAAGACCAATAAGGATTTAGAGGTCAAAAAATTCAAGAAAAATCCCCATTCCTGTAACATTTCTATAATCCAACACCTTTCAAACAACAACAATACCGATAACTTGCCTATCAACCACTTAATTTTCAACAAAAATTCTACAGACAACCCTCATCTTGTGCACCACCAGTCGAGTAAAGGTAAGGAACGAAGATCGAGGAGTTGAAAAATAGAGTGAAGGATTTATCAAATAAACTTGAGTATCTCATTGACATTGTATCCAAAAACCTAGGTAAACATCCATATTAGACAATCCCAAAACCAAAGGATAGTGTAAGAATGATCATAAAATTGAGTGGAAAGGAGATTAATCCATCAAGACCTAAGGAAGCTCAGGCACTTCTATATGAAGTGGAGTTCGGGAATTCTAGAAATTCTAGATAAATTATGGAGGAGGAAGTCACTCTACTTGGATAAGAAGATAAGAAGATTAAGGAAATAACCAAGATAATATTTAGTAAGGAAAGACCTGAAACTTTATTACAAAGGAAACAAAGGGGGAATAAATACTTCCCCCTTCAATTACCTTTCTTGTTTATATAATATAAGAAGTTTTAGTAGAATCAACTTCAATGAGAGATCCACAAGACATTTTAAAAGGCTTAAATTAACACACCTCTCTTGGAATCTATATAAAAGATTCCCAAATATGCTAAATTCCTTAAAGAAATTTATACCAAAAGAAATAGGATTAGTGAGAATGATATTATCACTATGGGTAGAAGTATTTCATACATGATCACACCAAAATTATCAAAACAAAGTCAAGATCTAGGTACATTGTCTATTCCCTTAACTATTAGTTCTTTTGATTTTTTTGATGCCTTGTATGATCTTTATTCTTCCATTAATTTCATGTCTAACTGTATATTTTCATCTTTGAAAATTGGAAAATGAAATTCCACAAGAGGGATTATCCAATTGGAAAACAGATCCACTTTCTTTCTATATAGAGTTTTGGAGGATGTGCTAGTGGGAGTTGAATGACTAGTTTTCACAGTAGACTTTTATGTGATAACCATGGGTGAAGATAAATAATAGAGAAATTAACCCATTATTTTTGGAAGAAAATTCTTAAATATGGCCAAGAAAATCATTAATGTACATAAAGGAAACCTAAACATAGATCTGGTAGACAATAAGGTTTACTTAAATGTTATTGACTCTAAGGTAAACCCTTCAAACAATCATTCATTATTTATAATTTTCCATGAATAAAGTATTGATACTATTGAATAATCATGTATTATTATAAAATTTTTATCCTTAAGAGATAAAATTTCTTTTTAAAATACTAAGTAACATGTGAGTACTAAAAAATATGAAAATTATTCTCAAGAAAAAATAACATTTGAATTATTTGATAAATTTCTTGAAGAAATTGATATGATACCATTTGCTATAGAGATTCAAGATTTTAAAGTAGGAAATTTGAATTCAATATCATATCTGGATATATCCACAAATCTATAATTAAAAACATCCCCTTTTAAATTAAAATATTTGTATTTTATAGAAGGCGAAAAAATATCTGTGATCATAGGTAACAACCTATCTCGAGACCAAAAGACAATTTTAATTGACCTATTGAAAAGAAAAATCCATGCCATATGGTGGAGCCATAAAAAAATCCCTAGATTTGAACCCATGGTAATTTCCCATAAAAAGTTTTTAGAGGGGTACTCTCAACATGTTAGGGAAAACCATAGAATACTTAACCCCACAATTATAGAAGTTTTTAAAAAATTGATTGAAAACATGTTGGCATTCGATATAATATACCCAATTTTAACTCACAATGGGCCAGCTCCAACAATGGGGTTACCAAGAAAACTTGTTTGATAATAGTAAAAAATTAGAATAATGAATTAATCACCATGAGAGTTAAGAATAGTTGGAGGGTGTGAATTGACTATAGAATGCTGAACCAAATAACCTGAAAGGACCATTTCCCCACCCCATTCATAGAACATTTTCTAGAATGGTTAGAAGGTAAGACAAAATATTGTTTATTGGATAGATTTTATGGATATTTTTAGGTATAAATTTCCCCATAAGACCAAGAGAATAAAATATTCATCTTATCTTTATGTCCATTTGCTTACAAAAGTATTCCTATCATATTATGCAATGCTTCGGGTACATTTCATTGGTTCATGGTAAGCATTTTCTTAGATCATATTGAGGACTTCATAGAGGAATTTCTCGATGAATTTACTGTATTTTGAGACTCCTTTAAACATTTCTTAGAGAACCTTATTTTTTTATAACATGTATTGAGAAAAATCTTGTTTTTAACTTTGATAAGTGTCACTTTATGGTAGAAAAAGGGATAGTGTTGGGTCATATCACATTGCAAAAAGGCATTGTGGTGGATAAGTATAAAGTTAAAGAAATAAATCATTTACCATAACCAACATGTGTGATAGATATTAGATCATTTTTGGGCTATGTTCGATTTTAAAAAAGATTCATTAAGGGTTTTTGATTTTGATGAATGGGAATACCATTGAAAGATCCTTAAAAAATTCTTGAGGAAAATAATCTTTAAACATTACAAAGTGTCCCATACCCCATTGAAACATTTGAATCATAATAATCATCAATTAACAACATTAAATAAAACTTATAATGTCATGAGAGTTAGTATATTCATGATATAACATGTCAAAGGAAAGTATATACACCATATAAAAGTGAATTGTTTCATAACAACAAGTAAGTCTCAATGTAATGTAAATTGAGATGAAATCCCTTACCTTGAGTCTTAATTTTCATGGGTGTATTTATATTACTATGTAATAAACTTATCTTAATAATTTAATTTCTTCAATTTTTTTTAAAGTTTATCATTAATTTCATTTAATTTATTACAATTTTGTAAATAACTACTTAAACAATTAAGTTTACATTGGGTGTTTTGACAAAATTCAGTTCATGTGTTATAATGAATTTGGTAGGTCGACTATGGTCAAAGAGGTCATTATATAAACATATACAGAATAATAATCATGATGTGATTATCATATTTATACATAAATTATACTTTTAAAACAAATCATGAAGTATTATTATGAAAAATGAACCAACGTTACAATAATGGATATGGTAGGCAGTATGTACGCATAAGTAACATTCCCATTTTTTAGTGGTCATTATGAAAAAAGGTAAGTAACAATATTTCATTAGAGAATGGTAATTATATCATAAAAACTATTTTAGTTAATCATATATACATACATACACATATATATATATATATATATATATAATTATTGTGATGTTAAATGAATCACATCGTGTAGAGGAGGGGGTAGTCCACATGTCCACGACCGATGTTATCACTTTTTAGTGTGTGAAAGGGTAATAAAGAAAATGATATATATTATATTTCAAGAATGTTAATTATGAAATGAATATCATATATAATTTTTTTATATCACATATTTTTAATTAAAACCATCCTTTATACATTTCATGTATCATGTGATCAAATCACATCACTTTTAGGAGGCGGTAGTCCACACTTCCACAAACAATGTTATCAAATTCAAAAAAAAAATATAATACATAAAGGTATGTGTTATAAAAGAATTAAAGAGGTATAAATATATTATAAATATCATATATAAAATATATAAATAGAGTGTCCATCAAAATTCCTAACCATGATTTGTGGTAAAGGAAAAACGAACAACTTAGTTTCGTGAGGTGGTGGTTTTCCAAACACATAAATGGTAAGTTCGTTACCCATTAGATGGAAGTGTGTGTAAGTGTAGGTTGAAACATTAACATAATTTTTTTTAGTATATTGAGGATAATGGTTTTATTATATAATAATTGAATAAGGAAAATGTAAAGAGTTGAGAATGGAAATAAAACTAAAGAGCTTGAGGAAAGATGTTACCTCTTAATCTGGTAACTCCTTTTGGTGTGAACCAAAGGGCTTACTTGGATGGATTTATGAACAAGGTGAGGATTATTTATTGAGGGAAGGTATGTGGAGGAGATATTTTGGAATATATTGGTTGAGCCAAAGTTTACTGAGAGGTGTGAGGAAGTGTGATAATATGAGACTTTTTATAGTGGAGGAGGAGTGACACTCTTGTAAATTTTGTAAAAGATAATTCTACTCACGTTTTCCAATTGAAAATGGATCCAATAATGGTAAATATTATACAAAATAAAGTATATGATTAGTATTTGTCTATAAAATATATTTTGGACACATTTATAGTTCATTTGGCCCTCTAAGTTTAAGGTATAGTTTTTTGTTAAGCTAATTTTTTCTCTTAATCATTGTAATTAATTTTAATCAATTTAACTAATCATTTTAGTAAAAAACTAATTTGAACTTATTATAAATTATAAATTATGAAGATTAAAAATATGGAATCCATTTTTACAAATTCTAACCACATAATTGGAAGAAAGTTATTTAAATTTAATCCTGTATATGAGATGACAATATGGGGTTTCAAAGTAAAAACATTCAAAAGTTTTCTATGTTTTTATATTTAATTTCGAAGTGAAATTGATTCAAATGAACTAAACTAGATTAATTTATAAAAATTGATCTAATTAAACTTTAAAACCTATTTAAAATATTATTTATCCTTATAAATAAATTGGATGAAAAATCAAATTTGAATTAAAATTCAGTATTTTTCATTATTCATTAAAAAATGAAACTTCACAGAAAAATTCAAAATTTTCCCTAAACTAATTTTTATGTTTTATTTTAAAATATTAAGTTTATTTTTACATTTAATATTTATATAATTTCCAAAAAATTTATTTATAATAGGTTCTCCATTAAATGGTGGTAAAAGTGCCCTAATAGAAATATAGTATTTTATGTGTAAATTTGGGTTTATTTTTATCTTATTTCTATCAAATATATTGGATGAATATAAAAAATATTTGATTAAATATATAATATATATATTTCATCAATATAATTCATTAATTTAATTTATTAGGATAAAATATTTTTGTAAGCATAAAAATAATAATACTATATTTTATATTATATTGTTTTTCGTATTTATTTCTAATTAATTTATAATCTATGAATTCATTTTATATTTGTGTAAACCATGAATTTCAAAATTTTCCAAACCATTTTCATAACTAATAATTTAATAGATAGGTTATCTCATATTAAATTAAATAATAATATTTTAATAATATATTTTTTTTCGGTAAAACTAAGTCTTTTATGCAACGCAAGCCATTGAAAAAACTTGTTGTTTTGTTTGACCCATGCTGATTCAGTATCACATGCATTGAAAGATATATTATATATTTAATTTATTTAAAATAGTAAATATATAGTAAAGTATCAGGATATTATATTCCCTTACGTGGTTGGTGATGTGTGTGATACATACTTTAAAATATAATGTTATTACTTTAGAATTTCTGGGTGTTACATTAGCCCCAACTTAATTAAATTTCATTCTCATAATTTAAACTTGATCTTAGTACTTGATGGTTTGATATTTTAAAATAAAGTATTTTTGAAAAATCCACATTTTAAATAGGGTTAATATCACATATTCTCAATAATAGAGAAAGGAAAGTACAATGGTCATGTAACTTAGTTCCCTAGTAAGAGAACATAGGTGGGAAATGGAAGCATGGATATGGAAGAAAAATATAAAAATCTAGTTTTGATGGAGAGTTCTAGAGAACATGTTCAGATGAAATTTGTTGACCACAAAACCATAAACCATAGGTGTGAATAAATGTTATTAATATCATAAAAAATAATTATATTAGGGAAAAACATTTCAAGACCATTTTTTCCTAGAGTTGAGAAATTCTTTAGCACTATAATAATATAAGAAAATATAAGTTTCTGTAAAAAGAATATCTTCCTTTGATTATGACATGAATTATTCCTACTTCATCTCTTAGTAAAAGTTGTATCATAAGGTGAAGTAATACATTAGTCTCTAAAACCCAATCCAAAGATCATATTAAACCATTTTATAAATGGTTAAATTTTACAAATGATTATGATTGAACACTTTGTAAGTAAGGTCAATTAATTTTAAAAATGAACTTATCATTAGCCTATAATCAACATGAAGTAGCCCTTTAATCATCACATACCAAATTTGTGAACATCTTCATCATGTATTCTCTAGAAATATGGTAATAACATTAATTACCATAATACTTTATTAGGAACATGCATTCTTACTTATTCCTTAAGTAAAACACATGTTATGGATATATTACATAAATCCAAAATTGTTGTAAACTCTATAAATGATAGAATAAACCACTTTAATAAATCATTACTTAGTTCCAGGGTAGTTAGAAATTATCTAATTTTACATTATCCAAACCAATCATTTCTTTATCCAAACATCATTGTCTTAAAATTAGAAACATATTAAGGTTTATATTTTCCTTAACCATGTGTTTTCCAAAAAGTTTTAATTTCTACTGAATCACTTTTCTTGGTACCATTAAATATACGATCACAAATCATTAATGAAAAAGTATGGTAGTACAATCGTTATATATTTCATAATTCATATGATGATAAAAACATTAATAAAATAATTTTACAACAGATTTCATAGATCCAAATATAGAAGAAAATTAATCATTACCCTCAGATGTATCAGTAACATAAGTTTGACCTTGATCCCTTATCTTCTTCTATGGTATATTCCCTTTATGCTTGATGAATTAATTTTCATAGTGCCCCATATCATTACTATTGTAACACCGAATATCAGTGTTTTCAATTTTTAATTTTTCATTCTTTTTTATGGTGACCTTTCTCTCCACACTTATAACATACTCCCAATCCTTTAAAGTATTTCCCTCGGTGATTCTTTCCACAGTTATCACATGTGGAAAAATTATTCTTTACCTTCTTATCTTTATCTATTATTTTCTTTTCCTTTCTCTTCTTCTCTTGCTTCCCTTTGAATCCATTAGACTTGGATAATTATTTCTTTGTCTTGATAGCACATAAAACTATTTTATCATATGAATAAAAGGTTTGAGACACCAACACCCTTCAGAGACTTGGCTTTAGTCCTTCAATAAAATTACCAATCTTGAATTCCATGTTGCATATGAAATCCGTAGAATACCTTGATAACCTAATAAAGGTAGATTCATACTCCATAAAAGTTTCTTTCTAATTTTTTTTTAAAATAAGGAACTTCCTCTTTATCTAAGTTTTTTTGTCATAAGAGATGTATTTATTGAATAATATCTCCTTAAAAGTCCTCTATGCCATGAATTTTATTTCTTCTTCCTCCCTAGTATTTTGGATCAAGGACCACCATTGATCCGCATCACCATTAAGGAAATTCACTGAAATTATAAACTTTTCCTTTTAAAAACATCCCAATTCAATGAATATATTCTCTAAAGACTTAATCTATTTCTCTTCTTCAATTGGGTCAGTACTCCCACAAAATTAGGGGGTCCTCTATCGTATAAAACTATCCAAAATTGAATAATCTCATTATGGAATAAATTTCTCCATGCGAGAAATGTCATGTGTCACAACCTGATTAAGATGACCTAATATTTCCATAACATTATTAGTTATAATACCATCTATATTAGTTTCCTCAATAGGGGAATCTCTACATTTTCTAAAAGTAATGATACCATTCTTTATTATAGGGGCCATTTCAAAACAATGGAATATATTGTATTAGATCAAAGAATTATGTAACATAATGTATAATCCCAAAACTAGAGAAAAAATAATCATAAATTGAAAATGTTTTCCCTAACTAATCTTATAATAATAAACATGGTTTCTTTGGGGGATATCTTTACTTTCAAATCATTCATAATGGAAGGTAAATAAAATTAAAATTATCCTAAGCGTATCCCCAGGAGTGTCAAAATAGGCATGCAGTAAGACAAATTGTTGTGTACTAGGTTATGATGAGTCAGGCCTAACACACCTTGTTAGAGTTGTTACTTCTTGGTATATCTATACCAAAGGCACACCCAATTTTAGTTTCTAGATAGGGATGTATATCTTGGAATAACCACATAATCTATAAGTTACCAAAATTCTAGGATGTTATTATATATTTATCCTAAAATTATATCTTAGGGTTATTTTATATAATCTATGTTTTCTAAATCTAGTTTTAAAGGTTACTACTAAACTTCATTTGATACCAACTGTAATGCCCCGACTTAGAGGCTCAGAGCCGATACATTTTTTTATTATATTAGCATGATTATTAGGAATAAAATTGAAAAGGGCCAATCTATTTAGAAGTATTGGAAATCTATACTATAAACATGAAACACATAATACATTAGTAAATAGAAAATACAAACATGATAAATAATAAAATAAAATAACCAATATACTTTAAAGCTTATTCAAAGATTTCATTTTCATAACTTAGGGAAAGGAAACATAATAAGGGTGAGATTAAATGATCATTAAGGGAAAGTAAAGTGGCAACAATAATGAATTGATGAGAATAATCAACATGGAAATGTAAATAATTGATAACACATGCCATTCAAATAACTAGATAAGGCAATATAAATATGGAAATGTAAGAAACTCAAAACACATGCCATTTAATCAATTAAATTGAATAAGAAATGAATCCATAGATATATTTACACAAAATATCATGGATAAATAATAAATGAATATAAATTATAGAAATACTTAATTATTTAATTCTCTATTTCCTAGGTACATGGTACCTTTACCATCAAGGCCTTTCACAAGATGGTTTATAACTTACTAGGTACAAAACAATTTGGTTTGTCCAGCCTTATCTATACTATAAATACCTTTCACAAGATATTTTATAACATACTGGTTACAAACATGAAGGTTTTTTCCAACCTAATTTCATTCTATGAGACTAACGATGCATCGAGGGGCTTACTTAAAATGGTTCCCATCCCATGTCAAACTAGTCTAAAACATTCCTCATATATCAAATAATCGATTTAATAAATAAACAATGTGCGTTATAAAAAAATGTATGTATTGAATAAAATATAAATATTTATCAATAATTCATCATTGGAGGATAAGTAACATCAAGTGTTATTGAAATTTATGAATGGAAATACCATTGAAATATCATTAAAACATTCTTGTAGAAAATAATAATTAAATATTCCAATGTGTCCCATACCACTTTGAAACATTTGAATCAAAATACACCTAAAGGAATGACAATAAATAAAACTTATAATATCATTATAATAATAAGATTCATGATATAACATGTCAAATGATAATATATACACCATATAAAAATGAATTGGTTCATAACAAAAAATAAGTCTTAATGAGATGTAAATTGAGACGAAATCCATTACATTGAGTCCAAATTATCATGTGTGTCTTTATATTCTAGAATAATAAACGTATGTTAATTATTTACTTTCTTTATAACATTTTTTCATGTTTACGATTAATCTTATTTAACTTATTACAATTTTTTAAATAATTATTTAAACAATTAAGTTTACGTCGTGTTTTTGGACCAAATTTAGTTCATGTGTTAAAACAACTTTGGTAGGTTGACTATGGTGAAAGGGGTAATTATATAAACATATAAATAATAATAATCAGGAAATAATTATTGTATTTATTCATAAATTATACTTTTAAAACCAATCATGATTGATGGTTATGAAAAATTAACCAACATTATAATCATGGAGACGATAGGCTATACTTACGCATGAGTAACATTCCCATTCTTTAGTGATCATTATAGAAAGAAGTTAAGAAAAATATATATTTTCAGAATTATAATTATATCATAAATACCATTTTATTTAATCATATATATTTATATATATAATTCTTGTGATGTGAAGGGAATCACATCGTGTCGAGGAGGCAGTAGTCCACACATCCACGACTGAAGTTATCACTTTTTAGTGTGTGTCAGGGTAATAATGAAAATGAAATATATTATATTTCAAGATATTTAATAATTTAATTAATATAATATATATATTTTTTTATCTCACACAGTTTTAATTAAGACCATCCATTATACATTTCATGTATCATGTGATTGGATCACATCACTTTTAGGAGGCGACAATCCCCAATTCCACAAATGATGTTATCATTTTCACACAAAATAAAAAGCATAAAGTTATGTGTTATAAAAGAATTATAAAGGTATAAAGATGTTATAAATATCATATATAAAATATATAAACATAGTTTCCATTATAATTCCCAACCATGATATGTGGTAAAGGAAAAACAAACAACTTTGTTTCGTGAGGCGGTAGTTCTCTGTACACATAAACAGTAAGTTTGTTATCCATTAGATGGAAGCATGTGTAAGTGTAGGTTGAAATATTAACATAAAAAAATCTAAGTATATTTATGATACTAGTTTTATTATATAATCATGTAATAAAGATAATTTAAAGTGTGTATAATTGAAATAAATCTAAAGAACTTGAGGATAGATGTTACCGCTTAATAGAGTAACTCCTTTTGGTTTGAACCAAAGGGAATCCTTGGATGGATTTTTACCCATGTGAGGATTATAGGTTGGGGGGGGGGGTATTTTTAGGATCTATTTGGTTAGATATTGGTCGTGACAAAGTTTATTTGTAGGTGTTAGGAAGTGGGAGGAGATGAGGCCTTTTTATAGTAGAGGAGGAGTGCCACTCTTGTAAATTTTGGAAAAGGGAATTCCACCCACATTTTTTCCATTGAAAGTGGAACCAATAATGATAAAAATATATAAAAATTAGTATAGGGTATATATATACATCCAATAGATTTTTGAAAAGTTTATAGGTAATTTGGCCCCCTAAGTTTAAGGTTTATTCCTTTGTTATGCTAATTTTTCTCTTAATATTTGCAATTAATTTTAATCACTTTCACTAATATTTTTTGTAAAAAACTATGTTTAACTTATTATAAATTATAAATTATGATTATTAAAAATATTAAATCCATTATGAAAAATTAAAACCATAGAAGTGGTAGAAATTAATTTAAATTTAATCCTGTAGACAGGACGACAATGTGGGTTTTAAAATTAAAAACATTCAAAAGTTTGTTGTGTTTTTATATTAAATTTAAAAGTGAAATTGATTCCAATGAACTAAATTAGATTAACAAATAAAAAATAAATCTAATTAAACTTTAAAAACAATTTAAAATTTTATTTAACCTTATAAATAAATTGTCTGAAAAAGTAGTTTTGAATTAAAATTCAGTTTTATTCATTATTCATTAAAAAAATAAAACTTCACAGAAAAATACCAAAAAATTTACCCTAAACTAATTTTTATGTTTATATTTAAAAGATTAATATTATTTTGATATATAAAATTTATAAAATTTTGAAAATTTGGATCTAAAATAGATTCTCCATTAAAAGGCAATAAAACTGCCTTAATAAAAATATAGTATTTTATGCATAAAATTGGGTTTGTTTTTGTCTTATGACCATAAAATATATTGGATGAGTCTAAAAAATATTTTATTAAATATATAATATATATTTAATCAATATAATTCATTAATTTAACTTATTAGGATAAAAAATCTTTGTGAGCATAAGAGTAATAATATTTTCCTTTATATTCAATTGGTTTTCATATTTATTTCTCATTAATTTGTAATCAATGAATTTGTTTTATATTTGTGTAAACCATATATTTTAAAATTTTAGTTAACCATTTTCATAACTACTAATTTAATTTCTAGGTTATATCTTATCATATCAAATAATAATATTTTAATAATATATTGTTGTTCGGTAAAACTCAATTTTGCATGTAACACATGACATTGAAGAAACTCATTGTTGCATGTGACACATGATAACTCAGTATCACAGGAATTTCAAGACATGTTATAGATTTAATTTATTTCAAATAGTAAATATATTGTAAATTCTCAGGGTATTATATCCCCTTACACATTTGGTGATGCATGTGATACATGCTATCAAATACAATGTTCCTACTTTAGAATTTCTGGGTGTTACATCAAATAAATTTGAGTATCTCATAGGCATGATGTACAAAAACTCATGTAAAAGTCCATCCAAGACAATCCCAAACCTGATGGAAAGTTGAAGAATGATCATCAAAAAGAGTGGAAAAGAGATTTAGCCACTAGAACCCAAGGAAGCTCAAGATGAACTAGAAGATGGGGAGTCTGGAAATTCTAGAAATTCTAGATATATTCTAAAATAGGAACTAACTCCACCTGGGAAACAAGACAAGAATATTTTAGAATGAACCAAGATATGATTTAAAAAGTAAATACCTAAAACACCATTACAAAGGTATAAGAGGAAGAAGAAATACACCCCCTTCTATTAACTTCCAGTTTTATAGAATCCAAGAAATTAGAGGAGGAGAAACTTTGAAGAGATATCCAAGAGACATTTCAAAAAGATGAAATTAACATAACTCTCTTGAAATGTATTTAAAAGGATCCAAAATATGATAAATTACTCAAATAAATTTGTACAAAAATAAAGAGGTTTTATGGTAATGATAGTATTATCCTAGGGAGAAGTGTTTCAACCATGATCACAATACCATTGTTAAAAAATTTCAAGATCCATGGATATTCCCTATTCCCTGTACCATTGGTTCTTTGAAATTTTTCTATGCCTTGTGTGATCTCGGTGATTCCATTAATATCATGTCAAACTATGACTTTTCATATCTGAAAATAGGAAAAATTAATCCCATAAGAGTGTTTTTCCATTTGGAAAATATATACATTGTCTTTATTGCTAGAGTTTTAGAGAATGTTCTAGTTAGAGTTGAAGGAATAGTTTTCCCATCATAATTTTATGTGCTCACTATAAATGAAGATAAATCACTAGGGAATCCACCCATTATTTTTGAGTATACCATTCATAAAGATGTCCAAGATGATCATTAATATACCTGAAGGAACCCTCACCATGGAGCTAGGAAACAAAAAGGTGTACTTGAATGTTCTTGAATCCAAGAGGAACCCTTCAAACAACCAATCACTCTTTGAAATTTTCCATGAAGAAGGTATTGATCCCATTTAAGAATTAGGTTTTATTAGATAATTTTTAGACTTAAGAGATCACATTTTTTGTGAAAACACCATGGAAAAAATGAGTACTCAAAGATCTAGAAATTATACTCAAGAAAAAATAACATCTGAATTATTTTATATTTTTCTAGAAGAAACTAATACGATAAACATTTATAAAGAGATTATAGATTTTAATGTAGTAAATTTGAATTCAATATCATATCCGGAACAACCACCAAATCTATAATTAAAACCCGTCCTATGTGACTAAAAATATATGTATCTTATGGAAGGAGAAAAACTTCCAAAAATCTTAACTAACAACCTATCTCGTGACCAATAGAAATTTTTTATTGACCTCTTAAAAGAAAATATCCAAGACATAGCGTTAAGCCTTAGAGTTATCCCTAGAATTAACTCCAAGGCCTATTTCTATAGAATTTTTCTAGAGGGGGACTCCAAACCTATTAGGAAACCCCATAGAATACTTAACCCCACAATTATAGATGTTTTTAAAAAAGATATTAAAAAACTGTCGACAATTGAAATAATATACCTAATTTATGACTCACAATGGGCCAGCTTTATCTAGGTGTTTCCCAAGAAAACTATCTTAATAATAGTAAAAAATGAGAATAATGAATTTTTCCCCATGAGATTTTATAACACTTGGACGAATTTCATTGATTATTGAAATCTGAACCAATTCACTCGAAAAGAACACTTCCCTATCCCATTCATAGACCAAATTATATAAAGGTTAGTAGGCATGACACATTATTGTTTATTGGATGAATTTTTTGGTTATTTTCAGGTACCAATTTTCGCATAATACTAAGAGAATACAAAATTCACCATAACTTTCTAGACCTTTGATTATAAGAGGAATCCTTTCATATTATGAAATACTTCATTTACATTTTAAAAGTGCATGGTAAGTATTTTATCATATCACATTGAGGATTTTCTGGAGGTTTCTTGATGAATTTACTATATTTTGAAACTCCTTTAATCATTTCTTAGAGAACCTAGAACTTTTTTAGAACATGTGTAAAGAAAAATATTATTTTGAACTTTAAGAAGTTTCACTTTATGGTTGAAAAAGGGATAGGGAATGGTAATATCATTTCAAAAAAATTAATTGAGGTGGATAATTTTAAATTTGAATTAATCAATTCTTTACCATACCCCATATGTGTGAGATACATTAGATAATTTTTAGGCAAAGTGGGATTTTATAGAACACTCATCAAGGAATTTAGTAAGATTTTTCTTACTCTTTCAAGATTACTTTTAAAATATGTTAAATTTACTTTCAAAGATAATTTTTTGGAGGAATTTAATGAATAGTAGTAAAAGTTGATTACTCCACCAATTATGTAACCCGTATATTAGGAGAACCCATTTGATTTGCTTTGTGATGCATCAAACCAAGTTTTATGACCATTCCTCTCTTAAATAATTGAAGGAAGACCACAAGTCAAAACATATGACACAAAAACCTTGGATAAAACTCGACTAAATTAAAAACTATCAAAAATTAATTCCTTGCCATTGTATTTTTATTGGATAAATTTAGATATTATTTATTGGGAATTAAATTAGTTGTATTTTTTGATCATAAAACACTTGGGTATTTAACGAAGACGGTTGATATCGAACCAAGGATGGTGATATGGATACTACTCTTACAAGAGTTCAACCTAGAGACCAAGGATAATAAGGGATACATAAATAAGGTGGAAGATCACCTCAGAAGACATCCAAACACTACTAAAACAAAAATTCTAGAACTAAACCCACTCAATGATCTCATTCCTGGAGAGAAACTCTATATATTGGAAGGTGAATCACCATGGTATGCCAATGTAGTAAATTATCTGGCCACATCCCATGAACTTTTCACCTTAACTATCATCAAAAGAAAGAACTTAAGGCTAAAACTAGATTAAATATTTGGGAAGATCCATTTTTATAGAAAATATTTAATGATCAAGTCATAAAGAGGTGGTTAATGACAAGTGAAATAGAATCAATATTATAATTTTTTCATACATTTTCTTATGGAGGCCACTTTAGACCTTAAATAATGGATATACAAGTTTAGAAATCTGGAACATATTGGAAAAAAACAATTTAAAAATGCTCTTGAATATTTTAAAACAAGTGATAAGTGTTAATATTATGGAAATTTTTTATAAGGACATGAGATGAATAAAAAACACAACATTTTTTGTGAAAATTTTTAATTATTGGGAATTGATTTCATGGGACCCTTTCACATGTCTTTCGTGATTTCTTTAATTTTACTTGATGTATATTATGTCTCTAAATGGGTGGAAGTGAAGGCCACTAATACTGATGATGCCAAATTTGTATGTGATTTTTTCAGGTTTGAAATATTTTGTAGGTTTGGAGTGATAAGGGCCATCACTAGTGACCAAGGGACTCCATTTTACAAAATAATGATGGAGTATATGATTAATAAGTATGAGGTACATCAAAAAAAATCTACACCCTACCATCCTCAAACAAATGGGAAAGATAATGTGTCAAACCATGAGATTAAAGTTATCTTGGAGAAAATGGTTAAATCAAACTGGAAGGATTGAATCCAAAGGCTTAAAGACACCTTAAGGGAATACTGAGCAACATAAAAACACCTATAGGTACGAGGCCCTACAGGTTGGTTTATGGAAAGAGTTTTAATCTTCTAGTAGAGTTGGAAAACCAAGAATATTGGGCCATAAAATAAATGAATATGGATTTAGTCAGTGATAGGAAGGAGGGAAAAATCTAGTTATAATAACTGGATGAAATTATAAAATAAGATTTCAAAAACTCAAGAATTTTCAAAGAGGGAACCAGAGAGAAACATGACAAATAGATCCAGAAAAAGGCCTTTAAACATGGATACCAAGTCCGGTTCTACAATTATGGAATAAATTTAATGCAAGGTAAGCTTTATTCCAGGGGGAAAGACCTTTTTTAGTCACTAATTTCTATCCATTTGGTTCCATTTATATTAAGATATAAGATTAATGGAACCCATTCACTGTCAATGGGCAGAGGATAACAAATTTCCATGGGAATATACCTTAACAACCGGTGGGGGATCTCATACTTCACCAAGCTATCTTCTGATTTCTTCCCATTAGGTTATATTGAGTTAATGAGATTAAACAAATGCTCTTATAAGAGGAAAAATGAGATTTATTTATTTTAATATTTGAAATATTAGGATAAAGTTACCTCTTCTATTCATTCCTTAAGATTTAATTAAATGGTTCTTACACTTGTATGAGTTTTTTATAAGACCCCCATGAAAGAAGTTAATAGGAACCTACGAAAATAGAGAAGGAAGTAGAGAAAATCTACATGGGAATATGGAGGTCATTACTTCATTTTTTTGTTTACAACTTCCTATATGGTTATGGAAATCTATTTTTAATATAGAAATTCCTGAAGCTATATTAACCTAAAAATTTATTGACCATGATTGAGTTTTTAATTTACTTTACTTATCTAGGAGACATGAGTTTCTTGGGAATCATATGATTCCATTTTTATATTTCCATCACAATGATATTGAATGATCAAAATATAGAATGAATATTAAAATTAGGATTCATGATTTGAGGGAATTAATTGATTCATGTAAATAAAATTTCACTATCATTTTTAGAACTTTGATGTTCTTAAATTTATGTTAATTGATTTTTTATTATAATTCATTCCTTGAGTGATTATCCAATGGTATATTTACCATTATCTAAAGGATTTCTAGACCAAATATTTCCTATTTTATCTTGAGTGATCTTGGGACATGCCACCTAATATAACTTGCATCCAAACTTTCCAAAACATTGATTGTGTAAAAATAATTTTAAATTATTGAGGAATATTTTGATTATACCTTATCCTTGGGAACCAGATATTACATTAATCCTTTTTTATACCATAGATACCATGAATTAACTTGATAGGTATTATCCACACTTCAAACATTTTTTATCCATTCCCACCATTCTCTTAGTATTATGCATGATATTTTAAAGTTGAAGTGTAGGGATTGGGGAAGTCATGGTGAAAGGGATACAATACATTGTAAGGGAAAAGTGTGGGGGTGATAATTATGGGTATTAAGAAAGGTTTGTGATTTATTCATTATACTTTATTGTTTTCCCTCTTAAAGAAAAAAATGAAAAAAGGAATGGATTGCGAATTGTAAGAATCAAAAATCACTGTGATTAGACCAATTATTTTTATCATATGTGGTTAGGTGGTGAATGTTAGATTCAATCTAAATAAAACTTTCAAAAAAGAATAATAAATGATATAAAAAAATTATTTGAAAAAAATATAAATGTAGAGCAAATTAAAGAAGTATAAATTCATTCATTATTCTTCTTTTGATCATGGCATTACATTGAGATTGGGAAGTGGGAGTTATCACAATTTAAAGGGGTTATTTTAATTAAGATTTGACATTTGATATCATGATTTCTATTTTAGGAGATAAACCTCATATTTGATCATTAACTTTTTAACATCAGTTCCTACCAACCTTAAGCCTCAGAGTCATTAGAATCCTAATTGAAAAATCCTAATGATTTTATTTTCCATTTTTCTTTACAAATTGGTGAATGTAATTACTTTACAATATTATGGATAAATAGGATTTTCTCATGATATGAGCATAAATCTACTTGAATTATATAATGGGTGATGAGAGAAAATATTTAGGAGTGATATATCATGATTTTTCATTTTTAGCAATAATAAATTGAAGAACTTGAATTAATAAAAGGATCAGATCCATCATTTTCAATGGTAAAAATTACAATACTAGAATTTATTTTTTATTTTAAAAATTGAGAAGTTAAATTGATATTTTATTTGGATTTTTGAATGTTTCATTCAACATTGGTAAAAATTTTATTTTATTACTTTGAAATTGAAATATTGGTAACATTGGTGTCCTCTGATTTTCAATGTTGACATTTAATACTTGAGGACAAGCATAGTTTAATTGTAGGAGTATTTGGAACACTAGTTTTTTATACCTATTTTTAGCAACATTCAATGATTTTTAAATGATTTTAATGTGCATTACCTTAAAATTAAATATTTAATTCAAAAATGGGATTTCAATAATAATGAATTAAAATTTATTTAACAGAATAAAGATTGGTTGCTTTTTGGATATTTATTTTATGCTATGACATTGTGGATATTATTTTAAAAGTGAATTTGAAATTTTTCTAAGACTCATTTTAGTTTCCATATTTTTATCAAAAAATAGGCAAACTTGGACAACCCTCAACCTAAGGGCTAGAATTCCACAGAGGCATCCCATAAGGGGACACCTGACCATGAAATCCTAAGGGAGGGGCACCGTAAGTGGAAGATCCATGTGGGGGATCATGCCCGTGTAGAGGGCTGTGGGGAGGAGCCCACTGTGTGTATACCTAAACTAAGGCTTGGGCGTGCATGCACATGGTGGTCAAGCCCACATGACTACAGGAGGAAAGTCTCTCCAATATGGGGTAATCCCCATGTAACACCCCGAGAATTTATGAAAAACATTCTTTTTAATTTCATTAATGTCTTGTATTGTACGCTACACCAAAAGGAGCTTGCACAACACACATCCCTGACTTGGCTTGCATTACACGCAACAAAGACCTTCCTCGATAGCGTGTGTAGTACGCAATACCGAGTTTCACTAAACGATATATTATTATAATATTATTATGAACTAGCCGTTATGAATAGTAATACCCACTTTTTGAAAATTTATAAATTTTATCTTTAAAAATGGACTTCATTTTTGGATTCGGAATATAAAAATTAGTTTAGGGTGAAATTTTGGTACTTTTCAGATAACTTTCATATTCTGATGAATAGTGAAAATTACTAAATTTTAATTAAAAACAACTTTTTTAATCGAAATAATTAATAGTGATAAATTATTAATTTGAGTGGTTTTAAAGTATATTTAGAATATTGTTTTACCATTTGATACAATTTTGGTCATTGTATGTAATTTCACATTTAAACCAGACATAAACAAGTGTCAATCTTTTGATAGTTATTATCTCTTAAAAACACGCTATTTGTTTTGACGACGAGAATTACTTTTTAAATTAATTAATGAAACTGATATGATTTGAATTTGGTAAAATAGACATCATTTTTTAATTCATAATATCAGATATATCTTAGGCCTAATTTTTGGTATTTTTCTAGAAACTTTCATTTTTAATGAATAGTAAAACCACTAAGTGGTAGTTAAAAAACTGAATTTTTCATAAAACTTAATTTTACCGCTTCTATGAGTGGAATTTAAAAAATAAGAGAGACAAGGTTAACATCAAGGACTAAAATTTGGTTCAATGAGATGAAAACATTTTTTTGGTGAATAGTAACCTTTTACTTTTATTTACCACGGTTAAAAGTAAATAGGATAATTAAGGGTAAAAATGATATTATTATTAACCTAACACATGTCATAATTCTATTGGATAAGTTTAATTCGACCAAAAAAAACCTTAGTAATAAAATATGACCATTTAGGCCCACTCGGATTAGATTAGGACATTTAATATTAATTTATTTAAAGAAGGGTTAAAATAGTTAAAATCAAAGTTTAATAAGTAAATCATTTTTAATATAGGGTTATACATAAGATAAATTAAACTATAAATATTCATTAGAAATATAAAACTATTTCCTACATAATGGTATATCATTTATAATTTTTAGACATTAAATAATTTAATTTATTTATGACACAAAGATGATGCAGTAATTATCATATTAATGAAATATTGACATAAGTGATGTTATAAATACCCAAATAAATGTAATTTGAGACTTTTTATGAATTACACTAATTTTATAGGTTAATATGACATTATAGTATTGATTTAGTCAACTTTTTTCTAACTAATCATTCTGTTATTATTTTCACAAAAATCAATTACCAAATAGTGTCAAAATTGACATAAAATAGTTTTTAAAACAAATATTATATTATTAAATGTCATTTGATTCCTAAAAATCTAAGGTTCAGCTAAATGACTTAGATAAAGTTATATATATTAATAATAAACAACTTGGAGTTCTTTTGGCTTGTTATAGTAAGTTTATTAACCTTATAGTGTAAGAAAACAAGAAGACACAGTAAAAGTAAAATTATTCAACTTAAGGTTAAATCTAAATGATAAGGTTAAAATAGAAACCTAAACTTGTGTAAATTCTATTGGATTAGTGGATTTAGACCCATACCCACCTTATCTTTTAAATAACTCAATTTTTAGCTATTAAAAACTGAATATGACTTTATAATAAAATAATATTTTTAGTTTTTCCAAAGGTGCCCCTCTCCTCCCTTATAAAAGGGCACCTCCTCCCTCTCTTCCTCACACCACTTTGAGCCTTCAAGCTCGGCCAAACCATGAAAAATTATCTTCTCCACTTACCTAGAAACATCCTAGAGGTCCTGGTCTTCTTCAAAGACCAATTTTAGTGCCCTAAGAGGAGGCCTCAAAGAGGCGCTTCAAAGAAGAGGTAATGTCCGTTACCGATTCTTTCAAGTTTATTTCTTCTTCCACTTCTTCTTATTTAGTTTTTTCATTATCAAGTAATAAAATCAGTATCAATAATATACTGATATGTTATTATAAGTATGAAACAACCATATTTTCACCATATATCCATCCTACGGAAAACGAAATCACCACGCGTACGTACGTACGGAATACCGTCTCCACACCGTGGTGTAATCTATTTTCCACCACCACCTTACTTGGATGGGTATAATGGTGAAAGTAATGAATATATATGATTATTGTAAAGTGATATTGATTATTTAATATTATACATACACTTTAATACAATTCCACGATCATGGGAATGATATAATTGCTCGTGCGTACGTACGGAATACCGTCTCCATGATGCGATTCACTTTCCATGATAACCTTTCAAGAATGATTATAAAGTATATATAATAAGTAATCATGAAATATATGAAATAATAATGCTACTGTATTTATGTATATATATATTTATGTCATCTACTTAATTCCATTCAATTCAATAAGGAAACGAAAACAACGTTCATGCGTACGTACAGCCTACCGTCTCCATGAACTGTGTATTTCTTTCCATTTGCCGATCCATTATATATATGTATATTCTGAATATATATTATATATAAATCATGTTTTAAATTCTAGATGTAATTAATCATGATCTAAGTAATCATATGAATAATTACAAGTTAAAACACAAACGAGAAATGAAACGATTTTACACAAAATGCTACTTTAACATGAATTTACAAAAGAACGGGTAATATAATGTCATAAGTGAACCATATATGATATAATAACAATGAATATGATTCTGTAATAAGTCAATGACATTATTTAAATAATTATATAGGAGGTTTGGATACGTACGAAGCATATCGGACCTAAGGTAAGGGATAATTGTGCAATCTCATTTTTATCTGAGATTTCTTATTCGTAAGTATTTATTGGGGTTATATTTATCATCCATGTCCCTATTTTCTAAAAATGGTTTCATGTATTTTTAAAGTCCTTTTTACCCATTTTTGACTTTTACTACATGGTATTTAAGGAATCTTTTTTTTGTTTACCATACGAGGTACTTTTTGACTTTTTCGACAAAATTACGAGAAGAATGTTATTTTTAACCTATACGGCGTGAATGGATTTTTACGATTTCATAACGCCTAATTTTCATGAAGCTTACTCTAAAAGATTTTATGACTATTTTCAAAAAAATAATTTTATTTTAAAAGTGCATGGAATTTTGTGAAAAGAAAATGATTTTGAAGAAGAAATGATATTTTCCGCAATAATTCATTTCAAATGTTTTATCAAAACCATTTTCCATATAAGATGACATTATTTCATATGTGTATGTTTCTAATTTAATGTCTCTATGATTTACATGGTTCACTTTTCTTATGATGAAATGTCCATTTGTTTTATATGGATTATGTGATGATGAAATGATGTTTATGAAACCCATTTTATTCTTTGGGTTATGATGAATGATGTATGTTTATTTTGTGGCACAAGTAAGAATGATTTCATTATGAGATAGGTGGGACCTATATCTCCCTCCAATGCATTGGGTAAATATTTATATCTCATGAGATAGACATGGCTGGAACAGTAAGTTAATCCGGTTCGGTGTTACAGGACTGAAACGGGGAGTGAACTGGATTCAGAAAGGGACTTTGTCCACTAAGATGGTCTTAGCAGCAATGCCTTGGCTACTATGGAAATCATAACATGTGATTAATGGTTTCCCAAATTACATGTTTTATTCCCATGCTATTTTATCATGATTAATGTTTTTTTATGATCTATGCCTTATGTACTGCCATGTTTTATGTCATTGCTCAAGATTTTGATGTTTAAACATTATGTTCATGTTTTTAAGTTCAAATGTATATGATTTGTTTTATTTTATCCATGCTTACCCTTACTGAGCATTTGAGCTCACCCTTTTTATGTTTTATTTTCCCCCAGGATTAAAAGAAAGGTTTTAGGTAAGGAAACAAAAAGTGGAAGATCTTTATGGGAGATGTTGAAGATCTTTCACCACGATTAGAAGATTACGTTCCAAGTTTCCAAAGACACTAAACTACTACGGTCCTTGTGTGTCTATTTTTTGTTATGTATTAAGTATTCCACAAAAGTAATGTAATGTCCATGTGCATCAAGCTTTGGGTCTTTACAGTTGGTATCAGAGTAAAGGTTTAGTCAACCTTTGGAACCTTGGATGTGAGAACTTTAGTGAGACCCCTAGAGATATTTCTAAGGTATGTCTAGGGATGTCCCTAAGGTTAAGTATAAGTATAGGTTATAGTCCTAGAATTACGGTAACTATCTTAGAATAAAACCTAAGATGTTAGATATTGAAGGTACTCCCCCTTTATTATGTTGTTTTCCCTAGCATGATTTTTGCCTCTCACACTATTATTTTTGGGTTTTAGACGATGGCTGGAACCCGAAGGAACCGTTTTGATCAATGTAATGGTCACTGAAATGATTTTCCTCCTGAACAAACAAATGTTATGGGAGATGGAGTGCAAAATCGTATTTCTATACTTACACAAGCTATGAATCATTCTGGACTTCCAAATGAGCAGAGAAGGGAACAATATTCTATTGAGTCCTTCATGAGGCAACGTCCACCTTCTTTCAACGGGTCTTATGATCCACTTGTTGCTGAACAATGGATCAGTACCACTGAAAAGATATTTTCAGTTCTTCAATGTTCTGAACATGATAAAGTCATCTTAGCAGTATATCGTTTGGAAGGTGAAGATGATCAATGGTGGAATCTTATCAAGAATACGAGGCCAAGAGATGAAATTGAGTCCATGGAATGGGACGAGTTCAAGAAATTATTTTTCAATAAGTACTTCCCTCGTATTCTTCGAACAAAGATGGAAAAGGAGTTCCTTGAGCTTAAACAGAAGGATGATGAATCTGTTGGTATATACGAAGCGAATTTTACAAGACTTGCAAGGTATGCATCTGGTTTTATCATCTAACCTGAAAGTAAAGTTGATCGATTCTTCAGTGGCTTAAAACCAAGTCTTTGAAGGGAATTAGCTATAAGAGACTTCAGTAGCTATGAATAAATTGTGCGTTGGGCTATCAAGGTAGAAATGGAAGTTGGTGTTACATATCCATCTCATGGTTTTGACAAGAAACGAAATATGGAGTTCAAGGAGAAATCTCAGAACAATGGTGAAAATAAGATGAATGTTTCCTTATGCTCAAAGTGTGGAAAGAAGCATGGTGGAGATTGTCTTAAAGGGACTAGAAAATGTTTTAAGTGTGGAAAAGAAGGCCATCGAGCAGCTAAGTGTCGAAGTAATGGAAAAAGGGTTGCTAATGATGTGAATAAAGAAAAGATTGCAGAGAATGAACCACTAACACTTCAATGCTTCAAGTGTAAGGAAATGGGGAATTATGCTAATAAATGCCCTAATCCACGGGTTAATGATGATCAATGTGAGAAACCTATTAAAGCAAAGGATAAAGGGAAGTCTCATGCGATCACTATTTCTGATGTTGAGTATTAAAATGATGTTGTGTAATGATTAAGTGTTTATGTAATGGGATTTCAAAATAGTATCATGGAATCTCATTTATGGTATTGTGGAATTTTGGAATATCTATGTATTGATTTTCAATTATTATATGGTACTGGTAACCATGAAAAAGTGATTGAAATATTTTTTTTAGAAAGTAGATGATATTCACATAATGAAGGGATAAGAAGATAATGATACGTTTGATTGTATTCATGAGCTCATGACTGATATAAGGACTAAGTGATATTATGGTTTGAGTATATATAATTTTTGGGATTTTGGTATATGGAAAGTGTTAAAATTTAACAACATTCATGTTTTCACTAAGGTTCAATGGGTATTCATTCTTCAATATAATACATGATTAAGGTATTCAAATGTTTTTAATTTGACCAAAAAGATATATCTTATGATATATGGGGTATAAATGGTGGCATTCACGTGACTGTTATATGACATTTCAAGTAATCATTTTCTTTATAATATGAGCTTGGACCAAAGTATTTTAGATAAAGATTGGAATGGATTATGTTGGACATAAGATAGTATTGTTTAAGGATATAACTTTTTTCAATATTATTGATGGGATGTTATAGTAATATAGTTTTAGAAAACTGACAACCTGCAGGACGGGCGACAACCCATCGCGTCGGACAAGGTTGTGGGAATCGAACCCACAACCGAAGTGCGACTGGCCTTTATCGCCTACCACTGGACTACAGGAAGTCCCTGTTTAGTAGAAAATAGTTTTATTATATTAAGCAGTATTATATATGAAGTATAAGTCCATTTTAGGAACCATATATGATTAATCTCACTATAGATCGACTTATGTATATTTAATAACTTTTGCTAACCTTTTGTTTGAGACAGATGGAATGACTCGTCAATCTATCACATGATCTGCTAAAACTTCACGAATAACAAATTCAACTTCATTTCTTTAAGATATTAAGTGTAAATTGTTCAAGGCATGAACAACAGTGAAATTGTACCAAAATAAAGTAAGTATTTATTCTAATTCAAATTCTTCAACTTTAGGGAAATGATGTTGAAAACAAAAAATGTTGTCCTAGTGCCCTTATATCCGATGAATCAGATGGTAACCTAGATCATCACAAATTTATGGCTTTGTGATTGTTTGATTTTTTTATAGCCATGTTCTCTACCACTCTCCATCAGAACTTCATGGTTAGATTTTTCTTCCATATCCATATTTTCACCTATGTTCTCCTACGTGAAAACCCAGTGATGAGTTAATTTGGGTAGCCATTATGTTTCATACTTTAGTTTTTAAAGCCATGTTTTTTTATTCCTTTTTACGATGTGGGTTTCTATTAAAGAAACTTTTGACTAGTAAACCATTTATAACCCCGACGAATTTCGAGGGCGAAATTCATTTTAAGGGGGGTAGAATGTAACACCCCGAGAATTGATGAAAAATATTCTTTTTAATTTCATTAATGTCTTGTGTTGTACACTACACAAAAAGGATCTTGCACAACACGCATCCCTGAATTGGCTTGCATTACACGCAATAATGACCTTCCTCGATAGCGTGCGTAGTACGCAATACCGAGTTTCACTAAACGAGATATTATTATAATATTATTATGAACTAGCCGTTATGAATAGTAATACCCACTTTTTGAAATTTTATAAATTTTATCCTTCAAAATGGACTTCATTTTTGGATTCGGAATATCGAAATTAGCTTAGGGTGAAATTTTGGTACTTTTCGGATAACTTTCATATTCTGATGAATAGTGAAAATTACTAAATTTTAATTAAAAACAACTTTTTTAATCGAAATAATTAATAGTGATAAATTATTAATTTGAGTGGTTTTAAAGTATATTTAGAATATATTTTTACCATTTAATACAATGTTTGTCATTGGATGTAATTTCACATTTAAACCAGACATAAACAAGTGTCAATCTTTTGATAGTTATTATCTCTTAAAAACACACTATTTGTTTTGACGACGAGAATTAATTTTTAAATTAATTAATGCAACTGATAAGCTTTGAATTTGGTAAAATAGACATAATTTTTGAATTCATAATATCAAATATAGCTTAGGCCTAATTTTTGATATTTTTCTGGAAACTTTCATTTTTTGATGAATAGAGAAACCACTAAGTGGTAGTTAAAAAACTGAATTTTTCATAAAATTTAATTTTACCGCTTCTGTGAGTGGAATTTAGAAAATCCAAGAGACATGGTTAATATCAAGGACTAAAATGTGGTTCAATGAGATGAAAATATTTTTTGGTGAATAGTAACCTTTTATTTTTATTTACCATGGTTAAAAGTAAATAGGATAATTAAGGGTAAAAATGATATTATTATTACCCTAACACATGTCCTAATTCTATTGTATAAGTGTAATTAGACCAAAAACAACTTTAGGAATAAAATATGACCATTTAGGCCCACTTGGATTAGATTAGGACATTTAATATTAATTTATTTAAAGAAGGGTTAAAATTGTTAAAATCAAAGTTTAATAAGTAAATCATTTTTAATATAGGGTTATACATAAGATAAATTCGACTATAAATATTAATTAGAAATATAAAACTATTTCCTACATAATGGTATTTTATTTATAAGTTTTAGACATTAAATAATTTAATTTATTTATGACACAAATATGATGCAGTAATTATCTTATTACTGAAATACTGACATAATTGATGTTATAAATACCCAAATAAATGTAATTTGAGACTTTTTATGAATTAAAATAATTTTATAGGTTAATATGAAATGTTAGTATTGATTTAGTTAACTTTTTTCGAACTAATAATTCTGTTATTATTTTCACAAAAATCAATTACCAAATAGTGTCAAAATTGACATAAAATAGTTTTTAAAACAAATATTATATTATTAAATGTTATTTTATTCCTAAAAATCTAAGGTTTGAAAAAATGACTTACATAAAGTTATATATATTAATAATAAACAACTTGGGGTTCTTTGGGCTTGTTATAGTAAGTTTGATTAACCATATAGTGTAAGAAAACAAGAAGACACAGTAAAAGTAAAATTATTCAACTTAAGGTTAAATCTAAATGATAAGGTTAAAATAGAAACCTAAACTTGTCTAAATTATATTCGATGAGATTATTTAGACCCATACCCACATTAGATTTTAAATAACTCAATTTGGAGCTATTAAAAACCGAATATGACTTTATAATAAAATAATATTTTTAGTTTTTCCAAAGGTGCCCCTCTCCTCCCTTATAAAAGGGCACCTCCTCCCTCTCTTCCTCACACCACTTTGAGCCTTCAATCTTGGCAAAACCCTACCAAATTATCTTCTCCACTTCCCTAGAAACATCCTAGAGGTCCTGGTTTTCTTCAAAGACCAATTTTAGTGCCCTAAGAGGAGGTCTCAAAGAGGCGCTTCAAAGAAGAGGTAATGTCTATTACCGATTCTTTCAACTTTATTTATTCTTAAAATTCTTCTTATTTAGTTGTTTAATTATAAAGTAATAACATAAGTATCAATAATATACTTATATGTTATTATAATTATGAAACAACCATATTTTCACCATCTATCCATCCTACGGAAAACAAAATCACCGCGCGTGCGTACGTACGGAATACCGTCTCCACGCCGTGGTGTAATCTATTTTCCACCACCACCTTACTTGGATGGGTATAATGGTGAAAGTAATGAATATATATGATTATTTTAAAGTGATATTGATTCTGTAATATTATACATACACTTTAATACAATTCCACGATCATGGGAATGATATCATCACTCGTGCGTACGTACGGAATACCGTCTCCACGACGCGATTCACTTTCCATGATAACCATTCAAGAATGATTATAAAGTATATATAATAAGTAATCATGAAATATATGACATAATAATTCTACTGGATTTATGTATATATATATTTATGTCATCTACTTAATTCTATTCAATTCAATAAGGAAACGAAAACAACGTTCATGCGTACGTACGACCTACCGTCTCCATGAACGGTGTATTTCTTTCCATTTGCCGATCCATTATATATATATATTATGAATATATATTATATATAAATCATGTTTTAAATTTTGGATTTAAGTAATCATGATCTAAGTAATCATATGAATAATTACAAGTTAAAACACGAACGAAAAATGAAACGATTTTACCCAAAACGCTACTTTAACATGAATTTACAAAAGAACGGGTAATATAAAGTCATAAGTGAACCATATATGATATAATAACAATGAATATGATTCTGTAATAATTCAATGACATTATTTAAATCATTATACAGGAGGCTTGGATACGTACGAAGCATATCAGACCTATGGTAAGGGATAATTTTGCAATCTCATTTTTATCTGAGATTGTTTATTCATAAGTATTTATTGGGGTTATATTTATCATCCATGTCCCTGTTTTATAAAAATGGTTTCATGTATTTTTAAATTCCTTTTTACCCATTTTTGACTTTTACTACATGGTACGTAAGAAATCTTTTTTTGTTTACCATACGAGGTACTTTTTGACTTTTTCGACAAAAGTACGAGAAGAATGTTTTTTTTAACTTATACGGCGGGAATGAATTTTTACGGTTTCATAACACCTCATTTTCATGAATCTTACTCTAAAAGATTTTATGACTATTTTCAAAAAAATACTTTTATTTTAAAAGTGCATGGAATTTTGTGAAAATAAAATTATTTTGAAGAAGAAAGGATATTTTCCTCAAGAATTAATTTCAAATGTTTTATCAAAACCATTTTCTATCTAAGATGACATTATTTCATATGTGTATGTTTCAAGTTTAATATCTCTATGATTTACATGGTTCACTTTTCTTATGATGAAATATCCATTTGTTTTATATGGATTATGTGATGATGAAATGATGTTTATGAAATCCATTTTATTCTTTGGGTTATGATGAATGATGTATGTTTATTTTGTGGCACAAGTAAGAATGATTTCATTATGAGATGGGTGGGACCTATATCTCCCTCCAATTCATTGGGTAAAGATTTATATCTCATGAGATAGACATGGCTGGAATGGTAAGTTAATCTGGTTCAGTGTTACAGGACTGAAACGAGGAGTGAACTCGATTCAGAAAGGGACTTTGTTCACTAAGATGGTCTTGGAAGCAATGACTTGGCTACTATGGAAATCATTACATGTGCTTAATGGTTTCCACAATTACATGTTTTATTCCCATGCGATTTTATCATGATTAATGTTTCTTTATGATCTATGCCTTATGTACTGCCATGTTTTATGTCATTGCTCAAGATTTTTATGTTTAAACATTATGTTCATGTTTTTAAGTTCAAATGTATATGATTTGCTTTATTCTATCCATGCTTACCCTTACTGAGCATTTGAGCTCAACATTTTTATGTTTTATTTTCCCACAGGATTAAAAGAAAGGTTTTAGGTAAGGAAAAAAAGTGGAAGATCTTTATGGGAGATGTTGAAGATCTTTCACCATGATTAGAAGATTACGTTCCAAGTTTCCAAAGCCACTAAATTATTATGGTCCTTGTGTGTCTGTTTTTGTTATGTATTAATTATTCTGCAAAAGTAATGTAATGTCCATATACGTCAAGCTTTGGGTATTTACACCCCAGTGGTGGTGGGGGTCCTCTGACCCCCTGTCTGAATTTAATGTCACTAAGATACAACAAGTTAATACTTAAAACATCATAGAGTGATGTCTCACTTATAATGTGGGACTTTTTTCCTTTAGGAACTGTTCAACATTTGAAGAAACAATGCGGCTTTTCACCACGATGTGTTCGATCACCTTGGACACTCCCTACCACCACCCTTCACTTATTTTCAACTTCTTCATCGACGTCCTCCATTTGAAAACACCAGATAAACACCATGACCATCCAATAAAACTTCGAGCTCATGATATCCATACTGACACCTGATAACATCACCAATCATCTCTAGGATCCCATCCAAACACCATGAATATCTTTCTAAGAAGAATACTATCTTGTATTCATGCATGATAATTTGAGTTCCTTATAGCCATTGGGAAGTCAATAAGGTTTGTTGAATAAGAACTTTAAAATTATATTACCACCACGAACACCCTCTAAAGCTACAGACGACCCCCATGAAAGAGAGATTGACCCATTAGGCCACATTAAAGGATGAATAAGGATGATAATGTTTTTCTCCATGGTGGTGGTTCTTCTACAGACCCAAATATTACTACCTCCAGGATTCACCACTGCCAATAACCACTTAGTTGACACACTTGACCACATTAAAACCTCAATACTACACCTGCATTGACTAAGGTGATGTCGTGCTACCGTTACCATGCACACCATGAAACAGTAGATGTGATCTAATGTTGGTGAAATAGTAGACATGATATTATATTGGTGAAATGGTAGATGTGGTCTTCTATGGGTTCAAAGGTATATTTGATCTTCCACTGGTGCAATGGTATATGTGATCAACCATTTTGGAAATGGTATATGTGATCTACCATTAGTGTAATGGTATATGTGATCTACTATTGTTTCAATGATATATATTTAGGATCTCATCACCACTTATACTACTCTCCACCACTACTGCATCTCAAAAAAACTACCACATCCCATATATAAACTATGAACACCGTGCATGAAGGAGATTATATTGTTTGTTCATCCAAGGAGGTGGTCAAGGAAGTGGATGCATTTCTTGATCCATTGATAATACTATCACACACCCATACAACCCATTTGAAATTCATGCTTGAAGAGGAGTATGATCCAAAAACTATGAAGGAAATTTTACTTGAGAAGGTATGCTAAGTATATATCATCACCAAAGTGAAGAACTATGACCCATACATGACATGCTACCCCCCCCAAACGAGATACTTCCACGTATGAATTCCAACAGTAGATGTGATCTACTTTTAATCCAGTGGTAGATGTGATATATCATTGAGCCAATAGTAGATGTGATCTACTGTAATGATAGTGGAATATGTCTAATGGTATATTCTACCACCATCACTATGGAATTACATCTCAGCGCCAGAATTTGGAAACACCTAGGAATTAAGAAGATTCAACCAAATTATCTTTAAAAAGATATATTCAACATTTGAGAAAATATAGAAAGATAAAAATGAGTTAGATAAAGAGGTTAACTCCCTATAAAAATACAAGTATTCTACGTCACTAGAGATGGATTGAAGGATCATAGGATTGGGAGTTGACTACAACTATATGCTCTCTATTTACTGCTTTTCTTTTTCATAATTTTTATTATTCTTTTTGTCCCTTATACCACTGTTTTTTCCATTTTAATGGAGGGGTAGAACCTTTTGTGGTTGGGTTAATGAGATGTATGATCCCATATTTTTCTAGGTATATCCCTCTTTGATTTTTTCATTAAATGACTTTTGTTGGGTCCACCTTTGTATTTAATCCTTGGTGGCTGTGTCTTGATCAAATAAAGAGTGCCTTTATTTGAGAAAATGACATAATATTCAGTTATTTAAGTTTTTTTAAATAATAAATTCTTGGTATAAACATGTAAAATGTGTTTATAAGGGTTTTACATGCTTTTGAAGGATTTGGAGGTTGTTTAGGTCCTTTTATAGGAAAAGTCTTGAAAACTATATGTAGAACATTTACACACCGTTTACATGTTACAAGACATGTAACTTTCACTAGAAACATGTCATGAACCAGTATTGGGATAGATATAGTTACACATCATGTAAAATATTAATGTTATTTAAAATTAAAAAGGATAAATAATAACCTGAGGTGATGAGTTTTTCAGTATATCCCTCTAAAAAGAAATACACAACATGTAAAATAGTTACACATTGTGTAATATCATGACCAACTATTTTAAATAGCATTTCACATGATATTTTTCTCATTCCTTCAGAATATATTACTCCTCTCGACCTAGGAAAGTTTTCTATGAGATTTTTGAAGCCTTTACTCCATTCCAGACATCTTGTTTGTGTGATCGATCCCTTGTAAGTCTTTGGCTTTGGTTTTCTCCTCTTCTTCTATTGTTCTCCATTAGGGTGATGGAATAGTTGGACTGATTTTGGTTGTGATCTTGAATTAGGTTGTTTTAGGTTCTTCTTGTAGTCTTCTGCACCATCCTCTTTAGAACTACCCTTTATAAGCACTGTGTTAATATACATTTAATGGTAGAGAGTTTGAACCTAACCCTATGGTATGTTTAATTTTAGGTATATGAAATATCGTGATTACACTAATATAATGAGAATTCTAATTAATTTATTCATTTATAAATTATGAATCGTGGATTTGAATATTGGTTTGAACCCTTTGGATTCAATTGTTGATGTGACCTGGTTTTGGCTACCCATTAGGCGAGAAAACCCTTGATTAAAATTTAATTAGCTAATAGATTAAAGTGTTTTTAACATGATATGAGACCTTATGAGATTTATTGATATAGAATCCCTGGGTATGGCTTGTATATTGAAATGTATGTTAATAAATTGATATATAAATGAAAGGTTAATTGAAGGATAAATGGTAATTTTCATAATTATCCATTTTAGCTTATGATGTGATATTTTGATACTTGCTAAAATGATTACAAACCAGGCTATGACTTGATACATGATAAAATCATTACATAATAGGCTATGACTTGATACATGATAAAATTCATATATACTAGGATATTCCCTGAAACATTCGGAAATTATTATATACTAGGCTATTCTCTAACTAATTCTAAAATGCTTATATACTGGGCTATGACAGGGCACATGATTAAATGCTTATATAGCAATATTGGCCTAGTTTTGTGTGATTTATCCATGGATACATGGTTATGGTTAGAATGGTTGGGACAAATTCTCAGAGTCATAATGACATAATGTTGAAGTAGGTTATTTAGATATATAGATTTGGTTGTCATGGTTGTGATACATGCTCTAAGACATTCCAAAAAGGTCCCAAAGTAGTTTGATTGATGTATTTTATTAATTTATTATTTAATACACCTATTTTTAACTTATACCATACACTTATTATTAGATTGGTTATGTTTAGACATGGTGATGTCGACCTACTAAGTTGTAATCACTCCCTATTTGGGCCGTTGTTTGGTACTCGAGTAAATTTTATGGATGCAGGTTTGGACAAGGGAAATAGACCTTATTGTGGATTTAATTAATTACTGGTTTGGTAGGAGTTTGGATGTGGGACCAAAATGGGGTTTGGGACTGGATTCTTTTGGGTTTACCTTATGTCTACTGATTCTTTTATTGTATTGTTTTCAGTTTGACATTTATATGCATCTCAACTTATCATTACATGATTCATTACTATTGGTATATTGGTTTCTCCTTTTATTTCCCATTGGTATGTGTTATTGTTTTCGCTTTTATATTTCCCTAATTATGTTATTTATAATGTTTATTTCAACTTATGTGTAACTCCATCCAGGGGTATGGTCTCCCCATTATACATATCACCCCCACTATTAGTTGGCATCCTCTAGCATATGGGGAGGTTCTCTTGAGGTCCCATAACCAAGCATTTTTTTCCAAAAGAGAGAGTGTCAGATCAGAGGATGTTACAAAGTGGTATCAGAGGAGAAAGTTTTTCTATTCTATTTATTTATTATTCGGGAAAGTTAGAAAGGGTACTTATATGTGTCGGGACTTGGTAATGAGATTATGCATGGGATTAGATAACCCATGTATGTGGGAAAATCTGAGTGCCAAGGGATGAGATTATTGTTTATGCTTTCCACTTATTACAATTGATGTTATTTCATAACGGGTGATTAACTTGTCGTGTGATGTTATTATTTAGTGATGTTATTGGTTCTTGAGATTTATAATCATGGCCTAGTGTGGAGAAAGATGAGTATACATGCATCATGATAGGTACATCAACATGAATTATTCATGATAAGGACATATTTATTACATGCTATATATACTTTTCAGTTTGAACAGTGATATAAGATACCTGTTATATCTAATAAATGAAATAAAGAAACTGATATGTCTTTCTAAAACACTTAATCCACATTTAGAGAGACTAGGATTCTTTGGTTATCTGTTGATGTAACCTATTAAGGTTTACCTTGTTATAGCCAGTGTTCTAAGGAGTGTGTTTTTATTGCAGAGAAAATTCCTCCTTGCAGTCTTCGAGTTGAAAATCAAGAGAGTGGAAATCAAAGTTATCCTAATGCAGCTGAGTCTAAGATTATTGTAGATCTTGAGGATCACATGGATGTTCAGATTCATGATATCTTCCCGAGGGTCATGCAATCCATATAAAGGGAAATGGTTCTCACCGTGTCTTCGATGTCTCAATTGATGAGAGAGTTCCAGCTATAGCATCCACCTACATTCACTGGGGTGGGAGGCACATCAGAAGTTGAGTTCTGGATCGAGTCAGTCAAGATGATATTTAATCATCTTATGACACCAATATATAGGAGGGTTAATCTTTATATATATGCTTTGTGGACCTTCCAAGCATTGGTGGGACATTCTGGAGTAGTCTATGCAGAAAGAGGAGCTATCTTGTAAGGAACTCGGGATGAAGTTCTTAATCTATTTCTATCCCAAGACACTAAGAGATGACAAGACTCATGATTTCATGCACCTGACATAGAGGGGTTTTCAATGATGGACTACACAGAATGTTTCACCAATTTTCAGAACATTTCAACATCTTTGGAAGCTGATGAGATCTCAAGCATGAGACGATATTAGGATGGTCTTCACTATGTCATCAGGTCACAGGTGTATGTTTTCCATCTAAGTAATTTTGAAGATTTGATAATTCAGTACTCATTATGGAAGTGAATATGAGAGAGTCTCAAAGAATCATCTAGTTTGTTTCAGGGGGAGAACTGGGAACCCTTCTTCTAGTGTAATTAATTTTCACTATGACTATTTTGACAAAAGAAACAGAGGAAATATTAGTCATGGTAGCGGGAATCCATATCAATATTGTATTCCATTGTAGTACTATCATTATGGGAAGATGGTCACAAGATTCCTGAATGTCCATAACCCTCTTGGGGTGTCTATATTTTGGAAGGATGGGCCACCTATATAGTTTTTAGGGGTATACACCAAAACAAATGTGGTAGGGGATCAGGACAGGTACTAGAGTTTGAGAAGGACTCAGCTACTCTCCAAGAAATAGGTGGCTAGAGTTCCACATGACATTTTGTTATATGTTGGGGATGTAGTACTGTAATTTAGTAATGTAATTATTAGCCAGAGGGAGTATCACAAGGAAGTCATACTGGAGCCCAGGGTAGAGGGGATAGTCAGTTCCACACTATGAAGACTACTTTAATTATTATGGATGTAGGACCTTCTACTGTCAGAGGTATGATTCTTGTATCATCTACCATTGGTTTCATTTTTTTGATATAGGGGAATCACATCCATTTTTTAACATCCCTTTTGGTAAATGGTTTAGGCAAGTATTTGAAAATCTTAGATGGTATTTTAATCATTGATACATCGTTGGGAGTTCCGTCAGAGAATATCAAATGTTTCAAGGTGTATTATCTAGAGATCGGTGGTTACCATTTATTTTGGAAATTTTTCATGTTGTAAATGATAGGTTTCAATTTGATTATTGTTATGGATTGTTTATTCCTATACTAGGTTCATATAGACTATTATTGGAGGAGAGTTACCACTCTATCTCTAAAAGGAGACAACTATTCTCACTAGGGTGAGTGGGATGTTCATGCTGGTTGTGCATGACTAATTCAATGAAGAATGGATTGTATCATGGATCAGATATCCATTATTGATCTATATGATGGTGGAATATAGTAGGATTCTTTTCCTATAGTGGCATACCATTTTCAGGATGTCTTTACTGATGAGTTCTATGATTGAACACTCGAGCAAGAGATCAAGTTCATGATAAAGTCGGTGTCAGGGGTAGATCCAAATTTTATTCTTTCTTATAGGATGGAACCAGTATAGCTTTATGATTTGAAAGTTCAGTTAGAAGATTTGGATGCTAAAGGTTTCATACAGCCTAGTACATATCCTTATGGTTCTCTAGTTCTCTTCACCAAGAAGGCTGATGGTACCTTGCTCTTATGTCTAGATTATCAGAGATTAAACCAGATGATGTTCAAGAACCTGTATCCCCTTCCATATATTGATGATATCTTTGATAATTTGAGAGGTTCTAAGATCTTATCCAAGATCTATTTGATATCATGATACCATCAGTTGAGGGTGAGACCATTGGATATACCTCATACTTCTTTTAAGAGATGGTATGGCTTGTATGAGTTAATAGTGATGCCGTTTGGTTTGACCAATGTACCAACATTATTCATGGTCTTGATGAATCATATATTTTAACATTTTTTGGATCTATTTTTGGTGATTTTTTTCTATGATATCTTAGTGTACTCTTATTCAGAAGACAATCATTCCCAACATCTTGACATCATCTTGATTACATTGAGAGAGCCTCATATTTATGCCAAGCTAACCAAATATAGTTTCTTGATTGATAAAGTGAACTTATTGGGCCATGTTATCTCAAAGTAAAGAGTATCAGTGGACCCAGAGAAGGTTTCATGGATATTATCTTGGGAGTTACCCAAGAATTTCTTCAAGATTCCATGTTTTTTGGGTTTAGCAAGTTATTATTAGTACTTTGTCCAGTACTTTTTCTGTATGTAAGAACTGATGTACAAGATAAATAAGAAGGGAGTGAAGTTTGTTAGGTTGGATTATTATGAAGGACATTTTTAGGAGATAAAAGGTAGGATGACCTCTATAGCTATCCTCACATTACCTGTGTTGGGTAAAGAATATACCATGTACTGTGATGTATCCAAAATTGTAATTAGAGAAGTTTTGATATAGGAGGATTGAGTGTTTGATTATGGATCTAGACAACCGATAACACATGATATGAATTAGACTACCTATGATATGAATTTGGATATAGTGGTACATGACCTGATATGTTGGAGAAACTATCTTATGGGTGAGAGGTTTGTGGTGTACATGGACCACAAGTGCCTCAGTTATATCATTTCTCAGTAGTACGTGAACCTTTTTCATAAAAGGTGGGTCAATTATCTGTAGTCTATTGACTTTGGGTTATCTTATACAATAGGAAAGGGATACTTAATTACTAATTCATTGAGATGAAATATGTAGAAAAATTAAATGTGGTAGTATTGTGATGAATGGAAGATGATGACACTATTTTCAGAAATGCATATAGATGTTTAGTAGTTTTAGCGATGAGTAGATATGACTTCAACATCTATTATACCGGTTCTTTTAGACCAGATTAAGGTAGAATAGTTATCTAATATGGATGGATTATTACTAAGAGAAAACTTATATGGTGGGGATACACCATCAGGATGGTCTCTTGGTAGCGGAAATTCTCTTCTTTTCCATGGTCGCGCATGGGTTTCTACGAGATTGTGTGAGGAGATGATGAGAGAGTTTCATGATTCTAGATGGGTAGTACATCCTAGTTTTACAAAGATGTATCATGATATCCATAGAAAGTAATGGCGGTAAGGAATGAATAAGGAGGAGGGAGGATTTATGGTGATATGTTTAAATTTTCAACAGGTGAAAGCCGAGCATCAAAGGCCAGCTATGATATTATAGCCTTTACCTATTCTGGAGTAAAAATGAGATGATGACACTATGGATTTTGTGATAAGATTACCCAGGACAACCCATAAGAATGATGTAGTATGGTTGATCATGGATCGACTGATGAAGGTATCCCACTTCTTTCCTATTAGGGAGTCCTTCACCATCGATGATATGGTTAGTATTGATATACACAAGATATTTTTACTAAATGGTCTTCTGAGGAGTATTTTTACTGATAGATATCCTTGTTTCACATCATGTTTTTTGTAGGGTCTTCATAAGGCTCTCAGATCATCTATTATTCTAAGTACAACCTATCATCCTCATACTGAAGGTCAATATGAGTGGACTATTCAGGTTCTGGAGGATATGTTACGAGCCTGTGTTTTGGATTTTTGTGGTTCATGGTAGTAAAATATGGAACCTTTGGAGTTTTCATATAATAAATAATTCTTGGAAACAATCCAATTGACACATTTTGAGGATTTATTTGGAAGGTCATTCCATTTGAATATTTATTGGTTGGAGGTAAGTGAGTCAGTTCTTGTTAGGACTAGTCTCATATAGAAGACTTATGAGAAGGTTTAGTTGATTAGGATGTGATTGGTAACCATATAGAGTAGGTAGAAATCATATTTTAACCATCAAATTTAATCACTAGAGTTTGAGGTTGGTCTTCTTGTTTTCCTTCAGGTGTTGCCTAGGTTGGGGTAACATCGTATCAGGAAACAAGGAAATCTAGAACCCAAGTTTGTTGTTCTATTTAAGTTAGTGGATAGGGTCGGTCTATTAGTGTAATGATTAGCTGTTCCACAGTTTTACAATCCCATGCATGACATGTTTCACATATTACAGATTCAAAGATATTATGCAAAACCTTCTCATATGGTGGACATTGAGGACATTAATCTTTGTGAAGATGCGTCCTTTAAGGAGAATCTGAAATGGATTTTGGACCATAGTGAGAAGTATCTATGAGGTAGGACTATAACTTTGGTTTGAGTATAGTGTCAACATGGGCATGTTCAGGAGGATACCTAGGAGAGGGGGTCTAATATGGGAGCACCATGACCAGAATTGTTCATTGAGACCTAATAAGGATTATTAGATCATCTTAGGTATAAGATGTTATATAGCGGGGAAGTTATAAGATACCATATTTTTTCACATATGCCCCTCTTTTAGTTTGGAGTTAAATGCATTTTGTTGGGTTCACCTTTGTCTTTAAGCCTTGGTGGCTGAGTCTTGTTCAGATACAGAGAGTCTTTGATGGAGAAAATGATATAAATTTTAGGTATGTGTATTTTTTTGAATTAATGGAGTCTGTCTATAAATGTGTAAAATTAGTTTATGATGGTTTTCCATGATTTGAAAGGATTTGGAGGTGGTTTGGGTGCTTCTATAGAAAATGGGATGAAAACTGTCTGCATAACATTTACACACCGTGTACACGTTACACAATGTGTAACTTTCACCATACACATTTAATGAACCTGTATAGGGTGTTAAATGGTTACACTTAGTTTAAACTATTCATGTCATGTAAAGGTTGGGAAGGATAAATATTAACCCATAATAATGGGTCTTTTGGCATTTCCCTCTAAAAAGAAATACATGATGTGTAAAATAGTTACACATCGTGTAATATCATGACTAGTAGTTTTAAACAGTTACGTGCATGATATGATTCTCATTACTTCAATGAAGCTTCCTCTTATCGATCAAGGACGGTTCTCCAGGTGATTTTGGAAGCCTTTACTCCATTCCAAACATCCTGTTTGTGTGGTGAATCCCTGATAAGTCTTTGGATTTGGTTTTCCCCTCCTCCCCCATTGTTCTTTGTTAGGGAAGTTGTAGGACCCCAGGACACCCTTAGAGGGGAGGGGTGAATCGGGGTGTCAACTTTTTCTTTTAAACTGATGGATCTTGTTCCCACGTTGGTAGGAACTAGTTTAACCTCTATGATGGATATGAGAAGCAATAAAACATTCACATGCAGAGAGAAAACACAACACTTTTTACTTGGTTCACCACTAAGGTCTACGTCCAAGGATCATATGCCAATAGGTTGTCAATCGTACCAAATTCCATTATTCTTCACTAGTTGTGGATTACAAAGGTTCGGTAACAATCACTCTGTCCCATGCTCACTGCCTTTACAACTATTCAGGGATAGACCACAGTACCCCTCGGATCAATCCCGTTGACTCCCCCTGGCTCACTGCCTTAGGTGAAGTTCTAATCAGTTTATAGATGTGAATGCCTCTTCAATTGATTCGCATTGAAGTCTTTGCCTCTGCTTAGCATGAGACTCTTATTGCATCGAAGTCTGGAAATGATGCACTTGTACGCACTGAACCACTGAACCAGATAACTAGAACGTGTAAACAAGTTTCACTAACAATTGCGCGCAACACCAACCCTTTGCACGCAAGACCTTACTATTGCGAACAATATTTCCTTTTCGTGTGGAAAAATATTTCTCGCAACAACACCCTTTTTTGTGAAAACTCAATATTTTACGGGCCACCTCAATTTTTACGCACAGTTCTTCCTATTTTGAGTAGCCTGGAATTTTTCGCGCAACTTGGATCTTTCACGTAAACCAGAGTATTTCACGTAGCGCAGAATTTTTCGCGCAACTCGGAATTTTCACACAACCCGGAATTTTTCGTGCAGCTCGGAATTTTTCTCGCAAGCCCCTTTACGTGAACCTTTTACACGCATCGGACCTCAAATCTTCTCTGAGTCTTCAATCATACAGAATGAGGGGGGTCACCTCTTATTTATCGGCATCTCAGACCCCCACACGCAAAACCCCTTGTGGCATGAAAAAACTCTCATTTAGAGTGTAATATTTCGCGTAGGTACCGTTTTTCGCGCACATCTCCAGATTTTTCGCATAGCCCATGCCTTTGCCATTTTTCAACGTTCTGATTCCGAAACACTATTTGCGCGAAAAACCTCGATCCACTATTTCACGTACCACGCTGTTTTTCACGCCCAACTCAAATATTTTGCGCACATATCTCCTTTTTCGCGCACCACTTCCTCCTTTCACGCACCTCCTTTTACCAACAATCCATTTCTTAATTTTTCGATTTTGAGGCCCAAAAAATTGGAAAACACTGGGAAACGGTACCACCTTCAATACTGTTGTCTGCTTGAACTGTATGATCACTTTACTGGAACACATTCTGAACTTCCACTGACGACTGACAACAAACACAAACCATACTCCAAATCATGCAACGAATAAACATGGTTCCAACAGCAGTGGAATATTTGGACCACTTTTGATTTTGATATTGATATGGGTTTTTAGTTTCTTCATGAAGTATTATATACCTTATTCCTCATTGGTGTTATGCTTTGGAAGTGCTGTGTTAATCACCATTTAAAGGTCGGGAGTTTGAACCTAACCCCATGGTCTAGTTAATTTCAAGTATATGAAATATTGTGATTGCAATGACGTAATGAGATCTATAATTAATTTATTCATTGATAAATGATGAATCATGGATTTTAATATTGGTTATAACCCTTTATATTCAATTTTTGATGTGACCTGTCTTTTGGATACCCATTGGGTGAGAAAACTCTTGAATAAAATTGAATTGGATAGTGGATTAAAGTGTGTTTAGCCTAACATGGGACCTTAGTTGATTGCTTGATATATAATCCATGGTTATGGATTTTATATTGGAATAACTATTGATAAATTGATATATAAATGAAAGGGTAATTAAAGGATAAATGCTAATTTTCATAAATAACCACTGTGGCTTATGATGTGATATTGTGATACATGCTAAAGTGATTATATACCAGGATATGCACTGATACATGCTGAAATGATTATATACTAGGATATTATCTGATACATGATGAAATTATTGTATATCTGGATATTCCCTAACATATTCTAGAATTCTTATATACCGAGTTATTCCCTAACACTTTCTAAAACACTTATATACTAGGCTATTCCCTGACACATGATAAAATTATTATATAGTGGTATTAGCTTATATTTGTGTCATTTTTCCATGGATATATGGTTATGGTTGGAATGGATAAGAAACATGCTCAGAGTAATACTAACATGATGCCAAAAAAGTTTATTTGGATATATGGATATGGTTAGCATGGTTGAGATACATGCTTAAAGACATTTTGGTAAGGTGTCGAAGCAGGTTCATTGTTGTATTGTATTAATTGATTAATTAATACAAATTTTTATCTTCTATTTCATACAATTATTATAATATTAGTTTTTTTTAGACATGGTGGTTTCGACTTACTAATTTATACTCACACCCTATTCAGGATGTTGTTTGGTACATAAGAAGATTTCATGGATGCAGGTTTAGACAATGACAAGAGACCTTGTTGATAATTTATTGCCTGCTGGTTGTCATAGAGTTTGGGGATGGGACCGATATAGGGTTCCATCCTAGAGTCTGTTGGGTTTACCGTACGTTTATTAATTCTTTTATTATGTTGTTTTCAGTTTGAAATTTAGATATATCTCAACTTTTCATTACATGATTCATTTCTATTGGTATACTGGTTTCTCCTTTTATCCCCCATTAGTATGAGATATTATTTCCAATTTTTTGTTCCCTTAATTATATTATTTATAATGTTTATTTATGATACTGTGTAACTCCATAACATAGGGTATAGTTTCCCCACTATACATATCACACCCCAGCTACTAGTCGGAAGCCTTTGGCATATGGGAAGATGTTTTTAATGTCCTATGACCAACCCTTTCTCTCCATGTGAGAGAGTTCTACATTAGGGGATGTTACAATGGAGGTGAACATGTACGATGCTTGAGTCCTAGTTTTTTCAATTTCATTAAACTCTTTTTATTTGTTATTTTTTTTTAATTAATGATTCAATATTTTAATTTGACATGATTATGTTTTTATCTCAAATCTGAATATTTAAAATTTCCTTGATTAAGAAATTTGTTCTCCCTCTTCTTGGTTTTGGATCACACTGATTGGGTGATCTAGAATCAAGTGGAGAAGTGTTTGGTGATTAATTAACAAATAATGAATAAATAGTGAACAAATTTGGAAATTTGGGACACTCAATACCTAATCTGATATTTTCGAAGTGATCTAAAGTATACCCACTATGAATTTCACACATTAAAAGGAGAATTGGCCAACAAAGGAAATTGTGTGGATTATTTTTATTTTAAATCAACCTTAATCAAGGGTGAATAATGAGAAAAAATCATTAATCCATTCATTAAACCAATTAATAAAGACAATATATCCAATTTTAAAGGACTATGATATCATTACGACATGGAATCCAAGATTGAACCCAATCACTTTTCTCTGATCTTAATTTCAAAAACCATGTAAAGGTTCATTTTCATTGAAATATTTTTCTTTTATTTAGTTTTTATGCTCATGAAAACTTAATTAAAACCCTAATCTCTTGAGACAACATTGGTCACTACTACTGCCACACCCTTAGGTGGAGATTCAATTGCTTTTACCACACCCCATGACTGGTGTGTGTCATTAACCATACTCACCCATCAATTTATAAAATGCTCTTGTTTGTGTCAGTTTTACCACCTACATGAAAGATGCTATAAAACTCTACCATAGATAATTATGAGAACTTAAATAGAAATATTATTGTAAGTTAGTATGAAAGCAATTATTTTTTATTATTATAAAAATTTTACATTTTATATTTAACTTTTTATCAAAATACCATCTTCGATTGCTAAAATTACAAAAATAACTCGGCACTAATTCAATTTTCACACAAAATAATAAGCATAGGAAAAAAATTATAAAAAATAAATAGAATATGATAATAAATAGGAATTTTTAGATACAAAATATATGAATAAGGTTCCAAATAAGGTATCAAATAAACTTAATTTGATTCTTCAAGATGTTATATGCACATGAAGAGAAAAATTAGAATATGTTAAGGGGGTTTTGTCTCAATTTTTAATTTCTTAGTGCTTAAATTTTATTATACACTTAGTTTTCTTTGGAATGGTGTATATAAGCTAGAAGAAAAAGGTATTTTCACATGTTTTTTTTAATTTTAAGGTTTGTTTTAACCAATGTTTTTTTCATTGATGTTAAAAGTTGGACTTTAGATGTTTGTTTTTATAAAATGATGTCTCAAAGTAAAAATATGATATTTCAACATTGGGTTTTTAGAAAAATGACATCTAAAGTATGATTAAAAGAGTTTTAACATCCTTTTTTCCCAATAAATGATTTTAAAAGTAACTTTTACATTTCTTATTTAAAAAAATGTTAAATAAGTTTAAAATATCATAGTTTATTTCTCAAGATTCGATTCTATTGGTTGTGAAGAAAAAATAGAGTAATGAATCAAAAGTTATGGCAGTCAGAAGTTTGAATTCTATAAGTTTTGATAGATAAAAATCATTTCAAATAAAAAATGATAAATTTGAATTGAAAATTTGAAATAACAAATGAAAAAAATTATAATTTTGAACTTATTTCAATGATTTTAGTAGTTTCCTTTGAATTGATATGTTTTTAATCGCCATTTCTTTTTTTTCAGCGGTGTTGTATTGAAATTTATGTGGGATTTTAAAAATTGAAACACACGTTGTGAAAAAATTGAAATATCAATCCCTTATAATTGAAATTTTACATTTAATTTCATGTAAATATATAAATTAAGTTAAAAAACTTTATGTATTGGGGTTTTAACATCATTTTTTTCTAAAACTGATGTTAAAGGATCACCACATCACTTTATTGGGACCAAGGCTATTATTTACTATAAATGGTGTATGGTTTGTGTTTTTTTTCAATCCTCATTGGAATGTTAGGAAGTTTTCAAGGAAAGGGATCATATAGTTCAAGAAGACAACAATATTTAAGGTGGCATTTTCTCTCAGTGTTTTCCAAATATTTGGGTCCAAAAATTGTAAAATGGAGAAAAGTGTTTTTTGAAAAGGGATTTTCATGAAAGATTGAAGGAGGTTTGGTAATTTACATGTAAGGATTGTTTTGGTATCATTGCAATAAATTATGGAAAAGGAAAATAGTGCACACAAGATTTAAATGTGCACAGAAGATGAGATTGTGCGGAAGAGACATTCGCTCCCAATGCGACATTGAAAGGGGTTTTGTGTTGTCACAAAGAATCTTACGTGCACCAATGAAGACATGTTATAAACTTTCATGCATGGTCGTCAAGGCATATAAATAGGTGGATAACCCAATGAAATAATTTCAATGAAGATTAGGTTCTTCTACTCTGCAAAAGTCTTGTGTGCGGGATAGAAGTAGAGAGAGAAACTTTCACACAAAGTGTTCTCTTAGTCTAAAAAGAATAATTGAACCTTGTAGTGTGGTTGTGCGAAAGATAAGGGGTGCACAAAAAATATGGGTTTCACGAAATCAATCTTTCATGACAATCCCAAATCTTGCGCACAAGGGCAGGTGTTGCATGCAAGTGTTAGTTTCTGCTTCTAGTAAGCTTAGAACATCCAGCATGTTTGATCTATGCTTTCAAGTGTATCAATTCAGGATTTCAATGCAAGTAGTGTCTCGTGCTGGATATAGACAAATACTTAAATGTCAATCTATTGAAGAGACCTTCAAGTTGATAAACTGAGTAAGACTTCACCCACTATAATGAGTGGGGAGGTGTCAATAGTAGTGATCCAAGGGATGTAGTGAGATATCCTTGAATTCTTGTAAAGGAAGTGTACATGACACATAGTAACAATGACCAAACTTCTATATTCCACATATAGTGAAGATTAGTGGATTTTGGTACATCCGAAACACTATTAGCATATGCTCCTTAGACACATCCCTTAGTGGTGAAGCAAGTAAAAGTGCCGCATTGTCTTTATGTATGTGATTGTTTTATTACTTCTCTAATCCATAATACAGGTTTAATGAGTTCTTAGAAGCGTGGGAAAAAGATCCATCACTTTAAAAGAGGAATTTGACACCCTGATTCACCCCTCCCCTCTCAGGGTGTTCTGGGGTCCTAAACACTTTTAACACTTGTTATTAAGTAACCGATGTTAAAAGAATACCTTTAAAATTTACTCATCAAAAACTGACATTAAATGTCCTCCTAGAATACTTTTAACATCAAAATTTTCAAGAACCCATTCTAAAAGTCACTTTTTGAATTGGTTTTAGAAAAATGATATTAAATTTTTTTACCAAGTTTAAATATTTTTTTAAACTTTTATTTTAATGCCCATGGATTTCAAATGGGTTTATGTATCAAAAGTCATGGTCGTCAAAAGTTGGACTTCTCTAAGACTTCTCTTAGGAAGTTCAACTTCTGATACCCATAACTTTTGATCAATAAGTCTATTTTGGCTCTAAGACCAGTAAAATAGAATATTGTGAAATAAGATACAACTTGGTACACTTTTTTAATATTTTTTTTAAAACTGATTTCAATAGTTACTTTTAACATCAGTTATTGAAAGAAACTGACATTAAAAGCGTTCTATGAGGACTTTTAACATTGGGTTTTCATGAACCGAAGTTTGAAGTAGGATTTTAACGTCAGTTAATGAATAAAAATGTTAAAATTCCTCTATGAGTACTTTTAATATCTATTTCTAGGGAAATGACATAAAAAGTGTGTTTTAATGTCAGTTCACAAAAAACCGACGTTAAAACTCCTCATAAAATACTTTTAATGTGGGGTTTTTTCAAGAAATGAAATTAAATGTCACTTTTGTCATCAGTTTTTCAAAAAACAGATATTAAAAATGATTATGATATTTTATACAATTTTATAATATTTTATTTTACTTGTCTTGGACCTTAAATGGACTTAGGAATCAAAAGTTATGGCCATCGAATGTTGAAATTCTATAAGAATTCTCTTAGAGAAATTGAACTTACGATGTACATAACTTTTGATACAAATTTCCATTTTAGATCTAAGGCTAGTCAAATAGAATCTTGAGAAATAATATACAACATGGTGAACATTTTTAGTGTATATTTTTTGAAAAAATGACCTCAAAAGTGGCATTTAACATTTATTATTGAAAAAACCAATGTTAAAAGTATTCTATGAGGACTTTTAACATCGATTTTTCATGAACAAACGTTAAAAGTATAACTTTAATGTAACTTAATGAATAAATGAAATTATAATTCTTCCATGAGGACTTTTAATTTCATTTTTCTAGAACCGATGTAAAAAGTGGATTTTTAACATCACTTACTGAGTAATTGATGTTAAAAGTCCTCATGGAAGACTTTTAATATCAGTCTTAAAGAACTGATGTTAAAATGATGAAATTAGAACCATTATTCTACTAGTGAAAGTTCCCAATTAGTATTTTTTAACATGATGATATAATTATTCATGTTTTTTAATTTTTTATTTGAATCCACATCCTTCAAGCGATTTTGATTCGAATGTTTCTAGCATTGTAAGGTTCACATAAACTCAATTTCTGATTGCGTACTACTTAATGAGATATTATATCCAAAGAGATTATATTACACAGTGTGTGTTCGATGGTTGGTTTTCGCTGCTATGACAATCCTTATCTATTCATGGGACATGATGGGTTGATAGATCCCACTCTAGGTCTGTGAATACTATTCACTACTGTCGAGATAAGGTCCTAGAGGGTCTCACACTATAGCGTATTCAAGAATCTACCCTATTTAGTTGAATATGTGTTTTAGACATGGTGGGACCCACCAATGGGGTCTGGGATTTGTCCAAGAAAAAATGATCACCAATGCAATGAATAAATTAATATTATTCAAGTTTAGAATAATGAGCATTGAATTTATTTATTAAATGTATTTATGAGTTTTAAATAAATACACGAAAAATATTAATTGACGAATATTAAATTATTCAAGGTTCAATTAATATTTATGGGAATGATGAGTCAAGTTTTAGACTTAATTATTATCACATAATATATTTTAATATATTACAAGTAAATGATAATAATATTTATGACTTAGTATAGTATTCATAAAATGTCGTTGATATTGCGTTAAGTATTCAGGGCCAGTGAGGCTATACTGGGTATTTTAATTAAGCACTATAAATAGAAGGGGATGGGATTTTTACAAGGACTATTCATAGTGATTCTCTCTCTTCTAATCTCTCCCATGATCAAGAGAGAGAGTGAGGCTCTAGATCCATGGAGCATGTATCAAGAACTCTCTCAGGCATCACTTGCAAAGCGATGCAGTGATCGTTGGAGTGGCGAAGGCGTCGTCGTAATTCTGTTCTAGAACCCAGATTACAATGAACGTTGCTCCCGCAGATTCCTTGAAGTGTTTGCGGATGATCTTGAGAAATTCGACTTTGGATTATTTGAGCATCGATCACCAATGACGAACATACATTGTGTGCAGATTCGGATTAGACCATGTATTTTTACGATTTATTTTTGTGATTAAAACCCTGCACGTGTGGTCTTCAGCTTTGACCAGGCTTCTCGTCACCAACGAAGACAGGTTTACGTTAATCATCGGTCAAAAAATTTCAAAATACCACTTGTTTGGGGATTCTGCTGCATGCCTAGTTCCAACAAGTGGTTCCAGAGTGACGCGTGTTGATTTTAAGCTAATTTAAGAATTAAAATTTCATTAAAATTTTAAGAGGGCGTCGATACGGTCCCAACGATCCAGACAGAATTGGAATCGAACATCGGATGACCAGTCTGCATCCATTCTAATTTTTTGAATTCAGATTCAAGATTGAATTCTGGTGAAGTTTCATGTTTCGACCGGTAATCCCATGGCCAAAATACTCACCAGAAAATCAATATTTTTTTGATATTAATTTATTAAAATTAATCGAATTATTATAATAATAATAAAATTATTTAGTTTTATTATAATAATAATATTAATTTTTTATAATAATAATATTATTTTTTAAAGACTAATATTTAGAATTTCAAAAAATCTGTAGGGGTGGGGGGGGGGGAGACTTGAAAAGCTAGTCTTGGATGTAAAAAAAATGAGAGGTGGTGAGAAAACTGCAAAGAAGGTCTCCCATATAAAAAATAAAAAAAAGTAACGGGGGACTTACAAAATAAAGTCTAAATAATTATTATAATAATAAAAAAGGTAGGGTTGGATGGGGGGCTAAGCGGTCCCCTATCTTCTTCCCTACGGAGCCCTCCGCAACTCCTCTCTGTAGGCAGTGGTGTACCGCACTAGGGACACCCCGACACCCCAGCGCCCAGTAGGCCCGATCATGCCTCCTCCCTATTAGAGGCGCGCTGTGCTGCAGTGGAAGATGCTCACCATGCCGGTCCTCCGCTTCTCCCATGTTGCACCCTAGAGCGCTCCAGGCCTACGATATCTCCCTCCTCCACCGCTCAGCCACAGTAACCAGTAGAGCCACGATGAACCACACCAGGCCGACATGTATAAGACGGCTAGCCCTGTCTCTGACCTTTGACCCACTACGGTGCCTCGGTCCCAACGCCTCCTCCTCTCCCAAACCAGGCACAACGGTAACCCTGAACAGCCCTCTCCCGGCCAACCTAGCTCTCGAACCAGGTCACCCCACTCCGCGGCATAGCCACCCATACCAACTGTTGCTCTGGAGAGTCACCCACGACGCCCGACAGGATCGTCTCCCTCATGCAGCGGAGCCTTCAACCACCCCTCTCCCAAGCAGATCTCCCTCCTCATGCTGCCCTATGGCCAAGCTGTGCCCCCCTCCTGCGGCGGACCCATGTGGACAACACCCTCATGCCTCCGTCAAGTCGCCTTCAGGACAACCCCCATCCGACCTTCTTCTCTAATTCAGTGAGCCATGGCCTACCGTATCCGCCTTTCATAGCCGCCACAAGCCACCTCCGGTCTTGTGCATGGTTTGGCCGTGGTGACTAATCTGGTGAGGTACTCCCTTGATCCTCCACAAAAATCAAACCAGCTCTAAAATGAGTGCGAGTCTTTCCAGTCTGGTACTGAATTGGATGGACTTTCCGCTCAGTCAGGTTGCCCTGAACGGGGTCGGTACAGCTCGAACTGGGCCTAAGAGGGTTCAGCTCAATCCACACAGGCCCTGCCCAAGATTTCAAGGGCTCGAGTGCTTTTGTTTTAAAAAAAATTAATTAAAAAAATTAATTTAATTACAGTTGATAATTAAATTATTTGGATAAAATTATTTGGTTTCTACAGAGTAATTAATTTATTTTTTGTTTAATTGAATTAATTAATTAATTTATTTTTATTTTTAAAATTAAATTAATTAAATGGGACCGAATGATAAATATTTTTGAATTAAAATTAGAGTAAGATTTTAAATCAATAAATAATGCCCTTAGAATTTATTTAATGAAAGTTTATTTTTTATTCTTGATTTATTTTATATACGCAAGTTAATGCGTATACTAATCATGAGCTAGAGACCGACCAATGCATGTATGGTACTTTTTTAATTATTTATTTTCATTTAATTAATTATTTAATTATTGCATGTTGGTTTGTAACAATTAGTTTAATTAAATAAAAGATGATTTGCATCTTGTTTCAAGTGTCGTTATATGTATTAGGGCCTGAGAGCCCATTCTTAGAGTTGTATATTTATACCCAGAGACCCCCTCTCTTGCATATGAGTACAGTTGTATAATGATGAGATTAGGTGTGATGCACTTCACACCAAGTAACGGCGGTGCACCAGACATGAGTTCGATACCTTGGATGAGAATACATTGCTATTCAAGTTTCAATCCATGCAACTAAAGGTATTGTGCCTAGAGTCTTGGTTGGTCTATTATTCACTCAACAGATCAACCATTAGAATCAGTTCATGATCATGTTTTTCATTTTTTTTCTGAATGATTTATTTTTTTGTGAATGTGTGGTTAGAATGCGATCACATGGAATAATAATAAACAAGCATGAAAGATAAAATTAACATGTGACGCGATATATTTTTATATTTATTTCATGGTCAATTGTGAGTGCGATCACATAGTACGTGCTTATAAAAATAGAAAATTATTTCTTTCATCACTTTAAAAATAATCAACCCCTCAAAGATATATTAATTCACAACCACCTTCATTCATTTAGGTTTGGACAAAACTAGCTGTTTGATGTGCCGATCATGCCATAGATGAGGGTGCCTCTTACTACCAGGGAGTCCTTATAAGAATAATGAGTTGACATAACTAAAATTTCAGCAAAGAAATATCTATAGCTAGTTTTTTGTAATTTTATAGGCAATCATTGAGTAAATCACGTTCTGATTTTAAGAAGCTGGGACTTCACTCAACAGATCAAGGAGCCGCAAGTTAAAGTGGTCGACCAGACAAAATCTATTCTAGAACCCTCCAAGTAGTGGTGTAGCCATAGCTTGTAGACTATGAGAGGTGGTTCCAGGATCCTTTCTACTAGAATACTCAAGCGATTGAGTATTCCGATTATAGCATAAAGGGTTCCTAGAATCCAATAAAATAGTGGGAGACATTACACAATTTAAGTAATTAATCAAAAATGTCTAAATCGGTAATCAGATAAAAGGCACTCATCTACTAAAATTAATTTTTTTAGAAAAATGGAAAGTTATACCATAAGTTTAAACTGGAATAAATATTGGACAAAATAATTGTCCACACTGATAGAGTATACATGAATAATACATGCACATTCACATAGTACTATGATATAGAAAACTGAAGGTGCCAGTGTCCCCAACACTTTTAAACTGTCTCAAGAAGTGAGGGTGAAAATGATTACTAGAGACTTATGTACAAAGCATATGAATGTTATATCATTATGCTTTCATCAACGTTTGATGTTAGTTTCGGTCGCTACACCAGGATATAGATGATATAAACATGAAGTCTCATCTCTGAGTTTTTTTGCAAGGAGAAAGCGAAGAAATGATATGTATAAGGTACTGTTACACCGGTATGTGTAAATTGAAATATTTATCATGATATTTAAATGGATTCCTTTATCATATCATTTTTACCACATTACTCAAGTTTTGTTTTAAGTTACAAAATGAACAAGTATTGAGTAAACACTCCATTACCTATCTAGGAAAGGTTTACCAGGTGAATAAGAATAAAAGATAGTTAAGTTTTACTTCTTATGGAGAATAAATTGAAAGAAAATGCGAAAAGTTCAAAGTTAATTAATTCCAATGACACATTTGTGACGTCCTTTAATTAATGAAGTATTAACAAAGGTTATTTTCATTGTATATTATAAAATAATACTATTGGAGTTTAAAAGAAATAACCTGATTTAAAGGATCATGTTAGTTCTTCTACATAAGGTTTATTCATCAATTGTAATGTTTCCTTTTACAACTTGGGTATTTGATACTATATGCTTTTTATACATGTGTATTTAAATATAGTTACCAAATAAGTATAGAAATGTTACTAGAAGTCAGGTGTATTCTCCAAGTGGCTGTGAAAGGGTGATACCTAGGACAGTGGTGAGAAGTACACGGCTTCTTTAATTTACAAGTGAAGGATTCATGTGGAACAATTCTTGAGTATAACCACAAACATTAATATCACGTGTCATTGGATGCACAGAGACATTCTTTCAGGTTCTAGAATGAATGTTGTTTTTGGTAAAGTCAATCACTAGTTCAGTGATACATGAATCACAGGCAATGAGTGATGAATACAAATGTAATAATTATACCCAGTTGTGACAAGATAATTCTTTGTCAAGTAATACTAAAAGTGGATTTCATGAATATACCAAGTGTGGTATTTAGGCTCAGCACATCTAAATCCGTTTGGTATTATTGACGTCTTTATTTTGGACAAAGGAGCCTTTAGAAATAATGGTATGTCACAAAGCTTTTGAAAATAGTTCAACAAGTAATCATGCACTATTCCAAGTATAAGCTAGAGGTATACATAATTCAAAACATTACTTTAAGTAAATAAGGAATAAAGTGACATACATGCATGGTCAGGAGATATTAGTTTCTTCAGGTTGGGATACTGAAGAATATCTCAACCAAAGAATTAATAATCATGATAATGTAGCGTGGAGTAATTCGTAAACGTACATTACCTTATCGACATCATGACATTGATGTTAATAAAGAGGATTGATGATAGAGTCTTATATATCAACATTGATCAACAAACATGTAGTGTGGATAAATTCTTAACGCATATGTTATACATCCAAATATTGATTTAAGAAGTATCAATGTTACAACTTGCAAAAACATCCATTATATTTCATGAAATTCATTGCAAATAACGGTGATATCCCACAACTATATGCCAACTATAATGACAAATGGATATCATACGAGTCATAGTATAATAAAAAATCCATTATGTCATAAGGACATGTGTTTCAAAGCCAATAGTTTGTTCGGATACAAACAAACTTGCATTAAGATAAACACATTGTACATCTAAAGTACTTATCCTAACGATTACTTAGGATATTACATAAATCAATAAGATAGAAAAGTTATAGTCAAGTGATAGAATGTATTTCTTTAAGAGGGTGCATGCATTTTTTGAGATAGTGGGAGAAATATTGACTTGATCTTAGTCAATGCTCAAGATGCACAAATAGTTGACATAGGAAATAGTTCCACAAGCACATGTGGAACATAGTATGTTCTAGAGACACATAATGCATCGGAAGGATAAAACAATGGTGATGGTTTTTCTTCACCATGGTCGGTGATCTATTATTCTATATGAATAATATTTCTTACAAGTAAGAAGTATATGGAAATTAACTAAAATTGATAATACCAACTAAAATTTAATTAATGGATTCCATGTATCAAAGTGAAAAGGGGATTATTATTTTGAATACTTTGGTGGGTATTCAAGTGAGTTGATATGTGGATGGTACAACCATAGTACCAATAAGGCTCGATTGGTTTGACCATGTCATTATGCCTAAATCCGTTATAATTTTACTTATCATAGATAATTTTATGATCATATTATTTATCAATGGATGTCATGACCAACAATCGTGGATGGTGTCTATATGACACAACCAGAAAGGGATGGTCATGTCACAAAATGATAATAAAGGTTGCAAGTTACTGGAATCCAATGTAGGATTAAAGTAAGCAACATGATCATAGAATATACATTTTCAACAAATTATTTCCATGTGTCTAACAGAGGTTAGTGGGAGCGCCAATGTTTTCTAAGAAGAAATATGTTCAACAATATATAGAAAACAGACATTGGTCTTCAAGTTAGTTAAGACAAAAATAAAATTTTTCCAATAACTGAATTAAAGTGGAAACCTAAATTCTAGGGAACAAGATCTATTAAGGTAGATCTATAGGTTTCTTGGTCCTATTCAATCATATATATAGCGACATTGTATTGAACCATACAAGTTGGAACAATTCAATAGATAAATTTTTGCCTATATCACAGGGCATTACCTCTTCAGGTTGACATGTCTAGGACAAGGGAAGAGAAACATGGTGAGTTATATTCCATACGTCGAAACAATGGATCAATCACGCATGCCATAATATGTACAAGAACCGATATTTCCAAGGTATATTTCACAGTAGGTAAATATCAGTTATATCCAAAAGCACTACAAGGGATGTAGTTAGAACTATCTAATTGTACTTCAGCAAGTAAAAAAGATATATACCTACTAAATGGAGAAGCCAGATACTAGTTTTTGGGGATACGAACTAGTCTTCCATAGATCAATGTGTTCTACTATCATAGTTATGCTAAAGATGATGAGTGAGCCAAGCTCATATCAGCCAGTGGTATCCATACCTATAAAGACTAAGGATGTTGCATCTTCTAAGGAAACTAAGAAGTATATAAACCCAACGATTTTTTCCAGTTCTTAGAATCACACCCAGTGAGAAAAGTATTATCATAATATAAATTATGATATTCTTACTATCCAAGATGTCAAGTTATGATAGTTTACAAGTGGGATATACTTGGGATACCATCTATTGAGAAGTTTTACTCAACGAGGTAAGGTCGCAATAGAATAATATCCACGCAGCAGAACTATGGAGGACCCAATATCTAAAAGACATTACTCAAGAGAAACATGATCGTAATCATGTGATTAGCTAACAAGTTTGGTTAGCATGTTGGCCCTAGTGAAAGTGGGAGTGTTGAAACAGTTGGTTCCCTAGACCCAAATATTCAATGATTTTGATTACCATATCATGTATACAATTAGATATGCATGATGTCATCTTACCATTATAGTGTAGAATGTTTTTCATCCACTATTGAAATGGTAATGTCCAAAGATTAATTATCATATCGAAAGGTTATAGTAGATGCCGGGCTATAATGAGAACATCTAGATTCTATGAAATTAATCTAAAATATAAATTCTTTCGTATAAATACATCTTACTAACTGGACACAGTAGATGTTTGACTATCAGGTGATGGGGGCTTATAAGTATTGATACCTCTTCTCATGAAGTTCTCACTTGGTGATCTCTAGTAGTAAGATCATGAGAACTGACCCACCAATAGGAACACCACATTTTTCAGGTGTCATTGGATATTCCTATCAATGATCATGTGTAATGGTCTCCTAACTTGAGATCATTACCAATGTATGTCATTTGATTTCCTACTTTGATACAAGATGAAAAACATGGAAATGAAGTCGTGGAGAGGTAGTTTGTGTTGGGTGCATCATTGGTGGCATGTCATTGGTTGAATGGTCAAGAAAAGGATTTATCACTTCTGGGTTATGGAAGTAATATATCTCAAACCACGTTGATAAGGATGGAAGTGCCTTTATAAGACCATGGCCATGGTAGTTGAGGGTAAATCCATCCAGTTAAATCAACAAACAATAAATCAAGAAAAGGGTGATGAAACATGATTACATCCTGCTTTATGAGATATTATATCCAAAGAGATTATATTACACAATGCATGTTTGTAGGTTGATTTTTTCTACTATGACAATCCTTATCTCTTCAAGGGACATGATGAGTTTCTAGATCCTGCTCTTGGTCTGTGAATACTATTCACCACTTTCGAGATAAGGTCCTAGAGGGTCACACCCTACATCGTATTCAAGAATCTTCCCTATTCAGTTGAAAATGAGTTTTGGACATGGTGGGCCCCAACACTGGGGTCTGGGATTTTTCCAAGGAAAATCAATCACCAATGCAATAAATAAATTCATATGATTCATGTTTAGAATAATGATCATTGAATTTATTTATTACATGTATTTACGAGTTTAAAGTAAATATATGAAAAATATTAATTGACGAATATTAAATTATTCAAGGTTCGATTAATATTTACGGGAACGATGAGTTTGGTTTTGGTCTTAATTATTATCACATAATATATTTTATTATATTACAAGTAAATGATAATAATATTTATTACTTAGTTTATTAGTCATAAAATGTCATTGATAGTGCGTTATGTATTCATGGCCGACGAGGCTATAACAAGTATTTTAATTAAGAACTATAAATAAAATAGGAGGGGATTTTGACAAGGACTATTAAGGACACTTATCTCTCTTATCCTCTCTCCCATGATCTATAGAGAGAGGCTCTGGATCCAAGGATAATGGATAAGCACTCTCTCATGCATCACTAGAAAAGCGATCTGGTGATCGTTGGAGAGTTGAAGGCATCGTCGCAATTCTGCTCTAGCACCTGGATTATGAAAAACGACACTCCTGTAGATTCCTTAAAGCATGTGTGGATGATCTAGAGGAATTCGACTACAGATTCTTCAATCAGCGATCACCAACGATGAACAGACGTTGTTCACAACTTCCGATTAAACTAGGTATTTTTACAGTTTATTTTTGTGCTTAAAACCATTCACTTGTGGTCCTCAGCTTTGACCGGGCTGCTCATCACCGACGATGATAAGTTTACGTTGATCTTCGGTGGAAAATTTCAAAATCCCACCTATTTGGGGCTTCCGTTTCATGCCCAGTTCCAACAAAAATTGTAAAAATTAATTACCACGGTTAAGGTTAAAACATGTTTTCTGGGATTTAAACTAAAAATATAAGGGTTAAAATTGCCCAAATAATTTTCCAAATTATATTTTATGGACATATTTAGACCCTAATTACATTTAAATCTATTTTTATATGCTTTTGGTACACCTTTCCATGAAATTGACCAATATAATAATTTAAGTAAAGAAAAGGAGAAAATATAATCCTCTTGCTTTTAAATTTATATTATATTTCCACATAAGGAAAAAAGAAATATGTACGTGAATATTGATGGAAATTTTAATAATAATGAAAATAATTTGTTGAGATTAATTTAATATTATTTTTAAATTATATAATTACTTTAAATACTTAAGAAATGCAAATGTAGTAATTATTTAATTAATATAAAAATAAAATAAGTGATAACAAAAATATTAAAAATATTAAAATTTGATTGAATTATTTTTTACATATTTTTTAGATAAATATGATATTATATATAGTTTTGAAAATAATATATTTTAATTCCACATTATTCTTGATGTTTTTGAAGTCAAAATAAATGAATAGTGGAAAAATTGACATTAATATTATTTTATAATAAATAATATTTTATTAAATGATTTAAAATTACTAAAAATGATATCATCTATCATGTTATAGGTATATGATTAAATATATGAACTATATTAAATTAATGGAGAAATGGTTTTTTCATAATTATTATATTAACCCCTAAATAGTAAAAAATTTGTTACCTTGGTAAAGGGTAAAATGGAGTTTTGGGCATTACACACGCCTTTGTTAAAATTAATTTCCCACAGACATAGATTTTAATTTTATAAATTTTATTTCATATTTAAAAGAAATGGGTAAAAATTAAATAATTAGGTCTGTTTATTTTTTCTTAATTGATAAATTAACTAGGTAAAAGGGAATAATTATTTTAGTAAAAACTAAAATAGTAAAAGTATGAAAACATTGAAGTTAATGAATAAAATGTTTAAAACATGTGTTTTTTGAGTGGTGGAGGTGTTTTTGGACCATATCATCACCAAAATCATTTAATTATAAATTTTTAGGCACTTGGTGTGAGAGTGAATTTCCATTACTGAATAGTTTTGGGTATTTAAAAAAATTTCACTCTTTCTCAATTCTAAAAGGGCACTTCCACTACTGGAATCAGAGATATTTGTGACGGGATATTTGTGATGGGATTCCGTCACAAATAGGCTTTAGCGACGGGGCCCCGTCGCAAATAGATCATTGCCGAAAACGACGTCACAAATAAGTCTCCGATTATATACATTATATATAAATAAACCTTTTGTGACGGGCCTGTTGCAAATAGTATTTGCGATGGGGAAGTTCACCATCACAAATAAGCCTTCGATCATATACATTATATATATAAAAACCTTTTGCGATGAGACTGTTGTTCCATCACAAATACTAATAATAAAAAAATTATATTCAACTTATTTAAAACGGGAGTCTATCTCAAAATATCTCATCACAAATACTAAACATAATAAAAAAAATATTTAATAAAATTATAATTAATGAAAAAATTATATTAATATTATTAAAATAATAAAAAAATAAAAAATATTATTATTAGTAAAATAAACAAACATTAAAAAATATAATACTAAAAAAATATATTTAATAAAATTATGATTAATAAAAAATTAATATTATAATATTATTAAAATAATAAAAAAATAAAAAATTATTAAAATTCTCGATATTTACAAAAAATATAAAAAAATCATAAAATATTATTATTATTAGTAAAATGAACAAATATTAAAAAATATAATAATAATAATAAATATTAAAATATTGAAAATAAAGAATATTAAATTATGCAATATTTGTGCCAATATAAAATAAAGAAACTGTAAAAAGTTCATATTACAACAAATCTCAAATTAAAATGTTTTTAACATAAAAAACAAATCACTAGGGGGGTGTTGTCTTCTGGAGGAGGTGGAGGAGCTGTAGGAGATGGTGGAGGAAACTCCATCCCTAAACTACGAGTCAGACAACACATGTACTCCATATGCTCGTGATGCTGCTGCTGCTGCTGCTGCGGCCATCGACGCATCTCCTCCTCGTGCTGTTGTTACTGCTATTGCTGCCATTGATGCATCTCCTTCTCGTACTGCTGCTACTGATGCTGCTAACACATCCATTCATGCTGCTTCTGCAAGCTCTCTATAAGCTTAGTCTGAGTTCGCAACTGCTCCTGATATTGTGAGGCATAAGATGATGCCTCTCTATGAGCTTCTCTCAAGCTAGATGCAGACATCACAACAGTACCATAATAAGTACTAGGAGTCAAATGAGGGTCGATACCAACTACTTATCCCTTCTCAAAGCCATACTGAGTTGCCTGCATCCATGACGCCTTATCGAAATGGTGGGCACTTGTCTGCTCAGTCGTCTCATCCTGACTCTCAGCCTGTGTCTGAGAGGTTTCAACCTCATATGAATCCTTTAATTCCAATTTGAAATTAAAATTTTAAAAATATTATATGAAGTTAATTATATAATTGAGAAAAATAATAATAACAACAATCCGACACTAGCGATCACCTGTAATCTCTCCAGTGGTTAGATCTCTATACATCCTCTGATAAACGTCAAACTCTGTAATATCAGGATACTCGAATGCCTATAGAAATATAAAATAAACTGTTTATATTTAAATTTATATAAAATATTTAAAAAATATACTTACCAGATTCTCTCTATGCATAATGAATGTACGACTACCAGCTCGATGTGTCACCTCCTGTCTCCCCCGGTTCTATCGTCCCACATAAGATCTCCTTTGAAATCCACCACCCAACGAGTGTAAACATAATCCATCCCAAACATGAGATGAAATGTACTTTGGTCGGTGGGTTCTACACGACTCATCAAATTCTGTCACTCCTGCTTTCTTAATGGCTGTTCTTATCAAATTGTGCAAAAACTAACGGAAATAGTCACACATACACCTACCATGCCGCATGAATAGCGTCACAAATTCTATCATCGATGGGATACCATAAACCCTATGAGTAATTTGTAATATCAAGTTATTAATAAAATAAATTTGAAAATAAATATTATTTATTTACGTACCAGCCAATGATTGAACATGTCGTGCCGCACATCAATGATAATCTGTTACCATGTGATCCATGGTTGAGAAAAATAATTGCATAAGATAACACTCCCCTATCCAACAAATACATGCACAAAACTGTGAAAAAATAATAAATAAACAAAAAATTAGTATATATATATAAATTAATGAAAGATAACTAAAATATACAGGTTATCATACCTCCGTGTGCATGGATCGAAGACAAGATGTGAACGTCACTCGGAGATAGGGTCAGGAATCATCAGTCATGCAAGACCACACACCCTCCACGTACCCCCTAAACTGTCAGTAGGCTGGGGGTAATATGGTCTACAATCTCCCTCATCCAAAGGTAGCTCAACCTCCTGCAACTCGTGAAATAGATCATGATCTATCTGAAACACAAAAATGATTGTTGTTAGTAGATAGTTGAAAATAACTATCATATATAGACATATATTAGTTATGATTATAACCAGAATTTAACTGTGTCAACGTCCATCTTCATCCTCATCTCCATAGCTGTCAATGTCAATGTCTTCATCTTCCTCCTTAGCATCATCAATATCCATATGATTTTAAGTTTCATCATCTCTTTTCATTTCAAATTCATTTGTAACATCCTTAACATATTAGTCATTATCGATCCTTAATTATGAAGTGTCATCATCGATATTCACGTCTCTTTGTGAAAAAGATGGATTTTGAGTAGTCTCTTAAAAAATTTCAATTCCTTTCACTTCAGCGGAACCACATTCAGTTTGAGAAAACTGATTTTCTCAAGATTTCATTTTTATTATTCTCCACCAATCACTCAAGTCTCTTGAAGTAGCACAATACTTTTCATAATAAATTTGATGTTCCTGTTGATATAGTAAAAATGGTTCATTTACTGCAATAAGACTTTTATATTTAATATCGACGATTCCATGAGTCATATGAACCTGCAAGCCTCTCTCAGTATCCAACCACCGATATTTAAACATCGTTATGTAATACTATCCTAGATAACACAGCTCAATAATTTCATCCAAAATTCCATAAAAGTCAACTTCAGTTTCTCTGTTATGCGATCCTCTCCAGAAAACCCCACTATTCATTGTTTTTTTTGATTCTCCATATGCATGTGTATGAAATCAAAAACCATTCACCACATATGCATTATAAGATTTAACCATTTTGGATGGTGGGTTACTCAATATACACAGCTGCATATCAATTTTATCATCATGTTGAGACACCTGAAAATTTATAAAACAATTATAAATATAATAAATAATAAACGGAATTGTTATTAAACCATTAATAATTTATGTTACCAGTTTTTGAAACCATTGAGAAATTTTTTTGTCTGCGTTCTTCAAGAGAAACTGCTGTAATTTGTAGAATTTGTTTCTTGATATGATTATCATATAACCTACAAATAAAATAAGTTTACATACTATAACAAAAATTTTAGAATAAGTGATAGAAGCACTCACAGTAAAAATGATGTCATTTCTTCATAGTTGAGAAGAACATATGTATGCGATTTGTGATATTCATCATCTGAAAGCCATTGTTCATGAAATCCACCAAAACCAAGATTTTGATGATTAAAAAATGATAATTGATTATCCATTTCAATAGTAAAATTCCCCTCATTTCATCCCATGAAATTGTGTTTTGAGGGATATTGAGATTCAAAATAATGATAGTAGAAAAAAGAAATTTCCTCTTGAAAATAAGCTTCAGCAATTGAGCCTTCAACAAATGCTTTGTTATGTATTTTTTTCTTTAATTTCTGCATGCATCCCTCGAATGGGTACATCCATCGAAACTATACTGGATCTCCACATTTAGCTTCATGTGGAAAATGTAATATCAGATGTTCCCTTGAATCAAATAAATCCAATGGAAAGATTTTTTCCAGTTTACATATAATTACAACAACATCTTCTTCCAGTTTTCTTAGCACATCGTAGTCTGTTGTCACTACACAAATGTCTCAAAAAATATGATATTTCTATTATCGAATCCCAAATCATAGAATTCAAAAAACCTCTAAATCCAATCGGAATAATTCTTTCCATTATAACATGATAATCATGAATTTTTAATCCAGTAATATAACCATTCTTAAAACATCTTCCCAAATTGGAAGCATAGCCATCTGGAAGTCTCAAATCTACAATACATTTATAAAATAATAAGAAACTCTCTTTGGATAGTGTATAAGCTACTTTTGGCTTCAATAACCTCTGTGATCTAACATTTTCAAATAGTTCAAGTTCTGGTCACCTGCAAATTTGGGAAAGATCTAATCATGCCTTTACAGTATCTTTGGTCTTACCTAGTGTATCCAAAACTGTATAAAATAAATTATCAAAATAGTTCTTCTCAATATGCGTGACATCTAATATGTGGCGGACCAACAAATCAGAACAATATGGAAGATCCCAAAAAATGCTTCGTTTTATCCAATTATGTCTTTTCCCAAAGCCATGAATTTTCTGTTGGACCAAATATGGTGGGAGGTAATGAAAATACAAAGGATTTTAACTCTGTACCTGATATCATTTTTGGAGGTTCATCCCTTTCAATTGTACCTTTTCTGAAATGCTATTTTTTCCTCTAAAAAGGATGATTGGTTGGAAGAAATATGCGGTGATAGTAAAAATAGCAAGGTTTTTTCCATTGACGATCATAAAGGCTTTGTTGTCTTTCATACAACAAGGACATGATTTCAGACCATGTGTACTCCAGCCAGATAACTTTCCATATGCTGGAAAGTCACTAATCGTCCACATCAATGCAGCTTTTAATATGAAATTTTGTTTCCCTGCAACATCATATGTACTAACATCATCACTCCACAATGCATTTAACTCATCAATCAATGGTTTCAAATAAACATCAATATTATTTTTCGGATGTCCTGGGATTAATAAGATCAAAAAGGTATAGGGCTCCTTCATCAACATACAAGGAGGTAAATTGTATGGAGTTATAAAGACATGCCAACATGAATACTGACTACCATAAGAACCAAATGGACAGAAAATGTCAGTAGAAAGACCTAATCGCACGTTTTGGGATGCTAAAGCAAAAGACGGATGCATACAGTAAAAATGTTTTCATAAATCACCATCAGATGGATGATTCAATCTTTTATTAGTTGAAATATTGTTTTTGTGCCATGATATCATTGACACCGTGTTCTGAGACATAAATAAACACCATAACCTGGGTGTAAGGGGGAAATATCTCAACTGTTTTATTGGAATTGATCCAGACTTCTCGGGTTGAGCTTCTTTATACCTCGATTGTCCACATGTGGGACAACTATCCAACAAATCATTTTTACAAAAATATAAGATGCAATCATTTGGACATGGATGAATCTTCTGATAACTAAGGCCCAGATTATGAACCAACCTCCTGCTCTCATAGTAATTTATAGGCGACACATTTCCTTCAGGTGATAGTGTTTTAACCAAAGAAAATATCTGATCAAAATAGTTGTTAGACATCACATTGTTTGATTTAATAGCCATAAATTTTGCAACCGCTTCTAATTTTATTATCTTGGAATCGGGATATAATTCATTCTCAGTAGACCTCAACAACTCATAAAATTCAAATGGTGCCAACTAAGGAGTTAAATCAATATCATCTTTAGTTTTAGTTTGTTGAACAGATGGACCTGCAACATCATGTACTAAATTTTGAAACCATGATTGATTCGAAAACAAATTATTACTATCTTCTCTGAAACTATGTTCACCATGTTGATACCAAAAAACATAATCTGGTTAAAAACAAAACTGCAAGAGATGTCCTCCAACCTTGTCAAATGTTTCAAACGTTCTCAGAGCACATTTTTTACAAGGACACTTTATCATTCCTTCTGAAACATATTCTGGTTTGGATGATGCAAATGATAAGAAAGATTCAATACCTTCAATATATAAAGGATTTAAACCAGAACCATTTGGATTTATATGATGATTTATCCAAGTGAAATCAATTATTAATGACTGTTGTCGAATTCCTTGTTCCATATTTTTCTACAAAATATAAAATCATTACTGTTTTTGAATAATTTGAAATTATAAAAACACTATCAGAAAAAAAATATAAATAATTACAACTACTTCTTAATAATTACCATTACTTACAGGCGACACAATTTCCTACGGATTGACGACTACTCTTTTGTCTCACGCCTCATTTACTTGCAACTTTCTCACACAGAAATCAAAATGAAGAATCTTCTCAAAGGTATGCATATTCATTCTCATCTACACGGGAATGAATATGCGTACCTCCAAGAAGATTCTTCATTGTGATTTTTGTGTGAGAAAGTTGCAAGTAAATGAGATGTCAGACAAAAGAGCCCCCTTTTCGTAGATGAATCATCCTCTTGCAACTGTCACTACCTGAACACATTATAAAAATGTGGTCCTATGAATGCATATTCAAACTAGTGCATACGAGATTGGATATGCATACATAGAAGCATACTTTTCATAATGTTTTGAGTCGGTGAAAGTTGAAAGGAGAAGAGTCATCGAGAAAAAGGAGTTCCATAAATCCACTGGAAATTGTGCCAAGTTATTACAAGTTATTACAATTTATTACAATTGATTTTCTTCATAATTGTTCTTATTTATTACTAATTGTTACTAATTGTTACAATTTATTACTAATTGTTACAATTTATTACTAATTATTACAATTTATTACTAATTGTTACAATTTATTACTAATTGTTACAATTTATTACTAATTGTTACAATTTGATACTAATTGTTACAATTTGTTACTAATTGTTACAATTTATTATTAATTATTACAATTTATTACTATTTGTTAATATTTATCACTATTTATTACTATTTATTACTATTTATTACTATTTATTACTTATTATTACTATTTATTACTAATTATTACTAATTATTTCTCATTATTACTCATAATTACTCATAATTACACATAATTACTCATAATTACACATAAATACTCATAATTACTGCAAATTACTGCAAATTACTCTAATTTACTCAAATTTATTCAAATTTACTCCAATTTACTCCAATTTACTCCAATTTACTCCAATTTACTCCAATTTACTTTTATTTACTCTTATTTATTCCTAATTATTGCTAATTATTTCTAATTATTCCTAATTACTACTAATTACTACTAATTACTCCTAATTATTTCTATTTATTCCTAATTATTCCTAATTATTGCTAATTATTCCTAATTATTTCTATTTGTTCCTAATTATTCTTAATTATTAATAATTATTGCTATTTATTGCTATTTATTGCTAATTATTACTATTTATTGCTTTTTGTTGCTAATTATTTGTATTTATTACTAATTATTACTAATTATTACTAATTATTACTATTTATTACTAATTATTATTAATTATTACTAATTATTAACAATTATTACTAATTATTCCTAATTATTTCTAATTATTACTAATTATTCCTATTTATTCCAAATTATTCCAAATTATTGCTAATTATTGCTAATTATTGCTAATTATTGCTAATTATTGCTAATTTTTGCTATTTATTACTATTTATTACTATTTATTTATATTTATTACTATTTATTACCAATTAATACTATTTATTACTATTTATTACTATTTATTAGTAATTATTACTAATTATTACTAATTATTACTAATTATTACTAATTATTATGAATTATTCCTAATTATTCCTAATTATTCCTATTTATTCCTATTTATTTCTAATTATTATTAATTATTCATATTTATTGCTAATTATTGCTAATTATTACTAATTATTCCTATTTATTTATATTTATTCCTATTTATTCCTAATTATTACTAATTATTACAAATTATTACAAATTACTACAAATTATTACTATTTATTCCTAATTATTACAAATTATTACAAATTATTACTAATTATTACTAATTATTACGAATTATTACTAATTATTACTAATTATTACTAATTATTACTAATTATTACCAATTATTACAAATTATTCCTATTTATTCCTAATTATTACTATTTATTTCTAATTATTCATATTTATTACTAATTATTCCTATTTATTACGATTTATTACCATTTATTACCATTTATTACTATTTATTACTAATTATTACTAATTATTACTTATTATTACTAATTATTACTAATTATTCCTATTTATAACTAATTATTCTTATTTATTTCTAATTATTCATATTTGTTACTAATTATTCCTATTTATTAGTAATTATTTCATTTATTACTAATTACCCTTAATTATTACTAATTAAACATAACTATTACTAATTAAACATAACTTTTACTAATTAGTGTTAATTGATATTAATAACTACAATTTACAACTACTAATTATTAATTACAAGTAATCATTTATAGACAATTCTAATTTTTGTTAATAATTATAAATTATTACTAATTATTAAGAATTAGTATTAATAATTTCAATTTATTATTACAAATAAATACACATTACAAAACAATTTAAATCTAATTTAATTACAACTAATCAACAATAATTAAAATTAACAAAAAAATGAAATAAATACTAAATTAAATAAAATATAAATATCTTTAAACTTGATCTCCTATTGATGTAAGCGACTTCACTACTTCTCCGTAAAAAAAAACTAACTTAGAGAATTTTTTACTCTAAAAATAGAGTTTAGAGAGAGAGAAGAAATGAGAAATGAGGAGAAGAGACAGAAAAACGGAGGGGGGGGGGGGGGGTTATATAGGTTAGATTAGTTGCGACGGGACTATTTGCGACGAGATTACCGTCGCAAAAATGTTCTTTTTGCGATGAGCGCCGTCGAAAATACCTTTGCCCGCACTAATTGCTGTCGGTGGTTAAAAGGCTATTTGCGACGGACACCATTGTAGAAAGTGACACGCCGACACACTTTTTGCGACGAGAAAACATCCCGTCGCAAAAACCCATTTACCGCTGCCGATATTTGCGACGGGTCCCATCGCAAATACCCTCCGACCGACATATTATTTGTGACGGGGGTTCCCCCGTCGCAAATAACCTTTTCGCACACATCCCGCGCCAAACCGCACATTACTTTTTGTGATGGGACTAACCGCCCGTCGCAAATAAACTCTGGGATGAACTATTTGCAACGAGAATTAATGTCGTCGCAAATAGCCTGTCGCAAAAGCCTATTTTTCCCGTAGTGTTCCTCCCCTTACTTATTCACACATATTAAGCCCTTTGTAAAGACCTAAACTGACCAAAATCTCTCCAAAAAATAATTATCCATGTTCTAGAGAAACTGGTATTCTAAAATGACCAACCTTGAGGTCCTTAATAAGAGATCCAAAGGAGGTCATTCTAAGAGAAAGTAATTGTCTTCACTAAGATCTTTCTTTTTATTCCTCCTTTTACCATCCTCATTCACGTGTTAATAATTCCAATATAATAAAAACAATATATAACATATATTGTGATTTTATTATATTTATGGAATAACCTATATCCTTCTCATCTTCCATCAAATGGGAAACAAAACCGTCGATTGTGTGTATGACGGACTACCGCCTTCTGAATCGATGTAATTCATTTTCCATTAATATCTCTTACATATGGATATAATGATGAATTTAACATATTTGAATGTTATTTATAACATTAATATAATAATGTAATTATAATATCACATATAACACTTTACCATCCAATCCATTGGAAAATAATAATGTTACTCGTACATACCTGTGGACTACTGCCTCCTCGTAGTGATGTGAAATATTTTTCATTTTATTTTGAAATGGATGGTAATAAGGATATATTTAATGAATATATATGATATATATGATATACTAATATTTTTCTGAAGATTAAATATTATTTACCTTTTTTTTCATTCTATCCATTTAAAAATGGAAACAATGTTCATGTGTACATACGACCTGCTGTCTCTATGAACGATGCACGTCATTTTTCTATCTCTAACTTTTATTGATTACTATAAACGCATGTATAATGAATATATATGATATTTATATCATTCTTAACATTATTAAGATTATGGAACCATGATCAAAGTAAAAAGACTGAAATTACAAAAATAAAACAAACATGAAAAATAAAGTAATTATAACCTGAAACTGTGATTTTCACAATGAATTATTAATAAATTGGTAAAAAAATTATTTAAGTAAATAATATAGTCATATATATATGATTATGATTCTAGAAAATATTTATAATAAACATTTATTTATTATAAAACAGGTTCAAACTTGTATGAAGGAAATTAGACTTGAGGTATGAGTTTCTTATCTCACTTTTACTTCTTTGAGACATATACAATATTCAAAACTTATTTATTTTTGTGGTGTATATACTCCCCATTTTATATATTATATAATTTATACCTTTATATTCACGTGATTTAATATTTAATATTATGTGATTTCTTTCATGGGGCTTATGATTTCAATGTTACCAAAGTGGTAAGGGTATATGTTACAACCTCATTGTTTATTAGGATAGTTTATGATTAAGTTTTATATGATGAAATATTACGATATAACTATCAAAAAACTCATTTATTTTATTAAACTATGGTTATTTATGATATTTTTAAGTAATTGTACCATTTTCCTCTCTCTGGTACTTAAAATTATTGAGGAAATGTTTCTAAGAAAAGATAACTTTATTTTTTTTTCAGTCGCATCTCATTTTTCTTCCATATCCATGTTTTCTAAAAATATTTTTTAAAATATTTTAAAAATTATCTAAATGATTTATTAAATATGTTTTTTTTTATTTTTTTGAATTTAAAAAAAAATGTTTTTAAAGGAATATTCTTTTCATTTTCTAAACAATACATTTTAACCCTTTTTAAAATAGTGTGAAAGTAATGTTTTTTAACTTAAATGGCGTGTATGGATTTAACTACCACCATGAACACTCATGAAATTGAATATTACTTTAAAATTTCATATGGTTATTTTTAAAGAATTTTTTTAATATTTGGGAAATTTTTGATTTTTGAAAGTGATTTTTAAAGAGAAAAGGATATTATTTTCAAGAATATTATAATGGAATTTTTACAGTATTTATATTCATCAATGAAAAAAAAATTATTTCACTTATTCTCCATTTTTAATATCTTATAATGATACCATTTTTATCATTTCTTTGATGGTTTATGATTAGTTTGACTGGGGATGTACTATTTTGATACCATTCACCACATTACTCTGAATGGTTTATGATTATTTTTATTGATTGGGGTATGTATTAATGTTTTGTATACCAATTTTTCAATAAGAATGTTTATATTGGTTATGTTTCATCTCTTTTATATGAGAAATGAATTGGAACAAGTATGTGTTTGGCGAGGCCCTCTATATCCCCTCGATGCATCAATAGGTCTCATGAGATAAAATAGATTGGGTTTTAGCTGAGGGATTACCCATTTATATAGATGTATTGGAATAAAGCTTCGCCGATTTTAATATGTCATAACAAAAGGCCTCAAAAAAATGTTTTAGATGCCCAACATTATGCATTCCATCATTATAAATTTAATTATTTATGTATGTATGATTATTTTGTTTGTTATGATATCCATGGATGAGTTTTTAGCTCATGAGATTATTTATATGGAATTATTTTGTTATAATTTATTCTTAAAATATTATTCTTTATGTTTATGTTATTGATTAAATGGAATGTGTTTTGGTTTTTTACCTTTCCATATTGATTATTCCTTGTTTATTAATGATAGCTTCTACTATGCGCATAACTTTACTGAGCATCAGTTCTCACAACATTCTTATGTTTTCATTCCCCAAGATTCTAGAAAATGTTTTATGATTGATATACATGAAAATTCTTGAGGGAATAAAGATGATCTCAAAAAATACTTCATTTAATTTTATATTTTAAAATATATATTAAATTTATGCATGTATCTAGTTTACTAATACTACTAAACTATTCGGTCCTTTGAGATGCGATCACTTATATCCAGTGCTAATGTAATAAAGTAACCACTAACTCCAGGATACTGGGTTTTGGGGTCTTTACATTTGGTATTAGAGGAAGTTTAGTATAAATATTAGGAACTATATTTAAGTAAAAATTGATTAGAAAACATAACCCTATCATGGAATTTGAGGGTAAATATATAATAACATATTAAAGTTTTGGTACGGTAGAGATTATGTGGTATTTCTAGAAACATATCCCTACCTCGATACTATATGAGGATATGATTTTGGAATAGATTAATCTAGGGGTAATAACCCTGAAAAAAGTTTTTTTGAGTATATACCAATAATTAATTTGGTTCACGATGAGTGTGACCTTACTATGCACAAGGTTTAACACTCCCAGGGGATATTATTGGGTTAATTCACATTTTATTTACAAACCGTTATGAAAAATTTGAAAATATTTTTATGATTTGGAAACTTTACCCAAGAAACCATGTTTATGATTATGAAATTATCCATGCATAATTTTTTTCCATTTATGTTATCTATTTCACTAGTTTTGGGATTATAAATTATATTTCATAATTTTATGATCTAATCTAGTGCATGAAATTGATTAGAAATGGAACAAAGCAGAAGGAATGTGAACCATATCAATTCATGTAATCTATATAGGGATTCCCCTCCTAGGAAAGATGATGAAGTTGGAGATGGATATGTAGGTGGAAGTGATCAAATTATAACCATATTGGGGTTGATGTCTTGGGTTATGAGTAATAACCTTGCCAATATGGAGCAACCTACTAATCCACCATATGGTGTAATGATGTTATACTGCTTCATGCGTCAACAACCTCAATCATTTAATGGGACTGAAAATCCATTTGTAGCTAAAAAATGGATAAGTTCCTTAGAAAAGATATTTCTCACTTTAGGAATTAATTAAATGGATATGGTATTCATGATAGTTTATCATCTCTAATGGGATTTAGATCAATGGTAGTTATTGATTCAAAACACTAAGGATGAGGAGGAAATAATGAGCATGGAGTGGAAGAATTTTAAAGTAATTTCTTTGAAAAATATATCCCAAGTGATAAATGAGTATATATGGAGAGACAATTCCCAATTATAATAAAAAAGGAAGATGAAAATGTTGTTATATATGAATCTAACTTTATAAGGTTTGCAGGGAATACTACAAACTATGTATATAATATGAGGAGAAATATTAACCATTTCTTTTATTGTATTAATCCAATACATCGAATGGAACTAGTCTACAAACATCATCATTGTATGATTATATAGTATCATTTCCTATCAATATATAAAAATAATTATCCAAGCCTTATGGATTAAAAGGTAATAAAGATAAGAAGAGGATGATATAAAAAACAGATAAGGGGAAGAAGGGAAAGAAAAATTTTATCGCATGTGATAATTGTGGAACGAAACACCTTGGTACTTAATTTAAGGGAATGAGAGTTTTCTTTAAGTGTGGAGAGAAAGTAAATCTGAAATTTTAATTAAAGGGTGAGAAATAATCCTCTAATGTTTAGTGTTTCCACTATAAGGAGACAAGGAACTATGCAGACAAATGACCCAAGCGTTAAAGGAATATACATTAAAAGAAGCTAGGGGATCTTGGTCAAGATTATACTATTAATACAATTGAATTAGAATTATTAAAGTTATAGTGTGTTTGGATTCAATAAATATATTTTATAATTATTTTTACCAATGGTATTTTGGTTATAAGAATCATGCAATATTTAAGGATTGTACCACAATAGTTTTTCTTTAAGTATTTGAAAATATATTTTTAATGGGACTGATGACCAAGAAAATTGATTTTATGACCCATGATATTTTTGAGGATATTAATCATATTTTTGGTAAAATTATAGGAATAATATTAATATGATTTTAGAAAAAAGAAAAACTACATGTCGGGTGACAACTCGTCGCATCTGGAAAGGCCATGGGGGCTTGAACCAACAACCGAAGGCTAAAAAGGGTGTAGCACCAACCATTGGCCTATGTGATGTTTCTGTTAATATGTCATTGTTTTTGCTTAAATTATATTATATATAAATTCTTATTTAATATATTATGTTGAACTTTTGGTGTTACTATTGAGGTTTAGAGATTAATGTATTATATTATATGACTTATGAAAACCATCTTGGTTTTGGAAAATATTTGGAGAAATACAGATGGAATTATCACTATTATATGTATCTTATGATCCTTTAAAAGTTAATTTTAGTGCTTCAAGGATAAAAAATTCATCTTTGATATTCATTTCCTGTGTTAATAAATTATGTGGAATTTGATCGAAGCAAAACCAAAGGATGAAATTGTGCTTAAGAAATCGAAAGATATCAAGTAGGTATATTTCCTTATGTTATTAGTCTAGATGGTAAAGGAATACCTTAAATTTATAAAAATTATATTGAAAAGAAAATGTTCTCCTATTACCTTCATTTCAATCATAGTTTTTTGGATTTGTGGTTGTTAACATTCTCTTGATCATTCACTTTATTTTTATCAATAATATCTATCACTCTCCATATTTATATACGCTTTCCTCCATGTCTATATTTTAAATTCCCACTAATTGTTTCTACATATAAAGCTTATTATGTGTTATTATATAAGACCTTCATACATCAATTTCCCTCTTATTTAGAGAAATTTTTATTAACCCTTTTTACATTGTGGGTTTTCAACAAAGGTTAGACTATAATGGCTAAAATAAAATTGCAAGGGTGCAATTTATTTAAGGGGTATAATGTAAAAATAAAATATTTAAAAACAAAAAAAATTATGTTTGATAGAATATGTGGAAAAAATTACTAATATTCAGTGAATCTAGAAATATTGATTTTAAAATTTAATCTTTTCTATATCTTGTGTTATGCACAATACTGAGCTTAAACGAACCGTAATATACTATTAAAGTTTTATTATTTACTTTGAATATTATAACCTAGATATTAAATTGAATATTATTAATAGGAATAAATAAATTATTATACTTATATGTATTATAAATATATAAAATAAATTCAATGGTTATCTATTGATTATAAAAAAACAAGAATTATTTTAAAGAAAAGAAAATATTTTCTGAAAAACTGTATTTTTCTAAAAGGCGGCCATACTATCCTTTGTACGCATATTTTAAAATTATCTTTTAAATCTTTTAGAAAATTTATTTTAAAAAATAAACTTTATTTTTTAAATCATCATGTTAAAATTATCCTAGTGTTAATGTTTTAGAATTTTATGAAAAGATTATTTTTTTTGTTAAATAGTGAAAAATACTAGTTTTTCTTGGAAACTCCCTTTCAATTTATATAATTAAAAGTTATGTTTTGATAAAATAAATGTTTTAAAAGTTAAATTAGTTCAATTATATTATGATAAATAAAATTTAGGTCATTTTATTCAAATAAATTACTATTTTTGATATTAACAGTTTCTATACTTATAAAAAATTTCTCTTTAGAAAACCGCCTTTTCATCGCATATATGAGTTAAATTTTACATTAACTTTTACCAATTATATGAATAAAATTTGGAAAACTTTATTCCATATTTTTAATTATAATAATTAAAATTATATTATTAGTAAGACATATGTTTTAGGACCGAGGAAAGATGAAAAAAAATATTGATGGATAATTTGATCATAATGAAATTAATTTCCATACATTAATTTATTTTTAATTTTTAGAAATTATAAAATTACTTGAAATGCATAAGAAGAACCAACATAGTAATTATTTAATAAATCTAAAAATAAAATAAATGATATTAAAAATGTTAAGAGAAATAGAAATTGAATGAATTATTTTATTAAATGAATGTTTTAGGTAAATATAACATGATATAATTATTTGAATTTAATATATTCTAATTCAACCTTTGTCTTGATGATTTTAATGTCAAATTAAATGAATTATGTCAAAATTGACATTAATATTATTTAATTATAAATATTATTCTATTAAATTATTTAAATTCATAAAAATCATATCCTATGCCAAGTTATTGTAAAATTGTAAATCTATAAACCACAGTCCATCAATGGAACAATGATATTTTAATAATAACTATATTGACACCTATATAATAAAAACTTCATTTGTTTGGTAAAGGGTAAAACTGGGTTTTTGGCATTACATGAGTTTGTGTTAAAATTAATTTTCCACACACATATGATTTCTGTTTTGTAAATTGGATTTGATATTTAGAACAATTGGGTATAAAATATCTAGTTAGGCTCATTTATTTAGTCTTAAATGATAAATTACCTAGGTAAATAGACTATTTATCATAGTGAAAACTAAAATGGTCAAAGTAAGGAAACCCAGAAGTTAAAGAACAACATGTTTAAAGAATATGTTTTCTTATTTGGTGGAGTTTTTTCTAGACCATATCATTTATAAAATTTTCCAATGATCAATTTTTGAGGCACTTGGGGTGAGAGTGACATTCCATCATTTAATAGTTTTGGGTATTTACAAAAATGACAATCTTCATCAATTATAAAAGAGAACTACCTCCTATAACTTAATCACACCTATTAAGACCTTTGGATAAAAAACCCTGAGAAAATATCTCAATAAAATCCTTATCCATTTTCTATATCAATTGGTATTTCTAAAATACCAAGCCTAGGGTGTATAATAAGAGATCCAAAGGAGGTTATTCTGAGTGAAGGTAATTGTCTTCACTAATATCTTTCTTTTTTTACTCATATTCATTCCACCATAATTCACATATTAATAATTAAAATATAATAAAAACAATATATAAAACATAATTAGTTTTTATTATGTTTATTTTATAGCATATATCCATATCATCTTCCATCAAAAGGGAAATGAAGCTGTCAATCGTGTGTACGATAGACTACTGCCTCATGAACCAATATAATTCATTTTCCATCACCACCTCTTATAATTGGAAATACTTATAGATTTAACACACACACACACACACATATAAATATGATATTCGTAAAATTAATATACTTTTGTAATTACACTATCACATATACCTTCTTACCATCCAATCCGTTGGAAAACAATAACGTCACTCGTGTGTGTGTTTGGAATACTTCCTCCATATAGCGATCTGAAATGTATTTCTTTTTATTTTTAAATTTATGGTAATAATGATAGAATTAATAAATATATATTATATACATGATATAATAATGATTCTATAAAGGTGAAATATTTTTAAATTTCCTTCGTTTTATCAGTTTCAAAACGGAAACAACATTCTTACGTATGTAAGTTCTACCATCTCTATAAACGGTGTAATTCATTTTTCTATATGTTAATTTTATAGATTACTATAAATAAATATATAATTAATATATATTATATTAATATCATGGTTTTATTCTAAATATTATGGAACCATGATCAATGTAAAAGGATCAAAATTATCAAACCAAAACAAACATTAAAAATGAAGTAATTATCACCCAAAACAGCGATTTTAACAAATAATTATTAATAAATGGGTGATGAAAGACTATAAGTAAATAATATATGGTATTATATATATTATTATGTTTTTATAATATATTTATAAAAAAATATAATTTTAATGAAATATTTTCTAACTTGTATGAAGGAAATCAGACCTAAGGTAAGGGTTTATCGTCTCACATTTACTTCCGTGAGACATATGTCATATTCCCCACTTATTTTTTCTGTGGTTTATATAACGACTCTTTGACATGTTATATCATCAATCCATTTATATTTATAGTTTTTAATGTTTCAGTATAATTTTTTTCTTTCATGGGGAATATGATTTAAAAGTTATCAAGGTGGAAAGGGTTTACATTACAATCACATTATTTATAAGGGTTGTTTATGATTAAGCTTTTGATGAGGAAATATTATGATTTACATCTCAAGAAACTGATTAATTTTATTATTCTATGTTTATTCATGAAATTTTAAAGTAGTAGTACCATTTTAATCTTTTTGTTACTTAAAATGATTGAGAAAATAATTATAAGAAAAGTCAACTTTATTTTATTTTTTGATCAAAAATATTTTTTCTTCAATATCCATGTTTTATAAAAATATTTTCAATTTTTTTAGAATTATAAAAATGATTTATTAAATAAAGTTTTACCCATATTTGAAAGGAATATTCTTGTCATTTTTTGAATGAGGCATTTTTTTGACCATTTTACAAGAATGTGAAAGGAATGTTTGTTAAACTTAAATGATGCGTATATAATTATCTACTGTCATGAGCGATATTTAATTTAAAGATTACTCTATAATTTTACAAGGATATTTTTAAAAAAAAATTTTACTTTAATATTTATGAAATTTTTGGTTTTTGAAATTGATTTTGAAATTGAAAAGGATATTTTCCTTAAGAATGTTTTTAATGGATGTTTTTCTATACTTCTATTAATTAATGAAAAAACATAATTTAACTTATGCACCATTGGGAATATGATATAATGATACCATCATTATTATTTATTGGTATAGTTTATAATCTATTTGACTAGAAATGTACTATTTTGATACCATTCACTAGACTACTCTGAATGGTTTTTGAAAATGTTTATTGATGGGGGAAAGTATTAACATTTAATTTTCCAATTTTCAATACAAATGTTTATATTGATTATGTTACAAATTTTTCATATGTGGAATACATTAGACTTAATAAGTAATCGATAGAGGCCACTATATCCCCTTAATGTATTGCTAGGTCTCATGAGACAAGATAGATTGGGTTTTTGCTAATGACTTTCCCATTTATGTAGTTGTCTTGACACAAAACGTTAATAATATTTTATATTTCTAGGCACAATGCCTCAATGATATGTTTTATATGTTCAACAATGTGTATTATATCATTATTAATTTAGTTATTAATATCCATGTGATTATTTTATTTGTTATGATATCTATGGATGAGTTTATAACTCATGAGATTATTTATATGACATTATTTGATCATCATTTATTCCAACTATATTATCCTTTATGTTCAAGTTATTGATTAAATGAAATGTTTTTGAGTTATTTACCTTATTATATTGATTATTATTTTTTTATTCATTAAATCTTTTGTTGTACGTATACCCTTACTAAGAATTTGAACTCACCCCTTTTGTATGTTTCCTTTCCCTAGGATGTCAAGAAATGTATTTTGATTGATGTATTGGGAAATAGAATTGGGAATACATTTTATATCAAAGAAAATACTTTTTTTGTATTTTATTTTTTAGATTTATGTAAAATTCAAGTATATATCTAGTTTACCATGACTACTAAGCTATTCGGTCCTTTAGGATGTAGTCACTTGTATCTAGTGACAATGTAATAATGTAAACTCTTAATCTAGTATTTTGGGGTTAGGGTATTTAAAATAATATCCAAAAACAATATTAGATATAGGATATAACACCATACATTAGCCTTGTGATAAGGGAGATAGAACTCCAATTTATATCCTCATCCTTTCGAATGCCACCTTTGATAATGGTTTGGTGAACACATTATATATTTTCTCCAAAGTGGGAAGTAATTCAATATTTAGATCATTTACCTCTATAATATATTTTATTAAGTGATATTTTATATAGATCTAATTAGTATAAGAATTTTGAACTTAATTCTTTAACCAATTTATAACACCTTGATTATCAAATCTCAAAAGTATAGGTAGCATTACCGGAACCTTGAGGTCTTCCAACTGGGTTTTCATCCATAAAAGTTAAGTTTCAGAAATAATTTTATCCACATATTTTTCCTAAATAGTTATTAGGTTCATATTATTATTCTTCTTCATTTTCTAAAAAACACAACTATTTACAAGAAAAAACACTCCACCATATGTTTTTTTTATTCCATAAAAACTTCCTACCGAATCTAAATATCTATAAAAAAACATATTAAACTTTAATTTTATATCATATTTAAACCCAAAATAATTTAGGATTTTTATGTATCTTAGGATACCTTTTCCATCTATAATATTTTTAATTTGTGGTCCACTTTGAAATCTGGAACAAAGGGTGTCAACATAGACTATATATGGCCTTAAAGCTTTCAATTATAAAAGATTTCTAATCATATTTAAAAATTATCCTTGACCAAATTACTTTCATTACCCATCTTTAAAAAACTTTATTTCTACTTAGATTAGAGTATAAACCAATTTTGAATCATTCATGCTAAAAATATTAAGAAGTTCCATAACATACTTATCTTGTTAAAGAGTGATATGATCTTAACCTTGAGAAATTTGTAAACCTAAAAACTACCACATCTCACCGAGTATGAACATTTTAAAAAATTACTTGATGTACTTGGAAAACTATTTATATAATTATTTAACATTACAAATAAAAATTATATCATATACACAAACAATATCAATAAGAAACACCTTTTATTATCTTTAATGTAGATATTATTTTTCACTTTTTTTTGAATTTAAACTTCTTTAATCAATTGTCCATATTAGATTAACAAGATCTTGGGACTTATTTAAACCCATATAAATCCTTATTTAACCTATAAACATGATTTAAATCTTCTCTAAGTAAGAAAACTCAAGGTTTATCAATATAAACCTCCCATTCCATCTCATCATTGAGGAAGGAATACTTGAAAAATATTTGAAAATATTGTATTGACTTTAAGTGACAATAACAAGAAATATTATTATAGATTAAATCCTATAAACTAGTGAAAAGGTTTTCTCAAAATCCACTCCTTCAAAATGAGAATATCCTTTACACACAATTATTTCTTTATTTCTAACAACTTAACCCTTTTTATTCATGTTTTTTAGGAATACCCATTTTTTTCCAATGATGTTCTTATTTTCAGGTTTGGGAACCAATTCTCTTGTATTGTCCTTCTCCATCTGATCAAATTCTTCATCCATAGAATCAAACCATTCTTTATGCTCCAAATATTGTTCAACATATTAAGTTTTAACTTGTAAAAATAGTGAGTTATGTGATGCTGTCTTTAAGTTTTTCCTTGTTTAAAATTGTTTCACTTGATCTATAATGATGTTTTTGACCTTCAACTATATTATGAAACTTGGATAATATGAATGAGGTTTCTACTCATCACTTAAGTAATCTAAATAATTATATTTATTCAAAACATATTTAGAAATTTCATTATTTTTTTCAACTTTATCCTTTGGTTTAACCAAAAAAATTTATCTTTATCACTTATGGAACTTTATATTTCACGTGAGTATTCATTCTTAAAATTTCCTAGTACTTTAGCATAAAAAATGTAGATTATATTCTTCATATAACTATTATAAAATCTATATCCTATTTCATTTGAAGGATAACATATAAATATACCATCAACACCTCTTATATCAAACTTTCCAAGAGTTTAACCTTTCACTTTGAAAATATAAGGGATAAAAAATACCCTTAGATACTAATAAATCAGGTTATTCTTGTAATACATATCATATGTTATCATGTTAGAATTATATATACATAGGAATGATTTGGAATATGAAATCTTTATCCAATATCCTATCTCTAAAAGTACCTAGAAGTATCACGATCTATCAACATTATCCTAGCCATATCCACTAGGATTCTATTCTTACATTCTACCATACCATTTTGTGTGTGGTGTATATAGTTATTTGAGTTCATAGTGAATACCATGCTTCTCAAGTAAATATTTAAATCTTCCATCAGTGTATTGAACACAATTTTTATCCAAAACTTCTTTAATGAGTATCCACACTCATTTTCAGCACTTTTCCTAAAACTCTTGAGTATCTTAAGGGACACTGATTTATGTTTCATAAATATATTGAAAGTAATGTGAGTGAAATAATTAATAAATAAAATAAAATAATTGTATCCTTTTTTAAATATCTTTCTCATGGGTACACATATGTCATAATGAATAAGTTCAAAGGGATAAAATGTGAGGAATTGGTGATTTTCCCATTCTAACAAGTAGAGAATATTCAGTCCTTTTCTCTATTCATCTCAGGAACATCACGAACACTATCTATTTGGGAGAGATTTCTCATATTCCTTTATAAACCATGGTCAATTATTTTATTCCATAGCTTTTTTTATTCATTCACACCAAGGTATCATGAATTCTGAGCATCACCTACTTGAAATATATAGCCCTTAGTTCATTTTCCTCTTATCACTATCCTATAATTTTCAATAATTTTCCCCAAGAAATAATTTTTCCTGAAAATGAACTCATTCCCTTCATCATAGATCTGAGAAACACTAAACATATTGTGTTTCATCCCATCATAAATAAAGTATCCATTGACTCCATCTTTTCTTTATTAATTATAACGAAACCAACTACTTTTATCTTGAGTGACCCACCATTACAAAAGGTTACAAATCTGTATTTTTTATCTTCAAATTTCTTTTATAGATTCAAGTCTCTCATCATATGTGAATAACATCCACTATCAAATATACATGGACATTCCTCTTTTTAATATTTAAGTACAACTCCTACAACAAGAGATTTTTCCTTACATATCTCTTTAATATCCCAATGATTATAAGTATTAATTTATTTACTTAGCTGAATATGTATCATGGTGAGTAAACATTAACATGGTGTACTAACTTATCACATATTTTATAGATTTATTTCCATTATTGAAATCTATTCTCAAATTTTAGTAATGAGTTTCAATGTTTCTTTTGTATTTATTTTCATTGAGTGAGATGACTCCCCCTCTAGTTTTGCCTCCCAAACCTACTGGATTAATATATTGTTAATGATTAAACTAACACATTCTTTACAAATCAATAAATACTACATAGTTACAATTGTATACATACAAGCATAATTTCCTTTATAAGTAGTTTTTTTCCAGAATAAGACATTTCCTTTCTTCCTTATTTTCCCAAAGAATCATGGCTTCTGTTTTTGAAAAAAATTATTGTGAACTCATGAAATCCTTTCCATAAAATTATAATTATTTTTATCCTCTTAATATCCACCAGTTTTAGTATTTTTGAGTTTAATTTTAGGCTCTTAGAGTTTTCATATTTCTATGATTTACCTATTTTAGTAATATTCTTGGTCTGGATAACTTTCTCCTTCTTCTCATAATTTTTACCAATGTTTTTAGTGTTATTTTATTATTTTGAGATGGATTTTAGTTGTTTTACCTATTCTTATTATTACTTTTAACTTTAACCAAATTATTGAGTAGATTTATGTAAATTAAATTTTAATTTATTGATTTCTTTCTCAGTAATCACTAATTTCAGTTAAATATAGTTATGATCCTTCTACTTCTCTTTCATTTTATCTTCCTTAAAAATGTTCAAAATCTTTCCAACATTAATAACTTCTTTATATCAGGAATTTCCTTCAAAACCATGTTTTTGTATAATATATTCATATTACTTACTATTATTAAGTTGAATATCCCTTTTCAGCATCCTATTATCCTTTATACTAATTGAAATTTTCAATAGAAATTATTTTAAATATCTCTTTAACAAAAAATATATCTCATTTTATTTATCTTCAATTCTAGAATTATAACTTTCATCATCGGTGAAACATTAATTATTTAACTTAGTAATAATTAGTTTCTCATTATCATCACCAAAAGTATCAAATTCCTCTCCACCTGCACTATCACTACTTACCTTACACATAGATAAAAAGGTTATCTTTTTATATTTATATAACTTACTACCCTTACTTTTGTAAGTAGTCTTTGACTTATATAACTTCTTATTCATGGGTCTTCTAGGACTTTAATCTTATTTATCATTATATTCTTCTTCCTTCAATGTTATATAGTTCACTACAAAGTTCCCAGTAACTCCACACTTGAATTATTTTAGTGAGATATTCCCATTATACTTTCCTATGACCTTTCAATCCTCTAAAGAGAAAAATAGACATAAGTTCATCAAACTTTTCACTTATTTTTCTAAGTCAGAACTACTAGATTAATTATTTGTATCTTTCTTCTTTCTTTTCTCATTCTTTGAAACTTAAAAAGAGATTTATTTTTCATCCTTTCCATTCTTCTTGGTATAATTTTACTTCCTCATCTCATAGGTTATGATAATGTCTTGTAGATCATAAATAGAGATTTTATTAAGGTATCTATATTCAAGGGATGATACTTTAATATAAAACCTTTCTATAAATATACATAGAATATTATAAACCATAGTTGAATATTCTTTCTTATCACCAAATATTTTGACAATGCTCACTATATCATTATCTATTGGAAAAAATTTAGTAAAAAATTAATCATCCTTCATCCTTAGATGTTCATATCTTAATATCTAAATTTTCTGATTTACTCACTGAAATTTTGTGTTTCCAACATAAATATTTTATCCCAAAATAGTTTATCTATATTTATCCATTTTAATTTTAGAAACTTTTTTCATAGAAAAGGAAGATATTATGGATCACATCATTCTCAAAATTCTTTATATCATTTTTGTACATGGAATCACCTTTAACAGGAGGAATGAATCTATCTATTACAACCTCTAAAATACCCAAAATTAAAGATAATAGAAAAGTCAACATTTTATCCTTAAAAATGTGATAATTCTTACCATAAAACATGGGAATCCCCATACTATTTTTTTAATTGTATATATCCACAATTAAAGTCATAAAATTCAATGACTGAATCTTTAAATAGTTTGAAACACCTTCCCTTCAGCCTCTAAACTACATCGATTCAATCAAAGGGAAATATGATATGATATTAATTGAAAATACATGCATATGATCCATGTAATCATGGGGGGGGGGGGTTGAATCAATGATTTACAATTATTTTACATTTTCCCATTTTAAAAAATATTTATTACTGGTTAAAGTAATTAAATTCACTATTAGAACACACCCATATAAACACACAGAAAAGGCACATTAGATTTTGCAAGTTTTTCAATCAATACGAGTAGTTAATATTTAGAGTGATCTGAAAATACCCAAGATCATAGAATTAAAATAGAAAAAATCCTATATATTACAAAAATTATTGAAGGGGATGTATAGTCACTTGCAATACACCGTAGTATGTAGACAATGTGTGTGCATCCTATATAATAACGACCTAATACTCAATTATAGTTTCTATTTTGTGTCTTGAGTGGTTGAATCTGGTGTGTTCTTCCATTCAATGGTAGACCATAGGTTCATGATCAACTATGTATATGAAATATTTCGGAAAGTTTATCTGTTGGACAATGAAGCCTTGTAGGTGATCGAAAAAGGAGATGAAATATTTAAACGAAGAATGGGTATTTTATAGGATTTACGAAAGTGATACATATCACAAGTCTTCAGAAGAAACCTATGTCTCTAAGGTAGCTGGATAATGTTGGATATGGAACTTACTTCAACAATGGAGTTTGTAAAGGTACTTGAGGGTTCATCGTTTTGGTATGTGGAGTAAAGGATGGTACACTATACTTTACTGAAAATTAAAATGGGAGTGCAATGACTATGATTTCAACCATGGACGATATATAGTTTTGACATTATTGGGTTAAAAAACATAGTAAGTAGAATATAATGGATTAATAAAGTAATGAAAAACTAAATCTAGATCATACAACCATCAAAATGTTTGAGAGATATGTTATTTTAAAACAAAAATGGGTTTCATTCAACTTGAATAGATAAAATAATAGGGATTGAAATCTAGATCTTGTTCACTCAGATGCATGGGCTCCATCTCCAGTTAAATATCACATAAGTTACCTTTACTTCATAATATTAATCAATGATGAAACAAGGAAGGTATGGGTATATTTACTTAAGCATAAATATGAAAATTTATGTGTTTTCATATAGTGGGAGTCTATGGCTAAATGAGAGATTGTTCAAGAGTTAAATTTCCTTAGGGTATATAATATTGGTGAATATATCTAAAGAAACTTATGTAATTTCTATGGGGATAAGGGGATTAGGCTCTAGATGAATAATTTTATAGAAGTAGAAGTTACAATTCATGGTTAGTGGTGAAAGGATTCCTATAGAAGAAAGGAATTGATTTCTCATAGAATTTTTCACTGTTATTTAAGTATACTACAATCTGGATATGGCTAATTCAAGTTGGTTCCAATGATCTGAAAATGGAGTATATGGATTTCAATAATACCTTTCATGGTTACTTGGATGAGGATATAAACATGAAGTTGGGCATTGGTTTTGAAGACCATTAGAAGGAGGACCTTATTTATATGATGATGTAAAGACTCTATTATTTGAAAAAATCACCTAATCAATAGAACTGTAAGTTTGAAACTTTTATTACTAATTAAGGTTTAACATGTTATGAGTTATATCATTACTATTGTTGAAATTTATAGAATTATGGGACTTACATTATAGTTTTACTTTACATAGATGACATGTTCTTAGTGGGTAAAAAGAGTTCATAGATCCCAAATTTGAAGTGTAAGTTATCTAAAAGATTTAAAATTAAATATTCATGAATCCAAACCAATTTTAACTCCGATTGTGGTTAGAATTAAACTTTAAAACCATGAGGAGGGACTTCTGTAGATCCCACACTGTACAGGAGAATCATTGGAAGCCTAATTTACTCGACTGTAACACAACCATATATTGTCTTTACAACACGATTGGTAGCCCTCTTTCAAAGTAATCCAAAATTAGAACATATGATAGTAGTGAAAAGAATCATGAGTTACATTCAAGGAACTCACAATTATGGATTATAATTTTCTATAGGAAGAGATAGTGAACAATCAGCACTTTATGATACTGACTGGGCTAGAGATATTTTTTATAGAAAGTCCACAAGTGGTGGAGCATTATTTATTGTAAAAAAATGCGTGTGTTGGTTGAGTAAGAAATAGTAAAGTAATTCTCTTAGTACTTCTGAATATGAGTATATCTCCACTGCAAAGGCTTGCACTCTGCTACTGTGGATTAAGAAAAAAATGACTGATACTAGTGATGAGGTAAAACAACCAATGGTTATTTACTATGATAAAAAGAGAACAATTGATCTTATGAATAATCCTATTCAATATTCTCGTACAAAACACATTGAAATCAGATATCACTTCATCAATAAAAAAGGTGAACAAGACATGATTAAAATAGATCATGTTGGAACTGATGATCAAGTTGCTGACATACTAACCAAGCCACTGTTAGCACATGTGTTTGAAAAGCATCAGTTGAACCTAAATGTTCAACCACCTCCTAGTGCATGAGGAGGTTACAAAGTTTCTCCTCTCCATAGTTGTATTAACTATTTTAATCTATTTGTGAATGTGATGTAGGATTATGGGGGAGATACGATATATGGGGAGTGTGTATTGAGCTCTACTATATTCAAATATTGGTCTTTGGGTTTATTTCCATTGGGGGAGAATGGATAAATTCAGGATTATTAAAGAGTTGAATGGAGAATGGAGAAATAAGAAGAAATAATGTTTTTTTGGTTACAAGATAAATTCAATGAGTTACAATGCGGGAGAATGAAAATGAAAAAAATAAATTCGGTGTTATGAGAGAACCATTGGAGATTACTTAGACATATTTAAATAATTCCAAGAAATGATAATCTAATTTATTATTTCCCTATTGTTTTCTATAATGGTCATTGCGCATGTAGAATTAGAGTGTTGTTGGATGAGTGTTTTCTTCCATTTCAGTTTTTGATTGTTGCAGGCGTTTCATTGAATTTATCTACAGATTACAAGAAAACCGAAATGGGGAGAGTTTTGGAACCAAGGGTTATCTTTTCTAGAAATGTATTACGGTTTATGATTTGTTTCAATACTCATTGGGTTGATCAAGGATTTTTCAAGGAATATGGTCTTATAATTGAGGCTAAAAGTAGTATTGAAGGTGGCATAACTTCCTAATGTTTTCCAAATTTTTGGACCACAAAATCAAAAGTTTTTTTCTGAAAAAATAGGAGATTCAGCAAAGGAAGTGAACCAGAAACCACATAGTGGGAACAGTTCATGAATATTGAAATATGATACACATAATGACGGACCATGAACCATTTTGTAGGAATAGTTCGCGAAACAAAAAATGGTTCGCGGTAAAGAATTTCAGTTCACAGGAAGGCTCGAAATACACAAAAGGTGTGACAGTTCGTGGGATGGCGTATCATTCATGAAAATAAGTTGGATAGGTTTGAGGAAGAGATGTTTGGCGGGATGGATTTTCATTGGAAAAAATGAGGTGGAGATCAGTTCGTGGAAGAGTTTGGCCACCACCAAGGGATGAGTGGCGGTATGCGGACCACATAGAGAAATGGTTCGTGGGAGATGGATGGTATGCTGTGAAGGTGGTGCTGTATCAATGTTTTGGTAAATCTCATATTATAAGATTATAGAGATCTATTTTCCTATATAAGGCGCATTAATCCAATTTTTTTGAAAAATAGAGTAAAGTTTATGAGAGTAATTCAACACTCCGGTAATATGGATAAGTTCAAAAAAGGTTCGCATGGAAGAAAATTTTTCAAAGAGTTTTCCATAGTCCGAAAAGGGAAGACAAGTGTGTATAGGAGGGTCTATATATGGAGGAAGAACTCGGTCCATGGTTTTCTTATAGTATGTGGTGAAAGTGAGGTGGTACATAGAGCAAGGTATTATGAAAAGGAAGGCACCATGTGAAATATGGTTTGTGGAGGGGAAGTTGCTCTGTAGTGAAGAAGCGGTACGCGAGTGCGGAAGTGAAGATAGTACACGAACATAGTTTGCGATGGTTGGACATGGTTTGTGAAGGCAGTACATGGTCATGGTTTGTAGAGGCAATACATAGAGGTGGTACACAGAGGTGGTACACGAAGCACTGTAGTAGGCATAGGAAGAAGACCAGTTCGTGGAGGGAAAGTTCGCGAACGAACAGTACGCGGAAAAGTAGATTACATCTACAAGGGAAAAAAATTCAACGAATCATCTATCTAAAGTTAATGATTCTTTATTTAATGCCAACCCATTGAAGTGAATTTCAAGTTCATAAACTAAGTTCAGATTCTTCCCAACATATTGAGCAAGGGGGAGTCAACAGAAGTGATCTAAGGGACACAATTTTATATCCCTAAAAACTTGTAAAGGTAGTGCGCTTAGCACAAAGTGATTATGCTAAAATTTTATACTCCAAAAATAGTGAAGATTAGTGGACATTGGTATGACTGAAAACCTATCAGTATATGCTCCTTCTATGCATCCCTTAGTGGTGGACCAAGTTAAATTGTTGTGTCCTCTCCTTGCATGTGATGTTTTGTTTTCTACACTTTCTCATCAGATAGGTTTAATTGGTTCATACCAATGTGGGAACAATATCCATTAGTTTAAAAGAAAAATTTGACACCCTAATTCATCCCTCCCATCTCAGGGTGTTCTGGGGTCCTTTAGTATAGGCTGAAAAATGAGAATGGATACTGGGTTATGGTGGAGTGGTTAAATATATTATTCTGTTTTTATGGTTTCATTTTGACTTATAGAAATGTTTTGAAAGTTGTTGTCTATGAAAATTTATTTGGATGATGTATTGATGGGTTCCTTGGTGTTTGTTAAATGGTGTAGCATAAATTATCCCCATATATTTCCTCTGAAACCATTGAAAGAGGAAATTATGAATTCTCCCACCCCAGTTGATCATATATTAGTGTAAGATGTGGTTTGTGTTGTTCGATCACTAGATCAAGGAGTGGGATCAAGTCCCGATAATTTCAAGGAAGCCGAAATAGGTCTAGAAAATAACATAGATTCCTCAAGAAAACTCCTCCTTCTATCTGGGGTAGCACATATCCATAGTAGGCGGATTATTGGATTGAAATGGAGGCTATGATTTTTGAGTTCCTTGATACTCCTGTAGTGGTTAAGGTGAAATGTGATTTATTCATGTTGGAAGGCCCCAATCACAGGTGGTGGGACTCAGTAGTTTGAGTTGGGAAGACTAAGAATATGGGATGGAAATACTTCAATGTTGTCTTCAATGAGAAGTATTTCCATGAAACCTTATCCCTATCAAAGACCTAATAGATTCTGGATCTCCATATAGGGGATCAGATCATGTTAGAGTATGCCAATTGATTTGTAGAATTGGTCTATTTCTCACCTGAGGTGGTTTCTAATGAGTAGATAAAGACTCAATTGTGTGAAATGGGGATAAATCTAGACATTTGTTCCTAGTTTTTCATGTTTAATATAATGATATTTTTTTAAGTGGTTTCTCAAGACCTGATGGTATAGATTTATTGCGCTGGTAAATCTGGTTTTTGTGGAGAAGTCTTAGTAGTGGGAAAATTTGGTCATGGCTTGTTTGATAAGAAAAGGAAGTGAAATGAGTAGGAGAATAAGGGAGATGGTAACTCTAGCTATCCTTCCCAACCAACTTCATCTACAACCAATGGTTGTGGGTCAGTCATGTTCCTTCAGCATGGGACCCTCAGATATGTACGAACTTCCTGTTCAGCTTCACATAGGTGATGCCATCAGTGTGGACTTATGGGGAACCTACATCGATTTTGAAGGAATTTAATACCATATCAAATTGGTGAATGTTTATCATCCTCTTGGGTGATGAAGACTCATTCGAAACCATCCAGAACCATGGGCTCTTAGTTTGGAGGTTGTGGTGGTAGGGATGGATCAACTGCTAGGCACAATCATATTAAGGTAGACCCACAAGTTTTTAGTCATTATTAATCTCATATGGAGAGGAGAAAACTTAATTTATGGATCATTTTGTGGTAGAATCAGATGAAGGAACTGTGATTGTTTGAGTCATTATCTTTATTGAATCATCCATATCTATCACTTTATTTGATAAGAGTGCTTCTAATTTCTTTATTTCTACTCAACTTGTGGAATTGTTGAAATTACCAATCGATCTCATGCCTTGTGACCTAGAGTTGGTCACACCAATTGGAAAGAAAAGGGAATAGGGTTTTAGGTGTCCTTCATGAAATCTCACTTTATTAGGAGTTGATATGGAATGGGACTTCTTGCTTCTAGAAATGGACCTGTTTGACATAATTCTGGTCATGGATTGGATGGTATGCTTAATGGTTCAAATCTATTACTATCATCAGTGAGTGGCATTTTTGGAACCTGATGGGAGTACTTGAGTCTCCCAAGGTGAATGAGATCCCTGATTAGGGTGAGCGGGACCACCACTTCCAGAGTTAGGTAACCTTGTTTTATAGGTATCTTACCTTATGGTGGAGGATGATGGTAGAGGTTTCTAGGATGGATTCTCTCTAGTAGTAGATGAGTTTCCATCTGTGTTTCCAGATGATTTCTTGGGCTTTCCTTTAGAATAGGATGTGTAGTTCACCATCAATTTTTCATCAGGAACACAATCAATATATCTTCCCTTGTATCGTTTGTCCCCCACCGAGTTGAAGGAATTAAAGATACAAATATATGATTTGGAATCCAAATGATTCATTCACTTGAGTGTCTCACCTTGGGCTACCCTAGTGATATTTTCTTAAAAGGTTTATAGATCACTCTTGTTGTACATTGACTAATAGAAGTTGAATAGGGTTATAATCAAGAATAAGTGTCCATTTTCTCACATTGATGTCCTATTTGACCTGATCAAGGGGGAAAGGTGGTTTTACAACATCGATATGTTCTTAAAGTATCATTATGTTAGGGTTAGAGTGAAATATTCTCTTATGATATAATTCTAAAGAAGGTATGTCCACTTTGAGTATTTGGTCATGCCATTCGGGCTGATGAATTCTCCAGTAGTTTTTATAGCTCTTATAAACTAGGTGTTCCATTAGTACATTGACTCCTTTGTCTTAGTGTTTGTTGAAAACATCTTGGTCTACTCAAGAATAGAGGAAGATCATGGGAGGCACTTGAGTATCTTGCTAAGAACTCTTCAAGACCACCGTCTCTATGATAAACTTTCTAAGTACACATTCTAGATTTGGGAAGTCATGTTTGTGGGTCATGTGATCTTAGAACGCGGGGTTTCAGTAGACCCCAAGAAAATAGAATGTATGATTTCATGAGAGCAACCAATAATTGTCTTTGAGATTAGGAGGTTCTTGGGACTATTAGGGTCCAACATGTGGTTTGTCAGGGATTTATCTTGGATCACTTTTCCCATGACCACGCTTAGCCAAAAAGGGATAAGGTTTAACTGGATCCCAAAATGCCATAAATATTATGAGGAGCTGAAATAGTGAGTGAACACTACCCCTATATTGATATTAATATAATCTAGAAAGGGGTACATGGTCTACTATGATGCTTCAGGTATGGGTCTTGGGTGTGTGTTGATGCAGGATGACCATGTGATGGCGTATGGCTATCTCTAACTCTGACCACACAAAAAATAATTATCTATGCGATAACCTAGAATTGTAAGTTGTGATGCATTCCTGGAAGACATGGAATCACTATATCTTCAGGGATAAATTTGGGGTTTGCTCAGATCATAAGAGTTTGGAATACATTTTCTCTTAGAAATATCTTAATTTGAGGTAGTGTCGATGGGTTTAGTACCTTCAGGGGTTTGACTTTGATATTTTCTACACCATGGGAAAAGGTAATGTGGTAGTAGATGCTATGAGTAGTAAAATGCTAGTTCAAGCTATAAAGGAGTCTAGTGATGAGTGGAATTTGATGGGGATTTTTTCCCAGATTCACCAAGAATACAAGAGGCATAGTGGAGGCCCATTATTGGCCAGTATCTAATTGACTCCCTATATTATAGAGATGATTCAAGAGGAACATCCTAATAATGAGCTGTGAAAGCACTCTAGGAATCTTCTAAATGGTGGGGAGGTTCCCAGTGAGTGTTTGTTATCATATGAGGGAATGATTTGTTTCATAGGTCTCTTCATGGTGCCATTATTGTTGTGGAAGATGATGATGTAGGATATCCACTAGTCTGAGGGTTCTATTCATCCCAAGACTAGCAATATGTTTTAGGAAGTGAGACTCTAGTTTTTGTGGCCAGGTATGAAGTAATATATAGCTAAATTTGTATCTAGGTTCTATACTTGTCATTTGGTTAAGGCCAAACACAAAAGTCCCACAGGGTTGCTTCAACCAATCTCCATTCCTACTTATAAGTGGGACGAGGTCACCATGCACTTAATAATTTGGTTATGTTGAATTCCCTAGGGGAGGAAAACCATTTTTTGGTAACTGACCATCTGAATAAATCAACCCATTTAATTTTGATCAAGGAATTGACCAAGGTGGATGAGTTGGGCCGGCTGTATATTCAGGAGATTGTGAGGCTTCATGGTGTTCCATCATCTGTCATTTCAGATAGGGACCCCCATTTTACTTCTCAAATTTGGGAATCCCATTAGAAGGCAATGGGTCCACTATTAAAAATTAGTACGATATATCGTCCTCAAACAGATGTTCATATGGATATGGTGAATCAAATCCTAGAAGAAATGCACCGTGCATGCCTCTTTGATTTCAGAGTCTTATGGGATAACTATTTGGGTTTTTTAAAATTCTCATATAATAATAGTTACCAATCCTCGATTGAAATGGATCACTTTGAGGTACTTTATGGTTGGCCATGTCAGTCACCACTATGGTGGATAGAAGCGTGTGAAACTTGTATACTAGTAACAAGCCTTGTGTAAGAGACATTTGAGAAATTTTGGATCATTAGGAAGTCATTGTTGAAAGCACAGAGCTACCATAAATCCTATACTGATCAGTAGCGCTAAGCCTTGTAATTCATACTGGGTGATGAGGGGAATTTAAAGGTGGAACCTCACCTAGCTCACCGTCATCTTGGTAAGAGGGGAAATCTTACACCAAGGTATGTCAGACCTTTTGAGATTAATAAAAGAATTAGTATAGTGGAATTCCAATTTTATTTTCATCTTAGTTGAAATCAATCCATGAAATATTCTATGTCTCACAATTGAATAAGTATAACCCCAACCTGTCTCATGTGTTGTATTGGGAAGAGATGGATTAAGAATCTTATTTGTCTATGGTCGAGGGACTGGTTCAGATTATGGATTCCAAAATAAAAGTGATTTAAGAGAAGTATATACCATTGGTATGAATCCTATGGCAGCCTGAAAAAAAAATGAACATGAGACATTGGAACAAAAATACTGGTTTGAGGAGAATTATCCTTATTTATTCTCTAATTACGCTTTGATTTGAATTTCTGAGGGTGGAAAGTTTTCATGGTGGAGAGAATTTTCAAATTCATAGTGTTATTTTGAGGTATTATATATTTTATTCTTGCTCCGACCATTATTACATGGATTTCATAGTATTTTTGGAGAAAAATTTAAATTTTTGGGTTAGATAGAAGGAGGCATACAGTTAGTAGAAACTGTGAGCTAGTTAAATAAAATCCATGCACCATGGACAATGGAACTATCCAATATGCACGACCTAGGGCATGAGCATGTAGTCCTCTCAAGAAAATTGTGCACCTAGGACAACGACACTATCCAAGATGCATGGATAGGTGCATGGGCCTATTCCCCTTCCATGAAAACAATGTATCCTCTTTTACTCTTAGATAGTGGTTCTATATGACTAGTTCTGGTTTTGGCAGACTGGGCAGCCAAACTGTGCAACTTGCTAGAACATTAATTTTTTTGAAATTTTAAAACAACCCCTCTATGATTTTAACTATAAATCATTTATTTATCACCTAATTCAAACTACCTACCCATATGGGAACCTCCTTCTCCCCCTTTCACCAATTGGGCTCTGAAATCTTGGTTTTTTTGGCTTTGATATTCAGTAAATCATTTATTTAGCTTTTCCTCTCCTATATTCTTCCCTCTTCTTGGCCTATAATTTATTCTTACTTATATTATCTTATATATAGAAAGGTTTTTCTAGTAATTTAGTTTAAATATATTATTATAGGGTTAAATCTATTTAGTTTTTTTTGTGCTCTTTCTTCCTTAGGTCTTGGTACAACTTGTGGTTTCCAACCGTTTCTGGGAGATTTCATGTGAATGGTCGGTGGTTACATGCCTTGACATTAATTGATGAATTTATTATGATTGGTTTTACTTATAAATGGGTTTTATAATTTTTTTTGGGTTGAAACACTCCAAGATTTTATGGTATGTTTTTTAAATAAATTTAATCACTTCGATATCTTTCTTTTCAAAAAACACTTATCTTAAAGGAACTCTAAAATATTATTATATTAACACAACCATTATCACCTAGCTATTAGAATAGAAGGAATTAATGATATTAACTAAATTACGAAAATATAGTTTACAAATGTTTATAAAATGAATTAATTGGTTACCAATTATTTATAAATGAAAAAAACCAATTGGACATAATTGATGTGTTTTTTTTATAAAAAACTATTTTTTTTCTCACAATGGAATTTTATCTTAATAAATTAAATTAATCAATATTAATGAAAGATATTAATGAAATTGAAATATTTTTATAACCAATAAAATTTTGTTTAATTAATCCAATAATTTTATTAGTCTTAAGATAAGAATAAATCCAATTTTAAATATAAAAGCTATATTTTTTAAAAGGTAATTTTCAACCTTTTAATGAAGCACTAGTTTGAAAAATAAAATTTTTCAATTTTATAAATTTTATTTTAAAAAATAAAATTTATTTTTAAAAGTTTAATATCAAAATTATCTTAGAGTGATTGTTTTTAATTTTTGGAGAAGTTTCATTTTTGGATGAATGGTGAAAAATACCACGTTTTAATTGAAAACTACATTTTATAGAAAATTTATTTATATAGATAAATTATATATTAAATTTATTTTAAAGTATAATTAGATCAATTATACATCAATAAATCTAATTTATGTCATTTAAATAAATTTTACATTGTAATTTTATATAAAATCATTTCAAAATTTTTAACTTTTCACTTTAAAAACCTGCTTTCCCGTTGTGTCTATGAGATTAATTTTAAATATAATTTTTAAAATTATTTGAACTGAATTTAGTAAAATGGATTAAATATTGATTATAATAAATTAAAAATTATGGTTTAAGATCAATTTAATTATTATTCATAAAAAAATTTACCATGGAAAAAAACTAATTTATCGTGGTATAGGTAAAAAAATCGAACGAGTTAAAGTTCAAAAGATAAAGGCTTAAAATACCTAAAAAATACAAATTTTAATGGTCGTTTAATGTATTTATAGACCCTAACCTGATTATAAAATATTAATAGGCATTTAAATTCATATAAATTAATGACACCTCAATGCGGTTGGCTTAAATATAAAATAATCATTATTTTAATCACTTAAACCCACCTCTACTGAAGTATGAATACCATCCCTCACCACTGAATATAGACTCATAAGATAATAATATAATAAAATATATAAGAAAACTCTCATAATCAACCTCACCACGAATTATTGCTTTTTTTCCTAACAAAAGACCAAACTCAAGGTCCTCAAGGGTCTTTGAAGGAGGTGATATTTAATAGGTAATTTTCTCAAAACCACACCTCTTAATTTATTTTCTTCTCATACTTTATCCTAAAATAATTCATCAATAAAGGTATTATAATTTCATAATAATGTAAATACTATAAATTTGTATTGATAATGTAATATCTTATATCCATCCCTTTTATTACCTCCTGTTATTTAAAGAAACAAAACTATCATCCAAATTATGTCGGTTAATCATCTTTATGAATAATGTTTTTGTTAGTTTTCAATTACTACCTCCATGGTTGGTCATAAAACTATTATTATGGTTAAATAATATTTTAATAAGTATATTATAACCTATTTCATGTTCTGTAACTAATATATATACATAATATTAAATAAAATTAAACTATTTTGTGATGGTTTGAGAAACTGCAAATTTAACTAAACATATATCATTAACCTGTTATCAAAGGAATCATCCTCATATAAGAAAAATAATAATAAATGGTAAAATTTAAAAAATTTATAGTTTATTATTACCATTTTATTTCACTTTTGGAGTTTTATTTCCATCTTATAAGAAAATACATAATTATACACGAATAAACCGATCATAAAACCATGAAATGAGCACATACAAAACCATGAAAATAATGAAATATTATTAATTAATGGGTCATACTATCTTATAAAATCATAAAATAAGGTATTATAAAAATTAATATATTTATTTAATGAATTAATAATATCCTTTAACCCTTTATTGTAGTTTAATGTATGCAAAACTAAAGGGAACTGTGAGGTAATTGTTTCACCTCTCACTTTTACTTCTGTCAGATATATTCCTTATTCACCAATTATTTTGTGTGTGTGGAGTACATATTTTCCTTTAATATATAATATCATGAATATCATTTTATTAATGTTATTTAATGTCTCTTTTTATTATTATTACTTTTATGGGGCATATTATTCAACTGATTTACAATGTGGTAAGGGAATTCTTAACCAAATTTATATTCTTTGGGTTAAAATTCTAAAACATCGATTATGTCATGATTTGATTTTGTTTAGGATGAATTTTTATTATCTTATGATGAATTTCCATTTTTATATCTGTATTTATAGATAGTAAACATAATTTATTAATCTTATTCTCACTTGAATGATATGATATTTATAATGGATTTTATTTTAAGAATTATCTTTTAAAATTTCCCTTAAAACTCTATTTTTCTTACATATCTAAGTTTCCTACAATTTTTTTTAAAAATGTTTTTACTAATCTCTTATTATTTTTAAGTTCAATTTTACTCATGTTTTACTTTTAAAAAATGAATTGATAGGATTATTTTTGTCATTTTATAAATGAGGTTTTTTATGAATTTTTCGACAAAAATACGGAAGGAATGTTTTTTTGACTTATATGACATGAGTGGATTTTACCTACATTATGAAACTTTAATTCTTGGAATATTAATTTCCATGATTATAAGGTTATTTTATAATATAATGTTTCCTTTTATAATTGTGCAACATTTAAAAAAAATGTTTTCAAAATTGAAAGAATAATTTACCAAAGAATTATTTCAAGTGATCTCTCAAAATTTATTTTCCATATAAGATAAAATTGTTTGATTTTACTTATGATATAATGGGGATATTATTAATGGAAATTATTATTATTCCTTTTATGGTTGGTTTATGTTTATAAGGTATTGATATTTATGAAACTTATTTCTTTTTATGGGTTCTGATATGATGAGTGATTTATGTTCTTATGGAACATGTATGTATGGTTTTAATTATTTGATGGTTTGGACCTATATCTCCCTAAAATTAATTTGGTAATGATATTATATATCCCGAGATAGAAATTAATGGAATTGGGATTGAACTCAGTTTAGAAAGGACTGGAATAAGAAGTGAAACTAGTTTAGTAAGGGAATTTATCCGTTATGATAATCTTGGGAGTGAACCTAGAATACCATGATTGTTTTGGGAGTGAATGCATTCCACTATTATAGTCTTGTAATGGGTCATTGAATATTAATGAAATAATTTTCTATGATTATGTTTCTTCCAAAATTCTATTTTTATGTCAAATTTATTCTTTTATGATTCACCTCTTATGAATTTTTATGATTTATTCTATGACTCAAGATTATGATCTTTGATATATAGTGTATGGGTTTTCAAATGTTATTTTCATATTATTATACACTTATGTTTATGATATGATCAATATATCCCTTTTTAACCCTTACTTAGAATCTGAGATCACCCTTTTCTTATGTTTCCTTTTCTTTATGATACAAATAAAGGTACTAAGTTTGATATGTAAAAGTGTTATAGTTATGTGAGAATAATTGGGATATGATGTAGATGTTTCATGAAACTATTTTTTACATTTCCAAGTTTCCAAAGACACTAAACCCATATGATTCATAGATGGTTTTGTTATGTTATATAATAAATATTCATCTATTTATATGTAATATCTATGTATGAAAACATCAGGTAGTTATAGTTGGTATTAGATGAAATTTTATTTGAAATTTGGGAACTAAGATGAGAAAAATATTAGTATGAAACCCAAGGATAAGTCTAGGTTAAAATCCTAGAGTTTTGGTAACGATCATGAATAATGTATGTTAAAACTAAGGTGTCAAAGATTGAAATTTAATAATTAATTTCAATTGATTATTTGGTTTTACCAGTACGATTAGTGCTTCTCAAGCTATTATTTTTGGTTTTAGTAAATGATAAAAACAAGAATAAATTGTGTTAACCTTGAATGTGATAAAAAATTTGCTGATGAGAAGTCAAATGGGATGATAACTAAAGTGAAGGATGTTGTGATTATTCCTAACTAGTTTTCAGAGAACATGATTAACAATTTAAACCTTTAAAAACTATCGGATTCACCAAAGAAGAGAAGAAAAGAGTTCACTAAGATTTTGGGTAGTGGGGACCATGGAGGAAATAAGATTAAGTTTACTACATGTCGAGAATTTTTGAATAAATACCCAAGTCTATACATTAGAGGAACAAGAATATATTTTTACTGTGGAAAAGAAGAACCCAAATAAAGTAACTGTAAAGAAAAAATGAAGAGTTTAGTTGACACAATGAATTAGAATATTGGTCTCCCTAAGGTATTATCAATATATGAATGCTTTAAATGTGTAAAGTATGGGAATTATGAGAAGATATTTCCTTGGCGGAAAGTTTATGAATAAAATTATCAATTTGGTATGAGTAATGGTTATGTTGAGACTAAAAATGACACGTGAAAGTAAATAATTATTGATAAATAAGATGGGGAAGTTCAGTTAATTGTTTGAGAAGTAAGTGTGATGAATGATGTATTTTTGTATTGTAATTCAAAGATTATTTTATCAAAATCATGAAATATATAAGAATTGTTCCACATAAGTTTTTCAATAAGGATTTGAAAGAATATATGAATGATGCTGGTGGACTTGAAATGTGATTTAATGGTAAGGTTATATTTTTGGAGAACACACAATTAAGGGAAATATAACCCTTAATATGTGTATGATGTTGGGATAATAATGAGACAAAGAGATGTTTGATTACGATTAAATAAATGGTATATTATTTATGACCTTGGAACTGATTAATATTGTTATATAAAGGTGCTTTATAATGTCATGGATTGAGTTTATAGATTTTCTGGATTTATGGTTTGAAGAAAGAGTTAATTATTGAAATAATGCATGTTTTTAATAAATTTTTAGGGTAATTTTGTTTATTACCATGTTCCAAGAGAAAACATGGTAATGATCTTTACATATTTGGTGTGTGACTATTAAGATCTATATCATTTTTTTGGGGATTAATGATAATTTGATTTTAAAAATTTAGTGACAATCATTTGAATGTTTTGGATTTTAATATTTTAGATGGTTCATAAGGCTAACCATTTATGAATTTTTTATATTTAAATTTTGAGGAGTTTTTAAGGATTAAATTATTAATTAACCACATGAAGATATATTCTTATTGGATAATCTATTCTAACCATTATTTTTTTATGATAACTAGAGATAGAAGGAATGATTTTTTATCCGATTATGGATTCTATGATCAACTAGTTCAATAGGTATTACAATTTCAACTTCATTCCTTGAAGTATGAAATGAAGCGGAAATTGATCAAGGCATAACCAAAGAGTGATATAGTACTTTTGAGATGAAATCATGTAAGTATATATTCTCAAATTATTTTGAAATAAAATATTATCCAACTATAATAATTTATGATGATATCAATGAACTTTTTTAGACATATTTGGTCTAAGGTTTTGTGGTAATTAACCTTTTAATGACCATGTTCTCTATTATTCTCCATTAGAACTTGATAGTTAGAATTATCTTTCATGTCTATGTTTTTACTTTCCACTAATGTTCTTCTAATCATAATCCTACTTATGTGGTGATCTTTACCTTTTACTTTCCATATTTTAAGGGGATTATTTATTAAACCCTTTTCTAATTTGGGTTTCCCTATAAAGAAAATTTTCAAACATACATATTTGATTTACGATGTAAAATTTCAAATTTTGTGGATGATTTTTTTTGAAATTCTTGATCACGTTGGGACAGTAACTTATCGACTAGCTCTTCCACTGAATCTATCCTACGTTCATGATGTGTTCCAAGTATCTATCCTAAGGAAGTACATACCCGATCCTTCCTATGTACTAAACTTAGTGGCTGTACTGCTAGAGAAATATATTTCTTATAGTGAACAAACAGTAGAGATTCTAGACTGTAGAGATAAATTTATTTAAATAAAGATCACTCACATGGTTAAGTTTTTTGTGAAAAAAACCACCAATTTGAGGAAGCGACATGGGAACCTAAGGATGTGATGTGGCTGAGGTATCATCATCTATTTATACAAAAGGAATGATTTTTTATAGTGAAATTAATTTTAAGGGGGATATAATGTAACACCCTAAGATTTTACAGTATGTTTTTTAAATAAATTTAATCTCTCAATAGGTTACTTTTCACTAAACAACATGCTAAAATGAACTCCAAAATATTATAATTTTAACATAACCATTATCACATAGAAATTGGAATGGTAGGAAAGAATGAGATTATGTAAATTATGAAAATATAGTTTACACATGTTTTTTAAATGAATTTATTAGTTACCAATTAATTATAAATTAAAATTAAAAACAAATTGAACATAGAGGATGTGTTTTTTTATAAAAAACAATTTTTATGCACATAATGACATTTTATCCTAATAAATCAAATTAATCAATATTAGTGAAATATATTAATGAAATTTATATGTTTTATATCCAATAAATTTTGATAAATTCATCAAAAAATGTTTTATAGGCTTAGAATAAGAATAAATCCAATTTTAAGCATACAAGCTATATTTTTAAAAGGTAATTTTTCCCCCATTGTATAGAACACATAATTTTAAAATATTTTTGGACAATTTAATAAATTTTAATTGAAAAAATAAACTTAATTTTTTTTTTAAAAAACTATCAAAATTATCTTAGGGTGAAATTTTGGTAATTTTCAGGGATGTTTTATTTTTTGATGAATAATGAAAAATACTGCATTTTAATTGAAAACGAAATTTTTTTGCTAATTTATTTATATATTTAAATTAAATTTTAAATTTTTTTAAAATATAATTAGTAAAATTACTAATAAATCAATACAATTTAGGTTATTGGAATCAATTATACATTGAAATTGGATATAAAAACCTTCCAAACTTTTGAACTTTTCACTTCAAAAACCCGCTTTCCCTTTGTGTTTGTGGGATTAATTTAAAATCTAATTTTTCAGATTTTGAGAATTTAATTTTATAAAATGGATTCTAGATTTGGAATCATAATTCCAATTTTTTTTAAGTTCAATTTAATTTTTAGGCATAAAAATATTTACCATGGTAAAAAAATTATTTGCCACATTATTTGTAAAAACATGAATTGGGTTAAAGTTAAAAAGGTAAAGGCTCAAAATACCTAAACAATACAACATTTAATGGTTTATTGAGGTATTTATAAACCCTAAACATCCTATAAAATATTAATTTTCATCCAAAATCATGTAAATTAATTCCACCTCAATGTGGTTGGATTTAAATATAAAATATTCATTATTTTAATCACTTAAATCCACCTACCCTAAATTATAAGTACAACCCCTCACCACCCCATTTCCACTAAAAAGATTTGAATCTCATAAAACCTCTAAAAAACCATATCCTATTCACCCTACACACATCCTAGTTCTTATATTTATACCAAAAGGCTAAATCCATGGTCCTCAAAGGTCTCTCAATGAGGTGATATTCAAGAGGTGATTTTCTCAAAACCACCTCCCTTAATTTATTTTCTTATAATAATTTATACTCAAATTATTCTTCCATCAAGATATAATAATTCAATAATCATGTAAATACTTTAATTTTATCTTGATAATAAAATATATCATATCCATCCCTTTTGTTATATCCTCTTATTCAAAGATACACAACTATTTTCCAAATTATGGTGGCCAATCATCTTTGTGAATAACATTTTTGTTAATTTTCCATTACCACATTCAGGGATGGTCATAGAAATATTAATATGGTTAAATAATTTTTTATTCAGTATATTATAACCTATATTATTTTTTGTAACTAATATATAGACATAATATTGAATACAACAAAACTTGTTCGTGATGGTTTGAAAAGTTTCTAAATTTAACTAAACATCTATCATTAAAATTTTATCAAATGAATCATCATAATTTAAGAAAGAAAAATTAAAAATGGAAAAATTTATACTTATGGAATTTCATGAATACTATCTCATTTCTCTTCTGGAGTTTTGTTTCCATTTTATAATAAAATCCACAATTATACCCAAATAAACCGATCATGAAACCCTGTAATGAATGCACCTAAAACCATGAAATTAATGAAATATTATTAATTAATCGGTCATAAGATCTTATAAAATCATCACATATGGTATTATAAATATGAATATAGTTTTGGAATGAATTATTAATATCTTTTATCTCTTTATACATGAGGTTAATGTATGAAAAACAAAAGGGAACGGTGAGGTAAGAGTTTCTCATCTCATTTTTACTTCTATGAGATATATGATTTATTTACCACTTAAATTTTATGTGTGGTTTATATAATTAAATTTGATATATAATATCACTAATATCATTTTATTAATTTTATTCAATTCCCCTTTTTATAATTATTACTTTTATGGGGCATACAATTTGACTAATGTACAAAGTGGTAAGGGAATTCTTAACCCAATTTTCATTCTTTGGGTTAACCTTATAATTCATTGATTATGTCATGATTTGATGTTGTTTGGGATGAATTTTTATTATCTTATAATGAATTAACATTTTTTATGTGGATTTATAGATAATACACATAATTTATTAATCTTATTCACACTTTAAAGATATGATATTTATAAGTGATTTTATTCTGAAATTTACATTAAATATATATTTTCTTCTATATCAACATTTCATACGATTATTTCCAATTTTTTTTAAATACTATCTTATGATTTTTTAAAGTCATTTTTACTCATGTTTGAATTTTTCAAAATGACTTTAAAGTATTATTTTTTTCATTTTCTAAAGGAGGTTCTCTATGAATTTTTCAAAATAAACAAGGAAGGAATATTTTTTTAACTTATAAAACCTGAGTGGATTTTACCTTAGTCCTTAAAATTTGATGCCTTGAAACCACATTAACAATATTACAAGGTAATTTTGAAATAAAATTGTTTTCTTTTATAATTTCACAAAATTTTAAAAAGGTGTTTTCAAAATATAAAGTATATTTTCCTCAAGAATTATTTCAAGTGATCTATAAAAATTATTTTCCATCTATGATAACATTATTTTGTGTTACTTATTATTTACTAGGTATATTATTCAAAGAAGTTATCCTTATTCCTTTTATTATTGGTTTATGTTTATGATAGATTGATATTTTGGAAAACTATTTATTTTTATGGGTAATGATATGATGAATGATTTATGTTCATGTGGAACACATATATATGGTTTTCATTATGTGATGGGTGGGACCTATATATCTCTCCAATAAATTGGATAATGATATTATATCTCATGAGATAGAAATTAATGGAATGAGTATTGAACACAGTTCATAGAGGATTAGAACATGAAGTGAAACCGGTTCAGTAATGGACTTTATCCATAATAATAGTCTTGGGAGTAAACCTAGACTACCATAATGGTTTAGGAAGTGAACTCATTCCACTATTATAGTCTTTGAAAAGATCCTTTACTACTAATGAAATGATTTTATATGTTTTTTTGGTTTCCAAAATTTCATTATATATGTCAAATCTATTATTTTATGATTCAGGTGTTATGAATTATTATGATTTATTCTATGACTCAAGATTATGATCTTTAATATACATTTTATGGTTTTTGAAATGTTATGTTCATATTAATATACCCTTATGTTTATGATATGACTTATATCTCCCCTGGTTACCCTTAACGAGCATCTGAGTTCACCATTTTCTTATGTTTTTCCATAGGATACAAAGAAAGGTATTATGTATGATATGTAAAAATGGTTTTAGTTACGAGGGAATAAGCCGATGATGATGTAGAAGTTTTATGAAAAATACTATTTATATTTCCAAGTTTCTTAAGAAACTAAACCCATACTATTTTGGTGTGGTTTTATTTATGTTATGAAATACATATTCATCAATATAGATGTAATATCTATGTATAAAAAGAGTGGGTTGTTATATGGGTGGTGTCAAAAAGTTTTATAAGGTTTCTGGTGCGTGTTCATGGTTCAATTGTGAATTTCCCTTTGTAATTGGGTGTTTAACAAATTTTATTTCAATTGTTTTAATTGTGATTATTTGAAAGGTATTTCATATGTTATAGGAATTAGAATAAAGAATTTGGGAACCCCATGTATTCTAGGTGGGATGCTATGGACAAGTAGGCTATTTGGGTTGGTTGGAAAATTACCTGGGCTCTCTTGAAGGTTCATGATACAACACTAAATAAACATATGATGATGAATTGGGGACCACTATAACGTTGGATGTGACCACTCTTGCGGCTCATACATGAGAATGTTCAATATGTTTTGATCATCAGGGTATGAGGATCCTAGGCCTCTAACAATTTATCTACTTAAGGAGTCTCCCATGATTCTTCGGTTTTATTTTGAATGGAGACACATCTAACTGTACCATGATATATATATATATATATATATAAAATAATACAAAATAACATAAGTTAAAACTTTTAAATAAAAAGGTTACCACTAAATGGGATACCAATTGTAAATTAAAGGGTATATTCTTCTATACCATCAAATGGAAACTCCATATACTAGAACCCATATTGTGTGATATGAAACCTAGATCTGAAATCAACCTTAGTAGTGAGTATATGGAGTGTCTTAAATTCTCATGACCTATTTTGGTATTTCCTACTCACCTAGACCTGACTTTTGGAGTATGTAGAGAGGTGTGATATTTTATATAGGAAGGTTGTGTACCTATATTGATATATATCTATGAGTTTTCAATTGATAAATTATCTTCTGAGGATGTGTTTAGCATTTTAAAATGATTCCACTATGACATATTTGAGTTGTACACCAAGAAGATGGTGAAGACCATGCACCAGAGGTGGCAGGCCTTGAACTACTAGTGTTACCTCCTGTAGTTCCACATATAGTCCCACCTAATATTATTGATATTTGAACTGATGCTTAGTTTTGAGAGGATTTATTTCATAAAATAAATTACATGTAAGGAGTTTCTCAACCTAACCCAACTATGGTAGAGATGAATCCGTAATTTTAGTAGTAATATCCTCCCACCATTTTAGGGGATGGAAGGCCTCCTGCTGTAGAGTCTGGGATAGAGGATATGCTTTCTATTTTCGAGCTTCTGCAGACACCTCTAAAGAAGATGGTCAAACTCTCTACCTATATGCGTTGTTGTCCTACCAAGCGATGGTGAGATTTTATTATGCAGGAAGACTGACATTGAGATATGATCTGGGAGGATTTATAGACAATATTATTTGATTAATTCTCTCTGTAAACATTGAGATCTAACTGGGCTAGAGAGTTTATGAACCTACACTACGGAGCCATGTCTATCATTGAACATTCTTCTCATTTTACTAAGCAATAACAGTTTGGTTCGACCTTATCTAGTGATTATCTTATGACTACTATTAAATTAAAGGGTTGGATGGTATATGTCATTCGATCATAGGTCAATGCCATCCAGTTTATCTCTATTTATGGAATAGTAAACCCATCCCTCATTACTGAGTGGATCTTGAGGGAAGTTAATGGTAGGAACTAGGATGGTTCAACATCCATGCCTATCAGTGTTTCTTCTATAAGAAGGAAGTGAGATTTCAAGTTTCTTAACAAGGGTAGTAGTAGCCAGACTACTAGTACTGATAGCTTCTTTATCTGTCACCAATGCGAGAAATAAGGTCACAAAAAACCTCAATATAGGTGAGATCCATTAGAATGTAGAGGTTACATTGGGATGGGGAATATCTAGAACTTTTACAAGACTTTTCCATCAGTACCTAGTGAGTAGGTATCTACACCTACCCTATGTTTTAGATTGAGGCCAATAGTATCCTTAACAAAAGGTATCTAGAATGCAACTAGACGCTCAGGATGTGGTGGTGGTCGAGATAGAGGATACCAGACTCTTGACTTGAAGTGCCAGTGGAGTGGGCCTGCTCAAGGAAGTCAAGTTGTGACTAAGGGCTATGCTATAGGCTAGTTACATGTAGTGAAACCTATTCTAGAGGAGTAGAGTTCCAAACCTTATACTGTTAAAGGTACTATTCTAGTAGACTCTAATTTAGTGTCCCCTTTATTTGACATAGGTGTGTCACATTATTTTATATCTTAGAAAATTACGGAGAGTCTGATCCTAGAGATAGAACACATCTGTGGCATGATAAAACTTGATTCCCCTTTGGGTATCCCATCAGAGAGTATACATCAATGTTAATATTTTACCATTTATATAGTTATATATATCTTCATATATAATCTATTTATCCTTGACATGGTAGGGATTAATATAATTCTCGTAATGGACTATTTAGTTCCCACTAATCCCATATTGACTATTATCACCAGAGGGTAAAGTTAAGATAACAAAATGGTGGTAGATATGTACAAGAGGGAGAGTGGGATGCCCTTGTGTCTCAATAAGGATAAGAGAAATATGGGATTATCATAATGACTTCCAAGATTTCAAGTCTTTTCTTATATTATTAGGGGTTATGACCCACTATTTTCCATCCTATGGTGGATCATTTCAGGGAAATATTCCTTAAATTTTCTAGTCTACCTCTAGTGAGAGAGTTTGAATTCACTATTTATCTAGTCCCAAGATCATCACTTGTTCCAATTACTCTTTATAGTATGACACTTATAGAAATTTTAGAGCTCAAGAAATAGTTGTAAGAGATAGAGGATAAATAATTTTTATTCCATAGAACTTATCTATGGGGATCACTAGTCCTTTTTCCCAGAATATGAATGATACCTTCAGGATTTGTACGAATTACCAATGGTTGAACCAACTTATAGTAAATAACTGGTATCCACTGTCTCAAATAGATGAACTCTTTGACCAAATTAGATGATAGAGAGTGTTTTCAAAGAATGATTTTTGGTCAGGCTATCATCTGGTAAATTTCATATATTCAGACTTACCACACACAACTTTCTAGGGTAGGTATGGTCTCTATTAGTACCTAGAAATTCTATTCCGTCTCACGAGCATGCCATCATTCTTCATGGATTTGATGAATTGGGTCTTTCACCTGTATCTAGATTCATTCAAGGTATAATTTTTGGATGACATCTTAGTGTACTCTCATTCTTAACATGACCATTCCAAACATCCTATGATATTTCTGAATACACTAAGGGAGCATCAAATTTATGCTAAGATTATAAAATGCCAATTTTGAATCAATAAGTTCTACTTCCTAGGTTGTATCATCTCATAGACAAGAGTATCAGTAGATACAAAAAAGGTGAGAGTTGTAGTTTCCTAGGAGCATCCAAAGAGCATCCGTGATGTATGAAGTTCATTGGGGAATGTTAGGTATTGTAGATGGTTCATCCGGGATTTCTCATTCCTAGAAGAAACTATTATGGGCTTTAATAAGAAGGATTTAAAATTTTTATGGTCAAAATCCTTTCAAGAGTTTACAGGAATACTGAATTTAGCACCGATCCTGATTCTTCTCGAGCCAGGTATGAGATATATTGTTTACTGTGACACATTAGGTATTAGTTTGGGGCTATTTTGGTATAGGATGGGTGAGTAGTAGTGTACATGCTTCATAAATTGATGCCTCAAGAGTAGAATTACCCAATGTATGATTTTGATCTTGTAGATGTTGTTCATATTCCACCTATTTTTAGGTGAAGGTGGTACATCAACGATCAGAAGGAAATTTGAATCCACTGTCCATTCCTAAGTTGAAATGGGATGATGTTTCTATGGATTTTGTGACCGGTTTTCCTGGACTACCTCATGGAAATGACACATTTTTGGTAGTCATTGATCATTTTATAAAGGTATCACACTTCTTACATATTTGATTGACCTTTTTAGTAGATGATCTAGGGAGGCTATATGTCAGGGATGCCATAAAAATTTATTGATCTATTGATTCTATCATTTATGATAGGGACCCTCACTTTATGTATCGGTTCTGGTAGGGATTTCATAAGTCCTTGGGTAAGTATTTTATTTTGAGCATAACCTATCACCCTCAGACTGGTGAACATACAGATCATATGATTCAGGTGTTAGAGGATATGCTTTGTTCATGTGTCATTGAATTTGGGGGTTCTTAAGAGAAACAAATACCCCTTATTGAGTTTTCTTATAATAACAACATTTTGGATACATTCAGATGGATCCTTATGAGTCTTTCTATGGTAGGACTTTCTGATCACCTCTGTGCTGGTTGGAGGTTGGGGAGGCATCGTTTCTTAGGCCATGTCTCATCCAGAAGACTTTAGAGAAGTTCTAGTTGATCAGGAAGATCATATTGAAAGCTTAGTCTGGAAATAATTCATATGATAATTGACACTGATAACCCCTTGAGTTCGATGTTGAAGATCAGGTTTTCTCACAAGTTTCAACCATATTGGGCTATCGATAAATTCAGATGTAGGGTAATCTTCTTCCTAGGTTCATTGGACACTTTGAGGTTTTGAAATGAATCAGACCAGTAGCTTATTGGATATAATTTCCTCTGAGATACTAGCCCATGCATGATGTATTTAACAAATCTTAGATTTACTAGTATTATCAAAACCCTTTTCATATTCTACAACCTAATGAGGTTGTGTAATATGTGGATGCATCCTTCGAGGAGTATCTAGTTTGTATCATGGATTAGAGTGTGAAGACACTCCAAGGTAGGTGAGTCCCTTTAGAATGGGTGCTATGGTAGTAAGACCAAGTAAAAAATGAAACCTAGGAGTGGTAAGCTGATATACGATCTTAATGGCCAGAGCTTTTCATAGATGATAACTCCTTACACTTAGAAGGCTATCTCAGGGATGAGTTTCTTTAATGAAGGGATGTTGTAACAACCCAAATTTTCTCAAAACTATGAATCAATTTTTTTCAGATTAAATTACTTATTATAACCCTCATAATGGTACCAAATGGATTCATAGAGGTAATGTGGGTTTTGGGGGATTCTTTCTGAACTCGGAGCCCCAAAGTTTGGAGAAATAGACAGGTTCGTATAGTTATTAGAAACTAAGTAGCCTAGACCACACGATTACTTCTAAATATATAGGGTGTTTCATAGGGGTGTAGGGGGACACATAGTTGTCTAAAACTATGTGATTTGAGGAACAAACCTGTGTGAGAATTTTAGACATCTTGACAGTGGATTTCACATTGTTTGCACATGGTTAGGCAAACCATGAGCCTAATCCATGTGAGGTCCCTCCTTAGGCCGTGGATGGTGTATGCTCGGAGGATGGTTTGGATAAATATATGAAAAAACTATATGACCCTATATTGGAGGGTGATTATACCATTATTCCCTTAATGAATTTAAACCTTAACCCTCTTCTCTCGTTTTCTATTCCCAGTGGCAGAGGCATTAACCTTCCCATTGGTTTTCCTCCTCCCAAGTTAGGGATTTTGATTGCTCTCTCATTTGGAATCCAAATAGATTATCATTGGAAGAGTTGGATAGATATGGGTAAGATTCTTAATCCTCTTACTTATGTTATTCATTTCTCTTTCTATCTATTGTTCTATTTTTGTGCAAGTTCATTCACCGTATTTTCAGTGTGTTGGACCATTTATATGATATCTTTCATTCTACATCAAATATAAAGACAATATTGGATGAGGATTCATATTCATACCTAAGGTTGGTGTTTTATTTGTTTTCCCAAAAATTCATGACGTTTTCATATCTTCTCCATTGTTCCATATTTCGTCCATTTCTGTGCATTTTCCTAAATGTGTTCTTCCTTTTTAAATAAATTCAAGCACATCATTATTGTCTTGTAGGCCCTTAATAAGTGATTAAAGGTTTTTGACGTCATTAATTACCACCCCTGTAGGTGTGATAAATTAATTTCTATCAATTATATAAATTTTAATCGACCAAACACATTTTAGGTGTTCAACTTGACATGGAAATTTTATTTTCCTCTCTTATATAATCGTTAATATGACCAAGTGCCTTCAAAGTGTTTGGATAGGCCATGGAGTCGAATTAACATTCATTGATAAATTAAATTTCTTCTTTAAATTGAATGAAAATGGGTGATAAGGCTACACCTCATGTTTTATAATTATGAACTTGGATTATATAATTTTTGCCTCTTGGGATAATTGTGATATATGGATATAAGGTCATTAGATGAAATCAGTCATACTTATTATTATTATTATTATTATTATTATTATGAGTATTCCATTGATACTAGTAGGTGAACAATTGTTAAGGGACCTTTTGAGCATAAATTTCACGATCCCTTACATTAGGTGTTGAGGATGACCTCTTACACCATTATACTTCTATTTGGGTGATGGAAAAAACGTTCCAAATTTCTCTATATTGGGTGTCAGGCATGACATCTCACCCCACCTATCTTGAGTGTGGAGCATGACATTTTTCAGCATCATAAGATTCATGGCATGCGCACTTTCCTTTAGGCTATATGATTTTTAGACTAGTTATAGATGACTGAGTTACACCCCGGGTCCAACTTGCACCTAGTATCCATATATATGTCCACTTATGTTCTCATGTACTTTGTAAATATATGTGTATAAAATATATAAATATATATGTATTTATGATTACTATATATATATGGTTACTGATTAAACTCTTCTACAAGCCTATATCAAAGTATACAGAGCCAATGAGGTGTCAAGTAGGAACCGGAGCTAGCTGTTATTTTTTTATTAAACATTTATTATTATTCATTTTACCTGCACACTTCTATTATATGTAGACTGGATGGATTATTTATAGGTACCATTAGTGGTGGCCTACTGAGTTTATCTCACACCATACTCCGACCGCCTTTGATACCTAAGTTGAATTCATGTATACATTAATGGATAAGGGCAAACACCTTTCTACATATGCTTGATCTATTTTACATATAGTATACATATTGGGAGCATAAGATCAAGTGTATGATCCTGATGCTAGTGGAGTTGTTATCTGGAATTTTTTTATTTTGTATAGTATGTTGTATATTTCTATCCCATGTATCCCATGTTTCCTTTTTTATATATCATCATTCCACGAAATAATTGTGTATATGACTCAACCATTTGTTTTTTAATGATTATTACAGTTTGGTTATTTATGCTTCTAGATTTTTTTATTATATAAGTTTTCGATGTGCCATATGTTATATCATGATTATTATATTTTTAGTTTATTTATTCCTATCCATTATGACACTCAACTATAAGTGTATAGTCTCTCTACTGTACCACGTTATACCCTCACTGCTAGTAGGCAACCTCTGGTGTATAGGGAGTCGTTCTTGAGGCTATGTGACCCACCTCCTTGGGGCATCGATTGAGTGGATCCCAGGTTGAGATATTACAAATTTAACAACTCAGGGTTTAAAAATGATATTTTTATATGTAAATAAATTTGTGTTATATTATTCTATATTGTATTATACACATAAATCACATAAAGAAAATGAAAAAAATTTATTTCATTAATAAATACTGTTCCATTAATTAGCAACTAAACCAATGAAAATTAAAAAAATTACAATGGGACAAAAAATACAAATTAATAAAAGTATAATGGGAAAATACGAATCACCCCAATATACAAAAATCACCCCCATGACCATAACTATAAAAACAATATTAGTAAACCAATCAATATTATAGAGAATTTAAATGAAAAACCTTTTGAATATTTGAGATAAAAAATGAATTAAGTATTGTTGAGGTATTTATATGAGGTAATGAGTTCATTAGAACATTAATGCGGTCGTTGGAATAGTAACATGACTGTTGGGAATAATATCTTGGTCATTGGGAATGGTAACCCAGTCATTGAAATAACAATTTAACCTCAAAATAATAAATTATAATATAAATTATATTTATCACGATTAATTTAATTAAATATAAATATTATAGTGGAAAAAAATATCATGATTAAAAATCTCAAGGAAAATAGAAGCACATTTTTAATAAATTTTATTTTAAAGGATTTTGTAAAAATCAAAATTTTTATAGTAAAAATTAAAATTAACTATGTTAGAAATTTATTTTGATAAAATTAATATCATTTTTTAAATTATCAAATCAAAATTTCTAATGTTTTATTTTTTAGTTATTTAATGAAATACTTCAATTTTCTAGTGAATAGTTAAATTTCATTTTTTCTCAAAACCAGTGTCTCTTAAATTACATCATCAATGATGTATTAATGACCTAATCATTTATAGAAAATTATGTCCATACAAAACATATTTAATTTAATAAATGATTAATTAAAATATAGTAAACTTAATTTCCAATGCTAAAAATCATTTTCCAAATCCTAAAGTCAAAAGTGATCCCTTAAAATAACAAAATTTTCACACTTTTCATCATAATTAACTAAGTGAATTAGAATTATATAGTTTTATAAAGTCCTAAAATCATTATATTATATTTATATATAATTTATATTTTAAAAAATTAACTATTACATGTTTTACCTTTGACATAGTATTTTATTTAATATTTTATTCTAAAAATACCCTTCTCCTTAAGTATAAAATAAACCCCCCTTCCCTTAGAAAACTACTCCTCCAATGATTTAAAAAGAAAAATATCTACCCAAATACTCTATCTTAATCACTTATAAAATTAGGAAAATTCTATAGTAAACTAACTCCATTCATCAAGGAAGTGTAATGCCATAAAAGAGAATCCATACTAAGGAAAGAGAAAGCTTTCTTCAAACTCTTCACTCATTTTATTATTCTTATTATATCTTTCCCAATTTATTTCAATATAAAATACTCTAATATTTAATTTTTATGAATTTTAACTTTATAATAATGATTTTACCCTACTATAAAAAATATATTTTTGATATATTTATATTTTATACCTCATTTTCTTCATATTTGCACAACGTTCCCAATAAATGTCGGTTAATTGCTAATGAGGATGATTCCATTTATTTTATTATCAAAATATCTATAGATAGTTATAATATATTAATTATGATATATATGGATAAATATATTTATTTTTGGCTTATGGAATTACTTCTAATTATGTATAAATGACCTTGAACAAAATTGTAAAATCGAAATAGAACTAAAACTTTTTAAGGAAAACATGATATCAAAATTTCTCCCCTTTAACAATGAGAGTTAAGAAATATAATAAAATGAATATAATTGATAAATAGTTGTAAAAATTACAACTATTCAATTCTATTTTAATTTTTTTATAAATCTATGTTTATTATCTAGGAGTCATAAAATCGATGAAATAAAGAGGGATTTAAGTTAAGGGGATTCTCAAACCCAAATACTTTTATTTGGGTTATTTATATTTCACATCATTTTTGGTATGGATATTCCTCTAATGTTCCTTAAAAATATCATCACTATTCTTAACATTTATTTTGGGTATATGCATGTCACCACCTTGATTTATAAGTCAAATACAAATATTTTCCAAAAAGAATTTTCTTTCTAATAAAATATTATACTCCCCTTGAATTGTTTCTTATTCACTTAATAATGATGATGATTATTCAAAATATTTTTTCCCTCATTCATTTGGTAACCCCAAGTTTATTGAGGAAATCATTATTTATTAAATCCTTATCAAATCCATTCCTTTCCATGGGTTATTTCATGATTATTATTGTTATACTTTCTATGTGGCATTCATGATTATATAAATATTATGATGTGACAGGTGGGTCCAAAATTATATTTCCCTCCGATTTATTGCGTAATGTTGACGTTATGATTTATGCATATATGTTATGAATGAACATGATGCTGGCGTTGTACAAAACTATGTGTGGTATTTGACCACTTTGATATGATGTTTCATTGTTATGAATATTCCACATTACATGCCTTAATCAAATGTTTCCCTCATAATATTGACGATTATCCTATTATTATGGTATGATGTAGATGATTATTCTCACCCATTATATATTGATTCATGTCTCTTATTCATCCTCTTACTCAGCTTTTAGCTCATCCCTTAATGTATATCCTTAAGTGATTACATTTAATAAGGATAATGTGAAATAATTTAAGTCGACAAATAAGAAAGATTTTAATACTTTTTATTTGTTATTATGTATAACTGATGTTTGATCCTAATTTTCCCTAAATACCAAACCTTTCAATCCAGGAATGTATGACTATTATATTATTTATCTTTAATTTGATGTAATATTCATGTAAGAAAAATTAGGTCCATTATAGTTTGTATCAGATGTATGGTTCAACTAATTTGGAAATTAGGATCATATAAAGTTATTGAAAACCCTTAGGGTAAGTCTAATAATAGGTAAACATCCAAGAATATTTGTTTAAGAAGAAGTCTAAACAAAGGGATCCAATAAGATACAATTTTAGACATGATTTTCATATAGAAATTAATTATTTATTCATGATTTTTAGGCTTAAGTGTTGTTTAAAACTTTTTTATTTTAGAAAATGGTGGGATCTAGGAGAAACCAGGCCAATAAAACATGTGAGGGATAATTCTTTGATTTTACTAATGATATCCCCAATTCCATGGGAGTTGGAGTTAAAAAATTTATGGTGATGCTTACCTAGAAGAATCAGGATATGACCAATTACCTGAACCTTGTGGAATTTACCCCCTCACCCAAGAATATAAATTATCCATTGAGTCATTTAGGTATAAATGACCACTATCATTTAGTTGATCATATGATCCACTACTCACAGAATTTTAGTTTAACTCAATAGAGAAGATATTTCTATGATCCATTGTTCTGAGATGAAGAATGTTACTCTATCCATCTATCATTTAAATGGAGAATCCAATCAATGGTGGGTATTGATAAATAACACCAATCCAAAGGATAAGATGGAGGAGATGGAGTGGTAAGACTTTAAGAAAATATTACTTGATAAGTATTTCCCTCAAACTATTTAAACAAAGATAAAGAGAGAATTCGTAGACTTGAAGCAATAAGAAGGTGAATCTATCATAGATTATGAGGAATCCATCACAAGACATTCAATATACACATTGAGATTTTTTATCAACAATTTTATCAAAATAGATAAATTATTTTGTGGATTAAAACTACACCTTTTAAACTCTCTAGAAATCCAAGAATTTTGGAGTTTTAAATAAGTAATTCTACGTTCCTCAATAGTAGTGATAGAGTTTGGTGATTGTTACCATGGTTATGGAGATAATAATATAATAATGGAGTGCCATAATGGAGGATAAAATGAAAAATACGGAAATAGGATCCAACCACCCACATGTTAAAAATATAAGAAGAAGAATAATGGGAATTACCTCAATGCATAGAGAAATTATGCAAGTGTGGAAGAGAATTCCATCAAGCTCATGAATGTTGAAGAGACACAAAGAAGTCAACCAACATGAGCGAGGAAAGGAAGGCACCTCCTAATGCACCTACCGTGGTTCAATGATTTGGTAGAAGGGACACTATGTAATATAGTTCATTAAATCACATGTCCTTTTGGGTAATCATCGTTAGAAACCATGAATGAAAAAGGTGAAAGGGAAAGTTTGTTTCATTAATACTACTAAATTGGAGTGTGGAAATGATTTCATAAAAGGTATGCTTCTTATTCACTCAAGAATAGAAAAGGTTTTATTTTATTCTAGTTCTACACATTACGTTATATCCTATAAGTTCTCTAGAAATATTGAATTAATTCCCCAATACCGTGAAGTAGAGATATATATAAAAATACCTAGTGTTGTGGTCATTGAAACCCAAGTGTTGGACTCTTCTCCTATTAGTATAAGTGGGAATATTATTCTATAAAATCTCACAATACTTCCCTTAGTAGAATTCAATGTAATAATAGGCATGGATTGAATCTCATTATATAGAGAACAAATCAAATTTTGGGAAAATGAAATCTCTTTTTATATTCCAAACAATCCCATGGAAAGGAAGATCATGAATCTCATATGGGAAATCACTCAATGGTGTGGGTGTTGATATCAAATAAAGAAGAATGCCTTTCCCAAATGGTTGAGTAAAAAAAGTATCAACCTTTAAAAAATTCCCATTGTTAAAGAATACGCTGATGTATTTACAGAAGAGTTTCATGAACTTCCCCCCGATTGTGATGCATAGTTATCAATAAATATTATACCTGGAGCCACTCCTATCACTAAATTTCCCTACAAGATGTCCCTAATCGAATTGTAGGAGTTGATGAAGTAGCTTTAAGAGACTTTGGACAAGGGGTTCATATGACCTAGTGTATCACCTTAGGGTGTAATAGTTATCTTTTTAAATAAAAAGGATGAATCAATAAAGTAATGTATTGATTATGGAGATATTATCAAGATCAATATAAAGAAAAATTTCCCTTACCAAGGATTTATGACTTACTAAATAAAATATGATGAGATGAGCACTTCTCGAAGGTGGATCTTGGTTTTGGATATCATTAACTGAAGCTGATGAAGGAATATATTCAAAAGATTACTTTTCATACAAGGCCTGGACACTAAAAGTTCTTAGTGAGTACCTTCAGGCATACTAATTCCCCTTTAATATTCATGGATTTGATGAATAGAGTCTATAGAGACTACCTTGATAAATTTATGGTATTTTTTATTGATGATATTCACATTTAATCCAAGCACAAATAGGAACATGAATAAAATATAAGGATTATGCTGGTGACATTAAGGTAAGATAAAATTCACTCTAAGTTCATCAAGGTTTACTTTTGGATATAGAAAGTCACATTCTTGGGGAAAGTGATCACAAGTGATGGCGTTTCTATAGACCCTTCACATACAAAAGAAATTAAGGAATGGACTAGACCCACTAGTGTCAAAGAAATCCATACTTTTCTTATCTTAGAAGGGTAATGTGGATGTCTTGTGAAATTTTTTTCATGATTCTATAGCCTTATAACAAAGTTAACACATAAATGGGTAAAGTATGTTTGGATAGAAGAATGTGATGAAATAATTTAGAAGCTCAATAAGAGGATAATCACTATGCCTGTACTCACACTATCAATAAGTAGATAAGCTTTTGTGATATACAATTATTATTTGAAGAAAGTCTTGGTTTGTGTACTCATGAAAAATGAAAAATTGTTAGCCTATGCCTCATGAAAACTAAATATCTATGATAAAAACCACCTGACACATGATCTAGAGTTACTAGTAGTGGTATTTGTCTTGAAAATCTGGCGACACTACCTCTATGGTGAGAAGTGTGACATATATACTGATTAATGGAGTCTAAATTACATGTTCACATAGAAGGATCTAAACATATATCAAATAATTTTGTTATATCTAATCAAGGACTACAATTTATCTATTCGCTTCCATTCGAGAATGTAAAACAAGGTTTCTTATACTCTTAGAAGAAAAGAACCTACAACATTATCCATGATGTGGACTAAGAAAGGCCCTATCTTTATGTATATATAAAGTATGGACCTAGAAATCATAATGGACGGAAATAGAACCTACCTTTCTCAAATGATTTCCCAACCATCTATCTAATAGAAGATAAAATAGGGATAAAGGGATGGTAAAGAGATTAAATGATAAGTGAAAGTAGTAATGGATGGTAAAATACACGAGTTTCACATTGATGAATATGGTTTAATTAAATTTTAGGTAAAATTTATATTCATGAATCACATAATTTAGAAAGGATCTATTGGAAAATGAACATATATCTTATTTCTATATCCATCTTGGAAGTAACACAATGTACTATGATCATAGAGAACACTTTTGGTGGGAAAAATTAAGAAGGTGATTTCTGAGTATATATCAAAGTGCTTAGTATGCCACTAAGTTAAAGCAGAGTTAAAAAATTCCCAAGGGATGGTACAACCATTACCCATACCAATTTTGGAATGGGATAATGTCACTATGGAATTTGTCGTTGGTCTCTAAAATATATAAAATTTAAACAATCCAATATGGGTTGTGGTCGATCAACTCACCAAGACTGCCCACTTCATTTCTATTTAGAAAGATTTATCACTTGAACAATTTTCCAAGATATATGTTAAGGAAGTGGTGAGGCTGTATGGGGTGCCACTTTCGATAATCTCTAATAATAATGCATGGTTCAATTATAAATTCTAGATAAGTATTCAATATGATTTGAATACTGAATTGAATTTCACGACAACTTATCACCCCCAAACTAACATCCAATCTGAAAGTACTATTCAGATATATGAGGAAATAATGAGAGTTATCTCAATGGAATTCAAAGGTAGATGATATCAACATCTCCCATTAGTTGAGTTCTCATACAAAAACAACTTCCACCCAAGTATACAAGTGGATCCATATGAATTTATATAGGGGAAGCGATGAAGAAATACTACTTGTTTGAATGAAGTTAGAGAACAAAATCTAATTAGATCTGATCTTTTGCAGGAGACAACAAATAAGGTTCAATCCATCCATCAAATTATAAAATCTGATCAAATTCAAAAAAACTCTATGATGAAAAACATCAAAGTATAATCATGTTTGATATTGTAGGTAAAATTTTCCTTTTAATATCACTAAGGAGGAGATTCAAGTGCTTTGGGGAGAAATGTAAGCTAATCTATAGGTACATTGGCCCATTTGAGAACCTTGATCACATAAAATAAGTGTCCTATTGTTTGAACTTCCACCAAATATGGATCAAGTTCATGATGTGTTCCACATATCACTCCTAAGTAAGTGTATACCTGATCCCTCATATATACTTAATCCAAAAGTGGTACAAGTGGAGAACGATATCCCATATGAAGATCATCCAGTGAAGATGTTGGACCATAGAGATAAAGTTCTACTCAAAAAAATAACTAAACCTTATCAAAGTGTTATGGAGTCACCGTAAGTATAAAGAGGGGATGTGGAAACTAGAGGAAACAATGAAACATAAGCACCCAAAAATATTCTCAATGGAGAATATGAGTTGAATTTTTTGGAACAAAATTTATAAAGCGGGAAGAATGTAAGAACCCAAAGATTATAAATGATATATCTCTCTTGAAAAAATGGGTATTATATTATACTATATAGTATTATACACATAAAACACATAAATAAACTAATAATGATTTATTTCATTAAAAAATACTGTTAAATTAATCATAAACTAAACCAATGAAAATTCTAAACATTACGATGGGAAAAATAATATAAATAAGAAAAGTAGAATATGAAAATATGGATGGCCTCAATCTGATTTAATCTTTACTCCCGCAACCAAAACTATAGAAAACAAATTTTTTTAATAAAATAATTAACATTATAGAAAATAAAAATGTTAAAATTTGAGAGGAATTGAGTTGAATAATGAATGAATTAATTGATAGGTATTTATAGGAGGTAATGAGACCTTCATAATATTAATGTGGATACTGGAATTGTATCCTGAATGTTGAGAATAGTTACCTGACCATTGGGAATAATAACATAACCATTGGAATAGTAATTTAACCTCAAAATAATAAATTATGTTATAAATAATATTTATCATGATTAATTTAAGTAAATATAAATATTATAATTATAAAAAATAAATATCATGATTAAAAAACTCAAAGAAAATATAAGCACATTTTTAATAAATTGTATTTTAAATGATTTCAAAAAAATCATAATTTTTATATTAAAAATTAAAATTAGCTATGTTATAAATTTATTTTTCTAAAATTAATATCATTTTTGAAATATTAATATTATAATTCTTCAAGGGTAATGTTTTTGGTAATTTTCTGAAATACTTCAAATTTCCTGTGAATAGTAAAAATATAGTTTTCTGATAATCAATGTATCTAAAATTACGTCATTCTTGATGTAATAATGAAATAATAATTTATATAAGTTTAGGTTATGATAAAACATAATAAATTTCATAAATTATTCATTAAAATACAATAAAATTAATTTTTAAAACTAAAAATCATTTTCCAATGCCTAAAGTCAAAAGTGATCCCTTAAAATGACAATTTTTATTTTTTCCACTTTACTTTTTAATAAACATAGATAATTATAATTATAAAGGGTTTAAATATCCTAAAACCATTATATTGTATTTATATATGATGTATATAATAAAAAATTCACTATTATAATTTTGACCTTAGATATAGTATTTTATTTAATATTTTATTCTAAAAATACCCCTCTCCTCAAGTATAAATAACCTTTCCCCCTTCCCTTGGAAAAGCACTCCGAAGACCCTTGAAAAAGAAAAATATCTACCCAAATAATATATATTAAATCCTTAAAAGAATTAGGGATATTATAGAGTAAACCAACTCCATTCATCAAGGAAGAATAGTGCCGTGCAAGAGAATCCACACTAAGGAGTACATTTTTTTAAACTCTTCTATCATTTTATTCTTATTCTCTATTTTACCAATTTATTTGGAAATAATATATTATAATATTTAATTAAGAATAATTTTAAAATTTAATTAATGATTCTAACCTATTGTGAAATTATATTTTTGATGAATTTATATTTTATACCTCTTTTTATTCATATATGGACAATCTTTCCGATAACGATCGGTTAACCACCAATGAGGATGCTGCCAATTATTTCCTTATCCAAAAACCTCTGTATGGTTATAATATATTTATTATGATATATAAATGTATAAAAATATGTATTTTATTCTTTTATAATTAATTTTACTTATGTATAAATGACCTTGAAAAAAATATCAAAATTGAAGAAAAATAAGAAATTTTTAATGGAAACATGATATCAAAATGTCATACCTTTAACCAAGGAAATAAGGAAATATAATAAAATGAATATAACTGATAAATAGTGGTAAAAATGGAAATAATTTAATACTATTTAATTTTTTTGATAAATATATGTTTATTATTCAAGAGGTGTAAAAGCGATGAAATAAAGCGGGATTTAAGGTAAGAGTATTCTTGAACCCAACTCCCTTTCTTTGGGTTATCCCTATTTCACATCACTTTTGGTCTGTATATTAATATAATATCCCTTAAATATCCTTTCACTATTCTTTCCGTTTCATTTGTGGATATACATGTTACCACCTTGATTTATAATCAAAATAAAAAAAAATATTCCAAGATGATTTTTCTTTCTAAAACACATTGTTTACCCCCTTGAGTTGTTTCTTATTCACTTAATAATGATGTTTTCTATGCCAAATATTTTTTCCATTATTTATTTTTTAAACCCAGGTTTATTAAAGAAATTCTTATTGATGAAATCCTTATGAAACCCATTCATTTCCAAGGGTTATTTCATGTCTACTATTGTTATACATTATATATGGCTTGCAAAATTATGTAAATATTATGATGTGATGCGTGGGACTATAATTATATAGCCTTCCAATACATTAGGTAACATGATGTGTATCATGAGATGATTTTTGTTATGCATAGAACTGATGATAAATTTGTTCACAATGATAAGGTTATGATTTATGGACATATGTTATGCATGAAAATGATGCTATCTTTGTTTATAATTATGTGTTGTATTTGACCACTATGATATGATGCTTAATTTTTATGCATATTCCACATTCCATGAATTTATCAAATGTTTCCCTCATTTTATTTATGATGATACTGTTTTTATTGTATGATGATTATGATTATTTTAACCCAAGTTATATTGATTCATGTCCCTTATCCACCATCTTACTGAGGTTTTATCTCACACATTTCTTTGATGTATATCCTTAGGTGACTACATATACTAAAGAGAATGTGAAAGATTTTATGGGGATACAAAAGAATGATTTTAATATTGTTTATTATTTATTTTGTATAAGTGATGTATGATCCCAATTTTCCCAAGATACTAGACCTTTTGATTCATTAATGTATAAATACTATGTTTTTTATCCATAAAATTTTGTAATAGTAATTCTATAAAAAGTAAGGTCATTATAGTCAAACACCACATGAAATCCCTGTATGAGAACTTCAAAAAAACCTGAACCTGATGCATCACAAATGACCACATTGCCCTACCCAGACTCTGGAAGATTAAACATTGGATCTGAAGTCAAATGGTGCTTCAAATCATCGAAAGAAGTATGGAATTGTGAATCTCAAATGAACTTCATTTCATTATAAGTGAGAGTAGTAAATGGAGAATCTTGATTGGATAAATATTTCCCAAACTGATGGTAATACCTTTCCCAACCTAAAAATATATCAATCTCAAAGAAATTATGTGGTTCTTACCATGAAATAATAATTTTCTCCTTCTTAGGATCAACTAAAATACTATGTTTTGAGACCACATGTCTCAAGAACTTCACCTCTTGAATCTAAAACTGCCACTTTGACATCTTGGCATGAATTCAGTGATTCATTAAAATATCCAAAACCTATCTCAAATTAATTAAATGATACTCATCAATTTTATAATATACAAGGATTTCATCCATTAATACCAAAGAAGAGTAAAGATATTGGTGAAAAATATTATTCATCAGTTCCATAAACCCAATAGGAGTGTTAGTTAGGATAAAAGGTATAATAAGTTACTCATAGTATCCATAACTACTCCTAAAAGATGTCTTTAGTATATTAGACTACTTGATCCTGAAATAGTAGTAACTAAATCAATGATAAATCTTAGTGAACCACTTTTCCGATTTTAGATGATCCAAAAAACCACCAATTTAGTGTAATGGGTAATTATTGTCGATCCCAACTTAATTTATCTTTCATTAATCAACACAAAATAGAAGGTTTTCATTGGCCCTCTTGGTGAAAATCACTGGTATTACCCAAGGAGACACACTGGGTCAACTGAAACATTAAGACATCAAGTCATCTGAATAGTTCTTTAACCATTTCATTTTAGTTGTTTCAATATTATTATAGGGAATAAATACTGGCTAAGTACCTAATAATATGTTAATATATAACTCTACCTCCTCTATTACAGTAGGCCATAAAAGTCCAACGAAAAAGCATATGAAAATTCAATAAGTATTGGAGGAAGGTTACTAAATGAAGTTTCTTTGTCTAGTTCAATAGAACATAAGGATTTCATCCTACCTAGATATAAAATAGGAGGTCCATCATTTATATACCTCAGGTCTCATTCTCCCTAATGAATAACAAACTCCCCATTAATGGAAGTAAAGAACACCTACCAATGGTAACAATAAATCTGATCTTTGCATGCAACCAACTAGTCTATTCTAAAACTGAAATCTAGAGGAGTCATAACAAGAAGAAAGAAGTAACAGATGAGGTTGATATCTGATAAAGAAAAATAACAAGAGGGGAATCAATGGCCCCTATCTCTCTTTGTGGTGAGATTTGTTTCAATATTTATTGCATAAGTTTTTAGATCCATTGGATGTTCCAAAAGGTATATTGTATAGGTTGATATGAATGTATGAGAGTTACCAGTATCAAATAAATCATAAAATAAATATGAATCAATATAAATGGTGCCTATCATTATCGTAATACCCACATGAGTTCCCACTAGAGATTCATCCTTTGTGTGAAGTTTCATGATTCCTAATTATTTTGTTTAGAACCCCATTATACTTGAAGTATCTAAATCCTTCATAGTTCATCTCAATATTTACAATCCCATACCACTATGAAGGTTAGTAAAAACATGAATAAACATCTATAAATAGTCTAAACATCCACATATACTACAAATATTTATTTCCTCCATGAAAAAATACTTTGATTGCCCAATATTACCATATTGGAAACTAATAACTGGCCCATTACTAGACATTGTAGTAGATATGGAGGGTGTTTATTATCAAGGACCAACACCACTATTTCTAGTATGTGGTTAATTCTACTTTCTCTTCCACTTAAAAGGACCACTAAAGCTGCCACTATGGGAAGGGGGATCTTCAGTTAACCTTAAATTACCAGCCAGTTCAATTTGTACAATTAGATCCCTATCCAAAACATTAACATAAGAGGTAAGATTAAACATAAAGATAAAATATTATAAATATGATCAAAGACCTATCTGAAACATCCCAGTCTTTAGTTTCTCATTTGACACCACCTCAGGTAAAAACTGAGAAAGTTTATAAAATCAGTTAGTGTACTGAGTCACTATCCAATCCCATTGATAAAGGTTGCGGAACTACATTGACTTAGCCAATACCATTGAATTTGGTTATAATTTCTCTATAAAAATCTTCTTGAAAAACTTCCACTCCAATTTCTCATCCTACTTCTCCATAACTATAATATTACATAATCTATTTCTATTCCCCTCAATCTTGAAGATGAAAAAAATTCAACTTAATGTAATCTGATGTCTCCATGAACTTAAAGAGTCATTCAATATCCCCCATAAAATCCTTTTCCTTCTGAGGATCATCTGTTCCCTAATAATATGGTGACATCTGATGAAAAAACTCTTGGGTACAATCTCTAATATTGTCCCTTCAAGGTTCCACCTGTATATCCCAAATTGGGATATGTGCGGTCCCTTGGATAAAATATTGAACCATGTTCACCACAACCTCTATGAGGTTACAGTAAACCATAGGTTTTTATTTGTATGGTTCATTAGAAGTTTCCTTATAAAGTCTGATTATGCATCTTTTTAGGGGAATATTAGTACCAAAAATCAACAGATAACAATAAAACATCATTAAAGAGAAAGAGGATCATCAAATTTATCAATCAGAACTCAACATTGGAATAAAAATATCATATCAATGTTTGGAAAAAATTCTTTAATAGGATCTAAAAATTCTTCAAAGACACATATTCCCAACCACCCATGGTAACTTAAGGTTCATTACAATGAGATCTGGCTGAAACTCACTTACAACCAGCCCCTAAAGTCTCTACAATCCGATATCATATCTAACAGGACATCCCAAACTGCATAAAAATATCCAAGAAATGACTAAACCATTCTTTGATACTATTTTATCATGAAAAATCTAGGATAACTTGATAAAATAGTACCAAAATCAGTCCTAAAATGGCCTGAAGGGTATTCCCAATCCCCACGAGCTAGAGACCAGCACCTGGGCATCAAGAACATAGTTGAAAAGAACAATTTCTCTACACAAAAAATCAAACAAATAAAAATTAGTAGATAATAATATTTAAACAGTTAGTATTCTAAAAAAACCACTTGAAGAAAGTATAAATCTTGATGAAAAACAAAAAACTAAGTCATTATAAGAACCAATGATGAAATCACAACCAAGATATCCTTGTACATATGGATAAAAAACCCATTTTCACCCCCAACACCCATGGTTTTTATTTTAAGAACCCATACCACCACCAAGTGAAGAGTTACCTTTCCAAATCCTAAAAAAAGAATGTCTAAATATGATAAAGGAATAAGTAAGGTGTGACCAACACCATCCCAGTAGAATATCACCAAGAAATTTCATAAGTAGTCTATATCCAATAAACCAAATATGATTAATTTTAAAGAAAACATGGAATGGAAATCTTATTCACAATTAATATTAGTACATGATTTTCAAATAATTTTAATGGAAAGTATAGATTAGTCATGAATAAGAATTTACATTAAAAAAATCACATATATGCATCTCGATCAAAATAGACCCAATTCCATCAATTTATAGACATGGTCATGTATAAAGCATTCCCAATCATAGAACCATGGTTATAATACCTAAGTTTAGTTAGATTAACGCTAAAAAATCCTCACATATCTCAATTAAATATGGATTCAGGTGTGAACCCTTCCTTAAATCTTAGGACTAGGATGAATATGAATCCAACCCTATAAATGAAATCCTCACCCTCATAAATTTTATGTAATGTTTTCATCCTCATTCCATGGATAAGTAGACATAATAAATGCTTAGAATTATTTTACTAGACTACCCACTAAACTACCTAGACTCCCATGTGATTTAAAGAAATTATTCAAGGAGAAAATCATTCATGTAAAATAAATTTCATCAATCATCAATCAAGAAAACCCAAATAATGTTTCAAACATGTAATTTCATTCTAAAAAACAATATCAAAGGGTTTTATTAAAAATTTAGGCCTTTCAAAACAAATCATTTCATTCAAAGTTCATAAAACATTTCATGACTTTATTTCTGAAAAAAATAACATCAAATTCATTTTTCAAATCACTCTTTTCAATTACAAATAATCTTTTATAAATCAAAAATTTATTTCAAAATCTATTGCTAATGAGGCTTTAACACACACTATACCATTTGAAAATAGTTATCAAGAATATAAAATCATTCTTTGGAAATAAATTAGATGTCCATTTCAAATAAAACAAGTAATACTGGTTATAATTGATAGAGACATATCACAAAAAACTACCACAAGAAAAAAAAACATATCACTTCTAAGAATAGTTATGGAAGATAAATATATGTGGTCCTCATGTTCCTAGATATACAAAAAAAAAATCCCAAGATGGAAGGGGAATCTATATTTGATTCTTGATGAAAGATGAATGACCAACCCTTTCTTGGAAAAACTTAATATGGTATTTTAGCCAAAAAGAGGAGATAAATCAGTTTAATAGTGGGGAATCAAGAAAAATACACATTAAAACCTCTTTTAAGGTATCACATGTCTAGATTAACTACCCTGGAATATTAAGTGACAATCATGAATTTAAAATTATGAAACCAGTATCACTACACCCTATTTTTTCCGACCACAATGTAGTGGATTAACCTAGGAGACTATCCATAGGGTCTATCCAAAGTCTTGTGAAAAATTACAGGATTTGTTTCCCACCACACCCTCCACTAGGTCATGGTGGTTTCCATACTCGCCATTACACATAGGGTGACTTTTCATGCTCCATTATTAAGACCACACCCAAAACTAGTCATGATGGATCTATCAATTTCACATAGAAGGATGAAATACTCACCAAGACCTCTACCAAACCCATGGTGCTATCTATTTTTCACTAAAAGACCTAAAGTCACTTTTTAAGCCACTATGAACCTCCAACACTTCTAAAATCAAAAGTAACTAACTTAATAGTCATAGGAAAGAATACCCGTGACTGTGTGGGTAACATAAGATATGGGGAAGGGCCTTATAAATTCTACTAAAAGGAATTAAAAAATATCACAAAATATGATGGGTTTTAGGTAATTTCTTATTTATTTTAATTATTTTTAGAAGATTTTTATTTCTCTTTTCTTACAAAAAATCATCTACATCTTTGAACAAAGTGGGCTAATGAATTCCAAATTCTAAGAATTTCATTGTAACCTTTTGAGTTTCAAAGTGTCCTCCTCATGTTAGAGTATGAAAAAAATTTAAAAATAGACTCAATTTCACTTTCAAGTAAACATATTATTATTAACTAATCATTGATTATTTTACAAATTTATGGATATTACCAACTGTAAAATTTTGAATCTGATTTATGTTTTAGTTTTATGGGAATTTAAATGTGATGGTACCCAGGAAGTCACCAAATAATTAATCATATATACATACCAGGGTACTTATCCTTCAACCAAATAAAATTATTCTCCTGGTAGGTGGTCATTTAGTTGGTCATAATATAGAATTTATACTTTAATAGTGTTGGGTAATCTAATTGGGTGATTGAATACCTTTTTTTCATATCTTTTCTTGCCCTTAATCTCTAGTTTTAACTCCTTAAGTAATGTCATCCATTTATCTAGACTTGATTTTTCTTCAACATTATTTATCGAGTATCTAAGTACTACATAGTCAGAAAATATATTGAATTTAGTTCCAAGAAAATAATATCTGAATTTATTATGAGAAAAAAATTATAAGAAACTAATTTTCTTTGGTGGTATAATTGATCTGCATAGCATCCAATATCCATGAGGCATAAGAAATGAATTTTGGTCTACCTTCCAATTTTTTTGAATGAACTACTCTCACATCTTGGTAGAAATCATAAAAAAGTATCTCAAGGGGGTTCTCCTAGTTGAATGGTTGTATCATGAGTGGAAAGATTAATACAATCTTAAGTATATTAAACGATCAACAATATTCATCATCAAAATCAAAATAATAAACTTTCAAGAGAAAATAAGAGAGAGGAAGAGAAGCCCTACTAAAGTTCATGATAAACCTCATGTAAAAACGTACATATCCTAGAAAATATCTTGCTTGTTACATGTAAGTTGGGTAAGGTAAATAATTAATCAATTAATTTTTTTGATTTATCTATAACAAACTAAGGTTTTATCAATGAAAATTACCTTCTTATAATAATGTCATATAATATAAAGTCACATTCGGAAACACAATGACACATCATTCTTAAATGAACTACAAAATACTAAGTTACCTTTAAACATAATTTTTCCACTTCTGTTATTTGAATTTCAAAAATTTCACATAAATAGTTGTGATATGTCATATGTTTGGAATCCGATAGAGAAAAATTATTTTTTGGAGAATATTAACTTACCCTTATAAATAATAATATTACTTTGATGAATAGTATTATGACCCTTATGAATATTAAATCAGATAACTAAATGTAACCTTTCCAATGAAATTATAAATAAAATTTATCCATCATATAAGTGGAAATATGATAGTTATAGTATTTTTGGAAAGTCATAAATATTTAATTACAATTTTATGATTAATTTAACAATTTAAATGAATATGTATTTTTATAAAATGTATTCCTAAATATGTATTTTTATGACTTTTTACTAAAAGATAATTTTAAAATATCTTAATTAATTTTTCGAAGTGTTAGAAAAAAAATTTTAATTTTAAATTTATATATTTTCAAGTAAATTATAATTTCAATTAAAAATTAAATTTCTCATATTTAGAATTTTTTTTAAAATGGGGTTCATTTTTTTTATTCTACACATAGAAAATTGTGAGGGTGAATTTTGGGGATTTTTCCTGAAATACATGAATCTTTGATGAATAGTAAAATATGATAATTTATGATAAATTCTAAAATCTGATTTTTTGCATGATTCTTGAGTTACGGATGATGTAAATTTCTCTTGGATCTAACTCATATACAATTATTATATTTTTTTGTCACAAGAATCGAGACTATTCATTTTCTGGAGAAAAAATATTTAACTAATGATTAAAATAATTGGAAACCTCTCCTCTCCCCCCTATAAATACCACAACTATTTACCTCCTCTCCTCACACCTATCAAGCCTTGTGCCTAGTCCAAATTCTAGGTAAATCTCTCCCTAATACCCTATACCACTTCCATTAACCCTTTGTCTCTTAAAAAGATCAAATCCTTCCCCCTAAATAGGTTCTCAAGGAAGATATATTCAAGAGGTAAATTCCTCTTTTAATTTAATTTATTTTTTTTCAAGCAACTTTATTTCTTTTTATTTTCTCACCTCCTTTCATCCAAATGTTATGATAAATAAAATAACTTAAATGTACTGTAATGTTTTTATTATAATTAAATAATTCATCATCATCTCCCCTTTTTACTTTTTTATACTATAAATTAAAACACCATTCAATATGTGTTATTTTATCTAATTCAAGGACGACGAGTTTTCAATTTATTTTACCGTCTTCATTTCTGGTCATGAAACAATTTTTATGGTCGAACCAGACTATTATATGAATTTTTTCTATTGTATGGTTTTTGGAATCTTTTTTACATAGGATATTAATTTATAAATCAAAACATGTTCTTTGTGATCAAAAATCGCCAATTAACCAAAACGGTTATCATTAAAGTTTTATATAATGATTCATATTCACTCCAAATAACCAAATGAATTTTATATCCATGTAATATTATGTATGTCCACTAATAACATAAAAAATCAATTATATACAACCATTCTAATCTTACATGTTTATCCTTACATGTATATAAGTAAACCAATCATGAAAACCAAGGAAACAAACACTCCCAAACAATGAAATTGAAACTCCTAACCCATCAAAAAGGTCATGAATAAACTTAATAAGGTTATAATAAATCAATTTCATGTATAATAAGTTTTATAAATATTAATTAATGAATTTTATTTTGTTATCCATGTAACGACCCGAATTATTATAAGTGAAATTTCACTTTTGATTTAATTAAAGGTCTTATTTTATAAAATTGATATAGAAAACACATGCACACTATTTTTTATCCAATTTGATTTAAATGAACATTAATTATCATTACCATTAATAATATAGACATTTAATAGTGATCAAATGACTAGTATAAATATTGGGTTTTAACTAATCCTTTCGACACAGACAAAGGAGGTGATGGACTCAACCACTAGGACCATTACCTATATATCCCATTCATCAGAGCTTACGATGGAGATATCATTTTTAGAATTTTCCATAGACCAACCCCAAGCTACGATCCAAAAATGTAAGAATTATAGAAACTGTTTACGGGAGAAGTTCAAGCTCATTGAGATCACAACCTAAACTATGTTCACCAAACGTCCCCATGAAAGCCCCCCCATTGCACACCTTACTCTTAGGGTGTATTATGGTGTAATAAAGGGATATATATCAAGGCCCTATCATTATGACTATGTACATTATATTTTTATAGAATAATTAATATACTTTCATTTTATTATTCTTTTTAAAGAAAAATAGTATTTTTTGGTTAAATTGAAGTAAGAAATCTATTTTGATGAATTTATAAATGATATTTTAATAAAATATTATTTTATATTACTTTTATTAAATATAAATGATCACATAATTTTTATGATGCCAGATATAATTTTTATTGAGGTTTAAAAATTGTTTTTGTCAAAACTCGTCGATTTTCAATAAATATTACTTTTTATTTTTAAAGTGAAAATTAAAATATTTAGAAAATTATTGGGATAAAATTAATATTATTTTTGGAATCAGAATGTTGAAATTATCCAATGGTAAATTTTTCATAATTTTCTGAGAAAATAATTTTTTTGGGTGAAAATTAAATAACGTATAAATATATAGTGTTTTTTATAACATCATAATGGCCAAATAGTGATGTAACAAACACTATAAAAGGTATATTCATCCAAATATAATTTTTATATTTAACATAATGTGATTTTAGATTTGTTTTACTTATTTTATAAAGGATTAGTGAATCCTTCAAAATGTATAATATATTTTATGATTTTAATTACATTTATTTAATAATGTGAATCACCTCCACACAAACAAGGATAATATTTTAATATAGTCAGCCCATGGACATATAAAATAATTTTTTACACTCCTCTTGAAAAAAACACAGGCAAAAACTGTGGTAAGTGTTTTGGTTTGAATATTTAATTATATATATTCCAAAACCCATGTTTATAAAATATTAAAGAATTCCCCTTTCATTTCCTATATAAACCCTCCCAAGATCCCACTTCTCTTCAATAAAAATAGTTGGAGAACATACTTACTTTTTCCTCCCATTTCTAGAATCCTCACAAGGTTCCCCAAGCTCTCAATAATCACCTCTTCAATCTTTTGAAGTCACACACTCAAGTAAGGGTTACTTTATCATTTTTATACAAGTTTCCTTATATTGTTACACCATTTAATTTTAAATTAAAAATGGTGGAGTATGTTTTTTAACCTCACCTATACTTCCATTATTATGTTTTAATTATTATGGACCCTTTTCTATTTCATTAATCCTTCCCACATACTCCCTTACCATGCCAAAAGTTTGTAAGAGTTATTCCATTTCTCCTATTTCTTCAAGTTTATTTATTATTTTATGACTTATAGTTCCAAATTAATTATGTTGGGAAATTTATTTCTATGAAAATCTTACCATCCATTTAATTTATATATTATGAGATACCCCTTTCTCTCCCATCAACCATTTTTATGAATTTTTATGTCATGTCGTTAGGTTGCTGAAATTGCACCGTGAATTTCTATTCCAAATCAATTGTATAGTGAATACTGTACCCATTACGTATCAATGGTGTTCAATTTTATACACATATAAATTTTTATTGAGTAATTACATGTATTTATTACACAACTGTTGATTGTGGAAAAAATCATGACGATTAAGGAATTCTTGCTTTATGATATATGTGGCACACTTAAACATGAGAATGAAATGAAAGTGACGGGTGATCCCGAAATTATATAGTGCTCCAATGCATTAGGTAATTTTTAGTATCTTGATATGTCATGTTGGGAAAGGGGTTTACCTTATTCATTTATGACAATTTGTCCACTATGATGTCTTTATAGTTTGTCCTTAACCTAGGATGCAATGTTTTAAGTTGTTGCCACATTTCCATGTTATGATTATCATGCTATATCATGACTTTATGTTCATGTTTCTTTTATTCTGGATTGATATATCAATTGTATAACATGAATTTTATTCCTCATGTTATTCCATGTTTATTCCCTTACTAGGATTTATAGCTCACCCCTTTCTTATGCATTCCTCAGGTTATCCCATGCAATGTTACGTATGAAGGAATGTTACGGTCTTGTAAAGGATGTTTTTAATAATGATGTTGTATTTCTTTTTTTAAGTTGTTATGTAATGTTCCTAATTTCCCAAGACACTAGACTTATTGATATTTGGGGTTTTGTTAATTATAATTTTATGCCTTTAAATAATTTATGAATGTAATAAAAAGAACATGGTTTTTATAGTTAGCAATAGAGGAAAGTTTAGTTATTTTTGGGGATTAGGATTGGAAAACTATATTGAAAGACTTAGAGATAAGACTATGTATAAGAAAAAAATCCCCAAATATTGGTGAATATATATTAAGTGGTTTATCAAGAAAATATATCCCATTCTCGATATGAACAAGTTGATATTGCTCTGGCATAGATGTATCTAGGGGTAAAACCCGAAAACACTACTTTGATCTAGACTTGAATAGGAACTGATGCATGACAATGGGACTTGCTAAATTCATATCTTGACACTATTGGAAGATATTATTTGATAAATTCATAATCTTAGTATAAAAACTTAATAAGGGAATAGAAAAAGCCTATAAGAAATTACATTAGGAAATAGATCATGGATAAATTATATTTAAGCCTATAAATTCATAAGTTAATAAAATAAATGTAATTTATAAGTTATAACTTAAATGTATTTGGATTCCCCTTTATGCATTTAATAGTTTTAAATACTTACCCCTAATTTTACTTTTATTCTAGCCAATTGTTGGTAATAGGAGGAATCAAGCTAACAATCAATGTGAAGATCAATATAATGACTGCCCTAATGAGATGACCAATCTGATGGGACCGAGATTCAAAAACTTTGTCACAATACTCTCTTAGTTAGTCTAAGTTTTTAATAGAATCCTGGATCAAGAGGAAAGTCCAACCCCCCGAAGAAAGAACAAGTCACAATAGAGAGCCTCACAAGACAAAAGGCCACCTACTTTTAATGGATCATCTAATCCCTTAATCACCGAACAATGGATTAACTCCATTGAGAATATCTTCTCCAACCTTCAATGCTTTGAAAAAGTAAGGTTCTTTAGTATTCTTATCATATGGAGGGTGAACCAGATCAATGGTGGATATTGATAAAAAATATGAAACCTGAAGAAGAGATTGAGACAATGGGATGGAAGGATTTTTGGAAAATATTTTTCGATAAATATTTTCCTCACACCCTCCGACATAAGATGGAAAGGGAATTCCTTTACCTAAAGAAAAAATACAACAAATCCATCAAAGCGTATGAGGAAAACTTCACAATTCCTGCATGATACTCCTATGAAATTTTCATTACCCCTGAATAAAAGGTTGACAACTTCTTTGGTGGGCTAAAACCTATCCTACGATAATCCCTGGCAATCCGTGGCTTTGATATCTATGAGGAAATTGTTTGATGTTTCCTAAAAGTCTAAATGGAGATTGAATAATCTTCAGGGTATCACGGGGATAAGAATAGAAATGTGGAGTCAAATTCTGGTGGTCTAATAGAGAGATAGAACACTTCCAAGAAATTTTAACACCCCAATTGAAAAATGTATGGAAAGAAGCACCATAGAAATTGTCTGAAGGGGATAAGGAATTTTTGTAGGTGTAGGAAGGAAGGGAACCTATCTAGTTATTGTCGGCAAGAAAAGCCTACTACTACGACAAAGTAAAGGAGTGCTCCAGTAAACCCTCAGTGCATTGTTCATTGCTAAAAATACAAGGAACCAAGAAATTCCTCAAACTAATTCACTAAACCAAGGGTTTTTAGAGGAAAATAAAAATCTCCAAGGCAACAAGGGAAATATTCTCCCATTACAAATTCCAAAGTGAATCATGACAATGAAGTGGGGACAAGTACTCTAGTTATTAATTGAATAATAGTGTATGAACTTTTTGATTCTGGTTCTACACATTCTTTTATATCATGATTGTTTAGTAGAACAATACAAACAACACCACAATTCATAGAAGTAAAGATGTCGGTGAAAATGTTAAATGTGGTAATGACAACATTCTATATATATAATTTCTCCCCTGTCACAATTTTAGGATTGAACTTCCTAGAGATCCTTATCATACTTCCCTTGGTGGAATTTAATGTAATTATTTTCTTGGATTGAATTTTCTTATATAGAGCCAAAATAAATTTCCATGGGAGGGAAATCATTATCCGTATAGAAAATCAACCCCTGATTCTATACAATTTAAAGGAGGAGGATGAATATTCTTTAGCACTAACATACCAATCATGAATATTAATACTATATGAGGAAGCATATCTAGAAAAAATAATTGAGTCTAAGGTAAGAAACATCCTCAAAGACATGGCTATTGTGAGGTAATTCACTGATGTGTTTCCAGAGGAATTGCATGGTCTTCCTACTAGCAGAGATGTCAAATTCACGATTGATCATATACCTAGGGCATTGCCAATATGCAAGACTCTATATAGAATTTCTTTTTTGGAACTTGAGAATCTAAATAAAAAACTATAGGAGAATATGGATAAAGGGTTTATATTCCCAAGTGCTTCACCATGGGGTGAACCAGTACTCTTTATCAAGAAGAAGGATGGGTCAATGCACCTTTTCATTGATTATCACGAGTTGAAAAAAATCATGATAAAGAAAAATTATCCTTTTACATGAATTGATAACTTGTTTGATCAGATACGTGGAGTATAATACTTCAATAAGGTGGATTTGGGGCCAATATATTACCAAGTAAGGGTGAAGAATGGGGATTTCTCCAAGACTATTTTTCATACAAGTTACGGACATTACAAGTTCATAGTGATGTGATTCAGACTCACTAATTCTCCTTTAATCTTCACGGAATTGATAAATATAGTCTTTAGAGATTACCACGAATAATTTGTGGTAGTCATTATAGATGATATCATAATATACTCCAAAATTAAGAAGGATCATAAGGATCATTTAAGTACTATGCTAAATTCCTTTCGAAAGGAAAAGTTTTATGCCAAGTATAGTAAATGTGTGTTATGGTTGAAGGATGTATCTTTATTAGGACATATCATCACAAGAAATATGATATATGTAGACCCTTTAAAGACTGAGGCAATTGAATGATGGATGAGGACATCATCTATGATAGATATCCATAGTTTCCATGGATTAACCGGGTATTATCGTTGATTTTTGGGAAATTTATCACAATTATGAAACCCTCTAACCAAGATAACTCATAAGGGAGTCAAGTTTTCTTGGAATGATGAATACAGAGATAGATTCAAGGAGTTAAAAAGAAGGCTTATCACTGCACCCATGCTCAAACTACCCACTAGTGGAGAGATTTTCATGGTGTTCAGTGATGCTTTGAATAAGGGCATGGGCTGTGTGTAGATGAAAAATTACAAAGTAATTTACTATGCTTCAAGGAAGTTGAAAGTTCATGAGCAGAACTATATTAAACACGATATGGATTTGGATGCAGTTATCTTTGATTTGAAAATTTTATGACAATACCTATTTGGGGAGAAGCATGAAATATATATGGATCACAGAATCCTCAAGTATATATTCACACAGAAATAGTTGAATATGCACCAATAAAGATGATTAGAGCTGATCAAAGTCTATGAAAACTCAAATTCACTACCATCCATGAAATTTAATAAAGTGGCATGCACTATAAGTAGAAAGGATCTAGCAACTCTTTCATTTATGAGAATTGAGAAGGATCTGATCTTCTTAAACTTAAAGAGGATGGACATGGGAACCATAAAGGAAGGAACCTCATTAATCCTTACACAAATGATTGCTCAACCACTACTTATGGAGATGTAAAAGGATTCTGAAAGAGATGATATGGGAATTTAGAAGAAAGTGAAAACTATAAGAAAAGGGAAATCCTTGGAGTTAAATTTTAATGAACAAGTTGTTGTAAGATTTGGGACAACACTACGTGTACCATAAAATATTCAGTTAAAGAAGGAGCTATTGGATGATTCACACATATCAACCATATCTATCCACCTTAAAAGCATAAATATGTATCGAGATACCTAGAACACTATTTTTGGGACAAAATGAAGAAGGAGATCATAAAATATACACCAAGATGTCTCATATGTCAACAAGTGAAGGCTGAAAGGAAAAAATATAAGGGGATGATGCAACCATTACCCAAAACAACATGGAAATCGGAAAACATCACCATGGACTTTGCCACTGGGCTTCCTAAGACATTTAGAAGAAAAAATTATATATGGGTTGTGGTGTATCGTCTTACAAATATTGTATACTTCATTTTAATTCAAGGGGATTTCTCATTATATCAACTTGCATGAATATACATCAGATAAGTGGTGAGGCTATATCGTGTACCACTATCATTTGTATCTGATCGAGATCCAAGATTCACCTCTAAGTTCAGGAAGAGTCTCCAACATGCTCTAAATACTGAGTTAAACTTCAACACATCCTATCATGCTTAAAATAATTTATATTCTGAGTTGAATTTCCAGAAACTTGAGGACATGTTGAGAGCATGCTCAATGGACTTCAAAGGAGGATGTGATCAACATATTCCTCTGGTTGAGTTATCTTACAAAAAAAATTTCCAATCAAGCATCCAAATGTCTCCCTATGAAGACCTTTATGGTAAGAGGTGCGGAACACCTACATGATGGGATGAAGTTGGGGAACAAAAATTGCAATGTCCTGAAATGGTCGGGGAAATGGTGGAGAAGGTTAAGACCATTCAGCAACATATCAAGGATGCTCAGAGTCGATAGTAAAGCTATGTCGAAAATCATCAATAATACATAGAGTTTGATTTTAGAGACATGGTATTCTTTCAAATATCTACATGGAAGAGAGTGATGAGATTTGGGAAGAAGGGAAAGCTTAGTCCAAGGTACATAGGACCTTTTGGGATCCTTGATAGCATTGGAACGATGAACTACTAACTAACACTCCCACAAAACCTATATCAAGTACATGTTGTATTCCATGTATCTATCTTGAGAAAGTACATACCAAATCCCTCTCATATACTCAATCTAGAGGCGGTACCATTAGATAATGAACGCCCTTATGAGGAGAATACAGTAAAGATCTTAGATCGTAGAGAAAAAGTTATATTGTATATAACAATGCACCTAGTCAAAGTGTAGTGGAGAAAAAACAAGTTTGAATAAGGAATGTGGGAAATGGAGGAGGAAATGAAATAAATTTACCCTCCTCTATTTTAATCCGGGAAATTCAAATTTCAAGGGAAAAATTTCTTAAGGGGGGAAGATAGTAAGGACCCAAATTATTATAAGTGATATTACCCTTTAAATTTAATTAAATGTATTATTTCTTAAAATGGATATAGAAACCACATTAACTCCATTTTTTTTATCCAATTATTCTTAAATAACCATTAAGTAATATTACCATTGATAATATAATCATTGAACAGTGATTACATGACTAGTATAAATGTAGGGTTTTAACAAATCATTTCGACGTAGACAAAGGAGGTGTTGGCCTCAATCAGTAGGATCATTCACTGGGAAAACCATTTATCATAGATTCTAAGGGAGATAATATTTCTAGGATTTTCCCTAAACCAAGGCCAGGGTTAGATCAAAAAACTTAAGAAAGAGCGAAACCGTTTATGGGAGAAGTTCAAGCTAATCGAGATCACAAACCAAACCATGTTCACCGAAAAACCCAATGAAAGTACCACCATCACACACCTTACTCTTAGAGTGTATACTAGTGTAATAAATAGATATGTATCGATAACATATCCTTATGATTATTTAGTTGTTCTATAAAATAATTAATATACTTTCATTTAATTATTGTTTTTGAAGCACAAATAGTATTTTTTTTGTTAAATTGAATTAAGATATCTATTTTGAAGAATTAATAAATAATATTTTAATAAAATATTATTTTTAAATTACTTTTATTAAATATAAATGATCATATAATTTTTGTGAGCCAAAATGTAATTTTTATTAAGGTTTAAAAACTATTTTTGTTAAAAACTGTTTTTGTTAAAACCCGTCAATTTTCAATAAATACCAGTTTTTATTTTAAATAGGAAAATTGATATATTTAGAAAATTATTTTGATAAAATGAATATTATATCTGGAATCAAGAAGTTGAAATTATCCAATGGTGAATTTTTCAAAATTTTCTGAGTGAGTCGAATTTTAGGGTAAAAATTAAATACCATATAAATATATATCGTGTTTTATGACATCATAACAACCCAATAGTGATGTAATAAAAAATATAAAATGGTTATTCGAAAAAATAAAAGTTTTAACTTTAAAATAATGTGATTATATATATTTTTGACTTATTTTATAAATCCTTAATGAATCCACCAAACTGTATGATATATTTTATGATTTTAAGCTTATTTATTTAATAATGTGACTCACATCCACATAACTAAGACTAATATTTTAATATATTTATCCCATGGACTTATAAAATACTTTTTTCCACTCCAATTAGGATAATATATTGGGAAAAAACCATGGTAAGGTTTGTGGTTTTGAATATTTAATTATATCCATTCCAAAACCTATGTTTCTGAAATATTAAAGGATTCCCTTCTCATTTCCCATATAAACCCACCAAATATCCAACTTTTATTCACTAAAAATATTTTGAGGACATCCTTACTCTTTCCTCACCTATCTAGAATCCTCCCAAGTCACCTCAAGCTCTTAATAATCCCCTATTCAAGCTATTGAAGTCACACACTCAAGTAAGGGTTCCTTCATTTATCATTTTTATCCAAGTTTCCTTATATTGTTACACCATATTATTTTAAATTAAAAATTATGGGGTTTGTTTTTTCAACTCCCATATACTGACCTTATTATTTTTTAATGATTAGAGAACACTTTATCTCTCATTAATTCCTCCCACATACACCCTTTACCATGCTAAAATTTCATAAGAGTTATTCAATTTCTCCTCTTTCTACAAGTTTATTTATTATATTATGCCCCATATTTTTAAATTCATTATGTTGGAACATGTATTTATATAGAAATATTAATTTACATTTCATTTATATATTATGAGATACCCATTTATCTCTCCTCATCCCTTTTTATGAATTTTTATGTCACTCCGTTAGGATAACGAAATTGCACTGTGAATTTCCATTCCAAAACAATTGTGTAGTGAATATTGTACCCATTCCCTATCAAGGGTGTTCAATTTTATACAAATACACATTTTTATTGAGGAATTACATGTATTTATTCCTCACCCCTTAATCATGGAATAAATTATTATGATGAATGAATCCATGCTTTATGATCTATATGGCACACTTAAGCATAAGAATGAAATGAAAGTGATGGGTGCGCCCGTGATTATATAGAGCTACAATGCATTGGGTAATGTTTAGTATCATGATACATCATGTGGGGACATAGGTTTACCTAATTAATTTATGGGACATTGTCCAATATGATGTCTTGGTAGTTTATCCTTGAAATATGATGCAATGTTTTATGTTGTTTCCACATTTCCATGTTATGATTATTATGCTATACCATACCTTAATGTTCATTTTTATTTTAAGATCCATTGATAGCCATATTGTCTAACACTCATTTTATTCCTCATGTTATTCCATTTTTATTACCTTATAGGGATTTATATCTCACCCCTTTCTTATGTATGTCCTCAGGTTACCCCATGAAAGTTAAGCGCGAAGGAATGTTGTGGTCATATAAAGGAAGTTTTCAATAATGATGTTATATTTCATGTTTTAAGTTGTTATGTAACGTTACTAATTTAACAAGACACTAGACTTCTCGATATTTTAGGTTTTATTAAGTGTAATTTTTTGTCATTAAATAATGTATGAATGTAATAAAAAGAATAAGGTTGATATAATCTAGTCCAATAAGATCAAGTGTAGGACACCATTGTACTTAAGGTAAGAGATTCTACTCGAACATCCATTATTCCTTCGGGTTTTTATATCATTATCATTACCCAAATGTAGTTATATATTATTTTTATTAACATATTCTAAATGTTTTTTATATTATCCAAACTCATGTATAAATATCTATTCATCATTATCTTTCAGAGATATACATGTTTTTAAATGATTCACTCCTCAATTATTCTCAATAAGCAAACCCGTTTTAAGGGAACTTTTAGAATTCTCTCCCATTTCAAGTACACTATATAATCTATTTTAAGATACCAATTTTTTTATAAAACCACTCTTTTTATTATGTAAAATTTATTGGTTCAGTTCTTTTTTTTATATAAAATATTATGTACTTTTATGTTTTAAATGACCTTTGATATTTTTCTTTAATCGCAATAAAATGTTTCAATTCTAAAGTTTCATAAGTACCCTTTTTACATGTTATTACTTCAAGATAACATCAATTTTCATGATATATTCCTTTTATAACCTATGATTTCCCATTCACGATCTAATTATTTTCCTTCATGGACATTTTTATGATATTCCCATTTGTTATGATTTATGATAGGATTATGATACCTATTTATTTTGATGGGTACCCTTAGGTTTATGTATGATAGACTATGTATGATTATTTATATGAAAAAAATATTCATTAAAATGTTAAGATGAGTGAGCCTAGATAGTTCTGCAATTCATTGGGTAAAGTTGAGTCTCATGAGACATTATATGCAATGGTCTTAACGGTTAGCCTTGAATCGTGCAACCATGTACAACAGTCTTGGTGGTTAACCTTGAATTGTACTCCTCTACGTGCAATGAGCCTCATATCATGCTAAAGTCATGTTTTATGTTTCTACCACATTACTATGATTCCATGTTTATATGATCCAATGTTTATATGCTATGATTCCATATGTTCCAGGCCTTTTTATATCATTATTTCATGCCTTCTAACCCATGTTCTAAAGCTTTATTCTTATTTTATTCCCATGTTGGGATTTTTAGCTAATCTATTTATTCATGTTATCCCTAGGTTATCCTATGAAGATGTATGAGAAAAATGGAAGTTAGGAGCTCTTTATGAATATTAAATAAATAAATATTTTTTTAGTTTCATGTTTTTAGTCTTATATACCTAGTCTACCAAGATACTAAACTTTATGATCCTTGGCCTATATTTTCAAGTTTAATTATGATTAAAATCATGTAATGATATGTGTAAAAGGATAGGGTCTCTATAGTTGGTATTAGTTGAAAGTCTTGTTATTTTTGGAGATTTAGAATAGATTAATTTAGTAAGAACCTTAGGTATGATACTTAGTATAAGAAAACATCCCTAAATTTTGGTAAGTATAGAGTATGAAATTTATCAAGAAACTACAACCCTATCTGGATTCGAACAAGTGGAGGTGGCTCTGGAACATATGTATAAAGGGGTAAAACTCAAAAAAACCACTTTGAGCTAGACTAGAATAGGAATGGGTGCACAACAACAGGCCTTACTGCACTCCTGGTTTGACAATCCAAGGGGATATACTTTGGTAAATTCTTAATTTCAGTGCAAACCATTATTAAGGAAAAAAATCCCATAAGAATAAATGTGAGGAAATAGTTCATGTATAACCTAGATTGAAACCTAGAGAATTATAAGTTAGGATATACTATTACTTTTAGATTTTATCATTTTATATTTAATGTTTCCTTTTTATGTTTATTATCTATGTTTTAAAGCCCTCAAATTATATGTTGTTTTTCTTAGTTAATGGTAAGAAATAAGAGAACATGTGCTAATAATCAATGTGATATGCAATGTGATGATTTCCCTAATGATATGCCTGATATGATGGGAATGGGTGCTCAAAACATTATGAAAATAATTACTCAACTAGATCAAGTTATGAATAATAAATTGAATCATGTGGAATTCCCTCATCCTCCATAGAAAGAGAAAGTTTCCGTAGAATCCTTCAGGTGGAATAGGCCTCCCATGTTTAGTTGATCTTCTGATCCCCTCCTCACAGAATAGTAAATTGACCCCATTGAAAAGATATTTTCTATACTCCAGTGCTCAGAAGATGTAACACCTGAGATTTTTATGAATAATATTTTGTTTTTATATATCATCAAAGGAATCTTTCACTACACACTTTCTTGGCTTACTTTACACGCAATCACGACCTTCCTCGATAGCTTGCGTCGTACGCAATACCGAGTTTCACTAAACAACGATATGCTATTAAAATATTATTAAAACTAGCCGTTATGAATAGTAATAACCACTTTTTGAAATTTTATAAATTTTATTTTTCAAAATGGACTTCATTTTTGGATTCGGAATACCGAAATTAGCCTAGGGTGAAATTTTGGTATTTTTCTGAAAACTTTCAATTTTTGATGAATAGTGAAACCACTAAGTGGTAGGTTAAAAACTGAATTTTGCATAAAACTTAATTTTACCGCTTCTATGAATGGAATTTCGAAAATCCGAGAGACACAGTTAATATCAAGGACTAAAATGTGGTTCAATGAGATGAAAATAATTTTTTGGTGAATAGTAACTTTTTACTTTTTTTACCGCGGTTAATAGTAAAAAGGGTAACTAAGGGTAAATATGATATTACTATTACCCTAACGCATGTCCTAATTCTATTGGACAAGTGTAATTCTACCAAAAACAAACTTAGGAATAAAATATGACCATTTAGGCCCACTTGGATTAGATTAGGACATTTATTATTAATTTATTTAAAGAAGGGTTAAAATAGTTAAAATCAAAGTTTAATAAGTAAATCATTTTTAATATGGGGTTATACAAAAGATAAATTCGACTATAAATATTCATTAGAAAGATAAAACGATTTCCTACATGATGGTATTTTATTTTTAATTTTTAGACATCAAATAATTTAATGTATTTATGACACAATGATGATGCAGTAATTATCTTATTAATGAAATATTGACATAATTGATAATATAAATACCAACATAAATGTACTTTAAGACTTTTTATGAATTCCACTAATTTTCTAGGTTACTATGATATATTAGTGTTGATTTAATCAACTTGGTTCGAACATATAATTCTGTTATGACTTTCACAAAAATCATATATCAAATAGTGTCAAAATTGACACAAAATAGTTTTTAAATCAAATATTATATTATTAATTGTTATTTTATTCCTAAAAATCTAAGGTTAGGCCAAATGACTTAGATAAGGATATATATATTAATAATAAACAATTTGGGGTTCGTTTGGCATGTTATAGTAAGTGTATTAACCATATAGTGAAAGAAAACAAAAAGACATGGTAAAAGTTAAATTATTTAACTTAGAGTTAAATCTAATTGATAAGGTTAAAATAATACCCTAAACTTGTCTAAATCCTATTGGTTGATAGGATTTCGACCCTTCCCCACTTTAGCTTAGAAATAAGACCCTTTGGAACCATTATAAACCAATTTTGACTTAAATATAAAATAATATTTTGAGATATTCCTAAGGTGCCCCTCTCCTCCCTTATAAAAGGGCACCTCCTCCCCCTCCTCCTCACACCAAATTGAGCACTCAAGCTCGGCCAAACCCTACCATTTTCTCCTCTCCACTTCCCTAGAATAATCCTAGAGGTCCTGGTCTTCTTCAAAGACCAATCTTAGTTCCCTAAGTGGAGGATTCAAAGAGGCGTTCCAAAGAAGAGGTAATATTCATTACCGATCTTTTCAATTTCTTTCTTCTTCAACTTCTTCTTCTTTAGTTGTTTCATAATAAATTAATAACATCAGTATTACTTACATATTGATATGTCATTATAAATATTAAACAACCCTAATTCACCTTCTATCCATCCTACGGAAAAATGAAATCACCGCGCGTGCGTACGTACGGAATACCGTCTCCACGCCGTGGTGTAATCTATTTTCCACCATCACTTTACAAGGATGGGTATAATGGTGTAATGAGTAACTATTTATGATTATTATAAAGTAATATTGATACTGAAATAATATATATATACTCCAATACAGTTCCACGATCATAGGAACGATATCATCACTCGTGCGTACGTACGGAATACCGTCTCCACGATGTGATGCGACTCGTTCTACATGATCATCATTACATAGTAATTATATAAATGAATTGAATGAATAAATATGATATATGTTACACTAATACCATTCTGGATATAAGGTATCTATAACCTTAAAAGAAGAATAAGAATGTATTCGGCAAAACACGCATAAGAACAAAAGGCAATAAAGACCCGAGTAACAAGTAACAATGAAATATTACTAACAAGAAGCTAAGAATATGACCATATATGATATCATATCAATATGTATGATTCTGGAATAAGTCAATAACATTATTTAAACCATTTTACAGGAGCTTCGGACACGTACAAATCAAATCGGACCTAAGGTAAGGGAAATATCACAATCTCATTTTTATCTGAGATTGTTTATTCGTAAGTATTTACTGGGGTGTATTTTATCATCCACATCCATGTTTCATCAATATGTAATATTATTTCCATCCACTTACACTAGTTTAAATCCAATTTTACCCTTCGGTGAGTTTTTAGTAATGAATATTAAAGGAATCTTTTGTCGTTTTTTCGTACGAGGTACTTTTTGACTTTTCCAACAAAAGTACGAAGAATGTTTTTTTTAACTTATACGACATGAATGGATTTCTAAAACATTATTTACAAGAAGATTACTTTACAAGTATTCAAGTTTATTTTTAATCAACTTCTTTTAGTTTAAAATTGTATGACATGTTAAGAAAGGAAAAGTGTTTTTGAAGTAGAAATGATATTTTCCTCAAGAATGAAGTTCAAGTATTTTATCAAAATTATTTTCCATCTAAGATAATAAAAGGGTTCTGTTTTTATCCCTATTATTACATGGATTTGATTATGTTGTGATGGAAATATTTTTATGAATTCCTTTATCTTATATGAATTGTTTTATGATGTCATGTTGTTTAAGAATCCCATTTTTATTACGTGGGTTACGCTATGATGTATGGTTTATGATTATGTGGCACACATAAGCAAGGATTCATTATAAGATGGGTGGGACCTATATCTCCCTCCAATGCATTGGGTAAAGATTTTATATCTCATGAGATAGACATGGCTGGAACGGAAGGTTATTTCGGTTCAGTGATATAGGACTAAAACGAGGAGTGAACTCGGTTCAGAAAGAGACTTTGTCCACTAAGATAGTCTTGGCAATGAGTCATGACTAACAAGAAATGATTTTCCATGATTATGTGTGCATGCCACAAAGTTTCAAGTTTTATGTTATGATTATGGGGATCTCATTTTCACTTCTATGATTTATTCCATGATAAGATGTTATGATCTCTTTTGCAGGTTTTGATTTTCAAAAAGATATGATATGATTTTTATTTCCTTTATTTGCCCTTGCTGAGCATTTGAGCTCACCCTTTTATGTTTTCTTTTCCCCAGTTCAGGAAGATGGATATTAAGTAGAATATGCTAAAAGGGACCCTAGATATGATGAAATAAATGGGAGACACTGTGGAAGATTTATGAACCAGTTGTTTATGTTTCCCAGTTTCTAAAGACACTATACCTATACAGTCCTTTGTGGTTTTGTCATATGTTGTAATAAGTGTGCTTAAATTTTGAAGTATTAACAATGTATGTAAAGTATGGGTCGTTATAGTTGGTATCAGAGGAAAGGTATAGTCAACCTTTGGAAACTAGGATGTGAAAGCCCTAGTAAGAACCCTAAGGATAAGTCTAAGCATAGAACACAATCTTAGTGTTTTAGAAATGGACATGAATAACCTAGGATAAGACCTTAAGCATGAAAATTTTATTCTTGAATTATGTGGTTTTCCTATTATAATTAGTCTTGCTCACACTATTCTTCTTGGTTTTAGTCAATGGCTGGAACCCGAAGGAACCGTGTTAATGCGGAATGCGATGGGCAATGCAATGATTGTCCCCCTGAGCAACCAAACGATATGGGAGCTGGAATGCAAAATCTTGTAGCCATGCTCACACAACTTTCTCAAGCTATGAATCATGCAGGACTTCCAAACGAGCAAAGGAAGGAGCAACATTCTGTTGAATCCTTTATGAGACAGCGTCCACCTTCTTTCAGTGGGTGTACTGATCCATTAGTTGCTGAACAATGGATTAGTACTACTGAAAAGATATTTTCAGTTCTTCAATGTTATGAACATGATAAAGTCATCCTAGCAGTGTATCGTTTGGAAGGAGATGCTGATCAATGGTGGAATCTTATTAAGAATACGAGGTAAAGGGATGAAATTGAGTCTATGGAATGGGACGAGTTCAAGAACTTATTTTTCAATAAGTACTTCCCTCGTATTATCCAAACAAAGATGGAGAAAGAGTTCCTTGAACTGAAGCAAAGGGATGATGAATCTGTTAGTACCTATGAAGCAAATTTTACAAGACTTGCAAGGTACGCTTCTGGTATTATTATCCAACCTGAGAGTAAGATCGATCGATTCTTTAGTGGCTTAAAACCAAGTCTTCGAAGGGCGTTAGCCATAAGGGACTTCAATAGCTACGAGGAAATCGTTCGATGTGCTCTCAAAGTCGAGATGGAGATTGGAGTAACCCATCAGTCACATGGGTTTGATAAGAAGAGGAAGATGAAATTCAAAGAAAAATCCAAAGAGCACACGAAAAAGAAGATGAGCTTTTCCTTATGCTCAAAGTGTGGAAAGAAACATGGAGGGAGTTGTCTTAAAGGGACAAGTAAATGTTTTAAATGTGGAAAAGAAGGTCATCGGGCATTTGAATGCCGTGATAATGGGAAGAAGATGTCTAATGACGCAAACAAAGGAAAGGATACACAGAATGAACCTACTACACTTCAATGTTTCAAGTGAAAGGAGATGGGGCATTATGCCAATCAATGCCCAAATCCAAGGGTTGATGATGATGGTCGACGTCAACAAAATCTTAAGGCTAAAGACAAAGGAAAGTCACATGAAATTTCTATCAGCGATGTGGAGTACGATAACGAAGTGGTGAAAGGTACACTTACCATCCACTCTAAAGTAGCAAATGTTTTATTTGATTCTGGATCCACCCACTCTTTTATTTCTAAAGAATTTTCTAAGGGTATCACCGTATTACCTCAACAATTAGATGTTGAGTTAGCTGTGACAACACCTAATGGCACAACAGTAGCATCAAAAGTTTACAATTCTTCTCCGATCGAAGTTTGTGGGAAAGTGCTTCCTGCAAATCTTGTGATCCTTCCTTTAGTAGAATTTGATGTGATTCTTGGCATGGATTGGATTTCTCTACATGGAGCTCATATCAATTGCCAAAGAAGGGAAGTCATATTTCATATTCCAGATCAATCTACGATCGTATACTAATGCAAGGATGAACATAACCTTCCAGTGGAAATTTCTTCCATCTTATGGGTCTTGATTCCACTAAATGAAGGTTATTTATCTCAAATGGTTGGTGAGAAACTCAAGATTAAGAATATGCCCATTGTACGAGAGTTTGATGATGTCTTTCCGGAGGAATTACCGGGTCTTCCACCAAATCGTGAAGTTGAGTTTTCAATAGAACTCGTACCGGGTGCTTTGCCTATTTCAAAGACACCATATAGAATGGCCCCAACTGAGTTGCAGGAATTGAAGAAGCAACTCCAAGAGAATCTTGATAAGGGATTCATACGCCCTAGTGCGTCACCTTGGGGAGCACCTGTTCTATTTGTTAAGAAGAAAGATGGATCAATGAGACTCTGCATTGATTATCGAGAACTTAACAAGATCACTATCAAGAACAAATATCCTCTCCCACGCATTGATGACTTATTTGACCAACTACGCGGAGCTCAATACTTTTCTAAGATTGATCTTCGTTCAGGGTATCATCAATTAAGGGTCAAAAGGGAGGATATACCAAAGACGGCTTTCCGTACAAGGTATGGACACTATGAATTTATAGTGATGCCATTTGGTCTTACTAATGCCCCTGCTATCTTCATGGATCTAATGAATAGAGTCTTTAGAGACTATCTTGATCAATTTGTGATAGTCTTTATAGACGATATTCTTGTCTATTCAAAGAGCAAGGAAGAGCATGAAGATCACTTGAGAATTATATTGAAGACCCTGAGAAAGGAGAAGCTTTATGCCAAATTTACCAAGTGTGAATTTTGGCTTAAAAAAGTTGCATTTTTGGGTCACATAATCTCAAAAGAGGGGATATCTGTGGATCCAGCAAAAACAGAGGTTATCAAAAGATGGTCGAGACCAACAACAGTAACTGAGATCCGAAGTTTTCTTGGTTTGGCTGGATATTATCGACATTTTGTAAAGGATTTTTCACGATTATCTAATCCACTCACCAAGTTGACTCGGAAAGGAGTTAAGTTTGTCTGGACAGAGGAATGTGAAGAGAATTTCAAGGAGTTGAAAAGAAGGTTATCCAGTGCACCTGTGCTCACACTGCCTTGTAGTGGAGAAAGGTTTGTGATCTACAGTGATGCATCCAAGAAGGGATTGGGGTGTGTTATTATGCAAAATGATATGGTGATAGCTTATGCCTCACGACAGTTGAAAATCCATGAGCAAAATTACCCAACTCATGATTTGGAGTTGGCTGCGGTAATCTTTGCATTAAAGATTTGGAGGCATTACCTTTATGGTGAAAGGTGTGATATTTATACTGATCATAAAAGTTTAAAGTATATTTTCACACAAAAGGAGCTGAATATGCGTCAAAGAAGATGGTTGGAGCTGATTAAGGATTATGACTGCTCAATCCATTACCACCCTGGGAAAGCAAACAAGGTGGCAGATGCATTAAGTCGACAAGACCATGCTAGTTTATCCATGATGAGGATCACAAAGGATCCAATATTTATGGATTTACAAAGGATGGATCTTGGAATTATAATGGAAGGGAAAAAATCTTATCTTTCTCAAATGAATGTTCAACCATCTATACATGCGAAGATTAAGGAGGCACAGAAAGAAGATGTCGAGTTACAAAAGAAGGTGAGAAATGTTCCCGAATTCAACCTTGATTGTGATGGGATAATAAAGTTCAGGAATCGGGTTTGTGTTCCTTCCATCCCCGAATTAAAGAAGGAGCTGCTGGATGAGGCTCATAGTTCTTCATTCTCTATTCATCCTGGAAGCACGAAGATGTATAGGGACCTGAAGGATTACTTCTGGTGGGATGGCATGAAAAGAGATGTTGCTGAATATGTCTCTCGATGCTTGGTTTGTCAACAAGTTAAAGCTGAGAGACAGAAGTCTAAGGGGATGTTACAACCATTACCCATACCCGAATGGAAATGGGAAAACATCACTATGGACTTTGTCACAGGACTTCCTAAAACATCCAAAGGCAATAATGCTATTTGGGTCATAGTTGATCGTCTTACAAAGTTTGCACACTTCATTCCTATTAGAGAGGATTTCTCTCTAGATCAGCTTGCCAGGATATATGTAAAGGAAGTGGTAAGATTGCATGGAGTACCACTTTCTATTATATCTGATCAGGATCCGAGATTTACCTCGAAGTTCTGGCGAAGTCTTCAGCATACTATGGATACAGAGTTGAGTTTCATCACTGCTTATCATCCCCAGACAGACGGTCAGTCTGAGAGAACAATTCAAACCCTAGAAGATATGTTGAGAGCTTGCTCTATGGATTTCAAAGGAGGTTGGGATCAACACCTACCTTTGGTGGAATTTTCTTATAATAATAGCTTTCACTCCAGTATTCAGATGGCTCCTTATGAAGCTCTCTATGGAAATAAATGCAGGACTCCAACTTACTAGGATGAAGTTGGGGAAAGAAAGCTATTAGGACCTGATCTCGTTGATGAAATGGCAGAAAAGGTCAGATCTATTCAACAACACATAAGAGCAGCTCAGAGTCGACAGAAAAGTTATGCCGACAACCGAAGAAAAGACCTAGAGTTTGAAGTGGGTGATAAAGTGTTCTTACGAATATCTCCCTGGAAGAGGGTTATGAGATTTGGAAAGAAGGGGAAGTTGAGCCCTAGATATATCGGTCCTTTCGAAATACTGGATCGTGTTGGGAAGGTAGCTTACCGATTGGCGCTTCCACCGAATATCTCTCAAGTTCACGATGTGTTCCATGTATCTCTCCTGAGAAAGTACATACCAGATCCTTCACATGTACTCAGCTCAGAAGTTGTACCGCTGGAGCAAGATCTTTCTTATGAAGAACAACCGATAGAGATTCTGGATCGTAGCGAAAAAGTCCTACAAAACAAGACCACTCGCTTGGTTAATGTTTTATGGAGGAACCACCAACTTGAAGAAGCTACATGGGAGCTTGAGGATATGATGAGGGAGAAGTATCCTCATCTGTTTGTTACAAAGTGACGAATTTCGAGGGCGAAATTCTTTTTAAGGGGGGTAGAATGTAACACCCAATATTTTTATGAATAATATTTTGTTTTTATATATCATCAAAGGAATCTTTCACTACACACTTGCTTGGCTTACTTTACACGCAATCACGGCCTTCCTCGATAGCTTGCGTCGTACGGAATACCGAGTTTCACTAAACAACGATATGCTATTAAAATATTATTAAAACTAGCCGTTAAGAATAGTAATAACCACTTTTTGAAATTTTATAAATTTTATTTTTCAAAATGGACTTCATTTTTGGATCCGGAATACCGAAATTAGCCTAGGGTGAAATTTTGGTATTTTTCTGAAAACTTTCAATTTTTGATGAATAGTGAAACCACTAAGTGGTAGGTTAAAAACTGAATTTTGCATAAAACTTAATTTTACCGCTTCTGTGAATGGAATTTCGAAAATCCGAGAGACACGGTTAATATCAAGGACTAAAATGTGGTTCAATGAGATGAAAATAATTTTTTGGTGAATAGTAACTTTTTACTTTTTTTACCGCGGTTAATAGTAAATAGGGTTACTAAGGGTAAATATGATATTACTATTACCCTAACTCATGTCCTAATTCTATTGGACAAGTGTAATTCGACCAAAAACAAACTTAGGAATAAAATATGACCATTTAGGCCCACTTGGATTAGATTAGGACATTTATTATTAATTTATTTAAAGAAAGGTTAAAATAGTTAAAATCAAAGTTTAATAAGTAAATCATTTTTAATATGGGGTTATACAAAAGATAAATTCGACTATAAATATTCATTAGAAATCTAAAAAGATTTCCTACATGATGGTATTTTATTTGTAATTTTTAGACATTAAATAATTTAATTTATTTATGACACAAAGATGATGCAGTAATTATCTTATTAATGAAATATTGACATAATTGATAATATAAATACCAAAATAAATGTAATTTAAGACTTTTTATGAATTCCACTAATTTTCTAGGTTACTATGATATATTAGTGTTGATTTAATCAACTTGGTTCGAACATATAATTCTGTTATGACTTTCACAAAAATCATATATCAAATAGTGTCAAAATTGACAGAAAATAGTTTTTAAATAAAATATTATATTATTAATTGTTATTTTATTCCTAAAAATATAAGGTTCGGCCAAATGACTTAGATAAGGATATATATATTAATAATAAACAATTTGGGGTTCTTTTGGCATGTTATAGTAAGTGTATTAACCATATAGTGAAAGAAAACAAAAAGACATGGTAAAAGTTAAATTATTTAACTTAGAGTTAAATCTAATTGATAAGGTTAAAATAATACCTTAAACTTGTCTAAATCCTATTGGTTGATAGGATTTAGACCCTTCCCCACTTTAGCTTCGAAATAAGACCCTTTGGAACCATTATAAACCAATTTTGACTTTAATATAAAATAATATTTTGAGATATTCCTAAGGTGCCCCTCTCCTCCCTTATAAAAGGGCACCTCCTCCCCCTCCTCCTCACACCAAATTGAGCACTCAAGCTCGGCCAACCCCTGCCATTTTATCCTCTCAACTTCCCTAGAATAATCCTAGAGGTCCTGGTCTTCTTCAAAGACCAATCTTAGTTCCCTAAGTGGAGGATTCAAAGAGGCGTTCCAAAGAAGAGGTAATATCCATTACCGATCTTTTCAATTTCTTTCTTCTTCAACTTCTTCTTCTTTAGTTGTTTCATAATAAATTAATAACATCAGTATTACTTACATAATGATATGTTATTATAAATATTAAACAACCCTAATTCACCTTCTATCCATCCTACGGAAAAATGAAATCACCGCGCGTGCGTACGTACGGAATACCGTCTCCACGCCGTGGTGTAATCTATTTTCCACCATCACTTTACAAGGATGGGTATAATGGTGTAATGAGTAACTATTTATTATTATTATAAAGTAATATTGATACTGAAATAATATATATATACTCCAATACAGTTCCACGATCATAGGAACGATATCATCACTCGTGCGTACGTACGGAATACCGTCTCCACGATGTGATGCGACTCGTTCTACATGATCATCATTACATAGTAATTATATAAATGAATTGAATGAATAAATATGATATATGTTACACTAATACCATTCTGGATATAAGGTATCTATAACCTTAAAAGAAGAATAAGAATGTATTCGGCAAAACACGCATAAGAACAAAAGGCAACAAAGACCCGAGTAACAAGTAACAATGAAATATTACTGACAAGAATCTAAGAATATGACCATATATGATATCATATCAATATGTATGATTCTGGAATAAGTCAATAACATTATTTAAACCATTATACAGGAGCTTCGGACAGGTACAAATCAAATCGGACCTAAGGTAAGGGAAATATCACAATCTCATTTTTATCCGAGATTGTTTATTCGTAAGTATTTACTGGGGTGTATTTTATCATCCACATCCATGTTTCATCAATATGTAATATTATTTCCATCCACTTACACTATTTTAAATCCAATTTTACCCTTAGGTGAGTTTTTAGTAATGAATATTAAAGGAATCTTTTGTCGTTTTTTCGTACGAGGTACTTTTTGACTTTTCCAACAAAAGTACGAAGAATGTTTTTTTTTAACTTATACGGCATGAATGGATTTCTAAAACATTATTTACAAGAAGCTTTCTTTACAAGTATTCAAGTTTATTTTTAATCAACTTCTTTTAGTTTAAAATTGTTTGACATGTTAAGAAAGAAAAGTGTTTTTGAAGTAGAAAGGATATTTTCCTCAAGAATGAAGTTCAAGTATTTTATCAAAATTACTTTCCATCTAAGATAATAAAAGGGTTCTGTTTTTATCCCTATTATTACATGGATTTGATTATGTTGTTATGGAAATATTTTTATGAATTCCTTTATCTTATATGAATTGTTTTATGATGTCATGTTGTTTAATAATCCCATTTTTATTACGTGGGTTACACTATGATGTATGGTTTAGGATTATGTGGCACACATAAGCAAGGATTCATTATAAGATGGGTGGGACCTATATCTCCCTCCAATGCATTGGGTAAAGATTTTATATCTCATGAGATAGACATGGCTGGAACGGAAGGTTATTTCGGTTCAGTGATACAGGACTGAAATGAGGAGTGAACTCGGTTCAGAAAGGGACTTTGTCCACTAAGATAGTCTTGGCAATGAGTCATGACTAACAAGAAATGATTTTCCATGATTATGTGTGCATGCCACAAAGTTTCAAGTTTTATGTTATGATTATGGGGATCTCATTTTCACTTCTATGATTTATTCCATGATAAGATATTATGATCTCTTTTGCAGGTTTTGATTTTCAAAAAGATATGATATGATTTTTATTTCCTTTATTTGCCCCTGCTGAGCATTTGAGCTCACACTTTTATGTTTTCTTTTCCCCAGGTCAGGAAGATAGATATTAAGTAGAATATGCTAAAAGGGACACTAGATATGATGAAATAAATGGGAGACACTGTGGAAGATTTATGAACCAGTTGTTTATGTTTCCCAGTTTGTAAAGACACTATACCTATACGTCCTTTGTGGGTTCGTCATATGTTGTAATAAGTGTGCTTAAATTTTGAAGTATTAACAATGTATGTAAAGTATGGGTCGTTATAGAATAAGTGAAAGTCGTGATGGTAGTCTATCATTTTGATGGGTAAGATGATAAGTGGTGGATGGTGTTCAAGAATAAGATGTCTCAAGAGGAAATTTATTCCATGGATTGGGTGGAATTCAAGAAAATGTTTTTCACTAAATATTTTCCCCGAACCATCTGTCTCATGATGGAAAGAGAGTTCCTCAAACTTAATTATAAGGAAGATGAGTCCATTGGAGCGTATGAAGAATAATTCACAAGGCTTTCAAGATATGCTCCAAACTTTTTCATGAACATCGAAATCAAGGTGGATTGATTCTTTAGTAGACTAAATCCAAGTCTACAAAATGTTTTGGCAATTAAAGACTTCAACAGTTATGTGGAGATTGTTCGTTTTTCCCTCAAGGTTGAAATGGAGATAGGAGAATCTCTATGGTCTCAAGGGCCCAGTGACAAAAAGAAAAAAATGGAGTCTAATATGGGTGGTTTGAAAAATAAATTGCATGCTTTAAAGAAGATCAAACATACCACGTGTCAAAATTGTGGAAAGAATAATCCTAATAACCGTCTAAAGGGAACCAATAATTGCTTCAAATGTAGAAGAATGTGACCTCTAGCTAAGAACTTCTAGAGGGATATGAAAAATTCCACTAACATGGAAGAAGAAAGGAAGGTTCAGATCAACAATGAGCCTATTGTGTAGTGTTACAACTGTAAGGAGCATGGGATTTATGTGAAAAATTTCCCTAATCCAAGGGTTGTTATAGGAAATAAACAACAACCTCCAAGGAAACAAGGAAGGGATTATGCTCTCACTACTAATGAGATAGAACTAGAAAATGAGGTGGTGATAGGAACACTATTTATTCATTCAAGAATAGAGAACATATTATTTGATTATAGTTCTACACATTATTTCATATCTTGAAAGTTTAGTAGAACTATTAAAAAACCACCTCAAAATTTGGAGTTTCAGTAATTTGTGAGAACAAAAAATGGGGAAATTATTACATCCAAGGTTTATAACTCCTCTCCGGTAAGTTTTTTTTGGACTAAACCTCCCAGTAAATCTTTTCATACTTCCTCTCGTGGAGTTTGATTGTATTTTTGGTCATGGATTGGCTATCATTATACAATTCCAATATTAACTATTGGGAAAGAGAGATCACTCTTCACATCCCAGAGTATCCTCTAATCCTCTAAAAGTGTATGGAAGAATATGAATCTCCTTTATAATCATCATCTAATGTATGGATAATGTTGCCTTTTGGTAAAGCATATATTTCTCAAATGATCGAGACAAAGAAGATGATACTTCTAGAGGACATGATCATCATGAGGGATTTCACTGATGTATTCCCTGAAGAATTTTATGGTGTTAATACCGATCAAGAGGTTCATTTCTCAATTGAACTTATTCTAGGGTTCCTATATATATCAAATATAGCTTATAGAATGGACACCGTAAAGATGGAAGAGCTGGAGAAGTAGTCACAGGAGAATTTGGAGAAGAGTTTTATATACCCAAGTGCTTCTCCATGGGGTTATCCAGTCCTCTTCTTCAAAAATAATGATGGATAAATGAACCTCTACATTGATTATCGTGAGCTACATGGTGCCAGTTATTTCACTAAGGTGGACCTTCGGTCAGGATATCACCAATTAAAGTTGAGGAAGGAAGATATTACCAAAACTACCATTTGAAGGAGGTAGGGACACTATTAGTTCATAGTAATTACCTTAGGACTGACAAATCCTCTAGAAATATTCATGGATTTAATGAATAGAGCCTTTAGGGATAACCTCTACAAATTTTTGGAAGTCTTTATTGATGATATTCTGATATGATCAAAGGGAAAGGAGGAACACATGGAGCATTTGTATAATGTGTTGAAGACCTTGCAAAGGGAGAAACTATATGAAAATTATAGTAAATGTGGGTTTTGGATGGAGGAAATATCATTATTAAGGAATTTTATCACTAGAAAAGGGATAGCTATGGACCCTTCTAAGACAAATGCAATAGAAGAGTGGCCTAGACCAACATCTATAACGGAGATCCGTAGCTTCCATGGTCTAATTAGGAATTACGGAAGATTGGTGTAGAACTTTTCACAATTTTCAAAACCAAATACCAAGATGACATGGAAGGGGATATAGTTTGTCTAGAGTCAAGAATGTGAAGATGGGTTTAAAGAGTTGAAAAAGAGGCTTATCACTATTCTAGTACTGACACTCCCGATAAGTGTAGGAATCTTTGTGGTGTAAAATGATTCATCAAAGAAAGGATTAGACTGTGTACTAATAAAAAATGATAAAGTGATAGCTCATACTTTAAGGAAACTGAAAATCCATGAGAAAAACTATCCTAAACATGATATGGAGTTGGCGACTGTGATCTTTGAATTGAAAATATGGAGGCATTATCTCTATCCAGAGAAGTGTGAGATATATACTGATCACAAGTGTCTCAAATATATATTCACACAGAATGAACTTAACATGCACTAGAAAAGATGTTCGGATCTCATCAGGGATTATGATTGCTCAATCCACTACCATCCCGTTAAGGAAAATAAAGTGGCAGATGCTCTAAGTAAAAATGATCCTATATCATTATCAATGATGAGAATTGAAAAGGATCCAATCTTTTTAGATTTGCAGAGGATGTACATGTGAATCAGTAAGGTAGAAACATCATCAATCCTTTCTCAAATGGTTTCTCAACCACCCCTCATGGAGAAAATAAAGGATACTCAAAGAAAAGATATGGAAAGTTAGAAAAGGGTGGAAGATATTAGAAATGGGAAATCCTATGAGTTCAAGACTGACGAAGAATGAGTCATAAGATTTGGGTCATGATTATGTGAACCATCCGATCTAGAGATAAAGAAGGATATTTTTAATAACACACATAGATCAACCCTAAATATTCACTGAGGGAGTAAATATATGTATCAAGTTATTCAGGAGAATTATTGTTGGGATAATATGAAAAAGGAGATTGCTGACTATACATCAAAGTTCATGGTATGTCAACAAGTGAAGGTTTAAACACAAAAGTATAAGGGGATGATGAAACCACTATACATACCAACATGGTAGTGGGATAGCATCACCATGGACTTTGTCACTATAATTCCATGGATGTCTAGAGGAAATAATGATAAATGGGTCATTATGGATTGTCTTACAAAGATAACTCACTTTATTGCAATTCGGGAGGACTTCTCATTGGATCAAGTTGGGCGGATATGTATCAAAGAGGTGGTAAGGATTCATGGAGTACCACTATCTATTGTATCCCATTGAGATCCAAGATTTACCTATAAGTTATGGAAAAGTATCTATTTTTCTCAAAGCATTGAGTTGAACTTTAGCATGACCTATCATCCACAAACTGGTGGCCAATCTGAGTGAACTATTCAGACATTAGAAGATATATTGGGAGCATGTTCTATGAACTTAAAAGGAGGGTTGGACCAACATATTCTAATGGTCTAATTATCTTATAAAAACATTTTCCTCTCAAGAATCAAACTGACACAATATGAATCCCTTTATGGGAAAAGGTGTAGAACATTGGTGTGTTGGGGTGAAGTTGCTGAGCGTAAGCTGCTAGGACATGAAATGGTCGAAGAGATTGTGGATAAGGTGAAAACTATTCAGAAGAACATCAAGTTATCCCAAAGTCAACAAAATAGTTATGGATAAAATCATTGATGAGACCCTGAGTTTAAAGTCAGAGACATGATATTCCTCTATATATCTCCATGGAATAAGGTCATCATATTTGGGGAGAATGGAATGCTAAGTCCAAGGTATATTGGCACTTAGATATTCTTGATCGTGTTGGATCTGTGGCCTATCAACTGGCACTTCGACCTACCATGTCTAAAGTACACGATGTATTCCACGTATATCTCTTAAGGAAGTACATACTAGATCCTTAACATGTACTATCTTTAGATGTGGTGTAGTTGGAGATTGATCTTTCTTATGAGGAGCATCTAGTAATGATATTCGATCGTAGTGATAAAGTTCTACGTAATACGAATACTCACCTGGCCAAAGTACTATGGAAGAAACATAAGTATGAAGAGGAAACATGGGAACTGAAGAAAGGAATAAAGGAAAAGTACTGACACCTTTTTACAGATTATAACATAAATTTTTTTTTGAGGGAGAAATTTCATAAGGGGGGAAGAATGTTATGACCTAAGGTTTAATCAATGAAAATTACCGTATTATAATTATTCTATATAATATAAAGTCACATTAGAAAACACAATGTCACATCATTCATAAATGAAATACTAAGTACTATATGACCATTAAATATAATTTTCCACTTCTGTGATTTGAATTTCAAAAATCTAACATAAACAGTTGCAATCAATAAGATGTTTGGAGTACGGTAGGGAAAAATTAATTTTTGGTGTACAGTAACTTACCCTTATGAAAAGTAATATTACCCTGATGAATAGTAATATGTCCCTTATGAATAGTTAATCGACTGAGTAAATATTAACCTTACCAATGAAGTTATAAACAATATTTATCTATCATATAAGTGACAATATGACAATATTGGTATTTTTGGTAAGTCATAAATATTTAATTACAATTTTATAACTAATTTTATAATTTAAATGAAAATGTATTTTCATAAAATGTATTTATCAATAATTATTTTGATGACTTATGTTTATAAGATAATTTTAAGAGACCTAAATTAATTTTTCAAAGTGTTAGAAAAGCAGTTTGAATTTTAAATTTTGCATTTTCAAGTAAATTATGATTTTAATTAAAAATTGAATTTATCATATTTAGAAAATTATTTTCATAAAATGGGGTTTATTTTTTTATTATACACATCAAAAAATGGTGTGGGTAAAATTTTGGGATTTTTCTAAAATACTTGAATATTTGATGAATAGTAAAATATGATAATTTACGATAAATGATAAAACCTGAATTTATGCATCACGCTTGAGTCATGGATGATGTAAATTTCCATTGGTTTGAACTCAAATGCAGTTATTACTATTTTTGGTCACAATAATTAATACTATTCATAGTTTTGGGCAAGAATATTAAACTAGTGATTAAAATAATGGGAATCCCCTCCCCTCCTCTAATATAAATACTACCACTCTTTACCTCCTATCCTCGCACCTCTCAAGCCTTGTTCCTAGTCCAAATTCTTCTCAAATATCTCCCTAATACCGTATAAAACTTTCATCATCCCTTTTTCTCTTCAAAACACAAAATCCTCTCCCCTAAATAGGTTCTCAAGGAAGATATATTCAAGAGGTAAATTCCTCTTTTCATTTATCTTATTTTCTTTCAAGTTCCTTTCATTATTTTTCTTTCCTCAACTCCTTTAATCCAAAAGTTATTATGAATCCAATATATTACATGTACTGGAATTTTTTTATGATAATATAATAATTAATCATCATCTCTCCTTTTCCATCCTTTTATACTAGAAATGAAAACACCTTCCGAGATGTGTTAATTTATCCCATTCAAGGACGACGTGTTTTCAATTTCTTTTTCCATATTCAATTCAGGTCATGAAACCATTTTTATGGTTGAAAAAAACTATAATATATTTATTATGTATAATTTAAGGTTTTTTAATCTTTTGTACACATGATATTAATTTATAAAGAAAAATGCTTTCATTGTGACAAAAAACCACCAATTAATCAAAACGGTCATCATAAAAGTTTTATATAATGATCCATCTTCACTCCAAATAAAAAAAATGAATTTTATAACAATTTAATCTTATATATGTTCAATAATAACATAAAACTTTAATTATGTACAACCATTCTAATCTTACATTTTTATCCTTACATGTATATAAATAAACCAATCATGAAAACAAAGGAAACAAACGCTCCCCAACAATGAAATTGAACCTATTAACCAATCAAAAATGTCATGAATGAAATTAATTATGTTATAATAAATAATTTAAATTTATAACAGGTTCTGGAAATATTAATTAATGAATATAATTTGGTTATCTAGGACATTAAGAACAAGTGAAGTAAACCATCGCACTGAAGGTAAGGGATTCTACCCAAACCTCCATTATTCCTTCGGGTTGTTCTATCTTTCTTCTTAACCAAATGAAGTTATCAATTATTTTTATTAACATAATATAAGTTCTAAGTATATTATCCAAACTCATTTATCAATACACATTCATCCATTCTACTTCAGTGATATACATGTTTTTAAATTATTCCCTCCTCAATTTTTCCCGATAAGCAAACCCGTTTTAAGGGAAATTTATGAATTTTTACCCATTTTCAAGTTCACTATATAATCTATTTTAAGTGAAAATTATTTTTATAAAACCACTATTTTTATTTTAAAAATTTCTTTGTTATCTCCTGGTTTTATATAAAAGATTATGTACTTTTATGTTTTAAATGTTCTTTGATATTTTTCTTTAACCGTACTAAAATGTTTTAATTATAAAGTTTCTTAAGTAATCGTTTTACATGTTATTACTTCAAGTTGACATAAAGTTTCATGATATATTCCTATTACAAACTATTATTTAAAATTCATGATATTATTCATTTCCTTTATGAACATTTTTATGATAATCACATTTGTTATGCTTTATTACATGATTATGATACCCATTTCATTCCATGGGTACCGTTATGTTTATATATGATTATTTATGTAGAAAACATATTAATGAAAATGTTAATATTGATGATCCTAGATATATATCAAATTAATTTGGTAAATTTGAGTCTCATGAGATGTTATGTGCAATGGTCTTGGCGGTTAGCGTTGACTCTTGCTACCATGTGCAACAGTCTTGGTGGATAACCATTACTTGTGCTTCTATAGGCACAATGATCCTTGAATCATGATAAATTATTCATTTATGTTACCTCCACATTACTAAGACTCCATGTTTATATGATCACATGTTTATATTTTATGATTCTATATGTTCCATGCCTTTTTATATCATTATGTCATGCCTTCTAACCCATGTGCTAAAGCATTATTCTTATGTTTTTTCCCTTGCTAGGGTTTTATCTCATCCCCTTGGTTATGTTATCCCCAAGTTATACTATGAAGATGTATGAGCATAGTGGAAGTTAGGATATATTTAGGAAGATTAAATAAATAAATGTTTCTTTTAGTTTCATGTTTTCTATCTTATGTACCTAGTCTTCCAATACACTAGGCATTACGATCCTTGGATTGTATTTTTGAAGTTTAATTATGATTAAAATCATGTATTGATATGTGTTTAAGTGTAGGGTTGCTATATTATCCACCTTAATTAATTTTTGTAAGATTAAATGTACTATTCATTTTCCCCTATGAAGTGACACTTCTCAAAATTTAAAATAATATTTTTTTATTACATGTTTACAATTTCATTTCTAGATTTCTTAAACAATGATAAAGATAATTACAAAAAGTACTGAAATCATCCATGAATAACTCATGAAATTCATTAATATGTTTTAATAATATACTTACCACACACTATTGAAATTTACCTGGGGAATTATTGTAGAGACCCGAAGCTTGACGTACATGGACATTACATTACATTTCCGGAATACTTAGTACATAACAAAAACACACACACAAGGATCGTAATAGTTTAGTGTCTTTGGAAACTCGGAACGTAATCTTCTAATCGTGGTGAAAGATCATCAACATATCCTATAAAGATCTTCCCTTTTTTTTACCTAAAACCTTTCTTTATATCCTGGGGAAAAGAAAACATAAAAAGGGTGAGCTCAAATGCTCAGTAAGGGTATACAAAAGAAAAATCAATCACATCATATTCATAAGAACATAACTTTTGGAAATCTTAACCTGCAAAAGAGAGCATAATTTCATAACATGGGATAAATCATAGTAGTGAAATGAAATCCCAATAATCATAACTTAAAACATGAAAATTTGTGGCATACACACATAATCATAGAGAATAATTTCTTGCTATTCAAGACTCATTTCCAAGACTATCTTAGTGGACAAAGTCCCTTTCTGAATCGAGTAACCCTCATTTCAGTCCTGTTTCACTGAACGGGTATAACCTACCATTTCAGCCATGTCTATCTCATGAGATATAAAATCTTTACCCAATGAATTGGAGGGAGATATAGGTCCCACCCATCTCATAATGATACCATTCTTATGTGTGCCACAAAATCATAAACCATACATCATAGCATAACCCATGTAATAAAAATGGGATTCTTAAACAACATGACATCATAAAACCATTCATATAAGATAATGGAATTCATAAACATAATTCCATCACAACATAGTCAAATTAATGTAAAAATATGGATAGAAACAGAACCCTTTATTATCTTAGATGGAAAATAATTTTGATAAAACACTTGAAATGAATTCTTGAGGAAAATATCCTTTCTTCTTCAAAATCAATTCCTTTTCACAAAACATCATGCAATTTTAAAAGAAAGAGATTTTATTGAAAATAGTCATGAAATATTTTGGAGGAAGGTTCATGAAAATAAGGCTTTATAAAACCGTAAAAATCCATTCGTTCCGTATAAGTTAAAAAAAACATTCTTCTCGTACTTTTGTCGGAAAAGTCAAAAAAGTACCTCGTACGAAAAACGACAAAAGATTCCTTTCATATCTTTTACTAAAAACTCACCGAAGGGTTAAATTGGATTTAAACAATTGTAGGTGGATGGAAATAATATTACATATTGAGGAAATATGGATGTGGATGATAAAATACACCCCAGTAAATACTAAAGTATAAACAATCTCGGATAAAAATGAGATTGTGATATTTCCCTTACCTTAGGTCCGATTTGCTTCGTATGTGTCCGAACCTCCTGTATAATGATTTAAATAATGTCATTGACTTATTACAGAATCATATTCATTGTTATGATATCATATATGGTTCACTTATGACATTATATTACCCGTTCTTTTGTAAATTCCTTGTTAAAGAAGCGTTTTGGGTAAAATCGTTTCATTTATCGTAGGTGTTTTGACTTGTTGTTCTTGACATCATTATTACTTATATCATGATTTACTTACTTCCAGAATATAAAACATGATTTATATATCATATATATTCAGTATATATATATATATATATAATAGATAGATAAATAAAATGAAAAACACCGTTCATGGAGACGGTAGTCCGTACGTACGCATGAACGCTGTTTTCCTTTCCTTATTGTCTTGAAATGGAAGTAAGTAGATGACATACATATATATATATATATAAATAAATCCAGTAGCTTTATAATGTCATATATTTCATTATTATTTCTTATATATACTTTATAATCATTCTTAAATGGTTAACAAGGAGAATGAATCTCATCGCGTCGTGGAGACGGTAGTCCGTACGTACGCACGAGCGATGATATTATTTACATAAATATTGAATTGAATTGGAGTGGATTATAAAATATATCAGAATCAATATTATGTTTTAATAACTATGTATAGTTATTCTTTACACCATTATACCCATCCATGTAAGGTGGTTGTGGAAAATAGATTACACCACAGCGTGGAGACGGTATTCCGTACGTACGCACGCGCGGTGATTTCTTTTTCCGTAGGATGGATAGATGGTGAAATAGGGTTGTTTCATACTTATAATAAAATATCAGTATATGAGTGATACTGATGTTATTACTTCATAATGAAACAACCTAAGAAGAAGAAGTGGAAGAAGAAATAAAGATGAAAGAATTGGTAACGGTAATTACCTCTTCTTTGAAGCGCCTCTTTGAATCCTCCACTTAGGGAACTAAGATTGGTCTTTGAAGAAGACCAGGACCTCTAGGATTATTCTAGGGAAGTGGAGAAGGGATTTTTTCAGAGGTTGGCCGAGCTTGAGTGCTCAAATTGGTGTGAGGAGGAAGGGGGAGGAGGTGCCCTTTTATAAGGGAGGAGAGGGGCACCTTAGGAATATCTCAAAATATTATTTTATATTAAAGTCAAAATCAGTTTATAATTGTTCCAAAGGGTCTTATTTAGAAGCTAAAGTGGGGATGGGTCTACATACTATCAACCAATAGGATTTATACAAGTTTAGGGTGTTATTTTAACCTTATCAATTAGATTTAACTCTAAGTTAAATAATTTAACTTTTACCGTGTCTTTTTGTTTTCTTTCACTATATGGTTAATAAACTTACTATAACATGACAAAAGAACCCCAAATTGTTTATTATTAATATATATATCCTTATCTAAGTCATTTGGCCGAACCTTAGATTTTTAGGAATAAAATAACAATTAATAATATAATATGTTATTTAAAAACTATTTTGTGTCAATTTTGACACTATTTGATATATGATTTTTGTGAAAGTCATAACAGAATTATATGTTCGATCCAAGTTGATTAAATCAAAACTAATATATCATAGTAACCTATAAAATTAGTGTAATTCATAAACAGGCTCAAATTACATTCATTTGAGCATTTATAACATCAATTATGTTAATATTTCCTTAAAAAGGGTAATTACTGCATCATCTTTGTGTCATAAATAAATTAAATTATTTGATGTCTAAAAATTACAAATAAAATACCATTATGTAGGAAATCTTTTTAGCTTTCTAATGAATATTTACAATCGAATTTATCTTATGTATAACCCTATATTAAAAATGTTTTAGTAAATAAACTTTGATTTTAACTCTTTTAACTCTTCTTTGAATTAAATAATAATAAATGTCCTAATCTAATCCAAGTGGGCCTAAATGATAATATTTTACACTTAAGGTTGTTTTTGGTCGAGATACACTTTTTCAATAGAATTATGACATGTGTTAGGGTAATATTAATATCATTCTTACCCTTAATTACCCTATTTACTTTTAACCGTGGTAAATAAAAGTAAAAAGTTACTATTCACCAAAAATTATTTTCATCTCATTGAACCACATTTTACTTACTGACATCAACCGTGTCTCTCGAATTTTTGAAATTCCATTCACAGAAGCGGTAAAATTAAGTTTTATGAAAAATTCAGTTTTTTAACTACCACTTAGTAGTTTCACTATTCATCAAAAATTGATGTTTTTCAGAACAATGCCAAAATTTCATCCTAAGCTATATTTCATATTCCGAATTCAAAAATGAAGTCTATTTTACCAAATTCATAACATAAAAGTTTCATTAATTAATTTTATAATTAAATCCCGCTGTTAAAACAAATAGCGTGTTTTTAAGAAACAATATCTATCAAAAGATTGACACTTGATTATGTCTGGTTTAAATGTGAAATTACAACCAATGACCAACATTGTATTAAATTGTAAAAATATATTCTAAATATACTTTAAAACCACTCAAATTAATAATTTATCACTATTAATTATTTCGATTAAAAAAATTGTTTTTAATTATAATTTAGTAATTTTCACTATTCATCAGAATATGAAAGTTATCCGAAAAGTACCAAAATTTCACCTTAGGCTAAATTCGATACTCCGAATCCAGAAATGAAGTCCATTTTGAGAGCTAAAATTTCTAAAATTTTAAAAGGTGGTTATTACTATTCATAACGGCTAGTTATAATAATATTTTAATAGCATATCGTTGTTTAGTGAAACTCGGTATTGCATACTACACACGCTATCAAGGAAGGTTGTGATTGCATGTAATGCAAGGCAAGTCAAGGATGTGTGTTGTGCAAGCTCCTTTTTGTGTAGCGTAAAACACAGGACATTAATAAAATTAAAAATAATATTTTTCATAAAATCTTGGGCTGTTACATTCTACCCCCCTTAAAATGAATTTCGCCCTCGAAATTCGTCGGGGTTATAAATGGTTTACTATTCGAAAGTTTCTTTAATAGAAACCCACATCGTAAAAAGGAATACCAAAACCAACATTTTAAAACAAAAGTATGAAACTTAACGGTTACCCAAATAAACTAATCACTGGGTTTCCACATAGGTGAAAATATGGATATGGCAGAAAAGTATAACCATCATGTTCTGATGGAGAGTGGTAGAGAACATGGCTATGGAAAAGCCAACAATCACAAATCCATAAATTTGTGACGATCTAAGGTACCATCCGATTCATCAGGTATAAGATCACTAGGAAAACATTTTTGGTTTTCAAGATCATTTCCCTAAAGTTGATGAATTAAAAGAAATACTTACATGATTTTGGTACAATCTCACTTTTGTTCATGCCTTGAACAATTTCCACTTCATATCTTAAATAAATGAAGTTGAATTTGTTATTCGTGAAGTGTTAGCAGATCACGTGATAGAATGACGGGTCATTCCATTTTTCTCAAACAAAAGGTTAGCAAAAATTATATACATAAGTCGATCTATAGTGAGATTAATCATATACGGTTCCTAAAATGGGCTTATACTTCATATATCATACTGCTTAATATAATAAAACTAGTTTCTACTAAATAGGGACTTCCTGTAGGCCAGTGGTAGGCGATAAAGGCCAGTCGCACTTCGGTTGTGGGTTCGATTCCCATAGCCTTGTCCGAAGCGATGGGCTGTCGCCCGTCCTGCAGGTTGTCCTTTTTATAAAACTATAATACTATAACATCCCATCAATAATATTGAAAAAAAACGTCTATCCTTAAACAATACTAACTTATGTCCAACATAATCCATTCCAATCTTTAGGCTTATCCATAATACTACAGTCCACTCTCATAACATAGTGAAAACGATTACCAGAGATTTAACACCATCGTCGATCCCCATATATCATAAGATATGTTTTGTTGGTCACATTCCAAACATTCAAAGTCCTTAATCATGTATTCTCTTGAATACCTTAGTGAAAACATGAATGCAGTTTAAAGTTAACACTTTCCGCATATCAAAATCTTCAAAATTCTATATACTCAAACCATGATATCACTTAGTTCTTATATCAATCATGAGCTCATGAATACTGTCAAACATTTCATTTTCTCCTTATCCCTTCATTATGGGCATATTATCTACTTTCCAAAATATTTTAATCACTTTTCATGGTTACCGGTACCTTAAAATTATTGAAGACCACAATAGACCAATACATAAATATTTCAATACACCATAAAAGTACCTCAACAACATTATTCTTGAATACCAATACATGAACACTTCAGTCCATCCACTTCAATTATTGTCCTGGAATAAGTCCTTCCTTGATTTAGAAGTAACTTTTTAGGTCAGGGCATTGAGTTGGGTAATGCCCATGTTCTCCACAAATAAGACATTGAACTCCATAACAGTCTGTCACTCTATGACCCTTTTCTCCACACAGATAACATCGGTCCCTCCATTTGAGGTATTCCTCAAGGTTCTTCTTCCCTTCTTTAGAAATCTCAATCTTTCTTTCTTTATGCTCCTCAACATGCAAACATGCATAATAGTTTATCTTCCTCTTCTTTGATGAATTAGGCATACCACTAAATTTCACCTTGTTAATCATATATCGCGATGACTGATTCGGCATAATCGCAATATCTTTCTCTCTAGGAATTACACAATTTTGTTGCTCATAGTCACCAATTTTTCCATTGGATTCAATGTTAATCGAATTCCTTCTGGTTCCCTCCATTAACTAAAACACAAAAAGAATCTTGTGAGAGGAAAAAATCATGCTAGAGAAAATAACATTATAAATGGGAAGTATCATCAATATCTAACATCTTAGGTTTAATTCTATGATCGTTAGCGTAATTCTAGTACTATAACCTATACGTATACTTAGCCTTAGGGACATCCCTAGACATACCTTAGAAATATCTCCAGGGATCTCACTAACGTTTTCGCATCCTAGTTTCCAAAGGTTGACTAAACCTTTCCTCTGATACCAACTGTAGAGACCCGAAGCTTGACGTACATGGACATTACATTACATTTGCGGAATACTTAGTACATAACAAAAACACACACACAAGGATCGTAATAGTTTAGTGTCTTTGGAAACTCGGAACGTAATCTTCTAATCGTGGTGAAAGATCATCAACATCTCCTATAAAGATCTTCCCTTTTTTTTTTACCTAAAACCTTTCTTTATATCCTGGGGAAAAGAAAACATAAAAAGGGTGAGCTCAAATGCTCAGTAAGGGTATACAAAAGAAAAATCAATCACATCATATTCATAAGAACATAACTTTTGGAAATCTTAACCTGCAAAAGAGAGCATAATTTCATAACATGGGATAAATCATAGTAGTGAAATGAAATCCCAATAATCATAACTTAAAACATGAAAATTTGTGGCATACACACATAATCATAGAGAATAATTTCTTGTTAGTCAAGACTCATTGCCAAGACTATCTTAGTGGACAAAGTCCCTTTCTGAATCGAGTAACCCTTGTTTCAGTCCTGTTTCACTGAACCGGTATAACCTACCATTTCATCCATGTCTATCTCATGAGATATAAAATCTTTACCCAATGAATTGGAGGGATATATAGGTCCCACCCATCTCATAATGATACCATTCTTATGTGTGCCACAAAATCATAAACCATACATCATAGCATAACCCATGTAATAAAAATGGGATTCTTAAACAACATGACATCATAAAACCATTCATATAAGATAATGGAATTCATAAACATAATTCCATCACAACATAGTCAAATTAATGTAAAAATATGGATAGAAACAGAACCCTTTATTATCTTAGATGGAAAATAATTTTGATAAAACACTTGAAATGAATTCTTGAGGAAAATATCCTTTCTTCTTCAAAATCAATTCCTTTTCACAAAACATCATGAAATTTTAAAAGAAAGAGATTTTATTGAAAATAGTCATGAAATATTTTGGAGGAAGGTTCATGAAAATAAGGATTTATAAAACCGTAAAAATCCGTTCGTGCCGTATAAGTTAAAAAAAACATTCTTCTCGTACTTTTGTCGGAAAAGTCAAAAAAGTACCTCGTACGAAAAACGACAAAAGATTCCTTTCATATCTTTTACTAAAAACTCACCGAAGGGTTAAATTGGATTTAAACAATTGTAGGTGGATGGAAATAATATTACATATAGAGGAAATATGGATGTGGATGATAAAATATACCCCAGTAAATACTAAAGTATAAACAATCTCGGATAAAAATGAGATTGTGATATTTCCCTTACCTTAGGTCCGATTTGCTTCGTATGTGTCTGAACCTCCTGTATAATGATTTAAATAATGTCATTGACTTATTACAGAATCATATTCATTGTTATGATATCATATATGGTTCACTTATGACATTATATTACCCGTTCTTTTGTAAATTCCATGTTAAAGAAGCGTTTTGGGTAAAATCGTTTCATTTATCGTAGGTGTTTTGACTTGTTGTTCTTGACATCATTATTACTTATATCATGATTTACTTACTTCCAGAATATAAAACATGATTTATATATCATATATATTCAGTATATATATATATATATATAATAGATAGATAAATAAAATGAAAAACACCGTTCATGGAGACGGTAGTCCGTACGTACGCATGAACGCTGTTTTCCTTTCCTTATTGTCTTGAAATGGAAGTAAGTAGATGACATACATATATATATATATATACATAAATCCAGTAGCTTTATAATGTCATATATTTCATTATTATTTCTTATATATACTTTATAATCATTCTTAAATGGTTAACATGGAGAATGAATCTCATCGCGTCGTGGAGACGGTAGTCCGTACGTACGCACGAGCGATGATATTATTTCCATAAATATTGAATTGAATTGGAGTGGATTATAAAATATATCAGAATCAATATTATGTTTTAATAACTATGTATAGTTATTCTTTACACCATTATACCCATCCATGTAAGGTGGTGGTGGAAAATAGATTACACCACAGCGTGGAGACGGTATTCCGTACGTACGCACGCGCGGTGATTTCTTTTTCCGTAGGATGGATAGATGGTGAAATAGGGTTGTTTCATAATTATAATAAAATATCAGTATATGAGTGATACTGATGTTATTACTTCATAATGAAACAACCTAAGAAGAATAAGTGGAAGAAGAAATAAAGATGAAAGAATTGGTAACGGTAATTACCTCTTCTTTGAAGCGCCTCTTTGAATCCTCCACTTAGGGAACTAAGATTGGTCTTTGAAGAAGACCAGGACCTCTAGGATTATTCTAGGGAAGTGGAGAAGGGATTTTTTCAGAGGTTGGCCGAGCTTGAGTGCTCAAATTGGTGTGAGGAGGAAGGGGGAGGAGGTGCCCTTTTATAAGGGAGGAGAGGGGCACCTTAGGAATATCTCAAAATATTATTTTATATTAAAGTCAAAATCAGTTTATAATTGTTCCAAAGGGTCTTATTTCGAAGCTAAAGTGGGGATGGGTCTAAATAATATCAACCAATAGGATTTATACAAGTTTAGGGTGTTATTTTAACCTTATCAATTAGATTTAACTCTAAGTTAAATAATTTAACTTTTACCGTGTCTTTTTGTTTTCTTTCACTATATGGTTAATAAACTTACTATAACATGCCAAAAGAACCCCAAATTGTTTATTATTAATATATATATCCTTATCTAAGTCATTTGGCCGATCCTTAGATTTTTAGGAATAAAATAACAATTAATAATATAATATTTGATTTAACAACTATTTTGTGTCAATTTTGACACTATTTGATATATGATTTTTGTGAAAGTCATAACAGAATTATATGTTCGATCCAAGTTGATTAAATCAACACCAATATATCATAGTAACCTATAAAATTAGTGTAATTCATAAACAGGCTCAAATTACATTCATTTGAGCATTTATAACATCAATTATGTTAATATTTCCTTAAAAAGGGTAATTACTGCATCATCTTTGTGTCATAAATAAATTAAATTATTTGATGTCTAAAAATTACAAATAAAATACCATTATGTAGGAAATCTTTTTAGCTTTCTAATTAATATTTACAATCGAATATATCTTATGTATAACCCTATATTAAAAATGTTTTAGTAAATAAACTTTGATTTTAACTCTTTTAACTCTTCTTTGAATTAAATAATAATAAATGTCCTAATCTAATCCAAGTGGGCCTAAATGATAATATTTTACACTTAAGGTTGTTTTTGGTCGAGATACACTTGTTCAATAGAATTAGGACATGTGTTAGGGTAATATTAATATCATTCTTACCCTTAATTACCCTATTTACTTTTAACCGTGGTAAATAAAAGTAAAAAGTTACTATTCACCAAAAATTATTTTCATCTCATTGAACCACATTTTACTTACTGACATCAACCGTGTCTCTCTAATTTTTGAAATTCCATTCACAGAAGCGGTAAAATTAAGTTTTATGAAAAATTCAGTTTTTTAACTACCACTTAGTAGTTTCACTATTCATCAAAAATTGATGTTTTTCAGAACAATGCCAAAATTTCATCCTAAGCTATATTTCATATTCCGAATTCAAAAATGAAGTCTATTTTACCAAATTCATAACATAAAAGTTTCATTAATTAATTTTATAATTAAATCCCGCTGTTAAAACAAATAGCGTGTTTTTAAGAAACAATATCTATCAAAAGATTGACACTTGATTATGTCTGGTTTAAATGTGAAATTACAACCAATGACCAACATTGTATTAAATTGTAAAAATATATTCTAAATATACTTTAAAACCACTCAAATTAATAATTTATCACTATTAATTATTTCGATTAAAAAATTTGTTTTTAATTATAATTTAGTAATTTTCACTATTCATCAGAATATGAAAGTTATCCGAAAAGTACCAAAATTTCACCTTAGGCTAAATTCGATACTCCGAATCCAGAAATGAAGTCCATTTTGAGAGATAAAATATCTAAAATTTTAAAAGGTGGTTATTACTATTCATAACGGCTAGTTATAATAATATTTTAATAGCATATCGTTGTTTAGTGAAACTCGGTATTGCATACTACACACGCTATCAAGAAAGGTTGTGACTACATGTAATGCAAGGCAAGTCAAGGATGTGTGTTGTGCAAGCTCATTTTGGTGTAGCGTAAAACACAAGACATTAATAAAATTAAAAATAATATTTTTCATAAAATCTTGGGCTGTTACATTCTACCCCCCTTAAAATGAATTTCGCCCTCGAAATTCGTCGGGGTTATAAATGGTTTACTATTCGAAAGTTTCTTTAATAGAAACCCACATCGTAAAAAGGAATACCAAAACCAACATTTTAAAACAAAAGTATGAAACTTAACGGTTACCCAAATAAACTAATCACTGGGTTTCCACATAGGTGAAAATATGGATATGGAAGAAAAGTCTAACCATCATGTTCTGATGAAGAGTGGTAGAGAACATGACTATGGAAAAGCCAACAATCACAAATACATAAATTTGTGACGATCTAAGGTACCATCCGATTCATCAGGTATAAGATCACTAGGAAAACATTTTTGGTTTTCAAGATCATTTCCCTAAAGTTGATGAATTAAAAGAAATACTTACATGATTTTGGTACAATCTCACTGTTGTTCGTGCCTTGAACAATTTCCACTTCATATCTTAAATAAATGAAGTTGAATTTGTTATTCGTGAAGTGTTAGCAGATCACGTGATAGAATGACGGGTCATTCCATTTGTCTCAAACAAAAGGTTAGCAAAAATTATATACATAAGTCGATCTATAGTGAGATTAATCATATACGGTTCCTAAAATGGGCTTATACTTCATATATCATACTGCTTAATATAATAAAACTAGTTTCTACTAAATAGGGACTTCCTGTAGGCCAGTGGTAGGCGATAAAGGCCAGTCGCACTTCGGTTGTGGGTTCGATTCCCATAGCCTTGTCCGAAGCGATGGGCTGTCGCCCGTCCTGCAGGTTGTCATTTTTCTAAAACTATAATACTATAACATCCCATCAATAATATTGAAAAAAAACGTCTATCCTTAAACAATACTAACTTATGTCCAACATAATCCATTCCAATCTTTAGGCTTATCCATAATACTGCAGTCCACTCTCATAACATAGTGAAAACGATTACCAGAGATTTAACACCATCGTCGATCCCCATATATCATAAGATATGTTTTGTTGGTCACATTCCAAACATTCAAAGTCCTTAATCATGTATTCTCTTGAATACCTTAGTGAAAACATGAATGCAGTTTAAAGTTAACACTTTCCACATATCAAAATCTTCAAAATTCTATATACTCAAACCATGATATCACTTAGTTCTTATATCAATCATGAGCTCATGAATACTGTCAAACATTTCATTTTCTCCTTATCCCTTCATTATGGGCATATTATCTACTTTCCAAAATATTTTAATCACTTTTCATGGTTACCGGTACCTTAAAATTATTGAAGACCACAATAGACCAATACATAAATATTTCAATACACCATAAAAGTACCTCAACAACATTATTCTTGAATACCAATACATGAACACTTCAGTCCATCCACTTCAATGATTGTCCTAGAATAAGTCCTTCCTTGATTTAGAAGTAACTTTTTAGGTCAGGGCATTGAGTTGGGTAATTCCCATGTTCTCCACAAATAAGACATTGAACTCCATAACAGTCTGTCACTCTATGACCCTTTTCTCCACACAGATAACATCGGTCCCTCCATTTGAGCATAGAAAATTAGTGGAATTCATAAACAGTCTCAAATTACATTCATTTGAGCATTTATAACATCAATTATGTTAATATTTCCTTAAAAAGGGTAATTACTGCATCATCTTTGTGTCATAAATAAATTAAATTATTTGATGTCTAAAAATTACAAATAAAATACCATTATGTAGGAAATCTTTTTATATTTCTAATGAATATTTACAATTGAATTTATCTTATGTATAACCCTATATTAAAAATGTTTTAGTAAATAAACTTTGATTTTAACTCTTTTAACTCTTCTTTGAATTAAATAATAATAAATGTCCTAATCTAATCCAAGTGGGCCTAAATGATAATATTTTACACTTAAGGTTGTTTTTGGTCGAGATAAACTTTTCCAATAGAATTAGGACATGTGTTAGGGTAATATTAATATCATTCGTACCCTTAATTACCCTATTTACTTTTAACCGTGGTAAATAAAAGTAAAAAGTTACTATTCACCAAAAATTATTTTCATCTCATTGAACCACATTTTACTTACTGACATCAACCGTGTCTCTCGAATTTTTGAAATTCCATTCACAGAAGCGGTAAAATTAAGTTTTATGAAAAATTCAGTTTTTTAACTACCACTTAGTAGTTTCACTATTCATCAAAAATTGATGTTTTTCAGAACAATGCCAAAATTTCATCCTAAGCTATATTTCATATTCCGAATTCAAAAATGAAGTCTATTTTAACAAATTCATAACATAAAAGTTGCATTAATTAATTTTATAATTAAATCCCGCTGTTAAAACAAATAGCGTGTTTTTAAGAAACAATATCTATCAAAAGATTGACACTTGATTATGTCTGGTTTAAATGTGAAATTACAACCAATGACCAACATTGTATTAAATTGTAAAAATATATTCTAAATATACTTTAAAACCACTAAAATTAATAATTTATCACTATTAATTATTTCGATTAAAAAAGTTGTTTTTAATTATAATTTAGTAATTTTCACTGTTCATCAGAATATGAAAGTTATCCGAAAAGTACCAAAATTTCACCTTAAGCTAAATTCGATACTCCGAATCCAGAAATGAAGTCCATTTTGAGAGATAAAATTTCTAAAATTTTAAAAGGTAGTTATTACTATTCATAACGGCTAGTTATAATAATATTTTAATAGCATATCGTTGTTTAGTGAAACTCGGTATTGCGAACTACACACGCTATCGAGGAAGGTTGTGATTGCATGTAATGAAAGGAAAGTCAAGGATGCGTGTTGTGCAAGCTCCTTTTGGTGTAGCGTAAAACAAAAGACATTAATAAAATTAAAAAGAATATTTTTCATAAAATCTTGGGCTGTTACAATTATGTAACCCATATGGTATTCTTTTATAGGAAAAGGTTCAAAATGAACATGTGCATGTCATCTTCTATTAATCCTCTAGGGAAATGGGAGCTTAAAAATATCATGAAAACCATTTAAAAACTAATAATGTGTTTCCATTGACAACATTTCTAGCATCTAATCAATCAATGTTATGGGGAAGTGGCCATTCATAGTGACTTTTTCCAACTTCCTATAATCTTTCTACACTTTATAAATGTTTTGAATTCTCACAGGGATTAATTCATTTTAGTTATTTTTTATAAGGATCAAATATGTTTTATTGGGAATCATATATATTAGGTTATTCAATTGTGAATTAAATACTAGGTAAAGGATGTGTAATAAAAAAACATATTTATATATTTTTTCTACCTCCATTATGGTGAGATTTAACACCCTTTGGGGCTGCTTAATTGGTTTGGAGTATCCTTTAAATATAATTTTGTGTGACCAAAATTTTAGAGAAATGCATAAAATATCACCTAAAATACACCATATTTCATAAACATTTACATTAAAAATATCAATAAATTTATTTTATTGGGTTATGGACAAGTTATTGGTAATGATAACCAGCAGTTTCCCCCTTCATTAGGTACTCGTACTTAAAATACATGGGAAAAGGTCTTAATTCCAAATTCCGCGGTTGTTTTAAATATGTAATTGAATTCATATTTCTAATTTCCATTGTTTATATTTTCTACACAAAATATGACTTGTAATCTACCTCATTATTAAAAAACAACCAAATCCATCATGGTATTGAAAGGTTGTCTTCTCATCTATTATTAAAATAGATTCATTAAAATTATGGATACCTTCACCCTTCATGGAATTTTTAATTATTAAGTGATCCATTAGAGTTAATATTTCATGAAACATAATTGAGTATTCAATAGTTTCAACTTCTCCAAAGTGGGAAGATATATGGAGTGAGTAGTTAGCTTAAGGGAACTTCATAGAGTCAGATATATTGAAATATACTATGCTATCTCTAACCTCTATAGTGAGTTTTCCTTCAGGGAAATTGATAAATGACTTGTTTGTATTCAATAATGATTTCCCCAAAATTATGGGGGAGTGTAATGATACCCTTACTACTTCTTTTTTCAATACATAGGATTTTTTTGGGAAAATAAGATCTTGTAAATTCAAAAGTACATCCTATAACATTACTGATGGAGATATGGTGTACTATTTTTCAATTTGTGCCACCATATTTTTGGGCTTCAAGTCTCTTATCTAAAAAGGTGTAAACACAGAGTGAGTTATAGAATTTATAGAATCTACTAAAACACATAAATGATACGAAAAGGTGATGTAAGTGATATAAAAAGAGATTAAAAATATCCTAGGATCTTTAAATTTTGTGTGTAATTATATTTTGATTAGTGTTGATATATTATTTCCTAATGTAATTCTTTAAATCCATTAAATCCTCCTCTTTTTAGTTCAAATTTCATTAAGAAATTTATCATAATTTGGAATCTATTTGAGTCCTTAAAAAGTGAAATATCAATTTTAATTTTCTAGAATGATTCTAAAATTTCTATTTGAAGTTATTCCTCCCAAATTTGCTTCCATAGAATCATTAATTATAGGAAGGACATTGAGATATAATTCTTCTCCCTTTACTATATTTGGGTTGGTGTCTTTGGTCTCTTATTTATTTTGAAAACTCTTTCTCTATATTTATTATTTTCTTCTCCCTCTTTTTAATATTTGGTAGGTTCTTTAGTAACTATTTCCTCTTGTTTTTGTTTAGTAGCCACTGCAACCTATTATTTAAGGTTAGGGTATAATTTCTCAAGTTTATAATTCTCATCTCATTCTTCCTCACTGATCGATTTTTTTATTCTATCTTGGGTATGGTATTGGGGTGAATCTCTTACCACTTTTGGTTGCTATCATACTCATATTTTCTTTCAAATTAGGGACCATTTGGGATGTAATAATTCCCAATTTTTTGGACAAAGATTCTGTCATTTTTATTATCTCTTTCATTTTAGACCTAAGCTCATACACCTTTAATTTTTTTACTATTAAATAAGAGGTGGTACATTGGTTACTGGATCTTCACATGGTATCTTTTACTGGTATGGATGGGTCTAATATTGGTAGGAATGTTGTGCGTAAGATTTATTTTAGGGTTTATTAATGGGTGGTGGGTTTCATAATGGTGGAGGTTTCTAGAATATGGGATATTAATGAAATTGGTTCTAATAGGGTGATTATGACAGTTTTGATGATTTCCATATACATATGGACACGGTGAAGCTCTCTCTATCCTTGTTTTTTTTGAAATTTCCTTAGCTTAAAGGTTGCTATATGTCTCTCTATTCCTTACACTTTAACACACTTATAAATAAAATGGTTATGTCATGAGCATAAACCATATACCTTAACTAAAAATTGGTGTTTACTTTACTACTTAAAAACCATACATCTCACTAAATTAGTTTGATCCTCATGATTAGTTTGTTGAAAAGTTTATGAATCATATATATTTACCTCAAGAATACCTTGTTGTTTCAAGGTATAATGGAGAATAAAATATAAGGGGTGAATTATAGATAAAAAGCAAACCTAAAATTTTATTTTTCTATAAGTATTAAATTGAATAAACTTTTAAATTACCAATGGAGTTAATGAATGATTGGGTTTCCAAATTATTGGTAAAATAAAAAATCAAAATAAAATAAATATATATTGTATGAAATAAAATTATCACAAGGTAAATAATATTACCAATACATTATAATTTCAATGAAAAATTTAAAGTATAGGAACATTAAAATAATTAAATTTTAACAACTAAAGAAAGGAATAACCAGACCATAATACAGAAAAAATACATAAATTATTGGTATTTTAAATTATCAATAATTTTTTTTAACATAGATAAATATAAAAAAAATATATAGAATATTTCCTAGAAAAACAACTATTCCTATAAAAGGAAATTTATTAAGATCTAAATCTTGAACCAAAGTGAAAGGTTTATCTATAAACCTAATCCAAGGTATCCATGAATTTAAACATATAATATATTATCCTTACTTTTATACCCATTGGAAGGTCTATCTTTTTATACTTAGAAGCCCTAGACGAAACCTATTGGTAGTATCTTAATTCACACAAAGTAAGTACTTGTGCTTTGTATTCCTAGCTACATAAGACCTTGATTGTATGATCACAATTTATATCTTCCTATCGAAGAAAGTCCTTGATCATGTAGGATTGGTAAAAAATTTATTATAATTGAAATACTAAGAGATTTATAATGGAAAAATAAACCAATAGAAAATCTTTGCTAAAACACCCTTAAAGTAAAAAAAAATCCACTTATTAGTAGCACTCTTAAGTAATAATAATGTGTAAATACTAAAAATGATTAAAAAAATTAATAATTATTGATGTAATTTTGTGTGGGTATACATATATATATACTTATGATGCTCTAGGTTTGACATTATTTATAGATAACATTGTAATAAACTATAGTGGTTGAATTCCCTATAACTTGGGACATGTTATAATGAAATCAATAATATATTTCTATTCATATTCTAGTGGACTCAGTTTCTTTTTTTTATATTAATTCCTAGGTTCAACAATGCTATAGTGATTATAAATCCAATAGATATAATTTGATATTGGATTTTTGATCACTGGATTTTCATAAATCAATTTAGAGTTTCAATATTTCACTTACCATAAACTCATTCTGTATAAACATAAAAAAATTAATCAAAAACCAAGTTTATATCATTTTCTTATGAAGTGTATTTTTATTTCTAAAATAAATAAAAAAGTAATTTGTTTTCATAACAATATCCCCATCAATCTTTCCCATATTAAAAGAATAAAACACATAATAAAATATAAATAGAGGAACTAAATATTAAATGTAAATACCCCTATAGTCATCATGATAGAGAATTTATCTTCCTTTGTTCTCACTTTGATTTTCAAGATAAAAAATATTCCAAATAGATCATTAAATAAAAAGTTAAAATTCTTAAAATTATCCCCTTAAAATAAAAAGTAAATAACAAACAGATAGACAACATAATATTTTTTTTCAAAATTTCTCCCCATTTTTTATTTTCAAAAATAAAGAATGAAAATAAAGAAAAAAAATGAAAAAAAGAATAAAATACAATCAGAAATTAGAAATTTAATTCAATTTTATAATTTTCTGATCATATGTTTTGGTTTCCTTTATAACTTCTAAATCACTTTTTTATCTTTTAAAAGAATTGTTTTAGAATGGTTGATGTAATTGAATTTTTTACATCAACTATATTTTAACGATGATATCATATCTAAAAATATTTTATTATAAAGTAAGTTCAAGTTGAAATTCAATTTATACACTAGTATTATAGATCTTATCAGAAATCTCCACATAATATAATATATGATTTTCCATTATCAGGTGTTGAAATTCACCTTCTTCATCAACAATTAGAGAGATAAATTTGTAAAAATCTGATGATCTTAATAATTTAAAAAATAAAATATTAATCTTCACTGATGAAATTTTTATCATCATCAAATTAACTTTTATAAATATAATTATAATGAGAAACATTAAGAATACACGTAAAAATAGATAAAATGAACACTTAAGACTATGAGATAACTGTCCTTATATTATAATTTTTTATTACATTCATCTAAAAAGTTTTAATTAGATGTATTAGAGGTTCTCAAAGACTTTTTTAGAAAATTAAAGACGAAAAAATATATCATATAAATTAATTAAATAATTAAATTTAGAATTTATTTAGATAGAAAATAGAAATTACAATTTTAAAAATTAGTTTAAACTCCCCCTATATGAAGTAATTAAAAAAGTTTTTTCGAAGAAATCTTAATATCACCTCCTAAATAAAATAATAATATAAATGGAACAATAATAGATATACATAGAAAATATTATACATTCTGGATCTTATCTTTTAGAAAAATGGATGATCTTTCTTTTTGAAGGATTGTTTAAGAAAAAGTTTTGCAACACTTTTATATCTTTGACAAAAAAATAAACCTTAAAGATAAAGTAGCTAAGTTGAAAAATAAAATAAGTTTGAAAATTAGATATATTTAAAAATAAGAAACGTTTTAAAAATCATATAAATTTTAAAATCAAATAATTTTAAAAATCATATAGATTTGAAAATCCGATACATTTGAAAATTAGATAGGTTTGGTAAAATTTTATCCCTTATTTCTAGAGGAGTTATTAAGGTAAGGAGATGGATGAAAAATAATAGTATTCAAGGTCAGGTAATGTTGATAAATCATATATTTTTTTTAATGAATTCAAATATATTTAACGTAATATGTTTTTGGAAAATTTTAGCACGTAATTTTTTTGATTCGATGCAGTCAAAAATAATATCTCATTTTTGTTTATAATATTCAAGGAAACTGTGTATTACATATATTTAATTTTCCCACGAGTTATGTCAAAGGTTATTAGACAATTAAATGGTACTAGTATTATGAAAAATTATTTTATTTCAAGTAAAACTCAAACCAAAATCCATTAGTGTGTTTTACATACATAACACTTGAGCACAACGTCATCCGACTGCTGTATATTTTTCTTGAGAAATGGAAAGTGCTAGAAATTTTGTATGTTACTAGACTAAGAAACTAAATCTTATCATAATAAATGACATATTATATTAATATATTTTATTTCTAATATACATCCACTAAATTTTTCATCTGAGTAACTTTTTAATACATAATCATTTCCATAAGAATAAACAAATAAAGTTTTATATTACACCCATGGTGTCTAAATACAAATTTTAATAATTTCAGATGTGATTAAATTATATTAACTTAAAATATCACGACTAAATATATTGAAAATATAATGTATGCTTGACTTTTAGTATGATATAAGAATCTTTTGATCCTACCTCTATAAAGTTTTTTGATATATCGATATACCAGTTTCATCAAGATCAAGTTTGATAGAATTTTCTATAGGAGTATTAATATTTGATGAATTAGAAAAACTAAAATGTTATTATATGACTTTAATATATTTATATTGAGTTAAAATATTTTTTTTGATTTTTGAAAAATATAAAAACCAATAAAATAATCAATTTCTCCCATTATGCTATTTTAAAACTCAATTTTCATAACTTCTAAGAATGTATTTGAAAGATATTTTTGATTTAAACAAAAAATAATGTCATCAATATAAATTTTGACAATGATGATGTCTTTGAAAAAAATGAAATAGTTTGGATCCATACTTATCTTTTCAAAATTATTTTAAAGAAAATATCGGTAAAGTTTTTCATATAAAGCTCATGGGGATTATTTTAGAGCCTAGAGGGATTTAGTAAGTTTAAACACTTTTTATTGAAATTTAGTATATTTAAAACAAGATTTTTTTTCAAGATAAACTTCCTATTTAAAATATCCATTAAGGAAAACACTTTTTATATCCATTTTTCATAAAATATAGTTTAGATGAGCTACAAAGACTAATAATATAATGATAGATTTGAATCTAGCTACTGGTGTAGATGTTTCACCATAATCTATGCCTTGTTCTTGATAATATCATTTTGTAATAAGACTTTATTTATTTATAACAATTATTCAATTTTCATCAATTGTTTATCTTCTAAAAATCCCTTTAATTCTAACTACTTTGAGATCTGTTGGACATAAAACTAGAGTTTAAACCTGTTTTCATTCAAAATGATTGATCTCTTATTACATGTTCCTTATCCAAATTTCATTACTTAAATCATCACCTACTTTTTTTGGATTAAATTTTGATAATAAAACATTATTAACACAATTGTTTCTTCGAAAACCTCTATTTTTAACTGGTTAATTTACATCTCTAATAATGTAATTGAAAGGATGATTCCTTAAGATCAACTAATTTTTAGGTAAAGTGGTAAGATTATTTCCAAATAATGGGTGTACATATTTTGTTAAAGTAATATCTAGATATTGAAAATAATATGGTATTACTTCCTAAGGGTTTATAATTGGTAGTTATTACTTATCTTATGGTGAATTAATAGAAGATTTTTTGAAAAAATCATCAGTAATTTAAAATTTTTAGGCATTTACAATAATAAAAGGACCAGATTAATAAAAATTTACCTGAACTATTTCCTCAACAACATTTGTTACATTATTAATAACTCTATAAGATTTATTAGTTTTTGAATAACCCAAAAATTCCTTTAAATTTTTCTGGATCAAATTTATGTAACTGGTTTTTGTATTCAGGATGAAGAATTTATATCTAAAAACATTGAAGTAAGAGTTTTTTGGATTTCTTTAGTTACATAAATCATGAGGTGTTTTATTAAGAAAATGTATAGGTAAAACTTTATTTATAGTAAAATGACTAGTTCTCACAACCCCATCCTAGAAATATCTTGAAATAGAATAATCACTATGGAAAGTTCATGTAATTGTTGATACTAGGGCGAGCAGTTGAAAGAGATGGGATGATGATTTAAAATATTCATTTCCAGATCAACATAAAAATAACATCTTGGAAAAATTGAACCTAGATAAAAGGTCTTGGATATCACATGAAATAATTGAAGAAAAAAATTGAAAGAAACAATTACCTCATTCTAATTGAAGTTGTGTTCATCAACCAATCATCACTGATTACTATTTCTCAAAGGATATGAGTTTCATTACCTTTAGATCATCCACAAATTTTCAAGATTATTTGTTAATTATGATAATCTAATTTCAAGAGCTAGCATAGAGATCCAATTAATCATTTGATGTCTGGAAGATCACCACTACCCCTTTCCTTCAACCTGTCAAGGAGATTAATGATTGAATACTTAGAGCATGCTCTTCTCTCTTTAGGATGAGGGATGGAGGACAGAAGAGATCTTAAATTCTAGTGGATGAATATACCCTTAGAAAAGATATCTCTTATACTTATACAGTAGAGGATAAACTCTCAAAAAGGATTCATCGACCCTAGTATAAGTAACACCCACTAAATAATCCATAAATTAGTGGCTATGAACAATTAAATTTTTCTTAAATGTCATTTTTATTTTCATCACATACTTGTAATGTCTAATAAAAATATTATGTGATAAAATAAAGTTATTTACTTGACTTTTTATTCCTGAAAATATTAAACGAACCCTCAATATTAAAATAATACTTGTTTATATAATATTTTTCCATGTATTCACTTAATGTCTTATAAATACATTTAATTAATAAATTCAACTCTAATTATTATATAATTAAATAATAATAAATTTATTTATTATTTGGTGATAATTTATTCTCATACATCTCTCAGGCCCTATTGTGGGTCCTACTATGTTCTATAATCCTATTCATCAAAATATGTCAGAATTTTGAATACGCTATGTGTGTGACCCTCTAGGAACTTATCTCGATAGCAGTGCATACTATTCATAGACTAGGAGTGAATTATAGTAATTGATCAAGGCCCCTTAGGTAACAAGAAAAATTCACAATAACAATAACCATTCCTACAAACACACACCTTGTAATTTAATCTATTTTTCATGAGATATTTCAAAAATTAGGAATCATACTTGATGTTATCATACTTTCACACTTTATTATTCATTGACCTAATTGGAAAGACCTAACATCTTCTACCATGGCCATAGATTTAGTGAAGGTATTACCATCATGATCATTTTTTTGAGATATCAATTCCTTTTAGAAGTAATAAATTCCATATGGGTTATTCAATAAAAATTATTCCACCAATGATACACCCAATTCTAGACACCTTTCTTCAAAATCAATTCCATATTTTTCATCTTGCGTAAAAGTATGTAACTAGACATTATATAATTATAAAAATGTCTATTCAAGAGGCCATTATACATGTTCGTAGAGAGGAAATACTAATGAAAACTGAAACATGTGGTGTTCTAATTGGTAGGTTGGTCCACATGATCTCATCTACTCAATATAACAAAGTGAAAACTTCATGAGAAGAAGTCTCAATGCTTATGAGCCCCCAACACCTAATATTCAAACATCACCTTTTTTATATTAGCATGATATATCTATACCATAGGAAATAAGTCTAAGATTACTTTCATGATATCTCCAGGTTCTCATTATAGCCTAAGAGTTGCAATAACCTTTTTTATGACATGTAATATAAGTACATTACCATAAAAATATTTTGTATAATAGTATCAAAACTATTATGGTAAGGTAAACACATGTAAATATATCAAACTATATACATGTAATGGTAATAAAATTACATTCATGAGTTGGTTCTTGGAAAATAACTTTCAACACCCCCACTTGTAGTAGATCTAACACCTAAAATGTCTCAATCCACTAGCGGTCATATGAGAATCACGCTTTTGTTGAGAGATGAATTTGTTTAGGGGTCAGCCACATTATCCTCTTTGGATACTCTACTATCTGTGACTTCACCTCTCTAGGTAAAAACCCCCAAGAGATTAAACTTTTCAGTATATGCTTTGTCCTCTTGTGAGGCTTGATCTCTTTCGAAAGAACCACTATTACTTTATTATCACAATAAACTAGAACAATGTCTACACTTCTAGGAATAACAAAAATTTCTGAGACAAATTTGAATATCTAAACAGACTTTTTATCAACAGCATAAGCCATAATATACTAGAATTCTGTTATAGAGTCAATGACCACTAGTTTCTTTGAGATTATCTAGCTGACATCCCCACCATACAAGCGAACGACAAAGCCTGACTATTATTTAAGGACACCATGATCTGTTTGGGAACTGGAATCAGTGTATCCCCTTACTACTAGTTCCTCATCCTCTCTATACATGAAGATCATATCTTTTGTCTGTATCAAGTACTTCAGGATAGTTTTTAAAGACACCATATATAGCTCTCTTAGATTATCTTTATGTCTTACAACCATGATTAAAGTAAAGGAAACATAAAATCTTATACACAATATGTCATACATAATAGTTCCTAATACTAAATCATAAGGGATTTATCTCATTCTTTTAATCCCCTCCTATGTTTTGGGCATATTTTCTTATATATATTGAGACCATATGAAATTCATAAGAAGACTCTCTTTGATTGTTCCATATGGTCCCTTTTGAGAACCCTTTCAATATATGTACTTTGACTTAGCATAATAATCTTTTAAGATTTATCATAATAGAACTTCATCCTTAGGATTTAGGTTGCTTCACCTATGTATTTCATGGATAACCATTCATTTAACCAAGTCTTAACTGACTATAAGACTTTCACTTAATTTCCCACAATTAATATGTCATCAATATATAATACATGGAAAATGATGAAAATCATAGTAACCTTTTTATATACACAATACTCACTTTTGTTTTTGAAAAAACCAAATCCTATTATAACATAATCAATATGAAAAGTTTATAACCACAATTCCTATTTCAACTCGTAAATGAATCTCTATCAAATTAATTCTATATTGTCATTGTTTGAATTAATAAAACCTTCATGTTGAGTCATATAGACATTTTCAACCGACTTACCATTTAGAAAAGAATTTTGACGTCCACTTCCAAAATTTCATAATCATGGAAGGATTCCATTATAGGTAATTTTCTGATGGATTTCACCTTTGCAACTGGTGAGAAGGTTTCTTCATAGTCTATACCTTTAAATTTCTTGAAACCCTTTGAAACCAGTTTTGATTTATAGGTATTTACTTTACCATAAATGTCCAAAGTTTTTTTGAATACCCATTTCTTTGAAATTGATTTTACATAATATGGGGGGTCTACAAAAATCCCAACTTTATTTTGATATATAGACTTCATTTTAGAATGCATGGAATATTTCTATTTAGTAGTATCCTTGCCTTCTTCTACTTCATTGTAGGTTGGTGGTTCATTATCCTCTAAGATTAACGTGTCACCTGAATTGGTGATAAGAAAATCATATCTCTCTATTTGTTGAAAATCTCAAGTAGACCTATATAGTACTTGTGTCTTGATAATATCTTTATCTCCCACTCTCTATTGTAGAGATCATTCATGTAATAACTATTGTGCATCTAAATCATCAACTTCATCAAATTATATCTTTATCCATGTATTTCCATTAAAAATTTGTTCCTTTTCTAGAAATATGAAATTTATTTCCAAAATCACTTTTATATCTAATGGGTTATATAGGTAATATCATCTATTTTATTTAGGATAGACTATAAATAAGAACTTCATGCTTTAGGATGTTAATTCTTAACAAGGTATAATATTGAAAAAAATATCGCTTCCCTATACATGCATGTTTGATATAATGGGTTTATTTAAATAAAACAAATAATATGGTAAATCATCTATTTCATTAGTTGGTACTTGGTTAAAGGTACATATTGCTGTCTACAATGTGTATCCCCAAAATGGATAATAAAATTTATTTCTTAATCATCATTGATTTTACCATGTAAAAAAATTTCCAATTACTCCATTCACTAAGACCATTCCATCGAGGTATATAAGTAGTAGTAAGCTGGGATTATATCCCACACTCCTTCAAGTGCTCAATGAATTCTTTGTTAAGATACTCCCTACCTTGTTCTAAGCAGAGTACCTAAATATTTTTACCAAGATATTTTTATACATCTTGTTGGTACTCCATAAACATATAAAAGGAATATTATTTATACCTAATCATGTATATATAACCATACCTACTATATTCATTAGTAAAAGTAATAAATTACAAAATCCCACCCCTTGCCTCTACTGAAAATGGACTATATACATTTGTATGAATCAATTATTGTAGTTCGGTGGCTCTTGATCCTTTCTTAATTAAGGGTGATTTAAAAATTTTCCCTTTTAAAAAAGTGTGACATACATCAAAGGTTTTTAAAAAAATAGAGTCTAATTACTTTACTTGATATAATTTATATAAATGATTCTCATGTACATGAAAAATCCTGAAATTCCATGAGTGGGTGTTATATGAGTCATTTTCTTTATTTTTGTTATTAGTTTCCATTATAGGGTTTTTGAGTTTGAGTATATAAAATCCATTTTTAATATGAACCATACCATAAAATATTTTATCCTTATAAAATATATAACATTTATTTATAAATTCAAATGAAATCCCATGGTTTCCAAACTTGACACTAAGATTATGCTTCTAGTAACTGAAGGAACATAATAATTTTTTTAATACAATAACCAAACACATACGCTAGGTGATATGATGATCTACCACTAATAAGGCTACTAGTCTCACACTATATGCTATTGGAAGATCCACCTCACCATTTGAAATATTATAGAATCTACATGGTTCATATATATAAAGACAAATGTTTGAGACACCTATTATATCCAATATCCAACTGATAGATAAAGACAGATTTCATTCAAGGACAAAAATACCTAAGGTAGAAGCCTCTCCTTGATTTTTTCCCATATTCAAATAGAATTTATTTATATATACAAAGCATAAAACCACCTCCTCATTTACCTCCCTTCATATCTTTTTATTTTTCGAAGGATTGAGCATTAGTGTCTTGGGATTGGGTTTAGCCTTAGACCTCTTAGCCTTTCCCTTCCTCCTCATGTTCACTTTAAGGACTGGAGAATTGGTATTATTCATATCCTTATCAGATTGAAGAACTAAATCCAATACATATGAGAGTGAATTTTTCATGTTGTAATTAAAAATAAATGTAATTAATATTGGCAGTAAAGAGGAAAGAGTAATATTAGTTGTTAGTTCTTTGTTCTGTTTGAACCCAAGGGATTGAAGTCACTTGATGTACCCAATCATCTTGAGTACTTGAGGTACTTCTTGATTACCTTATGCTATCTTGAACCTATATATCTCTCTTGATATCTCAAACCATTATTTCCTTGATCTCCCATTATATAACTCTTGGAGATGAGCTATCATCTTGTAGGAATCTTCATCTTCATGCATTTTCTGTTATTGACTAGAAAGCCGTGACAACATTGTACAACTAGTGAATCATCTTCATAATTCTTATATTTGTCTTTATCTTCCTTTATTTCTTCTAGAATGGGATCAAATGGAAGTGAGTACTCAAAAACATAAAGCTTCCTCTCTTAGAATAGTACAATTCATTACCACTTGTACCACTCCTCAAAGTTATGGATAGTCTGGATATTTAATTTTTAAAAAATTTATCATAGTGATAATGAATCCATGGTGTTGATTTCCATTTTATTTACAATATACAAACTAAATAGTTAATAATTTATCTTGATTACTAATTATTCATTATTGATTTATTTATTAATTAAATTTCTCCCACTATTTTATCAAACTCTAGTATCCCTCATTACTAGATTCGAAATATGAAATATCTTGAGTATTCTAGTATCATGGATCCTTAAAAACTATACTCATAGTACAAGATATACCTATTCCACTACTTGGAGAGTTTTGAGGTAAGTAATAGACTGGACAACCACGTTGACTTGAGGATCCTTGAACTATTTAGTAAATTACTAGATTCTTCGAATCATAACCTTGATTCCCTAAACTCTTAACCTTTATTCCTTAAACTATTTGCCTCTAAAGTTTTATAAATAGAGTTATGGATACTTATTTTTGGAAATAATTAGTTAAGTAAAACCATCACTCTCATAATAACTCCTCAATGGTTGGAGGAACCCACAAATAAGACCGATACGAACCTCATACACTTGGTTTTGATAAAATTTAAGTGATGGAAGGAGTTACAATGTAATATTACTTAGAGGGTTTTTTCTTATTAATTCATGGATGAATTTATTTTCTATATGATATGTTCTTAGTATATGATCTTTCTCAAAATTGAACATGTAGTACGTGGAAAATAATCATCTTGTAATTATTTGTTTTAATCTGTGCATCAGTTATTTATTGATTTATGTGTTCATGAAAACATGAATATTCCCCAAATGGTAAACAATGTATAACTTAAATAAACTACCTGACTGATCTTGATCATTGAGTATTGGATGATCTAATGGATCAACCATGACCCTAGGATTGAAATAACTGAGTTGGGTTTAACTTGTATTGCAGATCACACCCCGGTCAAATTTTTCTACATCTCGTATAGAATGCCGCCACATATCATCATGATCCATGTATTTAAACTTCATAATTATAATACATAAATATATGCACGCATGAGACGGTTCCTTGTAATCACAAAATATATATAGATTTATACTGATGGATTCACATTCCTGATTACATATTAAACAAATAAAGAAAATGCATAGAATTTCAAAAATAAATTACCTATTAAGTCCAATGCACACATATATAATAAATAAATAAATAAATAAAATCCCTCATAATTATTGGTCATTCGTAGTTATATGTCATTATATAGGTAATTCATATGCATAATCAAAATTAAACTTTTAAAAAATTTATATCATGGGAATTTTAATTAATTAAATGATTTATTTTAATTTAAAATAATATATTTTGAGTGGTCCTGCATAAAAGTTATTGTACCTTTTTTAGTTCAAAAAATTTAAATTAATTTTGGAACATATTATATTTATTTCTCGGTACCCCGTGTGGCTCGAAAAAAACATTAATTATTTTGGATTTTTATAGTTCAGATGGGATTGGGAGGGTCAGGAAGAACCTGCCTAGGTCCACTACAGATTGGGAAGGACCCACCATGGCCCATTTTAGGTTGGGAAGGACAGAGAAAATTGATGATGTATTAGGACAATCTAGTTTGGCTGTGGGAAAACCTATTTGAAGGAGGCCGCATGATGGTCGATCACGACATGAGCCCACCAGACACAAGTGGCTAATCAGGAAGGTGGTTTTTAGACCATGGGAGGTTGAGGCCTAGAGGGGATGACACTGAAGATGGGAAATTAAGGGGTGATTTATGATGCAATTCGTTGAGGTGGAACTAAGGGGGAGGTCACCGGTAGCAGTGACGATGGACGTGGCTAGAGAGGTCAACCATAATAATGACGACAGTTGTGGATGGGGTGGTTGATCACTATAGAGGGACACCAAAATCCATTTGTTAGTGAAAATAACTAATGCTGAAGTCTAGGAGGCTATTGTGGTAGATTATTCATAATGAGATCAAAGATAATGATAGCGGTTCATTTGGGTGGCATAAATACCACCCCTTTATTAAAATAATTAGTTTTTTATTAAATTTTCCGCTTCCTGCAAAAGCCTCCTGCCAAAAATTTGAAATTATTTTTTAAAAATAATATTATAGATAATGTAGATAGAAACACAACCCCCATTTTTTCATATGATTTTTTATTTTATTTTTCTTTGTCGAAAACCACCATACATTTTTTATTTTTAGCATATTTTTGACATCTTATTGTCCAGAAATTATTATTTTTGGATAATTCCATAATAGTGTGGAAAATTTTCCAATTGAATAAAAAATTTATAGTCAAAAAATTTAGTCATAAACTGGTTGAAAAATAGGTGGTTTCCATAATTTTCTACCAAACATAAGCTTCGGGTAAAATAAACACATATATGAATATTTATTTTTCCAATTTTACACCTGTGTTTAAATTAAAATTAAAATTTTTGATGATAGTAACTTGGTTGTCCATGATCAGATAAATGCATGATCCTTTAAATTAGGACTAATATAAAACCCTCTACTTAAATTTAATGAAAATTTAATTCTTTCCCAGATAGGAAAACTCACTCAATCCCTTTGATAAGAATTTTTAGTAACAGAGTGTGAAATGGTAGCACATGGTTCAGAGATTTAAAATATTCTTCATCCAATCAACATAAAAATTTATCCTATGGTGAATAAAACCCTAATAAAATGTTGAGGATATCACATGATTTAATTTAGGAAAAAATTGAAATTAACAATTACCTCATCTGAATTTAAGGTATGTTCATCAACTTCTATTCACTAGTGACCATTTCATGAAGGATGTGAGGTTGAATCCATCTAAATCATCCACACATGCTTCAAGATTCTACAATAATGATGATCATCGGATTACGGGTTCTAGTGAAGAGATCCTATGAAACCTTTGACATCCCAATAATCACTACTATCCCATTCCTTTGATCTACAAAATAGATTAGAGACTGATTCTTAGAATGAACCATTCTCAATCATGGATACAAGAATGAAGAGAGAGGAGTGAAGCAAGGAAGATTTTAACCTATCAACCATTCAAAGGTTTTGAACTCTACTATAATATTCATAGAGACACCCATAACTAATCCTCAATAATGGTACTATTTTTTGAGTTGATTACTTTTTTTCTTTTGTCTTTTGAATGGGTGGGTTTTTTTATAGAGGACAATTTAATTGATTGATAGATGAATTTTGATTTAAAAATTTTATAAATATAATGGTGATTTAATTATTAGGGATATAAACTTATGACTTCCTTGAGATTTTAAAATCATTTAATTAAATTAACATCCACTACACATGATGATTTCTATCAGAATTCCCAGACTTAGATTTAATCAAAGCCTCAGTGAGGGTTATAATACTTGGAAGTTTCCATTTATGGAAGGTTAAATATTTCATGAACCCATGTATATTTATGGTTCATATAATCCATGTAATCCACATGGAAAATAAGACATGTCAACAATCCATGACATATCCAATTTAATATATACAATTTTTATTTAAATAATGTCAATCCGGATAAATCAATCAATCACTTAACATCTCCATATTATGACTCACACTAAAGGATGATTTATTCAGACATTAATATGGTTACTAATATGGTTGTTATGACTATGATTATTTGGTAAATGTAAAAAAAATAAATGAATAAGGTTATAAAAATAATTATGCACTGAACATGCACAATTGAAGGTAGGTAAACACAGTATTTTGATTGAATAAGAAGGTGAAAGAGGAAAGAATTTGTTTTTTATTTATTTAAAATATTTTAAAACTATGTATTTTACACTATTAAAGGTGGATGATAAAAATAGGTAACAATAACGAGACATGCATTAAAAATTAATTGAAATTACAATCACAATTACACAACTACAATTAAAAACTCTTGATGTACAAGAAAATAAAGGAAAGAGGAATGATATCAAAATGATATACATGATTTTGTATCGTCCTATGAGGTATTTTTAAAGGATATGGTCATGAAAATAAATCATTTTAATTTCTAATGTTCCAACCTCTTATTTGGAGAAGATGGGAGTGTATTTATAGCCTAAGTTGGGGGATAGTTTGTTTTCTAGAAGTTACCTTTATGTTTGATCAATACTTTTAACTTTAATAAATTTGAATCTAGATTAGTATTCTTATTAAAAGTTATATATAGGTTTTTTTAAAGAATACCATCCAAAATTTATAGCCATTGTATTTTTGGATCCATATTATGGCTATTTTGGTAAACTATGTTCTGCTTTCCCGAATTGTCCTAAATTTCTCCCTAGACTTAATGTGAATGTGAGTATGGAAATGAATATGACTTTATTTAGGACCATATTATTATAAAAAGTTGATATACTTAAACTTTAATTTCTACCCTTAGAATGTTGGCTTAATTAGGAAGTGATATTTTTTGAAGTCAAAATTGGTGAGCTATTCTTCAATCCCAGGTAGAATTATTAGATGTAATTTCATGCATGAATTGGGCCTCGTTATAAATTATTTGGGACTTTTAATTTTTACAAATGTTGTAATGGAAATTTATTTTACTTTTTGTGGAGTTTCAACAAATTTATTCTTTAGATTTATATTATAAAATATAAACTCACAACTAGTTTACTTTCTTCGAAATATTCATTAGACCTTCTTCTATGGTCCAAAAAGACCTTTAGATGGATTAATTAGAAAATTATTCTATTGAATGATTTTTTAGAATTTGAATCATCTATAAAAACAATAATCACATCATTTAGATTATTATATTGAAATATATCTTCAAAATAGAAAACAACAGAGTAATTGTACAAATTTGAAATATTCTCTCTCTATATAAGTTTTTGATCAAAAAATGAACATTGAATAAAAATTAGCTATTTTTTTCATTAAAAATTCAGGGATAGGAGTAACATAAAATAATTGATCAATATATAATATCAACTCCCCCATACTTAATATAGTGCATGTCTAAAAGAACACAATATAAAAACACACAAAAAAAATCAGTTTCACTCGCTAAGGAATATTATTATTATTTTCATAAATTAGGGGTGTCTAGACTAGTTCATTCATCCATAATGAATTCCAATTAAAATTGTTACAATAATAATATGTCAAAAATAATTCATTTTCCTTTCCCAAAATTAGAAATAGAAAATGTGGTCACTCAAAAGTCACTCTTCTCAAGATGATGAAAATTTATTCAAAGAAATTCAGTCTTTCACCAAACAAAAGTATAAATTATAAAGTTTTTAAGAGATCTAAAATTCCATTACCTATTATAAAGTGAATAATAATCAAGAGGTATTTATTAATGATTTTTAGTGGCTATGAGATAATAGGAATATAATGTCAAAAAGAGAGAATAAGAGGGGGAAAACAAAAACCTGGAAAAAGAAAAAAATAATTTTTGAAATGATACATCGAAAAAAATGGAAATAAATATTTAAAGGGGTAAAAATGTGTCAAAAAATAAAATAGATAAATAAAAAATTATAAGTGGATGAAATGGTTAAAAATTTTCAAAACACAAAACTTTTGACAATGACATAAGAAAAGATGATGTAACTGTTCTGTTTTTTTTTGGAATTTTCACTTGGAAAAAAATATGAAACTCATCACTCACCATAGTTTTATCTCCTCATGAAACTATTTTTAATAATTGATAAAAGGACCAAAGGTTTAGTAATAGTTATTTTTAACCTGCCCATAATACAACCAATTTTTTAATTTTTTTTTACAAATTTTATCAAATTTTTAGAACTATTTTCAATAACATTTGTAAAAAATGACATAAAAATAAATCAACTCCCAATCGTAATTAAATCAAATCATCTATACCACAAGTAAATGGACTATTTCCCTTAATCTTATGAAGACACATTTAAAATCAAGGAAAGGACGCCCAAAATGAAATCCATTCCCCAAACCCTTAAATTTAAATAAGTCATGTAATTAAAATACATGTGTATATGTTGGGTGGGATAAGATTTTTGGATTTTAATGTGGCTATAAAAAATATTTTTATAAGCTCTAGGGGTATTTGAAAAGGTGGATAAATGTAAGGGTAATGAGAGTATATTTGGATATTTTTATTCTCATGTGGTTTAGAAAATGCATATATAAAATTAATGGACAAAAAAGTAGGAAATTTAGCTTAAAGGTCTAAAAAATAAAGACTCAAAATCAGGGGTGAAAAATAAACTGTACAAAAATATGGTCATAGGTGACCTTGATTTGAAAGATGACATTATTACTCATAGGTTGGTTAAAAACAATTCAGTAAAAAACTGGACATTAAAAATTTATTTTTCATGAAAGAAAATTGTTTATCCATGTTTATGATAAAAATATAAGATGTTTGTGATGAATAAAAGTCTTTTGAATCCTAAAAATGGTTGGAAAAAAGTTCAAAATTTAATGGTGAGTAGTTATGACTCTTTTTTTTTGTTTTTTTAATTCTTTTGAAAGGAACACCCACATAAAAGAGAAACAAATGATGGATCAAGAAATTGGTAAAAAATGGAAGAAAGGGTGATAATAATAGAGGAATAATAATAAATATATATAAATAGATATATACTTAGAGATAGGGAGAGACATGAAGAATTAGAGAAATATATAGAGATAGAGTTAAATGGAAAGAGTTTCCCCCTAGTTTGGATTTTGGGGGTCACCGTCTCCATCCAATAGCGAGTCAGGGGAAATCAATGTAGTTTTCAGGATGTGTGTCCTCTCATGGTGATTCTTTTACGAATTTCCATTTAGAATGAATATAAATTTAGAATAAGGGTCATATACTTCTGCCGCACCAAATGGACAGTCATTAGTAATAATAAAAGAACCTTCCCAATGAGAATTAATCTTACCTGGGAGAAGCTGAAATAAGGAATTGAAGAGCATTAACTTTTCGACTTTAGGAAATACCTTTCATAGGATGTGTTTTTAATATATTACCTTAGGTTTTTATTTATTTAAATTGGAATGCTCATAAGAATCAGGTCAAATCTCATCAATTTCATTCAAATATAATAATTTCCCCTCACCAGATTTTTCACAATTAAAATTAAAAGTTTTCATATAAAAAATGAATTATATTGGATTGAAATTTGTAAATGACATGATTTACCAAAAACTTTTATTAAAGGATACATACCAATGGTTGTTTTAGAGGAATTTTTATAGGCCCAAAGCACTTCACTAAGTCTTATAGGATAACATTTTCTTATGGGATTAATAATTATCCAACACACTGAGTTTACTTATCTATTGGAATGTTAAACCTTTGCATTTATTTGGTGATGATATAAACTTGATGTTTTATGTACAACACCATTAATTTTTAAAATTTCTTCCATGGGTTGATTACAAAAAATGGGTTCCTAAGTAACTTACCATGGAACACATAGTTCCAAAATCAATGGAAGATGTGGGTTTTTAGGAACTTAATAACAGTATTTTCATCTTCTTTTATATTAGGTTTGGCCTCACACCACATAGAAACATAGTTGACTAAAATATGGATGTAGTATAATCCTTTATATGGGGAAAAGGGTCCCATGAAATCTATTCACCTAACATTTAATATCTCAGAGAAGATTAAAAGACTTATGTGAATTTTATTTCTTATGGAAATGGTGTCCAACTTTTGGAAAGTGGGAAATGATTGAAAGAACACATGTGAGTTATTAAATAGTAAATGCTATAAGAATAAAAATTATAGGACCATTCAGGAGGTCTTTTATGGTCTAAAGTGGACACCTCCTGGCATTTAGTGGTACAATAGAAAGATGGTAGAATGTTCAACATCATCAACACATATCCAAATCAGAATGTTATCCCCACTTTTCAAAAGTTTATTATCTTACTAAAACATCATTTTAAATCAGTTTTCAACTTTAGTTTTTTTAATTTGAAATTATTTTTGGAAAAACACTAGTAACCAAGTAATTTAAAATTAAACAATACCATGGTGACTTTGTAGTGAGAGATAATGGGTGTTCATTGGTAAATTTAGTATCAATGATTTTAGAGTAAAATAAAATATAAATTATACTCAGGTCATTAGCCACATAGTTTTTGTTTCTTGGTCTATCTTTTATCTCAAGGTAAAACCCTTGGATCCTTAATATCTATCTTATTAGACTTATTTTGGAATCAATTTTACCGAGTAAAAACATTAATTATGATTAGACTATAAACATGATGTTTTTGGAACCTAATAGACAGGTCCATAATTTATCCATGGAAAAAAACCACATCAAAAAGTTCCTTTTCAATAACAGTGTAGAGAGATTGAGTTTCATCCAGTTTTTTGAGGAATAATAGATGACATGAGGAATGTTTTCTCATCTTTGACCAAGAATGGCCCTAATCGACTTATCAGAAGCATCACACATTAATTGAAATGGAAAAGACCAATTTGGGGGGGTATGATTATTGGGGAATATGTAAAAACAACTTTGATTTCAGTGAATTATCTCTTGGAATCCACATATAAATAGAATATATCATTATTCTGGAGTATCTGAGTGAGTGGTCGGGAAATCCTACTAATGTTTTGGATGAATTACAAATAGAAACTAACATGGAAAAAGAATTATCAATTTTTTTAAACATTCATGGGTTCACGAAGTGATTGTATCACCTATATCTTATCTATATCAACTTTAATACCCTATTGAGAAATGTTTTGTCAAAGAACAATCCCATTAGTAACCATAAAGTGACAGTTTTATAAACTCATCACAAGGTTACATTTGAAACACATTTATAGAAACATAGAGGGTGAATTTAAGAAGAATTAAAATGACTCACCACAAATCGTAGATTCATCCATGAATACATCCATCCAATTCTTAATTAATTTAGAAAATATACTCACCATCCACCTCTATAATGTTGTAGGATAAATACTGTAACAACATAGAGTTTATAAATGGTATTTTTTTATTAAAATAAATGTGTATTAAATTATATTATATAGTACTATACAGATAAAACACATGGAGAAACCATAAAAACATTATTTGATTAATTAAAATCATTACATTAGTCAGTAATTAAACCCATTAAAATTTATAATATTATAGGGTGAAAAAATTGGAAATAGAAAAGCTATAGTGGGAAAATTTGGATCACCCCGATAGGTTAGTGTCATCCATCCAATGATCAGTACTATATAAAAGAAATAGAATATTATTAAACAAATAAAAATTATAGAAAATTAAAATATAGAAACTTGAGAGGAATTTTGGTGAATAATTAATGAAGGAATGAAGAGGTATTTATAGGAGGTAATGTGGCCGTTAAATAGTAAGGTGACCATTAGAATAGTAACATGACTATTAGAGTAGTAATTTAACCTCAATATAATAAATTTTGATATAAATAATTTTTATCCCAATTAATTTATGTAAATATAAATATTATATTTCTATAAATAAATATCATGATTATAAAACTAAATGAAAATATATTCCCATTTTTAATAACCTATATTTTAAAGTATTTCGTAAAAATCATAATTGTTATACTAAAAATTAAAATCACCTATGATAGAAAATTATTTCTATAAAATGATTATAATTTTTTAAATAATTATTTTGAAATTTTACTTAGGTTATTTTTTGGTAATTTTTTGAAATACTTAAATTTTTAGGTGAATAGTAAAAATATAGTTTTTTTATAACTGGTGTATCATAAGCTACATCATTCATGAGATAACAATAACTTAATAATTTCATTAAGTGTGGCTCCAACAATTTTTTATAATTTGATAAAAAAGTCATTAAAATTCAATAAACATGTTCTCTAAACCTAAAAACTACTCTACAAAGTCTAAAGTCAGAAGTATTTCTTAAAAAATAATTTTCCATTTTCTCTAGTTTCCCTTTTAATAAGCTAGTGCATTCGAATTATAAAGAGGTTTAAAATCGTAAAATAGTTATATTTAATTTATATATGTATCTTTATTTCATAATATAACTATTACAAGGCTTAACTTGGATTTAGTACTTTATTCAATATATTATTCTTAAAATATCCCTCTCGTGGAGTGTAAATAACCCATCCCTCCCTTTGGAAAACCACTACTACCTCACTTTAAAAAGTTAATGTTCTTCCCAAATCATCTCTATTAATCCTATTATTATACCAATAGATGTTCTGGAGCCATCCAAATCCAATCAACAAAGGATTATAGTTCCGTAGAGAAGAAGAAAAACCACACACAATCTTTTTTTTTTATATTTTCTAATAAGACTTTATGGGATAAGTGTGAACTCTAACAGAATATACACTAGATAAAATTCCTCACAAAAGTAAATCAACACAACCCACACTTCAAAATTCCCAAACATGCTAGAAGAAAAATATTTTAAATTTCAAATTACAAAAGGTCATCGTTGTCCATCTTGGACCACTTTCCAACCCATCACACTCTCACCAAAGCCTATTGCATCACACTAAGAAGAGGGTATGTTCTCATCAAGTCCCCCTGATTCTCCTATGGTCCTTCTATTTTTCTACACCCATTTCAAACCTAAATCTTATGAGTATAATTAATTATTTTTTTATAATTACATTGATTATTTTTAACGACTAGAAGTATTACTTTTATCACACATTAAATTGGCAGACTTCACATTCCCTCTCTTTTGGAAATGTCCCATAAATGTCCGGTTAATCGCCAACAAGGCTGTTTCCAATTAATTTATTATCACAAAACATAGGGATGGTTATAAAAAATTATTTATGATATATAAATGTTTAAATATATGTATTTTAATATTCTAGAATCAATTCTACTTATGTATAAATTACTGTGTACAACATAGGAAAATTAATGAAAGACATGAATTATTTTAGGGAATGCATGATATCAAAGTGCTTCAACATCAAAAAATTAAATTAAAAAATAAAATAAATTTTTATAATTAATAAATCATCACATAAATTAACATAATTCACTTCTATTTCAATTTTTTAATAAACATATGTTTATTATTTAGGAGGTTGAAAAGTGATGAAATAAATAGGGATTTAAGGTTTGGGGATTCTCAAACTGGTCTCCTTTTCTTATGGTGATCTCTATTTCATGACATATTCTATATGGATATAACTTTAACAGTCCTTAAATATAATTTCAATATTATTTTCTTTTCCTTTTGGGGAAATAAATGTTTCCACCTTGATTTATGCACATATGTTTTCTGTTAACAAGATGTTAGATTTTTTGACAACTATGTTCAGTATTTGACCACAATGACATGATGTTTCATTTTTATACATATGAAACATTCCATGACTTTATAAATATTTTCCATCATGATTATTATGATGATCATATTCTTATGATATAATTATGATGATTATTCTCACCAATGTTATACTGATTCATGTCCCTTATTCCAACTCTTATTAGGATTTTAGATCACCCCTTTCTTTATTGTATATCCTTAGGTGATTACATTTATTAAATAGAACATGAGATTTTATAAGGATAATAAATAATGTTTTAATTAAACATTTATGTTTTATTATGTACAAGTGATTTATAGGATTAATTTTCCAAAGACACTAATCCTTTGGATCCTCGATTTGAAACACTATCTTGTTGTTTTCTTTAAAAATGATGTAATAGTGATGTAAGAAAAATTAGGTTCATTATAGTTGGTATTAGTGTGACAGTTTAGTTAATTTTAGAATTAGGATTATAAAATGTTAGTGAAAACTATTAGTAAAAATCTATCGACATGAAAAACATCTTATAAGAATCCTTTTAGAAAAATTATATACATAGGGATCCCATAAGACATGCCTTTAGAGTTAATTACACAAAAGAATAAATTATTTATTCATTATTTGTTGGCATTTGATTTGTTAAAACCTTTTCTATTTTATGAAATGGTGGGAACTAGGAAAAACCAACCCAACAACCTATGTGTGGGATAATTCAAAGATTTTATAAACGAAATCCCCAATACCATGGGAGGTGGAGTTCAAAATTTCATGTATATGTTTACCCAATTATATGAGGCTAGGAATAATAACCTAAACAATATGGAATATCAACCTTAAACCAAGAACTAGAAACTGGCTATTGAATATTTTATGCATTAACGACCACCAATATTCCACAAGTCCTCTGATTCACTTATTTATAAATAGTGGGTTAAGTCAACGGAGAATATCTTTTCTGTGATCCACTGATATAAGAAAAAGAAGTTAAATCTGGACTTGTATCATTCAGATGGAGAAGATGATCAATGGTGGTAGTTGATAAGGAACACCAATCTAAAGGATGAAACTGAATAAATGGAGTGGGAAGACTTTAATACAAAATTTATTAACAAGTATTTACCTATAACTCTTCAAACAAATATGAAGTTATAATTATTAGAGATAAATAAAATGGAATTTGAATATATCATGTATTATGTGGAAAACTCCACAAGGCTTTCAATATATGCCTCAGGTTTGTTATCAACAATTATATAAAAATAGATAGATTATGTAATGGTTTCAAAACACACCTTGAAAAGGATATAGATATTTGAGACTTTGGGATTTGCAAATTATTAGTTTGATCTCATCTCAATGTAGATACAATGTTTGGTGATTGTCCATTTGGATTGTGGGATAATAAGAGAAGAATATATTTTCAAGATGGTGGTTCAAATGAAAAAATACTAATGAGGATCCAACCACCCATGTGTCAAAAATGTGGAAGGAAGCATTATGGGAATTTCCTTAAAGGTATATGGAAATGATTCATTTACAGGAGTGAATGCCACCAAGATCATAAACTTTGAAGAGACATGAAGAAGTCGACCAACATGATGGAGGTAAGAAAGAAATATCCCAATTCACCACACAAAGTTCAATGATTTAACTGTAGAGAATAAAGGCCCTATGAAATCTAGTGCACTAAACCATTGGTCCTTAAGGGTAATCAACATTATCAACCACTAAATCCAATGGTTAAATGGAAATCTTATTCCAATACTACTGCTTATTTGGAGCATGAAAGTGAAGTCATACAAGGTACAATTACTATTCACTAAAAAATGGAGAGAGTTTTATGTGATTATAGTTTTATTAATTCCTTTATATCCTAAATTTTTTTATAACTATTGAATTGAATACTTGAAAACTTTAAGTAGAGATATCTATAAAAACACATAGTGGTCTGATCATTTCAACCCAAGTGTTGGAATCATCTCATGTTAGTGTATGTTGAAATATTCTTCCATCAAATATCATAATACATCCATCAGTGGAATTTGATTCTATGCTAGGCATAGATTGGATCTCGTTATATAGAGAATATATAAACTATCAAGAAAAGGAAATCTAATTTTTTTATTTCAAGCCATCCCATGATCCTCTACAAATGAAAGGATGATCATGAATCTCCTTTGGAAAATCTATTGATGGTGTGTGCGATGATACCTTGTAGAGAAGAATACCTATACCAAATGGATGTATTGAAGGAAAGAATAAACCTTGGGGAAATTCAAATTATTAATGAAAATATATTTCCCAAAGAGCTACTTAGACTTCCCCCAAATGTTGAGGTAGAGTTCTCAATAGAGCTTATACATGGAGCCATTACAATCTCCAAATTCCCCTATAATATAGACCATATTGAACTAGAGGAGTTATATAAGTATATTCAAGATCATTTAGACAAAGGGTTTATACGCCCTGGTTCATTTACATGGGGGGATCGAGTGCTCTTTGTAAAGAAAAATATGGATCAATGTGGCTATGTATCAATTACCCGAATCTTAACAAGATGACTATAAATATCAAGTATCCACTTCCAAGGATTGATGACATGTTTGATCAAATATAAGGAGGTTGGTACTTCTCAAAGGTGGATCTCCATTTTGTTTATCTTGAACTAAATGTGAAGAAGTAAGATATTCATAAGACAACGTTTCATATAAGGTCGGGACACTATGAGTTCATAGTGATTCAATTTGGACTTAATAACCCCCCTTCCATTTTTATGAATTTTATGAGTAAAGTCTTTAGAGACTACCTCAACAAATTTTTGGCTTCCTTTATTGGTGATATTATTTTTTAATAGAAGAAAAAGGAGGAATATGAAGAACATATTTGGATTATGATAATGATATAAAGGAAGAATAAAATTCATGCTAAGTTCATGAAGTGTGGCTTTTGGATATATAAAGTCACATTCTTGGGGAACGTGATGAAAACTGAAGGGATTTCTGTATACCCTTAAAAGAAAAATTCAATTTAAGAATGGCCTAGACCCTTAATTGTCAAGGAAGTGTGTATTTTTATTGGATTGGATTGGTACTACTAACATTTTGTGAGAAATTTATCATGATTTTCTAGCCTTCTAACTATGTTAACACAGAAAGTGGTGAAGTTTATATGGACATAATAATGTGAGGAGAGGTTTAAGGAGCTCAACAAGAGGCCAATAACCATGCATGTACTCACACTACCAATAAGCGGAGAAGGTTTTTTGATATATATAGATTATTTTAATAAAGTATTGAGTTTTGTACTCATGAAAAATAAAAAAGTTATAGTATACGCCTCAAACACACTAAATATCCATTGGAAGAACTACACAATGCATGATATGGAGTTTTCAGCTATCATCTTCACCTTGAATATTTCATGGAACTACATATATAGAGAGAAGTGTGATATATATAGAAAAATAAAAAAATTATAAAGTATATATTCAAACAGAAAGATATCAACTTGCATCAAAGAATATTGTTAGAGATAATTAAGGACTATGTTTTTTTGTATTCACTACCATCCAGGAAATGAAAGTAAGGTAGTTGATTATATTTTTAGAAAAGAACCTGCTACTCTATCAATGATGTGTATTGATAATGACTCTATCATCAAGGAAATACAATGGACGGATATGGACATCATAAAGAAAGGAATATATCCTATATTACCCAAATTATTTCCTAACAATCTATCCAAGATAAGATCAATATGAACAAAGGGATGATCTTGAGCTTTAAAGGAAGGTGAAAAAAGTAAAGTAAGGGAAGCTACATGGGTTTCAAATTTATTAGGATGATTCCATTCAATTTTGAATTAGACTTTTCGTGCCCACATCTCTCACGATAAAGAAAGATCTATTGGATAATGCACATAGATAATCTTTCGTAACTATCTTGGAATTACCAAGATGTGCAATAATATTCTAGAGAACTTCTAGTGGGAGAACACGAAGAAGGATATCACTGTGTATATCTCAAGGTTCTTGGTATGTGAACAACATAAAGTAGTGAAACAAAAGTATAATGGGATGATGAAACCATTTCCTATACCTGTGTGGAAATGGGTGAATATCATCACAAAATTTCCCACCGATCTCCCAAAGATATCCATTTAAAACAATATTATATGGTTTGCGGTGGATCGACTCACCAAAAATTCTCACTTTATCATTATTCTAGAATATTTATCAATTGAAAAACATTCAAAGATATATGTAAATAAAGTGTCAAGGATACACGTGGTAAAACTTTTGATCATCTTTGATCCTGATCCAAGGTTCAAATCTGAATTCTATAGAAGTGTTCAACACGAATTGGTATTTGAATTGTATTCTAGTATGACCGATAACCCCTAAATAATGACCAATATGAAACTTTTATTCAAACACTGGAGGATATAATGAAATCTTTGTCAATGAAATTTAAAGGTTGTTAAGATCAATGTCTATCATTAGGTTAGTACTCATACAAAAAATAATTTCACTCAAGTATTCAAATGGATCCATATAATGCTATGTATGGGAAGCAATTTAGAACTCCTAATTTTTGGGATAAATCTGTTGAAAGAAATTTATATGGACCTTACCTTGTGAAAGAGATGATATAGAAGGTTCAATCTATCCAGCAATATTTTAAAATTTTCTCAAAGTTAGTAGAAATAGCTATGATAACAACCATAAATGGGATTCTTAGTTTCAAATTAGTGAATTTCTTCCCATTGAATATCACAATGGAATATATTCATACAGTTTAGAAAGAATTAGAAGATTATCCCTAGGTACATTGGTCCCTTTGAGATCTTTGATCACATAGGAGCAGTGGAATATCATCTTGCACTTCCACCAAATGTGGATAAAGTTCATGATGTTTTCCACATATTACTCCTAAGGAAGTACATAAATGATACCTCAAATTTTATGAACTTATAGGTGGTACCACTTGGGAATTACGTATCATATGATGAGAAGATAGTGAAAATCTTAGACCATAGAGACAATTTTCTATGAAACAACATAAATCACCTGGTCATTTTTATGAAGGAACTATAAGTATGAAGAGGAAAGATGAGAATTGGTGGAAAAAAATGAAATTGAAGTACCCTCAACTATTCTAAACCGAGTATATGAGTTAAAATTTTAGGGAAGAAATTCCCAAGGGGGAAGAATATAACAACCCTATGTTTATAAATGACACATGTGTTTTTTAAATAAATGTGAATTATAGTATATTATATAGTTTTATACACATACAAAACACATAGAAGTAAAAAAACCAATATTTAATTTTTTAAAATTGTTATATGTCAGTTATTAAACCCATTAAAATTCCAAATATTACAAGGGGATAAAAAATATAAAATAGAAAAACCATAATGGGAAAATTTGAATCACCCCAATTCGCTTGAATCATCACTCCCACAAATAAAACTATAAAAGAAACAAAATATTAGTGAACCAATAAAAGTTAAAGATATAAAAAAATATAGAACCTTGAGAGTAATTGAGTTGAATAATTAATGATTGAATAAAGAGGTATTTATAGGAGGTAATGTGACCATTGAGATAGTAATGTGACCATTTGAATAGTGACACGACCGTTGAGAATAGTAACCAGACAATTAGAATAGTTATTAAACCGCGAAATAATAAATTTTGATATAAATAATATTTATCATGATTAATTTAAGTATATATATATATTATTATTCTAAAATATAAATATTATGATTAAAAAATTGAAATAAAATATAAATACTTTTTTAATATACTATATATTAAAGTATTTCATAAAAATCATAATGTTTTTTATAAATAATTAAAATTATCTATGTTTGGAAGTTATTTCGATAAAATGGATATAATTTTTTAAATCTTCATGTCAAAATTTTCCAAGTTTTAGTTTTTGGTAATTTTTTGAAATAATTCAATTTTCACGTGAATAGTTAAAATGTAGTTTTTTCATAACTGGTGTGTCTTAAATTACATCATTCATGATGTAATAGTGACCTAATCATTTAAAAAACCAGAGGTTCAACCAAAAAATATTTAATTTTATAAATGATTCATTAAAATTCAATAAAAATGTTTTTTAAACCTAAAAATTAATCTCAAAACTTTAACGTCAAAAGTATTCCACAAAAACAAAATTTTTTCATTTTACACTTTCCATTTTAATAAACTAGTGAATTAAAAATATTAATGGGTTTAAATTCATAAAACTATTATATTTGTTGATATATTATTTATTATTTCAAAATATTAGTGTTACAAGGTTTATCTTGGATATTGTATTTTATTTAAAATTTTATTCTAAAAATACCCCTCTCCCAAAGTATAAATAACCCCTCTCCCTCCCCTTGGAAAACCAACCCTCCCTCACATTAAAATACAAAATATATACAACAATACTCTCTATTAATAATCTTATAATACCTAGAGACGTTCTAGATCTATTGAAATCCAATCATCAAAGGATTTTAGTGCCATAGAGAAGAAGCAACACCGAGAAGAGGGTATATTCTCATCAATTCTCCCTCACATTCACCTATTATCTTTCTATTTTCCTACGAACCATTAAAAAAAATATTCTATGTATATTTAAGTATTATTTTAACATTAAATTTATTATGTAACAAAGTGGAATTATTATATTTATGAAATATTAATTTTTTAGACTTCCCATTTCCACTCTTTTGATAATATCACATTAATGGTTGGTTAACCGTTAACAAGGACATTGCCAATTATTTTCTTATCACAAAACCTATGGCTGGTTATAATATATAAATTATTATTTATTAATGTATAAATATAGATATTTTAATCTTATTAAATTAATTATACTTATATATAATTTACCTAGAACAAAATAGAGAAATCAAATTCAAAAAGGAAATTTGTTTAAGGAAAGCATGATATCAAAAAACTTCAACATCAACAATGAAAATAAATAAATAAAAACCAATTGTTATAATTAATAAACAGTCACATAAATTAACATAATTTACATCTGGTTACTTAAAAAAAACCTATGTTGATTATTCAGGAGGTTAAAAAGCGATGAAATAATGCAGGATTTAAGGTAAGGTGATTAATGAAACCAACTCATTTTATTTTCTTTATCCCACATTTATGAAATATTATATATGTTTATTACTATAATTATCCTTAAATATCATTTCAGTATTATTAAATTTTCTTTTTATGGATATATATGTTTCCACCTTTATTTTTGATTCAAATACAAATATTTTCCAAGAAGAATTTTCATTGCAAAAAACATCTTTAACTCTTCTTGAGTTGTTTCGTCTTCACTCAAGAATGATGATTATTATACCAAATATGTTTTCCCATACTCAGTTTATATCCCCAAACACTAGTCATGGAATCACTATTTATGAAATCCTTATGAAACCCTTTCCTTTCCATGTGTTATTTTATAACTATGATTTTTATATGTTCTATGAGGCACACATTATTATGTGAATATTATGATATGATGGGTGGGCCTAGAAATATATATACCTCTAATGAATTGGATAATGTGATATATCTCATGATATTCTTTGCACTATAAATAAAAATTATACTATATTGATTCATAATTATTATGTTTTGAAATATGTACATATGTTATGCATGTAGAGACCCTAAGCTTGACGTACATGGACAATAAATTACTTTTGCAGAATACTTAATACATAACAAAAACAGGCACACAAGGATTGTAATAGTTTAGTGTATTTGGAAACTCAGAATAAAATCTTCTAATCGTGGTGAAAGATCTTCAACATCTCCCAATAAAGATCTTCCATTTTTTTTCTTACCTGAAACCTTTCTTTATATATTGGGTAAAAGAAAACATAAAAAGGGTGAGCTCAAATGCTCAATAAGGGTAAGCATGGATAAAATAAAACATACCATATACATTTGAACTTAAAAACATGAACATAATGTTTAAACATCAAAATCTTGAGCAACGACATAAAACATGAAAGTACATAAGGCATAGATCATAATGGAACATAAACCATGACAAAATAGCATTAGAATAAAACATGTAATTTTGGAATCCATTAAGCACATGTAATGATTTCCAACGTAGCCAAGACATTGCTGCCAAGACCATCTTAGTGGACAAAGTCCCTTTCTGAATCGAGTTCACTCCTCGTTTCAGTCATGTAACACTAAACCGGATTAACTTACCATTCCAGACATGTCTATCCCATGAGATATAAATCTTTACCCAATGCATTGTAGGGAGATATATGTCCCACCCATCTCATAATGAAATCATTCTTACTTGTGCCACAAAATAAACATACATCATTAATAATAACCCAACGAATAAAATGGGTTTCATAAACATAATCCCATCATCACATAATCCATATAAAAGAAATGGATATCATTTCATAATAATAAAAGTGAAACCATGTAAATCATAGAGACATTATACTTGAAACATACACATATGAAATAATGTCATCTTAGATGGAAAATTGGTTTTGATAAAACACTTGAAATGAATTCTTGAGGAAAATATCCTTTCTTCTTCAAAATCAATTTCTTTTCACAAAACGTCATGAAATTTTAAAAGATATTTTGTTGAAAATAGTCATGAAATATTTTGGAGTAAGCTTCATGAAAATAAGGCTTTATAAAACCATAAAAATCTTTTCATTCCGTATACGTTAAAAAAAACATTCTTCTCATACTTTTGTCGGAAAAGTAAAAAAAAGTACCTCGTAACGTAAACAAAAGAAATATTCCTTACATACCATGTAGTAAAAGTAAAAAATGGGTAAAAAGGACTTTAAACATACATGAAAACACTTTTATAAAACATGGACATGGATGATATAAATAACCCCAGTTAATACTTACGAATAAGCAATCTCGGATAAAAATGAGATTTGCAAAATTATCCCTTACATTAGGTCCGATATGCTTCGTACGTATCCAAACCTCCTGTATAATGATTTAAATAATGTCATTGACTTATTACAGAATAATATTCATTTCTATGATATCATATATGGTTCACTTATGACTTTATATTACCCGTTCTTTTCTAAATTCCATGTTAAAGAGCGTTTTGGGTAAAATCGTTTCATTTGTCGTCCGTGTTTTGACTTGTAATTATTCATATGATTACTTAGATCATGATTACTTAATTCCAGAATATAAAACATGATTTATATATAATATATATTCAGAATATACATATATATAATAGATCAATAAATGGAAAGAAATACACCGTTCATGGAGACGGTAGGCCGTACGTACGCATGAACGTTGTTTTCGTTTCCTCATTGAATTGAATGGAATTAATTGGATGACATACATATATATATACATAAATACAGTATCATTATTATGACATATATTTCATGATTACTTATTATATATACTTTATAATCATTTATGAATGGTTAATCATTGAGAATGAATCTCATCGCGTCGTGGAGACGGTATTCCGTACGTACGGACGAGCGATGCTATCGTTCCCATGATCGTGGAATTTTATTGGAGTGTATGTATACTATTAAATAATCAATATCACTTTAAAATAATCATATATAGTTATTATTTACACCATTATACCCATCCAAGTAAGGTGGTGGTGGAAAATAGATTACACCACGGCGTGGAGACGGTATTCCGTACGTACGCACGCGCGGTGATTTCGTTTTCCGTAGGATGGATAGATGGTGAAAGAGGGTTGTTTCATACTTATAATAACATATCAGTATATTAGTGATACTGATTTTATTACTTCATAATGAAACAACCTAAGAAGAATAAGTGGAAGAAGAAATAAAGGTGAAAGAATCGGTAACAGACATTACCTCTTCTTTGAAGCGCCTCTTTGAGACCTCCTCTTAGGGAACTAAAATTGGTCTTTGAAGAAGACCAGGACCTATAAGATGTTTCTAGGGAAGTGGAGAAGAAAATTTGGCAGGTGTTGGCCGATCTTGAAAGCTCAATGTGGTGTGAGGCAGAGAGGGAGGAGGTGCCCTTTTATAAGGGAGGAGAGGTGCACCTTTGGAAAAACGAAAAATATTATTTTATTATAAAGCCAAATTCGGTTTTAAATAGCTCCAAATTGATTTATTTAGAATCTAAGGTGGGTATGGGTCGAAATAATCTCATCCAATAGAATTTATAAAAGTTTAGGTTCCTATTTTAACCTTATCATTTAGATTTAACATTAAGTTAAATAATTTTACTTTTACCGTGTCTTCTTGTGTTCTTACACTATAAGGTTAATAAACTTACTATAACAAGTCAAAAGAACCCCAAGTGGTTTATTATTAATATATATAACCTTATCTATGTAATTATGCCAAACCTTATATTTTTAGGAATAAAATAACAATTAATAATATAATATTTGTTTTAAAAACTATTTTATGTCAATTTTGACACTATTTTGTAATTGATTTTTTTGTGAAAATCATAACAGAATTATTAGTTCTAAAAGAGTTAATTAAATCAATACTAACATGTCATATTAACATATAATTTTTTTTAATTCATAAAAAGTCTCAAATTACATTTATTTGGGTATTTATAACATCAATTATGTCAATATTTTATTAATAAGATAATTACTGCATCATCATTGTGTCATAAATAAATTAAATTGTTTTAAGTCTAAAAATTATAAATAAAATACCATTATGTTGGAAATCTTTTTATCTTTCTAATGAATATTATTAGTCAAATTTATCTTATGTATAACCCTATATTAAATATTATTTATTTATTAAACTTTGATTTTAACTATTTTAACCCTTCTTTAAATAAATTGATAATAAATGTCCTAATCTAATCCAAGTGGGCCTAAATGGTCATATTTTATTCCTAAGGTTGTTTTTGGTCTAATTACACTTATCCAATAGAATTAGGACATGTTTTAGGGTAATAATAATAACACTTTTACCCTTAGTTACCCTATTTACTTTTAACCGTGGTAAAAAAAAAGTAAAAAGTTACTATTCACCAAAAATTATTTTCATCTCATTGAACCAAATTTTAGTCCTTGATATTAACCGTGTCTCTCAGATTTTCTAAATTCCACTCACAGAAGCGGTAAAATTAAGTTTTATGAAAAATTCAGTTTTTTAACTACCACTTAGTGGTTTCACTATTCATCAAAAAATGAAAGTTTCCAGAAAAATACCAAAAATTAGGCCTAAGATATATTTGATATTATGAATTAAAAAATGATTTTTATTTTACCCAATTCAAAACATATCAGTTACATTAACTAATTTAAAAATTAATTCCCGTCATCAAAACAAATAGCGTGTTTTTAAAAGATAATAACTGTCAAAAGATTGACACTTGTTTATGTCTGGTTTAAATGTGAAAGTACTTACAATGAACAAAATTGTATTAAATTGTAAAAATATATTCTAAATATACTTTAAACCACTAAAATTAATAATTTATCACTATTAATTATTTCGATTAAAAAATTTGTTTTTAATTAAAATTTAGTAATTTTCACTATTCATCAGAATATGAAAGTTATCCGAAAAATACCAAAATTTCACCCTAGGCTAATTTCGATATTCTGAATCCAAAAATGAAGTCTATTTTGAAAGATAAAATTTATAAAATTTCAAAAAGTGGGTATTACTATTCATAACGGCTAGTTTCTAATAATAATATAATAATATCTAATTTAGTGAAACTCGGTATTGCGTACTACACACGCTATCGAGGAAGGTCGTGATTGCGTGAAATGTAGCCAAGTTAGGGTTGCGTGTTGTGCAAGAATACTTTTTTGTAACGTACAACACAAGACATCAATAAAATTAAAAATAATATTTCTCATAAAATCTCGGGGTGTTACATTCTACCCCCCTTAAAATGAATTTCACCCTCAAAATTCATCGGGGTTATAAATGATTTACTACCCGAAAGTTTATTTAGTAGAAACCCACATCATAAAAAGGAATACCAAAACCAATCTTTAAAAACTAAATTATGAAACATAACGGTTACCCAAATTAACTAATCACTAGGTTTCCACATAGGAGAACATAGGTGAAAATATGGATTTGGAAGAGAAACCTAACCATCATGTTCTGATGGAGAGTGGTAGAGAACATGACTATGAAAAATCCAACAATCACAAAGCTATATATTTGTGATGATCTAAGGTACTATCTGGTTCATCGGATATAAGGGAACTAGGACAACATTTTTTGTTTTCAAGATCATTTCCCTAAAGTTGATGAATACTTACATGATTTTGGTACAATCTCACTGTTGTTCGTGAATTGAACAATTTACACTTCATCCCTTAAATAAATGAAGTTGAATTTGTAATTCGTGATGTGCTAGTAGATCATGTGATAAAATGATGGGTCATTCCATCTGTTTCAAACAAAAGGTTAACAAAAGTTATAAGTCCATCTTATGGTTAGATTAATCGTATATGGTTCCAAAAATGAACTTATACTTCATATATCATACCGCTTAATAAAATAAAACTAGTTTCTACTAACCAGGGACTTCCTGTAGGCCAATGGTAGGCGATAAAGGCCAGTCTTACTTCAGTTGTGGGTTCGATTCCCACAGCCTTGTCCGACGCGATGGGCTGTCGCCCGTCCTGCAGGTTGTCCTTTTTCTAAAACTATATTACTATAACATCCCATCAATAATATCAAAAAAAAAACTTCTATCCTTAAACAATAATAACTTATGTCCAACATAATCCATTCCAATCTTTAGGCTTATCCATAATACTGTAGTCCACTCTCATAATATAGTGAAAACGATTACCAGAGATTTAATACCATCATTGATCCCCATATATCATAAGATATGTCTTGTTGGTCACATTCCATACATTCGAAGGCCTTAATCATGTATTCTCTTGAAAAATGAATACCCATTGAACCTTAGTGAAAACATGAATGCTGTCAAAAGTTAAATCTTTCCTCATACCAAAATCCAAAAATTTTATATACTCAAACCATGATATAACCTTCTCTTTATATCAGTCATGAGCTCATGAATACTATCAAACATTTAATTTTCTCCTTATCCCTTCATTATGCGCATATCATCTACATTCCAAATATATCTGAATAACCTTTCATGGATACTGGTACCATTAAACATACACTTTCAAAACTCAAGGAAAGACAACAGTGTAACAATCCTTAGATGTCTCTTTATTCCATAGTACCATGAGATTACTTATACAACATTACACTTGATAAACATGTAATCATTCCACTACCTTCTTAAACCATTGACTGAGCTTCAACAATTCTTTCATCTCACATATCATTTGTAGTCTCATCATCATCATCATCATAAATACTACCCATACGACCGTACTGATTCTCTTCATGAGACTTTCCCTTAGGGCATTGGTTTGCATAATGCCCGTACATTCCACATTTAAAACATTTAACCATTTTTGATGTTGTAGCAATACCATTATCCTCATCCATGGTGTTAACTGAACCTTTTCCTTTGCACTTACTGGCTTTGTGTCCTTCTTTTCCACACCCAAAGCATCTTCTAGTTCCCTTGAAACAATCTCCCTGATGCCTCTTCCCACATGATTTACATGAGGGAAATTGAACTTTCTTTCCTCTATGATCATCATGAAACTCCATCTTTCTCTTGTTATCTGAGTCGGGAAACTTACCAAAGTTGAGATTATTGATCATATTATGAGATTGTTGATTAGGCATAATAACGATGTTTGGACTTCCAGATCCCATTTCATTTGGTTTCTCATGAAGAATATCATTCCATTGTCTGTCATATCCTCCATTATCGTGAATCTTCCTGTTTCCAGCCATTTTCTAAAACCCAAAAAGAATAGTGTGAGAGGAAAAATTCATGCTAGGGAAAACAACATAGTAAAGGGGGAGTTCCCTCAATATCTAACATCTTAGGTTAAATTCTAAGATCGTTACCGTAGTTCTAGGACTATATCCTATACGTATACTTATCCTTAGGGACATCCCTAGACATACCTTAGAAATATCTCTAGGGATCTCACTAACGTTTTCGCATCCTAGCTTCCAAAGGTTGACTAAACCTTTCCTCTGATAACAACTGTAGAGACCCTAAGCTTGACGTACATGGACAATACATTACTTTTGCGGAATACTTAATACATAACAAAAACAGACACACAAGGATCATAATAGTTTAGTGTCTTTGGAAACTCGGAATAAAATCTTCTAATCGTGGAGAAAGATCTTCAACATCTCCCAATAAAGATCTTCCCTTTTTTTTCTTACCTAAAACCTTTCTTTATATCCTGGGGAAAATAAAACATAAAAAGGGTGAGCTCAAATGCTCAGTATGGGTAAGCATGGATAAAATAAAACATACCATATACATTTGAACTTAAAAACATGAACATAATGTTTAAACATCAAAATCTTGAGCAACGACATAAAACATGGAAGTACATAAGGCATAGATAATAATGGAACATAAACCATGATAAAATAGCATGGGAATAAAACATGTAATTGTAGAATCCATTAAGCACATGTAATTATTTACATAGTAGCCAAGACATTGCTGCCAAGACCATCTTAGTGGACAAAGTCCCTTTCTGAATCGAGTTCACTCCTCGTTTCAGTCCTGTAACACTGAACCACATTAACTTACCGTTCCAGCCATGTCTATCCCATGAGATATAAATCTTTACCCAATGCATTGGAGGGAGATATAGGTCCCACCCATCTCATAATGAAATCATTCTTACTTGTGCCACAAAATAAACATACATCATTCATAATAACCCAACGAATAAAATGGGTTTCATAAACATAATCTCATCATCACATAATCCATATAAAAGAAATGGATATCATTTCATAATAAGAAAAGTTAAACCATTTAAATCATAGAGACATTATACTTGAAACATACACATACGAAATAATGTCATCTTAGATGGAAAATTGGTTTTGATAAAACACTTGAAATGAATTCTTGAGGAAAATATCCTTTCTTCTTAAAAATCAATTTCTTTTCACAAAATGTCATGAAATCTTAAAAGAGATTTTTTTGAAAATAGTCATGAAATATTTTGGATTAAGCTTCATGAAAATAAGGCTTTATAAAACCGTAAAAATCTTTTCATGCTGTATACGTTAAAAAAAACATTCTTCTCATACTTTTGTCGGAAAAGTAAAAAAAAGTACCTCGTAACGTAAAAAAAAGAAATATTACTTACATACCATGTAGTAAAAGTAAAAAATGGGTAAAAAATACTTTAAACATACATTAAAACACTTTTATAAAACATGGACATGGATGATATAAATAACCCCAGTAAATACTTACGAATAAGCAATCTCGGATAAAAATGAGATTTGCAAAATTATCCCTTACCTTAGGTCCGATATGCTTCGTACGTATCCGAACCTCCTGTATAATGATTTAAATAATGTCATTGACTTATTACAGAATCATATTCATTGTTATGATATCATATATGGTTCAATTATGACTTTATATTACCCGTTCTTTTGTAAATTCCATGTTAAAGGGCATTTTGGGTAAAATCGTTTCATTTGTCATCCGTGTTTTGACTTGTAATTATTCATATGATTACTTAGATAATGATTAATTAATTCCAGAATCTAAAACATGATTTATATATAATATATATTCATAATATACATATATATAATAGATCGATAAATGGAAAGAAATACACCGTTCATGGAGATGGTAGGCCGTACGTACGCATGAACGTTGTTTTCGTTTCCTCATTGAATTGAATGGAATTAATTGGATGACATACATATATATATATATAAATAAATCCAGTATCATTATTATGTCATATATTTAATTATTACTTATTATATATACTTTATAATCATTTATGAATGGTTAATCATTGAGAATGAATCTCATCATGTCGTGGAGACAGTATTCCGTACGTACGCACGAGCGATGATATCGTTCCCATGATCATGGAATTTTATTGGAGTGTATGTATACTATTAAATAATGAATATCACTTTACAACAATCATATATAGTTATTATTTACACCATTATACCCATCCAAGTATGGTGGTGGTGGAAAATAGATTACACCACGGCGTGGAGACGGTATTCCGTACGTACGCACGCGCGATGATTTCATTTTCCATAGGATGGATAGAAGGTGAAATAGGGTTGTTTCATAATTATAATAACATATCAGTATGTGAGTGATACTGATGTTATTACTTCATAATTAAAAAACCTAATTAGAATAAGTGGAAGAAGAAATAAAGGTGAAAGAATCGGTAACAGACATTACCTCTTCTTTGAAGCACCTCTTTGAGACCTCCTCTTAGGGCACTAAAATTGGTCTTTGAAGAAGACCAGGACCTCTAGGATGTTTCTAGGGAAGTGGAGAAGCGAATTTGGCAGGGTTTGGCCGAGCTTGAAGGCTCAATGTGGTGTGAGGAAGAGAGGGAGGAGGTGCCCTTTTATAAGGAAGGAGAGAGCCACCTTTGGAAAAACTAAAAATATTATTTTATTATAAAGCCAAATTCGGTTTTAAATAGCTCAAAATTGATTTATTTCGATGATAATTTAGGGATGGGTCTAAATACTCTCATACAATAGAATTTAGAAAAGTTTAGGTTCCTATTTTAACCTTATCATTTAGATTTAACATTAAGTTAAATAATTTTACTTTTACCATGTCTTCTTTTGTTCTTACACTATAAGGTTAATAAACTTAATATAACAAGAAAAACGAACCCCAAGTTATTTATTATTAATATATATAACCTTTTATAAGTCATTTTCCCAATACTTATATTTTTAGTAATAAAATAACAATTAATAATATAATATTTGTTTTCAAAACTATTTTATGTCAATTTTGACACTATTTAGTAATTGATTTTTGTGAAAATCATAACAGAATGATTACTTCTAAAAAAGTTAATTAAATCAATCCTAACATGTCTTATTAACATATAAAATTATTTTAATTCATAAAAAGTATCAAATTACATTTATTGGGGTATTTATATCATCAATTATGTCAATATTTTATTAATAAGATAATTACTGCATCATCATTGTGTCATAAATAAATTAAATTATTTTAAGTCTAAAAATTATAAATAAAATACCATTATGTTGGAAATAGTTTTAGCTTTCTAATTAATATTTATTGTCTAATTTATCTTATGTATAACCCTATTTTAAAAATTATTTAGTTATTAAACTTTGATTTTAACTATTTTAACCCTTCTTTAAATAAATTGATAATAAATGTCCTAATCTAATACAAGTGGGCCTAAATGGTCATATTTTATTCCTAAGGTTGTTTTTGGTCTAATTACACTTATCCAATAGAATTAGGACATCTGTTAGGGTAATAATAATAACACTTTTACCCTTAGTTACCCTATTTACTTTTAACCGTGGTAAAAAAGTAAAAAGTTACTATTCACCAAAAATTATTTTCATCTCATTGAACCACATTTTAGTCCTTGATATTAATCGTGTCTCTTGGATTTTCGAAATTCCACTCACAGAAGCGGTAAAATTAAGTTTTATGAAAAATTCGGTTTTTTAACTACAACTTAGTGGTTTCACTATTCATCAAAAAATGAAAGTTTCCAAAAAAATACAAAAAATTAGGCCTAAGATATATTTGAAATTATGAATTCAAAAATGATGTTTATTTTACCAAATTAAAAACATATTAGTTACATTAACTAATTTAAAAATTAATTCCCGTCGTCAAAACAAATAGCGTGTTTTTAAAAGATAATAACTATCAAAAGATTGACACTTGTTTATGTTTGGTTTTAAATGTGAAATTACATCCAATGAACAACATTGTATTAAATTGTAAAAATATATTATAAATATAATTTAAACCACTAAAATTAATAATTTATCACTATTATTTATTTCGATTAAAAAAGTTGTTTTTAATTAAAATTTAGTAATTTTCACTATACATCAGAATATGAAAGTTATCCGAAAAATACCAAAATTTCACCCTAGGCTAATTTCGATATTCCGAATCCAAAAATTAAGTCTATTTTGAAAGATAAAATTTATAAAATTTCAAAAAGTGGATACTACTATTCATAATGGCTAGTTCATAATAATATTATAATAATATATCATTTAGTGAAACTCGGTATTGCGTACTACACACGCTATCGAGGAAGGTCGTGATTGCATGTAATGAAGCCAAGTTAGGGTTGCGTGTTGTGCAAGACTCCTTTGTTGTAACGTACAACACAAGACATCAATTAAATTAAAAATAATATTTCTCATAAAATCTCAGGGTGTTACAATGCATGAATATGATGCTAGCACTGTTCATTACTATTTGTGGTATTTGACCACTATGACATGATGTTTCATTTTTATGAATCTTCTAAATTTCACACCCTTATAAAATATTTCCCTTATGAATATGAAAATGATAATATACTTATGATATAGTGATGATTATACTCACCCATGTTATATTGAATCATGTCCCATATTCCTCCTCTTACTAGGATTTTATCTCACCCCTTTCATTGATGCATATCCTTAGGTGATTACATATACTAAGGAGAAAATGATATTTTATAAGGATAAATAAGAATGATTTAAATAAGTGCTTATGTTTTAAATGTACAAGTGATGTATGAATCTAATTTTCCCATGAAACTAAACCATCGATTCCTCGATTTGTAAAACTATTAAGTTTTTTATCTTAAAAATGATTTAATAGTCATGTAAACAATGTAGGGTCATTATAATTGAAAAAGACAGAAGAAATTATATTATATAAATATGACCCAAATGGGAAAGTAAATATTGTATTTTCTTGGTCTTGAGGTGTGATTGGTATTTGGAAGTAGCTGATGTATCCATAAGGAAAGAAATAATAAGACTCTCTAGCTAATATTTATATAATTTGATCTTGGAAAGGAAGTGGGTAGTGATCTTTTCATGTTTCAGCATTCATTTTTTGCTAATCTATGTACATACACCATTTTTTGACTAGTGTTGTGACCACCTCTCAATGTTCATTTTTGAAAACGATCATCCCATACTTCTTACAAACTTCATCAATCAGAATAATCGATTCACTATTGAAAATTTGGTAGATATTACCAGCTTAAATAAGATTGGTAATATCTTCCCTAAATACCATAAATAACAGTGGATTGATCCCTCTTTGAGATTTTCTGATTGGTTCATATGTTTTTCTAGATTTATTTGATGCATTCAAAGGGAATGGTTGATTCCAATTATGTCATCTAGGTTCCAACCTAAGGAATTTTTATTTTAATCTAACACATGAACATGTTTGGGATCCTAAAATCTAGTAAGAGTAATAGAGGCAATGAAAATATAAGAGTGATCATAGAAAATGATTTAATAATTTAGGTGTAAAGGTAATGGTTTTAGATTAGTTCCATCCATAATTTATGTTATTGAAAAATTAGTAATAGATGAAGGTATTGTAGTTAGGTTTGATTCATTTTTATCATTATTATACATGGAAGAACATTATATATCATAGGCAAGATGGGATTCCAAAGAGTTTTCAAGATCCTTTAGACTGATGGAGTCTATAAGTTAAAGGTCCACAATAGCTTCTCCATTTATGACTTGTATAATCATGGTGTAAATTTCATAAACTCTTCTATCATTAGAATAAGATGAATATAATGTGATAATATTAAATCGACTCTCATAAGTGACCTCAAAAGTATGGATAGAGAATGTAAAGTGAACTTGTGATGGGTATCATATGGAATGAAAAATATTGAACTTGAGAAATTGCTCACCAAATTTTATGGATAAGATACTTTCATGGACATAAATTTTTGTTCTAGATATCATGAGGAGTGTTCTTCCAAGAATTAGGGGATATTGAGAATAATTTTTCTCACCTTTCATGTTAAGGAAATAGAAATCATCTCTAAGGATAAGATCATTAACCCATACAAGGGCATCCTCAATTATTCCCTCAAGTTTAGGAATTCTTCAATTGGATAATTGGATAAAAAAATTGTTGGGTGCAATGGAACTATTCCAAGAACAGAGAAGATATATTTGGGAATGAAATTTATCAAGTATCTTAGGTCTATTAGTGCAGCATCAAAGTTGGAACTCCCTATTTAGAATGTAACTATAAAGGTCCATTGATATTTTTACTTCATGGTAATAGACTATTGGGTTGAAGCATTTTTTATGTTCCTAATATGTCTCTTATGGGTGCATAATTATTTTATAAAATTTTCATAATTAGAATTTTTTATGGCTTCTAAAATAAAAATATTGAATTCTACACATATAAACATTTCAACTATTTTAGAATCAGGTTGAAATGGATTCTTAGGAATATATATAGAGAGAGGAAAAGGAATTGGGTTCCTTAGTGGAATGTAAGGATGTGAGGAAGTGTATTCATGTTCATTTTATATATTTTTTCTTTTCTTTTTTCATCTCAATATTCAATGGTTCTTTATAGGATCCATCATAGGGTATAGAAAGTTATTATCTCGATCGAAGTGTAATTTCTATTACAATACCCTTGGGGTTAGGCAATGTTTTATATGTGAGTTGGGAAGGATTGTATTATTTGTAATGGCTTAGGTAAGATTCAATCTATCCAATTTTATTTTCATTACTTTTGAGGAAATAATAGCTGATGGACCTAAGATATTCCGCAATTATTTCCCATTTTTTTCTAAGAAGAAGGGGCAGGTCCCACATTTGATTTTAGTTGATTTGGATTATTGGGAAATTAATTAGATTGTGTTGGTAATTATAAAGGATCACTAGGATAGTGGAATCTAGGAGTAGCAAGAGGATGATTTTTTTTGAGGTTTAGGAACATAAGGACAAGGATGCTTAAAGTTACCTCCACTATGATCAAATTGGAATTGGTTTGGATTTTGAGGAGGTAATTTAGGGGATTGGAAGATGGGATTACCATACCTTATGACTGGATGGTATTTTTAGGTTGATTTATAGGTCAGAGATAAGGGATCATAGTGAGGTTGGTCAGAGTTTCTAACAAACTGACCTGGTTGTTAAGGATAGGTGTTCCTATGAGAAAATGCAGTAATGATATCCATTGGTCTAGATAAATCTAATTTATAGTGTTATAATTATGGAAAAGTGTCAGTTTGAAGATCCAGTGAGCTTCATATTCTATAATTTTTGATAGTTCAAGGAAACTATGATTATATAGAATATGAAGTTACGGATTTGGAACCCACCAATAGTTTCCACAAAATATCTATACATTCACTCATCCACTCAATCATCTTGTTAGGATATATGGATCGATTATATTGGACTTATTTTACTTGAGAATGTTCTTTATTATGAAATTTCTATATAATTGTAGCCATGATACTTATGAGATCTCATGCAGTTGTAGATGTTTTTTCAACAAGAGAACTTCCACTTGATTTACTAATGAGATTTATCTCCATATCCACTAAAACCACATTAAATTATTGGATCCATATCTTTTTAGGGATTTAGTGGTGTGTGTAACGCCTCGACCCCAGTTACCCAGAGTCGGTGCATTATTACATAACATTGGCATGATCACAAGAAAGATCAAATCTCGAAAGACCGATTTGGTTTAGTAGCCTTGGAAACACTAGATATATTCATAAGTTTTACATTACATCATAAAATGAAAAACTACTACAACAACATAATGTTTCCACAGTCCACACTATAATCCCCTCATAATATCCCTGCAGTTCATTCATAACTTACATCTTCACATCCTGGGAAAAATAAAACATAGAAAAGGGGTGAGCTCAAATGCCCAGTAAGGATAATAATATAGCGGAACATTAAAAAATAAGCATAAACATTTAAGGCAATGTATAACTAAAACAAAAGCCTTTCAAACTTGAACTTTCAACATAGTATGGCATAAATAAAATGAAATAATTCCATTTACTTATTCACATGGATATTCTACTAATCAAATAATCACATGCAAAATCAATAACCACTTTCATAATGATGGAATGCATAATGATAAACTTTAATTTCTTTTCAAGGACTCGTCCCAAGACCTTGGGGCTAACTGTAACCGGAACCCAACCCAGAGTGCCTCTAATAACAGGACACCAACCCGGAGTGCCTCTAATAACCGGACACCAACCCGGAGTGCCTCTAATAACCGGACACCAACCCGGAGTGCCTCTAATAACCGGACACCAACCCGGAGGGCTTACTTTTACCAGTCCCTAACCTGGTGGGCTTACTTTTACCAGTCCCCAACCTGGAGGGCTTACTTTTACCAGTCCCCAACCTGGAGGGCTTACTTTAACCAGTCCCCAACCTGGAACATACTTGTCCAACACATTCATATGAAGTAAAGGTTGAAATATAACATAAACATTCTTATTGGAACTAGCATACAAAATGTAAATACTTTCACCATAAACTATGAATGGTATAAAAATAGCACATACATAGTCAAACATATCACAAAACCTTCAAAACAATATAGAAGTTTTGTATCATAATAAATCAACTTCAAATAATCTTAAAATCCATCAAAGGATGTTGACATAGATGAAATCAAAATTCTTTTTAAAGAAATATCTACTTTTATTTTGAAATCATTTAAGATCCATATAAAATAAAACATTTTCTTTGAAAATAATCTTATAATCTTGTAAGGGAACCTTTGAAGATTTTATAACAGCGGAAAATAGCCTCACCCGCTGTATAAGTTAAAAAAACATTCTTACCTTAATTCTGTCGAAAAGGTTAAAAAGGACCTTGTTTTGAAAACGACGGAAAGATTCCTTTATAAACCTCTTATAAAAAGTCAAACAAGGGTATAAATGACTTTAAACCATATTCTTGTAAATAATAAATATTTTTTTAAATACATTTCGAAGAAACATGGATGTGGATGATAAAGAAATCCCAGTAGATTATTACGTATAAACAACCTCGGATAATGAAGAGATTGTGAAATAACCCTTACCTTGTACTTTTCCTTGGATGGGGTAGGTTAACCTCCTGTATAATGGTGAAATAATTGTTATTAAATTATACAATTATCATATACATTAATATTATATCATATATGATCTTTTAATATTGATTTGATAATAATATCTTAGTATTATCGTCGTTTCGGGTGTTAACGTACTCGTTTTCTTTTATATGTTTTGTTATATAAGACATGTTTGTAATGGATAGGTTGTATATTATTCATATCCATAATGATATCAAGTCCTTAAACATCATTTTTAAATCATCAAATGATAATTATACTTGAATGGATACGATGGAGAATGAATCTCATCGCGTTCGTGGAGACGGTAGTCCGTACGTACGCACGAGCGACAATATCATTATTTTGATATTAAAATAATATATAAATGGATGGTATATCATATATAAAGAATCATTAACATGTTATATTTATTATTTACATGAGTTACACATCATTATTATACCCATCCAAATAATAATATATTGAATAACAATTACACCACGACATGGAGACGGTAAGCCGTACGTACGCACATATGGTGACATGTTATTCAAAGGGTGGATAGAATACTGAATATGGTTGTACCATATTTATAATAACATCACAGTATATGTAAGATACTGGAGTTATTATTTTAGAATGGTAAGAACAAATAAAGAATAAGTGGAAGAAGAAAGGAACTTGAAAAGGGGTGGTGAAAACATTACCTCTTCTTCGGGTTCTTCCTTTTTATTTGATCAAAAGGGATCCTTAGGTTGGCTTTCTGATCAAAATAAGGCCTCTAGGTTGTAGTGAGGGATGTTGGGAGAGTAGTTGGGCAGAGTTTGGCCGAACCAAAAGGCTTTAAAGGTGTGAAGAAATGAGAAGGAGGAGTGCCCTTTTATAAGAGGGATGAGGGGAACCTTTGGAAAAGCTAGAAATATTAATTTATAATAAATTCATATTCGGTTTCTAATGGCTCCAAAGTTTACTATTCAAAGGGTAAGGTGGGTAGGGGTCGAAAACAACTCAACCAATAGAATTTAGACAGGTTTGGGTACTTATATTAACCTTATCTTTAAGTATTAACTCTAAGTTAATTAGTTTCACTTTTACAATGTCTCTTTGTATTTTTATATTATATGGTTAATAAACTTACCATATACATACAAGAGACCCAAAAGTGGTCCATTAATGATACACCTATCATGATATAAGTCTCTTGGCCGAACCTTAGATTTTTAGGAATTTAATATCAATTAATAATATAATATTTGTTTTAAAAACTCTTTTATGTCAATTTTGACACTATTCATTAGTTGATTTTTGTGAAACTCATAACAGATTGATTACTTCGAAAAAATTCAATTAAATCAATCCTAATATATCATATTATCCTATTAAATTAGTTTAATTCATTAAAAGTTTCATATTATATTTATTTGGGTATTTATAATATCAATTATTTTAATTTTTCACTATTATAGTAATTACTGCATCATCATTGTGTCATAAATAAAATAACTTATTTAATGTCTAAAAATTATAAATAAAATATAATTATGTATTAAATTGTTTTATCTTTCTAATGAATATTTATAATCTAAAATCCAACATATATAACCCTATGTAACAATTGTTTTGTTAAAAGATATATACTTGTGTCATTTTTGTATTCATTTTAACTTAATTAAAATAAAGTGTCCCTATCACCTTCAAGTGGCACCATGGGGTCCCCAAATCGACCCAAAGATGACTATGGTCGAACATGTATCAACCAATAAGGCTAGGACACGTTTTAGGGTAATTTATTATTATTATAATATTATTTTTTAACCCTTATTTACCAGATTTACCCTTAACCATGGTAAATAAAATATTTACCACAGTAATTATTCAAAATGTCTAAAAATAAAAGTTACCTATTTACACAATTTGGAAATCCTGATTCAAAATATGGAATCCATTTTTCTAAATTCAAAACACAGAAGTGGCAGAAATGAATTTAAAATTAATTCCCGCTGTCAAAACAAAAAGCGTGTTTTTAAGAGATAATAACTATCAAAAGATTGACACTTGTTTATGTTCGGTTTAATTGTAAAATTATGTCCAATGACAAACATTAGATTAAATGGTAAAAATATATTCTAAATATAATTTAAAACCACTCAAATTCATAATTTATCAATATTAATTATTTTGATTTAAAAAGTTTTGAATTAAAATTTAGTAATTTTCACTATTCATCAAAATATGAAAGTTATCTGAAAAGTACCAAAATTTCACCTTAGGCTAAATTCGATATTCCGAATCCAGAAATGAAGTCCATTTTAAAATATAAAATATATATAATTTTGAAAAGTAGGTATTACTATTCATAACGGCTAGTTTGATTGGTCGTGGTGTGTGTTAAAACTCAAGGTTGCGTACAACACACGCTACTGTATTATTCAAAGAAAGCGTACCGTGGAAGCTTGGGATGTTTCATTTTAAATTTTTGATGTCCCCATTTAGTCAAAAAGTTTAAAATATTGTATTTAAAAAGGGTTCACTATTAAAATTTGATAAAATTTCAATACTGAAAATGAATTTGTTCTTGCATTATATCTAAGAAACTCATAATATGGATTCTAAAATTATAAGGATTATATAAAGTTTAAAATTTAGATAATACTATTCATAACCTCTTTTGAATGGCTTTTTTTTTGTAAGTCATGGTGTGATTGAACTCGGTGTTGCGTGTAGTGCAAGTTATTGAATTATTTTGAAGAAATAACACACTATGAAATCTTGGGGTGTTACATTCTCCCCTCCTTCAATAAATTGCGTCCTCGCAATTTGAAATTGTTATTCGAAAATAAAAGGTTGAAAGTAGAAAATATGTTTGTGGGAAAACCCACATTGGAAATTGGGTTACTAAAATTTAGTCTTAAAATGAGGAAAAGAGAAATCAAAGGGTCACCACCAAATTATGATCTCGATTAGGAGAACATTGGTGGCAATTAGAGACATATAATTGGAGGGAAAACGTAAATATTTATAGGTAGTGATTGAGGTCATCAATCACAAACAAGTGTAAAATTGAAGTCCTTAAATTCATCAATCTATGATGATTTGAAATACCATCGGTTCAACAAAACATAGGGTATTAGGATAACACATTTTTGATGTTTCAAAATATCTTAGTTGAAATCCCACATCGAAAAATGAATTAATGAGGCCTCTATTTAAAATAAAGAGTCGAAAGTATGAAGATTACCGAAAATAACACATACTAGGGTTCCACGTAGGAAAATATGGATATGGAAGAAAAATCTAACCATCAATTATCTGATGGAGAGTGGTAGAGAACATGGCTATGAAAAGGCCAACAATCCCAAAGCTATAAATTAGTGACGATTTAAGGTACCATCTAGGAAAACATTTTTGTTCTAAGTTTCTTTTCTTAATGTTGAGGAATTTATTTATGAGATTGGCTAAGATCATAAGGAGATATACTTACTTTATAATTAGAGTTTTATCCATTAATAAATTTCTACCACAAACTCATCTTTCACTCTAAAAGATAATAGAATGTAAAAAAAATTCTATTTACACTATTCGTATAGGGTTCTAAAATAAACGAATTTATAATTAATCTACATGATATTTTAATAAAAACTACATTATTTAATCCAGGACATCTCATGGGCTAGTGGTAGGTGATACATCCTTGTCGCCCTTCGGTTGCGGGTTCAAGTCTCGCAGCCTTGCCGGACGCGACAGGTTGCCGCCCGACCTCCGGGTTGTCCTTTTATGGAAATCCAAAATAATCCAAACTAGAACTATCCAAAATACTTCTGTCCAAACTCATAGTCTAACATTTATAAGGAAGGTAAACATAATATAGATCCTTTTTACCCCGTAATAGCATATGAATACCTTCATCATGTATTACCATATTCCTTATTGATTACATTCATGCTCCCTTATTCCATATAGAATGCTGGATATACTTCATTAATCCAAAAATGTGTTAAACCCCAACAATGATGGAATATACAAATCATTAATCAGTTCCAAGGTAGTCAAGAATATCCAATATAATTTATCCAAAACAATCACATATTATTCCAAAATTACTACCTCAGTATCAGAACTATATTATGATTTATCATTCTCTCAACCATATATTTTCCAAAAATTTATCCTGCTATTGAGTCACTTTTCTTTATTCCACACAATCTCAAGTCCTTAATGAAATAGTACTGCAGTACAATCCTTATATACTCCATAATTATTATAACAAGTACATTGTTGATACAACACTCAATTGACATAATCAACATAAGAACTCTAATCATTCCTCTTCATCTGTGGTAGTATCATAACTTGATTATTATCCAATAACATCATTTGTAGCATAGTCTGATGACTGGGACATAGGTTTGCGTAGTGTCCAAACTCCTTGCAAATGAAGCATTGTACATTTGAAACCATTTTCTTACCCTTGCAGTCACGTACTTTGTTCCCTTTTCCTCCACACTTATAACAAACTCCCATTCCTTTCAGGCAAGTTCCAGGGTGTTTCTTTCCACAGTTACCACATATGGGAAAATTCTTCTTCTCCCTCTTCCCTTTATCCATCTTTCTCTCTTCCATCATTTTCTTCGCTTGCTTCCCTTCAAAGCCATAGGACTCAGTAAACTCTTTACTTATCTTATCAACACATGATATTATTTCTTTATATGATGATAATACATGGGAGACTATTTCTCTTATAAATTCTAGCTTAAGACCATGAAAGATATGATCCTTCCTTCTCTTTGGATCATGTGCATTTCTGGAGTTCTCATTCCTTCTACTGAGCGCCATTTCTAAACAATGGCATACACTAGATCAGTTTATGAATCAAAATACATAATCCCATACTTATAAAACACTTAACATAAATTGTACTATTTATGGATATAATCCATAATCATAAAAATGTCTCCTTTGAGGATGTATATACTTATAAACCCTTCATAATGGTTTGTAATGAAAATGAGAATTATCCTAAGCATATCCCCTGGGAGTGTCGTAACCAAGAGTGCAGCAAGGCCCGTTGTCGTGCACCAGTTCCCGTTCGAGTTTAATGAAAGTGAAGTCTTATTGATTTTTTTTGAAATGGTTTGTTTGGAATGGTTTTGGAATACAAGTTTTTTGTGAGTTCAGGTTTGATGTGCCCCTGATTAAGGGACATGTACCTGTGGGGTATAAGGTACGAGACCCTGGATCGAGGGTGTGTGTCATTGGGATAGAAGGTGAATGGAAAAGAAATCTTTCATGTGTAGAGAACTGTCATGAAATCATGAATGTGTGGGTTTGTTTTAAACCATGGAAAGGGTATTCCAAAAGAGAATGTAAAATGATTTAAATAAATGTTTATACACTTTCCTTTGAAAATAGTGTATTGTGAATTTTGTATATATTTTGATATAAGATATTTTAAAAACTATACTATCTAATATTATAACATGTTCTATCCTAGTGGAACGATTAGGGAAGTCATTAGGGGAAAATATAATGAGTTTTAGTACTGACCCCTAGTTTGGCAGTTTGGTTCTTTGGTGGAGTTAGATCTTGATGTATGCAGATCTTTGGAGTGATATGGTTTTCTTTTAGTTTTATTAGTTTTTCTTCCAGGATTACTTTGACATTGGGTTGTATTCTATTGTTATAAAATTTTGTTGGTTTTGATATGAATGAAAGTTTTTAGTTGCCTTTCATTTTTATCATTCATCAGGTAGTTTTTTATCTGGTTATGGTTTTTGGTTGGTTGTTTATCCTAAAAGAGAAAATCATCCCCCAAATTATAAATGAATCCCTCGAAATTTATTTCCCACATTTGGAATCTTGGGGATTTCAATTAAGTCCAAGTAACATCTCACCGCCCTCTCAGGACAATGAGAAAGGGCATGACGTTACATGAATCTTCTTTTTTATTTTACAAATGAGATATTTGTTAACCTTTTTACAATAGTGTGAAAGAAATGGTTTTTAATTATACGACATGAAAGGAATTAACTACCATCATAACCAATTAATTATTTTAATATTTTTTTTATAAATTTCATGGTTATTTTTAAATAAAACTTTTTCTATAATATTTTTTGAATTTTTATATTTTTTAGAAGTTATTTCAAAGAGAGAAGGGTATTTTACTCAAGAAATATTCCTTGTAATATTTAAAATACATTTTAATCAATGATGAAAACCTTTGAGGATATAGATTGATTACACATTATATATATATATATATATCACATATAATACTAGCTTATTGTCCCTTTATTTAATGGGGAAATACATGTGTTATGTTTATCTCTCAAATTACACCTTTAAGAAATCACTTCTTATTGTGATATGATGAAAAATTATGAAATACATTTTCTTTTCATGGATAATTCTTCTGATTACACTTTATGATTAATTTCACTATGTAGAACACATATGCATGTTCAGAATATGAAAGTTACTGGTGGGTTGAAATTATATAGACCTCTAATGAAATGGATAATTTTTTAGTCTCAGGAGATGTTATATATGGGATTAGGGAGTAAACCTAATCTATTATGGGACTTTATCCACCATGTTATGTGGTCTCAATTGTTAACCTTTTCTTATGTTTATGTCATGTTTTATGTTTCGTCCACATTTCCAACATGTCTACGATCTTATGATACCATGTTCATTATGTTATTCTATATTGTGATTACTCACGAGCCTTCTATTTTATGATACCATGTTATACCCGTGAATCACATGATATGTTGCCTTATGATGATTTTTCCCTCATTAGGTTTTTTAGATCACCCCTTTCTATATGTATATTCCCATGTTATTCTATGTAGTTTATAAGATCAAATTTATTTAGAATATTACTAAGGAGAGTAAAAATAAATATGTCATGTTTTATTCTTCTTTTGATGTAATATGAACCTAGTATTCTAAAGTCCCCAATCCTTTTCAATCCTTGTTTTTATTAATGTATATTTATTCAAAAATCATGCCATAATATGTTTATGAAGTATGGGGTGTCTATATGTATTCTTTAAATCCATGGATTTCTAGGGATGCATGGTTATATTAATTTTATGGAATATTATACCACTTTCTTAAATGATTTTGTTGGAAACTTGATCAATCCTCCATATAAGATATCATTTAAGGCAATGTTTCATATGATGAAACATGAGGGAGGTGTTTTATTAATATATGAAAAGCATGAAATAGTTGTGTAATTAACTCAGACATTCTAAACAAATGCGTTAATGCTAGAATGACATAAAAGCATACTCAGGTGTATTTAATGACACTTATATATGATAAAAATTGTGATAAGTGGTTCTTAATGCTTGATCCAAACTCAATGAAACCCGAATCTCACTTAATTATTCTCATTTTTTTCAAAGCACTATCAACTCATGGAAAAAGGATGGATCCCATCGGAATGTAGAATTATTCATTCGACCCATGGATACCTCTTAAAGAGGGACATATTTTGGATACTACTCAATGATATATATCACACAAATGTGATGTAATTTGAAAATGTAGTAGGTGATTATTCAGTGAATTATATGTGTTTATAGTATTATTCATTTTAGTTTAAGAATGTTTCTAATATTTTTTACATGGGTGATTTTGGAAAAGGGATAAATATCTTTGGCATCTTCTAATAATTGGTATTATACCCCAATGAATCCTTTTAGGGGTATCATAGTGATCCCATGCTTTAGATTTATGAAATATTTCTTGGAATGAATAATATAATACAAAATATATGATTTTAATACATTGGTTGATATTTTTCTTAAAATGGACTACAATTATGCAAAAGCGTCATGCGCAAGGGTCACCCCAAATTTCTCTTACATAGAATCATTTTGCATAAGGGTCATCATGGATTACCATTTCACAAAATCATTTTTCATAAGTTTCCCCTTGATTTAATCTAATTTAAAGCAATGTAAATAATCCTAATGATGATTAAACATTATATAGAAGAGTCTACGTAAGGGTCATCCCACTTTACCCTTATGTAGAATGGTCTACGTATGGTATATTCTGAATCTCCCTTACATAGAGTTATATATGTAAGGGTCATCAATGCTTACCATTATATAGAGTATTCAATGTAATGGTTATCCTTACTTTCCTATATATACAAGGGTTTTTACCTCTACACATGATACATCTACTTTGTATGGGTAAACTAAAAAGTTTAATCTTTTTATTATGTTTTATTATGATTTTTTAATTATTTATAAATCATAATTAATGGTATTTTAAGAATAATATTATTTATAAATGTTTTATTTATTAAGTAATTATAATTTATTCACAAATAAGAGTATATAAATTTTTATGATAAATTTATTATTAAATATTCCATAAATATTAATTATTAATATTTAGAATAGTTATTAAAAAATTATATTCTATATATTATGATCTAAGAATAAAATGTTTACTTATAAATCATAAGGGTTAATTTATAAAGAATTATAAAATTGATAAATAATGCCAAAATATAAAATTTTTATATTAAAATTATGAATCGTTCTTAATTAATAAATTTCAATTCATCCAATTTAAAATCCTTATTTAAAAAAAATTCAAACCACATAAAAAGTGTATTTATTATTGATATGTTAAATTTTTATATAATTAAAAGTATATGATATTTAGATAATTAAAAAATTTTACATAATATTAATTAGGTTATAAAGTTGTTTATAATTAATAAAATATCACATATTTTTAAAAACATTCCAAAAAATGAATAATTAAAAGGAGTTCATATTAAAATGAATATAATTTTTTTTCAAAATCATTGAACGGTCATAATGATAATCACAATTATTAAATGTTCATTATTAACATTGGTTTATGAGTTGTTCATAAATGGTTATCTCATATTTAAATATTTTAATTTTTCATTTATTCAAAAGGTTATTACCTATTTCCTTCATAGTTATAAACTATTTATATTACGAGTCATGAATGCAATAGTTTAAATGTTAAATTGATTATAGGAAATAGAGATTTGTAATACATGCCAGGTATGAAAATGAATTTAATTCTCATTTACCTTAACCTCAGTTTTTAATTATAGTTATGATCTTATGCATAGTTATTGAATATAGTTTTATCATATTAGGTGTTAGAGATATCCTGAAAATAATTTTCTCTTTGGTATAATATCCCATAGTATAGGTATTTGAGGATGAAATACCTACAAATTGGAGTCTTGTTCCTTTTTTAGAAAAGTGAATGAGGTTAGCTATCTGTGATGCTAGGAATATTCATGTGGATATTTTCAATTTTATTTAACTATATGACTTTAAATGAAAACTCAATGTACCTTATGCATATGGTTCACTTGGATTTTGTAAATATACCTAAATTCTATTTCATGGGTTTATGACACAAACTGGAGGGTTGTGTAAAGAGTTACACATCAACATGGTTTGAATATATTCATTTTGTGGAGGGAATATGATTCCAAACTAAAACACTAAAAGAATTTATACACAAAGTTAATTACATGAGATAATATGATGAGTTTAAAAACCCTTCAAATATATGTGATATTACTTCTAAAGATTCAATTTTTAATATAATGGTCAACTAACTATGTTGGTTCATGCCATATCTCAGTTCCCCTAGATTATATTTTGTATGGAAATAAAGTAAAAAGTGACTCTAGGTTGCCCTACAAGGAAGTTTAATTCCATAGTCAGCTACCACTGTATTATCAAAAGTTAACTAATTATTTTTGTTTTCATTGGGTTAAACTAGTTGGGAAACCCTAATAGTTAGGATACTAGAGGAATGGAGTTGACATTATTCATATGATAATTTTAAAGAAGAGGCATATTCCCAACTATCCAAGAGTCATATATGATATAATTGGGATTATTAACAATCTAAATAATCATGTGGTGAGATGAATTCCCTATCAGAATCATTTGCTTAGTGAAATATGGATCACCTCCCACTAATGGATATTATGGATTTAAAAGGGGTAATCATTTGAGTTGGAGACCATTTAATAAAATTCCTTATTAAATAGTTAATAAAAAATGATACTTATCTGATAAAATCTTCCATTGTACATTACTAACTACATCATCATCAAAATAAAAATTTTTATTAACCCCAAAAAGAATAATATTAATGTAATATAATCCTAATATTGGTAAATTATAAAATATTCTTAAGATATATTTTTTACTTTAATTGTTCTTAATGTACAAGAAATATTCTATGTATTTTAGAAATACATACAACAGAGTAATCAAGTGTTGATGTTTCTCAACATATAAATCTTGTCGCTTACTAAAGCAAATAATGACCCACTTAAGGTTTCAAAAGAATTAGATGAAAAATGACAAGATGAATATTATCCTCCATGTATATTCTCAATATGATTAGGTACACCAATAATTTAAGTAATTTTAATCCCATATACTCTATATGATTTGGTATTCCAAATGATATTCAATATTACTAAATTGGTTAATGCCCTGGTGAGTCTAATGGTTTCCTTTAATATTTATTGGTTATATAATTAAACTAAATTATTATGAATAATATATGATATAAACTGCATGATGTTAAAGTGTTGTAAATATAAAAATTGATTGAAAGGGAAAAAACTGTGGAATAGAGCTCGATGTAATGGGGGAAAAGAAGTTGATGCATTGATAACTCAGATGCTTCAATCTTGGATGAACTTGTCATAATATAATGAGATGGATGTTTTTAATACACACGAATTATGTTTTTTTAATTATAAAAAACACTTTAAAGGGAGATTAAAATGCCTTTTCAAATTTGATAATTCATTCTATTTTCATTTAGGGAACTATTCCAAAAATGTGAATGATTTTAAGGAAATTTTAATCTATATTCTCAATGTTTTGAGAATCGATGAACATAGAATATAATTTTTTTGTTCTAAGTTCTGCATGTTCACTACAAGTGGGTAAAATTTCAAACGAGAAGTGGAGAAGTTTGTAGAGAATTTTAATAATGTTTTTTAAAGAAGTCATTAATGATAATTGAAACCTATGGTATTTAGAAAAAATAAATAATAATTCCATATGATCGATTATTTAGATACCTAAAGTAGTTTTATGAAACTATATAGAATTTCTATGTCATGTATAGGGGTTATAGAAATAACTTCTTTAAATAAGAAGTGTACATGATACCAAATATATATTTTACAAGTGTTTTAAATATAAAAGATTTCAAAAGCAAGGGAATAATTTATAGAGATTTTACTTTTCATTGAAATGATGAAGAAAAGAGTTTCTACAAAAAATATTTAAATGTAAATTTTCTTATCAAGATCAAATTAATCTAAGTAAATGATGTGTATCTTCTTCTTATTTATCTTATATGATAAGGTAAGTTGTTATGAAAATCAGGAGATGACTAATTATTTACAATTTTTTTATGATTAATAAAAATATATAACAGAATTTTTAAAATGAGACAAGTATACATGTGTTTATCGTGGATATAATGTTTATCCATTTCTTTGTTAAAATATTATTGAATGTAATTCCTACACATCTATGGTATGTTTTAATAAATTTTATATTTTCAAAGGAAAAGAATCCTAAAACATAGAATAAAATATATTTTTTGGGGTATATAATTTATTTTTTTACATATTCATACTAAGAGTAAATAAGTGATATTTCCTAACACAAAATGATTTATATTTAATAAAAAGATATTCTGAAAGAATATTATATTTAAGAAGCTATTGAGAGTTTTTTTGTAATTAGAGAAGTTAAATTTATAAAAATATTGGATTTTAATGGTATAAGATTAAAGTTATTTTCACTTAATTTCCTAAAATAGTTTAAAATGTATTATGTTTAATAATAATTTAAAAATTTACATATAGTTGTTGTAAATAAGGGAACATCACTATTTACTATAGAATTGTATTAGTAAAATTAGAAAATGAATTTCTATTGAATCCATAAAATAGTTTATGGTATGTGGAAAAATAAAAAAAAGAGTTACATTAGTTACCATAAAAAATGTCAATTTATCCTTAAAGGGTTTAGAATATGTTGGAAAAGTAATAATATAAATAGTTACATTATTTGAAAAAAAAATCTTGGAATTTTTTTGATGGAAACTATTTCAAGTATGATGATGATGCCCTTAGAAATAATTACAAGTAGACAAATAAATGACATCATAATGTTTAATGTTATGAATTCAAGTTGATTATGTTTAAAGAGTTGAAAATTTAGGAATATGATCCCTTAATCTCACCATTATACAAATTATTGTTATTAATATATTTTACTCACTAAAGAGTTAGTGGGAGAGTTTTAACAGACGGTATTACAGAAATGGGACATTAATTACTTATGATGTGATGAATTAACCAAAACCCAAAAGTACAGTATACTTAATGATGATTTGGGGTTTTATCATATATGATATGGTATGTAGGTTCTTATGTTGGGTTTATTAAATATTCTTAAAATAGTTTTTATAAAATGTATCATATTAAATGAAATATCCAGTTTACCATTCTTTTATGTTGGCTGCATAAATGTTTGTATATATATATATTCTTTGAAGTGTAATGATAATTGACCGCTCAAAGTGTGACTATGAGTTATCCCTAAATAATGTTCATAATGGATTATTATTGGTTGTGATGAAGTGTAAATGTTAAAATGAGTAATATTCCTAAATAGAGATACGAAATATGCTCATTTAGAACAAAATAAAGAATAATTTTTTTTTGTGCATTGGATGACCCATGAAGTAACCACACAGAGTTCCAAATAGATGTCATTGGTATACTAAGGGTACATGGATTATATTTGAGTCCCCACTATTTGATGTTGGAGAGATACCTAACATGAAAACATTAAAACTATGATACCCAATTTTTTTAAGTATACATATTGAATTAGAAAATAATGTGGTGGTTAGGTATGTTGCAAATCATTTCATTGGTTGGAACTTGACTAAGACAATATTTTTCCTCTCTTATGGTGAGTATGATATTTGGACCCTTGATTGAGATAGATTTAGATAGTGTACATAAACACCTAGGTTAAATATATATATACACATATATATATATATATATTGATAAGGGAAATGTGATGTGATTATTCATAGGGGTAAATGACAGGTGATGTATTCACAAATCGGTTCACTTTATACTTTGAGAATTAAGAACGTTCGAGTTAGATTTATGGGATTGACAAACTCTATGTTTCATGGTCACCTAATATCATAGAAAGAAAGAAAATATGAGAATGCATATTTTCATATGACACCGATTAATAGAAACTTGTATATTGATACATGTGTTTGATAAAGATCACACATGATCCAATTATTGATTAAGAGGCATTTCCTCAATTCTAGAGGCCATTATTTTCTTACATTTATGAACATGAATATTTATATTTGTTTTTAACTCTATAAATTCCCCAAGGGTGAAATTTTTTGGTTAACTGAATGTTGATTTAGATTGAATTAGAGAGTTCTATAATACTACTGTAGTATTAATCCAAAAGGTGTTTTTGATGGGCATTAACAAGGTATTACATATAATGTTAAAAAAGGTGAAGCTAATTATAAATTTCCAATAATTTTTTGGAAAATATCTAAAAGGAGTTTTAGAAATGATTTTACAATTTATTGAATATGGTACAACATAAGTGAAAATGGAACAAAGTTTGTGAGGATTTAATGTAAGTGAGATATTGTTGGAGATATATTCCCTAAAGCCATATCCTACATGTGATTCATGGTTATATATTAATTACATGAAATATTTTTCCAATTCCTTTAACGATGTGGCTTGACACTCAATAAACCCTCCACCTAATCTATTATTTAAGAAACTATTTCATAATATGTAATATAAGGGAGGTGTTTCATTCATATATGTGTTGCATGAAATGGTAGTGGAATTAAATCATGTGTTATGAATGCATGAGTAAATGCAAGGAGCAACCTCAAGGTCTATTTAAATCCAGTTCTATATGATGGTAGTAACAAGAGGTGGTTCTTGATGCTTGGATGAAACTATATGCAACCCGAAGCTCTCTTCACCATTCTTATTTATTTTTAAGTAACTAACATTCCATGTTGGAATGATGGATCCTATATGAATGTTGGAAGAATAGTTCATCCTATAGAAACCTCTGGAGGTCGAACATATTTTTTCTTCATCTCAATGATATTTCCCAAACCCACATGATGTTATTTAAATATGTAGTAGTGGCTTCTTCGGTAAATGGTATACATTTACAATATTTGTTCATTTCAGTTTATGTGTGTTTTTAATATTTATTTTAGGGGTGATCTTGGGAAAGGGATAAAGTCAGTTCTTGATGTTCCAATACTATTCCTAGACCCAAATAGATCTTTTCATATATATTTATGTGTATGTATAGATATGTGTATCGATGTATGTTTATGTATGTGTATGTGTATGTATGTACGTGTATATGTCTATATGTGTATGTGTATGTGTATGTGTATGTGTATGTGTATGTGTATGAGTATGTGTGTGTGTATGTGTATGTGTATGTGTATGTGTATTTCTATGTGTATGTGTATGTGTATGTCTATGTGTATGTGTATGTGTATGTGTATGTGTATGTGTATGTGTATGTGTATGTGTATGTGTATGTGTATGTGTATGTGTATGTGTATGTGTATGTGTATGTGTATGTGTATGTGTATGTGTATGTGTATGTGTATGTGTATGTGTATGTGTATGTGTATGTGTATGTGTATGTGTATGTGTATGTGTATGTGTATGTGTATGTGTATGTTTATGCCTATGTGTATCTGTATGTGTATGTGTATGTGTATGTGTATGTGTATGTTTATGTGTATTTATATGTATATGTGTATGTGTATGTATATGTGTATGTTTATGTCTATATGTCTGTGTATGAGTATGTGTATGTTTATGTATGTATGTGTATGTGTATGTATGTGTATGTAAGCATGTGTATGTGTATGTGTATGTATTTTTACGTGTATGTATGTGTATATATATGTAAATGTATATATGTGTATATGTATGTATGTAGACGTATTTGAATATATGTGTATTTGTGTGTATGTATGTGTAAGTTTGTGTATGGGTATGTATGTGCATGTGTATGTTTGTGAATGTTTTCATATGTATATGAATATGTCATTCAATATTAGGAAAATTCATTAGGTTTTTCATGTTCACACACATAATTATAGTATATATATAAATATTTATCTATACATTTACATACACACAATCGTACACATTTTTTTATGAATAATAATATAAATATATATTATATATATGTGTGTGTATATGTGGTGTCACTAGTAGAAAAATGTTTTTCACATTAGTTTTTATTTAATTTCAAAATAATATTTTAACCAGTTTTTTTCACTGATGTTAAAAGTATGCTATTCAACATCAAATTTTATAAACCGACATCCAAAAGTAAAATGTTGACCCTTCAACATCGATGTTTTGGAAAATTGATGTTGAAAGTCCCATTCAATATGGTTTTAATGCTTGTTTTTGATAAAAATTGATGTTAAGAGTTATCATAGTACCGTCCCGACCCAGGATCAAATCCGGGCAGGGGCGAATTTCCTAGGTACTGTAGTAGCGGCAGCACTGTAGCGGCGGAGGGACTGTAGCAGATACTATAGTGGTGGTGGTACTGTAGCAGGGACTGTAACAACGCGGGTACTGTAGCAGTACTGTTCACCGAGGGGTCCTTTGGGCCATTCAAATGGGATTTCATGCCTTGTATTCAGGCCACTTGGCCTTGGGCCTTCGAGCTATGTAATGGGTCTCCCTCTACCCAGTCTAAAGAGGTCTTTGCTTTCAAATAATAAATTGAGGCTTCGGCCCCAACCTTTTTTAAAAAATAGTACCGTCCCGACCCCAGATAGCTCGGAGTCAGTGTTTTCTATCAATTAAATTATAATGATTACATGGAATTAAATCCTGAATGATTGAGAGTTTGGTAGTCTTGGTAAACTAGATACATACATGAGTCTTGTATTACAAATTAATACACAAATTACAATATAATTTTTTTAAATAATCACTTTGAGGCCAATAACTTCCATCTAGTGTATCGCTACATATGTTTCATAGTATTCTCTTGGATTTCCAAGGAAATGAAACGGAATAAGGGTCATCTCAAATGCTCAGTAAGGGTAAAGTATAGCGGATGAAATAATAAATCAATAAGAATAGTCAATATGGGAAGGTAAATAACTGAACACACATTCCATGTAATCAACAAAATGAATGGAATTACTTAAACAATATGGAAAGGTAATAAATTGAAACACATTCCACTCAAATAACTATATAAGAAAAAATAAATATGGCATGGTAAGAAATAGAAACACATACCATTTAATAAATAAATTGAAAATTAAATATATGCATTGATATATCGAGACCAAATCTCAAGGATGAATAATAATTGAAACTATATGAGGGAAGTGATAAACTATTGGAAACCAAGTTTCCCAGGTACAAGGAACCAACACCATCAAAACCCTTCAAAAGGTAGTTTATGATATTGGGTAAAAACCCATCTAAAGTAGTTAGCCATCTAACTCATCCCTTGAGACTACAGACGCATCAAGGGGATTTTATTTAGTGGTCCCCAACCCATATGGCTTGCCATAAACAGTCCCCAACCCATGTGTTTCATGTATAAATAATTACTCATATATTTAATAAATAATGTTCCTTATCAAAATGTATCTATATTGAATATGAAATACTAATTTATCAATAATTTCCCAGTTAATCAAATGACTAAAAAGTGAACAGCATTTGTGAAATGATATACTGGTTAAGAAATAATAATATCTATTGTGTGAGAATATGGAAATTCAAGGAAATTTAGAAAGAAAAATTATTACAATAACACTGCTATTTCAAGAGAAAGTTATCATTAACAAAAGTAAGTGAGATTTCAAAGATATTCATTAAGAATATTTTTGAGGAAAATAATCATTAAACATTCCAAAGTGTCCCATACCACTTGGAAACATTTTAAATCATAAGACTCATGAAGGAATAACATTAAATAGATATATTAAAGAACACAAATATAAAAGGATTAATGATATAATATATTAAAGGGGTTAGTAGATACACTAGAAAAAACAAGTAAGTTGTGAACATGAAATTTATCTCACAAATTTAGATAGAGTAATGAAAATCCCTTAACTTGTGTTTAATTTTAGGTGAACATTATTTAAATTCATGTATAATAACCATATATTAAATATTTTATTTATTTATAACCCTTTTCATGTTTATTATTACTTTTATTTCACTTATTACCATGTTGCATACAATTACATAAACAATTATGTTTGCATAGGTTGTTATGACCAAATTCGGTTTATGTGTCAAAAACAACTTTGGTTGGTAAATTATAGTCAAAGGGGTCATTATATAACATTTACAGAATAATAATCAGGAAAAAATTATCATATTTATACATCAATAATACTTTTTAAACCAATCATTAATTATGGTTATGAAAAATAAATTAGTGTAATAATCATGGAGACGGTAGGCCGTACATATGCATGAGTAACGTTCCCATTTTTCAACGATCGATATAGAAAGAAGGTAAGTAACAAAATATCTTTCTTGATTTATAATTATATCATAAATAAACTATTATTTAATCATATATTATTATATATATAATTCTTATGATGTAAAATTAGTCTCATTATTTCGAGGAGGCGGTAGTCCACACGTCCACGAACAACATTATCAGTTTTTAAGTGTGTGAAAGGGTAATAAAGAAAATGGTATATATTATATTTAAATAATGGTAATTATTTAATTAATATAATATAGAGGTTTTTTATGTAACATATTTTTAATTAAATCCATCCTTTATATTTTTCATGTACAATGTGAATGAATCACATCGCTTTGAGGCGGTGGTATTCAGCACTTCCACAAATGATGTTATAAAATTTATACAAAATGGAAAGTATAAAGGTATGTGTTTTAAGATATTTATAGAAGAATAAATACATAATAAATATAATATATAGCATATATAAAAAATGTTTCCATCGTAATGGATTCCATGATAGGTGGTAAAAGAAAACTTATCAATCATCATTTCGTGAGGTAGTAGATCACCGTACACAAAAACAATTTGTTTGTTACCCATTAGATGGAAGTGTGTGTAATTTTAGGCTGATCACTTAGAATAAAAACATAATAGTATATATATTATACATGTTTTTTTATAAAATAATATAATAGTAATATTTTATGTGGCCGGGAATAGAAATTAAACTAAAGAGCTTAAGGAAAGACGTTACCTCTTAATCAAGTGACTTCTTTTGGTTTATACCAAAGGGCTTCCTTGGAAGGATTATTGACCAAAGGAAGGCATCAAGGTAGAGGGGAGGGATGTTGTGAATTTAATTGGGTATATATTGGATGAAACTATGTGGTTTGATGTGTGCGAGTAATGTGTAGAAGTGGTGGACTTTTATAGTGGAGGAGGAGAGACACTCTTGTAATATTTTGAAAAAGGGATTCCTACCTCATTTTTCATGTTGCAAGTGGATCCAATGATGGAGAAAATTCGATCCAAGAGAGTACAGGTTATATATATGGACATAAAATAGTTCTTATAAATTTATATAGGTCATTTTTTTCCTAAATGTTATGGTTTAGTCCCTTATTAATCTTAATTTAACATTAATCATTGTAATTAATTTTAATCACTTTCACTAATATTTTTTGTAAAAAAACAAAGTTGGTATTATTATAAATTATAAATTATTATGATTCCAAATATGGAATCCATTTTTTATAAATTCAAATCACATAAGTGATAGAAATGTATTTAAATTTAATCATGTAGTCAGGACGACAATTCCGTTTTTAATGTTAAAACGCCCAAAAGTTTTCCTTGTTTTTATAATCATTTTCAAAGTGAAATTGATTCCAATGAAATAAATTATATTAATTGATAAATATATGATATAATAAAACTTTAAAACCAATTATAATTATAATTTATCCTTATAAATAAATTATATTAAAAAATAGTTTCAAACTAAAATTCAATATTTTCACTATTCATTAAAAAATAACATGATTCCAAAAAATATCAAAAAATCACCCTAACATTATTTTAATGTTTAAATCAAAAATATATATTTTATTTTGTCATATTAAATCAATTAAAGTGTCAAAATGTATATTTAAAATGGGTTCATCATTAAAAGGCGGTAAAATTACCTTTATAAATATATAGGTTTTTGTGAGTGAAATTGGGTTTGTTATTATCTTATGCCTGTCAATCATAATGGATAAATATTAAAAATAACATATATATTTAATTAAAACCATTCAATGAATCTACGTAGTTATAATTATTAAGAAAAAAATTCTTTGGAAGAATAAAAATTAAAATAATTATTTTTTTATATCTAATTGGTTCTTATTTCCATTTCTCATTAATTGGTAACCAATGAATTCATTTTATATTTATATAAATCATAAAGTTTTATAAGTTTGTTAATACTATTCATAACTACTAACATAATGGATAAATTATATCGTATCATATTAAATAATAAAATTTTAATAATATATTATTATTTGGTGAAACTCGACCCTACGTGTAAAGCAAGCTATCGAGGAAGGTTGCTCTTGTGTGTAATATAAGATATCAAGGAAGATTGGTCTTGCATACAATGAAAGATAACTTAGTTCTGTGTTCATTAAAAGATATAAATTATATTATATTTATTTAATATTGTAATGTTTGAGGTTAATATATTCCCCTTTTACACTTGGTGTTGTGTCTCATAAACACTATTGGATTAATGGATACACTTTAGAATTTTGGGGTGTTACTATAGTGGAATGTTTTTAATGTCAATTATTTAGTAAGTTATGTTAAAATACTACTTTTTATTTTGGTTCACGAAAAAACAACATTAAAATCTAGGTAGAATCCTTTTAATGGCGGGTTTTTTCAATAACTGATGTTAAAAGTCACTTTTTATGTCTGTTTTTAAAAAAATGACATTAACAATGTTTACCAAGTTTTAGTTGATTTAATGAGATTATACAGGACTGCTCATGGAGTTGAAATAGAGTTATGGATCAATATTTATGGCTTTCCAGAGTTTTAATTCTCTATGTCTTGATAGATCAGACTCATTTTAAATAAAAAATGAGAAACATAAACTCAAAATTATTGAAACCAAATGAAAAATTCTTAACACTCCAATCTAATTTCAATGATTTTAGAAGTTTCATTTGAATCAATATGTTTTTTATCATCATTTATATTCTTTTATGTAATAAGTAATGCGTGCAATGGAAACTGTGATCATCAAGGAATTTTGAACCTCAGTTAGAAAATCTCATGCATTTGTTTTATATTCATAAATCGATCAGAATAAGGCTTCACCATTTTAATAAAAATTATCAAGATTTATATTAATGAAAGTAAACAATAATAAATAAATTAAATGATTATAATAGATACCATGGTCAAATTGTTGATTGGAGACATGTTAAAAAATTCATTGGATCGAAGAGGTCGAAAATGTTGAAAGAAAGAGAATATTGATTTATATATAGTATACAAATATATTTTTAGTGGAATTTTATTAAAATTTTGGAAGGATTGTAAAAATTAAAACATGTGTTGTGAATACAATTGAGACATAGATCCCACATATTTGAAATTTTACTTTTAATATTGGGTAAATACATAACTAAAGTTAAAAACATTCATGTATCATAGTTTTAGTGTCTTTTTTTAAAATTGATGTTAAAGGATATCCAAATCACTTTTAATATCAGTTTTTTAATAATTGATGTTAAAAGTAATTTTTAATGTTGGTTCATGAAAAAAATCATTAAAAGTCCACATAGAAGACTTTTAACATCTATTTTTATCAATAACCAATGTTAAAAAAAACGTTTGATGTCGTTTTTTCAAAAATCCATTGTTGAAAATGTTGAATAAGTTTTAGTTAATTTATTGAGATTATATTTTACTAGTTGTATAGATCAAAAAAAGTTACGAATCAGAAGTAATGTTCATTAGTAGTTGGACTTCTTTAAGACTTCTCTTAGAGATCTTCAACTTTATACATTCTAAACTATTAATCTATTAGTCTATTGTAGCTCCATGACCAGTCAAATAAAATCTTGAGAAATCAAATAAATATTTATCAACATTTTCAACATTTATTTTCTAAAAAACCATTGTCATAAGTGACATTTAATGCCGTTTCATGAAAAAATGATGTTACAGGTCCTCATAAAATATATTTAATGTTATTTTTTTCAAGAACTGACATTAAAAACAACATTTGATATTGGTTTTTCACTAAACTCACATTAAAAATGTTGGAAAACAAGTTGTTCATTTTCCAAGTTTGGTTTGACTGGTCATGGAGCTGAAATGGAGTTATGGATCAAAAGTTATAGCCTTTAAAAGTTAGACTTCTCTTAGAGGAGTTTAACTTATGATGTTCATAATTTATGATCTGTAATTCCATTTGAACTCCATGACTTGTCAAATTGAATCTTTGGAAATGGAATATATCTTGTTCAGCTTTTTTAACATCGGTTTTCTGAAGAAGAAAAAACAACATCAAATGTGACTTTTAATATCAGGTATTAAAATGAAAATGTTGTTAAAATTCTTCTATGAGAACTTTTAATGTTGGGTTTCAATTAAAGAACCTTAACAGTGGTATTTTAACATCTATTTCTAAATAAATTTTGTAACAAACCTTCCCTTATAACTTTTAACATTGAATTTTTATTACCAATGTTAAAAGTAGGATTTGATAGTCATTTACCAAATAACAGATGTTAGAAGTCCCCTAGAAAAATTTTTAATGCCGGTCTTGAATAACTAATGTTAAAAAATTTACGTTAAAAAACATTTTTCTACTAGTGTATATGGTGGGATGAGACTTGACCCATTAGGGTGCCCAAGTGCATGTGTATTTGTGGGTTACAATATTCTTTACCCAATATATAAACATATATATTATATATTTAAAATGCATATAATAATTAATATAAATTTATACTTCAATTGAAATAATATATTCAATTTAATCAAATGAATTTAAAAACATTACTTTAGTTATAACATATTGATTTTATAGAAAATTTTCTTATTAAAATATGTTATTCATATAATTATTATATATATGATATCATTTATAATACCAACAATTAATATTGTTGAAATGTAATTAATGTAATTATATATATATATATTTTCATTTTAATAATTTATATATAATTTAAATTTTTTAGAAATTATAATTAAAATGTATAAAAATTAATACCTTTAATACAAATGATAGAAAATTTAAAATTTAAAATTTAATTATAAAAATTTATTTAAATTTTTATTATTTTTAAATAAAATACATTTGTAATTTTTATTAATATAACTATATGTTTTTATTTATGTAAAATATATAAATATATTTTTATAACATTAAATAATTATTCATTTATATAATTAATAAAAGATTTTAAATTTTGTTAAAAATATTTAAATATAATTATTACTAATATTATATATAATTAAATCATATTATATACATTTATATTACTAGAAATTAGAAGTAAATATTTAATATTTATATGTAATTTTTAATATTTAATCATTTTTATTTCAATATTTATTCATTTTTAATATATTTTTAATTTATATAATTAATAATGTTTATTAATTTTTTAATATTTTTTGTGATTTCTTTATTTTTATTTATTAATATATTATTATTTTTTAATATATATATTTTTAAATATTATTTATTCATTTGGAATAATTATTGATCTTGAATATTAATTAATATTTTTTATTTTTTAAATTTATTCATTAATAAAATGTATTTTTTTAAATTTATTCAATTTTTAAGAACTGTTTATACATTTTTATTAGTTAATATGAAATAAATTTAATAAATTTATAATTTATATAACAAATAATGAAATCCTATTTAAATATTTATCCATTTATTACTTATTTATTTTATTTTTTAATTTATTAGAAATATTTTTTTAAATATATATTTTAATATTTTTTTGTAAATATTTTTGGAATATATGTAATTAAAATTATATATAATTTTTTAATATTTTTTTGTTATTTATTAATTTAATATTATTTATTCAATTTTAATAGTTATTAATTTTTAGTATTTTTGGATTTTTAATATTTTTTGTACAGTTTTATTTATTATGTTTTAAAAAATTTAATATGTTTGTAATTTATATGATTAATTAATTTTTTACATAGTAATTTATTGTAAATATTTTTTATTTAAATGAAAATTTTCATATAATTTTTTAATTTATAACATTAATATCATCTAATCATTATTATTTTTTTTGTAATGTGTATTTTTTATTTTCTTTATCCATTTTCAATTTTTTTTAATTTATATATTTATTGTTTTCTTTAAAGGGAAATACATTACATATGGAATTATTTTACACATTGATTACATTTATTCCATATTAGGTGTTTATCAAATCTATCTTCAGTGTTGATAAAGGCATTTTTTATTGGGGATAAATTTAGAACTGATGAGGAGTTTATTTATCAACATTTCAATTTTTAGCTTGAATACATGTTCTTTTATTATCCATGATTAATTTCACATTTATCAGTGTATTTTGGTTTTCACTAATAAAACCATTTTTATCTTTTTTAAAAGAATCCTATCCATCCTGCTATTGCTCCTCGCTGTTCATCTCTCACAGAACCTAAAATTTTGTGTTTCATTTGTCAAATATTTTGGCCAATTCCACTATTAAAACTGATGTTATGCTATTCAAATATTGTTTTTAAGGACTTCTAAAATGACCATTCATGATATTTTCATTATTTTTTAGTTGTTCTTCCTGTAATCATATTTAAATCATTTCATTCATGGGTTTCAAAATATTTTTTTGTCTTTTCTTCTCATTTTCCCCGATTTCTGTAATTTTCTTTGTTTTTCTTCCCAAAAGCATCTTTATATACTTATTCACATGCACACACAAACAAACATCTAAATGAGTCTCTTTTATCACCAGTTGTTGGATACTATTAAAGTGTCATTTGTTTGTTTTTATAATTTTATACGAGAATTATTGTTGAAGTTTAATTAGTTTTTATGAGATGATGTGTATTTTGGGTGTTTAAGGATATGTTTTGTTTTTATTTCAAATGTTAGTTATTTTCACAACGAATTTCATGACCTGGGTAATATTGGATTTGAAATAAATTTTAACATGATTTTATTTATATGAAATAATTTTTTATTATTTAGGTTGTGTTTTCTTGGTATGTTTTTCATGAAAGTGTTTATTTCAAACTAATTTTTATAATGTTTGATGGCTATATATAGGGTTGAGTTTCACGTAGTTTCAAAACATGAAATTCCAGTCTGAACTACGTGAAATGTTCCCAAAGAAACATATTTTGATTTTTAGGGAGATTTGTTTTAGACTAATAATGAACCAAGTAGGGTACTTAGTTTGACATTGATCCTAATCAATGTATACTCTTAAAAATCCATCAATACAAAAATAATTATTTTTGGTAATGATTTATCTGAGATGGATTTCCATCGTAAAAAAGTTAATGTGATGGAAATTCATCGCAAATAACCCATTATATAAAATCACATCGCAAGTACTATTATTTTAGAAAAACCATAATAAATAACCTCAAAGTGATACTATTTTTGACAAATTCAAAATTTCATAGCAATATTTTTAGGCCACATTATTTACATTGGATTTAACTAAATAAATAAAATAAAATATTTATTTTGAAATTAATATTAAGAATAATTTAAAGTGATACTAATTCATTAAATTTTTGTTTTAAAAAATATAATAAATTTAGAAAATAAAAATATATTAATTAAATTAAAAAATAAATATCATATCTCGTAAAGATAAAAAACCCAAACAAAACAACACATGAAAATAATAACTATTTTAAAAAATAGAGTTTAAAAAATTCACTTTACTTGATTCTATGTGTGAAGGATTAGAGGATTTGGAGTGGAGAAAAGGAGAGATTGAGTGGGATAAAAAGGTCTGGTGAATAACTATATTTATAGTTTTCTTTTTTGAGAAATATTTTTTGCGATGGATTATTCCATCGAAAAAATTATTTTGTTTAAATTATTTATGATGGATGTTTGTGATGGAATATGTATTTTTCTAAGTGTGTTTATAATGTAATGGATATAAATAAAAAAAATGTCATCCATAAACACCCCCTTATTTGAAGAGTATTTTTGATTGATAAAACTAGTTGAAAATAATTCCCCACTACCCAATTTGTGACGGACCCATCCAAAATAATATTTCCTAGGGGATGTATTTTTAATGAAACTTCATTCCATCATAAATAATCCTTTTCTTCTAGTGGTGTTTTCCATGGAATCTCAATTCCATAAAAAATAATCCCTGCCAACTATGGTTAAATGCATTGGGTTTTTGATTCTATTACAAATAAGGATGGAACAAACGGTTTTTTATGAAAAACTCTCTATTTCTTTGGAAATAAGCCTTTGAGGCAAGGTTATATATGATAGAATGGATAGAATGTTATAAATAACTTTTTTTTGGGAAGGATTGTTTATGATGGAATGGAGACTGTATGTCACACCCTGACTCGTAATTTTCATATTTATTTATTTATTAGATATTATTTTTATTATTATGTTTTATGCCCATTTATATTTTTTTTGGAAAACCTAAGAAATTGGCTTACCCCACGGTTACTTCATTGTTATTAGTTACTATACAGAGCCGATGTTCATTTGTATGTAATTTTATTAGAATCATTATCATGGTTGGTACTTTGTTTGTTCTACCATGTGGCCAGACCATATTATGTTCTTGATGTGTCTATAGGAGGGAAAACAACGAGCATACAATTTCATAAATTGTGAACCGATCGTGTGATATGCTCAAAAATTATAAATTATAAAATTAATAAACAACCCACAAATTTTTTTCCCTAAAATAAAACTCCCTTCCCATTACCCTCTCCCTCCCACATTATTCACACCTGGGGGATGTTGCAACATTCTTCATCTATATTCCACATCTCTCGATGATTCAATCTAGTTTTATTAGGAATTTTGTTTGATTTTCCAAGGTTGTGGTTCCTATTCCTCCTCCAACTTTTCTCATTTTTATCCTCTTCCTACATCCCTGTGTCTCTATTTTGGATTAACCAAAGGTGGGGTTTTTGTTCTATTTTGTTTTGGATCTAGATTTTAGGGTTCCTCAAGTTTCTTAGAGTTTGTTCTTGCCCAGCCAAAGTATATTAACACTTTACTTCATGGAAGCGACTATGTTCTTTCAATTTTTTGTAAGTTTCCCCTAACATATGTTTTCATATTATATAATTATGGATTGGTTATATTTTTTTAATTAGAGTTTTAGATTTATAATAATATTATTAAATATTAATAAGTTGTATTTGAAAGAAAAATAAAGTTTCATTTTATTTTCTGTTCAATACAACAGATTAATTAATTTAGAAATATGATTGAAATTGAATTTTACTCATTTATACATACCACATATTTTATAAATTTCCCAAATGGACAATGTGAATTAATTAAATGGTTTTAAGAGTCCCTATCAAATAATGGTTGGGATACACATATACATTGGTAAACGCACACACACACACACACAAATTCACATGAGAATAAGTGAATTTGTTCAATTTGATTCCTATATATATATATGTTTGTGTGTGTGTGTGTGTGTATGTGTGGAAATATACCAGACAAGTCCATCCAGAAGCAAACCTTCTGACCATTTATTAAAAATAAAGAAAAAGGTACAAAAGAGCAGTAGACAGGGTCAGACAAACAAATGCCCTCATCCACCAAAAACATGTCTAGAGATCATAAAACGACATATCATTTCCATAATCAGAGTCACCAGCTATCTCCCACTCTAATTGAGACCTATCCCGATCTAATATTTTCAAAATATTTGTATCCACTTTCCTTGACACCTTAGATGACGATCTGGTAGACATGTTTCTAGGAACATTATAATAATCCTTGCGTGGTCTCCGCTTTGAGGGAGAAGAGGTGAACCCCTCACTAGCAGCACCCTTTGTATTGACACTTAAAATTGAATCCTTGTAAGAGGTGTATCCGCTACTGCCTGAGACCCTAATTGGGGTACCCACATTCTATTGTTCACCCTCAGAAACGTTCCCCCATTTTTCAGGTAATTCAGAAACATGGAAAAGCTTCTGGATTTCATGCTGGCAATCAAGATGTTGTTGCACATCATTCTACTTGGGGACGTCAACTTGGAGGGAATCGGGGTCCACGACTGGAGTAACCTCTTGGACCAAATGAGTCGTAGAGGGTCCACTATGTTCCTTCATTAGAGATACATCAATTTACAACCCTTTTCCAGTATCCAGCCCATCAGGAACATTGGGGACGATCTCACTAGATGAATCACCATCATGCGCAGTAGATTTTGGCAACATCGAATCCTTCCCCTTTGACTTCCTATGACAGAGAGATGCTGAATATCCTCTCACCCCACATTCCCCACAGGAAAAATTCCTCTAGCATAACTCCAATGAGTGTCCAATGACCATACATTCATTGTAGAAAAAAGTTTTATTTTTCATACTCAACATCGATGTGAATGTTGTCAGAAAGAATAGAAAGGGTTACCATGTCAATCAGAGTGGTGCTAAGATCAACCTCCACCAGCATCCTAGAAAAATGACCAAACTGAACATCCTCGGTCTCTTTGTCAAGCCGAATAAGAGTCCCAATTTCCATGCCAATATCATGCAAAAGTTTTAGATACCATAGGACCCAATTGAGTCCATGAAGACGAATCCATAACTGAGAAAAAGAATTTCTTGCACATGATATATTAAAATCCAATGAACATTCATGTAAATGAAGCCATCCAGGTTTCAGAAACAAGGATCCCATTCTCCTTTCCCAAAGCATCAAATCATCATATGGAAAAAGGCAGTGGAAAAATCTTCGACCAAGCGAAACACATTTCCAATTATAGAAACCCCACAAAATCGAGGTTCTATGGATAAAATCCTCAAGCTTCTACGGTTGCTCTCCTTTAGGAAGGACAATTCATGCAATCAATGATTTTTTTTCCAATTGACATTCTCTCATCAAGTGCTGCAGAATTGGCTTCAACATGAGCTGATGAGACCTTGCGAACAATTTTCCTAGGACCTGAGTCCTTAAACCGTGCAAATACATAGTCTCCATACAATTTCAACCCTGCATTTTAATTTTTTATCACATCATAAGAGGAATTAGAACCTGGCAGAATGTCACCGCGGGGCAGAACCAGATCTCATAGCAACGCCTCACAGGGTGGAACCGGATCTTGGCGCAACACCTCATCTGAAGCAACATCAGCATCAACCTTCTCTAGACTTGATGAAATCTGCAAATCACCTCGACTCGCATCAATCTTCAAGATCACATGAGATGGCTGTGATGCGTCCGCAGATTCGGCGCAAGGCTTTGAAGCCTCATGAACACCGGTCGAAGAAATCGACTTCAGCATAACCGTATGGTTGCAAGCATCTTCCAAGAGATGAGGGTCATGAGCAGACATCAAGGAGGGAGCCACCGCCGCCACTCCACTGGGAGGAGAAAGGATATTGAAGCCGAGGAAGAATGGGATCACCATGGCCAAACTAAAACCCAAAAAACCATTTAAGCGGAAGGGAGTACCGTCTCCCACAACCCGTCTGTGAAAATATATATTGGTTTAAAATTAAGGGATAACATTTTGAATTTAAATTTTATACTTAAACTATCTTTTCAAACAATTTTTAAGTCGATCTATAATGTAAACTCGAAGGCCCATTTTACATTTTGATAAGAAACAAGAAACATTGTTACTCTTACTATTACTATTTCTATTACTATAATTATTATTATTGTTAATGTTATGATGATGTTGATGATTATTATTTGTATCATGATAAATATTAATACATTTATTATTATATCACCATTTTTTATGTTTTCCACAATTATGGTTATTATTATTATCCTTAAAATTTTGTTTTATGTTTGTAAAATGGGAAGTACATGTTTTATGTGATAATTAGAACTATTTTTTGAATTATTTAAAGGGAATGGAATGCTCAGTGTTAAAATTATATTTATTCAACCTCATGGTAATCCCAAGTACTTGGGTAGGATAGACTAGATCAAGACGGGTTCCCACATCACTTTCTAGGCTAGTGATGTTGATGCGATAGTCCCACTAGCTAGAAACATGATACCCAATTTACATATTCATAGGTTTCTATAGTTAGAAATGTATATGATCTAGTTTCCCCTATCCTGAGTGTGCATAGGGTGTTTCTCCCATGTTTCTTGTTTGCAAATTATATTTATATGATTTACTTTATACATATTTTTTTTGGATTTACATCTTCTTTTATCTACCTTTTAAATAACCAAGTTTCATTTATCTTAATGCTTCAATTACATTATATGCCTTATTTTTTTATATTTTTTGATTTAAATAATTTTTACTCAAATGGATCTTCTAATGTTTTGTCGAAAACATTCATTAAAAGTGTTCTTAAAATTAGTTTTTCAACAGATTGTCTAATAAAAGAAGATTTGGATATGAAATGGTTTTCAATGTGATTATTTTAATTTAAGGAAAATAAAAAAGAAAGATTCAAATAAATTATTATAAAAATTATATTCTATTTTATGGGGTTATCGATGAAAAATGTATTTTTAATAATGTATTTCAAACTAGTAGTAAATGGAACATTAATTTAATTACTATACAAGGGTAATTATTTCCTTAAGAAGTCATACTGGTATCTTTGATTAAACTTAATTTTATCATTTTAGAATGGGTTCTAGTCTATCACTTTCTCTCTCATAGAGAAATTTTGGTTTATAGTTGTATGGAGACTCAAAGAGTCACATAGAGGTATGTCTGTTTCCTAATTTATTGAGTTTACATTATGGGACCACCAAGTTTTCCTTTACCATTTTCAGTTATGTGTATTGGTGTATTACACTAAATTTGTTGATGTTGGAGTGAGACTTCGACTAGAATGTAAATTAGGACATTATGTGTGGGGGGGGGGTGAGATGGGGGATTGTTTCGCTTAAATTATTTTGATTGTTTTATACTATTTTTTTATTTCTTTATAGAGCATGAACCATCAATATATGGAGTTTTCATGACCAATTTATATTGTTTATTAACTTTTATTTAAAGTTGAAACAATTCCCACTATTTTACATTGATACACTTAAACTAGTTTCTATCCTGAGGAGATTAAGAATTAACCATGGGTGTATTACATACATGCTCAAGAGTTAGATGGAGGGATGAATCAGGTTCGTTTGTGAAATAGTGGAAATAGATAAACCATTGGTATTTGGATATTAAAGATATAATGGAGATTGGATTGTCAATACATTCAGTGTAGGTATAAAAATGTTTTTTTAGAAATCTTACTTCTGAACATTGAGTTCCCATGGAATTTCATGATTGAGACTTGAATTGTGAGTTTCTTCCTTATTAATTGTTGGGGAATGATAATGAGAGTGAATCAGGGGTACTTAAAGAGCTCAAAGGGCTCAATAATCCATGTGGAGCCTGCGTGCATGCTTTTCCATGACCCTTATCGATGATTTTATTATTGGAACATGCTCGGAAAATCCATACAACCAAGATATATAAAGACACTATCCCACCTCAAAATTTGGATTTGGTCTTCCTTTATTTTATTTTTTTGATCTTTTATGATTGAACTGTTCAGGTGAAATTTGAGTTCTCATTTTAAAAATTAGGATTTTAAATGAAAAGGTTTTGGTTTTAAAAGTAATAAATGGGGCCTCCTAAATTAATTATAGGATTACCTTTTAATTTAGACTTTCAATAAAATGGTTTATGTAATTTTTTTTTGTAAAATGGTTTTATACAATTTTCCTCAATTTTAAAAGTTAGTGTGGTTCATTGTGGACACTATTTTAAAAAAATTTTAAGTGATAAGGTGAGAAATTATTTCATAATGGTTTTGTAAAATATATATTTTCTGGATTTATAAATTAAAAAAAGGCTCTTAAGGGATGGATTTTTCTTTTCAAAAAGTGGAAAGTGTTATTATGTTATATTTACTTCAATAAAACATGTTTTAAAATTTTGAATGAAATTGTGTGGGTTTTAAAATGTAAAAAAGAGATTTTGTGAAAGTATTTTAATTTAATGACTTATGTTTTGGGCTTTCCTTTGGTTTTATTTCGGTTTGTTTAATTTGAACTATGACCTATGTATTATTTGGGATTATTACTTTTGTTATTTTGATTTTTCCTCCTAAGAGAGACCAGATGAAAATGGTGGATTCCATTTTTTATATTTATTCTCAGGATGTCTTACTCTATCATATAGGTGTGGTTTATTTTGTGATTAGTGACAATATCTGTTTGTGAGATCTTTTACTATTGATCGTAGAGTGAAGGGTGTCTATGAAGTGGTATTATTTTGGTGTGATGTTTTATGTTCTTTTTGGGACCTTTTTACGAGAATGTGATTTTATTGGAGATGTTTTCTTATTATGGTATTCACAAATTTCATCATAAGACTTTTGAGTCTTTCATATCTTTTGATACTTTTTTTAATCAATTTCATTTCTTGGTAAGTATCCGTCTTCATTTAGTAATGATATTGGTTGTGTAAGTTATTAGGAGTGAGTGGATATTTAGAGAGTGGGTGTGTTGGTAGGGATTAAATATAGTGTGGAGACTATAATAAATGATCTTTTTTGGAACTATAGTCTCCTTCCACATTGGGTGGGTTCCCTCTACTTGTGACAAGTCAGTGATGGGTGTTTGGAAACCCGATTTTGGATTTCCCCCGGAACACTCCAACCCAAGGTAGAGTTTTGGTGCTTCATAATTTCTAGTGTCCTGGGATGTTTTTTAAGACTGGTGACTGATTCCATTTGGGTCTTCCCATCATTCCCCTTTTTAGTTGGTATGTTCCTTGTATTGTATTTCTTTTAATTGAATTCCTTAGTATTCCCTCTTAGTGCACTTTATGATTTTCTGTTATAAGGGAATTATAAAATTATTGAATGTCCTATTTCCATACAGAGTATTGTGTCACCAATCATAGATTTTAATTTTCAATTTGGTCCTTATGACCCTTAGTTTTCTAAATTCCACATTCTTTTATTGGATTTGACATATTTTTCTTTATGGTGACCTTTCCATCAATGGATTTCAAGGGGAATAAAGTGCTATGGTGGGATGAAATATCAAACCGTGAACTATAATTTCATAATTTATTTTTTATTGGAATTTATTTATATTCATGTGTTTTATTATTATTTCTTATAAATTTTTGAGAAATCTTATAAATTGGCATTTCACATAATTACTAGTAACTATACAAATCATATGTGGGTGTTTTTTCAATTCCAATAGAATAATTTTCATAGTTCTCACATATTTGTTCAAAAACATAACCAAATCATGTATTGTGCAAGGTGTGTTCCATGGAGGACATAATGTGGGCACATAGTTTGGTAAACTGTGCACCGAACATGCGATGTGCCCAAAATATTTTAGATAAAAAATTACAAAACAAACCTGTAACACTTTTTTACTTTAAAATAAATCCCTTATAATATTACACCATACCTATCACATCACACTCACATAGTGGATCCAATCACACCTTCCCTCTCTATTCCTCACCCTCTCTCAGTGATTCAATCTAGTTTCTTTAGGTATTTCTTCTAATTCTATATTTTTAGGGTTATTCATCACTAATTCCACTTTTCTCATTTTTATCCACTCCATCCATAACCATATCTCAATTATGGATGAAACCTAGGTAGGGTTTTTGTTATAATTTGTTCCAGTTATTGATTTTAGGGTTCCTCTTGGTTCTTAGAGGTTTTCCTTACTTAGCTATGGTGGATGAGCACATTGCTTCATGGAAGAGACTATGTTCCATTGTTATATGATAGGTTTCCCCTTATATTTTTCATTAATATATAGAACCTATGATTTATTTTGTTTTAAATTAGTGTTTTAGATAAATAATACTAGTATTTAATATGATTAAGTAGTATTTGAAAGGAAAATCATGTTTCACTTGATTTTTATTTCAATATAAATGTTTTTTTTGATTTAGAATTATGGATTAAATTTATTTTTACTCAATTTCACATACCAAATGTTTGTTAAATTTTCCAAATATACATTTTTGTTGAATATGTGAAATGTGAGACACAAACAAACATATATATATATATTTATTTATTTATATGGGTATAACATTAAAGGAAGATACTTTGAATTTCAATATGGTAGTCAAACTCGATTTTAAAACAAGTTTTATGTGTATTTCTAAACTAAACTAGAAATCCCATTTGGAATTTTCAAAAGAAACTAGAAATAATAAAAATAAAAATAAATTTATTATTTTTGTTATCATTTTTTTAATATTATTATTATTGTTATTATTTTGAATATGATGATCCAAAATGCTATGCATGATGGTGTTTTTTGTGGATTAGGTTTTCTTTTTTTCATGTAATTTCTATGGGACGGTCCTAATAAAATTATAAAATTTCTTGTTCTTCGTGCATTAAAATGAGTTTCCCCTATCATGGAATTATGGAATGATTCTAATAAACATGTTAATGAAGGTATTATCTTCTTTAACTTATGATTTTTTATATCATTCGATGATACAACTTATAGAATACTCATTAAAAAGGGATATACTATCCGAGACACTATTAGGAATGATGTATATATGAAAAGAAAGGATATGTAAAAAAACACTATAATTAATTTTATTATTCTTCCAAAGGGTAAGATTCCATGTAATTTGTATTCATTAGTTAGTTGTTTAACCTCAATTTGGGTATTTTCATGAATGAAATGCATCCCTCTTGGAATGGTAATTTTCCACATCCATTTTCAAATGAGGATATTAAATTGTGAGCTTAGGGTTTTGGGATTTTGTTATTGAATTATAGTTACCTTTGGATACATGAATGGTATTTTAGATTTGATATTTTTGATGTTATGAATTACTTTATACAATTATGGGTGAACATGTTGGTCCTAATTTGATCTTATGGAATCCTAAGATTTTTTATGAAATTGGTTCAACCATTAGTGTACCTATTGAGATGGGTAAGAAAATAAAAATAGAAAGATATGGATTCTATGATAGTGTCATTATTGAGATTGATTAAAACTCAGTTGTGAACAAGGATATTGTTTTGTATACTCACAATGATGTGTTGGAATTGAAAATTTATTATGAAAATTTAACTTCATTTTTTACTACATAAAAAGTAATTGGTTACTCAATGAGAAATTATAATAGGGATATTTCCTATTCCATTTTATTCATAATGGGCCTGAAGAAACATAGTAATGAATAATGGAACCAAGGTATGGAATCAATGAATCTTCTAGAAATGATAGTGAAAATAAATCTTGTAATGGACTTGAATCTTGACTTTAGGCTGATAAAACATGTAATAAGAAAATTATTGTGCTCAACTGTGCAGCCTAAATACAAAATACATGACTTCTATCCATGGGCATGACCTTTAAAATCATATAGTTTATACTCATTGGATAAGGGTAACTATCCATGGCCATAATTATTAAACGGAAAGGGGGAGTGTCTCTTTATTAATGTCACTGTCATGAAACCTTATAATAAGGTGAGTGATCTAGGTAATTCCACCAGGGATTTTAAAAATGATTCCTTGGGTATTTCTATAGGTTTATAGTAATATTTTCTCAACCTGGGGAAGGCGAACCAAAAAGATATGATGGTGAAGGTACTACATTAATTTATAAAAGAGTTTCTTTCAAATACACACCAGTTAAGAACTACGAGTTGAGTGTTGACTTTGATTGTGAGGATTATAACATTGAATTGGATGCTTAGACTAGGGTTGATAAATAGTTTGTTCAGGATAAGATCCAACATTATTTTTATAACTGAAAAGGGAATAAAATTGTGAATGATGATCCTTATATAAAAACAAATTCTAAATTTTTGGGGTATTTTTTGGGTGTATAGTTTCTCATTCGAATAACTGACCTAGAGGTAATATTTCTCATCTCCCCTTGCTGTAAATGACCCTTAAATTGTAGTGGGTCCTGATGCCCCTTCTTCCACTCCTGACTTGGGACCCTCTTAAATAAGGCTAATAGAATATTAGGCTCTATGACAGCTTCCCTTCAAAATGTTTCATAGGTAGTTAATTTTGGGGTGATGAATGCTTTTTCCAGGGTGACAAGCCCAGATCCCATCTCTAAATACTTGGATTCATTGAATTAATACTCTATGGAAGTATTCTAGGATGGACATATGGAGAAAGTATATGGTTATAGGAAAGTATTAGGTTTATTTTCAAATAAAAAAATTATAATTTTTTTTTGAGCTCCCCCAATCCACCACACATCATTCATTTCATAAAATCAATTTATGATAATTTTAGTAACTCCACATTGAAAGAATAATAGGTGATAATGATGATTAACATAGAAATACAAATACACATAGAGGATATTGATGTTCAGATCCCTTCTAAAGGTATTTTTAACACTAAGAGATTTTTTAAAATATTTTTAGTCAATTTTTTAACATTTATCTTATTTATTTTCTAGATAAGATAAAAGAATAAATCTAATTTTAAGCATTAATATTGTATTTTTTAGAATGAATTTTGTCCATTTTTTCACACATATTTTAATTTTTTTACAAATATAGAAATTTTATTTTATAAAATTATATTAACTTTTTATATAATATTTTCAAATTTATATTATCATGAATTTCTTATAATTTACTAAGGGGATATCTTTTTTGAATAATAGTGTATTTTTTTGTTTTTATTAAGAATTTACATTTCCTTTATAGAATTTAAAAACATAAATATTGTTTTAATATCATTATAAAGGTAAAATTAGTTCAATTATATATTTATTAATCCAATTTAGGTCATTTTAATCAACTTCATATTGGATTTCGAAATAAAAACTTCTTAAAGTTTTGAACATTTTTATTTTTGAAAACTGATTTCTCTTCACGTCTATGAGATTAATTTTAATTTAAAATTTGTCAATTATATGAATTGAATTATGAAAAATATATTAGATTATTTTAGTCATAATATATTATATTTTCTAATAAGTTTAACATAATATTTTTATCATAATGAATAGTTAAAACCATAAAAATTATTTATCACACTTAAGGTAAAAATGTGTTTACAGGGGGGTTAAACTAAAAACGTAAGTGTTAAAAAAGACCCAAAAAAATAAAAATACCATTGGATGGAAATATATGGAAATTATCTCTTATAGTTTCAATAATTTATAATTTTTTATCATTTTATAATGTAAAAAATATCAGTACACTTTTTTCTTTTCAAAAATCACAATTGTGCCACTCACCACACTTATAAAAGGACAACCACTCTCATATACTATTCACACTTAGAAAAACATTTGGTTTAGGAACTACCTATCCAAATAAATACCATAGTTTCTTACACTCACCCTAGAGGTCTTATTTTGGTCACAAAGCCAACCTATGTAGCCTTTTGGTGAAAACCAAAAGACGTTGTCTGAAGAAGAGGTAACATCCCTAATGAAGCATTTTATTTTATTTTTCCTTAACCTACTTAAATATTTATTAAAATATTATCATATAATTACCTAATTATATTACATATACTGATATTTTATTATCTTAATTACATAACCTAAATAATTTTCCTTTTCCATTAAAGGGGTTATGAAATCATTATTCATGTGTTTGACGAACAACAACTTCACGAACTGATGTTATTCATTTTCAATCAGCACCTTTAAAATATTAATATAACGATTGAATTATTGTTTATATATGAGATTAATGATATAATTATACATATAAAACATTATATCACAATTTATTTATTATCTTCCATTCTATGCGAATATGATAACATCGTTCATGTGTATGGAAGACTATCATCTCGTGAAACGATGTGATTTGGTCACACATTAAATGGAAATTAATAAGGATGAGTTTAGTAAAAATATGTGATATATATGAAATAAAAATTATTCTATAATGGTATTATATTATTTAACTTTCTTTATTTTCATCAGGAAAATGGAAACAACGTTCATGCGTACGTACGACCTACCGTCTCCCTGAATGTAGTATTTAATTTTATATATCTAACATTTATGGATCACTATAAATAAATTTATAGTGAATATTTATGATATTTAAATCATGTTTTAATTTTTTTATAGGATTTAATTATTATCAAATTAAAAGGGCAAAAGAAAAATCAAATTAAAACATATACGAAAAACAAAGCAGTTATTGCCCAAAACGTGGATTTAACAATGAATTGTTAATAAATGGGTAATAAAAGGTCATAAGTAAATCATATTTTCTATGATATATATAGATATGTATTTTTTAATTATATATAATAAACATATATTTATTAAACTTGAGGTTGAAACATTCATAAAGGAAGATGATAGTTAAGGAAAGGGATTTCCTTCTCACTTTTATTTTCTGTGAGACACATGTAATATTCAAAACATGTTTCTTTTATGTGGTAAATATATTAGCCATGAATTTATTTTATGATGATTATTATAAAAATTATTTTTATTTAAATATCCATTTTAGTAACTCTCTTTCATGTGGATTATAATCCAATGTTACCAAAGTGGAAAGGGTTTTATGTTACAATCTCACTGTTTTTGAGAATTGTTCATGATTTTACTTCCAATGATGAAATCATATGATATATACCTAAAGATAATAAAATATATTCTTATAATATTGATATTTATAAAGAATAAATGTTTTAAATTAATTTACCTCTATTTTGGAATGCTTGATTCAAAATAACTGTTTTACTATAAAATAACTTAATTTTTTCGGTCAAAATTCCATTTTCTTCCATAGGAATTTTTTTTATTTTTTTTCAAAAATGTGTTTAAATAAAATAATTATTTATTAAAAACATTTTTAACCATGTTTAAACTTTTAAAATTCATGTTTTTTAAACAATAGCCATTTTGGATTTTGCTGAAAATGTGAAGGAATATTTGCATTAATGTGTAAGTAATAGACGATATTTTCCACCATCATGATCAAAAAAATATTTTAAATATTCATTTTCATGTTTAAAATATTATTTTAAAATAAAATTACTTCCATAATGTTTTATGAATTTTTATTTTTAAAAAATTAATTTAAAAATTTGAAGGATATTTTCTTGAAGTAATTTTTTATATGATTTTAAATCTTCCTTAATAATTTTCAAATTTTATTTTCAAAAAAAGGATTTCAAAAATGTTTTATGAATTTTTAGTTTTATAAATTTATTTTTAAAGAATTTTTTTTCTTAGCAATTTCTTAAAATGATTTTAAATCTTAATATTTAAGTTTCTAAAGTTATTTTTAAAGAAAGTGATTTTGGAAATGTATTTTTTTAAAAGTTTTTCAAATTGGAAAAGACATATTCCTAATGAAATATTTCAAGTAATTTTTCAAAAATAATTCCATATAAGATTAAATCCTATGATGTTATCTATTATTTACTTGGGATAATATTGAATGATACCATTTTATTCTTTCTATGGATGGGAAAGGTTAATATTTATGAAAAGCATTTATTTTTCATTGGTAATGCTATGGTTAATTTATGAAATGTTTATGAAAAATATTTTATTTACATGGGTGATTATGTGATGACATGATGAATATTTTATTATATTATAGCACACACATGTATGATTAAAATAGCTGATAGTGGTTACATTATAACCAATGGTGATGGTTATGTTATATCTAGAGAAGGGTTAGAAATGTATCTTCCTTTAATGAATTGTGAAAATATTTATATCTCATTAAATAAAAATGAGATTCAAGTATATAGGATTGAACAAATATGGTAAATTGGTGTGTCCTGAATCACTATGGGAAATAGCTGTGTCCTGATCCACTATAGCGTAGAATTGTTTCCTGATCTAGAATGTCAAACTGGTGATAATTACCGATCCACTATATTGAAGGTATTAGTAGTTTACCTTGACATTTGAAATGATTTTAGATATTTATGATGGTTACACAATGTTATGAAATCATCTTATAATTAATAAATGATTTATAACGACTTATCACTCTTATGGTCTATGTTTTCTGAAATGATAATGTTTTAGTGCATGAATCATGTTTATGATCTTTGTAAGGTTTTGTATTAACTTATAATGTTATTTTTATTGTAAAATACCATTATTATTATCTTTTTATTTCATATTATATGATATTGACATCTCTTATGTTTACCCTTACAGAGCATCTGATCTGTAACACCCCGTTACATTTTAGACATGTATGACTTAAACCCTGTCTAACTTTTTAATTTTCTTTGATGGTTCAGGGTGTACATTATATTGGAAGGATACCTATAATGGTGAAGTTAGAGATTTTTTGGTCTCTCACCACCAAATTGAGTTTTCATGCAGAATACCATAATGTTACAGCTTGTGTAACATGCTTACACATCATGTAATGGTGCTGCAAATTGGTCATGATTGGCTTCACATTGTGATGGGTACATGTTGTAAGTTGTCACCGCAGTTCATGATGGAATTAATAATCTAGGTTTTATTCAGATCAGTGGAATTTAAGTCGAGGTGACATGTTTCTCAACTATTACAAAATTTAAAGGGTTCACAACATGTATTGGGATTACACAGTGTGTAATACCCCAATTGTATTTTTTTAAATAGGCAGTGAAGATGGTTATTTCTTTTCCCTCCACTGAAAACTCAACTTATATGACCTAAGTAATTCCATAGGTGATCTCAAACTTCTCCATCCTTTCTTATTTTTTTAATTGGTTTTGGATCATTGTTACATTTGTGGTGTGTTTTTTGGGTAAGTGTTCTCCATCATTCATTGTGTTTCTATCCTTCTCCTCCCTTGGGTTTTCAATGGATCATCTTCAAATTTATGGATCTACACCCTATAGTGTTGGATCTTGATTATAGGTTTCGTTTAGAGGTCTTCTTCACTTCTGTTCTTGTTGAGGAGTGCCATTGTGAGTTTTAAGTTTCGGGAAGATGTATGTGGTTCCACCCTAATTAGCCAAATTGATTATTCCAATTTTTTTGATTTATTTCAATTTTTGATTCAAATTAAATTTCTCACTTTTTATATCAATAAAATTAATAAAACGTGATTCCAATGAGTTGGGATATTTAAAATGGTTTTGTCACAAAAATTTGGAAAACTCCAAATTTTATTGAAATGGGGTGTGTTTATGGAAGTTAGCTAATTTAAATTGATGAATTTAAATTGTGAATTTGATCGAAATGATTTAAATTAAATTATTGAATTTAATTTTGGAAAATGAATTGTGAAATGGATGTAATTAGTTTTGAATGGATTTAAAACTTGTGAAAATACCTTAAAATGATTTGATTGAAACCAAGTGGTTTTATCTTATAAAAAGGGCATGTTTTTTTATTAAAACCTTTTTTGGATTTAAATGAAAAAATTGGAATTTTGAAATAAAATAATGGGATATAATTGAATTATAAGTAGAATTAAAATAAAATTCGCATCATATTAGAGAATATGAAAGCATTAGGTAGTTGGGGAGTTATTTTGATACCATCTACACAATTACAACGTTCTAAAACATACCTACGGTGGGTTACATCCTCTATGAGAAGGTGACGAGTCACCTTTGGCCAGTGTCAGGGGGATGTGAGTTTACTCATTTTTGAAAGTTCACTTCAATAGTGTGGAATTTTATAACTGGTTAATACTATCATGTATACTCAGCAGATGCTCTTGTTTCTCACTTGTTTATTTATATATGAGATATAAATGTATTCCAATATTTTAAAATGTATTTACATGAATTTTCTTGATTTACATAAACTATTTTATATAACTGTTTTATTCAATCCATTGTTTTAGAAACAATCCATCTCTTGTAATGTAAATACTGTGATTTAAAAGTATTTTCATTCATTTTGAAAATATATATCATGTTTTGTTTAAATATTCTCTTGAATTTTCAAACCTATTTATTTTGAAAATTGAAATATTTTCATTCGATAATCTATATTTTTAATCTTTTATGGAATCTTTCGTGGTATCCTACTAGGCTTAGGCTCCCAACCCACTTTTTCATTATAGTGTTCGTAGACTTTCTTCTTTCGTGTTCAAGAAAAGGAAATGTATATCTGGGAGGTGGATCTAGCTGTTGAGCTTGGGACATGGTGATTAATGTCCTTAGGGGTCATGGGGATGTTTTACTTGTTTTTTGTACATGGTTTATAGTAGTTTGGTCTTTTAATGACTTGTTAAATTCTGGTACTTTATTGATAATGGAGTTTCTTTAATATACATATTGACTTACTTGTATTACTTCACTATGTATTATTGAGAAATTGTTCCCACTTTCAAGTTGTATGATGCCAAATGAAATTTCCTAACCCATGGGGATTAAGAATTCCCCTGGGACTATTTTAGGGATTGCTCAGTTATCGGCTTACCATGGTACTCGGGCTGGTTTATGACAAAGTGGTATCACATGAGGCTATTGAGCTTATGTCTTGAATTCAGTATGCATTTTTGAATTCTTGTCAGGACTTAGGAGGTAGTTGTGATTGAGTTCCTGGATAGCTCTCAATGTAATTTTCCTTTGGTCACTAGGGGTGGTTTGGGAAGGAATTCTTGTGGATTAGTTCTAGTTATTTCCATATTTTTATTTGTACAGAGTAGAATCAAAATATGGTTGTTCCATCTATTGGAAATAATTTTCCTTATTTCTCTTTTAGAGTGTTAATCTAATATCATTATTCTATTTTCTGATGTTTTGTAGCATCATGACTCTGAGAAGATGTTAAAATTGGATCCAGGAGGAATCTGCTGGTAAACTATAGTGAGGGAATCCATTAGTGGACCGAAATCTAGTTGAGGCAATTGTGCACACTGTCCATGCTCTCGGATAGACACCACCTCTAGTTCCCATTCAGGCTCTAACTGTGGATCCTCTGGGGGATGTTCTTAGGAATCATTATCAAGAGTTCCTTCACCAAAAACCACCTATTTTCAAAGGCTCTAATGATCCTCAACATGCTGAGGAATGGTTGAGTTAGATAGAATGTCTATTTTAGTTCTTGGAAACACTAGACGTGATCAAGGTAAAGGGTTCCACCTTCATGCTAGAAGGACCAATCTGGAGATGGTGGGACATTATGGTTATGGAAGGGAATAATGAGGACTTAGAGTGGAAGGAATTAAAGGTTCGTTTCACTGACCAGTTCTATCCATATTCAATGATGTTGGCTAAGGATATAAAGTTTTTCAGGCTTGATTAGGCTGATAGAACAATGATTGAGTTTTTAAATCACTTTGTTGAGCTGGTGTAGTTTTCTCCTAAGATTGTATCTAATGAAAGGATGAAGGCTCGATGCTTCGATTTAGGAATTAGATCAGATATCTATTCTCAGGTTTTCTTGCTAAAGATTCCCACTTATGCTAAGGTGATGGATAGGGTGATAATGGTTGAAATGGAACTTGATCGAATTTCAGTGTTTTCGGGACTTCCTCTTTCTCCTAGAGGCAGTTTTGGTTCCTTAAAAGGAAAATGGAAGCATGATGGTTCTCGAAGACATAGTCTTTACATACCTCATAGAACACTAGTAAGGATTTATTTGACATGTTATCAGTATGAAAATCCCAGACATTCTAAGAGGGTTTTCACTAAGGCCTCCAATAACTATATCTCATAAAGACGTTCTCGGTACTTATAGATATTCTACCATTATTTATCTACTCAGTATAGTAGAATATGATCATCATCTCCTCCTAAAATTACGGGGAAACAAATGCTTCATGTAAAAAAGGGTTCCAGACAGAGGCATCTAGAGCAAAGCTTCTTCACATAATGGAAGACTCTACAGAGGAAGCAGTCACATGTGCAATGACTGTGAGAGGTACCATTACTATAGCATTACTTTTAGTGACTTCTCTATTTGAAGCTATTTCATCTCATTAATTTATTTCAACCAGTATTTTTAATCTTCTTAATCTTTTTATGGAGTAATTATCTTATGTAATGGATATTACTATATCCCTTAGTATGAAAAGAGAGATGATTCTTCATAGTTCTTCCTGTGTTCTATATCTTTCAGATGAAGATATTTCTTCGAGTTTTATGATTCTTGAAATTAAATCTCTTGGCATTATATTTGGGATGGATTATATTATTTCCAATAAATCCTGGATTTATTGTTATCTTCATCTAGTTTACTTTACTATACCTAGTGGTGCGTCTCTTTTCTTTCAATAAGATGGGTACATGAGTTCGAGAAGAGCCAGAACATCTTATATAGAGTTGGGGAAAGTTATATTAGAGTTTTCTTTTGATCTAGAGCGGGAATCCTTAAGTAATTATCTCCATCTAGCCATTGTTGAGTTTCCCAACAGGTTTCCTTCAGATTTCTATGGTATTCCACTGGTAAGGGAAGTTGAGTTCTCTATTGACTTAATGCTTGGCACTCAACCTCTTTCAATTCCCTCCTACCATATAGAACTAGGGGAATTTAAATAGATGAAGTTCTATTTTCATGATATTCTTAATAGAGGTTTAATATGCCTGAGTGTGTCACCTTGGGTGGTTCCGGTTCTCTTCACTAATAATCCTAATGGATCTCTTTGTCTATGTGTTGATGATCAAAAACAAAATCAGGTCACAATAATTAACATATATCCATTTCCACAGACTAATGGTCTGTTTGATCAGCTGAACGGTGCGAAGCCGTTTTCAAAGATCGATCTTCGGTTTGGTTACCATCAACTAAGGATAAAAGAATCTAACATTCAAAAAACTACTTTTATAATAGTTAAATCCATTATGAGTACCTTTTTATTCCCTTTGGTCTAAGAAATACTCCTACAGTTTTCACGGATTGTATGAACAATATCTTCCATGAGTATCTGGATTCTTTTGTAATAGTCTTTGTGGATGACATCCTTGTTTACTAAAAACCAGATCCGAAAACTATTCATCATCTGAGAGAAATTATGAGTATATAGAGAAGTCATAAAATCTATACCAAGCTCTCAAAATGTAGTTTTTTGATTTAAGAATTGAAATTCTTGGGACATGTTGTGTCTTAACAGGGTATATAATTTGATTTGAAGAAGGTGGAGGTAGTTATGGCTTGGGAGCGACCACAAAATGTCTTCAAGATCTAGAGCTTCTTGGGCTTAGCTTGATATTATTATAGGTTCCTGAAGGACTTCTCAATTTTGGATTCTCTAGTGAATACCTTAACTTAGAGGGCATGCAGATTTATTGGGACGACAATTGTCATAATTCTATTGATGAGTTGATATTTATTTTGACCTCTACACAGGTGTTGACTCTTCCAGAGGTCGAACATGGATATGTGGTGTTTTGGGATGCATATGGTTTAGGATTGGGATGTGTTCTTATGTAGGGTGACCATGTAGTTTCTTTTAGATCTCTTCAGCTTAAGAAACATGAGAAGCATTATACTACCCAAGATCTTGTATTTGCTGCTATGATGCACACACTTAAGAGTTGGAGGCATTTCCTTTATGGTGAAAGTTTTACCGCACTGTTAGTCCAAAAAAGCATGGGTTATATATTCTCTTAAAATAATTTGATCCTTATCTAAAGGCATTGGGTGGAGTACCAGTAGTCATTGGAATTTGAAATCACCTATAACCCATATAAGGGGAATGTCATTGTAGATCCATTAAGTAGGAAACTTCCAAACTAGTTAGGAAAAGAATATTTTGAAGAGTGGAATTTTATGGCACTATTTTCACAGTTTCATATCTGAGTTCAAGAGAAATGGGATGAAGTTTCTTTAGCCAACATTCTATTATCATCCACTATTCTCGAGCTAATTCTTCAATATCAATAGTTTGATGATGGATTCTATAGCATTAGGGAATCACTTTCTGGTGGGGAGATAGTTTCCCAGTGTCCATTCTCCAAAGAGTGTGTTCTATTCTATCAAAGTCTCTTTATTACTCCTTTAGTGGAAAGGTAGGATATTATGGGGGATTTTCATAATTCCTAGTGGGCAGTGCACCTAGGAACCAAAAAAATGTTTTGTGATTTGTGGTCATAGTTTTGGTGACCAGGGATGAGGTGAGACATTGCTGAGTTTGTTTGACATTGTTATACGTGCTAGTAGGTTAAGTATGTTCACTAGAAACCTCTGGGTTTCCTTTAGCCACTTCTAGTCCCTTCTTGTAAGTGGGATGTGATATCTAGGGACTTTTTGGTTGGGTTTCCACAAACCTAGAGAAAGAAGAATGTGATATGGGTTGTGATTTCCAGACTATCCAAGTTATCTCACATTATTCCCTTTCCTGGTACAACCAAAGTTGAGAAGTTAAGAAATGTCTATATGAGAGAGAATGTTCTTTTTTATGGAGTTCCATTTGATATATCTCTGATAGGGATCATTAGTTTACTTATCTCATTTGAATGGGATTTCAAGAGGCACTGTGATATCAGGTTCATTTGAGCATTGCCTACCATCCACAGTTGGATGGACAAATAGAGAGATCTGTACATATTCTTGGGGATATGCTTCACACTAGTGTTCTTGACTTCAGTGGGGCCTGTGCTGATAACTTGGGGCGGTTTAGTTTTCTTATAAAAATATTTACCTATCCGCAATAAATATGGTTCCTTTTTAGTCCTTGTATGGATGGAATTATAAATCACAATATTGGTAGTTGGAGGTTTGTGATAGTTCCTTGGTTGGACCAAACTTTGTACAGGAGATGCAACTATGATTCAATCGATTCATCAGAGAATATTGATAGTACAGAGCCTATAGAAGACTTATGCTGATCAATGATATAGACCATTATAGTTTTCATTTATTGATCAGGTGTTCTTGAAATTTTCTCATTGGTTGGTTCATCGATGACTTGGGAAGAAAGGGAAGCTATGTCCTCATTTTGGGGGACCTTTTGAGGTTGTTGATCTAGTAGAGAAAGTTTCTTACCATCTAGAACTTCCACTATAGCTCACAACCATAAATAGAATATTCCATGTATTACAGTTGATATAGTATTTCTATAATACATTTCACATTTTGAGCTTGAATAATCTTGATATTGAACTAGATTTATCTTTGAATGAGCAGAATGTTAGGGTAGTTGATTTTGAGACCATGGTACTTTGTAGGAGGATGACACTTTTGATTACTGTGCTAAGGCAGAATGTTTATGATAATCAAAAGATGTAAGAACATGAGGCACTGATGATAGAGAAATGATCTCATCTTTTTGGCATGGAATCTTCTTCACATGATTTCTGGGGACAGAAAGTTCTTAGGGTGGGGAAGTTTTAACATCCCGTCACCATTTTGACAGGTACACCTTAAACCTTGTCTAATTTTTTCCTTTTTATTTGTAGGGGTAGGGTGGAGTTTGGATTTAGAGGAAAGATACAATGGTGAAGTGATATATTTTTGGGATTATCACTTTCAAATCAACTTTTTATGCAGACTTATAGAGGGTTACACGCTGTGTAATAGGCTAACACGTCATGTAATAGTCCTACAAATAAGTCGTGATAAGATTCACGTTATGATGGGTACATGCTTTGAGTTTTCAATATATGTTATGATGAAATTAATGATATGTTTTAATTTGTAGTGTCAGAATTCAAGTCAAGGAAATGAACCATTCAGCTATTACAATATTTAATTGGTTCACGAAGTGTATTGGGATTACACGTTATGTAATACCATGACTGTGTTTTTTTAAACAGACAATGCACGAGGTTATTTATTTTCCCTCCACTCCAGAATCAACTTCCTTGACCTAACTAATTACCAATGAGATATTGAACCTTTCCAACCCTTTTGAATTCTTTTGTTTGTCTTTGGATCATCTTTATGCTTGCAGTGTGTTTTCTAGTTAAGGGTTCTGCCTCATTATTTATATTTATATCCTCCACTCTATCATTTTTAAAGGATCATCATGTAATTAATGGATATATTCCCTATGGTGTTGGATCTTTCTTCTTGGGTGAGTTTACAGGTCTTCTTCATGTTCATTCTCATTGACCGGTGCCGTTGCAATTTTTGAGTTTCAGGAAGAGGTAAGTAGTTCCATATCAATTAAGCAAATTGATGATTCCTAAATTGATTGATTTATATAAATTGATGATTTTAATTCAATTTCTCACATTGTTTCTCAATTAAATTGATAAAACCTGATTCCCATGAATTGGGAGATCTGAAATGGTTATAGAATGAAAATTTGGAAAACCCCCAATTCCATTGAATTGGGGTGTGTTTATGGAATTTGGTTGATTAAAATTGTTGAATTTAAATTGTGAATTTTAGAAAAATGATTATAATTAAAATTTTGAATTTAATTATAGAAAATTAATTGTGAAAAGGTTGAAATGAATTTTTAATGGATTTAATACTTGTAAAAATTTATTAAAACTATCTGATAGAAAACGAGTGGTTTTATCTTAATAAAAGGGCATTTTTTTTTATTAAAACTCATTTTGGGTTTAAATGGAAATATTGAAATTTGGAAATAGATGAATGAGAATTAATTGTATTTTAAGTAGTATTAAACTAAATTTCTAATCATGTAAGAGCACATGCAAGCATTAGGTAGTTGGTGAGTTTTTTGGACACACTCTACGCTATTACAATGTTCTAAAAAATACCTATGGTGAGTCAAATTCTCGATAGGAGGGTGACGAGTTGCCTCTAGCCAGTGTCAGATAGATGTGAGTATACTCATTTTTATGAGACCACTTTGAGAGTACAGAATCCTATAGTTGGTCAATACTATCATACATAGTTGGAAGATGATCATGTTGCTCTCTTGTTTATTTATATATGAGATATAAGTGTATACTGGTGTTGTAAAATTGATTTTCATGGATTTACTAGATTTAAATAATATTTTTTATATAAATTATTTGTTTAATCCATTATTTTAGAAATATTTTATCACTTGTATTGTAAATCCTATGCTTTAAAATTATTTTCCATCATTTGGAAATGGTATAACTTGTTTTGATTAAATATACCCTTAAATCTCAAAACCTATTTATTTTCGAAATAAAAATCATTTATTTGGATAATATATATTTGACATCTGTTATAGAATCTTTAGAAGTATCTTACTGGGATTAGGTTCACACCCTACTTTTTCCTTTGGGTGTTTGTAGACTTTATTCTCCCAAGTTCAAGAAAAGGAAAGGGATCTCTTGGAGGTGGATCTAGATGTTGAGATTGGGACATGGTGAGTCGTGTCCTTAGGGACATTGGGGATTTTCCCCCCATTTTTGGTACTTGGGTTATAATACATTGGGATTTTTAAGGCTTGTTATATTTTAGTACTTTACTCCCAATGGAGTTTCTTGAATATTTATATTAACTTGATTGTCTTACTTCCGCTCTGTATTATGGAAAAATCATCGCCAATTTCACATTGTCTAATGCTAGGTGCTAATCACCAACCTATGGGGATCGCGAATTTCCCTCAGTCCATGTTAGGGTCAGCTCAGTTTTCAGGTAACCAAGGTACCTGGGCAGCCCAAGACACTAGCTCACACTTTCTTATGTTTATTTGCCAATGTTATTTAGAAAGGTTTAGGTAAGGTGCGCGTAAGGGGAGTACTACGTGAGAAGATCATTATGGTACATTTTTAAGATATTTCATAAAATAATAATATTGGTTTTCTATTCTCCAAATTTACTAAACTATAATGGTACCCATACATGTATTTATGAAATATATTAAATATTCATTTAAAAATATTTGATATTTATGTATAAAATCCAATGTAGCTATAGTTGGTATTATAGGGATGGTTTAGTCTATCTTTGTAGATTAGGATTAAAAAACATTGGTGAGATAACTAGGGATATTACTAATTATATGTCTTGAGATATTTCTAGGGATATAAATTTGGATAAATCTAAAGATAATTCTATGTATAAGAAAATACCTTGTAATTTTTGTGAAGGATATATCAAGTCATTTCCAAGAAATTAAATCCCAATATGGATACTATAAGTGGATGTGGCTCTGTAAGCGAGGAACCTAGGTCTAATAACTCGAAAAGGGGAACATTGAGTTGGACTCTATTATCCCCTAGTTCACAACAATGAGATTTGATGCAACTGGGTTTGAAACTCTTATGGGGTATGCTTCGGAAAATCACAAACTCATTAAGAATCGTATTGATAGATTTAAATAACGAGCATGAATTAAATAGGTTAAACCTATGGGGTCACATATTGAATAGAATTTGTGATCATTTAGTCATCCTATAAGTGGGTATTCATGATTATGTGGGTTTCCATGATGAATTTTATTACTCACAGTATGATTTTTGGTTTTTTATATAGAGAAGAATAAGGAACAAGATTAATGATGAATGTGGTAGATAATTTGTTGATGAGATACCAAATGGAATGACTATAACAAAACATGACTTTAATAGTTCTAGAAATGTCATTTATCATTGACATAAAATCACTAACAAAGTGATATATGTTAAAATCCCAAGACTTTTATCAGTGCCAAAAAAGAAATGAAAAAGGGGACATTTATCAGTGCTTCTTGAAGCGCCGCTAAAAGAATTATTTATCATCATTGTAGAAACACTGATAAAGTAGATCTTTATCAGTGGTTTAAGAAGCACTGATAAATGAAATATTTATCAGCACTTTCAAAAGTGATGACAAAATTCCATACTACACTATGTTGTAACAACACACTACAACACCACTACAGTGTGCTGTTACAGCACACCACATCACCAAAAGCACCGGATGCGCCAGAAACAATAGAAACACATAAGACATATCAACAAAAACAATTCCAAATATTGAATTTTAATGAAATAAACTTTACAACACAAATACCATAAAAAAATATATATTATAGACATTTGAAAAATTATTTTATATAATTACATAAACAATCATTATTACACACTTTCAAAAATAATCTTAACTATCAATGTGACCATGACTTCCATTGAAATTATTTTTCGAACTACCAACACTGCATGAGAAGCTTCGAATAAACCACATCAACTCAAACAATAGAATCCACCTATACAAGAAAATAATTATTATGTGAGTAATACTAAGAATAAATAAATTAAACAAAAATTTTAAAAAATACATTAATTATATGGACATTAATTTTACTATGAAAACATAAAGATTACCTTTATGATTGAGTAGAGGCAGCGTCGTTTCTCTTTCTACAAATGAAGTGGAGGTAACCTAAAATAAAGTAATAAATAAACCACTGCATGGGTGAAATGATTTTAAGGTAGAAGAAGAATGAAAGTTTGACAGAGCACCCCAACTTGAACAAAAGAATCCATAAGTATAAGAAAACAATTATTATGTGAGTAATATTAAAAATAAATGAATTAAACATAAATATAATATAATACATTAATTTTATGAATAGTGTTTTTACCGTGTAAACATCAAGATTACCTCTGTGATTGATTAGAGGCAGTATCATTGCTATTCTTTCAATGGTAGTGGAGGTAACATGAAATAAATTGATAAATACACCACTTCATGGGTGGTAATATTTTAAGGGAGATGGTGGATAAATGTTGGACTGAGTACCCCAACTAGAACAAAATAATCCACTTGTATAAGAAAACAATTTTTATGTGAGTAATGGTAAAAATAAATGAATTAAAAATAAATATGATATAATATATTAATTCTATGGACACTGATTTTTCTGTGGAAACAAAAATATTACCTTTGTGATTTATTAGAGGCTGTGTCATTTCTCTTCCTACAAATGAAGTGGAGGTAACTTGAAAGAATGTGATAAATGAACCACTTAATGGGTGAAAAGATTTTATGGGAGAAGAAACATGAATATTGGACAAAGCACCCCAACTCGAACAAAAGAATCCACTTTTATATGAATATAATTATTATGTGTGTAATATTAAAAAAGAAATGATTTAAACATAAATATGAAACAATATATTAATTCTACAAACAATGATTTTACTATGAATACATCAATATTCCCTAACACAGCACAATCAAGTTTCCTAGTTACCCATGATTCCATTTTAATTGTACTCAATCAAGTTGCACATTCACATGTCACTAACATAGTATATTTACACACACAGGTCATTCCAATGAATGTAAACATATCGTGCCACTACTTGCACACCCAAGCCCCATTGGAAAATGTTCACACACCAAATCATTTAAAAAACTCATAAAACATATTATTTATGATAATATTTCATTTAAAAAGTTTTCTAAAATATCCCCCAGAGGAACTGTAAGGATTTACTTAAAAAAACACTCAAGTTGAAATGAAAATTATACTTTTAAAATAAAATGCACCGCATAACCACATCGAACATAATTTTCAACACTTATATAATTTAATAAATCTATTAAATAATTAGTAGAACACTTCCAGTATTTAAAAACATGAGTTTACACCAATTCACAACCAATTCCTTAGTAAGTACATTTTTTACAAATTTTTACACAACCCAAAATCATTTTCAAAACATGTCTTCTATCCTTTAAAACAATTTTCAATCCACATAAAAAAGTTACAACATGTTCAACATGGAATAGTCTATAAACTTTATATAAGAACTTACTTTCATATCTATCCCAATTTATTTTCCTTTGAAAAATTAATTTTATCCTTTCAAACAACCCATAAAACCCTTCCCCAAAACAACACACTAAAACAAACACACACAACATTGTCATTTTCTATTAGAAAACCCAAACCCAACACAAAGCACAACAAACACTTTGAAAACACATTTCGCATCACTCACACCATTTAATAAACCTCTTAAACATCCAATGTTCATTTTTAAAACAAATTATTCATTATTTAAAAACATTAAAACTCATACTAAATGGAGAAAATTAAGCTAACATACCCAAAATGATCTATTTCGCATCAAAAATCATTTTTTCAACACACACGCACCTTAAACACCCACAAAAACCCATTTTGTACTACTCAAACAATTAATTAAACACTTCTACTAAATTATCACAACACGACCTATATAGAAACATAACAATTTCTCTTTAGAAAACTTATTTTCCACAAAAAATCATGTCGAATCATTTCCAAAACATGTTCGCACGACAAAAATAAACTATAGAGAATGAGAAAATTAACCAAGAGAGAAAATTAAATTATCTAAAACTATTAGGGATTGAAACCAGCTAACTTGGGCAGATAAATTGCTAGAAAGTGATGTGAAACCCCATCCAGATCACAACAGCAATAAAAAACTGGATGTCAGATGATATTTTCATGCAACAGTAGTACCGACAATAGTCGAGTGGTGTGATTCAATCTTCGATTCACTAAAGAGGAGTGCGAGAAGCGGGTGGCTTCCATAGAAATATTATGACATCGCAATGAGTTTGAAAATGGTTAGGGTTTTTAAAATAAATCAAGACACTTTTATCAATGCTAAAAAAGTGCTGATAAAACCAATATTTATCTATGCTAAAATTAGAGCATTGATAAATCTCCATCATTATCAGTGCGGAAAAAGCACTGATAATGATTCTTTTATCATCGCTTGTTACTGAAGTGCTGTTAAAAGATTTATAATTATAAGTATATATAAATTTTTTTTAAAAATTTATAAATACTTAATAAATATATAAAATATAAATATAATAAATATATACCTTTTTAAATATAGTTATTATAATTTTATAATTATTTATTTCTAATTATAGAAATATTTAATTTTTTTGAATTATATCATTATATATATTTATATAATTATACTTATATATTTAATAATTATATATAAATATAAATATTGTATATATATTCAATATTTAAGTAAATTTATTATAATTTAATAAATATGAAATTATACGTAATTATTTATTTTTAATTATATAAATAATTTTTAAAAAATGTTCATTTATTTATAATTATAAATATATAATTGTATAAATATGGTGACTATACATTTATAAATATATTTGTTTATAAATATTTTTTTACAAATATTTATTTTAATATTATTAATGAATATATATTTTTAAGTGCATGTGTCAATGTTAAAATTTAGTGAAATTTAATAAAAAAAGAATAAATACACTTTAACAATATTGAGAAAGGGATAAGTTTGGTGTCTGTGCATTGTATATAAAAATACATTAATTACATATATGTAAAATCAATATAAGACACATTTGATCTGTGTTAAATTGAAAAATCAAACGACATTCATTTATATGTCAAGTAATATGAAGTTATAGTCAATATTTTTAATTCATATTAATTTTTAAATATAAACCATTTTTAAAAAAATATATGACTATTTAATGTAAAGCGCATAAATATTTTGTAATATATGAATCATATTTATATAAATTAATAAATATCTATATATTTAATATATACAATTTAATAACATTAATTAGAATAATTATCTACTTAATATAATATTTCATAATTAATAATGTATAACCAATATATTCATTTTTATCAATAATTATTTAATTAATAAAAATTTTAATACTTTTTTTAATATTTTTTTATTTTTAATTTACTTAATTATTTTATTTTATTTATATAAATATTAATCAACACTAAATTTAAATAATTGATAAAGTATACACTTTATGAGCACTAAAATAAAATTGCTGATAAAGGATATCGTGTATCAGTGCTAAAAATAAAGCAATAAAAAAGAATATCCTTTAACAGTGCTAAAAATAATGCACCGATAAAGGTTTTATTTTATCAGTGCTAAAAACGATATGATGATAAAAGGTTAAATTTTATTGTTCATTATTTAGTGCTGATAAATATTTCATTTATCATCATTTTTTATAGCGTTGATAAATACCGGCACTATTAAAGACGTGTTTTGTAGTAGCGGATGATGACTAGAGAGAAGGATGTTTTTATTATGCCTAATTTGTTATCATGAATATGATTAACAAATTGAACCTTTACCAACTCTCAAACTCACCAAATAAGTGAAGGAGAGAGTTCATTGAGTGATTGGGTGTTGGATACCTTGAAGGAAAGAGGATTAAGTTTCCTATATATCAAGAATGTGTAAAGAATCCCTTTAAGGAATTTATCAAAGGAATGAGAAGATGTTTTATATATGGAGTAGAAGGTAATAGAGTTAGCGATTACTACAAAAAAAATTTAAAGTTAAGTTAGCTAAACGGAAGAGTATAATGGTCTCCCTAAGGCATCCTTAACGGTTGAATTTTATAAATATATAAAGTATGTGTATTACATATAGTGATTCTATAAAGGAAAATTTCATAAAGATAATTAGAAAGGTGGTACAACTAATGGTTATACTACAGATTATGAAGAGACGTTGACCGATATATGAAAGGAAAGAGGTATTAAGGAATAAAATTATGTATACTATTTAATGGTTTCAGAATGAAATAGAATTATAGAAGTGTTTATTTTTGGGAATTCAATAATTCTGAAATATATAAAGATAGTTCAATATATGTTTTTCGTTAAGTATTTTCAATAATATTTTTAATAGTGATGATGAACTAGAAAAATTATTTAATGTAAAAGGTTTCATTCGTGGAAAACTCATGTTTATGGGAAGGATGAAACTTAATTTGTTTCTAATGTTGAGATTATGGTGTTTGGATTAAGAGATGATTGATATGGATAAATTAAATTGTATTGTACTGATTACCTTGGATGTGAATAATGATTTGTCATAAATTGGTTTGTGCTATCATTGATTGAGTTTACATCATTTTTGTATTTATGTAAAATATATAATAATATGTTCTTTATTTAAGGAGTAATAAAGAATGTATGTTTTTAGTATGGTTTTATCATAAATTATGTTATTACCATGTTTCAATAGAATACATGATAAAGGTATTCATATGTTTGATACGTGATAATTAAGAGCTACTTCATGTTGTTTAGAAGATTAATGGTAAATTGATTTTGATAATTTAGTGACCTTTTTTATGAAGTTTTGACTTTAATATTTGGGATGGGTCACATGGTTAACCATTTGTGAAATGGTTTAATTTGATATTTGGATGAGGTTTTAGAGATTAATTTATTACTTCACCATATTAAGATTTATGCATATTGAATAACTTTTTTAACTAATTTTTATAATGATAACTAGATTTGGATATAATGGAATATCATCAAATTATAGATATTCTAATAAGTTTTTACTTTAGGGATAAAAAATTCATCATCATTTCATAGAGTTAGATATTAAGGGTAAATTGATCAAGGAACAACCAAAGTAAGAGATTGTTCTTGTAAAATGGAATAAAATTATGTAGGTATATATTCTCATGATTATTATTCAACACTAGGAAAAATATCTTGATATAAAATGTTTTCCAGTTAAAATCACTTATGTTGATATAATGGACATTTTTCAAGCCTATTTGGTTTATGGTCTTTTGGGTGTTTTTTTCACATGATCATTCACTTTCCTATGATCAAGTACAATTTTTTACTCTCTATCATTAATTTGACATTATTTTTTTTTCATGTACAAATATTCAATTCCCACCTACGATCTCCTATTTAAACCTATTATGTGTTATTCTATATAACCTTCACAAATCCCTTTATCTCCTTTCAAGAAATAGTTCTATTAACCCCTTTTACGATGTGGGGTTCCTATAAAGGTATTATCAAATGTTTAACCCTTATTTACCAAGAACAAGTTCAAATTGAGATAAATAAATTCACATAAGTGTATTAGAATTTAACACCATGAGATTTTGTGAAATAAAATTTTCAAATAAATTAATCATTTCAATATTTTGTATTACACTAAAAAACGATTATATCTTTCATTACACACAACCCCATGTTTAAAAGAAATGTGGCATACTATTAAATTCTTATTATTTAATATGATAGTTATCGCCTAGTCATTGGAATGGAGGATATGAATTGGATTAAATAAACTATGAAAATATATGCTTACACATGTATATAAAATTAATTCTTTGGTGACTGGATAATTATAAACAAAAATAAAAATTATTTGATAATAAAATAAATCTTCTTACGAGGAATTGTTTTCGTGCACTATAACATGTTTAACCTCAATAATTTTTTTTAAAGTTGGGTGAATGGTTTTATTGAAATTTATATATTATAAATTCAATCAAATTTTTAATACCTATATTATATGTTTTCTAGATATGGTATAAAAAATAATCCAATTTTACTGTTAAAAACTGTATTTTTTGAAAATCAGTATTTCCCCCCTTTGCGGACTTATTTTAAAATTAATTTTTTCCAATTTTATATATTTTATTTTATAAAATTGTATTATTTTTTTAAAATCATCACATCAAAATTATATTTGGGGGTTTTTTTGGTAATTTTCTAAGTAGATAAACTTTTTTGATTAATAGTTAAACATTTTGGCTTTTATTAAAAATTGGCATTTACTTTAAAGAATTTATAAGCCTGGATATTGTTTTGATATGGGTTTAAAGATACATGTAGCTCAATAATATATCTATTAATCCAATTCAAAGCATTAGAATAAATTATATATATTTTTTGAAATAAGTTTTATTAAAATTTTGAATATTTTCTCTTGGGGATACTGATTTCTTGATGCATCCATGGAAGTAATTTTAAACTAAAATTTTCCATGTCCATGAATTGAACATAGTAAAATGTATTTCATTTCAGATATCAGAATAAAATATATTATCTAATAAGGTGAACTTAATTTTTTTACCATAATGAATAGAAAAAATATTCGAAATTATTTACAACGGTTAAAGAAAAATCGGTTTATGTGGGGGGTGTTAAACTACCAAGATAAGTGTTAAAAACCACCCAAAACATTTATAAAACCCATTTTATGGATATATTTAGACCTTATATCTTCAAGTTTCAAGAATGGTCTATTCCTGAGCCATTTTTCATTAGAAAAACATGGGTAAACCTTTTTTTCAAAACATTACAATCATTCCACTCACCTCACTTATAAATGGACACCCTTCCCCACTCCTATTAACTCTTAAAAAACCATTTATTTTTACCACAACTTACCCAAATAAATTTTACAATTAAATACTCTCATCTTATAATTATTATTGTTTTTATAAAGTAAATATAATATGCCTTTTGGTTCAAACTAATAATTTTTTTCGAAGAAGAGGTAATGTCCCTAACCGAGTGTTTTATTTTATTTCTTTATCCACATATTTAAATTCTTATTAAAAAATGATTATAAAATAATATAAGAATATTACATAATCATATTTTTTATTATCATAATATAATATTCAAAATTCTTCCCATCATATATCAAATGGGTTATTTAATTATTATTCGTTTGTATGGAGGACTATTGCCTCACAAACTGATGTCATTCGTTTTCCATTACGACCTCTTACTGATGGATATAATGATATATTTTTTGTTCATATATGATATTTATGATATTATTATTCTCTTGGAATCAATATATGACATGTTCCTTCTTACCTTCCATCCCATGAGAATATGATTACATTGTTTGTGTGTATGACGAACTACTGCTTTGCAAAGCGTTGTGATTTTTTCATGATTTACTTGGAAGAAAATAAGGAAGGTTTTAATGAAAATATCTGATATATATTTCAATAAATTAAATTTTAATAATAATATATTTTTTAAATTTCTTTTTTTTCTTTCTTTGTCGAAAATGGAAACAACGTTCATGTGTACGTAAGACCTATTATCTCCTTGAATGGTGTATATCATTTTATATCTCAAAATTTCATGAATCACTATAAATAAATATATACTGAATATATATGAGATTTATATAATTTATAACATCAAGGATATTATGAAACCATGATAAAATTAAGAATACAAAAAATAACGAATCAAAATATACATGAATAACAAAGTTTTTATTGGTAAATATGTGATTTTAACAAGGAATTGTTAATAAAGAGGTAATAAAAGGTCTTGAATAAATTGTAATACACAAACAGTATAAAATAATAACATTTTATTGTATAAATTATACATCCTTCAACATTGATCTTGAACAACGAATGAAACATATCTCTTTAAAGTTAATCTCTTGATAGTTTACAAAACACGCAACTCTGTGTCAAAATAATCTATAATAAAGTATACTAATATTTCCTACCCATTAAATTACTGGTTATGAATAGTAAAATATAAATTATAAAAATTATGCTTATCTATTTTTTATCAATAAAATAATAATAATTTAAAATAAAATGAAATGTTTTCTAAAAGAACCAGATTTTTTATAAAAGACAGTTTAGTCAGGCTTTTCACATGTAATTTAAAAGAAATTTTTATGAATTTTTGAAAAAATATTCTATAAAATGAAATTATATTTTTTTAAATCAGAATATAAATTTATCTTAAGGGGTTTTTTGGGATTTGTTTTGAATATATCCTTTTTTGAGGAATAGTGAAAATACTGAATTTTAATCAAAGACTACATTTTATTTTAAATTATTAAAAATTTAAAAATTATATTTTGGATTGTTTTAATGAAAAATTAATTCAATTGTATATAAATTAATCAAATATTGTTCATTGGAATATTTTTCATATAAAAACTTTGTAAACATTTGAAAACTTTCTCTCTAAAAACCAGTTCTCTCAACACCTCTCTGGGATTAATTCTAAATTAACATTTACCAATTCTCTATATGGGACTTGGAAAAAAGAATTTTATAATTTAAATTATTATATTTTATATTATATAGAAAGGTCAATTTAATTTTGGACCATAATTAATTGTGAAAATAGTAAAAATTATTTACTATAGTTAAGGTAAAGATTGATTTACTCAATGGTTAAACTGAAAATACAAGTGTTAAATTGACCAATTGTTTTTCTCAAAACTATTTATTACCATGTTACAACCCTATAATATCAAATTTTAAAAAATAATTCATTTTAGACCCTTTTAGAATGCATAAAATGTGGGTAAACATTTTTTATTTTAAAAAATTACAAGTGTTCCACTCACCTCACTTATAAAAGGCCACACCCTACACTCTCTTCTTCAAACCATAAAACCCATTTGTTTTAGAAAATACATAACAAAATAACTTATAATATTCCCTCATATAATTCTATAATACTTATTATCAGTATAAATACATCCTTTAATGGATTTAGTTCAAACCTAAAGAGGTTACTAGAAGAAGAGACATCGTTCTTCAACGATCATTTTTATTGTATTTTTTCACCTACCTCATTAAATTATTATTAATAAATTATGATATAATAAACATAGTATACTACATATACTTATATGTTTTTATGTTAATTCTAGGTCTTAAAACCATATCCACTTCCATAAAATTGGTTTTGAAATCACCATTCGTTATTACAGAGGACTCTGCCTCACAAATCGATGTCATTCATTTCTCTAATACCACCGCTCAAGGTTGGGAATGATAATGGATAATATATATATATATATATATATGATATATACAGTATAATTATACATATGGATTTAAAAATTCATATATACATTTTTTTAAATTCTATTTTGTATGGGATATGATAATGTCACTTATGTGTACAATGGACTAATGCCCCACGAAGTGATGTGATTATTTTTCACTAATGCATTACATGGAAGGTAACAATGACAAAGTTAATGAATATATGTGATATTAATGATATAAATTTTACATTCATGACATATTATCACTATGAAAAGATAATATATTTCATTTTATTTCTTACCTTTTGAATCACTTAATGATGATCACATCATTCATTTATGCATGGACTACCACCTTCACGATGCGATGTGACACTATTTTTATCACCACACCATATACATGATATATATAAGTATTTATTTTTAAAAATAAGGTATTTATGATATTATTATCTATGAAAATACCTGTATTTATGAGACATCAATTCATGATTAATTACATAGGAATAAACATATTACAACCATGATGATTAATAAGACTAGTTTCTTTGGTTAATTAGGTACATTAGATGAAAAATTTAAAAAAATAAGGTACATCTGTGTTCTTAAAAACCTCCCCAACGTGCTCATAATAATCCATAATTCTTAAAACTATACAGGATAACCTAGGGACATACATAATAAAAGAGTGAGCTGTAAATCCTCATAAGGGAATAAAAAAAATCATAACATGAAGAAAGTATTACATGTTAGACAATAGGGATTTAAATGGAAAATAAAAGGGGAGAGAATCATAAAATTGAACAATGAGGCATGATGTAGCACGATACCATAATAGAAAAATGGGAATGTGGAAACAATTTTATACATGACATCATAAGAATAAGTGAAGGTAGACTACCAAGAAATCATAACATAATGTGCTTAGGATAACCTCCCATGCACCATATATGGAAAATCAGGATACTAAAACATTACCCAATGCATTGGAGCATTATATAGGCTTACCCATTATAATCATATCATGTACATGCATTGGTGTGACGTATATATCATATATCACAGGAACATGTTTCATCAGATTTAATACTATCACTAATTATAGTGGGTTACATACATGGAGGTAATCAATAAATGAATTATAGTTACAATTAGGTGAATAAAAGTTGGTAGAAATTTGTATTGGTATACACCTCATGATTTTTCAACATGGAAAATTATAATGATATCTCAGCAGCATAACAACATTACATAAAGAGTCATAAAATGGTTCAATGAGAGTGAAATTGGTTTCTCATCAATTGGAAATAAAAATTACCGGATGACGGATATTTTAGAACAAAATCTGACATAAAAATATGTAAATTAATAGGCATAGTACAAGGAGAGTTCTGAAACAAAAACATGGCATGGAAAAAATAAAAAGATACTTTCAGTACCGTAACCAGGGTACATAATGAGAGTGAAAGGGGTCAATCAACACTTGTAAATCATAAGGTAATTAGTAGGTATGTGTAAGATAATATACCATTAGTAGGAACTAGAATTAAAAGTTCATTACAAAAAAGGTGTTTGACTAAAGAGGGGAAAGAGAGGGTCCCTCAATAAAAAATTTCATATTAACAACTAAGGTAAATTCTATAATTATAGGATAAATGATCTATCAATATTTTGAAATAAATTTTATAGTAGATGGAGATATATAAATTTATGAAAACTTAAAAATAGATATTTTGAAGGATAAATAAAAAAAGGTTCTTTAATTAAAAAGAAGAGTGAGAGGTCCCTTACCCAGATGGGGTGATTCCATAATATTGGAAGGAGATTCTTGAGTGTTTTGGGGGAAACTTTGGAGGACTATAGAGAGTGGAGCGAAGAGTGAGGACATTATATAAATGTTTTTAGTGGATATTAATGGGACATTGGGTGGGTTTATATATGAAAACCGAGGGGATTTTATTATTTTAAAACATAGGTTTTCTAATCTATATAATAATGTTATCAAAATGAAAAACCTTTCTATGATTTTCCCCATGGTTTCCAAAAAATAGGAGTGTTATTTTATTTTATAAGGAAAATGTATAAAATCAATAAATTATTACCCTTGGTAATGTGTAAGTGAGTGATGTTAATAAAGAATTTGTTTTAAAACATAAATATAATATATAATATAAGTTTTGGAGGATTTATAAAATAAATAAAATAACCTAAAAATAAATTATTTTAATTTTGGAATGTATATTTGATCATGGATACCATTTATAGAATCTATTATATCACTATTGTGTCATTATGATATCATAATACACACTAAATATTTATACTGAATTTAATTTTTACCCAAAAACTAGAATTTCTCCAAAAATTATGAAAACTAACTATTAGGGTTTTATTATTCTAAAAATAGTGTTTTTTAATCAAATAATTTTCTAAATACATGAATTTTTACATTTAAAATAAGAATAAACATTTATCTAGAAATGATGGATATTTTCAACAATAACAATTTTCATAACCTTATAAAAATAATATTTGACTTCATTATAATTATGTTATCATTTATGTTTAATAAATAATATTTAATTTTATTATGTTATTAATCTATAATTTATTTCTAAAATTCATTAATTCAAAAAAATTATTATCTTAATTGAAATTGCATATTAAGAAAAAATATATTTTATGTTTTATCATATAAAAATAAAAATAATTTAAAAATTCATGAAAATGGGAAGTAAATATATTCATTATTATATAAAATATACATATTCATATTATTAGCTTCTTGATAAATAGACCTTTATTGAACCAGAAAACGCCCCAAGGGTAAGGTGCATAATGGTGAGATTTTCTAGGGGTGGTTTGAGATACATGGTTTGAGCCGTGATCTCAATGAGCATGAACATCTCCCATAAATGTTTTTGCTCATTCTTAGTTGTGGGATCTAGGATTGGGCTTGGTCAAGGGAAAAACAGAGTTATAGTATCTTATTTGAAGGATTCGATAAATGGGCTTCCTAGGGTACGATCCAGATTGTTGATGACATTGCTTCCTTTCTCTATATTAATTGGATTTATTATAAAACTATATTTACACTAATCATATCATCAATTCTAAATTATTATTTAATCAATAGTTATGATTTTTAATGCTCTTTTACAACTAATAGAATATTATAAATAAGTTAATGTGTTTTCTATTACTGTAATAGGGCATTTAATTCAATCACAATGGAAATATTATTTATAAATATTAAGGTCATTACAGTCTTCCCCCATTCGGAAATTTCACCCTATAATTTTCCTTTAACACACTATAACAGATAAGGGTAATTATTTTTCACATGTTCCTCCAATTTAGATGCCTCTTCTTCAAACTGGTGGTTTCTCAATAGCACGTTAAATTTGTGCATTTTCTCATTTCAAAGAACATTGTCTCTATGGTCTATGATCTTCATTAGGAGATCCTCATAAGAAATATCATTCTTCATCTGTAACACCATTAGATTTAGCAAAAGTTAGGGGTTTGTCATGTACTTACTCAAGAGGGATAAATTGTACACATCATGTACTCGATATAGGATATGTGGGACATCTAATCAATATACCACTACTCTGATTCGATCAAGGATCTCAAAGGGACCAATGTATCTTGGAATAATATTTCCCTTATTCCAAAATTTCACGACATTCTTCCATGGTGATATATGGAGGAATACCGTATCTCGATCCTCAAACTCTAGGCATCATCGATGATTTTCAGCATAGATATTCTATTGACTCGGATCATCCCTAATGTGTTGCTGAATGTCCATGACCTTTTCCATCATTTCCTCAACCATTTCCAGACCCAATAGTCTGCATTCCACAAATTCTTCCCCACATTCTAGTTTTCTACACCTATTCCCATAATGGGATTCATAGGGAGCCATTTGGATTCTTGAGTGGAAACTATTATTGTATGAGGACTCGACCAAAGGAATAAATTGATCCATTCCTCATTTGAAGTCAATTGAGAATTATCTCCACATTTCCTCAAGTGTCTTAATAGTCTACTTAGATTGGACATCATTTTGAGGGTGATATTCCACAAAGAAGTTCAACATAGTATTTAGATCATGTTAGAGACTCTTCCAGAACATAGAGGTAAATCTAGGATCTCAATTATATAAAATTGATAGTGGTATTCCATACAGCCTCACCACCTCTGTAATGTATATCCATACATGTTGATCGAGTGATATATCCTCTCAGATTGAAATGAAGTAAGTTGTCTTTGAAAGAAGATCCACCACAACCCATATAACATTATTTCTTCTAAATAGATTTTAAAAAATAGCCATAAAGTCCATTATTCTATTTTCCCATTTCCATGTTGGTATGGGTAATGGTTGCATTATCGCCATGATTTTTTTTATTTTTATCCTTCACTTTTTGACTTACAAGACACCTTGATGTATATTATGTGATCTCCTTCATCATATTGTCCCACCAATATTACTCTTTGATATCACTATACATATTCCTGATCCCTAGATGTATGGGGAAGGTCGAGCTATGTGCATCATCCAAAAACTATTTTAACTCAAGTCTTAATTGTAAACATAGATGTGACCCAAATATTACAACTCCATCTTCATTACTTTTTAACTCTTAGGATTTACCTTTTCTTATAGATATCCCCTTTTTCTGAATTTCCACATCATCTCTTTGAGTATCCTTTATCTTCTTCAGAAGGGATGGTTCAGCTATCATTTGTGAAAGTATTGATGATGTTCCTTCAACTATGATTCCCATGGAAATCCTTTTCAAGTATAGGAAGATAATATTGTTATTATTTCTAATCAACAATAAAATATTTGGATCCTTTATACATAAATCATCTACCATTTTATTTGACTTCCCAGGAAGTTAGTGGATAGATTTGTCATATTTCATAATCATATCTAACCATCTTCACTGGAAAAAATTCATCTCTTTATTTGTGAATATATTCTTGAATATCTTATGATCTGTATATATTTCATACTTCTCCCCAAAGAGATAACGATGCTATATTTTCAACATGAAGATCACCAAATACAACTCTAGATCATGTGTTGGGTAATTCAATTCCTCAATATTCAATAACCATGAGTACTATGCTATCACTTTGTCATTTTATGTTAGTACACTACCAAGCCATTCTTTGGGGAATCACTGAATACCATGAAAGGTTACCCACTTGTGGGTAGTGTATGTATAATTGTAGTGATAACCCTATTTTTTAAATCAATGAAGCTCTATTCACAATTTTTATTCTAAGAATCATGACTCCCTTATGAGTTATCTCGGTTAGATGTCTTGAAAATTGAGAGAATTTTTTAAAATATTAACAATAATACTTAGATAATCCAAGAAAAATATGGATTTCTTTCATAGTGGTTAGTCTTGTCCATCCTTCAATTTCTTATAACTTGGAAGGTTATAAAGATACCACTTTTCTACTGATGAAATTCCATAGGAATGTTATTTGGTCAAGATATAAGTTCGATTGTGAACACTACAACTCCTTTAGGAGGGAGATAAAGAAATTATTCTAGAAGAACATTGGTATATTCCCTCATAACGAGCATTTCTTCATGGATTATATTTTCCTTAGTCTTAATCATTTTAGTGAGATACAATATCTCATAATGTAATAATAATTATGCTTGATATGATTATACCAAAGGGGATTCATCCTTTATTTTGCATTCTTAATGAATAAAAGGGTGATTCATGGTACATAGGGTGGATTAATTCTACCATCAATTTATAGTGGATTTAGAAAAGGAAAATCATTCCATAACTAGGATAACATCATTTTACACTAATAGGATATTGATAATTTTTTAAGGGGAATATTCCCACAAACATTAACATGTGATACAATAATCATAGAAGTTTTCCATGATGATATCAAATCATTTAGGGTGGTGACTAGATGTTCTTAGAAAACTTACAAGGTGGTATAAATAGAAATAATATATGAAAAACACTATTCTAATGTATAGGTTACATGTAAATCATTTATCAAGATCCGTATTAGCATAAGACTTTCCTTGTTTCCTTATTCTAGGAGATTATGACTGCTCATCATGACTTTTAGATCTTGGAATAGAGAATTGGCTTGTATAATGACTCACTTCTCCACATTTATAATATATAAATTTATATGTAACATTATATTTCCCTTTATTTCCATATATCATGTTATTAATTTTTTCATGGAAATTCACTACTTTATTGCTTATTTTACCACACTAAAAAAATCTCCCTGTTCATTTATGACATATCCCTTGGTGCCTCTTCCCACATTTTTTTTCATAAAGGAAATGGGATCTTTTTTCCTTTATCACCTTCATTATATTAACATCCTTGAAGAATCATACTCCTATTATTTAACATCATTGGATATCCAACTATGTGCTAGTTGTTAATTGTGATTTTTTATAGCTGGTCTGGAATAATCACAAGATTTCTTACTTGATCTCCCATCATGTTAGGCATCTATTTTGGAAAGTCATCACATTTCCCCTCACATTAGTTTTTGAATCAGTTCTTCATATATCCCTCTATTGGATAGAATAAAGGGAAAATTAGGGGTGTTTAATTTTAAACTATTAAACACACTAATGGAAATTGAATAAAATTAATGATATAATTTATAAATGACATGTATTTCCTTAACTTATGAATTTACAGGCTTCAATATATTTTATACAAGATCTATTTAATAACATAGACTCGTATTTTTATTTTTGTTAAATTACTAATGGTTCATAATGATCAGGAGAAATTAAAATATCATATCCCTTAAGAGTTTCAAAATAGGTGTGTAGAAAGGCCCATTGTTTTAGACCAGGTGATGATCGAGTCCATCTCAATGTGCCATTTTCATGATTATTACCCCTAGTCACCAATGTTCCAGTGCCACATCCACATGAAGTATCTATTAAATGATATATTTTCTTGGAACCATTTACTCAATATATGTTACCAAAATTTATGGATGTTTTCTTATGTTTAGTATTATCCCTAAGGCTTTCTATAGAGTTTCCAAATCCAAATCCCAAAATAACTAGACCTCCCATTGATACCAATTATGAAAACCCTTGTATTTATTACACATAAATTCATAATTTATTACATAGAAATACACATATTACAACCTCGAATATCGATAAGCCTTTTATCATTTGGTAATTTGGTTTATTTCATAACAACTTAAAAGGAGGTGGTAAATTGGAATTATTTAAAAATTCCTTAACATGGTTATAATATTCAATCATTCATAAAACTAAATGGGATAACCTATGGAAATACATAAGAAAGGGGTAAGATATATATACCAATAATTTAATCAAAAAGATTAACATGAAGAAAGTATTACATATTAGAAAATAGTAATTTCAATTGTAAATAAAAGTGGTGAGAATCATAAAAAAGAATAATAAGGAAAGATAAAACATGATAAGATAATGGAAATATGGGAATGTGGAACCAACTTTAAACCTGAAATCATAAGAAGAAGTCAAGATTAACTACCAATACATCATAATATAATGTGTCTAGTATGACCTCCTACTCATGAAATGTGGAATCTCATGAGACTAAAACATTACCCAATGCAGTAGAGGGCTATTTAGGTAGACCTATCATAATCATATCATGTACATAAATAATAGTGCCACATAAACCATATAACACAAGAAAATATTTAATCACATTTAATTCCATTATTATGGATTGTGTGTTATATACCTGAATATACCCAATCAGTGAATTATAGGTACAACTATGTGATTACATTCGATTTGAAATTGGTATGTGTATAAACCTCATAAATGTTCAACATGGAAAATTGTAGTGACATTTTGATAGTGTGACAATAGAACATAAAGATTCATAAAATGGTTATAGGAGATATAAATGGGTCTCTCATCAATTTTAGTTAAAAAAGGATAGTATTAGGGATATTTAATAACATAATACAACATGAAAATTTTGAAATTAATACTCATAATACATATAGGGTTCTAAAAAACATGGCATTAAAAAATCATAGGATAATTTCTATAGCATAATAAAGGTACATAATGAATCAAAAGAGGGATTAATGAGAGTGAAATGGGTCACGCATAACTTGGAAATAATAAGGTCCTTAATATAGATATAGAAGCGTATATAAAATCAATATGAATTGGGAAAAGGTGTATTACATAAATAATTTTCTTGAATAAAGAGGAGAAATAGAGGACCCCTTACTAAATTTCTACATAGTAAGAACGTTGGTAAATGTTATAATGAGAGAAAAAATGAACTAAAATTATTAGGAAATAAAATGGATAGTAGAGGGATCTTTATAAAGTCATGAAACATAACCAGTTGATATTCAAAAGGCCAAATACAAATAGGGTTCTTGAATTGAAAGAGAGAGAGAGAGGCCCCTTAACTTTATAGGGTGATTCCAAAATCATGGAAGGAGATTCTCTGGTGCTAGGGGGAAACACGGGAGAACTATAAAGAGGGGAGGGAAGGGTGAGAAAATTCCCAAAGATTTTTTTGGTAAAGATTATTGGGATATTTTTTGGGTATATATAAGAATAGTGAGCAGAGTTATTTATTATTTTGAAATATAGGTTTTCGACTCTATAATAAAGTAATAAAAATGAAAAAAAATCTCTTTGGGTTTTCCCTTGGTCTTCTAAACAGTGGAGTGGTTTTATTTATTATAAAAGAAAAGGGAGAAAATCCATAAAATATTACACTTGGTGTTGTAGGGACCTGTCATTTTTCATTATAATAATTTGAAAGATTTTTATATATATATTTATAGAGCCATGCACTATAATGACATGTGATTCTAAGGCCCGGTGTGCCTAAAATTAATTTTATAAAAATATTAAATATATTTTAAGAACATCACATGTATAATAAAAAATATATTTAATATTTTTATAAAATTAATTCTGGGAACATCAGGCCTTAGAATCACATACTATATTAGATTCAGGATCTGGAAAAAAATATTGAAATATTTTAAAGTCTTATAAGGAAAATAGAGTCTCCACATCACTTCCACCTTTAGGATTTTAATCCCCAAAATGAGAAAAAACATAAGATACTGAGTCTGCACTTATATCTACCTCTCCTAAGAAATATTCTATATGTTCTTGTGCTACCACAACACATGAAACAAGGGGATGGTCCATCAATGCATGACCCTCTCCTATGAATCCCCGATCACCACTGGATGCTCTAAAAAGGTGACTCCATCCTCTATGTTCATCTCACCCTAGTTGATGATGTGTGTGGGTTCCAGCATGTATCTCCTTAGCTAGGACATGTAGAAGACATCGTGCACCATATCTAGAGTGGGGGTACAATAGTGTGGTATGAAACCTCTCAAAACCTATGAATAACGTCAAAAAGTCTGATGAACCTCAAGGATAGCTTGTCTTCCAGGAAAAACCTCCAATATCTTCATCATGGGGATACTCTCAAAAAAATTTGGTCTCACTTATCAAACTCTAAGGGAATACGATAAAGTTATGCATATGATTTATGTCTTCTTAGGGCCATCCTTATCTGCTCATGGATGACATGGAATTTCTCCATCATCACCTGCATCATCTATGCTCCCACAATATATGACTTGCTGATCTATATCCAATATAGGGGTGACCTGTAGGGTATCTAATATAGGTAATCAAATAGTTATATGTTGATGGCAGAGTGGTAGCTATTTTTTTAATGAAAAATATACGAAGAGAAATTGATACCCCTAGATTTGGAAAACATTTAACACACAACCTCTCAAAATATTCTCTGACACTTAGATAGTGTATTCTGGGGATGAAAGGAAGAACTAATACTCATTTGGGTCCCTAATTCCTCCTACATTCTTCTCCAAAATCATCATGTAATCCACATGTCTTGAATAGAGAAAATTGTCTAGGGAACTCCATGAATCTGAATGATCTCCCATATATAAAACTACCCTAAAATCTTAACTGAACTATGCTCCTAGATAGCAAGGAAAAACTATTATAAACAGAGGTTATCCCCATTCCCAAATCCCAATGGTTTTGCTTGACCACTGGGATAAGGAATTATATTGAAGGCTATCCCAACAGAACCCTTTAGGATATCCATGCCTATGCCAACAATCTTTGAAAATTGTTAGAATAAGACTTCTCTAAATTACATAACCCAAGAGCTCCCCCTCGCACTCCCCTTATCTTATCCCAACTCCCCCTCGTGATCCACTTCTCCCATCACAACTCTTGGGGTTCTGGTCCCCTCCTCCCATCCCGATCCATAGGAATGCCACTCTCCTAATCCCATCCCAATCACTAGTTGTGATGCTCCCCTTGAGATCTAATCCCAACCTTACAGTTGCATGAACCCATACTCCCCTCCTCCATCTAGATCTAATCCATCCCCCTATATCATCCATGTTTAATGGTATTACCTTATATCCAATTGATTATTATTTTGATTTAATTTCAATATTCTTCAATATTAAACCAGTGGGTTCTAAATCATTGAGGTATTCTATGAACAATACATTTTATTTTTCTTTTTGGTCAAAATCTGCATGTAGATTCTTATTTTTGTGGGAATTAAATTTATTTTGATATTGTGGTTTGATTTAAGATTTCTCATATTCAGTTAATGTGTGTTTGGGATAGCTAAGACCAATTTGGTTTGGTTTAGGTTCATTCTATTAAATTTTTGATTGGCTAATTATTGTATTTTATGATTCTTTTTGGTTCCAGTTAGTTTATTCCAATATGTATATTTCATTTTGATGTCATTATCATCATTGTATTTATTTTTAACCTTCATTTAGATCAAAATAGTCATTTATGTTATGTTTATATTTTATAAAGTTGTTATAATGTTACAATCATCTTGCGTAGTTGATTTTGTAGGTGGAGTTCTTTCCAAATGTGCATCACTATATTTAAGTGAATGAGGAAAATCATATTAATAGATTATGTTTTTGAAAAAAAGAAGGCTACCACAATTTATTTTCTCATACAATATTTATTTAGTGATTTTTTCTATAAATGTTACATATTCCAAGTTTTTATGTGTTTTATGTGAATTTTTTACAAAAATAAATATTATATAGTGCATATAACTGTGTCTACATATTACTGTTTAATATTAATGTGAATTACATATCTCTATGTATTGAGTAATAAGTCAATATAAAGAGTAATAATATTTGTAACTCTTTGATATGATTATATAATACATTACATTGTAAACATTAATTTTTCATACTAGCAATGGTAATTAATAATATGAATTTAAAATTAAAGAAGACAATTGATGATTTTTCCATATTTTTTATATTTTATGGTGCTGTAATAATGATTTAGGAATATTGAATTTTATGAATTTATGGTACACCATATACATGAAATTAATATATTTAAGGATCAAAACATATTTTTTGATGTAAATAATGAAACATATATCTATCTATTAATAAGGAATACACCAAAATAATAAATATAAACTTTTGGATGAAACTTTCCATTTATAGTGAACATTAAGATAATAGTCAAAATATAAGAAGATGAGATCAATAAGAAGAAACCATAAATAATTTATCCTAAAAATAGTATAATCCCATCCATTGTGGAATAGTCACATGATAATAAACCATTATCATTATTGGAATGACTCAGATTCCAAGAAAAAATCTGGGAAAGCATTAATATGATATCCATCTAATCATAATCTCATGAAATTCGACTACCTAGGCACTTTGTTTTAGCTTGCCTTTCCCGAATAAGGTGTGAAATCCACAAAACAGAGTGTGATACTCAGTTGGGAAAAAATTCCATTGTGGCATTATAACCAATGAAATAATTTTACTTCGATTTCTAATCTTAATACCCATGGGTTTCTATAACAATAAATAGAAGCTATATATAAACATATCATTATATATATATATATGTATATATACATAGAAAAAATAATACCACTACCTCACCTATGATAACAATTCATTGAAGTGTCCCCTATTCACTGAGAATATAAATATACCAATCAAGTCCCCTAATAGTGAAGATTTTGTCCACTTTTCAAAATATCAATATCATATGAGCCTTTTTACAAAAACATGAAGTATCCCACTTCATAGGTGTACTTGTATCAATAAATCACTTTTTATCAAGTTCTAACTTGTTATTTAGAACATTATTAAAGAAACCATGTTATAAAACTATATTTTGGAAACCAAAACCTTGGAAAAATCATTCAATCACAATCATATTCATAAAAATTACAAATAACATCAAAGAATCTAAAATAATAAATAATGCCTAATATTTTTTTTGAAAAAACTAAACTCAACCATAGTTTTTAATAATTGTATAAAAATATTAGTTACTCCTTTCAAATATGTTTAGAATCAGTTCCAACCCTCTGATTCTCATATTTATTTAAAAGAGACTCTATGCAATTTATACACACACATTTACTGCATAATATAACGTATTACAATTATTGAAATAGGAAATAATGAAATAAATTTTTATGCCTAGTGATATTTTTGAGAAAAATATATTCCTTTGTAATAAATTCAATATAAAAAAATAATATAACATTGAAATCATACAAAGCATGGGATGAAAAAAACTAAGAATTCATGGATTTAATTTTAAGTTATATTCATAGAAATAACTACATTAAATCAATGAAATTAGAAGCCAAAATGTAATTCTACCACTTAAGGGAGATTCACTAATGCACCTATATGAAGGTTCTTTATGCCTCATCCATTTATTCACTCAATTATATCTCATTTAAATAACACCCCAAGTTATTTATATCCTATAAGAAACATTATCATAATTAAATCCTTGACCATTGATGGATTTGGAACATTATTACTCATATATGTAATAGAATTAAATATCATATTTTTATATTTATAGTATTTTATTTTATATATATTATTTTTTGTCTTTTATACTATGATTATCATATAGATGAGTGTATCTGTTATGGTTTCATATTAATTTAATAGTTCTCATTTCCATAAATATAATTTTCGATTAAACTTCTATCTTATTTAATTTATTTTACAAAATCACATATAACAATTTTTTACCGAATAGATAGAAGTTGTACTTATGAAACTAATATGATTTCAAACGATTTTCAAAACAAGTTAGAGAGATTTTTCTATTTTTTATTTGATAGAGATTCATAGAGTGTTCACATACATTAATCATGTTATAATTGTGTTGGAAGACCTTGGATGATCTGTGAAGAATTTAGATTACATATAACCAAATATGGTTTTTTTAAAAAACATTACTTTGTGTGTTATCACAATGGGGAGAAAATGAAATAAGAAAATGATTATGATTAAAATGAAAGGATTAGATAGGAGATGTTTTTAGATGAACATTTCTTGTTTATTCATCATCATGAAAAGGAATGGTTGCTGACCTAAGAAGTCTTCAATATAGGCACACTTGAGGCATATAATGAAAATGATGTTGTTGATTGGATGAAAAAACAGAATGATGCTGCCCTGACTCCAGTATATCAGCAATGTGGTAAAATTAAGAATATGAAAATTTTAATCTGATTATTTTATTGGAAAACAATTTATGTGATTTATAATACTACCATCTATTAAATTTTTACCTTTTTTAAGGAATTACATCCAGATGATGTAGATATTCCCTCAAACCACTATATGACATAGAATTCAATTAAGGAATTTGGATAAAAAAAATTTAATCTTGCCCAAAATATTGCAAATTTTCTAGGAGGAAACTACTATACAAAATGATTATATTAAAAAACAGACATCTCAATAGTAGCCAAAAGTTAATAGAAGACCATTCTGTGTTCTATATAATGTAATTTGGCACTATTCATTGATCTGAAAACTCTAGATAATTTTCACGTTTGGTGAAATATTAATAAAAATTAGATTTCATGATACAAAGAAAAAGAAGAATAATGATGATTTTTTTCACCATGAAGATAGATTTTCATGGCAGAGATTTGATTCTTGATAACATGATGTCACAGCTGATGTGTGTAATGTGATATTGGGACTTTTATGTGATGGTTTTAATCCATTTGGGTAGATGTTTACTTTACACCACACATGTACACTTTTCATACACATTTTTAACTGTCCTCAATGGTTGTATTTGAAAAAACCTTTCAATTTCATTAATATAGTCATATATGGACCTTTTGATCCTAACAATGATATAAATGTATACATTTGACCTTTAATAAATGAGTTGAAATAAATTTATAATGTGGATGTGCGTACATACGATGCCTGATCTAAAAACATATTTTAGATGTATGTTTTTCTTATGTTGATGATCAATGATTTTCCCTCTTATGCAATGATTTCTAGATGCAGGATGACAGAAAAATTATCATGTCCGATTTTTATGAAGAATACATGATCCATGAGACAGAAATATCATAGTTGTTTTAGTTTTATGGGGCATCAATGATTCTTTCCAATGGACCATCCATATAGAAATAATAATCGAATATTTGAATATACCATAGAGACCGAAAATCCACTTCTATATATGCATGGAACATATGTTCATAATGAATTAAAAGAATTCAGTTTTCTATTCAGGTTGGGTCGGATGGAATTTTGAAAGAGGTATAATGTTTCAATATAACCCTATTACAATTAGAATATTCCGAGTATCTTCTTTGAGTTTCATTATTATTGAACCAATTTTTTATGCCATTAATTGGATGTAATGCACATTAAAACGAATATATGTGAAATTTTTGTTTCAATTATTCTAAATGTATAGGGAAAGAAAAAAATGATTTAAGATCTCAGCATTACTTGGTGGATTGGGGAATCTAACCAAAATTGAGTCCTTTGTGTAAGAGTGAAAACAAATCGAAAGTTTGGTGTGCTTATTATGTGATAAAACCTTAAGAAAAAAATCAAATTCTAGAAGTACTATATAATATTAATGTACCTAATCTATTTTCAAGAAACATAGCAAAATGGTTCAATCAAAGATTGTTGGAGATGAAATCTTTTAATACTCATAATTATCACATTATTTTGTATGATTTGTTTTAAATAGAAATACGTCATCTTATGTCCAATAATTTAAGGGTTTTAGTTATTTGGATGTACCATTTCTTTAGAGATATTTTTGTTAAGAATTGTTTGATGTATTTCTTACAAAACAATTTGGTGGAGGCATCATTTGTTATGTGAGAGTTAGAGAAAATATTCCTTCAACCATTTTTCACATGAATTATTCATCCAATTGTCCATATTCTAACTGAAATATTTCTCGGAGGTCCTGTTTCAATTCATTTTATGTATCCAACTGAAAGAAAATTGTCTACATAAAAGTATTGTGTTTGAAACATAAATCACCCTGAGGGTTCTATCATCAAAAGTTAATTGGATCAAGAATGTATGGATTTCTATTTAATGTTTTTTTTGATTTGACTACTAGATGGGTTATACTAATGAGAAATGAAGAAGAGTAGTATGAAAAAAATTTAACATAGTTTTCCCTCAATTCCCCAAATAGGGGGAATTCCCAGATCATATACATTTACAAAAATTTTCCTTGAAGTGTGGGAGATGAAACGTTAGACAATTTTGTTTAACTATGATTTATTAAATGAATACATAACAAAAGTAAATTAAACATTCATATCTTATTTAATCTCATGTAATTTTACATTTATGTAAAACTATGTCTATTTTTTATCATGGAACATAAACAAATTATAAATAGAAACCGCCATTGTTTATCTTTGAGGAGAGGAGATTTTCATAGCAAATAGTTTTTTTCTTTGTTGAAATTGCAGGTATAAATATTATTTTAATAAATTAAATAAATAAATATATAATTATGTTTAATAGTTATTTATATTTCAGGTATTGAGTTTTCATATTTTCTATGTTTCTGAGGAAATGTGGGCTTTGGATTTTGGTTCTAATTTCATGGTTCATAAATGAAAATTGATTATGATCAATGGGTATATATTTATTACTACTAAATGTGAAAAAAACATTAGAACAAAACATGATGGTGTTATGGTAACTTCCAGAATAGACTATTATGCTAGTGTATCTGATAGTAGACCACAATTTCAAAATGTATCTTATTATCGAGTCATTCAGAAAATACTAATACTGGATTATTACTCTCATAGTAGTGTCATTATGATGAAATTCTAGTGGTTTGATTTGATAATGAGGCATGGAAAATTTATTGATTATTGTGGATTTTGAGTTATTGAAATGACTCACACTTTGGCTACTGAATAACCATATATAATGGAATCGGTGGACGAAAAGGTTTTTTATGTAAAAGATCATATTCGACATGAATTTGGTGTCATTATTAAAATAATCCCTATGCATATTTTTTATGATGGTGATGATGGAATTGATACCATCCCTACTCCCATTGACCATAGTCCATTTACTTCTTATGATGTATCTAATATATCCATTGTCTGTGTTGATTGTAAACCTAATGTTTTGGTGGTAAGTATATAGAGTCATCCATATGTGTTGTTAGTTATTTTAGTTTCGCATAACTTAAGATGTTGAGATTAGTTCTATACTAATTTATTTTCTATTGATTACAAATATTTTGTATCTAAATAGATATTCATGTGCATTTTCAGTATTTATAGTTTTCATTTTTCTTTGAGTTCCATTTTGTAATATTGAATTGAACTGTATTCAAACCTACAAAACCTAACAAAAATGAAACAATTAAATTTTAACAAAAATTGAAAATGAATTTAATTGGACATATTAAACTAATTGATATGAAAAAAACCAATGGAAATAATTACATAACAAAAAAATGAAAATATGACCGAACCCAAAATATAAACCAACTAAACTAAGACAAATAAAAATGGATAAATGATCTAATCAATTTAAAAAATGAACCAAATGATATAAGAAAAATAAAAATGAAAAAATGACACAATCAATTGACCAAAATAAACAAAATGAGCAAACCAAAATTGAATTGGATCGAATTAAAAATAAAAGAAAACTATATAAGTCCCCTGCTAAACAAGATAATTTGAACATTTTATTTTTTTCTATAACACGTATTATGTTTTGGAATTCTTCCCAATAGATATTAAATGCTTTTTTATACCACTACATATTATATATTTGGTTTCACAAGTGGTATTATTTAATTAAGTATTTCCACATATTATTTCTTATTTTAGATATATATTAGTTATGGATTTATAATTACTTACATATTTGTTTTCAAATGCAGACGATGAAAACCATTGTGGGGATATGAAGAAAAATGATGGTAGACAACAATCAAAAAATGAGTGAGATGGGCGTCCCTCCTCTAGTTCCTATTGTGAGTATTTTATTTCCAATATATATATCAATAACATATAATTTCATTTGATTATTATTTTTTAATCTTTTTATCAGGGTCTACAACCAATGTGCCAGTTATTCACTGACTAGCCTAGCGTTTCTAGTTCTCAGGCTAGAGATTCAAGGTGGGGTGGTACTAAAACTAGGATCTTCAGTTGGTATACCTGACCACACCCCCTTACTCCCCCTAACACACCATATTCCAAAACTTTTTATCCCACAATGTTATTTTAGACACTCGGGATATTTAGGACACTGAGGTTTGCACCTCCATATTCATCGAAGACTCCTCACCTCTCTTTACTGTATCTGATGATAATACCAACTCCTCATCATTTTTATGAATTTTTATATCCATCTAATCCATATTCTATTCCTTCCACTTCCTTATCCCATGGATACAACATTCTTTCTTCTTCAACTCTAGCTCCAATACATTCTAAACATCTAGATCCTACACTAGGAACCACTCTATCTATACAGGTTGATATTCCTTTAGTGCATGGGGATCCAATGATGACCATTGACCAGACTACCTCAGCTATATTTATATAACCATAATAATTTTCTAACATAATTTATTTTCATTATAAATGTATTGATATAATATTTTTTTTATTTAATGATTGTATCATCCAATAAGCGGCATGGGTGTACATGTATGCATGTGATGTGGAACTACCACATGTAGTTGATGGTGGAGTATAATGAGGAAACAAAATTAGAAAAATAGGATGGGAATGTAAGAGTTTTTTGGATATGCCTACAAAATAATCCAATATCATTCCTATCCATCCAATCTCCTAGATACACCTTCCAAATAAAGAAAAGGATAATAGTTGGCCACAAATATGGGTTAAAAATTTATTGGATTTAATGTTATTGTATTAATTTTTTATATGAATTAATCTCTTTGTGAAATATTTATTTTCATTTTCCTGATGGAGAGGCTATAAGGCTAGCACATATTAGGTAATTAGGTGATCACTAGAGAGGCAATAGTAGGCATTGTATAGTGGATGTCATGCTAGAGATGGAAAGAATATAGAGGCCACACCTATCGTGGATAACAATCTAGTAGAATATTATCAAGAAATAATTACTTATCAAATGGGTACAGAGTTCAAGGCATTAAACAAATTCTAGGTTTTTAAATGAAAATTACCATGATTTTAATTAATAATAACTTTTGTATTATTGAAATTATTTTTGGAATCATCATGAAAAATTAAAAATAACAAGGATTCTATGACATTCCTCCACGCATTGGGGCAGACTATGATGCAATACCATGAGAGGAAGCAGAAACGATACTCATTTACATAGAAGTAATTTATATTTTATATCTCATTAAAATTTTGGGGTCACTAAAATAAAAAATTACCTTGAAAGAAAATTAGTTAAAGTAATTGATTTGGTCATTCTTAGGGAATTGACCAATAATTTTTATGTTTTATCCCTTTATGATAGGGGAAGAATTATTGTACCTCATATTTTATAGTTTACTTTTGTCCTTCACCATAGGGAGTTATTCACTCATGTTTTAATTCCCTTAAAAATTAATATAATAAGAAGGATGATAGAGGTGTAATTGATGATGACCTGACTGAAACCAAACCAAAAGGAATCCAATAGAAATAACCTAAAAAACCAACCCTTACAAAACCAAGTCAAAATAAACAATCTCAATATAACCTGAACGAAACTGAATGGAATTGAACTAAAATGGAATGAAATAACTAAAAATTATTAAAATAAAACTGAATTAGTTTTACTTAAACCAAAATGAAACCATGCCAGCCTGAATAATGTTGAATTGAATAAAAATCAACTAGACCTGAATAATGTTGAATTGAATAAAAATAAATGAAATATAACTGAAATAAAAAAAATATCCTTGCAATACCTACATATAAGTGAACCAAAAAAGCATGTATACACCAATTATAGTAGAGTTAAACAACTAAAATGGACTATAATGGAATATATTTTTATTAAAAAGACTAAAACAAATATAAAACCAATAGAACAAAAAATTATCAAATCGAACCACACTGAACCAAATGATATATAATTGAATCAAACTATACAAAATAAATATTTTTTAGATTGTATATAATAAAATTTAAACAACTCATCTCCAACCAAAGAAAGACGAATTTAATTGAATAAAATCAAACTAACTTTTCCTAAATAGAGTTAACCAAATCTGAATCAAATTGAACAATATTAAGATAAACTAAATTAAACAAAAATAAAGTAAACAAATCATAAAAAAATTTGATTAAACCAACATGAATTTAACCAACATCGTCTATAATAATGTAAATTTAGTTGAAACTTAATGGATTGAACTATCCTGATCTGAAGGAAATGAAATTGGGTCTAAGTAAACACAAATCAATTAACCAAAAAAAACTAAATTTAATTGATTGAAAAATAATAAAAATAAATTATAATGAGATAAATCTATCCAAATGGAATATATCTCAAAAAATAAATTTAAACTAAAAAATAGACTTAATTAGATCAATAATGAATTGAACTAGCCTGCACAACCCACAACCAAACTAAACCAATATGAACAGAACTGAATTGAAATGAATAAAACTATTCTAAATCAATCCTAGTAAACAAGAATGAATATATACTAACCAAACGTGATTATAAAGGAAATTTACGTGAATAAACAAAATTTAATCAAACTAAACTGAATTTCTATAAATAATAGGAAAAACCGTCGGAAAAAATTCTTTTTTATCATGATCAGAGTGTTGATAACCCATTCATGCATATTCCTTTATGTTATAGTAAAACTCGCACATCTTATAATTAATTATGGTGAGAACAAAACCACCTTATTATTTATTAATATGATTATTTTCACTTATATATATGTTATATCTATTTATAACCCATAAATTGATACATCGTTATAATTTATCTACCATATTTTTTATATTTTCATCTTCCTTTAGAATTAATATGAATTTTATTTTAGTTATAAAATTAAATATTTGTAACATATTTTAAATTATATTTTCCTACATTCAATGTCATTGCATAGGTAGGTTTTTAATATTAAAGGATGTGTGACTCGTCCAGAACTATTTTTCTCGAGTAGAAATAAAAAATATGGAAGTGTGGCTAACGAACTGACATGGTAGAATATTGTATGTTTTACATTGTTTATTTAAAATTATAACATGTATTTTCAAACTTAAAATTATATTTATATTTGTAATATTATACTTTGGAGGCCCATGATTCCCAACTAGATGAATAATTTGGACCAAATGGTCACTTACATCAAGTTATGGGAGATAACCACCACAGAAGAGTACACTATCGACCTGGGAAGAGTATTATCTCAAAATGGTATTGGACCACTTCAGGTGCCTTTTATTATGGCACTGACTTGGGAAAATCTAATGCATAGGTAGTACAGGTTGAGGCTAATGCAAGAAAGGATGAAAAAGGGCCATATAGGTGGAAGAAAGGAATCAAAGGGAAAATGTTGAATTTGTGAAATTGATGGAAGGTTTATGTACTTCAATTACACCATATACTTTCATGGATTGTGATGCATATATGTCGACAATGAATACATTATATAGTGTACTGGGTAGTAGTCCTAGTCATGTTTAGGATGATGATATTCCTATCAATTGTAATGGTGAGGATAAAGAAGAGAAAGACGGTGAGGATCATGATGTGGAAGAGGACGAGGATGAGGTTGAGAAATATGGTGAGGGTGAGGGTGAGGATGAGAATGAGGATGATCCTGAGGAAGAGGATGAGGCCAAGGATGATGGTGATAATGGTGATGTTGATGATGGACAAATTGATCCTTTACATTTTTGACAAATATTTATGATTTTTGATGTATGAAGATTTTTTATGAATGAATATATGTGATGTTCAGAATGAATATTATCTGTTATGTTTATTTCATTGCATGTTATATTTTTTTTTATTGTTTTGTTTGACTATTGTTTTTTATGTTGGCTACATGTTCTATTTTTAAGTTCTGTATTTCTTGATTGATTTTTTATGGGCTGGGAGGGGATGCTGTTTGCTATGAAAATGGGGGGGGGGGGGGTCTATACCAATGGTTTTATAACTGTTGGTATAGGATTTATCAAATGGTTCATATTAAACCATTAGTATAGGGGTATCTCAATTGTTCTGAATTGTTGGTATACCCCTATACCAATGGTTCACTATAAACCATTGTTCAAATTGAATTATATATTACCTTATACAAATGGTTCACTAAGAACCACTAGTATAGGCCTTTCTGAAAGTCACTGTAGCCAACAATTTGGAGAATGGTTGGTATATGATATACCAAAAATTATCCAGCCTATACTAATGGTTCAAAACTATCAGAGTAGGTTTTTATTCTGGTAGTGATGTTTTCTAACTTCATGACTCGATCAACTATAACCCATATGGAATCACGACTCTTCACTATGCATGGAATCACCATTACAATGTCCTTGGATATGATATCTCACTTCCACTTTGAGATCTCAAGGACCTATAAAAAATATACTTGAGCATGGTACTCAGCCTTCACCTATTGACAGGTGAGGCATATAGAGACGAATTCAGCAATGCTTTATCTCAATTCCGACCACCAAAAGTACCATTAAAGGTCTTGTTGCATATTCCCCAATCCAAGATGTGTAGTTAGTGGAAATGTATGGAATTCTCACATCACCTCCTCTCAAATCTATTTCTGATTCATCGATTCATCCCTCTCTCATGAATACTTTAAGATTCCGGGGGTCTGATCAGGCTTGTTACCACCCAATAACATCGAACTGGGGCTGTGGGGTCCAACCAGTGAATAACATGATGAAATAAAGGTCGGGAGGCTATAATTCCCCATCCATAAACCTTACATAATCTTGAATTAAGTTAATAATTCACATTGTGTATATTTTCAAGTTTATAGAATTATAGAATTATGTTATAACTTATACATAAAAACATGAATATTTCCAGTAGACACTTCTACTCACTATCCATATTTTCATAAAACAAAAACACTTTAAAATGAAACACGACATCGTATCATGTTTTAACGACATAATATTGACTTGACACCATCCTTGAATCTATTCTTCCTTATGTCCTATGAAAAATATTTGAAAACATGGGATGAGAAAAAAAATCTCAGTAAGGGATACATTGAGAAGGAAAAATGTTAGTTTTTTAAAACAATAAGTAAACCATTAATACTTTATATCATATAGTAAAACCTTTCACCTTTAAGAAATATCAAAAATAATTCACTGAATATAATCTCGTAGCATACCCTTTTTGTAAAATAAATATTACAGTAAATCCCATATAAAGAAACAAATAGCATATAATGGTAACTCAAGACATAAAAATACTTAAATGGAATAACCATATGGTCAACTTCCACACATATCAATAAATGGAATAACCATACAGCAGACTTCCATACCCAATACATTGGAGGTTATAACATAACCAACCATCCTTGGTTTATCACGGAATCACCCATCATTTAGTTTATCATGTAACCACCCATCAAATTTTCCAAGTACCATTATGTAATCTTCACACATATAAGATTTCAAATATCAACATTTCAAACATAAAATTTCATTTGCAATCATAAAAAATAATTTAAAGATATTTAAATAGTAATTCCACTTTAAAAACCATTTTCAATACCAAAATATATAAAAAGGGCATATGGTATTTATTTTCTATTTAAAAACATCACAGCTTGTTAAGGAAGCCAAATACACTACTACAAATACGCCTTTTATCAGCCATAAAAATGGCCTTTAACAGCGCTAGAAAAGCGTTGTTAAAGCCGACAAAGATAAAGGGGGGGGGGGGGTCACCTTTATCAGTGCTCCAAAAAGAATAGATAAAGAACCCTTTTATCAGCTCTTTTTATTAGCGCTGATAAAATTTAAAAAAAAGTGAAAAAATTAAATAAAAATTAAATAAAATTTAATTTTTTTTTAAAAATAAAAAAATTCTGCCAATTGGGGGGGGGGGGGTTTATGGCGCTTTAGTCCCCCTTTTAACAACACTTTCTATCCCCTCACATTCCCACACACACCCTCCACTATTTAGCAGCACTAGTCCCCCAAATCCACCCCCATGCGCGCGCCCCTGCCTCCAGCAGGTTTTGAACTCGAGACCTCCCCCTGCGCGCCTAAGCCCATACCACTCCTCTATTTTGATTTTTTTTCCATTTCATGATATATATATATAGTTATATTAATTCGTATAGTAATATATATTTATATTAATATGTATATATAGTTATATTAATATATATATAGTTATATTAATATATATTTTTATAGTTATATGAATATATATATGTAGATATATTAATATATATATATATAGTTAGATTAATATATAGGTATATAAATTTTCATATATTTGTATTGTAAATAAAATGAATATTAGTTATATTTTAGATAAAGCTAATATATTTTATATGTAAATATATTTTATTATTTATATTTATAATTAAATTTTTATGTGTGAATATATAAAAAATTTGTATATATTTGTATATATTTGACTATAAATAGAATTTCATTATAAAAAATGATAAATTTAAAAGACATAATATCAATTTTAATGTAATACCTTGGAATAAATACACTCCCCACCAAAAAAATCAAATAATACCCCCTTAAACGAGGCTGAAAATCCACAAAATGTTAACAAATCGGGGTATCCCGACTAAAAACTCAGTTTTGGAGGCCTTCTAGGCCTTTTTTGGCCTTGAAAAAATGTGACAGAAGATTTTCTTGGGTCAGAGGCACGTAGATCTTGTCACAGGCTTTGATGTTTATATGTTGTAGAGATCAAACGGACACCCGGATCAAAAGTTATGGTCGTTTTTTGTTCGAGTTGCGTTTTCAACATATTTTGGATCTTTTTTCATTTTTTTTAATTTTTTTAGACTTCAAATTGTTATTAAATGACTATTAATCCATAATAATTATAAAATTATTTATTAAAAATATATTTTTTAATTTTTTTAGAAGAAATTTTCACTAAATATCTTATATATTTAGTGTAACTTTATTTTTATACTTATCTAAAATATATTTAAAATTATATTTAAAAAGTATATATTATATTTATATCAATTTAACTATATCTATATATTTTAATATTAATATATTTTTTATTGTTTTTTTGGAAGTAGACCATATATCAGCGCTTTAAAAAAAACACTGATAAAGACCCCCCTTTGTCAGCGCTACTAAAAAAACGCTGATAAAGGGGCAACCTTTAACAGCGCTAAAAAAGCACTGTTAAAGGGGGCACCTTTATCCGGGAATTTTTTAGCGCTGATAAAATTACCCCCCTTTATCTGCACTTTTTTGTTAGCACTGATAAAGGTTGGCGCTGGACTTGCCCAATTTTGTGGTAGTGATATCAAATAATGCACGCAGTGGCAGAAAGGTCGTTGTCACTGCGTATGTTAAAAAAATTTATTTTTCCATTTAGTTAAACACTATGTAGAAAAAATATTCCCTTTGAATGAAAGTAAAATTCAAAGGAGTTTATTATACATCATGTAAAAGAACAAGGTGTATATTATCAAAACATGCCTCAATGAATGGAGATTGAGACAAAGTCCCTTACCTTGAGTCTGAATCATCAAGTATGTTTCTCGTTCTTCCTGAATAATAAAATTAAGTTAATTTATACTTGATTAAGAACCTTTCCAAGTATATTATTCCTTTTATATAACATATTACCTTTATATGACTATCATATAATTATTCAAGTTCACATCCGTCGTTTTGTGGATGCTCAGTACTTGAGTGAAAAAAGAACTTCTTATAATTACAAATTATCCATGTGGTCAAAATTACATTCTCTATAGAATTATATTAATGATTTATATATCATATATATCCATTATATTTGTATTTATAATAGTCCATAAAATTTGGACGTAAGAAATAAAATGCCCCGTTCATGGAGATGGTAAGCCGTACGTAAACATGGATGATACTTTCGTTTATTTTTCATATTTAAAGGAATGAAAAATAAATTATAAATTGGTATAATATAACTCTAGTATAATATACATGTTATATATGTTACATATGTTTATTAATTCTATCCTTAATATGTTCCATGTATAGCATGAATGAGTCATATCATTTTGAGGGGGCGGTAGTCTGCACTTCCTCAAATGAAATTATATTGTATATACAACATTAAAAGCATAAAGGTATGTTCTAAATGAGACTTAAAGAAGCATATAGATAAAATAAATATCATAAATATCCTATATAATTATATTTCCATTATAATGGACACCATAATAGGTGGTAGGAGAAAATTGAATAATCATCGTTTCGTGAAGCAGTAGTTCATCGTCCACAGAAACAGTATGTTCTATACCCATTAAACGGAGGTGTGTGTAAGTGTAGTTAAAATAACTCTTATAACAAATACATAGTATATTAAGGATACTGGTGTTGTTACGTAAACAAAGAATAATAAGATCATAGGGAGTGAATAAGGAAAAATAATGGGAATGAACTTGATAGAAGACATGACCTCAAATCGGGTAACTTCTTTTGATTTGAGCCAAAGTGATTTCTTAATTTTTATTTTTCCAAGGTTAAGTCTTCTTGTAGGAATATTGGAATATTGGGAATGTATTTGAAGTTATTTTTTATGATCCAAGGGGCTTGAGATGTGTGAGTAATGTGATAGAGGCGGTGTTCTTTTATAAGAGGGAGGAGGGCCACTTTAGGATTATTTTGAATTATTATTTTATTATTAATTGATTTTTAATTTTAATAACAAAAATGTGATATATTTGTTATATAAGAAGATTATGGGTCGAAATAATCTTATCAAATGGGTTTTAGGCAAGTTTAGGTTATAACATTATCCTTATCTTTTAGCTTTAACCCATAGTTAAATTAATTATCTCTGGCCACATCTTCTTATATTTTCATAATATATAGTCACTATAGTCACTATAAAATGCCAAGCGACTGAGAAGTGGATCAATAATGAAAATTTTAAAATCATATATTTCAGTTTACTGAATATTATATTATTAGGAATATTCTATAATTTAATAAAATAGTATTTGTTTTAAAAACTCATTTATGTCAATTTATATTCTATTCATATCATGACTTTTAAAAAATTCATAACAACATGATTCTTTCCAAAAAAACTTCATTAATTACAATATATCAAGTAATAATCATCCATAAAATTCTCGGATGTCATAAAAATATTCAAAATAAATATATTTTAATTTTTATAATCACATCTATTTAAAACATTAATTAATAAGTTAATCATTACATCATTATTTTGTCATAAATATATTTATTTATTTAATGTCTAAAAATTATAAATAAAATACCATGATGTAGGGAATATTTTTATATTTATATTGACTATTTATAATCTAAAATATAACTTATATAACACCATATAAAAATTATTTTACTAAAAGATACATGCTTATGTTATATTTTCCTTAACTTTAAATTAAAAGTAATTAAATGCCACTTTCACACACAAGTGGCTCTCTTTGGTCCTAAAATTAACCCATGAAATCCCATTTTCGGACATATCTCATCCAATAGTGTTAGGACATGTTTTAGGGTAATTTAAAATTATTATAATATTATTTGTTTACCCTTATTTACCATATTTACGCTTTATCCATTGTAAATAAAATATTTACTGAAGTTACTATTGATAATGTATAAAAATAAAAGATACCTATTTAATAAATTTTTATATCCTCATTTGAAATATAGAATCCATTTTTACCAATTCAAAATATAGAAGTTTCAAAAATTAATTTAATATTAATTCCCTTTGGCAAAACCAAAAAATGCGTTTTTAAGAAATAATAACTATCAAAAGATTGACATTTTTTTATGTCTAATTAAAAAGTGAAAATACTTCCAATGATCAAAATTGGATTAAATGGAAAAAATATTATCTAATTACACTTTAAAACCAATTAAAAGTTCAATATAACTATATAAATAAATCATATGAAAAGATATTTTTGACTTAAAATGCAGTATTTTTCATTATTCATTAAAAAAATGAACTTTATCAGAAAAATACCAAAAAATTTACCCAAAGTAAATTTTGATGTTCTGGTTTTAAAAAAGTATTTTATTTTGCGTAATAAAAAATATTAAGGTTTTAAAAACTAAATTTAAAAATTATTCTCTTTTAAAAGGCGGTAAAACTGCATTTTTAGAAAAATACTTCTTTTATCCAAAGAAATGAATTTATTCATATATCATATATAGAAAACATATAAAATGAATTTAAAACATTAAATTGAATATATATTTTATATTTTATTAAATAAATATCCATTAATAGTGATATAAAAACAAAATTATTCTTTTTTTAAATATGTTTTCATAAAATCACATCCATTATATTCATTTTTTTTATTTCCTTTCATAACAAATTTGGTAATCAATGAATCATCATTTAAGCATGGGTAAACCATATTTAAAAACTCAGTTGGTAATATTCATTCCCACTATTCCAAAGGATATGAGTTAACTACCATAATTATAATATTATTGTATTATTTTTCAGTATAAATCAATGTTGTGTGCAACATAAGATTTTCGAAGAAACTCATTGTTGCGTGTTGAGTAAGTTATCAAACAATGTGTCTTATTTTACAGAAAACTAATATCTTATTCATAAATATTAATAGATTTGAAAAGGTATTATTCTATAAAAAACTAGGTCTTTACATCCTTCCTCCTTTTGGAAATTATGTCCTTGCAATTTTAAAATTGGGCTTGGAAACTTCATTGAAAGTCCCACATCAGAAAACGAGTCGGTAAAAATAACACTTTAAAAGAAAGAAAAAGAAGTAAAAAGGTCACCCAAGATATCCCATACTATGATTCCAGGTAATAAATATTAAATATGGAATAGAAACTAACCATCAAGTTCTGATGGAAAGTGATCGAAAACATGATCTGGAGAAAGTTAACCACTATAAAACAACAAAGTTGTGATACGTTAAACGCTCTTTGATTCCCAAGAAGGAAAATTAAAAAGACAATGTTTTTTGTTTTAAGTTACCTTTCATAAATTTCGGAAATTTATTTATGAGAATGAATAAGAACATAAGGAAACATACTTACTTGTCATGTAGACATTCATCCTTTACTAAATTTCTACCACAAACTCATCTTTTCTCCAAACGATGAGTATTCAATATGTCTTGGTCACATCAAATGTGCTAGAATCAACTTCAAGAGAATAAATTTATCTAAAAAATATGAACCATATATTTCCTCTATCTTTAGACATTAACCAAAACCATAAGGGGTTGTACAAGATTATATAATCCCCAAAAAGGATAATCATTTAAAAAAATAAATACTACTCTTATCTCCAAAATTGAACAAAAAAATCAAAATTCCATAAAATACCTTTCAATAAAAAATTGTCCTTAAATTATTCAATATAATCCAAACTAAGATTGAAACCTAAATCTTAGAAGAATTTAATCACACAGTCTTCCAAACAAATCATAACATTTATCTCCAAATAACATTGGCTACTCTAAAAGTATCATACTGAAAAGTAATTAACCTAATCACATATTCTCTATGATAGGTTAATCATTTCCATAAATAACCCAAATCATCATATGTATACAATAAAAACATAGGTTCTTCCAAAATAAAATTTCAACCATTAATCCACAAATGAAATCCCATAGTATTATATTTTCCCCAGACATATAGTGTTCCCAAAAGATCAAACATCTTCAAAAATAATATTTATCACTTAATGACCAAATCTTTTTCCTATACTAAGGATATCCATTTGATAAAACAAAATTTTCCCTAATAAACTAATTCTTGAACCGTAAAATCATTTAACTAAAAATAAAAAGTTATACTAACCAGGGTCTTCACATAGTCTAGTGGTAAGTGATTAAATCCCAGCCGCACTTTGGTTGTGGGTTCGATTCCCATAGCTTTGTCCGACCAAATGGGTTGTCACATGGTCTGTGTGTTGTCATTTTTGAAAAATGATATAATTTTATAACATTCCCAAAAATGAGATAAATTCATCATAAATGTCCATAACATGTTTTGACCTCAAAGTTATTTCATACATCACATTTTGCATCCAAAAAACAAATAACCCATAATTTCCTCAAAAACAAAAGATCACATAAACCCCTAAGGTTATCCATTATATAATAACAAGAAAAGATAGTTATTCCATGAATAAAATTATCACATATCATACATCCGGGTTACACATACTATAGAAATAATTCCAAAGAAATCCTATCATTAATACATTTAAACATATCATCATCCATAGATCAAACATAACTCTTCGATTCCTAGACATATTAATCATCAAAAATTAATCGTAATCATTTATCCATGTTTTTACATATTATTATTTAATACTTATTTTTTACAAAAAAATGATGCATCGTATCCTAATATTTTATTAATTTCAAAATTGATCTAAGAAATAATCCATACCTTTAATTGTTCATTCTTAGTTTCCTCATCTTAAATTGGAATGACATTAGGAATTTGTAAACATACATTTTTAAAATCTTGCTGAACCCATTCCAAAACATTCTTCATAGGAAATCTATTTGGTACACTGACCATGAACACCAAATTTAAAACATTCAATTGATCCTTCAGAAAAGAATTCATTCCCTTTCCTGGAGTCAACTGGATACTTCCTTTTTCCCATGGATGGTTATTGCTTTATGACCTTCATTACCACATCTGAAACATCTTATCATGCCTTTGAATAATTATCCAAAGTTTTTATGTAAACATCTATGAAAAATAGGTTTTTGAATATACTTACCATTATTATTATTACATAAACATCCATAGAGATTTGTTTCTCACATATACGATGCCTTATAAAAACCACCAAGGTTTAAGTGATCAATCATGACTCTAGATAGTTGGTTAAGAATAACCAAAAGAGTTCTCATTACAGCTCCCATTTCATTTGGTTTCTCATTCAGAAAACCACCATAGTATCCCTATCATCCATTGTTACATTGGTGCCTACTAGATCCAACCATTTACTAAAACTAAAATGGTCGGTGTGAGTATATTAGTAAAATCATCATATAATATCTTATGAGGATGGTGAAAACTAAGATATACTTACTCATGTAATATTAAACACGTTTGACTTATCTAAAATGACTATGACTCTTTTTAATATACTAACCATTATGTTTATGTCACTTATGATTAAATGACTCCCTAACCTATAATTTTATCTAAACCGACCTATGAAACCAACTATAAAGGCCCCATACTTAAACCTTACATAATCTTGAATTAAGTTAATAATTCACATTGAGGATTATTTCAGGTTTATAGATTTAGAGAATTATGTCATAACTTATACATAGGAACTTGAATATTATAAATATAAACCTCCACTCACTATCAATTTTTTTAATAAAACAATCACTTTAAAATGAAACATGACATTGTTTCAGGTTTTAACATCATAACTTTTCCTTCATCCCATCCTTGACTCTATTCTTCCTTATGTCCAATGAAAAAATTTTCATAACTTGGGATAAGCATAAAAATCTCATTAAGGGATACATGAAGAAGGAAAAATGTTAGTTTCTCAAAATAATAATTAAACAATTAATACTTTATCATAATGTAATACCTTTCACCTTTATGAAGTAGCAAAAACACTTCGCTGAATATAAGCTCATTTATAAAACTTTTTGTAACCAAAGTATTACTATAAATCCCATAGAAAGAAACATATATCATATACAGGTAACTTGGGGTATAAACATACTTAAATAAAGTAACCATACAATCGACTTCCACACATATCACTAAATAGAGTTTCCATACAACCAAATTCCATACCCAATGAATTGGAGGTTATAACGTAACCACCTGTCCTTGGTTTATCATGGAACCACCCGTCATTTGGTTAGTCATGTAACCACCCTTCAAATATCAAAGTACCATTATATAATCATCACATATAAAAGATTTCAAATATCAAAATTTCAAACATAAAATTTCATTTTCAAACACAAGAAATAATTTCTAGATATTTAAATAGTAAATCCACTTTCAAAACCATTTTCAATACTAAAAAATGTAAAAAGGGTATATTTTATTTAATTCCATTTAAAAACATGATGGCTTGTTAAGGAATCCAAATATTAAATAATTCTCGCGGTGGCGGAAAGATCGTTCTCCCCGCACACGTTAAAAACACTCATTTTTTCGTTTAGTAAAATGTTAAATAGATACAATATTCCCATTTAATGAATGTAAAAGTAAAATGGGTTTATTGTACACCATGTAAAAGAAGGAGGTGTATATTATCAAAACATGCCTCAATGAAAGGAGGATGACACAAAGTACCTTACCTTGAGTCCGAATTGTCAGGTATGTTCCTTGTTATTCTGGAATAATAAACTTAAGTTAGTTTCTACTTGATTCAAAACATTTTTCAAGTTTATTATTCCTTTTAAATCAATTATTACCTTGCTATGACAATCATATAATTATTCAAGTTCATATTGGTCGTTTTGTCGATGCTCAGAATTTGTGTAAAAAATGAACGTGTTATAATTACAAATTATCCATGTGGTAAAACTTACATTATATCCAGACTGATATTAATGATTTAGATATCATATATAACATATATATCTAGTATATATTTATTTATAATATTCCATAGAATTTGGATATAATAAATTAAATGCATTGTTGAAGGAGACGGTAAGCCATACGTACACATGAACGATACTTTCATTTCATTTTCAAATTTAAAAGAATTAAAATTAAATGATAAATATGTATTTTATAACTCCATAATAATAAATATGTTCTATATATTACATAATTACATTAATTACATCATTTATACTTTCTATGTATAGCATGAACCAGTCATATCACTTTGAGGGGGCGCTAGTCCGCACATCCTCAAATGAAATTATTGTATTTATATTAAATAAATAGAATAAAGTCATGTTCTAAATGAGTATTAAAGAAGAATATATAGAAAATAAATATCATAAATATAATGTATAATTACATTTCCATCATAATTTCCACACTAAGAGATGGTAGTAGAAGATTGAACAATCGTCGTTTCGTGAGGTAGTAGTTTGTCGTCCACAGAAAGAGTCTGTTCTTTACCCATTAGATGGAGGTGTGTATAATTGTATTTCGAATAATTCTCATAAAAAACCCTAGTATACTGAGGATACTAGTGTTTTTATGTAAACAAAGAAGAGGAAAACCAAAGGGATTGTATAAGGAAAAATAATGGAAAGGAACTTGAGAGAAGACATTACCTCAAATCGGGTAACCTCTTTTGATTTGATCCAAAGGGCTTTTTTGAATTTTCTTCTGCCTAGGGGAAGGCTTATAAGAGTAATATAGGAATTTTGGGAGATTATTGGAGCATATTTTGGATAATAAAAGGGGATTTAGAGGTGTGCGTAATGGGTAAAGATGTGGTGTCCTTTTATTAGAGGGAGGATGGGAACTTTTGGAATGTTTTGAAATATTATTTTATTATTAATAGGTTTTTGAATTATAATTACACAAAAGTAATATATTTTGAAAATAAGAGGATTTTGGGTCTAAATAATTTCATCCAATGGGTTTTAGAAAAGTTTAGGTCATAACATTAACCTTATCTTTTGGCATTAAACATTAGTTAAACAAATTAACTCTTACAATGTCTTCTTGTATTTTCATAATATTTGGTTACTATAGTAACCATAAAATTTACAGAGACCCAAAAATGGATCATTAATGAAACTTTTAACATAATATATTTAAATTTAAAGAATCATATAATTTTATGACTATTATATCATTTAATACAATAGTATTTGTTTTTAAAAACTCATTTATGTGAATTTATATATGATTCATATCATTTATTTTAAAAAATCCATAACAAATTGATTATTTCTAAAAACCTTCATTAATTGAAATATAAAAAGTAATACTCATCCATAAAATTCGTGGATGTCATAAAAAGTATCAAAATAAATTTATTTTAACTTTCATAATCTCATTTATTTAAAACATTCTTTAGTAAGGTAATCACTACATCATCATTGTGTTATAAATATATTTATTTATTTTATGTCTAAAAATTATAAATAAAATACCATGATGTAGGAAATATTTTTATATTTTTAATGACTATTTATAATCAAAAGGATAAGTTATATAACAACATATAAAAATTGTTTTACAAAAAGATGTAAGTTATGTTATATTTTCCTCAACTTTAAATTAAAAGTAATTAAATTTCATTTTCCCACACAAGTGGATCCATAGGGTCCAAATATCGACCCAAAAAAGTCCATGGTCAGAAATATCTAATCAAATAGGTTTACAACACTTCTTATGGTAATTTAAATTTATTATAATATTATTGTTTACGCTTATTTACCAGATTTACCCATTATCCATTGTAAATAAAATATTTACTGATGTTACTATTCATAATGTCTAAAAATAAAATATAACTATTCATGAAATTTGGATATCTTGATTCAAAATATGGATTCCTTTTTTCATAATTCAAAATACAGAAGTTGTAGAAATTAATAAAAAATTACTTCCCATGGTCAAAACGAAAAAGTATGTTTTATGAAATAAAAATTATCAAAAGATTGAAATGTGTTTATGTCTAATTAAAAAGTGAAATTACATCCAATGTCCAATATTGGATTAAATGGAAAAAATATTACCCAATTACATATTAAAACCAATTTAATTTAAGATCTAACTATATAAATAAATCAAATTAAAAGACAGTTTTGACTTAAAATGCAGTATTTTTCATTATTAATTAAAAAAACAAACTTTATCGGAAAAATACCAAACATTTACCCAATGTAAATTTTGATGTTCTGATTTTAAATAATAAGTATATTTTGTCAAATAAAACTTATAAAGGTATAAAAAACTAGATTGAAAATGGTTTTCCCTCAAAAGGTGGTAAAACTACATCTCTAGAAAAATACTTCTTTTATCTAAAAAAATCAATTTATTCTTATATAATATAAAGAAAAAGTATAAGATAAATAAAAATCATTAAATTGAATATATCATATATTTTTCATTATATAAAAATCCATAAAGAGTGATATTAAAACATAATTATTCTCTTTTAAATATGATTTCATAAAAACACATCCATTATATTCAATTGGTTTTTATTTCCATTTCTAATAAATATGGTAATCAATGAATAATCATTTAAACTTGTGTAAACCATATTTTAAAATTTAGTTGATAATATTAATTCCCTCCATTCTAATGGCTAGGAATTAACTACTATAATAATAATAATATTGATTTATTTTTTAGTTTAACTCAATGTATTGTGCAACATAATATTTTCAAAGAAACCCATTGTTGCGTGCTACATACGCTATTGAAAAGTGTATCCTTTTTAACATAAAATCAATATCTTATTAATAAATATTAATAGATATGAAAACATATTATTCTATAAATACAAGGGTCATTACAGATGCATAATAACAAAGTATTAACCACCGTTGTCCAATTGTTCTTGTCCAAAAATTAATAACATGGATAATTCCAGTGAGAAAACTGAATAAACAAATTAAATTTTAGTACAAGGGCATATGGAATTGGTCAAAATTAAAGCATATCAATAATAGGGATTTATATTCTTAGTGGACATAAAAAAAGCTGAATAAAACAAAAAAAATGATTCCTACCTGGATATTGGATCATTCTTCATTAAAGAACCTTTATCCAATGATGGAAGAAAGTTATTGCATTTATTCTGTCCCAATTTTCTCCAATACAAAGTTTCATTGACATCCAATTTCATTCACCTGTGAAAAGAGTACAGAGAATCTATCGACATCTAAATATTTTTGAAGATAACCCTTGTCAATTGCTCATAATTATAGATTTATATGGAAAATAAATAAGTTAAATGATTGAATGAATGAATGAATGATTTAATGAGTGAATGAATGAATTAATGACTGAATAAATAAATGAGTGAATGAATTAATGACTGAATGAGTGACTGAATTAATCCATAGAACATACCTCTGATATGTGTGATGTATGAACTCCCCATGTCGACCTATCTTTGGTCGTGCATAGGGTAAAAATAACGTTTTAGACCCAACCATTATGTTAGATCTCTGATAAGTGATCTAATTTAATATTTGTCTCATTTTATTTAATAAAATCATGTGCGTAATTAGAAATATATTTTATAATTTTATAAAATTAATTTTGGGCACATCAGGCCTCAAAATCGAACTCCATATTAGTGTTTGAATATGGAAATATATAGTGAAATACTTCAATAAAGTAGAAAATCCTTGATAACCTATGAAACAAGTCTTGTATATAGAGTTTGTACCCCCTGACTGTGTGGCATCATGAAGACGCATGGTTTGAATTGGATGGATACTTCTGGGAAGACGCATGAGATGTCAAGCATCGTTAATGGTCCTATGTAACTATTGGTGAATCTTCATCCTTGGATGAGATGTGAGACAAAGATCCCATTTCTCTTTCATTTGGATTTTTTTAGCTGAGCATATATATATATATAACATTTGTATCCATTCCTTTTGATTTAGCTATTATCTTTCCATGACATGTGAAGATGAATGGGGTATGGAACATGATTTACATGTTTAGCTTCTTATGGATAGTTTATTCTACACTCTTTATACAGGTGTAAAAGATTCTATGTGTATTTTATATACACATTATGTTGATACCCTTGTGTTTGGACAAGGTTAGTCCCTCTATGGGTGTGGGTTGATCTGTTATCTTTTACTTATTTCTGTATCATGTGCCTATCTACTATCTTTTTATTTCTGTTGTATCTCTTACTACTCCCCCTTCAACTTTTGGGGAGTCCTAATGGGTATGTATATATAAACACATGTATGGGATTTTCTTGCATGCGTCGCATCTTAGGCAGATGAAGGACTAGTCGGTGGTGACTTTAGAGGATGTTAGGGATACATGGTACATTAGACCGCATATAGTGGCTACAAATTAGAGATTAGAAGTTGGGATTTATTAGTAGTTTATTTTTTTAGTTTTTTTAGTTTGGTACATATTTCTGGTTGGGAATGTATTTTTCCCCTTTACATTTTGGTTTACACTAACATACTCTTATACTGTATAGAGGTTTTCCATGCATGGTTATTCCCTTAGCTTTTAGATTCTTTTACTAGTACACTCTCTACAAATTTTCAATGAGATGGATGCCTGTGTACATATAGGTACTTTTTAAAAGGCCTACCCATCCTAGTTATGACTTCATAATTGGTCTTCATCCCCTGGACTATGGAGGTAGGCTTGGGGTAGTCACATCTGGAGCCCCGACCCGGGTTGGGCCATGAGAGATTGGTATCAGAGGTGGTATGATCCTCAGGATAGTGATTAGAGTAGTTACCTTATGAGGATTTAGTTTGGATTAGGGTAAAATGTTAGAGTATCTCAGGTTTGTCTCTTAGGATAGGTAATCTTGTGATGGTGCAAGTGATAGACATATCCATTCACCAAGATCTGGACAACCTGCTTATCGACTCAGCATACTGAGACATTTGTTATAGGGGTCAATGATTCATGCATCATATAGGGTTGGGTCTTTGATTATCCTCTTTGAATCATATCCCCATTATATATATATATATATATATATGTATGTATAAATTCTCATCTAACCTTGTTATAACTTGTTTAAATAACTATATGCTTCTACGATGACATCCATCCAGGATACTAGTTTTGCATCATGACGAGGATCCGATGAGTGATTGGGCCTTAGTTCAGGATCCATCCCATGGGATTCCCTCTCCAGGTAGGTAGGTTGAAGAAACTCCAACTATCGAACAATATATCATCCCAGTAGTATAGGATGAAGATGTGTGTATCCTTAGCATACTCTATGAGTCCTAGCTCTAGAGGCTGCTGAGGTTCCATGGTGAGCCAGATACTCAAATAGCTGATGATTGGCTAGAGTCAGTGGTCTGTATCTTCAGGATCATCCATAAACCAATATATTAGATGGTTTTATTGGATTATAGTCTTTCCCATGAAGCACCTGGGCACTAGTGGAGTCTTGTTTCTATGTGCACGATGAGTTGACACTCTCATGGATGGACATCCAGTAGTTTTTTTTGTGAAAATTAATACCCCTCTTTCATTCACATGGATCAGATTCATGAGCTTTTGGTGCTATAATATAGAGGGATGATAGTGGATGAGTATGTAGTTAACTTCATAGTCTTTATTTAGAACTCCATTTATATGATCTGGGATGGATTCTTCAGAGAATACAAGTTTTAGTAGAGACTCTATAGACAGATCCATGACAAAGTGGTTCCCTAGTGCATCCACACATATGTTAGGGTGATGGGGTAGGAACTGGTGATAGAGATATTTCAGTTAGAGGGACCCTAGAAAACTAGAGCTAGTAGTGGGAGTCGTAGAGCTTAGTCATATGTAGCATCCGAAAGATGCTCAAAAAATGATCTCAATGCAGGAGACCTCCCAGTGATCAGACTTATACACATGGTCAGGGCAGTAAAAGGGTTAGGGAAGCCTGAATAAGGGTGAAGATTTTCTATGATGGGAAATGTCACATAGCATAGGACTATTTGACTAGAAGTGAAAGGAGTGCATGAAATTTTTTGATGGACTTCCATGGTAAAGGTAGTGCCGTGATTGAGGATCTCCCAGGTGAGGGAAGGGTGGTCCCCAGGGAGGTAAAACTGATAGAGGAGTAAGAGGAGCTATGTGTGGGGGAAGTCGTTATGAGATCATTCAGCCACCACCACCAGGCGACCCTTGTAAAGATCAGGGAGCTAACAGCTAATCCCATATATAGATATAGGTTTTAGCGGCATATTACCCCACAACACACGATATTATAAGAGATAAAATCTGTTTTTATTCTACTATTACTTCAATATTATTTGACAGAGGTTCCAATCATTCATTCTTCTCTATACTCCAGGTGCAAGAGTTTCACTCCCATTTTAGGTGCTAACCTAGTAGCTTCGTCTTGGGGTTCCTACAAGGAAGTATTCTTTTGTATCTTTTATCTTTTGGAAGGGAAAGATATATCTCAGGGGAGATAATTTCACGTGGGACATATTGTCATCATGATGGAACCCTATGACACCATCACTGGTATAGATTGGTTATCCAAGGTCCAAGACTACATTGACTATCACCGCAGACAAGTCAAATTCCAATGCACTGATGGGACAAGATTCACCTTTTCGGTTGAGAGAGATCTCATGGCATTAAAAGAGGGGTTTTCAAGTAAAAGGTTGTATCCCATCACCCAATAGTTGGAGACTGTAGCCCTAGGTGCATCAGTTTAATGCCCTCACCCCAGTTAACCAGAGTCAGTGCATTATTACATAACATTGGCATGATCACAAAAGATGACGTCTCGAAAGACCGATTAGTTTAGTATCTTTGGATGTACTAGATACATTAATAAGTTTTACATTATATTATAAAATGAAAAACTACAACAACATAGTCTCCATAGGCCACACTCATATCCCTTAGACTATCCCTGCAGGTCAATCATAATATACTCTTCACATCCTGGGAAGAATAAAACATAGAAAGGAGTGAGCTCAGATTCTCAATAAGGATAGAAATATATAAAAAACATTCATAAATAAGAAGAAACATTTAAGGCAATGTATAAGACTAAAACAAAAGACTTTTAAACTTGAACTTCAGCATAATATGGCATAGAGAAAATAAAATAATTCCATTTACTTATTCAGATGGATATTCTACTAGTCGAATAATCACATGCAATATCAATAGCCACTTTCATAATGATGGAATGCATAATCCCAGACTTCTAACCACATAGTCAAGGCTTTGTGCAAAGACTACAAATAAGATTTTTTCAATGCCTTGTGCCAAGACACTAGTTTGTCTCATGAGACCTATCGATGCATCAAGGAGGTATAGCAGGCTCAACCCATCACTTACTAAGTCCAATGCATTCCTCATATGAAAAGTTTTAAACATAAAATAAAAATTCGTATTAAAATTAACATACGAAATGTCAATACATTATCCATAAACCCTGAATGGTATAAAAAAATAACACATCCACAGTCAAAGATATCACAAAACCTTCAATAAAATATGGAAGTTTTGTATCATAATAAATCAACTTCAAATAAGCTCACAATCCATCAAATTATGTAAACATTGATGAAGTCAATTTTTTTTAGAGAAATATCTCTTTCTATTTTGATATCATTTAAAAGTCATATAATTATAGAAGAAAACATTTATTTTGAAAATATTCTTATAATATTGTATGGGAAACTTTGATGATTTTATAATAGTGAAAAATAGCCACACCTGCCGTATAAGTAAAAAAACATTCTTACCTTAATTTTTTCAAAAAGGTCATAAGGTAACTTGTTTGGAAAACGACAGAAAGATTCCTTTAAAACCATTTTATAAAAATTCAAACAATTGTATTAATGACATTAACCCATAGTTTAGTAAATTGTAAAAAAATTTTAGAATATATTTTTAAGAATCATGGATGTTGATGATAAAGAGGTCCCAATAGATACTTACATAAAAACAACCTCACATAATAAAGAGATTGTGAAATTAACCCTTACCTTGTACTTTTCCTTGGTTGAGGGTAGGTTAACCTCCTGTATAATAGTGGAATAATTTTTATTAAATTACAAAATAACTATATAAATTAATATGATATCATATATGATCTTCTAATATTTCTTTGTTAATGGTATTTTAGTAATATCACCATTTCGGGTGTTAACTGATTCGTTTTCCTTTTTATGCTTGGTTACGTAAGCCATTTTTGTTATGGATAGGATGTATTTTATTCATATATAGAATGATATTATGTTCATAAACATTATTTTTAAACATAAAATGAAAAATATTCTTGAATGATTACTATGGGGAATGAATCTCATCGCGTTCGTGGAGACGGTAATCCATACGTACGCACGAGCGACAATACCATTATTTTGATATTAAAATCATATATAATTGGAGGGTATCTCATATATAAAAAACCATTATCATGTAATATTTATTATTTAAATCATTTATTCTCCTTATTATACCAATCCAAATGATGAAGTGTTTGAATAACAAACTACACCACGATGTGGAGATGGTAATCCGTACGTACACACGTATGGTGAATTTGTTATTTATAGGTTGGATATAATAATGAATATGGTTGTACCATTTTTATAATAACATAATAGTATATAGAGGATACTGGAGTTATTATTTTATAATGGAAACAACAAAAAAAGAGGAAGTAGAAGAATAAAGAACTTGAAATATGTAATGACCCGCCAATTCTCATTGGATTGAGAGCACAACGAGTCATTACTAGGTCTTAAGAGACATCCCCAAGTCGCCAAAGGCTGGAAATAAATGCTGAAGGGTTTCAAATACATGTTGGGGGATGATTTACCCTTTATGAGAAAACCCATAAACCAACCAAGCATAACCAAACATTCACTATATGATGCATGAACAAATGGATGACAACTAAACAACTTCATTCATGTCAAACCACATAAAGTCCACAACAACGGAAGACAAAACAAAGCATCATAGTACACAACCGATGAACAACTCAAAACTCTCTAAAGACACCGTGAATCCATGCTCCACAAGTTCTAAACTTCACAACATATCCCAAGCATCGCCATGAGCCACTAGCAATAAGATTCTTTACCTTTACCTGAATCCCGGAATATGACATCTGCAAAAGCACCAAAGTGCCAACGCAGGGGTGAGTATAAAAATCTGTAGGTTTTTCCCAATGACTTCCCTACTCATGACACTAGGATAGAAAGGTTAGAAACATTTATATAAATAACAGTGTATATAACACATTTTCTCAAAATCAGTTTATAACTAAATTTAAACATGTTTCCAAAACCATTCATAACCAAAGTCATTCAAAGAGAAATTTAAACAAATTTTCCATCAAGTTATTTTTCCAAAAAAATAACCAAACAAACTTTAGAACCATTTCACAAACATTCGTAATTTTCATACCCAAACCATTCCACAAACCCATGAAACCAACCATGCATGGTACCTGGAAGAGGGGAGAAGCCTTAACCCTTATCCATCCCAACCATGATGGGGGAGACTTCTTACCCTTATCCAACCCAAATGCACATGAATGTTTGATGGGGGAGAGCCCTAACCCTTATCCATCCCAACACTGATGTGGGAGACCCCTAACCTTTATCTGTCCCACATTCTTGTGAACACACACAACCATCATGTCAAAAACCAAGCGTGTTTAACCAATTCAATCCACTTCAATAAAACTCCATTTTTATAGAAAACCAATTCCATAAAAGACATTTAATTCTCAAACCATTTCAATAAAATGATTTTTTTTATTGAAAACCCATTTTTCATCAAATAATTTACTATTTTAGCAAATCTATAATTTAAAATCAACATTTTAAATTCAAGAAGCCAAATCACTTTTTACAACAATTCACCAAGACTTCGCAATTTCATCAAAACCATAAATCATCACTAAAGAAGATTTATAACATGCTTTTCACAATATAATTCATTCAAATTAACTAATTTGAAACTAATCCAATCAATTTTATCAATAGGAGTTGAGAGTGAAGCCACCTCCCTCAAAGGTTTTGACAAAAAGCACAACGGTCGAAGAACGCTCAAGAAACCCAGGTCGATTCTCCAAGAACCCTCCTTAGATCTTTTATCCTAACAAAACCAAGACCAAATCTCAACATATTTGGAATTCAAACACTTAGATCTACCCATAAAAAGTGTAGATATTAGAAATAAAGATAAAAGGAGAAGTATCTCTAAGTAGATCTATGAAACTGATCAAGAACGACGAAGACCGATCACATACCTCAAGAATCCGGCTTAAATTCACCATGAGAAGCCTTCAAATATCCTCCGGAATGATGGAAGAACCTTCTATTACCATAGGAGAAGAAAATTCTTGAGTTAGAGCCACATAGGATAAAAATTAGAAACTTAGAGTTAGATATGCATGAGATCCACCTTTATAGGATCTCGTTTAAGTGGCCGCCCATTTTGCTCGCACAGTGAGACAAACTGTGCGCTAACTATGAATTAGCCACTTCCTTGGTAGATCCTCCATGCACGGTTTGGCTACACAGTTAGACAAACCATGTGCTAATCGTGTGGAATCCACTACCTCTAAGTCCAACTACGAATGATTTTTCTGCATGGTTTAGAAAAACCGTGCGCCATCCGTGCGACTACCCCTTGGCATCAAAAATTCATTTTAAGTTCTCCCGACACTCCCATTCGTCACCCTTAACTATAAGACCACTAAAATAATCAATAAAGGGTTAAATACTAGAAACCGAGGGTACTAAAGTTTCCCCACCATTGGACTTTCCATCCTCAGAGAGTAGAAAACCTTCATCCAACAGAAAGAGTTCTGGCCACTGCTCTTTCATTTTCTTTTCACGTTCCCATGTCCATTTCTGAATATGACCATGCTGCAATAAAGCCAAACCTAGACCAAATTTTTCCCCCAACAAGACTTTCTCTTGCCTATCCACAATCCGTACCGGGATTTGTATCAATGAAGCATCCAGCTCTAGGTCAACGTGATCCCATCTGATCACATGATCAGGATCAGGCATATACATTTTCAACTGAGATACATGGAACACATTATGCTCCAAAATAAACCATGGGGGTATGGCCAACTGATATGCTACATATTCAACCTATTCAAGTATCTCAAAAGTGCAAATGTATCTATGAGATAACTTGACCTACTTCCCAAAATGGTGATGTCCAATACTTGAGGAGATCCTCAAGAAGACACGATCACCCACTAAGAATGACAAATATCTTCGACGGTGATCTGCATAATATTTCTAATGACTCTGAGCCGTCTCCATCCTCTTTCTAATCAACTGGATCTTCTATGTTGTTTCATGGAAAAGGCTTGGCCCGACTAGTGATGCTTCACCCGTTTTCCCACAGCATAGTGGAGAGCGACAAGGATGGCCATACAATGCATCAAACGGAACCATGCGTATAGAGGCTTGATAGTAGTTATTATATGAGAACTCCACTAAGGGTATATGATCCTCCCACGAGCCACCAAAATCCATCACAAAAGCCCACAACATATCTTCCAAATTTTGTATCATCCACTCGGATTTCCCATCCGTCTGAGGATGATACGCTGTGGTCATAGTCAATTGAGTTCCAAGGGCTTGCTGTAATGATTTCCAGAAACGAGATATGAACCGTAGATCTCTATATGAGACTATAGACACCGGTACACCATGCCTCTTCACCACCTCTCATATATATATTTTTGATAGATTATCCACCATATGAGTTTCACGAATGGGGATGAAATGAGGAGACTTGGTTAGAAGATCCACTATCCCCCAAATGGGATCGTGTTTCCAAACCATTCTTGTAAGACCTGTAAAAAAATCCATTGCTATCTAATCCCATTTATAGACTGGTATGGAAAGATATTGTAACATACCATCTAGTCATTGATGCTATGCTTTATCCTTATGAAAAGTTAAGCATCGTGAGATGAACTCAACCACCTTCCTTTTCATGTTGCTCCACCAAAACTGGGCCTTCAACGCCTTATACATCTTCTGTGTACCTGGGTGTATAGCCCATCTTGAATGGTGGTAATCATGAAGGAGTTGTTCCTAAAAAATCATAGGTACAACCATCCTATCTCTAAAACACAAAAATGAACCCCCATCAAGGTTCCATCCATCAATGGTCTCCCCACCATTGAGTTTTGAACTTATAACTAGACATTCCGCATCAGATGTTTGTGATTCTTTGATCATCTTTACTAAATTAGGAACAAGCGTAGCTGAAAAGAAAACAGTAACATCCCATCGGTCTTCACATTCCACATGCATTTCAGCTAAGACCGAAATTAACTACCATTCATATGATGCTTCTTTTTCCAACTGAGCATATGAGTTTCTTCTCAATGCATCTGCCGTCAAATTTCCATTCTCGGGTGTGTACATCAAGTCAAAGTCAAACATTTGGAGATACTCCATCCACCTCCTCTGCCTTAGGTTCAAATATCTCTGTGAGAAAATGTGTTTCAAGCTTTTGTGATCCGTAAACACAGTGAATTTCTCACCAATGAGATAATGTCTCCATGTTTTCAATGCATGGATGACTGCAGCTAACTAAAAATCATGTGTTGGGTAATTCTTCTCATTCACCCTCAACTTCCTTGATCCATAAGCAACCTCATTATCTCTTTTCATGAGAACACAACCCAACCCTGATCCTGAAGCATCACAATACACCACATTCCCCTATCCTGATTCTGGAAAGATCAAGATAGGTTCTGATGTAAGCCAAACTTTCAGTTCCTGAAAGGATTTCTGACATTCTTTCATCCATTGGAAGAGAGAATTCTTCTTATCCAGAGCTATCATTGGTGAAGCTAGTTGTTATAAATCACGCACAAGCATCGATAATAACCATCTAGACCAAGAAAACATCGTATCTCGAACACATTCTTCGGTGGTTGCCATGAGACAATGACTTCTATATTTTCAAGATCAACAGAAACTCCCTTCTCAGAAATGACATGGGAAATGAAACATACTTCTTGTATCCAAAAATTATAGTTTTATAATTTGGCATACCAATGATGATCTACCAAGATTTTTAACATAGTTTCTAGGTGCACCTCATGCTCAACCCTTGTCTTTGAATGCCCCAAGATATCGTCAACAAACACCACAAAAAATAATCCAGATATCATTGAAATATCTAATTCATCAAATCTATGAAGACCGCTGGTGCATTCGTTAGACGAAAAGGCATGACTACATATTCGTAGTGGCCATATCTTCTTCTAAAAACTATCTTTAGAATATCCCCCTTCCGAACTCGCAATTGGTGATATCCTAATCGCAAGTCAATCTTGGAGAACCACTGAGCGCCCCATAATTGATCGAATATATCATCAATGTATGAAAGTGGATATAAATTCTTTATAATAACTTGGTAAATCATATAATAATCAACACACAACTGAAGATTTCCATCTGCATTCATAAAAAACAACACCAGTGCTGCCCATGGATAAGTACTTGGGCGAATGAAACCCTTGCTTTCCAGCTCCCCTAACTACACTTTCAATTCCTGTAACTCTGTTGGTACCATCCTATAAGACGGAAGGGAAATAGGGCTGGTCCCCAGAAGGAGATCAATCGTAAACTCCACCTCCCTTAGAGGTGGTAACCCTGAGAATTTCTTGGGAAAGACATATAGAAATTGACCCACAACAATTGGAAAAATATTTTCCTCAAAATCTCCCACTGATTCCAAAGTCAACACTGCCAATTAGTAAGAGATCGTTCCCACCATTGGTGCCAACAAGCTCTTTTCACCTTTCTTTTCTATCCTCTCTCCTCTAATAGTAAGAGATGGTCGGTTCCTTCCTCAGTCGTGAAACTAACTGTTCTCCTATAATAGTTGATGTGATCCTTAAACATTTTAAACCAATCCATACCCAGGATTACATCATAGACATCCATATCCAACATTGAGAAGTCCCATTTTAACTCAGCTCCATCAATAGTTATAAAAAATGCTCTACACAGAAAGGCTTTCCATTCTCTTTCACCAAGAGAAGTTTTCAGTTTCAAAATAGAATGCATCATTTCTAGTTTTAAACATAGAAAGTCAACAACACGAGAAGAAATGAAGGAATGTGATGCACTAGTATCAAACAACACTTGCACAAAGGTATAATTCCAAATAATTGTACCTATCACTGTAGATGGTCCAGCCTAATCATCGACCATAATCTGCTTAGCTCCATACAATTGCTTCATCACTGCACTATTCTCCTTGTTGCCTTATTTATATTTCCCTAGTTGAGGGTTCATGGTATTTCGAGAATCAGCATGGGTAGCTCTGTTATGCTAATGAGACTAAATCTGATGTCCTCATCCTGTCGAAGCCTATGATGCTTGCAACGCCTGAGAAGTGTCACGCGAACCCGACCTTGGTGCATTCTGACAATAGTGTTGTAGATGTACCATAGGCTTTAAATTGTGACATGATCTAGGTTGCACCATATAATCTAACCTTTTGTGGTCAAGCGAACCACATTGAAAACAACCTGATTTTCTCTGGGTTCATGGAGGAAGGTTCACTGATCCCGCTGTCTAATTTTGGTTTGCACTCGCACCGTGGAAATAGGTATCCCTTTCCCTCTTGTTCCTAGTAGTTTATTTCCCACTATTTCTCATAGGTATCATCAATCCTCCTCCTATCAATCTCAATATATCATGTTCCACAACAGTCGCTCTGTTCACCATCTCTATATAATCCGTAATACATAGCATCGTAATATTCGATCAAATATCTTGCCTTAGCCCCGATTCGAAGATGCGTTCCTTCAACGATGCACTTTCCACAAACTCTAGTGAAAAAATGGACTAAATTCATGAATTTATCTGCATACTCTGTGATAGAGAGAGTCTCTTACATCAAGATAAAGAAGTCAATTGTTTTCTGGATCATGAACATGTGAGGGTAGAATTATTTGTTGAAAAATTCGTCAAAATACTCCCATGTAAGGGCTTCATCCAATTTATCATGCACCACTAAATCCCACCATTAACATGCAAGACCCTCGATCATATATGTCGCTAGTTTTACCTTGAGATCTATTGTTCTGTCAATGAAATCTAAGATACGATTCATCCTACTTTGCCACACCTCCTCCTTTTCGGGTTCAGCATCACCCCGAAAGTTCAATGGATTATGCTTCATGAACTGGATTGTATGATCCACATGCAGTGGTTCATTCCTTCAGTTCCCCATATCCACAGCATGAAAATCCTATACAATACTTTGATAAAACTCTTGGTTCACCCGTGGTTCAGGTGCAACCACATTTTCCACACCTTCTTCAGGTTGGTTTCGACAAAGCCTACTAGGATCCATTTTCTAAACCAACAACAACCTCCTTCAATCTCACTCTCTAGAAACTGATGGACAAGCATTTCAAATTCTATCACATCATCTATCACAACATTGTTTTCCAAAACATCCCTTTTTCCCATGTTCAAACATTTTTGAAAACATTCCACATGCCTTTTGAAAATCAACCCATTTTCAAAATACACCAAATATCCTGTTTTCAAAATCTTTCATTGAAATCAATTCTGTATTTTTTTCAAAAATTCGCACCTTGAAGAAAATAATAAATCATTCTTCACAATGAGATATGCAATCATAGTGGGAATTCATTCCTCTACAATGCATGTCATGCTCATATCATTAGCTAAACCCATGACAATGACATTTCCAAGATTCTAGAAGTGTCTCCAAACACTTATGTACCCAACGCCCTGGTAACTTGAAGTTCAACATAAACGGGTTAACTACGTCCTCTTATGCTATACATTTCATGTTCTGACAATCCTACTTCTATCTAAGATTTCAATATATGGAATAGACAGTAATTAATTTCCACTCGAAGACCAATAACATCGATGACCACTTGTTAGGAAAGCACCAAACAAGATGATATCATTTGTAATGACCCACCAATTCTCACTGGCTTGAGAGTACAACGAGTCATTTATAGTCCTTAAGCGACATCCCCAAGATGCCAAAGGCTGGAAATAAATGCCGAAGGGTTTCAAATACAAGTTGGGGAATGATTTACCCTTTAATAAATAACCCATAAACCAACCAAGCATAACCAAACATTCACTATATGAGGCATGAACAAATGAATGACAACTAAACAACTTCATTCATGTCAAACCACATCATGTACACAACAGCAGAAGACCAAACCAAGCATCAAAGTACACAGCAAACGAACAACTAAAAACTCTCAAAAGACACCATGACTCCATGGTCAACAAGCTCCAAACTCCACAACATCTCCCAAGCATCTCCACGAGCCATTATCAATAAGATGTTTTACCTTTACCTCCAATTATATATTTTTGTATTTTCAACGAATCACTTTTATGGCTGAGTGAGAACCTCACAAAATGAAAAACACCCAATAAAAAATTCAAACAAAAGAACCCACCAACCAATTTCAAGCAACACCAAGGATTCAGATTCAAAAAATAAACAGTTCAAATTAAAGTAGGAAAACGTCAAAGCCTCGGGCTGCAAACCACCTAGAGCCACGCACCCTGTCTATCACCTTCCCCAAGTTGTATCACTGCATCATTGCTGTCGAATGGCGGAACTAAAACATTTCCCATCATAAAGGAAACCCCTGTAACTGAAACTGCAAAATGTTGACCACACAACCAGAAACTCGAAGCGATGCTGAGTCTAAATCAAAGCCACGGAACTGAAACAAACCACAAAAACTACCATAACCAAGAAAAGTGTAATGAAAACCATAGAGGGAAAAAGGAGTTGGAAGAGTAAATTAGAGAGGAATCTCCTTTAGCCCTACCACCATCACCATCCCAAACATCCCTATTACTCCATCATGATAGGACAAAAATGGGTTCTTTCATGGTAGGTAAGGTAATAAGGGAAGAGGAGGAGCACAAAGAAGAAATACCAGACTCGGAGACTCGAGATCCAAAACTGGGAGGTGAGATGAAGATCCTGGTCACAAAATCCAAAAGCCAGCCAGAAAAAAGAGGAAAACCTCACCGTATGCCACTAATAATCCCAAATTGCCGGAGATGAATCGAGTTAAACCAAGATGGGGTTTATTCATGATGGTTGCAACAAAAAGAGAACAGTCACAATGGTCGAGGCCCATGAAGTAGCAAAACAATGTAGCCTCACCAATAAAGATGATCTAAGAATCCAAAGAAGAAGACAAACTAGGAAAAGAGGGAAGAGTGAGAGAAGGGAAGAGAACACCGGAGATAAACCCCTTAGCGCGAGGGCAACGACAAGTGGGAGGGAGCAGTGACGCTGGGAAGGAACCCTATCTCGAGGAGTATCGGGAGACCCAGGGAGTGGGGAGCCATTTAATTAGTCGGCCTCCCTCTTCATAGGTGTGCACGAATAGGCCGATTTCTCTCCCTTCTGGCAAAGCCCGATGTAATGGTCCCCTTGGATCTTTAACTTTACCTGTATCCCGGAATATGACATCTTCAAAAGCACTAAAGTGCGAACGCTGGGGTGATTATAAAAATCAGTAGGTTTCCCTAATGACTTCCCTACTCACGCCATTAGGATAGAAAGGTTGAAAATAGTTATATAAAGAACAATTTATATATAAAATTTTCTCAAAAGTAGTTTATAACTAAATATAAATAAGTTTCCAAAACCCTTCATAACCAAAGGCATTCCAATAGCAATTTAAACCAATTTTCCAGTATGTTATTTTTCCAGAAAAATAACCAAACAAGATTTAGAACCATTTCACAAATGTTCATTTTTGGCATACCCAAACCATTCCACAAACCAATGAAACCAACCATGCATGATACCTGGAAGAAGGGATAAGCCCTAACCCTTATCCATCCCAACCATGATGGGGTAGACTTCTTACCCTTATCCAACCCAAATTCACATGAACATATGACGGTGGGGAACCCTAACCCTTATCCATACCAACAATGATGGGGGAGACCCCTAACCCTTATCTATCCCGAATGTAATATGAATGTTTGATGGGGGAGAGTCATAACCCTTATCCATCCCAACACTAATGGGGGAGACCCCTAACCCTTATCTGTCCCACATGTCCGTGAACACACACAAAGTTTATGTCAAAAACCTAGTGTGTTTAAGCAATTAAAACCATTTCAATAAATCTCCATTTTTATTGAAAACCAATTCCATCAAAGTAATTTCAATCCCAAACCATTTCAATAAAACACCATTTTTATTGAAAACTCATTTTTCATCAAACCATTTATGATTTCAGAAAATCCATAATTTAAAATCAACATTTTAAATTCAAGAATCCAAATCACTTTGCACAACAATTCACCAAGACTTCACAATTTCATACATACCATAAATCATCACTAAAAAAGATTTATTACATGATTTTCAAAATAAAATACACTCACATAAACCAATTTTAAACTAATCCAATCAATTCTATCAAGAGGAGTCAAGAGTGAAGCCTCCTACCTCAAAGATTTTGACGAAAACCACAGCGGTCGAAGAACGCTCAAGAAACCCGGGTCGATTATCCAAGAAACCTCCTTGGATCTCTTATCCTGAAAGAACCAAGAACAAAACTCAACATATTTGGCATCCACACACTTAGGTCTACCCATAACGTGCAAATATCTATGAAACTGAGAGAAGAGGAGGAGTAGATCTAAGTATATCTAAGAAATCGATCCAGAACGATGAAGAACAGTCACATAACTCAAGAATCTAGATTAAATTCTCCAAAAGAAGCCTTTGGATCGCCTCCAGAACAATGGTAGAACCTTATCTGACTATAGGAGAATCAAAATCCCAAGTTAGGGCTACTTAGGAGGAAGAACGAGCAACATAGAGGCAAAAACGAGTGAGATCCAACTTTATAGGATCTCGTTTAAGTGGCTGCATAGTTTGCTCACACGGTTAGACGAACCATGCACTAACCGTGTGTTAGCCAATACCTCGGAAGACCATCCAATCATGGTTTGGCCGCACGGTTTGACAAACCGTGCACCGCCCGTGTAGAAGCTACTGCCTCTAAGACCAACTATGCACGGTTTTGCTGCACGGTTTAGACAAACCATGCACCATCCGTGTGACTTCCCCTTTGCCTCAAAACTTCATTAAATGTTCTCCCAACTCTCCCAATCATCACACTTTACATTAAAACCACTAAAATCATCAAAAAAGGGTTACATACCAGAAATCGGGGGTACTACAAAAGAGGTGATGAAATATTTAGCTCTTCTTCATGTTCTTCCTTTTGATTTGATCAAAAGGGCTCCATAGATTGGATTTATGGCTAAAGGAAGGCCTATAGGATTAAGGTAGGATAGTTTAGAGGATATTTGGGTAGGGTTTGGTCGAGAAAAATGGCTTTGAAGGCGTGAATATGAGAGAAGGGTAGGTTCCCTTTTATAAGAGAGGTTAGGGTCATTTTAAGAATATCATGAAATATTATTTTATAATAAAATTATTTTCGGGTTCTAATGGCTCCAAAATGAATTATTTAATGGATAAGGTGGGGATGGGTCGAAAACATATCAACCAATTGGTTTTATAAAGGTTTAGGTCATCATATTAACCTTATCTTTAAGATTTAACTCTTAGTTAAATAGTTTAAGATTTACCTTCTCTCTTTGTTGTTTTATATTATATGATTAATAAACATACTATAAAATTTTAATAGAACCTCAAGTGGTTCATTAATGAAATATATAATATTATTTAAGACCTTTGACCAAACCATAGTTTTTTATAAATAGAATATGAATTAATAATAGAATATCTGTTTTAAAAATTCTCTTATGTTAATTTTGACACTATTTGGTATTTTGTTTTTGTTAAATTCATAAAAGAATTATTACTTCGAAAAAATTCATTTAATAGACCCTAACATGTCATATTAACCTATAGAATTAATTTAAATCATTAAAAGTATCAAATTAGATTTATTTAGATATTTATAATATCAATTATTTTAAGTTTTCATTAAGAAGGTAATTACTGCATCATAATTGTGTCATAAATAAATTTAATTATTTAATGTCTAAAAATTATAAATAAAATACCATTATGTAGGAAATAGGTTTAAATTGATAATTAATATTAATAGTAGAATGTATCTTGTGTATAACCCTATATTAAAAATGGTTTAGTTCTTCAACTTTGATTTTAACTCTTTTAACTCTTCTTTAAATTAAATAATAATAAATGTCCTAATCTAATCCGAGTGGACCTAAAGGATATTATTTTATTCCAAAGGTTGTTTTTGGTCGATTTACACTTATCCAATAGGATTAGAACCTTTTTTATGGTAATTATGATATCATTTTACCCTTAATTAACCTATTTACTTTTAACCATGGTAAATAAAATTAAAAAGTTACTATTTACTAAAAATTATTTTCAGCTTATTGAACCACATTTTACTTACTAATATTAACTATGTCTCTCATATTTTTTAAATTCAACTCACAGAAGCAGTAAAGTTATGTTTTATGTGAATTTGCAAATGCTCCTAGGAGATGGGTAAAAGACGGTGAAAAGTGGAATAACATTTTATATATCTAATATTATTACCAAATGAATCCCATGAATTAAATTGAACATATATAGTTATTATGTATCAATTTTTACCTAAAATAAATTTAAATAAAATAATTAATTATTTAAATAAAAAGTCGGTTTTAAACAATAACACCGTGTTTTTCACTATTCATCAAAAATTAAAAGTATTCAGAAAAATACCAAAAATTCACCCTAAGATAATTTTGATATTCCGAATCCAAAAATGAAGTCCATTTTGAAGGATAAATTTGATAAAACTTCAAAAAGTGGGTATTACTATTCATAAAGGCTAGTTTGGTTGGTCATAGTGTGTCAGATTCTCGAAGTTATGTACAATAACAGCTATTTCATTATTCAAATAGAAACATACCGTGGAAGATTGGGGTGTTACATTATTACCTCTTTCAAATAATTTCGTCCTCAAAATTTCGAGAATATTACTGCATAAAAATATTCAGGTGGTTCTTCACCATATGTTCATCAAGTTCCCACGTTGCCTCTTCCATCTTATGGTTTCTCCATAGAACTTTCACTAGACGAGTCGTCCGGTTTCTCAACACTTGTTCTCTGGTATCCTGAATTTTGACAGGCTCTTCATAATTGGGTAAATTATGTTCCAGTTAAATTTCCTTATTGGTGAGTACATGTGTTGGGTCAGGCATGTATTTTCTCAATAGTGATACATGGAACACATCGTGATCTTTGGGGAGACTTGGTTGCATTGCCAAATGGTAAGCTACAACCCAAATTCGTTCTAGAATTTCGAAAGGTCCGATGTACCTGGGAATCAATTTACGTTTCTTACCGAAACGTATAATACTCTTCCATGGAGATTCCTTCAATAAAACATGGTATCCTACTTGAAATTCCAAATCCTTCCTTCGGTTATCGACATTGATCTTTTTCCTACTTTGGGCTTCTTTAATGTGGGTTTGGATAACCTTCACCTTTTCCATTGTTTCCTCAACAAGTTCTAGGCCTGTGAGTTTTCTTTCACCCACATCATCCCAAAAAGTTGGTGTGTGACATCTCTTTCCATATAACGCTTCTTATGGTGCCATCTGAATACTTGAATGGAAGATATTGTTACTGGAAAATTCTACGAGTGGTAAATATTGATCCCACATACCTTTAAAGTCATGTGAGAAAGATCTAAACATGTCTTCTAATGTCCGAATAGTCTGTTCTAATTTCCCATCAGTTTGAGGGTGGTAGGCAGTGCTCAAACGAAGTTTAGTATCTAAGGATTTCTGAAGACTTTTCTAGAATCTTGATGTAAAACAGGGATCATGATCAGAAAAAATCTATAATGGTACACTACAAAGTCTTAAAACTTCATTAATATACAGTCTTGCTACACATTCACGTGGTAAATCTTCTCTTATAGGAAGAAAATGTGCTGACTTGGTAAGACGATCAACAATGACCCATATTTCATCATTCCTTATAGGATTATTTTGTATCCTCATGAAAAATTCCATCGTAATATCATCCAATTTCCACTCAGGTATAGGAATAGGTTGCATGACTCCTCCAGGCTATTGCCTTCCAGCTTTTACTTGTTGACCAACCATACATCTTGACACAAAATCAGCAATCTCCCTCTTCCTATTTTCTCACCAAAAATGTTTCTTCAAATATATGTACATCTTGGTGATACTAGGATGTATAAAAAAATTGGAGCTATGAAAATCATCTAAAAATTCCTTTTTCAGATTAGGTATATCAGGATCACAAAGTCTATACACAAATTTCAAAATCCAATCTTCATATATGAAGTCGATCAATCTTCTATCATTCACATATTTAATTTTCTTTTGAAATTCCTCATCATTATTCTATGAAATTTTATCCTTTCTAGTAAAGGTGGTTTGGAAAGCATTTGAAAATGAATTGATGTTTTACCTTCCCAGGTTATTCCCATATACATTTTCACTAGATCCATGAAAACATGATCCCTTTAAACTCTCATCTTGTTCAAAACTCCATGATCCTTTCTGATCAAAGCATATTCCACCTTATTTTCCTTCCCCGATTGGTAGTGTATTGTGCAATAATAATCCTTGAGTAGTTCAAGCCATCTCCTTTGCCTCATTTTGAGTTCGTTTTGTGAGAAAATATTCTTCAAACTCTAGTGATCAGTATATATCTCACATATTTCACCATAGAGATAATGTCTCCATATCTTCAAACCAAATATTACCACCACTAACTCAAGATCGTGAGTAGGATAGTTTTTCTCATGAATTTTTAGCTATCGTGATGCTTAGGAAATAAATCTATCATTCTGCATAAGGACATAGCCAAGTCCTTTCTTTGACGCATCACTACAAATAAAAAACCCATCATTCCTCGAGGGTATATTCAATATAGGAGCATTGAATAATCTTCTATTACAATTTTCAAAACATTATTCACACTCTTTTGTCCAAACAAATTTATCCCATTTACGTGTGTGCTTGGTTAATGGGTTATCTAATCGGGAAAAATTCTAGACAAAACGCCGATAATAAACTACTAAACCAATAAAACCGCATACCTCAGTTATACTCATTGATGCTGGCCATTTTTGGATTTCCTTGGTCTTTTAAGGATCAATAGATATTCCTTCTTTAGAGACAATATGGACAAGAAAATAAATCTCTTGAAGCCAGAATTCACACTTGATAAACTTCCCATATAATTCATTTCTTCTAAGAGTCTTTAGAATAATGAGAAAGTGATTTTCATGATCTTAATAGCTTTTGGAGTATACTAGGATATCATTAATAAATACCACTACAAAGTTATCAAGATATTCTTTTAAAACTATGTTCATTAGATCCATAAAAATAGAGGGTCAATTAGTAAGACCAAAAGCCATTACTGTAAACTTGTAATGACTGTACCTAGTTCAAAATGATGTTTTCAGAATGTCTTCCTACTTCACACACAACTGGTGATATCCAAATCGAAGGTCAATCTTTGAAGAATATTGAGCTCCATGAAGTTGGTCAGATAAATCATCAATGCGAGGTAGGGGATGATTGTTATTTATTGTTATAGCATTGATCTCTTTGTAGTCAATGCACAACCTCATAGATCCATCTTTCTTCTTAATAAAAAGGATAGGATCTCCCCATGGAGAAACAATAGGGAGAATAAATCCCTTATTTTTCAATTCCTCTAGTTTTTTCTTTAGTTCTACTAATTACACAGTATCCATTCTATAAGGGGTCTTCGATATGGGCCATGAACCAGGTATTTAGTTAATGGAAAACTGGATTTCTCATTCTAGAGGATGTCCAGGTAAATCCTCTTGAAACACATCAACATATTCATGAACAATAGGTATTTCCTCTATTCTAACATTCTTTTCCTCACCCGTAATTATTTCATTGTCATCCTCCCCAATAATTGAATTTAGTTGAGGTACTGGGGGTGGATCTAGATAAGAATCATGTGGTGACATTTCTTCTCTAATGATAAGGTACTCCTTATCATCATCGAAAATTGTAACATCATTCTTCTTAAAATAAATTTTTTCATCATGGTCTGAAAGCCAATCCATAATGAGGATTATATCAAATTCAATCATGGGTATGAAGATGAGATCAGCAAATAAAGAACATTTATATGCCCTAATGGGAACTAATTCACAAAACTTTATTGTGATGATACCTCTCTTAGGTGTTTGGACTGACAACTCCCTTGTTAGATAAAATTGTAAATATCTAATTTTATTAGAAAACTAGGGAGATATGATACAATGTGATGATCCAGAGTCAAATAAAGCATTGGTTAAACTTGAGGAATTAATTAACTTACCTGCCACCACATATTTTGGAGATTTAACCTCAGCTGTAGTGATCACATAAGCTTGGCCTTTCTCCCATGGCCTTTTCTGAGGTATGTTCCCTTGGCGCTTATGATATTCTTTTTCATAATGTCCCCTTTCTCTACAATTGTATCATTCAACATTGATATCCTCTTTCTTCCCATTGCAATCATGAGCAAGGTGGCCATTTTCACCACACTTGTAACATACTCACATTCCCTCCAAGAAAGTATCAGGGTGTTTCTTCCCATATTTACTACAGTATGGATATTCAACATTTCCCTTCTTCCCCCTATTTCCATTTCCAGAGTGTTTATCAGATCTCTTCTTCTCTTGCTTTGTTTTAATGTCGTAAGACTTAGAGAATTATTTTTCTGTTTTGATAGCACATGAGACAATATCTTCGTAAGATGAGAAGGATTGTGAGACTAATGATCAATGAAGATATTGTTTTAACCCATCAAATAACCGATCAATATTACTTATTGGGTTACATATATAATCTACAACATGCCTTTCTAACATTGTAAAGATAGCCTCATACATTGTGACATTCTCATCCTCTTTTTTCCTTAGACTCGGAAATTGTCTTTCCATATCCGCTCGATGGTCCCGAGGAAAGAATTTTTCTAATAAAATCTATTTAAAATCCCTCCATTCCATATTTGATACTTTATCATCTTCCTTTTTGTTTCGAATCAATGACTACCGTTGATCTACATCTCCTGCGAGGCAATAAAGTGCCATGACAACTTTTTTCCTTTTGCTACTCCCCAAAGTGTGAAATATTTCTTCTAAGGAATTTATCCATTTCTCAGCTAATAATGGATTTTTACTCCCATTTAATGTTGGTGGTTGTTTCCTCATGAATCGGTCTAACATTGATCCTCCATGTTGTGGATCAAGGTGCTCTATACGGGTATGGTTATTATTCATAACCTGAGTGAGTTGTCTCAGTATGGTCATAAGATGATCAATACTAGTTTCTTCACTAGCTCCACTATAATTATCTTGAGTAGGAGGGAAATCCCAACATGGATTACATGATTTTATAATATTTCCATTCCTTCCACTAGGCGCCATTTCTATATAATGGTATACACTAGATTAGTTTATGAATCACAATACACAATTCCAAACTTGTAAAACACTTAACATAAATTGAACAATTTATGGATATAATCCATAATTATAAAAAAAATTCTTTGAGGAAGTATATAATCATAAACTCTTCATAATGGTTTGTAAAGAAATTGAGAATTATCCTAAGCATATCCCCCAGGAGTGTCGTTACAAAGAGTGCAGCAAGGCCCATTTTGGTGCACCAGTTCCCGTTCGAGTCTAGCTAAAAGTGGTTTTTCCAGATTTTACCCCCAGGTATATCTGTTCCATAGCCACCTCTACCTGCTCGTATCTAGAAAGAGATTTATTTCCTAGGAAACTCACAAAATCTCTATAATACCAAAATTCTAGGAAGTTCTTCTATACTAATCCTCAAAGTCTATCACAGGACAATGTTATCTAATCAGAGTATTTCTAAATCAAGCTTCCAAGATTTGTACTAAACTTCCTCTGATACCAACTATAACACCCCGTCCCCAATTAACCAGAGTCAGTGCATTATTATATAATATTGGCATGATCACAAAAGACCAAGTCTCGAAATACCGATTAGTTTTGTAGCCTTGGAAGTACTAGATACATTCATAAGTATTAAATTACTTTATAAAATGAAAAACTACAATAACATAGTCTCCATAGGCCACACTCATATCCTTTAGTCTATCCCTGTTGGTCAGTCATAATATACTTCTTCTCATCATGGAAAAAATATAACTTAGAAAGGGGTGATCTCAGATGCTCAGTAAGGATAACAATATAGCAGAAACTTTGATAAATAAGCATAAACATTTAAGGAAATGTATAAGATTAAACAAAATCCTTTTAAACATGAAGTTAAAAAAAATATGGGAAAGATAAAATCAAATAATTACATTTACTTATTCACATAGATATTCTACTATTCGAATAATCACATGCAATATCAATAAACACTTTCATAATGATGGAATGCATAATTCCAGACTTCATAACCACATAGTCAAGGACTTGTTCCAATAATACAAATAAGATTTTTGCAAGGCCTTGTGCCAAGATACTAGTTCTTCTCGAAATACCTACCGATGCATCTATGATCTGTAGAGGGCTCCACCCTTCACTTACTAAGTCCAATGCGTTCCTCATATGAAAAGGTTTAAACATAACATAATTTTTTTTATTAAAAATAACATAAGAAATGTAAATACTTTATCCGTAAACCATGAATGGTATAAAAAAATAACACATACACATTCAAGAATATCACAAAACCTTTAATACAATATGGAAGTTCTGTATCAAAATAAATCATCTTTAAATAAGCTCACAATCCATCAAAGGATGTTGACATAGATGAAATCAAATTTTTTTTAGAGAATTAACTCTTTCTATTTTGAAATCATTTAAAAGTCATATAATTATTGATGAAAACATTTATTTTTAAAATATTCTTATAATATTGTAAGGGAAACTTCGACAATGTTATAACTGCAGAAAATAGCTGCACCTGCCGTATAAGTTAAAAAACATTCTTACCTTAATTTTGTTGAAAAGGTCATAAGGTAATTTGTTTGGAAAATGATATGATTCCTTTCAAAACATTTTATAAAAAATCAAACAGGGGTATAAATGACTTTAACCCATAGTCTAGTAAATAGTAAAAATGTTTTGGAATAAATTTTTTAAGAAACATGGATGTGTATGATAAAGAGTTTCTAGTAGATACTTACGTAAAAACAACCTCAGATAAAAAAGAGATTGTGAAATTAACCTTTAACTTGTAATTTTCATTTGTATAGGGTAGTCTAACCTCCTCTACAATGGTGAAAAAATCGTTATTAAATTATACAAGAACCATATACATTAATATGATATTATATATGATCTTCTAATATTGCTTTGTTAATGATATTTTATTAGTATCATCGTTTCAGGTGTTAACTGATTCATTTTCCTTTATATGATTGGTTACATAATCCATGTTTGTTATGGATAGGATGCATTTGATTAATATACCAAATGATATTATTTTCATAAACATTATTTTTAATCATAAAATGAAAATTATTCTTGAATGATTACGATGGGGAATGAATCGCATCGCGTTCGTGGAGACGGTAATCCGTACGTACGCACGAGCGACAATATCATTATTTTGATATTAAAATCATATATAATTGTAAGATATATCATATATAATGAATCATTATGATGTAATATTTTTTATTTACATCATTTATACTCATTATTATACCCATCCAAATGATTAAGTGTTTGAATAACAAACTACAACACGACATGGAGACGGAAATCTGTACGTACGCACGTATGGTGACTTTGTTATTTATAGGATGGATATAATAATGAATATGGTTGTAACATTTTTATAATATTTTCTCAGAATATAGAAGATACTAGAGTTATTACTTTAGAATTGAAACAACAAAGAAAGAGGAAGTGGAAGAAGAAAGAACTTGAAAGAGGTGATGAAATATTTACATCTTCTTCGGGTTATTCCTTTTGATTTTATCAAAAGGGCTCATTAGGTTGAATTTTTGACTAAATTAAGGAATCTAGGATAAAGGGATGAAATTTTAGAGGATATTTGGGTAGTTTTTGGTTGAGACAAAGAGCTTTGAAGGTGTGAATTTAATAGAATGGAAGGTTCCCTTTTATAAGAGAGGTGAGGGTCACTTTAGGAAAAGCTTGAAATATTATTTGATAATAAAATCCTTTTCGATTTCAAATGGTTCAAAAATAAATTATTTAAAGGATAAGGTAGGTATGGGTTAAAAAACTCTCAAAAAATAAGTTTTAGACAGGTTTATGTCATCATATTAACCTTATCGTTTATATTTAACTATTAGTGAAATAGTTTGACATTAACCATGTCTCTTTGTATTTTTATATTATATGGTTAATAAACGTACAATAAACTTCCAAGAAAACCTCAAGTGGTTAATTAATGAAATATATAACATTATTTAAGATCTTTGGCCAAACTGTAGTTTTTTAGGAATAGAATATCAATTAATAATATAATATTTTTTTAAAAACTCTTTTATGTCATTTTTGACACTATTTGGAATTTTGTTTTTTTTAATTTATAACAGCATTATTAATTCGAATAAAATTCGTTTAGTCAACCCTAACATGTCATATCAACCTATAAAATTAATGTAATTCATTAAAAGTCTCAAATTAGATTTTTTTGGATATTTATAATATCAACTGTTTTAATTTTTCATCAATAAGGTAATTACTGCATCATCATTGTGTCATAAATAAATTTAATTATTTAATGTCTTAAAATTATAAATAAAATACCATTGTGTAGGAAATATTTTTATATTTCTAATTAATATTTATAGTCTAATTTATCTTATGTATAACCTTATATTAAAAATGGTTTAGTTTTTAAACATTGATTTTAACTCTTTTAACTAATCTTTCAAAAAATAATAATAAATTTCCTAATCTAATTCAAGTAGACCTAAAGGATCATATATTATTAATAAGGTTGTTTTTTGTTTAATCACACTTATCCAATAGAATTTTTACATGTGTTACGGTAATTATAATATCATTTTTACCCTTAATTACCCTATTTACTTTTAACCGTGGTAAATAAAAGTAAAGAGTAACTATTTACCAAAAACTATTTTAATCTTATTGAACCAAATTTTATTTTCTGATATTAACCATGTCTCTCAAAGTTTTTAAATTCAACTCACAGAAGCGGTAAAATTAGGTTTTATGCCTATTTGCAAATGCTCTTAGGAGGTGGGTAAAAGACGGTGTAGAGTTCAATAAAATTTTATATATCTAATATTTTTACAAAAAGACTAAATTTAATTACATTGAACATATATAGGTATTATGTATCTATTTTGAACTAAAATAAATTTAAAATAAAATAATTAATTATTGAAATAAAAAGTCAGTTTTAAACAATAACGAAGTGTTTTTCACAATTCATCAAAAATTGAATGTTTTTAGAAAAATACAAAAAATTCACCCTAAGATAATTTTGATATTCAGAATCCAAAAATGAAGTCCATTTAGAAATATAAAATTTATAAAATTTCAAAAAGTGGGTATTACAATTCATAACGGCTAGTTTGATTGGTCACAGTGTGTTAGAATCGCAAAGTTACGTACAATGCAAGATATTGCATTATGCAAAGGGAAACATACTGTGGAAGATTGGGGTGTTACAATCAGACTCTTAAAGAATAAATATTCCTTCAGTTTTTGTTGATTATATGGATGTATTCCACAAGGAAATTTTGAGACTACATCTGAGGTGGGAGATGGATTTTTTCATTCAATTATATCACAACACCACTCAGATATCTTATGTAGCATTTCAAATGGACCCTAACTTGATCTGGGAGCTATGGTTACAGTTGGAGGACCTTCAAGAGAAGGTTTTCATCTGGCCATGTGTGTCCTCCAAGGATGATCTCGTGTTGTTTGTGAAAAAGGAGGATGCGAGCTTGCAGATTTGCGTGGATTATCATAGCCAAAATCATGCCACAATAAAGAAAAATTTCCCTTTCCAAGTATTGGAGACCTATTCGAATAGTTTCGAGGCTTGACATGGTTCAAAAAGATTGATATAAGGTCCATCAACAACTTTTTGAGGGTTCTAATTGCTGATATTCCAAATCTGGGATTCTGATGTCACTTCTGACATTATGAGTTCCTAGTGATTCCCTTTCGTGTGGCGAATGCCTCTCCGTGTTTATGAATTTGATTAACTATGACTTTCATCCATACATGGACTATTTTTTATTGTCTCCATCGAATAAATACTCATATACTATTCATCATAGGAGGATAATTGAGAAATCTTGATGATGGTTCTATATTTTCTTTTAGAGCACCAGCTTTGTGGGAATCTCTCGAAGTGTCGGTTCTAGATTCATGAGGTTCACATTCTAGAGCATGTAATTTTTTATCATGGTTTAGCCATGGACCCAAATAATATTGAAGTAGACCTCTCTTGGGAGCTACCTAAGAGAGTGTTAGATGAGCAAAGCTTTCTTGGATTGGTGGGGTACTATAAGAGGTTTTTGGAAGAATTCTCTTGAATTTCAGCCCCTTTTACTTCCTTGAAATGAATAAGGAAGTTTTTTACCTGGTATGACAAGATCCAGAGGGCCTTTAAGTTATTGAGGTTGATAATGATGAGTGATCCTATGTTGAGACTGCCATATAATGGTGTGGAATACATAGGGTTTTGAGATACATCAGGTGTTGCGCTCAGCCATGTTTTGATTCAATGGAAGGAAGTTATCACATATGAGTCTAGGTAGTTGAGACCCCACAAGAATAACTACATGGATAAAAACCTAGCGCTAGATGTGGTAGTCTTATTCTTAAGGATATGGAGACACTACCTACTTGGGGAGCACTTTTTGGTTTACTTAGACCATCAGAGTCTCTGGTATGTCTTCATGAAGAGAGACTCGAACCTGAGACAACGATGTTGGTTAGAGTTCTTATAAGTTTATGAAATAAAGATAGTCTATACTCTAGGAAAGTAAAACATCTTAGAATATGACCTTATCAAAAGTATTAGGATCCCTTGGTGCATGAGGCATCAAAGCAGTTAATCTCTCTATAGCTAAGCCTGGTGGATCAGGATGGCATAAATTTTCTATAGTTGATGGTGTTGACTCCTCTATTTACCAAGTGTTTGAGAGAGTCCAAGATGGGAGAAATAAAATTTAAGGTCTTATATAAACAAAAATCTACAAGTCATCCAATAGATGGAAATACTAAAGGAGAGAATCATGTAATGTTTTTTCTAGGGATGGACAGTGGTTCCAGTCATGATGTGGGAGGTGTTGATGTGAGAGTTCCACACTTCCTCCTAGATGCACATCCTGGTGTGGGAAGATGTACATAGACCTTCAAAAAACATTTTGGTGGTTCGACTTGAGATAGAACGTAGCTGAGTTTTTCTCTCAGTGACTCACCTATTAGCATGTTAAGGCTGAGCACTATGTTCCGGTATGTTTGTTGTAGCCCCTAGAGATCTCGGAGTGGAAGTGGGATAATATATCTATGGACATTTTTATAGGGATGCCATGTGGGTGATATTTTTGCAACTCATGAAGTTGGAACACATCAATTATATCAGAGAGAAGAGTTTGTGGGGGGTGGGGGGTGGGGGGGGGGAAGTTATATGTATGATAGACCATACTCATTCATTGGATTCCCTCTGTGATTGTCTATGATAGTGTTGTGTGGTCTATTACATGATTTTAGAGAGGCTTGTAGGGGAATTTCGGACCAAAATGAGGATGAGTACATCCTTTCTCCCCCATAACAAATGAAAGACCATGAACACACTCTAGGTGTTGGAGGATATGCCCAGAGATTGAATTTTAGACTCTAGAAGGATTTGAGAGGTTGACTTTACCAAGGGAGAGTTTGATTACAACAACTACCACTCTACCATCGACATGACACCTTTTGAGGCCATGTATGACAGACTTTGTGGGTCATCCTTATGCTAGAAATAGATTGGTTGGACGTCTCTTGTGGGCCTAGAGATGGTGCATGTAACAATGAAGAAGGTGTAGGTCATCCTTGAGTGGATGAGGAAAACCTGGAGAACTCCAAATTCTTACACATATCACCACTACAGGACCTTGAAGTTCGATTAGTGAGAACACATTTTTCTGAGATTCTCCCCACAATGAGGATTGAGGAGGTTCGGTCAAAGAGGTAAGATATCTCCGATGCTCATTGATCCATTCATGACCTTACAAAATGGTTTAAGAGGTTTCTTACCACCTCACCCTACCCCTATAGATAGAGTGGGTGAACGATGTTTACTATGTGTCACAACTGATGAGATACATGCATGAACCCACAAACTTCATCAACTAGGGAGAGCTAGAAATTGTGGATGGATCCACATTTTTAGATCACCCGGTGGAGATCCAAGATCAACTGGATAAGACCATGCATGGATGGACCATCCCCTTGGTTCACATGTTGTGGCTGAATGAGAATGTGCAGGAGAGTTCCTGGGATCAGGAGATCCAAGTGTGGGCTAAGTATCTCGAATTATTTGTTTCATTTTTCTTTTTAGGGATGAAAATATTGAACAGGTAATTGATTTAGAGACTATTTTCTTTCTTTTTAATACAATTATATATATATATATATATATATTCTTATCCATGCTGTGAGACAAAAAACGATTCCATGGCCCAGTGTGCCTGGAATTAATTTAAAAAAAATATTAAATAAGTTTTATATTATGAGCACATAGTTATTAATAAAAATGGGTTGAATCTTAAATGGGATCATAGATTATAAATTTGATATGACAGTTATGTCTGAAATGTAGTGGTTACTCTAGGTGCAACATAAAATACGTCGGTGAAGGCTGTTCAAACTTCGAGCTTATTGGAAGTTTATTCAGTGGATTAATTAATTAATTAATTCATTTAACCTAATTATTTCTCTTATAAATCTATTATTATTGATAATTTCCTAGGGTTAGTCTCATATCCCTGACATTATCAAGAACTTATTCTTCTTTCTTCCATTTGTGAATCAAATCGGACGATGAGGAAAATCCGAATCAGAGAAGATCGAGGCACAGGGAATGCACAAAATTCCTTCAATCATTAGTGAAAACATTATTTCATAGCAGAGGATCCAATATCCCAGTAGGAATCTTCAATTTATGGTTTACATGCTTTTTTTATAAATTTTATTGACAAGATCAATCGCTTTTATTGATATGTGCTAAATGTGGCCAATTGCATGTGGCATTGTACTAAAATTTAATTTGTTTAATTTGTTTTCTCACACAGATTATCCCTGTTCTTGATTTTTGGCCACATACTCTTGGAAATTTGTTGTTAAAAATTAGTTTTTTCTTTCGTCCTCAATTTATTTTCATTATTCATAGATTGGAACATACGATCTTTATTCGATGTTGCTGGGTGGTTCTGAGCCCTATCAAACCGCCGTAGTCATGAGGGATTCACGAGAGAGGGATGAATCAATGAATTAGGCACATATTTGTAATGGTTGTTTTTTTGAGGGATTTCTTAGACTATCAGTAGTATAATCGATGGTGTTGGAATGACCAACAACATGCAGAAATCACGAAAGAACTCCCATGGATCAAAGATGATGATTTACGACCACTGAATTGTCTAGATTGTTGAAAAATTCCTAGATTCACAAATTTAGGGTGGAATCGAGTGGGATATATATAATAATGGACCAAATAAAAGCGTGGAGCATGGATTTGGAATTTTTTGAAAAACTAGACTACACGCCATTTACAGTGATCAACATATGACCTGTTGCCCCCTGGATGTGGTTGCTAGGTTTTTGAAAATCATAAGGATGACATGATGTGCATACCTTTGAAAACCTGTGTACCTCATACCCAGGTGTGTAAGATGTGTGATGGATCACACGGGCAGAACTCCATGTGGGAGTAAACAGACCGGTACATAGCTGTGTACTAAAGTACACAGACATGGGTTCTAGTACACGAATACATCTAAAAGGACACAACTCGATCCCAAATAGCTGGGACATGCCATGTAGTTCAACTGTACGAAATTTTCCTCTACATGGGAAGGTAGTCATGTGCTTTCCAGGTACATGAAAAAACTATGGATAGGGACCACAAATTGTGTGGGTCCCATCACATACCGTTAACTACATGGTTCCTTTTGAGGAAACTTCAATCTTCTATATCTCCTTTGTTTGAACAAAAATTTTGGACCATGAGAAGCTTATCATATGTGTTTTTCCTTATAAAATGTGATGATGTCCCCATTTTTGAATTTTTCAATATGATGTGTATTGTTTTAGCAGAAACACTTTGTTAGGAGATACTTGATGATGGTAGCAATAAGGTGGGACCACCAGAGACTTCCTGTAGAGTGGATCCCCCCATCAGCATGAGAGCGAGTCCTCTACAACTTCTTTACATGTAAAACCCCACAAACAGATAGGTAATGAGACCTCGATGACCAAAGTGGAATCCCCTATCGCACCAAGGTGTGATTCCTTGACATATAGAGTGGATCCCTCCAACATCATGGGTGCGGGTCACCTAAAACTTTTTTCTTAGTGGAACCCCCTAATAGGATAGGGAGCTGGTCCTCTATGACCAAAGTGGAAACCCATATCACACCAGGGTATGAGTACTTAAAAAAAGAGTGCAACCCCCATATTTTTGGGAATGGTTCTTATACCTACTATGCAGAACCCCCTATCAGATAGGAAGATGGTCCTCATTACACTAGATTGGAACCACCATCAATTTGGGTACAGGTGATCTACCTACCAAGTGGAACCCATCTATCCTATAGAATGCTAGTCCTAATGATAATAGAGTTTAACCCACCTAACGCACTAGAAAATGAGTCCTCCACATGGATTTGTCAGCCCCTCCCCCGTGACTATGAGGAACATTGATGGGGCATGGTTTGACTTGGATGAATACTTCTAGGTAGACGTGTGAGATTCTAGTCATTGTTGATGGACTTCTGGAACTATTGGTTAAGCTTTTTTCTAGGATGAGCTGTGAGATGGATATCCCAATTATATCTCATTTCATATTTTTTGATTACGAATATATAAATACCTTATGTATCCATACCTTTTTATTTAGTTTCTCTCCTTCCATGAGATGCGAATACACGTGGGGCGTGCCATGTGATTTTTCTGTTTAGCTTCTCATGGTTGGATGAGTCTACGCTTAGGATATAGGTGGAAAAGAATCTATGTGTGTTCATATACACACCCTATTGAGACCCTTGTGTTTGAAAGATGTTACTCTATCTTGGTTTGGGTTGAGTTTTACTCTTTTAGTATTTTATACATCATGTTTTATCTACTGTCTTTATGTTCCTATTGTATATATTACTTCTACCCCTTTATCATTCAAGGTGTCCTGCAATGTATGTATATTCTCACCCATGGATGGACTTTTCCTACACATTTCGTGACTTATGTAGATGATAGATAGGTCAGTGGTGACTTTAGATAAGATTAAAGAAACCAGTTACTTTGAATTTCATATGGTGGTTGTAGCTTGGAGATCCAGAGCTGGTCTATCTCAGCAGTTTCCTTTTCCTTTTTGTCATGTTGGGACATATTTCTAGTTGGGAGTGTATTTTTCCCCTTTATATTTCATTTTACACTATCTTACCCTTATTCTGTCTTGGGGGTTTTCATGCATGATTGTTCCCTTATCTTTCAACTTTTTTTATATTTAGTCCATATGCACTTTTTCATTGATATGTCAATGTGTGTTCATACAACTACTTAGGAAAAGGCCTCTTGTGTTAGTTATAGCTTCAGTGTTGGTCGTTTTCTACTGGACTATAGACGTAGGCTTAGGGTAGTCATGTCACAAGCCTCGTCTTGGGTCGGTTCATGATAGGTTTTGTGGAAGTGAGTCATGTTTATCAAGAATTGATTTTAACACATAAATATAATATATAATATAGGTTTTTGAGGATTCTTAAATGCTTTATAAAATAAATAAAAAAACCTAAAACACATTATTTTAAATGGAAAACATATATTTGGTCGTGGATACCCTTTATTGAATTTATTACATCACTTTTGGATCATTATGATGTCCTAATACACACTTCACATTTATATTATACTTAATTTTTACCCGAAACTTCACCCGTTTCATGAAATAATGAAAACAACTATGTTGGATAATTTTAATATTTTGGTTGCAAAAATTATATTTATTTCATCAAAATCATTACCTAAATATGTGATTTTTCACTTTTAAAATAGAAATTTACATTTAATAAGAAATGGTAGGTTTTTTTGCTAATAACAGCTTTCGAAACACTATAAAAAAATTACATTTGACTTCCAAAAAATTAGATCATCATTTATATTTAATAAATATAATATAATTTTATTATTTAATTAATATACTACTTATTTTTAAAATTCATTAATTCATCGAAATGAAATACCTTAATTGAAATTTCATATTAATTTTTTTTTTATGATTTCTCATATCAAAATCAAAATAAATTTAGAAGGAATTAAAAGATGAAGTAAATATATTCATTATTCTATACAATATACATATTAATATTATAAGGTTGTTGATACATTTTCATTTATTACACCAGAAAATATAATGAGGGTATGGTGTACGATACTGGGATTTTCATGGGCAGTTCGACATACGTGGTTTGGTCCATGATCTTGATAATCTTGACCTTATCTCATAAATGGTATTACTCAATAATTATTAATTGGATCTTAGCTTAGACTTGGTCAAGGTAAAATCTTAGTGACACAATCTCCCTTATAAGATCTGGTAAATGGGCTTCATAGTATAAAATCCTACTGGTTGAGGCCATTAATTCTTTTTTTTTTCTGTGTAAATTCGATTGATCATAAACCTATATTTATAATAATCATATGATCACTATTCATTGACTATATTATCAGTGGTTATGATTCTTAATAGTATTTTAAATATGATAGGATAAAATAAATAAGTGCATGTGTTTTCAAAAAAAATAATTAAAAATTTAATTCAATTAAAAATGTAATCTTATTTATAAAATTTTTGTGTCATTAAATTATCATTCTAGAAAGATAAAATATTAATTACCTTCTGTCTATAATGATCACTGAAAAATGGAAATATTACTCATGTGTATGACGACCCACTATCTCCATGATTGTATTATTGTTCATTTATCATAACTACCTTTCATGAATGGTTGTAAAAGTTTATTTGATGTAAAAATATTATAATTATACCATGATTATTATTCTCAAGATTAAGTAACTATATAATATTCACAAGAATCAGAACTTTTATATCAAGTCATGAATGATAAAACAAGGCAATTAACAATAGAAGCAATGAAAATAATGAAAGATTATATACAAAAAGGTAATAATATGTTATAAAAGGATCATATAAGATATTATAAATATTAATATGGTTTTATAATATGTTAATAACATGTTCAAAAACAATATATATGAGGTTAAATTAGATTTAACTAAAATATAGTGTGAGGTATGGGATCCTATCTCAATTTCCTTTCATTGTGGAAAATTTGTATATTATACACCAATTTACTTTATGTGATATATACACATCCCATTTCACATGTAATATCATTAATACATTAAAATTTATGGTATTTTATATTTATATTTTAATTTTTTAATTCAACTAGATTTTAATTGAATATTACTAAGTGGTAAGGTACTTCGTTTTAATTTTCCTTATTTGAGGCATATTTTATTATTGGGCCCCTAATTTATTATATATTAGGTACATACTTCAAATTTGACATTTAATATCACGATTCATTAATAAGACATGATATTTTAAGTTTCAATTTTAAATATTTTTTCAAAAGGGATTTGGAATTAAAAGTTACCAAGTGGTAAAGAATTTAACAACTCTATTTAATTTCATTATGTTATATTACTCTTTAATTTTCCTTGATTTTCTAAGATTATGTGTGTAAATACTTTTTAATAATTTTTGTTCTATTTACACTTTTTTGGATTTAAATTTGATACACCTAATCACTTCATTGGTTAATTCTCACTTCAACGCTATGAACGATTCAAGGGTTCATTTCACAATCTCATTTTAATCGGTAGAGTTTATATTTTAATTCCAATTAATGGAAAATATTTGATAGTTTTTGAATAATTTTTTTTAATTTCTTATCCTATGTTTATTCATTAACTTTTTTAAGGTAATAGTTCCATTTTACACTCTTTGGTATTTAAAATGTTTTGGAAATTGTTTTTAGGAAAATCTGACTTAATTTCTCCCTTTGATCAGAAATCAATTTTTTTCCAAAAATATGTTTTCCAAAAAAAATTCAAAATTATTTTTAACCTCTTTTGAATAATTTAATAAAGAAATTTTTACTAATTTTTAATTTTTTTAAAATTTTTCCAAAGGATTTTTTATGTTTTTTTCAAAACATGTCCCGTTTAGTTTTTATCAAAAAATGTGAAAGGAATATTTGTTTTAACACACGTGACATGTACATAATTTCCCACCATCATGATAAATTAATGTTTTCAATATTACATTATGAGTTTCAAAGATTATTTTCAATGACTGATATTTTCAAAATGTGATCTCTTAGTTTAAAAGGTTATTTTTTTAAATGAAATGGATATTTTCCACAAGATTTTTTTAGATATTTTTTTGGTATATATATTCAACAATATAAAAGCCATTTTTTTTATTTTTTCAATGGGTATATGTTTTATTGATACCATCCTTATAGTTTATATGGGTATTTTATGATCATTTTGACTAAAGATTGTATTTAAATACACTTTCTTTATTCATTTTCGTATTCATTAACTCTCCCTTTAAATATTCACATTCCTGTGATCATTTAAAATTAAATTTCACCTATTTATCAGAATTATATATATTGGACATATTAAATTCTTAAACCATATACCATTTATACATATGGTTCCATATATTGAAAGTTATTTGTTTTACTGGGGTAATATTGATAAATCTGTATGATTCAGTCGATATAGATATTTCCTGTTAAAGCACATTGTTCATGAATTAAATATACTATTTGAAATGTGAGGAATTATTTGGACCTTTAGTTTAAATTATATTATGAATGTTCGTAATAGTATAGGTATCTTATACCTGAGACATGACATATAATAATTAAGAATTTCCTTCTTTAATAATTTAGGTATTATTATCCATGATATTTTCACAATGATATTATCTTTGTATGCGTTTCATTATTAGTTTATTGATTAAATTGTGTGTGTTTTTCATTATTTACCTTTCCATATTGATTATTCCTTATCCTATTATCCATGGTATCTTCACAATGATATCATTTATACATTCATTTCATCCTCATTTTATTGATACAATATCACATTTTTTAGTTATATAACTTTATATATTGATTATTCCTTATATAATTATGATATTAAAGTTATTAATTAAATGGAATATGTGTTATGTTATTTACCTCTACATATTGATTATTCCTTAACTATTCTTGATGACCAAATTATTGATCAAATGTCATGTGTGATCAGTTATTTACCTTTCCATATTGATTATCCTTTGTTTGTTAATTGAATATTCCATTGAAGATAACCCTTACTGATAAATATAGTTCATACTTAATTTTTTTATTTATCAGAAGTAAATGAAGTATACTATGTTTGACATGAAAGGAAATTCCATAGGGAATAATGGTATTCTAAAAAAATATTATATTGTAATTTGTGTTTTCAAATATAATATGGGAATCACATATGAATCTCATTTACCAATACTACGAAACTATTTATTCCTTTAAAATGAGATTACTTGTATCTTATACCAATATAATACTGTAAGACACCATCTCCATGTTACTAGACTAAGGGTAATTACAGTTGGTGTCAGAGGAAGTTTTTTAGAAACCATGGGAATTAGACTTCATAAACAAAGATTAGATATCATAACCTTGTGATAGAATTTGAGTATAAGTATATAATAATATTCTAACGTCTTGGTAAAGAAGATATTATTTGGTTTTTTCTTCAAAATAAACCCTTATCTGGATACTAAAAGTTGATTTAGTTCTTGAATTTTTTTTCCTAAGGGTAATAACTTTGAAAATGGAATATTGAGATTGACCGGACTATCACCCAATTCATAGAAATGAGACTTAATGTGCACCTAATTTGAAACTCCCTAGGGATAATATTAAGATAATTGAAATTTTCCTTAAATATCTTTATTGAGGATTTGAATAGATAATTATAATGAAGGAATTAGGTTAAACATATTGTGTCTTAAATTAAAAATTAATCATGATTTTGACATCCTATAAATGATTATATGGTTTTACTAATATGATTATTGTTCCTCACACTATGATTTTTTGTTTTATTCCATAGATGAAACCAAAAGTAATCATGTTAACATTGAATATTCTTGAAAATTAGGTGACTTTAAGAAACCAAATGGCATGATGGTAGGAGTTAAATATATCATGATTATATCTAATAAATTATCCTGAAATATGAATAACAACTTTTAAATTAACTGACACTTGAACTCACAAAGGAAGATAAGGATGGTGTTCTCTAAGATATTGAGTGTTGTAGACCATAGAGGAATGATGGCTCGATTTACATCATTTAAGAAATTTTGAAAGAGACACCCAGGAAAGTGTCCGAAAAGAACAAAAAATGATTTATGTGTGGAAAATAAGGGAATAAAAGAAATAATTTTTAAATAAAAATGAAGAGTATGATATAAGGAAATAAATCTCGTCCTTGTTATCCATTTATAGTTACTTATCCTAAATGTGGGGAACCTTCGATTATCCAAGTAAACAAACTCTTATAAAGGTTAATGCCTAGACTATGGAAGGAATTATTTAGAGAAATGGTTTAAGTTTTTATGTATTGTGGTTCAATAATGACATTGTGGAAGTATTTTTACTAATGGTATATTTGTGATTGTAATTATTAAATATCTAAGGACTGTGTTAACTTTTGAAGCAAAGATTTATTCATTAACATAAGAGTTTTGAATAAAATCATGGTTTTATGAGTGTAAGGTTGATCATGGGGTAAAACTCCTAAACACACCATTTGAAATTTTTTATTGCTGGGATATAACATGATTAAAGATATTTTGGGAGACATTTGTGAAAATACAATTAATTGGTTTAGTATATGTTATGGTGAAAATGTTATATAAGAAAGAATGACCTAAATGTTTTTTTGGAATAGGTTTAAAGGATTTGGAAACCTTTAGTTTTTATGTAATCTTGAGGTTGAATTAATTATGGGACATCAAAATTTGGGGACATTAGAGGAATTATATTAATAACGTTTTGTAATAAGGATATCCCGTTGCATCTGGAAAAGGCCCCGGGGCTTGAAATCATGACTGAAAGAGGATAAGGATTTATAAAATACTATTGGTAGATGTGATTTCTTACTTAATATGTAATTTTTTTAGTTAAACTATTTCGTAAATAAATATTAATGAGGAAATAATGGTTTTACTTTTGGGGTCAAAATATTAATGTATTATATTAGATAACTTATGCCAACCATTTTGTTTTTAGAAAATCGTTAGATACATAGAGAAATAATTATCACTACTTTATGGATCTTATTATCAGTTAAAAGTTAATTGTAATGATTTAGGAATAAAAAATAATTTTTGGATATTCATTTCTTAGAGTAATTGATGAAATGTAAAATGATCAAATTATATCCAAAGGATAAAATGGTGCTTATGAAATAAAATAATTCAATTAAGTATATATATATATATATATATTTATTATATAGTATATTAACTACTTAACTATTGGGAATAGATCTTGAAATAAAAATATTATCCCAATACCTTCATTTCTAATGAATCAAATGGTCCCTTAACTCATCATATATTTATGATTTTAGGTCCTTAACTTTCCAATGGTTTTTCACTTTCTTGTGATCAATGATCTCAATCACTATTTTAATTATTTATGGTTTTATTCCATGTTAATATTCTCACTTTTCAAATATAATCTCATGATCGAAAACCTAGTAATGTTTTATTATAGACTAATTGGATATTTACCTATCTCATTTATCAAGTTGATTTTTTATTAACCCTTTTACATTGTGGGGTTTTTAACAAAACAATTTTCCAATATCAAACCCTTAATTACCGATATATACTTTAAATTGTGAACATGAAATTTATTTAAGTTGGATATAATTTTAAACCCATAATTATAAAATAACTTAATTTTATTCTATATCTTATGTGACATGACACACTGAGCTTAAGAAACCCAACAAATATATCTCATTAAATTTAATCTCTTCAATAGCATACGAAACATGCAACCTCGAGTGAAAATAAAAAATAATATGTTATAACATTTTAAAATAGTCATTTATTTTGTGGGAGTGAATAATAATAACTAAATTATGAAAATTATTGTTATTTAATTATTATAAATAAAATAATAAACTTGTAAAAGAAAAGGAATTTTTTTCTTAAAAACTATATTTTTTCTGAAAAACGATTTGGTTTCACTATGCACACATAATTTAAAATTAATTTTTATCACATTTAGAAAAATTATTTGATAAAATGAAATTTATTTTTGAATTTAAGATATAAAAATTATCTTAGGGTGAATTCTTGGGATTTATCTGAAAAGTTTATTTTTTTGATTAATAGTGAAAAATACTATCTTTTAATTGAAAACATCTTTTTTTTTGTTTAAATTATTTGTAATGTTAAATTATACTTTTATTTGGTTTTAAATTATAATTAGTATAATTATATATCTATTATACCAATTTAGGTAATTTTAACAGTTTTATTATTGAATTTTTATATAAACGTTTTCTAAAGTTTTGAACATTTTCTCTTTGAAAACCAGCTTTCACATCACATATGTAGGATTAATTTTAAATTAAAATTTTCCACTTGTATGATTGTAATTTGAAAAAAATATATTAAATATTAATAATAATAATAATTTATATTATATAATATGTTCAACATAATTTTTCACCAAAATTAATATTGAAAATAGTATAAAACATTTACCACAGTTATGGTAGAAATTGATTTATCGGGGGTTAAACTAAAACAATATGGGTTAAAATGACATAAAAATCATTAATATACTATTTTATGTCCATAATTATACCATATAAGTTCTAAATATCAATAATAACCCATTTTTTTTACACTTTTTAATTTTAAAAAACACGGGTACACCTTTTTTATTTCAAAAATTACATGTGTGCCACTCGCCTCATTTATAAAAGGTCACCTACTCTCCTCTCTTATTAATATTTTAAAAACACTTTGGATTGGAAAATACCTACCCAAATCACTTCTTAGAATCCGTACCCTAATATTAGATTAATTTTTTTTTGAATAAAGCCCACCTCGGAAGGAATTAGGGCAAACCTAAGGAGGTTACCCAAAGAACATGTAATGTTCTTCAACAAGCATTTTTATTTTATTTCTTTCTCTACATCCTTACATTATTAATAAACCATGATGAAATAATTAACTATGTATATAAAATTAAATTAAATTTTTATAATTTATGTTAATAAACTATGAAAATATCCAATTCTATCAAATGGATTACAAAACCATCATTCATGCGTATGACATACTACGACCTCATGAATCGATGTCCTTAGTTTTTCCATTAACACCTCTCATGGTTGGGTATGATGATGGATATAAAGTATATATATATGATATTTATAACATAATTATACACATGGAGTCATTATATCATATATAAATTTTTTAATTTATACTCCGTAGGGGATATGATAACATCACCCGTTGGAATGGTAGACTACCGCCTCACGAAGCTATGTGATTTTTTTTTCACTAATGCTTTACAAGGAAGATTGTAAGGATAAAGTTAATGAAAAACATTAATACACATGAAACAATTATTTTTTTCCTAACATACTTATCATACTTAAAATATAATATATATCATTTTCTTTCTAACCATTTCATTCACATAACGGCAATAACATCATTTGTTTATGTGTGGACTACTACTTTCATAAAGCGATGTGACTCCCTTTACATCACTACACCACATGGATGATATATATATTTATATTTAATGAAATAATATTGTATTTATTTTATTATTATAATTATTAAGAGGTAAAATATTACTTACATATTTTCTATAAGTATCGTTGAAAAATGTGAACGTTACTAATGTGTATGTATTACATACCGTATCCTTAATTATAACATAGTTCAATTTTCATAACCACATTTTATGATTGGTTTTATCATTTTAATTGATGTTAAAATATGATAATTAATTAATTATAATTATTTTAGATATTTTGGAACTATATAATAGTCATAAGAACCCAAAATTTCATAACAAAGTATGAATGAGAAAACAAGGAAATTAACACGCAAAATAATGAAAATAAAGAAAGATTATTAATGAGAGGATGGTAAACGATTATAAAAGGATAATATATCATGTTATAAATTTTAATATGGTCTATTAATAAGATAATAACATTCTCAAATCAATTATAATATATGACAAAGAAACTTCAACCAAAAAGAAGCATGAAGTAATCGATTCTTCCTAAATTTCCATTCATTGAGTCGTATTTATATGTTATACTCAAATTTATTTTATATGGTCTAAAAAGTACCCATTTCATATGTAATATAATTAATAACTCATACATAATGACATATTATGTTTAAATTAGAATTTTTTCATCCAGTTCGATTTGGATTGAATATTACCTAGTGGTAAGAAACTTCATCCCAATTTCCCTTCATCGAGTAATATTTTATTGTTGTGCACCTAATTTCTTATATATAGTGTAAATATTTCCCACTTGATATGTAATATAAAGATTCATTTATAATTCATGGTATTTTATGTTTAAATTTTAAATATTTCATTTTAAGGGGATTTTAAATTAAAAGTTACGAAGTTGTAAAGAATTTCATAACTCAATTTTGTTTCATTGGGATGTGTTACTTCTTTTATGTATTTGATATTATATTTTTATGTGTGTAATTGTTTTCTATATTATTGTGTATTTAACCTTTTTTATGTGTATTTAAATTTTATACACATAATATATTCATCGGTAAATTCTCCCTTCAATATTATGAACTTTTCAATGACCCATTTCACAATCTCAATTTTAAGTAAATCTGACTTTATTTCTCTCTATGATCGAAAATATATTTTCTTCCAAAACCATGTTTTCTATTTTTTTTAATTTATTACCATTTACAAATGATTTATTAAAGTCATTTTTATCCAATTTTAACATTTTTAAAAATACTTGGAAATTAATATTTTTGTCCTTTCCAAGATAAGGTATGGTTGGATTTAACCGAAAATGTATAAGAAATATTTGTTTTAACTTACTCAACATGTCATAAATTTCATACCATCTTAACCATTAAATGTTTTAAAGATTATTTTACAATTATGAAAGATTATTTTTGAATAAAATTATTTTCAAAATGTTTTGTGAACTTTTATTTTTAGAAGGATATTTTTAGAATTAAAAGGATATTTTCATCAAGATATTTTTAAAGATATCTTTATGGAATCTAGATTAATCATAAAAAAATACCCTTTATTATGAATCCAATTATTATATTTTGTTTATATTTGTTTCTGATACTATCCTTATTCATTCTATGAATAGTTTATGATCATTTTCACCACGGTATGTATAGAAATTCAAGTTCTTGATTCATTATTGTTTTCATTAACTTAACAATGAAATATTTAATTTCCCATGATCACTATAAATTAAATTTCCCATTAATATTCATATTATTAATCATGGTTATGTTAATTTCTAAAACAATATGTCATTTTTACATATGATTTTTAACATTGAATGTTATTTCTTTAATTGGGTAAATATTGATAAAGAGATATTATTTAATAAATTTGAATATTTGATGATAAGTTACATTATTCCTGAATTAAATCAATTATTCAATATATGAGGAATTATTTGGAATTGAAAAGATGGCTGGGCCCCAGTATTATATAACCCATATATGCATCAATAAGTCTCCTCAGATGAATCTGTAAGCTATCTTTCAAATGAATTTTTTACCTATATTTTAAAATTTCTCATGGAAGGTCATGATAGTATAGGTATCACATGCCTATGACATGATAAATAATAATTAAGCATTTCTTTCATTGAGAATTCAGTTATTATTATCCATGTGATTTTCAAAATTATATTATCTCATGTTGTATTTCATTTTCAGTTTATTGATTAGGTGCCATGTGTTTTCAGATATTTACTCTTCCATATTGATTATTCCTTATCATTTTATACAGGTTTTCTTGGAAATGATACAATCTATAGATGCATTTATTTCTCAATTTATTTTTTAAAAAGAAGGTGTTTCTAGTTATTTACCTTACTATATTGTTTATTGATTATCAAATAAATATAGTCATGTTATTGATTAAATGGAATTTGATTTAATTTATTTACCTTTCCATAATTATTATTCTATATATATTCATGATGGGCAAATTATTGATTAAATGGAATGTGTCCCCAGTTATTTACCATGTCATATTTATTATACTTTGTTGATTTGTGGTAGCTTCTGTGATATTTGACCCAAACATAGAATATGAGACCACTATTATTTTTTTCCCTTCTTAGGAATCCATGAAGTATACTATGTTTGATATTCAAAGATATTTTATAGGGAATAATTTTATGCTTGAAAAAAAATTATATTTGTTGCCACCATGTTATCACACCCACAATCATTTTGATTTGATGTGAACCTTCTTTCTCAAGGATGTCGACCGATTGGATTACTCTAATAAGACTTTATAAGACATGTGGAATGAGAGTATGGAGGTTTGGCACATCACACCCTTTTTGGGGGAATTATTTCCTAATATGAGATCTATTATATATTTAAGACATATCCATGAAACCATTATTTAATCCCATGTATGGGCTTGGTCACCTATATGATAACAATTACAAGAATGTGTTGATTTTAGAATCGTATGTATGTATTTGAGGTTCTTCATCGATGTATACATCTGTATGCATCCATGGTTATCTATATATGGTTCCTTTTTTGAAGAAAGTATAGATCTTCTAATGTTTTTTATTATCAAGATGTTGGTTTTAAGCCACATAATCGGGCTCTTGGTAATTTAACATCACAAGGTAAGACAAAGGTGGTTTTGATACTTGTATCGGTCCCATGATATGGGATTACTACTTATCATTATGAAATGAATCATAACCCATATATTTTGTTGAAACATAACTTGATAAATCATACCTTTTAATTTCATGTGATGAGGACCAAATAGTGGAATTTATCATCATGGGACAAGGATGTTAAGGTGAAAGGTGCCTAGTCAAGATTGGTGTGGGACTTTTGCTGAAGCAAACCGAAAGGCCTAGAAGATATGTGGTCACACTGGTGGATTGTGATCTTATCATAAATACCTCCCAATATATATGGTGATGAAATGGGTTTGGAAGGAATATAACCCTCCAAGTTGGATGAAACTCCACTAAGGATATGGCCCAGATAAAATTACGGTGATTTTGGAGTGTTGGAGTTAGATCTAAATGGGGATTTATATATATCGTAGTTGTTTTGGAATCAAATATCACATATTTAGGATGACTTATGGATTATAGAATATTGGAGGGCCATATTATGGTAACATTTTTCGAGATTATACACAAGGAGGAGGCCCATTATGTTGTGAGAGGAAGATTCAGAAAGGGAGTCTCCTCCAGAAATGTGTAGTTGATAATGAAAATGTTGTGAACATTACTAACTTAAAAGACAATGTGAGTCATTTTTGGTGTGGGAAAAAATATTATTCTGAGTATCTAACAAACCACACAACATCTTTCATCCACTAGTGGATGAGGCTAGTGTGAGGGTAGAGATAAAGGGATTTGGATGTTCCCATCATATATTTTGTTTTGGTAACTAGGATACACACATCAGACTTCCTATATGGATATGTCTTGGTATGGAAGGATAAGGGATTACTCCAATAGGGATGCCCTTTTCCCAATTCTTAATAATATATAAGGATACAACACTAACCCTCAAAGATAATGTCAAGTGCGATCCACCCCTTACTGTCTGGAATGGGGAGGCCCTTAGAACTACTTCCATGGTTGGGACCCATGTTAGCATGGGAATGTATAAATGAGAACATTCCAATTATAGAGGTTACCGATAAGACCTCATTTAACATGGGAATACATTTTTAAGAGGCAAAACTGGTGTTCCCTTTGGTTTTATCATACATATATGGTATGTTTGGGAGAGGCCATGGCATTGTGGTTCGTGAAGGGGCCAAGTTGGGTACATTGAGAATGGTGGTTCATGAAGGGGCCCAGTTGGGTGATTCAAGAAGTGTGGATCATGAAGAGTCCTAGTTGGGTGATCCAAAAGCGTGGTGTTGTATGTAGTCTTAGTTGGTGTTTAGCACTTCGCGTGGGGTGTTGGTTGATATTGTTGGTTGGGCAGTTCACGAAAGGGATGAAAGAAGGACGAGTGCTTTGCTGAAGGGTGTTAAGATGGAAGGACCCCACACAACATATGATTTACTATGAGGGATGGTGGTCAAAAAATATTTCTCCCACATGCAGTTCATATATAGATGGTCTAAAAAGAGGTTCTCTATGAAATTGGATTTTCCTCAAATGACTATTTTCAATGAAAATCACTTTTTTATGATATGGAGACTAATTCTTCTGACCTTATTTTATTTGAAATTCATGGTAGATTTTTACCTATTTAAATCAAATACTTTGATTATGTCACTAATGAAATCCACTCTCAAGGAATCCATTCCCAAAACTTATCACCATCATCAGTCTCTGTGTGGGTTTTTTTAGGGGTATAAATGTAACTGCTCAATTTCCACCTATGAAGAATTTGGGTTTGTCGAAGGATGAATCACTCCAAAAGGTAATTTTTTTATAGGGGGGAATAAAAAATATTCCTCACCCCACAAAGGAATTTTTTATTTTGGGGGGCCAAAGATACCACATCTCCCTATAAAGTGATTTTTTAGTTTGTGAGGGGACTTGAAAAATATGTATCTCCTCCTAAATAAAAATTAATTTTCAGGAGACATGAAAGGATGACTTATCCCAAAAAAGGGTTCATTTTCTGGGATGATTTATGAAAGAACTTCTTAGAGGCACCTCGTGGAGGCTCTATGTGGAGCAGTGACTCACATTGGGATCACACCGTGCGGATGAAGTGGGTTCTTTGCAGCTCATGGTAATTTACCACTTTAATCTTCTTGAAGTAGTGAAATTGAATTTAATCAAACATTCCCAGAATTCATATTGGCCATCCATGTGAACTTTTCAGACCCAAACAATGATCCCCCATCCGAATGAGGTCTAATCAGTATGAAGAGGAGTCCACTCCGAGGAAGAATCTGGTCAAATTCAATGTTTTTTGAAATTATTTGTGAAATATTTTTTGACCCAGATAAGGGAACACACTTATTAAAGGTGTTATTCCTAACTCATTTTTCACTTTATAAAATCTATCACTTTACAATAGATCAGAAATCATCATCAGACCATCCATTTTCACAGAATTTTCCGTTTTGAATGACCTCCTTTGAATAAGAAAAAATATTACCCATGAAGTGGAATTTTACACAAACCAATTATTCTCCTTTGTGGTTAAATAATACCCACATAGAAATAAGGATTTTCACATAGTGGCTGAGACACTTCATGGTTCATGTATCATCTGATGTGAATTATGGCCCACATAGCACTATGCGATTCACCGAACTTTTGATTTTGACATATTTTTTCTGATTTCATTATTCACTAGGATAAAGTGGATCTTTTCAAATGAACTCTATCTAAAATTACCATGATATAGAGAATAAATTACACTAACTAGAATATTGAAAATTCTCTATGACATCACAAATTTCCAAAAGAGGGTATTATGAAGCATCTTCTTTCATTTGAGCTTCTGAATTACCCATTGTCCAACATATTACCATTATAAAACTTCACAGATTAATACAATTCTCTTATCCGAAAAACTGATCAAACGCTTCCATATTTTTGGTTTGAGGTGTCTTTGGATCGTGTTTCGGTGAAAATTTCTGTTGTGGGACATATAATTTATACATCAATTTAAGAAAAGGTTTCCATTCTGAATGGTTCTCTGTGGACTCATAGAAACCATCATAATGATGATATATTCTTGAATTACACTATTCAAGATTACCGAAGAATTTTTAACCATTCCAGAAGTGATCTAAATGGATGATGGAGTTCCCAGTGGTATTTTTTACTCAAGGGAAACATTCTTTATTAATGGGTTGGGGAATTTTGGGTGTTCCTTAATCGCATGGAATTTATTGATTGATTGAATATTGTCATATTATACTTGGATGTATGGATTTCTAAATTTGTGGTGTATTCACTAACCGAGGTCTTACCTAAATTGATCTGTCATTGGTTTTCAAGCACAAACATCTTTCATTTACCACATGGTGAATTTGGGATCATCTTGTGGGATATCTACCGATTAGGAGGAGTTACCATTCTAGGAAATATGTATGTTGAATTTCCTTCAACAACTAACACCGGGGAATATATTGAACATTTTTATCCACTAAAATAGATTTATTAATTACAGTAGAGGGGTAACTCAAACATTGTCTTCACACATGTTCCATCATTACATTTAGTGAATAGATAATTCTATTTATCTAATATAGTTGTGTAAGGAAAAAAATTTGGTACACCAGGATCCATCTGATTAAATAATCTCGAGATATTCTTGGTTCATATCGGGTCACTCTTTAAGAATTCCATCATAATATACGGGGTTACCAGATATGGCTAGATATATATCCATAATTTAGTTTGGTAGTATTTTTATCAATGTTATTAAGTGGATGGATATTCCAATCTTATGATGCCTACATTCATGACAAAATCTGTACCTTCATGATGTGAGCCACCATGGAGAAGGGACAACCCATAAACATATGGTCGTACCCACGCACACTATGATTTAAGAGGTATTGGGTCACATACAGGAGGGGATATCCCCATATTGCCTTTATGTACCATTTCAATTTCAATATGTATTGTTGGGGAACACCTTTGGGGTTTTGAATATCAGTATACAATAGAAATCCCTCATTCTTCCATTGACCCCACATTTCTTAACATTGCTTCCATGTGCCCTACATACCTAGGCATAATCAGTGCGATTGAGTTGTTAACAGAAATCTACCAATTTGATTTCAATCCTTATCTGACACCATCAGGAGAGTTGATAGTTCTTGGTGGAGTTTCTGAAGTTACAAAGGATAAAACAACAATTGGCAGGGGGTGAATCAATTGTTCATTTTTTATAAGATTCAAAATAGTTAGAAATGTAACCTCTAGAACATGTCTATATATATTTCCGTATCAAATTTTAGTAAATACTAATGAATTAAAAATTTGGAAATCAAGGAAGGTACACAAGATTTACAAGGTTCGACCTCAAGGTGAGAACCTACATCCTTTCCATAGCCACTCCTATGGGACTATGTAAATCCGCTATTATGAAGAAGTGAATAAAAATTGTTCCAACTCCCATTAGATAAATTCTATATCATGATAGTAAAGATTATACAGACTCCCATCAGTTTAAAATGTTTTCTTATAAAATATTTTAGAAAAAATAATATTAATGAAGACATTGTTTAAACTTATCCAAATTCCTCAATCCGAATCCTCAGTCTGATTTGGTTAGATATCATTGTTTTCAATAAGATGTGTCCATATCTAATTCTCTCAATATGATGAGTCTGGATCTGATTCTCTCAATACAGAGATTCTATAACTGATTCTCTCAATATGATGATTTTGGATTCGATTCTCTAAATATGATGAGTCTAGATCTAATTCTCTCAATATAATGATTCTGGATCTAATTCTATCAATACAACGAGTCTGGATCTGATTCTCTCAATACGACAGAATCCTTTTGATGAACCCATTATAAATCTAAAAAACTCAAACTTTAATCAAATTCTTAAGTTGTTAAATGAAAATTCAGACCTCTAATCCTCATCACAAGATCTCTGGCTAGAAATTACTTTTACATGATTTCTCCAGGGCTCTGTCTTTTTTTCTTGTGTGAAAAAAAATAAAAAATAAAAAATGATCTGACCAAATATTTATATGTGACTCATAAAAAATGTTGGAAACTTGAAAAATTTCCCATCATCCTCAAATCTCAATACTCTGAAAATCTCCCACATTTATGATTCAAATATTACTTCCTCAATCATCATTATATGTATTCTAGGGTGAAAAAAAATTGAACTTCCATTTTGAAAAATTTAACACCTCATAAAACTTTTCGAAGTTTATTTTTTGGTCTTCTTCATAGTCATCTCATTGTGAATCTGTTTTATTCTTAGCTCATTATGAATCTGTTTCCTTCTCAAATCATTATGAATTTTTTTCCTTCCCTTCTCATTAAAAATATTTTTCCATTTCAGTGATTATGAATTATATATCCTTCTCAGTGATTTAAAATTTTTTATCCTTCTCAGTGATTATGAATTTTGTTTCCTTCTTAGTGATTTTGAATTCTATTTCTTCCATAGTGATTACAAATTCTATATCCATCTCAGTGATTACAAATTCTATTTCACACTCACTGATTAGGAATTACGTATCCTTCTAAGTGGTTATGAATTATGTTTCTTTTCTCAATGATTAAGAATTATATATCTTTATCAATGGGTTGAAATTATGTATCCTTCTCAGTGATTAAGAAATTTGTTTCATTATTAGTTATTATGAATTTTTTATCCTTCTTAGTGATTACGAATTTCATTTCTTTAAACTCATTACAATTGAATTCTTCAATATGAATTTTTTAATTTCTTCAAACCTCTCCACCATTTCGTCAAAATATTTTATCATAAATTGTTTCATGATTTTTGTGAAATTCATGATCATAAAAGGATTGTTTGAATTAGTTTAGAATGTTTGAAAAATTTCAGACTCCTATCTTCATAATATTCTTTCAGAACTATTCATCCACAATATGACTTCTTCAAATAGAAACATCTAAATTTTAAACAAACTCTGTGTCTAATGATACTTAATTACAATGGATGTGGATCTAATTCATGAATAAAAATACATTCTTTTACAAGGAGGAGAGTTCTCAACAAAAAAAATTATTGAAACAATTTACCTCAAAGGTTATTTAATACCCCATTCTGGATTTATTGACAACCCCTTTTAAAAACGTTTAAAGTTTGCAAATTTTTTTCACAAAACAACTTTTGTTAATAATTCAAGTTTCATTACTTTTATCAAAACACATAATTCTTCAAAAAAAAAAATTGTATTGACCCAACACTATTGGATAAAGTAGTTTTTTGACCTAATTCCATCCCTCCATGATAAAAAATTTTGCGGCCATATGAAGATAAATCCCCCTCACTTTTCTTTTTCAATCACTTTTCTTTTTCTATCCCCCATTTTATGATAGCCACATCCTCAAATTGATTTAATAAAGATGATTAAAAAATTATTACAAAGTAAAAAATTTGTTACTTTCTCTCCCCCTTTATCATAATAATCCATAGAACGATGGTGTTATATTCTTTATAAGGTTTAAGAAGTCATGGGCGGAGGATGAACATGAAGTTGCAGCCTCAATTCCATAATCCTTTCTTTCAGAATTTCTTTTGTAAATATATCAACCAACTAATACGTTGTCGAAATGTATTATAGTAAAACATCTCCAAAAACAACTTTCTATTTTATAAATTGAAGCTTTATATCAATGTGTTTTGATCTTTAATTTTAGATAGAATTTTTCAACGGATCAATTTCACTCTAATTGTCACAAAGTATCTTCAATTGTTTAGAGAATTTTAATTTCGAATATTCTAGTGGAACATTCATCCATAAAAGTTGAGTACAAGGTTGAGTAGCTTTAGATTCATCTTTTATCAATGTTTCTGAATATTGATTCTCACTATTCCAACTCACAAAACATTCAGGAAAGAAAAATGTTCTTTTTAAGGTTTATTTTCTATCATTACAATCTCCAAACCCGTTAGCATCATCATAAACATGAAACTTCATCTTAATATATATTTTTTATAACAATCCCTGTGAAATTGTTCCTTGACATATATCATAATATTATTTACATCCAAGATATGTGTTTCTTTCAAATTACTTTGATACCTAGAACAAAAATTCACAACATAAACAATATCAGACCTTGAGGATATAAGGTAAATAAGGCTTATTATCAGATTCCAAAATTTGTTCTTATTTACACTTATTCTAAATTAATATTTACTCATATTTGTTTTCACTAAAATAGGAGTTGAAAATTATTTGGATTCTTCCATCCCAAACTTGTTTAACAATTCACTGGAATACTTTAGTTGAGATAAGGAAATTTATATTTGTTTTGTTAAAATTTTAATCTAAGGAAGAAATTTAATTCTACTAATATATACATTTCAAAATTCTTCTTTATTTCCTTGAAAAACGTTTTAAAAACAAATTATCTATCCCTATAAAAATTTATATCATCCACAAAAAAATTATAATTATAGCTCAATAGTCAAGATCATTCACATATAAGTTTCTATCAACTTTTCATTCTGAAAAGTTCATGATTTTGAAACCATTTTCATGTTTAGAATACCAAGTATATGGATCTTGTTTTAGAAAATACAAAGATTTCTTCAATTTAAAAAATTTGTTTCATCCTTATCAAGTAGAAACCTATAAGGTTTTTCAATGTAAACTTCTTCCAAAATCTCAACATTTAGAAAGGCTGACATTATATCTATCTGATAAAATTTATAATTCTGATATTTTTCAATTTAAATAAACATTATAATAATTTCTAATAATTCAACTAGGGAAAATATTTCTTCAAAATCCACACTATCCAACAGTGCATAGACATTACAAACAACCCTAGATTTGTTTCATAAAATATTCTATGTTTATTTAAATTCTTTTTGTAAACCCACATAGTTCTAATAACATTTTAATTTTTTCCCTAAAATAAGTTCCCATGATTCATTTTTTTCAATCTGATTCATCTCTTCATTCATAGCATCCACCGATTCTTTGTGATGAATAGCTTCTGAAACTGATTTCAGTTCACCTTTTGAGATAAGTGATGTCTGATTATCTAACCTCAAATTTCTTCTTTCCTGAACTAGATCCTTCTAATTTCGAATAATGTTTTCAAAATAAACATGGTTTTATAAACTAGAAAATTTTAATGTTTCATTTCCAATAGAACTTTACCCATCACATGAATTTTTAGAATCTTGATATGGATGTTTTGACTTACTTTTAATATTTTTGGAAATCATTAGTTTCTCCTCATTAGCATTCTCAACAAATTTTGTTAAGGAATTTTTATTTACAATTTTGTTCACATCATATGAGTCTACCATATTTTGTAAACATTTGTTCTAGCATTTGTTACTTATTCCATTTTATGAAGAACCCACAAAAGTTACTTCCTTGTATTTCTCATCAAACTATCCCAAATCCAGATTATTGATTTTTAGAAAACATGGACTTCAAAAAGAATTTATGTATTTACTTGAATGTTTTTTTGTTATAATACATTTCATAAAGAGTCATCCTGGTTTATAGTCTAAAAAACATCTATTTTTAATATGAATAGTAGTACTTACGACTTCTCTCCAATAGAAATTTTAAAATCGGTATTCTTCTAACATAATTATTACAATTTCCACCAAACCTGTATTATTTATTTCCAATAGACCTTTTTTGTGGAGTATTGGGATAACTATACTGATGTTTGATACCATTATTTCTTAGATAAGTTTCAAAAGTATTTCTTGTGAATTTGGAACCATTATCTGTTATCAATTTTTTTATGAAAACCCCCATTTCTTTCTCAACTTCTTTTCTGAATAATTTTAACATTTCAATATATGTTGACTTGTTCTTCATATACATTATGTTTTTCGTTCAACTGAAATCATCAATAAATTTTATAAATTATATATCTCTTTATGTTGACAGATGTCTCATTTTACCACATAAATTTTAATGAATAGGCTCAAGTGGTTTGGTATATTTAGTCTCAACTCTTTTAAGACTTTTGTTAGTCATATTTATTTTTTGAGAAGTTACAAAAACATATTATTTTATTATTTTTGATTTTGGAAAGTTTTTAACGACATAAAGTATAGAAATTTTGTTTATCCTTTTCTATCCAAGGTGACTAAGTCTTCGATGCCACAATTTTTTTCATCTTGAGCACTCAAGTAACTTGAGTTGTAGAATTATTTTTTTTAGAAGATATTCTCATTGGTTCTTTATACATTTGTAATAACATTTCAATATAAAACATTTTTGATAAAAACTTATTTTTCCATCATCACAAAATAGAATTACACTAATTAAGTTATGTTTTATCCCATCAAAAAATAAAAATTCCTTAGATTTCAACTTTTCTACATCAATCTCAACTGTTACGATTCCTCTAATTTTTATGGAACTATATTTACCAAAGTAACAACTCCTCCATCATGAATTTGAAAATGTATCATTATATTTATATCACCTATCATATGTTAAAAACAGCCACTATCAAGTATCCATGGTTTATTCCTTTTACATAATCTCAAATCTTTCTCATCAATAAAATCTCTTTCCGTAAATTTATTCTTTATAGATTCCTTTTATTTTCCATTGTATGAAACCTCTACTACAAGGAGTGTCATACACTTTTTTTCATGACGAACATCCACATGAAATCTTCTAAAAAAACTCCACACATTCAAATTTATATTTTGTTGGAAGGTTTCAAACAACTTCATAATTAACTTTTTTGACTTTCTATAAGTTAGGAAAGTTTATAATTCTACTTTCACTATTTCCTCCACTTCTCTCAAACCTTATTCTAGGTAAGAATATGCTTTGAAAATAATTATATTGTAACACCCCGAGATTTTATGACAAATATTCTTTTTAATTTCACTAATGTCTTGTGTTGTACGCTACACCAAAAGGATCTTTCACAACACGCATCCTTGACTTGCCTTGAATTACACGCAATCGCAACCTTCCTCGATGGCGTGTGTAGTATGCAATACTGAGTTTCACGAAACAACGATATACTATTAAAATATTATTAAAACTAGCCGTTATGAATAGTAATAACCACTTTTTGAAATTTTATAAATTTTATTTTTCAAAATGGGCTTCATTTTTGGATTCGGAATACCGAAATTAGCCTAGGGTGAAATTTTGGTATTTTTCTGAAAACTTTCAATTTTTGATGAATAGTGAAACCACTAAGTGGTAGGTTAAAAACTGAATTTTGCATAAAACTTAATTATACCGCTTTTGTGAATGGAATTTCGAAAATCTGACAGACACGGTTAATATCAGGGACTAAAATGTGGTTCAATGAGATGAAAATAATTTTTGGTGAATAGTAACTCTTTACTTTTTTTTACCACGGTTAATAGTAAATAGGGTAACTAAGGGTAAATATGATTTTACTATTACCCTAACACATGTCCTAATTCTATTGGATAAGTGTAATTCGACCAAAAACAACCTTATGAATATAATATGACCATTTATGTGCACTTGGATTAGATTATGACATTTAATATTATTTTATTTAATGAATAGTTAAAATAGTTAAAATCAAAGTTTAATAACTAAAACATTTTTAATATTGGGTTATACATAAGATAAATTCGACTATAAATATTCATTAGAAAGATAAAAAGATTTCCTACATAATGGTATTTTATTTGTAATTTTTAGACATTAAATAATTTAATTTATTTATGACACAATGATAATGCAGTAATTATCTTATTAATGAAATATTGACATAATTGATGTTATAAACATCAAAATAAATGTAATTTGAGACTTTTTATGAATTCCACTAATTTTATAGGTTACTATGATATATTAGTGTTGATTTAATCAACTTGGTTTGAACATATAATTCTGTTATGACTTTCACAAAAATCATATATCAAATAGTGTCAAAATTGACACAAAATAGTTTCTAAATAAAATATTATATTATTAATTGTTATTTTATTACTAAAAATCTAAGGTTCGGCCAAATGACTTAGATAAGGATATATATATTAATAATAAACAATTTGGGGTTCGTTTGGCATGTTATAGTAAGTGTATTAACCATATAGTGAAAGAAAACAAAAAGACACGGTAAAAGTTAAATTATTTAACTTAGAGTTAAATCTAATTGATAAGGTTAAAATAATACCCTAAACTTGTATAAATCCTATTGGATGATAGGATTTATACCCATCCCCACTTTAGCTTCGAAATAAGACCCTTTGGAACCATTATAAACTGATTTTGACTTTAATATAAAATAATATTTTGAGATATTCCTAAGGTGCCCCTCTCCTTCCTTATAAAAGGACACCTCCTCCCCCTCCTCCTCACACCAATTTGAGCACTAAAGCTCGGCCAACCACTGCCAAAATATCTTCTCCAATTCGCTAGCAACATCCTAGAGGTTCTGGTCTTCCTCAAAGGCCAATTTTAGTTCCCTAAGAGGAGGTCTCAAAGAGGCGCTTCAAAGAAGAGGTAATTACCGTTACCAATTCTTTCATCTTTATTTCTTCTTCCACTTCTTCTTCTTAGGTTGTTTCATTATGAAGTAATAACATCAATATCACTAATATACTGATATGTTATTATAAGTATGAAACAACCCTATTTCACCATCTATCCATCCTACGGAAAAAGAAGTCACCGCGCGTGCGTACGTACGGAATACCGTCTCCACGCCATGGTGTAATCTATTTTCCACCACCACCTTACATGGATGGGCAGAATGGTGTAAAGAATAACTATACATAGTTATTACAACATCATATTGATTCTGATATATTGTATAATCCACTCCAATTCAATTTAATATTTATGGAAATGATATCATCGCTCGTGCGTACGTACGGACTACCGTCTCCACGAAGCGATGAGATTCATTCTCCATGTTAACCATTTAAGAATGATTATAAAGTATATATAAGAAATAATAATGAAATTTATGACATTATAAAGCTACTGGATTTATGTGTATATATATATATATATGTATTTCATCTACTTACTTCCATTCAAGACAATAAGGAAAGGAAAACATCGTTCATGCGTACGTACGGACTACCGTCTCCATGAACGGTGTTTTTCATTTCATTTATCTATCTATTATATATATATATACAGAATATATATGATATATAAATCATATTTTATATTCTGGAAGTAAGTAAATAATGATATAAGTAATAATAATATCAAGAACAACAAGTCAAAACACCTACGATAAATAAAACGATTTTACCCAAAACGCTTCTTTAACATGGAATTTACAAAAGAACGGGTAATATAATGTCATAAGTGAACCATATATGATATCATAACAATGAATATGATTATTTAATAAGTCAATGACATTATTTAAACCATTATACAAATGCTTTGGACACGTACAAAGCAAATCGGACCTAAGTTAAGGGAAATATCACAATCTCATTTTTATCCGAGATTGTTTATTCGTAAGTATTTACTGGGGTGTATTTTATCATCCACATCCATGTTTCATCAATATGTAATATTATTTCCATCCACCTACAATTTTTTAAAATCCATTTTTACCCTTCAGTGAGTTTTTAGTAATATGTATGAAAGGAATCTTTTGTCGTATGAGGTACTTTTTGACTTTTCCGACAAAAGTACGAGAAGAATGTTTTTTTAACTTATACGGCATGAATGGATTTTTAAAACATTATTTCCAAGAAGTATCCTTTACAAGTTTTCAAGTTTATTTTTAATCAACTTCTTTTAGTTTATAATTGTATGACATGTTAAGAAAAGAAAAGTGTTTTTGAAGTAGAAAGGATATTTTCCTCAAGAATGGAGTTCAAGTATTTTATCAAAATTATTTTCCATCTAAGATAATAAAAGGGTTCTATTTTTATCCCTATTATTACATGGATTTGATTATGTTGTGATGGAAATATTTTTATGAATTCCTTTATCTTATATGAATGGTTTTATGATGTCATGTTGTTTAAGAATTCCATTTTTATTACATGGGTTACGCTATGATGTATGGTTTATGATTACGTGGCACACATAAGAAAAGATTCATTATAAGATGGATGGGACCTATATCTCCCTCCAATTCATTGGGTAAAGATTTTATATCTCATGAGATAGACATGGCTGGAATGGTAGGTTATACCGGTTCAGTGAAACAGGACTGAAACGAGGGTTACTCGATTCAGAAAGGGACTTTGTCTACTAAGATAGTCTTGGAAATGAGTCTTGACTAACAAGAAATTATTCTCTATGATTATGTGTGTATGACACAAAGTTTCATGTTTTAAGTTATGATTATTGTGATTACACTTCACTGCCATGATTTATCCCATGTTATGAAATTATGATCTCTTTTGCAGGTTAAGTTTCCAAAAGTTATGTGCTTGTGTATACAATGAGATTTATATTTATTTTGTTTACCCTTACTGAGCATTTGAGCTCACCCTTTTATGTTTTCTTTTCCCCAGGATATAAAGAAAGGTTTTAGGTTAAAAAAAGGAAGATATTTATGGGAGATTTTGAAGATCTTTCACCACGATTAGAAGATTATATTCCGAGTTTCCAAAGACACTAAACTATTACGATCCTTGTGTGTGTGTTTTTTGTTATGTACTAAGTATTCCGCAAATGTAATGTAATGTCCATGTACGTTAAGCTTCGGGTCTCTACAGTTGGTATCAGAGGAAAGGTTTAGTCAACCTTTGGAAACTAGGATGCGAAAACGTTAGTGAAATCCCTAGAGATATTTCTACGGTATGTCTAGGGATGTCCCTAAGGTTAAGTATACGTATAGGTTATAGTACTAGAACTACGCTAACGATCATAGAATTAAACCTAAGATGTTAGATATTGAAGGTACTCCCCCTTTATTATGTTGTTTTCCCTAGCATGATTTTTGCCTCTCACACTATTCTTTTTTGGGTTTTAGAAAATGGCTGGAAACAAGATGATTCACGATAATGGAGGATATGATGGACAATGGAATGATATTCTTCATAATGAAATGGGATTTGGAAGTCCAAACATCATTATTATGCCGAATCAGCAATCTCATAATATGATCAATAAAGTAAAATTTGGTAAGTTTCCTGACTCGGCTAATAAGAGAAAGATAGAGTTTTATGATGATCATAGAGGAAAGAAAGTTCAATTTCCCCTATGTAAATCATGTGGGAAGAGGCATCAAGGAGAATGTTTCAAAGGAACTGGAAGATGCTTTGGGTGTGGAAAAGAAGGACACAAAGCAAGTAAATGCAAAGAAAAAGTTTCAGTTAACAACATGGATGAGGATAATGGTATTGCTACGACATCAACAATGGTTAAATGTTTTAAATGTGGAATGTACGGGCATTATGCAAACCAATGCTCTAAGGGAAAGTCTCATGAAGATAATCAGTATGGTCGTATGGGAAGTATTTATGTGGATGATGATGAAGAGACTACAAATGATATGTGAGATGAAAGAATTGTTGAAGCTCGGTCAATGGTTTAAGAATGTAGTGGAATGATTACATGTTTATCAAGTGTAATGTTGTACTATAAAATAAAAAGACATCTAAGGATTGTTACACTGTTGTCTTTCCTTATGTTTTGAAAGTTTATGACGAATGGTATGAGTAACAATGAAAGGTTATTAAGATATTTTTTGGAAAGTGGATGATATGCGCATAATGAAGTGATAAAGAGAAAATGAAATGCTTGACAGTATTCATGAGCTCATGATTGATATAAGGACTAAGTGATATCATGGTTTGAGTATATAGAATTTTGAGGATTTTGGTATGTGGAAAGTGTTAAATTTTAACTGAATTCATGTTTTCACTAAGGTATTCAAGATAATACATGATTAAGGACTTTGAATGTTTGGAATGTGACAAAAAAAACATACCTTATGATATATGGGGATCGACGATGGGGTTAAATCTCTGGTAATCGTTTTCACTATGTTATGAGAGTGGACTGCAGTATTATGGATAAGCCTAAAGGTTGGAATGGATTATGTTGGACATAAGTTAGTATTGTTTAAGGATATAACTTTTTTTTGATATTATTTATGTGATGTTATAGTAATGTAGTTTTAGAAAAAGGACAACCTGCAGGACGGGCAACAACCCATCGCGTCAGACAAGGCTGTGGAAATCGAACCCACAACCGAAGTGCAACTGGCCTTTATCGCCAACCACTGCCCTACAGGAAGTCTCTGTTTAGTAGAAACTAGTTTTATTATATTAAGCAGTATGATATATGAAGTATAAGTCCATTTTAGGTACCATATATGATTAATAACTTTTTCTAACCTTTTGATGGAATGACCCGTCATTCTATCACATGATCTGTTAACACTTCACGAATAACAAATTCAACTTCATTTATTTAAGAGATGAAGTGGAAATTGTTCAAGGCACGAACAACAGTGAGATTGTACCAAAATAAAGTAAGTATTTATTCTAATTCAAATTCTTCAACATTAGGGAAATGATCTTGAAAACCAAAAATGTTGTCCTAGTGCTCTTATATCTGATTAATCAGATGGTACCTTAGATCGTCACAAATTTATGGATTTGTGATTGTTGTCTTTTCCATATCCATGTTCTCTACCACTCTCCATCAGAACATGATGGTTATATTTTTCTTCCATATCCATATTTTCACCTATATGGAAACCCAGTGATTAGTTTATTTGGGTAACCGTTACGTTTCATACTTTTGTTTTTAAAGATTGGTTTTGGTATTATTTTTACGATGTGGGTTTCTATTAAATAAACTTTCTAATAGTAAACCATTTATAACCCCAACGAATTTCGAGGGCGAAATTCATTTTAAGGGGGGTAGAATGTAACACCCAGAGATTTTATGAAAAATATTCTTTTTAATTTCACTAATTTCTTGTGTTGTACGCTACACCAAAAGGATCTTTCACAACACGCATCCTTGACTTGCCTTGCATTACACGCAATCACAACCTTCCTCGATAGCGTGTGTAGTATGCAATACTGAGTTTCACGAAACAACGATATGCTATTAAAATATTATTAAAACTAGTCATTATGAACAGTAATAACCACTTTTTGAAATTTTATAAATTTTTTTTTTCAAAATGGACTTCATTTTTGGATTTGGAATACCGAAATTAGCCTAGGGTGAAATTTTGGTATTTTTCTGAAAACTTTCAATTTTTGATGAATAGTGAAACCACTAAGTGGTAGGTTAAAAACTGAATTTTGCATAAAACTTAATTTTACCGCTTCTGTGAATGGAATTTCGAAAATCCGACAGACACGGTTAATATCAGGGACTAAAATGTGGTTCAATGAGATGAAAATAATTTTTGGTGAATAGTAACGTTTTACTTTTTTTTTACCACGGTTAATAGTTAATAGGGTAACTAAGGGTAAATATGATTTTACTATTACCCTAACACATGTCCTAATTCTATTGGATAAGTGTAATTCGACCAAAAACAATCTTATGAATATAATATGACCATTTAGGTCCACTTGGATTAGATTATGACATTTAATATTATTTTATTTAATGAATAGTTAAAATAGTTAAAATCAAAGTTTAATAACTAAATCATTTTTAATATGGGGTTATACAAAAGATAAATTCGACTATAAATATTCATTAAAAAGCTAAAAATATTTCCTACATAATGGTATTTTATTTGTAATTTTTAGACATTAAATAATTTAATTTATTTATGACACAATGATAATGCAGTAATTATTTTATTAATGAAATATTGACATAATTGATGTTATAAACACCAAAATAAATGTAATTTGAGACTTTTTATGAATTCCACTAATTTTCTAGGTCACTATGATATATTAGTGTTGATTTAATAAACTTGGTTTGAACATATAATTCTGTTATGACTTTCACAAAAATCATATATCAAATAGTGTCAAAATTGACACAAAATAGTTTTTAAATCAAATATTATATTATTAATTGTTATTTTATTCATAAAAATCTAAGGTTCGGCCAAATGACTTAGATAAGGATATATATATTAATAATAAACAATTTGGGGTTCGTTTGGCATGTTATAGTAAGTTTATTAACCATATAGTGAAAGAAAACAAAAAGACACGGTAAAAGTTAAATTATTTAACTTAGAGTTAAATCTAATTGATAAGGTTAAAATAATACCCTAAACTTGTATAAATCCTATTGGATGATAGGATTTCAACCCATCCCCACTTTAGCTTCGAAATAAGACCCTTTGGAACCATTATAAACCGATTTTGACTTTAATATAAAATAATATTTTGAGATATTCCTAAGGTGCCCCTCTCCTCCCTTATAAAAGGACACCTCCTCCCCCTCCTCCTCACACCAATTTCAGCACTAAAGCTCGGCCAACCCCTGCCAAAATCTCTTCTCCACTTCCCTAGAAACATCCTAGAGGTTCTGGTCTTCCTCAAAGACCAATTTTAGTTCCCTAAGAGGAGGTCTCAAAGAGGCGCTTCAAAGAAGAGGTAATTACCGTTACCAATTCTTTCATCTTTATTTCTTCTTCCACTTCTTCTTCTTAGGTTGTTTAATTATGAAGTAATAACATCAGTATCACTCATATACTGATATGTTATTATAAGTATGAAACAACCCTATTTCACCATCTATCCATCCTACGGAAAAAGAAATCACCGCGCGTGCGTACGTACGGAATACCGTCTCCACGCCGTGGTGTAATCTATTTTCCACCACCACCTTACATGGATTGGCATAATGGTGTAAAGAATAACTATACATAGTTATTACAACATCATATTGATTCTGATATATTGTATAATCTACTCCAATTCAATTCAATATTTATGGAAATGATATCATCGCTCGTGCGTACGTACGGACTACCGTCTCCACGACGCGATGAGATTCATTCTCCATGTTAACCATTTAAGAATGATTATAAAGTATATATAAGAAATAATAATGAAATATATGACATTATAAAGATACTGGATTTATGTATATATATATATATGTATGTCATCTACTTACTTCCATTCAAGACAATAAGGAAAGGAAAACAGCGTTCATGCGTACGTACGGACTACCGTCTCCATGAACGGTGTTTTTCATTTCATTTATCTATCTATTATATATATATACTGAATATATATGATATATAAATCATATTTTATATTCTGGAAGTAAGTAAATCATGATATAAGTAATAATAATATCAAGAACAACAAGTCAAAACACCTACGATAAATAAAACGATTTTACCCAAAACGCTTCTTTAACATGGAATTTACAAAAGAACGGGTAATATAATGTCATAAGTGAACCATATATGATATCATAACAATGAATATGATTCTGTAATAAGTCAATGACATTATTTAAACCATTATACTGGATCTTTGGACACGTACAAAGCAAATCGGACGTAAGGTAAGTGAAATATCACAATCTCATTTTTATCCGAGATTGTTTATTCGTAAGTATTTACTGGGGTGTATTTTATCATCCACATCCATGTTTCATCAATATGTAATATTATTTCCATCCACCTACAATTTTTTTAAATCCATTTTTACCCTTCGGTGAGTTTTTAGTAATATGTATGAAAGGAATCTTTTGTCGTACCAGGTACTTTTTGACTTTTCCGACAAAAGTACGAGAAGAATGTTTTTTTTAACTTATACGGCATGAATGGATTTTTAAAACATTATTTCCAAGAAGTTTCCTTTACAAGTTTTCAAGTTTATTTTTAATCAACTTCTTTTAGTTTATAATTGTATGACATGTTAAGAAAAGAAAAGTGTTTTTGAAGTAGAAAGGGTATTTTCCTCAAGAATGGAGTTCAAGTATTTTATCAAAATTATTTTCCATCTAAGATAATAAAAGGGTTCTGTTTTTATCCCTATTATTACATGGATTTGATTATGTTGTGATGGAAATATTTTTATGAATTCCTTTATCTTATATGAATGGTTTTATGATGTCATGTTGTTTAAGAATTCCATTTTTATTACATGGGTTACGCTATAATGTATGGTTTATGATTATGTGACACACATAAGAAAAGATTCATTATAAGATGAATGGGACCTATATCTCCCTCCAATGCATTGGGTAAAGATTTTACATCTCATGAGATAGACATGGCTGGAATGGTAGGTTATACCGGTTCAGTGAAACAGGACTGAAACGAGGGTTACTCGATTCAGAAAGGGACTTTGTCCACTAAGATAGTCTTGGAAATGAGTCTTGACTGACAAGAAATGATTCTCTATGATTATGTGTGTATGCCACAAAGTTTCAAGTTTTAAGTTATGATTATTGTGATTACACTTCACTTCCATGATTTATCCCATGTTATGAAATTATGATCTCTTTTGCAGGTTAAGATTTCCAAAAGTTATGTGCTTGTGTATACGATGAGATTTATATTTCTTTTGTTTACCCTTACTGAGCATTTGAGCTCACCCTTTTATGTTTTCTTTTCCCCAGGATATAAAGAAAGGTTTTAGGTAAAAAAAAGGAAGATATTTATGGGAGATTTTAAAGATCTTTCACCACGATTAGAAGATTATATTCCGAGTTTCCAAAGACACTAAACTATTACGATCCTTGTGTGTGTGTTTTTTGTTATGTACTAAGTATTCCGCAAATGTAATGTAATGTCCATGTACGTTAAGCTTCGGGTCTCTACATATATGCTCTATTTCGATAGATTTCCAAACACTAAAAATAACCATCAATTCTTGTTTTTCTTTTCAAATAAGATCATTATTTTATGAAACTTTGTTGTGGTTGATAGCTTTTTTATGTTCTATCATACTTAGGACATGAACAATCTTTATTTTGGAGTGGGTATTCATATTTTTTAGATTTTATAGGTTCATCACGTCCCTTTTCCACCGAAAAATTACTAATTTTTTTGGAACCAGAAATGATAAAAAAATAAAATGAAACATTATTTTTTTGGGTAAATATTTCACCCGATTCTTGTTTTTATCCTTCTTAAGAATTTTATAATTCTCAGATTTTACTTCTAAGGCATTGTTAATGTTTTCCTTCATCTTAATTAGTTTATTGTTTGAATCAAGATGTTTTGATTTAAACTTGTTAACTTCTTCTTCCACAAATTTCAGCTTCTTATTGAGATATTCACTCATCTCTCCCTTTTCAACAATTCATAGTTTGAAACTTATGACCTCCTAAATGTATTCATCCTCCTTGATGACATATTTTCATCCATAAAAAATTTATTCATATTATTTCTTAATTACTATAATTTATTTATTGTGTGTTTTTTTCTCAAGACACACAATAAGTTATGTTCTGAGATGATACTCTATAATATTTGTCACCACATTCTTCACTATCTGAGAAATCTTTTGTTTTCTTAAAATTTTCAATAATTGTTTTGAAATTTTCTGAACATTAATATTTAGAAGAATTTTGTTAGTTGAGTCCAATTCAACTTTCTTAATCAAGATACATATTTTGTTTCGTATAGACTTCCCCTTGTATTTTTTGGATGAATTTTCTTCTTTGTCCTTTTTTCACATCTTCCATCAAGGTTTTTCATCAGAATCATCTTGATATTCACCGACATTATTCTTAGGGAAATTCATAGCAAAGTGTATGAATCCAACACACTGAAAAAATTTAGAAGATGTTTACCTATATATTATCCTCTTCCTCTCTGATAGTGTTTAGATATGAGAGACAAAATCTTATCGTTTAACTCAAGATCTCCCTTATCTTCGTACTTACTATAAAAACTTTGTAGCCTATCTCCATTCACATCAATATTACCTTCAAAAATAATTTCCATCTTTCCTCGTATTCTATTTGAAGTATTGAAACCGATCAGATTCTGATAAAAAATATCTGATAAATATATAAGGATTTCATTTATATCCATTCCATCAACATCTATATTTCTCTTATCAAGAAACATTATAGGATCATCATTCTCAATAGGTGGAAAACCAATAGTAGAAACATCAACATCTTCCAGGATAAGATATACAAGATAAGAAATCATCCTATTTTTCTATCAAATGTAGGAATTCCCCTACTATTGATAGGATAAATATTATCCATGACAAGGATTCAACAACTTAACCACTATCTGATACCAATTTAAGTTACAAAAAATCAAATTACAACAGAGGGGGGGGGGGGTTGAATCACTTGTTCACTTTTTATAAGTTACAGAAAAGTATAAACATAACCCATGAAACATGTTATGATTTATATCCCTATCATATTTTTGTAAACACTCTTTCATGAAAATGTAGGAATGTAAGTAAATGAAACAAGATTTACATGGTTCTACCTTAGTGTGACAACCTACATCATTTCCTTAGCCACTCCCGTGGGTTTTTGGAAATCCAATATTATAAAGCAATAAATAAAACTTGTGCCAACTCTCTTTATAAACATTATATATCTCTACAGGAAAGATTATACAGACTCCTACAAATTTACAATGTTTTCTTATAAAAAAATTGAACCAAACAAAAGAATAAATTTCATTTTGAAATTGCTCTAAAATTGTTGAGTCTGGATCCTCACTTTTATTTGGCACTATCCAATTATCTCAATCTGATGAGTCTGGATTTGATTCCACCAATATGATGAGTCTGGATATGATTCTCTCAATATGATGATTCAATATCCAATTCTTTCAGTATGATGAGTCTGGATCAAATTCTCTCAATATGATGGGTCTAGATATCATTCTCTCAAAATGACGTGTCTGGATTTGTTTCTCTCAATATGATTGGCATGGATCTGATTTTATTAATATAGAGAACTCGATACAATGAACCCATTCTCAATACACAAAACAAAAAATCATCACAAATTCTCAAACTGACGAAAAAACATTCAACTCTCCAATCATCATAACGAGATATCTAGTCATAAATTACTTTTGCTTAATTTTTTCATCGCTCTTCCTTTTCCGCTTGCGATAAAAAAATCACCAATAAATGAATGATCCGAGCATGTATTTATATGAGACTCATAAAAAATCATGAAACATGATAACTTTCCCTGCTTCCTCAAATTTTCAAACTTAGAAAATATCTTGAATTTAAACTTCAACTTTGACATCTTCAATCATCCTTATATTTCTCCACGATTTTAAAAACATTATTTCATGTTTTACCTCTTAAACTCTTATAAAATTTATGGAATTTTATTTTTGAGTATTCTTTATAATCAACTCATTATGAATCTGTTTCCTTCTCAGCTAATTAAAAATATGATTCCTTTTTAACTCATTATGAATCTGTTTTCTTCTTAGAAAACTATGAATCTATTTAATTCTTATTTATTACAATGTTTTTAACCTTCTCAATGATTAATAAATTTTGTATCCTTCTCACTAATTTTGAATTATGTATCCTTGTTAGTGATTAAAAATTCTATTTCCTTCTCATTGATTTCGAATTCAATATCCTTCTCAGAGTTTACGAATTCTATTTCCTTCTCAGTTATTACAAATTATTTATCATTCTCAGTGATTATGAATTCTGTTTCCTTCTCAGTGACTATGAATTATGTATCATTAACTGTGATTATAAATTCTATATCCCTCTAAGTGATTTTGAATTCTATTTCCTTCTCAATGATTACTAATTATGTATCTTTCTTAGTGATTATGGATTGTGTTTCCTTATTATCTCATTTCGATTTAATTTCCCATTATGAAGGAATTATTCACGGTGAAATATTAAATTTCTTCAGACCTCTGCACCATTTCATCAAAATATTTTATCATGAATGTTTTCAGGATTTTGTAAAAAAATCATGACCAGAAAATAATTTTTTGAGTTTGTTTAGAAAGTATAAAAACATTCTAATCCCAAACTTCTTAATCTTCTTTCAGAACTATTCAATAATAATACAACTCCTTCAAATAGAAACATCCAACTTTATAACAAACTTTGAGTTTGATGAATCTTTATTACGATGGATGTGTGAACGATTTATAAATAAAAAATATATATTACAATGTTGTTATATTTGAACATCTAAAAAAAATTGTTACAACAATTTATCATAAAGATTATTCAGTTTTTCCAAAAGAACACTTAAACATCATCTTATTATGATATTGTATTATGACTGCTTGAGTAGATGGGGTAACCATTTTCATGCATTATTCTTGATATTTGTTTGCAAAAAAATTTGAATGCCTTTAACAAGTTTCATCGTTAATCATTACCATGATTAAAAGGGAATAACACCTAGTAATCCTTTGTCAATTATGTTTTATGATGATTCTTGTAGAGTTAGGAAAGATATTTTCTTACCTCCCATGAAAGAAATAACAGACTTATCATGGGATTATTCGAAAATGTCGATTGAATACTATCTCGATGAGGTTCCACATATTCTTGTATGATGGGTTCATAAACCACTGTCCTCTCCAAGTTCATTTCCTATCATTCTAAATTCACCAAAATATAATGGGGACTAATGTTCATGTTGAGATTATAAAAATTATGGGGTAATTTCATACTCAAGTTCTCTATTTATAGGGTATGATTTGGACCCCAAATTTCTGCCTGACATTGTTCGTATCCCTACTAACACCATCAGTAGTGGAAAAATATTTGGAATTCCACTAATCGAATCCAAATGAGTCATCTTAGTTCATGAGATTTACCAAGAGGTAGAGATGGAAAAATTTCCCACTTCAGTGTCACATTTTTTGGTGAATCCATCCAAAGATAATGTGATCCAGGATTATATAGCTGTATTAGTGGGTGAAAAATGGTTAGTAACTTAGTTATTCCATTGAACATCAGGCTGTGAAAAAATGGCCTTGGCGGAAAATATACACTATTAACCCAGACACACATTTGAATAATTTTACTGATAAGATTGAAAATAGTTCTCAACATTTATTTTTCCTAGGATCATGAGATTTGGATTACACAATATTTCATGTCCTTATCCATCAAGTTATCATATCTTGGGAGGATTTGTATTCATGTGAATGTAATATAATTCATTTTAACCTTTTCAATCATCACATGGAAGCTTAAATGTTACTTCTATCGATATGCATAGCTTAGTGAAAAAAATATGATTGTTTTTATGATCATATAGATTCAAAGACATCAACGCTTTGATAATATCAGTTTCACGTATTGAGGATAAAATGTAATGTTTCATCATGAAATATTGTACTATAATCCATTAAATATAAAGGTCAAGATATAAAGGATTTCACTAAAAAAATTCGCCAGTTAGCTAAATCTGAGGCTGGGCAGAAGACCAATCATGAGTAGGACATTAATAGCTTGCATTAGGCAATAGATTATCTTCTTAATAGAGCAAGTAAAGTTTAATTATAGTCATTTCATTTACTTCCCATTTTCTAATAATTTTAATAAGAGACACCAGGATTGGGATGCTCCTCCAAAATATTTCTAATCAATGAAAATTTTGAATTTCTTAATCAGCTGTCTCTTCATTCCATATTTCCATTGAAATTTTCCCAGTTATAGTTGATTTGAATTATTTTCTTCTCAGTATGTCTATCAACCAAGGAACATGTTTTGAAACCTTCATTGTAGATAAAACTCATACACATGACATGAGGTACTAATATTCTGATGCGTAAATAGTTTTTTTGTGTCAAATAATTCTACATGGATCAAAATCTCATATAGGGAAGAAAAATTCCTTAATATATTGTGTCACAAGGTAAACTATCCTATTAATCAATATGAATCTCTAGATCCTATAAGATCACATGAGTCATCTACTATGTGTGAATAGAAGAGGTAACAAGGATAATCCTTTGAACTTACAAAAAAATCATGGAATGAAATAGGTGGTGGTATTTTTGTTCCAATCATGTTTCATGAGAGATGTGATTCATATAAATGAAAACCCAGGGTTAGGATTGATATCCATGACCAATTAATCCTTGTGATATTATGAGAACTCAATTTTAATCAATCTCTTATATAGAGGAAGGGAATTTTTATATTTTCTTACGAAATATTTTTATAATAACGTGAGTTTCAAAAGACAGTATTAGGTACCTTTGCATGGATCTTTCTATTGTGTAGGTAATAGGTCATATGGAATTGACCATGTGTTGTGAAATTTTATGTCATGCTATAAGGAATATAACATTATATAGTTCAGGGTGTGACGACGACTAGAGTTACACAATCTAAAATAATGTTCTGGGGGACATATGATTGTTTCCTCTAAAGGTCTCATGGTTTTGACCGAAATATTGGTGATTTACTATTCTAGGATAATATGATTAAAAGTGTTACATCATTTTTTAGGCATGATGTTAGAATCTTGTAAAATAAAATCATTGGACTTCAAAATCCCAAAAGTGACATGAAAAATTGTATGCAAGGAATGATAGAGGACAGTGTTTGAAAAGCGAGTTTTTGATATAATGGGTCATATAGGGGTTTAAAAGGTCTCTCATGATAATGAATATGCTTCTATTTGATAGGAATTTTAAGGGAAACTTACGCATAGAAAAAGGGTATAATATACATAGTGAAAATTGTAGTATCCTTAGAAAAAAAATTCTAATTCATATGTCCATGTAAATATTATGGAGATTTAGATTTTTTAAGAAATAGATTTTTAGGTTTTTAAGGAATGTGCCTGAGTGAGAAAGGAATATTTCATGTTGAAACCACTTCATAATGGATGAAATGTTTCCTTGTGGGTTTGGACCATACATAGGGAAATGATTATTTTATAATGGATGGGCTTGAAATATATGGTTTGGGTGCCACTATGTATCTCCTCAAATAGAGAATAAATCCATACAAAGTTCTATGAGAAGACAAAGGAATGACCGTGAACCATGTTCAAGAAGCGGGTTTCCAGTATAAAGACTCCCCACACCTAATTGGATTTTCATAGGGAAATTTTTTATTTGATTATGGGAACATAAGTGGTGTGAGAACCCGTATTGGACCCCCTATACAGATCTAGCTCATATATACAAGAGTGGTTCATTTTTATGTTTTGGATAAACATTGGGTTAGAGATATGGGAATCACTAAATATCTAACAAAGGTGAGAATCAGGCGGAACATAGTTCTTGGAAAAAGGGAGGGGGATTCCAACAAAGAATGTAGTATTACCCTTAGGCGAGGTCCATACATGTCACATAAGAGTCATCAATCATGAATTTTATCATCATAAGTAAGAACATTTGGGTGTACCATTTAAGGTATTACATATAGGAAGAATTCAACCCTGATGTGAATTGATATGCCATATCTTCTTTGGAAACCATTTACTAAAAGATCCTAAGGCTTCTTGAGATGTTCTTGGATTGATAAAAAATGAATGGAAAAGGTTTCATCCACATCATGGAGGGTATTAATATAAATGATAGGAAGTTTTTGTATTATTTGATTTCTAGTTTAGGATATAGGATATGGGCATCACTATGTATCTCATAGGGGTGAGAATCAAGACGTACATATTTCTTGAAAACCATGAAACTTAGTGTCATGTGATGAGAAAATTTCACATGCATTTTACTGTCATGCAGTAAAGTTGTTTGTGAATTGATATCATTAAGAAATGAGGGACATATGGCATGTCAGATCAACAATGTTTCATTACACTTTGAATATGAATAAAGAAATTATAAACCAAAAAATTTGGAATTATAGGATCAAGAAAAGTGATACGATAAATGTATTTAAGGAATTACCGTAAATGATGTTTGAGAAGTTTGTTTTCAGTATAATTATTTTAGGGATTATAGAGACGTATGGGGTCTTTCGTAAGGATGAATATACCTATGGTTGACTAGGTTTCTAAATGCAGTTAATTTAGAACCAAATTATGGAATTTTATGCATAGTTAAAAAATGGTTTCCTTAGGAAAATGACATTCCATCACTGATGGATGAATAAAGATTATGAAGATATGATTTTTCCTAGGAAAACGAGTATTATGTATATAGGGAAGGTTTATTAACATAGAGGAAGCATTTGAACTGTCATAGGCTATGGGTTGTGGAAGTCCCTTCATAGATATAACTCATTTATTTGGAAGGATACATTTAGTTTCCTTGATTGGCACCTAATTAAGGGATCCAAATTAAGATTTACTACATAAATATTTTTTTTACTCATGATGGGGGGGGGGTTATTTTATTTATTTTGGTGATGGTCCAAGGATATAGGGTTTGAAAGTAAATATGTATCTCCTAAAGGTGAGAATCAAGCTATACATAGTTCTTGAATAGAGCTACGAGGGATACAAACACAAGTGGTTGTAATATGCTCATTTATAGGTCAAAAAGTTTTGCAATTTTATATCAAGAAACAAGGATAAAGATTCGAGTCATCCCATATTTAACATATGAGGTATCCTTGTTTTATAAGGTGTACATCCCATAGTTTAACATCATGTACTGAGGACATTGGACACATAGTTTAGCATCATACAGGGAGGACCGTGTATCACATAGTTTAGTGTCATGTTATTGAGATATGTGTACTAAAACAAATAATACCTACCCAACCTAAGTGATCGGAAACATTGGAGAGTAAGGGATTCTATTTTTACATTGCATATAGAATCAAAACATATGATTCAGGTGTCACCAAATATCCTGAGATAACAGGAATCAAGACACACATCATTCTTTGAAGAAGGTTTGGTCAGCGACCCGTGCCCAAGGCTCTGATCCATTCAAGAATAAACCAAAATGATTTGTAATTTTATGTCATCCAACGAGGATATGGACCATGTATTTTTACATCATTTTGAAAAGAATGTTTCATACAGTTTAATGTTGTGTGACTAGGATAATAATTCTAGGACTGACACCTATGAAGGAGTCCCATAGGATTATTTCTTTATCTTTTGGAACCATGATAAAATATCAACTCATGGAGATTAAAAATTGGTCGTGGATTACATCTAGGAGTATTCTATTATGAAAATTTCTAGGTGATAACAACATAAGTAACAAATGTTTTAATTGTGAATTTTTGGATGTTCCAGAAGACTTATGGTCTATGAACCAATATGTATCTTCTCAACGTGATAATAAAGCCACACATATCTTTGGATGATATATCCCTCTACAGCTTTGACCCATACATAGGGAGGGGATATTTGATATTATGGATTGACCTTGGATTGGAGATCTGGTTTCACTATGTATCCTTTAATTAAATGAATAAATACACATGTATTTCTTGAACGGTGGTGTAATAGAAGTCCATATCCTAAGGTTGTGATCCATTCATGAATGGATCAATTTTGTTTTTCAATTTTATTTTTTGTAACAAAGATTATAACCATGAGGTTTTATGTCATGTAGTCAAGAATATGTTGTATTGTAGTTTTCAGGTTGTACATCTAGGACCTATAATTTTGGGAAATGTTTTATTGAAAACCAACAATAAACAAACCCAATGTGAAGAGAGACCGTGGGGCCAAAGGCTGATGAAAACCATCGTATGAATAGGGTTAAATTTTAATCTGGGCATAAGATAGGAGGCCTAGGTGTCACTACATATCCCACAAAAAGGGGAATCAAGCTACACATAGTTACATGAATAAGATATGGTATGATACCAACACTAAAGGTTATGATATGATCTAGTATGGATCAAAATTTTTGTGTAGTTTGACATCATTCGACAAGGAATTTTACCATAAAGTTTTATGTTATGTTCAAGGGATGATGATTTATTTTAGTTTGGGCTTGTATGACTACAACCTATAATGTTTCTTTTATGATTGTGTATACAAGAACATGAGGGTATGTATTTTATCATTGTGCGAAAATAACATTGGTCTCATGATATTTATTATCATATGACATGGAAAAAGACATTTTCATTAACATATTGCATCCAAGATGATGATTTCATGTAGCTTTATGTAAAAAAAATAGGACCTATATATTTTTAAGGTTTTTCATATAGGGTCATGAGTGAAGTTAGTTTGATACCATACAGTGAGGATATTGGTTTCATGAAGTTTATTATCTTGGGACATGGTTGAATACCTTGAAGTTCGACATCATATGGCTAGGAAAATGATGTTTGGGGCTTACACCTTTGAAGGAGGCCTATGATTTGGTTCTTCTATAATCACATGAAGTAATTATTGAGAAATAATTCATTGGTAGGGGGTGCAGTGCATTCTCTATCCATTTTGATGAATGAGTAATCTCCATTGGAGTGGAACTTATGTATAGAATAAGGTGTTTCCTACTCTGGTTAGAGATTATTTTGTTTCTTCTTTAGTATCATCAATGTTCTATATAATAGTAACAATTATCCTTATATGAATGGTAAGAGAGAAACATTCTTTTTGAAGTCTAGTGATACTTGATTTGGGTATATTTCTAAATAATACAAAGTATACAACCAGTTTTCATTGATTTCCTCTAATTCTTCAAATTGATTTTATGATTTTTCATCATCTAAAATTTGTTCACTAATTTCTATTCGGATTTAGGGTAATTGAGCCTAGATGGGAAGCATTGCTTCTGTTATGTAAACTAGAAAATATGGACTTACTTGAGCAGTAGTGTGGGTTGATGTTCGGTAGGCCGACAAGGGATGAAAAGTCTTATCAGCACAAGATTTATTATCATTATCCCTTATCTTTAGGTGGATGTTTAGTAATGTTTTATATAAATCCTCTATATGTCCTTTGACCATTTCATTATAGTGAGAAGAATAGTTTGATTTGATATTGTATTCCTAATACAACTTCTTCAAATCATATGATCAGAAATTGGGGACATTGTCCTTCAATATAGTGTGAGGGACACCAAATGTAGTGATGATTTTTGAAATCAAGAAATTGAGGATGATTTTGGTTTCGAAAACCTTAGGGGTATCAACTCATCCTATTTAGAAAATAATTCAGTAGCAGTAAGGATATACTTAAATTACATAGCCACAGCTTGAGGGTATGTCCCAAAAACATCTATTCCCCATATAGTGAATGAACAAGAGTACTTATCTATGTTTAGAAACTCTGGGGGTCGATGGATGAAATTGGAGTGTACTTGGAAGAAATCAGACTTCTTGAAAAATTGTGTGCAATCCAAAGTCATTAAAGGATAAAAATACGGACTCTTCTGGATTTGGGGGGAAATATTGGTTCCTATTTTATGGGTACCCTAAGAACTAACATGATATTATTATATGGTGGTGATCATCTCCATTCCATCAATTCAACTAAGGAGGAATCTATTGAATCTTTTCTTGAAATGAAATTTATGATGACCTGTTATTTCCTAGAGAGTGAAATTTACCACCCGTTTTCAAACACGTTCCTTTCTAACTCTGTATGGTGGAAGGGTCCTATTTTAGAGATATTAATGGATGGACATTATCCATCCATATGCATAATTATTTGGTTCAGGGGTAAAACTTATCATGTTTATCTCTTCCACACCACTTTGAAGAAAATTTAATACTATTATACAATGGTTGTTGTTGACGAATGTTTTATCTCAATCTGGATCCGCCAAGTCTACAACATCATTTTCTAACACATCATCCTGAGTTTTATGTGGACACATGACATGAATTAATGTCGGATCATAGGGGAATTATTCTGTCAAACTGAAAACATAATTATATAGGGTATCATATCTACTTTTCGGATGTCATAATCACTATTAACCTTCTAAATTACCAACTCAAAATCACCCTTGATTTCTCAAGAGAGTAACTGGTATTTGAAAATATACTTAAAACCTTGTAAATAGGGATTGGTATTCATCCTCATTGTTGGTTAATCCTTCTTATTTAATAAATAAATAATATAAAACTTCTTTTTATTAGTGAATTTAGGTTAATCCCAAAACCAAATTTTTGAACTTGTGACCTTCTAGTCTATTTTATGTTGGACTTATGGATTCCCCATTAACGTATATTTTTTACATTTAGGTAGATTATTGAACAAAATAGATTTAATCATCTTGGAGTTTGATATTCATTGGTACTTCATCCAAAGACGAATGCTTCACAATTTTTTTTTAAAATATTGTCTTTTTATATCCTTCTACTGTACGAATTGGATGTCAGACTATTGCAGAATGACTGCCCATCACACAAAGTGTCTGCTCAACATTGTATGATTGAGGATATATTTGATTGGATTGATACAAGAGGTAAATTGGACCTCATGGTACTGAAGGTCATTCCTTAACTTCAAAATTATGAAAATGAATTATAAATAGTTCTACTCTATGTCTGAATATCGAGTCTAAATGTTTATAATGTTACGACTGATATAATAAAGGTTGTTCTCAATACGAGCATCATTTTTCTATGAATGGAAGGAAACTAAATATTGTTCCTGGTCATTCAAATGTAAAATTATTGGATTTATTTGAACTAGTGAAAGAAACACTAGTGGGATCAAGAGATATTTCTCGACAATTTCAATGGATTGTTTCATGACATTATTCCACTAAATCACAACCCATTTATTCAGCAGTTTGGTAAAGGGAAAACATTTTACAATGAGGTTTTCTTTGAAGTAGAGAATATAAGAAAGGTGTACCTATAGTCCTATAAATTCATTAATGTTTCAAGGATGTGACATACCTAGAATTTATTTCTATATCTCAGGGTCCACTTCGATGCCATGACGGTGTATGATGAAGCTAAGAATTTTCCATAAATTAATGCCAAAATCACATTTCAATGTATTCATCTTCAGACAATGTTATTGAATTTTGTCCAATAAAATTTTCAAATCAACATGGTGATGAAAATATAGTAGATATTTTACCACTAAATCAGTGAAATAACTTTCAATAGTTTTCCCTAAGAAGGGTTTGAAGATGCATTGCATGAAACGTTGATATGTAATGAAAAAATTATTCAAGCTCAAGGGAATTACTGGATTTAAAAACACTGCTTGGGGACCCTAAAGGTGGCACATTGTTAATATTTTTTAGCCAATAATATTTTATTATATCTTTAATAGACATCCATGAAGAAAAGGGCCTGATAGATATCTGTTTGATCGATAATGAGTTTTGTGATTGGTACTGGGAAATCATCTTTCAAACAGTGATGATTGAGGTTTATGAAATTGATGAAAACTATAATTTTCCCTCTCTTTTTATTGAATGGGACTATTTTAGGAAGCTATTTTTAGTATTTTTCTTCTTGAATGATGTTATATTTTATACGCTTATCAACTTTGGATTCAACCTAAGAGGCATGAGTTGGATGTGTAATTCAGGCTGCCTGATTATATCCATGATGATATTTTGGTAAACCCAATTGATAGGTATACATATTTGGATTTGGGCATGACATATCAATATAATTACAAGGAAACACATCCCAGTTCTACTTAAGGAAAGTGATATAAATCTCCAATTCATTGAGGGGAGAAGCTATGGTGATCAGTGTTGGTCGCCGATCCTCATATGTACTGAAACTGATCTGTCAGAGTTCATCGATAGGGGTATCAACCACTTCATTAAATTATATATGATCATATTTGAGTTAATTTTCTTCCCCTTATTTATATTATTCTTCTGAGATTTCTATATTGGGATGACTAAGAGTCGCATGGGAATCATTAAGTCTAGGGGAAAGGTTAGTGTCCCAGTAGCTAGATTCCAACTAATATATCACAACTTATGCAAGTTTGAAAAATGAAATGGTGGAATTATGGAGTTATGAATATAAGGTTGGACCATTTATATCTAAGGCATCACCTCTAATATAGGAATCAAATACCTTTTCAACATCCTCAGGTTCTGCTGAAATTGTTGCTATCATGACGACTAGAGTACATGTCTATAAATATGGGATGATATCTTCAACCCGAATGATGGGAAGTATATATTCATTATTGTGATCCATTAACAGATTAGGTGAAGTCATTTCTAAACCATTCAATTCTCTAACCCAACTGACATCATCTGTTATTGGTTGATTCCCCTCTCTTTAGTAGAAAACACATCATTATATTGAGATTCATCGGACTTTAACTGAGATCTATCACCATGTAACAACCCAATATTCCAATTGATGCAATATTTGAGGTATTTATGGTATGGTGAAGTAAATTCTGCATGACGATGTAAACAAGGCCATCCTAGTTTAAAAATGGAATCTTTATCTTCTCAGATGACCAATAATCCAGAACCAGACTCTAGAACTCTAAAATATGCTCTAATATTAATGAATTCAAGGGGTTCAATTTGCTTTTATCATACCCATGATGTGTTAGAGCATAAAGGGATAAACCATATTCAGCAGATCCTAGTCAAAAAAGATTTTTGACTATAATATGGCTGAAACTCAACCTATTATCTATGAAGGATGGATGGATTTCAATCTCATCCTATATTATGTAGACATAAAATGGTCTTATATATCCCTATATGCCTTTATTTATATCCTCTTTAGTGAAGGTGATACAAATATGATATTCTATAAGCTCAAAATTTGAATGATATACATCTTCAACAACAACTTTATCTCCAAACTCCTGAGGGCACAATAGATCCTCTAAAAGTGCTTCTAATAGATCTTTTGACAAATTGAGATCATCTAGGTTTGAAATATTTCCCATAACTATAAGAAATTTCTTTAGGATGTCATTTTCAGGTCAAATGTCCATCTTTTTTTATAATGAACTATGTATTGGGAGGCATTTTTGAAGATGACTTGCATGTGGTAGATTTATCAATTGTTAGAGAATATGTGGAAGGCATTTAATCTACTAGTAAATTAAGCCACCTTGCCCTACCCACTTTCTTGGGATGACTATATTGCCACCAATTCATCAATTGGTCTCCCAAAAATATTTGTTCCAAATGGTTTTTACAAGTGTGGAGGCATTTTACTACTCCTTCTATGTTTTTTGAAGGAATTTATGATGAGTTTATACTGCATAAATAGCTATAAAAAGGATGAAATTAGTATTTTTTATTCAATTTCAGTCACGCATCCACGTATTTTCTTGACCCCTCTGATATTGATTCATGTATCCATAATCTGGTGAGAGTATATATGGATGATAATAAAATTGTTCATTATGCATGGGATACATCAAATTAATTGATCTGAATATCAACTCTTCGCATTATGAGGCCTTGGTTGGATGGTTTGGTGACTGTTGTACCATTTGGAAGGGTGATGATCAGTCTATTGGGACTGAAGGCATCCAAGAGGTTCAATACTATATTTTTTCTTTGTTTCAGGTTCAATATCTAGAATTTTTTAACATTCTTTTGACCATGTAGTTTATTATAAGATTGGATTTTGTAATACTTCAGTGCTAATGTGGTTGGTTATCCCACTATGAAAGTGTATGGGGGAACAATTGGTTGTTTCAACCATGAGCTAAAAATATCAGAAGTTCAGTAGATCATATTTAGAGTCGTCCAATCAATAAAAGTATTTGAACCTTAGTTGGAGACTTCCTTAAATTCACCCTCTTCTTATAGGAGAGTGGAAGAATCACATGACACATGTGGTTGTTATTTCCTTTGCTTCACCTAACCCGAATCAACCTTATTTTTTTGGAAATATATGAGGATAAAACAAGCCCAGCTGGTGTGTCCAAACATTTAGTTAAAGGTGTAATAATTCAGGTGATCTTCAAGACCGAATTAATATGGATTTCTAGGTTATGTTTGAGCTAGTAGGTTGTTTTCCAAATATTCTAATAAATAAATTGGAGATTGGTCAGCTCAGATCAAGTATATTCCGTTCATCAGTTCTTCAAATTGAGAGAATTTGGGTACTCTCTTCTCATCTCAATGAGGTTTTTCTATTATTTCCTTTATATAGGGGGTGCTTCATGATAAGGTCTATGATTCAGAGAATGATCTAGACTTGGGGAAGGTTTTAGAGTAATATTTATAGTTTCTTATTTTCCCATTCTCATTCCCTAGTATATCGACACCGATCTGAATTTGGTTTTGTTTTGAAAGATAGAATCTTCCAATAGTTTTGAAACTATAGGGAGATCTTGGAACCCACCCATCTATTTTATTGGAATGAGTGGCGTCTTGAATTCATCCTGAAAGTTCTCTATGAAAATCCCCAACCAATGTTCCTATAGAGATTGAAATTTCTTAGGGTAAGTTAGACACTTCCATCTATAAATGAAGTATGAGGATCTCTCATTTTATCTCTATTAGAAATTTAAGAGGACTGAGACCATTGTCTTTCACATCGTTGAACTAAACTAGTAATTTTTTTTTCAAAATTTGTCTTTCAATCATTTGATAGAAAATATGGATAAACCGGTGCACCAGACAAAGGTTGGACCTTGTAGTGTCTAAAAAAATCTGGATCATGAAGACATTTTATTTAAATAATTTCCCTATTATAAGGAATCATCGAGATACATAATGTGTCTGATGCTGATCCATATCACCAAAGTTATCAGATGTTTGTAACATGGTATTTCCAAAATTGGGTGGAGGAGGAGTTGCATCCAACCCATTTAGGAGAAGGCTTTCTTTCTGGAATCACTAGTGAGTATTTACTTTCCAAATATTCAAGCTGAGCTTCTATTGATGCAATATTGTCAATAAGTCTTTTAGAAATTGACACCTGAGCAAGGACTTAGGCAAGATGAAAAAAAGGATAAACCTCATGTGTTGGTTCTATATGCACTTGTTCTTCAACTAGATGGTTATAAATTGACTGATATTGTTTAGGTTGTTTGGTTAATGGAAGGAAATATCAGTAATTAGATGAAACTTGTTCCAAATTGACTGGTGGAATTTCTTTGGAATTAGTAAAACATTATGAATCAATTCTTTCTGATATAATGATCTATTCTTATTGAGTTAAATCATCTGGAGTATTTAAATAACATTCTATTGGAAGAACGTATATATTAGGTATACAAACCTTAAGTAAATCAGCATTAATATTTTTTCATTCTCTCATTTATATCTCATATTATGCCAAAATATTTTCAAGTGTAAGGTATTTGACACATTCCGTTAGTAGGTGCAATTGGAATATATCCTTACCCATTTCTCCAGCTGATGATAATTGGGGAGGAGGTAGTGGAGCATTTGGAAGAATATCTAAATTTTGGGTAATCCTATAATTTATGGTGTGCACACATTTTTCTTCTATTTTGGTGTGGATCATATTTTGAATGGATATATTGTCCTCTTATTCTCCCACATTATCCTCATATACTATTGTATTTTTAGAAGTGGTTCTGATGAAATTTTCTAATGCAAATTTTATTGCGCACATTTCATTAGTGTTGGAATATTAGGAGAGAAGGTTCCTTCAGGAACATCTAATAGAAGAGCCATGATTCCTAGTAGCGGTTGTGTTCGTGTTTTTCCATTTCTAATTATGAATAAAAAAGGATTTCATCATATTCTTCATGGATATTTTTAAAGATATTTTTTTAAGAATAACCTGATGGGAACCACAAGATACATTTGTGTTCCATATCACTAAAGAAGAAATTTTATTACAGGATGGGATGAACTGAAAAGAATCATTTTGTAAAAATTCTCACAATCGATAGAAGAATGAATTTTTTTGAGGTTAAGCTAAAAAGTAACCTACATCAGTGGGTTGGGGGGTGCTCCTATTCAACTTCCACAACATTTGGATGATGATTTGTTTAGCTCCAAGGGTTGTCTTAAAAATTCCTTCAACCCTGTGGGATGGGGCTAGTCATGTACTTCCACAGATTAAAATAATGTTTTTGATCTTATGATTTTATAGATAATTATTCTAACATGGGATGGGAGTATCATATGACCTGTATATGAGCTACCTTATACTAATGATTTTTGTGTTATTTGTGAATTTTTTACTATATCACGATTATCTTTTCTTAAACAGGAAGATTATTTGATATTTTCTGATGGTTTATAAAAAACCCTTTCAATGGTATGTTCTATTATAGAATGATTCCTTTGAGAGTTTTGGTGGTAAAGTTATTTCCGACCAGACAATTTATTTCTATCAGGATTTTTTTCATCAATCCATATTGGGGAAATGACAGTACATAACGTAACACATGGTTGACATTTTTTATTGTGATGATGGGTAAAAAGAAATACCCCATGTTCCCCCCATCCTCTGACATGATATCCAGATGGGGTGTCAGGAATTAGCTAATGTAATCCTTTTAGAACATCTAGACATAAATGTTGAATATTCCCTTGCTATTTCCCCAATTTTAGGGTTTGTGCTACAGGGGGGCCATAAAGTCAGCATGAAAATGTATTTATTCTTTTACCATTACTTGATTTGGATATTCATTGTAAAGAAATACCTTTTTAAATTATTGAAGAATATTATATATATTGAGGTGGAACAATCATATAAAAATTCCTCTTGAATGTAGAATTGGGGAGTGACTAAGGGAAAAAACATTATTATTATATTTTCCTTTTCCAATTTTCTCCTTATGAGAAATATCTATTATTCATCTTTTGTGAGAGGTTCCCCATCCCTATCTAACCAAATGTGACATTTTTACATTTCATTACTGTAAAAAGTAGGGTCAGTAGGGATTGCCTCTATTTCATTAGAAGGTAGGGGATCCAAGGAGGGATCGAAGAATAACCATTTCCTTAGGTTCTATTCATATTGAGAAAGAATATCACTTGTTAATGATTTGGTATTAGGAATGATCTACCCTATTTTCCCAAGCTCCTCATAGTAGGTATGATTTCAGAAACTTTATTCATCAAGGGGAGTACCTTCTTAATGAATTGAAATTTTACTATGGGGATGTCATTTTTGATGAATGCCATCATGGGTAGGACTACCATCAGGGATTGATGTCCTTCTATAGAGATAATGTACACAATTTATACCTTAAGGAGGACCTTTAGGGTGGATAGTAGTAAGGGAAAGAACTTTTTGATATTAGATCTTTTGTCTATATAGAGAGATACTGTGGAACTCATCAAGATATGGGCTGTGAAGATCGATCCAATTCTCAACGTGAAGTGATTCTTTATGGTAAGATGTACCGGGAGGACCTACGGAATAGATAGAAGTAAAATTGGTGGGAGAACCTTTTCCATTGCCTCTATTATATCAATAATTTACTGACGATGTAATAAAATCCTAATCCTCCATTGATATATGTCTACGGGCCTCACGAACACTAAAATTTAGAAGTGCATTGTCAAGAACTAGATCTTCATTTCCCAACTACTTTTGGAGAGTAATTTTTTTGATTTATTAATCTTTTAAATTAGAGCCTCTTGATATGTGTGATGAATTTTATATGCAGAAACCTATTTTATGATATCTTTCATTGTTTTTAGTATTTTATGATAGATTTCAGGAATGGTTTAAGGATATATTCCTTCCCTCGAGTGGCCATCGATGTAGACCAATGACCTCCAGTTAGAACGAGGATATGTGCTCAATCTGGTAATCCATTTATCATGGTATGGAAATGACCCTACCAGAAAAGAGCATGAATATGATTCTTCTCTATGGTGACTATTGAATTATTCAGCTGAGTCACTTAAAATTTGGAGGTTAGGTTGTGTGTTTGACTCCTACTAACCACCGATTCTTTCATTATATTCTGGAAATGTTGTAAAATATGGATGGGAATAGATATCTATCCTTATATATTCACTAATATACAAGTAGTGATATCATCATATGTAATATATATATATTGAAAATTATTATTTGGAGTAGGGATATATTTCTACTATTTTCTTGCAGTTATTGTTGGGATATTCCAACAATATTCAGATGAGGAGGAAGAGATATTGGTTTACCCTTGTTGGTAGTAAGGATCCACCGAATGTTTTATCTAAATCCCACCAAGTTAGTCTAATAGGCTTGATGAGGGCAGGAAGGTGTGTGTTATTACTCATTATTTTCCTACAAATTATTCTGGAAGACTTGATGGGTATGGGAAGGTGATGATGTGTGCTCACAATTTTCTACTAACTTAGTCTGGCGGGATTCTTCAGATGCTGCAAAACCGTGTCAGAAGGTTTTTCTTGTGCAAGAAGGTGTTTGTTCCTACTTTGTATTTTATTCCTATATAGTTTTATGTCATTAATTGGAGGAAACAAAGTCATTTATCTTCTCCCCAACAACAGGTTGTCTCCCTTTGCAAAGAATCCTAGTTTCCTGGGCCCGAGTGGCCTGGGATGGACTCCCGAGAGAGGCACCTCCATCATGTTGAGGGAGTGGTGATGTGAAACACTGGTGGTGATGATTCTTGGTAGGATAAATTTTGTGGGACCCTTGTTTTCATTCTATGATATAGTTGGTTACCTCTGAATTAGCCTCCCTGAGATAAGGGAGGGAATCACTGCAATATTCCTAGGACATGCTACCAAAACCATTTGACACAGAAACTGGTGCTATTTGATTCTGGACCACCAGCCATCATTGATTTGTTTTTTATATTAAATTAATTATCTAGAGTTATTTTAAATCTACCTCAATGTTTGAGATGATACCATTTTCATAGTACAATCGAATGAGCATGTTTGATACCTAATATTGAATATGTTGAGTCGGCAACGGTGCCCTCTAGATGGGTGAGGACCCAAAAACAGATGCAAAAGTCCAGACTGGATAAAAGGATTCTTATTGGATTTATTTAAATGAAGTTATTTAAAAATGTTCCTATAATACATGTGACATACACAAACAAGAATAACCATCAAAGCAACATCCCAATAAATGAACATATACATACATAATTATTTTGGATCCATTATTTTGGCCTGCTTTCTTTAAATGAGAAGGAGTATGAAATTTGGGTGGCATAGTAATATTGGTTAAGGTTTTACATAAGGTTGACCATATGTTGGCCTCAATACAATCTCTCACCCATAATAACTTTTTGTGGATGTCGACCTACTTTCCAAAGGTAGGCAGACACCTAGATTTCTCCAATGAGATGATAGAAGATACATGGGTTGAGGGGAGGGGCGTTCGATTTCATCACACCATTTTGTGGGAAATTATTACCTATTATGTTAATATATTATTGGTTTAATACATACTCATGAATCCATTATTAAATCCCCTATATGAACTAGGTCGTCTGCATGTTAACAGTTATTAGCATGTGTTGATTTTAGAATCATATGTATACATCAGTGGTTCTTCATCGATGGAGGGATATGTATGCATATGAGGATCTCAATCAATGGTACACTTTTTTTTTGAAAGATTATAGATTCTTATATTGTTTGTTATCCAGATGATCCTTTTAAGCCATATAATTGGGATCTTGGTAATTTGGATCACACAGTAAGACATAAATGTGTTTGATACTTGGATTAGGCCCATGAGATAATATTACTACATATTCTATTGAATGAATTAGATTACATGTAGTTGTATTCACTTTATAGGACACATCATACCTTTGAAGGTCATGAGAAGAGGATAAAACTATGAAACTTAATATTATATGGAAAATACGTCTAGATAAAAATTTTCTAGTCAGGATTGGTGTGAGACTTGTGCTGAAGAGGTCTAAAGGGTCTAGAAGTGATGTCGTCTCCTTAGTGGGGTATGATCTTATCAGAATTATGGACCAATAAGGATGTTGGGTTTGGAATTAATATGACCCTATAAGTTGGACCAAACTCCCTGGGGGTTATTTCCTAGATAATGTAGAGACCCTAAGCTTGACATACATGGACATTACATTACTTTTGCGGAATACTTAGTACATTACAAAAACACACACACAAGGACTGTAATAGTTTAGTGTCTTTGGAAACTTGGAATACAATCTTCTAATCATGGTGAAAGATCTACAACATCTCCCATAAATATCTTCCCTTTTTTTCTTACCTAAAACCTTTCTTTATATCCTGGGGAAAAGAAAACATAAAACGGTGAGCTCAAATGCTCAGTAAGGGTAAACAAAAGAAATATCAATCACATCGTATTCATAAGAACATAACTTTTGGAAATCTTAACCTGCAAAAGAGATCACAATTTCATAACATGGGATAAATCATAGTAGTGAAATGTAATCACAATAATGAAGCTTTGTGGAATACACATGTAATCATAGAGAATCATTTCTTATTAGTCAAGACTCATTTCCAAGACTATCTTAGTGGAAAAAGTACATTTCTGAACCGAGTTCATTCCTCGTTTCAGTCTTGTTTAATTGAACCGGTTTAACCTGCCATTCCAGTCATGTCTATCTCATGAGATATAAAATCTTTACCAAATGAATTAGAGTGAGATATAGGTCCCACCCATATCATAATGATACCATTCTTATGTGTGCCACAAAATCCTAAACCATACATCATAGCATAACCCATGTAATAAAAATGGGAATCTTAAACATCGTGACAACAAAAAACAATTCATATAAGATAAATGAATATAAAAATAATTCCATCAAAACATAATCAAATCAATGTAATAATAGGGATAGAAACATAACCCTTTATTATCTTATATGGAATATAATTTTAATAAAACACTTGAACTCCATTCTTGAGGAAAATATCATTTCTATTTCAAAAACACTTTTCCTTTCTTAACATGTCATAAAATTATAAACTAAATAAGTTGATGAAAAATAAACTTGAAAACTTGTAAAGGAAGCTTCTTTGAAATAATGTTTTAAAAATCCTTACATGCCGTATAAGTTAAAAAAACATTCTTCTCGTACTTTTGTCGAAAAAGTCAAAAAGTACCTCGTAACGTAAACAAAAGAAAGATTCCTTACATACCATGTAGTAAAAGTCAAGAATGGGTAAAAATGACTTTAAATATACATGAAAACACTTTTATAAAAAATGGACAAGAATGATTGAAATAACCCCAGTAAATACTTAAAAATAAGCAATCTCAGATAAAAATGAGATTTGCAAAATTATCCCTTACCTTTGGTCCGATTTGCTTCGTAAGTGTCCAAAACTCCCGTATAATGATTTAAATAATGTCATTGAATTATTACAGAATCATACTAATTTTTATGATATTATATATGGTTCACTTATGACTTTGTATTACCCGTTCTTTTGTAAATTTCATGTTAAAGAGCATTTTGGGTAAAATCGTTTCATCTGTCGTCCGTGTTTTGACTTGTAATTATTCATATGATTACTTAGATCATGCTTACTTAATTTCAGAATATAGAACATGATTTATATATAATATATATTCATAATATACATATATATAATAGATCAGTAAATGGAAATAAATACACCGTTTAGGGAGACGGTAGGTCGTACGTACGCATGAACGCTGTTTTCGTTTCCTTATTGAGTTGAATGGAATTAAGTAGATGACATACATATATATACACATAAATCCAGTATCATTATTATGTCATATATTTCATGATTACTTATTATATATACTTTATAATCATTCCTGAATAGTTAATGTGGAGAATGAATCTCATTGCGTCGTGGAGACGGTAGTCCGTACGTACACACGAGCGATGATATCATTCTCATGATTGTGAAATTGTATTGGAGTGTATGTATACTATTTCAGAATCAATATAAATTTACAATAATAATATATAGTTACTATGTACACCATTATACCCATCCAAGTAAGGTGGTGGTGGAAAATAGATTACACCACGGCGTGGAGACGGTATTCCGTACGTACGCACACGCGGTGATTTCGTTTTCCGTAGGATGGATAGATGGTGAAATAGGGTTGTTTCATACTTATAATAACATATCCGTATATGAGTGATACTGATGTTATTACTTAATAATGAAACAACCTAAGAAGAAGAAGTGGCAGAAGAAATAATGTTGAAAGAATCGGTAACGGACATTACCTCTTCTTTGAAGCACCTCTTTGAGACCTCTTTTAAGAGCACTAAAATTGGTCTTTTAAGAAGACCAGGACATCTAGGATGTTTCTAGGGAAGTGGAGAAGAGAATTTGGCAGGGTTTTTCCGAGCTTGGAGGCTCAAAGTGGTGTGAGGAAGAGAGGGAGGAGGTGCCCTTTTATAAGGGAGGAGAGGGGAACCTTTGGAAAAACTAAAATTATTATTTTATTATAAAGCCAAATTCGGTATTAAATAGCTAAAAATTGATTTATTTTGATGCTAAGGTGGGGATGGATCGGAATCCTCTCATCCAATAGAATTTAGACAAGTTTGGGTTCCTATTTTAACCTTATCATTTAGATTTAACATTAAGTTAAATAATTTTACTTTTACTGTGTCTTCTTGTGTTCTTACACTATAAGGTTAATAAACTTACTATAACAAGCCAAAAGAACCCCACATTGTTTATTATTAATATATATAACCTTATATAAGTCATTTTGCCGAACCTTAGATTTTTAGGAATAAAATAACAATTAATAATATAATATTTGTTTTAAAAACTATTTTATGTCAATTTTGACACTATTTAGTAATTGATTTTTGTGAAAATTATAAAAGAATGATTAGTTAAAAAAAAGTTAATTAAATAAATACTAACATGTCATAATAACCTGTAAAATTAGTGGAATTCATAAAAAGTCTCAAATTACATTTATTTGGGTATTTATAACATCAATTATGTCAATATTTCATTAATAAGATAATTATTGTATCATCGTTGTGTCATAAATAACTTAAAACATTTAATGTCTAAAAATTAAAAATAAAATAATATTATATAGTAAATTTATTTACCTTTATAATAAATTTTTATAGTCGAATTTATATTATGTATAACCCCATATTAAAAATTATTTACTTATTAAACTTTGATTTTAACTATTTTAACCCTTCTTTAAATAAATTAATAATAAATGTCCTAATCTAATCCAAGTGGGCCTAAATGGTCATATTTTATTCCTAAGGTTGTTTTTGGTCGAATTACACTTATCCAATAGAATTAGGACATGTGTTAGGGTAATAATAATATCATTTTTACACTTAATTACCCTATTTACTTTTAACCGTGGTAAAAAAAGTAAAAAGTTACTATTCACCAAAAATTATTTTCATCTCATTGAACCACATTTTAGTCCATGATATTAACCGTGTCTCTCGGATTTTCAAAATTCTACTCATAGAAGCGGTAAAATTATGTTTTATGAAAAGATCAGTTTTTTTAACTACCACTTAGTGGTTTCACTATTCATCAAAAAAATGAAAGTTTCCAGAAAAATACCAAAAATTAGGCCTAATCTATATTTGATATTATGAATTCAAAAATGATGTCTATTTTACCAAATTAAAAACATATTAGTTGCATTAGTTAATTTAAAAATTAATTCTCGTCGTCAAAACAAATAGCGTGTTTTTAAGAGATAATAACCATCAAAAGATTGACACTTGTTTATGTCTGGTTTAAATGTGAAATTACATCCAATGACCAACATTTTATTAAATGGTAAAAATATATTCTAAATATACATTAAAACCACTCAAATTAATAACTTATCACAATTAATTATTTCAATGAAGAAAGTTATATTTAATTAAAATTTAGTAATTTTCACTATTCATCAGAATATGAAAGTTATTCGAAAAGTACCAAAATTTAACCCTAAGATAATTTCGATATTCCAAATCCAAAAATGAATTACATTTTGAAAAATAAAATTTACAAAATTTCAAAAAGTGGTTATTACTATTCATAACGGCTAGTTTTAATAATATTTTAATAGCATATCATTGTTTAGTGAAACTCGGTATTGCGTACTACACACACTATCGAGGAAGGTCGCGATTGCGTGTAATGCAAGGAAAGTCAAGGATGCGTGTTGTGCAAGCTCCTTTTGGTGTAGCATAAAACACAAGACATTAATGAAATTAAAAAGAATATTTTTCAGAAAATCTCAGGGTGTTACATTCTACCCACCTTAAAATGAATTTCGCCCTCGAAATTCGTCGGGTTATAAATGGTTTACTACTAGAAAGTTTCTTTAATAGAAACCCACATTGTAAAAAGGAATACCAAAACCAATATGTAAAAACAAAAGTATGAAAAGTAATGGTTACCCAAATAAACTAATCACTGGGTTTCCACAAAGGTGAAAATATGGATATGGAAGAGAAATCTAACCACCATGTTCTGATGGAGAGTGGTAGAGAACATGGCTATGGAAAAGCCAAAAATCACAAAGCCATAAATTTGTAAAGATCTAAGGTACCATCTGATTTATCAGATATAAGAGCACTAGGACAACATTTTTGGTTTTCAAGATCATTTCCCTAATGTTGATGAAATTGGAATTAGAAGAAATACTTTCGTGATTTTGGTATAGTCCCACCATTGGTCATTCTTTGGAAAATTTCCACTTCATCTCTTAAATAAATGAAGTTGAATTTGTCATTCGTGATGTGTTAGTAGATCATGTGATAGAATGATGGGTCATTCCCTCTGTCTCAAACAAAAGGTTAGAAAAGTTATCAAAAAATACATAAGTCCATCTATAGTGAGATTAATCATATATGGTTCCTAAAATGGACTTATACTTCATATATCATACTGATTAATATAATAAAACTAGTTTATACTAAATAGGGACTTCCTGTAGGCCAGTGGTAGGCGATAAAGGCCCGTCGCACTTCGGTTGTGGGTTTGATTCCCACAGCCTTGTCCGACGCGATGGGCTGTCACCCATCCTGCAGGTTGTCCTTTTTCTAAAGCTATATTACTATAACATCCCATAAATAATATTGAAAAAAAGTTCTATCCTTAAACAATACTAACTTATGTCCAACATAATCCATTCCAATATTTAGGCTTATCTAAAATACTTCTGTCCAAGCTCATAGTATAAAGAAAACGATTACTTGAAATGTCATCCACCAAACATGTGAATACCATCATTTATCCCCCATATATCGTGTTGGTCACATTCCAATCCTATAAATACCTTAATCATGTATTCTCTTGAAAAATGAATACCCATTAAAACTTAGTGAAAACATGAATGCTGTCAAAAGTTAACTCTTTCCTCATACCAAAATCCAAAAATTCTATATACTCAAACCATGATATAACCTTCTCCTTATACCAGTCATGAGCTCATGAATACTATCAAACATTTAATTTTCTTCTTATCCCTTCATTGTGCGCATATCATCTATATTCCAAAAATATCTGAATAACCTTTCATGGATACTGGTACCATTAATCATACACTTTCAAAACTCAAGGAAAGACAACAGTGTAACAATCCTTAGATGTCTCTTTATTCCATAGTAGCTTGAGATTACTTATACAACATTACACTTGATAAACATGTAATCATTCCACTACCTTCTTAAACCATTGACCGAGCTTCAACAATTCTTTCATCTTAAATATCATTTGTAGTCTCTTCATCATCATCAACATAAATACTACCCATACGACCGTACTGATTCTCTTCATGAGACATTCCCTTAGGTAATTGGTTTGTATAATGCCCGTACATTCCACATTTAAAACATTTAACCGTTGTTGATGTCGTAGCAATACCATTATCCTCATCCATGGTGTTAACTGAATCCTTTTCCTTTTCACTTACTGGCTTTGTTTCCTTCTTTTCCACACCCAAAGCATCTTCCAGTTCCCTTGAAACAATCTCCTCGATGCCTCTTCCCACATGATTTACATGAGGGAAATTGAACTTTCTTTCCTCTATGATCATCATGAAACTCCATCTTTCTCTTATTATCTGAGTCGGGAAAATTACCAAAGTTGAGATTATTGATCATATTATGAGATTGCTGATTAGGCATAATAACGATATTTGGACTTCCAAATCCCGTTTCATTTGGTTTCTTATGAAGAATATCATTCCATTGTCCGTCATATCCTCCATTATCATGAATCTTCCTGTTTCTAGCCATTCTATAAAACCCAAAAAGAATAGTGTGAGAGGTAAAAATCATGCTAGAAAAAAAAACATAATAAAGGAGTAGTACCTTCAATATCTAACATCTTAGGTTTAATTCTAAGATCGTTAGCGTAATTCTAGGACTATAACCTATACGTATACTTAACCTTAGGGACATCCCTAGACATACCTTAGAAATATCTCTAGGGATCTCACTAAAGTTCTCGCATCCTAGTTTCCAAAGGTTGACTAAACCTTTCCTCTAATACCAACTGTAGAGACCCTAAGCTTGACGTACATGGACATTACATTACTTTTGCGGAATACTTAGTACATTAAAAAAACACACACACAAGGACCATAATAGTTTAGTGTCTTTGGAAACTCGGAATATAATCTTCTAATCATGGTGAAAGATCTTCAACATCTCCCATAAAGATCTTCCCTTTTTTCTTACCTAAAACCTTTCTTTATATCCTGGGGAAAAGAAAACATAAAACGATGAGCTCAAATTCTCAGTAAGGGTAAAAAAAAGAAATATCAGTCACATCGTATTCATAAGAACATAACTTTTGGAAATCTTAACCTGCAAAAGAGATCATAATTTCATAACATGGGATAAATCATAGTAGTGAAATGTAATCACAATAATGAAGATTTGTGGCATACACACGTAATTATAGAGACTCATTTCTTATTATTCAAGACCCATTGCCAAGAATATCTTAGTAGACAAAGTCCATTTCTGAACCGAGTTCATTCCTCATTTCAATCCTGTTTCACTAAACCGGTTTAACCTGCCGTTCCAGCCATGTCTATCTCATGAGATATAAAATCTTTACCCAATGCATTAGAGGGAGATATAGGTCCCACCCATCTCATAATGATACCATTCTTATGTGTGCCACAAAATCATAAACCATACATCATAGCATAACCCATGTAATAAAAATGGGAATCTTAAACATCGTGACATCATAAAACAATTCATATAAGATAAATGAATATAAAAATAATTCCATCACAACATAATCAAATCAATGTAAAAATATGGATATAAACAGAACCCTTTATTATCTTAGATGGAAAATAATTTTGATAAAACACTTGAACTCCATTCTTGAGGAAAATATCCTTTCTACTTCAAAAACACTTTTCCTTTCTTAACATGTCATAAAATTATAAACTAAAATAAGTTGATTAAAAATAAACTTGAAAACTTGTAAAGGAATCTTCTTGGAAATAATGTTTTAAAAATCCATTCATGCCGTATAAGTTAAAAAAAACATTCTTCTCATACTTTTGTTGGAAAAGTCAAAAAGTACCCCGTAACGTAAACAAAAGAAAGATTCCTTACATACCATGTAGTAAAGGTCAAGAATGGGTAAAAAGGACATTAAACATACATGAAAACACTTTTATAAAACATGGACATGAATGATTGAAATAACCCCAGTAAATACTTACGAATAAGCAATCTGGGATATAAATGAGATTTGCAAAATTATCCATTACCTTAGGTCCGATTTGCTTCGTAAGTGTCAAAACCTAATGTATAATGATTTAAATAATGTCATTGACTTATTCCAGAATCATACTTATTGTTATGATATTATATATGGTTCACTTATGACTTTATATGACCCATTCTTTTGTAAATTTAATGTTAAAGAGCGTTTTTGGTAAAATCGTTTCATTTGTCGTCCGTGTTTTGACTTGTAATTATTCATATGATTATGTAGATCATGATTACTTAATTCCAGAATATAAAACATGATTTATATATAATATATATTCAGAATATACATATATATAATAGATCAGTAAATGGAAATAAATACACCGTTCATGGAGACGGTATGCCGTACGTATGCATGAACGCTGTTTTCGTTTCCTTATTGAGTAGAATGGAATTAAGTAGATGACATACATATATATACACATAAATCCAGTATCATTATTATGTCATATATTTAATTATTACTTATTATATATACTTTATAATCATTCCTGAATGGTTAATGTGGAGAATGAATCTCATCGCGTTGTGGAGACGGTAGTCCGTACGTACGCACGAGCGATGATATCGTTCTCATGATTGTGGAATTGTATTGGAGTGTATCTATACTATTTCAGAATCAATATCACTTTAAAATAATCATATATAGTTATTATGTACACCATTATACCCATCCAAGTAAGGTGGTGGTAGAAAATAGATTACACCACGGCGTGGAGATGGTATTCTGTACGTACACACGCACTGTGATTTTGTTTTCCGTAGGATGGATAGATGGTGAAATAGGGCTGCTCATACTTATAATAACATATCAGTATATGAGTGATACTTATTTTATTACTTCATAATGAAACAACTTAAGAAGAAGAAGTGGCAGAAGAAATAAAGTTGAAAGAATTGGTAACGGACATTACCTCTTCTTTGAAACACCTCTTTGAGACATCCTTTTAGGGCACTAAAATTGGTCTTTGAAGAAGACCAGGACCTCTATAATGTTTCTAGGGAAGTGGAGAAGAGAATTGGGCAGGGGTTGGCCGAGCTTGAAGGCTCAATGCGGTATGAGGAAGAGAGGGAGGAGGTGCCCTTTTATAAGGGAGGAGAGGGGCAGCTTTGAAAAAACTAAAAATATTATTTTATTATAAAGCCAAATTCGGTTTTAAATAGCTACAAATTGATTTATTTCTAATATAAGGTGGGGATGGGTCGAAATACTCTCATACAATAGAATTTATACAAGTTTCAGTTCCTATTTTAACCTTATCATTTAGATTTAACATTAAGTTAAATAATTTTACTTTTACTGTGTCTTCTTGTGTTCTTACACTATAAGGTTAATAAACATACTATAACAAGCCAAACGAACCCCAAGTTGTTTATTATTAATATATATAACATTATATAAGTCATTTGGCCTAACCTTATATTTTTAGGAATAAAATAACAATTAATAATATAATATTTGTTTTAAAAAATATTTTATGTCAATTTTGGCACTATTTAGTAATTGATTTTTGTGAAAATCATAACAGAATTATTAGTTCGAACCAAGTTAAATAAATCAATACTAACATCTCATATTAACCTAGGAAATTATTGGAATTCATAAAAAGTCTGAAATTACATTTATTTTGGTATTTATAACATCAATTATGTCAATATTTCATTAATAAGATAATTACTGTATCATCGTTGTGTCATAAATAAATTTACAACTTTAATGTCTAAAAATTACAAATAAAAGACCATTATGTAGGAAATATCTTTATCTTTTTAATGAATGTTTATAGTCTAATTTATCTTATGTATAACCCCATATTAAAAATGATTTACTTATTAAACATTGATTTTAACTATTTTAACCCTTCTTTAAATAAATTAATAATAAATGTCCAAATCTAATCCAAGTGGGCCTAAATGGTCATATTTTATACCTAAGGTTGTTTTTGGTCGAATTAAATTTATCCAATAGAATTAGGACATGTGTTAGGGTAATAATAATATCATTTTACCCTTAATTGCCCTATTTACTTTTAACCGTGGTAAAAAAAGTAAAAAGTTACTATTCACCAAAAAGTATTTTCATCTCATTGAACCAAATTTTAGTCCTTGATATTAACCGTGTCTCTCGGATTTTTAAAATTCCACTCACAGAAGTGGTAAAATTAGGTTTTATGAAATGTTCAGTTTTTTTAACTACCACTTAGTGGTTTCACTATTCATCAAAAAAATGAATGTTTCCAGAAAAATACCAAAAATTAGGCCTAAGATATATTTGATATTATGAATTAAAAAATGGTGTCTATTTTACCAAATTAAAAACATATCAGTTGCATTATTTAATTTAAAAATTAATTCTCGTCGTCAAAACAAATAGCGTGTTTTTAAGAGATAATAACTATCAAAAGATTGACACTTGTTTATGTCTGGTTTAAATGTGGAATTACATCCAATGACCAACATTGTATTAAATGGTAAAAATATATTATAAATATACATTAAAACCACTCAAATTAATAACTTATCACTATTAATTATTTCAATTAAAAAAGTTGTTTTTAATTAAAATTTAGTAATTTTCACTATTCATCAGAATATGAAAGTTATCCGAAAAGTACCAAAATTTCACCCTAAGCTAATTTCGATATTCCGAATCCGAAAATGAAGTCCATTTTGAAAAATAAAATATACAAAATTTCAAAAAGTGGTTATTACTATTCATGACGGCTAGTTTTAATAATATTTTAATAGCATGTCATTGTTTAGTGAAACTCGGTATTGCGTACTACACACGCTATCGAGGAAGGTAACGATTGAGTGTAATGCAAGGCAAGTCAAGGATGCTTGTTGTGAAATCTCCTTTTGGTGTAGCGTACAACACAAGACATTAATGAAATTAAAAAGAATATTTTTCATAAAATCTCAGGGTGTTACAGATAACATTAGGGTGAACATGGGGTGTTGGGTTCAGACCACAAGGAGGATTCCTACACATCCCATCTAGTTATATATCTAAGCACACATTTTTTTATGTGTAGTGAATTACACAAAAATTGAGGCCCATATGATAGTAAAATGGTTGGGGCATATACCTGAGGAGTAGTTCAATTAAAAGGTTAGAGTAAGATTCATTACAGGAGTCTCCTACAGTGATGGGTAGTTGATAATGATGATTTATTGATAATTTTTAACTTATAAACCCACGTGAGTCATGTTCAGTGTGAGAAACAATAAGAAATCAAAGATATGAAAAACCACACAATCTCTTTTGTCCCCTGGTGGATCCGACTGGGGAGATGGTAGAGGGAAAGGGATTTGGATGTTCCCATCTCTTCTTTTATTTTGGTAACCATGATAGTCACATCTAACCACCTATATTTCTATGCCATGGAAAATAAGGCTTGGGGATTACTCCAAGAGGGATTCCCTTTTCCCAATAATAGATAAGAGAGGGGGATACAAAACTAACTATCAAAGGGAAAGGAATGTTTGATCCACCCCCTTACCACCTTAAATGGGAAGGCCCTTGAAACTACCTCCAAATATGGGACCCTATTTACCATGGGAATGTATTAATGAGAACATTATGTGGACCCCCTTGTCAAGGAATATACCAATAGGAACTCACTTACCATCAGAATGTATGATGTGGAGGCCACACTGGTGTGCCCTTTGGTTTTTTTCACACATATCTTATATATTTGAGAGATTTCCTGGCATGGTGGTTCATGAAGGGTCCCAGTTGGGTGATTCATGAATGATGGTTTGTGAAGGTTCCCAGTTAGGTACTTTATAAAGGGTGGATCACAAAGGGGCCCTGTTTAGGCCTTTACGCATAGCAAGGAGCGTTGGTAGAGAAGGTTGGTTGGACAGTTTTTGAAGAGTTCAAGGGATGTTTGATCGCTTCACAGAAGGGTTCTAATATAGAAGGAACCCATTCCACATATTATTTAACTGGCTAGTTGGTGGTCCAAAAAGAGTTCATCCATCTGTGGTTCTTGGAATAATGGTCAAAAAGGAGGTTTACTATATAAAAGAATGGCATTCAAATGGCCCCTTGATATGTAGAAAACATTTTATTCTATGGGGAATGATTATTATTCCCTTATTTTTTTCAAGATATGTGGTATACATTTACCTACTAAAATTTCTTGCTCGAATTGTGTCCCACATGTAATATAATTTCTACAAATCCACACCCAATACACATCACCCTTATTAGTCTGTGTTTGGGGGGTTTTATAGTGGTATGGATGTAACCGATCAACTTCCCCCAATGAATGATTTAGATTTTTAGGAATCCGCCTCACTCTATAAAGATAATTTTTAATTGAAGGGGGTGGGTTTAATAAAGATGTCTCAAGCCATAATGAAAATTTTCATTTTTGGGGTAGAAAGATTCTACTTATCCTTACAGCGAGATTTCTCATTTTTGGGGGATTTGGAAGAAGATGTCTCACCCCATAAATCAAAATTCGTTTTTGGGGGACTTGAAAAGGGTGTATCATATGAAAAATGAATTTTCATTTGTAGGTAGGTATTTTGAAGGAGATTCACAGAGGTTATTCCAAGAGATGGTATGAGGATTATTGACTCATATAGTGAGAAATCCATGTAGACTACATGGGTCCTTTGCAAATCATGATAATTTACCATTCTAATCTTTAAAAAATAGTCTGATTGGCTTTAATCCGGCCATTCAAAAAATGCATATGATCATCCATATGAAATTACAAAAATGAACAATGTTGTATTTTGTGTTTTCAAATGCAATATGGGAACCAAGTATGTATCTAATTTACCAAGATTACTGAATTTTTAATCCTATGTGATGTGATTCCTTATATCTTATGAAAATGTAGTAATGTAAGACACCAGATCCAGGTTACATGAGTCAGGTTCATTACATAAATCACATATAGTATGATGGATATAAGTATGGCTCTGTAATTTAGGTATAATTAAATTATATATATTATAAAGGATGTTTGATTGTGTATGAAGGAACTGGATTCTTATGGTAAGGGATTTCCATCTCAGTTTTATTTTCTATGAGATACATGTCATATTCATCATGTTTTCCATTTATATGCAGTATATAATACTCATGAATGTATTTTATGATGTTTCCATTAAAAATCATTTTTATTTACATATCAATTTTAGTAACTCTCTATCATGGGGATTATAATTCAATGTTACAAAATTGGTAAGGGTTTTATGTTTCTATCTCATCATTTCCTGAGTATTGGTCATGATTATGCCCCCAATGATGAAATAATATGATCTATATCTCAAAGAAATCATTTAATTTCTTATCTTTTTTTATTTCTAGTCAATAAATGTTTGGCCTTCATTTTCGTATCATTATTTCTCTATATTCAAAAAGAAGGATTTTAATCGACATTATTTGTCTCTTTGATCCAAAATTTTTTTTTCTTCTATACCCATGTTTTATAAAAACATTTTAAAAAATGTTTTTAAATAATCAAAATGATTTATTATTATCCATGTTTTTCCTTTTAAAAACATGGTTTGAAATTAGTCTTCAGATCATTTTCAAAAAAAAAAATCCTATTTTGATTTTTATAAAAAACTAAAAGGAATAATTGTTTTAATGTGTATGATGTTAATGTTATTCTCCACCACTAAGAAAAAGTAATTTTTTAAAAGCTCTATTTATATGATTCAATGTTTATTTTTAAATGATATAATTTCCAAAATGTTTTATGAATGTTTATATTTAAAATTTTATTTCCAAAATGGAAAGAATATTTTCTGTAAGAAATGTTTTAAATAAATTTTAAAGCATTATTTATATGTTTCATAGTTTATTTTCAACGAAAATTATTTCCAAACTATTTTAAGAATTTTTAGTTTTAGAAATCAAATTTCAATTATTATTTAATTTATTCAAGAAATTTTTCAAATGATTTTAATTATTCCTTTATATATTTCCATGTATATTTTAAATGAAAAGGTTTTTTGAAAATTTTTTATCTTTTAAAATGTTTTTTTAAAAGCAGAAAGGCTATATTACTCGAGAAATGTTCCAAGTAATATTTCAAACTCATTTTCTATCTATGAAGACATCCTTTGATGTTACTTATGCATTTCTAGTTATATGATTGAATGATTCCATATTTATTCATTACCTGTATGGATATGGTTTATTTTTATGAAATGTTAATGATACCCATTTGTTTTCCATATGTTATAATATAGTGAATTGATTAAATCTATTTGAAACATGTGTTCTTTACATGAGTTATGATTTGATGATATAATGATTGTTTTATGATATTTTGGAACACAGATGTATGATTTTGATTATGTGATGGTGGTTATATTATAACTAAATATGAGTGGGACCAACAAATACCTCTAATTAATTGGTTAATGCTTTATATATCCTAAGATAACAATTTTAAACAAGTTTTTCCTAATCCACTATTATAATCATGTTTGTCTGAATCCACTATAGAAAATAGGTGTGTCTTGATCCACAATAGAAAATAGGTGATAAGTCTTGAACCGTTTTAATAATGGTCTTGTTATTTAACCTTTACATGTGAAATGGTTTTTCTATATTTAATATAGTTCCATAGATTTATCAAACTATATTATGGTTAATGAATCATTTGCGATGATTTATCACTTATATGGAACATGTTTTCTGAAATGATATTGTTTTATGTAATGACTCATGTATATAATCTATGATAGGTTGGGAATGAACATCTTATTTTATGTTAATGATAATGCACCCTTATGAATAACTTATTATTTATTTTTACTATAGATTTATATCTCCTTTTTTTTACCCTTACTAAGAATCTAATCCCACCCTTCCTTAATTATTTCCCCAGGTTATGAAGAAAGAAATACGTAGGGTATGACTAATAGGAGTACTATGCAAGAAGTTTTTTATGGGAGAGGTTTAATATATTTCTTAAAATAAGAATAATGTGTTTTTAGTCACCAAAGAAACTAAACTATTATGGTCCTTAGGAATGTGTTTTTGAAATGTGTGGAATACAAATCTAAAAATATGTGACATATATGTATAAATTTCTAGGACACTATAGTTGATTCTAGAGGAAAGGATCAGTCAATCATTGAATATTAGGATCAGAAAAAAAATCAATGAGATTCTTCAGGACATGCCTAATTATATTTCTTGGTATGTGTCTAGGAATATCTCAATGTAAAATTCTAAATATAATTATAAGTATAGGAAAGTATTCTATAAGTTGGCGAGGGATAGAGTAAGGGGGTTATTACAATTTTCATCCCTATATAGATATTAAAAGTGGAGGTGGATATGGAAAAGTGGTAGATAAAAGTAATAAATATGAAAAGGGTTCATTGATTTAGACTCAATAATCACACAGTGCATGATAATGGGCCTCACTGCATAGATGGGTTGACACTCCTAAAGGTTATGCTCTTAAAATTCAAAAACTATTTATGAACCATTAGGAAGTATTCAAATAATGATCATGCATAACATTTTTTTATGTGTAAGGTGTCATAGATTGAAAATAAGCTTTCATTATTTAGTCATCCAATAAGTTATTTTTCATGATTATTTAGTTTTCCACTATGAATATTGTTATTCACACTGTTTTTTTTGTTTTAGTCAATAGTGGGAACCGGAAAAAAATCAATTAAAATAGAATGTGGTAGACAATGTTTTGAATAACAATCTATTGGGATGATGACTAGAGTGAAGGATGTTTTGATTATTCCTAATCAGTTGTCATGATATATTATGAATAAGTTGAACCTTAACCAACTCTCAAACTCACCAAAAAAGAGAAGGATTGATTTTTCTGAGTGTTTTTGTGGTGGAGACCATAGTGGAAAGAAGATTCAGTTTCCTATATATCAAGAATGTTGGAATAAGCACTCCAGGGAATGTCTCAATATAATTAGAATATGTTTTTTATGTTGAGAAGAAGGACACATAGTAAGCGATTATCAAGGAAAAATGAAAATATCAGTTAATGAAATGGATGATAATAATGGACTCTCTAAGGCATCATCAATGGTTGAATTTTATAAGTGTGCAAAGTAAGAGAAGTATACAAATTGATGTTCTAGTGGGAATGTTCATGAAGAGAATTAGAAAGGTTGTACGAGTAATGGTTATAATGCTGATGATGAAGAGACCGTAGATGAAATATGAAAGGAAAGATGTATTAAGGAATAAGATGTTGAAGCCTAGATAATGGTTTAAGAATAAAGAATAATGATTGATATGTTTTTGTATTGTAGTTCAAGAATTATGGAATATATAAGGATGGTTTAGTATAAGTTTTCATTAAGTATTTTCAGGAATATGATGAATGGTTCTTATAACCTAGAAAAGTGATTTAATGGCAAGGTGATATTCATGGAAAAAACAAGATTAAGGGAAAGATAATCCCCAATATGTTCCAAATTATTATATATTGATCTTGGGATAAAGAGATGATTAGTATGGACTATATATAATTGATAGTATTGATTACCTTTGAGGTGAATAATGATTTTTTGAAAAAGTGGATTATTCTATCATTGATAGAGTTTAAAAAAGTTTTTGATTTATGGAACATATATAATAATCTATATTTTTTTATATAATAAGGATGTATGTATAATTTCAATAAGGTTTTATGGTAAATCAGGTTATTACAACGTTTTAAGAGAATACATGATAAAGGTATTCACAAGTTTGGTATGTGATAAATTAAGAGCTACTTCTTGTTTTTTGCGGTATAATTGATAAGTTTATTTTTAAAATTTAATGAACTTATTTCTAAGGTTGTAGATTTTAATATTTTGAATGTTTCATAAGGTTGACCATTTATGAAATGTATTAAGTTGGACATTCACTACTAATAAATTTTCCCCTAACAACACTGACCTTTATCAACACGAACGAAAGAGATAATAAAGGTTCCATTTATAAGCGTTGATAACTGGTAACTTTTATCTGCATTTTTAGCCATGATAAAGGGTATCCTTTATTTTTTTATCATTGGTTAAAGGTATCCATTTTTAGTGAATTTCTCTAGTGCTGATAAGAGGTACCCTTTATCAAAGCTTTATTTTTTTGCTGATAAAGGGTACCCTTTTTCAGCACTGTTAAAAAGATCCTTTATCAACATTTTGAGAACTAAAAAAGCTGTAAATTAAACTGAAATAATTAAATAAATAAAAAATAAAAAATAGTTTATTTTTAAAAATATAATTTTTTTTATTAATTAAATAATTATGGATAAAACTGAATAAATTTATGATACTATATTTATATTATGAATTATAATAAATAGTACTTATTAAGTATATATATATATATATGTATTTAAAATGTAAATTAAACAAATAAAAATAAAAAATAGGTAAATTGAGATAAATATTAAACATTTTATTAATTAAATAATTAGATATAATATTAAAAAATATTATATATATATATATATGAAATTCCATATACAATATTTATATAAAGAATTATTTATACTTTACATTTAATAGTCATATTTTTAGTGAATAATGTTTTATAATTAAAAATTAATATGAATAAAAAATACTAACTAATTGCATCTTGTAATGGACATAATTAAATGTCGTTTGATTTATCAATTTAACATATCAGTCAAGTGATATATTTATTTCACATAAATATATGTAATTTATGAATTTTTATATAAAAAACACACAAATATTTACATAATTAATAAAATTTTATATAAAAACACATACACCTAATATATATGAAATTTCTTCAAATTTTTGTCTTAAATTTGGAATTTCCTTATAACATGATACATTTAATATATCAAGTATTTAATTGTTAATTTTTTTTAATTTTTTTATACATAGGTATTAATTAATTTTTATTTTTTATTCTCTTTGGAATTTATTCAATTTATATTATTTTTTTTTGATATATTTATTTCTTTTGTCTTTATGTGACATCCGGGACTCGACTACCATGTAACCCGTGCCCGAGCCAGATTAGCTATAGGACCCTTAGAGAATCTCTCCATTAGCTAGGGGATAGCGACTAGCAGTGGGGGTGAAATGGTAACATCCATGGGGAGACATTGCTCCCATATCAGAGTACACAACAGTATAATAGAAACATGTAATAGTTGAATCAAAACAATCAAATAGACAATGTAAACATTGGAAGACTGAATAAAAAATGCAGAGGAAGGATGATAATATAAGAAAGGCCTCATAGGGTGTGTCTAATCCATGTATGCATGCATGGCATGATAGTATAATATGGGAAAAATAAGGAAACATGCATAGAGGTACACAAGGACAGAAGTAAACGAAATCCAAAAGCTTCTCCCTCGTATGTCAAGCCTAAGCCTAGTCCTCTTCTCTTAAGCTCCACATAAGCCTAAGAGCCAACAACTAGAAGAGTGGTTCTTACCTATATATGTACCATTTGTAAAATATTTTTCTTAGGTGACAATGGTGGCCCAAATATGGTGTGAGATAAATCTTAGTAGGCCACCACCAACAGTGTCTACATGTTATCTGAGTGGCTCTCATAAGTAATTAGTGTGTAGCTAATAATAAGAAAGTAAAGCAATACAGAATTAAACAATTACCCTCCCGCTCAGGTTCCTAAAGGACACCTTGCAGGTCTACCTACTTCATCTCATTACTAGAATGTCTAAGTATGTCAGCTAATATATATATATATATATATATTGATATAAATGGATCAGGGATATAATGCTGATTGTTCACATGTAAGAGAATGGCAGGAAGCTATAATGGAAACCACCAACATTTAACAGAATGGATCGGGGCTATAATTCCTACCACCCACATTTAATAGAATGGCTCAGCGCTATAATAACTACCACCCACATTTAACATAATTGATTTAGGGAGTAATTCCTACCACCCACATGTAAGAGAATGGAACATATCTATAATTCCAACCACCCACATTTAATAGAATTGGTCGGGGTGATAATACATACCACACACATTTAATATATTCCACTAGCATAACAATGATAGAGGCATTCATATGTTATAGAATATAAGGAAAACCACATTACGTTATTTAAAGTAAATAAAACAAGCCAAAGTTGCAATATATTTCTAATGAAAGCTGATGTACGGTCATGAACATCCCATCCCTTGAAAATATTCAATTATGTCTCCACATTTCGAGGGTTAAATATATCTCATCCAAGATAACCCATTCAATCTAACCATCCCACTAGCCTAACATGAAAAGTTCATCTACAAGGGTACAAGCCAAGGGAAAAGCCACATCAAAATAGTCATAGGGCCAAGTTGGCCATATCAAGCCTAAAATATCCAAACACCCATATAGTGTCTTTGATAAGTCTAAACACATGTGTAACCATGTCCAATTCATTTAAAATCCATTCCATGAACCATAAATCAAAATTCCTCATTTTGAGAAATTGGCCTAAAATGGATAATTTATGTGGAACACCCCTTGGGAGTCCATATAGTACAAGAGTGATCTATAATCCCCTAAAAAGATTCAATTTACCTATTTCATCACTCTAGGGTCAATTAGACATAATTGAATCAACCCATTAATGGAGATGATCAAAGGCCGACCTAGGACACAATCAGATTAAATATGAAACGACCAAAAATCATATGGAAAACTACATGACCACCTATTTTAAGGTTGTAGACAATGAATCACTATGTATCTTCCTTAGATTTGGAGCAGGTTGTATTAGATCCTATTTTATTTCCAACACCCTAAAAATTAGTTGAATGAACCTATATCTAAATAGCTCAACTGATAGGAAGCTTCAGTGAAGAAAGAGGGGCACAAGAGGTTATGATTCCCTTGGTCTGTCTAACGCCACTGACGGACAGAATATCGTTTACCGGATGATGGTGTAGCAAGATATTAGAGGATAAGAAACCTTGAGAGCTTGAGGAGGAATTTGGGAAGCTAATGTGCACATAAGGGAGGAGAAAATAAATAATAAGTTAAAATGGAGTATGGTAAAAATGGTCATTTTTCCCTTAACATTGTCTTGTACAGTTTCTACACACAGTTTGTGAAACCGTGCACACCCCAATCCTTCTCTGGTCACATCTCATATACTCTATTCACTGTTTAATTTACCGTGTGTAGACCATGTAGAAGGGTTCGTGAAACCCTCTGCAACCAGCTACATGACTGTGCTCCTGGGTTGTACGGTTGCATACAAACTATGCGGCCGAGCCTGTTTTCTCCTTTTCGGAGCTCTGGGATCCGAAAACTCTCTGGATTCTCTCATGAACACCTTAACATGATTAGGTGACTTTATTAGGACCATTAAATAAATTAAAAAAAATAAAAACTAATGATCCATACCTTGGTCAAATAATTGGGTTGTTACAACCTCCCCTCTTTATAGCAACTCGTCCTCGAGTTTTCCTTATGAGATTAAAGAGGAACTGTCAACAAAGTGTTCTAACCATTGAAATTGTACATCAGATTCTTTCTCCCAATTCTCATTATGTATCTTTCCATGCCTCCATAACACCCGCACAGGAGGAATGATCCTGCCTTTGAGCCCCAATCACCAATAAGAATTAGATACTCCTCTAAGGAAGCATCCATATACAGCTTAACCTCTCCAGAATGAAAGACATGAGATGGGTTTGGATAATACCAGTGAATATGAGATACATGAAAGACATCATATATGGACTGATATCTTTGAGGAAGTTCTAAATCGTAATACACTGGTCCGATCTACTTCACAACCTCTAAGGGTCCAGTGAATCTCATTTATAGATCACCTTGCTTCCGAATACGTCCATTCCCCAACCTGGGTGAGACATTCAAGAAAACCTGCTCTCCATCCTTAAACTCAAGAGGTTGCCGACACTTATTGGCATAAGACTGCTATCTAGACAGAGCAGTGCAAAAACACTTCTAAATCAGTTAGACCTTCTCTAAAGTCTCCTATAGGAGTCGAGGCCCAAGGAAGGTAGCTTCCACTACCTCAAACCAACACAGAGGAGAGAGACAATGCCTACCATACCAGGCTTCATAGAGATCCATTTCAATGGTATCCTAGAAGCAATTTTTATAAGAAAAATACAAAAGGGGGATATATTTCTCTCAAGAACCCCCAAAATCAAGAATTCCCGCACAAATAATATCCTCAAGTGTTTAAATTGTATGCTATGTCTTCCCATATTTCTGAGTGTGATAGGCCTTGCTCAAAAGTACTTCTGTTCCCAATGCCTTCTTCAAACCCATCCTGAACTATGATGTAAAATGATGATCTCTATAAGAGACAATAGAACGAGGTGATCCATGAAGATATACCGCCTCCTTAATGTAACGTATTACCAATTCATTGATAGAAACACTCTCTCACACATGTAATAATTCTATGAATTTCATCAAACGATCAAGGAAAACACATACTATAACATTTACACAAGTTGTTCTAGGATGTATGTTCATGAAGTCCATCAAGACATTGCCTCATTTCCAATCAAGAATGGACAATGACTGAAGATTCCCTATTAGATGCTGGTGTTCAGCCTTCAACAACTGATAGGTGGAACATCGCGTTATGAAACTGACTATCTCACATTTTATGCTGGGGCACCAATATTGACACTATAGATCTCGATATGTTTTGGTGACAGTAGGGTGAACTTCCCATGTTGAGGTGTGGCCTCATCATCCTCTCTTTGATATATGTTGGGACCCAAACACGCCTCTGAAAAAGAATAGTATCATCTCCATCGACCATCCACCTAGAATATGTGTCGTCATCAAAGACACTCTCCTGTAGAAAAAGACCTTCAGGTTCAGATAGTTGTCTCAACCTTACTCATTCCAGAAGAGTAGATGTCACCTCAATAGATGAGAGGATAGATTGACCATAGTCCTTATGAACCACAATGTGTATCTTCGAGAATAAGTCCATAAGCTTCTATTCATCACTGGATTCCTGAAATTTTAGTGTCTAAGTATTTGGGCTCAGAGCATCGACTACAGAATTCCCATTCCCTGGAGTATAGGCATGTTTGAAATCAAAAAATTGTAGGTACTCAACCCACCTACATTGCCTTAGATTTAGATTCCACTGTGTGAATATATATTTAAGGCTCTTGTGGTCTGTAAACGCTATAAAATGATCTCCCAATAAATAGTGGCTCCAACAACATAAGTCATGAACAAAAATGATGATCTCGAGGTTATGAATTGGGTAATTCTGCTCGGGAGGCCTCAACTGACGAGAACCACATGCAACGACTCGCTCGTCCTGCAATAGAACAGCTCCAATCTTGATACCTGATGCATCACAATAGACTATATAAGCCCTACCTGGCTCTACAATAATTAGTAACAGTGCTGAAGTAAGTCTTCCCTTCGAGTCTAGAGTGGATGCTTCACAAGATTCTGACCACTTGAATTCTACACCATTTTTCATCAAACCTATAAGAGGTGCTCCAATGAACATGTAATCCTAAACAAAACATCTATAGTATGTAGAATTCTCCAAGAAACTCCAAATATCAAAGAGGTTCTTGGGATTCCCAAGAAACCACAACCCTCACTTTCTCTTGGTCAACATAAACTCATGACTCTGAGATGATATGACCCATAAAGTAGACTCTATCAATATAGAAGTGGCATTTACTGAGCCTAACATAGAGATGATGCTCTTTCAGCGAATTCAGTATTATCCCAATATGGGGAGCATGGTTGTGTCTCAAACGAGAATACACTAAGATATAATCTACGAAGAAAACCACAAATGAAACCAGATATTCATGGAAAAACCACTTCATAAGATCCATAAAGACAATAGGTGTGTTTGTAAGACCAAACAACATAACTTGGTACTCATAAAGACCATACCATCTCCTAAAAGTTGTGAGAGGTTTGTCTAATGTCTTGACACACACCTGATGATAGCCAAACCTCATATCTATATTTAAAAACATATTTTCTTCTCGAAGCTTATCAAATAGGTCATCTTTTCTAGGAAAGGGATACTGATTCTTGATAGTCAAGTGATTCAACTGATGGTAATCCATGAGAAGCCTAAGGGTACAATCAAACTTATTTGAAAAGAGGATAGGTGAACCCCATGGAAAAGTCCCTGGGTGTATAAAACCTTTAGCCACTAGATCCTCCAACTTATTTTTGAGGTCCATAAGCTCCTTAGGTTCCCTCCTATATGGAAGAATGGTCACATGTGAAACTCCTAGTACCACCTCAATATTAAAATCAACCTCTCACTCCAGAGGTAGACCCAAGAAGTCATCAGAAAAAACATCTCTGAAGAGTTACACTGTGGGAGTAAAAACGGCGGGTTGCAACCCCTGATCATCGAGGTAAAGAATTGAAACCTGTGTTGTAACACTACGAAGATTCTGCTTCTCGAGTCCCACTCCTGTCACTCAAACATCCCATTCTCCCTTATGACCATGCATAATGCCATCTGGCTATGTAAACATCACCCTCTAATGATAGTAATCAATATGGGATTTGTAGAGAACTAAACATTCCACCATAAACATTACATTGAAACCTTTCATCTTGAGAATTTATAGGTTCCATTCAAAAAGGTAACAGTCTACCTAAAGGGGATAGTTTTGATAGTAGAAAATGACCTCTCAACGGATACCTAAGGGTGTATCTAGCATCATGATGCCATGATAACACTCAATGTTGAGACCCATACTCTCATTAATTGCCTCTAACATGAACGATTGAGAAGAACCTGTATCAAACAAAGAAGATACAAAAGTATAGGCTTCCATAATAGTACCTCATATATTAGAAATTCCAAGGCTTTTCTCTTGTGTCATAGACTGAACTACATGTAACTGGCCTATACCGTATCCCTGAGTAAATACCTAACATCCCTGAGTAGGCCCACTCTACTGGTGATAAGAATCATACATCTAATTTCCACTATCTCAACCACCATCTCAGCCTGATCGAACGGTGGAATTCCAGCTATTTCCCTATTGTGATTCGGCTGACCTTGTTCCTTGCCAAGGAGAAGGTGAATATCCTTTCCCACTAGGCACTAGAGAGATAATTCTAAATAAATATTGGAGGTGACCCATCCTTCGACATCCCATGAATTCAATTGGATCTCATGTGCAATTCCACTTATAATTCCATGGAGATCCGCGCTGGTGATAGACAGGAGAACCACCAGGGGAAGGACCCTGACGACCACCATTCATGCGATATTCCTCGAAACTTATCTTTTCCTAAAATAAGTTCCACTAGATGATTTTGGTGTCAAACCACCTGGGCTTTCACCCTCAACATCTCTCATATTACACACTATAATAAGGTCATGGTTAATGATCTTATAAATAGTCACCAGCCAAAAAACATTAACCTGCCACCAGACGGTGTAACATATCCCATCCTCAAATCACCTAGGAGCCATTAGGTTATCTACAGCCAGAGAAGGAGGGGAATTTTTTATCTTAGTGAAATGAGATGAGTACTCCTCAACGGACTTGGTCCCCTACTACAGATTCATGAACTCTCTAGGCCAGTCATCCCTTAGAGTCTATGAAAGAAGTAGTCATGGAGCACAGTCATAAAGTCATTCCAAACCATCTATCTATGTTGGTATACCTAGGTGATGACATCCCACCACCTCTTGGCTGAGTCACATATCATGTAGGAATCTATCCTGACCCTCCTCTAGGGAGGCATCTCCATGTGCTCAATGATATAAAGGATCGCCCTGATCCAGGACTCTACAGCTAAAGGCCCGCCATCCCACCAATAAAGTAGGAGGATGATGATGCTAGAATTGATGAGTCAACATTTCCATGATTGGGGAATATCACACTCTACATTTCATATTCTGCATCATACTTTAAAACCCTCTTATAACTAGGTATTATCACCCAAATCAGGTATAGGAGGAGGAACCACAAGTGGCTCTTCTAGAAGAACGAATGGAAGCTCAGGGCCTACCTCCTCAGGAACATGGTTGTCGCTACCTTCAGGGCTCAATACATGAGGATATCATGGCGGAATAATTCTATAATTATAACAAAAACATCTCAGAATTGATTTAACACTTTAGATAAAAGCATTTACGAAACTAGGACATGCACGAAAGCCTTCCTAAAAGAATGAACATGCCTCTCACCTTACTTTTAAATCTAGATCTAGATGTTGGAATAGACAGTAAGATACCGTAAGAATTAAGAACACAACTTAACCACTACTAAGGTCAGGTTTAGGTCAGGTTTTTATGTTATTCATCTGTAAAAAGTATGTTCTCAATTTATAAGTCATCTGAAATAGTTGAGTCCAATGATATGTCATTTTCCAGTCCATAAGGGCCCATACACATTGTGATTCAAAATATGACACTCACATGGATGTCATTTTCATTTTAAATTGTTCTTTTACTTGTGATTATATCATCCTTAAAATGGTTGAGCTAGTTAGAATGCCATTTTTTGATCCGTAAGGGCCCATACACCTTATGAATCCAAGAGTGGAACCCACTAAACTCACACCATAGAATGATTCAATACCTACGGAACATCATCAGCATAATTATATCAATGTAACAAGGAACAACAACAGACAACAATAAATTCTCACTGAAAATTTAAACATGACACGAAAAAATGCATGACATACTCATATTGTGCCTATTGTGATGCATGTTCTAACACATAACACTCATTTACTCTGATCAAACAATGAAGTCGCAATTCCTATATAACCAATATCAAAGACATCAAAAAACATGTGAAGCACCCACTGATGAAATGATATCAACAGCAATAATAGAATCAATAACTACAATAACTCAAGTAACTTGGTCCTTACCCCATACATGGGTTTTCAATACCAAAGAATGGATTATGATCAATTCCCATGCATTCCTAATCTCTAATATATTGTCTTCAAATAGTAAAGAAAGAAAAGAAAAAACCTCTAGTACAACTTTATGACATCCCGGACTCGGCTTCCACATAACCCCTGCCTAAGACCGGTTGGCCACATAACCCCTAGAGCATGTCCCCATAAGCATGAGGATACCGAATACTATTGGTGGTGTAATGGTAAAATTAGTGGGGAGACATTAACCCTATATCACATTACACAACAATATAATAGAAAAATTCAGTAGTAGAAGCATACCTATTAGAAAACAATGTAAACAATGTAATACTGAATGAAAAATGCAGTGATGGACTGATAATATAGGAAATGACTCACATGTAGTGTCTCATCCACGTATTCATACATGGAATTCTATTACAATATGGGGAAAAAGCAGGAAACAAGTATACATGTACATAATGACAAAAGTAAACAAAATCCAAAAGATGTTCCATATCATCTCGATCCTATTCCTGATCCTTTGCTATTAAGCTACACTTATGCCAAAGAGTCAGCAACCAGAAGATTGGTGATTACCTCTATCTGTACCATTAGACGAATAGTCTTCTCGAGAGCCAAAGTCATCCCAAATAGTGTGTGAGATAAATCTCAGTAGGCCATCACCGATGGTGTCTACATGTAATCTGGGTGGCACTCATAAGTAATCAGTGGGAAACTAATAGTAGGGAAGTAAAACAATACATTTTTTAACAATTACCCTCCCACTTAGGATCCTAAAGGACACTTAACATGTCTACCATCTTCAGATCATTGCAAGAATGTCTAAGTATGTAACCCTATATATATACATACTGATATAAATGGATTGGGTCTATAATGCATACTTCCCACATGTAAGAGATTGACACAAAGCTATAAAGCATACAAACCACATTAAATAGAATGGATCAGGGAGATAATTCCCACCACCCACATTTAACAGAATGGATAGGGGATATAATACCTTCCACCCATATTTAACAGAATATATCATAGCTATAATTCCAACCACCTACATGTAAGAGAATGACACAGAGCTATAATGCTACCACCCACATTTAACACAATGGATAAGAACTATAATGCATACTGTCCACATTTAATTTAATCCACTAGTATACCAATGATAGAGGCATTCATATGTTATAGAATGTAAGGCATACAAACTTAGATTATTTAATGTAAAGAAAACAAGAACAAGTTGCATTTTATTTATAATGAAACCAGAAGCAAGTGAATTAACATGCCATCCCTTAAATACATTCAATTAAGGATCTTCATTTTAAGGGCACAAGCTATCTCATCCTAGAAAACCCATTCAAGCTAACCATCCCACTAGCCTGACCTGCAATGTTCATCAACACAGGCACAAGCCGAGGGAAAGCCACATCAAAATAGTCATAGGGTCATGTTGGCCATATCAAGCCTAAGAGGTCCAGACATCAATAGGGTGTCTTAGATTAGTCGAAAACACACATGGAACCAAATAAAATTCATTTAAAAACCATTCCAGAAATCATAAACCAAAATTCCCCTTTTCTAGAAATTGGCCAAAAATTGAAAATTTTGGTGGAACACCCCTTGGTAGTCCATATAGTACAAGAGTGATCTCTAATCTCCAAAATAAGAACCAATTAACTTATTTCATGACATTATGGTAAATTTGACATGAATGAATCAACACATTAAAGGATCTTGGAAAAGGATGGCCAACACCACAACAAGATGAAATACAAAACAACCAAAACTCAAATGGGAAATTATATGACCACCTACCATAGGGACATAGACAATAACCCTTTGAGTATCAACCTTAGATTTGGAGAAAGTTGGATTAGATCAATGTTTCCATCCAATTCCTGGAAAATTGGGTGAATGAGCCTACATCTAAATAGCGCAACCAATGAAAAGATTCAGTAAAGAAAGAGGGGTAGAAGAGGTTAGCCTTACCCTGGTCTATCTAACACCACCGATAGAATGAAGATCTGATGCCAGATGGAGGTTCAGTAAGAGATTTATGGAGAAGGAGATTTGAGAGCACAAGAAGGAATATGGGAGACAATTGTGCAAATGAAGAATGGGAAAATGAAATAAAAGTAAAAAGAGAGGAGGAAAAAATGACCCTTTTGCCTTAAAAAATGGCTCACACGGTTTCTGCGGTTGCTTTTCCAAACCATACAGAAACCATGTGCACCCCAATTATTTTCTAGGAACATCGCACAACCTCTACACATTGTTTCCTTAACTATGCGCAGATCGTGCAGAAGGGTTCTTGACACCCTATGAAACCGGCCACTCGGTCGTTCGCATCGGTCGCACTGTAGCAGAAAAACAGCGAGACCTGGACTATTTTCTTATTTTTAGAGCCGTGAGCTCTGGAAACTCCTCGGGTGCTCCCGATACCTCCTTATCTTGATTAGGTGACTTTGTTTATGACCATTTAAGACATTCAAAAATAATGATTCGTACATTGGTCCAATAGTAGTGATGTCACATTTTTATACATTAAACATGTTTTCATATTTATTTCAATATATATTTTTATATTTTTAACAATTTATATTTAAATAATAAATGTTATCCGTTTTTAATGTTGTTAAAGTGTACCCATTTTTAATTTTTCAATTCCACTAATTTTTTATCTTGCATGTACTTAAAATTAAATGAACATTAATATTATTAACAATGTATTTGTAAATAAATATTTATAAATATAAATATTTCAAAATTTATGTTTTCCATATTTACAAATTTACATATTTATAATTATAAATAAATAAATATTCTTTTAAAAATTATTTATATAATTATAAATAAATAATTATATAAATTTAAATAATTATAAAATCAATAAATTTATTTAAATAATGAATTTATTTACTATATTTATATATATTTAATATATATATATATATATATAATATAAATATATAATATGATATAAATATATAAATATATAAACTTTAGTTTTTAAAAGTATTTATATAATTATAAATAAATAACAATACATTTACATAATTATGAAATTATAATTAATATATTTAAATAATTAATATATTTACTATATTTATATTTATATATATATTTATTATATAAATATAAATATAAATATAGAATTTTATAAATATATTTAATTTTTTATAATTATAATTATAAGTCCATTATCAACGCTTAAGTAATACGCAACAACAAAAGACATCTTTATCATCTCTTTTTTAGCACCGATGAATATAGAGATTTGTTAGTGCTAAAATTGCTCTAATAAAAACCATATTTATTAGAACTAATGATTTAACACTGATAAAGATTTATTTTATTAGTAATTTTAAATTTAGTACTGCAAAAAGTGATCTTTATTACTTCCTTTTTTGGTACAAATGATAAAAGCGTCTCGATCTATTTTAAGAATCATAGCCAGCCACGAACCGATTATGATACTAAAGCTTTACATGGAACCCACCTCCTGTCTGTTCTCCTCTCCATAAAATCTAAACTTGAAGGATCGAACAATTCCAAGGCTCATATCCAAGGCTCAAATGATTCAAGGATCGAAAGACTCCAAGGATCAAAAGAATTCTAGGTTTGGTGATATATCTACTTTTTCTTAGATATTTCATGGTTTCAATCCACTGTATGTTATTTTCTCTTCCTCATTACTAATTCATTTCTTGTTTGGAGATATCTATTTTATTTTTACATCATCATTCTTTCTACTACCACCACTGATTTCCCTCAGGTCAGCATCGATTTCCACCACCCATGTACCCATGATTTCAATTGACCAACCCCCCTATTTCAGCAACTAGGGGTGTGACTTTACTACTCTCCTTTGGAATTCATCGGTTAGGTCACCCTACCACACTAGGGGTGAGGCGCACCGGGTACATCTCACGTTTCCTCACACCAAGGCACTCTAGGGTGTACCACTTTGACAATAATTCCATAATCTAATATAGGATTCTTTAAAACATAATGATACTCATTATTAATAGTAATTAAAATTTTAATCACATTTATTGCAATATATATATATATATATATATATATATATATGACTAAAACATAAAACATATGATCTGTGTATAATTATAAATGGGTGAAATGAAATACTTATCACAATGTATGCATTTATACATTGAGGGTCCATATATATCATAGTGAATAAACCCCAATGGTGTTTAATTTAAATAACTAATTTATTATATTAATTATTAAAAATCTCTCCATTATAATTAAAAAAATCTATCAATTTACTCATGTCATCATAAAAAAATCTCCACCCATCATTTTTAAGTTAGTATTTAAATGTCTCATTATTTTATATGATCTATTTATCACTACCACAAATCAATTTCCTATTTCAAACACAATTAGATAAATTTTTCCTGACCCCAAATTAGAATATGATTCAACTAGTTTTATATACATTTTTAAAAATATAGCCATCATTGAAATGATAACCCACTCCGTAATACTTCAAAAAAATCATTTCATTTCCATCATCACACATCTAATAAACACTAAGCATGCATTTCATTGATCCATAAAAAACATATCATTCATTAACATTTCCTTTTATTTCAAAAATATTTGACTTTAAATTTTTTTATCATAAGTGATCTACAATTTCTAAAATAATGAGTACCCTTTTAACTTGTCAAAAATCTCTTATTACATTAGTTTACCTGTCATATGTGAGATGAAAACCCAATATCTAATTTCAAAGTATTTTTCTTTTATAAATCCTATATTGTGAAATCAATAATAAATTCATCTTACATTCCATTATTTTCACATAATACATTTCTAATTCTTTCTCCACATTTATATATTCTTTTTGAAAATATTGATAATCCTTCATAAAATCGTTTATTTTGTCCCATGTTCAATATAGTTCATTCAATGGATGAAATTATTCATCCAATTTTACATATGATGATTCGTCTCGCTTCATAAATATTTTTGTAAGAGTGGATCATATCCACTTTATCTTAAAACCACTATATAGTCCATTGTTAGTATTATTTATCTCATTATGAATAGATTGTCATACTATATTCCCAAAATCACCATTGAACCCATAATGGTCATGAAAAGAGAATTTTATTATAAAACCTACTCTTTTTAATTTTGAATATAATTCTTGTTTTCAACCCATATCATCCTAATTCGTGAATCAAATTGTCAACTAAGAATTTTTATATGTTTAAAAACCTTATCATTATTCAGAATATTCTTTTCATAAAATTACTTTTTTCCATTCCTTATCATTTTTTAATTTAAATTGGAATTATAAATTTGAGATGTTTTCAATTATTTGATATACCATTGATATTAAATGTAATAATCCCTTAGGTTTTACATCACTTATTCCAAAAAAAATAATGGAGGTTATCAAATTCCATATATGTTGGAATAATTATTAGAAATTATTTTCATATATCAATCATTTCAGGACTTCATCTATTGGTTTCAACGCTAGGAATCTATGATTACCATACATGTATATGAAATAACTCTATATTTAATAAAATGTTTTATCAGTACATTTTTATATCTTATAGTTGATGGAATGAGAGTTTATTATTCATGTTTATTGGATTTGGGTTTCTAATTACTCCTTAATTTTATATATTACATTCTTATTTGTTTACAGGATTTAATAAAGACTTGGTGGTTCATTTTAATAAAGGTAGTACTAGGGTAAGTTATAGGGTATAATGTATTAAAAGTGGAGTTTCTCTTATAAATGTATAATTCATAGAGGACCTAAGGATTCATATATAATAACACATCCCCACCCAGACCCCTAGAATCATAGACAATAATATATATACCCCCAAATTATCACATTCAATATGACATGAGTTAATAAATAGTGTCAATGGTGTAATTCTAAAAAATTGGATGAATTACCCATTTTAGAGAACTGAATTGAGTACATATGTCTTCCCCATTAACATCGTGTACCAAATAGTTATTTTTGAAATTTGATTTCTTAAGTATCATCCCAAAACTGATTTATGGTTTTAACTACTATGAGCAGTAGTCAACCCATGGATTACTACTTCTTAGAGTATTTCACGAAACATTGGTTCATGTACACAAGAGATGGAGGATCAGTGTCAAAGGAAAAAATGCAATGATAATAGTTTGGGAGATAAGCTGATGAGGATGATAGTATTCTATAAATTTCACATATGGATGAATTCAGAGGATAAAACCAACCATGGGGGAGTAATTATATTCTTAAATTCAATTTCCCATTTTCTACAACGCATAAAAAAATTCTTTGAAACAATAAAATGTTGAGTTTCCCTCATTATAATTGTCTATAACCTTCACCTTTGATAATAAATATATTAGGTGTATTTATTTATTTATAGTAAAAAATGAATATTTTATGAACCCAATGGGATAGATATGAATTAGAAATGGAAGAACGCTAATAATTTGATAAAAGTGTATGAATATAGATTAAAATATTTCATCAAGTTTGCAATAGAGCATTCATACAACCCTTCTCAAATCCTTTTTCCATATTTACACTGTTGTTATTCAAGAAATATTTCTTCAGAAGAGTTTTCAGAATATTTTATTTTTCATAGAATAGATCAAAGCTATAAATATTAGACTAAAAATTATAAAAAACAGAACATGAATTCTAATTGGGTTGATACTATGGTTTATCTATCAATTCATTGAATACTAGTGTAAATGACTTTGGAGACCGCATGGAAGAAATGAAAACGGAAATTGATGATGGCCTTCATGACAGTCCAATGTTTTTTGAGAAGTTAAATCGTTGTTCTAAGATAACATTGTATACCATTTGCACTAAATACAAAACATTTTAAGCTGTGTTGAAGTTATATAATTTTAAATCTGGAAGTGGATGGAGTGACACCAGCTTTATATAAATACTTGGTCTCCTGAATGACATTATACCATTAGAAAATAAATTACCATGTCAAACATATGATGCTAAATGAATTCTACATTCAATTAGAATGATCACTAAAAAGTATATGAATATAAAAATTATTAAATATTGTTTCGCAAAGACCATTAATAACAAAAAATTCCCCTAACTACGGTGTGGGTTGATAGAAGAAAATTGAACCAAGTACATAGAAATCAATATGGTACTTACCAATCATACCACAGTTTAGAAATCTATATCGATGTCAGAAAACTATGAGATAGTGGATATGGAATGAAAATACAAGAATTAAATATCAGACCCCATGTCATCCATTAGATTCTGATGAGTGGAAGAAAATTTATTATGAGTATCCTGAATTTGGAAACGAACCACAAAACTTTTGTCTTGCATAATATATTTATGTAATAAATCTTTTTGGTTTACTAAGTAGTGTTCACAGTACATAACCCATCATTCTGGTAAATTATAACTTACCTACATTGTTATGCATAAATAAAAAATACACTATGTTTCCTCTTCTTATATTAGAACTAAAGAAACCTGATAATAATTTTCATGTCTATTTGGATCCATTGATCGAAGATCTACAATTTATACGGGATACATGTGTTATAGTGTATGATTCTCATAGATGTAGAGAATTATCAAAGAGGGTCATGTTTTGTGGGATGATAAATTATTTCCCCACTTATAGGAATTTATAATGATATAGAATTAAAGGAATGTTGAGGTGTATCATTTTGAAAGAACACAAACAATCAGTTTGGTTGAAACATTCTTCGAAGACTATGTTTTTAGAAGATTAAAATGTTTTACTTCGATGAAATAAATATAGATCCTGGATTAAAACATATTATGAGAATTCTAAATAAGTTACAACAGCATATCTAATAATGGGTGATCAATTTTTTGATAGAGTAAAGTATATATACATTTTTTTTAGTAGACCATTGTCAAAAAACCTTACGAAATCAGGTTATAAGAAGATATCGATTCTAATTGAATTACATTATTGGATTTGTTTTTAGGTTAGAAATTTTATCGTTGTCATGTATATAGAAAAAAATTTATTTGATATTTTTATTGTCTTGTTACTAAATGTTCTTGAAAAAATGAAATATGGCATCAGGGTTCGATGGGACATGATTTACATGGGGATAAGAAAAGATTTAGCATCGATGAAGGGGAAAGTGTGAAATTTTATTCCTCCAGCAGCTTACACACTATCTAGACATGAAAATTTAGAAATTTTCCTTTTCTTTAATAGTGTAAAAGTTCTGTAAGGTTATTCACCAAATATCAAGAATGTCATGTGAATAAAAAATTTGAAGTTACATGGAAAAGAATCAGCTGAATGTCATGTTTTGATGCAATATTTGATGTATGTTTCATTATGTTTCAGTCTAACTAAAAATGTATGGCATACATTAACCTGAATCTGTATCTTTTTCAAATTCATATGTGATAATGTTATAGTCTAAATTAAGTTTACAACCATGAATAAGTTGGTTGTAGTCATATTATGTAAACGAGAGATGTTGTTCCCACCTTCAATATTTGGTATAATGGTCCATCAAATGGTTCTCCTAGTTAGAGATGCTTAACTATGTGGTCCTATTCATTACAAGTGGATGTAACATCATTGAATGGTATATGAAGAATTTTAAAGGGTATTTCATGAATTAAAGTCATCCTAAAGGTTGAATTGAAGAAAGATATATTATTGGAGAACCTATTGAATTTTGTATCGATTACCTATCATATGTTGAAAACATTGGTCTCCAAAAGTCTCATCAAATAAATTATTATAGACATGAAACCATTAAGGGATAAATTATGGATATCAAATAACCATAAAAAATAGTTAATAGGATGGTTCTGATTTAAAATTTATAAGGAGTTATTTGAAAAACTGAATTCAATTTACGAACATCATCAATGGAGATATAGGAGAATAACGGGAAATGTTATATATTATTCTCTTTTTGTAATCATTGGTAATGTGTTTTATATATAATAGCACAATGACTATAGTACAAGGAAAAAAATTGGTGTTACACTTGTGGTAGAAGTGATTCACATATATGGTTCCAATGATAGAAATCCAATTTATGAAAGTATGTCATATTTTGGTATTATCAAATAGATTAAAAAGTTGGATTATAAAAAATCTCAAGGGACAGGTTTCCTTTGTAAATGGGTTGACACTATGGGTTCTATGAAATTTGATTAAATGGGTTTCATGAAGATGAATTTATGTGTGGAAGATGAAAAATAAAATCCATTTATAATGAAATCAGATGTATTGGAATAATTTTATGTCTAAGATCCAGAAAACATGAATTGGTCGATTTTCCCACTGGTGACAAAAACAAACATAGAATCAGATGAAAATTCAATGAATGATGACCCTATCATTTAGAGATCATATTCAGTTCATCTTGGTCCCAATATAGAAAATGTATTTTATGTTATAGGGGACCAAAAAGAGGGGATTTGGATTATCTATAGATGAACCAAATCCCTAAAACCATAAGAAAAATAAATAGAGTTCAATGAGAAGGAGAAAGTGTTTTTTTAATATACTATTTTAACCAAATAATATTATATGTTATCTACTTCATTAATATAATCTAAATTAAATTGTTGACTACTCATGGAGACAATGTATTTTTGATGTGATGATGTTTCCAATCCCACAAAAGAATAGGCTATAACGATGCAAACCATTTGGGAAGATGTAAATGTAATGTTACATTATACTATCTCTATATTACCAAAGACTTATATAATGAAATTATGGTTTAATTTTCAGTATTACTTGAAGAGATAAATTATTTTAGAATATTTCTTCTCATATTTCATGACTTTATACACTAATAATACTGCAAATTTCTTATCCCTTAAAACATTTTCACCCCAACAATGTTGGAATTTATCTCTTTCCTCCAATTTCCCTCCAATGATTTTGTAGGAAGTGAAATGATACTAAATATTCTCAATCATATAGGCAATATTTTTGTTTTCATTGTAAAATAATTTTCCATATAATTAATTTATTGTTTTCTATTTTAATTTATTTATTTATTTTTTGTATTACTCACATAATATTTGTTTTCTTAGACAGGTGGATTCTTTTTTTCGAGTTGGGGTGGTCTGTTTGAAGATGATCATACTCATGATAGATTGGAATTCAAGGTTGAAATTGGGATAATGAAAATATGGATATGGGTTAAGAATTCATACAACCATTATGAAAAGGTGAATTCGTACAACTTATTTAATTAAATTTTCCACCATTTTATCTTCTATTTGTAAGATAATTTCCTTCTCCTTTTTATCTAATACTTATTTATTTTTTTCAAAAATATTTTAGAAAGATGCATTTTTATTTTACTATCTTCAAAAATCCAAAAAATAGATAGCATGATCATTTATTACCTTGCTACAAATCCTTTTATTTCCTTTCTATTTCTAACTGCAGCATTGAGTACAGAGACGATGTTCTTAGCTGCAAAACCCATTTCAGCTAAGAGAATCATCTCAATATGCAATGTTGGTACGTGAAAAAATAATGAAAATGAAAATCATTATAACATTGGTATTTGGGATTTGTTTGAGACTTTGGGACATATAGGAAATAGCCACACCTAAATCTAACACATGTTGTGACCGGTATGACTCCAAGTGATTATTTTTAATAAAACTTGACATTAATGTAAGTCAGAAAGGAAAATGGTATACTCAAAACCGATAAAAACATATTCAGATTGTTTTGATACATTAGGAAAATGATCTATAAGTCATTTTTGACATATATGAATCACCTAAACCTCAATCTGTTACACGATTTTCCTAGCATGACTCAAATTTTCCATTAGCTATTTAGAAGCGACATTATAACAAAAAAGGTGTCCCTAATTGAAAACTAATAAAACATGCTCTAATTGTCTTTATAATTTATTAAAACTATTCATAAATCATTTTTTATGTGTAGGAAGTTGTCTCATATTAAACCAACATACGATATGACATGTATAGATCAAAGGGAATGTTTCGAGTTCAAAAGGATATTTTAGTTAAAAATATAAGTGATTTACTCAAAACTGAGAAACCCAATTTATATTTTATTGATATTTTATTAAAACTATCCAAATGTCATTTTGGACTTGTAGGTATCAGTCACACCTCAACCTGATGCATAGTGTGAGTGGTATGACTCTATGTGTGTATTTTTATTTAAAATTAAGATTAATTTTAATAGATAAGACAACGAACATACTGAAAACCAAGAAAACACATTTATATTATTTTTATACTTTAGTAAAATGATTTATAAGTCATTTTTTATATATTGGAATCATCCTAACATCAATAAGATACATGATGTACCAGGTATGACACAATGTGTCTATTATCAACTTAAATTCGACCTTTTAGTTCAAATGTGCCAATAAAAAAAAATTCACACTCATATTTTCTTGATAATTTAGAATATAGATTCATAAGAAATATTTTATATATAGTAATTAGTCTCACATAAAACAGAAATATTATGTGTCTAGTATAACTCAAACTACGTGTTTCCATATTAAAATGACATTTTTTAAAAAATGAAATGTGATGTACTCAAAACTGATCAAACACATTAAGACATATTTTATATTTATAAAAATAATTCATATTTAATTTTTTATGAATAGGTATCAACCAAACCTCAATCAGAAGCATGGTGTTACCAGTATTTCTCCAAGTGTGTCTTTTTATTTGAATTTTACATTAATTTTAGTAAAAAAGAAAACTAACATACTCAAAATATACAAAATGCATTAATATTGTTTTGGTACATTATATAAATGATCTATATGTAATTTTGGATGTGTTAGAATCATCCTCACCTCAATCCAATTCACGATGTTCCTGGTATGACTAAAAGTGTCTTTTATTAGTATAAAATAGACATTTTAGTTCAAAAAGCATCACTCATTAAAAAATGAGAAACCACACTTGGATTGTCATGATAATTTAAAGAAATTATTCACAATAAATTTAAACATGTATGATTTGTTCTTAAATAAAAAAAATACATGATGTCACCAGAATGAGACAAAGTGCATGTTTTTATTTTAAACAAACATTTTAGGAAAAAAGATTGTTGAAATACTCAAAACTGAGCATGAATATTTCGAGTATTTTAATAATTTAGTAAAATTATCCATTACTCATTTTAGACATTTATGAATTATCCTGACCTCAATCTAATGCATGGTGCGATCAGTTTGACTCATAGTTTGTTTTTATTTAAAATTGGTATTAATTTTTCTAAAAAAGAAAGATAAAATACTAAAAATTGAGAAAACACATTATTATGGTTTTTATAATTCATACAAATGATCCATAAGTCATTTTTTATATGTAGGAATAATTCTCACCTCAATGTGATACACAATGTGACTAATATGACTCAAAGATTCCATTATCAGTTCAAAATCGACATTTGTGGTCAAAAAGTGTCACTCACAAAAAAACAAGAGAACACACTCATATTGTTTTGATAACATAGGAAAATGATTCATAATTAATTTTTGATATATAAGAATTAGTCTCACATAAAAATAACAGACGATGTGACCGATATGACAGAATGTGTGTGTTTCAAGTTTAAAATGATATTTTATTAACAAAGACATGTAATATACACAAAAACAAGAAAATTAATTAGGATTGTTTTGATAATATATGAAAATTATCCATACGTCTTTTTAGATGTGTAGGAATTATCCCCACCGCAATCCAACTCACACTATGACCAGTTTGACTCAAAATGTGTCTTTTTATTTAAAATTGACATTAATTTTAGTAAAGAAGACAATTGATAAACTCAAACCTTAACAAGCACAATAATATTATTTTTATAATTTAGTAAAATGATCCACATGTCATTTTTGATGTTTAGTAACTATCCTCACCTCATCCTGATACACAATGATCCTAGTAGGAGTCAAAGTGAATGCTATAAATTTAAAATTAACATTTTAGTTCAGAAGCTCTCACTCATTCAAAACCAAGAATAGACACTCATATTGTTATGATAATTTAAAAAAATGATTAATAACTCATTTGTGATGTGTAGGAATTTTTATCATGCCAATAGGATACACGATGGGTCTGGTATAACTCGAAGTGTTTGTTTCCAGTATAAATTGACATTATAGTAAAAAAGAAAAGCGATGTATTCAAAACTAAGAAAGTAAATTTTGATAGTTTTTATACATTAGTAAGATTAACCATATGACATTTTAGACCTGTTGGAATAATACAATCCTCAGTTCGATGCATAGTGTGACAGGTAAGACTCTAAGTGCATCTTTTTATTTAAAATTGACATAAATTTTAGTAAAAAATGAAATTGACCTACTCAAAACCACAAAAACATGTTGGGAATATTTTCATACTTTAGGAGAATTATTCATATGTCATTTTTGACATGTATTAATTATCCTTATATCAATATGATACATTATCTTCCCTTTATGACTCAATGTGTTCATTATCAGTTTAAAATTGACATTTTATTTCAAAACGTGACACTCAGTAAAAATTGAACAAACACGCATGGATTATATTGATAAATTAATAAAATTATTATTATTTCACTTATGATGTGTTGGAATCAGTCTCACATCAATCCAAAACACAATGTGATTGGTATGAATCAATGTGCATGTTTTTGGTTTAAAATGTCACTTCAGTAGGGGTGGTTTTTTCGGCAATGGCATGAGTCGGTGTCAGGATGAATAGGTAATAGAAAATCGATGTTTTTGAATGTATTTAATAATTTATACTTATTTAATTGTAAAAACAAATGTTTTAAATGTTTATAATGTAGTGTTTTTTCTTGTATTTATGACGTAAATCTTATTTCATTTAAATTATATATTGGTACCTAATTTTGTGGATTTATGGGGGTGTTTATGGTTCTTCAGTGTGTTCTTACAACACAATACACTAGTGCTTGAGTGTGCTGTAACCGCACAATGGAGTATGACTATTTATCAGCTCTTTTAAATGTATTAATAAAGGGGTCCTATATCAGTGCATCTATAAGAGCCCATAAATTCCCCCTTTATCAATTCTAAATAAAGTCATTGATAAAAGCATAGGGATTTTAATATTTCTCTGGTATTCCGTGATTCTATAGAAATGATAAAGGATATTTGTAATTATGTTAAATGCCTATTTGTTAGTAGTGATTGGATGAGGTTTTAAAGATTAATATGTCACTTCACCATAAGAAGATATATGAATACTGGATAACTTGTGATAAATACTTTATAAAGATGATTACTTGAGATAAAAGGAATGACTTGTAATTGTATTATGAATCTCATTATCCATTAGTTATTTATCTATAAAAAAGTCATATTCATTTATTGAAGTAAGATATGAGGTAGAAATTGATCAAGGCATAACTAAAGGATGATGTTGTTCTTATGAAATTGAATGAAATTAAGTAAGTATAACTTTTCAGAACAATTATTTAAGTTTTGGAAAATGATATTTACCTAAAAATTAATCTTATCACTATCATTTATGATGATATCAATGACCATTTTTCCAAATATTTGGTTAATTTTTTTGTGGTTGTTGATTATCAAATGATCATCCACTTTCTTATGATCAATGATCTCAATCACTCTCCATCAGTATTTGAACATTTTGAATTTATTCCACATCAAAATATTTAGTTCCCACTACTATTTTCCTTTCTGGAAACCTAGTATGTGTTATTACAGATGACCTTCACACTTCCCTTTATCTCTTTTCAAGAGGTACTATCGTTAACCTTTTTAAAATTTGGGTTTCCAATAAAAGGATTTTCAATTGTTAAACCCCTGTTTACTAAGAACAAGTTCTAAGTTTGAGGATTACACTTATTTTTGTGGGGTAGAATGTAACACCCCAATATTTTGCAAAATATATTTTTTCATATTAAATTAATCATTTCGATATTTTGTTTTACAAGCAACCTTGATTTTAACTTAAGTTATATGAAACACAATGTTTAAATGAAACGTGACGTACTATTAAAATATTATTATTAATGATTATAGTTATCACCTAGAAAAAATAGAGGGTATGAATATGACTAATTAAATTATCAAAATTAATGGTTTATAGGTGTTTATAAAATGAATAATTTTTTAACCAATTAATAATTAATGAAAATAAAAACTATTCTAATATAAGGGAAATATTTTTCTAAATAAATATTTTTATGAAAAAAACTTATTCTACATCAATAATTTTTAAAATATATTTTTTGAGTTATTTTAATGAAATTAATATATTACATATTAGAATAAAATGTATAATTTTTATCTTATCTATTTTTTATATAGGAGACAAATCTAATTTTACGATTAAAAAAATTATTTCTAAAAAATATGTTTTGTCCCATTCTGCATACATATTTTTAAAATAATTTTTCTAATATTATAAATATAATTGAAAAATATTATATTAATTTTTGAAACCATAGTTTCAAAATTAACATATGTTGAATTTTTGAAAATTTTCTATAAAGATAAATATGTCGATGTATAGTGAAAAAATTAGTTTTTATTAAGAAATTTTAATAACATTAAATAATTTAAAAGCATGAAAATTATTTTAATATATTTATATATTTAATACAAGTTCAATTATATTTCTATTAATACGATTTAATTCATTGGTATTAAATTAATATTTATTTTGTAGATAAAAACTTTTTCAACTTATGAACATTTTCTCTTTAGAAAAGCACATTCTCATCGAGTTTGCTGGATTAATTTTAAAATAAATATCGAACCTTATACGAATAAAATTTTAAAAAATTAATTCCATATTATAAATCTGTATAATTTATATTATATAATAAGTTCAAATTATTTTTTTCCCATAATTAATAGTTAAAACAGTATAAACTATTTACAACAGTTAATGTAAAAATAGGTTTTCTTAGGGGATATACTAAAAGGATAAGGGTTAAAAATGACCCATAACATGTAAAACACCCATTTAATGGGATAATTGTGATATTATATCTTTTCGGTTCGTTAATGGACTATTATTGGGACTTTTTTATGTGAAAAATCCAGGTTCACCTTTTTCTTTTCAAAAATTACAAGTGTGCCCCTCACCTCACTTATAAATTGACACCCCCTCTACTATCCTATTCACATTTCAAAATACATTTTTCGGCCAATACCTAAAAAAATAAATAAATTAATTCAATACTATCATTATATAATCATTATTTTGGTAATAAATCCAATCTATGAATCCTTTTATTGCAAACCAATAGGACTTGTCTGAAGAAGAAGTAACATCCCTAATAGAGAATTTAATTTTATTTCTTCCTCCACATCCATAATTTATTACTAAAACCTGAATGTATAATAAATTTTGTATATTATATAGACTTATATGTTGTTATTTTAACATAACAACCTAAATCCCTCTCCTCTTCCATCAAATGAGTTACAAAATCATCATTCAAGTGTACGACGACTACCGCCTCACGAACCATTTTTTTTTCTTTCCATCACCCCCTCTCACAGATTTTTATAATGATATGATTATACTTCATAAATTATATTTATGGTTTTATTTTTTTAATCATTATATAACATGTTCCTTCTTACTTACCATTTATTGGGAATACAATAATGTTGTATGTGTGTACGACAGACTACCTCCTCGCGAAGTGATGTGATTTGTTCACATTCTACATGAAAGGTAATAAGGGTTATATTAATGAAAATATTTGATTTATATGACAAGAAAATTATTTTATATTTTTCCATATATTATTTAAATTTATTTCTTTCTTTGTTTGTAAAATTGGAAACAACGTTAATGCGTACGTACAACCCACCATCTCAATTATTGTTGTATTTCATTTTTTATGGATAACTCTAAGTTAATATATACTGAATAAATATGCTATTTATTTTATATTTTAATTTTATTTATTTTATTTAATCATGAAAAAATTAAGAGGGCCAGAAATAATAAATCAAAACATCCACAATAAACAAAGAATTTATTTCCTCAAATGTGACTTTAAGATCAAATTGATAATAAATTTGTTATATAAGGTCACAAGTAAATAGTATATGGTAAGATATATATAATTATGTTCATTTAATTGATTTAAAATAAACTTTTATTTTTTATAATGGAGGTTTGAATGTGTGTGATGGAATTCATAATTTAATATAATGTATTTTAGTCTCACTTATATTTTTTGTTAGATACATGCCATTTTCACCATGCGTTTATTTTATATAATGTATATATATATCCTATGAATGTATTTTATGAATATTATACTTAAAATTATTGTGATTTATACATCAATTTTTTTAACTCACTTTCATGAGGCTTATTATTCAATGTTACCAAAAGGGAAAGGGTTTTATGTTATAATCCCATCATTTTTTGGGATTGCTCATTATTATACTTCCAATGGTGAAATCATCTAACCTACCTACCAAGAAACTCATTTATTTTGTTAACCTTTGGATTTTTATATAAAATACATTTTTCCCGTAATTCTCCTCTCTTAATTTACTCAACATAAAAAAAATGATTTTAATGTAAGATGACTTTATTTCACTCTTTGGTCGAAAATCGTTATTTCTTCCATATCCATGTTTTCTAATTTTTTTCCAAAATGGTGGTAAATCATTAAAATTATTTATTAATGAATGTTTTATCCATTTTTGACATTTTTATAATTATTTAGAAATGAATCTTCATTTACTTCTCCAAACAATTCCTCTTTGGATTTTTCTGAAAATGTGAATGTAATATTTATTTTAATATGTATGAAATGAATGGTATTTTCCCCCGTTATGAGCAAATAATTATTTTAATGATTCCATTATAATTTGGACAGATTATTTTAAATGTCAATTATTTAATTTTTTTGGATTCATTAGTTAAAAAAACTGACTTTCATAATGGAATGGATATTTTCCCTAAGAAATTTTTAAATGATTTTTAAATATGACATTAAATGTTTCAATGTTTATTTTCAATGAAAAGAATTTATAAAATGTTTGAAAATGTTTTAATTTTAAACATTTATTTCTAATTAAAATTTATTTTCCTCAATAAAATTTTATGTGACTTTTAAATCTTCATCTATATGTTTCCACGATTATTTTTAATGAAAAATGATTCTAAAACTGTTTTGTGTTTTAAAAACTATTTTTCAAACTGGAAGGTCTATATTCCTCAAGAACATTTCTATGTGATCTTTCAAAACAATTTTCTATATAATATGACATCCTTGATGTTACTAATGATTTATGAGGGATAATATTGAATGATACCATATTTTCTATCGATGTATGGTAAAATTTTACAAAACTCATTTACATTTCAAGTGTTATTCTATGGTGAATTTATGAAATTTTTATGAATTTTTTTCTTTACATGGGTTATGATGTTATGAAATGATTAATGTTTTATGATATCATGCCACAAAAATGTATTATTTTCATTATGTGATGGTGGTTATGTTATAACCAAGGGCATCTGTTATGTTATAACCAAAGACGGGTGTGACCTCTTTCCCCCTCAAACTCTTTGGGTAAATCCTTACATATAGTGAGATAACAATTGAAAAATCATCGATTTTCTTGATCCACTTTGGGAAATAGGTGCCTTCGAATCCACTATGGGAAATTTTTTTATCTTCACCCACCATGGGAAACATGTGAACCATGAACAAAAATGAAAAAAGGTGATAATTTCTGATTTACTATGTTGATGCTCTTGGTATTTAACCTTGACATATGAAATGTTTTTATATATTTATGATGGTACCAATTTTTTTGAAATTATATTATGGTTAATTAATTATTTATAATGATTTATCCCTTTTACTTTCCAAGTTTTCTAAAATGATAAAGTTTTATGCCATAGCTCATGTATATGATCTTTGAAAAGTTGGGTATGAACTTACTTGGTTATGTTCATGATCACATACCCTTATTCTTATCTTATGAATTAATATGATCACAGATTGATGTGTCTTATTTTTACCATTACTGATAATATAAGATAAAACTCTCTTACTTTTCCATCCCAAATTTATAAAGAACGATTATTGTAGGGTATTCCTAAGAGATGAGAAGTTATTTATGGGAGATGTTGAAGATATTTCGTGAAATAAGAATATTGTGCTTCAAGGGTGGATCAAGATCTCTCATTTTCTCGATTCTTAGTATTTCAAGATGTAGTAGGTGGTGATGGAATTTGATCCTATCCCTCTCCTACCGAAGGGGGAGGGACCCCCTTTTCATTGTTTTGGAGCCTGACCCACCTTCTCCCCACTCTTCATCTAGGACTTCCTTCCACGTTTCCCTGAAATTGAACTTTTCCATAAAGTCCTTGATCATCATGTTGGTTTCTATAATATATATATATACACATTTACATATATATATATATATATATATATATATTAGAGTTCTCAGAAGCTTCGAAGCTCATGAACCAGACCTTGGTGGCTTTCTTCAGAAAAACCATCAATCAGTCAACATATTTGATAGGTTAATGTTTGGTTCATGGGGACTAGAGGACCACAAAACTATTAGACTTCTTGATGATCAACGTATTATGGTAAACTTCTCACCAAAGGAAGATTTGATAATTTATTGGTCTAGAGATCCTCGAACATGAAACCATTCACAATTCCACTTATTTTGATGGTTCATGACTTCCATATGAAATGGTGTAATCAGACTATGACTATTTGGGTATGTTTTCCTGGTATTACTCTTCCTTTTCAAAACCACTCAATTATTCAAATTCATTGAAATCTAGTGGGGAGTTTCTTGTACTTGGATAGACTAACCAAATCATTGTTCCATCCCATATCCCCACATATATGTTTGGAAGTCTATGTTTTTAAGCTACCTATTAATTGAATTTGGATTACGGTGGGGGATGAGTTTTAGTGTAAGCCATGGATGACCTTCAAATCTTGTCCGTACTACTTCTTTTGATGTTAATGATTGTGGAATTTATCATCTACTTTGCATCGTATCTAATCCCATTTTCGGAAGACTGTTTTTATAACTTAGTGTGATTTTGGATCACCTGTAGGTCCCTCTTTTGAGAGTTTGGGTGTGGAGGAATTTTGAAATTTACCTCTTAAGAAAGAGAAAGGACCAATGAATTTTTATTATAGGGTCACTGATATTTTTGAGAATTTGAAGCATGAGTTGGGTGCTAACAAGCTGTGAGTGAAGGATTATAAATGGGAAAAAATAATCCATTTGATTTCTGGTCCTACCTTTTTTGATACCAAGATTCTTTGAAGTATGCACAATAAATAGGACTTTTAAATGGTTCTAGTTTTAAGACTGATGAAAAAAATTGGATTCAGAGTCTCACACACCTAATTAACATAGATTTCCGCTATGGTAGTAGGTTTTAGTTATTCATGGATAGGAAATAGATGGAAAGTAGTATGTACCATGTTTGATAAAAATAAAAACCACTTTTCACCCTTGATTTGAAATGAGAAATAAGATATGGACAGTGAAGAGTGGCAAAACAGTTATGACAAGAAGGAAGAAGAAACATGTCGGTTAAAGTTCCAAAGAAGACCATAAGCTTAGTGGCATGGATATTAATTCAAAACAAGCATCAGGTTATGAGAAGAACCCCCATGAGTACACAAATGTCGGAAATTTATTGAAGAAGGGGAAAAAGGGTACCTGTTATCGATAAATATTCCTATTTAAGTGGGCGGATCTATAGGTTCCAAGAACAACAGAAGCGTGGTTGGGACGGAACCCAACATTGATTTTTACCATTACCAATGATTATTCTAGGATCAAAACGACGATGAATGACTGTCTCCATAGAATAGAATCAACGATTTAGATAATGAAGGAAGAGGCCTGAAACCTTTAGATAGGATCTTGGACATCATGTTTACTATTAATTTAATTGATTTCATTAAGAAAAATAATACCTAGATATTTTTTATTTTTCTTCTTTGATGATGTTGATCGCCTAGAATGACCCTTCCATATTATCTCGTTGTGCTTGTGGGGATCTAAACTAGAATCCCTCTAGCAGGATCCAAACGAACTCTGATGGCCTTCGATCGACACCTCTCATTCTCCGGGTGCTAGCGCGTCGTAGAAAGTGCCTTGTGTCGGTCATTCTTGATCACTTGTGCTTTGTCCTTAAAGAAATTCTATCGTTATTGAGACCGGTGGAAACAATATTCAAGAGATAAATTGTTTATCTCAACAATTCTCAATTCACCGAATGTACGATTCAGCGTCGTGTGGTGTCTGAGACAATATGCGTACTTGTCTATTTATATGCATGGAAATTCAGTTACAATATTTAATTGCATAACAAAAATTAAGTTAATTATTGAAATTAGATAAAACCCATGCTCATAATAATAATACCACGTCATTATTTATGGTGCGCCGACTTGAAAAAAACCAAATTATAAATAAAAATTCAAGTCACAAAATAATAGCAGTGTCATTATTATTTTAACTTATGATAAATAGTTAAATAAAATTTTACCATATTGAAAATATTTATTTTACCACCGAGTAGGCCTTGTTCAGCTCCAACTCCACATCCAATAATTGAACACCCATATAAATAAATAAATAATTTATTCTGTTAAATAAATAGTTTATTTACATACCAGTAAATAAATATTTATTAAATATTAAATAAAATAAATATATTTTATTTAATGTATGCGATCATTTTAACATGAATAAAATTTTTCCATGGTCTTGACAATAATATTTATTTCATTAATTAAATTCAAATATAATTTAACCGAGACCACCAAAAACACTTAGTGTGTGACCCTCTAGGATTCTTTTCTCATTGGCATTAGGCAAGCTTTCCTAAAGTCCAAGAGTACTGTCTAGAAATGGGTCAAGGAAGCCCAGAGAAAGAATGTAATGTTGCAACAATGACATCCACATATGAACAACCACTGTGTAATATATTCCCTTTGTCGCAATATATCATCAAGTAAGATTCATGATTGTGTCATGAAATTTGATTCTTGAAACATCATTCTTGGACTACCTAAAATAAACTCATCATTACACCATGGTCATGAAATTTCATGTGATGGTTCTATTTCAATCAATGTTCCGTGATATCAAATCCCATAAATGGAAGGTACAAATCCTTCCACCACTTTTCCATTAATAACATGCCACTCATGACGTTCCCAACATACCCTACTTCCCAACAACTATCTGTGTGACATTTTTGGTCAGTAAATCAAAGAGCACGAGTCGTGTAATATATTAATCATAATATTAAATTCCAAGGATCATTACAGATGCTCACAGATAGAAATATCTGATGACACCAAAACATGCTGAATTCTTACTGGTGGGTTTGTTCTCATAATATCCTTTCTTTGAGATTACCATGTTTTAAGTTCATGAGAGGAAGTCTCATCTTCTTATGAGTACTCACACCTGATGGTCTGCATGATATGTATACCATCATAGTATGTCATCCAACCGTTAAACTACATTTAAGATTTTTGTTATATCATTTCATGGTTCTCATCATTATGGGAAACTTCAATGACCTTATCAATGAAACAAATACTCTAGGATATTATTACATCATAGTCATGTAGAAAAATGAACAACATGTAATAATATTTTTAATATTTAAATACATTAAATTTTCATGTAATCAATGTATAAACAGTTGGTTCTAGGACACCAACTCTTACAAACACCCACTGGGACTATAGCCAACTGCCTATGACTTTTAGTCCTCTAGACCTCACATGGTGATAATGTTTCTGCTAAGTCAAGGCTTTTGTCAATGGGTCCTCCATGCTGTCTTCTATATAAATACTTCTCACTGTAACTTCACCTCTCTTGGAAAAATACCTCAAGAGATAATACTTTTGAAGTATGTGCTTCATCCGCAGACATGAACTTGGATCTTTTTCATGAGCCACCACTGCAGTATTATCACAGTACAATGTGATGGGATCTTTACTGCTATGTATAACATCCCACTCCTGAATGAAGCTTCTCATAAAAAATGCCTCTTTAGCTGCCTTAGAATCTATGATATACTCGGACTCTTCTCTAGAATCTACGAACACACTCTGCTTTGATCTCTTCTAGCTCAATGCACCTCTATTCAATGTGAAGATGTATATTTTTTGTGACTTCATGTCATCTTGATCAGTTTGGAAACTAGAACTTGTATATCCTCTGATGACTAGTTCTTAATATCTTCGATAAACCATGAACATATCCTTAGTATGCCTCAGATACATTAGTATTATCTTTATTTCCATCCAATGGAGGTCACCTGGCTCAGCTTGATATTTTCCTACTTCAGTCATTGCATAGGTGAAATTCAACCTCGTATATAGTATGACATACATGACTAACCGAATCATTGATGTGTATTGATTAATTTTCATTATCTTTCTTTCCTCATGTTCCTGAGGGCACATTTTCTTGGAAAGATGAATGCCTTGTGATGCTAGCAACAATAACCTCTTGGATTTTTCCATACTAAATATCTTCAAAATCTTATCAATGTATGTACTTTGATATAGGCCCCACAATCTCTTGGATATATCATGACAGATCTCGATCCCAAGAATATATGTTTCCTCACCCAAGTCCTTCATGGAGAAGCATTGATTCAACCACGCCTTAACAGACTACAAGACTGGTATCTCGTTTCCAATAAGTAATATGTCATCAACATATACTATTAGGAAAATGACTGCACTCCCACTAAACCGTTTGTAGAAACAACGCTCACATTCATTCTTGATAAAACAAAATTTTGTTATGGCTTCATCAATACAAATGTTTCATGACCTGGATGCTTGCTTTAATCCATAAATGGATTTCTGCAACATGCATACCTTATTGGAATCCCTTAGAGTCATAAACCCTTCAGGTTGTGTCAGGTATATATCTCTCTGAAGGTTCCCATTAAAGAAGCATATTTTGAAATCCATTTTCCATATCTCATAGTCAAGGTATGCGGAAATGGTCAAAATAATTATGAAAGATTTCAGCAATGCAACTAGTGAAAAGGATTCTTCATAGTCAATCCCTTGATGCTGTTTGAACCCTTTTTCAACCATCGTTCCTTATAGGTGTTGACTTGTCCTTCCATGGATAGTTTCATCTTGAATACCCATTTTCAACCAACAATATTAACATTAACTAGAGGATCTACCAATATACAATCCTATTTTTGGTACATGGAATCCATTTCAAAATTCATGTCTTCATTCCACTTGGAAACATCTATGCACTTACTGTTCCTTGTAGTTTAGAGGATCATTATTATCAACTATTAATGATTAACCATCCTTGGTAACTAGAAAACCATACCATTCCGATTTTCTAACCTCTCTTATACTCTTATACAACTCTTGTGTCTCTAGAAGAGTTCTTTCTTCCATGGGGCATTGTGGAATTGTTTTCTATACCAACTCTTGTGTACCTTGAGCCTCAACTTTATTGATGTCTATCTCACTCCAACGTTCTCTTTTTGGATATGTGCTCCCTCTCAAGAAATATGGCGTGTCTTCCCACTATAAATTTTTTGTCTGAGGGGTTTTATAGGTAATATCCCCTTGTTTCCATAGGGTATCCTATAAAGGCACACTTTGTGCCTTGGGGTGAAAGTTTGTTACCTGAAGAGGAATTAACAAACTCATCACTTCCCCACACATGTAAATTCGATAATATGTCTTTCTTTCCACTGCAGAACTCGTATGGAATACCATTTATCGATTTAGTTGGTACTTGGTTTAGTATATGCACTGTTGTTTGTAACGAATATCCCCAACAGGATAATAGAAGACTCACATGACTCATACTTAATCTCACCATGTCTAATAGGGGGAGGTTCCTCCTTTCACTCACACCATTCCACTAGGGAGTGGATGGATGAGTGAGTTGGGATAGGATCCCAACCCTTGAAAGTAATCAATAACACATTGATTAAGATATTCTCCTCCTTGGTCTGAGAATATTTTCTAAATCTTCTTTCCAAGCTGATTCTAATCTTCATTATTGTATTCTTGAAACATATCAAAAGAATCTTACTTATACCTAATTATGTAGATATATTATTATCTATTAAAGTCGTCAGTAAAAGTTATGAAGTATGAGTACCATCCCCTTGATTCAACTGGAAATGGTCCACAAACATTGGTATGAACCAATTGAAGAATTTATTTATCCCTTACACCTTTCCCACTAAATGGGGCTTTGGTCATTTTGACTTGTAAGAATTCATGACATACACTAAGTGGTTTTAGTTCCAAAGAATCTAAATATCCATCTTGATGTAACTTTTTCAAGCATTTCTCATTTAAATGGCCTATACGGTGACGCCAAAGTTGGGTATGGTATGAGTCATGTGAAGTATCTTTGTTATGGATTTCCATTAATCAGTTTGTGTAATCCAACATGTAAATACCATTTTATAAATGTGGCCTACCAAAACAAATGATTTCTTTCTAAAAGAAGAAACATTGACTTCCAAACATGAAAACAAATCTATCTATATATAATCTGGATACAGAAAAAATGTTTTTAGTAAAAGAAGGAACATAATAAAGATAATTTAACTCTAAGATCATCCCAGTTAGAAATTTGAGGTGGTAGTCCCCGATATCTACGTCAGTAACTCTAGTTCTATTGGCTGCTCGTAGATCTACCTCCCATCATTCAATCTTCTGGAATCTACTTGGTTCTTGTATTTTGATAAATATGCAATCACCAAAAGCTGTATCTAATACCCAATTTGTAGAAACAGATAGATTTCATTCAATAACAAATGAACCTGATGCTTTCCCTTGTTTTTTATGATGGGTGCAGTTCTCTTCCAATGTCCCTTCTTACCACATGTGAAACAAAAAACTTCCGGTTCCCTTGCTTCCCCTTTGATCTTCCTTTTCATGGAAGGTCATGAAGATGTGTTGTGCTTAAAGCTCTTCTCCTTCCGTTTCCTATTATTCACCATAAGGACAAAAGGATTTTCGCGCTACATATCTTTTTCCACTTGAAGAATGAGGATAAGAATATCAGATAGATATTTCTCAATATTTTTCATATTGAAATTGACAAAAATGTTATAGAAGCTATGAGGGAGTGATATAAGAATGAGATCGGGGCCCAGTTCTTGGGGTAGTATAAACCCTAGAACTTCTAGGAACTCAACGTATCCAATGATCTTGACTACATGAAGCCCATCTAGGGAAACTTATCCAATATTACACTGAAACAATGCCTTAGAGATCTCAAACCATCCCTATCTTTCTCTCTCCCGGTAAAGACCATGGAGGTGCAAGAGCATGATATAAGCATCCATGTCTTTATGAGACTTAGTGAGCTCACAAGACATTGATGATAGTGTCAAACATTGAAGTTCGAATACCTCGTTCAAATATTTCTCATAGAACAAGAAATAATCATCGCTCACCTCTTTGGTAGGAGGATTAGTTATTTCTAACTCCATCACGTAAGATATCCATTCATGGAGTAGGATAACCCGAAGGCGTTTAAACCATTCCTGGAAGTTACTAAAAGTGATGATGTTGTCTTTTTCCAGAATAGATCGCAGGGATATTGTGGTTGACGAGTTTGTTATTTTTTTATAATTAATAGAGAAGATCATTAATACTTTCTTGATTACACTTTTTATGAAATAATAAATGTTATTAAGTATCCCACTATTTTATTAGGTGCCAATAACCATCACCATTGAAAATGGAATGTCTAGTTTCCATGAAAGTCTGGTGGCAAGGATCCATATTCCCTTTCGCATAACCCCAACAAGGGTTGGTCAAGCTATTATAAGAAATTTAGGTAGGCAGGTCTTCTCCAACAGCGGGCCTGCAGATCCTTGATCTGTTTAGTAGACTCCCCAATCCCGAAATCATGTCTTTGGATTTCCACAACTGTTGCCTCCAATATTACACCAAGTCTAGAAAGGGATACTCCTATTAATGTAATATGGTTATGTAAACCCAAAAACCATTCATAAGGCCTTCCTTTATAAAATTATGTGTCCCAATAGGGGTTGGTCAAACACACAGTTTTAATGAGTTTTTCCCTTAATGATGTAACAGAAGGATTGGTATGACTTAATATTTTATTTGATGGATTTTTATCTCTTATGAGTGAATTTATTATTATCATTATCACATTCATGTTATATTAAGTGGAACATACTTAAGTGAATAACAATGTCTTGATAATATTTAAGCATAAGTCTAGTTTATTTCAGTTCTATATTTAATGCTTGTTTAATTAATTAATTATGTGATCGAGACAACACATCCATAATGATAAACCATGAAACTGACAAGAATAAAATAAATAGAATGATCATCAGTTTTTATAATTGATAGTTTATCTAGTGGTCGATAAAAAAATCAAGAACTAGGGGAGAAACATCTTGAACCATTTGGGTTCATGTTTACAACTTTCCACTAGTCCACCTTTGTATCTCCAAGGATTTTTTTCATCTAGGCTCCAGCTTGAACTGCCTCCACTATCTTGTGAGTTCCATCCGTTACATATGAATTTATTATCTAAAATGAAGGTTTGAGGTAAAAAGGGGGTTTTACATAAAATAAACCTTTTTCACACAGGCCCTATATATTAATGAGGAAACATGGATCGCTTGCCAAAAAATTTAATTTAAAGAAAAAAATTAAAGTAAAACAACCACATAAAAAGGACTTGGTCTAGCTCATGATCATCCAAACAAGCAATGATGTTTACGCATAAATAAAACTATCATTCTATTCTTTAATCATTTTTGTTTAAGATAAATCTTGATCTAATAAATTAATTATCATCATTAATTAATCAATCCATTTATTATGAACCCTTTTTCTGAATTTTCATGAGATTATCATCCATCATAATTTTAAATAAATAAATTCATTTAAAATTATCTTTGTACATAACTTGTACCTTGGATTCAACCTGTTGAATTCATATTCATAACAACCCAATGTGTAGAGATGAACATGACACATATGTTAAACTAAACATATATATATAAAACACCTGTCATGTGTTGTTCCTTAGCTTTATGCCCTCACGATGGTACACGTATCAAGGGTCTGTATAATATAATAATAAATTTTAATAAATCTATGTAATTTAGATAAGTACATGGCATGTAGTTCCAAATATAAAACGTGTACTATTTTTACCGTCCATCTGAATTACACACCCCGGGAAACGACGTGTGAGTGTACATTGGAAATATTCGGAGTACACGACATGTTCAGTGGGCCATACGCAATGTTCTGTCTGCCTTACACGGTTTTCATCCAAGCAGGCCATGTATGGGGTACATGGTCCAACCCTAACCCAAATGTACTACACACCATGTCCAGTGGACTACACATCATGTAATCAAGAAACCATGTGCCAACTGTTCCTTTTCAACACACAGAGTCATTTAAGACTTAGAAAGACTCCAACACATGGCTTGGTTTGGCGCACCAGTCCGATGCATTGAATCTTGACTACACAATGTGTACATCTGAATACACGCCGTGTGTTCTGGTGTTGTACGTTAGGAAGCTTTGGAACCTTTGGATGAGAGCCTCTATTTTATTTTAATCAAAATTAAAAGAAATTATCATTTCTATAAGGTTAATGAGAAACAGAAGAGGAGGAATCGATCTCGAGATTCAGATTTATAGAATGATTAACTTGAATTGAAAAAACTAAATTATTAAATGCGTAAGTCATCAACAAAATATTTAAAAAGTAATAAACTATGATGTAACCTCTTTGATACCACTTTTAGGTTTTGGGCCCATTAGAAGCGTATTGAGGATGGAACGCAACATTGATTTTTACCATTATCAATGATTATTCTAGGATCAATAGGACAATGAATTCCAGTCTCTATAGAATATAAGCAATGATTTAGATAAAGAAGGAAGAGGCCCAAATTCTTTAAGGAGGATCTGGCACATCTTATTTATAATTAATTTAATTAAATTCATAACAAAAAATAATACCTGGATATTTGGTATTTTTCTTCATTGATGATGTTGATCATCCAAAATGACCCTTCTGGATTATCTCATTGGGATTGTAAGGATCCAAACTAGAATCCCTCTTATGGGGATCCACACGTGCTCCGATGGCCTCTGACTAACACCGCTCATTCTCCTGGTGCTAGCATTGTGAAGCAATTGTCTTTTGTCAGTCCTTCTTGATTTCTTGTTCTTACCCCTTGAATAACGTCTGTCATTAGTGAGAGTGGTGGGAAGAGTATTCGGGAGTGAAGTTGTTTAGCTCAACAATTATCAATTCATGGGTTGTACAATTCGATGTTGTGTGGTGTCTAGCGCAATAGGTGTAATATTCTATTTATTTGCATGGAACTTCGGTTATAATATTTAATTTCATAATAGAAATCAAATACATTCATGAACTTAGTGAAAACCCTTGCTCATAATAATAATACCATGTCATTATTTATAGTGTTCCAACTTGCGCAAAATATAATTATAAATAAAATTCCACATCACAAAATAATATCAAGTAATTATTAATTTAACTTGTGAAAACGATTTAAATAATTATTTACCATCTTGAAAATAGTTATTTTACTACTAGAACGACCTTTCTCTTCTTGAAATCCACTTCCATTTTTTGAACACCCAAATAAATAAATAAATAAATTATTCTCTTAAATAAATATTTAATTTTCAAACTAGTAAATAAATATTTATCAAATGTTCATAAAATAAATATATTTAATTTAATTTATGCGATAATTTTAACTTGGATAAAATTTTTCCATGGTCTTGAGAATAATATTTATTTCATTAATTAAATTTAAATATTATTTAACTAAGACCAGAAAAAACACTTAGTGTGTAACCCTCTAGGATTATTTCTCATTGGCATTAGGCAGGCATGCATGAAGTCCAAGAGTACTGTCTAGGAATGGGTCAAGGAACCCAAGATAAGGAACATAATGTTGCAACAACGATATCCACATACGAACGCTCACTGTGTAATATAATCCCCTTTTCACAGTATCTCATCAACCTGGTTTCATGATAGTGTCATCAACTTTTATGCTTGATACGTCGTTCTTTGACTACCTGAAATAAACTCATCATTACACCATGACCATGAAATTTCACGCGATGGTTCTATTTCAATCAAAGGGATGAGATAACAAATTTCATTAATAGAAGGGACAAGTCCTTCCTCTTGTTATATATTAATAACAAGCCACTCGTGATGCACCCAACATACCCTACTTCCCGCCAACTATCTGTGTGATAGTTTATGTCAGTAAATAAAAGTGTGTGAGTTGTGACATGTATTAATGAAAATATTAAAGTTTAATGATCATTACACATGCTTGTTGATAAAAATATCCAATGACACCAAAACATGCAGAATTCCTATTTGTGGGTCTGTTCTCATAATCTTTTGTTTTGGATATTATCAAGTGAGAACTTCATGAGAGGAAGTCTCATCTGCTAACGAGTACTCACACTTGATGGTCTGTATGCTATGTGTCCCATCATAGTATTGAATCTAACCTTAGGACTATATTTAAGATTATGGTTATAGGATTTCAAGGTTCTCATCATATCGGGGAACTTCCATGACCTTATTAAGGAAACAAATACTATATTACATTATTACATCATAGTCATGAATAAGAATGAACAATATGTATTAATATGTATAGTTTTTAAAAACATTAAATATCAATGTAATAAAATTACAACTAGTTGGTTCTAGGAAACCGACTCTTACATGATCATGTCCCACAATGATTATTCTTAATTCCTAAAGAAGTTCAAAAAAAGATCCTTTAGTAAAACAAATAAAAGTTGTTTAGGAATAAAACTAGCCAAGAAAGAAAGTTCTAAACTAGATAATCATAAGATTAAAATGGTGGGGGAGAAAGTTGCAAGTGAGGTCAACAGGGGTTATGAATGTGAAGCTACTAGATTGGTCCAAAAACTTGTGTCTTTTGGAAATCAAGATGTAAAAAGTAGGGGAAATATAATCAGAAAAAGATGGATTTTTGGAGAATACTATAAAATCTAAGGAATAATTTCTTGAAGGATTCTTCTAGATTAATGGGAAAAAGGAGGATTTATATAAAATTTGTGATATAATCCTTCAATGTTTTATCGATGAAGAGAAAATGGTGTGGATTAATAAGTAAGACTGTATTTTGGATCAAGGATTTAATGAAAGGAAGATTATTTTTTTTGGAAAATATAATGATATGGGACATGATGAATAATCACTTCGAAGACCTAATCACTGAGGATCCAGACATCTAGTAAAATACACTTCACTAAGATTTATATGGGTATCTCTTAAAAACAATCTTAGTATCGTCTTTATCATGTTTTGCTCTTTTTGTGTGTAACACACCTCTATTTTTACTAGAATGTTTTCCCACTTTTTCTAAAAAAGTGTTTTAGAAATAAATAAATATTTTTTTTGGAATAATATTGTGTTTCTAGTCTCCAAAGACTATAAACTGTTGTGTTCATTAGGCTAGTATTTATGAAATTTTCTGAATATTTATATAAAATGATGTGATATTTATGAATAAATGACTGGGTTTCTATAGTTGGTGTTAGAGAATAGGTTTATTCAATATTTTTAGATTAGGAATATAATAATTTTAGTAATTTCTTAAGGTATATTCCAATTTATATTTCTAGGGATATGTCTGTGGATATCTGTAATGACAATTCTAAGGATATTTATAATTATAGGAAAATATATTAGAATTCTAGTGAAGGATAAAGCTAGGTGTTTCCAAGAGATTACTTCCTTGTCTGCATAGTACAAGTGGATGTGGATTTGGCAAAGATGTACCTAGAAGTAATAATTCCAAAAAAGGAATATTGATTTGGACTCAATCATTGCATGGTTCACAATAATGATCCTTGTTGTATACCTATTTTGTTACTTCTGGGGGATATACTTTTGAAATTCACTTAGTCTTTATAAAATATCCTGACAGATTTAAATATTGACCATTAATGACCTAGGTTAAGCTTAAGGTATCATAGATTAAAAACAAGGTATCATGAATTAGTCATAATATCTGTGTTTTTTCATGATTATGTGGTTTCCCAATATGAATATTATTACTCACACTATGATTTTTGGTTTCAAAAATGGTAGGAACTAGAATAATATAAATTAGCATTGAATATGATAGACAATATTTTGATGAGAAACCAAATTGGATGATCACTGGAGTGAAGGATGTTTTGATTATGACTAATCAGTTATCATGATATATGAATAAATATTTTTACCTTAACCAATGCTCAGGATCATCAAGAAGAGAATGATAGAGTTATTTGAGAGTTCTTATAGGGGAGACCATGGAAGATAGAATATTTGTTTTCATATATTTCAATAATGTAGGAAGAAATACTCTACAAAATGTATCAAATGAATAAGAATATATTTTATGTGTGGAGAAGAAGGACACATAGTAAGTAATTTATAATGAAAAATGTTATTCTTAGTTAACATAATGGATGATAGTAATGGTTTCCCAAAGGTATCATCAACATTGGAATGCTAAAAATGTGTGAAGTATAGGAATTATAAAAGATCGATGTCCTAGGGGGCATGTTCATGAATAAAATAAAAAATGTTATATGAGTGATGGTTATACTGATGACGATGAAGAGACCAAGAACAACATATGAATGAAAAGAGATACCAAGGAATAAGATGATGAATCCCAGATAATGGTTTAACAATGAAGTAGAAATATTGAAGTTTTTTTGTATTTGAATTAAATAATTATGAAATATATACGTATTTTTTAAAATAAGTTTTTTGTAAAGGATTTGGTAGAATATGTTGAATGGTGATGATGATATAGGAAATTGATTTAATGTCAAAGTAATATTGATGGAAAACACATGATAAAGGTAAAAATAACTCTTAATATGTTCCTGATGTTGAGATAATGATTTTGTGATAAATATATGATTGATATGGATAAAGTAAATTAGATAGTAATGATTACCTTGGAACTAAAAAAATGATTTTTTTAAAAAAAAATTTGCGAAATTTTTTGTATTTTAGAATAATTTTGGATTTAAGGAATATATCCAATAATCAATGTTTTATATAACGAAAAAGAAAGAATTAAATATGTTTGTAGGGTAATTTTTGTTATTACCATGTTTTAATATTATACACGTTGTTTTTATTCACATGTTTGGTATGTGATCATTAAGGGAAACTTTGTATTGTTTTGGGGATTGACGATATATTCAATTTGGAAATTTAGTTACCTTCTTTCCAATGTTTTTGAATTTAATATTTTAGAAGCTTCATAAGTTCTTCCATTTATGAAATGTTTTAAGTTTATCCTTGAATGTGGTTTTATAGATTAATGTATTTCCTCACCATATGAAGATTTATACATATTGAATAACTTGTGATATATATTTTTTATGATTATAATGAGAGATAGAAGTTATTAATTATCATTATCTTATAGATCTTGAGATCCATTAGTGATTATAGCATTAAAAATTCATCTTTAATTCTTAGAGAAAGATATGATGTTGAAATTTATCAAGTCACAACCAAATGATTATATTGTTGTTATGAAATTGAATTAAATCATGTAAGTATATCTTATTTGGAAAATTATTAATCTTTAGGAAAATGATATTGGTATAATATGTTATCCAGTTACCATTATTTCTGATGATATCAATTACCTTTTTCAAAAATATTTGGTTTATGTTTTTTTGGTTTTTCGTTTTCCTATAACCTTTCACTTTCTTGTGATCACTGATCTCTTCCACTCTCCATCATTATTTGGATATTAAAATTTCCTTTAATGTCAAAATCATCACTTAATGCCTATTTTACCCTTTTTGAAAACCTAGTATATTTTATTACAAATTAACATCACACATCACTTTATCTCTTATTAAAATGATGTTACTTATTATGATATGAGTTTTCTACAAAAGGATTTTCTAATTTAAAACCTTTCTTTATCAAGAACAAGTTAAAATTAAGAGAAAAAAATTTATTTATGGGGGGTAGAATGTGACACACAATTATTTTTTGGAATTTTTATTTAAAATAATGTTTTTCCTTTTTAAAATTTTATGTTACAACCAATGTTATGTTTATATTGTGTTATACACAACACTAATTTTACATGAAACATGACATACTATTAAAATATTATCATTTATTATGATAGTTATCGTCTAGTCGATTCCATGGAGGGTATGGATAGGATTAAATAAATTATGAAAATATATGGTTTGAAAATGTGTATAAAGTTAATTAATTGGTGAAAAATTAATTAAAATAAAAAAACGATTTGAAAATAATGGAATTTTTTCCTCAAAAACTATTTTTATGCATAATTTTTTTTCCTAAATAAATTAAAAAAATAATTTTTTTGTGAATTCTATTAGGTAAATTTATATATTATATATTAATCCAAATATTTAATATTTAACTTTTATTTTGTAGACAATAAATAAGAAAAAAAATGCAATTTTACTCTTAAAAACTATATTAGTCTAAAAATATGTTTTATCCCTTTTATGGACATATTTAAAAAAAATATTTTGTTACACTTTTAGAATATGTATTTGAAAAAAAATATATTAATTTTTCAAATAATCAATACAAAATTATCTTACGGTGAATTTTTTATAATTTTTTAAGAATGCACTTTTTTCGACGAATACTGAAGAATTATTGTTTTTATTAGAAAGTTTCATTTCCATTAAAGCATTTAATTTTATTAATATGGTATTAAATTTATTATTACTTCAATTATATATTTATTAATTCAATTATTGTCATTATAATTAAATAAATATCAAATTTTGATATAGAATCTTCTTAAACAATCGAATATTTTGTCTTTGGAAAACCGCTTTCTAATCATGTCTTCCAAATTAAATTTAAATTTAAATTTTATAATTATGTGAATATAATTTGTAATAATTTATATGATATTTAAAAAAAATTATTTATTATTTGATATGGTAAACATAATTTTTTACTATATTGAACAATAATAATATTAAAACATATTTAACATAGTTATCAGTAAAATGGATTTACCGAGGGGTTAAACAAAAATGAAAATGTTTAAAAATTACCCAAAACAAGTAATAAATCCATTTATGGACATATTTAGACCATATTACATCATTTTCCAATAATGGACCATTTTTTCCTTGTTTCATGTGAAACAGTTGGTTATACCTTTTTCACTTCAAAAATTACAAGGGTGTTATTCACCTCACATATAAATAGCCACCCCTCTCCTCTTCTATTCACACATCCAAAACCCTTATTTTAGAAAATTAGTCCAAAATTAACTTTATCAATTCCCTACTATAATCATAAAATTCATATTTTGGTAATAATTCCAACCTACGATGCCTTTTGCTGCAAACCAAGAGAAGTTGTTAGAAGATGAGGTAACATCCCCAATAATGTGTTATATTTTATCCCTTCATAAAAATCCTTAAATTCTTTTTTATACATGATTATATTATAAAAATATATATTAAATATAATTATATGTTATTAGGTTAGTATAATTACCTAAATCATTCTTGTCTTCCATGATATGGTAACAAAATCATCACTTCTATGTATGACAGACTATCGCCTCACAAACTGATGTTATTCATCTTCCATTACCACCTCTAATGTATTGATATATTTATAGATTTATTTTTTATATATTATATTTATGATATTATTATTCTTTTTTAATCATTATATCAAATGTTTTTTCTTCCCTTCCATTCTATAAGAATACAATAACATTGTTCGTGTGTGTGGTGGACTACCACCCTACAAAGTGATGTGATTTGTTCAAAATTTACATGGATGGTGATAATGATGAATTTAATGAAAATAATATATATATATATATAACATAAAAATTATCATTGGTGGTAATATTTTATTTAACATTCTTTTTTCTTTCCATCTGGTAAATTGAAATATGATTCATGCGTGCGTAGAGCCTATCGACTCCATGGATGGTGTATTTCATTTTCTATCTATAAATTTCATGGATCACTATATATATTTAATTATATATCATACTTACATTATTTTAAATATTTATTACATTATTGAATCATTATAAAACTAATAGGACTAAAAATAACTAATCCAAACATTCATGAAATAGAAAGTAGTTATTGCAAGAAACATACTTTTACATGAAATTGTTATTAAACGGGTAATAAAAGGACATAAGTTAATAAAAAATGATTAGATATATATAATTATGGTTTCTTAATTTATTTATAATAAACTTATATTTATCATAAAGGATTTTTGATTGTGTATAAATGATGTCGAGACTTAGGGAATGAGATTTCTATGTAACTTTTATTTTCCGTGAGAGACATTCCATATTCACCATGTGTCTCTTTTATGTGGAAAATTTACTACCCATGTATGTATTTTAGGATGATTCTACTAATAATTATTGGGATTTAAAAATCAATTTATGGAAATCTCTTTCACGTGGCTTTTGATTCAAAGTTATCAAACTGGTAAGGGTTTTATGTTACAACATCATAGTTTATTGGGATTCTCATGATCATGCTTCAAATGATGAAATAATATGATCTATATCATAATAATTGAATTTATTTTATTATATCTTGGTTATTTATATAGAATACATGTTTTCCATAAATTTTCTAATATTCATCTACTAAATATTCAAAAATAATGTTTCTAATGTAAACCAGGTGTATTTCTCTCTTCGGCTGATAATTTTTTTCCTTCCATATCCATGTTTCAAAATGGTTTTGAAAAACGTTTCATAATAATCCAAATGATCTATTAAAAAAAATTGATCGATTTTTTACTTTTTTCAATTTTTTGAAAGGAATATTCATGTCTTTTTCCAAACAATTCATGTTTATATTTTTCTGAAAATGTGAAAGTAATCACTGTTTGAATGTGTAATTCATGAATGATATTTTCCATTATCATGACCAAATAAATGTTTTAAATATTACTCTATATGTTTCAATGTTTATTCTCAATGAAATGTTTTATGATTTTTTTCATTTTAAAAAAATTATTTTCAGAATTGAGAACATATTTTCCTCAACAAATGATTTAAATGATTCTTAAATATTCCTTTATAAGTTTAAATGTTTATTTTATAAGAAAATGATATCCAAAATTATTTAGGATTATTCAGCTTTAAAAATATATTTTAAAATAAAATATATTTTCTTTAATATATGTTTTAAAATAATTTTATTTTTTCTCTTTCTAAGGTTATTTTTAAGTAAAATGAATTTGAAAATGTTTTGTGTTTTAAATTTTTTGTTTTAAAGTGGAAAGGATATATTACACTCGAAATATTCCATGTTATCTTTGAAAATAATTTTACTTCTAAGATGAAAGTATTTTTTTAATTATACATTAATGGGGATAATATTTAATGTTATAATCCTTATTATTTCTATAGATGGTTAAGGTTTATGTTGATGGAATTTTTTTGAAAACCATTTAATTTTCAGGAGTTATGCTATGGTGAGTTCATGAAATGATTATAAAACCTTTTTTATTTACACTGGTTAGGATGTGATTAGATGATGAAATATTTATAATATTTTGTAACACATATGTATGATTTTAATTATGTAATGGTGGATATTTTATAACCAAGGATGATGGTTATATTATAACCAAAGATTTGTGGGACCCATATCTCACGCTAATGTATTAGGTAATTATTTATATCTCAAGATATGATAATGGGAAACAATTTGATGGGCATGATCCACTATGGGAAACATATGTGTCTTGATCCATAATGGGAAATAGGTGTGTCTTGATACACTATGGGAAACATGTCCATCCTAATACACAATGGGAAACATGTGATATGTTATGATCCAATATATTAATGGTCTTGGCAGTTACCTTAACATATTAAATTGTATTTCTATATTTATGATTCTCCCAATGTTTTTTGAAAATATCCTATGGTTCAATAATTGTTTATAATGATTTATCACTCTTATGATACATTTTTTTAAATGGTAATGTTTTATTACATGAATATTGTTTATGATCTATTAATGGATGGGTTTTAAATTCCTATGTTTTGTTCATGATCAGATACCCTTGTGATTATCTTATGCATTCATATGATCATATATTAGTATCTCATATGTTTAACCTTAATGAGAATTTAAACTCACCCTTTCTTATGTTTCCTTTATCATGTTATGATTAAAGTTTTATGTAGGTTATTCCTAAGATGAGTACTTTATTAGAGTATTTGTGTGGGATATTTTGAAGATATTTCTAGAAATAAAAAGAATGAATTTCTAGTCTCTCAATAGACAAAACTATTACTATAATCACACATGTGTTTATAAAATTAATTAAATATTCATATAGACATATGTGATATTGATGTATAAAATATTGGGTCTCAAAAGTCTTATAATGATGATGGAAAATGTTTTGACTTATAGATTGAGGTTATATTCAGAAAAATATAGATTTTTTTCTTTCACTGTGCATGATTTTCTTGAAGCTATGGAGTTATTATCCATAAAAATTGAATATAAAAATAATTATAACCTAGAGATATATTTTTAAATCCTATCATGGTAAAGTAGACCTTGTATTATGGGAAAATGTGTTAAAGGTAGGTTGATTACAGTGTCCTCAAGTGAATAAAAATAACCATGGATAAAGGAAAAGGCATAGAAGCATGGTCATTATCTATGAGGTCGAGGAAATAATTATTGTTGTGGTGGAAACAATCACTCTTTTATTATTCTGGTTCTGGTTTGGATCATTATTTTTCATCCAAATGAGGGAAATAACTGTCTTTTTTGGCCCCATATTTCTGTTTTTTTACTATTTTCCATTTTTTAATAAATCGATTGGGCCCCCATTCACCATACAAGTAATGTTGTTTTTATTACTATTATTTTAATCAATATTAATACTTTTATTACTATAAAATTATTTTATTATATTCACTATTATGGTAATAATTTTTATCCTTAAAAATGTAATTTTATGGTTGGAAAAAGGGCTTTTCATATTAATATTAAAATTTGAATTTTTATGAATTATTTATAGAAAATGGAATGTTATGTGAGTAAATTAGTATTATTAAAACCACATGGGAAGCCTATGTAATTGGGTAGGACACTAGATTAAGATTATTTCCACCATTAGATTGGTTGGTGATGTATATGTGATACCCCACTAGTTAGTGATGTGACACTCCTTCTGTAACATCCCCTAATGATAAAGGGTTAAATGACTAAATGATATGACTCATGTCAACAAGGTTCACCTTCCTTTTCAGGAGCCTGTCTGATTAGAACTCCACAGTTAAGCGTGCTTGGCCTGGAGTAGTGATCAGGATGGGTGGCCTTCTGGGAAGTTTCCCTGGGTGTGTGTGAGTGAGGACAAAGCACACTGGAAAGGACATGTGTTGGCCTGTGGGGACTGTCATTAGTTAGATGACCCGTTTGGGTATGTGGGTGGACCCTAGAGTGGGCCCCACGTTTCTGCGGGGCAACTGGTGGTACTTGGTAGGCCAGGACCCCACAACAATGTTAAGGCGAGGTGTCTGTGCTGTGATCGGGACTCGGTTGTCACATTTGGTATCAGAGGAGGAACCCAACCGTAAGTGCAGTGCACTGCCTAGGTTGAGATGTAGGGCCCACAATGAGGGTCTTGTGCTCTAAAGGGGGTGTGATTGTAACATCCCCTAATGATAAAGGGTTAAATGACTAAATGATATGACTCATGTCAACACGGTGCACCTTCCTTTTCAGGAGCCTGTCTGATTAGAACTCCATAGTTAAGCGTGCTTGACCTGGAGTAGTGATCAGGATGGGTGACCTTTTGGGAAGTTTCTCTGGGTGTGTGTGAGTGAGGACAAAGCACACTAGAAAGGACATGTGTTGGCCTGTGGGGACTGTCATTAGTCAGATGACCTGTTCGGGCATGTGGGTGGACCCTAGGGTGGGCCCCATGTGTCTGTGGGGAAACTGGTGGTACATGGTAGGCCAGGACCCAACACCAATGTTAAGGCGGGGTGTCTGTGCTGTGACCGGGACCCGGTTGTCACACCTTGTTAATGAGAGAATGTTTTTTGGGTTATCTATGAATTTTTTTGTGTATAATGTAATATAGTATAATTCAACACACATTTATTTATGAAACAAATAATACTAATAAACACTAGTTCATTACATTGTATATGTTATACAAGTCCCATGAGAATAGTATTATCCATTGGGGTTATATCATATAAAATAGGCCCAAAATAAAAATTGTAAAGGCTAGATCCCCAACCTATCTTGTTTCCCATCTTGAAGCTATCTTTTGAATCTTACCAAGATCCACCAGCTCAATCTTCTAAAGAATCATGGACTTATCCCTTACTCGGGTCACAAAACATGAAGTCTCCTATGATTTTAAGGCTCCCATGCAGGGTGTGAGTAAAAATTACCATTCCACCTACAACATTTTCCTTATAAAATCTATTATATATATAATATGATCTATATAAAGGGATAAAAGAGTAAAAAATAATAAATTTAATGTTTTCACAGAAAGGAGTGCTCCCAAAAAACCATGTGTAACAATACCTACTTTTACTATTGACAAAATGGGACGATAAAGCCATGGTATGAACACACTACTTGAGGATGAATAATACACCACTCTTTATAAAGAAACTGAGTGTGAATGTGTTATCACAATCATATATTCTAGGTGAATGATGCATCACTACCACTTCCCCTATAGGTGATTGATTTGTCACCCAATCAATATCAGAGTAATGTGATTCATCATCGCTTAATGTGGAATTACCAATCTTGGGTAGAAGGTATGAAACCATTTTCAAACTCAGGTGTTTTCTATAACACTATCCCATAGCTCAGATGGTTGAGGTACCACAAAAAAAAATCACATCTAGGTTGATTGTATACAACTGATATCACTCTTATGGTGGATGCCATACCAACATCCCATGTCACTTGTTGGATGATACACCATCAAGAAACCCACGAATTTGGATGATATACCAAAAATTCAACATCCATAGGTAGGTGATTCAGTATTAAAACTATTCTCTAGGTGGATACAATATTATCAGCATCAAACATCTTTTGGTTGGTACACCAACAGTATCAAATCTAAAGTGGATGGTATACCATTGGAAAAGGTTCTAAAGTGGAAAATGCACTATCCGGATGACTATTAAGAGTATATCGTTATCCATCAATGTGAAACTTCATGTGTATTATATAATAATTTTACGACATCCCAATGTGAATGTGGTTCCACTAGTCAATTGGCCACTAGGTGAATGATGGATCGACCACCCTATTTAGGTGGATGAGATACTTTGAAACTTCTCAAAGTGGTTATTATACCACTAATACACCAAGGGTTGATGTTATACCCCAAGATAATTACTTTATATGGATTAGGAACAACCATATACCACACAATGAAAAATATGAATGATATATCTTTTAAATTTAGTTGAAGTAATTTATAATTATCAAATATGTATACGGTTGTGCTATAATGCTACCCATCTATCAAAAATATTCATTTCAAGTTCATTCCACCATTATCCTATCTCATATTTAATATAAACCTCAGCATAGAAAACCCTAGTTCACTACAATGGTATCCTAGAGTCTTTTCTCCATTATTTTCACCCATAATGAGTCTAAAGTTATGGTTTCATAAATCAATTCCCTTAAATGATTATCATCATCCACCATTTGTTCCAATTAATACCTCAAACATATGACTCAAAGACTACCAAGTTACAATTACACGAAAACAATATTAATCAATTCAATTTAGTTATAAGGAATAAGAAATAAATATTTATTTCATATATTTCATATGATAATTGAATTCAGAGTAAAAATCATTTTGAAGAAATAAACACCTACATGGGATTATTAGGGTCCTCATTGAATACCTCTTGATGATTCAACATTAGTTGAAAGAAATTAATAAATTCAAAAAAATAACAAAATTTAGGAATATTCATCATTACATGGTGAAATAATGAGGCAACCCAATAATTTAAGAAAGATGATAGGTATAATTACCCAGGGGAATCCCCTATACCAAAAGAAAACATGATTAAATCCTGAATTATGAATAACTGGCCTTGGAAGAGGGAGTAACCATGTAAGAATTGAGAGAGAATTAAAGGGGGAGTTTGAAATACCTTCTGAGAAAAAATAGGGGAAAACCCCATTTAAAATATATTTTAATTAATTTCATAATTATTAATAAAATATTAAAAATACCCAGATGTACCACCAAATCTTTAGTGGCCAATAAATGGAATAGTACCACTAAAAATTTGGAAGATTCCCACTAGGGTTTATGTGGGGAATATTATCTTAAGAATATTCCTCCACCATGTTGTCATTTTCTCATAACTTGAGCCTAGAACCTTTCTATCCTTCCATTTAAGTCATATTAGAGGAACTATATTTCCTTATAGAATCTTCTCTCTTGGATACTTTATGAATACCTATCGCTCCTTGATTAATACATCCATCTCCAACTCAACCTCATCATTATTGGTCACTAGAGATGGGTTAAGATGATATATATGAATTTAAAATACATGTAATAAATCATGAATATAAATACATTATTGATGAAGTTTGAACTGATATCATTTAGTATTAATCCTCTCAAAAACCATAAATAACCCCTGAACCTGGGTGCCACTTTTCCCTTCCTTTAAAGCCACTTATTTTCCAACCATTGTAATAACCATAGAAATACCCTATCACCCACCTTAAACAATAGATGATTTTGTATATGATTGTAATATGATATCATTATGCTCTGTGTGATCACTAACCACTTCCTAAATAGTTGAATATTCCCCAACATCTCATGTTTGAGAGTTGACCCTATAACTGTTAACTCCCTAGCATCTATCAAAGATATAGGTGATCAAAACAACATACTATTTAAATTATCAAAATCATATATCTAAATTAATACTCAATATATATTATTTCATGAAAAATATTCTGTTTTGAGATGGCTCTCTAATAAATTTCCAAAATGTAGAACACAAGGAAACAATCTGTCCTCTAACTACCCAGTAGAACCACCAAATATACAATTGATCTTTTGATGTTAATAAGTTATCATATAAACCTATGTATCATGAAACTTCCATAAAACTTACTAAAATAATGTTTTAAAATTATCATCTCAATTATATACAATTCTCCTAGGCACCCTATTCAATTGAACTATATTCCTAACATAAATCCTACCTAACTGATTAATGTAAAAGATCTACATGATTGGTAAAAAATAAAAAAATATCATTAAAAATGAATGATTACTTGTACTCCATCACTTACACAAAACTCCCTAAAAAATCCCTTTATTAAAACCATGTCTACATATGCCACCTATTTTTAGTAATGGTATGTGATGGAAGAATACATATAGGCTGATGATGCTCATATATTACGTTTTAACAAGTAAAGAATATCAAAATAAACCTCACTATGTTGTTTTTCATCCCAAACCACCGTTACTATATTATAATTTCATGATTCATATTGGAAATCCCTAGATGAAAAGATAATCTTGAGGTAGGTGAATCTAATATCATCTCATTATATAAGCTCATATAAAACACCACATGACCCCATATATTAATGACCACATCAAAATTTGGGGACCAATTAGGTGGAGGATCCATATTGTATATATTATTTTCATCATAAAGTAGTCTGATTCAGTTTACTAAATCTCCAAAAACCTATCTAGAAGTGAGGAGGTAATACGCAAGGATATAAAGGTATCTTTTCATTGAAACTCTTGAATATCAAGGTTTATATCAATGAGGAGGCTTATTGTCTATTAATATTTATAAAACATTTACACCAATTACACCTAATTATTTCTATTAAAACATATTCCCTGATATTATCCTTACCAAATGTACATGACATATCAAAATCAAATGAGTTTAGGCACTCAACCCACCTCATCTGTCAAAAGGTGTTGCTATTTTTGAAAAAGACACACCCAATGATCTTGTGGTCACTATATGCCACAAACATTGGACCCATAGGTATGTTACACTAAAATATATGTCAATACACCACCACCACTTTTTCTACATAATTTTCCTGGTGGTTCCTCTATTTTTTTCCTTGTTAGCTAGACCCATAAATGAACACTTTCCTATATGGCATCAGAAAATACCCAAGACCAAACCTTGAAGCATCAAAATACAATGTATACCTCTTACCAAGCTTAGATAAGTTCTGGATAGAAGTAGAAATCAACCAAATTTTAGTCCACTAATTTTAACTCTCACGAACATTAAATTGTTGTAATATAGACCACTTCTTTTTTAGGGATATAATTAACACTTTTATCAAGAGAAGTTTTGAATGAACCACTAGTAGTAACAACTAAACCTAGGAAACTATGACTTTTTAGATATATTATTATGAAAACCCTAGGAAAATAGAACCTAATCCTTTTTTTTGCAATATTGATATACCTACCATAGATATCATGTTCCCTAAGAATTACACCTCAGTGATCGAGAATTAACACTTTGAGAGATTGGTATATAGTGGATACCTCTTTATTAGAAGTAGGCTATTTTTCTAAATTATATAATACTACTTTTTTCATATATTTTGATTGTGTTAAGTGTATTTTTGGAGTTTTATCTTGATTAGGTGAGATTTTACCCTATTTATAGTGCACATACTCAAAGGAGGTAGTTATGAGATGAACGTTTATCTGGTGGTGTTTTGATATATCATCTACATAGGCTACGGTGATCATAAGAATATATATCCAATACTTTGAAAGGATTATTTATGATGTAAAAAGTTCTTTCAATATCAATCCAATTACTAGATGAAGTTCTCTTTATCCTTAGCATCCCTTACAATTGGTCTCAAAGGGTGGTTCTACTTCACTCAATATATTTAGGTTTCTTCTATCCTTGTCTTGTAAGATGTTTGAATTTAGTTGGTTTTTATATTACAAGTGAAATTACATTCTAAAAATGTAAAGTTCATATTGAAGAGTTCTATGGTATGAACATTCCCTTTTAGAGGATGAAAATAGAGGATCTTATGATATTGAAATATTTGGATGACCATTGTTAGATAAATGTTTTGATATAGAATATGAGAAGTAATGTGAGAAGTTGGATTGGAGGTGTTTAGAATTTATAAGGATATCTCTTTCTTAGAGTGTTGTAAAATTTATAAAATCATTTGATGACATGTGTTATAAGCCAGTGACTCTCAATAATGTTTTTCTTTTGTGAATAATGTTCATCTTGTGTTTATTAGATGGAATACCTAAAATATATCATCTAAATAATTTGAATATGATTCAAGGGTAGATCAAATTTGTGAAAGTTACTTTCATTGATGATGTATGGGGTTTTTTTATATTTTAACTTCTTAAAATCTAGGAATCCATAGATTCAAGAGTGAGAAACTCTACTGTTAATAAATAACTTGGGTTTGATTATATTCAAAACATGATCTTGAATGAGGAGATGATCACCTAAATGAAGGGACTATCAGAAAAAGTATTCAGAAGATAATTTCTAGAGAATAATTTGAGGTAAATCAGTAGGTATAGGTCCTACATGTTTTCTTAATGGGGAGAAGGGTCATATCAAGAAGGATTATACGAATAAAATAGAGGCTTTAAATTCTAAATAGAAAAACTATATCAGTGAAAACAATAGAGGAACTAATTTTTTACTATGTATAAAAATTTCATAAAGGGTCATGGGTCATTGACTCATGTGCATCATTTCAGTAAATTTGTGAGTGAGGGTTCACGGTAGATATGTAATAGTAATATGGGGAAGAGTATATCTGGCATACGATGAAGCTATGAAAATATCTAGAAAATGATATGTTAATATTCAAATGGAAAATAGAAGTTCCTTGAGACTAAAAGAGGTTTGTAAAATTCAGTGTCTTTGAAATAAAATCATCTCGCTTAAATAAATTGATGATGTTGGTTTTAAAGGAAATTTTATAATAGAGTTTGCAAAATATCCAGAGTCCCCATGGTGGTTGATCGTGGAATAATTAATGGAATATTTCACTTTACCAGATGCAATTATGACTTTTTCATTATTAAAAACACTTCATTATATGGTCCAGAAGTTTCACACTATAGGTTTGGTCACCTTTGTGAATATAATTTGAATGTTCTAGTGAAAAATGGTATAGTGATACTTGATCACAAAGACCTTGGAAGTTTGGAGAGTTGCATGATAGGTAAATAGAAGATAATTTCCTTTTAACTTGGATGGTATAGATCTAAGGAATAAAAATCAATAACTTGTTAATTCCAATGTCTATAGATCTATCCTTGTTCACTCCAATGGAGGATCACTGTACATTGTGACATTCATTGATGACTCCACCTGAAAGGTCCGGTGTTATATCTAGAAGAATAAATTTTATGTTTTTAGGTGTTTATTCAGAAAAAGATTTTAAATTATATACAATGTGAATGAAATTTGAAGAGTATTAGGACCGATAATACTATAGAGTACACTAGACACAACTTTTATAACTTTTTATGGAGGAAGGGTATCAGTAATGAAAATATTATTCCAGTAAATCCAAAATAAAATATAGTATATGAAAGGACGAATCAAACATTGTATGTGAAATCCATGTGCATGTGGATTCACTTCGGAATTCCTAAGGTAATATCAGAATAATCAATTAATACAAAAATTTATTTGGGGAATAGAAGTCTGACATCTGCTATGGGATAAGAAAATATGAAATAAATTTGGTCTATTAAGAGACCTTATTTTAACCATATGAATATATTTATAATTACCATATATGTTCACATCTATGGTATTGAAAGAGATATGTTTCAAGTGGGAATCCAATGTGTGCTTTCATATTATATATGATTATGAGAACACTAGATACCATATGTGGGATGATAAAAAAACAAATCATCAAGAGTAGAGATGTTGTTTTAATTGAAGAAATTATATTGAAATATCAATCTTGACTGGGAAGGAAGATGCGGTTATATCAACTATTGGAGCCCAGGAGTATCAGACATATGTTACTGGATATATTCTATTTCTGAAGGATTTAGGATATACATTAAACGTTGGTGCTCCATCAATCAGTCTAATGGGTAGAGAATACCTGGAAACACATATTTTCTGGATGGTGAATGTTTGGATAAGAATTTACCATATAGAAAAAGTTCAAATAGAATCCTACCAGATAAAAAGGTTCCACCATCATAACATGAGGTTTTGTTGAGAAGATCAATTCATATCTGAAAACTTGCTTAGTGGCTTAGGGATGATAAGAACTTTCTACATCTAATGGATATAAGAGAACTAAAATGGCCGGAAGAAGTAACTAACCTTAGAGACATAAAATAGTGGGATTCATCCATGGTATATATATAAATTCCTTAAATCTCAATAATATGTGGGATTTGTCTGAATTACAGAATAGAAAATGATCTCTAGAAAAAAAATAAGGGCTTATTTTGAAAGAAGAGGTTAAATAAAGTAATATATACATTTAAATACTATTGTTGAAGGGTTTCAAAAAAAAAAATAAGTTTTTACTTTTTCTGAAAAAATTTCAACACTGGTAAAGTACACAACCATTTGAGTAGTTATCGACATTATTTCATTTGATGATCTATACATTGAGTATATATATGTATATACCACTGTTCTTCATATGTATTTATAGGAATAAATTTACATGAAACAAAACAAGGGTTAGAGAGAAAAACAAATATTTAATATTTTTTACTAGTTGAAACAAATTCTTTATGGGTTTAAGAAAGCTTTATGATAGTGGAATCTTATGTTCGACACTTTTATGCTTGAGGATGTTTTTAGTCAATGTGATTATGATCATTCTTAATAATAGAAGTAGTTGGATGATGTAATATATACCAAACTATTATTTTATTTTCATGTTATGTTGATTTTAGGTCCAAAGATTCATTATATTAAGTAACTGAAGAGGATGTTGTCTCGAAGGTTTGAGATAAAGAACCTTAGACAATACAAGAAAAATATGGGGTGATAATCAAGGGGGTTAGAAAAACCAACTCTATATCCTTATACCAAAAGTAATATATTAGGATTTTCATCGAGAGGTTTAGATTTCATATTTGTAAACCAGTCTCAACCCCCCTCATCATACACTTCAAACATTATAAAGAACTTTCACTATCAAAAGATTAATAAGGTCATTACCCAGAAAAGCTTCCTTTTTATTCTGTTATTTGAAATTTGATGTATGCGATGGAATACACCTGACCATAAATTAATTTTGTAGTGAGAGTTTTAATTCACCTCATATATAATTATAGAAGAAAAAATTAAGATATAATAAAATGTATGATTCAATAATTGATAGGATTAGAATATAAAACTTTATTTTTAAAATATGATGTTTAATTAAAGGGGTTTGTTGATGAAAACTTTTTTGGAGATATAGATTCTAGGAAAAGTAAAATAGGTTTTTTGTTTAATTTTAGTAGAACCAAGGTTAATTTTATATCTCGTTTTTATAATTTTTTTACTTTATCTACTATGAAATAAGAATATGTCTTTAATAATGAATTTGAGAATGAGTTGATATGGTTGATTTCATTGTTAAAGGAACACTGAAAAATAATGGATATAGGAATGTTATTTTATGATAGCCAAAGTTCCATCCATCTTTTATAAAATACATTTTTTCATGCAAGGATAAAAAAAATTGTCTTAAAATATCACTTTATGTGAATTGTGATGGAATATAAGGTGTTTTATATGTAGAATGTTACTAGAAACTAAGATCCAACTAATATGATACAAATGTGGTAGTCCATGAAAGTATGAGGAAGAATTGGGCCTTATTTAGGCTTGGATGATCAAATATATAAGAGAAAACTATATGCAATGAACAGAGGATGAGCTCGAAAGGAGAGTTAAAGAAGGATGAAATTTTGAAGAAAATCTTCAAGTGAGAGAAACCACTATCAAGTGATTTTTTTCTAATGATATCCATCTGGAAAAGTCTATCTGATGGAGATAAAAAATATTCAAAAAACCTAATATGAAGACCCTATTTATCAGGGAAATGAATACTATTGGCATATTTATCAACAAAATGGAATCACCATGTACTCATATTGACTACTTTTTCTCCCAAGAGTAGTACCTTGAATATTAGAATGCCTCACCCTCAACAAATCATAACAAAGCCTCAAATTAATCTTGTAGAACCATTTTACTTCTATAATCATATCAAATAGGTCATTAAAATGTGTAATGGGATACTTGTTATTTTTTGTCACATGGTTTGGATGTCGATAATCCACATATAAACACAAAATTATGTCATACTTCTTGGTGAAAAATATAGAATCACCCTAAGGGGATGTGCTTGAGTTAATAAACAATTTCACCACAAAATCCACTAACTAAGACTTTATCTCCCACATATCATTATGTTCCATATTATACGGTTGAATAGATATTGGATCTATACCTTACATAAGATCATTTGTAAACTTGATGCCATGAAAAGGTGGAAATCGTGAGAAATCCATTGAAAAAAATATTAGAATTGATCAAAGTTAAGAGGGAAATATTTCTTGACACATATACTTAACTCCCAAAGAAAAACTATCTAAGTACTCTATGATCACCCGTAATTATTGATTGATGGGTCTTAAATGGTCAGTCTACAAATCTCACTCACCGACGTAGGTATAAAAATTATGCTTCACATAAGTGAATTATACCAATTGATGAAAACAATTTATGTGTGTTTAATTACAATTCAAAAAATATATCCCTATGATCACCTCAAAAATAAACATATAAAACATAAATAAATCATAGAATAAGATATGACCATTTAGCATGATAGAAACCTAATGAAACATTATGATACCATCTGATTTTACCCATATGGGTGTATCAATAGATATCCCCATACATTTATTATATGATAACCCAAGATCACTGAACAACTTATCAGATACAAAATAGTGTGATAAACTCATATTAAGTAAAGAAAAATTTAGTTTTAATTCCACAAGAATCATACCTTAAATTATAGATTGATATCTATCCAGCATGGATAGTGTATGTGTAATAGTGTGAAGTCAACCTCAAACCTATCCTTGAGCTCCTATCACATAAATCCATTAATGGGTTTCACTCTACTGGATCATATACCATTGAATACGGGATTTATTACCTCTTTAATAACTATAATATACAAAGAATCCTCAAATAAAAAACTACTACTACACCTCTATCTAAGATATTGACCCTTGGGTTTGACTAGATCCACACTTGTTAGTTTTCTATGGTGTTATGACACAATTTGTCTGTAGATTACCTAAATATATTTTAGAGTGGAACTTTTTGGAAGTATGCCAGAATCAAGATAAATATGTCCCTACTGGCAACATGGATAAGATTCAATCAAGGCTATGCCTCTCTAAGGAAGTGATGAACCACTGTACTGAATATTATGCCTATCATTTCCCTATAAAGACTACTCGAAACTCAACTTACCAGTATCCAATGACCTACTCCGGGACCAAGAAAAATAATATTGATACCTAGATGATATACCCTTGGTTTATGAACATCTCCATTGTAAATTCCAAATTCATGACCTATAAAAAGGATTTTAATAAAAATATATTCACCTAGGAATATAGAGAATTTCTCAAACAATCCTCAAAATGAATGGCCTTATAAATCTCTCCACCTTTAGGGAGAGGTACAAACTATAGACAATAAATATGGAATGTGGATAAATCCATCACTAACATGTCCCATTTACCTAAATCATGAAAAACCTATCCTTTTCATCCCTTGAGGTATCAATGAATAAGTTCTTGAAGAAATGAGACTGAATTTCCCCCAATGGAATCTCCACATGTTGGTTTACCAAGACCAAAACATCCTAACAACACTTCACTGATCCTCAAAGAATATAAATGACAAGATTCACCCTCCACTCCGGGAATGCATCAAGGTGGTAAAAATATAGTTTGAATAGACTCTATCCAAAAATTTACATCTTTTTTTCCACATCACCCTTATAGAGTGGTGGATGCTATAACTAAAACCCATGAGTCAGATCAGACATTGTCTGTAACACTCCGAGACTTTATGAAAAGAATTATTTTTAAATTTCATTAATGTATTGTGGTATACGATACACCAAAAGGATCTTGCACAACACGCATCCCTGAATTTCCTTTCATTACACGCAATCGCGACCTTCCTCGATAGCGTGTGTAGTACGCAATACCGAGTTTCACTAAACGAGATATTATTATAATATTATTATGAACTAGCATTTATGAATAGTAATACCCACTTTTTGAAATTTTATAAATTTTATCTTTCAAAATTGACTTCATTTTTGGATTCGGAATATCGAAATTAACTTAGGGTGAAATTTTGGTACTTTTCGGATAACTTTCATATTCTGATGACTAGTGAAAATTACTAAATTTTAATTAAAAACAACTTTTTAATCGAAATAATTAATAGTGATAAATTATTAATTTTAGTGGTTTTAAAGTATACTTAGAATATACTTTTACAATTTAATAAAATGATGGTCATTGTATGTAATTTCACATTTAATCTAGACATAAACAAGTGTCAATCTTTTGATAGTTATTATCTCTTAAAAACACGTTATTTGTTTTGACAATGGGAATTAATTTTTAAATTAAATAATTCAACTGATATGTTTTTAATTTGGTAAAATAGACATCAATTTTTATTTCATAATGTCAAATATATCTTAGGCCTAATTTTTGATACTTTTCTGGAAACTTTCGTTTTTTGATTAATAGTGAAACCATTAAGTGGTAGTTAAAAAACTGAATTTTTCATAAAACTTAATTTTACCGCTTCTATGAGTGGAATTTCGAAAATCCGAGAGACACAGATAATATCAAGGACTAAAATGTGGTTCAATGAGATGAAAATAATTTTTGGTGAATAGTAACTTTTTACTTTTTTTACCACGGTTAAAAGTAAATAGGGTAATTAAGGGTAAAAGTGTTATTATTATTACCCTAACACATGTACTAATTCTATTGGATAAGTGTAATTAGACCAAATACAACCTTAGGAATAAAATATGACCATTTAGGCCCACTTGGATTAGATTAGGATATTTATTATCAATTTATTTAAAGAAGGGTTAAAATAGTTAAAATCAATGTTTAATAACTAAATCATTTTTAATATAGGGTTATACATAAGATAAATTAGACTATAAATATTCATTATAAAGCTAAAAATATTTCTAACATAATTGTATTTTATTTGTAATTCTTAGACTTAAAATAATTTAATTTATTTATGATACAATGATGATGCAGTAATTATCCTATTAATGAAATATTGACATAATTGATGTTATAAATACCCAAATAAATGTAATTTGAGACTTTTTATGAATTAAAATAATTTTATATGTTAATATGACATGTTATTATTGATTTAATTAATTTTTTCCGAACTAATCATTCTGTTATGATTTTCACAAAAATCAATTACCAAATAGTGTCAAAATTGACATAAAATAGTTTTTTAAAAAAATATTATATTATTAATTGTTATTATATTCCTAAAAATTTATGGTTAGGCCATGATACTTATATCATGATAGGTGTATCATTAATGGACCACTTGGGGGTCTCTTGGATGTATATGGTAAGTTTATTAACTATATAATATAAAAATACAAAGTGACATGGTAAATGTCAATCTAATTAACTAAGAGTTAAAACTAAAAGATAAGGTTAATATAATGACCTAAACTTGTCTAAATTAAATTGTATGAGATGATTTTGACCCACCCCACCTTAGCTTCGAAATATATCAATTTGGATCTATTAAAAACCGAATTTGAATTTATAATAAAATAATATTTTAGTTATTCCAAAGGTGCCCCTCTCCTCCCTTATAAAAGGGCACCTCCTCCCTCTCTTCCTCACACCAATTTGAGCCTTCATGCTCGGACAAACCCTGTCAAATTATATTCTCCACTTCCTTAGAAACATCCTAGAGGTCCTGTTCTTCTTCAAAGACCAATTTTAGTGCCCTAAGAGGAGATATCATAGAGGCGCTTCAAAGAAGAGGAGGTTTGAATACGTACGAAGCATATCGGACCTAAGGTAAGGGATAATTGTGAAAATATCATTTTTATCCGAGATTTCTTATACGTAAGTATTTACTGGGGTTGTTGTTATCATCTATGTCCATGTTTTCTAAAAGTGTTTTTATGTATGTTTAATTTCTTTTTTACCCATTTTTACTTTTACTACATGGTATGTAAGGAATCTTTCTTTTGTTTAAGTTACGAGGTACTTTTTGACTTTTCCGGTAAAAGTATGAGAAGAATGTTTTTTTAACTTATACGGAATGAATGGATTTTTACAGTTTTATAATGCCTTATTTTTATGAAGCCTCCTCCAAAATATTTGATGACTATTTTCAACAAAATCCTTTTCTTTTAAAATTGCATGACATTTTGTAAAAAGAGAATGATTTTGAAGAAGAAAGAATATTTTCCTCAAGAATTCATTTCAAGTGTTTTATCAAAACCATTTTCCATCTAAGATGACATTATTTCATATGTGTATGTTTCAAGTATAATGTCTCTATGATTTACATGGTTTCACTTTTCTTATGATGAAATGATATCCATTTGTTTTATATGGATTATGTTATGATGGAATGATGTTTATGAGACCCATTTTATTCTTTGGGTTATGATGAATGTTTTAAGTATATTTTGTGGCACAAGTAAGAATGATTTCATTATGAGATGGGTGTGACCTATATCTCCCTCCAATGCATTGGGTAAAGATTTTATATCTCATGAGATAGACATGGATGGAACGATAAGTTAATCCGGTTCAGTGTTACAGGACTGGAACGAGGAGTGAACTCGATTCAGAATGAGACTTTGTCCACTAATATGGTCTTGGCAGCAATGCCATGGCTACTATGGAAATCATAACATGTACTGAATGGTTTCCACAATTACATGTTTTACTCCCATGCCATTTTATCATGTTTAATGTTTCTTTATGATCTATGCCTTACGTACTTCCATGTTTTATGTTATTGCTAAAGCTTTTGATGTTTAAACATTATGTTCATGTTTTTAAGTTCAAATGTATATGATTTGTTTTATTTTATACATGCTTACCCTTAATGAGCATTTGAGCTCACCCTTTATATGTTTTATTTTCCCCAGGATATAAAGAAAGGTTTTAGGTATGAAAACAAAAGGGGAAGATATTTATGGGAGATGTTGAAGATATTTCACCATGATTAGAAGATTACGTTCCATGTTTCAAAAGACATTAAACTATTGCGATCCTTGTGTGTCTATTTTTGTTATGTATTAAGTATTCTGAAAAAGTAATATAATGTCCAAGTACGTCAAGATTCAGGCCTCTACATTTTCAACCTATTCCTCACTTCCCAATGGACCATATATTTCATGACATCAAGTGGACTCTCTTTGATATGATGATCAATAGGTGGAGCAGGCACAACAGGTGGATTCATCTCTAAATCCAGAAGTTCATGATTCTTCCTATGCTACTTATACTCAAGTAGAGCCCACTAAAGTGGGATATCTATGAAAATACAAGCACATGTATCAGAAATAATTTCCATCATTATTATAAATATCATAATTTGGGGTGAGAAATAATAGGCACACACCACTTGACCCTAAATGAACACCCTATGATGAATGAGTCTCACAATACCAGGATATAGTCTAGAATAACCTACACAATATTAGGTTAGGTATAATCTCTCTGATGGATCACATAAAAAAAATTTATTACCAATAGTTTAATTCATAAATCATGTTTCAATCAAGTAGGGTGAAACAAATAAGTTATATAGGAAAACACAATATGAGTTATTGCTGACACATCAAATGAACCGACCTTGTATTTTTACCATAATACCAATCACATGAAGGCATACTGATTTCATGTGATCCCTATATACTAGGAATAATACATGAACCCATGCTCGTTACTCCCCCTATAAAAGATTAAAATCCAATATCAATATAAAAAAGAATCATATTTTCAAAACCAACCCAACAATAAAAAAATAATGAAATAATATAATATCATACCAAGTAACTTAGACTTCCCTCAAATATGGATTAGCGAATCCGAAGAACAAGATATATTCCAAGCCTTAAAAGCAACCCTTCTTATATCAACCATACCCAAATAGTAATAAAAATTAAAAGGGTACTAAATACCACTTTATAACATCCCCAATATAGTTCAACCCCACCAAGAGAAGACAAGAGCACCATGTACCTCAAGAGTTTCTCATATTATTCCATAGGCTACCGAATAGTGCAGAGGGTTTATAAATGAAAAGTGGATAGACTATACCCTTAGGTATTGATGTCCATAAACATAGTGTAAGGAACATAAAAATAAATTCATTATATCAATGCAACAACAAAATATATTCACCAAATCTAAAATCTAGTGGGATGTAAATATCAACACCAACCTTTATCAAAATGAGTTGTTTTATATTTCATATAAGTCATATGAATTTAATAGGATCCCTTATGGGTGAATCATATATAAGAGTCCAAAAATATATATAAGTAAAGGGATTATCCATAGTAGTCCCATGTCCTACCCCAAAACTATCTCTCAATTATGACCAAGTTCCACCACCTTAGCCATCCAAAAGCTGTAGGGACCTTGTGCTGACCTATGTCATGATACACGAGTTTAGCTCTGTATTAGGGTTTATAATAAATGTGTGAGTACATATTAGTAGGATACCACTAATTATGTCCCTAGAAAATACAATAAATACATATTAAAAATTAATACTAAGTGCTAATAAAGAAAGAAACAACAAATAATAAATTTTCAAACTATTGAGTGATCCTACAAAACCCTATGTGAACACACATTCTTTAACTAGTGATAAAATAGGACAATATACCCATTGTATTTACGAGAACATCAAGTACGAATGATATATCACTTCTAATAAAACAACCATTAGTGAAAAATCTATCACCAATATATATAATAAGTGAATCATGAATCCCCCTCACATCTAATTCTAGTGAATGATCTATCATGAAATCAATATCATAGTCGAATGAGTCATCACATGTAAATGGGGAATTAAAAATCTTAGGTAGATGATACAATACCATGTCTAAGATAAGGTGGTCAATATACCACCATATAATAATTAGGGTGTATTAGGAAACACCAAAATATATCATCTAAATGGATGATATACCACTAATTTCACTCTAAAGGTGGAAGACATGCCATTATATCAAGTCCCTGGGTGGATGATCCACTATTTGAATAGCCAAAAAAGGTGGGAAATACACCACCAATACCACATCCACATGTAGACGATTCAACACCAAAACTATAAAATAATTATATGCCATACCAGAGGTATTAGGCTTTTAGTGGTCATTACACCATTGATATCAAATAAAATTTGGATGATATTACATTAAAAGAGGTCCAAAAGTGGATGATGCCCCAATATGATGTATTTTGAAAGTAAACAGTTCTTCACCAATGTGACGCTAAAAGTGGATGATATACAGCCGGCATGCCATACCAAAGTGAACAATATTCAACTATTTCATTGGTCACTATGTAAATAATGGATCACCAATCTCATTTTGGTGGATGAGTTATTAATACCCCATTAGAAGTTAGTGGTATACTAATAATACACTACTGCTGGAAACAATACCACCAACAATTTTCATTAAGAGGAAAAGGCAACACCACAAACCATCAAACCAATAATATGAATTAAATTCCATTTAAATTAAATTAAAATAATTTATAATTATCAACTTTCTATCAGGAAACTAAACAATCTAAAAGTCTTGTTTCTTGGCTGATCCACCACTAGCTCAACTCGTAATCATGGCAAACCACACCAAGGAAGAAACTAGGGAATTGAACTAGGTCATAGAATCATTTATAAATCATAATAGCTGATAATAGGTATAAATATATTGTTTCAATGTTTAATTCACATGAAGGATGGTCATCAGTGATATTTGGTGTAAACCAACACCTCACATGGGCCAATCATATATAATTTGGTCCAATTTCACTATAGAATAATAAAGAAACTAATTTAACATAGTTTTATGAAAAATTTAACCAAATAGTGTCTCCCACATATCTTAAGAAGAAATTAAAATTTACTTAAAACCCATTATGAAATCATATTCCCATCTAACTTAAACTTTTAGGGTCCTTCTTGTTAAAGAAAATGCACTTATTTGATAAATAATGGAATAAATAAAAAAAATTGGGGAAAAATATCATTTTGGTGGTGGAAAAGTTTAGAAGCATGAGAATAGAAGCAAGAGGAGATGTAGCCATAACTGTGGCACCCCTTTTTGTAGATGACATAAAATAAACAACATGAATAATGAAGAATATTCCTTTTAAGAGGGAGTGACCAAGAAGAAAATTATGATGAAAGAGAGGGAGGGGTACACACTACCTGTTGGTTACAAATAGGAATGAAATTCGACTAAAAAAAATAATTGATTTTAAAATAGTTAATTAATATTTTTTTAAAAACTTAGGAGTTTGATCAAAACTATGATGGACACCGACCAAAAATCTGGAGGGCTATCCAGTGGCATGATTCCATTGGAAGGGTCACTTGAACTCTAGTGGCTTCCCACTAAGACTGTTTCCATGAAACCCAACCCAAACCCCCTCTAACCAACACTATAGACAAAACATAAAAAAATATGTGGATCACTATAAAATAGATCAAATATATAAATCATAATCATTAGGGTGTTACAACTAGAACACAGATAGGGTAAAACTTATATATGGTAGACAAATCATTCATTACTTATAATAGCCTGACCTAGATCTTCTATCAACCCAGTTTGAACCAACATTAGGCCATGCAAATTTATTGATCTTTTAGGTATACAGATTAACAATGATTACGTATATTTGTTTTTGGTAAAGATTTAACCTCTTTAGATTTTATTCTTCCTCAAATATTCTATAAATAATATGGATTGAACTGTCCATATATATCATATTTCCCAAAATTAAATGATGACTTATAGACTTTAGAGGGTATTATATACGTTTATATCAATATAAAATAAACTATCTATGTGTATGAGAACAAAAAAATCACATTTTTTAGTATATAATAATACTATAATAGACCGAGACACTCAAAATAAATTAATAAAAAGAGAATATATGCTAAATGAATCTTCAATAAAAAAAATACTCTTCTACTTCATGTATTAATTGTGTCCTTATATTCTAAATGATAACCATTCCAAATTAATTCTCAAGGTGTCCAATCATTCATCCATTCCATATAGTTTCTTGTACCTAAATTGAAATACATGAAACATCATATACACCAAGATTAATATCCATGGTCAGAGTAAAAAACATATAAATATACTACCAACTGTATCCCTAACATAATCTAGTATATATATTATGGTATTCATGGAATAATGTAACTCTTAAACTTCAATTATAGCAAGTAATAAGTTTTTCTAAAGAATATTTAACACAATGCACATAACATTATTCAAGAATGTGATTAAAACGTAAATTCAAATTTTTTTATTTTTATAGTGATTAAACTACTTTTATTATTGAATTAATCAATTAAAAATTATCTTAGAGTGAATTTTTAATATTTTTTAGAAATAATTGTTTTGGGGGTGAATAGTTAAAAATAATGATTTTACAAATAATGTCACTTTTATGACATTATTAGGATATAAGAATGAATTTAAAGTTTATGAAACCTTTTTATACCCAAATATATTTTTAATAAGTAATTTATTGAATTTAAAAATATAATTTTTAACTTATAAACCCATTTATAACAATTTGAAAATCTAAGTAATGTTTTTTTTGAAATAATAACTATTTTTGATTCTTCTATTTTTTCCTAGTATCTAGAAGGTTCCTTTTTGATTTGGTTTAAATTAAAAAAAAATAAGTCTCATTTTATTTACCATAATTCAATTAATTACATGGGAATCAAAATTATATATGATTTTGGTATAAAATCATTTATATATTTTAAATCTACATTTTTTTAAAAAAATTGGGTTTCATTGTGTTTTGTAAACTTATATTAAAAGTAATTTATACCTGTTCAAGGAATTAAATACTATAAAATGGTTTCCATATTTGGAGTCAATATCATTAATATTATTTAATTTGGTTATCTTAATTTTTTGGAATAATTAATAGTAACCATAATAAAAAGTGTTCATGATTGTTAGAGTTAAAAAAGATTAACTAGGGGCTTAAACTAAAGAGTTAAGAGTTAAAATAACCTAAACAATTTCTAAATCATATATTTCAAACATATTTTATCCATATCTCATCCCATATTTTAAATTAAGACCCTTTGGATTCACTTTCAAATGAGAGTGACTTTATTATATCCCATGTGGATTCACTTTATATTGAGAGTTACTTTATTATATTTTAAAGTTCATTATATTGATATGTTTTCCACTCACCTGACTTATAAAAGGGAATCTAATATCCTCTCTTATACACACTTCTTGAGCCACATATCTCACAAATACCAACCCAAATACAATTTAAACTTTCTTTTTTCTCTACATATAGGTTTTGGTTTTCTGATAACACCACTTCAAGAAGGCTTAAGGTGTAAGACAATGAAAGTTACCAAAAGGGGATGTATATGATCTCACCGAGATTTTTAAAGTTAAATTATTCTTAATCCTCCTCAAAATATTCAATAAATACTATAATATAATTAAACCATAGTATTTAATATACTGAGATGATTTTTATGTAAACAATTTATCTATTTTATCTCTTTTACATCTATTGGAAAATGATAAAGTCGCTTATGAGTACTTTCATATTACCACCTCCACAATATGATGTGATTCATTTTTGTATTACCACCTTGAATGGATGATTATAAAATTATATATAATAAATAAAAATACCTTCATAATGTTATTAATATTATGGATACAAAAAAACTATTTCATTACACCTTTAACCAAGATCAACATACCAAAGTTATTTTGTTGAAATTGGTTGAACAATATTAAGTGGTTGATTTAAGAAAAAAGTATACAATGAATAGATGAAAAATGATTCTAAAAGGAACTTAAAAAATAAAATATAGATGAAATATTTTTTTAATAATGTATTTAACAAATTTAAATTGATAATTCAAGAGGATATAATGTTCCCGACCAAGCCGGAATCTATGGTGAGGGCTTTTCATCTCAACTCCACTCTAAAGAGACATATTTTATATTATGAACCTAATTTATTTTTTATGGAGTATATACTACCCTATGAATTATTTTATCATGAAATACTCTTTATTCATGGTATTTAATTTATCAGTACAATTATCTTCATTTAATTGGTTTTGATTTAAAAGCTATTAATGCTGTGAAAGTTTGTCTTATAGTCTCCCTCATTTTCAGAATTATTCATGTTTAAACTTATTTTGGATGAATTATATAATCTTTATATTCATAAAATCCAAATATTTTTTTAATATAGTTATTTATAGGGGTTATATATTTTTTCTTCATTGTTTTATCTATTTAACACTCCGAACTACTAAAGGGTTTGTTATATAAAAAATTAACCTTGATTCGCTTTTTCTGTTAGGAATCAATCTCTTCCATGTCCATATTCTTCAAATTATTTTATTGAAGTTTTATATAAATTTTATTTTATTTGTAAATATATTTTTCTAATATATTTTCTTTTCTATATAAAAATTTATAATCAATTTTTATCATTTCTTGAACATGTAGTTTTTTACTTTTTACAAAATTATGAAAATAATGTTCTTTTTAACATATATGATGTGAATGAATTTTTCTACCCTACTGACCAGTATTCACTATTAAAATTACAATACAAGTTTCCATGACTTTTCACAGAGAATCATTTTTAAATTATTCTATAAATTTTTATTTTTTATATTAAAAGAAAAACATATTATTTTATAAGAGGCTGAAAATAATTTTAGAAATGATTTATAAAATTGGTTTTACAACAAAGATAAAAAAATTTAAGGAAAGTTATTTTTAAGGTTTCACTTCCATTTTCCCCTATGATTTTAAAAAGTCATTCCTTTACTTTATAACTATCATTTTTGATGAATTTATTGTATTCTACCATCCTTTACTAATTTATGGATTCTAAATTATGTTTTGATCATCCACATTATTATGCTCATTGTTATACTTCATAACTATATTTTCATTATTGAGGATATAATCAGTATCACATCTATTATTTTGATATTTTATTAACCATATAGCATTTCAATATATGTTGAATGTTAAAGGAATATGATTAATAATTTTTTTTATTTACTAATAAAATATTTTTGCTCAATATTATTGATTGAATACAATTATTTATAGATTGATAAGTTATTCTTATTATGTATTATATTGTTGATTCAATAAATGGTGATGGTATTGGACATATATATGTGATATATGGGTAATGGTTATAGGTATCCCTTTGATGCATCAATGGGCCTCATGGGAAAAATTGTTGGCCAAATTAATTAGGTATTTGGTGTATACCTAACCATTTATTATAATTTCATAACATAAGTCCTTGACGGTTGGGTTAATGATGCATTTTCATGAAGCCTTGATGGATTGATCAGGACATCTAGAATTATGTGATTCCTTCATTAAGATTTCAATTATTATTATCCATGTGATTTTTATATTTATATTTTCTATATAGACATTTGTATACTCAAATTATTGATTAAATGGCCTATGTATTGATTATCCACTTCACCATATTTTTGACACCTCATTTATTAATATATATTAATTTGTACACATTCCCTTACTGAGAATTTGTGATTAATCTTTATTATTTCTTACTCTCCCTATGATATGAAGAAAGAATCTTAAAATTATCTTCAAGGGTAGAATAGTGTTTTTTCATTCTATGTTTTAGTTTTCAAATGTAATCTCCGAATCATCTTTGTATATAGTATCCTAAGACTGATAAACTGATCGATCCTTCATGTTGTGATCCTTTTATCTTATACCAATGTAATAATTAAAAACCAGCTCAGGGTTAATGGAGTTGAGGTTGTTAATATTTGTATCAAAGAAAGATTCAGAGGACCATTTAGAACCATATCTTAGAAGAACATACCTAACACAAGAATTATGATAATCTGTTATAATATTTGATAAAAATTTAGTTATTTTTTATCCTTATATTAGAATCCATGATGTCATAATATAATTATGTGTGTGTAATTATTTTGAGATAGTTCCAAGTAGAATAAAGGGAAATTATATCAACACCCATGGTCATTATAGAGATTTATCTTATAGTAAAGTCAATATGAAAGGTGTGGGACCTGAGTAGATCATGGTCCAATTAGGGAAATTGACCCATGTGTTTTTATAAAAATGAAGAATTTTCCAAAGAACAAGACTCTTGAATAAAGTATGAAATAAAATTAAATTATTCTAAAAGAGGATATTTCACAATTGTTTCTTTGAAGAAGAGGAATCATCTCATTTGGAAGAGTGAAATAAATAAAGGAACCCACACATTACACACTTTTTTTGAAAGACCATCCGTGAGGGAATTGGATTCACAATAAACATGCAGAATGATAATGTTTAAAGAAGATAATATTTCTAAGATGTTGGTCCATCTGGAAGTCATCCTTCAAGATATATGAATGTTCCCTAGTCTAAAAGCTTGGAAAATCATTGTGAAATCACATTCAAACCATATTTTTTTTAGTTCCATTGATGCGAAATGTCTACGACATTAACCAGACCAAAAATTTTAGCATCCAGGGAAAATTAAATCCCACAAGGTCTATAAAGGCATTTTAGGACATCGCTCTTATGATGCATATAAACTTCTAGAAATCCTACAGGACCAAGATTTCCCCTAGAGGCTCCGTCCGAGTTTCATTTAACTTAGACAATGAATGGTAATTACTAAATAACCTCAAAAGTATCTATTGAAGAAAAAAATTACCTAAAATATAGGCAAGAAAAATCATGAACTAAATTTTCATATTTACCATAAAAAATAAGATTGGGATTATAAACTACAATAATAATTTTCATGATGAATGATTGATTGATGAAGGAGGAATAATCATGAATCTTATTATTCCATTTATTCTAGATCACATTTATAATTTCAACACTAGAAACATTGACGAGATTCATCAGTTTCTTGGAGAGTGGGATCTTCAAACAGTTCTTAAGATGGTCAATAATTAAATCCATATGTGTGTGTGGTGGGGGTGGTGGATTCTAAAGATTTCATTGATTTAGTTTCATAAAACTTTTACTGTGTGAAAATGAGATAATAGTTTATCAACATTTTCTTTGTATTAAAATAAAAAAACATCTCAAACAAAGGGAGAAGCCTACAATTTGGAGATTGGAATGCACTAGAACCTTTTAGAAACTAATCCTCTAAGTAAGAGTGAATACAAAGGGTGATATCTAGTTGTCCTGAATCACATAGATGTAGTTGGGGCTACTATGAATTTCATTTTTATAGAAATTCATGGAATTAAGAATTTAATTGACCACCGGATCCCAAATTAGAAGGTCTTCAGGATCAAAAAATTATTTCTATTAAACATTGATCTAATGGAATCTGGAAGAAATTATGTACCTAATATTTTGTCATGGATTTTAATTCTTGAATTTATAATTGGATCAGAGGAATCTAATATATCATGTCGGGGAATACCTATCCAATTATCAAACCAAAAACTTTGAGAAGAATTATTTTCATTTATCCAGTGATATTGAACTAAAATTCTGGTAAATATGTTCTTAAAAGTAGGAAATTTTGACGAAACGACATGATTCAACTTTCTAGATTATAGTATGCACAAAAAACTTTCTATGAAGAAGCCCAATGAGTTGTATTTCTCATTTACAAGCCTCTATAAAAATTAAGCTTCAAGGGATTGATATAGAAGACCAAAATTTGTACGGCCCAGACCTCCAAGAGCATGATGCTTACAACATTTCTTCCAAAAACAATTATTTCCCACTCTATATAAAATTCCTAATGGATATTTTGATGTTTTTAAGAAGATAAGTATTCCACTTAAACACCATAAAGAAATACACAAATCTTGAGACAATATCATTCTTCACAAGAAAAGACCTTACTAAAATTGAAATATATTTTCCTTTAAAGGAGGCCAAGAGTCTTCAAATATGACTTATAATATGATTAAAATAAATGGTACAAGGTATTCCCCAAAACATGGGAACTCCAAGGTATATCAAAGGAAGAGTTCCTTCCTAGATTACTAGCTCACTAGTGATTCTCAAACTTCTATGTGAAAAAATGTTTTTTTAAATTAAATAAAATGTTTATTCCAACAAATATCTTGACCTATCACTTTTTAATAATATAGAAGAGACTTTTATATGTTTCCGATAATTATTTTATCACTTTGGGTGAAAATACTGATGTCATAGAAATAATATAAATGGTACGAGGTAGATAAACCCTTGGAAGCTATAATGGTTTTAGGTAACCTTTTTCAACCATATTGAGAAGTAACATACAATGATAATCCCTAAAAATAGAAAAAACAATGACAGAGAGTGGATCACCTTTCCTCACCCCACTTGAGAAAGTGAGATTTCCATTTGGAGATCCATTAATAAAAATTGATATGTGAGTCTATCTAAGAATGTATTTAACTCGTTGAACAAATTTATCATCAAACCCAAAGATTGTAAAGAACCTTCCAATAAAGTCCCAATAGATAGTATCAAAGGCTTCGTTCACATCTAGATTAAGCGAAATATTACCTCCCCTTATAGGATTTCAGAGAACATTCACACATTCTAATTCTATGTTGAGGTAATATTGAATGGTTCTCCCTCTAATAAAGCAAAATTGATTCCAAGAGATGGTTTTATTCTAAAATTATGGTGAGCCTATTACCAAGAATTATCCCCATGATTTTATGGATTGTGTTGAAAAGGTCCACTGTCTGGAATTGGGGGATATCACAAGCATTATCCATTTCTAGAAAGAGAGTAAGAAATTGATCATTTATTTTACTTGTGAGAGGACCACATTTGAAAAAAAAACAAGTAACCAAAAGGCAAACATCATGCAGGGTAATGTTCCAATACATATGAAAATATTTCTTAGTGGGACCATTTTTTATTGGGGATATACCATCTTTGAATCCAAAGATAACCTCCTTAATCTCAGATTCAAGAGGGATCAAGGTAAGACACACATTTTCGTCATTGGTTACAAGACTTGGTATAACATCTTCCATCATTTCTATGAAAGTCGGAGGATCATTGGAAAGAGTCACGAAGAAATAAATAACATGATTAGAATGATCTTTCTTATCCTCTCGAAGTCAGTCACCATCCTTGAGAACAAAAATATGTCTATCGATCTTTCTAATTATCTAAAAAGAGTTGAAGAAAATTGTGTTTATATCTCCATAATTAATCATTTTTTATTTAAAGAGATCATTATTGATTCTTTCTTTGAGCCTAACATTTTTATTGAGCCTCAAAGACATCTCGACTTATTATTCAAGGATTGCATATAAATTTTTTTGGTAATAGATTTATAAAAGAGATTAAGGGAGTTTTTATGAGATGTTATGTCCTTTTCGAAGGAGTTGAAGGTATTTTTACTCCATTCCTTCATCTTTACCTTAATAAATTTTAGTTCAAATATTAATGCTAATGGATAGAATTGATTATCCATTGAAGACCATAAATCATAATCAATATTATCACACTTTTGTAGGTTAACCCATGCATTATTGAAACTGAAGGGAAGTAGAGTCTTCTTGTGTTTAGAAAAGGGATAACAATAATAGGATGATTGTAAGAATTCAACTTTTACATGGATGAACATGATATGGAGCCCTAAAAGTTCATAGCAATCTCATTTGTAAAAACAATATTAGTTCTACATTCTTTCATGATATTTAGGTTTCTTATGTACCCGACAAATTTAGCTCCAACAAAGTTGAATTCACATAGATTTATTTCATCAATGCAAGATTTGAATTCCTTGGCTATTGTGGTACGGTAAACATGTCCAATATTCCCATCAGAGTGAAGAATCACTTTGAAATAACTAATTATAACCAAATTATTAGTAATGAAATTATAGAGATAGAGAGTGACAATTTACAACCAAAGATATCTCCTAACTTGGTAATTATTAAATTCATATATAAGAGATAAAAAATGAAACTTGATTTCTTTTAAAAAATGGCATGTGATTTTCCTTTCCACTATTGTTAAAAATGGTCGGGTTTTCAATGCCTACATGAACCAAAAATCATAATCTATTAATATCATATTGATGTTGAATCTTAGTGAGGATATGATAACCAATTCACTGAAATGAAGAAATGGTAGCAGCTAAATTTCATTTTGGTCCAGCTTGCCCAATAATTTCATGCATGTTATATTGGATTAGTAGCCTAAGGGAACTTGTTGTGTCAGGGTTGGAAAAGCCCTGATAGGTCCAGAATAAGATGTTTATTTGAATGTTTCACATTCTGATACACCTTTTATGGATCACATTATGCGATAGAATCCCCCATCATTTAATGTAACTACTAATCCATTTTCATTTGAGCAAAAGACCTGGTCCTTTTAAAGGATTTTCCGGGATTTGGGATATATTGAAATGAAAAAAGGTTATTCTAATAGTATATTGTTTATAGGGAGATGTTGATCATTGATGGTCATTAATCCAGAGTACTAAAGAAGATTAAAAAATATAAAGTATGATTTGTAGAACTATTAAAGTGATATTTTTGGATAAATATTTTCCTTAAGAGAAACGATCTGAAATGCAAATAATGTTCCTCAACATAAAGCATAAGGAATCAATTTTTTTGTTGAATATGATCTTGATTCACAAGGTTAGAAAGACCTGCAATAGACTCAATACAAAGAAATAGTGAAGTTAGACGATTTAAATTTTCATTAATATGGGGTTATAAACCCCTCTAGATACATTAATGATAGTTATGTAAAATAACTACTAAAGTGGTTGCCTGCTCCTATTAGTTACAATTTTTTCAAAAGTACTCAAAAGGTAAAAAATAATTATAGGTTGTTACTTTATAGGAGGTTTAAATCCATTTTATATACATTTTTAAAAAATGTAAAAAACCATCACAGGTAATTTTAGTTTTCAAAATAATACCCCAAATGCTTTATATTTTTTTAAAAAAAATGAAATATGATTTTTTGGGTGTTTAAAATATCCAAAAATTGATTATTATTAGAAACAAAAAATCCATAGAGAACCAATTTCCCATCCCCATCTCCATGTGATATCTCATCATTACCTCTATGAAAAAACCTAATATCACACACTTGTTATCTACCATCCTCTGTCAGCCTCCTATGCCCAATCATTGGGCCTTTGTCATAGCTTCCAGTCAACCCTGTCCCAAAGTCATACTATGGCTCGAGTCCATTCCATCCACTCCATCAACGGGAAAACCACAATCTCCATAAAATACTAATTTTTTTGGTTCCCTTACTTCTGAATCGAATCATTTCCACTCCTCTTTACCACACACACAAGTACTCAAGAACATTGAACTGACCATTTGATATTAGAGATCCATTGATCCACTATATTCAATATCACATCCCCATTCTTGGCTAGAGGAGTGTGTAGTTTCTTCCTTCATGCAGCCCCTTTCGCATAACTTGCCTGTTGCACCCCCACACAAAATTTACCCTCCTATGAGTTTCGAACCCAGGCTCCACTAAAGTAAACCACTGACCATACCACCATGCCAAATTTCATTTCTTTAATTTATATACACATGTTTATATCTATTTGTATTAAAATATTTACAAAAATAAAATTTATTAGTATAATATTTTTAAGTACATTTAAATATATAACCAATATATACCTTTATATATACATCAGTGTATTTATATTTATATCATGTATGCATTTATATTATATAATTTTATATTATATAAATTTTTATTATATATTAAATACATTTCTATTAAATTATACACATATATGAATATGGTATATTATAAACTATTGAATATAATATAAATATTTATATTCTGTACATTTATATTATATATTATATAAATAAATATATGTATGTATATATTATATTTGTACTTAACCAAATAAAAATTTAGTATATGTTTATTTTCATTATGTACTATATAAATCGAAATATTTATAATATATATATATTTATAAAAATATACATATTTATGATATGAATATATTTATAATATGTAACACGCACGTAGAAATATATATATATATATATATATTTGGATGTGTGTGTATTTGTATTATATATATATGTATACTATACACTAATATAAATATTGTATATGGTTATTTGTATTATATATTATATAAATATACATATTTATAATATGTATATATTTATATTGTATACATTTGTATTATATATATTATAAAAAAACATATATAATATAATATAAAATAAATATATTACGTAAATAAAAATATATATTGTACAAATATATATTATACAAATATACATATATATCATACAAATACAAATACATATCATATTAGACAAATATATTATATGCATAAAAATATATGTGTACATTTATATGAATAAAAATATACTATTCAAATATATATACACACGTATATACACAAACATATAAAAATATATATTAAAATATATAAAAATATATAACACACGTAAATATTATACAAATGTAAAGACTTATTAAATTATATCGATCAATACAAATATATATATATATATATATATATAATTATATATAATATTTATATATATACAATTAAAAAATCTATCTATATATATATATATCATACACACACAACCACACACACATATTTATATATTATTTATCATATTTATATATATACAAATATATATTATATATTATAAAAATATGTTATACAAATATATATATATATATATATATATATTATATTTTTACGTACACAATTTAAAATTATTAATTTATATATATTACAAATTTATATGAATAAATATATATGTTATATATTTTAAATATATTTATATGTATATATCTAATATTTATATATGTTTACAACTAAATATATTTATATTATATTACATATAATATACATACAATTAGTATAGTATATATTTAATTTTATTTAATTGTAGTATATATATAATATTATTTTATATTTGTAACTATATATAGAAAAAAATTGTATATATTTTTAATTTTAGTTATATTTTGTGTAAAGATGTATATTTATATTATGCATACACACACACACAAACATGTTTATTTTTATATTTATCTGTAAATATTTATATATAACTTATTTTTATAAAATTATATATTTACCAAGAGGATATAAACACAGACACATATATTTATATTATAATATTTGATTTTAAAAAATTAGAGGGGGAAAAAACCCCATTTAATCCATGGGATTAACAGACATTAGAGGGGGTTCTAACCCCTATAATTTTTTTCCAATATTCTAATGAGGTTTATATTGAAAAAACTACTAATTTATATTGAAATTTAATTTATAGGTTATTGTGCACAACCCCCTCAAAATAACCTCTAAATTAATTATTGTTTTGTTATGACTATATATTTAATTCAAAATAAAAAACTGATTATTTCATTGATAGGTTTAATCCTAACCTTCAAATGGAACTGGTCTCCAAAACATTTTTGTAATATAATGATACAATATCATGTTCCATCAAGATAGAGAAATAATTTTCGAGGTCATATAACTTTATAGGACATCATGAAAAAAATAGGCCCATTTAACACCATGGAAAAGTAAATACATAAAATAATAAGAAAGTAAATATGATATTTCTACAATGTGATAATTGTAGAAAGATACAAACACATAAATTCTTAATGGAAAGAAATTTTGTCACTCTTGTGGAGATAAGGGGCTTCTGGTTTGTGAATTCAAGGTAAAGTAAGAAACCACTTATATCTAGTGATTCAAGTGTAGGGAAATGGATCATTATTCAATTCATTTCCCAAATAATTAATGGAACCTACCACAAATGTGGCTAAGGGGGAAAGGCCAAGCTCATGTTATTACAACCACTAATGTTGATGTAACTAAAGATGTGGTGGAAGGTACTTTGATCGTTGTTTATCATGAAAATTGTGACCCAAGATTGATTGTGGGGGGTTGAGTATAGTTGCACAACCTTTCTTGTCAGGTTCACTTTTTTTGTTTCATTCCCATATTTGTCACAGGGTTGGTTTCAAACAGAGTTTATTCACAAAACTGGAAACACACAATGGTTCCCTTATTTTTGATGTTCACAAACCTTCATTCCAAAGCCAGTTGGTCCTTGGTAAATGGTTTAAATAACACTTAGTTACTCAAATTTTCCAAGAGGATGTGAGTTTAGACTCAACACAGCTTTTTAGAGAGTTTTTGCATACTCCCGACATCTATTATTGATTTAAGACATATTCGTGAATCTTTTATTAAATCCCAGATATAGAATGAGTAACCCTTATATTAAAAATCAATTAACAATAAGTATTGGATTTATAATAATCTATATGTGACTAATATTCTTCATATATGTCACCATTTTTATATGTGTTATAGATTCTTATGTTGTTTATTATCATGAGGCTGGTTTTAATCCATGATGTGGGGAGATCTAGAATTTAATGTTGTCTGGGATTACGAGAGTTGTTTTGATATTGGGATCGATCCCATGAGAATGAGTTCCTACGTATAATTGTAAAAGGAAATATAACCCACATATTTTAGTTCCACTTAATGAGACACATAATACCTTTTAAGGTTATGTAATGAGTAAAAGACCGTGCATGTTAACATTGTGAAAAAAGGATGTTTAGGCGAATGAGGCCTAGAAAAAGTTGGTGTGGGACTTACGCTGAAGTAGCCTAAAGGACCCGGAAGGAGTATATCTCTCTAGGTTGTATGTGGCCCTATGAAGAATACAGCCCAAAGATGATTATGGTGAGTTTGGTGTGCTGTGTTAAAACTAGAATGAGGCTTCCTACATATCTTTTTTGGATCGGAATCAAATCCCACATACATTGAATGGATGGGGATTACACTTAATTAGGAGGCCCAGTTGGTTTTCACATTGGGAATATTTCCCTTTGAGGAAATGATAACATCGTTGGGTCTTATATCGAATAATATTATCAGGGGTAAATTGGATCATGTTGATGACATGATCACCAAAAACCTCTAAACTCATGTGATTCATGTTCGGGGTGAGAAATAAGATGAATCAAATGATCTAGAAATACGAACAATATCCCTTGTTTACTAGTGGATGAGGGAGAGGATATGGAATCCAGTAGAATGTCCCACAATAAATACATGGGTCTTACTCTAGGTGGGATTACCTAAGTGATATCCTATTCTATGCCCTTTTGACATATCAAAGAGAGGAAGAGGGCGGGGAGACTAATGAAAAGAGGGGATTTCATTTACTTTTCTTCACATTTCATGAAACCATTTCCACCACCCATCCCAAGAATCCATCTACCAAGATCTCGAAGTTTGCAATCCTCATTACCATGAGAATGCAAGACTGTGAACATTTTGAGGAACCCTCTCTCCATGGAGGTTAAATTTTGGACATTGATTACCATGAGAATTCAAGGGTAGATAGGGGACACACTAGTGTGTCCTATCCATAGGTTTAATGAGTCTTGTGGACTTGGAAGAGGTCTTAATGAAAGAATTCCATGGGTTTTATAGGAGATACAGGAATACATTTTTACAGTTCTTGAATGTCCCAATATGGGGTCAATCAGTACGTGGAATGAGAGTAGCAATCTTGTAAGGGACAAAGACCCTAGGGATAATCCATTCACTATATTGGTCTTTTCTATATGGGTTTGGGGATTGTGAATGTTTTTGTGAAGTGGACCACTTTGTGGTATGATTTTTTTAAGGCACAAGGGCTCCCTTTGCGGCTGGCCAGATAGATCCTCTCCCAATGGATCACTTTGGCGGGTCCCTTTCCTTGTACGCGGTGAGTGAATTACCTGTAAGAGTCTTCTTGAGTCTTTTTTTCTATTCATACTCATCTTGAATTTTCTTTTTTTAGGACTAGGTATTTATAGGAATGGTAAATAAAAATTTTACCAGGACATTTGGTTGGTTGCATAACATACCTAGAACCATGTGGTCGACTGATAAAAACATTATTCTTTTAACATTTTTTGGGATTGTGGGGTAATAAAATGGATGGATCGTGCTGCAAATGAAAAAGTCATTTGTGGGGGAGGGGATTTTAATCCTTGGAAGATCCTACTAATGAAAAGGTCATTTATGGGGCCGTTATTTCACCACATCACCCCAAAAAAGACAATATCCTTTGTGGGGACATTATTTCACCACCTCAGCCTGGAAATTATTTCTTTTCTTTTATAGGGGGATTGTTTCCCCACCTCACCCCACAAAAGATTCTTTTTTTATTTACGAGAGCATCATGTAGAGTAGTGATCTCACATAGTGTGTTCTATGTGGGAGGAATGGGATTGTTTTAGAATATAATTAATTTATTTATTTTAAACTATTTGAAAACCATTACCATTTAAATTTTTAGTTTTCTCAAATTCATTAGAGTATTGTCAGATTATTTGTAGTTTTTATCGAGCTCATCAAATTCCTCTCATCAGGATGAGGCCTGATCAATACAAAGAGGAGTAAATTATGAGGAAGAATCCATCCTAGTTGAATGGTTTGTCAGGTTTGTGTGGACCCATAAGAGGGACCATTCCTATAAATGTTTTCACATTAACCAATTTTTCACTTAGAGACCCACCAATGCTTTGAGAGTCACCTTGAGATAGTGGCTTCACATCCTTCCCAGTGTAGCTATTTCCATTTTTCAACAACCTTTTCCAAATACTAAATCCTTCCTCTTCATGATCTTCTATTACCATAAACTAATTACATTTATTCATGAAAGAATTGTTCTCCTCATAACACTTTTAAAATTCTAACTATTTTTTTATGTTACACAGTTCGTGTAACATGCTATGTGGATCATATAACACAATATGTGGGAATTATTACTTTGATAAATATGATAACTTATTACTAAATTTTTATTCTTAAGGGATAAAATGGATCCTGATCAAATTTTTTCATTGCTGATGAGAGGAGACATGCCATAATCTAAAGCGTCGATGATGGTACAAAGTATGATGTTATCCCACATCATTGGATCTTTATGGAGATCATGGGTATTGGAATCATAAGCTATCTTTTCTCATATAGGTTTCCCATTTATGGATTTGTACTACTATGTGACATCTATATCTCAACGTGACATCTCAAAACTCAAACCTTTCCTTGGATAAATATGTATTGCAATGATACCAAAGTGAATATCTCAGAAAATGGGTCATATATTCATAAACACTTTTCCATAGGGTTTATTTTGGGATTTATCCATTTATCATTGTAGGAATAGTTACAAGTTAAATAATCATATTCTTATTGATATCACCCAATTATGAGGAAAATTTATGGCCAATGAGAGGCTAAGAGTTTCGTTGAAATGATATATTCATCCTCGTGGATCATTCAGTCTAGAATGGGGATACCCCTTTTGGGTTCACCATTGCTATGAACAATTCATATCTATGTTAAACGGAATTAGACTGTATGAGGCTGTTTGGGTGTCACTGAATTTTTTTCATCAAATAAATCCTTCATCCCTCACATTCTGAGATGGTGGATCCTAGATACCAATACGTTCCACCTAGTGCACGTGGAAGTTTTTGTTAGTCTTTGGGATGTCCAAATGATCATGGGGGGAACCCATCATAGGTGATTTGTATGATGAGTTCCTTACTCCATCTTTAGTGGGACGACATCGAGAGGACCCCTCCACACATGATGGAGCTTCTTAACATAACACTGAATATTTAGAAGGTTGAGCCTAGTCCCAGGATGAATATCCCATTTTCTAACTAGAATCACGTTTTTTTGTATCAAATGGTCACAATCCTTATTTTGGGAGGATATAGATGCATCCTACTCAAAAAACTCAGAGACAAACCTATGTTTATTTGCCGACAATTTTCTATGGTCTTTTTGATCAATGGGGTAGAAAAGTTTCTATTGGGGTTAATCCATTAGTTTGGTTGTAATCTTTTTAGGAAATGTTTTTGAGTGGATGGTTTCTACTTATATGTCAAAAAATCCTTGGTGTCAGAGTTACAACCTTTTCAATATCAGAAAAGGTGTTGACCAAGAGACACATCAAACTGCTGGTCCCATTATTTTCATAGATATATCATATTTAGGGGTGAATTAGCTAGGGAGTCTACCTATAGGATCGTACGACCCTTTCAACCCGTCAAGGGATGGGTTGTAGCTCATATTTGGGGTTATGAGTTTATTAATGACTATAGAATTCTAAAAACTCAATTTAGGCCCTACTTATAGTGTATCAGTGGGATGAATACATTAACATTATAGTGAAGTGATGTAATGAACAAAATCAACAATCATGACCTATTTTGTATACCCCTTACTATTCTCTTACTATTACCACAGTAAATTAGGTATATGGTGATAATAAAAGATGATGGTACCTCATTTCATTAAGGGGGGATGTTATGGTTATAATAATTGATGAAAAACTAATCTGTGATAGGTATTCACCCTATATATTTTTTCATTTATTCCATTGCATCAAAATGAGGTTCCCATAATTTATTAAAAAACACATTAAGAAAAGAATCTAATGATGGATCATGTGATTTAGTTGATGTTCACATAGGATTACACAGGATCCCAGATTTTACCCCAGCCTATAAGTACCAATCATGGGCTTGTGAATTCCTATGATGAATTTGAGATCCTATCATACCCAAATAGTCAGCTAGAAAAATTTGTTCCCATTATTAAGGGTCTACCCATAACCGATTCTCGAGAGGGGGAGGAGCCTTCCACAGTAGTAGTTAGGAATGAAAATTGTATTTTACCAAGTAAAACCTTCATTTATAAAATATAAAATAATTGGTTGAATATATGGGGTCCATACCCTAAAAAACATGGTTTCAACCCCATATAACAAGCTTCTAAACCATCTTCCCAGGAGTACATGTAACACCCAATGATTTTATGATTTTTGTTTTTTAATTAATTTATATTTTCAATACTTTTTAATTCACATGGTACTAGAACTATATATATATATATATATATATATTAAAACACTAATTAAAGAATTCCTTTCACACACAATACTTACTTGTCTTTCACTACACACAATACTAACTTGGCTTGCGCTACAAGCCACACTGACTTGGCATACGATGCTTGCAACACTAAGTTTCAATAAAAAAACACACACATATATATATAATTAAATGAGATAATAAAAATATAACCATTAAATATAGTTATAGTAATAATAATAACAACTACTTTCCAAATATTTTTTTAATTTTTTTACATGAATAACACATTTTTATAATGAAAGATATGATTTTTGGTAAATTCCATTTATATTTAGGAACATCGTTTTCTTGAATAAAAAAATTATAATAATGAAAGTAATTTAAGACACATTTATAAATTTAATTTAATAAAATAAACTTCATTTTTGAGTTCATAACATCAAAATTATCCTAGGGTAATGTTTTTGGATTTTTTTGAGAAACATCATTTTTATCAATAGTGAAAAATAATACTATTTAGTTAAAAATTTCCTTTTGATTAATTAATTATTAATGTTAAATTATATTACAATTTTTTAAGGTCACATTAGATAAGTATTATATCTATCAATAAAATTTAATTCATTATAATTAATTTCACTTTAAAATTTAATATAAAATCTTAACAGACTTTCGAACAATTTTTATACTTTAAAAACCCCTTATTTCGTCCTGTCTAAGGGATTAACAATAATCTTAATTTTTCCGCTTCTATGAATTGAATTTCAAAAATCAGACATACAACATTGTATTATGTTTAATAGTTTTAGTCTAATAATACAAATTAATGTTTTGAACCAAATGATTAGCAATAGTTATTACAATTAATCGCAACGGTTAAGGACAAATTAAGATTTACCCGGGACTAAACCTTAAAATTAAGGGCCGAAATGACTAAACCACTTGTCCAACACCCATCGGATATCCATATTTAGGCCATACACATTACATTCTTGAGTTTTTTTGGTTTTTTATGAATTTTTTTAATGTAATATCATGTGCACACCTAACTTGTTTCTAGAAATTCCAAATGAGTCCTTTTCCTTCCATATAAAAAGCCACCACCTCTACACATTCCTCACACCTCTCAAACTATTAATGTTCATCCAATATCTTCACAAGTATCCTGTAAATGATCATACCTTATAAATTGAAGCAAAACATTGTGCATAAATCTTCCTAAGGAATCCTTTTGGAATAAACCAAAAGGACTTACCGGATTTAGAGGAAGTTTGCATGAGTACGGAGAGAGTCAAGACACAAGGTAAGGGAATTTCATCTCAGTTTTAATTTCAATGAGATACATGTTATATTCAAAACTGTTTCATTTTCTTTGGTGTACATGATTTCCATGATTGTATTCTATGTATCTTACATTTCAATTTACGGGTATTCCCATGTCCATTTTATGGTCCTTCTTTCATGGGGTTTAACTTTCAAAAGTTACCAAATTGGTAAATTGTTTTGTCTCAATTTTCCTTCTTGAGACTCATGTTTTGTTGTGTGCCTAAAATATTTTTCAAGATACATATATTTCCATTTTTCATGAAATATAATTAACTTAAATATTTTCATGATATTCTATGCTTCATGTAATTTACTTTCCTTAAATGGAGAGTATGAACCCAAGATACCAAGTTATAAGAGTTTATTGAGACTATCTCATTGATTTTTGAGATTTTTTATGTTTATGATTCCTTTGATAGAATCTTATGACTAATCTCTCAATAATATTCATGACTTTCTTTCTCTTATGTTATTTAGTGATGTATCAGGTATTAGTTCCATATTATACTATTTTGTACATAAGATTGTTAAGAAATTATTTTTAGGAAAGCCCAACTTCACCCTTTCTTCGATCAAAAATATATGTTTTTAAAAAATTGTTTCCAAGAATATTATACCATTATTCTATAAGATTTAAAATAAATTTTTACACCTTTTTTCATTTACCAATATATTCATGGTGATATTATTTCCACTTTCTGAACAAGGAACTTTTTTAACTTTTTTACCATGTAAAACAAATTTTCTTTTGACCTCATATGACATGTACAGATATACCCACCATCATTTCATCGAAGATCCCTTTGAATTTTTAAAAGGTTTGATCTTTATGAAAACAAATTAATAGAGATTTTATAATAAAATGATTTTTAAAATGTTTTCAACATTATTTTATATGTTTTCATGAAAAATGGTTTTCAAAATGTTTTCATGATTCTTTTAGAAGTTTTCAAGTATAATGGTTTTCAAAACGTTTTCATGATATTTTTATAAGTTTTAAAAAAAATTCAAAGAAAAAAGTTTTTAAAATTTTTTGAAGCTTATTTTGTATATTTTAAAGGAAAAATGATTTCCAATTGATTTCATGCCTTTTTTATATGTTTTTGAGGTATTTTAGAAGAAAAAATATATTTAAATGGTTTTATATATTAAAATTCATTTTTCAAATAAGAAGGGATATTTTCCCCAGTAAACATTTTCAAAACATGTTTCAAAATTATTTTCCACCAAAGATAACATCTATTTATATTACTAATTCATTTTTATGAAATAATATAAAGGATCCTTTCATATCCTTTATATTAATGGTTTATGCTTAAATTCGTGGTATTTTTGAAACTTACTTTTCATCCATAAGTTATATGTTTATAAAATCTATTTCTTTCCCATGGGTTCCATGTTTATGAATCCAACTTCTTTTCACGAGTTATTATTTGATTAATTGGTTATGAAACGTATCTATTTTCAATAGGTTATGATGTGATGAAATGTTAATGATACCTATTTCAATTATTAGGTTATGATTTGATGTTTATAGAACACATCTCTTTTCCAGGGTCATGATATGATAAATGTTTTATGGCACATGAATGTATGATTTCATTATTTTATGGGTGGGACCTATATCTACCTTCAATGCATTGGGTAATGATAAATGTTTTATTATCTCAAAGGGTACATGAGAGGACATCACAAGCCCAAAATTAGAGGGAATATGGGGGAACATCCCAATCTCGAAACAAGAGAGAATAGGGGAGAACATCTCAATCCCAAAATAAGAGTGAACATGGGAGAACACCCCAATCCCAAAACAAGAGGGTACTCGAGAGGACATCCCAATACCAAAATAAGAGGGAACCACAGAGGACCTACCAATTCAAAAAAAGAGGGTACACAAGAGGAAATCCTAATACCGAAACAAGTGGGTACATAGGAGGACATACCAATCCTAAAAGAAGAGGGTACACAAAAGGATACCCCAATCCCAAAATAATAGGGTACACGAGAGGAAATCCCAATCCCAACACAAGTGGGTACACATGATAACATCCCAAGCCTGAAATAGGTACACATGTGATAAAGCCAAGCCTAACATGTTACAAAGGTCTCGATAGGCCACCGTGACTTAGGGTATTTATATGTGGTTTCGACAATCCCATGATTTATTCCAATGTTATTATCTCATGGATTATGTTTATTATTTCCTTATGATTCATGTCTTATAAATTTCAAATCTTTATTATCATCTTTAATATGCAGGGTATAACCTTCAAATGTTATTCTCATGTTATATACCCCTTTTTCATGTTATGATTATGCATTTTATTTATTTACCCTTAGCGAGCATTTGTGCTCATGCTTTTCTTATGTTCTCTCCCCATGTTATAAATAAAAGTTTTATGTAGAAGTTCTAATGGTGTATATAATTATGGGAGAGATTGAATATCTGTCACCATGATAGAATATTTTAATTCCTTGTTTCCAAGTAAACTAAACTATTATGGTCCTCAGACATGTATTTTTGCAATGTACTAAATATTCATCTAAAATGATGTAATATCCATGTATGTTAATACTAGGTTCCTATAGTTGTTATCAAAGGAAAGGATTAGTCCACATTTAATAACTAAAATGAGAAAACCTTACTTATATCCCTAGGTTTATTTCTAAGAATATGTCTAGGTATGTCTCTAGTGATAAGTATAAGGATGAGTTAATATTTATGAAAATTTCCTAGTATTTTGATAAAGGATATAATGAGTGGTTTCCTAGAAATATATCCATGTCTGGATACTACAAGTGGATGTGGATCTAGCACAGATATAACTAAGGGTAACAACTCCAACAAGATGTTTCAAGCTTGACTCGGGGTAATCTGGTACATGACAATGGGCCTTACTACAAACCTGGTTTGACACTCCCTAGGGATATGCTTTGGGAATTCACAAACTCTTCATGAACCATTATGAATGATTTAAATATAATTTTTTTAATGAATAACCTAGGATAAAACATTGGTGTGATATATTATGGAAGGTGACATGATTTAGATATCATATAAGTAATTCCTTTCATGACTATGTGGTTTTAAACTATGATAAGTAATTCTCACACTATGCTTCTGGTTTTAGTCAATAGAGGGAACTAGAAGGAACTAGATTAATGTTGAATTTGATGGATGATTTGATGATGAGAAGTCAAGTGGGATGATAATTGGAGTGAAATATGTTGTGATCATACCTAATTAGTTTTTACAGAATATGATTAACAATGTTTACCTAAAACAACTCTCAGAATCACCATGGAAGATAAATAAGTTGTTTGCTAAGATTTAAAGTAATGGAGACCATTGAGGAAAGAGGTTTCATTTTTCATTTTTGTCCAGAATGTGGAAAGGATCACCTAAGTGGATTTATTTTATGATCAAGAAGATTTTTTAATTATGGAAAATATGGATGCAATGAAAGTGACTGCAAGGGAAAAATAAAGAGTTCAGTTAACAAAATAAAATGGGATGTAAGTCTTCCTAATGTATTATCAGTTAATAAATTATTTATATATAGAAATTATGGGAATTATGAAAATTTGTGTCCTATGTGGAAGGATTGTAAAGAATAAGGATGGTGGTACAAGTTGGGTTTTTTCTGCTGATAATGAAGAGACTACTAACAGAATGTGAAATCTATGCAATGTTCTTCCAGTATTTTTTACATTAATCATAAGAAACATGTTTGGATTGAGGTTGAGGAACCTTGAGACATGGTTCCTATTTCATATTCTCGGAAAGAGGTATTAAAGAATAATTCCAAGGTGTAGAGTAATGGTTTATGAATAAAGTTTGATTAATGAAGTATTTTAAAATTCAATGATTATGTTATATGAATCATCATATGTGTATGTATTTCTAGTATATTTTTTCATTAGGGATTGAAAAGGACATGTTGAATAGTGAAGAAGACTTAGAAAAGTTATTTCATGGAAGTGTGATGTTTTTGATTAAGGGAAGGTAAGCCTTAATTAATTTCTGGCATTGGGATAATGGTGTTTGGATAAATATATGAGGATAAAAATAAGTAAATTGGATAATACATATAACCCTAGATTTGTTTATTGAAAAAGTGATCTATCTCATCACGGATGAAGTTTACAACTTCTTGTATTAAAAAAATGTTTCCAGTAATAATTGGAATAAGGAAGAACAAATGATTTCTAAAAGGATTAATGGTAATTAAGGTTGTAACCATGTTTCAAGGGAATATACGATAATGGGATTTCCATTGTTGGAATGTGAAAACCAAGAGCTATATTATGATATACAGGGGGTCAATGTTATGATGATTTTGTGACCTCTTTCTAATGTTTTTGAATTTCATATTTTAGAATTGTAATATGGTTAACCATTTATGGAAAGATTATGTATTATCTTACCATATAATGATTTATGCATATTAGATAACCTGGTATAAAAAAGTGATGTTGATGATAACTAATGGAGGTTGGGATGGAATATCATGGATCTCATGATCCTTTAGTACTTCATGAATTAATAAAAATTACCATTCTTTTCGTAGGTTAAGAGGTGAAGTGGAAATCTATCAAGGACTAACCAATGGTTGTGATTATGCATGAGAAAAGGAATAACATCAAGTAAGTTTATTTCTATTTATTATTGCTAAATAAATAGAATTACTTAATGATTGTATAATGATAAAAATGTGGTGTCCTAATACCTTAATTTTTGTTAAGATGATGGCCTTCTAAATCATTGAATATTTATGAATTTGATACCTTAAAAAATTCATGGATCATTCACTTATTAGTGATTGACGTCCTTCGTCACCATATAAATATTTACACATTCTTCCATGTCCAATATTCACTCCCAACCTATGTTCTTCTATGTGGAAAACTAGTTATATGTTACTTTGGGTAACTGTTATGGTTCCAAATTTCCCTTTTTAAGGGAAGTTTTATGTCCAATTTTACAATGTGGTTTTCTATGAATGAAACTTTAAAGTATCAAACCTTTGATAACCCAAAAAAAATTTGGGGGTGAAATTCATTTTAAGGGGGGTAGAATGTAACACCTTGATATTGTTTGATTTTTTTGGAATTAATTTATCTATCTAATATTTTTCATTTCACATGACACTAGAAATATATATATATATATATATAATAAAACACTAATTCAAACATTCATTTAATACACAATACCAATATTGATTTCACTACACATAATACCAACTTGGATTATTCTACAAGAAACATCGAGTTGGCGTACGATACACACAACACTGAGTTTCAATGAAACACCTTTATATATATATAATTAATTATGCAAGATAATTATAACCATACCATTAAACATAGTTTTATTAATAGTAACAACTAATTTCCAAATATTTTTTATAATTTTTCTATATAAATAAAACATATTTATAATGAAAGATAAGATTTTTGGTAAAGTCCTTTTATGTTTAAAACATCATTTTCTCGAATAAACCACTTATAATAATGAAAGTAATTTTTAAAAATTTAAAAATTTCATTTTATGAAATAATATTCATTTTTGAATTCATAAAATTGAAATTATCCTATGGTGAAGTTTTGATATTTTTCTGAGAAACATCATTTTTTTGATGAATAGTAAAAAATACTGTTTTTTAGTTAAAAACTAACATTTATTTAGTTAATTATTCTTATTAAATGATATTATAAATTTATTTTAAGGTCAAATTAGATAACTATTACATCTATTAATACAATTTCATTCATTATAATAAATTTAACTTAGAAATTGATTATAAAATCCTCACAAAGTTTTGAACATTGTTTCTACGTTAAATACCTGTTATTTAGTCTCGTCTGTATGATTAACGCCAATATTAATTTTTTTGTTTCTATGAATTTAATTAAAAAAATATGACATAAACCATTTTATTCCATCTAATATTTAGATTCTAATAATATCAATTAAATTTTTGGCCAAAATGAGTAGTAAAAGTGATTAAATTTAATCACATCAGTTAAGGCTAAATTAAGCTTAATCAGGGACTAAACATTACAATTAAGAGACCAAATGACCAAAAAACTTCTCCAACACCCATTGTACATCCTTATTTCGGAAATAAACCTTCCATTTTTGAGTTTTTTTGGTTTGGTATGATTTTTTCATGTAAGATCATGTGCACACCTAACTTGTTTCTAGAAATTCCAAATGAGTCATTTTCCATCCCTATAAAATTCCACCACATCTACCCATTCCTCACACCTCTCAAACCATTTCGATTCGCCTAGGATCTATCCAAGTAGCCACCCAAAAATCCTCCCTTATACCATGAATCCTACCTTTGTGCATAAATATTCCCAAGTAATCTTTTTGGCACAAACCAAAAAGAGTTACCTGATTTAGAGGAAGCTTATACAAGTATAGAGAGAGTCAAGACACAAGGTAAGGGGATTTCATCTCACTTTTAATTTATGTGATATGCATGTCTTGTTCTCCACTATTTCATTTTGTGTTTTGTATATCATATCTGTGATTCTATTCTATATATCTTACGCATTGATTTATGGGTATTCACAGGTCTATCTTATGATCCTTCTTTCATGGGGTTAACTTTCAAAAGTTACCAAATCGGTAAAATGTTTGTCACAATTTTCCTTCTTGAGACTCATGTTTTGTTATGAACCAAAATTCTTTTTTGATATGAATAAATTTCATTTTTTTATGAAATATCATGAATCTAAATCTTTTCATGATATTTTGTGCTTCATGAAATTTGCATTCCTTATATAGAGACCATGAACCGAAGATACCAAGTTATATGAGTTTATTGAGACAATCTCATTGCTTTTCGAGATTGATTATGTTTATGATTCTTTTTTTGGAATATTTTGACCAATATCTCAATAATATTCATGATTTTCCTTCTCATATGTTATTTCATGATATACTCATGTATTGGTACTATATTCTACTCTTTGGTACATAAGATAGTTAAGAAAATGTTTTTAAGAAAGCCTGACTTCACCCGTTCTTCAGTTGGAAATATATGTTGTTAAAAAATGGTTTTGAAGAATATTATACCATTATCCAATAATATTTAAAATATATTTTATCATTTTTTTCTTTTACTAATAAATTTACTAAAATATTCTTGTCACTTTCCAAACAAGAACATTTTCTAACCTTTTCACCATGCAAAAGGAATGTTCTTTTAACCACGTACGACATGTACAGATTTACCCGCCATCATTTCATATAAGATACCATTGAATTTTTAAAAGGGGTAATATTTAGAAAAATGTTTTAAATGAAATTTTCAAGGATAATTGTTTTCAAAATGTTTTCAAGCTTCTTCTATATGTTTTCAAGAAAAATGTTGTTCAAAATATTTTCATGTTTCTTTTATTAGTTTTTAAGTGCAATGGTTTTCAAAATGTTTTCAATATATTTTTATAAGTTTTCAAAAAAATTTCTAGGAAAAAGGTTTTCAAATTTATTTGATCACTTAGTTATAGGTTTTCAATGTAATTTATAAGAAAAAATATTTTAAAATGGTTTTATGTATTAAAAATCCTTTTTCAAATAAGAAAGGATATTTTTCTCAAGAAACGTTTTTGAAATATGATTCAAAATTATTTTCCATATAAGATGAAATTTTTTGATGTTTATCATGAATTTATAGGAAATTATCTAAAGGTTACCTTCATATCCTTTTTATTAATGGGTTAGGATTAAAGTCATGGTCTTTATGAAACCCGTTTCTCTTCCATAGGTTATATATTTATGAAATCCATTTCTTTTCCATAGGTTCCATGTTTATGAATCATGATTCCTTTCATGGGTTATGCTTTGATAAAATTATTATGAAACCTATCCCATTTACATAGGTTATGATGTGATGAAATATTAATGATGCTCACTTCATTTCTTGGGTTATGATTTGATGTTCATAGAACCCATCTCTTTCCATGGGTCATGAAATGATAAATGTTTTGTGGCACATACATATATGATTTCATTATGTGATCAGTGGAACCTATATCTTCCTCCAATGCATTTGGAAATGATAAATGTTTTATGACATCAAATGATACAAAGGAGGAAATCCCAAGCCCAAAATAGTACGGAACATGGGAGAACATCGCAATCCCGAAACAAGAGGGAACTTGGGAGAATATCCCAATCCTTAAAAAAGGGAACGTAGGAGAAAAATCCCAATACCAATACAAGAGGGTACATGGGAGGAAATCCCAAGCCCACCATAAGAGGGAACATTTGAGAACATCCCAATCCCAAAACAAGAGGGTATATGTGAGTATATCCCAATCATGAGACAAGAGGTTACTCAAGAGGAAATACCAGTCTCAAAAGAAGAGGGTACGTAGGAGGACACCCCAATCCCGAAACAAGAGGTTACATGGGAGGAAATCCCAATACCAAAACAAGAGGGTACACGGGAGGGCATCCCAATCCTAAAATAGGTACACGGGTGATTATTCTAAGCCTAACATGTTACAATGGTCTTGGTTGGCCACCTTGGATTAGGGTTTTTATAAGGGTTTTCCATAAACCCATATTTTATTCCAATGTTATACTCTCATTTATTATGTTCATTATTTCCTTATGATTCATGTATTATAAATTTCAAATAATTATTATGATCTCTGATATGCAGTGTATGACCATCAAATGTTATGTTCATGTTCTATACCCTTTTGTTCATGTTATACTTACACATTTTCATTATTTACCCTTAGTGAGCATCTGTTCTCACCACTTTCTTATGTTTCCTCTCCCCAGGTTATGAACAAAGATTTTAGATAGAAGTTAGAATGGTGTAGATCATTATGGGAGATGTTGAAGATCTTTCACCAAGATAGAAGGTTTTGTTTCCATGTTTCCAAAGACACTAAACTATTATGGTCCTTGGGAATTTATTTTTTAAATATAATAATTATTCATCTAAAATTATCTAATATCCATGTATGTTAAGCATGGGTCTCTATAGTGCGTCCACAGAGTTGTTGCATATTCCATGGCTTAGAGGGAGTGGGACACCTGAACAAGTTACATTCCCATCAATGGAATGTGTCTCTTCCTTTAGGGGAAGGAAATCATTTTGACTGGTCATGGGGGAATATCTACACCTAAAATAATTTCTTATATAGAGAATACTGAATAAGTGGAAGATTTTATCCAAGACCTTGATGCCACTAATAATTTACTTCAAGGATTTTTTATATTTCAATAACGAGTACACGATATGTTGAGACTGTATGAATGATAATGTTTTGACAGTGATAGTGGTTTATCGGGACCTAATGAGGTAGATTTTTGAGTTCCATGTAAACATGGTGATACAATTTCATCCTCAAAATTAGTCCCTCAGAAGTGATCCACTCCATGGGTACGTGTACCCGAGATACAAAATAATTAGGTGTGGTGACTTGATCCCACCCTTCCCACATGTTTGGCATCCCATTCACTATCTATACCTATCCTAGCAACATTTCCCAAGGCTTAGAGAGATTGGGATGCTCATAGAAGGAATGATTCTGCTAAGAAAATATGAGGAATCATTATAATAGAGGTAATCCGTTTTTCTTTATGTATTCTTATTATAGAAACTAAACATATCACTTTCATAAAAAATACTAAATTATATAGTGTGTACCTTGAGGTGATGGAAACCTTTATCCATTCCTTTAAAGGTAGGCTTGATTGGTCTGATCAAGTGCAATAAATGGTTGTTGAAATGGTAGAAAAAACTGATTCTTTTTAAGAGGTAGAACGAGTTATTACATGGAATCTATTTTCAATCTTACTATGATATTTAAACCGTTTACTGTACACATTTTTAAAAGTTAAGGGGTGATCTGTTTCCCATTCCTTCTCTAGAATATATGGAGGGAGGAACTACTGTTGGAATGAATGACCATGTGGATGAAAGGGTCATGATAGAAGGCTCTCCTGGGGAATTTGAGCATATACTGGAGGTGTTAGTAGACCCAAAAGAGTATTCCCACTGATCTTCTATCTACTACATCCCTAGTAAGACTATCTTCATGGGAGATCACTAGGTGTAGGCAACCAAGGAATCCGAAAATTCATATCCAATATGGGGTAGAAAGTGAGCATTGTACCCTTCAAAGCTAATTTTCATGTTGTATGTCCCATCATGTTGATGAGTCACTTATGAAGGGTTTGACGTAGGTTCCACATATCAGAAAACACCAATTGTTCTGGACTAGGTAGCTCTAGAGAGGTCCAGATCAGATAAGGATTCAAGGATAGTTGGTGACATTATGAAGATTCTTATATCCAGGGTGTTAATTACATAGGATCAAAGGATTTTTACACCATTAAAAATGGGTCTTGAGTGGGTTGAAAATTCTTTAGGATACACTTATCTCATTCCCTAATATTGAATAATTACAGAGCAAGAAAAGATTCATGCCCAAGAAGGATTGATCCTAACTATTTCTCTAATTTCAATGACGGTCATCCCGATGGGATCAATGTCATCTAGTGACCTTTTGGAGGTTACTGATCTCACTGAACATGCACATTTTTTATGTGCCTCCTCAAAATATTTTTCTCATGGGGTTAACCTAAACGTTAGAGAGGTGAACCCTACTATTCCAATCAGTGAGGCGATGATGATTGAGGAGGTTAGTTCCTTAATAGGTGGAGGTGAGTATCTCAAATTATTGACAATATCATCTTCTTACTTACTAGTTATTGATTTTTGGATACCCATTTTTGGAGCCCTGGTATAAGTACTTGAGGTCCAAGTTGCTTCAAATTACCAATGAGCTGAGGTTGCCATGACTTCAATTTCTATAGAGCCTTCTCATTTTGAAAATAGTGATGATATACATCATCTTGTTGACTTGGTCTTAGAATATGTCCTTCCCTCTAAAAATTATTTTAAATCAGACAAGGAAAACCTTGAAAATTTCTGCATTGCTTGGAAAATAGTCTAAAGTGATATATGGAAATTGATTTCTCATACCCCCTATCAAATATTCTGTCAAAATTTCCCAAGCTACATCACATGTTCTCTATTCTTGGTTATATGGGATTTCATACCACGTTATACACACCAAGGTGAAAGAGGTGGTTGTCATCTGAGGGAGATAGATCATACTACCATCCTATGTCATGACTGCAGAGTCTATGGCACATTTTTCTATAACCAGAATCATTATTTTTAATGAGTCTTATAAATAAGATGGAGTAGCAGCTGGACACCATATATGGGTTAGAGAACAGAGGGAATTAGTGGAACGTATCCATCAAGAGTTATATCAACTCAATCATCATATAGATAATGATAAATTGTAGGGTAATAGAGATCATAACCTAGTATAATAGGTAGAAAAGGATGTGATAGATTCCATTGAGAAGGCATAAGTGCTATGTGATGACACAGAATCTGATGCTTCCACACTATTTGAGTTATATTAAGCGGTATGGGGATCTGATCCAGTAATGATTCATATATATGAATACATCAAGAGGTCTATAGAATAATATATGTTATCTCATGTGGGGAGGCTCTTAAATTTTGGATCATCCCCTATTTCCAAATCTTGTCAATGAATGAAAAAATTATTGTTCACAATTTCATATATATATATATATATTCCTATCGCTTCACATAAAATTTTTATGTTTCAAAAGAGTAAAATAAGATAACCCAAATCATTTTGCTATTGAGTAACGTAATTATACATAACCATGAACATTTCAGCCAATGACCTCTATTACTTTTTATTTTAGTGTGGCTCATGGATGGGTGTATTTATGATTTCTATCATCCCAACACTAGAGTTGGATTGTTTAAAATAATTAATGATCATTTATTGATATTTTTGAATATATTCAATTGAAATTTTATGAAAATATTTTTTCTGCACTCTAATTTTTCCCAGGTTGAGGGACCTATAGAACATTGTTTGGTTGTTGCTAGGGTAACATGATCGTCCCTAAAAATTTATGTCTCTTTTTTTATCTCCATAACTTTTTATAAGTTCGATGTGAAGTATACTTAGTAGGCTTGAGTCAACTTTTACTCAGGTCACCCTTTGCATTTTTTCAACCTGATGAGTTCTACATCTATTTCCATTGGATGTTTAAGGTCTTGAATGTCAGATCAATGTAGTTGATGTTTTAGGCCAAAAAACATTGACCAAGAAATACCCAGTAAAAGCTTCTCAGTCAAGATTAATTTGATATATTTTGGATGTGGGAAGTGTTATTGTAAACCATATTCTTATGGCTCTAAAATATGGAAAGGATAATATAGGGAAGATATTCAAGGAATGTTCACGAAATATGTTCAAAAGGAATAATTCATTACGATATTGTTGATGTGTACATAGAGAAATTAATTTTCACCTAATAATGAATATAACTTAGGTTAGGGGGTCACATTTAGGCCACTCATTATACAGAGCCACATTTGGGAAAATTATGCATAGTTAAAACATATATTTCCTTTGCAGTTTCATGTTATTACCACCAGGAGCTGAGGAGTGTTTGTGGAAATTTTAGTTTTCCCAACATAATAGAGTGTGGTTTATGAATATATGGAATGAATCCAAGAAGTATGATAGAGATAATCTTATTATTCATTTTCCATGGATGGAATCTTCCTATAAAAAATTGATTTGAAGGAAGGGAAGCATGTTTCTCTAATCATGAGTTTGAATGTGAGGGGAACCCATGCCAATATTCTTTTTATAGATCATGTATTGTTTATTGAGGTGGATGTGCCTAGAATAGGGAATTTAGTTGTCACTATGTATCTCATTGTGATGAGAATAAAGAAACATGTAGTCCTAGATTCAAGATGTGATGAGATTCTGTGAAAAAAAACAAACCTTAAAATCATACGATAGGGATATGAACCATGCAGTTTAACATCATTCGATGAGGATGTTTCCCTAGTGTGACTTTTATGGTATCACATCAAGGAGAAACCATTTCTTTGTGATCTTGTAAAAATATATTTGAAATTCTGTGAGCATGAAGGGGAATTTCATAATCCATAGCCTTAGGGTCCTTATATCCAGGGTAGTGGGATGATAGAATCATGTAATGTATGACACCAGACCATGTTCAAAAAGAGGTTCCCATTACAATGATGTCAGAGCATATGAAGATCAAATGATTTCATATTGAGAACAAAGATTTATTTAAATAATGGGATATATTTAGTTCATATATTATGAAGATCTACATCTAAGAATATTATTCATAGCCAAAACAAAGGTTTCAATCAAAGTCGAACACTCTTATTAACGATAGATAAATGAAATCTTATAGAGATCCAAACGTCTCATGGTATAGAGTGTGTTCTGTGAAAGGAAAATTCTTGAGTATGAAGGGAATATTTTGGTCCGGATTGACTAGGAATGGGTATAGTTTTATTTAAATATAAATGAATTATATATAAAAAAGAAAAAAAAAATTCTGGACCCAGGATTTGAGATCCATGCATCACTAAATATCATGCGGTGATAGGAATAAATATATATGTATTTATAGGATAGAAAACTCCCTGAACAGGTCTGATCCATACACAGGGAGGGGGAATTTTTATATTGCGGCTGGATCGGGATATAGGATCCAGGTATCACTAGATATACCAATAGGATTATAATAAAGCTACACATAGTTCTTGAATGGAGGTGTGGTGGGAGACCAATAAAAAATACAGTGGTCCTCTCAAGTGAGGTCCATAACGATGCATAATATTTTTTTCATGTAAGGGAAATAGACCACAAATTTTTAATTTCATGTAATAAATAAATTTTGAATTCCTGTTAAGCTCTTTCATCCTGGACCATGTTAACATTAACATGAATGGATATTTCCTAATCTTGCAAGGAATCCATTACCATAATTCCTAATTATACATGAGCTATGATTTATGTGATAAACAAGAAATAGAAAAGGTTTCCTTAAACATTCATAAGTGATTACAAGAAAGAATAGGGGGATTTTTATCACATTTTAGCTAGGCCAGGATGTAGGATCTGTGTGTCACTATGTATCCCATTAGGATGAGAATAAGGAAAAACATAGTTCTTGAATCATAGTGTAGAAGATAATCGACAATATGAGAGGTAATCCTCTATGTTGAGGATCAAATAATTCAGTAAGTCTAAAGTCCTTAGAGGAAAATTTATCCATGCCATTTAACATCATACAACCATGACTAACCAGTCATTCCTTTTAAGGTCATGTGATAAGGAACTTTATGCAGTTCATAGTCATACAGAATGGAATAATGTGTCTTGTAGTTTTGAATCATATTGTTTAAGGTCATAAGGATTTTACTGACCTAGGGGTGAAAATATTTACCCACCATCCAAAAAGAGAAAAACTTGATGTGAAGAGAGGCCTTAAATGAAAAATAATGGAAAAAATGATCTTTTAAAGAAGTGGATTTGGGGATGGTCCTAAGGATGAGGCCCTAGGTATTTACACATTTCTCATAAAAGCCAGAATCATGAAACCATAGATCAAAAATAGATTCTTTGCAAAAATATGAATCTTGTATATAGAGATGGGATTTTACTTAAAATGGTCCTTCAAATGAAGGGACTCGTGTTGGAGTTCCCTACATCGATTTTGTTTGTATGTAGGAGAGGTAATTTTTTTTTGTTTTTTAGATGGTCCTAGGACATAGGGTCTGGGTTTCACTATGAATCCCATTGGAATGAGAATCAAGCCACACATAGTTCATAAAAATTATAGGTCAGTGGTGTAGAAGGATAACAACATGAATAATTTTTGTCCACTTAATCACATACCAAAGTATTGTACAGTTTTATATCATGAAATAGGGATGTGAAACATGTAATTTTATGTCACATAGAATGGTTTTTGTATATATTTTAAAGACTTATAAATATTATATGAGGCTATGTAGTTTAGTGTCTTACCGCTCCAACTATGATGTTTTTTTGTTTTTGTTCATACTACTATGACCATGTGGTCCGTGAATCACATAAAATAATTTTTTTGAGAAATATTTCATTGTTAGGTGGTATAGTATTCTTTCCATTCATGGTGGTGGATGAATACACTCCATTTGAAAAGACCTTGTGTATAGAAAATGGTGCTTCCCATTTTGGTTCAAGATTTAGAGGCTTTTTCCCACATATCATCAAAGTCCCAAGGGACAAAACTACTCACCCTTTCACAAATGATTGAAGGTGAAACTTTTTGTTGAAAGCTCAATTTATTCAGTTTTAGTACACTTCCAAGTGGTGTAAGTTATGAAACTATTTCTCGTCAAGTTATTATAGATAATACAACCATTTCTATGACTTCTCATCATCTAAGTGTTTTCTGTAGAAATCTACTTATTGTGAGGGAAACCTAACCTCAATGGGTAGCACTATATATGTTCCATAGAAAAGAAAATACAAGGCTTCTTGGGTAGTAGTGTCGAATTTAGTATAATAAACCTATAAGTAATGATGGAGATTTTTGGGAGATGATTTTCTATCCTTGTTCACTATTTTCTAGAGTATGTTGGAATGGTTTTTATTGAAATCTTATTTCTTCCCATTCTTGACTATATAAGAGTGGGGTGAATGGTTGGACTCAATATTTTATCCTGGGTATAACCTCTTCAATTTGGAAGAACATAAGTTGGTGTTATTTTCTTAGGGACACCAAATCCGGTGATGATGTTGGTATTCATGAAAATGAAAATGCTTTTGGTCCCATATTCTTTTAGGGGTATTAATTCATCCCATTTGGAGAATATTTTGGTAGTATTGAAAATATATTTGAGCTGATTATACATAAATGGAGGGCACGACCCTTCAACATCCATTCCCCATACGATGAGCAACCAAAAGTATTTAGCTATGTTTATAAACTTTGGTGGTTGATGGATGATGTTTAAATGTAATTGAATGGAATGATACCTTTTAAAAAATTGATTGAAGTCATGAGTCATCGAAGGCTTGAAATACCCAGTACTCTTGATTTGGATTGAAAGCTTAGTTTCTGATTAATGGAATCCAAAAACAGTAGCATGAAATTCTATCATAGTGGAATTTCTATCCTCTCTATAAATGAATCGAAGTATGACTCCCTCAAATCATCATTTATAAAGAACCCTTTGTTGACCCAGGCTATCATAAGGAGTGAAATTGACTACCCGTCATTGGATCTATTCTCCTCTAGATCTATCTGATAGAAGGGTCCCATATTGGAGGTATTTGAGGTTGGGAATCATCCAAGAATTTGAATAATTATCTTTTTCAGGGTAGAATTCAACCTTATTGATAAATTCACTAAATATATGATGAAATAATGATGAAATTATGTGATGGGAGATGTTGATGACTATTTCATCCTGATCTGGATCTTCCCATTCCATAACATAATTTTCTAATTTTTCTTCCATGTGTTTTTTGAATGTGGGATATGAGTTAGTGTGGGGTCAAAGGGGGGTTTTTTCTACCAACACTCAAACATAATTAATCAGGGGATTAACTCTTCTTTTCAGATAACATAATCAACATTGATCTGGTTAATCAAAATCTTAGAGTCACCATTGATTCCCAAGTGAGATATTGGTATTTTCAAATCCAATTTTGAGCTTGCAATGAGGTTTTGGTATTTGGCCTCATTATTAGTGAAGCTTCTTAATAATTGGAAAGAGTATGTTATAACATCCTTTTCTGGAGAAATGTTAATGACTCCCAAACCAATTTTGTTGATCTTTCCATCTTCCATCCTTATTTTGGTTGGGCTTCTAGATGCATCATCAAAGTACATTCCCCACATTTGTATAGAGTCTTGAACGGTGAAGATCTATTCATCAGGATGTTTGATACTCATCAACACTTCTTCCATTGAGGGATGTTCTAACAGTAAATTTTCAATAGGCTTCCCTTTTATCTCCTTCAATGGTATGAACCAGATGTCGATTTTTTTTTGTAGAATGACCACCCATCATGCCAAACATCTAGTCAACATGGGATGATTAAAGATATATTTGAGCATTTCATTTCGATAGATCAAATGGACCTCATGGTGCTACAAATAGTTCCTTAGTTCCAAATCTACGAAGTCCAGTTCCAAGTAGTTTTTATCGATATCTGAATATTGAGTCTTAGTGCCGACCATGGTACAAATAAGATAAAAAACCTATTTTCACTACTAGTATCATTCTTTTATGCGAGAAAGGCCCCCAATGACTATTATAGAGTTCTCACATATAAGATGAGCGGTCTTCCTACAAATTTTGGAATCATCACTTGAGGGATAACATGATATTTTTCGAGGATATCAAATTATATTTGGAATTAATTTGTCCACTGAAAGGGAATTCATTTTTTCATTAACCCAATAAAGTGAAAACACCTGCCAAAATGGTTTTCTATAATACATTGAATTTAAGAATATTGTCACTAGATTCCTCTTAAATCATTATGATTTAAAGGGGGTAACATACCTTGGATTTTTTTTATTCTTATTAGGATAAAATTTGATATCATGATGGGATACTATGAAGATAAAAATTATCCCAAAGATACTCTTGAAAATGGATTTCCGGGGGTTTATTTTCAGACAGTATTGTCAAAAATTTTAAAAAAGGATTTCCAAATCCACAAGGTGATTGGAACATTCTATGATTTTACCACTAAATCATTAACATAACACTCTATTGATTTTCCCAAGAAAGTTTTTTAGATGAAATGTAGTGAATTTTGATATATATAACCAAAATTATTTAAAATAAAGGCTATCATCCGATAAAAAAATACTCTTTGGGGGGACCTAGAGGTAGTAGATTATTCATCTTATGGATCCATTAAAAAAAAGTGTCCTGAGTAGTCTTCCATGAAAGATAGGGCTTTATAGTTAGACATTTTATGGATCAAAATATTTGTAATCAATATCAGGAAGTCGTATTTTGGATAATACTAGTTTATGTCTCTAAAATAGATGAAAACTATAATTTTACCATTTTTCTTCTTGTCAGGAACTATATTAAAAATCAAATTTGGTTATTAAACTTCCAAAATGAATTTGGGTTGGATGGGATTATCAGCTTTATATTTTAACATGGAATCATTGTTTGTATGTGTATTTTTGGATGCCTTATTATAAAAAATGGTCTTATGGAAGACCTAGTTGATGGGAAGAAATATTGGGATTGAGGCCTGACATTTATTTTTAATTATAGGAAAAAATGTCTTGGTGCTAATTTAAAATGGGGGTGTAAATTTTCTGCTCATTTAGGGGAATAGCTGTGTTGATCAACATTGGGCTTGGATCCTCCTATGTACCTAGATTTATCTTTTGGAGTTCATGGATAGTTCATGGACACTACTTTCACAAATTCAAGAAGAGAAACATTGAGGTCTTCTTCTTCTTCTTCTTTATCTTTCTCTTTCAATTCCTCATCCTTTGTTCCCATATCGAGATGGATGAGAGACAAAGGGGAATTTTTGAGGTTAGGTGGGAAGTTAGTGTTTTCATATCCAACTTCCAACAGTGATATTACAACTTTATCATATTTTTATGATGAAATGGTGACCTAATGATGTTCTATTAATGAAATAGGTGAATTTTAATTTGAGTTATCACTACCGATGGGGAGATAAAAAAACTTATTGAATGCCCTCATATTCATCTGACGTGGCTGATATCATGAATATGAGTTTGTACATCTTTTAATATGATCTTATGTCCAATAAATGATGGGAGCACATATTCACAACCATGTTCCTTGAATGGGTTAGTCGTGGTCATTTTAAATGAATTTGGGGTGGTAACCCAAGTGAAACCAACATTAATTGGTTATTTTCTCTCTCTCTAGTAGAATACTGCTTCAATATTTTTGGATAGAAAACATTTAAATAGAGATTCATCATAATGTCACATCACAATATTCCTAGTGCTACAGTATTTTAGGTAATGATGATATGATGAGGGGTTCAATGCATTATAGTGAATCCAAGGACTTTCTGGTAAGACATTGAAAATAGTATCTTGTTAGCTGACTGGGAACTCAGAATCAGACACCTGATTTCCAAACTAAGATTTGAGGTTAATGTGTCCAAGTGGTTTTTTTTGCTTTTATAATACCGATGAAGCATAAGAGAAGAAGGTGATCAATCATATTTAGTATATCCCAATCAAGGAATAGTTTTTAACTGGAATGATGTTTTGCATTGATCCATTGTCAATGAAATCTCTATGGAATGAAATGTCAACTAATATTATAGATATGTACAAGGGCCTAATATGACCATATATAACAAAATTTCTATCTTGATCTGTGAAATAGATAACCACATGAAATTCTATTGGGTCAGTCACTTCATGATATACCTATGGGGTAGTAACTTCAACTTCAAACCCTTGAGGTACCATTAGTACCTCTAAAAGTGCTTCTCATAGATCATTTAATATGTTGATAGCATCCAAAATTGAAGGTGTTACGACAACCAAGGAAAAATACTTTAGGATTTCATATTTTTGAGTCAAATTCCAATATATTTATATGAGGATTTACTCCATATAAAGCATTTTAGTGACTAATATGTCTGTGTTAGATGAGTCAGGTGGTTATGTTGATTTTGAAGGTATATTTTATACTATATTGGATTATTTTTTTGTGTTCCTAATTATCTAGGATAATGAGACTACTCCACCCCTTCTAGTCGATACTCAAGATTGATCTGTCTTGGAAGATTCTCTATGGAGGTAGGTTCATTTCTATGATCTTCATGTTCTCACTGATGGTCTATTTTGTGAGTCTCGGCTGTATAAATGTCCTTGTAGGGGATGTGTCCCAAATATTGGTTTCAACCATGATGAAATATTTCCCTAAATACCTAGATTTTGTGACCTATGCCTATAGTTTCCTTGCATGTAGTAGGGAATTCTAGTTCAGAACCCTACTCATCATCAAATAATGGATCCATTAATTGAATGATTTTAATGGAACCAAACAATAGTTCTTCATCCAATGAAGATATTTTTAGTGGGATGATTCTCGTGGTTTCGTTTGTTGGGATAGTCTCCATGGTACCATTTAGATGGGTGTGGACCATACTCTCAGGGATGAAGGAATGAATTCTGATAAAGGATATCTTAATCCTTGGTGAAAGTTGACCATCTTACATTTGTCATATAATGTTTTGGCCATGTCATTTCTTAGAAGACTGGCCATTGGAGGTCTTTGGAACTAACAGAGTCAACTGTGCCATAGAAAAAGTGACTAGGGGAACAATTACGTGTTTTAACTATTCTTGGAGGATATCATGAGTCTGGTTGATTTTTTTTCTAGTCATCCAATCACTGAAATTCAATGCATTATCATTGAGGAGTTCCTTCCACTCATGTTCTTCCTCTAATGTGGTTCTGAAAACACATGCTACCTATACTTGTGGTTTTCTAATCTTCAATTTCCCATAATCACAGATACTTTGTAAGAAATAAATGAAAATTAAACAATCTTATATGGTGTTCCCCAACATTTGATGATAGGATTAGTAATCTGGGCGGTCAACAAGGCCAACCTGCTTGGGTCTCTTGGGCTCAAACAAAATTTTCAAGTTATTTTCCATGATCTCTAAAAATTAATCAAGAAATTTCTCATATCAAGGAATAAATATTATTCTTATGGTTCTAAAATAGGGAACATTTAAGTTACCTTATATCATCTTAACTGAGATACTATTGATGATGCTACCATTCTAGAGGAGGTTCAATATGGGGAGGTGCAGTCTTTCGAGTTTGAATTAGCATAGAGCTTGGTTTTAAAGTAATCATCATTGTTTCCACTCTACCCATCATCTTCCGATGATAAATTAGGATGGGATGGTAGTTTTCCTTAGTTAATAAAAAATAATCGTACAACCTTTATGCTATTATGAAACCATCATGAAAGAAACCTGGATAGTTTACTGGGATAAGAAGTTTTCATAGTTCATCATAGAGATTCTTAATGCAAAGACCCGAAAACTATTTTTATAGAAGCTTTAAGTTCAAGTATAAAGTTAATATATTCTACCTATTAATGAAATCCAAAACCCACTTATTTTTATCATTGTATAATTTTTAGAGATCAAGGACTATTATATTATGAAACATAAAGAAAAATTAAAAGAGGGTTTGTTCACAAAGATCTTCCCATCCCTCGATTGATCCTACTAGTATAATGCTACACTAGGTGAAGGATGTTACATCTAATGTTTACATAAAAAATATAATATTAGCTACATATTGTTTCTCGTGGGTCCCCATCATGTGTCCACACCTATATATGAAGTGTGTAACATGCTGTCACGGATCCCCTGAACCATTGAATACTGGGAACCTAGAATTCCAAATGATTGGAAGGGGAAGAGTTGCATCTATCCATTTAGGGTAAGGATTCCTCTTTGGATATAATATTAAACATCAACCTTGCACAAAATTTAATCGATCCTCCAGTATCTTAATAGTGTTGATGAGATTGGGTGGAATATAAAATTGGGAATAATCCTGAACATGGGGAACAATAGGTTGGGTCTGCTGTGGAACTTTTTATTGTACTTTTGGTGGGTGAGCATCAAGGGATATCTAGTGAGGATGAATATGACCTAGATCTAAATGTTTAACCAACGACATAAATTTTTAATATCTTGCTATTTTGGGTTCCAAATATATTGGTTTCCAGTACCCCATGTTGATAGAATATTCTGATTCCATTTTTGTTACTATGATAACCCCTCTTGATTGAGGTATGCTAGTTGGGAGCATGATAGGAGGCTCTTCTAATAGGTCATATTCAATATGGATGTTTCCTTAGAGTATTTCTAAATTGAGTTTCCTCATCTTATTCATATCTTCCTCATACTAAGAAAGTATTTCCTAAAGTGTGAGGAGTTTAAAATCTTTGGGTGATGGGTGATATATGACTTTAGATTTAACCTTTTCTTTGTAATATTATAATTGAGTGGGTATTAGTGAATTAGATGATAAAATATGTAAATTATTTGTAATCCTCTAGTTTTGGGTATGCTTGCCTTGTTTAATTATTTTAGTGTTGACCATATTATTTATAGAAACCTCCTCCTCCCATTCCTCATTATTAGTCTCATATTATATAATAATAACAGGGGCCGTGGTAATGAATTTTAGTAATTCATACTTCATTGAAGGAGGAACATTAGTACTATAATGATATTAGGGTCACTTTTCTCGAGGATATATGCTGAAAATATTTTGATCTTCTTGAGTAGTCATACCCTTAAGAGGTTGCTTTTGTTTGTGTCTTCCATAGGGCCTCATCCTCTCCTTTACTAGTCATGTTGGAATCATTTGAATATGGGTGATACGAAGGAAAGATCTAATAGTTTTATCATGCATGTTCCTATTGAGGAATTTGGGTCATGAGGTATGAAAATATGGGAGGATTTTTCTTGTGGTTCTCCACCTAAATGAGAAAATAATGAATTACATTGAGGGGTAGGTCAAAGTAGAAATTCACCATACCTTGTGAGATAGGGATGCTACTATTTTTTATAAAAAACCTCCTATTATTGGTTTTTTGGTCTCGAAGGTTGTGTAAAAAAATTTCTCTATCCATGTGGGATGGGTTTTCTCCTATATTATCACAACTATAACTACTCCTTTGATTTTATGAGGTTTTTTTCGAACATGGGATGGGTACATTGCATGATTTTCACCTAATACGTCAATTTAAAAATCTATTACCATTTCCCAGTGATTTTATTCCCTTATGAGGGAGGATTACTGAATATTTTATAATTATTAATGCACGAGTATTTCAATGACTTTCCCTCTTCTGTACCAATATCTTTATGAGTCATTCAGGGTCGCTTTTGTTGAGCATACCATCTATTTTGAGCAGTTCTTATTTCTGAATGTTGATTAAAATTCAATGACGTTTCAATATTTCAAACTGGACAATCTTTGTTGATTAGGGAGAGAGGTAAAATAAAACACCTCATGTTTTCCCTATCCTATGATATGAATAAATGATGGGGTATTAGTGATCTTCTAACACAACTCATTTAATTCATAGACACATTCACACTAAATGGATCCTTTTTGGTTTCCGAATCTTGGGTTATTAGTAGCTTGAAGGGCCACTAAGTCTATTTGACAATGTATCTCTTTTATTACATTGATGTGTCTTGGTCATTCATCATAATGCAATAATGTTTTTTCTAGTGATGAAGAGTAGTTCATAAATTTAAGCGGATGTTATACACAAATTATTTCTAAAATTACTTTGGAATTTTTTATTAGGGAGTGGGTAAAGAACATAACATGACTGTTATATTATATTTATTCAATTATATCCTCACTAAAAATATGTCTTCTTAATCATTGGAAAGTGGTTCCTCAACATGATCTACATAAATTCGATGTTTCCATTCTTCTTAATTGTAAAAATTTGGGTTGGTAGGAATTTCCTCTATTGTATTGGAAGTAAAGTGATCCAAGGTTGGTTTACAGAATGACTATCTCATTGGGATATGTTCTGGTGGAGAAAAAATATCACTTTTATAATACAAGGCATCAAGAATGACTGAAATCATTTTCCAAAGTGCCTCATGATAGGAGGGATTTCTTATAGTTGTATCAGCAAGGGGAGGACCTCCTTGATGAAAAAATGTGTCACTATAAATAGGACATTCTCAGTGAATTCCATCATAGGGAGGACTAACATAATATTTTAATGTCCTATTTCAAGGATAATTACTACAACATATAACTAATGGAGGACCTTCAGGGTAGAATATAGAAAGGTGGGGTCCTTCTTGCTATTTGATCTTCTAGACACAAGTTGGGTTATTATGGTGCCCTTCCAGATATGGGTTGTCATGATCGATCAGATTGTGGACATGAAGTAAACCTTCACGATAAGATTTCTAAGAGGAACTCTATGTAGTTCCCAGTTAGGATCCAAGTATCACAGAGAGGGGGAGGGGATGAATTAGTTATATCAATTTTCATTTTATGTTTCCTTCCTTTTGAAACAACCTTCGCCTCATGTTAAAGAGTTTCTTCCCTACGGAACACAGAAAACCACATGAACAAAAGATTTACAAGGTTCACTACTCCACAAGAGTAGTTATGTCCTTAGTATTGTTCGAAAACAATCCAATACCACACAATCCACTAGAAAACAATCCTTTGATGTGGAATACAGTGAGTAGGATATTCCCTTGCACTCATGTTGTAACATCCCAGGTAAATAAAGAATATAACACTTTCATATTTATTAATATTTGTGAATTAAATATTAATTTTACTTTAAATGGGATTCTATGTTTTTTGGTGTACCTGATACTCAACAATGAGGTTCTTTTAAATCTTATGTTGCACACAATGTTGGGTCATACTGAAAAATAATAATATAATATTATTTTAAATGGTAGTTGACACCTAACTGTTGTATTGGATGGAATGGACAGAACTAACTACAATATGAATATATATGTTTTTTAAATGTTTTTTTAAATTTATCCAATAAATTTTAGAGGCATAAAATAAGAAATAATCTGATTTTAAGTATAAATACTCTAATATTCATTAAAAGGTCGATTTAACACCTTTTGTTGGTAAACCCTGTTTAAATATAATTTTGGTCACTTTTATATGTTCTATTTGAAAAAATAATTATATTCTTTAAGATTGGGATATAAAAATTTACTTTGGATGTGATTTTGGTATTTTTTTTGATAATGTTCATTTTTTAATGAATAGTGAAAATACTATATTTTAATTCAAAACAGCCTTTTAATCTAATTTATTTATAACGTTAGATTATCTTTTTAATTGGTTTTAAAGTTTAATTATATTATTTTTGTACATTTAATCCAATTTTTGTCATTGTATGTAATTTCACTTTGAAATTGGACATAAATAAGTGTCATTCTTTTGATAGTTATTATTTATTAAAAACACACTTTTGGTTTTGATAGCAGGAATTAATTTAAAATTAATTTCTTCCACTTCTGTGTTTCGAATTTGGAAAAATGGATTTCATATTTTTAATCAGGAGGTCTAAATTGTGTAAATAGTTACCTTTTATTTTTATACATTATGAATATTTACTTCAGAAAAAATGTTATTTACCATGGTTAAAGGGTAATCCTGGAAAATAAGGGTAACAAAATAATATGATAATCGTATTAAATTACCCTAACATGTATCCTAATCCTCTTGGTTGATACATTTCCGACCATGGTCACCCTTGGGTCAATTTTGGGACCCCATGTATCCACTTGGGGTTGATAATGATACTTTATATTAATTAATTTAAAGTAAAGACACTAATGTGATAAACTTATATCTTTTGGTAAATCAATTTTAACATGGGGTTATATAAGTTTTATATTTGAATATAAATATTAATTTAGAATCTAAAAATATTTCCTACATCATGATATTTTTTTAAATTTTTAGACATCAAATAAATTAAATTATTTATGACACACTAATGATGCAGTATTTACCTCATTAATGAATGATATAAATAAATAAGATTATAAAGATTAAAAAAATATCCAAAACCTATCCAATTATTATTTGATGATTTTATTTCTAACATTAGACATCTTATATTATACTTTAATTAGTTTTGGACCTTTAGAAACAAAAAATAATTTTATAATAAAATAACATTTTTAAACATTCTTAATGAGCCCCTCCTCCCCCTTATAAAAAGCCCACATTTCTAACCCATTCCTCACACTTATGAAGCCCCTTGTCTCACCCAACCTATTTCCAATTAATCTCCATACATATCTCTCATCCTCTTAAAATCCTTCCCCTAGGAAGTAGGTAATTAAATTAAACCTTTTGGTATAAACCAAAGGGAGATACACGATTTAAAGGTAACATCTTCTCTTAAGTTATTCTATTTTATTTTAATTCTCCAAAAACCTAAACCCTTTTTATTCCTTTCTTTTATAACAAAACCATTATTCTCAATAAACTAGGTTGTTTTTATGAGAATTATTTGAACAAAACATACACACACCTCTATCTAATGGGTAATGAACATACTGTTTCTGTGGACAATGAACTACTACCTCACGAAATAAGGATTGTTCAATTATCTCCAACTACCTCTCATGGTGTCCATTATGGTGGAAATGTATTTATATGTGATATATATTATAATTATATTGTTTCAATTCTTCTATATTTTTTATTTATAGAATACCTTTGTGGTTTCCATAGTGGGTAAAAACGATAATTTCATTTGAGGAAGTGTGGACTACCGCCCCCTCAATGTGATATGGATCGTTCATGCCATAGGTGGAACATATAAAGGATTGAGTTAATGAAATTATATGTGATATTATACTGGAATTATAATATATCTATCTATTATTATGTTTTCATTCCATTAAATATAAAAATAGAAATTAAAGTAGCGTTTATGCGTACGTACGGATTACCGTCTCCATGAACTGCGAATTTCATTTCTTATCTCCAAATGTTATGTAATATTATAAATACATATATATATACTGGATATATATGATATATATGATATCTAAATCATGAATATCATTCTAGAGATAATGAAATTCCAACCACATGGACATGTTATAAGTATAACAAGTTCATTTTTAACTGAAGTTCCGAACATCGACAAAATGTTCGATATGAAATCAACAATTAACTAACAGTAATAGCATAGTAATAATTGATATTAAAGGAATAATAAACTTGAAAAATGTTATTAATGAATTAGAAATTAACTTTAGTTTATTATTCATGAGATTAATGAATGATCGAGTCAAGTCAGACACGAGGTAAGGGAACTTCTTTACCCAATTTCCATTCATTGGGTTAATATTCTACTTTTAAATTATGTTGTGATATGATTATGTAAGAAATTACTTATGTTGTCCTATCTTGTTTTTATAAATTATTTGTGAGTACTTATAGTAAATACACATAATTGATCTATTTTATTTACAAAATGATCTTTGTAAGGGACTTCGACTCAATCTCCTTTCATTGAGGCATATTCTGTTTTATAGATGACATTATTTTTTATGGTGTATAAACAATGTTGAATTTTCATTTCATTCAAATGGAATATTTTTCTATGAGGAGTTTTACTAAATGAAAAAAAGGAATGTTTCTTTTTAACGTATGCGGTGATAATGAAATTTTTACCACCGTGAGTATTATTTGATCTTTGGCTTCCTTAACAAGCCGTAAAGTTTTTAAAAGGAAAATAAATACCATATACTCTTTTATGTATATTGGTATTGAAAATTGTTTTGATAATATATTTGTTATGTCAATATATTTAAATGATATTTTGTGATTGAAGTGTGGAAATTTTATCTTTCCTTTATGTTTGTTTTATGTGTTATGAATATGTTATGGTTCTTGGGAATTTTTTATGCACACAGGTGGTTCCGTGAAAAACCTAGGGCAGGTGAGCTCGAGATAGCTCTCCAATGCATTGGGTAACGTGATGGAGGTAAACGTGAATGTTTCTCCTAATAGATTTTGGGAATATACAATGATGGGTATTCTAAATGTAACTCGCTACATAGTTGTGAAAGCTACAACGTAAGTATGTTATGGATGCCACAAGTTACCATTATGATTTATGATCTCTATGTGTCATTCATAAATCTTATGATTTCATGAGGTATGTTAAAGATCTTATGTTATGTATGTATTGATGATATAATGTTTTATTTCTTTATTTTATAACGATTACTGAGCTTTTTATGCTCATCCCAAGTTTTTGAAATATCTTTCATAGGACATAAAGTGGAATATGGTCAAGGATGGGATCTAGGAAAAGTCATGCTGTAAAAAACATGAAACTAGACATGTCTCTTTTTTAGAGTTATTATTTTATGAAAAAATGGATACTGAGTATAAGTGTCTACTTTGTAATTTTTTATATGTAATAGTTATGGCCTAATTCTCTAAAACTCAAAACCTGAAAATATACTCATTTGAATTATTCATTTAATTCAAGATTATGTAATTTTTTAAGGCATGGTCCTTATAGTTTGTATCAGAGGTCGGTTTAGACAACTTTAGGAGTTATGGTATTGTTAAATTAATGTCCATAAATTAAATTATGTTAATATTCAAATGATACAACATTTATAGATTACCATGTAGCTTCGCCTAAGATATTTCTACTTCCAGAATGGTTTTTCATAGAGGAAACAGGGCAGCTATTCTAGGAAGTCATACAGAGGGAAATGACCTTCCAAATCAGCATCCTGAGATGGTCAGAATCGGAAATGAATAGTTTTTTGTAGTGATGTAACAATTGATTAAGGATATAAATGGTGGTGGTATCCATGCATTAGATCAGCCAAATCTACCACAGAGGAACATGTCAGTAGTGGAGTATTTCATGAGGCAACATCCCGCATCATTCAGAGGATCATCTGACCTGGTGCTAGTTGAATGGTGGATTAAAGCACTTGAGAAAACTTTTTATGTCATGGGGTGTTTAGAACATCAAAAGGATAGTCTTACTGTTTACCATTTTGAAGGTGAAGCTGATCAATGGTGATTGATCATGAAAAATATCAGGGATTGTGAGAAGATTTATGCTCTCGATTAGGATGAATTTAAAGGTATGTTTCTTAAGAAATATTTTCCTAAGGTGGTTCGTCTTAGTATGGGAAACAAATTCCAGGAATTGAGGTAGGAGGATGACTCTGTGGCAGCTTATGAAGCAAAATTCACTTGACTGGCAAGGTATGCTCCAAATTTCTACGAGATCTTGATAGTAAAATCAACCATTTTTACTCAGGATTAAAGCCAAAGTATCGAAGATATTTAGATTCTCCTGATTTTAAAATTTATAAAAAACATGTTCGATGTCTAGAGAAGTAGGAAATGGAGTTTTCTGATGATCATGTATTCTTTAAAAAAAAGAATTAGAGTTCGAGGTGGAAGTCAAAAGAGGAGAACTCTTCAAAAAAGTATGATCTTAAGAAAAATAAGTATATAGTTTATGAAAATTGTGGTAAAAATCATGCTAGGGAATGTCTTTTGAATTCTGTTAAGTGGTAACGATGTGGTAAAATGGGACATAAGGCTCGTAATTGCACTGAAAAAGATCAGGCTAATGGTAATACAAAATCTGATTTACGGTGAGTAAAATATTTTAAGTGCAATGAAATAGGTCACTATGAAAATTTGTTTCCAATGAAGACCTCAGCTGATGGAAATCATCCAGACTACAAGCAGAAAGGGGTGGTGAAGTCCTTTGCAACTACTTCAGTAGATGTTGGGCTATCAAATGATGTAGTATCAGGTACACTATTTGTTTGTTCAGATTATATCAGTGTGTTGTTTGATTCAGGGTCTATACACTCTTTCATTTCTGAGAAGTTTTCTATTAAATAGGGAATTCCATCTCAAGATATGAATCCAAAAATTATGGTAAAAACCCCTATAAGAAATGTTGAGATAAAAAGAAATTATAAGAACCTTCCTGTTATTATGTGCGGAAAGAATATACCTGAAAACCTTATTGTTTTTTCACTAGTAGAGTTTGATGATATTTTGGGTATGGATTAGCTTTCCGTTTATCATGTTATGATTGACTGCAGATATAAAGAGGTTTATTTTCAAAAATATTTTCAGTTTGTGTACAAAAATGAACCCTTAATTTTGATAACCTATCAGGAAGCTGAGAAACTAGTAAAATATGGAAATGAATGTTACCTTGTACATATTGTTGAAAACAAAGGAACTATTCAGATTAATGATGTGTTGGTGGTAAATGAGTACCTTGATGTTTTTCCTGAATAATTTCCTAGTATTATACCTGATCAGGAAGTTGAATTTACTATTGACTTAGTTTTTGATGATAATCCAATTTCAAACCCCCCTTATCGAATGGATCAAATTGAACTTTACGATTTAAAGAATCAATTACATGAGTTTTTAGATAAAGGTTTCATTCAACCTAGCACATCACCATGGGGTTCACCTGTCTTGTCTGTTAAAAAGAAAGATGGTTGAATGAGACTTTGCATTGATTATAGAGCATTGAATAACATCACTATTAATAACAAGTATCCTTTGCCTCATATCGATGATTTTTTATTAACTCCATGGATATGAGTATTTATTGAAGATTGATTTGAAGTCGGGGTACCATCAGTTGAAAGTAAAATAAGTAGGCATTCCGAAGACTACATTTCATACTAAATATGGACATTATGAATTTTTAGTTATTCCTTTTGTGTTAAAAAATGCACCTGCTGTATTCCTAGATTTTACTAATAGAATTTTCAATGAGTTCTTGGATAGGTTTGTGGTTGTGTTCATTAATGATATTTTGGTATATTCTAAAACTAAAGAGGACCATGAATGTCATTTAAGGGTTTTCATGAAAACCTTAAAATAAAAGAAACTCTTTGGGAAATTCAAAAAGTGTGATTTTTGGATACAATAATTTTTTTCCCTTGGTCACATTGATTTAAAAAATGGAATAACCGTTGATCCTGTTAAAACAAAATTCATTAAATAATGTACAAGATCCACAAATATAACAGAGATTCAAAGTTTTCATGGATTACAGGGTTATTACCAGAGGTTTGTTGAAACATTTTCATGTTTATCAATCCCAATGACTAAGTTAACTCGAAAAAATGTTAAGTTCATTTGGATAAAAGAATGTGATGATTGTTTTCAGGAATTGAAAAGAAGATTGCTGAATGCTCCAGTTTTGGCACTACCTTCCAGAAACGGTGAGTTTGTTATCTATAGTGATTCTTCGTTGAAAGGACGTGGCTCTGTCCTTATGCAGAATGATCAAGTAATTTATTATGCTTCACGTCAGTTGAAACCTTATGAGTTAAATTACCCTACACATATTTTGGAATTAGTTTTTGTTGTTTTTGATTTATATATTTGGAGGCATCATCTGTATGGAGTAAAATGTGAAATATATTCTAACCAAAAAAATTAAAGTATATATTCACTCAAAAAGAATTAAATATGAGATAGAGTATATGGTTGGAATTAATCATGGATTATGATTTCATGATCCATTACCATCTAGGAAAATGAAATAAAGTGTCTTATTCTTTGAGTCGAAAAAGTAATGCTTCTTTAACCATGCTACATTTGGAACGAGATACTTTGGTTTTTGATTTGATGAAATTTTGAATAGAACTAGTTGGTGTAGGAAATTCCTCTATTTTGTTTCAGGTGTCAGTGAAATCATCTCTATCAAAAAAAATTAAAAAAGAGCAGAAGGAAGATAGTGAGTTGTATAGAATGGTAGAGTTGGTTCAGAAGGTTATGTTTCCTACTTTTAACATTGATATTGATTTTGTTTTGAGATTTGGGAAGAGATTATGTGTGCCTTGTGATTCACAGTTGAAGAATGAGTTGTTATGTGAATCTCATAGTTCTCTATTTTCAGTTCTTCCTGGTAGTACTAAGATGTAAAAAGATCTTTGGAAGTATTACTGTTGGGATGGAATGAAAAGAGATATTGTTGATTTTATTGTGAATTTTTTGACTTGTCAACAGGTTAAAGAAGAGCGGAAGTTACTGAAAGGTATGCTTCAGTCTTTACTGACGCCAAAGTGAAAATGGGAAAATATATCCATGAACTTCATTGTGGGATTACCAAAGAAATCTCAAGGTAATAATGAAATCTGGGTTATTGTTGATCAATTGACTAAATCTACTAGTTTCCTTCCTATTTGAGATACTTTTTCACTAGATCAACTTTCTCGGTTGTATATTAAAGAGATAGTCAGGTTGCAAGGTGTTCCACTCTCCATTGTATCTGATCGTGATCACAGTTTTATGTCTATTTTTTGGAGAGGCCTTCAGAAGTCGTTGGGTACCGAATCAAATTTTAATACAGCTTTTCGTCCTCAATCTGATGGGCAGTCATAACGAATAATTCTGACCTTGGAGGATATGTTACGTTCTTTATCGATGGATTACCAGGGAAGTTAAGACCAACATCTTCCTTTGGTTGAATTTTATTATAATAATAGTTTTCATTCCAATATACAGATGGAACCATTTGAGTCATTATATGGGAAGTGGTATCTAACTCCACCTTTTTGGGGTGAAGTAAGTGAAAGGAAACAGATGGGACCAGAATTTGTAGAAGAGATGGCAGAAAAAGTTTAGTTGATTCAGAAGCACATGAGAATAGCTCAGAGTAGGCAGAAGAGTTATGCGGATAACCGGAGGAAGGATCTTTCTTTTGAGGTAGGTGATCGTGTCTTTCTCAATGTTTCTCCATGGAAAAGTGTGATGCATTTTGGTAAGAAGGGAAGGTTGAGTCCGAGATTTATTGGACCTTATGAAATCTTGGAGAAAGTTGTATTAGTTGGGTACAGAGTGGCTTTACCTCCATGTTTATCCCAGGTAAATAGTGTTTTTCATGTATCAATGTTGAGAATGTATATTCCAAATCCATCTCATGTTTTGAGCCTGGAGATAGTTCAGTTGGAAGACAATCTCTCTTATGAGGAACAACCAGTCCAGATTATTGACCGAAGAGAGCATGTCTTACGGAATAAGGTAATTAATCAGGTAAAGGTTTTGTGAAAAAACCATATGGTTGAAGAGGCAACGTGGGAATCTGAAAATTCTATGAGGGCTACATACCCCCACTTATTTGATAAGTGAATAGAATTGTGGGGATGCAATTCTCAAAAGAGGGGAAAGATGTAACATCCTAGGTAAATAAAGAATATAACATTTTACTATTTATTAATATTAGTGAATTAAATATTAATTTTACTTTAAAGAGGATTCTATGTTTGATGGCATACCCAATATACAACAACGAGGTTCTTTTAAATATTACATTGCACACAACATTGGGTCATACTAAAAAATAATAATATAATATTATTTTAAATGGTTGTTAACACCTGGCCGTTGTATAGGCGGAAATGGAAAAAACTAACAACAATATGAATATACATGTTTGTTAAATGTTTTTACATTTATCCAATAAATTTAAGAGGCTTAAAATAATAATGAATCTGATTTTAAGCATAAATACTCTAATATTAATTAAAATGTCGATTTACTACCGTTTGATGGAGAACCCTATTTAAATATAGTTTTGGTCACTATTATATGTTCTATTTGACAAAATAAAATTATTCTTTAATATCAGGAAATCAAAATTTACTTTGGATGAAATTTTGGTATTTTTATGATAATGTTCATTTTTTAATGAATAGTGATAACATAATATTTTAATTCAAATCTGCCTTTTAATATAATTTATTTATAAGGTTAGTTTATCTTTTTAAGTGGTTCTAAAGTGTAATTATATTATTATTTTTATCATTTAATCCAATTTTGTTTATTTTAAGTAATTTTACTTTGAAATTGGACATAAATAAGTGTTAATCTTTTGATAGTTATTATTTCTAAAAAACACACTTTTTGTTTTGACAGCGGGAATAAATTATAAATTAATTTCTGCCGCTTATGTGTTTTGAATTTGGAAAAATGGAGTCTATATTTGGAATCAGTAGGTCTAAATTGTGTAAATAGGTAACTTTTATTTTTAGACATTAAGAATATACACTTTAGTAAAAAATTTACTTACCATGGTTAAAGGGAAAATCTGGTAAATAAGGGTAAAAAAATAATATTATAATAATATAAAATTACCCAAACATGTGTTCTAATCCTATTGGTTGATACATTTCTGACCATTGACATCATTGGGTCGATTTTGGGACCCCATGGAGTCACTTGTGAGTGATAATGAAAGTTTATATTAATTAATTTAATGTAAAGACACAAATGACATAAACATATATCTTTTAGTAAATAAATTTTTACATGGGGTTATATAAGTTATATATTCAACTAAAATATTAATTTTAAAGATAAAATTATTTCATACATCATGATATTTGTTTTATAATTTTTAGACATCAAATAAATAAAATTATTTATGACACAATAATGATGCAGTATTTACCTCATTAATGAATGATTTAAATAAACTAGATTATAAAGATTAAACAAATATCCATAACCTATCCAATTATTATTAGATGATTATATTTATAACATGAGTCATTTTATCTTTGACTTTAATGAGTTTTGGACCTTTATAAACCTAAAATCATTATATAATAAAATAATATTTTTAAACTTTCCTAAAGAGCCCCTCCTCCCCCTTATAAAAAGCCCTCACTTATAACCCATTCCTCACACTTCTCAAGCCCCTTGGATCATCCAAAATCCATCTAATTAATCTCCCTAAATCTCTCTCTTTCTCTTAGGATCCTTCTTCTAGGCAATAGGAAATTCAATTAAACATTTTGGTTCAAACCAAAGGGAGATACCCGATTTAAAGGTAACATCTTCTCTTTAGTTATTTTGTTTTATTTTACTTCTACTACCCCTAAACTATTTTTATTATTTTATTTTATAACAATAAAACTATCCTAAATATACTAGGTTATTTTTATGGGAAGAATTATAACTACACTTACACAAACCTTCATCTAATTGGTAAAGAACATACTGTTTCTGTTGACGACGAACTACTACCTCACGAAACGATGATTGTTCAATTATCTTCAACTGCCACTCATGGTGGCCATTATGATACATTGTATTTATCTGTTATATATATTATATTTAAATTTTTTCTATGCTTATGTATTTTTTATTTATTTAATACCTTTATGGTTTCCATAGTGAGTAAATACGATAATTTCATTTTTGGAAGTGCGGACTACTGCCCCCTCAAAGTGATATGACTCGTTCATGCCGTACATGGAATGTATAAAGGATGGAGTTAATGAAATTATATATGATATTATACAGGAATTATAATATACCTATTTATCATTATTTTTTCATCTTGTTCAATATAAAATAGAAATGAAAGTAGTGTTCATGCGTACGTACGGCTAACCATCTCCATAAACGGTGCATTTCATTTCTAATCTCCAAATGTTATGTACAATTATAAATACATACATATATATATATACTGGATATATATATATGATATATATGATATATTAATCATGAATATAATTTTGGAGATAATGTAATTTCGACCACATGGACAATTTGTAATTATAACAAGTTCATTTTTAAATCAACTTCCGAACATCGACAAAATGTCCGATATGAAATAAAATAATTAAATAATAGTTATAGCAATGTAATAATTAATATAAAAGGAATAACAATCTTGAAAAAGGTTCTAAAGCAAGTAGAAATTAATTTTAGTTGATTATTTAAGATAAGGGAACTTCTTTACCCAAATTTCATTCTTTGGGTTAATCTTCTACTTTTAAATTATGTTGCGCTATGATTATGTAAGAAATAACTTTTGATGTAATATCATGTATTTATGAATTATTTATGTGTAATTATAGTAAATACACATAATTGATCTATTTTATTTACAAAATGATCTTTGTAAGGGACATCGTCTCAATATCCTTTCATTAAGGCATATTTTGTTTTATACACGACATTGTTTTATACGGTATATAAACACCTTTGAATTTTCATTTCATTCAAAATTAATATTTTTCTACGAGGTGTTTTACTAAACGAAAAAAAGGAATGTTTCTTTTTAACATAAGCGGTGACAATGACATTTCTGCCGCCATGAGTATTATTTGATCTTTGTCTTTCTTAATAATACATAATGTTTTTAAAATGAAAATAAATACCATATTCTCTTTTATGTATTTTGGTATTAAAAATGGTTTTTATAATGGATTTTTATGTCAATATATTTAAATAATATATTTTGACTGGATGCCACAAGTTACCTTTAGGGTTTATGATTTCTATGTGTTATTCATAAATATTATGATTTCATGAGGTATTTTAAAGAGCTTATGTTATTTATGTATTGATGATCTAATGTTTTATTTCTTTATTTTATAACCATTACTGATCTTTTTATACTAATCCCAAGTTTTTGAAATTTTTTTCACAAGACATAAAGTGGAATAGGGTCAAGGATGAGATCAAGGAAAAGTCATGCTGTCTAAAACATGGAACTAGACATGACTCTTTTTTTAGAGTTTTTATTTTATAAAAAATGGATACTGAGTAGAAGTGTCTACTCTGTAAGTTTTGAGCTGTAACAGTTATGGCCTAATTCTCTAAAACTCTAAACCTGAAAAGATCTTCAATGTTAATTATTCATTCAATTCAAGATTATGTAATGTTTTAAGGTCGGGTCATTATATGTGTATCACATTGAAAACAATCCAATATTGTGGGTGCTCCCTCTTATCACAAATAAGGTAATGCAATATTTCTGTGATCTTTATTGGTCTTTCAAAAATCAAATCTTTCAAAACAATTCTTCACTTTCTTACCCAGAAGCTGGTAAGAACCTCTTGGTGAAAATAGCTTAGGCTCCACTCCCTGTTTGCATGCCTCCCTGCTTGCATGCCTACCTACTTTCCCTCCACCCTACTTGAATGCCTCCGTCTTTAAGCACCACCCTATTTTCATGCCACACTGCTTGCATGCAATAAACTACTTGCGCACCACAAACTGCTTGAACACCACAATTGTTTACAACTCAGAATTTGTGTACCGCTTCTATCTTATAAACAAAAACTGTTCTTGTACACAACTTCCAACTTGCACATCACTTCTACATGCATGCCACTTCTACTTGCATGCCACTTTTGTGCATAACACACAACTTTCAAAAAACTTCAACTTTCATGCCACTTTCTACTACGTTCACAATCAGAGCTCAAATTTTCTCTTAATTTTTTGTCTTCAAAAAATTAAAAGGCTTGTCGTGTATTTATAGGCATTTTGGTGACTTTCTCTCCACAAACATTTGCATGTCATTCCTTATTTCACACTGCTCCATCACTTGTGTTCCGCTCCATTACATGTGCTCCACTCCATCACTTGCATTCCACTTTCTTTCATTTGTCATATTTATATGTGATGATTGTGAATATGAGTTGTGTGCAACATACACTTGTGCGCCGATTATACTTGTGCACCACAATTGCGTGCCACTTCTTGACATGCGCACCACATTCTTTCATTTTTCAAATTTTTATGTAATGATCTTGAAATATGACTTTCACACAACATACACTTGCACCCCACTTATACTTGCACAGCACACTTGCGCACCACTCTTTGACTTGTGTTCCACTTTATTTCATTTTCCAAAAACACTTATTTACTCCCCTATCCTTCATAAGTCTTTCATCACAAGTTCTCTAAACTTATGATATTTGTGAAATACAAATCAACAAAGCATCATCATAGTTACCATGGGAATTATTGTAACCTCCCAATATTCCATCAACCACTTATAAAAAGTTAAGTGATTTCTTTTCTTCTCAAACTTACTTGAAAACAAAGGAAAAACCTGAAAAGAATATTCTTTATAATATGCTTGGTCTTAAAAATTTCTCCCTTTGAATTTTGTTGTCGACCAAGATTCATAAATCACTGAAATTTGTAATCTCAAGAAATGGATTACTCATAAAAAAATTATAAGCCTACGTGAGTGAACTCATTATAGGAAACAAGAATTATTGACAACAAAATGATGTTGACCAAAAGTAGTGACTATGAATCATCTACATCATTATTCTCCATCCATCTCCAAAACATACTATCTTATTTTTCTTCCAAACCTTCTTACGTAGTTCAAAAATTTCAACTCATATTTGACATAAAATAATTTTTTTCCTACAACCACTCCAACTAACTATTATAATAGTTCAAAAACTTACACACTGAACTCACAGCTTACCCAAAACTCCCCCTTTATTCATACAACCATAAGGATAGATTTATGAAACAATTATCCCCCTTGAAAACAATATCCAATGGTAATAAGATAGATGGGACAGACACGCATACCTCAAACATGATGAGAAGAAGGTTGTACACCCATGTTCAACCACAATTTAGAAAATGGTTCCTTTAGTAATGGTTTTGTAAATATGTTAGAAACTTGTTCTGATGTAGGAATATACTCTAGATTCAATTCATTCTTCTCAACCTGCTCTTTGATGAAGTAGTACTTTATGTCTATGTGTTTTGAACGAGAATGTTGTACCAGGTTCTTTTTAAAATTGATTGCACTATGATTATCACATCCCAAGAGTAAGGGTAGCTTTACATCAACAAGTAGATCTTCCAACTAGGTCTTTATCCACATATATTGGGTAGTTGCTTGATTGGTAGCAACATAATCAGCTTCAACCATGCTAAGAGTTAATAAATTCTGTTTCTTTGTATGCCAACTAACACAAAATTTTCCCCAGAAAGAATACTCCACCAAATGTGTATCGTCTATCATCAATATTTCCTGCCCAATCAGAATCTAAATACCCGAAAAAATCAATATTTAATGCACCATCATACATTATTCCAAAATTTATTATGCCTTTGATATATCCGAGAATCCTCTTTCTAGTAATTAAATGTGATTCTTTAAGAGCACACTATAACCTTTCACATAAGGTAAAAACATAGACAATGTCAGGTGTTAAGGCAGTCAAATATAATGAACTTCCAATAAGCATTCGAAACTCTTTTGGATCTACTTCCTTACCTTCTCAATATTTAGACAACCCAGTTCTCACTAAAATTGGTGTGGAAACTGGTTTCAAATTTTCCATGCCAATATTTTTCAGAATTTCCTTATCATTCTTCTCTTGAGAAAGAAAAATGTGGTTTTTCTTATGTAAGATTTGTAATCCAAGAAAGTATTTCATTTCTCCCAAAATGGAAATCTCAAAAAATATCTTCATCTCTTCATAAAATCTTTCACAAGATCTTTCATAATTTCCAGTAAAGATAATGTCATCAATATAAACAATTATAATGAGATAAGACTCCTGACGTTAATTGATGTAAAGATTGATGTCAACTCTTCCTTTCATGAAACTCATATTCCTTAAAAAATTATCAAATTTGGAATACCATGCCCTTGGAGCTTGTTTTATCCCATACAAGGAATTCTTAATCTTACACACATAACTTTCATCTTTCCCAACAACAAATCCAAAATGTCGTTCAATGTAAACTTCTTCCTCAAGATTTCCATTAAGAAATGTGGACTTTAGATTCATTTGAATTTTTTTAACCTAGTTGTGAAATAATGGAAAGAAATATTCTGATTGTTTCCAATCTATCCATTGGAGAAAAATTCTCATCAAAATAAATAGATTCAATTTTTGATTAACTTTTTCACACTAATATTTCCTTGTTCCTTGTCACTTCACCTTCTTCATTCAACTAATTCTAGAAAACCCATTTCGTACCAATAACATTTTTGTCATCCGGCTTGGGCATGAGTTCCCAAGAATTAATATTTTCTATATGATCAAGCTCTTCATTCAGAGCCTGAATCCATTATGGATTCTCAAAATATTCATTCACATCATTTGGCTTCACCTTTGAATACAATGAAGTATGTGTAACAACATTTGTTGTTCTTCTTTTCTGAACCCTCTAATGTTGATCAGTAATAATGTTCTGGGCCTCCACTTGCTTCCTCAGCCTAGGATGAGCTATTTTAATTTAATCCTCATCACTTGAAATTGCTGAGTGCGATTCTTCTTCTTAAGTATGATTACCACTATTGGTAGCATTATCAAAATCGTTAACAAGACTTTTCTTATCCTTCTCAACTTCATTATCGGCAAAATTCAGATTTTCTTTCTCAACATTTTCAACAACTTTCACATCAGTAAGATCAAATATTATTATAGTTTATTTTTTGAAACATCTACATTCTCTTCCTTCTGGAGAATCGCCAAGAAAAATTCCATCATCTCCTCTTTGTTCAAACATTCCAAGGTTTACACCCTTTTTTATGATGCATGTACTCCCAAAAACTCTTAAGTGTTCCAAACATGGAGTCTTTTCATAAGAACATTCATATGAAGTCATATCTTAATGTGTTCTGTAGAAACATCAGTTCTAAAAATACATTGTAGTACTCGTGGCTTTCCTCCAATAATAATTAGAGAGACCATGTTCAAGTAACATAGTTATCCCCATTTCAACCAGATTTTTATTCTTCCTTTCAGCAACCACATTTTGTTGAGGTGTGTATAGTGAAGTGAACCCATGCTGAATTTCATGATTCTCAAGGTAAATTTAAAACTCTTCATTCTTATACTATATACCATTATCAATTATCAACTTATTCACTTAATACTTACATTTATTCTCTACTTTCCTTCTAAAAGTCATAAACATTTTCAGAGAATCTGACTTATGTCTCATGTACATAACACAAGTAATGTGAGTAAAGTCATCAATGAATGTAACGAAGTACTTATCTCTATTTGTTGATTTTTTTCTCATTTCCCACAAATATCAGAATGTATATGTTCCAAGGGTTATTTTGAATGAATGTAAACTCTCTTAGGAATAGAGTTTGTAATTTTCCCTTTTTCACAAATTGTGCAACATCAGTATATTCTTCTTGATAAATCAGGAATATCTTGGACAATGTCTCTCTTTAAAAACTTGCACATGTTTCTCTGATACATATGCCCCATCCTTTTATAACATAATTGATTTTCATCCACCATTCCCGTGTAACAAGAGTTTTTTACTTCACCAACTTGAAACAAGTTCCCTTTTTTAATTCGGCCTCTTGTAACTACCTTTCCATCATTTTCAGTTTTCACAAAAAACCTATATTTTTGGAAGATAACTTTGTTTACCTCATCACAGAGTTTTTAAAAACTCATAAAATTGTGATTCAACCCATCAATAAATAATGATTTCATTGATTTCATTTTTTTCATTCCCGATTATGGCTTATCCAACACGTTTGATACTTAGAGATTCATCATTTCAAAATTTAACTATTTCTTATATGAAGTCTTTCACATTCTTCACCAAAATTAAGTCTCTCATCATATGAGATGAACACCCACATTCAAGAATCTATAGACGTTCTCATTTTGTAGCTTTCAAGGTGGTTTCAACAACAAGAGCTTTTTGTTCTTCCTTTTTATTCTTCACCTCCAGCTTCTGAGATTTGTTAGGAACCTTTTGTTGTGCTGGAAACAAAACGAGACATCCCTTAGCAAGATGTCCTGTCTATTCACATCTTTCATAAATAGTTTCCAATATTTGGAACCTATTTTCAACTTCCAAACCAACCTTCTTAGATTTGTTCTGATCTTCCTTCTAGTATATCCCTTTTTGAGAGGATTTAATCCCCCTCAAACCTTGTCTTCCATAACTTGTGGAATAGTATTAATGTTTTTGATTGAACCAACACATGTTTGCAGTGTGTCTGAATACACCACAATACCAGCAGTAACCATAGAATGAATATTTCCTTCTGAAACTTATATATTGACCGGAGTTGGGAAAATGCTTCTCAACAACCTTCTTAATAGAAGTCTACTGACCATCAACCTTCCTATTTTCAAGCGGAACTATCTTCTTCATCTCATATGTCTATTCAGACTTATCAGTACCAGAAGTTTTATAAATATTTATAGACTAAATATTTTTATGGACTTATAATTTTTCAGCTTTTTTGTCTTTGGCCACAAACAAAGCCTTTCCATATTTGTTCTTATCAGATCTAATTATTTTTTTCCTCTCAACATTTGACGGTAAATTTTGTGGATCCTTATTTGGTTTATTCTTACTAGAACATTCACCAACTTCTGAGATAGATTTTTTGAAACTGATCTTTATTTATTTAGCTTTAGAATTTTTCTGTTGGACAAGATCCAACTCTTCTTATTTTCCCTTCATCTTTACTTCAAGATAATCACTATGATTCTTTGTATTCTTAATATAATTCTTCAGATCATAAATCTACTTTTCTATCTTGATTTTCTCATTAGGAAAACATTCTTGATTATTTAATGTGGAATTTTCATTTATCAACTTCTTCTTTTCCTTCTCATTCCTTCTAATCTTCCTCAAACATTCTTTCAACTCTTCGTTATGAATATATTCAAGTTGAGTTTCTTCTTCTTCAGAACTGTTTCTCCCGTAATCTTCATTATTTACTGCTATAATAAAGGTATTCTCTCTATATTTCTTAGTAAATTATTTCTCAGATTTAGCTTTGCTATCTTATTCACCTTCATATTTAGATAAAAAACGTCTTCTTTTTTATTTGAAGAACTTTTTATCCTTCCCCTTTGAAAAATATTTATATTTGTCAGCTTGTTTCTTCTATGACCTTCTTGGCATTATGTCATCATCATCACTGTCTTCTTATTTATTCTTTTGAGGACAGTTAGCTGCAAAGTGACTAACGGCTCTACACTCAAAACATTTCAAAGGAGGTTTACCCTTGTATTTCCATGTAACTATTTTCACATTCTTAGAAAATAAGGATAAATTTTCATTAATATTTTTACATACCTCATATTAATAATCGGATTCACCAACATCATATTCAATAAGAGCCTTCTTTTAAATCTCTCTCTTTGTAGCCTTGAATGACATTTATCTATTATCTTTGGTTATTCAATTAATAGTCTTCTACCTTATCATTTCATAAGTAATAAGGGTGCAATGAAAATCATCCAGAGATAATGTTTTTGGGTCTTTTCCTTCTAATGAAGACACTTTAGCATCATAATTTTCAGATTCTTCCATTTTAAAGTATTCACACTTCTGCCTCCAGATTTGTAGTTTTCCCTTCTTCACTTTTGTATTTCCATCATAGATTTTCTTCATCTTATCCAAAATGCCTTTTGCTATAGTGACACGTTTCACTCTTAAAAACTCACTCTCAGAAAAAGATAAGAGTAATGCATTTTTATCTCTTCTATCATTCTGAAGATTCTTCTTATCGAAAAGTGTAAGAGGAACATTGTCATCAATGGGAGGAAATCCATCAGTTGTAGTTTCAAGAACTTCATACCCAAGACACATAAGATAATCCATCATTATACCTTTCCAGATATGATAATTATTTCCATAAAATATCAAAATCCCCTTAATGTTCATGAAATTCAGATTTTCCATCATATCTTCTCTTAAAAACATTAGAAAAGAACAAACGAAGGTAACCTTCACTCTGATACCAATTTATTTCCTAGTCAGGATCCATGTATCATTGAGAGCGGGAGGGGTGAATCAGTGATATCAATTTTATTTTTATGTTTCCTTATTTTTGAAACAACATTCATCTCCTGTTAATGAGTTTCTTCCCTGCTAAACACACACAACCATAGGAACACAATATTTACAAGGTTCACTACACAACAAGTGTAGCTACGTCTCTGTTATGGTATGGAAACAACCAAGTACCACACAATCCACTAGAAAACAATTCTTTTATGTGGAATACAATTGGTAGGATATGTCCTTACACTCATGTAACACTTTTAAAATAGTCCAATAGTGTTTGTGCTCCCTCTTATCACAAGTTGGGTAATGTAATGTTTCAGTTATTCTTAAAGAACTTTCACAAATAAAATCTTTCAAAATAATTATTCACTTTTCTACCAAGAATCTGGTAAGAACCTCCTAGTACAGACAACTTGTGTGCCACTTCCTGATTTCATGCCTCCCTGCTTGCGCACCTAACTACTTGTGCGCCACCCAGCTTGTGTGCCTCCCTGCTTGGGCGCCACTCTGCTTGAACGCCACTCTGCTTGTGCGCCACTCTGCATGCATGACACTCTGCTTGCATGCCATAAATTACTTGCACACCAAAAACTACTTACGCGACACAACTATTTACATCACACAATTTTCATGCCACTTCTGGATTATAAAAAAAAACTCTTCTTGCACACAACTTCATAATTGCGGGTCACTTCTACTTGCACGCCACTTATACTTGCACACCACTTTTGAGCATAACACATAACTTCCGTGACACTTCAACATGCACACCACTTTATAATACTTGCATGATCAGAGCTAAAATTTTCTATTAAGTGTTGAGAATTAAAAAATGAGGAGGTTAGTCGTCTATTTATAGGCATTTTGGTGACTTGCGTGTCACAAACACTTAAAGGTCATTCATGTATGCGCGCTGCTCCATCACTTGCATACCGCTCCATAACTTTCATGTCACTCCATAAATTTCACACGAAACTTTATTTACTTTGTCATATTTTGATGTGATGATGTTGAAACATGACTTGTGTGCAACATAAACTTCTGCGCCGCTTATACTTTCTTTCCAAACTTGGGCACCGCTTCTTGACTTGAATGAGACATTCCTTCCTTTTTAATATTTTTATGTGATGATCTTGAAATAAGACTTGCATGCAACATACACTTACATTCAACTTATACTTGTGTGACACACTTGTGCACCACTCTTTGACATGCGCTCCACGTTATTTCCTTTTACAAAAAAACTTCTTTACTACCCCTATCCTTCATAAGTATTGCATCACAAGTTCTCTAAACTTATGATATTTTTTAAATAAGAATCAGAAAAGCATCATCATAGTAACCATGGGAAGTATTATAACTTCCCTATCTTCCATCAACCACTTATACAAAGTGCAGTGATTTCTTTTCTTCTCAAAATTCCTTGACAACAAAAGACAATACCTGAAAAGGATATTCTTCATAATCAGCTCGGTCCTAATAATCTTGAACTATTGGAAGTAATGTTTTGGGGAGGACCTTCGCAATTTCAGATACTATATCTATAATTTGGAAATTGAGTAGTAGGATCCAGAGTCACTATAGATAAACATATGAGGGTTTCAATAACACCAATATTGATTAGATTTGGATCATATAATGACACATCATTTTCGAGCACCTTTAGTGATGATTCTTTTTGGATACTCTCTTATGAGATACTAGGGACACTGAATGTGTATTATGACTTTCATATATAGAGGCCACCTTGAGTAGATATAGTGTTTCTTCAATAATTATCTGATAGATTGTTATAATTTTGGCAGGGATATATGCCTACCCTATAGTGGTCATTAGGATAGATGTACAATCTCCAGTTGGAATGTGGAGATGGACCAGATCCAAATGTCCATTTATCATGTGATTTTTCTAATTAACCTCTTATATGGGAGTCAATATATGCATTTTCTCTGTGGTGAACCTTACATTATTTTGATGAGTCACTCAAATTGAGGAGGTGGGGTTGTGTTGCCACCCTTAAACCACAAATTTTTTCATCATTATATCTTATTGGGTGTGTTGGATGTTAATATGGATTTTCATCTTCCCTTTCATCATTTTGAAGATATTTGGGAAACTTGAGAAGCTAAAAAAGGATATAAACCCATTACATGGTTAGAGTATGGAATTATTCCTACTCCTGCCCTATATTTCCTATTAGTATATAACGACTGTCTTCATGTGTGTTGGTGGATGTATGAGTCTTCCATGAGCATTTTACTAGGATTTTGGTTTATCCTAGTGTGGAAGGATTCTGATGGAAGGATTTATATACATGAGTAGGTATTTTCATATACTTCTTGATTACCATTGTGTTTTTTTGGTGGGCTTCTTTGGTTGATGCCATACTGCACTTGTAGGTTTGATAGGTACGAGAAGGTATTTTCATCTACTCATAAGATTCCACAATGTTTTGTTGGTGGGTTGTTTGGTTGTAATAGATATGTGATCTTATTCTTTATTTTTTGATTTCCTCCCTTAACTGGCTCCCTTGGGTGACAAGGTCTGAAAGACCTGTTTTAGAGTCTGTGGGGTGGTGTCCTCATTGTGCTGATGAATTTGTGCCATATGGCATCGATATAGGTGACTAATGGATAGATCACCTTATAAATACTCCAATATTGTTGGGATGAGGCCTCGGATGACCACTTCCCCCCACTCTCTAAGATAATGGAGGAATCTATTATCGTGTTTCGGGGGAAAGCCTCCTGAAATGATACGAAACAAAAATTGGGGCCCCATGTTTCTTCACCACCAAGCATTGGTAAATGTATAGATATAAGGTATTCGTGCCATGGAGGGATTCTCATGAAACCTTCAGAGTCGAGATAGTATTTTTGAGGTGGTTCTCCAAAATCAGTGCATTTGCTAACTGAAATTGAAGAAATTGGGTTAGAAAAACATTCTCTAATTGTATAAGGATACCCATTGTATAATGAATAAAACATATGTCCGCCTAAAATGTTAATATAGAATTTGGATTGAAGAGATTTCTGGTGAAATTTACTGGTTATACATGAGAAGATAAAATAATATAAACATTCCAAGGAAACATATTTATAAATGAACAAATTCAAAATATATTATTTTAAATCTATGTTTGTCCTGGATTAATTTTCTGATAACATGAAATGGGCCTGACAAGTGGGTGACAAGGTCATTTTGGTTAAGGATTCATGTCCGCTTCACTATTTTTCTTTCAAATAAAATTTTTTCCTGACAACTGATTGTGGGGGGTTGAGTATAATTGAAAATTCTTTCATTCCTGGTTCAAAAATTTTGTTCCATTCCCATATTCATGATGAGGTTGGTTTCCAATGAAGTTTATTTGTGCAATCAGAAACACCAAATGGTTCCCTTATTTGTGATGTTCACAAACCTTCATTCCAATGGTATGTGGTGATTGGGAAATGGTTCCAACAACACTTAAAGACTCAAATTAGTCGATAGGATGGGAGTACATCCACATCACACCTTTTTGGGGGAATTTTTACCTACTCATGGACACTATTATATATTGAAGAAATATTTTTGAATCCTTTATTTAATCAAAAATATAAAATGGGCCACCCTTTGATTAAAAAACATTTGATATCTTGTATTGGATTTAAAATCATTTTTATGTATATGTGGTTCTTCACAGATGGTACCATTTTTATATAGGTTAGAGATTATTATTTATTTTATTTTCTTCATGTTTTTTAATCGATGCAGTGGGACACTCTAGAATATTTTTTCATATGGGAAGGTAAGAGTTGTTTTGATGTTGGTATCATGCCCATGAGAAGGGATCCCTATGTATCTTTCTGAAAGAAATAAAAAAACACATAGTTCAATGCCAATTAATGGGATATATAATCCCTTTTAATGTAATTTGATGAGGACTAGATACTACAGTTTAATGATGTTGGACAAGGACATCTATGATAAATTGGACTAGAATTAGATGGTGTGGAACTTATGCAGAAGAATCCTAAAAGACGGGAAAAGGAGTATGGCCCTCCAGGTTGAATATAACTATATAGGTAATATGGCCCAGAGAAGATTAGGTAGAGTCTGGGGTGCGAGGTTTGAACCTGAAGGAGGATTCCTATGTATCTTATTTGTATAGGAATCAAAGTCTATGTAGTTTGAGTGGTTGGGGACTTACACCCATGGTGGAGTCCCAATTGGTTACCTGAATGGGAAAATGGCCATTTGAGTTTTTGATAACATGGTTAGGTCTTATACCAAACAAGAGGCCTAAGTATATATTTATCCATGCTAATGACATGAGTTCCACTAACATTTCAGCCCGCACGATTCATGCTCAGTGTGAGAAACAAGATGAAGTAGAAGATCTAGGAATCCTCTCAATCTTCTTTGTTCACAAGTAGACGAGGGAAAGGATATATAATTTGTGGGAAGGTCCTATAAGAAAGTATAGGGAATTAATCATAGTGGTATTAACAAATGAATAACTTCCCCTCCTCCCCTTTCAATAGATGGAAGTGAGGGAGAGGGTGGAGAGTCAGATGATTAGAGGGGGTAATCATATGATTCACTTCACATTTCAGGTAACCAATGTCACCACCCAGCCCAAGAATCCATCCACCACTATCCCTCAGGTTAGTATTCTCATTACCATTATAATGAAATAATTTGATCATTCTAAGGATCCCTCCATACATGGGGGTTAAATGTGTGTCTTTGATTACCACAAGAATGTAAGACTATACAAGGGACATGCTAGTGTGTCCGGTCCTTAGGCCGAATGAATCATATTGTTATGGATGAGGTCATAATGAATGCACTCTAAGGTTATGATAAGAGATAGATGAATTTATTTGGATAGTTCTTAATAGGTCCAATATGGGTGAAAATGATATGTGGAAAGATGGCAGTAAGTACATATAGGGAAAAGACCCTAGGAACACCCCATTTCATATATTGGTCTTTGGTATGTGGGGTGCATGATTCTAAAGGATTCTTTGAAGGGTAATGCTTTGTGGTAAGCTTTGATTGAAGGAAAATAAGAACTATTTGTGGGAGGCTAGATAGGTTCTCTCACAAAGGATATATTTTTCAAAACTTCTTCATGGTATGAAGTAGGTTAATGACAAGTAAGAGCCTTATATGGTCTTCTTTGATGTCTGTATGTATCTCTTATTTTTATATTCAAAGACTAGGTATTTATAGGCCTGGTGAATAACCATTTTCCCAAGATAGCTATTTTTCCTCATAGCATACCCAGAACCATGTAGTTGTGTGATAAAATCATCATATATATAACATTTTTTGGTTTTGGCGCATTAAAAAAGATGGATCACGCCTCAAAGAAGAAAGGAATTTTTAGGGGGTTATTTAAACCAACACCATATCCCTTAAATGGAAAGGTTTTTTGAGGGTGGAATTATTTCACCACTTAACCCCACAAATTAAATGATTAGTTGTTGAGGGAATTATTTCACCACCTCTCCCAAAAAACAATTTATTTTCATTTATGGGAGCACTATGTGGAGAAAAGATCTTGCATAGTATGTGTGTTATAAAGAAGGAATGTGATTCTTTTGTAGTTATTGTTACTTTTATGATTTAAAACTCTCTGAACACCATTAGATTTTTTTTCAAAACTCATCAGATAATTATCATATAATCTGTAGATTTTACCAGGCCCAACAATCATAAACTCAATGTTAGCTAATGATTTATTTGATTATGGATCTTCACACACTTTTATATCTTCCATGTTTTCCAATAAAATTAAATCATTCCCAAGAACCCTAAAAATAGAGTTTTCAATCAATAATACTAGTGAAAAACATACTGTAACAAGTATATGTTAGTCTGTCCCCATTATGATTAACTGGTATACCTAACATTAACGTCATTGAAGTTCAAGAAATTTAAATATTTATAAAACCCTACTTTCTACTTACAACTTGTATGATGGTTTATGGGGTGTAGATTCCACTATGAAGGGAAACAGATGTTTGAGTGTGAAAAAAATAAAAATAAAAAAAGTAACAAAAATAATAATAAATAGCAAAACAATGTAGTGATAAGAAATTGAGAAAACACTGAAGAAAGAGAAACTGGCCATAGGAAGAAAAAATAAGGGTATTAGACTGTCCTAAATTGATTAATGATATTATCTATTTTTACTCAAATTAAATGCAATAACCTAGTGACTGGTGGAAATGGAGGTAACGCACTAAGCTTTCACTCAATTGAGAATAAAATTAAATTATTTTACCTTAGTGATGATATACCGATAAACAATTAGGGATTCATGTGTTAAATATGAAGAAGATAAACATCTATCAATTTCATTTTTAGTACATCAATAGATTATCAAGAGTAAAGAATTCACTCTCTTCTCCTGTTAGATTATAGTGTAGTGTGAAAGAGGTACTCATAATGAACATAAATTAGAAAATTGAACTTAAGTGGATCTAAAATAGATTCAATATTGATAGTATATCATAGTAAAAAATTTAAACATTTTAGTCTAATTACCCTATAAAAATTAGATATGAATATTAGGAAAAAAATCCACAAAACTCAATGAAAGTAAGATAAAACATCTCTGGTGAGCTCACCACCTTCATCGAGCTCCATCTATGGATAAAGTTCAACATCTTCTTATCCATCTACCTCATTATTTATGTGCTTCTTTTTGTTCTATAGATAGTGTATGATTATCATCACCCCATTTTTATAGATGCTCTCCTATAATAATCAGTAAACAATTTCACCCAGTAAACTCATATGAGCTCACAGCCATAGCTCCATAGAAGACTCCATATTTTCCACACAACATTTTTATCATTATATGCCATCATCAATAGTGATTGAGTCAATGATCCAAAATCCAATTTCACACTATATGCAGAAGTTGTTAAATCTCCATGTAGAAAATTCACCTCAACTACCTTGGGCATGTTTAAGAAATTATAAAAACTTCCAGTGACATTCTCCATTCACATTACTTCATCAGGTTCTTTCACCTGTACCTAGAGTTTTGAATAATAATATCACAATGAAAACTACATAAATCAATTATAGAAATTAGGCCTTAGTTATTTGAGTCTTATATCTTATATCCAATAATTGTTTGCGCTCAGATGTCCCTAGTTGACATTGAGCGTATTTTTTCATTTTTAATTTATTGTTATTAATATTATTTATTAAAATTAATATATATTTGTAAATGTTTTTTATACTTATTTTTATTGTACTTATTAATATAATATAAATAAATATTATCTTTTTATTATTTATATAACTATTTATATAAATACGTGTGTATATATATATATAGATCGGGGGTGGGGGAACTCGGCATGGAATGACTACCTCATCACCAATGGTTCAATACTTTTGGTGGTAGTTCTTCTTTCTCACCTTCATCTAATGGTGCATTATCTTTAAAAGAGGATTGGATTCATTAATATGATGATGGTCATCTCACACTATCTCACCAATCATGGTTCATCTGCAACGGTGGAAAGTGCATCGATGATATTCCTTAGTGGGTTGGTAGAGTATCTAAACAGAAAGGGCATCGCTCAATTTCATCAATGGAAGAAGGATTGATCATGTGATGGCCTTATTTTGATTTTGGTTTTAAGATCTATAAAAATTGGCAATTTTGGGGTTCTTTTACCACCAGTAGGGTGTAGAATTGATACACATATATCCTCTTCAGGATCAGGATTTGGTTATCCAACTTCATCTTCATCAACAACGACTGAAGTGGTGTGACTTAGTTCTGGTGGATCAGTTGACTATCGAGAGTTCAACAATGATGTTTCTTCCATTAGTACGTTGGTAGCATGAATTTATGGTGGCAGTAGGAAGGGTTGAGTAGTAGTAGGAGGCGATGGTAGAATGTTCTAAGTGGTGGATTTTAGGGTGGTAACAAAAATGTGAGCGGTAGTATAGAGATATTGATGATGGTGGGAACAGAGGTGATACCATTAAGGAAGTGGAATTATTTTGGAATTACGATTAGAAGAGGGTTGGAAGGTGGGATGGGACAAGCGGTAGTAGGGGGCGATGATAGATGTAAGTGTGATGACGTCATGGATGAAAGAGTGATATCAGGTAAGACGGTAGGAAGGTTGGCAGTGCCACCTGATGCTAGAAGTAGCTTATGATACCGTTTTAGAGCTTGATAGTGCTACCATGAAACAACACACTGTATTAGTGGGACTGTAGCATGATAGAGTGGTATCATTGTACGATCACCTGAAATAAATAAAATAGAAAAAAAATTAAAAAAAAACAAACAACAAAAAAATTAAAAATAAAGTGAGCTAAAGTTAAATTTTTTATATTCTTATTAAAATAAAAGAAATAATTAATAAATTGAATACAGGAATGAAGTTAAAAATTTAAAACAACGGCTAATAAATTATTTATAAAAGGAGGGAAAAAATAAAAAATAATAATAAAAATGTTGATAAAAATACTAAGATTTTCCAATTTGAAATAAAATTAAATAAATAAATAAAATAATAACATTGAGTAATTTAATTTATTATTATGAAAATTATAAAAATTGAATAAAGTAATTAAAATTAATAAATAAATGAAATACATTAATTTTAAAAAATACTTCGGAATAAAAATGGTGATTAAAAAATAATTTATTTATTTAAAATTAATTAAAACAAAATACAAAAATTAACTAATGAAATTAATATTTTAGCATTATAATTCACATTTTAAATTATATTATTAAAAATTATAACAATTAAAAATTATTCAATAAAACACATTATTATGACATTAAAAACACATTTAATTACTTTAATTTTTGTAGAAAAAAGATAGAGAAACAATCCACATCAAACTCTTCCACACCTAATCTATTTCAATACAAGGTGATTCAATTCATTTTATTTATTCACAAAGGCTGTTGAAATGAAATTAAAATAACACCAATGTTCAAAATCAATCCATATTGAAAGGAAATAAAAAATCCCTTAATTTCGTAAAATAATCATATCTTCCATTTGAAATTCATTCACTGCCTCATTCCAATTTTTACATTCTTGTTCTAGTTCTAGGATTAAAATAATGTAAATATAAGTGGAATTAACACTTTAAATAGAGACACTATTAATTTTCCCTCTCATTCAGGTTCCAATCATCAAAAGTCCATTTTTTACTAGATTGATACAACTCAAATGATTTTCATGTAACTCAATTTTCCCGATATTTATATATGTTCAAAATTCCCCTCACCTTAATGAACTCATTTTTTAATGTTGAGAACTTTATTTTTTTGAAGTTTAACGATACTTTTATTGTATAGATAACTGTACAAAATATATTATTTGATATTTATAGAGGGCTTACACACACCCACATAATGCCTAAAGTCTCATATATTTACTATGGGATCACAATTTCCCATTTTATTCTAGTTATAAAGGATATAAATGATTTTCATTTTAGTTGTCTCAATGAGGTGTTTTTATCAAAAAGATAGTGTCACTTATGTTTGAGTTCAAATGTCATGTTTTCTCAAGTTAAAATCTCAATTACCCAAGAATATATCCTTTCACAAAACCCTTATTAATTTCCTAAATAGAACATCTATAAAATAGAATATAAAAACACTATATAATAATACTATTCTAGCAATTTCAGAACAAGTGAAACCCCAAAACATAGAAATAAATTGTCCCCTATTCAAGAAACAAAGTTTTTTTTTGTTTTTATGTTTTTTTTTCATTTTTTTCATTTTTTTGGTTTTTCTTATTTTTCTGAAAACACTAAGAATAATTTTTATTTATATACATATTAAAATGATACATGAATGAGATGCATTTTGAAAAAAAATTAACAACTTTTGATTGTTTCATAGTGAAATGTTTTTTAACAAATTGATGACCCCTCCCCCACACTTAATTCTTATAATTGTCCCAACTAATAAGTCTAAAAGTGGTCGACATACTGAAAAAGATTTGATTTAATCAAATTTGATGATCAACATAAAGAAATGTTTTATTTTAAGGGATGTCAGGGAAGGTCATGAGTTTATTTTCCCCACAACAATCAAGGAAAAACATATAAAAATGATTCTTATTAGCCACATCCAGATAGTCTGTTACATAAAATGGATTTTAAAAATGTTAAATGTTATAGGTGAGTACATGAATGATTTTCAATGGAGAAGAAAATAATGCATTCCGTTCTAAGAGAAAAGTAAACAATATTAAATTATAAAATTATTACATACCCACATAACTTTAGTAATAAAATGAAAGAAACTAGTTCTATAAATCCAACATCAATACTATGAACAAATTAGGAATAATTAAGATAGTTACACTACAAAATAAAAGAATCTTATCTCTTTTTTGTTCAGTAAATGTGTAACATCACTTTAGGTTAATGAAAGACTCTTTGGTTACAAGATCAAGTTCACTATAAAATAAACATATCACAATTATATTCAAAAATAAAAAAAGAGTTAATGATTAAGAAATTTTAATCATTATTTCTCTACTAGTTGCTCCTTTGTATAATTTTAGTTAATAAATACTCTACTTCTAGTAAGGAATCCTCCCAACAGGACCATTCCATCCTTTTAGTGTCACTTAAACTTCTACATGAATAGATTTCATGGGAGATTCACCTACCACATACCATATGCACCACATAATTAGTTAAAACCAACAATTTCAAACAAAAGGATTAAATCATGAGTGAGATGTTCTGGATGTGATTCGAGAAAAAATGGTTTATAAATCCATGTAGATAGAAAACAGAGTAAAGAACATTTATTTAAATTGAAATGTAAAGAGAAAACATGAAATTCATTGGTTACCCCCCCCCCCATAAAGTTCTAGGTTAAAGGTACCTAGACCGAATCTATCCCCTAAAATATTCTAACCATGGTAATTCAATGGTTAAGATTTAATAGTAATTTGGTCCTGAGTATTTTATTTTTAAAATTAAACAAGTTCACACATGTCCTCATGCAAATTATAATCTTGAATAATTCCACTTAAAACTCCAAATATTTTGGACTACGCCTCCTTCTTTAAAAAGCCTCAAAATATATATTATTCTTTAACGAATCAAGAAAAGGAGAAAATATATCATCATATATAATACAATGATTAAACTTACATTTCAATTTCTAACCCTCACTTTACCCAACACTAATTTCATTTACTGATTCATAAAAAAAGAAGTTGTAGTTGAAACATGCGCCTCACCAGACAACAAATGGCTCTTAGAAACAACTTCTTTGGGTGAGGTAGGGGATGTGTCCTCAAGAACTTATAAAACATTTCAACATCATAGATGGAAATTTCATTATCCAAGTGATTTAAAGAGTCATATAAATACCCATTATCCACATATGGTAAAATTTCAAGAAACTATTCAAATTATTACATAATAGATTTATAAAACATAACTCCAACCACTAATTGAATAGATCTAACATCATACTCAACCTCAACCTTAGAACAATGATTTTCAATAGAGAAAACACCATCTTCAGAATCTCCCATCATAGTTATTCAAGAACATGAAGTAGAAACTGAAACATAATTGGGTACACAGGAGGGATAAAAAAATTAATAGATGGAGAAAGATTTCCAGAAAGAAACATTAATTTGGGATGCAACACTTCATTGTTCTTAAAAATTTATTTCCTAATTTTAATCTCAATTCTACTTAATTTTCTAGTTATTCTATTGAATTATATTCAACAAAATTATATTCAGAATCTTATCTGACTGACTTAGTGAAAAAATAATTCAAGGGATGTTGATTTTCATTTATATCCGTAGATATAAACTCCTCGTCTATAACATCAATCAACTTATAACTCACCTCAAGTGGGACTCTGTATAAAAATAAAATTCCTATTTGTTCTCACCAACATGAAGTGTAAGATTACTCATTGATACATTGATGATATCCCAAGAAGTTAAAAAGAATATCCTACCTAAAATGATTTGAACCATTCTACCACATACCATGTGAAGAATAAGGAAGTCTGTGTGAAAAATAGTTTAAATACATCAACTAATAGGTCATCTACCCTCCCATAAGGGTAGGATTTTGACCTATCATCTAGTTTCTACGTCAGTGAGGTTGGTTTTATCTCCCTAAGGCCTATATTTTTGAATAATGGGTAGGGAATAAGGTAATGATAACTCTTTAATGGCACAAGTACCTAATATCCTCACATATTCCTATTTTAAAAGATATAAAAAACTACATGGGTCTTTCAGATTAGGAGGAATGTTGTTTTAGACTATGGAACTACACCACTCATTTAAATTACCTATTGATCTCTTATTCTAGTCCTTCCTATTATCCTATAACCCTATATGAAATTTTAGATAAGATTAGAATTTTTCAAAGCTTCCACAAATTCCATTTCAACATTGAAGATCCAAAAAAAGTTATGTAATTTCAGTTCATCTTGTTTATTGTTCTTTTTCATCCTTTATGGAAATGTATGGTAGAGGGAAAATTCATCAAAAAATGTGTAATACATTCCTCAACCAAAAATATTACTATTTTTGTTTCCCTATTTAAATAATTCTTACTTCATTTTTCTCTAATAAGATTCTTTTTTCATGTGAATATCTATCATTTTTCTCTAATTATTTAGATATTCCCAAATTTCTTAATTTATGATTTTATATATTTTTTATTTCTTGTTTAAAGTTTAACATTACTTTATTTATCCATAAATAGTTCCTTAATTTGTTCTTTAATTTTAATACTTGACTTGGTTGTCAGTTCGATAACCTTATATCTTGGGTTTAATTTTGTTGTGATGGGTATCTTTCCCTTATCTCTTCCTCCTAGGTCTGTATCCAAATGAACCATTTTATTTTCTAGACTACAAATCCTAATGTCTGAGTCCTTTTTAAAAGAAAGAATTTCACCAAAAACAAATTGAAACCTGACCATAATTTCCCAATAATAAATTAATGATTCATATGCATTTTGATTTTGAATACATTTTTTGGGATGTGTTTGGTATTTTAGGATAGTGGACTCTTTGATTAAAATTGTTCATTCGATGAAAGTTTGGGGTGATTTTTGTATCTAGAATTGTACTGATTTGAGAAAAAATCTTGGACTCCCTAGTTTCTAGCTGTGTAATCTAAAAATTGGGAAATCTCCTCAGATTGGATAAGGATATCAAATTTGGGAGATTTTTTTAATTGTGACCCAACATCCCATAGTTACAGAACTAGACACAAATTATTTCTTCATTAACAACAGTATTTTTAGTATTAGTTTCATCTATATGAATGGTTCTTTTTCTAGTGAACTTTTTTTGGTTCTTTTGGGATAATTTATGGATTAGTTTCTTATGATTATCAATATTAGAATCAGAGAAGTCATCCACACAAGATTGAACAACTAGATTTTGGTTGTAAGGAGTGTGGATATTGTAAAAAGTATCCATCATAATATGGGGCCTAATTGGAGATTGGAATCTACATAATAACGATTCTAAATCTAACCCATTATTTAAGAAATAACTCTACCTCATCATGAAAAAATCTAGTGATCATATGCCTAACCTCAACGGTGGTGTTCCTAGGGTAAAATTTGTTTAAAAAAGTCATTGAAAACCTCATCCCATGTTTCAAATATTTCTTCATCTATATTATGGAAAAATTTCCGAGAACTCCCATTAAGATAGAATTTAAACAACGTCAACATCAAATCCTCTTCACTCAACCCTTACATAGGCAATTCATAGAAAAACTATAAAAGTTTTTAATAAACTCTATAAATTCCTTTGTAGTTAGACCATTTAAAAGAGAATTTTGAGTGAGATATGACTGCATAATATCATAATTCATTGACCTTGGAGACAATCTTATAAATTATTAATTACATTAATCTATTGGTAGTTGAAACCTTATAACACATGACTCTCAGGGGTAGGAATAATGGGTACGATACATTCATGTTTTTATTATCTTCTCTTCCTAAACTAATGATTTCAATATTTTTCATTTATGAATTATTTTGTTTTCTAAGAAAAGTATAGTATTAATTAATTTTTTAAATTTGATTTAATTTTTCCGGATTAGATGCTCATGTGTGTATACATACATTGACATTTTTATATTTTTTAAATTTTTTATGTTTTTTTTATTTTTTGTAGATTTTAATGTTTTATATTTTTTATGTTTTTTTATATAATTTTTTATGTGTGTTTTGAATTTTCCTAACATTCCCTCCCTGGAAAAATTTCTAAAATTTTAGATGAGCATCATTTATGTTTTTAGAAATTAATAATTTATTAAAACCTACTTAATACTTACAACTAGTATGATGTCAATCATGGTATATATTCCACATGGGTGGCTAATGGATGTTTGAGAGTGACCAAAATAAAACTAAAAATAATAAAAAAATGAATAGTTAAATTGTGAAGTGATGATAAAGTGAGAACAAACTAAAGCAACCAATACTAACAGAGAATGAAAACATAGGGGTATTGAACTGTATTGAATTTACTAATGATATTATCTATTTTTAATTAGATTGATTGAAAAAATATAGAAACCCGAAGAAAATGTGTTGATGAATCGAGTTGTCTCTCAATGTACAACATAGTCCAATTATTATACATTAGTGATTATCAATCAATAAACACTTAGGGGTTGATGTGTTCAATATGGTGAAGAGATACATCTATATTTTCTATTTTTTTATTTGATTGAAGCTCAAGAGAAAATAATTCACTTCTTTCTCCCGTGGATTCATTGTGCAGCATTAAAGAGATACTCCTAATAAACTTAAATTAGAACATTGAACATAAAATGAACTAAAAGAGCAAAAATAATGGTAGCTAAATAGATTGATAAAATTTTAAAAATTCTAATCTAATTGCCCTATGCCAATTAGTTACATGTAGAAGGAAAAATAAAAAATACTAGAAGAAGGGAAGAAAAAACATCTTTGATGAGATAGCCTCCTTCCTTGAGATCTAACTCATGATCATGTTCTGCCTCAACTCAGTTTCCTCCCTATAATTCTCTATGATCTGGTGTGATCTATAGAAAATTTATTATCATCATCACCCATCTTTTTGAGATGAGACCCTCCAATAATCGATGAAAATTTGTATTCCATAAATTGGTATGACCTCATAGTCACTACTTTATGAACAACTACCTGGTTTCCATATGAAATTTCTATCACTGTATGTCATCCTCAACAATGATCAAGGAAACTATCCCAAAACTAATCTCATTCTGCATGAACATGTTGTTAAAGATCCACTTGACCTGTATAGAGAATTCCCATCAAATTCATTGAACATTCCCAAAAAAATTTAGAAACTTCAAGTGACGTTATCTATTCATGTTGCTTCTTTAGGTTCCCACAGTTTCCCCGTGAGTCTTGGATAATACCTGTGTAATGAAAAACACAAAAACCAATTAAAGAAGTTGGGCCTCAGTTACTCAATCCCACGCACCATGATCTAATCATTTTTTGGGATTATATGTCACTAGTTGACATTAAGGGTGTTTTTTAATTTTTTATTTTTAATTTTCTTATTATTATTTCTAAACATTAATATATATATATATATATATATGTAAATGTTTTAATATAATAATAATTATTATTATTATTATTATTATTAAAATATAAAACTATATATTATTATTTATTTAATTATTTAATTAAATATGTAAACATATATGAAGATATAGGGTGGGGTTTGACTTGGCATGTCAACTTCATCATCATTGATTTTTTGGCTTCTAGTTGTGGTTTTTCTTCCTCGTATTCATCCAACATCACATAATCCTCAACTGAGGTTTGGATTCATCCATATTGTGGTAGTCAGATCACAATGTCTCATGTATCTTAGTTCTTCCACAATAGTGGTTGTTTCATCAATGATATTTCTCTTTGGAGTGGTGGGGAGTCTCAACCGAAAGGGAATCACTTGATTTCAGAAATGATAGAAGGCTTGGTCTCATGAGGGCTTGACTTGTCTTCTAGTTTTCAAATCTGAAAAAATTGGTGTTTTTGTGTTCTTCTTTCATAGGAAGGGTGGGGAATCGTTATGTATAGATCTTGTCCAGTATTAGGATGTGGTTCTCGAGCTTTATCTTCATCAATGATGGCCAAGGTGGTGGAGCTTGGGTTCTAGTGGAGAAGACGACTATCAAGAGCTTAACTACAAAATTTATTTTCTCGGTGCGACAATATCATGGATTTATTGTGGAATAATAAAGAGGTGAGCGGTGGTAAGAGGTGACGATTGGATGTTCTGAGTAGTGGTTATCGAGATGGTAATTAGTATTTAAGTGATAACATGGGCATATTGATGATGGTGGATGTAGAGGGGCTACCATTTTTGTAACGCCCCGACCCCAGTTACCTAGAGTCGGTGCATTATTTTAATACATTGGCATGATTATAAAGAATCAAGTCCCAAAGGACCGATCAGTTTAGCAGTCTTGGAAAAGAGATTACAAACATGAATGTTACATTACACTTCATAACATAAAAAATAACATAAATAATCCTTTATGAATGCCATTATTCCTTTGTCTTAACCCTTAAAATCAATCACAATATTGTTCTTGGAATCCTGGGAAAAATAAAACATAGAAATGGGTGAGCTCAAACGCTCCGTAAGGGTAAACAATACAGCAGAAACTTTCATAAATAAGCATAAATATTTAATGCAATGTATAACTAAAACAAAAGCCTTTTAAACATAAAATTCAACATAGTATGGAAAAAATAAAATGAAATAATGCCATTTACTTATTCAATGGATATTCTACTAATCGAATAATCACATGCAATATCAATAACCACTTTCGTAATGATGGAATGCATAATGTCATACTATCATAACCACATAGCCAAGGTCTCATGCCAAGACTACAAATAAGATTTTTTCAAGGCCTTTTTCCAAGACACTAATTTGTCTCATGAGACCTACTGATGCATCGAGGAGCTATAGCAGGCTCCACCCGTCACATATTATGTCCAATGCATTCCCATATGAAAAGGTTTAAACATAACAGAAACATCCATATTAAAAATAGCATACGAAATGTAAATACATCATCCATAAACCATGAATGGTATAAAAATAATATATCCATAGTCAAACATATCACAAAACCTTCAATAATATATGGAAGTTTTGTATCATAATAAATCAACTTCAAATAAGCGTAAAATCCATCAAAGGATGTTGACATAGATGAAATCAAAACTCTTTTTAGAGTAATATCTATTTTTATTTTGAAATCATTTAAGATTCATATATTTATAAAATATAAAATTTTCTTTGAAAATATTCTTATAAGCTTGTAAGGGAAGCTTCGACAATTTTATAAAAGTGGAAAATAGCTGCACCCGCCGTATAAGTTAAAAAAACATTCTTACCTTAATTCTGTCAAAAAGGTTAAAAAGCACCTTGTTTGGAAAACGACGGAAATATTCCTTTATAAAACTCTTAAAAAAAGTAAAACAAGGGTATAAATAACTTTAACCCAAATTCTCTATGAATAGTAAATTTTTTTTGAAATACATTTCGAAGAAACATGGATGTGGATGATAAAGAAATCCCAGTAGATTATTACGTATAAACAACCTCAGATAATGAAAAGATTGTGAAATAAACACTTACCTTGTATTTTTCCTTTTTTGGGGGTAGGTTGACCTCCTGTATAATGGTGAAATAATTTTTATTAAATTATACAAGAATCATATACATTAATATGATATAATATATGATTTTTTAACATTGATTTGTTAATAATATCTTAGTATTATCGTTGTTTCGGGTGTTAACTTACTCGTTTTCTTTTATATGTTTTGTTACGTAAGTCATGTTTGTAATGGATAGGTTGTATCTTATTAATATCCAAAATGATATCAAGTCCTTAAACATTATTTTTAAATCATCAAATGATAATTATACTTGAATGGATACGATGGAGAATGAATCTCATCGCGTTCATGGAGACGGTAGTCTGTACGTACGCACGAGCGACAATATCATTCTCTTGATAATAAAATAATATATAATTGGATGGTATATCATATATACATATTTATTGTCATGTTATATTTATTATTTACATGAATTATAAATCATTATTATACCCATCCAAATAATAATTTATTTAATAACAATTACACCACGACGTGGAGACGGTAAGCCGTACGTACCCACGTATGGTGACATGTTATTCAAAGGATGGATATAATACTGAATATGGTTGTACCTTATTTATAATAATATCACAGTATATATAAGATACTGGAGTTATTATTTTATAATGGTAATAACAAAGTAAGAATAAGTGGAAGAATAAAGGAACTTGGAAAATGGTGGCGAAATCATTACCCCTTCTTCAGGTTCTTCCTTTTTATTTGATCAAAAGGGCTATTAGGTTGTCTTTATGACTAAGGGAATGCCTCTAGGATGAAGTGATGAAAGTTGAGAGGTTATTTGGGTAGAGTTTGGCCGAGCCAAAAGGATTTGAAGGTGTGAGTTAATGAGAAGGGGGAGTGCCATTTTATAAGAGGGGTGAGGGGCACCTTTGGAAAATCTAGAAATATTATTTTATAATAAATTCATATTCAGTTTCTAATGGATACAAAGTGGATTATTTAAATTTTAAGGTGGTGATAGGTCGCAAACCACTCAACCAATATAATTTAGACAGGGTTGGGTCATTATACTAACCTTATCTTTAAGTATTAACTCTTAGTTAATTAGTTTCACTTTTATAATTTCTGTTTGTATTTTTACATTATATTGTTAATAAACAAAATATATACATAAAAACGACCCCCAAGTGTTGAATTAATGATACAAATATCATTATATAAGACTCTTGGCAGAAACTTATATTTTTAAGAAGTTAATATCAATTAATAATATAATACTTGTTTTAATAACTCTTTTATGTCAATTTTGACACTATTCAATAAGTGATTTTTGTAAAAATAATAACAGATTGATTACTTCAAAAAACGTTAATTAAATCATTCCTAACATGTCATATTAACCTATAAAATTAGTTTAATGCATGGAAAGTATAAAATTATATTTATTTGGGTATCTATAATATCAATCATTTTAATTTTTTTCTATTATGGTAATTACTACATCACCATTGTGTCATAAATAAATTACAATATTTAATGTCTAAAAATTACAAATAAAATACCATTATGTAGGAAATCATGTTATCTTTTTAATGAATATTTATAGTCCAAAATACAACATATATAACCCTATGTAAAAATTGTTTTTCTAAAAGATATATGCTTGTGTCATTTTTGTATTCATTTTAACTTAATTAAAATAAAGTGTCCCTATCACTTACAAGTGCCTCCATGGGGTCCCAAAATCGAACCAAAGATGCCCATGGTCAGAAATGTATCAACCAATAAGGTTATGACACGTTTTAGGGTAATTTGTTATTATTATAATATTATTTTTTAACCCTTATTTACAGGATTTACCCGTTAACCATGGTAAATAAAATATTTACCGAAGTAATTATTCAAAATGTCTAAAAATAAAATTTAACTATTTAAAAAATTTTAACATCTTTATTAAAAATACGGAATCCATTTTTCCAAATTCAAAACACAAAAGTGGCAGAAATTAATTTAAAATTAATTCCCGTTGTTAAAACAAAAAGCGTGTTTTTAAGAGATAATAACTATCAAAAGATTGACACTTGTTTATGTCTGGTTTAATTGTGAAATTTTTTCCAATGACCAACATTGTAATAAATGGTAGAACTATATTCTAAATATACTTTAAAACCACTCAAATTCATAATTTATCACTACTAATTATTTTGATTAAAAAAGTTGTTTTTAATTAAAATTTAGTAATTTTCACTATTCATCAAAATATAAAAGTTATCCGAAAAGTACCAAAATTTCACCCTAGGATAAATTCGATATTTAGAATCCAAAAATGAAGTCCATTTTGAGAGATAAAATTTTTAAATTTTTAAAAAGTAGGTATTACTATTCATTACAGCTAGTTTGATTGGTTGTAGTGTGTGTTAGAACTCGAAGTTGCGTACAACACACGCTACTGTATTTTTCAAAGAGAAGCATACCGTGGAATCTGGGGGTGTTACATTGTAAATTTTTTTATGCCCCCATTCTAAAGAATAAATTTATTTTGTCAAATTTAATATATAAAAGTTTAAAATATTGGATTTAAAAAGGGTTCACTATTAAAGTTGGTAAAAGTGCATTTTTGAAAAATACTTCTTTTATCTGAGAAAAGGAATTTGTTCTTAAATTATGTCTAAGAAACTCATAATATGGATTCTAAAATTATAAGGATTATATAAAGTTTAAAATTTAGTTAATACTATTCATAAACTCTTTTGAACGGCTTGTTTGGTAAGTCATGGTGCGCTTGAACTCAGTGTTGCGTGTAGTGCAAGTTATTGAATTATTTTGAATAAATAACACACTATGAAATCTTGGGGTGTTACAATTTTGGTTGGTGAATGGTAGTACCACTAAGAACATGGGAGGGTTGGTGGGTGGGATGTGATAAGTGGTAGATGGAGATGAAGATAGATGTAAGTGTGACAATAGAAAGGGTAATATAAAGGATGATAGGAGGGTTGGTGGTGCTACCGTGAAGATGGAAGTAGCTCATTCTATCTTTGGAGGGTGTGGTGGTGCTGACTTGAAGCAGCTCACGACTGGAGTGGGATTGTATCACGATAGAGAAGTATCATAAAACGGTCACCTAAAATAAATGAAATTTAAAAATTTAATTCAAAGAATACAAAAGAACACAAAAATTAAAATTAAAATGAACCAATGTTAAATTATTTATTTTCACATTAAAATAAAAAAAATAATATGATACAATAATAAAGTTTTAATATTTAAAAAATTAAAAATTAAATTAATTACAAAAATAGTGAAAAAAGAATAAAACTTTAAAATAAAAAGATTAATTGAACATACTAAGATTTACCAAATTGAAATTCTATTAAATAAATAATTAAACATATAAAATAATGGCATACACCCATTGAATTTACTATTTTGAAAAACCAACAAATGAATTGATGAATTAAAATCAATAAAGTAAAAACTATAACTTAAACAGATACAATGGAATAAAAATGTTTCTGGAAAAATAATTTATTTATTTAAATTTAAATTAACTTAAATATTAAACTAACTAATGAAATTAATATTTTAACATTAAAATTCACATTTTAAATTATTTAATAAAAAATTATCACAATTAATATTTATTCAGTATATTACATTATTATTAAATTAAAAAAATATTTAATTACAATGTACTATAAATATATTTTTATTCTGCAGTGTTTGGAACATGAAAAAGTTATTTCAGCTATTTATTATTTAGTTGGTGAAGCAGAACAAAAGTGAAATATTATCCTGAAAATGACGTAACAGGAGGAAATTGACTCCATGGAGTGGGATGAGTTCTTATTTTTCTATTATTACATACATAATATTCTGCATAAGAAAATGGAGAAATAATTTTTTGACCTAACGCAGATTAATAATGAATCTGTTAGTGCCAATGAGGAAAATTCTACAAGACTTGTGAGGTACACTTCTGGTATTCTCATCCAACCTCAAAGTAAGGATTATTGATTATTCAATGTATTAATACCAAGTATTAGAAATGAAGTTTCCTTAGGATAATTTATAATATATGAAGGAATAATTTGATGTGACATTAAGGTATATGTAGATATCAGAGTAACCCAAAAATCTCATGGTTTTGATAAGAACATAAATATGTAATTAAATAAAAATTATAAAAAACATGGTGAGAAGAAAATGAGTTCTCCTTTATTCTTAATGTGTGCAAGGAAACATATAAGAAATATTCTTAATGGGACAAGTAAATGTCTTAAGTTTGGAAAGAAAGGTCGTCACATAATCGAATTCCAAAGTGGTAAGAAAGTGAAGTTGGCTAACAATGAAGTGAAAGAACCAAAACATGCACTAACCATATTCCAATGATTCAAATGAAACGTTTATGGTCATTATTCTAACCAATCCTCAAGTTTAACTGATAATTATTATGATCAGCATCAAAAACCTCTTGATCCCATAGAAAAAGTAAAATATCACATGATCACTATTATCGATGCGAGGTATTGTAATAAAGTGGTGAAAGGTACGCGTACCATTCACTATAGAACAACTAATGACTAATTCTATTCTAGATATACTCACAATTTTATAACTAATGGATATTAAGAATATTAAAATTCCACCCAAATGTTTACATGTTGAATTAGATTTAAAAAAATTATATTTTATGATGATTGTATCTCAAGTATATGATTATTCTCTTCTTGATTTTTGTGATAATATGCTCCATTAAGATTGTGTTATATCCCTCTAGTTTAATATGATGTTACTTTATTCATGGATTGGATTTATTTCTATACATACCGTATCATTTAATAGAGAATGAAATTTAGGTTTTATTTTCGAAACCAAACTCTGATCATTTATCATTGCAAAGGTAAATTGGAAATTCCAATGTAAATTAAATCAACTATATAGGTCATGATTCCTATTCAAATAGTTTTTTTATCACATATGGTTAGCGAGAAAATTATCATCGAACGTATTTTTGTTGTATTAAAGTTTGTTGATGACCTTTGTCAGACATCGTCCCATGCAACTCTTTTATTTTATTATTTTTCTGTCTTCAAATAATTCTTTTTGGGGTTCGGGTTGAGTTCCAGATGATGTTTTTGAGTTTAGGTTAAAAAGTGTGCTTTAGGAGTCGGCGTCGTTGGGTGAACAAGCGAAGCACGATACCACGCATCTTTGCACAAACAACTGTGCGGCATGCTCTTCTCTGAAAAATTAAAATGGGTTATTTTTCTTGTGATTAAAAAAATAAATGCTAATTTTTGTGTCGTTTAAAACTTTTATTTTGATGAATTTTATGATTATTAAAATGGAATAAATATTATTATTATCCTTAATTTGTATCATCATGTTATTATATCTTTTATTATTATTATTATTATTGTTGTTATTTAAATTGGTAATATTTTTGTAATAAAATTAGTTAAGGTTTTAATAAAATAAAAAGAAAGGGAAAAAAATTGAAACCCTAATCGACATTCCTTCTCCTCTACGAGGCCGCCCTCTCTCCCCTTTTCGATTTTTTTTTTAACGTTTTTAGAAAAAAAAATATTTTCCAGAAAACACTTATGGATTTTTTTTTAAAAAAAAATGCACCTCAATGGCGGCATCCCGGATGACGCCTTTGCATTTCGGGGGAAAGGCGGCATCTACGATGCCGCCTTTGCGCTGCGGGTGAAAGGCGTCATCCGCGATGCCGCCTTTCTCCTAAAAAAATCTTTTTTTGAATTTTTTTTGTTTTCTGTTTTGTTTTATTTATTTATATATATATATATAAACAAAACAAAAAATTTCAACAGAATTTCTCTACTATTAAAGATCCAGTGCTACAATCATTACAGTAGTATGGATTCTGACAGAAACTCTTACCCAGGCCTCCCTTTTATAAGAGGGATTGCCCTGAAAAGCATTCTTCATTTTCGATGTGGGATTCAGGTTCTACCTTTACTGCGCAGTACATTCTGTATTTCCGATGTGGGATTCTGTTTCAAGTACGTGACTTCGAAATACAATAAAATATAAACTATAAGGCCAATATAAATGAAATTTTAAAAATTTATTAAACATATAATAAATAGTTGAAAACAAAATGAATTTCCTCAAAAATGTTGATGAAAAATAATCTATAACCTTTCAAAACCGCCTACTTGAAACTTAAAAATGTTTCAAATACGTGAATTTGAAAGAATGTAAAATATAAACTATAAAACGAATATAATTGAAACATTAAACATTGATTAAGCATATAATAAATAGTTGAAAACAAAAGAAATTTTCAAAAAAAATGTTGATGATAAGTAATTTATAAGCTTTCAAAACCACATACTTGAAACTTAAAATTATTCAAGTGTGTGAATTGGAAAGACCATAAAACATAAAATAAAAGACCAATATAAATGAAATGTTAAATATTGATTAAAAATATAAGAAATAGTTGAAAACAAAAGCAATTTCGAAAAAAATGTTAATGAAAAATAATTTATAAGCTTTCAAAACCGCCTACTTGAAACTTAAAAATGTTTCAACTATGTGACTTTGAAAGATTATAATTATATTAGTAATTAACTAATTAATTATTATATAATTAATAGTAATATTAATAATTAACTAATTAATTAATATATAAGTAATAATTAATGAGTAATAATTAATAATTAATAATTTAATGAATAGTTATAATTAATATTTATATTACTAATTAACTAATTAATAATTACTAATTACTTATTAATAATTATTAATTACTAATTACTAATTATAATGAATGATAATAATAAATATTTATATTACTAATTAACTAATTAATAATTAATAATTACTAATTACTAATTACTAATTAATTAGTTATAATTATTAATTGTATTTCTAATTAACTAAATATTTATTATATATGTAATAATTATATTACTGATTAATTATTATAAAATTAATGATAATATTAATAATTAACTAATTAATTATGACATATTTAATTATTAATAATTACTAATTAATAATTCAAAATTATAATGAATAAATGTAATTAAAAATTATATTACTAATTTACTAATTAATTGTTATATAATTAATAATTATATAACTAATGAAATAACTAACTATTATATAATTAATTATTAATAATTAATAATTAATAATTATAATGACTAATTATAATTGATATTTATATTACTAATTAACTAATTAATAATTAATAATTACTAATTACTCATTACTAATTACTAATTACTAATTAATAATTAATAATTATAATGAATAAGTTTAATTAAAAATTATATTACTATTTTAGTAATTTATTATTATATAATTAATAATAATATTTCAAATTAACTAATTAATTTTTATATAATTAATTATTTTTAATTACTAATTAATAATTATAATGAATAATTATAATTAGAAATCATATTACAAATTTACTAATTGATTATTATAATGAATAATTATAATTAAAAATCATATTAGAAATTTACTAATTAATTATTATATAATTAATAATAATATTACTAATTAACTAATTAATTATTAAATTATTATCTATTAATAATTACTAATTAATAATTTTAATTACTTATTATAATTAATTATCTTATTTATAATTAACTAATTAACTGTTATATAATTAATAATGATATTACTAATTAAATAATTATTTATTATATAGTTAATAATTATATAATTAATCATTATATTACTAATTAAGTATTATATAAATAATAAATAATAAATAATAGTTATAATGAATAATTATATTGAATAAATATATTACTAATTAACTACTTATTTATTATATAATAATTTTTAATAATTACTAATGAATAATTATAATGAATAATTATATTACTAATTAACTATTATATAATTAATTAATAAGTATTAAATTAATATTATTAATAATTAATTATATAATAGTTAATTAGTAATTTAATTATTCATTATAATTATTCATTAAACATGTAATAATTTATATAACTATTAAATTAATAAATAAGTGTTTAATTAGTTAATATTATTAATAATTAATTATATAATAATTAATTAATTATTTAATTAGTAATATAATTATAATCTTTCAAAGTCACATACTTGAAACATTTTTATGTTTCAAGTAGGCGGTTTTGAAAGCTTATAAATTATTTTTCATTAACATTTTTTTGGAAATTGCTTTTGTTTTCAACTATTTCGTATATGTTTAATCAATGTTTAACGTTTCAATTATATTGGCCTTCGATTTTATGTTTTATGGTCTTTCCAATTCACACACATGAAAAATATTAAGTTTCAATTATGCGGTTTTGAAAGCTTATAAATTACTTTTATCAACATTTTGACCCCCGTTGGCCCTCCTGCCCGTTCCGGCATCGACCCCCCCATCGGCCTCTCCAGCTAGCATTGGCACTGTCGTAGACTATCGCCCTCCCAACTCAACGACACCGTCCAACCTCTCTCGGCCCGGTTGTGACCCCTGGTATTTCCCCTACTCAGTGGCCAGCTGACCCCCGACTCCCTATATTGCAGTAGCCTTGGCTCCACCTCCAGTGCCACTGCTCTGACCAGCTCTCCACTAGCATCGCAACTCCCGACCAGCCTGCTTCGGCCGTAACCCCCCACCCCTTCTGTGTGGCGTGATCCAAAGAACCCTGATGCCTCCTCCTCCTATGCAGCGACTCCGACCATCTGCACCCCAACTTCCAGGCACGATGCCACCCCTCCGGCATGGCCCCTGTTGTCCAGCGGGATAATCTATTGCGTGTCAACTACTGGTCGGTGTGACACCCTCTGTTACATCCCCTGCTGACCGACGCGACTTTCTCCAGCCGACCAAAATCCCCCAGCGCACTTTTATTGGGAAAACACAGCCCTCCTGCGGCCCGCATCCAGTCACAACCCCCTATCAGTATACCATTTCCTTTATATTATTTTATTCTTGTTTTTTATTTTATTTCAGTTATAGATTGCATTCAATTTGGGTTCTTTTTGGTAGCGTTGGGTTGGATTCAGATTTTGGAGCATGCAGTTGAGGTGAAAAAGAGATCTCGCACTGGTTCCGAGTTTGCGTTGTCATCGTGCTTCGGTTTCGAGGTAGGTTTCTCAATGCACTTGCCTTTTTAATTTAAATTCAACTGTTTCTTTCAATTTGTATCCTATAATTGTGCTAATCATGGATGTGCAACTTGTTGAAAATTTATTTGGTGTGCGAATTGATAGTTTAATTAATGTTTTGTGAAAAATGTTGTTGTTTTGTTATTTTTGTGCATTCCATTTATTTGAATAATTTTTTTATTAGTTTTGAAACTGATTTTTGATTCCTAGCACCTACTTTATCAATTTAAATAAGTTTGTGGCAAGAAATTTTTTATTTCACCTGGTTGAGTCTTAATTAGAAACTATTTTAGTAAATGTTTCATGGGTCTCTGATAAATTGGCTAGTTGACTCTTATGGTTTATTTGGGATTTAAATTTTTTTGGTTTGTTTTAATATAAAATATTAGCATCATGAGAGGTAGAATTTTGAGGCTCCTTAAATGGTTTCTAAATGGTTTTGGTTTTATAAGTAAATGATAATTTTTAAATGGCCGTGGAAGAGCAATAAGTAGTATTGCCCCCTTTTTTGGAAAAAGAACTTGGTTCTTTTAAAAGTGGAAGTTTGTGAAATGTGTTTAATACCTGTTTGGAACCTTGTAGAAAATGTTGAAATTGTTTTGATGAAAACCCTCATTGGATAACTCACTTGCCTTTGTTGTGACTGATTGTTTGGGAGGCCCACGCTTAGAGGCTCCCATGTGCTCAAATGGTTTAAAGGAAAGAGGTTGTCCCATGGAGTGTCTATAGGTGATGCTTGTTTTTATTTATTTATTATATATATATATTCGAGATTGGATGCTCCTCTGGCATCAGTTGGCTCACCCCTGTTATATAAATGAGACGTATGAAACTGTAATGTTGAGAGAATATTCTGAGAATGATTGTCACACTGGTAGGTTATGGTACTGATAAATGGCCCATTGTAGGCAGATATATTTGGTTTCGTTGCTATGGGATTTTTCCTTGTCCATCTTGAGAAAGGATGGCTAAGCATTTGGAGAATTTTGATTCCATTGTGTGTGACATGTCAACGAGGATGAGGTCTCATGTATTGGTGTCCTTTGGATTATTCTTCATCTCATGATTTCACCTATGTCTACTCGTTCTTAGTGATAACATTGTAGGATGTGTTACTTGTATGTATATTTTCATTCCATTTCCATTGACGTGTAACTATTGTGGTGCTTTCATGTGTAGTGTTTTTTTTACTAAAAAGTGATGTGTGTTTTTAATGTGGCTTGTGAAAATTATTTTCAAATTAAAGCGTTTTATTTTTTTTTCAAAATGAAAATGAAAACATCAATTTTCCTTTGAAAATACTACTGTCTCACTAAACGAATGACTTGGGTTTTTGATAAATGAATTAGGGAAATGACTAGTACTTTTTTTGAGTAACATGTAGGAAACATTACTTTTATAAATTTTAGTTCCAACATGAAATGGATGTTGCTTTTACTTTGAAGGAAGTGCGTTGTTAATAGATTATCGGGCTATCCTACTAAGTTTTAATACTCACACCTATAGATATTTTCTGATTTTAGTCCTTGTGTAGGTTTCAGTATAGGTACATTTTCCTGAGGTAGAGTTTGATCATTGAGTTAGAGAGCGACCCACGAGGTCACATAGAGTTTGTTCGGTCATCGAGTTCGGTTAGTTTTATTTTCCTTCAGTTCCTACTTATTCATTTTATTTGGTTTATTTATTCTGAGATGATATTTATTATTTCCAATGTTATTATTTATTTATATTGCGAGAAATTGTTCCCATTGTCACTATATCGATGCTCAGGCTCTTGTCGCCATCCAGGGAGGACCAAGAACTTCTCTCAACCCTTGTTGCGAATCAACATGAGTGACAGGTTCAGGGTCAACCTGGGTTGGTTCGTGAAAAAATGATATCAGATCCATGTTGGCTCTTAGAAGACCTCTTTTTTCAAAGTGCCCATTGTTATTTGGGAATATCATGGTAGAAGGGGTTGGATTGTCAGGACTCGAGGGGTAGGTGTGGGAAGAGCGTCATGAACTCTTACTCATTCTGATCCTCGGGATTCCATGGGAAGTCTGGTTTAATTAGTTTATTTATGGTATTAGGGTATCTATTGAGATTAGGATATGACAAATAGAGTTGGGGTAATATTATTTATGAGGCGCACGGCCTGGAAAGCCATATGGAGCTAGGTACATGGTCCAAAATGGCTCTATGTGTCGGTTACGTGTTTAGAAAATGCCCTCCAACCATATGGTCAAGTCACCCACGAACACTAGATGCAATATTTATCCACCAGATGACTTATATATTTTGAAAATAAATGAAATATATTGAGAGTTAAATAAGTGTATTTGGTATGTGTGTTATAATAGTATGACAAGGTCAATGAATTGACATTTGGGTGACATAAATTCTTTATATATAAATGCACCTGTCTTTTCTAAGAGACCACCAACTGGCAACAATATGTGGAGAAAACCAAATGGTAAGAGGAATGTAACACCCATAGTTTAAAATATTTACTTTTTTAATTATTTATGATTAATACATGAAGAGTTTAGGGTTGGTTTCAGGAAGTACATGTGGGGTTTTGGACGTTTTGAAGGGTTTTTTAGTTGTGCATAGTTGGTTAGTAATTAGGGTAAATCATTCAAGATTTCTAGGTAATCCTTGAAGAAATATGGATCATTGGTAAGGTGTATTGTTGTAAAATGTTTAGGTTAAACCATGAAACAAAACTATGGGTCCCTATATATTTTTTGGATATAGGATTTCATGTGGTTAATACATAGTTTACCAAACAATGCAACCAAATGATGTGTGAGTTTGAGGATCCTGATAAATTATAGTTTTAACCTGACCCTTCTCCTAAAACACTCATTTATCATTTCATTATTAGGTATCTCAAACAATAAAGGTTCCTTGGGGGATTTTTGTGATACTATTAATTATCGAGATCCATTTATTTTAATCTTTGAGAAATTGGACTAGGTGTTGAAGGTAACACTTCTTCCTCTCCTTCTCCTTGTATATCTTCCGATTTTCTTTTTCTAGAAACCATAGTCTAGTGATTACATTCTTCTTAAGGTTTTTTTGATAAATATTTTATTGTGATATATTTTTAGAATTTAATTACAAATATATGAGGGGTTGGTCTTATTTTATCTATAAGACCTTTTTGAAGTTGGTAGATTTTCCACATTCTACTTATGTCATTAACATAGAGGATTGTTCTTTTAAAAGTGTTATTATTATGTTTATTTATTCTAATTTTTTTTGATAAATCTCGGTGAAATAATCTCTTAATGAAAACATTTTTAGATAGGATTTTTAAATGATCCCACTAACATGTTTGATAAATTTCCCATTTGGTACCATTTTTTAAAATAAATATTTTGGTAAGTGATAAACATGGTTCTAAATAGGAGTTGGGTGAGTATATTTCTTCACTCATGGTGTTGGTGAAATTCATATTTTGGAAATATATTTTGAAATAATGGATCTATGGAGTCCTCATGAGTAGGCATGAATTCATGTTGCATATACACAAGCCCTTTTTGGTTTATACATGGATATGGGAAACAACATTGGGGCATGTTGGATTGTACCTCCAAGGGATGAACATAGTATAGATAGATAGGTTTCTTCTCAAATTATTGTGGTATTATGTTATTCCTCATATTTATGAGGAATGAATAGTTTTGGTTCCATGGATCCTATAGGGGAGGGATTAGTACAATTCATTGGTGGGTGTGTTCATGGAATGGGTTTGTGAGTTGTAGTTTTGGTAGTTTTGTGGAGATAAACAGTTAAAAAGTAGGTGGTTTTTTTGTGAGTTATTTTTGTGGTTTATTTTAGACTATTTATTTTTATTATTCTTGTCTCTTGATTTATTTAAAATGTAAGCTAACTTTATCATATCTAAGTTGTGTGTGTGGGAAGTCTATAGGGAATTTTTTACTAATTTTATATACTCAAACACTATATATGAATCTTCTTGTGTATATTGATTTTTTTTGGTGTGATGTAGGTGACGGTAAGACATATTGTTTATCTAGTGAGGAACCTTGTTGTTATAGATATTGTTGATGGAGGAAGGAGATTGAAAATATAAATATTTGGGATCATAGGGTGGTGTAATGTTTGGATCCTTATCATTATTTTGATTCATTCCATCTCATAAATGCATTTTTAATTTTTTTTAGTTTTTAAGACTCTAATTATAATCATGTTTTGTGTGGGAGCTGACCTAGATTTTATCATGAATCGAATTTATAATTTTAAATTATAGTTCTTCTATTATAGGTCATCTCACTTGAACGGATAAATTATCCCCTGGTGGTATTGCAAGTCCTAAGTAATTTATTGTCAATATTTGGTGTTTTTTATACTCCTACTGTTAGTGGAAGTTTTATTCCATATGAGGTGATAGTTAGTGTTATGAAATTATTAATTAATATAATGTTGGGTGAAAGATAACATGTATTTTATTGTTTCCTTACATAGAAACAAATATATTATTCTTGTTATTATATGTGTTATTTTCGAGTGATCCCAATGGGGATATGTAAGCTGAATATATTTATGAGAAAGTAAAAGGGAAGATATTATCACCAATAGTTTATAAGACTCTCCATGTTTTTAGATATGTTCTCATTGAAGGTGTCCATGAGTTGGAATGTGTATGCCAATTACCCCTAGATGGGATGGCCCCAGGGGAACCTTGAATTATTTGAACGCATTTATATCTCCCATGGGATAGATTTAAATGTGCCCTAAAATTTATTAATTATTCCACTTTCCCATAGTATGGATACTTTGAAACCATGACTCTGTTAACCTAACTCTATACGATCTATACATGGTTCTTTACCCGATTCACCCTATATATTTTTAAAAATGGATAAAATTTTGTATGAGTAATATTAAAAATGGAATGAAATAGGTAAAATGGTTTCCATTATGATTCAGAAATTATGTTTCAACCCAAATCCAGTGTATACATTATTACATTATCATAATATATAAGGGATCTAAAAAAAATATTGATATCATTCTCGGGAGACTAGGTACATACATTACTTCAGTATATTAATCATGGTTAAAGGTGTTATGAAATTATCACATTATCTCAAAAATTTTAATTATGTCATGAATACAATTTTATCTCATTATATATACTTTTATAATCATCCATTCAATGTGGTAATAGAAAAATTAACCACATCGAATCGTGGATGTGGTATTCCACCTGTATACATGAACAATATTGTAGTTTTCCTATAATGGAAATAAGACATAAAATGGATATACCATTAACATAAATAAATTTCAGTATGGTAAATATACTAATGTAATTATTTTAAGATGGTTATTCATTTTTTGGAGGAGGTTTATGAAGAAAGGAACTACAAAAGTGTCTTTAAGAACACACACCTAAGCTTTTAGTAAGAAGAAGTGTGGATAATATAGGATAGGGTGCATAATTTTATATGTGAGGTGGGTGGAAAACTTGTAAATATAAAGAAAATTAAAGTATAACAAATTTTCTCACAAGGGAAAGTGGCTCCAAAGGGGATAAATTGTAAATATGGGATGATATAAGGTTTAAATATATTCAATGAAATTGGATTTTAAACGTTTTTAGGTTATTTTAACCCCTATAACTTTTAGTCTTTACCCCTTGTTAAACATTTTTAACTCTTACTGTAGTGATAAGTTCTTTCCATGGTTGTTATTCATTTTGACCAAGAATTAAGTAGATATCATTACCAAATATTAATTATTCTGATTCTAAATGTGGAATATGTTTTATAATATTAAATTAATGTAACTAATAGACTTTAATTTTAATATAATTTATCCAAATATAAAGAAAATTGTTTTTAGAAAATTGTCACTTTTAAGCATTAAAATGATTTTATATCAAATATATGTATAATTTTGATTTACATGGAACTAAATTGATTATATTAAATAAAATATGATTGATTTGACTTTTAAAATGAAACCAAAACTAAAAATAACATTTTTAATACTTGATTAAAAGAGAAGAATCAAAAATAGTTATATTTGAATAAAAACATAACTTAGATTTACAAAATGTTAAACATAAATTCCAAACATCAATTTTTATAAATATTCATTATATTACTTATAAAATATATATTTTTACTAGGAAATATATTTTAAAACATTTAACTAATTATTATATCCTATTAATTTCATAAAAGATTCATTATTTGTAAAATAATTATTTTTCTCACCCAAAAAAATCAACTATTTCTAAAAACTCTAAAAAATTGAGTTAAAGAAAATATTGATATATTGAATTCTGAAATGAAATTAATCTCATAAAATTAAAATTTTTAAATTTTTCAATTGAATTTTTAATCACATGCATCACTAAATGTGTGTGAATTATGTTATAGTTTCTTTTGAATAAAAATATTAATTATTATAATTGAAGCTTGAGTATTAAATTCTTGCATCTTTAAAAATAAATTATCCCCAAAATTTATAGAATGTCACCTACTAAAAAAAATTTGGTTTTTCTTAATAATAACTTTTTTATATTCCCATTTTACTCTTCTATCTTATGATTTCTCTATAGAACCTTTACTAATTGAGTCATCTGATTCTTCAACACGTTTTCTCTATTATTTAGAATCTAGAAATTCTCTACACAATAAGATAGATCATTCTACAATTATATTTCTTAATAGGCTAGTAAATACATTGGGTATAGTATATACTTCCTAAATAATGAAATATGGAACACATTATGTACTTTAGAGAGGTTGGATGGAATTTCCAAATAGTAAGCTAAAACTCCAATTCATTCCAAAATATAAAAAGTTCGGACGTATCTAGGAGTTAGTTTCCTTTTTATACAAAATATTATGACACCATACAATGTATATACCTTCATGAAAACATGATCTCATACTTGAAATTTTATATTCTTCCTTTAGTTATCAATATAGCTCTTTTCCCTACTTTCAGCTACCATGATATGATTCTAAATTGTTCTCAACTTCTTCATTCTGTCCCCATAATGCTCTTGGCCTAAAACATTCCTTTCACCAACGACATCCCAATAAGATGGGTTATAAAATATTTTCATATAAAATTCTTCATATATTTTCATTTGAAATATCAAAGAGAACATATAATTGTTTTTAAAAGATCCACCAAATAGAAATACTAATCTTATAAACCTTGCGAATCAAGTGATCATGAACCTAGAATTTATTTTAATATTTGCACAATCCTTTAGGATTGCCTATATGTATAAGGTTGATAAGTAGTTATCAATGGTTTCTCGATGTCAAAATCTTTCTAAATTCATTTTTAGAAATTTAATGTAAACCATGGATTATAATCAGATATAATCAAAATTGGTTCACCATGAACTCTTGAAACATCATTGATATAGAGTCGTGCAAGGCATTCAAGTAGTAGATCCTCTCTTATAGAAAATAATTGTGTAGACTTGATATGGTGATAAATAATTACCCATATGGAATAATTTATATTAGGATTTTTTTAAATCCAGTGACAAGGTCCTTTGTAATATTATCCCACTTCCAAATAGGAATATGGAGAGGTTCCATTCCTCCTTTATGATGTTGTCTCTCAGACTTTACAGTTGAAAAACCATGTTGCTAGATTTAGAGTTGGAAATTTATTGTTATTTATTATCCCAAAAAATATATCCTCTAAAATACCTATACATAATAGTATAATAGGGGTGTATATAAAAATTTGATTTTTGGGATTCATCAAGAAATTTCCACTCCGGCTTAGGTATTAATGGAAAACAAGGCGTATTTCTGAATCTTAAAACACCATCTTCATACAAAAAGTCTATCAGATTCCCATAATTCATGGCATTAATTTTCTTTTATAAACACTTATCATCAAGCTATGGTATTTTTATCTTCTCTTAAAAGATGGTTTTGGAACGATTTGGAAAATTATTGATGTTTCCCATTTCTTAAGATCCTCTTATGTAACATTAAAAAATCCATGAATATAATATCTTTTTCAGTCATCATTTTACTTTGAACTCCATTATCTCTCTGACCTGATGCATCGACCACCTTAATTTCCTTCCTATAGTTTTAGTGTATTGAGAAATTATAATCCTTGACAATCTCTTTCCATCTCATAGGTCTCATGTTGGGAACTTCATGTGAAAAGATGTATTTCAGGATTTTACGAACTCTATATATATATATCACATCATTTACCACAATGATAATGCATCCATATCTTCAAATAAAATATTATGACTAATAACTCAAGATCATGGGTTACAAAATTATTTTCATGGTTCTTTAATGATTATGATGCCTAAAAAACAATTTCATTCTAAATAAAGTTATACATGAGCCTATTTTTTAGTGCATTACTCACCACAGAAAACATAATTTAGTGATGGTTTTTTACATTAGTGGTGTTTATAAATGTAGCTATATAATTTTTTTGATGCTTCTCAAAAGCTCTAGAAACTGTGTTGTTGCTAATTAGAAATTTTTATAAACGTTTCTAATTATCCATTTTGTGACATTTTCAAAAACGTAGGTAATTACATGTTATTTATCAATGTTTGTAAAAAACCTCAGTAAATGTGGTGTTGCTAATTAGAAACGTTTATAGACATTATTAATTATCCATCTACCTATGTTTCTAGATATGTAGGTAATTACTTGTTATTTCCCAATGTTTTGAAAAATGTTATGAATTATTAAATGTAGAATTATACTCTCCCTGCCAGCCCCGCCTCCCCAACTGAACGACTAACCATGTGCGCCTTCTCCCTTCCCATCCCAAGCCAGTGACCCCCACCACTTGTCCCCCATTACTAAACGACAACCCCCACGTGCTCCCCTTACCTAGACAATGGCCCCCTCCCTTCACCACCACACGCCTATGACCCCACCCCGCCTACTCCTTCCCCTCGTGTGCCTCCATGCCTCGGACCCTGCCTCGCCAGCCCCTCCCCTATCGCTCTCACCACTATGCGGCTCCTACCAAATCCACTCGCCTACCCTAGAGACTCTCACCTCCCTATCCTCAGCAACCTACTCCCTTGGCCTTTATTTCCTTAATAATTATCCCTCAGTACCACATCAGCTTCTAGGTGGAACTACCTAAACATAACTATTAATATATTATATTATTAATATATATTGTTAATAATATATCAATATATTATATCATTAATACATACTGTTAAATTTATATATTAATAATATATTAATTTAATATATTTTTAATATGTATTTTTAATATTATTAAATAAAAAACATATATGTATACATAAATATTATATATATATTATCAACATATATATGCACCAAAATATTATTGTTAACAATAATAGATAAAAATACATTATTAATATATTATATATAATATATATTATTAATGTATATATATATTATTAATTTATATATATGTGTATATATATATATTATTAATATATATTAATTAATATTTTATATATCTTATTAAAATAATATTATTATTATTATTATATCTATACAATATATATGTTTATATATAAAATATATATATATATATATATACACAATACATATTTAAATCTATATACACAATATATATTGTATAATAATAATATATATTATATATATTATTAATATATATAGATATGTATATTCTATATTGTATATATTAACAACAATATAATATATATATATGTGTGGTTATAATATTTTTTATATATACAACATATGTATATATATGTTTATAATATTATATATATATATATAATATGTTTTTATATATTTACAATATATATTGTATATATTAATAATATTTTTGTTTATATATATGTATGTTTATAATATATTAATAATATATTTTATTTATTATTATTAATAATATAAAATATATATATAATATATATATATTGTATATCAAAGAATTATAATATATTTATAATATATATTGTAGATTTTATATATTAAAAATAATATTAATAATATAAATATATATGTTTATAATATTGTATACATATACTATATATATATATAATATTTTTATATATATCTAGACAATATATATTAATAATGTTTATGTTTACATATAAGGGTATATAACAATAAAATATTATATATATTTATAATATTATATATATGTGTGTCTGTACAATATATGTTTATATATATCCACAGAATATATATTATATATATTAATAATATTTGTGTTTATATACATCTGTATTTGACAATAATATATAATATATTTGTTTATAAATTTTTATATATATACAATATATATATATATATATATATAGAATTATACATATATATAAAATATATGTTTATATATATACACACAATATATATTGTATATATTAATAATATATTAATAATATATTTGTATTTCATATCTATGCATTATAATATATTGATAATATATATTGTATATTTTATATATTTACAATATTATATTATATATATGTTTATAATATTTTATGTTTATAGATGTCTATTAAATTTATATACAAAATATGTTTATATATGTGTGTGTTTATATTAACAATAATATATATATTATAGGAAATATATAAAATATACAATATACATTATATACATTATAGACAATATACAATATATGTACAATATATATATATATAACATACATTGTATACCATTTATACATACAATATTACTTTTAAAAATATACAATATACAATATATATATATATTGAACATTATTTTATATAAAATATATTATTTTATATCTATATAATGTATTATTAGAATATTTATTATTACATACAATATATACTGATAATAATAAAAAAATATATATATTATTAATATATTACAAGAAAATATATACACATAAATATTTGTATGTAACTTTTCCTAAAAACATGGCTAAATTAGCAACCTTTTTAATGAAATGTTGTGAAATTAAAAATTTGCAACGTTTTAAAACATTGTTAAAAACATCCCTAATTTAGCTATGTTTGCCAGAAAATGTTTCTAAATTCAACATTAACAATGTTTTAAGATAATTGAGGTGAAAAACGTTTCTAAATGAATTTTTTTTAGTGACTATATATCACAAAACCATCCCTTCCCAAAAGTAATGTCATTATCGGTGAAACGACTACTCTTCTATGCATTTTTTTAAAAACATTCTTTACACTATTCTGATCATATGAACTTAACCCATTTCTGCTTCAATGTGGTTAAAGGGTTAGAAAACCAGGAAAACTTTTTAATATTGAGTTGATAGTAACTAGATAATCTAACGAAATGACATACCTCAGTTATGTTCACTTGTGTAGGTTATTCTCTAATAGCCATTTTCTTTGAAGGATGAAATTATATTCCATTACTAGAGAAAATATTGCTAAGAAATGAAATTTCATGGAACTATGATTTTCACTTAAAAAATTTCTCAAATAAATGTTTTCCTCTAAGAGTTTCAAGAGTGATTCTAAAATCATTTTTATTTTTTTCATATCTTTTCAATTATACCAAGATATAATTCATTAATACCAAAATGAAATTATCAAGATGAACTTTTAATACCATATTCATTAGATCCGTGAAAATAAATGGTTTATTAGTTTGTCAAATTTTTATTATTGTAAACTCAAAATGCCCACTCATTGATTGAAATGTTGTGTTTAGAATATAATTCTTCCTTATCACAATTGATCATAAACAAAATGAAGATCAATATTTGAAAAATATTGAGTTCCTTCTAGTTGATCAAAAAAGTCACAATATGAGTTAGAAGATAATTTTTGTTTATAGTAATGGCATTGATATCCTTATAATCGATGTACAACGACATAGAAATATCCCTCTTCTTAACAAAAATATAGGGGCTCCACAAGGTGAAATACTTGGGAGAATGAATTCCTTATTACAGAACACATGTAGTTGTTTCATCAGTTTTACTAATTCCACATTATCTATTTTGTAGGGACTCTTTGATATAGAGTTTTTTTTGCAGGATGAGTCCAAAAGAAAACTCAACTTCACGCTTTGGTGGATTTCCAGGTAACTCTTCAGGAAAGATATCAATGTATTCTAGAAAGATTGGTACATATTCCACTCAAAGGTAACTTTTCTAATTAATATGTTGATTATTATCTTCTATTCTAGAATATAATTAAGGAGAGCTACTAGTGGGGGATCTAGGAATGATTCAGATGATGATGTACTTCCTCTATAGATAAAGGATTCCACATATCCTTAATGATTTATAATATTTTTCTCTTGGAAATAAAATTTCACATTATATTTTGAAATCCAATCAAATATAAAGAATATATCAAAAATAACTATAGGTATAATATCCAAATTTGAAAATAAGGTATTGATGTGGCCTTTTTATTTATCTTTTTTCCACCTCAATTATAGTAATTAAATGTGTTTCTAATGTCATAATAATGTATTTTCTTGAATAATTTGTAATTGTGATAATTTTTTTTAAATAATTTAAAATGTGAAATAAACTATTGAAACACTAATTTCATTATTTTTTTTATTTTTATTAATTTAAAGTTAAATAAATAAATTATTTTTTTCACCATTATTATTCTTTTGTATTTAATTAAATTATAGATTTTAATTTTTTTAATTCATTTATTCATTTTTAAGGTTTTCAAAATAATAAATTCAATCAGTGTAAGACATTATTATTTTTATTTAATTATTTATTTAATTTAATTTCAAATTGATAAATCTTAATTTCATGGTAGCACCACCACAACCTACAACTATAGCATCAGCTATCACCAGTTGCACAGTAGCACCGCCAACCCTCCTACCCTCATTTCTACTACTGCTCCTTCATCCTTGGTATAGTCTCACTTTTATCTATCATCTCTTCATGCTACTGCTTGTCATATCCCACTTGCTAAACCTCACGTCTTATTAACGGTACTATCATACCACAACCTCTTCTATCACCACCACCAACATCCCCATGTCACTTCCCACACCCTCCTTATCTTCTCAGAAACCACTGCTCAAAACATCCTATCATTGCCGAAAAATTGGGGTGTATCGGTTTTTTTATTAAAATGGGTGTAGGGTGAAGATTATTAGGAAAATGGGTCAAAGCTCCACTTGAAGTGGCACTTGACCATTTTTTGTATGCATAGAGCCACTTCAAGTGGCGCTGATCCTTTTCCATTTACTCTCCAAGCGCCACTTCAAGTGGTGTCGAGGGTTCCCAACCCCTATAAATTGCCCCCCCACATCCCATACTTCTCATCCTCCACTTACCCCACTTCTCTTACTTCCCATCCCTTTTCTCACTCACTCTCTCTAATATGAATTTTTCTATATACTTTGATTTCTCTACCCGCATAGCCACATCTCCGTAAATTTAAGGTAATCCTTGTTTTAAATTTATTTAATATTTTAAATTTCTTTAAATATTTCTTTAATTCATAGAATTAGTTTAAAATTATTGTATTATATTTAGAAATAGAAATAGTTATTTTAAAATGTAGTTAAGTAATTAATAAATTATAACTAGGTAACTGATTAATTATAATAAGGTTATTAATTAATTATAATAGGTAATTAATTAATTATAAGCAATTAAGTAATTATCATTAAGCAATTAATTAATTATTGTCAGAAACATAAGTAATTATCGTTAGGTACTTAATTAATTTTCATCAGTAAGTTAAGTAATTATCGTTAGGCACTTAATTAATTATCATTAGGAAACTAATTAAATGTGATTAGACAACTAATTAACTATGATTAGGCAACTAATTAAATGTGATTAGACACTTAATTAAATGTGATTAGGCACTTAATTAAGTGTGATTAGACACTTAATTAATTGTGATTAGGCACTTAATTAAGCGTCATTAGGCACTTAATTAAATGTGATTAGATAATTAATTAATTGTGATTAGGCACTTAATTAAATGTGATTAGGCACTTAATTAACTGTGATTAGACACTTAATTAACTGTGATTATGCGCTTAATTGAATGTGATTATGCACTTAATTAAATGTGATTAGGCACATAATTAAATGTGATTAGTTACTTAATTAATAATAGTTAGGCACTTAATCAATTGTGATTACGTAACTAATTAATTGTGATCAGGCACTTAATTAATTGTGCTTAGGCACTTAATTAAAAGTGATTAGGCAATTAATTAAATGTGATTAGAAAATTAATTAATTATGATTAGGTAATTAATCAAATGTGATTAGGGAATTAATTAAATGTGATTAGGGAATTAATTAGATATGATTAAGAAATTAATTAAATGTCATTAAGGAATTAATTAAATTTGATTAGGTAATTACTTAAATTAAATGTGATTAGGGAATTAATTAATTATAATTAGAGAATTAGTTAATTATAATTAAGAAATTACTTAAATATAATTATCGTTAAGCAATTAATTAATTATCATTAAGCAATTACTTAATTATCATTAAGTAATTAATTAATTTTCATTAAGCAATTCATTATTTATCATTAGGCACTTAATTAATTATCGTTAGACACTTAATTAATTGTCATTAGGCTACTAATTAAATGTGATTAGGAAACTAATTAAATGTGATTAGGCACTTAATTAAATGTGATTAGGCCCTTAATTAAATGTGATTATGAACTTAATTAATTGTGATTAAGTACTTAATTAAGTGTGATTAGTAACTTAATTAAGTGTGATTAGTTACTTAATTAAGCGTGATTATGGACTTAATGAACTATGATTAGGCACTTAATTAACTATAATTAGGCACTTAATTAACTGTGATTAGACACTTAATTCACTGCAATTATGCACTTAATTTACGAAGATTATGCACTTAATTAAATGTGATTAGGCACTTAATTAAATATGATTAGGTACTTAATTAATTATAGTTAGGCACTTAATTAATTGTTATTAGGAAACTAATTAATTTTCAATTGACACTTAATTAAGGGTGATTAGGCACTTAATTAAATGTGATTAGGCACTTAATTAAATGTGATTAGGGAATTACTTAATTAAAATAAGACAATTACATAAATATAATTAGGTAATTACTTAAATCTAACTAAAAAATTACTTAAATTTAACTAAAAAATTACTTAAATCTAACTAGGAAATTACTTAAATCAAACTAGATAATTAATTAGAAAAGTAGTTATATTAATTAGTGAAGTAGTTATATTAATTGGCGATGTAGTTATATTAATTAGTAAAGTAGTTATATTAATTAGCATAGTAGTTATATTAATAATATAAGTAGTTATATTAATTAGCGAAGTAGTTATATTAATTAGAGAATTTGTTATATTAATTAGCGAAGTAGTTATATTAATTAGAAAGGTAATTATATTAATTAGTAAATTAGTCATAGATTTCTTCAAGAATATACCCTTTCATTACATTCTAGGTATGATAATGAATTTTTTATGCCATATACCTTGACCTCAGTTTTTAATTGAAGTTATGAACTTGAATTTAGTAGTTGAATATATTTTTGGCATATTAAGTGTTAGAGTTTTCATGAATTGAATGATCTATTGAGTAAAGTATCCCCTGGTAGAGGGGCTTTGGGTCAGACCACATACTTTCTTGGAGGCTTACCTTGTCTAGAAAAGTGAATGGGGTTGGCTATCTGTTTCTCCGGGCTTACTCATGTGGATTTTTTCAATTTCATATAACTCTATGCTTTTAAATGACTTGTTTGTGTACCTCATGCATATAATTCATGTGGATATGTATGAATGTGTTTGAATTCTATTTTTGGGTAAGTAACACAAACATATGGGTTGTGTAAAGAGTTACACATCATTATGGTTTGAACATATTGATTTGGTGGAGGAATTAGGATTCCAACATGAATTACTAGAAGCATGAATACAAAATTTGATTCTCTAATCAGATTAAATTTATAACGATGGATTATTTTAGATAAAAATGATGGCTGTATATATTTCTTGTAATAGTCAAATAGTGGATACAGAACAAATATTTAGTTATTATATACATCCAAAAGCTGTTGTGATGCTTGGATGATGTACTACTATGGAAGTTGTGAGAAGGAAAATTCATCAAAACATAAAACCTGGAGGGGAATCAACTGATAGAGTTCATCACATTCATACATCTTAAATATATAGATAGGTTTTGGCATGTGGCTTATCCAGTAAATCTTGATGAAGATTGAGAATATGTACTTTCATTGGTTAATTATCTACCTGAGATTCAAATGATGGAGTTATATGTCTCTATAGCTACAATGGAGGTTCCATCGAAATTGGAAGTTGGACCATCTCAATGTCATGAGAATGTGTCATATACTCCTACACATGAAGAAGTTCCATTAGCATCGATAGTTGTTCCATCATTTCCCTCGACCATAGTTTCAATGGATAGTCCTCCACATACTTTAGATGCATTGGTCAATGATTTTGAGGATGATGAAAATTTCGAAGAAAAAGATGAAGATGAAGTTTATGAAGAAGAAGAATATCATGTAGAAGAGAAGTATGTGCCCACTCATGTGAGGTTCTACTAACCATTGAACCAACCTACACTATTGGCTTCATGGTCGACTGAAGGCATGGATCACTTTCCGGAATTTGATTGGTCAGTTATTACTCCCAGTTTAGAATTTACTAGAAGCATTTGTGGCACAAATCGAGTGTCAAATGACAGCGTTCTATATATTGGCCGAGATTTTGATATCATAGAAGAAATGAAAAACGTGATAAAAAATATCACATTGAAAGAAATTACTCTTATGTTGTAGAAGAGTCAAAGAGGTCTTACTATTTGATTCGTTCTGACAAATATGAATCGAACTGTCAAATGAGTCTGCAGGCTAGAATTGATAACACTTTTCATTGCAGGCACATCACTAGATTTACTCCACACACCTGTGTGAACCCAAGATTTTCACAGGAACACTCTTCATTAGATGTTGAGTTTGTTTCAACTATTGTTGTTGAAATTATTGGAGAATGTCAAGACTTTCATGTGGTTCTGGTGATGGAGATAATCAATCAACTTTTTGGGTATCAAATAACATACTGTAAGGCATGGACGACATGACAAAAGGCTATTGTGAAAGTGTATGGTTATTGAGACGACTCTTATCGAGTTTTACCATAACTTTTGTAGCTTTTACACCACAATAATCAAGTGGTCTATCAGTTACATACTGTTGACTATATTGACCAACACAACCAAGTTGATCACTCAATGGTTGTGTTTGATAGATTATTTTGGACATCTTTACCATGTGTGGTGGCTTTTAGAGTATTGGTCGGAGTGGATACTGAAGAGGGGGGGGGGTGAATTGAGTTCCAATAAAAATTTATGATTAAAAATATTTCTATTAAAAACCCTCCAAATTAACAATCGAGTTAAATTGTAGTGAATTTATGAAGATTGTAAGTGTTCAATTAGTTTCTCAAAGATTGATTATTTCTTAGTTAACATAATCTGAAGATTAATTTATCTTTTGAAACTAACTTTCTGGCTAATAATAATTACAAACACCTGCTAGTTCAACTATTAGAGTTACTTTAAAATAGATTTGAAATTCAATGTAATTAGTAGTAGAATATTGAAATTATTTTAAACTAAAATAATATGCACAATGGTTTTAACCAATAGGTTCAGTATCAATATGAGAATTATTCCTCCCAAAAAGTTTATATATAACTTTGATCCACACCTTGGATTGGGGTTTACAATAGTACTTAGACTGTCCAGGTCCTCAGACCTCTACCACAGTTCAACGTGGGAAAGAAACAACAACATCACAACGGTTGTCCAGGTCCTCAGACCTCTACCACAGTTCTACATGGGACACACACGGGTATAAAGATTTTGGTGTGAGGATTTTAGTATCCTCCAGTTTAGCTTAGGTGATAGTGTGTGTCAAAACAGATAGAAGCAAAAACTTCTCGTAATGTAATAACAAAAATGATCACAGTAGAGCAATAATATGGAGATGAGTTTAGAATTCTCTTGTGTGATGTCAATTCAACTCTGGACTTCTTTGGATTGAAGCAGATGAAGCTTTGAGTCCTTCTCTGGATGTTTTCTGGAAAACTGAGTGTCATGGTTCTGTTCCTTCACTTCCAGTACAGGTGTTCAACTTGAATGTGAGAGTATTCCGTTTAGCACTTGAACCTCATCTTTGAACTTCTGTTCTTGATGTGTATGAGAGTTCTTCGAGTTCTTTGAGTGTTCTTCTCAGCATGTACGTGTGTATCATTTGTATATGTCTCTTGTTCTTACTTATGTAAATCTTTCATTTTCTTCAATAGCTCGATATTCCTTTTATTCCTTGATATTTGGAAATGGGAATGATTACCTTTTACAGGTACAAGATACGGTTCCATGACATCCAAAAAACATCATTAATTAATATCTGACATAAGGCGTGATTTATTCTTCTGGTATGAGGTACAGTTCCTTGACATGCCAACCACCATCATCAATTAATAACAATTGCATTAAATTAAGAAAATATGACCGTTGGAATTATATTAATAATATTGACAAAGTATAGAGTTTGAGTAACATTGACTGGTTAATAGTCATCTTCCATCAGTAGCTCTTTGTCGGTAGACTTGTAACAATAGCTCTTTTAGAATTATCTCATGTATCAGTAGCTCTATATGTCTGTCGCTCTTTGTAATGATGAAATTCTGATGGTAGATCTTCCTCTCTATCACTAGCTATTATCAATGGCAGTGGTAGCTCTCTCTATCAGTAACATCCTCTATCGGTAGCTCCATTCTATTGGTATCTTGTATCAGTGGACTTGTATATCAGTGAACTTGTATATAAGTTACCTTGTCTATCAGTAGACATAGTCTATCAGTAGACTTAGTCTATCGATGGACTTTTCTAACAGTGAAGTTGTATCAGTGAGCTGGTCTATATTACTCATAATTATAAATATCAGTGACTTAAGAACTTAAATTCTTACAATGTAATTGTTCTATGCATATTAGTTACAGATTGAATTATTGTCATATTTCATCATTGTTAAACATAAATAAGCATTGATTAATATATTACATGATATTATATGATTATTTTGATATCCATACTAACTCTAGAACATGAATGCATAGTTATGAAGCATAATATAAGTATGATTTGGGATTACCAGAACATATCTAATCATATTTGATATTATCAAAACAGGTGATTACAACAATATCTCCCTTTTTGATAATAAAAAATTATGGTATTATAATCCAGAATAAAATTTTAATGAATCAAAGTAAAAGACATCTAATAGAATTTCTCACTGTGTTCAGATCAGAACTCTCAAATTTATCAAGGTTAAACTATGGAAAAACATTAGAGTAAAAAGAAATAGAATATTTATTTACCCCAAAGACACATATTAGAATGTTTCTCCCCCTTAGTGTAATTTCTCACAAAAGTGTAAGTTCTCCCCATATTATAATGTTTTTCTCCCCCTTTTTGGTTAGAAAAAAGATAAAAACTATGGTTTGGAGCATAAAAGAAGAAGAGAGAAAAAAGACATTTTCATTTCACATGAAAAAGTTACATGAGGTATTACAAAAGAAATACATAAAGTACAAAGATTCCTATCAAAATCACTAGCCTCATTCAATCAACCTCCAGGATGTCCACTGTGATTTTCCCTTTAGGATCAGAGAACTAAGGTTGTGTAGGTTGTGTTGCAGGCTTGGGTACTCTAGTAAATATCAAAGGTGGTTCAGCTACTGAAACACTACCATGTCTGTAATGAGTACTCCTCTGTGTGATCATAGGAGTTAGGCTTCTGATTGCCTAAGCTAGTGTCATTTGAGGTGTGGAACCAGTGGCAGGTAACGCAAGAGGCACGATGGTAGGTGTACTTTCCACATATAGGAATGGCAGTAAGAGATTCCTGAAATCCATAATGATACCTCCTCCACTCTCTATGGTAGAGATGAAATCATCCTTGTTCTCCATAAATTTGTCAAAAGTAGGGGTCAACTCCCTGAGCTTACTAACTTTTTCTCTGAAGGCTTGAGTAACTGGGGTCAGTTTCATATTCTCTAACAGTAGCATGAAATGATTGGTTAGCTGATTCATGGTGTACACTCTATGAAAATAATAATCAACTTTGTCTTTTATTTCCTTCTGGGCTGCAGTAGCATCTTTCATATAATCTTGGACGATGTTTCTGATATCCCTGGTGGTAGTAATCACCTCAGAATCAGATGAGCTACTGGTACTAACTTGACCAAGTTCTTCTTTCAGCATAGATATAAATTGTTCCATATCAACTGATACTTTGGATGCACCAAGAGATGCTATAGTAAAAGCTACTGTTTCATTGAAAGACTGAGTCAAATTACTTATCAAACTTTTCACAATGAAATCCTGAGTACTGACAGGTGTTTTTATGGTCTTATTAAAATCTTCAAACACATCCACAAAATGTTTCACTACACTTAGAATGTAGTTGATTTCAGTATCAACATGAGATTTAGAATGCATGAAGGTATCGAATGAAGCAACAGATTTTTTTAGAGACTAAATAGCCTCTTAGAAACTTTTAACTTTATTTTGACATTCTTTTACTTCATCTATCACTTCTGTCACAACAATTGACAAAAAAATTCCCATAAAAGATACCAAAGAACATTCCATCTTACTTAGCTCTTCAAAAAAATAGGTTTTTAAATAAGATTTATATTCCTCAAGATCTTCTTTTCTCACAATGTTTTCAGGAAGAGCTAGAGGAGCTACTGTTTGAGTAGTAACTTCCTCTGAGAAAATTTCATAAGACACAGGATGCCTTCTAATGGGTGTCTCATCATCAGAATCAGGATAGTCTAGTCCCAATAAAACAAATCTTGGATCCACAGACCAATCTTACAATTCATAGGTCACAGAAACAGATCACATCCTTACAGGTAGCTCCCCCTTAAGTGGAGCTTCCTCCTCTTCAGTACCAACTGCATCCATCTCCTCTTCTGAGGAGTCATCTACAACCATATTTATATCCAAACCAGATGGCACAGGATGGGGTTTGTTAGTAATAGGTAGTAGTTAGTCCACTCCAAGAACCTCCTCAACAGGCACAATAGAGATCTCAATCAAAGGACTGAGACATATGCAGGTACTTCCATTTTCAGATACTTCTTCTTATTCATCATCACTACTACTGGAATCTGGAGTAGTCTCTTTATGATCTGGTCTAGGAAGGTCTTCCTTATTTACAAAGATTTCTTCAACCCTTTCTCCTAGAACTCCTTCTTTTATAGGTAGGGTGATAGGTGGACTTGTTTTTCCATAAGATACCTTTTCATCAGCTGGGCTTGGAGGAAAATAAGGATCCCCTCCATCTTCTATAGTGGTATCCTTCTCATCATCATCATCACTATATTTAGGTTCCTCCTCATCAGGTCCTAGACCAGGATCTCTCCCATCTCCTGGCCGATTGGGATGGTCAACAGGGTTAAATTTATCATAAACTTTCTCATCATCATTTATCCATTCCATTTTCCATGGGTTCCAGCCAATATTTATGTACTTACAAACTATTTTTTTAATACAAAAGTTGTCTCTCACAACCACTGTCTCATCCTGAGACTCAACCATCCTTTTTACCTTGATCATCAAAGAAATCAGCTTTGCAAAGAATAGAGCATTTGTTTTTGACTTTGGCCTGGTCATATCCTCAATTTGAATCATCAGAAGCCTACAAAAATTAACTTTGACATTGTTCCTTAAAAGATACAACAATAATATATCTTGGAATATGAGATTTTCAAAATCCTGTCTTATTGGACTTAACACATGGAGGATAAATTTGAACAAAACCCAGTTTTCTCCATCCATTTCTGTAGCAACTACTTTTCTTGGTGTGCCATCTCAAATGAGCTCTTCTAAAGAAGTTTCATAATCAAAAATGCCATTGGTATAAGGTACTGACTTCGAGGAATATCCAAACTCACCCTCGGGTGGAACATTCAAGCACTCAACCCATTAAATAGAATAAAAAGAAATTATCTTTCCATTCACTACTGATACCATTCTGTTCTCACCTTCTGATTTCTCAAAACGAACAAAATCATAGAATTCCTTTACCAGTTTTGGATAATAAGGACCATTTTTATTCTCAAAACATTTGAGCCACCCTTGTTCCTCCAATATCCTTATATTCAAAGATTTGCTGGGCAAGATCCATTCTACGCAGAGTTCTTTCTCAACTACTATTTACCTTTTTATGAGATGCGGTTTTATAGGTTTATTTACTTCACTGCCACCACTAGACTCTGCTTTGAGTCTCTTGGTATTCAGCTCATCACCCTCTTCTATGACTGTCGGTCTCTTCACTCTTACCATTCTGCGAATTGTGAGGATTAGGGTTCGAGAGAAACGAAGGTTTGGGAGCTATGGTTCTAAGGTAAATGGTTCGAGGTAGATTGAAATGAGGTTTAGACTAATATTTTATCACTTAGGAATCAAGAAACAAACAAATAAATATAATACAAACAATAAAGATTCTGGCAGCTAAAAAACATGATGTTTAAAGCAGTGCAAACTAGCGGTAACATATATCGGTGAGGATTCCTAACAGTGAGATCCATACCAGTGAGGTATAATGGTGAGGTTGATACCAGTGAGGTATAACGGTGAGGTCCATACCAGTGAGGTATAACGGTGAGTTCCATACCAGTGAGGTTTAATGGTGAGGTCTATACCAGTGAGGTATAATGGCGAGGTCCATACTAGTGAGGTATAATAGTGAGGTCTCTCTAATGGTGAGGTTTATGGAAAGCATATCATTTCTAACTCATGTATAATGTAACTTAACTATTTTGAACTTAAAGACTTGGTGAATATGTCAGCTAATTGATGTTAAGTGCCTATAAATTCAAGAATAATATCACCCTTTTGATAATGATCCCTCAAAAAGTGACACCTTACATCAATGTGTTTAGTCCTGGAGTGAGACAGAGGTTTCTGGGAAATGTTGATTGCACTTGTGTTATCACAGTTTATAGATACATGCCTAAATTGATATCCATAGTCCAATAGAGTGTGTTTCATCCACAAAATTTGTGCATAGCAACTACCAGCAGCTATGTACTCTACTTCAGCAGTAGAAAATGGAACAGAATTCTGATTCTTACTACACCATGATACTGAGGACATAACTAGAATATGACATATTCCAGAAGTGTTCTTCCTATCTAACGTGCAACCAGAAAATTCAGTATCTGAACAACTTATTAAATCAAATGATTGTCCTTTTGGATAAAATAATCCCAAATTAGTAGTATGTTTAAGATATTTAAAAATCCTTTTAACAGCAAGCAAGAATAACTCTTTTGGATTATCTTGAAATCTTGCACTCATACACACACTAAACATAATATCTCGTCGACTAGCAGTAAGATAAAGTAAACTCCCAATCATACCTCTATAATTGGTTTGATCCACTAGTTTCCCAGTATCATCTGCATCCAATTTACAAGTGGTACTCATAGGTGTATCACTTTCCTTATTACTATCCAAACCAAAACGTTTTAAAATATCATTTGTATATTTAATTTGATTTAAAATAATACCATTTTCATTTTGAAAGACTTGAAATCCAAGAAAATATTTGAGTTCTCCCATTAAACTCATTTCAAAATTTTCTTTTCATACTCTTTGAAAAATCAATACACAAAGAATTTTTAGAAGATCCAAAAATAATATCATCATCATAGATTTGTACTATCAAAACATCTTTGGAAATCTTTTTGATAAAAAGAGTTGGATCATAAATCCCTTTAATAAAACCTTTACAAATAAGAAAATTACTAAGTCTATCATTCTAAGCTCGTGGAGGTTGTTTTAAACCATAACAATATTTAGAAAGTTTAAAAACTCGATTTGGAAAAGGAGGATTAGTAAATCCAGGTGGTTGTTCAACAAAAACATCTTCAACTATAAAACCATTTAGAAAAGCACTTTTAACATCCATTTGATATAACTTGAAATTCAGATGAGCTGCATAAGCAATTAGAATCCCAATAGCTTCTAACCTAGCTACAGGTGGAATGGTTTCCTCATAGTCTATTTCTTCTTCCTGACTATATCCTTGGGAAACTAACCTAGCTTTGTTTCTAACTATATTTCCAGAATCATCAACTTTATTCCTAAAAACCCATTTAGTGCCTATGGAGAAAGTGTCTTTAGGTTGGTCTACTAATTCCCATACTCTGTTTCTTTCAAATTGATTTAATTCTTCTTGCATAACCATCACCCAAAATTCATCATTGATGACATCATTGATATTTTTATGTTCTAACTGTGAATGAAAATCTTGATGTTCAACCTGATTTCTTAGAGAATCTCTATTCTGAGTTCCTCTATCTAAATATTCTACTACAACATCTAAAGGATTGTTTTTAAGGTTCCTAGTTGGTATATTAAAGGTAGGGCTAGAAATTTCAGGTTCATTTACAGGATCAGGTTCAACAGAAATAGGTTCTGGAAAATTTCCAAAACTGGTTGTCTTAAAAACAAGTCTACTATTTTTTTCATTAAGATTTAGAATTGACATATCTTCTTCAAGATTTTCATGAGGGATCTTAGGTTTATGTGGATTAATTTCATCAAATTTGATGTGTATAGATTCTTCCACACAGTTTTTTCTCTTAGTAAATACTCTATAAGATTTTCTAGATATATAATAACCTAGAAAGATTCCTTCATCGATTTTGGATTCACACTTATCAAGATTATCTTTAGTATTGAGGATGAAGACTTTGAAACAAAAAACACTTAAATAATTAACCTTAGGATTCCTATTATTCCATAGCTCATAAGGGGTATTTTTAAGAACAGGTCTAATCAAGACTCTATTTATAATATAACAAGCTGTATTGACAGCTTCATCCCTAAAGTAAACAGGTAAGTCATACTCATTGAGCATAGTTCTTGTAATTTCTTGAAGGGTCTTATTTCTTCTTTCTACTACACCATTCTGTTGAGGAGTTCGGGGGGTAGAGAAATTGTGACTATAGCCATTATGTGAGCAGTAAGTTTCAAACTCACGACCATGGTCACTTCTCAGGGTCTTAATCTTAAGTCCACTTAAGTTTTCTACAGACTTGGAGTATTTAATGAAATAAGAACAAGCTTCAATTTTGTGAGCAAGAAAGTATACCCAAGTATATCTGGAAAAGAAATCTATAAGGACATAGACGTAGTTCTTCCCATTTAAGATAGAAACTTTAGATGGTCAAAACAGATCCGTGTGAACCAACTATAGAGGTTGAGAAGTTGAAACTTCTTTGATTGATTTGAAAGAAACTTTATGTTGTTTTCCCTTTTGATAAGGATTTCAAACATTATCTGTTGGGAATTCTAGTTTGGGAAGGTCTCTAAAAAAACCATTCCTAGTCATTTTCTTGAGTGAATGAATATTACAGTTCCCTAATCTTCTGTTTCATAGCCAGGACTCTATATGAGAAGCATTTGACCAAAAAACATTTTTTTATCTAAAGAATTCAAATCTACAATATATACATTTTCATTTCATAAAGCAGTAACTACCAACACATTTTTAGAATTAAAAACATTACATGAATCATTTTCAAATTTAATATTGAAACTATCATCACACAACTGAGAAATTCTTAATAGATTGTATTTTAATCGTTCATCAAATAGTACTTTAGAAATTAAAATTGATTCAGTGTTAACAATCTGGCCTAAGACAATGATTTTTCCTTTTGAGTTATCCCCAAAGGTGATATGTCCTCCATAAACTTTTATTAAGCTCTTAAATTATGAGTATTCTCCTATCATATTCCTTGAACATCCACTGTCCAAGTACCATGTCTTCCTATATGAACTTTTCAAGAAAGTTTCATACAAAACAGATTTAGATAGAAGATAATTTTGGTACCCAGATTTTATTGGGTCCAGAAAGGTTAGCAAGTAAAACTTTGGGAACCCATATTTGTCGAATGGGTTTCCTATAATTAACAGATTCAAAATATTTTGATAAATAAACATTGTTTGGTCTATAATAATTTGAATAGCTAGATTAAGCATAAGAATTTCCAGAATTTGAACAAGTAGCATACTATCCATATTTTGAAATAAATTTTTTCTTAAAAAACTGTCTATGTCCAGGTCGGAATCCTAAACCCACAGTATACTTTGGTGAAACTTGTTTTCCAAGCATTCGAGGTAGATTATTATTTCCATTTGTGAACTTCTCTAAGTATTTTATAAGTTTATCATTGAACAATTTAATTTCAGTATTTTCTTTTAACAGTTGTGCATTCTTTTGCTTTTCTGTACTAAGATCAGATTTAACAGTACTAGTCAAGGCATACTTGTATCACCCCCGGTTTGCGTTATGTGGACTTTTTATGCATTTATATGTGTTTAAAGTTCATGAGATGAGTTGGTAAAAGGTTGGGAGAGTTTGGAATGGTTTTGGATGAGTTTGGAGGCTTGTAAAGGGGTGCACGGTTTGAGAACGGTTAAGGGAAACTGTGTAGATTCCCTATGAAACCGTGAAAGGGAGATAGTAGGCTTCGCATAGACTGAGCATAGTTTTCCAAATAGTTCAAGGAAACCATGTGGACCCTGGCTCTTGAGGTCGTGGCGTGCACATGGTTAGCGCACAGTTTGCCAAACCGTACGGGCTAACTGTGCGGCCACCTAAAATTAGGGTTATAAAACCAAGGCTCACTCGGGATTGCCTCATTTCACTCCTCTCTTCCTCCCACTTGATCCTCACTCAGGATTTTGGGTTATCATGGGTCTAAAGTTCTCTCCCACTCGGTTTGGAAGCGATTCAAAGGGGTTTCAAGGCAGTTTGAAGGTAGTTTCTCCCGGGTAAGTCTCTCCTCTTGTTTCTCTTGTGTTTTCCTCTAGATCTACATCCCTCTCTTTCATGGTTTTCTAGATCTACACCTTTTGTATGTGTATATAGGGTTGTGTTTGCCTTGAATGATGATTTTAAGGCTTGTGATGGTTAGGGAAGGTGATCTAGAGAGGTTTCGGTGGTGCGTTCGCCGGATTGGAGGCGCAACTGTTTGTGGGTCGCTTTATCAGGAACCCTAAAGGTAGGTGGATTCTCTCTTGACTCCACTTGGTTAGAACTAGTGGTTTCTTGTTACAATTAATTGTTGTGCTGAAAATTAATTGTGAATTGTTATGTGAAATTGGTTGAAAATCCCTTGGGTGATGTTTTGGGGATTTTCGGGAAAAAGAGGGTTTTATGGTGAAATGCTATTATTGTGAATTTTAAAAAGGATATTTTAAAATGGGATGCTATGGATGATTTGTGAAAACGATTTATGGAAATTGCATTCAGTAAAAAGGTTGTTTTATAGAAATGTGGTTTGGCATGGGAAATTATTTTCAATACATGGGTGATTTATTGAAGGGGATTGATATGCAATGGAAATTGGTTGATTGCATGACATTATGACCTTGGTGGGTTGTGTGCTTGGTTTGGATTGTTTGGAATGTTGTGTGGAAGTGGCGAGAAGTACCACTATAAAAAGGGATGGATAGTGGATGGAAGGGCCACCATCTAAGGATAAGTGGACGGGAAGAGCCACTAATTGTAAATGGGTGAACGGGTTGGACGAAAGTTCCACCGTTTGGTTTTCATGATTGTTTGTTGTACATGGCTTTGCAATTTGGAAATTGTGGTGCTAGTGGGTAAATGATGAAATGGATTTTGGCATGTTTGTTTGGCTTTCCCTTGGTTTCTTGGGTTGGATGTGATGGCTTGGTAAGGAAATGTTTTTCTTATGAAAATGGTTGCACTTGTGATTTAATTTATATAAACTATTTGATATAAATGTGCTAACGGTTATATCCTAGTGGCATGTGTAGGGAAGTAATTTGGGGAAATCCTGCTGAGTTTTAGTACTCACCCCCTGCTTTGGCACTTTGGTGTCTTTTCAGATGTCGTGTACTGTGATGTGGGAAAAGGTAAGGCATCTACCTCCTTTAGTAGAGCTTTGTGATTCCTTGGAGGAGCATGGAGCTTGGATCTTGGTGTGTAGATGTGGTGGAGTCATGGCTTGTGGTGTTTGGTTGTTTAGTTTCTGCTTTGAACTCTGATGTGTTTTGGACATGTCTAGTTTTATTGGGTTTGGTTTGTATTATGGAACAACTTGGTTGTTAATGGATGGTTTTGTTGGGTTTGTTGACAAGCATCATATAGTTTGTGGATTGTCGGTTGGTTTTTTCTTAAGGGAAAATCATTCCCCATTCTGTTCTCGGAGCCCTCAGCATTAATTGTCAACCTTTGGAAACTTGGGAATGTCTCTTAAGGACAAGTAACCCTCACCGCCTCCTCAAGACAATGAGTTTGTGGCAGGGTGTTACAAGTGGTATGAGTTTGTTCGGTCCTTTGGAGTTGATTATCATATTTGGTGTTGACATTCGTTCTGTTATATTTCTTGAGTCAGGATGGTATCAAGGCATAGGATTGTCAGAACATGGAATGTATAGCATAAAAGGACACAACTAACCCTTTTATGTTGAAATTCAAGTTACCTAGGAGTTGGGTACATAACTGTTTTGGAGACACTTATAGGCATTGTATATCTCATTGTCGTGGGTGTATCCAATAAGATGAGCTTGGCATGCATGGTAGAAATGACTTCCCACTAGGATGAATATATCATCGAGGTATATTGATTTATGATGTGATATAAATGTGGGAAATTGAAATGTTAATAAATTGGTATTTTGAAAATGGTTTGGTTTTCAAAAAGGTGAAACATGGCACAAGTGGAAAATGTGAATTGGGGGAAAGCCTTGTTGTGATGGTGTTGTGTAATGTGATTTGAAATGAGATTTCGTGATGTCTACAGAAGTGAGACTCATGGTTGTTTGTTTTCTATTTATAGAAATGGCACCGGGTAGGCATCGTAGAGACCAACCGGAGGAGGCTGTTGATAATGTGGTAGTACCTGAGCCTCAGGTGAACCAACATCTTGTGAAAAGTATAGTGAAAACTTTCCAAGCTGTGGGAAGTGGAAATCAAACAGATGAACCAAGGCATATAGATCATGCGGTTCAGTTTCAAAGGAAGAATCCACCCATCTTTAGGGGTGATTCAGATCCAGAAAGGCAGAAGCATGGTTGAATAGAATGAACAAGATATTTGAGTTCTTGGGAATGCCGGTAGAGCTGAAAGTGAAGTCGGCCACGTATATGTTGGAAGATCATTCCCTTCAATGGCGGGAGTTAGTAGTCCAAGCGGAGATGGACTAGGGTATGATGTGGGAAGGCTTTGAGTAATTGTTTAACAAACAATTCTACCCACATATGTTCAGATTTTAGCGTATTACTGATTTATTTAGTTTGAAGCAAGAGCTTATGTCTATGACGGAGTATGCAACTAAGTTCATGAACATAGTGAGGTTTGCACCTGAGGTGGCAAGTAGCAAGTTGTTGAAGGAAAGAATATTTGAAGCGGGCTTAAGGTAATAAATTCCTTCAATGATAGTAGTACTTTGTATAGATGATTACACAGAGATGGTGAATAGAGCCTCGGTGGCTGAGCGGGATCTATTGGGAGCTCCGGGCAAGGGAAGCATGGTGGTACCCATGGGGAATAGTGGGATCTCTAATGCTGGGTTCAAGCAGAAGAGGGACACTTATTCCCAGGCTGGGAATATGTCATATAATCCGATGGCAGGATCGGTGAATCTTCCTCCAAATCCCCAGAGCAAGCTGAGATGTTTTCAGTGCTGTTCGATGAGCCACATCAAGCGGGATTGTACGACACAACCTTGAGCATGTCATAATTGTAAGTAGATAGGGAATCTACAGAGTTATTGTTGGAATTCTCCAATGTTGGGTGTGCATGACACTCCTCAGGGATCGCAGATGTCGTATGCTTCTACGAGATGGGGGTGGCAGCATACCCCTTGTCAGTAGAGTAAAGTGGGTTATGATGATTCTCGGAATACCATGACACCTCAGAAAAGAAATAAATAGCAGAGTGTGATAAGAAAACATTTTCTTGGAGCTGAAAAAGCTGTGGTGGATGATTAGTCGGGACCATCCACGGTGCAAGGTACTATTCTTTGAAATTTTACGTTGATACAATTGTTGTTTGATACAGGTTCTTCACGCTCTTTTATTGCTTCACGTGTGGTTGATTTTCTGGGTTTAAGGGTAGAAATCATGCCCTCGGTTTTGAAACATAAAACTCCTCTGGGTCGAAGAGAGTGTCGAGCCTTCTTGTGTAGAGAATGTTGTATCATTGAGGGCAAGGTTGAGATAGTGTGGAATTTATAAATGCTTGAGATTGATGGGTATGATGTAATCCTGGGAATGGATTGGCCAGTGGCGTTTAAGGCCCACATTGATTGTGATGCGCAGACAATGGATTTTATGACACACGATGGTGTTATACATCTTTTTAGAGGAGAGAGGCATGAAAGGTAGGGTGCAACAGGTACATTATCATATCATTTGGAGGTGTTGTCGTTGGAATCGATAGACAGTGTTGAGAATAGTGTTCCTCTAGCAGTGGTGGATCAGTTCATGAATGTATTTCCTGAAGAATTCTCTGGGTTACCTCCCATAAGAGAAGTAGAGTTTACAATTGATCTCCTTCCGGGGACCAGTCCCATCGCAATTCCATCTTACCGGAAAGCGCCAGCTGAATTGCGGGAATTGAAAGTTCAGTTGTAAGATTTATAAAAAAGGGTTTATCTGGCCTAGCATGTCACCGTGGGCAGCACCGATGTTGTTTGTGAAATAGGCGGATGGAACTTTGAGGCTTTGTGTTGATTATCGTAGACTTAACCAGTTTACGATAAAGAATAGATATCCGCTTCCACAAATTAATGATTTTTTCGACCAATTGAGGGGAGCTCAGTGGTTCTCCAAGATCGACCCGAGGTCGAGATATCATCAATTGTGGGTGAGGAAGGAGGATATTCCTAAAACAGCTTTTAGAAGTAGATATGGACATTATGAATATGTGGTTATGCCCTTTGGTCTAAATAATGCTCCAGTAGTGTTTATGGCATTAATGAATCAGATATTTCAGAGATATCTAGATTCATTTGTGGTGGTGTTTGTAGATGATATTCTGATGTATTTAATGATAAGGGTGGAGAATGAGCAGCACTTGGTGAATGTTCTGGGGATCTTGAGGGATCATCGGTTGTATTCCAAATTGTCAAAGTGTGACTTTTGGATACAGGAAGTTTATTTTCTTGGCCATGTGATTTTTGAAAGGGGTGTTTCAGTGGATCCAGAAAAGATATGGGCTATTATCTCATGGAAACCTCCAAAGAATGTGTTTGAGATACAAATTTTCCTTGGTATTGCTGGGTATTATCGGTGTTTTGTTCGTGATTTTTCACGTTTGGCTTCGCCAATGACAGCTTTGACAAGAAATAATGTTCCATTCCAGTGGAATGAATAGTGTCTGCAGTGTTTCGAAGAGCTAAAGGGTTGTCTTACATCATCACCAATCTTGGTTTTTCCACAACCATGAAAAGGGTACGTGGTGTATTGCGATGCATCAGGATCAGGGTTGGGGTGCATTCTCATGAAAGGAAATAATGTGGTTGCGTATAACTCACGGAAGTTGAGGGTGCATGAGAAGAACTACCCAACTCATGATTTGGAGTTGGCAGTAGTGGTCCATGCTTTAAAAGTGTGGCGTCATTATCTCTTCGGTGAGAAGTTTATGGTATATACAGATTATAAGAGCTTGAAGCACATTTTCTCACAAAGGGGTTTGAACTTGAGGCAAAGGAGATGGATGGAATATCTCCAGATGTTTGATTTTAACTTAATGTACCCACCAGGTAAGGGAAATTCGATGGCAAATGCATTAAGTAGAAAAACATATGCTCAGATGGTGAAACAGGCATCAGACCAGTGGAAGTTGACGTTGGTTATAGTCGATATGTGGTTGAAATGTGAGGACCAGGGCGATATAGCGGTCTTCTTTCCAGGTCTGTTGATTCTTTACTTGGTTTACATTTTTAAAGAGGCACAGATATCCGAGGAAACTAAATGCAGATTCAGTTTTGTGTTTCTGGAATCAGATGGTTGTACCAGTTGCTTTTCAGAAGGATCTTCTTAGGGCGTATCATCATTCCAAGTGGGCTGTTCATCATAGAATTCAGAAAATGTATAAAGAACTGAAAGTGCAGTTCTTGTGGTTTGGTATGAAAAGAAGAGTGGTTGAGTTTGTTGTGAGAAGCTTGACTTGTCATCAGGTCAAGGAAGAGCATCAGAGGCCAGCAGGAATTTTTCAGTATTTTCCATTCCCTGTCTAAAAGTGGGAGCAGATAGTGATGGATTTTATCCTAGGTCTCCCAAGAATGGTCAATAAGCACGATTCCATTTGGGTTATAGTGGATCGGCTAACGAAGTTGGCCCATTTAATCCCGATTCGTGAATCTCATACAGTGGAAGATCTGTCCAAAATCTATATCCGGGAGGTGGTAAAGAGGCATGGTGTTCCAGTTTCGATTGTATCTGATATAGATCCTAGGTTTACATATCGTTTCTGGAAATCCTTGCAGTAAGCCCTTGGGACACAGTTGATTATGAGTACGGCGTATCACCCTCAGACGGATGGTCAATCCGAGAGGACCATACAAACTCTCAAGGATATTTTGTGGGCTTGTGTTATGGGTTTCGGTGTCTCGTGGGAGGAGCACTTGTCGTTGGTTGAGTTTTAGTACAATAACAGTTATAAGGCATCCAAACATATGGCTCCGTTTGAAGCGTTGTATGGGCGGTCATGTCGTTCTCCACTATTTTGGGTGGAAACAGGCGATTCCTCAATGGTTGGACCAAGTCTTGTACAGGAGAACATAGAGAATATCAAGTTTATCAGGAAGTGAATAATGATGGTTCAGAGTCGTCAGAAATCATATGCGGATCATCATCAATGGCCATTGTCGTTCGAGGTGAGTGGTCATGTGTTTTTGAGGATCTCTCCTAGGTTGGCACATCGTCGGTTTGGGAAGCAGGGAAAGTTATCTCCGATGTATATTGGGCCTTTTGAGATTCATGAGCGGGTTGGTGAGGTGGCTTATCCTTTTGCTTTTCCACCATGGTTCAGTGCGGTGCACAATGTGTTTCATGTGTCGCAGTTGAAAAATTATCAGCTAGATCATGACCATGTGATTCGATGGGATCATGTTGAGCTAGAACCGGATGCTTCGTTGGTACACGTGCCAGTGCGGGTTGTGGATAGGCAAGATAAATTCTTGTATGGTAAAATCATTAGTTTAGTTCATGTTTTGTGGCAACATTGTCAAATTCAAGAGAAGACTTGGGAGTGGGAGAAAGAGATAGTCGAGCAGTGGCCCGAGCTCTTTCAACAAATGGTGGGTTCACTACTTTTTGAGGATGGAAAGTCCAATGGTGGGGAGAATGTAGCACCCTTGGATTGAGGTATGTGGCCTTTGTTTATGAAGTTTTATGTGTTTAAAGTGCATGATATGATTTGGGAATATGTTGGGAGAGTTTGGAATGGTTTTGGATGATTTTGGAGTCTTGTAAAGGGGTGTAAGGTTTGAGCACAGTTAAGGAAAACTGTACGGATTCCCCAGGAAACCGTGAAAGGGAGATAGTAGGCTTCGCACGGCCTGAGCATGGTTTTCCAAATCATGTGAGGAAACTGTGCGGACCCTGGCTCTCAAGGCAGTGGCGTGCGCACGGTTAGTGCACGGTTTTCCTAATCTTGCGGGCTAACCATGCGGCCACATAAAATTAGGGTTATAAAACCCAGGCTCACTCCGTATTGCCTCATTTCACTCCTCTCTTCCTCCCACGCGAGCCTCACTCAGGATTTTGGGTTCTCAGGGGTCTAGGGTTCTCTCCCACTCAGTTTGGAAGTGATTCAAAGGGGTTTCAAGGCGGTTTGAAGGTGGTTTCTCCCGGGTAAGTCTCTCCTCTTGTTTCTCTTGTGTTTTCATCTAGATCTACATCCCTTTATTTCATGATTTTATTTATCTACACATGTTGTGTTTAGATCTAGGGTTGTGGTTTCCTTGAATGATGATTTTAAGTCTTGTGATGGTTAGGGAAGGTGATCTAGAGAGGTTTTGGTGGTGTGTTCTCCGGATTGGAGGTGCGGTTGTTTGTGGGTCATTTTCTCGGGAACCCTAAAGGTAGGTGGATTTTCTCTCGACTCCACTTGGTTTGAACTAGTGGTTACCTGTTACAATTATTTATTATGCTAAAAATTAATTGTGAATTGTTATACGAAATTGGTTGAAAATCCCTTGGGTGATGTTTTGGAGATTTTCAGGAAAAAGAGGGTTTTATGGTGAAATGCTATTGTTGTGAATTTTAAAATGGATATTTTAAAATAGGATTCTATGGCTGATTTGTGGAAATTATTAATGGAAATTTCATTCAATAAAAAGGTTGTTTTATTTAAATGTGGTTTGGCATGGAAAATGATATTCAATAAATGGGTGATTTATTGAAGGGGATTGATATGAAATGGAAATTGGTTGATTGCATGACGGTATGACCTTGGTGGGTTGTGTGCTTGGTTTTTCTTGTTTGGAATGTTGTGTCGAAGTGGCAAGAAGTACCACTATAAAAATGGATGGATAGTGGATGGAAGGGCCACCATCTAAGGATAAGGGGACGGGAAGAGCCACGAATTGTAAATGGGTGAACGGGTTGGACAGAAGTTCCACCGTTTGGTTGTAATGATTGTTTACTGTGCATGGATTTGCAAGTTGGAAATTGTGGTGCTAATGGGTAAATGATGAAATGGATTTTGGCATGTTTGTTTGGATTTCCCTTGTTTGCTTGGGTTGGATGTGATGGCTTGGTAAGGACATGTTTAGCTTATGAAAATGGTTGCACTTGTGATTTAATTTATATAAATTGTTTGATATAAATGTGCTAATGATTTTATCCTAGTGGCATGTGTAGGGAAGTCATTTGGGGAAATCCTACTGAGTTTTAGTACTCACCCATTGCTTTGGAACTTTAGTGTCTTTGCAGATGTCGTGTACCATGATGTGGGAAAAGGTAAAGCATCTACCTCCTTTAGTGGAGCTTTGTGATTCCTTGGAGGAGCATGGAGCATGGAGCTTGGTGTGGAGCGGTGGTGGAGTCATGGATTATGGTGTTTGGTTGTTTAGTTTCTGCTTTGTACTCTGCTGTGTTGTGGACTTGTCTAGTTTTATTGGGGTTGGTTTGTATTGTGGAACAACTTGGTTGTTAATGGATGGTTTGGTTGGGTTTGTTGACATGCATCATATAGTTTTTGGATTTTTGGTTGGTTTTGTCTTAATGGAAAATCATTCCCCATTTTGTTCTCGGAGCCCTTGGCATTTATTTCCAGCCTTTGGTACCTTGGGAACGTCTCTTAAGGCCAAGTAACCCTCACCACCTCCTCAAGCCAATGAGGTTGGGTCGGGGTGTTACAATATTATTTCTTTAATGATTTGTACTTGTATTTTAGATCATTATAAGTATATTCTAACATATAACAGTAATCAAATAATCAATCTTTAGACATATTATCATCATTATTTGAATCACTTTAATTATCATAATAATAATCATTTTGCATAGGGGAATTAAGTGTTACCTTAGATGTTTCTGTCATGAAACACATGTTGTAATGATTCTTTTCTTCAGAATCAGAATCTTCAGATACACTTGAGGTGCCTTCAGAATCACTCCATGTAGCTTACATGGATTTCTTGTATTTTTTATCCTTATAGTCATAATTTTTCTTAAATTTCATTTTTGGACAGTCAACTTTAACATGCCCTTTTCTTTTGCATTCATAGAAAACTATTCCATCATCTTTATCAGTTTTCCTCTAGTCTTTCTTCCAATTTCCTTGTCTATCATACTTACCCTTATAATCAGATTTTCTAAAGAATTTATTCTTTCTATATAATTTCTTGAATCTCCTGGCTATCTGAGCCATCTCTTCATCACTATCTAAGTCAGAATTTTCACAAGTTGAGCTTTCTATAGTTATCTGAACCTTATATTTTTCCTTGATCATTGAAGGAGTGGACTTGAATGCCACTAAATTCTTATTGGGTTCAACATCTTCCTCATTATTCACATTTAGCTCTTCTTCATACATCATCAATTTTCAAATCAGCTCCTTGACAGGTAGCTTGCCATTGTCACATCACTCTCGTATAGAGACAGAGGATCCTCTCTATCTGTCTGGTAGGCATCTCAGTATCCTCATGATTTTATCTTTTTGTGGAACTACTTTTCCCAGTGAGCTCATTGATTAACTATCTCATTAAACCTGAGATACAAATCAGAAATAGATTCATCAGATTTCATTTTAAAATTATCGCACTTAATAGTGTATGTATTTAGTTTCATTTCCTTAACATTGGTTGTTCCCTCATGAAAAACATCAAAAGTATCCCATATTTCATAATAAGTCTTACAAGAAGATATCCGATTAAATTCTTTATCTCCTAAATCACAATACAAGGAATTCATTTCTTTACAATTAGTATTGTAAGAAGCCTTAGTAGGTTCATCCCAAGTAGTTCTAACAGTTTTTGGAATCTTATATTGGGTCTCTATAGCTGTCCAGATGTCAAATCCCATAATTTCTAAATTTATTTTAATTTTTATAATCCATTGGGCATAATTGACACCATTAAAGAAAGGTGTCATGTTGGTAGCTATTACTTATAATCTATTATCCATAATTAGATTTTAGAAAATATATTTAAAGAGATCAAATTTAGAAATAACAGAAATTTAAGATCTTTAAGATAAAACTAAATCATAGTTGAAAACAAAGTGTTTTGAAAACATTTATCAATGATCCTTTGATACCAAATGTTGGTTGGAGTGGATACTCAAGAGGGGGGTGAATTGAGTTCCCATAAAAATTTCTGATTAAAAAAATTTCTATTGAAACCTATAATTTTACAATCGAATTAAACCTTAGTGAATTTATGAAGATTGAAAGTGTTCAATTAGTTTCTCAAAGATAAATTATTTCTCAGTTAACATAATCTGAATATTAAGTTAGCTTTTGAAACTAACTTATTGGCTAAAAATAATTACAAACACTTTCTAGTTAAACTATCAGAGTTACATTAAAACAGATTTGAATTTCAAAGTAATTAGCAGCGGAATATTAAAAGTTTTAACCAAGAGGTTCAGTCTCAAGATGAGACTTAGTCCTCTCAAACATTTTATATATAACTTTGATCCACAGCCTGGATCAGGGTTTACAACAATACTCAGACTGTCCAGGTCCTCAGACCTCTACCACAGTTCTATGTGGGAAAGAAAAAACAACAACACACAGTCTATCGAGGTCCTCAGACCACTACCAAAGTTATACATGGGATACACACAGGTATAAAGAGTTTTGTGTGAGGATTTCAGTATCCTCTAGTTCAGCTTAGAAGTCAGTGTGTGTCTAAATAGACAGAATCACACACTACTCTTAATGTAATAAAAAATATGATCACAACAGAGAAATAATATGGAGAAGAGTTCAGAATTCTCTTGTGTGATGTCAATGCAGCTCTGGACTCCTTTGGATTGATGAAGATGAAGCTTTGAGTCATTCTCTGGAAGTTGTCCGGAAAACAGAGTGTTGTGGTTATTTTCCTTCACTTCTAGTATAGGTGTTCAACATGAATGTGAGAGTATTCCTTGTATAACTTGAACCTCCTCTTTGAACTTCTGTTCTTGATGTGTATGAGTGTTCTTCGAGTTCTTACAGTGTTCTTCTTAGCATGTACATGAGTATCTTCTTGTATATGCCTCATATTCTTCCTTATTTAAATCTCTCATGTTCTCCAGTATCTCGATATTCCTTTTATTCCTTGAGATACGACAATGGGAATGATTACCTTTTATTGGTATGAGATATAGTTCCCTAACATCCAACAAACATCATTAATTAATATCTGACATAAGGCATGATTACTTCTGTAAGTACGAGGTACGGTTCCATGAAATTCCAACCACCCATATTAATTAATAGTAGTTGCATTGAATTAAGCTAATATGATCCTTATCATTATATTAATAATATTGAAAAAGTATAGAGTTTGAGTAACAGTGACTGGTTAACAGTCATCTTCCATCAGTAGCTCTCTGTCGGTAGACTTGTAACAGTAGCTCTTGTTGCAGTAGCTCATGTATCAGCAGCTCCATCTATTGGTGGATCTTTGTAATGGTGAACTTTTTTTGGTAGCTCTTCCTCACTATCAGTAGCTGTTATCAACGGTAGCGGTAGATCTCTCTAGCAGTAGCTTCCTCTATCGGTAGCTCCATTCTATCAGTAGCTTGTATAAGTGGACTTCTATATTAGTGAACTTTCATATCAGTGACCTTGTCTATCAGTAAAATTAGTCTATTGGTAGACTTAGTCTATCAGTGGACTTGTCTAATAATGAACTTGTATCAGTGAGCTAGTCTATATCAGTTAGAATTATAACTATCAGTGACATAAGAACTTAAATGCTTACAACATAATTGTTCTATGAATATTAGTTCCAGATTGAATTATTGTCATATTTCATCATTTTTGAAAATAAATAAGCATTGATTAATATATTCCATTATATTATATGATTATTTTGACATCGATACTAACTCTAGAACATGAAGGTATAGTTATGAATCATAAGATAAGCATGATTTGGGATTATCAGAACATATCTAATCATATTTGAGATTATCAAAATTGGTGACTCCAACATAGACATTGAAATAAGTTCATACAGATTGATGGCACAATTATGTATGGAAATTTAACCCCTCTACATTTGGCATTTTCAATTGTGGAGAAAGAGAACTTCTCATTATTGATCTGGTTTTTAGCATGTCTCTGAGAGTTTTTTATGGACACGGAGGGATTTTTCTTATTTCTGATCGACACTGTGCAATAAAGGAAGTGGTATAGTATCAGGGTATTTTGTGGAGACCACCCTATTCCCATAATCGATACTGTATTCGACACATTATCGTCAATTTGAGAAAGAATCTCAAAATTGAGTTGATAAATAAGGAAATCATAAAAATTGGTATGAATATCCTTTTGCGTTTTAAAATTTTTTCCATAGTAATTTTCATATCCTTTCAGATGAGTTATTGTTTGATATCATATGAGCCTCAACAAAAAATGATGGAGGACCGTATTCAAGATATTCCTAGATTGAATCCGAAAGTGTATTATTACATGATGCCAATTCCAAAGAAGAAATGGTAATTGTAATATGATGATGGGAGGAGATATGGTCATATGATGACCAACATTGTAGAATGTATAAATGGAGTTTTCAAGGGAGTTACAAAATTACCTATCACAGGTAAATATGAATATTTGATTATATGTTACTCAGAAGAGATATATTTATAATATAATATTAGACTAATGTCGTAAATCTAAATTATAGGTTTGGTATAAGAGACCTTTTTTCGTAGTGTAAAGTACTTTCTCGAACAAGGAAAGCATGATGAATAGGGCTTAAACAGAAAGATGTGCTATGGACACCGTTTATAGCGCGAGCTAGATACATTTATTCAAGAGGCTGAAACTTACTGTGTAACAACATTTAATCATCCAGAGCAACAATTTGAGATTGTTGAGATCGGTGATGTTGTGGCTTGTAGGAACGGTCGTGTGCAAGTGGTTTTACTGGAGAAGCATTACTATGAATGTGGAAACTTTTAGGCACTGAGATATCATTACAGCCAGGTGATTGCAACATGTGCTTATGTACACATATCATGGGAACAGTTTTTTGTTCCAGTTTATCAGCTGAGAGAATCATCTCCTGTTACAGTACTTCGTGGATGCCAATATGGGAATATCATAATTTTCGAATGTCTGATGGAGCACCTACCCTTCTACCGAACAAAACTAGACTTCGACCTAAAGGGAGGCCAATGTCTACTCGTATTCGGAATGAGATGGATTGGCCTAGTGAACAACCAGCTGGAAGAAGGGGTGGAATATGCCGCCAGGAAGGTCATACAAAGGCACGGGGCCCTAGACACATAAGCCAATCATCTAATGGTTTAAATAAATCATGTATTCTATCACATACTATAAAAGTTTGTACATGTAATCATTTTTATCATTATGACCATATATAATCATATTTGACTTATTTGTATATAGGATAAATTTTAGAAAATGTACTTATATATTATAAACATTTCAAACATTGGTTAAGATAATTACATTAATACAAATTATTATATACATTCAAAAATAGTCCAAAATGATGTAGTGTGTTAGAATAATAGTGACGTTTATTTGGATTCATTGATCAATGAAACAACAATAGAAATAACCAAAATACAGAATTTAAATGAACCCATACACCACGCTGAAATGTTTTCTTATATAGGTAGATTCATTTTTTTGAGTTGGTGTTGTTTTTTTAAATCTATTCATGCAGTGATAACCATTTAAAGGTTCACATTCCAAAAAAAACAAAACCATTTGAACTATGAAATAAAAATGTTATCAGACTTTTATAATGAAATATGAACTTACAATGGCCATAAAACAAAAGCAAGGAAACTCCGAACGTCTTCACCGCAACATGGGAGAAAATATAAGTTTCCCAAAGTGTTTCAACTTCTTTCAATCATTATATGATAAATTTTATACCTTACATGATAAATGTCATATCTTAAATGAAATTAATGTTTCACTGTTTGTAAATTCTGATGGAGAAGCCACTATTATCTGCCCATGAGACTCACGTGCCACGCGATGTGTTGGCGCAATGACCTGTTAGACATCTTTCTGTTTGAAGATCACATCATTTACATCTCGAGGCACCCCCCGACAGCTATTTTTCAATACCTTAGATGTGAGGGATTTTATGGAGTCACTATATGCGATTTCAAGACCATTGATCACCATTTGATTGCTGCATTAGTTAAGAGATGACACCCAGAGACACACAAATTTCAACTCCCATAGGGGGAGATGACCATCACTTTAGAGGATCTCGCCTACATACTGAGGTTACCCATCCATAGACATGTAGTTATGGGCGCCAGTAGTGGAGACTGGGATGTAGTCATACAGAGGCTACTAGGCATTGACGTCGTCGGTGCACGAGGTGTTCTCCAGGGTTCACGCTTGTGCATGAGGTGGATTTTTCACCATTTAGATGTAATTCTTGATGATGAAGATGAGGAGACGCTTATTCAGCACACACGTGCATACATTTTTTGGCATCTCAGAGGCATCTTGTGCATCAACTACTCTACCGATTTGGTACACATGATGTACCTCCCATTACTTGAGGATTTGGATCAGACGACTACATAAACTTGGGGGTCTTCTGAATTAGAAAATCTATATAGATCACTCTTTACCACTCATTAGGAAGATTCAAATCAGATTTGAGGTTTCATGGTGTTAGTATAGAAGTGGTCCTGGGTGCATTTTCCATGCATCGCTCCTCGAGCCATCGCACCACTTGTAGCAGAGCTATTTCAGGACTGTCCTCGAGGACGATGGTATGTCTACATCATTACTTTCAGTTATTTATTACATTCGTTATTGTTTTTTATAAACATACTGTATATTAATCTTTTTTAACCAGGTGGATTCAGTCTCAGAAATATGCACATACTCTGAGACATAGTGTGCACAACTTCCGGCATATATTTGATGCCATAGTGCCCACTGATATAAGTTAAACAATAGTTTTTATAGTCAAATTTCTTTTATTAACGCTATTTTACGTTATTTTTATATAATCTCAGTAATAATTTCATGCAAAAATATGAATTATTTTTTTGAGTTTACATTTCAGGTGTCATGGACTTCGTATACCGGTCATGTCTACGCAACACTTCCACCTTACTGCACATCTAAGGTTGGAGATCGAGCTACAGTTGTGCCACTCATCCAGTTCTACATCATTGAGTGGCACTAGCCAGATCAGTTCATGCACCAGTTCGGTTTCATATAGGATATCCCAATTCTACCAGGACAGCCTCTCAATTTACATTTGATTGTGCTTACAGGCAGACAAACGACAAAGTAGATGTGATTTCATGTATCTTATATTGCGTTGTGGGACACACGTGACAGATTTAGTATCTTTCCATTTGGATATACCCCATTATGTAGTCAGTTATCTACTAACGGGGATTATGAATATTAGTATCGATGTCACACCATCATGCACCTTACACGTCAGGGGATTGGAATTCAGAAGTTGGTATGTTTACTAAGAGTTATTATTTTTGTTTAACTAATTTTTGGTATTAATTGGAATGTTATTTCATTTGCAGGAAGATTACATTGGTCATCTTGAACATACCATGCAGCCTCATGAGGATTCATATATTAGGCGGGATGTAGTTCATCTAGATGTGTTAGCTCTTCCAGATCATCTCCGGTTAATACGTGATAGTTTTTTTAATGAGGAGCCACATGAATATCCCGATCTATATCCTAAAGCTGAATCTCATGAGGATGATGATTCCCCTGCTATGCCTGCTAAGGATGATGCACCGCCACCACCGTCTCCAGCTGGACGATAGAGAAAAGCACATTAGGAGGGGTAGAGGTGATGAAATCGATATCTGATAGCGGCTCCTACAGATGCCACCACACCAAAGAGAGAGGATTCGACCTAGCCGATTGATGATATTGCACAGCTGAGAGAAAATTATATACCATAGATTTCGTCTTCACAGATTACTATGGACTTCGATCTGGGTGCAGTCACATAGCTTATGGTGGCTCCTCTTCTAAAGAGGCTTTCTTCAGTATCCCATTTATACAATTTATAGGAGCTTCAGAGCCATATGGCACCCCATATGATTTTGGGCCATCCTCCTCAAATGGTTTTGGACAATCCTCTACACAGAACCATGTGGAGGTACCATAAGCACCGGAAGAGGAGGAACCCGCAGCTAGGACACTGGAGCGGCACAAACGTTAGACGCAGAGAGGACATGAGATTCAGACGCCGTGTTGTGGTACCAGGGGGCATCGTCATTGATGTTTCAGATGTCATGTTGTATATATTAAAAAACATATTTACTCTAACAAGTAATTGTTGTTTAAGAAAAATCACAAGAAAGTAAAATATATAGTAAATACAAACTAATTTAAATTAAATACTAATAATTTATATATTTTCAAAGTCTCATAATTGAAACATTATTATGCTTCATGTATGTGACTTCAGAAGCGTATAAATTATACAGTACAAGTACAATATAAATATTTTTTTTCACACAAACTAAACATATAGTAATTTATGGAAAAATGAATAGAAAAATAAACATATATTAAACAAAAAATATTTTACATGACAACTTAAAAATTTAAAAATATTATATTTATAATTATATATTTGTAAAAAATATTTATAAATGTAAATTACTAATTAGTAATTAAATAATTAATAATTAACCATTAATAATTAATAATTATAATGAAGAAGAATAATTAATAATTATATTATAAATTAACTAATTAAATATTGTATAATTAATAATTATATTAATAATTGACATATTAATTAATAGAAAATTAAAAAAATATAATTAATAAATATATTACTAATTAACTAATTCATTATTAAATACTTCGTATATGTTTAATCCATATTTTTAGTTTCATTTATATTTAATTAATATTTTATAGTCTTTCAAAGCCACATTCATGAAACATTTTTATCCTTCAAGTAGGTGGATTTGAAATCTTATAAATTATTTTTGAGAAAAATTGGTTACAAATTTCTTTTTATTTTGAACTATTAATTATATTTTTAATCCATATTTTATGTTTTGTTTATATTCATCTTATAGTTTATATTTTATATTCTTTCAAAGTCACATACTTGAATCATTTTTAAGATTCAAATATGTGGATTTGAAAGCTTATAAATTATTTTTGATGAACATTTTCTACGAAATTATTTTTATTTTCAACTATTTATTATATGTTTAAGCAATGTTTTAAGTTTAATTTATATTGGTAATATAGTTTATATTTTATATGCTTTCAAACTCACATACGTGAAACATTTTTAAGTTACATGTTGGTGGCTTTGAAATCTTATAATTTTTTTATCAACATTGTTTACAAAATTCTTTTTATTTTCAATTATTTCTTATATGTTTTATCCATTGTTTATGTTTCACTTATATTTCTCTTATAGTTTATATTTTATAATCATTCAAAAACACTTAAAACATTTTTAAGTTTAATGTTGGTGGATTTGAAAGCTTATAAATTATTTTTAGTCAATATTGTTTTTGAAATTCTATTTATTTTTAACTATTTATTATATGTTTAACAATATTTAAAATTTATAAGCTTTTAAATAATACTACTGTTATTAACAATTTATTATATGTTTAACAATATTTCAAATTTATTTATAAATAAATACGTATAACTATGTTAATATAGATTAGTAATTATAGATTTAAAATTATATATATGTAAAAATAAATAATTATAAATATATAAGTAAAAATATAATTTCAATATAATTATATTTATATATTTATTTAAATATGAAAATTAAGTATATTTACAAATAAATTTTAAATATATATGTAACAATATTTTCAAAATTGTATATTTGTAGATATATTTATATTTATATAATTATAAATTTTTATCTATAAAGATAGGTTTATAATTGTATAATTACAACTATATTTTTTATTTAAATATATAAATAAAACATACACAAAATCAGGCAAAAAAACATAATCACAAAGAGCCACTTGAAGTGGCGTTTTTTAATTTTATACTTATTAATTATTTATACTTATTAATAGGTATAATTAATAGGTATTTTTAATTAATGAGTATAATTAATAAGTATCTATACTTAATAAGTATAATTAATAAGTTTAAATAATTAATAAGTTTTAATTATAAATATATAAGTATTTATTTATTAATATTTTATAAATAAATATATAATTATAAGTATTTATTTATTAATAAATAGATAAATATTTATAAAAATTTATAATCATAAATATATTTTTTATTTAAATATATTTATATAAATATATTTATATTTATAAATATAAATTTGTAATTATATATATAAATAATTATATTTATTAATTATAAATGTTTATACTATTATATTTAAAATTGGAAATATATATTAATATAAATAGATCCTTATTTATAATTATATATTTAAAATTGTATTTATATATACAAAATCACAATTCTTCAGAATTATTTATATTTAAATATATTTATATTATATATAGTTATTTATTATTGTAAATATATATTTATGTACTTATAGATATAATCTTAAATACATATTTATAAATATAAGGTTTATTTATTATTTATATTTAAATATATTTATATTTATAATTGTATTATAACTATAGATTAATTATAAATATATATAAAAAATCTAAAGCACCACTTCATTTATAAATATGTATTTAAGATTATATTTATGTAAAAATATGTAATTATAAATTTAAAATTATGAATATAATTATAATATAATTCTAAATATAATTATAAATATATATATTTATTTACATATAAATATTAAATATATTTATAAATATATATGTGACTATATTTTAATAATTATATTTTTTAAACATATTTATATTTATATAATTATAAATATTTATTTATAATGATAGGTTTATAATTATATAAATATAAATATTTTATTATTTAAATATATCTATATAAATAAATTTATATTTATAAATATATATTTTTAATTATATATATATAAATATTTATATAGATATATATTTTAAATTATATTTATTTATAATTTTAAATATATATTTGTATAATTAGATTCTTACTGATAATTATATATATATATATATATATATTTAATTATATTTATAAATAAATAATCACAATTCAGTATATTTATTTACATTTAAATATATTTATATTATATATAGTTGTTTATCATTGTAAATATTTATTTATGTATTTGTAAATATAATATTAAATATATATTTATAAATATAAATTTATTTATTATTTATATGTGAATATATATATATATATTAATATAATTATATTTATAATTTTATTATAATTATATATTTATTATAAATATATATAATAGTGTGTGGGGGTGGGAGAGGGGATAAAGAAAAAAAAGGCCAAAGCGCCACTTCAAGTGGCGCTTCCCAAAGGTCCACTTCAATTGGTGCTTCATCAACCCATTTCCTGAATAATTTCAAACCTAAACCCATTAAAATAAATAAAAAACCCCTCCCCCCAAATTTCCTAATCTTTGCTTCTTAAAATCGCTGATTTTTTCAGACCTGAAAACCAGAAGACAAATCAAGCTATCGTGCAATCAAGCCTTCTTTATTTTCCAAAATCAAGCATCACCCTTATTATTGGGATTTTTCATCCTTCCACCGACGAGGCTCATTGATGCACCGACCACCATTGTGATAAACCAAGATCTGTGAGCCACAATGAGCCCACCACCTCTCTTGTTGAGTCAAAACATCTGATGAGTATTGTAAACCACCGGATGAAGCCGATAAAGATGAGTTGACACCATCAGAAGTCCTGAAACCACTGATTATGAAGAAGCCATGCCAAGCTAATCCCCCCACCATCGATCTTTAAATATAAATATTTATATATTTTCATATTTACTTAAATAATTATAAAATAATAAAAAATATTTATTTGTTTTATAATAGTAATAATATTAAGTATATAAAAAAGTTAGATATATATGTTAATGTTTATAAATAATAATAATAAAATTTAAAAAACATACACTGGACTTACCGAGGCCCTACTTATGTATTTGATTGTTCCATTTTTCATTATTTAGGTATTATCCAAGACTCTACATACATGTTTGGGAACCTGATAAAGCAATGTGAAAGATGAATGTCACTTGAAGTTTCTAATTTTTTTTGGAAATTCACAAGAAAGGTGTGGGGAATTATCCATATAGGTCATGCGAATCTTTAAAAACTTGTGCATATACAGTGAAATTGGGTTTGAGAGCTTTTATTTGGACACTATTGAAGACATCATACTATGATAGAAATTCCATGTGGAATATAGGTAGTTATTTGCAGAGTTGTGACTGTGAGCTCGTACCAGTTTATGGCGTAGAATTTTTCATTGATTATTAGAGGGGATATGAAAATATAGGGGGAATACAATAATCCATTTTCCATGGATAACATCGAAGAAAATAGAGTATGAGGTCGAAAATAAAGCATAGGCTGAACTTAATCTGAAGCTAAAGCTCGAGGAAGGAGACGGTCTCACACGAAATGTTTTCTCATCACTTTCATCTAGTTTTGTAATTATTTTTTTATGCATAAATAGTTCTCATTGGGAAATCAGACTGAATTTTTTTGGATTTTCTTAATATTCTATGGCATCAATATTACAACTATTTTAGTTCATTTTATATTAATGTTCACATTTAAATTCATTGTGAGAATTAGTTTTATACAATACCATGAACCGATAGGATAAAGTAGTGAATTATTTTCTCTTGATCATCTATAAATGTAGTAATAATAGAAACCATAGATGTATCTCTTATCCATATCGAGTTCAACAATCCCTAAGTGTTTATCAAAAAATAGTCACTAAGGTAGAATAATTGAATGATGTTTTATATCAACGAACAACCCAATGCATAAACACCTTTTCTTCTAGTCATTGTGTAGTTCAATTAATTTGAGTAAAAATAGATAGTATCATTAATCTATCCATGATAATTTGATACCACTATTTTTTCGTCTCTTGGTCAGTTTAGATTGCTTCATTTTATTCTCAATTTCTCAATACTTTACTATTTCACTTTTCCTTATTTTTTTATTGGTTTTAGTTTTATTTTGGTTATACTCTAACATCCATTTTCATTCCAAGTATAATTGACACCCCTCTCACCATCATACTAGTTGTGAGTAGTAAGTAGTGTTTAATAAATATTTAATTTAAACTAACTTCAAAAACATTTTTTTTCAAATTTTGACACCCCTTCTAGAGAGGGAATGTGAAACAAAGTCAAATAAACAAAAAATTACAAAACAAAAAAAAATCATAGAAATATAAAAAAATACTAAACATAAAAAATTTTCATGAAAATTTCTAAATATTGTCACTCTGTATATTTAAACATCAGCATCTTAGTAAGAACTTATAGCACTATTACACAAAATGAATCAACAATATTATTTTATTAGAAAACAATGTAATTAAAAAATGTAAAATCTCAAAAAAAATTATTTAAGAAGGGATGATAATAAAAACATGAATTTCCAACAACCCATTGTTCCATCCTCTAAGAGGAAAACATTTAGATAAATTTAATTACCAAAAGTTTCAAGTAGGAACTCTTGCATAATGTTGTCTCCTAGGAATATGAATTATGATATTATGGGGTCTCATATATCTCTACTTCCCTCTTTAAATGGTATACCTTTGGAGGAATATTTAGAGGTTATTAGAGACTTTCACAGTTATTTCTAATAATTTCCTCAATGATGTTTGAGTGAATAGGACCCGAGGTTGAGTATTTTTTCATTACAACTTAAAGGGATAGATATGACTTGGTTCTAGAACTTAAATGCTTAAATCATGGAATCTGGGGATGAGGGGTTTAATGAAATTGTATTATATGTTTACCCCAGTAACACCACCATCAAGATTAAACATAAGATTATTGGTTGTGTTCGTGATGAGGGGGAGTTGTTTCATGAGCCAGGTGATTATTTTAGAATCCTTCTCAGTAAGAGTCTCAATAACCATTTAGACCACATCTGGTCATGGATAATTTTTACAACGCCCTCACTCCTTACAAACTAGAATATAATTGACCAATATTATGGGGGTTAATTATCTGATTCTAAGGCTAAATATTTTTGTTAATTTTTTAGATAAATAAGTCTAAACGTCCCATAAAAAGTGAATTATAAGAGGAACCATTAATTTTGCAGAAATTAAAACTGAAGTTGTTTTCATTAATGAAAAAATAATTAGGGACGTGTTCTGTCACTATAGGAAGTTTGGTCATGATCATAAATATTGTCCCATCATTGATCTCACTATCAAATCTGAGGAGAGTTCCCAGTTTGTGTATTTCAAATCAATAAATGAAGCATTAAAAAATCCTTTCTCAAATTAGTACAATTCATGATACAAAAATTGCCCCAACTAGTAATGGAATGAATAAGGTGTAATAAAACATCCCACTTCCCCAAATTATCAAACACTGCCCAAAAAAATATATTAAAAATAATATGGGGATTAAACATAAAATTATTAGTTGGAATTTAAGGGCATGTTTTTGTAGGTTTTATACGAGATTAGTTATTTAAAAAAGAACATAGACACTTGGATTCATAGTCTAGAACATCAAATGGTTCATATGGATAGAGACACAGGAGGAAGAGATAAGGGAAAGCTTCTCGGCAGAACAAAATCAAACCCGTGAGATAATTTTATGGAACTGATAAATAGGTCAATTACTAAAAGTTATGAAGTAGTTGGGAAAATTATTAGGGATAAATAAATTAATTTTCATGTTGAAATTGGAAATAAAAAATATGAAAAACCACAAATTGGGAAATTCAGAATGATCTGGATAATCATAGAAAAATGATCTAGATTCAATGTTAACATGAAATTTGTGGAAGATTTAAAAAAAATAACATCTTATATCAAATTTATTTAAAGGTTATTGGATAATAAGTTGGACTTTGTTGAGATATCCATAGTAAATTTGAATGGGGAGTATAGTACTATAGTCCGAAATAAAACTAATCCCATACTGAAAGACACCAGATGTTTTTTCATATCGTGTAAAATTAGTCAAATTGAGGAGATTGGATTATTGTTTGATCTAGTAGCTATAATTAACCTCATTCCATACACATTATTCAAAATAATGTTCCTTAGAGAGCTGAAACAGATCTCAGTGTCACTACATCTAGCTAACAGGTCACTTGCATACCATTATGGGAGGGTAGATGACCTATTAGATTATACAGGGAAACTATCTTTTCCCCAAACAATTACTTATTCTACACATGGAGTGTGATATCTTAGTTCCAATAATTTTATGTAGTCTATTCACTTCCACTTATAGGTATATCGTCGATGTCTCAAAGAGTATGCTTAACCTCCAGGAGGGTGAGGACCAAGAGTAATTTCATGTTTATAATGATTCACCACTTTATAGGAGTTGTATGTTGATTGATGTGGTAGATGAGGTGTTTAAATTTGATAATATAAAGTAAAATCATCACCCCACTGATTATTTTATCAATATGTATGTCAATAATTATTTTGAAGAAAATATCATTGAATATGAGTCTACACAGTAACAATAGAAATTGGGGAGAATTGAGGGTCAAATTGGGAATTTCATTTATAATAACCATGAAGTGTTGCATCCCAAATTAATATTTCTTGAGAAAATGTTTTATCTATATATTCAAAGTATTCATACCTCCCATCTTCCCAACCCCAATTCAGTTTCTAATTGTTGTTCCTTCCAAACTGAGAAGTAGGTTCTATTGAAATTGTTTTTTCTGAAATTCAAAGTTCTAAGTTTGAGGTTTTTTCTGATATTATTTATATTCAACAAGTAGTTGGAGTTGAGTTTTCTCAATCTATTAAAAATGAGTTGGAAGAGTTTCTTAACATTTAACCAAATGTGTATAGTGATTCATTCCACAATTATTTATATCACTTGAACAATGAAATTTTTATCCATGATATTGAAAATTTTCTATAAGATATTGAGGAACCCTCCTCTACCTCACCCAAAGAAATAGTTTCTAAATCCATTTTATTGTTGTTAGTGAGCTTACTATTCTCACTAATGCTACTTTTTCTTAATTAGTTAATGACATTAGTGTGGGGGAAAGGGTGAGAAACTGAAAACAATGTATGATCATTTTAATATCTATGATGATTTGGTTTCTCCTATTCTTGATTCAATGAAGAATATTCTTGATTTTGAATCTTTTTATAAATTGAGACTTATTCCTCAGTTTTTGTAGCTTTTAAGTTGAATTATAAATGTATTTGAGTTTCATAAGTTCTTATGTAATTTTTTTTATTTTACAAAGAGAATTACCAAGCCCCAATTAATGATGAATCTCACCCATTGAATGATCATGGCTAGAATGCATTGGGGGGTATATTTTGGCTCAGAACATTAAACCTAGAATTTTATAAGAGGAAACCCATGGTTTTCAGGATTTCTATTTAAATTTAAATTTGAATAAATTCTCTCTTCTTGGTTGTCTATCTCCCAAAATTTATTAGTAATTTTTTCTAGAATAATTATTTGATACTCTCGCTCAATATTTTTTCCTTTTGTTCAAATGTTTTGGTGTTAACTAAATGTGAAGTGTATGTGGTGTTTGGTAGGGGAAGTTACCATGACATATGGTTATATAGTTGGTCATGTGACACTAAAAATAGGGCATGATCGATTAAGAAGATTCCTTATAAGTGAAAGAGGCCTTTTGAATTTCCCTGTCAGAAGGAGATGGTAGTGGATAAATCATGATATAAATTTCCCAATCTTTTCCTCTAGTTTTTATTATAGAATCTAATCACGTTTTATTCATTCTATAGTAAACAGAGAGTGTTTCAATGGATTAAGGGGGGTTAACACATTCTCTTAACAAAAAAGTGATATGATTATTTTTATCTGAGGTGTAACTATTATAATTCTTCCTAATCTGTTTATAACTTTGTTGCTAGCTGTATCTAACTGGCTTCCTTCAATTTATTACTAATGTTATGTGGGTCCTTTTTCCATTTAAATTTACTTATTTTTTACTTTTCTCTTGAAACTGAATTATTTAGATTATACATGATTAAAAATAATTCATTAACTCACCTGAAGCATAAAAACTTTTGAAAAACACTTTATGTGCTTGATTATTTGGACGTTTCTAGTTGTGATCATTTGCACATGTTTTTTGTTCCCTGATTATAGTGTGGAAAAAAATTTGTGATATTCCCTATCATGACTTAAAACATATATTTTTGTGTCTTTATAATCCAACCTATTTAAATTAAATCTGTTTAATTGTGTCCCCCACATTGATAATCACCATTGAGGAAAATTCTGAGAATAATGTTTGGGGGAGAGCTCTTAAATGTTCTAAATTACATTAAACAATGAACCCATAAAAACCCCAAATTTTTGAAAAAATTCATCTTATTCATGTGTCATTTTATAAAATATATTTTCAAAAATATTCATAGTGTGTTCAAGAAAATAAAAAATAAGAAAAACAAAAAAATAAACAATTTGAAAAACTCATGTTTCCTGACTATGTGACAATTTCTTCTTAAATTAACAGGATTCTCTATTTCTAAAATTGCTAAAATAATGTTATTATTGTGTGTTTTTTTCATGTTATTGTATGTATTTTCTATTTAAGAACTTGGTATAGGTGTGTGATAGGAGATATGTTTTTTGGAATTGAGATTATAACTTGAGAAATATAGAAATTTGAACTCAAACCTAGGTGAAAATCTCTATTTTAACAATGATATCATAGATCAAAATCAGATGATAATCAATTATGTCCTTTGTAACTTGAATAAAATGGGATATTGGGATCTCATGGTGAATTTATGAGAGTTAAGTCACTGGGAGTATGTGTGTGCATAATCCATTTTTAAAAATCAAATAAGTTCTTTTCAAATTTAACTTCACCATACATTGATGAGTAAAATTGAAAAAAAACAAAAAAGTTCCTAATAGTAAAAAATGAGTTCATTAAGGTGAATTTTTTTTAAACCCATATTATGAAGGAGAAAACCAACATAGATAAATATGATTTGAGTTGTATCAATGAGGTGAAAAATGGACCTTTTAGTATTGGAACCCATGGCAGAGTGATAATTAACAGTGTCTCTTATTAATGTGTAAATTAAACTTATATCAATTTTATTTTACTCCTAGAGTTAGAAGTCAAAAGTTAAATGTAAATGAGGTTCTGAATGGATTTCACAATGAAGGAATTATTATTTAAGAAATTGATGTATCTTTAATTTCTTTTGAATTTGGAGTAATTTTGAACTCTGGAAGGATGGTCATTTCATTTTAATAGTCTTTTTGAATATATTAAATGCATTGAATCTACTAGGAGTTAAATTGATTATGTGTGAGGGAGTATGATGTGGTTTTTTATCTACCTTTTTACCACATCAATGATCCACTTGTCCAATGCTATTTTATTAGATTAACCACTAAAAGAGGTTGTATGTTTCCTCACGAAGGACTCAATAGAACATTATTACCTCATTTTATTAGTTGGAAGCTCAGCATGATTCATAGCTTGGGAAGTTTGTGTAAATATAGAAAACTGATTATTCATTCCATTTGAAATAACATTTTGTCTCCTAGAAGAAAAATCATTGAGGCTTATATCACATTCATCATTAAAACCACTCCTTCAAGTTCTAAAAATTTATTTAAATAAAAAATAATAATGGTAGTAATAATAATCATAGTGGGAAAAACATAGTCATGAAAAATCATTTTTGGATGTCTAAATCAAGATGATTTATTTCCAATCTGTGGAACCTTTGGTTTAACCTAATTTATTTTTGATTATTTTAAAATCATTAGTATTCTATCATATACTTATACTGATCCCCAAGGATTTCACCAAATTTTTCTAACCCTAATATCTAATGATTAACTAAACCATACATTAATACCAACTTTAGTGACCCAAACTTTTCATAGATATGTTTTATATTTTAATAGATGAATATTCATTACATGAAAATATGATCCCTTAAAAATGATAATATGTCTACTGTAGTTGGAAACACGGATAACTAAAATACATGTTCATAAGATATCTATATCATCTCATACTTGATTCTTCACAAGTGACACCATTCTTAGAAAAAACATACTAAAAACCTTTCTGCATGTCCAAGGGAAAGGAAACATAAGAAATGGTAAGCTCTGATGCTCAGTAATAGTAATCTAGGGAGATATCAATGATATCTTAAACAAAACATAAGAATCATGGAATTAGAACATGAGTTTATAACTTGAAATCCCTACCGAACATATCATATATCATAATCTTGAATCATGGAATAATCACTACTGGAAATCATGATTTTCCCTACAGTTGTATACCAATGGTTCAATAGAACCGTTGGTATAAGTGATTTTTCCCAACGGTTCGATGAAACTGTTGGGAAAGATTGGAAGAAAATTAGTTTTCCCAACGGTTTCATCAAACCGTTGGGAAAGATGGGGAAAACTCTATCTTTCCCCCAAATACAGACTAGCTGAACCCCCACCTAGCCCGATTGCAAATTGCAGACAGAACCCAGCTCCTGAATTCTTCTCGAACGTGACACTCTTTCCACCCAATATCCATCTTCAATAAAACAAAATCTTATTTCACACTTCAAATTAGTAAGTGTTACCTTAGTTTTAGAATTATTTCTCTATTTTTTGGTGTTTGATGTTTTGATTTAGGCTAAATTAGGGTTGCTGTCTACGGAACCCTTTGATTTGTTTTATGTTTTTTGTTCTACACTTCAAATATGGTAAAGGGTTTGTTTAGTGGGGTGATATGGCACTTTTGGTGGAATTTATTTTAGTTGAAAATTGGATTTTGATTTGGATGAATTTCTGTTTCAATTTGAGGTGGGGGAGGGTGTGCAGATGGGGTGGGGGAGGATGTCGAGGGCTATCTAAGTAGGGTGGGGAGGGGCTATCTAGGTAGGGTGGGGAGGGGGCTGGGTTGTCCAAATGGGGTAGGGGTAGGGCTGTTCGGGGTGGGGGAGGGGCTGTCTAGGTAGGGTGGGGGAGGGGGCCGGGTTGTCTAAATGGGGTGGGGGTAGGGCTGTTTGGGGTGGGGGAGGGGCTGTCTAGGTAGGGTGGGGGAGGGGGCTGTCTAGGTAGGGTGTGTAACGACCCAAATTTTCATTAATGGAAAATCCCTCTTGATCCAGTTAAATGTTTCTTTATGTTTTTATAAGATGTCAACTTCTTTAAGTTTTACGTTAAGATTTGTGACCGTTACTTTTATAGCCGTTGAACAGTGATCATCTGGGTAGTTTAAATATAAGGCTTTAACGAACCAATTTTCTACTCAGACAAAGGAAGCGATGACCTCATCCAGTAGAATTGCCCCTTACGAAGCCCATTTGTCGGAGCTCGGAAAGGAGGTGGCGTCTTTGGGCTTTGCCCTTGACCAAACCCAAGCTGAGCTTCATCAAGTCAAGCTCGAACGTGATCGTCTACGGGAAAAATGGAAGTTGATAGAGATCACCACTCGAGCGATGTTATCCGAGCAGCCCCAAGAGTCTGTCACCATCGCGCACCTTACCCTTAGGTCTTATGCGGCTATTTTAAGGGGTTATGTAACAAATAAGTAGAACCATGTTCATGTACATTATTTTTGTATATAATAATGAATATAATTTCTAGTCATTTTTGATGCATTGTAGTTAGTTTTTAAAGTACAAATGATGTTTTTAGTTATTATTTAATTAAGAATTATATTTTATTAAATTAAAGGATTTTTGAATTAAATAATATTTTAATAAAATATTATTATTAATATTAAATTAATTTTTATTAAATATAAATGATCTTATAATTTTATGAATGCAATTAAAATTTTTATTAAGGTTTGAAAGCCATTTCTGTCAAAACCCGTGAATTTTTATAAATGTCGGTTTTTATTTTAAAAGTGAAAATTCACATATTTAGAAAATTATTTAGTTAAAATAAATATTATTTTTGGAATCAGGACGTCGAAATTATCCAACGGTGAATTTTTCATAATTTTCTGAGACAGTCCAATTTTTGGGTAAAAATTAAATACCTTTTAAATATATAATGTGTTTTATGACATCATAATGACCCAATGGTGATGTAATAAAATACCATAATCCTTAGGTTCGGCCAATATATGTTTTATCATTAAAATAATGAGGTTTTGGGTTTGTTTGACTCACTTTTCAAAGCATTAATGGAGCCCTCAAGACTTATTCAACACTTTGCCTTTTTAAATTAATTTCCATGGGAGTGTGACTCACCTCCACATAAGCAACCCTAATTTTTTAATAAGTTCGGACCTTGGCCTTGTAAAATATTGTTTTCCTCTCTCCTTTTCCAGAAACCATGGGCAAATACCATGGGATGGTTTGTGGTTTGGATTATTTTAATATAAGGGGTCCCAAACCTAAATAATAAAGAATTCTCTCACCTTTCCTATATAAACCCACCCAAGCTCCCACTTCCTCCACACTCAAAGCCCCTGAAGTTCGTCCAACCTCTGCCCTACTCTCTCTAGAATCCTCTCAAGGTGCCCCAAGCTCCCAGGAAGCCTCTCACAATCCTCTCTCTAGCCTTTGGAAGCACACTTCCAAGTAAGGGTTTTTCCTCCTTTCTCATTTTTGTCAATTTTCTTTAAGTTGTATTGCCCTTTTAATTTCATTTATGAATGTTGGGGTATGGTTTCGCACCTCCCCCATACTGCCCTCTTATTGTTTGAATGATGGGAGAACCCTTTCTCTCTCATTAAATGTCTCCCATGTACACCCGTTACTATGCCGAAATTCCGAAAGGAACTTCTCTCTCTTCTTTTACATTCAAGCAATACTTTTGTATCATGAATATAAATTCCATTTATATTGTTGGGACATGTATATATATGATCTCCTTACTGTCCATTACATGTAAATATGATGAGGAACCATTTTCTCTCTCATCAACCTTTTTATGAATTCTTATGTCACGCCGTTACGCTGCCGAAATCACACCGATTTTCTAAGCCAATATCATTGTGTAGTGAATACCATGCCCATTTCTCCATCAAGGGTATTCACCTTTATGCACATTTACTTATTGATTGTAAAGTTTCATGTATGAATTCCACATTCCTTTATCGTGGAATAAATGATTATGTTTTATGAATCCATGTTTTATGATCCATGTGGCACACTTATGCATGAAATGAAATGTTTAAGAAGGGTGCGCCCTGATAGCGCTCCAATGCATTGGGTAAAGTATAGTATCATGATACGTCATGTGCAATGAGTGTTGACTCATGCTAATTCAAGTGCAACGAGGGTTTACTCGTGCTTCAAGTGCAATGAGGGTTTACTCATGCTCCATGTGCAATGGGCCTTGGCTCATGCTAATTCAATGTTAAGTGTTGTTGCCACATTTCCATGCTATGATTATCATGCTTTATCACGCCCTTATGTTCATGTTTCTCTTATGCTCTATTGATATGCCTATTGCCTAACATGTATTATACTCCTCATGTTATTCATTGTGTACTCCCTTACTGGGCTTTATAGCTCACCCTTTTCTTATGCATGTCCTCAGGTTATCCCATGCAATGCTAAGTACGAAGGAATGTAGTGGTCATGTAAAGGAAGTTTTCAATAAAGATGTTGTATTTCAAGTTTAAAGTTTTTATGTAATGATCCTAAGCCCCAAAGACACTAAACCTCTCGATCTTCTTTGTTGGATCAAGTGAAGTTTTATGTAATGAAGCATGTTTAAGTTGTAATAAAAACCTGGGTTGTCATAGTTGGTATCAGAGGATAGGTTTAGTTATTTTTGGGATTAGGAAACCCTAGTAAAGCCTTAGATACAAGACTAAGCATAATAAAAACATCCCTAAGTTTTGGTAAATACTAAGTAAGTGGTTTATCAAACAAATACATCCCTGTCTGGATACGAGCAGGTAGAGGCGGCTCTGGCACAGATGTATCCTAGGGGTAAAACCCGAAAACACCGCTTTGAGCTAGACTCGAACGGGAACTGGTGCACGACAACGGGCCTTGCTGCACTCTTGGTTACGACACTCCCGGGGGATATGTTTTGATAAATTCACAATCTTAGTATGAACCCTTATTAAGGGAAAAATGCCCCTAAGAATATATGTTAGAAGGAAGATCATGAAAAGCCTGGATTGAATCCTATAGACTCATGAGTTAAAGAGATTAAAGTTTATTTATAAGTTGTCAACTTTTGTCTTTGGATTACCCTTTATGTGTTACCCCTAACTTTCCTTTTATTCCAGCCAATGGCCGGTAATAGGAGAACTCGGGCTAACAACCGTTGTGAAGATCAGTGTGATGATTGTACCAATGAGATGCCCAATCCAATGGGAGCGGGAATCGCGAACTTTGTCACGCTTCTCTCTCAGTTAACTCAAGTTTTGAATAGAAACACTGCTCAAGAGGAACGTTCAACCCCCCCTAAGAAAGAACAAGTCGCTATTGAAAGCTTCATGAGACAAAGGCCTCCTACTTTTAGTGGATCATCCGATCCCACGATTGCTGAACAATGGATCAACTCCATTGAAAAGATATTCTCCATCCTCCAATGCTCTGAAAAAGAGAAGGTTCTCCTGGCGGCTTATCGTATGGAGGGTGAAGCTGATCAATGGTGGACGTTGATCAAAAATACGAAGCCTGAGGAGGAGATCGAGGCTTTGGAATGGAAGGTATTCCGGAAGATGTTTTTCGATAAATATTTTCCACGCACCCTCCGTCTTAAGATGGAAAGGGACTTCCTTTCCCTCAAGCAGAAAGATGAGGAATCTGTGGGAGCGTATGAGGCAAACTTCACAAGGCTTGCACGATACGCTTCCGGCTTTGTCGTTACCCCCGAATGCAAGGTTGACCGCTTCTTTGGTGGGCTGAAGCCTAGCTTGCGGAAAGCATTAGCGATCCGTGACTTCGACAGCTATGAGGAAATTGTCCGATGTGCCCTCAAGGTTGAAATGGAGATCGGAGAATCACAGGGGTATCATGGGGACAAGAAGCGGAAGGTGGACTTCAATGCTGGTGGTCCGATGGATAAATCCAACGGCGCTAAGAAATTCCAGCACCCCACTTGCCAAAAGTGTGGAAAGAAGCACCCGGGAAATTGCCTTAGGGGGACAAGAAAATGCTTCAAGTGTGGAAGAGAAGGGCACCTAGCTGTTAACTGTCAGCAAGAAGGACCCGCGGCTGCGACGGAGGGGAGGAACGCTCCGTTCGAACCTCAACGCGTTGTTCAATGCTTCAAATGCAAAGAACCGGGTCATTTTGCGAATCAGTGCCCTAATCCAAGGGTTATCGGAGGCAATCAACAACCTCCAAGACAGCAAGGAAGAGCTTTTGCCATCACTTCTGCCGAAGTGAACCCCGACAACGAAGTGGTGACAGGTACGCTAGTTATTCATTCAAGAATAGCGAACGTACTTTTTGATTCAGGTTCTACGCATTCTTTTATATCTCAAAAGTTTAGTAGAACAATCCCTGCACCACCACAAACCATGGAAGTAAAGATGTCGGTGAGTACGGCAAATGGGGCAATCTTTGCATCCCATGAGTATAAGTCCTCCCCTGTTATAATCTGTGGATTGAATTTCCCAGCGAACCTCGTCATACTCCCTTTGGTGGAATTTGATGCAATTCTTGGCATGGATTGGCTTTCCTTATATAGAGCCAACATAAATTGTCGGGAGAGGGAAATCACACTCCATATGGAGAATCGACCCCCGATTATTTACAAGTGTCAGGAGGAAGATGAATCTCCTTTAGCTCCATCATCTCAAGCATGGATATTACTGCCTTATGAGCACGCATATCTGGCTCAGATGATTGAGTCCAAGGAAGAAACCACCCTTGAAGAAATGCCTATTGTGAGGGAATTCGCTGAAGTATTTCCCGAGGAACTTCCTGGTCTTCCTCCAAGAAGAGATGTTGAGTTCTCAATTGAACTTATACCTGGGGCGCTACCAATATCCAAGACTCCATATAGAATGGCTGTGGTTGAGCTTGAAGAACTGAAGAAACAACTACAGGAGAATCTGGATAAAGGGTTTATACGCCCAAGTGAATCACCATGGGGTGCACCAGTCCTCTTCGTCAAGAAGAAGGATGGGTCAATGCGGCTTTGCATCGATTATCGTGAACTTAACAAAATCACGATAAAGAACAAGAATCCTCTCCCAAGAATCGATGACTTGTTTGATCAGCTGCGTGGAGCACAATACTTCTCCAAGGTCGACTTGCGGTCGGGATATTATCAAGTAAGGGTGAAGAAGGAAGATATCCCCAAGACTGCTTTTCGTACAAGGTACGGGCACTATGAATTCATAGTAATGCCTTTTGGACTCACCAATGCTCCAGCAATATTCATGGACTTGATGAATAGAGTCTTTAGAGATTACCTAGATAAATTTGTGGTAGTCTTTATAGATGATATTCTAATTTACTCCAAAACCAAGGAGGACCATGAGGAGCATTTAAGAACTGTACTGGAGACTTTGCGCAAGGAGAAGCTCTATGCCAAGTACAGCAAGTGTGAGTTCTGGTTGATGGAGGTCTCATTCTTGGGCCATATCATCACAAGCAATGGGATATCTGTGGACCCCTCCAAAACAGATGCAATTGAGGGATGGCCGAGGCCAACATCGGTAACTGATATCCGTAGCTTCTTGGGGTTAGCTGGATATTATCGACGATTTGTGAGAAACTTCTCACGATTGTCCAACCCTCTTACCAAGCTAACTCGAAAGGGAGTAAAGTTTGCTTGGAGTGATGAATGTGAAGAAAGCTTCAAGGAGTTGAAAAGGAGGCTTATCACTGCACCTGTGCTCACTTTACCCACAAGTGGGGAGCTTTTTGTGGTATTCAGTGATGCTTCGAAGAAGGGCTTAGGATGTGTGCTGATGCAGAATGATAAAGTGATATCCTATGCCTCAAGACAGTTGAAAATCCATGAGCGAAACTATCCAACGCATGATCTGGAGTTGGCGGCGGTGATCTTTGCCTTGAAAATCTGGCGGCATTATCTCTATGGAGAGAAATGTGAAATATATACTGACCACAAGAGTCTTAAATATATATTCACACAGAAAGAGCTTAATATGCGCCAGAGAAGATGGATAGAGCTCATAAAGGATTATGACTGTTCAATACATTACCACCCTGGGAAGGCGAACAAGGTGGCAGATGCCCTAAGTAGAAAGGATCCAGCAATTCTATCAATGATGAGAATTGAGAAGGATCCAATCTTCTTAGACTTGATGAAGATGGACGTGGGAATCATAAAGAAGGGAACATCATCAATCCTTTCACAAATGATTGCTCAACCATCTCTTTTGGAAAGGTTAAAGGATGCTCAAAAGGATGATGTGAGAATCCAAGAAAAAGTGGAAGCTATCAAAAAGGGAAAATCCTCAGAATTTAATGTTAATGAAGAAGGAATTGTGCGGTTTGGGAAAAGACTATGTGTCCCACCAAGTTCGGAGCTGAAGAAGGAACTTTTGGATGATGCACATAGTTCAAATTTCTCTATTCACCCAGGGAGTACAAAGATGTATCGAGATCTCCGAGAAAACTTTTGGTGGGATAATATGAAGAAGGAGATCGCCGAATATACATCAAAGTGCCTGGTGTGTCAGCAAGTGAAGGCAGAGAGGCAGAAGTCTAAGGGGATGATGCAACCATTGCCCATACCAGAATGGAAATGGGAGAACATCACCATGGACTTCGTCACTGGACTTCCAAGGACATCCAAAAGCAACAATGCAATCTGGGTTATTGTGGATCGTCTTACAAAGACTGCACACTTCATTGCTATTCGAGAGGATTTCTCTCTGGATCAACTGGCACGGATATATATCAGGGAAGTGGTACGGTTGCATGGAGTACCACTATCTATTGTGTCGGACCGAGATCCAAGATTTACCTCTAAGTTTTGGAAGAGTCTTCAACATGCTCTGAATACTGAACTGAACTTCAGTACGGCCTATCATCCTCAAACTGATGGCCAATCCGAGCGGACTATCCAAACACTTGAGGATATGTTGAGAGCGTGCTCAATGGACTTTAAAGGAGGATGGGATCAGCATCTTCCTCTGGTTGAGTTCTCTTATAATAATAGTTTCCACTCAAGCATCCAAATGGCACCATATGAAGCCCTATATGGGAAAAGGTGCAGAACACCGGCATGTTGGGATGAGGTCGGTGAACGTAAGCTGCTTGGACCAGAAATGGTCGAAGAAATGGTGGAGAAGGTGAAAACCATTCAGCAGCATATCAAGGCAGCCCAAAGTCGACAGAAGAGTTATGCAGATAATCGTCGACGATACCTTGAGTTTAAAGTCGGAGACATGGTGTTTTTACGCATATCTCCGTGGAAGAAGGTCATGAGGTTTGGAAAGAAAGGGAAGTTAAGTCCAAGGTACATAGGCCCATTCGAGATTCTTGATCGTGTTGGGGCTGTGGCCTATCGACTAGCACTTCCACCTACTATGGCCAAGGTGCATGATGTCTTCCATGTATCCCTCTTAAGGAAGTACATACCAGACCCTTCACATGTACTCTCTTCTGAGGTGGTACAATTAGAAGACGATCTTTCTTATGAGGAGCAACCAGTGAAGATCTTAGATCGTAGAGAAAAAGTTCTACGAAATAAGACAATGCCCCTCGTCAAGGTGTTGTGGAGAAACCACAAGTTTGAAGAAGCAACTTGGGAGTCAGAGGATATGATGAAGCTAAGTTACCCACATTTGTTTTAGTGTGGGAAAAGGAAAATTTCGAGGGCGAAATTTCTTAAGGGGGGAATGTTGTAACGACCCAAATTTTCATTAATGGAAAATCCCTCTTGATCCAGTTAAATGTTTCTTTATGTTTTTATAAGATGTCAACTTCTTTAAGTTTTACGTTAAGATTTGTGACCGTTACTTTTATAGCCGTTGAACAGTGATCATCTGGGTAGTTTAAATATAAGGCTTTAACGAACCAATTTTCTACTCAGACAAAGGAAGCGATGGCCTCATCCAGTAGAATTGCCCCTTACGAAGCCCATTAGTCGGAGCTCGGAAAGGAGGTGGCGTCTTTGGGCTTTGCCCTTGACCAAACCCAAGCTGAGCTTCATCAAGTCAAGCTCGAACGTGATCGTCTACGGGAAAAATGGAAGTTGATAGAGATCACCACTCGAGCGATGTTATCCGAGCAGCCCCAAGAGTCTGTCACCATCGCGCACCTTACCCTTAGGTCTTATGCGGCTATTTTAAGGGGTTATGTAACAAATAAGTAGAACCATGTTCATGTACATTATTTTTGTATATAATAATGAATATAATTTCTAGTCATTTTTGATGCATTGTAGTTAGTTTTTAAAGTACAAATGATGTTTTTAGTTATTATTTAATTAAGAATTATATTTTATTAAATTAAAGGATTTTTGAATTAAATAATATTTTAATAAAATATTATTATTAATATTAAATTAATTTTTATCAAATATAAATGATCTTATAATTTTATGAATGCAATTAAAATTTTTATTAAGGTTTGAAAGCCATTTCTGTCAAAACCCGTGAATTTTTATAAATGTCGGTTTTTTATTTTAAAAGTGAAAATTCACATATTTAGAAAATTATTTAGTTAAAATAAATATTATTTTTGGAATCAGGACGTCGAAATTATCCAACGGTGAATTTTTCATAATTTTCTGAGACAGTCCAATTTTTGGGTAAAAATTAAATACCTTTTAAATATATAATGTGTTTTATGACATCATAATGACCCAATGGTGATGTAATAAAATACCATAATCCTTAGGTTCGGCCAATATATGTTTTATCATTAAAATAATGAGGTTTTGGGTTTGTTTGACTCACTTTTCAAAGCATTAATGGAGCCCTCAAGACTTATTCAACACTTTGCCTTTTTAAATTAATTTCCATGGGAGTGTGACTCACCTCCACATAAGCAACCCTAATTTTTTAATAAGTTCGGACCTTGGCCTTGTAAAATATTGTTTTCCTCTCTCCTTTTCCAGAAACCATGGGCAAATACCATGGGATGGTTTGTGGTTTGGATTATTTTAATATAAGGGGTCCCAACCCTAAATAATAAAGAATTCTCTCACCTTTCCTATATAAACCCACCCAAGCTCCCACTTCCTCCACACTCAAAGACCCTGAAGTTCGTCCAACCTCTGCCCTACTCTCTCTAGAATCCTCTCAAGGTGCCCCAAGCTCCCAAGAAGCCTCTCACAAGCCTCTCTCTAGCCTTTGGAAGCACACTTCCAAGTAAGGGTTTTTCCTCCTTTCTCATTTTTGTCAATTTTCTTTAAGTTGTATTGCCCTTTTAATTTCATTTATGAATGTTGGGGTATGGTTTCGCACCTCCCCCATACTGCCCTCTTATTGTTTGAATGATGGGAGAACCCTTTCTCTCTCATTAAATGTCTCCCATGTACACCCGTTACTATGCCGAAATTCCGAAAGGAACTTCTCTCTCTTCTTTTACATTCAAGCAATACTTTTGTATCATGAATATAAATTCCATTTATATTGTTGGGACATGTATATATATGATCTCCTTACTGTCCATTACATGTAAATATGATGAGGAACCATTTTCTCTCTCATCAACCTTTTTATGAATTCTTATGTCACGCCGTTACGCTGCCGAAATCACACCGATTTTCTAAGCCAATATCATTGTGTAGTGAATACCATGCCCATTTCTCCATCAAGGGTATTCACCTTTATGCACATTTACTTATTGATTGTAAAGTTTCATGTATGAATTCCACATTCCTTTATCGTGGAATAAATGATTATGTTTTATGAATCCATGTTTTATGATCCATGTGGCACACTTATGCATGAAATGAAATGTTTAAGAAGGGTGCGCCCTGATAGCGCTCCAATGCATTGGGTAAAGTATAGTATCATGATACGTCATGTGCAATGAGTGTTGACTCATGCTAATTCAAGTGCAATGAGGGTTTACTCGTGCTTCAAGTGCAATGAGGGTTTACTCATGCTCCATGTGCAATGGGCCTTGGCTCATGCTAATTCAATGTTAAGTGTTGTTGCCACATTTCCATGCTATGATTATCATGCTTTATCACGCCCTTATGTTCATGTTTCTCTTATGCTCTATTGATATGCCTATTGCCTAACATGTATTATACTCCTCATGTTATTCATTGTGTACTCCCTTACTGGGCTTTATAGCTCACCCTTTTCTTATGCATGTCCTCAGGTTATCCCATGCAATGCTAAGTACGAAGGAATGTAGTGGTCATGTAAAGGAAGTTTTCAATAAAGATATTGTATTTCAAGTTTAAAGTTTTTATGTAATGATCCTAAGCCCCAAAGACACTAAACCTCTCGATCTTCTTTGTTGGATCAAGTGAAGTTTTATGTAATGAAGCATGTTTAAGTTGTAATAAAAACCTGGGTTGTCATAGGGGTGGGGGGAGGGGGTTGTCTAGGTAGGGTGGGGGAGGGGACTAGGTTGTCCAAATGGGGTGGGGGTAGGGCTGTTTGGGGTGGGGGAGGGGCTGTCTAGGTAGGGTGGGGGAGGAGGCTGTCTAGGTAGGGTGGGGGAGGGGGTTGGGTTGTCCAAATGGGGTGGGGGTAGGGCTGTTTGGGGTTGGGAGGGTGTGCAGGTTGGGTGGGGGAGGGTGTCCAGGCAGGGTTGTCCAAGTGGGGTGGGGAGGGTGTACAGGTGGGGTGGGGGAGGGGCTCTCTAGATAGTGTGGGGGGATGGGTTGTCCAAGTGGGGGTGACGGTAGGGCTGTCCAGGTGGGGGTGGGGGGGGGTGGCTGGGTTTTCCATGTGAGTTGTGTGGGGTAGGGGGTGTCCAGGTATGGTAGGGGGTGGGGGGGGGGTTGGGTTTTCCAAGTGGGGTGTGGGTAGGGCTATCCACGTGGGGTGGGGGGTGCTGGGTTGTCCAAGTGGGGTGGGGGCAGGGCTGTCCAAGTGGGGTGGGTCGGGTGGGGGTAGGGCTGTCCAAGTGGGGTGGAAACCCTAAATTCAATGTTTTAATTAGATATTTGGTTTTTTTATTAGGTATTAGGTGTATGAGGCATTCTCATTCCTATTATGGGTGGTTTTAATCAAAAGTTATGATGTTGGAACCATTTATGATGTTGATGTCTCTATTTAATCTCATTTCCCCTAACTTAACATTAAATTCTATATCGCATTTGGTTTCTGTTTTTTTTTAATTTCAAGTTAAGTTATTTGTGGTCGATGATTGTCTCATGTTAATTGTTTTCAATGGTTTGGCATGGAAATTGGGCATTGAATGTGACTTTTCCAAATGGGGGTGCCTTGAGAATACTCCAAATATTTGTTAAAAATCATCAAAGGGATTTTATTATTTAAAATGGATTCCGAAAGAGCGTTTCTATTAAAGTTCAATCCTATTGAATTTTTTATGAAAAAATGACTTATATAAATTCTTTTTACAGAATGGACAGAAGTTGGATGTATGAAACCAATTGGATCTCAAGCGATTTTCAAAACAATTTGGAGAGCTTTATAGATTTTTCATTTCACAATGCTTCAGATAGTGGTCGCATACACTGCCCATGTTCCAATTGTGTTGGTAGACCATAGATGAGCCGTGAATAAGTTAGCTACCACATAACCAAAAATGGTTTTCAAGAAAAACTACTTTGTGTGGTATCACAATAGGGATAAAATGAAATCTCAAATTGGTGATGATCGAAATGAAAGGAATGGAATGGAGAATTTGTTAGATGATCGGTTTCCGCTTATTCGTCATCATGAAAAATAAAGGATTTCGACTCAAGAAGACTTCTATATGAGGACAGCTGATGCATCTTGTGAAATTATGATATTGATAGGGTGAAAAAATTGAATGATGCTGCCATGAATCCAGTATATTGACAATGTGATAAAATGAAAAAGATGTAATTTTTAATCTGATTGTTTCATGGGAAAACTATGTATGGGATTTCTAATACAGCAATCGATTACATTCTTACCCTATTGAAGGATTTACTTCCAGATGATGCAGATATTCCCTCAAACCACTATATGGCATGGAAGTTAGTTGAGGAACTTAGATTTTCAAGAAACAAAATTCATGCTTTCCCGAAAGATTGCAGTTTATTCTGGGAGGAAACTGCTGAACAAAATGATTGTATAAAAATATGGCACATCCCACTGGAAGTCAAAATCTGATGGAACACCATCCCGCATTCCACAGAAACTAATTTGGAACTTTCCATTGGTTCCCAGACTCCAGAATCTTTTTATGTCTGATGACATATCAATAAAAATGAGATGGCATGATACCGAGAGAAAGAAGACTAATGATGAGTTGGTTCATCCTGTGGATGGATTTTCATGGCAGAGATTTGATGCTCGGAATCCTAATTTTGCAGCTGACATGCGTAATGTGACGCTGGGTATTTCATGCGACGGTTTTAATCCGTTTGGGCATATGCTTACTTCGCACAACACATGGACAATTTTTATACACATTTATAATCTTCCCCCATGGTTGTGTATGAAAAAACCTTTCACTTTCATGAGTATACTCATATCTGTTCCTTCCGATCCCAGCATTGATATTGATGTATACATGCAACCTTTAATAAAAGAGTTGAAACTTCTTTGGGATGTCGGTGTGCGAACATACAATTCATGTTTGAAAGACATATTTCAGATGAGTGCTGCGCTTATGTGGAGGATCAATGATTTTCTGGCTTATGAAATGATGTCTGGATGGAGCACGAAGGGAAAATTGTCATGTCCAGTTTGTATGAAGAATACACGATCCAAAAGACTGAAACATCGCTGTAGTTTCAGTTTTATGGGACATCGATGATTCTTGCCAAAGGATCATCCATATAGAATAAATAGTCGAAAATTTGATAATACCATAGAGACTGATGATCCACCTCAGCGTATGTCTGGAACTGACGTGCTTAATGAATTGAAAGATTTCAGTTTTTCGTTCGGGAAGGGTCAAATGAAATATGGAAAGAGAAAGAATGTTTCCACTGAAACCTGTTACAATTGGAGGAAGTGGAGTATCTTTTTTGATTTGTCTTATTGGTCAACCAATGTTTTATGTCATTGCTTAGACGTAATGCATATTGAAAACAATATATGCGAAATGTTGCTTTCAGTTCTTCTAAATTTCAAGGGGAAGACAAAAGATGATTTACGTTCTCGGTGTGACTTGGTGGATTGGGGCATCAGACCGGAATTACATCCTGTGCATATTAGTGAAAATAAATGGTAACTTCCATGTGCTTCTTATGTGATTACACCTATGAAAAAAAAACAATTTCTGGAAGTATTAGAGACTATTAGAGTTCCTGATAGCTATTCAAGCAACATATCTAAACGGGTCAATAGAAGAGAGTTGAAGCTAAAATCTTTTAAGACTCATGATTATCATGTTCTACTGCATGAGTTTCTTCCAATAGCAATCTGTCATATTTTGTCCAATAATGTAAGGGTGGTTGTTATTCGGTTGTGCCATTTGTTTAGAGATCTTTGTGCTAAGAAGTTGTCCAAGTATTTCTTGCAAAAAATGTTGAAAGATGCCCCATTAATTTTGTGTGAGTTGGAGAAAATATTTCCTCCGTCATTTTTCACATGCAAGCTGCATCTGATTGTCCATATTCCCACTGAAATACTTCTCAGAGGACCTATTTCTTTTCATTGGATGTATCCAACTAAAAGAAATATGTTCAATTTTCTCATACTATTTTTCTTCATTTCTCATTGGTCTGTTCAATCTTGTAGTAAGATCAGACAAATACATCCAGCAGAAATCCATACATGGTGAACATTAAAAATTGTATGATTTATTAAATCCATTCAAGATATTCTAAAACAATTGATATCTGACATGACTGTTATGTGAATTTTCAATGTTTATTGGTTGCAGTTTTATTTGAATTGCATTTTCTAATTTGGAATTGAACTGTATTCAAATATAGTCAAACAATATTTCTAACTTGGTGAATATTATAACATGTATGATTTATTAAATCCATTCAATCTATTCTAAAACAATTGATAGCTGACTTGACCGTTATATGAATTTTCAATTTTTATTGGTTGCAGTTATATTTGAATTGAATTCTCTAATTTGGAATTGAACTGTATTCAAACATAGTCAAACAATATTTCTATCATGGTGAACATTACAACTTGTATGATTTATGAAATCCATTCAAGCTCTTTTAAAACAATTGATAGCTAAATTACAAATGAATCCCACTATTCCCTCATATATTTAGTTTTTTGGGTTACACATTAGTTTCCTTTTTCTAATTAATTACATATTTGTTTTTGAAAGCAGGAAATGAAGACAATTTAAGAGAGACGAAGGAAAAAAATGATGGAGAACAATCGTCGAATGACGGAGTTGGGAATTCCATCATTAGTGCCTGTAGTGAGTACTTTATTTCGAATTGATATATTTAAAGAATATATAATGCCATGTGATTAATTTTTTTGTAAACATTTTTTTAGGATCCACCTATATGTTGACAGTTATTCGACGAGGATCCTAGTACTGGTCCTAGTACTCAAGCTGGTGGTACGAGGAGGGTCCGTACCTGAGGTGGACGAGCAGCTACGCGTACCCGACTAGACCTTTCCCCTCCCACTGACATGTCATCCTTCCCACATTCTGATCCCGATGTTTCATTAGGGACACACGGGATATTTAGGCCTCCCATGTTTTCACTAACTTCTGCATCTTCTGGCCCATAATTTTCACATCCCATGATGATTCCCACTCCCCAGTCAGAATCCGGTCAGACAGCTGTCCAATGTTCTTTTCATTCTACTTCTGTCTCTCCTAGCTTCTATATTCCATCATCTTCAACTCCTATTCCACCACAGAGTGTTCCATCAGTTTATGTGGATCCATCGGTGCTCAGTGATCAAACCGGCACATGTATATTTATAGAACCCTAAAAAATCTTTATAGAAGTATTTATTTTCATTGTAACATGTTTTGATAAAATATTTTTTTTTCGTTCATGAAAGATACATCTACTGACAGGAGGCGTGGGCAGGGGCGTACACGCATGCGTTCGGTGTGGAACCATCGCACACAGGTTATGGTGGATTATAATGAAGACAACCAAATGGTTGAGAAAATAGGGAAGCAATGTCGGAGTTTTTTGGTGACGCTTGCCAAATACTCCGACATCATTCCCGTCATCCCGCTATCATGGAGACATTTGCCACAAGAGGTCAAGGATAGAGCTTGGGCAGAGATATGGGTAAAAAATCCGTTCTCTTTAATTCCATGAATTATTTTTGTATTTACATGAATTAATATTTTGATGTCATCTTCGATTTAATTTTCCCGGTGGTGAGGGTGCATGACCAGAACGTCTAAAGGATTTAGGCAAGATTTGGGGAGCCTACAAGAATGAGTTGTATATTGGATGGGTTGCTAGAGTTGGCACTGAGTTAGAGGCGGTACCAGTGGTGGATGATTTTCCTATAGAGTAGTATCGTTAGATGATTACTCATTGGATGAGTACCCAGTTTAATGTATTAATAACATTTGAGGTATTTAAATAATAACATTCATGTTTTGCATTAATACTATCTATTTCATTTTCTAATTTTATTTAGGAATAATCTGGAAAAAATAAAAAGAACATTAATTTAAATAAATACCTCCACACACTGGTACGCACTACGATGCCTAATCATGAGAGGAAAAAGGTATGGTAATTGTTTATAAGTTTTCTTTATGACTTACACTTTCTTTTGTTTCCTCAATTATTTAATAGTTTTCTAATGTTTTCATATAAATTTAGTTTTCAATGTCATTGTAGAGGAAAATAAAAAATATTGAAGGACGTGTACCTAGAGAAAAACTATTTTGCTCGAGTAGATGGAAAAAGGATGGAAGTGTCGTCGACGAAGCGACTCAGCAGCAGATTGTAAGATTTAATCTGTTGAATTTATATTTTCATATCTATTTTGTAACTTAATTATATATTTATATTTGTAACAGTATACTTTAGAGGCCATCGATGCCCAAGAACCAGAGAATTTGGGCCAACAGATCACTTACATCAGGTTTTGGGAGAGGAGCATTCTGGCAGAGTACGCTGCCGACCAAGGATAGCCCCGACGAAGTATTGGCCCTCCTCAGGTACGAGCTATAGTGCCACCGAGCTGCAGCATGTTAGGGCACAGGAATAACAGGATGAGAAAAGGTCCACAGAGATGGCAGAATAGTCTGCTGGGGAAAACAGTGAGTTTATGAAATTTATTGAAGTTCTACGTCCAACACTTCCAGCAGAGGCCAGCCCAACTTTTGATGAATATATGTCGTCGACACGTTCTATATATGGTGAACCAGGTGGAAGTTATAGTGGTGGTCAGGACGATGTACAACTTGACGATGATGATGGCGAGGAGTCTGATGCGAAAGAGGAGGGAGAGGAGGAGGGCGAGGTGTGGGTGGCGAGGGTGAGGAGGAGGGCGAGAGCGAGGAGGAGGTACTGAGGAGGGAAATGATGATGATGGGGAAGAGGACGAGGGTGATGATGATGGTGATGATGGTGATGGTGATGTGAGACAAATTGATGCATTACATTTTTGAGTAATATTTCTGAGATTTGATATTTAATCTATTCTAGTTGTTGGTTTTATCAAGACTCGTAGTATAGTATTGGAGTTGAGTTATTTTTATATATTATCTATTTTTTATGGATGTTGTTGTCCTTTTAGTGGTTGTGTGTTTAGGAACCACCCTCCTTCCTGGACCCTGGATAACCCCCACCATCCTCCTTGGACCCCGGACTCCCCACCCCCCCCCGGACAGCCCCCCAAACAGCCCCCCGGACAGCCCCCCCACCCTCCTCCCTGGACCCCGGACAGCCCCCAGACAGCCCTCTAGACAGCCCCCTCACCCTCTTCCTTGGACCGCAGACAACCCCCCCGAACACCCCCTGGACAACCCCCGGACATCCCCCCGAACAGCCCCCCCGAACAGCCCCCCCCCCCCCCCCCCCCCCACCCTCCTCCCGGGACCCCAGACAACCCCTCGGACAGCCCCCCAGACAGCCCTCCGGACAGCCCCCCAACCTCTTCCTTGGACCCCCGGACAACCCCCCGAACACCCCCCGGACAACACCCAGATAGCCCCTCGAACATCCCCCAGACAGCCCCCTCACCCCTCCTCCCGGGACCCCGGACGGGACCCCGGACAGCCCCCCCCCCCCCCCCCCCCCCGGACAGCCCCCCCACCCTCTTCCTTGGACCCCAAACAACCCCCCGAACAACCCTCAGATATCCCTCCGAACAGCCCCTGGATAGCCCCCCCACCCTCCTCCCTGGACCCCGGACAGCCACCCAGACAGCCTCCCATACAGCCCCCCGGACAGCCCCCACCCTCTTCATTGGACCCCGGACAACCCCCCAAACACCCCCCCGGATGGCCCCCGGACACCCACCAGACAGCCCCCGGACAGCCCCGCCAGATAGCCCCCCACCCTCCTTGATTTCACTTACTACTAGAAAATCTATAATATATATTTTATTTATATTCATCATGATAATCAATGTAAATCACATTACACATCTAAACAATATCATAGAATTTTGGTATGTTATAAAAGAGATGTATTCATTGGGCATGACATTGTTAGCTCCGAAATGTTTTATAGCATGATAAACTAAAATCTAATCCATACTAAGAATGATATAAAAATACTTTATATGAATGTCCACAAGATTTTAATTAAATACTATTCCACTAAGAGACACATGAGGATTCTCATAAAATGGAAAACATTTTATGTACATATAGAAAACTAACCAAATGCATTCGGTTTCCATTTAAAGTTTAGGAGAACGATCTATGGGTAATATGTGACGTCTACGAATTAACCCCGCCTCAATCTGAGATGTGGTGTGGCCGGCACCACTCAACGTGTCTGTCTTCTGTTTCAAAAGGACGTCATTTTAATTGAAAAACATCAACTGGCATACAGAAAATGACCAAACGCATTTGGATTGTGTCAATGCTTTATCAAAACGATCCATGGGTCATATGTGACGTGTACGAGTCAACCCCGCCTCAATCCGAATCACGGTGTGGCCACCCCCACTCAAAGTGTCTGTCTTTTGTTTCAAAAAGGCGTCATTTTAAGTGAAAAACATCAACTGGCATATGGAAAACCGACCAAACGCATCCGTATTGTGTCGATACTTTAGCACAACGATCCATGGGTCATATGTGATGTGTACGAGTCATCCACACCTTAATATGAGGCGCGGTGTAGCCGAAATCACTCTAAGCGGATCTCTTTTGTTTAAAATGGACAACATTTTAAGTACATATGGAAAACCGACCAAATGCATTCGGTTTCCATTGAAACATTAGGAGAATGATGCATGGGTCATATGTGACATGTATGAATCAACCCCACCTCAATCAAAGATGCGGTGTGGCTGGCACCACTCAAAGTGTCTGTCTTCTGTTTCAAAAGGATGCCATTTTAATTGAAAAACATCAACTGGCATATAAAAAACTGACCAAACGCATTCGGATTGTGTTGATACTTTAGCACAACGATCCATGGGTCATATGTGACATGTACGAGTCAACCACGCCTCAATCTGAGGTGCGGTGCAGCCGACACCACTCAAAGTGTCTGTCTTTTGTTTCAAAAGGACGTTATTTTAAGTGAGAAACATAAACTGGCATATGGAAAACCAACCAAACGGATTCGGATCGTGTCGATATATTAGCACAACGATCCATGGGTCTACATGATGTGTACGAGTCAACCACACCTTAATCTATACCATAGTGTGGCCGGAATCACTCTAAGTGGCTCTCATTCGTTTAAAATGGACAACATTTTATGTACATAGGGAAAACCAAACAAACACATTCGGTTTCCATTAAAACTTTAGGAGAACGATGCATGGGTAATATGTGACGTGTAAAAATCAACCCTGCCTCAATATAAGAAATGGTGCAGCCGGCACCACTCAAAGTGTCTGTCTTTTGTTTTAAAAGGACTTCATTTTAATTGAAAAACATCAACTGGCATACGGAAAACCAACCAAACGGATTTGCATTGTGTTGATACTTTAGCACAACTATCCATGGGTCATATGTGATGTGTACGATTCAACCCTCCCTCAATCTGAGGCGCGGTGTGGCCGACACCATTCACAGTGTCTCTCTTTTGTTTAAAATGGACAAGATTATAAGTGAAAAGAACAACTGACATACACCAAACTGACAAAATGTATTTGAAATGTGTTGATGCTTTAGGAAAACGATCCATGGGTTATATGCGATGTGTATGAGTCAACCCCGCCTTAATATGAGGCACTATGTGGTCATAATCACTCCAAGTGACTCTCTTTTCTTTAAAATGGACAACATTTTAAGTAAATATGGAAAAATGACCAAATGCATTCCGTTTCCGTTGAAACTTTAGGAGAACGATCCATGGGTCATATGTGACATGTACGAGCCAACCTGGGCTCAATCTGAGTCGCGGTGTGTCCAGAATTAGTCCAAGTGTCTTTTTTTTTAAAAATCGAAACCATTTTAAGTACATACGGAAAACTAACCAAACGCATTCGGTTTCTATTGAAACTTCATGAGAACGATCCATGGGTCATATCTGACGTGTATGAATCAACCCCACCTCAATATGAGATGCGTTGTGGCCGACACCACTCAAAGTGTATGTCTTTTATTTTGAAAGGACATCATTTTAATTGAAAAACTTCAACTGGTATATGAAAAACCGAGAAAACACTTTAGGAATATGTTGATACATTAGGACAACAATCGATGGGTCATTTGTGACGTGTATAAGTTAACCTCGCCTCAATCCGTGGAATGGTGTGGAAGGATCACTCATTGTGTATGTATTTTGTTTCAAATGGACATGATTATAAGTGAAAAGAACAACTGACATATGGAAAACTGACCAAATTCATTCGAAATGTGTTGATTCGTTAGGAAAACAATACATGGGTCATATGTTATGTGTACAAGTCAACCCCACCTTAATTTGACGCATGGTGTGGCTGGAATCACTCTAAGTGGCTCTCTTATGTTTAAAATGGACAACATTTTAAGTACATATGGAAAACTAACCAAACGGATTCTGATTGTGTTGATACTTTAGAAAAACGATCCATGGGTCATATGTGATGTGTACGAGTCAACCCCGCCTCAATCCAAGGTGTGGTTTGGCCGAAACCATTCATAGTGTATCTCTTTTGTTTAAAATGGACAGGATTATAAGTGAAAAGATCAACTGGCATAAGAAAAACTGACCAAACGCATTCGAAATGTGTTGATGCTTTAGGTAAATGATCCATGGGTCATATGTGACATGTACGAGTCAAACCCACCTCAATCCGAGGCACGGTGTGGCCGACACCATTCACAATGTCTCTTTTGTTTAAAATGGACAGGATTATAAGTGAAAAGCACAACTGATATACGAAAAACCTACCAAATGCATTCGGATTGTGTTGATGCTTTAGGTCAACAATCCATGGGTCCTATTTGATGTGTACGAGTTAACCCAGGCTCAATTTGAGGCACGGTGTGGCCAGGATCACTCTAAGTGGCTCCCTTTTGTTTTAAATGGATAACATTTTAAGAAAGTATGGAAAACTGACCAAACACATTCGGTTTCCATTAAAACTCTAGGAGAATGATCCATGGGTCATATGTGACGTGTATGATTCAACCCTGCCTCAATCCGAGGCATAGTGTGACCGCCATCACTCAAAGTGTTTGTCTTTTGTTTCAAAAGGACGTCATTTTAAGTGAAAAACATCAACTAGCATACAGAAAAACTACCAAACACATTCAGATTGTGTCAATAATTTATCACAACGATCCATGGGTCATATGTGACGTGTACGAGTCAAACCTGCCTCAATCCGAGGCGCGGTTTGGCCGGAATCACTCTAGTTGTCTCTCTTTTGTTTAAAATGGACAACATTTTATGTACATAAGGAAAACCGACCAAACGCATTCAGTTTCCGTTGAAACTTTAGGAGAACGATGCATGGGTCATATGTGACGTGTATGAATCAACCCCGCCTCAATATGAGACATGGTGTGGCCAGCACCACTCAAAGTGTCTATCTTTTGTTTCAAAAGGACGTCATTTTAATTGAAAAACATCAACTGACATACGGAAAACCGACCAAACGCATTTGGATTGTGTCGATACTTTAGCATAACGATCCATGGGTCAAATGTGACATGTACGAGTCAACCTCACCACAATCCGAGGCGCAGTGTGGCCAACACCATTCATATTGTCTCTCTTTTGTTTAAAATGGACAAGATTATAATTGAAAAGAACAACTGACATACGAAAAACCAACCAAACATATTTGAAATGTGTTGATGCTTTAGGAAAATGATCCATGGGTCATATGTGAAGTGTATGAGTCAACCATGTCTTAATCTGAGGCACTGTGTGGTCGGAATCACTCTAAGTGGCTCTTTTTTATAAATGGAAAACATTTTAAGTAAATACGGAAAACCGACCAAACACATTTGGTTTCCATTGAAAATTTTAGGAGAATGATCCATGGGTAATATGTGACCTGTACGTGCCAACCCGGGCTCAATCCGAGTCACAGTCTGGATGGGATCAGTCCAAGTGTCTCTCTTTTGTTTAAAATGGACACCATTTTAAGTACATATGGAAAACTGACCAAATGCATTCAGTTTCTGTTGAATATTTATGAGAACGATCCATGGGTCATATGTGATGTGTAAGAATCAACCCTGCCTCAATATGAGATGTGGTGTGGCTGACACCACTCAAAGTTTTTGTCTTTTGCTTCAAAAGGACGTCATTTTAACTGAAAAACATCAACTGGCATACGGAAAATCGAGCAAACGCTTTTGGAATACGTTGATACTTTAAGACATTTATCTATGGGTCATTTGTGACATGTAAGAGTTAACCTAGCCTCAATTCGAGGAATGGTGTGGCGGGATCACTCCTTGTGTATGTATTTTGTTTCAAATGGACAGGATTATAAGTGAAAAGAACAACTGACATACGGAAAACTGACCAAACGCATTTGAAATGTGTTGATTCATTAGGAAAATGATAAATGGGTCATATGTGACGTCTACGAGTCAACCCCGCCTTAATCTGAGGCACGGTGTGGCTGGAATCACTCTAAGTGGATCTCTTTTGTTTAAAATGGACAACATTTTAAGTACATATGGAAAACCGACCAAACAGATTCTGATTGTTTTGATAATTTATAACAACAATCCATGGGTCATATGTGACGTGTACGAGTCAACCCCACCTCAATCCGAGGCGCGGTGTGGCTAACACCATTCATAGTGTCTCTCTTTTGTTTAAAATGGACAGGATTATAAGTGAAAAAGATCAAATGGCATACAAAAAACTGGGCAAACGCATTATAAATGTGTTGATGCTTTAGGAAAATGATCCATGGGTCATATGTGATGTGTACGAGTCAACCCCGGCTCAATCAGAGGCGCGGTGTGGCTGACACCATTCACAGTGTCTCTTTTGTTTAAAATGGACAGGATTATAACTGAAAAGAACAAGTGACATACGAAAAACCAACCAAATGCATTCGAATTGTGTTGATACTTTAGGTCAATGATCCATGGGTCATATGTGATGTGTATGAGTCCACCCGGGCTCAATTAGAGGTATGGTGTGGCCGGGATCACACTAAGTGGCTCCCTTTTGTTTAAAATGGATAACATTTTAAGTACATATGGAAAGATGAACAAATGGATTCGGTTTCTATTGAAGCATTAGGAGAACGATCCATGGGTCATATGTGACATGTACGAGTTAACCCCGCCTCAATCCGAGGTGCAGTGTGGCCTCCACCACTCAAAGTGTCTGTCTTTTGTTTCAAAAGGACGTCATTTTAAGTGAAAAACATAAAATGGCATATGGAAAACTGACCAAACACTTTCGAATTGTGTCGATAATTTAGCACAAAGATCCATGGGTCATATGTGATGTGTACGAGTCATCCCCACCTCAATCCGAGGTGCAGTGTCACCGACACCACTCTAACTGTGTCTCTTTTGTTTAAAATAGATAGGATTATAATTGAAAAGAACAACTGGCATATGGAAAACTGACCAAACGCATTTGGAATCTATTGATAATTTATCACAATGATTCATGGGTCATATGTGACCTGTACGATCCAACCCGAGCTCAATCTGAGTCACAGTGTAGCCGAGATCAGTCTAAGTGTCTCTATTTTTTTTTTAAAATGGACAACATTATAAGTACATATGGAAAACCAACCAAATGCATTCGGTTTCTGTTGAAACTTTAGGAGAACGATCCATGGGTCAAATGTGACGTGTTGGAATCAACCCCGACTCAATTTGAGATGCAGTGTGGCCGACACCACTCAAAGTGTGTGTCTTTTGTTTCAAAAGGAAATCATTTTATGTGCAAAACATCAACTGACATACGGAAAACCGAGAAAACACTTTTGGAATATGTTGATACTTTAGGACAATGATCGATGGGTCATTTGTGACATGTACAAGTTAAACTCGCCTCAATCCAAGGCATGGTGTGGCCGGTATCACTCCAGGTGTATGTATTTTGTTTAAAATGGACATCATTTTAGGTAAAAATATATGGTACACAAAAAACTGATCAAATAATGAATTGAATTCCGGATTCCACCTATAATTGTCTTTTAAATTTTAAATTTAATTCTAAATGAATTATGTGTGTTTATAATTACGTTATGAATTCTAATTTAATTATGGATGTGTATAGTTCTAGGATGCATTATATGTTAAATGTGTATGAATTTGTTCTCTATATGTATGTGTTAGTTGGTTATTAGAGGTACAATTATTGTATATGCATGTGTTAGTTTATTGCAGGTACAATAATTGGATTGAAAATGGGAGGGAATGCACAAAATGAGGCATGCTATCCAAATTGGAGAGCTTCTGTGCAAATTGTAGGCTGTTGTGCAATTTGCAGAGCATAATCTCTGCCAACGGTTCCAAACCATTGGCATAGCATCTCTGATGGTTTTTTACCAACGGTTCATTGAACCGTTGGTAAAAAACCATTCCCAATGGTTTGAAAATTGTTGGGAAAGAGGAGAAACCATGGGATTTCCCAACGGTTGAGGCCCAACTGTTGGGAAAAACTATACCAACGGTTTGGCAGAACCATTGGGATAGGTTAGGCTTTCCCCACCCTATACCAACGGTTCACAGTAAACCATTGGGAAAATCTTTCCCAACAGCTTACTTCCCTATGGTTTGAAAAACTGTTGGTATAACATATACCAACGATTCTACAGCCTTTCCCAACAGTTCAGAACCGTTGGGAAAGACATGATTTCCAGTAGTGAATGATTTGTAGTTCGCAGGACATGAATCATAAAGAAATCAATGAATATGATCTATGAGAGTACAACATTGAAATAAGGAATAAATTTTTGTAATACACATAAGCATATAAAATCATTTCATTAGATGAGGGCCACATTGGATACTATCATAGAGGATTGGTTTCACTCTCCATTATATTATATTTAGAGTCAAGATTCACTCCCAAGACTACCATAATGGTTAGAACCACTTACTAAACTGGGTTTGCTCCCTATTCCAATCCTTATTATCCCATGATATATCAATATCTACCCATTGAATTAGAGGAATATATAATTCCATGACCACATACCACATATTAATAATCTATTATTTTTTATGCCACACGATCATAAATCCTGCATCATATATTATAACATATGGAAATTAAATGAGTTCCATAATCATTTCATCATAAATAAACCCATGGTAAGTAAATAGATTTTATAAATATATCATAAAAATAATCATAAAAAATCTAGATAAAAAAATAAGGATGGTATCCTTAGATCATATCACCATTAAACAATAATTAATATAAAATTACCTCATGATAAATTAAAATCCTTGAGAATATCACTTGGAATATGTCAAGAGGAAAATAACCTTTTCATTTTGGAATAAATTCTGTAAAATTTAGAAATTTACAAAATATTATGAAAAAAAAATTTCTTTGAAAAGAACGATTTTAAATTTTAAAGAATGCTTTAATGCATTGAGAAATCCTTAAAGTGGGAAATTACATTCATTTCTTTTATGTTAAAATAAATATTTATTTCACATTTTTGGTTAAAATAAAAAAGACCCTCATTATGATAAAAAAAGAATATTTATTTTAAACCATTTTGTAAAAAATGACTAAGGGATTAAAATGAATTTAAACAATAATTAGATAATTTTCAAAAACGTTCTTTAAAATAGTTTAAATAAAGCGTGGTCCTGAAAGAAAAAGATTCCCGACTAAATAGTAAGACATATTCAGTATTAATTAAACACACTATTTCATTCTCTTGAGTAATTAGAGAGAGTAAAATGAAAGGAAACATATATTATTTATAAATATAAAAATGATAAGAAAAATAAAAGGTACTTATTATATAAGTATCATATAACTTCCTCAATTGATATTCAAGAATAAAAAAACATATTAAATGGGATTGAAATATAAATACATTACAACTTTGGTAATTTTTAAATCCAAAGAACAAAGAAAGAAAGAAATTTATATGGATATTTATATCACAATTATTTTCATGATAATAATCATAAAATAAGTTCTTGGTAAATATATACACCATAGAAAATAAATAAGTGGTGAATATGGTATGTGTCTCACAGAAATAAAATTGAGGTAAAATTTATTTCCTCATATTTCATTTCACTTTTTACACATTCAAACCCCATGTATAATAAATATAGATTTATTATGTATCAATTATAGTTCCAAAATTATATAAATGATACCATATATAATTATCTTATAACATCTTATCACCCATAAATTAACAATTCTTTCTTAAAATTACTGTTTCAGGTGCTAAATGCTTCAGTTTTCATGCATATTTTGGTTTGATAGTTTCTGAAATTATAATTTTATGATGGTTAAGTAATATATAAAATGATAATCTTGATATTAATATCACAAATTTTCATTATACATATATTTAGATTCATCTATAAAATGTATAAGTGGAAAAATGAATCACACCAATCATGAAGAGGGTAGGCTATACATACCCATGAACACTGTTTTCAATTTTCGATGGATGAAACACAATAAAGGTAAATAATAATAAAATTTTAATTAATCTTTATTATATCATATAGATCTTATATATTCATTAAATGTATCCTTATTACCATCCATGAAAAAATGTAAACAAAACACGAATTTCATCGCCTTGTAGAGGTTGTAGTCCATATATACAATATGTGACATTATCATTTTCCAATGAACTATAGTGAAATAAGGAAGATATTATATCATAATAAAAATGAATAATTATATAATAAGTATAATATATAAACCTTAAACCCATCATAATAACCATCCATGAAATATGGTGATGAAAAATTAATTACACCACTATGTGGAGCTGGTAAACCGTATATACAATTGGGATACATTTTCAATGTTTGTCAGATAGAAATAAGGTAGAAAATGACTATTACCTCATCATAATAAAAATTAATTATATTTAATATACTTAATTAATTAATTTATAATGGATATTGTAGATTTATATGAGTTATATGAATAAATAAAATTGAAATTTCTTAGTTAAGAGTTATAACTCTTCATTGAGAAAGCTATTTTGGCTGACACCTTTAGCCTTAAAGGGATGGTATTTTGGAAAGAAAAAATACTCCATGATATTTTAAAGAAATCTAGTATGGTATTATGGTATGTATTGGCTGCTCAAGAAGTTTAAAAATGTGTGAGTTAAAAAGTGAAGAGGTTCCCTTTTATAAGTGTGGGGGGAACCAATATTTGAATTACATAAAGTATTAAATCAATATAAATTATTTTTTATAAAAATGTGACTCAAATTTTATATATTTATAATTATGTATGGGTATATTTCTTCATACCATCATATAAAAATATTTAAACTTGTTATGTGATGTTTTAATCCCTTTCTCTCAGTTTTATCCTTTGTTAATCCTTTTGAAAAATACCATAATTTCAAATTTTACACACTTTAAGATTTATTGGACAAGAAATGAATATTATTAGAGGTAGGGATTTTGTTTAGAGAGTACTTGAGGCCTATTTGGAGGGTTCTGGTCTTCATGGTGTGGAGATTAAGGTTCTTGATATGGTATTTATAGCCATGTGTTGGATTCTCTAGGAATTGATTAATAAGGATAGAGAAGGAATAAAACACACCTTTATATTTTTTGGAATGGGATACAGTAATGGTGCGGGGACTTGGGGTTATAATCCAGGGCATGATGGAATCATCTACCTTAAGAAGGCTTCTTCAAGTGTTATTCATGAATAAGGAAAGCACCTGAGGTAATCAAGGAAGATGGTTTAGTTGAAAGCCTCCAATTTCAGGGTTGAAATTTAATATGGATGGATCATGTATTGATGGAGTGATGAGAGGGGGTGGTTTGGTGGGAGATAACATGGGATTTGTTATTCTAGAATTTAGATTATTTTTTGGTCTAGTTAATTTCATTGGAGTGGATGAAAGATCCCCGGACAATGCCCATTTTCTTTGGAAGAGTTAATATATGCATGTTATGTATGTCGAATAAGATTCAACTATGTTGGTTTCTTTCCTTCAAAATAAGTAAAAAAATTCCATTGAAGTTTACATATTACATCAGGAACATAAAAAATTTCTTCAGACAAGGTAGTTCTATCTATTATTCTTGGAGGGAAGGGAATTATGTGACCAATGCTCTAGCCAAAAAAGGGAGTCCAGGAAAGGAATTGATATTGAAAATTGGTATGGGATCCATGTCTAACGATTTTATACTCATTATTATAACTTATTAACTCAGTCTTCGTTATTTACACCCCCATGACTTGGGGCAGCTGAGTATGGTTGTATTCATTTCCTTTAATAATAAGTTAATTTTATACAAATAAGGGTAAAAATGTTTCCATAAAAGGAAAAATTAATCATAAATGGACCACGTTTGATATTTTTTACCATATTAAATTCAATTTTTTGAATATAGAATTTTTATGGGTTTTAAATCATTTAATAAACTATTTATTATTAAATATCATTAATTTTATTATTGGAAATTTTAATTTATTTTGACTTTAAAATAATCAAGATAGTTTGGGAATTTATATATAAACCTTAAAAAGATCCCTAATATATTATAAGTGTTTATAATATTTTTGGAACGTAATAAATCATCCAAATTTTATTACCTTTATTTTTTTAAATTATTTAGTTTATTTCTTTATTAATATAATAAATACCATGTCAGTATTATGTATGAATTCAAGGTAATTATTTCATCTATAAAGATTTTAAAAAATTAAATGATTATAAAAATTAATTTATATTTAAAACAAGCATTCATATATGAGAATAAAATATTTTTAGCCTTATGAAAAATATTAGAGATATTGATATCAAGAGATTCACATTTTGTATTTATCCTTTTCTTAAAATTTATATAAAGGTCATAATCAAAGGAAAATTGAACCAAGTGGCCATATTATCCTGAATTTAATAATAATAGGTGAACGTAACTCATTCAATAGGATAATATCGTGTTTTAGGGATGTTTTAAAGCCTAATCTTGAATTGTTAACCAAATTTTACTCATTTTACCCTTACCAAGGTGACAAATATTTACCATTTCTACTATTCACAATGAACAAAAAAGGCCCATTTAAAAAATATTATACTCTTGATTAAAAATACAGAATCCATTTCTAATGTTTCAATTTATATAAGTGGAAGAAATTAATTTTAAAAAAATTGTGTAAAAAGAGATGAAAACTATTTTTTAGAGAAGTGAATTTTAAGCATTAAACTGGATTTATTATTATCCCATTCCTATAAATAATTAGATGAATGTTACTTTTTTTTATCAAATATATTATATATAAATTTCATTAAAATCATTCACTAATATTAATTAATTTTATTTATTCACATAAAAATATATGGTTCACATGAAAAGCATTTTTTTAGAAAAACAACTATTTTATTTTAAAATGTTTTAAATTTTCAATTATATTCAATTAAAAACCATTGGATTCATTTTATACACGTGAAAAACATAAATTTTTCATAATTTTGTAATTCTTATTCATAACCTCCAATTCAATGGCTATATGATAAGTGTCACATTAAATAATAGTATTTCAATTGTACAACATGGTTCATTTAAAGTTAGTGTTACATATAAAGAAAGATATCAAAGAAATAAACATTATTTATAGACAAATATATCATAGAATATTGGTGTGTTAATGTTCCTGTAACATATGAAGAGAAATTATATATCTTTTTTATTGATTACTATACCAGAATGGGTTATATCATATTCACATTGTAAGCAATGAAAGTTATTTAAATCATTAAGTAGTTTTTGAGGCGATGTGATAATTAAAATTGGAGAATGATCAAGATTCATCTATCTCACAATGGACCAAATTATACATCGCATGAGGTGGGAAATTAAATAGAGAGGCATAACATTAGTAATAATGTCTCATCAATGAGAACACAATAACAAAATATTTTCACAGAAAGAAAGAATTGGATTATAAATAACATGAAAAAGTTATTTATAATTAAAAATAGAATCTCTTGTAATTATTGAAATATAGTTGTGAAAGTGTTGTTGTATACAATAAATTGATCTTTTTTGAGTCCTAGAGATAATAAGACACCATATGAGACATGGCATAGAATCAGACAAATATTAAAGCACTAGAATTTGTTAACTAGTTAGTTTCAAATATAGAATAAAGACATAAATCCAAGAAAGTACAAAGATAAAGAAAATGAAAAGACATTATTGGGATACTCATTTAAAAAGTAAGTCCTAGGTATGTATCAATAAGAGGTAGAAAAATTCATGGAAATTAGTGCTGATAAATTTTTTTAAGAGAAATATTAGAATAGATATGGAACTACAAACATTAGAAAGGTCTATGATAAAGAAGAGAAAACAAATAAAATTATGGTGGAAAAAATAGTTTAACATGCAAGGAATAATTTTTAGGGTAAGTCAGTGGATGTAGAATCTATTTAATAGATTCAATCATTGAATCTACAACGAAATGTGTGGTTGGAGAGTGATGAGTATAATTGAATAAGTGATAAATATACACCAACATAAACTCACAGGATGTATAATATAGAGCATACTAAACTATTACCTCAGGTGGATCTATCCTCATTTATAGAACATGATAAATCATGGGTCAAGGGTTATGACAAGGATAAAGAATAAATAAAAAAAATACAACAGGTGATATTTTTAAGAGGAAAATGTATTAAAAGATCATATGAAAAATTTGGGTTCCAAAAATAAATCTCATAGCAAGATAATGTAATCCAGAAAAGAAAATTTGGTGTGAAAGGACCATTTATAAGTAGATGGAATATATGTGGATGAAAAAAACACACCAATGGCGAAACTTGAATCAATTAGAATCCCTATATATATTCATATTTCAAAAAATTTCAGAACATAGAAAAATTATTTCAAGATTAAATTTTGTTAAAAAAATTCTTTGAAAACATCTGCATATATAACAATTGCGATTCTAGTAACCTAGATCCAATATTAACATTATTATACTGGTACAAGATAAAATGGATTATGACATAGAGGATCAATAATTTTAACATTATTGGTATACTAGATGCAAACAATATTTACTTATTAAATGATTAAAATAAAACAAAATATGCAACATTTCTTGCATCCATGAATATCATTCAAATATCATTTCATTCCATCTTGGGGAAAGTGAAAAAATAATGGGTGAGATCAGATGATTAAAAAGGGAAAGAGAATAATTCATTTTATCATGAATATATATGACAAAAAAAGTATGATAGAGTAAATAATAAAATTATATTTCATTCAATCAATAACATGATCATAAAAATACAACCATAGAAAATAAAACAATAAAATGGATAATAATAACTAAAATTTTAATGAAGGAAATGTATAATGTTAGATTTAATGATATTATTATTAATTTCTCAAGAAAATACATAATAAACCTTACAATCAAGTTCTTGTACCCATATATTTCATGGAACATATACGTGTACACCAAATACCCAATTAGTTTAAGAAACTACTTGTCTTAGGAGACCTATCGATGCATCGATGGGATAACCATAAATGGTCCACCCCCATAAATTACATATATAAAATTAAATCCTTGTAAATTTAATCAATAATATAATATATAATAAATATTCTCTATCAGTCAATAAAAATCCATATTTAATCCAGAATACAGAACATCAATATTTCCCTAGTAAATGAAATAACTTTATTAATAATATTTTTCAAAAAACTATCATACCCTGAAATAATAGATGGTTAAAATAATATGGAATTAATTTTAATGATATTGAATATAGTCATGATACTGAATTTATAGAAATTAAGGAGAAAAATAGAATTTATTGAATAATGGAGAGTGATATAGAACGTGAACACAAGAAAGTTAATGATCACAAAATAATGTATAATCCATAAATTAGTAAAGGATGATAGAAGAACATAAATTCGTCATAAATGAATGTTTTCAATAAAGAAAAGTATTTTTGATATTTTGAGAGTAAAATTGAATTGAAACTTTAAAAATAACTTCCCATAAAGATTTTCCAACTTTGTTATAAAACAATGTTATAAATCATTTCCAATTTTTTCAACGATGTATAAAAAATACCATTTTAATTTAATAAAAAACAAAAAGTACATAGAATAATGGAATTTATTTATTTTAAACAATATAGGACCTTGTAGAGGGATATACATTTATAATAAGGGTTATGGAGGATGGAAAAATTGTTTCATGACACATAAATTAAAAATTACATTCCTTGAATGATTTTTAATAATGAAAAAATGGTGTGTTTAGGAAACACTAAAATCATTCCATTTGAACCATTATAAATAATGTAAAAGTTATTATAAAAATAAATTTCCATTTATTTAAAATTTTAGAAAATTTGTGTTAAAACAATTTTAATAATATGGATATAGAATAGATTAATTCATAACCAAATGAATATAAATAAGTCCAGGTCTTCATAAAACCATCATCTCAGTATTTTTGAGTACCAAACAGTGTAAAATATTAATGAAAAACATAAAAACAATATAAATAACTATAGGAGAATTAAATAACTATCCTTAGAGAGATTATATCATATAATTATTTAAAAAAAATTAATCAAGAAAAATCCCAGATAAGAGTTATATTATAACGTAAACCATTATGAATTTAATAACAATTTAATCAAACCAGTTAAAATAGAAAAGTTAAATGAAAACTTTAAATACCAGAAATATATTGTAATTAGGTTCATAATATAAAATACATTTCATTGGAGTAAAATTGAGGTGAAAAAACCTTACCTTGGATCCCTGCTTAGTGAGACGCATTACATTCTCCATAATTTTCAATTTAAAGTTATTAAATACTTTTTAAAGATATTTTTCATCAATAGTAAATTATAATGTCATTTTAGAATACTTTACTACCCATTATTTTAATATTTGTTCCTTATGTACACCACTTAAGGTATTTCAGTTATTTTTTCCAAAATTAATTTAATACATTATCCATAGTTAAAGGTCTTATGAAATTGTTAAATAAGCTCCAGAATTTTTATCATTTCATGAAATTAATTTTCATTAATTTTATACAATTTTATAATCATCCATTCATGGTGGTTGTATAAAAATGAATCACATAATTTTATGGAACTTGTAGACCACATGTCCGCATGGGCGGCGTTAGCATTTTCAAATGGATGTTATGGAAATAAAGTAGATGATGTATTATTTATATAAAAACATAATTATTTCCCAAATATCATATATATTCATTAATTGAATCTTTATTACCATTCAAGTGAGGGGATAATGAAACAATAATGACGTCACCCGATGGAGATAGTTGTTCATACGTACACACAACGATGTTTTCATTTTTTAAATGATGGATGATAGATATGAAATTTAAATAAAATCTACATTAAAATAAATCAGTAAGGTAAATATACAGATTTAATTATTCTAATACCGTTGTTTAATATTTATAGGAGTTTTAAGAAGAAAGGAACATGGAAAATATAAGTATGAACACATACCTATTCCATTGTTAGTTAACTTTAAATTAAACCTTAAGTCTTCAGAAGTGGTATTTTTGTGAGAACAATACATCTAGATAGAGAAATAAAAATTTGGGAAGGTATTTGGGTAAGATTAGTCAATCTAAGTTTCTCATGAAATGTGGAGAATAGTGGAGATGATGTTCCGTTTTAAAATTTAGGTTGGTGGAAAACATGTACATACTTTAAGAATTATTATATAATATTTTTATTACTCATTTAACGTAGAATAATTTATAATAATGTAAAGACCCGGAATTTTGATGTAATTTTTTTAAAATTTATGGAAATTTTACGAGTCCGTGAAATCTGACAGGGCGTGATTCCGAGGCTCGGAGTGCCCAGAATGATCCGTCGAAGTTTTATTAAGATTAAGTTAAAGCGCATAAGCGGTTTTACAAAAAAATTGGAATAATTCTTATACGGTTACTTTGATCATAAATCCAAGGGCACCATTGCACTTAGGATGGAGGTTTTACCCTAGGCGCGAATTAAGATTAGTCAGTGCGGGCCTCCTGCGAGAAAACCAAAAAATGGCATAATCGTAAATAAAATAATTAAATAAATTATTTTATTTTTAAAATTCATATAACTGACAAATGGTAACTCGGATTAAAAATCCGAGACCACCACTAAACTAGTGAGGGTATTCTTTCTTTAAGAAGGTACTATCTTTGGCCGGTGCGGGCCACCATAGAAAGTTAGTTTTTGGCCGCAAATAAAATAATTAAGTGAAAATTATTTTATTATAAAATTCATAACATCTAAATGGTAACTCAGATTGAAAATCTGACAGTACCGTTGGGTTAGTTGGGGCTTGTTTCACCTAGGAAAAGCCTAACCTCGAACGATGCGGGTCGAGGGCGACTGATATTAATTTTCTGAAATTTTTTTCAGGTACGTTCAGTAAACGCGTGAGCGGCATTTTGTAACTTTTGAACCAGTGCACAGAATTGAAATCAGAGGGCACCATTGATCTCGCAGCTCCGATATTTGTTTAAGAAGACTTCCACCTCAATGACAGTTGGTCGATGGTGGAAGATAGTTTTTGGGTTTTTCGTGGGAATAATAAAATAAAATAAACTCATGTTTTATTTTATTTTTATCTGTTATAACCACCCAAGTAGAAGTTAGAGGCAGGGACCACCAAACCTTAACCTCCCATGAGAGGTTATGGTGGTGGGGCCACCCGAAACTAACCTCCAATGAGAGGTTACGATGTGGGGACCACCTGAGACTAAACCCCCGAATAATGGTGGGAGAGGAAAACCTCTCAACTCCCATCATTAATGAGGGAGAGCCTCTTAATCTCTTCCACCTTTATTGTTCCAATGCAGATGCCACTTAATGGTGTCAACCCTTACCATATTTTAATTGTGCCAACCTTATGAATTAATTAAGTGCATCCAACTTAATTAATTCACCCAATTTGAATTTTTATGACAAGAACTTAATAGATTTTATAATCTATTATTCTTTCCTACCTATTCTTTTGTTGGTAAAGGAGGAAGGATCTTTTGAGAGAAAATATCACACTAACGAAGAACAAAGAACAAATTCTGCCAATGAAGAGTGCCGGTAAGGAGCATCCTTGACTTCTCAGAATCACCTTGTGGAAGCAAATGATGTGGGATGTCTTCGATGACCGACCCTTACTCCTCATCGACGTCAACACGCCGATGCACGAGCTCGGGATTGGAAGTGTGCGGGAGAAGCGACGAACGACGACAACTCCGTCTTCTTCTCAGCGACACTGACAATGCTCAATGTAGGGGTTTTATTTGAATATGATATTATTCATTTAATTATTTCCTTCTAAAATGAAGAATCATTGTGGATAATTTTCCTTGCGGGTTGAGATTTATTTTTGTGAGAAGATGTGTGGTGTTTGATTGATTTTATTTCATCTTATTTTCTTGAAAATTCTTTGAAATTCAAGAAAGAATTGAACTGCTTGTTACCACCCTAAACGCGGAGGGTGCTGGCCAAATCAACATGGCCCGACCCCTCCGTTGTTCTAGTTTGTGATGTTCATCGGAATGGAGACGAGGCGACGAGACGACGAAGGAGACAAAGGAAACTACCATGATACCTGTGGCTTTGCAACCCGCGCTGCTCTCGAGCCGCTCGGGCACACCGGCCGAACCGGCTCCGCCGCCGTGGACTGAAGCACGCCACCTCACCAGCCACACTGCCTCCGCCGGGCGCCCCGCCGCCCCGGCTGCACCGTCCCTCTAGCCACGCCGCCCTCGCCGGCCTCGCTCCTGTGACCCTCATGGTTCCCTCGCGAGCCACGGCCGATCCGGCCTTCACGTGACCCACGTGACCCACGGCTCTGCCGTCCGTGCACCCCGTGCACCCCGTGCGACCCGCACCACCGTTGGCCGAACCGGCCCATTGACCTATGCACGCCTCGTGGCTCCGCCACCTCTGCGCCTCGCAGAGCCCCGGCCAAGTCGGCCATTCGGCCACATCCGCACCACCTCGGCCCCGAGCCGAGCCCCCTCTGGGCCGAACTGCCCATGCGGTGCCCTCTGGGCCAAATCGCCCTTGCTCCGACCTGCGGCCGGTCTGCGTCCGGATGACCGGTCTGCGCTCTTGCAGCCCTCCATGACCCCTCACTGCCTACTGGATTGGGCCTAGTGGGCCGGCCCGTCTAATGGGTCGGGACAGACCCAACGGGTCTGGTCGGGTTGACCCAGATTGGGTCGGTCCGACCGGGTCGGACCAGACCCTGGCCCACTATGACCCTTTACTTTCTTTTGGCCACATCTTTGTCATTAGACGATCATTTGACGAACCTTCAGTGGCACTGGTAATCTTGGAGCATGATGGTCCATTTGAGAATACCCCACTGGAGTTTGGCTATATTTGACATTCGGTCATGTTGGGTCGTGCATGAATCCAACCAGGCCCCTAGGACACAAAGGCTAATAACTCATGGACCGGGCGTCTGATTGACGCACTATCTGTTGAGTTGAGACACCTAGGATGTGGAATACCTTTGGGATACTTCTTCGTGGGACTTCAAGATAGATGGAGTATCGAACAGTAGCTCATGGAGTAGATCTTTCTAGAGACGATCAGACAGAGTGCAGAGACCTAGTAGCTGGCTGAGAGTTGACGACTGTTGACCGATTAACTTGGAGTGACTTGACTAACCTAGTGGGGAGTGCCTGGTTGTGGTGGTAGACCCACAGCGAAGCAGAGCCTTTTTGTGGCGGCAGAACCACGGTACTCGACAGGAGGAGTACCTCTGTAGGCTATTAGGGGGAGCACCTGGTTGTGGGGGAAAACCCACGGTGGGGAGTCAATTGGTGATTCAGCAGACCCACAATACTCGATAGGCGGAGTACCTCAATAGTCCAAGGTTAGTGGGAAGCACCTTGGTGTCATAGCAGGCCCACTGTACTCGACAGAGTAGGAGTTCTCCAGCAGTCGTGGTTTCGACAATGTGAATAAAAATCCCGGTTGGGCTGAGTCAGTAACTTTTGTGTTTTCCTCATGATTGAGATGGATTAATTGATAACTTAGGTATATGTATGGGAAAATACCTATGTGGTGTTATCTATTGATTTCATACTTTGTGGTTTATCCTTGTTGGATTTTGTGAGACCTTGAGGGTCTCGGGGTCCATACTATGTATCGTTATACTTACCCCTGCACGGGCTATGCTCGCACTTTGTTGTGTTGCATGTAGACGATGGACAATGATGACTGAGGCTGAGAGTTCCAGGACTGGACGGTACCCAGAGCTGGACCTTACAACGAGTCGGTACATGGAGGAGACTGACAGACGTGTAGTGTTGAGGAGGCTATCTGTACATACCCTTTAGGTAGGAATCCCATAGGATGACCCATCAACTGTTTTTCCATTCTTCAATTTTACTTGTACATCCATTTCCTTGTACTTTATAGTTGGTCTTGTATTTCTGACCCCATTTAATTTTCAGAACTCTTTTGTTATACAATTTAATTAGTGTTTTGTATCCAGCTGTGTGCTCTGTTTTGTGCCTTTACAAGTTATAAAGGAAATGCCTTCCTAGTTTTAGGGAATTATGCCTTTGGTGTTAGTCGCCAGCCCTTGGCCTGTGGAAGGAGAGCTTGGGGTAGTCAGAGAACGGACCCCAGGGGACGGGTTATGAAAAATTAGTATCAGAGGAGTCGGTTCTACCATAGAACTTAGGAATTTGATCTTTTCTGTGAAGCAATACTGTTAAGTGTAATGAGTGTGGTTTTTAGTTCAGGGAGTCTAGTGTTAGTGCGGCGGCCAACGTATCCATACACTAGGACCCTGACTTCTGATTTTCGACTCAGTGCACGAAAACACTAATTGTGTGTGTGTTTTCAAAAGTTTTCTTTAATTCAGCTCAACTAGGTCAGCTCAATAGGTATAATCTTTTGACCATGTCGCATTTGTTTCTTTTAGGATGCCTCCACGCAAACAGCCAGTCAGAGTTCCAAGAGTTGTATGCAATGACAACCCACAAAGCGACGAGGCTCCAGTGCATGGCCCTTTTACTATGTCGGCACCTTCGGGTGGTGTACCGGCATCACTACCACCCATTGGGAAGCACATACAACCAGCCACACTGGTGGATGGTGCACGCCGACTAAGAGCCTTGCATGAGTTCCATTAGCAGAGGCCTCTGAGGTTTTGAGACGAGACAGATTCCCATGCAGCTGAGGGATGGATGGAGGCGATTCCTAGAGTTTTCCGTATAGTTGAGACACCAGTAGAGCAGGCAGTGATCTTAGATGCTAGTGTTTTTCATTGAGTGACCATGAGGATGTTCTACTTAGTGATGAGGCTTCGGTACGTGGACCGTTTCCTGAGATAGTACCTTCGGGTAGTGTTCCAACAATATCACTACCCATTGGTCAACAGTTACAACCAGCAATACCGGTAGAGGACACATGTAGGATTAGTTCCTTAAATGTGTTTCAGCATCAGATACCTCTTAGGTTCTGAGGCAAGCCCAACTCCCAGGTGGCCGAGTACTAGCTCGAGGAGGTGGCTGATAGTTCTTTAGAACTTCTATAGCTTCGGCAGGACTACTTGTCGGTAGCAGATTATTCATTAAGGCATACCGATATTTCTTGGTAATCAATGAATACGATATGATCAGTACTATAGGGCTCGAACTTCCGAGTGAGGTATGTTTAAAGGACATCTGAGTCATCCCTATTCCTCTATGGATTCCTACTTATGCTAGGGTTATAGAGAGATCCTTTGTGATTGAATGCTCTTTGGATGAGCAGATAAAACCAGTGAATGTTAGCAGTGGGAAAGTAGGGAACTGGTGCCAGTCTTAAAGACTTGGGTGTGTAAAATGTTCTTGGAAGAGGATCTGCTAGGGAGAGATGAATCTGCAGGGCAGTAGATGTTGAAGCAGAGCATGGAGAGTAGCATGTGGTGTTTTACTTTTCGACATTTTACAACCACCCCCTTTTTTGGACCCCGCCAGGCTTAGGGAGCTGGAGTAAATGGGGAGAGAGTTGTTGCATGTGGTCCAGGAATGCGACCCATAGGCTCTAGAAATGATTCGAGGTATGATCAATGTCTAATACTAGCTGTCTTATCAATAGACATAGGTACCAATCATTCCTTCCTTCCATGAATCTTGTCCAGGACCTAGAGTTTCCGGTTAAACCATTGACTTGACCCTCACGTATGGATACACCTTTGGGAGGAGACTTAATAATCACACTTATGTCGATGGTGTGATCTGACCCTTGAGGAGAGAGTTTCGGTTGGAACCTCTTGGAGGAAGCGTCAAGGCCTTATGTCGTTAGTCTGGGTTTGGACTGGACATCCACAGTTCACACTTAGATTAACTGTATTAGGAAAAGAGGTTGTGGTTTATCTACAACGTTGGGATCTTGTTTTCCTTGGTAGGTGAAAAAGGAAACCCAGGAAGCACATGATAAACTCATGCATAGGAGGGCACATCCAATCACTCATGAGTCGGAAAACCACACCCTCATAGCAGTAGAAGTTGAATTTGAGATAATCTATACTCCTGGGAAGGGGAACATGGTTGCAGACACACTCAGCAGGAGGTCTGGCCTGTATCTGCTGGGTGAGGTGATAGAGCAGCTAGCCACTTTGAAAATATCCTTCGTGGATCGAGAAGGAGCATCTTTTCTTCATTCTCTTACAGTCACTCCCCCACTCCTTCAACGAGTCAGGGAGGCACAACATGGGGATGCTGACTGCGAGACACGACGTGCTCAGATATCCACAGGACAGGCACCTGATGGATTTTCTAAATGTGGGGAGCACATTATCATCTTCATAGGACGTATCATGGTACTGGTGTCACTTCAGGAGGAAGTGTTGAGGGAGTTCCACACATCCCCTCTAGCGGTACATCCAGGAGTGGCGAAGATGTACTAGGATCTCCGACGACAGCCCCAGTGGCTGGGAATGAAGTAAACAGTTGCAGAGTTTGTCTCTTGGTGCCTCACTTGTCAGCAAGTGAAGGCAGAGAATCAGGTACCAATATTCATCGTTAAAACTTTAGATGTCCCAAAGTGGAAGTGGGATGGGATATCCATGGACTTCGTGATGGGACTTCCACGTACATCCAAGGGATATGACTCTATTTGGGTGATCATCAATCGACTCACCGAGTCGGATCACTTCCTACTGATCAGAGAGCAAGGTTCAGTAGAAAGCATGAGATGCCTATATGTTTAGGAGATTGTGGGGATACATGGATTAACATCGACGATTGTCTTCGATCGTGATGCACATTTTACTTCCTTTATATGGAAGGGGTTGTAGGAGGATTTCGGGACACAGCTTCATCTGAGCACCGCCTTTCATCCATAGACGGATGGCCAGACTGAGCGGACCATTCAGACCCTCGAGGGCATGCTATGTAAAGACCCGTATCTTGACGTACATGGACATTACATTACTTTTGCGGAATACTTAGTACATAAAAAAAACACACACACAAGGATCGTAATAGTTTAGTGTCTTTGGCAACTCGGAACGTAATCTTCTAAACGTGGTGAAAGATCTTCAACATCTCCCATAAAGATCTTTTTTTTACCTAAAACCTTTCTTTATATCCTGGGGAAAAGAAAACATAAAAGGGTGAGCTCAAATGCTCAGTAAGGGTAAACAAAAGAAATATCAATCACATCATATACATAAGAACATAGCTTTTGGAAATCTTAACCTGCAAAAGAGCTCATAATATCATAACGTGGGATAAATCATAGAAGTGAAAATGAAATCATAACTTAAAACATTACTCATTGTGGCATACACACATAATCATAGAGAATCATTTCTTGTTAGTCAAGACTCATTGCCAAGACTATCTTAGTGGACAAAGTCCCTTTCTGAATCGAGTAATCCTCGTTTCAGTCCTGTTTCACTGAACCGGTATAACCTACCATTCCAGCCATGTCTATCTCATGAGATATAAAATCTTTACCCAATGCATTGGAGGGAGATATAGGTCCCACCCATCTTATAATGAATCCTTTCTTATGTGTGCCACATAATCATAAAACATACATCATCGCATAACACATGTAACAAAAATGGGATTCTTGAAACATCATGACATCATAAAATCATATAAGGAAAATGAATTCATAAAAATAATTCCCTCACAACATAATCAAATCAATGTAATTAAAGGGATAAAAACAGAACCCTTTATTATCTTAGATGGAAAATAATTTTGATAAAACACTTGAATTGAATTCTTGAGGAAAATATCCTTTCTTCTTCAAAATCAATTTCTTTTCACAAAACATCATGCAATTTTAAAAGAAAGAGATTTTATTGGAAATAGTCATGAAATATTTTAGAGGAAGCTTCATGAAAATAAGGCTTTATAAAACAGTATAAATCCGTTCGTGCCGTATAAGTTAAAAAAAACATTCTTCGTACTTTTGTCGGAAAAGTCAAAAATTACCTCGTATAAAAAAACGACAAAAGATTCCTTTCATATCTTTTACTAAAAACTCATCGAAGGGTAAAATTGGATTTAAACAATTGTAGGTGGATGGAAATAATATTACATATTGAAGAAACATGGATGTGGATGATAAAATACACCCCAGTAAATACTTACGAATAAACAATCTCGGATAAAAATGAGATTGTGATATTTCCCTTACCTTAGGTCCGACTTGCTTTGTAAGTGTCCGAACCTCCTGTATAATGATTTAAATCATGTTATTGACTTATTACAGAATCATATTCATTGTTATGATATCATATATGGTTCACTTATGACATTATATTACCCGTTCTTTTGTAAATTCCATGTTAAAGAAGCGTTTTGGGTAAAATCGTTTCATTTATCGTAGGTGTTTTGACTTGTTGTTCTTGACATCATTATTACTTATATCATGATTTACTTACTTCCAGAATATAAAATATGATTTATATATCATATATATTCAGTATATATATATATATAATAGGTAGATAAATAAAATGAAAAACACCGTTCATGGAGACGGTAGTCCGTACGTACGCATGAACGTTGTTTTCCTTTCCTTATTGTCTTGAAATGGAAGTAAGTAGATGACATACATATGTATATATATACATAAATCCAGTAGCTTTATAATGTCATATATTTCATTATTATTTCTTATATATACTTTATAATCATTCTTAAATGGTTAATATGGAGAATGAATCTCATCGCGTCGTGGAGACGGTAGTCCGTACGTACGCACGAGCGATGATATCATTTCTATAAATATTGAATTGAATTGGAGTGGATTATACAATATATCAGAATCAATATGATTTTGTAATAACTATGTATAGTTATTCTTTACACCATTATACCCATCCATGTAAGGTGGTGGTGGAAAATAGATTACACCACGGCGTGGAGACGGTATTCCGTACGTACGCATGCGCGGTGATTTCTTTTTCCGTAGGATGGATAGATAGTGAAATAGGGTTGTTTCATACTTATAATAACATATCAGTATATGAGTGATACTGATGTTATTACTTCATAATGAAACAACCTAAGAAGAAGAAGTGGAAGAAGAAATAAAGATGAAAGAATTGGTAATGGTAATTACCTCTTCTTTGAAGTGCCTCTTTGAGACCTCCTCTTAGGGCACTAAAATTGGTCTTTGAGGAGACCAGAACCTCTAGGATGTTTCTAGTGAAGTGTAGAGGAGAAATTGGCAGGGGTTGGCCGAGCTTGAGTGCTCAAATTGGTGTGAGGAGGAGGGGGAGGAGGTGTCCTTTTATAGGGGAGGAGAGGGGCACCTTAGGAATATCTCAAAATATTATTTTATATTAAAGTCAAAATCGGTTTATAATGGTTCAAAAGGGTCTTATTTCGAAGCTAAAGTGGGGATGGGTCGAAATCCTATCAACCAATAGGATTTAGACAAGTTTAGGGTATTATTTTAACCTTATCAATTAGATTTAACTCTAAGTTAAATAATTTAACTTTTACCGTGTCTTTTTGTTTTATTTCACTATATGGTTAATAAACTTACTATAACATGCCAAACGAACCCCAAATTGTATATTATTAATACATATATCCTTATCTAAGTCATTTGGCCGAACCTTAGATTTTTAGGAATAAAATAACAATTAATAATATAATATTTGATTTAAAAACTATTTTGTGTCAATTTTGACACTATTTGATATATGATTTTTGTGAAAGTCATAACAGAATTATATGTTCGAACCAAGTTGATTACATCAACACTAATATATCATATTAACCTAGAAAATTAGTGGAATTCATAAAAAGTCTTAAATTACATTTATTTTGGTATTTATATTATCAATTATGTCAATATTTCATTAATAAGATAATTACTGCATCATCTTTGTCTCATAAATAAATTATATTATATGATGTCTAAAAATTACAAATAAAATACCATCATGTAGGAAATCTTTTTATCTTTCTAATGAATATTTATAGTCGAATTTATCTTATGTATAACCCCATATTAAAAATGATTTACTTATTAAACTTTGATTTTAACTATTTTAACCCTTCTTTAAATAAATTAATAATAAATGTCCTAATCTAATCCAAGTGGGCCTAAATGGTCATATTTTACTCCTAAGTTTGTTTTTGGTCGAATTACACTTGTCCAATAGAATTAGTACATGTGTTAGGGTAATGTTAATATCATATTTACCCTTAGTTACCCTATTTACTATTAACCGTGGTAAAAAAAGTAAAAAGTTACTATTCACCAAAAAATTATTTTCATCTCATTGAACCACATTTTAGTCCTTGATATTAACCGTGTCTCTCGGATTTTCGAAATTCCATTCACAGAAGCGGTAAAATTAAGTTTTATTCAAAATTCAGTTTTTAACCTTCCACTTAGTAGTTTCACTATTCATCAAAAATTGATGTTTTTCAGAACAATGCCAAAATTTCATCCCAAGCTATATTTCATATTCCGAATTCAAAAATGAAGTCTATTTTACCAATTTCATAACATAAAAGTTGCATTAATTAATTTTATAATTAAATCCCGCTGTTAAAACAAATAGCGTGTTTTTAAGAAACAATATCTATCAAAAGATTGACACTTGTTTATGTCTAGTTTAAATGTGAAATTACATCCAATGACCAACATTGTATTAAATTGTAAAAATATATTCTAAATATACTTTAAAACCACTCAAATTAATGATTTATCACTATTAATTATTTCGATTAAAAAAGTTGTTTTTAATTATAATTTAGTAATTTTCACTATTCATCAGAATATGAAAGTTATCCGAAAAGTACCAAAATTTCACCTTAGGCTAAATTCGATACTCCGAATCCAAAAATGAAGTCTATTTTGAGAGTTAAAATTTCTAAAATTTAAAAAGTGGTAATTACTATTCATAACGGCTAGTTTTAATAATATTTTAATAGCATATCATTGTTTCGTGAAACTCAGGATTACGTACCACACACGCTATCGAGGAAGGTTGCGATTGCGTGTAATGCAAGGCAAGTCAAGGATGCGTGTTGTGCAAGCTCCTTTTGGTGTAGCGTATAACACAAGACATTAGTAAAATAAAAAAGAATATTTTTCATAAAATCTCGGGCTGTTACATTCTACCCCCCTTAAAATGAATTTTGCCCTCGAAATTCGTCGGGGTTATAAATGGTTTACTATTAGAAAGTTTCTTTAATAGAAACCCACATCGTAAAAAGGAATACCAAAACTTGGCTTTAAAAACTAAAGTATGAAATGTAACGATTACCCAAATAAACTAATCACTGGGTTTCCACATAGGTGAAAATATGGATATGGAAGAGAAATCTAACCATCATGTTCTGATGGAGAGTGGTAGAGAACATGGCTATGGAAAAGCCAGTAATCACAAATCCATAAATTTGTGACGATCTAAGGTACCATCTGATTCATCAGGTATAAGATCACTAGGACAACATTTTTGGTTTTCAAGATCATTTCCCTAAAGTTGAAAATTTGAATTAGAATAAATACTTACTTTATTTTGGTACAATCTCACTTTTGTTCGTGCCTTGAACAATTTCTACTTCATCTCTTAAATGAAGTTGAATTTGTTATTTGTGAAGTGTTAGAAGATCATGTGATAGAATGACTGTTCATTCCATCTGTCTCAAACAAAAGGTTAGCAAAAGTTATTAAATATACATAAGTCATTCTATAGTGAGATTAATCATATATGGTTCCTAAAATGGACTTATACTTCATATATCATACTGCTTAATATAATAAAACTAGTTTCTACTAAACAGGGACTTCCTGTAGGTCAGTGGTAGGCGATAAAGGCCAGTCGCACTTCGGTTGTGGGTTCGATTCCTACAGCCTTGTCCGAAGCGATGGGTTGTCGCCCGTCCTGCAGGTTGTCCTTTTTCCAAAACTATATTACTATAACATCCCATCAATAATATCGAATATCTTCTATCCTTAAACAATACTAACTTATGTCCAACATAATCCAGTCTAATCTTTAGGCTTATACATAATACTGCAGTCCACTCTCATAATATAGTGACATCGATTACCAGAGATTTAATACTGTCGTTGATCCCCACATATCATAAGATATGTCTTGTTGGTCACATTCCAAACATTCAAAGTCCTTAATCGTGTATTCTCTTGAATACCTTAGTGAAAACATGAGTGCAGTTAAAAGTTAACACTTTCCACATACCAAAATCCTCAAAATTCTATATACTCAAACCATGATATCACTTAGTCCTTATATCAATCATGAGCTCATGAATACTATCAAACATTTAATTTTCTCCTTATCCCTTCATTATGCGCATATCATCTACATTCCAAAATTATCTGGATAACCTTTCATGGATACTGGTAACATTAATCATACACTTTCAAAACACAAGGAAAGACAATAGTGTAACAATCCATAGATGTCTCTTTATTCCAAAATTACACATGATAAACATGTAATCATTCCACTACATTCTCAAACCATTGACCGAGCTTCAAAAATTCTTTCATCTCACATATCATTTGTAGTCTCTTCATCATCATCCATATAAATACTACCCATATGACCATACTGATTCTCTTCATGAGTCTTTCCCTTAGGGCATTTGTTTGCATAATGCCCATACATTCCACATTTAAAACACTTAACCATTTTTGATGTCGTAGCAATACCATTATCCTCATCCATGGTGTTAACCGACCCTTTTCCTTTGCACTTACTTGCTTTATGTCCTTCTTTTCCACACCCAAAGCATCTTCCAGTTCCCTTGAAACATTCTCCTTGATGCCTCTTCCCACATGATTTACATAGGGGAAATTGAACTTTCTTTCCTCTATGATCATCATGGAACTCCATCTTTCTCTTATTAGTCGAGTCAGGAAACTTACCAAATTTTACTTTATTGATCATGTTGTGAGATTGCTGATTCGGCATAATAATGATGTTTGGACATCCAAATCCCATTTCATTTGGTTGCTCATGAAGAATATCATTCCATTGTCCACCATATCCTCCATTATTGTGAATCATCTTGTTTCCAGCCATTTTCTAAAACCCCAACAGAATAGTGTTAGATGAAAAAATCGTAATAAAGGGGGAGTAACTTAAATATCTATCATCTTTGGTTTAATCTAATATCGTTACCATAGTTCTAGAACTATATCCTATACGTATACTTATCCTTAGGGGCATCCCTAGACATACCTTAGAAATATCTCTAGGGATCTCACTAACGTTTTCGCATCCTAGTTTCCAAAGGTTGACTAAACCTTTCCTCTAATACCAACTGTAAAGACCCGTATCTTGACGTACATGGACATTACATTACTTTTGCGGAATACTTAGTACATAACAAAAACACACACACAAGGATCGTAATAGTTTAGTGTCTTTGGCAACTCGGAACGTAATCTTCTAAACGTGGTGAAAGATCTTCAACATCTCCCATAAAGATCTTTTTTTTACCTAAAACCTTTCTTTATATCCTGGGGAAAAGAAAACATAAAAGGGTGAGCTCAAATGCTCAGTAAGGGTAAACAAAAGAAATGTCAATCACATCATATACATAAGAACATAGCTTTTGGAAATCTTAACCTGCAAAAGAGCTCATAATATCATAACGTGGGATAAATCATAGAAGTGAAAATGAAATAATAACTTAAAACATTACTCATTGTGGCATACACACATAATCATAGAGAATCATTTCTTGTTAGTCAAGACTCATTGCCAAGACTATCTTAGTGGACAAAGTCCCTTTCTGAATCGAGTAATCCTCGTTTCAGTCCTGTTTCACTGAACTGGTATAACCTACCATTCCAGCCATGTCTATCTCATGAGATATAAAATCTTTACCCAATGCATTGGAGGGAGATATAGGTCCCACCCATCTTATAATGAATCCTTTCTTATGTGTGCCACATAATCATAAAACATACATCATCGCATAACACATGTAACAAAAATGGGATTCTTGAAACATCATGACATCATAAAATCATATAAGGCAAATGACTTCATAAAAATAATTCCCTCACAACATAATCAAATCAATGTAATTAAAGGGATAAAAACAGAACCCTTTATTATCTTAGATGGAAAATAATTTTGATAAAACACTTGAATTGAATTCTTGAGGAAAATATCCTTTCTTCTTCAAAATCAATTTCTTTTCACAAAACATCATGCAATTTTAAAAGAAAGAGATTTTATTGGAAATAGTCATGAAATATTTTAGAGGAAGCTTCATGAAAATAAGGCTTTATAAAACAGTATAAATCCGTTCGTGCCGTATAAGTTAAAAAAAACATTCTTCGTACTTTTGTCGGAAAAGTCAAAAAGTACCTCGTATAAAAAAACGACAAAAGATTCCTTTCATATCTTTTACTAAAAACTCACCGAAGGGTAAAATTGGATTTAAACAATTGTAGGTGGATGGAAATAATATTACATATTGAAGAAACATGGATGTGGATGATAAAATACACCCTAGTAAATACTTACGAATAAACAATCTCGGATAAAAATGAGATTGTGATATTTCCCTTACCTTAGGTCCGACTTGCTTTGTAAGTGTACGAACCTCCTGTATAATGATTTAAATCATGTTATTGACTTATTACAGAATCATATTCATTGTTATGATATCATATATGGTTCACTTATGACATTATATTACCCGTTCTTTTGTAAATTCCATGTTAAAGAAGCGTTTTGGGTAAAATCGTTTCATTTATCGTAGGTGTTTTGACTTGTTGTTCTTGACATCATTATTACTTATATCATGATTTACTTACTTCCAGAATATAAAATATGATTTATATATCATATATATTCAGTATATATATATATATAATAGGTAGATAAATAAAATGAAAAACACCGTTCATGGAGACGGTAGTCCGTACGTACGCATGAACGTTGTTTTCCTTTCCTTATTGTCTTGAAATGGAAGTAAGTAGATGAAATACATATGTATATATATACATAAATCCAGTAGCTTTATAATGTCATATATTTCATTATTATTTCTTATATATACTTTATAATCATTCTTAAATGGTTAATATGGAGAATGAATCTCATCGCGTCGTGGAGACGGTAGTCCGTACGTACGCACGAGCGATGATATCATTTCTATAAATATTGAATTGAATTGGAGTGGATTATACAATATATCAGAATCAATATGATGTTGTAATAACTATGTATAGTTATTCTTTACACCATTATACCCATCCATGTAAGGTGGTGGTGGAAAATAGATTACACCACGGCGTGGAGACGGTATTCCGTACGTACGCACGCGCGGTGATTTCTTTTTCCGTAGGATGGATAGATGGTGAAATAGGGTTGTTTCATACTTATAATAACATATCAGTATATGAGTGATACTGATGTTATTACTTCATAATGAAACAACCTAAGAAGAAGAATTGGAAGAAGAAATAAAGATGAAAGAATTGGAAATGGTAATTACCTCTTCTTTGAAGTGCCTCTTTGAGACCTCCTCTTAGGGCACTAAAATTGGTCTTTGAGGAGACCAGAACCTCTAGGATGTTTCTAGTGAAGTGGAGAGGAGAAATTGTCAGGGGTTGGCCGAGCTTGAGTGCTCAAATTGGTGTGAGGAGGAGGGGGAGGAGGTGTCCTTTTATAGGGGAGGAGAGGGGCACCTTAGGAATATCTCAAAATATTATTTTATATTAAAGTCAAAATCGGTTTATAATGGTTCCAAAGGGTCTTATTTCGAAGCTAAAGTGGGGATGGGTCGAAATCCTATCAACCAATAGGATTTAGACAAGTTTAGGGTATTATTTTAACCTTATCAATTAGATTTAACTCTAAGTTAAATAATTTAACTTTTACCGTGTCTTTTTGTTTTCTTTCACTATATGGTTAATAAACTCACTATAACATGCCAAACGAACCCCAAATTGTATATTATTAATACATATATCCTTAGCTAAGTCATTTGGCCGAACCTTAGATTTTTAGGAATAAAATAACAATTAATAATATAATATTTTATTTAAAAACTATTTTGTGTCAATTTTGACACTATTTGATATATGATTTATGTGAAAGTCATAACAGAATTATATGTTCGAAACAAGTTGATTAAATCAACACTAATATATCATAGTAACCTAGAAAATTAGTGGAATTCATAAAAAGTCTTAAATTACATTTATTTTGGTATTTATATTATCAATTATGTCAATATTTCATTAATAAGATAATTACTGCATCATCTTTGTCTCATAAATAAATTATATTATTTGATGTCTAAAAATTACAAATAAAATACCATCATGTAGGAAATCTTTTTATCTTTCTAATGAATATTTATAGTCGAATTTATCTTATGTATAACCCCATATTAAAAATGATTTACTTATTAAACTTTGATTTTAACTATTTTAACCATTCTTTAAATAAATTAATAATAAATGTCCTAATCTAATCCAAGTGGGCCTAAATGGTCATATTTTATTCCTAAGTTTGTTTTTGGTCGAATTACACTTGTCCAATAGAATTAGGACATGTGTTAGGGTAATGTTAATATCATATTTACCCTTAGTTACCCTATTTACTATTAACTGTGGTAAAAAAAGTAAAAAGTTACTATTCACCAAAAAATTATTTTTATCTCATTGAAACACATTTTAGTCCTTGATATTAACCGTTTCTCTCGGATTTTCGAAATTCCATTCACAGAAGCGGTAAAATTAAGTTTTATTCAAAATTCAGTTTTTAACCTACCACTTAGTAGTTTCACTATTCATCAAAAATTGATGTTTTTCAGAACAATGCCAAAATTTCATCCCAAGCTATATTTCATATTCCGAATTCAAAAATGAAGTCTATTTTACCGAATTCATAACATAAAAGTTGCATTAATTAATTTTATAATTAAATCCCGTTGTTAAAACAAATAGCGTGTTTTTAAGAAACAATATCTATCAAAAGATTGACACTTGTTTATGTCTAGTTTAAATGTGAAATTACATCCAATGACCAACATTGTATTAAATTGTAAAAATATATTCTAAATATACTTTAAAACCACTCAAATTAATGATTTATCACTATTAATTATTTCGATTAAAAAAGTTGTTTTTAATTATAATTTAGTAATTTTCACTATTCATCAGAATATGAAAGTTATCCGAAAAGTACCAAAATTTCACCTAAGGCTAAATTCGATACTCCGAATCCAAAAATGAAGTCTATTTTGAGAGTTAAAATTTCAAAAATTTAAAAAGTGGTTATTACTATTCATAACGGCTAGTTTTAATAATATTTTAATAGCATATCATTGTTTCGTGAAACTCAGGATTACGTACCACACACGCTATCGAGGAAGGTTGCGATTGCGTGTAATGCAAGGCAAGTCAAGGATGCATGTTGTGCAAGCTCCTTTTGGTGTAGCGTATAACACAAGACATTAGTAAAATAAAAAAGAATATTTTTCATAAAATCTCGGGCTGTTACATGCTACGTGCTTGCATCCTCAACTACAGTCATAGCTGGGAGGATCACTTACCTTTGGTTGAGTTTGCCTACAACAAAATCTATCACTCCACCATAGGGATGTCACCTATTGAGGCATTATACGGGGGACCTTGCATATCACTTTTGTGCTGGACTGACCCAAGGCAGTCGGTAGTCAGGGGACCAGAGATGGTACGGGCTACCACAGAGAAGGATCAGATCATCCTGGAGTGGATAGGGACTACACAGAGCAGGCAGAAGTCATATGCTGAGAGGAGATAGAGACCTCTGGAGTTCGAGGATGGTGACCACGTCTTTTTACGGGTCTCACCTCAACGAGGTTTGCGGAGATTTGGGCGAGGTGGCAAGTTATCTTCAAGGTTAATCAGATCTTTTCCGTTCCTCAACATAGTTGGTGAGGTGGATTACTGCTTAGCTCTTCCAAATCAGTTTTACCAGGTGAACAACGTCTTCTAAGTATTCTAGCTGAGGAGATACTTGGACAACCCTTCTCACATCATCGACCATGGAGAGATGGATGTCGATGATGGGGTGACTATTACGGAGGTTCCAGCAGAGATTGAGGATCGAAAGGAGCAGGTCCTTTGTGGACAGTTGATACCTCTGGTGCGCATTTGTTGGAATCACAGGAACCTCCAAGAGACCACATGGGAGAAGGAGGCTCAGATGTGTTTTCTGTACCCCCACTTGTTCCATTAGTTTGAGTTGTGGATTATAAGGATGTAGAGACCTGATGTGGGGAGAATGTAAAGACCCATAATTTCCATATAATTTTTTTTAAATTTATGGGAATTTTACGAGTTCGTTAAATCTGACGGCACCTGATTCGGAGGCCCGGAGTGCCCATAATGATCTGTCGAAGTTTTATTAAGCTTAAGTTAACGCGAGTAAGCAGTTTTCCTGAAAAGTGGAATAACACTGAAATGGTTACTTGGATTAGAAATATTGGGGAACTATTGCACTCAGGATGGTGGGTTTACCCTACCCGCAACTTAAGATTTTTCGGCGTTGGCCTCCTGTGAGAAAACCCAAAAATGGCATAATCGTAAATAAAATAATAAAATAAATTATTTTATTTTTCAAATTCTTATATCTCACAAACAGTAACTTGGATTAAAAATCTGAGACCATCGTGGAACTCGTGATTGTATTACTTCTTTAATAAGATACTAACTTTGGATGTCACGTGCCACCAGAAAATGTTAGTTTTTGGCTGCAAATAAAATAATTAAGTGACAATTATTTTATTTTAAAATTCATAACTTCTAAACCGTAACTCGGATTCAAAATTCAGGAGTACCGTTGGGTGTTTTGGGGTGTGTTTCACCTAGGAAGATCCTAACCTCGACCAGTGTGGGTCGATGGTGATTGATATTAATTTTCTGAACTTTTTTAGGTATGTTTAGTAAACGCGCGAGTGACGTTTTGTAACATTTTAACCGGTGCTTGGAATTGAAATTTGAGGGCTCTGTTGATCTCACATCGCTGGTATTCGCTTAAGAAGACTTTCACCTTGATGGTAGTTGGTCGAGGGCGGATGATAGATTTTGTGTTTTTCGTTGGAATAATAAAATAAAATAAAATAAAGTCAAGTTTTATTTTATTTTTAAATGTTATAACCACCCAAGTAGAAGTTTGAGGTGGAGACCACCAAACCTTAACCTCCCATTAGAGGTTATGGTGGTGGGGCCCAGCTAAAACTAACCTCCCATGAGAGGTTATGATGTGGGGACCACCCAGGAATAAACCCCCTAATAATAGTGGGAGGGGAAAACCTCTCAAATCCCCTCTTTAATGAGCGAGAGCCTCTTGACCTCCTCCATATTTATTGTGCCAACACACATGCCACTTAATGGTGTGAACCCTTCCCCTATTTTAATTGTGCCAGCCTCATGAATTAATTAAGTGGAGACAACTTAATTAATTCACCCAATTTTAATTTTTATGCCAACGACTTAATAGATTTTATAATCTATTTTTTTAAAGGATGGGGACAAAGCCTTATTTTTATTATTAAATCAAAGCAAAGAACTCTTTTAACTGGGTAGAGGGAAACCCATTACATAGCCTGAGTTCCCAGTGGGCTTGTATCCCAATACATAGCCCGTAGGCCCGATAGATTTTATAATATATTATTCTTGGCTTCCTATTCTTTTGTTGGGAAAGGAGGAAGGAGCTTTGGAGAGAAAATCTCTCACCAACGAAGAACGCGTTCTTCCAATGAATAATGCCGACAAGGAGCATCTTCTACTTCTCAGAAGCACCTTGTGGAAGAACCCGACGTGGGACGTCTTCGAAGACCAACCCTCCCTCCTCATCATCATCAACCAGACGACGCACGACCTTGAGATTGGAAGTGTGTGACAGACGTGAAGAATGAAAAGAACTCTGTCTTCTTCCCCGCGACTCCGACAACAATCATGGTTGGGGTTTTATTTGAATATGATATTATTTCAATAATTCATTCCTTCTAAAAAAAGAATCCTTGTGTATGATCTTCCTTGTGGGTTGGGATTTATTTTTTCGGGAAGATGTGGGGTGTTTGTTTGATTTTCTTTCATCTTCTTTTCTTGATAATTATTTAAAATTCAAGAAATAATTGAACCAATTTCTACCACACTAAACGCGGAGGGTGGGGGCCAAATCAACATGGCCCGACACCTCCACTGTTCTTGTTTGTGATGTTTGCCGGAATGGTGACGAGGCGACGAGATGACGACGACAAAGAAGAAAACGACCGCGCTACCCATGGCCTCTGCAACCCGTGCCGCCCCGGCATCACTTCGGCACCCTGGTCTAACCGGCTCCACCACCCCGAGCCGAACAATGCCGCCTCGCCGGCCACACCGCCCACACCAGTTGCACCGTCTCACTGGTCGTGCCACCCTCGCAAGCCATTCCACCCACGCCGGCCACACTCCCGTGCTCCTTGTGGTGCCCTCTCGAGCCACGACCAAGCCGTCCTCCGCGCGCCCCATGCTCCGCACGGCTCTGCCATCCACGCAGCCCGCGCGCCCTGCGCCGCCGTGGGCTGAACCAGCCTACCAGCCTCCATACATCCCGCGACTCCACCGCCTGCGCGCCCCGTGGCGCCCCGGCCTAGCCGGCTCCCCAGCCTCGACCGTGCCACCCTGGACCTGGGTCGAGCCCCATCCGGGTCGAACCACCCATGTGGTGCCCTCTAGGCCAAACCGCCCTTGCGCCGACCCGTGGCCAGTCCGTGCCCTCGTGACCGGTCTACGCTCTCGCGGCCTGCTGAGCAGGCCTCAGCGGGCCGGGCCGAACCTAACAGCTTGCCCAACCTAATGGGCCGGACCAGACCCAATGGGTCCAGCCGGGTCAACCCAAACTGGGTCGGCCCGACTGGGTCAGACCGACCCCTGGCCCACTACAACCCTTTACATTCTGTTGGCCATATCTTTGGCACCGGACGTCCGTTTGACGAACCTCCAGTGGCGCTGGTAATATTGGAGCTTGACGGTATTTTTGTGAATACCCCACTAGAGTTTGGGGTATATTTGAGATACAGTCAGGTTGGGTCGTCCAGAGATCCAACCGGGCCCCTGGGACAAAAAGGCTAAAAACTCACAGACCGAGCATCCGATTGACGCACTGTCTGTTGTGTTGAGATCTCTGTGACATGGAAAACCTTTGGGATACTTCTTCATGGGACTTCGTGATAGTTGTAGTATCGTCCAATAGCTCATGCATTGGATCCTTCTAAAGATGAGTAGACAGAGTGTGGAGACCTAGTAGCTGGCTGAGACTTGACGACTGCTGATCGATTGACTCAGAGTGGCTCGACTAGCCCAGTGGGGAGTGCCTGGTTGTGGCGGCAGACCAACGGTGGAGGAGCGCCTGGTTGTGGCAGCAGACCCACGGTGGGGAGCACCTTGGTGATTCAGTAGAACCACGATAATCGACAAGAGGATTAACTCAGCAGTACGAGGTTAGTGGGAAGCGCCTTGGTGTCACGACAGGCCCACTATACTCGATAGAGGAGGATTTCTCCAGCAGCCATGGTTTTTACAATGTGAATAAAAATCATTGTTGAGATGAGTCAGCAACTTTTGTGTTTTCCTCATGATCGAGATGGATTATTTGATAACTTAGGTATATATATGTGCATATACTTAAGTGGGGTTATCTATTGATTTCGTACTTTGTGGTTTATCCTTGTTGGATTTTATGAGACCTTGAGGGTCTCGAGGTTCCTACTGAGTGTCGTTATACTCACACCTTCATGGGCTATTCCCGCACATCGTTGTGTTGGATGCAGACAATGAACATCGCTGACTGATGCTGAGTACCAAGACTGGACGATACCCGGAGCTGGACCTTACGAGGAGTCGGTACACGGAGGAGACTGACAGACGTGGAGTGCTGAGGAGGCTATCTAAACCTACCCTTCAGGTAGGAATCCCAGAGGATGACCCAACAACTGTTTTTCCTTTCTTCAGTTGTACTTGTACCTCCAGTTCCTTGTACTTTATAGTTGGACTTGTATTTCCGGCACCTTTTACTTTTCAACACTATTTTCTTATATAGTTTACCTAGTGTTTTGTATCCAGCTATGTGCTTTGTTGTGTGCATTTACAGGTTATAAAGGAAATTCTTTCCCAGTTTTAGGGAATTACACCTTTGGTGTTAATCACTAGCCCCTGGCCTATGGAAGGCGGGCTTGGGGCAGTCACGCCACAGACCCTGGGGGACAGATCGTGACAAATAAATTAAAATATAAGGATTTTAGGGTCGAAATACATCCATCCAATAATATTTAGGTTGGTGTTTTGTGTTATCTTGACACTTTATCCTTTTATTTTTAACTCTTTTAACTCATTTTACCCTAAATCTTGGTGATACATATTTACCGTGGTCATTATTTATTATATAAAAAAATTTTGTTTAACTTATTACCTAGTACTAATTTTGATGATTCCAAATACGAAATATATTTTACAATATTCATTTTCCATATGTGGTAAAAAAATATTTTTATATAAATCGACATCAAATATTCACACTTTAAGAATAAAAATGATTTTATAGAAAAATATGGTATAATGACGATTCCCACATAATTAATGAAATTGTTTCAATTAAAAAGATAATTATTTGACTTTAAAAGAAAACTGAATTTTAATGAAATCCTGTGAATACATTATTAAAAGAGAATAATCAAAAATAATTTTTATTTGAATAAAATAATTACATAGATTAAAAAAATGTAAAAAATTGATTTCTAAGATTAATATTATATTTTAGAATTCATTAAATTACATATAATATATATATATTTTCAATAAAAATGTTTTAATAAACATTGAAGTTACTGTTATATTATGATAATATTATAAAAATAAAAGTATTTATGAAATTTGTATTTTCTATATTCACCCAAAAAGAAACTATTTTTGAAAGATCCAAAAAATAACCCTAATATAATTTTTATATTATGGAATAAAAAATTATGTTCAATTTATCATATAAAATTTATACAAGTTGATGAAAACAATGTTAATATCTGTAAAGAAAACACGTTAAAACCAATTTTCAAAAAAAATTATTTTTAAAGTATTAAATGAGTTTATTTTAATTATAATGCTCAGTAAAAATAATTAAATTATTTCATTGATTATATTATCCATAATTTTCATCCAAATAATTATTTAATTGTGATTAATTTAATTTATTACTATAAAAATAAATTGTGCACTTAAAAAATGTTTTTTGAAATATATCTCTTTTTACCAATAAATAATTTTATCTTAATTTATAAAAAAAATGATACTCAATATGTGAATTATTATTAATTAGTTTACATGTATTAGAAAAACGTTTTAAATAAATTTAATACTTTTAATAATAAGAAAATATATTTTAAATGAAAATACAATATATAAAATAACACCGCTTATATAGAAAAATGACCCTCATAAACTTATTTCTTATCAATTTACAAGGAGTGTTAATTTTTTTAAAACTTTATATTGATAATGTAATGATGTTTAACAATAATTTTAAATAATTTAAAATTCAATTTAGTTTTATGTTATGTTTATCACACTCTATTAAAAATAATATTTATTTAAAGGAACCACATAGTAAAATCTTAGGGTGTTATATTCCCCATAATAAATAACTCTCATACACATAATTCTATTTTGTTATTACCATGATAAATTTATCTTTAAATATCTATAATCCAAGATGTATACTTTATCTTCATAAGTAATTCCTATGTTACAACTAGGAATGAAATATTTATAAAATCATGATTTTACCACTACAAGACCCATAGTTGTGAATGAGTTTCTAGAGGAATACCTTGATAACTAAGTAATATTTCCCTATATATGAATTAATAAGATTATCATATTATTAATTGGATTTAGGAATTATCTTACCATTTGTTTAGAACCTTGCTATTTTAAAATAACTGTACTTCCCATATAAAATACAACATGAAACACCAAGCATAACTGAACCACAAAATATTATTAATAAGATGATACATTAATAGACAAGCCATTGAATTAGTGGGTTTGAATAGTATTAGCCACATTATGTAAAATATATGTTATATTAACATTCAATTAAAATGTATAGATTATTTATAACTAAACAAACACTCAATATTTATGAATCATTTAATTATTCAAAAATACATTTCCTTAAAAAATTTCTTTTATTTATTTGTATTTGTCAATATTATAACTAATTTATTTAATTTTTAGAAATTTTATTTGATAAAAATAATATAATTTTTAAATCAACATATAAAAATTAGATTTGAATGATTTTTTTTGATTTTTCGGAGAATAATTATTTTTTAGTGAATAGTGAAAAATACATTTTTTTTAAACTATCAATTATTTTCATTGAAAAATTCCAATAATATTTTGAACTTAATAATAAATTATAACTAATTATTATTTAAATATAAATAATCTAATTAATTACATATTAATCCAATTTATACTTGATCTTGGAATAAAAATACCTTGAGACTTAAAAATGAATTTTTTCATCACAATACTATTTTTCATAATGTTTTGCCAGATTATTATAAAATTAATGTAGGCTACATATATATATATATTTAATGATTTAAAGTTAATTCCATATTTTTAATAATAATTATTAATATTATTTAATAAATTAATCTTAATTTTTTGTTATGATGAATAGTGAAAATTGTAAAAAAAATTCAACCTAATAAAATAGTAAATTAGGTTAATTTAGTTTAAAACAAAGTGGTAGGGAAATAAATTTTAATATTCAATCTAATAGGATGAACTTATTATTACAGTTTTCACATTAGACTATATATTTATTTTTTTATTAGATACTTCTCCATAAAGTGTCCTATATAATATTTAAAGTTTAGAAATTGGAAAAAATGCCACTTTCTTGTTTTCAATAACTATAATATTTTATAATGGGGATAAAAATAACATATGTTAAGTTAGAAAGAGTAATTTTAGATATAAATTATTTTTTATCATGGTAATTTATTTGAAATCTTTAGAAATGAAATAATTACCATAAATACTTATGCAATGCTGACACAATATTAATTCAACAAAACAATAAATTAATATAAAAAAATTAAAAGTTATATAAAATGAATGAATTAATATGTTTTCAGAATTTATTAGATATATAGAACATGTGACTGATTTTTTAATGTAATAGATTATAATTTCATTTATTTAATGATATTTTCAACGTCAAATAAAATGAATTCTTCCAAAAATGAAATTAACTTTATTTTATAATAAATAATAATTTATTAAATGATTTATTTTTTTTTTAAAATACTATTTTCATCCATTTGATTGGAATATTTTTTAAAAAATTATATATGATCCATTAATGTGAAAATTGTATTTTTATATTAACTATCTTGGGTCCTAATGAGTAAAACGTTGTTACAACGATAATTATAAAAAAGGGTTAACGTAGTTTAAAACAAATATATAAGGATAAAAACATAATCCAAAAATGTAAAATTTTTATGTGATGATATTATTTTGACCCATCCTCATGGGAACCACCCTCCCCATGAAAAGTTCACTCCAAAGAGAGCCTCATCCAGGAAGGAGATGATTCCAACTGAGATGGTCGAGCATTCTAGAGTGTGACAACCCGATCGATGATGGTTTAACATAACAGTCTGTCATCACAGGAGGGTTGTGCCTCAATTCCCCCTAGTTGGAAATCAGGAGACCCGTCAAGGTGAGCATATCAATGGTAAGTATTAATTTTCCAAATAGTGGGCTCCAAGGAGTCGAACCCTGCACCTCCCAAAGATAATAGTGTTTTTTTCCACCCTACTTCACCACTATGCCACCACCAAAGTAGAAAAATATGTGTATGGGTAACACTTGACTCCTAGAGGGGTCCCCAACCAAGCTTAGAGTGTGATGCACGTTCCCCAGCTAGGAAAATGGATTTGAATCACCCAATGCATAATACACAAAGTGTCCATGTCTGGAGGGACTCAAGCCTAAACTATTTCCCATGGATAGAAAGGGGTATAACCAGTAGGTAAATTTCCACTAACACCCCATTGGAATCTCCTCTAATAGAAAATTGGAAACAAAACCATCGTTTGTGTGTATGGAAGACTACCACCTTGTAAACCGATGTTATTAATTTTCCCACACCACCACTCATGTATGCATTAAATGATGGATTTACTATATAAACTAATATTAATGAAATTTTTATAATTATATAAATATGTTATTTCATATAATTTCATACCTTTCTATTCAATTCAAAATGATAGTGTCGTTTGTGAATACGTGTGGATTACCACATCCAAGGAGAGATGTGATTATTTTTTCATAACCACATCACATGAATGATATATATAAGATTATAATTTCATATTCATGTTATAATGGTAATTATAAAAAGATAAAAAAATAATATGTTTTTTCAATTAGGATCGTTGAGAAATGGAAACTTTACTCATGCGTGTGTAGGACTATTCATTCCCATTAATGTAACCTAGTTCATTTTTCATATCCATATTTCATGTTTTTTTAAAAATTGTAATTTTTGTATAAAAATTATTATTGTTTCATGAATATTATTTTAGAGATTATGGAATAATGACCTGATTTATCATAGTCAAACTATCAATGTAATTTTGGACATATTAACTAAATATCCGCAAAATGCTCGACCTAAACACAATTGATTATGTAATTAAATATAACATAGTATGAAATAAATAATAAGGAACAATAAACAAAAAAATGTTTCCAACATAATTAAATAATTAACATATGTTTATTTTTGAGAAGATAGAGAATGTACATTATTAGCTGGACCTGAGGTAAGGGATTCCATCTCAACATCCTTTCATTGAGGAATATTTAAATGTTATGAAGATATTTATTTTATATAGTGTATATAATTACATTATAGATGGTATATCATGAATCTTTCATTATTCATGGTATTTTAATTTCAATTAAATTCATTTCATCAGAGGTTATTTTATTTGAGTGTTACCAAGTGGTTAGGGGTTTTATAACTCAATTTCTTTCCATTGATTTGTAATACATATTAATTGTCTTTAATCTTATAAGTCTATGTGTGTAATGAAGTTTTATGAAATTATATTGTATTTAGTATTTTTTATGTGGATTTTCATTTGATATACATAATTAATTCATTGATTAATTTTCACTTCAACATTATGATCTTTGTAAGATATTTTGTCTCAATTTCAACTCAATTGAGACATATTTGGTATTATGCACCTATTTATTTTTATGAGGTATATATACTTCCCCTTCAATATTTTATAACATGAATAAATTTGTATTAATGGTATTAAATGTTTCATTTGAAGTTATTTCTTTCATGGTGGTTATGATTCAAAATTTACCAAAGTTGAAATGGTTTATTTCACAATCTCATCACTATTTATGATTATCTATGTTTAAATATCTAATGGGGGAATTATTTTATCATTATATATTAAACCAAAAATATTTTATTCTCATATTTTTATTTCTAGAAATTATATATTTTACTTTCATTTTCTACTCATGAATTACTCAAGATACCAATTTCATGTTTTTAAGGAAAACCGACTTTGTTTTTATACTTGATTGGGAATAATTTTCTTCCACATCCATATTTTTTACAAAATGAAATAATGAATAATTTTAATATTTTATAATTTTTTATTAAAGAAAATTTTACCCATTTTTTATTTTTTTTAAATGGTTTAAAAGAAACCATCTTTCCATTTTATAAACAAGTTACCTTTTTTCAAAAATGTGAAAGGAATCTTTGTTTTAACATACTCAACATGAACCAAATTTCCCACCATCATGGCCACTAATTTCATTGAATAATACTTTAAATGTAACATCCCAAGTAAATAAAGAATAATAAATTTTCATAATTATTAATATTTTTGAATTAAATATTAATTTTACTTTGAAGGGGTTTCTATGTTTGATGGCATACCTGATGCGAAACAATGGGTTTCTTTGAAATATTGTGTTTCACACAAGGCTGAGTCATACTAAAATAATAATAATATAATATTATTATTTTAAATGGTAGTTAACGCCTAGCCGTTGTAATGGTGGGAATGCACAGAACTAACTAAAGTATGATTATACATGTTTGTTAAATGTTTTTATATTTATCTAATAATATTTAGAGGCTTAAAATGTGAATTAATATAATTTTAAGCATAAATACTCTAATATTCTTTAAAAGCTCGATTTACAACCTTTTAATGATGAACCCTCTTTAAATCTAGTTTTGGTCACTTTTATATGTTTTATTTGACATAATAAAATTCTTCTTTAGAATTGGAATATCAAAATTAATTTTTGGTAAATTGTTTCTATTTTTCTGATAAAATTCATTTTTCATGAATAGTGAAAAATACTATATTTTAATGCAAAACTGCCTTTTAGTATAATTTATTTATATGGTTAGATTATCTTTTTAATTGGTTTTAAAGTGTAATTAGATTATATTTTTACCATTTAATCCAATTTTGGTCACTGTAAGTAATTTCACTTTAAAATTAGACATAAACAAGTGTCAATCTTTTGATATTTATTATTTTTTAAAAACATGCGTTTTGTTTTCAAAAGAAAAAATAATTTTAAATTAAATATTGAAAATTATATATATTTAATTTGGTAAAATAGAAATTGTTTTCAATTCAGAATATCAAATATAGCTTAAGATGAATTTTTGGTATTTTTCTGAAAAACATCAAATTTTGATGAATAGTGAAACACTAAGTAGTAGTTAAAAAAGAAGAATTTTTCATTTAAATGAAAATTTACCACTTCTGTGTATTTAATTTCAAAAATCCGACATATATGGTTGTTTTTAGTAAGTAAAATATGGTTCAATAAGATGAAAATATTTTTTTGGTGAATAATAACTTTTGACTTTTATTTACCACGGTTAAAGGTAAATAGGGTAATTTAAAGTAAAAACAACATTATAATAATATAAATTTACCCTAAAACCTATCATAAACTTATTGGATGAGTAATGGAAGACCAATACAATAACTTGGGGTGAGAATTTTGGCCTTTAAAATCCACATGGGAAAGATAATGATATTAATAACGATTTAAGTAAAAATAAAAATGTCATAAACACGTATTATTTTGCTAAAACAATTTTAATGTGGGGTTATATAATTGATATATTTGACTATAAATATTAATTATAAATATATAAAGATTTTCTATATTATGGGATTTTTTTTTTATAAATTTTATACATAAAATAAAGTAAATTATTTATGACACAATACTGATGCAGTGTTTACCTCATTAATAAATGATTTAAATAAATAAGATTATAAAGATTAAAAAAATATAAAAATCCTATCCAATTATTATTGGATGATTTTATTTCAACCATGAATCATCTTATCTTTGAATTTAATAAGTTTTTGACATTTAGAAACCAAAAATCATTATATAATAAAAGAATATTTTTACACTTTCCTAAAGAGCCCCTCCTCACCCTAATAAAAATCCCTCACCTCTATCCCACTAAACACACCTCTGAAGCCCATTGGCTCATCCAAACTCTAGAAAAATAGGCTATCAAGATCCCTATACTACTCTTATAAGCCTTACCTTAGGATGAAGTTACTTCAAGAAACCCTTTTGGTTCAAACCAATGGGAGTTACCCTATTTAAAGGTAACATCTTCTCTTATGTTCTTTTGTATTATTTTACTTCTCCACATCCTAAACTCATTTTATTTCTTTATTTTATAAAAACACTAGTATCCTCAATATACTAGGTTGTTGTTATGATATGTATTATAACTAAACTTAAAGACTCCTCCATCAAATGGGTAAAGAACATACTGTTTCTGTGGACGACAAAGTAACGCCTCACGAAACGATGATTGTTCAATATTCTCCTACCACCTCTTATGGTGTCCATTGTGATGGGACTGTATTTATATGTTATATATATTATATTTATATTGTTTTTATGCTTCTGTATTTTTCATTGATGGAATACCTTTATGTATTCCATAGTGGGTAAATGTGATAATCTAATTTGAGGAAGTGTGGACTACAACCCCCACAAATTGATATGACTCGTTCATTCCATACGTGGAATGTATAAACGATAAATTTACTGAGATTATATGTATTATATTATACTAGAATTATAATATACATATGTATAATTATTTTTTCATTCCATTAAATATGAAATATAAATGAAAGTAGCGTTCATGCGTACGTATGACTTACCATCTCTATGAACGGTGGATTTCATTTCTTACCTCCAAATTTTATTTACTTTTATAAATACATGCATATAAATTTATATACTGGATATATATGATATTTACTATATCTAAATCATGAATATCATTCTAGAAATAATGAAAGTTTGACCACATGAACAACCTGTAATTATAATATGTCCATTTTTGACTCAAGTAGCAAATATAGAAAAACAACCATTATTAACTTAAATGATTAAATAATGTTTATAACATGTGAATAAGTGATTTAAAGGTAAAAACAAACTTGAAAAAGGATCTTATGTAAGTAGAAGTTAACATTAGTTTATTATTAAGAAGATTGAATAACAAACGGGTCAAGTCGGACACGAGGTAAGGGACTTCGTCTCAATCTCTTTTCATTGAGGCATATTTTGTTTTATACACGAAATTATTTTATATTTTGTAAAAACACCTTTGACATTTCATTTCATTCAGAGGGAATATTTTTCTATGAGGCGTTTTACTAAACGAAAAAAAGAATGTTTCTTTTAAGGTAAGTGGTGACAATGACCTTTTCCGCCACCACGAGTATTATTTCATCTTTTGGCTTGCCTAACAAGCCGTAAGGTTTTTAAAAGGAAAATAAATACCATATAATCTGTAACATATTTTGGTATTGAAAATGGATTTGATAATGGATTTGTTATATCTATATATTTAAATGATATATTGTGATTGAAATGTGGAAATGTTATCATTCCTTTATATTTATTTTATGTATTATGAATATGTTATGGTACTTGGGAATTGTTACATATATGGGTGGTTCTGTGATAAACCTAGGGTGGGTGAGCCTGAGATAGCTCTCTAATGCATTGGGTAACGTGATAGAGATAAACATGAATGTTTCTCCTAATAGATTTAGGGAATATACTGTGATGGGTATTCCAATTGTAACTCCCTATGTATCTGCGAAAGCAACAATGTAAGTATGTTTTGGATGCCACAAGTTACCCTTATGATTTGTGTTTACTACGTAAATATTATGATTTCATGAGGTATGATAAGGAGATTATTTTATTTATGTATTGATGAACTAATGTTTTTATTCTTTGTTTTATAACCCTTAATGATATTTTTATGCTTATCCCAAGTTTTGAAATGTTTTTCACAGGACTTAAAGATGAATAGGGTAAAGGATGAGATCGAAGAAAAGTCATGCTGTCTAAAACATGGGACTAGACATGAATCTTTTTTTCAAGATCTTTTATTTTATGAAAAAAATGGAAAATGAGTAGAAGTTTCTACCTTGTAATTTTTGAGATGTAATGTAATCGTTATGGCCTAATTCTCTAAAAATATATAACTTAAAAGATCCTCACTATGAATTATTCAATTTATTCAAGATTATATAATGTTTAAGGCCTTGTCCTTATATTTGGTATCAGAGGTCAGTTTAGATAACTTTAGAATTTAGGATATTGTTAAATTAATGTCCATAAATTAATTTATGGTAATATTGAATTGATATAGAATTTACAGATTACCATGATGATTTTCCTGAGATATTTCTGTGTTCAGAATGGTTTTCCATAGAGGAAAAAAGGCAGCTATGATGGGATGACTTCATGAGTAAGATAACCTTTCAAATCATCCACAAGAGATGGTCGGAATCAGAACTGAACAATTTGTTGTAGTGATAACATAATTGAATCAGGTTATAAATAGTGGGGGTATCCATGCATGAGATCAGCCAGATCAACCATAGAAGAACATGTCATTAGTGGAGCATTTCATGAGGCAACATACCCCATCTTTCAAAGGATCATCAGACACTGTGCTAGAGGAAGGGTGGATTACAACACTGGAGAAGATTTTTTGATGTCATGGAATACCCAGAACCTCAAAAGTATAGTCTCGCTGGTTACCGTTTTGAAGGTGAAGTTAATTAGTGGTGGTCTATGGAGAAAAATATCAGGGATAATAAGGAGATTTATGCTCTTAATTGGGAAGAATTCAATGGTATGTTTCTTGATAAATATTTTCCTATGGTGGTTTGACATAGGATGGAAAAACAATTCCTGGAATTGAGGTAAGAGGATGAATCAGTGGCTGCTTATGAAACAAAATTCACTCGACTGACAAGTTATGCTCCAAATATCACATGAGATCATAATAGTAAAATCAACCATTTTTACTCAAGATTTAATCCAAAGTATCGAAGGGATTTAGATTCTCATGAGTTCAAAAGTAATGAAAAACTCGTTTGATGTGTAGAGAATGTGGAAATGGAGTTTTCTGATGAGCAGGTCTTCTTCGACAAACAACAGAATAAGAGGTTGAGGTAGCAGATGAAAGTGAAGAACTCTTCAAACAAATTATGATGGTAAGAAAATTAAGTTTACAGTTTGTGAAAATTGTGGAAAAATAATACTGGGGAATGTCTTTTGAGTTCTATTAAGTGCTACTAATGTGGTAAAATGAGACATTAAACTCATAATTACACTGAAAAAGATCAGGGTAGTGGTAAGAAAAAATATGATTTACAATCAGTAAAATGTTTTAAGTGCAATGAAATGGGTCAATATGAAAATGAGTGTCTAATGAAGAACTCAACTGAGGGAAAGAAACTAGGCTACAAGCAGAAAGGGGTGGTGAAGTACTTTGTAACTACTTCAAAAGATATTGGTCTATTTAATGAAGTAGTATCATGTACACTATTTGTTTGTTCATATTATTCCACTATGTTGTTTGATTTGGTGTCTAAACATTCATTCATTTTAGAGAAGTTTTCTAGTAAATTGGGAACATCATCTCAAGATATGAATCCTGAACTTATGGTAAAAGCACCGAGGAAATGTTAAGACAAAAATAAATTATAAGAACCTTCCAATCCTTTTGTGTGGAAAGCATCTACCTAAAAACCTTATTTTTTGCCTCTAGTAGAGTTTGATGTTATTTTGGTATGGAAAGGCTTTTTGTTTATCATGCTATGATTGAATAAAGAGCTAAAGAGTTTTCTTTTAAGAAATATTTTCTGTTTGTGTACAAGAATTAACCCCTACTTTTGATAACATATCTGGAAGCTGAGAAACTTGTAAAATATGGAAATGAATGTTACCTTGCACATATTGTTGATAACAATGGAAATTTTCTGATTAATGATGTGACAATGGTAAATGAGTTTCTTGATGTTTTTCTAGATGAGTTTCCTGGTATTGTACCTGATCAGGAAGTTGAATTTACTGTTGATTTAGTTCTTGATGTTATGCCTATTTCAAAACCCCCTTATTAAATGGCTCAAATTGAACATTTAGAGTTAAAGAAGAAATTCCACGAGTTATTAGATAAAGGTTTCATTCGACCTAGAACATCACCATGGGGTACTCCTGTCTTGTTTGTTAAAAAGAAAGACGGTTCAATGATATTGTACATTGATTATAGAGCACTGAATAGCATCACTGTTAAGAAAAAGTATCTTTTTCCTCATATCGATGATTTGTTTAACCCTCTCCAAGGAGCGCAGTATTTTTCAAAGATATATTTGAGTTTGGGGTACCATTAGTTGAAAAAAAATGAAACAGACATTCCGAAGACCGCATCTCGTACTAGATATGTCCATTATGAATTTGTAGTTATGCCTTTTGGGTTAACCAATGAACTTGCTATATTCATGGATCTTATTAATAGAATTTTCCATGAGTTCCTAGATAACTTTGAGGTTGTGTTCATTGATGATATTTTGGTTTATTCTAAAAGTAAATAGGAGCGTGAAAGTCACTTAAGGGTTGTCTTGAAAACCATAAAAGAAAATAAACTGTATGGGAAATTCAGAATGTGTGAGTTTTTGTTACAAAAAATTTCATTCCTTGGTCACATTGTTTCAAAAAATAGCATAACTGTTGATCTTACTAAAACAAAATTTGTTAAAGAGTAGACAAGACCCAAATATATAACCAAGATCTGTAGTTTTATTGGTTTGGAAGGTTATTACCAGATGTTTGTTGAGAATTTTGAATAGTTATCTTTTCTAATGAATAAGTTAACTTGAAATGGTGTTAAGTTCATCGAGACAAAAGAATGTGATGATTGTTTTCAGGAATTGAAAATAATATTGGTGAATGCTTTAGTTTTTTCACTACCTTCCAAAAAATGGTGAGTTTGTTATCTATAGTTATACTTCGTAGAAAAGACTTGGTTGTGTCCTTATGCGGAATGATCAAGTAATTTCTTATGCTTTACATCAGTTGAAACCTCATGAGTTAATTTTCCCTACACATGATTTGGACTTAGATGATATTGTTTCTTCTTTAAATATTTGGAGGCATCATTTTTATGGAGTATAATGTGAAATATATACAAACCAAAAAAGTTTGATGTATATATTCACTAAGAAAGAATTGAACATGAGACAAAGGAGATGATTGGAATTAATCAAGGATTATGATTACACGATCTATTTCCATATGGGAAAAGAAAATAAAGTGGATAATGATTTCTGTCAAAAAAGTAATGTTTTATTAACCATGATTCATTTGAAATGAGATCCTTTGGTTTTTGATTTCATGAAATTTGGCATAGAAGTTGTTGGTGTAATAAATTCCTCCATTTTGTTTCAGGTGTTATTGATATCATCTCTATCAGACAGAATTATGAAAGCGCATAAGGAAGAGAGTGAGTTGCAGAAAAAGGTAGAGTTGGTTCAGAAGGGTATGTTGCCTAATTTTAACATTGATATTGATTGTATTTTGAGAGTTGGGAAGAGATTATGCATGACTCGTGATTCACAGTTGAAAAATGAGTTGTTATGTGAAGCTCATAGTTCTCCGTTTTCAGTTCATCCTGGCAGTACAAAGATGTATACAGAACTTTGGGAGTATTACTGGTGGGATGGAATGAAAATAGATATTGCTGACTTTACTGTGAGGTGTTTGACTTGTCAGTAGGTTAAAAAAGAGTGGCAGTTACCAAAAGGGATGGTTCAGTCTTTACCAGTGCTAGAGTGGAAATGGGAAAATATATCCATGGACTTCATTGTGGTATTAACAAATACATCTCGATGTAATAATGCAATCTGGGTTATTGTTGACTGGTTGACTAAATCTACTCATTTTCTTATTATTCGAGATACTTGGTCTTTAGATAAACATTCTTAGTTACATGTTAAAGAGATAGTTAGGTTTCATTGAGTTACCCTCTCCATTATATTTGGTCATGATCCCAAGTTTACTTCTAACATTTGGAATGTCCTTCAGAATTCATTGGGTACTGAATTAAATTTTAGTTCAAATTTTCATCCTCAATCAGATGGGCATACATAATGAACAATTCAGACCTTTGATGTTATATTACATGCATGTTCACTAGATTACTAGGGATGATGGGACCAACATCTTTCATTGGTTGATTTTTCATATAATAACATTTTTCATTCCAGTATACAGATGGTTCCATTTGAGGCATTATATAGAAAGCAGTGTTGAACTCAATCTTTTTGGGATGAAGTTGGTGAAAGTAAGTTGATGGGACCATAATTTGTAGAAAAGATGGTAGAAATTGTACAGTTGATTCAGAAGCACATGATAGCAGCTCAGAGAAGGTATAAAATTTATGCGGATAACCGAAGGAAGGATCTTTCTTTTGAGGTAGGTGATAATGTCTTTCCCAAAGTTTTTCCATGGAAAAGATTGATGAACTTTTGTAATTAGGTAAAGTTGAGTATGAGGTTCATTAGACCTTATGAAATCATAGAGAATGTTGGATTAGTTTTCCACAAAGTGTCTTTGCCCCCCATTTATCCCAGGTACAGAATGTTTTTCATGTTTCAATGTTGAGAAAGTATATGACGGATTCATCACAAGTTTTGAGGCAGAGGTAGTTCAGTTGGAAGAGAATATCTCTTATGAGGAACTGCGAGTCCAGATTTTTGACCGAAGAGAAAAAGTGTTGCGGAATAAGGTAACTCACCATGTAAATGTTTTGTGAAAAAACCATATGGTTGAAGAGGAAACATGGTAATAAAAAAATTCTATAAGGGATAAATACCCCCACTTATTTGATATGTGAATAAAAATTGTGAGGACACAATTTCCAAAAGGGGGGAAGGATGTAACATCCCAAGTAAATAAAGAATAATTTTTTTTTCATAATTATTACTATTTTTCAATTAAATATTAATTTTAATTTAAAGGGGTTTCTATGTTAGATGGCGTACCCAATACGCAACAACAGTTTTCTTTGAAATCTTGCGTTTCACACAAGGCTGAGTCATACTAAAAAAATAATAAAATAATATTATTTTTTAAATGGTAGTTAATGCCTAACCATTGTAATGGCGGGAATGAACAAAACTAACAATAATATGATTATACATGTTTGCTAAATGTTTTTATTTTTATCCAATAAATGTAATAGGATTAAAATGTGAATTAATCAAATTTTAAGCATAAATACTCTAATATTCTTTAAATGGTCGATTTACCGCCATTTAATGGAGAACCCTATTTAAATAGAGTTTTGGTAACTTTTATATGTTTTATTTGAAAAAAATAAAATTTTTCTTTTGAATCGGGATATTAAACTTTACTTTGTGTAATTTTTTGGCATTTTTCAGAAAAAATTCATTTTTAATGAATTTTGAAAAATACTGTATTTGAATTCAAAACATCATTTTAATAAAATTTATTTATATGGTTAGATTATATTTTTAATTATTTTTAAAGCGTAATTATATTATATTTTTACCATTTAATCCAATTTCGTTCATTTGATGTAGTTTCACTTTGAAATTTGACATAAACAAGTGTCAATTTTTTGATATTTATTATTTCTTAAAAACATGCTTTTTGTTTTGAAAATGGAAATTAATTTTAAATTAATTAATGAAAGTTATATGTATTGAATTTATTAAAATAGAAATCATTTTAGAATTCGGAATATCAAAGATAGATTAGGCTTACGTTTTGGTATTTTTCTGAAAAACATCAATTTTTGATGAATAGTAAAAACACTAAGTAGTAGTTAAAAAGCGGAATTTTTCATTTAAATGAAATTTTACCACTTCTGTGAATTGAATTTTGAAAATCCGACATACATTTTTGTTATTATTAAGTAAAATGTGGTTCAATAAGATGAATATTTTTTTTGTGAATAGTAACTTTTGACTTTTATTTACCACGTTTAAAGGAAAATAGGGTAATTAAAGGTAAAAAAAATATTATAATAATATAAAATTACCATAACACTGGTCCTAACCTTATTTTATGTGTAATGGACGACTAGAATATCCTTGGAGTGAGAATTTTGGCCTTTGAAATCATCATGGGTAAGATAACGATATTAATAACTTTTTTTTTAAAGTAAAAATAAAAATATTATAAACATGTATTATTATGCTAAAACAATTTTAATGTGGGTTATATAATTTTTATATTTGACTATAAATATTCATTTAAAATATAAAACTATTTCCTAAAGTAAGGTAAATTTTAATAATAATTAGACCTCAAATAAATTAAATTATTTATGACATAATAATGATGCAGTGTTTACCTCCTTAATAAATGATTTAAATAAATAAGATTATAAAGATTAAAATAATATCCAAAACCCATACAATTATTATTGGATGATTTTATTTTTACCATGAGTTATCTTATCTTGGACTTTAATAAGTTTTGAACATTTAGAAACCTATAATCATTATATAATAAAATAATATTTTCACACTTTCCTAAAGAGCCCCTCCTCCCACTTATAAAAAGCCCCCATATCTAACCCATTACTCACACATCTCAATCCCCTTGGCTCATCCAAAATCTACCCAAATAAGATCCCAAGATCCCTCTTATCCTCCTAGAAGACTTTCATTAGTCATATTTCACTTCAAGAAACTCTTTTGGTTCAAACCAAAGGGAGTTACCTGATTTAAAGGCAATATTTTCTCTTAAGTTATTTGGTTTTATTTTACTTCTCCAACCCCTGAATTATTTTTATTACATTATTTTATAACAAAACTAGTATCCTAAATATACTATGTTGTTGTTATGAGAAGTATTCAAACTACACTTACACACTCCTCCATCTGATGGGTAATGAATATACTATTTCTGTGGACGAAAAACTAACGCCTCACGAAATGATGATTGTTCAATATTCTCTTACCACCTCTTATGGTGGCCATTATGATGGAAATGTATTTATATGTGATATATATTATATTTATATTGTTTCTATGCTTCTATATTTTTCATTTAAAGAATAAATTTATGGATTCCATAGAAGGTAAATACGATAATCTAATTTGAGGAAGTGTGGACTACCGCCCCCTCAAAGTGATATGACTCATTCATGCCATATATAGAACGTATAAAAGATGGAGTTACTGAGATTATATATATGATATTATACTGGAATAATAATATACCTATGTATCATTATGTTTTTATTCCATTAAATATGAAATAGAAATGAAAGTAGCGTTCATGCGTACGTACGACTTACCCTCTCCATGAACAGTGTATTTCATTTCTTACCTCCAAATGTTATGTACAATTATACATGAAATTATTTTATACACAGTATAAACACCTTTGATATTTCATTTCATTCAAAGGGAATATTTTTCTAAGGGTAATTTTACTTAATGAAAAAAAAGAATGTTTCTTTTAACATAAGTGGTGTCAATGACCTTTTCCGCCACCAAGAGTATTATTGGATCTATTCGCTTCCTTAACAAGCCGAAATGTTTTTAAAAGGAAAATAAATTCCATATACTATATTACAAATTTTGGTATTGAAAATGGTTTTGATAATGGATTTGTTATATCAATATATTTAAATTATATATTGTGATCGAAATGTGGAAATGTTATTTTTCCTTTATGTTTGTTTTATGTGTTATGATTATGTTATGGTTCTTGGGCATTGTTACGTACATGGAAGGTTCCTTGATAAAATTAGGGTTGGTGAGCTCGAGATAGCGCTCCAATGCATTCGGTAACGTGACAGAGGTAAATGTGAATGTTTCTCCTAAAAGATTTAGGGAATATACTATTATGGGTATTCCAAATGTAACTCCCTATGTAGTTGTGAAAGCTACAATGTAAGTATGTTATGAATTCCACAAGTTACCTTTATGATTTTTGTTTAATATGTAAATCTTATGATTTCATGAGTTATGTTAAAAATATTATGTTATGTCTGTATTGATGAACTAATATTTTCTTTCTCTGTTTTATAACCCTTTATGAGGTTTTTATGCCAATCCCATGTTTTGAAATGTTTTTCACCGGACTTAAAGATGAAAAGGGTCAAGGATGGGATCAAGGAAAAGTCATGCTATCTAAAACATGGGACTAGACATGAATCTTTTTTTTCAAGAGTTTTTATTTTATGAAAAATGGAAACTGAGTAGAAGTGTCTACCATGTAATTTTCGAGATGTAATGTAACAATTATGGCCTAATTCCTTAGAAATCTAAACCTAAAATGATCCTCAATGTGAATTTTTCATTTAATTCAAGATTATGTAATTTTTAAGTTTGATTCCTTATATTAAAATTTTCTATGTTTATTTTTAAAATTTTTTTGTCTAAATATTCTTGAAATTATTAGTTTTTAATAGTGGATTTCAAAATTTAAAGGGTATTTTCCTCAAAAATATTTTTAACGAACTTTTTTGGGTATCTCTATTCATCAATGATTGATACAAATTATTTTACATATACTAAAATAGAGATATGTTGTATTGATACTATCCTTATTTTTTATTTGGATGTTTTAGGATATGTTTGACTAGAGAATGTAAAAACATTCACTTTCTTGATTAAATTTGTAGTCATTAACACTCTCTTAAGACAATAACTATCTTATGATCATTAGGCATTACCTATCTATAAAATATCTATTTTATTTTTATCATTGATATGAATATTTCCAAAACCATATATCATTTCTACCTATAGTTTTTTACCATGAAATTTATTTTATTGACTGAGGAAATATTGATATTCCATATTATTTACTCAATACTGATATTTTTCGATACATAATATTGTTCATCAATTAAATTTATCATTAAATATATAGGTAATACATTGAACTTGTAGTAAATAGTGGGCTCCAGTTATAAATATTCCCTCAAGGCATCCACAGATCCGATGAGACAAATTATTTGACCAAATTAAATAAGTTTTTGGTGTATACTTAAAAATAAGTTAAACTGTCTTTGTAAATGGTATTGACGATATAGATATCATGATAACTAAGACCAAATTTTCCAATATTAATAATTTAATTCATTGAGGATTCATTTTTATTATCCATGAGATTATTTTATTGATATTATTCTTGGATGAATTAAATGATCAAGTTATTGATTAAATTTCATATATTTTCATTTAATTTCCATTACATTTTGATTATGACTTATTTACTCATGACATCATCCATTGAATATTACACTTACTAAGCATATTATATCACACATATTTTTTTTAGTTTAACCCAAATATTATGAAGGAATCATTTAATAATATCAATGATGCAAAAAAATTTACTTTCAAAATGTTTTGTGTTTTATTTTTCCAAGTGTATTGTGAGATTCAAGTATGTATCTAGTTTACCAAGGATAATAAACTCTCTTGTCCTTTGGGATTAAATTAATTGTATCTAGTGAAAATGTAATAAATTAAACACCTAATTTGGGCTAATACGGTTTGTGACATTATAGTTAGGATATATAATTTGAGAAAATATAGTTAATTTATGTAATTTCATACTCTGGTTGTATTTGGACTAATTTTTCATCTTTTCAACTTTTCAAATTATATATGATGAAAAACCATGATGACGTTTCATGAATAAGGGGAATAAAATTTTTGGGGATCAAAGTATCCATAAAATAATGATTAGATATTTCTACAGTCTTTAGTCAGTTACAAAAACAAAAAGAAAAGTGTGTGTAAAAATAACATCTAATGAAAAAATAACCTCAAAATCCCATACTATAAATTATACCTCTAAATAAATATAGTTTGTTTTACATTCAATATAGTATTCAATTAATCCTAAAAACTCACAAAACCCCAAAAATCAAGATTATGCCAAAATTATTTATAGGTGTAAAAACAAGATCTACAATAAGGGGAAAACGTTGATCTTCTTAATAGAGATCACCGAAAACAATCTCATTGTAACTGGATTCCAATTATGAATCCTAATTTACTAATACTTCCTTACAGTGGAAAGGTAAAATTTAATATAAATTTAAAATATAAAAGAGTTCATAGATACCTAATCAAATAAAATATGAATATATGATTAATGTAAATGCTATCACTACTCATGGGTCATTAACTTTAGTTGTACTAATTTTTTAAGATTGAAATTTATCTTTTATCCTCTTATAAGGTAAATTCCCATGATAATTGTGGTATTGGTAGGAATAATTCCTAATAAACTTGATGTATAAGCACTAAATATCAGGAATTTCTTTCTCTCTCTTGAATTCATGATCCAGATGGACTTTATCTCCACACTTATAAAGAAATATCATTCCTTTTAAGAATTTATCTTGATGTTTATTTCCCCAATTATCACATGTTTGATGTTTCATCCTCCAATTATTATCCACTTCCTCCGTAGTTTTTTCTCATGACGTTTCATTCTTTTCTTCTCTTTATTTCCTTATAAAATATATGACTTCAAGAATTATTTCTCTATTTTTATGGAGCATGATAATATATCATTATATGATTAATTGTTTTTTATATCAGTTCCATTTAGAGGTTCATCTTATGTACATTAAATAAATGGTTAATATTAAATTTAACATTACATACGTAGTCCATATAATGTATTTCAAATTTCATAAACTTTTACTCACTGTAACAACCAGGACCCGGTGACAGCACAACCACTCCGCCTTAACATGGCCGTCCGGTCCTGACCACCAGGTACCACCAGTTGCCCCGCAGAGACGTGGAGCCCACCCCAGGGTCCACCCACGTGCCTGAAAGGGTCATCTGACTAATGATAATCCCCACAGGCCAACACATGTCCTTTCCAGTGTGTTTTGTCCTCAATCGCACACACCATGAGAAACTTCCCAGTAGGTCACCCATATTGATCACTACTTCAGGCCAAGCACACTTAACTGTGGAGTTCTAATTAGACAGGCTCCTGAAAAGGAAGGTGCACCTTGTTGACATGAGTCATATCGTTTAGTCATTAAACCCTTTATTATTCGAGGGTGTTACAATCACTCCCCCTTTAGAGCACAACGTCCTCGTTGTGGGCCCTACATCTCAACCCAGGCAGTGCACTACGCTTAAGGCTGGGTTCCTCCACTGATACCAAATGTAACAACTGGGTCCTGGTGATAGCACATCCACCCTGCCTTAACATGGCCGTCGGGTCCTAGCCCACCAAGTACCACCAGTTGCCCCACAGACACGTGGGGCCACCCTGCCTTAACATGGCCTTCGGGTCCTGGCCCACCAGGTACCACCAGTTGCCCCACAAACATGTGGGGCCCACCCTATGGTCCACCCACATGCCTGAAAGGGTCATATGACTAATGACAATCCCCACAAGACAACACATGTCCTTTCCAGTGTGCTTTGTCCTCACTCACACACACCCTGGGAAACTTCCCAGAAGGTCACCCATCCTGATCACTACTCTAGGCCAAACGTGCTTAAATGTGGAGTTTTAATCAGACAGACTCCCAAAAAGGAAGTTGCACCTTGTTGACATGAGTCATATAATTTAGTCATTTAACCCTTTATCATTCAAGGGTGTTACGATATTTGTCACGACCCGTCCTCGGGGCCCGTTTCGTGACTAATTGGTATCAGAGGAATCAGTTCTACCGTAGAACTCAGAACTCTGATCATTCCTTTCTATGAAGCAATAGTGTTAAGGGTACCGAGTGTGGTCTTCAGTTCAGAGAGTCCATTGTTGGTGTGCCGGCTGACGTATCCATACACCAGGACCCTGACTACTGATTTTCGACTTAGTGCATGAAAACACTGATTGTTTGTGTGTTTCTAAAAAGTTTAAAATTCATCTCAAACCAGGTCAGCTCAGTAGGTATAAATCATTGACCATGTCACATCTATTCAGGGTGTCTCCATAAAGACTGTCATTTGGAGTTCCGAGAGAGTACTCGATGACAGCCCACTGAGCGACGAGACTCTGGTGTAGGGCCCTCTTTTTATGTTGGCACCTTCGGGTGGTTTACCAGCAGCAGCACCACCTGTTAGGCAGCAGATGCCACTAGCCTTACTAGTGGATGGTGCACGCTGGCAGAGCGCGTTGCACGAGTTCCAGCAGCATAGGCCTTCGAGGTTATGAGGTGAGACATATTCCCAGGCAGCAATGGACTGGATGGAGGCGAATGCTAGAGTTTTACACCTAGTTTAGACACTATTAGAGAAGATGGTGGACTTAGCTACTTGTGTTTTCCAGTGAGAGACCATCAGGTTGGTCCGTATAGTGATGGGGCTTCGGCATGTGGACCTATGCCTGAGATAGTACCATCGGGTAGTGTTCCAGCTATATCACTACCTGATGGTCAGCAGTTACAACCAGCGGTACCGGTAGATGACACTTGTAGGCATAGTGCCTTACACGTGTTTTAGCATCAGATACCCCTCACGTTCTAAGGTGATCCCGACTCATAGGCGACTAAGGTCTGGCTTGAGGAGGTGGCTGAGAGTTTTCTAGAGCTTATACAACTTCGACAGGACGACATGTCAGTATATGAGTATTCATCGAGGCGTATTGATTGTTCTTGGTACTAGATGACTACGATACGATCAGTTTTTTAGAGCTCCTACCTTCGAGCGAGGTGTGTTTTAAGGAAATTTGAGCCAACAATTTTCATCCATACATTCCTACTAATGTTAGGGTGATAGAGAGAACCTTTATGGTTAAATGTTCTATGGATGAGTGGATACATTCAGTAAATGTTAGTAGTGGGAAAGTAGGGAACTAACACTAGTCTCAGATACTTGGGCATGTAAAATGTTTTAAGAAGAGGAAGTGTTAAGGATAGATGAATATGCAGAGCAGCATGAGGTGGTGTACATTTTGACATGTTACAAACCACCCGCCTTTGTAGTCCCCGCCAGGCTCAGGGAGCAGGAGGTCATGGGAAGTGAGTAGCTACATGCAGTCAAGTAGTGTGACCCAAGGGCTCTAGGAATGATTTGAGGTACGGTCTGTGTCTACTAATAGCTTCCGTAACAACAGACATTGATATGAACCATGCCTTCCTTCCATGAATCTTTTCCCAGACCTAGAGTTTCCGGTTAAGTCATCGACTTGATCCTCATGTCTGGAGATACCTTAGGGAGGAGACTCGATAATCACGCTTACGCCAATGGTGTGATCTGACCCTTGAGGTGAGAGTTTCAGTTGGAACCTCTTGATGGCAGCGTCTAGGCCTTACGATGTTAGTTTGGGTATGGACTGGGCAACCACAGTTCATACACAGATTGAATGTATTAGGAAAAATGGTTGTGGTTTACCTACAACGTTGGGATGGGTTTTCCTTGGTCTGAGAAAAGGAAACCCCAGGAAGCACAGGATGTAATCATGCATAAGTGGGTGTAGTCGATCACTCATGAGTTGGCCAGATTTAAATTTGTGCCAGACTTCTCCAGAATTGCTGCACCGCTTTTATCATTGACGAGGAATGGGAAACCCTTTGTGTGGTCAGAGAGATGCCAGCAGAGCTTTTCAGGAGCTGAGGCGGAGGTTGACTAGTGCGCCCATTTTGAGGCTACCAGAGAAGGTGCAGATCATCCAGGAGCGGATGAAGACGGCACAGAGCAGACAGAAGACCTATGCTAATAGGAGACAGAGACCCCTGGAGTTCGAGGATGGTGATCATGTTTTCTTACGGGTCTCACCTCGATGAGGTCTATGGATATTTGGTTAGGGCAGTAAGTTATCTCTACAATTCTTTGGAAATTTCTAGGTCTTTAGCAGTGTAGGAGAGGTGGCTTACCACCTGTCCCTTCCACTTTAGTTGCATCGGGTGAATGCCGTCATTCACGTATCTCAGCGAGGAGATGCGTGCACAACCTATCCATCATCATCGACCACAGGATGACATTCACGGAGGTTCCGGTAGAGAATGAGGATCTATAGGAACAGGTCCTGAATGGATGGTCGATTCCTCTGGTGCGTATTTATTGGAAGCACGGGATCCTTTAGTAGAGGATATGGGAGCGAGAGGCTCGGATACATGCTCAGTACCCTCTTTTGTTTCCTTAGTGTGTGTTGTAGCTTTACGGGGGCATAAAGACCTGATGTGGGAGTAATGTAAAGTCTCGAAAATTTCAAGGAAATGTTTTTCTTAAATACTTTGGAATTTTACGAGTCTGTAGTTTCTGACGACACTAGATTCTGAGGCCCATTGTGCCCGGAATCAATTTCTAAAGTCTTGTTAAGCTTAAATTAACGTTCGTAAGTAGTTTTCCTAAAATGTAGAATAACTCTTAAATAGTAACTCGGATCAGAAATCTGAGGGCACCGTTGTGCTCAGGATGGTGGGTTTACCCTAAGAATGACTTAATTTTAGTCATCGTGGGCCTCCTTTGAGAAAACCCAATTTTGGGTTAATCGTAAATAAAATAATTAAATAAATTATTTCATTTTTCAAAAGCTTATAACTCACAAATGGTAACTCGGATTAAAAATACGAGACCACCGATGAACTCATGAGGCTATGGTTTCTTTAAGAAGATACTAAATTGTGTCAGCGAGGGCCACCAGAGAAAGTAAGGTTTTGGTCATAAATAAAATAATTAACTAATAATTATTTTATTGTAAAATTCATAACTTTTAAACAGTAACTTGGATTGGAAATCCAAGAGTACCATTGGGTTCGTTGGGGCGTGTTTCACCTAGTTAGAGCCCAACCTCAACTACAGTGTGTCGAGGGTGACTGATAATAATTTTTCCGAACTTTTTTCGGGTATGTTTAGTAAACGTACGAGCAGATTTTTCTAACTTTTGAACCGGTGCTTGGAATCGAAATCCGAGGGCACCGGTGAACTCAAATTTCCGATATTCGCTTCAGTGGACCTTTATCGCAATTTCATTTTATGCAGGTTGAGAGTTAATATTTGGGGATTTAGAATAAAATAATTAAAATTTGTTGAACACAATTTTATTTATAGAAGTTGGTTATTTCCTCCCAAGGGGAGTTAGAGGTGGGTCACATACCCACATAACCCCAAATGAGTGGATATTTATGAGGTGGGGCCCACACAAGCCTAACCTCTTCATCTTCCCTTAATCCTCCATAAACTCCTTCCATCATTAAGGTGGAACCTCTCCACCTCCCAAGCATTTATGAGTCCACCTCCTCTCATAAATTGTGCTAACCACAACCAATTAATTACTTCATTAATTAACTTGGGTGTCAATAATTGTTTTGAATTATTTTGAATTGGTTGTAATTTCTTTAAAGTTGGATAAGTTTTTTTTAAATATTTTCTTGGAATTTTTTTTGGAAGAGGGAACCATTGGTGAATTGGAGAAAGCTTCATTCTTCCACAAAGAACATCCTCTCTCGGCGAACAATGCTCCACAACTCCTCCTACCCTCTTCTTCCACCGCGACAAGGGAGAAGACACCGCTCGTAGGAAGCGTAATCTATGTCAAGGATTCTTCCTCCAACGTTGATGGGATGACATAGTTCTCCACGATGTCATCTACTATGATGCTTGTCTTTCGTGACTCCGTCAACGAACAAACCTCAAATACAAGGTAGAGTTTTTAATTAAGTATGATTTTATTCCCTTGATTATTTCATTCTAAAAAACAAAGAACATGGATCAACTTAACATCAAGTTGATCCGCGAATATTTTCCTTGCGGTTTGGGAATAAATTGTTGCGGGAAGTTGTAGGGGTTAATTCTTTTGTTCATGTTTTATCATCGACCCTCGTTGATTAAAATTTGGCCGCTTGATATCGACGTAACGGGAGGAGATCAGACCGCACAAAAACGGCCAATTTCTCCTCCCCTTTTCATTGTTAAAGCCTGTTGATGTTGGAGGCAGAGGCACACGGTGCCGTTGCACCATGCGGTGATCGGCAGGGAACCGCGACCATGCAAGATCTTGGCGAAGGCGGCGTGGTGCCATTGCACCATGCGGGAACAAAGAGGATCGTGGTAGGAACGGGCCGTAGTGGTGGTGTGCGGCACCATCACGCCACACCGGTGAGGCTGAAGGAGGCCGCAGTGGAGGGGCACGACGTCGTAGCACCGCGCCAGAGCTCCAAGGGGGGCCGCGGCCAGGGTGGGCCGTGGCAGAGGGGCGCGGCGCTGCCGCGCTGCGCCAGTCGGACAGGGGTCGTGACTGTCTTCAAAGGGGCGGCCGGACAACCAGCCGTCGGCGCCGCCTGGAGGCGGGATCCGAGAGGGTCCTATAGTTACACCAAGGCTGGCCATTACGGCTGGCTGTTTCAAAAACAAGGGGGTGACGCCCCCCTTTGCGCCTCGCTCGTCCAGCGCCGAGCCGCGGCCGCAGGCCGCATGGGCCGGGCCGACCACGCTCAGCCGGGCCGGGCCGTGCCAGCCGTGGGCTGGGCTGCGCCAGCCGGGCCGGGCCACGCCCAACTGGGCCAGACCCAGACCCTGGTCGGGTCACTCGGTTCGGGCCAACCCAGGGGGTATTGGGCCGGGTCAGACCGGGCCCAAACCCCTTATTTTCGGACCATTTTTGGTTAAACGAACATAACTTGAGTTATGGACCTCCGATCGATGCACTGTAAGTTTCATAGGATTCCATGGATCGAGACGGTCATTTTAGTATATTAAAATAAAGGTTTTGGCAATGTTTTTGTACGTCCAAGTTGGTTTGAACCCAAAACCAACCGGGCCCTCTGAGCGGAAACACTTATAACTTGAGCTCCGGACGTCCGACTGACGTTCCGTCGACTTTGTTGGATTCCTCTTGGAGAGATGGTTCTTTTGGTATACTTCACCTGAGTATTGGAAGCTGTTGGAATATGGCCGGGTTGGATTGTACCAAAAATCCAACCGGGCCCCTGGAATGGAAATGCCGATAACTTTTAGACCAGACGTTTTTTTGACAAACCGTCAACGGTGTTGGTAATCTCGTTGGGAAACGGTCCCTTTGAATATACCCTATAAGAGTTCAGGGTATAGTTGAGATACGGTCAGGTTGGTTCGTACACGAAACCAACCGGGCCCCCAGGATGAAAAGGCTAATAACCCACAGACCGGGCGTATGATTGACGCGCCGTCTATTGCGTTGAGACCCTTATGACAAGGTGGTCCATTGAGATACTTCTTCATGGGACTTTTTGATACTTGGAGAATCGACTAGCAGATCGTGGAGAAGATCCTCCCAGAGACGAGCGTACGGAGTACAGAGACCCTGTAGTTGGTTGAGACCTGAAGACTGCTTGTCCGATACGAGTCGGAGTGACTTGTATAGCCCAGTGTGGAGCACTACTGTGTTTGGGTGGAAGACCCACGGGGGGGGAGAACTACTATGTTTGGGTGGTAGACCCACGGTACTCAACAGAAGGATTACCTCTGTAGGCTATTAGGGGTGGTGCACTACTGTGTTTGGGTGGCAGACCCCGGTGGGGAGCACTACTCTATTTGGGTGGCTGACCCACGGTACTTGACAGGAGGACTACCTCAGCAATCTTAGGTTAGTGAGCAGTGCCTCGGAGTCGTGACAGGATTAGTGTACTCAACAGATAGGGATCTCTTCAGCAGTTATGGTTTCGATATCATTAATGAAAATCTTGGTTTGAGCTTAGTCAATGATCTTTTTGTTTTCCTCGTGGCTGAGATGAGTTAATTGATAACTTAGGTATAAGTATGGGCTTGTACCTAAGTAAGGGTTATATGTTGAGAACTTTATTTGTGATTATACTTTTTGGATTTAGTGAGTTCTTGAGGGTCTCGGGGTCCCTACTGAGTATCGTATACTCACCCTGCATGGGCTATGCCCGCACCTCATTGTGTTGTATGCAGACGACGGACAACGCTGACTGAGATAGATTGTACGAGAACTAGACAGCACCCAAAGGTGGACCTCACGACAAGTTAGTACCTAGAGGTGGACTTCACGACGAGACGGTACTCATATGAGGTTGGCGGGCGAGAGCGTTGAGGAGGCTATCTGTACCTACCCTTCAGGTAGGATCTGAGGTGGATGACCCGGGAGTTGCTTCTATTTTCGAACTATTTGTCTTTTCTGTTGTACTTTTTTTCAGTTGTATCTGTACTTCTCAGTTGGGTTTGTATTCTGGCCCATTTAATTTTCATCACTTTCTTTTGTACTTAGTGTATTACTTTCGTTTATACTCTGGTTGGATGTGTTTATGTTTTATAAAGGCAATGCCTTCCCAGATACCGAGTTTTATGCCTTTGGTGCTAGTCGCCAGCCCCTGGCCTAAAGAAGGTGGGCTTGGGGTAGTCACGGCATGGGCTCCGAGGACGGGTCGTGACACTCACACTCCACAAAACAATCCTATTCCAATTTTCTCAAATTAATGAATTTCATTTTCGTAATAGATTTTTTATCTCATAGAAAATATTTCTCAATAAAAATCACCTTAATGGTATTATTTTACATTCCCTCTATCCCATTCTCCTCATTAGTATTTGGAAAAAATCACTACCTTTTATCCAAACATCTATTTAAATAATATACTTTAAAAAAACGTTTCCTTTTCATTACTTCACAAATCAAAAAATATATTTTCCAAGGAATTTTTTAATTTCTCAACCACTGATAGATTAGTAGTTCAATTAATCTTGGAGTCGTATATTATTTTATGTGGTCTAAAATTATTACACTATACCAAGTAGAAATTGGTTTCTCCATACATGCCATATTATTAGTCATAATTTGAGATAAATTCTGTAATATAGTCGTAATCTATTCAACTCTATCACTATCTATATTGACCTTATCTAGTATGAAATCTATTACTGACTATGTGTGTTGATATGATTCCACATCATTTTTCTTGGAACCATCTAAAAATACTGAAACACACATTAATATGTTATAACATCATGAATATTGATCCATAACATAAAAATTCTTACATTCTATTGAACATTGTATGAGTTTATCTTAATGTCTACACTAGTTATGTTTTTATAAAAACTAGTTCACAAGGGTCCTACTAAACTTTTTTTTGATACCAAATATAATATCACAGAATATATAAATTAATAATAAGTGATAAATTTATTACATTGGTATAAGATACCAGACATCACAACATAATGGATCAATCAATTTAGTAGACTTGGTATAACAGATAGATAAATTACTTCTATATTATATTATAAAAATAAAATATAACATGAAAAACTTTATTTCATCCTTGATGATCATTCAACTATCCCATCTTCATATCATGATAAAATGAAAAATATAAAGGATGATATCAGATTCTTAGAATGGTAAAGCATACAATGAATTATATCCTGAATTTATAAGGAATACAAAATATGGAAATTTAAATAATGAATATATATTTAATTTAATAAATAACTTGAGCTACAAAAGATATCCATAAAAAAAGAATCACATCAATAATAATAAACAAAATTTTGAGGAAGAAAAAAAATAATTATAGACATAATGATCTTAAAAAAATTATTTTTTCAAGGATATCTTGAAACATACCATCAAGACCTTGTTCCAATACATTTCAATGAATGGGTAGGTATAAAGAAAATATCTAACTAATTTGGAAGCGATTATTTTCAAGAGACATTTCTATGCATCAAGGGGATACCTATTATCAATCCCCAACCATCACTTTCATATGTCTAATTTATTCCTCATAAATTGTAAACTATATAATATATGATCAATATTATTAATCAGTCAATAAATATTTGTATTCAGTCAAGAATATGAGACATCAATATTTCACCAGTAAATGAAATAAATTTTATAGTATGATTCATTCAACTATCATTGTAAATTGTAAGAGTATATGATTAATAAAATATAAAAATAGTAGAAATTATATTTTATATATCCTTGATAGTAAAAAATGGATATTAATTTCTAATGATTAATGTATAGCGTTAGAGAACACAATAACATGAACGTGAAATTTCACAAAATAAGAAATAATTTACATATTAGTAAAGTATGGTAGAAGACCATAAATTCATTAAAAATTAAGGATATTAATAATGTAAAGTATTTTGGTAATCCTGGAAGAAAATTCAAGTGAAACTATAAAAAAAAATTTCATAATGGTTTTGTAACTTAAAAATGAAGATATAAATCATTTCCAAAAATTCTTCTGAATCTTTTAGAAAATAATTCAATTTTATTTTTTTTATAATAATTAAAAATGTACTAAATAATGGGATATAATTTTGTTCGAAAAAATATATAAACTTATAGATGAAGATGACGTGTGAATAATGGTTGTGGAGGTGGGAAACACTTTCAAACCACATATGTTAAGAATAGAATTCCTTTCATGATTTTTAATGTCAAAAAAACTCATTCAAAAAACATGAAAAATAATACATTAAAATCATTGTATATAAAGTCAAATTTAGTATAAAAATACATTTACCAATAATTTAATAATAGATAAAAATACTCATAAAATAATTTGAATAATATTTTTATCCAAGAGTAAGATTTCAAATGAATATAAGAGAAATAAGTTATCTTTTATTAAAAAAAATATTTCCGAATTTTGAGTTCCAATGAGATAAAAAGAAGAAAAAAAAATTAAACCATATAAATAAACATAATAGGAGAAAAAATATAGGGATAAAGAAGGAAATATAAAATTATTCCTCCAACAGAAATTTAAACATTAATAGAAATTTAAGCATGAATAATACCGAATTATAGTGAAATTGTAAAATAGAACTTCACTACTTTAATAACTCATGAATGAAAACCCTTTAAAAGAGAAAACATGAATTGAAAATTTAAATAACACGAATAAATATTAATTCATGAAAAAATATATAATAGTGGAAGTATACATACCATATAATATAAATTAGGTTCATAATATAAAATATGTCTCATTGGTGTGGAATTGAGATGGAAAAATATCACCTTGGATTTCAACTTGGTCGGATGTGTTATATCCTACCAAATAATCAATTTAAATTTATTAAAAATAAGTGAAGAAATTTTTTCATCTATGTTTCATTTATTAAGGTCCTTTATAATCATTTGGAAAATTCTAAAATGAATAATTATTAAAAAGAGGCAAATGAGGCTCCCGTGGTGTTGAGAAAATATTGAGTGATCAAAGTGAAAAGTACAAGGGTAAATGTGGGATTTGATTCAACACTAAAACATAAGATTTTATGAAACAAATAGATAAGATAAAATGGAAACTAAATTTTGGTAAATAACCAAATACATTTATAACACATAAAATACCAAGAAAATACTTGGTGGATGGAAATTGTAACCGAGATAATGGGATGATCTTTCCCTTGATAAAGTGTCAATTTATTTTCCTATCTTAGACACACAATGACCTAAGATATAGATGCAGAATGATACTATAGTGGTGAAGGACATGAGATTCAATAATGAAAAACATGAACATATCATTAACCTTAAATTTGAAACTGTTTTAGTGGATATTATTATCAATTTTCTATTTTTTTCAAAAATATATAATTCTTAGGCTTTAAAAATGTAAAAATTACTCATACGGAATCAAAAATAATAATGTACACTAGAAAAAAAATTGATCCCCTTGAATAAAAATTAATCTATATATGAGTAAGAAGATTATTATCTCATATTCTATATAGAAGTGAATATAGAGAGACCAATTTATATCTTAAAACAACCAAGAATTTCTTTGAATGAAAATAGCCAAAACAAGAGGGATTTGTTAGCTGAAATTACTCTGAAAGAAACTAAAATTATCATAACTTGGATCCTTGTAGGAGATAATTCATCCCACATTACAAATAATATGAATATGTTGATGAATTTAAAGTGATCTGTTGATTGTACCACTATATTTAGAAATGATATAGCTTTACAAATCAATGTAAGTGGAAGTAATATTTCTTTTACTAAAGATAAGTTTATTAATACATAATTCCTTCATGAGGATAGACTTTGAAAAAATATACATATAATTAGTATAATTTTAGACTCTATACATGAGTGAATATTAAATAAGGATTGATTTTTTATCAAAGGAAATTATGAAAACTCATTGATGAAGTGACGAAGGAATAATGAAAATCTATACTATGTTTACGATAAGGAGAATACTTGTATCGTTATGATAAAAGAACAAAATATCCTTTTTTGACTCAGTATTATGCATATTTTCTAACCATGTAATGATGATTTGTTAATGTTTAAATTTGTGGTTGACATTCCATATTTTATATGAAACTTGGAGAAGACATGTGATGCCTATATGTGACAAAAAATGGTGAGAAATATCTATTAGTTATGAATAAATGTTCTTCAAATATACATGATCTAATTCCCATGATTCATGTAGTCCGATGAAGGTTCTTATAGTGATCCAAACTTTTTTACATAGATATTAAATCTTATTAGATGAATATTCATTATATAACATTAAAAATCATTACAGAATCATATAGGTATAGGGTCATTGTAAAAATGGATATATAAATTACAAGTTCATAAGAGACATATATTTTCTGCCACTTAGTTCTTAACTGCTATCACCCTTCTTATACATATAATACATAAAACCATTCTTCACATCTTGGGGAAGGGAAACAAAATAAATGGTGAGATTATATGCTTAGTAAGGATAAAAAATGTAGAAATTAATGATTTCTAAACATAACATGAGAATTAAAGTATGATAACATGCGAATAACATTTGAAAATCCATAACCAAAAAATTATAGATCACAATATTGAATCATATCATAAAACATGGTAATACATAAGACATGAATCCTATATAAATAAAAGAACATGAGCCATGATAGAATAACATTTGAGTAAGACAAAAGATTGTGGAATAAAAATAATAATAATAAGTCATTTAATTAGTCAATGATCAATACCAATAGTATTATAGTGGATTGGTTTTAATCCCCATTCCATTATATTTATAGCCATAGTTCAATCCCAAGAAAACCATAGTGGGCGTAGTCCCTTCCAGAACTGAGCTCACTACCCATTCTAATACTTATTATCTAAGGAGATGTCCATCTTTACCCAAGTCATTATAGGGATATATAATTACAATACCCCTATAATATATTAATAATACATTCTTATGTATTATAGAAGATCATAAATTGTTCATCATATATTAAAACTCATTGAAAGAAAAAAGTTTCATAATCATTTAGAAATTTCATCAAAACATAACCTGTGGTAAATAAATGAGTTATATAAAAATATCACCAACATTATCATAAACCACATAGAGAACGAAAAAGGATAGTATCCTTGAATTATACCTAGAAAAGTATAATTATCATGAAATGATTTTTTCATAAATGAAAATTCATAAAAAATATATCTTTGAATTTTTTATGTGGAAAATACCCTTTCAATTTTGGAATCAATTATATAAAATCAAAAAATTTCCAAAATATTTTTTTTTCTTGGAAACGAATAATAGAAACATATATATTAACATTTAAAAAATTGAGATTTCAGGATTATGGGAAATTATGTGCATACCATATAAGTTAAATGAAATATTTTTTTTCAAATTTTCTGTAAAAAGTAAAAAGTATTTCCTTAAGAAAATGAGATGAATATATATTTTTAACCATTTTCATAAAATTAAATTATAGGTAAAAAATTAATTTTAAAAATAATTGGATAATATTAAAAAACTTTTTTGAAAATATGTTAATGAAAACATGGTAATGGAATAAATTGATTCCTGACTGAATAGTAAAATATAGTTATTATTCCTCAAAAATATTATTTTCGTCATTTGAGTAATTAATGTAAGGAAAATGAAAGGGGAAAACATATTATATAGAAATAGATATAGTATGGGAAAAATTAAAAATATTTATTAGATAATGTTCATATAATTTCTTCAATATAAATTCAAGCATAAGTAATCCTGATGAAAATGGGATAGAAACATAAACCCCTTACATATTTAGAAAAATTTGAATAAAAGCCCCTGAAATAATGAAATTTATATGGATATGAATATCCCTATAATTTTAGTGGTCATAATCATACATTAATTTCATGGGGATTATGTACATCACATAAAATAAACATGTTGTGAATATTCCATATGTCTCACAAATATAAACGTGAGATAAAAATCCCTTACCTCTAGTCTCATATCGTTTCGTATAAATTTAATCAAATAATATAATAAATATGGATTTTTATAAATATATTACATAACCATATTTATTTATATTTGCATGTATTATTTACTTCTAATATTTCATCATATGTGTATTAACAATTCTTTATTTGAATCATTATCCCTTGTGACAACTTCTTTGTTTTTCATGCATATTTGGATTTGGTAGTTCTGGTACTTATACATTTATTAGTGTTAAATCATCTATTTATTATTAATAATGATATAAATATATTATATATTCATTATATATACATATATATAGTATTCCATAAAATTTTGTGATAGAAAAAATAATTATATCATTCATGGAGACTGTAGGTCGTACGTACACATGAATAATGTTTTCACATTTTTGAAGGATGAAAGAAATAATAGAAAATAAAAATTATAATTTAAATAAAAAATCTAATATCATTTTTATAATATATATTCATTAAATATATCCTTATTAACTTCCAAAAAAAATAATACAAAAATTGAATCACATCCCTTCGTGGAGGTGGTAGTACACACATTCGCACGAACAATGTTATCACATTGCAAAAGACTAGAAGGTAAGAAGAAAGATAGGATATTATAATTAAATAAGAATAATTATATCAGAAATATCAAATATAATAAAAAAACCAATCATAATATCCATTAATTTATGATAGTGATCAAAAAATAATTACACCTCAATATGAAGATAGTAATCCATACATATGGACGAGTCATTTTTTTTTACTTTCCATAGGATGTAAATAAAGTAGATAATGGTTGTTAAGTCATCTTAATTTAAATTATTTCTAATTAATATAATAAATAAATTAACTTTTATTGGATACCAAGGATTTATTGGAGGTATATAAAAAAATAAATTTTAAAATGCTCAGTTTAGAGTTATAACTCTTCATTGAGAAACTACTTTTAGGCTAAACCTTAAGCATGAAAGGGATGGTATTTGGGAAAAAAATTAATATTTGGGATGATTTTTGGGAATAAAAAAACTTATTATTTCATCCTTTTTCTATGATATAAGGCTCAAAAGGTATGAGTAAGAGAGGAGAAGTGGTTCCCTTTTATAAGGGAGGGGATGTGCACTCTTGGAATTAAGTAATGTTTTAAAATAATATAAATTAATTTTTATTACAAATTGACTAAAAATTGATTTATTTCAAATTCTTTATGATTATAATTAAAAATAATATAATTTAAATATATTTATACAATTTTATGTTATATTTTAATGCTTATCTATAAGTTTTAACCCTTCACTTATTCTTTTAATAATTACCACAATTTTAATGATTTCTACTATTTATGAGTCTAGAATAATTCCATAAAAGAAAAAGAGAGTCATTAATGGATCATGGTCTATATACTCTACCATATCCCATTAAATTTAATGAATACATGTTTTTATTAATATTAAATTATTTAATAAAAAGTGTACAGAAAATGAAGAAACTCATCTTTTTAGAAAAGTTCTTTTAAAGCATAAAACTGGATTTAATTTTATCACATGCCTATTAAAACAATAATATGATTGTTAAATTATTTTATTGAATATATAATATATTAATATCTTGTAAATAATTCACTAACTATGATTAGTTTAAATTTTTAAGATAAAAACCCATTATTCACAAAAAATAAGTTTTTTTAAAAAAACCTCTTTTACTTTAAAATGTTTTTTAATTTCATTTATAATTATTTTATAACCAATAAATTCATTTTATACAATTATAAACTATAAATTTCTATAATTTTTTAGCATTATTCATACTCACTAGTCCAACAACTAGATAGTAACCGTTACATTAAATAATAATATTTCAATATTATAATATTTTTTGTTTAAAAATAGTATTGCGTGTAAAGAATTATATCGAAAAAATAAAATTCATCTTTCTATTAATATATCATAAAATCCCAGGGTGTCAGATTCTACCCCCCCTTAAAATGAATTTCACCCTCAAAATTTCATTATTTTGATACAAACAAATGATGAAATATCTATTTCATCACATCCTCGGGTTCCCATATAACATCTTTGAATGTATGACTTCTAAGAGAACTTTAACCATATGAGTAGCATTATTGCATAACACTTTATATATATGGAACAAGATTTATACCGGTTTTTCTTCATAATAATGATCATCCTCTAGTGGTAAAACCTATGAGTATAATACATGTGATGCATCAGGTATGTACTTACTCACGAGATATACATGGGACACATCATAAACTTGAGAGAGGTTCATTGTAAGTTCCATGAACTAAGCCACCATACCTTCTTGATCAAGAATACAAAACAGGATAATATATATATGGATCATTTCCACTTCTTTCTAAATCTCATATCATTTTTCCAATGATAAATTCATATTAATACCTTCTCCCCAAATTTTACATATAGATTTCACTACCGATTGTCAGTATAACTTTTGTTTTGGATTTAATATACCATTATATGCTACTAAATGGCAATGAATATGTCTACCATTTCCTCAGCAATATTAGGTGTCAATTGATTTATTTCTCCCACTTCATCATAACACATTGAAGTTTTAAACTTCCCTCCAGAGAGATATTCATAATGATCCATCTCAATGTTCGAGTGAAAGAAATTATTGTAAAAAACAAGTCTAGAGGAAGTTGTTGATCCCATATAACTTTAAAATAGATAGAATAATATCTCAACATATTCTCAGGAGTTTTAATGGTTCTCTCAGACAGAGTATCTTTCCAAGGATGATATGTAACACTGAAACACAATATCTAATACAGATCTTATAGAATTTTTTTAATGAAATTTGATGTAAATCTCAGATCTCAATATAATTCAAAAGAATATTGTACTCCATGACATAAAACCGCTTCCTTAATGTATATCTAGGAAATATGATAAGGTGATAAATATTATCTAATAGAAATTAAGTGTGATGAGTTTATATGTTGATAAAATAAAAACCAAAAAAATTATTTCCTTTAGTTTTCTTGGGGAGTTTGAATATAAAATAAATGGTGATTTTGTTTTCTTATTTAGATTCCAATATGGGAAATGATTGCAACATTACCTTAGAATACTATCTCTCAGACTTTACTTGATAACAAACCAATTATCGAGATAAATAATTTTCAATATCTCTCCTCATGTTTTCTTTCAAAAAATATTCCTCCAGATATATAAAAATATTTATACTTTCAATATGAATAAAGAATAGTGACCTTTGGGATTCATCCCATAGCTCGTTCTTCAAATTTTTTATGTATTAAACATATACATTGTTCCCAAACCTTACCATTCCATCATAGTCAAGATGAACACAAGAACATTTCTTACCTTCTTTTATTACTTTACATCTTCTTTCTATACATCTATAATATTCAATTTGCTATAAGGTTGAAGACTCATTTGAGTAGGATAATATTTCTCCTCTTCCTTCAAGATTTCTAGATCTATCCCTTGAAATTCCATGAATATGGGATCTTTTATAATCCCCATCATAGATAAGATAGCCTGATCCTTAGAATTAAATCATTGACCAACTTGTTCACTTTCCCATAGAGGCAATTTATTGAGTATTTATAATATTTAATCAACTCCAACCAAATTTTATGGGTCATATTCAACTCATTCTGAGTGAATATATACTTTAAACATTAATGATCAGTTTAAATGTCACACACTTCTTTGTAATGATAATTTCACCATATATCCAATGAAAAAATAACCATAGATAACTACAAATAATGTTTAGGGTAATGTTTCTCATGAACCAAAAATTTTCATGAGGCATAAGATATCAAAATGACATTAAACATGAGGATACATACCAGTCCCTTATTTGATGTATCATTATAGATCAAAAACCAATCTTCACTATATATTATTATAAGAATAGGAATGCTGCCTAACCATCTATTTAGTTTCTTGAAATTTAATTCACATTAATCTATACAAAAAAACTTGTATCCCTTCCAAGTTAACTATTTTAGTGGATTAAATTATCATGATAAATTTTATACAAGTGTCAATATATCCAACCAAATGAAAAAAATCTATAGATCTTAGTCACAGTCGTTGCATGAGGGTAATGTTTAATAACCTATTTTCTTTCTGGATCTACTAATATTCCCTCTCTTGATATTATATGAACCAAAAATAAAACTTTTGGTAGCCAAAATTTACACGTGGTAACTTTTTCATACAACTTTTCCTAAGGGTCTTTAGTAAAATACTCAAGAAATCTTCATTCTCTCCCTTTCAACACTACTGGAAATGCATGTTTTCCCAACGGTTTACAACCGTTGGGAAAAGGCGTACAACCGTTGGGAAATTTTATCCCAACGGTTACAAGAACCGTTGGTATGCGGGGCGTAGGGAAAGCTTTATACCAACGGTTCACTATGAACCGTTGGGAAAATCCTCCTCATATTTCAATGTGCCTACGGTTCTCATGAACCGTAGGCATAAATGGGAATTATGTTTTACCAACGGTTCAGATGAACCGTTGGTATAAAGTAGGCCAGAAATAATAAATAGGGTTATACCAACGGTTTAAAACCGTTGGCATATACCCTCCATCACAAAAAAAAACTGCAACCTGCAGTAAAAAATGCATACTGCAATTGAAAAAAAAATTAGAATGGAATCACAAAAATGCAGACTGCAACATGTATTTTTCACGAACAGAAAACACAATACAATAACAAAAAAACTACAGACTTTATCCTATGTTTTTCATGGATAGAAAACAAACTAAAGTAAAACAGAGGCTGTAATCAAAAATTCATACTGCAATCGCAAAAAATGTAGACTGCAATCACAAAAAATGCATACTACAACCTGTATTTTTCATGGACAGAAAACACAATGCAATCACAAAAAAACTACAGACTTTATCCTATGTTTTTCACGAACATAAAACAAACTACAATTACAAAAAAAACACAAAACCACCATGCAATCACAAAAGACACTCATTTTGTGTGTTATCGGGACACTGCAACCTGCAATCACACCAAAACACACTACAAACACACTGCAAACACATAAAAACACACTCGTTTTGTTTGTTTACCAAACCCTGCAACATACAATCTCACAAAAACACACTCATTCTGTGTGTTTCGAGGACACTGCAACCTGCAATAAAATAAAAATGCACTACAAACATAGAAAACACACTATAGTAGGGGTCATCCTTACACCACTCTTTGATATTTTGGGTTGTAGAACAATCTCAGCTTCAAAATTCTTTGGCGATTGATATACTAGTATGGTGTCCCTCTTAGCATGTTCCTCTTTTTGAGATACTAATGAAAAAAGTGGAACAAAAAAATCATACATCATCCAATGAATACCGAAGTAATGTTGAGGTATTATAAGTACCCCCACATATGTTGGATAGCTTTTTTCTTCAGTTGTGTAATCATATGCCGATAGAGCACCCTAGATTTATTCTCCAGTAGGTGGTTACTCACTATTCATGGTAGGTACCTTAAATATTCTCATTTTCATGTCATCTATCATTTCTAGGATTTCATCACATCTTATTTAAACTTGATTGGTCATTAGATCCTAACCCCCTTCCATGAAAACCACCTATTCAATTTTTTGAGCATGTGTGTTCAAGCAAGGTTGTCCTTTATGGAAATGATTGTGGACCACTTTGGGTGGGTTTGAAGGGTCCACCCTGTCCAGTTATTGGGTTATCAATTTCTCTATGAAAAGATGTGAGATATTTATAATCTATCATCAAAGAATCATCCTAGCTATATTTTCTGTAGATAGAGTCTTATGAGCTATAAGGACAAAGTTGTCATGTCATGTGGAGAGATGATCCGACAAGTATAAGTGATGATGAATTACAGTCTTTAGGCTTCTTGCTAAGTAACTGGAATTCATCTACAAATGTATGAATGTCCATAGCCAATATGAGATATTCCACCATGTGTTCTGTTTCAAAAATCATGTTGTTACTATCATGATATAGAGAATTAGTCGGATGATGTAAAATGTATCCATCACACTCAGTGGTTATCCATGATCCATTAAACACTTAATCTTCCACTCCTACATGGAATCACTAATTGTTCTATTTTTTATGAAATATTTATATATTCTATGATGTTGGAATGATAATCTAGAAAAATTTATAACATATTCAATATAAATTGAGAAAATCACCTTTTCTCAAAGTGTTTAAAGTGACTCTTTTAGATGCATGAGGTCTGATTTCATGGGAACATGGATTTCCAACCTATAATCTCAGTACATCTAAGGAAGATACAGTTATGTATTTGTACGGATTAGGGAATGTGTCTGAAAGAAAATGTTTCCTTGGGATTTATGAATAATACATGAGGTCCATTCAGGACTTTCTTGCCAAGAAGTATCCAGTACTATTCACATATAGAAGGTAGATAAATTTGAATGGATGGAATAATGATTATAGGACTTCTTATACTTGATGAAGTATATGTTTTCAGCTTAGATTTTACATAATAGTATAAACCGTTCATTGAAATAAATCGAGAAGAATCTCCATTAACATGTACTGATTCATTGAAGACTTTATTGTATTTTTTAAACCTATGTTTGATTACAAAACATATGTATGGTGTTTATGTTATATCATATTCTTTTATCTTTAAATCATATTTCATGCCTCTTAAACACATGGCCTTAATTTAATATTCCCTATAATATATAAACACCTCTAATCACTGTAATTCCTCAAATATTTCAATATTTTAATACCAAATTGGTTCTTGAAATATCACCAAAAATGGTATCTTAATACAAAGTACATTGCAGTGAAATAGAACCAAAAAAATCAAAAATAAATGAAGGCATAAGAAACAATTTAAAGTGGTAGAACAAAAATTACTTGAATCAAAGATAGATGGGTAGTTTTAATGTAGAGTTAGCACCTTCAACAACAGGTTGGGAAGTAGGGTTCGAACCATATCCTAAAATGATATATTCCTTGTGGGGTATCATAATAAAAACTAAATTGCGGCGAAATAGAAAGAAAAAATCTAAATTAAATGGAGACAACCATACTGATTTATAGTGGACGATAAAATCGATCGGAAACCAAACCTGTTGTACTGGGAAGTAGGGTTCGTGTTGAGATCCGGTTGGGATGTAGGGTTCGCGTCGAGCTTTCGGCAGAAATCTTCGAGATGGGGCGTCGAGATGTTGTTTATGGAAAAATCCGATGGATTCTGGAGGCTCGAAGATGGGTTCTAGAGGCCTGTGTGTCGAGCTCTCATTTAGGGAAAACTTCTCGAGACGGTTTATAGAGGGTTGGAGGGTCGAAATGGGTGGTGAAGGTCAGCCCCGATGTTTTTTTGGGGATTTTGTAAAACAATATCTCAACGGTTTATTAAACCGTTGGGAAAAATAAAAATTTACAACTTATACCAACGGTTTATTAAAACCGTTGGTATATTAGACTATTCCCAACGGTTTTCTTAAACCGTTGGGAACATTGTGTTGGTATAGCGTTGGTTTCCAGTAGTGCAATTTGAATATCTAATTATATCATCCATAAAAACTACTATAAACTAATCATGGAAATATCTAAAGAGTATATTTATTAAATCCATGAATATAGAATAAGAATTACTAAGAATGAATGGTATTAATATAATTTCATAGTTTACATAGCTACTATAGATGGTTGTATTGGTTATGTCATCTATTTTGACCTTCAACTAATAATATCCAAATCAAAGATCAATTTTGTAAAAATATTTTAATCCTCTTAATTTATTGGGAAAATAATTAATATGGGGAATATAAAAATAATTATTGATTTTTATCTTATTATTTTTACAATAGTCAATACAGAGTATCATCGACACATATTTCTTCTTACAAAAAGAATAGGTGCACCCCATGGTGACATATTTGGAAGAAAGAATTTCTTAACAAGGTTCTCCTAGAGTTAATTCTTTAATTTTTGCAACTGAATCATGTCTATATTATATGTTGTCTTTGAAATAGGTGTAACACCTGGTTTTAGTTCTATTAAAAACTCAACTTCATGATTCAAAGTAATACTAGAAAACACCTCTGGAAATTAATCAACAAACTTTCTTATAACAAAAATATGTTCAGTGATAATTTTCTCCCTAACCCTATGTGATAAAAAATTGCATGAATATGAATCAAGACCTATATAATTGGATTAATATACATTGGAATTTCAAATTTACCTTCGCACAGATAAATGATTATAGTTTGGTTAGGAATATAATACTTTTATGTACTTACTTATAAATTGACATGGAATTTATAAAAATAAATCCAATCCACACATAAACTAATATCAAATTAAACTAGAGGGATAATAACAAGCTCTGTATGGAGAATATTATCACAATGTTCAATCAGAGAATAAGAATATACTTGATATATGATCTTCATTCCATATATGATTTTTTTAATTCAAAGTCAACATATAATCATTAGGGTAAAATCCATTAGTTATAAAATAGTTGGTATATCTAGAATCTAATTATTCATTTACAGTTCTAGAGTGCATGATAAGTGTACCTTTCACTAATTCACTATAATACCTCACATTGACAATTTTGATCCGGTGATACTTAACTTTTTATATGAGATTAAGAGGTTTTTGAGGTCATTCATAATAATTAACCATTAAATTTTATAATTTATAAGCATAATGACTATACTATTTGAATTTGAAATAATGGAGTATGGTTGGTGGATTATTTTTCTTCTTCCACTTTATTATTAACCAAATTATCCTTCCTAACACTTTAGAATCTGATTACACGATGACCTTTATTTATACACTTAAAACATTTACCATTCCCTTTAAGAAAATTTCCTATATGTTTCCTTCCACACTTGAAGCATAATGTAAAACTCATTTTCATCTCTCTATGGTTTTTAGAATTTTATTTGAATTGCATATTTAATTTTTTCAACAAAACCCTGAGATCATTGGGTAAATATTATCTCTATATCAACCTTAATATCACATCAAATTATTTATTCATATCTTATAAAGTATCCTATAGATACATCCCTTAAGATACATGGTTTTAATCCAGTGAATAGTCAATAAACCTTACTTTTAGGATGGATAATAATACTAGAAGTTTACCTCACACATCTTGTAAAATTTTCCTTAGTGGTACTAAAAGATTAATAATTAGTATGGATTAGATCAAGTAATTCATTCTAAATTTTCTTATAAAGAATATAATGTAATTAAGTTTTGAAAAATAATCACTAAAACGTATCCCACTCCATGAAGTAAATTTCCTCATTTTAGCTAAATTTCATGATATGTTTCCATAGTTGTTTTGTTTCACCAACATAATAATAAATAACTATAATAACTTTTTTATTTTTTTTATAGTAGAGATAAAAAATATATTTTTTGTCTTACTGATCAATTTCTAAAATACTATTGGATTAGCATTACCAAAAAAAGAGGGTGTGTGTTACCTAATGAAGGACTCAATTGAACATTGTTCCCTCATTTTACTATTTGGAAGCACAATATGATTCAAATCTTGATAAATTTTTGTAAGTATAGAAACAATATTATATACTCCATCTGAAATAACATTTGGTTTCTTAGATGAAAAATAATTGATCTAACTACCACATTCATCATAAACATTGTTCCTTCAGGTTCTAAAAATTAATTTATTTTTTAAAAAATAATGATAGTAATAATAATCATAGTGGGAAAAAACAATGTTATGAAAAATAATTTATTGGATTCCTAAATCAAGATGAATTATTTCAAATATATGGAACCATATGTTTAATATAGTTTATTCATTGTTATTTCAAAATCTTTAGGATGTTATCCTATATATATAATTATCCCCAATGTTTTCACCAAATTTTTCTAACCCTAATACATAATTATTAACTAAAACCTACTTTGATACCAACTATAGTGACCCAAAAGTTTCCTAGATAGATATTATATCTTAATAGATTAATATTAAATACATGAAATTATGATCCATTACATATTAGAATAGGTCTAGTGTACTTGGAAACTTTGAAATATAAAATACATGGTTATAAGAGATCTACATCATCTTCCACCTGATTCTTCACAAATATTACCCTTCTTAGACAAAACATACTAAAACCGTTCACAAAATTCTAGGGAAGGGAATCATAAGAAAGAGAGAGCTCCAATGCTCAGTAACGGTAATCAAGGGAGATATCAATGATATCTTAAACATAACAAAAGAATAAGGGTATGAGAACAATATTTGAGCACATTAAAATCCCTACACAACATATCATATATCATAATCCTGAATCATGGATAAAATATTTTTAGTTTATAAGACATGAATCATAAATAAATAAAATAATATGATCCATGATTATATGACCTTGGAATAAGGAATAAGTTATTAGAATACACATAATCATATAAAATCATTTTATTATACGAGGACCACATTAAATACAATCATAGAGGATATAGTTCACTCCCCATTATATTATATTCATAGTCAAGGTTCACTCCCAAGACTACCATAGTGGACAGAGTCACTTACTGAACACAGTTCAATCCCAATTCCAATACTTAATATTTAATGATATATCAAAATCTCCCAATTAAATTAGAGTGATATATAATTCCCTGATCATAGACCATATCATAATAATCTATTCCTTTATACGCCACAAGAAAATAAATCATTCATCATATATCATAACATATAAAAAGTAAACAAGTTTTGTATTCATTTCAGAATTTCATCATAAACTAACCCATAGAAAATAAAAAGGTTTTATAAATATATCATAAAAATAAACATAAACCATCTAGATAAAAAATAAGGATTGTATCTTTATATCATATCACCAGTGAACTATAAGTAATATAAAATGAACTTATGGTAAATGAAAATCCTTTATAATATCACTTGGAATATTTCTATAGGAAAACAACATTTTCATTTTTTATCAATTCATTAAAAATAAAAAATCTCCAAAATATTATGGATTTTTTTTATTGAAAATAACCATGGAAATATTTAATGTAAAATTCAAAGCATTGAGTATTCCTAATAGTCAAAAATTATATTCATTTCCTTTAAGTTAAAATAAAAATTCCTATCACATTTTTGGTTAAAATTCAAAAGTACTTCATTATTAAAAAAATAAGATCCATCTTAAACCATTTTGTAAATAATGAATAAGATATAAAAATTAATTTAAAAAATCATTAGCTAATTTTTAAAAACATTCTTGAAAATAGTTTATAGAAAACAATTTCATGGAATAAAAATATTCCTGACTGAATAGTAAGACATAGTCGGTATTAATTAAACACATTATTTCATTATCTTGAGTAATTAAAGAGAGCAAAATGAAAAGAAAAAAAATATTATATATAAAAATGAGAATAAAAATAAAAGGTATTTATTATATAATTATCATAAAATTTCCTCAATATAAATTCAAGAACAAACAATATATATTAAAATGAGATTGATATATAAATACATTAAAACTTTGGAAACTTTTGAATCAAAAACCCAAAGGAATAAATAAATTTAGATGAATATTGATATCCTAATAATTTTTATGATAATATTCATAAAACAAATTCTTGGTAAATATATACATCATATAAAAGAAATAAGTGGTGAATATGGCATGTGTCTCACAAAAATAAAAGTGGGAAACAATCTATTTCATCAAGATTCAACTCACTTTATACACATTTAAACTTCAGGTGTAAAAAATATAAATTTATTTTGTATCAATTATTGTACCATAATTATATAAATCATAGCATATATCATACTATTATAATATCTTATCACCCATATATTAATAATTCTTTTTTAAAATTACTATTTCATGTGATAAATGTGTCAGTTTTCAGGCTTATTTTGGTTTGAAAGTTTCAATCACTATAATTTGATCATGGTTAAATATTATAAATAATGATAATAATAATATTAATCACATTAATATTATATATATATATATATATATTTGGATTCATCCATAAAATGTATAGGTAGATAAATGAATCGTGCTAGTATTGGAGACGGTAGGCCAAATGTACACATGAACACTGTTTTCAATTTTTGATGGATGGAACATAATAAAGGTGAATAATAAATATAATTAAAATAATAATTACTATATCATATAAATCATATATATTCATTAAATATATCCTTATAACCATCAATGAGAAAATGGAAAGAAAAAATAGATCACATCGTCTTGTATAGGTGGAAATCCCCAAGTACATATGAGTGACATCATCATTTTTCAATGGATTGTAATGTAATGAGGAAGATATTATATAATAATAACTTAGACTAATTATATAATAAATATAATATATTAAAATTAAACCCATCATAATAACCACCTATGAAATATAGTGTGGAAAAATGAGTTACACTGGTACGTGGCGCTGGTAAAACGTACATATGCTCTAGTAACATTTTCACGGTTTGTTGGATAAAAAGGTGGATAATGATTATTACATAATCATAATAACAATTAAGTATAGTTAATATACTTAATTAATTATTTTATAATTTATTATATGAATTTATAGGAGTTATAATAATAAATAAAATGTAAATTTCTCAGTTAAGAGTTATAATTCTTAATTGAAAATCCTATTTTCTCTTACATGTTTAGCCTTGAAGGGGTGGTATTTTGGAAGGAAAAAAACTCAATGATATTTTAAAAGGAATATAGTAAGGTATTATGGTAGGTATTTATTGATATATGAGGCAAAAAAATTAGTGAGAAAGGAGAAGAGGTTACATTTTATTAGAGTGGGGAGGGGTACTATTGGAATTACTTAAAGTATTAAATAAATATAATTTTTTCTATAAAAAAGTGACTCAAAATTGATGTATTTATAATTAATGATGGTTATAATTCTGAGTCCTATCATATATAAATATTTATACATGTTATGTTATGTTTAACCACTATCTCTTAGTTTTAACCCCCGTTAATCATTTTGAAAATTACCATAATTTCAAAATTTTCCACTCTTTAAGATTCATTGGACTAGAAATGAATATTATCAGAGGTAGGGATTTGGTTCAGGGATTCCTTGAGGAATTTTTGGAGGGTGATCGTCTAAAAGGGGTTGAGATTAAGGTTTGTGATATGGTATTTACGACTGTGTGTTGGATTCTATGAGAAATGAGAAATAATGCTACAGAAAGAATAAAACACAACATAATATTTTTAAGCATGGGATAAGGTAATGGTGGGTGTATATAGGGCTCTGATCAAGGTAATTATGGAATCAAATACCTTAAGAAGGCTTGTTCAAGTGTTATGCATGAATAGGGAAAGGACTCGATATAATTAGACATGATGGGTTAGTTGATAGCCTCCATTTTTAGGGTTGAAATTGAACATAGATGGATCATGTATTGATGCAGTGATGAGAGGGGGATTTTTTGGGCAGAGATAACATTGGATTTGTTTTTATAGGCTTTAAATCATTTTTTGGTCCAGTTAATTCCATTGGAGCACAAGCAAGAGCCCTGAACAATGGCCTTTTTCTTTATAAGAGTTAAAATATTCAAGTTATGTATATGAAATAAGATTCAACTGTGTTGTTTGGTTTACTTATAAATATGTAGAAACTTCCATGGGATTTTACATATTACATTAGTAACTTCATAATTTTTATAAGATATGATACTCTATCTATCATACTTTGGGGGAATGGAATTATGCGACTGATGCTCGACCAAGAAAATGGAGTCCTGGAGATCAATTGATCTTGTACACTAGTATGGGATCCATGACTAATAATTGCATTCTCACAGTTATAACTGATTAACTTGGTCTTCATTATTTCCACCCCTTGAGTTGGAGCATCGGTTTATGATTGTATTCATTTCCTTTAATAAAAAGATAATTTTCTATAATAAAAGGTAAACAATGTTTCCATAAAAGGAAAAATTACCCATAAATGGACCATGCTTGATATTTTTGATGATATTACATTCACTTTTCTGAATGTAATATTTTTATGGATTTTAAATCATTTAATAAAAAAAAATTAGTTATAAAATGTCATTATTTTTTTCTAAATATTCATTTATTTTAACTTTAAAATAATCAATATAGTTGTGGAATTTATATATATAACATTAAAAAATCCCTAATATGAAATAATAATCTATAAATATTTTTGAATGTAATAATTCACCCAAATTTTATTACCTTTTAATTTTTTTAAAATCATTTAGTTTATTTCACTATTAATTGAATAAATATTGTGTCAGCGTTATTTGAGAATTTAAGGTAATTATTTCATCTTTAAAAATTTAAAAATTTAAATTATAATAAAAATTAATTTATATTTCAAACAAAAATTAATATATTAGAATATAATATTTTTATCCTTATGAAAAAATATTAGAGATATTGATGTCAAGAGAGTCACATTTTGTATTTATCATTTTCTTAAATTAGTATAAAGGTTATAATCAAACTAAAATTGAACCATGAGGGAATAGTATCTAGAATAAAATGATAATGGGTGAACTAAAGTCATCTAATAGGATAAAAGAAGGTATTAGGGAAATTTTAAAGCCTTATCCTAATGTTTTAACAATATTTTACCCACTTTCCTCATACCAAGATGAGAAATATATACCAATGTTACAATTTATAATGTAAAAAAGAGTAAAATTTAAAAAGTTTGATCCACTTGATTAAAAATGTCCAATCTATTTTTAATATTTCAATTTATAAAAGTGGTAGAAATTCATTTTGAAATAAGTGTGTAAAACTAGATGAAATTGTATTTTAGAAAAGTAAATTCTAAGCATAAAAATGGATTTATTATTGTCCCATGCCTAGCAAAACATTAGTTTAATGTTAAATTTCATTAAAATAATTAACTAATATTAATTAATATAAATTATTCAGAAAAAAATAAAATGGTTCACATCAAAAGCATTTTTTGGAAAAAGAACTCTTTTACTTGAAAATGTTTTTTATTTTTCATTTTTATTCAATTGATAAATGATGAATTCATATTATACATGTGTAAACCATAAATGTTTCATAGTGTATTTAGACTTATTGATAACCTCTAATTCATATGTTAAGTGATAAGTATCACATTAAATAAAATCATTTCAATAGTATAACATGGTTTATTTAAACATGGTGTTATGTATAAAGAAATCTAAGAAAGAAATCGAAATTTTTTTATTGAAAAATATATCATAGAATATTGGTGTGTTAATTTTCCTATAACATATGATGATAAATACTTTATGTTTTTTTATTAATGATTATATAATAATGGGTTATATCATATTCACATAGGAAACAATGAAAGTGATTTAATTTATTAATTAGTAGTGGAGGAGATGTGATAATTATAATTGGAGAATGATCTAGATTCATCGATCTCACAATGGAAAAAGTATACATATCAGGAGGTGGTAAATTAAATAGAGGAGAGAAAATTATGAATAAGGAATCATCAATGAGAACACAATTAGAAGACAATTTCACAGAAAGTATGAATATAATTATAAATATCATGAAAAAGTTATTTATAATTAAAAATGTTATCTCTTGTAATTACTAAATGATTTTTGTGAAAGTGTTTTTTTATATACTAAATTTATCTTTTTTGATTCCTAGAGAGAATAAAGCACTATATGTGATGTGAAATAGACGAAATCCAATATTAGAACAGTCGAAAGTGTTAAGTAGTAATTTTCAAATATAGAATATTGATGAAAGTCAAGGTAATTACAAAGATGACGCTGATGAAAGGATATTATTAGGATACTCTTTAAAATGGGTGCCCTATGAATGTATCAACAAGAGGCATAAAAAGGCAATGGAAATAAATGATGTTAAAATTTTTCAAGAGAAATATTGGAATAGATATTAAACTACATACATGGAAAAGGTCTGTGATAATGAAGAAGATATATATATAAAATATGGTGGCATAAATAGTTGAACATGTAAGGAATATTTTGGGAGTAAATCAATATATAAAGAATCTATTTAATTGATTCAATCATTTAATCAACAATGAAATGTATGGTTTTAGAGTAATGAGTAAAATAATATTAGTGATAAATATACTCTAACATAAACTCACAGGATTTATAATTTAGGGCATACTTATATATTATCTCAAGATGATCTATCCTCATTTGTAGAACATTCACAGGATAAATCACAGGTCAATGGAAATGACAAGGATTTATACTAAATAGGGAAAAATCCAACATGGGATATTTTTAATAGGATAATGTATTAAAACATCATAGGAAACATTGGGGTCCAAAAATAAATCTCAGGTCATTGAAAGATGTTCCAAAAAAGAAAATTTGGTGTAAAAGGGACATATACATATAGAAGAAATATATATGGATGGAAAATATACACCAATAGTGAAACTTGGATCAATTAGACTGTTTATATCTATGAATATTTAAAAAAAATAGAATATACGGAATGCATTTCAAGATTATTTTTTTTAAATTTCTTCAAGGACATATGTATCTAGAAAAACTATGAATCTAGTAACCCAGAGCCAATATTAAATTTATTATATTGGTAGAAGATAAAATTTATTACAACATCGAGGATCAATCATGTTAACAATATTAGGATACTAGATTCAAACAATTGTTACATATTAAATTATGAAAATAAAACATAGTATGAAAAACTTTATGGGATCCTTAAATATCATTCAAAGATCATTTATTTCTATCATGTGGAAAGGGAATAAATTAAGGGTGACCTCAGATGATTAATAAGGTAATTATTATAATGAAATCTATCATGTATATATATGAAAAAAACAGTATGATAGATTAAATAAAAAATATATTTTTTTAAATTAATAACATGATCTTAAAAATATAACTGTGGAAAATATAATAATTAGATGGATAATAATAATTAAAATTTTATTGAGAGAAATTTATAATGATATAAATCATGATATTATCATGAATTAGTCAAGAAAATACATAATAAACCTTACAATCAGTGTCTCATACTCATAAATTTCATGGAATATGTTGGTGTACACCAAATACCCAACTAGTTTAGGAAACTGCTTGTCTCATGAGACCAATAAATTCATCGATGAGCTATATATTAATGGGACACACCCATATATTACATATATAAAATTAAATCCTCATAAATTTAATTAATAATATAATATATAATATATATTCTCTGTTATTTAATAAAAATCCATATTGAATACAGAATATAGACCATCAATATTTCCCCACTAAATGAAATGACATTATTAATAAGATTCATCAAAAAACAATCATACACTGAAATAGTGTATCATTAGAATAATATAGAATTAATTGGAATGATATTGAATATATTAATAGTACTTATATTATATACATTAAGGAAAAATAGTATTCATTAAATATAGAGAGTGATAGAGAACAAGACCACAAGAAAGTGAATGATCACAAAATAATGTATAATCCATCAATTTTTAAAGGATAATAGAAGCCCATAAAATTATTATTAATTATGTTTTTCAATAAAGAAAAGTATTTTTATAATTACAGAGTAAAATCAAATTGAAACTTTAAAAAGATGTTTCCTTAAAGATTTATCATCTTTATTGTAAACCAATGATATAAATAATTTCTTTTTTTTCAACCATGTATAAAAACAACTTTTTATTTTAATATAGAAATAAAGATTTTATAGAATAAAGGAAATTCTTTTTATAATATAATATAGAACCTTGTAGAGGAAGAAAAATTGTGAATAACTGTCATAGAGGAGTGAAAATTAATTTTATTCCACATAAATTAAAAAGTTCATTTCGTTAATGATTTTTGTAAGAATTAAAAATTGATTTTATTTTAAAACACTTAAATTATTCCCTTTGAATGTTTACAAAGAATTAAAAAGGTATTATAAAATTAAATTTAAATTTATTTAACATTTGAGAAAATTTTAATTAAATAAATTTTAATAATATGGATATTGAAAAGAATGATTCCAAAAAAAATGAATATATATAAGGTCAAGTTTTCTTAAAAGTATCATCTCAGTATTTTTGAGTACCAAAGGGAGTAAATGTTGAATGAAAAACATGGAAAACCTATAAATAACTATAGGATAATTAAATAGCCATGGTTAGAGAGATTAGAGCATATAATTTTTCAAATAAAAATTTAAACATGAACAATTCTAGAGAAGAGTGAGAATATAGTGTAAAACTTTATAACTTTAATTACTATTGAATTAATACCCCTTAAAATATAAACATTGAATATAAACATTAAATACCATGAATATATTTGAATTAGGTACATAATATAAAATATATTTCATTATAGTGAAATTGAGTCCAAAAAACCTTACCTTGGATCCTTGTTAATGAGACACATTATATTCTCCAAAATTATCATTTTAAATTTTTTAAATACTTTCTTAAGATATTTTTCGTATATAGGCCATTTTATGGTCATTTTATAATCATTTATCATCCATTATTTGAATAATTATTTCTTATGTCCACCATAGAAGGTATTTCAGTTATTTTTTCCAGAATTAATTTAGTATCGTAACCAAGGTTAAAGTTTTTTATAAAATGGTTCTATAAGGTCAATTTTTTTATTTACTGAAACTAATTTTCATTCATTGTATACAATTTTATAATCATTTTTTCGTATTTGTAATGGAAAAATGAATCAAATTTCTTCATGGAGGTGGTAGAACACACGTCCGAATTAGTGATGTTAACATTTTCCAATGGATTAAAGGGAAATAAAGTAGATGATATATTATATATATGGAAACATAATTATGTATAAATTATCATATATATTATTTAAATGAATCATTAATTCCTTTAAAGTTAGGGGGTGATGAAACAAGAATTACATCACCTTGTTGACATGGTTGTTCATACACACACACAAGAGATATTTTCATTTTATACAATATGGATTAGAGATATGCAATGAATATGAAATCAACATTAAAACATATCCATATTGTAAATGTACTGATTGAATTATTCTAATATGGTTATTTAATATTTTCAGGTGGTTTAAAAAGATAGGAACTTAGAAAATCTCAGTATTAACATATTCTTATTACATTGTTAGTTAACTTTGAATTACACATTAAGCCTTTATATAGTAGTATTTTGGTAAGATTAGTAAATCTAGGTAGAGAAATAAAAACTTGGGAAGATATTTGAGTAATATTCTTCCATTTAATTACTTTAATAAGTGTAAAGAATAGAGGAGATGATGTTTCCTTTTATAATTTAGCTGGTTTGAAAACTTTTATATACATGAAGAATTATTATATATTTTTTTTCTTACTTATTTATAGTGAAAAAGATTATAATAAATTAACAAATAATGATTTTAGGGTAGAAATACATCCATATAATGATATTTAAGTTGGTTTTTTGTGTTATCTTGACACTTTATCCCTTTATTTTTATCCTTTTTAACTCATTTTACCCTTAACCTAGGTGATGCGTATTTACCATAAAGACTATTTATTATAAAAAAATTAAGGTGAACTTATTACCTAATACTAATTATGATGATTCCAAATATAGAATATATTATACAATATTCAATTTCCAAAAGTGGTAAAAAATACTTTTTATATAAATTCAATACAAATATTCATTCTTTAAGAATAAAAATGATTATATTGAAAAATATGGTATAACGTTGATTCCAATAAAATTAATGAAATTATTTCAATTAAAAAAATAATTATTTAATTTTAAAACCAAATTTAATATAAAAGAATCATGTTAATACTGTATTAAAAGAGAATAATCAAAAATAATTTTTATTTGAATAAAAACATTACTTAGAGTTTCAAAATGTAAAAAATGATTTCTAAGATAAAAATTATATTTTAAAATTAATTTAATTACATATAGTATATATTTTTTCAATAAAATTGTTTAAATAAACATTCAATTTATTATTATATCATGATAATATCATATAAATAAAATTATATATGAAATTTTTATTTTCACTATTCACTTAAAAAGAAACCATTTTTTAAAGATGAAAAAAATAACCCTAATATTATTTTTATATTATGAAATAAAAAATTAGGTTCATTTTATCATATATAATTTATATAAGTGGATGAAAATAATGTTCATATCCATAAAAAACACGTTAAAACCTTTGTTCAAAAAATGTATTTTTGAAGAATAAAATCAGTTTATTCCAATTACAGGCATATAAATAATAACTAAATTATTGTTAACATATTGAATTGATTATATTATTAACAAATATCATTCTAATCATTAATAAATTTTGATTCATTTAATTTATTTACGTAAATGTAAATTGTTCACTTAAAAATAGTTTTCTAAAAATATCTCTTTTAACCAACAAATGATTTTATCTTCATTTAAGAAAAACTGATAATCAATATGAGAATTATAAGTAATTAGTTTAAATGTATGAAAAACAGTTTTTAAATAAATTGAACACCCTAAATATTAAGAAATTATAATTTAAATGAAAATACCATATATACAATAAAACCTCTTATGTAGAAAAATGAACCTTATAAAATAATTTCATATCAATTGACAATGAGTGTTAATTTAATTTTTTTTCCAAATTTTATATTAGTAATTTATTGATGTTTCATATTAATTTTAAATAATTTAAAATTCAATTTAGTTTTATATTTTTTATATCACACTGTATTAATCATTATATTTATTTAAAGTAATCACCTAGTAAAATCTTAGGGTGTTATATTCTCCATCAAAAATAAATTGCATCCGCACATTTTTTTTGTATATTACCATGGTTAATTTATCTTTAAATAGGTATAATACAAGATGTGTAATTTATCTTCATAAGTAATTCTTATGTTACTACTAGGAATTAAATATTTATAAAATCATGTTTGTACCACTAAAAGACCCATACTTGTGAATGAGTTTCTAAAGGCACACCATGATAACTGAGTAATATTTCTCCATTTATGACTTAATAAGATTATCTTTTTATTTTTGGTGTATTAGGAATTATCTTACCATTTTCATAGCACCAAAATATTTTAAAATAACAATATTTTACAAATAAAATACATCATGAAACACCAAACACAATCGAACCATGAAATATTAGTATTACAATGTAACATTTACAGCCTAGATGTTGAATTAGTGGGTATGAATAGTATTAACTGCATTATGTGAAATATTTGTGAAAGGCTGAGTAAATTAAAATGTATATATTATTTCTAACTAAATAGATAGACAATTATTATTAGTCATTCAAATTTTCAAAAAAACATTTTCTTAAATAATTACTTTTATTTATTTTCACGAGTGAATATTATAATTAATTTATGGAACATTTATAAATTTTATTAGATAAAAATAATATAATTTTTTAAATCACCAAATAAAAATTAGAATATGTTGAACGTTTTTGATTTTTCAGAGAAGATTTATTTTTTAGTGAATAATGAAAATACATTTTTTTTGTAAAACTATCATTTACTTTCATTGAAAAGCCCCATAATATTTTAAATGTTATCATAAATTATAACTAATTATTATTTATATATAACTAATCTAATTAATTACATATTAATCCACATTATACTTGATTTGGGTATAAAAATTCCTTCCCGTTTAAAAATGCATTTTTTTCATAATTGAAATATTTTTCATAATGCTTTGTAGGATTATTATAAAATGATTTTAGTCCAATTATATTGATTTAATGTGGTAAAATTAATTCCATATTTCTGATCATAATAATTAATATTATTTATTAAATTAAACTTAATTTTTGGTCATAATGATTAATAAAAATAGTAAAAAAAATCACTATAATAAAAGGGTAAATTGGGTTGATTTCTCTTAAAACTAAGTGATGAGGAAAAAAATTAATCCTAAATATTATTGGATGAATTTATTCTGACCATTTCCACCTTATACAGGATATTTATTTTTATATTGGAGACTTCTCCATGAAAGTGTAATTTTTAATATTTTATGTGTCGAAAAAGACAAACAAGTCACTTGCTTTTAATAACTATAATATTTTGTAACAAGGATAAAAATAAATTATATTAATTTATAATGACTAATTTTAGATATAAATTATTTTATATTAGGGTAATTTATTTCTAATCTTCAGTAATAAAATAATTAATGTAAGTGATTATGAAACACTAACAAAATAGTTATTCAATTAATAAAAAATAAAATAAATGAATATAAAAATAATAAAAGTAATATAAATTTAATGAATTAATATCCTTCATTAATTTAATAGATATATATATATATATAACATTTTATTTAATTTTTAATCTAGTAGATTATAATTTCAGTTTTTTCATATTGTTTTTCAATGTCGAATTTAATGAATTGTTCCAAAAATGATAGTAATGTTATTTTATAATAAATAATATTTTATTAAGTGATTTAATTTTTTTTAAATAATATCTTTATACAAGTTATTGGAATATAATTTTTAAAAATCATATATGATCCATTTATGGGAAGATTTTCCTTTTATAGTAACTATTTGGGATCATAAAGAGTAAAAACACTATTATCATGATAATTATAAATATGGGATAACACAGGTTAAAAAAATATATAGATCAAAACATAAACTCAAAATGGAAAATTTTTATTCAATGATATTATTTCGAACTATCCTCATGGGAACCGACCTCCCCAAGAATAGGTCACTCTAGAGAGAGCCTCAACCAGGAAGGAGACGATTCCAACTGAGATGGTAGAGCATCTTAGAAGGTGAAAACATGATCTGTGATGGTTCGACATAACAATCCATTATCACAGGTGGGTTGTGACTCAAATCCCCCCGATTAAAAATCGAGTGACCCAGCAAGGCGAGTATATCATGGGGAAGGAGAAATCTTCCCAAGAGTGGGATCTATGGAATCAAACCCTACACCCCCAAATAGCATAGTGTTTTGTTCCACCCTACTTTACTACTCTACCACCACCAAAGTAGCACAATATGTTTATGGGTAACAATTGACTCCCATAGGCCCCCCAACCAATCTCATAGTGTTCCAAACATTCCCAAGATTGGAATATGGATTTCAATCACCCTATGAATAATACACACATTGTCCTAGTCTAGAGGGACTCAAGCCTACACACTTTCCCATGGATACAATGGGGTAAAACTAGTAGGTACCCATTGGCTAATACCCCATTGAAATCTTATCTATCATCAAATGGGAAACAAAACCATCATTTATACGTATGAAAGACTACCACCTCGTAAACCGATGTAATTTGTTTTCCTTCACCACCACTTATATTTGGATTTAATGATGGGTTTACTTTATATTTAATATTAATGACATATTACAAATTATATAAATATGATATTTTATATAATTTAATATGTTTATGTTCATTTAAAAATGATAACATCGCTTGTTCATATGTGTGGATTACCACCTCTAAAGAGAGATATGATTCATTTTTCATTACCATATCACATGAATGACATATATAAGATTATAATATGATATTTATGTTGTAATGTAAACTCTCTAAAGATAACAAAATACGTATGTTGTTTCCATTATGATCTTTGAAAAATTGAAATGTTACTCATGCATATGTATGACTAACCGTCCCCATTAATGTAACATAGTTTATTTTTCATAACAATATTTCTTGTTTGGATTAAAAAATTTAATTAATGTATAAAAATTATCAATATTTTATGACTATTATTCTATAGATGATGTAATAATGACATGATTTATCATAGTAAAACTATCAATGTTATTTTGGACATTGGAACTGAATATCATCAAAATGTCAGACGTGAACAAAAATGATTAAGTAATTAAATATAACATGGTATAAAATAAATTATATAGAACAATAAAAATGAAAAATTTTCTAATGTAATTAAATAATTAACAAAGGTTTATTATTGAGGAAGATAAAGATGTACGTTATTAGCTGGACTTGAGGTAATGTATTCCATCTCAACTTCCTTTCATTGAGTAATATTTTAATGTTATGAACAAATTTCTTTTATATGGTGTATATAATGACCATAGAAATGGTATATCAATAATCCATCATAATTCATTGTATTTTAAATTTCAATTCAAATTATTTTATCCAAGAGGATTTTACTTGAGAGTTACCAAGTGGTTAAGGGTTTTATAACTCAATTTCTTTTCATTGAGTTATATTACATATTCATTATATTTGATATTATAAGATTATGAGTGTAATGAATTTTTATGAAATTATTTTTTATTTAAACATTTTTATTTGGATTTAAATTTGATACAAATAATAAGTTAATTGATTAATTCACACTTCAACTTTATGATCACTGTAAGTGATTTTGTCTCAATTTCCACTCCATTTAGAAATATTTGGTATGATGCACCTATTTTTTTTGAGGTTTATATACATCCCATTTAATGTGTTATATAATTACTAAATTGGTATTAATGGAATTAAATGTTTCATTTGAATTAATTTATTTCATGGGGGTTATGATTCAAAATTTACCAAAGTTGAAAGGGTTTATTTCACAATCTCATCACTATTCATGATTATCTATGTTGAAGTCTCTATTTGGGGAATTATTTTATCTTTTAATATTAAACCAAAATTTTTTTATTATCATAAGTTCATTTCAATAAATTATATGTTTTACTTTCATTTTCCACTCTAGAATTACTCTAAATACCAAAATCATGTTTTAAGGAAAACTGACTTTTTTTAACTTGATTTGGAATATTTTTCCTCCATGCCCATATTTTTCTTAAAATTAATCAATGAATATTTTTAATCATTTATAATGATTTATTAAAATCATTTTTACCCATTTTTTACTTTTTAAGAAATGGTTTAAAATGAATCATCAGTCCATTTTAGGGACATGTTATATTGTTACAAAAAATGTGAAATGAATATTTATTTTAACAAACTCTACATGAAAAACATTTCCCACAATCATGACCACTAATGGATTTTAAACATACTTTAAAAGTTTCCATGATTATTTTTATAGTTTTTTGTCCAAATATTCTATAAATTATTAGTTTTCAAAAGTGGATTTCAAAATAAAAAGTGCATTTTCCTAAAACATATTTCGGATGATATTTCTATGGTATCTCTATTCATCAATTATTGATACAAATTATTTTACATATACTAAACATGGGATATGTTGCATTGATTCTATCCTTATTCTTTATTTGGATTTTCTAAGACAATTTTGACTATAGAAAGTATTGACATTCACTTTCTTGATTAATTTTATAGTCATTATCATTCTATTAGAATATTAACTTTATTGTGATCATTATTAATTACCTTTCAATAAAATATCCATTTTATTTATATCATGCATATGAATATTTCCTAAACCATATATCAATTCTATATATAGTTTTTTACCATGAAATGTAGTTTTTTGACTATGTAAATAGTGATATTCTAGATTATATACTCAATAATGATATTTGTCGATATAAAATATTATTGATCAATTAAATTGATTATAAAATATATGGGGAATAAATTTAACAAGTAGTGAAGAGTTGGGTATATTTATAAATATTACCTCAATACATACATATTTCTGATGAGAAATTTTAGTTGGCCTAATTATATTGGTTTTAAGTGTATACCTACAAATCAATTAAATTGTCTTAGTGAAAGGTATTGATAGTATATATATCATGATCTCTAAGACTAGGATATAAAATTTTATTATTTAAGTCATTATGAATTAATTTTTATAATTCATGTTATTATTTTATTGATATTATTTGTGGATGAATTCCATGATCAAGTTATTGATTAAAATTCATATATTTTCTGTTATTTTCCTTTCCATATTGATTATTCCTTATTTACTCATGAAATATTCTATAACATATAACCATTAATGAATATCTAATATCACTTAGATTTTTTTAACATTACCCTAAATATTGTGATGGAATAATTGAATGGGTTCAATGATGAAAAATATTTACTTTCAAAAGGGTTTTTGTTTTATTTTTTCAAGTGTAATATGAGATTTAAGAATATATCTAGTTTACGAAGAATAAAAAACAATTTGGAACTTTTGGATTAAATTAATTATATATAGTTAAAATGTAAGAAATTAACCACCTAATTTGGGATACTATGGTTTGGTCCTTTATAATCATGATATATAATTTACAAAAATATAGTTACTTTATGTAATTTTATACTCTGATTGCATTTTGGCTAGTTTTTCAACTTTTAAACTTGTAAAATTCTATATGATGAATAATCATGATGAATTTTCATGCATTAATTGAATAAAATTTCAGGGTATTATAATATATATAAAATAAAGATAATATATTCATACATTCTTTAGCCAGTTACTAAGACAAAAATGGAATGTTTGTGTAAAAATAACATATAATGAAAATCTGACCTTCAAATACCATACTATGAATAATACCGCTAATTAAATATAATTTATTTTTTACTCGATATATTATTTAATTAATCCTAAAAAATAACTAAAACCCCAAAATCTGTATTATTTCAAAGTTAATCATAGGTGTTAAAACTAAATCTACAACAACGGGAAAACATTGTTCATCTTAATAGAGACCACCCAAAAATTATCATTATTACTTGATTCTAATTAGGAATCTTAATTGAATAATCCATATTTTGAGTGGAAAGGGAAATTTTAATATCCATTTTAAAATATAAAATTGTTTATAGATACAGAATCAAATAAAATATGAATCTATGATCAATGTACATGTTATCACTACTCACGGGTCTTTAACTTCAACTATAGTAATTTTTAATGATTGACCTTTATCTTTTGAACTATTCTAAGATAATTTCCCAGGATAATTGTTGTGTTGTTTTTAATAGTTCCCAATAAACTTAATTTATAAACACTAAATATTATTGATTTATTTCTTTCCCTTTAATTCACAATCTAGATGGTCCTTATATCAATACTTGTTACAAACTATCATTACTTTTAAAAATTAATCTGGATGTTTATTTCCACAATTATCACATGTTTGATGTTTCATCCTAGAATTATTCTCCACTTCCTCATTTATTTTTTATTTATGATCTATCATTCATTTCATCTCTTTATTTACTTGCAAAATAAATGACATGAATAATTATTTCTCTGTTTTGATAGAACTTGATAATATATCATCATGTGATTAAAAAGTTTTTGATACTAGTTCTCTTCAGAGGTTCATCTTATATAAAAGAAATAAATGGATAATAGTATATTTTTTATTTTTTATTTAGTCCATATAATGTATTTAAAATTTTATAATTTTTTACTCATACTCAATAAAACCATCCTCTTCTATTTGTCTTAAATTAAACAATTTCATTTCAATAACATATTTTTTCTCTCAATGAAAATATTTCTCAATTAAAATCACCTTAGTTATTAATTTCCATTTCCAATTTATTATTCTCCTCATTATTTTTTTGAATCAACTACTATTGTTGATTGAAATCTATATTTAAATAATAAAATTTTAAAAAAACTTTTCCTTTTCATTAATTCCCAAATCTAGAAATATACATTCAACAGAGTTGTTAAATTTCTCTACTACTGATGGATTAGTAGTTCCATTAAAAGTTGGAGACTTCAATTTTATGAAGTAGTCTAGAATCATTACACTATTCTGAGTAGAAACAGGTTTCTCCACATATACAACATTATTAGTTATAATTTGAGACAGATTCCTTAATATAGTTGTAATCTATTCAACTCCATCACTATACATATTGACCTTATCTAGTAGTAAATCTATTATTGACTGTGTGATGATATTATTTCCCATATTTTTTCTATGAACCATATATAAATAATGAAACACGGATAATTATGTCATCACATCATTAATATTTATCCATAACATAAAAATTCATGAATTCTCTAAAACATTTTATAATGTTATCTTAATGTATATTCTAGTTATGTTTTTATAAAAACTATTTCACAATGGTCCTACTAACCACTTTCTCATACCAACTATAATATCATTAAATATAATAATATATAATTTGTGCTAAAGTCATTACATTCGTACAAGATACGAGGAATCACAACATAAATAACCAATACTTGTAGTAATATTGGTAGAATAGATACATAAATGACTTTTATATTATATGGGAAAAATAAAATATAACATAAAAAACAATACTAAATCCTAAAATATCAATCAATGAATCCTTCTTCATATCTTTAGGAAATGAAACAAATAAAGGAGGATATTAGATTCTAAATAAGAGAAAACATACAATGAATTATATCATGAAAATATAATAAATAAAAAATAAGTAAGTACAAATAATGAATACATATTTAATTTAATAAATAACATTAGTTGAAAAATATATCCATGGAAAAAAATAATCATGTGGCTAATAATAAATACACTTTTAATGAAGGAAATACATTATTTTAACCATAATGATCTTAAAAAAATTCATTTTTCAAAGAAATCATGAAACATACCATGAAGGCATTGTGCCAATACATTTGAATTAATGGGTAGGTATACACCAAATATCTATCTAATTTGGCCAATGATTTGTCTCAAGAGATCTGTCTATCCATCAAGGGGATATCTATTGTCAAGCCCCACCCTTCTCTTTTATATGTCTAATTTATTCCTCTTATATTAAATAATATATAATATATTATCAGTTTCATTAATCAGTAAATTAATATTTGTATTGAATCAAGAATATGAGACATCAATATTTTCCCAGTAAATGAAATAAATCTCGTAATAATATTCCTTCAAATAACACTATAAATTGAAAGAGTATATGGTTAATAAAATATCAAATTTGTCGAATTTATATTGAATCTATCCATGACACTAAAAATATATACGTTGAGGGGAAAAATAAAATCCAATGAGTAATATAGTGTTAGAGAACAATATTGAAAGAAAGTGAATTATCACAAAATATGTTATAATTCATATATTAGTAAAGTTTGATAGAAGACACTAAATTCCTTAAAAAATAAATGATAGAAATAATGAAACGTATTTTGATAATTATAGAATAATTTGTATGTTAAACCTTAGAAATAGTATTCCTTATTAGTTTTTTAACATAAAATATGAATTTAAAAATCGTTTACAAAACCTCTTTTCATCCTTTTAAAAAATAATGAATTTTTAGTTTAATATAATATCAAAACAAATTACTTAATAATGACATATAGTTTTGTTTGAAAAATAATTTAAAATTACAGAGGAAGCTAATGAGTGATCAATGGTTATGGAGGTTAGAAAATACATTCACACCATATATGTTTATAATAACATTCCTTTGATGATTTTTAATGAAAAAATTATTTTTCAAAAAATATTAATAAAATCCTTTTAAACATTTTTATAGAGAATAAAAAGAAGTTAAAAATACATTTACTAATAATTTAATAATAGATAAAAACATCCATAAAATAATTTGAAGAATATTTATTTCCAAGAGTAAGATTCTAAATGAAAAGAAGAGAAATAAGTCCTTATTTTATTAAAAATAATATTTCCACCCTTTTAGTTCCCAATGGAGAAAGGTAAGAATAGAATTTAAACCATAGCAATAAACATATTAGAAGAAAATATATGGGAATAAAGTGGAAAAAAGAAAAGTATTATTACACCATAAATATAAACACGAATAATCTCGAATAAGATTGAAATTATAAAATAAAAAATTAGTAATTTAATAACTCCTAAATTAAGACCATTTAAAAGAGAAAACATGAATTGAAAATATATATAATATGAATAAATATGTCTTATTTGCGGGGAATTGAGAAAAAAAAACTCTCACTTGGGATTTCAACTTGGTCGATTGAGTTATATCATCTCTAATAATCTATTAAAATTTATTAAATACTATATAAAGAAAGTTTTTCATCTATGTTACATTTATTCATATCCTTTATAATCATTTGCATTAATTTTTTGAATATTTATTGCTTATGTTGACTACTTAAGGTTATTTGGTTGGTTTCACCAAAATTTCATAATCATTTTGACCATGGTTAAATGTGTTATGATATATTTTCATCATATTAAGAATATTAATAATTTCAATTATTTTTTCATCGTATATAATTTTATAATTATCCATTCAAGTTGGAAATATAAAAATCAATTTCATCACTTCATGAAAGAAGTTATTTATACATATGCACGAACGACATTATCATTTTTTAAAAGATAGAAGGGTAAGATGTGAGATGATATATAATATTATTAGAATTATTATTATCTCATATATATCACATATATTATTTAATACTATCTTTAAAAAAATTTAGGCTATTAGGAAAAATGAATCACACCACTAAGTTGATATGATAGTCTGTTTGTATGTACATGTCATATTTTCATTTCCCATATGATAGAAAAGAGAGAGAAAATGGATTTAACTTTAACTTAAAAAATATTAGTATGGTAAAAATACTGATTTATTTTTTTAATATGGTTATAGATTATTTTTATGAGGTTTAATGACAAAGGAACGTAGAAAATATCGATAAGAACATATACCTATTCAATTGGTAATCTCCTTTGGATTACATGTTGAGCATTATTGATGTGATATTTTGGTGATACCAAGATATATAGCTTGTGAAAAAGAAAAACTATAAGGTATTTGGGTAGGTATAATTAAGTCTATGTGGATTAATAATTTTTTATAATATACAAGATCAGACACCATTTTATAATTAAGGTGTGTGGAAAATGAGTAAATACTTGAAACTTTGTTATATAATATTTGTGTCACTCATGTAAAGTGGCTCAAAATTATCATATATTATAATATAAGGATGTTATGGTAGAAATTAAAACCATAAGTGATATCTAAAAATGTATTTTATATTATGTTGTATCATTATTCCGTTATTTTAACTTGTTTAACTAATTATACCCATATAGAGGTGATAAATATTACCCATGGTTATTAATCATTATGATAAAAAAATTAGATAAAATTATTACCTTATATTAATTATTATAATTCCAAAAATAAAATCTATTTTAAATGATTTAATCATTATAGGTGGTAAAATTTGAATTTAATATTATTTTCCAAAATTAAACAAAAAAGTGTTTTTAGAAAACTGTCTCTTTAAATCATAAAAATGATTCTTTTCATATAAATAATGTATAATGTTGATTACGATTGAATTAATTGGATTATATTAAATAAAAATATACGTATTTTAATTTAAAATTAAATCATAACCTAAAGTAACCTATTTAATACCTGATGAAAATAGAAGAAACCAAAATAGTTATTATTTCAATAATACAATCACTTAGATTTTTAAAAAATAAAACATAGGGTTAAAAGGTAAACATTATATTTTAAATTAATTATATTAATAATTATATACATATATATATTCTACAATTTTTTTCATGAAATTTCATGTTATTCTCATATCTTGTTAATGTTATAAAAAAGTCTATAGTGATAAAATATGTATTTTTCACAATTCACCCAAAAATCTCTAATTTTTAAAAAATCTGGAATATTCACCATATGATAATTTTTTAAGAAAAAATAAAAAATTAAGTTAATTTTATAAAATAAAATATGAAAAATTGGTACAAAATAACTCTAATATCCATACGCAAAGCACGTAAAAACCATTTTTAGAAAAAATGTATTTTCAAAACAAAAAATGAATTTTTTTCTATTCCATACACAGTAAAAAACATTAGATGAATTTTAATTTTTTTTATTAAATATATTTTCAGTTAATTTTTTAAAAATAATTAATTAGTATATATTAATTTAATTTATTAACATAAAAATACATTCCACCGTTAAAAATCATTTTCTAAAAAATATTTCTTTCTCTAATCAAATGATTTTATGTTCATCTCTAAAAAATTAATTAAAAATGTATGTATGATTGTTCATTAGATTATATATGTAAATAATATTTTTTTCAATAAATTTAATTAGATAAATAATATTTATTTTAATTTTAATGGAAAATATGAAATATACAAAAAACCACTTTTATAGAAAATAACCCTCTTGAACTTATTTTTGGATATTTACTAATGAATATGGAATTATTATTTTACACATTATATATTCATGATGTTTTTATGTTTATCATACATTATATATAAATTATTATTCACTTTGGTTTAGTTATTGTTATATCACACAATAATCAGAATATTATTAATTTAAAGAAAACAAGTACTAAAATCACAGGGTGTTATGAATTGAAAACTCAATGGTATTTATAATTTTTTAAAATGAATTAAAAGTAAAATGGTTAAAGAAGATCCTTTTTGGATTTAAACATGACCGAGAGCCTTGTATTTGTATCAAAATAGTTTCATAAATAAACTGAAATTTAGAATTTTTGTAGTTGGACAAATTATTTATGTGAAATTGATCATGGAATAGAAGTTTATAGTGATCATATATGGAATATAGTTAATGTTAGTGGAATAACTTTTATAGTTGATGAGATCAGAGTTTTATATGACTATGATTAGAGAGTTTAAATATTTATTAGGTTTAATTTAAGACAAAATTAGTGATATATATTTTTTTTAGTAAACAAAATGTAAATGAGATACTAAAAAAGTTTAAGATCTATGATAGTAAACAAATTTTAATTAACGTCATGCTTAGAAAAAATTTGGGAAATCCTGGCAAAAGAAATGTTATTAATCACACTATTTAATATATAATGGTTCGAATTTTATTATACCTTACAGTGAAAAGACCATACATCATTTTTGCAACATGTAAGGTTATTAATTTTTAGTGTTTCCAAATAGAGTTACATCTCTCACTTGTGAAACAGATTATGTTGAATATTCAAGGAACACCTAATTATAATTTTTAATATTATTTATGGAATGATAGATATTTATATGTGTACTAATGTAGATCTTAGTGTAAGTATATTACACATAAAATCCCACACATGGAGGAGCCTTATTTTTTTGAAAGAAAATGCATTAGAAATATTAGTGATAAACAAAAGAAAACCAATATTTCTGTAAAAAATATGATTGCATATCAGAAACAAAACCATTGAAAATATACAATGCAGATGAAATAAGAACTAAATAATCTTGAAATGAATTTAAATCCGACCTTGGTTTTCTATCTTAAGAATAAATTTATGATTTAGTTTATTAATATTTGGATATAAAATTCATGAATGAAAAATTTTGAGACACTATATCATTTAATCAAGGAGAAGGTGAAATAATAAATTTTCAAGATGGAATAAGTTGACACTAATCACCATGTCATAGAAATATTCACCAAACCATTAGTCACACTGAAATTTGAGAAGAATTAGCTTACCCTTAGTTTTCAATCGCCTCCCTCAACTTCAGGTGGATAAAAAAATAACCTCTCCCCATATTCATTTATTGTGTAACCTGGTTTATTATGTTTTATAAGACATTGAAAATTAGGTGTATTTTTAAAGGGGATAAATGGTATGAAAATGAACTTCATTGAGGAAATATACTCTCAAGGGGGAGTTTAAATTTGAGGCAGAGTATATAGTATGGAGGAAAATTTAAGATATGAACCATTTAGAGGGTGAATAAAGATAATAATTTTTAAAAAATATTATATTTTTCAATTAAAAACACCCAATTTTTTATTAAAAATAGAAAAATAATAGAATTTTGATAAATTGATCATATTGAAAATTTAATTTGTAAATAGAATAATTATTTATTTTTAATAGTCTTGTTTATTTTTATAATTATTTGGGAAACTATATATTATTTTTGGAATATTTGAAATTAAACGTGAGTCAAATATATTTGTATGATTAATGTTTTATTTAACACTTGAATAAATTCTAAAAATAAAATAATTAATTAGGGTATTTTCTGTTATATTTTGGTTAAGTGGAAATCCATATATATTATTAATTTAATATATAAGAGTTATATCATAAAGAATAAAAAATATGAGTTGAAAAGTAAACAACTTCCATATATACCACACTTATATGTAAAGCTTACCAATGGAACACATGATGAATAAGGGTAAATTATATTATCATAGAGATAAAACAAATGATATATAAGAGTTTACAACAACCAATATATAAGTGTTCTATTTTTTTCCTTTGGATAGATTCACCTCTCATACATTAGTGTTTCTAGATGATAGGTAAATGTTAATTTGGAGAATATTTGACACATAAATGACATTACTCTTTTGTTGGAGATATTTACCTCATAAATGTATGGGATACCATAGTTGTAATGATATATAATAGAATATTATTTGATGTTTGACAAAATATCAAGTCACAGGTCATATTTTACCAAGATTCTTATAATTAATAAAACCAAATCCATTTTAAAAAAATACACATTCCTATTAACTACTAAAAGTAATAAATTATCATCTAATAACCCTTGTTCAATTCCTCGGTAAATTAATCCAACCACAGATCATAGAAATATTTCCACGAAGGTAATATCCATGAATATTTTAAACTAAGAAAAATCCCCACCTATGGGAAGTACACATATTTGTGATACAGAGATTCGAGGGCTTCAATATAACTTTTAAGAGGTTGAATTAAGCTTATAAATATTTTATTCCATTAAAATTAGAAGTTATTTGGTACCTTTAAATTAAAACTTTTTCATACTATAATTGTATTTTTAATTTTTTATCTTAATTTAAATTTATATTTTCTATTTTTAATTTCTGTTTTGTTCTTCTCCTCATTCTTACTTATATTTTTCACTAATAAATTTGATGTACCGTTGACCTATTACTTTATAATTACTTATATATAACTCATCATGGTTTTTATAAAGGGTAATGATATTGATACTCATGAATTTATGTGTTTAATTCCCTATCTTGTTTCTAGATTATGTTTGGTAGTGGTGGTAGAATATAGAGGAGGTGATCACCACTCTATGTTCCATTTCTAGTGTTTCATTATTTCACTATATTAATTTTATAGCTCCTCACCAATAAATTCACTCACTATACTAGAAGGGGTGAGTTGATTGAGTAGTTTAATGACATGTTATCATTGATATGGTTTACATTAGGTTCATTCTATCAATTGAGAAGTGTTCTTCTCCACTCACTAAGGAGGATAAATGTTTTACTAGTATGTTGGAGGGTCCTTGAGGAAACATGTATTTTAACACATAAAAATTAGTGAGGGTTAATTAGATGAGTAGTAATGAGTATTCTTATTGATATAGTTTATTTAGAGCTATAAAAAATGATGATGGGACACAGTGGAATTTTACTAATAGTCATCCATGATTTTTGGTAAATACATTATTATAGTTATATTTTATTTCTATAATGAACAAAACTATTACAAATAAAATATTACTTGTGATTTAATTAAATTTCTTGTTATGTAATATGGTTATAGAAATAAATTGGATATATTTCGTTTTATTATACATATCAAGTTTGAATGGCCGTTAAAAATATTTATTATAGATAAAATAGTTGTGGAATAGTAATCAAATGATTTGTATAAATATAGGTATTTAAAATTCCAATTTACAATGATAAAATAAATAAGTCTTGATGGGTGGGCTATCACATTGGGGGTCTAGGGCATGCCTTTCCGGTCTGTGTGTGTGGTGTGTGAGTGTTCAATGTAATTTTACACCCACACACCTAATTAAAAAAAGTGATGCTCTCAACCAGTAGGATCATACCCTATGAATCCCATTTATCAGAGATTCCAAGGGAGATAGAATCTATTGGATTTTACCTTGACCATTGACATGATGTGATCTAATAACTTAAGCATGAGAGAAACCATTTATGGCATAATTTCAAGCTCATCAAGATCATGACTGAAACCTTTTTCATGGAACCACCCTATGAATGTCCCACCATAGCGCACCTTTAACTTAGGGAATCTGCTGGTGTATTAAAGGGATATGTGTCAAAACCCTAGCAATATGAGTATGTATATTATTTTGTGTAGAATTATGAATATATTTTCATCCTAATATTGTTACTTTATGAATATATTTTTTAGATATAATAAAACACAAATAGTCTTTTGGGTAATATTAAAATTTAATTAAAAAATATATTTTGATGAATTAATGTATTTTTTAAAGAAGTAATATTTTAATAAATTATTATTATTATTTATTATTTATTATATATAAATAATCATATAATTTTTATTGTGTAAATTATAATTTCTATAAGGGTTAAAAAACTGTTATTGTAAAAAAACCCAGAATATCTCAATAAATATTGATTATTACTTTAAAAATGAAAATGAACATATTTAGAAAATTATTTATATAAAATTAATATTTTTTAAAATCATAACATTTAAATTATAAAATGTTTAATTTTTAGTAATTTTCTAAGATGGTCATATTTTGGGGTAAGTATCTAATATTGTATAAATACTCTTTACATAATAAGACATCATAATGACCCATAAATGAAGTAATAAATATTATTAAAGGTACCCAAGACCAAATATATGTATTAAGTTTAAAATAATTTGATTTTATGTTTATTTTATTTCTTTTATAAATCCATTATGATTACTCCAAAACCATTAGTATGTTTTAAGGTTTTAAAATAATTTATTTAAGAGTATGATTCACTTATACATAAGAAAAGGTATTATTTTATTAATTTCTTACCTTAACCTTATAAAAGAATGAAATCCAGCCCCATTTTTAGAGAGAATTGGTAAAAACTCTGGTAATGATTTTGGTTTTGGTTATTTTATTATATAGAGTACAAAACCTAAGTTTGAGAAATAATAAAGAAATCACCACTCAATTCCTATATCAACCAACCCAATATCCCATTAAACTTCAATAAAAATCCTTGGATAATTTCCTTGATCTACCATATCCTCTCTGTAGTCCTTCCATGGTTCCCTAAATTCTAAAGAATCCCTCTCCTAAGAATTTGGAGTCAGACAATCAAGTAAAGGATCATCACCTTCTCTTCTTAATTGAAGTTTCCTTATTATTTTATGCCTTCTATTTCCAATAACATATATTGGGATATGTTTTTGCATATCCCAATTACTTTATATTTTATGTAAAAATTATTAGAGACCCCTATCACTCCCATAAAAACATTTTATTAAATTTTAAGTGACACTATTATACTATCAAAATTTTACCTTGATTTTCCATGCCAAAAATTTTTATAGTCAATACCATACCTATTTCCTATCAAGGGTATTCATATTTATGCACTTATACCAATTTACATGGTACTTACAAGTACGTATTGGACACTATTTTATCTTGGAAAAAATATTATAATGAATGAATCTGTGTTGTTTGATCTTTTAGGAAATTTTAAGAATGAGAATGAAATGAAACTGATGGGTGCACCCGTAATTATATAGCACTTTTATGCATTGGGTAATATTTGGTCTCAAGGGATTTCATGCTGGGACATGGATTGATCCTAAATAAATTATGGTATGTTTTCCACCATGATGTCTTGGCATTTTATCCTTGAGCTATGTTTATGAAATAGTGTATTAAGTCGTTGGATCATTTCCCATGTTTTCTTTTATGTTATCATGCTACATCATGTATCATTGTTCATTCTTATGATTCTCACTCCTTTTATGCCCAATTTATATAACTATTTTCAAACATGTATCACTTTATTCCATGTTTATTACCTTACTGGGATTTATATCTTACCTGTTTCTTATGTATTTCCCCAGGTTATCCCATGCAGTTTAAAAATCTGTGCCATTTTAGAAGCATGTTAAGGATGTTTTCTATAATTTTGTTGTATCCAATGTTCCAGATGTTATGATATGTAAAAAATTACCAAATAAATGGTAATTATCGATATTCTAGTTGTATTATGTGTACTTTTATGTATTAAATCAAGTGTTAATGTAAAATAAAGAGCATATTTGTTATAGTAGGTATCATTGGAAACATTTTTTTTGGGTTTAGGATAAGAAAACTCTATTGAAATCCTTGTGGATAATTTTAAGAATAACAAAACACCCCTATTTTGTAAGTACAGATTAAGTGGTTTATCAAGAAACTAAATCAATTTATGGATATTATAAGTATATGTGGTCCTGGAAAATATGTAGCTAGGGGTAACAACTCTGATAAGGTGCATTGGGCCTGACTCATTATAACATAGTACAAACAAACGACTATTACTGTGCCTCATGTCAGTCACTATCATGGGATATGATTTTCTAAATTCATAATCTCCTTATGAACCATTATTAAGGGAACAAAATGTACCCATATGTATATATGTTAGGAAATAGATTAAGGATAACATATATTGAAGCCTACAAATTCCTATGTTAAGGAAATAAATGTATGTTATATGTTATCCATTTAATGTTATTAAACTAAATTTTATGTGTTAACAGTTTAAAAATATTCATCCCTAAATTTTCCATTTCTTCTAGAAAATGGAATAAATAGGAGGAATCAGGTAAAAAATCAATGTGATGGATAATGTGGTGATTGTCCCAAAAAGATGCCCAAACCGGTTGGAGTGAGAATCACAAACATTATGATGATACTCTCACAAATGACTGAAGTTTTAAATAAAAACCTAGATCAGGAGAATTTCCCAAATCCTACTAAGAAAAAAGAAGATACAATTGATTAATTTTTGCAATAAAGTCCTCCGAATTTTAGTGGATCATTTGATCCCTTAATCACTGAATAGTGGATCAACTCCATTAAGATGATCTTCTCCATCCTTCAATGTTCTGAACAAGAGATGGTTTTAATAAATATTTATCGTATTGAGGGAGAATATGACCAGTGGTGGAAATTAATCAAGAATACAAATCTCAAGGGAGACAGTGATGTTATTGGGTGGAAGGAATTCAATAATTTTTTTTGATAAATATTTTTCTCACACTATATGACATAAAATGGAAAAATATTTTCTTGAAAATAAGAAGTAATATGATGAATATAATAGGGTGTATAAGGAAAAATCTTCAATATTTGTAGGATACACCACCATCCTTTTCATTACACTTGAATGAAAGGTTGGATGCTTCTTTTGAGGAATAAAACCTATTATACAAAAAGTCCAGAAAATTCGTGTCTTTGATAGCTATTATGAAACTGTTTGATGTTCCCTCAAAGTCAATATGGAGATCAGTGAATCTATATATTATCTTGGGGATAAGAAGTAAAATGTAGAGTTCAATTATGTTAGTCTGATGGATAAATATGATGGTTCTATGAAATTTCAACATCTCACTTGTCAATGACGAGGAATAAATAAACCTGAAATTTGATTAAGGGGGGTATAGAAATTATTTAGTTGATGGAAGGAAGGGAACACATCTATCAATTTTCTACATGAGAAACCAACTAATACGATAGAGGAAATAAATTTCCCAGTCAACCCTTAGTTCATTGTTCATTTCTTCAACTGCATGTAATGAGGTTAGTTTTCAAACAAATACACTAAGCCAAGGGTTTTTTGAGACAACCTACATCCTCCAAGGCAGTAAGGGTGATCTTTTTCCATCCCAATTGTTGAGGTGTATCTTGACAATGAAGTGGGGACATGTATGCTAGTTATTCATTCTATAATAGTGAATATACATTTTTATTGTGGTTTTATGGAATCCATTATATTAAATAAGTTTATTATAACTATTCAAATACCACCCAAAATCATGGAAGTGGAGGTAACAGTGAAAATGAAAAATGTGGAACTTATTGCATCCCATGTATATACTCATCCCCTACCACAATTTTCGGTTTGAACACCCCAAGAACATTTACATACTCCTTTTGTTGGGATTTTTTGAAATTATAGGCATGAAGTCTATTTACCTATATAGATCCAATATAAATTATCATGATAAGGAAATGACCTTCCCTATTGCAAATCAACCCCAGATTCTATACAAGTACAAAGAGGATGATGGATCTTCTTCAGCACCAACATCATAAGAATGTATATTATTTCCCTACAGGCAAGCATATCTTGCCCAAAGGATTGAGTATAAGGAATGTATCAACCTCAAAGACAAGCCTATTGTGAGGGAGTATGGTGATGTGTTTCCTGAGGAATTTCTTGGTCTTCCTCATAGCTGAAAGGATGAATTTTCAATTGAGATTATACCTTGGGAAGTAGTATTATCCAAGATTCTATATTTAATGGATATTGTGGAACATGAGGATCTTAAAATAATAGGGGAATCTTGATAAATTGTTCATACACCCAAGTGCTTCACCATGGGGTGCACCAGTCTTCTTTATCAAGAAGACCAACGGGTCAATGTGTCTTTACATTCATTATCATGAGCTCAAAAAGATGAAGATAATGAACAAATATCCTCTTCCACAGACTGATGAATTTTTTTATCAGCTATGTGGATCATAATACTTCTCTAATTTGGATCTAGAGTCAGGGTATCATAATGTTTTGGTAAAGAAGGATAATATTCTTGAGAGATCATTTTGTACAAGGTACAAGCACTATTAGCTCACACCGATGCCTTTCAGGCTAACTAATTCACCAGAAATCTTAATAGACATGATGAACAGAGACTTTAAATATTACATCAACAAATTTTTGGTTGTCTTTATAGATGATATTATAATATACTCTATAATCAAGGAGGAGCATAAGGTGCATCAGAGAACTATACTAAAGAGCATGCGAAAGGATTAATTTCATGTTATGTATATAAAATGCGAGTTCTGGGAAAAGGAAGTCTCATTCTTAGGGCATATCATGATAAAAAATGGGTTATTTATAGACCCTTCAAAGATAGAAGCAATTAAAGGATGATCAAGTCCATCATCTCTGACGTATATCCATATTTACATGGGCTTAGCTGTGTATTATCATCGATTGTGAGAAATTTATCATGATTGTCAACCTCGAAAACTAATATAACTAATAAGGGAGTCATGTTTTCTTTGAATGATGAGTTTAAAGAGAGATTCAAGGAATGAAAAATAATGTTTATCACTGCCCTTGTACTCACACTACCCACAAGAAGATATATTTTCATGGTATTATGTGATGCATCGATGAAGGTCTTTGGTTGTGTGTTAATGTAGAATGCAAAATCAATAACCTATGCTTCATGGTAGTTGAAAGTTCACAAATAGAAATACCCAACACATGATTTGAAGTTGTATGAAGTTATTTTCTCTTTTAAAATATAGAGGAAATATCTATTTTAGGAGATGTTTGGAATATATACGAGTCACACAATCTCATGTATATATTTACACAGAAAGAGTTCAATACGAGACAATGTAGATTTTTAGAGCTCATCAAGGACTATTAATGCTCAATCTAATATTATATTGGTAATGTTAATAATGTGGAGGATGATCTCAGTAGAATGGGTCCACCAATTTTGTCTTTGATGAGAATTGAGAAGGATACGATATTCTATGATTTGAAAAGTATGGACATGGGAATCGTAAATTAAGGAACATCATCAATCCATTCAAAATGATTTCTCAGCCTTATCTTATAGAGAGGTTAAATGACTGTCAAAGAGATGGTGTGGGAATTTTGAATAAAGTTGAAGCAATAAATAAATGGAAACCCATATAATTCCATGTTAATGAAGAAGGAGTAGAGATATTTGGTTCAAGACTATATGTACTATCAAATAATGAGTTAAATAAGGAGCTCTCGGATGATTCACATAGCTCAACCTTATCCATTCACCAAGGAAGCACAAAGGTGTACTAAGATATCCAAAAAAACTATTGGTGGGACAACATGAATAATGAGATCACATAATATACATTAAGATGTCTAGTATGTCAGCAGGTGAAGGAAGAAATGAAAATATCTAAGAGGTTGATGAAACCATGACCCATATCTACATGGAAATGGGAAAACATATTTATAGACTTTTTCACTAGACTTATGAATACATAAAAAGAAAATAATGATGCCTAGGTTTTAGTGGATCATCTTACAGAGACTACACACTTAATTTCTATTAAAAAAACTTATCACTCCAACAATTTTCAAGGATATACATTAGAGAAGTGATGAGGATATATAGAACACAACTATTGATTGTATCCAATCAAGATCCAAGAATCACCTATAGGTTTTGGAAGAGTCTCTAATATAATCTCAATATTGATTTTAACATTAGGATGTCTTATCACCCTCAAAATGATGGTCAATCTATGTGGAATATCCATACACTTGAGGAAATGTTGAGAGCATCCTGAATTGACTTGAAAGGAGGATGAGACCAACATCTACCTCTGGTTGAGTTCTCATACAATAATAGTTTCCACCTAAGCATTCAAATGACCCCCCTATGAAGCCCATTATTGGAAGAGGTATAACACACCTTCATGTTGGGCTGAAATTGGGGAATTAAAACCAATTGGTACTAAAATGGTAATGGAAATGGTAATAAAGGTTAAGACCATTCAGAATATCATTAACCACAAATCCATATTTTTTATTTTCTAAAAACACTTTTAAGGGAAAAGTGTGAACCCTAACAAAATTCAAACCATAAAGAAGTCCAAGAGGGATATCAAACATGTTCAGGCCGAAAGCAGTTAAACCAAAAAAGGAGGTCACATAGTCATTGAAAACGAGGCTAAAATTGGATGAATTACTTTCCTGATATAAGCCTCATTGAAAATCATGAACCTCTGAATCTGGGTCATATCTGATATGATCCTCAAAATGAGTGGCGAGCTTGTCTAATGATTTTATGTATTCCTCTGCATTGATCTTCCTTTCATTAAAGCCGTGAGCTATGATCCAGTCTTGTTTGTTGATCCATGTCGTTTGAACATTATTGGCATTAATACAAAGTTCCCTCTCTAATATTTTCTCTTTCTCATTCTCTGAAGCCTTGATCTCCATGGTCTTAACCTGCATTTCTTCATTTGAGTGAAGAACAGGCTTGAGATGTTTCTCTGGTTCTTTAGAAGAAACATGTTCAAACTATTGCTTTTCCTTTTGAGTGTCCACACACTTCTTTTTCCCCCTGGGTTCGACTTCAATCTCATTATTCTTTGTCTTGATTGATGATCTGGTTACGATTGTTTTGGGGGTCTTCGAGTATTCCATTCGAGGTCTTGACATTTTCCCCCCCTTTTGAATCGGAAAATCTCCAAGGAGAGAGTTTCCTTGCTTCCCCTTTCTTGAGCCATCTCCAACAAAAGTGTGACCATGTGATTGCTCATGATCCATCATTAGTTGAGAATCAACCTCACTATCACTTGATTCTGGAGATTGAGACCAGCCCTGCTTTCTTTTCCATCTTGGGATGACGGTTTTCCATCCTTCAGGATCCACATTCTTCTTTCCAACTCCATCCAAAGCAGCAAAACTATTTTGGGACTTAAAATATTTTGATATTTCACATTGTACAGTCACTTCTTGACCAAGAGACACCATCACATTCGGATCATGGGAGTTAAGCTTATCCATAACCACTCTTACATCAGAGTGAATAATTTCATCATTATGAGCAGCCACCTTCTTATCCACCTGACCATTAACCAGCTCACCCGACTTCACTAACTCTACAATGAAGGGAGCCATCGGGGTGGAAGGAAAATATGAGGCTGGAATGGTTGACTTGGAAGTCCCCAAATCATGATAAAGCCTTGAAAATATGTCCTTGACCCTTGGCTCCTAAGAAACTTCCATCGACTTAAAGACTAAACTAGGAATTTGTTCTCCAAGGTGATGCATATACCCCCGAGCTTCTACAGCCAAAAGAACCTCCCCAGATCCTGGTTCGCACACCCCCTCCAAGTTGAGGTTCGAATTGGCATTGATATTTAAGTAAATTGGGTCCAGAGAGACCACCAGATTTTGAGAGGGGGCATCCTTAACAAGACCACATGCAATTTCCTATTCAGTAGGTTTTCCAAGGAGCATATCTATCCTAACTAGCTCCCCGCCTGTATGAGTTTTCATTCCTTCATCAATGATCCCAGAGCCCATCACCGATGTATGATAGAAAATCGGCCTCCTACACCTACACACTGCCTACGAATTCCCCATTTTCTTACAAGTAGAATAGAAATCAAACCATGATTCAAATAGAATATATTGTTTTTAATGAAACTGATCTCCTACGGCAACCCAGATAAACTCAGTCAGAACCTTTGAAATGTCAACTTCGACATAGATTCGCGGAGAAATCGGGTGACAAATTGCTCTAGTCCTGCTATCAGAGCACAAATAGTGACCCATGAGATTTCATAACATTCTAAGGATAACAGGATTTTGAAATGGAAGAGGGAGTTCTAGGAATCTTGCCCAAATAGCCGTAGTTAGTGAATCACAATTCATATGGAAGTTGTAAGACCACTTGAAGAGGAAGAATCGGGAACCCTCACAAATGCGGGGAGCGCTAGACTAGGCTAGAATCAGTTCTTCCTTAGATTAAAACCTAACCATGATGTTCTTGGAATCGAGAAGTCCCACCGTAGCCCGGTCCTATAGAAACCAGGATCCGAAAATATGAAGGTCGAAAGTGTCCACCGATGGACGTTGGTGCTTGAAACAAGATATCAGCGTCAAATCTAGCAGGGAAGATGCGACCGTGAACTCTGAGGAATAGACTGACAGTTGCGGGAATCCTCTGAACAACTCGGGGACTTTAGAGAAAACCAAAATCTGAGGGAAGGGGGAAGAAGGTCTGGGTTAGAGAAGGGGGAGAAGAGATGGGGTCTTCCCCCCGCAAGGGGCGGCGAAGGTCCCTCCCCTATTGTGGGGGAAGGGTCCGGCGCAGTGCTCATCAACGCCCAACGATAGGGGTTGAGGGTGATTAAAAGGATAAGAATTCCAATGATCTAGAAGATCATTAAGGATACTTAAAGTTGATAGAAAATATTTGATGAAAATCATCCATTAGACCCAGAGTTTAATGTTAATGGTATGGTATTCCTCATAATATCTCAATGGAATAAAGTGATGAGATTTGGGAGGAAGGGAAAACTTAGTCAAAGATACATCGACCCCTTTGAGATCCTATATTTTATCATAGTGGTACATTACCGACTATAACTCTCACATAACCTATCTAAAGTATATAATGTATTCCATGTATCCCTATGGGTGAAGTACATATCAGAACATTAACGCATAATCAATAAAGAGGTGGTGCCATTGGATAATGATCTATATTACGAAGAGAAGTTGGTGAAGATATTATATTATAGAGACAATGTTCTACAAAATAAGACAATACACCAAGTCAAAGTGTTGTGGAGAAACCAAAAGTTTGAAGAAGAAGTGTGGGAACCATATGAGGTGATCAAACAGAGTTACCCTCATCCATTTTAGTGTTGTAAATGAAAATTTTGAAGGAAAAATTTCTTAATGGGGTAAGGTTGTAACGACATGAACAATTAGAAACAAATTTTCCCTTGTGATTTAATTAATTATATTATTATTTAATATGTTTATAGAAATAAAATGTGCATATTTGGTTTAATTATGTCCTATCATATTTAAATGAATATTAAACATATTTACTGTTGTTAAAATATCTTTTGAACTGTAATCATCTGATTAGTATTAATATAGTGTTTTAACAAATCCAATTTACTTAGATAAAATAAGTAATGACCTCAACAAGAAGGATCAAACCCTATGAAGCCCATTTACCAAATATTCTAGGGGAGATAGCATCTATAGAAGTTTACCTTAACCAAACCCAAGATATGATCAAAAAACTTTAGCATGAGGGAAACAATTTACATATGATGTTAAAGCTCATCTAGATCCCGATACAAACCATGTTCGCCAAACTACCCCATGAAATTCTGTCAATCACACACCTTACCCTTAAGGAGTTTTCTGGTTTATTAAGGGATATGTATCAATACCCTAGAAATATTATTATGTACTTTATTTTTTATAGAATAATTAATATATTTTCATTCTATTATTATTATTTTATAAATGATTGTTTTTCAATATAATAAAACAGAAATAGTATTTTTAGGTAATATTCAAATTCAGTTAAGGAATTTATTTTGATGAAATAACATATTTTTGAAATAACCAATATTTTAATAAAATATTATTAAAATATAATTTTTATTAAATATAAATGATCATATAATTTTCAGAAAGTCAAATGTAATTTTTATAAGGGTTCAAAAACTGCTATGGTACAAAAACCTACCATTTCTCAATAAATGTCAATTATAATTTTAAAATTCAAAATTCACAAATACAGAAATTATTTTAATAAAATGGGTATTATTTTTGGAATCAAAATGTAAAAATTATCCAATTTTTAATTATTAATAATTTTTTAAGACATTAAATTTTTCAGGTAAACATTAAATATCGTATAAATATACATTGTGCATCAGGAAATCATAATGACCCAAAAAATGATATAATAAATACTATAAAAGGTATCCATAGACAATTTGTTTTCATTTTGACTTATTTTAATTTAATTTAATTTTATTAATTTCATAATTTCATTATGAATCCTCAAAACCATTATTATATATTATTTTTTAAAGTCATTTCTTTTATTATATGACTCAATTGCACATTAGCAAGGATATTACTATATTAAGTTCAGTCCTTGTAATCATAAAATAATGAAAATCGCTATAATTTGGAAGAAAACAAGGGAAAAACCATTATCTGGTTTTTGGTTTTGGTTATTTTACTATATTGAGTCCAAAACCCATGTTTTGAGAAATAATAAAGAATTCTCCAATCATTTCCTATATAAACCCACCCATGCTCCAATTCCATTATAGTAAAAATTATTATATCACATCCTTATTCTTACCTCACCACTCTATAGTCCTCGCATGGTTCCTCAAGCTCTCAAGAAGACCCTCCCAAGCATTTGGAGTCAGACACTCAAGCAAGGGATCCTCACCTTCTTTTCTTTATTCAAATTTCCTTATTATCTTATGCCTTCTATTTCCATTTACTTATGTTGGGATATGTATTTACATTTATCTATTACTACCAATTTTAGGTTAAAATTATGAGAGACCTCATAAACTCTCATCAACCCATTTTATGAATTTTTATGTGACGTCATTATGCTTCCAAAATTTCAAATCGATTTTCCATGCCAAACAAATTGTTTAATGAATATCATACCAATTTTATATCAAATGTATTCACCATTATACAATTATATCTATTTTAATTAGGGTTTATATGCATCTATTCCACACTCTTTGATTTTGGAATAAAATGTGGTAATGAAATAATATATGTTGTATGATCTATGTGGCACATTTAAGCATGAGAATGAAATGAATGTGACAGGTGCGCCCAAAATTATATACAACTACAATGCATTAGATAATATTTAGTCCCATGAGAAATATGGTTGGGATAGGGAGAGAACCTAACACATTTATCATAATTTTTTTCATCTTGATGCCTTGGTTATTTATCCTGGACCTCTGTTTATGATGGAGTGTTTTAAGTAATTGCCACATTTCACATGCTGCCTTTATGTTATGATGCTACATCATGTATTATTGTTCATTATTATGATTCTCACTCCTTTTATACCCCCAATGATATGCCTTTTTTTTAAATTTATCCCCTTATTCCATTTTTATTCCCTTATTATGCTTTATAGCTCACCCCTTTCTTATATATATCCCTAGGTTATCCCATATAGTTTTAAAAGCCATGGAATTTTAGAAGTATGCTATAGAAGTTTTCAATAATGTTATTATATCACATGATCAGAATATTATTCTATATACCAAATTCTCAAATACACTAGACTTATCGATCTCACGATTTTATAATGTATACATCTATGTTATAAATAAATTGATAATGTGAATTAAATAGAATGGTTGTTATAATATTCCCTCCATAAATAAAAAAATCAGAACAATATTCGATCTCATTTTCACATGTTGATCATAAATATTTTTTACTCCAAAAAATACACTGTGTGCTTAGTAAAATGATGGTTTTGACTGTATATTATTATTATAATCATAGTTTTTTTACATTATAAACCATTCTATGAGTAAAAATTTATGTTTCTTATGAGGCCTATGACATCATCACAAAACAGGTTCCATTTACAGTGTGGTAGTTAACCATTAAAATGAGGTTTCCTAATTTTTAATTAGTATCTTGGTTTCATTTGTTTATTCTTATTAATTTTGTTTTATTTCTATTTTTACTTCTTTTCATTCATTATTTATTTTCTTTCCTTTACACAAGGTTAAGAATCATATATATATAATTCTATAATTAATCCAATTTATATTCCTAATTAATTGATATTGATAAAATCATTGAAGAGATCAGATACTTGCACATGATTGATCTGTTTCAAACCGATCAATCATCCTTCACATAGGAAATTATGGAACTAATTCAAAGGTATAAACATAATAATCAATATCATACATTAGTGTGTTTGAGGATAAATTATACTAGAATAATGAACCTCAACAATATCGTAGTCATATCCTCCCACACCATCAGGATAACATGGCACTAATACAAGTTGATATAGAGGAGTCCCTCACTAAAAATATATTGTTAGAAAAATATATCAACTACATAAAAAGTTATATGTGATTAATAAACGAAATTCTGGTTACCAGGGTCAATACCCTCCAATAATTCTTATAGATAGAATAAAAATAAGAAGAATAATACGAAGAATTAAAATAACCTATGTTATTTCCATAATAAGAAATCAAATAGGTGGAATCAACAATTGAAAGTAAATCAATCACACATGTTTAAAAGATATTTCTATAATAAATATATAAAGAAAAATAATTTCATGATTAAAATTTATATGGGGATGATCGAAAACATGAATTACATGTGATAACATTTTTTTAAATTGATTTGAAAATTAACCCTATTTTTTTGAAAATAAAGATTCAATGCTTTTCAAGTATTCCATAAAAGAAGAGTGAAAATTAGAAAATGGGATTTAAGGAAATAATATATTAAAACCCACCATCTCATATTGATATCCATCTAGTAGAATCCCTTAATCAGAAATAACTATATGTTGAACCACTCAAGGGAGTAAACTAGGTATTAGATTAAATTTCAATTGATTTGTATTTAATAGAATCACATTTTATCTCTTTCTATTCTAAATTTATAGCACTGTATGAGTTGTAAAAATCCCATGGATAACAAATAAGAATTGAAATAAACTAATATTAAATATAATATGGTACTTAAATGAATATAAAAAAAATTATTAGTGTCTTACCATGATGAAACCCAAACACCAAATAACCATTTAAGGGAGAAGAATCAAATATAAACTTATACAACATTATTTTTATTTATATTAAGCTTTAGAATTACTTACATTTTCAAATATATTATAAAATATCCTTTAATATAACTCTAGGTAGTTAATAAAAAACCACTAAGGAGGTGATGAAATGGGGGGAGATTTCCCCCCAAGTAGGGGATAAAAATGAAGAAGAAACTCTTTGACCTTTTGAGAAGACACTAATTCTTCAACATTATTACAAAAAAACTTCTAGGGGAGGGTAATACAAAATACATAGAGTGTACTTACAATATATCCCAATTTTTATTTTCAATTATAATAATTTTGTGGTTAGGATATTTTAATTTTTAGTTTGGACTCCACAAATTTTACACTTGTATAAATTAGTTATAACACTTATTTTTTTTATCTATTTAATAAATCCACCATCCTATAATATTGTGGTTGAATCATTGAAACTTTCTAGAAATATATACTTTAACTTCATATTACCTACTTAAAGAAAATTCTAAGAGCCTCTTCCCTCACCTCTATATCATTTTACATTTTTATTAAATTAATTTCTAGTGTATGTTTATGATTTATTATAGGTATTACCAGTCAAAAAAAACTACAATTTTAGCTTATTTCTTTTGTTAGGTCAATAAACTATGGTTTATTCCTCTATAGAAATTTTATAATCACTAATAATCTACTTTGTATTTCATTGAACATTACAGGATAGAAATTGATATGTGTATATGTGTTTGTGTCTATAGGGGTGGGATATATTTATTAGTTTAGGATATTCTTTTAGAATCTTTTTGATATTTTTCATTTTTTGTTTTGTTTTTTATTATGATATTTGGATTTTCCTTTAGTTAGCATATTTTTTATTTAAATATTCTATAATAATGTGAAAACACATTTCTTGTTTTTATGATTTTACCAGTTTTGGAAATTTTAGTCTAAATGATTATATATGTGAGTTTCACCACTAATTTCATGGAATTTTCCTGTTTTAAGTAGTATATGAATGATTTTCTATACCATAAAGTTGTTTTAAAATTATTTTCTCCCTGATATTGATAGAAATTATAAGCCCAATATTTTCATACTATACCTCATAAACCATTTCCTTAGAGTCACTAATCAGGTATTGAAACTGGAATATTCCTTGATTATTATTTAAAGCTATAGAATTTGAGTGTTCTTGTAAGATAAAGGCTATAATTCATTTGAAAAAACCCTCTATAAATCTATATTGTGACGACCTTGAAATCGGACCAGCTGAATGAGTTATAAGAGATGGACTACTTATTTGGTTTTATACATTACAAGCTATATTAATCCTTGCATACTATAAAACATGTCACTGACCATTGAAAAAATATTTATATTACATAAGTTTATTATGATGTATAATAGAGACCATATGTATTATACAATACAGTGTATGAAATCCAATTAAAAAATTTGTATAAAATGTTTTTTTTGGTGAAATCTATTTAATACAATTTAGAAAAAAATTTAAACATGATTAATTTGTCAAAGTGACAAAAAGGTGATTGGTTATATGGTCGGATTACTATTTTAATGGTACTATATTCTTAAAAATAATACCCTCTTCTTCTTATCAATTAATAAATGAAAGAATCCATATTTTTATCATTATTAAACTAAAGATAATAGAAATTGTGATGTTCAACCCACATTAATCATATCTAATCATCCCTCTATCCTATTTGTGTTAGAAACATTGAATGATAAATTTATATAAATTTATTTAAAAACCAATCTAGAAAATTCCAACATGGATAAGGTTCTCATAAGTAACTGAAAAATATTCACTACCTACAATATACATATAAAATATATCCAGATACATACCACCGAAACATGAATATTCCATAAAATATAATATAATCTTAATAGAGGTAGGATGAAAATTTTCAATCAGATAGAATATTTTGAACATGTATAATAAGACGAGCATAATCACAATCAGAAAAATATCCCAATACATAATCTAGAAATAGATTATAAAAATAAAATCTTATTCTATTTATGTAATGATGAATAAATTTAAAATTTTCTCTCTTTACTATTCCAAATAACAAAATATTCTTACCCATCTATGAGATAGGTATCATGAAATCATAAATTTGAAATAAAATTATTGAAAAAATAAAACAAAATTGAAAAATATGAATCATAGATCTCCCACTTCATCTCAAACACAATATCATTTAATAGTTTCATCAATTCCTCTTTCATTACTAGTCTACATTTGAATGAATATATCCTTGAATTTGAATATCCTAAATGATCTTTTAGTATTCTTATAAATGTATATCATTTAATTCTCTTGTCCCATAATTAGTAAACAATAGTAGTTGAGGACTTTATTCCTCCTAAATTCACAGATCTTCTCCATGTTCACTTTTCATGTAAAGGATCCATGGATAATCTAGATGACCGTTAAAAAATTTTGTACTTATGAATAATTTAATATAATTTTCCCCACACAAAAGGTTTTCCCCTTGATTTTTAAAGTGTATAACCCTTACGTGCCATATGGTATGCTAAAATGAAAATTAAATATTGGATGATGTTATTTTTACCTAATAACTCAATTGAATTTTTATAATTTAATGAATTTTACATATTTAAGAAATTATATTGCATTCTCAAGTACTTTTAAAAATTACTTTTATGCATCAAATAATTTAAATTTACATATCTGTTAATGACTTTCTCGTATACCATACTTAGCCAAAAGCTCGAGTCCAGAGTTAAAATATATCTTATGTATTTAAAGAGAGTTGGGACATTATCACATTTCTAGTATGCATATCTATGTGAATATTATGTATTTAGGGGCTTGGTTTATATCTTTCATGTAGTAAATAAATGGACCATTATGTATTTTAGATAGTTGTATAATGTCTTTTAAGTTTCCTCAAATGTATCTAAAATGTTCACTTCTGTTATAGCTAACTTTTACATATTGATTAGAATTGATCATATATATTCTACGATTATAAATATTTTATCCCAAATTTAATGAATGAATTTTATATATCCGAAGAACTTTTATGTTTCTCTATACCAGCTACTAAAAGTGAATTTTATATATGAGTCTTTGTTATTATGTAGTGACACATATGTATGGACATGTCCAAATTTACCTCTCCCTTCTAAAAATAGATTGTTATTCACCCTCAACATATTCATTTAACAAATTTTCCTTAAAGATATGACAATTTATTATGAATAGTTATCCATCCATTTGATTCCAAATATTAAATAAATCCATTAAATTCATAATTTTGGACATTTTAAGAAATATTCCCAAAATCCACTGAAATAACACATTAGTTTCAAAAAATTTCTAAAAAACTATTAATTAATAAATATTATGGAACAAAATTACTGAAATATCAATAAAATATAATGAATTTATTTTCTCTATAAATTCCCCCACACCAAAACCTTAGAATCTTGGACAAGGGTACATCAAAAATACTACCCAACTAAAACTAAAAACACTACCCAATTTGGGTTCCCTATTACAATAGGTATGTTACTCAAAAGCATCATTCCTCCTAAATGTTATTAATTAAACTTTCTATATTAATTAAATTGAATTTATTTAAACTTTTCCATTATCTCATACTCACTTATACCTACCCTCATTGAATTATTTTTCTAATCACGCAATGTTTAAATTTTAATAAATTATTTTCTTATTAAAAAAATCATGCATGACTCTTCATATACATACAATGTTTCTAAATTTCTACCCAATGATTTGAGTAATTGTGTTTATTATGAGTAATTTTCAGGCTTGTCTTATAGATAGGGGTTGGATGTTTTGTTGTTAAAATATTATGAGTTAGAATAAGGATGTTAAGATTTAATTGAAAAATGAATTATTTATAGTTTTTAATTAATTATGGAGTCTCTAATCCCTTCACCTTATAAAGATTTACCTCTAAATCATTAAAGATTCTTATGAAAATATTCACATATAAAGACATTTATGATTTATAATTTTTTATTATTTGTGATTCCATTAATACAATTTATAGTTAAAATAAGATTTGAATTTTGATGTCATAGAGGTATCTTTGAACATTAAATAATTATGAGCGGTTCTTTTCCCTAGATTTAAGGATTTTAAACTGTTATATTTACCATACTTGATTTTTCTCCTGATATCAATTCATAAAACTGTTCTAACCTATTTATTCTTACAAAAAACCTTAGAATCATAAGAATATAGTTTTTTAGATATTATCATAAAATAAATATTAAATTTTAGATTGTACATATCATAAATAGTGTCCCCCACACATATATTTTACTATGATCATGAATTAACTTCAAGAGTTTTATAATTAGGTATTTTTGGATTGTAATGTGGCTACCTAACAAGATTATTCCGGGTTTATATGGGACAATAGGGGTAACTTTTAATGTTATGAAACCCATTTTATACATATATATTATTTATTTACTTATTTAATATTATTTTCAGTTTATTGTTTTTATTTCAGTGATTTTGGCCTAATATTTTAATATTTTTAAGGTTTTTGTTCGGTTGAATAGTTATCCAGCATTGTTTGAAAATCACACAGAACCCATAAGTTGGTAATGTATAGGGATAGTTAAACCTGAAATTGTTAGGTAATAGTTTATCTTACTATCACGATTCATAGGAGAAATCATGTATGTGAGTTTTTAGTGTCCATTGTAGGAATCATAGTTTCTATATGATCTTTAATACTATGTGGGTAAACCACACAACATAACTAGGAATTAATTTTTTTAATCAATTTTATTAATTATCCAACTACTTACATTTTCCCATATTTGTTTATATTCCTCTCATCAGGATCCCCCTAACCATCTATCCCACATGTGACCACAATCTCCACGAGATCCCCCTCCCGACGACCACTCTCATATGACCCCCATGATCAGGTTCTCCTCATCTAGGCTCCTATCTTGCTCGTGAAACCCCTTCATTAACCGAGCATCATTACATATGAAACCCCAATACTAGGTCTCCTATTATGTGGAAAATTTTATATTTTTCCACATGAATGACATCCAACATTCTTAGGTATGGTCGATTCATCCATCATATCTCTCTTTTCACTTTATTTTATCCTCTCCCATTACTATATTTCATTCAGCTAAACCCAAGGTAGAGGGAATGACTATAGTTTTATGGTTTAATAATTCATTAGGGTATGTGGATAAAACACCCCAAGACTTTACCATATTTTACTTTTATAATAAATTTATTTTTTTCTATCTTTATTTATACGCAACACAATGTTGTCTTATTTTACACAAAATATAGAGTTCCTTTGATACCGTATAAGATATGAATAGACATGATTAAAAGTGTATATAAAATCATAAGTCTTAATGAAATATTTATTTTAATATTATATATTAAATTAAAGTTTTTTACATTCATCCAATTATTTATAAACATATGATAAGAAGAAATCCTATTTTATACATAAAACATGTATTTTTTCAAAGGTTGTTGTGTCGTATTTTAATAGGGAACCTATTATAAAACTAAATTTTTTCCCTTCAATAAATTTTATTTGTAAAAATAATCTTCATTTTTAAATTCACATAGTAAAAATTAAACTAGGGTGATATCGTTTTATTTTTCTGAGAAGTTCCATTTTTTTATGAATAGTGAAATTATTGCATTTCTGTTTAAAAATGCCATTCCGTTTAAATTATTATTATTTTTAAATTATATTTTAAATTGTTTATAAAGTAAAAATTAAATAAATTATACATCTATTAATATTTTTTTTCATTGGGATCGTTTTTATATTTAATTTAGATATAAAAACATAATGAACTTTTGAACATTTTCGCTTTAAAAACCCACATTCTCTCCATGTCTGCATGATTAACATTAAATTTATTTTTTTCCAATTCAATGAATTGAATTTGAAAAAATGTATATAAATAGTTTTAATAGTTATAATATTTACAGTCTATTAAGATCAACTTATTTTTTGATCAAAAAATTAGTGAATGTAGTTAATATTAATTACAACGATTTAGATAAAAATTAGTTTAATTAGGCATTAAAATTTAATTATAAGGTGAAAATGACCTATAAACATATCCAAAGTCCATTAAATACTAATATTTTTACCATATATCCTCTTGGTTATAATTTTATGAGTTATTGGCATATTATTCTATGAAACTGACCAATATAATAACTAAAGTAAGGAAAAATACAAAAATGAACCTTCCTTACCTTTAACATTTATAAAGCCTTTAGATACATAAAAACATAATAATTTATAATATTAATATAATTTTGAAATATAAATGAGTTATTTAATTCATAATTATTTATAATTAATTTTATCTATTATTTAGTTACATAAAATGCTTAAGAAACTCCAACATTCTGATTATTTAGTTTATAGATAAATAAAATAAATGATACTAAAAATATTAAAAGTGAAGTAAATTTATTGAATTATTATCCTTAATTATTTTTTAGATAAATATATGTGGTTAAAATGGTTTGAAATTGATATATTAAAATTCCATAATTTCCTTGTAATTTTTTAATTTAAATTACGTAAATAATGTCTAAATTGACTTCAATGTTATTTTATAATAAATGATATTTTACTTAAAGGCTTAAAATTTTATAAAAATACTATATTAAAAAAATTAATTATAAAATGTTAATAAATATCTTATATGGTTTATTAATAGAGCAATAAATGTTTTATAATTAACATATTGAACCAAAAATATTAAAAAGATTGTTAGCATAGTTCAGGTTAATGTAGTGTTTTTGCGCGTTGTATTCTCTTGTTTTAAAACTAATTTCCAAAAACAGTTGATTTTTAATTTTATAAATTATATAAATTATTAAAAATTAATTTTTTATATTTTTTTTAATTAATCTCACTTAAATTTAGTCTTTATGGATAAATTTCTTAGGTTAGAAAACAAGTTACCTTAATAAAAACCAAAATGGTCCAAGTGGGGAAAAATAGAAGTTAAGGGAAAAAATTATAAAAATTCACTTATTTTTTTGTGGTGGATGTTTTTATCAACCATAAATTTACTATAATACATTATATTTCAATTTTGGTGGCACACTAGGTAAGGGAGACCTCCCAATAGTGTTAACCTTTTTATATTTATAAGAATGTCACTCCCCCACCACATTAGAAAGGCATTCACCCCTAACACTTTTTCACACATCTCAAGCCATTTGGATCATCCAAAATCAGAAAAAATAGTATAAAAAACCCTAAACACGTCATATAAGCCTCAATTTGGGAATAAATCCAACCAAGAAATTATTTTGATATAAACCAAAATAATTTATCTAAATAGGAGGCAACATTATTTAACGATCACTTTGGTTTAATTTACTTCTCCTCCCTTGAATTATTTTTATGCAATTCTTATATAATATCCTCAGTATCGTAAATATACTATGTTGATGTTATGATAATATTTTTACCTACAATTTTACTCACATCTATCAAATGGTATACACCATCATCGTTTGTGTGTACGATAGACCACCGCATTACGAAACGATGTCGTTTGTTCTTCCATTACCACATTTTAAAGTTGTAATGATGATGGATTTATAGTTTATTTATGATATATATGATATAAATTTTTTTAAATTATTATATTACACATACCTTTTTTATTTCCATTTTTTGGGAACATGATAACTTTTTTTTGGCCGTGTGGACTACCGCCTCCTCAAAGTGATGTGATTCATTCATGATATACATGGAATGTAGTAAGGATGACTATTAAAAAAATTAATGTGAAATATATAACATAAATATGATACTTCAATGGTAATATATATATATATAATTCTTACGTTTTAAATAGAACAATGAAATGGAAGTAGCATTCACACGTAAGTATGACCTACCGTCTCCGTGAATGGTGCATTTCCTTTCATATCTAAAAACTTTATGGATTACTATAAATAAATATATGATGAATGTATATAATATTTACATTATTATTTACATTATTGAGATGATAAAATCATGGCCTAGGTAATAGAATAAAAAATAAAATAAAAAACATACTAAAAAACTGTACAATTAACACTCGAAATAGTGAAACTAATGTAAGATTATTAAAAATAGATAATAAGACATTATAATAAGATAATATATGATATTATAAATATTAATTTTGTTTTTTATAAATTATTAACTTGTTTTAAAACACTATATAGAAGGTTATGTACCATTTAACAAAAAAATAAAAACAAGGTAAAGAATTTCGTTACAATATACATTCCATTGAGACTTATTTGTTATTATAAACCAATTCACTTTAATATGGTGTATATAATTTAATTTTTTCATTTAATATATTGATTCACTCATAATTAATGGTATATTATGTTCTACTTTAAAATATCTCATCCATGGGGTTTTGACTTGAAAATTACCAAGTGGTAAAAAATATCTTTGCAATATCACTTTATTTTGTGAGTGTTAACTTTATCTTAAAACAATCACTTCTTTATAATCATTTTTATTTTAAATAAAATTTACCTTTAATTTCAATATTCTCATGAAATGGATACAACTATTCTTTATTGTGTATACCATTTGAACATACCATGTTCACTATGAAAATTATTTGAAATATTAATAAATCAATATATTTCACTTAATATGGATATTTTATGATAAGGCATGTTGTTATATAATTAAATAAGTTATTTGATATATGATTATTACTTTGGAAATTAACTATATGGGTTGGGGACCGGTTAATGAAATCCACTCGATGCATTGGAATTATCAAGAGGTGAATCGGTTGGCCAAAACAAGGTAGTTTTAACTGTCATAATAATAGATCTTGATGGTAAATGCACCATTTTCCTAAGAAACATGACATTCAATAATTAATAATTTACTTTATTGAGATTTTTATCATTATTGTTCATGGTATTTTTTTGTGATAATATCTATGGATGCATTTAACTATCATTTTATTAATTAAATGACATATGTTTAATTTATCTACCATGGAATATTGAATATTTATTATCTAGATATTTATAATGCATGTGTTCTAAATTATTTACCTTCCCCTAATGATTCTTCTCATTGATTCATTATTATTCCATTACACTTACCCTTACAGAGAATTTGAGATCCTCTTATTTTATTTCCATTTGACTAGGATATGATGAAGAAATATTAGAATGAGAGTTTAAGCATGGTTTCCATTTTATTTTATTTTGTGTCTTGTTTTATTTTATATTTCCAAATCCAATATGCATCTCTTGTATATAATTTGGTTTTTCAAAATAGCTAAACTGACCAGTCCTTCTGGATTTGATTCCTTATAATCATGAAAATTTAATAAAGCAATGTACTGACTCTAAGCTTCTAGGGTTGGGGTATTACTATTGGTGTCATATGAAGTTTGGTAGAAACCTTTGAAACTATATTTAGGAAAACATATATTAGATAACAAAAAAATATGGTAGATTTTAAGGATATGTATAGACGAACATCCCAAAGAAACCTTTTTTATGATTACGATATTAGCTACACATAAATATTTTCAGTTCAGGTTTTGTATTTCACTTGTTCTGGGATTATTCATGGTAATATCTAATCGATTCTATGTCATAATTTAGAAATTTTTCCTTGAAGAAGGAATTTGAACCACACCAATTTATATAATATGAATAGTAAGAATGATTTGTTATTTTATGGTCTTAATCCTACCATTCAAAGTAAACTAGTCTCCAAAGAATTCTCATCAAATGAAGACATAGTATTGTGTTCTAATGAGATAGAGAAATAATTCTCTATGTATTAAGTATTTGGAGGGATGCATAAAAGAAATAAGGGAAATTTTAAAAATATGGATAAAGTGTAGAAGGGGAATAAGTATTTTCTGAAATGTAACAATTGTGGAAATAATCACTCTGGTATATCCTTAAAAGCAATGGGATTTTTCTATAAGTTTGGAGAAAAATTCGACCATGCTTGTCATTTCTTGTATAAGAAAATTTTTTACGATGTATAATGCTTTAACTAAAAGTATATGAGACAATTCGAAAATAAAATTTTCAATTGTCAAAGGAATATACCTGAAAAAAGGCTAATGAATTATGGTCAAGATTTTTCTAAAACCATAGATTAAGAGTAACGATTAATATGACTATATTTGGATCCAAGAATTATGTTTTTTGATTATTTTATCAATAAGATAATGGTCATTATATTTATAAAATATATAAGGATTTTACTATAGTATATTTAATTGAGGATTTGAAAGATTATGTTGAATGGTACTAAGAAAAGTGACTCAGTAGCAAGTTAAACTTTTTGGTAAAAACATGGTTGATAGAAATATAACCTTGAATATATTACCGATGTTGATTCAATGTTTTCTATATAAAGAGATTATTGATATGGATAATTTATATTGAATATTAGAGTCTACCTTGGAAATAATTAATGATTTTTTACCACATGGTTTACGGTATCATTGATGGAGTTTACCTGACTTTGGATTTAAGGAATATATCAAATGACGTGTGTTTTACTTCTGGAATAAAGAAGAATTAATGTTTCCATTAGATTTTTATTCTAATTAATTTCATTACCATTTTTAAATATAATAAACTATGAAGTTAGTGACATATTTGGAATCTGATGTTTTAGACCCACTTCATGTTGTTTGTCTTAATAATAATTTCATTTTAGAAATTCACCAACCTTATTTCTAAAAGTGATAGATCATAATATTTTTTAATGGATAAATATTTATGAAATGTTTTAATTGGATATTTGAATGTGTTTTTATAGATTAATGTATTATATCACCATATGATAAAACCTGTTCTTGGAAATGAAGTTGAAATTATTCAAGGAACAACTAAACAATAAAATTGTGTTGATAAAATAGAAACAAAAATTTAATTTTTATTTTAGATTCAAATAATTCCTTAACTCTTGGAATAATGGTTTGGATTTTTTTGTCATATTATCATCATTTTTTATGATATTAATGTCCCTTTTCATAATTGTTGTGCAAGGCTTTTTGGTCATCAAATTTCAGCTAAACATGTTATCTATCACTCTCCATCAGAACTTGATAGTTGGATTTCTCTTTAATGTTCATGTTTTCACTAATGTTCTCATATTTGAAATCATAGGTTTTTTGTGACATTTTCCTTTCCTTTTCCCTCTTATTAGGAAGATGTGTTGTTAACCCTATTAATGATGTGGTTTTTTTTTCAACAATTGTATTTGTAAATATAAAACAATCGATTACCGAGATAAATTTTGATTTAATATTAGACGATTAATTTAAGGTGAGGGAGAATATAACACTCCAAGACTTTAAAATATTCTCCATTTAGAATAAATTTAATTTTGTTTCCATATTTATTTAAACACAACACCAAGTTGTCTTGTGTCACACACAATATTGTGTTCCTTCGATAGCATATAAGACACGCATGGCCATGATTATAAGTGTATATAACATACTTATACTTTATGATATTTTTATTTTAAAGTTTTATATTCAATAAAATTTGTTTTAATTCATCAAATATATTTGATAGACATATGATAAAAAGTAATCCAGTTTTATGAATAAAAACTTGTATTTTTTTGTAATGGTAGTTTTTCCTCCTTTTAATGGATCACCTATTTTAAAAATACATTATTGTCCAATTTATAAATTTATTGTTTCAAAATAAACATCATATTTTAATGTGTAATTTAAAAATTATATTTGGTTAAATATTTGGTATTTTTTGGAGAAGTTCATTTTTTTGATGAATATTTAAAAAACTACATTTTAGTTGAAAATAAACATTTCGTTTATATAATTATTAATGTTATGGTATATTTGAAATTGGTTTTAAAGTAAAAATATATCGATTATATATCTATTAATGGAATTAATTTCCTTTGGACCATTTTTTTATTTAATTTATATATAAAAACTATATAATCTTTTGATCATTTTTAATTTAAAAAAACGCTTTCTCTCAACGTCTGTAAGATTAGCTTTAAATTTATTTTTTACACTAATGTGAATTGAATTAAGAAAAATGTTTATAAATAGCTGTAATTAGTATAATATTTATAGTCTAATAATATAGACTTATTTTTTAACCAAATAATTAGTTAAATTAATTAAAATTAATTATAATGATTAAGGTAAAAAATATTCTACATAGTGGTTAAACATTAATCTTCTGAGGAAAAATTACCTAGAAACTTGCTAAAAATACATTAGATGAAAATAAATATAATATATATCTTATTATTCATAATTTTATGTGTTATTTGGATTTTATTACATGAAAATGGCCTATATAATATGTTCCGTAAAGAAAAAGACAAAAAAGGAACTTTCCTTGCCTCTTACATTTATAAAGCCTTTAGATATAAAAAGCATCATATTTTTAGTTATAAATATCATTTTAATAGATAAATGATTTATTTGTATCATATTGATTTATCATTGATTTTTATATACGAACTAGTTCATAAATTTTTTAAAAAACACCAACATAATGATTATTTAGTTAATAACTGAATAAAATAAATAATGCAAGAAAATATTAAAAGTGATGTAAATTATTTGAATAATTGAAATTAATTATTTTTTAGATGAATATATCATGTTATAAATGTGTTAAATTAATATTTTCCAATTCCAATATTTTCATGATTTTTTATATTTAAATTTAGTAAATAATGTCAAAATTGGCCTTAATGATATTTTATAATAAATTATATTTTATTTAAAGATTTATAATTTAAAAAAAATAAAATTTATAAAAATTTATTTCTAAATTTTAAGTAATATAAAAAATGGTCTATTAATAGGCCAAATAATCTTGTATAATTACCATATTTACCCCTAAATATTAAAAACATTATTAGCATTGTTTGGGTTAAAGAAGTGTTTTTGTGCATTACATGTGCTTGTTTTAAAATTAATTTACAACACACATGAGATATTAATTTTTTATATAATATATATTATTTATAATCCCATTGGATTATATTTTCTTATAAATATCACATTAATTTAGTTTTAATGTATAAGTTACTTTGGTAAGAAAACTAGTTACCTTAATAAAAACCAAAAAAGTAAATGTGGGGAAACATTGAATTTAATAGAGAAAATTATAAAAATGAACTTATTTTTGTGTCGTGGGGGTTTGTTTTTTGAATTTCAGTTCCCTATACTTCATTATATATTAATCATGGAGTCACATGAGGTAAGGGATACCTCCCTATATTGTTTACATTTTCATATTTACAAGAACACCACTCCCCCTCCACTTTAAAAAGACACTAAACGCTCTAACTTATTAATAGCTATCAATCCATTTGGATCATTCAAAATCTGAAACAGTAATATTTAAAAATCTATACCATCCACTTAGAAGACTTACTATGGGTAGAAATACAAATAAAGAAGTATTTTGGTATAAACCAAAATTTGTTACCCAAATAAGAGGTAATTTTCTAAACCGATCACATTTGATTCATTTACATCTCCACCACATACTTTTTATATAATTATTATATAATAAATTAATTGTATTAAATATAATTGTATTTTTATTATTATAATATTTATACCAACACTTTCACACACATCCCTCAAATGAGATACATAGTCATCGTTCGTGTGCACGGTAAACTACCTCATTGCCAACCGATGTCATTTGTTCTTCCATTAACTCATTCCATGGTTGGAATAATGATTGATTTTTAATTTTTATATGATATATAAAATATTTATGATGTTTTTATGATTATTTATTTTTTATATAACACATAACTTTATGATTCCCATTAACGGTACATTTCATTTCCACTATCAAAATTTTATAGATTAATATGAATACATATATAAAAAGTATATATAATATTTTCATATGGTTTAAATTCTTGAGATTATGAAATAATTATCTATGTAATAGGAACAAAAATAACAAGTCAAAACACACTCAAACAACAAATCAATTAACACCTGAGATAGTGAAAATACTGAAGGATTATTAAAAAATGGGTAATTATATATTACAATAATGTCGTATGTGATATTATAAATATGAATATGGTTTTGGAATAATTTATTAAATTTGTTTAAACCACTATATAGTATGTTAAATAACCCACAACTAAACGAAATCATAAGGTAAACGATTTCTTCTCAATTTACAGTCAATGGATACTTATTTGTAAGTATAAAACAATTCACTTTAATGTGGTGTAAATAATTACCATTTGTAATTTAATATCATGATTCACCCATAATTCATGGTATTTTATGTCTTAATTTAAACTGTCATATCTACGGTGTTTTGACATGGATATTTCCATGTGGTAAAAGTTATCCTTTTAATATCACTTCCTTTTGTGATTGTTAACATTATCTTGAAACAACTTATGATAATTTTTATTATAAATTATATTTATCCAAAATATCCATATTCTCATTCAATTTATATAATTATTTCCTAAACTGTATACCACTTTTAAATATGGTGTTTACTTTGACAATGATTTGAAATATTGATAAATCCACAACTTTTACTCAATATGGATATTAGATGATAAGGAATGTTGTTAATTATTTAAATAAATTATTAAGGAATGCTTTGAAAATGCACTATATGTGTTGGGGACCGGTTAATGCAAGCACATTGATGCATCAGTAGTCTCATGTGATGAAATAGTTGACCAAATCAAAGTAGTTTAAACTGTCTTGAGAATAGATCTTGACAATAAAGATATCATGTTACTAAGAAACATGAAGTCAAATAATTAAACATCTCATTTATTTAGAATTTAGTAATTATTATTTTCCATGGTATTTTTTCTTTGAAATTATATATCATTGAATTTCATTCTCAGTTTATTGATTAAAATGCATGTGTTTCAGTTATCAACCATGCCATATTTATTATTCCTTATCCAAATATTAATATTGAATGTGTAATCAGTTACATTCTTTCACATGATTATTTGGATCGTTAATTAATTATTTCATCAATTTTAATTAATCTTACTAAGAATTTTATATCATCCTTTTTATATATCCTTTCATTTGGATATGTTGAAAAAATAGTTGAATGATCTTTCAAAGATGAAGTTACTTTAAATTTTTTATGTATGATATTATATTTTCAATTTATGCATATAATATGGATATCATGTATGTAATATGGTTATCCAAAACTACTAAATTGATTGATACTTTGGAATGGATTCCTAGTAATCATGTCAATATAAATGAGTAAGGCACTGACTTCAGGATTTTGTGGTTGAGGAAATATAGTGGTGGTCTATTATTCCTTGGTTGGTTGTCCTCTATTGATGGAGATACATTTGGGAACACTTTGGATTAGTTCATCTTTATTTATGGTTGGATTTTTCCATGTCTTTATATCAATCTTGAAACCATTTATTTATTGGTGTTTCAATTTGATGTTATAATTTTCTAATGATGGTTTGAAATTTATTGGTTTTTTATCAAGGTTTTAATTTAATTTCCATCATTTTTCCTTTGATTACAGTTGTTTATCCCAATTTTAAACTTTTTTTAAATTTTTGTTAATAAATATTGCATACTAAATGTTGGGGAAAACTCCCGATATCTATATTTAAAGTGTAGTTGATTTTATAATGTTTCTTCTGAGTTTTATAAAAGTGTATTCCAAAAGGGTGGTTCTTTAAATTGGTTTTATCCTACCTGGGTATTGGGTATAGAAAAATTGGTGTTTTTTAGGTGATTTTATACAATTTGAGGTATTTATTAAATTTATGGGTGTTTTTTAAAACCCTTTGGACTTTTTCTTCAAAATGAAATCAGTTTTGGGAAGAGATTTTGATTTTCCTAGTTTGTTTTGAATAAAATCAGTGTGCAGTTTAAATGTTCTTCCATTATGTTTTATAAGGTTGGTTTGAAAGTTTAATTTTAAATTAATTTTCAAATGATTTTAGTATTAGATAAAAAATGGCTCAAAATTACAAGTATTGCGTTTTTATGCCACGTTGGGCAATTTTATAGGTTTTTTAATGCATGTGAGACCCTCGTTTATGCCCTATGTGATGATTTTTCTTAATGTTCCTTATACAGCCTTAGGGTATATTTAAATTATGTTGTGTGATTATTATAAAATGATATATATGGGGATACTTATTATTATGGTATGATTGGTGAGTTATATGTTTCCTTCAAATTTTTTATACATGAATATTTATTTCTCACCTCAAATTGACTTTTCATTAGAGTCCAAGGAGTATAATTCAAGACCCATGTGAGGGAAAACCCATGTAGAGATGGATTACTGGAGAGTGTTTATTGGATACTATCATATGGTCCTAATAGAAGGAGTAGTATGAATTTATGAAAAAATAATCCTTAATCCCATTGATAAAGAGTTCTAGGGATTTTTATTGTTATATAGTTTGATGAGACTTCTGGGTATATGAAAGGTTTAATATTACCAGACCAGATTCATTGTTTCTAATCGAAGTATTTATTATTAAAACCTAAGGATGATTCATAGTACATTAGGTCCCTCTTAAGAATTTTCAGAGTATTTTTTGGTGTGGTTCAATTGAATTCCCTTAGTTTACTTGATTATTGACATCATGCTTCTATTATCTGTTGGAATTATATTTTATGGGTGTCTTTTGTAGTTTGTTCCACATTATGGTATTTTTTTACATTAAAAATGGTATTAAAGAGGGTATAGAATGTGTGTTTTTAAAAAAGAATGAATTATTTATTTTATAATATTTTTAATGAATTTTTTAAATGGATTTAGTTTTTTTAATGGAATTTTCAATGAATTATATGGAATAGGGACAACTAATGGATTTTGGATTACATTTCTTGGGTTTTTTAAATTATAATCTTAATGTTTTGGGATTTTTTTTAATTTTTAACCATACTTTATTTAAAATATAATAATGGGTATTTGATGATAAATATCAGAGTGAAATTTGGTTAGCTATGTTTTATAAATAATTTGTAAAACTATTTTTTATTGGTATATTTCAAACTAGATTTAAATGGGTTCATACTTAAATTTAAGGTATATACAAAGGAAGGTGATGGAATACTATGTTTTTATATGCTCATGTATATATTATTATTTTAGTTTTAGGTTCTTTGATCTGCTCCTATCCTCTCTTGAGATAATTTATTGCTTGATTTATGGCTATTGTTTTGGATTCCATTTCCATTGTTTCAAATTATACTTATACTTATTTATAATGATATAGGGTAATCATATCTACTAGTGTAAAAGACAAAAGAATTTGGTGGTGGATTGTTTTGCATTGGTTCATCGCATGTGAAGGAGACTAGGGGTGAGTAGAGTGATTATTTGTTTAATTTTATATACTTATTTGAGTTTATTTCTTCATATTTTATTTGGAATTGATTCCCGATATATGGATTGGTCATGCTAGTGTTTTGTCAGTTTTATATTTCTGTCTTTCTACCTTGATTATTCTATGCTACCATTCCTAATGGTTTTGCTTTGTTGGAATGACATTATTTTCTAGCCCATACGGATCAAGAATGACATTCAGGCCAGTGGAGAGACATATTTTGTATCCATATGTTTGAAATCCCAGAAAATTTCATTAAGAATATTATCAAAGTAGGTTCTATGGTGTGTAATTGCACCATTTTGTGGTAAAACCTCTTTTTAATTGGGTTATATCATGGTAATATTGAGTTATGAGTAGTTTGAAGGACTCAAGAGGCTAGTTACAAGTTGGGGCATAATCCCCACCTTTTGTAAGTATGCTTGGATTTCCATGGGTTGTTGGGTCTTTGAAATTGAAATTGAAAATTTGTTTGGATGATTGATGATGATATGTTAGTCATCTATATAATTAATGTGGTATAGTGAGGACCCCTCTAATTTTGGGATGTAAATGATGAATGGATTTGAGCCACGAGTATATCTTTTGTGGTGTGACAATTGATGAAATGACCAAATGTTTAGTTCTAGGAAAATGTTAGATGTTGATTCATGATTTTTTTCAGGACAATAAAACTGAAATCCACATTATATATGGCTCTCTATTACATTTATCATGATATTCTGGACTCCCTTAAGTGAGTCTGGGTTGTGGTAGTAAATTAAGGGATTCCCTATTATATATTTATTTTTTGGACTTATCGGAGAAAATATCTTATATTTATAAAATTTTGTTTTTTGGAAAATGAATGATTGTTTAAAGAAAAGCCACAATAAGTAATTTTTTTTTTTGAAAATTGGTTTCTTCTATGTGGTTTCGTAAATAGAAAAAAGGGATTTTTATAAATTTTTTGGCTTTGAGAAAGTTTTAGTGGATGAATAAAAAAGATGTTTTACCATTTTTGATGAAGTACTTGTTAAAATGTATTATTTTTATAAGGAGTATTGCTCTTAAATAATAGAGTTATTTTTATCAAAATTTGATTTCAAGTTCTTGTTTCAGGAAAGTGTTTTTTAAACTCTTTAATGTGGGTTGTTGACTTTGATAAAAATGTTTCTTTTTAAAATATGAATAATGTTACATATTTTAATTATTATTTTATTTGATTGTCTCATGGTTATAATGGGGTTTTTGGTTTTATATAGGGTACACTAAGGAGTTAATTTGTTGTTCTATTATATTTCGATAAAATCTCATTAAAAATTATTTGAAAAGGTATGACAAGGTTCTTATAATGGATGATACATTGGGTTATTCTCTTACCTCTTAGGTTTAGTTACTATTATTGATGGACTTTCTAGGACTTGTAATAAAGTGGTAATTTTGGGATCTTCCAAGATCTTGAAGCCCACCCGAGAATTGAAGATTTTACATGTTTCTTTCAAAGATTTTTGGATATTTTAGAGGCAGTGCCTTATATGTGATTTGGGTTTTAGTTATTTGATTCCTTATAGTTCAGTAATAGAGTTGGCTTTGATAAGTTTCACTAGGTTCATTATTATCCACTTGAGCATAAGTGGTTGTTTATTAGTGCTTATGAGGTGTTGGTTTCTCTTGTAATTTATTATTATTTTTTCGTTTTTGAGGAAATTATTCTACAATCCCTATTATTATTGGTTGGGCACCATGTTATGGAGGTTAAGTGTGCCCATGGGGTGGTGTTTCTATGTTTTGTAGCATTTTGGTTTATTGGAATGTTTTTGAATCAGGTTATGGATGAGCCCTGTAGATATTGGATCCTGAATGGATGATACAAGGAAGATGTTTGTACCCGTTCTTGGGTGGCTAAGACTAATTTTATTTCAATATGAACCTGAGGGTACCGATTCGTTTGTGGGTTTTCGTGGGATGTTTCCTATGTGGTTTAGGTCCTTATTATTCCATGTGATTCCATAATTACCTAAGTTAGACCTATGTCAGTTTTTAAAGGTTGGTTATGGGATGACTACTTCTTTTGGGCTTTGATTTAGTTATTTGATGGACATTGATCACCACTATGGTTAGAGGGTTTTTTTAGGTTCCCTTCTTTAGGTTGGTATGGTAGATTGATGAATCTTTTTTTCATTCATTTCAATGTCTTTTGGGGTAAAAAATTCTTTATTGGTGTTATGTATCCTTGTGATAATGTGTATTGTTGACCCACCATTTTAAATGATGTTTAAATGGTGGGTAGAATCTAGTTGGCCTTGGTGCTTGTGGAGCCTTGTGTCATTTGGTGGTTGGGTGAATTCTTCTTGGAGAAGTTGTTCTTTGTTTGAGGATGTGACCCATTGGAAATGTGTAATAGTTTAGAATGATGGTTTATCCCATTATAATCTATCTTAGACTATTATATTTTCTCACCTATTTCTCTGGGTGTTGGAGTCCCTTTAATCCTTTGTCAATTGATTTTTAGGGGAATAAAATATTATGGTGGGAAGAATTTTGATACCTGTAACATAATTGGGTTTTATTTATTCATTTATTGAATAAAAGTTTCTGCATAAAATGAGTTTTAATGTTTTTCCAAAAAAATTATATTTTAATGATTGTTTAATGCATACGGTTAGCCCACACAGATAGTAAATACTGTAGAGACATTGAAGTTGTTTCTATCATAGGATAGTGCCATTTTTACAGTTATCACATAGTTTGTTAAACCATGTAGAAACATTAGATAAAATGTGTTTAGGTTTTCAGTGTCTAGTCTAATAAGTATGGTTACTACATGGTGTTTTTGACCATCTTGTTAAACCGTGTGTTGTACAAAAGTTTATTTTTTATCTTTATTTATTTGATTTAATTTTTTATTTTCCACCATTTCTTTTATCACCTTTATTTTTTTTACTCTCCATCATATTCTGGTCCCCATCTTCCTTGTCTCCCTCATATATCCTCCCATGCCACGACCTTCCCCTTCAAGGGGGATCATTAAGGTGAACCAAGAATAAAATTCTTAAATATTGTTTCATTTTAGATGAAGATACAAACAAAAAATAATTACCCATCCCCACAACCAAAAATGGTTTAGTTTCTATATATTCTAGTTTCATAAACTTATTATTTTAAAAATGATCTATAACATCCCCCACATAGTTATTTTTATTAATACCCTTCAAGACATATGACACTTCAAACCGTCCATCAAAACATGGGTAATGAAAAAATAATAAAGAGTGATCTTAGATACTTAGTAAGGGTAAAAATAGGATATATCAATCAAAGATCATATATAAGAATAAGGGTATGATAATATAATCCTAACATAAGTCATAAATGGTCAATTTATTATCTTTAATCATTACCTAAGACATAAAGCTTCATTGTAACAAAATTCTATATTCATAAGGGAAATGAATCATTAGTTATCTATCATAAACCATGAGATAATGATGTAAACATAGGAATGTAGAAGAAAATAATCTTATAAAATTGTTAATATATATAAATGGGATAACTCATTAAGTTAATGGCATGAAATCAAATTATTTCATAAACATGTGTACATGAAAATATATCTACGGGTAAAATTATGGGCATAAAACTAGGTCTACGAATCATGTTGTGAAAATGAAATTAATTGGACACATAAACTAATTATCTAATGAGGTTTTCATATTTACCGAATGTATTGTATGGCTATAATATACCCACCCATTATATAACCTCAAACCATATATGTTCCAAAAGATCATAAAAATACTCAAAATTTCATCATCATACCACCTATGGAAAAGAAATAGGTTACATAAAGATTTGATTATCATAAAAGTAATCCATACATTGAAATAATAAGGATGGTATTGTAGAATCATGTCCCTAGTGAAACATAAGTAACATCAAATAATTTCCCTATAGATGAAAAATAACTTTAAAAGATCGCTTGGAACATTTCTTGACAAAAATACCCTTTTAATTTTGAAATAACTTATTTAATGTTAAAATATTTCCAAAATATTAAGGAAATGTATTATTTAAAAATAACCATGTAAAATTTTAACATAAGTTTCAAATAATTCAGATTTAAAGAGGATAATAAAATATGTTCATTCCATAATTGGTAAAAAAAGATCATTCTCACTGATTGAGTAAAAAGTACCCTATTCGGGAAATGACAAGAAGATTGTTTTTAAAAAAATTTGTAAATATTTAATCAATGTTAAAATTTAATTTAGAAAATAATCCATTAATAGTAAAAAACATTCTTGAAAACACTTCAAATACATGGATATAAATAAAAATGGTTTTCTAACTGAAATAGGGAAATATGTTGGTTTTTATTAAAAAAAATCTCAACCATTTTGAGTAAAAAGGGTTGAAAAATTATAACACCCAAACATTTAATGGCATGTTTCTCTGAAATACATTTTATTCCTTGGATATCCTATATTTCATGAAGAACTGATTCAATGTGGAACAACACTTGGTTATTTATAGGAGAATGTCATAACTTATCCATTAAATTTAAATTTCCCACTTCTATGTTTTGAATTTTGGAAAAAATACATACACAATTGCAATTACAGTGATATTTGGAGCGTGATGGAATCATGTTAATTTTAAGTGAATAGTAACTTAACCTTATGAATTTTAAAATACCCTTATGAATATTAACCTACCCTTTTGAGTAATTATATTACCCTTATGAATGGTTACCTTACCCCTGAATGTGTAAATAAAATTTAGGCACATTAAAAATGAAGTTAAATATTTTATGTGTTCGCATTTTTTGATTAAAAGTTGATTTTAATTAAAAATTAAATATATCATGTTTATAAAATTATTTTTGAAACATTTTTTTCATTTTTTCATTCTACACATTGAAAAATCGTTATGGTGAATTTTTGGTACTTTTCAAAAATACCTGAATTTATTATGAATAGTAAAAAAATTTAAATTATGATAAATGATAAATAAATGACTTATTGAGTCATGGATGATGTCCTCATGAGGTTAGCACATTTGGTTCGAACTCACATGAAATTATCACTCTATGTGGTCATATAATCATCACTATTTATTATCTTAGGGGAAAATAATAAACTAACGATTAAAATAATAAGAAAACCCTCCTCCCTCCGCTATATAAACCACTCTCACCCACTATTCCTCCTACACCACTCAAGCATTAATAAATGACTAAGATATTACACATACACTTCACAATCCATCTTCCCACATCCAAGACCTTTTGGTCTCACCAAAAGTCAAAAAACAAAGTCCTTAAAGAGATTCTCAAGGGGGACTACTCAAGAGGTGATCCTCTCTTCCTCTTTCTTTCAACTTCTTTTACAAGTTCTATTATTTTGTTGCTATATTCCACCCTCACCACATACAAATGCAATGATAATTCACATACCTTTAATGTAATGGAATTTTACTATGATAATGGAATATTTCTTCACCATCTCTCTTTCCACCTCCACTTAAACAAAAAATGAAAATACCATCTATGATGTGTAAATTTATCACAATCAAGGAAAATAAGTTTTCAATTTATATTAATATCTTCAAGACTGGTGATGAAAACTTTTTAGTGTTTTAACCAGATCATAATATATTTATTTTACCTTATTCAATGTTCATGAATCCATGCACACTCATAATATAAAATAATAATACAAAACAAGTTCATTATGCACAAAATCACCAAGTTAATCCAAGCCTTTATCATTAACTTTTAACTAATGAGTCATCCTCATGGTATATAACCCAAAATCATTATAAGATCATTTATATCTATGTAATTTCTCTAATAGTATATATTAACAATTCTGGATGTTTAACCACATTTCAAATGATCTTCCATTCATGAATACAAGTAACCCGATCATGAAAAAATGGGATAAAATGCTTCTAAAACAATAAAATTGAACCTCTTAAACCCATAAAAAGGACAATAATGAACCTAATAAGGGTGAAATAAATAAATTATATATTGAAGAGGTTATTTAATTATTAATTAATGAACCTAAATTTTATTATTCATGTTATTAAGATCAATCAACAACACATTCGAGTATAAGGTAAGGGGTTTCTCATCTCACTTTTATTTCGGTGAGATATCAATTGTTCGCCACTTATTTATTGAATGTGGCGAATGTGTTCTACCATTTGATATATAATATCATTATTATCTTTATATTCATGGTATTCAGTGATTCATCTGATGATAATTAATCTTTGGTCATATGATTGGATTTATTACCATATGGTAAGGGACTTTGTCTCAATTTCCATTTCGTTGAGACATACTTGGTATTGTGTACCTTATAATTATTTTGTGGTGTATCTACTACCAATTTCATATAATTATTAATTTAAAATTGTAATTATATTATATATCCATATTCTTGTTTCATGGATATGGTTACTGTCAAAGCTGTATTACATTTTACATACGGTAATTATTTTGAATGCCAATTTAATTGTGGAAATGTGATGAATCCATATCCTTTACTCAATAGTAATATTGAAAATTTATATTATAATTGTATTAAAATAATGTTTAAATAATTATTTGTACATGTAGTGATGGACCGGGACTGCCATAGCCCCTCGATGCATCGATAGGTCTCATGAAAGAAATCAGTTGGCGACAAACCCATCGAGTTTGTTTCCAAAACAGAATGAGATGGGTATCAAATCAAAGACATAAACCGTTTCGATGGTATAGTGCTATCATGTTAGAAATAAATTACTTACAATTAATAATAATTATCTATTTTTTCATTTTTAGTTATTATTATCCACGAGGTTTTCACTATGTCAAAATCTATGGGTGCAGTTTCATTCTTAGTTTATTAATGGCATGTATTTTTCATTTATACACCATTCAATATTGACTATGCCAATTTGATTATGATTCAGTTATTTTTGATTCAATCAACCTCTATTTTTAACCCTTAATGTTCATTTGAGATCACCCCTTTGATTTGATTACCTTAAACATGTTACGAATAGGAGAACATTTATTGAGTTCTTGTGAATGAAGTTTATTAGTTTTTGGTTATGTATTCTATTTTTTTCCCTTTCCCAATATACTTGGGGTATCATGTATGTATCTAGTTTCTTTTAGCCTACTAAACTAATCATTAATTTCGGACTTTATTCCTTGGAATCATGCCAATGTAATAAGTAATACACCGAATCTGGGCTCCTAGGGTCAGGGTGTTACATTTGGTATCAGAGTAAGTCTAGTAGAAAACTTGGAAACTATAACACAAAATGTAGATTAGGGAAAAAATCCCTAAGATAGTCTTTGTGGGTAGACATAAATGATCATCCTGAAATTTTGGTAAGGAATAGATTATGTGGATCTTTTTGCAAATATATCCTTATCTGGATACAAACAATTAGAGGTGGTCTTGGAATAGATGTATCTATTGGTCTAACCCAAAAACAATACTTTGAGTTAGACTCAAATAGGAACTGGTGCACGAAAATGTTCCTTTCCGTACTTTTGGTTTGACACTCCCAGGGGATATGATTTAGATAATTTACATTTTATTCACAATCCATTATGAATAATTTTAATGTAAATTTTTCCTCAGAGAAAACGTGCTTTTGAGACTAGCTATGCATAGAATTTCAATTAATGCTAAGTACTTTTATAGTTGAGGTTATAAATTATGATTCGTAAACTAATCTAGTGTATTCCATTATTTAGAAATGAGACCTAATGGAATAAGGGGAATCAATACTTCATGAAAATGTAGGGATTTCCCCACTGAGAAAGTCAACATAGTCAATGTTGGGGTGAATTAGATCATGACCATATTAGGGCAACTTACTCAGGCTGTGACGAATAACCTTGATACCACTATTTTGGATCGTTTTATACATCATAATCCCCCATCTTTTAGTGGGACTGATAATCCATTCATAACTAAGTAGTTGATCAAGTCCCTTGAAAAGATATTCATGGAATTAAGATGCAATGAAAATAAAAAGGTATTGCTGGAAGTATATAGTCCCAAGGGTGAGGCTGATCAATGGTAGTACTTCATCCAGAATACCAAAGAGGAAGAAAAAAAAGATATAGAATGGAGGATTTTTAAGGAAATGATCTTCGAAAAATATTTCCCTCATAAGAAAAGAACTGAAATGAAGAGGAAATACCTTATCTTAACGTAAATGGAAGAAGATAGTGTTATAGAGTATGAGGATACCTTCACAATACTAGCCAGGTATACCATATATTACATACATGAATTGGAAGACAATATTTATCATTTCATTGAAGGTCTTTAGAAAACTATTCTAGGGACACTAACTTGTCAATCATTTTCATTATATGATGAAAATTTATTAAGTGCCATTACAATAGAGAAGAAATTTTCTAAATAAAATTTGTTTAGGGGAAACCAAGATAAGAAGTGGTATTCTAATAACCATGGAAAATCTATAGCACCAATGAAGAAAAAGGGAATTAATAAATTTCCATTATGTGAGAACCCAAGAAAGAACCATCTTGGGAAATACCTGAAATTCATGGGAGTTTGCTATAAGTGTGGAGAAAAGGGTCATCGATCTAGTGAATTCAAGAGGAAGAGACAATTCGATGATATTCAATGTAAAATTGTAGAGAGATGGGACACTATGAAAATAAATTTTCCTACGTGCCAAGGAAACTTGCCTCAGAAAAGGCCACAAGAGAAAGGGAAAGCATATATGATTACAACAGTGAAGGATGAAGTTCCAAATGATGTGGTGGAAGGTACATTAGTTGTTTCCTAAAACTTATCCAATGCTTTATTTAATTTTGGATCATCTCATTCATTTATATCATCAAAGTTTTCCAAGGAAATTAGTCATGTCCAATTTGATTTAATAATGGATTTGTCATTAAACTCTACTAGGGGATGTATCATTGCAACAAAGATGTGTCGATCAGTCCCCATCATGACAAAAAAATTTTATTTAGTTTATACCCATATCATAATATCGATGATTGACTTTGATATAATTCTCGTCATGAATTGGATGTCAAACTATGATGTGAAGATTTATTTCCTGAAGAAGGAAGTTACCATTTTTGAGAATGGTGTAGAATCCCTTATCTTTAGAGAAGAATCCTCTCCATTTGATTCTCATCTAGATCCACCACCAGTAGATCTACTGATTACAATTATTGGAGATGAATTGAAAAAAATATCTATGGTCGAGGAATGAAATATTCAAATTGAAGACATACATATTGTGCAAGAATACATTGATGTAATTACAGAGGATTTACATAGACATCCTCAAGAGTGGAAAGTTGAGTTCTCTATTGATTGAATTCCTAGTACAATACCTCTGTCAAAGACTCCCTATAGAATAGAGACTCTATAATTAGTGGAGGTAAACAAACCACTTTAAGAATTTAGTGACAAAGTATTTATTCGACCTAGTGTTTCTCTATGGGGATCCCCTGCCCTCTTTATCAAAAAGAAAGATGGATCCACGAGTATTTTCATTGATTATAGGGAAATAAATGCTATTATAATAAAGAACATGTATCCTCTACCATGAATTGATGATTTATTTGATCAAATTCATGGAGACCAATTCTTTTCTATGATTTACCATCGATCTAGATATAATCAGCTGTGTGTGAGGAATGAAGATATTCATAAGATTTCATTTTGAACTAGGTATGGGCATTACAAGTTTACAGTAATGCCTTTCAGACTGACTAATTCACCGTCTGTTTTCATGGATATAATGAATAGAGTTTTTAAGGAATGTCCTGACTATTTGTTGTGGTATTTATCAATGATTTCCTGGTACAATCTAAAATCTATAAAGACCACGATAATCACTTGTAGATTATTATGAAAACTCAAAGAAGAAATGAATTATATGGGAAGTTTAGAAAGTTTGAATTTTGGCTTCAATCAGTTTCTTTTATTGGAAATAATGTCTCTATGGTTGTAATTTTAGTTGATATTGTAAATAAAAAGGAAATAAAAGAATTTCCCACACCAACTAACATAACCATGTTAGATAGTTTTATTGGATTAGTAGGTTACCATCGATGTTTCATTCAGAATTTCACCTGACTGGATAATCCACAAACCAAGATCACACATAAAGTGGTTATGTTTGTATGGATGAAATAATTTATAGAATGCTTTGAATAATTCAAAAGAAGATTGTTCAATGCAACAATTTCTACTATTCCATCTGGAAATGAAGGATTTGTGATATACAATGATGCATCAAAGAATGTTATAGGCTGCATCCTTAGGAAAAATTAAAATGGTGTTACTTATGCATAAAGGTATTTGAAGAATCAGGATAATAATTACCCAATTCATAATCTTTAGTTATAATCCTTAATAATTGTTCTAAAAATATAGGGGCATTATCTCTATGGTGAAAGAATTGAGATATATAGGGATCACAAGAGTTTGAAATACATTTTTACACAGAAAGAACTCAACATTAGGAAAACGAGATGGCTCGTGTTACTCAAAGATTATGATTTTTCAATACACAACCAACCATGAAAGGAAAATATGGTCAAAGATGCATTAAGAAGGAAATATCATGAACTTCAAAACCAAATGGGGATTGAGAGAGATCCTATATTCATGGGTCTATTAAATATGGATATGGGAATTATTAAGGAATGTGAAACATCTTTCTTCTTTCAAATGATTTATAAACTATCTTTAATAGAGAAGATAAAAATCTCTCAATCTGATGATGAATATCTAAAATATAAAATAAATGTTGTTAAGGATGGAATATTAGAATAATCCATGTATGAGGATGGAGTACTGAAATTTGGGAAGAGGTTATGCATTCCATCAGTACATGAGAAAAAAAGAAAACTATTAGATGATTCTCATAGATCAAAATTTTCTACACACCCTGGAATCTCTATGAAGTATATAGATATGAAGGAACATATTTGGTGGGAAAACATGAAGTGATAAAATACTGACTACGTGTCAAGGTGTCTAGTTTTTCAATAAGTGAAGGCTGAGAGACGACATCCTAGAGGGTTCATAAAACCTCTACCTATTCCTATGTGGATGCGGTATGACATTACAATAGATTTTTTTCACATGAATACTAAGGAATCCTAGATGGAATGATTCAATATGGGTAATTTTTTTCCATATCCAAAAATTAGCACATTTCCTTGATATATGAGAGGATTTACCACTTGAGCACCAGAAAAAGACTTTATATTAATAAAGTTATAATACATCATGGTGCACCTCTATCAATTGTGTCTGATCGAGCCCCCTAATTTTCAAAATAAATTATGGAAAAGTATCCAAAAGGATTTGGATAATGAGCTTCATATGAGTACTTCTTACCACCCCCAAATTGACAGATAGTCTAAAAGGATTATTCAAACACTAGAAGACATGTTGAGATTATTCTCTCTTGTATTTTATGGAATGTGGGATCAACAATTGTCTTCTTTGGAATTTTACTACAATAATAGTTTCCATTCTAGAATTAAAATGGGGCCATATGAAGCATTATATGTTAATAGGTGTCGAACTCCAACATTTTGGGATGATGTTGGTGAGTGGAAACTTATAGTCCCAGAACTTATCTAAGAGACAACTGCAAAGGTAAAGAAAATTTAGGCCCATATTAATGCATCCCAAAGTCGGAAAAAGTGTTTTGCTAACAACTGGAGAATGGATTTGTAATTTCAAGTAAGAGATCATGTATTTCTAGAAGTATTTAAGTGGAATGGTGTCTTATGGTTCGGTAAGAAAGGGAAAGTGATCCTCAGGTACATCAGATGGTCTGAAATTTTAGAAAGGGTCATCATTGTAGCTTGCCGTTTAGCAATGCCACCAAGTCTCTCCAAAGTTCATAATGTGTTACATGTGTCATTGTAAGGAAATACATGCCATACCTAACACATGTACGCACATATGAGAAATAGTGCTTGAACCTAATTTGTTTTACTGTGAAGAGCCTATTGAGATTGTTGACACAAGGGATAATGTATTGAGAAATTAGACAACTCAACTAGTAAAGGTTCTTTGGAGAAACTATAAAATGGAGGAAGAAACATGGGAACCTGAGAGTGTTATAATGAATAACCAAACACGTATGTTTAGGTAGAAATATACATGAAAATATTCTAGGATGAAATTTATGAATGGGGGATAATATAACACCCCAAACATTTTTTGGTATTTGTATCTTAAATACATTCTATTCATTAGATAGCTTATATTTCATGAAGAATTGAGTATTTGTGAAACAAAACTTGGTTATTTATAGGATAAAGTCCTAACTTATCCATTAAACATACGTTTTCCTCTTCTATAGTTTGAATTTCAGAAAAAGAACATACATGGTTGCAATCAGGGTGGTGTTTGTAGCCTGATGGAATCAATTGAATTCTTGGTGAATAGTACCTTACCATTATGAATAGTAACATACATTTATTAATAGTAACACACCCTTATGAATATTAACCTACCCTTATGAATAGTAATACAACCCTTATGAATAGTAACCTTACCCATGAATGTGTAAATAAAATTTATGCACATTAAAAATGTAGTTCATTATTTTATATGTTGGTATTTTTCGATTAAAAGATGATTTTAATTAAAAATTAAATTTATCACATTTATAAAATTATTTTTGAAAAATGGATTTCATTTTTGAATTATAAATGTTGAAAAATGTTTATAGTGAATATTTGGGGTTTTTTTGAAATACTTGAAATTTTGGTGAATAGTAAAATATGATAAATTATGATAAATGCTAAATACATGATTTATTGAGTCGGGGATGATGTCATGATGAGGTAAACTCGTTTGGTTCTAAGTCATATGCACTTATTACTATTTTGGGTCATGTAAAAATCACTATTTATTGTCTTAGGGAAATATAATAAACTAATGATTAAAATAATAAAAACCCCCTCCTCCCCTCCATTATATAAACCACCACTCTCCCCCTCTTCTTCCCACACCACTCAATATTTGGTCCTTGACTAAGATCTACCAAATAAACTTCCCATTCCCTCCCCCCACATCCTAGACTTGATGGTTTCTTCAAAAGGCCAAAATGAAATGTCTTTTGGAGATGTTCAAGGAGGTGTACACAGTAGGTGAACTTCTCTTCCTTTTTCTTTCAACTTCTTTTACAAGTTATATTCATTTCTTTGTCTCTACTAACCTCCCCACATAAAATTTCTTGGATAATTATAATAAATTTAATGGAATATAATTTTATTATTCTAATAGAATATCTCATCATCATCTCTCTTTTCCCCCTCCTCCTACACTAAAAATTAAATTATCAACCGAGATGTGTTAATTTATCACATTCAAGACGGACGAGTTTTAAATTTCTATTACTATATTCAATACTAGTCTTGAAAAAATTTTAATGGTTGAAACATGTCATAATATATTTATTTAACCTTATTCAATGTTCTGGAATCCTTACACACTCATAATATAAAACAATAATACAAAGCAAGTTCATTATGCACAAAACTGCCAAGTAAATCCAAGCGTTTATCATTAACTTTTAACTAATGAGTCATCCTCATGGTATATAACCCAAAATAATTATAAGATCATTAATATCTCTTTAATTACAGTAATAATATATATTATCAATTCTGGATGTTTAGCCACATTTCTAATGAATGTCCATTCATTAATACAACTAAACTGACCATGAAAAGACTGGGAGAAAATGCTTCCAAACAATAAAAGTGAACCACTTAAACACATCAAAAAAAATGAATGAACCGAATAAGGTTATACAAAATAGATTAAACTTTGAGGAGGAACTGGAATTATTAATTTATTAATCTATAACGCCCCGACCCCAGTTACCCAGAGCCGGTGCATTATTACATTACATTGGCATGATCACAAGAAAGATCAAGTCTCGAAAGACCGATTAGTTTAGTAGCCTTGGAATAACTAGATACATTAATAAAGTTTACATTACATCATAAAATGAAAACTAAAAAAATATAGTCTCCATAGTCCACACTCTTATCCCCTCATACTATCCCTGTAGGTCATTCATAAATTACTTCTTCACATCCTGGGAAAAATAAAACATAGAAAAGGGGTGAGCTCAAATGCCCAGTAAGGATAACAATATAGCGGAAACATTCATAAATAAGAATAAACATTCAAAGTAATGTATAACTAAAACAAAATCCTTTTAAACTTGAACTTCAACATAGTATGGAAAAAATAAAATGAAATAATTCCATTTACTTATTCACATGGATATTATACTAATCAAATAATCACATAAAATATCAATAACCACTTTCATAATGATGGAATGCATAATGCCAGACTATCATAACCACATAGCCAAGGTCTCGTGCCAAGACTACAAAAAATATTTTGTCAAGGCCTTGTGAAAAGCCACTAGTTTGTCTCATGAGACCTACCGATGAAATTTTTTAGAAGATACTTAAGTTTAATATTGCTAAAATATACTCTAGTGTTTTTCTAAAAACATTATGCAAACTTCTGGAAAAAAAATAACTAATTCTGAGACTGCTCGACTAATTACAAGCCATGATGGGACCACGCCCAATACCAACCTGTCTACCACACTCGAGAGTCGGGATTTCTGAAAACATTTTTAAGCTTGCATTAAATAAGTATACATTGGCACTGGATTTTCATATATTTTACTTAAATATCTCTTTTTTGAAATCATTCAAAAATAACATAATTATAAATTAAAACATTTAATTTAAAAATATTCTTATTATCTTTTAAGGGAAGCTTAGATGAGTTTATAATTGTATCAAATAGCCGCACCTTCCTTATAAGTTAAAAAAATATTCTTACTTTAATTCTGTCGAAAAGGTTAAAACACACCTTGTTTGGAAAACGGTGGAAATATTCCTTTATAAACCACTTATACAAGTCAACAAGGGTATAAATGACTTTAACCCATATTCTAGTAAATATAAAAAATATTTTGAAATACATTTTTAAGAAACATGAATGTGGATGATAAAAAATCTCAGTAGATTATTACATATAAACAACCTCAAATAATGAATAGATTGCAAAATATACCCTTACCTTGTACTTTTCCTTGGTTAGGGGTAGGTTGTCCTCCTCCTCTTCGGGTTCTTCCTTTTGATTTGATCAAAAGGGCTCCTTAGTTTGGATTTCTGACTAAAGAAATGACTCTAGGAGGAAGTTAGGGAAGTTGAGAGAGTATATGGGCAGAGTTTGGCCAAGCCAAATGGCTTTGAAGGTGTGAATTAATGAGAAGAGGGAGTGCCCTTTTATAAGAGGGGTGAGGGGAACCTTTGGAAAAGCTAGAAATATTATTTTATAATAAATTCATATTCAGTTTCTAATGGCTCCAAAGTGGATTATTTAAAGGATAATGTGGGGATAGGTCGAAAAGCACTCAACCAATAGAATTTAGATAGGTTTGGGTCATTATATTAACCTTATCTTTTAGTTTTAACTCTTAGTTAATTAGTTTGACACTTACCATGTCACTTTGTATTTTTATATTATATAGTTAATAAACTTAGTATATACCTCCAAGCGACCCCTAAGTGGTCCATTGATGATACACCTATAATTATATAAGTTTCTTGTCTGAACCTTAGATTTTTATAAATTGAATATCAATTAATAATAAAATATTTGTTTTAAAAACTCTTTTATGTCAATTTTAACACTATTCAATAATTGATCTTTGTAAAAATCATAACAGAATGATTACTTCGAAAAAAGTTATTTAAATCAATACTAAAATGTCATATTATCTTATAAAATTAGTTTAATTCATAAAAAGTCTCAAATTATATTTATTTTGGTATTTATAATATCAATTATTTTAAGTTTTCACTATTATGGTAATTACTGTATCATCATTGTGTCATAAATAAATTCAATTATTTAATGTCTAAAAATTATAAATAAAATACCATTATGTAGAAAATCTTTTTAGCTTTATAATGAATATTTACAATCTAATTTATCTTTTGTATAACACTATATTAAAAATGATTTAGTAAATAAAGTTTGATTTTAACTCTTTTAACTCTTCTTTGAATTAAATAATAATAAATGTCCTAATCTAATCCAAGTGGACTTAAATGATAATATTTTATTCCTGAGGTTTTTTTGGTCGAATTAAGATTATCCAATAGAATTAGGACATGTGTTAGGGTAATATTAATATCATTTTTAACCTTAATTACCCTATTTACTTTTAACCGTGGTAAATAAAAGAAAAAATTTACTATTCACCAACAATTATTTTCATCTCAATGAACCACATTTTACTCCATGTTATTAACTATGTCTCTCGGATTTTCGAAATTCCACTCACCGACGCGGTAAAATTAAGTTTTATGAGAAATTCAGTTTTTTAACTACCACTTAGTGGTTTCACTATTCATTAGAAAATGAAGTTTTTCAGAAAAATACCAAAAATTCACCCTAGGCTAATTTCGATATTCTGAATCCAAAATTGAAGTACATTTTGAAAAATAAAATTTATAAATTTCAGAAAGTGGGTATTACTATTCATAACGGCTAGTTTGATTGGTTGTGGTGTGTTAGAACTCGATGTTGAGTACAACACACTCTATTGCATTATTCAAAGAGATGTGTACTGTAGTAGCTTAAGGTGTTACATTCTCCCCTCTTTCAAATAATTTCGTCCTCAAAATTTCTAGAATACTACCGCATGAAAAGAGTCGGGTGGTTCGTCATCATAAGTTCCTCAGGTTCCCACATTGCCTCTTCCATCTTATGGTTTCTCCATAAGACTTTTACCAGACGAGTCGTCCGGTTTCTCAGTACTTGTTCTCTCGTATCAAGAATCTTGAAGGGCTATTCACAATAAGACTGATATGGTTCCAGTTCTAATTTCTCATAGGTGAGTACATGCGTTGGGTCAGGCATGTATTTCCTCAACAGAGATACGTGGAACACATCGTGAACTTTGGAGAGACTTGGCGGCATTGCCAATTGGTAAGCTACAGCCCCAATTCGATCTAGAATTTCGAAAGGTCTGATGTACCTAGGACACAGTTTACCTTTCTTACCAAAACGTATGACTCCCTTCCATGGAGATACCTTCAGGAAAACATGATCACTGACTTGAAATTCCAAATCCTTCCTTCAATTATCGGCATAGCTCTTCTGCCTACTTTGAGCTGCTTTGATATGGTTTTGGATTACCTTAACCTTCTCCATCATTTCCTCCACCAGTTCTAGGCCAAGAAATTTTCTTTCACCAACGTCATCCCAACATTTTGGTGTGCAACATCTCTTTCCATATAACGCTTCATATGGTTCCATCTGAATACTCGAATGGAAGCTATTGTTATAGGAAAATTCTACCAGAGGTAAATACTGATCCCACATAGCCTGAAAGTCAAGTGAGCAGGATCTCAACATGTCTTCTAATGTTTGAATAGTTCGTTCTGATTTCCCATCTGTTTGAGGGTGGTAGGCAGTGCTCAAATGATGTTCAGTACCCAAGGATTTCTAAAGACTTTTCCAGAATCTTGAAGTAAAATGGGGATCACGATCAGAAACAATCGATAGGGGTACTCTATGAAGTCTCACAACTTCATCAATATATAGTCTTTCTAGACGTTCCAATGGTAGATCTTCTCTTATAGCAAGAAAATGTACTGACTTGGTAAGACGATAAACAATAACTTATATTGCATCGTTCCTTCTAGGAGTCTTTGGTAGTCCCATGACAAAGTCCATCATGATATTATCCCCTTTCCACTAAGGTATGGGAAGAGGTTGAAATACTCCACCAAGCTGTTGCCTACCATCATTCACTTGTTGACAAACCATACATCTTGACACAAAATCGACAATCTCCCTCTTCATGCTGTCCCACCAAAAATGTTCATTCAAATATCTAAACATTTTGGTGCTCCCAGGGTGTATAGAGAAATTGGAACTATGAGCATCATCCAGCAATTCCCTTTTTAGATCAGGTATATCGGGAACACAAAGTCTCTTCCCAAATTTCAAAATTCCATCTTCATACACAAAGTTTCTCAATCTCCCATCATTCACAGCTTTAATCTTCTTTTGAAATTCTTCATCATCGGTCTGATAACTCTTAATCCTTTCTAGTAAAGATGGTTTGGAAACCATTTGAAAAAGCATTGATGTTTCACCATCCCTGGTTATTCCCATGTCCATCTTTACTAGATCCATGAAAATTAGATCCCTTTCAATTCTCATATTGTTCAAAACTCCATGGTCTTTTCTGCTCAAAGTATCTACCACCTTGTTTGCTTTCCCCGGGTGGTAGTGTATCATACAATCATAATCCTTGAGTAATTCAAGTCATCTCCTTTGCCTCATGTTGAGTTCTTTTTGTGACAAAATATACTTCAAACTCTTGTGATCAGTATAAATCTCAAATTTTTCACCATAGAAATAATGCCTCCATATCTTCAAAGAAAAGATCACAACTGCTAACTCGAGATCATGAGTAGGATAGTTTTGTTCATGAATTTTCAACTATTGTGATGCATAGGCAATAACCCTGTCATCTTGCATAAGGACACAACAAAGTACTTTCTTCGATGCATCACTATAAATAATGAACCCATCATTCCACGATGGTAGATTCAATATAGGAGAATTGACTAATCTTCTCTTCAGTTCTTCGAAACATTCTTTACACTCTTTTGTCCAAACAAATTTAACCCCTTTACGTGTGAGCTTCGTTAATGGGTTTGACAATTGGGCAAAATTCTGGATGAAACGTCGATAATAACCTGCCAAACCAATAAAAGTGCGTACCTCAGTTATACTCATAGGTGCTGGCCATTCTTGGATTGCCTTGGTCTTAGAATGATCAAAAGATATTCCATCTTTAGAGACAATATGGACAAGAAAATAAATCTCATGAAGCCAGAATTCACACTTGCTAAACTTCCCATATAATTCGTGTCTTCTCAGAGTCTTCAGGATAATGCGCAAGTGATTTTCAAAATCTTTGTAGCTTTTGGAGTATACCAAGATATCATCAATAAATACCACCACAAATTTGTCGAGATATTCCTTGAAAACTATATTCATCGGATCCATGAATACAGAGGGTGCATTAGTCAATCCAAAAGGCATTACTGTAAACTCGTAATGCTCATACCTGGTTCGAAATGTTGTCTTCAGAATGTCTTCCTTCTTCACACACAACTGATGGTATCCAGATCGAAGGTCAATCTTTTAAAAGTATTCATCTCCATGCAGTTGGTCAAATAAATCATCAATGTGAGGTAGGGGATACTTCTTCTTTATTGTTATAGCATCGATCTCCCTGTAGTCGATACAAAACCTCATAGATCCATCTTTATTTTTAATAAAAAGAACAGGGGATCCCCATGGAGAAACACTAGGGCAAATAAATCCCTTATTACTCAATTCATCTAGTTGTTTCTTTCGTTCAACTAATTCTACAGTGTCCATTCTATAAGGGGTCTTCGATATTGGCCTTGATCTAGGGATTAAATCAATGGAAAACTCAACTTCTTGTTCTGGAGGATGTCCAAGTAAATCTTCCAGAAACACATCTACATATTCTTTCACAACATATAAATCCTCTATTTGAACATTCCTTTCCTCACCCACAGTCATTTTATCCTCTTCCTCGCCAATAATTGAATTTAGTTGAGCTACTGGGGTTGGATCTAGATAAGAATTAGGTGGTGACGATTCTGCTCTAAAGATAAGGTGTTCTTTATCATTATCATCAAAAATCGTAAGCTCCTTCTTCTTATAATAAATATTTTCATCATGGTCCAAAAGCCAATCCATACCGAGGATTATATCAAACTCAAACATTGGTATGATGATGATATCAGCAGATAAAGAACATTTATGTGCTCTAATGGGGACTGATTCACAAAACCTTGTTGCAACGATACTTCTCTTATAAGTTTTAACTGAAAACTCCATTATTAAATCAAATTGGAAGTATCTAATTTTCATAGAAAACTGTGAAGATATGAAACAATGCAATGATCCATAATCAAATAATGCATTTTCTAAACTGGAGGAAACCATTAAATTACCTGCCACCACATCTTTCGGAGCTTCTACCTCAGCAGTAGTGATAAAATAAGATTTGTCTTGATCCCATGGCCATTTTTGAGGTAAGTTCCCCTGATGCTTAGGAAATTCATTTGCATAGTGTCCCATCTCCCTGCAATTGTAGCACTAAACATCGGTAGCTTCCTTCTTCCCCTTGCAATCACGAGCTTGGTGGCCTTTTTCACCACACTTATAATAGACTCACGTTCCTCTTAAGCAAGTACCAGGGTGTTTCTTACCACATTTACTATAGGATGGATATTCAAATTTTCCCTTCTTCCCTTTATTTCCATTCCCATATTGATCAGCAGATCTCTTCTTCTCTTGCTTTTCTTTAAAGTCATAAGACTTAGAGAACTCCTTTTCTGTCTTGATAGCACATGAGACAATGTCTTCGTACGATAAAAAGGATTGTGAGACTAATACTCGATGGGGAAATGGTATTAACCCATCAAAGAAGTGATCAATATTACTTCTTGGGTTACGTATATAATCTTCAACATACCTTGCTAACCTTGTAAAGTTAGCCTCATACTTTGCGACATTCTCATCCTCCTTTTGTCTCAGACTCAGAAATTTCCTTTCCATGTATGCTTGATGGTCATGAGGAAATTATTTTTCTAAAAATAGATATTTGAACTCCCTCCATTCCATATTTTATAATTCATCATCTTCCTTCGTGTTTTGAATCAATGACCACCATTGATCAGCATCTCCAATGAGGTGGTAAACTACCATGATAACTTTTTCCCTTTCACTACTCCCCAAAGCCGGAAATATTTTCTCTAGGGAATTTATCCATTTCTCAGCTACTAAGGGATTTGAACTCCCATTGAACGTTGGTGGTTGCTGCCTCATGAAGCGATCTAACATTGATCCTCCACGTTGTGGATTAGGGTGCTTCATACGGGTAAGGTTACTATTCATAACCTGAGTGAGTTGTCCCAGTATGGTGACTAGCTGATCGGCACCAGTTGCATCACCAGATCCACTATAATTATCTTGAGCAGGAGGGCAATCCCTACATGGAGTGTATGCATTGATACAGTTTCCATTTCATCCGCTAGGCGCAATTTCTAAAAAATGGAATAAACTAGATCAGTTTATGAATCAAAATACATGATTCCATACTTATAAAACACTTCACATAAATTGAACTATTTATGGATATAATACATAATCATAAAAATGTTTTCTTTGAGGAAGTATATACTCATAAAACCTTCATAATGATTTGTAAAGAAAATGAGAGTTATCATAAGCATATCCCTCGGGAGTGTCGTAACCAAGAGTGCAGTAAGACCCGTTTTTGTGCACCAGTTCCCGTTCGAGTCTAGCTCAAAGCGGTGTTTTTGGGTTTTACCCCTAGATACATCTATGCTAGAGCCGCCTCTACCTGCTCGTATCCATACAAGGATGTATTTCTCGGAAAACTCACATAATCTCTACAATACCAAAATTCTAATAAGTTCTTCTATACTAATCCTCAAAGTGCATATTAAATCTATGTGCTCTAATCAGAGTTTATCTAAATCTAGCTTCCATGGTTTGTACTAAACTTCCTATGATACCAACTGTAAAGCCCCGACCCCAGTTACCCAGAGTTGGTGCATTATTACATAACATTGGCATGATCACAAGAATGATCAAGTCTCGAAAAACCGATTAGTTTAGTAGCCTATGAATAACTATATACATTAATAAAGTTTACATTTCATCATAAAATGAAAACTACAACAATGTAGTCTCCATAGTCCACACTCTTATCCCCTCATACTATCCCTGCAGGTCATTCATAAATTACTTCTTCACATCCTGGGAAAAATAAAACATAGAAAAGGGGTGGGCTCAAATGCCCAGTAAAGATAACAATATAGCAAAAAAATTCATAAATAAGAATCAATATCCAAGGAAATGTATAATTAAAACAAAAGCCTTTTAAACTTGAACTTCAACATAGTATGGAAAAAATAAAATGAAATAATTCCATTTACTTATTCACATGTATATTCTACTAATTGAATAATCACATGCAATATCAATAACCACTTTCATAATGATGGAATGCATAATTCCAGACTATCATAACCACATAGCCAAGGCCTCGTGCCAAGACGAAGAATAAGATTTTGTCAACGCCTTGTGCCAAGACACTAGTTTGTCTCATGAGACCTACCGATGCAATTTTTTAAGAAGATACTTAAGTTTAAAATTGCTAAAATATACTCCAGTGTTTTTCTGAAAACATTATGCAAGCTTCTAAAAACAAAATAACTAATTCTGAGACTTCTCGACTAATTACAGGCCACGATGGGTCCACGCCCAATCCCTTCCTGTCTACCACACTCGAGAGTTGGGTTTTCTGAAAACATTTTTAAGCTTGAATTAAATACGTATACATTTACACTGGATTTTCATATATTTTACAGAAATATATCTTTTTTGAAATCATTCAATAATAACATAATTATAAAATAAAACATTTAATTTGAAAATATTATTATTAGCTTGCAAGGGAAGCTTTGATGATTTTATAATGGTAGAAAATAGCCGCACCTGCCGTAGAAGTTAACAAAATATTCTTACCTTAATTTTGTCGAAATGGTTAAAAAGCACCTTGTTTGGAAAATGACGGAAATATTCCTTTATAAGCCACTTATAAAAGTCAACAAGGGTATAAATGACTTTAACCCATATTCTAGTAAATATTAAAAATGTTTTGAAATACATTTTTAAGAAACATGGATGTGGATGATAAAGAAATCCCAGTAGATTATTACATATAAACAACCTTGGATAATGAAGAGATTGCGAAATAAACCCTTACCTTTTACTTTTCCATGGTTGGGGGTAGGTTATCCTCCTCCTCTTCTGGTTCTTCATTTTGATTTTATCAAAAGGGATCCTTAGGTTGGCTTTCTGACTAAAGGAATGCCTCTAGGATGAAATGAGGGAAGTTGAGAGAGTATTTGGGCAGATTTTTGCCGAGCCAAATGGCTTTGAAGGTGTGAATGAATGAGAAGGGGGAGTGCCCTTTTATAAGAGGGGTGAGGGGCACCTTTGGAAAAGCTAGAAATATTATTTTATAATAAATTCATATTCGGTTTAAAATGGATCCAAAGTGGATTATTTAATGTTTAAGGTGAGGATAGGTCTGAAACCACTCAACCAATAGAATTTAGACAGGTTTGGGTTGTTATATTAACCTTATCTTTTATTTTTAACTCTTAGTTAATTAGTTTGACACTTACCATGTCACTTTGTATTTTTATGTTATATAGTTAATAAACTTACTATATACCTTCAAGAGAACCCCAAGTGGTCCACTAATGATACAACTATCATTATATAAGTCTCTTGTCCGAACCTTAGATTTTTATAAATTGAATATCAATTAATAACATAATATTTGTTTTTGAAAACTCTTTTATGTCAATTTTGACACTATTCAATAATTGATCTTTGTAAAAATCATAACAGAATGATTACTTCGAAAAAAGTTAATTAAATAAATCCTAAAATGTCATATTATCTTATAAAATTATTGAAATTCATAAAAATTCTCAAATTATATTTATTTGGGTATTTATAATATCAATTATTCTAATTTTTCACTATTATGGTAATTACTGCATCATCATTCTGTCATTAATAAATTAAATTATTTAATGTCTAAATTTTTTAAATAAAATACCATTATGTAGGAAATCATTTTATCTTTCTAATGAATATTTACAATCTAATTTATCTTATGTATAACCCTATATTAAAAATGATTTAGTAAATAAACTATGATTTTTACTCTTTTAGCTCTTCTTTGAATTAAATAATAATAAATGTCCTAATCTAATCCAAGTGGACCCAAATGATAATATTATATTACTAAGGTTGTTTTTGGTCGAATTAAGCTTATCCAATAGAATTAGGACATCTGTTGGGGTAATATTAATATCATTTTTACCCTTAATTACCCTATTTACTTTTAACCGTGGTAAATAAAACTAAAAAGTTACTATTCATCAAAAATTATTTTCATCTCAATGAACCACATTTTATTCCTTGATATTAACTGTGTCTCTCGAATTTTAAAAATTCCACTCACAGAAGCGGTAAAATTAAGTTTTAGGAAAAATTCAGTTTTTTAACTACCACTTAGTGGTTTCACTATTCATCAGAAAATGAAGTTTTTTAGAAAAACACCGAAAATTTACCCTAGGCTAATTTCAATATTCCGAATCCAAAAATGAAGTCCATTTTAAAAAATAAAATTTATAAATTTCAAAAAGTGGGTATTACTATTCATAACAGCTAGTTTGATTGGTTGTGATGTGTTAGAACTTGATGTTGCGTACAACACACGCTATTGCATTATTCAAAGAGAAGCGTACCGTAGAAGCTTGGGGTGTTACATAATCTATATTTGATTATTTATGTCATTAAAATAAATCGAAAAAACATTCGACCATAAGGTAAGGGGTTTCCCGTCTCACTTTCAGTTTTGTGATATTTTCATTGTTCACAAGTTATTTCTTGTACGTCGTGTATGTGTTCATCCATTTGTTATATAATACCATGATTATCTTTATATTAATGGTATTTAGAGATTCATATGATTTTTATTAATTATCGGTCATATGATTCGATTAATTATAATGTGTAAGGGACTTTGCCTCAATTTCCATTTCTTTGAGACATACTTGGTATTTTGCATCAAAATATTCTTATGTGGTGTATTTAATGCCCCTTTGAGATCATTATTCATTTAAAACTGTAATTATATTATATATCCATATTCCTTTTTGATGGATATGTTGTTGTCTAATCTGTATACCATTTTACAAATAGTGATTATTTTGAATTCCATTTTAACTCTGGAAATTTTGATGAATCTGTATCCTCTACTCAATATGGATATTGTAATGACATATTTTAATAGTATGAAAACAATGGGTAAATAATTATTTGGACTTTAAATTATCGGTGGGACCCTCTATATCCCCTAGATGCATCGACATTTCTCATGAGACAAATCACATGGAGAAAAAACATTGAGTTTGTTTCCAAAACAGAATCATATGGGTATCTACCCACAGAATTAAAACATTTTGATTATATATTAGTATCATTTGACAGATACATGACATCTGATTAATAAGAATTATCTTTATTCATTTTTAGTTATTATTATCCATGAGGTTTTCACTATAACTAAATCTCTGGGTGCATTTTCATTCTTTTTTTACTAATGGTGTGTGTTTTTCATTTATTCAACATGCCATATTTAATATTCCAATTTTATTATGATTTTATTATTTTTTATTCAAGCTTCTTCTATTTTAAACTCTTACTGAGCATTTGACCTAACCCTTTCATTTGTTTACCTATAATAGGTTATCAATAGGAGTCTATTTAATGAGTCCTTATGGATACAATTTATTAGTTTTTAGTTCGGTATTATCTTTTGTTACATTTCCCAATGTACTTTGGATATAATGTATGTATCTAGTTTATTCATGACTACTAAACTGATCGTTCCTTCAGGAAATTATTCCTTGTAATCATGACAATGTATTAAGTAATGCACCAGTTCCAGACTTATGGGGTAGGGGCATTACAAAAATGGTAATAGACCATGAAATTTATATATATAACTTGAGGAGAAGAAACAATAAATGGTTTTATGAGATAAAAATCATATAAATTCCACCATGGAAATCCAATCATAATAAATCCTAATTAAAATGGAATTTAAAAAAATATCCATTAAAACCTTGGAAAATTTTGAATCATAAGACCCAATAAAGAATAAATATAAATAAATATAAAAATATAATTAGAACTAAGGAGATTAATGACATAAGTTGGCAATGGTTATTTATAAAAACCACATAAAATAAGACATGTGCATAACATAACATATTTTTAAAATAAGACAAATTGAGATGATATTCCCATAAAATTTTGAAATATCTAAATCAAAACCTTGTGAAAGAGAGGAGATTATATATATTTATATATATCCATAATCTTAATAAATTTAAATATAAAATAAATTAATTGGTAGTTTATAAACCAAACAAAATAAACAACTAGTGAATATGGAATTTGTCTCATGGAAATTAAAGTGATATGGAAAATCCCATACCTAAAGTCTTTTCCTTCTTCATATGAATTAAATCCTCCAAGATAATAAGTATAGATTGATTATAAATAAGTTACATAATAATATTTATGAATATAATACCATATATTATATAACTATAACATCTTATCACATGTTTACTAACAACTAATTATTAAAATCATTTTTGATCGTCATAAATGATTCATTTTCATGTAGGTTTTGTGGTGGAAGTTTTAGTCCTTAAAATTTGATCATGGTTACATAATATTTTGAATTTTAATAATTTCATAATTATCATCATTATATAAAATTTTATAAAAACTCATATAAAGTGGTTATGAAAAATAAAATACATCACATTATGGTGATGGTAGCCCATACTTATGCATGAGTGATGTTTCTGCTTTTTTATGGTTGCAATGAAGGTAAGGTAAATAATAATTGAATGTTATTAAATCATTATTATATTATAAATATCATATATATTGATTAAATCTATCCTTATTACCTTCCATGTAAATCCAAAATTAATAATGAATCACAACATTTTTTGGACGTGGTTGTACACATATATGTATGAGTGATGTTATCATTTTTAATGATTGAAAATGTAAGAAGGTAGGTAACATATTATAATTAATAAATTATAATAATTTCATAAATATAATATATAAATATTAAATTCATCATAATAACCAATCATGAATTATAGTGATGGAAAATTAACCACATCGCTACGTGTAGGTAGTAGTTCACATGTACGTATGAGCTACAATTTCATTTCCCAATTTTTGGAAAGGATAATGGATAGTGGTGGTTAAATACCCATAATAAAATTATGGTCTATTGAGGATACTTAATTTAGTATTTTATTATGAAAATAAAATATATAAATAATTTAGAATAAGTAATTAATTGAAATAGGTTGGGTAAGACGATTATTTATTCCTTTATAGACTTTATTTAGAGCCATTATTAAGGACCATTGGAATAGTATTTTAGGAAGATAAAAAACTTCTTAATTTATATTTAAGTATATAATATAAATTTTAATGATTTTTCTAAAATATACTGCTTAAATTGGTGTAAATAAAATTGATGACGGGTGTCCTTTTTTAAATCAGGGGAGGAACCCAGGTTGAATTCTTTAAAGGGTTAAAATATTTTTAAAAATCATGGAACAATTTCACATAAATAATTAAATTTTGATTATAAGGTTATAAAGATCTAAATACCTTCATCCAATAGGGTTTTGATATGTTCTTAGGATATTTTAACCCTTATCACATTAGTTTAACCACCATCAAACCTGTTTTAACCTTAGCAATGGTTAACTCTTGTTAGTGTATTTAATATTCATTATGAAAGAAAATTAAGTTGAATCTATTGAAAAATATTAATTATTATTATTTTAAATATTCAAACCATTTTATAAAATTCAATTCATATAAGTGTAAGAATTCAATTAAAAAATAAACCTAAAAAATGTGATTTAAAGAGGTTTTCCTAAAAAAGTATTCTTAAGTATAATTTTTATACTAAATCAAGCCTAACATTTATTCTAATTACATTAATTTCATAAATAAAATTATAAATGAACTAATTTTACTTTTTATCCATTATAAAACAAAATATATTTTTTAAATGATTGAAATAAAAATATAGTTTTCAATAAAAATCAATATTTTCCAATAGTCATCAAAAAATAAATAATTATAGAAAATTATCAAAAATTCGATCTAATATGACTTTTATATTATGATTTAAAAAATTAAATTAATATTTTTCCAATAAATATTATAAAAATTCAATATATAAATTATTAGTTGTAAATTGAAAATGTAATAATTTTTTTAAGGAAACATATTTTGAATTATAAAATGTGTTTACTATAAATAGAGTACTTATTTATCATAATATTGCATTATATAAAACCAATAAACATATTGTTTTAATATTTGGTTATTTATATTCATACCACTAATTTAGATTCTAGTTTATAATGGTATACTATATTATTGTTCATTTTGACTCGAGGATTCATGTATTATAAGATATCGAGAAAATTAAATTAATTTTAAATGTAACATATCATAAAATATTATGTTGTTTAATTTCCTATAATTCCCTCAATTATTCAAAACCCCTAGGTTCATCACTCCTCCTATGGCCTCCCCTCTTAGTCAAATACGGTAACCCCTTGTTTATTTTCATCACTCGTGCACCCAACTCTCATGTCTCCTCTTACATAGTGGATTCTATAAGTTTTTCTCATGAATACCTATCATACCTTCTAGTAATGGCCTCCACATACCTCCTCTGAGTCTTTGATATTACTTTAATACCCCCCCCCCCAAAAATCAATTCATTTGGTTCTACCAAATCCTTTTTCTAGGTGTTTCATTTTTGTTTTTTGTTTTTTTGGAAGTTAGGGTTCATAATTGTCTCTTTTTCTATGATTGGGTGTCCATTATTGAAGGAAACATGTTCTGGAATCTGAATCATTGTTCATATTTATTTGAGGTAGGATTTCCCCATGAAATTTCTTTAATTTTGAATTATTTTTTTTACATGGTGTTTTAATTTATTGTTATACTTTTATAATGATGGTATGGCATGAAAATTTTATTTATAATGGTTTAAATTTCATTTCTGTCATTGTTTTATTTGTGTGATATGGGTTATCCCAATTTAAATAGTATTTTTAATTTTCTTTTATAAAAAAATCATACCACATGTTTGAGAAAATTCTAGAATAGAATTTGTAAATAATATATTATTTTATAAAGTTTCGTTCGAATTTTTTAAAATAATTTCCCCAAAATTGATACTTTTCCTTTAATGAGGCATTGTAAATGACAAGTACTATTCAAAGGTTTTCTTGTGTGGATATTTAAATTATTTTACCCCGCTTGTATAATAACCCTGGTAATTGTTTCATATTTAAACATGATTTATTAATTAAAAGTTAAATTAATAAAACTCATATAAATGAGTGGTTTAGTGTTTTTGGGGCTTAGGAACATTATATAACAACTTAAATCATGAAACACACATCTTTATTTAAAACTTTGTTTACATGATGAAAACATTCCTCCGTACTTATCATTACATGGGATAAGCTGAGGACATACATAAGAAAATGATGATCTATAAATCCAAGTGAGGGAATAAACAAGGTATAAAATGGGGATAAAAATAAATGTTAGTCAATAGGCATATCAATGGAGCACAAAAGAAATAAGAACCTAAAGGCATGATATTCACAACACGGAAATGTGGTAATAACATACAACATGATTTTAGCATTATCCAAGGATCATTACACATGGATTTGAAAGAGTAAACCCTCATTTAACATGAATTAGAATGATTCAACCCTAATTGAACATGAATCAGCATGAGTAAACCCTCATTGTAGGAGGATTATCATGATAAAAACATTTCCCAATGAATTGGAGCAGTATCAGGGTGCACCGTTCATAATGATTTCAATCTCACATTTAAGTGTTCCACATAAATCATATAACATGGATTCATTCAACATCAGAAGTTATTCCATGATCATGGAATACAGAATACATATAGTTATGTTCCTAATAAATAAGTATATATGCATATATGTGAATACCCTTGATATATAAATGAGTATGGTATTCACTACATGATGGTTTTTGCATGAAATATCGTGGTGTAATTTTAACACCCTAACAACGTCTTAGGGAAATTGATAAAAATGGAATATGAGAGAGAAATATGTATCTAATCATATTGGCATGAAATTTCATTATAAGTTATATTTTAGAACATATCCCAACATATGAAATGGAATTTATATGAATAGTATAAATGAAATGTTTGAATGGATATGAGAAGAGAGAAATCCCTTGTAGAATTTATGCATGGTAATGAGTGTACACAATAGGGATTAATGAGAGAGAAAATAATTTATCATCATTAAAACATAATAAGGGAATTATGGGGATGGTGTGAAAAAAAACCCCATCATTTTTAATTTTAAATAAAAAGGTGTAACAATATAAGAAAACAAGGATAAAAATGTAAAAGGAAGGAACCCTTACTTGGATGTGTGATCCCAAAGACTTGGGAGAGGCCTATTGGGAGATTATGGCTCCTTGGGAGTACTATAGGGAGTAGAAATAAGATTTTGTATGATATTGAAGGATTTTTAGTGAAGAGGAATCAGTACTCAAGTGGGTTTATATAGGAATGTTGGGGGGAATTCTTTATTTTTTTGGATTTTGAAACTATACACTAAAAAATTCAAAACCAAAAAACATCCATGGTTTTTACCCATGGTTTCTAGCCAAGGGAAGTGGAAAAAATATTTTATAATGCCATGGAATGATGATATTAAAATATTATCTTTTCTTATGTGGAGGTGAGACACAATCTTAAGAAAATCATTTTAAAATCATAAAATTTTCAACAAATATTGGATGATTCACTAATGATTTGTAAAATAAAACAAACAATTTTAAAATAAAAATATTTCAATGGGAAAAATATATTTGGCTGAATATCACTTTTATAGTATTTTATTACATCGCTATTATTTCATTATGATGTCATAAAACATATTATATATTTATACGGTATTTAAAATTTACCAAAAACATCTATTATCTCAAAAAATTATGAAAACTTCACAGATGGATAATTTCAATATCCTGATTACAAAACTAATATTCATTTTATCTAATAAATTTTATAGATAGTTGAATTTTAACTTTTAATAAAAAAACTAACATTTATTTAAAATTGACAGGTTTTGGAAAAAATAGTTTTAAATCCTTAATAAAAGATACTTTTAACTTCATAAAAATTATATAATAATAACATTTAATATATGTAATTTAACAATAATATTTTAATAAAATATTATTTATTTCAAAAATACGTTAATTCATAAAAATAGATTCCTTAATTGAATTTGAATATTAACAAAAAATACTATTTTCTCTTTAGAAAATCATTTACAAATTAACAATAATAGAATGAAAATATATTAATTATTCTATAAAAATATAATCATAATGTTATGGTCTAAATACATATCCCTTTATTAGACCAGAATATTCCCTAAGAGTTATGTATACAATGGTGGGGATCTCTTGGGGTTGTTCGGTGAACATGGTTTCAGTCGTGACCTCGATGAGCTTGAACTTCTCCCATAAACGATTTCATTCATGCTTAAGTTGTTGGATCTTGGCTTGGGCATGGTCTAGGGAAAAGCAAATAATTGATATCTCCCTCAGATGCTCTATGAAATGGGATTCATAGTGTACGATCTTACTAGTTAAAACCATCATTTCCTTTGTTTGTTCCAAAATGAATTGTTAAAACCCTATATTTATATTATTCATGTGATCACTGATAAAAAAAATACTATTAATGGTTTTGATACTTAACGGTCATTTTAATCCAATTGGATATAATACAATAAAAGGATTGAATGTTTTTTCGTTGTCCATAGTACTTTTAATAAATAGAAACAGATTATTTCATAAATGTCTGGGTTGTAACATTTTGGTTCTTGGGTTAATCTAGTGGTGTTGTGTTCTTGTGATTTTACCCCATTTGGGTTGTGACATAAATTTAATGGAGGCGTTTTAAAACAATTTTTTCTTATTTTAAAATAAATCAGTTTTGGGATAAGGGTATTATTTTTACACTTTGTTTTGAAAAAAGTTGGTGTGAATTTTAAATTTTCTTATGATGTGTTTTGGATGTTTGGTTTTAAAAGCGGTATTTTAAAGGTATTTTAAAATTAAATTAATAATATAGGGAAATTGATCATAATTTTGAACATTGTGTTTTAAAGTCCCATTTGCAACAATAATCCTTCTTCAAAATGTATTTGAGATCCTTTTTGGTAAAACATTTCATGATTGTTAAAATTATAGGTTATATCCTCTTGGTGGATGTTTGTATTAAGTTGTGTGATGATTATATATGGATATGGTTGGGGTAACTTCTTGTGAGGCTATGAGAGGTGTGTTATATATTTCATTAAAATGTTTTATACATTTTGTGTATGATTATTGATTAATCACCTCAAAATTTAGTTGTTATGGGAGTATAATGAGTATAATAGATGACCTATGTGAGGGAAAACCCTAGAGGGCATAGTGAGAATCAAGGGAGTGTTTTATGGTTTCTTTTAGATAGTTAGACCAAAAGGATTATTAGACCATTATTCTAGAAATCTTCCATAATACCATGTTTGAGGGATTTTATGTGAGGATTATTCTTGAATAGTTGGATAGAACATCTAAGGATTATAAAGGTTTAATAGTGTTAGGTTATGCTTCTTGTCACTAGTTTAGGTCTTTACTACTAGATCATAGGGATGATTCTCATAACACTTTGTCCTTTTTAAGAAGATTTAGGGGATTTTGTTTGGTGTTTTAATAATATTACCGCTGTTTGGTTGACTCTTAGCACAGTTATTCTATTATCCATTTGGTATGCTTATGTTATATGGGATCTTTCTATGTTATGTTCCAATGTAGTTGATTTCTTTTATAATTACATTGATTTTAAATGTGATTTGGAAAGTGAGTTTTTAAAATGGAATAGATTGTTCATTTCATAATGGTTTTTGAGAATGGGTTACTAAATTTATTTTTTTGAAGATGGAATTTTATAGGGATTTTAGTAAGGGTATAAATAATGCAATAATATTTTTTTAATATTTTTTTAAAATATATATATCTCTATGTATTGGGTTTTATTTTAAAACTCTTAATTATACATGTTTTTTTATAAGAGAAAAATGGTGGTTGATAATATATATGCGAGTGAAATTTTTATCTTTTTTTATAATTTATGTGTGTTTTTTTCTATTTGTATCTAAAATGATTATAAAATAGGTTTATAGTTAATGTTAAGGAATAAAGAAAGGTGGGTGGTGGTATACTGAGTGATTATGTTCTCACACACATATTATCGTATTAGTTTCATGTTACTGGTTTAGTTCTTGGCTATTGTGGTGAGAGTTGATTATTTGAGGTATGAGTGTTTCTATTTACTGTTTCCTTTTCAATTTTGAAAAATTAGTATTTGATTACTTTATATATTTAAAGGGTGGTTATATCTACTGGTGGATGATTTTATATATATAAATTTTAGGGTAGGGATACCGGGAGTGGGTATATGTATTGTTTTATTACTTTTATTTTTATTACTTTTACTTAATAATTTATAGTTTATTTACTGGGGAGAATTTCTCCCACACTTCACCTCCTGAATTTGCCTCCTGTATTGATAAATGTGGTCTGATTCAAGTCCCTGTGTCTGGAGCTGATTTTACTTGGAGCAGGTACACCATCAATGGAAGATAGGCAAGTAATATGGATTGATGTCTTGTACAAGTGGATAATGAAAACAATGCAATTGATGTGTCAGGATTCACCATAGCAAGGATACATTCTGATCATAATCCTATTTTGGCTGAGGTCTGGGATAGCAGAGTGTAGACAACTCTGATTCCTTTCAAATTTAATAATGCCTGGCTTGTTATTCCAGGTTTCAAGGAGATTGTCTTAGATGTTTGGAATTCTGAATTTATGGGAAGTCCTTCTCATATTTTTTGTTGTAATTTAAAAGAAGTCAAGCGATGATTAAGGCAATAGAGTAAATCTTCTTTCTCCTCCCTTAGTAATGACATCAAAGAAGCTGAAATTTTCTTGCTCAATCATCAGATAAATAATAGTTTCCATGATGTCCCCTCCCTGGAGGAGATACAAGCTGCGTCAAATTTAGATAATCTCTTGACTCTTAAGAAAATATTAGAGTAGAATCAGTTTAATCTGACATGGTCAAAATAGGGAGACAGGAACTCTATGTTGTTTCACTGCATGCACAAGGAAAAGAGAGATAAGAGGAACCTCAATGCCATTACCATTGATGGGAGTATGTTCTCAACAGAAAGGGAGATTTCTCAAGATACTATTAACTAGTTTGAGAAGATATATTCAGATATCGGAGTTGATAACTTTGACAAAATGATAAATTGTTTTCAGCCCTCTATCACTGATTTACAGAATACTAAGATCCCTGATATTCCTACTGTTAAGGAGATCTATGATTCTCTTCTTTCTTTAAAAATTGATAGTGTAGCTAGTCCTGATGGATTTACTAATAAGTTTTTTATGTTCTACTGGGATATTGTCAACCTTGACATTACAAATGTAGTGAGGGATTTTTACATGTCCTCTTTTATGCCATTTGGGATGAACTCTAGTTTTATTGCTTTAATTCCCAAGAAATATTTCACTCTTGACATTAATGAATTTTGACTAGTTGCTATTGGGAACACCATACCCAAGATCATTAGTAAAATTATGACTCATAGGTTGGGTGAAGTTGCCAAGGGAATTGTTTCCAATAATCAGTTGGGGTTTGTACCCGGACGAAACATTTAAAATTATCTTTTCACTGCTTATGAATGTGTTAATGCCATGAAGAAGAGGAAAAACGTTTGCAATATGGATTTTAAGATTGATATATCTAAAGCTTTTGACACTATCAGATGGAGTTTTATTTTCAAGATTCTTTAAATTCATGGGTTTTCGCAGAAATTTATTGGACTTGTTGCCTCTATTTTGGGAAGTGTGAGGCTCTCTATTCTTATTAATGGACCCCCCAGAGGATTCTTTCGCTGCTCAAGAGGAGTAAGGCAGAAGGATCCTCTATCTGGTCTGCCTTTTTCAATTGCAGAAGAATACTTAAGTTGGTGTCTTAATGACCTTGCTAATTTTGGTTGGTTCCAGAAGATTAAGATTGGGAGGAATCTTCTTGCTCCCTCTCACATGCTTTATGCTGATGATATCTTATTATTCTGAAAGGCTGGGACATGAACCACCTCCTGTATCAAGGGAATCGTTTCACATTATGAGGAGGTTTCAGGTCACGTTATTAGCTGGAACAAGTCATCAGTGATATTTGGAGAAGGCACTAGTATTTTTAAGCAGAACAGAATCTCTTTGAATCTTGGCATGAAGAGGGGATCTATAACATTTATTTATCTTGGGGTGCCTCTGTTTTGGGGAAGGATAAAGAATTTCTATCATTAAAATATTGCTTTGAAAATTGTAAATCAATTAGCAAACTAGAAAGGTAAGAATATGTCTCAGGTTGGACAGATCTACTTGGTTAATTCAGTGATCACCTCAATGTTTTTTTATTCGTTCTCTCTTTATAGATGGCCACGGGTGCTTTTTAAAGAGCCGACTGGTAAGATTAGAAAATTTTTTTGGACTATATTAATTAACGAGATAAAGATAATCACAGTGGCCTAGAAAGACTGTATTAAACCGAATAAAATTGGGGGAATGGGTGTGGAAGATCCAAGGTTATTTAATGATTCTTTACTCAAGAAATTTTTATGGAACTTGCTCTCTAGATCTGGTCCTTCTACAGAGTTCCTCTATTTCAGGTTTCTGAATAATCTTCAACATGGTTACAGTTATTACATGACTTCCTCGGTATGGCCTGCCATCAAGCAGGCCTATGTTGGCCTCATGTAGAACTCAAAATAGGTGGTTTGTGATTAATCGCAACTGATTTGATGGAAAACTCCTTGGTTGTACCGGCCCATTTGTGAATAGTTTTCTTTCCCTTCATCTATGGCGAACAGTTCTATTACAGATATTTGTGGTCATGTTGCGATTAATGATTTATTATCTACTCATCTCTATCTGAAAATATCTCAGTATATTTATATTTATTATGATACTCTGATCTGGATGCCCAGCCTGAATGGGATTTTTTATACTAAAGACTGTTACCTTATGCTTTATGGACCCTCCCTGAATGTGCCCACATGGCATAAGGGTGTCCAATATGGATTTATCCATCTTGATTCATCTATTCTTCTATGGAAATTCTGGAAGCAGCGCCTCCCTCTACAAAATATGCTACAATGCACTGGACAACAGTTGGCCTCTACCTGCCCCCTTTGCTTGGAATCAGATGAGAGCCATCAACACCTTTTTATCTCATGTAAATTTACATGCAGGTTGTGGCATTATCTACAGAATTTGTTTACTTGATACTTCAATATGAAGACCATGGATGAGCTGCTCCAGTCTATTTGTAAAAAGGAATGAAATGAACAAATTCACTCCCTTCGAATGGCAGCTTTTGTGAGTGTCTTTTCTTTTATTTGGAAGACATGGAATGACTTGGTCTTCAACAACATAAAGCCCAACTTCCACAATGGTGTTCTATTTTTACACCGCGCCATTCGGAATGCCTCTCTTTTAAAAAAAGGATATATGGATGATAATGATGATGACCTTGTTCTTTTTAGATTGCTTGGTGTGAATGGCATGTCGAAGAAGCCGCTAATTGTGAAGTATGTCCGCTGGATACCGCCCATATCTGGAGGTCTCAAAGTCAACGTTGATAGAGCATCGTCAGGTGCTCCAGGTCCTGCTAGCTGTGGCGGTGTTTTTCAAACCTCCTGAGGGTTTGTTAAAGGTTTCTTTTTTAATTTTATTGGAAATGTCCTTGCAATTGAAGCTGAGATTTTGGCCATGATCAAAGCAATCAAATATGCTATGCATTTTCACTGGCATAAATTATTGCTAGAATTCGACTCGTCTATTGTTGTTCAAATTCTTAGAGAACATTCCAGAAATGTACCATGGAAGATTATACCGACCTGGATTGAATGTCTAAGGATTGTGGAGATGATTTCCCTTGAAGTCACACATGTTTATCATGAGTCTAATCGGGTTGCCGATGCTCTTTCTAAGAGTGCAATTTTGGAGGTAAGTTCCAGTTGGTCATGTGTCTTGCCTGACTTTTGTAATGTTTATGTTCAGGCTGACCTTAGAGGTGAGGTCTATTCTCACCTTTTTTGAAATGTTCTGTGACTCTACCTTGTTGTACCTTTTGATTTTCTTTAATATATTCTCTAAGGAGCAGGTTTTTCCCGTCTCATAAATTTTTGGGTAATTTTATTTTAAATATTGATTTTGAATCAATATAATTCCCTATTAATTTTCCATACAAGTTATGTAATGCTCCATGGTTTTGACTAAAATGATTAGAAAATTACAGTTATTCAAACATGGATTGGCTATCCCAATAAATTAATGATTTTTAAAGAAGAATACAAAAAAGTTTTAAAATCTTCATAGGTAAGTTATTTTAATATAAGGTTGTATATCATGTTATTAGTATAAAAAATAATTCATCTTATCTAGAATTTTTCAGACATTTTATTTGAAAATAAGTCCATCTTACATTCATATATGTTATGTTTCTTGGGAAAAATTAGTTTCTAATAATTATAATAAATTTAGTATTTGAAAAAATATATTAAGCCATCATATTTTAAAATAAGAAAAGTATGTTCAATTGTGTATATTTGATGCTACATTGAGCTTAAATAATCTGTGAAATGTATTATTTAAAGATGACCATTATAATGTAGTTATTAAATTTTAGGCTATAAATAGCACTAAATAAATTAATAAAATTATTTGGCATACATATGTATAAAATAAATTCATTGGATATCAATTGAATAGAAATAAATATAAAAATCATTTAAAAGAAAAAAAATGTTTTTTTTCAAAAAATATATATTTATTCATGAAATGTGTTTTAAATAATAATTAATTAAATTAATCACTATTGGTGAATGATTTTAATAATATTTTTACATTATATATTATATGAAATGTGTTATGATTCATCTATTGTTTTTAAGAATGAGATTGAAATAAATTTAGTTTCATTTATAAAAATTGTATTTTTTTTAAAAGAGATTTCATCGTGTTTTTCAAAATTATATTAAAATTAAAATAATTTTTTAAAAAAATATTTTTGAAAAAATATTTTTTTGAAATCATAATGTAACAATTTCTTTTCCGTGATATTATGGTAATTTTCTGAAATGTTTTACTTTTTGATGAATAGAAAAAATAACACATTTTGAAAAACTTTTATTTATTTTCAATGAATTAAGTAATTTAAAAGTCCCATTATGATTTTAATTTGATTTAAAATTAAGATAAGTCTTCTTTTGATTAATTTTATATAATTAATAACATTTTAATATAATTAATTAAATTTTAATCTTGATTATAAATTTTTTTTATAAGTTTATTTTTAGGATTAATTATTTTTTCTGGAAAAATGTTTTTCAGTGCCTAATGTTTCTTAATTTTAATTAATTAAAATAACAACAAATATGGAAATATTTAATTTAAATATAAAAAAAATATATCATAAAATTTGAAAAAAAAATCCATATAATTATTTTTAAAAGTCATATAGTAAATACAAGATAATCTTATTCTTGAAAAATGCATTTCTTAAAAAACTGTTTTTCACCATGATTTTTTGGATTATGGTTTAATTATATTCTTCCACTTCTAAGAATTAAATATTAAAAAATGGATTCTATGTTGGGAATCATAATAATTAATATTAAATAATAATCTTAACTCAAAATTAGGTCATAATTATTAATAGAGACAATAAATTTTATTTATAGCGATTAAGGTTAAAATAAGGATTTTGGAGTTACACACACTTGTCATAAAATTATTTTTCCACAAAAATAGATTTTTATTTGATAAATTGGATTTAATATTAAGATTTAGTGGGTAAAAATTATCAAATATGTACCATTTTATATTACTGTTAAAGTATAAATTACCTTGGTAAAAAATCAAAATAATGTGGTGAAACGTTAAACAGAAAAAGTATATAATCATAGAAGATAATATATTACATGTTTAAAATAGGTTTTTTTATTTTTTAGGTTTGGATATTCCTTAATTTACCTAAAATACATTATTTATAATTTTTAGGCACTTGGGGTGATAGTTGAATCCCATTATTGATTAGTTATGGGTATTAACAAAAAACCCACTCCTCCCCAATTATAAAATAGATATCACACTTGTCATTTACTAACTCCTATCATTAAATTTTGGATTGAAAAACACTGAAATAATATAACCCTAACATAATTATACAAATTATTGATATTAATTTCTTCCCAAAAAGAATAATCCTTGGGTCATTAATAAGAGATACAAATGAGGTTATTCTAAGAGAAGGTAATTGTCTTCAATAAATTCCTACTTTTCATTTCATCATTTTAAATCATAAATTATTCCCTGATAATTATAATATAACAACACATTTTTATACCATATACTAATATGTTATCATTTTTATGGAATAAAATTTATTCATATCCTCCTCAATACAATGGAAAATAAATCCATCGCTCGTGTGTGTAGCAGACTACCACCTCACAAACCTATATAATATTTTTCTATCACTGACTCACATGGAAAATAATAATGATATAAATAATGAATATACATATATATATATATATATATGATAAATATAACATGATATTAATTCTTAAAAATTAATATATAATCTACTTCCTTACCATTTCACCTAATAAGAGAATGATATCGTCCATCACGTATACGTACGACCTATTATCTTCAAAAAGCGATGTGATTCATTTTTCACTTTAAAATTTCAAGAATGGTCAGAAAATAATTTAAAATTAATAAATATAATATTTATCACATTAATATTTTAATTTTGATAATGAATCTATATCCTTTACTGAATAATCAGAATATCGTTGATAAAACATGCACGAGAAAATGAAGCAGTTGGCACCCGAAACTGTAGAAATAATAAAATATTATTAATTAATGGGTAATTAGATGTTATTATAGAATAATATATTATATTATATATATTAATATGGTTCTATTATAAATTAATAACATCTTTTAAACCATTATATAAGAGGTTAAAGAATTTTAAACTAAAGGGAAGTGTGAGGTAAGGGTTTTTTCTCAATTTCCTTTCTTTGAGACATGTTTTATTATTATGCACCTCATTTTTTTATATGGTGTTTATGTATCTAGTTTTATATATAATATCATGAATCCTCCATAATTCATGATATTTTATGTTTCAATTTGACTTATATCATTCAAAATGATTTGAATTTAAACTAACCATGTGGTAGATTTTTTTATTACTCAATTTCTTTTCATTGGGTTTTATTTCTTCTTCTTGTCTTTGATAATAAAATATTATGTGTGTAAAAACGTTTTATTATTTTATGTTTTATTTCCACTTTTTATGTGGAAATATATTTTACACATGATTAATTATTTTTTTAATTTTCTAATGAACGTTATGATTCATTTAAGGGTTTAATTCATAATATAAGTTTAATCTAGATTGTTTATGCATGAATTTCCAATAAAGTATTATATTTGGTAATTCAATAATAGATCCCTTTAATTTTTCTATAATATAGATGTTAAAAAATTATATTAATAGTTCCATTTTCCTATCTTTTTCACTTAAAATTATTGAAGAATTTTTTTTAATAAAATCATACTTTATTAATCTCTTCAGTAAGAATCACATTTTCTTCCAAATTATTGTTTTATAAAAATGTTTTAAATCATATTTTTCTAATATTAATTAATGATTTATTAGAAATTTTTACCCATTTTTTAATTTCATAAAAAGATTTAAAAGTAATCTCCTAGTTGTTTTCTAAATGTGGTACCTCTTTAATTTATTTACAAAAATTTTTAAGGAATATTTGTTTTAACATACTTGACGTGTAAATAATTTTATCACTATTTGTACCAATCATTTATTTAAGGATGAATTTAAATGTTATCATGGTTCTTTTAAAATACAATTTTTTTCTTAATATTATAAAATAGTTTCTTATATAAGTGATTTTCAATGTTAAAAGGATATTTCCATTAATAATATTTTAATAATATTTTTATTGTAGTTATATTTATTACTGACAACAAAACATTATTTTAAAAATAATTAACTGGGGTTAAGTTATAATTATACCATCCTTACCCTTTATCAGAAGGTTTTATGATCAGTTTGACCTAGGGAAGTATTGATTTTCACTTTGTTAATTAATATTGAGATTTTAAACCCTATCTCAAAACATTCACATTATCAAGAACGTTGTATATTAAATTTATATTAAATATCTATATTTTTGTATCCTAGATATGATTATTTATTGAACCATATATCATTTCTAAATAAGTTTTTATTACATTTAATGTTATTTGACTGACTAGGGAATTATTTCTATTCTATATTCATTAATCAATATATAAATTTATTGATAAGGAATATTTTTGATGAATTAAATTAATAATTCCTTATAAGAGGCATGTGTTAGAAATGTAGTGAAGGGTGGGGACCAAAATTATACAGCCCTTGGATTCATCGACAAACTCATCATGTGATTTAAGAAGGTAGTATTAAATATGAATATAGTGTATACTTACTCCTCGATTTAAATTTCTTATTGAAAGGTATTAACGGTACAAATATCACAATGTCAGAGATTATAACATCCAATATTAATTATTTCCTTTAATTATATTTCAGTTATTATAATCAATGAGATTATTTCATTTTGTATTATCTAATGATGAATTTTAAGCTCAAGTTATTATTTAAATTGAATGCATGTTTAGTTATTTATCATTACATATTTAATTTTCTTTATATTATCATGACAATGAAGTTATTGATTAAATATAATCTGTAGTCAATTATTTATCTTGACATGTTGATTATTAATTATTCATTCATATATCTTATTCATTACTTATCCCTTACTGAGAATTTGAGATCACCCTTATTTTGTTTCCATTCACCAAGATCTGAAAAAGTAATCATTGAATGAGTTTGAGGATATAAAACATTTACTTTCACTAGGTTATAATTTATGTTTCCAAATGTAGTGTGAGATTCAAGTATGTATCTATTTTACCATGTCTAATAAAATATTTGGTCCTTTGGTCTATGATATATTGTATATAAGACCAATTTTATAATATAACCGCAAACCTTTTCCTAAAAGGGTTTGGGTCTTTATAAAATGTATTAAATTCAATCTCAATAGGTTTCAAAAATAAGAAAAAAATAAAAAAATTAAAGAAGAAAATAAAAATAAAACTAAAAATGTGAAATTCTTAAAATTAAAGTGGTTTCCCACACCATATTTTAATAATATAGTATCCTCAAAGCATTATAATAGAAATATTAGTTTTATTATATTTTAAATAAGGGAAGTTATAATAAATTGTTAAGGAAAGGTAAAACCATGGTGTTTTATTCACTGAATGGTTAGAGTGTATATATTCCAATAGTTTTTGTGGAATATTAACAAGATAATTCTATGGTATGTTTCCATTGATAATTAATGGGTTATCTTTTCCTCCTTTAATTATTCATATATACACATTAGGGATAGTAAAGTTTCCTTTCTATTTTGAATAATGGTTACCTAGAATTAATTTTAGTCTTCCGTTGAAATGTAAAACATTATCAATTAGTAGGAATTCATTCTATTGAATAGTATTTTCATCTTACACTCTTTCTCCTTACATTTAGAATATTTAGTTCACAAAGGATTCTATCAATATTTATTGTAGTTCATGAATATGAAGTCTCATTTTCTATCCACCCTTCCCAAAATTTATTTTTATATCTTTTACTACTAATTAAGCTTTGAGTTCTCATTCCACTTGTAGTTAATATCTTTTACCATAAATCTACTATTATGAGATCATTTCAATTTGAGTTTTTAGGTTATTACGAGTGACTATAATTTTTCTTCCAAGTATTGGATATAATCCATTCTATTTGGCATGTATGAATTTTTCAAGATTCATTAAATCTATATATATGAAAGTGCATCTTGTTTATTATTTTGTGGGTGGTATGGTGTTTATGATGTGTGATGCACTCCATACTTACTCATTAACGATTCCATAATCCTATTGCAAAATTGGGCCCTTGGTTCTCTGATGACTTCTATTGGGACTCTAAATATAAAAAATACTTCAGTCTGGATATAATCATAAACAAAATCATATTCATTTTTCATTGTTGATTTATCCTCCACCCATTTTGAAAAAATAATTCAAATACAATAAGTTATAATAATTTCATAAGGATATGAGAAGGGGTAAGATAAAATCTATTAGATATAATTCAAAGGTTTTACAATCTCAAAGTAGAATTTAAGAAATTTATTACCTCTAGGATATGTTTCCTATGAGTTGATATTTATCACATTTCTTAAAAAACTCATTATCTTATTTAAAATATGTGGTCCAATATAAAATGAATTATAAAACTATTATAAAAGTTCATTGAGGTATAAATATTCATCTACAAGATAATTTATGGTAAAATTATATTACATATGACACATCAATATCTGGAAAACATATCATGATCATTTGATTATTACAAATAATCAAAATATATGGGTCATATAAAAAGTAAATCCTTGAGTTTTATTTGAATTTTTCTATATGTTATTAGTTCATGTGAATTTTATTATGAGATATTTCAATAAAATTCACTATATTAGAATACCATGTTACCTATCGGTAACAACCCCAACAACAATAGCCTACAATCGGTGGTAATTTTATTACAATGTCATAGATACAAGATATTACATCCCCAATGATCAATTAGTTTATTAGTCTTGAATAAAATAGATACATAAATGGCCCACTTATTACATTGGTAATTAAAATAGAATATAACAAAAGAAAACAAATAGCTTCCTCCACACTATTAAAAAGGATACATATTTTGAACAAGGGGAGAGGAAAAAAAATTAAAGGGATGAGATCAAATGCTCAGTAAGGGTTACATTAGTCAATATTAAGTGAAACATGTTCAATAATACATAATAGTAAGGTAAAAAACTAAAAAACACATGCCATAAATAAACTAATAATGAAAAATAAAACCATATGTTTTTTATAGTGAAAACCTCATGGAAAGTAATAAATGAATATTTAATGAAGGAAATTATAATTTATCTGATGTCTTGTATCTGGAGTATGAAACATAATATCATCAAGACCGTTTATGTATGTGGGTAAAAACCTGTCTTGTTTGACTTGGAAACAAACATGAAGGGTTTGTCTCCATCTATTTTTTCTCATGAGACCTATCGATGTATCAAGGGGCTATAAGTGCCCCCACTCATCATAGTAAGTCTATATAATTCCTCATAAATAGATTCAATTCATAAAAAATAATACTTATCAAAAATATCTATATTTCTTAGATTAGACATTTTTATTAATATTTCAGCATTCAAAGTAAACACTTTATTAAAAAATGGTATATGGTTTAGATAATAATCATATCTGTGATACAATATATTATGGATATTAAAGAGAAATATAATATAGAATGAAAATTATCTCATTTTGGTCGTAGATAATCCATATAAAAATGGTTATGGGCACAATACTATGTATATTATAATGAAATTGAAATTGGGACAAAGTCCCTTACCTTAAGTCCGAATGTGTTCTAAATTGGATATTAATGTTCTGAATGATCTGATTATTTACATTAATTTATTAATTAATAAATATTTCTAAATTTATTTTATTGATTATAATTTTATTTAGTTAATTTATGGCATTTTTTATGACTTATAAGACATAATTTTATTATTCGGGAGCGTTCATTACCTTGGTTTCCATGATCATTTTACTTGTATATATATATGTGTAAAATAATGGAAAATGATAATTATTGACCAGAATTGAAATTATATTTTATTAATGATATATGAGAATATTAAATTTTTATATATTTCATTCAGATATATTTTATGATGATGAATCATTAGATAAGACATTAGTGATAATCGTTTAGATTATTTTGCCGTCATTTTCGATCACCATGAACTAGTTTTGTCTTATGAATTAATATTATGAATATATACTGGTTCCAAAATGATAAAAAAATTATAATATATATATTATAGTCTTTTTTAACTATAATTTTTTTTATGACCTTGTTGGCACCAAAAATATGGCCCGAAAGAAAGGAACGAAAAAGAAGGCTGGCGCGCTGCCTCGCGAAGCACCGCTGCGAAGCACCCACGCGAAGCGCCCCGACCATTGCGGCCCCGCGAAGCTCCTGAGGCGGTAATGCTCCACGAATGCATTTGACGTTCGCGAGCCGCCGCGAAGCTCCAGAGGCAGTAATGCTCCGCGAACACATTTGACGTTCGTGAGCCGCCGCGAAGCTCCTGAGGTGATAATGCTCCGCGAATGCATTTGACGTTCGCGAGCCGCCGCGAATCTCTAGAGGCGGTAATGCTCCGCGGACGACGTTGACGTTCGCGAGCGCGCCGTGAAGCACCGGAGGCGGCGCGCGAGCCCTGCTTCGCGGCGCCCCTTCCCTATAAATACTGGACTCCCCCTGAGTCCAAGGGGATGGACAATCCGACCTTTCGGCTTCTCCTCTCCCGAATCACGAAGCACTCTTTGCCATGGGAATCATGAGCTCCGCGAGGTACTCCTACTTTGCGAGACACCTCTTCTTTGTCTCGTTTTGAGCCCCTCTTCCGAGAGGGATGCCCTTCGCGAAGCTCAAGGGCGTTCGCGAAGGAAGGGGATTCCCAAGGGAACCCGGGCAGCTGCGGAGCGTTTATGCTTCGCGAAACACCCAACCCATGCTAGTGATCCCTATGCTAAGGCAGGATCGCTACACATCGCGAAGCACACTGCTTCGCAGGACCCTGCTTCGCAAGGCACCCCTTCTTCGCGAGGCAGTGCTCCGCGAACACTGTTCCACTTCGCAAAGCACCTTCCACTCACACCTATGCCCCATGCTAAGGCCAAGGCACTCCACTTCGCAAAGAACACTCCTCTGCTTAGAGATTCCTCTTCCCGTGCGACCCTCCAGGTTTTCACGATGTGATTTCAAAGTCCCATGGACAATACCACCCGTAGCGTTGCTTTGCCTAATGCTTCTTCGCATAGGCATGCTAACGGCTATTGCTTCTTCGCATAGCCACGCTAACGTGGACCCCTCGATGGTTCGTTCCACGACCCCCCTTAACCACGACCTTACTGGTACCTTCCCTTCCCCAAGGACCAGAGGGTACCGGTTATGTAAGTCCTAGGGGTGTGGAGTGAACCCACCTTGTCCGAGCTGCAGGACGTTAAACTGCCAAGCACCACATCCTCAACACATGATGTTAAACTGTGACCCAACCTCGTGCCCCTCACGAAGGGCCCCCCCAACTCGAACATTCTTTACACCACTCATCTCCATGGGAATGGAATCACCCATTCACATGGGATGAGATCCTCCTTGTCGGAGTGGTGTATGTTCGTAGGAGAAGGGTGACCCTAGTTCCCCAACGGATGGCTGCACCTCTGCATCTCCGTACTTCCCCACTACCAAGGTCAGTGGAGGGCGTGATAGGGAACGAGGCACCTCCCATTGTTGGACCAAGGTCCATCTTTCCCGTGCTTTGTCACACCACGGGCTTCCATCCTGGAGTAAGTCCCAACACCGTGGGCCGCCTAACGCGTAAGCCCCTCTTCACTTCTAACGGACGCATCCTTCGTGACGTGATCATCAGGTCCTTGCAACCTCTTGTTTCTCACACCGAGCATGACTCACGTGGGCTTAGAGTGAGCACCAACCCTGACCCCCCACCCTTAGCGAACTACGAGGACTTTGATCCATGTCAATGCATGGTACGTAGGAAGCCTCTATGAGGTTCAAGCCCACCCATCACTCATTCACGTCGGGTCTCATTCCCGTCCAGCATGACGTTAAACCGCATTCTGGTCCAACGGCAAGCCATTGCGACCCATCCCATTTGAACTACGAGGTCTTTGATCCATGTCAAGGCGTGGTACATAGGAAGCCTCCACGAGGTTCAAGCCCACCCATCATCCAATTCACGTCATGTTCTACCTACGTCCAGCACGACATTAAACTGCAATTCCAGTCTGACGGCAAGCCGTTGTGACTAACCTGAACTATGAGGTCTTTGATCCATGTCAAGGCATGGTACGTAGGAAGCCTTTCAGGGGTTCAAGCCCACCACTCATTGGACCAAGGTCCATCTTCACGTCAGTTTGCTGACAAAGCCACCTTGCTCGGTCGTTCATTCACGACGAGTTTCGCCCTCTTCCAACATGACGTTAAACTGTATGCCCCTTTGTCCCGCATGACATTAAACTGCACACTCACCTGAACTACGAGGTCTTTGATCCATGTCAAGGCATGGTACGTAGGAAGACTCTACGAGGTTCAACCCCACCATCCGGTCGTTCCGACCTCATTCACGTTGGTTCACCCCCGTCCCGCATGACGGTAAACAGCATTCCCCAATCCGAACTACGAGGACTTTGATTCATGTCAAGGCATGGTACGTAGGAAGCCTCCCCGAGGTTCAAGCCCAACTCCCATCGGACTAAGGTCCCTCACTTACGTCGATTCGCCGACACCCACCACCCGTCGTTTATTCACGTCAGGGTTCACTATCGTCCCGCATGACGTAAAACTGTGTTCCATCAATCCCCTGAACTATGAGGACTTTGATCCATGTCAAGGCATGGTATGTAGGAAACCTTCCCAAGGTTTAAGCCCACCACTAGTGGACCCACGGGTCTACTTTCACGTCGGTACGCTGATGATGCTCATCGAGCCAAGGTCCACCTTCACGTCGGTTTATCGGCGTCATCCCGAACTACGCGGACTTTGATTCCCTGCCACGGGGATACGTAGGAAGCCTCATCAAGGCTCAAGACCAACTTCACTGTCTCCCCTACGATGGTCCCATTCCACTCTCCCTCCACTCTATTCATCAACCTATCACCCGTCCCGATTCTCGCCCGGACCGTCTTATCCCGGTGAGACCATGTCGGTACGCTCTTCTTCGCAGCCATCCATGGGCTGGCCCCGGTATCGACATCCCTTCAAGGAGGATCCCTCAATCCGATCTATCCTAGCTAATGCTCTTGTTGGGTTGATCCTTCTCCGCTAGACATTAAACTTGTGGCATACCCTGTGTTGAGCACGGGAAGCTGAGGAAAACCTCAGATATGTGTCTATGACATATAATTCCCTGCGCTCGATGTGGTATGCCTTGGGCTTCCATGCCCTCGAGAAGCCTTGTGGCCAAGGATAAAAGACAGACATGCCAGGTACCCCAGCATCCAGACATTCTACTGATGCCTCAACGTGACTACTCCCTTGACTGAAGGTTGCTTCCCTGAACGGATCCTTTGGAATGTCCCGACAGAAGCAGTGTAATTAACCGGCGTCCAAGGAAACATGGAACTGGGAAGAGTTTCACGAACTACGTATTAAATCTATGAGGGAGACCCGGACTAGGTGACGAGTTCTGAGGAGGAATCCACAGGAGGAAGAACCGACATCCCATCATCCCATTTCGATCAAGGAGCAGACGTCCCTAAACAAGGAGAGAATGCCGCCCGCCTTTGGAAAGCGGGAATGCGGGGCAACAAAGCGCCGCGCGTCCTCCTCCACGGACGGACGAGCGCGCCCCCCGACGAAAGCGTCAGAAACAGAAATGGTGAACCCGACGTGAATTTCTTCTCCTCAATATGGAGATTAGTAGCGTTCGAGACACCAGTAGATTGATGTGTCACCGGATCCAGATATCTGGTGCCTGGTCCCGCCAAGCAAATAGCGGGCCTGTCGTGAAACTCACCGGAAGTCGGGGCAGTAGAACGTGAGGCACTCCGTTCTGCAGTGTGTTGGTGTGGATCCTTCTTATAGACGTGGAGAATGAAAGGATGCTGGGGCACTGGATGTCAATCCTTTTCCTCTCAGTACTGATGAGTTGATCCCTTCGTTTCTCAGGAACCAGGTTCCTGTTACAGAGACGCGATCATCGTCCGCTCCCCGCCCACGCAGGGGCAGGGGCAACACCGCCATGACCACCCCACATAGCGCCGCTACCGCCATGATGGCCGCCACATTGTGGAATGCGGGGCGCCCACGTCCCCTTTCCCATCAGAGGTCATCCAGCGAAGGGTGATCAAAAACCTCGTGCGCAAGTACGAGGAAGAAGGGGTCATCCCAACCCGGGGTATGGCCCGCCTGGACCTGGAGGCCTCCAGGCCCCGCCGTCAATGCCGCCCTAACAGGCCGCACAGGGAGCCCCTGCTCCCCACCCCAACATTCAACCGTTTCGGGAGCTTGTCTCCGGAACGCCTTGACGACTCCTCGCCTTACGCTGATGAGGCGGGCGCCATCCGGCTTAGCCCGCACAGGGTCCCGACCCAAGGGCTCCAGGCGAGAGCTCTCGCCCGGACGCGTCAGCACCGCCGTCCCGCCCCACGGGAAGAGCAGGCAGGTTATGTCCCTGCACCACCTGCACCAGTTCACCTGACCCGACGTCAGCGCCGGGCCCGGGCTGAGGACGCTCGCCCGGGCGCGTCGACGTCGACAGCTATAGTGGCCCGATCAACCGCCGACGTGCATCGTGAAGCCCCTGCATACACTGAGCAGGGGCACTCCTTCACCCAACCAGTATCGAGACCCCAACCGCCCCACGGGCCGGCTGGGTTGACTCTCCGGGTGGCAGGACCAAGTGGTGATCGCCGCGAATTAACCCGCTGTAATGTCACCCTGTACGGAGGTCCTCCCCGTACCACTACTCCATAGAGCGTGGGCCTTCCCCGCTCCAAAGTTCGTCATGGAGGCATGCCTCGTGCTACCCCCATCCCGAAGGAAGACCTGCCCCGCGGCAGTGACGCTCAGCGCAGAAACCTTTCCCGCACCCGTTATACAGGGTATGGATTCCATCCTCCTGCCCCCGACTGCCAACCTGAAGGCACCGTCCATCCGGTCCTTCTCCAATGTGCGGGCCCTCCCTACGTCCTATCTGCAACCGGCGAAGGTCCTCCTCACCACAGCAACTCGAGGAGTGAAGGTCAGCCTCACTCCACTCGCATCGACCATGGAGGTCCTCCCCATGCTCCTGCTAGTTCCAACAGAGGCCCCGCCCACATGGGTACTTTTCATGGAGGTTTTCCCCATGTACCCCTCGACATTTTCCCCAGTGCCCCTCGCACCCCGGCTATCTCGAGTGGGGGCCCTCTCCGCCACGGCGCTAGCACCGCCCCGAGGCTGCCTGATAGGGGTCAACCCTGTCCCGAAGAGCCACCCCGGGGTAGGAGAGCGGGTCGTTGCCGCAACAAGAAGAACCCTGGGAAGGCCGAGGTGGAGATCAAACCTGCCCGCTTCTCCGACTCGGAAGCGGAATGTGATTCAGCGCTGGAACCTTCTCCTCTCTCCTCCGTATAAAGGACTGGGGCAGGAACCAGACGCATTAGCCTCATTATCCTGGAATTTGAGGTCCACCAGATTCCCATCTCCCTCCGCAGGTACATCCAAGAGGAAGAAATCTTGGGAATTCCGCAGGTCTTGACCGCGCAATCACCGCCTCTGTCACCAGAAGAGACCTCTACCTCTACCAGAGATCATGGAGAGTTATTTTGGGGGCCAACGACGGTAGAGCGACGACACGACCTATCACCTGTAGCCGTGGCTCCTATTTCGGAAGCTGTGGTTATCAGCCCGTCGTATCGTGACATCGTGTCCAGGTCACCTCACTCTTCGGAGGATGGCCCGGAATTCGGCGGCCAGTCAGCTCGTTTGCTGTATTCTCCACCGCCGAGCTTACTATCCCAGAGGTCCGCCTCGGTACCGCTACCGGTCCCTCAGCCTCCCCGTTTGACGAGTGGGGAAACATAGGGCCAGACCCTGAGTCTGAGCCCAGGATCTTCTGGAGTATTCTTGCAGTGGATTACTTCCCGGAGAAGTTCTGGCCGACGACGGCGCTGAATTTCCACATACCAGAGTCTCTTACCCATGAAGAAGTGGGGTGCTTTTGTCGAACCCTATGGGCGACACACTTCCGCCTCTGTTATGAACGGGTGGTGTACCCCAGAAGTTGAGAGCACTTCAAAGAAATCGGCGAGCAGTGCCGCCTGATCGATGCGGCCACACTTCTTGTGGCCCAGCACCCTGAGTCGCCAGGCCACCAGAGCGCCCTTCAACGAAAATGCATTCAGAGTCTTAAAGCACTCCGCAGAATCGTTAGGGAATCCACCCCCCAAGTGCAAGTCCGGGGTTGGGGACACTATGCAGCTCTCCTCTTCGACCCTATCCGACGGCAGCCCGATTCGCTATGCGACATCGACGACATGACCTCAAGAGGGGTCGCAGTCCACATGGCCGATGTTGTGGATAAGGAATATGAGCTTGAATTCCTTGATGGAGACTTACCACCCGAGGGCGTACCGCTGCTTCTCGACCCATCGGGGAGAGTTACCCGTTAGCATAGGAACCTGCTAGGTCTCCCTGTACCCACCGAGTCGCTGGGACTTGGTCGAAACACCGGAAAGGGTAAGGAGCACGTCGGAACATTCAAGCACTCCGACCCATCCGCCTCTGTGCAGAAGACGGACGAAGATCCCGAAAAGGCCACGTTACGCCAGCTGCTTGCTGAGCAGAAGAGGCTGGCTGACGAACTCTTGGCTGAGCGCGCCGCAGAGCAGCGACCCGACTATGGTAATCCCTGGCCGGGGCAGCAGGGGCAGGAACAATTCCCCCCGGTGAGATGCCTCCGGGCAACCCTGATCATGCTACTGCCGTAGATAGGGCAGAAGCCAGAACGTATGGCAAGAGGGCGCGATACGTCTCGCCAAATCCCCCCGAGCGACGGGGCAATCTGAAGAATCCAATTCGGGTTCCCCCAGTCGCCCCGCAGGTCATCCGGCCAGTTGACCCACGAGCGGCCGAAGCCGTATACCGTGTTGAAGAACCTGGAAATGCAATTGTGGTTAGGGATCCCCGTCAAGACAAGGACCCCCACCCGGAGGATCTTATCGTGGCGCTCACAGCCCGCCTCGAAGCATTGGAAACGCGGCAGGTGGAGGTCCCACCGGATGGCAAGCCTTATCCCGCGTGGGTGGACGATATGCCCGCACCTCTGGGTTTTGGGAACCCCACTTTCTCACCTTTTAACGGGACAGGGGACCCGCCACAGCACTTGGCTCATTTTTCTTCCAGGTGTGGCCCCATGCTGGGGACCACGGCTCAGCAAGAAGCTGCCAAGCTCCGATGTTTCGTACAGACATTTGAAGGTCCGACATTCGTCTAGTACAGCCAGCTCCCTATCGGATCAGTGACCAGTTGGGAGGATCTTTGCCGGCAGTTCTTATACCAGTTCAGCTCCACCACGCGAAAGACCAGCATTGCAGACCTCTTCAAGTGCAAGCAAAGGCCTGATGAGCGGGTTGCAGATTTCATTGCCCGGTGGAAGGGACTTACGTATTCCCTCGATATGCCACTGACTCAGGAGCAACTACTGACGATGTGTGTGGGGAACGTCAAGACAGAGCTAGTACCCTCCCTGATTACCCAGAACTACCCTGGAGGGTTCAGAGATTTCTCATATAAGGCTCAACGCCTTGAGAAAGCCCTGCAACAGGCTAGTCAGGCACGTTTGTTGCCCCCTGTGATCCCGGCCAGGGGGACCGCCAGGGCTAAACCCGCCGCGGTGGCTCAAACAGAAGCCCCGAGGCAGCTGGAGTTGCTGCCAGTGACACCACCCCCGCAACCCCGCAGAGGTCCTCCACCTCAAGCACAGGCTCCTGCCCAGCAGCGACCGCCTCAGAACTGACAGGTTCCCCCGCGCAACGCGCCACCGCCACCTAGGCGAGACAATCAGGTGCCGCCTCCTCGGCAGGCCCCTTCGGCCCCTCGTCAGGGCCAGGCCCCCAGGGCCCCCTATCCGGAAAGAAGGTACCAGACCTATTCGTTCAATGAAAATCAGGTCCCTGGCTACTTTCGAAGTGCTCTAGAGCAAGGGATTGTGCGTCTGCCTGAGTGAAGAAGGCCGGCAGAGGCGCATCTCACCGATCACCCCAACTACTGCCCTTATCATCGGATCCTGGGGCACACCCTCAAGCAATGCTATGTGTTTAAAGACTGGCTTCAAGACTAGGTCAACAACAACATAGTTAAGTTGGGCCCAACACCAGTGAAAGTGGCAGGTGTCTTTGCAGGATCAGAGATCGGCAGCGACAGCGAAGGCGAGTGGCAGCAGGTCCCCATCTGCGGGTCCCAGAAATACGACGACTGGATGGCTCGAAAAACTGTCATCTGTGCCCACGGTATCATCCGGGCGCGCCTGAAGCAGTCGGAACCTTCATAAGAGGTATCTGGTGCCTCTGTATCGTCTTCACAGTCGACCTCTGCCCAAAAGGGCAAGCAGTGGCGACGCAAGAAGAAGCAACGCACACCGCCAATGCCATCCTCATCTCGCACCCTCAGCGACTTTATGCCCCCTGAAATGGGGATTCCTCCCAGAATCTTCCCAGCAGTGGATGACTCCTCGAGCGACAGCCAGGGGTATGATTTGGTTAAAACCGTGGAGCTGGTAAAGCCCTATATGACCCCCGACGAGGGGGAACGCCAGGCAGACCTCCCCAACATTTCCAGCCGACGTCAACGTCAGCGGAATCGCAATCGCACCGGTCATCGAGGTACGTCAGCAGGCACTTTTGGCCAAGCCGTGCAAGCTACCGAGACCAGGCAGCAGGCTCAGCGCAGATCTCAGCACGCGCAAACCCATCTAACACCCTCAGTTCTACCTCCACCGCCGTTCGTGCTATTGGATCGGGGGGAGCCGCCTTGTTCGTATCACAGTCAGTCTTGACCGCCTACAGGCCAGCCTCCGCTGTCCGATCCCAGTCCGGCGACTACTCATCAGGATTTTACAAGTAGGCAGTAAGATGTACCCAGTACTAGTCAATCGCCGGTTCAGCCGGCCGGACCCGCTGTGCCTCCAAATGCCGAACGACCTTCTGTAAGCAGGGGATCGCGTTTGGCACAAAAGTAAGATGTTCTAAAGCACCTGGCCGGCATTCCGGCGAGGCTCTCCATCCTTGAGTCCCTTCCCCTGTCATCTGAAATGCGCGAGGCACTTTCTGAGGCCCTAATGAGCCCCCTCCAGTTCGAGACGGAGGTAGCAGCTGCAGAAGCCTTCCATACCGAGACGATTGAAAACGCCGAATGTCTAGCGGTTATCTCGTTCTCTGGTGTAGATGAGGACCCTCTTATACAGGGGCACATTCGCCCGTTGTACATCATTGGCCACTTCAATGGCGTGGAATTTCGCCACTGCCTCGTTGACACAGGTTCCAGAATCAATCTAATTCCGACCCGGACACTGCGAAAGCTGGGTCTGTCCGAAGGTGATTTAATTCCCTCTGACCTCAGGATCCAGGGGTACGACAGGACAGAGAAAACCCCAGTCGGCAAGATCCTCCTGAAGACTCAGTTCGGTGGCTTAATTGCCAGCACCGAGTTCATGGTTGTCTCTCAGGACACCGCCTACAACGCATTGATGGGTAGGCCATGGCTCCATCTGCATGCAGCGGTCCCTTCGTCGTATCACCAGTGCCTCAAGTACTTGCTCAACGGTCGAGTAGGCGTCCTCCAAGGAGACGCGTCCCCTTTCGCTTCTTGTGAGGCCCGCTATCTGGATGCGGGTTATTACAAAAGTAAGGACAAGCAAATCCTAGTAAGCGAGGATGAACCCGCCCCGGTCACAAGTGATCCCTGGGCAAGCATGGATGATGTCTACATCCTCCCGATCCACTAGTTGGAGGCCACAAACCCCGACATGGGACAATGTTTTGTTGTTTCGGGTACGCAAGGAAGGCATGTTCCCGTGTCCAAGCGACGACGGAAAATCACCTCGTACTCCTACATCAACCAGGCTCAGGTCATCCCAGAATCTCCTACCCCTTTATGGTACCGGAGTGTCAAGCTTATGACAACGGCGGTGCGCCATACGTGTCTCTTCCGCCGGTCTGGAATCAACCGACTCAAGCCGACACGTCACCACTACTTTGATATTATCAAACATGGCCCTTTAGTCCGAAGGCCAGATGGGATAGGGTCAACTGCCTTCGTTGTTATGGTCTCAATGGCGAGTGAGTCTCCCGATGTGATGACCGCTGCTGCCCAAGCCGGCACCAGCTACCCCTCGAGTTTTGATAGCCCAGAAGTATCCCCCGTCGTGGTAATTCCCCCCATGGGTGGGGAGGAAGACTTGGAGGATGCTCCCCCAGCCTTTGAAGAAGGTGTCTCTACCACAGTTGATGATCTGGTACAAGTGAACCTTGGTAGCGAGGCAGATCCAAAACCCACATTGATCAGTGCAGCCATGTCCCCCGAGGAGCGGCAGCAGTACGTAGACTTCCTCAAACAGCACCGTGATGTGTTTTCTTGGAGTTACAACGAGATGCCAGGGCTAGATCCCCAGGTGGCCATTCACCGTCTGGGCCTCCCGGCAAAACATCGTGGGTTTAAGCAGCCTCCGAGGAAGATGCACCCTTCTCATGGTGCTATGGTTGAGGCCGAAGTTAACAAGCTAATCAAAGCCAACTTCGTCAAGGAGGTCCAGTACCCCAAGTGGCTTGACAACATTGTTCCAGTCAGGAAGAAGAATGGACAGATCAGAGTCTGCATCGAATTCCACGATCTTAATCGCCACTGCCCAAAGGATGACTTCCCACTCCCGGTGACAGAGCTGTTGATTGACGCCACGACCGGGTTCCAAGCCCTCTCTTTCATGGATGGGTATTCAGGGTATAACCAGATCCGGATGGCCCCCGAAGACGAGGAGTCCACTGCCTTCAGGGATCCCCAAGGTACCTTTTTCTACCAGGTAATGCCATTCTATTTGAAAAATGAAGGTGCCACTTATCAGAGGGTCATGCATCGCATATTCAAACCGATTCTCGGGACATTGGTGGAATGCTACGTGGATGACCTCGTAGTCAAATCATGCTAGCGCCAGGACCATCTCAAAGACCTTGAGAAAGTGTTCGGTTTCCTCCGTTCCCGTCACCTGAAGATGAACCCGCTGAAGTGTGCCTTCGGGGTCACCTCCGGGAAGTTTCTGGGCTTTGTTGTCAGATACCGAGGTATCGAGATCGACCCGGAGAAGATCAAGGCCATCAGCCAAATTCCTCCCCCGAGCAACATTCGGGAGTTTCGAGGCCTTCAAGGACACTTAGCCTATATACGCCGATTCATCGCGAATCTGGCTGGAAAGTGTAAGCCCTTTTCCCGGCTCATGAAGAAGGGCGCTGCCTATGAATGGGATGAGGAGTGTCAGACCACCTTCGAGGAAATCAAGCGGTATCCGCTCCAACCTCTGGTTTTGATGCCACCCGTCTCCGGAAAGCCGCTGGTCCTTTACGTGACCGCCCTGGAGAGATCCCTCAGTGTGCTGCTCGTCCAGAAGAATAATGAGGGTACTGAGAACAGTCTCTACTATCTTAGCCACATGCTTCTCGATACGGAGGTCAGATATTCCCCTATCGAAAAGAGCTGCCTTGCGCTCCTCTTCGCCGTGCAGAAGTTACGACATTACCTGGAGCACCACGAGGTGCAATTGGTCTCTCGGGTAGACCCACTGAAGTACATCCTGAATCTCCCTATGCTGACTGGCCGACTAGCACGGTGGGCGGTGATTCTCCAGCAGTTTGATATCAGTTTTGTACCTCAGAAGGCCATTAAGGGATAGGCATTGGCAGACTTTTTAGCTGCCCATCTATCCTCCGCGGATCAATCCCTGGATCTATATTTCCCTGATGAGACGATCCTCTCAGTCGATCATGTTGCCCCGTGTTGGCAAATGAATTTCGACGGCGCCTCCTGGAGCCCCACCGGTAGGAGGCTCAACGATCCCAAGCTCAACAGAGTGGGCCTGGGTGTTGTCTTCATTACCCCAGCGCAAGCCGTCCTGCCATACTCGTTCCTGTTGTCAGAAGGCTGTATGAACAACGAGACAGAGTACCAAGCTCTCATCACCGGCCTCGAGCTGTCCCTTGAGATCCATGTTCCCCATCTACATGTGAAGGGAGATTCCAAGCTGGTAATCAAACAGGTTAATGGCGACTACGTCGTCAGGAAGCCAGAGCTCGCACCGTTTCTGGAGTACACCCTCCGCCTAATGGCCCAGTTCTCCCCTCGACCAGAGGTTACCCATGTCCCACGGTCACAGAACTGCCAAGCAGACGCCTTGGCTGGTTTAACCGCGTCACTCGCAGAACCCAAGCAAGATGATTTGATCATACATGTGGCACACCGGATAGTCATTGCCCCCGTCACCCAAGAGGACCATGATGGCCTGCGGGTAAGCCATATCACCGCCGGACCCTCCATATCGGGAGTCCCGGGTTCATCAGACGCAGTGGTTGAATCCACCCCCGATTGGAGAGCACCTTTTGTCGAGTATCTCCAAAATGGTCAGCTCCCGGACGACTGGGCCGAACGCGAGCGAATCCGACGCCGCGCGCTGCAATTTACCCTCCAGAGCGGCCCCAGTCTCGAACAAATCCTTTATAAGCGGAGTTTCGATGGTTTCCTTCTCCGTTGCCTCTAAGGAGGGGAGATACCTCAAGTTATGCAAGTGGTTCACGCCGGTTCCTGTGGCGTCCATCAAGCTTGGCCGAAACTGTCCCATCAAATCTGGAGGTTAGGGTACTTTTGGCCCTCTATGATCCACGATTGTATTGGATATGCCAAGAGATGCCACGCGTGCCAAGTACACGCCAACTTCTTGCATCGGCTGCCGGAGCCCCTCCACCCCACCAAGTACTCCTAGCCATTTTCAGTATGGGGACTTGATGTAGTAGGACCGTATCCACCGGCAACAGCCCGCCAGTGTAGGTTCATCCTGACTGCTACAGATTTCTTCTCCAAGTGGGCAGAGGCAGTTCCACTCAAAGAGGTCAAGGCCCGTTCCATCGTTGACTCTGTGAGCTCCAACATTATCCACCGGTTTGGGGTACCTCACGTCGTCCTCACCGATAACGGCACCAACTTCTGAGCAGCTGAATTGAAGAAATTGTATGCTAAGTACGACATCCAGTTGAACCATACCTCCCGCTACCACGCGCAGGCGAATGGAAAGATCGAGGCGTTCAACAAGACCCGCTCTAACATTCTGCAGAAAATGGTTGGTCAAAACAAGAAAAGTTGGCCAGACAAGCTCCCCAACGCCCTCTGGGCTTACTGGATGACGACTCACAACTCTTCCCAGGTGACCCCATATTCCCTGGTGTATGGAGATGAGGCCATCCTACCTATTGAGATCCAGCTGTCATCGTTACGCACTGCAGTTTATGACCACCAGACATCAGATGAGGTACCCGAGATCCGTCTGGATGAATTAGAAGCACTGGACAAGAACCGGCTTCGTGCCCTGCACAATCTGGAAAGGCATCAGGACAAGATAGCGAGAGCCTTTGACAAGAAGGTCCGTCTTCGCTCTATTCTACAGGGCGACCTGGTACTGGCCCTTCGAGCACCAATGATTCCCGGTAGGAAACCACCCAAATTAGAACCCAAATGGTAAGGGCCTTATATCATCCATAAGGTTTACCCCAATGGAGCATACTCCTTAGTGACCACAGATGGAGAGTGTATAACCCCTCCCACCAATGCCAAATTCCTCAAATGATACTTTGCCTAGGGAAAAAGGGTCCTGCACGACCGTAAACTACAAAATGGTCATGCACGACCTTAAACTGCATCTTCGTCCTGTAAGACGATAAACTGTGAAATGGTCCCGTATGACCTTAAACTGCACGTTATGGTCCAACATGACTCTAAACTGAAAAGTCTTGCATGACCATAAACTGCATCTTCGTCCTACAAGATGTTAAACTGCAAGCCGGTCAGGCCTTCTTGACCTAGGCTCAGCCTCAGGCCCCTTGGCCTCCTCGGGCCCCCGGCCCCGTCTTCACCGCGAGACGTTAAACAGCAAGCTGGTCAGGTCTCCCTGACCACGGCCCAACCTTAGGCCCACTGGTTTTCCCTGATCTATTCTCTTGTGGGATTGTACGGTATGGTGTAGGACTACGTCCTCATTCACGTCGGATTACTCGTCGTACCGTACATATCCCCAAATGAGATGCTTCTTATCGTCCCGCATGACGTTAAACTGCATTTCTAGAACTACGTATGGCTTGATTATCATCCTTATGAGATACGTAGGAACGCTCGGACGCCTCGTCTTGAGCCCAGCCCCAAGCTTTTCCCTTCCACTATTCCCCCTAGGAATAGTTTTCTTGGAGGATCTTTGTGTAGCAGGGAGTAGGCTGTCTTGGCCCCGCTTATGCAACCCTGCTCTCACAAGGATTGTCAGGGTCGCACCATGTGCCCGCTCCCGTTCTTCTATTCCCTCCACATCCTCACCGCATGACGCTAAACCGCATGGCCTTCAAGAACTACGTATGTCTTGATTCTCATCCTTATGAGATACGTAGGAATGCCCGGACATTTCGTCCGTTGGCCCATCCCAAAAGCCAAAATCTGCACCTCGGGTCAAGACATGGCAGGGTGCACACTTTTGCCCCGACCCACATCAAGCAAGCCTCGACCAGGCTGCACATTCCCCCCTGGAGGTGTTTGCCCCTTTCGTGGATGGATACAACTATGCTTCACCCACTCCTTGACTGGGATTCCATCATTTTTCACACCTAGAAGGACCCCCAAGAACGGCCTGGATACAATACCCAAGGGCTCTCCTTCCAATACGGGCCAACGCCTCGAGGGTTTTCAAGCAACAAGCCGATACAAGTCCCGCGTTGCGAATTTGGTCAGCGGTCGACGCTCATTTGTTGCACCCATACGGGTCACCATAGGAACGCTGTGTTTCGAATATGGTCAACAATGTCCTGGATCTTCGGGTCCACCCCGATAAGTCCCAGACATCGAGTGCAGTGATTCATTCTGCCCCATCCCGAGGGGACAAACTTCCCCTAGGTGGTGCTAGCGATCGGGCCCACGACCCCGATTCCTCATAGGGGTGTACGGTGTGATGTGGAACTATGTCCTCATTCACGTCGGGATCATGTACCATGTCGTACGCCTCCCCTTACGAGGCCCAACCTCAGGCCCCTTGGCCTTCTCGGGTCCCCGACCCTCGTCCTCATGTAAGAAGTTAAACTGCAAACCAGTCAGGCCTTCCTGACTGATGCCTGACCTTAGGCCCCTTGGCCTTTCCGGGCCACGACCCAGGATTCCTCATAAGGGTGTACGGTGTGATGTGGGACTATGTCCTCATTCACATCGGGATCATGTACCATGTCGTACGCCTCCCCTTACGAGGCCCAGCCTCAGGCCCCTTGGCCTCCTCGGGTCCCCGACCCTCGTCCTCATTGCAAGACGTTAAACTACAAGTAGGTCGTGCCTTCCTGACCAATGTCTAACTATCAGTCCCCTTGGCCTTTCCGGGCCACGACCCAGGTCCTCTCTTATAGGAGTGTACGGTGTGGTGTGGGACTACGTCCTCATTCACGTCGGCTTCTTCGCCATACCGCACACCTCCCTTGTTTAGGGGTATATTGCTCCCCTTATCATCCAGTATGACGTTAAACTACATATAGAGAACTACGTGTGGCTTGATTCCCATCCTCATGGGATACGTAGGACCACCTGAATGTCCAAGATTCGGGTCCAGCCCCATCTCTCGGGAATCCTCATCCCATCCTGGCCCCTTGGCCTATCCTTCCTCCATGAGAGGATTACATAGTGTGGTGTGGGATTATGTCCTCATTCACGAAGGTCTCGTAATGACCACGCCATGTTCCCCCCCCCCTACTAAGCTGTTTCGTCGATCCCTTTTTCGGCGGTTCACCAATGTGCTTAAGAGTACTCTGGTTTATTACCTGGAATGCCAATCTTTACTCGGACATGTCCGCACCCTCTTTCCAGGCTTTGCGTATCCCTGTATCAGGGCTTTCATCATCTCTCACACCCGTAGGGACTCCCAATAACGGCATGGATACTACGCCCAAGGGCTCTCCTACCGTTACGGGCCAATGCCCCTGAGGGTTTTGGACAAAAAATCGATAAAACCCCGCATTGCGAATATGTTCAGCGGTCGATGCTCGTTTGTTGTTCCCACCTCAGGCTAACGCGATATGGACGCTGTGTTTCCACCATGGTTAACAATTTTCCTCTATCGTCATGCCAACCCATTAAGCCCAAATGTCGGGTACATGATTCACACCCTTCACCACTTCATCATGTCCAAGTAGAATCTCAGAACTCTTGGTACTTTTACTCTGTGCACGTCTGCACGTTGGGAGAACAATCTGCATCAAAGGTGTCCTTCGAAACTCTCTGTCGACTCCCCTTTGATAGACGCCCCAAGTATTGCGATAAGGATCTTCCCCCCTTGTTTCCCACACCGAGTTTATCTCACGTGGGATTAGGGATTGGGTTGACATTTGTGCTTACTCGGGATTTGTCACCATCCACGGTCCGAGCTCTAAGACCATAAACTAATATTCTCATCTGGAACTACATTCAAGACCCCTTGTCTTTGGGTCCAGCTTGAGTTCAGCAATTTCACCTCTCTAGTCCTGCCTTCAGGACCCCGACCACGGGACTGTGTGGCGTAGTGTAGGACCACGTCCTCATTCACGTCGGGTTTGCAATATCTGCACCACGCACACCCCGTTCTGAGAGTTAGGCCTCCTATTCCTTGTCCTGCATGACATTAAAAGGCATACTTCAGAACTATGTATGGCTTGATTCCCATCTTCATGGGATACGTAGGACCACCTGAATGTCTAAGATTCGGGTCCAACCCCACCTCTTTGTGATCTCCTGATCTCCCGGTCACCTGGGCCACTTGGTCTATCCCTCTCCAGGAGGGGGATGTGTAGGTATGATACAAGGTTTTGGGCACCGTGCCCCCTTCCCCTAGGAATCTTCCATCTCTCGATCACCCTCAAGGTTGAGTCCCTTGACTCCTTGCAGTGGTTCACCCATGTATTAAGAGTACTCTGGTCTAGGACCAAGAGTGTCAGATTCAACTTGATCAAGTTCCTTCCACTTGTCAAGCTTCGTGTTCCCCTCCATTTGGGCTTCCATCACCTTTCACACCCGGAGGGACCCCCATGAACGGCCTGGATACTACGCCCAAGGGCTCTCCTACCGATACGGGCCAACGCCCCCGAGGGTTTTGGACAACAAATCGATAAAATCCTGCGTTGCGAATATGGTCAGCGGTCGATGCTCATTTGTTTGTCCTCATCTCAGGCTAACGCGACAGGATGCTGTGTTGCGAACATGGTCAGCAGTAATCCTCTGTCGTCACGCCATCCCCTTCAGTCCTTGAATGTTGGTTGCATGATTCACATCATTTTCCACCCCATCATGTCCAGGTGGAATCTCGACACTTTTGGCGCTATCCCTCAGTGCACCTTTCCATGTTAGAGGGACAAAGCTGCAATCTAGCGTCCTCTGGGGCTCCCATGGTCCGAGCTCTAAGACCATAAACTAAGATCCATTCGGGACTACATTCAACTTGATTCCCATCCTCATGGGATATGTAGGACCGCCCAGACGCCCTGTCTCCGGGTACAACCCATTCAGGAAACCAGTCTCTCCCCCTGTTTCACCTCTGTATAGGCCTCTCGGCCTAAGGTTTCCCTCTCTGAATGGCGTACAATCTGATGCGGGATCATGTCTCCATCAATTGTGTTTTATAACACTGCGCACATTTCCCACCTAGCATCATCTCTGCTACGTCTGCACTGCATGACGATAAAATGCATGCTTGGTCCTATCATACGACCCTAAACTGTGACATTATCGTCCTAGCCGCACGACGAAAAACGGCACTGCATTGTGGTGACCTCGTTGTAGAGGACATCACGTTGGGTATTGGTCACGTTCCATGCCATTTGTCAACACCCATCACGGCTTGATCATTGTGGTGACATCACAACCTACTATTCTGGGCCTTTCGCTTCACAAAAAAAACCATTCACCTTAAAGAACAAACAAGATACATCAAATTCCGCTTCTTTTAGTGCAAGGGCCACGCCCGCACTCCCCTTTTCCCCTGGCACTAGTATCCTACCATGTCACCTTCCAGAACTACGTATGGCTTGATTCTCATCCTTATGAGATATGTAGGAGCGCCCGGGAACTTCTCCGCGGGCCCAGCCTAACCTTTGTGTTCGGTCCCTCGACTCGAACATTTCCCCAGAGAATGCATGGTAAGTAGGGCTTAGGTCCTCCTTCACATCGGGTCTTGACGCCATGCGTCCCCTGCTCCCTTTACCCATTTATGGTCAAAGGCACCCTTCAGAACTACGTATGTCTTGATTCTCATCCTCATGAGATACGTAGGAGCGCCCGGGCACTTCCCCGCTGGCCCAGCCTAACTTTCCCATTCAGTCCCTTGACCAAAAACCTCCCCCAAGGAGGTTGCGCGGTGTGATATGGGGTTGTGCCCTCATTCACGTCGAGTTGTTCACCGCGTCGTACACACCTCATGTTCCCATTCACGCCAGGTGTTTGAGTTACTCCACCATGTGCCTCTTATGTTTCCTCTCACCCATGGTCTGAATTCTACGACCCTAAACTAAGATCCCCCCAAGGGAAAGGAATCTTCTCCCTCTCTCTAATACGTTTCGTTTCCGTATTCAGATGTGTTTTTACAAAGAGCCCGAAGTGTGGGATTGTCACAGGGAGATTCCCCTCGTCCCATGACCAAGCTTCGCGAGCTCGCTATTTGGATCCTCATCCTCTTCCACATCCAAAAGGACCCTCGGACGACATGGATACTAGGCTTAAGGGCTCTCCATGATTGCTGGACCTAATGGCCCTTCAATCATTTCGGGCCAACGTCCCTACGGATATTGGACAACAAATCGATAAACTCCCGCGTTGCGAATACGGTCAGCGGTCGATGCTCATTTGTCTGTCCCCATTCTAGGCTAACGCAACAGGATGCTGTGTTGCGAACATGGTCAGCAGTTATCCTCCATCGTCACGCCGCCATCATCATGATCTGAATCTCGAGCACCATGATTCACACATTTCCACTTCCTCATGTTCAAGTGGAATTCCATCATACTCGGCTCTTTCTCTTCGCACATCTAGGTGCGCTAAATGATCGTGTTAGTGTCATTGGGCCGGTATTCACCGAGCGTCCCTTTTCCCTAACCTTCCCCTCTCTGTGTCGGGAAATTCCCAACACTACTACTTGTTTCCCACACCGAGCACGACTCACGTGGGCTTAGTAGTTTTGGCGGGATGTGTACCAACGCGGTTAGGCTGCTCCTCGTCCTGCATGACGTTAAAATGCGCTTTCAGAACTACGTATGGCTTGATTCCCATCCGCATGGGGTTGGTAGGAACGCCCGGCCACTCTGCTTCGGGCCCAACCCAATCCTCACTCTTGGTCCCTCGACCTGAAGAGTTTCCTCCAGGGGTATGTGGTATGAGTTGGACTCCAAGTCCTCATTCATGTCGGTTTCATATCTACTGCGCCACACGCTTCCTTCCCTCTTATTCCATGTCCTATCGTATGACGTTAAACTACAGGAGTCTATGTGTCCTCAACGCATGACATTAAACTGCGGTTCTACCCTGAACAAGTTCAGGATGCCCCAAGATCCCACTGGGAAGTGACAGATCCCCTCGCCAGAGAGGCCCTGTCTGAAAGAAGGAATGATCCATGATCAAACTGATGCGCCTATCTGGCGTACTCCCACCACGGTGGGGTAACTACCTAAGTGTTGGATTCTGTTCCGACAGACCATCACTCCATATTCCACGCTTTGCGTGCCCCTTATTCGGACCCTCATCCCCTTTCATGTCTCACGGGACCCCCTAACAGCCTGGTCTCATGCTGCATCGGCTCACCTACCATCCTGGGCCAACGTTCCGGAAGACGGGTCATATCTGGAAGGACCCCCTAACAGTATGGAGTTTTGACCTATGGTCCGCCAACTGTCCTGGGCCAACATCCTGAAGGATTGATCAACAACATTTGTGACACTGTCCCGTGTTTAGAACATGGTCAACGGTCGACCCTCATTTGTTGTCCCCATTATAGGCTAACACAGTAAGGGTACCACTTCTCCTCCAAGGTTAACGGTTGTCCCTCATTTTCACGCCATCCCCACAGTGTTCCGAATCTTGGGTGTCGTAATTCACGCTTCCCATTTTCATCTGTCTGGACCGATTTCAGCGCCCCTAGCGTTGCCCCGTTCGTGCATAAGAGCACGCTGAGGGAATGGTAATTCGGTCATCCTGAAAGTTCCATCCCCCATCAAGCCCCTCTCGCCTTTCAGAAATCCGGACTGGTAATCCGAATCTCAGACATTGGGCTCGACCCATGTGGGCCTGGGGAATTGTCACCGAACGTCCTGCAAACATTTTAGGGATGTAACAAGGAAATTCAACAGTGGAAATTGTGCGCGCTACGGCATTCAAACCAAGAAAAAATTTTGAAGCACGAAAGTACCAATGAAAGGTTTATGGGTTTGTTACAATACTCTGGGGTTAACTTCCCCCATGGACGGGTTGACCCCGTCAAAAGAGCGTTGCAGCTCCGCCACCCATTGGCTTGTGGCATCCAAGGCTTGCTGCCGCTGAATCAGCTCCCGCTCCTCCTCAGCAGTGGCGGGGCGCAGTTCATCAGTCCTAGCTTTGGCCCTCTCTACGCCATCTTGAACGACGGCCATCATTCCAGAGGTCTGCCTCATATGCTCTTCTGCCTCTGCCAGCTGGGCCTTCAACCGTGAGACCAGCTCAGATTGTGCGTCAAGAGAGGCTGAATGCTCATCTGCTCGGGTCTGCATCTGTTGAACCTCGCCTTCAGCCTCCTGGAGATTATTAATGCTGGTCGCTTTCCTCCACTGCCAGCCCACGCTGATCCCATGATCATGCTCCCGGATCTTCTCAGCCATAAGATCTCGGATGAGTGTGTGAGGACGTTGGGAATCCACTCCCCCAGCGCACAGTTCACGCAACCGCGAGCGAAGCCTATCCATTTCGGCCAGCAATTGTGCTTGGGGAGTGTCCGTGATAAAGCGCATGATCAGCTTCCACGATCGGCGGCGGACTATGCTGTTGTCTTCCTCGTCGGAGGCCGTTTCGTCCCAGTCTGCGCGATTGGCAGGCTCATACGCGGGATACGCCTGCAGGAAATCCTCGGCAGGATCAACATCCGGTGTTGAATCCAGTGCGACACTTGGCGCCGAAACGGGTGCGACAGAACTGGGACCGACCGGTTGATCCTCTTCCTCGGAGTCCACCTCAATGACTTCAGGGTACGGCCCTACCGGTGGTCCCGCCAGTGATGATGTGCGTCGCAGCTTGAGGAGATGGGGGGACTATCGCCACCATCACCGGCATGCCCCTAGGAGGGACACCACCAGACATCCCGACCAGTCTTGCCGCAGTGGCCCACGCCAGTCGAAGAACTGTACGACAGAGAGGGACAAACGTTAGTTGGCATGGTCTACATGTGACAACGAGGAGACCGGTAGAGGAGACTAACGGAGATCGACCTCCTGGTGTTGCTCTTGAGCCGGTACTGACAGGAACCCGAGGCGAGGCCATCCGTATACTGTTGGAAGGTCTGGAGATTCCGAAGGAGCCACCTCAAGCGCTCTGGTCCCACCAGATGTGGAACTGGACGCAGCCATAGGCGCGGGTTCTGAAGGTCCCGCATCATCACCCGCCAAGGAGCGAGAACGAGGTCGGCGAACAAGTTCTTCCTGTATGGCTCAAACATTGGTGAGAAGTCCATAGGGGCCCAAGAACAGATCGTAAGGAGAGAAGTTCGGAATGCTACCTCAAGAGCCTCCATGAAATCGTCGGATTCTGAGCCTCGGTCTCCGACCTCGCCCTCCTCCAGCGGGCTCCCTCCTCCAGCCTCATCCTCCCGAGAGGAGTCCTCTGATTCCTCTGGCAAGGGGAAGCGCTCCCTCAGATCGGCAACCAATAACTGTGGGGGGACCGTCTGATTTAACAGTACCCTCACCCGGTCTGTCATTGGGCGAGGGACACCACTGGAGTGGACGTAATCCTCCAGTTCGTCCAGGTACTGTGTTGCCTCCGCCGGAGACACCATGAATCCAGCCCGGACTGGGCATATGCCCGGTAATTCCATCCCAAGGCGATTCAGGTGGGCCCATATCTCGGGTGGGCTGAGGAATTGCAGGTTGACATCCCAAATGTCCCAAGATTCCAGGAAGACGGCATCCTCTGCCATGTCAATGTGACGCAGGCGCTTCCCCGGAGCCTGAGTGGATATCCTACGAAATCCCCTCGGTGGCCGCCTCTCCGGATGACCCTGCTCTTCCAGAATCACCGGATCCACCGCTGCCGCCATACCCTCAGTCGGTGCGGGTCTCGCCGCCATGGCAGCCCCGCTACCGCGAGCGGCCCTAGCTGCCCTCTAACCCCGACCTCGAGATAGAGGAGGCCCACCATCACTGACCCGGATAGTTGGTTGCTTCAGCATCTCCCCTGGGTAAGCAGCCTCCCAACTGATGGCGTACTCCTTCACCAATACGAAAGCGGCGGTGGATGGAGGCAATGAAATCCGCATCTTTCCATCTTCCGTGTGAACATGAGCCACAGTTGTCTCATCACACATGGGTGCTCCTCGTGACGCACCTCCCAGTAGACCTGTGGGATCAGCCGCTGGAGGCACCGGAACTGCCTTTCAAACCGATGTGGGGTGTACGGTTCACAGAGCGGCTCACGATCTATTCGTGCCACCAAAACTCCACCTCGGAAGGCCAGGAGGTAAGCCCGATGTTCTTCCGTTCCCCATCTGTCATCAGTAAGCATCCCCGTCAGCAATGGGAAGGGGTGGATGTTAAACTCATCCGGCCTCCACACCCTATTCAACACCATCGGAATGACCAGCTTGAACAGGAAGCTCCCGGCCGCGTTCAGGATAGAGGGGCGGAAGTTCGATCCCAGCGGCGAAATGGGGTTTGGATACTCGTAAATCCCCCTGATATGCGCTGCGATCCACCCATACAGGAGGTGGAAGGGCCCGCATATCCTTGGCGGCTTCTTGCCCTCGCTAATATGCCGCAGCATTCTGTACAGTTTAGTGAGCATCGGGATCCCCAGGTTGATCCGCTGCCCCATGGCCAACATCGACGCCATGATAAACGAGCTGGGTCGTACCCCCATGCTTGTATCTCTCACCGGTAGGATCCAGCCACAGATGAGAGCCGCAATGAACGCCGCCAGCCTGACTATCGGCTGTTGTTCAGTGCTGACACTGAAACCCCAAGTCTTCCATTGGCTGTCCTCCAAGACCCGCCAATACGAGTGCCCTTTGCCCCGTTGGGCCGCCCTTGGACAAGTCCGAGGACTCAGAGAGGACTCTCGATTCTCTGGGAAATTCAGGAAGCATTTGAACCATCTCCTAAAATGGACATCCCTCACTGCCTCCTTGTCCTCTCCAGGGACAAGTGCCATCAGCGCCGACGCCAGTCGCGGCATTTGCTCCGCATCTCCCCACGCGCTGACAACGGGGAGGAAATCGTCTTACATGGCCCCCAAGATTGGGACCCCAGAAATCTGGTGGACATCCCATAGGCTGATTCCCACCTCCCCGTGATACAGGTGAAAAGTGTTGGTCCTAGATGACCATCTACTCAGCAACTCCGGCATTAGCTGCTTCGGTTGGTAAATGTGGAATTGGGAGGCCCATGTCGCCTCATACAACCCCACTCTCCTCAGCTCAGCCCCAAACTCCTCGCATGAGGCGCCTACCCAGTAGGCCCAGACCCAGTCATCAGTAAAGTTGCCGCCTTGGCGCAGGTCCCACTCATCGGACAATCCCTTCTTCGAATCCTGCAAAGCCGCCTTCAGCATGGTACGGTAGAGGGGAGGGGAAGTCTCTGGCTGCAATGGCTTCCCGTCAATGTCGTTCACATGGTTGTAGAGACAGTCAGTGGTAACGGGTGTGAAGTCCTCCCACGCATGACCATTGGCCGCCCTGAACCATTGGTGCTGGCATGGTATGCTCCTGAACCAGCAATCTGGTTCGTCCCTACTCGCCTCAGGGATAAAGACATCATCCCTCATCCCGAAGCCGTACAATGGCAGTTTCTTGCACTGCGAATAATCTTTCTGACCCTCCGAGAGCAGATCTGTCAAAGAAGTGTGGTCCGAGTGGCTCCGGATCATCTCCCCCAAGCCTGGACAGTTGGCCATCTCATCTCGGCGAGTAGCATCTGCAAGGACCCCCAATACAGCCTCTTGATGGGCCATTTTAACTCTGGCCCTCAGAAAAGAATTTTTTCGGCTGGATCGTGAAGCTCAACCGCGAAGCTTAATCGCGAAGCCAGATCGCGAAGATCGGTCGCGAGACCAAGCCGCGAAGTCTGGCCAAGGATGACAAGCAGAGGTTCGCTTGGCGAGGACGCGGAGTCGGAGACCCGCGGTTCGCCGTGAAGCTCAATTCGCGGAGGGCTGTCGCGGAGTACGCAGAGCTTCGCAAAGTCGAGATCACAAAAAGACAAGGAAGGCACGTGAAGACAAAAGAGAGGTTGATCCCTTATTTATAGGCGGTGACCCCGGAGCATCACGGCGCGCCTCACCCGCGCGGAGCATCGCGGCGCGTCCGGATCTACGGCCCCGATGAGCACCGCGGGGCCCCTTCACGAAAAAGAAGGTCGGCGCGCTGCCTCGCAAAGCACCACCGTGAAGCACCCATTCGAAGCACCCCGACCATTGCGGCCCCGCGAAGCTCCTGAGGCGGTAATGCTCCGCGAAGGCATTTGACGTTCGCGAGCCGCCGCGAAGCTCCAGAGGCGGTAATGCTCTGCGAACGCATTTGACATTCGCGAGCCGCCGTGAAGCTCCAGAGGCGGTAATGCTCCGCAAATGCATTTGACGTTCGCGAGCCGTCGTGACGCTCCAGAGGCGGTAATGCTCCGCGGACGACGTTGACGTTCGCGAGCACGCCGCGAAGCACCGGAGGCGGTGTGCGAGCCCTGCTTCGCGGCGCCCCTTCCCTATAAATGCTGGACTCCCCCTGAGTCCAAGGGGATGGACAATCCGACCTTTCGACTTCTCCTCTCCCGAATTGCGAAGCACTCTTTGCCCCGGGAATCATGAGCTCCGCGAGGTACTCCTACTTCGTGAGACGCCTCTTCTTTGTCTCGTTTTGAGCCCCTATTTCGAGAGGGATTCCCTTCGCAAAGCTCAAGGGCGTTCGCAAAGGAAGAGGATTCCCAAGGGAACCCGAGCAGCTGCGGAGCGTTTATGCTTCGCGAAACACCCAACCCATGCTAGTGATCCCTATGCTAAGGCAGGATCGCTACACATCGCGAAGCACACTGCTTCGCATGACCCTGCTTCGCGAGGCACCCCTTCTTCGCGAGGTAGTGCTCCGCGAACACTGTTCCACTTCGCGAAGCACCTTCCACTCACACCTATGCCCCATGCTAAGGCCAAGGCACTCCACTTCGCGAAGCACACTTCTTTGCTTAGCGATTCCTCTTCCCGTGCGACCCTCCAGGTTTGCATGATGTGATTTCAAAGTCCCATGGACAATACCACCCGTAGTGTTGCTTCGCCTAATGCTTCTTCGCATAGGCACGCTAACGGCTATTGCTTCTTCGCATAGCCACGCTAACGTGGACCCCTCGATGGTTCGTTCCACGACCCCCCTTAACCACGGCCTTACTCGTACCTTCCCTTCCCCAAGGACCAGAGGGTACCAGTTATGTAAGTCCTAGGGGTGTGGAGTGAACCCACCTCGTCCGAGCTGCAGGACTTTAAACTGTCAAGCACCACGTCCTCAACACATGACGTTAAACTGTGACCCGACCTCGTGCCCCTCACGAAGGGTCCTCCCAACTCGAACATTCTTTACACCACTCGTCTCCACGGGAATGGAATCACCCATTCACATGGGATGAGATCCTCCTTGTCGGAGTGGCGTATGTTCGTAGGAGAAGGGCGACCCTAGTTCCCCAACGGATGGCTGCACCTCTGCATCTCCGTACTTCCCCACTACAAAGGTCAGTGGAGGGCGTGATAGGGAACGAGGCACCTCCCATTGTTGGACCAAGGTCCATCTTTCCCGCGGTTTGTCGCGCCACGGGCCTCCATCCTGGAGTAAGTCACAACACCGTGGGCCGCCTAACGCGTAAGCCCCTCTTTGCTTCTCACAGACGCATCCTTCGTGACGTGATCGTCAGGTCCTTGCAAAATCTTGTTTCTCACACCGAACATGACTCACGTGGGCTTAGAGTGAGCACCGACCCTGACCCCCCACCCTTAGAGAACTACGAGGACTTTGATCCATGTCAAGGCATGGTACGTAGGAAGCCTCTATGAGGTTCAAGCCCACCCGTCACTCATTCACGTCGGGTCTCATTCCCGTCCAGCATGACGTTAAACTGCATCCGGTCCAACGGCAAGCAATTGAGACCCATCCCATTTGAACTACGAGGTCTTTGATCCATGTAAAGGCGTGGTACGTAGGAAGCCTCCATGAGGTTCAAGCCCACCCATCATCCAATTCACGTCATGTTCTACCTACATCCAGCACGACGTTAAACTGCAATTCCAGTCCAACCGCAATCCGTTGTGACTAACCTGAACTACGAGGTCTTTGATCCATGTCAAGGCATGGTACGTAGGAAGCCTTTCAGGGGTTCAATCCCACCACTCATTGGACCAAGGTCCATCTTCAAGTCGGTTCGCCGACAAAGCCACCTTGCTCGGTCATTCATTCACGACGAGTTTCACCCTCGTCCAGCATGACGTTAAACTGTATGCCCCTTTGTCCCGCATGACAATAAACTACACACTCACCTGAACTACGAGGTCTTTGATCCATGTCAAGGCGTGGTACGTAGGAAGCCTCTAAGAGGTTCAAACCCACCATCCGGTCATTCCGACCACATTCACGTTGGTTCACCCCCGTCCCGCATGACGGTAAACTGCATTCTCCAATCCGAACTACGAGGACTTTGATTCATGTCAAGGCATGGTACGTAGGAAGCCTCCCCGAGGTTCAAGCCCAACTCCCATCGGACTAAGGTCCCTCACTTATGTCGATTTGCAGACACCCACCGCCCGTCGTTTATTCACGTCAGGGTTCACTATTGTCCCGCATGACGTAAAACTGTGTTCCATCAATCCCCTGAACTACGAGGACTTTGATCCATGTCAAGGCATGGTACGTAGGAAACCTTCCCAAGGTTCAAGCCCAGCACTAGTGGACCCACGGGTCTACTTTCACGTCGGTACGCTGATGATGCTCATCGTGCCAAGGTCCACCTTCACGTCGGTTTATCGGCGTCATCCCGAACTACGCGGACTTTGATTCCCTGCCACAGGGATACGTATGAAGCCTCGTTAAGGCTCAAGCCCAACTTCACTGTCGCCCCTACGATGGTCCCATTCCACTCTCCCTCCACTCCATTCATCAACCTATCACCCATCCCGATTCTCACCCGGACCGTCTTATCCCGGTGAGACCATGTCGGTACGCTCTTCTTCACAGCCATCCATGGGCTGGCCCCGGTATCGACATCCCTTCAAGGAGGATCCCTCAATCCGATCTATCCTAGCTAATGCTCTGGTTGGGTTTATCCGTCTCCGCTAGACGTTAAACTTGCGGCATACCCTGTATTGAGCACGGGAAGCTGAGGAAAGCCTCAGATATGTGTCTATGACATATAATTCCCCGCGCTCAATGTGGGATGCCTCGGGCTTCCACACCCTCGAGAAGCCTTGTGGCCAAGGATAACAGACAGACATGCCAGGTACCCCAGCATCCAGACACGCTACTGATGCCTCAACGTGACTACTCCCCTGACTGAAGGTTGCTGGCCTGACCGGACCCTTTGGAATGTCCTGACAGAAGCAGTGTAATTAACCGGCGTCGATGGAAACATGGCATTGGGAAGAGTTTTCACGAACTACGTATTAAATCAATGAGGGAGACCCAGACTAGGTGACGAGTTCTGAGGAGTAATCCACAAGAGGAAGAACCGACATCCCATCATCCCGTTTCGATCAAGGAGAAGACGTCCCTAAACAAGGAGAGAATGTCGCCCGCCTTTGGAAAGCGGGAATGCGGGGCAACAAAGCGCCGCGCGTCCTCCTCCACGGACGGACTGGCGCGCACCCCGGCGAAAGCGTCGGAAACAGACCTCAATTAATGTGGAATTGAAAAATTATAATCGGTCCTCCATAAAGGTTGTAAATTGACACCTCATGGAAATTGTCATCATTTTTAAAATAAAAAGGGGGAGATAAGGGGTTAGATGATTGATTTTCCATTAAAATATTAAAATTACAGTATATATAAGATACTTGAGTAATAATTATACTTTTTGTAAAAGAGTTAAGTACATAACAAGAATAAAAAATGTTAAAGAAATTAAAATAGAATGTAAAAGGATTTACCCCTTGAATTATTCTCCTTGAGAACCTCCTTAATGAAATTTATTTTCATCTTTTGTTTAAACCAAAGGATCCTAGACATTGGGGAGGGGTTTGGGAATATGTTTGGGTAAAAATGGTCAGGTTACAAGGTATTTTTAATGTGATTTGAAGAGGTGGTGAGGGATGATATATAGAGTGGAGGAGAGAGGTGTTTTTTTGATTATTCAAATCATTATTTTAGTATTTTGGATCAATATAAGAAATGGTAATGATTCTTATGACTAAATAAAGTACAAAATTAATGTTATTTATAACCAATGGTACTTAAATCATCCATACATCATCTATTTTTCAATAATTCATATATTTAGCTTATACGATAGATTACCTTATCTCATTATTCATAAAAAATCAACTATTTTTGAAAAATCACAAAAAATTACCCTAATTTTTTTTAATATATTAATTAAAAAATGAACTCCATTTTATGAAAATAATTTTATAAATTTTGGAAATTTAATTAATAATTAAAATCCTCATTTACAGACAAAATCCAATTTTAAAATTATAACTAATTTTACAATACTTTGGAAAATTAACTAAGGCCTCATAAAATTATATTACAATCATAAGACATAAAAATATTAAATTACTATTCTATTTTATGAAAATAAATATTATTTTAATTAATTATAATTATTATAAAATTGATAATAAAAATTTATATTTTATAAAAATCTAAACACTTAATTTATCAGTTTCAATATCTATTTACATATACTATGATATAATTATATAATATTTTAAATTTTAAGATGCCACTATTTTATTTATACTTTTGTAGGTGAGGGTCCTATTATTTTTTCCGAATTAATATTCCTAAGGGTCACAATACTGTTCCAAAGGACATGTTACTATTTCACCGGCATGTGTTCTCTAATTTCTAGAAAAAACAACTTATTTCATTAATTTTTAATTTATAGAGTCTGTTTTGTGTTCTATATGGGATTTTATATGATTTATACCATATGAAATAATTTAGTGTGCAATATAATATATCAAAAGAATTCAATTTTTTTAAGATGATATATACTAAATAAATATTAGGGTGTTATATTCTTCCCTCATATAGAAATTTCAGCCTCGAAATTTTCATAAATGTTAACTTCTAAACAGATGAAGATCATTCTTCTCCATAACATCCTTAGGTTCCCATGTTGCTTCTTCCATTTTAAGGTCAGTCCAAAGAACCATTACTAGTCAAGTCATTAGATTTCTCAATTCTTTCTCCCTTGTGTCAAGAATCTTCATAGTCTCTTCATAGTAAGAAAAATTAGGTTACATTTCAATTTCTTCATTGGTGAGTACATGCATTGGGTCTGACATGTAATTATTTAATAATGATAAATGGAACACAACATTCACTTTGTAGAGACTTGGTTTAATTTCATATCAATTTTCAATAGATCCAATTCTTTCTAGAATTTGAAACGGTCTGATGTACCTAGGGCTCAATTTCCCATTCTTACTGAATCTTAAAACACCATTCCATTGAGATACTTTGAGGAAGACATGTTCTCCCACTTGAAATTCAAAATCATTTCTCTATCTGTCAGCAAAACACTTTTCTATACTTTGATCTTCATTAATATTTACCTAAACAGTCTTTAACTTTGCTGTTGTCTCTTCAATAAGTTCTAGACCTATAAATTTCCAATCACCAAATTCATCGCAATAAGCTGGAGTTAAACATCTCTTCCAAAATGATACTTCATATGGAACTATTTGAATACTGGAATGGAAACTATTATTCTAGGAAAATTACACCAAAGGTAAATACATTATTCCACTTAGCTTGATCGTCATGTTATAATTATCAAAAAATTTCTTAAAATACTAGAATATTCCTCTCATATTGTGTTTCTGTTTGGGGGTGATAAACAATATTCATTTAAATATCAGTATCCAAATCCATATTAAGAATCTTTTATAATTTTGATGTGAAATGGGGATCTCGATCATAAAAAATCAATAGAGGTGCACCATGAAGTCTTACAACTTTATTAATATATATTCTTAGTATGATATAGTGGGGAATCCTCCCTTATAGTGAGAAAATGTGCATATTAGGTAAGTCGATCAACAATTACCCATATTTTATCATTAAATATAGGAATCCTTGGTTGTATTGTGAAAATTACATCATTATTTCATCCCAATTGTTTATAGGTATATGTATAGGTTACATAACCCCCCTAGATGTTGTCTCTCATCCTTCACTTGTTGACATTCTAGACACCCAGACACATAGTCAGCAATTTCCCACTTTATATTATCCCACAAAAAATATTCCTTTAGATCTTTATACATCTTGGTACTACTAGGGTGTTTATAGAAATATGAGCTATCAGAATCATCTAATAGTTACCATTTTAACTCGGGTATTGATGGAACACATAACCTCTTTCCAAATTTCATAATTCCATCCTTATACATGATGTCTTCCAATCTTCCAACTTTATCGAATTTAATTTTCTTCTGAAAATTTTCATCATAAAATTAATAGATTGTTTATCTTCTCTAGTACATATGTTTTAACAAGCATTTGAAAAACTATTGATATTTCCCCTTCCTCCACAATACCCATATCCATATTTTTTAAATCAATGATTATAGAATCATTCTCAATCCTCATTTGGGTAAGTGGTCCATGATCATTCATACTTAATGAAAAAGACACCTTATTTTCTTTTCCTAGATGGTAGTGTATTGAGAAATCATAACATTTGATTAACTTGAGACATCTCCTCTACTTTATGTTTAGTTTTTTCTAGGTATAGTTATATTTAAAACTATTTTGATATGTATATATGTGAAATCATTCACCATAGATATAGTGTATCTATATCTTCATAGCAAGGATTACGACTGCTAACTCAAGATCATGAGTTGGATAATTTTGTTAATTAGTCTTCAAATACCATGACACATAAGAGATAACATTATCTCTTTTCATAACGACATAGCCTAGTCCATTATTTTGATACATCACTATATATCACAAACCCATCATTTTCTAATAGAAGAGTCAAAATTAAATAATTGAAAAATATTCTAATATATTCTTCAAAAAAATTCTATACATTTTTTTGTCCATACGTACTTAACCACTTTACATGTGATCTTGGTTAACAAGTTTTCCAATCGGGAATAATTATGAACAAAAAATTGATTATAGTCTTCCAAACCAATGAAACTACATACCTTAGTTACGTTCATTAGTATATAAAATTATTGGATTTCCTTTTCCTTTGATAGATAAACTAAAATTCCATCCATAATGAAAATATGGCAATGAAAAGAAACTATTTGAAGTCATAATTTCAACTTTCTAAACATACCATAATACTCTTTTCGTAAAATAGTCTTCAGAACAATCCATAGTTGGTTGTCATGGCCCTAATATATTTTGAATAATATGAAGATATCATCAATAAATACTACAAAACAATTATCAAGATATTCCTTGAATACTCTCTTCATTAGATCTATGAAAATCGAGGGTGCATTAGTCCGTCCAAATGGTATTAACGTAAACTTTTAATGTCCATACCTAGTTTTAAATTCAATCTTAGTAATATCTTACATCCTCACAAAAAATTGATGAAATCTAGGATGAAGGTATATATTCAAAAATTATTTAACTCCATGGAGTTTATAAAATAAATCATTAATTTGAGTAAGATGAAACTTGTTCTTTATTTTAATAGCATTGATTTCTATATAGTCAATCTGTATCCTCAAGGATCTATATTTCTTCATAACAAAGAGAAAAAGGTCTCCCCAGGGAGAAAATATAGATAAACTATATCCCTCATTACTCAAATCCTCTTATTATTTCTTTAGCTCTACTAATTCCATACTTTAGATTCTAAAAGGAGTATTTGTTATTGGTCTTGAATCAGATATTTGATCAATGGTAATGCATCTTCACTCTCTGGGGGGGGTGTACATGTACTTCCTCAGGAAATACACCAATGAATTCCTTTACAATTGGTAAATTCTAAATTTGTAGATGACTTTCCTAATACCTAGATTTTGATTTCTATTCCTCCCAATTAATTTCATCCAGTAGATATATTGGGGGTGGATCTAGATAAGAATCATATCATGAAGTTTCTTCTTTAATGATAAGGGATTCTACATCTTATAAATAAATTGAAATTTCCTTTCTATTATAATAAATTGTCACATCATATTTTGAATTCCAGCCCATAACAAGGATTATATCAAAGTTATCCATGGGTATGATGATAAGTTCAGTAACTAAATAAAATTTATATTTCATAATGGGGACTAACTAACACAATTTTATTGAAAAGAGATTTACTTTATGAGTATTTACTGATAACTCAATTGTTAAATTAAAATGGAAATTTATAATTTTCTTGAAAACATGGTAGATATAAAACAATGTGATCATATAGAATCAAATAAAGAGTTGTCAAGATTTTAAGATAGAATTAATGTACCTACCACCACATTATTGGGTACTAATAATTTAGTTGTGGTGATCACAAAATCTTAGCCATATCCCCTTGGCCTCCTTTGTGGTAGATTCCCATGACACATGAGAAAATGATTTGAATAATGCCCCAATTAATTACTGTTGTAGAATTGGACATCGTTGATTTGCTACTTCCTCTTAAAAGCTTTAGAATAATGAACCATTTATCTACACTTATAGTAAACTCCCATGCCATTAAATAATTTCCCAGGATGATTATTTCCACAATTTTTACATAATGGAAATTTCTTCATTCCCTTATTCTTCTTTGATGCATCACCCTTTCCATGGTTATAAGAAGAGCTATTATTATCTTGGTTTTCCTTGAGAATATAAGTTCTAGAAAATATATTCTCCATTTTAATAGAAAATAATACTATATCATCACATAAATAAAATGTTTCAGAAGACAGTTCCCATTGGAGATATGGTTTAAGACCCTCAAATAAATGACTGATCTTGTCTTATGAACCATGTATCAAATATATTGCATACCTAGATAGTATTGAGAAGGTGGACTCATATTCCGCAACACTCTCTTCTCCCATTACCTTTAATCTAAGAATGTTTATCTTCATTTCAGTTCATTGATCAAGAGGGAAGTATTTTTAGAAGAATGTTTATTTAAATTTTATTATTCCATTTCTTCTATTTATTCTTCCTCTATAGTATTTTGGATCAAAGACCTCTATTGATCATCATCTTCCTTGAGGAAAAATACTTTCATTACCACCATTGCATTTTCATTGCTTCCCAATGCTAGAAATATATTTTCAAGGGATTCGATCCACTACCCAACTACCAGTGGATTAATAGTACCACTAAAAGAGGAGGGCTTATTTATCATGAAACGATCCAACAAAGTTGTAGTATTCTTATTATTTATAACCCAAGTATGTTTTTCGAATATGGTCATGATCTACTCAGCTTCAACACTAATAGTATTGACTTTCATAGTGGGGAAATCTCTACATTATCTACAATTATTGATTCCTTTCATTTCATTGGGAACCATTTCTAAACAATTTCATATATTAAAATAGGTTATGAATCACAATTCATGATTTTAAACTAATAAAAACACTTAACATAAGTTGCAAATTTATATATAGCCACTTTCATAATTGTAAACATGGTTTCTTTGGGGAAATATTTTATATTGAAATACTTCATAAAGAGTTGTGAAGTGAATTTAAATTATCCAAAGAATATCCCCTTGGTGTGTTAAACCAGGTGCATAGTAAGGCATGTTGGTTTGTACCAGGTTACGCCGAGTTAGGCCCGACACACCTTGTCATAGATGTTACCCCTAGGTACATATATGCAAGAACTATATCCACATGTAGTATCTAAAAATGGCTATATTTATAGGAAAACCTACATAATCTCCACCTTACCAAAATTATACTATATTATTATATGCTTATCCTCAAAATTCTATCTTAGGGTTATCTTTCAAAACTAGGTTTGCAAAATCTATTTTTAAGGTTTCTACTAAAATTACTCTCATACCAACTATATAAACCCTGAACCCAATTGGAGAGAGTCAGTGGACATTTAATTACAATGACATAGATATAAGAGATAACATCACCAAGGATAAATAAATTTAGTAGTCTTGAAGAAACTATAAATAAACACGGTTCCCTTATTACTTTGGTAATTAAATATAAGGTATTAAAAAAGAAAATAAACTGCTTTTTCGATACATCTTCAAAGGATTCATCATTAGAACCTGAGGAAAGAAAACACATTAAAGTGGTGAAATAAAATTCTCAGTAAGGGTGAAACTAATGAATAATAACTGAAAGAAGGTCAAGAAGGCATAATGACATGGTAAATAACTAAAAAAACATGCCATCCATAAACTAAGAATGAAAAATGAGACCATAGGTTTTTTTCACCGTGAAAAACACATGGAAAGTAATAACTAATTATTGAATGAATTAAATACTTATTTAGTTTATTTCACATATTTTACAAATAAACCATAATACCATCAAGATGGTTTAAGTATATGGGATGAAACCCATATGATTCTACTTGGAAACAAACAAAAGGCGTTTGTTGTCAACTATTTTTTCTCGTGAGACCTACCAATGCATTGAGGGGATATAATGAGCCCCAACCACAACTAAAATTCCAAATAACTCTACTTATATAGATTTAATTAATGAAAAATATGACTTACAAAAATATCTGTACTGAGAGGAGGATACAAATTTATTAATTTTTAACCATTCAAATAAATCCCCATATATAAAAATGATATACGGTTTAGACGATAATTGTATCCATGATACATGATAATATGGATATTAAAGAGGAATATAATTTAAAATGAAAAATTATCTCCAATTAGTAGTATAAAAACCATATAAAAATGGTTAGTTAAAAAATACAATGTTTGTTTCAATGAAATTGAAATTGAAACGAAGTCCCACACCTTATGTACGAATATGTTCTGTAATTGATCTTAAGTACCTTGATAGTCCTATTAAATCCATTAATTAATTAATTCATAACCATTTAAACATTTAATTTATTTTTTATAATCTTATTATGTTCATTTAATGCCTTTTTTATGAGTTGAGTGATATGATTTAATCGTTCTGGAGTGCTGATTTCCTTGGTTTTCATGATCGATTTACTTGTATACTTGTATGGAAAATCGTGTAAAATGAGGATAGTTATCTAGAATTGAAATTATATGTTACTAATTAACTTTTAAAATAATAAATTCTAATATAATTCTTTCATATATAAGGTAAGAGGATGAATCATTAGATAAATCATTAGAGATAATCATTTAGATTATTCAACATTTTTTCGATCATCACAAACTAGTTTTGTCTTATTAAATAATATTAAGTATATCTATAGGTTAAACAATATCAAATAAGTGGTAATACATATATTATATTATATCATAACATAAAAATAGTTTTATGACAAGTCTTGAAGGAATAATTGAATAATGAAAGTTCCTCATCCACTAAGGTGGTAAATCAACACCTTATGTAGGTTGTTTTAATTTTTAGAATAAAATTTGGAAGAGAAGTGGTTTGATGATAAATTTTACATAAAAATAATAAAATCCCTATATATATAAGATATTATAGCTATAATTAAACTTTGGATAGAATATGTAAGCATTGAATATGAAGAAAATAAATTAAAAAAATTAAAAGGTAATGAAAAACGATTTACCTCTTCCATTTCCCCCCAGGATAACCTCTTTAATGAAATTGACTTTGGCATTTTATTGAGACCAAGGTAACATCAGTGTTAGGGAGGGGTTTGGGAAGAGTATTGTGAAGAAATTCGAAAATATTATAGCTTTTGCAATGTGAGGAGAAGAGGTGGAGAGAGGTGTCATTTATAGTGGATCCGGGGGGTGTTTTTTGATTAATCTAATCATTATAATATTATTTTGGTTTAATACAAGAAATAGTGACAATTATTGTGACTCAATAAAGCAACTAGTTCATTTTTTTTCTAATTTATGTTTCTCACATTATCCATACATCATCTAAGACTCAATAATTCATGTATATATCTTATACTATAAATTACATTATTTCACTATTCACAAAAAAATTCAACTATTTCAGAAAAATCACAATAATTCACCCAAACAATTTTCTAAAGATTAAAATTAAAAAATGAACTCCATTTTATTAAAATGTATTTCTAAATATGTGAAATTTAGTTTTAAATTAAAATCATCATTTACTTAAAAAAATACAATTTTAAAATTTTAATTTATTTTATAACACTTTTTAAAATTAAATAAGGTAAAATAAAACAATATTATAATCATAAGACATAAAAATGTTAATTTATTATTATACATTATGAAAATAATTTTTTGTTTAAATCATTATATTAATTTTAAAATTATAAATAAACCTTTATGTCTTATAATAATACCTACACATAATTTACCATTTTAAATATATTTATTTACTAATACTGTGATATAATTAAATAATATTTTAACTTATAAGATCCCTAAATTTAATTTATACTTTCATATGTGAGGATACTATTCTATTGTCGAGATTACTATTCCCAATGTTCATATTACTATTCCAAAGGTCATGTTTTTATTTCATTAGTATATGTTCTTTAATTTCTAGAAAAAACCTCTGATTTCATTATTTCTTAATTTATAGAGTTTTTATGGTCTTCTATTTGACATTTTATATTATTTATAGAATATAAAATAATTTTGTGTACAATGTAAGATATCGAACGAATTGAATTTATTTAATAGGATACATAACGTAAAATCTTGGGGTGTTTTATTATAACTCCATCAAACACAACTATTCCCCTAAATAGTAGTAATCAAAAAGATATTTACTTGGGATTTCCACCTCAACTATTTGATCCGGCCTTCCCATGTTTTATAACACATTATTATCAACTCATAAATTATTTTTTTTCTAAAAATAAATTCTTATAGCATTATAACCAGTATTAATTTTTTTTAATTTTCTTCATACTTTTTCATTAGGTACCCAAGGGTTACATGATCAGAGAAAATAGTCACCTTAATACTAGGAACATATGATATAAATTTATATATTTAAAAAACAACTTCTAAAAAATCCTTTTCAGTGGATGTATAATGGTTTTCAACTAAATCCAATGATTGTGAAGAATATGATAAGATGTGATATAATCATTCAACTATTTGAGTCAAAACTACTCCATTATCTTGGTTTGAAGCATCACATATAAGCTAAAATGGATTTATAAAGTTTGGTTTTTTCATGAATGTTGGTGTTGTTAATGTACAATTTAGATCATAAAATGTTCTCTTTAAATCAGCATCAAAACAAAATTTAGCATCTTTTAAAATTAATATGAAAAGTGAGAATGTAATATTACTGAACCCTCTGATGAATCTTCTATATAACCCATATTGTCCTAAAAATTATCAATTATGTTTCACACTTATTGAGTAAGCTAATGCATTAATAATTTTAGTTTTAGACTTATCAAACTCAATCACTTTTTGTGGAACTACACATCGAAACACTATACCTATTTCAACAATGAAATGGAACTTCCCATATTTAAAAAAAAAATTCAATTGAAATGGTCAATAAATTTTCATTATTTTCCAATATATTATCAATTTAATATCCAAAAACAATTAATTCATTCAAAAAACATATAGTAAGTCCAAAATAAGTTCAATGAAAATTATTATCATGCATCTTTTAAATATACCTGGTGTATTGCATAATAAAAATGACATTCTTTTGTAATAAATACTTCAATAAGGACATTTGAAATTTGTATTTCTTAATATTATAATATTTTTCTATTTATATATATTTTTTTGGTCGTTTTAAAACCATTCTAAAAGGTTTGTGTATCCATAATTTTAATCAACTTGGTCTATAGGTACACATATTGAATACTTTCTCCAAAACATAGGCTAATGATGTTTCCTATGGACATGGTTTTGGAATATCATGTAAATGGATCTATATAAGAGGCATATAACCACTATTTTTCAAAATTTTGATTATAATTTATGACTATGAACATAGTTCGAAAACATTGTGGTTTTATAATAACTCTTAACACTATGGATATAGGTTTTAATAATAATTTTTTAAAAAAGTAATTGTAATAATAATAACAGAAATAAATAAATTTTAATTGTTTTAAAAAACGAACAAATAATATATAAGCTAAAATTATAATTTTATATCAATAAGTGATAAATGTTCATGTGGATAATTATCACTATATGTAACCAAGAGGTTATACATTTGATTCCTACCAACATTTATTTTTATTAAACATAAAATATTGATTCAAACATTAAGGCAATATATTCCCAATTTAATTCCACTATACCTATTACAACATTTTTCACACTATGATGATAAGTTTCATATTATGACTATGGAGATAGAAACCATGGTTTCTAAAAATGTGTCCACTTCTAATTATGATGGGTTTAAAGGCTATTTCTATAGTTTTAAACTATGAAACTAGACTATCTTTATAGTTGTGTCACTTTTCCTCAGGTCTAATGAGAACATGAAAGTATCCCAAAAATCTATCTTGAAAAGTCAAATGGGTTTTATCTATAAATATTTTTTTATCATATTTCAACAAATGAATTGGGAAAATGATATTTTTAGTGACTTTGTTCAATTTCTTATATACTATATAGTATCTATAACTACTTTAGAATCTTATAAGAATGAGTTTATTTTTATCAATCCTCACAACGTCCAATCTTATTTTATTGGGTACTATGTGAATAGTACTGACACATTATGAGTTTGAAAGGGGGAAATAATAGTTATGTTTAAAAAAAATTCAATATATTTATCTACTAAATTCATCATAGTTGGGTTGATTCTCTTTTTTTGTATAAATTGGTTTTTTATATCCCAACAACAAAAGTATATCCATGTATATTTTAGGAAGTTTAAAATAGATATCTCTGAAATAACATCCAATAACATACATTTTTTACTTAAAAAGGTCATTGATTTTTGTTCTTTGTTAGGAGATGTGTTTCTAGAAAATATAATTGATATATTTTTCCTTTAATTAGAAATTATGAATTTAAATTTGTGTGAAAAGTATTTTACTCCATATTTGGGGTAAATACTAATGGTGAACTATTATTTGGTCAACTTACATAAAAAATATATATCTCTATATAAACTTTTAAATTTTAGCTCCTTATCAATGAGTAAACAATAGAAATTATAAAAAAAATTAGAATCCAACTCATCTTTAAATGGATTCCTTGGGTTTTCATTTTTAAATCAAATTTATTTAATAGAAGTTTCAAATATTAGTTGATTAACTAACAATAAAATTTCTTTTAAATATTATATTCTTCAAATGTATTAGGCTCATTAAAGTGTGAAAGTGTGAATGAGGAATGATTTTCTTATTGATACTTAATTTAATCAAAACCATTATAGTGGATAGTATTCCCAAAAAAATCTATTGAAAGAGTTCCATCATGTAAATTTATGATTATATTGTATATTTTCAAGAATTTTAATCCCAAGATATTAGGTAATTAAGTCAGTGTAATATCCAATTCTATGTATAACACGTCCAACGTGGCTGAGAAGACTTAATTATGTACTCTAACCAGAACATCTTTCAAAACTAATGATAGTAGTATAGTTGACCTATTAGAAAGTTAAGGAACCCCTCGTTTTTAGCTATCTCATCTACAATGATATAAAAATTAATGATTAATGACATTTATAGAGGATCCATGATCAAATGATTCATATTTAAAATTTAAATATACAATTTTTTAGGGGATATAAAATTTTCTTGGGATATTAATATTTCAATATTAGTTGTGGTCTAATAAATATTGAATCAATTTTCCCTATTATTACACTCTCCTTCCATTCATGTATACTTGTTTTTTCTATATAATTCCTTAAAGAACATAATATAACTTGGAATTTATTTAAGATCATCAAGTAGAGGCATGAGTATTTTCTCTTTTGGGAAGGTATTTAGAATTTAATTTTTTATATCATCCGCATGTGTCCTATTTTATTGTATATTAATTAAGGGTAAGGGAATCAGAAAGCTTTTATTATCTAAATGTTTTTTTTCAAAGTGGTTTAATATATTTTTACCCTTTTCAATATCATTTTATTCTTCATATTATTATTTTTCCTCGGGGTTTTTAATATTTTTTTTATGATTAATTTTCTTCCACATTCTATGTGTTGTTTTATATTATCATGAAAATATATATCGAAATATGCTTAATCTATTTTCAACACTTGTTTTCATCCATGATCACATTATATTTTGGGTTTTGAATTAGTGGAAAAGATAATTTTTTTGGATCAATGGTCATTATTTCCTTAAATAATCCAAGATGATTCCATAATTCATTTACCTCATTTATCAACACCTCATCCAATGAAAATTTATTGTTCTACACTTGTGGATGTGAACTAGTTGATGAGTGGTGAAATAGTTTCTTTAGTTTTATGGGTAATGGTTATAAACCATATGGATTTCAAGGATACTTGTATTGTTTTTTGAATGGTGGTGGTTATTTATATTATTTATGAAAGGTTGGTTTGGATTGACTTGTGTGATTAAAAATATATAATAGACATTTTAGGTGATGATCCATCATTGATTTTACTTTTGAAATTGCTTGTGCTGATAGGATGATACAAAACATTCAGTTCCTTACACATTAGCATATTACTATGTATAATGGTTTGGAGAACAACATAGACCACATTCCATTACTGGTGAATTTTGTTTACCTGAATTCTTAATATCCATTTATGAAATAAGAGTGGTTAGTTCTTCATGTTTTTACTCTAAAAAAGGTGACTTAGATGATCTTGCCTCATATGATGATATGGTGTTATACCTATTGTACCATATTCTTATTAATAGAAAGTCATCTTATCTATCAATAACCTAGATTCTACTAGTGAATTTTTAATTAGAGATTATCCTGATGATTTATTTAGTAGATAAATATCACAACCTTTCATTGATTGATTGAATAAATTTATAAAATTGTTCTGCTCCATGTATTGGTGGGAGTAATTAGAAATAAACTTCATAAATCTTTCCTAGTACTCATAAAATGTTTTACTAAATTCATAACTTTGTAATATGTTTAATTTTTTATGGAAATAATTGTGGAATTTGGGAAGAACCATAATATAAGTCTCATTTTCCAGGTCATACCAATCATCTAACATCACATGCTATAGACTATACAACCTTTCATTATATACTCAATAAAAAGAGGATGAAAATGATCTAAATTTAACTTGTTCTTTGACTACTACTCTAGGATTAAATATTGAACATACTAAGGTGAATTACATGATATTATTGTTGTGGTTTCACCTAAAATACCATAAAATAAAATAGAAAATTGTATTAGACAAATAATTAATTCAATATTAGTTTTAAAAGTTTATATGATTATTTTATTATTCTCATTAATAATGTGGGGTGAACAGTTGTCTCTTAGGGTTGGTTATGGATGATATTAAATTCTAATAGACTTATAGTGAATATTTGAGTTTCATGTGTTTTTATAAGGAAATCTATTCAAAAACTTTGTTGAATATATTCAATGATTCTTATGTCACTATGTTTTGTTATAAAATAAATCTAAACCATTAGATCAAGAGGAAAAAATCATCTATATTTGACTGGGTAATACAATCAGTTATCTATAATTTTGAAACCACATATCGAGTAAATCCACCAAGATTTTACCCACATATCTTAGGGTGGTAAAAAAAACATTTATTACAATTTTTTATAATGTAGTACAAAGGGGAGTATAGGTAGTATCCAAGGAGGGGTGTGAAATTTAGTTGTCAAGATTTATATGAAAATGGTTTTTAGTGAATTTGGATTATGGTAATTTGTAGAAAAATTTATACATGAGACATATATCTACATTATGATAGATGGTCGATTCCAAGTTTGGATTACCAATTTCAATAACATCCTCATCTTAAAAATATTTCACTATTATTCTTATCAATTATTAAATTAAAGAAACAAAAATCATTTCATAATTCACTCTATGTTGAGGAATATTGTATGGTTTAACTAATATTAATCATCATTGATCAAACCTCTTCTCTATGTGTGTGTAAAATATAAAATTATTCCATTACAATAAACAACCAATAAATCACTTAGGAAAATCCCAATTAGGCAATGTTTCACCTAAGTAGTTAAAAGATAATTCACTATCTACCAAATATGTATCAATTATCACTATATATTCACCAATAAGCAACTAATATTACATTGTCACGACTCGTCCTCATGGCCAGTGTTGTGACTACCCCAAGCCCGTCTTCCATAGGCCAGGGGCTGGCGACTAGCACCAAAGGCGTAAATCTCAATAACTGGGAAGGCATTGCCTTTATAATAGTAAACTAAACACCATAGAGTACAAGCGAAAGTAGTACACTAAGTAAAAAAGTAAGTGATGAAGAGTAAGTGGGCCAGAATACAAACCCAACTGAAAGTAGAGCTACAACTGAACGAAAGTACAACAGAAAAGACAAACAGCAGGAAGAATAGAAGCAGCTCCTGGGTCGTCCACCTTGGATCCTACCTGAAAGGTAGGTACAGATAGCACAGCTCCTGGATCATCCACTACGGATCCTACCTGAAGGATAGGTACAAATAACCTCCTCAAAGCTCTCGCCCATCGACCTCCTCCGAGTATCGTCTCATCATGAAGTCCACCTCCGTATACTGACTCGTCGTGAGGTCCAACTCCGGGTACCGTCTAGTCCTCGAACACTCGGCCTCTGTAAGCGCTGCCTGTCATCTGCAACCAACACAACAAGGTCCAGGAAAATCCCATGCAGGGGTGAGTATACGATACTCAGTAGGGACCCCGAGACCCTCAGGGTCTCACTAAATCCAACAAGGATAACCGCAAAGAAGTATCTTCACAGATAACCCTTACTTAGGTATAAGCCCATACTTATACCTAAGTTATCAAGTAGCCCATCTCAATCATGAGGAAACACAAAGTTTATAAAATCAACGAATAACCACTACCTGGGTATATGCCCATACATATACCTAAGTTATGAAGTGACCCATCTCAATCATTAGGTAAACACAATGGTCATAGACTCAGCTCAAACCAGGATTTTCATTATCGAAACCGTAACTACTGAAGAGCCCCGTCTCTGAAGAGTACAGTGATCCTGTCACGACTCTGAGGTACTGCTCACTAACCTAAGACTGCTGAGGTACTCCTCCTATCGAGTACCGCGAGTCAGCCACCCAAACACAGTAGTGCTTCCCGTCGGGGTTTTCCACCCAAACATAGTAGTGCATCCCCCCTAATAGCCTGCAGAGGTACTTCTCCTATCATGTACCGCGGGTCTGCTGCTTGCTACCAGGCGCTCCGTCCGCCGTGGTCTGCACCCAAACACAGTAGTGCTCCTTCCACTCGGCCAATCGACTCACTCCAAGTCGATTCGGTCAAACAGTCGTCAGGTCTCAGTCGGCTACATGGTCTCTGTACTCCGTACGCTCGTCTCCAGGAGGGTCCGCTCCACGAGCTACAGGTCGATACTCCATGTATCACAAAGTCCCATGAAAATTATCTCAAAGCACCGCCTTGTCATAGTGGTCTCAATGCAACAGACGACGCGTCAATCAGATGCCCAGTCTGTGAGTTATTAGCCTTCTTGTTCCAGGGGCCCGGTTGGTTTCGTGTGTGAACCAACCCAACCATATCCAAACTGTACCCCGAAATATCTTAGGGTATACTCATAGGGAACGTTTCTCAACTTGATCACCAACACCGCTAATGGTTCGTCAAATGGACATCTGGTTTGAAAGTTATCAGCTTTTCCGTTCGAGGGGCCCGGTTGGATTACGGGTTCAATCCAACCCGGACACTATCTAACTGTGTGAAAATCTTAGGAAAATTATTCCAAATGTTCCATCTCATCAAGAGGAACCCAACAAAGTCAACGGAACGTCAATCGGACGTCCGGAGCTCAAGTTATAAGCATTTCCACTCAGAGGGCCCGGTTGGTTTCGTGCTCGAACCAACCCGGCCGTACCCAAATTTCTCTGAAACCTTGAGTGTAATATACCAAAACGACCGCCATGATCCATGGATCGCATCGCAACTGACGGTGCATAGATCAGAGGTCTATATCCCATGTTATTTGCTTTTGAACAGATCTGTCCGAAAGTAGGGGGTTCGAGCCCGGTCCAACCCGGCCCGATACCCCCCACCCCGGGTCGGCCCATTAGAGCGCGGCCCGGCCCAGGGGGCGTGGCCGGGCCCGGGGGGTGTGGCCCGTCCGGGGGGAGCGGTCTGGCTCGGGGGGCGTGGCCCGGCCCAGGGGGCGCGGCCCGGCCCCGGGGGTGCGGCTCGGCCCGGCCTGGGGGCGGCCCGGCCTGACCAGGAAGGCCCGGCCTGGCGCGGGCTCGCGGCCCGCGTGGCTAGCTCATCTATGCCTAGCTGAGCAGAAGGGGGGGCGCTGCCCCCCTGTTTGAGAAACCGCAGCCACCCACGTGCGGACCACTCTTCCTTCCGACAAGGGGTTACGACTCCTGGTCTCCCACTGGTCTCGCGCGGCCGCGGAACCAGATGCCTACCACCGTGGCTTCAGCCATGGCGGTCCCTTCTAGCGGCTCGCCGGGCGCCGCCGCCTCCTGGCGGCCGGCCGGTTCCGGCCGCCGCCTCTGGACTCCGGCACCACCATGCCAGCGGGGTGCGCCGGCAGGGTCTTCCGCAGACCACGGGACGCGCTCTGGTGGTCCGTTTTGCTTTCCGTCTTCGCCAATGGTCCTTCCGGGATCCAACCTTCACTGCGGAGGATTCAAGTTGAATTTGTGGCCTCGTTTTTCATCGCCCGTCATTCTGCGCACAACGATCAACCAGCGGAGTCTTCGAATCGCCTCCGCGGCCCTGACTCTGGCCTCGGTTTTTTTCGGCCTCAACGGCACGGCGCGATGGCGCCGCGCTTCTTCGTCGCGTTATTTCTTGTTTCCGTGTGCTTTCGTTGCACCGCGCCACCTTTGTTCGAGTCGTAACGAACAAAACAACAAAGGGGGAGGAGAGTCGGTCGTGTACGTGCGGTCCGACCTCCTCTTGATAAGTTGATAACAAGCAGCCCAAAAATAAAGATAAAGAATGACAAAGGATATTTCACGAACAAAAAGTAATCAACCCCTACCTTTGATTCAATGGGGCGCGTGTTCGTCGTGGGGAAAGATGATGATGTCTCTCACCGCATGATTCCACTTCCGAGTTCGTGCGTCGGTGCGTTGATGACAAGGAGGGAGGAAGGAGGGTCGTCGGAGAAGCACTAAGTCAGAAAGGGGGGGCTCCGAGGAAGAAGGCCGAAGAAGGTCGGGGAAGAAGCGTCGCTGGAATTCTTCGCGTTCTTCGCTGGAGTAAGAAGTTCTCTCAAGCTCTCCACCAAAAGGCGCAAGAACGTGCCAAAATCATAGAATATAAACTATTATTCTTGGTGGAGGGAATTAATTAAGTGGGCCCTAGTTAATTATGTTCATGATGGTTGGCACAATTCAAAATTAAAATAGTGGAGAGGCTCCGCCAAATTAATTTCCCGAGTGGATGACATAATTAATTTGGGGAGTTTCGAGGGGGTTTAGGGGCCCGGGTGGTCCCCACCTAATTAACAAGGAGAGGGTCAAGGAGTTTCCTCCCATTAAATGGGGGGGTTGAGGAGGTTTTATTTTCCACCATTAAGAGTGGAGTTAGAGTCCAAGAGGCTCTCCCTCATTAATGGGGGAGTGTTGAGAGATTTCCTTCCCTCCCATTAAATGGGGGGTTAAGCCCCGTGTGGACCCCATGTCATAACCTCTCGTGGGAGGTTATGATGCTCGGGTGGTCCCCACCCTAATTATCCTCCCATGGGAGGTTAGGGTGTGGCGGTCCCACCACCAACTCCCATGTGGAGCTTTTAACCAACATTATCCACATGTCGTGGGTTCAACAAAGATAAAATAAGTTGTCACTTATTTTATTTTATTAATCCATGTGAAACCCAAAAACCAACTCTCAAACCCGATCATCTGCCGTCGAGGTGAAAGTCCTCTTAAGCGAAACCTGGTGTTGCGAGTTCAATGGAGCCCTTAGATTTCAATTCTGAGCACCCGTTCAAAAGTTAGAAAAACCCGCTCATTCGTTCACTGAACGTACCCGAGCTAAACTTCGGAAATTGATTCCGGGTACACTGGGCCTCAGAATCAGGTTCCGTCAGAAACTGCGTTCTTGTAAAATCCTAAAGAAAATTAAGAAAAAAAATTTCCTTGAATTTTACGGGTCTTTACATTACTCCCACCTTAGGGCTTTACATCCCCATAAATCTTTAACACAAACTAGGGATACAAAAGTGGTACTGAGCACGCATCTGAGCATTCCTCTCCCATGTTCTCTTCTGGAGGTTCCTGTACTGCCAACGAAAGCACACAAGAGGAATCGACCATCCCCGTAGGACATGCTCATGTCGATCCTCAACCTCTACTGGAACCCCACAAAAGTCACCCCATCGCCAATGTCCAGCTCCCTATGGTCGATGATATGCGTCGGGTCGTGCTCGTATCTCATCAGCTGAGATACGTGGAATTCATCGTGCACCTTGTGCAACTGGGATGGATGGGTCAAATGGTAACCCACATCGCCTACCCTGCTGAGGACCTGAAAAGGTCCACTGAACCTCGGAGATAACTTGCTCCCTTGGCCACATCTCCGTAAACCTCGTCGAGGTGAGACCCGTTTAAGGACATGATCACCATCCTCGAACTCTAAAGGCCTCCACTTCCTGATTAGAACTGAAACTCAAAACTCTTGCTATCGTTAGGGTAAGGTTGTCTGACTCAAGAGTGATCGACCGCACCCTCCTATGTATGAGTTCATCCTGTGCTGCCTGGGGTTTCCTTTTCACCGACCAAGGAAAACCCATCCCGACGTTGTAGTTAGACCACAACCTTTTTGCCTAATACAGTCAAATCTGATCATGAACTGTGAATCCAATCCATACCGAGACCAACGTCGTAAGGCCTCGACTCTTCCACGAAGAGATTCCAACCGAAACTCTCGCCTCGAGGGTCAGACCAAACTGTCGGCATATGTGTGATTATCGAGTCTCCTCCCAAGGTATCTCCAGACGTGAGGGTCAAGTCTACGGCTTACTGGAAACTCTAGATCTGGGACAAGATTCGTGGAAGGAAGGAATGATTCATATCTACATCTGTTACTACGGCAGCTAGTAGTGGACACAGACTGTCGCTTGAATCATTTCAAGAGCCATTGGGTCACACTCCTTGACTGCATGCAGCCGCACTCTTCCCCTTCCCTCTAGGTCCCTGAGCCTGGTGGGGAAAACTAAGGCGGGTGGTTGTAGCATGTCAAAATGTACACCACCTCATGCTTCTCTCCTAGCTCTGCCTCCACGTCTTCTGCTTTGCAGACTCATCTCTCCTTAAAGATTCCTCTCTTTGAAACATTTAACATGCATGAGTCTCTAATAATGGCGCCAGTTTCCTGTTGCTTACTGCATTGTGAAGTCTCCATCCGCTCCTAGATGATTTGCACCTTCTTTGCCTACGATCTGTAAGAGCTGCTAAGATTTCTCCTTTTCCGAAAAGAGAATCTCGGTCTCATCCCCAAGATGAACCACACCCATTTCCTAATACAGTCAATACTGACATGAATGATGCATTCATGCCATGGATGATGTCGTAAAGCCTCGACGTTACTACCAAGAGATCCAACCGTCACTCTCGCCTCCAAGGGTCGAGTCACACTGTCGACATCAGTGTGAGGTCACTGGGTCTCCTCCAGTAGAAATATCAAAAGTGAGGGTCAAGTCAATAGTTTTAATCGGGACCTCTCAGTATCAACCGAACAAAAGGACAGGAATGAAAACATCACAAAGATAAGTGTCTTTTTTTTGTTACTGCAGCTCATAGTACAAAGACACAAATACAACAGCAGCATGGAACTAGAAGTACTACGAACAAAATTAATCCACCAGTTCTGCTCCTGTCCACCTGCTTCCAGAGCTCTACTGCCTTGTCCACTGCTCGGCTATTGCTCAAGCACCCGCTGCTACTTCTGCCTCGGTGGCTCCTCCAATGCCTTCGGATCAACTGTGCGGGGGGTCGGACAGTCACGTGCCAGGTGACCCTTCCTGCTGCATTCCTAACATTTCCTGCTCCTCATATAGCTGGCCTGGTTTCTCTTGGACCTCTGCATCATCTGTCTACTGCCCACAGATGACTCGGCTACTGATCGAAAATTCTGTGGCAAAGGCAGCAGCTCCTGAACACGCACAGGGTGTAGAGTCACGGGTATGAACTCCACCCTGAAGAAGGTCTCAAAGTCATCCCAAGTGAAGGTCATCCCATCGCAAAACTGGAACAAGTGGCTCCACCACCTGCCTACTGCTGCCTGAAGGAGGCTGGCAGCAAAGATCACCATGAAGTCTGCTGGTGTACCCACTATCCTGAAAAATCTCACCACAGCCTCCAGCCAATCCTCAGCCGCCTGTAGGTCCGTCTCTCCTCGGAACCTGGGTGGCCTCTGGTGCTGGAACTCGTGCAGCGTGCTCAAGCGACATGCACTCTCTGATGCTAGGGATGGTGGCATCGGTGACCCAACATATGGTAGTACCACTGGTGCCTCAACTTTAAGAGGGACCTATACTGAAGGCTCGTCGCTCGGCAGGCTGTCAGTATGTACATCCCTCTGGGCTCCAGCTGGTCGTCTGTGGGAAGACATCCTGAAAGAAACATACGTGACACAGTCGAACGATTATACCTGGTGAGCTGACCCAGTTTGAGTTGTTTTAAGGGAAAACCTTTTAAAACACACACGCAAATAGTGTTTTCGTGCACAAAGTCGGAAATCAGTTTTCATTTTCCCGATGTATGGATACGTCGGCTTCCCGCACCAACACTGGACTCCCGGAACTGAAAACCACACTTGGTACCCTTAACACTATTTCTTCATAGAAAGAAAATATCAGAGTTATAATTTCTGCGGTAGAACCGACTCCTCTGATACCAATTTTTTACGACCCATCCTCGGGGGTTGTGCCATGACTACCCCAAGCCCGCCTTCCATAGGCCAGGGGCTGGTGACTAGCACCAAAGGCGTAAATACTGATAACTAGGAAGTCATTGCCTTTATAATAGTAAACTAAACACCACCGGGTACAAACGGAAGTAATACACTATGTACAAAAGTAAGTGCTGAAAAGTAAGTGGGCCAGAATACAAACCCAACTGAAAGTACAGCTACAGCTGAACGAAAGTAAAACAGAAAAGTCAAATAGCTGGAAGAATAGAAGCAGCTCATGGGTCGTCCACCTCGGATCCTACCTGAAGGGTAGGTACAGATAGCGCAGCTCCTGGATCGCCCACTATGAATCCTACCTAAAGAGTAGGTACAGATAACCTCCACAACGCTCTCACCCGTCGACGTCCTCCGAGTATCGTCTCCCTGTGAAGTCCACCTCTGGATATTGACTCATTGTGAGGTCCACCTCTGGGTACCGTCCAGTCCTCGAACACTCGGCCTCTGTCAGCGCTGCCCATCGTCTGAAACCAACAAAACGAGGTGCAGGCAATGCCCGTGCAGGGGTGAGTATAAGATAATCAGTAGGGACCCCAAGACCCTCAAGGTCTCACTAAATCCAACAAGGATAACCACAAATAAGGATCTCAACAGATAACCCTTACTTAGGTATAAGCCCATACATATACCTAAGTTATCATGTAACCGATCTGAATCATGAGGAAACACAAAGGTTATGAAATCAACGGATAACCACTACCTGGGTATATTCCCATACATACACATAAGTTATCAAGTGATCCATCTCAATCATGAGGTAAACACCAAGGTAATAGACTCAGCTCAAACCAGGATTTTCATTATCGAAACCGCAACTGTTGAAGAGCCCCGTCTCTGACGAGTACAGTGATCCTGTCACGACTCCGAGGTACTGCTCACTAACCTAAGACTGCTGAGGTACTCCTCCTGTCGATTACCATGGGCCAGCCAACCAAACACATTAGTGCTTCCCGCCGGGGTCTGCCACCCAAACATAGTAGTGCATCTCCCCTAATAGCCTGCAGAGGTACTTCTCCTATCAAGTACCGTGGGTCTGCTGCCTACTACCAGGCGCTCCGTCCGCCATGGGTCTGCACCCAAACAAAGTATTTCTCCATCCACTAGGCTAGTCGACTCACTCCAAGTCGAGTCAGTCAAGCAGTCGTCAGGTCTCAACCGGCTACACGGTCTCTGTACTCTGTACGCTCGTCTCCGAGAGGATCCGCTCCACGAGCTACAGGTTGATACTAAAAGTATCACAAAGTCCCATGAAGAAGTATCTCAAAGTACCGCCTCGTCATAGGGGTCTCAACGCAATAGACGACACGTCAATCGGGTGCCCAGTCTGTGAGTTATTAGCCTTTTCGTCCCAGGGCCTGGGTTGGTTTTGTGTGCGAACCAACCCGGCCGTATCTCAACTATACCCCGAACTCTCATAGGGTATACTCATAGGGACCGTTTCTCAACATGATCACCAACGCCGTTGACGGTTCGTCAAACGGACGTCCGATCTGAAAGTTATCAGCATTTCCGTTCCAGGGGCCCAGTTGGATTACGGGTTCAATCCAACCAGCCACTATCCAACTATGTCCAAATCTTATGCTAAGTATGCCAAAAGTTCCGTCTCATCAAGAGGAATCCAACAAAGTCTACAACACGTCAATCAGACGTCCGAAGCTCAAGTTATAAGCGTTTCCGCTCCGAGGGCCCGGTTGGTTTCGTGCTCGAACCAACCCGCCCGTACCCAAAGTTCTCCGAAACCTTCAGTGTAATATACCAAGACGACCGCCTCGATCCAAGGATCGCATTGAAACTGACGGTGCATCGATCCAAGGTCTGTATCCCATGTTATGGTCTTTTGAACAGATCTGTCCGAAAGTAGGGGGTTCGGGCCCAGTCCAACCCGGGCCGATACCCCCCCCCCCCCTGGGTCGGCCCATTAGGGTGTGGCCCATCTCGGTGGGCGCGGCCCAATCCGACATGGGCGCGGCTCGGCCCGGCCCGGCCTGGGGCGCGCTCACGACCTGCGTGGCCATCTCGACCATGCCGAGTTGAGCGGAAGGGGGGGTGCGCTGCCCCCCTGTTTGAGAAACCGCGGCCCCCCATGTGGGGGCCGCTCTTCCTTCCGGTCGGGGGTTACGACCCCCGGTCTCCCGCTAGTCCCACACGGTCATGGGACTGGATGCCTGTGGCCATGACATCATCCATGGCGGTCCCTCCTTGCCGCGTGCCGGGCGTCGCCGCCTCCAGCCGCCGGCGCCGCCGTGCCGGTGTGGCGCGCCGGCAGGGTCTTCTGCGGACCACCGGACGCGCTCCGGTGGTCCATTTTTCTTTCTGTCTTCTCCAACGGTCCTTCCAAGACCCGACCTTCACTGCGGAGGCTTCATGTTGACATTGCGGCCCCGTTTGTCGTCGCCCGTCATTCCGCGCACAACGATCAACCAGCGGAGTCTTCGAATCGCCTCCGCGGTCCAGACTCTGGCCGCGGTTTTGTTAGGCCTCAACGGCGCGGCGCGACGACGCCGCGCTTCTTCGTCGCGTTCTTTATTGTTTCCGTGTGGTGCCGTTTCACTATGCCTCCTTTGTTCGAGTCGCAACGAACAAAACAACAAATGGGCAGGAGATTCGGCCGTGTACGTGCAGTCTGACCTCCTCCCAATAAGTTGATAACAAGCGGCCAAAAAATAAATACAAAGAACAAAAAAGGATATTTCATGAACAAAAAGTAATCAACCCATACCTTTGATTCATCGGGGCGTGCGTTCGTCACGGGGGAAGATGATGATGTCGCTCACCGCACGCTTCCACTTCCGAGTTCATGCGTTGATGACGAGGATGGAAGAAGGAGGGTCGTTAGAGAAGCACCACGTCAGAAAGGGTAGGCTTCAAGGAAGAAGGCCGAATAAGGTCGGGGAATAAGCGTCGCCGGAGTTCGTCGCGTTCTTCGCTGGAGAAAGAAGTTCTCTCAAGCTCTCCACCAAAAGGCGGAAGAATGTGCCAAAATAATAGAATATAATATATTATTCTTGGTGGAGGAAATTAATTAAGTGGGCCCCACTTAAGTAATTTCACGATGGTTGGAATAATTAAAAATTCAAATGGTGGAGAGTCTCTACCAAATTAATTGCCCGAGTGGATTACATAATTAATTTGGGGAGTTTCGAGGGGGTTTAGGGGCTCGGGTGGTCCCCACCTAATTAACAAAGAGAGGGTCATGGAGTTTCCTCCCATTAAATGGGGGGGGGGTTGAGGAGGTTTTATTCTCCTCCATTAAGAGGGGATTTAGAGTCCAAGAGGCTCTCCCTCATTAATGGGGGAGTGTTGAGAGATTTCCTCCCCTCCCATTAAATGGGGGGTTAAGCCCCGTGTGGACCCCATGTCATAACCTCTCGTGGGAGGTTATGCTGCTCGGGCGGTCCCCACCCTAATTATCCTCCCATGGGAGGTTAGGGTGTAGTGGTCCCACCACCAACTCCCATGTGGAGCTTTTAACCAACACTATCTACACGGAGTGGGTTCAACAAAGATAAAATAAGTTGTCACTTATTTTATTTTATTAATCCATGTGAAACCCAAAAACCAACTCTCAAACCCGATCATCTGCCGTCGAAGTGAAAGTCCTCTTAAGAGAAAACCAGGGCTGCTAGTTTAATGGTGCCCTCAGATTTCAATTCCGAGCACCCGTTCAAAAGTTATAAAAACCCGCTCGTTCGTTCACTGAACGTACCCGAGCTAATCTTCGGAAATTGATTCCGGGCACACCGGGCCTCGGAATCAGGTGCCGTCAGAAACTGCGTTCTTGTAAAATCCTAATGAAAATTAAGAAAAAAGTTCCCTTAAATTTTACGTGTCTTTACATACATTATATATATATATATATATTCTAAACATAATTGAAGAATAAATAAAATTATCAACCGTGGTAGAAAACAACGAGCTTGTATAATGAGGTGACCATAATCACATTCAGAATATTATCCTATTAGTAAATTAAGAATAAAATTAATAGGAAAATAGTTTTAGCCATTTATAAATAGAATAAAAAATTATAATTGGATATATTTCCCATTTCCAATCACATAATATTCTTACCCCAATATATGAGAGGTAACAGGAACTCTGAAATTAAATTGAAAATTCAGGCAATAAACAAACAAAACTCAAAACTGGGAATCTTTTAGTTACCTATTATAATCTCCCTTCAACTATTTTAATAGCTTTTTCATTTTACTTTTCTCATCCTAATAATCTATTATATGATTCTATACTTCCACAACTTGACTATACAACATTATTTTTTTGGATTACAAGAAATCAATAACATTGAGTTTTTATTTCCCTTTATTAGTTAATAGTTGGACTCTAGTGCTACATTCATCTCTAATTCAAAGTTCTGAGTGATGATATATTTTATTGTAAATTATCCACATTTCATTTATATAATCATCATAGTTATTCTTACTTATTATTATTTTCAAATATTTTTCTTTGTGAAACATGTTTTCCTTTTGATTTTTCTATAGGTACAAACCCAATGCATAATATGGTTTTTTAAATTAACATACATATATTAGAAAAGGTAAAATTTATGTATGATATGAATAGACTTATTATATTTATATTAATATTATGTATACTATAAATACTATTATATACTTAGGAAATTATCTAAAATTACTTTTATTCATCCACTAATTTACCTTTATGTATTGTCCAGTCATCCTTACATATCAAAAGATCTACAAAACTTATTGAGTGTAGAGTCAAAATAAATCTTATGTATTAAGAGTTAATTAAGATATTTCTTAATATCTAGTATGAAACTCTAAGAGAATCTTAAAAATTGTATAATATTGAAAAAAAATACCCATAGTTTCAAAGACATGGACCTTTATGTATTCTGGGAAACCTCACAATAACTTTTAAATAACATAAAACAAAACTAAAATTTTCTCTTCAAAAATATATATGTTCTAAATATTAAGGTGAATGACTCATACATAGTATATAAATTTATCAATAAGGTGAATTAGTTATGACATACATATATATAATTATATTACACGACTATTCATTATATCTCAAAATGAAACACACACCATAACCTATTGGTTTAGTATCTTGGAACACTATATACATAATAAAATTATTTTAAAAACATTCATCAAAATTTACCAAAAGTATTTCACACACATGATACTATTATAGAAATATTATACATTATAATATTAATCATAACCTCGTGGAAATGATTCATAAGAAAGGGTGTGCTTAGATGATTTGTAATAGGTGAATATAAAAGACATCAAATGAGGATAAAAAGTAATCATAATTTGAACAACTGGGTATGTGAACATGATCATGGTACATAAATCTACCATAAAGAGATCACACCCCAAAAAAATATGGATAATAATTCATGAATCATGACATAATTCAATAAGAATAACATAATACATGATTCAAAAGAGTGCGTAAATAGGAGTTAATAATCTATATTCTTGAGATCATAACATAAGAATATGATATAACATATGTGTTATCCCAAATCAGTCAAATACCATGAGAGTGGGGTGAATTAGGGTATTACAGATTAAAATAATCAACCCTTAAGATCTTGTTTCACTGTTAAAAAAAACTCCACCCTCCATTTCCCATATGAAAGTATGAACATGAATTAAATCATGCTGGAGACACAATAATTTTACACTGTTCACCCTAAATGGTATATATATAAGAAGATTAACATAAAAATGTGCCAATGTACCAAATCCACTAAGGATCACTGGCAAAATACAAGTTCTAAGCTAGATAACTTCAATGCCCAAGCTCAGTGCCTTTACAATATTTAGGGTCTGCTCATTCCTTTCCAAAGGGTCACTCCAAAACACTATTTCGATGGATGACTGCTGGTGGAAAGGATATCCTTCTTCTTCTTTTCTCTCTACTATGAAAAGGATCCAAATATAGATTATGGAAACATAGGTCTCGTCAGTAAAAACAATGAATACATCCTCAATTTTAGGTAGATTCTCTATTTAAGTCATGTTTTCACAAAGAAGATGAAATCTACTTTTCTACATAGTGTTCATTTTCAGAAATTTATTTCACAAATTTTTTTATCCCCTTTGTGGAATTTCTTTCCATCATCATTGATTGTATTGAATCCTCCATGACCTAACATGTACAATATAGTGTGAGTGCTCCACAGACAACCTTCCCTTCACAGACCGGCTTCGCTTTGTGGATAGTTGATACCTTGTGTACCACTGATGCTTTATAGAACACCTTTGGTTATATGTTCCATTTACTTTGTGATATACTGAGATCTATAAATGACCTTTCTTAAACATTATTTGTGAACTAAAAACATTGTGGAATTCCCCCTCATGACCTTTTATCCTTTGTAGAATCCACCAACGCAATCTACTTGGGACATCCCGTATTTTGTACAGTGATGATGTTATCTAATGAAATTTTCTTTGTCTAGTGATCTGATTAGGGGACTTTTTATAAAAAAAATAAGATCCATAAAACCTTCTATTCCGTATTAAGAAAAACTTCAATGCAGTTCATCTTTCACCATTAACTTCTATGTGGTCCATATAGAACCATTCTCTTTTGTGGTGAGTGACATCATCTGCAAAGAAAAACCCTTTGTGATAACATAAATCACCGCCACATTTTCATGAATGATATTCCTTGCACTAGAAGAACTCTTGGCACTTCAAATCACTACCCTCAATCATAAAATGTCAAACTCCTCCAATTTTATGTTGCGGTTTGTAGAGAGGGGTATGTCATCCGCATAGCTCAACTATGTAGAAAATTTTCCCATACTAATTCAACATATATCCTTTGTGATATACATAGCACAGTCATGCTAATATTAGGTCTATAAACTCCATGATTCACGATATGTGAACTGTACTTTGTGGTCCACCGACTATTTTCCCCGAATTGCCTTTTTTTGAACAACTCCCTTTTCCATAAACATCAAATTCATTAACACCAACCCTATTGATTCATTATCATCTTGTTTTTTGAACAAACATAACCACCCAAAAAACACCAATATGACCCCTTGAGGGATTATTCCCCAATAATCTCCCCCTTTGGGTTTTTCTACAACTCTTCACAATTTGAGACATCATTAAATATTCTTCCATCTTCTCCCATAATCCGCTTCATGGAATTAAGATAATGGTCAATAATGATCACAACACACACTATAATCCCACATGATTCATTCTTAGCATAATAAACAAAACTATAAAGAAAATTTCATCAATGAATAAATTCATTACAAAACCTCTCAGATGCTTTCATCATGAACTACATCTTTCGTGATCTATAACTTTGATCGATCACCTTTAGCATCGTTAGATTTAAAACTCCCCCTATATCACTACTTCCCCTATCAGTTTATCCAATTATCATGATTAACACATTTTCTCCCCTTTTCATTCCATAGTCTCACTGCCTTTGAAAATGAACAGAAAAGTTACTTCTTTATGGTCTACAACAGTGTAAATAACTTATATCATCAATTTAAGGAAAAAACATCATACCCGGGGAGTGGGGGTCCCACATATATAATTTTTCAAGTGCAGGGAGTAGATTAAACACCTAGAGCCAGTATATGACATTAAACTGCTTCTTTAGGTATGGCCTTTGTCATCATGTCTGTAACCAATAGTTGTTTTGGAACATACTCCAACCTCACCAGCCCTTACACCACATTCTCATTAATAAAATGATATTTCATTTTGAGGTTCTTTTACATGAGTGATGGACTGGATTTTTTTCTATGATTTATAGAAATTAAATTATTTCAATGGATTTTTATCGGAGTAATCACTTCAACTCCCATATCATCAAGCTATTGCATCATACACAAAACCTTAGGCATTCTTGAGTAACCACAATATATGCATCTTATATGGTTCTGAATGGAATGGAATATTATTTATTTATTTCCCAATAAATACATAATATACTAAGATAAAATGATTCACTTGACATTGATTTTCTATTATATGCTGATCTGGAATAATCTGCATCTGTATATCCAAAACAATCTTACTGAGATTTTTCATTTTACAGAAAAACAAAAAACACTATTCCCTTGATAACCGATTTATAATTTTCACTAAAATCAAGTGTATTTCCTTGGTATTACATTAATATTATTTTCATTTTCATGTTGAAAAAACAATTTTCTTTCTTGTTTCTCTCATGTACAAAAGACTGCTAAGGATTTTCATGTATTCTGTTACATTAACTACATTTCCTTCATCCTCCTATTACAGTTTCATTTGGGTAACCACGAGAGATTTCATAACCTTGGAATTATCTATTTCAAATGTTCTCAAATCCAAATTGGAATATTTATATTGAAAAATTAATTTTCCAATGTTTCTTTATGTCACATATAGACTAAGAAAAAATGATAGTTCACCATGCATTTATATTTTGAATTCAATTTTCAAAAATTTCATGAACTGAGTGCACTTCAATTCATATTATCCTCCAAATATTATGTCATCAATATATACCAGCACTATAATACTTCAATTTCTATCATTTTAGACATATAGATTGTAATAAACTCCACCATACTAAAAACTGGGCTTCTTGAAAAACTAATCTAGCATTGAATGCCATGATCTTCTTGCTCGCTTCAAACTATATAGTGACATATTCAGAAGGAAATATATGTTCTTATCTTCATGAAAGGGAAAAACAAATGACATCTCAAAATAAACTTCTTCTTCTAGAAAACCATTAAAAAAGGTAGACTTGACATCCATCTGGATCATTTTGAACATTCCTTTCATTGTTATGGCCAAGAATAATCTGATTGTATCAAGACTTCAAATTAGTGAAACAGTTCATCACCATCGATACCCTCTATCATGTAGCACCTGTTTCACACTATCAATTATTTATTTCGAATCACTGCAAAATTTTCATTCATCTTATTGTGAAAGACCAATTTAGTCCTGATAACATTCTTATCTGTTGGTCTCGAAACAATATCCCATGTATGACTCTTCTCAATTTAGTCAAGCTGTTCGTTACTAGCGTAGACCATGTGTTCCTCTCTAACTACTTTAGGCTCAACCTGTAATAAGAATGACGCTTGATATAGAGTATTAATCCTCTTTGTCTACACTATCATTGTCTCATCACATATTAATATCATTTTATAAATTTATTAACTTTTCTTTAATATTTTTCAGATACTAGTTGGTATTCATTATTTTCATTATCATAATATTCTTCTAAGTCAGCCTCTAGAACTAGAACATTCTATAATCATCATATGTCTTCATCACTATCCTCCTGAGACTGATCATGTATTTCCTGAATATTCTTACCATTCTCTACTATAGATATATTATTTCTTTAAACTATCTTTCCCAGCAACTTATTGAACCATTTATATTCTTTTATTATCTTTTAGTACCCAATAAATATCCCTTAATCTCTATAAGATTCAAACATCCTATATTTCATCTTATTGAAAACTAAACACGTACTTTTGAAGACTCGAAAGTACATCAACATAAGATTCATTCAATATCATAGATCATATGTAGCCTTCTATTCTTTCATGCATAATAATGTTTAATTTGATGTGTATACTTATGTCATCACATATTTTTTCCAAAACATATCAGAAAGGCCTTTCTCAATGAGCTTTGTTTTATCCATGTTTTTGATAATTAGATTCATTATTTCAACTACACCATTTTGATGTGTAGTTATTATTACTAAAACGAGGTTCCTTATCACATGTTTATTGAGATAATCTTCCACTTTTTTATTTGTGAACTCTGTTCCATTATCTGTTTCAATCTTTTGGTTTAATTAACCCATTATATTTTCAAATTCCTTTCGATAAGTTGTTATGAAAATGAAAACCTCATATTTGTGGGTGATGATTGAAACTCATGCCATTCTAAAAAAATCATCAATGAAGGGAATATAATATCTCCTCCCATCAATATCTCTTGGTGAAATATGTTTACACACATCAATATGAACCTACTCAAAATCTTTTGGTGACGTTTTCTCTTCCAATAATATTTGGATCAAATGACCAAGGTATTTATTCCATAACTTGTTTTTTTTTCTTCCTTTGACAGATTGAACATATGTTCTTCTCCACATACAAGGTTGATATTCCCATTCGCACTAGTTTGTGAATGAGACCTTTAACAACCAAGAAATCTGCATGCGTCATGTCTTTTACCCTAAAATTTTATTTTTGTAAGATAATAATTTTATGGCCTTCCCCATCACCAAATCTCATAAAACCTTTCATATCTCATCTAATTACTATCATTAGTTATTTATTTCATATAATATAGTAGGTGAATCTACTATCAATGATCAATATTCTAGAGTGATTTCATTCAGAACATCTTTGCTACAGGAACCCCTTTCATGTCCACTGAGGTTGAAGATTGTATCAGACCTGTGATAACCGATGAGATCAATAGGCAGCTCACTAAAGAAGTGATAGATGATGAGAAATGCCTGGCTCTGAAACTTCTTCATCCCACTAAGTTCCCAATACCGGATGGGTTCCACACACTATTTTTTAAACAATACTGGCTCATAATCGGTCCTGACATGTGCAACATGATAAACAATATCTGGGCTGGGAATACTAGCGTTGCTGCCATCAGTGAAACTATCCTTGTCCTCATCCCCAAAATTAATAAACCTCTAGAGATCCATGATTTTAGACCTATCAGCCTCTGCAATATCTCCTACAAGATCTTCTCAAAGATCCTTGTCAATCGGCTGCGACCTTGGATACCAGATATTATCTCTGAAAATCAGAGCACTTTCATGGCCAAGAGACTGATCACTGATAATGCGATAGTGGCCTATGAAGTGTTCCATTTTATGAAATCATGCTCCACCACGAAAAGAGGAACCATGGCTTAGAAATTTGATATGACCAAGGCCTACGATAGAGTGGAGTGGAACTTTCTTCATGTTGTTATGCTGAAAATGGGTTTCTGTGCTAAATGGAAAGATAAGGCCATAGATTGCATCTCAAACGTATCCTTAAAAATCAAGGTCAATGGGGAACTCACCAGAGGATTCGCCCCATCCTAAGGCCTTCTCCAGGGAGATCCTCTCTCCCCTTTTCTCTTCATACTGGTGGCTGACGTGTTTTATAATCTTATTTTCAGGGCTGAATCCTCTAATTCTATTCATGGGGAAAAGGTCTGTTGTGTTGGGCCACCAGTGTGGCATGTTTTCTTCGTCGACAAATGCCTCCTTTTTTCCAGAGAAACAATTAATGAATGTCGGGTGATCAGCCAAGCGATCCACCAGTATGAGAGGGCGTCTGGCTAGTAAATCAGTCATGTAAAATCTAAAATTTCTTTCAGTGAAGGGGTTCCTCTCTTTATGAGGGATGAGCTATGCGCTTCAGCTGGTATTCATATGGTTGTGAAATATCAAAAGTATCTTGGGCTTCCCACGGGGATCGGACGATCCAAAAAAATAAATCTTTGCATCTCTAGTGGACAGGATCGAGCAAAAAATTATTAGCTAGTCCCCTAAAGTAATTTCTAAAGCTGGAAAAGAGACCCCCATCAAAGCTATCATCCATTCCATCCCCAGGTATTTTATGTCCCTGTTTAAGCTCACGTCAATCATCGTCGACCAGATCCACACACGCACGACCAATTTATGGTGGGGGAAGAATGATGGAAAGAATAGACCCCACTGGATAGCCTGGGAGAAACTCTGTAAACCCAAATCAGAGGGAGGGATGGGATTCTGAAATCTTATTCTCTTAAATGATGCACTGTTGGCCTAGCAAAGATAGCGCCTTGTTAAACATCCATCATCACTATGTGCACAGGTTCTCTGAGCTAAGTACTTTCCCCACACGGACTTCCGTGCTTCTTCTCTTGGTCCCCACCCCAGCTTCCTTTGGAGAATCATTTGGGGGGATAAAAAGATCATGGATAAAGGATTGGGCTGGAGGATTGGGTCTGGCTCATCGGTAAATATCTGGACTGATCCCTGGCTTATCGAGAAGGAAGGTATGCAGGCTGAATCCCTTGTCCAACCAAGTCTTGAAGACACCACTGTCAGCTCCCTCCTTTACGACCAGGGACATGGGTGCTATTTGGAAAAGATCCTTGATTGGTTTAACGAAAGGGACCAAAGAATCATCCTAAGCATTCCCTGGGTCCCTGACACAGGCCCTGACCATCTTTTCTGGACCAATGACATCTATGGAGAATTCACAGTGAGATCCGGCTACAGACTGGCCCTTGGTAACCACTCAGTCGGCCGAGATGAGGGACCATGGAAATAGATTTGGATTCTCAACGTTCCCCCTAGAATGCGCCAATTTTGGTGGCAGGTTTTCATGGGTACTCTTCCAACCATGATCCTTCTCGCTTACTGACATATGGCCAAAACTACTTTTTGACATTTCTGCCCGAACACTATTGAAACTCATTTTCATGCCATTATTCACTGCCCGGGACCTAAGAAAATTTGGAGTAAATGAGGCTCGTCTTCTACTGCTTCACTGGAATTGGCCTGTGACCTTCCCAATCTTCTGACGTGTGGTTGCTCCTATCTTTCCTCGGATTTTTTAGGTTCTCTTTGTACTTTGGCCTGGATTATTTGGGTCTTGCGTAACGATTCCATTTTTCATCAAGCTCACAAACCCCCCAAATTCTGGATTGAATGGGCCATTTCTTGGATTGAGGGCTGGAAAGACCACAATGATCATTTTATTCCAGGTTTTACCCTCTCCTTTCCCTCTTATTGGAATCCCCCAATGGAAGGGATTTTTAAGACTAACGTGGATACGTCTCTTCCAAAGGATGGTCTTGTTTCCCTCATCCTTCTGGCCCGTAATCATCTGAGGAAAATCTTTGCTGCAAAATATGTTCCACATCAGGCTTTCTGGGAATCGGAAATTGCTGAGGCCATTGCCATCCTTCCTGGTTTGCTGCTCGCCATGGAATGTGGATGGAGCTATATTACTATTGAATCTGACTACCTTACCATAACTGATTCTATTAACCTCAATGATGGTGGGCTCCAGTCTTTTGTCATCATCTTTATGAGAATTCTCTCACTCTGCCATTGATTCTCTTTTTTTCACCTTCTCCTTTACCAAAAGGGAGGGAAACAACATGGCACATCAGCTTGTAGCCTCAGGCCCATTCGAATCCAACCAACTCTGGTTGGACAATTTCCCTTCTTTTCTTTACACTTGTACATCTTCTGATATTTTTCATTAATGATTTATGTTTTTAATCAAAAATATATATATATTTCCATACGTCTGAATCCTTTATACATGAAATAATGACCATCAAATGGTGTACTATAGAATTGATCTCATTATGATTTCCTTTATTGTTCTTATTCCCTTTGGTGCATCATGTCAATGGAACATATATTTTATGAGTGTCTCATCATTCCATAATAAAAATATAACATGTGCAGTGCATTCTTGTATGGAAATACTGCACTACTAATTTTTCCCTGGGTTCTATGAATCTTTTGGTTTCACTCATACTGAAATAAATATTCAAGTTCATAGTTGGTGCTGGTGGTCTAAGTTTAACCATGACTAATTTCTTATTTTGATCAATCCCCATACATGTTGTATCGATCCAATCAATAATTTCTTTTTTCTTCTACTCCTTTTTCAGTCTCAGTAGAACTCAGTATTTAACTTTTACTTTTCTGATGCATTTGTATCCTAATTTTTTGGAATCAAGAGTTTCTAATGATCTTTAACATTCCTTAACATATTTATAACTTCCTCTTTATGTTATTCTATATGTTTGATTTGATATTTTTCAATATTATTTTAACTATCTATCTCTATTTTCATGTTCTTTGATTTTGAGTGTGTACTCAACATCCATTTCTGATCTCTAAGGAACTGAATATTTAAGAATATCAATTTCATCTTCTAGTTTAGAAATTTTTTCTTCATGTTGTTTCATATAGAGTTTGGAATCATTAAAAACCCTTTTGGATTTCATTTTATTGGCTCTCCAAATTTATATCTCTTCAAGAAAACCATCTAATTCAATCTGAAGGTCAATTATTCCATCGAATAATCCTTCATCATTGTCACTATATTACCTCATTTGGGAATTTATAAAAATTTCCACCATAGTATCTGCTCCGTGATCCTTTCTGTCGTCCAACTCTTATTCCTCAGATTTTATTGAACTGTCAACTTCTTTTGAAAGTTTATTCTTCTTTTTAATGAAATTTTTCCTTGCACTCCTCCTACCTTTCACATTGGTTGAATACTTCTTCCCAAGAATTTCATAATTTTATTCACCATCATATATAAACTTCTCAAGAAACTTTGTTTCAGTATATACATTCATTCCACACCGAAAGCATGCTATTGGATGTCCCCATTTAAACATTAGTCCTCCAATTTAAAGATTTTTGGAGAGAAATGACATGAAAACATCTAAATTGTCTACCTCATTACTGTATTAAATAGTGATCTTCTCTATGTCTTTGAATTATACTTATTTGGACTTCCCCTTTCTTATAGTATAATTATCATCATTTCTCATCCCATATGAGACAAGAGTACTATGTAATCTATCTAACGTTAGCTTCTTCAGATGTTTATCTTCTAATACAGAAACCTTTAGACAAAACTAAGGTGGTAGTTTTCTAAATATGTTCTTAAATATCATTATATCTTCAATAATTTCTCTGATAAAACACATTTCTTCAACAACAATATTTACCCTGTCAAATAATTCATCAACAGTTTAATTATATTGCATGCTTAGATCCTCATACTTGTTCCATAGAACATGTAGTTTTTTATCTCTTACTGTTTCGTCACCCTCATTAATATTTAAATTTTTTCCCACATAGCATATGATGAATTAAATGACATCACCCTTGAATATATTTCATTAGGTAGGGATCCCCTTAAATAATTGATTCATTTTGAATCATTATCTAATTCTCTATGTCAGGATTCTGATAAAAAATTACTTTCCATACAGAAAGAAATAGCAAGCATTGTAGATATAAATACAACCATACCCAATGATTGAAAGAAGTTTTTCATTAGATTATTCTATATATGAAAATTGTTTTCATCAAAGATCATAATCCTTTTATGATTAGTGATCTCAATTTCATAAACTATGAGAGAACCACTAACTTTTAACCTTTTTATATGAAACAAATTGTAGCCCAACATTCTTAAATACACTAATGGGGGGAGTAAATCATGGTATGAAATATTAAAAAAACTACCCCTTCAGATCTTATTTCAACGTTAAAAAATACTCTTCCATCTATTTTTCATACCAAAGTATGAACAAAAGATAAATCATGCATATGAATTGACAATTTTAATTAGTTCACCATCACTGAGCTACGTCTAAGGACAATACAATAGAAATGTGACTATGTGCTAAATCCACTAAGGCTAACTGCCAAAATACAAGGCTCAAGATATACCACTTCTATTCCCAAGCTCACTATCTTTAAAATATTTAGGGTTGGAAGATTTCTTTCCCAAGGGTCACTCCCTAACTCTTTTTTGATGACTCGCTACCAGTGGAAAGGATCAACTTCTTCCTCTTCCTTTTTTCACTCCTCTAAAGAGGATCCAAACACATTTTATATACATGTAGGTACCTTTATTAAAAAAATGAACGCATCCTCAAAATAGGTGTATTTTATGTAGATGTCTTATTTTCACATTGTAGAAAAAATACACTTTTCTGCGTACTTTTCATTTGTGGATGACTGACGCCTCAAAAACAACTTTAAATCAAAACACAACATAATATTTTCATTTATATCATTGTTATTATCTTAAGAATATCCCAATATATTAATCATAATACACTATGGGGAATCATGAGAAAAAATAAATATAATTAAGTGGAGAGATATAATTCTCAATAAGTGTATTCAAAAATAAAAAGATAACATGAATAAATATAGAATAAAAAATATTTCTAGGTAAATATATGATAACCCATGCCATTGAAAAAATATCATAAGCATAAATAATAATATTGTAGGAATAAATGATGATAAATTGATTCCATATAATAAACCATAATATCCAAAAAATTATCACTTGAAATCTAATATAGTAAAATAATCACATGGAAATAGAGTTAATAGTACCTTAATGAAGAAATTCATCATATTTAACATCAATAACATACTATCAAGGCTAATTAAATAATGGGCATGGACGCACACAATACCCAAGCTAATTTTTCTCATGAGACCCACCAATAAATCTAGGGGTTATAGGGGGTCTCTCCCATCACTTAATAAGTAAAATGAATTCCTTATATGAAAGGGGTGAAACATATTCATTATAAATATTATTATTGAAACTAACTTGTGAAATGTTAATAATTACCCCAACAAATAATCATAATCATAAACCATCCAGATTAATAAAGGAAATTGTATCAAAATCACAGACCCCTGGTCCAACTGATCATAAACCATCCAATAAAATATGGTAGATGGTATAATAGGAGAATATCCTCATTAAATCATAATATTAATAAAATGGTGTTAACATATATAAAAATACATTAAAAAGATTATTGGAAATTTATGGATGAAAATACTAGATTCACTTTGAAAGTACATATTATTTTTAAACATAAAAAATATGAAGGAAAAAATAACATTAAAAAAACATGTAAACTTGTAATATAATATTAAATTAATGTATTAGTCATGAATAAAGGAAAATACATTCATTCTGTATAAGTAAAAACAATTAATTTCATACTGTTGTAAAATGGTTAAAAAGTTCGTCATTTGTAAAATGAAAAGAAGATTCCTTAAATACAATTTTTTCTAAAAATTTAATCTGGGGAAAAAATTCATTAATAAATAATTAGAGAGTAATATATGAATTATTAAAAAAATTAAACAAAATATTGATATATAAGAAAATTTTCTCCCAATGGGGACTTAAACATAAAAATACAGAATAATGATGTGATAGTGAGATAAACCCTTACCATATGTCTGATTATATTTGTACAGATTAAGACCTCATATATAATATATATATATTTATTATACATATTTCATAATACCATACTCATTTATATAATATAATTTATTACTTAATATAATTTATCACTCATTTATTAAATATACATCGCTAAAAAATCTCTGTTTTGGGTAATAACTGTTTAATATTTCAAGTATGTTTTTCCTTGGTAGTTTCTTTATTTATAGTTTTATAAAGGTTAAAACATATAAATAATGATAATAAGGTTATAAATATAATATAAATTCATTATATATTTATTAATTATTATCCATAAAAGATAGATATAGAAATTTATTTACATGGTTCATGGAGAGGTAAGGAAGGGAGCTGTTTATCAGGGAACCAATATGCTATCCAGGTGAACAATAGCTTTGATGGACTTGGTACAATTGGGGAGTGTATGGAGGGGACCTTTGAATGCATTAGGAGTATTTTTGAAGGCGAAATCAGTCTGAGGAGTAATAGATGTAACAGGGGGAGAAAGGTTAAGAGGGACTACTCCTCTTTGCCTCCTCTATTGAAGAATCGATCAGCAAAAAAGAAAATGGATGAGAAGGCAGAAAGCGAGGACATGTTACAGAACTCATCCAGCCAACCTGAAATTTCCCTGGATATGCTCCTATGTTCAGAGGATGAGGTGACAGAGCAGGTGTTGTTTCTCAATGACTCAGAAGAAGAAGCAACCAAGATGATGGGTCGAGACATTGGAAAAAATCTAATTGAGGATCAATATTATTGGGTTGACAAATAGGACACGATACTGGTTGGGCATTTCAATAATGGGTTGGTCGGACTTGAAGAGTATTTAGAGGTCTGGGATAAACTAACTTCTGCATTGATGGTTCTTTTAATTGACGATCCACTCACTCAGGTAACAACTATTTCCTAGAAGTTGTTCAGGGATATGGAATATGGAAGAATTATATTTTTCTTCAATTATGCTGCTTTAACCTTTTCTATGTAATACTTGGTTTTCCACTCTCACCTTCTTGGTTCTTGTGTTGAGGATTACTCTCTGCTTGTGATACTGAAGATGTTTTGGTGTTTTTATTGCTGCTTGTTACATGATTCTGCTTCAGATGGGGTTTAGAGCATAAGGCCGCCACTTATGCATGACACTTGGAATGGAAGACTGAGAGGGTATGGCCTGGCCATCGGTTCTGTGCCTGTGCATTCTTGCACGTGACTAGTTGCTGAGTACTCATGCTTGGTGGGGGCCTAATATTGAGGTAGCTTATGGGGTGAGGCAGGACATGTTTTGTTTGGGTTATTTTATGTTGTTGTTTTGGATGTGTTGTTGGACTCGGTGGTTCTCACTTCTCTATTAAAAGTGATTCAATAATCAAATAAAAAATAATTTTTAGTCATAGAGATGGTAAGTCATACATACACATGAAATATTTGTTCACATTTCAACAGATAGAACAAAATATTATTAAATTGTAATCCAACTTTATAGATTCATTATTATATCCTATAAATTATATACTTTCGTAAACTTCATACTCATTACCATATATGTAAAATGTAAATGAAATAAACTTACACTGCTGAGTGGAGGGTGTAGTCTACATGTATTCATAAGTGAAATTATAATTTTCTAATAGATTTGTATGTAAGAAGGTAGATATAATATTATCATCCTAGAGGTATACAAATATCTTAATTATCATATTTAAAAATTCAACCCATCATATTACCCATCCATATAATATGGTGATTAGAGATTAATTCTATCATTACATTGAGATAGTAAGATACACGTATGCACAAAAGATACTTTCACTTCACATTTTATGGAAAAAGGGTAGGTAAATGTTGTTTTTATAATCCTAAGAATATTTTATTTTATTTTTTATATGAAAATAACTATTTTATGGTAAAAAAGAGAATTAGAATAGGTATAATAGGAAATAAATTGAAAGAGTATGGGTAAGACAATTAACTCTTCTTCAAGATACAATATATAGATCTTTTCATAAAGAGTATAAGGTTTTTCATTTAGGGATACCAAAACCTAAAAACCTTTTATAAGGATGTTTATAATAGTAATTTTATAGGGTTTAATAAGTTATTTTTTTCAATGTAGTGTAATTAAGTGACAGAATGAGTGTTATTTTATAATTGAGGTGAGAGTCACATTTGGAATTTCTTAAAATGTTAAATTATAATAATGTCATTCTCTATTAAAAAAGACATCCAAATAGAAAGTTATTCGAAACTAGGATAGAAAATGGCTGAAATATTATCAACCAATAAAATTTGGACATGTTTCTTTGGTGCTTAAAATATTTTCATTTTGTTTAACCCCTTAGTTAACCTATTTTTACCTTAATTGCTACAATTTAATTTTCACTCTTAATGGGTTATAATTTTATATATAAGATAAATATAGAATCATAAATGGAAATTTATTACTTCTTAATCATTTTTTACCACTTTTCCCCTTTCATTTTTTTTATTATTTTTATATAATTTAAAAAATGGTATTTTGATAAATTATCATTAATGTAATTTTTGACAATATACATATTTTATTTGACTTCAAATACATAAAAAATATCTTAAATTTTGAATATAATTTTTATACACATAACTGATATTTTATATTCAACTTCTAAATTCAAGTAACAAAAAAAATTGCTGAAATTATATCACTTTTAATATTTTTAATATCATTTATTTTAATTTTCAATTAATTGAATAAATATTATACTAGTGTTTCACAATCATTTATGGTAATTATATAACCACTAAAAATTAGAAATAAATTATAATTATGAATATAATTTCATTATTAAAAAATTATATATTTATATTCATTATACCTCTCTTTTTTACCTATGTAGACACATAATAGATATTTAAAACTACGAGTGTGTCATTTTGTGGATTTCATTGTTCTAAATATTATTTTAGTCATTTCCATGTAAAATATTCCATTAAAAATATTAATTTTGAGACAAAGGATATAAGGGTTGAGTTTCCTTCATAAAATAATAATTAAGATGAAATTTTATGACCTTATCACTAAGTTTTAATCTAACTCAATTTACCTTTTACTAATAAATTTTATCGTGATTACTATTTATATAAACCCAATATAAAATGGAAATATTTCCCAAATTTTACACTCTTGATTCCAAATATGGATTCCATTTTATCAAATTCAACACCCATAAGTGACATAATTAAATTTAAAATCAAAATATAAAATATAATGAAGAACTATTTTTTTCAGGAAAATATTTATGTTACTTTAAAATATAATTTATTTTTTCTGATAAATAAGGAATTTATTTTATTAATATGTAAATAATATATTTTCTATAATTTATTTAGTCTAATTCATACATTCCATTTTTCATGCCTATCTTATAAAGGTCACACAAAAATATATCGTTGTTTATTTGAACTCAGTCTTGCTTACAACACAAGTTATCGAAGAGATTATATTTATTTAAAAATATATATACCATAGAATATTATTGTGTTACATTGTTCCCCCATTTAATAGGATTCATCCTTACAATTTTAACATGTTCATGATAATTGATGTTTTTTAATTTTAAAATTACTTTATAGAAAACCCACAACATAAAAAGGTTAAATAAAACTTATTCTTAAAAAGAGAGAATGTGAAATACAAAGGTCATCTGGAATAAGACATATCTATGGCTTCAAATAGTAAAACATTAGATGGAAATGAAAATATGGAAATGTAATTGAAAACTAATTCCCAAGGAATAATGGAGAGTAATAGAGAATATTTTCAAGATAAAGTTAACCATAAAAAACAATAAATCGATGATCAGTTAAAAGTCCAATGATTTCTCAGTAAGAAAGTAAAAAATAGTGTTTTTATTTCAAGGGCCTTTTCCTAATGTAAAGAGAAATTTTAAAATTCAGATGGATAACTCTATAAAATAAACATATTTGATTTATTTATAAATCATAAACATAATATCATCCTTTGGTTGTTCCTTCATCTATTCCCACCGCATATCTTATTCTAGTAAATGGATATTCAAGATAAATATTTCATTCCTAAATCACTTTTATCAAATCATAAGATCTAAAATTAATTTCCTCATCCTCTAAATATTTACAAAAAACCAATATGGTTATAATGGATTCTCTAATATGACAAATCACACATTAACCAAAAAACATAACAGCCAAAGTTCAACTTAATCCATTTCATAAGTTGTTAACCATTAGGATTTAGCAAAATGTGTTTGACTGAATTCAAGATAAAAAACAAAGAAACTGAATTTCAAAAATCAACTTATCAATAATACCCTATAAATTTTCTCATAATTAAACATGTAAATTCTTTGATCACAAATTCTTCTAAAACATGATAAAACCTTAAATCGCCATAAAAAAATAATTAAAAAACAAATGATTCCATGAATAAAATGTCATATTATTAAATATATTTTATAAATAAAATAATGTGGTAAAATATTTCATGAATTACTTTGTCATAAAATCAGTAACCATTTTCAATGTCAGCAATACCACCCCATTAACCCTTTCAATGAAAATATTCTATATATCCTTACTAAACATTATTTACTAAAACTAAAGAACATGTCAAGGGTTATCTATCCTTGATTCATATATTCTTCTAAAATATCACCTTACCCCTAAATCAATTTTCACTTTTATCTTTACTATTCAACATATTATTTCAAATCCTTAAACAAAAACCAATACAGATCAGTCATGTGATGTTTTCTAATTCTTATAGCCAGAAAATCATTGATAAAATTATTCGACAACATAATTTTTAATTAAAAACATAAATCATTAATACAAATGCACAGGTTCTTTAATTATTCCACTTTGGCTGTATAAAAATCATACGTTTGACCTTTATCCTATTATTTTATCTAAGGTATATTCCCTTGATCCTTGGATAAATAGTTTTCATAGAGCCCTATCTCCTTATAGTTAAATCATTTCACATTTAAAACTTCTTTATTACCCATGAAATCATGAGACTAATGGAATTTATCTCTAAAAATGTTGAAAACTCGAAATCATTTCAATCAAGTACTCGGGTTTTCTTTCCATAATTCTCAAAAAAGGGGAAACTTTTTTTCCCAACATCACCTTGTCAATTTATTCTCTACCACCCCTTTAATTTATTTCTTTCCTTATATGTCAAAAGAATTATTGATTTGTTTTTCATTATTTATAGAATATGATAATATATCATCATATGATGATAATGTTTGGAATATTGGTTCCCATCGAAGTATTGTATTAATCCCAAGAAATGGTCAATAATGATATTTTCATTACATAAATAATTCATAGTTTTTTTAACATTCTAATTTTTGATTCATACATAGAATCATTTTTATCTTACTTTACTCTTATATTCATGGTTTTTCTCTCCATATCACTTCATTATTCATAAGGAAAATATTTTTCTAATAAAATTTCTTTAAAATCCATTGATTCAATGAACACTATTTCCTCCACATCCTTATTATTTTTAAGTAATGACCATAATTTATCCACATCCCATGAGAGATGATAAAATACCACAACAACCTCAAACCATTCATTACATCCCAAAGCAACCAATATCTTACCTAATAAATATTTGAATTATTCACCTATCAATGGATTTATAGTTCCCTTGAATGATAGAGGATATTGAAACAGTAAATGGGATATCATTGTTATAACACATTGTGGATCAATAGTCTACTCTATATGGGAATAGTTATTGGTCATAACCTCATTTGGTTTCCCCAAAATAGTTATAATATTTTAATCCACATCCCCAGTTTCGTTATATTTTCTCTGAGGGAAATATATACATGGATTACATGTATTGATATTATTTCCATTAATTCCAGTAATCAAAATTTATAAACTAATGTATAAACTATGATATTTTATGAAATTGTGAATCATAATTTATTGTTTGAATACTAGGTAAACACTTAACAAAACCTAAAAATTTATATATAACTAATATTGGAATCACGAGCTTAGTTTTTTTGGGAATATTGTCAATGAATATCATTGGTTTAAATTACTTAATATATGTTTTAGTAAATCTAGTTCGCAAGGTTTATAAATTTTTTTTTGATACTAACTATAAAGAAGTCGAACCTAGTTTTAAAAAGTTGGTGGTTACTTTTTTATGTTGGGAAAAGGTATAAATAGCCTCATCCCAAAACACTAAATAGTTTAATATCCTTATAAAACCAGATACATAGTTTAATATAAACGTTTTTTTGAAAAAAAATATATTTTATTTTATTAAAATATTATTCCCTTTTGAATATCCCAATATATTAATAACAACAGACTTTAAGGATTCCTGGTGAAAAATAAACATAACGAAATGGGTGAGATTTGATACTTTGTAAGGGTATGAATATAATGAAAGATAAAATAAATAAATAAGGAATAAAAAATAAACCAATGTAAATATATGACAATGAATTCCATTTAATCAAAAACATAATCATGGAGAATACTATTTCAAGAATATATGATGATAAATTGATTCCATATAAATAATCAATTGATCTTGAAACTTTTACCTAGATATCATAACAAAAAAATAATCACATGGAAATCAAATAAATAATCTAATTATAAGGAATATCATAATTCTAGACAATATAGAGATATAATTTAGGCCTCATTATAAGATATTTTAGATAAATGGCTAAGGCCTTAGCTAATACCCAAATAGGTTTGTCTCATAATACCTACCTAGGCATCGAGGGATTATAGTGGGACCTACCTTTCTCATATTAATTCTAATTAACTACTCGTATAAAAGTGGTGAAACATAATTAATACGAAAAATTTTATTGAAACTATCATATAAAATGCTCATAATTATCCCAAACAATAAAAATAATCGTAAACCATCCATAGTAATGTGAAGAACAGAATTAAAATAGTACATCCCCAGTAAAACTGATCATAATACATTTAATATAAAATGGTATATAATATCATTTTATAATAAAATCATAAAAACATAATATTCAAAAATGTACATTATCATTTATGAATATAATTTAAAAATATCGATTAATATTTCTTATGGAAAATACCATATTCACATTGGAATTACATATTTTTTTTACTCTTTACAAATATGAAGGGACAATTATAATTTTTAAAGAAACTTGTAAAATTTAAAAGGTTTAATCAAATAAATTATTAGTCATTGTGAGGTTAAAAACAGTTCATACCATATAAGATAAAAAAATTCCTTTCACACTATAGAAAAATGTTTAAAAAGCACCTCGTTTGGAAAATGACATGAAGATTCCATTCAATTTTTTTTAAAAAAAGTAAAACCTGGATGATAATTTCATTGATATATTATTGGAGATTTATAGAGATATTATTTAAAAATATTTAAGGAAAATAAGGATATGGAAGAAAAAAATTCCCCCAGTTGGGGCATAAACATAATTAATCTCTTATAATGACGAGATAGTGAAAGAAACCCCTACCTCAGGTCTCATTTGCATTGTATGTTGTTAAGAATACTCTATAATGAATATATATTTTTTATATATCAATGAAAAAACCCATAATAATACATCATACCATTTACAAACTACTTAAAATAGTTTACCATCAGCCTATTAACAATTTGTTGTTAAAAATCACTATTTTCTTTAATAACTGTATTATTTTTTGTTTATGTTTTTGTTAAGTAGATTCAAAATTTGTAATTTCAAAAATATTAAACAATATAATTTTTTTTAATAATTATATAAATAATATATATATTAATTTTATATATTTTATTAGTAATATATAAATGTTTGATATAGAAAATGAATTACATCGTTCATGGAGATGGTAAGTCGTATGTACGCATGAACATTATTTTCACTATTTGATGGATGGAAAGAAAGAAAATTATATAATAAATCAAAATTATATAATAATTAATATATAATAAAAATTATATATATTAATATAATCAATAAAAATTACCATGCAAGTAAAATATAAAAGAAAAAAATGACAACACTTAGTAGAGGTGGTAGTATACACGTACGCATGAGAGACATTATCATTTCCAAAAATAATGGAAGGTATGAATTCAGATATAATATTATAATTAAATTGTTATAATACATTCATAACTATCATATATAATAATTAAAACCATCATTATACCAATCCATTAAATTATGATGATGGGAAATGAGCCACATCGCTAAGTGGAGATGGTAATCCTTATGTACACATGAGCGATACATTCACATCAAATTTGAAGGGAAAGAGAGTAGGTAGTGGTGGTATCATAATCATAATCACATTTAATTATATTAATGATAATTTTTTTTATTTGATGACAAATATACAATGCTTTGAAGTGGAATAAGAAGAAATAAATTGAAATTGGTTGGGTTAGAGAATTATCTCTTCTTTAGGAGACCTTCATTATATCATTTCTTAAAGAAATTTAGGATGTAATTTTAGGGAGAAAACAACCTCTATAACGTGAATAATTATGTTTAAAATAGGAATTAATATTGATTGGTTGATATGTGTTTCTCAATTTTGTGTTCATAAGTGATGTAATGAGCCTCCTTTTATAATTTAAGAGAGGGGAACTTTTGGAATTTCTTAAAAGATTAAATTATAATTAAGTCATTATCTTGGAAACATGACTCTAAAGGGATAATTATTATAACCCATGATATTATAAGGTATAAAATACCATTAAAAATAATATTTGGATAGATTTGTGTTGTTTTTTAAACCTTAACTTTTTGTTTAAAATTTTAATTAACCAATTTTTTAAATTGGTCGGAGTAACATATTATTCAAACTTTGAGGGTTATAATTTTAAATATAAAGTATATATTAACTCATAAATGGATAAGGGGTGAAATATTCTATCATATAATACCCATTTCCCTATTTGAAGGTTCTAATTATTTTTAAATAATTTAATAAATTATTATTTTGATAAATTATCATTAATATCAATTTTATTACTATTAATTTAATTTGACTACATTTACATAGAAAAGAATAATTTTGAAAATAATATATTTAAATTACACTAATTTGAATTATTAATTTACTATAATTTGTGTAAAATTATATATCACTCAAATAATTTAACTTTTAATTTTTTTATTATCATTTATTTTTATTTTCTATTAATTGAAATAATAATGTGTTAGAGTTGAGAATGAATTTAAGGTAATTATTTATTCACTAAAAATTATAAATAAATTTTACTAATTAGGATAATTTAATTATGAACAGAATTTATATTTATATTCTTTCATATCTTTTTTTATCTCTATGTGGACACAAAATAGATATTTAAAACTACGAGAATGAAATTTTGTAACATTTATTTATTTAAATACTATATTGGTCATTTTAATGGAATATTTTCCATTAAACATATTAATTTAGATCATATAGTTAGAAGGGTAAATTTATCTTTATTATATTAGAATTAAGATGAAATATTATAACCTTATCACATATTTGTAGCCTAGATTAACTCAATTTACCTTTTACTGTGGTGAAAAATATTTCCACAGTTACAATTCATAATGAAAAAAATATAAAAGAGGATAATTTACAAAATGTGAATGTCCAGATTTCAAATATAGAATAAAATTTATCAAATTTAATACCTATATGTGCCATAATTTAATTTAAAATCAAAACACAAAACACAATGAAAAACATTTTTTCAAGAAAACATTTCTTTTACTTTGAAAATATTTGTATTTCTATTGATAATCAAGGAATTTATGTTATAATTATGAAAAAATATACTTTTCAAAATTTAGTTATTCCAATTCATACTAATCGTTTTTGACTACTTAGTTATAATGGTCACATAATAACATGTCATGGTTCGTTTGAACTCAGTGTTGTGTGCAATACAAGGTATCAAAGTGATTAAATTTATTTAAAAAGAGACATAAAACAAATATTGGGGTTGTTACATCCTATTTTAATCCATTAACCATAAACAAAATTTTTATCATAATTTAAGATAATATCCACTATAAACAAACCTTTATATAAGTAGATAATACATTAATCTTCACAACCTCAACAATAATACCCAATGTTTGACTTAAATTATTCAACAAATAAATAACAATAAAACACTTCCAAATAATCCAAAGAAAATTTCAAAATAAAATATTATAATTATTTGGTAATATATTATTCTAAAAAAACTGAACATTTATTTCCAAACAACATCAATAGATCATTAAACAATATACCAAAAATTTATATTCCCTAATCACATAATCTCTAAAATATGATAATCATTTCAATAAATAGCATGCATCACTATAATGCCCCAATAAAACTGTACATGATTCTAAAAGTTAACTTAGTCTTTATTCCCCAATTAATATCAACAAATTTTTTTAGTAAATCCAATATTAGCCAATTATTTCATAGTTACCTTAACCCTTATAATGTTACAAAAAATATAATGAAATTCTTCGAGAATAAAATTGACCATCAAATAATGAAATCAAATTTTTAATCCCATGATTATATATACAATAAAATTATCCCCAAAATAAAATAAAACATTATTATAATTATAAACAATTAACTCATCATTGAATATCTCACAAGCCCTAATGGTTTTATATAACATATAAATTTTTTCCACAATATAATTACATTATTCTCAAATATCCTTTGTAGTAAATAACATAATAAACCAAATCATTACATATAACTCAATCATTTTTAAAAACCAAACAAAAAACACCAAAATATAATCAATTAAAAAAGATAACATTATACATCAAAGAGGTTATTATACCTTTGAACTAATAATTATCCTTAAAGTTATCAAGACTTAAATATAATACCACAACGTCATAACTCTTGAAACCCTATATGTAGAGACTCAAATTATTCAACTCTCTTCAGAAAACTTTAACCATTATTTACTATCTTATTTCTTAATAATTCCTTCATATAATGAAAAATATGAATCATTTTCTAACAATCATACATAATAATCTAGTAATGTTTCCTTATCTAAAAATAAGTAAACAATTCATAACATATATATGTTTTCTTATTTTCTTTATGATCAATATATGAACCTTATAACTACATGTTAATAAAATACTACCGATACACATAAAAATATATCCTCATGGGGAATTGATTCTCATAATTTCATACTCCCTTTTTTGAGAACCTTAGTAAGATCATTATTTCCCTCTATTGTCCTAATTTAACTCATCAATTTTAGTTGACAGTTTATTTCTATCCTCCCTCCTTTACCACATATATAACTTGTTTCTATTCCTTTTATTCATTTCCTTGAGTCATTATTTCCACATTCTATAAAGGTAGTAAGTTTCATCATTTTTACCTTTATGATCATTATCACCAAAATATCCACGAATCACCATTTTTATAAATTTATTCATTATGAAACTCACATAGGTTTTTGTTATTTTTCATTAATTGAGATAGCTAATTAGGTAAAACTGCAATGTATTTCACTCTAACGGTTATCCCATTTAGTTTCTAGTTTATACATCCACCACAATGTCCTTAATATACATTGTTAACATGGTTCCTTCTAGTTTTATCCATTTAATGAAATCCAAATTTCGTAGTTTGATTATATCAAATTATAATATAATAAATCATTTTATGAGGATTACAAATAATAAAATATCATAAACAATGTCACATTCTACTCAAATATTTAGACTCATCCAAAAATAACAATCATTATCAATGACATATTAACCTTTAATGTTGTAGAAGACATCTAACTTATGATTGCAGACCAACCAATTAACCCAAGATTTTTTCTAACTATTTTAAGTTATGGTCATTATATAACATAATAGTAAATAAAGTTATCTTAATCATTTCTTCGATACCAACTATAATTCCTCATTCTCTTACACCTAGATCATATTCCTAAAACATAATCTTTATATATTAGCTTTATACAAAGTGTGAAAATCTGTAACATAATCACCCCAAAATTACATGGTTTATAATAGGGGATTCCATTTCTAACATTTTTATGATTATTTATGTTTACAGGGAATTAAGAAAACCAATTCATAAAAAGTAGATAATTCAATATAGTGTATATTTTTTCCACTAATAGAGGTTCTTATTTTTGCACTCTCATTTCAATCACAAAGCATTTTGTTTGTAAAAAAAATGTCACCATTGAAATTTATATTGTTCTTATACATACTTAAGTCCTATGAAAATAAAATTAAAAAATGGAATGATAAAATTAAATATCATTAAGTGATATAAAAATAATGTAAAAACATTAATATATATTTGAAAATTAAGAAAATATATAAGGACGTTTTCCTTTTTCATAAATAATATTTGATTGAAAATAATATTCTAATTAATAATGTAACCAATTTTTAATGCCCAAAATTTAAAAAAAAACATTTTATATAATTAATAAAGAAAAATATTATAGTCTGTGTAGGTTTAAAAGAAAACATGTAAACATTTCTATCAAAGAAAAGCTTTCGAGTTTATTTGATAAAAAACATTTCTTTAAATCAGAAGCTCATTTTATTTCTATATAAAATCAAATATTTCCCATAAAATCCCCTTTGAATGAATATAAAAATATTATAGCCACATTGGGATATCATCATTATATAACCATTACAATAACTGATATAATCACTATTTCAATGGAATAACCATTACGAAAAATTCAATTATGTGTCCTCATAAGAACATATCATTACCCTATGAATTAGAGAGTTATATCATTGGACCACCTTTCAAAAAAAACAATTTACAAGAAGAATAATAATAGTAATCCAAATATAATTTCATATTTTCACTTTAAAAACCATTCAATTGGTATTTCATCGCATAAGAAAATCCACCTTCAGTTATCTTATAAAATGAGAAGAAATATTATTTTTTAAAAATTTAAAAACATAAAATTCCTAGTATAATAAAAATAATATTTTCTTTCAAAAAACAAAGAATATTTTAAATTATTATTAGTAAGGAAATAATTCAATATTATGGGAAAATCTATTTCACTTTGGCAAAAAAGTGAAAAGTGTCCTATAAGGAAAATGTTAAAAAAGTCCTTTTAAAACCATTGTAAAAATGTAAAGGATATTGAGAAATGAATTTACAAAATAATTAGTGTATAAATAATAATATTACTAAAAAAATTTATGAACAATGTTTTGGATGATAAAGATATTAAATAATAATATCAATAAATTTAAAATGATGTTTTGAAGAAAAATCCCCTACAACAGGCCCTTAATCACTTCATAGACACTAAAATAAAAAATAATAAAATTATATCAATTATATAATTAATTAATAACCATTATCATATTAATTAAATTATAATTATCCATTTTATTTCATTTATTAACATTTTTTAGTTACTAAATTAGTTAAGTTCACTTCATGTGTTTTCAGGTCAGCTGGCCATTGTCCTTGAAAACAACTTAGGCAGGTAGGCCAAAGTAAAAGGGACCATGGAAATAACATATAAATTATGTTAAAAATTTTATAATTATAATATTTAAATAGAAAATATAGTTTTTATAACCATAAATTCAAGGTAGTCATGATAAATGAAATGCATCATTTTCATGGAGACGGTAGTCCATTTATACACATGAATGAAATTTTATTTTTTATAATGGATGAAATTGAAATAAATAACTTGAATTTTTTGCTTTAAATAGTAAAAATAATATTATAAATATCATATTTTTTTATTAAATTTGTCCCTTTAACCATACTCGTATGGAAAAAATGAAAAAAATGAATCACATCACTTCACGGAGGTAGTCATCTACACATACACATGGGTGAGTTTATCATTTTCTAACAGATGAGAGGGTATGGAGGTAGATAATATTTCAAACTATAGAAACATAAATATGTGATAAAACTCATATATATCTATTAATTACATATTTACGATAGCGTTGTGACCTGAGAGACATTAAAATAGTACCCCATGTCGGTTGGGTACTAGGCCTCAAGAAAACCTAACCAAATTCCAGAGGCTGCTGACATGTAGTGAGGGTCTAAAGGATGTATAGTAGGGGGAATATACCATCCAGATCAGAAATAAAAATAGTATAATCAATAATAAATAAAGGAAACATAAAAATTGATATACTGACATATCATGGTAAATGAATGAATAAATGAGTCATGTGTGGACATGCTATAATATACAAATTATAATGAAACATGTGAAATATAAATAGAACAGGTAAGGAAAAAATGGATCATAATCTATCTATAATAGCATCAAAATTAGTAGATTAGTTCTCTTATCCCATACTCTATCCTAAACAAGAAGGATAACAATAACAAAGTACAATTTGGGAACCTGATCCTACAAACAAATGATTTGTCCGGGTACCCCAGTGCAATGGAGGATCAAACAGGGTATGATATATACTTAGTATTACGCCAATAATATTGTTTAATGTGTAACCAAGTTAATGTATATGAAATAAAATTGTGCACCGGTGTATAATAAATTAAATTAAATAAATAAATAAATACATCAAACTGAGTTCCTCAAGGATACCCAACTGACACTACCTGCTTCAAACTAAGACATATTTCTATGAATCAAGGTGAACATATGAAAATATATGTATAAATATAGATACATAAAAAATCATAACATTATGGAAACTTTCCTGAAATATAAATGGACATCCATAATAATCATGTGTGCAGCATAGAATGATCCCCAAGTATCGTACTAGGAGCACTTTAAATACCTAATACCATAAGAGTCTGTCCAAGGTAATTAATAAATCGAATTCCATGTATCACTCTTAGTGTGGTCTGAGGAATGACCCAATGAATCCATCCTAGGAATCTCACATAGGGGACTGGGTATCACTCATGGAATGGTATGGCCATCATTCAACCAACCCAATCTACCATGACACCCATGGGAAACCAGTATCACTCACGGGCAGGCAAGGAACCCATCCAACAAGCTTATCCAAGGAATTGCATAAGGAAAACAAGTTTTACTCTCAATGTATTTACATCTAAAACATACTTTTGGTTATAAATCTAGATTATTCCATCTAACTCATCCTTAATTAGAAACTCTTGTATACCCCTCATCTTGATTTAAATGAAAGTTTATATAAATCCTTAACTAATACCATTAAACAGTGAATTATAATCCCATTATCCCAGAAAAGTAATGTGAACAAACTGGATAATAACATAGAGAAAAAATGACCATTCCACATGTTCTACAGTTTCCTTTGATTAAATTCACATTCCACTATAATTAATATAAAATAACCTTGCACATACTATAAAGTAGTTTTATTAGAGAACATGTCTTTTTCTTCCTACAATTCACTTAATTCAAATTAAGAAACTCATTCATGTGGAATAATTAAATACACCAAAATAGGTAATTCTAGAATGAAATATATCACAATTAATTAAATATAAGAATAAAATTTTTAATTAACACACCCCAAGAGAATTCTAGTCATAAGGTAGACCATGTTGGGTATGTTATTTAGAAAACCCACCGTAAAGTATTGGTTGGGGTTAAGGCCATAACCTCCTACCATATCAACCGGGGAGCTCTAAAACACATCCAAAGTGGTCTTGGAATTTAATTTAATTAATTTAATAATTTAGAAGTGACATCTAGAAAGTTTGGTGTGCGGCACAATGACTATATTATATAAATGATGTGACTTTAAGGTAAAATAATATATTCCACCTACCTGTTGATTGAGACATTCTAATAATAAAATATCAAGGATTGAATTGATCAAAAATTAGAGAAATTATAATAAACATCAAACAATCTAAAAATATGGGGAAAGAGATCATAGGGATTTATCATTCTTTATGGAAAGATAAACTAAGTAGAGAAGAATAAAGAGTTGAGAGATTACTGAGATGCATCTAATGTGGCTGATGAAAAGAGAAATGGAGTCTAGATGAGGAATAAGCCTAAAAGCCTAGGTGAGGAGGAGTAGGATCTCTCATGTGGTTTTCTTTCAAGGAAAAATGGGGAAGGTGGGAGACGAAAATAAATAGATTTAGGGGAAAAAGGTTTTTTTCCAGCTCATTAAAGAGCACATGGTTTGGCCGCACAGTTTGTAAAACGTTATTCCCACCATGAATACTACTAAATCATGAATCCATAACCTATATATTTATTCCATGAATTTTTGAAAACCATAATCCTTAACTATGCATAGCTATTGGATAAGTGGCACTAAGGGTGTTGGTTAGGCGCACCGTTTGGGAAAACCATGCATAGTTTATGGTCCACCTATATAATAAATTAAAGACACCAAACACAGGCATGTTTCTCAACTCACATGGTTAAAGAAAACCATGATACAATTATTACTCTACTGTACTAGGCCACACAATTTATCTTGGAGGGGAACAAAAGTTTAGACAAACCATATACCCCTGTCATCCTTTCCCAAAATTGAGTTCTCAGGACCCAATGCTCATTAAACGCGATTGAACTTATGTGGAAATTCGTGGGGTTTAAACCTTATCCAAAAATAATAAATTTAAGTGACCCAATGATTAAAATTATATTCTAAGGCTCAATTTAAGATTCAAGTCACTCCCAAACAAAATGTTCAAAAACACTGGGAATTTTCAACTCATTCAAAAACATGGGACATCAAAATCTCCCCACATTAAAACATCTCATCCATGAGAATATATGATCAAAAATTAAAACAATACTGAATATATGAGGGTTTTTAATTTTCATTAAAATAGTTATGATGTGTTTTGAAACTCTAAACACACCATCAAGATTCGTTGCATACATATGGTACACAGGCCATTAAACTCTATCCAACACTCGTAAGCATGATCAAAATGTCTATACGAAGCTTACCTAAAATTATATAACCTAATATATGATAAATTCATCATCTCTATTATCATGAGACCTAATGTTCTGCACACATTAGGTCATAACCAAAGAATGGACAATTCTGAGCCATGACACCAAAACCATCAGAATGTCCTACTGAGGCACGTTTATAGTATTTTAATGACACTCCCGACATGTTTCTAAAAATTATGCACTCAATTAAGGGAGAAGAAAATAATAATATACCTCACACCATTCTCAATGATCAACTATGATTAACCTAGCTCAAACTAGTCACTTTTGAATCCATTCAAAAGAACAGATGACGATTTCACGACACCTTCCTAAAATCGTAGTGTGCATGAAATAGTTATACAATGACTATATATACCCTTTAGAGAAATATCTATTTGAACCACCTTCGGACAACTATTTTCAAAATCATCCAGATTAGACAGATGAAATATTTCAGAGAGTAGATTCCAATGCCTTTATGTATGGGCATCTTGAGACAGGATTGAGCACATTCATCAAAGCATGTTACTGAGTTGTAGTGATGTGTCCTTATCAATCTATTCCCATTCCTTCTTATCAAATGACATAAAATTTTCAAAAAGTCCATAAAATAACTATTCCCAATAGTCATGACCCTTCTATTATGAGGGTCATCAACAAATTCATAAGGTAGCATCCAAACCCTGAGGCTTTCTCTAAATCACTCTTTATGTTCACATACAAGGAGTCCATTCATCAAAATAGAAAGGTAATTTTATTTGGTATAGATCGGCATATAACTAATACTCTCTCAGTGTAATCAAGATGATGTTCATATAGGGGGTTTTATCACCTATAATCAATTACAACACCATGATTTTATGATTATGTATTTGTCACTCCTTCAAAGACACACACATATTAGAAACATGCTATAATGTATTTAACTAGAACCCGACACCCAATCTCCCAACCATGAGTGTATATGTTGAAACCTAGGTTAAACATCTCATAGTTCTCAAATTTTCACCATTATATCATATACTATGGTCACTCTACTAAATTTACTGTAGATCTGTCTCTCCATTCCTAGATGCATCAAGGGGAAACCATCAATCCTCATCTCTCACCTAGACACTCATCAACTCATTATCCAAATGGTACCCCACACAACTTCAATGTTCCAAGCATGACATATGAATTGGGTGTACACTCTCATTCAACTTGACTCTAGACTTGACTCATAATACCATGGGTATTCAATCATCAAGGCCAAGCTGACTGTGATACTTGGATTTTCAGCATCATTAAATAAAGATCTCCCTTAGAAATCATTTCCAAAAGGACTTCCCCACATTCCATTAAGTAGTTAATTATATTATGAACATTTTTAATTATTCCCTTATGATCACTTTACTTCTATCTTGAAGGTAATGTTTCTTATGACTGATTCAATTCCCACCACTTTAAGAGTCACCCAGTCCTCACGTTATCCAGAGAATAAAACATACGAATACACACATACTATCACTAATGAACCTTGTTCCTCAACATGGCCAAAAAGATTGTGGAAATAATTTTATAATAATAGAGGAAAACTAGACCCTCATAAGGATACAAGGTTTGATTTACCTATATATGTACATGTGATTCTCCAATTGAGTGAAGTCTAGATGTGCCCTGATAATTAGATGTAAAATCCAAAGACTAATCTGGATCATTCATGATAAACCACACTATAAATTTTATAAAGTCATCCTACACCATTGGGACAACTCAACTTTATATTTCTAGCTCAATGGTACAAAAATCATAATGTGATCACAACACCCTGGTTACTATACTCATGGGATAACCAATAATATAAAATTTAAGAACCCCTGACCCTTTATCCAAGTAGATGGGAAACCATACTGTTTAAGGCATTATGTAAACTTTTCTCCCAATCAACAATATACTTAATGTATCACTTAAACTTGATGGACACCACACATAAAAATTCATTCCATTTTGGTTGAAATATAGTGAAATTGGTGCTACACATACCTAGCATGCGATAAACCCTTAAGAGAAGAGGAAGGTCACATGACCTATGAAGTGGCCGACCATTCTAGAGACGTTTATAACCTACTGAACTAGAGTATTACACGATTCACCAACCTTTAAAACAAATATATTTATGATTTATCAACCATTTAATTAGAGGGAGGGGGGTTGTTTCATTAATAAGAGTCATACTCATAACCAAAAGCACCCTAAAGGCACCCCTCATCAAAAATCACATCACAAGAATTTAGAAATTCTTAAAGGTTATGAATAATCTATATTAAAAATGATAACCACTTTTTAAAGAATAAGGCATCAATACTAAAATGAGGTTATTCCTGAATAGATTACTAGGCCTTGATAACTAACCTCTAGGTATATCACAACTTAGAAAAAATTCATATAGTGCCTATGAAAAACATGTCCATTCCATTTCCAAGGTAGAATCATGAAATGAACCATACATGAGGTTTAATTATATAAACACCTATAACATGTTTTACTTTTAAGTTATTTGAAAGTTTATCATTTATTGAAAAATATAATTAGTTCATACATCAATTACATTAATTACTATTTGTTTTAAAAAATTTACCTTTCACTCTATTTAGCTAACATCATGTGACATTTAGAATATAATCTTATAATTCCCTTTTTAAACATTTATTTGATTCAAGAGTATCCATAAAAATTCATGTTAAAGAAGAGGTACATTTCATATCATGTGGGTAAAACACTCTTTAGTTTTTTATTGAAATTTTAATTAACCAACTCCTCCTAAATGTAAAGATCATAGGTTTATTGGAAGGATTTTATTAATTAAAGGAATTGGTAAACTATGATACCACTATATATTTATACATTACACCATACAAGTGGCTTTAGAAATTCTAAATGAATATTCCATTTATCATGAAAACACCCCCATGAGGTTAAGTACCAAGGAATATATAAAAAAGAAGACCTATAAGTGTCTAATATTACATTCAGTGTTTTTAGAAAACCCTTAATGGGTTTAATTCATAAGAAGTATGGAAAACATAACTACTTGGGTCTCATTGGCCATAAAAATTTACATAGATTCATCACACACCCAAAAGGGCTCATTTTACATTAGCATGCCTCATCTAACCTAATTGGGTCCAGTTGTGCATTTTTTGAATTTAAGTTATCTTCATGACCAATATATATATATATGTAAAAAACTATATAAAGTAATTTATTTCTATAGTAATTCCATAGTAGCACATATGAATAAGCATCATTGTTTAGTTTGATGAACTAAAATTCCCAACTTATAATGGTACTTTCCCCAATAAGTTACAAATGACATTCATGTAGCTAAAACTTTGTATTCACCATTATTGGTATATTAAAGAATTATTTTTATAGTGGTTCCATTTTATGGGTTACCATTAACTAATTTACAAATGTCCATTCAAATTATAAATTGAACCATATATTCCCATTTAATTACAACTAGGTAGTATATTTTATTTCAAAAAATAATAAATCTTTTTGAGATGGTTCGATTATATGGTTCACTACTTCCCAATTTATAAATAATCCATAGAAATTATAAATTGAAATATGGAACCCATTAAATTGAAACCATTAATGTTTCATCTCATACAACCAATGGTTATTGGATCAAAACAATAATTGATTAATTATAATGAATGAATCTATCAAGCAATCTTTTAAAAGACTATTTAGGTTGATGTTGAAATTTTATCTAATCCACTACATATCATGAATACAATGGTCATACCATTATAAAAAATAAATACAAGAATAAGAACAACTATGGAATGTTATAATGTAATAAAGAAACCCCTAAGCATGGTATAAAATTAGTAATGCAAAATTAAATCAAATAATCATAGAATAGAACTATGAATATTAAAAAAATACCTACCATGGTATAAAAACTGGAACATTATTAAACACATACGGAACATTGAAAAAATCATAGACAACCCAAAAATAAATCTACATGTCATGGATTGTGGATTTCTATGTTCTTAGAATGATGCATATATAAATACCTCCTTTCCATATATGGAAAAAAGATATAATTAATAAAATCCATAAATCAATTACCATCATACATAAAACATCCCCCCAAGATGAAATAAAAATAAACTATAATAATAACATCATGAAAAACAATCTCATTCTAAGGAAACATGATCTTTCCCTCATGCATGGGCAATCCAGACCCATTCAAAAACTATTTACCAAGTATTAACACATTCCTAGTCTCCTATCTATCATTAAAAAAATTAAGAATCCAAATAGGAAAAGAAAACACTATGATACTATTTGTGGGATCTAAACCATAGATCTAGAAATATAATACACCGATAGGTTGGCCACTAAGACATAAGTGTGTCATCTAATACACCAGAGGATACTGACTACAAGATAGAGCTTAAAAGAGGTTTTTTGGGGAGACTATACCCTCTGAATCTGAAATAAATATTGTAGAAGAAATAATAAATAAATCTAATTGAAAAATAAATTTGCTGGAAGATCATAAAAAATTTATGAATGAGTCATGAAAAGATATGATGATTGGTCAAATAGAGATAAAATAGGTGATACATACATATAGATGGTAAAGAAGGTAATAAAGGTATCAGTTTCTATTTTCAATAGCATCATGATATCTAGATCAGTTCTCTTCTCCCATACCCTATCTTATCCAAGTAGGATAACAACAAGGAAATACAACCCATGAACTTGATCCTATAAAAATAAGATCTATTTGGGTACCCTAGTGCAATGGAAGCCCAAATAGGGTGCGAGAGATACTCAATATACAACCATTAACAGTTTTAATGAATAATCTACTTCATGTATAAAAAATAAAACGGTGCGCTAGTGTATAAAAAATAAAAGGAAACAAATAAATTAATACATGAGACTGAGTTCCTCAAGGATACTCGACCTATGATACCTTATCCATCCTAAGATGGATATCTCTAAATAAATGTAAAATTATATATATATATAAGTATAAATAGAAATATATAAGAAAAATAATAACATTATTGAAATATTCCTTAAATATAATTGGGAATATATAATAATATTTTATAGAGAAGGAATATATCCCCAAGAATGTTCATTAAATCTTAAGACACGTCATTAGTCCTTAAACACTTTCATTCATAGGTATCAATCATTGAGTGTCTGAAACATAATAATATGGTATCCTGGGCCTATCCAAGGTGATGAATAATGAGGAATCCTAATTATCTATCTAGTCGAACATTAAATACCCAATACTACAAGTGTATGTCCAAGTTGATCCATAACTATAATCCCATGTATGACTCTCATCATGGTGTGAGGCATGACCCTCTGAGCATAACCCAGATATATAATAGAGGGGAACAGGTATCACTCGTGGCATGGTATAACCATATTTTTACCAATCCCATCCACGATGACTCTCCTCGGGAATTTGTATCACTCATGGGTATGTATGTAATATTCCTAGTGAGCCTGTCCAAGTACTTACATAATGAATCCAAGTGTCTCTCCGGACATATTTTCATCTCAAACATAGTTTTAGTTATAAATCATGACAAGTCCATCTATGGCCTCCTTAGGTCTAGATCCTTTTATTAACCTAATCTTGATTTAATATAATGTTCATATAAATCCTTAACTCATTCCATCCAAAAAAATCATTATAAACACATTATTCTGGAAATGTAATGTGAATTAACCAAATCCTAACATAAAGGCAAAATGCCCAACCCACATGGCCTACCATTTAATTTGATTAAATTATCATTATATTATAATTAAATTTAAATAATTTTACCCTATTTAAAAGAAGGTTTTGTTAGATAAAATTTAATATCCATTTAAATATTTATTGAATTAAAATTAAGAATATCATTCAAGTGGAATAATTTAATACCCCAAAATGGGTGATTATAGAATAGAAGAAAATACTTGAAGTTGAATATAAGAATAAATATATTAATTAACACATCACATGGGTGGGTTAGACATAAGAATACCATAATTATTATGTGTTTTAGTGAACCCTCCCTAAAGTGGTGTTTTTATTTGAGTTCATGACCTACAACCTTATCAGGGGGGGTCTAAAACACATCACTGTGTAGTTAAGGAATTTAATTCAGAAAATTTATAATTTAGAAGTGACACATGGAATGTAAAGTGTGTATCATAATGAAAATATAATGTAAAAAATATAAATTTATGCTAAATGATTATATTATACCAAAATAATTTTTAGGACAATACAATATTCCAATATTGAGGCTTCTGTCAATCCAAAATGAGAGAAGTAAAAAAAGTCATTAAACACCCTAAAAATAAGGGAAAATAGCTAGAACAGAATTTGGGTTCTTCATAAAAATGTAAATGAAGAAGAGAATCATGATTCAATACCTTATTGAGAAGAACCCAAAAATACCTAAATAAAAAATAACAGAGTCAAGATGTGGAATATGCATCATGACCTATGTGACGAGGAGGAGGAGGGATCTCTCAAGTGGTCCTACTACTATGAGAAAATAAGGAAGAAAGGTGGGTAAGAAAAAGATATAGAGGTAGGGGGAAAAAACTTTTATAGATCATTAAATATATATATATGGTTTTTCTACAAGGTTTGGTAAACCATAAACTAACCATGTAGCTTCATTTTCCAAGAATCCACACCGTACACGGTTAGACCACATGGTTTGGAAAATCGTGTATAGCTATTGGTTAAGTGGAACTATGTGGGTCATATAGGCATATGGTTTTTGAAAACCATGTGAATTCCTAGATAAACCACTGTAATAAATTTCAGACAACATGCTTGATCATATGCCTCAATTCACATGGTTAAAGAAAATCTTGAGAAACCACCTTCTTTTGTAGACCAGGATGTACAGTTTTTCATGGAGGGACACTTAGTTTCACAGTAACCATGCACCATATCCATCCTTTCTCAAAAAATATTTTTTGGGACTGAATCTCATGAAACACTAAGAAACTCCTTAAGAACTTCATGGGTCATAAACCTCATCATAAAACATCAAATTTAAGTGATCCAATGCCCAAATTTACAATTCAAGGATCAATTTAAGATTCGACTCTCACACCAAAGGAAATGTTCAAAGAAACATGGAATGTTAAACATGATCTAAAACATGGGACATTAAATTTACAACCATCCATGTGATTTGGTGATGAAATACTAAGCACATAAGTTCGGGGAGGCATTATTTCACACGTATGCTTGGGTGATGTTTTTTCCCATGTGATGAAAAGAAGGTAGAAAATAGATATTATATCGAAATAATAAATGTTTTTTATAGTAATGATACTTATTTAGTTATAATAGTATGGTTATAATATATTTTAATATGTTATAGGAATAAATAGAGTTGAATTATTTCAATTAAGACTTATACCCCTCCTTAGATACATTCCTATTGATTAAACCATAGGCCTTCTAGGATTGGTATTTTGGAGAGACCGGGACTTATGATATGAGAATGAGATTTATAAAGGTATTTTGGTATATATTGATTGATATAAATGGATCAATTTTTTCTAAGAAGTGAATAGAGGCATTTCACATATATAAGTGAGAGGAGTGTCACCCTACTAAATATTAAGACCTTCAAAATATAAAAAATGTATTTCTAGATGAAATTGAATCCAATACAACTGAATTTTGAATATAGTAAATGTTTATATATATATATATATTTACAATCATAAATAATATATATATGAGTTTTACATATACTTTATTCCTTAATCTCTAAGTTTAACCCTACCCTAACCCTTTTAACCTTTACCATAGCAACATGCCTTTGCACTATTAACTATTTATTATGACTACAAATTAACATGAACTAATAGATAAAATTTAATACTTTAATTTCAAATATTTAATCCATTTTCTAATATTGAATTTCTATAAGAGGTTATGTTTTTTTAATATCTGTTCACAAAACATAATGAAAAATAATTTTTAGAAAAAATCATTTTGGATCAGAAAAATTATTTTACACTAAAATAATATAGAATTTTTATTCCTATGGAATGAATTAGTTTATTTGGTATCAAATTATAATTTTTTTTACTTTAAAAACAAATCAAATCTTAATGGAATTTTTTTAATACATGATTAAGTGGGAAGATCAAAAAATAGGTTATATTTGAATAAAAATATTACTTAGATTTCCAAAATATTAAATATAGTTTTATAAGTTAAAAATATTAATTTTAAATGAATTATATTACTTATTAAATATATATTTGTTTCTCAAAAAAGGATTCATATAGTTTGAAAGCATTATTTTATTCAGATAATTTCATAAAATTGGTAGTATTTATAAAATTAGTATTTTCACTATTCAGCCAAAAATCAACAACTTTAGAAAAATCCAAACATTTCACCATAAGATTATTTATATATTATTATTTAAAATATTAATTCCATTTCATAAAAATAGTTTTCTAAAATTATGATGGTTATCATAAAAAAATAAATTAGTTTTTAATACCTAGCTTTTATAGAAAAATAACTCTTTTAAAATTTAAGAGTTCTTAACCTTATATCATATCAATTTCAGATGCATATTATTTTATTTGTTTTATAATAATATATTTATAATTTAATTATGTTTAAATATCATTTTAATAATGTATTACTCTCATTAGTTTGATATATCATATATCACACGGTATTCAACACGATATTTACTTAATTTAATACAAAGTCAATTCTTGAGCTGTTACATATTCATATAATAATGGACTAGTAAAAACACATAACTATAAAAAAGTTTATTTTGGATAAAACAATTTACCTCATAACCTTTGAGATATGGGATATCCAAATTCACCCCATAACCTTTTTGATTTGGACTAACCACCCAAGCCCCACAAACATTTAGACATGGGATCACCACCCGCATATCACCCTAATATCATGAGATATAAGACATTACACATTGAACTAGAGGGATAATTAATACCATCCATTACATAATGATAAACTAAAGATATTTGTGCAACATGAACATAAAACATTCATAATTCTATCATATCTTATTTAACAATTATGAATGAAACAAGTTTTATAAAAATTTAAACATGACATAGTCATAGACTATCTAGAGAAAAGGTGGATAGAATTATTATATAATATTTCAATTTAATAAAAATAAAAATTGAAGGATATTTTTTTAAATTAAAAAAATTATGAGCATAAAAATTACATTGAGAAATAATAATAAATACCCATTACATTTTGATGACATTTATTTTAGTAGAAAATAATTTATAAAGAAAATGTAAAGGAAATTAAAATATAAAACCAAGAAAAATTTAAGATGAAACTTTGTAAAAAAAACCTAAGATGACATCAATAAAATTAATTAATGTTAATAACAATAAAATAGTTTACTTTCATTTTTTTAATGAAATTATAAGTGAAAACAAAGTGACCTATGTAGAAAATGATAAAATGATTTCACATTCAATAATTTTTAAGAAAATTAAAATTAAATATTATATTATGATAAGAAATCATAGAGATATAGATATTTCAATTTATAATACAAACAAAATAATCTGAATATGGTGGAGAATATTCCAGACCTAAAATATGAGATATTTTTCTTCCACTTAGAGGTAATATTTTGGTTGAATTATGATACAAAGGGAGATGAAACCGAAATATGACATGTAAAACCCATAAATAACTATTGTAGAAGAAAATTAATGTGATTTTTTAGAGAATGAATGAACATTTCCAAAAATATGAATTTAGACAAAGTCAATCAAAATTAGAAATGGAAACTGGAAATAAACATGTATGAACATTGTGACATTTGAATCAAAATAACTTGAAAGAGAGAAATTAAAGTTTAATTTTATATCAATTTAATTTTTATATAATTTTTATAAAAATATATCCATGTTTTGTATTCATACCACCCAAAAGAAAACAAGTGTTTAATATAAGGAATATCTCAATGAAGGGAAACAGAGATGATATACCCTTACCTTTACTACAGGTTTCAATGAAGGAACCTTAACCTTATATATAATAATGATAACTATATTAATAACATATTTTATAAACTTATTCATATCTATTACATTTTATAATATATAATAATAATAATATATTGAAAATATATTTGTTATCTATCATTTATTTTCATCATCATATGTTGGTAATTTTGATTATTTTTTACATGTATCATATTGGAGATATTGATACTGATTATTTGATAAAAATATCATTATTACCATATTATTAAATTAAGGGGATAATTTTTATTCAATTTTTTTCGTTCCATCATTTTATGGAATGTCTGAGAATGGTTCATGAGAATGGAATCCATAATGATCATGTTTCCAGAAATTTTCTGATAACAATTAATTACATAATAATGACCATTCATTTTTGTGAAATACTTATAGAACCATATTGATTACATAAATTAATCCTTAATATAATAAATTATATTTATTAATATATTGATACTTATTTATGATTAAAATGGTGATCATGGTATAACATCATTCATGTAGGTGTTTGAATTAACCCAAAGAATAACATGTTATAAGAATGAATGAGTATGATTATATATTCATATTATAGAAATATAATCTTAAAAGAATAATAATGATTTTTATATAACATCATTATATGGGTTAATGTTATTAAAAAAATAGTTGAGATGAGAAGTTAACTGTAAAATTTAGAGAAATCGTAGATACTTGGATGAATTCCCTCCTTGAAATGAGTTTCGTCAAAATGAATGATTTTGGACCCCTTGTGAACAAAAGAAACCCAAAATATATAAATGATTTAAGAGTTGAAAAAATTTTAGGGATTAAAATTTTAACTGATGGATATTATTGATTTGTAATGGGTTGGGGAGAGGTTCTTTTATATATGTGTTTGAGTGGAATTTTCACAAATACCCATTTTGTAATGAATACATAATGTATTTTCTTAGTCGAAGTGGATCCAAAGATGAACAAAAACAGAGATAGGATAAGTAGAGGTTAATAATTCCCTATTACACTCATTTATAGATAAATATTTTGTGATAAATATTGAACCATACAACTTAATTTAACCATTTAACCTTATTTTACCATTACCATGGTAACATAAATTTTATCTTGGTAACTTATTATGTTGATTAAAAATGAAATTAAACTCAATGAGTAATTTTTAAATGAATATTAAAAATTTCAATTCAAATTATTTTAATTTAATTTCTAAATATAATAAATTTCTATATTATATAAATACATAAAATTTAAATAAAAATAGTTTTTATAGAAAGGATATTTTTTAATCATTAAGTGTTATTAAATTTATTTCATATCAATTTTTAGTTAAATAAGTTTGAATCAAGAGTTTTATACATATAACCATTAAATATCATTGTATTAATCCTTTCAATGTGACAAATTTAAATTATTAATATAAAAATACACAAATATAAGAAAAAAAATTCATTTATAAAAATATCATTTTTAACGTTAAATAATTTTAATCAAATACCATTAAAATTATTTATCTACAAACCATTATATTTTTTCAATCCATTTTGATGAGTATATTTCTTTGAATTTTATGAATACAAAAAACCAATCTTTAAAAATTATAATCTGTGTGACAAATAAGAATACATATTGTTAGGTAAAATATTTTAATTTAATATAATATTTTTTTTATTCCAAAACTATTTATTATTTATTTATTATATTGATCTCAATTATGAAACCTCAATATAATTATTGGATATAATCATACCCATTGACCATATATCAAATGAACATATATCCATTGACTACATGTATGACATTCATATTTTATTATTATACATAGCCTTCTATATATCACAAAAATCATTAATTATTTTTATTTAATTATTTTTCAACATCTCAATTACATTTTAAATTATTTTCAATATTTTAATTTTCATAATTAGCATAATAATCTTAATGCGGTACCATGGGGATAAATATTTCATGGTTATGGTGCTTTTATTTACATGTGGATTTATTACTATTATATTTTTATTCATGATGTTCAATATTGTATTCTAATAATCTCATATTTTTTATCATGATTTTCAGTATTTTATCTCAAAAAAATATATTTTTCTTATTTTTTGTCCAATATTTCATGTATAAAAAGTCATCAAATTCATGATATTAATTTAAAGGGAAATATATATTAAAATATTAGTGTGATACATTCTACCCCACTTAAAATAATTTTCCCTCAAAATTTCATTAACTAAACAAACAATTGTGGGTACTTATACCTCATTAAATGTTTTTCCTCTTATAAAGCTTCCTAAAACATATAATTTCACTATAAACTATTATCTTTGTTAGTGTTCTTGGTTCATATTAATTTATCTATATGATAAAATATTTGTACATTTTTTAATTTATAATAGAGATAATGTCCCAATGAAACAAATTCTGAGCATAGTATAGGTGATGTTTCAAGTATATACTTCCTTGAAAGAGATAAATGGAATACATCATTGTCACGAACCCAACCACATTGACCCTGAACTGATAACTCAAGCTGGTCCGCGACATGACTTGAGAGGCATTCCTGATCCTCCTGGGATGGCAACAAGCGTGAGGGCATCAATAGAGAGAAATTGGGAACGATTTCACCAAGTAAAAATAAATAAATCAGTGGAAAAGAAAAGTAGAATAATGAAAAGTAAAAAATTACACTGAAAAGAAAGAATGACCAATAAAACACACTAACCTGACAACAACCAAAACTCATCACGACTCCGAGAGTCACTCACTAGTCCACAACCAACTCACTTCCACTGTGAGCGAGTTTGAGAAAAACATAAAACAAAACTAAAAATAGGAAAACACTATAGGCGTGAGTATTAAAACTCCATAGGTGTTCCCAACAAACTATTCCCAATGCACTACCTTTAAATAAGAATTTACCAATTTTAGGTTTGAACTAAATTATATAAAATATGGGTTTCCACACACACACATTCATTTCTAAAATAAATAAGAGTCCATTTCCCTTTTTAGTTTAAAAACTAGATTAATGTTTGAAAAGAGAAGACGCATTACATTTTTTAAGACATCTTCCTGAACAATTTAGAAAAATCCAAATTTCAGTTATTAGCAAAAAGGAAAATCACACATAACACACAAAACACACTAAGGGAAATTGAAAAAGTGGAACACAGGGGCTAGCAACAGAACTAAACCTCTCAATCGTCTGCCACATACAAATAAACACTAAAGGGATCATGGGTCGAACCTAGAAGATCGTGAACAATCCAGAATGTACTATACATGTGACTCATCTTGAAGGCATGCCCTACTCAATGACGTCATAATGCCCTAACACCTAGTGTTTCCCTACTTGGCCTAACTGAGGAACTCAATCCCATAACACTGATAACAAAACACCTCTCTTCTATGGGCCACTTGCCAGTGAGTATTATAAACTAGTACAACAATCGTTCTGAGAAGATTAACTTACTATGCCAGGTTCCTATGTCAACACGTTTAATAAAAAGGAAAGGGGTGAGTCATCAAAGTCTATCAAGTAACCTCCATGTATCACCAACAACACTCAAAACTCACACAATCAACGCATAAACAAGATGACCCCTAAGTAACCCCAAAGAGAGTTTTCTGAAATTATTTATTTTATTAAAGTCTCAAACGGGCCTTCACCAATTTTAAAGAAAAACATCCTTTCTCAAGAGAATCCAAAGCACTTGTTCACATTTCAGAAGAAATCATTTATCATTAAAACCACAACTACAATTTAAATTCCTTGAATTGTGTTTGAAGGCTAAACGGGCATTCTTTCACTATTGTGCATTCATTCATCAATAAAATATTTCAAGTGTCGTGTATAAAATAAATAGCAACTTTTACATCAAGTAATTATAAAAAATTAATTATCTTATATTATTTCCCATTTATTAAAATAAATAAAATATCAAGGAATTAATAAATTATGAATTTAAAGGTGAGTGAAGTGGGGACCTAAGCCGACTCGTAGTCCAATCCTGATGACACCACATACCTCACGCAGGCGCATAAGTACATGCATGTTGATGCCTGCAATAACATAGAAATACCTGCCAATACATTACAACCACATAAAAACTACTAAAACACAAAAACACCTTCTTAAAACATTTTAAACAAAAGGGAAGTGCATTACCCACCACAACATGGATACGTGCTCGACCAGCGTGGGCGCGCGACTGTGGAAAATGGGCGCCGCACACCGACAGGGACTGTCGCCCGCTAGAAAAAAGTGTTTGATGCATTGACGAGGGGCTTGAAATAGCAATGTTGAGGGTCGACTCCATCGACTCGGCAAGGGTGTGTGTCAGGCTGGAAAAACACGTAGTGACCACAAAGGAGGGTTTGTGGTCGAGGGGCTATGTGCTGGCCAACAAGGGGTAGCATTGGAGGGTTTCACGCTAGCCCAAAGTGAAATGGGAAGCGCTGGACAGGAGGAGTCGAGGGCTAGCCAGCAGGGAGGGTGCGGCGGCGTGGTGAAGGGTAAGATCCTAGAAAGAGAAGGCAGCACTAGAGCCCGGTCAGAGGCTCGACCAGAGTTGTGTACATACTGGGCAGGAGGGTGGGCGGCGATGTGCAGCCGCATCAGGAGGAGGGCAGGGGCATCCACTACTGGTGGATAAGGGTAATGGGGAGAAGCCTTCTCGACAAGGATAAAGAGAGAATGGAGAGGGGTCTGTTTCCACTGGCTGGGCGAAGTAGGGACGAGGGGTGCAAGGGTGTGCGGCGGAGGGACCAGGGGACTGGCGGTGCCCGGGGCACGTCCAGGTGTGCGAGCTGGCAGGATGTTCCGCCAGGCAGAGCATGGTGCACCAGAGTAGGCATGGGGGGTTCTCTAGGTGGATCAGGGTGCACCGGTACAGGCAGTGGGTTCCGGTGCTGGGCGTGAGGCTCTGGCGCTGGGAAGGAGGGCTGGATGTGGTGGCGGGTGCAGAGGTTGGAGGTGGGCGGGTGGCGGTGACGGGATAGGGCGAGTCTGCTACAAGAGGGGTGCGCTGTGGAGGATGCAAGGCCGACGAGGGACCTGGAAAGGGCGAGCAGAGGGGAGGTGTAGTCGTGGAAGGGTAATGCACGGGGAGAAGGAAAGTGAGGGACTGCCCTGCGGAAGAGGGGGAAAAAGAAAAAAAAGAGAAGAGAAAAAAGATAAAAAGTAAATTAAAATTAAATTAAATACTAAAATAAATAATAAAAAAGACTAAAAGAATAATAATAATAATAATATAAATTATAATAATAAATTTAATCTATATTAATAATATTAATATCAATAATAATAATAATAATAATAATAATAAAACAACTTAAATAATAATAATAGTAATAATAATAATAATTACAACAACAACAACAATAATAATAATAGTAATAATAATAATAATAATAATAATAATAATAATAATAATAACAATAATAATAATCATAATGATAACTTTAATTACAAAAATAATAAAAATTAATGTTATTAACAATGAATATTTTTAATAACGCAAAAAAAAAATACCAAAATTTATTCATTTAAATTTTTCCAAAGACCGATGGATAGTGTCATTACCTAGGAAAATCCACACGGGGTCTCCAAAATGTACTCTGTCTGGGCACTCAGGAACGTCAACACAAAAATGCACATTTTTTTGAAAAAACATTAAAATATTGTTTGAGATTCAACACGAACCACGACATTTTTTTAAAACCAATGAAAGTAATGAAATAAAAATAATAAACAGGTCGGTGTGTGATAATTCTCCCCACCATAACGCTTCCTATCCCCAGCAAGCCACAACAAGACCTAGACCTTAGAAGAAACTCATTATGTGTCACTCACTCCCAAAAGTTTAAACGCCTCTAGTTGATTGATCCGCATGAACACCAAACCCCCATGACGTGCAACTTATCCTCAAAACACAAACACTTTAATCACCAACAAAATGAAACCTAAAAAAAACTTTGATACTAACACAAGGAGGCCCAAACAGACTCTGCACCATAAAAATCAGGCCATACTGAATTCAACGAGACTCGCAACTGGACTCCCCAACATAAGGACTAATGAGATTAACCAAATTTGAAAACATCCCACGCAGAACAAAAACCCTCCACCACAAGGGGGAGAAGGGAATAGACCTAATGATATAGCATCAAAACTACCATTACTGCTACACTAACAACTTCACACCCTTGGAAGAACACCAACCACACCATGCTAAGGATGAAAATTAAACCAATGACTTTTCACACGACTAGGGTTCACCTGACTACGCGCCAGATTCACTCCGGGACCTATGACTGGAGACCTAATGGTTGAAGTATCTCCTACCTCACAATCAGGCTTCCAAATTTCCCAAATATGACATACGAACTAGAATTTTAACAATCCCACTTCCAATAAAATAAAGTTCTCAAATAGGTTCAACAAAACACTTGTTACAACTAATGGAAAAGAAACCCCACAAAATGGTACAGGTGACGACTACCACATCCAAGAAACACTACAAAAATAAAACCTCAAACTGATCCACAAACATCTCCCTACTCCTGCTGATGGGCTGAGGTGACCTTCGACTGGCCAGGTTTGGCTTTGGGGTGCTTTTTGGAAACACCATGACAGAATCGTTGCATGTCAACCAGGCGCCCAGAGGTGTGGCAGGGTCTTGGAGCATTCAGGAACATCGGCCTCTTATTCCCCCGCATACCGCACTGGTGACAGATCAAGGAATTTCACTATAAAAAGGATGACTGGAGGTCTAAAGGCCTCTTGATTCCTCTACCAGTACCACTAGCATCAGGCCGCTTCACATTCTTCTTATCACTATCTACTACACTGCTTCCCAAGGTCAGAGGAGAATTTTCCACCTCAAGTCCTCCTGCTAACTCAGATTCTGCGAGGAAATATTGTCTCACCATGTCAGGTAACATGATTACGTTGAACTCTTCCACCTTTGACAGCAGCGCAATACATAATCTAACATAAAAATGATGAACGTTTATGGGATCATTTCCAACATACCCCAGTTTAGATAGATCCAAGTCCAGGAAACGACGAAATAATTCCAACAGTGATCCAACACCTTGCTGGAGAACACACAACTCCATCCTCATCCTTAGCTTTGTCTGCTCAGTGAAATATTTCTTGATAAACGATGACTTGAAGAACTCCCAAGTGATATCTTCTCGAGGCTTTCTTTGAGACACTAACTTCCACCACTTCTAGGGTAGACCATCAAGTATAAAGGTAGTGAACTTCACCTTCAATTAATCAGGTGGCGTGAGAGAACATATGTTCCTCTCAATATTCTATAGCCACTCCTCTTCCTCAAGAGGATCTGCTTTCAGATAAAAGAGGTGAGGGTTCAACTCCAGAAACTGAAAGACATAGTCTATAGACTGGTCAGCTGGAGGATTTTCTAAGGATTCACCACTTGAAGATGAACCTTGGGCATCCATTGAATGTTCTTTGGGACAAACAATAAAGAACACAAAAACAAGAATATGGGTCAAACATGGTCATTACCATTTTAAATACCAAAATAACACTTTTCACAATGATTTTCATAAATAAGGAAAACCCAAATGATTCATTAGGGGGAAACTAGTGATGATAGGTGACTCGGCCATATAGTTGGTGGCCATAAGCTAGTCACACCACCGTCACTGAGAGCATTCTAAGGTTAAGTTCCCAGCACCACATGGCTTGCCAGACCATGTGAGCTCAGAGAGGTCAATTGAACGACTCACATTTCATTTCCAAATACCAAACAAACCAAAAGAATCAAAAGACATTGACAACCCAAACAACCCATGGTAACCCGAGGTTCGGAACGAGCAAGGGTTCATGACGTCATTCTCGTCTATACGCCCCGAGTCCCGACAACTCTACTCCTTCTACCATGATAACCCCAAATAAAAATGGGCACTCTAAAAAACAAGGTCCTCTCAGAAGATGAACTACTCTGATAGAATTTTTTTCACGAACCAACCTCGGTCGACCCTGAACTGAACACCCAAGCTGGTCTGTGACATGACCCGAGAGGTGTTCCTGATCCTCCCGGGCTGACGACAGGCACTAGGGCATCAATAGAGAACAATTGGGAATGATTTAGCCCAGTAAAATTAAATAAGTCAGTGGAAAAGAGATGTAGAATAACGAAAAGTAAAAAAAATGAATCTGAAAAGAAAGAATGACCATCAATACACACTAACCTGAACACATCCAAAACTCCTCGCGACTCTGAGAGTCACTTACCAGTGCACAACCAACTCTTTCCCACGATGAGTGAGCACGAGACAAACCTGTAACAAAACTAAAAATAAGAAAACACTATAGTCATGAGTATTAAAATTCAGTAGGTGTTCCCAAAAAACTATTCCCAATGCATGACCATTGAATAAATAATTTACCAATTTCAGGTTTGAACTAAATTATATAAAATATGGTTTTCCACACACACACTTTCATTTATAAAATAAATAACAGTTCATTTCCCTATTTAGTTTAAAATATAGTTTAATGCTTGAAAGGAGAAGGTGGATTACATTTTTGAAAACATCTTCGCGAACAATTTAGAAAAATCCAAATTTCAGTTAATAGCTAAAAAGAAAACCACACATAACACACAACACACACTAAGGGAAATGGAAAAAGTGTCACAAAGGGGCCAACGATCGAACTATAACTCTCCATAATCCTCCACATACAAATAAACACTAAAGCGATCATGGGTCGAACCTAGGAGCTCGTAAACAATCCAGAACATACTATACATTTGAATCATATTTAAGGAATGCCCTACTTAATGACGTCATAACGCCCTGACGCCCGGTGTTACCCTAAATGGCCTAACCGAGTGGCCCAATCTCATAACACTGATAAAAAAACACCTCTCTGTTATGGGCCACTAGCCAGTGCGTAGTCTAAACTAGTACATCAATCATTCTCAGAAAATTAACTTAATATGCCATGTTCCCATGTCAACACGTATAATAAAATGTAAAGGGGTGAGTCAAAAAATTAAATCATGTAACCCGTCACTTAGCACAAACATCACACACAACTCACACAATCAACGTACACAAAATATCACCCCTGAGTCACCCCAAAGTGTGTTTTCTAAAATATTATATTTTATTAACGTGTCAAACGGGCCTTCACCAGTTTTAAATAAAACCCTCCTTTCTCAAGAGAACCCAAAACACTTGTTCATGTTTCAGAAGAAATAATTTATCATTAAAACTAGAACTACACATGAAATTCCGTGAATTATGATTAAAGGAGAAACTGGAATTCTTTAACTATTGTGTGTCCGTTCATCAAGAAAACATTTCAAGTGTCATTTATAAAATAAATATCTCTTTTTTTACATGAAGTAATTATAAAAAAATAATTATCTTATATTATTTACCATTTATTAAAATTAATAAAATATCAAGCAATTAATAAATTCTGAATTTAAAATGCAAGTGCAGTGGGGGACCTACCTCAACTCACATTCCAATCACGATGACATGACACACCTCACACAAGCATATAATTACACGCACACGGATGCCTGAAATAATGAAGAAATACCTTCCAATACATTGCAACCACCACAAAATGACTAAAACAAGGAAACACAAACATAAAAATAATTTAAACAAAAGGGCAGTGCATAACTCACCTCAACACGGAGACACAATCAACTAGAGGGGGCACGTGAACGTTGGAAAGGGGCGCCACCCACTGACAGGGACTGTCGCCAGTAGGAAAAGCATGTGTGACACACCAGCGAGGGGCTGGATGCAGAAATGATGAGTGTTGAAACCAATGTCTCGGAAAGGGGGAACATCAGGGTAGAAAAGCACACGACGACCGGATAGGAGGGTGTGCGGTTGAGGGGCTTCTCACTAGCCAAGAAGGGGTTGCACCGAAGGGTTTTGTGCCAGCCCAAAGGGAAATTGGAAGCACCGAATAGGAGGAACCGGGTGCTGGCTAGTAGGGAGGGCACGACAGCGCGGTTCATTGTAGGAGCTCGAAAAGAGGAGGCAGCGCTAGAGGCTGGTCGGAGGCTCGACTAGAGTTGTGCACATACTGGGCAGGAGGGTGGGTGACGCTGTGTAGCCAATGCAGGAGGAGGGCAGGGGCATCGGCTGCTGGTGGAGAAGCATAACAGGGTCGACCATCGTGATAAGGATAAATAGAGAAGGGATGACCAGACAAAGTAGGGACGAGGTGAATAGTGGTGTGCAATGGTGGAAGGAGGGTCCGCCAGGCGGAGTAGGGTGCACCGGAGCAGGCAGGGTGGGTTTTCCAGGCGGAGAAGGGTGCACCGGAGTAGGCAGGGGGTTCCCATGCTGGGTGTGAGGTGCTGTCGCATGGCAGGAGGGTCGGAGGTCGATGCAGGTGCGGAGGCTGGAGGCGGGCTGGTGGTAGTAATGGGATGGGGTGAGTCTACTATAGGAGGGGTGCACCATGCAGGATGCAAGGTCGGGTAGGTACTTAGAAGGGGAAAGCATAAGGGAGGTGGAGTCACGAAAGGGTGCTTTGCAGGGAGAAGGAAAGTGGGGGATATCCTCTTGGAAGAGGGGAACGAAAAAAAATGGGAAGAAAAAAACATAAATAAAAATTAAATTAAATAATGAAATAAATATTAAAAAAAGACTAAAGGAATATTAATAATATTATTATGAATAATAATAATAAATTTAATCTATATTAATAATATTAATATTAATATCAATAATATTAATAATAATACACATAAAAATAATAATAAAACAACTTAAATAATATTAATAATTATAATAATAACAACAACAACAACAACAACAATAACAACAACAACAAAAAGAGTAGTAATAATCATAAATTTAATTACAACAATAATAATAATTAATATTATTAACCAATGCCATTTTAAATAACACAATAAAATACCAAAATTTATTCATTTAAAATTTTCCGAAGACCGACAGATAGTATCATTGCCTTGGATAAGCCGTGTGGGGTCTCAAAAATGCGCTCTTCCCAAGCGCTCACCAACGTCAACACAAAACTGCATATTTTTTTACAAAGCATAAAAATATTGGTCAGGATTCAACCAGAACCTCGACAAAATAATTTAAAACCCAAGAAAATAAAAAAAATAAACAGGTCGGGGGGTGAAAACCATGCACTCTGGAGAAGTTCAGTGGAAGCGTGTGATGATAAGAAATAATCCACACATGATTGATGATTTATAAGGGGACAATATATATAGGGATAAACATTCCCTTATTCTGGAATATCATAACCCTCTTCCATGGTGATAATTAAAGGAATACCTTGTCTCAGGATAAAATTCTATATCACACCAATGATTATAAAAATATATATTCTCTATAATTTATGTTGTAATAATGAATCAATGATTATTTGGAATATTCTTTTACATTTATTGAGAATGATCTGATCATAGCGGATTTCTATCGTTAAATTTATCCAAACATTTTGGAGTTTAACACATATTCCTATATAAATACTCAAACGGTTCCACTTTAAAGATTGAATAAAAACTATGGTTATAGGATAACTCAATAATAATAAGATTCTAATCCAAAACCTCTCTTGAATCCATTGAATGTTATCTCAGTATATCCTCTAGAGTTTAAATGGCCCTTTTAGATTGACCATCAGATTGAAGATGATTAGATTTGATAATGATTTTCAGTATAACAAATTCTTGTCAAAGACATATATAAATCTAAAATTTAAACCTTCGATATGAATCAGATATAATTGAGAGTTTTACTCCATATAGACTTACCATTTCTCTATTTATGTCTTGGTAAGTTGATGAAGAAAGAAATATTCTTGAATAATAATGAAATGTGTACAATTTGTAAGGATATCAACTATAACCCAAAATACATTATAGAATTTAGTGGTAATAAAAATAACTTAAATGAAATACATGGTTATGTACTTCCACTTCCATAAAGTTATGGGTAGTATTTTAATCATCCCATTGGAATTATGATGTTCAAACTTAACTTTTTTGGAAACTAAGCATCAAGACACCTATTATATAATATTTCTCTTCATATTATCATGATAACAAAGATTCTTGAGATCCCAATACAACATTTTTCATCTAGTATGGATAGTCAATGATGATCTATTTGAATCATCCAATATTTAATTCTTTATTTATATTAATGATAGAAAAAAATCCATTTCCCAAATGTTATAATTCCATAAATATCTAATACAAATTATTGAATACCTCATACCTTCTTATTAGCTATATATCCTCCATCTATACCTCCTTGATTTTTACATTGATACACAGATGAGTGGTCAATTTGGTAAAATATGATTTCCCTCATTTACATATGATTTCAAGGTCCATCCTTTGAAAATATATGAGTATTGGTCCTCTTTAAATCCTCATCACAGATATAGTGGATCAATCCATCTTGTTAAAACAATCAACTACCATGTTTATCATCCTAGGGTGGTGATTTATTGTGCATTCATAGTCATTGATCAAGTCCAACCCTCACCTTTGGTGTAATTTCATCTTCTTCTATGTGAATATGTACTTTAAACACTTTTGATTTGTATATATTTGTCACCTTTTATCCCATATATAATTCCTCTATATCTTTAATAAAAATATTACCACTCCTAGTTATAAATATTTTATCAAGTAATTCCTCCCATAAATACTTAATTGATGCAATCAATATGGTAGAACCATGTCATATTTATTTAGAACACATCCCAATTAATACTTTGACCCAACACCATATACAAGAAACCCTTATTCACTGTTCAGTGTCATGAATACAAGTGTTGTGAACAACTTTCTGTTAAGATCATTTAAATTTTCTTCAAACCATATACAAGGAACCCTTATTCATGTTCTCATGAATCATTATTAAAACATATAGTAAATTACACTCTAGAACCTATAGGTTTAAGGTTATTAGAGAAAAGATGCATAATAATTTTTTTTGAAAACCATTATTTATAATTTACCACATATATTATTTAAACATAATTCCTTCAAAAACATATCATACATAATTATCATCTTCATAACCTCGGTAAATGAATACATATGAAAGGGTGATCTCATACACTCTGTAAGGAGTGAGCATAAGAGATATTGAATGAAGATAATATGTGAGTAGAAAATGAACATATGGGTATGAGAACATAATCATAGTATATTAATATAACAGAATGATATCATAACCAATAAAACCTATATCATAAATCATGAACGATGATATAAATTTTGGGAATAACCTAACAATTGTGTCAAATGAGTGTGGATTCATGAGTTAGTAATAATGATTCATGAGAACATGACATAACTATATTTCATAAAATATGAATGCTGTAAAAACATAAGAATAAACATCATAACATATGTCAAGTTTAACACCCAAGAAATTCACATCATATTTTATTAGGATAATCACCTTTCTATAACATAATGGACTTGGGCTAACCATGTGTGCCCTGTGAACTCTAAGACTTCGGATTACTACCCACTCTCCATAAAATATTTTACATAGATTATCCACTACCACTAAATAACATCTTGATCAATATCATACCCATATATACATAATGATATTTAATCCACATGATCAAGAAAACATTCATAATTCTATCCTAGTGTAATCGGCCCATGTGAAAGATATGAGTTCCATTAGAATTTCCACAAGGAATAATAATAACCCATCGATAGAAGGAAGGTGGGTGGTACCATTAGATAGTATAAAAAATAAAGAATAAGATACATTAAACAATATTTATATATATCTGAATCAGTTTCTAATATAATTAAATATTTAATTTAGAATTAAAAAGAAATAACCTTTATGTTTTTAATTTTTTTTAAAAAATAAATATTTATAAAATTAAGGGAATAAAAATAATGTTGTAAAACCATAAAAACATAGATATGTAAATTCATAAAAAACATAATAATATGATGAAAAATACATTAATTTAGAAAATTTTAAAAAATATTCCTTTCACACTTTTCTAATGAAAGTCACTGGGAGTAGAAAATTATCCATGTGAAAATGTTAAAAAAGTTTTCCATTTATTATTTTTTTTACAAAAGTAGAAGTAATTATAAAATAAACTTTAAAATAATAAAATTATGATTAATAACGTTTAAAATTCAATATAATAATATCCCCATAGGTGATAAATATTCATGACTGAAAAACGAGTTATGGTCGGTTCCACACACATGAAAGATTTCATTTACATTAAGAGAAAAAGGTAGGTGAATTGGTATGAAGAAATTTGAAACCTATAAATAAACATAAGAGAAGAAAATTAATGGGGTTTTAGAGATAAATATTGACCATTTTCCCAAAATACTAATAAATGAATAGACAATATAGATTTGTAATGGAGACAAGAATAAAACCATTACGAATTTGGTAGGAGTTGAATGAAAGGCCCCTAAATGAGTGTATATGAGATAAATTTTTAAATGTATTTAATATTATGATAATAATGATCAAATTATGTACATGGTAAAAAAATAAACTACAATATATAAGACAATTTGGGAGTATAAAGCATATCCCAATGAACATAATTGAGGTGAAGATCCCTTACCTTTACATTTTTTTTCCAAAAAGATGACTTGACCTCTTATATAGTTAAAATAACTATATGATTTTTTTTAAAAACCTTATTCATATCTATTTACTTATACAATATAAAAATATAATAATTTATTACCCAAATATAATTTAGTTATGATGAATTTTCATCATTTCATGTTACGAATTTTTATTGTTTCGTACATATTTTATAATGGAGATATTGTTCCCCATTATTTTATAACATGTTCATCATTCCATTTCTTTTCAAGTTAGTTGAATAAATTAACATAAAAGATAATTATATTCCCATTATAATTTTATTTAATTAATTATTGGGCTTTAAGATAATATAATCCATAATGAGCATGTTTTGTGAATTTTTTCGGTCAAAAGTTACTTTTTAATGACCATTCATTTTTTATCTTACTTAAAGAATCATATTCCTTACATAAATTAATCATAAATTTTATATTTTAATATTATTTATGTATTTATACTTAATCAGGATAAAAATTATAATTTTGGTATATCATTGCTCATGTCGGTTGTTGAATCGACCAAAATAATAATATGATATGCTAATAAATGAGTAAGAATTTAATATTATATAATGGTAATATTAGTTTAAAATAAGACTAAATATGGTTATAGAACACCATTATAGTGAATAGAGATATTTATAATTAATTATATTTTAATTTAATTGAAAATTTATATAAGGACTTTGATACCTACTTTGATAAGTTTTCACCCTGAAATAGGTTTCAGTGAAATGAAGTAGTTATGTATCCTTATATGGAGTAAAAGAAAACCAATTTTTTATAAGGACTTAAGAGAGTATAAATGGGAAATAATTTCATATAAAACTTTAGGATATGAGTTTTTAGTAATATGTGGTGTAGAGGTCCTTTCATAGGTGATTTTGACTGGAAGTTTCACAAATATGCATTCCCTAATGAATATAGAATGTAGTTACTCATGGAAAGTTGACCCAAATGGGAAAAATAATAGATATATGATAAGTACAAGATTATAATTCCCCCATAAAATAATTTAATGATAAATTTTTATGATATTTTTATGTCATTACCCCATAATTTGAACCGTTTACTTTATTTAACCATTATCGTGGTAACTAATTTTTTACGCTATATGGAAATTTTGAAACCTAGAAATTAAATTAACATAATTACATAATTTATATGTTATAATTTAAAATTTTAAATCCTTTTAATCTTATTCTGTTTCAAAATACGATAAATTTAGTTTTAAATGAAAATAAAATTATAACAGAAATTAATTTTTATAGAAATATTCACTTTTTAAAAAATAAGTGTTGTAAATATTATTTAATATAAATTACTAATTTAATAAATGTTAAATTTTTTTTTATAAATTTTAATAATAAATTTTATTTAAATAATCCATTTAAATTTATGAATCTAATTTATGAGGATAAAAATCCACAACAGATAGACAAAAATTCTTTGATAAAAATATCCTTTTTAGAACTATATAATTTTGATCACATCCCATTATAGTTATTTATCTTTTGGGAATCCAATTTTATCGACCCATTTACATTAGGAAAGTTTATTTTATTTTATAAATATATTAAATCATTCTTTAATAATAATAGTAATAATATAACGATTAAAAATTCATATTTTTTAAATAAATATGTTAATAAAATATTATCTTTTTTTATTATATTTTCTTTATTTTTGAATTATTGTATTTCCACTTATAATAACTCTCTATATCTATTAGATGAAAGCTTAACAAATGAAGAAATATTAATTGACTATATATCTTATAGTTGTATGTTTAATGGTTATATTTTATTCCTATATGAAACATTAGATATATCACTAAAATCATTCAACCAATTTGTTTAATTCTCCCTCAAAAATATTTATTATATTTATATTAATTTATATTCCATAAAAATTTAAAATAAATGTTATGAAATTCATTTAAAACCATTAGGATAGTGATTTCATGTTCATGGTATTTTTATTTACTTGTTGATTTATTCCTCTAGTTGTTTTCTTAATGATCATTCATATTATATTCTTGTAATGTATTAATGAATATATTTTATTATAATATTTAGTGTCAAAAAAATATATTGTGGTTTATTTTAGTTAAGTATTGAATTTATTTCAATCTATTAAATATACGGTTTATTTTAAAGGGAAACACATACTAAAATCTCAGTTTGTTACAACCAATTTTTCCTTAGTTTCATTGCATGTCTTTTATATATGATGGGAAATTGTCAAATTCTCCTCCTCATCTACATAGAATTAATTTTACCTATAGGTCATCTATATTATATAGTGAATAATAAAAATGGTCTTATAAAAATTCCTCTGTAAAATGTGAAACAAGATTCCCCTTCACCTTCAATACCAACATCAAAAGATTTTCCTTAAATAAAGGCATTATCAATAATAAGCAATTCATTTAACTCCAGAAATTAAAAAATTCCTATAAATTTTCATTTTTATACATTAAAATTAATATTCAAAAAAAATAATAAAATGAATCTTTATATTCAAATAATCTTAACACATAATTAATTAATAAATTTGAATGAATAAAATTAATAGAATATCTAAAAAATTTAATTAATTTATTCACTTTGTCACCAACCTATCTATTTTATTCATTTCATATGACACTTTCAAGTAAGTGTTGGGGAGATAATGTGTTCATGGTTGTACATGGGTAAACCTTCACCATTTTTGGATTGATTATTGGGTGACTGTTCATATATATGGTTTTATTGTGGTCAAAAAATGAATTTTGTAATTACAACGCTTGTTTCCCTTATTAAATATAAAATAATGTACATAGAAATATATTTTATTTATAAAAAACTATTAAAATAAATTAAAAGTTGTGTTTATGGTATATTATGGAAATGAGATGAATCTAACACTTCTTTTATTGTAAATCATTGACCCATAAATATGAATAAATGGGGAAAAGGTGATGGGAGTGTTTCACTATAAGTCGATGGGGTGATTTGCCTTTATTATATTAAATTATGTAAAAATTAACATGTAATGTAATTTAGAGGTAAAAAAATCCCCATCATTCCTCAATAATTTTCCACAATATAAACTTACTAGCCCCAAACCTCATAAAATCCTTTTGAAAGTACTATTGAGTTTCACATTTTCCTCTACCAGCAAAGAACATAGAATCTATTAAAGATTATGGTGGATCACATGTACACTGTGAATTTAAAATCCATAACATTAATTGTTTCTAGAGTTATGTGGGAAAATTTACATTATATTTAATCCATGTATATGATGTGTAGAATTTAAAGGTTTAAAACATGAGTAAAAAGAAGTGGGGTAGTGGTCCAACTTATAAAGGAAGAATTTTATTATCAATAATGGATAATTAAATCATTTTTTAATTTCCTGGATTGAGTATAAAATCTTGGAAGGATAATTTTTTTATTTTAATTAATTACTTTATATATGAGTACGAGGTTTTTAGTGTGGTGGAGTGATGAGATCAAATATTTTAGATATTTTATTTTATTTTCATAGAAAAACCAAAGTTATTTTTTAATTAATGCGATGTAATAATTGGAATTCTAAAACCTTCAGAATAATTTGGATTTAATTTAAAACAAATAACATGATTCCTTTTTTAAATTGTTTATTTCGCTTTTGGAATTATTTAGAATGATATAAAATGATTTTAAAACATTCGAAGTAAATTTTTAATTTTATACATTGATTTTTTACAATATAAATTATTCTGGAATGAATAATAAAAAATTGAACATGATATAGAGTTATTTTTATGATTTTTAGGTGAATTAGAAAACCTTACATTAGGGTAAGCTGATACATAAAATTTTTATCCTAGAGGATGAATAGGCCAAATTGAAAAGGGGGAAAAATTATGTATAAATGATATTAAAATTTAATACCTATCCCAAGACCTATATGATACTTAAGTGTAAACGTTTTTAACATGGCGATTGAGAACATGATATATAAGAGTCATTATATATAACAGTTCCCAGTAGATGATATGTAAGGGTTTTTTACTTTTCCACCTAAGAGATTCACCATCCATATATAAGATTCCCTAGATGATAATAAGTTTACTCAATGGGACCATAGATATGTGAAGGTTCTTTATTTTCTACTAAAGAGATTTACTTATAACAGGTAAGTGTTCATTTGGCTATAACAATACATAACAGACATTCCTTTTCCACTACGAATAATATAAATTTACGATCCATATGTAACTAAGATTTGTATATAAGGATTAAAAATAAAATACTACTTAAAAAATCATAAATTCTCTTGCATACTCAAATAAAGAAGGTATCATTTTATTTTCCCCGCACTATCCCTCCATTAATTTAAGCATGAAGTGATCATGAAATAATTTCATAGAATGTAATATTTATGAAGACTTTCTAAAATGAATAATCCCTATCCTCATTTTGTATATATGGTGGTGATATAGAGATGAGGGATATCAAAATTGAATTTCAATAAGATAATGAAGATGAATCTTGGGAACTATAAATATATTTCCCTTCTAATTATAATAGATTTTGAACTTTTCTGATTAATATTACATCAAATAATGATATATTTAATTATTTTCATTTAATGATAATTTAATGTTTTATTTTATTCATTTTTTTGTTTTCTTCTCCTATGTACTTCTTTTATTGAGTTTCTCAATGACTGTGATGTACCTATGACCTCTTAATTGATGACTATAAAGATATAACCCCTTTATGTGTGGATTAAGGGGAATCACTGCGATGTTTTGGAATATATGTGTTTAATTGTATATTTGCTTCTTGGATTTTGATGGGGAAGAAAAGATAGTGTGTAGAAGAGTAGATCACCAATATATATTCCATAACCATTGAAAATTTATTATACTATATGAATTTATAATACTCTTTGAAATTTATTCACTCACTATACCAATGGAGGTGAGTGGTTGAAGGGTAGGCATTCACTACCACTATTTTGATCAGGTTCAATCTCTCAATTGATGAGTGTTCTTATCCAACACCAGTGTGGATAAATAAGTTACTATTATGATTCAGGATCTATAAGTAAAATAGTATATTTAATCCCTTAAATTTATAATACATTAAGATGTTGAAGATAAATTATTGAATAAGTAATGAAGTGGATATGGATCCACAATTTTCTTTTGTTTTCTATACATAAATCATAGTCAATTACAATTATAATAATGTTTCTAATGTGAGGTAATGACATTTTATATATTTTGAGATGTTCTAAAAATGTTTATAAGAAGTATAGAGGTGTTTGGATAAGAAAAATGAATTATTCTATGATTTTAGAGCTATATTTTATTAAAAAATTTATACATGTGTTTAAATCTACGAATCAGTTGTTGTGGAACATTAACTCAATAGAATTACTGTCTTTTAAAAATAAAAGTGGAAATATAGAATAATTACAACCAAAGAAGAAAAGTTTTATAATATTAAATTTAAGATGCTTCTCTATCTATATAAGTCATATTTTAGATGTTATCTTTTTTGAATTAATAATTTCTTCAGGAAATAGAGTTGCATCAGATTGATTCTATAAGTCATTGATCCCTATTCAAATAATATGCTAAGGAACTAAAAATTCAATAGATTAATTAAGACCAAGAACATGTTATTTCCGAATTAATCTAGAAGATAAGAATTATCTAAAAAAATACCCTTCAAAATATATAAGTCTACCACATACAGATTGTTAAAAAAATAGAAAAGTAATTTCATACACGAAGGTTACCTAGAGAGGACACTAGAATATTGAAAAAGGAAAAATAAATTCCATATAAACATAAGGATCATTTCTAGAATAAATAATTTTTATTTATCCAATAAGAATATTTCATTCTAATGATATGTAAGGTTCATTTATAGGTATAGAGTGATACATAAGGATTACAAACAAGACTAAAATATGATATTTTCTGAAGTTAATAGGGATTTTATAAGTTAAATTTTTGAAAATGGTAATTTTAAATAAGTATTAAAAATGATGACGTTGAAGATATTATTGAATATTTTGACAAATAAAAAATGAAAATTGTGATAGTGGTTGTTAAACAATAATGGAAACACAATGAATATTATTTCCATATTGATATAAAATACAAGGATAAAGAGATTCATGCACTTTCCTCTATGGATTAATAAATGGGCCCACCATATTAAAAATGACTATTCATTTTATAACATGACTTTTGGATTGAAAGATGAAGACATGTTGTGAAAGACAAAGAAGCATAGTTCGACACTATATTAAGTTCCAATGAATAATTTTGTTTTATTGTGGAATTTCATTCAATAAAGAAATAAGTAGTTGGAGAAGTAGTTAAGGAACAATGGTTTATCATGATGTAACATGTATAATTACCATGTAATGAATTGTGAAATACAAAATACCAAATAAAAATTAGAGAATTTTAAGTGTAGTTGAAAGAAGTTTTTCTAGTATTAATTTCAATTCAACATTTGAATTTGAACTAAAATAAGTGTATCTTTTCATGTAAGAATGTCACTAAGGTCTCATAGGATTTTCCAATGGATATAATATTAATTTTAAATTTACTGAGGGATTGTGTGCTATAATGTGCAGTACTCCTTGAAATATCTAATTTATTTAGTGAGATCACTCACTATAACAAGTAACAAAGGTTTCTTTCATAAGAAATAATTAAGAAAATAATAATAATATTACTCCAAAATTAACCCCTATCATTGAACCTGCTCCATGATTTATGAAATAACAAGGGTAACATTATGGTTAGGGTATGTTGTCCTCGCGTCATTGAAGAGTTTGTACATCAATTTCTAGGTATTTTTTAGGTATCATGCAGTTTTGAATGGGATTGGGATATGAAATAAAGAGGTTATGGTGTGGAGATGATGGATATGGTGTGACCAATTTGGAAGGATTGTAGAACCATGACTAGTTTTTTTATGGATGCAACATGGCCAATGAAGATGTGGCATAGAGTATAAGAGGTGGTTTTTTGAATTCTACTTCCATTTTTGACATCGTTTCACTGTAGAAATGTGGCTCGAACATAGGCCTTTGATTAGTTGAGATATATGGTTTTGAAGATGTGACTTTAGTGTGGATTTCCACATGGGTATGTTTATTAGTTATTCTAATTTAGGGACAGTTGTTTCGTAGTGTTTGAGATGTGATAGAGGCTTATAATGGGTATATAGAATCTGTGTGATATCTATACCATTCTTTCTGAAGGATAGTTGGATTTTGGCAAACATTGGTGTAGCATTTTGGGTTATACTATAGTATTGAGTGAACAGGGTGTGAAAAGGGGTTATACACCATTGTCTGTAAAGGTTGAACTACGGTGTTAAGGGATACACCATGGTCTTATCTTTTATTTAATAGGTATAAAAAACCCTAATCCACTTGTATTAAATCTATATTATATATTTTCCTTCCATTCATGGGTGATATAAGGGTAACCCAAATATGTATTTTGGCCCCTTTTGATTGTCTTTATATCCTGACCGTGTTAGATCAACCCTTGGTGGTTTAAGGTGAGTTTCCATCTTTCATTATCACTATTAATCATCTAGGTATATCTATTAGATTGGGATTTTAGGGATTTGGTAATTCTCTAGAATGTGAATTATTTTTTCCATTGTGTGCTAGGTTGATCGAATACTTTTACATTATATTTCATTAAGTATATCACTTTATGGGTGGTGTGTGCCCCATGTTTGAGGTTGCTGGTTTTGTCTCTAGCCTATATCAAATGAATGATAATGTACCATGATTTGGAAATTTTATTTATAAATAATATTCTGTATAATGGATTTATTTATTTGGGTGAGAAATTGGTTTTTGAGAAATTATAGTTTTCCACACATTTTTAGTAAAACCAAGGTGACTTTCAAAAAATCATAAAATGGTTTTTGATATAGATTTTCAATAATTTTTTTGATATAAAAGGATGTTAAAAATATCATTGTGAACTATGTAAGACCATTTATATAATTTCATAAAAAATATCACATGTGATTGTTGGGTACTCAGGTGGAAGGTGTATTAATAAGACTCATCTTTTTCCCCTATAAGGGACTTCACTTTCTATAGTGTTCATTAGTTCCTAGATTGAGATGAATTTGTCTCATAGGATTGATTGACATGAAAAATTAGATGACTATATAGGGTTTTCCTAGGATATTTTTTCCTTGATGCATGGGTTAAATGGACTTGTAGTGCACAATAGTCATAACTAAAGCATAACAGAATTATATAGACTGGTTATAAGATATCCATAAAATATTTTACCATGTTACATTAGATTTTTACTATTTTGGATTCGACATAATATCTTTAATAAATTTAATATGTTATTATATATTATCCATTAAAACTATTTTACATGGATTTATTTTTAAACAGTTGAAAAAAGGGAAATGTAACAATGATTTTGATAAAATTTTTCAACTTCCTATCATTTTTTTAAATTGAGTATATTTGGATTATTATACAAGGAATTGAGGTGGAACACCTAGGTGGGATCATAATGATACTATTTTTCTCACACCATGCACATCATTTCAATAGTGTGTATACCCTATTCTATCCATTCATACATGAAAAATGTAAGATTCCATAGAGAGGCGATGGGGGTTATATCAGCTAGATATGTGTAGCTGGTGGTGAAATAGTGGGATGTTTCCTACATATCATGTGGATAATAAGACTATTGATTTTTGGTTTTCCTTTTGGTTCCTTGAACTGAACACTGGTTTTTATATTTATTTTTTATTTGGAGTTGTATCACCACTATTTTTTCTTCTTTGATTATGGCATATTTTATTCTTTTTTTTCTTTTAATTGTATGTATATTCCATGTGACATTTTATAGGTTGGGATAAATCATTCACTCTTATTGTTTTTTGATGCCTAGGTATGAATCACCATCCCAGGGGGATTAGGAATGAACTTCAAGTCTTACCAATTTTCAGTTTAGTGGCATGTTTTGATGGTTTTATACAATGAGATGTGAAAATTTTCTATTAAAGGATGTCAGTTATGCTCAGTTTTGGGAAGATTGTATATAGGAGGTTTGATTATTAATACATGATAGGTAGGTTGTCGTCAATTCCTGGCCATATCCTAGCATGACGATCCTAATGTTATTATGGGATGTTGGAATGTGTGTCTCATATGTTGGGTTTTGCGCATAATATGAGCACTTGATAACAGTTTTCTACTTTAAACTGAGATTATTATATTATATGATCATTTTCTTCAATTTTTTGCATTTAGTAACATGCATTTTAGTATCCTTCATATGGTTACATAAGAGGGTTTAGTGAGAGATTCACCTTAAGGGAATTCTCTTATGGATTATAATATTTTATAATCTATCATCCATGTAGTTCGTGCTATGGACTGGAATATACCATGAATTAAATATCTAGTTACTGAGGGATAACATGGAGGTGGAGGATACAAAAAATAACATAAAGAGTTATTACAATAGAATCCCCCATTTTTAGGGATATGAATAAACCTCAAGAGGTAGAGGACTTGCTAGACAATATTGATCAGGCATTCAATTTCGTAGATACACATGAAGTTATCAAGATAAAGTACACTACATTTAGTCTTGTGGGTCCTATAAAGTAGTGGTGGGACTCCATGGTGTAGAAAAATCAACATGTGGTATTGGATTGGGTGGGTATAAAGACCCACTTCTTTTAGTAGTTCCTCCTAGAGTATTTAATAATATAAAAGTCCCTAGAGTTCCTCTGTTTACATTAGTTTGATCACTTGGTGTCAGAGTACACCAAACATTTTGTGGAGAATGTTCATTTTTATTTAGAGGCGGTGATAAATGATAAACTTATAGTAAAAAATATCTAAATGTTTTTCAGAAAGATATTATATCCCATGTATATGTGTTGAACCTTAAATCATATGCTGAGATGGTGTATTGGGGGATAATTTTTTGATGGATATGATGGCCATTCATGGATTCTCTATATCTTCTTTTCCACCAAGCGGTTGATTCAAAAATGAATATAGAAGGAAATGGAAGTGATCAGATAATCGCATAAGTGGTGGAGGTAGTTCTCAATAGTGGCCCCCTTATACACCATTATTAATATTTATCAGTTTACCCATAACTTTTTATCAGTGTGAAATGGTTGTGTATACCGTATATACTTGTACTAATCCCGTGAAATTATGTGTTTCTTATGGAAGCTAAGGAAAAATGTAACAATTATGCTAATATATTTCTATGGGTTTTTATGGTTAGAAATCCTCAACTCTAAAGTTCACCACAACATATTTTGTTTCTTAAATGTTCTCATATCTCTAGCCACAAGTCTTATGAGTGAAGAACCTTTAAATAATGGATGAGTTTATAACAAAGGTTGATGTGGGCCCAAAAATAGTGAGAGGCACTTTCTTCAACACATATTCCATAGAAAATTATATTTTTAATACAGGTACCTCCCACTCATTTATATATTCTTATTTTGGTGACACTCTAAAACATATGATGGTGCTCAGGTCCTTTTTGTTGACTTATAGACACAACTTTGAATGATGAAGTAACATGGGTTTTGTATTCTGACTTATTGACATTTAATTACCAATGCAGATCTGGTCTGGGATTTCTTGGTTCTCGATCTGGATCTATTCAACATAATCACAAATATGGATTGGGTATCTTCTAACCATGATGATATTTATGGTTATCATCATCTCTTTTCATTCTTTTATACGGATGAGAGAGTAAGGGTTATTCAACGAGGGAGGGATCATAGTGGTCATGTTAATATCACACCCTTCACACCACTTCATTGTTTTGTTGACCTAGTTTTATCCTTTGATATAGGAAAAGGAAAGTCATCATAACATGGTGGAGATGGTTATACTAGCTGGGTATGTATATCTTGTTCTAATATGGTGGGATATTTCATACATATCATGTTGAGTAGTAGTATATTTTTTTTATTGTTTGGGTTATTGTAAATTTAATTTGAATTTTATCATACTAGTCTAAATCCACATTTTTTTTATTTTATAAATAATCCACTTTTTGGTTTAGTGGGATCCACACACACATAATTCCTCCAAATGACAGAATCCAAATAAAAGAAAAACCAACATACCAAGCAAGTAAAATAAAATATAAAAAATCAAAAACATCTGCAACCACTCCAGAAAACACAGATGAGGATTCAAAATCCAAAAGGAAATTTCAAAGAGAGCACTATAAAAAACATTCAATCACCTATATCCCACAGTGATACTGCTTCTGGCCACAATCCTCCAATTAAAATTTAAAATTAAAATAAATTTTAGATCTTGATCTTGTCACCACCAACCCATCAGGACACGAGAGATCCACTAACCACATCATACAAGAAATAGAAAATTGAGGACTAGTTCCAGCCACCGATATGTCATCACCAACAGTGCAGCATCATCATCAACATTTTTCTTCATCAACACACCAACGGTCGAAATCAGAATCACCATATGTGAACCGTGACACATCGGACTGCCACAGGAGTAGATATACAACACCAAAAAAACCCCTTAAACCTCACCACCACCATTGTAAATACCCCATAAAAACACCATTGCAACAATGAAAAAGTAGATCAAAATATTACCTAAAAATGACTTGAACTTCGACAAGGCTCACCAGAGAGAAACCAGAAGAAATGGAGAAACCAAAACCTTCACATACCAAAATGATAGTGAAAAAAATCACGCCTAAAAAACACCTGAAAATAGATGTCCACTAAATAAAACCTCCCAAAAACCCCTCAATGATCATTGCACTAGACAGACTAGGAACTTGGAATTGAACCAGGGTGATAGGGAATAGTTGAGAAGACAGAGGGTCAATAGAGTTTCACACGTCACATACCCTATAATAAATATCTAAACTAGAAAGACTCTGATGAGAAGAACCATATCATGAATCGGAACTGATGAAATTCATGACTCATGAAGTATTGTTTATCGAACAATAAACACCTCCCAAATCCTCCAAACACCAGTGATGCAGATTGACATAGAGAGAGATGGAAGATCCAGAAGCTAGAGTAGATATTGAAGTGGAAAGGGCACCACATAAAAGCAGGTTAATTCTCAAGACCACTGATCTAGAACAAAAATACCCCTTCGGGAAACAATACCTTAGAAAGAGAGTGGGGAGGGAGAAGAAAATGGATAAAGTGAGGAGGGAAGAAGGAAAAGAACAAAGAAAGGGGGAGACAAAACAAAGAGCGGCCCATGCCTACCCCCTCCTATACACCACTGAGGAAACCCTAAAATGGGAAAGAGGAGAGTGTGAGGCCTTATCTTATGGTTTGAATTTGAGTTGTATCACCACTATTGTTTCTTGTTTAATTATGTAATATTTCATTCTTTTTTTTTCTTTCTCCTATATATACATACGACATTTGTCTTGAATTATATTGGGTGAAATCATTCTCTATTCATGTTTTTTGATAACTGAGTTCTATTATCCCGCACATGGGGACCATGAACCCCTTTTGAGTCTTTCCATGTTTTAGTTCAACTTCTGATATTCTAGAAAAAAGTAATTTGAATTGTCTGCCGTCATGGAAAATAGAACATAGTATTCCTAAATTGAAATGGTAGGTTAAAAAAATATTTCTCTGTCAATCCATAAAATGTTATCTTTAGTTATATCATCTCTATAGGTTTTATACGATAGGAGGGTATCAAGATTAATTATTTACTCACCACATGATCAATTGAATATTCTACAGCATATTTGGATGAAGACTAGAGAACTCTTCTTGTAAGACATTTAGGAAGTCCCAAACAATATTGGGAAGATAAAAAATAGAAGGAAAATCATTGGTCGCGACAATAACGACTGAAAATAGACTCATGAGCTTTAGGTTGGAAGGTATTGGATGACATGACCTTAGATCATATTCTGATCTTAACTATGACTGGTAAGCTGTTTGTGGTCTACTGAGATGATTCTAGTGTTGGTTTGGGTTGTATTATTATGCATAGTGATCATATTTTTTTTTCATATTGTTCTTATAATCTTCAACCTCATTAGAATAATTACCCCAATCATTATTTGGATCTTGCCTAGTTACACATGTGCTTAAATGTTGGAGTCACTATCTTTATAGGTAGTGGTTCATGGTATCATCATATCATAATAGTAGGATCTATCTATTCTGTTATAAATAAATGAATATCATAAAGATATGGTAGGTGGAATTTATATCAAATGTCTAAATTCTATGTAACCTACACTATGGGGATGTGGAATGTCTTCATAGATGCTATTAGTTAGAAAGTTCCACCGCATGCTCTTTTGGAATCGAAGGACTCGAACCTTTTGGGATCTTTCCTCAGATTCATATGGGTGCACAAGAAGATGGTTCAAGAATGATTTTGGATAGTACTCATTTATCATCATTAAGAAAAAAAAACCTTTCTATATTATACATTAATTTTGGATTTATTATGTAATATTAGACATAATATATCATGGAAGATTGAGAAGTCTAGTTTCTTTGGGAATAAAAAACACTATATAACAACTAATAACTTGGAATGCATCACCATAATTAAAAACATTATTAACATTGGGAAACATATATTTTTCATGGATACCCTTTATAATATTTACGAAATCATTTTTGTGTTGTTATGATTTCATAATACCCACCGTATATTTATATTGTATTTATATTTTACCCAAAAATCCGACATTCTCAGAAAAATATGATGACATGACTATTTGATAATTTTAACATTATGATTCCAAATATTATATTTACTTTATCCATATAATGTTCTAAATATGTGAATTTTACATTTATAATAAGAATTAACATTTATTGAGAAATTCTAGGATATTTGATAATAACAGTATTCGAACCCTATAAAAATTTACACTTGAATTCATAAAAATTATTTGATCATTTATATTTAATAAATATTATATAACAATAAAATTTTATTAAAATATTATTTATTTCAAAAATCCATTAATTCATCCAAATAAATTCCATAATTTAATTTGACTATTACCTAAAAATATTACTTGTGTTTTATTATATCAAAATAATTTTTTTTATAAAGTAACAATAATAAGATGAAAATTTATCCACTACTATAAAAAATATAAACATATATATCATTAGGTTATTGATACATAGCCCTTTATTACACTATTAAAATCCCTAAGGGTAAGCTGCATGATGCTGAGAATTTCATGGGGTGGTTTGACGTACATGGTTTGAGCCATGATCTTGATGAGCTTTAACTTATCCCATTTACGATTTTTCTCAAGCATAATTTTTTGGATCTCATCATGGGATTGGTCATGAAAAAAATCCAGTGATGTTAACTCCCTTTTAAGCTCCAATAAATGGGGTCTATTGGGTATGATCATACTGGTTGAGGCCATCACTTCCTTTGACTATTTCAGTTGGATTTTTCAGAACCCTATATTTATAATAATCATATGATCATTGATCAATGACTATATTATAATTGGATAATATGGTTAATATTGTTTTATTCATGAACAAATATAATAAAACGGAGGGTGTTTATGTGTTTTCTATAACTATAATACATAATAGAGAATTTAATTCGACCACAATTGGAATTTTATTTATAAAAGTTAAGGTCGTTACAATCTTCCCCTTTAATAAATTACACCCTCAAAATTTTAATTTCTCACACTAAAATAGATAAGGGTAACACTATTTATCACCTCCTTTAGTTCCCACATCACTACTTCAAACTTTTGGTTTCTCCATAGTACTTTGACTGAGTTATTTGCCTTATTTCATAGAACTTTGTCTCTACTATCTAAGATCTTTGTAGGATGCTCCTTATATGAAAGATTATTATCCAATTATAGCACATATGGATTCAGAACATGTGATTAATATAGTATTTACTTTCTCAAGAGTGATATGTGGATCACATCGTGTACATAAAATAGGACAGGTGGTATTGCTAGTCGATAGGGTAATACTCCGATGTGATCAAGGATCACAAAAGGGTGATGGATATTAGGATTTGCTTTCAATTTTTCTAAAATGTAATGAATTTCTTCCATGGGGATGTGTGGAGGAACACATTATCTTCAACTTAAAACTCTATTTCTTATCACTGATTTTTAGTATAGATCTTTTATTGGATGTAAGCATCTTTTATATGTTGTAAATGGTCTTGGAATTTTCTACCATTTCCTCAACCATTTCACAACCTAGATGTTTGGGTCCCCAATATCTTCCCAACATGCATATGTTATAAACCTCTTTCTGTAAAGGGATTCAAAGGGAACAATTTGGATTCTTTATTGGAAACTATTATTGCATGAAAACTCTACTATAGGAATATGTTGATTCCTTCCACCTTTTACGTCAATTCATAATTCTCTCAACTATCATCAAGTGAATGGATATTATACAAAAATTGGACATCATTTTTACAGTGATAAGACATGATGAAGTTAAAATCAGTATTTATAGAATGTCGGAGAATTTTCTAGAACATGGAGGTAAATTATATATATTGATCAGATACAATCTATTTTTGGGTTCCAAGAACCCCAATAGTTCTCTAATGTATTTATTTTAAATTTGATTGACCAAGAAGTCCTATCAAATTGCAATAAAATGAGAAATATTTGTAAGAAGATCCACCAACATCTATATAGCATTACTTCCACTTGATGTCTTCATAATACTAGTGAAAAATTCTGTGGTTATGTTTTCTCATTTCCATGTATATATGTTTAATGGTTTCATCATCCCACTAGAATTTTTCCTTTCATCCTTTATGTTCTATCATATATAAAAACCTTGATGTATATTTTCTGATATCCTAATTCATATTATCCCAATAATAGATCTCTCAATGATTTAGATACATATTTGTGCTCCCTTGATGGATAGATAAGGTCTAACTATGTTCATCATACAAAATATCCTTCCTTAACTCAGGATTTGAGGGTACACATAGCCATGAACCAAATTTCACCCACCATTCTTCATTAAAATTGAACTATGTGGATTTCCCTTTTCATATAGTTTCAAATGTTTTATAAATTCCCATATCATCACTTTTAGAATCCTTTAAACATACCATATGGTCCAATATAGAAATCACTTTTTAAAGGATTGATGATATTCCTTCCGATATGATTTTCATTCCCATATTTTTCAAGTATAAAAATAGCATATCCTTCTTAATTCTCATCAGTGAATTTTTTGTTGGAACGTTTCTACATTGGGAATCATCTAAATTATTATCTTTCCAATATTTTTAGTGGATTGAGTAGTTATAGTCCTTAATCATATCTAACCATCTTCGCTATTTCATATACATATATTTCTATGTGAATATATACTGGTGGCTCATATGATTTATATATTTTAATGTTCATCCCAAATCGACAATCCCACTATATTTTGAACAAAAATATAATTGAATCCAACTCTTGATCATGTGTTGGGTAGTTATATTCATGAACATTAAATTTATACGAGGCATATGCTATCATTTTTTCATTATATATTAACAAATATCCCATCACCTTCTTCGAAGCATCTCTGTATATAAAAAAAAGTTATCCAATTCTGGGTAATTTAATTACAAGTTTAGTGATAAGCCTATTTTTCAAGTTTGTGAGTCTCTCTAAAAATTATTTATTCCAAACAAACTGGAATCCATTCTGATTTATCATGGTTATATGGTTTTTAATTCATGAGAAATTTCTCACAAATCGATGATAGTACCCTTCTAATTGATGAAAGATATAGATTTATATCATATATTTTTTCATTATCCATCCGTGAATTGATTTTTTTTGAAGGGTCCATATATATCTCATTTTCTATGATAATATTCCTTAATAATGAGACATCATTCAACTAGAAATAACATTTTCTAAAATTTTCATAAAGTTCCTCCTTTTATAAGGCCATTAACAAAATTATAAAATAATACTCACGATCCTCCTTGATTTTTGATAATATTAGTATATCTTTAATAAATACTACCACAAATTTGTCATGGTAATCTCTAAAGACTCTATTTATCAAGTCCACAAATATTTATGGAGAATTAGTGAGTTCTAATGGAATTAATATAAACTCATTGTGCCTATAAATTTTATTGAAATCATTATTGGTGATATCCTCCTTATTTACCCTTACATGAAAATAACCTCACTGAAGATCCACCTTAGAGAAGTTTCGTACTCCACTTAATTGATCGAATGAGTCAAATATTCGTGGAAAAGAACTTTTGTTCATTATTGTGATCTTATTGAGCTTACAATAATCAATGAAATGAATCATTTTCCCATCCTTATTTTTGAAACATATGATAGATTCACTCTATGGTGAAGCACTTGGTCATAGGAAATATATATCCATATCATCATGTAGTTATTTCTTCATCCCCTCATGTTCCACAACAACCATTCTATATTTATTCTTGGGTAATAGAAACAACCCAAGTATAATATCCATTGAAAATTGAACCTCTAATCATAGAGGAAGACTAGAATACCCTTCAATAAGCACTTCATCATATTCACTAACAACGATCATGTGTTCAAGGATGATATTTTCCATAAACTTAATCGTTTGATCTAGATATGATTCTCATAGAAAAATAATATAAATTATTTTAGTGTTGGTGCTAAATAAGATTCATCCTCCTTCTTTGAATTCAATTGAATTTGAGGATGATTCATGATACAAATAGTGATATCATAATCATGAATATTTATGTTGTATATATATAATGAAATCCAACCCATGCCTAGAATTGCATTAGATTCCAATGAATGTATTATCAGATGGTTCACTCAGAATTTCAGTCAATAAATTTTTATAGGAGAGGTGTTATATACTAGGGATGAAAAAATTCCCCATTTACCATTTTTAATGACAACTCTACTTCTATTATTTGTGGTGGTGTTTGAATAGTTTTATTAAACTTGTTTTATATGAAGGAATGAGTAGTACCAGAATAAAAAATTATGTTCACTATTTATAACTGAATAACTAGAATACATATCACTACTTTGTTTTTACGATCCCCCTGAGCGGTTGTGATGGAAATTCCTTTCCCTTACTACCTTAGAGGTTGTTGGATATCTATGAAAACCATTATCTTAGTTTGTTGGTTTCCAAAGATCCCTTATTCAATGAATTTGAAATAATGAACATTGAATCGAGGGTTTATTGGATAATTAAATTCCTTTATCTCATTATTGGGGTTATGCCACTGGTAATTGAAATCTACATATCCTTCCTTCCCACACCTAAATCATTTTCTCATCCCCCTTAATCAATTTTTAGGGTTCTTATTTTTTTACTTTTTAAAAGTGGGATATTGAAATTTCTTAGAACCATTATATTTCACCATCAAATTTCTAAAATTGAACCCCACTTTCCAATTCTTATCCTCATGACACCCTTGATATTAGCTAATATCCATTTATAATTTAAGGACACATTAGACAATTTCCTTATATTTATCAATGTCTTAGATCTTTATATATTTTCATATACTATGTTTTATCCCATAAAAGAAGTTGTAAACTTTTCCTTTAGGGGTAGCAACAATGTTGGAGGCATATCCTGCAAGTCTTTTGATGTTTACCCCATATGTCCTGATGGATTAATCAGTTTTTTTTATTGAGGGAACGTAAATACCTTTCAATTTTAATTTGGAGAGTGGGTGAAAATTATTTTTCTAAAATTATTTTTTCAAATTACTTGCACCATATCACTTCGATCTCTTCCTCAAGATTCGTATTCCAGGTCAATGTCCCCCACTGATCAACTTCTTCCTCTATGTGTTAAATATCTTGTATAAATGTATCGTACTTAGAACATTGATGGAAGGATAAGATCTTCGTGGTGTATTTGATATATTATTCTGCAATTAAGGGATTAGATCATTCATTTAAATTCAGAGGTTTTCATCACATAAATGTATCAATTGAAGCTTTCTTCTTATTTGTGTGATTTGGTAACTCCACTTTATTCATATTTTATTTCAGAACTGAATTCAATTGAGAAATTATTTACACAATGTTCTCGATTTCTACCACCATCAGTTTGGGAATCTCATTTCTGTAGTCATCATATTTACCTTGACATTGGTTGTTTACTCGGTTCCTTTTATTTTCATCCATTAGATATATTAAAGAGAAAAATATGGATGAGTATTATTAAACACCTAAAATCATAGAATTGAATGAAACAGAATTTAATGGTTATATTATAAATGAAATATATTCATTAACTTAGAAATTTATATCCTTTAATCTATGCTATCTATGATTTATATGATAATATAGATCAATATGGGCATTTTTTCCTTAATAATGGTATGTATTGAGCTTTTAAAATTACTAATGCATATCCACAATTATTTTCAAACTACGTGTGTTGTAATGACCATTTTTTGCACCAGTTTCTGATTGAGTCTAGCCCAATGAGTTTTTTTTCAGGTTTTACCCCTATATACATATGTTCTATAGCCACATCCAGCTGTATTATCTATACATGGCTGTATTTCCATGTTAACCACTTAATCTAGAGTTTACAAACATTTAGTGTGGGCTTCTTAAGTTTATTGTTGTTTATACGGATTTTGCTACATTTTTATAATCCTGAACCCAAAAATAACTAAACATTCCTCTCCTGCCAACTATGAAAACACGTTTCATTATTACACATTAATTCATGATAATTATTTTTAGAATACACATAATAAAACCCTCAAAATGATAAGCCTAGTGTATTTTGGAATTATGTAAATTACATAAAACCGTAAAACATGGAATACATCTCCCTTATTGAAACCTTCCTTAGCATGCTCTTATTATTCCATTGTACTTAAAAACATATTGGAATACCGAGGGAAATATAGAAGAATGGGGCTATCTATAAATACTAGTAAAGGAATACTCATGGAATTATAGGAAGAATTTATTACATGTTATAATATATTAATATCAATGAGACATATAAGGGGTGAGAATCAAAAACATTAACAATGAGGCATGATATAATATGATAACATAACGAAAAATGGGAAATGTGACATCAACTTTAATCATGGAATCGTAAACATAGGTCAAGGATAAATAAAAAATCATGATAGAAAAAGTACCATGATAGATTATAGTCACTCCCAAATCCATTTTATGATGTCTCAGGAGAATAAAATATTAACCAATTCAATGGAGTTCTATATATTTCCGGGTTCACCCATCACTTTCATTTTATTAACATTCAAAAGTGTGCCAAATATATCACACAACATCGATTCATTTTGTCATCACATTTTATTCCCTGATCATTGAGTGTAGAAAAAAATCCAAAATCAAAAGGGTATTTTTTCATAATGTTTAAAACTTTTGATAAGAAATGTGTGTGGGTATTCATAAAACTATCGTTTTCCAAGGGAAATCATTGTGAAATTTCAGCAGCATAAAGGGGTGTACAATTGGTCATGGAACGGAAATAATGATATCGAAATGGGTATATAATCATTTGGGAATTATAGTTTTAGTAGGGGGATATGGAAAAACATATCCTAACATTAAAAAATAAAGTTAAAATTCATAAGATGATGAACATTCTTGAAAAGGGATGAGAAGGACAATAGCCCTTACTAAATTTCTGCATGGTAATGAGTGTACATAAAGGCTTTTTAGAGGGATTAATGTGATTTAAAGTGGTATATCATAAATTTTAAATAAAAATTGTAGTAATAGGTATGTGTAAGAAAATATCAAAATATGAATAAATGGAAATTATGTGACAAAACATGAAATATGTTCTTGAATTAAAAGAAGAGAGAGAGAGATCCCTTACCTTGAGTGTGTGGTTAAAAAATCTTGGGAGTATATTTTTGAGATGTTGGGGGAACATTGGGAGGACACTAGAGGGGTAAGGTAATAGTAAAAATGTAATCCAAGGTTTTTTAGGGGAGAGTAATGGGATCTTTTGTCAATTTATATTGGAAAAGATAGGGGAGTTATTTATAATTTATTAAACTTATGTCTTAGACTCTATATAATATGGAAATAAGAACAAAAAACCTTCCCCTATGTTTTTCCATGGTTTATGAAAATTGGGATTGGTTTTTATTATTTTATTAGTTTTTGGTTATAATTTATTAAAATTTTACCCTTTTTTATGTGGCAGAAAGTCATGTCCATATAAAATGATTTTAAAATGTTAGAATATATTATAAGTTTTGGAGGATTCATAATGGATTTATAAAATTAATCAAATAAACATAAAATTAGATTATTTTAAAGGGGATATATATATATATTGGTACCCTCAATAATATTTAATATATAACTTTTGGGCCATTATGATTTCGTAATACACAGAGTACGATTATACTATATTTAAATATTACGAAAAAAAATTGATTGTGTCACAAAAGTAGGAAAATTCAATGCTTCATAATTTTTGAATTTGGATTATTAAAATAATATTTATTTTATCCAAATAAATTTATAAATATTTTAATTTTATCTTGTAAATTAATAATTGACAATTATTGAGAAATGATAGTTTTTTTAACAGTAGTTTTCAAAACCTTATAAAAATGACATTGTATTCAAATATATTATATGATACTTTATATTTAATAAAAATTATTAACTAATAAAATTTTGTTTATATAATATTTATTTTAAAAAATCATTAATTGATTAAAATAAATTCATTAATTTTATTTTATTTTACTGAAAATTACTATTTATGTTTTATTGTATCAAAATAAACATTATTTATAATAGAAAAATAATAATATGAAAATATATTTATTATTATATCAAATATACATATTAATATTATTAGTTTCCTAATTTATATCCCTTTTTTACCCAAAAATACCTTAAGGGTAATGTGCACTATGTTGAAACTTTCATGGGGTGGTTTGACAATCATGATTTGAGTCTTGATCATTATTATCTTGAACTTCTACCATTATCATTTTTCCCATTCTTAAGTTGTGGGATTCTAGCTTTGTCTTGGTTATGGTAAAATACTTGTGACACTATCTCCCTTGGAAGCTATGATAAATGTGAATCATATGATATGTTCGTACTAGTTGATGACATAACTTCCATTGTCTGTGTCAATTGGATTTTTCAAAATCTAATATTTATACTAATCATTTCATCCTGATTCAACATGTATATTATAAATGATTAAGATTCTCAAGGGTCTCTTAAATATCATAGGAAGTAGTAAAACAAAGTATGTTCATATAATTTCTATTACCAAAATATATAATTGAGACTTTAATTCAACCGCAAAAGGAATTATATATAAAGGTTCAGGTCATTATAGTAATCCCTCCCTGAGTCTATTCAACATGGTATATAGCAGGATGAATAGTTGAGAGGCATAAGGGATATCTTATATTGTGGGGAGATCATTTCTAGTAGGTCACTCCCTTGTGATGGTATTCATCATTTAAGGGAACAATTTTTCATCCTCACATCTAGAAATTAAGAAATTTATTATGATTGTCTTAGTTCTTCATGGTCCATTCACCATGAACCTATGAAAATGTGTTATGACACGAGATAGTGTTTCTTGTGAATGAGTATGAAGCATGGTATCCCTGAGTATGTGTCCCAATGTTACACCTATAAATAGATAAATATAGATAACATAAATATTTCTAGTATACTACAGCCTCTTCTTTTTCTAGTCTTAAAATGGGATGATGTGTCCATGGGCATCATTTTTGGAATTCCAAGGAATCCTCAGTGGAAGAGAAATATCTAGATGTTGATTAATCAATTGAATGAATCGTCCCATTTTATTCGGATTAGGGATAACACCAATGTTAGATATCATGGTATATTTTATGTGTGTGTGACTATATGTTTACATGGGGTCCCCTCTTCCATTATTTTGGATAGGGATCCGAGGTTTACTTGAAGCTTCTAGAAGAGTCTCCAGGAGGTAATGAAGACTTATGTCTAGTTGAGAACTACCTACTATCCACAGAAAGATGGTTAGATGGAGTGAGCTATTGAAATATTGGTGGTTACAACGTATTCCTAAATCATAAATTTTGGTGTATCATTGGACAACCATACAAAACAAGTCACACATTCTTAAAATAATAGTTATAAGTCTTTGATCAAAATTTCTCCATTAAAGGATTTGTATGTTTTTCTGTACATGTATACTATTTGCAGATAGAGGTGGGAGAGGCCAATATTGTGCGACAAAGTCTCTTTCAGGATATGTTAGTAATTATTCAAGATATAAGTTGATTCTTGTTTACAACTCAAGGAAAATATATAATGTATTTAAGTTGTCAGTTTCTCCCTTGGGAGTTTTTTTGTGAATGTTTATCCTTGTTTGGTTTACCATCACCATGAGAAAAAGGGAAAACTACCCTCATTGTATTTTGTACATTTTGAGGCCAGTGATATACTTGGATAATTTTACTATAAATTAAAATTATTTAATTAGTTTATAGGTTTGAATGATGTTTACCACAAATATAAACTCATTAAATACCTTCTCTATCCCTCTCATGTTTTGAGTTGGGAGTATATTGATTTATTGAAATATTTTTCTATTGTGGAGTGACCAATCATGATAATGGATTCTCCTATGAAAGTATTGTGTGGTAATCCTTTCTCATTTCCCGAATTATTGTAGCGGAATGGATTAGATTATCTCAAGATTATAGAGGATGAATTATTTGTAAAGGAGCAGTACCATCACCCCCTTTTGGAACTTTTTTCTTTGAAATGACTATGTGGAGAATAAAAGACCTATGGTGGGGAGAATTGTAACATCTTGGTTATAGTACACACTAATCTTCTCATTAAAGAGTTTATACATTAGGATCCTTTTATTTTAGTGGTAACCTATAGTATTTCATGGTACTATGTTCTGGAAGTTATAGGTTATGGTATGTAGAGGATGGTTGTGGCATGGTGTAGCTAGTTGCACTGTGAAGCCTTGACTGGTTCAACATGGTTTAATTGTGGTTGAGGAAGATCAGATGTGGAGTATTAGAGTTGGTTTTGTGGGTTATAATTATAATTTTATTAGGGTTTAACATTTTATCATAATCTATGACATATTCTTTATGTTTAGTTCATCTTTATGTAATGGAGGTAGAGGCTATGGTGTACAGTTCCATAGGGTCGGTTTCTTTGTTCTTTCAATTGGGGGGGGGGGTGTTGTGGCATGGTGTGTAGACTAGGTTGTACCCTTATAGTGGGTAAATAGAATCTAGGATAGATATTCACTATATATTTTAGATTCATATTGGAATGGGGGTGAATGAGGCATAACATTTGGGTCACACCATAGTCTTGGGTAAAATTTGACATCGATGGGGGTTCGACATAAGTGTTTGGAAAGGCTACACCATAGTGTTAAGGGTTTCATCTTGTTCTTATGTTTTTCTTATTGGGTATAAAATGACATGTCCATTCAAATTTAATTAAACTTACATATTTTCTCTTGATTCTTGGGAGAACCAAATACATCCCAAATAGGTATTTTGGCCCCTTTTGATTGGATTCAAAAACTAAACTTTTGATATTTACCCTTATTAGTTTAATGTGAGGTTCCCTATTTCATTATCCATGTATTCTATATATTATTCATCTATATAAGGGTTTTTTATTTGTATTTATATATTTTTTTAATTATCTATTAGGGGAATGTTGTGGTCTATTGTGCGATAAGCTGAAGAAATAGTTTCCCTTTCTATTTTAGTGCATTTATCCTGTTGTGGGTGGTGTGAGAGCCGAGTTTTAGGTAAGCGGTTCTCTCTGTAGCCTATATTGGATAAAACATAATTTCCCATGATTTTTTAAATTTACATATAAATTAATAGAATGATATGATATTTATTTAATAGTGTGTATAAATGGGGTTTTGAGAACATATGGGTTTCAGCTTGCTTTTGGTAAAATAAAGGTGATTTTTAATGAATTCTGAAATGGTTTGAAAAATGAGTTTTCAAAGATGTTTTGGATGGGAAAGGTGTTTAAAATTGTATTTTGATCTGCTTAATACCTTTGAAATGATTTGATAAAATGTTTCACATGGGATCATTTGGTACATATGTGGAAGGTTTAGTAGTTGGAGTCTTTGTTTTCTTGGTAAGAGAGTTCACTTTCAAAGGTGTTCTTCCAGTAAAAAAATAGATAAATTTTTCTCTTGGATGTGACTGAAATATTGGGTGGCTTATCATTATAGGGTGTTCCCTTATTATCTGGCCATTAATACATGAGTTTCATGGACTTGTAGTGTGTACTAGTTATAATTTTTATATGAGTGATCTAACTAGATTGACCATGAGTTATCTTTGGAGTATTTTATAATTGTTCTTTGGCTTTGTACTATTTTTTATTTAATATAATCACTTTGATAAACGTAACAGGTTATTCGAAATAATGATTTGAAACTATTTTAGATGTAATTATTTTAGATCTGTGAGGAAAAGAGGATCTATTTATCTTGCATTGTATACTAACAATTTACCTACTTACCATTAAATTATTTCTTTTAGATTGAGAATATTGGGATTATTGTATATACTATTGATATGGAACACCTAGGTGGTATCCTATTGAAAATGTTTATCTCACACCCTACATACCCCTTCTATGATGTTTGAACCTGATTTTTTAGCTTGATGAGGGAGGATCCAGGGCACCATAGTTAGTTATATGTGGTTAAATTAGATGGGTATGGGTATCTGGTGGTGAGATGGTGGGATGTTTCCCACATATCATGTGAGTTAATAGTCTCCAAATATTTTTATCATTTTTTTTGTTTGACAAGTACACTGGAGTATATCTTGTTGTTTTATTTGGAGTGTTACCACTAGCATTATTTATTATTTTATTATAAAATATTTTGTTCTAGTTGTTTCATTACATTGTATATATATTCCATGTTTCTTGCTTTAGGTTTCATGAAGTCATTTCCTCTTTTATTCAATTCATGTGTTGTAGTTTCTAGATAGTGAAGATTGGGAATGAACTTTGGGTCTTGTTTAATTTTATTTTTGGTGCAAGATTTGAGGGTTACACAAACAATGATGTAAAAGAAGTTATATTATAGTAGTATAAGTTTACTGAGAAGATAAATAAGTCTTAATCCTTATGTTATGAGCGTTGTTAAAATTTGTTGGTTTTGGAGTATTTATCAGTCTATGTATTGATGCGGGGTTCCTTTATGGTTGAAATTTTTTTGTTTTGAATTTATTTTATAAAAATATCAAATATTGAGTTATTGAATAATAACCAGACTTATAGTTACCCAATATATTCATACGTTTATTTTATATAAATTTATTAAATTAAACATTATGCCTCAAAAAATAATTTCACAATATCAAGAACGACAGGTTTAGTGTGTTAGAGGAATAGATATATACGAAATGTATTTTATTGTACTGAAAATTTCTAAAAATTTGGGGCAAACTAGACTCCTTCTAGAATTATCCAAAGTTATACTATTTTTCATTACATGGATAAATGGAAAAATAATAAAAGGTTGAGCTCAACCGATCATTAAGTATAAAGACAAGTGAGGAAAATAAAATTTCATTAGTGAGTATAGAATGAGAATATGGGCATAATAAAGTTACATAAAAATATTATACCCAGTAATTCATAGATTGTAAATCATAGAATAAGTATTTGAATATCATCATAAAATAATTCAATGAGCATGGAAAAATAAGTCAATAAACCTGATACAAGTCTGTATAACATAAGAATTAGAATTATCCTAAAACATTTATATCATTCAAATGTGGAACAAACATTATTAAAGTTATACATTGATTTCACAAGACACACCATCAGTGACTCCGCTTATAAGAAACTAAAATGTACCCAAAAATACTAATTTCATGTGATATAATTTTTTAATTAATTAAATTTTGGTTTATATAAGACCCTTCCTATCATTATCCATATTTATGAGTTCTGCTTAAAAATCATTCACTTATCACATCATTAGGAATCCATGGAAATAAAATGGACTTCATAAATTAGTAAAATGAAAATAATTCAATTTTTATAGAATAAAGAACCAATGAAATGAAAATAGTTTTTATATCTTTTTAAAATGGAAACACAAAAAGAAATCATTCAGAATTATAATAAGATAAACCCATGAAATAAAAATATGTATGAAAATATATTCTTCAACATTCAGGGTATATAAAGTTTAATCAAGATAATACAGCATTTGGAATTTACATTGAATAGATATTGGGTATATAAATAAGTTAATAATTTACCAAATTAGTCAATGGTATGGAATATATGTGAACACCCTTCAGTCAGAGGAAGGAAACAAAGAGTATTCATTGTAGAAAACCAATATAATATAAATCCTATTCCTACAATCTGGATTATTAGGAAATAAAAAGGCAGTGATGGATCATTCCAATAAAATATAATGGTATTAAAAAATCATTCAAAATAAATAATTTATATGAAATAATTTTATGATTTTCATTTATTATGTATAAGATATGTTAAAGAATAATGACAAAGTGGAAAATTAATTTTTACAAGTTTTAGAAAAACCACTTTGAAAATAAAAAAGAATTCTTGATCTTATGAAATCATTACAAATGAAATATTTTATAAATATATGTGAAAATAAATTTCTATTAGAAATAATGAAATAATAGAGAAATAGTTTCATATAAAAATTAAAATTTAAGAGAAATATGTTTTCACATGAAAAAATGATAAAAATTGACTTTAGAAGACATTCATAAAAAGATGAATCTAAAGGTTGATTACAAATGTTATTTTCAAAATAGTAAACTGAAAACTTTTAAAACCATTTAACATTGGAAAAAAACCTCAATAATATTTCCTTGAAAAAATATAATCGATATAAAAATAAATAACGATGGGAGGAGAAGAATAGTTTATTTGAATGGATGAAAAATATTTTAAATGTTTTTGAATATCATTATTGATAACCCACATCTTAAACATTGTTATAAAAATTAATTTTTAAAATAGAAGAAATAAAATATATAGGTCTCATGAGAAAAAACATTATTAGGTTTCCAATTATAACGTAGAAAAATATTAGGAAATAAAATTATAGACAAATAGGGGAAACCATCATTAAATATGATGAGAAATATTCTGAACTATGGAATACTTTTTTTGGAATAAAAATTTATCATGGTAAAATATCTGAAATAAAAGGTCATATTCCACTATAATGAATGATAATATACAAGTTGATAAACTTTTAATATATTAGAGACCATTATTTAATAAATGAATTCAAGTAAGTAATCTTGATCATTTTGAACACATTTCGTAATAGAGGTACTGTTTTTTTATTATGAAAAATTTCATCATTCTTAAATAATAATATTTACAAAATTTTATTTTTTATAATTATTTATAATGTTATAATTTCATCGTATTGTAGTTTTTATAATAGAAATTATATATAAAATTACAGAAAAGAAATTATTTGGTATTTTTCAAAACAAATAGTGGTATCGCAATTAAAGAGTTTAATATTATTTTTTTCATTATAAAAAAAATAAAATCTTCATTTACATATTCATACAATATATTTTCAATATTTATGTTCTCATAGTAATCCCTGATATTATTTTTACATTATTCATGTTGGTGGTGAGACTGACCCAAGCATGAAAATATAATAATTAATTCATGATTATGAATATAGAAGTGTATTATTTTGGAATAATATATTTACTACAGAATAGAAATTATATTATTTATAAATTATTAATAGTTTTAATCATATTTTAGTATATTTGTATATATAAGAATTAAATTTGATAAAAAAATATATGTTACTTCTTATAAGAGGTAGTCCGCAGAAAACATGATTGACATTTAAATATCATTAAAAATTAAAGAGAATGAAGGTGGATAATAATTTGAATCTAAATTTAAATAATTATATTATATTTGAAATAATTATTCTTTTATATCACCCTTAATATCAATTAGGAGAAGTGGGAGTGAAAAAATGGAATTCATTACTTCATGGCGGCGGTAGTCTGTATAACACATGGATGATAGTTTCAATTATCTAAATAGAAAATGGAAAATGTTATTAATAGTCATTAACTATGAATAATAATATTCAGTATAAAAACAATACTATCATAATTATATAGGAATTATAAAACTATGTTTTTATGGTAAGAAATAAAATAAAATAAATTAGGGAAAAATACTCACATTGAGGACTTGGGATTTCTCTCGGAAGAATCTATAGAAATTGAGGTATTAGGAAAATTGAATGTGATTATATGATCAATGATGATGAATAATATTAAAGGGAATGAAAATTGTATATTTTAAAGAGTAAATGATATTTTTTGGGTGGTTTTTAAGAGGTGGCGAGAGGCCCTATTTATAAGTAGCTTGAATGACATTTTTTGTAAATATTTCCACTTAATATAAAGAGATAACTTGATTTGTATTTCAAAAAAAAACATGAAAATATACAATTTGAGGTGGAAGATATAATATGTTTTATATTATTTCAAAAAATCAATTACAATCATCTTCTAAACATGTTTTTACCTCCTTTACACATATAATTTCTTCATTTAAAATATTTGGTTTTACCTAGGTAATTAATTTTTTACATAAGAAATTTAAATTTAATTCCTATAAAAAATAGAATATATTAAATAATTTAGACATATTTATTACTAATATAAAATACATTTTATTCAATAAAATTTCATTTACAAAGAAAATCTAATTTTAACATCAGCGTGTGTAACACGTCATTCAGGGGGTGCTGTCAGGGGAGGTAGATGTTCCATTGGTAGGAGTACAGGTGGAAGTGAATGAATCTGGGAGAAAGGAGACCATATCAGGGGTTGTGGTGTCTACCCCTCTAGAGGTTTCTGGATCGGCCAACCGGGATAATGGCAAGCAGAATGAACTGAGCCTTGATGCTGCAATCAATATACATGGCCGAGACATGAATGGGGTATGTAATCTCCAGTATATAGGCAGGGGACTTGAGCTTCAACAAGGCTTGGGTGAGCCTGAAATGCCAGACCAGAACACCTCAACAAGTCTGATTAAGGTTGGGGTGGATGAGCCTATTCCTTGTTCCCCAAACTGATTTGCTTTACTGGAAAATCCGGATGTTGTAGTGGACCATGATGGGGAAGATGATCCAATACCTTTCCATCAACAGAACGAAGGTGATATAACTAATTGTGGCATTTCCCACGGAATGATGGCTAGCCAGTCTGGTGGTGGTGTGGCTGATTCGGAGGGAGTCAACAGGGCCGCATCGGATCAGGTGATTGAGGGGGTTCCAACTCAGAAGAATAGTATGAGTTGTAAAAAGAGGAAGGGGAAAAAATATTACTCCTTGCTTCCCCCTCCATTGGAGACCCGCTCTGTGAAGAAAATACCGGTGACAATGTCCAATGTGGTGAATCATGCTTTAAGCAAGGGGAACATAGATGAAATGGATATTTCTACGGGGAAGATCGAGACTAGAAAGGAACCCATCCTTAGTTCCGAGGAGGATATGGTCGAGGAGTTCCTGTATGTGGACATTCCAAAGGAAGAGGATGACATGATGGGAAGGTCAGTAAGAGTGGAAGTCGATCAAGAACAGGCAAAGTGGATTGACAAGCAAGACTTGATATTAATGAGAGGCTTCAATGACAAGAAAATCAGCAAAGAGGAATATATCCGCACTTGGGACAAAATGGAGAACAATGTGGAAGATGTTATTGGAGAAGATCCTGGGGATAAGGTATGGATAATACATTGGAATCTCTATAGGGAAGAAAGAAATAATAGGCTAAGGTTGTGTTTTGGTAACATTTCCTTTTCTTATGAGGCTTCGCCCCCAGTTTGACTTGGGAAGTGCAGTCGGGGCTTCCTCATCGGGCTAGAGCACTCTACCATTTCCTTGGAAGGTCATTCGGGACATGGATGATTCGGAGGGATGGCAACATTGGAAGGGACCATGCTTGCATGGGATCACTGAGTGTCCAGCTTAGGGATGGTGGTGTTGTTGTTGCGTGTATGTGGTAGTTTCTGCTCTTTCTGGTGTTTTTTTGGGTTTGTTTGGCTGCTTTGTTGAACTTTTGGTTTCTCAATTTTTCCAAAAAAAGTGTTTTCTTAATAAAAAAATAATTTTCAGTCAATTAAATGAAAAGACCAAATATAGTTTTTATTAGAAAACAAAACTTATGTTCATTAAATGTTAGATGTAGTTTTTATAAATTTACAATTTAATTTAAATATTTATAGTTTTACTCCTAATATAAACATGGGATTAATTTATAGGTTTTATAAACATCTAAGTCATTCTTATATAATGATAATTTCATAAAAGTTGATGTTTTAGTGAAAATTATAATTTTACTATTCACCTAAAAACAATTATTTTAAAAAAAATTATCAAAAATTCATTATACAATAATAATGACATGTTAAAACAAATAATTTATTTAATTTTATGAAATTCAAATTATAAAAGTTATAAATTTAGCATTAAAATTCAAACATAATATATAAAGAAAAAGAATTTTGAAAATCCCCTTTTGAACTTCATTTGTCATTAATAATTTCACATACAACATATTAGTTTAGAAATATAAATATTACCTATTAAAAAATAAGTATAATTAATTTAAATTTTTATGGTCAAATACAATAATTTTTTTAAAACATTTCATTGAAATTAAACCATTTTAATATGTCATGGTTTTTTTTAAAGGGTGTTGGGGTAGTTAGGAATTTCATTTGAAAAACACTATCGAGGACAATATAAATTTTAATGGAAAAAAATATATCAGGCGTAACATTATACACCCACTAAATAAATTTTATCCTTGAAAATTTAATTATCACCCTCCCGTAATAATACATAAGGGTACTTAAACAAGACTATGAATAAAAGTTTAGTGACTTAGTTTTTTCCTTGTATGAATTTAGAATATTTCTACATATATTTCAAGAGCTAGGCACTGATACCACATGCGATTTTGTGTCTTCATGTGCCCAGAATAAATTTTAAAAAAAAATCACAACCTATCATAAATTGAAACCAAAACAGCTAAGAGATCCCCGCCCTTGGAACCCATGCTACGACCACCGTACTTAGTCCAATAACCCATATCCTAATGCTTCTCTTAATTCATGATCAACGTTTCTATCGTTTATATAAGGCGGTACACATGTGAGATAATCCCATGTAGGGTTGAGTATAAAAATAATTTGTAGGACGCCTGAAAAAGGCAATGGGGGAGATATAGGAGACACTCTAAAATGTAAATTACTAGGTAGGAAAAGGTATAGTAAATGGATTACAACTCAACCCAACATGATAGTGAAGGCAAGTCCATCCAAACATAAGGAGATTGAAATAGTGAGAAGTTGAACATATTGTCGAGTCTTTGCTACCTATAGTAAGAGAATTGACTTGTCCAACCACAAGAAGCTAGACATAGAATTCACATGTAATACCCCGCACATGTTCACCTCTCCTGTAAGAAGATTAACCAAAACCCAAGTAGTGGTAATTGGAAAATAATATATATATGTTTTTTCGGTCAAAGAAACCCAAAGGAGAGAGTTATGGGATCTTCATCTAACAACTCTGTTTAGGAAGAAAAGTACCCAGCAGTTTTGAAGTAACCATCGTCTCTGCCTAGCATCCCAAAGGTTTTCCATGAAATGAAAGTCAAAGGGAATAAATCACCACACCTTGATACTATCCACTTTGGGCGGAAATCTCTCACCGTCATGTTTTTTGGTTGGAGCACATGGAAATATCTTGGTGGGAAAAGAGTCCCACTTCCTCGAGAGACCAAAGGTACCTCAAAGAATTCCACTTCACTGATTTACATAGCCAAGAGATTATGTATCAAGATCAAGAACCCACTACCTATCCCCACAAGAGAGAATGCTCGGTACTATCATCGGAGTAAAATATTATGTATTTTTATACAATTAACATGATGGGAATAGGATATATCTCAAATGGTTGATTGGATAAGAAATTTGAGTCCACTGTTGAGTTCGGAGTGTGGCGTTTACCCTAGGTAGGATATAACTTTTGTTGGCCTGGGTGTTCTGTAGAAAAATTCCTTGAGGGTATTTTCATAAATAAAAAAATTAAAATTAATTATTTTATGTCAAATGATGAATCAAATACCTTTTTACCAGGGACTCGGATTCGAAATCTGAGACCATTGTTGAGTTCAAAATGGGGTGTTTTACTTCAGCGTAATTTAAAGTGAGAAGGCATAGGGGGTGGTCAGATTCCATGACCGATGACAGTTTATTATAAATAGTAGTTTAGATAAATTTTCTAGAGTTGGCTCATTTCTCTCAAGGATGGAAGAGCTTTGTCCATCTGTTTCCAATGGTGATTCGACGTTGAATTCTTGGTTGATTGTAATGAAATTTCATATCCAAGAAGATCATAGCATAGTGAAGGCAATGACAGATCCAAAAACATGATATGAGTGCTTTTTTAGTTTCTTCTTTCCACTACTGATGTTTTTGTGGTGAATTTTTATTATTTATCAATTTCACTACTTTTAAATCATTTGTTGATGGATAAACTAACAACTGTCATCAACTACTTAATTTCTGTATCACTCGTTATTCGTGTTCTTTGCTCATTCTTCACATTTCTCATCAAATACATTTTTGACACATTGAAATGACATCCAATATTCTAGTATAGAATAGATCTATGAAGATTATTATCCAAGTATTCCATATCATTTATGGTATTGAGTTTTGGGTTTGATAGGTGGCTCGACGGCGAGCGGAAGCGATGCCTACATTTCATCATGTTGAATCGTCGACAGATTGTCAATATGAGCATGAGTCTGTGAAGATATCATCCCAAGGGTTCTAAATTCGGTCTGAAAAAAATTTATAGAGCACTGGGGTGTTCTCGGTTGTCCGTAGAAGAACCATCGGTGAATGGAATTCAGGCCACGGGAGGAGGCGGTGCCACAAGAAGGAAGCTAAGCAGTAGTGGGTTGGGCTGAGGTAGCTAGACAGTCCAAGAGTGGGTCGAGTATTCAGATTTTAGATAAAAATCACTAAAACTCTTAAAAGGGCCTCTGTTTTGTGTGCCGTATATGGCCACATATTCCTATCATCGAGGAAAAACTTTTGAGACCTGTCTGAGAATTTTATATTGCAGGTTTGTGGCTCGAGCCCCACAACATTCTACTAACAATAATATATTATTATTGTTAAATATTTATCCCACCATAACACCGAAATACAATGTCAAATTTTTTTTCCATCAGTGGTGACATGACTTTATCTTTAAGACGGTCAATTCAAATCCAATGTTTGATTTTGATTTCTGGTTCATGGTTCATGTCCACGAAACTCCCTATATTATTATTACTTTTATTATTGCGGAATCATGCATCTTTCATAACTCTTCCATAAAACTTCATATTGTAGAGATGTTAGTAGCATTGAGACCCTAAATTTATTACGTACGTTTCAAGATAAATTTCACGTTCTTATTAGAAAATCAAAGTGTGGTCCCAATGAGGCTGGATTTGGGCATTTTCTATGAAATACTACTTTTTCATTGGGTGTCTGTTTTGGATAAGTGAATAGAAAATCCCATGTGTTTTTTCAGCAGGATCACAATGGTGTGATCTGTATGATGTGTTCTTGGATCAACACATGGTCCCCATAAAGTACCGTTCATGAAAAATTCTATAAAATTTAGTTTATTAATCAGGAGTCTTATTCAGGTGAACAAATGGTCTATCCTATATGTTTTTCTACAAGTATTTTGAAAGTATGATCTACTTGGTTACCAAATTTCATAGGAGGATTCTATTCAATAAACTTACATTTTTGTTCCTTTTGGACCAACGACGTGAATTGTGTGCTTGTCAGCCTTATGGGTAGAGGTTCCATGTACTCTGGGAGTACACTGGCATGCCTAGGGGTACTTGATCACAGTTTAGTACCTGAGTATGGATATGTACATGGTAAGGTGATAAGGTTTGGTCACACATCATTTGGGCTCCTAATGGGTCATATACCTCTTTAAAAATATTATACCTCTCATTAATCATTATTCTCATCACAGATTTTGGCCCGCAATTAGCCTATCCTGAGCGGTTTTCTGTATAGAATGTGATGGTGCCTTCCATAGAGGCATTCCAAATACGATGGGAGATATTCCAATATTGATGCCTAAAAGAGGATATGCTCAATGTTCTAACAGTGAAACCTATCCCGTGGCGATACCCAATGACTCTAGTGTAGTTCCTCAATGCTTTCTGAGTGGTAGCATCCAACATGGATGGCCGAAGCACTTTTGGGCTTACCCTTCAGCATATTACCCTTCAATGGGGCTAGGCAGTGGAATTCACATATGAAACTTTTGGGATTACCCTCCCTCTGGGATGGTCATTGGTGTTCACTTATGACACTTTCAAGCATACCATCTAGTTGGGCTGGATAGTGGCAATACCCTTTGAAACTTATGAGAAAACCATCAAGTGTATTACCCTTCCACAGGGCTGAGCAGTGATATTTGTGGATAAAACTTTTGGGCTTACCCTCTAGTAGGGCTGGGCAGTGTTGTTTGCTGATGGAAGTACCAAGAATACCCCCTAGTGAGGTTGGGCAGTGGGTTCATGAACATGACACATGATCTCTTGGCTACAAAGATCAATGATGATATATGTTTTGATTTTCATTTGAACTATCAAGGAAGAATCACGCTTTTCCCATGAAGACACATCCATGTGACTCGACCTAAAACCATGGGGGCGAGACAGTGCCACCCAAAGAAGATAGATTGAAGGTGTACTAATTGAGTCCCTTTGACTTGTAATTTAGGGAAGATGTTTGGGATGTTGGGAATCAGTGGTAGTGACATATGAATTGTTGGCTACTCTTATTCCTTGGATGAGTTATGAGATGGAGATCCCCCCACTCTCTTGTTTAGGTTTCTTTGATGGAGTATATAAAGACACACAAATATATATATATATATATATATATATATTCTATCTTCCGGTTTCCAATCCTTGGGTATTGGTTACCCTTCTTCCAGGAGAGTTAAAGACGAACTTGGTATTCCATGTGCTTTCCATGTATAGCTTCCCATGGTTGGATGAGTCTAATATCCAACTATAGGTATTGAAGACTCGATGAGAATTTCATCTTCCCACCTTTTCTAGATCCCTGTGTTTGTATGATCTTACCTTCACTATCTTTTTGGGGATGATCTCTACTAATTTTACTATACCTTGTCCTATATATTACTTTCCTTTTTATAGTTTCTCTTACTTCTCCCCCAATTCCTTTTTGGGGCATCCTATAGAGTATTTTTATACTCCCCCCTAATAGGGATTTTTCTTCATGTGTTGTGAATTATGTGGTCTAAAGAAAGTTTGATCGTGATTTTAGAGGAGCGCAACGATATGGGTTCATTGACCACATATGATGTTCATAGTGAGGGTTCCAGGAGCCGGGATATCTTCTTTGTTTTACGTTTCAGTTACTTCTAGGTTGTGGCACTTTTCTGGTTATGCGTGTATTTTTCTTATTTTCCGTTTTAGTTTACTATACCATACTTGTACTCTTTAGTGGCCCATTTAGGTTTGGTTTTTTTATCGAAGTGTTTCATCTTTTGTTCCTTTTCATCTACACTTTCTGCATTGAGTTGTATGTGTGTCTACATTTTCTTAGGAAAAGGCCTCCCTAAGTTTCTTGTTTCTTTTGTGCCAGTCTCCATCCCGTGGCCTATGGAGGTGGGCTTGGGGTAGTTGCGACTCGATCACCAACAAGGGTTGGGTCATGACAAAGTGGTATGAGAGGGAGGATCGACCCTTGGTATGTTGTTCAAATTTATCCCTAAAAAGGACATGGTTGGGTTGAGGGAAATAGTGTCAATGTGTCTCAATTTTGGATCTTAGGCTAGGGTTTCCAATTATCATGTGGTAGCCAATGTAGCCATTCAATGGACCCTGATTACCTGCTTGTCGACTCGGTATGATGAGGCACTTGTAGTTGGGAAAACAGTAGATGAATCATATAATATTGAGTCTTCAAATATAATTCTTGAGTCATCTCCGAATTGTTTTTTATATAGATATATGATCATTTGACCATGGTACTACTTGATGGATTTGGGATGCCTCTAGGATGACAACCATCTAGGATGTCATCTCTAGTTTGTGATGACAACTCCATGAGAAATGAGGACTCATTTTAGGGTACATCATGTGATCCCCTTCCTCTAGGTGGGTAGGTAGCTGAACCTCCACCTGTTTAGCAGTAGTAAGTTCTAAAAGATGATGTTAAGGACATGTGTAAGTTGAGTGCACTCCCTGAGTTTCAGCGCCAAAGAGTTTTGAGGTTCTGTGGTGATCCAGACCCTCGGGCATCAGGGGTTTATATAGCATTAGTGGTCCACCTCTCCAGGCCTGTACGGACACTGAGAGATCATATGGTGTCTTTGGAATCCAGTCTATTCCATGAAGTGGCTGGATGTTGGTGGTGTTTGGTTACTTAGAAACACAATGTGTCGGTACTCTCATGGGATGTCTTCTAGCAGATGTTCTGTGAGGAGTACTACCCCTCTTTCTTATGCTTCATCCAGATTCACGAGCCTCTAGAGTTTCAGAAGGGAGGGATAATGATGGATAATTATAGGACTAGGTTTGCAGGACTTACACGGTACTCTCTGAAAATGATCAGTGATGGCTACTTCCAAGCATGAAAGTTTGAGAAGGGACTCCACAAAGAGATTCGTGTTGAAATAATTCCACTGTGGTTCACCTACCTACATCGGGTTGTTGGAGCAGACACTAATGAAAGATATCTTTCTGTTAGTGGAACTCATGTTAGATTGTTTTGGAAGTTGGCACGTCAGAGCATAGATTTCTGCCACAGCTAGCAAACGTTAGTTGGTAGGGCCTCAGTGTTGAAGGATACCCCATGATTAGTCTAAGTCACATGTTCAGGGATATCATAGAGCATCAGGGCATCCCAAGGAGGGATGGTGTTATGATTTTGACAGCTGAGGTCACATGGTGTGGGACTGTCCCACTAGACATTCTTAGCTTCCTAGGAAGATATTGAATGAACCACCACACTTGATATGACTTAGTGATTAGGGATCTCCCAGGTGGGGAAAAGATCGTCATCGGGGATGATGTCCAGGAAGGGGAGTAGGAGGAGTTATGGTTTGTGGACTAAGCTACGAGATCCTTCCACCACTAGTATATGGCCCATGTCTGGCTCAGGGAGTTGGCGGCCAGAGCCACGAGCAGCTGTATGTTATGGATGTCTATGATCCTACAGTACATGATAAGATAAAAGGAACACTCTGTATCATTTCTACCTCTTGTAGTATAACTTTTTTAGAAACTATGTGAGGTACTATTTTCTACCTTCTTCTTGCTTGAGGTTTTACCATGGTTACACGAGGTTTCGGTGTTACCCTGTGTTAGTATTTTTTTCAACATAGATTTGAATGCATGAGGAAGAGGGGTCCTTTCCCCACAAAGACACATTTTTGAGATGCATGAAAAACCTTGAGGCTGAGATAGTGCCACCCAAAGTGGATTTTATCGAGATGTTGTGGATGATTCCCTCTAACTTGTGAATTAATAGCAGGTTGTGCAGTGGAGTTTTGGAGAATGTCGGGCATTTTTAGTGAATTGTTTTGTTCTTTAACTCCTTTTTCCTGAAATGCCACTAGTGGTTATAAAAGATTGTTTGGCATGTGGTTACTCTCCTCCAAAGGGAGATGAATGAACCCAGTGTATGCCACATGATTTCCATGTCTATCCTCTTGTGGTTGGATGACTTTACTCACCTACCCTATTTGTTGGTACCTTGCATGCTCAATGTCAATATTGATACTACAGTTATCAAGTACAGGTTGAGGTGATATAGACCCCAGGAACAAAAATATGCAACTCACTATGAGGTTCTAACAGCGGTAATCTTCTCTATGAAAATTTCGAGGTGTAATCTTCTGGAGAGTGCTTTGTGGTTTGTTCAGATCAGTATAGTTTTAGGAATGTCTCCACCTAGGGAGATAGGATCTTGACACAGTAATGCTGGTTTATCATCTAGTAGGAACATGACTTTTAGATATTCTATAGTTTATGAAAGGGAAATTTTGTAGCATATTACCTAAGCAGGAAGTCCTAGGATCACCTAGTGTGGGAGTTTTCAGACCAGTTTTCTTACCGGTAGCTGACCCTAGTGGAGGGGGAGGGTACAAATTTTCATCAGTCGATGGTGATGAATCATGCACGTATTGAGTGTGAGAGAGAGTCCCAATTGTGATACACCAACTGATAGATCATGCATGACTCTGATATCCATAAGAAATCTATTGGATGGTTATTATAAAAGAGGGAATTGAAAGACATTATTTCAGAGACAAGTAGTGATTCCAGTCACGACGGGAGATGTATATGTTTGACCAAAGAGGAAAAATGTCCCTTGAGTTTCATCAGACCATTAGAGACTGTGAAAATGAGTTATAAATATTTCTTAACACCTTTCCCTACCCAAATAGTTGTAGTGGGTGCACGACATACCCCATGGGTTGAATCTAAATAGATACATGCATTATCATATGCACGTCATCGATAAGAGAAGACATTATCAGGATGAACCATCACCTTGGTTCGCATGTAGTTTCTACAAGGAAATTTTTAGGAGAGTTCCAAGGAGTGGAAAAACAATGTGTGAGATTAGTATCCCATTTTTTCTCATGTTTTCTTTTTAAGGACAAAAATCTTGAAGGATGGAATGATGTGGAGACCTGGTTTTTCCTTATAGGAATTTAGAATATTTCTACATATATTTCTAGGATTGGGCACTAAAATGGTGTGTGATTCCATGTACTAGTGTGAAAAAAATAAATATTATAAAAATATTATGTATTTGTATACTATTCACATGATGGAAATGAGATATATCTCATATGATTGATCAAATTAGAAATCTGGGAATGTTGTTGAGTTCAGGGCATGACATTTACCCTAGACAGGACATAACTTTTGTTAATGTGTTTATTTTGTAGATATTCCATGGAGGGAATTTTAGTAAATAAAATAATTAAAATAAATTATATTATCTCGAATGTATAATCAAAAATATTTTGACTGGGGATTCAGATTGGAAATTCAAGACTATCATTGAGTTTGAAATGGGGTGTTTTACCTAAGCGTGACCTAAAATGAGAGGGAGCGAGAGGTTCATATTCCACGACCTCTAGTAGTTTCCTAAAAATAGGAATTTAGAGAAATGAGCTAGGGTTGGCTCATTTCTATCAAGGATGGAGGAGCTCTGGACATCTTCTTGTGAAGGCGATTCAACACCAAATTCATCGTGGATAACGACAAAATTGCATATCCAAGTAGATCAGAGTGTGGAAAATGAAACAAAGTATCCAAAATTGAGGTATTATTATTAAATTGGATTCTTATTTCTTCGATAGAATTTTTATTTGTTGAATTTAATTATTTATCAATTTTTCTACATTGAAATCCTTTGCTGATGGCCAAACTAACAACAGCCATCGACTATTTAATATCATGATCACTCGTTCTTTGTGTTATTCAATCATTATTTACATTCATCATCAAATAAATTTTTGAATAATTGAAATAATATAAAATCTTCAAGATAATCATAGATCTATGAAAGTCATGGTCCAAGGATTCCAGATCTACGATAGTTTTGAGTTTTGGGTGCCGGAAGAGGTGAGACGGGAAGCAGAAGCGACACCTACTTTTCATCACATAGAAATTTCAACGGATCTTTGAGAGGAGAAAGAGTATATAATGATATCATCTTTAGGGTCCTATATCTTGTCTCAGAACTATTTCCCAAGCACCAGGGTGTTCTCAGTGGTCCGTAGAATGACTACCTGTGAGCGACAGTCTGGTGGTGGCACTGCTGGAAGGTCGCGGTGCTGTAGCACAGCGGTGGAGAGCCAGCCATGTGGGGAAGCAGAGCCATGGTATGTCGTGGTGGAGTAGGTTGGGCCACAATGGATGGTCCATGCCGAGGTAGCCAAATTGTTCTAGAGTGGGATGAGTCTTCAGATTTCGGATTCAAATCACTATAACTCCAAAATAGAGCATCCAGTTTGTGTGTCGTCTACAACCACACATTCCTATCATTAAGACAGAAAATTTGAGACTTGTTTCAAAGTTTTATATTTCATGTTGATGGATTTCCCCCCAAAATATTCAATTAATAATAATATATTATTATTATTAACTCTTTGACCCTCCATAACCCCAGTATTCGATGTCCAATTTTTGCGCCGTCAGCAATGACATGACTGTATCTTTAAGGCGGTCGATTCAAATCCAATGTTGGATTTTGATTTCTATTTCATATTTCATTTCCAAGAAACTCCCAATAATTACATTATTACTAGTGTTGTTGAATCTTGCATTTGTCGAAAATCTTCCTTACGACATCAGATTGGCGAGTTTTAATGACCCGAACATTTATGAATAAAATTAAATTTATTTTAATTAAATATCATATAGATATAGAGAAAACAAGCACTAATTTTTTTTTATTATATACAATTGGATTTAAATGACCATTCAGTAACCTTAACATTTATATTATATCTGTTTAATAGATATCACATGACTAGTATAAATATAGGGTTTTAACAAATCCTTTTCGCACAGACAAAAGAAGTGTTGACCTCAACCAGTAGGATCATACCCTTTGAATCCCATTTATCAGGGCTTCCATGGGAGATAGAATTTTTGGTATTTTCCCTAGAAAAATACAAAATCTATATCCTACAGCTTAAGCATGAGCAAAACCATTTATGAGATAAGTTCAAGCTCATAAAGATCACGACCCAAACCATGTTCACCGAACGACCCCAAGAAAGCCCCACCATCACACAACTTACTCTTAGGGCATATGTTGGTGTAATAACGGGACATTTATCATGACCTTATAATTATGATTATTTTTTTATAGAATAATGAATATACTTTAATTCTATTACTAATTCTTTGTAAATGATTTTCTAAAGCACAAATATTTTTTTGGTTAATATTAGAATTCAATTAAAGAATATATTTTGATGAATTAATGTATTTTTTAAATAAATTATATTTTAGTAAAATATTATTATTTAATTAAAAATTTTAAAAATTAATGATCACATAATTTTTACAATGTGAAAAGTAACTTTTATTAAGGTTTGAAAAGTATATTTTCCAAACCCCATAAATTTTAAATAAATATATGTTTTTATTTTAAAAGGGAAATTAAAATATTTAAAAAATTAATTTGATAAAATTAATATTATTTTTGGAATTAGGATGCGAAAATTATCCAACAGTGAATTTTTATAATTTTCATAGATAGTCAAATTTTTGGGTAAAAATTAAAAACAGAATTAATATATAATGTGTTTTATGACATCATAATGATCCAATAAGGATGTAACAAAATAATATGAAATTTATATTTGGGAAAGTATATTTTTTACTTTAGAATAATTTATTTTTAGGTTTATTTGATTTATTTTCTAAATCCTTAGTCAATCCTCCAAGACATATAAAATATTTAATGATTTTAAAATAATTTCGTTGAAAGTGCGACTCACCAACATATAATAAAGGGAAATATTTTAATATCATCAGTCCTTAACCTTAAAAAATTATTTATACAACTATCCTTTTCATGAAACAATTGGAAAAAACCCTGGGATGGTTGGTGGTTTTGAATATATTATTCTTTAGTGTCCAAAACCAAAATAATAATGAAATCCCCCTCCTTTCCTATATAAGCCCTCTCAAGTACCCATTACTCTTCACTCAAAATCCATGAAGCTCATATAAAATCTTATATATACTCACCAGAGTCCTCCCAAGGTGCCTAAAGCTCCCACAAAGCATCTCTGAAGCCTTTGAGATCACACATCCAAGTAATGGTTTCTTCCTTTCTCATTTTTATCCATGTTTTCTTTATATTGTTAAACCATTTTACATCCAATTAAAAATCATGGAGTATGTTCTAAAACCTCCCCCATACTTCCCTTATTATGTTTTAATGATTGGAGACCCCTATATCTCTCTCATTAATTCCAATCATGTACACCTATTACCCTGCTGAAATTCCGTAGGGGAATTATCTCTCATCATTTCTATTCTAGAATTTATTTGATATTATGAATCTAAATTACATTCATATGTTGGGATATGTTCTTAAATATCACTTAAAATTCCCATTTCATGACTATATAATGATTTAACTCTTTATCTCACATCATCCATTTTTATGAATTTCTATATGACGCTATTATGATGCAACAATTACACCGTGATTTTCCATGCCATTATCATCTTGTAGTGAATACCATACATATTTCTCTATCAATATAATTCACATTTATGCACATATAATTATTAATTGGGGACTTATATATATGAATTCCAATTGTATTGTGTAATAAATTTTTATGTAGAATGAATCCAAGTTATATGATTTATATGGGACACATAAACATGATATTGAAATCATTATAAAGGGTGTGCCCTTATAGCACTCTAATGCATTGGGTAATGTTTAGTGTCATGATACACCATGTTCAATGGGGGTTTAATAATTATAATTAATGTGAAATGTAGGTTTACTCATGTTAACTAATGTTAAATGAAGGTTTACTCTTGATAATCCATGTGCAATGAGCATTGGCTCATATTATTATCATGTTGTATGTTGTTTCCACATTTCCATGTTTGGATTATCTTGTAATATCATGCCTTTATATTCATGTTTTTTTGTGATCTATTGATATTACTATTGAATAACATGTATTATCTTCCTCATGTTATTCAATATTTATTCCCTTTCGGGGATTCATAGCTTTCCCTCTCTTATGTATGTCCTAATGTTATCCTTTGCGATGCTAAGTACGAAAGAATGATGTGGTCATCTAAAATAAGTTTTCAGAAAATATGATTATTTTATGTTTTAAGTTGTTATTTAATGTTCATAGTCCAAAAATACACTATACCTCTCAATCTCTTGAGTAGTATTAAGTGATTTTTTTTGTAATAAATCATGTTTAAATATAAAATAAAGATCAGCGTTGTTATAGTTTGTATTAGAGGATAGGGTTAGTTATTTCTAAAATTGGGATTAGAAAAATCCAGTGAAATCAGTAGGGTTAAGACTAATTATAATAAAATAATACTTAGATTTTTGTGGGTAAAGAGTAAGTGTTTTATTAAGAACATACATCTATGTCGGGATATGAACAAATTGAGGTGGCTCTACCACAAATGTATCTGGGGATAAAACCTGGAAACAATGCTTTGATCTAGACTCGACTGAGAACTGCTTCATGAAACAAGTCCTTTCTAAAATCTTGGTTCAACACTCCTGAGGGATATGCTTTGGTATATTCATAATCTTAGTACGAACCATTATTTAGGGAAGAAATATAGCCCATAAGAATATATGTTAGGAAGTAGATCTGGATAACTTAAATTGAATTCTAGAAATTCATAAGGTACGATGACAAATTTAATTTATAAGTGATCCCTTTAATGTCCTTAGATTCCCCTTAATGATTTTAAAATTTTAAGATACACATCCATATTTTTCCTTTTACTCTATCTAATCGATGATAATGAGAGGAATCAGGCTAACAACTGATGAAATATCAATGTGATTAATGACCGAATGAGATTTCCATTTTGTTGGGAGTGAGAATCGCAAAAGTTTTCATGATACTATCATAGTTAATTAAATATTTGAATAGAAACTTGGATCAAGAATAATTTCCACCCCTTCCCCCCAAGAAAGAACAAGTCCCAATCGAGAGCTTCATGAGACAAGGGACACCTACTTTAAATGGATCATTCGATCCCTCAATGAATAAATAATGGATCAAATTCATTATGAAAATCATCTCCATCCTTCAATTATCTGAACAAGAGAAGGTTCTTCTGGGATGATTATCGTATGGAGGGTGAAGCTAAACAATGGTGGATATTGATCAAAAATATAAAGCATGAGGAAGAGATCTAGGCGATGGAATGATAGAATTTGAAAAAAAACATTATTGATAAATATTTTTCCCATACCCTACGACATAAGATGGAAGATATTTCCTTTCCCTTACAAAAAAGGATGACGAATCTATTGTGGCATTCAGATAAGATTTCATAAGGCTTTCACGGCATGCCTTGTGTTTTGTCGTCATCCCGGAATGTAATGTTGACCACTGCTTTTTTGGGCTAAAGCCTAGTCTACCAAAATCTTTAGTAGTCCATGACATTGATAACTATGAGGAAATTATATGATGTGACCTAAAAGTCAAGATGAAGATCAATGAATCTAAAGGGTATCATGGGGATAAGAACCAAAAAGTGGAATTTAATTCTAGCAGGCTGATGGATAAATTCAACGGTGCTAAGAAATTCCAGCACCCCACTTGTCTAAAGCGCAAAAATAAGCACCCCTGAAATTGCCTACGGGGATCAAGGAAATTCTATAGATGTATAAGAGAATGGAACCTGGCAAATAATTGAAAATATGAGAAACTTCTCAATGTGATAGAGGAAATTAATGGTGTGGTTGACCTTGAGTGCGTTGTTAATTGCTACAACTGCAAGGAACTAGGGAACTTTGTGAACCAGTTCCTAGGCAAAGGGTAATTTTAGGTAACGAGTGACCTCCAAGGCAAAAAGGGTGAGCTTTTTCCATCACTACCACTGAAGTGAGTCCTGAAAACGGAGTGGTGACAGGTACACTAGTTATTCATTAAATAATATCAGCCAAACTTTTTGATTATGGTTCCAAACATTCATTTATATCCTTAAAGATTAGTAGAACAATCCAAACACCACCACAAACTACGTAAGTAGGGATATCAGTGAAAATGGAATATGGGGAAATTATTTCATCCTATGTATATAACTCCTCCCCTATCACATTTTTTGGATTGGACTTCCTGAAGAACCTCATCATACTTCCCCCAATGGAAGTTTATGAAATTCCTTGCAAGGATTGGATTTCCCTATATAGAGCCAATATAAATTTTTGTTAGAGGGAAATCTCTCTCCATTTAATAAATTGACCCCCAATTCAATACAAGTGAAAGGAATAGGATGAATCCCCTATAGAAGAATCATCTCAATTATAGATATTATTAACCTATGAAAACACTTATATTTCTTAGATGATTGAGTCTATAGAAAGAACCATCCTTTAAGACGTACCTATTCTGAGGGAATTCGCTGTTGTGTTCCCCAAGAAATTTCATGGTATTCCTCCAAGAATAGATATTGAATTAACGATTGATATTATACCTGGGTCATTTCCAACATGCAAGACACTATATAGAATGAATGTTGTGGAGCTTGAGAGGCTAAAGAAACAACTACATGAGAATCTAGATAAAGAATTTATACACCCAAGTGCTTCACCATATGGTCCACTAATCCTCTTCTTCATGAAGAAGGATAGGTCAATATGCCTTTGCATTGATTATCGTGAGCCAAAAAATTCATGATTAATAAAAAGTATCATTTTCTAAAAAATGATGAATTTTTATCTCAACTATGTGCATCACAATACTTCTCCAAGGTGAATCTATGGTCTTGATATTACCAAATTTGGGTGAATAAGAGGGGTATCCCCAAGATTGATTTTCATACAAGGTACGAGCATTATGAGTTCATAATGATGCCATTCAGATTCACTAATGATCTAGTAATATTCATGGACATGATGAATAGAGTCTTTAGAGATTATTTTGACAAATTGTTGGTAGTATTTATAGATGATATTATAATATAGTCCAAAACCAAGGAGGTGCATGAGGAGTATCTGAGAACTATGCTATAGACCTTGTGAAAGGAGAAGCTCTATAAAAAGTACAACAAGTTTTAGTTCTGGTTGAATGAAGACTCATTCTTAGGTTATATCATCATAAGAAATGTGATATCTGTGGATACATCTAAGAAAAATGAAATTAAGGGATGTCCAAGGATGACATCTATGACAAATATCTATAGCTCTCAGTGGTTAGCATGATATTATCGCCGATTTGTGAGAAATTTATCACAATTTTAAAACCCTCATACCAAGATAACTCAGAAGGGAGTCGGGTTTTCTTGGAATTATGGATGTGAAAAAACATTATTTAGTTAAAAAAGATTCTAATCACTGCCCATGTCCTCACACTATCCGCAAGTGGGGATCTTTTCATAATCTTCAGTGATTCTTCAAAGTAGGTCATGTGATATGTGTTGATGTAGAATGAAAAAGTAATTTCTTATGCCTCAAGGGAGTTGAAAATTCATGAGAAAAAACTATCTTATGCATGATCTAGAGTTGGAAACTGTGATCTTTGCATTCAAAATATGGAGGCATTATCTCTTTGGGGAGAATTATGAAATATATATGAATCACAAAAGTTAGAAATATATATTCACATAGAAAGAGATGAATATGTTCTAATGAATATGGTTAGATATCATAAAGGATTATGACTGCTCAATCCATTACCACTCAGGGAAAGTGAACAAGGTGGACTATTCTAAAAGTAGAATGCAACCACCAATTCAATCATTGATGAGAATTGAAAAGGATCTAATATTTTTAGATTTTATGAAGATAGATATGTTAATCATAAAGAAGGGAACATCATAAATCCTTTTACAAGTGATTCCTTAACAATCTCTTTTGGATAGGTTAAAGGATTATAAAAAAGATAATGTGAGAATTTAGAAGAAAGTGGAAAATATCATAAAATGTAAACCCTCAGAGTCTAATGTTAATAATGAAGGAATTGTGATATTTGGATCGAGGCTATATATTCCATCAAATACAGAGTTAAAGAAAGAACTTTTGGGTGATGCACACTGTTTGAATTCCTCTATTCACCCAGGAAACACGAATATGTATCTAGGTCTCTAGGATCACTACTGGTGGGAAAATATGAAGAAGGATATCACTAAATATACATAAAAGTGCCTAGTATGTTAGAAAGTTAAGGACGAGAGGTAGAAGTCTAAGTAGATTAAGAAACCATTACCCATACCAACATGTAAATGCGAAACCATCACCATGCACTTTGTCACCATAATTACGAAGAAATTAAAATGAAAAAATGTTATATAGGTTGTTGTGGATCATCTTACAAATACTACACACTTCATTTCAATTCGATATTATTTCCCACTGGATCAAATAGAAAGTATATACATTAGAGAAGTAGAAATCCTGAATGGAGTACCACTATCTATTACATCCAATCAACATCCAAGATTCACGTCCATGTTCTGGAAGAGTCTCCAATACGCTCTGAACACTGAGTTGAAATTCATCATGTCCTATCTCCCTAAAACTAATGGCCCATCTGAGCTGATTATCTAGATACTTGAGGATATATTGAGAGAATTTTCAATGGAATTCAATGGTGGAAGTGACTAAAATATTCTTTTAGTGAAGTTATCTTACAACCATAGTTTCCAATAAAGCATCCAAATGGCTCCATATAAATACATTTATGGGAAAAGGTGTAGAAAACCAACATGTTGGATTTAATTTGGGGAACGAGGGTCTAGAAATGGTCAAAGAAATGGTGGGGAAGGTTAAGACCATCCAATAAAAAATCAAGGCTTCTTAGAGTCAATAAAAGAGAAATGTTGAAAATCATCGACGAGACCTAGAGTTTGATGTGGAAGACATAATATTCTTCTGTATATCTACATGGAAGAGAGTTATGAGATTTTTTAATAAGGGAATGATTATTTAAATATAAATCAGCCGTTTTGAGATCCTTAGTCACATAGGAGTAGTGGCTTATCAACTAGAACTCCCACTGAACCGGTCTTCAGTATATAATGTATTCTATTTATCACCCTTAAGGAAGTAAATACCTAACCCATAACATGTACTCAATCCATAGGTGGTACAATTGGAGAATGACCTATCATACGAGGATAAGCTATTGACAATCTTAGATCGTAGAGAAAAAGTTCTATGAAATAAGACAATGCCCCTTATCATGGTTTTGTGGTGAAACCACATGTTTAAAGAAGAAATGTGGGAGCTAGAGGAAGTGATGAAGAAGAGTTACCCTCATTTATTTTAATGTGTGAAAAGTTAAATTTGAGGGATAAATTTCTTAAGTGAGGGAGGTTGTAACAACCCGAACATTTATGAATAAAATTCCCTTTCATTTAATTAAATGTCTTATGGTTGTAGAAAACACATGCACTCCTTTTGTTTAATTATATCAAATTGGTTTTAAATGACCATTAAGTATACTCACCATTGATACTATATACATTGAAGATTAATCACATGACTAGTATAAATATAGGGTTTTAAGAAATACTTTTGACACAATCAACAGAAATGATGGCCGGAACCTATAGAATCATACCCTATGAAGCCGATTTATCATATCCTCTAAGGAGGTAGAATTTCTAGGTTTTTCCTTAGACGAATCCCAAGATATGATCCAATAACGTATTCATGAGTGAAACCATTTATGGGATATTTTCAAGCTCATTAAGATCCCAGCGGAAAACATGTTCACCGAATTACCCTAATAAAGCTGCACAATCACAAATAATATTTTTGGTTAATATTCAAATTCAATTAAAGAAACCATTTTGATTAATTAAATGTTTTTTTGAAATAAAAAATATTTTAATAAAATAATATTATTAAATTACATTTATTAAATATTAATGATCATATATTTTTTATGAATTTAAAGTAACTTTTATTATGGTTTAAAACTATTTTTTCCAAAACAGGTAAATTTTTAATAAATATCAGTTTTTATTTTAAAAATAAAAATTTAAATATTCAAAATGTTATTTAGATAAAATGAATCTTAGTTTTGGAATCATGATGTCAATATTATCCAATGGTTGTTGATTCATAAATTTTTGAGATAGTCGAAATTTTGGGTAAAAATTAAATAACATATAAATATATAATGTGTTTTGTGACATCATAATGACCCAATAGTATTGTAATAATATAAAATAAAAGGTATATTTGGCCAAATATATGTTTTTCATTTAAAATAATGTAATTTTAGTTTTATTTCATTTATTTTATAATTCCTTAGTGAATCCTGCAAGACAAATCAAATATTATAATATTTTAAAATCGTTTCCATGAATGTGTGACTCACCCCCCACATAAGTAAGAGAAGTATATTAATATCTTTGGCACATATCCTTATAAAATATTCTATACAAATCCCCTTTTCCAGAAATCATGGGCAAAAACCATGGGATGGTTGGTGGTTTTGAATATTTTATTGTGTAGTTTCTAAAACCAAAATAATAAATAAATCACTCTCCTTTCCTATATAAACCCACTAAAGTACCCATTACTATTCACTAAATCTCCAAGAAGATCATATGAACTCTTCTCTATAATACCTAGAGTCTTACAAAGGAAACTTAAACTCCCAAGAAGCCTCTCCCAATCCTTTGAGATCACACATCAAAGTAAGGGTTCCTTCCTTTATCATTTTTATCCAAGTTTCCTTATATTGTTACACCCTTTTATTTCAATTACAAGTGATGGGGTATGTATTTGAACCTCTACCATATTTCACTTATTATATTTTAATGATTAGAGACACCTTTCTCTCTCATTAATCCATCTCATGTACACTCATTTCCATGCCAAAGTTCAGTAAGGGATTTCTCTCTTCTCATTTCCATTCAAGCATTTCTTTAATATTATGAATATAAATTACATTTAATATGTTGGGATATTTTATTAAATATATCCTATACTTCCCATTTCATTCCTTTAATATGATATTTTTCTTTCTGTCCTATAATCTCTTTTTATGAATTTCTATAGGATTTCATTATGCTTCCAAAATTACACCGCGATTTTCCATGCCAAAATCTTCATTTAGTGAATACTATATGAATTTCTCTATCAAGGGTATTCACCTTTATGCACATATAATTATTGATTGTGGACATGCATGTATGTATAACACAATCCTCGATCACGAAATAACTTATGATGTTCAATGAATACAAGTTATATTATTTAAGTGGAACACAAAAACATGAGATAGAATTCATTACGAAGGGTGTTCCCTGATAACGCTCCAAAGCTTTTGGAAATGTTTAGTATCATGATATGCAATGTGAAATGTGGTTTTACTCATTCTAATTCATGTTCAATGAGGTTTTACTCCTGATTATTCATGTGTAATGAGGGTTTACACAGGCTAATCCATGTGCAATGAGCCTTGGCTCATTCTAATATCCTGTTGTTTATTAGTGATACATTTATATATTATGAATATCATGATATATCATGCCTTTAAGTTAACGTTTCCTTTTTGATCTATTCATATCCCTATTGACTAACATGTATTTTCTTTCTCATGTTATGTTGTGTTTATTCTCTTACCAAGCATTATTTCTCACCCTTTTCTTATGTATATCCTCAGGTTATCCCGTGTATTGCTAAGAATGAAAGAATGTTGTGGTCATGAAAAATATTTTTCAATCAAGATGTGTATTTCGTGTTTTATGCTGTTATTTAATGTTACAAAACCCCAAATACACTAGACCTCCCAATCTCCTTAGTTCTCTCAAGTGAAAGTTTATATAATAAATAATGTTTAAATATAAAATAATGTATAGGCTTACTATACGAGTAATCAACATCTTTACAGCCCTAAATTTATTCTAGACATTTCAAGACGTATTTTAGGTGATTACACCAAATTCGAGGTGTGGGCCCCATAAGGCTCAATTTGAGCATTTACGGTGAAATGTTTCCTTTTCACCTGGTGATTATTCTGGACAATTGAATAGCTAATCTAATGTTTTTTTCATGTGGATCGCAACAGTGTGATCCATATGATGTGTTCCATGATCGAGGATTGGACCCCATGAAGCACCGTTCATGCGAAATGTAGTTTCTTCATTGGGAGTCTGATTTGGGTGAATGAATAGTCTATCCTATGCATTTTTCTGTAAGGATCATTATAGTTTTATCAATTCGGTTATCCAAGGCTGTTTGAGGAGGCTAGTCATCAATGTTACATTTTTCCTATTTTGGACCAGCGATGACCATCGTGTACTCGTCAACCTTATGGATAGAGGTCCCATGTACTATGGGATTACAGTGGCACACCAAGGGGTACATGGTCATATTTTAGTACCGGAGTACGGATAGGTACACAACCAAGAGATGAGGTGGGTCACGAGTTGTGTGGTCCCCAGACATGCTTTATACATCATTAAAAATCTTCTACCTCTTGTAACTCCTTCTTCTGAACTTGGATTGATACTCACGGGTATCCTTTAATGAGTGTTTGTTTGTATAGAAATGATGGTTCCCTCTATAGTGATTTTAGAGATACGATCATAGATGTTATGAGGACGATGCCTAACTAAGGTGATGCTCGATGTTCTGAGTGTGATGCCTATCTGGGGCGATACTTGATGAAAATATTGTAGTTCATCGATGCTTTATGAGAGGTACCATCTAGTAGGGATATCTAGGTAACTTTTGGGATTAACCCCCAGTGTATTACCCTTTAGTAGGGCTAGGTAGTGGCATTCACCAATGACAATTTTGGGCTTACCATTTAACTGGGATGAGTAGTGGCATTCTCCTATATCACTTTTAGGCTTACCATCCATCTGGGATGGGTAGTGGGGTTTGGATATGACACTTTTGGGATTACCATACAATCTATTACCCATTAGTGAGGCTGGGAAATGGAAATCACCAATGAAACTTTCGGGCTTACCCTCTAGCTGGGATGGGTAGCGGCGTTCACCAATGGTAATACCGAGTATACCCTCCAGCAAGACTGGGTAGTGGGTTCTTGACAATGATATATGATCTATTAGCTATCTAGATTAGTGAAAAGACATTTTTTGACATACCTTTGGACTCTCAAGGAAGAAGGATTTTTTCCCACCTAAACGTGTCCATAGGATGAAACCTAAAATTGTGAGGTCAAGGAAGTTCCAACCAAGGTGGATAATTTCAAGAGGTGGTGATTGAGTCCCTTTTACTTAGAGTTTAGGGGAAACATGTTGGAATATGGGCATCAGTGGTGGTTACTTCCGAACTATTTACCACTCTTAATCTTGGGTTGAGTTGTGGGATGGAGATCCCCTTGATCTCTCATTTTTTTTCTTTGACTGAGCATATATATATTCTATTTCAAATTCCCACACCTTGTTTTTTTGTTACTCTTCTTCAACAAAGGTTAATATGTACTGGATATGAAATTTTCTTTCAGTATCTAGGTTCTCGTGGTTAGACGATTCTATTCTCCTACAATATGTAACTAAGACATGATGAGAATTTATTCTTCTCCAAATTTCTATCTCCTTATATTTGGATGAGCTTACCTTCACTATCTCGTTGGGTTGAGCTGCACTCCTTTTACTATACCTTGTCCAATCAAATGCTTTCCTTTTCAGAGTATCTCTTATAGACCCCCCATCACATTTACATGGCATCCTTCATAGTATTTTTATACTCACCTCTGCATAGTCTTTTCCCACATGTGTCATGCCCTATACAGATAATGGATAGATTGATCATGAATTTAGTTAAGCATAGGGTAATGGGTTCTTGGACCATGTACGGTAGTCGTAGCTTAGGTTCGAGGTGTGGGACTTCCTTCGATATTTAACATTTTATTTACTTCGAGGATGTGGAAATTTTCTGGTTGGGCATGAATTTTTTCCATTTTCCCTTTCAGTTTACTATACCAAACTAGTAATCATTAGTAGTTCATACATGTTTGGTTTATTTATAGTAGTGTTTCATCTTTTTATCCTTTATCTCAGCACTTTATACTATGATTTGTATGTGTTTGTGTACATTTTCTTAGGAATATGCCTCCCTGAGTTTGTTCATCCTTCGATGCTAGTCACCAACCCTTGGCATATGGAGGCAGGCATAGGGTAGTTGCAGCTCGAGCCCCAACATAGGTTGGGTCATGAAAAAAAATATTTAAAATAATGGATAAAAACATTTTTATAATACCCCATGATCATAAAACTTGACTACCTTTAAATGATTCAAGGTGTTCAATAATTTTCTCCATAACTAACATTGAAATTTAATGAAACCATGATATATTTTTGATATAATATAAATATTTTAGTATGAAAAATCAAACCTATCTATAAAATTAGCGAAAATAAATATGAGAAACTATTTTATTTATATTTATTGAAATTATAAAATGTCTAAAATTAATGTGAATGACATTATTTAAGTGTAACTAAAACAACTATGAAAATCAAATTATGCTCAGAATATATTTTTTCTAAAATTTATATTTTGTTTCAAGAAAATAAGTATCATATTATTATATGATATTTAAATATATTTATAAAATTAATATTATATTACCAAAAAATTAATTAGCAATTGATAGGAAATAAAAATAAATGAAAATTTACATGTTGAAAATCTCTTTTCCAATATTAATAGTTTCCCACTATATTTTGGAATTTTATTAAAATATTTAAAATTTAATTTTATAAATTTAATTTTTAAAAACTAATTTTTTATACCTATCATTATTATATATATTTAAGATTAATTTTTGGGAATTTTATATAAGGACTAATTTTTAGGTGAATAATTCAAAATATCTTTTTTATATTTAACATGAATATTATGACATTATTATTATATAATTATGAATAAATAATTCATGAAACATTTTTATAATAATAAATAATTATTTTCTATATAAATTTATAAAATTAATTTTCTTAATTCAGAAACCCATTTATTAATATTTTATAATAGAAGTAACATTTTCAAAAAATATTTAATACACAATTTTTTTTAAAATTATTATTTATAAATTTTTTAAATTTAATAAAATAAAATGTATTTGAAATATAAAATAAGTGACCCAAAATAATCTAATAAGGACCACTTTATTTTTATCTATGAATATAATGTTTCATTTGGTACAAATTAGGTACCACGATGAAAAGTAGATAAGAAAAGTAAATAATCTTATATATAAAATACCTCAAACATGTTTAAAACATGTGTATGAAATAATGGATGAGGATTTTATAAAGTTTATCCCTTAATAATACCTCAGTTATTAAATTTTGATCCTATTTTCATAATACTTAATTACCATTATTTAGAAATTTTGGGCACTAACAAAAACACCATCCCTTTTCTCTTATAAAATGGAAACTCCACTCATCACTACCCCTCACATCAAAAAACCTCTATGTCCCGACCCAACACTTCCAAAACATATCCTATACACTCTTATATTTCTTATAAATTATATGGTATTCTTAAAATTCCATCCCTTAATGGATTAACAACATTTACAAAGGAGATAATTGAAGAAGTGTGGTCTAACTTTGTAACCTCTTTTTTTTATTTTATGTTTTATTTTGTGGTTTTCTTCTTCCACGTATTTCTTTTTAGAATATTAAAATAATAAAATAACTATAATTGTTATATATTTATATTATAATAATTATCCAACTACCCCTTTTCTATTTAGAAAAACAAAACAACAACTCATGCATTGTCCACACTAACTTCTCCATGACGCAACATGTTTCATTTTCCTTAACCACATTACAAGGATGGTCTAACAGTGTTATTTTTAATTAAAATATTTTTTATTTTCATAAAAGGAATATGATTCTTAAATATTAAACTATATTACACATCTTATTCCATGGAAAAGAAAATCATCTACTCTGCATACGTGTGAAATACAGCCTCCATGGATAGATAGATTTTAATTTTTCATTTCATCACAAACATAGATGGATTCTCATGAAGATGGGATTAATAGATAAATATGATTTTTTTGATATCTTTATGGTTAGGATATGAATAATTTTGGAACCTATTATTGATAAGATCAAAAAATTAGTATAGTAAATTTAATCGTTTAAAACGAGTGAATTAAGAGGAAATGATTTCTTATTTCTATGTAGTGGCATTATATATATTATAATTTAATAATTATTCATTAAAATTTTGATATATCAAACTAATAGACACTAATTAAAATTATTATAATTATATATTAATGATATTATAAATAAAACTCCTCATAATGAATCATTAAGCATGATAATTTTATGTTTTTCGATCAAATTATCCACCCACATGGAAAATACTATGCATTTAAATAAAGGATGAATATGATAAAATATTTCTTGTTTAAATATTATATAAATATTTAAATATCATTTTTTCTAGTAATTTTTGTGATTATTTAACTTATTAATTAATAAATCACCAATCATTCTTTAAAAAACACTAAAACATGCTTTTATTGATTTCATTATTAGAGATCATAAATAAAGATACCATGAATGATTTTATAACATTATAAGATATTTTGGAAGATAAATTCAAGTACCTTATTTTATATAATTATGATGGAACTTGGGAAAAGGAATATATATACCAACACCACTTTTATGAAATGAGTTCAAAGTGATAAAGATTACTTATACCCAATGTTGATAATAGGTAAAAAAACTAATATATATATATATAATTATTAAAAAAAGTATGATTAAAAAAGGAAATATTTATTAATAAGGTTATTAGTTATGTTTTTAATGATATTAATTTAACTTTAAATGGTATTTGGTGCAATTGAAGAATGAATCAGGACTGAGGTAAGGGTTTTCACCTCATATTTTTCATCTTGAGACATGTTCCATATTACGAGCTTAATTTCATTTATATGGTGTATATAATGGTTATTTTAGATATCATATCTGAAATTATATTGCATTAATATGTTAAATTAAAATACCTATCTTTCATGGGGTTTTGATTAATGTGTCACTCAGGCTATAAGATTTTTTGGTCTCAAATCTAATTTATTGAGAAATGTTACATGTTATAAACATTATTCCATTTTCATATTAATATATTGATTTACTATACCATGAATTTTATATAATTTATTTCCAAGAAAATTGTCACTCCATTTTTCTAGTGTCTTTTAATTTAGTTGTTTCCCTAATGGTAAATATTTTTCATAACACAAATTTCATTCATTGATCTATGATCATTCTGTTGAATTTATTTTATTTAAATTAGGTACGTTCTTTTTTTGATTTTTTTATGTTTAACTATATCATTTTTTCTGGGGATGTATATATTCCTACCACAGAATCCCTTTGAATAATATTTCAAACTTCTTGGGATGAGTTCTTTTGAAACCATCCAATTTCATTCTCTATATGGATTACTATAATTTTATTCTAGTATTGAATTAGTTATATACTTCTTTTTCTATACAATGTGAAATTCACATTTTACATAATTTATGTTGGATTATTTTCTACTATAATTTATTATATTATATTAATGTGGGGAAATATATTGGAATACAATATATTGTTATTCTATTTCAGGCTATTACTATATATTTTTTATTCATTTTTTAAAAGCCCATCTTCTTTCTCGGGATGGTTTATGATCATATTATCAATTTATTTATATAAGTGAAATTATTTAAATTATTGATGATTATTGGATACTAATGTTTGGTTTATCAGCTATTAATATTCCATATTTTACAATATATTGATAGCCAAGTTATGATTCAGGTAGATGTTTATTAAAGAGTAGTATGAAAGGTCTTGTTCACTCTTATAGTGAATTTAATGGGGTTAATCAAGTCATGGGTGGGGCATAGAGTTATATAACCCCACTATGAATTGAAAAATATCATGATAACAAATATTATTTGGTATTTAGTTCATTCATACCTAGTTCAAAAAGATTTATTGATGATGGTCTTGAGGATTAGAAAATGGATAAGAAGAAGGAGTTGGAAATGTGTTTTTGATGTGAAAGTTAATGCATTAAATCAATATTAGATTAGAATTATTAATATATTTTTTATTTTATTTTTATAGATATAACATGCACACTATTACATTTGATTATGGATTCATGTTGTTTACTTATTTGTCACTAATATTTATTTCGTGATTACCTCAGTTGAATTTTTTGTCTTATTAAGTGTTTGAGATCACACATTACTATTTTTCTGTTTCCCCATGTTTTGGAGAAAAGTATAAAATATGAAATGTTTAAAATAATTTCACATGCTAATGAATTTGTGGGTGATGTGGAATACACATTATAGATTAAATAGTTTCTTATATAATGGGAGACTTTTTTACCTGATACGAAGAACATGTGCATGGTTGGTTATTATTTTTTATAAATTATATAATCTCTATATCTAAAAATATCATTTGGATTTAATATATTCCATAATCAATATTTATATTTAATTAAGGATAGTTATATCAAGGCCTCTATAATTAGTATCAATGTATGTATGTAAAGTATGCATTTATGGTACTAGATCCATGAGTGTTGGGAAAAGGTGTCAAAGTTGTATCAGTGGAAATGTTTATATAAATTTGGATAATCAGATATTTATTGAGGACAATTTAATGGTTAATATGTTAAAGTTTATTTTAATTTCAAAATAATAAATGAACATTTGGTGATGTATATGATTTAAAATTTGAATAAAAATGAAATATTTGGGGATTAGGATAAGGGAACTTTATTTAAAACCTGATGAATGATTCTATGTAGAGGATAAAATCCTAGAGTTTTGGTAAATGCATGATTAAGGGATTTTACATGATATTACACCTGTTTATGGGTACTAAAAAGTAGATGTGGTGATGTCACAAAATCATCTTCGGATAATCACCTAGATATAGCCAGATTGAGCATTGACTTAATCTTCACTTTATTTCATAGTGAAAGATTCTACAACTATACACCTGACTATATACTCTCTAGAGGTATTCTTTGATAAATAATGTTCAATATTTGATCCAATATGAATGATTTATTTGATAATCACTTTAAGGTAATTGGTTATTAAGTACAATCGAGCATAAATTAAAAATGTTATATTGAACTTGACGTATCAAAGCATGAAATGAATGTGTCACTAGAAAAGACATATCAGGCATGTGTTTTTAAATTCAAATGATAATTTATATTTATTTTATTGATAAAAAAAATTTGTTTTTATTATTTTTTAGAAATAGGAAAATGAAAATGGAGCTGAGAAAGGAATATACCTAGAAACCAATATGTATTATAACCTAATAATAAAGCATACTTAAATGATTGATAATTTAGTTATTTTCCATCTATAATGGTAAATGGGAGTTTCATTGTCTTAAACCAGTTAGTGAGATTGATATTTTAATATAATTCAAATATTTAAACTCTAATCTATTATCATTAGTGAGGGATATTTATCAATTCCATTTTGGTATGTTGACAATGTTATTGGGGATTATGTGAAATAAATAAGGATCCTTATTTTATATTTTTGTATTACTAGTTTTAAATCACATATCAAAAGGTATTAATAACCATTATAAATTATTTTTTATAGGGTTATATTATTGAATATAACTATTGAAGAACCAAATTTTGAAGGATGGATAAGTTTTAGTTTTAGTGAATGTTTAATTCCGAGATAATAAAGGCTTACGAGATTTTAAAAATGTATTTTATATATTGTTGAAATAATTTGGATTTATTATAAATCAAGATAGTTTTATAAATTTTAATCTATTTCTTGGTATACAATATAAATTGACTAGTGTATTACCTTTTAACTAGTGGTGAATACTATTTGAGGATAAACAACATTGCTAATTTTTTAGAGGAATATATAACTTTTCTGGGGATTATTTACTTAGAGATTTAAATGTTCTTGGTTATGGTATGTTATGAATAATATATGATTAGGGAAAACACATACTTGGTTATATGATTATATGAATGGATAATGTTGTTTGAATAAAGGGAAGTAACTTAATATAGCCCAAGAGAGTATAGTATATGTCCAAATATTAGTTATACCCCAAATGATGAATATATTAATAATATCAACACCCAAATTCTTCAATGAGTAATAATTTAATGGAGAGGAGTCAATTTATTTAAAGGGGTAATTTGATACCTCAATATATTAATATATGACTAACTTTAAATAGGTCAATGTGTTTGATAGATTTCTCTACACACAAAACCAAAATTAAAGGAAACCACTATATATTTACATAAAATATAGTTTTTTAAGTTTAATAATTAAAACATAGATTTTGAATTACCGAGAATGAACATGAGTAACTTATTTGTAAAAAATTTATAGAAATAAACTAATTTATACATTTAATATGAATGAAATTAAATTTTTATAGCTAAAACAACTAAGAAAATCAACGTATACATAAAAATATAATTGTCTAAAGTCTGAGTTTTATTTCAAGAAACTTAGTATATTGTGATTATATAATAACTGGATATATTTATAATATGAATAATTTAATCCCTGAAATATTATTAGTAATTTATAGGAAATAATAATAAAGAATAGAAAACATTTTAAAAATATATTTTCCAACATTAATTGTTTTCACCAGATTTTGGGATTTTATTTATATATTGATATATAAAATTTTGTAAATTTAATTTTAAAAAATTAAAATCATTTTTTATTCAAAATGATTATATGTTATTAAGATAATTTTATTGTATTTTTCTAAAAATATTGAATTTTTTGGGGAATAATATAAAATAAATTTTTTATTAATAAATTTACTTTAATGACATTATTAGTATATAAATATGAATTGGATATTCAAGAAATTGTTTTCTAAGACCATATAAGCATTTTATATTTTACTTTATAAAATTAAAAATGTTGGCTTTAATTTACAATCTTGTATTTCATATTTTAAACCGTATGTAATATTTTCTCAATTTTTTTATTTTTTTCCTAAATTTATAAACTGAATCAAATGATATGGATTTAAAAGTTATAATTAGTGGTTTATAAATTAGCTAATAAGGGAATAATTATTTTTAGGTATAAATATTAAGTCACCTTAGGTAAAAACTTGTTACCATAGAAAAAGTGAAATCATAAAAGTAAATAATCCAAGAGTAAAATAACTCAAACATATTTAAAATATATGTTGAAATGTTCGGTTTCAGTGTTTTTCAAAAATATACCTTCCACATACATTATTTATCAATTTTTTATCCAATCCTTTTGAGACCGACATCTCATTACTGAAAATTTTTGCGAATTTATAAAAAATCCATCCCTTTTCACTTATGGAGGGGAACTCTTCTGCTCACTCCAAATAAGAAATATATCCTTAATTTTAGAAACAAATATACCCAATACTCACCAAAAATATACAAGAAACATTAATTATGCTATTTTATTCTCAATATATCACCACATAATGGCTTAACTACCTTTTCAATGGAGATAATCCAAGAAGTGAGGTATAAGTTCTTAACCTTTCTATCTATTTTCTATTTCATTATATTATTTTATTAATCCAAAAAACTCATTTAATTTTATTAAAATAATAAAATAATTATTATTATTATAGTTTTATTTCATTTTAATCATGGTACTGTCATTTAACACATTCCCCTTTTATTTGAAGACAAAAAATTGTCACTTTTGTGTTGTACGGATTGCCGCCTCCATGACCCAACATACATCATTTTACTTCACAACCTTACAAGGATATATTAAAATAGAAATATAATAATTTATATTTATTATTATGTCATTTTTATGATTTTTAAATAATAAACCTCATTACACCTACCCCCATTATATGGAAAATGAAATCATCAATAATGCATGCGTGTGGACAACCCCATCCCTGGAGTGATTGAATATCATTTTTCTTTTCATATCCACATTAAAAATATTATCATGAGTATGAAATTTAAATATAAATATTATTTCTTTGATATCATTTAGGTCATTTTATGAAAAAATATAGAACCTTCTAATGATACAATAAACAAACTATTATCATTAATTCAATATTTTAAAACGAGTGAACTACGAGGGAAATGATCCCTTATTTCTATATAATTAATTTATTTAAATTATTATTTAATTATAATTCTTAAAAAATTATGATTTATAAAAATTATTTACACTGAAAAATACCATTATTCTTTTGGTATAATGATATTACAACTAAACATCCTCATAATCACCCATTAAATATGTAAGGTTAGGGTTTCTGTCTGTTTAACAAAATACTAGAAAAATACTCTTAATTTATACCATTTATCAATAATATAAATTATTTAATGGTTTTAATTTTTAAAAATTAGTAAATAAATATTTTTGTAAGGTTATCTGATGATTTAAATCATTAATTAAGAAATCACCCTTTGTTTATTGAGAAACACAAAAACATGCTTGCCATCAATTTCAATCTCATGAATTGTAAAAAAAACTGCCATGAAATGAGATAGTATATTTATAGAATATATTTTATAATCAATTATATTACCTTATATATTCTAATAATGATTTATTTTTAAAAATAATATATAGAAACATCACTTTTATGAAATTTTTTCAAAGAGACAATGACTACTTACACTAGTGCAGAATGTAGGTAAAATATAAATATTATATATATGAATATAATTATTATAAATGAGTATTATAAATGTTAATATTAATTAATAAGGTATGTAGGTATGTATTTAATGAGTTTAATTTAATTATTGAAGACATTTGGTGGAAGTGCAGAATGAATCACAATTGAGGTAGTGGTTTTCATCTCAAATTCCTACCCTTGAGACATGTTTATAATTATGTACATAATTAAATATATGTGTTTTATATAATACCTATATGAGATATAATATCTTGAATTATCATTTAATAGTTGGGTTTAATGTTAAATTTTAATCTCTCTATTTATAGGGTAATTGTTTAAATTTTTAGTCATGCCACATGAGTTTTCATTGTCTGAATTATAATATTTTGAGACATCTTACACGTTATTTACATGTTCCATTTATATGATTTTCTAATGATTTATTATCCCAATAATTTTATATATTTAATTAACTTTTATTTAATAATATTTAATATTTAAATCTTGTTTCCTAATTCAGGCGTCTATTGATTTAGTTGTTTCCCCAATTAGATGTTTTTGTAGCTCAACTTGTATTCCTTGATTTATGATCATTATCCTGAAATTATTTTATATATATTTGTTACATACTAGCATTTTATTATATTATGTATTATTATTTCATATATTTTGGGGATTTAATTTCCTACCACATAAAATAATATATAAATATTTCTCACTTCTTCGAATATCTTCTTTGGAAACCATCCACTTTCTTTCCCTAGATGGATTATGGTAATGTAATTCCATTATTGACATAGATTTATATCCATTACTCTATAAGGTGTGAAATTCATAATTTATATAATTCAAAATTTATTATGTTTAAGAATAGAGTATGAAGTTATATTTACATCAAGAAAAGTATCGGTATTCCTTACAGAATGGTATTAAAGGACCAACCACTCTTATGGTTAAAAAATATGACATAATTTGTTGATGGGTGTGTCCTAGAAATATATATCCCTTCAACTAATTGACTAGTCTCATGTGACAAAATATGTTTGGGTATTTGGAGTATGCCTTCTAAGTTTAGAAAGATGTCTTTTTTACGGTATCGATAGAAGTAAATATATTTACACAAGGAATTGAAAAAATGTTTTTGATGAACAAAATTATGAATTCCATCAGTATGAGGTAAATATTTTTAATATCCATGTTTTATATTATTATAATTTATATAAAATTCACTTAGTTTCGGTTTATTATGGATTTATGTTGTTTACTTATTCCTTCAATAAACTTTATTCCTTATTTAAGTAATGACTTCCATAGTTGTATGTTTTCCATTAATAAGAATTTTTTCTTACCCCTTATAATGTTTCCACATACCTTAGTTATGAATAAAAATATTATTCATATAATTTTTAAAATTATATAATTTGTGAAAAAAATTATTTTATATTTTGAATACTTATTTGGATTACATAGTTTCATATATAATGTGGAAAATTGTCCACTTGATACAAATAAAATTGGATTTTTAGTTATTTTCTTCCACAGTGTTCTAAATATCTAATCAAAAAAATATATTCTAGATTTAAAATATGAAATAATAATCATTTATTTTAAAATAAATGATGGTTATATCTTTTTTTACAGTTGGTATCATAGTGAATGTGTAATGTATGTGTTTATGGAACCATATATGGGAGTGTGGGTATTATAAGTCACATTAATATCATATGGAATACTATATATTATATATTTCATCTCATTATAGGAATATATTATGTTTTTGACCATTTATTCCAAATTTTACTCTATAGATAAGTCGTAGGATTTTTTAAGGGCATATATTCTAAATAATGAATTTCAAGATCTAGTTTGTAACAAAATATTAGAACCAAAATTATTATGATAATATAAAAAAATAGAGTAAATGATCGTATAAAAATTAAAGCTCAATCTTAATATTAATTTTCTAATTAATCATTTATTTCACCCTATGATACTATGTCATACATGGTTCATCCAATAAATATCTTGGTTCAACAAAGGTTATTTTAATTTGTGTTCTCTCATACTTCTTAAAAGCTTAGAAAACATTTTTAAAATAATTTAAATTCAAAATTTCATTCAAAAAATTAAAAATAACCATTAAAAATGGTTTTTTTTTTATGAATTAAGAAAATTCTATTCTGACCGTACATTTTTTCTCTTAAGAGAATTCCCCTGTGTGGCCTTTTCGAACCCTCCACACATAGAAACCCACCTATCCATGAAGAGGTAACTCCAGAGAGATCCCCATCCAGGAAGGACCCGTTTCCAGCTGAGATAGAAGAGTGTCCCGGAGGGTGACAACCCAGGCGGTGATGGTTCGTCAAGCAATCCGTCAGCACGGGTGGGTTTCACCTCATTTTTCCCATCCAGTCAGAAATCGGGTGACCCGACAAGGTGAGTGGATCCTGGGGTAGAGGTTCTCCATGAAAGTGGAATCCCAGGATTCGAACCCTATAATTCCCAAAGAACGGCGTTCTTTTACCCCTCTACTTCACCATTACGCCACCGTCGAAGTAGAAAAATGAGTTGTGGGTAATGAGGTATTGGTGATTTCCACACCACGCTTATTCTGGACCCCATTCACCACATGCACTCCGCTCATCCCCAGCTAAATTCTAGTGTGGCGAGACTCAAACCTGCGCCAGTTCCATTTCCAGGGAGTGGCTTCCTTACACAGTACCACTAATCCAACACTGGTCGGCTCCATTCCGACAGTACATGTTAAAATAAATATTACATTTATATTTCTGGTAAATTCCAAACAGACATTATTTGGAAAATGACATGTAGATAACTTTCAAAATATTTTTTAAAAATTAAATAAATGTGTAAAAAAATTTAATAAATAATTTTGGGAATTTTAAAACAAAGTTTTGGAAACATTTTTAGAAAACAACGTTTTTGGAGAAAAATGATTTTTGACTAGGGAGAGAAATAAATTATATTTTCATAAAAACATTTCATTAATCATTTTAAATATCAAAGGGAAAAAATGTAAAAATTACACACATATTTCATGAATAACCATAGGATAATAAAATTCATGATTATATTTAGTGACATATCATAATAGTTCATCATCATAAATTTAATCATAAATAATCCCAATAAATTATAAGATTGTAAAATAAACCATTATCACTTTGGTAACTTTTGAATCGTACACCATATAAAAGAACTAACATCAATTGAAAAATTAAATACCATGATGATAAAATAATTTATTATATCACATATATAAGGGGATGCATATACACCACAAAAAATATCAAAGTGGTCAATATGGCATATGTCTCACTAATGAAAAATTTAGATGAGAAACCTCGGCCATAGGTGTGATTTCCTATATACATGTTTGGTAAAACTATATGATAATTATATTTTTGTTATACAAATATTAAAAAATTACAATAATATATTTAATACGATATATTATATACTTATATTCTCTTATCATCTATTTATTAACATTTCATTGTTAAAATCACCTATTTGTGGGCTAATTACTTTGTTTTTCATGTTTGTGTTTGTTCAGTAATTATATTAAATATACAATGATCATGTTTAAATAATAAAAAAAATTTAATAATGATTTAATTATTATACTTATTTATTATATATATAATTATAGAAATCTATAAAAGTTGAATATTGAAAATGGATTAAATTGATAATGAAGATGATAGGTAGTATATACTCATGAACATTTTTTCCACATTTTCAATGAGTGGAGTGAAATGAAAATAAATATCAACCGACCATTAAAAAATCAATATTATTCCATTTATATAAATTTTATTAATCATATAAATTATTATTATCATCGATGAAAAAATAAAATTAAAAAAAAATTCACATCACAACCTGGAGACAATAGTCCACACATTTGTATAAGTGATGTAATTATTTTCTAATAGATTAGATGTTAATAACATAGATTTTATTTTATATTTCCAAAATTATAATTAGTTTATAAATATAAAAAGTATTATTTAACATTATCTTTACCACATTACATGTAAATATTAAGTGAAAATGGATTGCATCTCTTCGTGTGGTAGTAGTCCTCCAGACACATGATCGATGTTATCGTACCACACACTGAATAAAACATAAGAGGGTAAATGTGAAATAATAACTCATTAATTATAATAATTTCATAAATATCATATAAAAATGTTAAATAAATTATTATATCCTACCAGTTAATGTGGTGATTGAAAACAATTTACATCGGTTTGCGAGACGGTAGTGCACCATACACATGATCAATGGTTTTTTCCCATTTGATGGAAGTGGAGATGGGTCTGGGTTATTAAATTTAATTAATAAAATATTTTTATATATGTTATACATAATATATTATATTAACACACTTGAATATTATTTTAATAATCTTTAATAATAAATAATATAAATTTTCATTTTAAAAATCTTACATCTTCTTCAGAGATCCTCTTAAGGTTTATACCTAAAGCCTTCATATGAGGGATTAATAATAAATTTAAGGAATATAGTGTATGAGTAGGGAATTAATGAAGATATTTGGATACATATTGGCCAAATCAATTAGTTTTGGATGTGTGAATAGGTAAGGAGAGGGGGTGGCATTTTATAATTGGCGGATAGGACACACATTGAATTTTTGAAAGGATAAAGTGATAACATTGTTTTTCTCATGAAAAAATCCAAAAAAAAGGATAATGTTAAACCCATTGAGATTATATGGTTGAAATATATCCATCGAATATTCATTATAAAAATTTTAGGCCATTTTAACCGTTTTATTTTGTGTTCAACCCCTAGTAAAACCATTTTTATCTTAAAAATAGAAATAAATTTTTACTACTTTCACTTTTAATTATGGTAAAAAATTAAGTTAAACATATTTTATAACATAAATTAGTTTAATTAAAAATTTTAAATCCAATTTTATTATTTCAATTAATATATGTTTAAGATTAAAATATAATATTAACCCACAGTCATGTTGAAAACATGATTTTTCTGAAGAAAAAATCAACAATTTTAAAAACACTTCATATCATAATTCAATATGAAATTCATTATAATGAAAAAAATTAGTTAAAATTTTATTATAAATGAAATAATTCTACTCTAAAATTACTTTAAAATATAATTTAACATTGTATATAATTAAAAAAGGATGTTTTAAAAAAATTATTTGTAAATGTTCATAAAAAAGTAGCCTTTTCAGAAGAATTATAAAATTTCCCAAAGAATAATTTTGACATTTATATTTCAAAAATGATCTTTAATTTTTAAAATAAATTATCCAAAACTTTTAAATATTAATTTTATGTTATGTATGTAAAGCATTACTGAACAATATTTTTGAAAAACCATTTTTTCAAAAAACTCCTTTTCTTTCCAATAGTTGTTATTTAATTTTTAATATATAGATAACAATTAAAATTATTTTATGCATATGTAAATTATATAATTTTAATAAATTAGTATTTTATATTAATACTATCATGAACCAACCATGGTACCCTAGTAACTTGATAACCGAGTCGGTCGTCACATGGTCCAAAGGGCATTCCTGATCCTTGTCGGTTGGTAACTAGAACCTAACATCCTAAAAAAGAGTGTGAGAACAATTTTTATAGAAAATTATAGGATTTAAATAAAAAGGACTATATGCATACAAAATAATCTCCACTGGTATTAGTGTACCGGAAGTAAAATAGGCATAAATACCAAAAGAACTAATATAATGTACCAAAAAATAGGTTAAACTTCCCAACTCCCAATTTATATGTTATTCCACAAGTCCACAAATCAATATCTAGAACAACCTCCAAGTGGTGTTTTACCCCTTCTTGAACCTAGAAAAAGATAATAAAAAAACACCTGAAGGAATGGTTTGGGTGTTAGCTAAAAATACCAATAGGTTCTCACCATGTATTCTATAACAAGATTCCAATAAAAAATTAATCGAATAAACTTTTTTCAATTTTTAAAATATACAGTTCTGTAATTTCAATGCAAATTTAGACAAATCATTCTTTAAATAAAAAAATATGAAAATAATTTCAAGAAAAATCATCACATTTATATTGAAGGAATTTATATAAATAGTGTCTTAAATAAACATTTTATAAAAAAAATTATATAAAATAGAAGGCAGACACAACAATTCACAACAATGGCATATATTCTTTTGATATAAAACATGTGAGATACATGTTCATATGCATAAGAAGGTATGATAGTTCCAGGCTAAGGGAATCCACATACTCAAGGTGACATATAAATTTATACATAAGTCCCATTAAGCTCATGTCAAAACCAACTCATCACAATCACCTAAGGTATGTGATGTGATGAATTTATATGTTGCAATGTTGTAAATCATATAGTGATATCCAATAACTCTCTAACTACCTAAGGGATTCTTGTTCTCTAATAACAAACCCATGATCGAATATTTATTTTAAGAATTCTTAATGTAAAATTAATCACATTATACATTTCATATATATTATATTTTCATTTAATCCAAAAAATGGGGTTTTAATCAAAAACACGCCTTTTTCAAGATAAAACCCTACGGTTTCTGTCAAAACCATTTTTACAATAAAATAATTTTAAATGAATTCATAATTTAATTTTATAGTTCCCTTTAAAAATTAAATTAAATAATTTATTTTTTCACAAACGTCCATAAATCTCAAAATAAATAATCAATTCAATGGAATTAGAGAACATAAAATAAAATTCCACAATTAAATTCAAAAATTTAGGTGACACAACTTCCATAAACACACCCCAATTCAATAGAAGTGGCAGTTTCCCAATTTTATGCTATTTTTTTTCAAAAACCAAAACCCCCAATTCAATGGAATTCATTTTCACCAAAAAACCAATTGAAATCCATTTAATCAAGATAAAAATATAAATTTTATCAAGAAAAAAGAAAATAAACCACATAATTTTGGGTTAAAATAAATCAAGCATCCTGATGGAACCACCTACCTTGGGATCAATAGATCTCGAATCACCAAACCCTAGCTATGATTCGTCAATAAAGAATGATGATCACAAAATCTAGGTAAAAAGGATCCAACATAGGTTTTAAGAGGAAATAGAGGTGATTAGATCCAAAATACAACATGGGGATCCACAGAACCCTAAGGAGGAATATAGAGATAGTAGGAAATGAGAAAGGGAAGAGGATATCTATCGATTGAAGATCATACGATGTTCCTCAATCTTCGATCTGCTTCCGGGTGGCATCTGAGGGGATAAAAACTCCTCTTGGGAGATCCAATGGAGAAATCAGTTATGGGTCATTTTGGTCCATAGAGAACCTAAAAGGTGGGTTTGTGAATTTTTATTGAAAATTCAGATTATTCAAATACCCATATATATAGTTTGCTAGGAAGACCTGCATGGTTGTGACAAAACCTATGGCCTGGCCATGCACATATTTTAAAAGGTCTACTGTATTTCTCTTAATTGGGAATATGGTCTAAAAATCCATGAACCAACTGTGAAATCCCCCACTACTTAGGTTTTCATGGTTTTACATGAGTGGGGGAATAGTTTGGGAAAATTTTTCACTAGTGTAGAATTTTCAAAACATTAACAATTTTTACCCGAACACTCCCAAATAAAACACAACCCAATAATGACAAAAAGCATGGGTTTAGAAACACCTTAAATCAGTAATAGGATGTTACAAACTCCCAACCATAAGAACTTTCTATCCCCAAAAATCCTATGAAGAAGCATCCATGATAAAAAATGGGGCCAATCCTCTCTCATCGGTGTCTCCCTCTCCCATTTCTCTTTAGAATCATAACCATGATACCATATCACTCGAACCAAAGGTATCATAATCCCAAAAAAGTACTAGTGTTTTATAATCAACTATCCCGACTATTCGTTTATTAATGGATAAATCATGTTCAACCTCAAGATCACTCCAACATAGAACATGAGATGGATAAGAAAGATACTTATGAATATGGGATACATGAAATATGTTATGTATCTGCATCATCTATGGTGGAAGTGCTAAATAGTAAGAAACAGTACCTACCCACTCATCATCCTCAAAAGGTCCAACAAAATGAGGATCAAGTTTCCCTTCCCTACCAAGCCTTCGACGACCCTACCGAGGCGAAACAATCAAGAATTACATGATACCAAATGATAATTCCAAAGGTCTATGATGATGATCAACATTAAACTTATACCATCTTTGTTTTGTAAAAAATCACTGAGGAATCAACTGAATATTTAATGTTGTCTCTTTAACCAAGACTGGTCTAAGAAAAGAACATTCATGAATATCCGACCAACACAACGGAGATATGTAAGGATATCAATACAATGACTGAAAATGATCCATTCTAGTGACATAATTGTAACTATTTTTATAATAAAACTCAAAATTATTAAATGATCATCCTATGCCCCACCAAAGTTGTGTACACAAGCACAAAGAATATCTTCAAGGATATGCATATATATTTCTATCTATCCATCATAATACAGATGGTTTTCCATGCTAAGAAAGACATGAGATCCAAGTGACTCTTGAAGGCCTCTCAGAATATGAGTACTAAAATGAGGATCCATATCACAGACTATAGAAGAAGGAACTCTCTGAAAATGAAAAAACAATTTCACATAGATAATTCACAAATCCTCAACCTTGGTTATATCATGAATGTGTAAAAACTGATCAGATTTATCCATATGATTGATCAAAACTCATACCACATTCTTCTTTATCTGGGTATGTGGAAACCCAACCAAAATACCGTAGATACCTCATCCCACATCCAATATGGTACTGAATGTGGCTAAACAAAACATGATGTTTTTTAGTGATCTTCCTTAACCTGCTGGCACCAATAAAAATGAAAAAAAATCTACAATTTCACTACCTATTGGGAACTATGGAAATATCATATCATGACATCCCTTTCCAATAAAAAAATAAGAAAACATTTCTGAAATAATATAATTCTCTCTTTGTAGGATAACCAATCAGTAACGATTTCCCCACAATGGAAAGAGATTATAATGATATAGAACTCATCATCAAGACTCTAATCCTGAAGAATAAAATTGAGAAGATAATATTTCAATAGAACACTCTCCAAGGAAACATCAACCCATGATACTAAGACTCTAATATGAAATAGTGCAAAGAGAGCCATCAACTTCCAATCTTTTAATGATTATTTTACTTCCTGCATTGGATGTTTCCTACTCACGGATTATTTTATGAAATTCCCTTTCTTTGGGGTATAGGAAATTTCAAAATAAAAAAAAACTATGCGCATTCCATGCAACACCTCTAGAGGAGATTCAAATATTTTTGAGAGAAGATACAACTCAAGCTCTTGTGTTCAGAAATTATGGAAATACTTTCTCTTTAAAGGTAGTGATTCTAACTCTTAAGAGTGTTTATCATAGATACATGTTCAAGGTCATGGGTCATATAGTTCTTCTCATGTGTTCTACGTTGAATGGATTCATAAGAAACAACATGATTACCCTACATAATAATGCAACCCAAGCCTAAACCTAATGCATCACAAAAGACCACATAGCCCTGCCCAACCTCTAGAATACTCATCACCGATGTCATTTTCAAAAGTTTTTTCAACTCAATGAAAGAACATTGAAATTTTCCTCCGAAAAAATATTAATCCCATCTAAGTTAGAGATGTAATTAGATAATCTAAATTTGAAAACTTCTTAATGAACTAGTGATAATACCTAGTTAGACCCAAGAAGCTCTGAATCATTTAAACTATTTACGGTTAATTCCAATTCATTAAAGATTGAAACTTCTAATGATCATTTGATATCCCATGTTCCAACACTACATTTCCCATGAATTTCACTCCCTGATTCAAAAAATATCATTTTGATGGTTTGGCATAAAGATAGGTATTTTTTAACAAACTCAGAGCTGTTACCATATGATGCACATAGTCCTCCTCAAACATTGTGTAAACAAGGATGTAATACAAAAGAATACCATGAATGTCTCAAGATTCATATAGAAAATCCTATTCATTAATTCCATGAAAACTGTAGGATCACAGGTTATAATGAAGGGAAAAACAAGGTACCCATTGTGGATATAACTGATAAGAAAGATATTTTTCTAAATGTAAAATTCTTCTATTCTTAACTGATTCTAAAAAAATTGAAGGTCGATCTTTGAGGACCACATTTCCACATTCAACTAATAAAAAAATCATTAATCTATGGAAATAAATAATTTTTCTTTACCCTCACTCGATTGATCTTATGATAATAAAAACATAAGAGTGGAGAACTATTAGCTTTCCTATCAAGGAGAATCATTACTGCCCAAGGTGACACTCATGGTTGTATAAATCCTTTCTCAAGATGGACATCGAACTGAGTCATTAGCTATATAATATGACATGTTTCAATATAGTAAGATGAAATAGAAACTGGTTGAGTACCATGAACTAAATTAAAATAAAAATCTACATCTTTTACCAAAGGAAAACTAGAGAATTCAGAATTCCAAATATTGAGAAACAGGATGAAAACTGAAGGGAGATCACCACTCAAAGAATGTCACACCAAATCAAAAACAGAAATTCATATTAATTTCAATGATTCTGGATAAAAAGGACCAACTCTACTCGACCATGGGTCTCATTTTCATTGGATTATTCGAAAAACAACATCAGGGGATATAAATGAGACCTATCAAAGATGACAATCAATCTGGGTTTTATTGGAGACGATCTAATCAATCCTAAAAATAACATTGAGTGTTTTCGTTTCGAGAATGAGAAAAATCCATGTATTCTCAACATCAGTTAGAGAGAAAAATATTCGGGACTATAAATATCATATTCTCCCTTCATTCCAAGGGGTGTAATAATATCCATTGCACAATATAAAGCTCCATTAGAAGATTATATATATTAAAAAACATATAGAAAATGATGAATGAGATGTAACCAGATCAAATAAATAACTCATTAATGAAGAGGCTATTGTGATGGTACCTCTTACAGTCACTGGACCTATATATGCTTCCTCCGAAGACTCTCACACTGTGTGAAGATACTTTTTTCTAGGTGATTATGGTTGGAACCATTTTACCCCTAATGTATCCAATTTCAAAATAGTATTACAAGGTTCTAATGATCCTGTGAAACCACAAGGAGTGGAATAAACAAGGTATCATTTTTATAGGTGACCGGAGCATCTAGAAGAACCATAATCCTTGGGTGCCTTAGTGAAAACCCTATTGGAATTACCTAGCTTTCCACACTAGTAAAAAATCAAAGGGCCGCTTCCTTGTACTACAAGAACTATAGAGTGAACCTTTTATCGAGAACCACCACAAGAATCATTATGAATCCTCTTTATGTTAGATGAATAAACACTGCCACTATGACTAATGGAAAATAATGATAACATTGACATGCCATCTAGGTCCATCCTGACCATTAGCACTCTATCAAGTTCATAAACAGAATAAGGAAGATTCAGAATGAAAACTGAAGAATGAATATCATGTCAAAGTACTATATCAAAACCATTCAACCTTCATCATCTCATTTTATAATGTCTCTGTAGAAAATTGGACAATCGTAGAAAAAATGGTTTGTATACTCTGTCACGGTCCTCTCAGCCTGCTCTAGTTTGAAAAAATATGTATCCTTGGCCAAAAACATTAGCTCTGGATTGAATGGGTCGATCAAAATAACCTTGAATTATTTATTCTCTAAGACCATGTGTTTCTTCACCATCACCATCATGTCCCACCATCTCCATATTGGTCCTTCCATCATGATGGTGGTACACGTTACATTGATTTCATTTGGTGTGTCTAAGAACCCAAAAAACAATCCATTCTTCTCAGCCCCTCCACAAACTCTTGAGGATCATTTGATCATTTTAATGATGACGTATTTTGGAGAAGGATATACTGAAAAATAAATATTGAGAACATCCCTCTGAGGTTCCATAGTTGGAGCCTGAACAAGAACGTGAGGTTGTACTTGTCTCAGAGCATGGATAGTGTACACAATCATCTCAACCATACTCGAGTCCATGAGAGGATTTTTTGATTATGGTTTAGTTCATCTTTCACCTACATCTAATTCACATGCATTATCAAGGGAATGATGCTACAAAATATCAGAATACAACATGATTAAATTATATTGCACACAAATAGAACGATAAGGGAAATTAATCTGAACAAATAAAAAAAAGATTTGGATTTCAATATGACCACATTAAAATAGGGGAAAATACTAGAACTAATCCCCAGTAATTCATTACATAACAGCCCTAATGACTTATGGTTTATTATGGTGAGATATGACAAGGAACTCAATCACAACTACCTCCCAACTCCAAAAAACATTACACAATACATACTAAATTCAAGAAAAAAATATTAACCTGGACCTTTGATACCACCTTTTCACGAACCAGCCCATGTAACCCAGTAAACTGATAACTGATCTGGTCCAGACATGGCCTGAATGGTATTCTAAATTCCCATGGGTTGATGAATAGCACTTGGAATCATATAAAAATAGATTGAGAAGAAAATTTTATATGAAATTAGAGAAATTAAAGATACAAGACACATTTTATAAAAAATAATCCCTACTATAAGTAGTGTATGCGAAGTCAAATATGAATAAAAACCCAAAGTACTAAAATAATGTAGCTGAAAATAGGGAAAATATCCAAAGTCCCAATTCGCATGCAACTCACCAAGTCCACAAATCAACAGCAAGAAACACCTCCAAGTGGTGCTTTACACCTACTTGACCCTAGAAGGAGATAATATACAATCACCTAAAGGCATAAGTAGGATGTGAGATAAATATTCTAGTAGGGTCTCACTAAGGATTCCATAATAAGATGCCAATATAAAATTAACCAAACAAAGTGCGTTTTGGTTTTTTCAAATATATAGATCTTGTATATCAAAGAACATCTAAAGAAATCAAGATTTACATTTCATAATATGGTAATAATTTTTTAAAAATTATTCATATTTAAATTGATGAATTTTTTTCCAAAAAAGGCTTAAATAAGTATTTTACCTAAAATAGTTTATATACATTAGAAGGCATGTAAAATAGTTTACAATAATGTCATATATTCATTTGAAATACAAAAAAGCGAGCAACATGTTCATATTCATATGAAGGTACCATCGTTCCCAGCTAAGGGACTCTACACACTCAAGGTGACATGGAAAAATGTATATACATCCCTCGTATCTCAGGTCAAATATGTAAATGGCCCAGACTTCTCTAGTCCATTCCATTGTGAAAATATGGTGTTTGAGGTGTTCTGGGGGGTCAAAGTGATTTATCCCCAACACTTTTCCAATCTTCCCTTTCTATGAACAGTAGCATCAGTGACCCTTGGTGAATAGTTCCAATGGTAGACAGTTGTGAATAGTGCATCGGTAACCTTCTATGAACAGTGCTAATGGTGAGGTCTAATGGTAACCTCTCTTTCCTTTTCCAAACATCCAATTCTATGAACAGTTCCATCAGTGAACAGTTATATCGGTAACCTTTAATGGTAACCTCCCTTTCCTTTTCCAAATTTCCAATTTGATTAATAGTTCCATCGGTGAACAGTTATATCGGTAACCACTAATGGTAACCTCTTTTTCCTTAGCCAAGTTTTGAGTTCTATGAATAGTTTTTCTATAATAGTAGGTGTATAGTCTTTCCAAAATGGTAGGCCTATAATGTTTCCATAACGGTAGGTGTACAGTGTCTCCATAATGGTATATGTATAGTGCTTCCATAACGGTAGGTGTACAGTGTTTCCATAACGGTAGGTGTAGTTTGTTTCCAGAACGGTAGGTGTACAGTGTTCTATCGGTGAGGTTCTAATGGTGAGGTTCACGAATAGTGCTCTAACAATGAGGTTCATGAACAATGTTCTATCGGTGAGGTTCAAGAACAGTGCTCTAATGGTGAGGTTCATGAACAATGTACTATCAGTGAGGTTCATGGACAGTGTTCTATCGATGAAGTTCTAATGGTGAGGTTCATGAATAGTGTTCTTCCTTTGCCAAATTTTGAGTTCGTGAAAAGTGTTTCCAACTTCCTACAGTTTCTCCCTTTTAGCATTTTCTTTTGATATAAAATGATTTAAATCCCCGTTTTAAGGTCTCTAAGGCCAATTCAAAGGCCATAAATCAAATATTAATTATTCCAAAGGATTGGGATGTTTTATTTACTTGGTCAAACCACATGGTTTAATATGATCCGCTTTTAATGTGAAATCAAGCGTAACTTAAACTGTTGCTCCGTTAAATCTTCTAAAGGGAGAAGATATCTTCCTTCTTAATTCTTCCTCTTTGTTCTTGAATATGAGATGCTAGATCCTTTCATTCTATTCCATATGAGTTCAACAATAAAACCTTCCTCCTCGGATTGGTTTCGCTCTGTTTTGATGTAACCAATCTGTATCGATCAATCTTCGACATATGGTATGTTTTATCATCATTCTTTTGGGGTTCATCTTCTCATGTTTCTCTTTTTCCTATAATAGCATGTAATCTCCATGATTCTAATAGAGTTTTCTTAGGTTTTAGTTGGTGCATTCATACTGTGGCATCCTTGGGTGGATGCAGTTGTCGCGAGAGGAGGCGATCGTGATCTGTTGTGTGGATTGTTCTTGTATAAAGAACGTCAAGAACTGTTTGAGGTTGGGGATTCATTGCTTCTCTTTTCTTTTATGTGAAACTGTATTGTTAGCATGATTTATCCCACTTGATGACAATGGAATTGACATAATAAATATTTGAACTGGATAAATAAATTGATATCGATCATATGTTATTGCCTCTTGTTTTTCTAGATAGTGTAATATCTATGATTCCTTTGTTTCACCGTTCGTTATTGATGAAATTGGTAAATAAAGTAATGCTGGGAATTAATTTATAATGGTTTGGATAAAGATAAAGAGGCATTTAGATGAATCTAGTTCTCCTTGTTGTAATTTATGTTAATCAAATTGGTGTAGTAAGCATGTTTAATTATTTTTGATAGCTTACTGATTAGGTTTCACAAATTTGGAACCTATGAACAATAACTCGGATTATTCAAGATGGATTAAAGAACTGCTTATTTGATAATTCCTTGAAGGGTTCTGAGTTACCCTCTTGATTGTTAAACGACCAAGAGCCCAATTGTTAAGATGTTTGTTTTCCTACTTCTTGTGTTGTGATGTGAGCCTGGATGGCTGTTGTGGTATTTGGGGGAGTGGATGCCTTTTGGTTGTAACAGCTGATGACGCCTAGAGTGGTGAGATGATGGAATGGGATAGATGTGATTGTTGGATTCTTTCTGATTCTTATTGGTTGATTATCTACTCTACTTTTCCCCAGTGCTCAAGGAAGATGGTCTTACTTAACCTTCATCCGAAAGAGGCGAAGACGTGTATGGTATACCATTTTCTTTCTATGTTTATCTTCTCAAGGGAGGATGGGTATATTCTCTTTCTATATGCGGAAAAGACTCGACGGGTAGTACATCTACTCACCATGTTGAGCCACCTTGTGTTTAGTAGCATATATTGTTTTTCTAGAATGCCTGCGAATATGGGAAAGTAATTCTATAATGAATAATTGAATAAATGATGTTAAACCATGGTGATGGAGTTTGCTGGAATATAATGACGAGGTTGTAAATTTAATAGGACAATGGAATTGGGTGTGATTCAAATGAAATTTATTGTGAAATTTTTATTGGTTAATTAATGTTTAAAGAATTAATTAACATAAAGTGAAACTGATAAAAAGGGAATGAAATAATGTATTAAATCTTTTTAAATGGTTGTGTGCTTATAGGATACCTAGTCTTAGAAGTAGTAGCCCAGAGTCTGAGAGATGTTAGCTGTAGTTGAGTCTAAGACTATGTTATGCACATAGTTTGGTTTTGAGGTATAATATATTCTGTACTTTTTGTGTTTCTATATGCTACTCCACCCTGTTAGTAAGGGAAACTGACACCCCGGGGATTCTGAGCCCTGGGGGGTGTTTTCCCCAACATTTCGGTGGGAGGATGAATGGTTGACTACCCACTTTGGCCCAACTCTCTTCTCTTGGTAGATACTTGTGCTGGTAGGAACAGTGGTTAGTTTTCTTTATATATGTGCGTAGAGGGGTGTAATTGTTTGTGGTTATTCACACACATATATTTGGTATATAGTATCTTATAGACTACTATAGGTGTAACATGTATAGGCTGTGATGACTTGAGGATCCTTACTCGGTGTATGGGCTGTAACGGCTTGAGGTTTAATACCTGATGTATGATACACAGTATGCGAGCTATGGTGGCTCTTGAAAAATCCCTAGTTACTTTCTTGCATGGACGTGGTGGTTTTGTTGCACGAGATGCATGTTGTGGTCCTTCACCCAGGTGTTTGGGGGCAATACTTTTTGGAGAGATATTCTTAGGACGTGCGACATTGGGGAAAAGTGGAGAACTAGTGGGGAAGTAGTAGCGGGGTACCCTTGATATTCATTATTATATTATATACTCTTGTATGCGTTACTTGGTGAGAGTATCCGTGGTGATGTTGGGAACTTAGTATACCTGTTTAGATGTCGAGTTAGTTTCATTTGTTGTTTACTGTTCTTTAGCATGCTTCTGTTACTTTTGCACAAGAGGATTTGGGGAGGATCCTACTGAGTATACTATTATACTCACCCTATGTATTTATAAACTATTTTTCAGGTCACTTGGAGTAGGTTGGAGATCAGGCTGGTTACTACTAGCTTGTGGTTGCAGGAGCTTTTCGGGCTTGTGGTTACTGTTGTTTTTACATTGTTTTGGTAGTTGTAGTTTTACCCGTCCAATTGTAGTACTTTTCCATGACATTACATATGTCAACTTGGGTTTTCTTTTATATTTCAGTTTTGATTCGGAGTTAGTCGGTGTCTATCTTATCTCTCTCTTCCGCATGTGTTCTCTTAGATGGTAATGCCTCTCATTTGTGTGTTTATTATACCCTTGGTTCAAGTTTCAAACCTGGGACCTACTAAAGGCTGGGATAGAGGGTTATTATCTCCCTTCTAACATATCCAGCTCAGAAGGGGTAGACTTTGTGGGGATGGGGTCGTGAAAGAGTGGTATCAGAGGTCTATTTGAGAGATATGATGGAGTTTGGAGTTAGACGCAGGTGATGTTTCATGGGTTGGTTGGGAAACGGTGTCATTCATGTTTATAAAGTTATGTAAACACTAGAGATCGGGTGAGACATAGACATTTAGGGCCCCCTATGATCTGATGTACAGACCATTATTTTTACAATGGCTACTAAACAAGGTGATACTAGTTGCAGGGTAGAGACCTAGGAAAGTATCATGAATCAATATTTTTTGTGCCTATGTTTGAATGTGTGGACCTAGGAATAGGTTAAACAAAAATCAATGAAAGAAAAAAATTAAATTATTTAATGTTGATTCATCCATATTCTAGGTTTAGGAGACCTGGCGGTTGTTATTTTATAGATATGGCTCTAGGTCGACGTCCTGGTTAGGTTTGCATAGAAAATGTCTAGCAGGCTGCTCCAGCAGATCGTCGCAGGGTAGAGGTTGACGACGAATGCACTTAGAGGAAGACACTCCGAGAGTTTCAGCGCCAGAGTCTGAAGAATTACAAGGAATATTTTTTCAATTCAGTCATGAATGAATGGTTAGAGGAGGTCGAGATTGGCTTCAGTTCGATTTGTGCTCGGAAGGAGCACTGGGTGTCCTTGGTTGTGACGATGCAGTGTAGAGTAGCGAGGTAGTGGTTGTTCTTGTTCCTCGAGGATGACAATGAGTTAGCGATCTCATCGGAGGAGTTCCGAGACATGTTTTTAGTCGAGTGTCATTCTTTGACTGTGAAGGTGTCCAGTCGCCAGGAGCATCTTACCCTTCGACAGGGGAGTTCCAGTGTTCGAGAGTTTGGAATCTGTTTCAAGAACCTTTTACGATATGATTCCAACTTGTTTCCAGATGAAAAGGCCAGGGCGAGGCATTTTTAGGAGGCTTTGCATCCAGAGATCTAGCTCCAGGTCACCCTATTTATGCTGAAGACATATCTTGAGGTGCTGGCGAGGGCAGAGGTTGTCATTAGGACCTTGTCCAGGACCAGATCATCCTGAGAGGGGAATCTTCATGATTCATCACGAAGGAGAGCTTTGGTCTGGGGTTACCGGTTTTCAAGACAGAAGCGTTTACATTCATCCAGGGGCAGGTCCCAGCCCTTAGCATATCGTTTCTCTGGGGTCAGCAGCTCTCAGGCCTATGCAAAAGGATAAGGTGCTTGTTTTTGTTGTGGTGGCCAAGGTTATCAGTAGTGAGAGTGCCCAAACATTTAGAGTAGTCATCGTGCACTAGGTTTTCCACTGCAGGTTCCTCTGTTGAAGCAGTTCCAGCCGAGGCAACAGCTACAGGTTTCACTAGATTTAGATCAGCAGAGGGTTGATGGGGGTAGGCAGAGGATATCCCCATGACACTCCCCGTACTCAGATATTAGAGCGCGGCTATGGTGGTGGTCGTTATTAGTGTCAGAGAGCCCGTGGAGGAGGTCGTGGTCAGCTTCATGCTCTAGCATTGCTAGCTACAAGAGATTCATACGTCATTCAAGGTACCCTTTTCTTGTTTTATACCATGGTGTATTCTTTGTTTTATTCTGGAGAGATGCACTCCTTCATATCACCTACCCTTTTCAATGCTTCGGGACTTTAGGTAGAGAGGCTTATAGTGCCCTTGGTGTTGACAACACCAGTTGGAGGTCTATCTGACTTGTTTGAAGTATATAGAGACTATGATCTAGTGCTGGGTCAACACCTACCTTGGGTATATTTCCTATGTTTACGAATACAACCATATGTTGTCATCCTCCACATATATTGGTTGTATTCGGTGTAGGCTATTGTGGATATCTTCAGGAAGAAGGTCATCTTCTTTGGTGCGGATAGAGAGCCGGTGGTGTTTATTGGTGAGAGATATCCTCAGATGGGTCATAGGCACGTTCCGTCCTTACCATCAATGATGGATGAGTTGTTATTGAGTTCATCATAGGTTCAATAGTTGGCATTTCCTAGGCTAGTAGAAGAGTACCATAAAGTATTTCCATGAGAGGTTGTAGCATTACCCCCTCGACGAGAGATCGAGTTTGGGATCGAGCTACAACCAGGAGCGTCTCCTATATCTATGTCTCCATATAGGATGGCCCCTTCTGGGTTACAAGAGCTACGTATACAGCTTGATGGTTTGTTACAGTGCGGTTTTGTTCGGCCAAGTGTGTCACCATGGGGTGCACCAGTTTTGTTTGTGAAGAAGGATGATGGCAGTTTGCAGTTTTCTGTCGAATAACATCTCTTAAAAAAAGTGACAATAAAGAATCGATATCCTCTTCCACAGATTGATGATTTATTTGATCAACTGAAGGATTCTAGTTTGTTCTCAATGAATGACTTACGGTCAGGATATCATCAGATGTGCACAAAGGATGAGGATATCCCAAAGACTGCTTTCCATTGTCATCATGGGAAATATGAGTTTGTTGCAATACTGTTCGGCATGATGAATGAACCAGTTGCGTTCATGGTATTGATGAAACCAGTGTTCTATGAGTTCCTGGACAAATTCGTGGTGGTTTTCATTGAAGAACTCCTTGTGTAATCTATAGCCAATGAGGAGCATGAAGACAATCTATATGCCATTTTGAGTGTTCTTAGTCAACATCAGCTGTTTGAGAAGTTGTCGAAGTGTGAGTTTTGGGGTCGAGAAGTCCGTTTCTTGGGTCATGTTGTGTCCTAATAGGGAGTAGTTGTGGATCCATAGAAGATAGAAGCAGTTGTGTCTTGATCAGCCCCCAAGAAAGTGTCAGAGTTGGGAAGTTTCCTTGGTCTCGTAGGCTACGACAGGAGGTTCGTAGCCGAATTCTCAGGAGTTGCGACTCCTATGATAGCTTTGACTAGGAAGTATTAGGCATCTATATGTACTGATCAGTTCCAGGAAGCATTCGTGTATCTAAAGGAGAAGTTAGTAAGTGCTCATGTTCTTCTTCATCATGCTAAGGGAGTTTGGTTTGATGTTTTCTGCGATGCTTCACATCTGGGGTTAGGCTGTGTTCTGATGAAACAAAGATCAATTGTTTCTTATGGGTCTTAGAATTTTCAACCTCATGAACGTAACTATGCCACTCATAATCTTGATTTGGTAGCCGTAGTGTTTCCTCTGAAGCTGTGGAGACATTAACTCATTGGTGAGAACTTTGTGGTTTTCACCGATCATAAGAGTTTGAGGTATGTTTTCTCCTAGCATGACTTGATCTTACGACAGAGTCGGTGGATGGAGTTTTTACAGGAATATAACTTCGAGATATCATATAAACCTGGAAAGGGGAATGTTGTAGAATATGCACTAAGTAGAAAGTCACATAGTGTTGTTGTGCATGAATCTGATGAATCCTAGAGGGAAATAGAAGAACTGTCTGCATTACATCTTGATATGGGAGAAGTTGGGGGGTAGAGGTTTTCTTTTTCAGATGATGGTACAGTCATCCCTAGTGCAGAAGTTGGAAGAGTCATAGTTGGGGGATCTAGAGGTGGAGGTCTAGAGATTTCGAGTTGTTTGCGGTGAGGCCCCTGATTGGTGGTTAGAGGATAAACGACACCGATTTTTGTATCATGGAAGGCATTTTGTTCCTTTAACAATGTGCGAGATGGTTATCATATAGTTTCATAGTTTTCCTTTAGTGGTGCTTCCTGGCGTGAAAAAGATGTACCGAGCCATGGGGAGATAGTTTTGGTGGTTGGGGCTGAAGCGTGCAGTTGCAGAGTTTGTGTCTCGATGTTTGATCTTCCAGAAGGTTAAGTCCAAACACCATGTTCCTAGTGGTCTTCTATAGCCATTAGAGATTCCTCAGTGGAAGTTGGAGGACATCTCAATAGGATTTGTTAATGTTTTACCTCGAGCTCTGGGAGTACATGATGCTATTTGGGTGGTAGTGGATTGCTTAAAAATATCGGCCAACATTATAGTAATCAAGGAGTCGACCTCAGTGGAAGTTTTGTCAAGGTAGTCTCTAGAAGAGTTGGTGAGACTTCCTGGAGTTCCATGGAAGATCATTTCTAATCGAGATCCTAACTTTACTTCTAGGGTATGGAGAGGTCACCAGCATGCTTTTGGTTATCAGCAATACCTTAGCACTTCTTTTTATCCTCAAATGGATGGTTAAACAGAGCGAACCATCCAGACTCTTGAAGACAAATTATGCTCTTGTGTTCTTGATTTTGGAGGTTCATGGACGAGGCACTTACCCTTGGTGGAGTTCTCTTACAATAATAGTTTTCACTCCACCATCGGTATGGCACCGTTTGAAGCCTTGTATGGCCATAATTTCCGTTCTCCATTGTGCTAGACTGGGGTAGAGGAGTGAGCAATTCTCAGACTAGAACTAGTGAAAAATACAACAGAGATGGTCCAGGTGATTCGTGAGAGGATGAAGACAACATAAGATCATCCAAAATCATATCCCAATCAAAGGAGGATGCACATAGAGTTTGATGTTGGGGACCACGTGTTTCTGAAGGCGACTCATCATCATGGTCACAATAGGTTTTGTCACGGATGTATGCTTTCTCCCCGCTTTGTTGGGCCTTTTGAGGTTTTAGATCATTTTGGAGTCATGGCGTATCGAGTACCACTTCCCCCACAGATGTTTCAGATATATATTGTTTTCCATGTATCATAGCTCCGTCATTATCTTCATGTTGACTCTCACATCACTGATTGGGGAGAGATCGATGTTGATGATGATGAGAACTTCAAGGAGCGACCTGTGTAGATCTAAGACTATAATGAGAAGGTGTTAAATGGACATTCTATCCCCCTGGTTCGTGTCTTGTGGTGAAATGGTGGCATGGAGGAGAGTACCTGAGAATCTGAGTCAGAGATATATTCTTTGTACCTATATTTGTTTGATGTTTAACCTTTTTCATGTATCGATGTAGTCTTTGGGGTTATAAACCTTTTATGTTTATGTGATGGTTTACTTTTTTTGCTTTCATGGATTCCTCTTTTTTGAGAGTTATCTCGATGGGTGGTTGTTCAGGCCCCATTTCTTCTTCACTTTAGGTGGGTTTTAAATTCTAGGGGATGAGAAGGTTTTGAGAGGTATCTGATGTAATGGCTCGGGCCTCTCCGCTCTATTCCTTTGTGAAAATATGGTGTTTGAGGTGTTCCGGGAGGTCAATGTGACTTATCCCCAAAATTTTTCCAATTTTCCCATTCTGTGAACAGTAGCATCGGTGACCCTCGGTGAACAGTTCCAACGGTAGACAGTTGTGAATAGTGCATTGGTAACCTTCTATGAACAGTGATAACGAGGAGGTCTAATGGTAACCTCTATTTCCATTGCCAAATTTCGAATTCTATGAATAGTTCCATCAGTGAATAGTTATATTGATAACCTCTAATAGTAACAACCCATTCCTTTTCCAAATTTCCAATTCTACGAACAGTTCCATTAGTGAACAATTCTATCGGTAACCTCTAACGGTAACCTCTTTTTTCCTTTGAAAAAGTTTGAGTTCTGTAAATAGTGTTTGCAGAATGGTTGGTGTATAGTGTTTCCATAACGGTAGTTGTACAGTGTTTCCATAACAGTAGGTGTATAATGTTTCCATAACAGTAGGTGTACAATGTTTCCATAAGGATAGGTGTACAGTGTTTCCATAACGGTAGGTGTACAATGTTTCTAGAATGGTATGTGTACAATGTTCTATCGGTGATTTTCTAACAGTGATGTTCATGAACAATGTTCTAACGGTGAGGTTCATGAATAATGTTGTTCCATTTCCAAATTTTGAGTTCGTGGACAATGTTTCTAGCTTCATACAGTTTCACCCTTTTAGCATTTTCTTTTGACATAAAATACATTTAAAGCCTCATTTTAAGGACACTATGGACTATTCAAAGTCCATAACTCCTATATTAATTATTCATAAGGCTCGGGATGTTTCTTTTACTTGGTGAAACCACATGGTTTAATATGATCCGATTTTAATAGGAAATCAAGTGTATCTTAAACTACCGCTCCGTGAAATCTTCTAAAGGGATGGAATATCTTCCTCCCTAATTCTTCATCTTTGTTCTCAGCTATGATATTCTAGAACCTTTCATTTTATTCCGTAGGATTGGAATAATCAGACTAGCCTCCTCATATTGGTTCTGCTCTGTTTTGATGCAACCAAGCTGTATCGATTAATCTTCAATATAAGGTATGTTTTATCATCATTCTGCTATGGTACATCTTCCCCTATTTCTCCTTTCCCTGTTATAGTATGTAATCTCCATGATTCTAAAAGATTTTTATTGGGTTTTGGTTGGTGCGGTCATCCCGTGGAATCCTTGGGTGGATGCAGTTGTCACAAGAGGAGGTGATCATGATCTATTGTGTGGACTGTTCTCGTATAAAGAACGTTAACAACTGTTTGAGGTAGGGGATTCGTTGCTTCTCATTTCTTTTATGTGCAACTATATTGGTATCTTGTTTTATCCCACTAGATGACAATGGAATTGAAATAATAAATAATTGAACCGGATAAATAAATTGATATTGATCTTATGTTATTGCCTCTTGTTTTGCTAAATAGTGTGATATCTATTCTTGCTTTGTTTAGTCTCTCATTCTTGATGGAAATTGGTAAAGAATGTAATTCCAGGAATTAATTGATAATGGTTTAGATAAAGATAATGAGTCATGTAAATGAATCTAGTTCTCCTTGTTGTAATTTTATGTTAATAAAATTTGCGCAATTATAATGTTTAATTATTTTTGATAGCATACGGATTAGGTTTCCTTAATTTGAATCCTATGAATCATAAATCGGTAAATTCTAGATGGATTAAAGAACTATTTGTTTGATAATTCCTTGAAGGGTTCTGAGTTACCCTCTTGATTGTTAAAGGCCCAAGATCCCAATTGTTTAGATGTTTGTTTTCCTGCTGCTTGTGTTGTGATGTGAGCTCGGATGGCTATTGTGGTATGTGGGGGTATGGAGGCATTATGGTTTTGGCAGCATATGACACCTATAGTTGCGAGACGCATCAGTTTATGAATGTGGGTGTCGGGGAGGACACTAGGGATGATGTAATGGGATGGATGTGATTGTTGGATGTTTTCTAATTCTTATTGGTTGATTTTATTCTTTTCTTTTCCCCACTACTCAAGGAAGCTAGTCTTACTTACCTTTATTCTGAAAGAGGCGAAGATGTGCGGGGAATTCCATGTCCTTTTCCATGTTTAAATTCTCAAGGTAGGATGGTTCTATGCTATTACTATAAGCGGAAAAGACTCTATGGGTAGTACATCTATGCACCGTGTTGATCCACCTTGTGTTTAGTATCATAGATTTTTTTTCTAGAATGCCTGGGAATATGGGAAAGTAATTCTATAATGAATAATTGATTACAGGAGGTTTACCCATGGGGTAGGAGTTTGCTGGAACATAATGATGAGGTTGTAATTTTAAATGGACAATGGACGTTGGGTGTGATGCGAATAAAATTTATTATGAAATTTTTATTGGTTAATTAATGTTTAAAGAATTAATTAACATAAAGTGAAACTGATAAAAAGGGAATGAAATACTGTATATACTGTGCTTTAAATGGTTGTGTTCTTATAGGATACCCAGTCTTAGAAGTAGCAGCCCAGAGTCTGAGAGACGTTATCTATAGTTGAGTCTATGACTAGGTTATGCACATATTTTGGTTGTGAGATATAGTGTATTCTGTAATTTTTGAGTTTCTATACGCTACTCCACCCTGTCAGTAAGGGAAAATGACACCCCGAGCATTCTAAGCCCTGGGGGGTTTGTTTTCTGCAACATTCTGATGGGAGGATGAATGGTTGACTACCCCCTTTGTCCCCCCTCTCTTCTCTTGGTAAATACTTGTGCTGGTAATCACATTGGTTAGTTTTTCCCATATATGTGTGTAGAGGGCTGTAATGGCTTGTGGTTATTCACACACATATATTCTTTATATAGTACCCTATTGACTACTATAGGTGTAACGTGTATAGGCTGTGATGGATTGAAGATCCTTACTCGGTGTATGGGCTATAATGGCTTGAGGTATAATACTCGACCTATGATACATGTTACATGAGATGTGGTGGCTCTCAGAAACTACCTGGATACTTTCTTGCGGGGACATGGTGGTTTTGTTTCACGAGGTGAATTTTTTGGTGCTTCACCCAGGTGTCTGCGGGCAATCCTTTTTGGCGAGATATGCTTAGGACGTGCGATGTTGGGTCAAAGCGGCAAACCAGTGGGGAAGTAGAAGCGGTGTTCCCGTGATATTATTTATTATATTATATACTTTTGTATGCGTTACTTAGTGAGAGTATCCATGGTGAGGTTGGGAACTTAGTATACTGATTTAGATGATGAGTTAGTTTCACTTGTTGTTCACTATGCTTTAGAATGCTTTTTTTACTTTCACACGTGAGGCTTCAGGGAGGATCCTACTAAGTATACTCTTATACTCACCCTATGTATATATAAACTCTTTTTCAGGTCACTTCGAGAAGGTTGGAGATCAGGATGGTTACTACTAGCTTGTGGTTACAGGAGTTGTTCAGGCTTGTGGTTGCTGCTGTTTTTACATTCTTGTGGGTACTTGCAGTTTTCCCCTTCTAGTTATAGTACTTTTGCATGACATTAAATATGTGTACATGTGTTTTCAGTTATATTTCAGTTATGAGTTGGACTTGGTTGGTGTCTATATTATCTCTCTCTTCCGCATGTGTTCTATTAGAGATTAATGCCTCCCATTTATGTGTTTACTATACCCTTGGTGCTAGTCACCATCCCGTGGCCTACTAGAGGTAGGACTCGGGGGGTCATTATCTCCCTTCTCACATTTCCATCCCAGGAGGGGTACACTTTGTGGGGAGGGGTCATGAGAAAATAGGAATCATCAACATCTCCTAAGGGATCTGAAGTACTACATTTATGCTTTGGAATTTTGTAAATCATAGATTGTTGTCCAATAACTCACAAACTACCTAAGGTCTTAATGTGCTCTAATAAAAAATAAACCATGAAAAATTTATTTTATGAGTTCTTAAAATACAATTAATCCCATTCTTCATTTAAAATATTCCAATTTTCCATTTAAAAATCAAAACTGGTTTTTTGTAAAAAAAACATTCATTTTCCAAGATAAAACCCTATAGTTTATATCAAAACCATTTTAAGCCATTTTCAAAATATAATAATTTTAAATAAATTCACAATTTAATTTTAAAATTCTGTTTTATAATTAATTTCATCAATTTAATTTTTTGGAAAAATTCCATCAATTTCACAATGAACCCACAATTCAATGGAATTGGGGGTTTCTCCAATTTTCAATAAAATACATCTTTCTAATTAAATTAAACAATTAAATTGAAATAATTTCCATAAACACACCAAAATTCAATAGAATGTAGGGTTTTCCCATTTTCATGCCAAAAACAATTGGCAAAAAACAAAAACCTCCAATTCAATGGAATTAGGTTTTTCCAACAATCCAATTCAAAAAAAAATTAATAAAAAATAATTTAATTCAAATAATTTAAATTAAACAAATAAATTTAGTGTTAAAATAAATTAGGCATCGTGAAAGAATTACATACATTGGGATCAACGAATCTCGAATCACCGAACCCTCACTAGGATTCATCAATGAAGAATGATGACCATGAAATCTGGTAAAAAGTATAAAACCTTGGATTATAAGACCAAATAGAGGGTATTAGATGCCCAATACATCATGAGAATCCACATAACCCTATTTAGGATGATGGTAAAATAATGGGAGACTGATAACGGGAAGAGGATACCTATCAGGGGAGGATTGAACAACGTTCCTCTAGATTTTATATACTTTCGGGAGAGGTATGAAAGTCCAAAAACTATTCTTAGGAGCTCCAAGGAAGGTAAAAATTTATTATGGGTTGTTCCGGACAATTGGGGAACTAAAAAAGGGTTCATGAATTTTTAATAAAAAATCGGATTAATTAAAATATTGTACACACTGTTAGCTGGGAAGAATCACACGGTTAGACCAAACTGTGCGGCTTGACCATGCACCTATTTTAGATGGGATAATAGGTTTCTATTAATTGGGAGCATGGTTTGACAAACAATTTTTCAAACATGCATAACCCCACTACCTGGGGTTTTAATGTTTGGCTTGAGTGGGAACAAAATTTGGGAAAACCATGTACTAGACCATAATTTATGAAACCTTCAAAATTCCTATCTCAACACTTCCAAACAAAACCCTACCAAATAAAAATTAAAAGGAAGAGCTTAGAAAAACCTAATAATAGTAATAGTATGCTACACATACCCTCCATATTAACATCAAGGTTCAAAATTTCCTTTTTTAAATTATAATATTTTGATGGAGTATCGTGTCTCGTTAAAACCCGATGTCGCGTGCATCTAACCCCCCACGTTTCCACGGTACGCTTCTCTTTGAATAATACTGTAGTGTGTGTTGTACGCAACTTCAAGTTCTAACACACTAGAACCAATCAAACTAGCCATTATGAATAGTAATAACCACTTTTTGAAATTTTATAAATATTAATTTTCAAAATGGACTTCATTTTTGGATTCAGAATATAGAAATTAGCTTAGGGTAATTTTTTTGGTATTTTTCTGAAAACATTCAATTTTTTATGAATAGTTATAGTTTAAAAACAAATTTTTATTTAAGTAATTATTTATTTTATTTAAATTTATTTTAGTTTAAAATGGATACATAATACATATATAATTTCAATGTAATTAATTGGAGTCAGTTTATAATAATTTTAGATAAATAAAAATTTTAATGAACATTTTACCGTCTTTTACCCACCTCCTAGGAGCATTTGCGAATTTACATAAAATTTAATTTTACCACTTCTGTGAGTTGAATTTAAAATATCCAAGTGAAATGGTTGATATCAATAAGTAAAATGGGGTTCAATAAGATGAATTTTTTTTGGTGAATGGTAACTTTTTACTTTTATTTACCACGGTTAAAAGTAAATAGGGTAATTCCTGGTAAAATGATATTATTATTACCCTAACATATGTCCTAATTCTATTGAATAAGTATTATTCGACCAAAAAAACCATCGTAATAAAATATGAACCTCTTTGGTCCACTTAGATTAGATTAGGATATTTATTATTATTTAATTCAAAGAAGAGTTAAAAGTGTAAAATTCAACATTTAATAACTAAACCATTAATAATATAGGGTTACACATAAGATAAATTAGACTATAAATATTCATTAAAAATATAAAAGTATTTCCTACATTATGGTATTTTATTTATAATTTTTAGACATTGAATAATTTAATTTATTTATGAAACGATGATGATGCAGTAATTACCTAATTAATGAAATATTAAAATAATTGATAGTATAAATATCCAAATAAATGTAATCTCAGACTTTTTGTGAATTAAAAAAAATTTATAGGTTAATATGACATGTTAGGGTTGGATAGATGAATTGTTTTCGAAGCAATAATGCTGTTATGAATTTAGAAAAAAACAAAATACCAAATAGTGTCAAAATTGACATAAAAGATTTTTCAAAACAAATATTATATTATTAATTGATATTCTATTCCTAAAAATTGATGGTTCAGCCAAAAGTATTCTATAATATTATATATGTAATTAATGAACCACTATAGGTTCTCATGAAAGTTTATAGTAAGTTTATTAACCATATAATATAAAAATACAAAGAGACATGGTAAATGTGAAACTATTTAACTAAGAGTTAAATATAAAAAAATAAAGTTAATATAGTGACCCAAAACTATCTAAAAACTATTTTTTGAGTGGTTTTTGACCCATACCCACCTTATAAATTAAATAATTCATTTTGGAGCCATTAGAAACTGAAAATAATTTTATTATAAAATAATATTTCTAACTTTTCCTAAGGTTCCCCTCACACCTCTTATAAAAGGGCACTCCCCATCTCTCAAATTCACACCTTAAAAGCCTTTTTCATCGGCCAAAATCTACCCAAATACCCTCTAAACTGTCCTCCCTTCATCCTAGAGGCCTTAATTTAGTCATAAATCCAACCTAAGGATCCTTTTTGATCAAATCAAAAGAAAGAACTCGAAGAATATGTAAATATTTCATCGCCTCTTTCAAGTTCTTTTCTTCTTCCACATCCTCTTTCTTTGCTATTTCCATTATAAAATAATAACTCCAGTATATTCTATATATTTTGATGTTATTATAAATATAATACAACCATACTCATTATTTTATCCATCCTTTGAATGACATGTCACCATGCGTGCATACGTACGGCTTAACGTCTCCATGTCGTGGTGTAATTGTTATTCAATATATTATTATTGGGAAGGGTATAATAATGATGTTTAATCAATGTAAATAATAAATATAACATTATAAGGATTCTTTATATATGATATACCATCAAATTATATTTTATTTTAATATCAAAAGAATGATATTGTCGCTCGTGCATACGTACGGATTACCGTCTCCACGAACGCGATGAGATTCATTCCCCATCGTATCCATTCAAGACTAATTTTTATTAGATGATTAAAAATAATGTTTAAGGAATTAATATAATTCTGAATATGAATAAGATACATCCTATCCGTAACAAACATTACTTACATAACAGTGAAAATAAAGGAAAACGAATCAGTTAACACCTGAAACGACAATAATACTAAGATATTATTAACAAAGCAATGTTAAAAGATCATATATGATATCATATTAATGTATATGACACTTTTATAATTTAATTAAAATTATTTCACCATTATAAAAGATGTAAACCTACCCTCAACCAAGGAAAATTACAAGTTAATGGTTAATTTCACAATCTCTTTATTATCCGTCGTTGTTTTTACATAAGTATCTAATGGGACCTCTTTGTCATCCACATCCATGTTTCTTAAAAATTTATTCCAAAACATTTTTACTATTTAATATAATATGGTTTAATGTTATTTATACCCTTGTTTTAATTTTTATAAAATGTTTTGAAAGGAATCTTTCCATTGTTTTCCAAAAAATGTACCTTTTGACATTTTCAAAAAATTTACGAAAAGAATGTTTTTTTAACTTATACGGCGGGTGCAACTATTTTCCGCTGCTATAACATAATCGAATCTTCCCTTAAGAGTTTATAAGAATATTTTCAAAATAAATTTTTTCTTAAATTATTTCAAAATAGAAATAAATATTTCTCTAAAAAAGTTTTTGATTTCATATATGTCAACATCCTTTGATGAATTTTAAGCTTATTTGAAGTTGATTTATTATGATACAAAACTTCCATATTTTATTAAAGGTTTTGTGATATATTTGACTATGGATGTGTTATTTTAACACCATTCATGTTTTATGGATAAAGTATTGAAATTCTGTATGCTAGTTTTAATACGAATGTTTATGTTATGTTTAAACCTTTTCATATGAGGAATGAATTGGACTTAGTAAGTGACGGGTGGAGCCCGAAACAGCTCCTCAATGCATCGGTAGGTCTCATTAGACAAACTAGTGTCTTGGCACAAGGCCTTGACAAAATCTTATTTGTAGTCTTAGCACAAGGCCACGAATATGTGGTTATAAAGTCTGGCATTATGCATTCCATCATTATGAAAGTGGCTATAGATGTTGCTTGTGATTATTTGACTAGTAAAATATCATTGTAAATAAGTAAATGGAATTATTTTATTTTATCTTTGACATATTATGCTGAATTTAAAGTTTAAAAGGATTTTTTAAGTCTTATACATTGTCATAAATGTTTATTCTTATTTATGAATGTTTCCACTATATTGTTACCCTTACTGAGCATCTGATGTAACGCCCCGACCCTAGTTACCCAGAGTCGGTGCATTATTACATAACATTGGCATGATCACAAGAAAGATCAAATCTCTAAAGACCGATTGGTTTAGTAGCCTTGGAAACACTAGATATATTCATAAGTTTTACATTACATCATAAATTTAAAAACTACTACAACAACATAATGTCTCCACAGTCCACACTAGTATCCCCTCATAATATCCCTGCAGGTCATTCATAACTTACTTCTTCACATCCTGGGAAAAATAAAACATAGAAAAGGGGTGAGCTCAAATGCCCATTAAGGATAACAATGTAGCAGAACATTCAAAATAAGCATAAACATTTAAGGCAATGCATTACTAAAACAAAAGCCTTTTAAACTTGAACTTCAACATAGTATGGAAAAAGTAAAATGAAATAATGATATTTACTTGTTCACATGGATATTCTACTAATCGAATAATCACATGCAATATCAATAACAACTTTCATAATGTTGGAATGCATAATACCAGACTATCATAACCACATAGCCAAGGCCTCGTGCCAAGACTTCAAATAAGATTTTTCCAAGGCCTTGTGCCAAGACACTAGTTTGTCTCATGAGACCTACCGATTCATCGAGGAGCTATAGCGGGCTCCACCCGTCACATATTAAGTCCAATACATTCATATATGAAAAGGTTTAAACATAACATAAACATTCGAATTAAAACTAGCATAAGAAATGTCAATAATTTCACCATAAACTATGAATGGTATAAAAATAGCACATCCACAGTCAAACATATCAGAAAACCTTCAATACAATATAGAAGTTTTGTATCATAATAAATCAACTTCAAATAAGCGTAAAATTCATCAAAGGATGTTGACATAGATGAAATCAAAACTCTTTTTAGATAAATATCTCTTTCTATTTTTGAAATCATTAAAGAGCCATATAAAATAAAAACAATTTCTTTGAAAATATTCTTATAAGATTGTAATGAAATCTTTGAAGATTTTATAATGGCGGAGAATAACCGCACCCGCCGTATAAGTTAAAAAAACATTCTTACCTTAATTCTGTCGAAAAGGTTAAAAGGACCTTGTTTTCAAAACGACGGAAAGATTCCTCTTATAAAAAGTCAAACAAGGGTATAAATGACTTTAACCCATATTCTTGTAAATAATAAAAATGTTTTGAAATACATTTTTAAGAAAACATGGATGTGGATGATAAAGAGATCCCAGTATATTATTACATATAAACAACCTCGGATAATGAAGAGATTGTGAAATAACCCTTACCTTGTACTTTTCCTTGGTTGGGGTAGGTTAACCTCCTGTATAATGGTGAAATAATTGTTATTAAATTATACACGAATCATATACATTAATATGATATGATCTTTTAATATTGATTTGATAATAATATCTTAGTATTATCGTTGTTTCGGGTGTTAACTTACTTGTTTTCTTTTATATGTTTTGCTACGTAAGACATGTTTGTAAAGGATAGGTTGTATATTATTCATATACAGAATGATATCAAGTCCTTAAACATCATTTTTTTAAATCATCAAATGATAATTATACTTGAATGGATACGATGGGGAATGAATCTCATCGCGTTCGTGGAGACGGTAGTCCGTACGTACGCACAAGCGACAATATCATTCTTTTGATATTAAAATAATATATAAATGGATGGTATATCATATATACAGAATCATTAACATCTTATATTTATTATTTACATGAGTTACACATCATTATTATACCCATCCAAATAATATTATATTGAATAACAATTACACCACGACGTGGAGACGGTAAGCCGTACGTACGCACGTATGGTGACATGTTATTCAAAGGGTGGATAGAATAATGAATATGGTTGTACCATATTTATAATAACATCACAATTTTTATATGATACTGGAGTTATTATTTTAGAATGGTAACAACAAAGGAAGAAGAAGTGGAAGAAGAAAAGAACTTGGAAAAGGGTGGTGAAATCATTACCTCTTCTTCGGGTTCTTCCTTTTGATTTGATCAAAAGGGCTCCTTAGGTTGGCTTTCTGATCAAACTAAGGCCTCTAGGTTGTAGTGAGGAAATTTGGGAGAGTATTTGGGTAGAGTTTGGCCGAACCAAAAGGCTCTGAAGGTGTGAAGAAATGAGAAGGAGGAGTTCCCTTTTATAAGAGGGGTGAGGGGCACCTTTGGAAAGGTAGAGATATTAGTTTATAATAAATTCATATTCGGTTTCCAATGGCTCAAAAGTTGATTATACAAAGGTTAAGGTGGGGATGGATCGAAAACAACTCAACCAATATAATTTAGACAGGTTTGGGTACTTATATTTACCTTATCTTTAAGTATTAACTCTAAGTTAATTAGTTTCACTTTTACAATGTCTCTTTGTATTTTTATATAATATGGTTAATAAACTTACTATATACATCCAAGAGACCCCCAAGTGGTCCATTAATGATGAAATTATCATGATATAAGTCTCTTGGCCGAACCTTAGATTTTTAGGAATTTAATATCAATTAATAATATAATATTTGTTTTAAGAACTCTTTTATGTCAATTTTGACACTATTCAATAGTTGATTTTTGTGAAACTCATAACAGATTTATTACTTCGAAAAAAGTTGATTAAATCAATCCTAATATATCATATTATCCTATAAAATTAGTTTAATTCATTAAAAGTTTCATATTATATTTATTTGTGTATTTATAATATCAATTAGTTTAATTTTTCACTATTATAGTAATTAATTCATCATCATTGTGTCATAAATAAATTAAATTATTTAATGTCTAAAAATTATAAATAAAATATCATTATGTATGAAATCGTTTTATCTTTTTAATGAATATTTATAATCTAAAATCCAACATATATAACCCTTTGTAAAAATTGTTTTTCTAAAAGATATATGCTTGTGTCATTTTTGTATTTATTTTAACTTAATTAAAAAAAAAGTGTCCCTATCACCTACAAGTGGCACCATGGGGTCCCAAAATCGACCCAAAGATGCCTATGGTCGAACATGAATCCACAAATAAGGCTAGGACACGTTTTAGGGTAATTTAGTATTATTATAATATTATTTTTTAACCCTTATTTACCGGATTTACCCTTAACCATGGTAAATAAAATATTTACCGCAGTAATTATTCAAAATGTCTAAAAATAAAAGTTACCTATTTACAAAATTTGAACATCCTGATTCCAAATATGGAATCCATTTTTCTAAATTCAAAACACAGAAGTGGCAGAAATTAATTTAAAATTAATTCCCGTTGTCAAAACAAAAAGCGTGTTTTTAAGAGATGATAACTATCAAAAGATTGACACTTGTTTATGTTCGGTTTAATTGTAAAATTATGTCCAATGTACAACATTATATTAAATGGTAAAAATATATTCTAAATATACTTTAAAACCACTCAAATTCATAATTTATCACTATTAATTATTTTGATTAAAAAAGTTGTTTTTAATTAAAATTTAGTAATTTTCACTATTCATCAAAATATGAAAGTTATCCGAAAAGTACCAAAATTTCACCTTAGGCTAAATTCAATATTCCGAATCCAAAAATGAAGTCCATTTTAAAATATAAAATATATATAATTTCAAAAATTAGGTATTACTATTCATAACGGCTAGTTTGATTGGTTATGGTGTGTTAGAACTCGGTGTTGCGTACAACACACGCTATCACATTATTCAATGAGAAGCGTACCGTAGAAGCTTGGGGTGTTACATTCTCCCCTCCTTCAAATAATTTCGTCCTCGAAATTTCTAGAATAATACCGCATGAAAGGACTCGGGTGGTTCTTCATCATAAGTTCCTCGGGTTCCCACGTTGCCTCTTCCATCTTATGGTTTCTCCACAAAACTTTTACCAGACGCGTCGTCCGGTTTCTCAACACTTGTTCTCTCGTATCAAGAATCTTGAAGTGCTCTTCGCAATAAGATAGATCGGGTTCCAGTTCTAATTCTTCATATGTGAGTACATGCGTTGGGTCAGGCATGTATTTCCTCAACAGAGATACATGGAACACATCGTGAACTTTAGAGAGACTTGGCGGCATTGCCAATCGGTAAGCTACAGCCCCAATTCGTTCTAGAATTTCGAAAGGTCTGATGTACCTGGGACTCAATTTACCTTTCTTACCAAAATGTATGACTCCCTTCCATGGGGATACCTTCAGGAAAACATGATCACCGACTTGAAATTCCAAATCCTTCCTTCGATTATCGGCATAGCTCTTCTTCCTACTTTGAGCTGCTTTGATGTGATTTTGGATTACCTTCACCTTTTCCATAATTTCCTCCACCAGTTCTGGACCTACATGTTTTCTTTCACCAACATCATCCCAACAGGTTGGTGTACGACATCTCTTTCCATATAACGCTTCATATGGTGCCATCTGAATAATCGAATGGAAGGTATTGTTATAGGAAAATTCTATTAGAGGTAAGTATTGATCCCACATACCCTGAAAGTCAAGTGAGAAAGATCTCAACATGTCTTCTAGGGTTTGAATAGTCCGTTCTGATTGTCCATCTGTCTAAGGGTGGTAAGCAGTGCTCAAATGAAGTTCAGTATCCAGGTATTTCTAAAGACTTTTCCAAAATCTTGAAGTAAAACGGGGATCACGATCAGAAACAATTGATAGGGGTACTTCATGAAGTCTCACAACTTCATTAATATATAGTCTTGCTAGACGTTCCAGGGTTAGATCTTTTCTTATATCAAGAAAATGTGCTGACATGGTAAGACGATCAACAATAACCCATATTGCATCGTTCCTTCTAGGAGTCTTTGGTCGCCCCATTACAAAGTCCATCATAATATTGTCTCATTTACACTCCGGTATGGGAATAGGTTGTATGACTCCTCCAGGATATTTCCTTCCAGCTTTCACTTGCTGACAAACCATACATCTTGACACAAAATCAGCAATCTCCCTCTTCATGTTTTCCCACCAAAAATGTTCCTTCAAATCTCTATACATTTTGGTGCTCCCAGGGTGTATAAAGAAATTGGAACTATGAGCATCATCCAGCAATTCCCTTTTTAGATCAGGTATATCGGGAACACAAAGTCTCTTCCCAAATTTTAAAATTCCATCTTCATACACAAAGTCTCTCAATCTCCCATCACTCACAGCTTTAATCTTCTTTTGAAATTCTTCATCATCGGTTTGAGAACTCTTAATCCTTTCTAGTAAAGATGGTTTGGAAACCATTTGAAAAAACATTGATGTTTCACCTTCCCTGGTTATTCCCATGTCCATTTTCACTAGATCCATGAAAATTGGATCCCTTTCAATTCTCATATTTTTCAAAACTCCATGGTCTTTTCTACTCAAAGCATCTGCCACCTTGTTTGCTTTTCCCGGGTGGTAGTGTATCGTGCAATCATAATACTTGAGTAATTCAAGCCATCTCCTTTGCCTCATGTTGAGTTCTTTTTGTGAGAAAATATACCTCAAACTCTTGTGATCAGTATAAATCTCACATTTTTCACCATAGAGGTAGTGCCTCCATATCTTCAAAGAAAAGATCACAGCTGCTAACTCGAGATCATGAGTAGGATAGTTTTGTTCATGAATTTTCAACTGTCGTGAGGCAAAGGCAATAACTCTATCATTCTGCATAAGGACACAACCAAGTCCATTCTTTGATGCATCACTATAAATAACGAACCCATCATTCCCCGATGGTAGAGTCAATATAGGAGCATTGACTAATCTTCTCTTCAATTCTTAGAAACATTCTTCACACACTTTTGTCCAAACAAATTTAACCCCGTTACGTGTGAGCTTCGTTAATGGGTTAGCCAATCGGGCAAAATTCTGGACGAAACTTCGATAATAACCTTCCAAACCAATAAAACTACGTACCTTAGTTATAATCGTATGTTCTAGCCATTCTTGGATTGCCTTGGTCTTAGAAGGATCAATAGAGATTCCATCTTTAGAGACAATATGGCCAAGAAAAGAAATCTCATGATGCCAGAATTCACACTTGCTAAACTTTCCATATAATTCGTGTCTTCTCAGAGTCTTCATGATAATGCGCAAGTGATTTTCATGATCTTCGTAGCTTTTGGAGTATACCAAGATATCATCAATAAATACCACCACAAATTCATCGATATACTCCTTGAAAACTCTATTCATCAGATCCATGAATACAGAGGGTGCATTAGTCAATCCAAACGGCATTACAGTAAACTCGTAATGCCCGTACCTGGTTCGAAATGATGTCTTCAGAATGTCTTCCTTCTTCACACACAACTGATGGTATCCTGACCGAAGGTCAATCTTTGAAAAGTATTGAGCTCCATGCAGTTGGTCAAATAAATCATCAATGCGAGGTAGGGGATACTTGTTCTTTATCGTTATAGCATTGATCTCCCTGTAGTCGATACATAACCTCATAGATCCATCTTTCTTTTTAACAAAAAGAACAGGGGCTCCCCATAGAGAAACACTAGGGAGAATAAATCCTTTATTACTCAATTCCTCTAGTTGTTTCTTTAGTTCAACTAATTCTACAGTGGCCATTTTATAAGGGGTCTTTGATATAGGCCTTGATCCAGGAATCAAATCAATGGAAAACTCAACTTCTCATTCTAGAGGATGTCCAGGTAAATCTTCCAGAAATACATCTACAAATTCTTTCACAATAGGTACATCCTCTATTTGAACATTCCTTTCCTCACCCACAGTTATTTCATTCTCTTCCTCCCCAATAATAGAATTTAGTTGAGCTATTTAGGGTGGATCTAAATAAGAATTAGGTGGTGACGATTCTTCTCTAAAAATAAGGTGTTCCTTATCATTATCATCAAGAATCGTAACCTCTTTCTTCTTACAATAAATCTTCGCATCATAGTCTGAAAGCCAGTCCATACCGAGGATTATATCAAACTCAATCATAGGTATGACAATGATATCAGCAGATAACGAACATTTATGTGCTCTAATGGGGACTGATTCATAGAACATTGTTGCAATGATACTTCCCTTAGGAGTTTTAACAGATAACTCCCTTGTTAAATCAAATTGGAAATATCTAATTTTCTTAGCAAACTGGGAAGATATGAAACAATGAGATGATCCAGAATCAAATAATGCATTTGCTAAACTTGAGGAAACCATTGAATTACATGCCACCACGTCTTTCAGAGCTTCTACCTCAGCAGTAGTGATAGCATAAGCTTGGCCTTGATCCCTTGTCCTTTTCTGAGGTAAGTTCTCCTGACTCTTAGGACATTCATTTGCATAATGTCCCATCTCCCTGCAATTGTATCACTGAACGTTGGTGGCTTCCTTCTTCCCTTTGCAATCATGAGCTTGGTGGCCTTTTTCACCACACTTGTAACAGACTCCCATTCCCTTCAAGCAAGTACCGGGGTGTTTCTTCCCACATTTACCATAAGATGGATATTCATCCTTTCCTTTCTTCCCCTTATTTCCATTCCCAGATTGATCAGTAGGCCTCTTCTTCTCTTGATTTGCTTTAAAGTCATAAGACTTAGAGAATTCCTTTTCGGTCTTGATAGCACATGAGACAATGTCTTCGTACGAAGAAAAGGATTGTGAGACTAATGCTCGACGGAGAAATGGATTTAACCCATCAAAGAAATGATCAATCTTACTTCTTGGGTTACGTATATAATCTGCAGCATACCTTGATAACCTTGTAAAGTTAGCCTCATACTTTGCGACATTCTCATCCTCCTTTTGTCTCAGACTCAGAAATTTCCTTTCCATATCTGCTCGATGGTCGTGAGGAAAGTATTTTTCTAAAAACATATCTTTGAACTCCCTCCATTCCATATTTGATACTTCATCATCTTCCTTCGTATTTTGAATCAATGACCACCATTGATTAGCATCTCCAGTGAGGTGGTAAACTGCCATGATAACTTTTTCCCTTTCATTACTCCCTAAAGCCGGAAATATTTTCTCTAGGTAAAATATCCATTGCTCAGCTACTAATGGATTTGTCCTCCCATGGAACGTTGGTGGTTGTTGCCTCATGAATTGATCTAACATTGATCCTCCACGATGCGGATCAAGGTGCTCCATACGGGTAAGGTTATTATTCATAACTTGAGTGAATTTTCCCAGTATGGTGATTAGCTGATCGGCACCAGTTGTATCACCAGCTCCACTATAATTATCTTGAGCAGGAGAGAAATCCCTACATGGAGTGCGTGCATTGATACGGTTTCCATTTCTTCCACTAGGCGCCATTTCTAAACAATGGTATAAACTAGATCAGTTTATGAATCAAAATACATAATCCCATACTTATAAAACACTTAACATAAATTGAACTATTTATGTATATAATCTATAATCAAAAAAATGTTTTCTTTGAGGAAGTATATACTCATAAACTCTTCATAAACATTTGTAAAGAAAATGAGAGTTATCCTAAGCATATCCCCCGGGAGTGTCGTAACCAAGAGTGCAGCAAGGCCCGTTGTCGTGCACCAGTTCCCGTTCGAGTCTAGCTCAAAGCAGTTTTTTCGGGTTTTACCCCTAGGTACATTTGTGATAGAGCTGACTCTACCTACTCGTATCCAGACAGGGATGTATTGCTTGGAAAACTCACAAAATCTCTACAATACCAAAATTCTAGGAAGTTCTTCTATACTAATCCTCAAAGTTCATCTTAGGTATACATGCTCTAATTAGAGTTTATCTAAATCTAGCATCCAAGGTTTGTACTAAACTTCATCTGATACCAACTATAACGCCCCGACCCTAGTTACCCAGAGTCGGTGCATTATTACATAACATTGGCATGATCACAAGAAAGATCAAATCTCGAAAGACCGATTGGTTTAGTAGCCTTGGAAACACTAGATATAATCATAAGTTTTACATTACATCATAAATTGAAAAACTACTACAACAACAAAATGTCTCCACATTCCACACTATTATCCCCTCATAATATCCATGCAGGTCATTCATAACTTACTTCTTCACATGCTGGGAAAAATAAAACCTAGAAAAGGGGTGATCTCAAATGCCCAGTAAGGATAACAATATAGCGGAACATTTAAAATAATCATAAACATTTAAGGCAATGAATTACTAAAAGAAAAGCCTTTTAAACTTGAACTTCAACATAGTATGGTAAAATTAAAATGAAATAATGCCATTTACTTGTTCACATGGATATTTTACTAATCGAATAATCACATGCAATATCAATAACAAATTTCATAATGTTGGAATGCATAATGCCAGACTATCATAACCACATAGCCAAGGCCTCGTGCCAAGACTTCAAATAAGATTTTTCCAAGGCCTTGTGCCAAGACACTAGTTTGTCTCATGAGACCTACCGATTCATCGAGGAGCTATAGCGGGCTCCACCCGTCACATATTAAGTCCAATGCATTCCCATATGAAAAGGTTTAAACATAACATAAACATTCGTATTAAAAATAGCATAAGAAATGTCAATAATTTCACCATAAACTATGAATGGTATAAAAATAGCACATCCACAGTCAAACATATCACAAAACCTTCAATACAATATAGAAGTTTTGTATCATAATAAATCGACTTCAAATAAGCATAAAATCCATCAAAGGATGTTGACATAGATGAAATCAAAACTCTTTTTAGAGAAATATCTCTTTCTATTTTTGAAATCATTTAAGATACATATAAAATAAAACATTTTCTTTGAAAATATTCTTATAAGCTTGTAAGGAAAGCTTTGAAGATTTTATAATGGCGGAAAATAACTACACCCGCCGTATAAGTTAAAAAAACATTCTTACCTTAATTCTGTCGAAAAGGTTAAAAGGACCATGTTTTGAAAATGACGGAAAGATTCCTCTTATAAAAATTCAAACAAGGGTATAAATTACTTTAACCCATATTCTTGTAAATAATAAAAATGTTTTGAAATACATTTTAAAGAGAACATGGATGTGGATGATAAAGAGATCCCAGTAGATTATTATATATAAACAACCTCGGATAACGAAGAGATTGTGAAATAACCCTTACCTTGTACTTTTCCATGGTTGGGGTAGGTTAACCTCCAGTATAATGGTGAAATAATTGTTATTAAATTATACAAGAATCATATACATTAATATGATATGATCTTTTAATATTGAATTGATAATAATGTCTTAGTATTATCATTGTTTCAGGTGTTAACTTACTTGTTTTCTTTTATATGTTTTGTTACGTAAGACATGTTTGTAAAGGATAGGTTGTATATTATTCATATACAGAATGATATCAAGTCCTTAAACATCATTTTTTTAAATCATCAAATGATAATTATACTTGAATGCATACGATGGAGAATGAATCTCATCGCGTTCGTGGAGACGGTAGTCCGTACGTACGCACGAGCGACAATATTATTCTTTTGATATTAAAATAATATATAAATGGATGGTATATCATATATACAGAATCATTAATATGTTATATTTATTATTTACATGAGTTACACATCATTATTATACCCATCCAAATAATATTATATTGAATAACAATTACACCACGACTTGGAGACGGTAAGCCGTACGTACGCACGTATGGTGACATGTTATTCAAAGGGTGGATAGAATACTGAATATGGTTGTACCATATTTATAATGACATCACAATATATATCTGATACTGTAGTTATTATTTTATAATGGTAACAACAAAGGAAGAAGAAGTGGAAGAAGAAAGGAACTTGGAAAAGGGTGGTGAAATCATTACCTCTTCTTCGGGTTCTTCCTTTTGATTTGATCAAAAGGGCTCCATTGGTTGGCTTTCTGATCAAACTAAGGACTCAAGGTTGTAGTTAGGGAAGTTGGGAGAGTATTTGGGAAGAGTTTTTCCGAACCAAAAGGCTTTGAAGGTGTGAAGAAATGAGAAGGAGGAGTGCCCTTTTATAAGAGGGGTGAGGGGCACCTTTGGAAAAGCTAGAGATATTAGTTTATAATAAATTCATATTCGGTTTCCAATGGCTCCAAAGTTGATCATTAAAAGTTTAAGGTGGGTATGGGTCAAAAACAACTCAACCAATAGAATTTAGACAGGTTTTGGTACTTATATTAACCTTATCTTTAAGTATTAACTCTAAGTTAATTAGTTTCACTTTTACAATGTCTCTTTGTATTTTTATATAATATGGTTAATAAACTTACTATATATATCCAAGCGACCCCCAAGTGGTCCATTAATGATGAACATATCATGATATAAGTCTCTTGGCCGAACCTTAGATTTTTAGGACTTTAATATCAATTAATAATATAATATTTGTTTTAAGAACTCTTTTATGTCAATTTTGACACTATTCAATAGTTGATTTTTGTGAAACTCATAACAGATTGATTACTTCAAACAAAGTCAATTAAATCAATCCTAATATATCATATTATCCTATAAAATTAGTTTAATTCATTAAAAATTTCATATTATATTTATTTGGGTATTTATAATATCAATTATTTTAATTTTTCACTATTATAGTAATTAATTCATCATCATTGTGTCATAAATAAATTAAATTATTTAATGTCTAAAAATTATAAATAAAATATCATTATGTAGGAAATATTTTTATCTTTATAATGAATATTTATAATCTAAAATAAATCATATATAACCCTACGTAAAAATTGTTTTTCTAAAAGATATATGCTTGTGTCATTTTTGTATTCATTTTAACTTAATTAAAAAAAAGTGTCCCTATCACCTACAAGTAGCACCATGGGGTCCCAAAATCGACCCAAAGATGACTATGGTTGAACATGTATCATCCAATAAGTCTAGGACATGTTTTAGGGTAATTTAGTATTATTATAATATTATTTTGTAACCCTTATTTACCAGATTTACCCTTAACCATGGTAAATAAAATAATTACCGCAGTAATTATTCAAAATGTCTAAAAATAAAAGTTACCAATTTACACAATTTGAACATCCTGATTCCAAATATGGAATCCATTTTTCTAAATTCAAAACACAGAAGTGGCAGAAATTAATTTAAAATTAATTCCCGCTGTCAAAACAAAAAGCGTGTTTTTAAGAGATAATAATTATCAAAAGATTGATACTTGTTTATGTTCGGTTTAATTGTAAAATTATGTCCAATGACCAAAATTATATTAAATGGTAAAAATATATTCTAAATATACTTTAAAACCACTCAAATTAATAATTTATCACTATTAATTATTTTGATTAAAAAAGTTGTTTTTAATTAAAATTTAGTAATTTTCACTATTCGTCAAAATATGAAAGTTATCCGAAAAGTACCAAAATTTCACCTTAGGCTAAATTCGATATTCCGAATCCAAAAATGAAGTCCATTTTAAAATATAAAATATATATAATTTCAAAAGGTAGGTATTACTATTCATAACGGCTAATTTGATTGGTTATGGTGTGTTAGAACTCGGTGTTGCGTACAACACATGCTATCACATTATTCAATGAGAAGCGTACCGTAGAAGCTTGGGGTGTTACATCTGAGATCACACCTTTCTATGTTTTATTTTTCCCAAGATGCGAAGAAGTATATTATGACTGACCTGCAGGGATAGTGTGTGGGATCTTAATGTTTTCTATGGAAACAATGTTGTAGTAGATTTCCATTTTATGATTTAATGCAAACCATATGAATGTATCTAGTACTTCCACGACTAATAAACTAATAGGTATTTCGAGACTTGATCTTTTGTGATCATTCCAATGATACGTAATAATGCACCTACTATGGGTAACTGGGGTTAGGGTGTTATAGTTGGTATTAGAAGATGTTTAGTACAAACCTTGGAATCTAGATTTAGAAAAACTCTGATTAGAACACATTACCCTAAGATAGACTTTGAGGATTAGTATCAAATAACTTCCTAGAATTTTGGTATTATAGAGATTTTGTGAGTTTTCCAAGAAATACATCCCAGTATGGATAGGAGCAGGTAGAGGCATCTCAGGAATAGATGTACCTAGGGGTAAAACCCAAAAACACCACTTTGAGCTAGACTCGAATGGGAAATGGTGCACGACAACAGGCCTTGCTGCACTCATGATTACGACACTCCTGGGGGATATGCTTAGAATAATTCTCATTTACATTAAAAACCATTATGAAGGGTTTATGAGTATATACTTTTTCAAAGAAAACATTTTTATGATTATGGATTATATCCATAAACTATTCAATTTATGTTAAGTGTTTTACAAGTTTGTATTTATGTATTGTGATTCCTAAACTAATAGAGTTTATGCCATTGTTTAGAAATGCTGCCTAGGGGAAGGGATGGAACCCGTATCAATGAATCCACACCATGTAGGTATTTCCCTCCTACTTAAGATAATTATAGTGGATATGGTGATGCAACTGGTGCTAATCAGCTAATCACCATACTTGGACAACTCACTTAAGTTATGAATAGTAACTGTACCTGTATGGAGCCCCCTAATCCACATCGTGGAGGATAAATGATAGATCAATTCATGAGGCAAAAAACACCAACATTCAATGGGGGTAAAAATTCACTAGTAGCTGAGTAATGGATAAATTATTTAGAGAAAATATTCCATGCCTTGGGGAGTAGAAAAAGAGAAAAAGTTGTCATGGGAATTTACCGCCACACTGGAGATACTGATCAATGGTGGTCATTGATTAAAAACAAAGAGGAAGATGATTATGTATCAAATATGGAATTTAGTGATTTTAAATAAAATTTCATAGAAAAATACATTCCTAATGACCATCAAGCAGATATAAAAAGGCAATTTCTGAGTCTGAGGAAAAAGGAGGATGAGAATGTCACAAAGTATGAAGTTAACTTTACTAAGTTACCAAGGCATACTGCAGATTATATACTTAACCCAGGAAGTACGATTGATCATTTCTTTTATGGGATAAAACCATTTATTCATTGAGCATTAGTCTCACAATCCTTCTTGTCGTATGAAGATATTGTCTCATGTGCTATCAAGACACAAAAATAATTCTCTTAGTCTTTTGACTTTAACAAAAAGAAAGAGAAGAAGAGATCTGCTGAACACTTTGGAAATGGAAATAAGGGGAAGAAGGGAAAGGTTGAATATCTATCCTGTAGTAGATGTGGGAAGAAACACAATGGTACTTTCCTGAATGGAATGGGAGTCTGTTACAAGTGTGGAAAAAGGCCACCATGCATATGATTGCAAGTGGAAGAAATAGGATATCGATGTTGAATTCTATAAATGTAGAGAAATGAATCATTATGCGAATGAGATTCTTAAGCGTTAGGGGAACTTACCTAAGAAAAGGTCAAGGGATCGAGGTCGAGATTATGGTATCACTACTGCTGTGGTTGAAGCTCTGAAAGATGAGGTGGCAGGTAATTTAATGGTTTCCTCAAGTTTATAAAATGATTTATTTGATTTTGGATCATCGCATTGTTTCATATCTTCCAAGTTTTCTATGAAAATTAGATATTTCAAATTTGATTTAACAAGGGAGTTTTCGGTCAAAACTCTTAAGGAAATCATCATTGCAACAAAGTTTTATGAATCAGTCCCCATTAGGGCATATAAATGTTCTTTATGTGCTGATATCATCATCATACCCATGATTGAATTTGATATAATCCTCGTTATGTATTGTCTTTCAGACCATGATACAAAAATTTATTGTAAGAAGAATGATGTTACAATTTTTTAGGATGATAAGGTGTACCTTATCTTTAGAGGAGAAACGTCACCGCCTAATTCTTATCTAGATCCACCCCCAGTAGCTCAACTAAATTCAATTATTGGGGAGGAAAAGAATGAAATAAATGTGGGTGAGGAAAGGAATGTTCAAATAGTGGATTTACCTATTGTGAAAGAATATGTTGATGTGTTTTCAGACTACATACCTGGACATCCTCTAGAATGAGAAATTGAGTTTTCCATTGATTTAATTCCTGGTTCAAGGCCCATATCAAAGACCCCTTATAGAATGGCCACTGTGGAATTTGTGGAACTAAAGAAACAACTAGAGGAATTGAGTAATAAGCTATTTATTCTCCCTAGTATTTCTCCATGGGGAGCCCTGTCCTTTTTGTTAAGAAAAAAGATGGATCTATGAGGTTGTTCATTGACTACAGGGAGATCAATGATATAACAATAAAGAACAAGTATCCCCTACTTCGCATTTATGATTTTTTTGACTCGCTTCATGGAGATTAGTACTTTTCAAAGATTGACCTTCATTCTAGATATCATCAGTTGTGTGTGAAGAAGGAAGACATTCTGAAAACATCATTTCGAACTAGCTACATGCATTACTAGTTTATAGTAATTCCATTTGGATTGACTAATCCCCCATCTGTCTTCATGAATCTAATGAATAGAGTTTTCAAGGAACATCTTGATGATTTTTTAGTGGTATTTATTGATGATATCTTGGTATACTCCAAAAGTTATAAAGATTATGAAAATCACTTGGGAATTATCTTGAAGACTCTTAGAAGACATGAATTATATGGGAAGGTTAGCAAGTGTGAATTCTGGCTTCAAGATATTTATTTTCTTGGCCATATTGTCTATAAGGATGTAATCTCTATTTATCCTTCTATGACCAAATAAATCCAAGAATTTCCAGCACTAACGAGTATAACTGAGGCACGTAGTGTTATTGGTTTAGCAGGTTATTATCAATGTTTCATCCAGAATTTTTCCCGGTGGGATAACCCAATAACAAATCCCACATGAAAAGGGGATAAATTTGTTTTGAAAAAATGAGTGTGAAGAATGTTTTTATGAACTGAAGAGAAGATTAGTCAATGCTCTTATATTGACTCTACCATAGGGGAATGATGGGTTGTTTATTTATTGTGATGCTTTAAAGAAATGACTTGGTTGTGTCCTTATGCAGAATGACAGGGTTATAGCCTATGAATCATGACAGCTAAAAATTATTGAGAAAAACTATCCTACTCATGATCTTGAGTTAGAAGTTTTAATCTTTTATTTGAAGATTTGGAGAAACTATCTCTATGGTGAAAAATTTGAGATATATACTGATCACAAGGGTTTGAAGTATATTTTCTCACAGAAAGAACTCAACATGAGGCCAAGGAGATGGCTTGAACTACTCAAGGATTATGATTGCACCATACACTACCACCTAGGGAAGGAAAATAAGGTGGAATATGCTTTGAGTATAAAGGATCATGGATTTCTAAACAAGATGATATTTGAAAAGGATCCTATATACATGGATCTATTAAAGATGGATATGGGAATCACCATGGAAGGTGAAACATCTATACTTTTTCTAATGGTTTCCAAACCATTTTTAATATAAGGGATAAAGAGTTCTCAAACAGATGATGAAGAGTTTAAAAAGAAGATTAATGCTGTGAATGATGGGAGATTGAGTGAATTTGTGTATGAAGATAGAATTTTGAAATTTGGTAAAAGACTTTGTGTTCTCGATATACCTGATCTAAAAAGGGAATTGTTGGATGATGCTCATAGTTCCAATTTCTATATAAACCCTGGTAGCACTAAGATGTATAGAGATTTGAAGGAACCTTTTTTGTGGGGAAACATGAAGAGAGAGATTTTAGATTTTGTGTCAAGATGTATGGTTTGTCAACAAGTGAAAGCTGGAAGGCAACAGCTTGGAGGAGTCATGCAACCTCTTCCCACACCTGAGTGGAAATGTGATAATATTATAATGGACTTTGTCATCGGACTACCAAAGACTCCTAGAAGGAATGATGAAATATGGGTCATTGTTGATCATATTACCAAGTCAACACATTATCTTTCAATAAAAGAAGATTTACCTCTTGAACGTTTAGCAAGAATGTATATTAATGAAGTTATAAGGCTTCATGGAGTACCCCTATCGATTATTTCTGATCGTGATCCCAATTTTACATCAAGATATTGTAAAAGTTGTTAGAAATCCCAGGATACTAAACTTCGTTTGAGCACTGCCTACCACCCTCAAACTGATGGAAAATCAAAATAGACTATTCAAACCTTAGGAGACATGTTGAGAACTTTCTCACTTGACTTCCAAGGTATGTGGGATCAATATTTACCTACAGTAGAATTTTTCTATAAAAATAGATTCCATTCATGTATTCAGATGGCCCCATATAGAAGCGTTATATAGAAAGAGATGTCACACACCAACCTATTGGGATGATGTTGGTGAAATAAAACTCGTAGGCACAGAACTTGTGGAAGAAATGATGGAAAAGGTGAAGGTAATCCAAAACCACATCAAGGCAGCTCAAAGTAGACAGAAGAGATATGCTGATAACTGAAGGAAGGATTTTTAATTTTAGGTAGGAGATCATGTTTTCTTGAAGGTATCTCTATGGAATGGTGATATACATTTTGGTAAAAAAAATTAAATTGAGTCCTAGGTACATCAGACCTTTTGAAATTCTAGAACGAATTGGGGCTATAGATTACCGTTTGGTAATGCCACCAAGTCTCTCCAGAGTTCACGATGTGTTCCACATATCACAATTGAGAAAATACATGCTTGTCCCAACGCATGTACTCATATATGAGAAATTAGAACTAGAACCCGATCTGTGTTATTTCGAAGATCCTTTCAAGATTCTTGATACAAGAGAACAAGTGTTGAGAAACTAGAGGACTTGTCCGGTAAAATTTATATAGAGAAACCATAATATGGAAGAGGAAATTTGGAAACATGAGGAACTTATATGAAGAACCACCCGAGTATTTTTACATAGTAATATTCTAGAAATTTCAAGGATGAAATTATTTGAAGGAGGTGAGAATGTAACACCCCAAGCTTCCATGGTACGCTTCTCTTTGAATAATACAATAGTGTGTGTTGTACGCAACTTCGAGTTCTAACACACCACAACCAATAAAACTAGCTGTTATGAATAGTAATACCCACTTTTTGAACTAATATATATTTTATCTTTCAAAATGGACTTCATTTTTGGATTCAGAATATCGAAATTAGCTTAGGGTGATTTGTTGGTATTTTTATGAAAACATTCGATTTTTGATGAGTAGTTATAGTTTAAAACCGGATTTTTCTTTAAATAACTATTTATTTTAATTAAATTATTTTAGTTCAAAATAGATACATAACACCTATATAAGTTTAGTGCAATTCATTGGAGTCTGTTTATAAAAATTTTAGATATATAAAATTTTTAATGAACTTTTAACCGTATTTTAAGACTTTTTTCCAAACCGTATTTTAGTTAAAAATTTATGGTTTGGAAAAAAGTCTTAAATAATATTATATATGTAATTAATGTACCACTTGAGGTTCTATCGAAAGTTTATATTATGTTTATTAACCATATAATATAAAAATAAAAAGAGACAAGGTAAATGTAAAACTATTTAACTAAGAGTTAAATCTAAAAGAAAAAGTTAATATAGTGAACAAAACCTATCTAAAACCTATTGGATGAGTTTATTTCGACCCATACCCACCTTATACTTTAAATAACTAATTTTGGAGCCATTATAATCCAAAAATTATTTTATTATAAAATAATATTTCTAGCTTTTCCTAAGGTGCCCCTCACCCCTCTTATAAAAGGGAACTCCCCCTTCCCTCAAATTCACACCTTGAAAATTTTTTGGATCGGCCAACCCCTGACCAAATACCCTCTCAACTGTCCTCCCTTCATCCTAGAGAACATCCTTTAGTCATAAATCAAACCTAAGGATCTGATTTGATCAAATCAAAAGGAAGAACCCGAAAAAGAGGTAAATATTTCATCACCTCTTTCAAGTTCCTTTCTTCTTCCACATCCTCTTTATTTGTTGTTTCTATTATATAATAATAAATCCAGTATCTTATATATACTATTATGTTATTATAAATATGGTAAAACCATATTCATTATTCTATCCAACCTTTTAATGACATGTCACCCTACGTACGTACGTACGACTTACCGTCTCCACGTTGAGGTGTGATTGTTATTCAATACATTATTATTTGGATGGGTATAATAATGATGTTTAATTGATTTAAATAATAAATATAACATGATAATGATACTTTATATATGATATATCATCCAATTAAATATTATTTTAATATCAAAATATTGATATTTTCGCTCATGCGTACGTACGGATTACCGTCTCAACCAACGCGATGAGATTCATTCCCCATCATATCCATTCAAGACTAATTTTCATTAGATGATTAAAAATAATGTTTAAATACTTAATATAATTCAGGATATGAATAAGATACATCCTATCCATAACAAACATTACTTACGTAACAAATCATATAAAGGAAAACGAACCAGTTAACACCCGAAACGATGCTAATACTAAGATATTATTAACAAAGCAATGTTAAAAGATCATATATGATATCATATTAATGTATATGATTCTTGTATAATTTAATAAAAATTATTTTACCATTATACAGGAGGTTAACCTACCCTTGACCAAGGAAAATTACAAGGTGAGGGTTAATTTCACAATCTTTTTATTATCCAATGTTTTTTCCGTAAATACTTAATGGGACGTCTTTATCATCCACATCCATGTTTCTTAAAAATGTATTCCAAAACATTTTTACAATTTACTACACTATGTTTTATAGTCATTTATACCCTTGTTTGAATATTTATAAAATGGTTTGAATGGAATATTTCCATTATTTTTCAAACAAGGTACTTTTTGACCTTTTCGACAAATTTATGGTAAGAATGTTTTTTAACTTCTACAGCGGTGAAGCTATTTTCCGCCGCTATAACATCGTCAAATATTCCCTTAAAATCATATAAGAATATTTTCAAAATAAATTTTTCTTAAATGATTTCAAAATAGAAATAGATATTTCTCTAAAAAAGGTTTTGATTTCATGTGTGTCAACATCCTTTGATGGATTTTAAGATTATTTGAAGTTGATTTATTATGATACAAAAAATCCATATTTTATTGAAGGTTTTGTGATATGTTTGACTATGAATGTGTTATTTTTACACCATTCATGGTTTATGGATAAAGTATTGACATTTTTTATGCAAGTTTTAATATGAATATTTATGTTATTTTAAAACCTTTTCATATGAGGAATACATTGGACTTAGTACCTGATGGGTGGATCCTGCTATAGCTCCTCGATGCATTGGTAGGTCTCATGAGACAAACTATTGTCTTGGCACAAGGCCTTGACAATATCTTATTTGTAGTCTTGGTACAAGGCCTCGACTATGTGTTTATGGTGTCTGGCATTATGCATTCCATCATTATGGAAGTGGCTATTGATATTGCATATGATTATTTTACTAGTAGAATATCCATGTGAATATGTAAATGGCATTATTTTATTTTATCTTTTCCATATTATGATAATGTTCAAGTTTAAAAGGCATTTGTTTTAGTCTTATACATTTCCATAAATGTTTATTTTCATTTATGAAAGTTTCTGCTATATTTTTATCCTTACTGAGCATCTGAGATACCCCCTTTCTATGTTTTATTTTTCCCAGGACGCGAAGAAGTATATTATGACTGACCTACAGGGATAGTCTATGGGATCTCAGTGTTTTCTATGGAAACAATTTTGTTGTAGTTTTCCATTTTATGATGTAATGTAAACATTATGAATGTATCTAGTACTTAAAATGCTACTAAACTAGTCGGTCTTTCGATACTTAATCTTTTTTGATAATGAAAATGATACGTAATAATGCACCGAATCTGGGTAACTGGGGTCGGGGTGTTACAGTGCACCAAATGCTTTCAAAGAGTCTGATTTTATTTAATAAGAATATAAAATTTAATTTATCAAGGTGTTACTTTATCTTATTACAATATTATTAATTTCATATATACTGTATAATATAATGTCCCCCTTTTAAAATATTAGGCGGTTACATTCTACCACCTTTAATAAATTGCGCCCTCAAAATTTAATCTGGATATCAGAATTTATGGGGTTTACATTTGAAAATACATTAATAGGAAACCCAAATAACAAAAACATTAAATGTAAAATCTTTCTTGTAATAGATAAAGGGATGTATGAAGGTTATCTGGAATAACACATTACCAGGTTTCCAAGTAGGGGAACATTTTTTCAAAATAAAAACATTGAAATGGAAGAGAATACTAATGCCCATTGATTAAATGTGAGTGATAGAGGTCATTGATCGGAAGAAATTTAACGATTAATACAAATTTAATGACCTTAAAACCATAAATCTATGATTATTTAATGTACCATTTCATTCATAAAAATGATGGTACTATGATAGAATTTCTATTTCAGGAACCTTTTTATAAAGTTGAGGAATTCCTTTATTATTTAGATTGAGAACATAATAAAATATATTGACTTGATTTATTTATATTTAATATGAATAATTTCATCCTTTGGATGTGATTTTATCAATTAAGAATTCATATCTTAGTATAAGAAATTAATATCTAATGTGAAATTATTTATGCATGAAGAATTAAAATTAAAATTTAACAAGTCATTTGCTCAATAAAATAATAACAAGTCATTCCTTCTATCTCTGGATATTATTCCAGACTAAAATGGTTATCATAAGTTATCCAATATAATAACTTATTCACTAGTTCATAAATAATAACTCTAAAAATTAAACTTAATCCTTTTTATAATTGGTTAAACATAATACTCAACAAAAATATGTCTGGCCAAATAAAATGATAAAAGATATGGACATGAGGCCAGTAGTCAAGATAAAATTATATTCCATAGACAAAATAAGGTGGATCTTAATGTCACATTTAAAATATATGAATACCCTGATCACTATAAAACCTTAACAAGAATATTCATTCTTCAAATAAATCATAGGTTGTTTTGTATATTTCATAATTTCAAACATGAAGTAAACTCCAACAAAGATATAATAATCCTTCAAATCAATAAACTATTTGAAGGTCACTAATAATGTCCCATGAAAATCTCTCAGTTATTACTATATGGACATAGAGAACATATTAAGTATTATCTTACATCCATTAGGTATTTTCCAAAACATTTAACTATCAACCAAATCACTTTTCTTGGTACACTTCAACCTATACTTCCAAATCCTTATCAAAAAACTAATGGAGTACTTACCTTATACGTTACATGATTCTGATAAAAAAAATAAAATGGCTAAAAATACTTATACAATATAATTATTGAATCCGTTAATAGAAGAACTTTAACCATTACACTTCATTTATATTAATATCATAAGGTTGACCATGACCCCATGTCTTCTTTTGAGGTATATTCACATGACGATTCGTACTTTCATTTTAGTAATACCCCATATATTTAGAATTAAAGCATTGAACATTAGAAAAGTATTTACTTATCTATAAATCATAAGAATAGTGTACTTTCTCTCCACACTTGTAAAAAACTCTCATTCCCTCCACGTAACTACCAAGGTGTTTCATACATAATTATCCCATGTTGTAAAACACTTCCCTACCTTTTTCCCCTTATCCATTTTCTATATCACATCATTTTCTTCTCTTTCATCTTGTAAAAGAAATAATACTTAGTTAAGTATTTCTATATCTTGATAGAACTTGATACTATTTACTTTTATAATGAGAATGTTTGGGAAACTAGTTCCTTTAGAAATATTCACTAAAGCCTTTCGAAGAAATGATTATCCATGATATTTGTATTAAATTCATTTATATGGTTCCCATTTACTCTACAAGGATAATTTTCTAAACAATTTAATACACTATATTAGATCATATCATTATGTATCATAATATATTATCCAAAAAATTGTCATACACTCAATATACATTGAAAAATTAAATCATGGATAATCTCATAATCATAATCATTTTTTCTTTATGAATACTTCAAAATCATAAAATATTTTCAAATTCTCTATAATGGGTTGTAAATAAGATGTGAATTTTCCCAAAAATATCCCACAGAAGTGTCAAACTAGGTGTGTAGTTAGGCCCATTTTCATGTACCAGGTAATACTCGATTAATTAATGACACATATTTTTGGAGAAATTACCCATAGTTATAACTATTCTAGAACTACATCCACTTGAAGTATATATTAAAGGGTTATTTTATTAGGATAAAACATAATTTTCACCTTATTTTTTTTTATTTTCTTTTATACTTAGCCCAGTTTATATCATAGGGTTGTATTCCCTAATCTATGATTCCTTAAATTGAGTTCAAAAGGTTTTTACCGAAATTCCTTTATTGTATCTATAATGACCTGGACTTGAGTAGCCTAGAGTATGTGGTAACATTATTAAATTGGAATAAGAAACAAATAATCACATACTAAAGGACCAAATATTTTAGTCATCTGGGTGAACTAGTTATATAAATGGAATTCACATTACAAAATAAACATAAAATAAAAAAACTTCTTTAAAGAAACCATATTTCCCCTTAGAATACTTCTTCATATAAATCATAAAACCTATCCTAGAATATTGGGGAAAATATAACATCAGAAAGTGGTGATATCAGATGATCAGTAAGAGTATGAGTAAAGATAATGCTATCATAAATAAATAAGCACAATCAATATAGACATTTCAATAATTGAAACACATACCATTTAAATAATAACTTGAGAATAATATGGAAGGAGTGACCTATTTTATAATAAATCCATATAAATAATCACATGGGATTTAAGATTAACAATGGATATTACAACAAAAAGAATAATCACATAGATAATTAAAAACTAAACACCTAATGAGGTAATGAAAAATTATAGACATCATAATCACACAATCAAGACCTTTCAAATGAAAATTTAAAATTATGGGTAAATCCATTTAATTTTTTCAACTAATTTATCTTTTGAGACCAGTAAATGCCTTAAGGGGATATGTGATTAATTTCCCACCCATCACATAAAAAATCCAACTCGATCCTAATATTAAAGTAGTGAAACAAAATCAAAATAATTTTTTTTATAAAAAAATAACATACAAAATCTCAATATATACCCCAATCCAAAATGATAAACCATCAAGTATAATATGTTTAATGGTAATGAAATTCTTCATCCATGGTCAAACTAATCATAAATAATCTCAAGAAATAATTTCTATGGTATGAATATAATATATCCCCATTGAATCATAAGTGACATAAAGTATTAATTTTATTGTTAAATAGAAATAACATAATAATTTCATTAAAACATTCATGAGTAAAATATCACATTAATTTTAAATATATCATCTTTAAACTAAATACACCCTAAATTTTTAAATTCAATTTTATTTGAATATAACCATGGAAACGTTTAAAATGTCATTTAAAACAATGAGTGGCCAGGATGGCGGAAAATTCTATTTTTTCTGGACATTTTAAAACAAATATTCCATTTATATTTTTGGCAAAATCTATTCAATAATTTTTTGGAAAACAACATGAACATTCTACCAAAAATATTATTTATAAATAAAAACACTGGTAAATTTTTCATAAATATATAATTTTTAGATTTTATAAAACCGTTTAAAAAAATATTTAATACAAAGATTTTGAAGAAGGAGGATTCGACTAAAGATGAAATAAAGTCACATTTCTTTAAATTTATTTTCTGAAGAATTTTAAGTTCCAAATAAATGGAAATGGTACTATTAAATTATAATTTCAAGGATACCACGATTTTAATAAACTTCACATGTATCATGATTTATATAACAAAATATTTCATCATAGAAAATTTAATCATAAACAATTGTGACGTCCCGGACCCGACTGCCCCTCAACCCGAGCCCCGAGTCCAGTTGGACACATGACCCCTAGCTTGTCTCTCCATAGGCCAGGGGATGCCGACTATAGGGGGTGTAATGGTAAGATTGTGTGGAGACTATACACCCATGTCAGAGTACACAACGGTATAGCAGCAACGTAGTAATAATAGTAGAAGCACAACAAATGGTAAACAGGAGAAGAAGGGAAACATACAAACCAAACAACAGAAGTAAGGAAAACAATGATAGATATAAAAAAGCCACATAGGCAGTTTCTGATACAAAATGGATGTATGGAATGCTGATACAATGGAAATAGATGGCATACATGATATACAGTAATACAAAAAGATAACAAAATTAGTCCACGAGAATACCTAGCCAAGATCGGTCCTCTGCTCTGGATCTCTAGCTAGAACATACATGTATCAACAACCTAAAGCTGGGCCTTTTCCCCTACTAGTACCTATAGCAAGTAAAGTATACACGGGTGCTAAGGAGGCCGCCCGGGTAGGGTGTGAGACAAGTATCAGTAGGCCACCACCAACGGGGTCTATGTGTAATCCAAACTGGTGTTCGAAAAATAAATAGTATATAGTAAACTGTAAGTAAGTAAAGAAAAGTAATAAACAACCCTCCCACTCAGGTTCTAGAAGGACACCTGGCGGGTCTACCTACATCAGCTCATGGCTGGTATTCTGAACAAACACCAGGGGGTGTGAGTACATAGATATAGGTTATCACTGCCCCGAGGTAGGCATGCCTGTCGTCCATAAGCACTGTATCCGGCACGAGGTAAGAAGGCCTCCTTCCCACACACAAAGATTTATCTAGCACAGGGTAAGAATACCTCCCACCCACACACGGAGATTCATCTAGCACAGAGTAAGAATGCCTCCTTCCAACACACGGAGATTCATCTGGCACGGGGTAATAATGCCTCTCGCCCACACACAAAGATTCATCTGGCATGGGGTAAAAATGCCTCCCGCCCACACACGGGTTATCACAGGCATGTCAACACAATATGCCATAACCATTCACATCAGAATATATAAGGCAATCCATCTTATATCATATCACATTAACAATGCATGGAATTTCCCAATCACATTATAACATAATCAAATCTCATGGAAACATGCTTTTCAATTTAGTCAAGGGGTTCAGGATATGTCATCCTAGCAAACCTCTAGCCAAGTCATCTCATTTTCCTAACATGTAAAATTTCTTTCAAGACATATCGTTAATGTCCAAAGGTGAAAAAGGGACAAATCTCATGTAATAACACCTATGGTTGAACTTACCCAGTCCATACCTCATCAAAGCTCCCTATCCAGGTTAGATTCACCAATCTCATACCACACTGGTCATTTAGGCATGAAGCAGTCAATATAAATATGGGTTTGGTCAAAAGACAAACCATGACATGATGATAATAACTCAAAAAGGCGAAAACCTAAAATGGAAACCACATAACCACCCACCTTAGAGCTGTAGGCGTAGAATCACTTGATATCGACTACAGATTCTTAGTAGGTGGGAAGAGATCTGAGTTCCAGTCCAATCCCATGGAAATAGGGCATATGAGCCTGCATCAAAATAGAGAAATAAATACCAAGATTCCCTGAGGAAGGAAGCTTAGGTGTGGTTAGCCTTACCTTGGCCTTTCCAAAGCCTTTTATGGATCAAAATTTGGGTTCCATATGAAGAATCCAAAAGAGAAACAGAGAGGAGAGGGTCTGGAACTCAAAAGAGGGCTCCCCTCTATTCTGTCCACGGGAAGGAGGAAGAATGAAAAATATTAGGCTTAAATAGAATTTAAGGGGAAAATGGTAATTTTTACACAGGACATGGTTGCACGGTTTAGGCGCACATCTTACTAACCCGTGCACAAACCGTGCACACCTCACTGCCTCCTGACCAAGGGCTGCATAGTTTAGGCATACGGTTTTTCCAAACCGTGCACAACCCGTGCGCACCTCCCTGCCTCCAGCCTAAAGGCCGCATGGTTTGTCTGAAACCATGTGCAGGCTGTGCGCAGGCCATGCACAATTTTCTTCAAGCCTATTTCTAAAACTCCCGGGCTCCGAACCAACCCTGGACACTCCCCGGACCTTCCATTGGATGTTACACACATTAATCAAGCTCAAAATAAATATCTGAAAGAAAAACTAACGATCCTTACCTTTGCCAAAAAGTCGGGTCGTTACAACCTCACATCCTTAAAGCAACTCATCCCCGACTTGGCCTTCTGAGGGTTCTGAGGTGTCATCAATGAAAAGCTTTGGACATTGACAACTTATATCAGCCTCTCGCTCCCAGGTCTCGTCCTATACCCGGCCATGCTGCCATAGCACCCGTACAAGAGGAACGGACCTCAAACGGAGTGTCTTCATGCTCCGGTCAACAATTTTCATCGGATACTCCTCGAAGGAAGCATCCATATCGAGTTCAACCTCATCAGGATGAAAAATATGAGTTGGATCCGAAAATTACCAGTGTAGATAAGATACATGAAAAACATCATGCATGGCCTGATATCTCTACGGAAGTGCAAGCTAGTAGGCTACTAGTCTGATCTGCTTCATCACCTCGAAGGGTCCTACGAACCTCAGTGAAAGCTTACCCTTCTTCCGTATACGTCTTTTCTCCAACCTGGGTGAGACTTTCAAGAAAACCTAGTTCCTAACCTCGAACTCAAGAGGTCGTCGTTGCTTGTTATAATAGTACTACTGTCTAGACTGATCTGTCTACATACACTTACTAATAAGATGTATCTTCTCTATAGTCTCCTGCACAAGATGGGGTCCTAGAATAGCTGCCTCCCCTACTTCAATCCAACAAAAAGGTGAGCGACAAGGCCTACCATATAAGGCTTCATAGGGGGCCACCTCAATGGTAGTATGGAATCCATTGTTATAACTGAACTCGACAAGAGGAATTTTTTCTCCCATGAACCTCCAAAATCGAGAACACATGCACGTAACATATCCTTTAGTACCTGTATAGTCCGCTCAGTCTGTCCGTCAGTCTACGGGTGATAGGATGTTCTCAAAAGTACTTGTATACCCAAGGCCTTCTTTAAACCCTTCTAGAAACAAGATATAAAATGAGGATATCTGTCCGAGAAAACAGAATGAGGTGCCCCATGAAGGCACACTATTTCCATGACATACAGTCTTCCCAAGTCATCAACCGTGAAGGTCTCCCGCACAGGTAAGAAATGCGCGACCTTCCTCATACAGTTGCTAATAACCCATACTGCATCATTGCCATGATGTGACCTAGGTAAACTGGTTACAAAGTCCATAAAAACATCGTCCCATTTCCACTTTGGAATGGACAATAGGTGCAAAAGCCCTTCCGGACGATGATGTTCCGCCTTCACCTATTGACTGGTGGAACAACGCGTGATAAAACCGGCTATCTCCCACTTCATGTTAGGCCACCAGTACTATCATCACAAACCATGATACATTTTGGTGATGCCTGGGTGAACTGCCCATGCTGTGGCGTGGAAATCCCTCATCAGCTCCTCTATGAAGTCTTCTGGGACCCATACATGCCCACAGAACAATAAATTATTGCATGCATCCACGGTCCAATCTGTAGAGGCATCGTCAGTGACACTTTCTCATAGAACAAGGCCTTACAGATCCGATAAATGTCTTGACCTGATCTGTTCCAAAAGAGTAGATGTCTCAGCTAAGGAAGAGAGAATAGTCTGACCCTAACCCTCCTGAACCTCAACGTGCATCTCTGAAAATAGGGCCATCAGCTTCCAGTCCTCATTAGATTCTTGAACCACTTGTGCCTAATTTTTCTGACTCAGTGCATTAGCTACGGAATTTCCTTTCCCAAGAGTGTAGGCCAGTTCGAAATCAAAGGATTTCAGGTACTCGACCCACCTGCGTTTCATGAGATTTAGATCCCGCTAAGTGAAGATATATTTGAGGCTTCTGTGGTCAGTGAATTCCACAAAATTCTCTCCCAACAAATTGTGTCTCCAACAGCGTAAGACATGTACAACCGCCGCGAGCTCGAGGTCGTGCATTGGATAATTCCGATCATGAGACTTTAACTAACGAGAACCATCCATAACGACTCGCTTGTCCTTCATCAAGACACCTCCACACCCGATACCTGACGCATCACAATAGACCGTATAAGCTCTGCCTGGATCTGGCAAGATCAATATCAGTGATGAAGTTATTCTGCCCTTCAGTTCTTGAAAAGCTACTTCACTAGGTTTTGACCAATCAAATATCACCCCCTTTTTGGTCAATGTTGTAAGAGGTGCTGATAGTCATTAAAATTCAGGAATGAACCACCAATAATATACAGAAGTCCCCAAGAAACTTCTGATATCAAATACATTCTTGGGCTACTCCCAAGAAATCACAGCACTCACCTTCTTAGGGTCTGCTGAAACTCCAGACTCAGAGATAATGTGGACCAGGAAGTGAACCTTATTTATCCAGAAGTGGAATTTTATGAGCTTAGCATAAATCTAATGCTCTCTTAGCATATTCCACACGATATCAAGATGGGTTGCATGGTCGTGTCTCAAGCGTGAATAGACTAAGATATCATCAAAAAATACAACCACAAAAGAGTCAAGGTAAGGGTGAAAAATATGATCCATAAGAGCCATACACACTGCAGGTGCATTTGTAAGCCCAAATTGCATGACTAAGTACTCATAGAGACCATACCTACTCTTGAACGTCGTGAAAGGTATGTTTGAAGTCCTAACATGCACCTAGTGATAACTCAACCTCAAATCTGTCTTTGAAAACACCTTTGCTCCCCAGAGCTGATCGAAGAGGTTGTCAATTTTAGGTAAAGGGTACCAATTCTTAATAGTCAGCTAATTTAACTTACGATAATCCACGCAAAGACGAAGGGTACCATCTGCCTTCTTGGAAAAAAGAACTGGTGATCCCCAAGGAGAAGTACTGGGATGTATAAAGCCTTTTGCTTCTAGGTCCTCCAGCTGACTTTTGAGCTCCATGAGTTCCTTAGGTGCCATCCTATAAGGAGGAATGATCACTGGTGCTACTCCTGGTATAAGCTCCATAGTAAACTCCACCCCTCGCACTGGAGGAAGACTAGAGAAATCATCAGGAAAGACATCATGAAAATGCTCCACCACCGGAGGATAAAAAAAGGGTTGTAACCCTTGGTCATCGAGATAACGACTCGAAACCTGTGACGTGACACCAACTAAAATCTGGTGTTCCGGTCCTACTCATGTCGCACTAATATCACATTCTCCCTTATGTATATGTGCATCGCCCTCTGGTGACGTAAACGCCACCCTCTGATGATAGCAGTCAATCCGGGCTCTATAGGGAACTAACCAGTCCATCCTGATTATTACATCAGAACCTTTCATATCCAAAACATACAGGTTCCACACAAAAAGGTAATCTCCCTCCTCGAGGGGACAATTCTGACAATGATTAATTCCCTCTGAACGGATACCTAATGGTGTATCTAATGTGATCATGCCATGATATTACTCAAAGTTGAGGCCTAAAATTACGATAATCGCCTCCGATATAAAAGAGTGAGAAGAGCCTGTATAAAAAAAAGAAGATACTAACGTAGAGGAAACTAGAATCGTACCTCATACAGTAGATGGTCTGGCATACTGCTCCTGTGGAGTAGGCTCGACTACATACAACTGGCTGGTATCATGGCCTTGAGACACAGCTTGACTAGCCTGAGCAGACCCGCCCTGCTGGTGCTGAGAATCATACACCTGATTACCTTTGCCTCGACTGCTGCCATGGCCTGATCGGTCAGTGGTATTCCAGCCGCCTGACTGACGTGATTCTTCCGATCCTGCACCAGATTATAGTGTAGGTACCAATCCCTTCTCACTAGACCCTAGGAGAAAATTCATGCAGAAACGGTGGAGATGACCCAACCTACCACAACCTTTTCACTCCACTGGATTTCACGTACACTGCCTCCTCAAATTTCCTGGCACCCCACATTGGTGACAGATAGGAGTACCACCTAAGAAAAGGGACATACCACCACTAACACCATGAGAATCCTCAAAACGCCACTTCTTTCCAGAAGCGGAACAACTGGAACCCTTAGATGTTGAACCGCCCTAGTTCACACTGTCTGATTCTCTCAAATTCCTCTCTGTGACCGGATGGCGTAACACAACCCATCCTCAAAACGCCTAGCGGCCGTGAGATCATCAGCAACTAGTGTAGGAGAAAAATGTTGTAACTCAGTGAAACGAGACAAATATTCCATGACTGTCATGGTACCTTACTATAGATTCATAAAATCCCTAGCTCTGTCAGCCCTCAAAGTCTGGGGAAAGATAAAATTGTAGAAGACGGTCTAGAAATCATTCCAAATCATATCTCTCTGATGTCCCGATAGGGTGATGTCATCCCACCACCTCCTGGATGAACCATGTAGCATATAAGCTGCGAGCTTGACCCTCCGCTCTGGAGGCATCTCATGGTGCTCGAAGATGGTTAGAATATCTTCCAACAAGGTCTCCACAACAAGTGGTCCGCCATCTCCTGTAAACATATGAGGATGCTGCGACTGAAACTCGTGAGTCAACTCTGCCATACTCGGGGCGGGTCGCACTCCACCTTGCATACTCTGCACCATACGTAGGAAGCTCTCACGGAACTGGGCATCGACGCTCATCTCAGGAATAGCAAGAGGAGCCACAGGTGGCTCGACAGAATGATCAACTGGCGGCTCAGGGCCCACCACCATAGGAACGTGATCGTCGCCGCCTTCAGTGCGCGGGACTCAAGGACTTCTCAGAGGCATAGCGCTACAATTCCAAAAAAATTCCTCAAAAGAAGAAACCAACAAATTTAAAGGTTTAACTCTAGATGATATAACATGTACTAAGCCTTCCTACCCCTAAGATCACCTATACACACCCATATACATTCTTAATAAAACCCGCAATTGTTCCAATTTAACTTAATCCAGTGACATGGCATTTCCCAGCCCATTAGGGCACATATTCTTCATGAACTGAAAGATGACACACACTTGGATGTCATTACTCATTTACTTGTGCTAATAAAGTGTTTGAATTTCCTTTAAAAAAATATTGATTTAGTTGGAATTTCATTTTCCAATCCATAAGGTCCCATACTCCTTATGAAATAAAGAGTGAAACCCACCAAAACCACATCATTCTTCAATTCACAACCCGCAAGAAGGGTTAGCACAGTTGCAAACATATTAAAAATGAATGGAAATAAACAAAAATCAATGATCGCTGAAAAATTTAAACGTGGCATGACAAGATGCATGGCCTAATCATATCGTGCCTATCGTGATGCATGTTCTAATGCATAACCCTCATTTCATTGGGTCGATCCCTGAATCCAAATTCCAACATTTCAAATCTCAATAACATCAAAAAACGTGTGAAGCACCCAACGGTGAAATGATATCAACAGTAAATAGTAGAATCAATAACAACATAAAATAGAAAACTTTTCCCATACCCCGTACATGGGTTCACGACGCCCAAGCACGACTCATGGCTAATTCCCTACGCATTACCAGTCTCCAAGTCTATCGTCGCCAAATAGTAAATCAAGCAAGAAAGAAAACCTCTGATACCTCTTTGTGACATCCCGGACCCGACTGCCCCTCAACCCAAGCCCTGAGTCCAGTTGGCCACATGACCCCTGGCTCATCTCCCCAGAGGCCAGGGGCTACCGACTAGCAGCGGGGGTATAATGGTAAGTCAGTGGAGAGATTGTACCCCCATGTTAGAGTACACAGCGGTATAGAAGAAAAGTAGTAAAAATAGTGGAAGCACAACCAATGGTAAACAAGAGAAGAAGGGGAAAATACAAACCAAACAACAGAAGTAAGGAAAACCCTGATAGATATACAAAAGCCACATAGGCAGTGTCTGATAAAAAATGGATGTATGGCATGCTGATAGAATGGAAATAGATAGAAAATATGCTATAAATTAATACAAAAAAAAAGAAGAAAAGTAGTACACGATCATCCCTATCCAAGAATGGTCCTCAACTCTAGATCTCCAGCTAGAACATACATGTACCAACAACCTGAACCTAGGCCTTTTCCCCTACTAGTACCTGCAGTAGTAAAGTCTACACAGGTGCCAAGGAGGCCGCCCGGGTGGGGTGTGAGACAAGTCTCAGTATGCCACCACCAACGGAATCTACGTATAATCCAAATAGGTGTTCAAAAATAAATAGTATGTTGTAAATCGTAAGTAAGTAAAGAAAAGTAATAAACAACCCTCCCGCTCAGGTTCCAGAAGGACACCTGGAGGGTCTACCTACTTCAGATCATGGCTGGTATTCTGAACAAACACCAGGGGGTATGAGTACATATATCTAGGTTATCACTTGCACGAGGTAGGCATCCCTCTCATCCATATGAACTGTAACTGGCATAGGGTAATAATTCCTCCCTCCCACACATGGAGATTTATCTAGCATGGAGTATGAATGCCTCCCGCCCACAAACGGAGATTTATCTGGAATGGGGTAAGAATGCCTCCCGCCAACACATGGAGATTCATCTGGAATTGGGTAAGAATGCCTCCTGCCCACACAATGGTTATGACAATAATGTCAACACAATATGGAATAACCATTTACATCACAATATATAAGGCAATCCATCTTATATCATATCACATTAACAAATCATGGCACTTCCCAATCACTTTATCACATAATCACATCTCAAGGAAACATGCTTTTCAATTTATTCAAGGGGATCAGGCTATCTCATCCTATCCAACCTCTAACCAAGTCATATCATTTTCCTAACATGGAAAATGCCTTTCAAGATGTATCATTAAGGTCCAATGGTGAAAAAGGGCCAAATCTCAAGCCATAACACCTATGGTTGACCTTACCCAGTCCATACTTCATCTAAGCGCCCTATCCAGGTAAGATGCACCAATCTCATACCACACGGATCATTTAGACCTGAAGCAGTCAATATAAATATTGGTTTTGTCGAAAGACAAACCATAACATGACGATAATAACTCAGAAAGGTGAAAACCCATAATAGAAACCACATGACCACTTACCTTAGAGGTACAGGCGTAGGATCGCTTGATATCAACCTCAGTTCCATAGTAGGTTTGAAGAGATCTGAGTTCCAGTACAATTCCCTAGAAATAGGGCATATGATCGTGCATCAAAATAGTGAAAAAAACCAAGATTCACCGAATAAGGAATCCTAGGTGTGGTTAGCCTTACCTGGGCCTTTCCAAAGCATCCGACGGATCAAGAATCGGGTGCCGGATAAAGAATCCACAAGAGAAAGAGAGAGGAGGTGGTTTGGAACTTAAAATAGGGCTCCGCTCTGTTCAATCCATGGGAAGGAGGAAGAAAGAAAAGGATTAGGCTTAAATAGAGTTTAAGTGTAAAATGGTAATTTTTACCCAGGACATGGTCGTACGGTTTAGGCTCACAGTTTCCAAACCGTGTGCACCTCACTGCCTCCTGACCAAGGGCTGCATGGTTTAGTCACACTGTTTAGCCAAACCGTGCGCAACCCGTGTGCACCTCCCTTCCTCTAGAATAAAGGCCACACTGTTTGTCTGAAACCATGCGCAGTCCGTGCGCAGGCCATGCGCCATTGTCTGCAAGCCCATTTCTCTAACTTCTGGGCTCCAAACCAACCCCGGACAATCCCCGGACCTTCCTTAGGATGTTACACACATCACAAAATCTCAAAGTAAATATTTTAAAGAAAAACTAATGATCCGTACATTTTCCAAAGATTCGGGTCGTTACACAATCATGAAAAATGATGAAATTCTCAAATAAACGCTTACGCCATTGGAAACTATTGAATCGTAATCCACATGAAAGAAATAAAATTAAATTAAAAATTAATTAAAATTAAGATAAATTGATTCATTATATAATATATCTAATGGGTGGTATACACTGGAAAAAATAACAGCGTAGTGAATATGGTAGTCATCTTAAGGAAGTAGAAGTGATATAAGAAACCTTTACATGTGGTCTGAAATCCATCATTAGTGTTAAAAAATCATGTATAATAAATATATGAATATTATAAATATTTTAAAAAACTATAATCTTATATTAAATCACATATATGGTTTAGTTATAGTCTTTTTATCACCTATTTATTGACATATCATTGTTGAATCCCTAATGCTGGTGACAAGTGCTGTATTTTTCATGTATGTTTTTTTCTGGTAAATTTTATTCCGTTTACATTGATCATTATTATTTCATATAAATGATTTTATAGATGATTTATATATCATATATATTCATTATATATGTAATTATATATATCTATTAAATTAACACTACTGGAAAAACAGGTATTTGCGACGGGATCCCGTCGCAAATAGCCATTTGCGACGGGGTCCCGTCGCAAATAGCCCGTTGCGGAAAACGCCGTCGCAACTAAACTTATTTGCGACGGGACCGTCGCTAAAGCCCTTTTTTGCGACGGGCATTCTCCCCGTCGCAAATAGTATTCCGTATTTTTGTAAAAAACTTTTTAAACAGTTATTGCGACGGGCCCGTCGCAAATACCTTCTGCGACGGGACCCGTCGCAAATAGTTTTTGCGACGGGCCCGTCGCAATAACGTTTTTTTTTTAAAATAAAAAAATTAATAATACTAGTATTTGCGACGGGAACCGGGACCCGTCGCAAATACTATTCATAGTAATTGCGACGGGGCCCATCGCAAATACTCTTTTTAAAAAAAAATAAAAAAATATTAATAATACTAGTATTTGCGACGGGCATAGTATCCCGTCGCAAATACTATAAAAAAAATAAAAAAAATAAATTATTAATAAATTATTTTAATTAATATAATAATAGAATTATAATTTACAAATGAAAATAATAAATTATTTTAATTACTATAATAATAGTAGAATTATAATTCAAAAATAAAAATAATAGAATACTAATAAATAATTTAATTAATATAATAATATTATAATTATAATTCATAAATAAAAAAAATATTAATAAGTTATTTTTATTAATATAAAAATAATAGAATTATTTTACATTCAAATATTAAAATAATTCAAGTATTACAAAAAAATAATTAAATTATAATATTATAAAATTTTAATATATATATAAAATTTTAATATATATATAAAATTTAATATTATAAAATATAAATATTATTATTATTCATATTAATATTTTTATTTAAAAATATAATATTATTAATATTTTATAATGAGACAGAAACTACGAATAGAAAAAAAAAATATTTTGATTTCACAAATTTTATAACAGAAATACAAACTCTAATCTGTAGGAGGGGGGGGAGGTGGGGGATCTGCAGATGGTGGTGGAGGAAACTCCATCCCTAAAGCATGAGTGAGTCGGCGCATGTACTCCATCTGCTCCTGATGCTGCTGCTGCCACCGACTCGTCTGCTCCTCGTACAGCTGCTGCTGGCGTCGACGCTCCTCCTCATGCTGCTGACGTATCTGCTCCTGCTCCTGTCGGAGACTCTCTATCTGTGCAGTCTGAGATCGCAACTGCTCCTCATACTGTGTAGAAGAAGATGCACGAGCTCCCCTCGAGCTGGACGCCGACATCGCAGCACTGCCATAATAATCTCCGGGAGTCAGTCGAGAGCCGATACCAACTACCCGGCCCTTCTCGAAGGCATACTGGGTGGCCTGCATCCATGCCGCCTCATCAAACTGACGGGCAGTGGTCTGATCTGATGACTCGGCCTGACTCTCAGGCCGGGCCTGTGCCGCTGCGGCCTCATATGACTCCTATAGTTGCAATTTAAAATTAAAATTGTGAATATATTATATGCAGTTAATTTTTAAACTTGAAAACAAATAATACTGACCACGATGTGATGCTGACGATCACCTCTGAGCTCCCCAGTAGCAGGATCACTATACATCCTCCGATATACGTCCTACTCTGTAATATCGGGGTGCTCGACAGCCTATAAGAATAAAAAATAAACTGTTAATATTTATAGTTATATAAAATATTTATAAATAATGTACGTACCAGATGCTGTCTATGAGTACTGAAAGAACGACTCCCAGCTCGATGAGTCACCTCCTGCCTCCCCCGATTCTGCCTCCCCACCGATGATCTCCTCTGAAAGGCACCACTCAACCAGTGCGCACATAATCCATCCCATACATGGGATGAAATGTACTCTGGTCGGTGTGCTCTACATGACTCCTCAAAATCTGACACTCCTGCTTTCTTCATCGCAGCTTTTCTTAAATTGTGCAAAAACTGACGAAGGCGATCACGCATGGCCACCTCCCATGCCTCGTGGATGGCGTCACGCATGGTATCCTCGATCGGATACCATAAACCCTACAAATAAATCAAAATATCAAGTTAGAAATGAAATAATTTTCAAAATAAAAATTATTTATTTACGTACGTACCAACCAATGGCCGAACATGGCCTGCTGCACATCAATGGGAATCTGCTCCCATGTGGTCCACGGCTGAGAGAAATAGTTGCGCAAAATAGCGCTGCCCTGTCCGACTGCTATATGCGAAAAACTGAAAAAATAATAAACATTTATTATGTGAATAGATTAATGAAATCTTAGTCAAATTCACAGGTTATTACACAGGTTATCACACCTCCGGGTGCGCGGATCAAACCCAAGATGTGGACGTCGCTCGGGGACGGGGTCAGGAATCATCAATCGTGCAAGACCGCGCCCCCTCCGCGTACTCCCTGGAGCGCCTGCAGGCTGAGGGTCATCTGCCAGCAACTCATCCGCATCGAAAGGCAGGTCAGCCTCCGCCAACTCACGAAATGTGGCCTCGTCCATCTGAAACAGAAAATGTTAATATTAGCAAATAATTGATAATTACTATTATATATACATATATATACATATTATGATTGTATATAAATACCATGGAATTCTATAAGTGTTCATCTTCATCATCATCTTCATATATGTCAATGTCATCTTCATATTCCTCCTCAACATCATCGATATCCATTCGAGTTGCAGTTGCTTCATCTCTTACCATTTCAAATTCATGTGTGACATCATTAACATCATCGTCATCACCGACTCTTAAATGTGGGGTGTCGTCATCGATACTCATATCTCTTTGTAAAAAAGATTGATTTTGAGTACTCTCTTGAAAAACTTCAATTCTTTGCACATCAGTGAAAGCACATTCACTTTGACTAAACTGATTGTCTCGAATTTTGATTTTTATTACACTCCACCAATCAATCAAGTCTCTTGATGTTGCACAGTACTTTGCATAATAAACTTGATATGCCTGTTGAGCCAATAAGAATGGTTCATTTACTGCGAGAACACTTTTACATTTAATATCGATGATTCCATGAGTCGGATGAACACGCACGCCTCTCTCTGTATCCAACCACCGACATTTGAACATGGTTATGTAATGTTGTCCAAGATAACAGAGTTCAATGATTTCATCAAGCATGCCATAAAAGTCAACTTCATTTTCTCGATGATGAGATCCTCTCAAGCTAACTCCACTGTTCATTGTTTTTTTCGATTCCCCATATGCATGCGTGTGGAATCGAAATCCATTCACCACATATGCATTATAAGTTTTAACAAGTTTGGAAGGTGGGTTACTCAATACACAGAGCCGTTTGTCAATTTTATCAGCATGTCGAGACACCTGAAGATTTGTGAAATAATTATCAATATAGTAAACTATACATTGAATGAGTTGCTAAATGATAAAGAATTTATGTTACCAGTTTTTGAAACCACTGAGAGAAATTTTTCAGTCGCCGTTCTTCGAGAGCAGCTGCTGTAATTTGTGGAATTTGTTTCTTGATATGATTATCATACAACCTATAAAAACCAAAGTTATTTACTGTAACATAAATGATAGAATAAGTGATATAAACACTTACAGTACAACTGATGTCATCTCTTCACAGTTGAGCAGAACATACGTATGAGCTCTATGATGTTCATCATCTGAAAGCCAGCGTTCAGAAACTCCACCAAAACCAAGCTCTGACTGGTTGAAAACAGATAATTGATTGTCGATTTCATCAATATTCCTCTCATTCCGTCCCATTCGGTTGTGTTTTGAAGGATACTCAGATTCAAAATAATGGGAGCAGAAAAAAGATATTTCCTCTTGCAAATAAGCTTCTGCAATAGATCCTTAAACAGATGCTTTGTTGCTAATTATTGTTAATTATTCCTAATTATTACTAATTATTGGTAATTAATACTAATTATTGGTAATTAATACTAATTATTGGTAATTAATACTAATTATTGGTAATTATTACTAATTATTCCTAATTAATACTAATTATTGGTAATTATTACTAATTATTCCTAATTAATACTAATTATTACTAATTATTGTTAATTATTCCTAATTATTACTAATTATTGTTAATTATTCCTAATTATTACTAATTATTGTTAATTATTCCTAATTAATACTAATTATTGGTAATTAATACTAATTATTGGTAATTAATACTAATTATTCCTAATTAATACTAATTATTCCTAATTAATACTAATTATTCCTAATTAATACTAATTATTCCTAATTAATACTAATTATTCCTAATTATTACTAATTATTGTTAATTATTCCTAATTATTACTAATTATCGTTAATTATTCCTAATTAATACTAATTATTGGTAATTAATTCTAATTATTGGTAATTAATACTAATTATTGGTAATTAATACTAATTATTGGTAATTAATACTAATTATTGGTAATTAATACTAATTATTCCTAATTATTCCTAATTATTGGTAATTATTACTAATTATTCCTAATTAATACTAATTATTCGTAATTATTCCTACTTATTGTTAATTATTCCTAATTATTACTAATTATTGTTAATTATTCCTAATTATTACTAATTATTGTTAATTATTCCTAATTATTACTAATTATTGGTAATTAATACTAATTATTGGTAATTAATACTAATTATTGGTAATTAATACTAATTATTGGTAATTAATACTAATTATTCCTAATTAATACTAATTATTCCTAATTAATACTAATTATTGGTAATTATTACTAATTATTCCTAATTAATACTAATTATTCCTAATTATTACTAATTATTGTTAATTATTCCTAATTATTACTAATTATTGTTAATTATTCCTAATTAATACTAATTATTGGTAATTAATACTAATTATTGGTAATTAATACTAATTATTGGTAATTAATACTAATTATTGGTAATTAAGACTAATTATTGGTAATTAATACTAATTATTTGTAATTAATACTAATTATTTGTAATTAATACTAATTATTTGTAATTAATACTAATTATTCCTAATTAATACTAATTATTGGTAATTAATACTAATTATTCCTAATTAATACTAATTATTCCTAATTATTCCTAATTATTACTAATTATTCCTAATTATTACTAATTATTCCTAATTATTCCTAATTATTACTAATTATTCCTAATTATTGTTAATTATTCCTAATTATTACTAATTATTGTTAATTATTCCTAATTATTACGAATTATTGGTAATTAATACTAATTATTACGAATTATTGGTAATTAATACTAATTATTGGTAATTAAGACTAATTATTGGTAATTAATACTAATTATTTGTAATTAATACTAATTATTTGTAATTAATACTAATTATTCCTAATTAATACTAATTATTCCTAATTAATACTAATTATTTGTAATTAATACTAATTATTCCTAATTATTCCTAATTATTGGTAATTATTCCTAATTAATACTAATTATTCCTAATTATTCCTAATTATTACTAATTATTCCTAATTATTCCTAATTATTACTAATTATTACTAATTATTGTTAATTATTCGTAATTATTGTTAATTATTCCTAATTATTACTAATTATTGTTAATTATTCCTAATTATTACGAATTATTGGTAATTAATACTAATTATTGGTAATTAATACTAATTATTGGTAATTAATACTAATTATAGGTAATTAATACTAATTATTGTTAATTATTGGTAATTATTACTAATTATTCTTAATTATTGATAATTATTAGTAATTAAATGAATAATTATCAATAATTAGAAATAATTACCAATAATTACAAATAATAACATTATTAATATATTTTATTATTAATATTAAAATAATATAATTTTCTAATTTATATACAGTTCTTTTTTCATCTGTGCGTTTTCTATCTCCACATACAAATAATACATGTGAAGACAGCAAACACACAGATGAAAAAAGAACTGTATATATATAAAAAATTATATTATTTTAATATTAATAATAAAATAAACTAATAATGTAATAATGTTCTTATTCTTAATTATTGGTATTTATTACTAGTTATTAATATTTATTCTTAATTACTAAAAATTATTACTAATTATTCCTAATTACCATATAAACAATACTTATAATTTAAATTTATTAAATAATAAAACAATGTGAACATAATTAAATTACAACTAATTAATAATAATAGAAACTAATAAGAAATTAAAAATAAATAAAAAATTAAAATGAAGATAAATACCTTGAAAATTGATCTGTTCTGATCGTTCTTCAAAACTTTAATATCAGCTCCGGAGAAAAAACTTAAACTGGAGAAAAACTCAACTCTAGAAATATAATTCTGAGAGAGAGAGAAGATAAGGAATGAGAATGAAATGAAAAAAACGGATGGGGGTATTTATAGGTTAGATTATTTGCGACGGGCCCATTTGCGACGGGATTCCCGTCGCAAATAGTATTATTTGCGACGGTACCCGTCGCAAATACCTTAGCCAACATTTATTACGGTCAACCGGTAAATAGTTATTTGCGACGGGTCCCGTCGCAAATAATCCCTGCCGACATAGTATTTGCGACGGGGGAATATTCCCGTCGCAAATACCTTTTACCGCCGCCGGTTATTTGCGACGGGAATATTTCCCCGTCGCAAATAAGTTTCCCGCGATTTGGCGCGCATCGCGGGAAAACTATTTGCGACGGGGAAAGCAATCCCGTCGCAAAAGCCTCCTTATTTGCGACGGGGAAATACCCCGGTCGCAAATAAGTTTTTAACATGACTATTTGCGACGGGAATAAATCCCGTCGCAAATAACCCGTCGCAATTGCTCATTTTTCCCGTAGTGTAAGTGATAAAAAATGGATTACACAGTTCAAGGAGACAGAAGGCCGCCTGTATGCATGAACACTATTTCCACTTTTTTGATAGATTAATGAAAGGGTAAAAGTATTGAATGACCATTATAGAAACATTATTATTATATATATATATAATTTATATTAATAAAATACATATTAACTCTCATTGCAACTGAAAATGAAAAACATTTCACATCGTAACGTGGATGTGGTAGTCCACACATATGCACGTGGTATATTATTGTTTTCCAATGGATTGGAAGGTAAAAATGTATATGTGATAATATATTTAACCAAAAAAATTTTGGTTATAAATTCAAAATATATTCATTAACGTTATCCTTAATACCTTACTTTTAAATAATAAGCAAAAAATGATTCAAATCAACTTTTTGAGGTGGTGGTCCTCTATACACACATGCAACACAATCATATCCCCCAGAAAATGGAAAGTAAGAAGGTATAAGTGATATAATAATTATATAAGTATAATAATTTCATAAATGTTTTATAAATATGTTAAATCCATCCTTATATCCAAAAATTAAAGGTGGTGCTGGAGAAAAAATTACATCAATATGCGAGTTTGTAGTCCTTCATACACATGATCGACAGTTTTGTTTCCCATTTGGTGGAAATAGATATGGATATAGGTTATTGCATTAAAATAATAAAATTTAAGTATATATGGGATATTGTTTTATTATATTATCTTATTCTAATATTATTTGAAGAATGTGGAAGGAGAAAAAACACAAATACACACATTTAAGAATTTTCCCTCGTATTCAGATATCCTCTCTAAGATTACATATAAAGCCTTGTTAGGATGGATTAATAATCCAAATAAGAACTATATAATTTTTTGGAGGTAATTAATGATGATATACTCTTAGTACATTCCTTAACAAAATTGTTTTTGAAGTTTGAATAGGAAAATAAAGGAGGTGGCATTTTATAAGTGGGGGAGAGGACCCAAAAATTGTTTTTGAAAAGATAATGTGATACCCATAGTTCAATCATTAAAAGACTAAAAAATGGATAATTTATTAACATTATAGTTTATAATTTCTCAATATGTTTATAAAATATTTTTTGGACAAGATTTAGGTTATTTTTAATGCTAATCCTCTTAGTTTAACTTTTGGTAATACCATTTCACCTTAAAAGTGGCAACTATGTTTTTTACTATTTTCACAATTTTTTTGGTAAAAAATTAAGTTTAAATTATTAGATAATATAAATTATTCTAATTAATAATATTTATTCCGTTTTTTAAAATTCAATTCGTTTAATTTCTATAATAAAATTTAAAATTAATCTCTTATACGCGTCGAAAAAATAGGTTTCCCAAAGAAAAATTCAAAAGATCGAAATGTTTTTATATCCTAATTAAATATAAAATCAATTAAAATGACCTAATGTAATTAAATTTTAAAATTATATAAGTAATTTTCCTTTAAATAAAATTTAAAAAATAATTAACCTTGTAAATGAAAAGACAGTTTTCAATAAAATTCATTATTTTTTACTATTATTAATAAAAAACCCAATAAAACAAATACCAAAAATTCACCCAAGGATAATTTTTAAATAAAAATCTAAAAATAGATTTTATTAAATTATTGTCTCTAAAATATTTTATAAATAAATTTATATTATATTCAAAAATAATATCTAAACATTTTTTTAAGAAATATTGTTTTTCAGAAAATATTTTTTTCCTTTCTACTACTGTATATTATTTTTTTAATAAATAGAATACCATTTAATTTATTTTCAATATTTTTAAACCTTGTAAGTTTTATAATTTATTTATTCCAATTAAGACCCTCTAACATTATTTTTTTGTAATAATGGTCTTGTTTTAAATAATAATATTTTAAAAGAGTATCTTATTTCGTTTGAATCCAGTGTTGTGTGCATCACAAGCTATTAAAGAGATTGAATATATTTAAAAATAAAAATATATTAAAGTTTCTGGGTTTAATATTATTTTCTAATATTTATGTTTCATTTCATATGTGTTATCCATTATTATGTTCTTTTTTCAAATCCCTTGGTTTTACATTTAGTATGATATTCATAATTACTAAACTAATCTGTAAAAATATATTAACCATTAAATGATACCAACTATATACACCCTAGATAAACATTTTATTATTATTTTTTATGTTAGATATTTAAAAATTCCATCACACATAATAATATCACAATCCCAAGAAAAGATGGTTTATTGTATTTGAAGACTAGATATATAACTAACTTATTTTAATGTATATGTGAAACTTTCTCTAAAATTCACCCACATTAAACACTTTAAAGACTTATCATAAGTTACTCTTTTCTTTATAACATAGGGGAATGAAAATATTATAATTTGGAGAGCTCATATGCTCAGTAAGTGTAAACATATGGGATAATGATCAAATTTCATTAATGAACATAAGATGAGAATATGGGTATAACAAAGATATATAAGAAACGTATAGCCACAAAATCATAGATCATAAGTCATGGAATACAGATTGGAATAACATAATTCGTGAATAAAAGGCATGTCAAAACGTGAGTCAATAAACATAATATTTGTTATTATAACATAAAAATGAGATTAAGTATAACACTATTACATTTTTAAAATATGTAATAAACAATAGTATAGGGAAAAATTACTTTCATGAACTACATAATTAGTGACCCTACTTATGATAATATAAAATTTTGTTATGAGTAATTATCTCATGATATATAAATTCCTAGACAATTAATTGTATGATGATATAGATTCCAAATTTTCATTACCAAAACTTATAAATTCCACTTTAAAATCATTCACTTTTCACATCATTAAAACCCATGGAAATAAAATGTTTTTAATAAAATTTTCAAATGAAATTCATTCACATTTTATATCATTATGAACACATTGATAGAAAATTATTATCACATAAATTAATAAGATAATAAATTAATGGAATAAATTACAATAATGACAAGATAAACTGATGGAAAATGAATGGGTATTCAATGAAATTTAGTAACATTGTTGGAAAATAGTATTCAATTAAGATAATAAAGAATATGATTCCTAAAACATATAGAGAAATTAAATACATTTAACTAAATAGTTCCCATAAGAAATCAATATATATAATCTAGTTGAACACCTATTAATTGGACGAAGGAAATTTAGAGCCTATATTGAGGAAAATAAATGGAAGATAACTCGCATTAATACACAATGGATCATTATGAAAGAAAAAGGCAGTGATGGATCATACAACTAAAAGGAGGAAAAATTAGGTAATATATTTATAGATATAATGTTTATGGTATAATTTTAATACTTTAATCAATAAAATATATGTTATGTAAAATAAAAAATGAATTATTAGAAGAATTATTTGTAGAGTTTTTATAAAAATTACCTTGGAAATAAGAAATATCATTGATATTTTTAAAAAAATTGAAAAGAGATCCTAAATAATTCTAGGAGAAAATTAATTTCTTTTATAAAACATAAATATTTATATATAATGTTATATATAAAATGAAAAAGGCAGTGAAAATATTTGTTCACATTGAATAAGTGTAAATATAGATTTCAATAGACAGTTATAAAAACATGACGTTATAGGCCACATTAAAATTTATTTTAAAAATAAAGAGCAAAAAACATTAAAAACAGTTATATTTCAAAAAAAACATCAATAATATATCAATTAAAATACATAAGGGTTGTAAAAATAAATTTGGACCAGAATATGAACCATTTAATTTTAAAGGATGGAAACATTTTTTTAATTTATAGAATTATTTATTTGGAAAATCCACATTCTAAAAAGAGTAAAAAAAATCCTTTTGAAAATTCGTGAGGGAAAATGTAGAGGTATCATGAGATAAAACATAATTAGGTTTCCAACTAGAAAGGAAAAACACTAGTCGGATTGAAAAATATGGGCAAATAGGGAAATAATCCTTAAAGAGGAAGAGAATTAATCTCAACATTGAGATACTTTTGGAAATGAAATTTTATTGGGGGAAAATATATGAATTAAAATTTAATTTACCATTATATAAGAAGATAATTTTCCAGGAAACTATCTATTATGTTGGAAGAAACCAATCATGGAGGAAATAAGATCAAGAGGAATAGTTATAACTTAATACATAGAGTTTAGTTAACAAAAAAAACTATTAGTACTTTTGTTTCATTTAAATAAAAATATATTTAAATATAATACATTATATGGATTTTACAATCCCATTAATTTTCATAATATGGTCAAATACATTCATTACACAATTTATACACCATTATAAAAACATGGTGTATAATAGCAAGTTTGTCGAAAGTAGAAAAAATACGAAATAAGAAATACCAACTTTAATTCCTAACCTCAAAAAAATCACTTGAATATCCTATAAAAAAATATGAATCATATAATTTATGAACATATTCATATCTATAACCTTTTATTAATATTATTTATATTTATTCTGTAAATGCATATTAGTTATTTATTATATATTTTCAATATCAGATGTGAGTAATCTCCATCATTTTGAACTAGTTTCACAATATTGATTTTTTTATTCATTATTATTGAATATATATTCATTTTATTGAATCAAATATATATAATTAGTGATTTATAAATATTTATAATTCACTAATTTTATTTTATGGCACTTTTGGTTATAGTTCATGTAGATGAATTTAGAAACAAATATTTTGTAGTTATTATTTACAAACAGATGGTGATATCATAATTAATGTGTATAATATTAATTTTTTTCCATTAAAAAAGAAAATAAAATAATCATTTACTTATTTATATAATATATTATCGAAATTTAAGTTCTCATCGGAATCCATGATATTATTTTATATCATCCTTTAAGTTGATGGTTATAATGACCAAAATATGAAAATACCATAATTAATGGATGATTATGATTATGACTGAGTTTTATTTTGGAATGATATAATTTTTAAAGAATAAAAATAATATAATTTATTTTTTTAAGGTTGTCAATTTAATATACCTTTTACGAAGATAGGTCTTGAAATTTATAGTAATGATTGATTTTTTATAGTGAATGGGTTAAATTTTTATCCAAGGATTGTAAAAGAATTTTAATGCTTAGAGATCCAAAAAGTGGGGTTTTTGACTTGGAATGAGGTTTATACATGATAAATAGTGCTCAAAGAATAATAACAAGTTATTTGTGGTGGTTGGGGCTATATCCTCTGTTTACTAGGTAGCTGGTGAGAGGCCATCGACTCACCAATGTCTATATGAGTAGTACATACAACCCTAAAAGTTACACTAGATAGCTTATGGGCTCCTTAGATGGGGATACTAAACTCCCCCATAAATGTTTTTAATAGGGTGGAATCCCAATTCCTCTTTCATTTGTTTTCGAGAACCAGATATAACCCTCTTTCCATTAACCTTAATCACCTTATTTTTTGTGTTTATTTTGATGTGTTGTTGGGAGGATCGAGTTACTTCTCACATTCTGTTGATATATTCATTCATACTCCTCATATATTCATCATTTTTTCTTTTTTTTGATGGTTTTTTAATTCTTGTTCAACTAAATCATGTTGTAATTATACATTATCGATGGGGATTTTATTTAGCCTAGCTATTAGATATCCTGAGATGATGTCTAGGTGTATCTTTTCATCTATTTATCAATTGGATTCATAATATTAACTTTTAAGGGTATTATATTTAAATAATATAAGTTTCCAATTGATTTGAAAGTGATTATGTAATATCCCTCTATTACTCATTAGATTGATAAGGCATAAAGATATTACATGGGCTTAAGAGACATCCCCAAGATTCCCAATGCTAATAATAAATTCCAAGGGATTCATTATCATATGGGGATGATTTTCCTTTTGAAAACAAAAAAAAACAACCTAACATTCCATAATTTAATAACCACTACATGATTCATGATAAAAATGTAAAATAACTCAATGTAATACCATTTATATCAAAACCAAAGTACAACTAATTACCACATCAGAAGTCGACACATCAAAAAAGTACAGAGTGGGAGAACTAATATCAAAGTACAAATTGAAAGATATGACCAAAAAAATCAAAATACTAAAAAGGGGTATCTCTATAAATCCAAACATCCTCCATGCTAAAATCCCAAAAAATATCCCATGTATCATGAAGCGCCACTTATGTGTGTTTCTTTACCTTTACCTATATCTTGTTAGACAATATCTATAAAAGAACCATAGTTCTAATGAAGGGGTGAGTATTGAAACTTAGTAGGCTTTCCCCAAATTATTTCTATACTCATGTCACCAGGATAAAACATTTTCGAACATCTATATAAAGGATTTTATATTAAATAATTGTAATAGCTTATATTTGAATATAAGAAAAGTACCTTGGAAAAACATTTTTGTAAAAAACACCATATTCCATGGAAAGAAACAAGAAAAATTCATTCCAACCATTTCATGAATTTAATTCAAATTACCCATTCCATATCACATAATAGAATACACCCATACACACAACCAAACAAATAACCCACTCTTTTGATGTGGGTACATTCACGAACATTATCAATACAATTCCATCCATTATTAACCATTAATACAAGACAATTACAATTCAACATTTTACAAAGCAATAAAATTACTTCAATAATTTATCACTCTTATTGAAAACCACAACAACAAATAATTTCAATAAAACCAACCTTTTCTGGAAAATACATTTCCATTAACCATTCTAATAAAACAAACATTTTTTTTGAAAAAAAATGTCCATAAAACTATTAAAATAAAACCAAATTTTTTATTCAAAACCATTTTAAATCATAGAAACCAAATAACCATTTTAAAATCATCATTTTAAAATCAATTTACCATTTCCACTTTCCACCAAAACAACAAATTTCTATAATTCAATAAAACATAAGACAATGGGGGTTCTACCGATTATTGCACAAAAATCCCCCAATAATTTTGAAATTAAGACTTCTAGTTCTATAATGAGGAGTTTAGAGTGAAGCCAAATAACTTATAAATTATGATGAAAATGAAGAATGACATGAAAACGACCATAATAACGGGTTTGAATTTCTATAAAACCACCTTATATCTCTTCCCCTATCATAAAAAAATCCAAATAAAACCATTATTGGAATAAAAAAAAAGTAGATATATCTACAACATGCTAGATCTAAGAAACCTAGAGTGATATAGGGAATTATATCTAATAAAAACCACTAAAACTATGACAAAAGGATACTTATAAAGGGAATAAACCATCTATGGACTGAGAAACACCTCTGGATCACTTCCAATGGATGGGGTAGGGTTCCACAGACTTTGGGGGGGGATTAAATATTGAGTTATAGATGAAATAGAACAAAAAATAGGGGTTACAAAATAATCATGATCCAAATATAATTTATTAGGATCTTGTTTTTAATTTCTTCATGGTATGTCACACGATTCGGAAAACTGTGTGCTATCTATGCATTAGCACCTTCCTCAAGATAGCCTTCGCATGGTTGGCCAACATGGTTAGAAAAACTATGCGCCCACCAGGAAAAATCCAACTTCCAAACATTTCATGGTTTCTCTTAAGTAACAACATGGTTTTCTCATTCCTTTTAGCCTTTGTCTCACTATGTTTGGTTTCTTGTAGGAGTTACACGGTTTCCACAAACCGTGTACTAGTAGAAAATACCCAAAAACAATACAAAATGTTTCCAAACACTACATTAATTCACCCAAACACATCATATACTTCAAATACTTAAATTATGTGTTACATACTTGATACCATGGGTGCTAAAATTCTCCCCAACATTGGCCTTTCCAACCCTGAAAAGTATAAAACCAATGGTGTACCAAAAGAGTTCTATAAATTGGTCAACTATTAACTTTTATTGTTACTAAGTCTCATAATGTATCTGACCATGTTGCTGAAAAACCCATACAAGACCAATTATTTTTACATGAAAGATATTCTCTTACCTATCAAAAATTTGGAAAAGTACATGCACCAATGAAGCATCCAACTCTACGTCAACCCTATCTCATCGAATAACATGGTTAGGATCAGGCTGATACTTTTTCAAATCAAATGCATGAAACACATTATGCACATCACTAAACCATGGTGATAATACCAACTAATATGCCACAACACCAAACCATTCATGTATCTCAAAAGGGCTATGTATCAAGGAGATAACTTGACGTCCTTCCCAAAAAGAAAATTACCAATCCTAGGAGAGATCTTCAAAAACACATGACCACTAATGTCAAATGAAAAAACATCATCAACAATGATCCAAATAAGATTTATAATGACCTTGAGTCATATATATCCATTTATTGATCAATTTAATCTTCTCTATTGTCTCTTGGATAAGGGTCAACCCAACTAGTAAAGTCTTACCTGTTTCCACCAAATAATGTGGAAAGAGATAAGGACGCCCATCTAATTCATAAAAAGGACCCATAAGTGTCAAGGATTGATAACTTTTGTCATATTATAACTCTATTAATGGTATGTGATCCTCCCATGAGCCTCCAAAATCTATTAAGAAATCCTTAAAATGTCTTCTAATGTTTGTATCATCCTTTTGGATTACCCATCCATCAATGGATGATATAGAGTACTCATAGTCAACTAAGCCCCAAGGGATTTTTTTTATGTATTTCCATAAAATAGACATAAAACTCATACCTCTATAAGAAACTATTGAAACTAGTATGTGATTCCTCTTTACCTCTTCTCAGATATATACATGTAACAAGCCCTCCACTATTTGGGAGTCAAAAATATGGATGAAATGGGTTGACTTTGTGAGATAATACATTATCACCCATATGGTATCACATTATTGAACCATTCTTTGGAGGCCTGTTAAAAAGTCCATTCCCATCTACTATAATTTCCAAATAGTAATATGTACAGAATTCAAAATACCTATTGGTTGTTGATGTTCTCCATTATCCGGACGACAAGTTAAACATCTTAAACTGAAATCATGCACCTTCATTTGCATACCAAACCACAAAAAATGTTCTTTCAATGACTTGTTCATATTTTTTATTCTCGGATGAATATCTGATCTCGAATGGTGGAAATCATGGAAAAAAATTCCTGAAAATACATATATACGGCCTTCTAATTTAGAATCCACAATACTAAACACTCATCTAACTTCCATCCCTCAATGATCTACCCACCATTTAGTTTTTTCCTCATATCAACAGAGTGGGAATCAGATTTCTATGACACATTAACTATCTCAACCATACTAGGAATTAACAAAATAGGAATGTGAACTGAAACATCACCTCAGTATTCACATTCCAAGTGCATATCGACTATGAAAAACCTCAACTACCACATATCTAAAGCATCTTCTTCTAACCGATAATATAATTTTCTTTTTAATTCATCATCCACCACATTTCCATTAACTAATGTATACATTAATTTGATGTTGAACATTTAGAGATACTCCCTCCATATCCATTGTCTTAGGATCAAATCCCTTTGTGAGAAAATATGTTTCAATCTCTTAAGATTCATAAACACAATAAATTTATCAACAAAGAGGTAATAACACCATGTCTTTCAAGAATGGACTACATGAGTAAACTCCAAATCATGTGTTGGGTTGTTATTTTAAGGTAAACAAAAATGTCTTGAACTATAAGTTACTACATGATCTCACTCCATTAGAACTCATCCCAACTCTGATCCCAAAGCATCACAATACCCCACATAACCCTTTCCCGATTTTGGAAAAATCAAGATTTCTGTTTATGTAAGGCAAACATTAATATCCTGAGAATATTTTTAACATTAGAAGTTCCATTGTAATTTAAGATTATTCCTTATTAATTATATCATAGGTGAGGCCAATAATGAACACATCAACATTAATAACCAGGTAGACCATGGAAACTATTTATCTCCAAGAAATGCTTTGGTGGTAGCCAAGTGATAACAACACATATCTTTTCTAGATCCATATAAATAGTTACTACATAGATTACATGGAAATGGGAACATACCTATTGTATCCAAAAAATCACACTTCGTTAATTTTACATACATACAATGATCCCAAAAAAATTTCAACACTATCTCCAAGTGTTTCTCATGCTCATCCCCTATCATTGAATACACCCATATGTCATCTAAAAATAGTTCCACAAAAGAATCCAAATATCTCTAAAATACCTAATTCTTCAATTATATAAATACTACTGGAGATTCTTAACATCTAATGGAATTACCAATATTCATAATCACCAAATCGACTCCTAAAAGTAGTTTTTAGACTATCATGCTTCCAAACCACCAATTGGTGACATCTATTGTGAATGTTTATCTTAGAGAAATTATGAGATCCCCTAAATTGATCAAATAGATCCTAAACATGTGGGTATGGGTATTAATTAATTATCATAACTTTATTAATCTTATGATAATAGACACACAACATAAGTGTTACATCCACCCTTTTAAAAAACAAAATTGGTGCTGGCTATATGTACATGATAGGATAAATGAACACTTTGTGTTCAATATATTATAGATACACTTTCAGTTACTATAATTCATTTAGTGTCATATGGAAAGATATAAGGGAAATAGTACTCATCCCCAATAGGAGATCAGTCATAAAATTAACTTATATTTTTTGCAAAAACACTAAGAAAGTTTTAGGTAAAGCAACCTAAAACTAATAAAAAACAGTTAGAAAACTATTATTCAAGATATCATCCATTGATGCCAAAGTCGATGGTAGAAACTAATTTGAGATAATTCCATTTACTAGTCCCAACTAACCTATTTCACTAGCCTTTATATAATTTCCTCATCAAAAGAGATGTTTGATTCCATCTTCAGTTGTAAAACTGACCCCTTATGTATACTAATTGACATGAGCCTTGAATGTTGTCAAACAATACATACCTAGATTGATGTCATATACATCCATTTCTAGCAAAGATAAATATCATATCATCTTGGATCCGTTAAAATTTATAGAATATGATCTACACATAAAGGCTCGACATTCTCGTTAACCAAGAGGAGCCGATAGTGAATCCACTTACAACGAGATTTATGGTTAAAAAAATTAACAACACAAAAGAGCCCGAAAAACTAAGTTGAATCCCCCAAAGTGTCCTATATATTTTCTCCTATCATAAAAAAAGCCAAATATATCCATTATTTTCATAAAATAACATATATCTATTCTCAGTGGACTAGATCTAAGAAACTAAGAGAGAGGTTAGTAGATCTAAGAAAAACCACAAAAAACTACAACAAAAGGAGACTTACCAAAGAAATCAGCATTCAACACACTATGAAACACCTTTGAATTTCTTCCAATACAATTGGAAAGGGTAATTTAGCCATTTAGAGGGAGAAATATGGAGTTAGGGTAAACTTGGAGAAAAAGGGGTTAAAACATGATCCCAACCTAGATCCACTATTATGATATTATTTTTAAACCATGCAGAATTAGTCACATAGTCAGGTAAACCATGCACTAACCATGTGCTAGACTATTCCTCAAGAGAGACCTTGTAGTGTTAGTCCACATGGTTAGAATAACCGTTATCCAACCATGAAATACCCCACTATCCCCCTTTTCCTGGTTTTTCATAAGTTGTCATTGGGCTTGGAAAAAAAGTGTGCCTAATCATGCGCATTCCTCTTAGTCTCTATCTAACTATACACAATTTCCACAAACTATTATCATACCATTAACCTATAGAAAAGTATTAAAAACATTCCAAAAGGTTTCCAACCCCCCCTAAAATTTACCCAAAAACATTATATACATAAAAAAAATAAATTAAGGGTTACTTCCTTCAATCTAGGGTCATACAACTTGATTGGCGGGGGATCCATGTTTAGGAACATGGGTGTGTGATAGACTATTACAGTGATATTAGTTGTGATTATGATTCACTTAGGGAACATGGTTAATCTTTATTGAGTATTAAAAATTTTAATAAAGTTTTATAAATAAATATATTTGATAAAATTAATTGTTTTAGAGATTCTTGGTGTGAGTTAGGAACTCAATTGGCGATGTGATATGGGATTGGTCATGGTTTAACCTTTAAGGACATGGAAGGTTTATGGAGGACATTGTAAATAAATAGGAATGAGATATAATTAAGGTAGGTGGTCTCGTATACTCTGCCTATAGAATTTCTGATTCTAATTATGTGGTATGTGCTATGTGAGGATTTCCACTTGATGACCCAATATTTTATAAAGACAATATGTTTTTTTAAATGAATTTTCCACTTTTAAAAGAAAAAAATTAACAAATTTAATATTACATGGGTTGAATGATGGGTCAAGGGTAATGAATACCAAATGAAATTAATCTCAACTATCGACGATCAAGACGATGATAATTTATTTAGTTTTCCTTTAGACTAGAACCCCTAAGGATTGGTCTGTGATTTAAATTAGAATGGGGATGATGTTCTTTTTCTACATGTGAACCTTAAAAACTAATAATAGGAGGTGTTATTTGATATAAAATGTGTAGCATAAGTGGGAATAATAATAACCTAATGGATACATTAGATCTAATGTGACCAATGAAGCCAATGGGTAATAAATATTCCCCTTGAGATGTTTTTCTCTTAGGTGATTATACTGTATAAAAAATAGACATGGGATAGGTGAAAAGACTTAACTATTGAGAACATGATGACTAAGATAGGCCATGTTATATTTCTTAATGTATTTCTAATTTTACATATTCCTATTATCTGGAGTGGTTACACATTCTTGAAAATTATGTGAGAACACTTCTCTAGGGAATAAGGTGTTGACCCAATACATTAGTTGATACTAAGTATCCTAATATAGTTTCATCTAATGTACATTGACTCCAAGGGTCTATATTATTTCCCAGTTGACATTTTGAAATTTATTGGTCCTGTGAATTTGGTTAGTGATGGTTGAAAGGGTCGACCTAAAACCCAAACTGATATGTAAGATCAGTGGGGTTGAGATGCTTGTAACAGGTGTTCACTATCAACCACCCTTGTTATGTTTTATTTTATTAATGATGGATGACATGTTATTTCTACATGGGATTCAATTGTTTATCCCAAAACTGATGTGATTTTTTTGGGATTCTTAGGAACCACCCATTGAGATGTTTGAGACCCTATGAGGTCTAGTTTGATTAATATGCACTCTCATGATATATTGGGATGATATATCTTGTTTTTTGAGAGCCTAATGTTATGATTTATGTCATATTTGATTCAATTTTGTGGAATCTAGGACCCATCATTAGAGAATTGGTGGTGGATGTGTATACGAATGCTTCAGATGCCAAAGATTCATTTGATCTGGTGAGATCATTAAAAATTCATGGGGTTATTGTGATTTTAATGGTATTACCATTAGAACATTATGAATTTCTATGACTCCTAGGATTTTATTGGTGGTATGAGGTGCTGGGTGGGGATATATACCCATGAAAAGTTGTTGTGAATTCAGACTATGAATTTATTTTCCTCTATATAAATGCCTAAGATACACCCTAGGATTAGGTGAGAACACTAGTGGTGGTTTAGTTGTAGATATTTGAGATATTGGATTCCTAGGAGATTGGCCATAGGATCCTGTTGGGTATTCTATTTAATTGACTAGGATTTTCTGAAATCAGACATGGAAAGATATATGGGATTTAATAAGGCCTGCCCCCACCAAGGAATTAATTATCGGCATATGATTTTAATTTATAGGTATTACCATGGAGTTCATACTGAGTTATTAAGGATGAGGGATTCCATGTGATATATCATGGTATTTTATTCATCATGGTTAATGAATGAGCATGGTATCCCAAATGAGTGGAAAGTAGATACATTGAGGTGACGCTCATGCATAGTAATATATGGTTCTTGTGGAAGTAGTTATGGTAATTTGGGGAGATATACATGAGGATCAAAGATCATTATTGTGATTATTCTAGGTTATTTTTGTATTCCATTAGGTAATTTGTGACACTATAGTTATCACTCTGATTTTTTAATGCTTAGAGAAATTATGAAATCATGCCAAATAAAGTATTATGGAAGTTTATTTGTTTTACATTCTATAGATTAATTATTTTTATATATGTGAATGAAACATGAACATATCCCAATATATTACAGTCATTATGAGACCACCATGGTGGAACCCTATTAAAAATGGTACCCCAAACCTACTCAAGAGTCTATTATACTTCGGTATCTAAGTAGTTCTCACATGGTTATTGGAGTTATAGGTATGGATGAGGCCCATGATTCTAATTAACATGGATGAGTATGAAAAATTGGATAAAATCTAGTGATTGGGATGAGGTATGTATCATATATATAGAATATTAGTGTTTCTTTTATTATTCTATTTATCTTTTTATATATGACCGACTTAGTGGGAGGCCTGTGTCGATGTTCTGTATTCTAATCATGCCCATTCAACCTATATGTTTAATTTTATTTAATTACATGAAAATCAGTTTATTTAATATTATATTTACTATGATGTGTATGTTTTTTAGTTATTTATTGTTATTTATTACTCTGATATAGGGGCTATAACCTCTCTATGGTTTCTCCTATAACCCCCAGTTCTATTAGAAATCCTTTGGTATTTAGGGAGTTGTGGGTGGGGACACATGACCATCTAGAATGGTTAATTTTTTGAGTGATCGATGAAGTGAAATTATAGTGAACCATATTTTATGATAGTTTAATAAATAAGAAATAAAGTAGGTGAAAAACCAGATACATTACTTTGTTTAGGCTTTAGTCAACACAAATCACAAATAACATTTTCAATTTTAAATGCATGAGAATGAAATAAGGTGAATTATAATTTATCTCTTAATTAAAAATACAATATAATATATTTTAAATTTATTCTTTAATTTATCCCTATATCTAGTGAAGAGAGATGGTGGGTTAAAATCACAATCATTTCTTTTTGGAGGTGGCAGTTCACACAGAGAAAGAATACCAATTTTTTTTGTTAATTGAAAATAGAAATGGTTTTTAGGAGTTATTACCTAGGAAAAATATCCTTATGAATAAAAATAATAATGATGTAATTATACATGAATTAGAAAATGAAATTTGTAATGTATGAATGAAAATAAAATAATTGAGGGAAAAAGTACTCATGTTGAGGACATGTGCTCTCCCTCAAAAGAATCCTTGGAAATAGAGGTCTTAGGACATTACCATATGAGTAGAGGCTCATAGATATGAAAGGGGTCTATAGAAGAATTAAAATTGGAATATTTTCAATAGAAATCCAAATTTTTAGGGTTTTCTTGATTGGGGTGGAGGGAGGGCCGTTTTATATGTGGTTAGAATGAAATTTGGAAAATATTTCAACATAATATAAAGAGATCACACAATAAAAATTTCAAGAAGATGCCAAAATAAAAAATAATCAATAATGGGATGATATAGTGTAAATCATACCTTACCATTCCATTGAATATATGTTTAAAATTTGTTTTATATTATTTACTCTTATAATTTTTATTTTTACCATTTTTTGTTTTACCATGGTAATAAAATTTTACAAAAGTAATTTAATTCTAATTAGTATAACTAAAATATCCATTATTATATAATTTTATGTACTCATTTAAAATATAATATCTATTTTTAAAGATAAAATTTATATGTGTAAGAAAATTTAATTTTGACATTAGCAAATGTAATGTGTACAATCATATTTTTTGAAAATGTGTATTCTTAATCATTAAATTTACATGTAAAATTAAATTATAAATGTCTATGGTTTTCATGAAAAAATTATTTTTATTACAAGTGAATAAAATTATTTAGATTTTAATTCAATGAAAATCCAAATTTTTACCAAAATAATATATAATAAAAATAAAATACCAAAATAGTTTTTATTATAAAATATTATGTATGTTCGTAAAATGTTAAACATTGGTTTTCTAAATTCATAATAGTATTTGATAATTTATTTTTTAACGTCTCATTTACATAAAAGATCAATTACGAGGTTAAATAAACTTCTTGGTCATTCTTATACAATGGTAAAATTATAAAAGTTATAGTTCTTAAAAAAACAAAAAGCCTATTATTTTTAAAATATATTAAAAACATTGTAAGATAATATTTGCATGTTTAGTCCATAAATGAAGTACATTTTTTCAACATGATAATCTAATATTTATTAAATTATATTTCAAATTAAAATACAATATATAATGAAAATGTTATTTCAAAAAAATTACATTTTTAAACATCATGTTTTTTTAATATTACATTATATATATTTATAAATAATTTAAATTTGAAATATTGTTTTTTTAAATTTAATATTTCCCATTGTAATAAAATTTTAACAATAGTCTATTTAATTTATTATTATATAGTACAAAACCATTTTGAAATTTTTCTTCAAAAGATATATTTTTTATGAATTTGGAGAAAGATGTTCCTTATTATAATTACATGATTTCAACTCATTTAGAGAATAATATTCTCAGGTATATATGGATAAAGACAATAAAATTAAGTTTTGATATATTAGAAAACATTTTAAAGGAAACTCAAAAGTGAAGAATGTGAAGAGAGAAATTTGGTGATTATGATATGAAGATATCAAGATGAATGATGATGAAATATTGGAAGAATTATTCATTATAATATATAAATGTTTTAGCACCATCGGGGTTTTTAGTGGAAGTTATATAATTATATTGTTTTATATAGATGCTAAAAATCATTCTTGAAAAATTTGATACAATGTTTTTAGAACTTGAAGAGCATGATCCTAGTATTGATCTATTGGATTATTTATATGTCATTATTGTTTCACATCAAATGATTAAATTAAGTAACTTTAAGAAAAACAATATGGTAGATAGGTACATTTTTTTAAAATCATTTATGTAAGAGATGTGTTGTGAATAATTTGAATAAGATCTGGAAGTTTCAATTGATAAAGAACATTCAAAAATAATATCTTATATTAATATTCCATTCATTTCAAAAAATTTAGGAATTTGAAATTCAATGTTTTGATGGAATCTTACTCTTAAATGTTTTGAGTGCGGAGCAATTGGATGTTTTACTTCTAACTATCCAACATTGAAAGAAGGTAATGAAAAAAAAATGAAGATAACAATAATAACCAAGATGTTCCTCGAAGAAGAATGTTTAAGACTAATATTCAGTGGGGAAATGTAAAAATTTCTCAAAATTCAAAAATAGAATATTCTAATATATATATATATATATATATATATATATATAGTGATATTTATAAGTATTATAATGAAGTATAGACTTTCATTGAAGTTGGTGAAAGGATGAAAATTATAATAGTAAATAAAGAATAATTCACAAGGGATGAGTGCAGTTGTAACACCCCAAGATTTTTAAGAAATAAATGAAATGAATGAAACTTTGTATTAAGTAGATATTTATAACTTTCCTTTAAACATAATTTTTCATCTTCTATGTTTTAAATTTTGAAAAACAATCATCTACAATTGTGTTCTATAGGTTATTTAGAGTCTGATGGAACCAACTTATATTTTGGTGAGTAGTAACATACCCTTATGAATAGTAATATAAACCTGATAAATAGTAAATTGTATTTTTATTTTATTTTTTTGATGGCTTTAAGATAATGAAATCTTGTTTAATTTTTCCATGTGATATAAAAGCAGTTATAGAATTTAAATTGTTAATTATTGATTTTTGTATGATTTTATTTAAAAATTAAATTAATAATATTTAGAAAATTATTTTCAAAAAATGGATTTCATTTTTTAATTCTCCCCATCGAAAAATGGTTAGGGTGATGTTTCGGTATTTTTTGAAACAGTTGATTTTTCAGTGAATAGTAAAAATATAGTTTTGAGTTTTGGTGTGTTAATGACATCATTAATGATGTAATAATGATGTAATAAATCTGGTAGACTTGTGTACAGTAAAATATGATGTAAGGTGTCCCATGTGGCTAATACCATTTTCAAATACCGAGGGTAAGCCCATGGTTTTGCAAATACCACTAATGAGGTGTCCCTTATAAATTATTGAAATATTCCCCCTCTTTCGCTGTAAATACCAACACATTCCTTCATTAAATTAATTCCCAATTCCACCTGATCCTAGATATGGCCTATTTACCTTCCTAGTAGTCTTAAAAATGTTTCTTCAATCCTCCAAGGTCCCAAGCATCATGTTCAAGGAGTTTCTCTACAATGTAAGAAAATTCTCAATTTCCTTCCTTTTCCATTCTTGTTTTTTTATGTGGTTTAACTTTCAAGTTTTCTTACCATGTTTTAATTTCCATCTTATTATTGATATATTATTTATTATGATTCATTTATGGATGGGTTACCCTTGTCCCATATCTCTTTAATATTTTCTAAAACCATGTTTCATAGTCGTTAGGCTGCCGGATTTTTGTAAGGGATTTCTCAATTATTCTTTTATTTTGAGTTCCTTTATTTTCTTATTATTTTCTCATCTAATCTTACCCAAGAGGAATGAAAGCTCCATAAATCATGTATATTCTCAATGTTATCATATTAATGGAAAATTCATTATCATTATTCTTCTCTTCTCCCACTTTGTCAAGGAAAAAAAATATTGTCCGTGATGTGTCGAATTACCGACATCGTGGACGATGTGATTTCAATTTTCATTAATTATTTAAAGTATGGTCATGAAACCAATTTTAGGGTTGATCCAGGTTTTAATATATGTATTATGTCTTATACATGGTTCCAGAAATATTTTGTATTCATGGTTTTAATTTATAAGACAATATGAGGTTGTTATTATCAAAGAACCACTAAAATGATCTAAATGAACATCATTAATGTTTTATCTTATGAATAATCCTCATATAAAACAAAAAATGACAAATGGTAAAATTTATGATACTAGAAATATTTAAATACTTTTCCATTCCAATTCTGTAGTTTCACTTCCAGTCGAAAATAATATCCATCATGAACCAATCATGGAAATCATGTAAAGAAACACACCCAAAACAATGCAAGGAAAAAATAATAACAATTAAACGGTGAAATTATGTAATAAAATGATCATATAATTTATTATAAATATTTATATGTTTTTATAAGATATTTATGAAACTCTCTTAACCATTATACAGAATGTTTAAATAATCTTGAAGAAAGACAAACCCGAGGTAAGGCCTAATATCCATTTTTGGGATAACCTTCTTCTTCATTCATTATATGGTATTATTATTTTTGTTGTGATGAAATTTGAATATATTATGTTTCACTATGTGTATTTATAGTGTATAAAAAATCCATTCAATTCTATTAACTCTCACTCTAATTATTTTTTAAAGGACATTCCTTTTAAAATCCTTTTAAAACTCACTTTTAAAAATTTCAAAAGGATAATTTTTTTATGAGTATGGAATGAGTAGTTTCTAATGATTTAAAGATAATATATTACCATTATATGTTCCTTGGACATTATTTTTATTGTTTTGAGTCCATTATAGCTCAATATATGTTGGGGTGAGCCCATTATAGCTCAAGATATGACAGGTGAGCCCCATTATAGCTCTCCAATGCATTGGGTACTACAGAGATGGAAGATGACCAAATGGTTATTCCATGTGTAAGGGTGAATGTAAGAGTAATATAGTAAATATGTCCCAAGGAAACTACATGATGTTCCTATTCATGGGAGTTTTTATGATTATGGGTTTTATTGGTTTTTATGTTATCACTTGAATAACGCTTTTTATCATTATATCCCTTACTGAGTTTTATACTCATACCATGTTTTTAAAAAAATCATAGGATGTAAGGTTGGTTAAGAGAAATAATGGATTCGTGATGTTTGATATGGAGTGTTTTCAAAGAAATCATGCTTTATGTTTTATTGTTTTATATTTTGAAAAAAACAAAATTGTTTTTTGTAGTATCCTCTTGTATGATTATGGTATGCTATGTATGTAAGGTTTCATAATTCTCTAGAACTAAAAACTCAAAAGATCCTAAATGTGTAATTATGTATGTTTTTGACTAAAATTCATGATTATGTAACGTTTTAATGTCGGGTCTTTATAGTTGGTATCAAAGGATGATTTTGATAACTTTAGGGGTTGGGATGATAATTAAATAATACCATAACTTATTTTTACTCTATGGAAATTTGAAATGTCATAGAATTTAAGTATTACCATGTTTATCCATATATTTCATACTTGTATAGAATGGTTTTCAGCAGATGAAACATTGAAGCTAAAGTAGGAAGGCACCAAGAGGCTGATGTCTATCTGAATATGTAGCCCGAAATAATGGGAATCAGAACAGAGCAGTTTGTGACAACACTGGCTCAATTGACTCAAGAAATAAATGGGGGGGGGGTATCCATGATGGAGAGGAACATGATCTACCACGAAGAAACATATCTTCTATAGAGAATTATATAAGGAAACAACCTCGAGCATTCAGTGGAACCGTAGATCCAGTGATAGCCGATTGATGGATCAGTGCTCTAGAAAAGATATTTGATGTCATGGGATGTTTGGAACATCAAAAGGTAATACTAGCCATTTATCTCTTGGAAGGTGAAGTTGATCAATAGTTGTATATGAATAATAATATGAGAGAAAGAGATGATCGTGATAGTTTGGAATGGGATGAATTTAAGAGTCATTTTTTGAAAAAAAAAATATTTTCCCAAAACTGTTTGACTCAGAATGAAGAACCAATTCATGGAACTGAAGAAGATTGATGATGATTATGTGGCACAATATGAAGCCAATTTTACAATACATTCTAGTTATGTACCATATTTTACTCGGGATTTTGGAAGTGAAATTAATAGATTTTACTCTGGTTTGAAACCGTTTTTATGAAGAGCATAGGAATCAAGAGAATTTAAAAGCTATGAGAAGCTTGTTCATTATGTTGAAAATGTTGATATGGAGTTTCCTGACACATATTTTCCATGGGATGACAAGAATAAGAAATAATTCAGTTCGTAGGAAATGGGGGAGAACTCGTCAAAGAAGTCTGGAGGAAAGAAAATGAATTTCCCTTCTTGTGAAAAGTGTGGTAAAAGGCATCTTGATGAATGTCTTATAAATTCTGGGAAATTCTAAGGATGTTGAAATTTTGGAAAAATGTCTCATGACTGCAAGGAAAATGATTCTAAATTTAATGAGAACTTGATGTAGATTCTTTAACTATAAGTAATTGAGTCATTTTGTAAATGTTTGTCTGGATCTAGTTACTCGAGCATGGAATAAGAAAGATAACAAATACAAGGGTTTGGAATTTGTAACAACTTCAGATTATGTTGTGCTATCAAAAGAGTTGGTCTCAGGTATATTTCTTGTGTTTACAGATTTTGGAAATGTTTTTTGGATACAGGGTTTACACATTCCTTCATTTTTGAGGAATTTTTTGAAAATTAAAAATTCAACCCCATGAAACGATGTCAAATATCATTGTAAAAACAACTAGAGGAATTATTGTGGAAAAAATAAATTATAAGAATCTTCCTATCCTTTTCTGTGGAAAGAGTTTACATGAAATCCATGTTTCCTTCCTCCAGTAGAGTTTGATGTTATTCTGGGTATGGAGTGGCTATCTTTTTATCATGCTAAGATATATTTCATAGAAAATGAAGTTGTTTTTTAGAATGAATTTAAGTTTGTGTACAAGAATGAACCCATAACTTTAATAACATATCTGGAAGCTAAGAAACTGATAAATAATGGAAATAAAAGTTTTCATGTTCATATTTTTGAAGATAAGAGAACTATCCAGAATAATTATGTACCTGTGGTAAATTAATACCTTGATGTTTTTTCCAATGATTTTTCTGGTTTTATTCCTAATCGAGGGGTTGAGTTTACTATTGACTTAGTTCCCGATTCTAATGCAATTTATAAATCCCTTTATCGAATGGCATAAATGGATCTTCTGGAATTAAAAAACCAGTTACAGGAATTACTAGATAAAGGGTTCATCTGACCAATCACTTCACCATGGGGATCTCATGTCTTGTTTGTTAAGAAAAAAGATGGTTATATGAAACTTTGCATCGATTATAGAGCCTTGAATAACATAACTGTTAAAAAAAGTATAATTTTACCTATATTGATGATTTGTTTGAATATATCAAGGGGCACAATATTTTTCGAAGGTTGACTTGAGGTCAAGGTACCATCAGTTGAAAGTAAAGGATGAAGACATCCTGAAGACTATGCTCCGTACTAGATATGATGACTATGAGTTTGTAGTTATTCCTTTTGGGAAAACTAATGCACCTATTGTATTCATGGATCTTATGAATAGATTATTTCATGAGTTATGGGATATGTTTGTGGTTGTATTGATTGATGACATTATGGTATTTTCTAAAAATTAAGAGGAGTATGAAAAACATCTAAGGGTTGTTTTACAAACCTTAAGTGAAAAGAAACTGTAAAGAAAAACCATAGTGTGATTTTTGGTTGCAATAGATATCTTTTCTGGGTCACATTATAAATAAGGATGGAATAATAGTTGATCCTTCCAAAAACAAAAGTGGTTGATGAATTCCCAAGACATACAAATGTTACAAAGATTCGTACTTTTATTATATTAGTAGGTTATTACCGACGGTTTTTTAAAAACAATGCGCAGTTATCTGTCCCGCTAACTAAGTTAACACGAAAAGGGGTAAAAAAATTTGGATAGAAGAATGTGATGTCTGTTTTCAAGAACTGAAGAAGAGATTGGTGAATGATCCAATTTTGGTCTTGCCTTCCAGAAATGGTGAGTTTTTAATCTATAGTGATTCTTTATTGATGTTACTTGGTTGTGTTCTAATGCAGAATGATCAGGTAATCACTTATGATTTACAACAAATAAAACCTCATTAGTTAAATTACCCCACACATGATTTTCAATAGGTAGATGTGGTTTTTGAATTGAAAATTTGGAGGCACCATTTATACATAGCCAAATGTCAAATATATACTGACTATAAAAGTATGAGATATATATTCACTCAGAATGAATTAAACATGAGGAAGAGAAGATGGATTGAACTGATAAAGTATTATGATTGCACGACCAATTACCATCCAAGATAAGAAAACATATTAGTAGATGCCTTGAGTCGAAAGCATCATGTATCATTAACCATGTAACATTTGGAACATGATCCCTGATTAATGATATGATGAATTTTGTCTTAGAAGTTGTTGGTTTAGGGAATACATCTATTTTTTTTATGTATCAGTGTAGTCATCATTATCAGACAGAATTAAGCTAGTGTAGAAGGAAGAATGTGAGCTATAGAAAATGGAAGAATTGGTTAAAATGGTCAATCTTCCAGAATTTAACCTTGATAAAGATTTGTTTTTTCAAATTTCGTAAAAGGTTTTGTGTGCCTTGTGATTCTCAGCTGAATAAATAATTGTTGTGTGAATCTCATATGTCACGACCCGACCTCGGGGCCCATGCCGTGACTACCCCAAGCCCGCCTTCCATAGGCCAGGGCCTGGCGACTAGCACCAAGGCGTAAATCCCGGTAAACAGGGAAGGCATTGCCTTTATAAGTAACAACCACCACAGAGTCAGCAAGCGGAAAGTAACTACAAAGTGCAGAAAAGTAAAGGGGGCTGGAATACAAGCCCAACAGAAAGTACAACTGAAAAGGTAAAGAACAGCAACTGAAGAAAAGACGGCGGCCTCGTGTCGTCCACTGGCAATCCCACCTGAAGGGTGGGTACAGATAGCCTCCAGGCTCCTCGGGTCCCACGTCCGCTCCGAGCACGTCCCGCCCAGTGGTCCGCCTCCAGGTACCGTCCTGCTCCATGCCCCAACCGAGATCAGCGCTGTCCATCGTCTACATCCAACACAACAAGGTGCGGGCATAGCCCGTGCAGGGGTGAGTATAAGCTACTCAGTAAGGACCCCGAGACCCCCTAAGGTCTCCCGAAATCCACAAAGGATATAGCACAAAAGGAAGGTGCAATCACGAAGTAACATCTGACTCGACTTAGGTATATGCCCATACATATACCTAAGTCCCCAATTCTAGCTCTGCTCACGAGCTCAAGAACAACTCAATCCACACAGGAAAGCAAGACTCAAATCCACAAAGGAGAGTAAACAGTAAATCCACATAGGTTAGTTCAACACATTCCACAAAGGAGAGTAACATAAGATTCAGCTCAACCAGGTATACTATTTCAGATGACGTCAAAGATGATCACTGATCCATCTAAGTCGTCGGACCCACGAAGGATCGATAGGTACTAACCCCGGCAATGACCCACACAGGATCGGGCCCACACAGGACCTGTAGCAATGGCTCACACAGAACCGTAAGAGATGACCCACACAGGATCGGGCCCACATAGGACCTGTAGCACTGATCCACGTAGGATCGCTGAGTGCAGTAGTCGACGCAGTCCACTGAGGATCTCTGCACAGTCGTTGCTGCAGTCCACGAAGGATCTCTGCTCTGTCGTCGTCGCAGTCCACGGAGGATCTCTGCTCTGTCGTCGTCGCAGTCCACGGAGGATCTCTGCTCTGTCGTCGAAGTCACAGTCCACGGAGGATCTCTGCTCTGTCGTCGAAGTCACAGCCAGCACTAGGGTTCCCGCACACAGCGAGCTCGTTTAGGAGGGTCCGCTCCACGAGCCGAGAGGCTGATACATCAACTGACACGTAGTCCGAAGTTGATGTATCCAAAGGTTCCGTATCGACAACAGGATCTCAACGCAACAGACGGCGCGTCAATCGGACGCCCGGTCTGAGAGTTATTGGCATTTTCGTCCCAGGGGCCCGGTTGGTTTTTAGGGCAAAACCAACCCGACCGTACTCCGCCTATGTCCGATCCTCGGGCGGAGTATTCCAAAAGTTCCGTCTCACTTAGAGGAAACTACCACAGCTGACGGTACGTCGATCGGACGTCCGTAGCTCAAGTTATGAGCGTTTCCGCTCCGAGGGCCCGGTTGGTTTCGTGTACGAACCAACCCGGCCGAACCCAAAGTCTTCCGAAACCTTGAGTGTAATATACAGAAACGACCGTATCGATCCAAGGATCGCGTAGCCGCTGACGGTTCGTCAATCGGAGGTCCTAGGCCCAAGATATGGGAAAAAGACCGAAGAGGGCCCGAAAACGGGGGTTCTGGGACCGGGGCGACCCGGCCCGAACCACCCCTGGGTTGGCCGAACCGGGTCGACCCGACCCTGCCCGACCCGGCTGGGCCGGGTCCGGTCCGGCCTGGGCGCGGCCCGGCCGCCCGGACCGGCCGGCTCGGCTTCGGCCGAGCGGCCGAAGAAAACCGCCGCGGGTTTGACCCGCGGCTTGGAGGACCGCGGCCCGCGTGCTTGGTGGCCGGACCGCGGACGCGGTCCGGCGGTTCGCCGCCGCCGCGGCCGAGCCGCGGCGGATTCCTCCGGCGGCGCGCCGGGCGCCGCCGCCTCCGGTCGCCGGCGCCGCCGCGCCGCCGCCGCCTTCTGCGGGCCGCCGGAATTGCTCCGGTGGCCCGTTTTACCTCCCGTCTGCGCCATAGCTCCTCCCGGGGGCCGATCTTCACTGCGGGATCAACGGATCGCCCCTGCCGCACGGTTCGTCGTCGTCCGCCAAATCCGCACAACAAAAAGATCGGTGGAGGGTTTCCTGGTCTTGTTCGTTAGATCCGCACCCTCCGCGTTAGTCATAAAATCATCGTGAGAGATTAAGGCAGCCACAATTTTATCCAAAAATAAAATCGTTCAAGTTTGGTTCTTTAATTAAAAAGAATTAGATCACGGGAACGAATCACCAAGAAAAATAAAATCCCTACCTCGATGTCGCCGTCGGACGTGAGGTCGTCGCGGAATCGCTCGTCGCGGAAGGAGGGGATCGTCGCGTCGTCGCGGAAGAGACGTTCGTCGCACCGCGGGAAAAACGTCGCGCCGACGATCTCCGGATCTAGAACAAACGGATTTAATTAATTAAATCCGTTGTCATTGAAATTAAAAGGGAGAATTAAACGATTCGTTTCTCACCTTAGTTGCCGAACGAGGATCGGCCGCGGAAGAAGAGGCGTCGCCGAAGAACGTCGCGGGTAGAGCTCGTCGACGTCGCAGATCACGGTGTGCGTCGTCGAATTCCGGTTCCGGCGTTATTCGCGTTCTTCGCGTTCTTCGCGTTCTTCGCGGGGAGGGTGGAGGCTCAGAGGATTCGCACAACGAAAACAATCCTCCAAAATAGACAAGTTTGTCTATTTTATTAATTTGCCAACGAACGCAAATGCGTAAGTAACGACCCATTAAATTCGTTGAATTAATTCAATGAATGAAACAGCCCATTTAATTCATGAAATAAACCGCCCAATTAAATGGTCTGTTAAGAATTAAGGAAAACGCGTCGGTTGACTTTTCAGTTATTTTGACGGGTTTTCGCGGGTGCGTTACTTAGCGAAAGAAACGGCGGGGCTCGTGCGGGCCCCACCGCACAAATATCCTACCAAGGCGTAGGGTATTTCCGGATAGCACCCTATCCGCTTTAACTCAGTTCAAGTGGCTTCCAAGTGGCTTAAGTGAAATAAAATAAAGTTATCGCACAACCTTTATTTTATTTCCGACTTAAAGCCCAAAATTTTAAAAACCACGGTTGAGCAAACACAACTCCGGAAGAAGCGTTTCTAAGCAAATACCGGCGCTGCGATTTCATCGGTGCCCTCAGAATTCGATTCCGGGTACCGGTTCAAAAGATAGAAAAACCCGCTCGTCCGTTCACTGAACGTACCCGAGCCAAACTTCGGAAATTGATTCCGGGCACACCGGGCCTCGGAATCAGGTGCCGTCTGAAGCTGCGCTCTTGTAAAATTCCAAAGAAAATTAAGGAAAAAAATTTCCTTGAAATTCTCGGGTCTTTACATTACTCCCACCTCAGGGCTTTACGTCCCCGTAAAGATACATCAAAAACTAGGGGAACAAATGGGGGTACTGAGCACACATCTGAGCCTCCCGCTCCCAAGTGCTCTCCTGGAGGTTCCCGTGCTGCCATCTAATGCGCAAAAGAGGAATCGACCGCCCACGTAGGACCCGCTCCTGTTGATCCTCGATCTCCACTAGGACCTCCGCAAAAGTCGCCCCATCGTCCACGTCCAGCTCCCCAAAGTCGATGATGTGCGTCGGGTCGTGCACGTATCTCCTCAGCTGAGACACGTGGAAGACGCCGTGCACCCGGTGCAACTGAGGTGGTAGAGCCAGGCGATAAGCCACCTCTCCTATCCTGCTGAGGACCTGGAAAGGCCCGATGAAGCGTGGAGACAACTTGCCGCCTCGTCCAAATCTCCGTAAACCACGTCGAGGTGAGACACGCAAAAAGACGTGGTCGCCATCCTCGAACTCTAGTGGCCTCCGCCTCCTGTCAGCATATGACTTCTGCCGGCTCTGAGCTGTCCTCATCCTCTCCTGGATGATCTGAACCTTCTCTGTCGTGGCTCGGACCATCTCTGGTCCCACGAGTGCTGACTCCCCAGGGTCTGTCCAGCACAACGGTGATCTGCAGGGTCTGCCGTACAACGCCTCGTATGGTGCCATCCCGATGGTGGAGTGGTAGCTGTTGTTGTACTCGAACTCCACCAAGGGTAGGTGGTCCTCCCAGCTGCGACCAAAGTCGAGAACACATGCACGGAGCATGTCCTCGAGTGTCTGTATGGTCCTCTCCGTCTGACCATCCGTCTGAGGGTGGAAGGCTGTGCTCAGATGGAGCCGCGTCCCGAACGCCTCCTGCAACCCCTTCCAAAGCCGGGAAGTGAAACGAGCATCTCGATCGGAGACGATAGACGATGACACACCGTGAAGCCGTACGATCTCCTGGACGTAAAGACGTCCCAAGCTCTCCACTGAGCCCTGCTCTCTGATGGGTAAGAAGTGTGCCGACTTGGTGAGTCGGTCGACAATCACCCAAATGGAGTCGTGACCTCTGGAAGTGCGTGGAAGTCCAGTCACGAAGTCCATAGATATGCCGTCCCACTTCCACTCCGGGACCTCCAAGGGCTGTACCAAGACTACTGGTACCTGATGCTCTGCCTTCACCTGCTGGCAGGTGAGGCATCGTGAAACGTACTCTGCCACAACTTTCTTCATACCCGGCCACCAGTGCTATCGTCTGAGATCCTGGTACATCTTTGCCACTCCGGGATTTACCGCCAAGGGATAAGTGTGAAACTCTCTCAGCACCTCCTCCCGTAAAGCGACTGGTACGAAGGTACGTCCTCTGAAAAGGATGTCGTGCTCTGCTCCAAGGGAGAAGCCATCAGGCGCTTGACCTGAGGATATCAGTGCATGCCGGGTCTCACAGTCAGCGTCCCCACGCTGAGCCTCTCTGACCCGCTGTAGAAGTGGAGGAGAGACTGTGAGAGACTGAAGAAAGGCTGCTCCGTCTCTATCCACGAAGGATATCTGTAAGGAGGCTAGCTGCTCCGTCGCCTCCTCAAGTAGCTGAATGCCCATCCTCCTGCTGAGGGCATCGGCTTCCACGTTCCCCTTCCCAGGAGTATAGACTATCTCAAAGTCATAGTCCTGGAGGAACTCAAGCCATCTCCGCTGTCTCAGGTTCAGGTCCTTCTGAGAGAAGATATACCTGAGACTCTGGTGGTCAGAAAAGACTGTGAAGCGCTCTCTCATCAGATAGTGCCGCCAAGTCTTCAGAGCGAAGACCACTGCTGCTAACTCCAGGTCATGAGTGGCGTAGTTCTGCTCATGCGGCCTCAACTGACGTGATCCGTAGGCGATCACGGCTCGCTCCTGCATCAGGACGCACCCGAGTCCAGTCCCTGATGCATCGCAGTAAACTACGTACCCAAATCCCTCCTCAGGCAACCTCAAGATAGGTGCGCTGGTCAATCTCTGTCTCAGCTCCTGGAAGCTCTGCTGACATCTGTCTGACCACACAAAGGGTTTCCCCTTCTTCGTCAAGGCTGAGAGTGGTGCCGCAACTCTGGAGAAGTCTGGCACAAATCTCTGATAATATCCGGCTAGGCCCAAGAAGCTCCGCACCTCCGTCACGCTCCTGGGTGTCTCCCAAGCTAGCACTGCCTCGATCTTCGCAGGATCCACAGCAACTCCCGCCTCAGAGATGACGTGCCCCAAGAAGTGGACCTCACGTAACCAGAACTGGCACTTTGAGAGCTTGCCATAAAGCTGGTGCTCTCGGAGTGTGTCTAGCACAACTCGCAGGTGGTAGGCATGCTCCTCCTCAGTCGTCGAGTATACCAAAATGTCGTCAATGAAGACCACGACAAATCGGTCGAGGTATGGCTGGAAGATCCTGTTCATGAGGCTCATGAACACTGCTGGATCATTGGTTACGCCGAACGGCATAACCAAGAACTCATAATGGCCATACCGACACCTGAAGGCCGTCTTCTGCACGTCCTCGTCTCGAACTCTGAGCTGATGATAGCCTGACCGGAGGTCTATCTTTGAGAACCACCGCGCTCCCTTGAGCTGATCGAAGTGGTCATCAATCCGTGGCACCGGATACTTGTTCCTCACTATCACCTGGTTCAGGCGACGATAGTGGACACACAGTCGCAAGCTCCCGTCCGCCATCTTGGCGAACAATATCGGGGAAGCCCAGGGTGAAACACTGGGTCGGATAAACCCCTTTCTCTGCAAGTCCTCCAACTGTACCCGCAGCTCTCGAAGCTCGGCGGGGGCCATCCGATATGCTGGAGTAGATATCGGGGCTGTCCCGGGGTACAAGTCGATGTAAAAGTCTACCTCTCTACGAGGAGGTAGCCCTGGAACGTCGTCGGGAAAGACGTCCACGTACTGGTCCACCACTGCAGGAAAAACTGGACTCCGCACGTCCACTGCTCCTAGGATGAGGCTAGCCAACTGATGAGAGATGGGCTGCACTCTCCTCCGCGGAAGTCCATCCTGTGCTGCAAAGGTTCCCTTCTCGCCGGTGAAGGTAAACCTGCTCCCGTTGGTGCGAACACATCGCACTTTGCGCCTAAAACAGTCGATCTGGGCATGAACCGTGGATAGCCAATCCATGCCCAAGATGACGTCATAAGGCCTCGACGCCGCTACAAGGAGATCCCAGCCGAAGCTCTCGCCTCCTAGAGTAAGCTCACACTGCCGGCACCAGTGCGTAATCGTCGAGTCTGCTCCCGTAGGAGTCTCTAGCCGTAAGGATCGAGCCAACGGCTCAGTCGGAATCTCCGAGCTCCGAACAAGGGCAGAGGCTATGAAAGAGTGACGCACTCCTGTGTCTATAAGTACTGCATCAAGGGTGGAATAGACACAGATCATACCTCGAATCATCTCTGGCATGTCGGGGTCGTAGGCCTCCACTGCCTGGAGCTGGGCCTGTCCCTGCCCGCCAGCTCCCTGTGGTCGAGGTGGCCCTCCTGGTGGTGGTGGGGGTAGAGCCTGGAAGCGTCGCCCACCACCCGCTGCTCGGCCAGCTCCTCTGCCTCGTCCGCCTCCTCCCTGCGGACCGCCACGGTCGACCCTCTGCCTCTGCCTGGGTGGCCCCTCCACCGTCTGCTGCTCCTCTGATCGGCGAGTCGGGCAGTCACGAGCCATGTGACCCTGCCCGCCGCAGGAGTAGCACAGCCTGCCTCTCGGAAGGCTGGCACTCCGCTGTGTGCCCCGCACTGCTGAGCCGGTGTCCTGAGGCCGTCTGCGTGGGGGTCTGGTCTGCCTGGACCTGAGAGTCATCCGTCGGCTACCTGCTGCCGAAGACTCAGCTACCTGCCGCCCTGCACTAGGTCTCGCCGCTGAAGAAGGCTCTTCCAAGAAGCTCTCGATCAGGAGGGCTCGCTCCAGCACTCCCGCCTGGGTCGGAATGCTGAGGGAGATCAGCGACGCCCGAATCTCCTGCTGCAAGCCCTGCTCGAAGGTCCGGGCCCAGAAGAAGGGGTCTCGTACCATGTCGGTCGAGTAGCGAGATAGGTCAGTGAACCTCGGCGCGTACTGAGCGACCGTCATGCTGCCCTGGCGCAGCTGGAGAAGCTCCTGGATGTGCACCGCTCGGAGGGTGGCCGGGACGAACTCAGAGCGGAAGAGGCTCTCGAAGTCCGTCCAGAGCAAGGATGCCTCATCGTGAACCTGGAGCATCAAGCTCCACCATTGTCCTGCCGCCGCCTGCAGGAGGCTCGCCGCGAGAATCACCATGAGATCCGCTGGTGTCCTCACTAGCCTAAAGATCCGCACCACCGCCTCTAGCCAGTCCTCGGCGGCCTGGGGGTCCGCCTCACCGCGAAACCTGGGCGGTCGCTGGCTCTGAAACTCATGCAGTGCCCTGAGGAGACGTGCATCGTCAGCGTCTGGTACTGGTAGCATCGGTGGCTCGGCGGGTAAAGCTACCGCCGGTGCCACTGCTGGCAAAGGGCCCTGCACCGAGGCCTCGTCGCTCGGTGGGCTGCCGTCGCGCCCTACACTCGAAACCCTAGCTGGCTGTCGTCGCGGGGCCATCCTGAAAAGGAGAATAAGAGCACCACAGTCAGAACAGTATACCTGGTGAGCTGGCACAAGTAATCACAAGGAAAACTTGAGACTTTCATGAAGCAGATCAGTATACCCGGTGAGCTGACACAAGTAATCACAAGGAAAACTTGAAACACACACGCAATCAATGTTTTCATGCATTAAGTCGGAAATCAGGAGTCAGGGTCCTGGTGTACGGATACGTCGGCCGCCGCACCAACACTGGGCTCCCTGAACTGATAACCACACTCAATACAGTAAACACTATTGCTTCATATAGGAAGAAAAGACGATCAGAGTCTACGGTAGAACCGACCGCCTCTGATACCAATTTTTCACGACCCGACCTCAAGGCCCGTGCCGTGACTACCCCAAGCCCGCCTTCCATAGGCCAGGGGCTGGCGACTAGCACCAAGGCGTAAATCCCGGTAAACAGGGAAGGCATTGCCTTTATAAGTAACAACCACCACAGAGTCAGCAAGAGGAAAGTAACTACAAAGTGCAGAAAAGTAAAGGGGGCCGGAATACAAGCCCAACAGAAAGTACAACTGAAAAGGTAAAGAACAGCAACTGAAGAAAAGACGGCGGCCTCGTGTCGTCCACTGGCAATCCCACCTGAAGGGTGGGTACAGATAGCCTCCAGGCTCCTCGGGTCCCACGTCCGCTCCGAGCACGTCCCGCCCAGTGGTCCGCCTCCAGGTACCGTCCTGCTCCACGCCCCAACCGAGATCAGCGCTGTCCGTCGTCTACATCCAACACAACAAGGTGCGGGCATAGCCCGTGCAGGGGTGAGTATAAGCTACTCAGTAAGGACCCCGAGACCCCCGAAGGTCTCCCGAAATCCACAAAGGATATAGCACAAAAGGAAGGTGCAATCACGAAGTAACATCTGACTCGACTTAGGTATATGCCCATACATATACCTAAGTCCCCAATTCTAGCTCTGCTCACGAGCTCAAGAACAACTCAATCCACACAGGAAAGCAAGACTCAAATCCACAAAGGAGAGTAAACAGTAAATCCACATAGGTTAGTTCAACACATTCCACAAAGGAGAGTAACATAAGATTCAGCTCAACCAGGTATACTATTTCAGATGACGTCAAAGATGATCACTGATCCATCTAAGTCGTCGGACCCACGAAGGATCGATAGGTACTAACCCCGGCAATGACCCACACAGGATCGGGCCCACACAGGACCTGTAGCAATGGCTCACACAGAACCGTAAGAGATGACCCACACAGGATCGGGCCCACATAGGACCTGTAGCACTGATCCACGTAGGATCGCTGAGTGCAGTAGTCGACGCAGTCCACTGAGGATCTCTGCACAGTCGTTGCCGCAGTCCACGAAGGATCTCTGCTCTGTCGTCGTCGCAGTCCACAGAGGATCTCTTCTCTGTCGTCGTCGCAGTCCACGGAGGATCTCTGCTCTGTCGTCGAAGTCACAGTCCACGGAGGATCTCTGCTCTGTCGTCGAAGTCACAGCCAGCACTAGGGTTCCCGCACACAGCGAGCTCGTTTAGGAGGGTCCGCTCCACGAGCCGAGAGGCTGATACATCAACTGACACGTAGTCCGAAGTTGATGTATCCAAAGGTTCCGTATCGACAACAGGATCTCAACGCAACAGACGGCGCGTCAATCGGACGCCCGGTCTGAGAGTTATTGGCATTTTCGTCCCAGGGGCCCGGTTGGTTTTTAGGGCAAAACCAACCCGACCGTACTCCGCCTATGTCCGATCCTCGGGCGGAGTATGCCAAAAGTTCCGTCTCACTTAGAGGAAACTACCACAGCTGACGGTACGTCGATCGGACGTCCGTAGCTCAAGTTATGAGCGTTTCCGCTCCGAGGGCCCGGTTGGTTTCGTGTACGAACCAACCCGGCCGAACCCAAAGTCTTCCGAAACCTTGAGTGTAATATACAGAAACGACCGTATTGATCCATGGATCGCGTAGCCGCTGACGGTTCGTCAATCGGAGGTCCTAGGCCCAAGATATGGGCAAAAGACCGAAGAGGGCCCGAAAACGGGGGTTCTGGGACCGGGGCGACCCGGCCCGAACCACCCCTGGGTCGGCCGAACCGGGTCGACCCGAATCGGGTCGACCCGACCCGGCCCGACCCGGCTGGGCCGGGTCCGGTCCGGCCTGGGCGCGGCCCGGCCGACCGGACCGGCCGGCTCGGCTTCGGCCGAGCGGCCGAAGAAAACCGCCGCGGGTTTGACCCGCGGCTTGGAGGAACGCGGCCCGCGCGGGCCGCGTGCTTGGTGGCCGGACCACGGACGCGGTCCGGCGGTTCGCCGCCGCCGTGGCCGAGCCGCGGCGGATTCCTCCGGCGGCCCGCCGGGCGCCGCCGCCTCCGGTCGCCGGCACCGCCGCGTTGGCGACCCGCGCCGCCGCCGCCTTCTGCGGGCCGCCGGAATTGCTCCGGTGGCCCGTTTTACCTCCCGTCTGCGCCATAGCTCCTCCTGGGGGCCGATCTTCACTGCGGGATCAACGGATCGCCCCTGACGCATGGTTCGTCGTCGTCCGTCAAATCCGCACAACAAAAAGATCGGTGGAGGGTTGCCGGGTCTTGTTCGTTAGATCCGCACCCTCCGCGTTAGTCATAAAATCATCGGGAGAGATTAAGGCAGCCACAATTTTATCCAAAAATAAAATTTTTCAAGTTTGGTTCTTTAATTAAAAAGAATTAGATCATGGGAACGAATCACCAAGAAAAATAAAATCCCTACCTCGATGTCGCCGTCGGACGTGAGGTCGTCGCGGAATCGCTCGTCGCGGAAGGAGGGGATCGTCGCGTCGTCGCGGAAGAGACGTTCGTCGCACCGCGGGAAAAACGTCGCGCCGACGATCTCCGGATCTAGAACAAACGGATTTAATTAATTAAATCCGTTGTCATTGAAATTAAAAGGGAGAATTAAACGATCCGTTTCTCACCTTAGTTGCCGAACGAGGATCGGCCGCGGAAGAAGAGGCGTCGCCGAAGAACGTCGCGGGTAGAGCTCGTCGACGTCGCAGATCATGGTGTGTGTCGTCGAATTCTGGTTCCGGCGTTCTTCGCGTTCTTCGCGTTCTTCGCGTTCTTCGCTGGGAGGGTGGAGGCTCAGAGGATTCGCACAACGAAAACAATCCTCCAAAATAGACAAGTTTGTCTATTTTATTAATTTGCCAACGAACGCAAACGCGTAAGTAACGACCCATTAAATTCGTTGAATTAATTCAACGAATGAAACAGCCCATTTAATTCACGAAATAAACCGCCCAATTAAATGGTCTGTTAAGAATTAAGGAAAACGTGTCGGTTGACTTTTCAGTTATTTTGACGGGTTTTCGCAGGTGCGTTACTTAGCGAAAGAAACAGCGGGGCTCGTGCGGGCCCCACCGCACAAATATCCTACCAAGGGGTAGGGTATTTCCGGATAGCACCCTATCCGCTTTAACTCAGTTCAAGTGGATCCAAGCGGCTTAAGTGAAATAAAATAAAGTTATCGCACAACCTTTATTTTATTTCCGACTTAAAGCCCAAAATTTTAAAAACCACGGTTGAGCAAACGCAACTCCGGAAGAAGCGTTTCTAAGAAAATACCGGCGCTGCGATTTCATCGGTGCCCTCATAATTCGATTCCGGGTACCGGTTCAAAAGATAGAAAAACCCGCTCGTCCGTTCACTGAACGTACCCGAGCCAAACTTCGGAAATTGATTCCGGGCACACCGGGCCTCGGAATCAGGTGCCGTCTGAAGCTGCGCTCTTGTAAAATTCCAAAGAAAATTAAGGAAAAAAAATTTCCTTGAAATTTGCGGGTCTTTACATCATAGTTCTCCATTTTCAGTTCATCATGGTAGTACTAAGATGTACTGAGACATTCGGGAGTATTATTGGGCAGATGGAATAAAAAGAGATATTGCTGATTTTATCATTAAATGTTTGACATATAAATAGGTTAAAGCAGAATGGAATTTACTGAAGGGGATGATTTAGCCTTTTCTTGTTCCAGTGTGTAAATAAGAGAATATATCCATAGAGTACATGGTGGGACTACATAGGACTTTTCTAGGTAACAATGTGATTTGGGTTATTGTTGATCGGTTGACAAAATATTAACATTTCCTTTCTATTCAAGAAATAATGTAGTTGGATCAGCTTTCTCGACTATACCTCAAAGATATTGTTAGATTACATAGAGTAATTATTTCCATTGTATCTGATCAAGATCCCAAGTTCAATTCTATCTTCTGGAAGGGGCTTGTGAAGTCATTGGTAATAGAATTAAATTTCATTATAGCTTTTCTTCTCAATCAGATGGGCTGTTAGAACGAACTATTCAAACATTGAAGGATATGCTTCGAGCTTGTTCAATGGACTAGTAGGGAATTTGGGATCAACATCTTTCATTAGTTGAGTTTTCTTATAATAACAGTTTTCATTCTAGTATTCAGATGGCACCTTTTGAGGCATTGTATAGGAAGCGGTGTCGAACTACAGCTTTTTAGGATGAATTCGATGAAAAAAAGTTGATGAGGCCAGAATTAGTAGAGGAAGTGGCTGAGAATGTTAAGATGATCCAGCAGCACATGAGGACAGCTTAGGCCATGTACGAAATGTTATGTGGATAATAGAAGGAAGGACTTATCTTTTGAGGCAGGTTACCATGTTTTCCTTAAAATCACTCCTTCGAAAATTGTGATGCGTTTTGGGAAAATAGGAAAGCTAAGTCAGTGATTCATCAGACCTTTTAAAATCATTTAGAAAGTTGGACCAGTTTCACACTGAGTAGATTTTCCTATGAGTTTGACTCAGGTACATAATGCTTTTTATGTTTTGATGTTGAGAAAGTATGTGCCAGATTCATCACATGTCTTCAGCCCAGAAGCAGTTCAGTTGTAAAAGAACATTTATTATAAAGAGAAACCATTTCGTATTCTTGATCGATGGGAACATTTATTACATAATAAGGAAATACACTAGGTAAAGGTTTTGTGGGGAAACCACAAGGTTGAAGAAGCAACATTGGAATATGAAAATGCATTGAAGGAAAGGTACCCTCACTTGTTAAATAAGTAATTAATATTGCGAGGATGCAATTTATAGAAGGTGGGGATAATTTAACACCCCAAGGTTTTTAAAAAATAAATTAAATTCATGATTCTTTTTTTAAGTAGATATTTATAACTATCATTTAAACATAATTTTGCAGCTTCTATGTTTTGAATTTTGAAAAACAATTATCTATAATTTTGTTCAGTAAGTTATTTATAGTCTGATGGAACCAACTTGTTTTTTTGTGAATAATAACATACCCTTATTAATAGTAATATGGATAGTAATATTCCCCTAATAAATAGTAAATTGTATTATTATTTTATTTTCTTATTACTATAAGATAATGACATCTTGGTTAATTTTTCCATGTGATATAAAAGCATTTATAGAATTTAAATTATTAATTGTTCAATTATGTATGATTTTATTTAAAATTTAAATTAATAAGATATAGAAAAATATTTTCAAAAAAGGGTGTTCATTTTTGAATTTTTGATATCGAAAAATGGTTAGGGTGAATTTTGGGGATTTTTCTAAAACAGTAGATTTTTCAGTGAATAGAAAAATCACAGTTTGAGTTTCTGTGTGTTAATGACATCATTAATGATGTAATAAATCTGGTAGACTTGTGTATAGTAAAATAATATGTGATGTGTCCCATGTTGCTAATATCATGGGCAAATACTATGGTCAAGCCATTTTTTTCCAAATACCACTAATGAGGTGTGCCTTGTAAATTATTAAAATATTCTCTATCTTTTTCTATAAACACAAACTCATTCATTCATTAAATTCATTCCCAATTCCTCCTCAACAAATATATGGCCTCCTAACCCCCCTAGTAGTCCAAAAAATAATTCCTCAATCCTCCAACATCCTATCCTTCATGTTCTGGGAGTTACTCTACAGGGTATGAAAATTCCCAATATCGTTCTTTTTGCATTCATGTTCTCTTTTATGTGGTATAACATTAAATTTTCCATACCATGTACTTATTTTCTTCTTATTATTGATCTATTATGTATTATGATTTATTTCTGGATGGGTGAACCTTATCCCGTCTTTTTTTAATATTTTTTAAAACCATGTTGCATAACTGTTACACTGCCGAATTTCTGTAAGGGATTTCTCAATTATTCTTTTATTTTGAATTTCTTTAATTTCTTCTTCTATCATCATCACCTATTAACCAAGGGGAATGAAAGATAAATAAATAACATATATTCTGGATGTTGTTATGTTCATGTAAAATTCATCATCATTATTCTTCTCCTCTCCCACTTATTCAAGGAATAAAAACATTGTTCGTGATGTGTCGAATTACCGACATTGTGGACGACGTGATTTCAATTTGCATTAATTATTTCATGTTTTTTCATGAAACAATTTTTATTTATGAACAAGGTTATAATATATATATTATGTCTCATCCATGGTTCTGGAATTATTTTGTACCCATGGTTTTAATTTATAAGACAAAATTAGGTCGTTATTATCAAAGAACCAATAAAATGATCTAAACGAACATCATTAATGTTTTAACTTATGAATCATCCTCATATAAAACATCAAAATGATAAATGGTATAATTTACTGTACTTTAAAGATGAATATACATTTCCATTCCAATTATGAAGTATCACTTCCAATTGACAAGAATATCCATCAGGAACCAATAATGGAAATTCTGTAAAGAAACACACCCAAAAAAATGCAAGGAACAAAATACTAACAATTAAAGGGTGAAATGATGTAATGAAATGATCATTTAAGATATTATAAATATGTATATGTTTCTGTAAGATATTAATAAAACTATTTTAACCAATATATTGATGTTTTAAACTAGTTTTAAGTGATACAAACCCGAGGTAAGGGAATTCTTAACGCAATTTCAATTTTTTTGATTAACCTTATTCTTTATTGATTATATGGAATTAATATTATTACTGTGAAAATTTATTATATATGTTATGTTGAAATATGTGTATTTATAGTGTATACACATATCCAATCAATTATATTAATTCTCACTCTAATTATATTTTAAATGACTTTCCTTTTAAAATCCTTTTGAAAATAACTATAATAAATTTCAAAATGATTATTTTTTTATGTGTCTGGAATGAGTAGTTTCTTCTAAATTTATGATACTTTATTACCATGATACATTCCATAGACATTATTTATATTGGTTTGAGACCATTATAGATCATGATATGTTGGTTTGACCCCATTATAGCTCAAGATAGGATGTGTGAGCCCCATTGTAGCTCTCCAATGCATTGGGTACTCCGGAGATAGAATTTCACCAAAGGGTTATTCCATGTGTAAGGGTGAATGTAAGAGGGATATGGTAAATATCTCCCAATTAAACTACATGATGTTTCTATTCATATGAGTTTTTATTATTATGGGTTTTATTGGTTTTTATGTTATCACTTGACTAAAACTTTCTAAATTTACATCCCTTACTGAGTTTTATACTCATCCATTGTTTTTAAAATGTTTTTCATGGGGTATAAGGCTGGGTAATAGAAAGAATGGATTCATGATGTTTGATATGGAGTGTTTTCAATGAAATCATTCTTTATGTTTTAATGTTTTATATGTTGAAAAAAATGGGAACTGTTTTGGGTACTATCCTATTGCATGATTGTGGTATGTTACATATGTAAGGTATCCTAATTATCTAAAAATACAAACACAAAAATATCCTTAATGTGTAATAATGTATATTCTTGAATAAAATTCATGATTATGTAACATTTTAAGGCCAGAAATTTAGATAATTAATGATAAAAATGATCAAGAGAGAGAAATGGAGTTCATACTAAATAGGGAATATAAAGATTGTCTCCAAAAATATTATAATTTTAAATTGAGAAAAATTGTTTGATGAAAGATTTTTAATTACTTGTAAACAAAATCAACTTACAAGCTATGAAATTAAAAACTTTGAAAAATGAGATTATAAAGTTGAATAAGTGTACTGGTAAAGATAAGAAACATAATAATTATATGAAAATACAGTTTAGTGAAAAAGATAAGGAACTGTAGAAGGAACAATTTAAATTAATTATTCAAGAATAAATTGGATAAGCATAAATCCATCTTTTTATAATTATATTCAAGAAGCTAGAGGAAGCAAATAGAGGAATATTATAGAAGGATTTTAATTTTCAGAAAATGATGAGATTTTTGTAGATAAAAAAATATCACATTCAAAGTTTTAAAATTATTTTTGAATATTTCTTGAAATTTGGGATTCAATTTCCCAAGTGATAAAATTCATGTTTATGACAAAACAAGATAATTCTAATAAATAAATTTTTTTGGGATAGTAATTTGAATGTAAAAACTATAGGAAATGGTAATTTGAAAAATTATATGAATAATTAATGTGTTAAGACAAACTTTTTAGTCGTATATAAATTTTTTTTCAGAAAATTATTCAAAATTGATAGACAAAGGATGGAAGAAGGGTAGTGTCAACTCAAGGATACCAAGCAATTTTCAGAATAAAGTACATATTATAATTTTGCTATTAGAATTGTAGAAAATTTTGGAAATTAAAAAGAATATAATGGTTCTATTAAAAATATTTCCATGATTATTAAATATTAGTGATACAAACATTTGGGGGAGTCATCTGACTTAAAGGATTAATGTCCATAAGTAATCTAATATTTATAGACTAAAGGCTTTAATATGTTTGGAAGAGGATTTTGGATGATGTGATAGATTGATTTAATTTTTTGAATATTGTCTTACCATAATAAATGACCAAACAATTATTATTTTTAATATTTTTTGTAGCAAAATTATGGGGATGAATAAAATTATAAGGCATTCATTATAGAATTTGTAAAAAATAGTAGAAAAGAAAACTAACATGGATATTTGATAGTGGATGATCCACCCATATGCTATGATATTTTAATATCTCAAAGGCTATAAAAAATTATAATAAAATATTATTGAACTTTTTCAATAGTTAGTGACCAAAAATTAGAGGAGATGTTTTGGAAATCATCAGAAAAATAAATGATAGAAATAAAGAAGTAATTATTTATTGATGAAATAAATAACAATATACCAGACATTTATCAACTCTATGATAAAGAAGATGAATTAATTTTAAAAATAATGAAGTTTATTTTTAGAGGATTAATGATGAATGTTTTTCTAATGAATTTAAAATAAACACAGGGTAAATTATTTCATGTTGGGACAGTAATAAAGAAGATGGTTCCTCATAATAAGAATAAGGAATTTGTTAAGAATCATTTGGAAATTATTGAATCCCAAATTTGTGTAAAAGTATACTCAAGAAGATGGATAAATTAGTTATTTTTTGTTGAATATATTATAAAATAAATTCCTAATAACATGCTATAATGTCAAGAAAAAGGTGTCAAAGTCTAAAAATGAACAACCTAAGAGTATTAAGAACAAAGAATATTTTTTTTAAAGGTTGGGGCCGAAGCCTCAATTTATTATTTAAAGCAAAGACCTCTTTAGTGTAGGTAGAGAGAGACCCATTACATAGCCTGAAGGACCAAGGCCAAGTGACATGAATAAAAGGCTTGAAAGCCAATTTTTGGCCCAAAGGACCCCTCAGTGAATAGTAATGCTACAGTACCCACGCTGCTACAGTACTACTACTCGACCCCTCAGTAAGAACTATGAATCTTTGTAAAGTCATACAATTTAAATAAATAAGAGGACAATTTGTCTCAATCTAAAATGAAATATAAAGAAACATTTAGGTTATCAATGTAGGTTTCAGTTAAAGGAAATGGTGAAAACCCAACCATGTATTTTGAAGAATAAATATTATCCTTCACATATAAATTGACCAGGCATGATGATTATTCCCATATATCACTTTTTTATTTTCATATGTATTCAAAATGGGTCAAAATAAAACATATATCCATTTATGTTTTCCCTTAATTGTATTTAAAAAAGAGGATAATGATAATATAGTATGGGGGGATTCCAATTATATGTGTTTAACTATGTTTGTGGGATATGTCTTTTTTTAGGGAGAATATATTTATATAGAGGTATTAAAAGAAGTATGATATATGTAAACATGGTTATGTGATTTAGGAACTATTCCGACATATTTGGTGAGAATGTATCTAGGGATCTTTCATACAATGGTTCCAAGTAATATTGTTAATTTTATTATTCTAAAAGCTTTTATAAATTAGTATGAAAAGATGTAAATAATTCCTTGTAAGGTACTTAAATTGTAACATCTTGGACTCTAGAAACATAGAGCTGGTAGTTATATGGCTTCATTGGTACAAAATATAAAGCACCCAGACTATAGTATCCAATATTTTATTGTTATTTTAAAAACTTTTCAAAGACACATCTGTTATAATTCCAAAAAACCTAACGATTTAGTAGACTTGGGGAAACATATATATACATGGTACCCATTTTACATAGGGAATAAAGTATCTAACATAAAGAAAAAGCAATTATCAATATCCACTAAACCCATTTAAATAATTCATCTACATATCCAAAGTAAATGAAAAAAATATGGGTGAGCTTAAATTCTATTTAAGGGTTTCTTAGAGTAGAAATATATCATGAGTAAATAAGGTATAATCAGTAAGTCAAGGTAAATAACAAAAAATATGAAATTTAATCAATACCTTGAGCCCAAAATTCATCCACAAATAAAATCAATTCAATAATCCCATGGATAATAAAAACTGAATTATCAATGTAGGAAATTATTAATATTGGTTGTTAGGAACTCAGAAATCTAGGTATCTATACTTTCAATACCTTTTTCTAAGATAGTTTAATATATGGGTAGGTATAAACCAAAAAACAATTTAATCTATCCAAATGATTAGCCTCATGGGATTTGTCAATGAATCAAGGGGATATCTATAATTGGGCCCCACCCATAACCACATTTACAATGCATTCCCTATAAATTTAATGATTAATTCAATTCATAGAATTTATAGAGTATAAATAAATATCAATATTGAGTAAAGAATATGTATTTTCCATGATTATCCACATTCAATAAAATATATTTCATTATAAAACACTGAATAAAAAAACTGGTATTAGTTTTAGGCAATAATCAAAACAATTATAAAAATAGCATGGATATTTAATAGAAATTTAATGTATAATGATTATAATAAAGTGAATGTTTCAGGAGAAACTTAATAACTATAATTTTAAAAAGAGATAAGAGTTGGAAATGAGTTTATTGGGAATATAGGTTTTTTAATAATATCATGGCATTTGTAAGAATATGATATTGAAAGAGAAATTTTAAAATAATATTCAATAATATAGTTTTTAATAACTTTTTTTAAAACATTTATAAGAAGCTAATTAACATAAAATGGTTATGGTGGTGGGGAATTCCATTGTCACCGAATATGTTAACATAAAATTCCTTTAGACTTTTTGTAAGGAAATTACAAAGAATTACTTTCATTTAAAATTATTAAAATTCATTTCATACCTTTTTAAAATTCAAGGATAAAATAAAATCTCCTTAATAAATCATTTTATTAATTAAAATAACTTTTGTACATTAATTTTTAAAAATAAGGTCATGGAAGAAAAATATATCCTACTAAAATTGAAATAAAATTGTTTTTTCCATTTAAACATTTCCCTACTATATTGAAGTGCCAAAGAGAAGGTAATTTGGATGAAAATATGGAAACTCTTTAAATATCAAGAGCATAAGAAAATATATGGATTTTATGAAGGATAATTTATAAGATTCCATCAAAAAAATAAACCTAAAAATTTGAGAATGTGATATAAATTATTACCTATTTGGAAACATTTAAATTGAAAACCATTGAAATAATAAATAAGAATTGAAACATTTATCATCATGAATAAATATTTATTCATGTTAAATATATAAAATTTTCAGTATATACACCACATAAAAGTGAATTGGTTCATAAAAAATTTATTTCTCAATGGAGTGTAAATTAAGTTGAAACACCTTACCACATGCTTCTCATTAGATGAATGTGACTTAACCACCATTAAAATGGGTTTAAACATGTTTTTCATTTATCATAGTAAAATATTCATGTATATATATAATCATATATGATCCTTTTATAACATTTTATCTCTCATTTGTTAACAATATTTCATTATTACTACTATTTCATATGTTAATTGTTTATTTTCTCATCCATGTTTGTCTAAGGAGTTCGAATTAAAATGTAAAGGATATAGTTTCATTATCTAAAGAATTATATAGATGTTATTAAATTATTATTTATTTTGTAGATATATTTTCAAGATCAATATTTAATATTGAACATAGAAAATGAATCATACCACTTCATAGAGATGATAGGTTGTATGTATATACAAGAGACATTATCATTTCCTTAATGGGTGAAAGAGTAAAAAATTTAATGATACATTAATTTTATAGAATAAATATCTTGCCATAAGTATCGTCTAGTTTCCTTATTTTTATCATTATGTTTATGCATTTTATTCAGTGATTGAAAAAATTACATTTTTTTATGTGGAGGTAGTCATCTATACACATAAGTGATGGTTTTGTTTCCCATTTGACTGAGAAGGTAATGGATAATTAATATTCCATCAATATAATAACATCTTATTATATGGGAGATACTGGGTTTATTATGTTAGATTTTCTTATCATGATATTTCTCTCCCACCATACATTCATGTTCATTATTTTCTTTAGTTCATGTTTTTATGGTTGTCACCTCTATGTTTGTAATGGGTTTCCTCTTTTCCTAGTGTTCAAAAGTGGTTTTCTTATTTCCTATTCAATGATGGCGGCTTAACCCTCAATATATTTTGTTAGGAATAGTACATTTGTAATGCATATAATCATTTTTTGGAGATATGTTAGTATGGGTTGGTCAGGTTAAATGGATTGATATGTATTAATATTTAAGGAAATGAGGTTCCCTTTTATAATTCATTTGAGTTGCACACTTGTAATTTTTCAATGTTTATAAATAATGGCAGATCAGTTTCTTAAAAACATGGCACAAAAATGGTTCAAATTAGAATGATATAAGGATAATATCTAAATAAAAAGAACCAATGTGGTTTATTATATATTTAGGTCATTTGGAAACTTATATTTATAGAGTAACCCATGAACACCCTTTTTAACATTAACCGTTATAATTAGTTTTTATTATTTTTAATATTCATTATGAAAAACATAAGTTAACCTTATTAAATAATATTAATTATTCTGACTCAAAATATGGAATATATTTTCTGAAATTCTATTCATATAATTGAATGAATTTAATTTTGCCATAAACCCATAAAACATGTTGAAAATGATTTTTCAAGAAATGAATTTTTCAAGAATTATATGATATTATATTAGATAAATAAAAAATGATAATAATTATATGGATTTAAATTATTATAGTTAGATATATAATTTAAATATTCAATAAAATTATCCACTATTATGGATTATTTTAATCCATTTAAATGGATTGACATTTTTACATTTTACATAAAAATGTTTTAAAAAAACCTTTTTTGGAAAAATATTCCTTTCTACCTCTAAATAATATTATCATTATGTATATTAATTTTTTATTCAATAAATTTTATATTCTACATATTATCACAAATTATTATAAATATAGTCATGAATATATAAATAATACATTTTTTATTACTCAAAATATATTATTTCTACGGGTAAATTTCAAAAATCCATTCTAGGATTATATAGATATACTAAAATAAAATTTTCTTTTCATACAATAAAATTAAAATTTCTATTCCATTGTATATTAAAATGTTAATTTTATTATATATTTAATAAAATTATGTGTTCATTTATTATAATTGAGGCCTGATTATTACATTCTTCCCTCATGCAAAAATTCCATCATTAAAATTTTCATTGACATTGACATCTTAAAGAATGAGGGTGGTTATTATTCATAGAATCCTATGATTCCAATGTTGATTTATCCATTTTATTATTTATCCAAATTATATTTTCTAGTTGAACCATGAAATTCTTTAATAATTTCTCTCTATTTTTCCGAATCTAGATTGTCTCTTCATTGTATAATAGATCATGTTCTAATATTATTTCATCATAGGTGTACACATGTGTCTGTTGTGGAATGTAATTAATTAGAAAAGATATATAAAACACATCATTTAATTTATATATTCTTGGTAGATTTTCTAATTTACAATCTAGAGCTCCAATACTTGTAAAAATATAAAATGGTCTTATGTACCTGGGGATTATTTTCCTCTTCCTACCAAATCTTTTGACACACTTCTATGGAGATACTTTAAAAAAACTTACTCTAACACATGAATTTTAAAAATCATTACTCTATGTATTGACATATCTAATTTTTTCTTTGGTATTATGAGAATGAATAGTCTTTAACATTATTTTTATTATTAACAAGTTCAAGGTCTATAATTTTCCTTTCCCCAACTTCATCCCAATAACTTAGATTACGACATCGCTTTCCATATAATTCAATCTACAATGCCATTTTAATACTTGAATGGGAAATTTTTTTAAAAACAATCTATCCCAAAGGTAAATAATGACAAAAAATAACAATAATATCAAGTGATAATGATAAAAACATATATTATAATGTTTTAATGGTTCTTCTAGACTATACAGCAGTTTGAGGATGATAGGTGGCACTCAAATGAAACTTAGTATCAAGATTATTTTGATGAATTTTCCATAATTTTGATGTAAAAATAGTATCGTGATCAGACACAATTTATATAGGTTCTCCATAAATTCTTACAACATCATTAATATGGATTCATTTGAGGTTCCCAATTGGATAATCATCTCTTATGGTAAGGAAATATGTAGATTTGGTAAAGTGATCAAGAATAACCAATATTTCATAATTCCTCCTAGAATTCATTGGTAATAGAGTGAAAAATTCAATAGTAATTTCTTCCCCTTTCTATATAGGAATTGGTAATGGATGCATGACTATTTTTTGATTCTTTCATTGAGCCTTTAACTATTTTTAAACTAATCATATTGAAACATAATCAATAATTTCCCACCTCAAGTTATCCAATAAAATTTTTCCCCTCAAATACCTATACATATTGGTGCTTCCAGGGTTTATATTGAGATTTTATGTTTGAGAATCATCCTAGAATTTCATTTTTAGCTTAGTTATATATGGAAAACAGAGTTTTTTTAACGTTTCAGAACAATATCTTCATAAATTAAGCATTCCAATTTTCAATCGTTTATGGATTTAATTATAATATGAAAATTATCATCATTAGGTTGATAGGTTTTTATATTTTACAATAAATATGATATAATAGTCATTTTGAATTCGAATGATGTATCCCATTAGTAATTCCCAAATCTATTTTTATTATATCCATGTACACAGTATCCCTCTCAGTCCTCATTTGGTTGAAGAATCCATGATATTTTCTTTTAAAAACATCTACTAACCAAATTTTCTTCTTTGTGAGGTAGTGTATTGAATAATTATAACTGTTGAGTATCTTCAGCCTTCACCTTTTCCTCATATTTACCACTTCATTTGATAATTTTTATTTGGTGATATTATGGTAGGTTTATATATCACATATTTTACCATTGAAATAATGTATCTTTATCATTAAAGAACATATTAAAACATCCCACTCAATATATTGGGTTGGATATTTATCTTAATGAGTTTTAAGTTCCTTGATTCATAATGATTAACTTTATCATTACCCATAAGTATACAACTAAGATCTTTCTTTGATACATCACTATATATCCCAAATATATAATTTCTTGATTGTACGATCAAAATTGGAGCATTGAACACCTTCAAATTCAATTATTCAAAACATTAATCACATTACTTTTTTCAAGTGAACGTACCCACTTTATGTGTAAGCTTCATTAATGGGGTTATCAAATCAAGAATTTTCTTGAAAAAATAACCAATAGTAACCTTCCAAACCAATGAAACTACATACCTCAGTCATGTTCATTGGGGTAGGCCATTCATTGAAAAACATTTTCATCATAGGATCAACTACGATTTTAAACTTAGAGACAATATAGACAAGAAAAGAAACTTTCAGAAGATGAAATTCACACTTGATAAATATCCCATATAACTATTTTCCTCTAATAGACAAATGAATTTTATGAAATTGATTCTCATGGTACTAATATCTTTTTTAATAAACCAATATATCATCAATGGATACATAAATTAAATTATCATGATATTCCTTGAATACATTATTTAGTAGATCCATATAAACAGATGGAGAGTCAATCAATAAAAATGGTGTCATTGTAAAATCATATTGTCTATAACTCTTTTGAAATACTTTCTCTAGAATATCTTACTTCTTTATTAATAATTAATGATACCCAGATAAAAGATCAGTCTTTGAGAAATATCAATCTCAGTGAAGTTGATTGAATTAGTCATTAATCTGAGGAGAGGGAATCATGTTCTTCATCATAAAAATATTTATTCCACAATAATCTATGTAAATCCACAAGGAAACAACATTCTTCTTAATGAAAAGAATAGTGGATTAACAATTTGAAACATTGGGTTGAATAAATACTTTTCCCCCAAAATCCTTGAGTTGTTTCTTTAACTCAACTAATTTAACTACAACCATTATATTGTGGGTATTTGATGTAGTTATTGCATTAGGGATCAAATATGTAGAAAACCTAAATTTACACTTCATTGTATTTCTAAGAAATTATTCAAGAAATATATTAATGTATTCCGATATAATAGTTATATAATCAATTTAAATATTACAATTTCAATTCTTAGACTTTTTTCCCTCTTCTTGACCAATAATATCAATTTAGAGTGCTACTGGGATGGATCTATACATGACTCAAATGATGAAGTATCTAATCAAAAGATAAGGAATTCCACATCTTCATCATGAATTATAATTTCATTCTATTTTTAACAAATTTCTGCATAATATTTTGAAATATTTTCTATTCCAAGGATTATATCAACTTTGAAAATTTGTATGCTAATAAATTCAATAAATATAGAATTTTAATGCTTCATAATGGGAACTACCAGAAACATCCATGAAGTAATGAGATTTTCACTAGGAGTTTTGAATAAAAACATCATTATTATTGTGGTGGGAAAATATCTAAATTTCTAGAAAAAAATAATTATTTAAAAGAGTTAAAGTATCCAAAATCAAATAAATAACTATATAAACTTATGGCTATACATAAATTACATAGCAGCACATATTTAGGAACTTCAAAATCAACTATATTGATTACATAAGCTTGGAATTCTCCCCTATTCCTCTTCATGGTAAATTATGTTGATGCTTAGGATATTTATTTGATAAATAACTAGATTAGTTATAGTTTAATAGCTTTAGATTAGTGGATTATCTCTTTCCCTTACATCCATTATCTAGATGAACCTCCAAACCACCCTTATATAAAACTCCCTTGTTCTTCCAAAAACTTCCAGGATGTTTCATTCCATGATTTTCACATGATATAAATTACTTCATTATATTATTATTATTTAAAGAGTTCAATTTTTTGGTATTCATAAATCCTATTTATCTCATGATTCACATTGAATATATATGATCTATATTATTTATAATATGTTTTTATGGCACGTAAAACTATTTGAATAAATGATGAAAAAGTTTGAGAAACAATTTTCCTCGAAATACATTCCATAATCCCTTCACATAAATTGTCAATGTTGTGTTCCGTATTTTATATATAATCTGTTTTGTACCTATATAGTATTTTAAATGTATCCTTATACTATATAACACATTATTTTTTATTTTTAATTACATTGAGGAACTATCTCTTTATTTTAGGTCATTAGTCATGAGGGAAATATTTATAAAATAATTTTTTATTGAAAAAAATCAATTCCATGCTTTCTATTTACTCCTCCTCCACAGTATTATAGATAAATGACCATAATTGATTATAATATCTTTTGAGACAATATATTCATTGTATAATATTTTCCTTTTCATCACATCATAAGGTCAAATATATCTTTTTAGGGTCTTATCCATTTATCAACTACGACAAGATTGGTAGTCCTATTAACAGATCATGGAATATCTGACATGAAATGATCTAAAATAGGTTCATCACATGATGGAAAATCATGTTGCTCTATTAGTAAAGAAATATTTTTCATGACATGAGAATACATTTCTAAAGTGTCCATGATCTACTCAGCTCCAACACCAGCTTTATATTCCTTACTAGCCTGGATGTTTCTATATTAACCATGGGTGTTGATATAATTAATTATTTTAGGAACCATAAATATATATAATTGATTAGGTCATATGATTATTACTTTTAAATTATAATATATAATTATAAATATGTTTTATAAGATGTCATAAATTGAAAATTTATGCATTGTTATTCATGGAATTATAAACATGGTCTCTATGAGAATATATTTAAGTAATAAAAATATTTTTAAATCCTTCATAATTGTTTGTAAGTAATCTGAATTAACCATATAATATCCACCAGAATTCTTAAACAAGGTGTGTATGAGGCTTGTTTTAATTAAGTAGGTGATGATTGAGTTCAAGCCCAATGCAACCAATTTCATGTTTTTTTGCATATGAACAAATGTAGCAAATACAAATCCATTTAAAGTATCCATAAATAGATTTATTGTTAGGATTTTCCACATAATCTCCACCATAATAGTAGTTTTATGATATTATTCCACAATTATAAATATCCTCATGCCTATCCCAATGTTATATTCCCCAATCAATGTTTTCTTAAATATAGTTCCCACAGTTTCAAATAAAAATTATCTGATACCAACTGTAACATCTCCAAATCTAGTAACATAGAGATTGTGGTAAATTTATTACATTACCATATATAAAAGTGTTATAATACCATAAAACATATTTTCTTGTTATTCTCAGAGGACTAGATTCATACATGATAGAAATTTTACATAATTAATAGACTATAAAACATAACAAACCTAATGATTGACATCCTGGAAACTCATTCAATGAAATTATCTTCATAGGATGGGACATGATACAAAATAATTGTGATATAAAAGTATAATTAAGGGTTATATATAGTTTAAGTTATTATTAGTAAATAAGGCATAACCAATATGTCATGGTAAATAATTGAAACCACATTTTATTTAATCAATAACTTTAGAAAAAATGAATAAATATAAAACATCACGGATAATAATAAATTAATTATAAATAATGGAAATTATTTATATTAGATTTTATGATCTTAGATATCATGATTTATATACATTTAATACCCTGATCCAAGGTAGTTTAATAGGATGGTATGTATACACCAGAAACTCAGTTAATTTGGCCAAATGATTTGTCTCATGATACCTGTCGATGCATCGAAGGGATATGTATAACTAATATTCATTTGAAACTACATTCCAAATGGATTATTTATATATTGAATAATTAATTACATTCATAAAAAATATAAATTATTAAAAAAATATCTTCATTGATTAAAGAATAAATAGGTATCAATATTTCTCCCAATCAATCAAATAACATCAATAATAAAACACCATATGTAAAAATGATATATTGTTTAAGGAATAATATTACACATGATAAAACTAAAATTTTTACTAATATAAATTTAATGTACAATTAACATGATAAATTAAATTTTTTTAATATAAAGTTAACAACCACAATATTAATAATGGATAAGAGTTGAGCGTTAGTTCATCGAGATTATAGGTTTAATAATAAAATATTTCCCTTTTGAGGAATAATGGTAGAAGAGAAATATTAAAATAATATTTTTTCAAGTATTTTTATTTGAAAAGCCACTAAAAATGTATCAAAATAAAATATCATAAAACTATTACATAGTTAAAGAGGTCTGTTATCATCGTATATGTTAAAAATGTCATTTTTGTATTCTATAAAAATAGTACAATGTTACCCTTTCAGAATACATTATAGATATTACATTAATAAATTTTAAAAATTCATGGATATCTTATAACAACTATAATAAATCATATTATTAATAAAAATCACTTTTATAAAAAACATTTTAGAAATATAGAAATGGTAGAAAAATATATCCGATTAAATGTGAAATAAAATCTGTTTTCCATTTAGAAATTTCATTTATTTATTCATGTACAATATAGTGGAACATTTGGACTAAATTATGGAAAATAATTAAATATTTATACTATAAAAATAAATATGAACATTAACATGGATTGGTTATAATATCCACTCAAGGAAAATAAGATCAATCCGAATAATTGAGATTGTAAAATGAATTTTACATCTCTTCTTACATAAAAAATTTAAATCCCTTGAAATAATAAACATGAATTGAAAAAATAATCATAATAAATAAATGTATATTCATGATAAATTAGTCTAATGGGTAGTATATGAACCACATAAAAGTGAATAGGTTCATAATAACAAATATGCCTCAATAGACTATAAATTGACATAGAACCCATTTCTCATACATAAATTTAGTTGAACGTGATTTAAAATCCATTATAATGGTTTTAAACATGTTATTATTTCAAAAAAGAACAGTATTAATATTTATAATATCATATATAAACTTTTTATAATATATTATCACTCCATTGATAACAATCTTACATTATTACTATGGTTTCAGCTGTTAACTATCATCTTTTCTCAAGCATGTTTATCATAAGATTTTTGTTTCATGAGAATATGATATAGTTACATCATGTAAAGAATTATATTAATGTTTGAAATGGAATATTTTTTTCATTAGATACATTTTATAGTCATTAATTATATTTGGGAATGGAAAAAGAATTACATAACTTCTTGGAGATGGTAGACCATACGTATGCATGAGTGAGGTTATCATTTCCTTAAAGGATGAAAGTGTAAGGAATTAAATAATATATTAATTTTAAAGAATCAATATTATGTCATAATTATCATATATATATATAGATTATTTATATAATTATTACTATCCATGCTATTTGGTGATCGAAAGCAAATTATATCGGTTGATGAGGGGGTAGTTCACTGTACACATGGGTGATGGTTGTGTTTCCCATTTGATGGAGAATAAGATGGGTAAATATTATACCACAAACAAAATAACATCTTAGTCCATATAATATACTATTTTATTATATTATAATTGTTAATAAATAGTTTAGTTTGGTAAAATAATAATTAAAAAGAAATAGATCCTTGAGAATAATTACCTTCTCTTAGGGAAACCACCTTTAGTTTTATTACTTAGTACCCTATGGTTAGTCTTTTGGGAATAGAAAAAAATATAGAATTTGTCTTATTTAATTGGGTATAGATTAATATAGAAATATGTAGATACAATTGGCTTCAGTTTTGTAAGTAATTAAGGGTACGATGTTCCCTTTTATAATTGTGGTGAGTGGCAGAAATGTAATTTTTAAAAGTTTTTCTATAATTTTATGTCATTTTAATGTATATATTGCTCCAAAATGGATCAAAATATAAGGTTAAAATTATAAGGTTTAAATAAAACTTCTAAACTATGGTCATAAAGTGTTTTGGCCATATTTTACATTATCATTATATATTAACACCTAGTAAACTTATTTTATCCTTAACCGCGATAATAAGTTTTTACTGATGTTTCTATTGATTATAAAAAATATTAAGTTGAAAATATTACCTAGTATTAACTATTATTGTTAAAAAATAATATATTTGATAAATTTTAATTCATATAATTTTAACAATTTAATTTATAAATTAACTCACAAAATGTGTCGAAAAATGGGTGGTCGTGATATGCGTTTTTCATGAAAAAGATGATCATATATAAGTAATTAGACTATTAATAATAATTATATTTATTTAAAATAATATCTTTATAATTATATTCTATAAATTTAATTTAAATAATTTATCATTAATTATTTATTTAATCAATTAAAATGGATAGACATTATTATTTTTTTGAACCAAAATAGTTTTCTGAAAAATATCCATTTTACCTCCAAATGACATTATATTTATTTCTATAAAATTTATTATTAATAAATTTTAAATTCTACATATTAAAAATATGGTATAAATAAAAGTAATTTTATTTAAATACTACATTTTCGATAATTCATAAAATCTTATTTCTAAGGAAAATTTTCAAAAAATCACTCTTGGCATTAATTGACAATGTAAGTTCAAAATAGATATTCATCCAATAAAATAATAGTTTTTGTTCCCTGAAATATTAATATTTTCATTTTATTATATTTTTTTAAAATAATAGAGTGCTCATATTATATAAATGGATCGTAAGTGTTACAAATAATTCAAGAGTTCCTAAAGGATCCAATAGTTTAGTATACTTGGAATTCTAGATACATATATATATTACAATATATAAAATAATATAAAACAAAAAAATATTTTTAAAAAATTATTAGAAATTCTATAATATATCTGAAAATTACACATTGTTTCCCTTTTTGGCTTATAGGGAAATAAAACAAATAACAGCGAGGTTAGATGCTCAGTAAAGTGTAACATAAAATGAAAGATATCATAACATAAACATGAAAATTGTCTTATGGTTGGAATAAATAAACAAAATAAATCAATAATAAACATAAAATTATGTTTTTTATATGTATGATAATGAATTAAATCATGAATAAAAATAATAATTGATCTTATACTGATGGAATGCATAATATATGATATTAAAACGTGATGTCAAGGAATTTGGAGGAGACAGTATTATGATATGGGGAGATGTATCCCGCTAAACCCAATCTATTTTGTCTCATGATACATGTCAATGCATTTAGAGGGTATATAATTCTAGGAAAAACCCAAAACCTAATTAATTCTAATGAATTAACCATAAATTTCAACAATAAATTCATACAATTACCTAAGGATACATTGGCTATATAAAAAACATGACTATCTATATAATTAAAAATTCCAAAAACAAACTTCCCCATTCAATTTAATTATATTTATTTTTTGGATAATATACCTAATTCAACTTAAAAGGTATGGGGAATCATCCATGTAATAGGAAATACCTTTATCGAAGAAATATAGAGGCAATGTTACTTTCAATGTGACATGTTATCTGTGGATTATATCAATTGGGTTTAATATCATTCATTAGTAGGAGACCAAGGTACTGGTAGGAAAATACTACATCATGGTTTACAAATAGTGTGTGAATATTCCAATGTATATCCCTTAAGAGTGTCTAACCGGCTATTCTTTCTAAGACCCACTCATCATTTATTATAATAATGATTTATTCAATACTCAACAAGCCATTTTCAGGGTGATTTACTCTTGGTGAATATATTCCGAAACTATATCCATTTTCTATTCTCTAATAAGGGATATATTTTCTAGAAAACTACACTAAATTTTATTTTATAAAAAACAAAGGATAGTTTTACTACTATAAAAAGAATGGGTTTTATAGAAGTATTGGAAACTCTTGAATCAAAAGAATGCGAGGGAGGGATAAAATATAGAATTGTATATCCCTAGAATATTTTTAGTAATAAATTACATATTCCTCTATTTAAATGCATAATAAATGAAAAAAAATTGGTGAATATTGTATGAGTCCCAAAGAATAAAAATTGAGATGGAAAAAATTCACTTTTGAATTGGGTATAAATTTAATCAAGAACTCTTGAAAGATATGGATTTTAATTGATCTTAAAATACATTGAATAAAATTTACATCATGATATAAATTTTAAAATTGGTATTTTACAGTTAAAATAAAAGAAATTTGGTTCATAATAAAAAAAACATGTTTCAATGAGAAAAAAACTGAGATAAGAAACCCCTTTCCCTTATAAGTAGCTTCTTAAAGCTTCAGAGGACTCTATAAACATTAGAAAATCATTTGGATGGATTTATGGTAAGATATAGAGATTAAATTCATGACTAATTCCATTAGGTTGGAGTGGTATGAGATAATGGATGTCAGTGAGATCCTTTTATTAAGGAAAAAGTGGGAGATTTTCATGGGAAAAAAGAATTGAATCACATGGGTGTCTGGTAGGTTAGGAGAGTTAGGTAAGTTTAGAGAATAAATGGTCAGTGATACATGTGGGTATTTCTTTAATACCTAAAATTTTTATTATATAGGGTATGTTTCCTTTTAATTATTAAAAATTGTTGATATATAATTTACCTATTTTCCCATATTAATCTTGAATAAAATAATTAAAATAGAAATTATCTTATTAGTAAAAATATAAGATAACCCTTATTACCAAATTTTAACATAATAAATACAAATTTTAACAAAATTTAACCTATTTTAATTTATTAATTAAATAAAATTAACCTTTAAATTGAAGCATATGATATGAGAAAAAAATATTTTTATAGCAAAATGTTTTTTAAATAATAAGTATTTTTTTTCTTATTCTCTAATAACAATTAATTAATTGTGTGTTTATATTTTATTTTTAAGATATAACATAACACTTTATCCATAATTTAAAATAGATAAATATAATTTATTTTGATGTAATTTATATAACACTTATAAAATTAATTATTTTTGAACTACTATTTTACTTTTACTGTGATAATTAATCTTTAATATAAGTAATTTATTATCAATTAATAAAAATAGTGTTGTATTTATTACATAATTAGGTCCAATTTATTCTAAATAGAAATTACCTTTTATCTATTAACATTAATATAAGTATTGAAAATTAATTTTTACATAAGATCACCTAAAGCCTTTCTTAGAAAAAAATGTATTTTAAGCATTTAAATTATGTTTGGGATAAAATTATCAATGATTTTGATTTTAAAAAAACAAATTTATTATAAAAAAATTATTTGTCTTCAAAATAAAACCAAAACCTAATTTTACTAAAATAATTTTTAATTAAATGAAAAGGCCAAAAACAATCTCTTTTATGGGAAAAGATTACTTAAGTTCACAAAAAGTTAAACACAGGCCTTATAATTTTATAATAGTGTTTGAAAAACATATATCATGAATCATTAAATAAATATTTGATCACATAAATGGTTTTATAACTTCTAGTTCTTACATATATGATAATAAATTTATAAAATTTATAATTTTCGTCAAAACACTTTTTTCACTATTCAAGTAAAAATCAACTATTTCAGAAAAATATCTATATTTTATATAAATATTATATTTTCTAAAGAGTTAAAATATGAATATTATTTTTTAAAAATCATATTCTACAATTTATAAATTAAAATATTAAATATACTCCAGAATAAGGTCACTTTAGAGTGAACATTGTATGATAGTTTAAGATATGATGTTATCATGATAAAATAGGGTGTCATGTATTATATTCTCCCTTTTTTCTTAAATAATTTCACCCATAAAATTAATATGTATCTGAGTTTTTGGGAAAATTTATATATACCTTAATAAATATATTTTTTAGGTTCACTAGTTTCCACTTTTTGTTTTTTATTTTCTAATGCACTTTCACCAATCAAATTGTCTAATTCCATTACACTTACTCTCTAGTGTCAATAATATTGATATTCCCTTCAATAAAATAAAATTTTTCCTCTAACAATATTCCCTCATATGTGACCACATGAATTTGTTCTGGCATAATGTAACATAGAATAGGTCATGTACTTTAGAATAGTTGGGTGTTATAGCCAAGAAGTAAGTTAAAAATACAATTCATTCAATTAGCTCAAAAAGGACTGATGTACCTAGGGATATGCTTCCCCATTTTACCAAATCCTATAACTCCCTTCCATGGGTAAACCATTAAGAATAAATGATTCCCACTTGAAATTCCATGTTTCCCTGTAGATTATCATCATATTTATTTTTTCAATTATGGATTTTTAGATATGTTCCTAAATAGTTCATAGTTTTATAGTAGTATCCTCTATAAGATTTGGGCTAAATATAATTATTTCTCAAACTTATTCCTATGAAGTTGGAGTACCTTAACACTTCCCATAAAATTATTCATATACTTCCATCTAAATTAACTAATGGTAGATATTATTCTCTATAAATTCTACCAATAGTAGATAATGATATTAAATATCTTGTTAGTATTGAATTAATGTTCTTAGTATATCTTATAATGTATTTATAGTCCATTCGGGCATCCCAAAAGTTTGGAGATGATAGACGGTGTAAGGAATCGAACTTAAACATTATTTAATCTAATATCTTTAAATAAATTTAAATTTCTTTAACCACCATTTATTTTTTAGGTTTAGTGTTTTAGAGAATAAGTAAATAAATCATACATAAAAAACTATATAATTAAAAGTGGATACTTTTGATTAGTAGCCATTATTGTCACATTATAAAACATTCAGAATAAAACATGATTTTAATTCATTAAAAATCATGAGGAATATCACCTTGACATCATTATTTAATTTAACCATCCTTAAAACCTATGTAAAATAATTTAAAACATTGAATGAGAAAAAAATATCTTTAAGGGATATATAAAGAAAGAAATAAGTTGGGTTTTAATGAACAATTATAAAAATTGTCTTTTTCAAAACAATCACTGGGATAAAAATAGTCATTTTCTTACAAAAGAAATCACATTATATACTAAAATTGTTATTCAAAAAATTTTATAATAAATGTTGATGGAAAAATAAAACTCACATGGTTTCTTTAAAATCACGAAAAATTCATAATAAATATTGAATAACATTATAATTTTTAGGTATACAAATTACTTTCCCTATTGAAATATAATAGTTTTTATAAAAACTCATAACAAGTATATAAAAATCCTATAAAAAACTATAGGCCTCATTTTCATATCATTCTTAATTACATAGGTAATAACCATCATGGTTATACATGAAGTTATAATCATAGTTACATTTGAAATAACCACCATATTTATAATAGGAATAAGCATTTAAGGATATTCCTATAATACATTAAGAGAAACATAACCAATCCACTATGTCCCATATTTGGAACAACCATCAGAATCTATTCCTATAATCACTTAGGGGAGACCTAATCAGTTAACTTATTCCATTTACCAAAATAATTGGAGATATATAATGGGATCCCTCATATTTGGTTATTAACAGAACCACCCATACTCATAAAAACTTTCAAATAACCATAACACAATACATAAATGATTTCATAAAAAACGATCTTTTTCCTATAAAAAATATTTCCAGATAACGAAATATCACTTCCACATTAAAATAATTTTAGAGACTAACCATAACATAAATAAATAGGGGTTTATTTTTATAAAACACTAAATCATAAATAGGATCCTAAATAAAAGATTATTTAAATGATGATGGGATTGTTCGTTGTTTCTTTATACATTAAAATAAAACATACCATTTTTGTTTATTTACAAAGAATGTTAAAATATTCTATATAATATTCCATTAGAACTCTTTTGAATGAATGTATAAAGAGACATAAAATTTAATTAAAAATTCATTTTTTAAATATAAATACATCCATAAAATAATTTTTTAAAAATGTAGATAGAGAAGAAAAATATAGTTTTAAGGGTACCTTTAAAGAAATATTTTCAAAATAAATTCCCTTACCTTCCATCTGACTCATCGCATTTTTTAGTTATATTCTTAAATAATAATTATTTAAATTATTAATAAGCTTTAAAAATTTAACGTTTCATTTTTATTTTTTCAACTACCACGCAATAATTAATTATTTAATTTCACATCTGATGTTTTTATGATATTAGTTTCATTAGTTCAAAATGGATTTAGTAAGTAAACTATAATCAAATAGGTAATTATTATATAATTTATAGAATAATAAAAATTACATAATTATATTTTTTATACATAAATTATAAACATTAAACCACTAATGAATTATGATTAGTAAAAATGTACTATGTTACAATAAAAGAGACGATGGGTTGTATATATACATAAAAAATGTTCCCATTTTTCAATGATCATTATTGAAAGAAGGTAAGTTTCATTTTAAATTTCCATAATTATCATCATATAATAAGTATAATATTATTTCTTTAATTTTAATTATATATAATATATGTGATGTGGGGATGAAAAAAATCGCATCGCTTTATAAAGGTTGTAGTGCACACATACACATGAACCACTTTATGATTTTCATTGAATGTAAGGGTAAGATATTTAAAGATATATTTTTATTAATAAATTAAAAAAATTTAATTAATATGATTTAAATGCATTAATTAAGAAATTATAACCAACCCTGAGAGATGATGATGAAAATAATTTTCATCAGTTCACGAGGCGGTCCTCCATCGTAAAGATGAATGATGTATTTTTTTCCATTTGATCGAATCATATATGTATCTATTGAATAAAATTAAAATAATAACATCAAATTATATTTAGGATGTTGTTTTTAGTCTTTGATAATGGTTGAATAATATTTTAAGATGGTTGAAGAAGAAATAAAACTGAAACATGCAATTAAAATTATAAATTTTCTTTGGAAAGTATTCGTTGATTAACACATTAAGCCATATAAAGTTAGTATTATTCCTAAAAATATATCAATAACGAGGGGAGGGATTATATGAAGGTATTTGGGAAGGAATTTGATGAACTAAATTGGTTTTTAAGTGTTAAGTAAAAGGAAGAAAATATGTCCTTCTATACGAGATGCGATGGACACTCTATGAATTTCTCAAAATTTTAAATTTATGTAATTTAATTTTCAATTTCAAATGGATCCAAATGAAATTATTAACAAAATAGGATGCTTATGGGTACAATTAATTTCATATAATAACAATTATAGATATTTTGATCACATTTTCTCCCTAACATTTTTTATCACGTTGTTAACCCATTTAACACATACCACAACAACAATGATTTTTATTATTTGAGGATTAGGATATGTAATGACCCAAAACATTTTTAATAAAAATTAACATTGATATAATTAAATGTTTTAATATTTAAAATGGTTATATAACTTATTAATTTCTTTGGTTTTATGTTTTTTGAATTCAAAATACTGTTAAAAATTGTGACTGTGGCTATTATAGTCATTGAACACTGATCACCTGATTAGTAAAAATATAGTGCTTTAACAAATCCAAATTACTCAGAAAAATGAAGTGATGGACTCATATAGTAGAATTGGTCTCTACGAATCCCATTTTTCAGATCTCATATGGGAGGTGGAATCATTGGGCTTCACTCTTTACCAAACCCAAGCTGAGCTTCAACACGTTAAACTCGAACAGAACTACCTACCGGAGAATTGGAAGATAATAGAGATTACCACACATGTAATGTTATCCAAGCCACACCAAGAGTCTGAAACCATCTTTCACCTTACCCTAAGGTCTTATGTGTGTGTTTTAAGGGTTTATGTAACAAGACCCTGGCATTATGATTATGTGCATTATTTTTTTATAGAGCATATAAATTCATTTTATTATTGATACATTGTAAATAGTTTTTAATAAAGTTTTAGTTGATATGAAATTAAGAAATCTATTTTTATGAAATAATGGGTTTTTGAATTAAATAATATTTTAATAAAATATTATTACTCAATTATTTTTTATTAAATATTAATTTTTGTATAAAATTTATGAATACAATTGTAATTTTGATTAAGTCTCGAAAGCTGTTTTTGTGAAAACCCATGAATTGTCGACAAATGTCAGTTTTTATTTTAAAATTAAAAACTCACATATTTATAAAATTATTTATATAAATTGAATATTATATTTTGAATCCGGACTTCGAAATTATCCAATGTTGAATGTTTCATAATTTTCTGAGATAATGGAATTTTTGGGTAAAAATTAAATGTTGTTTAATTTTATAATACATTTTATGACGTCATAATGACCCAATAGTGATGTAATAAAATAAAATAAATGGTATTTTCGGCCATTACATGTTTTTAAATTAATATAATTTAATTTTGGGTTTGATTTATTTATTTTAAAAAGCTTTTGTGGACCCTCTAAGACTTATAAGACATTTTAACTTTTTAAATTGATTTCCTTGGAAGTGTGACTCACCTCCACATAAGCAAGCCTAATATTTTGAGATGTTCTTCTATAGTACAAATAAAATATTTTTTTACACTCCACTTTATAAAAAACAATGGGAAAAACCATGGTTTGGTTGGTGGTGTTTTTTAGTTTAATGTGTGATGGCCAAAACCTAAATAATAAGGAATTCCCTCTCTTTTCCTATATAACCCCACCCAAGGACCCACTTACTCTTCACTCAAATCCTTTTTAGAGCTAGAAAAATCTTACCTCTTCTCACAAGAATCCTACCAAGGTGATCCATGCTTCCCTGAAGCCTCTCTGAATCCTCCCCCAAGCCTTTGGGATCACATTTCCAAGTAAAGGATTTCTTCCTTTCTCATTTTTTTCCAAATTTCATTATCTTGCTATACAATTTTTTTTGAATTAAAAATGTTGGTGTATGATTTTTCATCTCTCACATACTAACCTCCTTATTTTTTAATGATTAGATACCACTTTCTCTCTCATTAATGCCTCTCTGCACACTTGTTACCATGACGAAATTCCGTAAGGGATTTCTTCCTCTCACATTTCTATCCAAGTTTTTTATGTCGTTTTACCCTTTTATTTTAAATTACAAATGTTGGGGTTTGATTTATCCCAACCACATACTTCCATACTTATGTTTGAATGGGGATATACCTTTTTATCTCTAATTAATGCCTCCCATGTACACCGGTTAAAATGCTAAAATCCAGTAAGGGATTTCTCTCTCCCTGTTTACATTGAAGCAATTATTTTTAATTATGAATCTAAATTCCATTAAATATGTTGGGAAATGTATTTATATGACCACATTACTTTCCATTTCAAGTAGATATTATGAGATACCCCTTTTATCTCATCAACCATTTTTATGAATTCTTATGACACAACTTTATGTTGTCGAAATTGCACCATGATTTTCCAAGCCAATGTCATTGTGCAGTGAATACCATGCCCATTTATCTATCAATGATATTCAACTTTATGAACATTTAAATATTTATTATATAGTTTATTTATTAATGCCACATTCCTTTATCATGGAATAAATGATAATGTTTAATGAATCAATGATATATGTTCCATGTGGCACACTTATGCATGAAATGTAAAGATTAAGAATGGTGCGCCCTGATGGCACTCCAATGAATTGGGTAAAGAATAATATCATGATATGTCATGTTAAATGAGGTTTTAATCATGCTAATTAAAGTAAAATTAGGGTTTACTCAAGTTACATATGCAATGGTCCTTGTCTAATTCTAATATCATGTATAATGTTATTGCCACATTTCTATGTTATGATAATTATGCGATATCATACCTTTATGTTCCTGTTTCTCTTTCACTCCATTGATATACACATTTAATAACATGTACTATATTATTAATTTTATCCATTTTTACACCCTTAATGGGGTTTATAGCTCAAACTTTTATTATGCATGTCCTCAGGTTATCACATGCAATGCTATGCAAGATGGAATGATGTGGTCATGTAAAAGATGTTTTCAAAAAGATTTTGAATTTTATGTTTTAAGTTGTCATGTAATGTTCATAACCCAAAAACACACTATAATTATAGTTCTTCGATGTTTTATCAAGTGATGGATTTATGTAATAAATACTATTAATGTGTGTAATAAAGAGTAAGGTTGTTGTAGTTGTTATCAGAGGCAGGTTTAGTTATATTTGGGATTAGGATTAGAAAACCATAGTAACAGACATATAGATAAGACTAATAATATTAAAAACATACCTAAATTTTGGTGAGTATTGAGTAAGTGGTTTATCAATATAATACATCCATGTAAGGTAGAGGCGGCTCTGACACAGATGTATCATAGGGGTAAAACCTTAAAACACCACTTTGAGCTAGACTCGAACATGAACTGGTGCATGCAAACAGGCCTTGCTTCACTCTTGGTTATAACACTCTCGAGGGATATGCTTTGGTAAATTAAAATTCTTATTAAGAACCATTATTATGGGAATTAAAAAATGACCCTAAAAATATATGTTGGGATGTAGATCGTGGATAAAATTGATTGGAGCCTATAAATTTATAAGTTAAAAAGGTAATATATATGGCATCTATTTCTTTCAATGGATAATCCTTTATGTGTTACCCATAATGTTTATTTTATTCCATCTGCTATGCAGTAATATGAGGACTTGTGCTAACAACCGATGCGAAGATCAATGTGACTATTGTTCTAATGAGATGCCCAATCTGATAGGAGTGGTAATCATGAACTTTTTCATGATACACTCTCAATTAACTCATGTTTTGAATTGAAACATGGGTCAAGAGGAAGATTCAACCCCCCTATGAAAGAAAAACTCATAATCCAGAGCTTCATGAGACAAAGGCCTCCTACTTTTAATGGATCATCTGATCCATCAATCGCTGAACAATAGATCAAATCCATTGAGAAGATCTTTTATATCCTTCAATGTTCTGAACAAGAGAGGGTACATCTGGCTAATTATCATTTTGAGGGTGAAGCTAATCAAAGGAGTACATTGATCAAAAATATGAAACTTAAGGAAGATATTGAGGGGATGTAATGGAAGAATTTCTAGAAAATGTTTTTTGATAAATATTTTCTTCGCACCCTCCGACATAATATGGAAAGAGACTTCCTTTCCCTCAAGAAAAAAGACAATGAATTTATAAGATCGAACGTGGAAAACTTCACAGGGCTTGCATGATATTCCTCCGACTTTTTCATTACCCTCGAATGCAACGTTTACCACTTCTTTGTTGGGATAGAACCTAGCCTATAGAAAGACCTATCAATCCAGGACTTAGAGAGATCTGAGGAAATTGTCTGATGTGCACTCAAAGTTAAAATGGAGATCGGAAAATCTCAGGTGTATCATGGGGATAATAAATGTAATGTGTACTTTAATTCTTGCGGTCTGATGGATAAATCTAACAGTGCTAAGAAAATCCAGCACTCCACTTTCCAAAGGTGTGGAAAGAATCACCTCAAAAATTTCCTGAAGGGGATGAGGAAATGCTTTAGGTGTGAAAGAAAAGGGAACCTGGCCATTAACTATTGACATGAATAACTTGTGGCTGTGACAGAGGAGAGGAACGCTCCGTTCGAACCTCAATGATTTGTTCATATCTTCAACTGCAAGGAACCAGGGCGCTTTTCAAACTAGTGCCATAAGACAAGGGTTTTTTATAGGCAACCAACAACCTCCAAGGCAGCATGGATGAGCTTTTTCCATAACTACAACCTACGTGAACCCCAACAATGAAGTGGTTATAGGTACACTAATTATTCATTCAATAATAGAGAACGTACTATTTGATTTTGGTTCTACACATTCTTTTATATCTGGAATTTTTAGTAAAACAATCCCAACACCACCACAAATCATGGAATTAAATATGTCAGTGAGTACCAAAAATGGATAAATCATTAAATCCCGTGAATAATACTCCCCCCTGTCATAATTTGTGGATTGAAATTCCTGACAAACCTCGTCATACACCCTCTAGTGGAATTTTACACAATTATTGGAATGGATTGGATTTCCTTATATAAATCCAACATAAATTTCCATGAGAGGGAAATGACTCTCCATATGGAGAATCGACCCCCGGTTCTATACAAGTGCAAGGAGGATGATGAATCTTCTATAACACCATCATTTCAAGAATGGATATTTCTTCCCTGTGAGCATGAAAAACATACTCAGATGATTGATTCTAAGGAAGAAACCATCCTTGAAGACATGCAAGTTGTGTGGTAATTCACTGAAGTGTTTCCCGAGGAATTTTCTGGTCTTCTTCCTAGAAGAGATGTTGAATTATCAATCGATCTTATACCTGGGGTATTTCCAATATCCAAGACTCCATATAGAATGGATGATGTGTGTAAAGACCCGTAAAATTCAAGGGAAATTTTTTCTTAATTTTCTTTGGAATTTTACAAGAACGCAGTTTCTGACAGCACCTGATTCCGAGGCCCGGTGTGCCCGGAATCACATTCCGAAGTTTGGCTCGGGTACGTTTAGTGGACGGATGAGCAGGTTTTTCCTATCTTTTGAACCGGTGCTCGGAATTGAATTCTGAGGGCACCAATGAACTTGCAACGCCGGTAATCGCTTAAGGGAACCTTTACCATAGTTGCGTTCGTGCGGGTGAAGAAGTTAATTAATGAGGTTTAATTAAAAAGTAAATAAAATTGTTGGATCAATCTTATTTCATATCAAGGAGGTTAATTTCTCCGATGGGAAGTTGGTGGTGGGGCCCACATCCACCCAACTTCCCATGTGTGGATAATAGAAAGGGTGGGACCCACACGAGCCCCCCCCCCCCCCACCTTTTCAAATCCCTTAAATCCCTAACTCCTCTTGACCCTCCACTTTCCTAACTCCCCATTAACTCACTTTCATTAATTTTTGACAACTTGTTACAATTAATAAGGTGAGTTACTTAATTTCAAACACTTGAAATTCAAATGGTTAGGTTGTGTTAATAAATTAAGACTTGGTCTTATTTTATTATTGTTAGAGATTTTGCCACCTTGAGAGGATTGGGAAGCGTGAAGTCTCCTTCTTCTTCAACTTCGACGAAGAACAAAGAACACCTCGGACTCCGATGAAGAACACCGTTCTTCAACGAAGAACATCTCCACCGAAGAACGTGACATCTTCTTCCAACAATGTTTCCTCTTTGAACGCACCTCGACGACAACAGAATCGACATTCATTTTCCGCGATGCCCGACCTCCGCGACGCTCGTCTTCTACGGCTCGATTGACGTGCACCATTCCTGAACCGAGGTAGGGGTTCAACTATTTTAAGTTGGTGATTTCTTTCCTTCGAATATGAAAGTTAAATCTGACGGTCGTGTTCTAATTTTTTATTAAATTAAAAATTGTGAAGGTTAAACGTTTTACATTTCGTCCAACTGGTATCGATATAACGGGAGGCGATCAGTCCGCACAAACACGGCCGATACCCCTCCCCCTTTACTATTCTTCGTTTTGATTAGCGAAGACGGTAATGCATTGTTGCACCGCGCTTGAGCGAAAGGAGACATGAACGATGCGGGCCACGACGAAGAAACGCGACGTCGTCGCGCTGCGTCGAGAGTACGAATGAGGCCGCGGCCGGAGTCGGGCCGCGGCGGAAGGACACGACATCGTCACACCGTACCAGACGAATTTGCAGCCATCCTGGAAGTAGCGGCTGGAAAAACCACCCACCAGAGAATTCGAAGAAGGTGTCCGGAACTCCGACCGCCGGCGCCGGAAGGCGCGGGACCGCGGGGTCCCACGGCAAGAAACCGGACGGCCCTGCGCTGGCCGGCTGTTACAGGGGAAAAACCGGGGGGTTACACCCCCTGGTTGCACATGGTGCGGCCCCTTAAAGGGGGCCATCGTTTTTCATAAAGGAGGGGCAACGCCCCTCCCTTAGGCCCGCTCGCGTGGCACGCTGGTCACGCTGGCCGCGTCGCCGCGCCGCCGCACTGGCCGCGCCACCACGCCGGGCTGGGCCGGGTCATCAGGCCGGGTCGCCACCCGGGCCGGGTCGACCCATTTTGGCCGACCCAGGGGGTACTGGGTCAGGCCGGGCCGGGCCGGGCCCAGACCCCCTATTTTCGGACTGAGTTGGTTCAAACTCCCATATCTTGGGCTACGGACCTCTGATTGACGCGTCTTCAGCGGAAACGCGATCCTTTGATCAAGACGGTCGTTTCGATATATTGCACTCAAGGTTTCGGAATACTTTGAGTTTGGCCGTGTTGGTTCGTACACGAAACCAATCGGGCCCTCGGAGCGGAAACGCTCATATCTTGAGCTCCGGACGTCTGATTGACGTACCGTCGACTTGGTTGAGTTCCTATTAGTGAGACAGATATCTTGGCATACTCTGCCCGAGGTTTGGATGCAGGTGGAGTATGTTCGGGTTGGTTTTGCCTTAAAAACCAACCGGGCCCCTGGAACGAAAAGCCAATAACTCTCAGACCAGGCGTCCGATTGACGCGCCGTCTGTTGCGTTCAGTTCCTGTTGACGATACGGAACTTTTGGATACATCAACTTCGGACTATGTGTCAGTTGATGTATCAGCCTCTCGGCTCGTGGAGCGGACTCTCCCGAACAAACTTGTTGTGTGCGGGAACCCTAGTGCTGGCTGCGACTGTGACTTCGATGACGACTGTGCAGAGATCCTCAGTGGATTCGATGGCAACGACTACAACACTCAGCGATCCTACAGGGATCTGTGCTACAGATCCTATGTGGGTCTGATCCTGTGTGGGCCTTTGCGGGGGTTAGTACCTATCGATCCTTTGTAGATCTGACAACTTAGATGATTCAGTACTGGTCTTGTATCCTATGTGGGTCCTAGTATAGATGAATCAATGAAGACAGCTGGTCTTGTATCCTATGTGGGTCCTAGCTGTGCTGGTCTTGTATCTTATGTGGGTCCCAGCTTGATGATTCAGTGGTGGTCTTGTATCCTACGTGGGTCCCAGCATAGATGGATCAAGGAAGACAGCTGGTCTTATATCCTATGTGGGTCCTAGCTATGCTGGTCTTGTATCCTATGTGGGTCCCAGTTTAATGATTCAGTGCTGGTCTTGTATCCAATGTGGGTCCCAGCATAGATGAATCAATAAAGACTGCTGGTCTTCTATCCTATGTGGGTCCCAGCTTTGATGATTCAGTGCTGGTCGTGTATCCTATGTGGGTCCCAGCATAGATGAATCAATGAAGACAGTTGGTCTTGTATCCTATGTGGGTCCCAGCCTAGATGATTCAGTATCTATGTCTGATCATCTCTTTCACCTTTTCGATGATGTATACCTGTGAGAGCTGAAACCTGTTTTGCTTCCTTTGTGGATTGAGTTGTGCTATCCTGTGTGGATTACATTTTTCTTTCCTGTGTGGAATACGTTTTTCTTCCCTGTGTGGAATACGTTTTTCTTTCTTGTGTGGACTGGGATGTACTTGGGTTTTGTGGTTGGAGCATGTTGGAATTGATGACTTAGGTATATGTATGGGCATATACCTAAGCAGTGTCGGATGTTAATTCGTGATTTATCCTTCCTTTGTGGTTTATCCTTTGTGGATTTTGGGAGACCTTCGGGTGTCTCGGGGTCCCTAATGAGTAGCTTATACTCACCCCTGCACGGGCTATGCCCGCACTATGTTTTGTTGGTTGCAGACGACGGACAGTGCTGATCACGGTTGAGGCTTTCGGAGCAGGACGGTACCCAGAGGTGGACCACCGGGCGGACGTACTCGGAGTAGACGGCGGGACCCGAGGAGCTACGGAGGCTATATGTACACACCCTTCAGGAGGGACTTCCAGTGAAAGCCTCGAGGCTACAGTTTTACTTTTCAGTTGTTGTTTTCCCTTTCAGTTGTACTTTACAGTTGGGCTTGTATTTCCGGCCCCCTTTACTTTCTGCACCAACTATTGTACAGTTTTACTTAGTGTTTACTTCTTTCTCTTCTACTCTGTGGTGTTTGTTTACTCTTATAAAGGAAATGTCTTCTCAGATATCGGGATTTACGCCTTTGGTGCTAGTCGCCAGCCCCTGGCCTATGGAAGGCGGGATTGGGGTAGTCACCGCACGGACCCCGAGGATAGGTCGTGACAAATTGGTATCAGAGGAGTTCGATTCTACCGCAGACTCTGATCTTTTTTCTACGTGAAGCAATAGTGTTAAGCGTATTGAGTGTGGTTATCAGTCCAGGGAGCCCAATGTTGGTGCGGCGGCCGACGTATCCGTACACCAGGACCCTGACTTCTGACTTCCGACTTAATGCACGAAAACATTGATTGCATGTGTGTTTCAAGTTTTCTTTGTGATTACTTGTGTCATATCACCAGGTATAATGTTTGACCATGGTGCACCTATTTCCTTTTCAGGATGGCCCCACGATGGCAGTTAGCTAGGGTTCCGATATTTGTACATGATGACTGCCCACCGAGCGACGAGGCCTCGGTGCAGGGCTCCTTGTCAGCAGAGGCACCGGTGATACCTTTACCCGCCAAGCCACCGATGCTACCAGCCCCAGCCGCTGAAGATGCACGTCGCCTTAGCATGCTGCACGGGTTTCAGCGTCAGCGACCGCCTAGGTTCCATGGGGAGACGGACGCCCAGGCCACCAAGGACTGGCTGGAGGCAGTTGTACGAGTTTTCAGGCTAGTGAGAACACCAGCAGACCTCATGGTGATCCTCACAGCGAGCCTACTGTAGGCAGCAGCGGGCCGATGGTGGAGCTTGATGCTCCAGGTGCACGACGAGACATCTATTCTCTAGACGGACTTTGAGAGCATCTTCTACTCCGAGTTCGTCCCAGCCACCCTCCGTGCGGTGCACATTCAAGAGCTTCTTCAGCTGCGGCAGGGCATCTTGACAGTGGCCCATTACTCGACGAGATTTACTGATCTCTCGCGCTACTCCACAGATATGGTACGGGACCCGTTCTTCCGGGCCCGGACCTTCGAGCAGGGACTGAGGCATGAGATCAGGGCTTCGATGATCTCCCTCAACTTTCCGACGCATGGAGAGGTGTTGGAGAGAGCCCTTCTAGTGGACAGTTTTCTCGCCGAGCAGGCTCCAGTGACAGGGCCCTCCGCAGGACGGCCCGTAGCAGGGTCTTCTACAGCTGGCAGTAGACAGGTGACGCAGAGGTCCAAACGGGCCAGACCATCAGATGAGCAGTCTCAGGATGAAGATTTCGTTGTGTGGGGCACCCAAAGGAGAGCCAGCTACACGAGGGGAAAGCATTGCTACGCATGCAGCGGGCGAGGTCACATGGAACGAGACTGCCCGACTCGTCTTTCAGATGAGCAACATGTGGTAGAGGGACCTCCCAGACAGAGGTTCGGCCACGGTGGTCCGCAGGGTGCAGGCGGACGAGGCAGAGGAGCTGGCCGAGTAGCAGATGGTGGGCGACACTTCGAAGTGTTGCCACCGCCACCACCAGGAGGTCCACCCCGACCGCAGGGAGTTAGTGGACATGCGAGAGCTCAACTTCAGGCAGTTGAGGCTTTAGATCATGAAGCTCTGGGAGAAAATGGACAGGAGAGAAACTAGTGGATACGTCCTTTGTATTTCTAGTTCCTTGTTGTTGTTGTGTAGTGTCTTTGTATTATGAGCTGGAATAGTAAAAGATGCTTACCTTTGTGATGTTTTCATTCCTGTCCTCTTTTGAGTCGTTACTAAGAGGTTCCAGTTTTGACTGTTGACTTGACCCTCACTTGTGAGACATCTACTGGAGGAGACCCAGTTACCACACACTGATGCCGACGGTGTGACTCAACCCTTGGAGGCGAGAGTAACGATTGGATCTCTTGGTAGTAGCGTCGAGGCCTTACGACGTCATCCTTGGTATGGATTAGTATCATCCATGTCGGGATTGATTGTATTAGGCAAAGAACGTGGTTCATCCAGGGGATGAGACCGGATTTCTCTTATCGGAAAAGAAGAAATCATAGCATCTCTTGTGGGACCAGAGGTGGTCCAGGCCATGATAGAGACGGTCCAGGTCATCTAGGAGCGGATGAACACAGCTCAGAGCCAACAAAAGTCTTTCGCTGACAAGAGGCGGATGCCACTAGAGATCAAGGATGGCGACCACGTCTTCTTGCGTGTCTCACCTCGGCGTGGATTATGAAGATTTGGACTAGGTGGAAAGTTATCTCCGCGCTTCATCGGACCCTTCCAGGTCCTCAGCAGGATTGGCGAGATGGCTTATCCCTTGGATTTACCACCTCAGTTGCACCGAGTACGCGATGTCTTCCACGTGTCTCAGCTGAGGAGATACGTGCACGACCCGACGCATATCATTGACCATGGGAAGCTTGACATTGATGATGGGGCGACTTTTACGGAGGTTCCAGTTGAGATCGAGGATTGACAGGAGCGGGTCCTATGTGGACGGTCGATTCCTCTAGTGCGCATCATATGGCAGCACGGGAACCTCCAAGAGAGCACTGGGGAGCGGGAGGCTCAGATGCGTGCTCAGTACCCTCATTTTTTTCCCTAGTTTTGATGTATCTTTACAGGGACGTAAAGCCTTGAGGTGGGAGTAATGTAAAGACCCGTAAAATTCAAGGGAAATTTTTTCTTAATTTTTTTTGGAATTTTACAAGAACGCAGTTTCTGATGGAACCTGATTCTGAGGCCCGGTGTGCCCAGAATCACTTTCCGAAGTTTGGCTCGGGTACGTTCAGTGGACAGACGAGCGGGTTTTTCATATCTTTTGAACCGGTGCTCGGAATCGAATTCCGAGGGCACCGATGAACTTGCAACGCCGGTAATCGCTTAAGGGAACCTTTACCATAGTTTCCTTCGTGCGGGTGAAGAAGTTAATTAATGAGGTTTAATTAAAAAGTAAATAAAATTGTTGGATCAATTTTATTTCATAACAAGGAGGTTAATTTCTCCCATGGGAAGTTGGTGGTGGGGCCTACATCCACCAAACTTCCCATGTGTGGATAATTGAAAGGGTGGGACCCAAACGATCCCCCCCCCCACCTTTTCAAATCCCTTAAATCCCTAACTCTTCTTGACCCTTCAATTTCCTAACTCCCCATTAACTCACTTTCATTAATTTTTGACAACTTGTTACAATTAATAAGGTGAGTTACTTAATTTCAAACACTTGAAATTCAAATGGTTAGGTTGTGTTAATAAATTAAGACTTGGTCTTATTTTATTATTTTTAGAGTTTTTGCCACCTTGAGAGGATTGGGAAGCGTGAAGTCTCCTTCTTCAACTTCGACGAAGAACGAAGAACACCTCGGACTCCGACGAAGAACATCATTCTTCAACAAAGAACATCTCTGCCGAAGAACGTGACGTCTTCTTCAAATGATGTTTCCTCTTCGAACGCACCTCGACGACAACAGAATCGACGTTCATTTTCCGCAATGCCCGACCTCCGCGATGCTCATCTTCCGCGGCTCGATTGATGTGCACCGTTCCTGAACCGAGGTAGGGGTTCGACTATTTTATGTTGGTGATTTATTTCCTTCGAATATGAAAGTTAAATCTGACGGCCGTGTTCCAATTTTTATTTAAATTAAAAATTGTGAAGGTTAAACGTTTTACATTTCGGCCAACTGCTATTGATATAACGTGAGGCGATCGGTCCGCACAAACACGGCCGTTACCCCTCCCCCCCCCATTGCTATTCTTCGTTTTGATTAGCGAAGACGGTAATGCATTGTTGCACCGCACTTGAGCGAAAGGAGACGTGAACGATGCGGGCCACGATGAAGAAACGCGATGTCGTCGCGCTGCGTCGAGGGTATGAATGAGGCCGCGGCGGAAGGACACAACATCGTCACACCGCGCCGGACGAATTTGCAGCCATCCTGGAAGTAGTGGCCGGAAAAACCACCCGCCGTAGAATTCGAAGAAGGCGGCCATAACTCCGGCCGCCGGCGCCAGAAGGCGTGGGACCTCGGGGTCCCGCGGCAAGAAACCGGCCGGCCCTGTGCGGGCCGACCATTACAGGGGAAAAACCGGGGGGTTACACCCCCCAGGTTGCACATGACGCGGCCCCTTAAAGGGGTCCGCCGTTTTTCATAAAGGAGGGGCAACGCCTCTCCCTTGGGCGCACTCGCGTGGTGCTCTGGCCGCGCTGGCTGCACCGCCGCGCCGCCGCCCGGGCCGGGTCGATCCAGTTCGGCCGACCCAGGGGGTACTGGGTCGGGCCGTGTCGGGCCCAGACCCCCTATTTTCGGACTAAGTTGGTTAAAACGCCCATATCTTGGGCTACGGACCTCTGATTGACGCGCCATCAGAGGAAACACGATCCTTGGATCGAGCCAGTCGTTTCGGTATATCGTACTCAAGGTTTCGGAATAATTTGAGTTCGGCCGGGTTGGTTTGTACATGAAACCAACTGGGCCCTCGGAGCGGAAATACTCATATCTTGTGCTCCGGCCGTCCGATTGATGAGCCGTCGACTTGGTTGAGTTCCTCTTAGTGAGACAGATCTTTTGGCATACTCCGCCCGAGGTTTGGACGCAGGTGGAGTACGGTCGGGTTGGTTTTTCCTTAAAAAGCAACCGGGCCCCTGGAACGAAAAAGCCAATAACTCTCAGACCAGGCGTCTGATTGACGCGCCGTCTGTTGCGTTGGGTTCCTGTTGACAATACGAAACTTTTGGATACATCAAATCCGGACTATGTTTCATTTGATGTATCAGCCTCTCGGCTCGTGGAGCGGACCCTCCCGAACGAGCTTGCTGTGTGCGGGAACCCTAGTGCTGGCTGCGACTGCGACTTCGACGACGACTGTGCAGAGATCCTCAGTGGATTCGATGGGGATGACTACAACACTCAGCGATCCTACGGGGATCAGTGCTACAGATCCTGTGTGGGTCTGATCCTGTGTGGGACTTTACGGGGGTTAGTACCTATCGATCCTTTGTGGATCTGACAGCTTAGATGATTCAGTACTGGTCGTGTATCCTATGTGGGTCCCAGTATAGATGAATCAATGAAGACAGCTGGTCTTGTATCCTATGTGGGTCCTACTAGTGCTGGTCTTATATCCTATGTGGGTCCCAGCATAGATGAATCAAGGAAGATAGCCGGTCTTGTATCCTATGAGGTTCCTAGCTGTGCTAGTCTTGTATCCTATGTGGGTCCCAGTTTGATGATTCAGTGCTAGTCTTGTATCTTATGTGGGTCCCAGCATAGATGAATCAATGATGACTGCTGGTCTTGTATCCTATGTGGGTCCCATCTTTGATGATTCAGTGCTGGTCTTGTATCCTATGTGGGTCCCAGCATAGATGAATCAATGAAGACAGCTGGTCTTGTATCCTATGTGGGTCCCAACTTAGATGATTCAGTATCTATGTCTGATCATCTCTTTCACCTTTTCGATGATGTATACCTGTGAGAGCTGAAACCTGTTTTGCTTCCTTTGTGGATTGCGTTGTGCTATCCTGTGTGGATTACGTTTTTCTTTCCTGTGTGGAATACGTTTTGCTTCCCTGTGTGGAATACGTTTTGCTTTCCTGTGTGTACTGGGATGTACTTGGGCTTTGGGGTTGGAGCGTGTTGGAATTGATGACTTAGGTATATGTATGGGAATATACCTAAGCAGTGTCGGATGTTAATTCGTGATTTATCATTCCTTTGTGGTTTATCCTTTTTGGATTTTGGGAGACCTTCGGGGGTCTCAGGGTCCCTACTGAGTAGCTTATACTCACCCCTACACGGGCTATGCTCGCACTACGTTGTGTTGGTTGCAAACGACAGACAGCGCTGATCACGGTTGAGGCTTTCGGAGCAGAAAGGTACCCGGAGGTGGACCACTGGGTGGACGTACTCGGAGTAGATGGCGGGACCCGAGGAGCTGTGGAGGCTATCTGTACACACCCTTCAGGAGGGACTTTCAGTGGAAGCCTTGAGGCTGCAGTTTTACTTTTCAGTTACTGTTTTCCCTTTCAGTTGTACTTTACAGTTGGGCTTGTATTTCCAGCCCCCTTTACTTTATGCACCTACTGTTGTACAGTTTTACTTAGTGTTTACTTCTTCCGCTTGTACTCTGTGGTGTTTGTTTACTCTTATAAAGGCAATGCCTTCCCAGATATCGGGATTTACGCCTTTGGTTCTAGTCGCTAGCCCCTGGCCTATGGAAGGCAGGCTTGGGGTAGTCATGGCACGGACCCCGAGGATGGGTCATGACATTGTGGATCTTGAGGAGATGAAGAAACAACTACATGATAATTTGGATAAAGTGTTTATACACCCAAGTGCTTCACCATGGGGTTTACTAGTCCTCTTCTTCATGAAGAAGGATGGATAAATGAGCCTTTGCATTGATTATCGTGAACTCAAAACAATCACGATAAAGAACAAGTATCATCTTCCCTGAATTGATGAATTGTTTGATCTTCTATGTGGAGGGCAATACTTCTCCAAGGTGGATTTGTGGTCAGGATATTTCCAAGTGAGGGTGAATAAGGATGATATCCCCAGGACTGCTTTTCGTACAAGGCACGGGAACTATGAATTCATAGTAATGCCTTTCGGACTCACTAATTCTCCAGAAATATTCATGGACATGATTAATATAGTCTTTAGAGATTATATCTATGAATATGTGGTAGTCTTTATAGAGGATATTATAAAATAATCCAAAAACAAGGAGGAGTATGGGGAGTATCTATGCACTATACTAGAGAAATTGCGAAGGGAGAAGCTCTATGCAAAGTATAGAAAGTGTGGGTTATGGTTGAAGGAGGTCTCATTATTTGGTCATGTCATCACAAAAAATGAGATATTTCTGGATCCATCCAAGACAGATACAATTGAGAGATGGCTGAGGCCAACATTGGTGATGGATATCCTTAGCTTCTTGGGGTTAGCTAGATATTATTTCTGATTTGTGAGAAATTTCTCACGATTGTCAAACACTCTTACTAAGCTAACTTGGAATTGTTTCAAGTTTTCTTAGAGTGATGAATGTGAAGAGAGATTTAAGGAGTTGAAATGGAGGCCTATCACTATACTCGTGCTCACACTACCCACAAGTGGAGAACTTTTGGTGGTATTTAGTGATGCTTCGAAGAAGGGCCCAAGCTGTGTGTTGATGAAAAATGAAAAAGAAATTGCATATGGTTCAAGGAAATGGAATGCTCATGAGAAAAACTATCCAACACATGATCTGGAGTTGGCTGCAGTGATCATCGCTATTAAAATTCGGTGGCCTTACCTTTTGGGGAGAATTGGGAAATATAAACAGATCACATAAGACTCAAGTATATATTAAAAAAAAAGATGAATATGAACCAATAAAGATGGTTAGAGATAATCAATGACTATGACTTCTCAATCCATTACCACCCTGGGGAAAAACAAGGGGGAAGACACTCTATGTAGAAAGGATCCAACAATTATAACATTTATTAAAATTTAAAAGGATCCAATCTTCTTAGATTTAATGAATATGGGCATGGCAATCATAAAGAAGGGAACATCATCAATACTTTCACAAATTATTATTCAACCGTCTATTTTTGAAATGATAAAATATGATAAAACATATGATGTAGGAATTCAGAAGAATGTGGAAACTATAAAAAAGAAAATTCCTCATAGTTTAATGTTAATGAATAAATAATTGTGAGATTTGGGAAAAAACAATGTGTTCCATCAAATCTGGAGTTAAAGAATGAACTTTTGGATGATGCACATAGTTCAAATATCTTCATCCACCCAAGAAACAGAAATATGTATCAAGATCTCTGAAAGAATTATTGGTGTGATAAAATGAAGAATGAGATAGGTGAATATACATCAATGTGCCTAGTATATCGGTAAGTGAAGCCTGAGAGGCAGAAGTATAAGGGGATGATGCGACCATTACCCATACTAGCATGGAAATGGGAGAAAATCACCATGGACTTTGTCACTAGACATTCAAAGACATCCAAAGGAAACAATGCTAACTGGGTTTTTGTTGATCGTGTAACAAAGACTGCACACTTCATTGTAATTCGGGAGGATTTCTCATTGGATCAACTGACAGAGATATACATTAGAGATGTGGTAAAACTGCAAGGAGTACCACTATCTATTGTATCTTATCGAGATCCAATAATCTACTATATGTTATCGAAGATTCTTCAACATGATCTGAATACTGAGAGGAACTTCAGTATGGATTATCATCCTCAAACAGATGGCCAATCTGAGTGGACTATTAAAACACTTGAGGATATGTTGAGAGCATGCTCAATAGATTTCTAAGGAGGATGGGATCAACATCTTCCTCTAGATGAGTTCTCTTACAAAAACAGTTTACACTCAAGCATCCAAATGGATCCTTATGAATCCTTGTATGGGAAGTGGTGCAGAACACTGGCATGTTGGGATGAAGTTGGGGAGAGAAAACTCCAAGGACCAGAAACTGTTGAAGAAATTGTGGAGAAGGTTAAGACCATCCAACATCACATTAAAGCTACTCAGAGTCGACAAAAGAGCTATGTTGGCAATTGTAAACGTAACCTAGAGTTTGATGTTTGAGATATGGTATTCCTCCGCATATCACTATAGAAAAGATTTATGATATTTGTGAAGAAATGAAATCGTATTCTAAGGTACATCTTCCCTTTTGAGAACCTTGATCACATTAGAGCTTTGGAATATCGACTAGCACTACCCCCAAATATATCTCTAGTATATGATGTATTACATGTATCACTTTTGAGGAAGTACATACCCAACCCATCACATGTACTCAATCCAGAGGTGGTACCATTGGGGAATGAACTCTCCTATGAAGAGAATCTAATGAAGATCTTAGATCATAGGGAAAAAGTTCTATGAAATATGGAAATGCCCCTCGTCAAGGTGTTTTGGCACAACCACAAGTTTAAATAAGCAATGTGGGAATTAGAGGAACTACTGAAGCAGAGTTACCTAAATCTATTTTAGTGTGCGAAAATAAAATTTTAAAGGTGAAATGTTTTACGTGGGGAAGTTTTTAATGACCCAGACATTTATTAATAAAAATTCCTCGCGACCTAATTATATGTATTAATATGTAAAATGTTTATATAATTTATGATCTTATTTAGTTTCATGTTTTTGGATTTCAAAATATGGTTAAGAATTGTGATCATTTCCAATACAGCTGTTGAACAGTGAACACAAGATTAGTATAAATATAGGGATTTAACAAATCCAGTTTACCCAGAAAAACAAAGTGGTGGCCTCATCTAGCAGAATTTCTCTGTACGAAGCACATTTGTTGGAGCTCGGAAAGGAGGTGGAATCATTAGGCTTCACTCATGACCAAGCCCAAATCGAGCTTTATCACATTAATCTCGAATGGAACCACCTACAGGAGAAGTGGAATATATTTGAGATTACCACTCTACAATGTTATCTGAGCCACCACAAGAGTTTGTAACAATCAAGCACCTTACCCTAAGGGCTCATGCGGATGTTTTAAAGGGTTATGTAACAAGACCCTAGAACTATGATTATATGCTTTATTTTTGTATATATAATAAAAATTAATCTTATTATTGTTAGTTTGTAAATATTTTTTAAATAATTTGTAGTTAATATTCAATTAAGAAATCTATTTTGATGAATTAATGGATTTTTAATTAAATAATATGTTAATAAATTATTATTACAAAATTAATTTTTATTAAATAAAAATGATCGTATAAATTTTATGAATACAATTGAAATTTTTATTAAGGATTGAATGTTTGTTTCTCAAAACCCATGAATTGTCGATAATTATCAGTTTTAAATTTAAAAGTAAAAAATAAAAATATTAAGAAAATTATTTAGATACAATAAATATTATTTTTGGAATTAGGACATCAAAATTATCCAATAGTGACTTTCTCATAATTTTTTGAGACAGTCAATTTTTTTGGTAAAGATTAAATAGTGTTTAATTATATAATATGTTTTATGACATCAAAATGACCCAATACTAATGTAATAAAATACTATAAATTTTATGCTCGGCCAATATATGTTTTAGAATTAAAATAGTTTAATTTTGTGTTTTTTTGATTTATTTTACAAATCTTTAGTGGACCCGACAAGACTTATAAAACATTTTATAATTTTAACCTGATATCCTTAAGAGTGTGACTCACCTCCACATAATAAAGCCTAATATTTTAAGACATTAGTCCATTGGCCTTATAAAATATTTTTTTACTATACACTTTGGAAAAACCATGGGTTGGTTTGTGGTTTTTATTTGTTTAATGTGTTGTGGCCAAAACCTAAATAATAAATAATTCCCTCTCTTTTCCTATATAAACACACCCAAGATCCCACTTCCTCTTCAACCAAATCCTTTGGAGCTTGACCAACCTCTACCCTCTTCCCTCTAGAATCCTCCCAAGGTGCCCCAAGCTTCCAAGAAGCCTTTCTCAAGCCTCTCCCAATTCTTTGGGATCACACTTCCTAGTAATGGATTTCTACCTTTCTCGTTTTTGTCCAAATTTCATTATATTGTTATAACATTTTGTTTTCAATTAAAAATATTAGGGAACCATTTCCCACCAAACCTGATACAGCCCTAATTTGGTTTTAATGATGACATCCCTATTTCTCTCATATTAATTCCTACCATACACATCTGTTACAATGCTGAAATTACGTAAGGGATTTCATCCTCTCTCATTTTTTTTCAAGTTTATTTATGTTACTATACTATTTTATTTTCAATTAAAAATGTTGGGGTATAATTTTAAACCTCCCACATACATCCCTACTTGTGTTTGAATGATGAGATACCTCTTTATTTCTCATTAATTCCTCCCAGTTACACCCATTACCATGTTGTAATTTCATATGGGATTTCCCTCTACTCGTTTACATTCAAGCATTTCATTTATTTTATGAATATAAATTCCATTAAATATGTGGGTAAATGTATCTATATGAACACCTTACTGTCCATTTAATGTAAATATTTTGAGATACCCGTTTCTTTCTCATCAACCATTTTTATGAATTCTTATGTCACGTCGTTATGCTACCAAAATTGCACCGAGATTTTCCAAGCCAAAGTCATTGTGTAGTAAATACTATGCCCATTTCCTTTTCAATGGTATTCAATTTTATGAAAATTTACTTATTGATTATAAAGTTTCAAATATTAATTCCATATTCCATTATCGTGGAATAAATGATGATGATTAATGAATCCATGTTATTTGATCCATGTGTCACACTTATGCATGAAACTAAATGATTAAGAAGGGTGCACCATAATAGCGCTCTAATGCATTGGGTATAGAATAGTGACATGTTACGTCAAGTTAAATGATGTTTTACTCATTCTATTTCAAGTTCAATGAGGTTTTACACATGATACATGTGCAATGGGCCATGGCTCATGCTAATATCATGTTAAATGTTGTTGCCACATTTCCATGTTATGATAATCATGGTATATCATGCCTTTATGTTCATGTTTCTCTTGTGCTCCATTGATATGCCCATTTCCTAACATGTACGATATTATTCATGTTATGACTTTTTACTCATTTATCTGGATTTATAGCTCACCCTTTTATTATGTATGTCTTCAGGTTATCCCATGCAATGTTAAGTTCGACGAAATGATGTGGTCATGTAAAAGATGTTTTCAATAAGATGTTGCATTTTATGTATTAAGTTGTTATTCAATGTTCCTAAGCCCCAAATACAGTGGGCCTCTTGATCTTATATGTTGTATCATGTTATGGTTTTATGTAGTAAATCATTTTAAGTGTGTAATAAAGAGAAGGGTTGTCATCGGATAACTACTATAAAAGGATAAACAACACATAAATGGACCATGATTGTTTAATTAAACCAATTATATTCATTTTCCTCGATATAATTTTTTTAGGAATTTTCTTTCCTTTAAATATATATTTTTTCATAAAATAATAATAATGTAAATTTTAGAACTCTTTAGTTACCTTGAATTTTAATAACATTAAGAAAACCAATGAATTGGAATATAAAAAATTCAAATATACAAATAACGTTTTATTTATATAATTCTTTTCACATTAATTATTTCAAATTATATTTATTATAATAATTTTAATATCATTTATTTTATTTTTTTCATTAATTGAATCATTATCGCTTCAGTATTGTGTAATTGTTTAAGTTAATTATTCCTATAATAAAAAATAAATATAAATTTTCATGGTGAAGATAAATCATATTTACTTAAAATTAATATTTATATTTGAACAAATTTTCTATTTATCCTAATGTTATAAATATTATAGCTATTAATAAATTGAGTGACTTTTTTACATTTCGTTAAATAAAATATTATTAAGTTTATAATCACATCCAAAAGGAAAAATGTTCATATAACAGAATATTTTATGTTTATAGATGAACTGGACCCATACAATAAAATTTTGGAATGATTTGTGGTCATTTTATTTTCTTTGTGTTATTAACATTAATTACCCGATTTACTCTTTATTATAGTAACTAAAATTACTAAGGCTACTATTCACATTGATAAAAAAAATAATAAACACCAATTTACCAATTGGTTTCTTCTTGTTGTATCCATTTTTATATATTTAAATCATATATGATGGAAAACTATATTTAAAATCAAATAGAACAAATGGAATAATAGTTTTTTTTTAAATGCATTTTATAAGATAAGTTGTTTTAACGCTAAATTTAAGATTAAAATATAATTAAAAAACCATAATTGGATAATATTAAATCAAAAGGAACTAATTAAATATTAAATATAATCAAAAATAATATTTTACTTTTGAAACACTTAAAAATAAATTATTTTTTTAAATAAAGATCAGTATTTTTGACTATTCATTGAAAATTAAATATTTTTAAAAAAATCTCAAAAATTCACATGATGTTAATTTTTAAATGATTCGTTCAAAAATTAAATTCATTTTTTCAAATAATGTTTATAAAATTTCCAAAAATAACTGTAATATTAACTCATAAAAAGCATGAAAGCACATTTTTGAAGAAAATATATTTTTGAATAATAAAACTACTTTACTAAAAAATAGAGTGATTAATACAATAATTAATTAATAACCTAGAAATGAGTACGACCATAATATATTTCATAATTTTGTTAATAATATTCATTAATAAAAATTTAATGGCTAGGTTATAATGATCAAATTTAAAAAATAATAATTCATTATTCGTTTAGTCTTGTTGTTGTGTATCTTGTATGCCATCGAACATATTCATTCTTTTTAAAATATTTGTATATTAGATATAGTACTTAAATATATCTCAGTATTGATATACCGTTGAATAATATTGTATCATTTGGAATCAAACTGAGGATCAGGATCAAATATAATAGATAAAGGTTTCCCATAAAGCCTTTTGATTTCATTAATATAGAGTCGGGCTTGGCACTCAATGTATAGATAGATTCTTATCACTAAGAAATGGGAAGAAATATTAAGGATATTGATAATGAACTAAATATGCACATGGTGATTCAAATCCATTTTCCTAGTGGGGAAATGTGAGGCGTTCTTTGTGCCTGGAGGGACCCCATAGTGGGAGGTGAGCATTACCCTTACACACGTTTTGACCATGGGGTGTTACCTGAGTAGTACCGGCTATTTGTACCCATCACTCACCACGGTAAATATAATAGACTAATGTTCCACTAGTCTTAGACAATATGCATGTTATGTTTATAGAGATTCAAAGACATTTTCCAATTTTGGGAATGTGCAGCATGCTCTAGGCAAGGTGGTACCCATAGTGGGAGGAAATCATTATGATTACATACAATTTTTGTTGTCCCTGAAGGTCTCTAGGAATAGTGTGTGTGATCTCTAGAAGTGGTATGTGGATCCCAATAAGGAAGATGACCACCTATGGGTAGTCCAAGAAAGGCTGGCGAGATGGGATGATCTAGGTAAAGCTGGTGCAAGGCGACATGTGGCATGCAGTCTACGCGGGTGAGTGAGGGTTCAGGGAACTCTTGGTGTGCCCCTACCAATATAGGTGGGGGATTTTATTGTCCTATATTTCCAGTTAATTCCATATTGGATGAAGGTAAGTTCACATGCCGCCCTCTCTTGACAATGAGGAGTGGTATGATATATAATATAAACAAATAATGTAGGATATTTTCTAGTCTATCTCTTTGGAGGGGATATAGACTGGGATTAACATTGGAATGCAGGTGGTTGTGTGTGTGTTTGATTTATTTGTACCCAAAAACACCTAATATAATGTTTTTAATTATAATAAAAAAATTCATTAAAATATTTTCTTACTTACATTTAGGTATAGGAAGATGTTGCTGGAATCCCATAATATGTTATCTTTTTTCTTATAACTATTGGAATTTAATGCATCTAGAAATATATTCCAAAATTTCCTATTTCATACCTTCTGATAAAAAATTTCTCATAAATTACTATAAATCATTATATGACTAGGGTAAATATATAAATTTGAGCTATGTGATTCATTTAGCAGTTCATTAATCAACTTAAGTATAGATTGAACACATAGCCTCTCCTCAAACATCAGTAATTTGTATCAGTGGATTGATTCTATAAATTTACCATCATTTAATGCTTTAATATTACTTTGTATTACGTCATCATCCATCTTGGTCTTCATTATCATTTCTAGTATTGTTGTTTTTATGATTTCCTAGTAATGGAATTATTTATGCCCTTTCCTAAAAGTCGCAATATTTATATTTTCTTGATATATGTTTATAGTATCATCATTAATCCTCATGATGGTATGAATTCCATGGTCTCACGTACTCAATGAACTATCCACCATGTTTCCTTTCCCATAATGGTAGTATATTGAGTAATTATTGTCCTTGAGTATCTCCAACCATCTTCTTTATCTCACATTAGTATCCTTTTAAGAGAATTTACACTTAAAACTCTTATGGTATGTATGTATATCACATATTCCACCATAGAGGTATAATCTCCATATTTTCAAATAAAATATTACAGATACCAACTCAAGGTCAAATGTTATACTATTTTATTCATATATTTTTTAATTTCAATGAAATATAGGAAACCACTCTGTCACTCATCATAAGGACACATGCTAGTCCTTTCTCATATTTATCACAATATATATAAAAATAATTCCTTACTTGAAGGTTAAGTAAATACTGGTACATTAATAATTCCTTTTTTCAACTTTTCAAAACATTCCTCACATTCCATTAACCACGTGAATTTAACCCCTCAACATTTGGACATTTTAACGGGTTATCCAACTATGAAAAATATTTAACAAAACACTGATATTAACCTATTAATATCTGGAAACAATGTATCTCAGATATATTTTTCAATGTAGGCCAATATTTAATTACCTATATATTTGATTTACCAACAAATATTCCATACTTAGAGACAATATTATAATTAAATGAAACTTAATTGAGCCAAAATTTAAAAAAACTATATTTACTAGGTACGATTTTTGAGGTTACCCATAATTATTTCTAGATGACTCCCATGATATTTATATCTCTTAGTGTATATCAATATATCTTCAATGACTACCATCACAAAGTTATCAAAATAATAATTGAATATTATATTTATCATATCCATAAATATAATAGGTGTATTAGTCAATACCATGATCATTTATAATGAAAAAAAATGTTTATGCCTTATTTGAAAGGCCATCTTCAGTATATCATCCTTCATCACCCTTAGTTAATGATAAATAGAGGGAATATAGATATTTGAAAAGTATTGGGCTCCATGAAGTTGATTAACAAGTCATCAATACATGGTAAATTATACTTATTCATGATAGAAATGGAATTTATTTCCTTATAATCGATGCACAATGTTATAGACCGATACTTGTTTTTAAAAAATAAAATAGGGGATCCACATGAAGAAACAACAGGGAATATAAATCCCTTATATCACAACTATTGCAGTAGTTTATTCAATTCCATCAACTCCACCAGTGATATTCTATATGGAGTGTTAGATATTGGTATTATATTAGGAAAGAGATAAATAGGGAACTCGACATTATGCTCTTGAAGATGGCCAGATAAATTATTCCAGAAAAATAAATGAATTGTTATACCATGGGAACATACTCTTCTTTTAGGATATCTTATTTATCTCAAGATCACTCATGATATTCATCTCTTATATTAACTTTATTATAGGGGGCTATAGTAGGTGATCCTAGAAATGCATCAACAGGTAAAGCCTATGCCTTTAGATGATATAATTTTCTGATGAACTATTATATTTAAATAATTTTAAAATCTAGAAATATTTTATCTTGGACAAGATGTATTTTTTAAATAAAATGGACTACTAGTTTTACTGAATATTTGAGGTTTTTTATAAGAAGATACCCAACACAGTTACACATTTTTGTGGATAAGAAGGCCTCTCTATGTGGGTGATATTATTTTTTATAACATGGGATATTCCCTAATGTGGTTATTATTTGATTAGCCTAACATATAGTTTTTTAACTTGTTCCAGATGAACATCCCTACATTTAATCCAGGTGTTATTACTAATCCCATTCCCAAAATTAGTCATCATCTCTCAAAAACAAAATACACATAATTAGTTCATGATATTGATTTGTAATGTGTTATTATTGATCCCATTCCTCCCATTAGTCATCATATCACAACATCAAAATACACATAATTGGCTCATGATGTTGATTTATAAAAAATAATTACTATCAAGTATTCTAGAGTGCTCTATATAAATATTGGGGGGTTTTAATGTACATGTTCTATATAACTTGGTTTATCTAGATCTAGTCCCTAATGTCTATACTAAACTTACTCTAATACCAAATGTAACCTCCCAGACTCTAGAAACCTTGGTCTAGTAGTTATAATACACTATTGGTATAGAATAAAATAGTTCCTGAAGGATTCAAAAACTTTTAAGTCTTTGAATAATTGATATATACTTACATTACATTTGAAAACCTTATATACAATATGAACACATTTCATGAAACTTATTTTTCCTTCGCCCATATCCATGAAAATTACACATAGTTATCCTAAGTGTTTATTAAGGAATTTAAACAAACACAGGCGGGATCATATGACTAGTAAGGGGTATCATTCAACCGAATCTATCATAATATAAACATGAAATAAGTGATATAAATGGAATTAATAAAAAAACATGGATCTGTAATCAAATGAAGTTAAGAGTAATACATAGAAAAGACAATAAATGAAAATATGGATAAAAATAAATATTGATATTATACTAATAAATATAATAATGATAAACACCAAAATATTTTTTCAAGGCCTTATGATAAGACAATATAGTAATATGGGAAGATTCATACTATCGTAACCCAAACCAAGGGGTCCACCTAGCCTGTCAAAGGGTGATACATGAGAACACCCTGCCAAACATCAATTGGAAAGGGGCTGAGGACGGGAATAGAGAAGACATAATATAAAATGGGATGACTTTCTCTAATATACCTATACGCACACAAACATACATCTCCCTAAAAATGTGCCGAGGAATAATAAAAAGAGAGTGATTTATAGAGTAAAGCATGCATGAAATATCCACTAGGAATTAAATTAGACTATGATAGAATAAAATAACACTATAAAAGAAAAAAACATACCCAACCAAAAAATTGGTCCTAAAAATAAAAATTAAGAAAATATAAGAAAGATGAGAGAGTCGAGCTCTTGATGTGAAATACTTGACCCCCAAACATTGTAAATGTACCCCAATATACCTATCTTCTTCCAAAGTCACTTCTAATATTCCCATCATCTTCATAAAAAATTAAATGTGTGTGAAAATCCCTAGCAGGGGTGAGTATATACTAACCCGGTAGGATTCATCAAAACATATGTGGAGAGATAGGGAGAAATAAACAAATTAGATAGATAAACTTGAAGAAGAAGGGAAATAAAACCCAATAAATACAAACAAACCTCTATATATGGTCATAATGAAACACATATGAGAGAGAAAGGGGATCTCAATTTCACATACCAACTAAATTCAATGATAAATATTGTAGAACCAAAATTCAATCACCGATTCTCAGCATCAAATTAAACCTTAGTAGAATATGTGTAAAGGGGCCTAATTGTCGCTACCTCACTCTATAGATGATAGAGCCACAACTCACATGTTGTACCCACGTGGTATCGAATCTCAAAGTATGGGGAGTTCCAATACCTAGATAGATGTCCAATGGATAGGGTAGGTGAGTTTTGGCATTACTTGTATAATGTGTATAGGGAATCCTTTCCTTTGTGAGATAAGGGAGTACTAACCGTAACATCTCTCTGATGATCCTTCCATGATCCTTTCTATTGTCATGCATCACATTATAAAGCTTCATGTTCTAAAAATATTTCATTTCATCTTATATTAAAAAATTAAGGACATCACCACATTCTAAAATAAAAACTACTTGGGATAGGCTACTGAAAGTCGAAAATATGAGTCCAAAAGAAGGAGGTATGAGAGGAATAAGTTGAATGAACGAATACATAGAGTTAAGGTGGGGTAGACAAGGCTTGTGAACCCACCTTAATTCTTATACATTTACTCTTCTAATAATGGAATGGAATCCATGATATCGAATGTGCAATACATAGGTGGTTCATAATTTTTCTAATCCATTCGATGCTCCCTATAAACAACTAGTCGTGTCCATGCACTTTGGGCCATTCCCCTATACCTGGTCATGCACCTGTTCATGCTTCGGTGATGACCAATGGTCATGTAATTCGAAACTACATGTACTCTCATCACATATGGGATCTTGAGTTCGTGAAAATGGAACACAACTTGGCTGCACTGGTAGGGTCACATGGAGTGTGGGTCTCACCACACTATGTGTACTCCTAAAAATTTCCAAAAACCCTATCCATTATGGAAAAATAGGTATATGGTGTGTATTATTCCAAACTATATAGTGTGTTATAAATTTTTTGTATAAATTATTAAATCTTTATGCATTTACTAGATCAATCCTTCACATCATATATTTCTTCCATTGACTACACAAAAAAAAGGAAAAAAACCTAGGACCATAATTTCCAGGCCTTAGATGGTAGGAAAAATGGAATTCAATCATCCCATAATTCCACTGAATATCCTATTCTTTTCCTTTCATAGATCACCGTTTTTTAACCCCAGATCCATGAACTATCACCAATAATTCATCCCAATTCGTCTAGAAAAAATCGATATATTCATCATGAACACATTTACTATGAATATGAGGGTTCAACAGAGTCAAACATACCACGAAAATGTATAATCATAACCCCATGTTTCAACAATTAATAACACAAAGAACCGGTGGGGGAAGAAAAAAGAACAAAGGTAAAAATACCACATTCCAAGAGTTTATATAAAATGACCAAAAATCAAGAATATTTTGGGTGAGATCGTATCAGTCCAAAAATATAATTAAATTAAACAGTTTAATTCATATAAAATGATTATGTGAGTGATAAAATAACCACATATCAAACGAAAATAAAATATTCATGATCAATATTTTCATCAAAAGGGAGAAATCCACAATTGATGAGTCCAAACTAGATTGGGGAAAATCATTGGTGATGAATGTGTTCACTAGTGAAGTATAAATCTCAATCCACCTACTATATGTCGATCCACCTCTATCTAATCACTCTTCTTCATTTGATGTTATCTAGAAAAGAAGAACTCTTGGAGCTCCTCTCAATTATCCTAGACTTATGAAGTTGAAAATGGATTATTTTTAAAATGACATATATATATAGGGATTTAGGTTGTGGGAATTTAAATTAAAATAAATAAATTTAATTAATTATTTTTAATTAAATTCACTTCTAACGACCGCCTTAAGAAAATGTACAACACTAACCAACCATAGGCCATGATTTGGGTAAAACAAAAATTCTAGATTCATTCTTGGTCTCATATTTCTGATTCAAGACTTTGTTTGGGAGTTATTATACTATTTAATGAAAACTACTTGAGCATGATATTAATATTTTTAGTAATTTTATAATAAAAATTATCGTCTAATCCTGCATCAGATTCTCATGTCGTATTAGTTCCTAGCTCGGAAAATATTCGTTAATATATTCTTCCGTATTTTATGGAAAACATTATGCCATTACATATGCATCAAAACCTAAACTATTTTTTCTCGAGATACATATCAATGAATTGAGGTAATATATAATTCTAGTCCCATTGGAAACGTGACTAAGTCCAATGAAATGACCATAAGAGCAAACAAGACATTTCATACCATTCAATAGTGAACATACAGTTTAATAAAAAACATGGGTATCCATATAAATAAAAATATATAAAACAATTACTTCCCCATTGAATGGAATAATTTGTATTTATATGATAATATTCCATAGTTAACATAGATTATTTGGGGAATATTTATTGTATAAGGTAGTAATTTTATCAAATAAATACAATTTCAATGGTACCTTCAATGTGCTAGGTTATCCATAGAAGATATTAACTATGATAAATAGCTTACATTGGTAGGGGCCAATGTAGTGGTAGGAAATTTCTCTCACTATCATTCATAAAATGCATGTGAATATTCTAAATCATATCCCCCAAGACAGTCTAGCCAGGTCTATAGTCTTAGTCCCCCTTATCGTGAATGAGAGTGATAATTGATTAAACATTCAACCAAGCCTTTTTTGATTGATTTACACTAGTTTAATATATTCCACAACCATATCAAATTTTTTTATCTATATAGGGTTTTATATTCCATGAAAATAGACACAATTTTACATTAAAAAATAATAGAATGGGTTTTCGACAAGGGAAAAGATTATGTTTCATAATAGTTTTAGTCACTCTTGAAGAAAAATAACATGAGGAATGCATAAAATTATATACATGTAAATCCCATTAAAGTGTTGGGGAATATGAAAAAAATCCTTCCATAATAATTTAATCACTATATAATAGAAAATATGTGGTTAATATAGAATGAGTCACAATAAATGATAATTTAGGTGGAAAACCCACGTTTGGGTTGGGTATCAATTCAACTAAAACCTATTGAAATGGAAGGATTCATATTGATATTTAAATACTAAAAATAAAATTAGTTTCGTTATATAACATGTCAAATAGGTTTTATATACACTACAAAAAAATAATTTTTATGTATAATAAAAAACATGTCTCAAAGAGGGGATCGAAGATGGAAAAACCTTTCCAAAATTAGTAGCATATTATAGATTGGTTGGACACCATATAACTTCATTAACTATTTTGTTGGGATTTATATAGAGTGTGGGAGAGTAACTTCATGATCAATTCATTTGGTGTGGAGTTTAATGATAGAATGGATGGTAGTTAGCTTATTTAATAAGGGAAAAAGTTTGGTCCTTCCAGGGAAACTGAGGTTAGGTAAAGGGTAAGAATGGAATCATAAGGGTGTTAGGTTGGTTAGGTGTGGGTATTAATTTCATCCCTAAAAATGAATTCAATAAAGAGTAAGTACCTTTTTAATTATTAAAAATTATAAATACATTATTCAATCATTTTTACCCTTATTAATATTGATTAAAAAATTAACCATGGTAACTATTTTATTACTAAACAAAGATGATACCTCTTAGAAAAGTTTTTGACATAATAAATCTGAATTTAGAGGAATTTTAATTTTATTCCTTTAATAAATGTGGAAAAATATACTTCTAAATTAAAACATAAAATATAAGAAAAACTATTTTTTTTGAAAGATGTGTTTTTATAGCTTAGTAGTTTTTAATTATTTTTAACAATTATTTATTAACTGAATGAGTCTATATGTGTTATTTATATGATTATACATCATATTAAATTCATAATTTACAATATATAAATCTTATTTATTTACAATATGTTTATATAACTCTTATAAAATAAAATATTTGAAAACAACCATTATACTTTTACTCTTGTAATTAATATTTAATGTATGAAATTTATTTTAAATGACAAGAAATAAAAATTGGAATTTTTATAGAATTTGGAATTCCTAAATAAAATTTTAAATTCCAATTAATTAAAAAATAATTAATTTTTATGGAAAATTAATTATATGATTATTATGGATAAAACCAGTTTTTTCAGAAAAACAATATTCTAAGAATAAAAATCATATATACCATAAAATTATCATTATTTTTTAATTTCATGAAATAAACTGGTTCATCATAAAACAATATATGTTGTGTGACTTAAAAGAAAATAGAAAACTAAATTTTACAAAAATAAAATTTAGTTAAACAAAATGACCAAAGAAAGGTTCATTAATAGGAAAATATTACTTGAGTTCATAAAATGAGAAAGAAATGATACATATTTTAAGAATAATATTTATTAAATTTATATATTAACTTATAAAAAAATATTTTAATATTTAAATTATGTTAAAAACTTAAATTTATTACTTATATAATTATTAATTCATTAAAGTTACAGTTTTGGTAAAAACAATATATTTCTTTATTTGCTTAAAAATAACTCTTTTAAAAAAGTATGGGAATTTTATCATAATTAAATATCCTTATAAATAATTACAATATAAATATTATTTCAAAAAAATCAAATTATAACATTCATAAATTAAATTCCTTAATATAACCTAGAATAAAGCCACTTTAGAGTGACCATTGAGTGATTGTTTAGGATATGATATTTAGGTGCTATAATAATCTGAGAGGTATTATATCAATGGAAAATATAAAATTATTATTTTGTGATATTTTTTCATACACCTAGACCACAAAAGAGGTTTTTAATTATTGAATAATGATTCACTACAAAGGGTGAGCAGATTAAGAAGTGATTTTTAATCAATTATTTCCATGAAAATAAAAAGTGGTATTTTTTTCTAGGAATAAATAATTTTTTAAAATTATGAAGAAGGAAAATTGAAGATGGAATGAAGTTTATATGGTTTATGTGTTATACTTTTTAATTTATAAATGAGGTTTAAACTCACTTAACATTAATTTTCTTGCGTGATGTTGTAAAACCATGATTCTTAATGAGTGAAGAAATTCCGTTAGAATTAAATTTTTTGGTAATTCTAAAAGAGGGATCATTTTTAGAATTGAGTATTCAATTTAAATACCATGAATTTTTGTACATTGTTTTTATATTTTCTGATATGGATCAGGGAACGATGGATGCCTCAATTTATTAGGGGAGTCTTAGTAGATTCTTGTTGATTTTTATAGTTTTATAGGATTTAGCCATGGGTCCATAGTTTGATGTTCATGGTTTAGGGGAAACCATGAAACAATATAAACATGGGGATCCTACAGTTAACTTTATAGAGGGAATTTGTGGACATTCATGTTTGGATAATGGTTTGTAGGAAACCATACAGATTTTAGGTATAACCATGCAACTTGTTTTTGTTCAGGGGTATGGTGAAAAGTTTTCAAATGATTGTAGACAACCTATATAAAATAAGAAGTTCAAATACAGATGTGTTTTTTGATATTTGGGGAATGCTTTGGTAAACCATGTGATGAAATCATATGGGGTGGTAGTTCTTGTATAGTGAAAATCACATCGTTGGTGTATGGTTTGGAAAACTATGCAACCAAACTATGTGGTATACAAATTTTTTTTTAAAAGTTTGATAGAATTCCACCTCTGAATTTTACCATTTACCTTCCAATTCCACCACACTTGTGTGCATGTAGACTAAGGGATCCTCCCCCCTTCATTTCCATTTATATTTTCATGATAATTAGGTGTTTTGTGTTTAATTTTTAAATGTACTGTTGTAAAATCGTCTCTCTTATCCATTTTTTACTATACCTATACTAATATCAAGATGCGGGGTTTATCCAAATTAGGGTTTTTTTTTACCTTCATTGTTCCATTTTATAAATCATCTAACTTATTGGGGTATTTATGTGCATGTCACAAAGTAGTTCCCCAAAGAACGTAATCAAGATTATATTCATCATTCTCCATGAGGTATGTTTCATGAAATATTAATTAAGGGGGTTTAGAAAAAATTTAATAAAATTCCCAACTACATCAGTGTTGGGTTATTAGTCTTTTTCCTAGTTCAGTGTCAGGAGTGTGTTGGATACTTTCCATTTGTGGTTCGAAACCCATTTTATTGTGATATAGTTACCCATTATTTTATTTAACAATTAGGTGAAATTTGTTTAACTTGGTTAATATTTATTAAATGTTGAAATTAGTTGAATTAAATTGCATAATTAAATATTAAACTTTAGAAAATATTCATTATTACATTAAGACATGGGATAGGATCTTGGGTCGATGTTGGATCTTGGATGATCTTGGATGGTGATGGATGAAATTCATTTTAAAAGATTGTAAATCTGATTTTGAGTAGGGTACCCTTGATATTACTTGTTATCTTATTCATTTATAATTTTATATATGTAAACCTCATTATTATACTTATCATCGTATTTCATGTATTTTTAAATTTCTCCACAATTTCAAAACAATACCAACATAGGCTAATAGTCAACATGGATTGTATTTCTTGCTAAGCAGTTTGATAGTGGAACCCCAATCGAATGAGTGTTAGTTTACTTCTTTATGTTGTTCATGGTAGTGTGTGTTGGACCTCAAAAACAAATGTATTTAATTTTAAAATTTAAATTTATTAAGGTTATAAATTTAAATGACAACTTCAATGAAAATGGTTTATTTCGTTAATGTGTTTTGAAACTTTATTTCAAAATGTAAATAAAAATTTCTAAAGAAACTTTTCAGGTGATTTTTAGTCCATGGTCTTGGTGTGGGTAAAGTGGAATGTGTTTCATTGTCAAATTTTTCAAATTTTTTAATTAATCATGTCTTTGGAAGAACCCTAATTGGCTTGATTAACATGGTTCTATTCATTTTGACCACATAAGGGCAATTCCTTGTTTTCCCAATGCTTCCTTTCTTATTTTAATATTTATTTTTGATCACCTTAGGATTATTCTAATTCACGTTCATTCATGATGGTGTCTATTTTATGGATACACCAATGAGAAATTTTAATTGTATCATTATGGTTTATTGATCGAGTTCAATGAAATTTAACCCTTAAAGGGTAGAGACAGGTCTGTAGGACCTTATAAATAGAAGAGGTACATAATAACGAGAATTTTAGGTCACGAAATTGATATGGAATGATGACCAGGGAACCAATTTTGGGTTATTGTGTTGAAATTTGACCTTGGATACCATTAGGGAGGTTCCCAAGTAGTTTCTTAAACCAAGATAATAAATGTGTGAGTTATGGGTATTGAGGATTTTATGTTTTACCTTAGGATCCAAATAAGATGTGTGGGCATATATGGATGTATTTTTAGTGAGAATTGTTGTGTTTGAGAGGTCAACCACTATTATATGGGATGGGATCCAGATGATAGAGGACCTATTCGACATATACCTTATGAGATAATTTTGGTGGAAAACTATTCCCACTAATAAGTATATGAGATAAATGGGATTCATTGGACTATATTCATGTATACAAACCTATTTCCATATACTAGTTTTTAATTCCTTGGATCAAATCCATTGATTTTTATGTGACACTTGTTTGGAAGAAATTTCATATGAAATACTTATTTTTATGTGATACACGTTTTCATTATCTTATAATGGTACCTTGGAATCAGAAAAATCTATTAAATCCTTCTATTATTCATGCAAGAATGTTTTATATTTCCATGGATTAGATCATTGGAATTGAGAAAGGTGACAAAACCCTTATATATTACCTTCAAGAATGATTTGGATTTACAAGAACATGTTCTGAGGAAAATTATATTGATCTTGAGACTACTATATTTTCTATGTGCCGACATTGGATGGAATAAATCCATGAGCTACTTAGAGACACCCTGGTGTTTCCTAAATCATGAATAATAAATGGTATTGGACCCATTAAGTGGTTACTCATGTTTACAGATATCTAAAACTGGATGAAACATGTATTATTGAGTTTTGAGGTGGTCTATTTGACAATTGATGTCTTGATTTTTATGTTTTAGGTGCATTATTTGTTTTTTTGAGTGTGTGTGTTTCATGTGTTAACAAATATTTATAAATAAGTTTCATGCACATTAACTGGATCACATCAACACTCCATGTCATCGAGGAATTGGATATTCCTTATATGTCCTTGTAATCACCCCTACTTGCATACATGACATGGGTTTTTATTTATGTGGTTTACTTTACCATTTTTCCTAGGAAATAGGTATATTTTGGATCTTCACATATGGGATGGTCTAGTAGGTTGTGATGGAAGAGGATTTATCTAGATAATTATTTGAGCTAAGCCATAGAAAGGTGTAGTTTATATTATTCTTCAATTTAGTTTGCTTTTCTATAATTATATTTTTAATATATGATTCCTTCCATACTTATTTTTATTCTTTTTTACTCTATAATAGTATATTCTTCATATATAATATTTTTTACTTATTATTATTTTGTAATTCCAAGGCCTTTTCGATTACATATTTTATGTCTTTTGGTTTTTTGGAAGTCTATTATACATATAGGTCATATTAAAATCTCAATAGTTATTTTAATAAGAACTATTAATTATATTGGAGGTAATATTATCCCCACAACTATCTTAGGTTTTACAACTACTCACAATCACTAAGAATATAGGGATGCACAATTGAGTTAATGCGGCTTCCCTCCTCGAGTGCCATTCAATATATACTTTATGAGGAATTTAAAAGTTGTATTAGAGTATGTTTTTATGGGATAGTGTTAGTTTGTAATGGAAATGTATTTTTGGTACTCAAGTGGTATATCGATTGCATGATTGGCCAACATGTCAGTGGATGAAACACTAGTTTCTAGTGGATTTTCAGCTTTTTAAATAGGTCCTCTAGGATGAGTGAGATATTTAATTTGATCGAGAATCTAAACATGGGATTGGTGAGACTTTAGATGAGTATTGTCATCAACAACTAGCCAGTGATTTGTATATGAATCATTATATTAGCACGCCTAGGGCCTCATACATATGCCAATGAGCAACATTGTCTGACAGGTTTCCTCATCAAAATCCATATTAATAAAACCAGTTTAAAATATAATTAGTGTATTATAAAATTTATTATATTTCATGATTATATTAATATTTATATATGGGGTTTTTGATTGATTTTTATTGTTATTGTTTGTCCACCATTGGGAAATTATTTTTAGGGTGGTTGTATTTTGAGGAAAACCCATTTCTTTGATGGAAATATCTTACAATGACATGTAGTGTGTGTGAAATGGTTTTTTAAATATTTTTTAATAGAATTGGAATATAGAGATGATGATTAACAAATTGATGATATTTTTTAGGTTTTGAAAAAATGTGTATGGAAATGGGATTTGAAAATTTATTTCAATATAGTTTTTGAAATTCGAGATTAGTGTATAGGAAAAAGAATCGATTAGGCTATAGATTTTGGTAATTGATATTTTTGATGAAAAACATAATAGGACAAGGGGTTAATTAGTTACTCAGGTGATTTTTTTCATAGTTAAATGTTTTTGAATTGATTTTTATCATAATCTACTAGTTTCTGTATATATCCATATATTTGGATTTCTTTATACTTAACCCTGAGTGAAATTACTTTTTTTTATTTGTGGTTAACATGTTGAAAATCACATTCTTAGGTTTTGTGTTTGGATTATATGTCATGTTTTCATGGAAACAGACATGTGAAGTAGGTGGGTTTTTATTTGTAGATTGGTGTAGTGTGTAGAGAGAAACAAATATTTATATTGATTGGGTTGTTCTGTTTTTCATGATTGATTTAAAGTGAAGTAGGTGGTTGATACTTGTGGTTATAAATATGCGTCATGGTTATTTTGAGATGGATATTCTATATAATACTCCAGTATATATTTGTGCATTTATATTGAGTCCTTTTTTGGGACCCATTTTTTTATTTTCAAAAGATGATTCTTAAAGTAGGGAATACTATTTGATGGAATTAGCCATTGGTAGTGGAATCTTATGACAGGGAGAACCATAAGCCCTATGATATTTCAATTGTTTATATTTTTGTGTTTTTTAATTATATTAAATGATTAGGAACCTTTAGGGGGTATCATTATTGGATGTTTTGGTTGAGAGAGGTGGCAATAAAGATACTCCATTGTGGGTGTAATTTTATCAGTCATAGATATATGACTCTTGTGTTAGAAGGGTCATGAGTATTGGTAGTTATATTGTTTAGATAGGTAATAGGATTTCATTTAAAAGATATATCCAATTCAAGGATTTATTTATGATGAAAGATATATTCTTTCTGTTGGTGATGGTTACGAGATGAATTGGTAAATTTTGAGTGTAATTAGGATCAAAGATATATCGGTGCTTCGGAACAGATCATGATGTTTGAATTTATTGGCTAAGGATTTATCCAAATAAAATATACAGATTGTTGGGTTTATTTTTTGGTGTGGGAATTGAACATTTTCATATTTCCACTAGGTGTTACGACATCATGTTTGATAAAGTGAAATAACATTAATGGGAGAGATATGTAATTTTAGGAAAAGTTGAACGGTGTAAACCACATTTGGAGAATCATTTAGATTTGAATGATTTGTGGTAAAAATAACATGTAAAGAATCATATAGAAAATTATTAAATTTTTTTGAGGATTATCCTTGGATATTTTTTATAAAACCAATGTATTCTAGATTTGGGTTTAGAGATTCGTTGTAGAATCTCATTTGATGTTCTGAAAAGGAACACAACCAATCAAATGTGAAATGATGACCAAAGTAGATCAACGTTTTTGTCATAGAAATATCAGTTATATTAAAGGATGATAATTATTATGATGGTTAGATTTTGAAACACAATACCTTTATGAGTTATGAGATTTAGATATGATTTGAAATTTTTAGAAATTTTGAGTTTTGGTCATTTTTTAATTGAGATTTAAATTTAAGTAATGAGAGTTAGAGCACTGTATTTTGTTATTATTTGATATGTATTAAGTATTGATAGGTTACTCTAGTTATTGTGTTATTCTTAGGACATTTTTATTTATTTTTAATTCTTCTATATAATTTTTCCTTGGGTGCATGGTTTAGTGATAATAGTTTGAGAGAAACCATGCAACACCCAATTCATGGGGATCTTTTCAATTCATTTTATAAAGATCATGGTTGATATAAATGATTGGTGAGTAGTTCAAAGAAACTATTTGGATCCCTAGTATATCCATGTGGTTTTGTTTTTCAGAGGTTTGGTGCATAGTTTTCACCAGGTTGAAGATGAACCATGATAAATAAGAAATTCAATTGAAGATACATTTTATATTGTTAGAACATGGTTTTGATAAGAGTGTTGTCAAACCAAATGAGGTGGTGGGTCTAGGATAGTGCCTAATTCATTTTTGGAAAATATTAGGGAGTGAATTTAAGGCTTTAATTTTTTTTAAATTTTGATTTTACCAAAATCCTCCGGCATGATTTTATCGTTTACTTCTTTCGTCTATTGGGACCAAGTTTGCTGAATTTGTTTTCATGGTCTGTCGATGTTATTTTGAAGAATTTTTTTTAGATTATTTTTAGAAAAATAATATTTTCTATAAATGGATAACATTTTTTATTAAAAAAATCACACCACTTTTTAATGTTTTTAAATAAAGTTCATCAGATAGAGCAGATCTTATAAAGGTTTTGAAACCTGAGTCCACCAGAATAAATTTTTATATCTAAAAATTGTAGGTGAATTTTCATGTTGAAATATTAACACTTAATGTTTCCAAATATCCAATCATACAAAATTATTTATTACAAAATCTTAATGTTATTTTTTATCATGATTTTTTCCAACATCATGAGTTAAAAATATCTCATCATCTAAGAATTCTGTTGATAGGGGGAGAAATGTTTTCTTTTGTACAATGTTATTATTATGATGTTTTGTGAAACTCCCAAAACAAATTAAAAGGTGAATGGTCGAGAATTATTTTTTGGATCCATTAAAGTGTTTTGGGTAATGTCACTGAATAAAATTAGGAAAATTTTAATATACCACTTATGGGTATATTTGGTTTATACAAATTTTGGAGTTAGAGGCTCTAAAATGTTTGTGAAGAATGTTTATAAAAAATGGTGAACAAAAAAAAGTTCTTGTATTATAAAAGGAATATTATAAATAATGGAAATATATAAATTCCAAATCATATAAAGTCAAATAAGATGAATTCGAATCATACATAGTCTTTAGATGAAGTCTATCATAAAATATCTTGGTAAATTTTCATTAAACAATCTTGTATGATTTTATGAAGTAAAATTTCCTACAAGAATATTGGATAAAAATTATAGTATACATATCATCAATAATAGGTAGACATATGAAGGAAACATGTGTAATGTTTATCAGATGGAGTTTTTGGCATAAAGTTGTTTTAGAAAAATAAATTTTCATTGAAGTCAAACATATGGTGTGACATTTTAAATGGTATAAAGTACTATGATATAATCCATTGGATGGATAAAGATTCGATGAAATACTTACAAGAAGTTACTACAAGGTTTTTATGGATGTAATTATATATGGATTCTCATCCGACAAAGATTATCAACTCTTGGAAGAATTGTTATAAAGTTTCTATCAATAAAACTTTTATTGGTTTAATATTCTTTCTATTTAAATATTATTTATGATTTTCTCATAAATATAAAAAAAGTTATGATGATGAATTGGTCCTTTAAATTTTTTTATATCATGATGAAAATCATGATACTCCCTGAGGTTTAAGAAAATTATTTGAACGGTTCTGTTGATCTAGTTTCTCATATGTGTTCAAGAATATTTTATAATTATAAAGAAGATTTAGGTGAATAGTTTGAGTGGGATATTTGAAATTGGAGTTTTCAATATTCAGGAAATGAAAATGAAATTAACGATTATGCTCCATCAAATATTTCTATAAGAAGGGGTGAAAGTATGGGTATGGGTGTGTTTACAGTTCAAGTGTGAAAAACTAGAAGTGTTATAGAAATAGTTCTTGATGAACCAATAAGATGAATATACTGAATAAAGATATGAAACTCCAAATATTGGGTAGGGATGTTTCCAACCAAGTAATCTCTTGTTTGTGGGAAAATATTCTATCAATCATAAGATTAAGTATTTTAGACACCATAATTTTTTTATATTAGGTATAATTAGATGAACTTGGATTAAGAGAGATATAGTGGTTTTTAGGTGGAACATAATGAACATACTAGATGAACCCATCAGATAGTGTTTTCCTAATTAAATCATCTGAAGGTGGTTCCATATGGAGTTCTAAGAATATGTTTTTAGCGATTTCTAGGTAAGATATTTTAGAAGAAGTTTTTCATAAAAGTGAAAAAAATAAGTAGCATAAGAAGTATAGTTAAAACATTCTTAGAATGTTGGTGACAGTTTATGAAGATGTTACAAAAATATTTGTTGCATATTTTGTGCTACAAATTACATACACTATTACATTGATCATATAGAAATTCATGTGTAAGTATATTCCATTTTTGATATAACCAAATAAAAAGTATTGATTTCTATTTTATTTTTTTGGATATTGGATTTTTCCAAGCCCTAAAACAGAATAGATACTCTTATTGAGTAGTGAACCTTGTAAATTATTGTATTCATATTTTTGTATTTGTGAGTTTTTTATTCCATGTTATAACTCTTTAATCGGAGGTGGAACTTATTTCATAATAAATAAAAACATAAAAGTAAAAGAGATCATTGATTCACCCACACCACCTCTAAGTGATTGCATAGAACTTTATTGGGCCTGTCTATTGGTATTAAAGGGAAGGTTTTCTTCATTGAAATGTTTTTAGGTTTGATAAAAAGAGAAATTTATATGGATGTTATGAATCTTATGAAAATTTAGGGGATTCATGTTTTTTATGGGAAGAACAATCATATTTTGAGAAATAGAATGTTTCCATATATTATGTGGCTTAGCTATAATGTTATTGAATCCAAAATATATTATTTCCAAAATCATTTTGATAATTTTCAACTTATAGATATAGTTAAGAAAATTTTAGATAATTATGGGTTATCTAAAATGATGCACTCTACACACTCTTTGGAAGTGAGTATATTACTGTTTAAAGAGTTGTAATTAATAATGAATTTTTTTAGAATTTCGAGAACATATTTAAAGGAGATAAAAAATTTAATAAATACGTGTTACAAATCTACATGAAGAAGTATGGAGGTCTCAAAATTGGTGATTATGAATCTATTGTGTCCTTATTTACTAAGGTGAAAGATATTGTATGAACCATAATATGTCTTGGTGAGAATTTGGAAGATTCAACTATATTTTAAAAGATCATACAAATTATTCCTAAAAAATTTTAATGCAAACATTTCATCATGGGAAGATAGAGATCATGAATCACTGTCTTTGGATTATGTACACAAAACTCTTATCATGTACAATATGATAAGATATAAAATAATGAAGAGCAATGAAAATGAAGATAAAAAACATTCCTTCAAATGTTTGAAGAATGAAAATAATAGAAAGGTCTCAAAGTTGAATATTTTAGTTACTCTAACACGGAAGATGAAGTTAGTATGTTTTTTGGTTTTTTACTTGTTTTCTAAACACAAAAAAAACAATTAGTTTTAGAAGTTGGTTAAGAAAATTTCACTATTGGTGAAAGTTGTATATTTGAATAATAATTGGTTTATATCTATTTTATAGTTCAAAATATTTATGAAACAATTTCTCCAAAATATTATAGTAATTTAAATGGAAAACGTGATTTTGAATAAAGAGAACCTCACTACAAACAACGAATATTATTTTATTAAATATAATACAAGTGTATAAAAGAGAATGATAACGTGGAAAGTTTCTCTGATGAGAATACAAACCACAGTGTTGATCTTGAAGAAAATTTAAATGTTAAGGAGGAAGAGTTATAACTGGTTCAATAAAAACTTTCTAAATATATATATGGAGTTAAAAATTTCAAAAACATAGATATAGAAGTTGGTTAATGTTATAACAGGATAAAACATAATAAGTACCATCAAAATTTATCCCAAAACATTTATAATATGATTTAATTTTCTCAAGAGGAAATAGAATTAATGAAATCCATGTATGTATCTAAAACAAATGATGTTGAAAAACCTGATGTTTCTATGGTTACAAAATTTAATGAAAATGTATCCACTATAGGTGATTCTATTAATAATTAGAATATAATATCATTATATAATCATTAATTTATCATGAAATGAAATACCATTGTGGAAGGAAATAAATCTTGATGAAAATTAGAAATATAACTCTGAACAGCATGCATGCTACTGCTGGAGGTACACTTTTATGGTAAATAGATAAAATTTTGGAGGATTTGTGATTACAATGTATATGTGTTGGTTTTTCGACCAAAATTATATTTATACTAAAAGAATATAGAGGAAAAGTTTTAGGGAGAGTTAACCCATAAAAAAGATATAGATAGAGAATGTTGGTATGATGATAGGTAATATGTTCCATCCTAAGAAAACTATTTTTGAAATGCATGATAAACCAAGAAACATTGAAAAATGATGTCTTTTTGTGATACTGACACACAAAATTTTATAAAAAAAACTCATGATACAAGTCAAAAGATATTAAAGTGAAAATAAAAAGGCACAATTTCTAAAATTTCTCCCAATGTTACAGAAGGAGAGCGAACATGGATTTTGGATTACGAGTTATCTTTATATATGATATGAAATTTAAAGCTACTAAATTATGTGAATTATTTTAAATAAGGTGAAATGACTTTGGTTGATGATGAGTTACTACTAATAAACCCCATTTAATCTTACAACATTATAGAGGAAAAGTTGAAATCTGAAAGAGACTTGTTTTTTTATAGAATAAAACACACTTTATTAAGTGTTTCACAACATGTGGATGAATGTAATTTTTTTTAGAAAATATAGTTTTTTATAAGTAATGATAAATATGGGAAATGTTTAACAAAATTCCAATAAACCAAGGGAAATTTCTTTCAAGTTGGGTGTGTAGAATATTCATTTTATCTAAGAATGATAAAAGAAAACAATATATAAAATAATATGATGATTAATATGTTTTATAGGAATATGATAATGTTAAGAAAGATAGATAGTATCTATGATATTTCTTATTTAAAAATAAGAATAGATTTGGGTTGCTCCATTTTCCAAAAAGGGATGATAAAAAAACTCTATTGATAAGAACGTTCATATACAGTCAAATCAACCCTTAGAGTTTTTTTACCCAGATATTTGTGGGAAATTGAGTAAAAAATTATTATATAGAGAAAAGTACTTTATTTATTTCATTTATTATTTTACTCACATTACATTTATTATTTTTATAAAACATAAATATGAGGATCTTAAAATATTTATGAGTTTCTAGATTACAAAAGAAAAATAATGTAGATATTTTTTAAGAATTCACAAAATTATAGTGGGGTAGAATTTAAAAATGAAGAGTTTATAGATTTAATGGAAAAAATATAACATTCATCATTATTTTACTGAACCACACACACTAGAAAAAGTTATTTTTTTGATATAATAAATTGAAGTATGTTGGATATGACATGAATGATGTTGATCCATCATGATACTACGTATTATTTTTATAGGAATTATATTAGTTAAATGGTTTATATTTATAAATTAAGTTTCTATTTAATAATCACTTATATTAATTATTATGAAAAGTGTTGTATTGAAACTCTGTTTTTGAAAAACCTTGTTGTGTTCAGAAGTCCATGAATTATAAAATATAATGAAGGAAATATTGGGAAAGATGATTAGAAAGGAATGGATGGTATCTTTCATTGATATGATAATAATATTTGAGGATAAAAATGTTGTAATAATTAATTATTAAAGATATTTGGTTTCACGTATGTAAAAGTTGTTGAAAAATCTGATAAGAAGGATTCCAAAATAGATTCCCATTATGAAATATGGGTAACATGAGGTGGTTGAAGTTGATAAGTAGAAAAAATTTCTTAATGATAGTAACAGTATTGATGCTCCCTCAAATGTGGATACTAAGTCATCTATCTCAACCAATGAGGAACAAATTTATACATATCATTCTTGTATGAGGACACACGTGGAATTTTATAAGATCATTGGAGATCCAAAAAATTATTTTCAAATAATAATATCATCAATGTTTGTTTTATATACTGATTTATATTCAAAGGTTGACCCAAAAGATATTATTGATGGTTGGATGCATAAGTATTGGGTTGATTCTACGAATAAGTAGTTGTATTAGATTGATAAGATTGATATATAGGAACTTTTACACAAACCAAAAACAAATGTGATTTTTTTAAAGTAGATGATTCAAAATAAGTTAAATGAAGATGGATAATTGATTATAAAAAAAGAATAACTTGTTTATAAATGTCACTAATAAATAGAAGGCATTTATTTTTACGAGTCTTTTGCACTAGTAGAAATATTCAAAATAGTCATCATCTTTATTACTATAAAATTACATCAAGGTTATGAAATATTTCATATGGATGAAAATTCATATTTTTATAATGGATAGATTAATAAAGAAGTTTATATTGATCAACAGTCTGGATTCATGATTGGGAAAGACTAAGGTTATGTATGACTATTGAAGAAGGTTTTTTATGGGTTTAAGCAAGATCCAATATATTGGAATTCCAAATTGGACACATTTTTGGAAAGAAAAACCTCATGAAAGGAATAGTTGATAATAATCTATATATAAAATAAAATAATGAGATTTTCTACATGTTATTTTTTATGTTTATGATATTTTAATTAGGGACTATGATGAAGACACTTGTGAAAATTTTTCCGAGGAGATGAAGAATATATTTGAAATTTCCTTTCCAATACAAAAGAAATGCTCTCTTGGAATAAAAGTCTCACAAAAAGAGAAATATATATTCTTATCACAAGATAAGTATTCTAAGGAACTTTTAAACCATTTTATAATGGATGATTCAAATCAATTTTTGACACCAATATTAGTTGGAAAAAACTTTTTGAAATATCAATAAGGGATGGAAATTGATCATAAGGAGTTTAAGAAATTGGTTAGATGTTTTTTATATTTGATGGATTCATGGAAACATAATGTTTATGTTTTTTATTTATATTAAATATTTAAATGTTCCCCAAAGGTATCTCATATATTGGGTGGAAAAATAAATCAATGATATGACAATGTCAAAAATTATTTTGGTATAATATATGATAGAACATAAAATATTGATTTTATTTGTTATAAATATGAATATTATGAAGGTATTGTTGATGATAGAATACCCATATTTGGATTAGGTATCTTTTGGGGGGAATTATTTGTGAGGTGGAATGTAGAGAAACCAAATTTAGTAACTCTCAATGAAGGTAAATATGAGTATGGGGTGGCCACTAAAGCTGGAACACAAATGATGTGGATGAAGATTCAGTTAAGGTATTTATTATTTAAAGTGATATTAATCCTAATCTTGGGTTGTGATAAAAAAAAGTGATATAAATATCACAAAATTTATTGTAAAAAATTCATTTTCAGAGAATATTTATTTCAAATATCACTTCACCAAATATCATGTGGTGTAGAATGAACTAAATCAACAAAATATTTCTATAATAGAATAAATTGTTGACATATTCACTAATCCATTATTGAATGAATAAATTCACATAATGTGGTTGATCATGGGTGTTCAACCTAACCCTCTTAATGGTTAAGGTATGTGATTCCACTCCCCTTTGATATTATAATTTTATAGTATTATTAAGGGGATGAAAAATGATTAAATATAAATTTGTGCATTGGTATGTGCTTAAATATAAAACAAAAAATAAATATTTAGTGGGTGTTTTTATAGTTCATCATCAATGGTTTCAGCATATTTGAACTATTTTAATAGTTTTTTGAAGTATATTCAATAAATATTATTCTTTCAAGAAATGGATAAAAATTTGTAAAATTTCAATGTTTGAGGATATCTATAAGAAGAAGTTTCTGGAATCCCATCCCATGGACAACATGATTTTTCTATTTAATGATTCTTCCTTCCTATATCAATTTCTCCCATGTAGTCATAGAATTATTAGATAGGTAATCCATATCTTTAGTTACAAATTATCAATGGTTTATGTTTCTTAGTTTAATAAAAAATACAAATGGGGATATTGTTTGGGAGAAGTTGGGAAAATGAGTTTATGAGGTTTCTAGAAGTTGTTTTGAAGAATACTGGTTGTCCTACATTTGTAAAATGAAGATTTTATGGATTAGATATATTTATTTCTCAAAAAAATCAAATAAAATTGTAATAATTTCTAAAAAAATCCATCATATGTATAATAAACTATGATGGTTTCCTAAATTGAGTCTATCGGGAGAAATATTTGTATTTTAAAATTTCAGATAATGTTTTGTGCTGAAAAGTTATTTCTTAGTGTTTATAAATTTCAAATTATATTGAATTATATATTATAAAATATAAATATTCTTTACTATTTTTAATGTTTCTTACATCATAAGTTATAAAGTACTCATGATGTAAATGTTTTGTATAAATGGTGTGAATATTGTTTTGGTATAAAAAGTTCTTAATATGATGTCATATAGATCTCACAGGATGAACATAATCCAATAGAGGAATAGAAGATATGATTTATTGTTTGATTTATGAAACAATTATTGGAAAAGTATCATAAAGAAATTATCTAACTTTTAATATTTCATGTAAAGGAACTCTTGAATATAAAAAGCTTGGAAGCTGAGGCTTTATAATTTTTTGTGACGAATGTTTGTCAAGGATCATGAAAAATGGAAAATTTAAATAAAAATATATTATGGGGAATGGAAATATATAAATTCTAAATTAGAAAAAGTCCAATCATAAAAAGTATTAAGATGAATTCCATCAGACAAACTCTTTGTAAAATGTTCATAGGGAAAATAATTATGAATATATGAAGTTAAAGTAACTATATTATGATGACAGAAAAATTATTTTATAATGATCATAGGTCATATGAATAAATATAAAAAATTATATCTAGGAATGTTCTTATATAATTCATTATACATAGGTGAATCTGATGGAGGTTTTAGAATAACATTCTATCGAAAAAATATTTTTTTGTCATATATATTTTGTGATGTTTCCAATGGTATGAATTCTTCTGATGCAATTCATCATAAGTAGAAAGTTTCTAAGATGGTATTTATATAAGTAACTTTAAATTTTATATATAACCCAATAATATGGGATTCTATTTGTATAATTACTCTTACCTGATAGATTAATTGTTAAAAAAAATTCATACTGGAAATTTTTTAGTGAATTATATTTCTTACTAGATCAGAATTCTTTGTGTAGTTTTTGAAAATATAAAAAATAGATTTTGTTTAGATTTTGTTTTAATATTAAAAATATCTTAGTGTAAAGTAGTGATATTCAGCATGTTTTATAAAATATTTTTGAAAGTCTAAGATATTGAATATTCTCATATGTATTTAAGAATATTATAGAATTGTTGAGAATATTTCATAGAATAGTTTCAGTGAAAGTTTTGAACATCATTTTTTCATTTATCTATAAACCAAAATAAAATTCCCCCTGTGAATAATAAATTGTTTCTATAAAAGGTATGATTGTTTGATTATGAGTTTGTTTGTAGTTCATATGTGAAAAATAATATGCATAGTAGAAATAGTTCTGGATAAACAAATTTTATGGACCTACCAGATGAGGATCTAAAGTCCATAATATTTAGTAGGGAAATTGTTATCCATGGAAACTCTTGGATGAGGTAGATGTTTCTATCCATAAAAGGATTTGTGATTTGGTACACTCGAAAATGGTTTATATCATTTTTAATAAGATGAACTGAGTATAAGAATATTTTAATTGTTTAGTGGAGGTACAAGATGAAATTATCAGACAAACCCATCAGATAGAGTTTTTTAGAAAAACTCATCAGATAGAGGTTTCATAGAGAAGTTCTGGAAGAACTTCTTACAAATAATTTGTTATGAATATAAAGAAGAATATATTTCAATAAGTGAAAAATGTGATTGTACAAGAAAAATTATGGTAAAATTCTAAAACTGTTGTTTATGGTTTCTAAAGTTGTTGCAAGAACCATTGTTACATATTTCTATCTACAATGAACATGGATTATTATATAAATAATAATTCAGAACATGTTTAAGGATCTTCCCTAATTATTATAAACAAATAATATCATTTTTTCCTTATGGATTTTGTGGTATTATATTATTTCCAAACCATAACAAGTACTATCTACTATTATGGATTAGTGAACACTGTAAATTCTTATGTTCCTATTATTGTGCTTATGAGTTTACTTTTAGAAAATTTGTAACTCTTCAATATGTAGTGATAGTTTTATCATAAGAAAAAAAAATATTAAATAAAAATATATTATTGATTCTACCCTCCTTCTATAAGTGATCACATAAATCCCGATTGGGAATTTCATCAACCACTTATTTTTTGTGTGCATATAACATGGTATCATACTTTTTAATTTTCTTACATACCATATAAAATAAGAGGTTATTAGTTATATTATATTTTTCCTAAGGTTAAATATCCTATCTTATCTCCCCATTTGTATTTCCCATGTTTTTTGTTTAATTTTGGGTTTCTATAGATTAGGTTTCTTGGGTATTTCCACTGATGTATGGTAGAAATCATTATACTTCGTAGGGATTTTGTCTATAGATCATAGAGGAGTTATCTAGTTGACATAATTGATCTTCCATTCATCATTATCATTGAGGAATGTTAAACTGAATATTAATTTATTTATTTATTTATATTAAATTAAATTTCCCATTGAATCAATACTTTTTATGGGTCCTTTTCCTGGGTTTTTATTGGTAGTGTGTTTCAAACTATCAGTGTGGGGATAGCTGTCATTTCATTGTGGTGATGTTTCCTAAAAATTGATTCTAGATTTTTTTTTTTTTAAAAATTACACGGTTAATTTTATATAAATTGTTTGATCATTTGAATTGAATGGGATAATTAATCATAAAACATTATAATTAATTTCGTATGATGATGTGGCATGAGATGGAATCATAATATGACAGTAGAGATTGGATAAGGTAGGGTATTAATTGTCGACATCCATTTAAAAAGATGAAAACTTTGAGTTGATAAGGTTGTACATGAATTTTCTATGTCTCTTATTAAATTTACATTTTAATTTTTTTCCTCATTATTATATATGTATTTATATTGCATGACTTGAGAGACTCCACCAAAAATATGGGATACTATTTCACTAGCCTACTTATTATCATGAACCATAGGGATTACTAAATAGAATGATGGTACAACCTTGGTTGAACTAGTGCTAGTGGACATCTATATAGTTTTCTGGTTGCTCTGAGTTGGACTTAAAAAGAGATAAATAGAATTATATATAAACTTTGATTTTAAAATGTATATGAATTTAAATGATAACAATAATGAAAATAATTTATTGGATATATAGTTTTTGAAATCATACTTCAAAAAGAAAATAAAATTTTAAAAATAATGTTTTAGGTGATTTTTGGGCCAAGGTCAAAGTGAGAGGAAAGTGGCATGGGATGCCTTTTTAAATGATTTAAAATATGAATTTGAATTGGTATTTATAAGATTATAGAAGGGATTTCTTCTCATTGTTTTGGTCAGTTTTACCTAATGAGGGTGATGTCCTATTTTTACAATGAATGTGTTCTAATTGTTCTTCTCATTCAAGATCGTCTATATATTATGTTGATAACGATTGATGTAGGATGATACATATTGTGTGTGTATCTCTATGATATATTTTGTTGGTAATAAATGTAATGGTTTGATCTGATTAGATTTTATAGAATACATAGATTGTATATATTAGTTTGTGGGACCTCAGTAAGGGAAAAGGGATGTTATGAATAGAATTAGGGGATGTGATATAGAGATAGAAATATGATTGAGAAACCATTATTGGGTGAAAGTTATGTGGTTTGACCTTGGGGGCCCCTAGTAAGGTTCCTCAGTAATCAATTGACCCTAGGTAAGGCATGTGTGAGTTACATTTCTCTAAGACATTGAGTGGTACATTTGGAGTTGAATCTAATTAGTGAACCTGTATAGTTGTAGTGGTTGTGAATGGATTTGAATTTCAGAGGATAAACCCTATTATGTGAGATGAGTTTAGGAAGATGGGTGAACCCATTGTGATGGGCCTTTTGAGATCATTTAGGTCAAATGCTCTACCCATTGAGATGTATATAAGATACATGGGATGACTAAAACTATATCCTTATATCTATAAATAATTCCTGACATTGGTTTATAATTCCTTGAACAAGATACCGAGATGCATATGTGATGCAATATTGAGAATTATTCAATGTGATCCTTGGATTCAAATGTGATACTAGTCTGGATTTCATTGGACTAGGTCGTTGGAATCAAGGTAGGGGACCCAGCCTACCCATGATACCTACAAACATGTTTTTCATTTTCATAGACTAGTTCCTTATAATCGGGATAAGGGATGAGACCCATCCATGTTTCCACCATACATGGTTTGAATATCCAATGATATATTCTTGGGAATCATCTATTTAGATTGATAGTAATAGATTTTACAAGGGATGAAATTGGACGACCCAGTTCTATGATATTCTTAGAGAAACGAATACACTATCCAAAGTAGGAATGAAATCATGTATTTGTTTGAGAGCAGGACTTGGTACCCCATATGTAGTTACTCATTTTTTGAGACATTCAACACTATCTGAAGTAGGTATGATTAGGGTTCGAGGTGGCCTATATGAAAACTAAAGGCCCAATATTTATTCTTTATGTTTATTTCATGTTATATATTAGTGTGGATAACTGATACAGAAAAACAAACTTTTATATATGTATTTCACACATATCCAATTAGTCACAGTAATACTCAAAATCAAAGAGGGTTTATGGATTCCTTTAGGGTTGTCAGACTAACCCCTATAGACATACAGGGAATGCTTTTCGACACACATTGGTAGAGTTCCATGTTTTATCTCAGGATATATACACAACTTATAAATGGGTTTTTTTTTAAAAAATATATCATGTTGTGTATGATGAGGGTTTAGTTGGATGATTATGTGAGTTGTTCTATAGGCCAATCTACTCAATTTTTATATTGTATTTTGTATTTCCTATCAAATGTTCCTTTTGTTATATATATTTATTTTAAAATTTATTTTCCTATTGATGGTACTATGTTATGGTTTATTCATAATATTAACTATTTTTTATTCATTCTATCTTGGACTATAGGGGGCCTGTCGGATTACCATTTTATGTTCATAGGTTTTAGAGAAGTCAGTTATATGAATTGGTCATGCTTACATTTTGGTAGATTCATTCAGTACCCCAAATCCATATATTATATGTGATAGTATTCTCATGAATATCTTAGGCCATTACAACTATTCAGTAGCTTCATGCATATGGGTTGGCACACATGAGGTAATGTAGGGTCCCCAATCAGGTTTCGTTATTTCGATCCAACCTAGGGAATTATAGATGTGAATGCTTTTTGGGTGTTTATCGGTGTTTCAAAGAGGTTTAGAATAGTTTAGAGTGTGTCAAGAGGTGTTTGGATGTTTTATATGAATTATTATTGGATTTCATAGCTACATAAGTTTAAAATATTAATATCTATGATTAAATCAATGAATCTTAAGTTGTGGAATATAAGTTTTAAAGAACTGGTGTTGTGTCAAAATTAAAGTTGTGCAATAAAAAATGACTCTAGAAATTAAAAAGTGCGTAAGAATAAGGATGGGATATTTTAGTATATATTTATTATAAATTGAGGATATTTTGGACTATATATGATTAACATATTCGATTAATGTATTTGTATTAGTTTATTTTCAAAAGATACTGATCCTTTCCAAAATTATACAATTAGAAAATAATGTAGAATCAAATTAATTATGTTCAAAAAAATATATATATAAGAATTAATATTTCTAATATTATTTCAATGAAAGTGTGAACTTTCTTATATGTAAATATCTACCTAGGTATATTTTTGGAAAATTGAAAAGTCCTTTGATGAAAAAAATTTAGCATGAGTAGAAAATTGAAAATTTTCATAGGAAAAACACCATCCTTATAATCATAAGGGACATTTATGGAATACATAAGGGTTATTCATCTAATACATAGTCACCATTATTAGGAAATATAAATGTAATTGTAAGGTATATAGTGAAACATAACGGTTCATGACAAAAATAATGATACTTATAGAATATAATAGGGATTTTATTAAATTAAATTTATTAAAGGAAAATTTGGAAGATGTATTAAAACATCAGATGTTGAAGTTATTCTAGCATAGAATCAATATCATGAAGATAAATTCTAATATAAGTTATTGAATAATAATGAACATACTATGAACATGAGAGTCAAACCATGATGCAAGACATGGATTAAGAGTGGATTCCGTCTACTTCGTTAATATAATAAATAGTCATGTACTGTTAAGAAGGCTATATTAATGTGTTAAATAATGTTTTTAAGATAAATTCATTTCATGATATGAAGCCATGTAAGTAAATATTCACGCTGAGTTAATATCAAGAGAATAATTTAATTATGTTGAGGTTTTTTCATATAAAAAATATATAAATTTTTTGATATGTAGTTATGCAATGATGGTTTATCATATTATAAATTGAAAAATCATACTTTGATGATATGGATGGTTGAAAATACAAATGAAGGAGTGAAATGAGTTGATGAATGTTTTTTGTTAAATTTTTATTTTAAAATAAAATTATCAACTTGAAGAGGAGTCTCATTACATATCTAATAAATATGAAAAAATTATTATTTAATTATTCAATAGAGAGAGATTTTTGTGGATGAATATATATAATTAGTGAGTGTAGTGAAGTTAACACAAAATGAATGGAAAAACATATTTAATTACAACAATGTTAGTATAAAGAAAAGAAAATAAGGACTAACCACTTGGTTTATGTTGGTAATCCTAACACATATTTTAACTCTATGAAGAATTTAGGGAGAACTATATAATATTTTGTTGTTAATTATTTTGAGGAAGAATATAGTCCCTACCTTAATGATGATAATAAAATTTCATAAAAAAGTTTGATCAAGGAGTAGTAATTTCATTATGTGTTGGGAGAATTCTAAGTTTAATTCTTGTTACATGGGTTCATGGATAAACCCTAATCAATCTATCTATGTTAAAATTGATAATTTTGAGATATGAATTTTTTTAATGATTTTGAAATTGTGAAGACTCTAAAAAAACAATGATATACTTTTCATGAAGGACTCAGAGGAAGAATCATTTACGGGTATGTGCTTAGGTATTTCTGTATAACCAAATAATTTTTTATCACTTATCAATTTTAATTATAATAGTTTCTAAGTATTCATGGGTTCCCCATTTCCAAAAAAATGGCTAGTTAGGCAGACCAGCCAGCCATCCCAAACATGACTACTTGAGGGAGTCACCTCAACCATGAATCCATATCTATTAGCTAGCTATCCAAGATATGTGGGTGTGGGTGAGAAAATATCATGCATTGTGCGCACATGGTTCATATGGCTGGTACCAGAAGCCCCACAAAATTGGAAGGCACAGTCAGCAGGATTGTGGGTGAAGGTGTTTTGGGTTTTGGCCCCACTTCTTGCTTTATGAGATGATACTGTGGGATCTCTTAATAAGCAGAGCTAGACAAAAGGAAAAATTGGTGTGGGACGGGATCCTACCAATTAATTTTTCCTCTGTAAAACACATATGGAGATGACATCCTATATTCAATCAATCTGGTCCAATTTATTGGATCACCTCATATATTCTTCTTCAACCTCTTTCACTCCTTCCAAGTTCATAATTCCTCTTGTTTGACATATAGACACATGATATCACTCTAAATATTGACATCATCCATGAATTTTATCTCATTGGTTGTCTCCCACCTCATCGTATGATGGATAGACATGCTGGATCCACGCATTCCTTGCATACCGACAATGTTCAAAAGTTTGGTAAAACTCTTAAATATGGTCACACGATCCCATGAATCCATCATAAGAAGCACCATGAATCATGTGATAAAATGAAATGATTAGGTGATGAATTGAGGACATCACTGAGGCTTTGAATATAGAGGAACATATCCATTCTTCTCGAGAGACTCCCATTTGTAGATCTCGTGAAGCCTCCACCTTCTATAGCTAGCATGGGCTAAACCTTCATTGTGATAAGAAGTATCAAACACGTTTGATCTCTTCCTATATACACCATCCATCACTAATAAAAAATAGACATGAATGTGATGGGAGGGAGATCAGTTGAGATGAATAAGGGAAATGGGGGAGGAGAAGATAAATTCCACCTCTAGAGAGCATCACCATGTAATTATGAGACTCTCATCATGATACCGTTCTATAAGATGACACCACAAGAAGCCATCATGTATTCATCTTGAGATCGCGTGGTTTCATGAATAAAAATAACATCATTAGAACCATTTATATTGAGATGCATCCACTTAGCCAGAAACCTCCAAGGAAATTCATTCTTGTCACACCAATATCCCTCCCCTATAACGAATCATTGATGTGAATAAGAACTAGTGTACATATTGTTCGATCATAAAGTCTATATACCGTGAAATTCATCACCCATGCATGTGGCCCCAGTGTGCACCCCTATGTATGATTTCAAGACCTCTCGTAAGAACCCATTTAAATAATGTGATCACATTAATAATAGGACATCATACTACATTGTAATGTGATCTTCTGTTATGAGGTGTATAATGCTCTGAGCTGTATTGCACTGCCACATGAGGATGGAAGAAATACCCCTTCGGTGGGGTGATTCCACTCTTCGATTGGGTGATGCAATCCCTCGGAACTACTGGACATCAATACTAATGTCCTTATGAATACAACATTTATATAAAAATCCAATGTTTAGAACATGCAACCCATATTCCATGTAACCCTATTTTCCATGAAAGTCGTATAAATATGCTTGTATAACCCCTCTTAATTCCACATTGAGTTCATGCGATCACATGAATAATCAAGAATCATGTTGTGATACCATGAGTGAATTGTATGATTGGTACATGGACTCAACATACATGAGGATCCAGGTAAAAACCCTACTTTTCCAGGAAAATACAAAGATGTGTGCCATAGAAATTTTCTATCAAACATGTAATCCTCTTGTGAAATCGTTTCCCATATGACCAAGTCATGATCCCTTTTAAATTTCAACTCAAACACATGGAAAACGTGATATAATAAACATGTTTGGAAGACCCTTCCACATGATTCAATCAAGGTCATGTGATCATAATATTCTTCACTATTCTTGAGATATCTTTATGTGTATTTGGATGTTTCACTTTGATCAAGACATACATTGGAAAACTCCTTTTTGTTCATGTGACATTTCGTGGACAATTAATGTTTATCATTTCACAGCTTATCAACATGTCAACATTTCCATGAAACAGTCCATTGACAAGTTAGTATTTTCAGGTGACAACCCAAGGAAGATTCAGGTTGGTCATCAGATAACTTATTGAGATATCAACATTGTTCTACAATGAAGCCTTGAGATGTTATCATTTTTAAGCGACAACCCAAGGAAAACTCATGTTGATCATGCTAAAAAATATAAACAACCCAATTGATCATGTGAAAGGACCTACACATGTCCATCTTAATGATGATAATATTTCATGGAAAAACTAGCTGATCATGAGAAATACCGTGTACATTTTTGGATTGATCATGCAATGAAATACAAGAGAAACTAGCTGATAATGTGAATGGTCTTAGTCATGTAAAATTCCATCATGTGAATCATCTTGGACATTCCAGGAAGACACCCTTTGATATGTCTTCCATTCTAGATTGATACCAAAGGCATGTCTTTTATACTATAAAGACTTATATAGTAAAAAGAATAGATATGTCTAGTATATCCCTAAGAAAATGTCAATTATATAAAGTAGACAAACTCAGAATTATACCATATGGACCCCCAGAATGGATTGTTCATCTATATATCTATTTTATAATGGTAGTGTCCTCGATGGGATAGGGTTATGAAGTCATGAAAACATATATGTGCCATACTCTTAGGTGGTCCCTCCATGTCCTGCAAATAACCTTCAACATACCTTTTACAGTCATCATCTCTCTTTAATCTGTTTAAAGATAATTAATTACTATGAAAAAGATCATCAATAATAGCATAAGACCCAGCCTTCATACTCATCGTGGATAATAGTAATATCTATGAGTGTAAGAACCCACCCTAACCCATCAGTGGGTTTGGGGATAACTGAACAATGGAACTCTAATTCAAATCCAAACAAGATATGTATGATGCATTCCTATGGCCCGAGAACCAAAAGATATATGAACTACTGTATGTCCCTTCATATCTCGAATACACCAGATTTATAGGACTTAATTCTCCCATGATTATACCATCCTTAATCATCCACTAGAAAATGAGGAGTAGGAACATACACACACATAATATTAAGTGTATTCCCTGATCATTCCCTCAAATACTTGAAATCAATCAGTGGGATATAGATAAATCAAACTACAATTACATTGATTTCTGTTATGAATAGGATATGTTGGACACATTCCAAAGGATTTATCTCCATACTATATCCTCCATGATATTGGTACTAATACTTATAAATGGGAAACTTTAATATGTATGTGTTATATGAATATGCTATCAACTGGTGTGTCTGACCTCTTGCTATCAATTTTTTCTCACACAGTTCGTGGATCGCGTGGTCTTAGGGGATGGCAATGATTATACCAATAGAATGATGAGGATTCCATGATTTCAGGCCCTTCATAGGGATATAATTCTTACCTCATCACATCTTAACTCAAAGGGTCATATTCCTGATGAGGCAATTAATGTTATCTTTATATGTATAGGTCCCACCCAAGGACACTATTGTCTCACATATTTCGACACAGACTTGAACTATGTAGACTCTAATTACTATCTTCAAAGAATACATAGGATGCCTCCTCAAGTCCCAAGCCCAATATTTACATCCCTACCACATGAAATTAAATTACATGGATCATTCTAGTTGTACAACCTCCAAATATGTCAAATGGACTATGTGGGTATTTATTTATGTTCTCCCTATATACATAGGAAACCTCATAGTGGTTCATTCCTATATCCAAGTATCCAACCACCTACCTATATGGAAACACACTCCATAGTGCGTGAACATGGCTATAAACACATTCCCCAAAAATTAAATAACAAAAGGACCAAGAACCTTTGATATACAGTTGTTCCCATCAACACATGATCTTAATCATGTAAGTAAAATGGGGGTAAAAATATCATTTTAGGAACTATGAATTATTTCATGAACAAGAATTAAATATATAATAGAATCCCAATTTGGAAATACTACCCCCCCCCCAAATCATGTGATTATCCAGATATCCAATCCTCTTTGCCAATGTGAGTTCCTATGCACTATTGGGGATGAAATCATGTAGGAATTAATACCTTTAAAAATATTTTCTCTTATTATTTATAGAAGCAGGAACGCCTAGGAGATTTTATTAACAAAAAATAAGTAAATGTCACATAAACGATTGTGAAAGAGCCCTCAATCTCCCACAACCATGCATCAGGTAAGACCACTCTATATTTGTCAGAAAAAATAGTAAACTTAACGTGAAATAATTTATTGATGTCATCCATTCCACAGGTTAAAACTTATAGATAACCAAGTTCTTTTTGGGCCATTATGATTCTCATTTGTTGTGAAACATAATGGTTAACCTAACATGTTTTTTGGAAAAGGTGATGAAAATTTCATAAAACAAGTGACCTCATATTTATCATGTATCTATGAATTTAATTAATAAAACATGTAGTCATAAATATGATGCTATGAAAATAAGTTGTCTAGTTTCATCTCTAGGACTTCCCAAATTCCATACAATGAAAATGAAATCATCAAATGTGTTGATGAATTATGAGACCACTAGGAATGCTTCTTTGGCTTTGAGGCCTCGACATATGATGTCTCCAATGCAACACCTCATGTTCCTGTTGAAAACAAAATTATTCTGGGAGTACCACATCAATGGATATGTCATGAATTTGGAATCAATTCATCAAATCCTCCATAGGATGAATTCCCACTAGCCTCCTTTCCAAAATAGACTATAAAAGAAGAAGTGACCCATGTTTACACATTCAACCACTTTGGGAGATCATACATATAGAAAAAAAACATGTACCTTTCCAACCTCATAGGGGTTGATGAAGAAAATCACATTGTCACCTAAACTGCGCAGGAGCTTCCCAGTAGGGCACTCAACTATTTTGGTCATCGCCATTGTCATTTGACCGAAATTCCACATAGTATTATATAGGAAGGTGTTTCAACCATAAATATTCAAATTAGTTCATATAGTAGGATAAATATCTATGGGAATCCAAATAATTCAACTTCAGAGTAAGATTATATCCATGTTACCACCAATCTATCTAAGTATAACCAGTGTATCTTGATAGTGGCCCAAAATAAATATTAGAAAATTAGTATCCTGGAGTCTCTGACATAATCAAAACTATCTTTGGTGAATACATAATCCTATGTTACACCCCATATCATATGGATAGGTCCATTGTTAACATATTTTACACTAGGATATTTTTAACTAAGGGCACTGACCCACAAAATGGTACTACAGGTATCGACCCCCCAAACTGTATTATCAAAACTGACCAACCAAATGGTACAGTAGGCACCATACCACCAAATGTAATACCAAGTACCGACTATTTAGAAAAGATACTCTATGGAGAAGCTCCATCCCACTTATGTCTTCGTCAATATAATTTCAACTGAATTTGAAGACATCTCATCAGATTTAAAAGAGTGCACTACTTAAAAGAACAATCATACCCTCATGTAGTCACCTGAGTCGTAGCAGGTTGGCTCAACTTCTACCACTTGAGAAGGAAAATAAGGGATCATAAGCATATTATAGTGATCTATATAAGTTATTACAGACTATTTTTTCATTTTATAGCAAAATTTCATAGGAACATATGACCAATTTTATCACAAGATTTAGTGTCCATGGTCCATGTTAGGACTCCCATAATCATCCACCCACCCTAAAATAAAAAATTGGTTTTTTTCATGGATATTTCTAGTCATCCCCTTGAGGAAGAAAAGTATATTTTTTGGAAGACCTGATCACTCAAATCTAAAAAGAGAATATAGATCTCTAGGAAATAATTTTGGGAATTCTTCTAGGATATCTACCCAAATAATACATACCCACACCTTCTAATAGAATCACATTATATAGTGAATTAACCCAAACCACAGGGCTGCGGAATCGCTATATATTTTGTCCCCTCATCGTGTAAAATCCAAACATTGTTCTACCTCACCCGTGCACACACGGTTGAGGAATTTTCATATTCTCAAGACCCTTGGCACATAGGACTGGTAGAATTTTCATATTTTTCACCTCCTCATCAAGTGTATTTTGGAAACCATATTACCACAATCATCTCCAGAAATACCCTTCGAGGGTTGAGATAACTTAATCATCAATGATAATAAATGTCTACCATTCCCCCAATGCCTGAACACATACCCCCAGACCAGTGAATATCAGGGATCGGCACACCAAAATCCAAACTTATTTTTGTTCCCGCACCAACAGAGTTACAGTTAGCACATGGTAGAATTTGTGGGGGTTTCTCAACATTTGATAAAAAATAAAACGGTATATTAACTTCCATAGAAACATGTCCCTAGGTACTCTAATTATTCCACGGAGAATTATTAGATAAAACTCCTCGTAATAAAAAAGTCAGTTGAGTCATGGTTGATAAGCCATGAAAATAAGTTCCCTTATCACCAGAGTCACAAGACCATAATGGAGAGATACTATTGGTTTAATGACTGGTTAGTGTAACATGTGAAATAAGGTTTGAAAAATTTATAGCATCTGGAAAATCAGGTAATATTCTTAGGATTGATGTAAACTCCATTAATGAAAAGAAATAATCCCTCCTGATAGGTTTTATCATGACACATCCTAATCGTATGACAATAAACTACATTTTACATCCTACTCTAATGATGTCAAACTAAAAAAATGAATCGTAGAGACATGAAACTAAACTAAAATGAATAATTCATAATCTCTTGATATTAAATTTCCCAACTTGTTCTAGTTTTATGACATTAAAATAATCGTACATTACTTACCATAATGATGTTAAACTACATTGAACATGTCCTAGTCATAGGATTGTAAAATATGCAATATATTAATCTCTCGAAGACCAATTTAGTATCAGGTGAATGTTCTAAAATCCGAGATGATCTACATATTTCAAGAGAACTTAGAGAGACACTCATCAGGGCCCTCCAAAGTCCATAAGATATTGAGATAGAGGTCACTACAAACAAGGTTTATTTGGTGCATTCTATTCAATAAAAATTAAAATTTTCCATATTATTCACAGTTTATGATCAAAAGGAGTCTCTTTTGGGACATATGAAACCCCTTTATGTTTTATAAAATCTCAATAATATCAAAATCCGAAGGGATATGATTGATATTGGTTCTAAGATCAACCTCTCCCCGATTCAAACCCACTAAAATTTGGGATATAATCAAGGGAAATTATCTCCCACTAAGATGAACATTCAATGGAATGATAAGAGAGATAAAATACTTCTCGTGACAATCCAGATCAAGGCTTGGTTCAAGGATCTCACATCTGATGCAGATTTCATGGTTATCTAGTAAAAAAGCATATAATGTTATGCTTGGAAGACCTTGGCTTCACAATCTTGTTGTGGTGCCTTTAATATTTCATTAGTGTCTAGAATAACTCATTGATGGAATGGTCAGCAAACTATATTGTGAAAATTCCCCCTTTGAGTATTTCAAGGACAAATAAGATAAGGCATGTTTCTATAAAAGGGATGTAAAAAACCAATAGTGGATCACAATATATATGTTGGATCACTAAATGGCTTCGGTACCACCCCTATGAATCCCTAGAGTGTTCTCGGTGGTGACTATGTTCTACCCATAAACCATATTGATGTATTAGACATCATCCTAGATGTTCATTCACCTCATATCCCAAGGGATCATTTAGAAGAAAATAATCAACTCTGGAATCTATGAAATGACTCTGACAGTTTGAAATGAAATTTTATCTTCACATATACCAACATATTTTGACAGTGAAAAATATTCCACCATATTACCTACCATGACTTAACATGCCTCCGTGGAATCGTAGATGAAATAAAAAAGGGTTTTATCACATTAACTCCCCTCCTACATTGGTGGATGTCTTATCCACCAATATCGATGAGCTCAAGAATGTAAATATGGGTATAGAAGAAGATAAACACCCTAAATTTATTAGTGTCACCATACCTTTTAAGGATTAATAGAATTTATATTGAATTTCCAAAGAAACATCAATACATGTTCTTCTATAAATATAATGAAATTCCTGGACTAAACCACAATGTCGCTATGCACCATCATGGATTAGCTGATGACCATCAAGGTTTCATGAAAATAGCTAGTGGAATGCACCACGATCATGATATCATTTCTTGGTAGTAAGCCTTTAAATTTTATAGTGTCCTAACATCTGATACACATCACACTAAACTATAAGAAATAATCCTGGAAGAATGATGTTAAACTACAAAAATATGTCCTAGCCACATGGCATTAAAATGTACGTAAAACACCATAACCACATAATATTAAACTGTATGAAGAATTTCCTTAACACGTGATGTTAAATTATAAATAAAATTTAGTTACCATAGTATTTGAAACTTCCTAGGATGAATTATCTCCTGGAAGATTCATCACACATTAGATAGATATACTCAAAAGGGAAATGAAGGGAACCCATCCCTATGTGTGAGTCAGATCATAATATGGAATTCCCCATCCAAGAACTACATGTGGATTGATTATTTCCACCATAAGATATATATTTACACCAAGATCCAAAATCCTGGGTCCAAAGACAATATATTCATCTAAGCTACAAGGCGTCAAACTGCATGATAATTTTCAAGCCCTCTTATTCCCTTCGGATAACATTAATCCTTTCCGCATGATGCCAAATTACACAACTGATGTTATATTGTAGAACTGTATATTTATTGATTATTTCCATAATAGGATACATAGTGATTCCAAGATCTCTATTTTTGGGTAAATTTGTGACATTTCTTCATGTTGAGTCACCTTCATCCTTAACACATGATGTTAAATTGCATGACTAGTGTCCTCAATGCATGAAACTAAACGAAATGGTTTTACAGATCTATGTAAGGCTTGATTCTAACTCTAATGAGATACGCAGGGATTCCTTGATCCTATAAATTGTAACGAACACCACATGATATAAAATAACCTTGTACTTTCATTTGAGTTCCTCTGTGTGGTGAGAGAAACCTTTTCCAGTACTTATTTCTCACACCAACCACAACTCATGTATGATTTGGAATATCAGTAAAGGCTTCCCCACATTATAAAGAAATATTAGTTCATAGAATAGTTACTATGGTTTTAAATGGAAGACCAATAAAGGCACTTCATGAGTCTCACCATGTAATGTTAAACAACATGGTTGATTTCTCTTTCATGACATAAAAACTACATATTACTGTGGACCTCGCCATAGAGAACCACTGTCATTGGAATTTCTCTCCCACCACATCTATGTATGGATTATTCCCTATAATCATAGGGTAAATAGTGACTTATTGATATCTAGACTTGGTTCTAGTCACAATATTCTCTTTTCACAATGAGGAACCAACATCCTTTCCACATGACATTAAGCTGTATGGTTTCCCTAGGACTACATGTGGCTTTTTCTATTTCAATATAGGATATATAGTGACACCTAAATCATAAATACTAGGTATAATGACAACAAAAAATAGGGACAATGTACCCCTTGTGTGTGGGTTAGACATGCATAGAGAGTTTCTTACTCAAAAACTATGTGCGACTTGATTCCTATCATCATAGGATACATAGTGATGCTCAGATCTCCAAAAAAGTGTCCAACCACAAAAATCAATAAGAAAAATTACACCCATTTTGTATAGATCATACCTACATTGAGATTCACATATTCAAGAAATATGTGTGGATTGATTTCTGTTTTCACTGGATAGGTAGTGACACACATATCTCTAAACCCATGTCTAGGTATGAAAATAAATGGGTTCAATTCTCCCATATTCATATGGTTTAGACCTAAATAGATTATTTCCCATTTAAGACCTATGTTTGGTTTGATTCCTTTCATCATAGGATATGTATTGATGCCCCAATCACTAATCATGTGTCCATCTATAATAATCAATGAGAACAATGCCGCCCTATATGTATGGGTCTGACATTCTTATATATTTTCCCATTCAATGACATCATGTGGCTTGATTATATTACTTTTTTTATAGGGTATGACATGACAACAAAATATATAATTTTTAGGTACAATTGTGAGAGAAACAATTCCCCCATCCATTTGTATGGGTCAGACCTACACCTGGAGTTTTCAAATAAGAATTGTATATGGCATGGTTCTTGTCATCCCAAAATACATGGTGACACCAAAAACATAAATAATGGGTTCATCTGCAAAAATATAAAATGGTAATGTCTTAGCTGTATTATGATAGACTTCTTGAAAGATGTCCTTCACATTGAGTAGACCATAAAATTAGTGTAATCCTTTTTTTAAAGAGGGACATGTCCTATAATCTCACTCTTAGTACGCACAAATCAGATCTACATACAACATTCTTGTGCATGTGATAAATCTGTGCAAGATGGACTTCAGCAAATGGCCACCCACCAATAAGCCTTGGTATAGTTAAAATTTACTCCCTGCATCTAATTTATCTTGACCAGTGAAATGTCTCCCCAACAATATCATGTAAAATTTTAATGATAGTTCCAATGTCCTTAACACATGTAGTTAAACTACCAATAATGGAATCTTTCATCCCCATATGATGTTAAACAGAAAGGAAAACAACTTGGTTGTATGAAATTAAAACAGCATAAAAAATAAATCCCCACTATATGATGTTAAAATGTATAGTATTTCACCCATGATCATTCTTTGTCATTGGATCACAAGAGCCTGACCCCATTCAACTAGAGTATAGGGCGACACTGTCAACTTTTAATCCCCTCATCCCATAAATCTCACTACATATATTTAGGCCCATGGGATTCCAGAAACCTTTCATGGACCTTAAAATGGAAAAAGATAAAAAAAACTTTACATTTCTATTGATTCATAAAGGCATTAGGCTACCATCCAAAGGAATCTTGTCCATATAGGAAGGGATTTATGATCCTTGTGATCCTGAAATCACTATGGATTCACTCAACACTGATGGGTATTCTGTACCATCCCAGATATGATTCTCCCATATCATTATTCATGACCATATAACATAAATCCATGACTTATAACTTTTTTCTCATTTGATCATAAGGATGTTTCAGTACTCTTGACCTTGGGTATCCTAATTAGGCTATTCTGTAACATTCCCCACATACAAGGACCATGTGAATCATGAACTTAAACTATATAGAATTCAGTCAATCATATATGCCCTTAAACATAATCCATTGATGGTCTAAGTTCAAAGACCCTAATATTTCTAGTAAAAGAGACATAAAATAGGTTAGGTTGAAAGTCTAAAGAGGGTTTAATGAGAAAAATTCAAGTCTCCACATATTAAAATCATTATTTACAGATTTAAAAGAAAAAGCTAGAATATAAATGAATCGAGCATAAATCTTATAGGTCCCACTTTATGAAATTATTAGAATCCAATCCATTCTCACTAGATCCCATGGTCTAGAAAAAATTTACGATATTTATTAGTTACATTTATTCTCTATGATAACTTGTTCACTAGGTGATGAAACAATATTTAGGGTGGTCATACCATTCATGAATATTATACTTCATAAATCACCTTTAGTCCTTTGATGTTTGAGCTGACATATATAGTTTTTCAAGTTAATATACTTATCTTGGAACCCCATATACCATGGACTTCATTGCTCTTGTATCTTCCTCATGGTAGACTGGTAACATGGAATGTATCCTCTAAATGGTCCCATAGATCCATGAAGGCACCCCATAGACCAAAGAGTTATTTTCATGACTATGTGGAACATCATAGGCTCATGCCATTACCAATGGTTGAACTATAACCACCAGTTCCAACCTACAATTGACTCAGATATTCTTGGTTCATGATTTAATATCCCTATAACTAGACTATTCAAGTGGATTCCACATCATCGATGTTATTACACCATGTAATGTTCTCATTCTCGATGAAATAATGCAGAAATCCATTCTCAAACCTTTTCATTGACCACATGGATCAGGTCATAATCCCCCTACACAAAAAATAAATAACACCATGGATCTAGAACCCTTCCAAGGTAACCCTCTCCTCCATACCCCACACCGTAGTCTATATTTTAGAGTCTTCAAAAATCCTACATGGCTTTTGGAAAAGAGTGTAATTCCCCTTTACTTGACAATGAATGTAATCCCTATGAGGTCATGCATATGGGATTCTGACCTACCAACTAAAGTAATCTCCACATTATAAATAACTATGATCCTCATGAGCCCCAACAATACCAACATAGAACTCAACAACTTAGGGTGTTTTGGGTTGTCCTTGGTATTTCAATGCAATTCTATGTTCATATCCCTGATCTCTTGGACATATTAATTAATCAACCCATTTTTCATCTATCGAAGCAGAACTGATATTCCTATTTTTTTTACAATACATCGAACATAATCCCAGTCATGGTTTAGGGTTTCATGACTCACCTTGAATTCTCACCCCTCATAATTTCTATAAAAACACGAGGTTGTAAAACCCTTCATGAAAATCCATTCATCTGAATATTAATTAAAAATAAAGGGTATCATTACCCTTCATGGACAATAATTATTTAGAATTCCATCAAGGATGATGGGATATTTAACCCTTAATTAGTACCCTTTCTCTACAACCAGTAGAAGTTCAATGATAAAAAAAAATCCTAAACTACAATAATAAAAGGTCTCATCTAAAAGAACATAAAATAAAACAATAGAAGGTTTGAGATAAAAGACCCTAATCTAAAAAATTGTAATGTTTGAATTTGAAGAACCTAAAATACAACACATTAATTATTTTTTATTCAAGTCCTTAAAATAGTTAATTGAATGAGATAAAATGCTCGCAAGGTTGAAAACATAAAAATTGAACCATGGGAAAATGTTAAGCCTCCAATCAATGGATATTCACTTTATGTGATCCATAAAATATTGAGAACTCATAAAATGATAGATAAATGATTCTTGACTGATTGATAACCCAAAAAAAGGGCCCTCTGAAAAATTCAAGTCTCTTCTCACTGGATATGAAATTTTATTTCTCTAATAATTATTCTGCACTCATAAAATGGATGAGGTACTAAAATTTTCATGTTTAAAAACTAAAAGAGGGTGTCATGAGGAAAATAAAAGTACAAGGATGATAACCCTTCCCCTATATGAATCTCAGAAAAAAAGAGGTTAATATAAATAAAAGTGACACAAAGTTTGTAGGAATTATTATATGTTCTAAAAAATATAAATCTATGATTTCTAGGTACACTGACATAGGAAGAAGTTAGATAATTATCCATATTATATGTGTATCACAAACAATTTATCCTTGAAAAAAATGTGATCCGAATGAAACTAGAGAATGTACATCATTATGTAATCTAATATTGGTGGAAATTCATGAGACTTTATCAGGATTTTTTTTTGTAATTTAAGCACTTGAATATGGGGTACACAATGGGTGGAAAATTTTGTCAGTGGGCACTAGAATTTTTTCTGTACATTTAGGTTTATTTGGTCGTACACTATGGGTGGTAATAAATGATTATTAGAAAAACATATCACCCATACAATGGGTCCCTATCTTTGGTTTCATTAGAAAAAGGTGAAATTACCTTCCAACCTATCAGCTAGATCTCTATAAGTACATCCATCATAGATTTCCTCATTTGTGAACTTGTCTTCCCTTTGTATGATATTTATCTGTATATTATTATATTTTTGAACCATGTTTTTCTTGATTCCTATTGTTATTGGGTACATAGTGATGTCCAAATACCATACTTTGGATTGATCCACAAGTTCATTTCCACCCAAATTTCTTATTTTACCCTTGTAATCCCAATATGATCGAAGAAGATACACCTATTTTGAATCTTGTGTTAGTGGAATTCATGAGAAATTATCAAGATAAATCTATTATCATTTAGATGTCTAATCCATAGAGTTGGGGTTTATTGGTTTTATATGAATGATGAGTGAATATCATTGATCCATATGATATCATGTAATTTCCAGTACTCCTGGTCTATAGACACCTTTTGATATCACATGAAATTCCTTAATCAACACGCTCTGTAAAAATTATATCATGGTGCTCAATATAATATCTTTTGGTATGTTAATATATATGGAAAAGTGATCTATATTCACCCTAGAGACAAATTATTATTTTTCTGAACATATCTAATTCTAATTGGGTTATTTTTTCCCCCATAATTATTTTATATTCACTTTTCCATTGATTATTTTGTAAGTGTGTAGATTATGGAAAAATAATGATATACATTGCACGAAGGACTCAGATGTAGAATCCATGAAGGGCACTGTCTTGGGATTTAATGTATAAGGGAATAATTTTTTGGCCCTTACTCATTTTACATAGATTACTTTCAATGTATTCAAGGGTTCCCTTTTTCAAAAACAAATGGTGAGCTAGACTGGCCATCCGTCTGACTCAACCATAAGCTCTTGTGGGGGTATCATCAATCACACCCTAGGATCCAGTGATCCAACCAAAAAAGAATCACTATTTTGAGAGAGTAGATCACAAGCGGGGAGAACATATGTTCCATGTGAGTGTTCCTATGTAGACCGCATAGTGGGAGGGAGTGGCTGGTGGGGGTGTGGGTGAAACTGTTATAGGTTCCTACCCCACTATTGGCTCGATGATATGATGCTTTGTAAATGCTTAATAAGTGGAGCCAAACCAAAGACCAAAATTATTTGGAATGAGATACTAGCACTACACTATTCCAATGTAAAAATATATATAAATTATCTCTATTGTTTGGTCAATCTTATCCAACCCTTCTGATCACCTCACAATATTATCTGCAACCTCTCACTCAAAATTTTTATTCTCGATGCCACTGGTTAGATGTAGAGGAACCCAACATCCCTTTGATGCCCAAAATCCTTCACAGCAGCCAAGCATTGGTTTTCTTCCACCCCATCGTGTAAATTATTGGCAAGACAGAGGCATCATTTCCCGCATACAGACCATGATAAGAAATAAGGGATAACACATAAATATGGTCTTCTGTTCACTTGAATCCATTAAAAGAAGCGTCACAAATCATGCAATGAGTTCATACAATATGGAGTGTGAAGGATAAAATCATTGAGGATTCACATGAAGAGTAAATTATCATTTCATCAAGAGATCCTCTCATATGTGGATTTGGTGAAGTGTCAACAACCTACTTCTAATGAATGTTTCACCTTCATCGTAAGAAGTAGAATCAAACAAAGCTAATCCATGCCTATGTAAACACAACCTCCCACATAAAAAAGACACATTTGAGGAAGTTTTGGGAGCGTATTGGAGAATAATTAAGTAAAAAAAGGAGGCAAAGATGGATTCACCATTCAAATAGACTCTCCATGTAATATCTAGAATATAATCTTGACAACCTACCATAGGATTCCACCACAAGAAGACATCATGTGATCATCTTGAGATCATGTCGTTGTATGATTAAAAATAATATCACATAAACCCTCTATAAGGAGATTTCTCTAATCAGACATGAATAATTATGGAATTTCATCCCTATCATGTGAATAATCCTCTTATAGAATGTGACTTTGATGTTTATAAGAACCAGTGGACATACATTTTTTTCATTCACCCCATATACCATGGAAACCATTTCGCATGCATGAAGCCTTGGTGTGAACCATATGAATTTTCCCTCAAAACCATTCGAAAGAACCACCTTCGGGCCACGTGATCCCATGAATAATAGGACATCTTGTGATGCTATAATGTGAGATCATTTTATGTGATTTGTAACACTCAAATGTGTGTTTCACTACCATTCACGGTTGGCAGACAAACCCCATTAGTCTGGAAATTCCTTCCAATAATCACTTGGTGAAATCACTTGGTCTTGTGGGATATCCATACTAATTTCCACTAGAATACACCATTTCCATGCAATGGAAACATCGAGGGTGTGCAACCAATATTCCATGTATCCCACTTTTCCATGAAATTCCCCTACATATACTTGTAAAACACCTCCCATGACCCCATTGAAGCCATGAAATCACATGAATAATAATGTATCATGTGATGCTACCACACATTCATTCCTCAATAGGTATATGGAATTCACATACATGATAAACCAAGGATAAAACCCTACTTTTACTTGAAATCACTAATGCATTCACCCTCTACATGATCTATCAACCATATTCTCCTCCTAGGAAATTTTTTCCTACACGCCTGAGGCATGATCCCTTTGAACATGCAATTCCATCGCTAGGATTTTCATGAGAACATAAAATTTTTTGAAAGACCCCAATATGTGATTAAATTATGCTTACATGGTATAAATATTTTCACCACTCTCATGATGTCCTTTGGTGGGTTGGGATGTGTAACTGTTATCAAAATAGACCTTGGAAAATTCATTTTGGCGATAGGAAAGGCCTTGTGAAATTCAGTTTGACCATCCAGTTACTTATCAAAATGTCATCATTATCATGCGACATTCCCTTGACATTTCATAATTTTCATGTGACATCTCGAGGAAAGGTTGTGTCTATTAACTGATAGCTTAACAACATATCAATATTTTCATGCGACATCCCCTTTACATGTCAACATTATCATGTGAAAGCCTGAAGAAATGTCCAGTTGATCATGAAAAATTATATAGACAAACCATCTGATCCTGAAAAAGGCCATGCCTATGTACTCATTGATCTTGAAAAGTTGTTTTGGAAAATTCACTTCAATCTTGCGAAGTCATATCAACCACATCAGTTGATCATGATAAGGACCCCACAATTGATCTCCTTGATCATGTGAATATTTCATTGATAAACCATATTGTCATATTAATGACCGTAGACATGTCCTACTTGGTCATGAAAAGTCCTCCTGAAAAAAATTGATGATCATGGGAAGGATCTTGGACATGTCAACATCTATTATCTAAAGAATCCTGGACATTCCAGGAATCCTCCATTAGTTGTGTCTTCCAGGCCATATTGAAACCAAAGATATGTCCATTAGATAACCAAGAATTTTCCAAAAAACATCCATGACATGTTGGCTATATCCAATATGATATGTCAACTCTATCTAGAAAACACATTTGAAATTATAACATATGGACCCCGAATGGGATCCTCTAGCTGCATACCCCTTTTATAAGGGGAGTTCACTTAAAGGGTTTTGTTTACACCCGCAATAGACCCAATCTATTACACTCTCTTAGGGAGTCCCTCCATGTCATGGAATGAATCTTCATCAAACCTTTTATAGTCATCATCTCCCATTTATCTCTCAGAAGATAAAGGGTGATTATGAAAAATCGCATCCATCCATTAATAAGACCTAACCATCCTAATTTTCAATGATAACAACAATTTCCCAATGTTTAAGCACCCATACAAACCCATCGTGGGTTATAGGATAGTTAAACTAAAAGAACTCTGAATCATATCCAAATTGGATATATAGTATTCCTTCCCAAGCCCTGAGATACAATAGGAATACACCCTGGTGTAAGTCTAATCATATCCCAAATACTCCTAACTTATGTGAATACATTCTCCAAGGAGTCTACCATCCTTTATCGTCCATCCGTGGAATAGGATTGGGATCATACATGGGAATCATTTTAAGTGTAACTCTTGAGATTCACTCAAATACCTAAAATCCATCAGTTGGTTAGAGATGAATTAACCTATGTTGACTTTGATTCCTTTTATGAACAAGATACATAGGATGTCTTCATAAGGCCTGAGATCTATACCATATCTTCCAAGAGATTGTTAATCACTCCTCTCAAATGTAATCCTTAATGTATAATTCCCATATGAATATTCTCTCTTGTGGTGTGTTTGATCATCTGATATATATTGTTTCTCACAATGCTCATTGATCACATGGGATTAGTGGATGTAGGTGATTGTACCAATAACATGATGAGGACACCCCTGGAGAAGGGTCGTCATTGGGATGTTAGTCTGATTTTGTGTAATATTCACTAAAAGGTCCATATTCCTAATGAGGCAATGAAAGATAGCCTTATATGCATTGGTCCCGTCCAAGACCCCTATTATCGAATGTCTTGTGGAACAAAAAAGAACTATTAAGACTCTGATTCCTATCTTAAAAGGATATGTATAATTCCTCCCCAATGAAAAATACCTATATTAATATCCCTACCACAAGACATTAAAATTCATGGATCATTATAATCATAAGACCATAAATTATGTCATCCAACAAGCCCACACACGAGTGGTAAGGGCTCCTGCTTGGCATCCAAGAGACCTAGGTTCAAAACAGGATGGTGGCGAATTTTCGGGTACTGTATCAGTACTGTAGTAGTGACTATAGAAGGTAATATTCAATACTATATCAGCCAGAACTATTCACATGATTTGGGCCTTCGGGCCACCGGTTTGGGCCTACGGGTCTCAAGGGCCTTCGGGCCAACAAAGGCCTTCAGGCCATAGGGAAATTGGGCCACATAGACCATTGAGTAGCCCATTTCACATAGAGCAGGCCACATAAGAGGATCAGAGCAACAAGATTCGCAATCACCATAAGTAGAGCTAACCATATTGGAAGAATAAGAGGGTATGGAAACAAGCGTCGATACTAGGAATCGTGAAACTTTGTACGCGGCAATCCTAGCCGATCAACAATGCATGTTGGGGAGCTAGGAAATCAATGATGTAGAAGCTGGGGAGGGGAAATTCTAGTGGGTTGGGCCTAGGGGTCATGTATTGGGAATGGTATGCCTTTGGGCCTTCGAGTCATGTATTTCCAGTCAGGTCGAGCCTTGTGCCTTGGTCCTATGGGTCATGTAAGGGTTCCCCTTCAACCCTTAAAAGGGGGATTATCCATAATAAAATAAAATAAAGGCCTTCGGTCCATTCAACTAATAGGTTTGTCAAATGAAATCTATTGGTTTGGATTCTTCTTCTCAAAGGATACATAGGATTCCTCATAGAGGTTTAATCCCATATCCAAGACACCAGCTGCCTCCCAAGATAGAAAGAAACAATTGAGTTCCCAAACATAGATATAAACTAATGAATCATAGGTAAATAAGAAAATTAGGGAGAACATGTGATGGGTAGTTGTTCCATTCAACACAAGGTCTTAATCATGTTATTGAAATAGGGATAACCAAACCCTTGTCAGGGACTATTATGGATTTCAAAAACATATATTAAATCTCTAAGAGAGTCCTGGTGTAGGAAACAATCAACCCCCCAACTGTGTGATGAGCCTGACCTCCCAACCTATCAACAAATGTGAGTTCCTAAAAATTGTTGGGTCTTAAACCCCATAGGAATTCTTACCTTTGAAATGTAAGTCCATACTCTGTTATGTCTATGGGAATCATTTGGAGTTTCTGTTAATGGAAAATATATTAAAACTAAAACAAACTATCAGGTACCCACCCTCAATCACACACAAACAAGCATCATGAAATACAAATCCAAATTGTTCATGAAACAATCTCCAATGGTGATTCTAGTGGATCATATAGTCTTATGTGATTACAATCCATTTCATGGATTCTCTACTAATTTTTAGTATCGAACTACGCCCAACAGGTGCCTATATTTTAGTTTTTCGTTAATTATTTTTGATGTTTTAAATTATATCACACACTATGACATGTTACAGTGGTTTATTTATTTTTAAGCCATATATGGGAAAACATAATATTGTTCACTAATTCACCCCTCTTAACAAACTAACACCAATCATGGGGATATAAAGTATTCTCAAACATATGAAACAATAAAGGATAAATAGTTGATTGGTATTGAGTCTTCATATTGAATTAATTGATTTAAAATAATATGAAATGATGGTGGGGATATTTTTAATTTTCATAAGGATCATCCATGCTTCCTAAAAATTTCTTCTGTGTTTTCTTCATTTCTTTAATTTATATAAATAAAAAGACCATGTAGTATCCCATATCTTTTTCATGATAGGATCATTCATAATTATAACTAAAAAATAATATGTGATTAGGATAGTGGTTTTTTTGTTTTGATCATCCAGATATGACCTTAGGAAGTCCCATTGTACTATATTGTAGGGGTAAAACTTCGTTTTTATGCATCCCGAAATAGGATCACAACAAAGGGGACTTTAAATGGATATAGATAGGATAATATTTCTTATGATTTTTTTTATTATTAATAAATTGCATGATATGATGTGACAAGTCATGTTTTTTTACCATAATATCCTATTTTATACTATGATATTATCTCATAATGAATTTTAGTAATGGAATAGTAGATTTTCATTCTACATTGAACTATTGGAGTGTAGATGTTTTAAATTTTACTAAAAATATTTTTGATTCCAAAAAAATCTAAAGTGGGAGAATATTAAAAATATTGTTACCATTGGACTGTGATTATCATATTGAATAGGAGAATATAGGTTCTAAGATATTTTGATCAATTTTTTGGAGTTCACATTTATTATATTTGGATTTTCATAAGGCCTGGATAAACATAGAGGAACTAATTACAGATTATAGGTTTCTTAGAATTGTCTCTACTAGAAAAAACAAGATAATGATGGAATTATGGGGTTTATTTCTTAAATTTTAGGTATTTAATAATAAAAAAAATATAAATGAACTATTTAGGATTATCTAGGTATCCGAGATGGTAAATAATTATAAAAAAATTGTTTATAATTCCTTGATTATATACACCACACCATAAGGGGTAGCAGTAGAAGATTAAAATAACTTGTTTCAAAAAGAGTGTTTCACCCTAGAGGAGATAACCACACCATAGTATAATATATATAATAATAATAAGGTTTATCTTAGGGATTAATAACATTGAACAGAGGATATGAAGAGGTCAATGACACAACATTTTCATGTTCCACACTAATATATTGTATATTTAAGATTAAATTTATCTATATGTGGTAGTGTATTAAACCATGATTGGAAATAAAATGATGAATTTTTTTTAGTGGATGAATAAATTTTTTAGTGAAATGAGATGAACTTTTTTAATATTTAAATAAATATTTGGATAGGAAAATTTTGGATAAATTCATGAAATATCTGATATACTATATATAAAGTACTCACCTCACAATAAGGATGATCACAAAACAACAAGTTTATAACCTTAGAATATTTTAAGATATTATGGTGTGAGGTTTCATGAATTTAATTATGAAATTTAGATAGATTTTATAGAAATGTTTACTATTGGGATCACGTAATATTAAAAGAGATCATGGAACAATATGGTTTTTTAATGAGAATCATGCCATAATGAAGGAAGTCACACAAAAAATATAGTAAATCAAATAAATTAAATAAATTTTTACCCATCTAAATTTTCATGGGATTATGGTTGAAATGGTTGAATTAAGTAGTGATTAACTATCAGTTGGAATTAATTAGTAGTGGATGATATATCAAAATTCATGGGGAAATTTTGGAGGAATCGTTACTTTATTTAGATATGGATCATGGTGGGGAAATATATAGATAATAAAATTTTTAGATCTAGAAATTAGATTGAGGACATGATATTGTAATGAATACCATTGATGATCATGATTAAAATAAGTACTGGAAGAATAATGACAACATCCTCACTAATCTGGTGTTAATATATTATAAATAATTATTTTATGTTATCTTTATGTCATATATTTTTTAATTCCTCATCTCAAATCATTGAACAAATATATAAGATGAGTGAGTGACCATTGGATCGATAAAGAGTATTTCCTAAACTTTTGTAACACATATAATGTGTGGTGTTATCCACTAGTATATCTATACACTATTGTGTATACTCCTTGGATTATTTATTTATAGAGATCCTGGTAAAATATTGGTGTCCTTGTATTAAATTTGAACATCCATATATCAAATATTCATAAAGATATAAATGATAAAAGTATTATTAAAAACATGATAATGATATTCACTGGAAGAATAAGTTAATTGAACACCCTAATTCACCATTGGTTGGCTATATTGAGCTTGTGGTTTCAATATAGAATCATTCTTATTTGACAAACATATATCATGAATTTCATATTAGGTCGTCCATTAAAATAAAATAAAAATAAAATATAAGGGAGATTGAACTATAAAATATTAGACCCTAAAATAACCACAATCCCAACATATATTTAGTTACTCTAACCTGATCCACCATTCCACCTATTATATAAAATCCCATAATAAGGTTTTCAACTTCACTAGGGTTTCCATTGAGGGTGTTAGCATAAAACTCCATAGGGTATTTCCAAGTTCCCTTCATATATTACATTAAATAATGTGTATTGATGGAAACTAAAATCAATAAATTTACACATAATATATAACGACCCTCGCATAACATATATTAATATTACATCATTTTTTAGGAATACATAATATATTACAAAAAAACTCCCCAAGACATTTTTAGTTTAGTGTCTTTGGAAACATGGAAACGTAAACACTAGTACATAAGTGAGCTACATTATCTCACACTAGGTTCTTCATGACTATAATCCTTCTTAGACAAAACATACACTATACATATCTTCATACCATGGTGAAAGGAAACATAAAAAATGGTTTATCTCAGATGCCCAGTAAGGGTAAACAAGGGAGATGTGTAAGCACAAATGATTAATTAAGGGTATGATAATGTCATCATAAAATTATAAGATCATAAACTATATATTAAAGATAAAGAAACATGAAACATGGAATAATATATGGTAGTTTATAATACATGGATCATAAGGGAATCAAGATCATAATCCATAATAGTATAAAAAAGGAAAAACATGGAATTGTGTTATACACATAATCATATGATATTATTTTTATTATAGTCAAGAAAAACATCCAAGGTTGTCGTAGTGGTATGGGTTCACTCCCCAAACCATCTCTGTAGTCATGGTTCAATCACATGACCATATTAGTTGTCAAGGTTCACATGCAGTACAATCATAGTGGAAAAATTCCTTTGTTTGACTGAGTTTAATCCATGTTCAAGCCATGTCAATCCCATGATATATAAAAACATTACCAAATACTTTGGAGGGAGATAAACATCACACCCATCTCATAATGGAAAAAACATATGTATTCAATAATCTAAAAAATCACATCACAACCCATGAAATTGAATGGGTATCATTAAAATGTAATCATATTATAACTTATGGAAAATATCCAGGTTTCATAATCATTTCATTAAATAATAACCTATAAAAAGATGTGGGGTTAATATGTGTATAACTCCTCAAACTTAAATGGGTTTCAAAAACATCATTATATTAAATAATAAACAATTCAGAGAAACAATATTATTATAAAATTTGGATCATTTCCCCTTAAATGAATGAGTAACTAAAATGGATATCATCTTAGATAGAAAATAATTTGTAAAGATCCTAGAAAATATTCCTTGTTGAAAATATCCTTTATTAATTAAAAACTTTTTTTAAAACATAAATCATCTTTAAAACCCATTTTCATCGAAAATATATTTAAAAAGATAAAAAATAACCATTAAAAACCATAAAATTTTAAAAACCCTTTTTCCTTGAAACTGAGTATAAAATTGAATTTTTTTTAAAAAAAAATGAAAACATGTTTGTTTTAATAACACGAAGCTTAGACCAAAGAGGGAATCTAGGTCAGATTCTCTTAAAAACATTTTCTAGATTATATTAAGTACCAAATAGTGGGATAAAGTTACTAATACATGAATATATCATGGATAACTAGATGATAATAAAACTCATGAGCGTTCTTGAGATATAGATCTTAATATTGCATCAATTGAAGCATAATCATAAATAATCCCATTAAACGATGAGATTGTTTCAATAAACTCTTACCACATTCATAAATTTTAATAACACAACCCATATAAGAACATGTTATTTCATAAAGCTCAAAATATCATGAAAATAATGATATTCAGGATATAACATTTCAAATGGCACAATATACACATAAAGTAATATAGGTCTATAACAAAACATGTTTCTCAATGAAGGAAAATTGAGAAAAAACTATCTTAATGATTTGGTAAAATTTGAACCATAAAACCCCATAAAATAGATATAATAAAATGAGAATGTAAATAATAATAAATTTAAGGATAATTATCATAGAATACATTCATGTGCAGTATATACACCACACAAATGAAATGTGTGGAGAATAAGGTATAAGTCCAGCATAAATAAAAGTGAGACTAGAAATCCGCTTAACTTCTGTCTTAAATATCATAATACTCATTAAAAAATCATGTAGAATTATTATATGATTATTATACATATATAATAGAACCATATTCATTTATATAATACATTATATTATTTTCTTATGACTTCATATTACCAATATTTTAATAATTCCATGTTTAAGTTACGTTTCAGGTAATAACCGTTTCATTTTTCACATGTGTTTTGATTTTATAATATTTTATGGCTTAATACTTATATCACAATCTCCAGAATGTAAACCATGAGATAAATGTCATATATATATATATATTCAGTATATATGTATTTATAATAATCTATAAAATATATAAATAAAAAACAAAATATAACTTTCATGGAGACGGTAGGCCATATGTACGCATGAATGTTGTTTCCATTTTCATATAGTATAGAAAGACATGGAGTAAATGAAATATATGTATGTACGTATAATATCATTTTAGTTTAATTATTATTCCATATATATCATATGAATTTACTAAACTCATCCTCAATACATTCCATGTAAATTGTGGATGAATCACATTGCTTTGAGGAGGTGGTAGTCCACACATCCGCAAACGAAGTTATCATATATGCACAAAATGGAATTCATGACTTTATTTGTTATATAATATTTAAATAAGAATAAATAAATCATAAATAAAATATATTTTTTATAAAAACCTAAATTCTATCATTATTTCCAACTTCAAAATGTGGTAATTGAAGAACAATGAACATTGGTTCGCAGAGCGTTAGCCCGTCATACGCACGAACGCCGATTTTATATCCCATTTGATTTAAGTGTGTATGATTGTAGTTATAAAACATAACATAAAAAATAAAATTTTATTGATTATACTTAGTTTATTAAAAAATAATAGAGTGAGAATAATTGGGGGATGAGAATGAAAATAAAACAAAAGAGAATGTTGAAGGATGTTACCTCTTCTTTGGGAAACTCCTTTTGGATTTCACCGATGGTCTTACATGGTTAGATTTATTCCATATGTGATTATTATAGGATTAATTTAGGTAATTTGGCAGTATATTTGGGTAGGTTTGGTCTGAGCCAAATGGCTCGATTGGTTTGAAGATATGGGGAGGATATAAGTCCTTTTATAAGTGGGGAGAAGGAAGCATTTTCCATTATTGAAAGGATGTGAGTGCTCCCCAAATATTATTTGTCTTTAAAGGGTTCCAAATAGACCATTATAGATCCTCATTGGTGTAATGGTTGAGATATAGTTAGAAAATAATTTTTATACATGTAAAATGTCATTTTTAATCCATATATTCTATGTTTAGTCACTAATTAAGCTCGTTTTGACTTTATCACTCCAACTAATTTTCATTAATTTAATAAATATTTCTTGTCAATTTTTTTTGAAATTGTTATAAATTATAAATTACTCTTATTAAAAATATTTCATAATTTTTTTTAATTCCTAATCACATAAGTGGATGAAATTAATTTAATATAATCTCACAGATGTATCACGGTAGTGGCTTTTTAAGATGAAAAAATGATTAAAAGTATGAAATGTTGTTATATCCAATTTCAATGTGAAATTGGTTATAACGACCAAAATTATATTAATTTATGTAAAATTTATATAATTATACTCTAAAACCAAATTAACATATTAGTTACCAACATAAATACTTTTTAAAAAAGAAGTCTTGAATAAAAATTTAGTTTTTTTAATTATTCATCCAAAAATGTAGTTTTTCATAAACAAAAAACCAAAAATTCACCCTAAGATAATTTGGAAATTATGAATTAAAAATTGAAGTTTATTTAATAAAATTAAATATCTAAATTTATCTAAAATTAATTTTATTATTGTTCACATAAGAACATAAAAGTAGTTTTTTTAGGAAAATAATTGTTTCAAACATAAAAAGACTTTACAAATTTTTTTGTTTTATTATCAATGTTTTTTTATTGATTTAAAAAAATTCAAAATAATATTTCGAAATTAGTTATTAATAATCATATTAATAAGTTAAACTGATATGTTATAACTGTCCCATTTAAATAATTATAATAATAAAATGTTTTTCTGTAAAAACATGGTGTTGCATGTAACACAAGTCACGTTGGTGTGGCATGTAGCACAAGATTATATTTCTGAATAATATAATGAAACCATAAATTGCTGTTTAATATAAATAACTACATAATATAAAATTACTTTATTTAAAAAAAGTTCATTAATGATTGTAGACGCCGGAAAAGTCCGTTGTTCCCAAACGAAGCTCCGGATGCGGAAAGCGAAGTGATATTTGGAGTCAGAGGCACGTTCCGGAGGGCCCGGAGGACTTGCGCGAAATTTCAGAGGCTCGCGCGCAAAGTTGACCCGCGGCGCGCAATCCTCCCAGGATGCGCGCAATGCGCCGGGCCGGCGCGCTATTTTGCGCGCCGCGGCCTGCGCGGCTCCTTTGCGCGCCGGGTCCGGATTCCGCGCCCGCGAAGCGAATTGCGCGCCCGAGACCGGATTCCGCGCCCGGGGTTGCCTATAAATATAAGGCGACCCCCGACGTTTTGAAGGTTTCCAGAATCCGAAGCGTCGCTCGTTCGCGCAATCCAACCCCTTCCGCGCGCAATGCCGATCTTCAGGTAACCTCCTTTCTTTCGCGCAATAGAGCCTTGGGGTCCGCCTTCGCGCGCAATCCCCTTGGCTCCTTTCCTTTGAATAAATTTCAACCCGAAGGCCTTTGCGCGCAAAAGAAGCCTCTTGCGTGCAATTGCCCCCGGGTGCGCGCAATCCAACCCGATTGCGCGCACCCCCCATCTTCAAAGTGGTCATTCGTTAGAGAATGAGCCGTTGCCCCCGCGCGCTATCCGAAGCCCGGTGTGCGCAATCCCCATCATCCGCGCGCGAAGCGCTGGCCCAATTGCGCGTCAGCCCGCCATTTTGCGCGCCGACCCGCGGTTTTGCGCGCAAAGCTCCTCTTTTGCGCGCAATCCGCCAGGGTCGCCTCCCTTGACCCCCTGAGGGTACCCGCCTGCGTGGCGCCCGATGATCCTCATCCTGGGTGCCCGAACCGTGCGCTGTCTTCCCGTGCAGCCTTCCAGGCTCGTGCGAAGTGACACGGACCCATCGGCGGCAATCATTCGTCCAGCATGACGTTAAACTGCATATTCGTCCTGCATGACGTTAAACTGCACAATGTCCAGCAGGACGTTAAACTGCATATACGTCCCGCATGACGTTAAACTGCGCATTCGTCTAGCATGACGTTAAACTGCCCATACGTCCAGCATGACGTTAAACTGCACATACGTCCCGCATGACGTTAAACTGCACATCCGTCCAAGATGCACGACGCTAAACTGCCTAGCCCCCATCGTCCGCGCTGCAAGACGTTAAACTGCCAAGTGTTTCGTCCTCAACACACGACGTTAAACTGTACTTCGTCCGGCAAGACGTTAAACCGTCCGCTTCGTCCTCAACACATGACGTTAAACTGTACTTCGTCTGGCAAGATGCTAAACCGTCCACATCATCTGATCTCGTGCTCTGCATGCAGGGTCTCCCCCGGTTTGGACGTGGCCCCCACCCGCTCGTCTCTGCAGGGATGTCGGGATTGTCCCGCTTTTGGGACGATTTAATGGGAGTGGCTTTTCCCTATGGGGGTAGGGTATTACAAACCCCTAGTTTCTCGTGGGAGGCTGCACATGTGTATCTCCATTGCGCCTCCCCACTGCCGAAGCCAGTAGAGGGTGTGACTGGGATCGAGGTGTCTTCTGCTTTCGGTCCAAGTCCCTTCCAACTGAGTTTTGCCGCGTCCGGGCTGCCTCAAGTGCGTAAGTCCTGACAGAATGAACTACGTGGACTTTGATCCCTGTCTTCTAAAAAGGGTACGTAGGAAGCCTTCTTGAGGTCCAAGCCCGCCACCTGGTCGTCCCGGTCGTAGTTACGTCGGTTCGTCCATCAGTGGACCCCTCCAGGGTTCACGCTTGCGTCGATTCACCTATGAATCCGCCCCTGTGGGAGACTGCCCGTGTGTATCTCCATTGTGCCTCCCCACAGCCCCTTTTTCCATTTCTCCTTTTATCGTCCAGCATGACGTGAAACTGTGATCCACCCGGCCGTTCCATCCCCCTCTGTGCGAGGTGGTTCGGTTCAATCCTCCGCCCGGCGGCCTAGACCTCTTCGTGAGTCGGCTTGCCGACGTCCAGCATGACGTTAAACTGTATACCCGAACTACGTTGACTTTGATCCGTGCTAACGCGCGGTACGTAGGAAGCCCCTACGGGGTCCAAGCTCTTCACTCCATCATCCATCCCGATCCTTACCCGGGCCGCCACATCCCGGTGGGGTCATGCCACTTCACTCCACTCCACGTTACTTGGGAAGCCGCCCATGTGCTGGCCCCAGCGTCGGAGGTTCCCCGCAAGGGGTTCTGTCATCTGATCCACTTTTCGTGTTGATCGGTCCGATGCCGTCCCCGCTGGACGTTAAACTCGCGGCATACCCCGTGTTAAACATGGGAAGCTGAGGAAAACCTCAGGTGACACAGTTCCCCGCACCCAGTACGGGATGCCTCAGGCCATCATGCCTTCGAGAAGCCCTATTAGGGACGGAAGACAGACGTGCAGAGCCGCAGTGTTACGACACGCCCCCAGCACCCAGAGCCACCCAGCCTTCTCACCGCAGGTTGCTGCCCCGACCAGACTCCTTGGAGCGTCCGGGCGGAAGCAGCGTAATTAACCGGTGTCCATGAAGATATGGCGCCGGGAACGAGATTCACGAACATTTTTAAGTCTATGAGGGAGACCCGGATTAGGCGACGAGTTCCGAGGAGACGTCCAAGGAAGGAGGAGCCGACATCCCATCATCCCGGTTTCGATCAAGGAGCAGACGCCCCTGAATAAGGGACGAATGCCGCCCGCCCTTGGAAAGCGGGACTGCGGGACCACAAGCCGCGCGCCCATCCCCTCGGGTTGACGGGTGCACGCGCGAACGCGTCCTGGCGGAACAGCGTAACCCGACGCACATCCGCACCGAAACAGAAAAATGGTGAACCCGACGTGAATCTCTTCTCCTCGATACGAGGACCGATGGCTTTCATAGGTGTTGGAAGACCGGCATGTTGCCCGGCCAAGCATTTCGTCTTACCCGCCAGGGGCTGGGGAAGGGACATCGGGCACTCCGTCTCGCAACGTCGAGGGCCTGGGGTCCCTCCTCGGATCCGCCCGGTGATGGATGATTCGTCCGATGATGGTATTGGGTACGCTTCGGTTAACACCATCGAGCTGGTAAATCCCTTTTCGGTTCCCGACGTTGAAGAACACCAGGTGGACCTCCCTAGTGTCCCCGGTCGTCGCCACCGTCGGAAGAACCGCAGCAGCAGGAGTCGCCGGGGCACAGCCGCTGGTGCCTCCAGCCAGGCCGTGCACGCCACTGAGACTAGGCAGCAGGCTCAAAACCGAGCTCAGCGCGCGCAGCCCCCCCATCCGGGGATGACGGATTCGCCTCCGCCACTGTTTGTGGTGTGGGACCAGGCAGAACCGCCTCAGCCGCGTCGCGACCAGCTCCGCCCTGCCACAAGTCCATCCCGGCCTCCTGACTCCAGTGCGGTGACCATTTCCCGGACTGTGACCAGTGAACAGCGAGATGCGCCAAGTACCAGTCGGCCGCCGATCCAACCGGCAAGGCCCGTCATGCCACCAACCGCAGAGCAACCTCTTGCAACCAGGGGCTCGCGCTTGGCCAAAAAGTATGATGTCCTGAAGCACTTGGCCGACATCCCAGCAAGGCTCTCCATCCTTGAGGCTCTGCGCATGTCATCTGAGATGCGCGAGGCACTCGCTGAAGCCCTGAAAAGCCCCCTCCAGTTTGAGACAGAGGTTGCGGCTGCAGAGGCCTTCCACGCCGAAACGATCGAGGACGCCGAATGTCAGGAAGTTATCTCGTTCTATGGTAAGGATGAAGACCCTCCTATACAGGGACATATCCGTCCGCTGTATGTCACTGGCCAGTTCAATGGCCTCGAAGTCCGGCGCTGTCTTGTCGACACGGGGTCCGGGATTAACCTGATTCCAACTCGGACGCTCCGGAGATTGGGGTTGTCTGAGGATGACTTGATTCCCTCCGACCTCAGGATCCAGGGGTACGACCGCACCGAGCAAACCCCGGTCGGCAAGATACGTTTGAAGACCCAGTTCGGTGACTTGGTTGCCAACACCGAATTCATGGTAGTCTCTCAGGACACTGCGTATAACGCATTGATGGGCAGGCCATGGCTTCACCTTCACGCGGTGGTTCCCTCGTCATACCACCAATGCCTCAAATACTCCCTTAATGGTCGAGTAGGCGTGCTTCAAGGAGATGCCTCTCCTTTTGCCTCATGTGAAGCCCGCTATCTGGACGCGGACTATTACAAGAGCAAGGATAAGCAGATCCTGGCAGGTGAGGTTGAGCCTGTCGCTGTTGCAAGCGATCCCTGGGCAGGTCTGGATGACGCTTACGTCCTCCCGATTCACCGGTTGGACGTCGCCATGGTCTTGACGGTCCGCGAGTCTCCTGATGAGATGACCGCGACCGCCCGCGCCAGCACCAGTGGCCCAGCAGGATCTGGTAGCCCCAATGCAGTTTCCAATGCAGTCTCTCCCGTGGACGATCCCTCCCCGAGTGGAGAGGACGTGGAAGATGCACCCCCAGCCTTTGAGGAGGGCGTCCCCGCCACGATCGATGAGTTAATACAGGTGAACCTTGGAACCGAGGCCGATCCAAGACCCACATTGGTCAGTACCGCCATGCCCTCTGAGGAGCGGCAGCAGTACGTGGACTTTCTCAGGCAGCACCGTGATGTGTTCGCTTGGGGCTATGACGAGATGTCGGGGCTGGATCCTCAGGTAGCCGTCCACCGCCTTGGTCTCCCGGCGAACCATCGCGGGTTCAAGAAGCCTCCCAGGAAGATGCACCCATCCCACGGTGCCATGGTTGAGGCCGAAGTTGACAAGCTTATCAAAGCCAACTTCGTGAGGGAAGTTCAGTACCCCAAATGGCTGGCCAACATTGTGCCGGTCAGGAAGAAGAACGGGCAGATTAGAGTCTGCATCGACTTCCGCGATCTCAACCACCACTGTCCGAAGGATGATTTTCCCCTTCCAGTGACAGAGCTGTTGATTGATGCCACGGCAGGGTTCCAAGCCCTCTCCTTCATGGATGGATACTCCGGATACAACCAAATTCGGATGGCCCCTGAGGATGAGGAGTTCACTGCCTTCAGGGCCCCCCAAGGTACCTTTTGCTACCGGGTCATGCCCTTCGGCCTGAAGAATGCAGGTGCCACCTATCAACGGGCGATGCACCGCATATTCAAGCCAATCCTCGGCACACTGGTGGAATGCTACGTCGACGACTTGGTTGTCAAATCGCGCCAGCGTCAGGACCATCTCAAAGATCTTGAGAAAGTGTTCAGCTTCCTCCGGTCTCGCTGCCTGAAGATGAACCCGTTGAAGTGTGCCTTTGGGGTCACCTCCGGAAAGTTCCTTGGATTTGTGGTAAGATACCGGGGTATTGAGATCGACCCAGAGAAAATCAGGGCGATTAGCCAGATGCCTCCCCCAGGTACCATCCGGGAACTGCAAGGGTTCCAAGGCCACTTAGCCTATATACGCCGATTCATCGCGAATCTGGCCGGCAAGTGTAAGCCCTTTTCTCGGCTCATGAAGAAAGGTGCCACCTATGTATGGGATAAAGAGTGTCAGACCACTTTCGAGGAAATCAAGCAGTACCTGCTTCAACCTCCGGTCCTGATGCCGCCCGTATCCGGAAAGCCGCTGGTCCTTTATGTGACCGCCCTGGAACGGTCCCTGGGTGCCCTTTTCGCCCAGAAGAACAACGAGGGAACGGAGAATAGCCTCTATTACCTCAGTCGCATGCTCCTCGATGCGGAAGTTAGGTATTCCCCCATCGAGAAGAGCTGCCTGGCGCTCGTATTTGCCGTACAGAAATTACGGCACTACTTGCAGCACCATGAGGTACAGTTGGTTTCTCGGGTAGACCCGTTGAAATATATCCTGAGCCGACCTATGTTGACTGGCCGTCTAGCGCGGTGGGCTGTGATTCTCCAGCAGTTCGACATCAGGTATGTGTCTCAGAAGGCCATCAAAGGGCAAGAATTGGCAGACTTTCTGGAAGCTCACCCGACCTCCGCGGATCAGCCGCTGGATCTAGGCTTTCCTGATGAGACCATTCTCTCGGTTGATCGAGCCGATCCATGCTGGCAGATTCACTTTGACGGTGCCTCCCGGAGCCCCACCGATAGAAGACTCGATAATCCTAAGCTCAACAGAGTGGTCTTGGGCATCGTCTTCATCACCCCGGAGCAAGCCGTGCTGCCATACTCTTTCCTGTTGTCAGAGGGCTGTACCAACAATGAGGCGGAATACCATGCCCTCATCACCGGCCTCGAGTTGGCTCTCGAGATCGACGTGCCCCATCTGTGCGTGAAAGGGGACTCCGAGCTGGTCGTTAAGCAGATCAATGGCGACTACGTTGTCAGGAAGCCAGAACTTGTGCCATTGTTGGAGTGCACCCTCCTTCTGATGGCCCGGTTCCCTTCTCGGCCGGAAATTGTCCATGTTCCCCGGTCGCAGAACGGTCGAGCAGATGCTTTGGCCAGCCTTGCTGCGTCACTTGCGGAGCCCGAACAGGACAACCTGATCGTCCGCGTGACGCGCCGCAGGCTCATCGCTCCCGTTATCCCGGAAGAAGATCGCGGCCCGTTGGTAAGTAATCTCACCACGGTTTCCCCTATGCCCGGAGCCCCGAGTACCCCAGATATGACAGTCGGATCAGCCCCTGATTGGAGGACGCCTTTGGTTGAGTACCTCCAACATGGCATTCTTCCATCGGATCGGGCCGAGCGCGAGCGAGTTCGACGCCGCGCATCGCAGTTCGTCCTCCAGAGCAGTCCCGGCCCGGAGCAGATCCTCTACAAACGCGGATTTGATGGTGTTCTCGTCCGTTGCCTTCAGGGAGTTGAGATCCCACGAGTCATGCAAGAGGTTCATGCTGGTTCATGTGGCGCCCACCAGACTGGGCCGAAGCTGTCCCACCAGATTCGGAGGTTGGGATACTTCTGGCCCTCTATGATCCATGACTGCATCGAGTATGCCAGGAGGTGCCATGCGTGCCAGGTTCATGCGAACTTTGTGCATCGGCCGCCGGAACCACTCCATACTACAAGGTATTCCTGGCCCTTTTCAGTCTGGGGACTGGACGTTGTGGGACCTTACCCGCCGGCGACAGCTCGCCAGTGCCGGTTCATTCTGACCGCCACGGACTTCTTCTCCAAATGGGCAGAGGCGATTCCGCTCAGAGAGGTCAAATCCTGTTCGATCGCTGACTTCGTGACCTCCAACATCATCTATCGATTTGGAGTGCCTCACGCTATCCTCACGGATAACGGAACCAATTTCCGAGCAGCCGAGTTGAAGAAGTTGTACGCCAAGTATAACATTCGCTCGAACCATACATCTCGCTATCATGCGCAGGCGAATGGACAGATCGAGGCGTTTAACAAAACCCTCTCTAACATTCTGCAAAAGATGGTTGGTCAGAACAAGAAGAGTTGGCCGGACAAGCTCCCCAATGCCCTCTGGGCTTATCGGACGACGACTCGCAATTCCACCCAGATGACCCCTTATTCCCTGGTGTATGGAGCTGAGGCCGTCCTGCCCATCGAGATCCAGTTACCGTCCTTGCGCACTGCGGTCTACGACCAGCAAGCACCGGACAGAGTTGCTGAAGCCCGTCTAGTCGAGTTGGAAGCACTGGATGAGAATAGACTTCGCGCTTTGCACAACTTGGAGAGGCATCAAAGCAGAATGGCTCGAGATTTCAATAAGAAGGTTCGCCTCCGCTCCTTCCTGCAGGGTGATCTAGTGCTAGCCCTAAGAGCACCGATGATCCCCGGCAGGAAGCCGCCCAAGTTGGAGCCCAAGTGGGAGGGACCGTTTGTTGTCCACAAGGTCTATCCCAATGGCGCGTACTCCCTAGCGACTATGGATGGTGAGCGTGTCACTCCTCCCACCAACGCTAGGTTCCTCAAGCAGTACTTTGTCTGAGTGTACCAACGTCCAGCATGACGTTAAACTGCACATTTGTCCAGCATGACGTTAAACTGCACATTCGTCCCGCATGACGCTAAACTGCATACGTCCTGCACGACGTTAAACTGCATTCGTCCAGGCTACAAGACGTTAAACTGTTCAGCATTCGTCCGCGCTGCAAGACGTTAAACTGCCAAGTGCTTCGTCCTGCATGACGCTAAACTGCACTACGTCCGAGCTACAAGACGTTAAACAGTTCAGCATTCATCCTGCATGACGCTAAATTGCACTACGTCCGAGCTACAAGACGTTAAACTGTTCAGCATTCGTCCTGCATGACGTAAAACTTCCCCTCAAGAACTACGTGCGGCTTGATTCCCATCCTTATGGGATACGTAGGACCGCCTGAACATTCATGTTTCAGGCCCAGCCCCATCCTTTGGGAATTTCCATCTCATCCTGGGCCCTTGGTCCAGTTGCCTCTGGGTATGTGGCGTATGGTGTGTGCGCGGGGGATTATGTCCTCATTCACGTCGGTTTTCTCGCCACGCTGTACGCCCCCCACGTTTGGGGATGCCTTCTGCTCCCCCTTTCTTTTTCCCCTCATCGTCCTGCATGACGTTAAACTGCCTTTCAAGAACTACGTATGGCTTGATTCCCATCCTTATGGGATACGTAGGACCGCCTGGACATTCATGTTTCAGGCCCAGCCCCATTTCCCGGGAATCTCTATCCCGCGTTGGGCCTCTGGCCCCAGTTCCCCTCCTTTTTGTGCGAGGCGTATCGCGTGAGCGGGGGATTATGTCCTCATTCACGTCGGTCTACTGGCCGCGCCGTACTCCTCCCCCGTGTGTGGGACTACCTCACACCCCTCATCGTCCTGCATGACGTTAAACTGCCTCTCAAGAACTACGTGCGGCTTGATTCCCATCCTTATGGGATACGTAGGACCGCCTGAACGCTTGTGTTTCAGGTACAGCCCCGTCCCTTGGTTGATCACGGGAATCTGCCCTCTTTTGGTTGCTCTCAGGGTGAGTCCTCCGACCCTTTCCGGAGATCTGTTAACATGTTTTGGGTACTTCGGTCTATGACTCGTAGTGTCAGATTCAATCCCGACAAGTCCTGTGTTGCTTGTCAGGCCTCGCGCTTCCTCTTGTTCGAGCCTTCACTCAAAGGGATCCTCGTTAGCGGTTTGGGTACGATGCCTCAGTGCTCTCCTACCGCTCCGGGTCGATTTACCGGCGGGTCTTGGGCCGCAAATCGATATGAATCCTGCGATTGAGCGGTCGATGCTCGTTTGCTTGCCCCATCTTAGGCTGACGCGATCGGATGTTGTGTTGCGAATGCGTCAGCAACATCCTTGATCGCCATGTCAGCTCCTTCAGGCTCTGAACATTGGTTGCGCAGTCCTCATCACACTCCGCCTTTGTGCGTTGTAGTGGAATCTTGACACTCTTTTCATACTGACCTTCAGTACACCTCTACACGTTAGGCAGACCAACCAAGGTAATGATGTCGTTCGAGGCTCCCATGATCTGAGCACCAGGGATATATGCGGATATCCTCCCTAAGGGCCATGCGCAGCTGGACCCTCGTCCCCATAAGGAGGAGGGAGTCGCCCGAACAATCGCGTTCTGGGCCCAGTATATCTGGAGGCTAGCATCTCTGCCCCTCGGGTGATGGACATACGCAGGCCCCTATCCCAAGACTCTTTTCCTGGAGTCGTGCGTGACCGCAGGGCTGGGTATGTTCCCACCTCCGCCGTGTCCGCCGTACCGCGGTAAGCGGATTCCTCCATGGTCCGAACCACACGACCTTAAACTGTGTTGTCTGGTCCTACCACACGACCGTAAACTGTGATCGTCTTGGCCGCCCGACGAGAAACGGCACTGCATCGTGATGTTCCCCTCAGGGGGCACTCATGTTGGGCGCTGGTTAATAACCACGCCATTCATCAATGCCTTCCGTGGCTTGATTATTGTGGCGACGCCAGAGATTTCTCAATCACAGGCATGTCGCCGCACAAAGAAAAACCATTCATCTTTAAGGACAAACAAGAAATATCAAATGCCGCTCCTTCTGTGTGCGAGGGTCAGACCCGCACTCCTCCCCGCGCTGGTGCCCGATTGTGTTGCACCGCGCTTCAAGAACTACGTGCGGCTTGATTACCATCCTTATGGGATACGTAGGAACGCCCGGATGTTTGAAACTTCGGGTCCATCCCCCCACCTCTTAGAGATTCCCCCTTCTCTGGGGAATCCGCCGCCTTCAGGTCACCCTCAAGGCGTGTTCCCCGACCCCTTGCAGTGGTCCACCGGTGTCAAGAGTACTCTGGTTTATTGCCAGGAGGGTCAGGATCCGCTTGGTCAGGTTTCCTCCGCTTTTCAGGCTTCGTGCTCCCTTTCATTCGGACCCATCGTCTACGCCCTGGGTGGAGCCCCCGTGAACGGTTCGGACACAATGCCTCAGTGATCTCCCACCGACTCGGGCCGGTACCCCAAATGGCCTCGGGCAGCAAATCGATATGAATCCTGCGATTGAGCAGTCGATGCTCGTTTGCTGCCTCATTCCACCAACGGTTAGTGCGATATTGATGCTGCCTTTCCGCCACGGTCGGCAGTACTCCCATATCGTTACGCCGATGCTCCCGGTCCTCGAGTGAATGGCCGCATGATTCACATCTTCCACCTCCCATTCCGGCCAGGCGAAACCTCGACACTCTTGACACTATCCCTCAGTGCATCTTCGCATATCCAGGGGATATGACCAGATGCGGCGTACTTTGAGGTCTTTATGGTCCGAGCTCTAAGACCTTAAACTAAGATCTCTCCTTATGGTCCGAGCTCTAAGACCTTAAACTAAGATCTCTCCTTATGGTCCGAGCTCTAAGACCTTAAACTAAGATCTCCCCTCATGGTCTGAGCTCTAAGACCTTAAACTAAGATCTCCCCTCATGGTCCGAGCTCTAAGACCTTAAACTAAGATCTCTCCTTATGGTCCGAGCTCTAAGACCTTAAACTAAGATCTCTCCTTATGGTCCGAGCTCTAAGACCCTAAACTAAGATCTACCCCTTATGGTCCGAGCTCTAAGACCTTAAACTAAGATCTACCCTTATGGTCCGAGCTCTAAGACCTTAAACTAAGATCTCCCCCAAACGGGATTCTACGTCCTGCATGACGTTAAACTGCACTCTCGGAACTACGTGTGGCTTGATCTCCAGCCTGATGGAGTACGTAGGAACGCCCGGGCATTCCGACTCGGGTCCAGCCTCAGGGATCGTTAAGTCCCGCCCCTCCTCGTCGCCGGCCGTCTGGCCTGACTTCGGGTAGAGTGGTGCAGTTGTGATATTCTCCCCGATTCAGCTCGGGATGCCCCACTGCAATGGTGGGAAGCGACGGTTTCCTCGTCAAAGAGGTGCTGTCTGAGAATTGGGGTGACTCACGGCCAGATTAGTGCATCCGCCTAATACGCTTTCCCCACGGTGGCGCAATTTTGAGAGCGTTGGATTCTGTCCGAACAAATCGTCACTTCGCCCCACGCTTCGCATGCCCTGTTGATCTGGATTTTCCACCCTTGTGTCTGAAGGAACCCCAAAGCGGTATTCATGATGACATGTGGTCCGCCTCCTGCAATATGAATGATGGCCTTTTTCGGTCCGTCTATTGCAGTTGTTATGGTCGATCCACTGTCCGCCTACCGTCTTGGGCATTTCCTGGAAGGCCGACCGTTGTGGATGTCTGGATTCGGGACACGCGATTCACCCTTTCTCATTTCCCGATGTTCGGATAAAATCTCAACGCCCCTAGCATTGTCCCGCTCGTGTGTTGGAACAAGTTGGGGGGATGATACATTGATTAGGATTGAGGTCTCCTTTCTTAGGAATGACCTCCCTCTTTTCTCTAAGAAATCCAGGCCCAATTGCGGATGCCTGATGCTTGGTTAACACTCCCGCAAGACAACGAATTGTGGTTGAGCATGTTAAACCAAAAGATGCAGATAAATATATTGATTCATACAGATGGATCAAAGTAGCGGAAGCAAATGTTTTGGGAATGGCAAAACAAAGCCCTTAGGGATTAGCGTGCTGAATGAGTCTTTCTAATGCCGCTACCCTTTGGCTGGTGGCCTCCAGAGCTGCTTCTCGCTCTCTGCGTGCCCTCTCTTCGTCGGCAGTCGCAGCGCGCAGTTCGTCGATTCTGGCCTGTGCACGCTCCCGCTCGACCTGAATTGTGACCATCTGTTGGCCCGCCTCTGTCAGCTGTACCTGGGCGTCAACCAGCTGGGCTGCTAGTTTCTCCACAAGCTCGGTACACGTTGCGACGAAGGCCTCCTTCTCTGCCGCCTGCCCTTCGAGGCGCCGGACTTCCTGCTCCGCCGCGAGGAGCGCCCGCGTGCTCTCCGACATGTCCCGACTTTGTGTGACGGCGGCACGCCGGCAGCTCTCGCGCATCTTTTCGGCCATGAAATCACGGACCGTTAGATGAAGGCGTTGAGCATCAGCTCCCCCGGCACACAGAAAGCGCAGCCAGGTTTGAAGTGATCCCATGCGCCCCAGCCACTCCGACGGGTCTCGCTTGAGGAAGCGCTGGATGCACTTCCACCCCCTGCGGCGCGTTATCCGGCTCTCCTCGACCGCCTCCGTGTCTGAGTCGTCCATCTCCTCGGGATCGGCAGGCCGGTAGGCAGGGAAGGCAGCCAGCAGGTCTGCTGCAGGGTCCGTCCCTGGGAGGTCCTCACGAGGGATAGGTTCCCCAACATCCGGGCGACCTTCTTCTCTCTCCCCAGCGGCGCTGACACCCTCGTCAGCCCCCGACCTCTCTCCGATGTCAGCACCGCCGGCGTCCGCAGCCCCCTGATCAGCAGTTGGTGGGGCCGGCTCGGTTTGGGAAGTCTGTTCTGGAGCAGGCGGCATGTCTGCCACCGGTCCACTCGTGGATGGCCCGGGTTCGGCAACCCGATGAGCCTCCAGTGTTGAGATCACTGCGCAGGGCATGCCATGGTTAGTCACGGATCGTCAACGGCAAGCACCAGCAGTAAAGTAGGGAGACTTACGGGAGTTCGGAACGTCATCTTCCACTGCCCCGGCCGCCGCAGGAACAGTTGCAGCAGGGGACCCTTCCGCGCTTGTCAGTTCGATGATGGGTGTCTGGCCCCCGCCTTGTCCTGCTGGCGCCCCTCCTACTCCCGCTGAGGATGCCTGACCAACATCCGTGCGCTCCTGAGAAAGATGGAGAAATGGGTTAGAAGCTGCATAAGAGAGTGGATGAAGCAGATTGAGTAGGGATAGAAGCGGACCTCGAGGAGCTCAGTGACATCAACGTTGTCAGAGCCGGCCACCTCGCCGCTCTCCCGTGGGCTCCCCTGATGGGATCTTCCCTCGGAGCCTTCATCCTCCCCCATTTCCTCCTCTTCTTCGGAGTCGTTGCTACTGTCGTCTTCTTCCGGCGGCATCTGTTCCGGAGCGGGCTCGAGACCGAGCATCACCTTCACCAGAAGGGATGGCTCCGCACGCTGACCACGTTGGCGCGCGTACTCGTCCATGGCCGTCAGATACGCATACTGCCGGTTGAAGTCCACCCTGTCGGCAATGTGGAGGCGCCCGACCTCTGGCAGATGGATTCCTTCTCTGAGAATCTTTCGCCAGATGGCGTCGGTCCCCAGTGACTGCCGCAGGGTCATCCAGGCCGACCACAGCGCCGGGAAGACTGCATCGTGGGAAGGTTCGAGCAGACGTCTCACCTGCTTCCCGGGCCGCTCGTCGACCACCGCACGTGCCCCCTCTCTGGGCGCTGAGGTCGTGGCGGCAGCTCGCGATGTGCCCGCCGCCGAAGTCCCTGCCCGCGCCGGCTCCGCTGTTTGGCGCGCCTCCGTTCTCCCCCGTGTGGCGGCGCCTCGCCTCCTTCCTTGACGCCCGGTCTCCGCACGGGTAACCTCGAGCCGCCGAACTAGCTTCCGCAAAAGCCCCTCAGGGTACGCGATGGCCCAGTGTTCGGCGTACTCGGTTGCCAAGCCTGCGTCAACTCCGGTAGGAGGGAGAGTGATGACGTCGCCAGAGCCGAAAGCGGCAAACATCAGCCACATCTGGCGAAGGACGCAAGGGTTCGTCTCCTCCCAGACAGCAGTGAATACCCTCTTCGGCATCCGTTGAAGGCACCCGAACTGCCTGGCGAACCGGGTCGGCGCGTAAGGCTCGCAGATCACCTTCCCGTCGATCCGAGCCACGAGCACCCCGCCCCGCATGTTCAGGAAGTATTCATGCTGCTCCAGCGGGCCCTGTCCATTGTCGATCATCTGGCCAACGGGAGTGGGGAACGGACTGAAGTTGAAATTGGCATGATTTCCAATCCGAATCCTCACGCCCTCCTCACTTAGGGTCATCGGAGCGACCCCCGCGATGTTCAGCAGGGAGGGTCGCAGGCCGTTGCCCGGAGGAATGATGGCGTTCGGAAACGTGTACCCACCGAGGTGAGCAGCCACCCAGCCGTGGAAGAACTGAAAGGGCCCACAGATCCTTCGTGGCGACCCCCCTCGTGAGATGCGTCCCAGGATGGCATACAGCCTCGCCAACACTGGGACCCCGAGGTTGTATCTCTTGTTGGCGGCCATAGCGCCCGCCACCGCCAGTGTCGCCGGGCGAACGCCCATTCTCGCGTCCCGCACTGGCAGGAGCCACCCACTCAGAAAGGCGGCCAGGAACGCCGCATACCGGACATTTGGGTCCCGGGCCTCGATGACGCGGTACCCCCATGAGCGGTAGTCGCCCGTCTCCAGGACCCACCAGTACGACCCGTTCCGGCTCCTCTGAGCTGCGGTCGGGCACCGCTTCCCCCTGCCTGGCATCTTGACCGCCGGGTCATGCTCCAAGAACTGGCCGAACCATTCCTTGTAGGCTATGTCCTTCTGGAAGTCTTTGATCCCGAGCCGCTGCGTAGCCAGGTCAAGCAGATGCCAGGTCAGGATGTGAGTCCGTGACCTGTCCTCCCAGGTGTTCTTCGGTGGCAGGAACTCATCGTATTGGTAGCCCTCCAGCGGGATACCTCCAATGCAGTGGATGTCCCAGAGACCGATGCCGACCTCCCCATGGTGAAGATGGAAGGTGTTGGTATCCGGAGACCATCGGGTGAACAGCTCCGGCCCGAGCTCGGACTGCTGGTAGAAGTGGAACTGCGACGTCCACACCGCCTCGAACAGGCCGATGTACCGCAGCTCCTCTGCGAAGTGATCGCAAGTGTGGCGTACCCAGAACGCCCAGGCCCACTCACTGGTGAAGTTGCCCCCAGACCGCAAGTCCCAGTCCTTCAGCCAGCCCTTGGTGTCGTCCTTGACACTCTGGCGATATATGCTCGAGTAGAGGGCTGGAGAATTCTCCGCAGTAGGCTCACCCCCATCAATGGTTCGCGTCCTCGGGTTCAGGACATAGACATCCAAGTGTCTGGTCTCCCTGGCAGGATGACCATTGTTGGTGATGTTATAGCGGTGAAGCTCGTCCTCCCGGGTCACCCAGGTTCGCGGCGCATCAATCTCGAACCCTGGCACCGGAACCTCATCTAGGATGCCGAAGTTCCAGAGCGGTAGGTTGTCCGACAGTGGATATGTCTTCTGGGCCGGCGTCAGTAAGTCGAACAAGGATTGATTGTTGGAAACAATCTCCTTGGCTCCGTAAACCTCCTCGTTCGTCGCCATCTCAGCCCTGCGAGTGGCGGTATCCCCCTCATTTCCTCTGTGCGCGGCCATCTCAGAAGTTTCGGGAGTCGTGCGGGTTAAGGGATGAAGCGTGCGGGATCGGACGAGGCTGGTAGAGAAGTTTGAAGGTTGGCGCGCAATCCAAGTGGACGGCGCGCAATTGGGAAGAATGTCGCGCAAAGTTCCGGGTTTTCGCGCAAAGACAGGCGAAATCCGGACGGTTTTGCGTGCCGATCGGGCGAATTTCGCGCCGGAAAAGGCAATTTCGCGCACGAGAGCGTTGGAGCTTATCGCGCGGAAGGCCGGAGTACGGAACGCGGGACCCAGGGCCCCTATTTATAGGCGAGGCCGGGGTCCGCGCTGCGCGGAAAGCGCTTTGCGCGACCGCAGCGGCGAATTTCGCGCCCGGCGCCCCTTTTTGCGCGCCTAAGTCCCGCGCCGCCCAGGACTTCGGCATTCCGGCGTCTCCCTCGGAACCCGATCGTTGCGACCTCTCGCCGACCAGATTCCGAGGGGGGGCTTTTGTAGACGCCGGAAAAGTCCGTTGTTCCCAAACGAAGCTCCGGATGCGGAAAGCGAAGTGATATTTGGAGTCAGAGGCACGTTCCGGAGGGCCCGGAGGACTTGCGCGAAATTTCAGAGGCTCGCGCGCAAAGTTGACCCGCAGCGCGCAATCCTCCCGGGATGCGCGCAATGCGCCGGGCCGGCGCGCTATTTTGCGCGCCGCGGCCTGCGCGGCTCCTTTGCGCGCCGGGTCCGGATACCGCGCCCGCGAAGCGAATTGCGCGCCCGAGACCGGATTCCGCGCCCGGGGTTGCCTATAAATATAAGGCGACCCCCGACGTTTTGAAGGTTGCCAGAATCCGAAGCGTCGCTCGTTCGCGCAATCCAACCCCTTCCGCGCGCAATGCCGATCTTCAGGTAACCTCCTTTCTTTCGCGCAATAGAGCCTTGGGGTCCGCCTTCGCGCGCAATCCCCTTGGCTCCTTTCCTTTGAATAAATTTCAACCCGAAGGCCTTTGCGCGCAAAAGAAGCCTCTTGCGCGCAATTGCCCCCGGGTGCGCGCAATCCAACCCGATTGCGCGCACCCCCCATCTTCAAAGTGGCCATTCGTTAGAGAATGAGCCGTTGCCCCCGCGCGCTATCCGAAGCCCGGTGCGCGCAATCCCCATCATCTGCGCGCGAAGCGCTGGCCCAATTGTGCGCCAGCCCGCCATTTTGCGCGCCGACCCGCGGTTTTGCGCGCAAAGCTCCTCTTTTGCGCGAAATCCGCCAGGGTCGCCTCCCTTGACCCCCTGAGGGTACCCGCCTACGTGGCGCCCGATGATCCTCATCCTGGGTGCCCGAACCGTGCGCTGTCTTCCCGTGCAGCCTTCCAGGCTCGTGCGAAGTGACACGGACCCATCGGCGGCAATCATTCGTCCAGCATGACGTTAAACTGCATATTCGTCCTGCATGACGTTAAACTGCACAATGTCCAGCAGGACGTTAAACTGCATATACGTCCCGCATGACGTTAAACTGCGCATTCGTCCAGCATGACGTTAAACTGCCCATACGTCCAGCATGACGTTAAACTGCACATACGTCCAGCATGACGTTAAACTGCACATCCGTCCAAGCTGGACAACGCTAAACTGCCTAGCCCCCATCGTCCGCGCTGCAAGACGTTAAACTGCCAAGTGTTTCGTCCTCAACACACGACGTTAAACTGTACTTCGTCTGGAAAGACGCTAAACCGTCCGGATCATCCGATCCCGTGCTCTGCACGCAGGGTCTCCCCCGGTTTGGACGTGGCCCCCACCCGCTCGTCTCTGCAGGGATGTCGGGATTGTCCCGCTTTTGGGACGATTTAATGGGAGTGGCTTTTCCCTACGGGGGTAGGGTATTACAAACCCCTAGTTTCTCGTGGGAGGCTGCACATGTGTATCTCCATTGCGCCTCCCCACTGCCGAAGCCAGTAGAGGGGTGTGACTGGGATCGAGGTGTCTTCTGCTTTCGGTCCAAGTCCCTTCCAACTGAGTTTTGCCGCGTCCGGGCTGCCTCAAGTGCGTAAGTCCTGACAGAATGAACTACGTGGACTTTGATCCCTGTCTTCTAAACAGGGTACGTAGGAAGCCTTCTTGAGGTCCAAGCCCGCCACCTGGTCGTCCCGGTCGTAGTTACGTCGGTTCGTCCATCAGTGGACCCCTCCAGGGTTCACGCTTGCGTCGATTCACCTATGAATCCGCCCCTGTGGGAGACTGCCCGTGTGTATCTCCACTGTGCCTCCCCACAGCCCCTTTTTCCATTTCTCCTTTTATCGTCCAGCATGACGTGAAACTGTGATCCACCCGGCCGTTCCATCCCCCTCTGTGCGAGGTGGTTCGGTTCAATCCTCCGCCCGGCGGCCTAGACCTCTTCGTGAGTCGGCTTGCCGACGTCCAGCATGACGTTAAACTGTATACCCGAACTACGTTGACTTTGATCCGTGCTAACGCGCGGTACGTAGGAAGCCCCTACGGGGTCCAAGCTCTTCACTCCATCATCCATCCTGATCCTTACCCGGGCCGCCACATCCCGGTGGGGTCATGCCACTTCACTCCACTCCACGTTACTTGGGAAGCCGCCCATGTGCTGGCCCCAGCGTCGGAGGTTCCCCGCAAGGGGTTCTGTCATCTGATCCACTTTTCGTGTTGATCGGTCCGATGTCGTCCCCGCTGGACGTTAAACTCGCGGCATACCCCGTGTTAAACATGGGAAGCTGAGGAAAACCTCAGGTGACACAGTTCCCCGCACCCAGTACGGGATGCCTCAGGCCATCATGCCTTCGAGAAGCCCTATTAGGGACGGAAGACAGACGTGCAGAGCCGCAGTGTTACGACACGCCCCCAGCACCCAGAGCCACCCGGCCTTCTCACCGCAGGTTGCTGCCCCGACCAGACTCCTTGGAGCGTCCGGGCGGAAGCAGCGTAATTAACCGGTGTCCATGAAGATATGGCGCCGGGAACGAGATTCACGAACATTCTTAAGTCTATAAGGGAGACCCGGATTAGGCGACGAGTTCCGAGGAGACGTCCAAGGAAGGAGGAGCCGACATCCCATCATCCCGGTTTCGATCAAGGAGCAGACGCCCCTGAATAAGGGACGAATGCCGCCCGCCCTTGGAAAGCGGGACTGCGGGACCACAAGCCGCGCGCCCATCCCCTCGGGTTGACGGGTGCACGCGCGAACGCGTCCTGGCGGAACAGCGTAACCCGACGCACATCCGCACCGAAACAATGATCATATTATTACATAAAACATGTAAGAAAATATGATAGGTCATCATGTGATAAACTGAACCCCATGATACATATCTTCACAAGTATCAACTAAATACAATAGAGTAGTCATATGAAAACTAAAAAACAAATCCATAATCAATTTTTCAAGGTAGTTTACAATAACTTAACCCTGATAAATACCCACTCAATTTGGGTAGGGTGTCATGTCGAGTAACAATCTCATATCTACCATCATTCAAACCCCCTCTCACCCAGGGTGAGGCCTCATATTATGCCTCAATACACACCTCATTCCACCAAACTCTCATGTATATTGAGAGATCATACTATGTCACACACCACATCTCATACCATCACCGTCTCACTCAATTTGATATCTAATACCAAATCACATATCACATCTCATACCGCCAACTTCTCATATAGGATGTGGTGTCATTCCATGTAATATATCACATCTCAAACCACCACACTCTCAATATTAGTGTGGTTTCATACCACATTACATATCACATATAATTCCACATCACATACCACATCCATCTCATATAGGGTGTGGTCTTGTATAATTATTACAAATACCTCATATCAAGTCTCATACTTTCACTATCTCACTTACAGTGAGGTCTCATCACTTCTTCATAATTGAATTAGACCTTAAAAATAAAATAAAAATATGGAAAACAAATCCCATAGTCTATCCTTAAGATACCCATAAAACATCCCCACAAATTTCTTATTAAGTGGAAAGAAAATACAACACAATATTTTCTCCTTAAAAAAACACATAACCCTATAAATCAATGAAATATATTTCTATATAATACCCAGAAAGATCATAGACCTCTTGGATATAAAAAACCCAAAATCTCAAACCATTGGTCACACTTATTCACTCTAAACACTATGCGACCCTCTGTTAATGAACATTCCTATATTTCCCCTTACAAATACATATTGATATTAACTCACTACCGAAGAAACTATCTTGTAAACTGAGGAAGCCTAAGGCTTCCCATTGGATACTTGATCCCATACCAATCACATTCCATGAATCAGAAATATTTGTTTAATATATCAAAGAAAATATCACGTTCTTATACAATTCCCTTATGAGATTCATATTCAAGAGAGTCCATGCACCCTCCTTACTTTCACCAAGTTCTAGTTGGCATGCTCTATGGTGGGTAAATATACTCTTCCATAATCCGATGACCCAAACATCCCAAGAATGATAGCTCATAATAGTCACTAGACTCATCCCCATCATCAAATTCCTCCTTTAAGTGTATTTATAGGGATTATAGTCTATTCACATTGACTTTCCTAAACATTTTCCAAGTTCTACACTCACTAGTCCATTTATTACGAGATAATCACTAGAAATCTCATCAAATAGATCAACAAGGCTTATCCATTCTACTATTATAAATAATCAGGTCAATCATAAGGAAAATTCATGAAAGTATATATATAAACATTTGTGGTTTAATATTAAAGATACCAACTACTTGATATCATATTTACAAATCATAATCCAATATCAATCAATCCTTTCCCAAGCCCATACTACAAAAAACTATATTTAAAATACATTTTATTTCATTATTTTAACATAAATATACATATAAATAAATCTTGAGAGTCTAAGTTCCTAGTTCACTTGGAGAATTTGATACATTAGTAATCAACCAAAAAATATAAAAACATAATTAGTTCAATTATCTACAATTTTTTATTCAATCCTTTAAGACTCTAATACAGTATATTATAACTTAGGGAAATAAATAATAAAGGGAATAGTTATATATCCCATCAAGTGAAAATTAAAAGTTAGAATAATATATTTTTTTAAAAATGGAGTATCATTATGACATAAAATAAAAAAATAATAGGGATGAATGGCATGTAAGAGATGATATCATAAGATCATAGAATAAAAGGAATGCAGAAACAACATAAATCAGGAAATCATAATTATAATTCTAGAATCACTACCAATAAATCATAATATATATTACTTTAATAAACACAAATACATAATACATGGAATTCTATGAGATGAAAAAATTACCCTATGTATTATAGTGTAGTTAGGGTTCACCCTTTATATGTCTAACTTTTCATAAACTACATCGATCATATATCATAAAAAACTATTTCATGATTTCAATCCGATGGTAATGGAATGTATTTTTAATAAATTGAATTTTAAAACCATAAAATTATAAAAATATCTTCATGAATACCCATGAATGAAAATAGAATTGGGAATTGACAAACCAAAATTTTTGGCACTAAAATAAAGAGATAACCTTTTTCTACGAAATAATTATATATAAAATTTTATGGAAAGGGTAATGAGATTGGATGTTTATCTATAGTTATTTGGTATTAATTTTTAATGTAAATGAATATTCATAAACAAAAAAAATATGGTCAATAGAGAATAAAAATTCTAATTAAAAATTAATTGCTTGAAAGGAAAAGAGGAGGGAGAGAACCCATTACCTTGAGTGGTTTCTTCTTAAAGCATAATAAGAGTTTCTTAGAACCTTTGAAATCACTTGGGTGTGTTATTTAGATATTAAATATGATAAAACTCATTCTCAATGTATTTGGAGTGATTATAAATGGGATAATGAATGTGTATTTATAGAAAAATACGGGAATTAATTATAAATATATAAACATAGATTATGGACATCTTTCTAGTAAAAAATAAAAAACAATTGGAGTTAAAATGGGTTTCACACATGGAAGATTAAAAGGGGGAGTGCTTTTAAATATTTTAATATTTTAGGACCAAATATTTTTAATATATAATATTTTATAGGTGAAAGAGATAACTTTTCTTTAAGAAGTGATTTTCAAACCATTAAAATATTCTTTAGGTTTTCGATGATTCATTATAGGTTTGAATAACTACTAGTATTAGTTTAAAATGACTAATTTTATTTAATACTAATATTTTTGAGTGAAAAATCCCTTCAAAGTATTTTTTACATAAGTTTTATTTCATAATTATATCATTATACTTTATATATATTTATAATATATTTACTTTTTACCATAAAAATATACTATATCAAATAATTATTAAAAATTACCCATTGTATAATTTCAATGACCTAGTTTCAAAAATGGAATTTATTTTATCAAAATAATTTTTTAAATATTAGAAATTTAATTTTTTCTAAAAAATATTATTTATTTAAAGATACCAGTCTTTATGACATATTTATGTTCTCAACCATTAGATAAATTACTTGGCACATATTAAAATTATATTATCATTTATATTTAGGTAAATAATATTTTATAAGTTCATTTCAAGGAAATAGATTTACATAAAATTCTCAATTTTAGCATAAAAATGTATCTTAATTGTAAAAATATATTTTTCAAAAATATAATTTCATTCATTATATCATAAAAAACATTATCATGTTTATCTTATAATCTTGTGAATTTTAAATATTAATGAAATTGCGATCAAAATTACAATTGTTTCATTTTAAATAATAAAATATAAAACATTTTATTACTATGGTCTAGATAGATAATCCCTTATGTCACCAGCATATGATTTATGTTTATGGTCTATGATTGTAGTAATTTATTCGAGTGGTTCAACTAATATTTATTAGATAGTATCTTCTATAATAATAAAATTATCTCATAGTTGATTCCTATATTGTCATATTTTTTTCAATATCTTCATGTTGTTTCTTAATGGATGGCCCTAGTGATTCCCTCTCCCTTGGAAGCTATAATAAATGTGATTTATAAAGTAAAGTTAATTTGAAGGATATTTCTTGAATCCCTTACCAATAACTTTTTTTACCTAAAAGTTCAATATAGTGTGAATGTTATGGTCGATCTCTCATGGAGGACGGCTAAAAACACTGATTTTTCTATTATCAAGATTTATAAACAAACAAATATACTACTAAACTAATATAAAAAATTGGGGAGTGAAATTAATGAATGTAATATATATATATATATATATATGTGTGTGTGTGTGTGTGTGTGTGTGTGAAATAATGTCATAAAGAATAAAAACCACAATGGATAATACCACACCGAACCTCAATGCTACTCAATTGTTGATAAACCATTATGATGATGAAGGAGAGGAAAATAATAAAATGAGAAGAAGAAATATGTAATGGTAAAAGTGGAGTGAACCCTATAACAAAACCATTCCAACACTATAGAAATTCTCATAATAAAATAAAGAGAATAATTTAAGCACAACAATCTCAAGAACCCCCACTCCCCCTCAAACAATAATGAGAGTTAATTCTCCACTTGCTTGAAGATTTAAAGGATCACAGTGGGGTAACACGAATTGATAATGAAATAGAAGAGAATAAGATGAACAGATTTACATTAAAAAAACAAAACTATATTAAATCAGCACAAACCCAAATTATATATAAAATGACCAACCTATGTTTCCAACCCTTTGCATTAAAGAAGACGATATATTTTATAGGCAAAGGGAGTGAAATTTTAGTTCCAAAAATATCATTCTAATGCTTCCTAGTGGTACCCCCAATGAATGACCTAATTTGGAATAGGTGTATTCATAAAATTTGTTCTTTATTGTCTCCTAATTCTACCTAAAAAATTAGAGATTTATTGGCCTCAAAATTTATGTGTTATATCCAAATTATTAAGAGACAATAATTCTATATAGGTGACTCTTCATATTGCAATGCTCCACATTTGTCTTCATTAATGACCTTTAATAAATTCAAATCAGCTGGGGCCATAGTCAAAGAAGTTGTTCCTCATGATTTTTTATACGTCCTTATCGAATTTCATCTTATTTAGACTGGTCCTTTTGGATATCTAGTCCAAAAAATTAAATTATCTGGATTTGTTCAAATATTTTGAGGCTCTCCATGTGAGCTATATTTGGGCCTCCAAATGATCTATTGATATTTGAGTAAAAAATATGGAACCGAATCCCAATATTTAGTAATCCTATAAAGAATGAATTTGAAAATTTTTATCAGTGTAGATATTTTTATTTCTAAAATACCTAAATAAATAAAAATAGATAAAATCCAAAAAAACTATTTTTTGAAATATGTTAAAAATAATTCGAAAACAATACAATGTGAAAAATATGTTATAATATTAAAAATTTTGGATTACAATATTAAAATTAAAATTAAAATAATTTAAAATATTATATCCTTCCATTCCCCCATCCTTAAAAATTTCACTCCTGTGTAATCATCTTATATTCAAATAAAATCCACATAATAATAAAAAATGAGAAAACAACCATGATAATTTCCAAAAAGAATTCCATCATGTTTAATCTTTTGAAAAACAATTCCCTTTCCTTTTCTTAATCCCATTTAAATTTTTTCTACCTCAGAAATACATCTATGGACCAATCAAAACCAACCTCACATTGAATTTCATGTCCCTCTTCAATCAAGAGAAATTAAATTTGGAGTTATAAGCATACTTGTAAATTTCATGTATTACCATAGTCATATGATAATTATCATTTATCCATAGCGTAAAACATGAAAATTAATTAAATCATCAGATCTTATATAGGTTAAGTCTATGTCTCAGGGTTGGTGGGAAAATGATTAAAATATTTAAGGTTAGAAAAAAGGGGTTGCACTCTTAAGTAAAACACTTGAATAATCAATTGAAAACACAGGATGAACCACACAAAATTCCCCATGATATTGTGAATCACAACACCACCCCATTTTATGACATGGGATATGATCTAATAAATATTTTAAAAGGATGATATCGTCTGTGTTCTCCCCCCGTTTTTCCTTTTTCTTTTTCTCAAGCTCTAGAAAGGAAAAAAAATTATCTTATTCTTCATATAGGATGAACTAACAATTGAGTATAATGAATGGTTGAAAATTACTTCCCTTCATTTTATAGATGGAAATGATTCATAAATGAAAGTACAAATATAAATTCAAGCTCATCAACATTCTGTTCTATTTTAATTTTTTTTTAATTTTTTTAGGATGAGAACCAGATGAAATAATTAGAGAAAAATGAAATGATGAATCAACCCCAATTTTCTCATTCTATACTGCCCAAAATGTTGAAACACAGCTCAAACCATGAAAAAAAGAAAATATCCCCAAGAACGCACACAAAAGGCCTTTCCCTAACACTCAAACATCCAATATCCAAGCAAAAATACCATGTTTGCGTTTAGGTAAGGAAAAATTGGGTTGTAATGTGGATTAAACCTATAAATAAATTCATGAAATATAAGGGCTAAGGATACATAGATATGAGGGTGGGTCTCAAGGTAAATATGTGTCTATCTGTGTAAGTGCCTCAATCATTTTAAAAACATTCCATGAAATCTAGATAATTGAATGATTAAAATCACAAATCTTAGTTCTTAGAAAAAAATCTATGTTTCCATCAGCAAAGTGAGGGTGTTACAAATAATATTTCCAAATTGTTTAGAATACATCACATGTCAGGAAAAATATTTTGAGTCAATCTTCTATGGGCATGGATTTCAAAAATTGGTCAAACTCATGAAAATTATTAAAATCCAATTAATGGAAAAAAAATCACATAAATAATAATTTAAATTCCATTTTTTTAAAAATCATTTAGAATTTCTCAAAATTAATTGATATTTGAAAAATGATTAGAATATTCAATGAATCACATGGTTCCTAAAAAATGAAAAACAAAAAGAAAATTAAGAAAAGTTAATAAATAAAAGGTTGACACTCCCCCACAATTATAATTTTTAATCCATCATTTTGTAATAGTTAAAAAAATATAAGGGTATAAAAACTAAAGATAAGTATAGATACAACCAGAATTTATATTTTAGTGGAATCTTTGAGGGAAGATATTAGCTTCAACCACTTTAAAACAATAAGGAATAAATGGAAACGCATGAAAAATAAAGAAAATGAAATAAAAAGAAGAAAGAAAAGGGACAATTATAGGTTCAAAACCCCAATAATGTAATGGGTTTTTACAACCCATAGTCCGGAAGTTTCAGTGGATTATCCCTAATCAGGTGGTGGGTGTGTTTTCTTAACGATAAACCACCACATTTGAATTTTCCCAAATTCCATGAGTAGACATTCAGAATATATAACCCAAAAATAAGATAATAAAATTACAAACCCTAAAGAGAAAATAAGGAATGAATTTGAGTTCCATAGTTGGAGGGAAAATAAAATAGGGGTACTCCCTGTTGACTTCCAGGGTTTACAACTCCATATGAAATGAAATTTTTTGTCGAGGAGGAAATCACACCATATTCTTCTCTATATCTTTTTCTTCTTCGACAAAAACCACTTGGGTTCTTTATTCAATAAAATCCATGGTATTCTCCATTTGTTCTATGTCAAAAAAATTTAGGAAAGTAGAAGTCTTAAAACATTTTATCTTGAATAAGATTAAAACAAGAAGAAATAATAAATAAATCTTCCCTTTCAAGTAAGACAGCATGCAAATTAAAATCTTTGGGAAAGACCATTAGAAACTCAATATCAAAAGATTCATCGTCTTCATATTTCAAAGAAATTGATAGGTGTAAAGGCATTATCCTCCATTATCAAATATAGGATAATCATATAACTTTTCATATTTTATAAAATCAGCCCATGATTCATCTAATTCATGTTGATCTCTAATATGTTCATCAGCTTGAATGTCTTATTTATAAACCTCCTCTAGAAATTCTATGGTTATATTGGAGGATAGTTTCATCATAAGTTATTCCTAAAATTAAACTTCAATTTAAAATATTTAAAAAATAATCTTTGAACCCTTCACCAATCCAATTTCAGCACAATATAAATTCACATAATAAATAAATATTTCCATTTAATCATAAAAAAACTCAAGAACCCCCACTCCCCCCTCAAACAATAGTGAGAGTTAGTTCTCGACTTGTAAAGACATTTGAATGATCATGGTGGGGGAACACAAAATAGAAAATGAACTAGAAGGGAATAAGATGAACATAGCTACATTAAAAAAGTAATATAATATTATAGCAGCATAAAAAATAATTCTATAGAAAATGACCTAACTAAGTTTCCAACCCTTTGGAATGAAGAAGAGGTACTCTTTTATAGGAAAAGGGAGTGAAAATGGACTCTAAAATATCATCCAAACGTTTCCAAGTGGTATCCCTAATAAATTATGGAATTTAGAATATTTTTCATCATAAATGTTGTTCTTTATTGAATTCTATTTCTATGAACACTATTTTAGATTTAGTACCGTCATAATATAGAGTAATAGCTTGATTACTCAGAGGAATTAATTCTGGATAGTTGACTCTTCATATTCTAATACTCTACTTTTCCATGCATTAGTGAACTTTAATAAATCTGAATAAGTTGGGTCCATAGTCCATGAATTTTTTCCTATGGATTTTTTATAGTTCCTTGTTGAATATCAGGTTATTTGTAATGGTCCTTTATGAGATATGGTCCCCCCAATAAAAGTCACTTGATCGGTACACATATTTGAAGGCCCAACTTGTGAGATAGATTTGGGCATCCAAATGGTAGATTGAGAGTTGTTTCCAGAAGAAGTAAATTAAGACCAACATTTTTGGAATCCTATATTATGAAATTTTACAATTTAGATAAATATAGAAAATGATATGTCTGAAATATAGAGATAAATAATAAAAGTTAAAATCCAAAAAAAATCCATTTCTTCAATTAAGTTTGAAATACTTCTAAAACCATAAAATGTGAAAATTAACCTTAAAATAAAACAATTGTGGGATAAAAAAAATAAAAAATAAAATTAAAATAATTGAAAATATTAGCTCTTTCAATTTTCATACAAGTTAAGGTCATCACTTCTTCCTTTTATGTAAATTATCTTTTATTATTACCCTTAATATGTAACGATATTAATGGTTAATTTATAATAGATATATTACACACAGTTATGATTTTAGATGGTTTTAATCCCAACTTTTCATATTACGGATTTATTTTAAAATTAAATTAAATTTTAACAAATTTTAATGATGTAGTTCATGTGTTCTATAATATAATGTGTCAGTAAATGGGACATATATTTAATTAGATGGTATATTTCATTTATAAAAGTTTAGTTCATTACATTCTTCCCATATTTAGAAAAATTACCTCAAAATTTCATTTTATACACTTTGATAGAAGTGGGTACTTCTTTTTCATTTCCTCTTTTGGTTCCCATGTTTTCTATTCATAATTATGGTTCCACCAAAGTAATTTGACTAGGTTAGTTTTTTTGATTTCTAAAATTTGTCTCTTTGATCTAAGATCATACCAGACTTCTCCTCATTATATATATCAATCTCTAATTAAACCACCCTTGAATTCGGTATATAAGAAGGATATGGTTTGAGTTTATTCAAGATAGAGACATGAAGCACATCATGTGCCTGTGATAGGTTAGGTGGGAGTACTAGTCAATATTCCACAACATTGATGTAATCATGAATATAAATGGTAAAATTTTATTAGATACATAGCTTTCCCTTATTTACCAACCTCATGAATTTCATCTGTGATTATATGTGAAGGAACTACTTATATTATAAGTCAAACTCTAGCTCTCGGCTATAACTATCAGTGTAGATTTTCTAATAACTTTTTGATGATTTCATATGAAAGTAAATGGTTTGATCCTTCCCTATCATCTCCTGAAAAATATTTGGTCCTAAAATATTACATTTTTCAATGTCAAACCTACATGTTGGAATCATACCCCTTTTCCCATATAGAGCCTCATAAAGTAAAATTTTAGTTATATAATGGAAACTATTCTTATATGAGTAATATATGAAAGGAAAGTTGTCGATCCCAACATCCTTTGAAATATATTGAACATGATCTCATTATATACTCATTATTTTGAATGGTTCTTTCTGAATGACCATATTTATGTGGGTGATAATTAGTGTTCAGTCTCTACTCTTTATCTAGTGATCAGTAAATACTTCTCTAAAATATTGATGCAATTCGTATATCTCGATCAGATACAATGGATAAAGGTACTTACTATACCACATATCGTATGTATAACCAGGTGATTCGGTCAAGATGGAAGTATTTTTTGATGGAGATAAAATTTATATACTTAGTAATGTCACAACTACAACCAAAGTATCGTCATGAAGATTATATATCACGGTGAGTCCAAGGAAGAAATTCCTGGAAATATTTTCCAATTTCAATACTAGCACCATTAATGGTTTTATCATAACATCATAATTCTATCGTTCAACCTAACTTATATTCATTCCTAGAATCAAGATAAAAATTCCTTAATATCCCTATTCATTTTATCCCACCTATATTTTTTCATTACATCTCTATATATCTTCATTCTCCCTAGATTAAAATGAGAAGCATGATCTATGCACACAATCTAAAATATCACTCTTTAGTTATGGTTTTTTGGGACATATATCAATGTTATATCTCTTTTATCACAATATTTATCAAATTTTATGTCTAGGGTATTATCTACCTTTCTCAATAGGTCTATATCATGTCTTTATGCCCCATTGATTTTCACATGGAAGGATGGTTGAGCAGTCATTTGAGAAATGAATGATGAAATTCATTCCTTTATGATCCAAATTTACATTAATTTAATATCTATGAATATTGGATCCATATCCATTCTAAATATGGATAATGTTACAGAATAATTTCTACTCAGAGATTCTACCACTTTATTCACCTTCCCATGAAGAAGTTGGATTTAAAAATCATAATCCCTGATCCTCTAAAACCACCTCCAACTGTTTATGTTGTGCACTTTTGGTGGGAATATGTACTTCAGGTTATTATGATCCATATATATGTGAAACTTATATCCATACATATAATGTTACCAAATATGTAAGATAATGATTACTTTATCCAACTGTAGATCATGCATTGGATAGTTTCTCTTATAGAACATCAATGTTCTAGAGGTATAAGCTACCTCTTTATCATTTTTAATTAGTAAACAATGTAATAATTTCTTGTGTGAATCTATGAAGATAAAAAATGAATTTTCCTATAGTGGGTACAATGAGTGCTGGTGTAGTGATTAACCTCTTATTTAACTCTTTTAATATCTCATCATAATCAGCAATCTAGAAAAACATCACTCCCTTCCGAGATATATTAGTCTGAATATTTTGAAATCAAGTTAATTTTCATATAAATCAATAATATCACCCAACTAATTTGAGGAATATATGAATATATATTATATTTTTTTGTCCTAGTCTATTTCTCATTCACATTTTTATTCAATAGGTCCTCATATATACATTTTTGGTGATAAAATACCCCAAGAATATTACATTCTTTATTTAAAACTAATATTTAATGTACTTTTCATATAACTTCTCATTTATCAATGTCTATAGAATATTACTCAAATAATACTCATGATCCTCCTTGATTTTAGAGTTGATAAGGCTATCGTCTATACAGACAATAATAAATGTTTATAGGTATTCTCTATAGATTATATCAATTATGACAATGAATATTTATAGTTCATTAGTGAGTTTGGATAGTGTCACTATGAACTTATATTTTCAATATAATGTTTAAAAGGTGGTATTGGGAATATCCAACTTCTTTTCCCTTAATTAATAATATCTTGATCAAATTTCAAATTTAGTTATGTAATGGGATTCGTGTCCCTGATCGAAGAATTTAACAATCCATGGTAGGAGATTTTCATTATTTATCACGGTCTTGTTTAGTTCATGATGACAAATGTAGAGAAGGATTGGGCCATACTTCTTCCTGATAAAGAGGACCGTTGGACCCCAGGGTTAATAATTCAACCTCTCAGATATTGGAAATTCTCTTGGTATAATTTTGATTGATAAATAAACCTCTTGGTCAGGAGGATGACCATAAAACTACAGAGGAAATAAATCATCATATTATGTAACAATTGTAATTTCATAAGGGATGATCCTTTCATTTTCCTCAATCATTTGAGATAAATATTTTTTCTCATGGGTTAATAGTATCCAATATTGAGGTGAATATTTCAACAGATAGTAATCCTCCTTCTTTAGCATGTATATATTTAAGGGATGATTCACGATATACAAGGATAAACAATGCATTCTAGGTATAGCATCTAATTAAACTAATGGGAGTAAGAAAAGGTATATGGGGGACTTATCCCACACATATTAACTATGGAGTTGTTATATAATTATACTGTAATAATTTACCCATTTTCTATTTTCACTGATTAGAAAACCTCCTTGTGTTGAGGTGGTATTTAAATTGGTCTTTTAATCATAAATGGTATGAAATAATTTTTAGAACAAGATTCACATAGTATGTTCACTATTATTAACTGAATAGAAAATGTACATGTGTCCCCTTTATTTTTAGGATCTACCTCATTAGTAATGATAATATATGCTCATCATCCATCTCATATCCTTAGAGGTTGTTGTTATTGTTTATCCTAAAAACCTTTGTTTTTTGCAATTTATTTTTATAATTCCTATGTTCCATGCATGTGAAACATTGGAATATAGGTTGTGGATTCACTATAACATTCTCTTCATTCATTATATCAGTAAGAAGTTATATCTCCCATATATATTCAATATATTGGTGCCCCTACATTCAACACTTGAATAATTTTCTTTTTCCCATTATGCTATTTTAGGGATTCTTATTCCCACACATTAAATAAGTGAGAAGTTGAATATTCTTACCACCATGATAATAATCTAGTGCTCCCATATAATTAAACAATATTCTTCACACCCTATCTATACTCCCACGAGACCATTGAGAATCTATAATCTCTATTTAATATTTAAGGGATCATAAAAAATATAGGAATATATGTTAAATTATAAAATCACTAAATTTTTTCATATAAATGGATTTAGCCTACATATAAAGTGGTAAAACATAGTTTTGAGATCGATGGAAATCCAAAGACATCCCAGAAAAGCATTTTTTATGTTTCATTTATATGAAGCAATTTATTTACTCTATTTTTTCTTGAGACCATGGAAATAACTCCTTTTCAGAAAGGGGTAAAAGGTAAATATTTATTGAAAAATATTTTCTCAAATCCCTTCCACTCCATTGAGTCAATTTATCGACTACCTTCAACTTCTTGATTAGTGTCCACCACTAATCATCTTATCTGCATACTTGACTAATATCCATTTTGAATTAAACTTTATTATTATTCTTGATAACGTCGAATATCATCTCAATAGAGTTAATCCATTGTTCTATTAGTAGGGTATCAAAAGATACGTTAAATGGAGGAGTCCTTGGTTGCATAACGAACTCAACCATGACTTTATCTTTCTTAGAATAAGAAGTGAGTTCCACATGATTCAATTTAATATTTATAACTCGAGTTAGTTTAGTGGGTACATCTATGAATTTATCATATACTTCTCCCTTTAAATTAGTCACATCATTTAAGAAATCATCATATTTTCCTTTACATTATTTTTTGGAATAATTCCTCATATTCTAGTCATTGTCTATATTAAAAGGATAAATTTGGGATGAGTGTATTCAAACTCATAACAAAAAAAAGGATAACTATAAAAATATAAGAAATAACTCATAAATGATATATATACCCTAACTTATGAATTGATTAGGTTTAATATAGTATATCCATTTTCTATTATTAATTCAGTTCTATAATCTAGAATTATATTCAAATCCCACTTAATAGTTTTAAGGATCGTATGAATTATCCAAACCATATCACCCAGGAGTTCCTATCCAGGAGTTCATTCTTTCCCCACTCTTTATCTACTGAGTGAAGATCGTGTTGTTACTCATCAATCATTGTTCAAGGTGGTTACCCCTAATATAATTTGATCCATAGTTCCATTCACAAGACAATGTCTTGAATGTGATGTAATTTATAGGAATGAAAAGATAGTATAATTTACCTAGATATTAAGATAATTTTGTTGAAATCAACCCTAATTATTTCACTAATTTGTTGTAGTCCTAATTCAAAAAAACAAGACATTGGATCTAATACCAAGTATAACAATCCATTTTTATATCACATTTTATTTCAATATTTTTAACATAAATATCTAAAAAATATAGTCCCAAGATTATAAAGCCCTATTATCTTTGAAAAACAAGATACCTAAACCATCAATAAGAAAATGAAATGTTCCATTATTTCACATATCCCCAATAATCAATTAGGATAATTTGATCACCAAATACTGTAGAAGGTAACTGGGGATATATATAAGAAATGGGTGAGCATTAATGCCCAATAAATGATCAATTAGAGTAAAAATGATACATATGAGACAAAAGGAATATCATGATGAAAAAATACAATGATTTCATGGAATCACGACACTTAAAGGATGATATCATAAGATCATGGTATAAAATGAAAGTACAAAAAAAATAAAACATTTTACCAAAAGATTATTTCAGGGATCACAACTATGAAATCATAACATTGTATTCTATACTAACGACCCATGAACCATACATGTTATCTTAGGATATAAAAAAATTACCCCGAAAATTTATGTTCAATCCAGGTGAACCCATAATATATCTATCATTACATGTGATACATTGATCATTTAACATGAGATGTTATTTCAACATTTTAATCCCATGATTAATGAATATGGGTTTCATAAATGTAACTCCCTAATAAATATAGGTTATTTATATGTAGGAGAATACCCCTGAATGAAAATATTTTGGGTATTCACAATAAAAAGTTATTACATTGAAATCAAGAGATAATTTTGGTGGTATAATCGATATACATAAATTAATATGTTAGGGAATAATGAGAGAGTAATTTATTATATAATTATTTGAGAATTATTTTTATAGTAAATGAATTTTCATAAATATAAGAAAACATATTTAATTATAAATTAAAAAGGATTATTAGAAACGATGTGCTTTATTTGAAAATAGGGGGGAGATAAACTGATTCCTTAAAAGGTTGCTTATTAAATATTGTGTGGAGATTATTAGAACCTTAAAAACTTATTAGGATGGTTCTTGAGTGAGAAAACTCGAGGAAATGTTTTATCAAGTTTATTGGAGTCAATTGGAATGGGATAGTGGGTGGGAATTTATTAGAAAAGAGGATGAATTCTATATTAATTTCTAAACCTAGGACTTTGATATGAAGTTAATAAAAAATGAAAAACCGTTGACCTTCCCATGTTTTCTTCCAATAGTACTTTCAAGGGGAGTGCTTATTATTATTTTCATAGATTAAAGAAATGAATTATTTAATTGAAAAAATATTGGTGGTGGAAGGTATTACTTTTAACATATATATATTTTTAAAACCATTAAAATATATAGTTGGTTTTTTAATATTAATAATAGGGTTATAAAATTAATCTTCTCATTTTTAATATCTGAATTTAATGAATAATAATATTTTATGATGAGAAAAATATTTTAGTATTTATTATAATACTTTTAACACATTATGATTTCATAACACATATAGTCTATTCATAGTATATTTATTTTTTCCAAAAAATATGGATATGATAGAAAATTAGTAAAAAATCACCATTAGCCTATTTCGACATACTGATTTTAAAAATAAAATATATGTTATAATTTGTTTTATGAATTTGATATTTTTACGTGTTATATAAAAAATATTATATATTTAAATATTGTAGATTTTATGACTTATTCAACTTTATGACCCTAATAAACATCACTTGGGGCCTCATAAAATTACATTATCATTCACATTCAAATAAATGGTGTTTCATATGACCAATTTTAGTAAATAAATTTTATTTTAAATTATTTATTTTATCATAAAATGTTTTTTTAATCATAATATTATATTCTCCAAAATACAATTTTTTATCATATTCATTTTATATTCATGTACATTTTAAATGTTAATGAAAAGGGGATTAATGTAACCATAATTTCATTTCAAATAAAACAATTGTAAATTTTTACTACTCAGGTCTATATACATAACCCTTAATTACACTAGAATGGATCCCAAGAGAATGGTATCCAGTGGTTGTACATTTATGGGATGGTTATGAAATAATTTATTGTGTAGTGACTTCTCTAATCTTGAACGTTTCCAGTAATTGATTATTATCAAGTCTCAGTTGAGGAATCTTTTCTTGAGAATGGTCAAGGGTAACCCTATAGATGCCATATCCCATAGAATCTCTCAGGAATTGGCATTATAAGGGATTGTAATACAATTTATGTCCATTATGTATTCCTTCTACATAAATGATCTCTTATTAATTCCATTAATATATTCTAATATTAAATCTTACTTTATAATATAAATATTACCAATTGTTGAAATGCTTGAATATAAAAATGCCTAACAATCATATTATTTCATTATTTTAATGAACATAATAATTTATTTATTTTAATTATATGGTAAAATGTTTTTTATATTATAATTTATTAATAACTTGGAATTATATTACTTCAAAAGGGAAATTTCATTTATAAAATTTTTGGGTTATAATACTTACCAACCATCACCATTCTTTGACTACCATGAGTCCTCCCACAACTGAACCCTCGAGTAATAGTACACCGATATAACATGGAAGGATTATGAAAAACAACTAACAGACCCATTATCAATGATATGAATTCCTACTATATTGACATTATCAAGCTATTGTTCTATAAATAACTGTTATATTGGGATGATTCCACTATGATCTAGTTGAATATTTATCAAAACTCGTATATGATATGAAAAAAATCTTCCAATTAACCTCAAACAATTGGAGAAACATGGGGGATACAAGGGGAAGTAATTAATGGAGGGGATCTATCAAAAAATATCTTGAAAATTCCATTTAATAAAATTAAAAATAAGGGACTGACAAGGAAAGGAAAAGTCTTCCCCTACTTTTTAAAAACTGGAAAAGGGTCATGTTGCAACCAAAATTTGGGTGTCACAGTGAAATGAACAAAATCAAGGAAATGAGGAGGAATCAACAAAAGGTTTTTTCCACAACACCACTTCACATAGTCATACAAAACCCCACAACCAATAATTCTAGTCATACATTGTGTATCACAACGTAATGAACCTATAAGAACCCAGTTTTTCAATTAGGTATGGATCGATTAAATTTTAGTCTAAATATTTACATTGGATATATTACAGATTCAAAATAATTTAAAATATATTATGAGGGTGTCTGTGGATTTTTTAAAGATCATAACGCCAATGTTTGGGAAAATAGTCCAAGTCGCTCGGTTTTTGCATGGTTAGAGCATGGTTTACCTAACCGTACAGACTGGGTTTTTCGAAATAGTGCCACCTCGCACGGTTGGCGCACGATCATGGGGGATAACTGTGAAATGTTAATTTCTTCATAGGTACTAGTGTATGGTTTGAATATGGTTAGACCAAACCATGTGGATGGTGTTTTTTCAGAAAGAACCATCTCATTTGAATTGTGCATGATTTATTAAACAGTGCGGACAAACTGTGAACATGGTAATTTGTTCGGAAAATTTTCTGTTTTTACATTAATTATATTTTTAGTAACCTATTCTTCCCCAATATATAAACCAATTGGATATACCTTCATATACACCCATTAGGATTTTATATATGGCCAAAACTATGGATTCAAAAATCTCATTTTCTGAGGAACTGATCAAGCTTATGTTTATCGTGTTGGATGTGCAATGGTAAGTACTCGAGTCCTCTTGAGCTGTTCTCCTTATCTCTTTCTCTTGACCAAGATACCAGGGTATGAAATTTTTTCTCTTTTTAATAGATCATCTCTTATCTAAGACAAATAAAGGGCTAATATCAGAGGAGGAGAGTCGTACAATCCTAATGTGGGTAGTCTATAACTAATCCCTAATATTTGTTGATTTTGGATTTGATGTGTGGGGCCTACCGATTTTATCGGGTGCCATTTCTGGAATTGATATGTCATCTTTATAATCATTAGAACCATATAGATATGATATTTAAATATATGTCATTAATTTTTGGGGGTTATGAACACATCGTCATCCCTTCCATGTTAAAGTTTATGCCCTAATTGGGTTTTTATTGTTTTGACACATTTGATCCACTGTTCAAGCGTGCCTTGGCCGGAACACTCTATGGTTAGATTTTCTATATTACATGGATTTTTTATAATGATAATTGAATAATGGAAAGTACTAGGTATCTGTACCACTTCTCCGCCCTAAGGTATGTTCTTCAAATTGATAATTAAATTTCAAATGTGAATTGGCAGGTATACTAAGTATGTGACCTGGCCTTAAATGTAAATGATTAATTGGTTTCATATTTTCACCACCCCTTACCACATTAATGTAAGGTAGTTTAAAGAACCTCGAATCTATAATATCCCTAAAATGTATTAAATGGTTTCATGCTACTTGGACTAGTCACACTGTTGAATGGAAAGTGTTGAACCAACTGACTTGATTAAATGGTTTCTTTCTAATTGGCCTAGTCACACTAATGAAAGTAGAGGCTTGAACCAAATGACTTGATTAAATGTTTTCTTGCTACTTGACCTTATCACATTAATGAAAGTCATGGCTTGAAAAAATTGAATTGTAATATTACTTCACTATCGTATAGGAATGGCATGACTTGAGCTCTCCTTGGATTCTGATCGGAAAATACCATGAACACTTTGGAACCCCATTCTGATTTAAGGATGCAGGTTTATTTGGTTGATAACAACCTATTTATTTATCAATTCCTAATATTTGGTTTCCTATATGATATCGTAGGATCCCCCATGTAGTACTACAAGATTCCTTCGATATACTCCTTGGATCCTAGATGCCTTGGATACACTCTCTGGATCCATCTTTGACAAGTAGGTGTCATTGTTAAAGCCCATAAGGTCTAGTCTTTTCTTATCATCATTTTACCTTGGATTCACTCCTTGGAATAGGTAGGCATATCTTTGTGGAATTCCTTGGACTATGCTTCTTGATTTGAACTCTTACCCCTTAGTTGAACCAAGATACTATTGAGTTAGCGGCCCTTGAGGCTTATGTTTCCTTGGTTACTACCTTTGAACATCATTATTAAATAGAATTGATGTTTTCCTTGTCACATATTAGAACCTCTACTATTAATAACAAATGACTTATTGATAAATTGGTAACAATCTGGTAAGTAATTTTTCACATGTTCATACACCTTTCGAGGGATGAAGCAAGTACATGAGTATTTATTAACATTGTACTAATTTACATTATATATAGATGTCTACAAACTGTTATATTCCATTACACAGGCCGAATGTTATTGAAATCGATGGTGGTGACCAATTGGGAATAATCTCAGACCATCTGTGGGCGCCATATGGTACCCGAAGTAGATTACATGGTTGTAGGTGTTGACAAAGGGAATCATACAACTTAAAACAATTGATTGCTTGCTGTTTAGGATGGAGCTTGATAGCAGATGACCGAGCCAGAGCTATAATTTATTGGGATAGTATTTCATTTCCATTATAATTTTGTGGAACAAATTATGTGTACTGTCTTGTATCCATGTTTTCCAGTTTTCTAGTGACATGACTTATCATCATCATAAGTTGTATTGTTACAGTTATTTCAATTATTATTATTATTGTCATTATTTTCCGTTGTGCATTCTGTTTACCTATACGGTATAAATTATTTACCAATGTTCAAATCCATCCATTGTGCTACACTATGGTAATTAGGGAAAATATACCCACGAACACATACTAGGACCTTGCTGCTAGTCGGCAGCCTCTGGCATTCAGGGAGATGTGCTTGGTGCCATGTGGCACACCGGACTCGGGGCACCTATTAAGTCCAATATGGGTCCAGGACGTCACAAAGTGGTATTAAAGGAAGTTACTTTATTTATTTACTATTTGGAGACAACATATTATAAATTAAGAATGCTTGTGACTTGGTCATAAGCCATTCTTGGGCATCATGAACCCATGTTCAGGGTAAAAACCAATTTTCCTAAATTATATTTTTTGTACTACTTTTTTCTATTATGGTTGATATTATTCCCCCATTGGGGGATGCACATGCAATGTGGTGTTTTTGATTATTACTCCATTTGAGGATTTTCTTTCATCCTTGGCATGATGAAATGTGGGGAAGGATCATTGTTACATGCATAATTATAGGCACCTAGAATTGACATGTCATGAATATTTTCCATGCCACATAGGTTCATTTCATTTCATTGAATCGCATGATATTCCTATGATTGATGAGTGATGTTGTGATAGTTATCTTTTCCTTGATTTAATCTTGGATGCGATTGAGTGATTGTATGTCTCAATTCATGAGGTGTATGGGCTCTCATGATTTGGGATGAGTAATTTATCGAGTCGATCCATTATGTTATAAATAAATTGGTTTTGTTTCTAATGATATGTATATGGGGACTGATTCAATAGAAATGACTATCCACTATAAATTTAATCAAGACATATCAAATGAAAAGTTATAACATCCTTATCCCACCTTGTCATGTTTATGAATGGTAAAGGGGTGAACTTGGAAATTAAGTGTAAAAATAAATGAACTTATACTTGACCATGTACTGATACCTTGCGGTTTAAGTGGGTATCTGGGGTAATATGCCTTGGGTAGTGAGTTTTAATAAATTTATCTTCTTCTAGTGGTATTATAATTTTGGTTATAATCTTTTTTTGAGGCATATGCTTGCATATTTTAGAACAATTTCATCGTGACGTCCTTGTATCGTTTTCCAAGTAGGTGGTGATGAACATGCTCCGGACATGGGGGCACTGAGTCTATGGTCTTACCACTAGAAGTGTCACTCGAGGAACAACCAGATGTACCTGATCTAGGCTCTAATTCCAATGTTCATAATAATTTCCTATATTTGAAGCAGTCCATCCATGTTGCTCCATGGCTTGCGCCTATGATGGCTTATCTGACTCATGAGTTCCAGCAGCAACATCCTCCTACATTCTCATGGGATTACAGTCCACGAGCTACTAATTCATCGATAGAGGCCATGTTGTCTATCTTTGAGAATCTGGAAATGCCTCCAAAGCTGAGAGTCAAGTGTGCTATATACATGAGTCGGGATTCATCCAAGCATTGGTGGGGTGTGGTTACCCAGGCTTATCACCATTAGGGAATGATATGGGCGGACTTCAAGACTATTTTATATGATCAATTCTATCCTCAAACACTAAGAGCTGGTAGATCGAGAGATTTTATGCATCTAGAGCATGGTTCTATGGAAGATATGGAATATTCATCACATTTCACAAAGTTACAACACTTTTCACTTTTATCTGGTGATGAGATTTCACATGATCAATGTTTTTAGGATGGGCTTCAGTATTCCATCTGTATGAAGGTGTATTCCTTTCACTTTTCTACCATTTCTACAATAGTTGATCATGCTCTTATCATTGGGAATAACTTGAGGGATGACAATAGTACAAAGAAAAGAGAACCAGTATTGTGTCAGGCCAACAACTCTTTTGGTGGCAGGAAGCATTCTCTTGTAGTTTCTCATTAGAGAAGTTACAACCAGAGTATCTATTTCGATAGCTCTAATGTGTTTCATCCGTGTGGATGATGGGGGAATTCAAAGCCTCAGTGTGATATACATCCACTGGATTGTCGATCTTATAGTCATATGGGGTATCTTAAATGTTTCTATAGACCTCCCCAAAAACTTTTCATGGAAAAGGATATGTGCTAGCTCCACCTTCAGAAGCATGTCCTTTTACATAACATCAGGTGGTGAGTTGGAATAGCACCAGAATTTATGGTTGAGGAGGAGGTTGTGGACATGGTATCCAGCCAAATGATCACTAGTAGCACCAGAATAGTAGTTTTGATCGTGGCAGTCCATCTGTTTCATTGAGATATGAATCATGTTAGTTTCATGCACTACAACTAACACCTGAGGATCAGGCTACGTGACCTTTTACAGTATGAGGTACTATTCTAGTATAATACTTTATTTTATATTCTTTGTTTGATATAGGTTATTTGAACTATTTTGTCTCTGTATCCATTTTAGAAATCCTAAGATTAGAGATGCAGTATTACTATGGTGTAATGACCATAGATATGTTGTTAGGGGTACAAACAGAGGGAATACGCCAGTGTAGGGACTATCCGCTTGAGATAGGTAGTAACCCTTTCTTATGGAACCTAATTTTCCTTGAGATGAAAAACTTCGATATCATTCTCAGAGTGGAAAAGTTGGTTTTCCATCACCCTTTTTTAGAATTCTATCATCAAAAAGTATCTATTGCATCTATAGAGGGTAGAAGTTATCTATATAAGGGTGACTGGGATGTCCGAGCCGGTAGTGCTGTGTGAGATAAACTTTGGCTGGGTGGTGTGACAGCCTAGATTGTGTATATCTTCATGGAGGATCTGGGTTTACGTCAAGATTATTTCCCTCCAATATTGGATCATTTCATGGATGTATTTCTTGATGATTTTTCTGGCTTACCTTTTGAGAGAGAGGTAGAGTTTTCAAATGCGCTTGTTCTAGGAGTAACACCAGTTTCTATTCCTCTTTACAGGATGGCACCTATAGAGCGTCATGAGCTCAAGTGGTAGGTAGAGAATTTAGAGGCCAATGGTTTTATACGGCCCCATACATCCTCTTACAGTTTTTCCATTCTTTTCTCTAAGAATGTGGATGTAACCTTATATATATGCATGGATTGTAGAATGTTAAACCATCTTAGGGTCATGAATAGACATCCACTTCCTCAAATAGATGATCTCTTTGAAAATCATCAAGGATAAAAGGTCTTCTATAAGATGGACCTGATATTGTTTTATCATTTGGTGAGATTCAGGCCATTTGACATACATTGTACAACTTTTGAAAGCAGGTATGGTCTGTATGAGTACCTTGTTATGTCGCTTGGTCTTATGAACGTTCCTTCCATTTCCATGACTTTGATGAATAGGTATTTCCTCCAATATATTGATTATTTTGTCTTGGTCTTTGTGGATGACATATTGGTTTATTATCACACTCATAGAGACCATGCCAAACATATTGAGATTGTTCTTAGTACACTGAGAGATCATTAGATTAATTCTAAGCTTGCTAAGTGCCACTTCTGAATTGAAAAAGTTCCCCTCCTAGGTCATATTATCTAAGAATCAGAACTATCTATTGACTATGAAAGGGTTAGTGCTTTAGTTTCCGAGGAGAAGCTCCAAAATATGTTTGATATATAAAGTTTCTTTTGGTTAGCTTGATATTACAGGCTTTTCATACATGAATTTTCACACCTTACTTCACCCCTTACTGGTCTTACGATGAAGGCTGTCAAGTTCATGTGGTTAGAAGTGTGTGACGAAGCCTTTTAAGATGTGAATGGGAGGCTTGTCTCTGCACCTATTCTGATTCATCCCAATCTAGGTATAGGTTTTACCATCATCTGTGCAGCATCAAGTATTAGACTAGGATCAGTAGTTATACAAGAAGACAAATTTTTTGCATATGGATCTCGATAGTTGATTCCTCATGAGAGAAACTACCAAACACATGCCCATGAACAAGCAGAATTTTTATAAGATATATGTTACTGGAGATATTACCTGATGGGTGAGGGATTTTTGGTGTACACTGACTACAAGAGCCTTATATATATCTTTTAATATCATGAATTGAACCTCAAACATCTAATATGGGTCAAATATCTTTTCTCCTTTGATTTTGAGCTTGCTTATATTCTTGGAAAGGGAAACATAGTTTCTTATATGTTGATTCAAAAAACTCAAAAATATGACATAAAGGAAGATAGTGATGAATGGAAAATAATGGCCCTCTTTTTTTAGTTGAATTTGGAGTTTCTAGAGAGTCACGAGCAGTCTTACCTTTCATCCTTGACAGTCACCTCTTCCCTCCTTGAGAGGGTGAATGGTAGATAGTTTTAATATCCTAAAGGCTTGGTTCTCCATGAGAGTATATCATCAGATAACCCACCTCCAAATTGGTATGTGGATAGAGATTATGTCCAGCATCTACATGGATGTATCTGGGTACCTACAGACATCAGAGAATATTTGGTGAAAGAGTCCCACAACTCTTATTGGAAAGTTCATCCAGGTATCTGAAAGATGTATCGAGACATGAGACTCAAGTATTGGTAGCCTAGGATGAAACATCAGATATGAGGTTTTATCACAAGGTGTTCTACATGTCAGTAGGTGAAGGTAGATCAGAAGAGATTGGCAGGCCTACTACTACCGCTTCCATACCCGGAATGTAAATGGAAAGATGATTCCTTTGATTTCATTGTTGGATTACCTTGGTTTTCAAGGGGTAGTGATGTTATCTGGGTAAAAATTGACTGACTAACAGAATCATCCAACTTCATTCCTACATATAATTCTTTCTCGGTTGATGAGATGGTAAGACTGTATGTCTGTAAGATCATACGACTTCACGGGGTTCCAACCACTGTCATTTCAGAGAGGGATTCTCGTTTCACATCACAGTTCTAGATAGGATAACATAATTATATGGGAACTTTGGTGATTCTAACCATATCTTTTCAATCCCAGACTCATGGACAATCAGAATGGACAATACAAGTTCTAGAGTATATGCCCCGAACAAGTATCCTTAATTTCTGTAGTTCATGGGACAAGAATATCCCTCTCATAGAATTATTTTATAATAACATATTTCAGGACACAATTCAGATGGCTCTATTTGAGGATTTATATGGTAGGCCATGTCATTCACCCATATGCTATCTAGAGGCAGGTGAAGAAGCCCAACTAGGTCCTCGTCTCATTTAAGATAAATTTTTCCAAGTTCATATAATCAGAATGAGTGTGAATGTAGCTCAGTGTACACAAAAATATTATATTTATCTCCATCGATGACCTCTTGAGATTGAGGTCAGGGATCATGTTTTCCTTCATGAATCACCCAGGCTAGGGAATAGGTGGTTACGAAAGTAGGGAAAGTTGTCGCCTTGTTTTGTAGGGCCTTTTGAAATTATAGAGAGTGTCAGTATAGTATTCTATCAGTTGATTTTACCTTTGAGGTATCATTCCATTCATGACATCATTCATGTTTCATAGATTCATCAATATCATGTCGACCCATCTCATACATTTTATCCTGAGGAAGTAGAGTTAGATGCTAATGATATCTTCGAATAGTATCTAGTACACATCATTGACCATTACATGAAGGTTATCCAAGTCTGTTCTATCCCTCTAGTATGGGTTCTATAGAAACACGACAGACTATAGGATGAGACATTAGACAGGGAATCTAACATATATTCCCATTGTTCAGAGTTTTTCTCAGATAGTGTTTCTCCATCCTTGTACAGTAAACTCAGGTAAGAGTTATTTTAAGGGAGGGGGTGATTGTAAGAACCCGGTTTCTCACTCAGGTTTGGATCCTTAAAATTTCAGTCTAAATATTTACTTTGCACCTATTATGGATGCCTAATGAGTTAAGAAAAGTTCTGAGGGTGTTCAAGGATTGTTTAGAGCTCAAAACACCACTTCTTTGAAAAAACGGGCTATGTATCATGGTTAGCGCACGGTTATAGCATTGTTTTTCTAACTTTTTAGATTTTTTTTTCGAACAGAGCCACCTCGCATCATTGGTGAATAGCCATGAGGACTAACCATGCAAATTTACCTTATCCCCAGGTACCTATCCATAGTTTCTGCATGGTTAGACCAAACTGTGCAGACATTTTTTTTCTTCAGACAGAACCATCTCACATGGTTTGTGCACTATTTATCAAACAGTGTGGACAAACTGTATACATGCTAATTTTTTCAGAAAATTTCTTATTTTTCCATTAATGAAATTTTAATCCACTTTTTCTTCCCGAACTTTTAAACTACCGGTATTTGCCTCCATTTTCAACCATTTAGTGAGTTTGGAAGGCCAAAACTAGGGATTCAAAGATCTCATTCATCCAATATCTGATCGAGCATCTTTTCATCATGTTGGAAGCGTAATGGAAATTAATCAAGTCCTCTTGAGTTGTTCTCCTTATCTCTTTCTCTAGACCAAGTTATTTGGGTATCAGTGTTTTACCATTTTCATAGATCTATTCTGATCTAAGCCAAATAATGTGACAATACCAAAGGAGGATATTTGTACAAGCCTGTTGTGGTGGGTATATAACTCATCCCTAAAGTTAAATGATTTTGGATTAGTCATTTGGGGCCGACTGATTTCATTAGGTGCCATTTCATGAATTTATATGCCATTATAATAATCATTAGAATCATATGAATATGCTCTTTCCTTATATGTGACGAATTTTTGGTGGTTTGGACCACAACTCCATCCATTCCATGTCGATGGTTAAACCATAATAGGGGTTTTAGTGTTTGACATGTTTCCGCCATTGTTTGGGTGTGCCTTGGCCTAACCACTCTAAGGGTGAGATTTTCTATATCACATGGCTTGTTTATAATGAGAATTTCATAGTGGAAAGTACCATGTATGCATACCACTTGACCTTCCTAAGGTAAGTGATTCAAATTGATAATTAAATATGAAATGTTAATTGAAATATTTACTAAGTATATGACTTGTCCTTAAATGTAAAAGATTAATAGGATTCATATCTATAGCACCCCTTACCACATTAATGGAAGGTAGTAGAATGAACCTTGAATATGGAATATGTATTAAATGGATTAAATGGTTTCATGCTACTATCCATTATCACACTAATGAAAGGAAAATCATGATCCAAATCACTTTGTTAAATGGTTTCATGATACATAGCCTTCTAAAACTAATGAAATAAAAGGATTGAACCAAATAGCTTGACTAAATGGTTGCATTATGGTTGACCTTATCAGACTAATGAAAGTAAAGTCATGAAACAATTGAATTATTATATGGATTCACTATCATATAAGAATTTCCTGACTTGAGCTCACCTTGGATTTTGATTGGAGAATACCATGAGCACTTGAGAACCCCATTCTAATTGAAGGATATGGATTGCTTAGGTTGATACCCACCTAGAACCGGATCCTTTCCTAATATTTGGATGCATGGTATGATACTGTAGGATCCCCCATGTAATACTATAGTATTCCTTTGATACACTCCATGGATCCATCATTGAAACGTAGGTTCCATAGTTAAATCACATCCAGACCAGTCTTTTTTAGACCCGTTTTACCTTGGATACACTCATTTTACTCGGTAGGCATCTCATTTGGGAATGCATTGGACTATGACCCTTGGATTAAATTCTTACCCCTTATCTATACCTAGATACTACTATGTTAGCATCCATTGATGATTATGTTTCCTTAGTTACTACACTGTAACTTCATTATTTAATATCATCGTAGGTTGTATTGTTGCATCTTGGAACCTTATGTATTAATAATATGCCACTTATTAATAAATGGGTAATAAACAAGTAATGAATTGGTTACTTGTTCAGACACAAAATGAGGCATAAATCATGTACTTATGTATTTAGTTACATTGTACTAATTTACTTTATATATACATGATTTCACACTGTTATATTTTATTACATTGGCCGGATGTTATAGGAACCATTGGTGGTGGCCCACTAAGATTTATCTCCCAGCCTCTCCAGGCACCGTTTTGTACCCTGATTAGATTACATGGTAGCTGGTGTTGACAAAGGGAATCATATGGCTTCAATAACTTTCTTGCTTAATGTTTGGGATGGATCTAGACAGTAGATGACTGAGCCAAAGATTGATATGCTTGGGATAGTTAATTATTTCTTTTATGATGTTTTGGATCATATTATGCTTGTTTTATTTTATCCATGTTTTCTATTTTTCTAGTGACACAACTTATCATCATCAGTTGTTGTATTATTACAGTTTCTTGAGTAATTATTACACTTGTCTCTATTTTCTGATGTGCCTTCTATTTATTTATATTTATTTTTCTATTTATTAATTTTTAAATCCATCTGCTATGAAAAAAATTGGTAATGAGATAATATTATCCCCAAAGACACACCTTAGGCCCTCACTGCTTGACAGAAGCCTCTAGAATTCGGGGAGATGCACTTGTGGTCATTTGGTCCACCAGGCTTGGGGAACCTTTTATGTGGTATTCAGGTCTAGGATGTCTAAATGGTTATAGACCACCCACCTTAGGCCTCTATGATTATCCACCTTTGATTTAGGCCTTTGATTAGGTTCAGATTAGAGTAGATCTTAAAAAAGAGAAAAATTATCATACCACAATAACTCGGTTGAGAGAAAGAGAGAAGGATAACATCTCAAGTGACTTGAGTACATACCATTTCACATACAATGTGATGAAAAAATGCTCGATCGGATCTCGGATGAAGGATATCTTTGAATCCATAGCTTTGACCATCAAAAAGCACCAAATGGGTGAAGATGAATGTAAATCCCACAGTTTTATGAGTTAGGGAAGAATAGGTGTCTTAATATATCATTAAGGAATAACTAGAAATTTTCCCAAAAAATTATCTTGTGCATTGTTTGTCTGCACAGTTTGATAAACCGTGCATAGACGTCTGAGATGGTTCTTTCTGAAAAAACACCATCCACACAGTTTCTTCTAACTGTGCGCAAATCGTGCATGAGTACCTAAGAAGAAGGGCACTTTCCATGGTTAGGATACATGGATATGCACCAGTCGTGCAAGGTGGATCTTTTTTAGAATATAAAATATGCAAGGTTAGGAAAAATGTGCGCAAACTGTGCGCAAATAATGCGACTTGGCATGTCTTCGAAAAAAGTGGTGGTTCGAGCTCCAAACAACCATCAGAAACCCTAAAAACCTTTTCCAACTCATTATGCATTGACAATAAGTTCAATGTAATTATTTATATAGAAATTTAATGGATCAATTCCATAGGGACAAAATGGGTTCTTACCAAACCACAGAGTTTAGCCTGATACTCTTTCCTCTCAAGCACTCTTCATGGAGAAACACCAATGTGGTGGTGCCATCACCAATAGTTACAAAATATTAACCATAAACAACCCCAATTTCCATGATTACCACAACATAAAACCCTATTGTTGTGTGATCTATCTAAGGAACCATTATTTAAATCTTATAATGAAATATTGTGGCATGATTCCCCTAAAAGATGGAATGACCCACCCATTTAGGGGGCACATTGTGACCTAAACCAAGACTCATAATGTAATTAGTACCTCAATAGAAGACCCATTGAATCATATTCATGTATGGTGGTGTGACTTAGGATTTTTGTAAGAACCATGTATTTGACAGATTCAACAAAGTTCGTCCCCCACTGGTTGTGGTATTTTAGGCCTCCAAAAATAAAAAACCAACTCCAATATAATGTAAAACTCCTAAAAAAATTTGATACTACACTACAGCTAATGAACACTTGTAGGAAACATATACAATATATTTCAGAACTTATATGATTGTCTTATAAATTCCAATTATTGGAATAACCATACTTCAAGAATTTAAAATCATATTCCACAGAATTTCTATAATATGAGATGACATGGTTCATTAAAAACTCCCCATGATTGGGAATTTAAACCAAGAGAATTATCTAAGTTGATATCCTAAAAACAAAATCAACTATTAGAATCTAATACCCCTACACATCATTTATTCTAACTTGTCATGGATTGTTGGCACTGATGTCTCATCCATCCTAGAAGGATTTTTCTCTAAAAACAACCAAACTATCATCATTCATGCATAATCAATCATCTGAATTATATTAGGGTTTATAACTTTACCTTCCCAAACCCAATTATGAACATAAATATTTACCATCTCCTCCATGAACTAATTTCCACATAATTTAAACTAACTCACTTCAATTCCAATATAAAATCCACAACTTCATGCCTCCCTAGGAAGACATCATGAAAAACATGACCTCTACCTTTCACATTCACTAAACGCATCCTCTACTAGACACCAAAGAAAAATATTATAAGCACCACTATAAATTAATATACTATTTTCATATTTTACATAGGATAACTTGATCCATCTTGGATCCTATCTAGGATGAAACTTGCCTCATCATACCACAATTCATATTGAATATCAATATATATTATAATGTTAATCATCACCAATATGATGCAAGGGTCGCCTTTCAAGGATTTATATGATACTCCACACCATAGGATAGTTTATACCATCCTCCAACTGATACAACTGTTCCAAAAAACGACATCCTCAAAGGATTTCCATTACTTGATCCTGATGTTTTTAAATGCCTAAAAACTGAACCTCAAGATTTGTGCCTAAGTCCCAAAATCTCAACATGACCCCAAATATTCCTCTTCCATCCAGGATAAATTTCTATATACATCATTAATAAGAGACGTGCACTAGCATTGAAGGGGACATTAACCTAATCCCAAGGAGCAATCATAATTCATCGTATTTATACACATATTCCATTTCATTATTCTATAACACACCTAACACTATTGAATACCCATCCCATGGAGATCCTAAAAAGACCTAAAAATATACCAGATCTCCACCACCTAACCAAAACCATATCCTTAATCACAATGATTGAGTATTACTCTAACATTTAATCTTCTATCCATGCTCCTACAAACCATACCACCTACTTATATACAATTAGATCCCCAAACAAAAATCATTGAATCACCAATAAAAAATGACGATATTAAAAATTTAACTAACCAACAATGATCAAACTATCTAGTGATAATAACCACCAAAATCATCTTATTAAGAGGCACATCTATGACCATCTCAACCCACTCAAGTTTCACTCATTAATTTAATCATCTCATACTAGTACCACCCATATCAGAACACTCATCTATATGCCTAACATAAGGCATCACATATCTAAACCTACCCGCATCAGGGTTTTCATATACCATGATATTCACTACTATAACATTATAATTAAGAAAAACAAAACACATAAAACCTAAATTAATTATGGTACCACCAATAACCAATTTGGTAAAACACTAAATAATTTACTATTAATTATTAAATTAATTAAAGCATGTTCTTGTACGATTTTACTCAAAACAGTTTCTTTTTCACACATTTCCTAAATAATTTCCCCATTTTAAAAACAATTTTTTATCAATTAGAAGACATGTCCTTATTCAGGTTTACATATATACCTAATACAATGCATGAAATTACACTGTCTTGAATCAATGTGCTATGAGTAAAACAACAAATAAAAAAACAACCAGAAAATCAATATTTATTAAACACAAAAACCAAAAAAATTAAAACCAACACACCAAAATATTGTACCCATGGTAAAAAAGAATTTCATCATACATGGTTCAATTATGTCCAAGTATAAGTTTTAAAAAATAAAAAAATATCGAACCTCCAACTACCAGTCCCTAATAGTTAGACTAATGAAATTAATTTTTTGATTTCAACTTGTAATACCCAACTAAAATATCTAAAAAAACACCTGAGATGGTGTGACACAAGACCTCACATGAACCCTTTCATATATTAGTGGACAAAAAATAGTGGCATTCATCTATACACATCCTTGAGAGACAATACTATCTTGACCATTATACACAATAATGGGTGTATAAAAAATCAATAAACTATATTAGAGTAAATGCACATAATTAGAGTTAAGATCAAACCATTAATATTAGATAAAAAATCATTCCATATAAATAATGGAACTCATGATCAACATGAATACATACATCAATGATCACACACTATGTAGAGACTTACAAAATAAACATAAAAAATTATAAGGGATACTCAATTATAAAACTCAAGTCCCTCTTTGGACTAGTCATCCATTATCCATCCACATACTCCCACCAGATCCCCAATTTCATCTTCCTAATAAAATCCAACTGTATGGTCTTAAAATAAAAACATATTTCATTATATGGTGTCAGAATATGGATTATTTTTCTCTCACCATGTTCATTCCATATATTCTATAATATATAGCGTGTATATGTTGGTTAAAATAATTGAAGGAAGAGTTAAAAGAATAACTAAAATGTTTTAGGTCATCGTTTTCTAACTAGGAAACTAAGACACCTAACCACACCTCCATTGGACAAATATGATAGAGGATTGATCTCACAACACAAACCCATACCAATTCACTATCACTCGAGGTGTGTACCTGTAGCTATGTATTCATCACTGACCTCCCATTAATGTCAGGGTCTCATATTGAGTACTAGTACCATATTATTTCTCATACCAAAACCCTATCACTCATGGTGAGGAATCATATTGTACCATGACCACACATCAAAAAACCACCCTCACACCAAAGGTGAGGTATTATAATATAAAAATACCAAATCTCATTTGATTATACTCTCACAAAGATGTGTTATCTCACCATAAAAATTTTCATATCTTATACTACCACCCTATCACTCAAGGTGAGGTTTTGTAAGACCCCATGTCTGTAAAAGCGTAAAAAAATCAAGATAAAGTAAAATTATCAACTTAGTGGTAATATATTTTGATAATTGGAATTCATAATCAAGTAATAAGAGTTTGAGATAATTTAAATAAGAGTTTTATACATGGATAGAGGATTGGGTGTCATCTTGGGGCATCAAAGGAGCCTCGGTAGACGATGGATGACTTTTATAGTGGTTCTACAGGCCAGCCTATAGGCCCCACTGGCTAGCCATTGGTGTTTAGTAGTGGAATCATCCACTGTATGGAGTTACTAGACAACTGGTGTGCTCTATTGGATTATCGGTGGTATAACATCCCTCTCTTATCATAGGTAGACATTACTTTACTCTTGTGGAATATTAATACATTACAGAAATAGATTCCAAAACACTATATCAATTTAGTCCCATTGGAAACATGGAATCATAAAAACGAGTACATAATTCAGATACATTATCCCCACTATAATATCCCTAACTTGAACCCTTTTTAGAAACATCATAAATAACATATATCTTCATAACATGGGCAAAGTAAACCTGAAAAGGGGAGAGATTATATGCTCAATGAGGGTAAAAAGGGATATTTTTAAGAATAATAATGAGAATAAGGTATGAAAAAATATTCATAACATTAGAAGGTTGTACCCAACATATTAAAGATCATAATCAAGATTCATGGAATAAATATTGGCATTTAATAAGACATGATTCATAATGGAATCAGGAGCATAATCCATGAATGTATAACATATGAATAGAACATGGAATTGGAGTATACACATAAGAATGTAAATTTTATTTCCATAGTAGTAAAGGATTAATTATAAGGTAAAATTAGGGTAATGGGTTACCTACCCAACCCATAATAGTTGTTAAAGTTCACTCCCTAGACAATTGTAGTGGACAAAGTTCTTTACTAAACTGAGTTCACTCTCTATTCCAGTCATGTCAATCACATGAGATATAAACATTTAACCAATTATTTTGAGGTAGATATAGGGCCGACCCATATCGTAATTAATTTATACATAAATGTTTCATTATATCATAAAAAATCATACCATAACCCATGAAATTAAATGGGTACCATAAACATGTTATCACATCATAACCTATTGAAAAGATACGAGTTTCATAATCATTACATTAAAGCATTACTAGAGAAAGGAAGAGGGTTTCTTAAGAATATAACCCATAAAAGATAAATGGGTTTCATGAAAATATAAAATAAGAAAGAGAAATGTGTTTCATAAACATAATTACATTAAAACATAAACCATTCAGAGAAAGAATATGAATGAAACCTTATATGATATCTCTAGTAATGCTTGAGTAACACTACCAGATGTCATCATAGATGGAAAATGATTTATATAAATAATTTAAAATAATTTATTAATTGATATCAACATTATTAATAGAAAAATTTATTTTTAAAACATAAGAAATTTTGAAAATTATTTTGTTTCCAATTAACCTTAAAAACATATAAAGGAATCTTAAAAACATTTTGAAAAACTTTTCCTTGAAAATAACATTGTAATCACACAAAAGAATATTTGAAAATCATGAAATATTTTTAAAATTAGTTTTTTTGATAATGATCTTAAAGGAACATTTAAAAAAATTGAAAACATTATTTTAAAACTTTTTTTAATGAACATAGATTCTTGACTGAAGGGAGAAATAATGTCAAATTTTATCAAAAAAAAATTCCTAATTTTCTTCAGTACCAAAGAGGGTAAAAATGGTACCAATACATGGAGATATCATTAATGAACGTATTAGAATAAAATTTATGATATCAATTTAGATATGGATCATAATATTTCATCAATGGAAGCATAACCATATACAATCCTGATAATGATGAGATTATTGAAGTAAACTCTCACTACTTTGTAACATTGAATCAAAATTACCGTGAAATAATAACATTACATTAAGATTAAGATGTCACAAAAACAAGTATATTGATAATATAACATTTTAAATCTAAGTATATAAACAACGTAAAAGGATATAGGTCCCTAATAAAACATGTGTTTCAAAGATGTCAAATTGAGACAAAATTACATTACCAATTTGGTAGGTTTTGAATAATAAAACTCCTTGAAATAGAGATGATAAAATGGATATGTAAATACCAATTTATTTAATGATAATAATTATTAGATACATTCATGGGAATTATATACACCACATAAAATAAATGAGTGGTTAATAAGGCATAAGTCTCACGAAAATAGATGTGAGACTAGAAATCCCCATACTATAGGAGTAACTTTGAAATCATGATATCCATGATAGAATAACATCAATTGAAACATTGAATATCATTATATAAATTAAATTCATTATATAACATTTCATTGGGTAGTATATACACCACAAAATAAAAATTAGTAGTGAATATAGCATATATAACCCATAAATTATAGTGAAACAAGAAAATAGTTTCCTTATGTCATGAATATCTTCGTACTCGAAAAAAACACATGTATAATTAAAATATGTTTATTAAAAATATATTACATAACCATATTAAAATATATAATACCATATATTATTTTCTTAGTAATTTTTATTACCCACTAATTTACAACTCCATGTCAATGTTACGTTTCAGGTAATAAATGCATTGTTTTTCAAAAGTGTTTTTATTTGTAATATTTATTTTCATCTTAATTATATCATTGTTTAATAAAATAAAAAATGATAAATTATAAATAAATATAATATATATTCAATATATATGTATTTATAATAATATAAAAAGTATTGAAATAGAAGATGAAATATATCGTTCGTGGAGACGGTTGGTCGTACGTATGCGTGAAAACTGTTTCCATTTTCCTATCATGTTGGAAGAAATAAAAGAAACTAATAAGTATATATATATATATATTATAATTATATTATGATTATCATTTCATATATGAAACATATTTTTGTTAAACTCATTCCATGTAAAGAGTGAACGAATCACATTGCATTGAGGAGGTGGTAGTCCACACGTCCAATAACGAAGTTATAGTATTCCCAAAAAATTGATAGAATGTTGTTATGTATTATATATTTTTTACATAAGAATAATTAAATCATAAATATTATATATATCATATAAAAACAATAATACCATAATTATTTCCATCCATAAAATGTGGTTATAGAAAAATTAATGACATTCGTTTGTGTGGAAGTAGTCCGTTATGCACATGAATAATACTTGTGTATCGCATTTAATGGAAGTGTGTCTGTGTGTAGGTCTAAAAGTTTAAAAAAATAAAAAAATAAATATATTAAGGATACTGGGTATATTATATAATAATATAATATGTATAATTTATGTGGTGTAGAAATAAATAAAACAAATGTTCGTATTGAAGGATTTTACCTTTTATTTAGGAAACTCCTCTTGGTTTTCACCAAAGGGATTATTTGTTTGGATTTAATCCAAAAGTGAGGATTCTATAATAATGGGAGGTAATTTAGGAAGATAATTTTAAAGGTTTTGTCTATGTAAAATTGAATGATAGGTGTGAATAAGTGAGTGGGTGAGTTCCCTTTTATATGTTGACAGAGAAAATACACTTGGATGTTTTGAAATAAATTGTGTACTCCCCACATTTTGAAGTACCAAGATGATTAAAATACATTAAATATTATATAAATTGAGGGTAAAGGTATAAATAGTGACATCCAATGGGAATGGGAAATGTTTAGGTCCATTTTTACACTATATGTTTAATATTTAACCACTATGTAATCTTTTTACCTTAATCGTTTAAATAATTTTCATCACTTTCACAAATATTTTTGGTCAAAAACTATGTTAAACTTATTAGAAATTATAAATTATTATTTTTAAAAATATTAAATCCATTTTTTCAAATTCAAATCAATTATTTGGAAGAAATTAATTTAAAATAAATCATGCATGCTGGATAAGACGACATGTTTTTAAATTGAAAAAGTGAAAAGTTTGAAATTTTTCTATGTAAAATTTCTATGTGAAATTAGATAAAATGAACTAAATTGGATTAATTTATGTATAATTTATCTAATTATACTTTAAATCAAAATCAAAATATAATTTATCTATAAATATAAATTATACAAAAACCAATTTTCAATTAATATTCAATACTTTTCTATATTCATCCAAAGATGAAATATTTCAGAAAACTCCAAACAATTCACACTGATAAAATTTTGAAATTATGAATTCAAAATTAAATTTCATTTTATCAAATTAAATTTCAAAGATTTTCTAAAATTAATTTTATTATTTCTCACATAAGGACATAAAAAAGCAATCCTTTTGTAAAAATAATATTTTTTCAAATATATAGACTTTACCAAAAATTCTATATTTATTTGAAAATATGTTTAATTTATATGAAAACAATATAAATCGTATTTAAAAATTATTTCTTATAATTAATATTACTTAATTTAAGGACTACGATATAGAAGTATTTTTTAAATCATCATAACAATGAAACATTGTTTTATAGAAACTTAGTGTTGTGTTTAACACAAGCTATGTAGATGCTGCATGTATTGAAATAATAACATGTCATAGTGTATAAAATTTTAAATTGATATAGAGTGTAATGAAAGACATTAATGTAATTTAATTTTTTCAAAAAAGGTTCATAAAAACATAGGGTGTCATATTCTACCCCCCCCCCCTCATAATTAATTTCACTTTAACAATTCATCACTATTTTGAAAAAAAATGAGGTTACTTTGGCCTCATCATATCTAAATCATACATTGTAACTTCCTGTAACTGGTGATTTATCCAAAAAACATTGACCATATGAGTGGTTATTCTTCTTTGATCATTATCTGTATGATCTCTAATTTCAACTTGATGTTCCTCGTAAGAAAAATCCTACTCCATGGGTATGAACTTTTAGTTCATTACATTTGAAGGGTTAGGTATATAATTCCCCAGAAGAGATATATAGAAAAAATCATAGATTTGAGAGAGATTGGGTGTAAGTTCCAATAGATGGTCTACTATCCCAATACAATCAAGAATTTCAAAGGTATCGATATACCTATGGTTTAGTTACACATTCTCCCCATATCTCATAAACTTCTTCCAGGGAGAGATTCAAATAAACACATTTTCATAAAATTCAAATTCTAGATCTTGCAGATGGTTATGATCAAATTTTTTTCCATCTTTTACCAGCCTTGATATGTTTTTGAATAGTTCTATCCTTCTCAGCAAATTCTTTTGTGATCTCAGGTTCCAATAAAATTACTTATTTATCTTCATTCTAATACATTGTAGATCTACATTTCTTTTTATATAGTGCTTCACAAGGATCCACATGAATTCTTTAGTGAAATTTATTTTTATATGAAAAATCAACTATAGGAAGGTGTTGACCCAAAAAACCTTTAAAATACAATTAAAAATATATTAACATATCCTCTGGAGTATTAATTGTTCTTTTAGACTGACCATACATCTAAGGATGGTATGAAGTGTTGAAACTCAAATCTGTATCATGGGATTTATGATGTATTCACCATAACACTGAGGTAAAACTCAAATCCTAATCAGATACAATAGAATATGATACTCCATGAATCTGTTCCACTTAATTAATGTATATCATGAAAAGTTGATCTAGAGAGAAGTAATCTCTAATAGTGATAAATTGTGTTGAACTAGTAAAGAGATCGACTACAATAACTGTAGCATTATGTCCTTTAGTGTTTTGGTGGAGTCTTGTGACAAAATCCATACTGAGGATCTCCCATTTCCATTTTGGTATGTATAATGGATGCAACATCCCCTTTGACTTTTCTCTATCAACGATAACTATTTTTCATAACAACCACCAAGACACATACTCTATGATGTCTCTCTTCATTCCATCCCCCCAGATGTATTTTTACATGTATCTATACATCTACATACCTCCGAGATTAATAGAGAATGAAGAAATATGAGCTTCCTCTTATAGCTCATTCTTTAAATAAGTTATGGAGGAAACATATACATAGTTCCTGAAACTTATCATCTCATCCAAATTTAAGTTATACTCTGAAACATTTCAAACCTTCCCCTATATATCTATATCTTCCTTCTTTTCCTCTTTAATCTTCCATTAGATATAGGGTTGAATATTAAACTAAGAATGATAAGATTTCCCTCCTTCAAGTATGATTTCTTGTTCCATACTTTTCAAATATATAAAGGATGGGTCTTTTTTTATCCTCATCTTGGACAATCTAGGATGATATTTTAAAATCAATGCTTTGGAAAATTTGTTCGCTTTCCCATGGTGGCAATTTGTTGATCAATCATAATCCTTTATCAGAACTAACTGTCTTCTCCAAAGAATTTTCAAAACCTTATATATGAATATATTCCTAAAAATTTTATGATTAGTATATATATCACACTTTTCAAAATAAAAATAATTCATCCATATCTTTAATATGAAATTTACCATATCTAACTGTAAAAAATGAGTTGGGTAATTTTGCTAATTAATCATCAATTTTTTGGAATCATATAATATAACTATGTTATTCTATATTAGAACACTTCCCAATCCCTTCTTGGTTGCATCACTAAAAATTACAAACCCCTCTCCACTAAAAGGAAAGGTAATTATAGGTTCACTAACTAAACTTCTCTTTAGTTCCTTGAATCTTTACTCACATTTGTTTGAACAACGGAACATATCACACTTCCAAGTTTACTTTGTCAGAGGATTTTAGATCCATGACAAATTACCCACAAAACATCGAAAATATCTACCTAAAAGAAGAAAAATATGGATATTTATAACTGTACATGGAATAAGGAAATATACAATAGTCATTATCTTTGATGAACCTAATATTATACCATATATTGTGATTATATTCCCCAAAAATGAATCCTTTAATATACAAAATTCAAAATTTATAAATTTTTCATACAGTCCCAATTTCCTTGGTTATTTAGTATAATTCTCAAGTAATATTCCTAATCTTCCTCTCAGTTTGAATATTTAAGAATATCATCTATAAAGACTACCAAAAACCAATCAATGTAATGTCTTGTGAATCTACTCATCAAATACATGAAGATATCTATGGAATTTATAAGACGAAAATGAATCACTCTATATTAAGTGTGCATACCATGTATGGAATTCCATCATGGGTATATCCTCCTTTCTGACTGAAAATTTATGATATCCAAAATGAAGTATAGCCTTGAAAATGTATTGAGCTCTGTGAACTTGATCAAACATGCCATCAATATAGGGAAAATGATAATATTTTATGATCACAATCATGTTCATCTCCTAATAATCTTTGTAGAGTCACACAGATCCATTTATATTTTTCAAAAAATGTAATGGTTTTACCTAAGTTGACAAACATGTATAAATGAATCCTGTATAAAAGTTTTTTTAATATTTTTCTTCAATTATTTCAACTCAATCAGGGCCATTCTATAGGGTGTATTTGGAATTCGTGGGGAATCTTGTATGAGTTCTATTGAGAACTCATCTTACTATTTTTGTGCAAGGAAAATAATTTATTCTATAAAGATATCCAAATACCCCTAAACAATAGAAATATCATTAATGTTGAGCTTCTCCCCAACCATTTTAGATAAAAATCCCTTGTAAATGGAAATTAAGACCCACACACTAGATGTAATCTTTATCGAATGTTCATAAATATCATCACATTGATAGACAATGATAGGTTGGTTTGAAGTATCAAATGTAACATCCCTTCCTCAATAATTAATTTGGGATTTATTCAATTAAATCCAATCTGTTCATATGATGACATCAAATTAAACTAGGGGAATAATGGAAATATTTTGAAGAAACAAATCCCCTCAAATGTTATCCATAGAGGAATCAAAGACTTGAGTTTCAAGCAATGTACCATTTGAGGTTTTCACTTGTAATTCTAAATTTAATCATTTGGGTGGAATATTAGTACCATTAGAAATTATTTAGATACAAAAGAGTGGGTATATAGAGAGTAAAATATGACATTACTAGTTCTAGATCTATTGGTAAGTGTACCTTTTACCACATCATTATCCTACCCATTATCTGAAATAGTGACTGCGTGAGATTTTCCCTTTTCCCTTGGATTAATAAGTTGATGAAATTGATCATCACCATTAACCATGTTGTTTGGGAAATGCTAAGCATTTTACCCATTTACTTTGACTTGAATCACTAATGTGGGTGAGGTAAAACTTCTATAGAGTTCTCTCCATTATCATTATTTGCTAACTTCTTCCCACAACTTCAGCAATCATATTTCTACAGAACATCCCTTCTACACATAAAAAATTCATTATACCCATTAATACTATTTTCTACATGCTTCTTCACATACTTATAGTATAAAGGGAATCTCATCTTCTTCTCTTTATGGTTTTTATATTTTTCTTTTAACACTATTTTCCTTTTCATTTCTTAACCATGAGACTGATTTGAAACTTATACCTACATTTAATAATTGATTCGAAAAAATCACAGTCTCTTCATTTATACTAGAGTATCTCATTTATAAATCCCATGTAATACTTTTCTATAAGACATTGAAGAATATATCAATCTTAATTTCATGTTAGATTATAATTCTAGCAGCATACCTTGCATGTTTTGTAAAATTACTCTCATAGGTACCCCCAGATTCATCATCCCTTTTTTTAAATTGAGAAAATTCTCTATTTTTTTATGAACAACATGATGAACATACTTATTTAAGTATACATTTCTAAACTCATCACAATTCATAGATTCAATTTCATCTTTTTTCCTCGTATTCATGATTAGAGTCCACTACTAGTTCTCTTCACCGTCTAAATGATAAACATCAAAAATGAATTTTTCATGTTACAAAAATAGGATAATGGAAAATATCATTTCAATGGTACCAATCCATTATTGAAAAACTAGTGGATCAGAAGACCCACTAAAAATATGGATGTTCCTTGTAAAGGAATCAATATAACGTTGTAACCTCATTTGTTTGTTAAGAATCTCAACATGATTTCAAGTTTAAGAAAGATATGTAAGTACGTAAATGAGGTTTTTCATTCCATATCCAAAATTATTAGGATTCTCTAGAGAAAAATCATTTCATTTCCCATCATAACTAGAATTTTTGCGATTCCTTCATGTTCAACCCAATGAAAAAAACCTAAAAGCACGGTATAGTAACAATAATCACTGTGGGAAACCACATAATCTTAGAATCACATATAGGATGTTGAAATTATGACACCTTATTTAAACTATAATGACTTAGTTTTATCATAGTATATTCATAAAAACTTCAATTTAAATCCTTAATGATGGTTCATGAAGAGTTTTTGAATTCGAAAAGAATATCCCATGGGGGTGTAAAACCAGGTGTATAGCAAGGCCAATTTTCATGCACCCATTCATGATCAAGTCTAGATCAATGTAGTGTTTCCAAGGTTGTTACCCCAATATAATTTTTTTACTTATTCCATATCCACTTATAGTACCCGAACCTGGATGTAATTCTATGAACCCACTCTCTCCTTTACAAAAATTCTTATACATTTTCCTATACATTTCTTTATCAATAGAATTATCCTTAGAAATGTACTTAGGGTTCTCACTATGGTATTATTGTCACAGTTTCTAAAGGTTAAATAAACCTTCTCTCTAACACCAACTATATAAACCCCTATTATATCTAAAAATTTCATTACTTTTCTGTTAAATTTAATACATTACGCAAACAGATGCCAAAAGACATTTTTATTTTTGTGTCTTTAGAAACATGAAATTCTAAAAATGGGTACATAATTGATTTTTATTATCCCCCAATAGTTTCTCCATGACTATAGGGATTCTTATATACATCATTAATAATACATAGCTTCATAAACTAGGGAATGGAAACATGAAAATGGGTGATCTCAGATGCTTACTAAGGGTAAAAAAGGATATATGTAAGCATAATCATGAGCATAAGGGTATAAGAATATGATGATAACCTTATAAGTTCATAACATACATATCGAAGTTCATAATCAAGGTTTTTGGAATAAATATTTATAGTTCATAATACTTGACTCCAAAGTGAATCAATAGAATAAGCCATGAATGTATCTCATTAGAATAAAACATGGAATTGTGACATACATATAATAATATAAAAATGATTTATATAGTATTAAAGGTTTAATACCATAGTCATCTTAGTTTTCAAGGTTATCTCCCCAGACAATCTTATTGGTAGGAGTCCTTATCTAAACCATGTTCACTCCCTATTCCAGCCATGTCCATCTCATGACCTTTAAATTTTCAACTAATTCATTGGAGGGAAATATAATTAGAACCCATATCATAATGAAATCATACATACATGTTCCATAAGAACATAAACAACTATATCATAACCCATGAAATGAAATGGATCTCATAAACATTTCATCATATCATAACCTATGGTAAAGAGACCAGTTTCGTAATAATTTCATCAAAGAATAACCCAGGAAAAGATGTGGCTTTTATAAGTATATAACACATGAATGAAAAATGGATTTGATAAAAATATAACCCTTTAAATAGAAAAAGGTTTCATAGACATATAATACATGAAACAGAAATAGGTTTCATAAACATCATTCCATCAAAAAATAAACCACTCAGAAAAAGAATATGAATGTATCCCTTGGATCATAACCCCAATAAGTTATTTGTGACACCAAAGTATTTAAACTTAGATGGAAAACAATTTTGAGAAATATTTTAAAATAATTTCTCAAGGAAAATATTATTTCTTCTTTGGAAAAATGTTTTTTACAACATAAAACATTTTCAAAATACTTTTCATTGAAAATAACATTAAAAACATATAAAGAAAGATTAAAAATAATTAGAAAATATTTTTCCTTGAATATAACCTTGAAAACTTATAAACTAATATTTTAAAATCCTATGAAATTTATAAAATCCTTCTCATTAATAGTGTAATTAATAGGTAATTGACAAACATTTTGAAACCATTTTTGGAAAATTTTGTTTTGAAAGAACCCATATTTCTTAACGAAGATAGAAATAAGGACAAATTTTATCAAAAAAATGTTTCTCAAAAATATTCTGTATCGATGAATGGAAAAATAGTACTAATAAATAGAGATATAATGAATAACCAGATGATGAAATTACAGCAATAAAATCATAGCACTTTGGTAACCTTGAATCAAATTTCAAATTTAATAATAAAATTATATGAATATTAAAATACAATTTAAATATGGATATTAATTATATTACATGTTATAGGGGTGTATATACACCTCATAAAAGGATATTGGTGCATAAAAAACATGTGCCTCAAAGAAGGAAAATTGAGACAAAATGACTTTACCGGTATGGTAGCTTTTGAACAGTAAAACCCCATTAAATAGAGATAATAAAATGGATACGTAAATATCCATAAATATATGGATAATAATCATAGATAAAATTCATGCCATATATATAAACCTCAAAAAATAAATGAGTGGTGAATAGGTCATAAGTCTCATAGAAATAAATGTGACACTAGAAATCCCCATACTTCTTGAGTAACGTTTCGATCATTAGATATGTGAAACAAAAAAAATCAATTGAAAATTTTGGTGTCATAAAATAAAATAAATTTATGATATAAGATGTCATGGGAAATTATATACAACATAAAACAAGAATATGTTGTGAATAGAGCATAAATATCGCACAGAAATAAATGATAGACAAGAAAACCCATACATTATGTTTCGAATCTCATCGTAATCTTAAAAAACTCTTATATAATAAATATATGTTTATTATACATATATTACAAAACATTATTAATATATAAAAGACCATATGTGATTTTATTATGACTTTCTATTACCCAATTGTTAACAATTCCATGTTAAATTTAAGATTCGGGTGATAACTATTTTGTTTTTCACATATGTTTTGATTTGTTGTATTTTTGTCCTATTAATTATATCATGATTTAATAAAATATATAATTATAAAAATAAATAAATATAAAATATATTCAGTATAAATTTATTTATAGTAATATATAAAATACTATAATAAAAAATGAAGTATATCGTTCTTGGAGATGGTAGGTCGTTCATACGCATGAACGTTGTTTCTATTTTTTTCATATTGAAGGAAACAAAAGTAAATGATATATATATATATATATATTATAATTATATTATAATTTTAATTTCATGTATAACATATATTTTTATTATACTGGTCTATAATCATTCCATGTAATGCATGAACTAATCGCATCGCTTTGATGTGGCAGTAGTCATCAAATCCACAAACGAAGTTATCGTATTCCCAATAAAATTGAAATTAAAAAGTTATGTGTTATATAATAATTAAAAAAGATTTAATTAATAATTAATATTATATATATAATATAAAAATAGCACTTCCATCGTTATTTTCAATCGTGAACGGTGTTAATGGAAGAATGAATGACATCAGTTTACGAGTTTGTTGTCTTCCATACTCACGAATGACGATTGTGTATCCCATTAGTTGGAAATGTGTGTGTGTAGAGTGAACCCATAAAATTAAAAAATATGAGTATATATAGGATTCTATGGGTAATATATAATCATGTAATAACAAAAATTTAGGGGGATGATAAAGAAATAAGACAAAAGTGCTAATTAAAGGATGTTACCACTTATTTTGGTAACTCATTTTGGTTTTTACCAAAGGTATTCCTTGGATGGATTTCATCACAGAGTGAGGAATATAAGATAAAGTTAGAAATGTTTTTAGTACATTTGGATAGGATTTGGATGACCCAACTCTATTGAGAGTTGTGAAGAAGTGAGGGGGTTATTGACCTTTTATAAGTGGAGGGAGAGGGAACACTTCTATTGTTTTGAAAAGAATTGTGTCATCCCAAGGTTTTTACATAACAAGAGGCTTGCATGAAACAAAAAGTTATATCTATGAAGGTTTAAGGAAGTAATATGGACATAAAATGGTTTTTTGGATAGGTATTGGGCCATTGTTTTACATTATGTTTAAATTTTAACCACTATGTAATCTTGTTCTCACCTTAATCCCTGTAATATATTTTAGTTAATTTCACTAATATTTTTTTATCAAAATATATATTGACCATATTATAAATTAGCATTATTCTAAATATTGAATATTTATTTCAAAATTATAAGCACAGAAATTTTATAAATTAATTTAATATTAATCTCGTAGGAGGGATGAGACAGAAGATTTTTAAAGTGAAAAATTTCAAATGTTTGAAATGTTTTAATATCAAATTTCCAGGTGGGATTTTTTCAAATGATTCTAATTTTTGTAATTGAATTATAATTTATCAAATTATTCTTTTAAACCTAATTAAAATATAAATTTAATATATTAATAAATTAGATGAAAAAAGCAGTTTTCAATTAAAATTCATTATTTTCACTATTCATCCAAAAATTAAATATTTCTGAAAAATCCCAAAAACTCAGCATTATCAAAATTTAACATTATATAATCAAAAATGAAGATTATTTTATAAATTTAGATTTATAAAATTTTATAAAATTTGTTTTATTATTGTTCACAAAGGGACGTAAAAATAAGTACTTTTGAGAAAATAATATTTTGGAAAAAAATATAGCCTTTACCTAAAATTATATATTTCATTGTCAATAAGTTTTTAATATGAAACCCTTTTAAATAATATTTAATTTTCTTTATTATTCATATTTATATTTTTAAAAAACTATGTAATAACAATATTTTTTAAATAATTATAATAAAATAACACAATTTTGTAGAAACTCAATTTTGCGTATTACCCAAGATAAGTCGATGTTTTGTGTAGCGCAAACATAATGTATTGTAGTGTACAAGGACTGTTTAACATGGTATAGTGTAAAATAGAATACTTTAGTGAAATTCAATTTATTCAAAAAAAAAGGGTCATAAAAACATAGTGTTTTACAATTAGACTCATTAAAGGGGGAAATTTCCCTTCCCCTTAGGTTTTTAATGGGTGAATCCCCCTTTCCCAACTTATTTTGTTGCACGTGGCTGGGAGGGTACCTTCCCCTTAATACCTTGTTCAAGATACTTCATGTGGGTGTTTTTCTAGTTGTTTCATGATTATTTGAGGAATGGAAATTATTCTATTGGTGTATACTCATATTTCTCTCCCTTCATTTATAATTTTGAGTTACTTGAATTATTATTTCATTAGAGACACCATTATGTAATTGAGGAATCACCTGATTAAGAAAGTTAATTCATGAATAATACGATGAGGGAATCCATAGAATGTATCTACACCAGGTTTATTGCTGACCGATCATGGTCTGTAATCATTATATATATATATATATATATATATATATATTATTTCGTTTTTTAGTACAAATTAAATTTGATTGGTAATATTTTGGCTATGGTTTTTGATAATTATACTCGTCATAGGTCTGGGGAGGTGAGACTGACCCTCGGTATGTCAATGGATATGGTTCAAGTGTGACATGAAGATGTTGTTTCACTGTGATAAATATGAAAACTTTTATTTGAATTAATTAATTAATTAGAATGTTTATAATTAATAAATTATTTTTTATATGAGTTAGGTGCTCGAGTTATTGATATAAGATCTATCAATAATAGGATTGGCTAGATGAACCTTTGAAGCTGTAGTTATCCTTTGGGAAATAAATCAGAAATCTCTTAAAGTGGTTGGTGTTCCATTTATTTTCCCAATGTAATTTATGTTTGGATTTGATATATGGTGTTTGTGTTCATGTCTCCTAGAGAATCAACAAAATTACTTTAATTATTTAATTTAAATGGTATTCCTTGATTTGAATGCAGAAAGTGTCAAGGCCCTGATGGACCTTGGTACATGATTGCTAACCTCATCCATCGATGTATGGGTCCCAGATTAGAAACATGATTAACTGAGGTGGATAGACTATAAGTTCTCATTGTGACAATCTCTGTTTAGAAATGTAATTTATTTTCAATTAATTTATCTTTTCATTAGGGTTTTTGACTTATGGTTTGCTATTGGGTGAAAATATAAGTTTTTGAAGTGTTTTTGGGAGGATAGGGGATAACTTGCATCATTAATACTAACCATGTGGTGCTCTTTTGTTTGGAAATTTCATCATGATAAATCCATTTTGTATGGTTTTCTTAGGTATTTTTAAACCATACAGATCTACCCAAAGGCTATGTGGGGTTTAGGGTGTATCAGGGGTGATGTACACAATTTTTATAAACTGTCTGGAACCCAGGAGTAGCTGTGCAGGTGGGGAATGGCCTACATAGTGGTGAACCCTAGGTTAGCACACGGTTTGGAAAATAATGAAACTAAACTATGTATATTTTACATGTTTTTAAGAATCAGAAATTCCTTATTTTACCCCTCTATGGATTTAAGAGTTATTTACGCCCATTTAACTCCACCCACATCAGCTGACCCTTGGGAGTAAGGGTGGAGCTACACCTCCTTCCTCCCCTTGATCTATTCTATATCTTTGGAATTTTCTAGTTGCGTTTGATGTATTTATTCCACTCTTTACCACTTTCTTTCATTCCCTATTTATTTTCACTTGGTTTTGGCTTCCCTATTGAAGCATAAATCCATAATTAATGATGTTAGGGTTTCAAGTAGATCTAATGATTGGATTTTAAGATTTCTAGGGTTTTGTAAACACCGTTTCCATGCTTGTGTGTGTAGTCACCATTAAAGGTTACACGTTTAGAATATTTCTGACTTGATTCTCGTCTCATTGAGGTAGCTATTTTTGTTCAATTTTTCCCTTTTGTAATTCAATGTATTATTTTTATTTCTAAATTCCTTTTTTAAGAAACTATGAATATATGTGATATCTTCATATAGATTTGATACCATTTCGTTGTGTTTTGAGTTTGGAAAAAATTTGTTACTTTGTAAATTCCATGTTTTCTTATTTTAAATGTAAATTTTTTGTGATATGTTTTTTTAAATTACACATGAATTTTGAAATGGTTTTAAATGAAATTTAAGGACTTTGAAATCGGGTTGGGATTTCAATAAGTTGAAATAATGTTTAAAATGGAATTTTGGTTTTGAAGTGAGGTGTTGACCTCAAAATGATTTATACCAGGGTTCTTTAATGAATTTAAAAATGTGATACAAAATGTTTGTTTGATTTAACCCTTTTGAAAAATTGTATGGTGAATTTTTTAAAATAGTTTTTATAGTAATGGTTTTCTTAGATCCTATATTTGGATTTTAAAGAATAAGACCCATGTTGAAGGTGTATTTGACGTATTTTTAAATGGATTGGGTTGTTTTCATCATTTTGTATGAAAACAATTTAATAGAAAATTATGAAAATTGTAAGGTATTGTAATCCCAAGCCATATTTTTTAGTTAAAACATTGATATTCACTTTGGTTTTTAAATGTTGGTTGTGAGAGACACCCCATGATTACCCCGGAGTTTTTTACCCCTTGTGTGGGTTCTTTATCTCTATGAGATGCTTATTATTCCACATGTGTGGAAACACTCTCGTCATTCTGTGGGTGCATTTTATTTATCTGGTTTTTCATTTTTGGGTGTTAGGAGAGAGGGTAGTTATGGTTATTCCATGTTTGTTAGACATGGCTCATTTGTCCCTACGCCTCACTTCCTCTATTATTCATAGAAAACCTAGTAATAAGTGGAATATAAAATTTTTTCTTCTAGTTTTTTCACATGACTCTTGTTTCCTAATATTAATTTGTGTAACCAAGGGTTAGGTTAGGGTTTTTCCTCACATTGAGGCATGTGTTGGATAGTTAGATTACTTTTGGTTTGGAAATCAACAATGTCTAGAAGCTGATTATTGAGTTGTATAATGTTATAAGGTTAAGATATTTATATGTTTTGATTCCTAGGGTTGTTCCCATGACACACTTGATTTTTATGTTGGTTATTTTTTGAGGGAAATTTTATCTAGTATTTGGTTGTATCATTTTTTATTCTTTCATATGTATGTAACCTTATTTTTCATATATTTGATATGTTCCTTTTGGTGCATGGTTCCTTATTTATTTTTCTTGAACCTTGTGAGTTTTTTGGGATGTTTCATTTGAAAAAAGAGTTTCAAATATACGTTTTAAAATATATATTAAATTTAAATACTCTTCTATGGGTTCTTTATAGTGTTTTTAAAGTAGGTGGTTTTGGTTTTGAGATGTCTTCAGGCTATATGATGATTTATGGTGACGCTTATCATTTTAATAAAAAATGGGTTTTTTAGAAATACTAATGGTGTGTGTGTTTTTTGAATCTATTTTTAGGGTGGCCCTGTTTTCATAATGTTTTTTTTTTGTTTTTGAAAAGATATTGAATTTCTTAGAAAGTGGATGATGTAATTATTATTTTTTTCATAAGTCATATGTGAAATGTTTATATTATAGTTTATTTTCAAACTAACATTATTGAATATCCTTATGAAACATATTTCATAGATTTAGTGGGTTTTGGTCAGCTTATATACTATTATCTAATTCCAATTCACTTTAGGTTCTAGATTCCATGTTGGTCTCATTTTTTATCATCATTTCTTGCATGGGGTGATTTGAGGGTGGTGAAAAAATAGATTTTTCAGGGAAATGTTTCTTGCCCAAATCAAGTTGGTCTATTTTATTTATTTTTGGTAGTTTTTGTATCATTTAAACCTAGTTGTATTTATCTAATTATTGATTCTATTTATGTATATAAAAATGGGTTGTATCATCCTATTTGGTTTTGGTCTATTCAGATGATTATTTTTTGGATCTTGAATTTATTAATTCTAATACTATTTATCTCTATTTTGCGTAAAATCATTCTAAAATGGATTAATATGATTCCCAATCATTATTTTACAGCTTATAGGGATTAGGAACTCAATTTAGGAATTTTAGAGAATCGAGTATAGTATTAGGTTAGGTGGAAGCCCTGGCCTGTTCAGTATAAAATTGAAGCCTGGGAATTTGGGTTTCTTATTAGTGGCGGCTAAGCTCTCTGTATAACACTCTTTATTTCGGGATGTCCTGGAAGAATTTATATTTATATTTTTAAAGATTTATGGGTAAGGGTGGAAAAATCCTAGCTGTCTCTTGCTCATCCTGAGCCTCAAGCATCAAGGGGAATTTGTTTTTCAAAATGGGGATTTGAGTTTTTCTATAGATTATTTTGATGTTAATATATTGTTTGATCCAATTTTAGTATATGAATAATGTTGGGGTTCAATATTTAGTTTTAGGGTGTAATGGTTGGAAGAATTTTTTTGTGTGGTTAACACGAATTCCTTGGGAAACTATATAGTTCTTGTGTGTCTGAGTCTTCCTCCTTAGTAGCGTGTGATGCTTGGTTGGAAAATGGTTTCCTAACCAATGTGGTGAAATCATGGAAAAAATGTTTATTCCCTAGTCATCTTGTATGATTCTTCTCAATTTTTTATTTCTCCAAATGTGGTTTTCACTTATTGGATGTGTATTGAGGAGCGTTTTGATTCCCCTGTGGGGTGTAGTTCAAGTGAAAAAAAATTTATCAATGTGTTGTGCCAGGGATTCACTTGGTTTTAAAACCTTTTTTTGACAAATATACTAGGTTTCTGTGAAATAATAATTTTTAAACTTTATTATTTGAAATGTTTTAAAAAAAATTCCCCCCAAGGATTTTTTTTTGAAAAAAAAATGAAATGGGTTTTGAGGAAGATTCGTCAAACACATTGTTTTAAAAATGAATTGGATTTTGGAAAGGGGAATTTTGTGATTTTCCTTATGGAAGAAATGTGTGTGAATTCCACTAAGGTTTTTTTGTTTTTAAACTCAGTTTTGTTGGTTTTCAACTGTACTCCACGGTGGAGTATCATTTCAAAATTCATTGGTGAAAATGGTGGTTTTAAAAGGAAATTTGTTTTGGGAAAACTGATGTGTGCCCTGTTTGAGGTATTTTTTGGCATTTATTCCTTCCTTTTGGGTGTAATAATTTGGTTTTGATTTAATTCATGAACTTATTATGTTCATGTATTGTGTTTTTATTGTTTCTCCTGAGGATAGTTGAAAAGGTTTCTCTAGTTTTGGTGCCTACTGAGACTCTAATTGGAGTGAGGTATGTGGAACATTCCACTGAGTTAGACCCCATTTTAGACTTCTTAAATCAGTATCCGTTTTTTGTAAGTGGTGATCAATGGTTAATGGATGTGTTTAGGTGGATGGAAAGAATTCAAGTGATCCTATATTCTCTCTAATCTCCTAAATATTTACGAGAGAGAACTTTAGAGAGCTTTCATATCATTTTTAGATGAGTTGGGTTAGAATTAAAGGTGCATCCCCTATTATGGGAATTTATGTTGAGGTAGATTTTTAGGATTTCATTTTTTCCAATGGTTATTTCTCAAGGATATGAATATGTGGAATTTTATTAATCACATTATACTTTGTTAGGGTCACTGATCTATAGAGTAGTGCATCCATCGCTTTTTGATTTTTAATCTTCTCTTCAAATATTTTTATTAATTATTTTGAGAATTATCATTTGTTCATAGGTATTCTTAAACCATGTTTTAGTCTGGATTAACCCACTTAATGTTTAAAGTCTTATTTGGTGTTTTTCAATGAGGTATTATGAATGGAAGTTAACGACTCCAGTCATCTTGGGGTGGGTGATTCCTCAGTTTCATCTAACATGCAACAAAAGTGTGGTGTGTATAAGGCTAGCCTGTGGATTGGGTAGTAGGAGTATAATAATACTGAGTTCAGGGAAAGGTTCATTTCTCATAGTTAGATGATATATCTTGTGTTCTTATAATGTGGGTATCTTGGGACAACTAATCCCTCGTGTCTTAAGAATTTTATATTTTTCCGATATTGTGTCTATTTAGGATATCTTTACCTGTTTTTAAGATCAGTTTTTGGATGTTTTCTTGGGTTTGATCTTCTATTTATAAGTTTCTTTTATTTTGGGGACCATTCCTTTAGGGTTGTAATTTTGTTTTTGGGATCTTAGGATTCTATTTTTGAATATAATTTATGGTTTCATTTGAGAATGATTCATGTGGAATTTCCATTATGTCATTGATTGAGTTACTTATTTATTTTGTGGGATGATTTACCCCTCTCCAATCATCTTGGGTGTTTCTTTTGTGGAATGATGTGGGTGCCAGGTTTTGAGAATTGTTTTTGGGTGAGCTATCACTTAGATTTAGGGTTTCACAAACTCTTTTATTGATATTTTGAGGTGATTGTTGTTTGGAAAATAGAAAGACCTTGAGTACATGACTAGGTATCCATGGTGTGTGTTTTACAAGTTTATTTTGATATAATAGATGATTTATATTAGTTTTCATTTAGATATAACTTATGAGGGTGATCTGTGTCTTAAACCTAGGTTATTCATGTTTATCATGACCTGAGGTGGAATTACATGTTCTATGATTGAGGATACTTGTGTTTTTTCTTCCTTTTATTGATCTTAGAAATGATTTTGGTTGACAGTGAGTTTCTCTCATGGTTTCTTGATTTTTCAACAATGCATATCTTTATAGATCTCTTTTGTTACACTATATTAGAGGAACTCTAAATGGTGGGGTGACAATTTTAGAAAAGTTATACATAGTGGGGATACTATGTTAGGTCTCCCATTCTTCATAGGACTCTTTGATTGAGGTGATTATTTAGGTTTTGAGTGGATATGTTTGGAAACCTATGTTTAACGGGTTTGATCAGTTTTAGGATTTTATTTCTTTTTTAAGGTTCAGTCATTGGGGCTTCTTCTTTCGGGTTTGGTCATCATTGGATCCCTTATCTTTCTTTCATTTTCTTTTTGAACATTGATTTTTTGGGGATAGGAAGTGGCATTGATGGGAGTTTGTGACCCCCCTGCAATGTAAGGATGTTTTTTATTTATTATTATATGTTCGTTTATTGTTTTTTTGTGCTTTGGTTGGTTGGAGTCCAACAAGTAATGTTTTTTAAGGTTTTTTTACAAGACGGGTGGATAACCTACTTGGTTAGTACTAACTGTACGGTTGGGTCTTCCATTTTGGAAGAGATATTTTTCAGGGATTTTGTGTAATTTATACAGTTGTGCAGAGCTCGACAGAGGTTATAAAAGGCTGAGGGTGTGTCAAGGGGAGGTGCACAGTTCCCCCAAACTATGCAATACCCAAAGGTAGCCATGAAGGTGGTCATTGTCCAAGGTAGTGATAAGAACATGTTTGGTGCATGTTTGGGACAATTTTGTGGAAAAACCATATAGACAATCCATGTGTTTAAAAATTTAATATTTATCATTTTACCCCTTATAATTTAAAGTGTTTTCACCCCTATTTCTCTCCACCCATGTCATTTGGCCCATATGAGAATTAGAGGAGAACCGCATCCTTCTTTCTCTTGATCCTTTTCCTATATTTTGGATTTTCTAAGTTGATTTGATGTATTTCATCCGCTCTTTCTCTCTTCTTCCTTTCCCACATCTTATCTTGGTTTTGGAACCCCCCATGAACCCTAGATCCCTAGTGGATGATTTTATAATTCTTGGTGGATCAAATTTTGGTGTTTTTGTTTCTACAATTCATAGGAACCATTCCTATCATCATGAGTGTGTTATCCAAAAATGGTGACAAGTTATAAAGATATTTATTTTGATTATCATCTATTTTTTGTTAGTGTTTCAATGAAATCACATAATTTTTTAATTGAAAGTTTGATTGTTATTTATAAATTACTTTTTTAGAAAAGTATGAATATATATAGTATCTACGTAGTGATATGAAACTGTTTCTCTGTGTTTTGATCTTGGTATCAAGTGGTTTCTTTTTAAATTCCATTTTTGAATGCTTCAAATGGAATGTTTTTTTGTGATATGATTTTTTTGAAATTCCATGTGGATATTCAGGATGTTTAAAGTGTAGTTGCTGGATTTTTAATAGGTTTTTTGTTTTTAATAATTTAAAACTATGTTAAAAATGGAATTTGGTTTTTATGTGTGGTATAGATCTCTAAATGATTTATAAAGTGGTTATTTAATTGATTTCATAAGGTTATTTGAAATGTGTGTGTGATTTACCAATTTTGAAAAATTCCATTTTGGATCATTTAAAATAGTTTTGTGGAAAATGGTTGGCCTTGGGACTTGTTTTTAATTTCAAATGAGAAGACCCATAATGATCATGGCTATGAAATTTTTTTAATGGTTTCTTTATTTCCATCATTTTATATGAAATCACATGATTGGAACTTTATTAAAATCGATTGGGATTTGAATCATGATCCATGTTCTGGTGTTAAAGGTGCATTTGGCACTTTTGTTTTTAAAAGGTGTTTGTGAGGGAAAACCATTAATTGCCACTTTTTTAACACTTGGTTGGGTTCTTTATCTTAATGAAATTATTATTTATCCCCTTATAAAGGAATTTTATTATTATACCATGGGTTAATTTTATTTTTTAGGATGTTAAATGTTGGGTGTTATGTGAGATGGGAGTTGGAGATATACATTTTGTATTAGAATTGACTCATTTGTCAATATTCCTGACTTCCTCTATTATTCATGGGAAAATGAGTATAAAGTGGATGATCTAATTCATTCCTCTAGCTATATTTCATTCTAATAGTTCACACCATTCATGAAAAGAAAAAAGGTCTAATTGGGTTATTTTCATCAAAATGAGGCATGTGCGAGATAATTGGATGACTTGTGGTTTGAACTTCAGTACAGGCTGGTAGCTAGTTCATGATTGTAATAATCTTATATGATTAGACTACTAACATTTTAGGAATTACATGGTAGAGCCCATGATCAATTCAAATTATTGTTTGGTTATTTATTGTGGGGATTTTTATCTAGTTTTGGTTGTATAATTTACCCTTCTCTCATTATTATGGAAGCCTCTTTTTCATGAACTTAATTACTTCCATGTGATGCATGGTTACTTCTTTATTGTTCTTGAACAGTGTGGGTGTGTTGGTTTTTTTCCTTTGGAGAATGATTTTCTAAAATATGTCACAGAACATGATTTGATTTTAATGACCCTTATTTCAGATCATTAAAGTGTTCAAAATGCGAGTTTTTTTATTTTAGGTGTATTCGTTCTGTAAAATTATTTAAGTTGAACAATTGTATTTAAATAAAAAAATTGGTTTTTTTGGGAAATGATAATGGTTTGTGTAGTTTTAAAATGACTTTTTCAGGTGGATTTGTTTTCGATTATGGAGAACAAGGTAATTTCATGTAAAGCAGACAATGGATTTGTTTTGGTTTTCCATAAATTATATGTGAAAATAATATTTTCTTGTTTATTATAAAACTGTTATCGATGATTTGTATTATGAAATATATTTTATATATTTGGAAGGTTCTGGAATCCTATTGAGATTTTACCTCGAACATATTCATTTTCGTTTCTAGGTTACTGGTTTGAATCAAGTTTGATTGTTATGGCCGACTTGGGGTAATTTATGTGGTGATGAGAAACCGTAGGTTGTACATAGTTGGTTTAGGATCAGTTGGAGTTGGTTTTTTATTCTATTTTTTGTTGGTTTTATTTCAGTTCCTCTCCTATATATCTATCTTTTTCTGGATATCATTTATGTATATATAAATGGGAAGAATCTTCCTAGTTTTATATCACCTATTTTCATCTTTATTTATTTTTCCTTTAGTATTCATTACATCCATTATCGCTTAAATTTGTTTTGGGAGAAATAATCCCCAAAGGGATTCCTTTGATTCCCAGGAACTAGTTTCCAGCCCATGGGGATTGGAAATTCACTTCAGGACATGTGACAAATCAGGTCTAATGATGGGTTTTGTGCCATCCCAGGCTTGTTCATTGCACCGGTGAAAGGTTGGGTGAGATGAAAAACCTAGTGACATCCTAATGATTGATATGGTAATCTCTCATTAAATTTAATAACATATATGTGATGAACCTTGTATAGATACCAAATCCATTATACCAAGACGAAGGAGAGGGATGTAGTGTCCCCCCAAGTAATAACTGATGACCTAAAACCCAGATCAATACCAAGGACACATGTGAGGGTTCTTCTACTGTGTTATGATATCTGGGACCCCACTAGGTTCCTTGATGAGTAAATAAACTTAAGAGGGTATATATGTATAGGGTAGATATTTTAGCAGGTGTCACCTTAGAACCCATACTAAACTTGTAATCAAGAAGTGTTATGTAATTTGATTGATGGTTTTACGAATTCATCAAACCGATGTATTTATTTTTATTCTTTAATTTATTTAGTTTGGATGCAGAAGATGATGATGAAACATACTTTATTGGACTCAACTGATTATCATGATGTCATGTGATGGTATGATAAATTCTTAGTGGTTCATCCTAGGATATGGCCTTGGTCCTTATATGGTACCAACATGAGACATCTTACACCATGATATCACCATGGATTCCTATTGCCACATGGGATCTGGATATTTATCCATGTGATGAATTCTTGGGATGCCAATATATAACCATGGGTATATATGGGATTCCCTAAATTAAATTTGGAGATAGGATTCCTAGCCTGTATAGGATGTATCCATGTAGGATAAGGGAACTATTTCCATGTGATTTTTTTAGGATGAGATTCCTAGGTTAGCCCTAGGGTATGTATAGTCGAACCAGTTGATTTTTTTTTTGAAATTAAGGGAGGATAATATTAATGATGAATATCAGCAGCAGTACATAAGTATATCCAAGAAGGGAAGTTGTCCATCCATAGCTGGTTGACATCGAAGGGGCCTGAGGCTTCCATCTTATGGGCCGCATTATTTCCTTCCCTTTTGGTAAAGGAGAAGGTGCATCAAGAGAAGCTTTGGCATAGTGAGCGGATTCTCCTGACGATGAATCCAAAGGCCTGAAGTCCGGGGTCATTGTGGTTAATGGCATTGATAACAGAAAGGCAGTCTGACTCGATGTTGATATCAGCCCATCCACATTCCACAGCAAGCATCATCCCTGCAAGAATGGTATAGGCCTCAGCAACTACAGGTTCCCAGAAGGCATGATGTGGTTCATATTTTACTGCAATGATCTGCCACAGATGATTTTGAACCAGGAGGCCGAGAGTAACAGTCCCATCCTTGGGGAGAGAAGCATCCACGTTGAGATTAAGACTACCTTCCTTAGGGTGGGGGTCCAATGAGGGGGACATGAGGGTGTAATGCTTGGAAAAAGGTGTCCATTGTGGTCCTTCTAGCCCTCAATCCATGAAGTGGATCATTCAATTCAAAACTCGGGGGGCTGATGGACATGGTGGAAAACTAAATCGTTGCGCTGAACCCAAATGATCCAGGACAGGGTGCAACAAGCACCTGTATTAGCCCATGAAGGAGAGGAACACCATGGCATCAAAAGATCAGGGAGGTCAGAGGAAATGTCCGGTGAAGCATCCAAAGTCGATCCCCATTTATTCCAAATTTCCTTGGCTCCTGGGCAGTGCATGATGGCGTGCCAAGGAGTTTCAGGAATATTCGGGAAGAAAGGGCATGAATCAGCACTGGCCATATGTCAGTAAACAAGGAGGATCATGGTAGGGAGGGTTCCCGTGAACACCTACCACCAAAATTGGCGTATTTTAGGGGGGGCGTTGAGCTTCCAAAGCACTTTCCATGGTCCCTCATCACGGTCGCGAGAGTGATTACCAAGAGGCAGTCTATACCTACATCTCACCGTGTACTCGCCTAAAGAATCATTAGTCTAAAAAAGATGGTTGTGGCCCGCATCAGGGACCCAGGGGATGTTAATAATAATTATTTGGTCTCTTTCATTAAATCATTCCTAGATCTTTTCCACACACTATCCTGGGCCCTGGTCTGAAAAGAGGCAGTTGACAGTGGCGTCTTTAAGACCTGGTTGGGTGGGGATATGGCCCGCATACCATCCTTATCTAAAAGCCAGAGATTGGTCTAGATGTCGACATAATATCCATTTCCAATCCTCCAGCCCATTCCTTTTTCCAGGAGAGTTTGGGCCCCCCAAAAACTTCTCCAGAGGAAGATAGGGCGGGGACCAAGAGAGGAACCACAGAAGTCTGTGTGGGGAAAGTATTTGGAACAGATTATTCATGCACATAAAGATGATGGACGGTTAAGAAGGCGCCATCCTTGCTTGGCCAACAGAGCATCATTGAACAGAAAAATATTCAGGAATCCCATCCCTCCCTCCGACTTGGGCTTGTAGAGCTTCTCCCAGGACAACAAGTGGGGTCGATTTCTTCCATCATTTTCCCCCACCAGAAGTTGGCAGTATGTGAATGTATCAGTTTCACAATAGCCGCCAGGAGCTTAATCATCGATATAATGTAGCTGGGGATTGACTGAATGACATCTTTAATGAGGGTTCCCTTGCCAGCTTTTGAGATGCTTTTTGGGGTCCAGCCTTGAATTGTTTTGTCAATCATGTCCACCATAGCTGCAAAGATTTATTTTTTGGACCAGCCAATCACCATAGGGAGTCCGAGATACTTCTGGTGTTTATCAACCAAATGGATACCTGCAGATGCACAAAGCTCACCTCTCTTGGCAGGAGGCACCCCTGCACTGAAGGAGATTTCCGATTTGTCGTGATTAATAGACTGTCCAGACGCCCGCTCATATTGCTGGATTGCTTGGATGATCACCTGACATTTATTAACAGTGGCTCTAGATAAAAGGAGTCAATCATCCACGAAGAAGAGATGTGACACTTGTGGGCTCTCACGGTAGACCTTTTCACCATGAATAGACTGAGAGGATGCAGCCCTAGAAATAAGGTTAGAGAAAACATCCGCCACCAAAATGAAGAGAAAAGGGGAGAGAGGATCTCCCTGGAACATTCCAAGAGTTGGGGTGAATCTTCTGGTTAGCTCCCCATTGACCTTGATTCTGAAAGATATGGTTGAGATGCAGTGCATGACAATTTCTGTCCATTTAGTGTAGAAGCCCATTCTCAGCATCATAGATCTAAGGAACTGCCGATCCACTTTATCATAGGTTTTGGTCATATCATGTTTCAAGGACATGGTTCCTCTTTTCACAGTAGAGTGTGTTTTCATAGAGTGGAACACTTCATGGGCCACAATTTCATTATCAGTAATCAGCCTCTTGGCCACGAAGGCACTCTGGTTTTTGGTAATAATATCCGGAAGACAAGGACGCAGCCGATTGACAAGGATTTTTGAGAAGATCTTATAAGAGACCTTGTATAGACTAATAAGTTTAAAATCAGGGATCGCCTGGGGTTTTTTGAATTTTGGGATGGGGATGAGGATCGTTTCGTTGATGGCAGAAATTCTTGTATTCCCTGCCCAGATGTTTTTTATCATTTTTCAGATGTCAGGACCGATAATGTTCCAGTATTGTTTAAAAAATAGGGCGTGAAAACCATCCAGTCCCGGGGCCTTAGTGGGGTGGACATGTTTCAAATCCCAGTGTATCTCATCATTCATCACATCTTTTGTGAGCTGCCGGTTGATCTTATCAGTGATCACGGGTCTGATGCATTCTTCCCCCTTAGCAGACATGAAAGGAGTCCATGTGGAGAAGAGGTTCTGGAAATAGCCTACCAAAGATTTGTGAATGCTGCAAGTGTCAGAAACTTTGCTTCCATCAGGTTTTGAAAGGCTCCTGATAGAGTTTTTTCAGCACCTAGATGACGATTTCAGGTGGAAATATCTTGTATTAGTGTCACCCTCTTTAATATGGATGTCACGCGCTTGCATAGCCCAAAATATTTCCTTAACTCAAAGGGCCCCATCCAGCTATCTTTGATTGGCACCAATCCTAGAGATGTTTCCATTGGATGGGGGTTTCCCGATCAAGTTGTGAAACTTCTTTTCAAGACCATCACAATGCCTATCTGGTTGGTGGAATTTCATGTTGCTCCAATATCTCAGACCAGAAGCAACCTGTTGGATATTGAGGCCAACATCTTCCTGGGAACTCTTCCAACTTGATCGGACCACCTCTTCGCATTCCTGGTCTTTTTCCCAGAAGCTCTCATACCTGAAGTTTCTGCTGAGTTGTCGATTTCGTTCACCTTGAAAACATTCAATGAGAATTGGGCAGTGATCCGAACAGTTAAGATCCATGTGGCCAACATGAAACATGTTGAACAGATTGATCCAATCAGTATAACCCAGAAATCTATCAAGATGCTCAGCGATGTGAGTACCTTCAGTATTTCTGTGGAACCATGTAAACGGGTTACCTGTGGACCTCAGATCAACCATGTTCGCCTTAGTGACCGTGTCTTTGAAGTTAGACATAGAGGCTGAGTGTCGAAAACTTCTTCCTCTCTTTTCCTTGTGGAACATGATCTCATTGAAATCACCTTCGAAAAGAATAGGAAATGGTAAATCATGTCACATCTTGTAGAGAAGGTCCCATGACTTCCCCTTATCAGAATGGGATGGCCAGCCATAGAATCCCACAAAAGGTCTAGGGTGGGTGCAAGTTCGTTTGAATAGTCATAGTCACATGGTGCATGGAGAAAGACAAAATTTTAATGTCAATATTGTCCTTCTAGAGGAGACAGAGGCCCCCAGAATGGCCTTGTCTGGGCACCAGAAACCAGCCTTGGAATCCACACTTTAGAGCAATACCATTGGTGTCCTTGTTTTCCAGTATGTTTTCGGACAGGAAAAGCATATCAGGGCGACTTTGAGCGCAATTGCGATGAAGCATGCGAACCGTTCATGGGTTTCCAAGCCCACAACAGTTCCATCATAACACAATCATTGCTCTAGGCAGGGTGGGTATCACCTGGCACCACCTTTGGTTCCCCCTAACTTATTTCGTCACTTGTCATTTTCCCTCTTTTGATGGGATTCCTCCTCGATTGGCATGTTTCATTTTGTCGTTTCCTGGCCCCAGGGTTAGGGTCTTCCGTGTGACCATCGCTTCCTCCACGTTTCACCCTTTTCCACGTGCGATGGGTGGTTGGGCCCGGCATTGGAGTTCTCGTCATTCTATGGGCCTCTATTGGTGTTTTATCAATTACGGACGATTGTGGATCTGGATCCGGATCTGGTGGCTCAAAGTGCATCTGCATTGGCGTTGAGAATTGCCTTGGTGGTTCATTTTTCCTCATCCCCAACCTTGTGGGTGGTTGAATTTTTTCCTTCAAGTGGTTAGGATGAACTCTAGCTTCTCTCTAAGTTGGGTAGTCAGCTTTGGAGAAATCCGGAGGTCCTAGAAAAATGGCTTGTCCATGTGTAGGTTCCACCTGACTGGTATGTGCCAACGTGAGACAGTCGTGGTCCTTTTTTTCCGTCTCAGGGATGAAAGTAGTTTTATTCATTTTTGCACAGATCCAAGGGACATATTGGAGGGTGATGTCACCTGATCCACTCTTAGGTTTTGAGGTACACGTTCTTTCCTGGTGGCCAAGACAACCACAAAAAAATCAGAAGATTTGGATTTTCTCAAATTCAAATGATATCTAGGTGTTGGTGTCTTCAACTTTCTGGAAGATTACCCTCATCAGGGGCTCTGACACATCAATTTCTGCCTTGATCCGAACCTCGGGGGCCCATTGTATTGGGTATGAGCTGTCCCATTAAATAAAGTGTCCTAGACTATCCCCAATTGCCCTCATTATGTGTTTCGTTCTAGTGTGGAATGGGATTCCTTTAACCCGTATCTAGAAGGGGGAGCGGGTTAAGGACACTCGCTGGATATCATCTCCCCCTTTGAACTCTTCCATGAGGAGGAGTTGATTATCAAAGGACCACGGTCTGCCATGCAAGATTTTGTCCTTATATCTGTCATTAAAAAACTCGAAGATGATGCGATTAGTCCTGGCCTCCCGAATAGCCACTCCTGGATCAAGTTTCCAGATGGACTGGGTGGTGTTTTTGAGAGCACCCTGATTAACCAAAATGTTTTCAACAAAATTTCCAACAACAGGTAGATACATGCGTTTTTTCAAGAGTGGGTCTTCATTTCTCCATGCCTTGATTGCTGCTTTTTATTTGTCTGTTAGGGATAGCCCCTTCCACTGATTAACTAAGTCGTCTTCCATAATGCAAGTCAAAGGATGTGTGCACAATCCTCCAAAAGGGTCGGCACCCTTGCGGATCACAATCCACCCTCACTTCAAAAGACATGGTCCAACCAAAGGGTCACTGGACAGGAAACCTTTTCACATCCCCTTGGGCGATCTTCCCATCTGAGACAGCCTCCGAGCCTTAGAAATCAAAACAAAAATAAATTGGTCAAGCTTGAGACCCACGTCGTGCGCCCCCCAGTCTTCGCGAAGCAACTCTATATAGTAGGCCTTCGCAGCTTCACCATTGTGTGATCATGCAACACCGTCGATGTATTGTAGTGTATAAGGAATGTTTAACATGGTATATTGTACAATATAATACTTCAGTGAAATTCAATTTATTCAAAAAAAGGTTCATAAAAATATATTGTTTTACAATTAGACTCGTTATAGGGGGAAATTACCCTTCCCCCTTAGGTTTTTAAAGGATAAATCCCCCTTTCCCAACTTCTTTTGTTGTGCGTGGCTGGGAGGGTACCTCCCCCTTAATACCTTGTTCAAGAAACTTTATGTGGGTGTTTTTCTTGTTGTTTCATGATTATTTAAGGAATGAAAATTCTTTCTGTTGGTGTATACTCATATTTCTCTCCCTTCATTTATAATTTTGAGTTCCTTGAATTATTATTTCATTAGAGACACTATTATGGAATTGAGGAATCACCTAATTAACAAAGGTAATTTATAACCACCAGGATGAGGGAATCCAGAGAAGGTATCTACACCTGGTTTATTAGTGACCCATAATGGTATGTAATCATTATATATATATATATAAATATATATATTTTATTGCATTTCATTTTTTAGTACAAATTAAATTTTATTGGTATTATTTTGGCTATGGTTTTTTAGAATTATACTCATCATAGGCCTGGGGAGGTGAGACTAACCCTCGGGATGTCAATGGATACGGTTCAAGTGTGACATTAAGATGTTGTGTCACTGTGATAAATATGAAAAGTTTTATTTTAATTAATTAATTAATTATAATGATTATAATTAAATAATTATTTTTTATATGAGTTAGGTGCTCGAGTTATTGATATAATATCTATCAATAAGGGGATTGGATTGATGAACCTTTGAAGCTGCAGTTAGCCTTTGGGAAATAAATCAGAAATCTCTTAAAGTGGTTGGTGTTCCATTTATTTTCCCAAAGGAATTTGTGTTTGGACTTGATATATGGTGTTTGTGTTCAGGTCTCCTAGGGAATCAACAAAATTACTTTAATTATTTAATTTAAATGGTATTCCTTGATTTGAATGCACAAAGTGCCTAGGCCCTCAAGGACCTTGGTACATGATTGATTACCTCATCCATCGATGTATGGGTCCCAGATTAGAAACATGAATAACTGAAGTGGATAGACTATAAGTTCTCATTTTGAAAATATCTGTTTAGAAATGTAATTTATTTTCCATTAATTTATCATTTCATGAGGGTTTTTGACTTTTGGTTTGCTATAGGGTGAAAATATAAATTTTTGAAGTGTTTTTGGGAGGATCGGGGATGACTTGAATCATTAATACTAACCATGTGGTGCTCTTGTGGTTGGGTATTTCATCATGATAAATCCATTTTTATGGGTTTCTTAGGGATTTTAAAACCATACAGATTTACCCAAAGGCTATGTGGGGCTTAGGGTGTATCAGGGGTGATGCACAAATTTTTTATAAAGTGTTTGGAACCTAGGAGTAGCTGTGCGGGTGGGGAATGGCCTACATAGTGGTGAACCCTAGGTTAGCACACAGTTTGGAAAACAATGAAACCAAACTATGTATATTGTACATGTTTTTAAGAATCTGAAATTCCATATTTTACCCCTCTATGGATTTAAGAGTTACTTACGCCCATTTCACTCCACCCACATCAGCTGACCCTTGGGAGTAATGATGGAGCTCAACCTCTTTCCTCCCATTGATCTATTCTATTTCATTGGAATTTTCAAATTGGGTTTGAGGTATTTATTCCTATCTTTACCTCTTTCTTCTTTTCCCTATTTATTTTCACTTGGTTTTGGCTTCTCTATTGAAGCATAAATCTCTAATGAATGAATTTAGGGTTTCAAGTAGATATAATGATTGGATTTTAAGACTTCTATCGTTTTGTAAACACCATTTCCATTCTTGTGTGTGTAGTAACCATTAAAGGTTACACGTTTAGAATAGTTCTGACTTCATTCTCATCTCTTTGAGGTAGTTTTCTTTATTCAATTTTTCCCTTTTGTAATTCAATGTTTTATTTTTTTATAAATCTCTTTTTAAGATACAATGAATATGTGTGATATCTTCATGTATATTTGATACCATTTCATTGTGTATTGAGTTTGGAAAAAAATTGTTACTTTGTAAATTCCATGTTTTCTTATTTTAAATGTAAATTTTTTGTGATATGTTTTTTTTAAATTACAAATGAACTTTGAAATGGTTTTAAATGAAATTGATGGATTTTGAAATCGGGTTGGGATTTCAATAAGATAAAATAATGTTTAAAATGTAATTTTGGTTTTGAAGTGAGGTGTTGACCTAAAAATGATTTATATTAGGGTTCTTTAATGAATTTAAAAAGGTGATACAAAATTTTTGTTTGATTTACCCCTTTTGAAAAATTCCATGGTGAATTTTTTAAAATAGTTTTGATAGTAATGGTTTTCTTAGATCCTGTATTTGGATTTTAAAGAATAAAACCCATGTTGAGGGTGGATTTGATGTTTTTTTAAATGGATTGGGTCGTTTTCATCATTTTGTAACAAAAAAATTGAATAGAAATTTATGAAAAGTGTAAGTTATTGTAATCCCAAGCCAGGTTTTTTAGTTAAAAGATTGATATTCAATTTGGTTTTTAAATGTTGGTTGTGAGAGACACCCCATGATTACCCCTGAGTTTTTTACCCCTTGTGTGGGTTCATTATCTCTATGAGATAATTATTAGTCCACATGCGTGGAAACAATCTCTTCATTCCATGGGTGTATATTATTTATCTGGTTTTTCATTTTTGGGTGTTAGGAGAGAGGGTAGTTATGGTTATTACATGTTTGTTAGACCTACTCGTTTTTTCCTACACCTCACTTCCTCTATTATTCATAGAAAACCTAGTACTAAGTGGAAGATACAATTTGTTCTTCTAGTTGTTTCAAATGACTCTAGTTTCCTACTTGTAATATTTGTAACCAAGGGTTAGGTTGGAGGTTTTCCTCAGAATGAGGCATGTGTTGGATAGTTATATTACTTTTGGTTTGAAAATCAACAATGTCTAGAAGCTGATTATTGAGTTGTATACTATTATAAGGTTAAGAAATTTATATGTTAGGATTCCTAGGGTTGTTCCCATGACACACTTGATTTCTAAGTTGGTTATTTATTGATGGAAATTTTATCTAATATTTGGTTGTAACATTTTTTATTCTTTCATTAGTATGTAACCTTATTTTTTATATATTTGATATGTTCCTTTTGGTGCATGGTTCCTTATTTATTTTTCTTGAACCTTGTGAGTGTTTTAGGATGTTTCATTTCAAAAAACAGTTTCAAAAATATGTTTTTGAAATTGAATTTAATTTAAAAACTCTTGTGTGGGTTCCTTATAGGGTTTTTAAAGTATGTGGTTTTGGTTTTGTGGTGGCTTCGGGCTGTATGATGATTTATGGTGACCCTTATCATTTTAATAAAACAAATGGTTATTTTTAGAAATAATATTGGTGTGTGTATTTTTGAATCTATTTTTAGGGTGGCACTGTTTACATAATGTTTTTTTAGTTTTTGAAAAGATATTGAATTTCTTAGAATGTGGATGATGTAATTATTTTGTGTTTTCATAAGTCATATGTGAAATGATTATATTATAGTTTATTTTCAAACTAACATTATTGAATCTCCTTATGAATCATATTTCATAGATTTAGTGGGTTTTGGTCAGATTATATACTATTATCTAATTCCAATTCACTTTAGGTTCTAGATTCCATGTTGGGATCAGTTTTGATCATCATGTCCGACATAGGGAGAGTTGAGGGTGGTGAGAAAATAGATATTTTAGGGATATTTTTCTTTCCAAAATCGAGTTGGTTTATTTTATTTATTTTTGTTAGTTTTTTGTTTCTTTTAAACCTAGTTGTATTTATCTAATTATTTATTCTATTTATGTATATGAAAATGGGTTGTATCATCCTATTTGGTTTTGGTCTATTCAAATGATTATTTTTTGGATCTTGTATTCATTAATTCTACTACTATTTATCTCTATTTTTCATAAAATCATTCTAAAATGGATTACTATGATTCCCAGTCATTATTTTCCAGCTTATGGGGATTATGAACTCCATTTGGGCATTATGTAGAATCGGGTATGGTATTAGGTTAGGTGGAAGCCCTAGCCAGTTCAGTATAAAATTGAAGCCTGGGAATTTGGATTTCTTATTAGTGGAGGCTAAGCTCTATACATAACACTCTTTATTTCGGGATTTTCTAGAAGAGTTTATATTTATATTTTTAAAGCTGTAGGGGTAAGGGTGGAGAAATTATAGCTTTCTCTTGCTCATCCTGAGCCTCAAGCATCAAGGGGAATTTGGTTTCAAATTGGGGATTTGAGTTTTTCTATATATTCTTTTGATGTTAATATTTCATTTGATCCAATTTTAGTATAAGAATGATATTGGGGTTCAATATTTAGTTTTAGTGTATAATGGTTGAAGAATTTTGTTGTGTGGTTAACACGAATTCCTTGAGAAACTATACCGTTATTATGTGTTTGAGTCTTCCTCCTTAGTAGAGTGTGATGCTTTGTTGGAAAATGGTTTCCTAACCAATGTGGTGAAATCATGGAAACAAAAATTATTCCCTAGTCATCTTGTATGATTCTTCTCAATTTTTTATTTCTCCAAATGTGGTTTTCACTTATTGGATGTGTATTGGGGAGCGTTTTGATTCCCCTTTGGGGTGTAGTTCAAGTGAAAACAAAATTATCAACGTGTTGTTCCAGGGATTCTCTTGGTTTTAAAACCTTTTTTTTTGAAAAATATACTAGGGTTCTATGAAATAATAATTTTGAAATTTTATTATTTTAAATGTTTTAAAAAAAATTCCCCCAAGGATGGTTTTTCCGAAAAAAAATGAAATGGGTTTTGAAAAAGATTCTTAAAACACATTGTTTTAAAAATGAATTTGATTTTGGAAAGGGTAATTTTGTGATTTTCCATTTGGGAGAAATGTGTGTGAATTCCACTAAGGTTGTTTTGTTTTTAAAATTGGTTTTGCTGGATTTTAACTTTACACCATGGTAGAGTGTCATTTCGAAATTCATTGGTGAAAATGGTGGTTTTAAAAGGAAATGTTTTTTTGGAAAACTGATGTGTGCCTTGTTTGAGGTATTTTTTGTCATTTATTCCTTCGTTTGCGGTGTAATAATTTGGTTCTGATTTAATTCTTGAACTTATTATGTTCATGTATTGTGTTTTTATTATTTCTCCTAAGGATAGTTGAAAAGGTTTATCTAGTTTTGGTGCCTACCCAGACTCTAATTGGAGTGGGGTATGTGGAACCTTCCACTGAGATAGACCCCATTTTAGACTTCTTAAATCAGTATCTGCTTTTGGTAAGTGGTTATCAATGGTTGGTGGATGTTTTTAAGTGGATGGAAGGAATTTAAGTGATCCTATATTCTCTCTAATGTCCTAAATATTTACGAGAGAGAAATTTAGAGGTCTTTATAATAATTTTTAGATGAGTTGGGTTGGAATTAATGGTGCATCCACTGTTATGGGAATTTACATCGAGGTAGATTTTCAGGATTTCATTTGTTAAATGGTTATTTCTCAAGGATACTAATATGTGGAAAGTGATAATCACATGATACTTTTGTAGGGTCACCTATCTATAGAGTAGTGCATCCATCACTTTTTGATTTTTCATCTTCTCTTCAAATATTTTTATTAATTATTTTGAGAATTATCATTTGTTAATAGGTATTCTGAAACCATATTTTAGTCCTGATTAACCCACTTAATGTTTAAAGTCTTCTTTGGTGTTTTTAAATGAGGTAATATGAATGGAAGTTAACCACTCCAGCCATCTTGGGGTGGCTGATTCCTCAGTTTTATCTAACACGCAACAAAAGTGTGTTGTGTGTAAGGGTAGCCTGTTGATTAGGTAGTAGGAGTATGATAATATCGAGTTTATGGAAAAGGTCATTTATCATAGTTATAATATATATCTTGTATTCTAATAATGTGGGGATCTTGGGAAAACTAATCCCTCGTGTCTTAATAATTTTATATTTTACCGATATTGTGTCTATTTGGGCCATCTTTACATGTTTTTAAGATTAGTTTTTGGATTTTTTTCTTGGGTTTTATCTTCTATTTGTATGTTTTTTTTTGTTTTGGGGACCATTCCTTTGAGGGTTGTAATTTTTTTTTGGGATATTAGGATTCTATTTTTGAATATAATGGATGGTTTCATTTGGGAATGATTCGTGTGGAATTTTTAGAATGTCATTGATTGAATTACTTATTTAGTTTGTGGGATGATTTCCCCCTCTCCAATCCTATTGGGTGTTTCTTTTGTAGAATAATGTGGGTTCCAGGTTTGGAGAATTGTTTTTGTGTGAGCTATCACTTAGATTTAGGGTTTCACACACTCTTTTATTGAGATTTTGAGGTGATTGTTGTTTGGAAAATAGAAAAACCTTGAGTGCATGATTGGGTATCCATGGTGTGTGTTTTTCAAGTTTATTTTGATATAATATATGTTTTATTATTTTTCATTCAGATAAAACTTATGAGGGTGATCTATGTCTTAATCCTAGGTTATTCATCTTTATCATGACCTCATGTGGAATCGCATGTTGTATGTTTGAGAATACTTGTGTTTGTTCTTCATTTTATTGATCTTAGAAATGCTTTTGGTTGACAATGAGTTTCTCTCATGGTTTCTTGATTTTTCAATGATGCATATCTTTATAGCTCTATTTTGTTCCACTATATTGGAGGAACTCTAAAAGGTGGGGTGACAATTTTAGAAAAATTATACATAGTGGGGATACTATGTTATGTTTCCCATGATTCATAAGACTCTTTGATTGAGGTGATTATTTATGTTTAGAGTGGATATGTTTGGAAACCTATGTTAACTGGTTTGATTAGTTTTAGGATTTTATTTCTTTTTTAAGGTACAATCATTGGGACTTCTTCTTTCGGGTTTGGTCATCATTGGATCCCTTATATTTCTTTCATTTTCTTTTTGAACATTGATTTTCTGGGGATAGGAAGTGGCATTGATGGGAGTTTGTGACCCCCCCCCCCCCCCCCGCAATGTAGGGATGTTTTTTATTTACTATTATATGTTATTTTATTGTTTTCTTGTGATTTTGTTGGTTGGAGTCCAAAAAGTAATGTTCTGGAATGTTTTTTTACAAGAAGGGTGGATAGCCTACCTGGTTATTACTAACTGTACGGTTGGGTATTCCATTTTGGAAGATATATTTTTCATGGATTTTGTGTAATTTATATAGTTGTGAAGAGCTCAACAGAGGTCATAAAAGGCTGAGGGTGTGTCAAGGGTAGGTGCACAGTTCCCCTAAACTATGCAATACCCAAAATTATCCATGAAGGTGGCCACTGTCCAAGGTAGTGATAAGAACACGATTGGTGTATGATTGGGAAAATTTTGTGGAAAACCCATGTAGACAATCCATGTGTTTAAAAATTTGATATTTATAATTTTACCCCCTTATAATTTAAAGGATTTTCACCCCTATTTCTCTCCACCCATGTCATTTGACCCATATTATAATTAAAGGAGAACCGCCTCCTTCATTCTCTTGATCCTTTTCCTCTGTTTGGGATTTTCTATTTTGATTTGACGTATTTCATCCACTCTTTCTCTCTTCTTCCTTTCCCACATCTTATCTTGGTTTTGGAACCCCCCATGAACCCTATATCCCTAGTGGATGATTTTATAATTCTTGGAGGATCAAATTTTGGTGTTTTTGTTTCTACAATTCATAGGAAAAATTTCTATAATCATGAGTGTGTTCTCCAAAAATGGTGACACATTATAAAGAGTTTTATTTTGATTATCATCTATTTTTAGTCTGTGTTTCAATGAAATCGCATCATTTTTTAATTGAATGTTTGATTGTTATTTATAAATTACTTTTTTAGAAAGGTGTAATTATATATAGTATCTACTTAGTGATATGAAACTATTTCTCTGTGTTTTTATCTTGGTATCAAGTCGTTTTTTTTAAATTCCAGGTCTTAATGCTTCTAATGGAATGTTTTATTGTGCTATGATTTTTGTGAAATTCTATGTGGATATTTAGGATGTTTAAAGTGTAGTGGATGGATTCTTAATAAGTTTTTTGTTTTTAATAATTTAAAACTATGTTAAAAATGGAATTCGGTTTTGATGTGTGGTGTAGATCTCTAAATGATTTATAAAGTGGTTATTTAGTTGAATTCAGAAGGTCATTTGAAATGTGTGTGTGATTTACCAATTTTGAGAATTTTTATTTTGGATAATTTAAAATAGTTTTGTGTAAAATGGTTGGCCTTGGGACTTGTTTTTAATTTCAAACGAGAAGACCCATAATGACCATGGCTATGAAATTTTTTTAATGGTTTATTTATTTCCATCATTTTATATTAAATCGCATGATTGGAACTTTATTAAAAGTGAATGGGACTGGAATCATGATCCATGTTCTGGTGTTAAAGGTGCATTTGGAACTTTTGTTTTTAAAAGGTGTTTGTAAGGGACAACCATTAATTGCCACATTTTTTACCACTTGGAAGGGTTCTTAATCTCAATTAAATTATTATTTATCCCCTTATAAAGTAATGTTACTGTTATACCATGGGTTAATTTTATTTTTGAGGATGTTCAATGTTGGGTATTATGTGAGATGGGAGTTGGAGCTATACATTTTGTGTTAGAATTGACTCATTTGTAAATATTCCTCACTTCCTATATTATTCATGGGAAAATGAGTATAAAGTGGATGTTCTAATGTATTCATCTATCATTATTTCATTCAAATAGTTCACACCATTCATTAAAAGAAAAAAGGTCTAATTGGGTTATTTTCCTCAAAATGAGGCTTGTGTGAGGTAATTGGATGACTTGTGGTTTGAACTTCAGTACAGGCTGGTAGCTAGTTCATGATTGTAATACTCTTATACGATTGGACTACTCACATGTTAGGAATTACATGTTCGATCCCATGATCAATTTAAATTCTTGTTTGGTTATTGATTACGGGGAGTTTTATTTAGTTTTGGTTGTATAATTTACCCTTCTATCATTATTATGGAAGTCTCTTTTTCATGCACTTAATTACTTCCATGTGATGCATGGTTACTTCTTTATTGTTCTTGAACAACGTGGGTGTGTTGGTTTTCTTCCTTTGGAGAATGATTTTCTAAAATATGTCAGAGAACATGATTTGATTTTAATGACCCTTATGTCAGTTCATTAAAGTGTTCAAAATGCATGTTTTGTATTTTAGGTTCATTCGGTTTGTAAAATTATTTAAGGTGAAAAATTGTATTTAAATAAAAAAATTGGTTGTTTTGGGAAATGTTAATGGTGTGTATAGTTTTTAAATGACTGTGGATGGTGGATTTGTTTTAGATTATAGAGAACAAGGTAATTTCATGTAAAGTAGACAATGTATTTGTTTTGGTTTTCCATAAGTTATATGTGAAAATTTTATTTTCTTTTTTATTTTAAAACTATTATCAATGATTTGTATTATGAAATATATTTTATATTTTTTGAAGTTTGTGGAAACCTATTGATATTACATGTTCTTGATTAAGATTTCCATGATTTCTAGTGTCATAGATATTATCTTTTCCACTTGGGGGATGTTTTTTACTTTGTTATTTCTTGCATTGGTAAGAATATTCCTTGATACATTATTTATAACTTGTGTTTGAATATATGCCGATAATTCATAATATTTGGTTGTAGAGGCTTTCATGATGATCAGTTGGCCATTTGAAATTGAGAATAAGAGATTCCAGCATTACACTGGGATTTGGTATTTATATGGCTGACATTATATAATGAAATCATCATATACACCCCATCAATAGAGGAAGAAGGTATGGATGATAAGGGTCAGGGGCCTAAGGATTAAAAATTTCATGGTTAGTTAAAGGGTTTGTGGAGTAATTAAGACATGATAAAAAACAATCTAGTACAAGACGAAGAAGTTAAAATAGATTTATATTATTTATTATTTAGTTGTTTATTTATTTATTTAGAGCATGTCAAATTTACATATCACTTCATATTCTAGTTGTTATTTGGTTTTGTTGATTATTCCCTAATGAGATTTTTACTCACCCCCATACTCCGGCCACCATTGAATGTGGTTACATGAGAAACTCTCACAAGGTTTTTATAGTCTTAGGTTTGGGATATGGTCTGGGGTAGGATGTTCATATTGGATAGTTCAAATTATTTCAGTAGGTTAAGATGAGGTATGCTATATTTTTATCATAGATCCATCAACATTTTTTCTTTATACTAGAATGTATATTTAACTATCCTATTGGGCATTAATTATATGTATGGATTGGATATTCATATATCTATTAAATTTCATTCATTCTAGCCCTTTATATATATATTCATCTTTATAAAATTATTATTTTTTAATGATATTTTTTAGGTTTTTTATTATTCAATTTCACACTCTAACTTTTGGTGTATATCCTCTCAATGGTACCTCTTTCGACCCGCACTACTATTCATTATCCTTTGGTGTTTTGGGAGGTGTGTATGAGGTTTTAATGTGGACCTCGTTGGGGAACTAGTTGAGGGTCCTCCAAATTTGTGTTTTATAACGTTTAACTAGAGTTAATTTTTTATATTGTCTAACTATTTTGGTATTTGGTAGAAAGGTGACATAGTAATGAATCGAGGATTATGATGGAATCTTGATGGGTGTACCTTGAACACCATTCCCCTTTGAAGTCATGATTACCAGGGCTATGTAATTTTTATTTTTTTCTTTCATTGTTATTGTCGATAATATTTTCCCCATGTGTAACACACATGTGGTCTGATATTTATAACCTATGTGTTTTCATTTTTTTCCTCTTGGCATGTTGTTATGAGTCCATTTACTGTATTTTTTTATCTCAAATGGTAAAGGTAAGACTAACATCATGAATTATATAAGGACTATAGGATCTATAAGAAATAGGATTGTTAATGTGATTTTTTCACTTAATACTAATGATCAGCTGTTTAAAGTGTTAGAAAGAGGTCATAATACATTTTCAAATATATGTACATGGTGACATTCAACTCAACTAGGCCAACTAGAATATTTATTTCCTTCTCATAGAATCTAATGGGGGTTTTATAGTTAGATAATCAATGAATATTACAATTATAATGATATACCTTGTTGTGTGGGAGGCAGGAGACCCCTGTAAGTCATTTAAGATTAGATTATTTGATGTTCCAATAACAAACTATATAGTGTTTTTCATATATACATAGCTGAGCCAGTGACTATGATTTTATAAATATAAGATCATTTATGATTATTATATTGTGTATATATATATATGTACATGACTACTGAGTTATAATTCAGTAGGGTTAGTCCAGTATGTGGATAGTTGTGAGAATCGATTCACTCATGAGAAAATAGTTTAGAATGTAGTTCGAGAGTATGACATATGATACCTTAGATTGGGTGTTTTGGAAAATTTATTTCATAGTTGATATGTTAAAAACATAAGGTTTTCTATGTGTTAGTACATGAGACCTAACTAGTTGGGTTATGTGGGAGACCAAGAGTTCCTTAGTTTAACTTGTATATTAGTAAGTCAGTGTGAAATTATGTATAAGGTAAACCCTTGATAGGTGTTGGACTACAATTTGTGATTTATTTTTTGATGAGAAATATTGGTGGGGACATGATATTATGAGATTATTGAATGTGAGGTTTGACCTCATTTGTGACATGGTTGTGTTGATGTAATTTTATTTAGTCATGGAAGATAACCTGAGTGCTACTGCCCAGCATATTAATGTATGATTTGGAGGTCCAGATCAATGTGATGCATAGACTTATGTGTTTTTTATATTCTATTAGTGGTGTGAATGGAGTGGAGGTTTATTATATTAATAATAATGATACTGGATGTCTGATAAGCATTGGGATGAGACAAACATGCCTCCAATCAAGGATAGTAACCTAAAATTCTAGGAAAATGGCTTGAGGTAGGTTTTCATGTGAGTAAACCATGACATAGATAATGTCCTTTTTCCCATGTGGATTTTCAAGGGAGATCCTGGAATGATGAGTTAATATTCTATGAAGATGGGTCAATCCAATATGGTGATGTATGGCATTAAAAATCATGATTCGTGTGACATATCAAGTGTTATAGGATTTTACACCCACATTGTAGGATATGATTTGAATTTTACTCAATGTCTATGTATGGTAACTGATTAAGTTGTAAATCAATAAGAGGGTAGGTGTAATATGAGGTCTGAGGAGTTTTAATGTGATTATTACAAGTGGGATGACATGGATTAATTCCCTAGGGAGAGTGGTATTTGGGAATAGATCGGGTATGATGATATGGTCAATATGGGGTTTTGGTAGGTGATATATGGTATGAAATGGTCATGGGTTGGGAGGAGGGACACATGTTCTTGTCTAATAAAACCCATATATGTGGCACTCAATGAGTGGAAAAAGGTAATACGTATGGTGGTAAGTGAACCATTGGCCAATTGAGGGAATGAAACTTATTATATCATGAGATTTTGGTTTGATAACATGAATATAGAGATAGTATTATTATTGGGAGTGTGATTTTAGTCATGGGTGATGCTTCCCTCTTACTAAAGGGGAACTAGAGTGTGATATGCGTTGTTAGATGATTGTTTTGGAATTTTGATACTAGTGGAAAAACGGATATGAGTATATATATATATATTTATTTATTTATTTACTAAATCTAGTTTCAAGTTTCGATGGGTATCGTTGGAGTATAAACAAGTGCATTGGGCTTAGGATAGCTCGTGATGATCCAAAAGGGTTGTATCACGGTGCATTAGTTCTCACGGTAGAGAAAGGTGTTCAATATGGATTATGGTTGCTCAAATCATAACTATAATTAATATATAGTATTCAGTGAGTGTTCTTGGATGATCATGGAAATCCTTTAAGTTTAAGTTAATTGTTAGCACATGTTAAAATAAATTCATCATTGGTGGGAGCAGAGTGTTTTTTGGAAGAGTCACAAAGAGGAGGTTCATCTTGTGCTTTTGCAGGATATGAAATGTGGTGAGTTGAAATCCACATTGAGTATGTCATTTTGGAAATTATGGTTTGTTTCAGGCATTGGTCAATGGTTTCTAAGGAGAAGATGGAATGCCCATGATATGATTGGATAAGGGAGTCTCATATATTTATGTATGAAATTAAGAATGATTAGATTCAACTACATTGAACTAGTGTTTTTGATGTGTTTTAGTGTAGTTGGTTCAAAACCATACATAGACCATTGTTATAACATAGGTATGGATTTTCAATTATTAATTACAATGTTTGGGTGTGACAATGTGTTGGAAGTGGTAGTCCTGGGCAAACTCCGATGGTGGAGAGCACCATAAACATAATAATGAGCTGGATAAATATTTGGTCTTATTTCGAGATAGAAAAATACTATGGAGTGTCATCTCGTAGATTCAAGAAATTGATACAAGAATTTTTCATAGTTTAGTGTCATATGTTCCATGAACTAGGGGTTTTCATTTTGATTTATGTTTAGTATTTTGAGCTGGAACAATACTTATTTTTGTTGAATGGGTGAATTTAGTTTTTTGGATGATGTGAATGGGTGACAATTGAGACATCCTTGAAACAATAATCATCGTAGGTCAAAGATTGTAAGACCCCATGCCTATAAGATGCATGTAAATTAATGATAAATTTGAATTTTTATTTTAGTTTCCTAGTCATTTTGATAACTAGGATTTGTAATTGAAATTCAAGAGTATTAGTGCCTGAAAGTAAGTGTTTTGTACATGTGTGACGATTGAGAATCATCTTTAGGGATCGAAGGATCCTTGAGAGAGTTCAAGAGACTGCTATATCGAAAGCTATAGAAGGTCCATTGGCTAGTTATTGGGATCCTTAAATGATAAAATTACCCTTTTCCCACCTGATTTTAGAGTGGGTAACCCCCTTTCCCCTCATGTATTGGTGCACACAGCTAGGAGGGTTCTTCCCATTCCCTTTATTTAATTCCCTCTAAGGGTGTGTTTTTCATTGCATTTCATAATGATTTTAGATAATCTCCTCCTTTCATTTTACTATTCTCATCTCATTATCCCCTCATTTCTAATTTTGTGTTGTCTCTCTTAGGTTTTTATAACTAATTTTGGTAGAGAAAAGTGGAATCACCTGATTCTCAAGTGGATTTCATGTATCCTTGTATGATGGAATCATGAGATTCTATTTGCACTTGTTTTCCCAGTGATTCGTCAAGGTATTTCAGTATTATATATTTATAATGGGTTTTAGTTCAAATTAAATTCATTTTCCAATTGTTTCTGGGATTGTTGTTGTGAATTTTTCATGATTCAGGTCAAAGGAGGTGAGATGGACCCTCCAGATTCCATTGGACCTGGTTTCAGTATGACATGTATGCGTGGTGATTTTCACCACATCTTCAATGTTAAATTTGAATTAATAAATTAATTATAAAGGATATAATTAACAAATTTTTTATCAATTATTTCATTATGGGATCTAATCATTGAGATGATCTTAATTGAGGATTTTCAAGGCTGGATAGGTGTTCTATATGTAGCCAGCCTGTAGGAAATAAATAAAAAATCTCATCAAATGTTAGGTGGTCCTTGTAAATTCACTATAGAATTTATGATTTTTTATAATTCATGGGGTCTATGGTCACACAAACTGGGTCATCATAATTTTTATATTAATTTTACATTTAAATAGTTTTCATTAATTAAGAGGAAAAATATCACATGGCCTTAATAGAGCTTTATAATGGATGGTTTTTCCTTTTTTCGATGGATGAGATGATTAGTAGAAACATCATTAGCCTAGTTGGAACAACTATAGTCTCTGGTGATGAGTTGGGTGTGTATATTAGCATACTAAAATCCTATTTACCATGATTAGTCAAGGTACATCTCGTTGATTAATACAGATGTGACACACACTATGTTAATGGCGAGGTTGCACTACCTAGATGATCCCAAGGGATATAGTGTCCCCATAAAATTGACTATTTACCTAAAACCCAGATTGAGGCTGGTGACCCATGTTAGGGTCCCTCATCTATACTATGTTTGGGGGTTCATAGTGGGTTCCTTGATTACTCGGCAATCCTAAGCAGGTTCATATGGATTGGGTAAATATGGAATTTGTTTTACCCATAGAGTCTTCACCAAACAAGTAAGCCTATGGGGTTGTGTAATTCTAGTTACAAGTTTAGGTGTTGGGGAAACCCCTTGATTTATTTTTATGAATTTATTTATTTATTAAGGATACAGTGGTAAATTCCCAAACATACTTCATGGGACTTAGCCGATGGGTTTGAATTGATTAGAAAATATGATAAATACTTAGATATTCTTCCTAGGATTATTACTTTAGCCTTATATGATATCGATATGAGATGTATTGGAATATGATGTGACTATAGATTCCCAATTCCACCTTTGATCTTGCAACAAAGCCATCTGAAGAATGTACCTCATCCCAGTATTCGACCGTCGGTCTATATGGGTCTACAAGGATTCCATAGGCCTTTAATATTCCTTTCCTATATATGATCTAATGGATTATTCTTAGGAAATTATTATATTGTGAGTATTTTTTTATAATTATGAGATGTGAAACTTAGCCCTTGGATTTGACCAGTCGATCTTGGGGATACTACTTTTTCTTGATCAAGATAACAAGTATTCCTAGGATCCTACCATTTGGTGTATTGTCTTGGGAGATATTTCCAACTCATTTATTTCTTGAAATGTAAGGAGTTGACCTAAAACCATTATTTAATCCTGGAGCTTTGAGAGATTCCTTATCCATCTGGGATCTTTCAATAGATCCATTCATGATGATAAGATGGACTTTTGAGCCTAAAAATAAGTATTAATAGGTTACACTAGGATTCTGTATTTATATGACTGATATGCTATAATGAAGTGCTCAGATACACCTTTAAACTAGCTAAATTAGTATGGTTAATCAAGGCCATGAGTTTAAGGATTAACAATGGTATGATTTGCATAATGATTAGCATGGTCCAAAAGACATTCTCAAATACATTAGAGTGTAGATTCAAAGTTTATAGTATTGGTTTATTTTTTAAATTATCTAGAATCTTATTTATTTATATAGGTAATATCACATGAACATATACCTTTATATTTATTTTGTTATAGGACTATGTTGGTTGTTCCAAACTAAGTTTAATACACACACCTTGATTGTCCCTCTATTGCACATGGGTACCCAAGCATCTCTAATGTGGTTATTTCAGGAACATGTTTGGGATGAGTCCCATGATAGAATGGTCATGTGGCACAACTCAGATGATGTTAGTAGGTTGGTAATTGTTGATTATCAGTGTATTCATATAGCTAACATCTTTATTTTTTATTAGTATGTATATGTAATTGGACAAGTGGGTGGTTGGTATATGTATGGACTTATAGTTTGGTCCTCTATTACATCTTTTTTATCACTCTATATATATTAATATACTTTTTCATTTAAATTTATTAATGATGGATGTTATTTGGTTATTTATTAATCCATTAGGCACTCTAATATAGGGGTATAACCTCCCCATAATTCCTCCTTAGACCACAAATATTAGTCAGCATCCATTGGTATTCAGGGTGATGTGTGTGAGGTATTGTGGTGGATTAGTCTAGGGAACCAATCAAGTGGCCTCCAAACTACATTGTGATAGGTCTCATACCATATCACATATCAGATATCACACTACGAACCTCTTATCTTTGGAAAGGCATCATTCCTTATCACATGTCACCTCTCATGGAACATCATATACCACTACCCTCTCGCTCAGGGTGTGGACTCGTACAAGGAACATACCTACCACATATTAGGTATTTTACCAACACTATCTCACTTAGGGTTTCTTCTCTTCACACCTACATATAATAGTTATAATATAACAATAAAAAGTTCATATGGAGTAAAGAAGGACTTATGCAACTTTAGGTATTTTCAATCAATATTTGATTGAATCTTGAAAATCATTTGGTTTTGTAAATACCATGAATTAAATCATGTTAAATTATAAAATAAATTCTTTTCTATTATTTACACCATATAAATAATAAATTAGTGAAAAATTTCAAAACATGTTACAACAAAGATAAAATTGACACCAAAACCCTTATAGGTTAAGTGGATTTATAATTAAAAACACTTGAAAAAAATAGAGCATTAGTTTTGGGTAAAAATACCATGAATAATTATAATAAATTAAATTAATATCCAATTGAAAATATATGAACTATTTTAAATAAATTATGTTAAATAAAGAAGAGGTGTCTTCAAGATATATGTTTTGAAATGAAACACTTGCTTGTGCTTGAATGTGTTCTTTACTTGAACTTAACATATGAAATAAAAAAACTAGGTTAATTAAATTTATACCCAAGAATATTATTCATATATATTTAATTTCTTAAAGTTAAACTATTATCTATTAATTCTAATTTTTAATGTAGCTTTCTCTTACATCGGTTACTCGAGGTTATTTGGTTAATTTCTTTATAACACTTATAGTTTTTAGAATGTTACAAAATGAATTGTAAAATGAAATCATGATATATATAATTGTAGTGTTTTATTTATTTAATTATTTCGGTATTAAAATTATATATTGTTTTAATAGTTAACCAAAAAAATTACAATTTAAGAAAGGTTCCTTGAAAAGTTCACTTATCATGCTAAATGTTACGGTAATTATTTATTATTTTTATTAATCATAAATTTTAATATATTATCATTATAGAATACTAATGGTCTGAAAAATATAATATTATTTAATTAAAAATCCATTTTTAACTAACCATTTAATCTGTTGATGGGAAATTGAACACATCGTTCAGGGAGGTGGTAGTCTACACGCATGCACGATTGAGGTACTATTAGTTTTCTAAGTGGATTGAAATGAATAACAAATAATGTAAAATTAACATAACAACTCAATAGGATAATTATTATACTTAATTATTCATATTACTATGTTTATTCGATATTTGGAAGATTAATATTAAGAATAAAATATTAAAAAGGAGATAGCTCTTACATTGGAGAATATCATTCCTAGGAATACTCCTTATAATTGAATTTATTATTACAACATAGTTTGTGGAGGGAATTTAATAGGTGGTAGTGGGTTGTAGTTGAATAAAAATATCAGAATTTCAATGATTAATTAGAATATTAAGAGTAACTTTGAAATTGATCGAGTTGTGTTATTTTATAATAGAATAAAATGGTCTTTCGAAAAAACACATTATTTCTCAATGATATCATTCCATTATTCAACGAAAAAGGATCCCTAAATGGAAAATAATAGTTTGGTTGTAGATATATAACATATACTACCTCCAAAATTAAATATTATACATGTTTTTCACATTTTCTACCCACTTGAGCAAGGTATATCCCATTTTCTCTAATTTACCCTTATCGCAGTAACTCTACTTTTACCCTTGGTAACTAATTTTAATATCTGAAAACAAAATTGAGACATTTTAATAATTTTAAAATAATAATTTTAAATATGTAAATAATTTTGTAAAATAAAACAGTAATGATTTTATAAGAATTAATTTTATTATTAGTGTATATAACGTGAAAGTCCTGTATTTTTAAGGTATTTTTGGCAAAAACATTTATGATTAGGATGGAATAACTAATTCCATTTATTCCAATCAATTTAAAATAATTACTATAATTAAAATGGTATTTATTTAATTCTAGAATAAATCAAAATTTTAATTTTATCAGATTATAATTAATTAGAAAAACCAAAAACATTTTTCATTGAAAAGTTAAAAAAATTTACAAAAAGTTAAGAATGGGTTTATAAATTTGACATAATATTAAAAATTATTTTTCTTATTTTATAATATATCATTTTTATTTGAAAATATATAAAAATTTTCATTGTACTCATAAAATAAAAAATTTATTTAAAGTGACAATATTAATAAAATTAGTATTTTTACTATTCACCTGAAAATTATTTATTTTCAAACAATTCCCAAACATTTATCATGAGAAAATACTTTCATTATAAATCAAAACAAGTTTTTTAGTTTTTTAAATTCAAATTAAAAAATTTGTAAATTCAATTTTTAATTAAAAATGTTAATTATATTAAAATTTTGTTTTTAAAGGAAAATAGATCTTTTTAAAATACTAGTACTTCTTATTCATTATTTATATGAAATAATATTAAATATATCATTAAAAATAATATTTAATTTTATATAAACCATCATTTAAAAATAATATATGTATTTTTCTTTGAGAAAAGGACCAATTTATATAAAGAAATATCCTTAGACATAATATTGAATTAATTAAATTTCTATAAAATTTATTTTATATTAACATATATATTAATATACTTCATAATATAATTTATCTTATTAATAAATATTAACTAAATTCTTATGTTTTAATGGAGTAAATATATCATAGTTCTGTTTTCATAAGGTATTTAATGTGGAGAGAAATATCAAATGTATTTGAATTAATTCGAGCAATGTATATATTAAATATCATGTCAGTATAGAATTCCACCTAAAAATTCTTCCATTTTACACTCCCTAGAACCACATCCCACAAACATAATCCCATATTCAATCACAAATAGACTAATATCTTCCATTTCAAGGAGGCTCCTAAGGAAGGATAACTCTTCCACATAAGTATTATCTTTTTCCTAAGTTTTATTTCTTAATATTAATCTCCCAAATATCATATCTCCACAATAATATGTTGACTTACTTATAATTATTATATTTTTATGTTGTTATATAAATGTTATAACCATTATTTACTCTTTTCCATCAACATAGAAAAACAAAACAACATTAATCATGTGTATGTGTGGGCTCCCACCATAATGAATAATCGCTTTTCATTTATTTTATAGTTTTTAATTATCTACAAAAACATATTAAAATATTTCTCACCATAATAAAAAATAAAAAATGGAATTATAACTCTTTTATAATTATATTATGTCAAAAGAAACACATCATTAACCATACTCACCCATTGAGTTAAATGCGTTCAACTTTGGGGCAATTTACCAACCTATATGAATGATGCTTCAAAATATGATAATTGATGATTATCATAAACTAAATACATATAATTTTATAGGATAATAATAAAGAAAGTTTTAATTTATGGTTTTAGATAATTTAAATAAGTTATATATTTTATTAATAATAAATCATCTTTGACAACCAAATTTACCAAAATAAGTCATTATCAATTCGGTTTTCACATAATGTAACCAAAACACATATGGAATGAAATAAGATCATTTTAATTTAATATAAATTATATATTACAGAATAAAAAAAGATATATAAATAATTAACTTGTTTATATATTATGGGTAATGATATCCAAATTATTAAACATGTGAAAAATAGTAAAAGTTATTTACACACGATGATCAAAATATGTTATCACTAGTTATTGTACTCATGATAGAAAATTATAATAAGGATTATAAAAGGGTAATATTTATGATTAAGTTTCAGAAATATAAAATTAAATTATTTTTGTTTTTTTATGAGTTTAGAGTGTGATCCACTAAGCACAGAAAGAAGGGAATGGTATTCATCTTAAATTCTTCTCTTTGAGAAATGTTTGATAATTTTAACCTAATATCAATTATGTAGGGTATATATTACCAATGTGGGATATCAATTCATGGATTATATTTTAATTAGGGTATTTTAATTTCAATCACAAGCCCAATTTTTTAAGGGGGTTGATAAAAGTGGTACTCAATCCATAATATTTTTCATGGTCCTACTTCTAATTATATGACATCCCACCTTTTTATTACATAACATTTCATTAAATTTTACAACAGAGGAGATTTATAGTCTAGTGTCTTGGAAATCAGGAACATAATACATGAAAGCATATAAAATTCAACTAATCCACTTCTAAGGCTTCATTATAGGTTCATCTTAAGTACAACTACTGCATCTCATAACCTAGAGACATGCATCAAAGGAAAGGGTGAGTAGAAGGGCCAGTAAGGGTAAACAAAGGAATCAGTTTACTTGTCATATCAATAAGAACTTGATGAAAAACATAAAGACATGAGAAATTGAAAAGGAGGTATATCATAATAAAAATAACTTTAATCATAAATTTAATATGTGGATGCAACATTTATTTTATACATTCATGAATATATCGCCAAAGTCAATCCCAAAGCTATCATAAAAATTACCATGGTCATTCACCAAGGTATAGTGAAACATGATATCTTTACAGATTAATTCATTACCCAATGCATTGGAGATATATCAGGAATAACCCTCATTATGTCTTTATTTTCATGTGATTATTGTATATGATATTCAATCATTTCATAAATAACCCAAAAAAAATAAAATAAATGGGTTTCATTTCAAAATCGTGTCATTTTAAAAATGCGTAAAAACAAGATCATTATGTCATTTATAAACCATGGAAATTGAATAATGGTTTTATCTATGTAACATCCTCAATAAAATATATCATTTTTATTTATTGATGAATACACATAGAAATGAATTTTTTTTGGGTATTTACATAAATAAAATAAGATATTTTTTCTAGAAAAAGAGAGATATTTTGAGACGAAAAATTTGTAACATAATGGCTATACAACATGGTTTTAGAAAAAATTAAAAAGAGATGGGAGAAGGGTAAACCACTCATAAATTACTCATAATAATGTTTATAAACACAATACAATGTAAATAATATTACAATATGGATATTTGAATGACACACCACTTAGAAAGGATACTTGAAAGAAAATAGAGGATGTGATTTCTTTTATGAAAATTATGTAGTCTAACGGTGTTACTTAAAAATTCATAAAATATGTTGATGGGAGATAAAAGAGTTTCTCATCATTTGGACATAAAATGTATATCAAAAAATATATAGAATAACATACCCCCTAAAAATAAAATTTAAACTAGAAGGCATAACATAATCGAAGTCATTACTAAAAGAGGAGGGTGAAAGGTTCCCTTACATTGAAGAGTAAATTAAAAAACATGAAGGTTTGGACCATTGGGGACTTGAGGGAACCTTAATAGGACTCTATAGGAGGTAAAATACCAAATGTTAATTTATAAATAATTTTTAATGAATGAAATGAAGGAATTGGTTGGTATGTATAGAAAAATTGAAGGAATATTTTGTTAATTTCCAAAGGACACCTCATTAGTGGTAATTGTAAAAACATGGAATTGACCATGGTATTTTTCCCATGGTATTGGAAACTTGGGACACATAATAACATATCATACTGTACAAAAGTATACCATAATTATTAAATCATTATTACATCATTAATGATATCATTAAACACATCGAAACTCAAAATTGTATTTTTTCTATTCACCAAAATACAAAACATTTTATAAAATTGTCATAAATTCACCCTAACCTAATATAGATGCTCTAAATGGAAAAATGAGCTCCATTTTATGAAAATAAATTTTTAATTATGGGATATTTAATATTTATGTAAATACACTATTTACCCGAAAATAATACTAATACTTGACTAATAATTTCTGAAATAGTTATTTACTTATGCTATTATATCACTTCACCATTCAAGAGGCCAAAATTAAATTTATTCTATCTTAAGTGATGTTACTATTCCATTTTTCACATTACTATCCATAAGTATAATGTTACTATTCATAATTTATTATTCACTAAAAATAAAGTTGATCTTATTAGACTTTAAATTTCTTACTGATCACAATTATCAAAGACCATTTTTTAAAATAATTTCACACTATTAATTATTTAAAGTATACAGAAATATATTCAAATGCCCTTTTTCCAAAAATGGCCAATAATATAGAACTTATAAAAACCCATCCTATATTTATTTTAACATTTTAAATTCTAAAATTTTACCATAATTATAAATAAAAATTTTATTTATACAAAATGATTACACAAATTAACTAAGGAATCATTAAATTTCCCCTTATAACACCTACAAAGGAACTAAGAGTAAGGTGTGCAATGGTGATAGAATCGTTGGGTGGCTTGGACAACATTTCTCGAGTTATGATTTCTATCATCTTGAACTTCTCCCTTAGGTGATTTCGTTCAAGATTAACATGATGGAGTTCGGCTTGGGCTTTTTCTAGAGCAAAGCCCATTGATTATAACTCCATCCATGGCTCCGAAATATGGGTTTTGTATAACCCAATTCTACTGGATGAGGCCATCGAATTTTCTTTCTTTCTTAATTAACCATGATTATTTGTATTTATAATCAATAATCATAACATTAAGAGTGTAGTTTCCAACAGTCCTATTGACCAAGGGTCATCTAATATTCAAAACCCAACATTCTCATTTTAATAAATCTCAATTCATTAATTAAAGGATATATTTTTGTCGAGTATAAAATAAAAAAACACAAAAAATTTGGAAAAATCATATTAAAATTTTCGGGTCATTAAATGCATCCCCCTTAATAAATTTCATCACTGAAATTTTAACTCGTACCTTCTAAAGAGAAAAGGTGTGGGTAATTTTTCCTCACATACTCTTATAGTTTCCACGTGGCTTCTTCATATTTTTTGTTTCTCCACAACACCTTAACAAGGTGGGTAGTGTTGTTGTGTAGAACCTTTTCTCTACGATCCAAGATCTCTATTAGCTACTCTTCATAAGAGAGGTCATGTTCCAGTTGTACAACCTATGGATTTATTACATGTGAAGGTTATATAATGTCCTTCCACAATAGAGTTATGTGGAAGAAATAATGAACTTGTGATATATTTGGAAAAATTGCAAGCTGATAGGCCACTGCTCTTATAAGATCAAGGATTTATAGGGGACAATGTACTTAGGGCTGAGCTTCCATTTTTTCCAAAAACCTCATGACTCTCTTCGAAGGTGAAATTCTAAGAAAGACTTTGTCACCAACATCAAACTCCAAGTACCTTCGACGGTTTTCATCACAAATATTTTTTCGTCTCTAATTAGCCTTAATGTGTTACTAGATGGCATGGACCTTTTCTATTATCTCTTGCAAAAGATCAGTCCCAAGAAGCTTTCACTCACTAGCTTCATCCTAAGAAGTAGTATTACTGCATTTATTCCAATATAGAGCTTCATAGGGTGCCATTTTAATGCTTGAGTAGAAGCTGTTGTTGTAATACAACACAACTAATGGGAGATGTTGATCTCATCCAACTTTAAATTCTATTGAGCATGTCCGTAGCATGTTCTAGAGTGTTTGATTATTCCTTTAAAATTGGCCATCATTTTGGGGGTGATAGGCCATACTGAAATTCAATTCAGTACTCATAGCATGTTGATGACTTCTCCAGAATTATGATGTGATCCTTACATCATGATTAGATATGATTAAAAGTGGAACTCCATGTAGCCTTACCACTTCCTTTACGTAAATCCTGTAAATATTATCAAGATAGAAATCTTCCCAAATCGAGATAAAATGGGCATTCTTGGTGAGATGGTCCACAATAACCTATATCACATTATTTTCTTTGAATGTTCTCGGGATAAAAATAACAAAGGCCATAGTGATATTATCCCATTTCAATGCTGGTATGGGAAGTGGTTTTGATACCCCTTTAAAAATTTGTCACTTTACCTTCACTTGTTGACATACCAGGAACCTTGTAGTGTAGTCAGCAATATCCATTTTCATATTATCCCACCAATAATGATCACGAATGTCCAAATATATTTTTGTGCATCCTTGATGTATAGAGTACGTAAGATATGAGCTTCATACATCAGTTTCATCTTTGTTTCTGGAATAGATAGAACATATAGTATTGTATGAAATTTTAGTACACCTTCTTAATCAATATTGAACTCAAGAAACTTCCCATCCTTCACAACCTCAGACTTCTTCTATAATAAAGGATATTTTTTCTGTGATTTTTTTATCTCTTATGGTAATGACAGTCGAGAAATCATTTGGAAGAAGGTTGATGATGTCTCTTCCCTTATAATTCCCATGTATAGAGGTCATTGATCAAAGTATCTCTTTGAATCTTCATCATGGATAGAACAAATGGGTTTTTCCTCCTTAATTCATCAATGACTTTGTTTGCCCTTCCAGGATGATAATGAATTGAACAATCATAGTCTTTAATAAGTTCAATCCATCTATTATGTATCATGTTCAATTCCTTTTGTTTGAAAATATAATTCAAACTTTGATGCACTTTTTATATATCAAATTTATCCCCATAAATATAGTGCCTCGATATATTTAGATAAAAAACAACAGTTGTCAGCTTAAGATCACGCATAAAATAGTTCTGCTCAAGAGTCATCAACTATCGAGATGTGTAAGCAATGACGTTGTCATTTTGCATGATGATGCACCCAAGCCCTTTTAGAGATGTGTCGCTAAAAATAACAAATCATTATCCACATGAGGGAAGAGTTAAAACGGGTTTGGTAACTAATAAATTATTCCTCTCTTGGAATATTTCCTCACACTCCTTTGTCCAGATGAAGTTGAACCCTTTTCAAGTTAACATGGTTAATGGATTAGAATGTCGGGAGATGTTTTTCACAAACCTCATATAATATCCTGTTAATCCAAGGAAACTATGAATCTGATTTATTTTTGTAGGATGAGGACACTCCTCCCCAACCTTTATCATTTCTGTGTCAATTTCGATTCCTTCATTGGTTATAATTTTCCCCAAGAAATAAACTTTTTATAACAAAAATTCGCATTTGCTGAACATTCCAAAAATCATCTCCTTCAATTGAGTTTTCAAAATAATCCTAAGATGATCCAATTGCTCGTTAGGAATTTTAGAATATATCATAATATCATCCATAAAAACTAAAAATAAAGTTATCAAGGTAGTCCTTAAAGACTCTATTCATAAAATCCATATTAATAGAAGGTTCATTAGTCAGTCTAAAGGGCATAACAACAAACCTATAATGCCCATATCTTGATCGGAAGGCAGTTTTTGGAATATCTTCTTTCTTCACCCTCAATTGATGATAGCCTGATCGAAGATCAATCTTAGAGAAGAATTGAGCCCCATGAAATTGGTCAAATAAATCACCAATTCTTGGAAGATGGTATTTATTTATCACTAGGATCCCCTTCAGTTCTATATAATCAAATACATATCCGCATTGATCCAACCTTCTTCATCACACGGAGAATAGGTTCTACCCAATGAGACACACTCGGTTGGATAAACCCCTCCTCCAAAAGATCTTAGAGTTTTTATTTAATTCCTCTAGCTCCACATTTTCTATCCTATATGGGGTATTTGAAATTAAATGAGATCCAAGTACAAGTTCAACAGATAACTCTACCTTTCTTTCTAATAGAGGTTTGGGTAACTTCTTAGGAAATACATCAATGTATTCCTAGACAATGGATACATTTTCTATCCTTATACTCTAATTTACATATTATAATTCACCTATAAACTCCATAAAAAAGAATATATGAGGTTATTATACATAAAGATCAGGTCGATATATTTCTCCTTGGAAGATGACAATAGGTTTCCCATTCAAGACTATAAATATTTCCTTGCTTCTGTATTTGATCTTAGCATTATACTTTGAGATCCAATCCATCCCAAGTATAATGTAGAATTCCATCATAGGAATTACTAGTATATTTGTGATAATATTGTGATCACTAAAGTAAATAATAGAGTTTATAAACACTAAAGATGGTTCGAAAATCCCACCAGGAATCTTGACTGATAACTATACTTTTAGAAATTCATGGGTTGATAATAAATTCTCATAAAACTTGTAGAAATATAGGAATGAGTAGAAACAAAATCAAACACATTACTTGCTAGACTTGAGAGAATAAGAAGAGTACCATCCACCACATCATTTAGAGCTTCAACATTATCTTTTTTTATAGAAAAATAATGACCTTGCTCCCTTGGCCATTACTGAGTCTGATGGTGGTTCCCCTCCACTACTATCAGATTTGGATAGTGACTGGAAAATGACCCAAGTTTCCCATAGTTATAATATTGGATATCAAGTAGGGCATGTACCATTTTCCCCTTGTAGTTTGTGTTGGGTAGTTGAGACTTCACCTCACTATGACAATTCGATGTAATATGGTCATCTCTTCCACAATTGTATCACTTCCCTCTCTTGAGTAGGCAGTTCCCTGAATGATTCTTCTGGCATTTATTACACGTGGGATGTTGCACTTGATTTCCCCATCTTCTTTGATAAAATCTCCTCTCTAACTTTGGCTTAATAAATCTCTTCTTTTCATTGGATTTATGAGACCACTATGTCTCACCAAACTCCAGTTCAGCTTTTATAGCACTCTTCATGATCTCCTAATAGATATCACAGTCTTGGTTGGCTGGATTCTTTTGTAGATGAGGTCTTCGTCCACAAAATAATCTATCAACCATCCCATTAGGATACATGACAATGATTTAGGTTTAATGGGAATGCATAGTGAAGTTCATCTCAAAGCTTCCAACATATTCATTCTCCTTCTAATTCAGCTCGAGAAAATCTTTCTCCATTTTTCTTCTCATAGACGAGGGAATTACTTGTTGAAGAAGATCCCTCTGAACTCTTACCACTCCAAATATTCGACCACCACTCCTGGGATCTTGTTTTTAATCCACTCCCACCACTGATAAGCTTCTCCCTCTAAGCGTTAAGCAGCCAGGGAAACCTTCTCTTGCTTTGAACAATAGAGGCCAGAAAATATCTTCTTGATAGAGATGATCCACCATTCAGTAATCAATTGGTCGGTAGATCCACTAAAGGTTGGTGGTCATTGATGTATAAAGGACTCAACATAATGTTTTTCCCTTCACAGAGAAATTGGTCTCTCAGCTTGATTCAAGTTATTTCCCATAACTTGAGTCATTTGGTTCATCATTCTCCTAAAAGTTTCCATTCCAGCTTCCATCGGAGGGTCGTCAGCGCATTGTCCATTTCGGTCACCATTTGCACAGTTCCTACTATTTCCTTCCATTTTATAACATAATAACAGTTTATTTATAATCTTATTTTATTTAAAAATCTTTTAACTATAACGAAATTTTATGTCTTAAAACTTTTTTCTTAAACCTATTATACTTTAACCACAATTACAATTATCTACAAATACTTCATAATAATTCTTAAAAATATTATGATTAACCAAACATATCCCAGGAGAGTATAAAACTGGGAGTGTGGAAAGGCATGTTGTCATTTACCAGGTTACCCTTTCAGCCCAAAACTCCTTGTTGGAGATTTCACTCTTTGGTACATTTGTGCTAGAGCCACATCTACTTGCTCATATCCAGACATAGATTTACCTGTTCAGAAACAACTTACATAATATTTCACCAAAATATAAGGAATAATACCTATATTTAAACTTTTATATAATATTATTACAAATGTTTTCATATCCTAATTTCCACAAATAACTAAACTATCCTTGGATACCAACTTATAGCATCCCTCCTTTTTATTACATTTTACAAATAGAGGATCTTTAAAGTCTTGTGTCTTGGAAATCAGGTACATAATATATGAAAAAATATAACATTATACTAATCCCCTTTTAATTATTTATAATAGGATCATTCTATGTATAGTTAGTGCATCTCATAACCTGGAGACATACATCAATAAAAGGGGTGAGTAGAAGTCCCAGTAAGGGTAAGCAAGGGAATCATTTTACGTGTGATATCAATAAGAACTTGATGAAAAACATAAAGACATGAGAAATAAAAAATAGGAATATCATAATAAAAATAACATGAATCATAACTTTAATATGTGGCTAAAATAATTATTTTAAAAAAGCATCAACATATCACCATGTTCTATCCCCAAGGGTTAATAAAAATTACCAAGGTTATTCACCAAGGTATCGTAAAATTTTTCATCTTTATGGATTAATTATTTACCCAATGCATTGGAGAAATATTCGGGCATACCATTAATATGTATTTATTCTCATGTGAACCACATAGATCATAATCAAACATTTCATAAATAACCCAAAAAGAATAAAATATATGGGTTTCATTTCAAAATCGTGACATTTTAAAAATGCATAAAAACAAGATCATTATGTCATTTATTACCCATGGAAATAGAATAAACGTTTAATGTATGCCAATTATAGAATAAAATATATCATTTTTATTTCTTTATGAATACCCCTGCTAATGAAAGAGTTTTGGGTATTCACATAAATAAAATAAGATAATTTTTTGAGAAAGAGATAGAGATTTTGAGACAAAAATTATTCAACATAATGGATAAACAAAATAGTTTTATAAAACATTAAAAAGAGTGGGTACTAGGGTTAATCAATGATAAATAACTCATAATAAAGTATAGGGATATAATACAATGAAAATGAGTTCATGGTATAGATATTTGAATGACATACGACATGGAAAATTAACTTGAAATAAAAGAGAAGATGCGATTTCTTTTATGAATATTCGGCAGCCTAAAATCATTATTTAAAAATTCATAATATCTATTTTTTAGAAAGTAAAATGTCTCTCATAATTTGGAGATAAAATCGATATAAATTAGTACATAGGGGAATATAAACCTACATAATAAAATAAAAACTAGAAGACATAACATAAAGGAAGTCATTACTAAAAGAGGAGTGTGAAAGGTTCCATTACTTTGAAGATTAACTTCAAAATTAGTTTATGAGAGAGGAAAGGGTCCATAATAATTTGGAAATAAAAATGACAGAAATAAAGATACATAGAAACATTCCCCTGTATAATAAAATGTTAACTAGAAGACATAACATAAAAGAAGTCATGACTAAAAGAGGAGTGTGAAAGGTTCCCTTACCTTGAAGAGTAACGTCAAAAACATGAATTTTGGGACATTGTGGGAATGAGGGCACATTGGGAAGACTCATTTTGTGGTAAAAATACCAGAACATCATTAAGGATGAATTTTTAATTAATTCAATGAAGTAATGGGTTGGTATTTACAACAAAATTGAAGGAATATTTAGTTAATTTCCAAGGGACTCCTCATTATTGGTATTTGTAAAACCAATGGCATGCCCATGGTATTGGAAACTTGGGACACCTCATAACATATATTATTGTACATAGGTCAACCAGAATTATTACATCATGATTACATCTTTATTGATATCATTAAACACACTAAAACTCAAAACAATATTTTTTCTATTCACTGAAAAACAAAACATTTTATAAAAATCTCATAAATTATCCCTAGCCTAATATCTATGATATAAATTCAAATATGGAATTCATTTTATGAAAATTATTTATTATTTATGAGATATTTAATTTTTAAGTAAAAACACTATTTACTTGGAAAAAATACTAATACTTAAATAATAATTTCTGAAATGGTTATTTACTTATGCTATTATATCACGTCACCATTTAAAAGGCCTAAATTACATTTATACTTTATTAAGTGAGGTTACTATTCAATTGGTCACATTACTATTCATAAGGGTACTATTACTATTCATAATTAACTATTCACTCAAAATAAGTTGATCTTATTTGACTTATAATTTCATACTAATCACAATTGGAGAATACCATTTTTTTGAAAATCATTTCACATTATTAAATATTTAAAGTATACAAATTAAATTTTAAATACCCTTTTTCCATAATTAACCAATAATATGGAACATATATAAATTCATCCTATATTTATTTTAACATTTGAAATTCACATATTTTGCAATAATATGAAATAAATATTTTATTTATACAAAAGGATTACACAAAGTAACTAAGCCCTAGTTACATAGCTCCTTATAACACCTGCATAAGACCTAAGAGTAAGGTGTGCAATGGTGATAGAATCTTGGGGTGGCCTAAACTACATTATGTGAGTTGTGATTTCTATCCACTTGAATTTTTACATTAAGCGATTCCATTCAAGCTTATCATATTGGAGTTTGGCTTAGGCTTCGTCCAATGGAAATCCCAGTGATGCTACCTACATATCACGTTCCAACATATGGGCTTCGTACATACCAAGTCTACTAGATGAGGCCATCGAATCTTCTTTATGTATTAATTAACCATGATCATTTGTATTTATAAACATTCATCATAATGTTAAGAGTATAGTTTCCAACGGTCAAATTGAGCAACGGTTTTATAACTTTCAAAACCCAAAGGTCTAATTTTAATTATACTCACATCATTAATCAAAGGATATAGTTTGTTTTAGAATAAAATAAAATAACAAACAAAATCAGAAAACAAATCTTATTCCAATGTTCGGGTCATTACAAATTACTTGAGATATGTTACATGTTAAGAAACATGTTTCCTTAGTATGAAGTATTGACTACCCATGGATATGTTTTTATTATACTATTTTTATTTCATGGGATTTACCTTCCAAATAATTTTCACTTATTAATGTTTTTATTAACATACTTTATCCCCAATAATAATAATTTTTTGTGACTGAAATCCTATTATTTGAGGCATAAAAGTTTATCATGAAAATTATATTTCAATGATTGGGTCCTCCCACCAAAAATTTATAGTATTTTATAATTAAATTTGGTAAAAAGATTTTTTAATTAAAATAAATATGGATTTCTCTTTTTAAGATATATGTTTTGAAAAAATTTACTTTTCAAAATATTAAAAGGTGCATTTGCTTTCATTTTCAGATTATTTTTCTTCCTCTCCGAATTTCCCCAGGAAAAAATTTATGTATTTTCAAGTCCTTATTATTGAATATTATTTTTAAACATAAATATTTCCCAAATATTTTAAATCACCATTTCAAAAGTGACCTTTAAAAGAAATAAGTAAATCTTAATTGTAGGTGATTGTTAAATTTTTTTTAATATATTTTTTATGTTTTCAATTCCATTTCCTTTATTATTTTAAAAAATACAAACCCTAATTTGGTTTGTGTTATCTAATTTATCCTATAACGTTTATATATCACCATTTTGTGGAGTGAACCCATGATACCAATCTATAAAATTAGAGATCCTTTCTTTGGTGGTATCATTGATGGTATTTTTTATATTAGGCCAAAATATTTCTATGTTTCCTTTTCTTCACTAAGGATATTTTATTGAGACTAGTCACGTTATTTCCTTATATGGATTATGATTATGATTATTCATGTAAAAACAATCCCATTTATGCATTTCTATATAAGTTTTGATCATCACATTTTACATATTTCATACTTGATGATTCTCACCAAGAAAGAATGTTACTCTACTGATATAGAGAAAATTATTATTATTTCATATGTTATTATTCTATTATGGATGACTATTGGGAAGTTTATTATGTATTTTTTAACCCGCCAACTTATTTATCTAGATGGTTTTATGACCATTTTATACCTTTTTTTAATGTGCGGAGGAGTATTGGTATTTTATATATTTTTATTCCAACATGAAAGGTTATTTTCAATTTTAGTATACTATATTTTAATCTCAAAATTTTTTCTCTGTATAGGTTCTTAACATTTATCCCTTTAATTAAAAGTGGAAAAGTATTTTAATTCTTGATGATTACTTACAATTAACACAGTTTGATTAGGTATTTGATTTCATCATTTCTCATTATATGTATAGCCATGTTTTATTGAGTAAATGTTTCCACTGAGAGTGGTATGAATAGACTTGATGAATATTATAGTAAAGTCATTAGACTTAATCAGGTGATCGGTGGGGCCCAAAATTACATAGCTTCTTATTGCAAAATTATGTCTCATGGGGAAAAACATGTTTGAATATTTGGTGTTTCCAAATCCAATTCAACAACATATCTTGAATGTGTTCTAGATGATAGGTAACGTATCTTGGAAGAAGGCCTTGATTATAGTTTTTGTTTTATAGTATTTTTCATTCTAGTATTTTGAGATTAGTATTATTGATATCCATGTTTTCATTTATTTTCATGTATATTGCATGATCCCAATTTCAAGTTTATTGTGGAGTCATGTTATTTACCTATTCATAAAATAATATTTATGTTATATTTATGATATTATTATGTCATATATATGTTAAAATTAATATGAATTTTAGATCAACTTTTATTTTGTTTTCATTTAACAACATTATGAATACAAGTAGTGTACATGACATGTGTAACGTCCCGGTTCTGGAAACCACCCAGAGGCGCCTCGTACCCAGTTGGTCAAATGGCCTCAAGCGAATTCCCCCAAATTCCAGAGGCTTCCGACTAGCAGTGAGGGCCTTGGGTATGATAGTGGGGAAACTATACCCTCATTGGAATAGTACACATCGAAAGAAAACAAACATGAAATAGCGGAAGCAGTAAATATCCAACAACAACAAACAGTGGAAGACTAAAACAATAAATAGCTGGAGCACATATGTATATATGAAATGATGCATGATACATATCTAGGAAAATAGCCAAACAGGTCACAATGTTGGAAATACAAACAGTACCAAAACAAGTACAAAAGTAAGGATAAGCAACTCCTCAGCATCGCAAGACTGGGCTTGGTCCCATGTTCTCAAGATCCAAAGCAATCAAGTACCCGAAGTCGAAGGGAACTTTCCCTTGTCTATAATTGCAACAACATAGTCTGTTTGGACCCAAAATCATGGCCCAAATAGGGTGTGCGACTAAATTCCTGTAGGCAACCACCCGAAGATATGTGCCTAACATTCAGTGAGTATATGGAAGGTAATAGTACAGTAAGCATTAAACAGTAACAGTAAACAGTAGGCAGTAATCAGTAAGCAGTAACAGGATGATATATAGTAGAAATCAATCCACAGAACAACAAGCAGCAGTGAAGCAACAGCTAACCACAACAAGAACCCCTCTGGGTAGTACTCGCATCCAACCCCTCTAGTCTTATCCAAGAAGTACCAACAACCCTCTAGGCAGTGCACTTAGCCTAACCCCTCAAGTTTGGTCATACAAAATTATAAGAATCTCTGGGGTAGCTCGCTCGGTCAATTTCCCTTATAGTCTAGGGTAGTCAGGGACTCTCTAAGGAAGACCATGCAGACTAACCCTCTTATAGACCGAAGGTCTAGAAACTCTCTGAGGAGCTCACTCGTTCAATCATCCTATAGTCTCAGGTCTATCACAGACTCTCTGAGGAAGCTTGCTCGGTCAATTCCTCCTCTATCCTGGAATGGGTTAAGGAAAATAAAACAAGTAAAGACTCTCTGAGGAAGCTCACTCGGCCCACCCTCCTGTAGTCTATAATATCCAAGACTCTCTGGGAAGCTCACTTAGTCTATCCCATCTAGTCTATACTGTCCAAGACTCTCTAAGGAAGCTCACTCGATCTACCCTCATGTAGTCTATAATATCCAAGACTCTCTGGGAAGCTCACTCGGTCTATCCCTTATAGTCTAAAGCACCAGGTTCTCATGGTCCTGTTCGAGTCAGAGCATAATAATGTTATAAGTCCAAAGTACACCTATAGAGCTAATTGGCTAACCAAAGTACGCCTATAGAGATACTTGGCTAACCAGTCTACAGCATAACAAATATGTCAAGAATATCACTCCAGCATACGGTCATAAGGAATGGAAAATAGGTATAACGACCAAAGGATAACAAGACTCAAAGGTCTTAAACAGAACAAGGCATGGGAAAAACATCCAATAAAAACAAATTATCCTCATACATTATCAAATTACCTCTATAGAAGTACACAAGCAAGACAGGAATAAAACAGGGGGAAAATGGTGAACACACAATACCATGTTCACGGTTATTAGTGGAATTTGCACATAAAACTCAAAGACCTCGAAAGGTAAGGTAGAAACCACCTACCTTGATCCTAGTATAACAATATACTTTGTCCACAAGGCTTTATTCTCCTTATAACAACATAGATCTACGAAAACGCACAAAATGCTCAACCCACAATATCTTGAGAAAGATGGGAAATCATGGTATGAAACTCAAGAAGTAGGAGGGGCTCACCGCTATGGTTCCAATGCAATCAACGGCGGTCAATTAGGAAAATAGAAGGAGGCTCGGGGTCTCGGAGGATGTTCATGGGCGTACGAGATGCTCTCGGTTGAAGAACCTGGAGAAGAAGGTGTTTTTATCGATGAGGCGCGACCCCGGTCCGTTTAATGAAAAAAGAAAGTACATGGTGTGTAATTCTAGATTACATGGTGTGTACTAGGCCTTTCCATACTCCGCTTTAAGTGTTCTCCACATCACCCCTACACACCGTGTGTGTGGCCCAGACACGGCCAGCACATGGCCTTGCGCGGCATCGAAGAAAACGGTGTGTATTTTGAAAATTTCTAGATTTTATTCTTTTTCTCAAAAAATCCCAGAAAATGAAAAAAATACCTGAAACAAAGATCTAGGTTCTTAAAAACTTCCCCCCTTAATGAAATTTGTCCTCAAATTTCCCTAACGAGGCGCATAAGAAGAAACCCTGGAAAGCTCCAGCCACTGCGATCGTACATCGACCTCCCTCTCCTAGGTCTCGTCCTATACTTGCCTGTGCTGCCATAGCACCTGTACCATAGGAATAGACCGAACATGGAGAACCTTTGTACTGTGACCAAAAATCCGGATAGGATGCTCCTAAAACGACGCATCCGCTTCGATCTCAACCTCCTCGGGTTGAAAGACATGAGATGGGTCTGAAAAGTAACGTCAGAGCTGAGAAACATGGAAGACGTCGTGCATAGCATAGTACCTCTGAGGTAACTGCAACCGATAAGAAATCGGTCCAACTCTCTCCAACACCTCAAACAGCCCGGTGTACCATGGTGAAAGCTTACACTCTATCTGAATCCTCTTGTGTCCCAACCTCGGTGCGACACACAAGAAAACCTGATCCCCTACCTCGAACTCCAGAGGTCATCTCTGCTGATCATCATAAGACTTCTGTCGAGACTGTGTTGTAGCAATACTCTTCCGAATCAACTCTATCTACTCTGAGGTCTCCTGAACAAGATGAGGTCCTAGAAAATCTTCCTCTCTTTCCTCCATCTAGCACAAAGGTGATCTGCATGGCCTACCGTATAAAGCCTTGTATGGTGCCATCTGAATGGTCGCTTAAAAATTGTTGTTATAGGAAAACTCCACAAGATGAATATGATTCTCCCAAGAACCTCCAAAGTCTAGAATGCAAGATCGGAGAATATCCTCAAGCACCTGGATCGTACGCTTGGATTGGCCATCCTTTTGAGGATGGTATGTTGTACTCAAAAGTACATGTATACCCAAAGCCTTCTGAAGCCTCTGCTAGAACCGAGAAGTAAAACACGCATCTTTGTCTAAAACATTGGAGTGTGGAACTCCATGTAGACGTACAATATCTTGGATGTACAACCGCCCCGGCTCATCAACACTGAAGGTCTCTTTGATCGGCATGAATTGAGCAACCTTCGTAAGCCTGTCGATGACAACCCAAACAGCATCACTCCCTTGAGGTGACCTCGGTAACCCGATCACGAAGTTCATCGCAACATCGTTCCACCTCCACTCAAGAATGGGTAACTACTGTAAAAGCCTTACTCCTCGCTGATGCTCCGCTTTCACATGATAACAAGTGGAACACCTCAAAACAAAACCAGCAACATCCTTCTTCATACCTGGCCACCAGTTATGGTGGTGTAGATCACGATACATCCTGGTGACGCCAGGATGAACTGTCCAAACTGAATAATGGAAAACCTGCATCAGTTCCTCGCGTATTTTTGCTGGAAGCCACACGCGTCCCTAAAAACGCAAAATCTCATCCTCGCACATTATCCATCCAGGAAGAGGTTCCTCTCCTGACACACTCTCCCGCAGGACTAGGCCTTCTGAGTCTGATAGCTTCCTCATCCGTACCCAATCAATAAGGGTAGAGGTAACAACTACATAAGATAGAAAATTCTATCCATGTCTGTCGTGCACCTCCAAGTGCATCTCAGAGAACAGAGACATAATCTTCCACTCATTTTTGGCCTCTTGAACTACCTGTATCTGAGTTCTCCTGCTCAACGCATCAGCCCCTGCGTTTCCCTTTCCCAGCGTATAGGCAATCTCAAAATCAAAAGACTGAAGAAACTCGACCCACTTGCGCTATCTCAGATTAAGATCATGATGAGTGAAGATGTACTTGAGACTCTTTTGGTCAGTAAACACCACAAAGTGCTCTCCCAGAAGATAGTGTCTCCAACAACGTAAGTCATGAACAATAGCTGCCAACTCCAGATCATGCGTCAGGTAGTTTCTCTCGTGTGGCCTCAAATGTCGAGACCCATAAGCAACGACCACATCTCCCTACATAAGCACATCTCCCAACCTGATACCTAAAGCATCGTAGTAAATAGTATAGCTCTTTCCCGGCTCTGGCAAGAATAGTCTTAGTGTTGACGTCAAATTCCCTTTCAGCTCCTGAAAGGATGACTCACAGGAAACTATAGCTCTCACTTTCTATGGGTCTACTGATACTCATGTCTATGAGATAACGTAACCCAAGAGGTGAATCTGATCCATCAAAAAGTGGCATTTCAGGATCTTATCGTATAACTGATGCTCTCTTAGTGTACTCAGAACGATCTCAAGATGGGTAGCATGGTCATGTCGATTGTGAGAGTACACGAAGATGTCATCCACGAAAACCACCATGAAGGAATCCAAGTATGGATGGAACACTTGGTTCATCAATTCCATAAAAATAGCTGGCACATTAGTGAGACGGAATGACATGACCGTATACTCGTATAGACCATAACTCCTACTGAAGATTGTAAGAGGTATATCTGATGTTCTAACACCCAAATGATGATAACCAAACCTCAAATCGATCTTTGAGAACAACCAGGATCCTTGAAGCTGATCAAAGAGGTCATGAATCCTCGACAAGGGATATCGGTTCTTGACCTTCAATTGGTTCAACTTACAATAATCCACACAAAGCCTAAGGGTGTCTTCTTTCTTCTTCACAAACAGGACAGGCGAACCCTAAGGAGAAGTACTGGGTCAGATGAATCCCTTTTCCTGCAACTCCTCCAACAACTTCTTGAGCTCCTGCAACTCAGGTGTAGCCATCCAATAAGGATTAATGGACACCGGTGCTTCTCCTGGCACAATATCAATCGAGAATTCTACCTCACGCTCCAGAGGAAAACCTGAAAAGTCTTCTGTAAAGACATCCCCAAAACGATCCACCACTGGAGGAAAGTCTAACTGCGAAGTCCCCTAGTCATCCAAATAACGACTGGAAATCTGGGTTGTAACTCCTCCTATCCAATGATGCTCTGGTCCAGCTCTACCTTCCTGGACATCCCACTCACCTCTATGAAGAAAAGATCTTCCGTATGGTGATACGAAACTCACCCTACGGCGATAGCTATCGACAACTGCCTAGAAGGGAACTAACCAGTCCATACCGAGAATGAAATCATAGAATTTCATCTCTAGGACATAGAGGTTCCATAAGAAGTGACACCATGCATCCTCAAGAGGGCACTCTGTGCACTGACGTATGCTAGACGTCTTCATTCCCAACGGTCTATCAAGAGTCAACATATCGGCAGACGAAAAGATACAGAGCCCAAGGCTCTCCACAACAGAAACAGAGATAAAAATATGAGAAGCACCAGTATCGAAAATAGATGAAGATAAAACTGAGGTTACTAAGATCGTAGCTCGAATTGTATAAGGTCCAGGATCTTGCTCTTGATGGGTCTGCTCCATGGTAAAATTCTGGCCTCTACCACGGCCATGTGCCCCTGGCTGACCAGTTTGAGCTGATCCACTCTGTTGTCATTGGTAACCTGGTGACTGACCACCACGACCACGACCTCCACCTCCTCCTGAATGGCCATAAGAAATCCAGTTCCTAGACTGCTGAGAAACTGGCGATACTTCCCCTGCATAAGGGGTCATAGAAGAACCCCTACCACCAGCTGTAGGTGAGAATATCTGACAAAAATGCTGAAGACATCCCATCTTGCCTCAAGATCGGCACTCCATCGGGTCTCTCTGGCACTGAGGCCTAGTATGACCACTCATACCACACTGGTAGCATACAACCTGGCTGCTAGAAGATACATTCCACCTACCCTGATGTCCTCGAGCAAACTCCCTGCGGTGCTTCCTGCTATCAATAGGAGGAACACCGACTCTGGATGTCAAACTGCCCTGGCCCACTGCTCCAAAATCACTCAGATTCCTCTAAGTGATTACTGCCCGGTAGATGATAGAGGATATCAAATTCAACCGGATTATATTCACCTAGTAATGGATCTCTTTCCTGAGACCATCCTCAAACTTCCTAGCAAGGAACAACTCATCACCTGCTAGAATCAGCGTGAAGCGCTGCAGCTTGGTAAAATGAGACGAGTACTCCATAACAGATAGAGTACCCTACTCCATACCCATAAAATCCTAGGCTCGATTGGCCCTCAATGTCTTCGGGTAGAATTAATCATAGAAGATGCGCCAAAAATCATCCCAAGTCATACTATGCTAGCGCCCTGACTGTGAGATCACCTCCCACCACCTCTTGGCGGTGTCTCATAGCATATAAGTAGCTAGATTTGCCCTTTTATATGGAGGTATATCCAGGTGTTTGAAGATTGTCAGTGTGACCTCTAGCCATGACTCTGTAGCTTGGGGTCCTCCATCCCCTGAGAAAGTAAGAGGATGTTGTTGCTGGAAAACCCGCATCAACTCAGCCATCGACGGGGTAGGAGGCGGCGCTCCCAAAAAGTTCTGCATCATCCTCAGGAATTCCTCCCTGAACTGTGCATCGGCACCTGCAATGGGTATAACTGTTGGTTCCAAGGCTGGCACAGTAGAAGGATCTATAGGAGGTCCCTGATTGGCTATATCCAATTTCTGATCACCGTCTGGCAACTAACGTACAACTGGAGGACGTCTCAGAGGCATAGCTCTGAAAGAAAAAAAGCATACATTAGATCAATAATATCAACGAGTGAGAACACAAGAGTACAAAATGGGAACAGGAGAAAGAAAATTTCATGTTGTACAAAACACGACTACACTATGTGTATAAAACTACATGGCGTGTTCCTTAAGGCCATTCACATGGGCATGTAGTTCATCCACAGTTGGTCGTGTAACACCACAGACTACATGGCGTGTTGTCCCCACACACGGCATGTACTTGAACTTCGATCCCCTGCCCGAGTCTCTTTACACGGTTAACCCACATGGTCCCCATAACCCTAGACTATACGGCATGATCACTAAGAACACAGTGTGTACTAGAAAAGGCCTCAGAGACCCGTGTAGTTAGTTACACGGCTGACCCTTACACTACGTGTTCTGAACAAACACAGCGTGTATAGGAGAAGATAAAATTGACCAATGTTGTTCGTGACACAGTTGTGCACCTAAAACAAAACTACACGATGTGTTAGTACAGAAAACGATGTGTACTACACGAGATTCCCCAACCCTTGTTGTTAGTGACACAGTCGGGTACATGACTCATTACTAAACGGCGTGTACCTAACGTACACGGAATGTTCTTGAAGAATTTTTCACAACACTATGTTTCTGATCACACGGTCAGTGACACGGTTTAAAACTATACAGAGGCTCTCCGTACCTGGTTGGTCACATGGCCCCAAGAGCATTTCTCCAAACGCCAGAGGCTTCCCACTAGCAGCGAGGGCCTTGGGTATGATAGTGGGGAAACGGTGCCCTCATTGGAAGAGTACACAGCAGAAGTAAAAAACATACAATAGAAGAATCAGTAAATATCCAACAACAACAAACAGAGGAAGACTAAAATAATAAACTGTTGGAGCACATATGTATATGAAATGATTAATGGTACATATCTTGGAAAACAGCCAAATAGGTCACAATGCTGGAAATACAAATAGTACCAGAACAAGTACAAAAGAAAAGATAAACAGCTCCTCATCATCGCAAGCCTAGGCTTGCTCCCATGCTTTACTGCTCCAAAGCAATCAAGTACCTGAAGTCGAAGGGAACCTGCCCTTATCTATACCTACAACAACATAGTCTGTTTGGGCCCAAAATCATGGCCCAAATAGGGTGTGAGACTGAATCCCAGTAGGCCACCACCCAAAGATCTCTACCTAATAGTCAGTGAGCATATGGCAGGTAATAGTACAGTAAGCAGTAAACTGTAATAGTAAACAGCAAGCAGTAATCAGTAAGCAGTAACAGGATGATATTAAATAGTAATAAATCCACAGAACAATAAGTATCAGTGAAGAAAAAGCTAACCACAACATAAACACCTCTGGGTAGTACTCGTAGCCAACCCCTCTAGTCCAATCCAAGAAGTACCAACAACCCTCTGGGTAGTGCACTCAGCCTAAACCCTCTGGTTTGGTCATAGGAAATTATAAAACTCTCTGGGGAAGCCCGCTTGGTCAATTCCCCTTATAGTCTAGGGTATTCAGGGACTCTCTGAGGAAGATCATGCGGTCTAACCCTATTATAGCCCCAAGGTCTAGAAACTCTCTTAGGAGCTCACTCAGTCAGTCCTCCTATAGTCTCAGGTCTATCACAGACTCTCTGAGGAAGCTTGCTCAGTCAATTCCTCCTCTAGCCTGGAATGGGTTAAGGAAAATCAAACAAGTAAATACATTATGAGGAAGCTCACTCGGTCCACCCTCCTATAGTTGATAATATCCAAGACTCTCTGGGAAGATCACTTAGTCTATCCCCTGTAGTCTATAATGTCCAAGACACTCTGAGGAAGCTCGCTCGGTCTACCCTCCTGTAGTCTAAAATATCCTAGACTCTCTGGGAAGCTCACTCGGTCTATCCCTTATAGTCTATAGCACCAGTTTCTCACGGTCTCGTGCCAATCAGTTCATAATAATGATATAAGTCCAATGTACACTTATAGAGCTACTTGGTTAACCAAAGTACACCTATAGAGAAACTTTTCTAACCAGTCTATAACATAACAAACATGTCAAGAATATCACTCCATCCTACAATCACAAGGCATGGAAAATAGGTATAACAGACAAAGGATAACAAGACCCAAAAGTTGTAAATAGAACTAGGCATGGGAAAAACATCCTAGCACAACAAACTATCCTCATACATGATCAAATTATCTCTTCAAAAGCACACAAGAAAGGCAGGAAAGCAACAAGGGAAAAATGGTGAACACGCAATACCGCGTTCATGGGTATTGGTGGAATTTGTACCTAAAACTGAAATACTTTGAAAGATAAGTCACAAAACACCTACCTTGATCCTAGTAGAACAATATAATTTGACCACGAGGCTTGTTTCTCCTTAGAACAGTGTAGATATACAAAAATCAACAAAACTCTCAACCCATGATATCCTGAGAAAGAGGGAAAATCATGGTATGAAACTCAAGAAGATGGAGGAGATCACTGATGCGGTTCCAACCCAATCGATGGTGTTAGATTCGGAAAACAGACGGAGGCTCGGGGCTTGGAGGATGTTCGCGGCCGTACGAAATGCTCCTAGTCAAAGAACCTGGAGAAGAAGTTGTTTCTGTCAATGAGGCGCGACCCCGGTTCATTTAATGAAAAACAAGAGAGTACACAACATGTAATTCTGGAGTATAGGGCATGTACTAGGCCTTTCTGTACTCCTCTTTAAGCGGCCTCCACATCGCCCATACACACCGTGTGTGTGGCCCAGACACGGCCAGAACACGGCCTTTCACGGCATCGAAGTACATGACGTGTACTTATAAATTACATGGCGTGTATTTTGAAAATTTCTAGATTTTCCTCTTTTTCTCAAAAACGACCAAAAAAGGAAAAAAAATCCAAAAACAAAGATCTTGGTTCTTAAAAACTTTCCCCCTTAAATAAATTCATCCCTGAATTCCCCTAGCGTGGTGTAAAAGAAGAAACCCCGAACAGCTCCGGCCACTACGATCGTACATCGGCCTCCCTCTACCAGGTCTCGTCCTATACTCGCCCATGCTACCATAGAACCCATACCAGAGGAACAGACTGTCCACAAAGAACCTTCATACAGTGATCAAAAATCCGGATCGGATTCTCCTAAAACGGTGCATCCACTTCGAGCTCAACCTCCTCGGTTTGAAAGACATGAGATGGGTCTGAAAAGTAACATCAGATCTGAGAAACATGGATGAAATTGTGCATAGCCCGGTACCTCTGACGTAACTACAACCGATAGGAAACCGGTCCAAATCTCTCCAACACCTCTAACAGCCCAACGTACTGTGTTGAATGCTTACCCTGTCTACAAATCCCCTTATGTCCCAACCTCGGTGTGACATGCAGGAAAACCTGATCCCCGACATCGTACTCTAGAGGTCGTCTCCGCTGATCTGCATAAGACTTCTGTCGATACCGTGCTGTATCCATCCTCTTCTGAATCAACTCTATCTGCTCTGAGGTCTCTTGAACAAGACGAGGTCCCAGCAAAGCTACCTCAGCTTTCTCCAGCCAGCACAAAGGTGATCGTCGTGGCCTACCGGACAAAGCCTCGTAAGGTGCCATCTAAATGGTCACCTGAAAACTGTTGTTATAGGAAAACTCCAAAAAAAGAATATGATTCTCCCAAGAACCTCCAAAGTCTTGAATGCAAGCTCGGAGCATATCCTCAAGCACCTAGATCATACACTCAGACTGACCATCTGTCTAGGGATGGTATGTTGTACTCAAAAGTACCTGTGTACCCAAAGCCTTCTGAAGCCCCTTCCAGAACCGAGAAGTAAAACACGTATCCCTATCTAAAATAATGGAGTGTGGAACTCCATGCAGATGTACAATATCTTGTATTTACAACCTCCCATTCTCATCAACATTGAAGGTCTCCTTGATCGACAAGAAGAGAGCAACCTTCGTAAGCCTATCGACGACAACCCAAACAGAATCACTCCCTTGAGATGACCTTGGTAACCCGATCACGAAGTTCATCACGACATCGTTCCACTTCCACTCAGGAATGGGTAACTACTATAAAAGACCTTTCGGTTGTTGATGCTCCACTTTCAACTACTGACAATTGGAACACCTCAAGACAAAACCAACAACCTCCCTCTGAATCAACTTTGTAACATCCCAGTTCCAGAAGACACCCAGAGGTGTCCCGTACTCGGTTAGTCACATGGCCTCAAGCGCATTTCCCCAAATGCCAGAGGCTGCCGACTAATAGTGACGGCCTTGGGTGTGATAGTGGGGAAACTATGCCCTCATTGGCAGAGTACACAACAGAAGTAAAAAAACATGCAATAGCGAAAGCAGTAAATATTCAACAACAAAAAACAGAGGAAGACTAAAACAATAAATAGCTGGAGCACATATGTATATATGAAATGATGCATGATACATATCTAGGAAAACAGCCAAATAAGTCACAATGCTTGAAATATAAACAGTACCAAAACAAGTACAAAATAAAAGATAAACAGCTCCTCAGCATCGCAATCCTAGGCTTGGTCCCATGCTCTCCTGCTCCAAATCAATCAAGTACCCAAAGTCAAAGGACACTTGAACTTGTCTATACCTGCAACAACATAGTTTGTTTGGGCTCAAAATCATGGCCAAAAAAGGGTGTGAGACTAAATCTCAGTAGGCAACCACCTGAAGATCTATGCCTAATAGTCAGTGAGCATATGGCAGATAATAGTATAGTAAGCAGTAAACAGTAATAGTAAACAGCAGGTAGTAATAAATAACCAGTAACAGGATGATATAAAATAGTATTCAATCCACATAACAACAAGTAGTAGTGAAGCAGCAGCTAACCACAACAGGATCCCCTTTGGGTAGTACTTGCAGCCAACCCCTCTAGTCTTATCCAAGAAGTACCAAAAACACTCTGGGCAGTGCACTCAGCCTAACCCCTCTGGTTTGGTCATACGAAATTATAAGACTCTCTGTGGAAGATCGCTCGGTCAATTCCCCTTATAGTCAAGGGTATTCAGGGACTCTCTGAGGAAGATCATGTGGTCTAACCCTATTATAGCCCCAAGGTCTAGAAACTCTCCGAGGAGCTCACTTGGTCAAACCTCCTATACTCTCAGGTCTTTCACAGACTCTTTGAGGAAGCTCACTCGGTCAATTCCTCCTCTAGCCTGAACGGGTTAAGGAAAATAAAACAAGTAAATACTCTCTGAGGAAGCTCACTCGGTCCACCCTCCTGTAGTCTATAATATCCAAGTCTCTCTGGGAAGCTCACTCAGTCTATCCCCTGTAGTCTATAATGTCCAAGACTCTCTGAGGAAGCTCACTCAGTCTACCCTCTTATAGTCTATAATATCTCAGACTCTCTGGGAAGCTCACTCGGTCTATCCCTTATAGTCTATAGCACCAGGTTCTCACGGTCTCGTGCCAGTCAATGCATAATATTTCTATAAGGCCAAATTACACCTATAGAGCTACTTGGATAACCAAAGTACCCATATAGAGCTACTTGGATAACCGGTCTATAGCATAATAAACATGTCAAGAATATCACTCCATCATACAGTCACAAGGTATGGAAAATAGGGATAACGGCCAAAGGCTTACAATACCCAAAGGTCGTAAATAGAACAAGTCATGGGAAAAACATCCAATCATATCAAACTATCCTCATACATGATCAAATTATCTCTACACAAGCACACAAGCAAGGCGAGAAAGCAATAGGGGAAAATGTTGAACACGCAATACCTCATTCACGGGTATTGGTGGAATTTTCACATAAAACTCAAATACATCGAAATTTAAGGCACAAACCACCTACCTTGATTCTAGGAGAACAATATATGTTGACCATGAGGCTTGATTCTCTTTAAAATGGCGTAGATCTATAAAAATTCACAAAACGCTCAACCCAAGGTATCTTGAGAAAGAGGGAAAATCATGGTATGAAACTCAAGAAGAAGGAGGAGTTCACCGCTGCGGTTCCAACATAATCGACGGTGGTCAATTCGGAAAACAGACAGAGGGTCGAGGGCTCGGAGGATGTTCGAGGCCATACGAGACACTATTGGTCGAAGAACCTAGAGAAGAATGTGTTTATATTGATGAGGTGCGACCCCAATATGTTTAATGAAAAAAGAAAGTACAAGGCGTGTACTAGGCCTTTCCGTACTCCGCTTTAAGCGACCTCCACATCACCCCTACACACCGTGTGTGTGGCCCAGACACGGCCAGAACACGGCCTTGCGTGACATCGAAGTACACGGCGTGCATTTTGAAAATTTCTAGATTTTCCACTTTTTCTCAAAAATGACCAGAAAAGGAAAAACATAGCTGAAACGAAGATCTGGGTTCTTACAACATGTTTATAGGGATAGCATGTTTCAAATATTTTGTGATAATCATTTAAGACTTTTCATGAATTATGTAGATTCAAATATGGTGGGAAAATTTTCTTTTTGATATAAATAACATGTAATTTATAATTTTATGGCATGTCTTAATTATCTAAGGACTAGTCCTAAATATATCATTCATATGTAAGAGATACGATTCTAGTTTTTATTTTTAAATTTTCGATGATAGAATTCAATATTTTATAGATTTTATCTTATAATGTTTGTAACTTATGTTTTTATTGAAATGGATCTGGGAGTAATGGTTTGTGGAATCACTAACCATAGGAAATAATGTCAAGATTCAAAACCTTAGTGTGTAGTGGTGTGGGAATTCATGGAGGGGGTGATTCTATCACATGATGGTCCTTAGATGATTATGAAATTTTTTACATTCATGAGAGGCTGGTTATTCTATCATCCTTTGGGGAGGGGCTGATGAGAGACTCCCATTCTTCAAAATGAGCAGTGAATCCCATATTGAAGAAGATATTCCATGATAGACGATGTTGGTTTTTTTGGATGTGTATGGAAAGAGACATCACCAGATTTGTTTTGTGATGCCCTACCTTCCAGTTTATTAAGGGTAAGAATTGGTTTCTAGTTTCATTATTTTAGCCAATTTTCATGCCTATGTGGATGTGGGATGATGTGATGATATACTTCATGATGGGTTTACTTAAGATCCTGAGTATTTATGATTCCATTTGGGTGATAGTCAATCAGTTATTGAAAGTCAAAAATTTATTAATAATTTGAGATACCTGTGGATGTGTTTGGGATGTCTTCTATACTATAGATTTTATGACTTCATTGAGATCCTTTAAGAATCATATCAGAAATATTCTTATGATTCATGTTGTAGGTTTGGGGCGTCTTATATAAGGATTTGTGTAACCCTCCGAACCCGAATATAGTATATCACTAAATTTTTTATGGAAAGTCTAAATGTAAATTCTGGATTTTAGAGGATATGCTATGAAAATGAATTTTTTTCATTCAGATAATTATGGTATGATCACCTAGAATTGGTTGATTTTTCATACAAAAACAAAATCTCAGAGTCAATTCAGATTGAACCTTTGGAGTCTATTTATGGTCAATCATGTTGTTGACCACTATATATGGGGATGAATATGGTAAAAGAGACCTATAAGAGAGTTTAGTTTATTCAGAAGTGGTTGGTTAATCAAGAAAGTAGGAAGTAATCATAATTCAATAGAATGATTCAACCCTTCTATTATGATGTGGTAAATTGAGTTTTCTTACGGGTAAATCCTTGAATGGGGCATCGATTATTATCGAAACAAAAGAAGGCAACTCTAAGATTTTTTTAGTCCATTCGTGATTACCCATCATATTGGGATAGTTCCCTAGCATTTGTAACTTCATCAATATTTATTTTTCCATGATGTGTTTATTTCCTCTTAACTTTTGAGGTACATTCCTAATCATGAACACATGGTTGTGTACAAGGATATTGGTCTAGAGCCTGATTCTTCATTTGTGGAGTTCACAATGTGGATCATAAAACATAGAAATAATGTTTTACGGGGAACGATGGAGACACTATTAAATGTCCATTGGAAAAATGGATGTATCCTATAATAGGCTTAGGATTGTGAATTAGATGCATGAGCCCAATGGCCCAATTTTCTTTTAGTAATATTGGCACTTCTCGAGGACAAAAATCCCTTAGAGGGTGTGAGATTATGCCATCTCAAAGTTTTTAGGTGATTTATTCCTTACTTTCAGACCTTAATTATGTTTTTTTGAGTTATCCATTTCCTGGATCAAGTCTTCGGTATCATCATGTTGGTTTTTGAGGTTTTTGGAGACCGTAATGGGTATGAATGTTCAGAACATGTTTAGGGAAAAATATGTAGTTATCTATTAGAATTCATTTTTTTTATAATTACTAATGAAAAATCATGGTTATATCTAACCTAGATACTCTTAAAAATAAACCATGTGTATTTGGTAAGTGGTGAATCACAATTTGGGCATAGATTAATAATTATGTGGAAATAATGGGAGCACTCATGGAAGAGGTGAAAAAACCTCACCGAGTAGACACATGGTTTAGTAAATTGTGGGACTAGAATATGCGTTGAGTATTAATTAATTAAAAACTTTATTTTAATCCCTAGACCCCTCCAACTCCTCTCATTTAATATTATTTTATTAGGGACCTTGAACTAAGGGGATTCATTGGTGACTTTTGGTGGTTCCTCTCCCTTATTTCTCAAAATCTGGTGGATCATGAGTGTTGTATTTTTTTAGATTATGGGTAAGAACACCTTGATGAATAGATCCTAGAATAATTCCCATGTAGGACCCTCATACATACCGTCATATCCCATAACACCCTACCACATCCTGTAAGATCCTTGAAGCATGTAGGATACAATATTAACTTTATTATCCCTAGGAGTATATGAGATGAAGTTCCATATAACATCATGAATGCTTCATTATACACAAGAGGATACCAACTAGTTGTGAGGGAATAAAGTAACATGGGATACTATAACCTCTATAACCATATCCATCATCATCTAGTAATATCATAAAAAATCCAATTAAACAACACAATATAAGATACCAAGAAAAAATTCTGAAACAGATTCCAGGCCAAGTATGATAAATGCATTAAAAAAATCCCCTCATACAGAAGGTTAGTAATTGTAATGGTATAAACATAAATAATAATACTACTAATGTGTTTTGGAAACCATCCAATGTCTATCCTAGTACAATATCCATGTCCCAACACCAATATCCTTAGCAACCTACGGTAGGGCCCTTAGCCTTCTATAGATCCCTAATTCGGATGTATGTACGTGTACCGAGATACCAATATAGTGTGTGAGTATAAACTTATTAGCTTACCAAAAATACATCTTTAAAATATGTTAATATATATATATATATAAGTGTAGGAAATTAATGAAAATTAAATACACACACAATAATACAACCAATCAGTTGTTGAGTGGTCATGCACTAACCATCTTGCCAAGAACCATGGCCATACCTATTTTGTCTCAATGCCAGAACTCTAAACATAATAATTTTCCTAATCATGGGTAAACCAAAAGGAAACATCAAATATATTTTACAATTTAAAAGCCCAAGGAGTCATGGGTCGATCTATTAGTTTGTCAATCCCCATCATTATCCTAAGTCAGTACACATGGATATCTTATCCCAAAACTACTCGGGTTAGTCCATATGGCCATCATATCCCAGAACTATGTATCAGTTCAGTCCATATGTCCATTGTACCCATTACCTATGTATGGTTCCATCGTCGTTAATTTCTCATGTCACACTTGATCCAACTCTAAGGTATAATCATGACATGATAGTTTCAATGTCATTGTCTTCCTAAAGCAGACCCCCAAGGCTATACACCCATAAACAATTGGTCACAACACATATAGAAACAACATGACATATCGTGAATGAGCATCATTAGACATAAACACACACTTATGTCATTGACAATAATTCATGGATCTCATAGGCAATATACACACATGTGAACAATATCAAACATGGGAATCAAGTGATAGAAAATCACACACATGTGATCAAACTAAATCATGGTCTCGAAGAACACAATCACATATCATCATATCATGAAAAAAATAATATTCAATTTATATGTATAGTAAGTAACTTATTTTTTCATGACAAAGACATGTTTCATGATCCATCAAAGAATGACACCCATATCGTGTTGGCGCACCAATGATCATTAAAAAAATACCCATTCTATCATTATATAGTCCTCTGATTTAGAAATATAGGAAGATCTCACTATGATATATGAAATTGACATCAACATACAAAAAGGGATTCATAATCATTGTTAAATCTGGGATCCATCAAATAGGGGAAACCAAACCTCATGATCCAACATTGAATTTTCAATCAAGCATGACTTCTTCATTAGATCTAGGAGAATATCTATATATCAAGATGAAATAGATTTGTTCTATGAATCCTATAAAGAGTGAAAGTATAGATCCAAGATATTTGTGAATAAAATAGGAATAAAAAACCTGTAAACATGAATGTACATTATCATATGCTTTAGATCCTCTAGATTTGGAGAACAGAAGTATAGGAACTACCAAGAGTCACCACTACAGCCCCAATGTTCAAGTTCTATAGGTATAGGAGAATAAATGAGAGTTTTTTGTGGAGATTTCATCATAAGTTAAAAAATTTATATCAATTAATACTCTATTCAGGTTTTGGTTCCATAATATACTAACCCATGAAAAACCATTGGAGGTTTTTTTCCCTTATAGTCACCCGCAAATTTTAGATGCATGTATTGGTAAACTGTGCACTGACCATGCTTTCAAATCTTACTTGAGACTCATAGTTTCTTGAGAAATTTTACATGGGTAGCTTTAACCATGGAAAGACTATAGTTTTATCTATATCCTTATAAAAACACATGGTTTTTGGGGGATAACCACACATTTTTTCTAAACTATATGCTAACCATGAATCCCTTTTAAGTTGTCCAAAACCTGAAAGCACAACCATAAGCTACCCAAGACACCACCTAGGTAAAGAATAAATCAAAACTCCTAATGGAGGGAACAATATAATGCATAAAGTACCTATAAAATGATATTTAAATATAATATCATCCTTTAATATCTTTTCATCCTTCATAAGTTTCACTAAACATCATGCTCAATGAACTCAGGACATTGAGCTTAGACATCTGATCCATGCTCCCAAGTCTATTCCAGGATACATAAATGCTACTTAAGTTATTTTAAAATTTGAACCATATTTCATCACAAAAATATATCACTACATTATATGATCTACATCAATCAATCCACAAACAATGCATCAAGATGCAAGTCAATATCCTCATAGTTGACCATATGTGCAGGATTTGGCATGCAGATCTGAAGCAGAGAGACATGGAACCCATTATTCATTCCTAAATACCCTATAGGAAGTAAAAAATGGTAGGAAAATATACTAATAAACTCAATAATCTATAATAGTCTAAAAAATATGATCACTAGCTTCCCTTGATTCTACCAAAATCGATTCCCTAGTTGATGAGTCACATAAAAGAAAACTCGATCACCCACAATGGACTCTAAGGGTCTCCTAATCATATAATTATATGATATATATCTACATTGATAGGTGATTAACTAATTCTTTATCAAATAAACTCTCTTGGAGGTATCTGGTAACATACTCATCCCCACAAATATTACCTCACCCCCCTCATCACTACTGGAAAAACGACATATACCCACGGTTCAAAACCGTGGGTATAGCCCCCAAAACCGTGGGTATAGGCTATACCCACGGTTTGGGGAACCGTGGGGCTGAGTGGCGTCGGTATAGGGGTCTCACCCTATACCCACGGTTCTGCTAAACCGTGGGTATAGCCTTTTCAAAGGGAGGACCACGCTGCTCCAGCGTGGCACACACCAATCCCCACGGTTTCCAAACCGTGGGGTATTAAAAATCAGAAATTGGGCGCTGCTGGAATTCGAACCTGCAACCCAGCAACGCCTCACTACCGCACCTCACCACAAGACCAACGCACCTACAATTTCTATTTGTTAAATATACATATATCAACAAATATATATTAATATAATCCACAGATTTCGAATGACAGGAAATAAATTTAAAAAACGCGGCTGGGAGGATTTGAACCCGCGCAGCACGTGAATCCCGCGCCGCACCAAGTGACCAACTGACCTAACGCCGCTATTGATATATATTCATAATTTTATTTTAATATGTTAATATAATAGTTATAATCGAAAAGAAAACTCCAGCGGGTTTCGAACCCGCGCCTCCAATTCGCTGCCCAGTCACAGGGACCAACTGAGCTAACAAACAAATTGTTATATAATTATACTTCTTTATTCTTATATTAATATATCTTCTATAATCAAAAAATAAAACACGCTGATTTTCGAACCCGCGACCTATAATGAGGCATGTGAGGTACTGACCAACTAACCTAAACATATTATGCGATTTAAAATTTCGTATCTATATATCTATATTACTTAAGATCGTCTTTTCATCAAAAAAAAAATTTCGTCCCGCGGAATTTTTTGTTCCCGCCATAACGCGGGAACTCTATACCCACGGTTTTGAAAAACCGTGGGTATAGGTCTTTGAAAAATATACCACCTATACCCACGGTTTTCAAAAACCGTGGGTATAGGTCTGCTAAACAACACCTATACCCACGGTTTTGGCAAAACCGTGGGTATAGGTCTTCAAAAACAACCTATACCCACGGTTTGTCCATGAACCGTGGGTATAGGGGACCTATACCCACGGTTCTCCAAAACCGTGGGTATAGGTCTCGATACTATCCCTATACCCACGGTTTCCCAAACCGTGGGTATAGGGGGGGCCTATACCCACGGTTATACACAAAACCGTGGGTATAGACCCATTTTTCAGTAGTGCATGCCAACATAGAAGTGAGAGGCATGATCGAATATAAAGTGCCTCAAAAGGTTCCATCTAAATATAAACCTAGAATATATATTTTACACAAAAGAAACCAAATATATTTGATAATATCAATAAAAACTCAATTCTAGAATGCATTCTCATTGTATATCCTCTAAAATCTAGATTTTACTCTCAATTTATCCATCATTCAATGGATGGCATGTTGTACATGGTTATAGCTGGGTACGCAAAGCCATATATAATTTCAGGTAAAGTCATCATGTGAAGCACATTTATGTTACTGATATTATTATCAAATTAGATCTATATAGGTATACAATCTCTCAAACATATATGTTTCCCAAACTCATCCACTGAAACGGTCTATCAAATCGGTAATAAATGATTCACTTTTGTCAGTCGATCATCTATCACCAAAAATTCAGAATAACTCTTTGGGGTCCTAGGTAACCCCATAATGATGTACATTTCCATTTCATCCCACTTCCACATATTCATCTAAAGAGGATAATGTAAACCCCTAAGACACTGATGCTCAACCTTAATCCTTTGGCAGGTATTGTATCAAAAAAAATACAGTGATGTATCTCTTTATATCTAGTTACTATAACATATGTAAAATATCATGGTACATCTTCATAGAACCGATATACACTACCCATTTTGAAGAAACACAGTCTCTCATATACTCCTCCATCTAGGAATCTATCAAAAATACCCTCCCAAAAACTTGAATGGGAAAAGACACATGTCTCGGGTCGTAATCGATATGAGCTTAATAATTGGACAACTAGTCCCCTCAAAATATCACATCAAAACTTTTCATCTCTAATATCTTGAAGCCCCATAAATATTAATATCTAACAAATAAATTGAATATCTTCGAAATATCTAGAGATGGTATACATTCTTTCACAAAAGAGTATCTTGATATATAAACTTAGAAGATAACATAATAAGTAAATCTATTCTTGAAACAACTTAATAAGATATAAAAAATGGGAAGCTCCAATATCAAATAATTTTGTAAATAGCACTGTGGTAAAATAAAATACCTCTAAATATAGAATGTATATCTCTACTGGAAGAAGGGACATTATCCATCATATAAATATTTCTATCTTTGGAGGATGAACATGCCTCTGTGGTTCATGAATTTCATGATCCACTGAAGTCTATGGGGTTAGAGTCAAATACTGAGCACCCTGGTCATATCCCTGGGTCACAACCCATTTCTATCCCAAACCCCTGAGGGAAATTATCCTAAACACTCTTAAACATGAATATTGAAGATATCCCATATTTCCACATCCATGACACTTGATCTATGGTACGTAGATGATTTTTTTACAATTCCAACATTTTCCATAGTTGAAACACTAGGGACATGCACCTCCCAAATGGGTGGATGAAACAAAATTCTATTTTAATATGATTTCATGCCACCTAACTTTATCTTCTTATAAATTCTATTACTACTACTAGAAGAGTCACTATAACACTTCTATATTTTATGATATGTTTTTTGGAATAAATTTAATTTCATTGATAGCTTTCTTTACATGAAACACAAAGTTTTAACGAACCATGTTATAGTATTAATATCATAATTTAAACATTATCATCATAAAAAATATATTAAACATGGTGGTGTGAATTGAAATAAATAATATTTAAATGTTATTTATATTATTATTATATAAAGAAAACATGTTGATGAAAATTTTAATTTAATTTTAGTAAATCCAATATATATTTTTAAAATACTATTTTCTCAAAAAAAATCTATTAAAAAATAAAAAAACAAATTTTCCACTTTTTAAAAATTTATTCGACTAAAAAACTCAATTTTTTACTCTACGTTTCAATGTTATCTCTATGTGAATTTTTTAAAATTTTATTAAAAGAATAATGTTTCGATGAATAGTAAAAAATAATGATTTTTATTAAAACCTTTATTTTCATTTAAAGCATTTACAAGATACATTTTATATTAATATGTATTTAAAATTAAAATTAGTTAAATTATATATTTATTAATCCTATATACTTCATTTTAATAAATTTCATATCGATTTTTTATATTAAAACCTTCTATAGTTATGAAAAGTTTCTCTTTAGAAAACCTCTTTTTCATCGTGTCTACCGGTTTTATTTTAAATTAAATTATACTAAATATTCAAATATAATTTGACTAAATTAATTTCAAAATTGGAATAATTATTATCAATACTATATAATATGTTCAAATTATTTTTTGGTCATTAAAATTTAAAAAAAATTATTGTAATTGTTAAAGTTAAACGGGGGTATTGTGCGTTACATACATGTGTATTAAAATTAATTATCAACACACATAGGATATATTATTAATAAATTAAATTTTATATTTAAAGTATGTGCATCCAGATTATATAATAATACTTATTTTAATTTTATTTTTAAAGTATTTGTTACCTAGGTAAATAAAAAGAGACTTATTTTCATGATGAACAATAAAATGGTAACAGTTTATTTAAAAAATATGTCTTTTCTTTTATATGAGCTCAAGATCTACAAAATAATACCTCAAATACCTTATTTATCTAATTTTGGGGCACATGGAACGATATTGACTTTCCATTATTGAATAGTTTTGGGTATTTACAAAAATGGAACTTTTCCTTAATTATAAAAGGGGATATCCTCTGCTAAATTCTTTACAGATAATAATATATTTTTTCTAAACCAAATCCTACCAAAATATATCCCCAATAACCTTATATACATTTTGAATATTCTATTCTTCTTATAATATCAATCCTTTTGTGCCAAATAAGAGATCTAAATGAGGTTTTTTCTAAGATAAGGTAATTGTATTCACTAAACTCATTCTTTGTAATTCTACTATTAACACCTTCATTAAATTCCTAGTAGTTACAATATCATAACAAAAATATATATCAGATACTTATATTTTATTATTTTAATTCCATTACCTATATTCATCTCTTCTTCCATCATGTGTGAAACGAAACCATTGATCGTGTATACAGCAGACTACCGCTGCTTAAACAGATGTAATTCATTTTCCATGACCTCTTATCACATCTCAATATATTATATTCATAAAACAACTGTACTTATTTTATTATAATATCATATAAACATTCTTAAGTTCCATTCCTTGGGAATGAGATAACATCACTCATGTGTACGGTGAACTACCACCTTGCGAAGCGATTTGATTCCTTCATCACTTACACATTACATTGAAGGTAATAAGGATTTTTTTAATGAACATATGTGATATATATCAAAAAATGATTATAGTATGATAATATATTATATACCATTATTTTTTTCTTACATTGGTACAATGGAAATAGTGTTCATGAGTACCTATGGTATACCATCTCCTAGAATGATTTAATTTATTCTCTTTTTATTACATTAATAAAATACTATAAATACATATATAATTAATATATATGATATTTATTTATTAATTAATGTTTTATATATTATATAAAAACGATAAAATTAAAAGTACTAAAAATATAAAATAAAAACATTGAAAAAAAATTAATAAGTTGTTACCTAAAACATAATTTTAGTAAGGAAATATTAATAAATGAGTAATAAAAGTTCATAAGTAAATCATATATAATATTAAACACATTGTTATGGATATTCCATATAGTTATCATAAAATTATATTTATTAAATAAAAATTTATAACATGTACAAAGGAAGTTGATACTTAAGGTAAGAGATTTCAGTCTCACATTTATTTATCTGGGACACAGGCCTTATGAACCACTTGTTTCTTTTTTTTATTTCATATACTTCCAGAGAATATATTTTATGATTATTATAATAGAAATTATTTTGATATAAATTCCCATATAGAGTAATTTATTTCATGGTGATTATGATTCAAATGTTACTAGTGTGTTAAATGTTTAATGTTACAATATCTTTTTTTAGGATTGTTTATGATTAAGTTATCAATGATAAAATGTTATGATATATCATTCAAGAAACTCATGTATTTTATTATAAACTTTTTATTTCAATATGATAATTGTTTTAATTTCATTTCCCTCTATTTAATAACTAAAGAGACCAAAATAATGTTTTTAAGAAGAAAGAATTTATTTCACTTTTCGGTCGAAAATTATTTTTCTTCAAAGTCCATGTTTTATAAAAATGTATTAATTGAAGATTTTACTACTATATAGTGATTTTGAAAACAAATTAGTTTCCATGTTTTAATTTTTACAAAAAAAATTAAAAGTAATCTTCTTTTCGTTTTTTGGAATGAGTTAGTTTTGACTTTTTACTGAAACTTTTAATGGAATATTTATTTAAACAAGTACGGTATGAATGGAATATTCACCCATAATGAGAACTCAATTATTTTATTATTAATATATAATTTTCAAGTTTATTTTCTGAAAATATTTATTTAATATTTATTAAATTTATTTGTTTTAAAATGTAATTTCAAATATAATGAATATTCTCCACAATAATGTTTTAAACATATTTTATGGAATTTATATTTATCAGTTATAACCATGTTTCATTGTTCTTATATTTTACTAGTGATATGATACAATGGTATCATCCTTATTATTTATTTAAATGGTTTATTTTTATGATTATTATGAAAATAATTTTTTGAAACATATTCTTTTTTCAAGGGTTGTATATGATGAATTGATAAAAAAATTTATAGAACCCGTTTTTTTCAAAGGTTTTTTTAATGAAATGTTTATGAAACAGATTTTTTTCATGGATTGTGAAATGATTAAAATTTTATGGTCTTTTGGTAAAAAAATATGTGGATTATGTGATGGGTGGTTTGAAAAACCAAATCTGGTCACCATCAAAACTGGCTCCCTTCCTAGCCCATGGGAAAGACCGAAGGGCGTTCCCGATCCCCATGGGCTGGAACAAGTGACCGAGTATCATAAAATGATGTTTGAGAATAATTTACCCAATTTTATAAACAATAAACAACAAACAAATTCAATATGAAAAATCTGGATTTTTCATACAAAACCTTCTTTTAAAAAATTTCAGAACTGATTTACATGGTATAAAAGAACTACAATAGAATATAAACAATGAGTAAAACCAAAAATTACAGCCCAAGAACCATCCTAATGGAATGAGTCACCGCCCTCAAGTCATCTATACAAGACAAAACCACTAGGGACCTACTAGATACCCAAACCACTAGCACTAAAAACTAGGCCCAAACCTATGAGAAAAACAACCAAGTCTACTTACACCCAAAGGATTATGTAGGGTGTGATCCAAATCATAGTAGGATTCCACCACTAATAGATTCAATGTGATTAACATTTTAATGAAAAAACATTGAGTGTTTTGTAAATAATAAAATGCTTGTGATAGTTTCTAAAAGATGCCACAACAAAAATAAATAGTTTTGAGGTGGGATATTTTAAAGAAATATTTCTTTTCAATGAAAACAACATTATACAGAATTTTTTCATCCAATAATACTATATACCTTTGTTAATCACAAAATATCTAGTGAGCATAAGCCATGGGAAATAACCCCTTGGCATTAGCTTGATGTGGGTCCCAGGTACCTTGTATATCGGTGAAAGTGACCATTACAATATTTGTTCACATGAACGAGCCACTAGTAGTGAACATACCCATAAAATAATGATCCCTAATAATCATCATCATTATATTTTTGTTAGTTTTGTAAGAATCAAACTTTCTACATGAAACTGAAGCCAAACCCCACAGGATCACTAGCATACTAGTACGCGTCCACCCATCAAGATACACAGGTTTCCCTCTGGTTCTAAAAAAAATTAAACAAGATAAGAAATATACTTTCCACCTGAAAATATCACTTCCACATCACACATTCACCAAAAATCCTACATATACATCACACAAGTCACAAAATACACATTTCATTCAAATGCATTTTGAAATCAAAATCACGCCAAAATAACCCACAACACCTTTCACATTTCGTTAAAACTTCCTAAAATCACCTAAATTTTTTTATAAAAACATTAAAAGATGTTCCAATTACCATAACATCCCTCACACATATCACATAATACCCTTCTCACCTTCAAACTTAATTTTTTCTACAAACTCACGTGAAACATCCCACAACCATGTTTCTCATACACAACACAATTTAGTAAAACATTTCATAAATTTATCAAACATTATAAAAATTTTATACATCAAAAATCACAATTTTACCTTTAAAACCCCATATTAGGTGAACATAATCACCCACTAAATACATGTAAACCATTTTCCCAGTTTTTTTAACCAAATAAAATGTTTACAATTTTCATAAAACAATCCCACGAGGTATAACCATGGTTTTCACACAAAACCCATTTGAAGACCCTCATTAAAGATCAAAATCATACCAATACCAATCCAAAATAGAAATTACATCCCTAAAAACATTTATTAACACTACTGGAAAAACGACCTATACCCACGGTTCAAAACCGTGGGTATAGCCCCCAAAACCGTGGGTATAGGCTATACCCACGGTTTGGGGAACCGTGGGGCTGAGTGGCGTCGGTATAGGGGTCTCACCCTATACCCACGGTTCTGCTAAACCGTGGGTATAGCCTTTTCAAAGGGAGGACCACGCTGCTCTAGTGTGGCACACACCAATCCCCACGGTTTCCAAACCGTGGGGTATTAAAAATCAGAAATTGGGCGCTGCTGGAATTCGAACCTGCAACCCAGCAACGCCTCACTACCGCACCTCACCACAAGAACAACGCACCTACAATTTCTATTTGTTAAATATACATATATCAACAAATATATATTAATATAATCCACAGATTTCGAATGACAGGAAATAAATTTAAAAAACGCGGCTGGGAGGATTTGAACCCGCGCAGCACGTGAATCCCGCGCCGCACCAAGTGACCAACTGACCTAACGCCGCTATTGATATATATTCATAATTTTATTTTAATATGTTAATATAATAGTTATAATCGAAAAGAAAACTCCAGCAGGTTTCGAACCCGCGCCTCCAATTCGCTGCCCAGTCACAGGGACCAACTGAGCTAACAAACCAATTGTTATATAATTATACTTCTTTATTCTTATATTAATATATCTTCTATAATCAAAAAATAAAACACGCTGATTTTCGAACACGCGACCTATACTGAGGCATGTGAGGTACTGACCAACTAACCTAAACATATTATGCGATTTAAAATTTCGTATCTATATATCTATATTACTTAAGATCATCTTTTCATCAAAAAAAAAATTTCGTCCCGCGGAATTTTTTGTTCCCGCCATAACGCGGGAACTCTATACCCACGGTTTTGAAAAACCGTGGGTATAGGTCTTTGAAAAATATACCACCTATACCCACGGTTTTCAAAAACCGTGGGTATAGGTCTGCTAAACAACACCTATACCCACGGTTTTGGCAAAACCGTGGGTATAGGTCTTCAAAAACAACCTATACCCACGGTTTGTCCATGAACCGTGGGTATAGGGGACCTATACCCACGGTTCTCCAAAACCGTGGGTATAGGTCTCGATACTATCCCTATACCCACGGTTTCCCAAACCGTGGGTATAGGGGGGGCCTATACCCACGGTTATACACAAAACCGTGGGTATAGACCCATTTTCCAGTAGTGTAAACCATTTACAAGTGTTATAAAAATACATCAAATAATACCACAAAAGATACACATGAATAACACATGTTTTCATAAATAACTTTCATGAATTACAACATGGTTTTACACCTTAAACCTATTACAAAATCCCCTTTCAAGGCCCAGATGACACTAATACAATAACAAACCAAAATTTTCATCCCCTTTAATCACTAATAATTTACTTTCATTTGTTACAAAATAAACCCAAACATTACCCCAAGTGCCACACATGGAAAACACCAAATTTCAAAAAAACATGAAACTATAAAATTAAATACTTAACCAAATCCATCAAAAATAGTTTTTTCACCACACATAATAGATTAAAATTTGATAAATTAATAAACCAAGAAATCTAACTCTATTAAATTGATATACATAGAATCACCTACACATTGTGTCGAAACCCTAAAATCTTGGTGCGAAACTTCTACCGCACAACTGCTGCACCAAAAGGGAATGAAAACCAACCTAAAACCTTGATATTTTACCCAAAATACATGAAGTTAATCCATATATAGGAACCCTAGTTTCTAGAAAATTTATTACTCAAGAAAGGGTGAAGGAAACGCTAAGAAAAGGAAGAAATCAAAGTGGGGAGAACATACTTTAATGATTTTGATGTTTCCTCCATCAAAACTCCCTTTAATGTTGTGGTCCAAGGGAGGGAGAGCGACCTTGGGGGATAGACATGGAGGTAGGGCATGAAATGGGGAAGAATATAAGTAATTTTAATTATTTATGGGAGGGAAAATTGGAATTTCAAAAGTATTTTTAATGACCTGGACACACCTGCACAGTTTGGATGTATGGTTTGGAACTGTGCAACAAAATCGTGCGGCCTATTCTGGATACCCAAAGCCATACCAGTATCCTCAAATTCCAAGGGGTACAAGGGGGGAAACCAAGGGGGAATGATAGGCCAAAAATATTATGAAATAATACCTGAAATAAAACCACCTTTCCACCCCATGACTCATCCAACTCATGGGTACAAACAACCTGAACAACTTACCCCACATGTGGTACCACTAGGAGTGTCACAAAACCAACTCCAAAACATAGAAACCTAACACTGTCACATTGAAAAAAGAGGATGAAATTTTTCATCCAATACCCCCAATACTATGGTCATAGATCAATAACACAATAGACACCAAAATTTTAAACCTGGAACACCCGGAAACCAATAGAAAACTAAGAACCGAAAGATAAATTGAACCAAATCATGGAATTGAAAATCCGGATGTGAAAATTATCCCCGCCATAAAGCTTTCTGCATTCGGAAATCTATAGAAAGTCCAAATAAATAACCAAACCAAACTGAGAAACCAAGATGTACTCCTTTTCCATGTTTCACCCCCAAGGCCAAAACACCTCTAGTGATCAATTACAGAAGGAATACTCTCACAAACCAAAACATACACCACTTTAATGAAATGATCAATCACATTCACAGTTTATCCCAAAATCAAACTCCTCAAACACTATCCAACCAATATTCCAACAATTTACCCAAATGAACAACAACAACGAATAAGGCTACACTTGCCTTGCTTTATTCAGACCTTTGGGCGTTCTCCAATCACAAAATTTACCCAAGGAACATGTAGGTATTTAGAGAGCTCGGAACAATACTATATATTTCAAATCCAAGACCACTGACTAATATATGTTACTAGTATGGGGAGACACAAATGCATCCTCATCATAAGAGACAACTCAATAATTCTTGAGATAGGATCAGGGCACTAATAGGGGAAGGCTTGAATGAACTCCTCGGTACAAGGGGTAAACACCCATTAGACCTTTCCAAAAGAACATACATAGTCTCCCCACCATAAAAACCAACCATTTTATCCAACTAGAATAGGACATTATGGAAAGATCCTAAAACACAAAGTGTTGGTATGGCCACATGTTTAGTCTTCACAATTTGGGATATCGTGCGCTAATAGTGTAGATCATTCTTTCTGCAAGGATTCCGATCACACAGTCACTACTGATCAAGCACAAACTGTGTGCTCAACCATGACAAAATAAGAGGATTAAACATTTCCCAAATTTCATACTATGGTTAGGTCTTTTTAGATGGTTTTAAACTACCCTAAGATTTCCCCTGACTACGCACCAGCTTCTCTCTGAGACCTATGGATAGAGCTCAAATGATTGATGCATCTTTGGCCTCACAATTAGGAGTTGGAAACCCACTGAACGAAACTCCATCCAATGCTATAAAAAACTACACCACAAACCCAGATGGGTTCACCAAGACATTGCTCATTCAAATCTCACTTTACCCTAACCCTATATTTCACTAAAACAATGGATTAGAAGATACACACAAATCAGAACTTGTTTCTTCGAGTGAGAAATAATAAAACGAAAGGCCACATATAAACACTTTCCTCTGAAACAGATGATTTTGATGTTTTTCCAAAGTAGACATACTTCCAATATGATAAAGACTCTCATAGTATTTCACGACCTTTACCTTTACAGTAATACAAGCACACGACATCACAAGGCATCACTAAACATGACCAATGTGACTGATGGAAACAATACAAGAAAATGGATCTTATGCCAAATCCCAAACAACACACGATTCAGAAAAGTGGCCATAATATCTACCCATGACCATATTTCCTACATTGGTGGATTAACATAATCCCCTACTTTGAAAATACTATGAAGGGACCAGAATCCATCTTAGACATAATCTAGATACTCATCCATATTAAAAACCCATACAACTTCCACCTTCGACGAATCATTTAACTTAAGATACTAAGGTGTATTTAAATATTCTATGAGAACTCTCCCTCTACAAGAGGATAAAATAATCTAATAAAGGAAATGGTTTAGACTCAATATCCATGGTTGAGAAAAATATACCTTATATTGATCAACTGGAGGATTTTCCAATTGCAAAACATTCTAGGTTTCACCTCAGTTGTGCACTAACCCTTAATGGGGGCATAACTTATCCAACTAGAGAACCCAAGGACCCGACCAAGATGGTCCATTGATCAAGACATACCACAAACCAGATCCAAATGCATGAAGGGAACCATTGTAAAGGAATCCCAAAACATTTCTCAGAAGAGACCACTAACTGGCCCTTCAACCCACCTTACCTACCAAACACAAACCCAAAATATAGTTCAAATGGGAGGGGTTCTTGGACTCAAAACTTCCCACAACATAAAAATTTTAAAAAAACATAATAAAAACAATCCCAACCCAGTTATCAAGACATTAGGTTTTCCTTTATAATTATCTCTTTCAAAAAACGGTTCAGCGGTTAGCGTATCCACCAATGGTACCCCATGGGCCTCACACATGGATGTTTCTGTGCCACACCTGACACCCTCCTCATATCCAACCTGACACTCATCCACACATCCCATTAACAACCCATAATCCTATATCACCTCATGCATGTGGTCACTCACAAAAATACCAAAGGTTAAAACAAAAATTTATTCTGCATTTCAAAACTAATCAGTCAACCAATAATTTGTTTTTCACAAGGCTGCTAACCACGAAATCAATCCAAATTTACATTTTACAAACGTTTTCATAACTACACAATAATTAAAATAATAACTCACATTCAAGTTATTCACATCAATCTCAATACATCTCATCCCATTAGAACACCTTTAAATAGTTTTGAAATCTTTATTTGATACACTTTTTCAAAACCAACATCAATATAATCTCTTACTTTCAAAAGAGGTGTAAACTCACCATGTTCCACTTCAAAACAATTTGGAAAATTAAGTTCCACTATTTAAATAATCAAACCATTCACTCCATATCAGAAAACAAATTCACAAAAACCTTACACTTCTTAAAACCATGTCATTTTTTCATTAAAACTGATCTTCCAAAATTTCAAAACTAAAGGACACAAGAAAATTCAAGGAGAAACTAGTTCTTCTTGGTGACTTGGAGATAAAGTTGGAGACCATATTCAAATTACTTCACCATCATGTAGAATGTTCAAGGGAATATCCCTGGCTCCACATGGATTTCTAGGCCTTGTGTGTTCACTAATACATTAACCCAACTCTATTTTCATTTCCCCTAATCATCATTAAACCAAGAAAACCAAAGGAATTAGATAAGTCTCAACTTCCCCTAGAGACTTAAATTTTTTCATAAGGTGTGGTGATTAGTCACACTACCCATAACTGGACATCCATATCCTAAAAATCCTAACTCTAGACTATCCCTATTGTTCCCCAAATAACATGACCTAAAGAGTTAACTTGAACCTCCTTTGATACCATTCTGTCATAAAACGAATATGGTTGCCAACAAAACTGACACCCAACCCATCCCATGGTAAGTTTAGAAGGGAGTTCCCGATCCCCATGGTCTGGAACAAGTTCCCAGGTATCATAAAATGATGTTTTGGAATGATTTACCTGGGTTTATAAATAATAAACAACAAACAAATTCAATATGACAAATCTGGATTTTCTTACAAAACCATATTTTACACAATTTCAGAACTGAACTACACGGTTTAAAATAACTATCAAAGACTATAAAAACTGATAAAAACAAAAAATGATAGCCCAAGAACCATATTTATGGCAAGAGGCACCACCCTCAAGAAATCTCCACAAGACAGCACCATGAAAGACCTGCTAGTGACCCGAACCACCAAAACTAAACACTATACCCAAACCTATGACAAAAAACAACCAGGTTTACTTACACCTAAAGGAGTAAGTAGGGTGTTATCCAAAGCCTAGTAGGATACCACAGCTAATAAATTCCATGTGATATAAATTTGAATACAAAAATCATTGCGTGTTTTGTAAATAAAAAATTCTTGTGATGATTTCTAAAAGGTTCAACATTAAAACTAAATAGTTTTGAGGTGAGATATTTTAAAGAAAGAAATAATTTCAATGAAACTAACATGCTACGGAAGTTTTGCAGCCATTCATACATTATGCCAATGTTAAGAAAAAAAAATATAATGAGCACAATAAATGGGAAATAACCCCTAGGGACTAGCATGTTGTGGGTCCTAGGTACCACGTATCTCAGTGAAAGTAATCATCACAATATCTGTTCTCATGCACGATCCACTAGTGGGGAACAAACCCATAACATTTTTTTCCCCAATAATCATCCTCATCATAGTTTATATAGTGTTGAAATTGTCAATATTACTATGTGAAACTGAGGCCAAACCCCATGGGATCACTAGTATACTAGTACACGTTCACCCACCTAGATACCCGAGTTTCCCTCTTGTGCTGAAACAAGTTCAACAAGACAAGAAATATAATTTTCACTTTAAAACATCACATCCACATCACACATTCACAAAACACCCCACGTGTACATCACAAAATTCACAAAACCCACATTTCATTCAAATGCATTTTGAAATCATACTCACGCCAAAATAGCCCACAACACCTTTCGCATTTCTTTAACACATCCAAAAATCCTTTAATATATTTTTATAAAAGCAATCCAAGATGATCCAACTCACATAAAATACCACACACATGTCACATAATACCCTTATCACCTTTAAAATACATTTTTGTCAATAAACTCACACAAAACAATCCACAACCATGTTTGACAAACACAACCCAATTTAGTAAAACATTTAAGCATTTTATAAAGAATTATAAAAATGTTTTACATATCAAATCACCATTTTACCTTTCAAAATCCCATATTAGGTGAACAAACTCACCCATAAAATACATATATACCCTTTTAGAACTTTTTTTACCAAATAAAACGTTTACAATTTTCATAAAACAAACCCGAGAGGTATAACCATGGTTTTCACACAAAAGCCATTAAAAGACCCTCATTCAAGACCAAAATCATACCAATACCAATAAAAACATAATTTTCATCCCTAAAAACATTTATTAAACCACCCTATAAGTGTTTTAAAAATACCTCAAATAATACTACAAAAGATACACATGAAAAACTCATGTTTTCATAAATCACTTTTAAGAAGTACAACATGGTTTTACACCTTAAATCCATTCAAAAACACCATTTCAAGGCCCACATGACACTAATGAATTAAAAAAAATATTTGGTATCCCATTTACACAAAAATAAATAACTTTCATTTGTTACCAAATACACCCAAACATTACCCCAAGAGTCACACATGGAAAGCACACAATTTCAACCTAAAATGCAACTATAAAATAAAATGCTTAACCAAATCCATAAAAAATTGTTTCGTACCACACACAACAGATTAGAAACATGCTAAATCAATAATCCAAGAATGATAAATCATCATAAAATGGTTACACATGGAATCACTTACCTTTGTGTCTAAACCCTCAAATTTTAGTGTAGAACTTCGACCGCACCACCGCCACACCCCAAGGAATTCAAAACCAACCTAAAACCTTAATATTTCACCCAAAAGACAAGAAGATAAACCCTAGGTATGAAACCTAGTTTCTCTAAAATTTATATCTCAAGAAAGGTTGAATGAAACCCTAAGGAAAGGGAATAAATCAAAGAGAGGAGAACTTACATTCATGATTTTGATGTTCCCCCCATCAAAAAACCCTTTAAAGTTGAGGTCCAAGGGAGGGGGAGTGACCTTGGTGGTAGGACATGGAGGTAGGGAACGAAATGGGGAAGAATGTAGTGGATTAGACTTATTTACAGGAGTTAAAAGAGGAAATTTCAAAATTATTTTTAATGACATGGACACACATTCATGGTTTTCCTCTATAGTTTGGAATTATGTGACCTGTTATAGAGACTGAAAAAATGCAATTATCTTCCAATTTCAGGGGTTTCCAAGTAGGGAAACCAAGGGGGAAATATAGGACAAGAGAATGGGTGAAATAATACCCTAAATAAAACCACATTTCCACCCCAAGACTCATTCAACTCATGGGTACAATCGACCTCAACAACATACCCCACAAGTGGTTCCACTAGAAGTGTCACAAAACAAACTCCAAATAACCACAACCTAACACCATCACTTTGAAAAAATATAAGTTAAATTACCATACAAGAACCCAAATACTATGTTCATAGATCAATAACACAATAGATACTAAAATTCCAAACTTGGAACACCCTGAAACCAAGATAATGCTAATAACTGAAAGAGGATTTGAACCAAAGCATGGAATTGAAAATCCAAGTGTGATAGGTGGGATATATATACACCTCAATTGTATTGTGTAAATTTTTATATCTCGTGATATAATTATGGGAAACAAGATGATTTTCTTGGTACATTATGGTAAAAAGGGTGATGTTCTTGATTCACTATGGGAGATATGTGATAATTCCTGATCCATTGTGAAATGGGAAGTTATTAATGATGTCTCATCTATTTTGGTTTTATGGTCTTGTATATTAACCTTTAAATACAAAATGGTTTCTATACTTATTATTATTCCACACATATATGAAGTCAAATTCTTGTTCATGATTTATTTGTGAGGATTTTTCACTCCAATGGTTCATGTATTTTGAAATGATAATATTTTATGGCATGGATCATCCTTATGACACATTATATATTGGGTTTGAACTTTTTAAGTTATATTTTTTATCTCATACCATTATACATATTTTATTCTTTCTTATGATCATCAATTGATGTCTTTGATGTTAACCCTTACTGAGCATCTGATCCCATCTATTCTCGCATTTCCTTTCCTCGAGTTATAAAGAAATGTTTTACAAGGGTTTTTATATGAATAATAATAATGGGAATATATTTTGGGGGTATATTAAAGATCATTCATGAAATAATAAGATTGTGTAAATAGTCTCCAAATATTCTAAAACATTATGGTCATCAAGAATGTATTTGTGAAATGTATTTAATATTCATCTATTGAGATATAATATCTATGTATGAAATTCCTAGGTTGTTCTGGATAATATTAAATGAGTGCATTAGTTATCTTTTAGAAACTAGGATAATAATAATTTAGTGAGATCCTTAGGGATATATTGATGAATGTATAAGGATAATTCTAAGGATAAGTTAAAGTTTGGGAAAATGTATTGGAAATTTTTTAAAGGATAGAATGAGTGGTTTCTATGAAATTACATCCCTGACTGGATATTAAAGTGGATGTTGCTTAAGAATAATTTTATATAGTGGTTATAACTCAAAAATGATGCATTGATATGGAATTGATCATCAATAGGTGAATGAAAATGGGCCTTGTTACACACCTAGTTTTACACTCCCTCATGATAAGCTTTGGAAATAAAAAAAACATTGTATGAATCATCTTGAAAGATTTTAATAGATAATGAAATTTAATGGCCTATATTGAAAATAATCATTTTTATATAGAAAATAAATATCATGATATAGACATTATATAAGTTATTTTTCAGGATTATGTGTTTTCCCACTTTGATTATTGTTTCTTACACTATGATTTTTGGTTTTAGTCAATAGTTTCAATTAGAAGAAATCTTGTTAATGTTAAATATGATGGACAATGCATTGATTTTCCCCCAAATAAACCAAATTTTAAGGGAGCTAGAATGAAAATTTTCATTTTTATCCTCAATAAAGACTCTCAATAAATAAATCAAATTGATCTTCCAAATGTGAAAAGTATGGAAAAATGTCATTTTGAGTAGTTCGAGAGAAAAATAAAAACATATTTTATTAGATCAAGTGGTCAATTAGTTTCTTAGAAAAGGATCAGTACCACTGAAAATATATTTTCCATTCTCTAGTTTTTAGTGTTGGAAAAACACATTTTCGCTATTTATCATTTGGATGATGGAGAATATTAATGGTTTAATCATATCAGGAATATGAGTGAATAGGAATAAACGGACTTGATATAGTGGTATAAGTTTAAGATATTATTTTTCATTAAGTAATTTCTTTGGATTCCTTATATAAATATGGAAAATTAATTACCTCTATAGAAGAATAAGGATGATAAATTCATTATTACCTATGAGGAAAATGTTACAAGACTCATATGGTAAGATTTGAGTATTACAATCCAACATGAAAATGAGTTTGGTCGATACTTTTGTGCCTTAAAACCAAGTATCCAAGGTTTTTAATATATAAGAGACTATAGTATCTATAAATATATAGTTTGATGTGAACTCAAATAGGAAATAGATATTGAATATTCCCACCATTCCAATGGTTTCGATAGGAAAAGGAAGAACATGTCTCATGAAAACTCTAATAAATCCCATGGTGGAATAAAATTTTGACCATCTATATTCTAGAAATGTGGGAAAACATTAATGGAACAACATGAATGGAATTGGGATGTTCTTTAAGTGTGGAAGGGTTGGTAAAAAATACTGTTAATATTAAAATGAAATGAATGGATTGGTTAATTCAATGGAAAAGAATAAGACACCCACTAATACCCCACCATGCTCCAATGCTTAAAATGAAATTATTATGGGAATTATGTTAACCTATGCTCAAATAAAAAGGTTAATTGTAATGTCCCTTATTAAGAATCTGCTTTAGCATAGGGAAAAAGTTAAATCTCATGTGATCACTATTTTTGAGGAGGGGTATAATAATTATGTATTCAAAGGTACCCTTACTATCCACTATAAAAAGATAATATCTTATTTGACACTAAATCTAACCACTCATTATAATATTAGTAATTTTATAAGGATATCACACTAAAACATCAATGATTAGAAGTTAAATTAGTAAGGAAAATACCAAATGTTATGATGATCATTTCTCAAGTCTATGATTCTTTACTAGTTAATTTTTTTTGTAATTTGATTCTAGTAAATCTTTTTATTCTATCTCTAGTTGAATTTAATGTTATATTATGTGTGTATTGGATTTATCTATATAAAACCCGCATTAATTGACAAGTAAGGTGAGTCATGTTTTGTATTTCAAACCAAACGATGATCATATATCTATGTGTTGATAAATATAAACAACCGATAGATATCAAATTCATTATATTTTTCATGATTCCCATTCAAAAAGGATTTTTATATATGATTTATATGGTGAAAATTAAAAATATAATGTGCCTTTTGTACTAGAGTTTTTTAAGTCTTTGTTGAAGAATTTTCATTTCATCCACTAAAACATGAAGTTGAGTTCTCAATAGAACTTGTACCTTATACCAAAACTAATTCAAAGAGTCCCCTTGGAGTAGCCCCGATCACGTTACATGATTGAATAAGAAACTCCAAGATAACCTTGAAAAATGATTCATTAAACCAATTAGGTAACCATAGGGTTTGTTAGTTCTTTTTTAGAAGAAAGACAGGTTGTTGGAACTGTGCATTGATTCTCGGCAGATGAACAAGATTAAAATCTAGAAAAAATATCTTCTACAATGTATTGTTGACATTTTTGTTCAACTACATATATCCCTATAATTTTTCAAGATTGACCTTAGTTTTGTATATAATTAATTGAGGATCGATAAGGAGGATATACATAAGATATAATGTTTTACAAGGTATGGATTCTAGGTGTATATATTCATTCCATTTAGTCGAACTATTTCCCCCTCCATCATCATGGATTTATTGAATGGTGTCTATATAGATTACCTTGATAATTTTTTCATAGTCTTTAAAGATGATATTCTTATCTATTCAAATATTAATAATAAATGTGAAGATCACATGAGAATTGTAATGATAACCCTGAGGAAAGTTATTTTCAATGAAATGTTTAAAATTTGTAAATTTTAAAAATGAAAGGATTCATTTTCGGGTCATATAATATCAAGTGAGGTATTTTGGTGGATCCACATAAGATAGAGGCTATTAAATGTTGGATCAACTCAACCACAATGAATGAGATCCATAGTTTTCCTATTTTATCTATTTATTATCTATAGCTTAGAGAGGATTTCTTAAAACTATCTAATCCACTCACCATGTTATCTTATAAGGGATTCAAGTTCTTATGGATAGATGAATTTGAGAAAATTTTCAAGGAACTGATGATAATATTACACAACGCACATGTTCTTAGATTACCCCACATTGGATAAGGTTATGTAATATACAATGATTCATCTAAGAAGGGGATGGAATGTGTTCTTATGTATAACGATATGGTGATATCTCATGACTCTTGAAAATTAATAGTTAACTAGAAAAATTATCCAACTCAGGATTTATAGTTATTTGTTGTAATTTTTTCATTAAATATATGGAGGCATTATCATTATAGAAAAATTATTATATATAAACTAATCCAAAAATCAACTATATATTCAAATAGAAATATTTAATTATGTTATGTAGAATATTGTGATATTTTATTCATGATTATGACTACTCAATACACTACCACCCTTGATAAGTGAACATGGTGGTAGATTCATTGAGTTTAAAAGATCATTTTATCATATCCATGATGAGGATCACAAAAGATCAAATTTTTCATGATTTACAAAGGATTGATATTGAAAATTTTATGGAAGGGGATAAATAATATCTTTATTAAATAATAATTAAACCATCTCTCCATTTGAGGGTAAAAGAGTTGGGGAAGGAAGATTTTGAGCTGAAAAAGAAGGTGAAAATGTTCCTGAGTTCAACCGTTATTGTGATTGAATAATAAGAATCCATAACTCTGTTTTTGTACTATCCATATAAAATTTAATTATGGTAATTTTAGAAGAGTCTCACTATTCTTCATTCTATATTCATCCTTGATTTACGATGATATATAAGGATTTCAAAGAGTATATTGAGCGGGATGGAATGAATAGAGACATCACATAGTTTTTATCTTGGTGCTTGGTATGTCAGTATATTAAGTAATAGATAAAAAATTATAATGGTATGTTAAAACCATTACCCATACCATAATGGATATTATAAAACATCCTTATTTATTTTGTCATCTAACCCTATAAAACATATAAATGTAGCAATTTTATATGGGTTTAATTCCATATCCTTAAAAAATATAAACACTTAATTACTATTAGAGAATATTTATATCTAGATCATTTTTTCAGGATATAATTTAAGGATGTGGTAAGGTTAATTGGGGTTACACATTTATTCTTTTTTTAATTGGGATATAAGGTTTACCCTAAAGTCTCAGCAAAGTCTTTAGTAGGATTTAGATATAAGGTTGAGTTTTTGAACTATATGTCACCCTCAAATAAATGTCTAGTATGAGAGAAAAATTATGACCATATAGGATAAGTTGATATCTTTTTTTATGTATTTAAAAGTTATTTGAGATCAACAAATTCCTCTAGTTAAGTTTTCATACAATAATATCTTTCACTCAAGCCTTCAGATGAATCCATATGAATCCCTATATGGAAATAAGTTTACAACACCAACGTATTTGGATGGTGTTTGGGAAAAAAATATATTAGTACCTAGGAAATATGAATAAATGGTACATAAGTCTAGGGTCATTCAACAAAATATAACGAAAACATAAAGTGTGCAGAAACATTATGCTAACAATTCACAACAAGATTTGGAATTCAAAGTTAGTGGCAAGGTGTTTCTAAGAATTTAACATTGGAAGAAGGTAATTAGATTTGGAAATAAGGGAAAATAAGTCCATGTGATATTGGTCCTTTTCAAATTGTTGATCATATTTTGATTCTAGGTTATTTATTTATTCATCCAATGAACCATTCTCAAATCCAAGATGTGCTCCATGTATCTCTCTTAAAGAACTACATACCTGATCCTTTACATGTACCAAACAAATAGGTCACCACACTGGATCATGATCATTATTATGAGAAACTGCAAACATGTGTTCTAGATGTTATAGATAATTTTATATAAAACAAGACCACTCACCTAGTTGTGGAGAAATCACTATCTTGAGGAAGCTATGTTGGAACCTGGGGAAGTAAAGATAAAGAGGTATCCCAAGTTTTTTTTACCAAAGTGATGGAATTTAAAAGTTTAGATTCATTTTAAGGGCATTAGAATGTAACAACTAGATATTTTATTAAATATTTTTCTAAATAAATTTAATTTCTTAGATAGGTTTTGTAACACATAGCACATAATTTTAATGAACCATGATATACAATTAATATTATTATTTAAACATGACCATTACAACCTAGAAATTAGATATATATTTATAAATAAGAATAAAAAAATTTAAAATAATAACTTTTATGGTGTTATATAATGAAAAAATATTGATTAAAATGTACATTATTTTTTGTGAAGTCATTATTTGTTTTGGAAATATTATATTATCAAAAAAATGTTTTGATTAACAAATAATAAAGGTAATTTGTTTCCAATATTATAAAATTTATTTTAATAATAAAATTCATTTCTTAAATCTACATATCATTAATATATTTGAGTGAATTTCAAATAACTTTCGAAAAATATTAATTGTTTGATGAATAGTATGAAAATACTGATTTTTATTAAAAACTAACTTTTTCTTAAAGCATTCACAAGAAAATATTTGGTTTAAATTTGTTAATAATGTAAAATTATTTAAATTATATATTTATTAATCCAATTTATGACATCTGAATCAATTTTATGTTGAATTTTTATATCAAAACTTTTCATACTTATGAATATTTTCTCTTGGGAAAACCACTTTTTTGTCACGTCTATGAGTTTTATTTTAAATTAGATACAACCACTTCTTAAAATAGAATTAGATCAAATGTATTAAATATTTTAAATCAACATAATATATATTATATAATAAGATTAAATTAATTTTTTTTATAAATATTAGTAAAAATAATAATAAATAATTACTAAAGTTAAGGTTTAAAAGGGGCTTGTGGGTTATATATGAATGTATAAAAATTAATTTAAAACCCACATAAGATCATTAATTAATGAATTTTATTTCATATTTTGAATAATTAGGTAAAAAGTATAAAATAAGGATCATTTTTTAATTATTATTAAAGGATAAATTAACATGGTAAATAAAAACACACTTGTTTCTTTGGTGATAAATAAATCGGTTAAAGTGAGAAAAGTTAGAGATAATTGAACAAAATGTTTAAAAAATGAATATATTTTTTGTTATGTATATAAAATATAGTTACACCATTTGTTTATTTATTAAATTTTTCTCAATGCTTAATGAGATTGACTTCCCATTATTGAATATAGTTTTGGCTATTTACAAAAACAACACTCTTCGATTACAAAAGTGGGACTCCTCCTCTATCTTCTTAACACCTCATAAAACATTTGGATCCAAAAATCTCTAAAATAATCTCTCCCAAGTATACTTATAAATTTTATAGATATTGTTTCCCAAAATACCAATCCAAGGGTACTTAAAAATATATCCAACATAGTTTTTTCTAAGCAAAGGTAATTATCTTCACTGAAATATTTCTTTTTAACTCTTCTCTTGCCACATTAATTGATTTACTAATAAAATAAATTTGATAAAACTATTATATACCATATAAATGTATTTTATTATGTTGATTTGATAAACTATATCTATACCCAGATCTATAAAGAAGGAAATGAAATTCATGATCATGTGTATGGCGGTCTACTACATTACAAACTTATGTAATTTGTTTTCCATCACTATTTTTCAAGGTTAGATATAATGATCAATTTATCTTTTTTATATTATATTAATTAAATAATTTAACCTTTTAAATTATAATATCACATATAACTTCTTAATTTCCTTTCCTTAAGAATATGATAATCCCACTCGTGTGTGTGGAAGAATAGCGCCTCACGAAGCAATATGATTCGGCATTCACTTATACACTACATGGAAGGTAATAAGGATAGTTTAAATGAAAATATGACAAATATATGATATAAAAAATATTATTTAATGGTAATATATTATTTACCTTTCTTTAATTTCATACATAGATAAAATGTAAGCAATGTTCAAGTATACGTACGGACCATAATCTCCAAAAACGTTGTGATTCATTTTCTCTCTCTTACATTTATTGATTAATATAAATGAAAATATAATGAAAATATTTAAAATTGTATCATGTTTAAAATTATATAGATTATGGAACCATGACCATGTAGAAAGAAAAAAATACCAAACCAAAACATATATGAAAAATGAATCAGTTGTAACCCAAAATGTGATTTTAATAATGAATTGTTAATAAACAAGTAATAAAAGAACATGAGTAAATTGAATATGGTTTGATACATATGATTATTGATATATAATAGAGGTATAATAAAAAAATTAATTATAATGTAATTATGATCTTTTAGAAATGAAGTCATGACTTAAGGTAAAAGATTTCCATCTCACTTTTATTTCTATGGAACACATGACTTATACCTAAATTGTTTCTTTTGTGTGGTGTATATACCAGCTATGAATTTATTTTTTAATTATTCACATGAAAATTATATGACATAAATATCCATATAATGTTATTCCTTTCATGGGTCTTATGATTCAAATGTAATCAATGTGGTGATAGTTTTATTTTACAATCACATTTTCTATCGGGACTACTTTTTATTATGTTTCAGATGATGAAATAAAATGATATACCTCTCAAGAAACTCATGTATTTTGGTCTCCTATGGTCATTCATATATAATAAATGTTTTTATTTCAACTTACAATCTTTAATAATTATAGAGAGCAATAAAAGTTTTTTAATAAATATTACATTATTTCTCTCTTCGGTCGAAAATATTTTTTCCTCCATGTGCACGTTTTCTAAAACAATTAAAATAAGTTTTTACTAATTTTCTAAAAAATTTAAATACATCTTTTCCATTTTTTAATTTTTACAAAATTAATTTTTTTCTTTAAATAAGTTAGTTTTAATTTTTAATGATAATTTGAAATTAATCTTTATTTTAATGTGTATGGCATGAATAGAATTTTATATCGTCATGACCACACAATTATTTGAAGATTACATTATAGTTTTTAATTTTTATTTTCAATGAAAATGTTCTCTGTAATATTTGGTAAATTTTTAGATTTTAAATAATTGGTTTCAATTAAAAAGGATATTCTTCTCAAAAATTTGTTAATGATATTTTATGGAATTTCTTTCTTCAATTAACAAAAACATTGGTGTTGCATATATTTTAATAGGGATATGATCTAATGGTATTGTCTTTATTGTTTATATTAATGGAATTTTTTTATTATTATTATTTAAATATTTTTATAAAACTCATTACTTTTTTGTGGTTTATGATATGAAGAATTGATGAAATTTTTTTGAAACCCATTTCTCTTCCACATGTTATGCAATGATTAAATGTTTAAGAAACCCATTTCCTCTTTTAAGGATTATGAAAAGATGAATATTTTTTGATATTATGAAATAAATGTGTCTATTATGTTATGGGTTTTACCCATATCTCTATCCAATAAATTAGGTAATTTTTTATATCTCGTGAGAAAACTATGGGAAATAATCAATGTTCATGATCAATTGTGGGAAGCTAGATGATGTGATTGGTCCACTATAAGAAAAAGATGATGATGTCTGATCCATTATGAACTGAAATATAGGTGTTGTTCCCTAGTATTTTATGATTTTATGGTTATGGATGTTTTCCTTGACTTACAAAATGGTTTTTATACTTATGATAGGGACACATGTTTAAGACATGAACTTTGTGTTCATGATTTATTTATGATGATTTTCAGACTTATTGTTCATGTATTTTTAATGATAATGTTTTACTCTATGACTCTTAATTATAATCCATGATAAATTGGGTATGAAACATGTAAGTAATATTTATAATATCATACCCTTGGGATTATCTTATTCATTCATATGATCATCAATTGAAATCTTCCATGTTTACCCTTACTGAGCATCCAAGCTCTCCATTTATTATGTTTCATTTCTTTATGTTATGAAGAAAGGTCCAAGTAGGGTATATCTATGAAGAGTAATCAATAGGATGATATTTATGAGAAATATTGATGATCAATCAAGAAATACAAAAATTCTATAACTAATATCCAAATACACTAAACCTTTACGGTCCTTAGGTCTGTATTTATGAAATGTATTGAATATTAATCAACCATATATAATAACTATGTATGAAAATACTAGGTAATTATAGGTACTCATTATATAAATTGAATGATTGGTCACTAAAACACTATAATCTGGAAGAAAACCTGCAATCTAACACTCCCCTTATACCTTCTTAAAAGTTATGTCCTTACATAGGATCTCTATATATGTATTTAGGTAAAATACCCTAAACAAGAATATATTATTTGGATGAGGTCCATTCAAAAAATTTATATCCTTCTTCACCTCATTCCTAGCCTATAGATGAGTAAAGTATATACAATTCCAAAAAATGTTCCATGTTAGAAGAAACTGATATCATCTCCTATAGAAACAAAATAAACTCTTATGATTGGTCCATTTTTAGTGTGCCAATGAAGAACTCATAAAAAATAATCTCTTTAAAGGCCTCAAAATTAAGATTCTCAGGTCTGATTGCCTATCCCTTAACACCACACCACCTCTTATATGGTACCTGAATAATAATGGTTTCTAAAATTACCTTCATTTTTTCACAAGTCTCTGAAAAATCAAATATTCCCTCAATAATTTCAAGTTAGTTTTCATTATCCTAAGGACCCCCAGTTACCTAGAATATGGGCAAATGCTGGAGTTAAAGGTATCAATAATAATCAGTCATTTTCCATTACTCCCCTCCGCCCCGAATTAGAGGAATCTGTAAGACTCCATTCAAGGTCATGTTTACTATCAAAACCACTATAGCTGGTGTAGGAGGATTCTCTAGTGTTTCTACCTATATAGCCTATGGTGGAACTTTGGTATCCTCCCTTGAAAGATGAATCTAGCATCTCAAAGGTAAAATTTCTATGAAATGAAACACTAATTTCTAGAATAACAATAACAATATACTCATGATAATTATATATGTAGTTATTAGGTAGAAATATGGGATTCCTATCAAAAGTAAAATCCTAGAAGATTCCCATACACATGGACTAACCCTATTTTTTAAACCTAAGGCCTAATACTTGTCCTTTGTACCTTCATTTTAGCTATAATTATATGTATATATATACATAATAACAGTGTGAACATTCTCAACTAATTAATGTCAGTGCAGATATATCACAAAAGAAGATAGTATTGATGTATCACTCAATGAATTGAACAAATAAGGCCTTTAATTAAAGAACTATTATGCCTCAAACAATATGTATATATATATATATATGAAATCTAATACAACAAGCCTATTTATGATGTATGAACACACAAAAATCTCATAAAACCATAACAATAATCTCATCACTAGTAACATGGTGGTCCATTACACATGAGTTGGATAGGAAAATGGAAACTCACATACCAGATTTTCTAATAGAATATCTCATTTCATCCATAAACATGAATGAAAAAAGGAAATCTCAATCCTTCAATACCATTTTGTAACACCAAAACTGAAAACATTGGTTCTAAGATTAAGTGACACATAAACTTATGTATGCATCCCATTTTGAAAATGGTTATAGGATCTTAGTGAGGGTCTAAATTAACCTGGGAATATTATAACCCTATTAATCATAGCTATCACTAGATAATTATAAAATAAAAATAATTCAATTAAAAAAAACTACATAAGATAATGAAAATAAATTCTATACCAAATTCCATGTAATATTAGACGGGTGTAATAAAACAGACCCCAAATGTGGATGGTTAACAAGTAGAATGATACAATTGGGAATAATAATAATAATGTGATAAAAACCATCTTGATTCTATATCAGTATCGTATCTATATCCCAACACCAAGATACTCACCAACCTACCATTGGGACCTTGGCCCTATCTGAGTATGTGATCATGAAGTCTACACATGTAATGAGATACCATGCATGGTGTTTGTATAAATATAGTCATAAATAGAAAAATATTCACTATCATATGTGAACATGTATATATAAGGTTGTGAAATGAAGGAAAATTTAATTCACACACAATAATACAATGAATCATATGGTGAGGGGAATGTGTTAACTATGTTGGCACAAACATTGAGAATGGTTACTTCGTCTTAATACTATAAGAGAAGTCATATAAGAATTCATGATCATGGGTGTACCAAAATGTCAACTCATATATCTCTAAGTTTCCATGGGCTAAAGAGTCACAGGTTGACCCATAAGGTCATCGAGGCATAGGGTCGTCAATGATTATCACTATCCTCGGTTATTCCATGTGGTTATCATATTCTGACACTACCTCAGGTTAAGCCATATGGTTGTCATATCAAGGAACTAGGTCCTAGGATAGGCCATAGGGTCTTGATACCCCATCTTCATGTCTTGGTTCTTCATCATAAATGTCGTATGTCACACATGATCCCCTTTTAAGGGCTAACCAAGCCATGTTAATCCCCCTATCATCCTCTACCAAAAGCTCACCCTATTGACATATATCTATACACAATAACATATAAAAAATTTTGGTACAACAAAACATATCAATCATGAGTTTCAATATCAATACACACACACATGTGATTAATATTCATGAGTTTCTCACATAGGCTACACACATACACATGTGGCCAATATCAAACATGGGTATCAAGGGATACCTGAGAATACACATATGATCGAACTCAAACAATTCTTCAAAGAACTCAATAAAAATACATAATATAATTCCAAAAATCATATACAAGATATCTATATGGTAAGTATATTTTTTCCTTTGTCATGAAGAATACGATATTGAAGATCAGTTGAGGAACGACACCCAAATTACATACACATGCATTAATTTTCACTAGAACAAGACCCAAACTATTACAATAGTTTCCCTGGATTTATAATTCAAGTAAGTGGACATGCCAATGGATGAAATCCACATCAAATTACCAAAATGGATTTTTCATCAATTATATATCTAGTATGAATCAAAGAGGGACCACGAATCCTCGTGATTCAACACTGATCTAATAATCGATCATGAATTCTCCATAAGGTCTCGGTTAAGATCCATATATCTAGCCAACATAGCATTTATCTATGATCCCAATCAAGAGTGAAATATTATATTTAGGATATATGAGAATAATGAAAGAAGAAAAAACTACATACCTTAAATCCTTAGTATCCAATTCCTTAAATCCATTTAATTTAGAGAATGAAGGGAGAGGAACCACCAAGAATCACCATTAATTCCTTTAGGTTTGATATCCCTTAATGTGGGAAATAAAATGGGAGGTTATAGGGGGTTTAGAACTCAAAATCCAATTTTTTGTTTAATTAATTCTATGTTCATGGTTTCGTTATATGGTTCAATAAACCATGCACCAACCATGAAATGATTTCTGCCTCTTCGAGCAACCTTCAGAGTTTGGTCACATGGTTTGGTAAAGCCTACCCCAACCATTGTTTAACCACTTTCTTAAGATATATATTTTCTAGGGAAATGTCAATTTTTTATTTCAAACAATGTAAGACTAGTGTTTTTCATATTTCCTTCTTAATGATACCTACATGGTTTCTTGGAATGAACAACATGGTTTCCCCTAGTTGTGAACAAGTCATCCTTCCCAATTAAGGCCTTCAAAATACTCCAATAAAAAATCGGATACTTTAACTCAAAAATAATTAATTAAGCTATAAAATTAAGGCATAAATTACATGAAAATCATAAAGTCATTAAAATAGAGTAACATGGTAGTAATTTAAAGGGTTAGAATTATAAAAATTACTACCCATGTCAACAAGTTGCACCACTATTTTCAAGAGACAACCTAATTAGAACTCCATAGTTAAATGAATATTGACTTAGAGTAGTGTTAGGATGGCTGGTATTCTAGGAAGCTTCTCTAGGTATGTGTGAGTGAGGATAAAAAAATTGAAAGAACATGTGTTGGAATATAGGGATGGTTATTACATTGATAATCTCTTTAGGATAGTAATATTAAGGTGGAGTGAATTTTCTGTCATTAGTGCCTTATTATTTTAGGGGTATTAGTGGTGTACCCAGCCAAAAGTGCAATTGATCTTATTGGGCTGAAATATTGGGTCCTCAATATAGAAATTGTTATCTAAATGGTGTAAGATTATTATAACTTATAAAATTATTAATTTCAATGTTAAATACTACTAACAATGTTAATAATATGTATATTTATTTTTAGAAGCCTAATTGATTAGAAATTCATTGTTAAGAGAGGCTTGGATTGGAGTAGTGTTAGGATGGGTGACCTCATGGGATGTTTCTTTGGGAATGATTGATGAACAAAAATCACATTAAAAGAACATGTTTTGGTCCATAGGGAAATTAAAAACTCTGATAATTTATTAGGACACATGGTTGGGCCTTAGGTAGGGGAAAACATGTGTCAATTTAAAAAATAGTTGTGACTGGTGGTCTAGGATCCAAAAGACACATTATGGGGTGATGAATATATTGTCAGTAATAATTTTTTTTAGGATATATGGAAATACACACATTCTCCCCCTCTTATAGAAAACCATTCTATAAAGGTTCACATATCATTTAGTACTAGAAGAAAACACCTATAGTCATGTAATGAATATCAAAATTGGGTCTCATAGGATACACATGAACACACAGGTGATCAAACTCAAGTATGGTCTCAAATCACACATGAACATTCCTTGATATTATTTTAATAAACATATACAATGGCTCTATATAGTAATGAAATTTATAACATATTTGCATTGATTCTATGTTTCAAGATCCATTTAGGAACAATTATTGGATCAAGCCCACATTCCATTGTTCACTAGAGTAAGACCAAATCTATCATCATAGAGTCTATAGATGTATAATTCTAGGAAGAATAATTCAAAGATATGAAATTAAAAAAACATTAAAAAAAATATTCACTGTCAACAGTAGATCTAGGATCTATCAAATTGGGGCCACCAAATATCATGATCTTACATCCTTCAATTAAATGATCTTGAATTATCCATTAGGTATTGGTGGAGATCCATATGTAAATTAAACATATCATGGATCTATGATTCCTCTCAAAATTGGAAGAGGATGTCTAGGATAAATGTGAATAATGGAGAGGAAACAACCATTTATATTGATTCTTAATGATCCAATTTTCCAGATCTATTGGATTTGGATAATTGAGAGGGGTAAATCACCAAGAATACTCACTATATTCCCTTAGTTTGAGTACCCTATGCATAAGGGATTAAATTTATGGTTTCATAGGGATTTTAGGCTTAAAATAAAATTTTTGGATTAATTAATAAATATTGTATGTTGTGGTTTCATGGATTACTAAATCATGCACCAATAATGCAAGGAAAATTCGCAAGGATACCTCTAGATCTGTGAAAACCATGATTTCCCCATTGTACTTCTAAAAACAATCCATACAATTTCTTGGGGAGAACCGCACTATTTCAACTAGCCATTCTCCAATCATACAACCCATTATGTCTTCTAAAAGAAAAAAAACAACCAAAATATACCCAATAAAATTCCCTTGAAAATACTAACTCAAACATTATATAATATGGGTTGAATGTAAGGCATAATGTAACTAAAACACTTTAGTCTGGTATAAAAAAATATTTAATAAAATAAATAAACATATATATATATATATATCTTTTAATTTTGAGATAAAATTCATATGTAAAATTAAAAACATTTCCTCATATAAATAGTCTAAATGAAAAAAATTATCAAATAATATAATTATACTTTTTCTTATTTAAAAATATCACATAAAATCATATAAAAATTTAAGAGAGGTTTGGAAACGTTAGTATATAATGTTTTAAAACATGTTTGAACATCCATGTCCAAATATCCCCTAAATTTATTCATATTAAAATATATTTAAATTATTTTTATGCCTTTAATAAATTAAAATATATATATTATAGAAAATTTTTATCCCAAAGTATATAATAGTAGATTTTAAATCTATATACATCTACATTTTAAAAAATATTTAAACAATTTCAACTAAAACAACACACGAAAGAAAATTTAGAAAATTTAATCTACTAAATATTAAAAAAATATCCTCCTCAATACATACCTATATGTATATATATTATATAATTTATATAAGTTCCATAATGTGGAAAAGGTTTAACAATATTTAAAAATATAAAACTAAGATTAATAGATCAGGAAAAATTATAATATATTACCGAATTTGAAAATTCTAAATCTAAACACTCCAAATATTTAGTATTTAAAAAAGAATTAAATTTTTTTAAGCCTACATATATTAACTTTTTAGTTTTAGTAACATAAATTTATAAATAATAAAAGTATTACTCCTCCAAAATTAAATCACAATATCCCATATAATTAAAATCAGCATGCTTCAGTCCAAAAAATGAAATCACTATAACTTGTGTTCAATTGTTAAAAAATAAATTAACATGAATAATGAATTAAACTATACCTTTATATGTAATAATAATAATAACATAATCAACCTAATTTTGATTAATAAATTCAAAATAAAGCAAGTATCTCCCAAAAAACAATAATAAGGAAAAGATTAGAAATCAAAAAATAGAAAATGCAAAAACATTCATTTTTTGTAAATGTTAAAATTAATAAAATAAGGATAAGAAAGATCAAAATTAATTTCATCATCTTTATTTTAAATAATGAAACAAGTTTTTATAGAATTTTAATTTAGATATGGGTAAATCATTGAACACTCCACTCCCCCTTAAATATTTACTTTGAAAGAAGAAATTGCTAAAAATCATATTATCTGATATTCAAATAGTTTATAGCGGATTGTTTATGAATTGAATGTAATAGATAGTGTGATAAATTCCAATAAAAAAGAAATCCAAATAAAAATAACATTTTTATATGGAATATAAATATATATTTAATTTCATGCTAGTAAAATATAAAATAAATACAATTTACTCATTTTTACTAATAGAAAACAGAAAACAATATGATATAATTACAATAGGTAAAATATTTATAAGATATATATAATGAAATACTAAACATAATTTTAAATTTTAATACCAATATTTAAAGGATAAAATAATATTAAAACACATGTTTTCTATAATAAAAATAGATTAATTTACACTATAATCGAGACCAATCTTGTCCCAATAGGATTAGAATATGTACCTTTACGAAATCAAGTGGGTGATGGTCTAAAATTTTTTGTTCTTAATGAATATTTCCATTAAAAATATTTATTATGACCATAAGATTGATTAAAACATAAATAAAAATTATAAAAATATTGACTAAACTCACAAAATTTAAAATAATTAATATTTGAAATTCCTCTATCCTATATATGAAAAAATTATTCTTATGCATTTGTGGTAATAAGGGATCATAACCATGTTTGAATTTATATTTTTTTATTTTATTAAAGGACGCGTTTTTTCATAAAACTATATTCATTGAAAAAAAGTATACAATGTTTCTGTAAGACTTTAGATATCAACTTTGGACTTTAAATTTTCCTTTTAACAGCCTCTAAATAATCAATAACATTTCCATTATAACCAGATGCTGTTTTTATTAATTTTTTATTCTCATACTTTAATTTTTCATATTGCTATTTATGACTGAAAATTTTAGAATTACTATTTTTATACATTAATAGATAAAATATTTTTACTTTCCTAAACATTATTGTATTTTTACTTATGTGACATGTGTTATTAATTCGTCCATTTAATTAGATCTTTAAAATTATCCCACATTTTACCACCAAAATCAAATTTAAAATTAGAATTATTGTTTTTACTTACACTTAATATATTATATATATTTATAGATTTTGGAATTTATGAAACAATATCACTTTAATAACAAGAATGAGGAGGTGAATATGTTACAATTGAATCTTTTTCCACAAATGAAACATTTCTATTTTCTTTCTGACTTTCATCCCTATTTATAAATCATTCAAAATAACTACATGTAGTCACAATTTTATTTTCAGTCCTTTTCGCATTTTTTTTTATTTTTAAGCCTTTGATAATAGGGTCATATATGTATTATCTACTTACACTCATAAAAATGAAATATAAATTACTTAAAATATAACTTACTTTATGAACATTATTTTATAATACTTTTTTGTTTCTCCTTTTTATTTTATGGACAATACGTCTTCTTGTGTTCAGCCTTTCTATAGATAAAAAAATATTTTATGTAGTTATTATTTCATTAAAATATATTTTTTGAAGTTTTTTCATGACTTCATGAGTAGTTTGGATTCTTAAATTTTTTTTAACAATATTTTTATCAATAGAGCATAAAAGAATACTTGTTACCCTAAAATTAAGATCATATTTTATGGAATTTATTCCTTTCAAAAAAATTGGATCTTATTCTAGTAAAACATAAGATAAAATCATAATATCCAAAAAATAAATTATTTATAAACATAATATAAGCTTCCATATATATCATAAATTGTATATACTTACCACTATTAAAGTGTGATGGCATTGTTGGATTCAAACCATTTTTATTCCTCAAGAAATCCATCACTACAAAATATTTTTTCCTAATTATTTTAAAGGAATAATATAAAAATTATTAAAAAATAATATAAATAATAAAATGAAAAAAATATATCCTTACAATATAAAAGCTTTGATACCAATTTATATGTCCTGAAAGGGTGATAATAATAGAAAAGAGGGTCTAAATTGAATTTTCTTAAAATTAATCAAAGTTTAAATATTATTTATATAATTTTGGGATTGAAATAATTTAAAATTATATAATAAATTTTTAAATTTAGGTAGATAAGGTGGAATTATAAAGGGATATAATTCATGTATTTTTATAAAATTTTGGATCTAAATGATCATATATCAACTCTACACACATCAACCTGGTGTATGGAACCCACTAAGGTATGTAACTTTTTAATTAGAGTTAAACTATTTAGATCTAAATTTTTTCACTGCTATAGGATCAAAACAAAAACAAGTATTCTAAGGTAATATGAAAAAAAAAACATATAAACCAATCTTCTAAGGGGAGAGACAAAACCCATACCTTGAAAAGTTATATTGTAACCTATATTGTTTTCTTGGTTAAGTGGATCATGGGACTCTCAAAGGTACATACCAATGGACTCTATTTTTTATAGTCAAATTAGAATATAGAAATCTTAATGTGTATCCCTATAACCTCATACCATTTATAAGGTTGGTCTAACATAGTGAAATGTGAATAAGTAATAGACTTTATAGTGTAGGCCGTGAAATACAATTAAAGATAAATATAATAAATCCCAATGAATGATATTTAATAAAGGTGATGGTATTTGAATTAGGTTTTGATTTATACCTTTTTAATATAGAAAACATTAACATTAATAAATTTATAATGGATTAAATAGTAGAGTTTGAATGGTTTATCACTTTCTAGAATAAATAATTAATTCCTTCATATTATCTCTCTCATATCTCAATTCATGCCACCACCTTTTTATAAGTGAAACATGAATGGTTTTATTTCCTCATTCGATTAAAACTTAATCATTATAAAGGATAACAATTCACATGGAGGATATATTTTCATCCATTAGTAAAATAAAATATGATTGTATAGAGATATTATAACATTCTTGATATTTCAAAAAATTGTCATAGGAGAAAATTTAAATAATAATATCATAAATAAATAGTAAATGTAATAAATAATCCATGGTGATTTAAAATTATCAAGTGCATGAGATCCTTAAAAAATAAATTATATTTGAATTTTAATCTTGGTCATGTTCAAGAGTTCAGCCTTTGAATGAAAATATCTCAAGGATGAAATCAATTCCACATTCTCATTAAGGAATTATTGATTTATGAAGATACTTTTAAACTCCAAAACATTCAATGATATAGTTTCTTCCCATTATATATAAAATTTAAATTTCCTTTAATAGACTATAGGTATACCAATAAAATGGTTTATAGTGGTATCCCATTTTGGGAATCCATCACATACATCATAAATGTCAAACAAGAATTATCATATATGATATTCATTTAATTCATCAAATAAAACTTTAAATATAGTTATCATAGTGTCAACCAAATTAATTAGAATCTCTAAATAATACTACAAACAAAATAATTATCATAAAAATGATGAAAAAGAATTCATGAAATCACATAAAAAACATAACACGTTTTAATATGTGAAAAATAATTCAAAACAATAATAAATCTCTAAATAAATCTACTTTTTAACATGTTGATAATTCCTATAAACCAAATTCATTAATTAATTATTCAAATCAATTAAATATTTGAATATTAATTTTTAATCTACAAATATTGAGTTAAAAAAATAATGGAAGCTATAGTTGTAAATAAATAATTCATGTAAATATAGGTTTTTCTTATTTTATATAAAGATTAGTTATAGATAAAGGTATAAAATAATTCATTATTCGTAAAGGTAGTATTAAACATCATTGGGTAAAGTTTAAATACATAAATTCAACATGTGTTTTATATACCTCAATTAAATGTAACTAGTTTTCACACTACCTCATATAAAGGTAATATACACCATCATAAAGGTAATCAATTTACACATAACACAAGTAAATGTAATCTATAATGTTGTATAATAACATTTTTTACACATTAGATATTTCTAGGGGAACTTTACACTATTCAAAGGTTTATTATTGTTTATACATTCTATATAAAGTTAAAATGGACTTATGAAGGGTAAAAAATTTAAAAAGAAACTCAAATAAAGTTAGAAACAGAGTTACATAATGTTAAAATCAAATGACAATGTATTCATAAAACAAATTTACAGAAGACTGTATAATGTTAAGAAAAAGTTTATAAGTAATAAAACTCAAAGAAAAATTAACAGTAGGTTTTATTAAAAATCTATCTAGAATAATAATTTGGAATAAAAAGGAAAAAATTAAATAATTTAATTATAACAGAATAATGAATATTAAATCAAAAAATAGGAAATAAATTTATAATAAAAATTTAATATTCTAAATTAATAATTATTTTTAATTTTTCGGTAATTTAATAATTAATTATACATAATTAATTTCTTCTAAATGAATTCATAAGGGAATAAAATAAGAATTTAACAAAAAATTGAGAAATTGTACTTATTAAGATAAAAAGGTATTTGTAATTATCATAACATAAATAAATAGAGTGGATCAAGGATCCACCCAACTCTTCTCTTCCATAGAAAATCTACTTACTACAACCACACCCCTTGGAGAAACTTATCTCAAAATATGATACTTCAGAATTATATTCTTAATCCATTTATGTGGTTATGGTTCCATGGATACGGCCACCACTGTAGTATTATCATAATACAATGTGATATCATCTTCATTATTAGAAACCACTTCAGTATCCATGATGATGTTTCTCATCCAAACTGCTCCTTTAGCTTTATAAAATTCCAAAATGATCTCGTACTCTACTATATAATTGGATACCACTATTATATTTAAGCACTTCTAGCTCCCCATACATCTATTATCATAGTGGATGTATCCCTATTATGATTTCATATCATTCTAATTTGTTTAGAAACTATACTTTCAAAACCATTGATGTCCGTCTCCTTATCTCCTCCTTAAACCTGTAACATATCCTTAATATGACTCAAATAGATTAGGATACTATTGACTATGATACTATGGTGGTATCATTTATATTTTTGATATAGTTCTACCGTTTTCAAGTCATAGAAAACATCCATAATATTTCATAGTATGGAATGCATGGCTAATATTATTTCCAAAGTGATAGGAATGTTAGTCTTCTTTTTTTTCTCTTATTTTTTCTAGGGAGACATTATATTAGAGAGTTTTATTCCATTTTAAATTAGTAAAAATACCTTCTTAGATTTCCCTATACCAAATCTATTAAGTATATTGTCAATTTATAAACCCTAACATAGTCCAAGAACCTTCTTATACCTATCACAAATTATCATGATCATTATAATGTAAATTTAATGACTTCAGTCTTTTATGTATGACCTTGATGCATGGTAAAAACAATAAATGGATACATTCCACATTCATACACTATTTTCATCACATTGAGTCAGAAACACATCTAGTTTTTCCATATAGACATCTTTAATATGGTTCCCATAAAATAATGTTTTCTTAACATCTATTTTCCAAATCATATAATCCTGATATGTTGTTATGGTAAGAATAATTCTTATGTATTATATAGTATAAACTGGTAGAAATGTCTCACCATAGTCTATTCCTTAGAATTTATTAAGCCCCTTAGACATTAGTCATGCATTATAGGTACTAACATTAAATTCCTTGTCTGATATATTCATGAATACACATTTACTACCAAAAGGATTTACATCTACTAGAGGATATACTGGAATAAAAAAATTAGTTCTGAAACATGGATCCATTTCAGGATTAATGGATTATTTCCATCTTGTAACTCACAAGAATCTGACCTCTTTATTAAAATATATAGGTTCATATATGATGAAATATACTGATTCATAATCCTCAAGGACTAGAAAACCATATCTATTAAATTCTTTAATTTCCCTCATGCTCCTACAAGGTACTAGTGTCACTGGAATAACCTCTTTCATGGGTCCATGAGGAATTTTTATATATGCAAGGTACTATGTATCTTGAGCATCAACATCATCAGAGTCAATATTAATCCACTATCTCTTTTTAATATGTTATAACTCCCACGTAATACAACTTATATTTCCATTATTACCTTTTTATATGAAGGTCCATGTATGTAATATTCTCTTTTTCCTTTCGTATATCCTATAAAGATATAGTTTATTCCCCAAGGTGATAGTTTATTTCCTGAAATCTACATGAAAAATTCTATACAATCCCATAAATACATATGTGAAAAAAAAATATCTCCTCCCATAAATTAACTCATATATTATTTTATATTTTACATTAGTGGTCACTCAGTTTAGTATGTGTGTTTCAATCAGTAATACATAAGACCGAAAAGATAATTAAATGTATACATGACTCATAATGAACCTAACCATATCCAATAAGGTGTAGTTCCCCATTTCACTGACTCCATTCCAATGTAGTGAATATGGAACACTGAGTTGAGATAGAATCCCAAACTATATCAGATAGTCAATTAACTCTTGGTTAATATATCATCCACCTCAATCTGATAGAATCTTTGTTATCTTTTTATAAATTTGATTCTCTAATTCATTCCTCAACTCCTTAAATTTATAAACGTATTTAGACTTATATTTCATTATGTAAACATATCTATGTCTACTAAATTTGGTGGTAAAACATACAAATTATGAGTATCTAGCTATGCATTCAATTCAAAAGGGTCCACACAAATATATGTGTACAAATTCTTAATAGTTTACCCTAAATAATGGTTTAGTTATTTTTTCTTTAAAATTATGTGGGACACATACCAACTGGTACTAGTTCAAAATAATCCATATTCTCAGATTTATATAGCTTTTTCAAGTTCTTATCATTTATATTTCCTAGTCATTATTGTTAAAACTATTTTTTATATGATTCATGATAACATTATTTTTTATCGATTTCCAACACTTGGTTTTCATATTCAAGTATATTATGGACATTATTAAGATGTCTTATTCCAAAAAAAATATAACTTTATAAAAATAGAACATTTTATTAAAAAAATAAATACAGCACAAACCATGTAAAAAATAGACATGGATATAATGCTCTTGGTAACACTAGGCACATAATAAAAATTATTTAATTCAAGAATAAATCTTTTGAAAAAATTAATGTGTTAGTATCATATATTTTAGGAAGCTAGTATTTCTCTATTAGAAGCCTAATAATCACCCTTACCTCTAGAAACCATACTTAATTGAAATGGTTTCTTTATTTGGATACAATTATGAGCCTCTGATGCTGTATCTAATACTCAACTGGTGTAAATAGGGATGTTATATTTTATAGTAAACACACATGGATCTTACTCATGATTCATCATTGAGGTACAATTATTCTTCCAGTTCCCTTTCATTCTATAGTAAAAACATTCTCCATGTTAATCCATAATCTCCCTCTGAATCCCCATTCTATTAGTTGGATAGTGTGAAGAACCCTTAGGCGAGGAATTAATCATAGTTCCATTTACCATTCCCTTCCTTTTGATTACTAGAAGAATTGTAGGTTTCTCATTTTTCATGTACTTATCTACCTAGAAAATAATATTAATGATTTCTATGATAAACTTCCCAATATTTCTCATATTATAATTCTTTATAAAACTAAAAAATATTTGGGTAAATAAAGAAAGCAAGAGATCATTGTCAAACTCATCGGGTAGGTTAAACCACATATGTATAAAATCTCAATATAAAAAAATATCATGACTATATATGGCTTGAGTGTCAAACCCTCTCAATTATTTCATATTAATAATTCCATAGATAATCCATACATCTTTCTCTATATTTATATTTCTAAAGACCATGGATATGGGACAACATGATTTATGAATCCATTTCATCATGTCACCTCTATAGATCATTGTACATGCAAGATAACATGAGGCACTATATATCCAATGTATCATTTTTATGCTTCTTTAATATTTTTTTCCCTTCCCCACTAGCTTCCGTAGAAATATCTCTCTCACACTCTCCCTCTTTCTTTGGAATATGGAGCTCTAATACATATAATTTATCCTCCTAGAATAGCATGATGCAAAAGCACCTATACCACTCCTAAAAAATCACACCACTTAGAATATTATCATTCTAAAAAATCGGTCATTGGGACAATATTGAGTTCATATGAGTTTCCATTTACTAAAAAAATAAAATAAAATTAGGTTTTACTACATTATCTTGATTTCAAAAATGTTACATAAGAAATATTATTTTACTAGTCTCCCATTATTTTATCGAAACCCAATATCTGAAATAATTGGAATAATAATATCCTGGTAGGTAGATATTTTAGTTTAGAGGATCCATATTTCCCTTATCATAACAAAAATGGGGACAAATATGTCATTCAATGGTATTTAAGTAGTTGATATTTCCAATTACATTAACTCTTACATCCTTGATCTGTTCATTAGACTCCCAAAACCTAAAATCCTATATTTTTATTTACACATCTCTATCCACCTATTTACACTAGGTATTTCAGAGGAAATAAATCCTTCCTAAAAACTATGTTAAGTTAACCAAAATCATTTGTTAAAACACACTAATAATTGAAGGCACCATAGTAGAATCCAAATATCTACTTTAAAAAGTAGTTTAATCTTAACCTAAGTAATGGAAGGCCTTAATTACTTAAAATTTTCATTAATTTGTTTTATCATGTGAATGAGTATTATTTATTTTATAATTTTACATACTTTTTAATATTATGTGGATTTTAAATAATTAACTAACTATGACTTCATAAAATAATTTGTTTCTAATCTATTTATTTTATTCAATCTCACATGCTTGTTAATTGTTTTAAATTATGTGATCATGAATAAACATGCATTGCATAAAAAAATAATTAACCATGCACGATAGAAATTAAAATTACCATGCGGCATGATCCTGGGTATTCTATTTGTTGATTTATCAAGATTATGATAATCTAACCATTAACCCTATGGGAAAGTTCTAGGAAATGATCTTGGATCGATTTACAGCATTCCACTAGTTCGCCAATGTATCTCCTTGGTTGGTTTCACATTATCTATAACATAAACTTTCTCTACTCACCTATAATATTCTTACTATATATGTGATTACTCGCACACTTTTAAGAGATCTATGGGTATGGGGTTAAATTAATGAATCTATGGACATGCATGACTATACATAATAAGAGGATATAATTATTTATATATCACCATTTTAATTTAATACTAATTAACAAAAAAAACCAATGAAATAATAACTAAACTAAAAGAAACCCAAAATATACCAAGGTCAACCATACTCATGATGATAAACACATGCAATGAATATAAATTTATAAGTTTTTTTCGTTCATTTAAATTTTTTCTTTACAAATATAAAATTTCTTAATTTATCATCTTATTAATTCATTTATTCATTTATCTTAATTATCTATCCAGACAATAATTAAGATTCTCATCCTCTATAATTTTAAATAAATTTGAAATTAATTATATACTTGGATTATACATAAGGAAAAAATGGTGTATACCCTTCTACTTTACATTGTATGCATTATCACTCTCATGGAATGTGACTATGCAATGAATGATCCTTGTCATGTGTCATATACATAGGTTTAATGTCTCAATATTACATATTGTTTAGTTATATGATTCAATCCATATAGTCTACACAACATCAATGACAACATGGAACTCCTTGAATATATGTCACTTGTATCGCTGGAAATACTTGGGAACTACATGAAATGTATGATTACTATACACACATGTCATCCCAGAATGATATGGAAAATAATTAATAATAGCCTTTAATTCAACATGGCCCAAATAAGTTACTAAAACTGTAATTCATGGGAAAAATCATGTCACATAGATTTTACTCCAACCACACGTCATGCAGTTTAGTTTGAATTCTATAATAAATATTTATTCTCGTTAATTAATTTATGTGTTCCATCTTGGATCTTCATGTGAACTATGTAAACATATATGAGTAAAAAAGGCATTTTCATCCCAATATATATCATAAAATCCATTATATTGTCTTTTTTACTACACTCCTTGGGACTAAAAATGTTTTAGTTTTTTTACATTTATGTGTTAAAAATGTGAATTCCATCTAAAATTTATGTATCCAAAACTTTTCCATGTTTCTTGGTTAGAAGTAAATGTGTAGATTTTATTAATACATGTTGCGTTCTTTGACCACACAACTTCTGGGATTCCTACAAGGCCTAATATTGTGGGGTAAGATGATGTGTACACCAGTTACCTTCCATGTAACACTATCAAATGACATGCTAACTTGGAATTTAATACTCATTAGGTAATAATGTCTCGTAATATTTCCCACATGACATGTTGTGATGCTCAAAATGCATCCTTATGTAGTGGACAAGGGTATCTGGTGAGTTATTTTATGTTAGATTTCATGTATCCTTGTTATATGTCCAAAATATAAGGGACCTCCATATAGGATCACTAAATGTTCTTCATCTATTAATTTATTTTTCTTGGTCATTTGAAACTAAACAATCATGTAATCTATATTTCTGGATTATGGAATGAAAAAATGGAAAGGAAATGTAACAATCAAATTAATTAATCCATCACTGATAAATAGATAATTATAAATTCATATGAAACTTATGCAGTACTACATGAAGGTTCTTGGGCATAGAGGAAGTATGTTTTACCCACTACCAATAATATATTTCATTAGTTTCTTCGAATAAATACTCATAACAAGACAATGGAAAGCCTGAAGATTTATAGAGAGGATATGCTCATATAAAATTTATAATTGATTAATATAAATAAGAATTACCTTATCTTATAATTAATTTTATGTTATCGAATTGGTTGACAACACTACTCATTACATTATTCAAATAAATGATCTTAGGATAGAATTCCTCTAGTATAATCCAAATGTGATCTATGGACCTCAGGAAGTCACTATAGAATCTTTATGTACTAGAACAAATGATCCTAACAACTTGCATCATTCGTCGTTGAACTAAATAAGAATACATTTTGATCATTAATAATTTTTTCAGTTTCTCTCAGGACATAAGAGGGAGTAGGAGGATAAATACTCTCCATTATTGAGATAATTCTAGAGAATTTTCTATCCAGGGATGGAGAGAATTATCTAGTGTGAAATGTTGTGCCTAAGAAATCGTTATCTATTGAAATGACATAAATCAGGTGATGTACTTATTCAAAACAATTAGTTACTCCATAAAGTCCCATAACCAATATATTAATTCTAGGTAACCCCCCCCCAACAATTATTATTATTATTATTTAGTTTACTTTCACTAAACTCGTTGATATTTAATAATAATTTCAACAAAATCATTAACTTGGCCGTTTAATCCACCTCGGCATTTATCATACCTTTACTAATGACTACTTGAATAAATAAATAAATACCACTATATTATTCATTCAATAAATATTTTTGTGATCAACATAACCCAAATAATTATTATTCCTAAATACTATATAATAATATTTATTATAAAATTAAATTTAAATAAAAATTACATGGGTTTCTAAATACACTTAGTTCATGATTCTCTAGGCCTTCTTATCAAAGAAATTAGGTTAACTATACTATAAACCAACACCAATATCTAATAACATGTAAATGAATCCGTAGAGAAATATATTATTTTTTAAACAAACAACAACCTCCTATGAATGGTAACTGTGTAATATAGTCACTTTTTCTCAATATCTCATCAATCATGTTTCATATTTATGTCATAAAGCTATATTCTTGATATATCATAATTTTAATTTCATAAAATGAACATTCCGATAAAACAACCATGTCCATTGATATAATTTGGAAGTTTTATTCAAACTAAAGGGCATCAGATAGCTAATTCAGTTACCACAAAGGGGAAAAATTCTTTCTTGACAACTTCATTAAAATCATATCCCTTCTGATGTACCGAACGTATAATAGCGCATTTTAGTCATAGAACATCATAGTTTTCATCAATACATGTATGTATGTGACTCGTGATATATATTAATAATAATCTCAAGTTTAAGCACCAATACACACATCCATAGATAGAAATATATAATAACACATTTAACATTTTTAATTCTTATGGGAATGTATTTTACCATAACCTCCTATCTTGAAGATTACCAAGTGTGAATTTCAGGAGAAGAAGTGTTAAGGTCTTATGATCTACCAACACCTGATAGTTTTCATCATTTGAGTCACACCTTGACCTTTGAAATTCATTTTTTTTATTATTTTCTTTGATTTGGATATTTTGGTGGGGGTTTATGTTGATTCCCAATTTAAATTTTTCAGTTATTAGAGAAAAATAGATGTTTTGGCTTGGGAGAAGGTGGTGCACATTTTGGGGAAACTGTGCATCCTCAGTCAGGAAACTATCTGAATTGATTTTGTTTTCTAGGGTTAAGGTTCATGGGTTGCACATGGATTAGGAAATAATGAATCAATCATGCGAGGGGTTCTAAAATTTGGGAAGTAGAGTTTGTCATAGTTTGTGCATGGTTTTGGAAACCATATGGCCAAACCACGTAGGGTTCCTCTATTATCCAGTAGAGGGTGAATAGTTGGAACACAGTTTTCCAAACCATATTTCCAAACCATACGAGCTTCCCATATCATTAAAAATGTGAAACTGCCTATTTTCCCCTCAGGTTTATTAACCTTACTTGATTTTTCTCCTCTATTAATTGACCAATGCACATAATGGGGACCTCCAAACTCCCCTTCTTTTCCTCTTCATCAACAATTGAAGCTTCTTGAAGGTTGTAGGGATAGATTCATTTTATATTTATTCTATTTCCTCATCTTTTTCCTCTTTTTTCTTGGTTATTGGTTATTCCTCCGTGGTGTTTCTTTATTGGTTGAACCCTAAAAGTTAGGGTTTATGAGTGGTTGGATTTACATGAAGTTAGGTGTGTGGATTGTCTCTTGGGCTTGGTTCTTCCTTCTACTGATGTTTCATGTATTCAAATATAATTGAGGTAGGTTCTTCTATCCATTTACCTTTTCGAAATTTAATTTGACTCTTTATCTATCCCAAATTGTGTATAAATGTGTTTCTCATGATACTGATGTGCTAGAATAAATTTTTTTGGTTTTTTTATGATGTAAAGATGGATTGAAATGGTCTCAAAAAGGTTTTCTATATTTATGCCTATATATAGATTCACATAAGTTATTCTATGAAATTCTAATTGATCTTATAACGTGAAAATTGGGTACCTTGGGTGGTTTTTTCCCTAGATTATGTTTTTTTTATTAGGTTGGGTTTTGAGTTAGATGTTGTGTGTGACTTTTTGGCTTGGTTTAAAGGCATGTTATGTTTCTCTAAAAAGGTGTTATCAAAGTGGATTGAATTTAGCATACATTGGGAGATGGTTTTCTAAAAGTAAATAATTGTGTTTAAAGTTTGTTACCAAAATAGGTGGGTTATGTTTCTTGTGGGATTATTTGTCATGAACTTTGAATGAGGTTTGTAAATGTGGAAAGTGTTATGGAATGTAATTACAAATGGATTTTGTGTGTATACTAATTAAAAAGGGGTTGTTCCCCTAGGTAATTTTTTGATCACTTATGTCCTTTTATTTAGGTCTTTTCCAAATGGGTTTTATGAGTTTTTCAAGTGGTGTGAAATGTGTTTCCAAATAGCCTTGGTTCCTTGAGTTAATTTTTTTGTGGTTTCAGATGTGCTTTCAAATCTTTCTATGTTTGGAATTTTGAGAAATGTTTTGGTAAACTATAGAAATAAAGGACCATTTAGCATTTTGATACATGGAATTGTAATTATGTGGTGTATGAAACTATGAATCGTTTGGTACTTTGAAACATAGATGGTTTCTAAATAGTGTACGAGACCATTTGGAACTGAAATGTTTTGGAGTTATGTTTAAAAACTCATATGATGTGAATTCCCAATGGGGTATTTTTTATGCTTTGGAAAGTTTTTTTGATTATGGAAAATTTTGGTTTACATGTGAGATTTAAATATTGTGGAAAATGCATGTGTAAGAAATGGTTTTTCATGTGTGTTTGTGAGTCTTGCCTTATATTGGAGACCACTAGAGTTTTGGATGAGATCCCCTCTAGAGGATCATGCATAGGAATGTTTTGGGTTTTGGTTTATTAAAGAACAAAAGAATTTTGGATTTAATCCTCTCTAATGGATCACGAATGAGAACGTTGTTGTTTATGGTTTCTATAACGTGTTTTTCATTGTGTTATTATTATTATCATGGGATTCCTGGGCATCTTCTATAGATTTGAGTGACAGTTTCTTATTGACCGCGATTAGCTGGGTTGGTACCCCCTTGACATGATGCGGCTAGGTGGGACATACCACCATATTTAAATGTTTATATTGGATATTTTCATATTGACTAGGAAGATGCACCATATTATTATAGGTTTTTCTGAACTGAGTATATCCAGGGATTTTCTATAGGGATGTTAAAGAAATTCTCTTGATAACCTATATGTTTGTTCTGTTTATTTATATTGTATGATGGTTATTGGATTTTCTAGTTGTGCCTATTTTTTTGTTTTCCTTTACTTTATTCATGGCCCATTCATTATTTTATGGTTTGGATTTATATTTGGGTTTGGGTTCTCAAATTGGTTGTGGAAAGTTAAACCATTTATGAAAAGAAATGTTGTGACTCTTATTATAAAAAGTGGAATTGTGGAAAGCTATGTTGGTTGTTCAAAATGATTAAAAAACTATTTTATACATTTATTTTGGAACTAGTTTTCATAGAAGATTTTAGGAAAGGATATCAATGGACTCTGTGGTGAATACCTACTGAGCTGGTTATGCTCACACCATACTTATTCCACTCTGCATCGGTAGACCCGAACAATTTTGCAGGTACATGTTTATGGTTCAGTTGCACTTGGAGAAGGTTGGTTTTGTGGATGGTGGTGACCAATAGGTCACATGTAGATCTTGTTTGAATGTTCCAATTTTATTTTTTATTTAGTTTTGTTTTTTTCATGAGTTTTTGTATCTTGATTAATTTTGTATATCTATTGATATCCAGTTTTTGTTGGTTTATTGTTGGGAGCTCTATTTAGTTTACCTGATCATGGTTTCCTTTTGTAAAAAAACATTCCCATTGTGATTACATTAATACATAAAACCATATATTATCCCATGGGATTGGGTATTACCTTCAAGCTATGTCTCGAAACAGGTCATATGTCAGGTTGGATGGAATCCCGACCCGATTCATGAAAAAATGGTATTTGATTATTCACTTATTATTTGCGGTGGTAGGTTGTTGGAGACTATGAATGTTGAGACTCCAGAGGTAGGTATGGTAAGTACATCATTAACCCTTGTTCGTTAGGACCCTCAAGTTTCTAGGGGTAGTCTAGAATTTGATTCTTTGTTTTGTTTTGGTTTGTGTGGATGCAAGATAATAATGGAGTTGAGCCGGTGTCATGTCATGATCTCATATTGAGTAGTGACCCATGTGGAATATATGTTAATGATTCAAGGTCATTTGGTGGTTAGTGATTACTTTGGGCATGGCCCAATTACTATGTTTCAATGTTATATGTGTGAACACTAGTTCCTAATTATGGTATTTTTGTATGAGTTGTTTGTTTTTTTGTTTTAGTTGGTGTGAGTGGCCTTTTAAAATGTAAATGTTTTTTTGAAATAAATATTATTTTTAAAGGTGGTCTCATAATGAATAGGTTTTTTAAAAGAGAAAGTGATTTAGAATTTTGAAATGTTTTGTAGAATGTGGAGGGAAATGTGAATTGAAAATTGGGTTAACACTTGGGTTCGATGATGAAATAGTATGTGTGACCCTTGGTGTTCCTTATAAAGATTCACATATGTGTGGTTGAGTGTGGAATGTTCTTTTTGGAATGTGTGCATAAATAGTGTCTGAAGAAGTAGAATCAATGTATAGGAAACAATTCATAGGTTTCCATGGGTGAGTATTTGAAATCAAAGCATCCATATGGTTTTCCCAAAATGATTTTAAAAGTGGGAAATGGATTTATGATTTTGAATTTCTTTAAAATTTCGCTCTTATTTTGTGAAACAAATGGATTTATGTTTTTTGGTTAGTGGCCTTGGAAGAAGGTGGTTTTGAAATTGAAATCATAAGTGTGGTTTTTGACACGTGGATTTCTAGTAGTGCTTGTAGTGTATGGCTTGTGGGACTGTTAGTTTGGATTGAGATATCATTTTTTAATATGTTTTGGGTTTATGTTGATTTTGGTTTAGTGTTATTTGTTTTGAACAAAATATGCTTCCCAGAAAGGTACACAAAATTTCTAGTAGTTCTTACAAATTTTTCGATTCTCCTTAGTTTTTACCTATCTTTCATGGTGATCAGGGTCTGTTAGAAGAAGTGGAATGGCTTGAATAATTTGAGTATGTTATTATATCATTGGGAACTTCTAAATTAGTGAGATCGTGTGTTGTTCTAGGTTTGTTCAAAGGTAAATCCTTGGATAAATGGAGTGTGATTGCTATATCATAACTGAAATCTGTGATGATGGAGGAAGTGTTCAATATCACTTGAATCTGATGGTTTGTACCTAAGGAGGTGAAGACGAATAAATTGTAGGAGCTCTTTATTATTCAATAAGGCTAGAAAATAGTGAAGGCCTACATTAATCACTTCAAGGATATGGTTTCCTTTCCTTCATAGGTAGCATCATAAGATCAGTTAAAATATCCTCTTTTCATTTGGTGTCTTTTTCCATAGATTGAGGAGAGATCCTTTTCCTCCAAGGAGCTTTGTTTCAAGAAGTTGTTGGATGAGGTGTTCTTAGCTGAGTTAATTGCTAGAAGATAAGAATTTTTCAATCTTGTGTATCTTTTTTCTCAAAAAGGTTCCCTATATAGTGACTAGTGTATGCTAAAGGAACATTTCCTTGAGAAGTCTCCATTATTGGTTATGGATTCTCATTTTTTAGACCATTTTCTCATATGTTTTCATTGTGGCTAGTTTAGGAATTCAAATATATCTTATCATAAACTACTGAAAACATGTCATCATTGTGGCCATTTAGGATAGTTGGGGATGTTTTGTAAGAATATTTTCTTAAGGAAGAGGCCTTTATTGGATGATTCTAGTTATTAGATGCGAGTAAATAGATAATACAGACATTACGGATCATGTCATAGGCCTTAGAGTGATTTGTTTTTCAAATTCATTAATGGTTAGGGTTTGGAGAACCTTAGACCATTTTTTGTCCCTAGTATTGGAATGGCGATGGCTAAAGTTTCTATATTTTAGTTTTGATGATATTATAGGATAATATTCCCATTGTAAAATCATGATTACTTTTTTCCTTTTAAAATATGAGTTTTTATTCTCATATTCATGTAATTATTTGGTTTGATTGTTTCCTCTTGGGTTCTCTTATACCTTTTGTGGGTTGGTTCTATCTTTCAGCTGTGTTTGTTTAGAGATATCTAGGCCTGTGGAAATCGATAATTTTTTCTTGTGTTTGGGTTATCTTTTTGGTTGGAATTACTCTTATGGGTTTTCCCCTTGTCCTAGGGGTTTTGGATCTTTTTGGTAGTTCTTGGTTTTCTCTATGGCGTGTTTCTATATCAGTACCATCATGTTTGGGTTTTAATGATGATGGTGTTAGTCAAGTTATTGTGGTGGGGAGAACGATCTCATGTTCTCATGTTGTTCATGTTGTTGTGGATTCTTCTATAAATTGTCAAGTTTTATAGGTGAATTGAAAGGTCACCCTCAAATTATTGGTTTTTTCGGTTATATTCTGTTTGGGATTGATTTTTGGTTATCACCCTGCTGGGTATCTTTCTGTGGGAAGAAAGTGTATGTAGTGGGGATAATTGTCACACCCTGAGCTTGGAAATTGTTTTATTTTATTCTTTTATTGGATTTGGATATTTTAGAAGAGGTTCAGGTGCATTCCATATTTATTTTTTTAGTTATAAAAGAGAAATGGTGGTTTTGGGTATGGTAATAGGTGAGGCATAGTTGGTGCACGATTAGGGGAAACCATGCGTCCTCATCTAGGAAACTATGCGGCTTGTTTTTGGTATCCATGTGTAAGTTTTATGAGTTGTGCATGGTTTGGAAAAATATATGGAAACCATGCAAGGGGTTCTTTAATTTTGGCAGTGGTGATTGGAAAAGATGATTCATGGTTTGATAAACTATGTAGTCAACCCATGCGGGGTGCCCATTTTGTCTAGTAAAGGGTGCATGTTTGGTGAACAATTTACCAAACTATGCGGCCAAACCATGTGAGCTGCCTGAATCAATAAAAAGAGGAAATTACCACTTTCACCTCTAGTTTTTAACTATATTTGGGGTTCCTCCTCCCTTTATTGACATAGGATCACCGTGGGGGCCTCTAAGAACCTCCTTCCTTGCTTTCATTCTACTATTGAATCTTCATGAAGGTTCTAAGGTGATATTATTTGGTTTTTTGGTTGGTTTTCTCATCTTCTTCCCTTATCTCTTGGATCATGGTTCTTTCTTAGTTGGGTTAACTTATTGTATGAACCCTAAGGGTAAAGGTTGATGTGTGATTCAATTTATTTTATATTATGGGTGATGATTATCTCTCATTCTTGGTTATTACTTCTCTCTATTTTTGTTGTGTTTGCACATCATTGACGTTGGTTTTCCAAAAATTTCATTCCAAAACATTCCATTTGATGCCTGAGCTTTGATGTGTTTTTTATAAATTTATTCTTCATTCTACTGAGGTGAAAAAATAAATTTATTTTATGTTTTTATGATGGAATGTTGGTGCTAAATGGTTTTAATAAGGGTTTATTTTTAATTCCTATAGTTAAATACACCTAATAAGTTTGATGGAATGAAAATTGATACGGTAAAGAGATTATTGGGTAAGATGGGTGGTGATTTCCATTCATTATTTTTTGAAAGTGAGGTTGGGTTGTGAATTGGATGTTGTGTGTGACTTGTTGTGTTGATTTAAAGGAATGTGATGTTACTTTAAAACGGTGTTATCATAGTGTTTTAAAATGTGAATATATTGGGATATGGTTTTCTAAAAGAAAATGATTGTGTTTAAAGTTATTTTACCAAATATGTGGATTCCTTTTCTTTTGTGATTCTTTTTTGTGCACCATGAATGAGGATTTTAAATGGTGAATGATATTTTGAATATATTTCAAAATGGATTTTGTGTGATTACAGATTTAAAAATGTTATTTTTCCCATGAGAATGGTTGGATCTATTATGTGATACTTTTAGTTTGTTTCTCAAGTGGGTTTTTCGAGTTGTACATGTGGTGTGAAATGTGTTTTCAAATATCCTTGGTTTTTTAGTTTATATGTTGTTTTGAATGTGATTTCTAATGAATGACCCATTTTTAATTTTGAGAAATATTTTGGTAAACAATTGGCATAAAGGATCGTTTGGCCTTTTAAGACATGGCATAGTAAATATGTGGTGCATGGAATTAAGGCTTTTTTGGAACATTGAAACATGGTTGGTTTTTATATAACATAAGGGGTAGTTTTCACTTGAAATGTTCTGGGGTTTTCTTTTAAAAATCATTTGATGTGAATGCCCTATTTTCACTTTTTGATGCTCAAGAAGTTGTTTTTTATTATATATAATTGTTATTTCCATGTGATTTTCAGTTTTTGGGGAAAATTCTTGTGAAAGAAATGGTTTTTCATGTGTTTTTGTGGTTCTTGGCTTATATTAGAGACCTCTTAATTTTTGGATGAGATCTGCTCTAGTGGATCATGAATGGGGGCATTGTTGGTTGTGGATTATTAGATACCATTATAATTTTGGATAGAATCTTCCCAAATGGATCATGCATGAGAAATTTTTTGTTAAGGGTTGTTTTGCCATGTTTCACCAAGTTATATTATTATTATCATTTTATTCTTGCGAATCTTGTAGTGGGTTGAGTGACAGTTGCTTGTCAACCCCAATTAGATGGGTTGGTACCCCCCATGACTTAATGGGGATAGGTAAGACATGACACTGGATTCGGTTTTTTAGAGTGGCGAATTGGTTTTTGACTATGGAGTTACACCATATGCTGATAGGAGAGTCTGAACTAAGTATGTCTAGGTATTTTCTATTAAGATGTTTAAGAAATGCACATGATTGCCTATATATTTGTTATGTTTATTTCTATTTCATATTTTTTATTGGATTTTCTAGTTTTACCTATTTATTTGTTTCATATTCTTTTTGTATAACCCCTTTTTGATTTTCTATTTTGGATTTATATTTCGTTCTTAGTTATGGAATGGTTTGTGGAAAGTGAAACAATATTTTAAAAGAAATTCTGCTTGTGTTATTTTAAAGGGAGAATTGTGGAATGATATGTTAGTTATTTTAAATGATTAAAATCTCATTTTCTAAATGCATTTCAAACTTGTGTGTTTGGAATGTTCGAAGAAAAGAAATGCATGGAATATATGGTGATTACATAAAAATATTTTTAATATCACACCCAACTTCTGCCACTCAGCGTTGGCAGACCTGAATTATTTTTGCATGTACAGGTTTTGAGTTCTGTTACTCATGGATTAGGTCGGTTTTAAGGATAGTGGTGACCAAGATTTCACATAGAGATCATGTAGGCATTTTCTAGTTTTAGTTTTGTATTCCTTTTTTTATATTGAAGTTAGTGTATCTAGATAATTTTTTTATTATTATTAACATTCTATTTTTGATGGTTTAGTTCTACAAGCTCTATTTAGTTTACTTGATACTGTGATTCATTGGGAAAAAATCATTCCCATTTGGATTACTTTGATGCTCAACACTAGTTTTTATCCGATGGGGATTGGGAATTCCTTTTAGGCCATGTCTTGAACTGGGTCGGATGTCTCGTTGGATTCTATATCGGCCATATTTTTGACAATTTGTGTCATATAATATAGATATTATCTATATATAGAACATATATTTAATAATATTGACTTGTTACTTCAGGTTTATCATTATTTTTGGAAACTGTTATTATATTTTTACAAGACTAATACTCAAAGGAAATTATCAAATTAATGGTATACCAGATAAAACACATCAAATGATATAATATTTACTAATTTTCACAACTTTGATTATATAGGTAATTGAATGTATAAAGTAGCTGGATTTGGGTAACTAAATCCAACACTTTTAAACTCCAACATCAAAATATTTTGTCATATGATATTAATTATTCCATATTTTGATTCATATTAAACTTATTTGGTTCAATAATATTAATACTTAACAATAAGAAAATAAATTCATAGAAGATATGCATATAATGTTTCATTATGACAAGTTTAAAATATATAAATCAAATATTTAAAAAAAGTAACTACAAATTTTAATACAACTATAAAAATATTGGGTATTGAGTATATCACACTTTACATACAAAGTTAATTGGATTGGAATGGTTTGTTTTTCAAAAATATTTTGTTATAAAAATTTAAGGTTTTAAATAGAACTTTACATGAACCATTGTGAAGATTTTTGGTTTATATATTATTTATTTAAAACCTAGATTTAGAAACTTTTGGAATGTTAATTATTTGTAAAAAAATTGTTCATGTTAATGTTGAATTTTTATATGTTTATTTTATCATGTTATAAATGATTTAAGATCCATAAAAGAATAACATTTACATGTTTAGGTTATATCCCTTGACTTTATTCTGATTAGGATGAACACATGTTTACATTTTGTAGACCTTGTGTCATGAAAGGAAATTAATATTTGATTTATATTTTTTATCTTCCATACTTTTAGAAAACCTAATATTATAATATAATGATATAATTTTAATGGTATGAATACACCTTATTTATGTATGACTTTTTGACATTGTTATACTTTAAAAATTAAGGAATTTCTTTCCACTAAAACAATACTAATTATAATTCAACAAAAATACTTACCCTTGGTTAAGAATTGTATTAATGGTGAGATAGTGGATAGGTTTGACCAGGTGAAGAGGAATAATTTTCTTCTTAATGTAATTGGGCTTCATTAACTAGTTTTTTCCACAAACTACTCTTAAAATATTAAAAATACTAAAGGAGTTTATTTTCATAAAGATCTGAGTATGGAATTGGATTATAATAGTGACATAAAAATTTATTCTCTTTCTTAATGAATCCATAACCTTAGCTAATTTAGTTTTAAAAAAATTATTTAAATATATTTTCACATACCAAACTAAATCGATTTAATTTATATAGTAAAAATAAGTAGATTAAAATTTTCCTCCCTTTAAATATGGGAAACATAGATATAAACTAACTTGATATGCAAACTTTTTTTGGTAGACATTTTTTTCAAAAAATTTCTTCAAATGTAGAAAATATATCTAGATAAATACATTTTACTTTTATACTAATATTGAAAAAATGGTTCTCATTTAAAATTTTATCATTTATTTATACAATATGAAATTCATCCTTTTATGATGGGTTATTTGGGACAGACTTGGATTCAATCACAAATAGTTGTTTAGAGAGGATTTTTTGTGATGACATCATTAGTCCATCGCAAATAATATTTATAGCGATGAAAATTTATGATTGGAGAGAAATTCATTACTCATTATTTAGGGATAAATACATGCACTTTTGTAAGAGACACTCTTTTGTGATAAACCCGCCATTACATCTTAAATAATTCATTCCTTATGAGTTTATTTTTGATGGACTGCTTTGAACTGACCAGATACATCCCTTTATCAAACCCCTATGTTTTTCTATGACACACCAAAGGTGTGTCCCTAGTATAACGAGGCTAGAAAATTGTTATAGGTCATCAAATTACAATAGTGGAAATAGTTTTTCCCTAAAATCAATTTAAATAAACGTTACATTCATTTGATTTACATACTTAGAATTATAGTAGAAAATTGAATTAATTATTTTGAATGCTTATTAGTAGGAAATAGTAATATTTCTTTGATATTATGATCTCATATAATTTTTTTAACACTATGTTTGTCCTATAATAGGGGTTTTATAGTATGATGGGAGGTTGGTGGAAATCTGAGCCATCCAATTTTTATCCAATAATTAAATATTAATTTTTTTACACACATTAATTTAGATATATCTTTTGAATGGATCATAAGATAGAAATTTTATATCCCCCTTTGAGACTAGAAAGGGTTGTTTTCCTTGGTGGTTTATAACCATGGGTCTTGTATTGGGGCCAGGCCTAGGACCCGTTTTCTTTTTCTTTTCTTTTAATTCCTTTTATTTTCCTCTTTTATTTCTTCTCTCCACCATGTATTCTCACGTATAAAACCCCCTTGCGTATCCTATGTCACATGACTAAGAGGGAAAATGGACAGGTATATAAATGGGTTAAGAAGAGAGGTGTCTTCATGTATCTTGATTAGGAGGATTCAGATCGTCATGTTGTAGTGGTAGAACATGAAAACAGCTGAAACATCAGCGGATTCTTTCCAAAGGAAAAAGTTTTTATGTTTATTCTATAACTCCCCATATATTTTCCACTTTCTTATTTTAAATCCCTATTATGGATAATAATGACCCCTAGTGGGTCGGTTTATGCTTAACCGGTATAAAAAATGGTTTCTCTCTAATTACATGTTTTTCCAATTCAGAATTAATGATCACATCATTCATGTTCAAGAACACAATATGAGTGTTATTATTGTTTGTGAAAGGTGAATTTTTATAAGTAAACACTGTGTATGGGGTGTACATAAAATATAGTCATCATCATCCAAGTAGTTAAGTACACTACCATACTATAACACCCTGAGGTTTTGGAAAATATTTTTCTTCAAATTAATTTATTCTTTTTTTTATTTCTCATTTCTCACAGCACTATATATAGCTTGTGTTATATGAAAGAACTATGTTTAGATTTTTTCCCATGAAACAAATAGTTAATATTTCACTAAAGAAAACTTATATTTTATAATTGTACGCATAACACTATGTTTGAATTTTATATCAAACAATGTAGTTTTCCTTTGGTATATTGTGTGACACATAATTCTATGTTCTATAAAACTATAATATACTATTTGTGTAGTCATTAAAATATAATTATATTCAACACCTAACAATTGGAATAGAAGTTCTGAATAATATTAACAAAATTTTGATAATATTATTTCCATATATATATGAAATGAATTCTTTGGTTATCAATTAGTTAGAAATGAATGTAAGAATTATTTTATAATAAAGGAATTCCTTCACTAAGAAAACCATTTTTTCGTCCAAACATTATTTTATCTCAAAAAACTAAAAATACCAAATTTGATGATTGATTTTTAATAAATGTTTTATATTTTATATTAAATCAATTTTTTTGACACTCATCAAACAGATTTTATAGGAATAAGATAAGAATAAATCCAAATGTATTAATAAAAAGGTATATTTTTCAAAACAGCAATTTTACCTCCATTTAATGGAGAACCCATTTCAAATCTAAATTTTAAAACATTTATAATTTAAATTTGAAAAATTAAACTTCCTTTTTTTAATTATTCAAATCAAAAAATACTTTGGGAGAAGTTTTGGTATTTTTCATAGAAGTTTTATTTTTTTATGAATAGCGAAAAATACTGAATTTTAATTAAAAACTTCATTTTCTTATAATTTATTTACATATGTAAATTATTTTTGAATTTGGATTTAAACTTTAATTATAAAATTTTACATATTTTAATCTAACTTAGGTCATTATAACCAATTTCACATTGAAATTGGATATAAATACATTTCAATCATTTGAAACATTTTCACATTGAAAACTCCAATTTCACAACTCGTTTTTCAGATTAATTTCAAATTATTCTATGCCCCTTCTGTGTATAGAATTTAGAAAATTTTATTATATATAAGGAATAATAATTTTTCATAATTTCTAGTAAGTTCAAATCAGTTTTTGACGAAATATAATAGTTAATTAAAATAAAATAAATTACAACGATTAATGTAAAAAAGCATTTTACTTTGTGGTCAGACATTAATTTTAGGGGTGGAAATGAACTAGAAACTTGTCCAAAATCCATTTTATGCCCATATTTCAACCATATATCATCTTGGTTCAAATTATATGAGTAATTGGGAATCTATTTCATTAAATTGAAATATATTTATATATTATTTTATATAAGAGAAAAAGGAAAAAAATGAACCTTCCTTGAATTAACATTTATAATGCCATGAGATATGGACAAAAAACCACATTATTTAGTAGGTAAAAATTATTTTGAAATTTAATGGTGTTTTTCATCATATTAATAAATATTTATTTTTTTTAAATGAATTAATTAGATTAACTGCTTAAGGAATTCCAAATGTCGTGAATATTTAATTAATAATTAACTAAAATAAATGATTCTAAAAATATTAAAGCTGAAATAAATTGATTGAACTATTGTATATCATTTTTATATGAATATATCATTTTTCAATGGTCTTATCTTAATAGATTAAAATTCCTTATTTTTATTGATATATTTAAATTTAAAATAAGTAAATAATGTCCAATTTGACATTAATATTAGTTTTATAATAAATGGTATTTTATTAAATGAATTCTAAATTTTATAAATATTCTATATTCAGAAACTGATTTGTAAATTTTAATGAATATAAAATATTGTTTATTTAAGGACTAATTTATCTTTTATAATTAAAATATTGACCTTTAAATACTAAAAACATTGGCAGCACGGTTAGGGTCAAAGTAGTGTTTTTTCGCGTTACATAGGCTTGTTTTTAAAATTAATTTCCAATAAACATGATATTGTTTTGTAAATTATATATTCTATTTAAAATTAATTGGTTTTATATTTTATAATATATATATATTTAATATATACTTAATGGTTAATCTATTTATTTTAGAAAACTAGTTACCTTAATAAAAACCAAAATGATAAAAGTGGGGAAACATTGAAGATAATGAAGAAAATTTTATAAATACACTTGTTTTTTTGTGGTGGAGATTTTGATATAACATACATAACATTCACCCCATTATTATTCTATTTTTTAAGAACCTGAGGTAATGTAGACCGCCCAATACTGTTAACCTTTTGTTATTTACAAGAATGTCACCCTTCCTCCTCTACATAAAGGAATTCATTCTTCCCCTTTCTGTCACCTCTCAGGTCACCTTGAATAGTCCAAACCCTTCCAAAAGAATCATAAAAATTATATCCCTTAATAATATAGGTATCTATTTGGAATAATACTAACCAAGGAATCACTTTGGTGAAAACCAAAATGAGTTACCCGAAAAGGAAGTGACATCCTTCAACAACCACTTTTGTATTATTTTCTTTCTCCACTACCTCAATTCTTCTTATTCCATAATTATATAATTAACTTAGTATAATAAATATATTGAAACATTTTTATGATAATGGTTATACCTACACTCACACACCCTTACATAAAATGGTATATGCAATAATCATTTGTGTTTACAACGGACTACCACCCCGCGAACTGATGTCGCTCGTTCTTCCATTTTCACCTTTCATGGTTGGGAATAATGATGTAAATTATATTTTTATATTAAATTTATGATATTAATGATTTATTTATGTTATCTTAATTATTATATTATGAATACCATCATAATTTCCATTTTTTGTAAATATGATAACTTCGTTTTTGAACGTTTGAAATACAGCATCCTCAAAGCAATGTATTTCATTCAAACTTTTCATGGAATATATTACAGATGAGTTTCATGAAATTATATGATATATATATATGAAATAGTAACTCTAATATAATTATTATTATATATATATATATATATGTAATTTAATTCCTTTCTTTCAGTATGACCAGACAACGGAAACAACGCTCATGCTTACGTACTACTTACCATCTCCATGAAAAGTGTATTTCATTTCATATTTATATAATTTATATATTATTATCTATATATAATTAATATTTATTACATTTATATAATTATTATCATTATTAAGGTGATTAAATCATGATATAAGTGATATGACCAAAAATATAACAAATTAAAACACATGCGAAAATCAAAGAAATTATTTCCCAAAATATAATTCTAACATGGAATTGTTAATAAATGTGTAATAAAAATTCATAATAAAATATTATCAGGTATTATATATAATAATATGGTTATTTTTTTATGTTTAATAAATTTATATTTATTATACATGATGTTTGAGTGTGTTTGAGGAAAATCAGGACTTATGGTAAGGGTTTTCTCAACTCACTTTTGTTTTTTTGAGTTATATTCTATATTCACCAATAATTTATTTTATGTACTATATATAGTACCAAGGAATGTATTATATGATTTTTATCCTTAAATTTTTTAGTATTTACCATTCCATTATTGATTTATCTTTACTAGGTTTTATGATTCAAGAGTTACCAAATCAGTAGGGGAAATGTTTCACAATTTTCCTTCCTTGAGACACATATTTTGTTATGAGACTATAATATTTTATGAGGTGTATATAATACCATTTGACATGTAGTATCATGAATCCCCTTATTTCCATGACATTTTAATATTTATGTAATTTTATTCTTTCATGTCGATTATGATTCGATGTTACCAAATTTGTAACGGTTTATTGATACAATATCACCATTTATCGGATCGTTTATGATTATGCTTCAATTAATGGACTTATATGATACATATCTCAAGAAAAATCATTAATTTTATTCTCATTTGTTTACTCATTATCTATTCATGTAATGGTACCATTTTTATACTCTTTTTTACTTAATATAATTAAGAATGATTTCACTTTTTGGTCGGGAATTAGGTTCTTCCAAAACCATATTTTATAAAGATTTTTAAAAAATGTTTTTAAATTAACTTTAAAGATTATATTAATGGAATAATATTTTCAAAATTTTGTTTGTATAAATTGTTTTTTAATGTGCTTTTAAAATATTCCCTTATATGTTTTCAATGTTATTTTCAAAGAAATAGTTTTCAAAACATATTCAATATTCCTTTATATGTTTTCAATTAAAATATTTTTCAAAATTATTTTAAGTTTCCTTAATAATTTATCATGGATATTTTAAATAAAAATGGTTTTAAAAATGTTTTATGTCTTAAAAATCATTTTTCAAAGAAGAGAGTATATTTTCCAGAAGATATTTTTTTTTAGAAATATTTCAAAATTATTCTCTATCTAAGATGATACCCCTTGGTGTTTCTCATGAAATTATGATGATATTATCCAAGTGTTAGATTAATATTATTTCTCTAAATGGTTTCTATTTTGATGGAATGATGGTCTTGAATCTTTTTTCTCTTTCATGGGTTATATGTTTATGAAACCTATTTCTCCTTCGCAAGTTATATTCTTATGAAACTTGGTTCTTTTCATGGGTTATGATTTGATGAAATTATTATGAAACATTTATATTTACCATAAGTTATGATATGATGTCATGTTTAAGATACAAGTTTCATTTCATGGGTTGTTATATGATATTTATCAAACCCATCTCATTCATGGGTCGTGATGTGGTATTTTTTAATGATCTTGAAGAATATGCATGTATGATTTTATAATGTGACGGGTGGGAACTATATTTACCCCCAAGGAATTGTGTAAAGATTTATATCTCATGAGATAATTATAGAGAAAATGTTGATGGGATTGATCCACTATGGTAATAAGAGGAAACCCGATCCTCCCTGGAAAGAAGGGGAAACTCGATCCACTATGGAAAGAAGGGGAAACACGATACACTATTGGAAGAAGGTATAACCTGATACACTATAATAAAATGGCTAAGATTAGGGATAGTGGTGTTTCCCACCCGGTAGTTGAATCCCACATGAGGTGACCTGATAATGTTTGGAAATTACCCTTGACTTATAGGGACTGCTTTTATAGGCTTATTTATGTGCCACAATTCTATATCATATTAAAATTTATGCTCTCAAGGATCATTCTATTTGATTTAATTATGATTCATGTCTTATGAGCTACTAATATTAATTTCATTACTCATGATTATGATCTTTGATGTGTAGGGTATGAACTTTAGATGTTTTTATAATGTTCTCATACCCTTATTTCCACGTTATGCTTACATATCTCTTTTGTTTACCATTAATGAGAATATAAGCTCACCCATTATTATGTTTCCTTTAAATAGGTTATTAAGAAAGGTATTAATTATGTGTAATAAATGGTATGATATTAATGGAAACCATTGAAAATATTTCACAAATATTAGAGGATTGTGTACCATGTTTCAAAATACACTAAACAATTATGGTCCTTATGAATGTACTTAAACATTGTTCTAAATATTTATCTAAAATGACATAATATACATGTATGTTATTCCTGGGTTGTTATAGTAGGTATCAAAGTAATGGTTTAGTTATCCTTTGGAAATTGGGATGAAAAAAAATTATTGATATCCTATAGAGAATTTTATAGATATTTCTAGGTATGTCTCTTACGATAAGTCTAACAACACTACTACAAAATAGGCCTTTAACAGCGCAAGATATGTCCTTTATCATTGATAGAAAAGTGCTGACTACATGAGAGAGGTTAAAATCCCTTTTCTTTTGTCGACATTTAAAAATCACTAATAAAGGTGTCCTTTTTCGGTGCTAAAATGCACTAATAAATTGGACCTTTATCAGCTCTTTAATTTAGTGCCGCTAAAGAACCATTTATCAACAGTTATAAAAGTGATGATAAATGGACATTCTACAATGTATTGTAATAGCACACCAAATCAACACAATAGTGTGTTATGACAACACACTGTATCACTAGAAATACATCATATATCCACAAAAATAAGTCACATTACAACATTTAAATGAAATTAAAATTTTAACACAAACACAAAAAAACTATATTATAGAAATTTCCAACATTGGTTTATACAATTATATAAATACAAATTATTACACACATTCATAAACATCAATGTCTTTTTATCATTTAAACCAGACTTTACTCAGGATATTTACAAAAAAACACCCCTGATTGTGAAAAGGAATACACATGTTTATGAAAAAAATCTTATGTTAGTAAAAATATATAGAAATAAATTACTAAAAAGTGTGGGTTTTAATACAATTGATGTTAATTTTAAATAAAAATACATAAATAGAGTCATAACATTCACACTATGTATCAGATTGAGGTCAAACTAATTCCAAAAGGTCTCAAATGACTTATGGATCATTGTCTTAAATTATCAATAAGATCTGAATGTGTTTTCTATGTTTTGAGTATGTGAGATGCATTTATTATTAAAATGTCATTTTGAACTATAATCATCTAGTATTGAATCATTATGATCAAATAATGTATCAATTTTATTTGAAAATAATTTTTACACATAAAAAATGTCTTTTAAATCATTGTTCTAAATTATCGTGAAAATCCGAGTGTTTTTTGTCGATTTTTAGTGAGTGGCACTTTTTGAACTGAAATGTCAATTAAAAGATGATAAGGAACACTTTGAGTCATACAGATCACATCATTCATAAATTTAGGTGATCTTGATTCTTACATGTCAAAAATGACTTATGAATCATTTTACTAAAGTATCAAAACAATCTGAAATTGTTTTCTAGGTTTTGAATACGACAATTGTTCATTATACAAAAAGTGATGAAACTTTTAGATAAAGAATGTATTTTGAGTCATACTGGGCACACTGTGTGTCAGATTGAGGTGAAGATGATTCTTACATGCAAAAAATGACATATGGGTTATTTTAATAAAGTATGAAAAAAAATATTAACGTGTTTTCATGGTTTTGAGTTCGTCACTTTTCTTTTTTACTAAAATGTAATTTTAAAATTCTAGCATGCACTTTGACTCATACATGGAACATCATTTATCAGATTGAGGAGCAGCGGATTCCTACAGGTAACAAATTACTTATTGATCTTTTTTAAAAGTATCAAAACAGTATAATTTTTTTATCAGATTTCAGTAGGTTAGTTGGCTTATTTACTAAAATTGATGACAATTATAAATAAAAAAGACAACCTTTGAGTCATACTGGTCACACAGTGCGTCGGATTGAGGTGCAGATGATTATTACACAACCAGAATGAATTAGTTATCATTGTCCTAAATTATCAAAACAATATGAATGTGTTTTTTTGGTTTTGATTATGTCTCTTATATTTTTTTACTAAAATGTAATTTTAAATTTAAACATGCACATTGATTCGTACCAATCACATTATTTATTGGATTGAGGGGAATCTTATTATTACACATAAAAATTGACTTCTGAATCACTTTACTAATTTATTTAAACAATTATAATTATTTTTCTCTGTTTTGAGTAGGTTAGTTGGCCTTTTTACGAAAAATAATTCCAATATTTAATAAAAACATGCACATTTAGTCATATCGGACACACCACGCATCAAATTGAGATGTGGAAGACTCATGCATGTCTCAAATCACTTATGGGTCATTTTCCTAAAATATCAACACAATTGGAATTTTTTTTCATTTTTATGTCAAGGTAATTATTGGAAAGGCATGACACAATGAGTTATAGCTGTTACACTGTGCATCGAATTAAGGTGTGACTGATTTATACACATCTCAAATGACTTATGGATAATTTACCTATGTGTGAATGAAGTACATTACTCCATATACCTATTTTTATAATCATATAAAGCCTTATCATATTTTAATAAATAATTAAAAGATGTAAAACCAAACAAAACACCTTCAAAAAAGGCACAGAGAGTGATTTCCACAAAAATAGACATCTCCAAACAGGCATGATAGAAAGAGGGAAACTAATTCATAAAATGAAACCATTAAAAGTTTCTCATTCAGAAATACAAATCCATTTGTACTACAAAATTATGATTCAATTATAATTTTATAATGAATGATGAACTTATAACAGCCAAAAAACAAAAATGAGTAAACTTTGAACATCTTCACCCCAACATAGAACATAAAAACTAAGTCAACGTGTTGTATAATTCTTTCAAAATAAGTCATCAAAACATTATTCCTCCACCAAATTCTCAAATTGGGGATCCTTTTAGAAGAGTACATTCTCCTAGATCCTGGGATGATGGCCCCCAATGAAAAAATAAGCTTTCAAAATATCATGGGACACCAGCTCTATAGAAAATGAAATCATCACTATCTATTTACCATGATGGACACTCATGAACTCTTCTATTTTCTTTTTCTTCATCGCCTTAGTTATAAACCATTGGACAAATATGTACTTAAAAACATCCCACTTCATTCCAACATTCATCATTGGCAGGGAAACAACTCCCATTCTTCCAAAGCTAGACGACTAAGTAGACCCATAACAGAATAAACTCCAACATCTTTGGGAGTCACCAACACTCTAAATACATACTCAAATTACTCAAGCCACATCACTACCTCTAACGAAACTTTATTGACACACAAGATGGGCATCAATTGAGGAGAACTAGAAACAATTAGAGACCCACTAAAATCATTGGGGATCTTTCTGGGCAGCCTGGTCTGAATAACACATAAATCATAAAATCATATTTAGAATCAATTCCTCACATAACAAGACATATGAAAATGCTCACAAGGAATACTGAGTTTCAGAATTACTATTTTATCACCAAAGTCAATAATTTACCAAATTTTCAATCCAAAACATTTTCATTTAAGACTCAATTTTTTCCAATCCAAAACCATTTGAAAGAAATCATTTTAATTTTCAAACTAGTTTTCATTTTCAAATCATACTCACAAAAACCAAGACAAAACAAGACAAAATTCACTCAAAACCACCAGAATGAGTAACTAGTTGTCATGATCAACCCAATGACATGGTAGCGGGTCATATTTTACTTAGTATATGAGTTTACTATGATTAAAAAGATCAAAAACCCAAAAAACTAATCAATTATAAAAAGGAACACCATATACATAATACTAGGCCACTGGGTTCTTAGTTGTTTAAAAGTGTCCCTACATACACTAGACTTTCAATAGGTACCTGGTTCCATTCCTTCAGGTTCTTAGTACCTACCACACAAGGGTACCTCTATCTCTTGACCACTAACTCCTATAAAATCTAATAACCCCTATTTTAACTCCCCTTCAACACAAAATACACCAAAAATGAGACTAATATACTATTGTTAAAGGGGGGTATATGGTTAGATCAGATGGGGCATTTAAAACCTCCACTAACTCAAGCATTTCATACTCAATAATATTCAACCAGATTATTAATGGAATAGATTCATCAATTGGATTTTTATATATGTAAGGCTAGCTATAAAGAAATTTCTTATACATTTACAAGAAATTTAAAAGGTTTCATGTATTTCAATGTTAATTTATTCTTATTTTTTAATCCATTAGTGAACCAATATCTAGGAATCATTAATAAACACTTAATCGTTAATATTAAATTACAAGGGTCACCTCTAATGGTTTCTGTAGGACATTAGTTGACTATGAGTATTTTCAAAATGTATTTGAATTAACATCACTCGGTATATTATTTCTTGTGATGGACTATGGCTATTCATATGAGATTCTTCTATCTTTATACAACATAACTGGGAGTGAAAAAGGATTTAATATAATTCTACATAGGATTAAATCTAGATGAGTGATTGATATATTTTTTTATAATAGAATTATTCCAAGTATAGTTAATCCTTTTAGGAGCCACTAAAGTCAATAACTATGGCTCAAATAATATCATCCAGAATCAAGATAGTCTAGTTAGAATGACCATTTTTCTATGGAATAATTGAAGTTTAAAATTTCACCCATAACCTCATCGAAAATTAATGTTATTTATGTAACCAAGATAAAAACATCATATCCTTATCAAATACAACACTAAATGGGACACATGGAAGCATTATTGTCTCTTGGACATACAATTAATCGAGATCATCAACTAAGGAAGTCTATTCAATATGTAATAATTTTTTCATCATAGTTAGTTGATACAATATAGCCACACTAAAAATTTCTATTTATTTGATCTAAAAAAACAAGTCAATAAATCCATCAATATTTCATCTCATTTCCTCATAAGAAAAGAATTAGTTTAAAGACTACTTATTGGTTTTTTGTATCATTCCTTCACTGAATTATAGGTAATCAATTTATCAAGGAATAATACAATTCATTTCATCTTTAAAAGGTATAAAAAATATTAACTAATATCATGGTACATCTTTATGATCCTTATATGAACCTAGAGGAGTCGGGCCGACAATGGTGAGGAGATGAGATGTAGGGTTTGTCATGTTTAAGAATAGTGAAAAACGAAAAATGAAAAATGTGGAACCCAAAAGATAAAACAACGATAGAGGAAAAGTATAAAATGACATATAATGGATTCTAGCCTTGATTCTTCTGAGAGAATGTAGAGGATTTACGCTGACTGTAGAGGAGTTCTGTGAGAGATTGGGAATCGTGACTGACTGAGTACAAGTTATGGTTTGTTAAATAGTTCAAAAACACTTTTAACAACACTTTCATGAAATCGCTAATAAATATACCATTTATCAACATTAAATTGATAACTTCTAATAAAAGGGATATTTATCGGTGCTAAAAAGTGTTGATAAAAAACATCATTATCGGACCTAATATTTTAGCACTTATAAAGATTCTCTTTAATAATTATTTTTAGGCACTGATAAATGATTTATTTAAATAAATTTATTATAAATATAAAATTATGAAATATATATAATTATATATTTATAATTATATAAATACTAATTTTAAAAAAAAATTATTTATTTATAATAATTATAAATTTTTAAATTTATAATTATAGTAAATATGCATTTATAAATATATGTATTTATAAATATTTATTTACAAGTATATATTTATCATTATTAGTGGATATATATAATCTTAAATACATGCATTTTAAAAATGGGTGAAATTAAATAAATCAAAATCAGTAAACTTTAAAAATATTGAAATAATGGATAAGTTTTATTAATTACATATAAATTGTTAAAAAAATATTTTTATATATATAATTAATATGAATAAATATTGAAAATACTAAAACATATTAAATATATATATATATAAATAAATAATTGAAAATGATCAAATTCAAATTCAAAAATAATAAATAAAATAATAATAAAAATGAATTCCCTGTCTGAAATAGTATTAAATCAAATTTACCGATTAAAAACACAACATATTAAATGTATCATGTTATAATGAAATTCAGAAATATACTAAGATTTGAATAAACTACAAAAATATTAGGTGTATGTATTTCTATATATTTTGTAAATATATTAATGTGTGTGTTTGTATATAGAACTACATTAATTACACACACACACACATATATAAATATACACCTGAAATCAATATAAAACACGACATCTTACGTATGTTAAATTGAAAAACAAAACCACATTAAAATTTAATAATACATTAACATGTTTTTAATTAACATTTTATTAATTTTATATATAATCATATTTAATATATATTATTTATTACTATTTATAATTAATATATATTATAGTTATTCATTTTTTGTTAATAATTGTATCATTAAAAATTTAAACAATTTTAAAATTTATTCATTTTGGATTTTTTAAATTATATATTCATCTATATATCTACATTTAATACATACTATTAATCAATATTTATAATCTATAAATATGTATATTAAATTTATTCATTTTTATCAATAATTATTTAATTGATAAAATGATTAATATGTTTCTTTATTTACACATTTTAAATTTTAATTTTATTAATTATTTCATTTTATTCATTTCTCATATCTCTATATAGAATATATACTGTTTAATATTTTTAATATTTATGTATATGGATATTCAATTGTTTCATTTTTATCAAAAATTATTTAATTAATGAAATTGTTAAATTTTTTAATTTTTATTTATTAAATTATTTAATTTTATTATGGACCTTTATTAGCACTAATAAAGTTATGATTAAGGTTACCATTTATTAGTTCTTTATTTTTAGCACTCATAAAGGGTATGTTTTACAAGTGCTAAAAATAAAGCGCTGATAAACGGTAACCTTTATCAATGCTAAAATGAAAAGCAAATAGAGGGTAACCTTTATTAATGTTAAAACAAAGTGCTGATAAAGTGGGGACTTTATCAGTGCTATGTTAAAGTGCTGATAAAGGGAACCCTTTATCAAAACATTATATTAAGCACTGATATAAGGTCACATTTATCAGATCTTTTTTAGCATTGATAAAGATGGACTTTATCAGCACATTTTATTAGTGCTGGTTAATGTCGGTGTGGTTAAAGGTGTGTTTTGTAGTAGTGGGATGAGTTAATGTATATTAAGATATAACAAATTATTGGTAATGGATAGAGTGGGTGGTTACCTAGAAATTCATCACAATAAGGATACTACAAGTGGACATGGATTTGGAACATATTTACATTGGGGTAATAACCCCAAAAAACCGTATTGAGCTAGATTCAGTCGATAACAGGTGTAAAATAATAGGCCATGCTACACAATTGGTTTGAAAGTCCTGGGAGATATGATTTGAAAATTCCCAAACTCTTCGTGTACCATCATGAAGTATTTAAATAGAATATGACTATGAAAGACCTATGATGAACATAAGGTGGCATAAATTAAAGAAGATTTCATAAGTTAGACATATTATAAATGATTTGGCATGATTATGCAGTTCTGTTATGATAAATGTTTCTAACAATATGCTTTCTGGTTTTATCCAATGGTGGGAACCATAAAGAACATGGTTAATATTGAATGTGGAAGACAATTTTCTAATGAGCAGTCAAATGGGATGATGACTGGAGTAAATGAAATTATTATTATTCCTAATCATTTTTCATGTGACAAGATTAATAATGTATACCATAATCAACTCTCAAACTAACTAAAGAATATAAGGAAAGTGTTTACTGAGTGTTCGGGTAATAGGGACCATTGGGGAAATAAGATTTTTTTTCCATTCTGTAACGTCTTGGCCTGGATTACCAATAAACCGGTAGCCGAACCAATGGGTCACATAACCTATAGCATGCCTACCTGTATACTATAGGATACTTCCAAGTAGATATGGTGTAAAGGTAGTTCAATGGGGAGACTATACCCTCATGTCAGAGTAGCACAATTGTTTATCAAACATTAAATTGCAAGAAATATCAGATGCGGTATAAAGCAACGGTAGAATAGCGAAAGATAAAGGTAATATCAAATGAATATTGAATATTTCCAACACCCATTTATATAAGTAATTCATGCCATATTATGATACATATGCTGATATAGTAACATATAGTAATCTTTAAAATTTAGTACAAAAAGTACTCAAGTAAAAAAAAACAAAAATCCCAAGGGCAATTTCCATGTAAACCCTAAACTCTAGCTCAGTCATGTGCTACTAACATCCAGGTATAAGCAATAAAACACAATCAATAGTCCATGTCCATGAAAACAAGATGTTCTATGTGGGTACTAATGGTACTAGAGCTGGTTGTGAGATAAAATCTTACTAGTTCAGCACCCACGGTATCAATACCAATTTGATTTTTGAAATAAAAAAATAAGTAAGTTTCCATGTAAACCAATTAGCATTAAATAAAAGTAAATATGTGCATGTATTGTAAACTCCAAAATAATTTATTCTAAAATATACCTTTCAGGGTCCCTGCAAAATATGGTCAAAATTCTATAACAAGGCAGCTACAAGGGATGAAAAAATAAACAACACGGCCTTTCCATCATCCAAACATGTCAATCCCCCATTTCCTTTCCATATATCCCAAGTACAATATCTTCAAGACCTTGACGTATAACCAAAAGAATAAAAACATTCACAGTTGAGCCATACAATCACACATGTCACAATTTACCACATCCAAGCCATGTAATCAAATTTATCATATATCTCACTGTTGTGTCGTATGTCAAAGTATTACACCATAAAGGGTCAAATCCAAGGTGTCGAAGACCAAGTCATCCTCATCGATTCCCATGAGTATCTTGATGGAAACTCGGTAAAGGAACTTGTTAGAATACTTTGAGAATATCATACTAGACACATTCTACATAAGACCATGCTAGCTAGATCCACAATGTATAATGACTCGAGGCGTCCTACAGTATAAAAATCCAAGGGTGATACTCATCCTAATGTTTCCACTACCACATTCAAGATCCATGGAGAGACATCCATGTAATCTATATAATCATTCATCCATATCATATCTTTTAACAATAAAAACCATATGATTCTACCCACTCATATATAACCATTTACATTCAATTCATACAATGAGTATACCCACTCATTAATAACAATACATTACCAAATACATCTCCTGAGTATACCCACTCATGTGTCCCAATTATTAATCAAAGCAATAAAAGAATATACCCAATCATTGTTAAATTCACATTCAAACTATATATATAACACGAGTTTACCCACTCACACATCCATTTTTTTAATTTTACCTTTAAACAATTCAAACTTTCAAAATGAGTACTCCCACTAATTTAACCATTTAACACTTAATCAATTAATGGAATTTAATAAGAATAACCACTCATTATCAATCATTCATATCAAATTACATTCAAACATGAAACATGGGTGAACCCACCCATTTGTTACTATTTAAAATTATTCATACGACAAGGGGATACACACCCATTCATCACAATTTAAATTTTATAAATAACCTGTTAAAAATTGAATTTCATATAATCCATTAAGTCAAGGGCATCACATTCCAAGGGAGGAAAACATTTCCTGCCACTAAATCCAATTAGATTCAATTAAAATTAGGATTCCTACATCTATGAAATCATGAGGACCCACCTCTTAGGTGGTTAAAGTAAGGGAAATTCAAATTACAAGGGAATAGGAAGGCACTTGGAAGGTGAAATTATTTCATAATCGTTTACAAGGGAGAAAATCAATTTCCTAACTCCATTAAGGTACGTGTCTAAACATGAATTACATGACACTATGACATCAAATCATAGGGAAAACTAAAAAACATTAATCCAAGAATGCAATAAATAACTAATCAACACTTTGTGTCTTGAAGACAGTGCACCTCTATTAGAGGGGGTTTATTATAAAAATATGACTTTGTTTATCAACAAATCATTTAACCTCTTATGCATTTCGTTAAAGAATTCACAATCCAATTTCTCATAAGAAGGAATGCTTTGATATTTTTAAAGAAGAACTTAAATAATTAACAAAATTTAAAGGGTAGAATATAGTTATCCTACCTCAAGTAGCAGACCAAGCCGACACTTGGCACTTTTCAGGTTTAGCGGCAAAATATCCCCACACTCACATGCACATACATTCTTATACATAAATATGTCCTTTAATCCAATGAACACATTCACCTCTCCATTAGGGAAGTTGTACGATATATATATATATAACTATGTATGTGTGTTTTTAACATAAAATATAATCAATACTTCATACAATCAATTCTAGAGACATAAAACAACATAAGACCCCAAATAAAAGGCAACAAAACAATGCAGTGGAAGAAAGCATCTCCTTGAAGCAACGACAGTGAGCCGAAATGAACCAATCTACTACACCATTTGTGGAAGATGTTAGAATATGAATAAATATGACCCTACGAACTTGTTGCATGCACTATCATCAGAAGAAGAAATCAAAATCTAGGTTAACCCAAACCTAGGTTTTCAGTCGAATTGTGAGGGGAGATGGGGAGAACTAATCTCGGTCAGAAAGGGAAGGAGACAAGGAAGAGGGTCTTACCATGGAAATTTGATCGAGGCACCATGAGAAATCTGTAAATATTGATGATTTAAGGGTAGGTTGTGAAAGATCCATGTAGACGTCTATGGAGACCCAAGGGAGGGATGCGTTACACAACCAATTTGGGAGAAAATAGTTAAGGAATTTTTTGGTTTCATATCATTTTATTTTTACATTATTTTATTCCATTTTTTTAAATAGGACCCCACATATGGTTTATGTAAAACGGCTCAAAAAAACATGTGCCAACTATGCGTCTCTTTTATGGACACCTAGGGAAACCAGCAAGGGTTGGACGTATGGTTTAGAAACTGTGCGCCAACCATGTGGTGAATACTGTTAAGCTACTTCCCATGCCACAATCCATTCAGGCTACGTATGGTTTGGGAAACCATGTGTGGCCCGTGTGATAGCCTATGCCTACCTTTAATAATTCGTACAGTTTCTTATAATATGCTACACAGTTTTAGAAAAACTATGCCCCCTTTTTAGGTCTTTCAAAAGATATTTTTCCTATTATATATCTCAAAAAACTCCTCGAGACACCTGAGAAACATCTCGGGCCTTCACCAAAGTCCATAAACATCACTTTGAGAAGTTCCAACTCTCAGAACATCATTCTAAAGCTTGCACTACTGGAAAAAGGGATATTTGCGATTGGCCCTCATCACAAATGGCTAGTTGCGAAAAAGGGCATCGCAAAAAGGTGAGACGAGTTTTTTAAAAAACCTATTGCGATGGGCCAACCACCTGTCATAAATAGTTTCTTGATTTCTTAAAAACCTTTTTCAATGGACTGTCGCAATTAGTATTTTGGACGGGCCAGTCGCAAATAGTGGGAAAAAAGAAAAAAAAATAAAATAAAATAATATTAATAAAATAATATTAATATAAATGAAATAATAATATTAATATTAGGACAATAAAATTATTTATAAAATAATTTTAATAATTTTAATAATATAATAATATAATATTAATGTAAATGAAATATTAATATCAATATTATTAAAATAAATTTAATTATAAAATAAATAAATGATATTATATTATTATTATTATTATTAATGAAATAAAAATTTTAATATTTTTAATATAATAATAACCTCAATATTTGAAAAAATATAAATATATATTAATTAATAAAATAAATATACATATGAAAAAATTAATAAAATAATAAAAACTGTAATTTTCACAATAGTATAAAAAATAAACTATTTAAAACATTAAATATTTAATTTTAAAAAATAATTACATTCAAATTTATCATTATAAAATAATAATACATCACTGAGGAGGTTGGTCATCTAGAGGAGCTAGAGGAGATGGTGGAGGGAACTCTATCCCTAAACTATGAGTCATGTATCGCATGTACTCCATCTGCACCTGCACCGGCTAATGTTTCAATCGACGCATCCCATACTGTATCTTTTGATGTTACTAATGTTGTTTTTGTTGGAACTCTTCCTTCTGCTACTGCTGCCACTGATGAATCTCCTCCTACTCCCTATGTATAGTCTCTATAAACTCACTCTGAGCTCGCAGGTACTCTGGATACTGTGCATGAGATGATGATGACTCTTCGTGAACTCCTCTCAAGCTGGATGCCGACATCAAAAATGTTCCATAAAAACCCCCAGGGGTCAATCAAGAGATGATACCATCAACATAGCCTTTCTTAAAGGAAACTGGGTTACCTATATCCATGATGCCTCATCAAATCTAGGTGCACTGGTCTGACCATCAGTATCGGCCTAACGCTCACTATGTGTATAAGACGTTGTGGCCTCATATAACTCTTTCAATTGAAAGTTAAAATTACAATAGTTAAATTATTATTTAATGTTAAATTGAAAACTAAAAAAAATTACTAACCACCATCTGATGCTAGTGAGCACCTCTAATCATTATAGTGGATGGATCATTGTACATCCTCCTATAAACATTGTTCTCTATAATATCGGGCTCTATGACTGCCTATATGAATATAAAATAAATCGATTACATTTAATGTTATATACAATATTTAAAAATATATAGTTACCATATGATACCTATGCGTACTGAATATACGACTTCCGGATTGATGTATCACCTCATATCTCTTCCAATTTTGACGACCTACTGATAATCTACTCTGAAACTGCCTACTCAACTAGTCTGAACATAATTCATCCCAAAACTGAGATGAAATATAATCAGGTCGGTGGATGGGACATGTCTAATCAAACTTTGTCACTCGTTCTTTCCCCGCTGTTTTTATTTTTAAATTGTGCAACAAACTAAGAGAAATGTGAATGTATAACTCCCTGTCATGACTTTCAGATAGCCTCATGCATGATCTCATCAATGGGATACCATAAAACCTACAAATAATTGATAATTTCAAGTTATTAATTAAATTAATTTCAAAATAAATATAATTTATTTATATACCAACCAATGCTCGAACAAGACCTGTTTAACATTAACGGGAATATGATACCATGAAACCCATGCTTCAAAAAAGTAATTTCAAAATATACTTCTCCCCTATCCAACAGCTATATGTGTAAATTTGTGAAAAAAACAATTAATCAAACAATTAGAATATAAATAAATTAATTAAATCTAACAAAAATACAAAGGTAAACATACCTCTGCGTGCATGGATTGAACCCACGATGTGGACATCGCTAGAAGATAGGGTTATGATTCATCAACTAGGAAAGACCACGCCCCTTCAAGTTCCCCTTGAACTGCCAGTAGTCTAATGGTCATATGATCTGACATCCCACTCATCCAAAGGTAGATCAGCCTCATATAACAAATGATACAGATCCTTATCCATATGAAACATGAAATGACTGTTGTAATCAAGTAGTTGAAAACAACTATTATATATAGATATATATTATATATGACTATAACTAGCATTTAACTGTGTCAATGTCCATCTTCAACCTTATCTTTATAGTTTTGGATGTCGATGTCTTCTTATTCCTCCTCATCATCATCAAATTTTATATTAGTTTTAGTTTCATCATATCTTGTCATTTCATATTAATTTGTAACATCATTAACATCATCATCACCATCGGCCCTTAACTACGGAGTGTCATCAATGATATTCATGTCTCTTCAAGAAAAAGATGGATTCAGAGTAGTCTCTTGAAAAATTTCAATTCCTTGCCCTTCAGTGGAACCACATTCATTCTTAGTAAACTGATTCTCTTGAGATTTATTTTTTATTAAGATCCACCTATCACCCAACTCGTTTAAAGTAGCATTATAATTTTCATAATAAATTTTATGTTCTTGATGAGACAATAAAAATATTTATTTTACTACAAAAATTATTTTATATTTAATATCAATGATTCTATGAATCAGATGAACATGCAAGCCTCTCTGAGTATCCAACCACTGTTATTTAAACATTGTTATGTAATGTTGTCCTATATAACATAATTCAATGATTTCTTCCAGTATGTCGTACAAGTCAACATTAGTTTCTCTATGATGATATCCTCAAGCAAACACCACTATTCATTGTTTTTTTTGGATTCCCCATATGCACGTGTATGAAATCGATAACCGTTCACCGCATATGCATTATATTATTTAACCCTTTTGGATGGTGGGTCACTCAATACATATAATACATTATCAATTTTATCAACATGTTGAGATACCTAAAAATTTTCAAAAGAATTATCACTATAACAAGTATTATATTAATTTTTATGTGAAATCAAAAATAATTTATTTTACCAGTTTTTAAAACTAGTAGGGAAAAACATTTGATGATTTTATTCAAGAGAATATACTCTAAATTGTGGAAACTGTTTCATGATATGATTATCATATAACCTAAAAATAAAATAATATTAATGTAATTTTAAAAAAATTATAGAATAAGTGAATGGAGCACTCATAGTACAAATGCTGTCATTTCTTCACAATTGGGAAGAATAAATGTATGATCTCTATAATGTTCATCATCTGAAATCCATTGTTCATGAACTCCACTGAAGCCAAGTATGGGATTATTGAAAAATGATAATTGATTTCTCATGTCATCATCAAAAGTTTCCTCATTACTACCCATGCGGTTGTGTTTTTAGGGATATTCAGATTGAAAGTAATGAGAGAAAAAAAAAAGAAATTTCCACATGCAAATTAGCTTCTTTAATTGTTTCTTCAAAAGATTCTTTGTTACGTACTTTTTCTCAATTTTTACATGCATCTCTTGAATGGTTCCATCCATAAGAACTATACTAGACCTCCACATTTTGGTTCATGTAGAAAATGTAATATCAATTGTTTTATTGAGTCAAAAAAATCTGGCGGGAATAATTTTTATAGTTCACATAAAATAAAAACAAAATCTTTGTGAAATTTTCTTACTACAACGTAATCTATTTTCAACGCAAAAATGTCTAAAAAATATAAAATTTCTATTTGTACATCATAAATCATAGGATTTAGAAAACCTCTTAATCCAATCGTCAGAAGTCATTCCATTAAAAGATGACAGTGATCACTTTTCAAGCTGGTAATATTATAATTTATGAAACATCAACCTAAATTAGAATAATAACCATATAGAAGTCTCAAATCTTCAATCCATTGACCATATAATAAACAACTCTCATTGGACAGTGTATTAGATATTATTGGTTTCATTTACTTCAATGATCATACATTTTCAAACAGTTCCAGATATAATTGCTTGAAAATTTGGTCAAGATCTAATCATGCCATTATATTATCTTTGGTCTTACATGGTGTATCCAAAACTATATGAAATAAATTATCATAATATTTCTTCTTAATATGCATCGCATCCAACAAGTGATGGACTAAAAAATTAGACCAATATGGAAAATGTCAAATAATGGTTTGTTTTATTCAATTGTGCTCTTCTCCAAACCCATCAATTTACTTTTGGTTCATTATTAATCCAAATGAGATGGGAGGTAAGGAATAAACAATTAATTTTAACTTATTACCTGATATCATTGTTGGAGTCCCATATTTTTCAACTTTTCCTTTTCTGAAATTATTTTTGTTTCTTCGAAAAGGATGATCAGTTGGAAGGAATCTCCAATGATAGTCGAAAAAACAAGGATTTTTTCCATTAACGAGCATAAATTCTTCGATGTATCTTATACAGTACAAACATGGTTTTATACCATGTGTACTCCAGCCAGATAACATGTCATATGTTGGGAAGTCACTAAATCACAGCATCAATGCAGCTTTCAGTATATAGTTTTGTATTGCAGCAACATTATATGTACTGACTCCATTACTCTATAGTGAATTTAACTTATCAGTCAATGGTTTCAAAAAAACATCAGTATTCTTTTTTTAATGACCTGGAATAATATGGTCAAGAAGATATATGGATCTTTCCTTAACATCTGTGGATGTAATTTGTTTAGAATTATAAGGACATGCCAACATGAATACTGAATACCATAAGAACCAAATTGATAGAAACTGTTAGTAGAAATATCCAATTGCACATTTCAGACTTCTACTGAAAAATACAGATGCACTTGGTAATTTTTTTTCATGAATCACCATCAGAGGGATTATTTCATCTTTTACTAGTTGAAATATTGGTTTTCTTCCATGACATCAAGGCAACTCTATTCTGAGACATAAATAAAAGTTTCAATCTAGGTTTGAATGAGAAATATCTCAATTGTTTTAAAATAATAAATCAAGATGTCCCTACTTGATATTCTTTATACCCAGATTTTCCACATGTAGGACAACTATCCAAAATCTCATTTTCACCATAATATAAGATGAAGTCATTTCAAAATGAATGACTCTTCTAATAACGAAGACCAAGATTACGATCCAGCCTATTTATCTCTTATAAATTTGCAAGCAACACATTTCCTTCATATAGAAGTGTTTTTGAAAAAGATAATATCTGATCAAAACAACTAGTTGACATTCTATTATATGATTTAATAGCGATAAATCTTGAAACTACTTCAAACATTCTTATCTTGCTACCAGTATATAAGGAATCCTTAAACGACTACAACAACTCAAATAAATGACATGGTTCTAAATCTGAAGTTAAATCAATATCATCATGAGTTTCATTTTTTTTAAAGACAGACCTACCACATTTTGTACTAAATTTTGAAACCGTGTTGGATCTGGAACCAAATTATTAGTATCTTCTCTGGAACTACGTTCACCATTTTGATACCAAAAAACACAATCTAATTTAAAACCAAAACACAACAAAAGACCTAAAAATTTTTCAAATGTCTCATACGCCCTCAGAGTACATTTTTTACATGGAAACAAAATTTTCACATCTATAATAAATTTTTGTTTTGATGATGCAAATGATAAGAATTATTGAACACCCTAAATATATACAGGATTAAAACTAGAAATCTTTCGATTCCTACGATGATTTATCAAAGAATGATCATATAATAATAAATTTTTTCAACTTCCTGGTTCCTTATTTTTCTAAAAAATATGAAATAAATAGTTATTTTTTATAGTTATATATGAGATAAACACTAGAAAAAATAGAAGATAATTAAAATCTCTTTTATAAAAATTTATAATAATCTCTATTATTTTATAGTTATTAATACTATGTTTTAGGATTTTTTTATTAATAAAAATTCATTTATAAAAATTTATACTAATTACCAATAATCAATTTTAATTATAGGTATTTTTATTAATTATTGTTAATTACCTATAACAACCATTCTTTTTATTACACACTTAAACCTGATTTTTTACATAAAATATTCACTTGATACAACATAGAAGATCGAGAGGTATAGTGTCTTAGGATATTAGGAACATTACATAACAGATTAGAACATAAAACACACAACATATTTATTGAAAAATTCCTTTACACGACCACTATATTCCCTCGTACTTAGAATTTCATGGGATAACCTGAGGACATGCATAAGAAAAGGGTGAGCTATAAAGCCCAGTAAGGGAATAAACATGGAATAACAAGATCCATACAATACATGTTATACAATAGTCAAATCAATGGATCATAATAGAAACATGAACAGAAAATCATGATAAATTATGATAATCATAACATGGAAATGTGGAAACAACACTTAACATAGAATTATCATGATCCAAGGCTCATTGCACATAGAGCATTAGTAAACCCTCGTTGCACATGAAGCATGAGTAAACCCTAATTGCACTTGAATTTTCATGAGTCAACACTCATTTCACATGACGTATCATGATACTATACTTTACCTAATGCATCGGAGCGCTATCAGGGTGCACCCTTCTTAAACATTTCATTTCATGCATAAGTGTTCCACATGGATCATATAACATGGAATTAATTGAAATCATAAGTTATTCCACAATTAATTAATGTAAAATAAATACATGAAAGTACCATTAAATATGTATATGTTCATAAAGGTGAATATCCTTGATAGAGATGTGGGTATGGTATTCACTACACAATGATCTTGGCTTGGAAAAATGCGGTGCAATGACAACAGCATAACGGCGTGACATAAGGATTTCTAAAAATGGTTGATGAGAGAGAAATGGGTGTCTCATCATATTTACATGAAATGGAAAGTAAGGGGGTCATATAGATACATGTCCCAACAAATTTAATGGAATTTAGATGCATAATACAAAAGAATTACTTGGATGTAATAGAGGAGAGAGAAATCCCTCTCGGAATTTCGGCATGGTAACTGGTGTACATGGGTAGGATTAGTGAGAGTGAAAGGGGTCTCCCATCATCCAAAAATAAATAGGGTAGTATGTGGGAGGTTTGAAATCATACCTCAACATTTTTAATTGAAAAAAAAGGGCATGACGACTTAAATAAAATTGGACAAAAATTAGAAAGGAAGATATCCCTTACTTGGAAGTGTGATCCCAAAGTCTTGGGAGAGGCTTCTGAGATGCATCTTGGGATCTTGGGACACCTTGGGAGGATTCTAGAGAGGGTTGGTCAGGGGTTGGTCAAACTCAAAATGCTTTGAGTGAATAGGAAGTGGGAGCTTGGTTGGGTTTATATAGGGGATGATGGGGAATTCATTATTATTTAGGTTTGGGTCCCCACACATTAAACTAATCAATACCACAAACCAGGCCATGGTTTTTGCCCATGGTTTTTTCCAAAAGGGAGTGAAAAAACAATATTTTATAAGGAAAATGGCCTAAATTCTTAAAATAATAGGGTTTCTTATGTGGAGGTGAGTCATACTTTCAAGGAAAACAACTTAAAAAGACAAAATGTTTTATAAGTCTTGGAGGGTCCACTAAAGATTTATAAAATAAATCAAACAAAAAAATCACATTATTTTAATGGTAAAACATATATTTGATAAACATAATGTTTATATTATTCTATTACATACCTATTGGGTGATTATGATGTCATAAAACACATTATATATTTAAATGGTATTTAATTGTTTCCCCAAAAAATCGACTATCTCATAAAATTATGAAACATTCACCGTTGGATAATTTTGATATCTTGATTCCAAAAATAATATTCATTTTATCTAAATAATTTTATAAATATGTGAATTTTAACTTTTAATTAAAAACCAACATTTATCAAAAATTCATGCGTTTGGACAAAAACCGCTTTCAAACCTTAATAAATATTACAATTGAATTCATAAAATTATATGATCATTTAAAATTACTAAAAATAAATTTAATTAAAAATTTTAATTTAATTCAAAAATCCATTAATTCATTAAAATATATTTCTTAATTGAATATTAACTAAAAATTCTATTTGTGCTTTAAAAACTATTTACAAATTAACAATAATAAAATGAATGCACATTATTTAAACAAAAATAATGTACAGAGTCATAGTGCTAGGATCGTGTTAACTGACCCCTTATAACACCCGCATAAGATCGAAGGGTATGGTGTGTGATGGTGACAGACTCTTGGGGTGGCTCGAATAACATCACTCAGGTGGTAATCTTTATTAACTTCCACTTCTTTGGAAGTTGGTTCCGCTCATGTATAATGTGTCCAAGCTAGGCTTGGGCTTGGTCAAGAGAGAATCCCAATGATGCCACCTTCTTTCCAAGCTCCGAAAAATGGGCTTCATATGGGGAAAGTCTACTGGATGAGGTTATCGCTTCCTTTTTCTGAGTAAATTGGATTTGTTAAAGACCTATATTTATACTAATCATGTAATCACTATTCGACGTCTATATTAGCCACAGTCACAATTCATAATGGTTTTTTAAAATCCAGAAATGAAAAACCAATGAAATTCTCATTTTATAAAACCATAATAAGACATTTAATTAGATCAAGAAGAATTTTCATTAATGAAAGTATGGGTCATTACAATCTTCTCCCTTTAAGAAATTTCGCCCTTGAAATTTCCTATTCCCACTCTAAAACAAATGTGGATAACTTTGCTTCATCACTTCCTTTGACTCCCATGTTGCTTCTTCAAACTTTTGGTTTTCCCAGAAAACCATCACAATGGGCATTGTCATATTTCGTAGAACAGTTTATCTACGATCTAAGATTTTCATTGGTTTCTCCTCGTAAGAAATATAATAATGTATTTGTACTACCTATAAAGAGAGTACAAGTGAAGGGTATGGTATGTAATTCTTTAATAGGGATACATGAAAGACATCATGTACTTTGGCCATGGTACTTGAAAGTGATGCTCGATAGGCCACAACCCCAAGAAGATCTAGAAACTCGAAGGGGTTGATGTACCTAGGACTTAATCTCCCTTACTTTCCAAACATCATGACTATATTCCATGAAGATATGCATAGAAATACCATGTCTCCAACTTTAAACTCAAGGTCTCATTGATAGTTATCTACATACCTCTTCTGTCGACTCTGGGCTGCCTTGATATACTGCTGAATGGTTTTCACCTTCTCCATCATTGCTTAGACCATTTCTAGTCCTAGCAGCTTATTCTCACAGACTTCATCCCAACATGCTAGTGTTCTACACCTATTCCTATATAGGGACTCATAAGGTTCCATTCTAATTCTCCAGTGGAAATTGATATTATAGGATAATTAAACCATAGGAAGGTGTTGATCCCACCCTCCTTTGAAGTCCATATAACTTGATCTTAACATATCCTCCAGTGTCTGAATAGTTCACTCATATTTTCCATCTATATTTGGATGATAGGCCGTACTGAAGGTCAGTTCAGTATCCAGATCATGTTGAAAACTCTTCGAAAACATAGTGGTGAATCTCTGATCTCGATCAGATACAATAGATAGAGGTACTCCATGCAGCCTTACCACTTCCCTGATGTATATCTGTGTCATTCGATCCAATGTAAAATATTCCTGAATTTTAATGAAGTGTGTAGACTTTGTAAGATGATCCACAAAAACCCAGATTACATTATTGCCTTTGGATTTCTTCAGAAGTCCGGTGACAAAGTCAATGGTGATGTTCTCCCATTTTAATGCTAGTATGGGCAATGTTTGCATCATCCCCTTAGACTTCTCCCTCTCTGCCATCACTTTCTAACACACCATGAACTTTGATGTATACTCAGCAATCTCCTTCTTCATATTATCCCACCAATAATGCTATCAGATATCTTAATACATCTTTTTGTTTCCTGGTTGAATAGATAAATTTTAACTATGCACATCATCCAAAAGTTTCTTCTTTAGCTCCAGACTTGATAGAACACATAGTATTTTCCCAAATCATACTATTCCTTCATTATTAAAATTGAACTCTGAGGATTTACCTTTTTTGATTTCTTCTACTCTCTTCTAAATTCTCACATCATCCTTTTGAGCATCCTTTAACCTTTCCAAAAGAGACGGTTGAGCAATCATTTGTTAAAGGATTTATTATGTTCCATTATTTATGATTCCCATGTTCATCTTCATCAAATGTAAGAATAATGGATCCTTCTCAATTCTGATAAATGATATAATTGTTGGGTCCTTTCTACTTAGATCATCTAACACCTTGTTCCCTTTACCAGGGTGGAAATGGATTGATAAGTCATAGTATTTGATCACCTCTAACCATCTTTGTTGGTGCATGTTCAACATTTTCTGTGTGAATGTATACTTAAGGATTTTTTGGTCCGTATATATTTCACACTTCTCCCCAAATAGATAATTCTGAAAAAAAATTTAAAGCGAATATCTCCGCAGCCAACTCCAAATCATGCATTGGATATTTATGATCATGAACTTTCAATTGTATTGAAGCAAAGGCAATGACTTTGTCATTTTGCATCAATGCACATCCCATGCCCTTCTTGGAAGCATCACTGAATACCCCAAAAATTTCTCCACTTGTTGGTAAAGTGAGCATGGGCACAGTGATATGCCTAATTTTTAACTCCTTGAATCTTTCATCACATTCATCACTCCAAGAAAACTTTACTCCCTTCTAAGTTAGCTTGGTATGATGGTTGGACAATCGTGAGAAATTTCTCCCAAATCACCGATAATATCTAGCTAACACCAAGAAGCTACAGATATCCGTTATCGATGATGGACTCATCCATCCCTCAATTGCATCTATTTTGGAGGGATCCATAGATATCCAATTGATTATGATGATATGTCCCAATAATGATACCTCCTTCAACCAGAACTCACACTTGTTGTACTTTTCATAGATATTCTCCTTCTCCAAGGTCTCTAGTAAAGTTCTTAGATTCTCCTCATGATCCTCCTTGGTTTTAGATTATATAAGAATATAATATATATATATACTACCACAAATATTTTGAGGTAATCCCTAAAGACTCTATTCATCAAGTCCATGAAGATTGTTGGAGCATTAGTGAGTCTAAAAGGCATTGCTATGAATTCATAGTGTCTGTATCTTGTTCGAAAAGTAGTCTTGGGGATATCTTCCTTCTTCACACTTACTAGTTAATATTGAGACCGCAAATCCACCTTGGAGAATTATTGTGCTCCACACATTTGATCGAACAAGTCATCGATTCGTGGGAGAGGATACTTGTTCTTTATCCTGATTTTGTTAAGCTCAAGATAATCGATGCAAAGGCGGATTGACCCATATTTCTTATTGACTAAGATGATTGGTGAATTCCATGGTTAAGTACTTGGGAATATAAACCCTTTATCCATATTCTCCTGTAGTTTTTTATTCATCTCCTCAAGCTCCACAACAACCATTCTATATGGAGTCTTGGATATTGGAAACTCCCTATGTATGAGATCAATTGACAATGAAACATCTCTTCTAAGAGGAAGACCAGGAAATTTCTCAAGAAACACTTCATCGAATTCCCTCACAATAGGCATGTCTTCTAGGATGGATTCCTCTTTAGAGTCAATCATCTGAGTCAGGTATGCGTGATCATAGGGCAGTAATATCCGTGCATGAAATGATGGAGGTAAAGAAGATTCATCTTCCTCCTTGCACTTGTACAGAATCAGGGGTCGATTCTTCACATGGAGAGTGATTTCCATCTCATGGAAGTTTATGTTGGATCTATATAAGGAAAGCCAAGCCATGCCAATAATTGCATCAAATTCTACTAGAGGGATTATGATGAGGTTATCCGGGATGTTCTATCCACCGATTATGATAGGGGAGGAGTTATATTCATGGGATGCAATTATTTCCTCATTTTCCGTACTCACCATCATTTTTACTTCCATGATTTGTGGTGGTGTTGGAATTGTTCTACTAAACTTTCAGGATACAAAATAATGTGTAGAAGCATGAATGATAACCCTACCTCTCACTTTTTGATTCTGGTTATACTCATTTACTTTATCCAAAAAAAAACCTAGGGGAGACATTTCTTTTTAAACAATTAACCACATAAAGGGGAATCCAATGAAAAAAAGGGATAAATCATAAATTTATTTCCTTAACTTATGAATCTACAGGCTTTAGTATATGTTATACATGATATACATTCTAACATATGTTCTTAGGGGTATTTTTTTAATTCCCTTAACAATGGTTCATAATATGCTTGTGAATTTATCAATGCATATCCCCTAGGAGTGTCGTAACCAAGAGTGCAGAAAGGCCCATTGTCTTGCACAAGTTCCTATTCGAGTCTAGCTCAATGTAGTGTTTTCGGGTTTTACCCCTAGGATACATCTCTTCCAGAGCCGCCTCTTCCTACTCGTATCCTGACAGAGATGTATTTTCTTGATATACCACTTAATAAATACTCAAAAATACTTAGGGATGTTTTTATGATACATATTCTTGTCTATATGTCTTCACTAGGGTTTTCTAATCCTAATCCCAAAAATAACTAAACCTATCCTCTGATACCAACTATAACAACCCTTCTTTTTATTACACACTTAAAACGGATTTATTACATAAACTATTCACTTGATACAACATAGAAGATCGAGAGGTATAGTGGAATTGGGGCTTAGGAACATTACATAATAGCTTATAACATAAAACAGACAACATATTTATTGAAAACTTCCTTTACATGACCACTACATTCCCTCGTACTTATCATTGTATGGGATAACCTGAGGACATGAATAAGAAAAGGGTGAGCTATAAAGAACACTAAGGGAATAAACATGGAATAACATGAGGAATACAATACATGTTAGACAATAGGCATATTAATGGAGCACAAGAGAGACATGAACATAAAATCATGATAAATCATGATAATACTAACATGAAAAAGTGGCAACAACACTTAACATGGAATTAGCATGAGCCAAGGCTCATTGTGCATGGAGCATGAGTAAACCCTCATTGCACTTAAAGAATGAGTAAACCCTCATTGCACTTGAATTACCATGATTCAACACTCATTTCACATGACTTATCATGATACTATACTTTACCCAGTGCATTGGAGTGCTATCAGGGTGCACCCTTCTTAAACATTTTATTTCATTCATAAGTGTTCCACATGGATCATATAACATGGATTCAATCAACATCATAACGTATTACATGATTATGTAATGTGGAATAAATAAATGAGAGTACCATTCAATATGTATATCTATATAAAGGTGAATACCCTTGATAGATACATGGGTATGGTATTCACAACACAATGATCATGGCATGAAAAAATGCAGTGCAATTTCGACAGCATAACAGCGTGACATAAGGATTCATGAAAATGGTTAAATAGAGATAAATTGGTGTCTCATAATATGTACATTAAATGAACAGTAATGGGGTCATATAGATACATGTCCCAACAAATGTAATGGAATTTATATGCATAATACAATATAATTACTTAGAGATGTACGTCGCGACTCTTCTCCTCCCTGGCGGTCGGGCGATGCCTTAACCTTGACGGCGGCCTCAGCGGCCCCTCCTCCTCCTAAGGAGGGGCCTCAATCTCAAGTTATTAGCGTTCATCCTCTGGCTTTCTGGCAAGATGGTTTCCCTCGGTTTCCCAGAATCAACGTATCCCCAAAGGTTCCTGGAATTTTCAATGGACATCCAGTGGTCCTGATCTCTCCATAGGAATTATATTAAGCTTCCTCGCTTCTATCTATGGCTCTGGTCGTGAAATTCATTTGGTGCCATTCTCCAGTGGAGTTTTTTGATAGGTATGTGAACGAGGAATGGGGATTAGGTCAACGTGTGGTCGTCGGTCTCCTAGGGCCATGGAAAATCCTCATTTTCTTCGCTGACGAGGATGATTTGGCCCGGGAATGGTCTAGAGCTAGTCGATCCTTTCGAGGTTTTCGATTCCATATCCTTCGCTATTCATTCGATCGGCATATGAATCATGACCCTTCAACTTCGGTGATTCGGCTTCAGCTACCTGGGCTACCACTTCCTTTCCAGAACCTGGATCTCCTCCGGTCCATTGGAAACTCCATCGGACGCTTCTTGTGTGCCGATCGGCGGACCACTTCCATGACGCACCCCATTGTTGCGCGCATTTGGGTCGAAATGGAAATTTCTCAGCCCCCTCCATAGGTGGTGTAGATTTTGATTCAGGGAAAATACAGGTATGCGCAAATCGTTGCTTATGAGTCGTGGTCGTGTTTCTGCTCCTACTATTCTAGGCAGGGTCATAGTTATTCTGAGTGCCGCAAAAGAGATCAGGAGGAGGGTTTGGTTGAGCCTCAAGTTCTGGCCAAAGGGACTTCAGTGATCGATGAAGCGTGCCCTGGTCATGCTAATCCAGGCCGGGGAGGAACTTCGGTTGCAGTTGTGAAAGGAGATTCAGAGGCGGTTGGCCCTCTTGTTTTAGAGGTTTTTTCCCAGTTACATAGTGATTTGGGTGGCAGCTCCTTGCCAAGTATTTCGGGTGAGGACTAGCTGGCGAGCGGGGTTCGGCAAGTCGAGGGTACCTCGCCCGCGGATACGAAGCAGGACTGTCAAAGGGAAGGGAAGGCTATTATGGAAGCCCTTCAGGAACCTTTAGAAATTTTATCGGTGGTCACTCCACCAGCAGTTGAGGGTGCTATTCTGAAGGATGATACCCAAGGTATAGGCACCAGTGAGGATGCACAGTGTGTGGACTCGAGCAGCAGACCTATTCATCTTCAATTCATGGGCTGGGGTCCGGAGCAAACTGAATTTCCAATCCAGCCTAAGCAGGTCCTGCTGGGATCTTCCTATGTTGAGAATCTCAAAGCACGGGGGACTACCGGGATATCACAGAATTGTTTTGATGTGCTGGATGAAGTTCATTTCATTAATGGGGAACCAACAGAGGGGGTTCATGGAAAAGATACTCAAATTGGATCAGAATCTTTGCAAGATGAAATGGTTGATACTTCAGACCATCATGAGCCCAAAGAACTAGCCTTAGAGGAGGACTATTTTAGATCCTCTATACGGAAGGGCAAGAACAAAACCTTGGATTCAGACGGTTTCATTTCCAACAATCAAATAGAGTGCAGAAGTAAGGGTTACTCCAACATCCCTAGTCCTCCCATCACAACATCTGCGTGCAACTGAAAGCTATCCCCAATGGACTCTACAAAGGTTGGCTCCACAACTTGGAACAAACCCAAAGCCCCTAGCCAATAGGAGATGTCTGCCAGCACCAAGGACTTGACTAGGGCAGGATGTGTTGATGCTTCTCCTGATCCTCCTGCAGGTGGTGTGAAATTGGGTGGACAGGGGAAGTAGCGTGAAGGTGCCCCCAAAGCTGGATCTCAGTGATGTATGGCTTCAGTGCTGGAACATAGATATTTACTCTTGCATTCGGATGAAGAAATGGTTGACGCTAATTTGGATATTAAAGAACTGAAGAAGATGAGACCGATCCAGGTGGCCACTACAAAGGACCAAGGTGAGTGGGCTGATAAGCAGGCTCGCATCCTTTGTAGATGACTCAATGTGGGGAAGATTATCTTGGAGGAATACAAGGAAGCATGGGATAACATGGAAATTCATTTTGAGAACACCCTGAAAGATTCCCCTGACACCCAGGTGAATTCTATTCCTTGGGTTTTGTTTAGGGAAAATGTCTCCAAACAACTCACTCTCTTCTTTAACAATTCTGTTGTGTCCTTTTGTCCTGATCCTATTGAAATGTGAGGGTTCCCACATTCCCCTTAAAAGTTCTTTTGTGTTTAATAAAAAATTAATATTGGATGGAATATAATTACTTAGATATAAAATATGAGAGAGAAATCCCTAACAGAATTTCAGCATGGTAACGGGTGTACATGGGCGGAATTAGTGAGAGAGAAAGGGGTCTCCCATCATCGAAACATAAAGAGGTCAGTATGGGGGAGGTTATAAATCATACCCCAACATTTTTAATTGAAAACAAAAGGGAATAACAACTTAAAGAAAATGGGGAAAAATGAGAAAGGAAGAAATCCCTTAATTAGAAGTTTGATCCCAAAGGCTTGGGAGAGATTTGAGAGAGGATTCTTGGGAGCATGGGGCACCTTGGGTTTTGACAAAAACAACTTTCAAACCTTAATAAAAATTACAATTACATTCATTAAATTATATAATCATTTATACTTAAAAAAAAGTTATTTAATTATAAAATATTATTTAATTCAAATATCCATTATTTATTAAAAATAGATTTCTTAGTTGAATATTAACTGAAAATACTATTTGTGCTTAAAAAACTATTTACAATGTAACAATAATAAAATGAATGCACATTATTTATAAAAAAAATAATGTACATAGTAATAGTGCTAGGGTATTGTTACATAACCCCTTATAACACCTACATATGATCGAAGGTTAAGGTGTGCGGTGGTGACAGACTCTTCGTGTGGCTCGGATAACATCTCTCAGGTGGTAATCTCTATTAACTTCCACTTCTCCTGAAGTCGGTTCTGCTCAATCTTAATGTGATCAAGCTCGGCTTGGGCTTAGTCAAGAGCAAAGCCCAATGACACCACATCCTTTCCGAGCTCCGAAAAATGGGCTTCGTATAGGTTAAGTATACTGGATGATTCCATTGCTTCCTTTGTCTGAGGAAATTGGATTTGTTAAAGCGTTGTATTTATACTAATCATTGGATCACTATTCAACAGCTATATTAGAAATGGTCACAATTCATAAAGGTATTTTAAAATCTAGAAACATAAAACCAATGAAGTTCACATTTTATATAACCATAATAAGACATTTAATTAGATTAAGAGGAATTTTCATTAATGAAAGTTTGGGTCGTTATATTACCGGTGACACAATTTCCAACGGATTCGAGGGAGCCCTTTTTCCTGACGAATCATCCCCTTGCAACTAGATTTGACTAATATCATTATGAAAAGTCAGATCTAACGTAAAAATATCCATTTTCGTACATCATAGGATACGTTTCATAGTGAAATCAATCAAAGAACTTCCAAAGAGATGATTCGTTGGAAAAAATAGCCTCTTTCTTCTGAAGAATCACCTCCTTACAACTTTCTCCAATTTAATCACTATGAAAAATCTACTCTGATGTATGTTGGAGCATATTTGTCGTACTGATTTTAGTTGGAGAATTTTGTAAGGAACTGAGGCATTGATCAACAGGAATGTCGCCAATACGCTAGAAATTGTGTCAGTTTATCCCAATCTACATGAATTTATTCCAATTTAATCCTAATTAATCCTATTTAATCCTAATTAATCCTAATTAATCCAAATTAATCTTAATTAATCCTAATTAATCTTAATTAATCCTAATAATCTCTAATTTTTCATAATTTTTACTTATTATTACTAAATTATTATTAATTATTCCTAATTTTTCCTTATTAATACTAATTATTCAAAATTATACTTAATTATTCCTAATTATTACTAATTATTCCTAATTATTCATAATTATTACAAATTAATCCTAATTATTTCTGATTAATCCTAATTTTTACTAATTTATCCTAATTATTACTAATTAATCCTAATTATTACTAATTAATTCTAATTATTACTAATTAATCCTAATTATTACTAATTAGTACTAATTATTACTATTTAATCATTATTATTCCTATTTAATCCTCATTATTACAATTTATTACTAATTATTACAATTTATTACTAATTATTAAAATTTATTACTAATTACTTCAATTTATTACTAATTATTACAATTTATTGCAATTTATTACAATTTATTACAATTTATTACAATTTATTACTAATTGTTAGAATAAATTACGAATTATTACAATTTATTACTAATTAATACAATTTTTCGTAATTATTACTAATTATTACTAATTATTACTGATTAATCCTAATTAATCAAAATTATTCTAAATTATTCCTAAATAATCCTACGTAATCATAATTAACCTTAATTAATCCTAATTAATCTTAATTATTTAAATTTTTTACTAATTATTATAATTTATAACAATTTATTACAATTTATTACTAATTGTTGATAATTCTTACTAGTTGTTGATAATTATTACAAATTGTTCATAATTATTTCTAATTCTTGATAATTATTTCTAATTATTACTAATTATTTCAAATTATTATGAATTATTACAATTTATTACTAATTATTAGAATTTATTATTATTATTACAATTTATTATTAATTGGTACAATTTATTACTCATTATTACAATTTATAACTAATTAATCCTAATTATTACTATTTAATCCTAATTATTACTAATTAATCCTAATTATTTCTGATTATTCATAATTATTACTAATTAATCTTAATTATTACTAATTAATCCTAATTTTTTCTAATTAAAACTAACTATTACTAATTAATCCTAATTGCTACTAATTAACCCTAATTATTACAAATTAATCCTAATTGTTACTAATTAATCCTAATTATTACTAATTAATCCTAATTATTACTAATTAATCCTAATTATTAGTAATTATTACTAATTATTTATAATTATTACAATTTATTACTAATTATAACTATTTATTACTAATTGTTACAATTTATTACTAATTAACACTTACACATAATTTAATTGCATCTAATTAACAAAACAAATAAATACTAAAAAAATATCTCATTCCAATTTAATTTAATCGCATCCAATTAACAAAAATTTAAATAATTTGAAACAAAATAAATTAACTAAACAATCAAAAAAATACCTGGAAAATAATGCTTTTGGCGAATAAAAGAAAAGGTTTATGCTCCGTTTTGAAAATTTAAACTATGAAAATTTTTAGAATAAAAACTTTTCAGAAGAGAGAGAGAGGGAAGTTGAAAAAGGACTACAATGAGAGGAAAACCGGATTGGTGTATATATATGTTAGATTATTTGTGATGGGTTTATTTGTGAGGGTAATCCCGTCACCAACAATATCAATTGCGATGAGACCTGTCGCAAATGCCCACTGCCTGCATTAATTACGGTCAGTCGATAAAAATTTATTTATGATGGCCCCCATCACAAATAAGAACTTACAGACATACTATTTGCGATAAGGCATGTATCCCATCGCAAATACTAAAAACCGCTGTCGGGCATTTGTGACTGGATAAGGAACCCGACACAAATACCAATTCCCACGGTGTTGCGAATATTTCACACCAAACCTTTTGTGATGGTTCATTACTGCCCCATCGCAAATAGCTATTATTTGCGATGGGACAATCAACCCATTGCAAATAACCCCTTCCAATGGGTTATTTGCGACAGGAAATTGACCCGTTTCAAAAAAGTCATTTTCCCATAGTGTCAGTTCCAAATTTGGCCCATCCAGTAACTGCCGAAAATTCAAAAACCCTCGGAAAACCTCCTGATAAGAAAACACAGGATTCTACAATCTCCACAAATTAAAACTTCTCACCCCTAAAAATCTGGTTGGAATAATGGAAACATCACCTAGTCTACAAGGGTTATAAAGTCCCATTTAAATGATCACATTGCATTTCCAAACACCCAACGCACCTTTGAGTTGTTCTTAAGCCTATGACACTCAAGCTGTCAAGCCCCAAGCCAATGCTTAATTTCCAACCAAAACACTGAAGCAATTCTTAAATGATCCCGCATAAGTAGAGAAATGATTTTATCATCATCTAAATAATAATCCAAATAAATGTGCTCCCCACCTTTGGCTTTAACATTAAAAAGGGGCCAATTCTGATCTACGACACTTCAACCTTTGTAATTCTATTCCAAAGCATGCTCCAAGCATTTAAACCAGGTCGAGCCAAATTTTCATGAATAAGGTATGGTTGGAACATACCACACTCACCTCCACCTGACGGTGTGCCTAAACAAGATCCCTCACAAGTCGTAAACAACAAGAAAGAAGCTAAAAAGTCAATCCACTCCGATAGATTATCCTCAAACACTCATCTAAGAGGGCCAGTACAATTCAAATGGGACTGCAATGCCTTCACCCATGGCACCTCACATCTACAACTATCATGCTCACTGAAGTCCATACCTAACATCTAGTGATGTTCTATGGTCAAAACATCACCTAACCATTAAAACTATCATTCCACCGCATGAAAAAAGGTGATATCCAAATCTGTCCCACTCTAATTGTTATCCCATAAGCATGAACTCTGAGCTCGATAGATGTTAGGGGCCACATCAGATTAATTAAACTAGAGCCCAAGAATCTAACCCAAGGTATTCCATACTATATATTTATATAAGCGAGACGTTGGCACAAGGCCATAATTTCTAGATAAAATAATTGACTGAGCCTAGAGTGGAATCTTCTGGGCAGTCATGTCAAAAGGAAATGGCTTGTGTCCGAGAGTCTGTCCAAGTTGTTCCTACACAGAAAACCAAGTATCACTCTGAACCAACCATGCCTCAAATAACCAGACATCCAGTGTACAACACATATATATAGATCTCAAAACAACCCCATGGATTTTAAATCATTATCATGATATAAGACTTATGCACTCTTAGTGCATCGAGGATGACGTCAAAATAGGGGATATGTCCATCTCTCTCAAAATAGTACACTAAGAGGAAACCAAAGGTCACCAAGATGATCGGCCGAACCACTAAAGATCAAATTCATTAGAAGAATCATGACTTCACCTTTCGACATGCCATATACTGATCATAATTCCCTTACCATCTGGGGCATTTTCACAATCATTCAAACATAACTACCGAAGTCCATCCGTGGCAATTGATGTTCTCCAGGGTTTCATACAATGTCAACCAAAAACACTTTGCTCAGACGATCAATTACATACATTATTTAAAACATTAAATACCCAAAATAATTCGAAAACAAAAGTTTCCATTTTAATGGAATTCCTTAACTGCATTCCTTCTACTCGGATGAAGAAATTTGATAGAACTGATGTGATGTTTTCCACTTTAGGAGTAACCTAGTCGTCGAGAGAAGGGATAAATAGGATTTTTGGTCACAAGTGTGCTATATTAGATTATTTTTAAATGCACGTGTGATGTTCTAGAAATCACAATTACCACTTCAAAGCACTTGGCGTGAAAGGTGAAATCCAACCGATCGGCACGTCAAAACACCCAAGTCTTAATAAAGTCCTCCCGAGCATTGGAAAAAACATTAACCCTTCCATAGCAAGGTCACTCTACTCTGGAGATGACCCGAGAACGTACTCAATATCACAAGGCTCAAAATTCACACAATACTCACCCAGTTCATTACAACATTCACCAACTCAACGGGTACTACATATATTAACACATTCTACCCTAAGATTATGGAATCAACTAGCACATTTTGAGTACTATACATTGGATTTATGCCCTATGAAATCATGTATCAGATGGATTATGTAGAAACTGGATCAAAATCACATCATCTCATATAACTATTAACTCATATGATGATGTGACATGTCATCCATTGTTGAAGAAAATAAAGATTCACATGACCTCCTAGGTTTCTAACCATTCCTGACGCATGTCTAACCTGCTGAACCAAGTATTACTCAATGCTCATTCCAATATCATCAGTCAATATTCAACAACCACCCATCCGAAAAAAAGTTCCCTTTTAGAAACTAAGTTTCCTATAATGGACAATGACACCAAGTGACAAAAAGCTCGTAGGGGAATGAAAAGCCTCAAGATCTAAGGATGATACCAACCTCGGTATAGCCCCTTATAAAGCACAGTTGTTGACCCTATCACTAGGTCACTCAAAATATATCACACTAATATCCAAAAACCAATTCATTTAATCTATTTCTAAAAATAATCATCATACAGATAAACGAACATGTCTCCCTTCCAAGTCATATCACAAGAAACATTTAAACTACCCTTTTAAGAGGGTTTAAAAAATGGAAACCACTTCAGGTTCCATTTTTTAAAATCATTTATTCATATTTAAATCTTTTAATAACTAAAATAATTAATTTCTAAACATCAAATATGATTTCATACAAAAAAATATGAACATGGTTTTAACCAATGCGCTATGGGTAGAAACAGGCAGGTTATATCAAACTTCCTCTTAAAACATTAAACACTTTAACATCTGGTCAAAAATATGAAATTTATCTTATAAATTCATGTTAACAATCAAGGAAACCCACGAGGGTCCCTTTATATCAACCTGGGTTCTTCAAAAAGAAACTAAATAGAACTTATTTAACCATAGGAGGAAAAAACACCAATCCATTTGAGATCAAAATTAAACATCTTCCAAATCACACTATTTCAAAACGCATCATTCCATTACATTTAATATGGTTTTCTATTTCCCAATGCACGAAGTGCCCATACACTTCCTAAATTAAAAATTGGCTCCCATTAATCGTAACCAATCTACATTAACATTTTTAATTTAGCATCCATTTACAATTTTTTGAATACAAGGGTTACATTTTCCCAGTTATAAGGTACCCATACACATTAAAACTAAAAACAAGATCCCTTTGTAATTACAACCAAAAAATTTATCCCATGCACAACCCATATATAAACATAGAAAATCATGCCATCACCAGTAGTGCACACTTAAGCATACTATAACACAAGAGCATGGAATATAAAAAAACAGGCAGCATGACATATTTTCATGGAAGCAATCCAAAAATATAAAACAAAGAACACAAGAATGTTATATAACTGACATGATAAAGAAAATAAATGGCATGGAATTACACTCAAGGCACACATCTGAAATTAACAGGCAACCTACTAATGCAACTTCATGACATGGAATATGCATGGAATTTGAATTTCTAAGTTCCTAATATGACGCATGTCATGTCACTTCCTTTCCATTCTGGGCCAATGATTAAATTAACATAAATTTATAAAAATATTTAAGTTATGGATAACACACTATTCAATAAATTTGAAATCATATGAACTATAACATCGAACAATAAGAACAATAATTCCAAGCCCTGGTCACTTTGTCCTTTCCGGTACGTGGAGTGATAAATCCCAAGCAAAACTATTTACCTAGAGCCAACATATTCCTAGTCTCCAATATACTATCCTAAAAAAATAAGATAAAAGTAAGAACCAGGTCTGTTTCCAAATTTTATCATGCTGACCCGGCTTACCAGTAAACTGGTAGTTGGTTTGGAGGATCACATGACCTCAATCACGTCTCCTGATATGCCAGAAGTTGCTGACTAGTGGTGATGGTGTAAAGGTAGTTCAGTGGGGAGACTATACCCTTATGTCATTGTAGCACAATGGTTTATCATATTTTAAATAGAAATCCAAAAAATATGAAGTATAAATAAATGTTAAAGTAAAGGAAGACAGATGTAATATCAACTAAATATATAATTTTTTTCAATGGTAGTTTATACAAAGCTTTCACGCTAGATGATGATACATAAGCTAAAAGAGTATCATAAAACATTCATTGAAATTTAGTAAAAAGTGGGAATCAAGTACAGAAAAGAACTAAAAAATCCAAATGAAATCTCCATGAACATCTTGAGATCCAGCTCAATCCTATGATCCTAATGTCCTGGTATAAGAAAAATAGCACAATCAATAGTTGGTGATCCTATAAACAAGAATTTCTACTCGAGTACTAATGGTACCTGATTATGGTATGAGATAAAATATTTGTAGGCTGGCACCCATGGTGTCAAGCCCAATCCAATTTGTGCAATATATAAATAAGGAAGTGTTTAGGTAAACAAATAGGTATTAAATACGAGAAAATATTCCCATGGTATGTAAACTAATAAACTAGTGATACAAAAATTGCCCCATAAGGCTCCTTGAACAAGATGATCAATCTCCAAAAACATGGAATATAAAATCAACACGCAAATAAACAACATGTCCTCGATGTCATCCAAACAAGTCAAACTACCACAACCTCACCATATATCCCAATTACCATATAATCACGGCCTTGTTATACAACCATAAGAATCAAAACATTCATGGAAGGGCCATATAATCACGCATGTCACAATTTACCATGGCCCAGTATTATAAACAAATTTACCATATATCTCATGGTTATTATGTATGTCAAAGTATAAAACCATAATGGGTTAGAGAAAAGGTTTTGAATACCAATGCATCCTTATCCAGTCCCAAGAGCATCTAGATGGAAACATGGTAAAGGCAATGGTTGGATTCCTAGTAGCATTTCATACCAAACACGTTTTTTGTTAGTCTAGAAATGATTGATCCAAGGGGTAGAAATGACCAGGGAATCCTATGGAATCAAGAGACAACAGGCATACTCAGCCCATGGCAACCACTACCGCATTCAAGATTCATGGAGATCCATCCATGTAATCTATAAAATCAATCATCCATCTCATATCAATTAACATTCAACACCATATGTGTCTAACCACTCATATATATCCATTTACATTAAAATCATACAATGATTATACCCACTCATTAATCATAATACATAACCAAATACTTATCATGAGAATACCCACTCATGTATCCCAATTCTTAATCAACGAAACCAAGAAGTTTACCCACTCATTGTTAAATTTCACATTCAAAATATACATATAACATGAGTTTTCCCACTCAAACCAACATTGTGGTTTAATTAACCCCTCAAACAATTCAAACCACCAAAATGAGTATTCACACCCTTTTAACCATTTAACACTTAATCCATTAAATTAAATTAATGAGTATACCCACTCATTATCCATAATTTATATAAAATTACACTCAAGAATGCCACATGGGTGTACCCACCCATTTAATACAAATTAAAAATTTTCATACCACATGGGTATACCCACCCATTCATCACAGTTTCAATTTTCTAAATAACCACATGAGTAATTCAAGTTCATATAAGCCATTAAATAAATGTCATCACATTTCTAGGTAGTCAAACATCTCTAACCCCTCAATCATATTCCAATCAATTCAAATTAGGCTTCTTACATTTAGGAAATCCTAAGAACACACCCCGTGGTTGGTTCAATCAAGGTAAATTCAAATTACCCGGGAATAAGATGGCATGTAGAATGTGAAATGGTTCCATAAACATTCATAAGGAAAAAAATTGATTTCCTAACTCCATTAAAGGAAAGGTCTTATACATTCCTTACATCACACTATGTCATTAATGCATAGGGAAAACTACAAATCATTAATCTAATCATGAATTAAACAACTAACCAATATATTTTGGCATCAAGAAAGCACATCTCAATTTGTGGGTTTTATTATAAAAACATGACATTTTTGTCAACAAATCATTTAACCTCTTAAGAATTTCCTTCAAGAAATCATAATCCAATTTATCAAAGGAATACATGATTTAACATATTTAAAGAATCAATTAAAAAATTCTTAAAATTTAATGTGTCAATGATAGGGGTCCTACCTTAAGTAATAGACCAAGACGACACTCGACACTTGTCAAATTTGGCAGCAACCACTCAAATCTTCCCTGAACTCACACACACATACATTATTAAACACACACACACACACACACATATATATATATATCCTTTAATACAAATCATGTATTCCCCACAACAAGAGGAAATAATTATAATGAAGATATATATATATACCTATTCATGGGTGTGAGCACTATAAAAGATGATAAAAATTCCCTACAATTAATTTTTGAGACTCAAAACACCTTAAGACCCTAAATTAATGGGTGAGATATAACGTGGTGGAAGAAACCATCACCTTGAATTGAAGACTCTGATCCAAAATGAATTGATCCGCTTCACCCTTGGTAGTGGATGTTAGAATAAGCATAAATCCAAACCAAGGATCATTTTTCATGCCCAAACATGAAAAAAATAAATCAAATTCTAGGTTAACCCTAACTGAGGTTTTGTCCAAAATGAGAGGGGTGACGGGGAGGCCTAGTCTCATCCAAAAAGGGTAGGAGACAAGGTAGAGGGTATTACCAAGGATATTTTAGTGGGAATTCATGAAAAATTTGTATATATTGAAGATCAAAGGGGTCACCATGGAGGAGCCTTGCATATAGTAAGGAGACCCAAGGGATGGGGGTATCGCATAATCCGAAGGGGAAAAGAGGTTTAAGTGGGTTTTTTGTTTTATTTCCCTTTATTTTAATTTTATTTTAATATAATTTTTACAATAGGACCCCATTCACAATTTATGTCGCACGGTTTAGAAAACTATTTCCTTACTATACACCTCTTTTCTGGGAACCTATTGCACCCTGCACAGCCTGGACCCATGGTTTGGAAATTGTGAAGCAACCATTCAGTGAATAGTACTAAACTACTGATGATTCCACTAATCATGAGGGATAGGTGCATAGTTTAGTAAACCATGTGTATCTATTGTGATAACCCTTGTCCACCAACAATAAGCCACCCATTTTCCAACAAAGGGTTACACGGTTTCAGACAAACCATGTTCCCTCTAAAGGTGCTTCAAAATGTGGTTTTCCTAGTCTGGTGCTCCCGAAACGCCTCGAGACACCCGAGAAACTTCTCAGGACTTCAACCAAGTCCAAAAACCTCACTTTGAGAGGTTTGAACTCTCATAACATCATTATGTAGTATGGTTTTAAATTCGTCTCATCCCGTAATTTCTAAAAATTCAAAAACCCTCGGAAAACCTACCGATCCAAAAATATGGGATTCAGCATATTGTTTTGAGAATTTAGAAATAAGAATCCAAGTGAGTGTATAATGGAACAAGAAGATGTTTTTACTGTGTAAAGGAAGGACACAAAGAATGTGACTATAAGTGGAAAATGAAAAGTTCAGTTAACTCAATGGATAGAAACATTAGCCTACATAAGGTATTATAAACAATTGAATGTTTTATGTGTGGAATGAATATGTATTATGAAAATTGAGGTCCCCGAGGGAAAGACCCCGAAGATAATCAACAAGGTGTTACAAGTAATGGTTATATTGCTAATGATGGTGAGACTATAGGTGATATGTTAAATGAAAGAGGTATTAAGTAATATTATGAGGGAGCTTGGTTAATTTCATAAAGAAATTTTTGAATGATCAAGTGTTTATGTATTTTGATTCAATAGTTATGATATATGAATTTTTAGATATAAAATGATTGTTCATTTTATTTGTTTTGCTAAGGATTTACTAGAATATGTTGAACAGTTCTGGTGGACTAAAAAATTGATTTAATGGCATGGTAATGTTCATGGGAAGCACATGATTAAGGGAAATATAACCCTTAATATCTTTCTAATGATGATATAATGATGTTTGGAAAAAGATATGTTGGACATGAATAAGTAAATCATATAGTACTAATTACCTTATAACTAATTAAGTATTCGTTGAAAAGTGGTATATACTATCATTGAAGAAGTTTATAATATATTCATATTTAAAGATTGTATCTAATAGACTTTAGAATAAGGAATATTTCATGTTTTCAATAATTATTTATGGTAATTTAGTTTATTATCATTTTTTAAAATAATACATGATGAATTTATTAACATGTTTGGTATATGATAATAAAGTTCTACTTTATGATATATGGGGGATAAATTCTAAGTTTTTTTTATGAAATTGAGTGAACTTATTTCTAAATTTTTGGATTTTTATATTTTGGAAGGGTTTCAAGTTTAACTGTTTATGGAATGATTGGATTTAGACTTCAGATATGTTTTTAGAGACTAATTTATTATCTCTCCATATGAGTATTTATGCATACCAGATAACACGTGAAAACTATTTTTTTGTGATGTTAACTAAAGATAGATAGAATAACCTATCATTCTATTTTTGAATCCCATGATCTGTTATAAAATTAGGAATGATAATTGAACCTTCATTTAAAAGAGTGATAGTTGAAGTGGAGATCGAGAAAGGCACAACCAATGGGTGATATTAGGTATATGTAAAGGAGTGAAATAAAGTATGTATATTTCCTTATGTTCTTAGATAGTAAAATAATTCCTCAAATTCTAGTAAAGGCGAATTGAAAAATATTAATCCTATTACCTTCATTTCTGTCGAACCAATGGCTTTATAAATCATTATTCATTTATGGATTTGAGTCCCTTAACTGTCCATTGATTATTCACTCGCTTGAGATACATTATCTTTATCACTCTCTATAATTATTTACAGTTTTCATCTATGTATAATCTTTACTGCAACCTTATATTTTCCTACATCAATACCTAGTTGTGAGTTTCTTCGGGTAACCATTATGTTTCCAACTTACCTTTTTAAAGTATGTTTTAGTATCAATTTTTATGAAGTGGGATTCTATGAAAGGAACTATAAATTATTAAGCCTTTGACCACTAAGAATAATTTCATGGATGAAATTCAATTTAAAGGGGTAGAATGTAACACTAAGAGATTTTATGAAATATTGTTTCAAATTAATTTAATCTTTTCAATATTTTTTAATTTCACACAACACTGAATATAGATTGTGTTATATGAAAGAACTATGTTGGGATTGTCTTTCACACAACACAATGTCAAACATACACTACACACAACAATTAGATTATCTTGTGGTACACCCAACACTATGTTTTTATTTTACTAAACATAATCCCGAATTCCTTCATAACCTTTCACTACACACAAGGAAGAGTTTTACCAATCAATAATATACAATAAATATTTTTATTGATAAATTATTATAGCCTACACTTAGCCATTGGAATGGAATTTACAAATAAGATTAACTAAATATTGAAAATGTGATTTAGATATATATAAACTGAATTATTTGGTTATCAATAAGTTATAAAGTATTGAAATAACTATTTTAAAATAAAGAAATTATATTTCTAAGAAAACTATTTTTCTATGTACAAACACAATTTCATATTAAAAAATTAAACAAACCAATTTTAGTGAATATTTTTAGTAAATTACTATATTATATATTTAGTCAAATTTTTTGAAACCTATCAAATTGATATGATAGGAATAATATAAGAATAAATCCCATTTTATGAATAAAATGGTATATTTTTCAAAAAGGTAATTTTATATCCTTTTAATAGAGAACCCAACAAAAACTTAATTTTTAAAATTTTAAAATTTATACATAAAAAAATATGATTCATGTTTTGATGATGAATATCAAGATTTAATTTGGGTTGAATTTTGGTATCTTTTAGAAGTTTCATTTTTTGATCAATAGTGAAAAATACTCAATTTTAATAGGAAACCACATTTTTTTCTAATTTATTTAGATAGATAAATTAAATATTAATTGGATTTAAATCTGTAATTAGATAAATTTTAAATTAATTAACCCAATTCATATCATTAAAATTAATTTCACATTAAAATATGATATAAAAACATTTGAATCTTCTGAAAATTTTCACTTTAAAAACCTATTTTTGTGACACTTCTACGAGATTAATTTAAAATTAATTTCAATTACTTATGTGTTTAGATTTTAGTAGAATGGATTCCATTTTTGGAATAATAACCATTTATATTTTACATTATGTTCAAGTAAGTTCTTGACCAAAAATATTAGGGAAATTAATTAATATTTATTACAGCAATTAAAGAAAAAATTAGTTTACTTAATTGTTAAACATTGATCTTCTAGGGAAAAATGTGTTAAATAATTATCCAAAAGAAATTGGATGCCCATATTTCAACCATATCAATTATTAGTTAGATTTTTTATGAGCTTTTGAGAACCCATTTTATTAAATAGACCTATATAATGAGTTATGTAATGAAAAAGATAAAAAATTAACCTTCCTTACATTTAACATTTATAAGGCCTTGATATATGAAAAAAAAGAAATTTGTTCGATTTTACACATTATTTTAAAAGTTAAATTAGTTTTTAAAATTATATTAATTTATATTTAAACTTGATAGATGAATTATTTAGAATAAAATCTTAATGAATGACAAATGTGGTAATTATTTGGATGATAATTAACTAAAAGAAATTATAACAAAAATATTAAAAGTGATGTAAATTGATTGAATTATTATCATTAATATTTTTTAGAGGAATATATCTTTTCACCTATGTTTTAAATTAATAGATTCAAATTACATATTTTTTGTGATATTTTTATATTTAAATTATGTAAATAATGTCAAAATTAGCATTAATGTTATTTTATAATAAATGGTATTTTATTAAAATATTTCAAAATTTAGTGAAAGAACTATATTGATAAAAATTATTTGTAAATGTTAATAATTATAAAATATGGTATATTAGTGGTAAATTTGATTTTATATAATTAACATATTGAATTTTAAATACTAAAAACATTGTTAGCATGGTTCGGGTGAGAGTAGTGTTTTTTTGCACGTTGGATGTGCTTGTTTTAAAATTAATTTCAAATAAACAGGGGATTTATTTTTTTGTAAAATTATATATCCTATTTATAATTAATTGGTTCTATATTATGCAATAAATATCCCTCTAATTTAGTATTAATTTTTAAATTACTGAGGTTTGAAAACCAGTAACCTTATCAAAAACTAAAATGACAAAAGTTCAGAAAGTTATACATCAAGGAAAAAAGTTAAAAACAATGAAATTATTTTTATGAATTGGATATTTTAAAAACATAAAATCACCTTTAATAAATCATTTTTCCATTTTTTAATCATGTGGGGTAAGGGATACCTCCCAATAGTGTATATATTTTGGTATTTACAAGAATATCACTCCTCTTTCTTTATAAAAATAAATTCACTCTTCCCATTCGTCACATCTCTCAAGACACATTGTATCATCCAATCCCTAATAGAATAAGATCCCAAATTATATCCCTTAATTATAGAGGCATCATGTTTTGAATAAATCCATCCATGGAATCCCTTTGGGGCAAAGAAAAATAAGTTACCCAAAAAATATGTAACATCCTTCAATAAGAACTTTTGTTTTATTTTCATTCTCCACCACCTATATTATTATTATTAAATGATTATGTAATAACATATGTATCCTAAATATACTTACATGTTGTTATTTTATGTTTTATACCTACACTCACACACACATCTAGCAAATGGTAAATGAAATCATCATTCGTGTGTATGGAAAACTATCGCTTCACGAACCGATGTTGTTCATTCTTCAATTTCTAGATTTAAAGGATTGGAATAATGATGGAATTTATATTTTTATATGATATTTATGGTATTTATGATGTGTTAATTCTTGTGAAATTATTATTTTACAAATACCTAAAGTTTTTCTATTTTTTTTAATATGATAACTTCGTTTGTAGACGTGTGGACTACCGTCTTCTCAAAGCAATGGGATTAGTTCACAAATTACATGGAATGTATTAAGGATGAGTTTAGTTTAAATATTTGATATATATATATATATGAAAAAATAATTCTACTTGAATGATAAAATATATATATACATAAATTTCCTTTACTTTCTTTTATTCAATATGACAAGAAAATAGAAACAACATTTTTATTTACGTATGAACTATCATCTCCATGAAAGGTGTATTTTATATTATATTTAAAACATTTATATTATATATATATACTAAATATATATGATATTTATGTAATGTTCATAATTCTAGAGGTTATGAAACTAGGATATTTGTAAGAGTACCAAAAATATAACAAATCAAAACACACGTGAAAAGAAAAGTGATTATTACACGAAAGGAAATTTAAACATGGAATTATTAAAAAATGGGTAATATAAAGTCATAATAAAATAATATAAGACATTATATATAAGAATATGGTTAATTTTTAGGTGTATAAAAATATTATATTCATTATAAAAGAGTATTTAATGTGTACAAGCAAAGTCAAGACTAAAGGATAGGGTTTTCTCATCTCATTTTTATTTATGTGAGATATATGTTATATTCACAAATTGTTTATTTATTTTTTTGTTGCATATACTGGAAATGAATGTATTATATGATTATTATAATTAAATTTATATTCATTTACATATTAAATATTGATATATATTTCATTGGGTTTACGATTCATGAGTTACCAATGCGGTAAAGGAATTTTGTCTCAATTTTTCTTCTTTGAGACACATGTTATGTTATGCACTTATAATCTTTTATAAACTATATATACAGCCCTTTTATAGGTTATATAATGAATTTAATTATTTTTATGATATTTTATGTTTCATGTAATGATATTATTTCAAGGGGATTATGATAAAATGTTACCAAAGTGGTAATAGTTGTTACTACAATCTCATCATTTATTGGGAATGTTTATGTTTATGCTTCCATTGATAGAATATTATTATTCAAATATCAAAAAAACTCATTCCTTTTCATATCCTCTAGTTATTCATAATATATTAATGTAATACTATATTTTCTATAATATATGGTACTTCAGATAATTAAGAAAACTTTTTAAGAAAATCTTAGGTTATTTCTCACTTAAGTAGAAATATGTGTTCTTATAAAACCCTATTTTCAAAAAAATCATTTCAAAAATATTTTTAAATGATATTTTATTCTCATTTTCTAGGAATATTATTTTTAAATTGTTTTTTAATATATTAAAGTGATTTTAAAATATTCCCTTATAAGTTTTTAAATTTATTTTAAAAAAATTGTTTTCAAAATGATTTCAAGATTCTATTATATGTTTTCAAAGAAAATGGTTTTCAAAAAAATCAAGTTTACTTTATAATTTTTCAATTTTATTTTCAATTAAAATGTTTTTGAAAAAAGATTTACGTTTCAAAAATAATTTTTCAATGAACAAATGATATTTTCCTCAATATATGCTTTAAAAATATATTTCAAAATTATTTTCCATCTAAGATAACACATTTTTGTATTACTGATGCCTTTCTGGGGATATTATTCTTATGTTATATTCATATTCATATTACGAATGGTTTATTTTTTTGATATAATTAAAATTATGAGACCCATTTCACTTTCACAGGTTATTTGTTTGTGAAACCTATTTCCATTTCTTGGGTTATATTCTTATAAAACCTACTTATTAACATGAGTTATACCTTGATTAAAAGATTATGAACCACATATCTTTTCCATGGGTTATTATATGATGTCATTTTTATTATACCCATTTCATTTCTTGGGTTAGGATATGATTTTTATGAAACCCATCTCTTTTATGGGCTATGATATTATGATTTTTTATGATCTTATGGAACAAGTATGTATGATTTTATTATGTGATGGGTAGTGCATATATATCCCTCCAATGCATTGGTTAAACATTTATATCTCATGAGACAATTATATGCACAAGATGACAGGATTGATCCACTATGGTAAGAAGGGGAAACTTGATCTAATATAGGAAAAAGGGGAAACTTGATCCACTTTCAGATGAAGGAGTAATATGATCCACTGTAAATAAAGGGTTGTTACTAGGGATGACGGTGCATCCTACCCTGTGGGTTCATCCCCCATGAATTACCTTGATATATTTTAGTAGTTATCAATTTCTTATAGGGAATGTTTTTATATGATTATGTATATTCAACTAGTCAATGTCTATTTCCATTTTTATGCTCTCATGACTCATACTCATTGATCTCCTTATTATTCATATCCTAGGAATTTTTAATCATTATGTTGTGACTCGTGATTATGATATTTGATATTCAAGGTATGAACATCAAATTTTTTTCTCATGTTCTTATACCCTTATGCAGATGTTTTTTATACATATTTACTTTATTTACCCTTATTGAGAATCTGATATTTTCATTTCTTATTTTTTCTTTTCCCCCATAATATCATTAAATATATCAATAAGGATTAATACATGGGAAATTATTCATGGAAAATATTGAAAATATTTTACCAAAATTATAATATTGGGTTCCATGTTTCCAAAGACACTAAACTATTATGGCTCTCAAGAAATTATGTTTGTAATTTGATGAATATTCGTGTAAAATAATGTAATATCCATGTATGTAAAGCCTAATTTTTTATAAAGATATCCCATGTAGGGGAACTTTACTGTGTATGGTACACAGCTGGACTCTATATGGTTTACATGCCATTTAGAATTACATGAACAGACTAAAACACAAGGCCTAGAGATGTGAGGTACATCGGTAGGTTCCCCTTGTATGGTGCACACCATGTACATGGGTTTTACATTCCATATTCTCCAGAAGTACTTTCCCTGGTGGATCCTTGAGTGTATATGACATGTACTAGGTTATTCACATCATGTACATCACTCTTTCTATGCTTTTTAGGGCTTGAATGTGTTTATACCCTAGATTCATTATTTTATGTATGAGTAGTCCATTTTTATATTATTTGTCTACATATATCACAATGGTGTAACCATTGTGATCTTTCAAGGACTCCTAAAAGATGTTTTGGGGAGAAATATCTATAATGGATAGGTGCATCCTCCCCTGATTGATTTGGATTGTATCTTAAGGGTGAGACATGGGATGTGACCCACTTGAGGATCATATGAATGGTGAGTGGACTTGGAATTTGTTCACTAAGGACCTCATTATATGTATCTCAAAATATTCCTTGTTAATAGGGACTTAAGAATGACTTAATGACATTGTTTGGTTTGGTCTTTAAACTAACCTATAGTAAGACCTTGATCTAAGATAGTCCATGATCTGTGTACCTTGATCATGGCTTATATAGCTTCCCCTATGGGGACATCCCCCTTATGATACCTTACATTCTATACCAAAAGGATGTGTTGTGTTAGAGATAGGTTTTGTAGAATGTGTTACCATGAGATCTTAATATTTCTGAGGATCTCGTGTATGATACCTCCACTAATTCTTTTCAATGATCTCGTATATGATTCTTATTCTTATTCATTCCAAGGATTTTGAATAGGAAACCTCCTGTTATACTTTCTGAGGATCCTGTATAGAATGGCTCTATATAATATTTCTGAGTGTCTTGTTTGGGATGTCTCCATTAGCTTACTATTTACTTAAATCCATTGATGGATATATTTTATTGCATGTTAACTTAGGGTATCCCAAGAGAGATTTCTTTTCTTATTTTTGGACCATGAGGATCCCATGTAGTATTCCTTTAATGTGTTAATTTAGGGGACTCAATGGGTTCCTCAGTGTTTGACCAACCTTGAGCTAGTTCTTTATGGGATTGGGTAGAGATTGTAGTGGGTGTCACCTTAGAACCTTTACCGAACTTGTTAGCATGAGAAGTGATAGATGTATTAGTGTGTTTAGGTTTTGGCCCACCCAATCTCTTTCATTTATATATTCACTTCATTACTATTGATGCATCTATGATTTCTGGAGGTGTTTCCTTTTACTATACTGATGAGTATGGTATGATGTGATTCAATGACTAGGATTCCCAAAGGTACTTCCTAGGATCCGGATGTTGAGCCTACTTGTTTTTAGAATGACCAGATGTACTTCTTAGTATCTTGATTTTTAACCTTTATTAGTATGTTTTAGTAGACATGGTATTCCATATTGAACACGGTATTCCATGGTTATAATGATATTATATTATACCTTGTGTGATACTTGGGTTATTTATCTGTAATGTAATATATTGAATTTTTAATGTATTATTTTTAAATATTATATGGATATTTTTTAGACTAGGCACTATGATTGCATGTGATTCTGAGGTCCAATGAGGCCAGAATAAATGTTTGAAATATATTAAATATATTAAATATCATGTGCATGACTTCTTCATAAATAAGTTAAATAACATCTAAATGGGTGACCCAATTTGAAATTTGAGAGAACCATTGAGTTAAAAATGTTTATTTTACCTTAGGTGTGACTTCACATTAGTAGACACGGGTCATTTTTTGAAAATTCATCGCAGGTTCAAAAATTAATTAAATAAATAAATAAAATTACTTCATTTCATTTTTTTTATGTATAGATTAGTGGATATTTAAATATATTGTTTTGTAAGAATTATAAGTTCATCCACATAACCTTGGATACATTATAGAAACCTTGTAGAGGCCATTAGGGAATTATAAAAGGTGAACAATAGAAAGATCATGGATCGTCGATTGACGCGCATCAGATTCAAAGGATCACACCAACAAACACAAAGAAGCTATGTTCTTAATTAGATATTAATCCAAACCATGTTAGGACACATTTTTTTTATTTTATTCCTTCCAGTTCCGGATTTTTAAGACAAACATGGAACAATAAATGATTATATTTATCCACAGTTTGATATTCTTATGGGATGGGTATATTTCAGGTGTTTTGATGGTATAATTTCATGGTGATTTTTATTTATTCATTTTTAATTCTATTGAAAATTAATTTTTATAGAAAATAACATTGATTTTGGTTTATTACTCCAATTTTTTCTCGTTCTTTTCACATCATTTTCATTCTTCATCATGGGATTTCTTCATTTGGCTCGTGGCCCAACAAATCTATATCAATAAATCATTATGCACCCATTTCTTAGTGAAATGATCCAATATCATAGATCTAGGATATGAGCAACATGAAGGATGTGTGATGATGGAGTTGGAGTAATTTGGATGACAGAGGATACCTAATTTCTCTTTATTCAATCTTCTTTAGTGTCTAATGAAGAACAATTCTTATATCCTTTTTTCAAGACTATTTGATGTCCGTAATGCGTTTTTAGTCAATGGTGAGATCAGATGGAGCATCTACTGATTTTTGGTAAGGAGTGGTCGGATTGAAGACCAGATTACAAGAGGATATTAACAAAGTGTATATCTGGATTTATAGAAAATCATGCGCTACACCTCATGTAAATGGGATCTAAACCCCATGTGGGCCCCCATTGAGTAAATGATAGGGTTTTCATATAGAGGTAAGAGTTACACTGTGTCTAACACAAATCACATGGTTTGTGGTCCCTCCTAGGTAACCTGTTGTGTACTCTAGGATGCACACACCAAACAAGCACAACATGGACCAAGTACAAGGTCTAAGACATGTACCGGTACATGGGCAAGGGTACACAGGCTGGAGCAATGTACTAGAACATGTGTAGACTACACGGTCATCCTACACATCATGTAGTACTACACAGACATGGTATGATGACATGGTCTGTTTACATGGGCAGGACCCGGGCTCAAGGTACACAACATGTGACCCCAACTACATGATGTGTACTGTGTTATACATGGATTGGATATCTTGTGCCATGTATCTTGGAAATGAATTGTTAGAGTTATTTCTATATATACTTTCACTGAGGATTGGTATGGAATTGTCTCATACTCCTAGGACAACGATCTCGTCATCAAGATGTCCTAGACTGAGTCTTTGGAATCTCTCTAAGTCGTCTAGAGTGAGATCCTCTATTCATCTTCATGCCATATGTGGAGTTCTTGGTATCTTTATGACCAATACAATGCGGAAGTCGATCCTCTACATAGTAGGTTTATCAAGATTGTGTTTTTGGTACCACCCCATGTACTTGGTAGTTATCCTAGTTTATGTATTGTATTCTCTTTAGACTATCATCATATTATTTCTCAAGATGAGATATGATGAGTAGTGCCCCTTGGATAGATGCCATCAGTGCTATCAGACTCAGGAGTGTGTTCTCCCAGATAAGTGCTTTGTGAAATCATCAAACTGGAATACTGGGATGGTTTACTATAGTTGTGACTTAACTCTATATTGTGTGTCTTTCTAGAGTATATATATATATTCTGGTTTTATGTGATGTACACATATACCTTTGTATATTTGACTGTATTTTCCTTCTTGTATGGTTTTTGGTTTTGGGTGTCCTTTTGAGTATTATTATACTCACCCCTACATGGGATTTTCCCACACATTTCATGTCTTCTGTAGATGATTGACCTTTTGATAGAGTTATAGGTAGACCAGGACCAGATGATGATTTGTGAGAATTGAATGACTGAGGTGTGTTCTTACGGATTTTATATGAAATAAATTTTTCTTTTAGGTAGTAATTGTGATTTAGACTCTTTGTGGTGGGTTGTATTTGGCCCTATTTACCATCATTTTCTTCCTATCATACTCTAGTTATGGGATTATATGTATGGATTAATTTTTGTTCATATGTGTTTACATTTCAGCATTGTATGGGCTTATAGATGTGTCTTTCTGTGTACAGGTACATAGGTTATGGCCTCTCATGATGGTGATATGCCTTCTTGGCTCTAATCTCTAGTCCCTGGCCTATTAGAGGTGGGATAGGAGAGTCGTAACATGATCCCCATAGGGATGGGTCATGAAAGAGTGGTATCACAGGGGTTTTTATACTTTAGGACTAGGATTATGTGATATTGTTTTGAAAAAATAGTGTTATGTGTTTTGAGATCGGATTTTAGACCAGGGACACTAGTGTTGGTGTGATGAATGATGTATCCATACACTATGACTCTAACCACCTTCTTTTCGACTTAGTTGATTATAACATTTATTGCAGAGAAAACAATGGCACATGCATCATATAATAATGGTTTGTGGTTTCCATGTCCTTCTTGAGTCAGCTCTCCAGATATACTCATTGACCGTGGTACATATTACTTCTTTCAAAATTCCATTGTGATGTATTCTAGCTAGGATTGTGCATAATGATAATGAGGATGATCCCCTTAGTGGTGAGATGTCGATATAGGGACCAGTTCCCAAGATGATAACTCGAAGTGATGCACTATCTATAGAACCACTTGTATAGTATCATGTAGTACCTGAATTACCAGCAGATGAGGTGTTCAGGCCACATGTGCTACATGATTTTCAGCTATAAAGACCCCTCAGGTTTTGAGATGAATGTGACTGACATGTGGTTGAGGACTGTCTTTAAGTGGTGACATGATTTTTCGTTTTAGTAAAGGCACTGGAAGATTATATGGAAGTCTTGTAAGTGAGCCTTCTACATGGATCAGTAAGGAAATGGTGGGGATAGGTTACTCAGTCTTCTGATGAGGCGACTCTTTCAAGGAAAGAGTTAAATATACTTTTTAGTGAGGATTTATCACCAGTTACATTGAGGGTTATACGTATCCAAGAGCTTCTATAGCACCAGTAGTGAAACATCATAGTAGAATAGTATTCATCGAGGTTTACCAACCTCTCTAGGTGCATGATGGATATGGGTTGAGATCAGTTCATTAGGTCTCATTCCTTCGATCGAGGACTACATAGATACATTTCAACCATTGTTATCATTTTGTTACATCCTACCTATGATAGGGTTATAGGAAAATATTTTATGGTTGAGAGTTTCTTGGATAAGAATATATAGCTGGTGGTTATTAGAAGTGGGAAAATAGGTGCAGACACCTTAGAAGTAGGGAGACAATGTCAGTCTTATAGACCTAGAAATGATAGACATTTTGGGAGGAGATCATAGGATATAGGATATGAATTTTATGGATCGCAGGGTGGGTCCAATAATCTTAGAGAGAGGCAATGCTACTCATGTGATAGAAGGGTCCATCTCGCCTACGATTTTCCAACCTGCCATATAGTTTAAAGAGAGATCGTGGATGGGCCATCGAGGTAGAGTCAATAGTAGGAGTAGGTAGTTTTGTAGGGTAGTAGACATGGATGAGAATCTGGTAGAGTTGTATGAGGTGGTCTATATTTTTAAATTTCACCACCAACACCCTTGGGTGGTCCACACCATGCATTGGGAGCTGTAGGATAGGGATAGGGATAGCTATAAGTAGTAAAAGCATATGACCTAGAGGCTCCAGGAATTATTTGAGGTATGATCTTCGTATTTTATACCTCAGCTATAGTACTGATAGATATAGGTGAGGTCAATCCTTTATTTCCAGATACCTTTTACGAGATGTATATATTTGGGTTGGACCTTTGGCTCATCCCTTAGACTTGGAGACTTATACTGGATAAGACCCAGTGATCATGCATAGTTGCTGATAGTGTGACTTGACTCTTAAATATGAGAGTTTCTTTTGGAATCTCTAGGTAGCAGTGTCGATGCATTATGATGTCATTATTGGTATGGATTGGTTATCTGCAATTCATGCCCAAATTGATTATTTTATGAAAAGGGTGTGGTGTGCTCGGAGTGATGTAACTATGTTCTCCTTTTTCAGTGAAAAGGAAACCCAGGAATCATAGGATGGACTCGTGCATAGTAGGGTGTAGCGGATTACCCATCAACTATCATTCATGACCATTGGTTCAATGGATCTAATGAGTTTCTAGTTTCTTTCAATGGTGTTGGTGTACACGGATATATTCATTGAGGATGTTCTAGGATTTACTCCCAATAGAGATATATACTTCTTCAATGATCTACACCCCCCGGATGACACCAATATCTACACCAACATATCATATAGCTCATGAAGAGATTTTTGAGTCAAGTGTGAAGTTGGAGCACTTCCTGGGAAATTGATTTGTTAGACCCAGTGTTTCACCGTGGGTAGTCCATATTTTGTTTTCAATAAAGGTGGAATGGATCTTGAGGTTGGGGGTAAACTATAAGTGCTTGAATTTGATGAATTGTGAAGAATATGTATCAACAACCAAAGATTGATGAACTCTTCAATCAGTTGATGGGGGCCTGATGGTTCTTGAAGGTAATCATCTGCTTATTCTATCACATGTTGTGATTATGGAAAAGGATATACCAAATACAACATTCATATGTTTCTATGGTCACTATGAGAACATGGTGTTTCCATTTGGAAATATGAATTCCCCATTAGTGTTCATGGGACTCATGGAATTGATATTTCATCCTTTCATAGACCATTTTGTGGAAGTATTCATTGATTAAATCCTTCTGTACTCGGAATCAGAGGATGAGAACACAAGACACTTAAGGAAAGTTATGGATTTACTCTGAGAGAACAATCTTTATGGAAATATATAAAAGTGATAGTTCTGTAATCAGGCGGTCCACTTTCTACGACATGTTATCTACGAAGATGGAGTAGTAGTGGACCCTGACAAGGTAGAGTTAGTGTTAGCTTGGGAGCCACTTAAGAGTGTGACTGAGGTACATAGATTCCATGGGTTTGTAGGCTAATACTGTAGATTCATTATTTATTTCTATAGGATATCAGTGCCCGTGCTAACTTTGAATCATAACAAAAAACCATTCATATGGAAAAAAGGGGAAAACAAGATTTCTTGTAGTTGATGTTGATTTTCACGAGCGCTTCCATCTTCAGATTGTCGGAGTAGGGTGTCAAGTATGTAGTGTTCTGCGATTCATCATGGAACATACTTGGTTGTGTTATGATGTATAGGGAAGTAGTGATATCACATGGTTCATCCCAATTGAGACCACTTGAGAAGTACTATACAACCCATGATCTTGAGATAGCAGTGGTAGTCTTCACTTTGATGATTTGGAGGCACTACCTGAAGTCAAGCTATTTATCATCTTCTCTAACCAGAAGAGTCACAAGTATATTTACTCTCAAAAGGATCTCAACTTAAGACAGAGGTGATGGATTTAGTTCCTATAGGAATATTAATTTGAAGTGTTCTATACTTTTGGGAATGGGAAGGTGGTAAAATATGCTCTAAGCAGGAGATCTAGTTCACTATTTCTGAATGAGGAATCATAGCATTTGGCCTCATTGTAGTTATCCATTGTGGATGGGGATAGAGAATCTTACAAAGAGTTGATGGTTGTTACCCCAATGCTCTTGAAGCAAGTTAGGGAGGCACGACTTGGTGATATGGGTTGTTAGACCTTATGTTCTCAAATATCCACTAGACATGCTCCAAATGGATTTTCTAAAGCTGGTGAGCACATCAATGTATTCAGATTATGCATGAGGGTTCAAGTTATGTTTCGGGAGTAGGTTTTGAGATATTTTCATACATCTCCTTGGGTGGTACATCCTGGTGTAAAAAATATGTACTAGTACCCATGACATTAGTTTTGGTGGTTAGTGATGATGAAAGGAGTTTCAATGTTTATCTCTTGATTCCTCACTTACCAGAAAGTGAAGGATGAGCTGAAAGTTCTAGTGGGTTTAGCTAAACACCTTAAGGTGCTAGAGTGAAAGTGGGATGAGATAACTATGGAATTCATGATGGTCTTACAATGTACATATAGAGGACATGATATCATCCGGGTGTTCATAAACCAACTCACCAAGTCATCCCACTTCCTAACTATACTAGAGCAGAGTTTAGTAGAGAGATTGGGATGTCTATATGTTCAAGATGTAGTCTGAATCCATGGAGTTACATCGAATATTGTATCAGATTGTGATTCTCTCTTTACATTCCATTTGTTGACGGGATTAGAATAGGAATATGGGAAATTGTTATGTTTGATCATAGTGTTTCACCCATAAACTAATGTCTTGGTTGAGGGGCCCATTAAGGTTATGGGGGACATGATACCAACTTGCATGTTAGACTTAGTTGTATTTAGGAGGATCACCTACCACTGGTAGAGTTTGAAAACAACAATAGCTATCATTCCACCATCAGTATGGTATCATTCGAGGCTTTGTATAGGATATCCTTTAGGTCACCACCTTCCTTGACAAATCCAGGAGAGGCAACACTCATGGGACCAAAGTTGGAGCAAGAAATTTCTAATAAGGTACATATCATCTTGGATTCAATGAAGAGTATACAGAGACATAATATGTTTAATAACCATAGGTGATAAAGGTCTTTTGAGTTCAAGGAAGGATACCTTGTGTTCCTATGGGTTTCACCACGATGTGGATTATGGAGGTTTAGTCGGGGCAGTAATCTATCTATAAGGTTCATTATAACTTTCTAAATACTATATAGAGTTAGAGAGATGGCATACCTCTTATCTCTACCTCCACAGTTAGACTAAGTGAATGATTTTTTCTATATATCGCAGCTGAGGATGTACGTGCATGACCCATAACACATTATCGACTGGGGTGAGTTGTTCATCAAGGATGGAGAAACCTTTTTTGAGTACCCAGTGGTGATCGGGCATCGGTAGGAGAGGATACTTCATTGGTGGTTTATTTCTTTAGCATGTCATGTGGTAGCATGAGAATATTATGGAGAGCACATGGGAGAAAAATGTTTTGATTCATGCTTAGTACCCACATCTTTTTTAGTAGCCCATGTTTTATCTTTTCGGGTGCATAAAGCCCCATGATGGTGAGAATTAAATGTCACGGATTTTCCCTATATTGTTTTTAAATATTATATGGAATATTTCCAAGACTATGTCCTAAGAAGGTGTTTGATTCTGAGGCCTGGTATTCCTAAAATAAATGTTTGAAATATATTAAATATATTAAATAAAATGCACATTATTTTACTAAAAATGTTGAATAACTTCTAGATTGATTCTTAGATCTGAACTCTATAGAAACATTTGAGTTCAAAGTACAAGATTTATCGTAGGTGTGACTTAACATTATTCGGTGGATGTTCTTTATAGAAAAGTCATCAAGGGCATGGAAATAAGTAAAATTATTTTAATTTTTTTCATTCATGCAGCAATTAGTGGATATTTAAATACATGAATATCTCATTATTCTAAGGTTAGCTGCATAACCCTAGATATGTTGGAGAACCCTTCAAGAGTATATTGGAGAATTATATTAGGTAAAAGACAATGAGATCATGGAACCACAATCGACATGAATCAGATTCGAAGGATCTCACCAACAAACACAACACATCTTCATTCATCATCAATGATCGATTCGATCCATGGTAGAGCGTGTGTTTTTATTTGATTATTCTTCATTATTGATTTCTATAGTGAACATAGACCAATCAAACAATATATTGATCAATGGTTCGATCATCTTATAGGATTGGTATATTTGCGGTGCTTTGACGAGAGAATTTCTTTGTGATCTTGATTTATTTGTTTTTTGTTCTAACAGAAATGGATCGAGGTTGAAACAAACATCAATCGATGTTTGTTCCTCTAATTATTTATTGTTCTTCCCTCCCACCACCTTCATCATTTTTTGTATGTAATATTTTTTTGTCTCGTGTCTCGACAAATCCTGATCAATCGATCATTGCACACCCATTTCATTGGGCAACAATTTGATATCAAATATTTGGGATCGAAACCACACACCAGAGGTGTGATGACAGAGACATAGAAATTAAAAGGATGGAGGGTACTTGATATCTCTTTCTTCTAAATCCATCAACGAGTGATGAATAGTGACACATAGATCCATTTTTTGAGTAAATTGTATGGAAGTAATGCATTGTTTGTCAATGGTGAGACTTGGATGAAGCATCCCCTTTAGTTGTCTATAAAGTTGTGGCCGGAACAGAGACCGTAGTTATGGAGGAGATGGTCAGAGTGTGGATCTAGATTTCAAGAAAATCTCATGCTACATGGAATCTAAGTCAGATCTACACACCAAATGGGCCCCCGGTGTGGCCATTAGGGTTTTGATAAAAATTTAAGAGTCACACAGAGTGGGAAACCTATTAGACGGCATGTGGTCTCTCTCAGGTGACTCAGGATGTACTTTGGGAAATACACGAACATGGGGTGGACTACATGGGAAGCATACATGTTGTGTAATCCCCTACACATACATGTACTAGACCAAGTACATGAGATAAACTACGTACCGGTACATAGTCTAGGCCATGTACTAGTCCACAGGAAAGTTTACATGGACTGGATCCATGTAATAGAACACAGGAAGACTACACGGGAATCCTACACACCATGTAATACTACACAGACAGGACTTGATGACATGGGAAGGACCTGAGGTCAAGTTACATGGAATGTGGCCTCTACTACACACTCTTTACTCATGTATACATGTCTTGGATCACTTTTACTCCATATCATGGACATGTTTCATTAGGTTTCATTACCCTTATCCTTCACCTGAGGTTGGAATGGCATCATCTCATACTCTTATGACTATGATCCCTTCAGCAGGACATTCGAGAAAGAGTATTTGAAATCCCAATGAGAGGCTCATAGTGAGATCCTCTATTCATCATCATTCCCTAGGTTTAGTTCTTTTAATCATTGTGTCCAACACTATGCAGTCGTCAATCCTCTACATAACGAGTTAATCCAGATTGAGTTGTTGGTATCACCCCATGGCCTTGGTAGTGATAATCATTTGTGCAACATATTCTCTTTGGACTATCTGCATATTCATTTTCATAAAAATAACCAACAAGTGGTACCTATCATATGGATCTCATTAGTACTATAAGACTTAGGAGTGTGTTCTCCCAGATAATTTTTTTGTGGAATCTTTGATCTAAAATCATAGGGTGGTTTACTATTTTTTTGACTTACCTCTAGACATTGTCTCTTTCTTAAGTATATCTGGATATTCTTATTATATGATTTGTAGACATAAACCTGTGTAGATATGACTATATTTTAGTTTTTATATTATTTTTGGTTTTGGGGTTTCCTACTTAGTATTGTTATACTCACCTCTACACGGGCTTTTCCCATACATGTCGTTCTTTGTGCAGACAATTGACCCTTTGATAGAGTCCTAGGTGAACCATGACCAGACGGTGATTAGTGAGACTAGGCATACCGATGAGTGTTCCTATGGCTTTCATACAATAGTCAGTTTTCATTTAGGTTAGAATTTTGTTTCAGTCTCTTTCGGTGGGCTTATATTTATCCCTATTTACCTTCTTTTACTTCCTATCGTACTTTGGTTATAATATTTTATGTATGCATGCACGGTTGTTCATTTTTTTTCATTTAAATATTATATGGATTGGAGATGTGTGTGTGTGTGTGTGTGAGCAGGTACTTGGGAAATGGCCTCCCATGTCTGTGATATTCCTTCTCAGTGCTATTCACCATCCCTTGGCCTATTTGAGGCGGTCTTGGAGAGTTGCATCACTGGAACCACTGGGATGGGTCATGACACTGAATGCCTTAGATGGGAATATATAAAAATAAATGATTTCATGCCTTGAGTGATACTTGGGTTCCTTGTATGGAATGCATTGGACATTATCATACGTAGAATGAAAACATATAATTCCTCTAGAGAAACTTAGGTTCACAAAATGGAATGCCTTGGATGGGATCATAGAAAAGATCGAATCTGTTATTGGGGTTTTCAGGTGAGTTTATTTTTTCAAAGTATCTGATGCTTAATATTAAGGATTAGATAATGATCGTCCCGAGTGATTCCTGGTATTCACCTCAGGATTTGGGTAAAAACACCATTATTAAATAGCCTAGACTGGTATAATTCTAACATGGGCATCAACTTATAACTCTACCATGGGCCTTGCAATATATATATTTGAGGTGAGTACAGGTTAACCCAGGGCTAGGAAATATATCCCCCTATGGTCACATAGATTTATCCAAGAAATTTATAGAACTAACCAAATCATGTATTATCGATTGATATTATAGACCCTAGGATATACTTGACTACACATAGCATGATTGGTACAATATAAAACTAAACACTTTATTCATGGGATATCTATTTGAAAGGGTTCATGGGCCCAATGATCGATTGCGGTTTTCTCTTAATTTATATTATATCAGTTTTGTTTCAGATAGTCTAAGAATAAAATATGTGAATTCACTTATATTAGTAGATTATAGGTTCAATGTCGAGGGTGGACTACTAATATTTAAATCTCGACCCATGTATCAAAACCTTAGTGTGTGTGAAGACCTTATATCTACATTCAGTTTGAACATGGATACATGATATATATGTCGAGGCCCATGGTAGAATTTTTAGTATAACTACTAATGTGTATCTTGTGATTGAGTTGTAACATCTCTAATGTGTCATGGAGATCGGGTATGTGGTTCGTCTTTGGGTTTACAGTGGATCCATGCACATTTTTTTAGTTTCTATTATGTATTTCTATATAGGTGATCTGTCTAGTGGGAGATAAGTGTTTTATATATGACATTTTCATTTGGACTTTTACTGTATTTCATCATTTATTATATCCTTGTTTATATTTATTGTTTCTTCACTCTATATAATTACTTATATGGAAAATGATGGGTTATTTCTATTATTTTCTTACACAGATATAAGGGAATAATATCCCAGTAGAGATACCCTAGACCCTCATTACTAGTTTTCATCCTCTAACATATGGGGAGGCACACTTGAGGCAATGCGGTGAACCATCTCATGTAACCAGTTTATTGGAATCCAAGTTGGGACATGGAAAATTGGTATCAGGGGTTTTGTTTGTTTGTTGTATTACTATTCTGGACATGGTAGGCTTAAGTATTATGAATTTTTTTGAACCTATTATAGATATCAGATTGATGTGTTGAGAACATGTGTTCTAGTAAGAATTCTATTTTACAAATAATATGGGATTGTTTTTCTTGATATACAATGTTATAATTTTATATATGTATTTTAATTTGATTGATACACATGTGATATAGATTTTATGATTTATTATTGATTTCAGGATCTCATCCCACTGGCTAGGTTCCACTGATTGATTTTGTCTCTTGAATGACAAAGAAAGCAGCATATCATGAATAAAATTCAACATGTATGGTCGAAATGTTGTAGTATTAATTCCATGTGGACGTGGAATATGTTCTCCAAGGACCTCATCATATGTATCTCAAAATAGTTCCTATTTTAGTGGACTGAGATATGTCTTGATGAGACTGTATGGTTGGGTGTTCAAACCAACCTAGAATGATACCTATATCTAAGAATGGAATGAACCGTCTTCCATTATTGATGCCTATATAGGTTCTCCCATGACGATTTATCCCTTATGAGAGGTTCCATTATGTCTTGGGAGGATGTGAGATATAAGAGATAGATGTTACAGAATGAGTAACCATTAAAGATTACTCTTTTCAAAGATCTAATCTATGATGCTTATTATTATTATTTTTTAGGATCTCCTATACATATTCATTTCTAGGATCTTTGGTTAGATGCATCCTCTACCTCATTATAAGGATCCCATATAGGATACTTCTACATACTCATTACGATGGTCCCATATAGGATTCTCCCATCAATTTACTATTTCAATGGATCCCATGAAGGATTCCATTTCATTCTTGTTGACTTGGAGGATCCCAAGTGGGATGAAATCGTTGATGTGTCGACTATGAGGATCCCGAGTTGGATTCCACTCCTAGGATGACTTAGGGGACCCCATGGGTGCCTTGATCATTTTTAGACCCGGAGAAAGTGTATTATGGGTTTTGGTAGAGATGGTAGATGATTTAACAATAGAACTTGTATTGAACCCAAAACATCTGTGTCTATGAAAATTGTGGTGGGTTTTATAATTAAGACACCATCTATCCTTTATTTATAAATTGACCTGATTACTATTGATGTAGACATGATTTCAAAAGTTTCTTACTAGTAAAATGTTGATGAGCCTTATGTGATTTGATACAATGATGGGAATTCCCATAGGTAGTTCCTGGGATCTGAGAGTTGATACAAATTATTAATGGGTTCCCCAAACAAACCTCCTAGGATCTAGATTTTGATCCATGGTAAATTATTATTAGTGGACATGTAATTCCATAGTGAAATTGGTGTTCCATGATTTTAATGAGATTATATTACGCATTGAGTGATACCTAGGTTTCCTATGTGGAATGCCTTTGTCCGACTCATAGGGAAATAAATGATTCTATGACAAGATAAATACTTGGGTTCCTAATATAGAATTCATTTGATAATCTTATAGGTTAAATGAGATTATATGACATGTTGAGAAATACTTGGGTTCCCAATGTGCAATTCCTTAGAAAGGCTCATAAGTTAGATGAAATATATTACAACGTTTTTTGGCTGAGCACATTTTCCATGATTATTTGATGCTTATACTCAAGGATTTTATAATTATCTCCCCAAGTAGAAACTGGGATAGTCATAAGGTTCAGGGAAAAAACAACATTATTACATGGAACATAATTTTCAGGGTATGTAGCTATTAATCCATTTATTTGGATTGATTGAAATTTAATATCGTGGTTTAAAAGATTATTCCATATATATCACCTAAAAGACATGACCCTTAGGTTTCATCCAAGCTCTAATGTCATAATTTTATATGGACTATGACCTAGGACACATATGTCATACTACATTACATATAGGTTGAGTCATAAGCCTAAGACACCTAGAAACTAGCTCAATGATTTATTCATAGTTTGTCCAGATATTAATTGGATTCCCTTATTATATTGATTTTACGCAAGTACGGGTATACCCGAGGTTAGGAAATATATCCTCTTACGGTGAAGAATCTTTCTCAAATACAATTTTGACACAAGATAAAGAAGGTATTTTCAATTAGGATTATTCACCCAAGGATCTACTTTATTACACATGGAAATAGTGGTTTGTTATCCAGATCAATTCCCTATTTACATGATGTCTAGTCAAATGAGTTCATGGGCCTAGGGATAGAATTTGGTTTATCCATTATTTATTTCATATCAATTTTTTTTAGAAAGTCTGAGCATATTTAATGAGCATGAACTTATGGAAGTAGATTATAGGTTCAACACTAGGGGTGTCGTTCTAAAAATTATTTTTCACCCCCTATACGTGAACCTCGATGCATGTTCCAACCTTATTTCAACATTAAAGTTGAGAACTGATACATGATGGTTAGGGTGAGGCCCTTAGTTGTATAATCGAGAAGAGACACTCATGCGGATTCTTGTGATTAGGCAGGAGTAGCTTGATCGTGTCATGGGTAATAGGAATGTGTTTCAGATCATAGTTAGTAGTAGAGCCATGCACTTTAATTTTAGTTTCTTTTATGTACTTCAATATATTTTATCGGCCTAGTGGGTGATCATTTTTTATGTATGACATCATCATTCTATCCTTCACTACATTTAATCATTTATTAGAGACTTATTAATATTTATTTCTATACACACTATTTATTTATTACTATGGACGACGATTAGTAATTTCCACTACTTACACTGATTTAAGGGAAAAATTTTCCCAAAAACACACCCCAGGCCCTAGCTAGTAGTCAACAGACAACATAGTTTAGAGAGGCACGATTGAGGCCACGTAGGGAACTAGATCAGGGTACCAGTTTAGTGGAATCTGGTACAGGATGTGACAAAAAACTAGATAATGGTCACTACCACTTTTTTACATTATATGTACATGATCTCGTAAGAAAGAAACAACATAATATAAAAATTTCAAAAAAATTTAAATAAAATAAACCCTCATCAGACCCTCCAACACACTCACCTATATCCAACTCTAACCCCAGTATGGCCTCAATAAATATATTTCCATTCCCCAATAAACAGAATTGAAATATGTAAATGTATATTTTTTTAGTGTGATGAAGTATTCTAAATAAATGAAGTTATACTATAACATAGGCCTTTAAAAGAACTATAAAATTCCTATATCAGCACTAAAAAAGAACTGACTACTGGAGTGTAGTTAAAATACCTAGGCTTTTATTAATTCTAGAAAAGTACTGATAAATGGGTCCTTTATCTGTGTTATAAAAATAACTAATAAATCATCCCTTTATTATTCCTCTTCTTTAGTGATGTTAAAGGACCCATTTAATAACACTTTATAGTGCTATTAAAGGATCCCTTTAAAAGTGTTTTTTAGAACTGATAAAGTTCCCCTTTATCAATGATAAAAAATCACTATTAAAGGGAATAAAAATTTATATTATTTTCGGACAAAACTGATCCCAACCCCTTTAACTTTGCTTCCTTGGCCCCTTTAACAGAGCTCCAACACCCCCCCCCCCCCCGTATATCAGCGGTTTACGAATTTCTACCCTCATACACCCACATCGATTTGAACCTTGCACCTCTCTTTTGAAGAAAAAATGCCTTTACCACTGCACCATGTAGTTTTTTGACTATTTAGGGATTTATATATATATATATATATATATATATATTCAAATATATTTTTTAGTCTTGTATTTATATAATTATTTTTGAATATATTTATAAAATATATGTTTCTATGTGTGATATATATTCATATATTTTTTGAATATATTATATAATATATTCATTTAAATATACTATAATATAATATGAATATATATTTGTTTATTAATAAACATAGATATGTATATGTAAGCATTAAATATATCTGTATAATGTAAAAATGGTCAGATATTGTTTTAAATAAATTTTTATAATATGTATTTATTTACAAATATTAGAATATAGATTTACATATATATATTTGTTAATTATTGAGAGACACATGTTTATATATAAACATTTATTGTATATGTATATATATACACATGAATTCATTTTTATAAGGTGAATAAAATGTGTAATTTTTTACTATAAATAAAATGAACAATAAATATTTATTTTATAAATTTAAAAATACATTTCTACATAAATATGTTGATATATGTATTTATAAAAGTGGTTTATTATATGTAAATATAAGAAAATATGCATATATTTAATTATAAATAAAAATACACAGTGAAAAATGATAAAATTTTAAAACTATAATGTCAATATGAATATAATAAATTTAAATACATTCAATCCCCACTAAAAACAAGGAAAATACCCCATTAAATGAGGCTAAAATTTCATCGAATTTTTTAAAATTAGAAAAACGTCAATTAAATAATCAGATTTCAAGGACTTCTATGACTTTCTTGGTCTCGAAAAAAGTGTCTAGGTCTTCCACCAAGTCATTAGTGTGTAGATCTCGTCATAGGATTTTCTTTGATATGTGGTAGAGCCCAAACTAACACCTGGATCAAATTTTATGTTCGTTTGATGTTTGAGTTATGTTTTCATCTAAATTTAGATCTTTTATTTTTTTTATTATAATTTTTGTTAAATCACTACTACTTGATAATAATTAGAAAATTATTAATTATAAATATTTCTTATTTGTTTTATAATCCATTTTCACTGAATATCTTATAAATTAAGTGTAAAATCCTATTTAGCCTTATCTGAAACATATTTAAAAATATATATTATATTTATATCAATATAAATATATTTATATATTAATATATTATTTTTAATGAAATATAATTTTTTGAAATATTTCATTTCTTAGTGTTCTTAAAAAAGCACAGATAAAGGTGGGTCCTCATTAGTGCTTCTAAGAAAGTGATGATAAAGACCCCTTATCAATGATTTTTTACGAGCACTCGTAAATCTCCCCTTTATCAACACTTTTTTACTTGCACTAGTAAAGGGACCCCATTATCAGCACTTCTTTACTAGATTTGTTAAATGGGATACTTTATCTTCCCTTTTTAAAAATGCGGATAATGGAAACCCTTTATCAAATCTTTTTTAACACTATTAAAGACCCCCTTTATTAGTGATAAAAATGTTGTTAAAGACTTATTTTAACATCCTTTTCTCTGGAACTAACAATGGGGGTCTTCAATAGTTCTTTTATCTAGCTCTATTAAATCCCTACTACTAGATAAACCCATTTTTTCAGTACTGGAGAAACCAACATACCTCTATGTGACACTATGAATTACAATACACTACAAACCAAACATACTCCATGAGTGTGAAAGATATGAATCAGAACCTATACATAAATAATGCTGGTGAGAATGAGAAAAGACATTAGTAGGAATTCCATAGAAAAACACACAGCATGAATAGTCATTCAATAAAAGATCTATTTAATTATATATTGAAATAAATTGTTAAGAATTAGTTTTATATGGATGATCCTAAAAAATACAAAAAAAAATTATAATCATTTATTTAAAACATTTTGTAGTTTCTTAAATAAAAAAAATCACTTCAAAAACCATTTCCTATAAAACCTTCCTTGATTAAAAAAATAACTTCAAAAACTACTATTAAAACCACATTTAGTGTATGAATATTAATACACTTTAAAAGAATTGTTTTATTATAATGTTTTTAAATCAAATTATAGATTGAAATAAAGAAATTAATATAGTAGAGACATCAATATAAATAACACCATGTAATTTAAATAGAGATAATAGTGGATGGAAATCCCAAAATAAGTAAGGTGAAAAATAAATCATATTTCTAATATTTCCAAAACAATAACCGTGGAAGAATCACCCTATGGCCACTCAAACTTGGGGAAACTATAACATCTTCAATGATAATTTAGGAAAACCCATAATTAGTGGAAGGTGTAAAGACCCTTAAAATTCAAGGAACTTTTTTTTTTAATTTTCTTTGGGATTTTACAGTAACGCGGTTTTTGACGGAACTTGATTCCGAGGCCCGGTGTGCCCGGAATTTCTATCCGAAGTTTAGCTCGGGTATGTTCAGTGAACGAACGAGCGGAAATTACTATATTTTGAACCGGTGCTCGGAATCGAATTCTGAGGGCACCGATGGAACCGCAATGCTGGTAATTTCTTAGGAACACCTGTTCTGGGGTTGCGTTTTCACGAGAGAAGATGATAAAAATTGTGGAAGTTTAATTTATAATTAAACTACAATTTTTATTTTCTTTAAGTGGTTTAAGGCTTTGGGTGGAAGTTGGGTAACTACCCAAATTCCCAAAGGAGGTTATGAGGGTGGTGGGGCCCAAATGAACCCCACCCCTTCATATTCTTCAACCCCCCTCAACTCACCATTAATTTTTGACAACTTATGTTATTAATTAAGTGAGTTAAGTGTGGATATTTGAATTTCAAAAGATTTGTTGAGTTAATAAAATAAGGGAGGTGCTTATTTTATTTGGGGACTTGTTGCTTGAGAGGTTTGGGGAGAAAATCTAAGGGAAGCTATAAGTTCTTCATCTTCTTCGTCGAAGAACATGAAGAACGCGAAGAACACATTGAACTCCGTCGAAGAACGCCGAGTCCTCGGAGACCGACTACGCGATGCCGTATACCACGACGGTTCTTCCGTGACGTCTTCTTCCGCGACGTATCCTTCCGCAACATCTCCTTCCGCGACGTCTTTTTCCATGACGAATCCTCATTCGACGAACCTCCGTTCAAGCTACGCTTGAGGTAGGGGTTTATTTATTTATTTGTTCGTGAATACTACCTTGTCGTTCTTCGTGAAAATATGACCAATTGCTATCAATTAACGAGAGGGGGCCGGACCACAAAAACACGGCTGACCCTCCTCCCTTATCCATGTTATTGTTTCTAATGTGGTTGGAACGGGAATGGCGCAGTGTCGTCGCACCGCGCGGGACCGTGCGGCAAGTAATGCGCGGCGCCGTTGCATCGCGCCGTGAAATTGAACCAAGTCGTGGCGCCGTCGTGCCGCGCCGGAGAACCTCAAAAACACCGCGGCCAGAGCGGGGCCGCGGCGGAGGGGTGCGGTGCCTTCGCGCCGCACCGGACGAATGAAGACCACGACCGATACCTGGCCGCGGTGGAGCATGGGAACCGGCAGCCGGAAGCGGGTCGCCGGTGTCGGAGCAGGGAGGGGATCGGTCATCGCCGGTCTCGTGGTGGCAGAAACCGGCCGGCCGGGGCTGGCCGGCCGGACAAGAGGAAGCCGGGGGTTCAAACCCCCAGCTGGCCAGCACAACGGCCCCCCTTAATGGGGGTCGCGGTTACAAACCAGAAGGCAGGTGCCCCCCCCCCCCTTCTCAACGGCTCGGCCGTTTGGCCGAGCGCCTGGCCAGCGCGCCGCGCGCCAGGCCGGGCCGCACCCAGGATGCGTCGGGCCACGCCGGCCGGGCCGGGCCGCGCCCAAGCGGGCAGGAACCAGACGCGGTTCGGGTCGACCCGGTTCGGGCCGACCCTGGAGGGTATCGGGCCGGGTCGGACCGGGCCCGAACCCCTTAATACCGAATATTTTCCGGTCGGACGCCTATAACATGTGATACGGGCCTCCGATCGACGCATCGTTAGTTGATATGCGATCCTTGGATCGAGACGGTTGTTTCGGTATATCGCGCTCAAGGTTTTGGAATACTTTGGGTTCGGCCGGGTTGGTTCGTACACGAAACCAACCGGGCCCTCGGAGTGGAAACACTCATATCTTAAGCTCCGGATGTCCGATTGACATGTCGTCAACTTTGTTAGATTCTTCTTAGTGAGACTGATCTTTTGGCTTACTCCGCCCGAGGTTTGGGTGCAGGTGGAGTACAGTCAGGTTGGTTTTGACTTAAAAACCAATCGGGCCCCTGGGACGAAAAGGCCTATAACTTCCAGACCGGGCATCCGATTGACGCACCGTCTGTGACGCTGAGTTCCTGTTGTTGATACGGAACTTTTGGATACATCAACTCCGGACTTTGTGTCAGTTGATGTACCAGCCTCTCGGCTCGTGGAGCGGATCCTCCCGAACGAGCTTGTTGTGTGCGGGAACTCTAGAGCTGGCTGCGTTTGCGACTGTGACGATGACGACGACTGTACAGAGATCCTCAGTGGATTCGACGGCGACGACTACAGCACTCAGCGATCCTACGTGGATCAGTGCTACCGATCCTATGTGGGTCTGATCCTGTGTGGGTCAGCGCTCAGCGGTTCTGTGTGAGCCAGTGCCTATAGATCCTGTGTGGGTCTGATCCTGTGTGGGTCTTTGCGTGGGTTAGTTACCTATCGATCCTTTGTGGGTCATATCCTATGTGGGTCATTGTGGGGGTTAGTACCTATCGATCCTTTGTGGGTCTGACGGCTTAGATGAATCAGTGGTTATATCTGATCATCTCTATCGTCATACGAAGAAGTATACCTGTGTGAGATGAATCCTGTTTTGCTTTCCTATGTGGATTGTGTTGAGCTATCCTGTGTGGATTTACGTTTTGCTTTCCTGTGTGGACTGGGCTGTACTTGGGCTCGGATGTTGGAGCCGAACAATAATTGATGACTTAGGTATATGTATGGGCATATACCTAAGCAGTGTCGGATGTTACTTTGTGATTGTATCCTTCATTTGTGGATTATCCTTTGTGGATTCTGGGAGACCTTCGGGGGTCTTGGGTTCCCTACTGAGTAGCTTATACTCACCCCTGCACGGGCTATGCCCGCACTACGTTGTGTTGGTTGCAGACGACGGACAGCGCTGATCGAGGTTGAGGCTTGCGGAGCAGGACGATACCTGGAGGTGGACCACTGGGCGGGACGTACTCAGAGCAGTCAGCTGGACCTGAGGATCAGAGGAGGCTATATGTACTCACCCTTTAGGTGGGATTTCCAGTGGACATCTTAGAATTGCGGCTTTACTTTTTAGTTGTTGTTTTCCCTTTCCAGTTATACTTTACTTTCAGTTTGGGTTTGTATACTGTCCCACTTACTTTTCCGCACTTACTATTGTACCAGCTTTTACTTAGTGTTTACTACTATTGTTTGCTTGCTATGTGGTGTTTGTTTACTTTACAAAGGCAATTCCTTCCCTTTTTATCAGGAATTTACGCCTTGGTGCTAGTCGCCAGCCCCTGGCCTATGGAAGGCGGGCTTGGGGTAGTCACGGCACGGGCCCCGAGGACAGGTCGTGACAAATTGGTATCAGAGGAGTTCGGTTCTACCACAGAACTTGGGACTCTGATCTTTTTCTATGTGAAGCAATAGTGTTAAGAATATTGGGTGTGGTTATCAGTCCAGGGAGTCCAGTGTTGGTGCGACGGCCGATGTATCTGTACACCAGGACCCTGACTTCTGATTTCCTACTTAATGCACAAAAACATTGATTGCATGTGTGTTTCAAGTTGTCTTTGTGATTACTTTGTGTCAGCTCACTAGGTATAATGTTCTGACCATGCCGAACCTGTTTCCTTTTCAGGATGGCCCCACGATGGCAGCCAGCTAGGGTCCCGAGAGTTGTGCGTGACGACAACCCACCGATCGACCAGGGCTCAGTGTAGGGCCCTTTGATAGCTGAGGCACCGGCGGTACCTTTACCCGCCGATCCACCGATGCTTCCAGCCCCAGCCACTGACGATGCACGTCGCCTTAGTGCACTGCACGAGTTCCAGCGCCAGCGACCGCCCAGGTTCCGCGGGGAGACGGACCCCCAGGCAGCTGAGGACTGGCTGGAGGCAGTTGTATGAGTTTTCCGGTTAGTGAGGACACTAGCAGACCTCATGGTGATCCTTGCAGTGAGCATACTGCACGCGGCAGCAGGCAGATGGTGGAGCTTGATGCTCGAGGTGAACGATGAGGCATCACTCCTTTGGGTGGACTTTTAGAGCCTCTTCCGCTCAGATTTCATCCCATCCACCCTCCGTACGGTGCGCATCCAGGAGCTTCTACAGCTGCGGTAGGGCAGCTTGACGGTCGCCCAGTACTCGGCGAGATTTACCAATCTCTCGCGCTACTCGACAGACATGGTACGAGACCCATTCTTCCAGGCCCGGACCTTTGAGCATTGATTGAGACATGAGATCAGGGCATCGCTGATCTCCCTCAGCATTCTGACCCAGGTAGGAGTACTGGAGTGAGCCCTTTTGATCGAGAGCTTTCTTGGTGAGCCTTCATCAGCGCTGAGACCCACCGCAGGGCGGCACGTAGCAGAGTCTTCTGCAGCAGGCAGTCGACAGATGACTCATGGGTCCAGGCAGACCAGACCCTCAGGAAGACGACCTCAGGAAACTGGCTCAGCAATGCGGGGCACACAGCGCGGAGCTAGTCTTTCGAGAGGCAGCCAGTGCTACTCATGCGGCGCGTAGGGCCACAAGGTTCGTGACTGCCCGACCTGTCGTGCTGAGGAGCAGCAGACGGTTGAGGGGCCACCCAGGCAGAGGCAGAGGGTTGACCGTGGTGGTCCACAGGGAGTAGGCGGACGAGGCAGAGGAGCTAGCCGAACAGTAGGTGGTGGGAGATGCTTTGAGGCCCTACCACCACCACCACCAGGAGGTCCGCCCCGACCACAGTGAGCTGGCGGGCAGAGACAGGCACAGCTCCAGGCAGCGGAGGCCTATGACCACGGCGCGCCCAAGATGATTCGAGGTACTATCTGTGTCTATTCCACCCTTGTTGCAGTTCTTATAGACACAGGAGCGAGTCACTCTTTCATAGCTGCTGCCCTTGTTCGGAGCTCGGAGATTCCAATAGAGCTGTTGGCTCGATCCTTACGGCTAGAGACTCCTACAGGATCATACTCGACGATTACGCACTGGTGCCGGCAGTGTGAGCTTACTCTAGGAGGCAAGAACTTTGGCTGGGATCTTCTTGTAGCGGCGTTGAGGCCTTACGATGTCATATTGGGCATGGATTGGTTATCTACATTCCATGCACAGATTGACTGTATTAGGCACAAGGTGCGATGTGTACACACCGACGGGAGCAGGTTCACCTTCACCGGAGAGAAGGGAGCCTTTACAGCACAGGATGGGCTCTCGCAGAGGAGAGGACAGCCCATCACTCATCAGTTGGCTAGCCTCATCCTGGGAGCAGTTGACGTGCAGAGTCCTAGTTTCCCTGCAGTGGTGGATCAGTATGCGGACGTCTTTCCCGACGACGTTCCAGGACTACCTCCTCGTAGAGAGGTAGACTTTTATATTGACCTTTACCCCGGGACAGCCCCGATATAGACTCCAGCATATCGGATGGACCCCGGTGAGCTTCGAGAGCTACGAGTAAAGTTGGAGGACTTGAAGGGCAAGGGGTTCATCCGACCCAGTGTTTCACCCTGGGCTTCCCCAATTTTGTTCGCCAAGAAGGCGGATGGGAGCTTGCGACTTTGTGTCGACTATCGTCGCCTGAACCAGGTGACAGTGAGGAACAAGTATCCGCTACTGAGGATTGATGACCTCTTCGATCAGCTCAAGGGAGCACGGTGGTTATCAAAGATAAACCTCAGGTCAGGCTATCATCAGCTCAGATTTCGGGACGAGGATGTGCAGAAGACAGTATTCAGGTGTCGGTATGGCCACTATGAGTTCTTGGTTATGCCATTCAGTGTAACCAATGCTCCAGCAGTGTTCATGTCCCTCATGAATAGGATCTTTCAGTCATACGTCGATCGATTTGTCATGGTCTTCATCGATGACATTTTGATTTACTCGACCACTGAGGAGGAGCACGCCTACCACTTGCGGGTTGTACTAGACACACTCCGAGAGCACCAGCTTTATGGTAAGCTCTAGAAGTGCTAGTTCTAGATACGTGAGGTCCACTTCTTGGGACACGTCATCTCTGAGGCGAGAGTTGCAGTGGATCCTGCGAAGATCGAGGCAGTGCTAGCTTGGGAGCCACCCAGGAGCGTGACGGAGGTGCGGAGTTTCTTGGGACTAGCTGGATACTACCGGAGATTCGTGCCAGACTTCTCCAGAGTTGCGGAACCACTCTCAGCTTTGAAGAAGAAGGAGAAACCCTTTGTGTGGTCAGACAGATGTCAGCAGAGCTTCCAGGAGCTGAGACTGAGATTGACCAGCGCACCTATCTTGAGGTTGCCTGAGGAGGGAGTAGGGTATGTAGTCTACTGCGATGCATTAGGGACCAGACTCAGATGTGTCCTAATGCAGGATCAGGACGTGATCGCCTATGGATCATGTCAGTTGAGGCCGAATGAGCAGAACTACGCTACCCACGACCTGGAGTTAGTAGCAGTGGTCTTCGCTCTGAAGACATGGAGACACTACCTGATGGGCGAGCGCTTTACAGTCTTTTCTGACCATCAGAGTCTCAGGTACATCTTCTCTCAGAAGGACCTAAATCTGAGACAGCATCGATGGCTTGAGTTCCTCCAGGACTATGACTTTGAGATAGTCTATACTCCTGGGAAGGGGAACGTGGTAGCCGATGCTCTTAGCTGGAGGACGGGCATTCAGCTACTTGAGGAGGTGACAGAGCAGCTAGAAGATTTGCAGATATCCTTCGTGGATAGAGATGGGGTAGCCTTCCTTCAGTCTCTCACAGTCACACCTCCACTACTACAGCGGGTCAGAGAGGCACATCGTGGGGATGCTGACTGTGAGACGCGGCATGTGCAGATATCCTCAGGATAGGAACCTGATGGTTTCTCCTTTGGAGCAGAGCACGACGTCCTTTTCATAGGACGTAACTTGGTACCAGTTGCTTTACGGGAGTAGGTTCTGAGAGAGTTTCACACTTCTCCTTTTGCGTTACATCCTGGAGTGGCGAAGATGTACCAGGATCTCAAACGACAGCACTGGTGGCCGGGCATGAAGAAGGATGTGGCGGAGTTCGTTTCTCGATGCCTCACCTGCCAGCAGGTGAAGGCAGAGCACCAAGTACCAGCAGGATTGGTACAGCCTTTGGAGGTCCCGGAATGGAAGTGGGATGGCATATCTATGGACTTCGTGACTGGACTTCCACGCACTTCCAGAGGTCACGACTCCATTTGGGTGATTATCGACCGACTCCCCAAGTCGGCTCACTTCTTACCCATCAGAGAGCAGAGCTCAGTGGAGATATTGGGATAACTTTGCATTCAGGATATTGTGCGGATTCAGGGTGTGTCATCATCTATCGTCTCCAATCGAGATGATCTATTTACTTCCCGGCTTTGGAAGGAGTTGCAGGAGGCGTTCGGGACACAGCTACGTCTGAGCACAGCCTTTCACCCTCAGATGGATGGTCAGACAGAGAGGACCATTCAGACTCTCGAGGACATGCTTCACGCATGTGTCCTCAACTTTGGTTGTAGCTGGGAGGACCACCTACCCTTGGTGGAGTTCGCGTACAACAACAGCTACCACTCCACCATCGGGATGGCACCATACGAGTCGTTTTACGTCCAACCTTGTAGATCTCTTTTGTGCTAGACAGACCCTGGGGAGTTTGCACTTGTGGGACCGGAGATGGTCCAGGCCACGACAGAGAAGGTCCAGGTCATCCAGGAGCAGATGAGGATAGCTCAGAGCCGGCAGAAGTCATATGCTGAAAGGAGGCGGAGGCCACTAGAGTTTGAGGATGGCGACCACGTCTTCTTGCGTGTTTCACCTCGACGTGGATTACGAAGATTTGGCCGGGGTGGCAAGTTGTCTCCATGCTTCATCGGACCATTCCAGGTCCTCAGCAGGATTGGCGAGGTGGGTTATCGCATGGCTCTACCACATCAGTTGCACCGGGTGCACGACGTCTTCCACGTATCCCAGCTGAGGAGATACGTGCACGACCCGACGCATATCATAGACCATGGGGAGATGGATATTGATGATGGGGCGAATTTTGCGGAGGTCCCGGTGGATATCGAGGATCGAAAGGAGCAGGTCCTACGTGGATGGTCAATTCCTCTAGTGCGCATCAGATGTCAGCACGGGTATCTCCAGGAGAGCACTTGGGAGCGGGAGGCTCAGATGCGTGCTCAGTACCCACATTTGTTTCCCTACTCTTCGATGTATCTTTACGGGGACGTAAAGCCCTGAGGTGGGAGTAATGTAAAGACCCATAAAATTCAAGTAAAATTTTTTCGTAATTTTTTTTGGGATTTGACAAGAAGGAAATTTCTGACGGCACTTGATTCTGAGGCCCGGTGTGCCCAGAATTTCTATCCGAAGTTTAGCTTGGGTACGTTCAGTGAACGAACGAGCAGAAATTCCTATATTTTGAACCGGTGCTCGGAATTGAATTCCGAAGGCACTGAAGGAACCACAGTGCTGGTAATTGCTTAGGAACACCAATTCAGGGGTTGCGTTTTCATGAGAGAAGATGACAAAAATTGTGGAATTTTAATTTATAATTAAACTACATTTTTTATTTTCTTTAATTTGTTTAAGGCTTTGGGTGGAAGTTGGGTAACTACCCAACTTCCCAAGGGAGGTTATGAGGGTGGTGGGGCCCACACAAACCCCACCCCTTCATATTCTTCAACCCCCCTCAACTCACCATTAATTTTTGACAACTTATGTTATTAATTAAGTGAGTTAAGTGTGGATGTTTGAATTTCAAAAGCTTTGTTGAGTTAATAAAATAAGGGAGGTGCTTATTTTATTTGGGGACTTGTTATTTGAGAGGTTTGGGGAGAAAAGATAAGGGAAGATATAAGTTCTTCATCTTCTTCGTTGAAGAACACGAAGAACGCGAAGAACGCATCGAACGTTGTCGAAGAACGCCGAGTCCTCGGAGACCGACTACGCGACGCCGTATACCACGACGGTTCTTCCGCGACGTCTTCTTCTGCGATGTCTCCTTCCGCAACAACTCCTTCCACGACGTCTTTTTCCGCGACGAATCCTCATTCGACGAACCTCCGTTCAAGCTACACTCGAGGTAGGGGTTTATTTATTTATTTTTTCGTGAATACTACCTTGTCGTTCTTCGTGAAAATACGACCAATTGCTATCAATTAACGATAGGGGGCCAGACCGCACAAACACGGTCGGCCCTCCTCCCTTATCTATGTTATTGTTTCTAATGTGGTCGGAATGGGAATGGCGAGGTGTTATCGCACCGCGCGGGATCGTGTGGCAAGTAATGCGCGGCGCCGTCGCGCCACGCCGTGAAATTGAACCAAGTCGCGGCGTCGTCGTGCCGCGCCGTAGAACCGCAAAAACACCGCAACCAAAGAGGGTCTGTGGTGGAGGGGTGCGACGCCGTTGCACTGCACCGGACGAATGAAGGTCGCGGCCGATACCGGGTCGTGGCGGAACATGGGAACCGGTGGCCGGAAGCGGGCCGCCGGTGCCAGAGCAGGGAGGGGACCGGCCGTCGCCGGTCCTGTGGTGGCAGAAACCGGCCGGCCGGGGCGGGCCGGTCCGACAAGAGGAAGCCGGGGGTTCAAACCCCCGGCCGGCCAGCACAACGGCCCCCCTTAATGTGGGCCGCGGTTACAAACCAGGGGGGCAGGTGCCCCCCCCCCTCTCAACGGCTCGGCCGTTTGGCCGAGCGCCTGGCCAGCGCACCGCGCGCCAGGCCGGGCCGCGCCGCGCCCAAGCGGGCCGGACCCAGACCCGGTTTGGGTCGACCCGGTTCGGGCCAACCCTGGGGGGTATCGGGCCGGGTCGAACTGGGCCTGAACCCCTTAATACCGAATCTTTTCCAGTAGGACGCCCATAACTTGTGCTACGGGCCTCTGATCGACGCACCGTCAGTTGCGAAGGGATCCTTGGATCGAGAAGGTCGTTTCGGTATATCGTGCTCAAGGTTTCGGAATACTTTGGGTTCTTTCGGGTTGGTTCGTACACGAAACCAATCGGGCCCTCGGAGCGGAAACGCTCATATCTTAAGCTCCGGACGTCCAATTGACATGCCGTCAACTTTTTTGGATTCCTCTTAGTGAGACGGATCTTTTGGCTTACTCCACCTGAGGTTTGGACATAGGTGGAGTATGGTCGGGTTGGTTTTGACTTAAAAACCAACTGGGCCCCTGGGATGAAAAGGCCAATAAATTTCAGACCGGGCGTCCAATTGACGTGCCGTCTGCGACGCTGAGTTCCTATTGGCGATAGAGAACTTTTGGATACATCAATTCCGGACTTTGTGTCAGTTGATGTATCAGCCTCTCGGCTCAGGGAGCAGATCCTCCCGAACGAGCTTGTTGTGTGCGGGAACCCTAGAGCTGGCTGTGTTTGCGACAGTGACGACGACGACGACTTTACAGAGATCCTCAGTGGATACGACGGCGACGACTACAGCACTCAACGATCCTACGTGGATCAGTGCTATCGATCTTGTGTGGGTCCAATCCTATGTGGGTCAGCGCTCAGCGGTTCTGTGTGAGCCAGCGCCTACAAATCCTGTGTGGGTCTGATCCTGTGTGGGTCTTTGCGGGGGTTAGTTACCTATCGATCCTTTGTGGGTCAGATCCTATGTGGGTCATTGCGGGGGTTAGTACCTATCGATCTTTTGTTGGTCCGACGGCTTAGATGAATCAGTGGTTATATCTGATCATCTCTATCGTCATATGAAGAAGTATACCTGTGTGAGCTGAATCCTGTTTTGCTTTCCTATGTGGATTGTGTTGATCTATCCTGTGTGGATTTACGTTTTGCTTTCCTGTGTGGACTGGGTTGTACTTGGGCTCGGATGTTGGAGCCGAACGAGAATTGATGACTTAGGTATATGTATGGGCATATACCTAAGCAGTGTCAGATGTTACTTCGTGATTGTATCCTTCCTTTGTGGATTATCCTTTGTGGATTCTGGGAGACCTTTGGGGGTCTTGGGGTACCTACTGAGTAGCTTATACTCACCCCTGCACGAGCTATGCCCACACTACGTTGTGTTGGTTGCAGATGACGGACAACGCTGATCGAGGTTGAGGCTTGCGGAGCAGGACGGTACCTGGAGGTGGACCACTGGGCGGGACGTACTCAGAGCGGTCGGCTGGACCTGAGGAGCAGAGGAGGCTATCTGTACTCACCCTTCAGGTGGGATTTCCAGTGGACAGCTCAGCGTTGCGGCTTTACTTTTCAGTTTCTTTTTTCCCTTTCCAGTTGTACTTTACTTTCAGTTTGGGTTTGTATACTGGCCCACTTACTTTTCCGCACATACTGTTGTACCAGCTTTAACTTAGTGTTTACTACTACTGTTTGCTTGCTCTGTGGTGTTTGTTTACTTTACAAAGGCAATGCCTTCCCTTTTTATCGGGAATTTGCGCCTTGGTGCTAGACGCCAGCCCCTGGCCTATGGAAGGCGGGCTTGGGGTAGTCACGGCACGGGCCCCGAGGACGGGTCGTGACACAAGGGTCACTACATTATTCATCTATGAAACTAATTAAAATTAAAAACATTATAATTATATAAAAAATATAAAATAGAAAAGATAAAATGGGAAAATATGCATTGCCGCAATCTTATAGGTTCTTGACCCCCAAAAACCAACACTATAAAAATGAAGAAAAATATTATCAAACCAATCAACAGCTTATACAATGAAAATATATAACATTAGGATTAGTTTTAGTGAATATTTAGTGAAATAATTAACTTGTATATGTAGAAGGAAATGTGGCCATGGGAATATTAACCTTGTCATTGGAATATTAACCTCACTGTTTAGAATAGTAAGCTCACCGTTGAAATAGTAATTTTACATAAAAATAATAAATTGTGATATAAATAATATTTATCATGATTAATTTATGTAAATATAAATATGATAATTCCAAAAAACGAAATATCATGATTAAAAATTCAAATAAAATATAAGCACATTTTTAATAAAGTGTATTTTAATGTATTTTGAAAAAAATCATGTTTTTTATTTTAAAAGTTAAAATTATATACGTTAGAAATTTATTTTGATAAAATTAAAATCATTTATAAATCCTCACATAAAATGTTTCTAAGGGTGATTTTTTATTCATTTTATGAAATACTTCACTTTTCATTTGAATAGTAAAAATACAGTTTCTTACATAACTAGTGTATCTTAAATTATATCATTCATGAAGTAATAATGAATTAATCATTTATGGAACTTGAGGTTCGTCCATGATATATTCAATTTCATAAATGAGTCATTAAAATAATGTAAAATTTAATTCCAAACCGAAAAACCATTTTCCAAATCCTAAAGTCAAAAGTGATCCCTTAAAATAACAATTTCCCATTCTTTCCACTTTCCTTTTTAAAAAACATAATAATTATAATTATAAAGACTTTTAAAGTCCTAAAACCCATTAAATTATATTTATATATTATTTATATTATTATAAATTCACTATTAATAGTTTTAAAAATGATATATTATTTTATTTATTATTTTATTCTAAAAATACCCCTTCCTCAAGTATAAATTACCCCACACCCTCCCCTTGGAAAACCACTCATCCCCCACTTTACAAAGTCTAACCTCTACCAAAATCTTTCCTATAAATCCTAATAAAATCCTTTGATTTTTTTTAATCAATCCAACTTCAAACATCAAGATAGTTTTTAGTTTCCTACAAGCGAAGCAACACTGAAGATTGTGGAAGTATCGATTAACACTTCTCTCTTTTTATTATTCTATTTCTTTATTTGTCACCCCTTTCAAAACCAAATGTTATAAGATTAATTAGGCAGTATGTTGAAATATATTAATGATTTTAACTTACTGTAGGTATCATATTTAATATATAAATAAATAAATCAATCAATATATATATATATATATGTTTTAAAATCCACTTTCCCACTCTTCCGACAATGTCTTATCAGAGGTCAGTTAACCACCTACAGAGAGATTTCCAATTAAATTCTTATAAACAGATTCATGGATGGATAGTATGAATTATTTATAATATCTAAATATGTATTTAGATTTATTCTATACTTATGGTGTTAATTATAATTATGTATAAATGAATTCGAATTAACATAGCGAAATCGAAAGGAAACAATAAAATTTAATGAAAACATGATATCAAAATTATTCACGTTTAACAAAGAGTTTAATAAAATAGAATCCAATAATTATGATGGATAAATAGTGGAAAAAATGAACATAATTCATATCTATAACTATGTTTTAATAATCCTATGTTTATTATTGAGGACATGGAAATCGAACAAAATAAAGTGGGATTTAATGTAAGGGTATTCTCGAACCAAATTCATTTATTTGGGTTATCCTCTCTTCTATAGTATGAATTTTCATAATATGTTTTTAAAATTACCTTTCACTTTTTATTTTTGGATATACAGATTTTTACCATGTCTAATTTTTTTCTAAGAAAACCCTTTTCTCCCTGTTACTTCAATTTTAAAAACACAGTATTTTACTCCTCTTGAAATGTGTCTTGTCCATTCAAGAATAATGAGGTTTTATGTCCTTGTGTGAGTTCCCTTATTCATTCATTAACCAGATAGTTTATTAATGAAATTATTATTTAATAAATTCTTTTGAAACTCAATGTCGTCCTTCAGTTTCATGAACATGATGCAATATTGTTTCACAAAGATGATGATATGATTATTCACATATGTTATCCATGAATATGATTCTATCTTTGTTCACAAAAATCTGGTGTATTTTACCACTATGACTTGATGTTTCATTTTTATGCATTTCCATATTCCATGCCTTTATCTAATGTTTCCCTCATGATCATGGTGATTATCATATGCTTATTGTGTGGTGATGATGATTGTTCTCACCCATGTTATATTGATTCACGTCCTTTAATTATCTTATTACTGAGATTTTAACAGACCTATTTCATTGATGTATATCGTCAAGTGATTACTTGTGCTAATAATAATGTGAGTGATATTTAGAGGATTGAAGAAAAGAAATTAAATCTTGTTAAGTTTTATTTTTTAAAAGTAATTTTGAGCCAAATTTACCCAAGATACTAAACTTATGGATCTTGTGTTGCATCTCTTTTATGTTTTTTAACTTAAAAAAGATTTAATATAAATGCAATAAAAATTGGGGTCAATATAGTTGGTATAAGAGTGTGGTTTAATTAATTTTTGAATTTGGATTGGTAACCTTTAGTGATAAACCTTTTCATAAATCTAAGATATGTAGATATCTATTGAAAATTTTTATATAAATTACAAAATAGGGATCTTATAAGATATTCAGTTAGTGTTAATTTCAAAAAATAATAAATTATTTACCCATTATTTTTTGACTTATGATAAAACATTTAATATTCTTAGAAATAGTTGAAACCAAGAGAAACCAGGCCAAAAACGCATGTGAGAGATGACACAATGATTTCTTGAATGACACTCCCAATGCAATGGGAGGTGAATCTCAAAAAATCATAGTGATTCTTACCCAGTAGTCTTATGATATGAATAATAACCTTAACTATGTGGAACATCCTCCTTCACTCAATAAGTATCAAATAAACATTGAGTCTCTTATGTGGAAATGAACACCAATGTTTTTTCTATCTTCTAAACCACATGTCGTAGAATAATGGGTTAACTCATTGGATAATATTATTTATATGCTCAACTATTTAGAGAAGGATAAGGTGACTATAGTCATCTATTATTTATATGAAGATTCTAATAAATGGTTGGTATTGATAAATAACACAATGATTGGGTATGAAACAGAAGAGATGGAGTTGGAAGACATTACTAAAATATTTCTTAATAAGTACATCTCTCTAACTCTTCAAAAAAAATATGGATAGAGGTTTAATAGATCTGAATAAAAAATACGGTGTATCTTTCATGGCATTAAAAGAAAACATCACAAGGATTTTAAGATATTTTTCAGGTTTTGTTAAATATAATGATAGAAAAATATGTTGATTCTTCAATGGGTTGAAACCAAAATTTTGAAATGCTCTAGATATTCAATAATTTGGGTCTATGTAGAAGTGGTTTGATGTGTTCTTAAAGTAAATATAGCGTTTGGATAATTGTCCCATGTCTATGAAGATAAGAAATTAAAGTTGGAGTTTCAAGCTAGAGGATATAATGATAAAGGTGTAAAGACGGCTCAACCACCCACATATAAAAAATATAGGAATAAGAATCATGGGAACAATCTAAAGGGATAAGGAAATTCTTGAAGTGTGGGAGTGGAGGCCAAAAAACTCATGAATGTATAAGGGACATTAAGAATCCATATAGTATAATAGAGGAAAGGAAAGAACCACCCATGATTCAATGCTTCAACTGTTGAGAGAAAGGTCACTATGAAAGCTAGTGCACTAAAACATGGGTCCCTGAGGGTAATTAGGATCAAAAACCACCAAAGACAAATGAGAAAGGGTAATATTATTTCATCCCTAATACATAAGTGGAGCATTAAAATGAATTCATACAAGGTATATTTCCTATTAAATCAAAAATGGAAAATGTTTTTTATTCTAGTTCTATACATTCCTTTATAACTCTAAAGGCTTTTAGAACTATTGAATCAAATAACCAATACCTTTATGTAGAGATATTTTTAAAAAACACCATGGTGAAATAAATGAAACCCAAGTGTTGAACTCTTCTCCTATTATCCTATATAGAAATATTCTTCTAGTGAATATAATAATCCTTCCCTTGGTGGAATTTGATACTATAATGGTAAGGTATTGGATCTTGTTATATATAGTACACATTTACTATTGGGGAAAATAAATATCTTTTTATATTTTTAGTTATCCCATACTCCTTTACAAATGGAAAGAAGATCATGAATCTCCATTGGAAAATCCCTCAATGGTGTAGGTGATGATACCCTCTGAAGAAAAATACTTTTCCCAACTTGTTGAGTTGAAGTAATGAACTATCCTTGAGTAAATTCCCATTGTGATGGAATATAGTGATGTATTTCATGAAGAGTTACCTAGAATTACCCTTTATCATGTGGTAGAGTTCTCAATAAAACATTTATACGGTGGGACTTCTATCTCTACATGCCCCTATAGGATAGCCCCGATTGAATTGGAGGAGTTAAAGAATTATCTAAAAGTGAATTTGAAAGAATGGTTTATACACCCTAGTGCATCAAATTGGGGTCCACCAGTTCCCTTGGACAAGAAAAAAGATGGATCAATGCGGATGTGTATTAATTATCAGGAGCTTGATAAGATTACCATAAAGAAAATTTATCCTATAATAAGGATTGATGACTTGTCTGATCGACTTAGGGGAGCACAATTTTTCTTAATGATGGATATTTATTTTGGATATCATCAATTTAAGATGAAGAAGGAAGATATTCAAAAGACATCCTTCCATACAAGGTATCAACACTGTGAGTTCATATTAATTCTCTTAAAAATTTCAAATGCCGCTATAATATTCATGGATTTCATTAATAGAGTATTTATATACTATATTAACAAATTTGTTCTAGTCTTTATCGATGAGATTATCATCCAATACAAGAGTAATGAGTAACATGAAGAGCATATAAGTATTTTTATTGTGACATTAAGGAAGGAGAAAATATACACTAATTTCTTAAAGTGTGTATTTTGGATGTTGTAGGCAACTTTCTTAGGAGAAATGATCACAAGTGAGGGAATTTAAATATACCATTCAAAAAAAGGCAATTGAGTAATGGACCAGACCCACTAGTGTCATGAAAATCCATAGATTTCTTGGATTAACTAGGTACTAATAATGTTTAGTGAGGAATTTATCATGAAGGTCTATCTTGATAATAAAGTTAACACAGAAATGGGTAAAGTATTTCTAGATGAAAGATTGTGAGGAATGCTTTAAGAATCTCAAGAATAGGTTAATCAATGTGTCTATAATCACAAAACCAATAGGTGGAAAAGGTTTTATGATATATAGTTATGCTTCAAATAATGTCTTGTGTTTCATACTCATGAAGAACGATATATTTATATCCTAGACTTTATGAAAATTGAGGATCCATGAGCAAAACTACTTGACATATGATCAAGAGTTTGCAGATGTGATCTTCTCCTTGAATATTTAGAGGCACCACCTCTATGGTGAAGAGTGTGATATGTATATTTATCACAATATTTTAAAGTATATATTAACACATTAAGAGCACAACATGTATCAAAAAATATGTTAAGATCTAATCAAATACAATGATTACTCTCTTCACTACAATCCTAGAAAGGAAAATAAGGTAGTTAATACTCTTACCAGAAAACAAACCTGCTACTCTATCTATGACATGAATTGAGAAAGACCCTATATTCATGTATATACAAAGGATGTATTAGGAAATCATAACAGCCTGGAATAAATCCTACCTTGGCCAAATTATTTTCCAACCATCTATATAAAAGAAGATCAATGAGGTATAAAGGGTTGATCTGGAGTTACAAAACATAGTGGAAGCTGTAATGGAAGGGAAGAAACATTACTTCCTAATCAATGATGATGGTGTCATTCAATTTGGAACTAGAGTTTATATAACTACATCACTAGAGATAAAGATTGAGATATTGGAAAATACACATAACTCATATTTATCTGTCCATCCTGAAAGCACCATGATGTGTTGTGGTCTTCAAGATATCTTTTGGTGGGACAACATTAATAAGGAGATCATTGAAGAAAACTCAATGTGCTTTGTATTTCAGCAAGTTAAAGCAGAGTGATAGAAGTACCAGGGGATGATGAAACTATTTCCCATACCCATATGGAAATAGAACAATATCACCATGGGATTTGTTAGTGGTATCATTAATACATCTAAGAGAAATAATGTGATATGGGTTGTGGTAGATCGAATAAAAAATACTACCAAATTTATCAAACTTCATGAAGAATTCTCATTGTAAAAACATCCTAATATATATTTAAAGTATATGGTGAGGCATCATGGGGTTCCACATTTTATCATTTCTAATCATGATCCAAGGTTCACATCTAAATTCTAAAAAAGGATTCAACATGATTTGAATACTGAATTGAATTTTAGTATTGCCTATCACCCCTAATATTATGGAAAATATAAAATAAATATTAAGATTCTTGAGGACCTTCTAAGAGCTCGGTCAATGGAATTTAAAGAAGGATGGGATCAACATATCTCAATAGTCAAGTTCTCATACAAAAAAATCTTCCACTCATGTATTCAAATGGATCCATATGAATCCCTTTATTGGAATCGATGTAGAACTCTTACATGTTGGGATGATATTGGGTATCAAAAGATACTTGGACCTGATCTTGTGTTAGATATGACAAAGATTGTTCAATGCATCCAATTGAATATAAAAGCTGCTCAAATTCAGTAAAGGACCAATGCTGAAAACCATGATAGGGAATTCGAGTTTGATGTGGGAAAAATATTTCCTTCGGATATCACCATGGAAGAGAGCCATGTAGTTTAGGAAGAAAGGGTATCTTATCCCTAGGTAAATTGACCCCTTTTTATCCTTGATCATATAGGATCATTGGCCTATCAGCTTTCACTTCCACAAAATATGGCATAAGTTCATGATGTATTCAATTTATCACTCCTGAGGAAGTACATACTTGATCCCATAGATGTAATAAATCCAGAGGTGGTACAACTAGAGAGTGACCTCTATTATGAGGATCAGTCAATGAAGCTCTGGGACCGTAGAGACATGTTCTATGAAACAAGACAACTCACCTTGTCAAAGTGTTGTGGAGGAACTAAAATTAATAGAGGTGATGTGGGAACCAGAGGAAACAATGAAACATAAGTGCCCTCATATTTTCTGAATCGAGAATATGAGTTAAAATTTCAGGGATGAAATTTATAAATGGGGAAGAATGTAACGACCAAGTGCTTATTAGTAATATTTGTTTCTTGAATAGATTTGTGTTGTATTATATTATATAATGTAATACACATAAAATAATAGAGAAACCAACAAAAAAACTACCACATTATCAAATATCATTACATTAGTCATCAATGAAACCAATTAAAATTCCAAAAATTATAATTGGGAAAATATATAAAATATAAAAAGAAGAAATGTGGAAATATAGATCTCCCCAATCTTCTAGGATCATCATCCCCACGACCAACACTATAGAAATGAAGAAAAATATTAATAAACTAATAAAGATCTTAGAAAATGAAAATATATAACCTTGGTAGTAATTTTAGTGAATATTGAATGGAATATTTAATTGGTGTATGTAAGAGGTAATGTTACCATTGAAATAGTAATATGATAGTTGGAATAGTACCTTTTGGGAATTATAGGATGATCATTAGGAATAACAAACTAACTATTGGAATAGTAATTTACCTCAAAAAAATTAATTTTCAAACAAATAATAATTATATGGATTGATTTAATTAAATATAAATATTATAATTGTAAAAAAATCATGATCGAAAATTCAAAAAAAATATATGAACATTTTTAATAAACTATATTTTGAAGTAATTCCAAAAATCATAATTTTTATATTAAAAATTAAATTTATCTATTTAAGAAATTTATTTGGAAAAAATTAATATTTTTTTGAAACCAAATAGTAAACATTTCCCAAGGGTTAGTTTTCAGTAATTTTTTGAAATACTTCAATTTTTAGCTGAATAGTAAAAATACAGCCTTTCATATAACTGGTGTATCTTAAATTACATCATTCATGATGTAATAATGTTATAATACCTTATAAAATATGACTTTAGTCCAGGATATATTTAATTTCATAAATTATTCATTAAAATAAAATAAACTTAAGTTTCAAAAGTAAAAATCATTTTCCAAAACCTAAAGTCAAAAGTGATCCCTTAAAATAACAATTTTTCTTTTTTTTTTACAAATTACTTGTTAATAAACTAATGAATTTAAATTATAAAGAGGTTTAAAGTCTTAAAAATCATTATATTATATTTATATATGATTTATATTAACAAATATTCTTTATTTCAAGTTTTCTTATGATATATTATTTTATTTAATATTATATTCTTAAAATACCCCGCTCCTCCTGTATAAATAACCCTACCACATCCCCATGGAAACGAACTCATACCTCGCTTTCTAGAGGATAAAATCCTCCAAAATACATACTATAAATTCCCATATAATACTTAGGGTCTTTCTGGATTAATCCAGCTCCAAACATCATGGTAATTTTTAGTGTCTTACAAGAGAAGTTATACCGAAGATTAAGTAAGTTTCGATTAACTCTTCACTTTTTTCATCTTCTCCTTATCTTATTTTTTACAACACCATTAAAACCCATATATAATTCATTAGAATTTAATTTAACATTATATTAATGATTTTATCCAACTATAAGTATAATTTTTAATATATATATATATATATATATCAAAATTCTCATTGCTGATCTTTTGACGATGTACCGTCAATGGTTTCTTAACCACCTATGGAGAAATTTACTTGTTAATTATTATAATGATCTTAATGGATGAAAATTATGAATTATATATAATATATAAATATATAATTACATGTATTATAAACTTATGGAGTTAATTACACTTATATAGAAATGACCTTGAATAAAAATAGTGAAATCAAAACAAAACGGGAAAATTTAATGAAAACATGAAATCAAAAAAATTCATGTATAAGAAATTGTGTTATAAAATAGAATATAGTAATTATAATGGATAAATAGTGAAACTAAATAACATAATTCACTTATAGAAATATGTTTTAAAAATCATATGTTTACCATTCAGGAGGCGTAAAAGAGACTAAATAAAGAGGGATTTATGGTAAGAGTATTCTCGAACCCAATTAAATTCTTGGAGTTATCCTCTATTCAATAGTATTAATTTTAATATTATGTCTATCAAATATCCTTTCCATTTTATTTGGGGTCTATACATGTTCCTACCATGTCAAAATATTTTCTAAGAAAATCCTTTTTACAAAGTGACTTCAATTTCCAAAACTTCGTATATTACTCATCTTGAAATACTTATTATCCAGCGAAGAATAGTGATATTTTATGTAAAAGTATGATTTATCTTGTTAATTTGGGAACCAAAATATTTATTAATGAATTTATTCTTTAATAATTAATTATGAAACCCATTCACTTCCTTGGGTTTATTTCATAATTAGGATTGTTATACATTCTCTTTGGCATGCATGTTTTTGAGAATTTATGATTCGATGGGTGGGACCAAAATTATATATCCCTATAATGAATTGGCTAATTTTATGAATCTCATGATATATTGTGTTTTGTGCAATAACATGATTCTATATTTTTCATAAAGATGATTTTCTGATTATGCAAATATATTATGCATGAACATGATTATAGCTTTTTTCACAACTATGTTTGGTATTGGAAAACTATGACATGATGTTTCATTTTTATGCATTTCCACATTTCGTGCCTTTACTAAATGTTTCAATCATTATTATGATGTTGATCCTAGGATTTGGATAATTATTCTCACCCTTGTTATAATGATTCAAGTCCTTTAATAGTCCTCTTATTAGGATTTTATCTCACCCCTTTCATTGATGTGTATCCTCGGGTGATTACTTGTATGAAGGATAATGTGAGGGCCACTAAGAGGACAGGGAAGAAGGAATTAAATCATTTTTTATTTTTATTATATAAAATTTATGTTTGAGCCTAATTTACCAAATATACTAAACCTTTGGATCCTATATTTTATTACTTTTATATTTTTTATCTTAAAAATTATGTAATATTCATATAAGAAAAAAATCATTATATACAACTACTCATTTGGATATAGAATATTGTTAATATTTACTTCCTTATAGATTTTAGCTATGGTGATTATCTTGCATTGCTATTATACTATGAGTAATGGTTTATTATAATTCATCAATTGTGCTTATGGTTATCAGCACCTAACGGTATAGTCTCTCAACCTATCATATATTAAGACTCACCACTGGTTAGAAATGCATGGAATACAAGGAGGCATGCTTAAGGTATTTGGAGCCCTAGTCTGTTCAAAGAGGAGGTTAATTGAATCAAGGAAATTACAAAAGGTTAAAATAAAATAAAAAATAATCTAATCCAAAGGCCGTAAAAATAATTTTTTAATATTTAAATTGAATATTATTCTTTTTGTTGTTTTATCCCTTTGAAGGATATTATTTTTTCTAAAAACATATTAAAATACATATTTTTAGATGATACAGATTAGATAAAAAAATTACGTATGATACTTTTCATTTATATAGAGAATGTGTGATTTCTTATCCCTATAAGAAATAGAATATTATTACTCTCTCTACTGAAGAATATGGATATGTAGTTGATGTAAGATATTAAAAATAGTTTTTTAATGAAGAATACACTTCCTGATTTTTGTTTCACATAAACACACATACCAATTTATTATGGTAATGGTAATTACATATCACTATCTAAAAGTCCATCACACCACCCTATATCCAAACACATCAATATAGGTTATCAATTACTATGGGGTTATAAACAAAAAGGTTATATAACTCTTTTATTAATTGGATTGGATGATCATATCACTAAAATTTTCACAAAACCATTGAAATATTAGTGATTTGACTCTATTAAAAAGAATACGAGGATGGTCAAATAAAATAAATCATACTTAATTTTATAGTATTATCTAATATCTAACACTAAATCCCTGAGAAATATGTCGCACAAATTCTTGTTGGAAAAACATTCTATATTTATTATCCTATATAAATAAAAACATAACTATCATTTATTGATGAAAAGAGTGAATAAAGGATAATATTTGAAAATGGAATGATATTAAACAATAGTAAATCTATTGAAATTTTAAAAAATATTTCTAAACATTATAGGTAAACATAGGTATATCAATTTATTTAAATTTTATAATTTTGTTATATTTTTTTATTATATGTCACATATTGTTTTTAGATTATTATCTTGATCTTATCTATGTAAAATCACCATATTTTCTCTCAAGATAGAAACTAATGCCCTTTGATTATAAGAAATGTTTTAATTTTGAAATTATTAAGTATCTACGTTGTCAGATATTTGTTTTAAATAGGGTATTTAATTTCAGTTATTCATATATTTTGGAATCAAAAATTTCGTGGGATTCCACATTTTAGTAAATAGTGGTCTCCCACTCCTTTTCTCTTCTCACACAATCAAATCTACTTGTTTACTCTCTATTACTTATTCTAATCCTTATTCTTCACTTTCTTCCTCTCTAACCTAATGTAATTATAGGAAAACTCTAAAAATATGGAAATAGGAGTTATATACGGTTAATTGGTTATCATATATGGCAATGAAGCATTCCCCTATACTCTAAAGATATTTATGAGCATTAAAAAGGTGTATAATCTCACCTTTACTAATGAAACCCCTATAACTTATCAACCAAAACTGGTTTCGTTGTTATATTATATTTTTATGTTTTATCCAATCAATCAAACAATATATGTGACCTTCATCATAAAATAAAAATGTTTCAATATTTTAGTCCACAAATTCGCTAACCATTTTCAATTTCCTCTTCATGGTAAGTGTTGGTTATCTCTAATAAACTTCCATCTAAATATGGATAATTTAAAAATAATGAACTGATGAAATTTATTTATTTTATATTACTTATTTTGTCACAGTGAGAGCTTAAAATCCCAAATTTAAACTAGTATAAAAATTGGTATATATGATTTTTGTTCCTCGGTAATAGGATATCAACACTATTAATATAAAGGATATCTATATTCATGACTCCACCATCAACACATGATATTTCAATGTTCATAACTTTTAGGTTCAATTATATTCAAACCATATCCACCTAGAAGAAAAGGGTAATGGTTCTTCCCTATGGGAAAATAATTTATCTGGTTCATTTATTCTCTATTACAAGAATCTAATGACGGAGAAGGTAGCACCCTTGAAAATTCTTTTCCTAGACCTACCCTTCCTAAATAAAACATTCTAGAACCTTTCCTTATTCAATATTCTCTTCTTGAACCTACTCCAAGCCACACCACCAATACCATTTCAACCCTCTCATAACTTTGTAACATTATCCTTCCATCGCATCTACCATACTCCCCTTATCTTCCAAAAAAATTTAAACCTCCCAACTATATATCTTATTCCATTAATTAACCTTTTATAAAATTGAACATACCCACCATTTTAGTATATTTATTTCCTTTTCTTTCTGATCCTTTCCGTGCCTATCCATCTATTATAAAAACAACCCCACCACTCCTTCCACCTTTCCTTAAGAACTACATTCCATTAAACATTCCCTTCCCCTATACTCGCGTCTGATTTCCAAACCTCATCCATATAATCTCTTCCTCTAATCACTAAATACATTATATTTATATTTAAGGTTACTTCTTCTATTCCACACCTTGTCTAATGCTCAATTTCTAAACCAATGTCCTTTATCCAAGAACCCACTTCAACCTCATAACTTTAATCTTTCTAGTTAGAAAATACTAGAACAAAACAAATAACACCCATATTCAAAATATTCCCATGAACCCATATAAAACATCAAATAATCCTCCCATCATACCCAATACTCACCTTCCCAAAGCACTTGTCCAATAGATACCCTTTAACCATGATTTTTCAAAAAAAAAACACACCCACCCATAGTGACTTTTTTAAACTACTTTGTTATCTAAAATAATTATAAAAGGTATATAATATTATTAAATGAAACTATTTCCAAAGTAGATACTATTTTGAACATCATCACCACACATTAAATCAACTAATCGTCCTCTTCAGGAGTTCCTCCTTTAAAACACCCAATGCCTAAAGCCCTATGTTTGAATGTTTATAATAATAAAAGAGAATGTTTCCCTTCACTTGGAATGGAAAAAACTCTATGGTGAGAACATGGAAAACAAGGTTTCTCTCATGTATCTTTTTAAATTTCATGATGTTGATCAAAAATATTTTTACCTTCTCCATTGAAAACATTATTGTGTTCAGTCATGGATATATTAATTTTTTCATTCATTCATTTTCCTTGGGCACTTCTTTTGAAATATAATTAAATTTATTATATCTATTTTAAATTCATAGTTAATCAACTTAAAATGATTCAGTTTCTACATTATAATAAAAACAGGGTAAAAATAAATTAAATTATTGAGGAAATTATGAAACTGATGAATCAGATGAACAAACAAATAACCAATACATCAATAATTAGAAAAAGCCTGATAGAGGTGATCTACACACCAAAAATCATCTCTACCATGTTATAAATTAAAAAAATAATTTAATATAACATAATATATTTTATTTTATAATATATTTATATGCTATCACACTAATAAGAAAAGTCTACATGAAATACAAAAAATTGAAAAATTAATAGTAAATTAAAAAAATGAAAGTTGATTCTAAGACTTTTGTTGCTTGGATGAGGAATTTATGTCATTATAAAATTTAAAACCAAAAAAAATCATATAACCTTAGTATTTTAGTGGCAATTAAAGGACTAATAAGATTAGTCTTTTGTAAGAATAAATTTATTAATTTAGTATTCGCCAATTTTATACTTCTTGAGAATTTTTTTTAGAGCTTGTTCATAAGACACTATTTCTTTCTCCAGATATATCATCCTTCAAAGTACAATTTATTCTCATCGTGATTGTCTTAGACTCTTGTTCTTATAATAATTACATATTCAAAATTTTAGTTTGTGACTTAAACAAATAATGATTTTTTACTAAAGACTAATTATCAAAGTGTGAACTTCTTGTACTCAGTGATAGTTTATCGTATCATAGTATAAGATACCCTTGCCTCTTTAGGGTAAGAGAAAACATGTTTTAGGTGTAAAAAATTTGATATTCCTTACTAGTAAAGATATTATATATGGGGATTTCACATTCTCATCTAATTCATAAAATTCCATGTTATTTACATTTCATTATTCTATTTTTTTCACTTTTATCATTTTTCTTGTCTTATATTTTTTTTAATTTTGGCTATCTAATTATTCTAAATTTTATCATCTTAAATATTTTGACACATTTATTTTACTATTTGATTTAAATTTGTCACTACAAAATTTTTTTAAAACCTATTTTTTTCTTTCAGTGGATTTATTCTAATACTATTTTTCAATAGTCCAGATCTTCAAAATTCACAATACTAGGGTATAAATATAGATTAGTTGAATTTTATTATTTCAATTGGTTCATTGTTTCTCAATCATTGGACAAATTTTATGAACATTTTAAAATTGGTATAAACATATTTGTAAAAAAATAATTTTTTAAAAAACATTAAATGCAACTTTTATATGTTATAAATGAAGTTTAAATTGTGCATTTGATAATAAAATAAGGATCTTATGACTTTTCTATACATTTAAAATAATGGATAATATAGGGGTTGAAGGATAACAATCCTAAAATATTTTAAAGTATTCAAAGTCTAGTCATGATAGTTTATAGGTTTTGGAACACATTATCATTTTATAAACTCTAATGTAATAATGTATGTTTTGGTGTAAATTAAAACATTAAAAAATTTCAATATTGAATAATTTGAATATTTATATTTTTTACCTTTTTGATTTATTATGATTTATTTTATATATTTATTTTATTTATTTTTAGCAATGACTTTTAAACTCCAATGTTATATTAGTGGAAAATTTAGTATTTTGATGGTGGTTTAAACCCACCATGAATTGTTTTTTAAAAATTAAAAAAGTAACGTAATAATATTATAAATCGGTGGGAGATCATTTAAAAAATATTATTAAATAACCAAAAAAATTTCAAACACCACTAAAAATTTAGAAAAACCTAAACCAATTAAATTTTAAAACTACTATACATAACAATTTTATAAACCAACGTAAATTCATTTGGTGGTAGTTCAAAGAACCATTGAATATAAAAAACAATGTTAATATTTTATATTTTTATAGTAAAAGAATCAAAAAATTGGTTTCATATGTTTTTCAATCATCTTAATAATTTTTGTAGGGGATAGATCTTTTCAAAACATATTATAAGATAATCAAAAATAAATAATTTTTCTAACATATCATTTTATTTACATTGGTCTATATAAAAATGAAAAATACTCACCTTTCTATCAATCCATCTAGTCTTTCCAATTTCCTTGATAGGATCATGATAAATATATCTGCGAATAAGTCCAAAACCCACTTCTTTAGGGGTACCCATGTTCTATATAAATAACTCAATGCTTGGAATATTCACCATGGGTTTTTATAGCCTTTATTAGAGATAATGAGAGATATAAAGTAAGAGATCTTCAGTTTTATAAATTTTAAAATTCTATAATAAGAAATTAAGATGCAAAATAAATCACAATCTAAAAGAAACATTATATAAACATAAGATAACATTCCATGGAATTGAAATTCTTCTCAAACAATTAGATATGAAATTCAATGTTTTATATGTTACAAACGCTTGTAAGCTTCAACTTATAAATGTTTAAAATTTAAAAAAATAGACATTTAAACACTTCAAATTAGCATTTACTAATATTATATTGTACAAGATATGTTTTATTGGGAGATGGTGGTTGAGTCCCATGTAATTTATAACATATATAAGACCATACACTAGACCAAAATTTGGTGACATTTTTCATGAAATGGTTTATCCTAACACAACCCTGTGTAGATTATACCACCATTCCATGGTATTAGCTTTAGTATATACTTAAAATAGCCCCCTTCCACAAATTCTTCATAAACATAGTGTATTTTAACCTTATATGACATTGTATATAACAACATGAGAAACCAAATCCAAACCTTTATTTATATTTCTTCCACAAATCCTTTCATAAAATTTTTCATTCATTTTACCTAGGTTTTACATCATATGTTTTAAATATTAAAAAATATATCCATAATATTTTTTAGAAACCCCCAAAAACACTATTAGGGTATCTCAAGATGTTTTTATAAACATTTTGTAACAAAACATACCCTTCATTTACACAAACAAAAATTGAAACCATATGATAAATTTCATCTTTAATCCTAATTATAAATTTTCTTTCCCATAATTATTAGATTCCTCTATAAAATCATTAATGTTATCCAAGCTACAAAGGGATCTGTTATGATCTATATAAAACACATGTATATCCATATATGTCTCCTTAGGGTGTATCATATATAGTAATTCATAATCATATAATCCCTTTATCTATGACATTGAATTACTATAAAACAAATAGTATGTCAATCCAATATATCATAACCCTACATTCTCAGTTCTATTAGTATAGACTATACAAGAAGTTGAACACATGACATTTCATCCACTGAGATAACTGGGCATGCCACATTCCTATCATCCAAGTATATAACCACATCACAAATATAATATATAGGTATTTCCATACAAATCATTGGTTTATATCAATTGAGAAAACATATTTCACAATAATCATTATAATCGAAAACCCTATATTAGTTAAACCTCAATCATTGACGTGATCATCAACATACTCAACAACGCCTTATTTTCTCATCGTCATGACTAAAATTATAAATTTATTGATGTATGAATGTTTTCAAGTTAGTTGACTTTTAAACTTCAAGTATAAGGATTCAATATAGAACTTTTACCTCAGTATACCAAAGACATAGAATATAACACTCCATATAATATACATAGGGGGTCATCCAATATATAAAATTAATTGTGTTCCTTATGATAAAATTTAATATCTATATCAAAAACTAAATAAATTTTAATCTTAAAAATAAATTACAATATATAATACTCTATAATTAATATTGAATAGGGATAACTCAAAGTCATACATTGAGAGTTCAACTAGCATTTCACTTCATAAATTCAAATAGCAAATCTGAAATAAAGATAAATTGGAAGATACCTTTTTCTATAACATGATATATTTCATATATTTTTAAAATTATTTAATAATACTATATAAATCATACATAAGAACCAGTAAAATCATATATCATATGATAAACCATCCGAGTGACCATATTTCTGCTATAGTTTTAGGTTTTTTTAAACATATTAAATAACTATATAATTACAACTATATCCCTATATGACCAAATGATAAAATCATCCCACAAAACTTCATTAATATGTAATTCATATGAAGACTAATTATTTGAATAATAGTGAGATTATGATTTATAATCCCCATGTTCAACTCATTAAAGATAATATTAAAACTTATTTTCCTTCCAAATAAAACTTTTATGTTGTTAGTAACATTTGTTCCATTCTTATAAATATTTCTAATATCATCATCATCATGAACCATATCTACTTAGGATTCTCTGCCTCGTGCTACAAGTAGCAATGATCCTCCCACCTCGGTGGTGGAGTAGGAGAATCACCTTGAATCAAATGAATCAAGAGGCAAGTAGCAAGGTGATCTCTATGATTATTGTGAATCCTTGCCGTAGGTTTATGAACAACCCAATAAAATTGAGGAAGACCTCATAAAATCGAGTTCTAGGAATGGGAAATAACCAATGGTAGACATTTATTGCTTCATTACCCCAAATCCTAGAAAAACAAGGAAGCGTATAGACTATTCTCTTCTTGAAAGAAAAATTGTAACAAGATCTATGGAAACCACTAGAAAGGAGACTCCATCACTCCCAACTGTGGTTGTTCAATAGATTTCAATCTATGACTCAAATGACGAAAATGATGAATCAAAAAAAATCATGTATATATATATTCCTATTGCAATCAAGATGAAGTGGGAGATGCAACTTTTGACTGGATGGATGAACAAGACGCAATCAGTTTCAAGAAATATCAAGATGGAATCATTCCTGTAGATAAACACCTTGAAATTAGAAAACGTATGTTCATTAGGATGTTGGAAGAGCATTATGTGAAACCCTAATTTCGACTTCAAAGCTACACCTTGGTAGTGATGTGTTGTGTTCTTCCTGACATCTCTTATGGCGGTGATGTGTGATGTTTGAAAAGTTTAGTGATGCTCGGTTATTCACATTATGAGGACCGCGTTGAAGGATATTCTAAAATGAGAAATGAAGCTCTGATTTTCTTGAAAATGATTTAATGATCCAGTGATGATCATTCATGATAGAAGATAAAAATCATGGAAGCTGTCTTGGGTTTTATATCTGTCTATCTTGATCCAGGAAATTAAAACGCCATTTGGTGGCTACTACAAGGCGTTGGAATATGCTTATTATTGGGCATGGATCCTAGACATTGGAAAGTGTTGTCTAGTTGTAGTGATTTAAATGTACAAAATGGGTGAATAAAAAAGAAAGACATAATGCTGGTCTGGATCAACAATAGGCGGAATTTTCCTGACTTGTTGTTGACATGTCACATGGGCTAGAATTCTGGATTTCTAAATAGATTCTTCCCTTTTATAATTTATGCTTCACATTGTTCCTTCCTACAATGATTATTTGTACTTCCTATAAAAGTCTTACAACTTATAGACTTCAAAAGGATGAAATATGGACTTTCTTGAAGACTTACAGTTCCTCTATTTCTAATCGGTATGTGTTTTTTCTTCTTTCTGCATGTAACTGCAATCATTTTTTGCTGGTGTAGCATTATTACACCTCGACACTACCTTGTAAATCTTTATTTTTTTTATAAATTTTGCAGTGATATGGGTTAGGAAACCAGCCCATGTCTCACCTTTCAAAAAATAAATAAACCATTTCCACTCAAGCATTTGGTAACAAAATAAAATTTAACTCTTTATAATAATATTTTTTCTGACACACCATATTCTCTTTTAAAATAAAAGTTAATTCAAATTTCACTTAGTATGGTATAATAATTTATTTATTTATTTACCTTTTAAAAATATCCATGTTTAAATACACTCCCACTAGCCTCTCAAAAACTATATTATCACTAAAATATATTTCTAAGACACAAAATTCTTATTGTTTTGATACATAACCTTTTCTCTTCATAAGAATAAATAATACATAAATTATTATAAACAATATCTTAATTAGTATTCCTTATGTTTAGAGAAATAAACTAAAAAATCTATTTTATTTTTTAAAATATCGAACTTAAGGGTTTTTAATCTTTTTATCGATATAATTTAATAAATAACATGGATAAACTCTTTTATAATAGGAAAAAAATCCATCTTTATCTTACTTATTAGCTTTAATTGTCATCCTTATATTATATTCAAACCATGTTATAGAATTGGATAAATCATCACTATGGGTATCAAAATCATCCTTTAATTTTTGTATAATAATCAATTTTATAATAAAAACTATTATCACATATTAGATAAAAATATAAAAATACACATTCTTTATTAGGATCCACAATATATTTGAATTAAACCAATTCATTCTACTAGTTGAGGTAGAAAACAATTAATTAATAACAAGAATGTATAAACTAAGCTCTATTAATAAACTCTTCATTAATGTTGTACTACTATATATATCATCAAAAATTCAATACAAGAAATTTAGTAAATTGTGATGATTTTTTAATGGTAAATCTTTAAACTTCCACTAAATAAAAAAACAATATACCACACCCCTTTTTTAAAGAATCTTTTATAAGCATAGTTATTTAGTAGTGGTTTTATTTAAAAAAACCACAAATTTCTTTTAAAAAATATTTATCAGTGCTTTTCTTCAAAACCCCCACAGAATTTTTAAACAAAATTCATTGCGGATCGACCCCCCTCTCCTACAGACACCCAATGGAAACCCTCATGGCTAGCCTCACTACTGCCCGACACTAGTATGAGCCTCTTGGTGCCTCCCACACATCATCACTTGATGATAGTCTAATCCCGAGGTACTTGAATTAGAGTCCCTATCTCCACCACTGATCATTATAAATCCCCACTCGCCCTTCCCCTTAGTGCTGCCCGACATTAGACCCCCTCTCAACTTCCCCTTAAATTCGCTAGATGCCAGACATGATTCCCTCTCATCCATGATATCTAATCCCACTCTTTGATTACCTATCAACATTGTACTCCACTAGACTCTTACCATGATTTTGGGTGATCTTTATTAGATTCATTTTTCTCTAATCACGTGAAGTTGATTTTGTGATTTTAGGGAAGAATTGTGAAAAAAAGTTAGGTTTAGTAATTTACCTATTCTAATTATACTTCAATTATTGTTGTATAGCATATTTATTAATTATATAAGTATAAATTGTGTCTATAACTTCTATAAATATATTTATTTCATGTTCAATTTGTCATATAATTTTTTATATAAATTTATATATAAAATTTCATTTTAATGGCTAAATTATGTGTCATAATATGTTTATATTAATTTAAAAATTATAACAACCCTTAATTTTTAAATTAAATGTATTTCATTTATATTAATAGTAGTCCAATAAAATTTTACTTTTTTGGGTGTATCAAATCAAGTACATATGGATTTTTTTTTATAAATATCCCACATCTGAAGAGGTTTAGTGACAGTACCAACTCTACATCATCATTCTCTCATTCTCTCTCTACGACACATGGTAGAATTCATAAAATACCTAGAACACTTTTTTATACCATGCCATGTTATCTTAAAATGCTTTCATTCACAAGTATGACTTATACTGATGATGTTGGGGAATCAAATAGAACACCTACAATGGATCTTTATCGTAATATTATAGACATTCAATTTCCATCAAGAGGTTATTGGTGGTTCACAGTCATTGGCATGTAATTCAATGTGACATTTTTAAATTATTAAGCCATAATAATAATTATTTATTTTATATGATAAATAGATTAAAATACTAATATAATGGAGATGAACATAAATAGTCAATATGTCTGTAATTTTACAAATGTAAAGTTAGTTGTTCCTTTCAATGAATAAGGGGTACCCACTCAGGATGCGACATGTATTTTTTAGTAGTTCCTAGGTGAAATAAAATATGATGTGACATCTATCCCTATTCATTATGTAGATTAGAGGCACATTCCATTACCTTAAAAAATGAGTAGTTTTATTATCAAGTAAATGTATTATCATTGTTATGTATCCATATATGATTAAATTAAACATTGATAACTAATGTGTGAATAATTTAATACATTTCATTTATTCTTTCATAGATAATGTTCCATTTTGACATGCTTGATGTCATTTCACATTGACAACCCTTAAAAATTTATATAAAAATGGAATGATTTCAAGTGGTGATTATGGAACGAATTCAATGAAATGTCTCTATCATTTACATAGATGTTTGATAAGGTCCCTTAAGGTGTGCCTAGGGACCAATTGAAAACATTCATTAACAATCATCACACTGAATATCATATGGTTTTTTAATTTCAGTATATTAGAAAAAATTAATAACATTTCAAATTTTATTGATATAAAATCTCTTCAGTTGATTTGTATGGGAAATTTTATCAATTGAGAGAAGGAATTTATTTCCCAAAAAATTGGATCAATGAGTTTCATGGGGAAACAAAATAGAAAGGTTTCATTCAATTTATCACAATATATAACTATAACACTTCAATTAATTAAGTTTTTCAAAATATTAGTTATTTAATTTCTTCAAATAGGTGATGGAGGTAGTTCATTTTTTTACAAGGATAGAATTATGGTTCTATTTTGATAAAACAATGGAAGTAATGTCAACATACCTATAGAAAAAATTAGGTTAGACAATTTGAATTATTAGTTAGTGTTACTAAATTACTTTATAATATAATATTATTCAATTTACAGCATAAACTCAAAGAATAATAGAATTCCAACATAGCCTTGTCAGTTTCGGTATCCTCGAAGAATGCCATGGCTCAAGTTCTTTGAAAGAAGAATTTTGGTTGTGTTGGAGGAATTAGTTGTGGGCCATCTCCATCGAGGATGTTTGGTAGGGTACATATATCTTCATTGATGTTATTACCAGGAGGGGGGTTATAGGATTTGGTTATCCTGATACATAAAAAAAAATTAATACATTAAATAATACCATTAAAGATTTGGAATCTCTTATTATACACATAATAAATGAGTATTTTGATAAGTGATTGTGTTGACTATTTTGTTTAAGAAGATAACCAATGGAATTCCTAAAGAGATAGAATCACTCCTCAGAGGTGAAGGAGTCTTACATTTCAAAAATTTACATTTATATTCATTATTTTTGTATTGTTTTTATAATAAATAATCTAAGTCAAATGAAATTAAATATTTCTTTAATATCTCCCATAAAATGAGGATTTCAATTCTTTGAATAATCTTCATCGTAATCTATGGATACTGTTGGACATAATGGTCGCTTTAGTCTTTGTGCAAAGAAAAATCCTGACGTGCTTCGGGAGGAAAAATAAAATAGGACCTTCGCGGATGTTGTTAAAAGTGTGGGTAATATCACTTTTCTTGATTGTGATTCTACAACTTCGGTATGAATCATATGGAAAGGACATGTTGCACATGTCTCTTCAAATCAAAATTCAGTTGAAGAATGGATTAAGCTCTGCAGATACTCAATTATTGCAAGAGTGGTAATCCCTAATGGGGTGAAGCCATGGAAGTTCAATGAGATCATGGTGAGGATTGCTGAAATATGGGGTTTTACTGAATGGAAGATGACAGTAATGGGCCACGAGTTCTATCATATTATATTTCCATCAGATGATTTCAAGCGGTGCGCCTGGAGTCTTGGCTCGGTCCCTCTCAAGCCGGGTTTCTTTTGAATCCATGAATGGGACCAGAATTTCAATCCTAATACTTTTAAAAACACCTTTGTAAAAATTTGGAATCATGTATGCAATCTGAATTGGCTTTATTGGCATCCTCAAATTCTTTGGGGCTTCGCCTCTTCGGTTGGAAACCCCATTCGACTTGATAAATAGACTGATAATCCTACATTTAGACATTATGCGAGGATACTCGTTGAGGTTGATATGTCTGCCACTTTAGTTGAGGGAAGTGGTGTTAACTACTCAAGATGAAAGTCTCACTCTTGGTATAATTTATGAGCAAAAGCCTAAATTCTGTTTGAATTGCCATTTCATTGGCCATACCATCTCAGATTTCAACAAAAATAAGACATGCAATCCTTGTAAGGTTCAAGGTCATGATGATAAAAGTTGCAGGAATCGAAAGAACAGAAAAATGGCCTTCCAGGCTAGTTGTGATCCCAATGATGCTAAGGAAGCTCCTAATGATCCTTCTAGAGCCTCTGTCAAAGATGGAATGGTGGGTGATGGAGGCCTTATGGACAAGAATGTCTTAGAGGAAGCTGCTGCTAATGGTGAGAAGATCAGCATTGATATTGATAATTTCTCTCAGGAACCTGCCTTGGGTCATGCGAGTGCTCATATCTATGAATGCTCAGAAACTCTTGTTGTGGTACCCTACAATGGGGTTGGTTTGAAGGGAAATGAAGTGATCCAACTTCATGATGTAGATAAGGTCATTACCCCTGCTAATCTGGATGGTGCTGCTATGTTTGTTGAAGCCCATGGAGCAGAATCTAGTAAAGGGAAAAAAAATTATGATGTAGACAACCCGGCTGCTTTCCCTGTCATTACCCCTGCTGATTCTGATGTTGATGATGTGATTGGTGAAGAGCATGATGCAGAACCTGCAACGGATCTTGATAATTCTATAGCTCAAGGGCATGATGCAGGTCCTAGAACAGACCGTTCTATGACTCAAGGACATGATGCAGGTTCTGGAACAGACTCTAATCATGATGCAAATCTAGTTTCTGCTTTTGTTTACCCGGGGGACATCTCGCAGATCCAAAATGCCAAGGATGTAAAAAGAAAATTACCTGCTAGCCTGTTTTCTATTCAAGATGATTCGACTAATAGATTCTCTTTGCTGAACTCAATTGGGGAGGATATTAGACCTATATTTGATGATCAAATACTAGATACTACTATTGGTTTAGCAGTTTTCATTCTGATAAAGATGCCGAACATATCATTGATGGGCATAGTAGTAGGCTCAAGTCAAAAAAATTAAGATTACTTTCTGGAACTGTCAAGGGATTGGGAATCCTCCCACGGTCAGATCCCTTCAACAACTTATTATGATCAATAGGCCGTTATTAGTTGGTATTGTAGATCCAAGATTGAAATTTGAGAACTGGAACTCCTTTAAATGGGCTTCTCTGGGATATTCCCTTATTGCAAGAAACCAATTTACTAGGAATTCTGAATTTTTATGGGTGATGAATCATGATAGTGTTGTTGTTAATTCTACTTTGAATGATTTTCAAACTGTTACTATTTCATGTTGCAGTGGAAATGTATCTCTCTCGGTAATGTTTGTTTATGCCTTTAATCTTTACCCAAGAAGAAGAGATCTGTGGAAAATATTTGCTGATATCTCTAAAAATATGATGAACAGTTGGGTTCTTCTTGGTGATTTTAATACGGTTCTGAGGCCTGATGAAAAAACTCGTGATTACTTTTGTCATTCTTCAGACTCTGAATTCTTATCCTTCATTGATAAATGGAGTCTTTCTAAAGATCCCATTTCTGGTGCGGACTATACAAGGAGTAGATACACTATTAATGGGAGGTAGGTAATAAAATTGGACAGGTGCTTTGTTCAAGTGAATGACAGTAATGGGGAGATTGATGTGGCTGGGAGAACCCTACCACGAGTACACTCTGATCACAATCCCATTCTTCTTGATGTCTATCTCAATAAAGAAAGCTCATCCCCTTTTCCATTCAAATTCAACAATGCGTGGCTAGTCACCCCTGGATGCAGAGAGATTGTTTTGGATGCCTGGAAAAATGTTTACATGGGGAGCCCCTCGCACATCTTATGTTATAAACTAAAATTAGTGAAGGAAAAGCTGAAGAAATGGAGTAAGGAGTCCTTCTCCTCCCTCGATAGTGACATCAGAGAGGCTGAAAATACCTTGTTAAGAATTCAAGATACTAAACTGACTCAATATTTTCCCTCTCTATAGGAATTAAAGGCCGCTTCAAGTCAGGACAAGTTATTGGATCTTAAGGAAGCACTGGTTCAGAATCAATTCAGTATTAGGTGTTTCAAGGAAGGAGACAGGAATTCAAGACTCTTTCATTGAAAAAACAGAGAAAAAAGGCCAGGAAGAGTCTTAATTCCCTTAGAATTTATGGAAATATTTTTGATACATAGGATGATATTGTTGATGTTGTGACAAATTACTTTGAGAACTTGTACTTGGATACAAGGAGTGAAAATTCAGAAAAAATAATTCAGTGCTTTGAACCTTCTATTGAAGATGATCAGAATAAGAGACTTGTTGACACACCTTATGCAAAAGAGATACACAATGACCCCTTCTCTCTGAATATTGATAGCGTGGAAGGTTCAGATGGATTTACTAATAAATTATTCATGTTTTACTGGGATATTGTGCACAATTATGTTACATATGCTGTGAATGAATTTTTTAGATCATCTTATATGCCTTTTGGGATGAATTCAGACTTTATTTACTTAATTCCTAAGAAGGAGGAATTCCCTGGACATTAAATATTTCAGACCTATTGCTATTGGGAACATGATACCAAAGGTCATTAGTAAAATTATGGCTCAACGGCTGGGTGAAATTTCTAGGGGGCTTATCTCCGAGAATCAATTTGAGTTTGTACCAGGGAGAAACATAAAAACATGTCTTTTTACTGCCTATGAGTGTGTGAATGCTTTGGAGAGAAAGGTTAATGATGGCAATATGGATTTAAAGATAGATATTTCAAAAGCTTTTGATACCATAAGATGGAGATTCCTATTCAAAATTCTCAAAATGCAAGGTTTCTCACAGAGGTTCATTGATCTAACTAGATCAATTCTCTCCAGTGAAAGGTTGTCTATTCTGGTCAATGGATCTCTTAGAGGTTTTTTTCAATGCTTAAGAGGGGTCAGGCAGGGTGACCCTCTTTCTAGTATGTTATTTTCTATTGTAGAAGATTATTTAAGTTGGTGTCTCATTGATCTTGTTAATTTTTTATGGTATTAGCAAATGAAAATTGGAAGGGATTTGTGTGTTCCGTCACACTTGCTTTATGCTGATGATATCTTGCTTTTTGGTAAGGCAAACAAAGGTACCATATCTTGTATTAAAGGCATTTTCTCACATTATGAAGAGGGATTTGGTCATTAATTGGAGAAAATCTTCTGTGTTTTTTGGTAACAGAGTTATTATGTTAAGACAAAACAGAATAGCGATGAAGCTGGGGGTTAAAAGAGGATCTCTCCCATTTACATTCCTTGGTGTACCACGTTTTTGGGGTAGTGAAAAAAATATGTCATTTAGATAATATTGCGTTGAAAATCACCAATCAATTAGCAAGATGGAAAGGGAAAAATATGTCTCAAACAGGGAGAATATGTCTGGTAAATTCAGTGATTAGTTCAATGTTTGTTTATTCCTTCTCACTGTATAAGTGGCCCAGATATCTGATTAAAGAGTTAAATGGTAAAATTATAAACATCATGTGGAATAGCTAAATTCCTGAGAAGATGCTGGTTACAGTTTCCTGGAAAGACTGTATCATGCCAGTACCAATGGGACGGCTGGGAATTAAAGACATCAGGATCTTCAATGACACTCTGATTAAAAATTTCACCTGGAAACTTCTTTCATGTTATGACCCTCTATGGATATGCTGGTAATCAGATTTATTGGAAAATTTCAGAATGGATATGTCAATTATATCTAATCCTCTATCTGGACTGCTCTAAAGCTAGCCAATTTTGATCTGATGGCTCGTTCGAAATGGATGGTCTGTAAGCAGTCCAACTTGAATTGTCGGACCACCACTTGGTTGTCCCGACCCATATGCGATGAGATTGACATTCCATCACCTCTTTAACTCAAATCGATTTCGGAATTTTGTGAAGATCTGGAGCTTAATGAAATCCTCCCCAGCCACCTGTGCATGAAGGTCATGCGGTACATCTTTAATGAGTGTGATTTTCTGGTGTGGATGCCAAGTCTGAATGGAATTTTCACCACAAGGAATTGTTAAAATTATCTATGTGGTGCCTCAATGCATCCCCCAATTTGGGTTATGTGTTTCAATAAACCTTTCATCCCCCCTTCTCGGGCTCTGCTTATCTGGAAAAATTGGAAAAACAGGCTCCCAATGCAGGCTTTGTTACATCATACTGGGATATATCTCGCACCGGTCTGCTCTTTATGCCTGGAAGCAGATGAAATCATCCCCCAAATATTTGTTTCATGGAAAATTTCTAGCAGGCTCTAGAATTACATGCATGATATCTTTCACTATGGCCTTCCCTTCTGATCGGTTGGTGGTTTACTTCAGGCCATCTGCAAGGCTGATCTTAGTGAGCAAGTACATGCTCTTTTGTTAGCAGCGACTGCAGTAGTTCTTGAATTCATCTGGAAGTCAAGAAATGACCTGCTATTAAAAAACATAAAGTTGTTGTTCCATATTGGTGTCTTAATAGTGCATCATGTTATCCACATGGCTTCTAATATCCAAACTGGTTCCATGAGAAATGATGTCTCTGATATTGTCTTGTTCAGATATCTTGGAATTAATGACAGACTGAAGAAGCCATTGATGGTGAAATATATCCGCTAGATACCGCCTCTTCCATGGTGGATAAAGGTTAATGTTGATGCGGCTTCCTCTGGTGCTTCAGGACCCTCTGGATGTGGTGGTGTATTCCGAACCTCTCAAGGGTTCAACAATGGTTGCTTCTTCCATTTTATTGGCAGTGGGTTCGCTATTGAAGCAGAGCTATGGGATATGATTAAAGCAATTAGGTATGTTGTCCATTTTGGTTGGCATTATTTGTGGACAAAATCGGATTTTTCTGTTGCAGTTCAGATTTTGAAAGATCGATCGAGGATTGTGCCATTGAAGATATTGTCGGTCTGGACTGACTGCCTTCAGCTTCTAGACTTTCTCTCCCTTGAAGTCACACATGTTTACCATGAAGCTAATCAAGTGGCCGATGCTCTTTCAAAAAGATAAATTCTTAAAGTCACCTCATATTGGTCCTTTGTGTCACTCGATTACTATAATAGTCTTGTTCATGCTGATTATTGTTGTGAGGTTTACACACGTCTTTGTAGAGCGACTCTGTGTTTCCTTGTCATGTACGTTATAATTTTTATTTGATTTCCCCATGAGTAGGCTCGCCTGACTCCTAACATTCTTTGTATAAGATTGAACCAACTTATGAAATTTCATTTCCATTATAATAAAAAATATAAGGATATTATAAGATACGTTAATGAGGAACATTAATAAAAAAATATGTTTTATAAGATAATTTTCTAGGTGGGTTTTGAGAATATTATCAAGGATTAATTTTTTCCCAATGTGAATAATTTTTATTAAGGATTTCAACTTTCTACATTTCCAATAAGGTTGTTTATCTATCATAGAGTAGGTTTCTTATTATTTAGATCTTATTCATTTTAAACTAGAGTTGGTAACTAATGAAATTCTCAAGGTTTATAGGTTTGAGATGAATATTTGATTAGTGATTTAGTTTAGGATTATACTCTTTATTTACTTAACTATTTGGTCGTTGTTATGAAAGATATAATGAAATAGGTTTTAAAGGAAGTAGTTTATAACATTATTATCTTCCATTGAAAATATGGTGGGGGAAAAGGTTCAAGAATTTTCCATTAGTTGAAATATAAATTCTTTGAAAATAAATAATTTGGGATTCCATTAGAATTTTTAAAGTAGATTAATCACATGTATGTTATTCATGTGGTGGAATAGATCATGTAAATACATCACAAAAATTTTACCCAGTTCCTAACATTGGTCTAAAAATCAGGGTCATCAAAAGAGGTTTTGTGAAATATTTTCTTAGGGGTTACTAGGTAAGCCCGATACTTGATGCATGGATCTGAAATTCTAGTGGGTAAGTAGTTTTGGTTAGAAACTCAATGAATAATGGTTAGGCCTTAAAAAAGAGAAAAACATCCATTATTTTATATCTTTATAAGTTGTAAATCAGTTGTGGTTTTTAATAGAATTGGTTCCCTATTCAATGAGAATGGATACCCCTTTGGGAGAGGGGTGTGACTAAAGGTTTAAATTCTAATAATATTCTATTATGATAGGAAATTTTAAAATAACATTTGATTTTATAATCCATGAGATGAAAACATGTGACCTTATCATCATTATGGATTGGTTTTGATATAAAAATATCATTTGAACTATTGTAGTTAAATGCTTATTTTTATCTCTCTATACAGAGTTATCTACACATTCCAAGATGAGTAAGATTCAAGTTTAAGTAAGAATGGTCCAATTATTTAAGATATTAGTTCTAAATCTAATAAGTTAGTGAGACGAGTTTGGGAATCCTTAAATGTAATAAATAAGAATTTTAAATTGAACTTTTATATTGAAAAAATAATTATCATTTAACCTTTTAAATGGAATTAGCTAAATTTGTTTACCATATTATATAATGAATTTTATGTTGTTTCCATAATTGAAGTATAATTACCTGATCTTGTTAGAAATTAATTTATTTTAATGTGTATTAGTCAATGAAAAATTACACTATTATTTTCCAAGAATCCTGATGGTAGTTTACTTTTATATATTTACCATTTAAAGTTTAACCAAGTGAAAGTAATCAATAAATTACCTTTTACCAAATATAAATTATTTTTTCCTATTAGAAGGGAACAAAAGGGATTTTAGATATTAACATCAGATAAGGATATCTTCATTCAAGGGTGAAAGAATCTGGAATTCCAAAATAGGATTTGTTTTGAATTGTTTATATACAATAAAAATTTCTAAAAATGAAATTTGGGGTCACTAATGATCTTACAGTACTTCTAGATTTGATAATATAATTTCTGTGGATCGAAACCAAATTACTCATTATTATTCCTTTATAGAAACTGAATTTAAAGCAAACTATATATCATTTGAGTTGTACTTCAATTATTATTCATTGAATATGATTATTACTGATATGTAGTTAACTACTTTAAATGTAAGCATCGGAGGTGGGAAGTGGGTAAGGGGTAATGGGAAGTAGTATTACTAAGTAATGGAGGGTGAGGGACATTTATCTTAGTATATTAGGAAACAATGATATTTGAATTGATATTTTGTAAACTATGATGAAATTTAATTTTTTATTATATATAATGACATTTTAAAAACTATGAATTTTTTATGTTTTTTGTATAAATTTATTGTGTACTAATATTTTGTTGATGAGGAGGCAATGAGGTGTCATATTTTTGAAACAATATATCTAGTGGAAGTTTTAACTACCATGAAGAATTTAAATACGGTTTAATCCACATCAAAAATTTTATGTTTCGATATCTAGTGGTCATTTAAATTGCTACCATATATTTTCTATTCTAGAAAACTGCTGCTAATAACAACTACTAAATATTTTATCTCAATAATAACCACTACACTACTAAAAAAAGGGCATTAGCGACCGCCATTGGCGGTTGCTATAGGCTTATAGAGACTGCCTAGCGACCGCCAATGGCAGTCGCATCAGCTTTGTCGCTGTAGGCCAATAGCGACCGCCATTGGCGGTCGCTATAGGTGGCCGAAATGCCAGCCTAAAGCGACCGCCTGGCGGGCGCTATAGGCTGCCCGGCGGGCACCATTAGCGACCGCCTTTGGCGGTCGCTAAACTGGGAAATTTTCTTTAAAAAAAAAATTCATACCGAGATAAATAAATAAATATATATATTTATCAAATAAAATATATATATATATATATTAATAAAAATATTAATATATATAATATTTAATATAACATTTTTCATTTTTTTAATGAGATGTACGAATTGTGTTTTTTTTCTTCACGGTTAAAAATCATAGATAAAACAAGGTAACAATCATAAAAAATGGAAAACAATTTCAAACAGCATAAACATAAAAATCATCATAAATGATAAATGTGCTTCAACGATCCGAGCAGGTCCATCTATTTCAATCTTCTGCTTCAAAACCTACAATAAGACAAAAAAACAAAAAAAACAAAACAAACGTAAATTGAACATAATTATTCAGTTATTATATAAATATAATAAAATTAAATCTGACATCAAATCATGGTTCTATAATAATTTAAAACCCCCAATTTAAGAAATGCTATCATTTCAGGTCATTCGGAGTACGTTTGCTTCGAATTCGACCGTCTCACGCCGTTTTTGGTGTTTTATGACACCGGAAACACGTTTCCAGTCACCGCGGTCAAACGACACCTCCGATTGATGTGCCGTCTACTCGAACATTTTTCAAATCACACAACGACTGTTCTCGTACGGTTTCATGGCATTCCGAGGTCGTTCGGGTGGTTTTGACCCCCCAACGCGCCGTTTTAGCGCGCACCGAGCTGCTGAAAACGACGCAGTCGGCCGTACCGCACATCCGATGGGTGCGCTGTCTCCTCTTACACGTCACTAATAATATTCCCAATGTTTTCGTGTCGTCTCAGGTCATTCGGAGAACGTTTGCTCCGAATTCGACCGTCTCACGCCGTTTTTGGTGTTTTATGACACCGGAAATGCGTTTCTGGTCACCGTGGTCAAACGACACATCCGATTGACATGCTGTCGGCCCGAACATTTCAAAAATCACACAACGGCTGTTCTCATATGGTTTAATGGCATTCTGAGGTCGTTCAGGTGGTTTTGAACCCCCAAAGTGCCGTTTTAGCGCGTGCCGAGCTGCTGAAAACGACGCAGTCGGCCGTACCTCGTGCACCGCACATCCGATGGGCGCGCCGTCTCCTCCTACACATCACGAATAATATTACTAATATTTTCATGTGGTTTCAGGTCATTAGGAGCACGTTTTCTCCGAATTGGACCGTCTCACGCCGTTTTTGGTGTTTCATGACACCGGAAATGCGTTTCCAGTCACCGCGGTCAAAAGACACCTCCGATTGAAATTCTGTCTACCCAAACATTTCACAAATCACACAACGGCTGTTGTTGTACGGTTTCATGGCATTCCGAGGTCGTTCGGGTGGTTTTGACCCCCAACGTGCCGTTTTAGCACGCACCGAGGTGCTGAAAACGACACATTCGGTCGTACCGCGCATACCACACGTCTGATGGGCACGTCGTCTCCTCCTACACGTCACAAATAATATTTCTAATGTTTTCGTGTGGTTTCAGGTCATTCGGAGCACGTTTGATCCGAATTCGACCGTCTCACGCCGTTTTTGGTGTTTTATGACACCAGAAACGCGTTTCTGGTCACCGCGGTCAAACGACAGCTCCGATTGACGTGTCGTCTGCCAAAAAATTTTACAAATCACACAACGACTGTTGTTGTACGGTTTCATGGAATTCTGAGGTCGTTCGGGTGGTTTTGACCCCCCCAATGCGCCGGTTTAGCGCGCGCGGAGCTACTGAAAACGACGCATTCAGCTGTACCATGCGCACCGCACGTCCTATGGGTGCGCCGTCTCCTCCTACACATCACGAATAATATTACTAATGTTTTAGTGTGGTTTCAGTTCATTCGGAGCACGTTTGCTCCGAATTCGACCATCTCACGCCGTTTTTTGTGTTTTATGACACCAGAAACGCGCGTTTCCGGTCACCGCGGTCAAACGACAGCTCCGATTGACGTTCCTTCTGCCTGAACATTTCAAAAATTACACAACAGCTGTTGTCGTACGGTTTCATGGCATTCCGAGGTCGTTCGGGTGGTTTTGACCCCCCAACGCGCCGGTTTATCGCGCGCGGAGCTGCTGAAAACGACGCATTCGGCCGTACCGCGCGCACCGCATGTCCGATGGGTGCTTCGTCTCCTCCTACACATCACGAATAATATTCCTAATGTTTTTGGGTGGTTTTAGGTCATTCGGAGCACGTTTTCTCCGAATTCGATCGTCTCACGCCGTTTTTGGTGTTTTATGACACCGGAAACGCGTTTCCGGTCACCGCGGTCAAACGACAGCTCCGATTGACGTGCCGTCTGCCCAACCATTTCAAAAATCACACAAAGGCTGTTGTCGTATGGTTTCATGGCATTCTGTGGTCGTTCGGGTGGTTTTGACCCCCCAACGCGCCGGTTTAGCGCGCGCGGAGCTGCTGAAAACGACTCATTCGACCGTACCGCGCGCACCGCACGTCCGATGGGTGCGCCGTCTCATCCTACATGTCATGAATAATATTACTAATGTTTTCGTGTGGTTTCCGGTCATTCGGAGCACGTTTTCTCCGAATTCGACCGTCTCGTGCGGTTTTTGGTGTTTTATGACACCGGAAATGCGTTTCTGGTCACTGCGGTCAAACTACACCTCCGATTGATGTGCCGTTTGCCTGATCATTTCAAAAATCACACAACGGCTGATTTCGTACGGTTTTATGGCATTCTGAGGTCGTTCGGGTGGTTTTGACCCCCCAACGCGCCGTTTTAGCGCGCGCCGAGCTGCTGAAAACGACGCATTCGGCCGTACCGCGCGCACCGCACGTCCGATGGGCGTGCCGTCTCCTCTAACACGTCACGAATAATAATTATATTGTTTTCCTGTGATTTCAGGTCAATCCGATGTCGTCCTCTATGGCTTTGACCGTTAGACGCCCATTTTGGCCGTTTATGACATCAGAACGGTGTTCCCGGTCACCGCGGGCACACGACACGTCCCATTGACGTGCCGTCTGCTCGACCACATCACAATTCACTCACCCTTTGATGTCGTCTTATTTAAGGCCATTAGGACCTCGTTCGGCCCGTTTGGACCCCCACGCGCATTTATCAAGCGCGCGCAACACTTAAAGAACGCATAATGAGCCCTACCGCGCAGACCGCACGTCCGATTGACATGTTGTCTACGCGTACACATTGCGAATAATAATTACATTGTTGTCCTGTGATTTTAGGTCAATCCGATGTCATCAGCTATGTGTTTGACCGTTAGACGCCCGTTTTGGCCGTTTATGACACCAAAACGGCGTTCCCATCACCGCGGGCACACGACACGTCTGATTGACGTGCCCTCTACTCGACCACATCACAATTCACTCACCCTTTGATTTCGTCTGATTTCAGGCCATTCGGACCTCATTCAACCCATTTGGACCCCCCCACGCGCGTTTATCAAGCGCGCACAACACTTAAAGAACGCATAATGAGCTCTACCGCGCAGACCTCACATCAAATTGATGTGCCGTCTGCGCATACACGTTTCGAATAATAATTAGATTGTTTTCCTATGATTTCAGGTCAATCCGATGTCGTCCGCTATGACTTTGACCGTTAGACGCCCGTTTTGGCCGTTTATGACACCAGAACGGCGTTCCCGGTCACCGCGGGCACACGGCACGTCCGATTGACGTGACGTCTGCTCAACCACATCAAAATTCACTCACCCTTTGATGTCGTCTGATTTCAGGCCATTCGGACGTCGTTCGACTCATTTGGACCCCCCCCCCCCACACACGCGTTTATGAAGCGCGCGCAACACTTGAAGAACGCATAATGAGACCTACCGCGCAGACCGCACGTCCGATTGACGTACCGTCTACGCGTACACGTCAAGAATAATAATTAGATTATTTTCCTGTGATTTTAGGTCAATCTGATGTCGTCCTCTATGACTTTGCCCGTTAGACGCCCGTTTTGGCCGTTTGTGACACCAGAACGGCGTTCCCGGTCACCGCGGGCACACGGCACGTCCGATTGATGTGTCGTATGCTCTCCCACATCACAATTCACTTACCCTTTGATGTCATCTGATTTCAGGCCATTCGGACCTCGTTCAGCCCGTTTGGACCCCCCACGCGCGTTTATGAAGCGCGCGCAACACTTAAAGAACGCATAATGAGCCCTACCGCACAGACCGCACGTCCGATTGACGTGTCGTCTACGCGTACACGTCACGAATAATAATTATATTATTTTTCTGTGATTTCAAGTCAATCCGATGTCGTCCGCTATGACTTTGACCGTTAGACGCCCGTTTTGGCCGTTTATGACAAAAGAACGGCGTTCCCGGTCACCGCGGGCACACGGCACGTCCGATTGACGTGTCGTCTACTCTACCACATCTCAATTCACTCACCCTTTGATGTCGTCTGATTTCAGGCCATTCGAGCCTCGTTCGGCCCGTTTGGACCCCCCACGCGCGTTTATCAAGCGCGTGCAACACTTAAAGAATGCATAATGAGCCCTACCGCGCAGACCGCACGTCTGATTGACGTGCCGTCTATGCGTACACATTGCGAATAATAATTAGATTGTTGTCCTGTGATTTCAGGTCAATAAAATGTCGTCCGCTATGAGTTTGACCGTTAGACGCCTGTTTTGGCCATTTATGACACCAGAACGGCGTTCCCGGTCACCGCGGGCACACGGCACGTCCGATTGACGTGCCCTCCACTCGACCACATCACAATTCACTCACCCTTTGATGTCGTCTGATTTCAGGCCATTCAGACCTCGTTCGGCCCATTTGGACCCCCCCACGCGCGTTTATCAAGCGCGCACAACACTTGAAGAACGCAGAATGAGCCCTACCGCGCATACCGCATGTCCGATTGACGTTCCGTCTGTGCGTACACGTTGAGAATAATAATTAGATTGTTTTCCTGTGATTTCAGGTCAATCCGATGTCGTCCGCTATGATTTTGACCGTTAGACGCCCGTTTTGGCCGTTTGTGACACCAGAACGGCGTTCTCGGTCACCGCGGGCACAAGACACGTCCGATTGACGTGCCGTGTGCTCGACCACATCACAATTCACTCACCCTTTGATGTCGTCTGATTTCAGGCCATTCGAACGTTGTTCGGCCCGTTTGGACCCCCCCACGCGTGTTTATGAGGCGCACACAACACTTAAAGAACGCATAATGAGCCCTACCGCGCAGACCGCACGTCCGATTGACATGCCGTCTACGCATACATGTTGCGAATAATAATTAGATTGTTGTCCTGTGATTTCAGGTCAATCTGATATCGTCCTCTATGAGTTTGACCGTTAGACGCCCGTTTTGGCCGTTTGTGACACCAGAACGGCGTTCCCGGTCACTGCGGGCACATGACACGTCTGATTGACACCGTCTACTAGACCACATCACAATTCACTCACCCTTTGATGTTGTCTGATTTCAGGCCATTCTGACCTTATTCGTCCCGTTTGGACCCCTCCACGGGCGTTTATCAAGCGCACGCAACACTTAAAGAACGCATAATGAGCCCTACCGCGCAGACCGCACGTCCGATTGACGTACTGTCTGCGCGTACACATTGAGAATAATAATTAGATTGTTTTCCTGTGATTTCAGGTAAATCCGATGTCGTTCGCTATGAGTTTGATCGTTAGATGCCCGTTTTGGCCGTTTATGACACCAGAACGGCGTTCCCGGTCACCGCGGGCACACGGCACGTCCGATTGACGTGCCGTCTGCTCGAACACATCCAAATTCACTCACCTTTTGATGTCGTCTTATTTCAGGCCATTCGGACGTCGTTCGGCCCGTTTGGACCCCCCACGCGCGTTTATGAAGCGCGCGCAATACTTAAAGAACGAATAATGAGACCTACCGCGCAGACCGCGCGTCTGATTGACGTGCCGTCTGCGCGTACATGTCACGAATAATAATTAGATTGTTTTCCTGTGATTTCAGGTTAATCTGATGTCGTCCTCTATGACTTTTACCGTTAGATGCCCGTTTTGGCCGTTTATGACACTGGAACGGCATTCCCGGTCACCGTGGGCACACGACACGTCCGATTGACCTGTCATCTACTCGAACACATCACAATTCACTCACCCTTTGATTTCGTCTGATTTCAGGCCATTCGAACCTCGTTCGGCCCGTTTGGACCCCCCCACGCGCATTTATCAAGCACGCACAACACTTACAGAATGCATAATGAGCCCTACAGCGCAGACCGCACGTCCGATTGACGTGCCGTCTGCGCGTACACATTGCGAATAATAATTAGATTGTTGTCTGAAGTGCGGGGAAGGATGTCCGGGGTGCGGGAGGGCTGTCCGGGGTGCGGGGGGGGGGGGGGGGGGGGCTGTCTGGAGTGCGGGAGGGCTGTCCGGGGTGCGGAGGGGCTGTCCGGGGTGCGGGAAGGACTGTACGGAGTGCGGGGGGCCTGTCAGGGGTGCGCGAGGGCTGTCCGAGGTGCGGGGAGGGTTGCCCGGAGTGCGGGGAAGGCTGTCCGGGGTGCGGGAGGGCTGTCCGGGGTGCGGGGAGGGCTGTCTGGAGTGTGGGGAAGGCTGTCCGGGGTGCGGGAGGGCAGTCCAGGGTGCGGGGAGGGCTGTCCGAAGTGCGGGGAGGGCTGTCCGAGGTGCGGGGGGGGGGGGGGGGGCTGTCCAGTGTGGGGGGGCTTGTCCGGGGTGCGGGGAGGGCTGTACGGAGTGCGGGGGGGGGGGGGGGGGGGGGCTGTCCGGGGTAGGCCGGGGACTAAAAATAGTGAACTTAGCTCATTCATCAAAAACAAGTTTAATGATTTATATTAGGAATCATGTATTTTTTTCAAAAATATTACAGAACATGCAATTCTAAACATTGAAAATTAAGTGAACAAAAAATATCCAAATCAATAATCAGTTTCATGGTTACTTCTCAATTCGTGCACACAAACATTGCATGAGGCCAAAACACACGTGATACCCCCAAATCACAAAAAAACTCACTAGAAACCCAACATAAATATCAATAACAACCCTACCATTAAAAGCAGAAACACAACTCGTGAATATGATGTGTCATGCGTGTTCATCACTGACCTCCATCCGGTGGGCCAGAGGCCTACAACAAATAAACATTATGAATATTTTTATAACAAAAATAATTTGAATTAAATAAATAAATATAGTATAAACCTGCATCGTGTGATCCCCTGCACCATCACCTGGACGCACATATTCCCGCAGTTCTCTAACCTCAGTAGCCAATTGCGCATTTTCCTCCTCAGAAGCCCGCAGCCATGCCTCAAAATCTGACAGCTGCTGTGTCATCTGAGCAACAGCAGGACCGACAACCACAGCGCGTGACACTACAGAATGAGGAATCCCTGTTCCATAGGTCAAACTATATCCATGTCCGTCTCGACCAATGATGCGATGAAAGATCTCATCCCTTCGCATGGGAAGCTGTCGCTGGTCCTTTGGCAGATGTTCTAATTCAACTTCAAATTGAGCCTGTGAAATATTTAAATATATATACATATATTAATATAAAGATTTTATGTAAGTATTGGTAATGAGTACAAGCACTTACTATCAATGTTGTAGCCTCTGGATCATTGTGATCACGAGTCCTCATCCACACCGACATTTTATCAGTTGGTGCACCTTGCTCCCGCAACTATATATGAATAGAATATAAACACAAAACCGTATTAATTAAATAAATTAAAAAATGAATAATGAATACCTCATGTCGGATCTGAGACACGTGAAGAGTCCCGAGCCTGTGAGGTGGTCCCTGCAACGCTCGATTCTCAGAATGGCATGTAGACACCTCCTACATTCAATTCATTCAAATATCAAACAAATCACACATTCTTGAAAATATATATACCAAAATAAATATACAAACCGCAACACCCTCAGTAGACCAATATGCAACTAAATCATGCCACTGAGCCGAGAGGACACCTCTTGGGACTTTTTCTAGAATGTCTGGGGCACCCACATTTGGTACCCAGTGGTCCTTCTTGACTTTGCCTTTATAGTCTTTCCACATCTTATGACATTTGCTCATACACACTAGCCAAAACTCATCGAGAAATACTTTCAAAATTTTCAATTAAAGAAAAAAATCACATATGTTATTGTTGTTTATACATAGGGAATAAAGTAAAATGGTCTTCTTACCTGAACCTCCCTCCAAAGACGATATAATGTGTCCTGAGGGCTAGAAGCCCAGTCACGTGTGGTCAATGTAAATCGATGTGGATCACGTATGATATGACCCAGCTGACGAATAAATGCAGGGGCATTCCGTCCCACAGGATGAAATACCTCATCAAATGAAACATCAAAAGTCGTGTCGGAATTCCATGATAATATGCCACGACCAGGGCCTCTCCTGCGAGAGGAAGAAGCAGTCGGGTCTGATCCTGTTGAAAATGATTTTATATACAAATTGACAGATGTTATAAATATATATATATATATATATATATGTTTATTAATTACATAAAAAATAGAGACAATGACATTCCAACATACCTCTACCCTGAGACGTAGATGCCTCAGATGGATGATGTGGATCTTCTACCTCTTCCCCTGACACGCCTACAGTCATGGAAAACATTAGTAAGGGGACTATCCAAAGTGTCCAAATGATAAATTGGATTGCTTTTAAAGAAAATAAAACTTGTACAGTTGTTAATCAAACAAAAAGGGATTGAATAATTAGTTGGGAATGAATTTTAAAAAATCATAAAGTTCACAAAACAAATATTCAAATTATGTACAAAACCAATCAATGCATAGCCAAATTTCAAATTGAATTAATAAAAATTCAAGCAGCACATGAACCAAATCAAGAATACCTCAATGGGAAGATACACCGATAATAACATCAATATAACATGAGGTAAATCACCCTAAATATTTATAACTGAATAAACTTCAAAAAGTGAGGATTAAACTTACAAGGATTTATAAATTTTTTACATAATTTATGATATCTTAGGCTGAATAGTGGGAAAACAATTATACCTTTCATTAAGCATGAAAATCGACCATTTCTCCTTCAACAGCCGCTCTGACCCAATTAATATCTTCTTCACGTTGAACTACGATATCTTGATCAAGTTATTGGGAATCAAAAGGAACAGTCTCGGGTTCATCTTGTTCAAATACAAACACTCCTCGCCGAGACATTTTGACAACAACTTGCCAACTTGGATTCGAAGGCAAAGTAACGAAGAATACTTGTTCTGCTTGTGATGTCAAAATGAAAGGTTCATTATCAACTCGTTCATTTCTGTATAACATATAGTTAAAATTCACCAATGAAAACTAATATTGATCGACTTTACATCCACGCACTGGATCAACCCAATTACACTTTAACAATATGTACTTCAACCCGTGTGTGTATACAACTTCAATGATGTCTATCAATTGACCATAGTAATAACCAGAATCGACAAATGGACAATCGATGCCACTGTTTTGTGATGCTCGTTTGTCGTCAACATCTTTAATGCGAAATCGAAAACCATTAGCATTTATAGATTTATAACGATGAGCCGTTATAGATGGACCCTCAGCCAGTTGGATAAATTCTTTAGTTAGCATGGGGTCCCCTAACTCCCTTATCTTATGAACCTACATAATTCATAGAATTCAATAATGATATATGAAGAAAGAAATTAGTATAATAATTCACTCATAATGAAAATCAATTTATACATACATAATCCTTGAACCAATCATGAAATGACGCATAATGAGACTGTTGAATTTGCAACTCAGTCGCACGATACATCTCTTCTTTTATCTCATTAATGCGTTTTCTGCAAATGATAACGCAATGTTTAAATGACCAACTTATGAAAACAAAATATGTAAAAGTTAAACAATAAAAGTGATAAGATACATACTGCATTAATGGTGCAACTGATGGAGTATTGAACAAGATATATCGATGCGCTTTTATCCACTCGATGTTGTCCATATCATATGTGGTTCCTTCTCCAACTGGACCATCCTGAATCCGAGATGGCTTATCTAACTTTGTTTCAACATCCGTAATATATTCTTCACAAAAAGTAGTACACTCATCCATCAAATAACCATTGGCTATTGATGTCTCCGGATGAGCTCTGTTGCGTACAAAATGTTTCAATGTACTCAAATACCGCTCAATAGGATACATCCACATGAATTGCACTAGACCAGCAGCAATTACTTCATCAGTTAGGTGCACTGTCAAGTGGACCATAACATCGAAAAATTAGGGGGGAAATAGTTTCTCAAAGTGACAAAGCGTAAGTACAATTCGGTCCTGTAAAATTTTTAAATCACTCATTCGCTAATTTCTTAAACAAAGATGTCTAAAAAAATTAATCATCTCAATCAACGACTGAACAATATTGGGGGATAAACAATCACAAATGGCGATTGGAATCAACTGCTGAAGTAGTATGTGATTGTCATGACTTTTCAACCCTTGCAATGTCTTGATCGTCGTATTCACACACTTTGAAATATTAGAAGAGTAACCATCAAGCACCTTGAGAATATTCAAAATGGAAAGAAATGTCTCTTTCTCCTTTTTAGTCATCATATACTGTGCAACAGGCATATATGCCTTTTTTCCCTCAGCTAACTGTAAATGCAACTGTTTCATTAAACCCATTTCTTCCAAATCACGGCGTGCATTAACATGGTCCTTTGATTTCCCACTAACACCTATAATGGTCCACAATATGTTATCACAAACATTTTTTTCAATGTGCATGACATCCAAATTATGCCTCAGCATGTTAGTTTTCCAATACGGAAGACTATAAAAAATAATTTTCTTTTTCCAATTGTGACTGCGCTGCCTACCCGCAGCTCGAATATTACGTACCAGAGGAGCCACCAAATCCAGAATTTCATATATTGTGCGGATGTTTTCTTCCTCAATCTGCGATAACATTTTGAATCCTGTCATGATCTTTGGTGCTGGGATGAACTCTCTAGAACCATCAAATTCCACTCTGTCCTTTCTGAACCTGTGCTGAGGGGGGAGAGAACGTCTATGACCCATGTATTCCCATTTTTTGAAATGATTAAGCCATACAGACTTTTTTACTTTTGTTACAACAAGGGAAATAAAATTCCCCTTTCGTACTCCAGCCTGATAAATTTGCATAAGCTGGGAAGTCATTGATTGTCCACAATAAAGCAGCCTGCAGTTTGAACATTTCATTCATTTCACAGTCATAAGTCATCACACCATCGCTCCAAAATTCATTCAACTCATCAATCAATGGATGAAGGTAAACATCAATCTTATCCCCCGGACTTTAAGGTCCATCAATAAGAGTGGAAAGTAATATAAATTGTTGCTTCATACAAAGCCACAGAGGAAGATTATACGGAACCAACACCACGGGCCATGTTCTATGAGTTGCACCAACCATAGACTTGAATGGATTGAAACCATCTGCTGCCAGTCCCAATCGGACATTACGAACATCTTTGGAAAAGTCGGGATGTCTCTTATCAAAATCTTTCCATGCATGAGAGTCTGCCAGGTGGGTTGACATATCACTTTCATGAACTCTTTCTGCATGCGATCTCATTAAATTAGAAACTTTAGATGACATAAAAAATATTTTCAACCTTGGTTTAAGGGGAAAGTAACACATTTGCTTTACGGAAATCGGTTTCCCCTGTATCACAATTTGACTTTGATGAGTCTGATTTCCCCTGTTCTCTTTCCATCTGGAAGCACCACAAACCGTACAAATATCCAAATGGGCAGTTTCCTTTCTAAACAACATACAATTGTTTGCAAATGCATCTATGGTCTCATATGTAAAACCTAAGTTCTCTGTCAGCTTACGAGCATGGTGATACGACTCGGGAATCTTAGCGTCGACAGGAAGAAACTTTTTCAATAACACCAACAACATGTCGAATGATGTGTCTGACCAATCTTTCAAAGTCTTAAAATGCAACAACTCCACGATAAATGGCAATTTATTGAAAGAAGTACATCCATGATATAATTCTGTTTTTGCATCATCAATTGCTTCATAAAACATCCTCGAATCACGATCTGCACCAGAGTGAAGATTTATCTCACTGGTCTCAAGATTCTGGATGTCAATGCTTTCAGGATCCAACCCACGTACCATTTCAGTAAGCATTTCATGCATTGGATCATTCATCCTTGCATCAACATCCATCTGAACTATATCCGTATTTTCATAATGAACATATTCTTCTTCATGACGATTCCAAATCTTATAATTTCTTAGAAATCCATTAAATAATAGGTGCTCCCTCACAGTATCTCGTGTGAATTGATATCTGTTAGCACATTTTCTACATGTACAACTAATATAGTCACTTTCAAATCCTTTGGTGAAGTCAATAAACTGCATAATGACATTGAAATACTCCTTATAAGTTCGATTTGGAAGATCAATCCAACTCTTATCCATAATAAGATCCCTATAACAAACATTTACACAAGACTTATTACATTTTCATTTTTCATATCAAATATATTTAAAATAAATACTAATTAATTGCTTGTGAACCATTTATAAAATAATACTGTAAGTGAAATCCCATGTCATACCTGATTGCGCTACAAACCTGGAAGGGAGGGGAGCCGAAGGCGATGCTGCGAGGGAGAGGAGAGGCAGCGATGGGGAGCCGGAGCCGGGCTGGTGCGGCGAGGGACGGGATGGTGAAGGAGGGGGCGGGTGGCAGTGGTACGGCGACGTAGGGGACGAAGAAGAAGGGGACGAGGGTTTGCAGGGGGTGTTTGGGGTGCTGGGGGGGAGGGACGAGGGGGCGGAGGGCCGAGGGCGGAGGTCGGAGGCCAGAGGGGCTGGAGGCCGAAGGCCAGAGGACGGCCGGAGGGCTACCGGAGGTGGGTAGCGGGAGGCCCGAGGGCAGAGGGAGGACGCAGGGTGACCGCAAGGAGGAGGGCGGCCAGATCCGGAGGGCGGAGGGTGGCTGGAGGAGGGCGGGGCCGGTGGAGGGCGGCCGGAGGGCTACTGGAGGGTAGCCTGAGGGCACCCGGGCTGCCGGAGGTGGGTGGCGGGAGGCCCGAGGGCAGAGGGAGGCCACAGGGCGGCCACAAGGCGGATGGCGGCCGGAGCCGGAGGGTAGAGGGCGGCCAGAGGAGGGCGGGGCCGGCGGAGGGTGGCCGGAGGGCGGGGCGGCGGAGGGCGGGGTGGCGGAGGACGACCGGCCGGAGGGCGGGGTGCCGGAGGGCGGGGCGACGGAGGGCGGGGCGACGAAGGGCGGGGCGACGGGGAGGGCGCGACGACAGGGAGGGCGCGGGCGACGAGGAGTGGGGTGATGGGGAGGGCGCGGCGACGGGGTGGGCGCAGGCGACGGGGAACGGGGCGACGGGGAGGGCGCGGGCGACGGGGAGGGGGGAAGGAGGGGGGGGCACTTTGCGAGGAGGGAGGGGGCGCTAAAGCCCCCCCCCCCCTTTTTAGGGAATTGTAGCGACCGCCATTGGCGGTCGCTATTGGTTACCTATAGAAACCCCCAATGGCGGTCGCTATAGGTTAAGGGGCTCAAAATCCCATTTTTCTAGTAGTGCTACTAATTAAATAAAATTACAAAAAAATTGTACCTAGAAAAAAATCAACAATTAAGCCAAAATAACCAGTAAATATATATTTTATCAGTGAAAAACAAAATAATCATGAAAAAAACGAATTTTTTGTTAAATTTATAATAAAAAACCATCTCATGGAGGTTCTAAAACGACAACACTCACGCTAAAGATAACCACCAACGTTTTCTATTTATCATTTGGTGATTATTTTATTTATATTTGGTATCATATACCCTTCAAATTATTAGAATTAAATTGTATAATTTTAATACTTGGAATGGACATTCTACATTGCTTCTTATAAACCTTAAGGTATTATAGGAAATTACACCTCCAATGAGTATTTTAAACACAATAGAAGCATTTTCCCTCAATTAGAACACCTCTATTTGGTTTTAGTAACCTAGGATCACTGTTGGACCCTCTAATATTCTTAATTTGGATTAAACCATTACCATTAAAAATTGCTAGAAACACACTAGATCTTGGACCTCATAAGTCATTCTCAGTTATCCTAAACATTTAAAGAGATGAAGTAAGAAATTATTGAACTCATTTATAATTTATTTTACAATTAATTTCTAGAAACTTTCCAGAAATTATTGTAGAATAAATTTTAAAGCATGATTAAGCCCTAAAATAGATCCAGTATCTTAAATTCATTGGTGTTTACAATAATAATGAGTAAAAGGGCAGAGACTTGATTTTATTAGTTATATTAAATATTAACGAATACTTTAAAAACTTATAGCCTCAAATATTCTTAATATATCCTTTTTAAGTTATCAATCATCATGGACCTATCCATATTTCCTTGATACTTCTTTAAATTAGACTCCTAGGATACAAACAAAATATTGGAAACATTAATAAAATAATTCAAATTATTATTATAGGTATATGGATCCATTATTTAAATAGATTTTTTGGGTCCTAGTTAAGGAATATATTTCACTAACATATTAAATTTACCTTCTTAGTTAAGAAAAATTCTTAAGTTTCTATACAATTCTAGAATGATATATCCTTTAAGATTATATTTCTCAAAAATTGATCAAAATTTCAAGTTTTATGATGATGATTTGATTTTATCTACCATATAATTTATAATTTGATGAGTACCCTACTTTATAATCATTTGACAAATACTTTTATTAAACGTGATTCTATATAAATGATGACTACATTTAAAAATAAATAATCTCCATTAGTGGTCCAAGGTCTATATTTCACATAATATTTGAGCTTTATTTTAAATTTCCATTATATATTATCTCTTTTGGTAGGACATAATTACAATTATATCACATATTACAATATTATATTTGAGTAGAAAACCCATTTCAAAAATCAATCAAATTGATAAACTCAAATCTAATTCTATTGTTTCCTAACTCTTTATGTATCATGGTTATGTGTAATCCCAAAAAATGAAACATATGAGTGCATAAACTAATGAGATTAACCCATAAAATTCTTTCCTTTGACTTTGAAATCCATGGGAACCCATATTTGGAATGAATCTACCCATCTTTACGGGTGACTTATTAACAAGTGTTTCTTCGGAAGAAATCTAACGATTAATATTTCTTAGTGGTTTTAAGACAGACTAACTTATTTCATTTATTCCATATAGGTGTGCATGATTTTAAAATTTTAGTTAATATTAAATTATACCAACAAAAATATAAATATTTTCAAAATATATCAATTATAACACCTTATATAATAATTTGTTTTTGTTACTTATTTAAAAAATAGTAAAATATATCCATGCATTTCAAAATGCACTACATGAATAAGGTATATAAAATTATTTCATATAAATGTTTAGAAAAATGAAAAATAAAAATACCCAGAAGTGTAAACTTTTTACAACAGATACCTGAAATTTTTTTTATAGATTGAGATAAAAAATTCTGAAGGATTTTGAAAATTTTTATAAGAACAAGTTTTCTTTAAAATTATTTTAACCAGGGGTGTTTTTTATTATTTTTAATGAAATAATTTTCAACGTAAAAATCTTTAAAAAAGAGAACCAAACCATTTTATTTGGAAAATATATTTGAAATATCTAGAGGTTTTAAAAGAAGTAATATTTTTGATAGATTATAAGATATGCAACACCGAGCTTAAACAAACCATGAAAGATTATTATTTAAATATAAAGGTTATAATATATCCATTGAATTGGAGGGTTTCAATTGGATTAACTAAATTATTTAATATATATATATATATACAGTTCATAATAAATTAAAATTTACTTACCAATTCTTGGGAAAAAAGAACTTTATTTTTTAGTAATGTCATTTTATGCTTCAAAAGTACATTTCTTTCAAAAATGATTTTTTAGTTCTTTTTATGAGAGGATAATATAATTGATTTATTCCTAATTTGAAAATGGTGTTTTATAAAAATTATTTCATTATTTAAATAATCATTCTATAATTATCTTAGATTTAATTTTTTATATTTTCTAAAAAGATTGATTTTCTAGTGAATAGTAAAGATTCTAATTTAAATTGAATCCTATTATTTGTTTCATGAATTTAAAAAGTTAGATTTGATTTTAAAACGATTTCAAATAGAAAATAGTTCTATAATATTAATAATAATCTAATTAAGTTCATTCTAATAAGTTATATGGTTTAATTTCATGTAAAAACATTTCATACCTAAAAAGTCATTTTTTCTAAAAAAAATCAGTTTTAATGCATTTTGTATTTTAATCATCAATTAATTTATACCACTTATAGAAATTGAATATTGAAAAATGGTTTCCATATTTGAAATAATTTGTTAATTTTTTTTCTAACATTTCCCTTTCATTTTGTGTATTTATGAATAGTATCCACAGTAAATAATTGTTACCACACTATGGGTAAATCAGGTAATTAATTGTAAACATAATGCTATAAAGAACTAAAATTTAACACTAACACCTACCTTAATTTTATTTAATATATATATTTCATCCATAATCATTCAAAATTAAAATATATTACAATTTTTTGTCATTTTTAATAGATTTTTACCTTTAAATTTATTTTAAAGAAAAGGCAAAAATGTCATTTTTTTTGACATTACGATTTTGAAATATTCATAAAAAGAAGGTATGTGAAATTCCAAATATCCATTTGAAAGATAAATTATTTTTATGTATAATGGTAATTTTTTTTAAATTTTTAGTGATTAAATTAATACTTTAAATTCTTATGCAACCCAGACACAATATTAATTTAATTAAAAGAAGAAAAAATAAATTATTTTAAAAATATTAAAAGTAATATAATTTTAATGAATTATTGTGTTCTAGGAAGAGATGTAATTCATCTTTCATAAAAATATCACAAGGATTATATATATAAGTATATTTAAAAAGTTAGCATGGTACTAATGATATAATTAACATTATGAAATGATTAAATAACACTTACCTTCTTTCCATTATGATCGTTGGAATTTAGAGATGTTACTCATGCGTATGTTTGATCTACTGTCTCCATCATTGTAATGCAGGTCATTTTTCATAACCAAATTTCATGATTGGTTTTAAAAATATAATTTATATATAAAAAGTTAATTATTCTAGGATTATTATTCTATAAATGATGGAATAATGACATAATTTTTAATAGTCAACCTATCTAAGTCATTTCGGACATATAAGATGAATATAATCAAAACATCTTTCATGAAATTAATGATTGTTTAACTAAAAATGACATAGAAACACATACAACTAAAGGAATAAAAAACTAAAAAAATTTCTTAATAAATTAAATAATTAACATAATTTTATTATCCATAACTATAATGAATGTGTGTGACAAGTCAGACACAAGGTAAGGGACACTTTAAATAATTTTAAATGTTTTGAAGATTTATTTTCTTAATATTTATATTTCATTTCCACATTATAAAAAAATATCGATTTATTTATATGTACATAAATTAATTATAAATTACCTTTATTTAAATGGTTTTCAAGAGGAATATTTTTACGTATTTTATACGAATTTTTTTTACTTTCTTTAAAAAATAAAAAATAAAATTTATATTTTAATGTATTCAGCATCAATGGATTTTTCCACCACTATAACCATTATTTTATGTTTTGGATTCATTTATAATCTTCCATTATTTCTTCAAATAAAAACCATCTTTCCCTTTTTTATGAGTATATATATTTGGAAAATGGGTTTTTAAAAGGTAAGTGTATTTCGATATCCAAATGTGTTTTGAATACAAGTTTAAAAGAGTTTTTCAAGTGTTTTCTGATTAAAAGGTTCAATATTGGAATGTTTTATTTCTGATATTTTCTTTGTATAATGATTATAATTAGTTTGTCATAATATCTCTCTCCAATTCATTAGGTAATGATTATGTTCTCTGAAGAATTATATTGGAATTAGATTGTATAGTTATTCCAATTGTTTGGGTACTCGTAAGGGTTCTATGAAGATGATTTCCTAAGGAACCTACATGACTTTTCCATGATTTATTATGAATTTTCATGGATGTATTTTAATTTAAAATGTTTTCTAAACATTATTTGTTTTAAATCAATTATTTTTTCATTTTTAGAAAAAATGTATGTTTTTATAATGTGTTTTCGTGGGTTCACATGTTTTCTAAGAAACCTTAATATTTATTATTTTTTCTTTACGATTTTGTATAATGGATTTTATGAAATAATTTGGGCAGGAATTATGATTTCATGTGTAAGTAAATGATTACTTTCAAGCTCAATGTTTATCATGTTAATGGAATGCAATTTTAATGATTTCATATTTTTTAAAAAGACTAACGGGTTTCCATATTTATTTTTATGTCCCTAGGGGATTTTTTTTCTCATCACAAATTTTTTTAAATGTTTTTTACAGGTTTTAAGGATGGGTAAGAACAAATAATAAGTCATGTTGAATGTCAAGAAGATTATTCATGAAAAAAACATGTTTCATTTTTGATGTTTTATAGTGTGGGAAAATGGATACTGAGTAGAAGTGCCTACTATAATTTTTAGGTTTTTTTGTTATAGTTATGAAATAATTTTGTAAAAAACTAAAAATATATTTATGAATTCCATAAAGTGAATTTTTGTACAAAGATATTGTATTGTGTTATGTTTAAGGCATGATCCTTATAGTTTGTATCTGAGAAAAGGGTTTGAAAACTTTGGAGATTATATTACTTTCATGTGATTTCAAATTAAGAATTATGGATACCATTATGGGTTTATAATTTTAAGTTCAATAAAAAGTTAAAATTATTAGAAACCCCTTTTTATCTTTTATGTTATGGGATTTTAAGGCGGCTAATGATATTTTTTGGAGATGTTTTATTTTATTGTGGTATATGTAACACTCAGATTTAAGATGAAGGATTATTTTAGAAGAATTTTGTAACAATTTTAGAAAGTAATAGGAAAGGTATGAAAAAGGTATGTATTATGATAATTTATGTCTAACTGAAGTGGAAACATGTAAAAGTAGTATTTAAGAAACTTTATAAATGAACCAATTTAGTGTAGTTTAAAGAAAATATTAAAGACAATTTAAAGAGGAAAATGTATATTTGTTTTCATAAAACCATAAATTAAAAAATATAGTTTTTCATGATAAAATTAGTGATTTTATAAAAATAATGGTGGCTTAAAATATATTATGGATTTCAGTTGGAAGCGGGTAAGAAATCGGGAACTTCCCTTGAATGGGGCTTGATTATCAGAAAGAATTGAAAAGTGGACCTTTCTAAAAAACATATTACCCCATAAATGAGGGATTACATGATATAGATACATGAGTTTGGAATATATAAATAAAATTTAGATGATTAATATAAAAATAAATAAGCATTACATTAGGGTAAAGAAAGAGAAAGAGTTGCCCAAATAAAAAAAATAGAGGTTCAAGTAGAATCCCTTACATTATGTCCAAAATAGTTTTGTACATTTTCTTAATGACATGTATAACAAATTAAATTAATTAATTAATTAATTAATAACATGTTATAAATTTAATTTATTAATTATAATTTTATTAAGTTCATTTAGGGCCTTTTTTATGAGTTATAGTGTTCAATTTCATCGTCCATGAGTGCTCGTTGTCTTAGTTTTGATGATCGGTTCACTCGTATAAGAGTATGGAAGATCATGTAAAATGGAAATAGAAATCCAAAATAGAAGTTAAAATTTATTAATTAAAATCCATAATGTCTAATTTTTATATAATTCCATTGGTTATTTTGGGTGACAATGAATCCTTAGATAAGATTTTAGTGATAATCGTTTTGATTATTTTGGGTGGTTTTCGCTCACAAAAAAATTGTTTTGTTTTATTATTTAATATCACGTGTCTAAAATTATTACATAACATTACATGGTTTATAATAAATATATTATAATTTTTTAACCATAAAAATGGTTTTATGACTGACCTTGAATGTTTTAATGGAAAATAAAAAAAAATCCATCCTTAAAGGTTATAAATTAACACCTCACAAATGATGTTTTCGTTTTTAGAATAAAAATGAGAGGAGAGGGATTTAATGATGGATTATTCAATTAACATAATACAATTGTATTATATGTGAGGTAATGGAGTTATAATTACATTTTTATGAGGGGAGGTGTAAAGATAATAAGTAAGGAATACGAAAATAAATTAAAAAGAAAAGGAAAGAGGAATTTACCTCTTGAATTTCTACTCCTTGAAAACATACTTAGGGATAAGGTTTTGGTATTTTTATGATATGAGGAGCTCATGGAAGTGGGGTAGGATCTTGGGAAGATTATTGGGTAGAATTTGGACAAGGTTAAAAGCATGGAAATTGATAAGAGAAGAGGTGGTGAGGGGTGGTATTTATAGTGGAGGAGTGAGGTGTTCTCTCATTATTTTAATCATTGGTTTATTATTTTGAATCAATAGAATAAATATGGTTGATTCATATCACTAAATATACTAACTAGATTATGTTAGTACTGTAACACCCCGAGCTTCCACGATACGCTTCTAATTCAATAATGCAATAGCTTTAATTGTACGCAACTTCAAGTTCTAACACACCACGACTAATCAAAGTAGCCGTTATGAATAGTAATACCCACTTTTTAAAATTATAAAAATTTTATATTTCAAAATGGACTTAATTTTTGTATTCGTAATATCGAAATTATCCTAAGTTGAATTTTTTGTAATTTTCTGAGAACTTCCATTTTTTATGAACAGTGAAGAATACTTAAAAACAACTTTTTTAATAAAAATAATTTATAGTGATAAATTATACTATTGAGTGGTTTTAAAGTATAATTAGAATATATTTTTACCATTTTATCCAATGGTGTTCATTATAATTAATTTCAATTTGAAATTAGACATAAACAATTGTCAATCTTTTGATATATATTGTTTCTTAAAAACACGCTATTTGTTGTGACAGCGGGAATTAATAATAAAATTAATTAATGCAACTTATATGTTTGGAATTTTGTAAAATAGACATCATTTTTGAATTTGGAATATCAATCATAGCTTAGGGTGAAATTTTGGTATTGTTCTGAAAAACTTCAATTTTTGATGAATAGTGAAACCACTAAGTGGTAGTTAAATAACCGATTTTTCGTTTAAATGAAATATTACAACTTCTGTGATTTGATTTTAAAAAATCCGACATACATGGTTTTCATTAGGAAGTAAAATGTGGTTCAATGGGATTAAAATAATTTTTTGGTGAATAGTAACTTTTAAGTTTAATTAATCGCGATTAAAGGTTATTAGTGAAATGTAAGGTAAAAATGATATTATAAAAATATGAAATGACCTTGAAACGTGTCCTAAACCTATTGGACGAGTCATGGCCGACCAAGACAATATATGGGTCAACTTGTGGACCCCATGGAGCCACTTTGGTAGGAAAATGACATAAATAACTTTTTATTTAAAGTTAAAATAAAAATGTCACAAACATAAGTTGTTTTACTAAAACAATTTTTAAATGGGGTTATACAAGTCATATTTTTGACTATAAATATTCATTAGAAATCTAAAAAGATTTACTACATCATAATATTTTTTTTTATAATTTTTAGACATTAAATAAATTAAATTATTTATGACACCATGATGATGCAGCGATTACCTCATTAATTAACGATTTTAATAAAATGGAAGGATAATGTAAAATATAAGCATTACACTTGTCCAAAGCCTATTGGATGAGATTATTTCGAACTCTTATCACATTATACTAGAATTATATAAGTGTGGGACCTTTATAATCTGAAAATGATTGTATAATAAAGTAACATTTCATTACTTTCCAAAAGTGCCCCTCCTCTCCACTTATAAAAGGCCCCCACCTCTACCACCTTATTCACACCTTCAAAGCCTTTTGGCTCGGCCAACCTCTGCCCAAATACTCTCCCAAATTCCCTACCTTACTCTTAGACGCCTCACTTTGGTCATAATTCTTCCCAAGGAAGCCTTTGGCTCAAATCAAAAGAGTTACCCGATTTTAAGGTAATGTCTTCTCTAATGTTGTTTTGTTTTATTTTGCTTCTTCAACCCCTTAAACTCCTTTTATTTCTTTCTTTTGTAACAAAAACAGTATCCTCAATATACTAGGATGTTGTTATAATGAGTATTATAGCTACACTTATAAACACCTACATCTAATGGTTAAAGAACATACGATTTCTGTGGATGGTGAATTTATGCCTCACGAAACAATGATTGTTCAACACTCATATAACACCTTAAAAGGTGGCCATTAAGATGTCACTATATTTATATATGATATATAATATGTTTATGTTCTACTTAAGCTTCTGTATTTTTCATTTATGGCATTCCTTTATGATTTCCATTATCGGTAAACGCGATAATTTCATTTTAGGAAGTGCGGACTACCGCCCGCTCAAAGTGATTTGAATCGTTAATTCCATATGAGGGATGTATAAAGGATGGATTAAATGGTATTATACATTATATTATACTGTAATTATATTATACCTTTATATAATTATAACTTCATTCCATTAAATATGAAATGGAAATGAAAGTAGCGTTCATGTGTACGTACGGCTTACCGTCTCCATGAACAATGCATTTCATTTCTTACCTCTAAATGTTATGTAATATTATAAATGAATGTATATACCGGATATATATGATTTATATGATATCTACATCATGAATATAATTCTGTATATAATGTATATTTCACCACATGAACAACTTGTAATTATAAGAAGTTTATTTTTGACTCAAGTACCTAAGATCGACAAAACGACCGTTATAAACTTAAATAATTACATAATGTTCATGACATGGTAATAAGTGATATAAAAGGAATAATGAACATGAAAAAGGTTCTTAAGTAAATAGAAATTAACTATAGTTTATTATTCAGGAGGTTAAAGAACGACAAGTCAAGTCGGACACGAGGTAAGGGAACTTCTTAACCCAATTTCCATTCTTTGGGTTAATCTACTACTTTCAAATTATGTCAAGATATTATTATGTCCTATATTGTATTTTTACTTTCTTTATGTGTACTTATAGTGAATACACATAATAGATCTATTTTATTTAAAAAATTATCTTTTTACGGGACTTCGTCTCAATCACCATTCATTGAGGCATATTTTGGTTTATACACAAATTTCTTTTATACGGTGTATAAACCCCTTTGACTTTTACATTTATTCAAAAGGAATCTTTTTATTTGAAGCATTTTACTAAATGACAAAAAGGAATGTTTTTCTTGTCGTACGTATGCGGAGACAATGACTTCTCCGCCTCCATGACCATTATTTGAGTTTCGGCTTCCCCTACAAGCCATAACTTTTTTTTAAATGAAAAATAAAAAAACTAAGTTTTAACTTTCATTTATTTTGGTTTCAAAAATGGTTTTGATAATGTTTTAATATATCAATGTGTTGATATCTTGTGATTGAAATGTGGAAATGTTATGTTTCCTTTATGCATGTTTTATGTGATACAATTATGTTATGGTTTATGATATGTTTAAACCTGTTCATACGAGGAATGCATTGGACTTAATAAGTGACGGGTGGAGCCCGCTATAGCTCCTCGATGCATCGGTAGGTCTCATGAGACAAACTAGTGTCTTGGCACGAGGCCTTGACAAAATCTTATTTGTGGTCTTGGCACGAGGCCTTGGCTACGTGGTTATGATAGTCTGGCATTATGCATTCCATCATTATGAAAGTGGTTATTGATATTTCATGTGATTATTCGACTAGTAGAATATCCATGTGAGTAAGTGAATGGCATTATTTCATTTTACTTTTTCCATATTATGCTAAAGTTCAAGTTTAAAAGGCTTTTGTTTTAGTTATACATTGCCTTAAATGTTAATGTTTATTTATGAAAGCTTCCGCTATTTTGTTATCCTTACTGAGCATCTGAGCTCACCCCTTTCAATGTTTTAATATTTTCCAGGATGTGAAGAAGTATTTTTTGAATGACCTGCAGGGATAGTCAGAAGAGGATATGAGTGTGGACTATGGAGACTTTGTTATTGTAGTTTTTCACTTTATGATGTAATGTAACATTTATGAATGTATTTAGTGTTTCCAAGGCTACTAAACTAATCAGTCTTTTGAGACTTGATCTTTTGTGATCATGCCAATGTTATGAAATAATGCACCGACTCTGGGTAACTGGGGTCGGGGCGTTAAAGTAGGTATCAAAGGCAGTTTAGTACTAACCTTGGAAGCTAGATTTAGATAAACTCTGATTAGATCACATATCCCAAAGATAGACTTTGAGGATTAGTATAGAAGAACTTCCTAGAATTTTGGTATTATAGAGATTTTGTGAGTTTTCCGAGCAATACATCCCTGTCTGGATACGAGTAGGTAGAGGTGGCTCTGGCACAGATGTACCTAGGGGTAAAACCCGAAAACACCGCTTTGAGCTAGATCGAACGGGAACTGGTGCACGACAACGGGTCTTGCTGCACTCTTGGTTACGACACTCTCGGGAGATATGCTTAGGATAATTCTAATTTTCTTTACAAACCACTATGAAGGGGTATGAGTATATACTTCCTCAAAGAAAACTTTTTTTATGATTATGGATTATATCCATAAATAGTTCAATTAGTGTTAAGTGTTTTACAAGTATTGAATTATGTATTTTGATTCATAAACTAATCTAGTTTATGCCATTGTTTAGAAATGGTGCCTAGTGGAAGGAATGGAAACTGTATCAATGCACGCACTCCGTGTAGGGATTGACCTCCTGCTCAAGATAATTATTGTGGATTTGGAGATACAACTGGTGATGATCAACTTATTACCATACTGGGACAACTCACTCAGGTTATGAATAATAACCTTACTCGTATGGAGCACCCTGATCCGCAATGTGGAGGATCAATGTTAGACCGCTTCATGAGGCAACGACTGCCAACATTTAATGGGGGTACAAATCCATTAGTAGCTGAGCAGTGGATAAAATCCTTAGAGAAAATATTCCACGCCTTGGGGAGTAGCGAAAGAGAGAAGGTTGTCATGGCAGTCTACCGCCTCACTGGAGATGCCGATAAATGGTGGTCGCTGATTCAAAACACAAAGGAAGATGAAGAAGTATCAAGTATGGAATGCAGGGAGTTTAAGGAAATTTTCTTAGAAAAATACTTTCCACATGACCATCGAGTAGACATGGAAAGGAAATTTCTGAGTTTGAGGCAGAAGGAGGATGAGAATATCGCAAAGTATGAGGCTAACATTACAAGGTTAGCAAGGCATTCTGCAGATTATATATGTAACCCAAGAAATAAGATTGATCGTTTCTTTGATGGGTTAAAACCATTTCTCCGTCAAGTTTTAGTATCAAAATCTTTCTCAAAATACGAGGATATAGTCTCGTGTGCTATCAAGACAGAAAAGGAATTCTCTAAGTCTTATGACAACAAAGTAAATCAAGATAAGAAGAGAACGGTGGAACAAGAGACATATAAAGGGAAAAAGGGAAAGAAGGATTTTCCATTATGTGATAATTGTGGGAAGAATCACCCTGGTATTTGCCTAAAAGGAATGGGAGTTTGTTACAAATGTGGAGAAAAAGGTCACCAGGCTCGTGATTGTAAGGGAAAGAAAGAGGCTATCAATATTGAATTCTATAATTGTAGGTAAATGGGTCATTATGCAAATGAATGTCCTAAGCATCAGGGAATCTTATCTCAGAAAAGGCCAAGGGATCAAGGACAATATTATGCTGTTACTACAGTTGAAGCAGAATAATTAATGTATTGGTGCTTTCGGACTCATGGATTATATTATGGTTATTAGAATAATGTGATATATATATAAGGATTGTACTACAGTACTTGTTGATTTCATTAAGGTTTTAATATGATGAAGGTAATCATATTTTTGTATGTGAAAATAAGAGAAACTTTACCTCATTTGAGGAATTTGATGATACATTTGATTTTGGAATTTAGAGACCTTTTAGAGAAAGTCTGGACGGAGGTATTTTGGATAACTATAAAGGTTGGAATGGATGAAGTTAAACTTTGGATAGTATTGTTTAAGGTTAAAACATTTATGAAGATTATTTTTGGAATATTATAATACAATAGTTTTAGGAAAAGGACAACCTGCAGGGTGGGGCATAACCCGTCGCGTCGAACAAAGCTGCAGGAATCGAACCCACAACCATAGTGCGACAGGCCTTTATTACCTACCACTAGCCTACATGAAGTCCCTGGTTATTACAAAATAGTTTTCCTAATCTAAATGGTATGTGTTAATATTTGGAACCTTATACAATTATGATAAATAGAATATTTTCGAGTTCTATTACCTTTTAGAGTGAAAGATGGGTTTGTGGTAAAAATTTATTAAAGAATGAAAGTCTACATAACAAGTATGTATATTCCCTTACATTCTTAGTAAATCTCCTAAATAAATTCCTCAACTTTATAAAAGGTAACTTAAAACAAAAACTTTACCGGTTAACTTTTCCAACTGGGGATTCAATGACTGTTTAACCAATCACAAGTTTGTGATTTTCTTATGGTTAACTTTCTCCAAATCCAGTGTTCTACAACTCTCCATCAGACCTTGATGGTTTGTTTTTCTTCCATATCCATATTTTCATAGAATCCTAGTATGGGCTATCTCAGGTGACCTTTGTACTTCTCTTTCTTTCTTTTAATGTTATATTTTTATTAACCTTATTTCCGATGTGGGTTTTCCACAAAGGTATTTTCTATTTTCAACCTTTTATTTTCAAAGAAAAATTGCAAATTGCGAGGACGCAATTTATTGAAGGAGGGGATAATGTAACACTCCGAGCTTCCATGATACGCTTCTCATTCAATAATGCAATAGCTTGCATTGTACGCAACTTCGAGTTCTAACACACCGCGACTAATCAAAGTAGCCGTTATGAATAGTAATACCCAGTTTTTAAAATTATAGAAATTTTATATTTCAAAATGGACTTCATTTTTGTATTCGTAATATCGAAATTATCCTAAGTTGAATTTTTTGTAATTTTTTGAGAACTTCCATTTTTTTATGAATAGTGAAGAATACTTAAAAACAACTTTCTTAATCAAAATAATTTATAGTGATAAATTATACTATTGAGTGGTTTTAAAGTATAATTAGAATATATTTTTACCATTTTATCCCATGGTGTTCATTATAATTAATTTCACTTTGAAATTAGACATAAACAATTGTCAATCTTTTGATATATATTGTTTCTTAAAAACACGCTATTTGTTGTGACAGCGGGAATTAATAATAAAATTAATTAATGAAACTTATATGTTTGGAATTTTGTAAAATAGACATCATTTTTGAATTTGGAATATCAATTATAGCTTAGGGTGAAATTTTGGCATTGTTCTGAAAAACTTCAATTTTTGATGAGTAGTGAAACCACTAAGTGGTAGTTAAATAACTGATTTTTCGTTTAAATGAAATATTACCATTTCTGTGATTTGATTTTCAAAAATCCGACATACATGGTTTTCATTAGGAAGTAAAATGTGGTTCAATGGGATTAAAATAATTTTTTGGTGAATAGTAACTTTTAAGTTTAATAAATCGCGATTAAAGGTAATTAGTGAAATGTAAGGTAAAAATGATATTATAAAAATATGAAATGACCTTGAAACGTGTCCTAAACCTATTGGATGAGTCATGGCCGACCAATAAAATACATGGGTCAACTTGGGGACCCCATGGAGCCACTTTGGTAGGAAAATGACATAAATAACTTTTTATTTAAAGTTAAAATAAAAATGTCACAAACATAAGTTGTTTTACTAAAACAATTTTTAAATGGGGTTATACAAGTCATATTTTTGACTATAAATATTCATTAGAAAGATAAAAAGATTTAATACATTATAATAGTTTTTTTATAATTTTTAGACATTAAATAAATTAAATTATTTATGACACCATGATGATGCAGCGATTACCTCATTAATTAACAATTTTAATAAAATGGAAGGATAATGTAAAATCTAAGCATTAAACTTGTCCAAAGCCTATTGGATGAGAATATTTAAAACCCTTATCACCTTAGACTCGAATTATATAAGTGTGGGACCTTTATAATCCGAAAAGCATTGTATAATAAAGTAACATTTCATTACTTTCCAAGAGTGCCCCTCCTCTCCACTTATAAAAGGCCCCCACCTCTACCACCTTATTCACACCTTCAAAGCCTTTTGGCTCGAACATCCTCTTCCCAAATACTCTCCCAAATTCCCTTCCTTACTCCTAGAAGCCTCACTTTGGGCAGAATTCTTCCCAAGGAAGCCTTTGGCTCAAATCAAAAGAGTTACCCGATTTTAAGGTAATGTCTTCTCTAATGTTGTTTTGTTTTATTTTGCTTCTCCAACCCCTTAAACTCTTTTTATTAATTTCTTTTGTAACAAAACCAGTATCCTAAATATACTAGGATGTTGTTATAATGATTATTAGAGATACACTTACACACACCTACATCTAATGGTTAAAGAACATACAGTTTCTGTGGATGGCGAATTTCTGCCTCACGAAACGATGATTGTTCAACACTCATATAACACCTTAAAAGGTGGCCATTAAGATGTCACTATATTTATATATGATATATAATATGTTTATGTTCTACTTAAGCTTCTGTATTTTTCATTTATGGCATACCTTTATGATTTCCATTATGGGTAAATGCGATAATTTCATTTTAGGAAGTGCGGACTACCGCCCCCTCAAAGTGATTTGAATCGTTAATGCCATATGTGGGATGTATAAAGGATGGAGTAAATAGTATTATACATTATATTATACTGGAATTATATTATACCTTTATATAATTATAACTTCATTCCATTAAATATGAAATGGAAATGAAAGTAGCGTTCATGCGTACGTACGGCTTACCGTCTCCATGAACGATGCATTTCATTTCTTACCTCTAAATGTTATGTAATATTATAAATGAATGTATATAATGAATATATATGATTTATATGATATCTACATCATGAATATAATTCTTGATATAATGTATATTTCACCACATGAACAACTTGTAATTATAAGAAGTTTATTTTTGACTCAAGTACCTAAGATCGACAAAACGACCGTTATAAACTTAAATAATTACATAATGTTCATGACATGGTAATAAGTGATATAAAAGGAATAATGAACATGAAAAAGGTTCTTAAGTAAATAGAAATTAACTCTAGTTTATTATTCAGGAGGTTAAAGAATGATCAATTCAAGTTGGACACGAGGTAAGGGAACTTCTTAACCCAATTTCCATTCTTTGGGTTAATCTCCTACTTTCAAATTATGTCAGGATATTATTATGTCCTATCCTGTATTTTTACTTTATTTATGTGTCCTTATAGTGAATACACATAATAGATCTATTTTATTTAAAAAATTATCTTTTTAAGGGACTTCATCTCAATCACCATTCATTGAGGCATATTTTGGTTTATACACAAATTTCTTTTATACGGTGTATAAACCCCTTTGACTTTTACATTTATTCAAAAGGAATCTTTTTATTTGAAGCATTTTACTAAACGAAAAAAAGTAATGTTTTTCTTGTCGTACGTATGCGGCGACAATGAATTCTCCGCCACCGTGACCATTATTTGAGTTTCGGCTTCCCCTACAAGCCATAACTTTTTTTTAAATGAAAAATAAAAAAACCAAGTTTTAACTTTCATTTATTTTGGTATTAAAAATGGTTTTGATAATGTTTTAATATATCAATGTGTTGATATCTTGTGATTGAAATGTGGAAATGTTATGTTTCTTTTATGCATGTTTTATGTGATACAATTATGTTATGGTTTATGACATGTTTAAACCTGTTCATATGAGGAATGCATTGGACTTAATAAGTGACGGGTGGAGCCCGCTATAGCTCCTCGATGCATCAGTGGGTCTCATGATGTCACGACCCGCCCTCGGGGTCTATGCCGTGACTACCCCAAGCCCGCCTTCCATAGGCCAGGGGCTGGCGACTAGCACCAAGGCGTAAATCCCGGTAAAAAGGGAAGACATTACTGAAAGTACGGAAAAGTAAATGGGCGAGTATACAAACCCAAACTGAAAGTAATGTACAACTCGAAAGGGAAAACAACAACTGTAAGTAAAAGCCGCCACACCGAGCTGTCCACTGGAGATCCCACCTGAAGGATGGGTACAAATAGCTCCACTGCTCCACGGGTCCCGTCGTCCGCTCCGAACACGTTCCGCCCAGTGGTCCACCTCCAGGTACCGTCCTGCTTTGCAAGCCTCAGCCAAGATCAACGATGTCCGTCGTCTGCAACCAACACAACGTAGTGCGGGCATGGACCGTGCAAGGGTGAGTATAAGCTACTCAGTAGGGACCCCGAGACCCCCGAAGGTCTCACAAAATCCACAAAGGATAAACCACAAAGGAAGATACAAACACAAAGTAACAACCGACACTGCTTAGGTATATGCCCATACATATACCTAAGTCATCAATTCCAACACGCTCCATCCTCCGAGCCCAAGTACAACTCAGTCCACACAGGAAAGTAAACGTATTCCACACAGGAAAGCAAAACGAAATCCACACAGGATAGCACAACACAATCCACACAGAAAAGCAACTGGATTCAGCTCACACAGGTATACTTCTTGAAAGAAGATAAAGATGATCTCTGATCCATATAAGTCGTCGGACCCACGAAGGATCGATAGGTAACTAACCCCCGCAAAAGACCCACACAGGATCGGGCCCACATAGGACCTGTAGGCGCTGGTTCACACAGGACCGCTGAACGCAAAGACCCACACAGGATCGGACCCACACAGGATCGGGCCCACATAGGACCTGTAGCACTGATCCACGTAGGATCGCTGAGTGCTGTAGTCGTCGTCGTCGAATCCACACAGGATCTCTGTACTGTCGTCGTCGCAGTCACAGTAGCAGTAGCAGTAGCAGTAGTAGTCACAGAAACAGTCGCAGCCAGTACTAGGGTTCCCGCACACAGCAAGCTCGTACAGGAGGGTCCGTTCCACGAGCCGAGAGGCTGATACATCAACTGTCACAAAGTCCAGAGTTGATGTATCCAAAAGTTCTGTATCGTCAACAGGAACTCAACGCAACAGACGGCGCGTCGATCGGACGCCCGGTCTGAGAGTTATTGGCTTTTTCGTCCCAGAGGCCCGGTTGGTTTTTAAGGCAAAACCAACCCGCCTGTACTCCACCTGCGTCCAAACCTCGGGCGGAGTATGCCAAAAGATCCGTCTCACTAAGAGGAACACAACAAAGCTGACGGCACGTCAATCAGACATCCGTAGCTCAAAATATGAGTGTTTCCGCTCCAAAGGCCCGATTGGTTTTGTGAACGAACCAACCCGGCCTAACTCAAAGTATTCCGAAACTTTGAGTGCGATATACCTAATCGACCGCCTCGATCCAAGGATCGCGTTGCCACTGACGGTTCGTCAATCGGAGGTCTGTGGCTCAAGTTATGGCCAAAAGACCGAAGTCAATTCGAAAACGGGGGGTCCGGGTCCGGGTCGACCCGGCCCGACCCCCCCTGGGTCGGCCCGAACCGGGCGACCCGACCCGGGTCCGACCCAGCCCGACCGACGGCAGTCCGGCGTGGCGGCGCGGACCGGCGCGGCGGCGCGGTCCGGCCGGCGGCGGCGCGGCCTGGCGCCGCTGGGTGCCACGCGTGGGGGGCATGGCCCCCGCTTCCAGCTGGCGGCGCGGCTTAGGCCGCGCCTTTTTGGAGAACCGGCCCCCCTCGTGGGGGCCTGCTTGATTGAAACCGGGGGGCCTCCTTCCCCCCTTAACGAAACCGCCCCCCCCCCCCCCCAATTAAATGTGGGGCTTTTGAGTTGACCGGGGGAATTAATTTCCCCCGGTCTTTGACCTTCCGGCCGGCCCACATGGCCGGCCGGTTTTTCTTCAACGGGATCGGCAAAGCCGGTCCCCTTCCGGTTTCCGACGCCGGCGGCCCAGCGAGCCGCCGGTCCTCTCGTCCCGCCGCGGCTCGGAACCGGCCGCGGTGTTCGTCGTCCAGCGCGGTGCGACGGCACCGCGTCCCTCCGCCGCGGCCCCGCTCCGGCCGCGGTGCCTTTGGTTCCCTTCGACGCAGCGCGACGACGTCGCGTTCTTGATAATCCATCCACGGCGCGACGCGACGACATCGCGTAAATAAGCCGGGCGATTCCCGCGTGGTGCGACGGCACCACGCCTTCTCGTTCATCACAAGATTATACAAATAACCAAGAACAAAGGAGGGGGAATTCGGCCGTGTTTGTGCGGTCCGACCCCCCTCTCGTTAGATGATAACTCTTAAATATTTAATCACAAATTATCATTCTAGAACCAAGAACGAGAGTAAGGAAATAAACCACAAAAAAACCCTACCTTGGGTTCAAGTTCGAAGATCGTCAACGACCCGCGGAAGACAACGTCGCGGAGGTCGGGCGTCGCGGTAATCGTTCGTCAAATCCGATGACGAAGAGGTACATCCGAAGAGGTACTTCGTTGGCGAATCTTCATAAGACGACGAAGGAAGTCTGAGGAGGAAGCGGCGTTCCCTTTCGTTGACACGGAATGCGTCGTCGATCTTCGGATACAATCGGATACGAAGAAGAGAGGAGCGGCGTTCTTCGTCGGAGCTCGAAGGTTCTTCGCGTTCTTTGTCAAGCTTGAAGAAGAAGAAGAAGAAGAAGAAGGAGGAGAAAGATAAGAATCTCTCAAATCCTCTCAAGATGGCTAAACAAATCTAACCAAATAAAATATGCTAAGAGCTTATTTTATTTACTCAACCAAACCTTTTGAAATTCAAAGGTTTGAAAAAGATTAAACAACTCAACCTAATTAATAAGCTAAGTTGTCAAGATCATTTAAAAGGGGAGTTAAGGGAGTTTTGAGAGGAGATGGAAAGTTGGGTTTTGTGTGGGCCCCACCACACTTAATCCTCCCAAGGGAGGTTAAGTGGATGTGGGTCCCACCTTTAACTTCCTTTGAGAGGAGTTAACCAACAAGTAAGAAAAATAAAAAGTGTTCCACATTTTTATTTTAACTTTTTATAAATCTCCCAAAAACTAACTTTCGTCCCGCAATAAACGCAACTACGGAAAAGGTCTCCTTAAGAGAATATCGGCACTGCGAGTTCATCGGTGTCCTCAGATTTCAATTTCGAGCACCGGATAAAAAGTTAGAAATTCCCGCTCGTTCGTTCACTGAACGTACCCAAGCCAAACTTCGGAAATTGATTCCGGGAACACCGGGCCTCGGAATCAGGTGCCGTCAGAAACCGCGCTCTTGTAAAATTCCAAAGAAAATTAAGAAAAAATTTCCCTTGTATTTTACGGGTCTTTACATTACTACCACCTCAGGGATTTACGTCCCCGTAAAGATACATCAAAAACTAGGGAAACAAAAGAGGGTACTGAGCACGCATCTGAGCCTCCCGCTCCCATGTGCTCTCCTGGAGGTTCCCGTGCTGCCATCTGATGCGCACAAGAGGAATCGATCGCCCATGTAGGACCCGCTCCTGTCGATCCTCTATCTCCACCGGGACCTCCGTAAAAGTCGCCCCATCGTCAACGTCAAGCTCCCCATGGTCATTGATGTGCGTCGGGTCGTGCACATATCTCCTCAGCTGCGATACGTGGAAGACGTCGTGCACCCGGTGCAACTGAGGTGGCAGAGCCAGGCGATAAGCCACCTTGCCAACCCTGCTGAGGACCTGGAAGGGTCCGATGAAGCGCGGAGATAACTTGTCGCCTCGGCCAAATCTCCGAATACCACGTCGAGGTGAGACCTGCAAGAAGATGTGGTCACCATCCTCGAACTCCAGTGGCCTCCGCCTCCTGTCAGCGTATGACTTCTGCCGGCTCTGAGCTGTCCTCATCCGCTCCTGGATGACCTGGACCTTCTCTTTCGTGGCCTGGACCATCTCCGGTCCCACCAGTGCTGACTCCCCAGGGTCTATCCAGCACAAAGGAGATCTACAAGGTCGACCGTACAACGCCTCATACGGTTCCATCCCGATGGTGGAGTGGTAGCTGTTGTTGAACGCAAACTCCACCAAGGGTAGGTGGTCCTCCTAGCTACGACCAAAGTCGAGGACACATGCACGGAGCATGTCCTCGAGAGTCTGAATGGTCCTCTCCGTCTGACCATCCTTCTGAGGGTGAAAGGCTGTGCTCAGATGTAGCTGCGTCCCGAACGCCTCCTGTAACCCCTTCCAAAGTCGGGAAGTAAAGAAAGCATCTCGATCGGAGACGATAGATGATGGAACACCGTGGAGCCGCACAATCTCCTGAACGTAGAGACGTCCCAAGCTCTCCACTGAGCCCTGCTCTCTAATGGGTAAGAAGTGTGCCGACTTGGTGAGTCGGTCAATAATCACCCAGATGGAGTCGTGACCTCTGGAAGTGCGTGGAAGTCCAGTCACGAAGTCCATAGATATGCCATCCCACTTCCACTCTGGGACCTCCAAGGGCTGTACCAGGCCTGCTGGTACCTGATGCTCTGCCTTCACCTGCTGGCAGGTGAGGCATCGAGAAATGAACTCTGCTACTGCCTTCTTCATGCCCGGCCACCAGTGCTGTCGTCTGAGGTCCTGGCACATCTTTTCCACTCCAGGATGTACTGCCAAAGGAGAAGTGTGAAACTCTCTCAGCACTTCCTCTCGCAAAGCGACTGGTACCATGGTACGTCCTCTGAAAAGGATGTCGTGCTCTACTCCAAGGGAGAAACCATCAGGTGCCTATCCCGAGGATATCTGTGCACGCCGTGTCTCACAGTCAGCGTCCCCACGCTGTGCCTCTCTGACCCACTGCTGTAGTGGAGGGGTGACTGTGAGAGACTGGAGGAAGGCTGCTCCATCTCTATCCACGAAGGATATCTGTAAATAGGCTAGCTGCTCCGTCGCCTCCTCAAGTAGCTGAATGCCCGTCCTCCTGCTGAGGGCATCGGCTACTACGTTCCCCTTCCCAGGAGTATAGACTATCTCAAAGTCATAGTCCTGGAGGAACTCGAGCCATCGCCGCTGTCTCAGGTTCAGGTCCTTCTGCGAGAAGATATACCTGAGACTCTGATGATCGGAAAAGACTGTAAAGTGCTCGCCCATCAGGTAATGTCGCCATGTCTTCAGAGCGAAGACCACTGCTGCTAACTCCAGGTCATGGGTAGCATAGTTCTGCTCATGCGGCCTCAACTGACGTGATCCATAGGCGATCACTGCCCACTCCTGCATCAGAACACATCCGAGTCCGGTCCCTGATGCATCACAGTAGACTACGTACCCTACTCCCTCCTCAGGCAACCTCAAGATAGGTGCGCTGGTCAATCTCTGTCTCAGCTCCTGGAAGCTCTGCTGATATCTGTCTGACCACACGAAGGGTTTCCCCTTCTTCGTCAAAGCTGTGAGTGGTTCCGCAACTCTAGAGAAGTCTGGCACGAATCTCCGATAGTATCCATCTAGTCCTAAGAAACTCCAAACCTCAGTCACGCTCCTGGGTGGCTCCCATGCTAACACAGCCTCGATCTTCGCAGGATCCACTGCAACTCCCGCCTCAGAGATAACGTGTCCCAAGAAGTGGACCTCACGTATCCAGAACTGGAACTTCGAGAGCTTACCATAAAGCTGGTGCTCTCGGAGCGTGTCTAGTACAACTCGCAAGTGATAGGCGTGCTCCTCCTCTGTCGTAGAGTAAATCAGTATGTCGTCGATGAAGACCACGACAAACCGATCAAGGTATGGCTGAAATATCCTGTTCATGAGGGCCATGAACACTGCTGGAGCATTGGTTACGCCGAAAGGCATAACCAAGAACTCATAGTGGCCATACCAACATCTGAAGGCCGTCTTCTGTACATCCTCGTCTCTGACTCTGAGCTGATGATAGCCTGACCTGAGGTCTATCTTCGAGAACCACCGTGCTCCCTTGAGATGATCAAAGAGGTCATCAATCCTTGGTAGCAGATACTTGTTCCTCACTGTCACCTGGTTCAGGCGACGATAGTCAACACAAAGCCGCAGGCTCCCATCCGCCTTCTTGGCGAACAATATCGGGGAAGCCCAGGGTGAAACACTAGGTCGGATGAACCCCTTGCCCTGCAAGTCCTCCAACTGTACCCGTAGCTCTCGAAGCTTAGCGGGGGACATCCGATATGCTGGAGTGGATATCAGGGCTGTCCCGGGGTACAAGTCAATATAAAAGTCTACCTCTCTGCGAGGAGGTAGCCCTGGAACGTCGTCGGGAAAAACGTCCGCAAACTGATCCACCACTGCAGGAAAATCAGGACTCCACACGTCAACTGCTCCAAGGATGAGGCTAGCCAACTGATGAGTGATGGGCTGTCCTCTCCTCCGCGGAAGTCCATCCTGTGCTGCAAAGGCTCCCTTCTCGCCGGTGAAGGTGAACCTGCTCCCGTCGGTGCGCACACATCACACCTTGCACCTAAAACAGTCAATCTGCGCATAGACCGTAGATAGCCAATCCATGCCCAAGATGATGTCGTAAGGCCTCGACGCTGCTACAAGAAGATCCCATCCGAAGCTCTCGCCTCCTAGAGTGAGCTCACACTGCCGGCACCAGTGCGTAATCGTCGAGTCTACTCCCGTAAGAGTCTCTAGCCGTAAGGATCGAGCCAACGGCTCTGTCGGAATCTCCGAGCTCCGAACAAGGGCAGCGGCTATGAAAGAGTGACTCGCTCCTGTGTCTATAAGAACTGCAACAAGGGTGGAATAGACACAGATAGTACCTCGAATCATCTCGGGTGCGCCGTGATCGTAGGCCTCTGCTGCCTGGAGCTGTGCCTGTCTCTGCCCGCCAGCTCCCTGTGGTCGGGGTGGACCTCCTGGTGGTGGTGGTGGCAGAGCCTCAAAGCGTCTCCCACCACCGGCTGCTCGTCCAGCTCCTCTGCCTCGTCTGCCTCCTCCCTGCGGACCGCCACGGTCGAACCTCTGCCTCTGCCTCGGTGGTCCCTCAACTGTCTACTGCTCCTCGGCACGGCGGGTCGGGCAGTCACGAGCCATGTGGCCCTGCCCGCCGCACGAGTAGCACTGTCTGCCTCTCGAAAGAATGGCTCCTCGCTGTGTGCCCCGCACTGCTGAGCCAGTGTCCTGAGGTCGTCTGCCCGAAGGTCTGGTCTGCCTGAACCCCTGAGTCATCCGTCGACTGCCTTCTTCAGATGACTCTACCACGTGCCGCCCTGCGGTGGGTCGCTACGCTGGTGTAGACTCAGCAAGGAAGCTCTCAATCAGAAGGGCCCGCTCCAGTACTCCTGTCTGAGTCGGTATGCTGAGGGAGATCAGCGATGCCCTGATCTCGTGTCTCAAACCCTGCTCAAAGGTCCGGGCCCGGAAGAATGGGTCACGTACCATGTCAGTCGAGTAGCACGAGAGATCAGTAAATCTCACCGAGTACTGAGCGACCGTCATGCTGCCCTGCCGCAGCTGAAGAAGCTCCTGGATATGCACCGCACGAAGGGTGGCTGGGACGAACTCCGAGCGAAAGAGGCTCTCAAAGTCCGTCCAAATAAGAGATGCCTCATCGTGCACCTGGAGCATCAAGCTCCACCATCGTCCTGCTGCTGCGTGTAGTAGGCTCACAGCGAGGATCACCATGAGGTCTGCATGGTGTCCTCACTAGCCTAAACACACGTACCACTGCCTCTAGCCAGTCATCGGCTACCTGGGGATCCGTCTCCCCGCGAAACCTGGGCGGTCGCTGGCGCTGAAACTCATACAGTGCACTGAGGCGACGTGCATCGTCAGCGGCTGGTGCTGGAAGTATCGGGGGCTCGGCGGGTAGAGCTACCGCTGGTGCCACTGCTGACAAAGGGCCCTGCACCGAAGCCTCCTCGCTCGGTGGGCTGTCGTCACACTCGACTCTCGGAACCCTAGCTGGCTGCCATCGTGGGGCCATCCTGAAAAGGAAACAGGTGCGCCATGGTCAGAACAGTATACCTGGTGAGCTGATATAAAGTAATCACAAAGAAAACTTTGAAACACACACTCAATCAATGTTTTCGTGCATTAAGTCGGAAATCAGAAGTCAGGGTCCTGGTGTACGGATACGTCGGCCGCCGCACCAACACTGGACTCCCTGGACTGATAACCACACTCAATACGCTAAACATTATTTCTTCACAAAGAAAAGATCAGAGTTCGCGGTAGAACCGAACTCCTTTGATACCAATTTGTCACGACCCGCCCTCGGGGTCCGTGCCGTGACTACCCCAAGCCCGCCTTCCATAGGCCAGGGGCTGGCGACTAGCACCAAGGCGTAAATCCCGATAAAAAGGGAAGGCATTACTGAAAGTGCGGAAAAGTAAATGGGCCAGTATACAAACCCAAACTGAAAGTAAAGTACAACTCGAAAGGGAAAACAACAACTGTAAGTAAAATCCGCCACACCGAGCTGTCCACTGGAGATCCCACCTGAAGGATGGGTACAGATAGCTCCACTGCTCCACGGGTCCCGTCGTCCGCTCCGAACACGTTCCGCCCAGTGGTCCACCTCCAGGTACCGTCCTGCTCTGCAAGCCTCATCCAAGATCAACGCTGTCCGTCGTCTGCAACCAACACAACGTAGTGCGGGCATGGCCCATGCAGGGGTGAGTATAAGCTACTCAGTAGGGACCCGGAGACCCCCGAAGGTCTCACAAAATCCACAAAGGATAAACCACAAAGGAAGATACAAACACAAAGTAACAACCGACACTGCTTAGGTATATGCCCATACATATACCTAAGTCATCAATTCAAACACGCTCCATCCTCCGAGCCCAAGTACAACTCAGTCCACACAGGAAAGTAAACGTATTCCACACAGGAAAGCAAAACGAAATCCACACAGGATAGCACAACACAATCCACACAGAAAAGAAACTGGATTCAGCTCACACAGGTATACTTCTCAAAAGACGATAAAGATGATCTCTGATCCATCTAAGTTGTCGGACCCACGAAGGATCGATAGGTAACTAACCCCCGCAAAAGACCCACACAGGATCGGGCCCACATAGGACCTGTAGGCGCTGGTTCACACAGGACCGCTGAGCGCAAAGACCCACACAGGATCGGACCCACAGAGGATCGGGCCCACACAGGACCTGTAGCACTGATCCACGTAGGATCGCTGAGTGCTGTAGTCGTCATCGTCGAATCCACACATGATCTCTTTACTGTCGTCGTCGCAGTCACAGTATCAGTAGCAGTAGCAGTAGTAGTCACAGAAACAGTCGCAGCCAGCACTAGGGTTCCCGCACACATCAAGCTCGTACAGGAGGGTCTGTTCCACGAGCCGAGAGGCTGATACATCAACTGTCACAAAGTCCATAGTTGATGTATCCAAAAGTTCCGTATCGTCAACAGGAACTCAACGCAACAGATGGCGCGTCGATCGGATGCCCGGTCTGAGAGTTATTGGCTTTTTCGTCCCAGGGGCCCTGTTGGTTTTTAAGGCAAAACCAACCCGCCCGTACTCCACCTGCGTCAAAACCTTGGGCGGAGTATTCCAAAAGATCCGTCTCACTAAGAGGAACACAACAAAGCCGACGAAACGTCAATCGGACGTCCGTAGCTCAAGATATGAGCGTTTCCGCTCCGAAGGCCCGGTTGGTTTCGTGAACGAACCAACCCGGCCGAACTTAAAGTATTCCGAAACTTTCAGTGCGATATATTGAATCGACCGCCTCGATCCAAGGATCGCGTAGCCGCTGACGGTTCGTCAATCGGAGGTCCGTGGCTCAAGTTATGGCCAAAAGACCGAAGTCAATTCAAAAACGGGGGGTCCGGGTCCGGGTCGACCCGGCCCGACCCCCCCCCCCCCCGGGTCGGCCCGAACCGGGTCGACCCGAACCTGGTCTGACCCGGCCCGACCGGCGGTGGTCCGGCGCGGCGGCGCGGCCTGGCGCCGCTGGGTGCCACGCGCGGGGGGCATGGCCCCCGCTTCCAGCTGGCGGCGCGGCTTAGGCCGCGCCTTTTTGGAGAACCGGCCCCCCTCGTGGGGGCCTTCTTGATTGAAACCGGGGGGGCCGCCTTCCCCCCTTAATGAAACCGCCCCCCCAATTAAATGGGGGGCTTTTGAGTTGACCGGGGGAATTAATTTCCCCCGGTCTTTGACCTTCCGGTCGGCCCACCTGGACGGCCGGTTTTTCTTCAACAGGACCGGCAAAGCCGGTCCCCTTCCGGTTTCCGACGCTGGTGGCCCGGCGAGCCGTCGGTCCTCTCGTCCCGCCGCGGCCTGGAACCGGCCGCGGTGTTCGTCATTCGGCGCGGTGCGACGGCACCGCGTCCCTCCGCCGTGGCCCCGCTCCGGCCGCGGCGCCTTTGGTTCCCTTCGACGCGGCGCGACGACGTCGCGTTCTTGATAATCCATCCACAGCGCGACATGACGGCGTCGTGTAAATAAGCCGGGCGATTCCCGCGTGGTGCGACGGCACCACGCCTTCTCGTTCATCACAAGATTATACAAATAACCAAGAACAAAGGAGGGGGAATTCGGCCGTGTTTGTGCGGTCCGACCCCCCTCTCGTTAGATGATAACTCTTAAATATTTAATCACAAATTACCATTCTAGAACCAAGAACGAGAGTAAGGAAATAAACCACAACAAACCCCTACCTTGGGTTCAAGTTCGAAGATCGTCAACGACCCGCGGAAGACAACGTCGCGGAGGTCGGGCGTCGCGGTAATCGTTCGTCAAATCCGATGACGAAGAGGTACGTCCGAAGAGGTACGTCGTTAGAGAATCTTCGTAAGCCGACAAAGGAAGTCTGAGGAGGAAGCGGCGTTCCCTTTTGTTGACACAGAAGGCGTCGTCGATCTTCGGATACAATCGGCTACGAAGAAGAGAGGAGCGGCGTTCTTCGTCGGAGCTCGAAGGTTCTTCGCGTTCTTCGTCAAGCTTGAAGAAGAAGAAGAAGAAGAAGAAAAAAGAGGAGGAGAAGGAGAAGAAGCTCTCAAATCCTCTCAAGATGGCTAAACAAATCTAACCAAATAAAATAAGCTAAGAGATTATTTTATTTACTCAACCAAACCTTTTGAAATTCAAAGTTTTGAAAAAGATTAAACAACTCAACCTAATTAATAAGGTAAGTTGTCAAGATCATTTAAAAGGGGAGTTAAGGGAGTTTTGAGACGAGATGGAAAGTTGGGTTTCATGTGGGCCCCACCACACTTAATCCTCCCAAGGGAGGTTAATTGGATGTGGGTCCCACCTTTAACTTCCTTTGAGAGGAGTTAACCAACAAGTAAGAAAAATAAAAAGTGTTCCACATTTTTATTTTAACTTTTTATAAATCTCCCAAAAACTAACTTTCGTCCCGCAATAAACGCAACTCCGAAAAAGGTCTCCTTAAGAGAATATCGGCGCTGCGAGTTCATCGGGGTCCTCGGATTTCAATTTCGAGCACCGGATCAAAAGTTAGAAATTCACGCTCGTTCGTTCACTGAATGTACCTGAGCCAAACTTCGGAAATTGATTCCGGGCACACCGGGCCTCGGAATCAGGTGCCGTCAGAAACCGCGCTCTTGTAAAATTCCAAAGAAAATTAAGAAAAAATTTCCCTTGTATTTTACGGGTCTTTACACATGAGACAAACTAGTGTCTTGGAACGAGGCCTTGACAAAATATTATTTGTGGTCTTGGAACGAGGCCTTGGCTACGTGGTTATGATAGTCTGGCATTATGCATTCCATCATTATAAAAGTGGTTATTGATATTTCATGTGATTATTAGACTAGTAGAATATCTGTGTGAGTAAGTGAATGGAATTATTTCATTTTACTTTTGCCATATTATGCTAAAGTTCAAGTTTAAAAGGCTTTTGTTTTAGTTATACATTGCCTTAAATGTTAATGTTTATTTATGAAAGCTTCCGCTATTTTGTTATCCTTACTAAGCATCTGAGCTCACCCCTTTCAATATTTTAATATTTTCCAGGATGTGAAGAAGTATTTTATGAATGACCTGCAGGGATAGTCAGAAGAGGATATGAGTGTGGACTATGGAGACTTTGTTATTGTATTTTTTCACTTTATGATGTAATGTAACATTTATGAATGTCTCTAGTGTTTCCAAGCCTACTAAACTAATCGGTCTTTCGAGACTTGATCTTTTATGATCATGCCAATGTTACACAATAATGCACCAACTCTGGGTAACTGAGGTCGGGGCGTTACAAGTACTTAATAATGGTGGTTACGTCATCTTTAAATAAAAAATAACTCAAAAATTCATGTATTTAATATTTATCGTAAATTATAATATTTTACTATTCACCAAAAATTCAAGTATTTTAAAAAAATACCAAAAAATTCACCCTAACCATTTTTCAAAATGTATAATTAAAAATTGATCTCAATTTTATGAAAATAATTTTATAAATATGAGAAATTTAGTTTTTAATTAAAATCATCATTTACTATAAAAATACAGATTTTAAAATTGTATGTGATCTTATAACATGTTGAAATTTTTAAAAAGGTTTCCTGAAATTATCTTAAAATCATATGAAAAAAAAATCTTAATTTATGAATAAATTTTATGAAAATTAATTTTCTTTTAAATCATTATATTAATTAAAATTTTTAATTAAATATTTCTGACTTAAAAAAACATCAACACATAATTAATAATGTTTAAAATATTCATTCAATTATACTAGGATATTATTATATCATACTTTAATTTATAATATTCCTAAAATTTATTTATGCTTTCATGGGTTATGTTTATATTATATTATCCAATTTACTATTCATAAGGGTCATACTACTATTCCGAAGGTAAAGTCCCTCCTTAACTGTTATAGGTTACTTAACTTCTATAAATACCTCATATTCCATTCATTATTCATTTATATTGTCTGTATTGTGTTCGTAATGTGATTTTACTTTATTATACTATATTACATAATTATAAGAACAGAATTTCCATTGATAAAATTTTGGGTTGTTACGTTCATCCCCCTTGTGAAATTTCATCCTCAAAATTTAATTTTATATTCTATAGGAAAAATAGGCGAGGGTACTTCACCTTCAAATATTCCTCTAGTTACATGTTTCCTCTTCATACTTATGGCTTCTCCATAATAATTTTACTAGGTAAGTATTCTTGTTGTGTAGAACATTATCTCTACGACCCAATTTCTTCACTGGATGCTCCTTGTAAGAGAGTTCATTCTCCAATTATACCACCTCTAAATTCATTACATGTGAAGGATCTAGCTTGTAATTCATCAAGAGGGATACATGGAATATATCAGGTACTTAATACATAGGTTGTGGAAGTGATAGTCGATAATCCATAGCTTTAACATGATCAAGGATCTCAAAGGGGCTGATGTACTTGGGACATATATTTCCTTTATTTCCAAATCTCATAATCCACTTCCATGGAGATATGTGAAGGAATACCATGTCTCAATCCTTAAAATCAAGGTATCATCGATGATTATATGCATATATCCTCTTCCAACTTTGGGTTACTAGATGTTTTGATGAATGTTTTTTACCTTTTCTACCATTTCATTAACCATTTCTGGTCCTAGTAGCTTATGTTCATCAACTTCTTCCCATCACACTACTGTTATTCTTATTTTCCCATAAAGTGACTCATATTGATCTGTTTAGATGCTCGAGTGAAAATTATTATTGTAAGAGAACTCAACTAGAGGAATATGGTTGTCCCATTCTCCTTTAAAATACATAGAACATGCTCTCAACTTGTATTCCAATGTCTGAATAGTTTGCACAGATTGACCATCAGTTTGAGGATGATATGCCATACTAAACTTCAGCTGGGTTCTTAGAGAATGTTGGAGACTTTTCTGGAAGATTGAGGTGAATCTCAGATCTCTATCAGATACAATCTAAAGTGGAACTTTATGTATAATTTCTACTTATTTGATGCAAATTCATGTAATTTGATCCATTGAGAAGTCCTGTTGAACTACGATAAAGTGATATGTCATTATAAGATGATACATAATATCCCATATAGCATTGTTTCCTATATATTTCCTTAGAAGTTGAGTGAAAAATTCCAGGGTAATGTTCTCCTACTTTCATGTTGGTATGGGTAGTGGTTTCATCATTCCATTAGATAGTTTCCTTCCAAACTTCACTTCCTGACATACCAGTTGATTTGATGAGTATTCAGTAGTCTCCTTTTTCATATTTTCCCACAAATAGTTCTCTCGGAGATCTCGATGCATCTTTGTACTCCCTAGGTGAAGAGATAAGTTTGAGCTATATGAATCATTCATAAGATGCTTATTTTTCTCTAGATTAGATAGTACACAAAATCATAATCCAAATCTCATGACTCCTTCCTAATAAATTTTGATCTTTGAGGACTTCCATTTTCTCATGGATTCCACCTTCTTCTAAATTTACTCATCATTTCATTATGAATACTTTATTTTTTTATAAGGGAATCTTGTGAAAAAAAATTAGAAAGGATTGATGATGTCCCTTCTTTAAATATTCCCATGTATATCCCTTTTAGGTCTAAGAATGTTGGATACTTCTCAATTCTCATTATTGATAAATATGTAGGATTCCTTCTACTTAGAGAATATACTACCTTATTTTCTATACCCAGATGTTAGTGGATTGAGTAGTCATAATACTTGATTAGCACTAACCATATTCAATGTCACATATTAATCTCTTTCTGTGTGAATATATATTTGAGACTCTTGTGATCAGTATATATCTCACATTTCTCCCCATATAGATAATGTAATCATATGTTCAATATAAAGATCATAGATACCAACTCCAGATCATGCAAGGGATAGTTTTCCCATGAATTTTCATATTCATTAAGTAGTAGGATATCTCTTTGTCATTTTACATTTGTACACAACCTAAGTCCCTCTCAGAAGCATCGTTGTACACCATAAATTGTTCCCCACTTTTGGAAGTGTAAGTACTAGTGTAGTGATAATCCTCTTATTCAACTATTAGAAGCAATCTTCACATTCACTATTCCAAAAAAAACTTTACTCATTTTTAATTCATCTTGGTCAGTGGGTTTGAAAATCATGAAATGTTTTTAACAAATCTTCAGTAATACCCATATTGTCCAAGGAAACTATGAATCTTCTTTACACGTGTTGGCTTGGGCCACTCTTTAATAGACTTTGTCTTGTAAGTGTCCATATATATTTCATTTCTAGTGATACCATGCCCAAATAATGATACATCGTTTATCTAGAATGCACATTTTCTATAATTTTCATAATGTTTTTCCCTTCATGAATTCTTTAGCACAGTATTCATATGCTCCTTGTGTTCCTCCTTACTCTTGGAGTATAACATAATATCTTTAATAAATACTATAAAAAATTGGTTAAGGTAACATCTAAAGACTCTATTCATTAATTCCATAAAAATTTATGGATCATTAGTGAGTCTGAAGGGAATCACTATGAACTCCTAGTATCCATACCTTTTTGAAAGGTAGTCTGGGGAATATATTACTTCATATCTTTTAATTGATGATATCCTGGTCGAAGGTCCACCTTAGAAAAATAACTATCCCAATGTAGTTGATTGAACAAGTCATCAATATGTGGTAGGGGATACTAGTTCTTTATCTTGATTTTATTAAGCTTGCAATAATCAATGAAGATGCTCATTGATTCATCTTTCTTCTGGACAAAGCGGACCAGTGCGCCCCATGGTGAAGCGATCGGGCATATAAAACCCTTATCCATATTCTCCTGTAACTATGTCTTTAGTTCTTCCATATCAACAATAGAAATTCTATAAGGTTTCTTTAATATATATAGAGATCTAGGAATAAGTTCAATTGAGAACTCAACCTCTCAATCAAGAGTAAGACCATGAATCTCTTTGAGAAACACATTAGTCTAGTCCCTCGCAATGGGAATGTCTTTGAGCATGATTCTCCCTTTTTATCTAAATCATTTGATCTAGAAGTGCATGCTTATAAGGTAACAATATCCACACTTGAGACAATGAATCTAAAGATGATTCATCCTCCTCCTTACACTTGTGTAGTATTAGAGGACACTTTCAGATGTGAAGAGTGACCTCCCTTTCCTAACAGTTGATATTATATTTATATAAAGATATCCAATCCATGATTAATAAAGCATCAAACTAAAACAAAGGGAGTATGATAATATTTTCTTGGAGGTTCAGTCCACAAACATAAACTGGGGAGGATTTATAAACTTTGGATTCATTAATTTCCCCATTTTTTGTTCTCATGGAAAACTCAACCTCCAAATTTTGAGGTGGTGATTGAATTGTTCTACTAAACTTGAAAGATGTGAAAGAATGAGTAGAACTAGAATAAAATAGTGTCTTCACTACTCTTGAATGAATTACCAGTGTACCTTTCACCACATTATTGTCGGATTCCACCTCAACTATAGTGACAGAATATTCCCTTCCTTGCTACCTTGGAGTTTGTTGTTGTTGTTGATTGCCTCCAATAACCCTTGGATTAGGGAAATGAATTTCATAATTCCCATGTTCCTTGAAGTTGAAACATTTTACTACATACTAATCATTGATCTAAACCATCATTTCTTCTTCCTCATTAGTGGGATTCTTCATATACCTTCATCAGTTATTATCCATATTCCATTCTCTTCCATATTTGAAGCATCTCCTGGTTTCGTTTAAACAGTTTCTAGGATGATTCTTTCCACACTTTTCACATGTAGGCTGTTGGGAGTTCTTTCGATCATGGTAATTATCAATCAATCCACCCATATTAAACTCAATTTTCCTCTTTTTTCCATGGCCCCATGAGATAATTGATAGTCTCCGATCTAAATATCAACCTTAAGGTCACAACATACAATCTTCTCATCGTTTTCAAAGTCTTAAATCACTAACTATTTTCATAAACTAATCTTAATCTGATAAAGAATTGATCCACATTTCTTTTGGTGTTTATAATAAATCCATAGGTGTATCATGCAATCCTTGGGAAGTTTTCCTCATACACCCCGATAGACTCATCTTCTGTTTTCATTAGTCCAAGGAACTCTGTTTTCATCTTATGATGGAGGGTTTGGGTAAAATACTTATTGAAAAATATTTTATTGAAATATTCACATTCCATGGAGTAAATTTCCTCCTTAGACTCAATCTTCTTGATCAGTGTCAACCATTGATCAGTTTCCCCATCAAAATGATAAGATGCCAATATGACTTTATCTTCTTCTGATCACTGAAGGATAGAAAATATCTTTTCAATATAGTTAATCCATTTTTATGTGAGGATGGGATCAAAATATACACTAAACATGGTATTCCTTTTACTTATAAAATAATGTGACCACAAATTTCTCTCTCTTAGGAGAAGGAGGTCAATCCACTCGATTAAAGTTAATATTCATTACTTAAGCTAGTTGAGTAAGTATTATCATAAAGTTTTGATCACCCATTCCCATCATATTTAGAATATCATTAGGAAATCATCACATTTTTTATAACAATGATTTTTGGAATGGGTTATTCTATTTCTATCCATTAACTAAGAAAAAGAAACTGCAATTAGGTACTTGAATACTTAGCCAATAATCATAATAAAAGGAAACTTTAGACATAAAAGGATAAACATGTTAAGGAAAAGTGTATCTCAACTTTTGATTCCCTAGGATTCAATCAACGTTATCCATGATATATTTCCTAAGATATATTCTTATGGGAAATATTGTTGTTCCTCTAATAATGGTTCATAATGATCTTATGAATTTACAAAAGAATATCCCCAGGATTTTCAAACTAGGTGCACAGTAAAGCCCATATTCGTGTATCAGGTTACCCTGAGTCATGACTGCAACACCTTGTTGGAATTGTTACTCCTAGGTATATATATTACATAACCATGTCAACTTGTAGTATCCATACATGGATGTATTTTATTGATAAACTACTTATGATATAATATCAAATGATAGGGATGTTTTCTCATACTTAGTGATATCCCTTAGGCTTTCTCTAGAGTTTTCTAGTCACAAATAAACATTTCCTATGATACGAACTATAATGACCAAGGCCTTTTACACATATCATTACATGATTTTAAACATTATTAACCATCAAATTACAATATGAGGATCATAAATTAAAGTTTCTTCGGATAATTAGGTACATAATTAAACATAATGAAATCAAAATAAAACATCTTTCATTTAATCTCCATAATGAGCTCCAAAGTTCCACTAAGATCATGCATATGCATAGGATAACCTAGGGAATACATAAACAAAAGGAATGAGCTAAAAAGATCAGCAAGGGAATAAGAATAAGATTAAAACATAGCACATGGGTTAGAAGGAATAACATGGTGGAATAAAAGGCATGCAATATGAATAAACCTAAGGAATAGTAACATGTATAACATGGGAATAGATAATAATGGAATCATTAAAATGTGGAAACAATATATAACATGACATAAATATGATTCAAGGCTAACTTACATGATTACATATCATGGTGGAAAAATTCCCATAAAGGAATTAGGTTCACTCCCTATCCCGACATAATGTCTCATGAGAATAAACATTACCAAATTATTTGGAGCACTATCTAGGTGCACCCATCATAACATGTTCATTAATATGTGTTCCACATGAATAATAAACATAAGGGTTTCCTATGGAAAGAAATGTTTATCATAATGATGTCACAATGCATAAAAAATGAGCATATCATAAATGTTTCCACGAAAGAATGGATTAAAACTATATATGGACATTAATAAGGTAAAATAGGAATCGATCATGATAATTTATGTCCAATTATAGTGGAAACATGTAAAACGAGTATTTAATAAACATTATAAATGAAACATTTTAGTGCGGTTTAAGGAAAATATTAAAGAGAATTTAAAGCAAAAAAGACATATTTGTTTTCAATAAACTAGAAATGATCCAAGATGGATTTAATGATAAAATGAGTGATTTTAGAAAAACAATGATGGAATAAAATATATTATGAAGTTCCCTTGTAAGTGGCTAAGAAATCAAGAATTTCCCTTGAATCGGTCTTTCTTATAAAAAATAATTGAAAACAAAACCCTAATAAAACACGTATTACCCCATCAAAAAGAGATGACCTGATATGAATACATGATTTTGGAACATGTAAACATAATATATATGAATAATATAAAAATAAATAAGCATTTTATTGGGGTAAATAGAGAGAAAGAGTAACCCAAAGGAAAAAATGGAGGTTTGGGTTGAATATCTTACCTTTTGTCTGAAATGGTTCTGCACTTGATCTTAATGTCATGGATAATCCAATTAAATCCATTAATTAATTATTTAAGAAACATTTATAAATGTAATTGATTTATTATAATTTTATTAAGTTCATTTTATTGAGTTATAGTGTGAATTTCATCATTTCGGAGTGCTTGTTTTCTATGTTTTCATAATGGCTTATCTTGTATAAGAGTGGAAATTCATTTAAAATTGAAATAGAAATATATCATTGAAGTTAAAAGTTATTCATGAAAATTAATAAGTTTAAATGGTTATATAATTTATCTTTTTATTTCCTGTGGTGATGAGTCATTAGATAATATGTTGGTGATAATCATTTAGATTATTTTGTGCGGTTTTCGCCCAAAACAAACTTGTTTTGTTTAATTTTTTAACATCATGTGTATATAATGATTCCAGAACATTAAATAGGTTTTAATACACATATTATACTTTTTTACCTATAAAAATGTTTTTATGACCATAATTGATGTAGTTAATGGAAAATGAAAAATTTTCATCCTTAAAGGTGACAAATTAACTACACACAAACAACAATTTCATTTTTAGAATTGAAGGGAGAGAAGAGGGGTTTAATGATGGATTATTCCATTAGAATAATAAAATTATAGTATATGTGAGGTAATGTAGTTATCATTCTATTTAGATGAGGGTAGGTGATGAGATAATAAGAACAAAACTTGAAAAGAAATTAAAAGAAAAGAAAAGAGGAATCTACCTCCTGAAGTTCTACTCCATGAAAAACTAATTAGGGAAAAGGATTTGGTCTATTTATGAGATAATGAGGTCATGGACATGGGGGGGGGGGGGGTCTTGGGAAGATTATTGGGAATAATTTGGGCAAGTCTCAAATCTTGGATAGTGTGATGAGAAGAGGTGTTGAGGAGTGGTATTTATAGTAGAGGACATGAGTGTTTTCTCATTGTTCTAATCATTAGTTTATTATTTTGGATCAAGACAAGAAATAGTGTTGATTATTATGACTAAATATAGTACCTAGTGCATGTGAGTTCAAACTAATGGTGATAAACTCATCCTTACATCAATAATGACTCAAAAATTTGTGTGTTGATCATTTATCGTAAATTATCATATTTCACTACTCACAAAAAATTCAAGTTTTTTAGAAAAATACGAAAAATTCACCCTAACCATTTTTCAATGTGTAGAATTAAAAAATGGACTCTGTTTTATGATAATAATTTTATAAATTTGATAACTTTAATTTTTTAATTAAAATAATCATTTACTCAAAAAATACATATTTTAAAACTGTAACTGATTTTATAACACTTTGGAAAATTAAATAAGGTCTCATAAAATTATCTTAAAATAATAAGACAACAAAATATTAATTTATGAATAACTTTTATGGAAAATAAATTTTATTTTAAATCATTATATTAATTATAAAACTGTAATTAAATATTTTTAACTTACAAAAATATCAACACTTAATTAATACTTTTTAAAGAATTTATTTACTTATACTATGATATAATTATATCATACTTTCATTTATAGGATGCCTAAATTTTATTTATACTTTCATGGGTGAGTTTACTATTCTATTGTTTGATTTACTATTCTTAAGGTTCATATAACTATTCCTAAGGTCAAGATACGATTTCCTTAGTATAAGCTACTTAACATCTAGAGATACCTCTTATTTCATTAATTCTTCATTTATAATTCTGGTATTTTTTATTAATGTTATTATATATGATTATAATATATGGAATAATTATAATAAGGTAACTTTCATTGAAAAAATTTGGTTCATTACAATTTCATTGATCCACATACGATTTTTTTTTTGACTCAGAGCACTAATGAGATGTTAAAGTATATCCTGAAACCTCACAGACATCTCCAAAACCAAACATGGTCCCACCAAAGAAGCTTTTCCCACATATTCCCAACAAAGAGGTGACCTGCACAAGTGACCATATAGAGCCTTGAAAGGATCCATTCTAATTGAAAACTGATAACTATTGTTATAGGAAAACACTACCTGTCCCAAATGGCTATCCCAGTATCCACTAAAATCTACCAAACAAGCACAGATCATATCATCTTCGATTTGAATAACATGCCATGTATGACCATCCAACTTTGAGTGATAAGTTGTACTCAACCTGAACTAAGTCCTCATCACCTCCTATATACTTTTCTATAACGTTAAAGTAAACCTAGGATCCCTATCTAAAATAATTCTAGAAGTAACCTAATGTAACCTGACAACCTCATACACATACAGCTTAACTAGATCCCAAAAATTAGTAGTGTCACTGATCGGAATGAAATGAGATGACTTTATCAAATGATCAATCCCCACCCAGTTAGAATTTCTCACTTAGGGAGTCCATTTTAATCCAACAAAAAATTCCATGAATACCCCATCCCCTTTACAAACCTGCATCAAAAGAGGCTAAAGAAAACCATAAGGTTTCATATGCTCTGTTTTTATCTGTTAGCATGTGCAATAGTGGGACACAAAATCAACAATGTCATGATTCATACTCGTCCACCAAAATCTCCATCTCATTTAATAATACATTTTCTTTGTTCCTAAATTAATGGATCATGAAGAACTATGACAATCAAACTAAATTAATATCCTCACAAATACTATGATGGAAAACCAATCCTCAAAACTAATAATACCATCAGAAGAGAGAAAGCAACTAGAAATGGTCTCCCCACCATATAGGGTTTCTTCAATTCCTTTAAACTCATCATCCTGATACTGAATCTATATAATAGACTCAAGGATAAATGATTATAATAGAACACTAGTTAGAATCATACCTGATACATCCCCCTAATAATCCATATACAACTAAGAAAAAATACCTATAAGGTTCCACTATTCCTTAAATTACCAAACATCTTGTGATGGAACATTCCAACTGAGAGTGTCTTCAATTACATTCCCCTTCCCCAAGGTATAGGTGATAAAAATTTAAAACTTATTAATGTATTCCACCCATCCTCTCTATTTGAGATTGATGTCTTTCGAAGAGAATATATAGCTCAAACTCTTTTGATTATAAAAAATTGTTAACAAATCCCCAGAAAGATAGTACTACCAACACATATGCGCATGTATAAATTCCTCAAGATCTAAATCATGAGTGTGTTGATTATTCACATGTTTAGGAGAGTTGTAAGCTACCACATGATCATCCTTTATGAGAAGATGACTCAATTCCGTGTTAAAAGCATCATAGAAAACCACAAACCCCTTATTGGGACCAGGTAAGATCAAAATAAGAAATGATGTCAGAAATCAATTTACCTCATTGACAGAAGACTAAAATTTTCCATCCCATATGAGTTTCACCTCTTTCATGGTAAGATAATTCAAAGGTGACAACAAATTTTAGAAATAATTTATGAGCCATCAATAATATCCAACAAGACCAGGGAATATTAGAATCTCAAATACATTCTATGGTTCTTCCCATGAAAATATAGACTTTACCTTCTCAGGATCAACCGATAATCCATGCATAGAAATCATGTGCCCTAAGAACATCACTTATTAGATCCAAAAATTTCATTTCAAAATCTTTCCATACAAATGGTGACTCATCAGGATTTCCAAAACCAAACCTAAATAGTGCATGTTCCCATTCTTGGATCCCAATTTAACCAAAATATCATCCAAGAACACTACCACAAAAAGTGTTGAGATACTAATGAAATATCTGATTATCAAACCCATAAAAACTATAGGAATGTTAGTCAGACTAAACAACAACATGAGATATTCATAATATTCATACCTACATTTAAAATCCATCTTCGGTATATTAGACTCTCAAACACTAAGATGATGATAACATGACTAAATATTGATCTTTGAAATCCACTTTTCCACCTTTGACTAATCAAACAAACCATTCACACAAGGAAAATGATAATTATTCTAAACTATTACTCAATTCAACTTTCGATGGTTCACACATAATTGTATTGAACTATCTACCTTCTTGGAAAAGATCACTTGGACCACCCAAGGAAAAATACTAGGGTGAAAAAACCCTTTTTACCTCAAATCATCCAACTAAATATTGACATCTTGAAGCTTTGTTGGTTCCATATTATAGGGTTGTATCAAAATGTACTTTGTACATAAAACCAGGTCAATTGTAAACTCTACAAGCATATCTGGAAGAAGTCCAGTGAAATCATTGGAAAAATGTCATGAAAATCATGAACAATAACATGAAGATCAACAACAAATGAAACTTTATCAGGATCAAATTCTACCATAGACAATAAACACATGAGCTCTGGGTGGGAAGTCCATGCAAGACCTGCCTAAGATCCCACCCTCCCTAAAACACATGATATATCCCATCATCCATATCAAATGATACATGTAAATAATAACATTCAACCTCATCATGATAATAATAATCCAATCCATCTCAGGGAAGATTTAAAATAGACCCAGTTCAAGAACAATAAAATCCAATACTAACTCAGTTTCATCAATCGATAGCACACAAGAAGAACACTAAATCCCCTACTCTTTCCTATTCTCAAGATATGTCTTTAAATTCATGAAAAAGGATATGAGATTCACTAGAATTTTATGAATACTAAAAAATGGTCATATATAATTGACTGGGAAGCACTAGTATCAAATAAATCACTCAGTACAGAAGAGGCAATAAATATGGTACCTCTCACTATTGCTTGACCCACATCTACCTCCTCTAGAAAATCAATTACATCATGAAGGTTATTCACTCCTAAGGCCTATGGATGGAGTCCTATAGTCTTTGAAGCATCTGATTTCACCATATTATCATTTAGCACCAATGTAACACCCCGCCCCAACCTCACTGGCTTGAGGAGGCGGTGAGGGTTACTTGGCCTTAAGCGACGTTCCCAAGGTGCCAAAGGCTGGAAATAAATGCCGAGGGCTCTGAGAACAAAATGGGGAACAATTTTACCTTAAGGAAAAACAAACCAACAATACACAAATTATATGATGCATGTCAAAAAACCCAAACAAACCATTCATTAACAACCAAGTTGTTCCACAATAAAAACCAAACCTAATAAAACGAGACATGTCCCCAACACATCCGAGTACAAAGAAAAAACTAAACAACCAAACACCACAAGCCATGACTCCACCACAACTCCACACCAAGATCCAAGATCCTCAAAGGAATCAAAAAGCTCCACTAAATGAGGAAGATGCCTTACCTTTCCCCACATCACAGTACGCGACATCTGCAAAGACACCAAAGTGACAAAGCAGGGGGTGAGTACTAAAACTCAGTATGATTTCCCAAAATGACTTCCCTACACACACCACTGGGATAAAACCATTAGCACATTTATATAAAACCTTTTATATAAATTAAATCACAAGTGAAACCATTTTCATAAGCCAAACATTCCCTTACCAAGCCATCACACCCAAACCAAGCAACCAAGGGAAAGCCAACCAAACAAGCCACAACCATTCCAACATTTACACATTAGCACAAAAATTCCATCTTGCAAAGCAATGAAAAACCAAAAACCAAAACGGTGGGACTTCCGCCCAACCCGTTCACCCATTCACACCAAACAATCAAAACGGTGGGACTTCCACCCAACCCGTTCACCCATTCACAACTAGCGGTACTTCCAGATCAATACTCATATGGTGGTTCTTCTGACCACTATCCATCCCATTTCTATAGTGAGATTTCACACCCACTTTCATACAACATTTCAATCAAACCAAACCAAGTATAAACCCAACAATATCACACAACATGCAATCAACCAATTCCATTGCATACTAATCCACTTCAATAAATCATCCATTTATTGAAAACCATTTTCCATACCAAACCACATTTCAATAAAACAACCCTTTTGTTGAAAACCATTTCTATCAATCATTTTCACAAATCAACCATAACATCCCATTTTAAAATCTCTATTTTCAAATCCACAATAATAGCATTTCACCACAAAACCCTCTTTTTCCCAAAAATCCCCAAAACATCACCCAAGGGATTTCTAACCAATTTTTCACATCAAAACACAATTAATTTCAATCACAAAGAAATTAATTTTAACCAAGACCATTAGATCTAACCAAGTGGAGTCGAGAGAGAAGCCACCTACCTTTAGGGTTCCCAAGAAATCGACCCACGAACAACCACGTCTCAAATCCGGAGAACGCACCACCGAAACCTCTCAAGATTCCTTTCACTAACATCCACAAGCCTTAATATTAACATTCAAGGAAACCACAACCTTATATCTACACACAAAAAGTTTAGATCTAGAAAACCAAGAAACATAGTGATGTAGATCTAGAGGAAAACACAAGGAAACCAAGAGGAAAAACTTACCTAGAAGTAATCACCTTCAAACCACCTTGAATCCTCTTCAAAACCCTTCCAAAATGAGTGGGAAAAATCCTATACCCCCTGAGAACCGAATAACCTAAGTGAGCCACGAGTGGGAAGATGTTTGGAGTGAAATAGGTTAAGCTCGAGGGAGCCCTGAACTTATAACCCTATTTTTAAGTTGTCGCAGAGTTAGCCCGCACGGTTTGGAAAACCGTGCGCTAACTGTGCACACGCTACTGCCTCGAGAGCGAGGGTCCACATGGTTTCCTCGCATGGTTTGGAAAATCATGCACAGGACATGCGAAACTGACTGTCTCCCCCTGCATGGTTTCCTGGAGCATCCACACAGTTTCCCTTAACCGTGCTCAAACCGTTAACCCCTTTACAAGCCTCCAAAATCATCCAAAACCATTCCAAACTCTCCCAACCTCTTCCCAACTCATCCCATGCACTTTAAACACATAAAAATGCATAAAAAGGCCACATACTACAAAACAGGGGTGATACATTATCCCCATCATTGTACTTTCCGTCCTCGGAATGTAGTGAACCCGCCCTTTGCTGAAAGATATCAGGCCACTACTCGACCATCTCTTTCTCCCCCTCCCAAGTATCCTCTTGAATCTAACCATGTTTCCACAAAACATGAACTAAACTGATGCTTTCACCACGAAAGACATTATCTTTCCTATCCACAACCCACACTGGCATGTGCACCAACAAAGCATCTGATTCTAGATCAACATGATCCCATCAAATCACATGGTCACGATCCGGATGATACTTTTTCATTTGCGACACATGTAACACATTGTTCACCATACTGAACCTAGGTGGAAAAGACAAACGATAAGCCACCTCACCAACCCGCTCAAGAATCTCCAAAGGCCCATTATACCTTGGAGATAACTTTCCCTGCTTCCCAAACTGATGATGTCCCAACCTAGGAGAGATCCTCAAGAACGCATGATCACTCACCTCGAACGACAATGACCATCGATGATGATCCACATATGATTTCTGACGACTCTGAGCCATCTCTATTCTCTTCCTGATCAACTTGATCTTCTCCGTAGTTTTCTAGACATGGCTCGATCCCACCATCGAGGACTCACCTGTTTCCACCCAACATAGTGAAGAACGACATGGCCGCCCATACAATGCTTCAAATGGATCCATATGTATGGGTGGCTGATAACTATTATTGTACTAGAACTCAACCAGCGACAAGTGCTCCTCCCACGAGCCGCCAAAATCCATGACACAATCCCACAACATATCCTCCAGAGTTTGTATCATCCACTCATATTGACCATCTTTCTGAGGGTGATACGCCATGCTCATAGTCAACAGCGTCCCAAGGGATTGCTGTAAGGATTTCAAAAAATGAGATGTAAACCTCGGATCTCTATCTGATATAATTGAAACTAGAATACCATGCCTCTTTACCACCTCCCTGATATAGAATTTGGACAGATCCTCCACCGTATGAGATTCACGAATCGGGATGAAATTGGCCGAATTCGTTAGCCGATCCACTATCACCCAGATGGAATCGTGCTTTCTAACCATTCTTGGGAGACCTGTGAAAAAATCCATCGCTATCTGCTCCCACTTCCAACCAAGTATTGGTAAAGACTGCAACATTCTTGCTGGCCTCTGATGCTCTGCCTTAACCTGCTGACACGTCAAGCATCTCAAAACAAACTCAACGAAACTTCTCTTCATAACAGCCCACCAGAACTGCGATTTCAACTCTTTATACATTTTCTAAATTCCAGGATGAACAGTCCACCTGTAATGATGATACGCCCTGAGAAGATCCTCTTGAAAATCAACTGGTACAACCATCAGATTCTGAAAACACAAAACTGAATCTCCATTCAATTGCCAACCCTCAATGGTCTCCCCACCATTAAGTCTCGACCCCATGGTCACACACTCAGAATTAGATATCTGTTCCTTTCTAACCAGTCCAACCAAGTCAGGAATCAACAAAACCGGAAAGAAGACTGATCTATCGCCCTGGTCCTCACATTCCAACCACATATCAGCTATAACTAACATAAACTTCCACTGGTATGATGCCTGTTTCACAACATGAGTATATGATTTTCTACTTATTGCATCCGCCACTGAATTTCCCTTACTCGGTGTGCACATCAAGTCAAAATCAAACATCTGTAGATATTCCATCCATCTCCTTTGCCTCAAGTTCAAATCCCTTTGTGAGAAAATATGTTTCAAGCTCTTGTGATCTGTATATACTGTGAATTTCTCACCGAAGAGATAATGACACCAGACTTTCAAAGCATGTACCACTGCTGCCAACTCCAAATCACGAGTTGGGTAATTTTTCTCATGGACTCTCAATTGTCGTGAGCCATATGCAACCACCTGATTCCCTTGCATGAGAACTCACCCCAACCCTGATCTTGATGCATCACAATACACCATGTACCATTTTCCTAGTTCTGAAAAAACCAAGATTGGTGCTGATGTAAGACGACCCTTTAGCTCTTTAAAACACTGCTGACACTGTTCATTTCACTGGAATGGAACATTATTTCTTGTCAAAGCTGTCATCGGTGAAGCCAAATGTGAAAAATCATGAACAAAACGCCGATAATACCCAACTAGAATAAGAAAACTCCATATCTCAAACACATTATTTGGCGGTTGTCACGAGATAATTGCCTCTATCTTTTCTGGATCCACTAAAACACCCCTTTCAGAAATCACATAGCCAAGAAAACGAACTTCCTCTGTCCAAAAGTCACACTTTGAAAATTTTTCATACAACTGATGATCCCTCATGATCCCCAGCACTATCGCCAAGTGCTGCTCATGCACCACCCTTGTCTTTGAATACACCTGAATATCATCTACAAAAACCACCAAAAATGAATCCAGATATCTCTGAAATATCCAATTCATTAATGCCATAAACATCGCTGGCGCATTCATTAGACCAAAGGGAATAACCACATATTCATAATGGCCATATATACTTTTGAAAGCTGTTTTAGGAATATCCTCCTTAATCACTTGCAATTGATGATATACCAGCCTCAGGTCGATCTTGGAGAACCACTGGGATCCTCTCAATTGGTCGAACAAATCATCAATTTGTGGAAGTGGATATCTATTCTTTATCGTAACTTGGTTAAGTCTACGATAATCAACACATACCCTCAAAGTTCCATCCGCCTTTTTCACAAACAACAGCGGCACTACCCACGGTGACGTGCTAGGCTGGATAAACCCTTTGTTTTCTAACTCTTCCAACTGAACTTTCAATTCCTGCAATTCAGCTGGTACCATCCGGTAAGACGGAAGTGAGATAAGAATGGTCCCTAGAAGGAGATCAATCGTAAACTCCACTTCTCTTAAGGGAGGTAACCTAGAGAATTCTTCAGGAAAGACATCCATGAACTGATCCACCACTGCTGGAAGAATACTCTGCTCAACACCGTCTACCGATTCCAACGACAAAACCACCAACTTATACGATAACGTACCCACTGCTGGTGCCAACAAACCCGCTGCACCCTGCCTTTCAAGCCTCTCTCCTCTAAAGAGATGTCTAACACCATTGTGTTGTAAAATCCATTGTTCGCGCATAATAATCGATGTGGGCCTTAAAATCCACCAGCTAATCCATTACCAGGATTACATCATACCCATCCATCTCAAGCATTGAGGAATTCCACACTATCTCAACCTCGTCCAAAATGATAGAACATTCTCCACACAAGAAGGTTCTCCACTCTCTTGGACCCAGAGGAGTTTGAAGTTTCAAAACTGAGGGCATCATTTCTACCCTTAAAACCAGAAAATAAACCACACGTGCAATAATAAAAGAGTGTCAAGCACCCATATCAAACAACACTTGCATCAAGGTGGAATTTAAAACAATAATACCTCACATCGCGGATGGTCCCAACTGATCATCCACCATAACTTGTTCAGCTCCGAACACATGTTTCATTACCACAATATGCTCTTTGTTGCTCTGCTGAGGTGTCGTGGTGTTCCGAGAATCACCACGACCCACTTTACTCTACTAACGTGGGATGTGTAGCTATCCCCATCCCATCAAAGCATATGATGTCTGCGATCCCTGAGGAGTGTCACGCGCACACGACCTTGGATAATTCCAACAATAATGATGCAGATGCCCCATCTGCTTACAATTATGACAAGCTCAATGTTGTTCCATACAATCCCGCTTGATGTGGTTCGTAGAACCACACTGAAAACATCATGGCTTGCTCTTGGACTTCAGAGGAAGATTTACCGATCCTGTCATCGGATTATATGCCATATTCCCACCCAGGGAATAAGTGTCCCTCCTTCGCTTGAACCTAGTGTTAGAGTTCCCACTATTCCCCAAGGGTACCAACATGCTTCCCCTGCTCGGAGCTCCCAACAGATCCCGCTCAGCCACTGAGGCTCTATTCACCATCTCTTTGTAATTATCTATACACAACACCGCTATCTTTGAATGGATTTCTTGCCTTAACCCCACTTCAAAGATCCTTTCCTTAAACGACGTGCTACACGCCACCTCAAGTGCAAACTGCACTAAGTTCATGAACTTAGCTGCATACTCCGTCATAGACATAATCTCTTGCTTCAAACTGAAGAAATCAGTCATATGCTGAATTCTGAACATATGTGGGTAGAATTTTTTATTAAACAATTCTTCAAAGCCTTCCCACATCATACCTTGGTCCGTTCCCGCTTGGACTACCAACTCCCACCACTGAAGGGAAAGATCTTCCAACATATACGTAGCCAACTTCACTTTTAACTCTTCCAGTGTTCCCAAGAACTCGTAGATCTTGTTCATTCTATTCAACCATGCTTCAGCCCTCTCCGGCTCTAAATCCCCCTGAAGATGGGTGGATTATTCTTTTGAAACTTAACCGCATGGTGCACATTCCTTGGTTCATCCACTTTGTTTCCACTTCCCAAAGCTTGGAAAACTTGCACTATGCTTTGCACTAACTGTTGGTTCACCTGAGGCTCAGGTGCTACCACATTCTTAGCAGCCTCCTCCGGTTGGTCTCTACGACACCTACCCGGTGCCATTTCTATAAACATAAAACAAACAACCATGAGTCTCACTTCCGTAGACATCACAAAATCCCATTTCAAATCACATTACACAACACTATCACAACAAGGCTTTCCACCAGTTCACATTTTCCACATGTGTCATGTTTCACCATTTGAAAACTAAACCATTTTCAAAATACCAATTTATTCACATTATAATTTCACACATTCATATCACATCATAAATCATTATTCCCCAATGAAATATTCATCCAAGAGGGAAGTCATTTCTACCTTATATTCCATGCACATCTCATTGGCTACACCCATGACAATGAGATTTCCAACGCCTATAAGTGTCTCCAAAACACTTACGTACCCAACTCCCTGGTAACTTGAATTTCAATATAAAAGGGTTAGCTATGTCCTTTTATGATATACATTCCATGTTCCGAAAATCCTACACCTTGCTACCATCCCGACTCAAGGAGTATACCACAACGAATGTCAACACCAAATTCAAAAATAAACTCCAAAGGACCAAACAAACTGATACCACTTGTAACACCCCGCCCCAACCTCATTGGATTGAGGAGGTGGTGAGGGTTACTTGGCCTTAAGCGACATTCCCAAGGTACCAAAGGCTGGAAATAAATGATGAGGGCTCCGAGAACAAAATGGGGAAATATTTTCCCTGAAGACAAAACCAACCAACAATCCAAAAACTATATGATGCATGTCAAAAAACCAAGCCAAACCATCCATTAACAACCAAGTTCTTCCACAATACAAACTAAACCCAATAAATCTAGACATGTCCACAACACATCAGAGTACAAAGCTAAAACTAAACAACCAAAAACCACAAGCCATGACTCCACCGCAGCTCCACACCAAGCTCCAAGCTCCAAGCTCCAAGCTCCTCCAAGGAATCAAAAATCTCCACTAAAGAAGGTAGATGCCTTACCTTTTCCCACATCACGGTACACCACATCTGCAAAGACACCAAAGTTCCAAAGCAGGGGGTGAGTACTAATACTCAGTAGGATTTCCCCAAATGAATTCCCTACACACGCCACTAGGATAAAACTGTTAGCACATTTATATAAAACAATTTATATAAATTAAATCACAAGTGAAACCATTTTCATTAGCCAAACACGCCCTTAACAAGCCATCACACCCAAACCAAGCAACCAAGGGAAAGCCAACCAAACAAGCCAGAACCATTCCAAAGTTTACACATTATCACAACAATTCTATCTTGCAAAGCAATGAACAACAAACAACCAAAACAGTGGGACTTCCACCCAACCCTTTCACCCATTCACACAAAACAATCAATATGGTGGGACTTCCGCCGAACCCTTTTACCCATTCACAACTAGAAATACTTCCTGACCACTACTCTTATTGTGGTTCTTCCGACTACTATCCATCCTCTTTTTAGAGTGTGACTTCCCGCCAACTTCCATACAACATTTCAATCAAACCAAACCAAACATAAAACAACCAATATCACACAACATGCAATCAACCAATTCCATTGCATACTAATCCACTTCAATAAATCATCCATTTATTGAAAACCATTTTCCATGCCAAACCACATTTCAATAAAACAACCCTTTTATTGAAAACTATTTCCATCAGTCATTTTCAAAAATCAACCACAACATCCCATTTTAAAATCACCATTTTAAAATCCACAACAATAACATTTCACCACAAAACCCTCTTTTTCCCAAAAATCCACAAAACATCACCCAAGGGATTTCAAACCAATTTTGCACATCAAAACTCAATTAATTTCAAGAAAAAAAAATTAATTGTAACCAAAACCATTAGCTCTAACCAAGTGGAGTCGATAGATAATCCACCAACCTTTAGGGTTCCCGAGAAATCAACCCACAAACAACCACGTCTCAAATATGGTGAACGCACCACCAAAACCTCTCTAGATACCTTTCCCTAACATCCGCAAGCCTTAATATTAACATTCTAGGCAACCAAAAACCTATATCTACACACAAAAAGTGTAGATCTATAAAACAAAGAAATATAGGGATGTAGATCTACAGGAAAACACAAGGAAACCAAGAGGAGAGACTTACCCAGAAGCAGTCACCTTCAAACCACCTTGAATCCTCTTCAAAACCCTTCCAAAATGATTGGGAAAGATCCTCCACCCCCTGAAAACTGAAGAAACCGAGTGATCCATGAGTGAGAGGATGTTTGGATTGAAATAGGTTAAGCCCGAGGGATCCCAGAACTTATAACCCTATTTTTAAGTTGCCGCACAGTTAGCTCACACGGTTTGGCAGACCGTGTGCTAACCGTGTGCACGGTACTACCTCGAGATCAAGGGTCCGCACGGTTTCCTCACACAGTTTGGAAAACCATGTGTAGGCCGTGTGAAACCTACTGTCTCCCCCTGCATGGTTTCCGAGAGCATCTGCACAGTTTCCCTTAACCAAGCTCAAACCGTTCACCCCTTTATAAGCCTCCAAACTCATCCAAGACCATTCCAAACTCTCCCAACCTCTTACCAACTCATCCCATGCACTTTAAACACATAAAAATGCATAACAATGGCCACATAACTTAAACTGGGGGTACTACAACCAAAGATACCTTAACATATCAATGTGTAGATATTGACTAATAGAAACACTGTAAATGACCACAACGTCCATATTTATTTCTCATCTTTTCAGGTAAAGGAAAATAATGTCGTGTGTGTCCGACCCTTTCATGTTGATATTAACAAAGAGGAAAACCACTATCTATAATTGGTAGTGTTGAAGAGGCATGTTTTTGAGAACCACCTCCACCACTCCTATGATGATCATTCCACTTCATCATTTTCCCTAGAGCACCACTAAAGCATCCACTCATTTGAAGAGAAGGGGCATAATATCCAACCTTTATTTCCATATTCATTTCTTCCATAATATCCCTATAAAATATATCATAATAGTTCAAAACATCCTATATAAATACCTATGATCTAATATCTAGTCACAAACCCTACAGGTACTTTGGATCTTTCAGCTTGTCATTCTTTATAGGATCTTGTGCAAAAAAAACTAGCTCTGCAAACCAATTAGGGTACACTGAAACAAAATGCTCTACCTTCTGAAAAGAGTGAAACTCCAAAGGCTTATTCATCATCAAATAATCTTGAAAAAACATCTGAAATAATGAGTCTTGAAACCCTTTTGGACCAATCCCACGTGACTATCTTCATATACCATGGAATCCCACCATTTCTTGATGGGAACGTCATGTGTGAATGGCATTCACTTTACATTGATACTCTTTGGTGTATTTAAGAATTGAAATATCTGATCAAAATTTTCAAGAAAATGCTCTACCTCATGAGTTTCATACGTACCATTAAATTATGGTGTATTCTCATGAAATAACACTCATGATCAATCTCCATCTTCTACAGATCCTGGATATGTCACAACAACTATGTTCTAATATTGCGGTACATCATGATTAATTAAACGATCTAACCTCATCAAGGATTCAATAAAAATATAATCCAAAAGAGGATTGTTTCTAAGAAGTATTAGTTTCACCCTCCAAAGGAACTCACATAATACATTATTGAAGTAAACTATTACACACCGAAACAAAATAAACAAACATACAACAAAATAATCTCACTCAAAACTTTAAAACCCCTAAGAAAAAAAATTATTTTCAAGTAAAAATTGAAAAATAGGAGACACTGTAGGATAGAAATATGATGTAGATGATCAATATACAAGAGGGTGGTAAATTGTATAGTTTAAATATTATTTTGGAACTTTTAAAGAAGGTATACAACTTTATATTGTTTTACAATGTTAAACAAGGTAAATTCAAAAGACCTCATAGTTCTAAAATCTTTCTAGATTCTGGAAATATGGTTCTGGAAATGAAACTTATAAAAAGTTTACAAGGGAAAAGATTCTACCTTAAAGCATATAGAATATTACTAATCAGGGTATACAAGTATAAGAAAGTATAAGATAGTTATACTTTCATTATTAATCCAAATGCGGTGGAAAATAAACATGAATAAATACAAGTAAAATGTATATAATATTTTAACCCAAGGAGTAGGGTATCGAACAACTTTGGATAAAGGTCCCTTGGTTTATACTTTCAAGAAAGTCTGTCTTACCCACACTAGGGTAAGCCCTCGATAGAAATATCGGAGTCTCTCTTTCTATCCCTGCAAGTCCTCAAACTTTAAGGTAGTCTGCACCTCTAGCTTCCATATCAAAAAAGTCCTCAAACATTAAGGTAGTTGGAACCTCTATATTCCTATACCTAGAAGCCCTCGATTGTACACAGAAACAATCAGAGTCACCCGAATAAATCTGAACAAGATTATTAGTACGCACAAAACATGAGAGTCACTCTCTCTAGAAATCACTTCATCAGCATGTAATCTCTAAAGTCGTAGAACAATGATGAGATCATTGAAATGATATTCTATTTATAGGAACATCTCTAACGGTCAGATCCATCCCCCAATGGTCATATTTTCCCTTGAATTTCAGAGGTACATGTACATGTGTCACTCAAACAATGGTTAGTTAGAAATAAAATGCATGACATCATTTTATAACTATAACAAGAGTAAGTAAAATATGGTTGGTCAACCAAATATATTATTTAAATTACAAGGAAAAATAAAGTTCGATGTCTAAGGAAAAATAATGTTCGAAGTCTAAGAGGAAAACATTCGGAGTGTATATTACATGGATATTAAGATTCTGTTTTTCAAGAAATTTAGAATCAGGATTATTTAGACTTCGGAGTCTGAATTCTGAGGAATTCGGAGTCTAAATTATAAGGAATTCAGAACCTGAATTCTGAGGAATTTGGAGTCTGAATTATAAGGAATTTGGAGTCTTAATTCTAAGGAATTCGTAACCCAAATTATGAGGAATTTAGAGTCTGAATTCTAAGGAATTTGGAGTCAGAATTTTAAGGAATTCAGAGTCTTAATTTTAAGGAATTCAGAGTCTGAATTTCAGAGAATTTGGAGTCCTAATTTTATAGAATTCGTAGAATTAATTTCAGAGAATTTGGAGTCTAGATTTTAGAGAATTTGGAATTTTAATTTCAGAGAATTCAGAGTCAAAATTATGATGAATTTGGAGTCTTAATTTCAGAGAATTCAGAGTCTGAATTTCAAAGAATTCAGAGTCTGAATTTAATAGAATTCAGAGTATGAATTTCAAGGAATTTGGTGTCTGAATTTCAGAGAATTCGGAGTCTGAATTTTAGAGAATTTGGAGTCTGAATTTTAGGGAATTTAGATCCTGAATTTTAGAGAATTCCGAATCTGAATTTCAAAGAATTCGGAGTCTGAATTTCATAGAATTTGGAGTTTGAATTTAGAACCTAAAATTAGAATAATCTATATCTATGTATTTATAGGATTCTGAGGTTTTAGATATGAAACTGATTTTTACACTTTAGAAATAAAAATAGTTAGAAACTAAATCATGAACAATGAAATAAAGGTAAGGAGAAAATTCCCTTGGGGAAGGAAAGGTTTTCTTATAAAAAAATCTTCAGGGAAATAAAATTTTCCTTGATATAGAGTGTTTGTGATTTTCAAAACATAATGGAATGGAAAATTCATAAGGAAATCTTATTGACTCAACAATCTCCCCATTTATGGAAAGCACAAATATCCTTACTAAAAAGAATATAAGGACTTAGAAATTATATGGACTTCAAAATAAAAAACTCATCTCCCTCTAATTATGGATCATAGTGAATACGACTAAATCCCCCTTATGGTTTGGAATAACTAAGAATCATATTATTTATTTCCTAAATGAGATTTTTTATTTTCATGAATACAAAAATATTCATTGATAAGAACATTCTTCTTGATGAACTCCCCCTTAGTTAGAGAATTCTATTCTTTAATTTGATTTCTTTTTAGCATTCCATTCTCCCACTTTGTGATTTTAAAAAATTAATAGAGGGAATGTAAAAAATTGGTACCTGAAACATTAGTACTAAAAAACCAAAAATATGGAGAAGAAAAAAATTTCATTAAGATTGGAAGTATTTTTACAAAGAGGAAAATACAACAAAAGATCAGGATATAATGAAATTATCCTTATTTCTCCTTCGGCATCAGCTTCTTCATAATAGTTTTTAGCTTCTTGAGCTCTTTGTGATCCTCTTCTGCACACTTTAGCAAGTGATCATGGTCTTCACTTTTCTTCTCTATGGCTTGAATTTTCTCTTCCTATGCCTTAAGAATGTCTGCCTGAGCTTTCAAAAGTTATTCTTTCTTAAAAAAATTCTCTTCAATTGTCATTCTAATATCTCTTTCCCTTTTCCAATTCATGGCCACAAATTTAAGCTTTCCATTCAGATCCTTAACTTCTTGCTTCCGAGTAGTTTGTTCTAGGGTTAACTTTTCCTCAAAAATATTTGTAAGGTCTTTGATCTTCACATCTTCGATATCAAATGCATCATTGAAATTATCATGAAATTCATCGAAGATCCTAATTTATTCATTTTTCTTCTTTGACCAGCTTGTCATATTCTTGCACGGTATCTTATAATCCTCATAACTAATGAGGAAGGTCTTGAAATCTACCTATAGTGCAACACACTTGTCCATCACCATGGAAACTGAATCGGACTTCTGATTTATCGTATGCTGAAGCATTTGGAATCTTGAATATATGCTTGAAAATAGAGGAATAATTTTGACCAGATTCAAAGACTGAACAATGAAATCATGTCCAGGGGAAGATGATTATGACTCTGAATTTTTGGTTGGTGAGGATTCTTTTTCTATATCCTCAACATTCCTTTTTGATGAAGCACTGACATCTTTCTTCTTCACCATGGATTTACTCGGTGTATCTACAACCACCTTCTTTCCCTCATCTGGTATCATAATGGTATCTTGTTCTTTAGGTGATTCATGCTCACTATCATATAGTTGAACAAGCTTTTCTGCCTTGACATCTTCTTTTTCTACATCATCCACAAGATCTTCCGGATGAATAAAGTCATGATTACTGCTGTCATCATCTATTGTCTTATTCACTTCATCTCCACCCTTCTCATCTTATCCTAGTGTATCAATTTTAAAGGATTCATCTTAGGAAGTCTGGATTGATAGTTTTACAGATGGAATTTCCTTCTCATGGTACTCTTCAACTTGCTTAATAATATCATCAGATTCATTTTCTTATTCTTCCTCATTCTCTTCTTCTTTTATTTCTTATTCCAATTCCTGATCAATTTCTTCTTCTTGAAGAGATTCCGTAATCACCATTTTCTTTCCATGTGTCGCTAGAAATGGTTATACCAAAAATGATTCTGGTACTAGAATTTTCTCAGATTCTTTCTTAGAATCTTTGAGAAGTGATTGTACAACCTCAGCTTCAGATAACTTCTTCCTTTGCTTCTTTTCTTTTTCTTTATTTTCAAGAATCTTAGAAGTATTTTCCTTCAATGTTTTTGCTTAAGCAGGGTCCAAGACAAAATTAGGCTCCCCTTTCTTCAAGTTTTTTTATCCTCCCTCTACTTAAACACTACTTCATCATGAATTTTTTTTGCTTCTTTGGATTTGGTGGTGCTGACTGAGTTTTCTTGGCCATAGAAGTTTTTTTTTCTCTTCCTGCTCCTTAGCCTTTTTCTTCCTTCCTCCTTTATTAGAGGTTTCAGTTACCTCCGGCTTCATTGAAAAATATTGTAATTCATCTTCAAAAAGATCATAAAATTGTCCAGATTCACAGGAAAATCCTATTTTTATTCTCCTTAAGGTTTCATCACATAACAACATAACTTTGTAATTTATCGGCTTGGAACTACATGAGATTTTGAATGAAAGAAGACAAAGAACAATAATATTTGAAAGAATGGATGGATATATAATAATTCGAGACATCAGATTTCCATTCTTGATATTCTCAATCGTTACCAAGATATACTTACCAATTTTATCTTCCATAGATTCACCAAAAAATCCAAAAAATAGATGTCACTCTTCTAAAAATTATCCTTACCCCCTTTCCTTTGAATTATAAATCCTTGAACCCATTATTGTCTTCTCCTTGTTAAAATATCTTACTCATCGGGTAACTTGTGAGTACAAAACTCGGCTTCCCCTTCATAAGGAATACCAATCAGACTCGCAGCCTTCCTATATGAAATAGAGTAGGTCTTTCCATAACACTTGAACGAAAATTTATTTTTCCCTCCTTCATTGAAAAAACTAATTGTTTCATAAAACTCCACCATCAATTCTAGATACACCAGATCATGTGACTTTGGCTTCGAAACACAGTGACTCTCCCAGCCATTCAGCTTAATATTTTTGGAAACAATAGAATCATACTTGATGAGGAATTTCTGATCAACGAGCATCTTTCGGTATATCTTCCATTCATATATTTCCTTAACAGTTGGCATTTATTTTGGAGGAGAAGCTTCAGCAGACATCCAGAACTGAGGAAACTTTTAAAGATCTGGAATGGCCTTAAAATACAGAGGCAGAGCTTCAGCACACAAAATCTTGAAAAACCGATGTGGGAAAACCATCGAGGGGGATTTATATAGGTGATTTAAGCGACAGTTCAGCTTTCATGGTTGATCAAAAGGTTGTAAAAATTATTATCACATATAACGGTTGAGATGATAACCGAAGAGAAGAATCGATAGATTCTGATCTTTTGATTTTTTTAAGATAAAAACATACGGATTTAAGAAAAATAAATCCAAAAAAGTTTCATAAATAAGACAAAAATACCAACAAGAAAAAAAATAATTATGAAAACTTAGGAAGAAAAACATAACTTCTGCATTACTAGGAAGATTATTCGTAATGGAAAAAAAATTCTTGAATAACATTATATTCTGAGAATTTTGATTGAAATAATTTTTGACTATGAAAATTCTGACTATGGGAAAAAAATTTAGATTACGAAATTTTTTTGATTATGTAAAATTTTGACTACGGAAAAATTTGATTACGAAAATTTTTGACTACGAAAAATTTTGATTACGAAAAATTTTTACTACAAAAAAATTTGATTACGAAAAAATTTTGACTACCAAAAAATTTGATTACAAAAAATTTTAACTACGGAAAAATTTGATTACGAAAACTTTTGACTATGGAAAATTTTGATTATGAAAATTTTTTACTACGAAAAAATTTAATTACAAAAAAATTTGACTACTGAAAAATATGATTACGTAAAATTTTGACTATGGAAAATTTCGATTATGAAAAAACATTTCTACGGAAAAATTTGATTACGAAAACTTTTGACTATGGAAGAATTTTATTAGAAAAAATTTTGACTACAGAAAAATTTGATTACGAAAAATTTCACTATGGAAAAATTTAATTATGAATAATTTTGACTACGGAAAAATTTGACTAATTTTTTTTGACTAATAATCAAATGTACTCCCCCTATGAAAAGGAGTTTCTTAATATAAAGAGATAATTTTCAACAAGAAGTTAATATGGAAGATTACCTTATGGTTATAATTCCTAACTTCTCTTTAATGAATTAAAATCTATCGGAGGGTAAATATTTTGTGAAAATATCAGCAAGTTGATCTTGTGTTCTGATAACTTGAAGAATGATATCTCTTTTTTGTGTGTGATCCCTAATAAAGTGATGCCTAATATCTATGTGTTTTTCACAAGAGTGATGTGAAAAGTTTTTACATAAGGCAATGTCACTAGTATTATCACACAATATTTGTGTTTTGGTAAAACTCATACCATAGTCTGTGAGTGTGTGTTGCATCCACAATACTTGTGCACAACAACTTCTAACTGCTACATATTCATCTTTAGTAGTGGAAAGTGCTACTGAGTATTTTTTTTGCATGAACAAGAAACTAATGAGTCTCCTACTAAATGACAAGTTCTGGATGTACTTTTCCTATCCATTCTACATCCACCGAAGTCAGCATCCGAAAAACTTTTTAAAACAAAATAATTTCTAGAAGTATAAAAAAATTCCTAGATCCATGGTTCCCTTTAAGTAGTGAAAAATCTTTTTCACATCCATTAAATGATATTCCATAGGATTGGATTTATATCTTACACATATTAATTCTAAAAACATTAGGTCTGGAAGACTAAATGTCAAGAAAATTATACTTCCAATCATACCTCTAAAATATGCTTGATCTACTTGTTTCCCAGCTTCATCAAGATCAAGTGAATTTGAGGTACCAATGGGAGTACTTATACTCTTAGTGTTTTCATATCCATGCTTTTAAGAAGATCATTAATATAATTATGTTGGGATATATAGATTCCTTCTGGTTTTTGAGAAATTTGAAAACCAAAGAAAAATGTCAACTCACCCATCATACGCATTTTGAACTCAGATTTCATTAGATCTGCAAAGGAATCACTTAAAGATTACTGAGTAGACCCAAATATAATGTTATCAACAGAAATTTTAACAATCAAAAGATTTTTCTTATCTTTCTTTACAAAAAGGATTGGATCAAAATTTCCTTTAACATGATTGTTTTGTAACAAAAAGCATGTAAGAATATCGTACCAAGCTCTAGGGGATTTTTTAAGTCTATATAAGGCTTTGGTAAGTTTAAGAACATGTTCAGAATGTTTTGTATCTTCAAACCAGGAGGTTGTTCAACAAAAACTTCCTCTTGAACATAACCGTTAAAGAAATCACATTTAACATCCATTTGAAAATGTTTGAAGTTGAAGAATGCTGCAAAGGAAAGTAGAATACGAATAGAGTCAAGTCCGGATACTGGAGAATAGGTTTCTTCATAGTCTATTCCTTCTTGTTGATTATAGCCTTTAGAAACCAATCTAGATTTATTTATTACTATGATTCCATTTTCATCACACTTATTTCTAAAGACCCATTTTACTCCAATAGTAGAAGTTTCCTTAGGTATTTCAACCAAGGTCCAGACTTTATTCCTTTCAAATTCATCTAGATCATCTTGCATAGATTTTATCCAATAATCATACCCTAAAGCTTCATCAATGATTTTTTTGTTCTAATTAGGAATGGAATTCTAGATGTTCTATTTCATTTCATAAAGAACATCTAGTCCTTACTGGTTTATTTACATCAATAATGATACTATCACTAGAATGATTCTTACGAAACAACTTATTTGGGTTTTTCAAAACCTTTTTATCAACGTATGGTAGAAAGTCTTCTGGGATAAATGCTTCGAAAACATTTTATTGAACATTTTCCTTATCATAAGGATCTTATATCATGGTTTGATAATCAGTTTTTGTAAACACATATGAAGATATAGGTTTAGGATGTTTAAAAACAAAGGGACTGGTTTCATCAAATTTAACATGTACTGTTTCTTCAACAGTACAAGTATTTTTATTGAAAACTATATAGGCCTTAGAGGTTGTGGAGTAGCCTAAGAAAATTCCTTCATCAGATTTTGGTGCAAATTTGTTTATAATTTCTTTGGTATACAGAATGAATATTTTGCAACCAAAAACCTTTAATTTGTAAATTATAGGTTCTATACCATTCCATATCTCATAAGGAGTTTTATTAAGAAAAGGTATAATCAAAACACAATTTATAGTATAACAAGAAGAACTTATAGCTTCAGCCCAAAAATGTTTGGCTACTGAATATTCACTCAACATGGTTCTTGTAATCTCTTGAAGAATTCTATTTCTTCTTTTAACAACGCCATTTTCTTGAGGAGTTCTTGGTGCTTAGAAGTTATGAGTAATGCCTTTTCTACTACAAAAAGTTTCAAAATCATAGTTTTGAAATTCTCCTCCATTATCAAAATTGATAGTTATCAATGGAAGGTTTTTCTCATTTTTAAATTGGGATCAAAAAATTTTGAAATAATAAAAATCTTCATATTTATTTTCTAGAAAATAGACCTATGTAAATCTAGTGTAATCATCAACTAAGACAAATACATAATATTTTCCACCAATGCTTCGAGTTTGTGTAGGAAAAAAATGATCCATAAGCACCAAATCTAATGCATCCGTGGTTGATACTTCACCGAATGATTTAAAACTTTATTTATGTTTCTCTCTATATTGAAAAGGATCACAAACTTTTGAAGAATCAAATCTAAGATTTGGAAGATCCTTAACTAGTCTTTTCTTAGAGATTTTGCATAGGTTCCTAAGGTTACAATGTCCTATCCTTCTATTCCATAACCAAGAATGATCTTCCATTGCACAGAGACAAGGTAGATCTTGGATCCAAAGATCTTCTAAGTTTAATGCGTAAACATTCTCTTGCCTATGGGAAGAAACAATAAATTCTTCCTTGGAATTTTGTACTAAACACTTATCATTCCTAAAATTCACAAGGTAACCTTCATCACATAACTGAATTATGCTAATAAGGTTGTTCCTAAAACCCTAAACAAATAAAACATTTGAAATCAATGTTCTTCCAAGAATAACAATGTTACCTATACCAAAAAATTTCTCTCTGAGCATTATCTCTGAAAGTTTCTTTTCATCCCTTCGTCTTGATAATATTTTCAAAGAAGCTTTTGTTACCAGTAAAGTGTTGGGAACATACACTATCCATGTACCATGTATTTTCTATTGATACTATCTTTACTTTCCTAAAAATAAAAGTGTTATACTTTCAGAACCCAAAATTTCCTGGATCCGGAAACTTCAGAAATCAAAATTTTAGGAATCCATATTTTATTTGAAAAATATGATTTATGAAAACCTAAAGATTGTGTTTTATTTAAGTAATAATTTTTTTCCCAATTCCCACTACACTGAAACTTAGTGAATAATGGAGCACTTTGAGGAACAAAATAATTATAACTAAAAATTGGTTTTGAATGAGTATAACCAAATTCAGAATTATTCTGTAGAGGTTGAATTTGGGAATACATCTTATCAAAGTTTTCCTTTCCTAAGGTAATGTTTTACAAACACTTCCCCAAGGAAAATATTTTTGACTTTAATCCAACAACTAAGTTTTTATCCTCAAAAACATTAGTTTTAGCACTAGAGTTAGTCTCGAAATCATTTTTCTTAGAAATTACTTTTTATAGATCCTTAGAAAGTTTATCCTTCTTAGAATTAACTTCTTAAAGGGTTTTTGAAATACTTTCAAATTTATAAATTTTCTTATCACGATCTTTAGAAAGATCTGATACTTAGTAAGAAAATAAATTCTATAATTTTCCTTATCAATCTTTTTCTTGATTTAGAATTTTCATTCTCACGGTGCATAGAAAGCATATAAACTTTTTCACAAGTAGGTAAAGTATTATCTTCATTGGAAGAATATTTATCATCCAAAGATTCATAATATTTACTTTCACTATAATTTGAATTCAAGGATAAATTGGTTATCGATTCAGCATTGTGTACCTTGGCCATTAAATAATGATTTTCAATAGGTAATCTAGCTAGTAAACCAATATTCTTCTGATCAGAAGATTCATAATCTGAGGATTCATCAGAAGAGTATCCACCACTAGCACTCCATGTGTCATTAGCTTTCAAAACTTTCTTATATTTATCTTTTTAGTACTTCTTTCTATTCCTCTCAGAATAATTTTTCTTTTTATATTTTTTCTTAAGTATAGGACAATCTGGACTTATATACCCTTCTCTCTTGTATTCATAACAAGTAACTTTAGAGTCTTTCTTGTCCTTCCATTCTTTCTTCTTATATCTATACTGAAATTCTTTCTTACCATCTATCATGTTCATCCTTTAAGCAATATTAGCTAGTTCATTCTCTGAATGTTCACTTTCACTTGATTCAGATAAAACAATGACCTTATTGGACTTGGATTTGGTAACCCTTTCAGGAGTCTTTTCTTTAGTAGTTTTAAAGGCTACACTCCCATTTCCATTTTTCTTCTTATTTAGATTAACATCTCTTTTCATTCTTGTCTCATGTTGAATATGTGTTCCAAAAATTTCATCAGGAGTAATCTGAGAGACTTTTCTATTCTCATCAATAGTTGTTCTCTTAGATTCCCACTCATTAGGCATGATATCTATAATCTTTTCCACAAGTGACTCATCATCTAAACCTTTTTCACCCATTGATTGTAAGATGTAGAAAACAGTCATGAATATCTGTTGTACCATGCACAATGGTTCTCCATAAGGAAATAGAAATCCATGATATTCTTCTCTAATCATAGATCTTCTAGTTTCTATAACCTTGGATGTACCAAAATGAGTAACCACCAATTTCTTCCAAATACAATTGGAAGCTTCACAATAAAAAATCTGGCTATATATATTCCTGGTCATGGAACACAAAATAGTATTGGATACCTTGTAGTTTAGTTGGTATTCTGACATTTATTGATTAGTAAAAGTTCTGACTTCTTTATCAGGAATCTTGTAATCTCCAGTAAGCATAACAATGTTTTCCACTCCAGTATTAATAACAAAAGACTTCATACGATCTCTCCAATATTCATAATCATTTCCATAAAAAATAGGTGGTCTAGTAGGATTAAGATTTTCAATCAAACCAACATTCATTCCTGACATCTCAATGAAAATATCTTTCCATAGAAACTTGTTAGTAATAAAAGTTTGTAAACAAGGATAAAAATATCCTAAGTAAGGAAAATATAAAACAAGGAAAACTTGAGAAAGAAAACTTATATGCGAATATAAGTATTTCAGATACTTACTCATATACCAATTGTAGGATTAAAATATTATGTAGATGGTCAATATACAAGAGGGGGAGTGAATTGTATACTTTAAAAATACCTTTGGAACTTTTAATGATGGTATAAAACTTTCTATTGTTTAACAATATTAAACAAGGTAAATTCACAAGACCACTTAGTTCTACAAACATGCTAGATTATGGAAATATGGTTCCAAAAATGAAACTTAAGAAAAGTTTACAAGGAAAAATATTCTACCTTAAAGCGTATAGAATCTTAATAATCAGAGTATACAAGTATAAGAAAGTATAAGATAGTTATAATTTCCTTATTAATCAAATTTCAGTGGAAAATAAACTTGAAACAATACAAGTAACAAGTATATAATATTTTATCCCAAAGAGTAGTGTATCCAACAACTTTGGATAAAGGTATCTTGGTTTATACATTCAAGAAATTATATCATACCCACACTAGGGTAAGCCCTTGATAGGAATATCGGAGTCTATCTTGCTATCCCCGCAAGCCCTCAAACTTTAAGGTAGTCAGCACATCTTCCTTCCTATCCCTGGAATCCCTCCATTGTACATTGCAACAATCAGAGTCACATGAAGAAATCTAAAAAATATGTTCATTATGCACACAGGATGAGATTATCTCTCTCTAGAAATCACTTTAGCAGTGTGTAATATCTGGAGTTGTAGAACTGTAATGAGCTCATTCAAATGAGCTCCTATTTATAGGCACATCTCCAACAATCGGCTCCCTCCTCCAATAGTCATATTTTTTCTTGAATTTTGCAGGGACCTGTACAAATGTCACTCAAAAAATGGTTACATAGAAACAGAATGCATGACATAGTTTTATAACTATAATAAGAGTAAGTAAAATATGGCTGGTCAACCAAATATATTTTTTGGATTCTAAGGAAAACTAAAGTTCGGAGTCTAAGGAAAAATAAAATTCGGAATCTAAAAGGAAAACATTCGGATTCTATATTATATGGATATTTGGATTTGGTTTTTCAAGGAATTAGGAATCAGGATTCTGTAGACATTGGAATCTTAATTATGAAGAATTCGGAGTCTGAATTCGGAGGAATTGGGAACCTGAATTCTGAAGAATTCGGAGTCTGAATTCTAAGGAATTTATAGTCTGAATTTTAAGTAATTCGGAACCTGAATTCTGAGGAATTAGGAGTCTAAATTCTGAGGAATTCGGAGTCTGAATTCGGAGGAATTCAGAGTCTAAATTTTGAGGTATTCAGAGTTTGAATTTTAGGGAATTCAGATTCTGAATTTCATAGAATTCGGAGTCTGAATTTTAGAGAATTCAGAGATTCATTGAATTCAGAGTCTGAATTCTGAGGAATTTGGAGTCTGAATTGCATATAATTTGGAGTATGAATTTCAGGGAATTTGGAGTCTGAATTTTAGAGAATTGGGATTCTGAATTTCATGGAATTCGAAGTCTTAATTTCAGATAATTTGGAATATGAAATTTAGATAATTCAGAGCCTGAATTTTAGGGAATTCGGAGTCTGAATATCAGAGAATTTGGAATCTGAATTTTAGAGGATTCAGTGTTTAAATTTTAGAGAATTTGAGTCTGAATTGAAAACCTAAAAATAGAATAATCTATATCTAAGTATTTATAATATTCCAAGGTTTTAGATATGAAAACGATTTTTACACTTTACAAATAAAAAGTGTTAGAAACTGAATCATGGATAATGAAAAAAAAGGTAAGGGAAAAATTTCCTTGGAGAAGGAAAAGTTTCCTTATAAAAAAATCTCCATGGAAATAAAATTTTCTTTGAGATAGAGTGTTTGTGATTTTCAAAACATAATGGAATGGAAAATTCATAAGGAAACCTTATTGACTCAATAGCCACATGTCCTAATATACAATGGATACTTGACTCTCATTATATAAATAGTTTGATAGGCACTCACCACAACCTACCTCTCATGTCCCAACACTCCAATCTTCAGCCTACCAAACAACCCAATATAAGGAATCTGGAGGAAATAACTCCCTTTGATATCAAATAGTTATAATCCCAACCTAAATATCCTCTCAAACTGGTACCTAACCCAAATTTCCACATTCCAGAAGGGAATTCCCAATCCCCATGGGTTGGCGTCTAGAACTCCGACATTAGCAACAAATAGAGGGAATGATTTTTTCCAACCTAAAGCAGAAAACATGATATATATACACATGTATAGAAATAAAAAGTTTAATAAAACATGAATATATATATATATATTCCATAATAGAAAGAGAACAATGTAGGTGATAAAACTAAAATTATAGAAAAACAATCTCCATGATAAAAGTCCAACTGCAATGGATGAAAAACTAAATAGCTACTCCAACTGCATCCATGTGATAGTGTGGTAAAACTCCCACCATCTCACCATACCTCTAACCCAAAACAACTAATATAAACCTCACTTTATCACTATGGTACCTTGCCTTTACTTGAATTAAAAGTCATAACTAGTTATGCACATTGGTGAAGGGGTATGCAGGGTGTGAGAAAATAGGATTAGTAGGTTCCCTCCAAGGTGTTCCATATCAAATATATGAATAAAAATCCTTTAATTCTCAACTATAAATAAAAACAATGCATGATATACAATTTAGTAGTTTTTTACTAAAATCATGGAAAACAATTTAATATCCCCTTTTCTACATTTCCAATTAAAATATGTATATAGTTTCAAATAATTTCAAAAACATATAACAAAATTGATATATCAAGTCAAAAAAAAATCATACATCACATATCATATCAAGTCGATGGTATTATAATAAAAACCGTACAGTATAAATAGCTCAAATTGACCAATAGCATAGGTAAAATCATTCCAAGTATCACACTATATCGAGTCTTGATAGAAGAGGAACACCCTAGAAAGTGAATCACCCAATCAGTCTTATAATTTCCTAGAATAATAGGCCTAGGGAGATTGGGAAAGCCCCATGAGAAAACCTCTCAACAGTGGGTGAGGCATATTACTACACCTTCCAACTAAGTTCTCAAGGATTCCCATGTGCTCTATTTTACAAAAAATTTCAGATAACCATTTTTTCATATATTTCTTTGAAAACCATTTTAGAAAACCATTTTTCAATTCTTCAAAAACCCTTTTCATTTACTAAAACTAGTGGAAACCATCATTTATCAAAAACCCATTTCCACACATCCACATAAAATATGTCATTAATTCCATTTCATTTAATAAAAAAATTGATCAAAATTAGAGTAATGAAACTCAACAGCACATGCTAGCTATGGAACCACATACCTCAAAACTCGGGTCGCACATGCTTGTAAGGGGATCCACCACAAGAAAGATCCCAACAATGACAACGGAGGACCTAGAATCACTCTAAAAATCTTAGAACTGATTCAATTTATCAAAAGGGTTGGAGAAGATGAAATATCACAAAATAAATCCATAAAACACACCCACCAAACTATAATAAAGAATGAATTATCCCCAGAACAAGATCTCTCAATGGATCTAGAAAGAAACAAGAAGAAACATCATCTCATATCAACTGATTTGATAACGCAATGCAATGGATTTTCTTGATCAAAATAAATGAAGAATCTGAAAGGGTCTCATACATGGATAGATGCAATGAAACTTACCTAGTGATGCAATTTCAAATTATTCAAACCGTAATGAACTGAGTTCTAAAATCGCTTGATAAGATCTTAAAATTATACAACGTGTTATTCTTATAGGACATGTAATCTCTCAGGTTATGTACTCAACTCCTGACTTGAGCTGGGAAAAAATTACACATTGTGTACTCCTTGCACAATGTGTAATTTCCCATCTGTGACAAAAAACCAATAAATTCTTACATAAAAACAAACACCACATCTGGAATTCTCCAAACTTGGAGATAATCCCACCGATTAATTAAATATTTATTTTCTAAATGCTTTAAATATTTATTTTCAAAATATTTCCATTTCATTCCCATATTTTTTAATTATTCTATGTATGTATTTATATATATATAAAAGAATTATAAATTAAATTTTACATCATTCTACAATGTTTTTTAAAATGGAATGTTTTTACGTATTTTATATGGAACTTTTTGACTTTCTTTACAAAAGAAAAAAAGAATATTCTATTTTAACATATATAGCATCAAAGACTTTTCCATATGATGTAACCATTATTTTATGCTTTTTCTTCCTTTATTATATTCTAATTTTTAATCAAATAAATCTCCTCCTTCCCATTTTTATGGGTATTTATGTTTTGAAAATGGGTTTTTAAAAGGTAATTGTATTTCGATAGACAATAGTGTATTTAATACAAGTTTAAAAGATTTTTTAAAGGGTTTTATGATGAAAATGTGAAATATTCAAATGTTTTATTCATGACTTCCCAAGGTAGGTGCATGAATTTTCTGTGATTCATTATATTTTTTCACGTAAATGATATTATTTTAAAATTTTATCTAAATTTTATTTATTTTAAAGTAATGAATATTCCCTTTTTAGGTAAAAAGGTAAGTTTTTTAGAATGATTTTTCATTGGTTCTCATGTTTCATAAGAAACCATCAAGTTTATGATTTTTCCACTATGATTTATTATCAAGTGTTTTATAAAATACTGTAGGCTATATTTTGTATTTCATGAGTAATAAAATGATTATTTTTAAGTTAAAATTTTAATTTGTTAAAGGAAAACTTTTTTATGGTTTCATGGTTTTAAAATAGACTAATCGGTTTCTCTATTTGTTTTTATGTCCCTTACAAATATTTTTGTTCTCATACCACATTTTTAAAATGGTTTTCACAGGGTTTAAGGATGGGAAAGAATAAATAATAAATAAATTTGAAATTAATTAAGATTATAAATGAAAATAAAACATGTTTCACTTTAAAAGTTTTATATGGTGGTAAAATAGAGACATAGTAGAAGTGTCCACTTTGAAATTTATGGGGTTTTTATGTAAGAGTTGTCACCTAATTCTCTAAAACACTAAACCAAAAATATATTTAGGAATAAAATAAGAGTAATTTTTCAAAATAAATTAGATTATGTGATGTTTAATATCCATTCCTTACACTACTTTAGGGAAGAATTTATAAAAGTCCTAATTCTAATTCCATGATATGGTTTCATCCATTATACATCTTCATTTTCTAAAGGGGATTTAATTTAATACTGACCAAAATGATTTATTTGTGGACCAAAACATTGTATTATCATTCATGTTTCTATTTTTTAGGAAACTTTTCCATGATATTTTTTATAAACCACACTATGGTTTTATAATATTTATAAAACCATGGTTTTTTCATCCTAAATTATTTTTATTCTTTTTAAAACTCATAATCCATGAATATCTTTCTCAAAAAACTTAATGGTTTTAAAAAAATACATTTTTTATTCTCTTAATCTATAAAAAAAATAATCAAATAGATTTGAAAGTGAAAATAATAGCACTAAAAGGTTTTGGAGGGAATAATACCTATCCAAATACATAGAAAAATAATCAAGATAAACTAATGCGTTCACATGATATATCTATAACACCTCCAAATTTTAGTATTTATTTCCCTTTAAATATTTTTTGTGTTTGATTTCTTGTGATACATAAAACCTCAAACCAAATGAACAATGATTTATTTCATCATGGTATAATATTACAATACAATATAAAAACATTAAGAGATAACTAAATGAAATATAATTTGTAAAAGTACTAAAGGAATAAAACAAAACATAAAAATATACTAAAAGGTTGAAATTATAATCATTATTATGTAACATGAATATCATACCACCGATAATAGCTACCAAAAAGAATATAAAACATTAAAAAATAGTAAACTTATTAACAAATAAATTAAAGATTATGATGAATTATTTTTGAGATGTATGTAAGGTTATGTATAAGAATGTAATATGATCATTATACATATGATTGTTGGACATATGGTTGGTGGAAATATAATAATTTTATATATGGTCATTGTATAAATGGACATTGTATATACTTTAATCCAATAAATATATTGATGTTGTATAATTTTTATGAATAAAATAAAAATGGAATAATTCATATATAATAAATAATTATAGAATAGAATAAAATGATAATAAATTATTATAAAATTATGTATTTTTTCGTTACTATTATTAGTTTTAAAGAATTATTTGATGTTTTTATACAATTGAAATAAATATTCCAATACTAATGGATTTATATAATTTAATGGTTATAAGATAAATAATTAATTTTAGTATGATGTGATTAAAATCACTTAATGCTAGAGGGGATAAAATTCAAATATTTTTTAAAAGTATTTTTAATTTTTATAAATTAAAATTTTCATTTATAGAGTATAATAATAATTAAATTTAATGTTAAAATATATAAATAATTATTCATAAAGAATTTAATTATTAATTGATAACAAATAAAACTAAGAACATATAAGGCTTAAAAATTCATTTTTCTATAAATTTTTTTTTAATATATATTTCATATTTCCATTTACAAGATAAATTATTAATATACGATAACATAATTATACTAAATATAGTCCAAATTTTTAATCATCATGTCAAAATGGGGTGAGGATTTCATTTTCATTTTTAGTCATGAGCATATGTTGTCAAGGTAAAATTTAGTCACCCTGGAAAAGGATAAAATGAGGTAAAGGGTTTAATTAAGGGATAAATTCATAATATATCCCAAAATATTATCTCTAAATATTTGTATGAGGAAATTTTAAACCTCATAATATCTTACCTCCATTATTTTTCCACTTTTGGTTCAAATTCCTTACACAATAAGGAATGTGTATTCGCAAAAATGTTATGCAAACTCACCTATAAAAGGAACCCTCTACTCCCTAATTAAAACAAAAAAATTCCATCTATTTTATATATAATTATGACCCAAATTAGCTCTATAATAACCCACTTCATCATTTTTTATAATCATATCACAATAAGAAGTCCCAAATCCCTCATATCCAAAAGTCTCTCTATGATAAGATTCAGGTCCTCAATGTTGGTGTTATCCTCTCCATAATAATTCATATTTATATTATTAAATTAAATATTTATTAATATTATTACCACTTTAATTAAATTTTTATCAATTAATTAACATTCTGTAAAAGTGATTTGTTTACACTATAATAACATATTTTCAATTATTTAATCATTATAACGTGTTCTTATTTTGGTCAATTTTAAAACACATATAAACAATGTTATAATATTTACATCATGAATAAATAATAAACATAAATTATGGGAATATAATATAATAATTTTTAATTAAATATGTTTTTTATTTCTATATCAGTAATATTATAATTATTACTCAATAAGAAATTCAATTACTCCATTAATTCAATAATCACTAAAAAAATATTTTCAAGTGTTTCATGATAATCATCACCATAATTTCCATGAAATAATCATGCGTCTCAAGAAATATATCCAAAAAATATACTACATCTTCATGAAAATTATAGAGAATATAGAACCATGATGGATTAAGGACTAGATCCTCCAAATCTAAACATGCGTGGAAAAACGGAACAACTAACACCTGAATATTCATTTTAACAATAAGAAATTAATTTTTGGTAATAATGAATAATAAATAAATTTTATTAATTAAAATAAATATGAATAAAGTTACTATACATATAAATAAGAAACTTTGTTTTATTATGTAGTTATCTAGAGCACATTCGACCAAGTGAAATTCCAAGGTAAGGGTTTCTTTTCAAATCTCAATTTGTAATCAAGATCTATTATAATTAAATTTACTTTAAGGGATATTGTATAAAATTTCTCAATAGAATACAATAATTTTTTCACCTATTTATTTATAGGTTTTATATGTCTTCATACCATTTCACCTCCTTTTGGTTCACAAATCACTGAAAGGTTTCTCATAAATGGAGCAACCTTTATCTCATATTTTCAGTCTAAATTCCTTCTCCTCTATATCCATTTTCACTATTTTGTTCTATAGATGTACTTAAATAAAATTTTAAGATTTTTTAAGGTTATTTTTATTTAATTTTACTTACTTCACAAAAGTGTGAAAGAAATCTATTTTTAAATACTTTTTATGTGGGATATTTTCTATTGAATTTAACATTCTTCACAAATGTATGAAAGGGATATATTTTTTTAATTAATTTGACATTATCACATTCTCCCTTTTTTCCTTGGGTTTTATTTAAAAAGGTTAATATCCTTGTTTTTATGTTTTTCAAATCTAATAGTTATTATTGTGGTTTTATAAATAATTCCCTTTTAAAAAATTACTAAAAATATAAAATGTATTTCTTATTATATATCAAAGTAATTTTTTTAATGGTGTTATAAATTTTTCTTCATCTATTTCAACATTATTTAATGTTTATTATACTTTAAGGTGAGAATTATGTAATTATATTATCTACTTTCACTCTCTATATGGATTATGATCATATCTTATGGAAGTTTCCAAGAAATCTATTTAATTCACACAAGTAAATTAAGTTGTGATATAATTATGAATTTTTTTCATGTTCATAGAGGAAACATATGTATGATTTTTCCTTATGTGGTATGTGGTCCCAGAATAGTATGTCCCAACAGTGATTTGGGTAAAACTTTATATCTCTTACGATGATATGTATGAGATAGTGGAGTAAATTAAATCCACTTTGGGAATTTTTCTACTTAATTTATGATAATTTGGAGTGAACCAAATACACTATAGGACTCTATAAACTATGATAGAATGATATTTTCAATTAGTATTAAAATTGGAAATTTATTTTATACTTTTGTATGTGTCATATTTTTATGCCAAATCTATAACAACCCTTCTTTTATTAAAAACTTAAACATGATTTATTACATAAACTCTTCACTTGATACAACATAGAATATCTAGAGGTCTAGTGTCTTTGAGGATTAAGATCATTACATAACAACTTAATACAACATATTTATTGAAAACATCCTTTACATGACCACTACATTCCCTCTTACTTAGCATTGAATGTGATAACCTGAGGACATGCATAAGAAAAGGGTGAGATATAAAGCCCAGTAAGAGAATAAACATGGAATAACATGAGGAATAAAATACATGTTAGAAAATAGTCATATCAATGGATAAAAAGATAAACATGAACATAAAATCATGATAAATCATGATAATCATAAAATGGAAGTGTGTCAAGAACACTTAACATGGAATTAGCATGAGCCAAGGCTCTTTGCACATGGAGCTTGATTAAACCCTCATTGCACAATAAGCACAAGTAAAACCTCATTTAACTTGAATTATCATGATTCAACACTCATTTCACATGATGTATCATGATACAATACTTTACCCAATTCATTGGAGCTCTATTAGGGTGTACCCTTCTTAAACATTTCATTTCATGCATAAGTGTGCCATATGGATCATATAACATGGAATCAATCAACATCATAAGTTATTTCACAATTAAGTAATGTGGAATAAATAAAATAAATTAACATTCAATATGTATATGTTCATAAAGTTGAATACCCTTGATAGAGACATGGGTATGGTATTAACTACACACTGATCTTGGGTTGGAAAAACATGGTGCAATTTCGGCACAACATAACTACATGACATAAGGATTCATGAAAATGGTTGATTAGATAGAAAATGGTGTCTCAAAATATGTAGATTAAATGGAAATTAATGGGGTAATATAGATACGTGTTACAAAAAACTTAATGGAATTTATCTGTATAATACAAAAGTATTACTTTGATGTAAAAGAGGAGAGAGAAATACCTCACGGAATTTCAGCATGTTAACATGTGTACATGGGTATAATTAATGAGACAGAAAGGGGTCTCTAATAATTTAAACATAAATAGGGAAGTATTTGGGAGGTGAAAAATCATACCCCAACATTTTTAATTGAAAAGAAATGGCATAAAAACTTAAAGAAAATTGGCCAAAAATGAGAAAGGAAGAAATCCCTTACTTGGAAGTGTGATCCCAAAGGCTTTGGAGAGGCTTGAGAGAGCCTTATTGGGAGCTTGGGGATTCTTGGGAGGATTATAGAGTGAGTATTTAAGTGGTTTTTCAAACTCCAAAGGAATTTACTGAAGAGGAAGTGGGAGCTTGGGTGGGTTTATATAGGAAAGGAGAGAGAATTCTTTATTATTTAGGTTTGTGACACCGCACATTAAACTAATCAAATGCACAAACCAACCCATGGTTTTTTCCCATGGTTTTTACCAAAGGGGAGTGTAAAAAAATAATTTATAAAAAAATGGATGAACTTATTAAAATAACAGGGTTTCTTATGTGGAGGTGAGTCACACTCTAAAGTAAAATAATTTAAAAAGACAAAATGTTTTATAAGCCTTGAAGGGTCCACTAAAGCTTTGTAAAATAAATAAAACAAATCAAAAATCACATTAATTTAATTTTAAAACATTTATTTTCCAAAAATAATATTTATAGTTTTTATTACATCACTATTGGGTCATTATGATGTCATAAAACACATTATATATTTAAACGGTATTTAATTTTTACACAAACAATCGACTCTCTCAGAAAATTATGAAACCTTCACCGTTGGATAATTTTGACATCCTGATTACAAAAATAGTATTCATTTTATCTAATTAATTTTTCAAACATGTTAATTTTTACTTTTAAAATGAAAACCGCCATTTATCAAAAATTCATGGGTTTTGACAAAAATAGTTTTCAAACCTTAATAAAAATTACGAATGCGTTCATAAAATTATAAGATCATTTATAATTAATAAAAAATAATTTAATAATAATAATATTTTATTAAAATATTATTTAATTCAAAAATCCATTAATTAATCAAAATATATTTATTAGTTGAATAATAACTAAAAATACTATTTGTACTTTAAAAACTGTTTACAAAGTAACAATAATAAAATGAATGCACATTATTTATACAGAAATAATGTACATAGTAATATTTCTTGGGTATTTTAACATAAAACCTTATAAAACTCGCATAAGACTGAACGGTAAGGTGTGTGATGGTGACAGACTCTTTGGGTGGCTTTGATAACATCGCTCGGGTGGTAATCTCTATTAACATTCACTTCTCCCGTAGCCAGTTCTGCTCAGGATTAATGTGTTCAAGCTCAGCTAGGACTTGGTCAAGAGTGAAGCCCAATGGCGCCACCTCCTTTCCGAGCTCCAATAAATGGGCTTCGTATGGGGCAAGTCTACTGGATGAGGCCATCTCTTCCTTTGTCTGAGTAAATAGGATTTGTTAAAGCCCTATATTTATACTAATCATGTGATCACTGTTCAACAGCTATATTAGCAACGATAAAAATTCATAACAGAATTTTAAAATCTAGAAACATAAATCCCAAGAAGTTCACATTATATATAACCATAATAAGACATTTAATTATGTTAAGTGGAATTTCCATTAATGAATGTTTGGGTCATTATAAAATCTCTATGTTATGCAACATAACTATGTTATTCTTTCATGGATCATGATTATTGACTCAGGTTTTTACACTCATATGAATCATTCCTTATATTATTACCAATGGATTATGTCATGATTCATGATTTATGAACTATGTTTTATTTTGTATAGTTTTTTATGTTACAATCATACATCATGATTATGTTCTCATACCCCCATGTTCATCTTATGTTCACTTAGGATCTTTGATTATTATCACTTATGTTCTCTATTAACAGATCATCTACAATTTCTCTTTCTTATGATTCCATTCCCTAGGGTATGAAGAAGAGTTTCATATATTAAAATTCAATAAGGGTATCATGTGTGAATATTACTTTAGGGATATGATGAATAATTATTATAAAATAAATTGTTAATTTAATGATATTAAACCGACATGTTTTGGGGTTTGATTTAATATGATATGTAATGAATATTCTTATAAAATGAATTATTACATATGTATGTTATGGTAGGTTCATCTTAGTGGGTATCATAGCAAGGTATAGTTAATTTTGTGGATCATGTTATAAATAATTAAAGGATATAACTTAAAAAAACATATGTTGAACCAAATGTAATTTATGATAAACCGTAAATTCTATAAGTTGGAATGAAGGTTTTATAATGTACAAAATTTTAGGATTTATTTTTTATATCATATGATTTATTACACTAGTTATTATTTCTTGATACTCATGCTAACCATTTTCATTTTAGTAAGCAATTGAAGATATAATTGTGAAATTGGTGTAGTGGTATGTACAAAAAATTTCGAAAACATATTATTTGACCCTTGTTCTATAAACCCCTTAATATCATTAAATTTTTATAAAAATATTAATTCATATCCTTAATAACTATAAGTTGAATTATTCATGAAAACTAACAGTGGTGGAATGATTGTATTATATGTCTACAACTGTTTTCTAATTGTAGTTATTGAAAATTTTCTTCCTGTAAATATACTTATTCTCCCTTCAATCAAATTTAATGTGATTTTGTTCAAGGATTACACTTTTATACATAAATCCCATATCAATTTTTGAGATCAAGAAATCGCATTTAAAATCCCAAATAAACACATGATCATTTATTGATGAAAGGATGACTATGAACTCTTTATTAAATTTAGTTCCCTTGTATGGGTCATGATACCTAATAATGATGAATATATATCCAAAATTATTTGTAAAAACTCAATATTAAAAAATATTCTATTATTAAAGAATATGTCAATTTATTTATTGAAGAGTTTTATAGTCTTCCATCTAACTATGAGGCTGAGTTTTCAATTTTATTCATACCATGTTCTATTCCAATATTAGAGAATCAAAATAGAATGGCTCCAAATATATTATAGGAAATAAAGAAGAATAACCAAGTGAATTAGGATAATGTTTTTATATAGAGAATTTAAACATCATGGTGTTCACCCATTCCCTTTATTCAGGAGAAAAATGTATCAATACATCTTTGTACTGATTATCATGAATTTAAAAAGATCAGAGTCAAAAAAATATCATTTATCCCATATTGATTATTTGTTTGATCACTTATAAGAGATAAATAATTCTCAAAGATGGACCTTCTATATAGATATCATTAATTAAGTGTGAAATCAGAGGATATATCATGTATGAAATGGCCCAAAATCTTTATATTTTAATTTTAATTTTGGGTTAATCACATTTTTAACTGGGTTGAGAGGGAACCCTTACATGGATTGAAAGACTATATATCCCATAAGCCCAGTGACATAGAGTCCAATTATATGACTCATAGGACCAGGTCCCAAGAATCTATATTGAAACAATCCCTTTTTTGTCTCATGCATCTTTCACTCCATCTTGTAGTCCAAACTTCACATTCATGGTTATCCATTGTTTCCTCCCCTACTTGGGGTCTTGAACTAGTGTGTGCTAGCTACTCCATGAATAATCCTTCATATCCTAATATCATTAGGTCCTACCTTTGTATTTTTTACTCTTCCCTAGTCAGGTATTTCTCTATCATAAATTCCTTGGTCATACTCTATGGACCGTAGGACCTATATCCCATAGGCCCTATGGCTCGAAGGCCAATTTTTTTATCAAGAAATATCATTTTATATGAATAGTACTACTAGTACAATATCCCACTATTGTATTGCTACAGTGGTGACAGTAATAGACTCTTACCCAAATTTAATCCTATGTATTATGTATGATTATGGGGATTATATACCGCTCAGTAGGCCCTAGTTACATGGGAGGATAAATACCAGATGATTGTTTGTATAAGATATAGTCATAATGAATTCATTGTGATGTTATTAAAATTTGAAATTTCCATGTTATCTTGATGGATATGATTAATAGAGATTTTAGAGATTATCTTGATCAAAATTTTTATAGTATTTATATATTATATTCTCATATGTTATAATAAAATGGAAGATAATTTCTATCACTTGATTATTTTCTTGGGAACATTGATAATGGATAAACTTTATGTCTAATTTCACAAGTGTGAAATATGGGTATAAAAAGTAGCTTTATAGGGTCATGAAATCATAAGAGATGATATATATTTCGATCCTTCAAAAATAAATGTGATTACATAATGGGATAGACTAATTAATATAACATGGGGTCGTACGGTCCTCTACTCCTAAACGGATCAAAGGAGCCATTCAGATACTTTTTTGGTGGTTCCAGGTGGGACTGCCTCATCACCCACGGGACCCACAGGGAGCGGGTCCCCTACATCACTGCAGCTCCCTTCAGTGTGGCGCGCTGCCTATTCCTTCTAGTTCGGCCGCTGTCGGCCGCCTGTCTAACCACCGAGGCACCGAGAGGTACCATTCTTCCACCCCAACTAGTAGATTCCATCCACCTCCCTCATCTGTCAGCGCCATTAGTGCTTCTTCTACGGGCCACCAGGTGAGCTCCGGTGGTCCATTCTTCCTTTAAAATGCTCCTACGGTCTTCTCAGGATGCCTCTATCATTGTGCACCTCTTGGTTTCAAGGTTCCATCATGTTGGAACAACCCTTCTCTGAAGAACGCAATAAAAAACAAGCGGTGGAGGGTTCGAGTCCTGTTCGTTTGGTCCGTGCCCTCCGCATTAGCATTATAACAAGTGGGGTAATTTATATATCACATTAAAATAATGATTAAACCCATTAAAATACCATACAACGCCCACCCAAAATTTCAAGAATGAGGAGAATAAATGTGGAAATTTATTTAATTAAAAGAAAACCCCTACCTCGAGATTCTTTGGAGACGTAGTGGTGGTAGAAGAAGATTCTGTGTTCGATGAAGCCATCAGCGTTCGTTGATCTCGGTCCGTTGCCGCCAGAGCTTCCGTCTTTGTCAGTGGAAGGTGTCACTTCACTTCACCAGAGGTTCCTCGACTGATGATGTCATGCAAAAAACTCTAGCTTGAGCCCCATTTAAATAGAGGGGGGAAAGGGTGAGTAACGCACTGAGGAATTAATGAGGTTCATTAATAGACATAATTAATGCGCCACATTAATTTCATGATGGGTGGTAACGCAACCAAACTGTAACCGAGCATTTAATATCCCATTTTAAATGTCTAACTACCTCTGTGGTCCCCACCACCGCCACTCAAGAGGTGGTAGGACAAAATAAAATAACAATTTTGTTATTTTATTATTTCTTAAAAGTTGAAAAAACTAAATTTTTCACCCGACGTACTGCAGTAAAAGTGAAGCTCCCCCTAAGAGAATCAGGGTACTACGAGTTCAACGGTGCCCTCAGATTTCAATTCTGAGCACCGGTTCAAAATATAGAAATTGACGCGCGCATGTTTATTGAACGTACCTTAAAAAAAAGTTCAAAAATTATTAACAGACACCCTCGACCCACGTCAGTCGAGGTTTGGCTCTACCTAAGGGAAACACGCCCCCACAAGCACAATGGTACTCTTGAATTTCCAATTCAAGTTACCTTTTTGGAGTTATAGAATTTAGAATTAAAATAATTGTCACTTAATTATTTTATTTGCAGCCAAAAACTAACTTCCAATGTTGGCCCACGCTGGCCAAAGTTAGGATCTTCCTAAGAAAATAATACCCTCAGGAGTTCATCGGTGGTCTCAGATTTTTAATCTGAGTCACCATTCGTGAGGTATAAGAATTTGAAAAATAAAATAATTTTATTTAATAATTTTATTTACGGTTATTCCATTTTCTAGTTTTTTCACTGGAGGCCTGTGCCGACTAAACCTAAGTTGCGCCTAGGGTAAACCTGCCATCCTGAATTCAACAATACCCTTAGATTTCTGATTCAGGTACGCGTTTAATAGTTATTCCATTTTTTCAATAAAACTACTCATGCATGCTATTTTTTTTCTTAACACTTTTTTAGACAGATCATTACGGGCACGACATGCCTTGGAATCATCTTCCTTAAAATTTCATGGTCTCATAATAAACCCAAATAATTTAAAAAGTATATTCAGAAATTTGGGGTTTTTACATTCTCCCCACCTTAGGTTTTTTCGTCCCCGAAAGCCAAAACAAAGGCCAACCAAACAAATGAGGGTACTGAGCATGAATCTAAGCTTTCTGCACCCATGTGCTCTCCTGGAGGTTCTCATACTATCACCAAACTCACACTAGAGTGATCAAACATCCATGAAGGACTCACTCCTATCGATCCTCTTTATCCATAGGGAACTCCGTAAAAGTATCTCCATCGTAAAAGTCCAACTCGACCTAGTCGATATCATGTGATGGGTCATGCATGCATCTCCTCAGCAATGACACTTGGAAAACATTATGCGCCTTGTGCATCTATGAGGGAAAATCAAGGTAGTACTCCACCTCTCCAACTCTGCAAAGAATATGGAAAGGTTCGATGAACCTCAGAGATACCTTGCTACTAAGGCCGAATCTCTAAAATCCAGTCGGGGTGAAACCCGCAGGAAGACATGGTCTCTCTCTTTGAACTCTAAGGGTCTCTGTCTCCTGCCAGCATAAGACTTATACTGGCTCTCTATAGACAGTACTGACATCAAAGGTCTTGGTACATCTTCACCACACCATGATGTACCACCAAAGGGGATGTGTGGAACTCCCTCAACACCCCTCTCGTAGTGTCACTGGTACCATGGTGCATCCTTTGGGAAGGATGATGTGCTCCATACCTTCATAAAATATTTCAGGAGCCTGTACTGAGGATATTTGAGCTCATCAGTCTTGGTAGTCTACGTTCCCAAGTTGTGCCTCCTGAACTCACTGATGGTGTGGGGGAGTGACAATTATAGACTGGAGGTAAGATACTCCATCACTACTAATGAAGGGTTTTTGTAACGCATCTAGCTTCTTTGTAGCCTCATTCAGCAATTGTAAACTAGACCTCCTACTGAGTTCATATGCCACCACATCCCCTTTCTAAACTCTCAACTCCTGGATCTCTACGAGATCCATCCAATATGTAGTTGTAGATATTGGTGTCGTCGCTAGGTACAAGATAATGCAGAATTACCTCTCCCTGTGGGGAGGTAATTATGGAAACATCTTTTGAAGAGATGTTCCCGCACTTTTCTACTACAATTGGGAATAGAAAACTCAAAACTCATGATGCCATGAGGGTAAGGATGAAAACTCAAGAGTGATCGGCTACACCTTCCTATGCATGAGGTTTACCCGTGCGACTTGGGTTTACTTTTTCACCGACCAAGGAAAACCCCATTCCAACGCTATAGATATACCACAACCTTTTTTCGTAAAACAGTCAATTTGAGCATGAACTGTGGATGACCAGACCATACCCAAACTAATGTCGTAAGGCCTCGACGCTGCCACCAAGAGGTTCTAACTGAAACTCTCACCTCAAGGTTCAGATCACTCTATCAGAATAAGTTTTATTATCAAGTATCCTCCCAAAGGTATCTTCATACATAAGGGTCAAGTCAATGGTTTAACTAGAAACTCTAGGATTTGAAAAAGACTTGTGAAAAGAAGGAATGATTAGTACCTATATCTATTTATACGGAAACTAGTAGTATACATAGATCGTACATAGAATCATTCTTGGAGCCCTTAGGTCACACTCCTTGACTGCATGCTGCTACTTCCTCACCCTATCCTCCAGCTTCCTAAGCCTGGTATGGACCACATTGCAGTGGTGGTTGTAACATGTCCCAATGTATACCACCTCCTGATGTTCTCCTTGCTCCCCTTCCACGTCTGTTGTCCTGCAAATTCATCTGTCCCTATCACTTCCTCTTCCCGAAACATTTTTACAAATCCAAGTCTCCAAGACTGATGTCAGTTTCTTTCTTTTCCACTACTGGAATTCACTTGCTATATCTGGGCAGCCAAAAAAATTTCAACCACAATGGTTCTCTCTAGAACCCTAACATAAGTAAAAATTCATAGAGGAATATTGCAAGCTCAGATGTCCCTAAACACATATTTCTCGGAGGTTCAATCCTTGAAGCACTGGTCTTATCATATTCATCGAGTACCTAGAATGGTTGGTACACCTCGATGAATACTCATCTATTGACATGTCATCCTTCAGAAGCTATAGAAGCTATTGGGAACACATTCCCCTCATCTTTTTATGGAAAGAAACCCCCTTCTCTGAGGAAGGTTCTCAAGATCTAACCATGAAAAAAGTCACCTCATCATACGATAGGGGTAATATAAACCCCTCCATCACCCTACTAAGACACATATAATGCTCACTACCTGGACCACCATCTAATATAATGGTGCCCGATATAGATGGAATCTCAGTCACCATCTCAATCCAAACCTTAGCTGCCTGTGAGTCGGGCTCACCTCGGAACCTGAGGGGTATCTTTCACTAAAACCCTTGTAACTCACTGAGCCTATAAGTGTCCTCTTCCCATAGCAATGAAGGTAACTACTGACCAACGGGTAGTGATATCACTGGTACACTGCCTGAAAGTGCCTATCTCGGGCAACAGTCCTTGTACTGAAGCCGCATCACACTGTTGACCATCCTCATGTTCACGCATTGGAATCATGGTTGTCTTTCTGCATGGAGGAATCTTAAAAGAGAATCGATATGAACCACTGTCAATAATTTATACCTAGTGAGATGACTCAAAACAGATAAAAATAAAAATATTTCCAAAGCACACACAATTAGTGTCTTCATGCACCGAGTCGGAAATCATAATTCAGGGTCCTGGTGTATGGACACGTCAGTCGCCGCACCAATATTGGACTCCCCGAACTGGAAACCACACTCAAAACACTTAACACTATTGATCCATTGGAAAGATCAGAGTCCTGGTTCTTCGGTATAACGTTCTCCTCTGATACCACTTTTTCACGACCCATCCCCTGGGAACCATGTCGTGACTACCCTAAGCCTGCCTTCCATAGGCCAGAGGCTGGCGACTAGCACCGGAAAGGCGTATCCCTATAACGGGAAGACATTGACTTTAAAAATGTACAACAACACATCCAAGAACGTAAAAATATGAAACCATGAAGAAAAATTGTAGTAGAACATGTGTGAACTGAAAGAAAGGGGTCAAAATAAAAGCCCTACTGAAAGATACAACTAAAACTAAAAAACAGAAACAACTCATGCGATCATCCACAAAGGATCCTACATGAAGGGTAGGTATAGGTCATCTCCATAGCTCTCCACATCATCCAGTCTCCTCTGTGTATCACCTAGTCTTAGATCCCTCATGTCTCATCCAAGCTGCTTGTTGTCTGAATAAGACACAATAAGGTGTGGGCGAAGCCCATGCAGGGGTGAGTATAATAATACCCAGTAGGGACCCTGATATCCCCGAAGGTCTCTCAGAATTCCAAAAATAAAAACCAAAAAGAATGATCTCAATTACATTACACAAAAAAAAGACACAGCTCAAACCAGATATACTCATATCATCCACAAAGAAACATAAGGCCCCGACCTCAAGCCATTTCCAGGATTTCCAATGAAGGCTCAAATCGTAACTCAAGGATCAAGAGTTCACACTACATGAATTGGACATCCCTAATGGCACCCGTCTGAGAGATGTACTCCATTAGGTACAACTCAACCATTCCTAATGGAACATCGAAAAGGATGTGCTTCATTGGGAATGTTATGCTAGAAATGCCTCTAGTGCCTGACACAAGAGGTCTCGCAGTAACAATCTTGCACACGAGGCAAGACCAAGAGAAACCAAGTGAAGAGGACCACTCCACGACATAGTTTCCTATAGTCGAGGGAGCTCCAAATCCCCTAAAGTACCCTCTCCTCGATTCTACTTGGAGACGGGGGAGTACAACTCCATATGTGAGGACCAACACCCTACTCGGTAAGGGAGTACAACTCTGTAGTTTGTTTTATGTGGGGGACCCATGCCCTAGTTTGTCAGTGGAGTACCAACCCCAGTCTAGAGGACCCACAACCTAGAACAGAAGGGGATTACCGACTCTATATGTGAGAAATCGCACCCTACCTATTAGAGGAGTACAACTCTGGTAGTTTTTTCGCTGCGGGGGACCCGCACCCTAGTATGCCAGGGGAGTACTGACCCTAGGATTGAGGAATTGAACCCTGGCATGATAGGGGAGTACCGACTCTTCTATAGCACTACATAAGGAGGACCCACACCCTGAGTTGACAGGGGGGTACCTGCTTCTAACATAGAGGACTCGCACCCTACCTGGTAGGGGATTACCTGACTCTATGGGAGTTATGTATGGAGGACCCACGCCCTAGTCCAATAGCGGAGTATTGACTCCAAATATAAGAAAACCAATTAGAGGGAAATGAACCCACACTCCTGATGCGGGGAGTCCCGTCTCTACTAGAGTAGAGGAGTAAAGAATACCCTCACCTTGAGTCATCAAGGGAGTAGCCATCCTAACTCTCACTAAAAGAAACATCATGGTTCTACTCCTCTGGTTATCAGTCATACCTCAACCACCATGAAGTTCCAGAAGGAAGTAACCCAACGATCTGTCATGTCATAAGGGTTCCAACACAACAGATGGCGCATCAACTGGACACTCGGTCTGTAAGCTATAGGCATTTTAGTGTGGAGGTCCGGATTGGGTTCTAGTACGATCCAACCCGAAAAAACTCCAACATTCTCTGAAAATCATGTAGAGTATCTTAAAGGGATTTTCTCACTCCAAGGATCCCGACACTGTAGACGGTTCGTCAAACGTATGTCCAGTTTGCAAGATATGGCCTTTTTAAGCATATCTGGGCCTAAGAGGGGTATGGATCCAGTCCAACCCGGTCGAACCGACCCAACCCGGCATGGGCCGACCTGACCTGGTCGGGGCCTGCCCGACCCGTTTTGGGCCGCTCGACCCAGTTTGGGTCACCCGCACCGGTCTGGGTCTAACCCGGAAAGGCTCGTCCCACCCTGGATGGGATGGGACGTGTGGGATTGGCCCGCCGGCTGGCACAACCCACACAGGGTCACGCAGTCCCCTACTCCTGAATGGCTAAAAGGAGACATTTAGCTACTTTATTGGTGGTGCCAGGTGGCGTTGCCCCATCACCCATGAGACCCGCATGGAGAGGGTCCCCTACATCACTACTACTACCTTCAGAATGGAATGAAATGGAGTGCCACCTCTACCTCTGCGGTAAACTGTAACTGGATGCATGTCCAACCACTGTGGTGTAGAGATACACCGCTCTTCCATCGCGTCCGGCAGTTGTTGGTCGTCGTCCTTGTCCACTGGCATTGACGCTTCTTCCGCGGACCACCAGGTGAGCTCCGGTGTTCTGTTCTTCCTTCCAGATGCACCTACGGTCCTCTCAAGATGTCACCGTCATTACGTGCCTCTCAGTTTCAAGGTTCCGTAAAGTTATAACAACAAACCTCCTAAGAACGCAATGAAAATAAGCGGTGGAGGGTCTGAGCCTTGTTCATTTGGCCCGTGCTCTCCACGTTAGCATTATAACAAGTGGGGGTAATTTATACATCACATTAAAATAATGATAAACCCCATTCAAATCCCCCTCAAAGACTACCCGCAAATTCATGAATGAGGATAAGAAACTTGGGAATTTCTTGAATTAAAAGACAACCCCTACCTTGAGATTCTTTGGAGACATAGCGGTGGTGGAAAAAGATTTCACATTCGATGAAGCCACCGTCGTTCGTCGAACGCAGTTTGTTGTCTCCCAATCTTTTGTCTCTATCATTAGAAGGTGTCGCGTCAATTCACCATAGGATCCTCGCTTGATGAAGTTGTGCCAAAAATTCTACCCCAATCCCCATTTAAATAGAGGGGGGAAAGGCTGAGTAATGCACTGAGGAATTAATGTGGTTCATTAATTGATGTAGTTAATACACACACATTATTTTCATGAGGGGGGGGGGGGGTTACGCAACCATAGTGTAACCGAGAATTTAATATCCCATATTAAATGTCTAACTACCTTTTTAGTCCTTTACACCACTGCTGAAGAGGTGGTAAGATAAAATAAAATAACAATTTTTTATTTTATTAATTCTTAAAAGTCACAAAAACTAAATTTTTCACCCAACCTACTGCGGTTGAAGTGAATCCTCCCTTAAGTGAATCCCGGAACTGCAAGTTCAATGGTGCCCTCAGATTTCAATTCCAACCACCAGTTCAAAAGATTGTAATTTCCACCCTCATGTTTCCTGAACATACCTTAAAAAAAGTTATAAAATTATTAACAGTCACCCTCAACCAATGTCGGTCAAGGTTAGGCTCTGCCTGAGGGAAACACGCCCTCATGAGATCAACGGCACTATCAGAATTACAATTTGAGTTACCATTTAAGAGTTATAAAATTCAATAATAAAATAATTGTTACTTAATTATTTTATTTGCGGCCAAAAACTAACTTCCACTGTTGGCTCGTGCCATCCAAAGTTAGGATCAACATAAAGAAAGCATACCCTCACAAGATCATAGGTGGTCTCAAATTTTAATCTGATTCACTGTTCATGAGTTATAATCAATTTAAAAATAGAATAATTTTATTTAATAATTTTATTAACGATTATGCCATTTTCGGTTTTTCTCACTGGAGGCCTGCGCCGACTAAACCTAAGTCGTGCCTAGGGTAAATCTACAATCCTGAATGCAACGGTGCCCCTAAAATTTCTGATCCGGGAACCCATTTAAGAGTTATTCTAATTTTTCCAAAAAACTACTCACGCCCGCTATTTTAATCTTAACACTTTTTAGACGGATTATTTTGGGCACTTTGGGCCTCGGAATCACATGCTGTTAGATTTCACGGTCTTGTAATAAACCCAAATAATTAAAATATATATATGTAAATTTTGGGTCTTTACAAATGTTCTTATGATAAACACATTTTCTCTATACATGGAATATCACGAGATAAAAACAGTACCCAATTCATTTGAGGTCTATATAATTCTGGGTACACCCATCATATTCATATAATGTAAATGAATTTGTGTTCCACATAGATCATACAACATAAGAAAAAATTCAATACTTTTAACACAAATACTAAGGATTATAGATTAAATACATGGAATTACCAGGTCAATGAAGGATAGGAATAACTAGTTGAATTCCCATGAGTGGTAATGGGGATAGTTATTCACTACATAAATGTTTGGTATGAAAAATGACAAGATAATTTCAGTATTATAACAGGTGTACAAGGTGGTTTATGGGAAGGGTGAATGAGAGTGAAAGGTTGCCTATAATTCTATAATAATCATAATTAATGTAAAGGGATGTGTAAAATTAAGAAAATTGGAAATCAAAAGGTCATATTATATATAAAGAACTTGAATTAAAAAGAATAGGAGAGAGCCACTTACCTTGAGAGGGTGCTTATAAAATCCTGGGATGAGCTCTTTAAGAGATTGGTAACACCTTGTTAGGTATTTAAATAGGTAGATTAAAAGTTATATTAACTTCATGATTAATGGATTTTTATTTAAGAGGAATGGGAGGATGGGTGAGTATTTATAGAAAAAGAGGGGTGAATTATTAATTAATTTGTAAACAAAGGTTTTGGACTCTTATGATAAAATAATAAAAAACAAAAAACCTTTGAATAGTTTTTCCCAAATTCTCTACCAAATAGGATTGTATTTCAATATTTTATAAGTTAAAGGACCATAATCCCAAAAAAAATACACTTAGTGATGTGGAAGTGAGTCATGTTCATATAGAATTAATTTCAAAACAATAAAATATAATACAGGTTTCAGTGGATTCATTAAATGTTTATAAAATTAATCAGATAACACAAAAAATACATTATTTTAAATAGGAAATTTATTTTGGGTCATGTATTCTCTTTATAGTATTTATTACATCACCTTTGGGATATTATCATGTCATAATATAGAGCTTATATTTATACCATATTAAAATTTTAGCCAAAAATTTGATTGTCTCTGAAAATTATGAAAAAAACAGTATTGGATAATTTTAATTGTTTTATTTCAATAATAATGATTATTTTATAAAAATAATTTTATAAATAAGATTATTTTTACTTTAAAATTAAAAATATTATTATACTGAAAAATAATAGATTATAAGATACTAACAACATTCTCACCCTCACAAAAATTACATTATACTTCATTGAATTATATTATAATTTATATTTAAATAGATATTATTTTAAAATAATATTTTATCAAAATAAAATTTATTTAAAAATTTATTTAAATTATTAGAGTATCGTAATTGAGAGTATATATCTCCCAAAAATACAATTTTGGTTTCTTCATTTCAAAATCTATTTTTATCAAAATCATTGTATAATCATTTATAAAGTAATAATGAAATGGGATATATATAATAATTATTTAATTAAAAAAGAAAATATAAAATTCATATTACTAGGGTCTATATACATCACCTCTTATTACACCAATCTATTTCTTAAGGTTAATGTGTGTGATAGTAGTTCTGTCTTAGGGTGGTTTGGAAAATTTAATTTAGGTCATGATTTCAATAAGATTAAAATTTTTCCATAAATTTTTTCTTTCATGATTTAGTTTTTAAATTTGGTATTGGGCTTGGTCAAGTGAAAATCCCAGTGATGGAATCTTCCTCAGATTATCTGGTATATGTGTGTCATATGGTATGATCCAATTGGTCGATGTCATCGCTCCTACCGTCTGTGAAAATTATACTTTATCATAACCATTGATATATGTTAATCATATCAAAAAATTTACGATTTCTATATTATCAATGGTTAAGTTTATTATTTATCTTTTAAATCCAACACAATATATTTTATAATGGTATAAAATATCCAAAGTAGTGCTTGTGTTTTCTAAAACTATATTACATAATCAAGAATTTATTTATTCAAAATGAAATTTCATTTCTAAAATTTTGGGTTGTTATAGTCCTACCCACTTCATAAATTTGACCCTAAAAATTTTATATTTTACACTATAAAGGATTATGGTACTTCTATTTCATCACCTCTTCGGGTTCCCATGATTCTTCCTAAAATTTATGGTTTTCTCATAGAAAATTGACTGGGTGAGTTGTCATATTTCTTAGAACTTTATCTCTATGAATTAAGATCATCTTGAACCACTCCTATTATGAAAGATTATTCTCCAAGGGTATAAAATCTGGATTCAGTACAAGTGAGGAGTCTGGTATGTACTTCTTCAAGAGGGATAAATGGAACACATCATGTACTTGGGAAATGTTCGGTGGGAGTGCTAGTTAATAGGCCACAACTCCAATGCGATCTAGGATTAAAAAGGGGAAAATTAATCTTGGACTTATCATTCCATTATTCCCAAGCCTAATAAATTTATTCCATGATTATATATGAAAGAAATCCTTATCTATAACCTCAAACTCTATGTATTTCTGATGATTGTCTACATAGATTTTCTGTCGACTTTTCATGGATTTCATATGACACTAAATGGTTTGAACATTCTCTATAATATATTAGATAATATTAGGTCTCATCATCTTCTATTATCCAACTTCATCCAAGAATGTTTGAGTGTGAAACCTCTTCTAATAAAAAGCCTCATAATGTTTCATTTTAATTCTAGAATGGAAACTATTGTTTTATGAAAACTCTATTAGGGGAAGGTGTTGATCCCAAAATACTTGGAAGTCCATTGAACATTATCTCATTATATAATCTATAGTTTTAATGTTTATCTTAAACTGACTAACCATCTGATGGTGATAATTAGTACTAATACTCAGCTTTGTGTCCAACGCTTGTTGAAGGCATCTCCAGAACTTTGAAGTAAACATCAGATCTCAATTAGATAAAATTGAGGGTGGTACTCTACAATGTCTTACCACATCCCTTATGTATATCTGAGTGATCTTCTCAAGATATAATTATTTATTAATATTAATGAAATGATATGAATTTTTAAGGTGATCGACTACCACCCATATGACGTTATTTCCATTTTATGTCCTAGGTAATCTTATGGTGATATACATGGTTATGTTTTCTCATTTCCATAATACCCTTAGACATCTATTATTTGGCCTTGAGTTTTTGGAATACTAAGAATTGAAATACAAATTATATTATCTCCTTCATCATGTGATCCCATAAGAAATTTTTCATTATATTTAAATACATGTTAGTGCTTCCTAGATGAATAGAGAAGTATGAGATGTGGGCATTATCTAAAATTTAACTATTAATTTTTGGATTTTATGGGACACACATCTGAGTTCCAAACCTTATAACTTCATCTGTATCAAGGTTAAAATCTATAATATTCACATTATTTTTTAGTAGTTCCTCATCATTTTCTCAGCCACCTTGATCCCCTTAATAATTGATGGTTGAGTAGTTATTTGATAAAAGTAGGTGAATATCCATTTATTATTCCCATTTCAATAATTTTCATGTCCAATAATATTGGATCCATTTATAACTACATCATAGATAAGGTTGTAGGATCCTTTCTTCTTATAGCATCTTCCACTTTTTTCACCTTCCATGGATGGCAATAGACTAAACAATCATAATCCTTAATCATCTCTAACCACCTTTATTGTTTCATATTAATATCCTTTTTAGTGAATATATATTGAAGGATTTTATGTTCTATATATATGTCACACTTCTCCCCAAAAAGATAATTTCACCAAATCATCAATGTGACGATCACTACATTCAATTCTAGATCATGAATTGTGTACTTTTGTTAATGAATATTTATGTGGTGGTAGTAATTCGCTATCACTTTCTCATATTGCATGATTACACAGCCCAATCCCTTTTCGAATCATCATTATAGATCATAGATAATTATCCACTTTTGGGTAATGTGGGAAAAGGTGCAGTGATTAACCTATTATTTAACTATCTAAAGCACTATTTTTATTCATTGTTCGTGGAAAACTTTACCCCCTTTTGAGTTATCTTGGTGAGTGGGCTTTAAAATCATGAGAATGTCGACAAAAATAAAATATATTTCACAAATAATCCCAGGAAATTACGGATCTTCATCCTAGATGTTGTTCTAGGACATCCTTCAATTTCCTCTATTTTTAAAATAATAAAAAAATATCCTTTTCTTGTAAAAACATGACCCAATAATGTTACTTTCACCATCCAAAACTCACATTTATTTTACTTTATATAAAAATTTTTATTTTCCAAGGTTTCCAGTCCAGTGTTCAAATGATCCCCATGTTCCTCCTTTATTTTAGAGTACATAAGAATGTTATCAATAAAGACTATCACAAATTTATCATTATAATCCCTAAAAATCTATTCATTACATGAATAATGATAGAAAGAGAATTAGCAAGTCCAAATGGTATAACTATTAACTCATAGAGGAAATACCTTGTGCAAAATTCAGTCTTTTAGATTTCTTCCTTCTTTAACATTAATTTATAATATCATAAGACAATATCTATCTTAGGGAATTAATGGGTTCAACAAAACTAATAAAAAAAGTCATCAAATTGCGGTTTATGATACTTGTTCTTGATAATTTTTTTTTGAAACTCACAATAATCAATGCACAGGTGTATTGAATCATACTTCTTCTAGGAAAAGAGGATTGGTGCACCCTATAGTGAAGAACTTGGGAATATAAACCCTTTATCTAGATTATAATACAATTGTTTCTTAATTACCTCAATTTTAATGATGGAAAATTCATATAGATCTCTGAATATTAAAAAACCACAAGGTATAATCTCAATTGAGAACTCAAACTCACTACTTGGAGGAATACCAGTCAATTTTTTGAGAAACACATTAGAATATTCACTTACAATGGGCATGTCATCAAGAATAATGTTTTCTTTAGTCTCAAACATTTATGCTCGATATAATTTCTCATACGATAATTATATCCATGCTTGAGATGAAGATACAAAAGGAGATTCATCCTCCTCTTTCATTTATATAAAATCAATGGATGATTTGTGTTATAGAGGGTGATTTCCTTCTCTTGGGAATTTATTTTGGATCTATATAAGAAAATCCAATCTATACACATAATTACACAGATAAATGGATTATCACAAGGGTCTTTGGGAAGTTTAGCCTAAAAATGTGGATATTGGAAAAGTTATATACTTGTGATGCATAAATTTCCCTGTTTTTTATGGATTGATCCACTTTCATTTTTATGGTGGTTTTTATATAGTTCTACTAAACTCGTGTGATATGAAAGAATTTATAGATCCGAAATTTAATATTGAAATCACTATTATTGAATAAATAACCAACGAAACTATCACTAAATCATAATACAGATCCACCTCAATGGTTGTGATGGAATAATATCACCCTTACTCCATAGACCTTGGGGGTTATTAGTATGGTTATCTTCAATAACCCTTGTCCTAGTGCATTTATTTCAATTGATTCCTTCTTCCTTACAGTTCAAACATCATACAGAAGGATGCACGTTAACTGGATAATTACTTTCTTTCATCACATTGATAGGTTTCAACCATCAATATTAACTATCTAGGTTCCCTTATTTCCCAAACCAAGAGAATTTATTTATCCCATTTAGGAAACTTTCGGGATACTTTTCCCATGTTTTTTAAAATTGGGATGTTGGAATTTCTTTCCCCTATGAGATTTATACATCACACTCCCATAAGTTAATTTAATTCTATAATTCTTATCTCCTAACCCATGGGGTTCATGAGATTCCTTGATCTCTATTTCAACTTTTAGGGAACATCAAATAGTTTTCTTATAGATATCAGAGTCTCAAATCGCTAAATATTCTCATGGAATCGGATTTAGCCTACCAAATAATTGGTCAACTCTACATTTGGGTCAATGAAAAATAGGGATTCATATAATGAAAGTCTTTTGAATTTCTCTATAAACGACCCAATGGATTCATCATCCTTTTTCATGAGGATAAGAAAAGTACTCTCCATATTAAATTTTAAAGTGAGAGAAAAATATTTATCAATAAACATTTTCTAGAATTATTTCTACTCCATCACTTTAATCACTTCCTCGAGATTTATATTTTTTATCAACGTCCACCATTGACTAGATTCTCCTTCAATTTGGTAAATAAACAGCACTACCTACAATATTTCATATCATTAAAGGTTATAGAATATCATTTTAATGGATTTAATCCATTTTTTCATGATTAAAGGATCATAAGATCTATTAAAAGTCTTAGGCCTTTGTCACATAAATTTCTCAATTGAAACTTTCCCTTTATTCGGGGGATATAGGTTTATCCCCAAATTCTATTTTCTATTAAAAACATGAGTTGATAGAGAAACTATTGTTATGAAGTTCTCGATTCATGCTCCATTCATATTGGGATTCTCATTTGGGTTATGATCACATTGCCCCTCACATTGGTTATTGACTCAGTTACTCTTATTACAAGATATTGATTGGAATAAAGAGAAAATTAGGGATGATAATTTTAAAACTATTAATCATATAAAATGGAAACTCTGAAAATTTATGGGATAACATAAAAATGAAATAAATTTATTAACCTAAAAATTTATTGGTTTTAATATAAGAATACCATGATCTATTTCTCAACATAAAATATTATATGAATGTTTTAATTCACTTCATGATTTTTTTGTAAATAGATTATTAATTTATCGAAGCATATCCTTTGGGATTGTAGAACCATGTGTGTATTAAAACCTTTTTTCATTTACTAGGTGAGGATCAAGTCAATTCCCAATATTTCCTTTTTAGGGTTATTACCCCAAGTTACAACTATTCTAATGCCACATCCACTTGTATTATCCAGATATGGATTTTATTTCCTAAAAACCACTTAATATATACTTTAACATTATTTATGGTAGTTTTATTATGTTTTAGTCTTATCACTAATACTTTCACTAAGGTTCCCAAATTCTAATCCCCAAAAATAACTAGAGTTTCCTCTAATAACAACTATGAAAACCCATATCTTTAATATGGATTAATTCATGATTTATTGTATAAGGATAAACATAATAAAAAACCAGAAGATCATGAAGCAAATTGTCTTGGGAATTTAGATACAAAGAACATTAAATTGAAACATTGGTACAAAAAAATTATTTAAAAACATCATTACATTCCCTTATATTCCATAGATCTTCTAATATTGTATGGTATAACTTGGGGATGTAAATAAGAAAGGGTGAGCTATAAAGCCTTGTAAGTGAATAATAAATTAACAAAAAGAAAAAAAATAATATATGTTATTAAAGATTCATATCAATTTGATATAAAAGGGGTGATAAATATAAACATGATCATCTAAGATGGATATAAGATGATAACATCAAGGAAACATAGGAATTTGAAAACAATATAAAATATGACATCTTATGCATAAGCAAGGGATAAATACCAAGACATCATAATATAATTTTCTTGGGATAACCTCCAAAGAAGTATAAATTTCATATCATGAGATAAAAACATTACCCAATTCATTGAATCATTATATAATTTCATCCCCACTCGCTACATTAATATCATGTACATGCATTTGTGTGCCACAAAGATCATACAACATAATAATACATTTCATTACTTTGAACCCCATGATTAAAGAGTTTGGTTTACATAAATAGAAGTCCAAAATAAATGAAGTATAAGTAAAACAAGGTAACGTTGATTTTGAAATGGGGATGGATATTCACTTCACAAATGTTTGTCTGAGAAAATTTCAGGATAGTTTATGAAGTATAACGGGCCTGTAAAAGGATTTATTGGATGGGTTAATAAGAGTGAATGATGGATTATAATTACATGGTAATAATAAGTATAGTAAAGGGAATTTGTAAAAATAAATTATAAAATGAAAAATTTGATATCAAAAGGATTAGTATAAAGAAGGTAATTGAAAAAAAAAATGAGAGAGTCCCTTACATTGAGATGGTGCTTCTAAAAGATTAGGAGTAGATTTCTATGATCTTGGGAACACATTGGGAGGGATTAATAGAGTGATAGGGATAGCAAATTCATGACCACTGAGTTTTTTGTGAAGATTAGTGGGAGTGTGGATAGGTATTTATAGAAAAATGGGGTAATTATTTATTAATTTCAAAACTTGTGTTTTATAATTTTTACAATCAAATAATAAAATCCACAAACCTTCCCATTTTTAATAAAGTTTTTTTATACCAAATATGAGTGTTTTTAAATATTTGATATTTTTAAGAACTAAAATACTTAAAATAATAGCCATGGTGATGTGGAAGTGAGTCATGTTCATAAAGAATTGTTTTTAAAGCCTTAAAATATAGTATCAGTTTTGGAGGATTCATTAAATGTTTATAAAAATAATAAAATAAATTCAAAAATAAATTATTTTTTATGAAGAAATATATTTTTTGTAGTGGATAACATTTATAGTATTCATTACATCACTTTTGGGATATTGTGATTTTATAAAACAGACTATAAATTTATACCGCATTTATTTTTTTTACCTAAAAATTCGATTTCCTTGGAAAATTATAAAAAAATCACCATTGGATAATTTTGACATGATAATTTAAAAAATAATTCTTATTTTACAAAAATAATTTTATAAATTTGACCATATTTAGTTTCAAATAAAATTCCAAATTAAATGAAAAATATTTGTTTTTATCATACTAACAAATTTATCACCCTTATAAAAATTACATTGTTCTTCATTAAATTATATTGTCATTAATATTTAAATAAATATGTTTTATAAATAATATTTAATTAAAATTAATTTTATTTCTATAATTATTGAAATTATCAAAAGAGTGTTTTAATTAAAATTATATATTTCAAATAAAAATACAATTTTGATTTCTTCCAATAAAAATATAGTTTTGATAAAACTCATTATACAATCATTATTAAAGTAATAATAAAATGGATAAATATAATAATTATTTCATTAAATAAAAAAATATGAAATTTCATATTTACTAGGGTCAAGATACATTACACCTTATGGTAGTAGTGTAATACCTAAGGGTGAGGTATGTGATGTCGGTGCTTTCTTGGGGTGGTACAACAAACATGGTTTGGGTCATGATCCCAATAATCTTGAACTTCTCATGTAAATAGATTTTTTAATGTTTTAGATGTTTACTTTTATCTTGGTTTTTTCCAAGGAAAATCCCAGTGATTCCATCATTGTAAAGATCTTGACCCTAGTAGCCTAAAGTTGGTTTCTTAATTACATTGGTAATATGAACAAGAATTAGCATCCCAAAGGACTGATTGTTTAGTAGATTAGGAAAACCAAATATAAACATAATTGTTACATTAAAATCGTAAAGTAATAAAAACTAATAAAATCCATTTTAAACATCCATAATATCCTAGATTATATGTAAAACTCATTCATAATACAAATCTTTTCATCTTGGGAAAAAATAAAACATAAGAAAGGGTTGGGATCAGGTGCTCAATAAGGGTAAGAAATATAGTTAAAGCTATCATAAATAAACATAATCAATAATGAATGATTAATAAATAAAAACACATTCCACTAAAACATAATCTAGATCATAATATGGTAGGAATGAAAGCTATTTAAATAAATCCATAAATAATCACATGAGAAAGAATCTTTACCATGGAAATTATACAAGTTGAATAATCACCTATATTATCAATTACTAATATCATAATGAGGGAATTCATAATCCAGACATCATAAATGTACCATCAAGTCCTTTTCTAATATGTATACATAAATGGGTAAGGCCTTAGCCAAAACCCGATCTAGTTTGTCTCATTAGACCTACAAATGCATCGAGGGGTTATAGAGGGCCTCTCCAATAACTTACTAAGTCCAATGCATTCATCATATATAAAATAAAAATATAATATTAAATAAAATTTTCCAGTAAAACTTTAAAAAATTTGAATCATAATCATATACTAAAGCACTCTAATAAAATCATTATGAAATTATTGATAGTGACACCCTTTTTCATTTAAAATAAGAGTTCTTTTGGAAAATATTTTGATTTTTTCATAAAAATTATATTCTAAACATTTATGTCCTATAAAATGTGGAAAATGAAATTATGTTCAAGGAATAAATTATATACCACTAGAGTGAAAACATGTAAATAATAGTTTTTAAGAAAATTTCAAAATGGACCACCTTAGTGTGGTTTGAGGGAAAATATAAAAGAGTCTTTGAAATGGATGAAGGATTAATTGTTTACATAAAAACAGAAAATATATAAGATAGATTTTCATGATAAAAATAGTTATTTATAAAAAAATGGGTGTCTTAAAACATATTACATATTGTGCTTGAAAATGTGTATGAAATTGTGATGTTCCCTTTAATCGACCTTGGTTATTGGGAAGAATTGAAAAGGAAAACTTTTAAAATCATGTATTTCCTATAAAATAAGGATTAAATGATCCTGATACATGATTTTTTAATACATATAGATAATTTATATGAATTATATAAAAGTAAATAATATTTACTTTGGGGTAAATAGAGAGAAATCATAACCTGAATGAAAAATGGAGGTTCTGGAAGAAACCCTTACCACTTTGAGAAAAGACGAACCATATACCATGTAAAATTCATAATCATGAAATAAGGTATTCAATATCATAAAGATAAATATATTCATGATATTGTACACCAATTTTAAGAATACATACACCACACACAAGAAATATTGGTGAATAAGTCATATCTCACTGAAATAAGTGTGAAATGAGAAAACCCTTACCTTATGTCTGAAAGTGTTCTGCACTTGTAATTCACATCCAGGATAATGAAATTAGATTCATTAATACTTTAATTAACAACAATTTAAAAATTTATTTTATTTATTTTAATTTTATTAAGTTCATTTATGTCTTTTTTGATGTATTGTAATATTCAATTTCGTTATCCAGGAGTCTTTTTTTCGTTGATTTTCATGATTCGTTCACTTGAAAACATATATGAAAGATCATGTGAAATGAGAAAAGTTATATAGAATTGAAATTATAAGCTATTAATGAACTTATAGAATATTTAATAGTTATATAAATCTTTTTTTTTGGGATAGGATGAATCATTAGAAAAAATGTTAGTGATAATCATATAGGTCATTTTGGTAGTTTTTCGATCATCCCAAACTAGTTTTGTTTCATTGATTAATATTATATATATTAAGGTTAAAAACAATACATAAGATATAATACATAAATTATAATCTTTTTTAACCATAAAAATGGTTTTATGACTATACTTTAAGGTGGAATTGAAAAATAAAAACACTTCATCCACAAAGGCGATAAATTGGCACCACGCTAATGATGTTTACATATTTATAATAAAAGGAATAGGAGAAGGTAATTATTGATGGGAAACTACCAAAACATAAAATAAAATCCATTATATAATATATTCTCATTTTTGGATAGGGATTTGAGTAGAATATAATAAAATAAAAGAACTTCTAAAGAAACTAAAACAAAACGGGCGAGGGTTTTTCCTCTTGAACTTCTTCTCCTTGAGAACATCCTTAAGAGGAATGGGATTGGTCTTTTGGTGAGAAAAAATGATCTTATATTTGGGAAGGAGACTTGGGGAGAGTATTGGACAGAAACTAGACAAGCTTAAAGGCTTAATAAGTGTTAGGAGAAGGGGTAGTTAGGGGTTGTATTTATAGTGGAGAAGAGGAGTGTTTTCTCATTAATATATTCATTAGTTTATTATTATGGGTAAAGACTATGATTATTTTGAGTTTCATCACTATTTATATTAAAATAATGAAGGATAGTTTGATATTAGGGGCTTTAATAATCCATACATCTTCTATGACTCAATAGAACATGTATTTGGTAAATACCATACATTGCCGTATTTCACAATTCTCAAACAAAACATCAATTTTAGAAGAATAAAAAAAATTCACGTTAATTTTTTTTTAAAATTTAGAATTAAAAAATGAAATCCATTTTATGAAAATAATTTTTAAAATATTATATTTTCAATTTTTAAATAAAATCATCATTTCTTAAAAAATACCGATTTTAATATTATAACTATTTTTATGACAATTTTGAAAAATTAATTAAGGGACCATTAAATTATCACATAATCGTAAGACAAAAAAGTAGTAACTTATGATTATATTTTATGAAAATAAATTTTATTTTAAATTATTTTATAAATTATAAACTTTTGAATAAAAATTGATGATTCGCAAAAATACTAACACTTAACTTGTCAGTTTTAAAACATTTTTTACGTATTCCATGATATAAATATAAAATATTTTAAAATATAAGATACCTTAATTTTATTTATAATTTTAAAAGTAAGGTTACTATTCAAATCCTAAATTCATTATTAATATAATAAAAATGAAAGTTTTATAAAAATCGGTAATTTTCACTATTCATTGGAAAATAACTATTTTCAAAAAAATACCAAAATTTCACCATAAGTTAATTTTGAAATTATGATTTTAGAAATGAAGTTTATTTTGATCAATAAAATTTATAAAAGTGTACAAATTTAATTTTAAAACAAGTGTTCCATTAAAAGGTAGTAAAACTGTCTATATAAAAATATAGTCTTTTATGTGTAAAAATTGATTTATTCTTATTTTATGCCTATAAAATCATTAGGATTAATATAAAAGAATTTTTTTAAAATATATAACATATAAATTTAATTAATAATATTCATTCCTTCTAATTTAATAGCAAAGTTATAACGGTCCTTTTAAAATAATGATATTTAATGGTATATCATTATTCATTGAATCTTAGTGTTGTGCGAAACCTATGGTGTTAAAGAATTTAAATTCCAAAGGATACATGTCATAAAATATTAGGGTGTTATATTCTACCCTCCTTTAATAAATTTTATCTTCACAATTGGAAATTTTACTTCAAAAATCAAAAATTGAGAATTCAAATTTCCTTTGTGGGAAACCCACATCTGAAATAGGGTTAATAAAATATCCTCTTAATAAGAGGGAAAGGGGAAAGAGAAGGTCAACCGAAAACTAGGATTTTGGGTAGGTAATCATTAGTGTAAAGAGATAACATGGACATGGAATATAAATCCAACTATCATGTTCTGATGGATAGTGATAGAGAACATGCTCATTATAAATTTAACTATCACAAAACCATAAATCTTATGATCAGTTAAAAGGTTTTTTATTTATCTAAAATAAAATAATTGGGTAATTTTTTTATTCCAAAATATTTTTCCTATAGTTGAGTCATTCTTCAAATATTCAGATAATAACTTGATAAAATAAACTTACTTGATTAATTTCCATGTCAGAAGAATAGTTGTATCCTTTGATTGTGCTTCGATCTATTTTCACTTCATTACTTACATGTAGAAATGAATGTTCAAGATGAATGTTTCAAACCTGAAGCACTTTTAATGAAACATATGGTTCTTATTTAATTTCTTATACCTTTAAATATTTACTAAAACTAATAAGGTTTGATCATATTATCATCAAACAATAATTTACAAAGTTTATCTTGATCCATTCCATAAGTAGATAATCGTAATACTCATCCAAAATATGTTTTTCCACATTCAATGACTAAAAAAATTTGATGCAAGGTGACAAAATTTACAAAACCAACTGAACATTAGATTCCAAAAAGTAATGTACCTCTTAATCCCACATACCAAATATATGAATGATTTGATCACCATAAAACCTTAATTAAAACATGATTGATTCCAAATCTATAAAGAAGAAGTATTGTAGTACAATCCTTATATATCTTATGATTCTTATAACCATATATTTATTGATAAAATACTCAAATAACTTAATTATTGAATCCAGACAAAAGAATATTAATCATTCCTCTTCATCTCAGGTGGTATCATAAGCTTTACCATGATCCATTATCTTCTTTTGGGCACATTAATTTGATGCTTGATACATTGATTTGTGTAGTGTCCCATCTCCTTGTAGTTGAAGCACAAGATATTGTAAAATTATTTCCTTCTCTTTCTATTATGAGAATGTTGTCCTTTTTTCCTGTCACGAACCGACCCTACCCGGGCTCGAGCCGCAACTACCCCAAGCCCGCCTCCATTGGCCAGGGGCTGGCGACCAGTGCCAAAGGCGCAATAACTCGGGGAGGCCTTTGCCTAAGTACCTGTACACACACACGCAACACACTCAATGCAAAAGTGCAGAGTAAAAAGGAAAGAAAAAGGGAAACTGCTATAAACAACCACAAGAGTGCATCGACCTATAAACAGTACAAGAAAAGTGCCGAAAAGGAAAAAGGGGCAAAACACGTGCCCAACCAAAAAGTGCCACAACCCGACAATAGGTAAACAAAAGAAACAGCTGACGGGTCTCCCACCTGGAACCCGGCTATGACCACCGCACGCGGTCCAAGCTCCCAAGCTCCTATGCTCCACTGAAGTCACGATCCACCTGTCCGTCGTCTGCAAGGGCACACCAAGTGAGGGCAAAGCCCAAGTAGGGGTGAGTATAAAAATACTTAGTAGGATACCCCGAAGGCTTGAGGGATAAAAAAAAGGAGGTACCGAAGGGTGAGCAGTAGAGCGAACACGAAGGTAAAGGGGTACTACAGAGAGTACAGTAAAGAGAACAGTAAGAGTCCAGCTCAACCCAACAAAAGAAAGGAGGTAGACTCGTACAGGCACAAGGAGCTGGAAACGGTGAGAAGATGAACTTCTCGTCGAGTCTTCGCTACCTATAGTAGGAGAGTAGACTCGTCCAACCACGAGAAGCTAGACATGGAAAGCACGTGGCATACCCCACGCGTCTTCGCCTCTCCTGGAAGGAGAGTAACCAAAACCCAAGGAGTGGGTACTCGTAAGAGGTATATACATATCCTTATGCTCTGCCAAGAAGCCCGAACAAACTCGTAAGGGGATCTCTGTCCCATAGCTCAGCCCAAGAAAAGTGTCGCCAACAATCCCAAAAGTAACACCATCGATGCCCAATATCCCGCACGTCTGCCCCGAACCGCAAGCCAAGGGGATCAATCACCGCACTTCGACACTATCCGCTTTAGGCGGCACTGACTCGCCCGCACGGTTTTAGATCGCGTCACAAGAACGCGTCTCGGTGGGGAAAGCGCCCCTCGTACTTGAGAGTTCTGGGGGAACGTCAAACCACAACCCATCACTGCCCGCAGTCGAGAGGTCTCCTCAAAGCCAAAGTCGTTCCATCACCGACCCGTACAACCAAGGGTCCCACTCCGGTAACCACGGAGGAAAGCCACAGACTAGCCTAGTAGAAAGGAATGAGTCTGGAATCCCAACAGGTGCCCCACTGCCCAGCCCTGCTGGAGGGTAATCCATAATACATCATCCGACGACCCACTGCCCAGCCCCGCTGGAGGGTAGACCTTAATACATCATCAGGCAACCCACTACCCATCCCCGCTAGAGGGTAGACCTAGAATAAGTCGATAGGCGACCCACTACCCAGCCGTGCTAGAGGGTAGACCTGGATCTAGACGACGGGCGACCCACTACCTAGCCCCGCTGGAGGGTAGACCATAATACATCATCAGGCGGCCCACTACCCAGCCCCGCTGGAGGGTAGACCTAGAATAAGTCAACAGGCGACCCACTGCCCAGCCATGCTGGATGGTAGACCTAGAACTAGACGATGAGTGACCCACTACCCAGCCCCGCTGGAGGGTAGACACTAAGAGGGCGTCGGGTGACCCATTGCCCAGTCTCTACTGGAGGGTAGACCCTAATAGTGTTGGGTGACCCACTGTCCAGTCTCTGCTAGAGGGTAGACCCTAAAAGAGTCGGGTGACCCACTGCCCAGCCTCTACTGGAGGGTAAACCCTAACAAGTAGATGAGTAACCCACTGCCCAGCCTCGCTGGAGGGTAAAACTCATGACTGCTCTGGCCATCCCTACCGGAGGGTACACCACTGGCCAATCGGACACGGAATGGGTATCGCGCAACCACCCAACTCCAGAACAACTCTCCCAAAAGAGGTGCAACGTCTGCTCCAGCACTGGGTGCCACTAGCACCACTACTGGCCAATCCATCGAGAACGAAACCAGGGGGAGACCACTCAACCCTGCTGGTCAAACAAACAAGCACAAAGGGACCCTCTACGTCGCGAGAGGTCAAAGTGCGCAAAGAAGAACCCGACACGCACGTGGGGCCCACACAACGTGTGGCCCCATCACAACCCCAACCAAACGCCCAAATGTTCTCAGGTACGAACAACCACATGTACCTCCAAGCATTCTCGTATACTCCCAGAGTATACCACATTCTCAACCCAAGGGCCATAGTGCACACGACACCCAATGTCAACGCGGAGGCGTGACATAACATCTCCACCTAAAAGGCCCAGGGATGGCCAACCACATCTCGTGAACCATTTACATCGCTCTCCCAAGAGTGCGCAATAACACGCCAAGGGTCCGCTACAAACAGGGTAGGGCGAACCGCCACCGGGGCACCTTTCATGCTTCCACATTTAACAAGATTGCGCAAGAGGCTCCGCACAGACAAACAGATCACACCGTTGTAATCCTTACGAAAAAACACGCGAGTTAGACTACTCACTCGCCCGAAACAGTCAACCGGTGAAAAGGGGGTACTATTCACCGTAGCCGGGTCGGGTAGGACCCACACCACGTCCCTGAAAAAAAGGTCGGGAAAAATGCACCATCGCAATGCTCTCGAAAAAGAACGTCAAATTGACTGCTTACTTGCGTGGAACGGGTACCCGAAGAAAAAGATGCGTTCCGGCACACCGCACACGAGCGGCGCCACGTGGGACCCGCATCTCGGTCCCGAAACTCAACGAACGGATCACACCATTGCGATCCTATCGAAAAAGTACACAAGATGGACTATTCACTTGTCCAAAACGGTCGGCCGGTCATTAAGATAGAAGAATCATCGTCGACGCCGAAACGACCCTCGTGGGCCCCGAACCATCGTGCCGAATTACAGTGGGCAGACTGCGCCAACGCGATGCCCTCGGAAAAAACACCCAACATCGACTACCCGCATTCCCCGTACGGACGTCCGAGGAAAAAGCCGCTAAAAGCTACATGCAGATCAAAAGATGGGCCGTGGGGCCCACGCCTCAACTTCGGCCTCAATGCCTGGAACCGCCCTGGAAAGCTCCGCCTCGGTGTCAGGGTCCCAATGCCACTAATGGCGTTTAAATCAGACGTCGGACGCATCCGCGCCGTCAAAGACAAGTTCCCCCGGAAAACGAAAAACCACTTAAAGACGCGTCGAGCCTCCGCGGCCCCCCATTTCGGGAATTAAAAATTCTCAAAACCATTTCAAAAGATCCACCTTTGTGCCAGGCCCGTGCTGCCGCAGACGGCGCGCAAAACGGACGTCTGTAGCGATAGCTACGGACGTCGGAAGATAGAAGGGGGGGGGGGATCCCCCTTGGGCCGGACTGCCCCGGACCGGCCGGTCCGCCCACAGCCGGCCCGCTGGGACCGCGGCCCAGCCGCCTCCCGTGAGGCCGCCTCTCCCGCGCGCCGTGCGGGTGCCTCTTCCGCCGACTGGCCGACACGGCCGGTCGGCTTTCCACACGGAGAACCGCGTCGCGCGAGTCTCTGTCCAGCCGCGGGGTCGCGCGCCTGCGACCCCGCCGTCTCCTCTCGCCGGCTCCCACAGCCGGCGCCCTCAGCTGGTGAGCCGAGCCGCCCCGCACCGTGGAGGTGCCGCCCAGCCAGCCGGATGGACGGCCGGCCTTCCGCCGCGCCGCCGTCCCGGAACCACCGTCCGCCGCCAGAAACCGCCGGAAAACCAGAATTCCGGCCGGAACTTCCTGGGACTGCCCCGGGCACCCCGGGACTCGGATTTTCGATCCGAGAAGAGCGTTGGAAACCTTAGAACATATACTAAATAACTATGGGCTTGGATTGAAGACCGGGAAGCAATTAGACACTAAATTTAGGATTCAAATAGGGGTTCGGAATTTAAAACGCAAACGAACACCGCCTACCTCAAAGGGCGTAGCCCGACGCTTCGTGTGCGGACCGTCGGAACCGATGCACCTCACCGGAGTTCGCCTCGCCGGAGCTACCTCGCCAGAGCTGGAGGAGAAGGTAGGGTTTGAGGAAGAAGAAGAAGAAGAAGAGGGGAGGGGATGCGTTTAAGTAGAAAATACTTAAACGCCGCCCGATAGCCCCAGACCCGAAATTTCGGCAGGGTTGGGATTAAGACTCCCCTAGGCTAAAAACCACGCTCTGAGCGCAACGGCGGTCTCGGAATTTCAATCCGAGACCCCGTTCAAAATTTATTAAACTTAGCGCCCGAGACTGCCAAATTACGAAAATGCCCCTGGGGCCATTTTTCACAGACGGCACGCGCCCGCAAAAACTTACACCCCTCCCAGGTTAAACGACATGCTCCGAAATCAACGGTTCCCTCAGTTTTCCAATCCGAGCCACCGTTTAAGAGATACCTACGTTTCAACATTAAAAGAACTAATTAATTAATTAATTAATCTGTTTAATGTTCCAGAAGCGGGCGGGGGGTCCAAACGCCCCGCACCGACAAGTTTTATGCCCTTCCTAGGGTAAAAACCCCATTCCGGACCCATCCGTACACTCGGATCTCTGATCCGGAACTCTATTTAGTAGTTATCCCATTTATATAGAATTTCCAGTGTGAACGCGCTGAAAATTTAATTCCGGCCACTCCGGGGCTCGGAATCACACGCCGTCTGAAGGATCTGCTCTGGAATATCACCAAGAATATTACAAAGTCTTTCGTAGCAAAAACCGGGTTCTTACATTTCCCACAATTCAATCAAAATTATTTTCCACTTAAGAATATACCAAGATGTTTCCTTCTGGAATTATCACATATAGGAACATGCTTCTTTCCTTTCCTCCCTTTATCTAAATTTTTCCCCGTTATCCTCTTCTTCTTATGATTCCTATCGAAGCCATAACACTTATAAAAATCATTGTTCTACTTGTTAGAACATGATTTTATCTCATAATATGATAATATAATTCTAGAGACTTGTTCCCTTCGAAATACTAGCTTAAACCTATTTAAGAAACGATTATTCTTACTCTTTTGGATTGTGTTCATTGATGCGGTTCTCATTTCTTCCGCTAGGTTCCATTTCTAAACAATGGAATACACTATAGTATATCATAACATTATGAAACATAATGTATAATCCCTAAATTAGTGAAATACATAACATAAATTGAAAACTTTATTCATAGAAAATCTCATAATCCTAAACATCATTTATTTGGGGACATGTTTACTTTTAAATCCTTCATAACAGTTTGTGAAGAAAATATAAATTATCCAAAGAATATCCCCCAAGATTTTCAAACCAGGTGCATGGTAAGGCCTTTTATCATGTACAAGGTTACACTAAGTCAAGATCGATTCACCTTATCATAGTTTTTACCCTAGGCCCATCTATTCTTGAACCATTCCCACTTGTAGTATCAAGACAAGGATATATTTCTAGGAAAACCCGCATAATCTCTACCTTAAGAAAATTATAGGATGTTCTTCGATGCTTGTACTTAAAGTCTATCATAGGGTTATTTTCCCTAGTCCGTGTTTTCTAAATCTAGTTTCCAAGGTTTCTATTAAACATCCTCTGCTTCCAACTATAAAAAACCCAATCATAGTATCCCAAAGCTGGTACCTTACTTAATTACATTAGTACTATGAACAAGCATTCGCATCCCAAAGGACCTAATAATTTATTAGATTTGAAAAACCATATACAAAAATAATTTTTTCATTACAAAGTGAAAGTAAAAACAACATAGAATCTCTGTTGGAAACATCCATAATCTCATAGATTGTCCCTACAAGTCATTCATAATACACATCTTTTGATCCTGGGGAAAATAAAACAAAAGAAATGGGTGAGATCAAATGATCACTAAGGGTAAGAAATATATAAAAATCTATCATAAATAAACATAAACCATAATTTTTAGTGAGTAACTAAAAAAATTCCATTAAAACGTAATATTGAGCATAATATGGTAGGAATAAAAGATGTTTAAATAATGCCATAAATAATCACATGAGAAAGAAACTAAACCATGGACATTCTACTATTTGAATAATCACATGGATTATTAATTACTGATATCATAATGAGCTCATGAATAATTTAAATCATTATAAATATACCATCCCAGCCTCATCCAATAAGTCTATATAAATGGTTAGAGCCCCGTCCAAAACTCGGTCATGTTTGTCTCAAGAGACCTATCTATGCATCAAGGGGCTACAATAGGCCCCTCTCATCACTAACTAAGTCCAATGAATTCCACATATATCAAATAAAAATATATATTTAAATAAAAGTGTCACATACCACTTTGAAATATTTTAATCAGAATCATATATTAAAGTACTCTAATAAAATCATTGAGAAATGCTTGAGATAAATACCCTTTTTCTTTGATAATAATAGATATTTTGGAAAATATTTAGTATTTCTCATAAAAATAAGATTATAAGAATTTATATAATAGAAAAGTAGGACAATGAAATATATTTTAGGCATAAATTATGTCCAACTAAAGTGAAAACATGTACAAAAATTTAAGAAAATTTAGAAATGGGCCACTTCAGTACGTTTTGAGGTAAAATATAAGAGAGTATTTAAAATAGATGATGGATTAATTGTTTAGATAAAACTATAAAACATATAAGATATCTTTCCTCATAAAAATAGTAATTTTATAAAAATATTGGTGTCTTAAAATAGATTATGTGGTGTACTTGAAAATGGTTAAGAAATTGGGAAGTTCCCTTTATCCTAGATTTCTTGAACGAGGATAAATGAAAATGAATCCTTATAAAATCATTTATTTCCAATAAAATAAGGATGAAATGATCTTGATACATGATTTTAGAAAATATTAAAGGAAATTAAAATAATTATATAAAAATAAAAATTAATTACAATGGGGAAAAGGGAGATAATTCATAACCTGAATAAGAAATGGAGGTTTGGGAAGAAATGCTTACCACTTTGAAAACAGTCAAACCATATACCCAATAAAATTAATGATAATTAAATAATACATTTAGTAAAATAAAGATAAATATATTAATTATAATATAAATCAATGTATAGTATACATACACCACACATAAGAAATAGTGGCAAATAAGTCATATCTTATAGAAATAAGAGTAAGATGAGAAAACTCTTACCTTTTGTCCGAAATTGTTCTTTACTTGTACTTAACATCCTGGAAAATGAAATTATAATCATTGATACTTTAATTAAGAATCATTTAAATATTTATTTTATTTATTTTAATTTTATTTAGTTCATTTATAGACTTTTTTATGAGTTATAATATTCATTTTCGTCATTTAGGATTGCTCGTTTCATTGATTTTCATGATTGGTTCACTTGTATACATGTATGAAAGATCATAAGAAATGGGAATGGTTATACCTAATTGTAACTATATGATATTAATTAATTACATAATTTTAAATGGTTATATAAATCATTTGGTTATTTTGGGTGATGATGAATCATTTGATAAGACATTAGTGATAATCATTTAGATCATTTTGGCGGTTTTTTGATCATCACAAACTAGTTTTGTTCCATTAATTAATATTATATATATATATATATATATAATGGTTACCTTTATGACCAGCCTTGATGGAAAAATTGAAAAACAAAAACATATTGTCTACAAAGGCGGTGAATCGGCACCTCATGGATGATGTTTTAATCTTTATAATAAAAGGAATATGAGAAGAGAATTAAAGATGTATTATTACCTAAACATAATAAAATTCATGTATATAAAAGTTACTGGAGTTATCATGTCATTTTGGTATAGATAGGTGAGTAGAAGACAAGAAAACAAAAGAACTTGAAAATAAATTAAAAGAAAACGGAAGAGGGTTTTACCCCTTGAACTTCTTCTCCTTGAGGACCTATTTAAGGGGATTGGGTTTGGTATTTTTGTGAGACCAAAGGATATTAGACATGGGAAAAATACCTAGGAAGAGGATTGGGTAGGAATTGGACAATCTTCAAGGATTAATAGGTGTGAGGAGAATGAGTGGGGAAAGGTTGTATTTATAGTAGAGGTGAGGGATGTTTTCTATTTAATATCTTCATTAGTTTATTATTTTGGCTAAAGACTATGAATAGTTTTAGAATTATCAATAAATATATTAAAATAATTTATGATAGTTTATATTATGGTCTTACATCATACATGCTTCATCTATGACTCAATAAATCATGTATTTGTTAAATACCATAAATTACTGTATTTCACTATTCACAACAAATTCAACTATTTTAGAAAAATACCAAATATTAACCTTAATAATTTATAAAAATTGATAATTCAAAAATGAACTTAATTTTATGAAACTAATTTTATAAATATTTTTAATTTAATTTTTAAATAAAATCCTCATTTACTTGAAAATACCGATTTTAATATTATAACTATTTTTATGACACTTTGAAAAAATAATCAAGGTCTCATAAAATTTTCTTATAATAGTAGGAAAATAAAATATTAATTTTTTAATATATATTTTTCAATTAAATTTTCTTTAAATCATTTTATTAATTATAAAATTACCAATAAAAATTTATGTTTCACAAAAATATCAACACTGAACTTATCATTTTTAAAACATTTATTTACTTATTCCATGATATAAATATACCACATTTTAATTTATAAGATACATAAATTTTATGTATATTTTAATATTTTAGGTTACATCATAAATAGATTATTAATATAACAAAAATGATTGTTTTATAAAAATTGGGAATTTTCACTATCCATAAGTAAATAAATATTTTCAGAAATATAGAAAAATTTCATCCTAAGATAATTTTGACATTTCTATTTTAAAATTTAATTTAATTTTGTCCAATATAATTTATAAAAGTGTCAAAATTTAATTTTAAAATAAGTGCGTCGTTAAAAGGTCGTAAATTTGTCTTTAAAAAAATATAGTCTTTTATGCATAAAATTTGATTTATCCTTATCATATGAAAATAAAATAATTATGATGAATTTAAAAACATTTTATTAAATATATAATACCTATATTTTATTAATAATATTCATTCCTTTCAATTTAATGTCTTGGTTATAATGGTTGTTTTAAAATAATGATATTTAATAGTATATCATTGATTGTTTAAGATTTGTGTTGTGTGAAACCTTTGATGTTGAAGGAATTAAATTAAAAATGATACATATCATAAAATCTTGGAGTTTTATAATCTCCCTTAGAATCTCTGATAAATTGGCATCATAGGGTATGATCCTACTAGTTGAGGTCATTGCTTCTTCCATCTATGCAAATTAGTCTTTATCATAACCCTTAATATATAATTATCTTATCAATCAATAAAAAATGGAAATATTATCAAGGGTTTATATACTTAATGGTATCTTAAATATAATAATCTATATTTTATAATGGTCTAAAATAGTTAGAGTAGTTCATGTGTTTTCTATAAAAAAATTACTTGATATGGCATTAATTTATTCAAAAGGGAATTTAATTTATAAATTTTTAGAAACTTATACTCACTATATTGGTAATAATAAAAATTGAAACATGGAATCCATACCCACAAATGAGGAAATAAAAATATTAGTTAAAGGCATGTCCCTAGAAAGTGACCTAGGACCTGATGGCTTTTGTGGGTCTTTTTATGTTTCTTATTGGGATGCTATCAAATGAGAAGTCATGATTATAGTTCATGATTACTTTAAGCATTGTATTATCCATAGAGTCACCTATTCCACCACACTGGTACTTATTAATAAGGTTTCTATGCCTAGTCCCTTTAACCAATATCATTCTATTATCATGTGAAACTTCTCATATAATATTCTATCCAAAATTATCATTGTAAGACTCTCCTGGTATCTCTATTCTTGATCTCCAAGGATCGACATGTTTTTGTAAAGGGTAAGGACATCCAAGGTGTCATTTCCTTATATCAAGACATGTTGGAAGACCACAAACACAATGTGATAGGGATGAATTCCATGGTAAAAAATGACATGGAAATATCTTATAGAAGAATGAATTTGAGCATTATCTTAAAGGTCGTGAAGAAGTTTGGGTTTTCATAATGGTTTTGTGACTTAATTTTTAGGTGATACTCTTTTGTTTAGTTCACCATCCCTCTAATGAGGAAACGGTTTGGTTTCTTCAAATCCTCTCATTAGATCAAGAAGGTGTATCCCCTATCTCCAAGTCATTTCATCATTTCCATAGTTCTTATTAGTAAAAAAGATGAAATATATTTTCTTTAGAGGTTATGTGAATCCTTTCAAGTATATTATTGGGATCCAAGGTATTTTTAATATTTTATTTTTATGAGGATATGCTATTCTTTTGAAATGGTAGGTACAAAATTATATCTATATTCCTTAATATTATCAATACCTGGGAGAAGTGGAGTGGTTAATTAATCAATAAGGCCACATTCAAAGTCTTTATCTAACGGATCTTCTCTCATCAACATTCCATGCTCATTGAATGTTGGTCTTCACAAAGAATATTTCTTGATTATCTACCTAGGGTATACCTTGGCCATAGGGAGAGTGAGGATTAAATGTTTTCATGGTCACATTTACATAATTATAGGACATGTGTCCACTTGGAAGAGTGGGCATATTTCCTTGGGGAGAGAATCATCCTCGTTAACAATGTGCTTAACTCTATTAATTTGTATATAATGTTTGTTAATCATGTTCCCAAATCTTTTTTAAATTGAGTTGAACATTTGATTAATGGTTTTCTCTTAAGACTCTAGGAAGTAATTTGTTTCCATCGGTAAGTCAGTCTTAGTTGGAAAGCCTTTTTAATGAGGGGTGATCAATTTCATGGGAATAAATGAAAATATGTCACACTTTCAAGATAAATTTGATTTTGGGGATCTTGAGTGGTTATCTCTATTGGATAAATTTATAAGGGAGAAATGTGGTAAGGTGGATAAAATGTTTGGGGAAAGGATTTCATGGATCTCCATGTTATGGAATCATATCAATGAGTGTTTTTGGGTTATCAATGATCACTCTAGATGGATAGTGGGTGGTAGTGATATCTCTTTTTTGTTTGAAAACTATTATGGCCACATACTATTCCTTCCAAGATACTAAAACCTTGTAATGTAGTTTCATGAAGATATCTCTCATCCACATGTTTTTAATTCCTTCTTTAAAAAATAAGAGAAATTAATTTGTTCCAACATCATGCTCATCAAGAAGATGACATTCTATCCTTCACCCATCCAGTTCGCGTCTTTTATCTATGGGTGCATATAGGTAAATCACTCATGTGAGTCATGATTTTAACCCCAGGGATATGTTCATGGGGAGCTCTAATATCCTATCCAGGATCAATTGTCTTATCTGGTATATCAACTAGTGGTCCATCACAACTGATTGCAATATCTATTGTAAATTTATGTATATGGTGTTAATATATTCTTGTTGTAGTCATGATAATGTGGTGTTAGGGGATCACCAATTTACAAAGGGGGGTTGGGAATATTTCACATGTGGAATCCTGAGAGAAACTAGTTACATTGAGGTTCTCTCGAAAACTTTGATCAGCTTATTTTGAATTAGTTTGGTGATGTATAGTCTATGTCCTCGATTATGAGTCCTCAAATATTAGGTCTCATTGCGAGTTTTTAGTGCATCTAGGAATCATAAAATGGGTATGGGATCTAAAATTCATGGGTGAGCATGGCTAGCCTAAAGTTTAAAATGATCTATTTTTTCAGTGAACAATCCATAAAAAAATCACCCCCTTCTACCTATTTCTAGGTTCTAATCCATATTTCTAGGAAGGATCATACATCATATTCCATACTCTAGCACAACCCCTGAGTGGCATGGAGGAGGTAATTTGGTATTTTTGAGATTAATATATATGGGGTGTATATAAATGGAAAGATTCATGGAGGTTTGATCATTTAGGATGGTCAAGGATATATCATCCTTGATTTCAGTGGTTAATAAAATGAGGGTAATTCTGTTATCTTATAATCCCAGGTGATGCTAAATGGTCTACTATTAAGTTGGATACATTACATCAGCCTATGCGAAGTGTAATTAAACTATACCTTGAATGGATAACCCTTGAAATATGGTTCTTATACTCACTGGTAGTTTACTTATTATATCGGGGAATGCATGATACTCCATGTCCTCAGAATGAACATCTCACATACTTGGAATGAGGGAAACAAATCAATTAACCTATTTTATTCTAAAGGTATCATATATGATCCTCTTTTGATTTTATTAATCTTGGGATCCCTTCCTCAGTTTTTAATTCTATTTTACTTGGATATGCTCTTGGGCTCTAATATTTTAGATCCTATTAAGCCTGTTAGTGACATATATTAATAAAAATTATCAATTGGTGAAAGCATTTAAATTTTTTTATGTTTTTGAGATGCTGTTTTTCTTATCTGTTTACTCAGAATTCATAGTGTTTGTGTGATTAAATTAGAAATGATCCCACTAAAACAATATAATTTTTTAAACCCCTTATACTAGTTTAAAAATTGTGATACCTAATATTGAAAAACATTATATTTTCCTTAGTAAAATTCATCTGGTGAAAATGGAATATATAGGGGATGTGTTTCTTGAAAATTAGAATAAAAAAATTATTCAAACTCCTCATACAAATGAAAATGTCGATAGGAATAGACTTCATGAGTATGAACTCTAATCATTTTGGTAAATCCATATTCTATTATTATTTCTCAAATAGTTATGAATTATAAGTTCAAAAAATACAATTTATCACTACTTCTCCCTTTTAATGGTTTTAATCATAAGGATACTCTCTCATTCATTATGAGGTTTCATAGAGTGGTTCGTAATTTTCCACTACAATGACTGAGTGAGGATGGGATATGGGTGGGGATTTTTTATTATTCTTGATAAAAATACAAGTAATTGGTTTCTTCAGTAAGATAAGAATAGTTTTGAAACTTTTAATTAACTCTATAGTGCTTTTATCGTGAAATTTTATATAAAATAGATAATAAAAGAGTTTAAGAGTAAGATAAGAGTGTTCATGAAAGATGAGGGTGATTTATTCCATTAATGATTGGATAAATACTTGAGTATTTTTTTTAGTTTCAACTGCACAAATCCTATAAGTTTATATGATCTTTATAGAATAATAAATGGAAATAATTTGAACACCTTCATAGGGATGATATATTGGCCATTCCATATATTTACTTATGTATAATGAATAAAAATATATTGGAAAAGGATTTGTGTATGTATCATGATAAAAATATAAATGTTTTTTATATTTTATATTAATGAGTTATGTTTTAAATGGGGATGGTGGTAGAAATAAAAAATCCTAGAGTTTTGATTCAGTTAGGGATGTGTTGGGTAATACAAGAAGTAATTATCATTAGTCTTCAAATCAATTAAATTTAAAAAATAAATATAGTCGTAATAGTAATATATTCCTTTAGAAATTCCTATCAAGATATCCTAGGACATACTAATAAATATTGGAGTACCTGTAAGGTTTCATTTATCTTTTATGAGAAATGATTTATTTCATTTCATTTGATTAGGTAGCCACTACATCCATTGAACCCACATTACATCGTATATAGTGATCAAAAATATTTTTCATGGTTTAGGGTTTCCCTCTCATTACATCACACTCAACCTAATATCTATTAATCAGTGTTCAGTCAGGTAATGTGTTAATAAAAATATATTAAATAAATAAAATACATGTTTCATGTATCATGAAACAATTATAAAACTATATAACCTTTATCTACCATAATATTCCTAGTCAGGCATGCTTAAAATAATATCAATAAGAAGGAAATATTTCCCATGATATCACTCAACAAATTCTTATCCTCAATCTAAAGATCAACCTCCCAATAGATTGGTGGAATATTATGAATAGACAATTGGTTGATGGGTTGTGATTTGAATCCACCTATCCAGAATCCCTTTAATGGTTTCTTATTATCCTATACATAGGCATCTCTAGGTTTTGATTGATATATCCTCATAATTTGATTCTTCAATGTTTAAATTCATGCATTTATTCCTTCCATATATTCCATTTATTTTCAATAATTTCCTTTTTCTTCATTTCACCCTCATGTATAAGTCCCACTATCCATTCATAGATTCCCCTTTCCCCATATGATTTTTACATGTGTAATTATATGGGGGTATATTCTGTTTTTTTAAATATATAGTGTGTCAATATTCTTTAAGTTTCATGTATTCCACATGTCTCTATTTCTTCATTAATGACTACCCTGATTCCTCCTGATTTTTCATTAATTTTTAATTATACTTCATGAAATTTATGAAGTGTTCTAGGCATACCTAGACATATTTCATCTAAGTGAAAAACCTTATATAGCCTTTTGATATTTTGAATTCATTTTAGGTGGGTTTTAGTTACCTTGAATATCCCATTTGGAATTTGATTTAATCTCACATTAATTTTGGATAATCTAAAATAAGATCTTTTTGTTCATATATAGTCATTCCAAATACTTTTTTAGTATCTTGTATCCCCTTTCTTCAATAATATTACAACGTTAAATTTTTTATATATATTTTTCGTGGGATCATATACTCATAAAAAATTATTTTATTCTTGAATATTTTTTTAGAATACATTTTAATCTTAAAAATAATTTATATCACCAATTTAATTATTATTATATGATCAAATTACATTTTATTAAAGGTAAAAACCTTAAATTGCTACCCAAGAACATTATATATCACTTTAAATTCCCCATTTAATATTATATAAGTTCAATTTATTCTTAAAAAGTTGTTCTTCCTTTTCTTTTCCTTCACCAAAACAATTATAAAATTAAAATTCATCTATTGAAGTATATTTTAATCAATTTATAAAACAATTTAATTAAAATTAAAGCTGAAAATGCATGAATTACAAATTTTTAAAAAACAATATTCATCAAATCACATTTCTAAATGATAGATCCCAAAGTTTTTAAAGTATGAAGGGAAAATTATATGAAAATAAATTAAATTTTATTCTCAAAAAAACTATAATCACTCCCCACTCACTTATCATATTTTACTTCTATGAAAGAAAAATATAGAATCTAAGCTATCTCATAGCATATATCATAGTGATATTCCTTTCAAATATACTATATCCATAACATATCATTAAACTTATAAGACATTATCCTAAATTCATCTTCATATTTAGTTATCGTTTTATTTCATTCAATTTTTCTACCCATATCCATTAATCCATAACCTGAAGTGTTTTTCCATCTTCAATTTTTTAAATAAATATTTTTTATATCCTCAACTCATGTAAGATCCATCATAGGATTACATATTTTCTAAAATATTCACAATTTCAAGTCAAGATTAATGTAGGTATCAATGAATTTAAAATTTTAATTGGGTTTCATAGTAGGTTTTCAATATTATAAAACATATGATTAATTATGGTGGTATGGATCTTTTTGGGAAAATTACATGACAAAAAAGATGCCTCTATCAATTTATTTAGGATGAATCTTCTTCCAATTTTCTTCCATTGGTTCATTTTTTAGATTCACTATTTAAATTTTTTTTATAAAAATGATGATTATATAAACCTATCCATATATTTTCTTACTTTTATTCATGAATTTTTCACTTTATTTATTTTTTGAGTTCTATAGAAAGATGGGACTCTTGAATTTAAAAATGATAATGGGAAATATTTTTGATAGTTTATACACATCCATCCAAATATCCCTTCCAGTGTTATCTTCCTCAATTAATGTCCATGAGAAATATCCCCCATATTTATTTTAAAATGTAAACATGAAATTCGGTTAAGAGTAGTGTAGGTATGAAATTTATACTTGAAATAATATTTATTATATGGTTTTCTATAGTTATCCAGGGGTTAAATAGGTATAGATGTAATGGTTGTTTCAACATAGTTCAAAAAAAATTCTTAACAAAAGAATTATCATGATGATTTTTACACCAATACTCTTATAAAAATTCATTAACAAGAAGCACAATGATTTCTATCTCTTGAATTCATGGCGAGTCTCTCAATAAGTAGAAAATTGTAAGAAATATTTAAAAAAGGTTTAGAGTACTTTTCGGAGTGTGGTTTTGAAGTGAGAAATTATTTCATGACATAGGTTATCAGAAAGTATAGATTCCACCAGAACCTCTCAAAAATTAGGACATGGGTTGAGAACATGTCATAATTCATATAATCTTGTCTATTAAGACCAAATCTATCACATAAAAGTAATTTAATGGATAAAACAAGCATAGATAGTAATCAAGATATTTCCCATAGGTTGGTCAAATATTTTTTCCCAACTTTCATATTACTATCCTGAATCATAGTTTACTCATGGATTATGAAATATAGTATAATAATAAAATATTAAATACTTTTCTACACAAATTATGAAAAGGTACAACTTAATGTGGATCTCCGATGATTCCTAAAATCTATCTTAACAAATAATTAATTCCTTCTTGAATATCAGTTAAAAAAATATCGCCCAATTATTATGAAATCAAAATATAAATTATAGTGTAAATAAAAAACAAAAAAATATTATTATTGAAACTGGTATTCTAACCCAAATCTCTTTCTGTTGAGTTTTCAACTAGAATTATTCCTTCATATATTAAATCGTAGTCCCTGGGAAGTTGGAACTTATTTTCTTGGAACCCATGTGGTTCTTCAATAACTATGTTCTTTGAAATTACAATTTCTTTAATTCAATCACATCCTACATGAATCTATTTTCTTTTGAAATTTACTCAAGTGTGTATCATTCCACTTCATACTATCCTTATCATGTTTCAACAATTTATGTCATTCCAAAATCCTTAAAAAATTCATTGTCTTTTGATACTTATGTGTCAAATTTTTCATCTCAATATGCAAGAAGTATTCTATGAACATTTGATTTTTAATTTTTTTAAAAATACATTTCCATTCATTGTCTTATATTTATTTAGGTGTTGCCTTTCTATTTATCACATGAGGTGAATTTCCTCTTACAGTCGCAATTTGGTGTCCCAGAATCATGGGTTCTACTTATTCTATTTCTTAGTATATTTTTTATTTTACTCCTTAATTTTTTATCTTCATAAAAATATATCTTAATAGAATTTCACTCCATTTATAATATTGGAGTGTCTTATTTCTTATTCATTAACTTTTGTGGACATCCATTATATATATATATATATATATATATATTCTTTCCACCCATTGTAGAAATTTCCTTATTAGACTCCATTGGTTAAACTTTATTACTGACTTATATATTTTGTTTATCCCTCTAAATATTTTTATGGGCTAACTTAACCACTTTGAATTCAAGGTTCTGTAAACATGGTTGGATATTTTTAGATAATTGACCACACATTGTATTATCATGACCTGTACCCCGGGGACCGTATTGTGACTACCCCAAGCCCGCCTTCCATAGGAAAAGGGCTGGCGACTAGCACCAAAGGCATATTTCCCAAGAACTGGGAAGGAATTGCCTTTATAAAACGTAAACACACACACAACCAGAGAACAAGAGGAAGAAAACACTAAGTAATGTAGTATACAAAGTGTGATAAAAGTAAAAAGGGGTCGAAAATACAAGCCTAACAAAAAGGTATAGCTACAACTGAAAGAAAGTACAACTGAAAAGACAAGCAGCTGGAAGATGGAAGCAACTCCTGAATCGTCCTCCGGGTTCCTACCTGAAGGGTAGGTATAGATGTATTACTTAGCACTCTGCGTCTATCGGTCCGCTCTGTGTGCCTTCACGCCAAGTGTTCACCTCTGGGTACCGTCCAGTCCTCGTACACTCTGTCTCGGTCAGCATTGTCTATCGTCTGCATCCAACACAACGAGGTGCTGGCATAGCCCGTGCAGGGGTGAGTATAACGATACTCAGTAGGGACTCCAAGACCCTCATGGTCTCACAAAATCCAACAAGGATAAACCAAAAAGAAATATCTCAATAGATAACCTTTACTTAGGTATATACCCATACATATACCTAAGTTATCAAGTAACCCATCTCAATCATGAGGAAAGCACAAAGGTCATTGACTCAGCTCAAACCATAATTTTTATTATCAAAACCACGACTGCTAGAGAACTCCTCCTCTGTCGAGTATAGTGGCCCTGTCGCGACTCTGAGGCACTACTCACTAACCTGAGACTGCTGAGGTACTCCTCCTGTCGAGTACCGCAGGTCTGCTACCAAACCGAGCGCTCCTCTGCTGTGGGTCTGCCGCCCCAACACAGTAGCGCTCCCCCTAATAGCCTACAGAGGTACTCCTCCTGTCGAGTACCACGGGTATACTACCAAACCAAGTGCTCCGTCCCCCGTGGGTCTTCCGCCAAACCGGGCGCTCTGTCCACTGGGCTAATCGAATCACTCCAAGTCGAATCGGTCAAGCAGTCGTCAGGTCTACAGCTACTAGGTCTCCGCACTCTGTATGCTCATCTCTGGGAGGCTTCACTCAATGAGCATCTGGTCGATACTTCCAAGTGTAAAATAATCTCACTTGGAAGTATCTCAAAGGACCACCTCTCCATAGGGATCTTAACGCAATAGACGGCGCATCAATCAGACGCCCGGTCTATGAGTTATTAGCATTTCCGTCCCAGGGGCCCGGTTGGATTTCTGGTAAAATCCAACCTAGACATGCTCAAACCTCATCCAAATCCTTTTCAGAGTATTCCAAAAGAACTATCTCATCAATTGGAATCTAACATAGCCGACGACACGTCAATCGGATTCCTGGTCCTTAAGTTATAAGTGTTTCTGCTCAGAGGGCCCGGTTGGAATTACGTTCATTCCAAACCCGGTCATTTTCCAGAGTCATACAAAACTCACTTAGAGTAATGAAAAAGGACCGCCTCATTGCGAGGGTCCTAGTGCCGCAGACGGCGCATCGATCAGACGCACGGTCTTCATGTTATTCACATTTAAGTGAAATCGGGCCCGGCCCGTTAAGCCGAGTGGGCTGGCGGGTCAGGTCAACCCAGAGTTGGTGGGTCCGACCAGGCAGGGGGTCGGACCGGCCTGATGAAATGCGCATCCCGGCCTGAAGGGTGCAGTCCAGCCTGGAGAGGTGCAGCCCAGCCTAGCGTGGCGCGACGCGGCAGGGCGCGGCTCGGCTGGCTGGCCGAGCTGGCCGAGCCCCCCCCCCCCCCCCCCACCCGATTCCACGAACCGTCGGTGCCAAGCAGCACCGCCCTCCCATCCGGCTGGCTTCTCTGTACGATTGGACCGTTTGGGTGGGCTGCGGTTCCTCAAGCACGGCGCCCTCCTGGCGCTGCGGGTTCTTCTCAGCCCGGTCAGCCTCTTGCCGGCCGTTTCGACCACCGAGCAGCCCGCACAGGCGGGCCGCATTTCTTCCTCAGCGCGGCGCTATGACGGCGCCACAGATTCTTCAACCCAGCCAACCTCCTTCCAGACGGTTCTCCCGCCGAAGCAGCCCGCGGATTGCGAGCCGCGTTTCTCAGTAGCGTAGCACCAAAGGGGCGTCGTGGTTCCTCTTGCCCGACTGACTTCAGCTGGCCGGTTCTCCTTCGGCCGAGTAGCCCACGATTGCGGGCCACAGTTCTTCCGCACGCGGCCGCCACCTTCGCTCACCGCCGCCTCCATTCATGAATCAAAATAACAAGAACCGTCAGAGGGTCGTCGGGCAGTGTTGGCTCAGCCCATGCCCTCCGCGTAAGGCAGTAACAATCGGCCATAGACAATCCAATTTTACAACGAAGAAGAAGGACAATTTTTAATCCATTAAAATTCAACATAATCCCCATACCAATAAATTCTCATACTTGAGGGTGTAAACCACATAAATGAAAATATACATAAACAAGCCTCTACCTCGCAAATATGTTGCACGTCGTCAAACCGTGGAAGATGAACGTCATGGAGGTCAGACGTCGCGGAAGAACCGTGTCAATTCTGTTGACGTCGGAGGAAGAGTTGTCATCATTGGTGACGTTCCCCACGGTGGTGTCTCCTCCCTTGATGCGTAGGAAGAAGAAGAGAAGGCACGTCATCGGTGACTTCTCATTCTTCATCGGAGTCGTTCTTCATTGAAGGTTGGTGTTCTTTGTCAAAGAAGAACACTTCCTTCTAAATCCTCTCAAGAGCTCTCCCACCAATATTTCTACCCCAAAATAATAAAATGGCCCACTCATAAAATAACATGCCATGTATTTTCAAATTAAATGAAACTCTTTAATTAATTAATTGAAGATTTGTTTAATTAATTGAGATGGGTTGGCAAAGAATTAAATGGAGTGAGGGAGGTGGAATGTGAAGAGGCTCCACCCAATTAAATGGGGGAGTTGTCAAGAATTAAACAAGGGGAGTTAAATTGGGGAATTTAAGGGAGGTTTAAGGGAGATGAAAGGTTGGGGATCGTGTGGGACCCACCTCACAAATATCCACACATAGGAAGTTATGTGGGGGTGGGCCCCACCATTAACTTCCCCATGTAGGATTTAACCACCAAGGAGAATAAAATTGTTCTAAACAATTTTATTTAACTTTTTAATTAAACCCCAATTTTTAACTTTCAACCCGCATAAAATGCAACTGCGGTAAAGGTCCCCTTAAAAAAATACAGGCGTTGCGAGTTCATCGGTGCCCTCGGATTTTAATTCCAAGCACCGATTCAGAAGATAGAAAAACTTGCACGTACTTTTACTGAACGTACCGAAACAAAACTTCAGATATTGATTTCGGGCACAATGGGCCTCAGAATCAAGTGCCGTCAGAAGCCACAGACTTGTAAAATCCCAAAGAATTTAAGAAAAAAATTTACTTGAAATTTTTGGGTCTTTATATTACTCCCACCTCAGGGATTTACATCTCCATAAAGCAACAACACACACTAGGGAAAAAAAAGAGGAGGTATTGAGCATGCATCTGAGCTTCCCGCTCCCATGTGATCTCTTGGAGGTTCTCGTGCTGCCAGAAAATGCGCACAAGAGGAATCGATTGTCCATGCAAGACCCACTTCTGTCGGTCCTCAATCTCCACTATAACCTCTATGAAAGTTTCCCCATCATCGATGTGCAGCTCCCCATGGTCAATGATGTTGAAAAGGTTGTGCACGTATCTCCTCAGCTGTGATATGTGGAAGACGTCATGCACCCGGTGAAACTGAGGTGGAAAGGCCAGGCGGTAAGCCACCTCGCCTACTCTGCTGATGATGTGGAGGAGTTATTGTAGATAGGTTTCACCATCCCTATCCACAAAGGATATCAGCAATGCAGCCAGCTGCTCTGTCACCTCTCCTAGCATCTGAATACCAGTCCTCCTACTGAGCGCATCCACCACAACTTTCGCCTTCCCAGGAGTACTGACTATCTCGGAGTCATAGTCTTGGAGGAACTGAATACTCAAAACTATTGCTGCCATGAGGGTAACGCTAGATGACTCAAGAGCGATCAGCCGCACCCTCCTAAGCATGAGTTTATACTATTCTGCCTGGTTTTCCCTTTTCGCCGACCAAGGAAAAACCCCATCCCAATGTTGTAGATAAACCACAACCTTTTTTCCTAATAAAATCAATCTGTGTATGAATTGTGGTTGCCTAGTCCATACCCAAACTAACGTTGTAAGGCCTTGATGCTTCCACCAAGAGGTTCCAACCGAAACTCTTGCCTCAAGGGTCAGATCACACCATCGGAGTAAGTGTGATTATCGAGTCTCCTCCCAAAGGTATCTCCAGACGTGAGGGTCAAGTCAATGGTTTTAACCAGAAACTCTAGGTCTGAGACAAGATTTGTGGAAGGAAGGAATGATTGGTACCTATGTCTATTGATACGGTAGCTCGTAGTAGACACCGACCACAACTCGAATCATTCCTAGAGCCCCTGGGTCACAGTTCTTGACCGCATGCAGCTATTCTATTCCCCTTCCTTCCAGCTCCCTGAGCCTGGCGGGGACAATAGAGGCGGGTGGTTGTAACATGTCGAAATGGACACCACCTCATGATTCTCTCTTAGCTATACTTCCACGTCTTCTGATCTACAGATTCATCTGTCCTTAACACTTCCTCTTCTTGAAAAATTTCACATGCCCAATCCTCGGAGACTAGTGTCAGTTCCCTGCTTTCCCACTACTAACATTCTCTAGCTATATCCAATCATCCAAAGAACATTCAACCACAAAGGTTCTCTCTAGAACCCTAACATAAGTAGGAATGAATAGAGGAAAAGTGTTGGATCATATTTCCTTTAAACACACCTCGCTCTGAGGTCTGAGCTCTAAAGCACTGATCAAATCGTAGTCATCAAGTACCCGGAACGATCAGTACGCCTCGATGAATACTCAGCTACTAACATGTCATCCTGCCGAAGCTGTATAAGCTCTAGAAAACTCTCATCCACTTCACCAAGCCAGCCCTCAGCCGCCTATGAGTCAGGCTCACCTCAGAACCTGAGGGGTATCTGATGCTGATACACGTTTAAGGCACTAAGACTACATGTGTCATCTTCCGATACCGCCAGTTGAAACTGCAGACCAACAGGTAGTGATATAGCTGGCACACTACCCGACGGTATTATCTCAGGCATCGGTCCACGCACCGAAGCTTCATCACTATGCGGACCAACCTCATGGTCACTCACTGGGAAACACCAGTAGCTAAGATCACTATCTACTCCACTAGTGTCTAAACTAGGTGTAGAACTCTAAAAATCTCCTCCAGTCAGTCCACTGCTGCTTGGGAATCTGTCTCACTCGTAACCTCGGTGGCCTCTGCTACTGAAAATCATGCAACGCGCTCTGTCAGCTTGCACCGTCTGCTAGTATGGCTGGTGGAATCTGCTGCCCAACGGGTGGTGGTGCTACTGGTACACCAATTGAATGTGCCATCATAGTAAGAGGGCCCTGCACCAGAGCCTCATCGCTCGGTGGTCCGTCATCAGGTACTCTCTCGGAACTCCAACTGACTTTCTGCATGGAGGCATCCTAAACAGATGTGACACGGTCAAAAGACTATACCTGGTGAGATGACCTGGTTTGAGCTGACTTAAATAATACATTTGAAAACACACATGCAATCAGTTTTTTCGTGCACTGGGTCGGAAATCAGAAGTCAGGGTCCTGGTGTATGGATACGTCGGCCGCCACACCAACACTGGACTCACTGAACTGAAAACCACACTCAGTAATCTTAACATTATTTCTTCACAGAAAGTATGATCAGAGTCCTAAGTTTTGCAGTAGAACTGACTCCTCTGATACCAATTTGTCACAACCCGTCCCCTGGGGCCCGTATTGTGACTACCCCAAGCCCTCCTTCTATATGCCAGGGGCTAGAGACTAGCACCAAAAGAGTATTTCCCTAGAACTGGGAAGGCATTGCCTTGATAAAATGTAAACACACACACAAACAGAGAACAAGCAGAAGAAAACACTAAGTAAATCAGTATAACAAGTGTGCTGAAAGTACATAGGGGCTGGAAATACAAGCCCAACAGAAAGGAACAACTACAACTGAAAGAAAGTACAACTGAAAAGACAAGCAACTGGAAGATGGAAGCAGCTCCTGAATCGTCCTCCAGGTTCCTACCTAAAGGGTAGGTACAGATGTCCTCCTCAGCACTCCACGTCTATCAGTCTTCTCCGTGTGCTGTCACACTGAGTGTCCACCTCCGAGTACCGTCCAGTCCTCGTACACTCTGCCTTGGTCAGCATTGTTCGTCGTCTGCATCCAACACAACGAGGTGCGGGCATAGCCTATGTAGGGGTGAGTATAAGGATAATCAGTAGGGACCCTGAGACCATCAAGGTCTCAAAAAATCCAACAAGGATAAACCACAAAGAAAGATCTCAACAGATAAACTTTACTTAGGTATATGCCCATACATATATCTAAGTTATAAAGTAACCCATCTCAATCATGAGGAAAACACAAAGGTCATTGACTCAGCTCGAACTAGGATTTTCATTATCGAAGCCACGACTGCTGGATAACTTCTCCTCATTCGATACAGTGGACCTTTCGTGACTCTGATGCACTACTCACTAACCTGAGACTGATGAGGTACTCCTCCTGTCAAGTACCGCGAGTGTGCTGCCAAACCGGGTGCTCCTCCACTGTGGGTCTGCCGCCCCAACACAGTAGCACTCCCCCTAATAGCCTATAGAGGTACTCCTACTGTTGAGTACCTTGGTTATGCTACCAAACCAGGTGCTCTGTCTGCCACGGGTTTGCCGCCAAACCGGGTGCTCTGTCCACTGGGCTAATCGAATCACTCCGAGTCGAATCAGTCAAGCAGTCTTCAGGTCTACAACTACTAGGTCTCTGCACACCATACGCTCGTCTCTGGGAGGGTTCGCTTCCACAAGCTTCTGGTCGATACTTACAAGTGTCACGTAATCTCACGTGGGAGTATCTCAAAATACTGCCTCGTCATAGGGGTCTCAACGCAACTGACGGAGCGTCAATCGGACGCACAGTCTGTGAGTTATTAGCATTTCCGTCCCAGGGGCCCGGTTGGATTTCGGGTAAAATCCAACCTGGCCATGCTCAAACCACATTTGAATCCTGTGTAGAGTATGTAAAAAGAACTATCTCATCAACTGGAATCCAACATAGTCGACATCACGTCAATTGGACGTCCGGTCCTTAAGTTATAAGCATTTCTCCTCCGAGGGCCTGGTTAGAATTTTGTTCGTTCCAAACCCGGCCATTTTCCAAAGTCATCCAAAACTAACTTAGAGTAACACAAAAGGACCGCCTCATTTCAAGGGTCCTAGTGTCATAGATAGTGCGTCGATCGAACACATGGTCTTCGTGTTATTCAAGTTTAAGTGAAATCGGCCCCGACCCGTTAAGCCCAGTGGGCTGGCGGGTCGGGTCAACCCATAGTTGGCGGGTCCGACCGGGTAGGGGGTCGGACCGGCCCGATGAAACATGTTTCCCGGCCCGAAGGGCGCGGTCCGGCCCGGTAGGGCGCGGCCCTACCCGGAAAGTCCTGGCCCGGCGCGGCGCGGCGCGGCCGGTCGCGGCTCAGCTGGATGGACGAGAGGCTTGGACCGAAGGGACCGAACAGTCTGAGGGGATGCCCCCCCCACCCGCTTCCATGAACCGGCGGTGCCAAGAGGCGTCACCCTCCCATCCGGCCGGCAGAAGTCGACCGGATTCTTTGCGTGAGCAGCCCGCTTGGGCGGGCCGCGGTTCCTCAAGCGTGACACCCTCCTGGCACTGCTGGTTCTTCCCAGCCCGGCTGGTTCGACCACCGAGCGTCTCGCACAGGCATGCCACATTTCTTCCTCAGCGCGGCACCATGAAGGTGTCGCGGTTCCTCTTGCCCGGCCGGCTTCGGCTGGCCGGTTCTCCTTTTGCCGAGCGGCCCGCAGTTGTGGGCCCCAGTTCTTCCGCACGAGTCCGGCGCGCGGCCACCGCCTTCACTTGCCGCCACCTCCATTCATGAATTAAAAGAACAAGAAACGACGTAGTGTCGTCGGGCCGTGTTTTTTCGGCCCGCGCCCTTCGCGTTAGGCGGTAACAATCGGCCATAGACAATCCAATTTTACAACGAAGAACAAGAACAATTTTTAATCCATTAAAATTCAACATAATCCACCTACAAATAAATGCTCATGCTCGAGGGTATAAACCACATAAATGAAAATATACAAAAACAACCCCCTACCTCACAAAGACATCGCATGTCGTCGAACCGTGGAAGACGGACGTCACGGTGGTCGGATGTCGCAGAAGAATGGTGTTGATTCCGTTGACGTCGGAGGAAGATCCATCATCGTTGGTGACGTTCCCTATGGCGGTGTCTACTCCCTTGACGCGGAGGAAGAATAAGAGAAGGCACGTTGTCAGTGACTACACGTTCTTCATCGGAGTCGTTCTTCGTTGAAGGTTGGTGTTCTTCGTCGGAGGATAACACATCCTTCTAAATCCTCTCAAGAGCTCTCCCACCAATATTGCCAACCCAAAATAATAAAATGGCCCTCCCATAAAATAACTTGCCATGTATTTTCGAATTAAATAAAACTCTTTAATTAATTAATTCAAGAGTTGTTTAATTAATTGAGATGGGTTGGAAAAGAATTAAATGGAGTGAGGGAGGTGGAATGTGGAGAGGCTCCACCCAATTAAATGGGGGAGTTGTCAAGAATTAAACAAGGGGAGTTAAATTGGGGAGTTAAGGGAGGTTTAAGGGAGATGAAAGGTTGGGGTTCGTGTGGGACCCACCTCAAAAATATCCACACATGGGAAGTTATGTGGGGGTGGGCCCCACCATTAACTTCCCCATGAAAAATTTAACCACTAAGGTGATTAAAACTGTTCTAAACAATTTTATTTAACTTTTTAATTAAACCCCAATTTTTAACTTTCAACCCACATAAAACGCAACTGCGGTAAAGGTCCCCTTAAGCAAATACCGGGGCTGCGAGTTCATCGGTGCCCTCAGATTTCAATTCCGAGCATCAGGTCCAAAGATAGAAAAACTTGCACGTACGTTTACTGAATATACCCGAACAAAACTTTGGAAATTGATTTCGGGCACACCTGGCCTCGGAATCAAGTGTCCTTAGAACCCACAGACTCATAAAATCCAAAAGAATTTAAGAAAAAACTTTCCTTGAAATTTCTGGGTCTTTACATGTATCTACTCAGAGAAATTAATATTTACTATTTTGGTTGTGGGATTGAGTTATTTTGATAAATCCATCCATTATTTCATCAATCCTTGATTTATTAGAATGAATTTTCTAAATATTATCCAAAATCATTTCAATATATTTATCTATTATATTAAAAAATGAAAAAAATTTGTGCATTAATCCCATACAGAAGCATCCCTTGAATTCAATCTATGAATATCATTGAAATATAAAATTTACTGGTTTATTGAAGTTATCTACCTCCATCTAAGTTGAGTGAGCATTATTTTTATGACTAGTATTGAAAAATGGATCCCTTAACAAAATAAGGTTTTTAAACCTTTTTATGTACATCTTTTATTTCATTTGATTATATGATTATTCTTACTGATTCTCAAAGTCTATGAAATGATTTAAACAATGCCCAAAAAATATATAGGAATAACATTGTTTCCTGTTCCCATGTGTCCTGGACACTAAGTATTGAAATTGTTTTTAGTGATTACCAATCTATGAATGGACAACATATATGGATTTTACAACCTTGATCATATATTCTATTCCACTCATTTCCTTTTGGTTAGAATCACTAGTCAAAATATTGAAAATGTTCTTTATTTCCTTGGAAATATTTTCTTCATAAAAATAACCAACTTTTCTCTAAAAAAAATTATCCCATTTATTTGAGTCCATCATTAAATAATGACATAAGAATGGAGGGTGTGAATTAGTGGTGTTGGAACTGTTTGTAGACTTCCAAGTACCTCCCCCTTACCTCATGAAATAGATCATCATCCCTTTAAATAATATTAAAAAATTTACTCATCGAGTCTATAGTCCTTTGAGTTATATAGAATATTTTGATAAACGCATCATAAATGGAATCCATGGTAGGAAATTTTTATTCCTCATATTAAATTACCTAGTTTATTTCTTACCCATTCATGTAATAAATAATCCATTTCAAGATCAATTCATCTTCTTTCTGTTGATTATGAATAAATTATTACACTATTATGATGAAATCCTTGATGAAAATGAAAGAATATTTAGAGGGAACACCATTGAATATAAGAAAGGACTCCAAGTAATGGGTATTCATCTCTTAATTATACTTTTGATGAAAAATATAAACCACTTTTTGAACATAATGTTTTTTAAATAATTTTGGAATTACTTTCCAAAGGAAGGTTGGAACTAGGACTTTACTAGTGAAAGAATAAAAGACATGTTGGTCAAGAGGGTGGAAGTTAGAGCTCATATCTCCCTTTTGGGGAAAACTGTTACCTATTATGATACTCTCTAAAATATTTTATATTGATTTGGGAATCCTTCCCAAAACTCAATAAGGGAATAGTTATCATCGTGAAAGTTATCAATTGAAACTACACTTCAATAAAATAAGAAATTTGCAATGATTTCCTCAAAGTGGTTTTATATAACAATAAATAATTACTAAAAAATGAATATTTGTTGACTTATTAGAGAATATTTAAATAAAACTGAATCTTAATAATTATCAATATTAGTTTCTTAATAAACCCATATAAAACCAATTTTTAGTGTCTATTATTAAAAAATGGTCTCCAATAAATCCCTAATTTCACTCACCATATCCCCCTACCTCCTTTTACTCCTAAGCGCAACTCAACCATGCCCCCCACCATTATGCCATAGCTCACCCCCCCTCTTGATGACTCCATACCCGCCCCATGATCCCAAATCCTGACGCCCCCTCCCCTTTCACCCGATAACGCCCTCCCCTACTCTCAATCCTAGCCACAACATATAGATTTATCACTTGGTTTCATACCTGGGGTTTCTTATTTTATGTATAGATTTATGTTATCAATTCATTACATCATCCTTTGATTTTCTAATTATACTTACATATTCCAAAATCTATAAAATATTTTCTCATGATATTTATTCTATTTAGACGATTCATCATATCTAATTTTATATTTTTGTTTTATTATTTTTTTTGTGTATTCTTATTCATGATTTTTGCCACTATCAACTTCTCATGTACATTATTAAATTCATTTTTATTCATTCATTGAATGTTTTAATCACATTCATTCTTATATATTTTTAATTTGATGTGAATATTTTTATCATTGTTTATTTTTTTTGAATTTATTATAACAAAATTTAACCTAATAGGATCCCAATTTTATTTATTTAGCTTTTTTATGTTTTTTTTATAATATAATCAAAGATAAAATTTTAGTGTTGTTTTTAAAAAAAATGATAAATTGAATTGTCTTTATGAAAGAGAACATGTACCATGAATAATATCTTATCATCAAATTAGTTTTATAGATTTTTTAATTATTTTAAATAATAAAAAAATTAAATGTGAGTAATTATATGTTTAAAATTATATTAATTTTATCTATAAAAATGTATTCATTACTAAATATTGTTAAAATGAAATTAAAAAAAGGAAATATGGGACAAGTAACAAGAAAACAAATTTATCAAAAACGTGTTTTCATATCCATAACATATACATTTATATATGAATTATTTATTTGTGAGATATATACATGTTTATAATCATTATGTATATATATATGTACAAAACATATACATATATATATATATAATATAGATATATTTAGAAAATATATATATATACATAATATATATATATATAACATAAGAAATTAATTATTTTCTTATTAATTATGGGATTAATAAATAACAATTATGAATTTTCATTGCAGATTTTGTGTTCATTTAGTCTCTTAGAATTTTACATTAAATGTTTTTAATTATCACATGTTATATAATTTTGTTTTATATTTAATATTAAATATTAATGGATATAAAAAATATTAAAAATTAGTAATTCCAAAACGTACAATTAATGTACAATGGGAAAAGGGTGAAAACCAATATAGATTTTCATTTATAATTCACTAAAACAATAAGATTAGATTATAATAAAATATATGACGTTTGTTTATATGATGTGTCATTTTATCAAAATTTCATATGATATATTTATATCATAAAATATGAAATCATAATATCAATTAATGGAAATTATATTTTATTCAATGATTTGTTCTTCTAAGAACCCGAACCTTTGTTTCAGGTATGTTTTTTCTTTTTATGGAGTTTTTGAGGAAAGAGGAGTTTCTGGAAATATTTGAAGTACACGCCATGTACTTCGATGCCGCGTGAAGCCATGTGCTGGCTGTGTCCGGGCCACACACACAGTCGTGTGGGGTGATGTGGAGGCCGCTTAAAGCGCAGTACAGAAAAGCCTAGTACATGCTGTGTACTCCAAAATTACACGTCGTGTACATTCTTTTTTTTCATTTAATGCATCGGGGTCACATCTAATTTCCAAAACATGCTTCTTCTCTAGCTTCTTTGACCGAGATCATCCCGTACGACCGCTAATCTTCTCCGAGCCCCCGAGCCTCCGTCCATTATCTGAATCGATCGTCGTTGTTTGCGTTGGAACCGCAGCGGTAAGCTCTTCCTTCTCCAAGAGCATTGTTTTCCAATTCCTTCTCTTTCTCAAGTTATTGTGAGTTGAACGTTTTGTGTGTTTTCGTAGATCTACGATGTTCTAAGTATATCCAAGCCTCGTAGATCAAGTATATCGATCTTCTAGCATCAGGGTAGGTGGTTTGTGCCTTTTCTTTCAAATTATTTGAGTTTTATGTGAAATTTCCACCAATACCATTGAACGGGGTATTGTATGTTTACTGTTTTCCAATGTTGTTTTTCTGCCTTGCTTGTATTCTTGTGTAGAGGTAATTTGGTTATGTATGAGGATAATTGCTACACTTGGATGTTATTTCCCATGAATTGTTCTGTTTAAGACCTTTAGGTATTGTTCAGTCTTTGGACATTATACCTGTTTTCCATGCCTTGTGACCATAAGATGAAGTGCTGCTCTCTGACATGTTTGTTATGTTGTAGAATGGTTAGACAAGTATCTCTATAGGTTTACTTGGACCTTATATCATTAATATGCACTGACTCGCACGGGGCCGTGAGAAACTGGTGTTGTAGACTATAACGGGATAGACCGAGTGAGCTTCCTCAGAGAGTCTTGGACACTATAGACTATAAGGGATAGACCGAGTGAGCTTCCCAGTGAGTTTTTGATATTATAGACTACAAGAGTATAGAATGAGTGAGATTCCTAAGAGAGTCTTGAGATTTATATACTATATGGGGGTAGACCGAGTGAGCTTCTTCAGAGAGTCTGTGTTTTGTTTGAATTTCCTTAAACCATTCCAGGATATAGGATGAATTGACTGAGTGAGCTTCCCCAGAGAGTCTGTGATAGACCTGAGGCTATAGGAGGAATTGATCGAGTGATCTTCCTCAGTGAGTCTCTAGACCTTGGGGCTATAAAGGGATTAGACCGTGTGATCTTCCTCTAAGAGTCCCTGACTACCTTAGACTATAAGGGGAATTGACTAAGCGTGCTTCCTCAAAGAGTCTTATAATTTCATATGACCAAACTAGAGGGTTTAGGCTGAGTGTACTGCCCAGAGGGTTGTTGGTACTTCTTGGATAGGACAAGAGGGGATGGGTGTGAGTATTTTTTCAGAGGGATTTTTGTTTGTGGTTAGTTGTTTTCTTCACTGCTGCTTGTTGATCTGTGGATTGTTTACTGCTGTGTATTATCTTGTTCACTGCTTACTACTTACTATTTAGTGTACTTCACTTTCCATATATTCACTGACTGTTAGGAACATATCTTCAGATGGTTTCCTACTGGGATTTATTCTCACACCCTGTTTGGGTCATGCTTTTAGGGCCAAAAAGATTATATTTATACATGTATAGACAAGGTAAATCTCTGTTCGACTTTAGGTACTTGATTGCATTGGAGCAGGAGAGCATGGGATAAAGCCGAGGCTTGCGATGCTAAGGAGTTGCTTATCTGTTTTTCTTTTGTACTTTGGTTTAGTATTGTATTCAGCATTGTGAAATGTTTGGATTCTTTCCTAGACATATGTATCGTGCATCATTTCATATATACATGTGTTCTCAAGTTGTTTATTGTTTTAGTCTTCCTTTGTTTACTGTTTTTGGATATTTACTGCTTCCGATATTGTATGTGTTGTTTACTTCTGTTGTGTACTCTTCCAATGAGGGCATAGTTTCCCCACTATCACACCCAAGGCCCTCACTGCTAGTCGGCAGCCTCTGGCATTTGGGTAAATGTGCTTGAGGCCATGTGACCAACCGGGTACGGGGCGCCTTTGGGTGGATTCCGGAATCGAGACATTACAAAGTGGTATCAGAGGATGTTCTTTTCTCTTGACTTACTATTTGGAGCCTATAGCCAGGGATAGAACGGAATAGGTACTTGGTAATAAGTTGTTCCTGGGAGTAGCTAACCCGTGTACATGGAAAATCTATACTACCTCATTTATTGTGGTTTTACTGGTTTTTACTTTTACAGTTGATTTGATTTCACCATTGGGTGATTCACATGCTTTGTGTTGTTACCGTTGTTGTTATTGTGGTTCTATTTATGTCGATTCCCGATGAGATGAGGGTATTCCATATCATGCATCATATATAAACTTGTTAGAAATCACATGCCATGAATTCATTCCATGCCATCTAGGATGCATTAGCGATTTCATGTTGTTGTGATATACATTGTGTAGATTATGCATGATATTGTGATAGATGGTTTGACAGAATCTATGTTGTTTGATAGATAAATTTTTTGTATAGTATGTTGCTTAAATGGACACCAAAATTTGGTTCTTGAGGTTTTATGGGCCCTCAGGGACCGGAATTTAGTGGATCATTGCCTAGTTTCCTTGTTATAACTTCTATAAGATGCCAAGATTGGATTTGTGGGGAGTATGGGCCCTCACAGATCGGAATTTTGCACCTTAACTCTCGTTTTCTATGTTTTCTAGGCATCAGAGCAGTTTCTGAGCTACTTCCCAGAAAAACCTAGAATACACGGCATTTACTTTATTAATACACGCCGTGTAGTTTTTAAACCGTGTCACTGACTGTGTGGACAGAAACACGGGGTTGTGAAAAATCTTCAGGAACATGCCGTGTACGGTATGTACATGCCGTGTTGTATTAACCGCGTGTCTACCCGTGTGGCTAACGACACGGATGGATGAAACCTCGACTTTACTTTACATGTCTTTTAACTTAAGTACCCGATCATTTCACGAACAACATGGTTCGGGGAAAACCTTCAATTACACATCGTGTTCTCAAGGAGAACGTTGTGTAGAGTAAACCGTGTAGCCGACCATGTAACTAACAACATGGGTCGTTGAAACCTTGTCTAGTACACTCTATGTCCTTTGTGAACACACCGTGTAGTCTAGGATTAATAGAACCATGTGGGTAAGCCGTATAAGGAGACTCGGGCATGGGAATAGAGTTCAGGTACACGTCGTGTGTGGGGACAACACGTCGTGTGGTTGGGGAATTACACGACTAGTTGTGGAAGAAGTACACGCCCATATGAATGTGTTAAGTGAACACACCACATAGTTTTTATACATGTCGTGTAGTCATGTTTTGTGAAACTTGAATGTTTATTTCTCCTGTTCCCATCTTGTACTCTTGTGTTCTCAGTCTTTGATAATCTTTATCTAAGGTCTGCTTTTGACCTTTCAGAGTTATGCCACCGAGACGTACTCCGGTTGTATGTCAGCTACCAGACGGTGATCAGACACCAGATAGGGCCGATCAGGGACCTCCTGCAGATCCTCCTGCTGTTCTAGTCTTGGCACCAACAGTTATACCAGTTGCAGGCACTGATGAATAGTTTAGGGAAGACTTTCTGAGGATGATGAAAACCTTCCAGGGAGCACCGCCTCCTGCCCCGTCGATGGAAGAATTGACTCGGGTTTTCCAGCAGCAGCAGCCTCCTACTTTCTCAGGGGATGGAGGACCTTAGGCTGCAGAGTCATGGCTAGAGGCCATACAGACAATTTTTGAGCATCTGTAGATACCTCCAGAGAAGAGGGTGAATCTCACTACCTATATGCTCCGAGACTCCACCAAGAGGTGATGGGAGGCGATCTCATAGTTAGGGCTCCAGAAGAGTATGACTTGGGATGTGTTTCGGTGCATCTCCTATGATTACTTCTACCCAGAGACCTTGAGAGTCGATCTAGCCCGAGATTTTATGAGTCTGGAGCAGGGTACTCTTTCTGTTATGGAGTACTCATCTCGCTTTACCGAGCTGCAGTGTTTCACGACGATTACAGCAGGTGATGAGTTGTTCCTTGCACGGAAGTTAGAGGATGGTCTGAGGCATGAAATCTGCTCATAGGTGAACATCTTCAGGTTGACTTCGATATCATATATTTTCAACCAGGCACTGATCACAGAGCGCAATCTGAGGGATTTTGGAGAAGTGATCCAGGGCGTTTTGACACCAAGAGTCAGTTTTCCTCCTACTAATAGCAGGAAGCGCCACATGGAGTCTGCTCGTGGGGATCAAAGTAGGCGGAATGTATCTTCGGGAAGCCAGGTAGTATGCTACCAATGCAGGAGGGGCAGGCACACTTGGCCTCTGTGCTAGAGAGACCCTATGGAGTGCCGATCTTGTGGAAATATGGGCCATATTCAGCATTTTTGTCAGATCTTCTCACCTATAGCTGGTGGTAGGGGTTATTCTATAACCCCACGTCCAGGGTATGCATCACCAGTTTCTCATCATTCTGGGAACTGGAGTTCTTTCGGCCGTTTGGGTTGTGGTGGAGGTCACGACCGTGGTGGTCAATCACCAGGTTACCAGTGACAGTAGGGTGGATCAGCTCAGAGTGGTCAGCCAGGGGCACAGGGCTGCGGTACAGGCCATACTTTCACTGTGGAGTAGACCCATCAGGAGAAGGATCCAGAACCTTCTACAGTTCGAGGTACGATCTTAGTATCCTCAGTTATATCTTCATCTCTTTTTGATACTGGTGCTACGCATAGCTTTATCTCTATTGCTGTTGTGGAGAGCCTTGGGCTCTTCATCTTTTTCTCTGCCGATACTTTGAATCTAGACACACCATTGGGGACTAGAACGGTTAGCATACGTCAGTACAGAGAGTGCCCTCTTGAGGTTGCAGGGTGTCACTTTCTATGGGACCTCTATGTCCTAGAGATGACAAGCTATGATGTTATTCTCATATTGGACTGGCTAGTTCCTTTACAGGCAGTCGTCGACTGTTATCACCACAGGGTGAGTTTCATATCACCAGAGGGTGAATATTTACTTCATCAAGACGAGTGGGATGTCTAGGTGAGTAGAGCAGGACCCGAGCATCATGGGCTAGGTAGAGTTACACTCAAATTTCCAGTTTGTATCTGGATGACCAGGGGACTTCGCAGTTAGAATTCCCTCCATTGGTGGATCGTTTTGGGGATGTCTTTCTAGAGGAATTTTCAGGTTTTCCTCCGGAGCGTGAGATGGACTTTTCTATTGAACTTGTTCCAGGAGTTGCACCGGTGTCTATTACTCCTTATAGGATGGCTACAGCTGAGTTACAAGAGCTCAAGAATCAGTTGGAGGAGTTGCAGGAAAAGGGTTTCATCTGACCCAGTAATTCTCCTTGGGGTTGGCCTATCCTGTTTGCAAAGAAGGTAGATGGCACCCTTAGGCTTTATGTGGATTATCGGAAGCTGAACCAGTTGACGGTCAAGAACCAATATACCTTTCCTAGGATTTATGTTCTCTTTGATCATCTTCGAGGAGCACGAGTATTCTCAAAGATTTATTTGAGGTCCGGTTAACATCATTTGCACATTAGACCATCCGATATATCTCTTACAGCCTTACGGAGCAGGTATGGTCTATACGAGTATATGGTTATGCCATTCGGTCTGAAGAACACACCTGTAGTTTTCATGGAACTGATGAACCGAGTATTCCATCTATACTTATACACTTTCTTAGTGGTCTTCATGGATGATATATTGGTGTACTCTCACACTCGACACGACCATGCTACCCATCTTGAGATCGTTCTGAGTACACTGAGGGAGAATCAGTTATATGCTAAGCTCTCAAAGTGCCACTTTTGGATGGATCAGATCAACTTTTTAGGTCATGTTATCTCAGAGATAGAAATATCCGTAGACCCAGAGAAAGTGAAAGCTATAGTTTCTTCGGAGCAGCCGAAGAATATCTTTTAGGTGTAGAGTTTAATAGGGCTGGCTGGATACTTCATGCATTTTATACAGGACTTTTCACACCTATCAGCACCACTCACAGGTTTGACCAAGAAAGGGGCAAAGTTATTATGGTCAGATTCCTGTGAGTCAGCCTTTCAGGGGCTAAAAGGGAGGTTGACATCAGCACTGATACAAGTCTTGACAGAGCCGGGAAATAGATAAATGGTCAATTGTGATGATTCAAAAATCAGGCAAGGAGTTGTGCTTATGCAAGGAGATGGAGTCGTTGGGTACGGTTCTTGACAGTTGAGGCCACATGAGAGGAATTTCCCGACGCACGACATGGAGTTGGCAGATGTTGTTCATGCCTTATGTTATTGGAGACATTATCTTCTGGGAGAGCACTTTATGGTGTTTACTGACCATAAGAGTCTCAAGTATATCTTCACTCAGTGTGATCTGAATCTGAGACTACACAGGTGGGTCGAGTATCTTTAGTCCTTCAATTTTGAGATTGCCTATACACTAGGAAAGGGAAACAAAGTGGCTAATGCGTTGAGCATGAGAACTCAGATACAGGCAGTTTAGGAGGCTGGTAGTGAGTGGAATCTTATGGCTCTATTCTCTGAGATGCATCTGGAGGTGAACGAGAGACAGGGACAGACTTTTCTATCTTCTGTAGTTGTTACCTCTAATCTTCTTGACCGAGTTCAAATGAGGCAGCTATCAAATTATGAGGACCTAGTCCTACAGGAAAGCATGTCAGGATAGGACCATATTCCTAGATGGGCAGTAGGCGAGGATGAGATCTTGCATTTCCAGGGACGCGTATGGGTGCCAGCAGACATACGTAAGGAGCTGATGTGGGACTTTCATTCCTCAGTTTGGGTAGTTCATCCTGGCGTCACCACAATTTATCATGATCTACACCCCCAGTATTGGTGGCCAAGTATGAAGAGAGATGTTGCTGGTTTTTTCATGAGGTGTTCCACTTGTCAGCAGGTGAAAGTGGAGCATCAGCGACCAACATGTCTTTTGTAGCAGTTACCCTTTCCAAAGTGGAAGTGGAATGATGTCGCGATGGACTTCGTGATCAGTTTTCCGAGGTCACATCGAGGGAATGATGTTGTTTGGGTTGTCATCGGCAGGCTTACGAAGGTTTCTCACTTCTTGCCAATCAAGGAGACCATAAGTGTTGATGAGATGGGATGGTTCTACATCCGAGAGATTGTACGTCTACATGGAGTTCCACACTCCATTGTTTCAGATAGAGATGCGCGTTTTACTTCTCGGTTCTGGCAGGGGCTTTAGAAGGCTTTGGAAACACAGGTACTTTTGAGTACAGGTTACCATACCCAGATAAATGGTTAGTCTGAGCATATGATCCAGGTGCTTGAGGATATGCTCCGAGCTTGCATCCAAGACTTTGGAGGTTATTGGGAGAATCATATACCTCTTATGTAGTTCTCCTGCAACAACAGTTTTAAGGCGACTATTCAAATGGAACCTTACGAGGCTTTGTATGGTAGGCCATGCCGATGACCTTTATGTTTGTTGGAGGCAGGAGAGGTAGATTTGCTGAGACCTTGTCTTATTTAGGAGACCACATAGCAGATAGAGTTGATTCAGAAGAGGATGGATACTGCAAAGTCTCGATAGAAGTCATATGTTGATCAGCGGAGACGACCTCTGGAGTTTGAGGTCGGGGATCAGGTTTTTCTGCATGTCACACCGAGGTTGGGTCACAGGAGGATTAGGAGATAGGGTAAGATTTCTCCGATGTACGTCGGACCGTTTGAGTTGTTGGAGAATGTTCGGTCGGTTGCCTATCACTTGCATTTACCTCAGAGGTACCGGGCTGTGCACGACGTCTTCCATGTTTCTCAGCTCTGACGTTACTTTTCAGACATGTCTCATGTCTATCAACTTGAGGAGGTTGAGCTCGAATCAGATGCATTGTTTGAGGAGCATCCTATCTATATTGTCGATCATAGTATGATGGTTCACTATGGCCGGTCTGTTCCTCTGGTACGGGTGTTATGGCAGCATGGGTGAGTATAGGATGAGACTTGGGAGAGGGAGGCCGATGTACAATTGCAGTGGCCGGAGCTGTTCAGGGTTTATTCTTCCACGCATTGCAAGGGGAATTCGGGGACAAATTTCTTTAAGGGGAAAGTTTGTAAGAACCAAGACCTTTGTTTTAGGTATGTTTTTTTCTTTTTCTGGAGTTTTCGAGAAGATAGGAATTTCGGGAAATTTTTGAAGTACACACCGTGTACTTTATAAGTAGACGTCGTGTACTTCGATGTCACGCGATGCTGTGTGCTGGCCGTGTCTGGACCACACACGGTCGTGTGGGGTGATGTGGAGGCCACATAATGCGGAGTATGGAAAAGCCTAGTACACTCCATGTACTCCAAAAGTACACGTAGTGAACGTTTTTTTTTCATTAAACGCATCGGGGTCGCATCTAATCAGCAGAACATGCTTCTTCTCTAGCTTCTTCGACCAAGAGCATCCCGTACGGCCATGAATCTTCCCCGAGCCCCCAAGCCTCTATTATTTCTCCAAATTGACCATCTTCAATTGCGTTGGAACCATAGCAGTATGCTCTTCCATCTCCTAGAGCTTTGTTTTCCAATTCCTCATCTTTCTCAAGTTATCATGAGTTGAATGTTTTGTGCGTTTTCGTAGATCTAAAACTTTCTAAGGAGATTCAAGCCTCATGATTCAAGTATATCGATCTACTAGCATCAAGGTAGGTGGTTTGTGCCTTTCTGTTCAAAGTCTTTGAGTTTTATGTGCAATTTCCACCAATACCCTTGAATAGGGTATTGCGTGTCTACTGTTTTACCCCTATTGTTTTCCTTCCTTTCTTGTATGCTTGTGTAGAGGTAATTTGGTTATGTATGAGGATAATTTCTACGCTTGGATGTTTTTTCTCATGCCTTTTTCTATTTAAGACCTTTTGGTCTTGTTCAGCCTTCGGCCGTTATACCTGTTTCCCATGCCTTGTGACCGTAGGATGGAGTGATTCTCTCTGACATGTTTTTTATGCTGTAGACTGGTTAGCCAAGTAGCTCTTTAGGTTTACTTTGTCCTTATAGCATTATTATGAACTGAATGGCACGGGGCCGTGAGAACCTGGTGCTATAGACTATAAGGGGATAGACCAAGTGAGCTTCCTCAGAGAGTCTTAGAAACTATAGACTATAGGGGATAGACTGAGTGAGCTTCCTAGAGAGTCTTGGATATTATAGACTAAAGGATGATAGTCTGAGTGAGCTTCCTCCTAGAGTCTTGATCTTTATAGACTATATGGGGGTAGACCGAGTGAGCTTCCTCAGAGAGTCTGTGTTTTGTTTCAATTTCCTTAAACCATTTCAGGCTATAGGAGGAATTGACTGAGTGAGCTTCCTTAGAGAGTCTGCGATAGACCTGAGGCTATAGGAGGAATTGACCAAGTGAGCTTCCTCAGAGAGTCTCTAGACCTTGGGGATATAAGGGGATTAGACCACATGATCTTCCTCAGAGATTCCCAGACTACCTTAGACTATAATGGGAATTTATTTACCATGATTCCTCAGAGAGTCTTATAATTTCGTATGACCAAACCAGAGGGGTTAGGCTGAGTGTACTGCCCAGAGGGTTGTTGGTACTTCTTGGATCGTACCAGAGGGGATGGTTGTGAGTATTTTCCCAGAGGGATTCATGTTTTTGGTTAGTTGTTTGCTTCACTTCTACTTGTTGATATGTATATTGTTTACTGCTGTGTATTATCATGTTCACTACTTACTGCTTATTGTTTACTGTACTTTACCTTCCATATACTCACTAACTATTAGGCACAGATCTTCGGGTGGTTGCCCACTGGGATTTAGTCTCACCCTATTTGGGTCATGCTTTTGGGCCCAAACATATTATATTTCTATAGGTATAGACAAGGGAAATCTCCCTTCAACTTTAGGTACTTGATTGCATTAGAGCAGGAGAGCATATGACCAAGCCGAGGCTTGCGATGCTGAGGAGTTGTTTATCTATTTTTCTTTTGTACTTTGGTTTACTATTGTATTCAGCATTGTGACTTGTTTGTATTCTTTCCTAGACATATGTATCATGCATCATTTCATATATATATGTTTTCTCCAGTGTTTATTATTTTAGTCTTCTGTTGTTTACTGTTTTTGGATATTTACTGCTTCCGCTATTGTATGTGTTGTTTACTTCCGTTGTGTACTCTTCCAATGATGGGATAGTTTCCCCACTATCACACCCAAGGCCCTCGCTACTAGTCGGAAGCCTCTAGCATTTGAGGAAATGTGCTTGAGGCCATGTGACCAACTGAGTATGGGGAACCTCTGGGTGGATTCCGGAACTGAGATCGTATGTTACAAATGAAAAAATAATAATTTGATACTATAGTTTTTTTCCATAAATCATATGTCTTATTTTAAAGATGAATTTATTAAATTAATGAGTGTTATATTTTTATAGATATTTATCAATAACATACAAATGGATAAAATTTGGATTAACTTACCCCTAAATACGCCTCAATGTGTTATGGTTTCGGAGGTGTTTTTAGATTTTTCAATTGTGAATCGATTTGCAGATAAAAAAAATAAAATTTTTATGTCCTTATTATAATTTTAGATGATGGTTGAAAATACACAATATTTATTATCACTTTGTATTAAAAAATTGCATTGTATTTGTGAGATGTATATGGTATAGTAAATTGGAAATTGAAAAAAGTTTAACATGTAACCATGTCAGAATGAAAATCCTACTACCCTAATATTGGAGAATGAAATTCAGAACTTGATGAAATTTGTTTTTTTAACTACATAGAATGATTAATATTATAACATATTAGTGGTGTATCTTTTTTATTTTCCTTAGGTTGATTCAAAAGAGAATGAAACTGATAAATTGAATGAGTTTTATAAATTTTAGAAGATGAAAATCAGAATTATCATTAAGTATGTTCCAAATATATATAATTTTCCATTCTAATGAAGTTTTATCATATAAAGGGATTTTATGTAATGATAAATAAAGAAATTTTGATGATATTTTAGTTTTTGAAAGATGAATTTGTTTAATCTGAGCTCCCTAAATCAATTTTTCATATGAATAATGTTTTTAACAAACATGGTCTCAATTATATAAAGATACATGCATATCTCAATGATTGCATGTTTTATCGGGGAGAAGATTCAGATAGATAATATTATAAAAGATGTTATACTTCTATATGGGAATTGGTGAATTGTGATGAATTTTTGAATAAAAATACTACGAAGAAGGGAAATAAAACTATTATAAAGGTTTTATGTTATTTTCCTTTAAAACCAAGATTGTAATGATTATTCATGTCATTAAAAGTCGAAGATAAAATGAAGTGGTATACTATGGAAAACAATAATTATGGTTTTATATGACATACCTTATAACATCCCAGATTTAAAAAAAACTATTCTAAAATTTAATATGTAAATGTTAAATTTGTTTATTTGTTTTTGTTTTTAATATTACAAACAATGAATTTCTGTACATATTTTACAATGAAGGTTTATATATATATATATATATATTAAAAAAATAATGGTATTTTATTTATTAAAATGGATTTATGGAATATTATTTACTATATTCACAATTATTTTTACATATAAAATTTTATAACTACATAATTTTGTTAATCATTATATTTTCTTGATAATTAAGTCATTATTATCTAATAAATAATAAATTATGATACATGTTTTTGTTGTCAAAAAATTGTAACATAAAACCATTAAAAAATAATGTCAGGTAACATTTTATATGAAATATATAATAAATAGTTAGATATTATTTTGTCACTAATGTAATAATTTAATGTGAATTTTAGTTATATTATAGCTCATTTAATTATAAAAATTGTTTTTATCATATTCTATATATAGTTTTTTATTAGTTAAAATATAATTTTAAAAAAATTTGATTATTTTTTATAATCAAATAACATTATTAAATTTTTATTATTTTTTTAGAATATGATTATTACGTCCTCAGCAACTAGGGCTCTCCTAGCCAGTGGAATGCCTGGTGTGACAGACTTAAGACCACCTCCAACAGGCTAGGTGTTGGCGACAAACACCATGAAGGAATAAATTGATATGGGGCCTTAACCAAATTTACTTACACACACACGCATTCATATCCATGGAAAAGTGAAGAGAAATAAAAAAAGTCTATAATATCAAGAGTGTAACCATGCATGTAATAACCTCTAGGAAAATAAATCATAGTTCTATAGTATAAACGAAATAGTAAAGGGTAAAAATATATGCCCAACCAATATTGAATTATAAACCTGAAAATAATGGAAAAAAATATAAAGTTAGCTCAGCTCTTGATTGCCAAGTTCAACCACTGAACACAGTCAATGCACCCAAGTATCACTAAGATCCACCAATGTCACATCTGATTTATCTATCGTCTATGTAACACATGACACATGCAGTAAAATACCATGGAGGGGTGATTATATATATACCCATTATGATGCCTCAAAAACCATAAAAGTGGAAATAGAATGATACAATAGAAATAAGCTCAACCCATAGTCGGTGGGAAACAAAAACCCAACATATATGCTCATAAAGTAACCTAGATGATAGAGAAACAGGGATCTCTATCTCACATCCTATCTAAGTAGAATGAGCCAACCTGAAACTCTGAAGGCCGATCTCTGATATCCAACATCATGTACTTGCTCTCAAGAATCTGTGCAGAGGGTCCCAATATTCACCAATGTGCTCTACTACCGAGGGGTCCAAAATTCCATTGGAGGACCCTCTCCCCACTAGAACTCAAAGATGGGTTAGTACCACATTATATGTAGATAACCTACACCCTATTTTAGTATGGGGGAGTACCAACTCTACCTATGTAAATATTATAGAGGACCTATTCCTTGGGGTGATAGGGGAGTACTAACCCCGGTATCACTCTGAGGATCCTGCCCTGATCACATCCATCATAAATCATAGCTTGGAGAATATTCATTCTTGGAACACCTCAAAAAATATCATATATTTCATAAGTAATGAAACCATCATTTTCTACATGTAAAAATACTCAGGATTGGCTACTTGTGATCAAAAATATGAGTCTTAAAGGAGGATATTTTGAAGGTAGAAGTTACTATGAGAAGTACACAACATGTATGTTGGGTCACGTGGTATGTGACCTTAACTCATCACTTGGGTTATTTATCCCTTGTACATGTATTGGGAATCCATTTTGAACCACATGGAGTGTACTGGTGGTACATCACATGTATCATCCACTTGGGGCCCAGCCATGCTTTTCCATCCTATTCCTCTATACATCATCTTGTGTCCATGTACATGGTCATGTCTAGGTATTGTGGTTATGTAAGGGTACGTAATCATTCCTATGTACTCTAGTCATGACCATGTGCTTGGTCATGTATGTGCATGTGTACTCTTGTATTACACACTGAGCCGCCAATATATGGTCACATGACTTGTGGTACATTCACATGGTGTGCCATATTTATCTTCATCTAAAACTGTAACTACAATATCCAGGGGACTATAAAGTGTGTGTTCTTTATAGTACACATTATAGTTAGGTTTTTCATATAAAACTCAGGTTCATCCGGAATATAATACATCCATATTCACCACCATGAATCCTACCATTCTACCACTTGAAACTAAATGTAAATTCTTTCAGGTATCGATTCCCAACCTCCAGTGGCTAGAAATCAAAATCCTCTCATCCGTGCGGGAGTCTATCGTGTATACCATAGTGATTCCTATAACCCGTCACATCTTCAGAAGACAAATCAATGATGCATCACCTGCATACCACATCTAACCAAGATATGTCCATAAACTAAATATCTATTCTTCATTCACACAATTTTCACAAATTTTTGGGGTTTAAGTGCACTAGATCCCACCCTTGAAATGTCAAACCACAACCCCATGGGCCAACAGTGAATAACATGAAGAACTTTGGGGGGGGGACACAACAATAAATATTATTATCATCATTGGTCAATGTGATCCTGAACAATGATATAAAATTGTAGGATCATGGGTGATAACATTGAATAACAAAGATATCTTATTTAAGAAAATAAAATTATAGAATGGGTGCATGTGAAGGGTGGGTAATAAAAAATAAATCTGAAATATATATTTTTATCAAATAAAAAGGAATAAATTAAAAATAATGAGTCTTACCTCATTTTAGGATTCATTTTTTGTGAAGAGTGTGTTCTCTAATGATGAAGAAGGTCCACTATGTTCACTGATTTCTTCTCAATCAACATCAATATGATCGCCAATCTACATCATCGGTTTTTCCAAATCCAATTAATAACACCCTCCTCTAATCCTCTCAGGGTTATACAAATAACCCTAGTGAAGCATAATAATGATTTATTTATATATTAATAGGCTAGGTTAGGTCATTAAATTAAAATAAAAAAATAATTTATTTATTTTATTAAATGCACCCACCAATGGTCACCTCCCACGGAATCTCTGACACTGACCATACTAAGGTCACACCTAGGGTAGACCCAAATTGTGAAATAAACCATAGTCTTGGATTTACAATCCATGTTACTAAACAATGGGAAAACCCAAAACACTAAAATGATGCACACCCATGCATTTAAGAATATTAATATTTTTAATCTATTAATTCTGAGATCCTAAGACACCCAAACACCATGCTGACTATAAGGAAAAATCTAGATATATACATAGAAATAATAAAAGGACTAAATCCTAAAAATCATTATCATTGTATTCTTTCCTCCTTCATTGATTTTCACCCCAAAAAGTACAAGCTATACAAAAATATAGGGGTACTAATCCTTCTTTTGGCTCCCATGATCTTAGGAGATCTCATTCACGCTCATGCACTTCCAAATCATATAAACCAATGGAATGGTACATCCATGTAGGATCCACCCATTCTGATCATCAATCTCTGATGGGTACTCCGTGAAGGTGGCTCTATCCTTGATGTCCCGATCACCCCATTCAATCATGTGTATAGTTTCATTCATGTATCTCCTCAGCAGTGACACATGGAAGATGTGATGCACTTGTTTCAACTTTGGGGAAAAGGCTGGGTGGTAAGTAACCTCTCCAAATTTTCATAGGATCTTGAATAGCCTGATGAACATCTAAGATAGGTTTCATCCTTGGATAAACCTACACAATCCTCATTGTGGGGAGACTCTCAGGATAAAATTGACTCCCTACTCAAAAATCCAAGGTCCTAAACCATCATTCAGAAAAATATTTCTATATCTTATGAATTGTACTCATATTCGTATGGATAACATTAACCTTATCCACCATCATCTGCACCATCTCTAGCCTAACTAGAGATGAATCTCCACTCTCATTCCATCATAGGGTTGACCTGTTGGGACTCCAATACGGGGCCACAAACGGTTCCATGTCAATAGTAGAGTGAAATTAGTTATACCAATGGAAATTGATTCTCCCAACACTATAAAAATTACAACACACTGGCCCTTAGGATATCCTATCACACCAGGATAGTATGCTCAGTTTTCTAGTCTGTTTAGGGTGAAATTGTAGCCTCATCCTCAACTAGGTCTGGAAGTCCTCCTACAAGCCTCTCCACAACTAGGATGTGAACGGAGCATCACATTTAGGGATGATCATAAAGGGTAACCCAAAAATATGGATAATCTATCACATATAAAACTTCCCGAGACTGTCAACTGATCTCTACTGTTGGATAACAATGAAGTGAACAGACATGGGAAGTCGGTCAACAATCACCTAGATAGCATCATGGCCTCTCACTATCTACAGAATCCACATCACAAAATCTATATATATGTTATCAAATTTCCACTATAGGATCTCAAGAGGCTATTTCAAACCTGATGAAACATATTTCTCGGTCTTTACCTGCTAAAATGTGAGATACCAAGAGATGAAATCAGCAATACTTCACCTCATGCCATCCCACCAAAACTAAAAATAAATTTCCATGAAACCCCTTTCCTGATTGGGATTTATAGCAAAATGGGAGGTGTGGAACCCCCTTATCACCTTGTCAGGAAACACGATAAGAACTATTTTTTATCCCTCAAAAGGGATAATTTCTTACCCTCCTTTAGAAAATCAATCTGGTATATATCTTGAGGATACCTAGTCACATAGATCCTCATTGTTGATGTTTTCCAACTAAACCTCTCTCATAAACATTATAAGAAGATGATTCATCACCAAAAACTGAAGAAAAACCACACCCTTATCCTCTATTAGGGTCATCTATAACGAATATAATTTCTCATAGGCCACCTCCACTGAGCGAGAATTTGACTTATTAGTAATGGAATATACCACCATGTTTCCCTTAATAGGATTACATAATATCTTGAATTCATACTCCATCATGAACTATGACCAGTGCCTTTACATCAGGTTAATATCTCTCTGGGTGAAGATATACCAGATAAAATGGAGGTCTAAGTAAACAAAAAAAGTCTTAGACAAAATATAGTGCCTCTATGTATTCAGAGTGAAGACTACTATGACTAACTATAGGTCATGGGTCATGTTGTTCTTCTTATGGGGTCTCAACTACCTCAACAAATATAAGATCCTATAGATGTATTCCACAAACCTCCTATAGTACCCCACCAACATAAGAAAATTATTCATGTTTAACACGTTCTTGGGTGTCTCCCAATAAAGCATCATATAAAAATTCATCGGTTCCATAGTTGAACCATGCTTAGAGATGAAATTCCCCAAAAATTAAACATCATGGATCTAAAAATGGTACTTTGAGAGCTTACCATAAAGCTAGTTCTCTTAGAGTAAATTTAGGATCATCCTCGGTTTTATTGTACGATCATCCTCTCACACATAGGAAATGCATACGCCATCCTTGAATAAAACTACAAATTGATACAAGTATGGAAGAAATATATGGTTCATAAAAACCATAAAATTCATGTGAGAATTTTTCACTCTGAAATGCATCACTAAGAACTCATAGTGTCTACAGAAGCATCATAATTTCATCTTCATAATTTCACCCCGGTAAACCCTCAACTGATGGTAGTTGAACCTGAGATCAATCTTAAATAAACAACTCACACCTCTCAACTTGTCAAATAGGTCATAAATATTCAGAAATAGGTACTTTTTCCTTATCATTACATGATTCAGGCAATGTTAATCAACAAATAACTTCAATATCCCATCTTCCTTTTTCACGAACAAGACTCGAACTGCTCAGGGGGGGAAAACTTGGTCCGATTAAATCCTTCCATCAAATTGCATCCAACAGCACCCTTAAATCCAAGAGCACAGTATGAGCCATCTGATCTACCACAAAAGATATAGGTGTGGTCATAGAGTATAATTAAATGCATAAATCCACCTCCCTCTATGGAGGTAGTCCTAGGATGTCCTCGAGGATGATGTTCATGTAACAACCCAGGTACTTATAAAACAATTTTGTTTCATTCTCTAATTATATAGTCAAATTATTTAAAAATTTATAATTAAATAAGTGGTATTTATATAAATTAATGAATTTATACTGATTGAATAGTAACTTGACCTTAGGAATAGTAACATGATAATTTGGAATAGTAATCTGGACAATAGAATACTAACCTCACCTATGAGAGTGTAAATAAAATTTATTTATATTATAAGGGTAATCATAATATATTTATATCATGGAATAAGTAAATAAATGTTTTCGAAATGATAAATTAAGTGTTGGTATTTTGTTAAGTCATAAATATTTAATTACAATTTTATAATAACTATAATTTTTTAAAAGAAAATTTATTTTCAAAAAATAAACTAAAAATTGATATTTTATTTTCTTATAATTATAATATAATTTTATGAGACCTTGTTTAATTATTCGAGGTGTTATAAAATCAATTATATTTTTAAAATTGGTATTTTTAGAATAAATTATGATTTTAATAAAAATTAAAACTATTTTGGAAAAATGTAGTTCGTTTTTTAATTATACACATAGAAAAATGGTTGGGGTGAATTTTTGGTCTTTTTAGAAATACTTGAAATGTTGGTGAATAGTAAAATTTGGTAATTTATAGTGTATGTACATTAATAAATAAATACACAATTCTCTGAGTCATTAATAATTTAAGAACAATAATCTCTAAATTAACTTAAATATTTTAATATATTTGATGATAATTCTCAAACTATTCATAGTCTTGAGCCAAATTAATAAACTAATGAATATAATAATGAGAAAACACCCCTCTCCTCCATTATAAATATCACCCCACACCACCTCTTCACCTCACACTTCAAAGCCTTTTATCATTCTTAATTTATTTCCAAATCCATTCCCAGGTCTCTTCCCCACTTTCGAGACCTTCTGGTCTTACCAAAAGGCCAAAAGCAACAACCTTAAAGAGGTTCTCAAGAAGGAGAATTCAAGAGGTAAAAATTATCTTTCATTTTTTGTTATTTTCTTTTCAATTCTTTTAGTTTTCTTATACTATCTTCACTGACCATTATAAAATAGGCTTTAAAACTCTAGTATCTTATATATAGTTTATTTTTATCATGTTTATGGAAAAATTCATCATCATACTTCTTCTTCTCTCCATTTTATTCTAAAAATAAAAACATCACCTGTGATGTGTCGATTTAGCAATATCATGGACGATTTGTTTTAAATTTACATTAAAACCTTCAAAGATGGTCATAAAACTATCAATATGGTTAAACAATATTTTATTATACATCTTATATTTTATATTATGTTCTACAACTTGTGTTTATACATAATATTAATGAATAAAACAAAAGTAGTTTGTAATAATCAAAATTCACCAAAATAAACAAACGTTCATCACTAATATTTCATATAAAGATTAATACTCATACCATATAACCAAGATGATATATAAGACCATTTAATATTATTTAATTTCATTAATAACATGTACTTTCAATTCTGTATTGTTTCTCCTTCCGACAAGAAAATCCATAATAAACCAACCATGGAAACCATGAAATAAATACACCTAAAACAATGAAAATAACAAAATATTATTAATAAATTGGTTGAAAGATGTTATGAGAATACCATATATGTAATTATAATTTTGAATATAGTTCATTAATATATTAATAAAACTCATTAAATCGTTATAAAAGTGGTTTGAACGTGTTTTAAGTTAGACAAACTCGAGGTATGAGAATTTTTAACCAACTTTCCATTCCTTCGGTTTATGTTATATGCCATTGATTATGTGGTAATAAGACTATTAATATAATTAAATTTGTTTATATTATGTTTTATTATGTTTATTTATATTATATACACATATTCCATTTTTTATCAACTCTTACTTCAAATATCTGATATTTGTAAGGGAATTTTCCTTAAAAATACTCTTTTAATTAGCTTTTTTAAGGAATGATTTATATGATGTAAGTATTATTATTTTAATATTAAGTTATAGTTCTTGGAAAAATTTTATTATGAAGGGTGGAACCTATATATCTCTTAAATTAATTGGGTATGTTTATATTGGAGGTCAGCCGTATTTTTACTCCAAGTGTAACTGTGATGGTTACACCATAAGGTAGCCATGAGGGTTCCATTGTAAGGTAACCAAGAGTGTTATATTATAAGGTATCCGTGAGGGTTACAAATCATATAGTATCTGTGAGGGTTATAATATTAATTATTCAATTCCCTGAGTTACCTTTATACCATTATTTATGTTTTCTATGTTTTATGGAAATCTCATTTTTTACAAAGTAACTATATGATACATATAGGGTGAGAAGTACGTCTTTGTGAAAGTGAGTTAATATGTTTATAAGTATTAATTTACTAATAGTTTCTCTCCTTATTTTTATATCCCTTACTGATATTTTTGTTCTCATCCCAGTTTTTTTAAAAAATTATTAGGGTTTAAGGATGGATAATAGAAAGGGAGAAGACAAGATGAATGTTTTGAAGACTTTTTATGAATATATTTCATGTTTATTTAATTAAAAACTTTTGTACTATGAAAAAATGGATATTGTTTTAGTATTATACACTTTTTATTCTCATGGGTTGAAATTTATGATTTATTTCCAAACTTTCTAAAAATATAAATGGAAAAGATCTTTGGTAATGTAAAATAGTGAATTCTAAAGGAATTTACTAGATTATGTAATGTTTAAGGTCATATCCTTATAGTTCATATTGAAGCAAGAATTAGATAAATTTAGGGGTTAGGATGACAATAATAGAATATGATAAATTATTTTTAAGTAATTTTTATGTTGAAATGATATATAATTTTTAGATTACCATGTTGATTCAAAGATATGTTTTCCCAGAATGGTTTTCCGAAGAATAATCGGGGAAGATGACATAGGAAGGCACCAAGAGGATGATATCTTTCTGAATCTACACCCTAGAAGGTGGGGATTGGAAAAAAATAGTTTTTTATAGTAATGTATAATTTTACACAAGCTATAAATGGTGGATAAATTCCTTCTAGAGAGAAACCATAGCTACCACAAAAATAACATGAGGATAGTGGAACATTTTATGAGGTAACACCCCCATGATTTCAGTGGATCTTATGACCCAATGGAGGCAGAAGGATGGATAAATATATTCAATGTCATGGAGTGTTTAGATAATCAAAATTTTAGTCTTCTCATTTATCATTTTTAAGGTGAATCTAACCAGTGGTAGTCAATGGTCAATAATATCAGGGATAATGATGATATTTATGCCTTATAATGGGATGAATTTAAAAATATATTCCTAAGGTGGTTCAACATCGGATGGAAAAGAATATAATTGAATTGAAATAAAATGAGGAGAATATAGTAGATGTTTGTGAAGAAACTTTCACCTGATTGGCAAGGTACACTCCGAATCTTATTTAAGATCTTAATAGTAAACTCAATCATTTTTATTCAGGATTGAAGCCAAGATATCAAAGGGAATTGGATCCCCTTGAATTCAAAAGTTATGAGTAAATTTTTTGATGTATTAAGATGGTAGAAATATAGTTTACTAATGATCATGTCTACATTGACAAAGATAATAGGAAGAGGTCCAGATGGAATGTGATGGGTAGGAATCAATTAAAGAAATCTGATGGTAAGAAATTCCAGTTTCCAGTTTGTGAAAATTGTGGTAAAAATAACCCTATGGAATGCCTTAACAAATATGGGATGTTTTTTCTATGAGTAAAGTTTGGAAATATAGCTTGATATTTTAATGAAAATGATATTAATTTTAATTCTGATAATAAAACTATAAAGTGTTTTAAATGTAGTGATATGGGTCATTATTCAAATACCTTCCCAAAGAAAGATCTGAATGACCAAAATCCAATAAATTATAAGATGAAAGGTGTTGTGAGATTTTTTGAGACTATGTTAGAAGATTTTGGGAAATATAATGAAGAGGTATTGGGTACTTTTTTGTTTACTCAAATTTTTATAATGTATTGTTTGATATGGGGTCCACATATTCCTATTTTTATGTAAACATTTCTCGTAAATTGGAAATTTCACCTCAAGAAATGAGATCAAAACTAATAGATAAACCACCAGGGGAAATATTATAGGAAAAAATAATTATAATAATCTTTAGGTGATTTTCTGTGGAAATACATTACCTTCAAACCTTGTTGTTTTTTCCTTGGTATAGTTATATATTTTTCTAGGCATGTATTGGATTTCTGTTTATCACGCTAGGAATGATTCTAGAGCTAAAGAAGTTTTTTCTCAGAAATAGTTTTATTTTTCATACAATAATAAACCCATACAATTGATAACATGTCTGGAAGCTTAGAAACTATTAAAACATGGAAATGAAATTTATCTCTCTCGTAATGTTGAAAAAAGTGAACCATTTAGATTAATGATGTTCCAATGATAAATGAATATTCTTATGTTTTTCATGATGCGTTTCTTAGTGTTATACCTGATCGAAAATTTGAATTTACTATTGACTTGGTTCTTGATGATAAGTTAATTTCAAAACCCTCTTATCAAATGGCTCAATCGAAATTACTTAAATTAAAAAATTAGTTACAGGAGTTTCTTGAAAAAGGCTTCATCTATCCTAGCACTTCACTATATGGTCTCCTATTTTTTTTGTTAAAAAGAAATATTGTTCCATGATACTTTTCATTGATTATATATCTTTTAATAAAAATATCATTAAGAATAAGTATCCATTAGCTCATATCAATGACTTATTTTGTCATCTTTAGGGAGCTTAGTATTTTTCCAAGATTAACATGAGATCTGGGTACCATCAGCTTAAGTTGAAGGATAATAAAATCTTAAAAACTACTTTTCACACTAGATATGGAAATTATGAGTTTGTTTTTATTCCCTTGGTTGGAAAAATTCAACTACTATATTCATGGATATTATGAATAGAATATTTCATGAATATTTAGAGAAGTGTTTAGTTATTTTTATTGATGATATTTTGGTCTTTTCAAAAAGTTATGAGGATCATGAAAACATTTAAGTATTTTCTTGCAAACTCTCAAAGAAATAAGTTATATGTAAAATTTATAAAATTTGATTTTTGGATGCAAAAAATTTCTTTTATTGAGAACATTGTAAAAAAGGATGGAATAACAATTGATCCTACCAAAACAAATGTGGTTCATGAATTATCAATACCTACAAATGTTACAAATATTCATAGTTTTTTTGGATTATAAAGTTATTACTAATGGTTTATTAAAAACAATTCATGGTTATCTAGCTTACTAAATAAGTAAACAAAAAGGGGTTAAATTTATTTGGATAGAAGAATGTGATGTTTGTTTTTAGGAATTGAAAAAGAGATTGGTGAACGCTCTAGTTTTGTGCATGCCTTCCAAAAATGTTGATTTCTTCATCTTCAGTGATGCATCATTGAATATACATGGTTGTGTTTTGGTGCTGAATGATCAGGTAATTGATTATTCTTTAAGACAACTAAAACCTCATGAGTTAAATTATCTCACAAATTATTTGTAGTTATCACCTATGTCTTTCTATTTGAAAATTTAGAGACATCATTTATACAGATCCAAAATGTGAAATATATACTAACTATACATGTCTGAAGTATATATTCACTCAGAAGGAATTAAACATGGCTTAGAGAAGATGGATTGAACTGGTAAATGATTATGATTGCATGATCACTTAACATCCTGCAAAAGAAAAAAAGGTGATGTAAGCCTTGAGTCAAAAAAATAATTCTACATTAACCACGGTATGTTTGCGACATGACCCCTTGATTAATGATTTGATGAATTTTGGATCAGAATTTATTGGTGAAGGAAATTACTCTATTTTGTTTTAGGTGTCAGGGTAGTCATCTCTATCAGAGATAATTAAGAAAGCACATAAGGAATACCATGAGTTACAGAAAAAGTAATATTTGGTTAAAATGGGTTGGTTTCTAGAATTTAATGTTGATAATGTATTTGTTTTGATATTTGGAAAGAGATTATGTGGCCTTGTGATTTCCCGTTGAAGAAATAATTGTTGTGTGAAGATCATATTTCTCTATTTTCAGCTCATCATATCATTGTTAATTTGTAAATTTACCATTGAGAGTATTACTGGTGGGATGGAATGAAAATGGATATTTCAAATTTATCATAAAATGTTTGACATGTCAATAGGTTAAAGTAGAGAAATTACTACCATAGGGGATGATTAAGCCTTTTCCAGTGCCAGAGTGGAAATGGGAAGATTTATCTATGGAATTTTTGGTGAGTCTAAAAAAATACATATCAAGGTAAAAAATGATTTGGGTTATTGTTGATCAACTAAATAAATATGCACATTTCATTCCTATTCATGATACTATGTCTTTAGATTAGAATTCTCAACTTTACCTCAAAGATATTTTCATGTTACATGGAGTTCCACATTCCATTACATCTAAACATGATCTCAGGTTCACTTCTAACTTTTGGAAAGGCCTTCAGATGTCATTGAAAAATGAATTAAATTTTAGCACAACCCTTCATCATTAATCTTATGGATAGATTGAAAGAACAATTCAAACATTGGAGGATATCCTCAAGCTTGTTCAATGGACTACTCGAGAAGTTTAGATCAATAACTCTCTTTAATTGAGTTTTCTTATAATAACAGTTTTCATTCTTGTATATAGATGGAACATTTTGCGGAATTATATGGGAAACAGTGTTGAACTCTAGAATTTTGGGATGAATTCAGGGAAAAGAAGTCGATGGGACAAAAATTATTAGGGGAAGTGGCAGATAAAGTGAAGTTGATCCTACTATACAGGAGGATAACTTAGAGCAGGCAGAAAATTTTTGCAGATAATAGGAGGAAAGACTTTACATTCAAGGTAGGTGATCATGTTTTTCTTAGAATCTCACCATGGAAAATTGTTGTGGTTTTTGGTAAGAAAATCTAAGTCCATGGTTCCTTATGCCTTATGAAATCCTAGAGAAAGTTAGAACATATTCCTATCAAGTATCTTTTACTTTGAGTTTTTCTTAGGTACATAATGTTTTTCATGTTTCTATGTTGAGAAAGTATGTGCCAGATTCATCTCATGTTTTTATCCTATAAGTAGTTCATCTGGAAGAGATACTTTATTATAAAGAGAAACCTATTCAGATTCTTGAATGTATTGAGAAAGTATTACGGGATAAGGTAATTCACCAGGTCATAGTTTTATCGATAAAATGCGTGGTTGAAGAAGCCACATGGGAATATGAAAATGTTATGAGGGAAAGTTACCCTCACTTGTTTAATAAGTAAATAAAATTATGAGGAAACAATTTCCAGAAGGTGGGGAGAATGTAACAACCAAGGTAATTATAAAATAATTTATTTTCCTACTAGAATTAAATAGTCAAATTATTTATAAATGTATAACGAAATAAGTGGTATTTATAGACATTAATGAATTTATACTGATGGAATAGTAACTTGACCTTATGAATAGTAACATGACCATTAGGAATAGTAATCTGGCCAATAGAATAGTAACATCACCTATGAGAGTATAAATAAAATTTATGTATACTATAAGTGTAATCATGAAACATTTATATCATGTAATAAGTAAATAAATGTTTTGGAAATGATAAATTGAGTGTTGGTATTTTTGTAAGTCATAAATATTTGAATACAAATTTATAAATAATTTAATGATTTAAGATAAAATTTCTATTCATAAAATATACCCATAAATTAATTTTTTTTTGTCTTATGATTATAGTATAATTTTATGAGACCTTGATTAATTTTTCAAGGTGTTATAAAATCTTTTATAGTTTTAAAATCCGCATTTTTTGAATAAATTATGATTTTAATAAAAAATTAATTTTCTCACATTTATGAAATTATTTTCAAAAAATGAAGTTCATATTTTAATTCTACACATTGAAAAATTGTTGGGGTGAATTTTTTGTATTTTTCTATAATACTTGAATTTTTGTGAATAGAAAAATACGGTAATTTACTGTATGTCTACATTATAAGATAAATACATTATTCCTTGACCAATGAATGATGTAAGAACCCTAATATGGAACTTACCTTCATTGTTTCAATATATTTTATTATAATGATCAAACTATTAATATTATTGAGCCAAATTAATAAACTAACAAAAATAATAATGAGAAAACACCCCTCTCCTCCACATTAAATACCACCCTCACCACCTCCTCACCTCATACCTCAAAGCCGTTTAGATTTCTTAATTTATACCCCAATACCTTACCAAGCCTCTTACCAAAGTTTAGGACCTGATGGTCTCACCAAAAGGCTAAAACCAAGGTCCTTTAGGAGGTTCTCAAGGAGGAAAATTCAAGAGGTAAAAATCCTCTTTCATTTTGTTTTATTTTATTTTTAATCCTTTTTATTATCTTATGATATTGTAACATCCACTTATCAAAAAGGAATGAAAAGTATATTATCATATATATACTATAATTTTATCATGTTTATGAAAAAATTAATGATCATACTTTTTCACTTGTCCCTTTTATTCTGAAAATAAAAACATCGTCTTTGATGTGTAGATTTGCTGACGTCGTGGATGATGTGTTTTCAATTTCCATTATCACCTTCAAGGCTGGTCATAAAACCATTAATATGGTTAAATAATATTTTATTATACATATTATATGTTATAATATGTTCTATAACCAATTTTTATACATAATATTAATTAATTAAAAAAAGTGGTTTGTAATGATCAAAATTCACCAAAATAAACTATTGTTCATAACTAATGCTTTATCTAATGATTCATACTCTTAAAATATAACCAAAATTATATATAAGAACATTTAATATTATCTCAGTTCATTAATATCTTTTAATTTAAATTATGTAGTTTTTCCCACTTCGGACAAGAAAATCCATAATAAACCACCCATGGAAACCATAAAATAAATGCACCCAAAATAATGAAAATAACAAACTATTGTTAACAAATGGATTGAAATATGCTATGAGAATATAATATAACTAGTTTTATATATTAATATGGTTTTTAATATATTAATAACACTCATTAAACCATTATACATTAGGATTTAGCATGCTTTATGTAAGACGGACCCGATGTAAGAGAGTTTTTAACCCACTTTCCATTCTTTGGGATAACCTTCTACATCATTTATTATGTGGTAATAAGATTTTTTGTATAATTAATTTTCCTTATATTATTTTTTATTATGTGTATTTATAGTTTATACACACATTCCATTCTTTTTATCAACTCTCATTCCTTATATATGTTATTTTTAAGGGACTTTTCTTTAAAAAATATTTTTTAAATTCCTTTCTTTTTTTAAGAAAGGAGTGATTTATATGATGTTAGGATTATTCATTAAAGATTATGTTCTGGTTCTTGGGAATTTTTTATGATTAATATTAGTACCTATATAACCCTTCAATTCATTGGGTATATTTATGTTGGAGTTTGATTGTATGGTTACTCCAAGTGTAACTGTGATGGTTACACCATAAGGTATCCATGAGGGTTAATTGTAAGGTAATCATGATGATTACATTGTAAGATAACCATGAGGTTTAGAAATCATATGGTAGTCGTGAGGGTTACAATCTTAAGTATTTAATTCCCCAGGTTACCTTTATGGTATTATTTATGTTTTCTATGTTTTATTTCAATCTCATGTTTTCACAAAATAACAATATAATACTTATTGGGTGAGAAGCATAGATTTGTGAAAATGATTTCTTATGTTTATATATATTCATTTATTAATGGTTTTATCCTTTTTTTATATCTCTTACTGAGCTTTTTGTTCTTATCCCGTATTTTTGAAAACATTCACAAGGTTTAAGTATGGGTAATAGAAAAGGAATCCCCAAGAATAATGTTGTGAATACTTTTCATGAATTGATTTCATTTTTTTATTAAAAAAATGTATTAATAAAAAATGGTTATTGTTTTAATATTATCCACTTTTTATGTGTATGGGTTGATATGTATTATTTATGTCCTAACTTTCTAAAACTCTAAACCAAAAATATCTTTAGGAAAGTAATGAAGTGAATTATAAAATAATTTAATAAATTATGTAATGTTTTAGGTCAGGTCCTTATATTTAATATGGTCTTGTACTACTGAAGGAACTAATATCACTGATGATCCCAAAAAATTGAGGGATAAACTCACTAACTAATGGGTGATGGGTTGCATCTTTCATCTCACAAGACCCACCTGCTCAGTCATGAGATCTCTCTAGCCCACAAAGAATATTCTCATCCCATCTATCTAAAGGTATATAACTCATCTATGATGAAATTAAATATGGGCTCAAACTATAGAAAATTAATACATACCAAATATTATGTCATAATGTTTCATCGTGATGACCAAGAATTCACATAATAAATTCTCCCCTGTGAGGTCCAGCTCGCACTACCAGTAGATATAAGACTGGCTAAAAAATGATTTTCTATTATTTCAAACACTTTTAAGAAAAATTGAGAAACCATGCATTCAACCACAAAGGTAAATAATATAACTATTAAAGAACAAATTAAGTCTACCAGAATTAATCTCCATAAAAAATTTCTAAGTGATAGTGGATACCTGAGTGTTTGGTTCATCCATTATGAGGTCTTCAAACTCAAAGTTAATCTTGTCACAGGACTGAATGTACTCCTCAAGGATAATAATCCCATTTTTGAATCTCCCAACAAGAATCAAGTCTGTATTTTTGGTCCAGGTATATTGATCCTCCTTTAGATTCACCCTCAGTGACCTACCTATCATTTTAATAGCTTCCTCTTCAGTAGCATTGATAAGTAGAACCTGTTCTGCAACTTCTTCATCCAAACTCAAATGAAATTCCAAGGATTGATCACATACATCACCTGAATTCTATTGACTGGCAACCTTGATGCCTATCCATTTAGAATTCAACTTCTATATTGATCGTGTCTATATTAGAGGTATAAGAAATGAGTAATTATTCCTATCTTTCTGAATACCCTTCCAACTCTTGGTTCTCCTTGGGGAATCATTTTCACTAGACTCATTCATTAAGACACATTCTAGAACCTTGGCCTGTAACGAGTTGTGTTGTTCAAAATTCAGTCCTTCCTCAACCAGCCCTTCAAATCTATTTCACAGCTAAACCGAAGAGCTGATAAATGAGTTATAACCCCCTGCATTTCCAACTATGGTCTGACTAACCACATCCTGGGTAGTCCCCTGCACTCCCTATTGGAACCTCAATCCATATCCACTAGGATAAGTCTCAATTTAAATCTCCATCTCTCACACAAGGGATAAGACAATGAAGGAATGACTCACTCATGTGTCAATGGGTACTAGTGCAATAGTAGAAAAGTCATAAATGATACATGAAATCATCTCATGTGAAACCTGGTCATAGCCCTCCATAGCATGAAATTTCCTATAGACCTAACTGCTATCTCCCTAAGCCTGGCATGGTCCCCCTTTTTAGTGGTGGTGGAATTAACTCATAGTTTTTTCGTCCAATAGTAGCTCCTCCCTTCAGAGCTCCATCCACTCCTCTTCCATCACTTCCTCCACGGGGGTCTCCCTAACCATGCCTAGGAGATCCCTGATAATAGTGTTTCCTCTATTTTTTTTGTTATATACACCATATTCCAATACTTCATAGCATGAAGGTTTTAGAAACCATGTTCCCTGTGATCCCTCTTATTACAATAATAACATCACCCCTCACGCGGATGGGTAAATCATCTACTTGATCAATAAGATGTTGCCATGTGTTGGAGTCTGAGAAAGAGTATTCCTCCTCTACTGAGACCTCAACATCTGATTCTACTAGATTCTATAGATGTCTTAGCCACCTGATGTCCACCACAGATCCAACTATCTGACATCCTTTTCTAGGAAGATCTCATTCACAAGATCCAAATCTATCACCCCATGAAAGGTCAGAAGGAACAAGAAGACTACGCTGTAATGAATGTATCTCTAAAGACCCTACCCAAACTTCCATGAATGGAAGAAACCATCCCAAAAAATATTCTTGGAGTAATTTTTGAGGTTAATAAACTTATAAGAATGCTCCAAAACTATCCATTCACCCTATTTTATCTCAATAATCTCTATGATCTACATGAATCATATGAGTGAGGGTTAATACTCATCATGAAATAGCTTCTGGAAGTCTGACCCTGACAGTGTCATCTCATCATGGTTTTGTCTCAACATACTCCACAAGCACTCTACTTCCCCCATGAATAAGGATGGATTCAAGATACACTATATAATCCATCAGTTTCCAAACAATCCCAAAGACTTTGACCAACAACTCAAGTTAATCCTCCACTGCCTGCAGGTTTGGATCACCATGGAACCCCAGAAATCTATGGTGTGGGAACTCACATAGCATGTTAATGTTGTGCCCATCATCATACTTCCCTAAATGGACTATACTCTACTCAAAAAGAGGGGTAATTGATCCCTACCCTCTTGGAGGAAACACATCATGAGAAGGCCCCTAAACTGAGGCCTCATCACTCAATGAATCATCATCATGATCCTGTATTAGTAACCTAGCTGGTTGTATTCCTAGAGACATCTAGAAAGTGATCACGATGTACCATGGTTAAATGAGCATATTTATAGAGATCTAACTGAATAAGAATATTAAAAGGACTCAATCCTATATGATGCATGTACCAGTGGTTCCCTACTACCGAATTCATGGTATTCTGAGTTGACAAGCAGGTAGTTAGAGTCCTAGTGAATGGGTACATTATCCCTCACACCAATATTGGATTCCCTAGCCCAAAACCCACACCCAAAACACTTAGACATAGTTTACCTATGTTTACAAACCAATCCTCACCATGGGTATCACTCCAACACCGACATGGGGATTAACTCCATTGATACCACTCTGTCATGACCTAACTCACTAGGGCTCACCCAACCAACGACAAGCAGAGTGTGACAAACCCAATACGACCCTAAATATATAGGGTTTGGTTATATGAATCAAGAAGTAATAAAATAAATGGGATACTTGAACCTAATGTACCTACACACACACACACACATCCACCTCCATGAAAAAGTGAAGAGGAATAATAAAAGGTTATAACATCTTGAGTGAAACCATGAATGCAATAACCTCAAGGAAAAACATTAGAGTATGATAGTATAAACCAAATAATAAAGGGGGAAACTACATTCCCAACAAGAAATTATGTACCAACCTAAAAATAAATAAATATAAATAAATAAATCTTGGATCCTAATCTCTAATTCTGACCATAAAACATGGTAAATGAACCCATGTATCACTAATCTTCATTAATTTCGCCTCTGATATGTCTATCGTATGTATAATTCATGAAATATGTTGGAAATTCCCATGAAGGTATGAGTATATATATACCTAGTAGGATGTCCCAAAATTTTTAAAGGGCACAATAGAAAGATGCAATAGAAACTAGGTCAACCCATAACACGAGTGAAATTAAAACTCAACATATATACTCATAATGAAACCCAAACAAGTGGGAAAGGGGATCTTCATCTCACATCCTAGCTAAGTATAATTATTCTACCTATGTCTCTAAAGTTCCATCTCTAATTCCCAGCATCACACACATCTTAACAAGAATCTGTGTGGAGGGGCTTTCTCCTCACCACATTACTCCACAACCGAGGGATCCATAACTCTAATAGAGGACTGTCTCCCTACCGGAGCATGAATACAGGGGAGTATCAATCCATAGATAGAGGACACACACTGTATTTTAGTACGAGGTTATAAATCCACCTATGTAAAGAGTATGGAGGACCCATATCTTGGTGCGACAGGGGAGTACTCACCCCGACATCACTATGATGATCCTACCTTGGTCACTGCCATTGTCAAGCGTCACTTAAAGAAGAGTTATTCTTGGAAAACCTCATATCATATCTCGAATTCCAAAATCAAGGATACCATCACATTATATGTGGAATAATACTTATGATAGGCTACTTTTAGGCCAAAATCCAAGTCTTTGAGGAGGATATATTAAAGGTAGAAGTTACTAGGAGAAGTACATCACATGTACGTGGGGTCACACGGTATGTGACCTCACTTAGTTTTCTTGGCATGTTCTCCATTGGACATGGCTTGGGAATCCATATTGTACCACACAACATATTCATTTGGTACACGGTGTGTCTCATTCACCCGAGGCCTGCCCATACTCTTTTGTCTCGTTCACATATACATTGGCGTGTGCTTGTGTACATGGTTATATCTGGGTATTCTGGATGATTCAAAGTACACAGTTGTGTCTGTGTATACTTTTTGTTCGCATGTGTATGTCTGTGTCTATGCTCATATACTCCCATTATACATCTCGAGCTTTCATCATAGGGTCACATGATGTGTGGTGGGTCTACACTGCATGTGATATTTATCTCCACTTAAAATCTTAGCCACCGTAACCAGTAGACTATATGGAATATTTTCTTCACAGTACACACAATGTAGTTGGGTTTTTCCCAAAAAAATAATTTTCTTCATGAAGATCCCATATCCACATTTTTCACTTGGAATACCACCATTTTAGAACCAAAAAATAAAGTAAAATTCCACTGGCCATCATTTCCTAGATTCTAGTGGCTGAAAATTAGAATTTGTTCACCCATACACGAGTCTGTCACACATCACATAGTGCCTTCTTTCACTAGTCACCAATCCAGATACCAAATAAACGAGTCATCACTCACATCCCAAATATAACCTCAATCCATCTTCAAACCGTCGATCCATTCATCCTTCATGCAATTTTCATGAATTTGGGGGCTTAATCGTACTTGAACCTACCCCAAAAATGTCGAACCATGACCCCATCGGCCAATGGTGAAGAATGTGAAGAATGGCGGGGGAAAGGTAAAATAACAAAGGTGATTATTTTTTATAGTTGATTTGATACCTGTTAAAGATAGAAATGTTTGGGATCATGGGTGATAACACCACATAACAAAGATAACTAATTTAAATAAATCAAATTATACAATGGTCTCAAGCGAAGGGTGGGTAATCTCAAATCAAGGTAAACTGAAAACAAATCCATGATTATCAAATAAAAAAGGTGGAAACATAAATAATTATCCCAACAATGATTTAGGATCAATCATTGGTGAATATTTTGTATTCTAGTGATGAATATGGTTTACTGCATTCGTTGCATGCCCCTCGATCCACCTTGATCCATTTTCTAATCCATGTCCTTCGGTTTTCCAAAACCAAAAAAGAATGACCCCCTCTAATCATCCTAGGGTTATGAATATAATACTAAAGAAATATCCTAATAATGAATTTCGAAAGGATTATTCTAGGTTGGTTAATTTAATTAAAATAAATACATTATTTATTTATTTTATTAAATGCTCTCGCCAACAGTCACCTCCCACGGAACATCCGACAAAGACAAACCATAAGTTATGCCTACGGTAAACCCCACATTACAAAATAAATAGTGGTCTTGATATTCCCATATAAGGTCCCAGACAATGTGAAAACCAAAAACACTAAAATGATGTGTGTGGATGCATTGAGAAATAATAATGTTTTATTATATAAATTCTAGTGTCCCAAGACACAAAAACACCACATTGAATCTGAGGATAAATCCAAATATATACATAGAAATATCCTATGGAATAAATCCATGAAATCGGAGCCATTACAATGATTCCAATTTTGTATAGTGTCTTATTGTCACAAAATAATTTTAAATTTATGATAATATAGTTTTCAGAAGAAAAGTAAAATAGCCATTGATATATAATTTTGATCATAGGGTATACAATATTTTACATCAAAAATATTTTCATGATTATGTATTTAAAACCTAAATTCCACTTAATTATATGAATAATTTCATAAAATTTAAATTTTTTACATCTATAAATAATTAATTCTGATACATATAATAATTTCTAGATGATTAAAAAACAAATTAAATCACTCATAACAATAGAAATAGTTTTATTTTAAATAAACTATTTTTCCTTGTGTTATATAATTTTATTTAAATATTAAATTTCAAAATTTTATAATTTTAATTTGATAAAATTGAATTTAATTTTAAAATTGTGAAATCAAAATTAGCTAATAGTGATTTTTTATAATTTATTAAGATAGTAAATTTTTTTGGTAAAAATTAAATACGATATAAACATATGATAAGTTTTATGGCATCATAATGACATAAATGTGATGTAATAAATACTATAAATCCTTTTCTATCCAAAAAATGATTTATAATTTAAAATAATTTATTTAAATATATTGAAATTAATTTTCCAAACCTATAAAGGACCTTCCAAAACCTAAAGGATTTTTTAGGATTTTTAAATTTTTTTTTAAACATTACCCACTTCCACATTATGAATGGTTTTATTTAAATTAGTTTTCTTATTAAGATATTAAAATATTAAAAACCACTCCTCATTTCAAGAAAATATTGGCTAAAATAATGGGGAGGATCATGGTTTTGAAATATTTATAAACTTGATGTTTGAGGTCTATTTTTGTAAATTGATACACAATTCCTCCTCTTTTGCTAAAATTACCCACCCATTCTCCAATTAAACTTCACTAAAATGACTTTAAGCATGATTTTTGACTAATTTTTTCTTTAAATAATTTCTCCAATGAGCTTATAGGGTCTTAATGTGATCCTACCATGCTTTAAGAAGCTACCAAGAAATGAAAGCGTTCTCACTCCTCTTTCATTTTCAAATGCAATCCTTTTATTTTGATATCATTTAAATTATTATTTTTATACAATAATGACTATAATTCCATTTTATTTTCATACATTTGATATATTTTTAGTGAGATATTTATTATTTTATCACATTATATCATTTTCTTTAGTTTCTATTATACCAAAGTAAGGGTACTTAATTTCTTCTTTCCAAATCATTTTCATGTCAAATGTTTTTATGCCTAATTTATATAAATTATTTGTTATATTATTAATGATATACATAATTACCGCTCATTAAAATACCTTCATAATAAATTATAATAATCAATAATTTTCGTATTTGTGAAATGTCCTATTATTTTGGTAAAGTAAAATAGGTGTGATTTCTATGAATTGAAATTCCAATTTAGATACAAACAAGTGGATGTGACTCTAGCATAGATGCGCCTAGGGATAAAAGCTCTGAAGAAGGTTTTTAATTTTTAACTCAATATTCATTCAATGCACAACAAGTGGGTCTTTCTAGAATTTTGTCTTGACACTCATGGGTTATATGCTTCAGATAATTCAAAAACTCTTTAAAAACAATAATGAAGTAAATTTTTCAATTGATATCCCTAAACTGTGAAATTATTCTTCACTAATAAATTTTTGTCATTATTTTAGTAAGTTCACTTTCCATTACATTGATAATATCCTATTTTTTACATTAATTAATGGATGTTCACCTAGATGCCCATATCATTTATATTATTTTTTTATATACAATAATGACTTTAATTCCATATTATTTTCATACATTTGATATATTTTTAGTGATATATTTCTTATTTTATCACATTATAGCATTTTCCTAAGTTTTTATTATACCAAAGTAAGGGTTCTTAATTTCATCTTTCCATGTAGTTTTCATGTCAAATGTTTTTATTCCTCATTTCTATAAATTCCTTGTTATATTATTAATTATATATCATAATTCCCTCTCATTAAACTACCTTCATAATCAATTATAATTATCAATCATTCTCATAGCTGTGAAATATCCTATTATTTTTTGTAAAGTAAAAAAGGTGTGATTTCCTTGAAATGAAATCCCAATTTGGATACAAACAAGTGGATGTGACTCTAGCACAGATGCACCTAGGTATAATAGCTCTGAAGAAGGTTATTAATTTTTGACTAAATCTTCATTCAATTCACAACAAGTGGGTATTTCTAGAAACTTGGATTGACACTCTTGGGTAATATGCTTTAGATAATTCAAAAACTCTTTAAAAAATTAATTAAGTAACATTTCCAATTGATATCCCTACACTATGAAATTAATCTTCACAAACAAATTTTTATCATTATTTTAGTAAGGGAACCTTCCATTACATTGATAATATTCTATTTTTTTATGTTTATTGAGGGGTGTTCACCTAGATGCCCATGCATTTATTGACGTTAGAATTATATAGACCTCTAATGCATATGGTAATATTTTCATCCCATGAGATTCCATGTATGGTGCATGGGTTGTTATACTTAGCACAATGTTATGATTTTTTGGTGGTTAACCTTGACTTATTCTTATGATGTCATGTTTTATGTTGTTTCCAAAATCCTTTTATGTCTTGGTGTTATGATATCATCTTCTTAATTCTAAGATTCCATATAATTACATATAATCCTGCTTCTTAATGATATCAGGTTATTCCCTTTCAATCATATGTTATACTCCGTGATTTAATTTTTCCATTTATCTCATGATCAAAAGGTTTATGTTCTATATCTTATTGTAATTGTTTTACCCTTACTGATTATTTGGTATCACCCCTTACGTTTCCATATTTACCTAGGAATGTCTATGATGGGATACATATAAGAGATTTGTATGTTTTTATAATTGTTTTGGAAGAAATGTGTAGTGTATTATGAGTTTAAATGGATATGTATCTAGTTCACAAAGACACTGAACTTTTAATCTTGTGAGTATTTCGTAATTCATGTGATGTATTAAAAGATTGTAAGTTTAACACAAGATCAAGATGTATATGTTAGGGTGTCTCAGTGGGTATTATAGAAGAGTTCAATTATTACTGGGAATTATGATTTTGAATATTTGGGGTATATATCCTTGGATACATAATTATTCTATATAGAAAAATCAATTAAGTATAAATAGTTTGACCACATGAGAATAAAAAAAGTAACTTTTAAGTTTACATTTGGTTTTAATAATTTAGTTCATGTACATGGTCATAATAAGTGTTTATCAACAATTCAAAATTGTGAGGATATATATTTTACATTTTATTCATTGAAAACAAGAAGGTTTAATTATTTATAAACTCCAAATTACCATAGTAAATAAGATTTTAGGGTGTTGAACTCAAAAAGAAGGTGCACAACCAAATTTTCAAAACCAAACCACTCTAAACAGTGGATGAAATATTTTCTTTTTTACTTTTCAAATGAAATAAAGTGATTGTAGAATAAAAATTATGAAATAGTGACTTTTTAAAGAAATATATGAGCAAGATATTTGATGAAGTAGTGATAACAGTAGAAATAGAGGTTGAGAAAAATGATTAAGAAATATGGTAGTGGAATTTAAAATAACTGGGTTAAATGGGTTTCTTAAATCCAAAAAACATTATTGAAATCGACATATTTAAAAAGGGTTCAATTAATCTCTCTCACAAAGATATTAAACACGAATAATGATGAATCTTGGAGTTTTCAACATCAAATACACCAATAATAAATTATTTTTTATATAACCTTACAATCAGAATAAATCTTGTCGATTGTTTTTTTAGATTAAAATTTAAGTCAAGATGTGAAAACAAGTTTTTAGGATTCAAGAATTGATCTCACCAATCAATTATAAAATTTGAAGAAGAAATAATTATAAAGAAGTAAACATTACACCCAATAGTTGAAATCCCTGACCTATAAATTTAGCATGGATTCATATCAAATTAAATAGCTATAATTACAATTATAAATAAAATGAAATAAATATAATAGGATAGAAAAAATCTCCTTGAAAGAAATGATCATGACTGTGCTTCTACTATGTATACCTACTCTCCCATGTTTGGAACCTCAGTTCCTCGATCATCTATGAATTTATATTCATCCTTTGTCATCCTAGAGTGTGTTCTCTATCTACACCAGTCTAAAAAATGTGTCCACGATCCCCCCCCCTTATGTGTAGTATTATGAATCTATTCTTCATTATCATACGATTTGTCACTAACATCCCTAGTTGACTTAAGTCATCCACCATTTCCTCACCTATAAAAAATTAGTCCTTTTTTATTCAGTCATTAGTAGATGATTTGAGAACCACCCTTTTAAAAACCACGGTTGATCCACATGCAATCTATTTAATATATACATAGACACGTTCCCGACTTCTTTCATCAAATTAAAAATAGAGAGTAATTAATAAATTATTATTATTAACATTATTTATAAAAATATAACTTTTATAATTATAAATAACATTATTATCTTAGCTATTAATATAAATATATATATATATATATATATTAATAAATATATTTATATGTATACATAATATTAAACTTATAACTATTAATATAATTATAAGTTTATAAAAATAATTATTTTTATTTTTATTATTAATAATATAATTATATATATATATTATAAGAATTTATTAATGATTATAATTGTAAATATAAAAAATCTTGTCCCATTTATTTTTATTCCATTATTTATCATATTTTGTATTCTTTTAATCTTATCTGTTGTGACCTCTTCTTCTTACTTGGTGGAGGCGACATCAGCAGGTGGTCTAGTACATCTGGTCATGAAGGAAATGGATTATTCATCCAAGTAAAGGTGTATTTTTTCCTCATGGATCATGATAGAGATTCGTTGGATATGGATATAAATGGAATCAGGTTCGTTCGATGGAGGTACGAGTAGTTGAATTGCATCAGCTCATCGACGGTGTAATATATGGTGCTGGAAGAGAAGATTATGAAAACAGGTGGCCTTAAATCCCTATTCAGGCCGTCATGGTGGAAGAGAAATTAGATCTAGTAGTGGAACAGATCATTAGTGGTAGAATATGACATCATTAGATCCAGATCAACTCATGTTGGGTGAAAATCGGCAGTAGATGCCTTGATTGGATTTTCTTCTACAGGTGTTCACGACTGGTGGTTCAAGAACTAGTTGTAGATCATCACTGGATTACCTTCATCCATACCACAGTATATCATGTATTAAATTGGTGGAAGACAAAGCACGCTACCCATATATGAGGCTTTATACCATTGGATGTGTGTGGTAGTAGCAAAGTTTGTGTGCTGGAAACAGTAAACTCAAGTAACAGAGGATGGATGATGTAGGGGATGTTGGAACCATGGAAATTATATGCATGAATTGGAGTATGGTTTGAGTTTGTTTTTAATACTTAGTGGATATTCAGAATATGTGCCAGTAAAGTGATCATACAGTTCAAGCAGACAACAGTATTGAAGGTGGCGTGCGCGAAAAACAGCGGCGTGCGTGAAAAACAGCGGCGTGCGTGAAAAACAGTGGCGTGCGCGAAAAACAGCGGTGTGCGCGAAAAACAGCGGCGTGCACAAAAAACAGCGGCGTGCACGAAAAAATAGCGGTTTGCGTGAAAAAAAGTGTGGTGCATGAAATAGTGGATCGAGGTGTTTTGCGCAAATAGTGTTTCGGAATCAGAACATCGAAAAATGGAAAAGGCATGGGTTGCGCAAAAAATCAGGAAATGTGCGTGAAAAATTATTCCGACGTGAAAGATTACGCGCCAGATGAAAGATTTTTCGTGCCACAGAGGGTTTTGTGTGCGGGGGTCTCAAATTCCTATAAATAAGAAATGAACCCCCTCATTCCATACAGTTAAAGACTTAGATAAGGTTCGAGGTCTGATGCGTGTAAAAGGATCGTGTAAAGGGACTTGCGCAAAATAGTCTGGTTTGCGTGAAAAATTCCGGGATGCGTGAAAAAGGAAAAGCTGCGTGTAAAAATTGGGGCGGCGCGTAAAAGTATCAGTTGCGTGACAAAGGGTGTTGTTGCACGAAATTTTTTTCCACACGAAAAAGGAAATTTTTCATGCAATAGTAAGGTCTTGCGCGCAAAGAATAGGTGTTACGCGCAATTGTCAGTGAAACTTGTTTACGCATTCTGGTTATCCGGTTCAGTGGTTCAGTGCGTACAAGTGCATCATTTTTAGAATTCGATGCAAGAAGAGTCTTGTGATAAGCAGAGACAAAGACTTCAATGAAAATATATTAAAGATACCTTCAAGTCTATAAACTGATTGTAACTTCAACAAAGGTAGTGAGCCAGGGGGGAGTCAACGGGAGTGACCTGAGGGACGAAGTGGGCTATCCCTGAACAGTTGTAAAGGTAGTGAGCCTGGGACAGAGTGACTGATCCCGAACCATTGTAACCCAAAACAAGTGAAGAATATTGGAATTTGGTATAACCGACAACTTGTCGGCATATGCTCCTTGGACGTTTCCCTTAGCGGTGAACCAAGTAAAAATTGTTTTTTCATCTCTTTGCATGTGAATGTTTCATTGCTGATCATACCCATCATACAGGTTTAACTAGTTCTTACCAAAGTGGGAACAAGATCCTTGTTTTTAAAAGAAAATTTTGACACCCTGATTCACCCCTCCCCTCTCAAGGTGTCTTGGGGTCCTACAGGGGAGCGAGAGGTGGATCTGGTTGTGGAATGGTGGAGATCATTGAGTGGTGGTGGATGATCTGTTGTGCTACTGGTGGTTTGGGTTCAACGGTTCCATAATGATCAGTATGTGGTGATAGATAAGATTAGACACCAGTGGATGTGAAACCAAAGGTAGAAAACTGGGTGACCGATAGATCATGATACTGGTGGATGATTGTGGAATTGGTGGAAGGATAAGTAGTGTGCTGGTATCAAAAGACTCAAGAGATGGTGTAGGCCTCGAATTAGGCAATGGATCGACCACTAGTAGATTAAGGTGATACCGGTGGCAGGTGAATACGGGTTCTACCACTGGAACAAGGGAGTCCACTGATGGCTCAAGGTTGGTGGAAGATGTATGGTTAGTACTCTTCCCTAATGATGGATTAGTGGAAGACTGATATATCTACCAACTAATAGTAGACAACTCGAAACAATACAAATAAAATTTATAAGGAAATTAACATTAAAAAAAATGTTAAACTAACTGAATAAAAACTAAAAACTTAATTAATTAATTAATTAAATGAAACAAAAATCAAAATATAAATTAACAAAGCATGAAAACAACTAAATTAAATAAATTCAAATTTTTATTATTAATATTTTGAAAATAAATATTGATTACAGACTCCTGCTTGGCATCCAAAAGACCCAGGATAAAATCCTAGCAGGGACAGAATTCTGGGGTACTGTAACAGGGCACTGTAGCAGCAATGTAGCAGTGGCGGCACTGTAGCAATGGTGGAACTATAGCGGTGGAGGCACTGTAGTAGGTAATCTAGTAGAGGCGAAACTGTAGCAGTGCAGTACTGTAGCAGTACTGTTCACCAGGGGGTCCTTTGGGCAAAAAAAATGGGCTTTTAAGCCTTGTTTTCATGCCACTTGGCCTTGGGCCTTCGGGCTATGTTATGGGTCTCCCTCCCCCCACACTAAAGAGGTCTTTGATTTAAATAATAAATTGATGCTTCAGCCCCAACCTTTAAAAAAATGGATTAAATTGTAATATTAAACTATCAATATACTAAAAAATAAGAAAAAATTAAATTATAAACAAGTTCAAATTGTTATAAAATATATTGAAAACTTATTTAATTGCAAAAAACAAAAAATAAATTAAAAATCTTAAAATAATTATTTTAAAAGATAACTGTAAATAAAATATAAATAAAACATAAAAAATTTATTAATCCAGATGAAATGGTATATAATTAAAAAAATATGAATTAATAAATGTAATAACACAAATGCTAAAGTCAAATTATTTAATAATTAATGCTCAATTAATTAATTGAATTGATTTTTTTTAAATAAATGATGCGGAAAAACATGTCAATTAAAGGCCACATCAAATTCCCCCACACATAATTATTTATTTTCCTCAATAAATTACTGATCAATTTCAATGTATAATAATAAATCTCAAAATTGAAAAAATATAATACCAAAACAATTGATTACGTAATAAATATTTTGACCCATAAATCCTTTTGATCAGAATGTATGTATGTCATCTTAAAATAAAGAAGGCTTTTTTGAATGATTTAATTACATTTATAATAAAATGATTACTTTTAAAAAAATAATTGAATTAAACATACATCAATATTAATTTAACTAAAAAATACAAACTTCTTTATACCTCTGGGTGAGAAGACACCCACAAATTAACACTCAAATAATTAAACACAACTTAATGGATGTGTAGGTTTAATAATTACATGGACAAATAAATAAATCATCCAATAGTTTTAGCTTAAAGAATAAAACTACAAAAGAATGAAGGAACGAAGATCATCCTAGATTATGATTTTTTTTCATAGATCAGGTAAATACATGTCCTATAATTTTTATTCTATCAAAAAATTTAAATTCAATGATCATATAAAACATTATAGAGGGAAAAATTAACCATGAACAAATGATTTCAAGAGGGAAATAATTGATTTACTTAATTAAATTCATGTGTTAATAAAGGTATAACCTTTTCAAAGTGGCATCACAACATCCAAAATTAAGTGAAATTTTGAACCATTGATAGTGAAAATAAAATCTTGACAAACATTCAATTTTGAAAAACAATTAAAGGGATTTGATAAGATTACATTAAATAATGGATTATCCCATATTAATATTACCTTATCCCCCACACTTAAAACCCATCCTTTTCCACAAATTTGATGTAAAAGGGGGATGAAAACAATTAGACTTTTAAAGTTCAAAAAATATTGTTAACTAAATATGTTAATGATATGTTAAAGGGTCTTAATGAAGTTCAAACAATATATTTTCAAAAAAAATATTTTACAATAGAATTATAATGGTACATTCATTATCATTAAGGTACATAAAAATAATTTCATAAAATTAAAAAAATATCATGTGATTTAATGAGTGTGAAGAAAAGAGGGTGTCAGTAGTTTTGGAATAAACTTTCAAATAGATTTTAAATATGAGATAAAACATGTATGCCAAACACCCGTCAAAATATAATAATATTCACTAAAACACAAATTAGAAGGGGATTAATTCACCTACACATAATTTCTAAAAGTGAATAAATTTAAAAGAATTGAATCTGAATTTCTAACTAACCAAGAACATGGAGCATACCAATAATAAAGAAGTGTATAAAAGAGATGCAGAAATTTAAAATCCCAAGTTTAATGAATCTTGCTCTTCAGATTCAATCCAAAATTAAACTATTCATATTAACATTGATTGAAAACCGTTAGTTTGTTCATATTTGGTTTCTAAAAAATTAATAAGATTTGCATCAGAATTTAATAGATGAAGTTCATATGTAATGAAAAACCAGATTTTGAGTTTAGAGAATTTTTACCTAGTAAAGTCTTAGCATGAAAGTTTTCTTGTGAATTTTGAATAAAAGGAAACACTACTCTTATATAAACACCTCATAAGAAACCTTATTTCAGAAAAAATGACTATTAAGAACAAGAAATAAAATCCACTAGGAAAGAGTGAACAAAAGATAGAGAAAAAAACACTTTATTTTTAAGAAAAAAAAGTAAAAAAGGACCATAGGTTAACTCCCATGAATATCTGAATTTTAAGTCTTTAGTTTTAATTAATATGAAAACTCACTTTTCAAGCACAAATATGGAAGCTAGTCCATTTAGTTACACTTCAAAATAATTTTTTATTTTTTGAACATTTATGAGCATTGGTCTATTTTCTTCTCCTATAATTTCAACAACTCCATTTTTCAACACTCTTAGAACAATAAAGGGTCCAAACCACTTATATTTCAACTTACCTTGAAAGATGTAAAGTCTAGAATTAAATAGAAAGACATTATATCCATCTTTGAATTTTATTTTTTGAATAATAGAATCATGAAATACTTTGGACCTCTCTTTTTATATCCTAGAATTGTTATAATAATATATCATAATCTCATCTAACTCACAATGTTATAATAGCCTCCTCTATCCAGCAGTCTTAAAATCCAATTTTAAAGCCTTTATATCCCAACAAGACCTGTGCTAAAATTCCAAAGGTAAAAGAAAGTATTTATCATGTGACATATTGTATGAAGACATACCAATTTTTGTTTTGAATTCATTTTTATAGTCCTGCAATGCCTCATCTAATTTCAAAGAACAATCCTTCCAATAATTATAGACATTTTTCTATAAACTATGTTTTATCTCCCTATTTGAAATTTCTATATATCTACTAGATTTTGGATGGTAAGAAGTTCCAGTTTTGTGAGAAAATCTATATTCTCCATCAAATATTTAAATTTATACCTCCTAAAATGGGTGTTATTGTCCATAATGAATGCTTGAGCCACCCCAAACCTTGAAAAGATGTTATTTTTGATAAATTTTATTACACTACTACCTTGATTGTTGGGAAGTGCTACTACTTTAACCCACTTGGATACATAGTCAATAGATAGTAAAAAGTACTCATTTCCAAGAAATGATGGGAATGGTCCCATAAAATCTAAGCCTCAAACATAAAAATTCTAAAATTCTAGAATAACCTTTAGAGGAATCTTCTACATTCTTTCAACATTCCCCAACCTTTGGAATCTATCAGATCCCACAACAAAACTCCTAGAGTCCTTGAATAAATTGGTTTAGTAAAATCCAAATTGAAGGACTTTTTGAGTTGTCCTCTTTCTATCATAATTTCCTCTCCAAGGTGAGGAGTTATAGCTATCCATAATTGAAAATAGTTTCTCTTATAGAAAACACATTCTCAAAATCCCATTAGAATATCCCCTAAATAGCATGAGGTTCTACCAAATATAGCACATAAGCTCTGAAATAGAATTATTTCTCTGTTTATTTGAAAATTCCTTAGGAATGAAACATTCTGATATAAGGATAGAAAAGTCAGTAAACCAGGCAGATTGCTTAACAAAGACAGTGATAAACTTATCATCAGTAAAGGAAGAATTAATCTCCCTTGGATATTCAAACTAGGTGTCGGACAACCTAGAATGATGATATACTACTACATTATCTTCTCCCTATTTGTCTATAATCTCAATATCAAACTCTTGCAATAATATAATTCATCTAATGAGTCTAGGTTTAGCCTCCTTCATTGAAAAAAAATTATTTAAGGAAAAATGGTCAATAAATATTATAACTTAGTATATAAATAGGTACTTTCTAAATTTATCTAGAGAAAAAATCACAGCAAACCACACCTTCCTAGTTATGGTGTAGTTCCTTTATGAATCATCTAGTAGTTTTCTAGCATAATAGACCACATATAACCTCTTTTTATTTCCTTGGTCCAAAGATAACTCCAACATCCATGTCACTAACATCACACATTATTTCAAAATTAAATTTCCAATAAGGTGGAATTATGATTGGTGATGAAGAGAGTTTCTCTTTAAAAAAATGATTTCAATAAATTTTTATCAAATATGAATGGTGAAACTTTAACCATTAAAGAACACAAGGGGTTTGTTATTTTTGAAAATTCTTTTATAAACCTCCGGTAAAAACTGGTATAACCTAAGAAACCTCAAACACTCTTAACATTTTCAGGAGGGGAAATTTTTTAATAACTTTAATCTTGGAAGTATCAAACTCTAACCCATCTTAGACACTTTATTTACCATCAAAATTCCTTTAGTGACCATAAACTAGAATTTTTCCCAGTCTATAACTAAATATTTCTCTAAATATCTTTCTAAAACCAATTCCAATTTTTTTAGATATCTCTAAAATGCACTCTTAGCAATGGAGAAGTAATCCTTAAATACCTCAATGATCCCCTATATCATATATGAAAAGATAACCATTATAAATCTATGAAATATAGTTGGTGAACCATATAATCCATAGGGAAATATTTGGTACAAAAATATCCCAAAGGGTCATGTGAATGTAATTTTTTCTTGATCTTTTGGGGTTATAAGGATCTAGTTGTAACCAGAATATTCGTTTATAAAAGAAATGAAATCATTTACAGCAATCCCATAAATAATTTGATCTAGGAAATTCGTTATAAAATGGTACTTCCTGGTGTCTTAATTTAACTTTCTATAATCAATATAGACTCTCCACTTGTTGGCTTTTCTAACTTGAATTTTTTCATTTTTTTCATTAGTTACTATAGTGGAGCCTTTATTTTTTGGGACCACTAGGACTAAACTAACCCAAGAACTATCATAAATGGGATATATAATACCAGTATATAGTAGTATTATTACTTAATCTCTCAAAACATATTTCATATTTGGGTTCAATATCTGTTGAAAATCTACTTTATATTTTTGGTCTAATTTTATAGGAAACTAGTGCATGAAAAATGAAGGGATAATCCCTTTCATATCAGATATGAACCATCCAATTGCAGTTTTAAATTTCTTTAGAAAACCCAACAATTTTGTTTCTTGATTATCTTTTATTTCACCAGAAATTATTTTAGGCAGTGTAGAATTTTCAACAAAGAATAAGTATTTCATGTGTGATGGGAGCATTTTTAGATCCAAAGTGGGTACTTATTCACTTGATGGAAGAATATTAAGCCAAATAGGTACAATACCATCAACATGTTTCTTATAAGAAGTTTGAAAGGTGTGAATATTTTTAATTTCATAACCAGATTCAAATTTATATTCACTACTGTCAAAAGTGGACTACTCGCTTTCATAATTTTCCAAATAATAATTTAAAATATTTATTAAAGAAAAATAATCCAATTGTTTCATTAAATCTCCCTCAAAAATATCGATTTTTTATAAATTTGTATAACAGTTTAATTGGTCTCAAGTTCTCTCAAGAATTATTTAATTTTTTTAATAGAAGATATATCTCCAACTTGACTATTGACAACAACAACATGACTACTGTCCAATTCTATAAAATTTTATCGATTCATAATTTAAACAGGTTCAACATTGTATGAAATATAATTTTTAACTTCAAAATTAATTTTTTTCATCCAATGGTTGTTTTTCATATTATTATAAATTTTCAATTGTTTTTTCAGCTTCTAAGGACTCTAACCTAGAATAATTTTCAGAAAATATTAGTTCTTTAACATTTCTAAACACATTAAAGTCCTCAGGTTTCTCACCAAACATAAAGATTAATTGACCCTTGTAAACATATACAACATATCCTACAGTGGAAAATAAGGGCCTACCAATAATGATGGTAATCTCCAGGTTACACTATATATAAAACATCAACAAGTTAGTTTTTAAAAATGGTTTTCCAAAACCAATAAGAAGATCATCTGCCCTTCCAATAAGATACGTGAATGAATGGTTATCCAACTGTAGGGTGACTATGGTGGGTTGAAGGTTGAATAATATCAACTATTCAAATAGTGAGAATGGTAGTAGTTTAATATTGGCACATAAATCACACAAACAGTTCAGTTGGCCACTATTCTATAAAGTGTAAGGAATGACAAAGAAACCATGTTCTTTAAGTCTGTGAGGTATTTTCTTCTGAAGAACAAGACTACACACTTCATTGAGGATATATGTAGAATATTATTGTATTATTTTTTTCTTTGAAACTATTTTTTTATGATATTTCAAATAATAGGAAATTTTTATCCATCCTTAGATAAAAGGGGTATTCACTTGCATCTTGGATAGAAACTCATGGAACTAAATAAGTTCATCCTTGTTGTTACTCTTTTGTTTTAATTTTTTTGTGAAAGGGATGGGTGGGGAATAATTTCTAATAATAGAATGAATGTCCCCCATATGGTCAAAAATTTTATCCTTTCCTTTATTCTTTGTTGGTGTAGAAAAATTTTCAATTTGAATTTTAGGTGAAACATTATTATTTTATTAATTTTCATTATTTTTTCTCTCATTTCCAGAATGTGTGTTCTATAGATTTTTACTTCCAAACTCACCCTATTTATTTGTTTGGGAACCCATAAAGTATTTTCTACTTTCTATTTGTGTGTTTCAAAAACTTCTTGTGACTAATTCTAGGAAATATTCTATAGGATTTATTTTAGTTTTTCTAGGAAGTTTTCCCTATCCTTAGATTTCATGTATCTAGCTACATGGCCCATCTTTAATTCCAGATTGTAAATTATATCATCATATTTAGGTTTATCATATTCATGTTGTGATTTTAGAGAATCAATATTAGCTTCTTTTGATTCAAATATTTTAAGAATTTTATCCATCTTATTAAGCATTTAACCCTCAACATTCCCTTTGGAATTGGATGAATCAACCCTCTGTTGGTTTTGGAATTGTTTTCAAGGTTTTTTTTGGTAACAAAGAGAAGTAAATTGTCTTATCATTCCATGTTCATTCAATGATATTATGGGATGGTTCCTATTTCATTGGTTATAATTATTTGAAAATGGATCATCTTTGTTATGAATCCTAGGACAATAATTTTCAAAATTAAAATTTCCTTGTTATTGAAACGGTATATCAAAATTTGGAAAAACAATCAGTGTGCCCTAACATCCCACACTGAACACACTTATCTCTAATATATTTGTTTTTGTTTTTTACATCCCACCTAGTATATAGTTGGTCTACCATTTTGGTTCATTATGGATTCATGTTTTTTCCTTTACTTTATCCAACTAGGTATTGGAATCTACACTTTAACCACTATTGTTTCCACTTATATTAACTCTCTTACCCTATAGTTTTTATGTTGAGAATTTGAAGCTATATTGTTTTAAATTTGTATCAATTAATCATTAGACTTATCATTGTAATTTCCCCATTAAACAAATCTACCTGATTCTCACAAAAAGAGGAAAATTATTCATAGAAGGTGTCCATGAGAAGATGTGATGGAAGATGGTTATAGGGACTCTACCTAAGAAAGTCCCCAAATCATTCACAAGACTCATGAAAGGCCTCCCCATAATTTTGATAGAAACTTGTGATTTTGGTCCTCAATTCGCCTTTATGTCTTTGAGGAAATAATTTTATTACAAATGAATTATAAACATGTTCCACATTTTAAATGTTTCTTTAATCTAAACTCAGAAACTAGTTTCTAGCATTCCCTTTATGGAAAAAGGGAAACAACCTCATTATTTATTAATTTTCATTTATCCCTAATAGAGTTAGTTGTCGAACTGTATTTTATATATATCTAATGAAGTCCAGTGATTCTTCAATAGAGAGACCATTAAAATCAGGCAATATTGAAAGATTATATTGTTCTAGTACATAGTTTTGGGCTCTAGGTGATATTATAATAGATGATGGGATTCTAGAAAATAGATGGAGTTGAAACTCCCACATCCTAGGCCTCTCATTTTCTTCAAGATTGAGTTAATGTTTAAAATATTTTGATTATCAAGATGAACTCTATCTCCTAGATTTTCAATTTCAATTTTTTTAGGAGCACTCAGATGTTAAGATATTTCTAGAATATAAGGATCTATATTATCTACTGAAGTTATTTTTCTCATGAATATTTCATTAAATGATGAAATTCATACTAAAAAGTTGAATATAGTTCATAGTAACAAGAAGCATAAACAAATTACACGGAATTTTTTATAGAAACAACATTATTCTATTTTAAAAAATATATGTGATTTTTTAAAATAATTTTTTCTTTGTTTGTAAAAATTGGTCACACAAATCCTTCTCTATAAATGGAACCAAAAAAATGACACTTCCTCCATTGAAAACATGAAATTTTAATTATTTATAAACTCTTACTTACTATAGTAAATAAGTATGTAGGGTTTTGAACCCACAGAGAAGGTGTGGAAGCAAATTTTCAAAATAAAACCACTATACAAAGGGTATGAAATATTTCTTTTTCTACTCTTTAAATGAAATAAAATGATGATGGAAGGTGAGTGATGAAATAGTGACATTTTTTATAGAACTATGTGAGCAAGAAATTTGAGGATTTAGTGATAATAGAAGGAATGTAGGTTAAGAAAAATAATCAGAAAAGATGCTAGTGTAATTTAAACTAACTTTTTTAAATAGGTTTTTTTCACTCACAAAAATTTTATTAAATTTGTGATCATGAAAATGGGTTCAGTTAATCTCCCTATCTAGGAGATTGAAACAATGAATGATGAATCTTATAGTTAACCACATTATGATACATCAATAATTCATGGGATTTGAATAAAATTAAAATCATAAATAATATCATCAATTTTTTATGAAGTTTGAAATTTAAGACGAGAGGCATGAAAAACAATTATGATTCCATAATTGTTCTCACTGATCAAATTTAAAATTTTAAAAGGAAATAATATTGAAGAATTAAAGATTACTCCCAGTAGTTGAAAATCCCCTAAGCTATATTTTGAGCCCATATTGATATCAAATTTAAGAACCTCAATTAAAATTAAAAATAAAATTAAATAAAGAAAATAGGAGAGAATAAATCTCCACTAAATCAAATATCATGACTGTGTTGCTACTCTATATCCCCGATCTCTCTCATCTGGAACCTTAGTTCCTTGGTCAACCAAGAATGTCACCTGATCATCAGTCATCCAAGAATTTTTTTCTCTATCTTTTCTTGTCTTAAAATGTTTCAATTATACCCACTCTTGATGTGTATTATTTAAAATATATTCTCTATTATCTTATGGTTTTACACCTACATCCCTAACTAACATAAATCGGTCACTGCTACCTCGCCGATCACATAGTAGTCCTATATGAATTCAGTCATCACTAGAAGATTTTAGAAATTATCTTCTAACAACCCTAGTAGAACCACATGCGCTCTATTTAAGATGTACCTGGTCCCATTCCTAGATATGTTCTTTATATTCAAAATATAGCGTAATTAATAAATTATTATTATCGACATTATTTATAAAAATATAACTTTTATAATTATCAATAACATTATTTTCATAACCATTAATATTAATATATATATATTAGCAAATATATTTATACGTATACTTAGTATTAAAATTATCATTACTAATAAAATTATAAGTTTATAAAAATAATTATTCTTATTCTTATTATTATTTTTATAATTATAATTATATTTATTTTTATTATTAGAAGTATTTATCTACGATTATATATGTAAATATAAAAATTCATTTTTATTTTATTTTTATTTTATTATGTACCATATTTTTTTAATATTTTAATATTATCCACTGTGGAATCTTCTTCCTCCTCAGTGGAGTTAGAATCAGCAGGTGCGCTGGTACGTCTGTAAATGGATTCTCTATCCTATTTGAGTTATATTTACTCCTCATGGATTATGATAGAGCTCCATAGAAGATGGATTTTAATGGAATCATGTTTGTTTGATGGAGGTAAGAGCATTGGAATCGGCTCTACTCTTCAGTGGTGTAATATCTGGTGATAACAGTGTAGATACTGAAAACAGGAAGCCTCAGATCTCTCTTTATACCATAATGGTAGTAGATACTTAAGATATTGTGTTGAAAGAGTACAACAGTGTTAGAATATGACACTAATAGATCTAGATCTATAGTGTTGAGTGAAAATATGTTGTAGATTCTCTGTAGGGATTTTAATTTGTAGGTGGTTGTGGTTGGCAGTTTGGGAATTGGTTACAGATGGTCATTGACTAACCTTCATTAGGGATATAGTATCATGTGGCTTCGATTAGTGGTATAATAAGAATTCTACCAGTAGATGAGGGCTGTTATCGGTATATTTTCATGGCGGTAGAGAAGTTTTGGTGTTGGCGGTAGTAGACTCTGGCGACGGTGTATGGCTGGTGGAGGGGAGGGCATAGTGGGTCTAGTTGTGGAGGCCTCAAATTTGGTTATGGATCAACCACCAGTATATTTGGGTGCTACCAGTGATATATTAATATAGGTGCTACTAGTATAATAGGAGAGTTCAACGGTGGATCTAGGCGGGCAGTAGATGGATGATTGGTACTCTACCCTAAGAGTGGATTAGTGGAAGACCCATAGATCTTCCAACCTGTTGTAGGCGACCAAAAAAACTACAAATAAATAATAAAAGGAAATTAACAATAAAAATTAAAACATTAAACTAAATGAATAAAAACTAAATACTTATTTAACTAATTAATTCAACGAAACAAAAATCAAAAAATTAATTAATAGAATTCTAAAACAAGTGAATTGAATAAATTGAAATTATGATTATTGATATTTAATAACTAAATATTAATTAAATTGTAAAATTAAACTACAAATATATTAAAATAAAAAAATAAGAAAAATTTAAATTATAAACAAGATATATTGTTATAAAATATAATGATAAGTTATTTAATTATAAAAATCCAAAAAATAATAGATACCCTTAAAATTAATATTTTCAAAAATAACTATAATAAAATAAAAAGAAAATTTAAATAAAATTAATTAATAATTGAAATGAAAAATTACATATTTAAATATAAAAAATAAGGCCATGTAAAATTTATTTAAGGGGGGAGAATGTGAAACCCTATATTTCCAATAAATATGATTAATCTTAAATTAAACAAGTGAATGTTAAATTCATTTATTTTTCTGTTTAAACTAAAATAAAAAATGAATTTATGTATATATTTATCACATAAGTTGTGTCCTTATATAGGTATATATTTTTAAAGAATAATGGAATTTTATTTATTAAAATAGTTTTATGAAATCATGTTTACTATATTCATTATTAGTTTTACATATATAGTTTTATAACTATTTTTTTCTTAATAGTTATATTTTCATAGTAATTAGATCATTATTTTCTCTTGTTTAATAAAGTATGGTACTTGTTTTCATAGTCACAAAATTAAGACATATAACCATTAAAAAATAATTTCAGATAACATTTTTTATGAAATATATGAAAAATTATTAAAAATATTTTTTTTTCACTAATGCAATCCTTTTTCCAAGAATTTTAGTTTCATTATAGTTCATTTAGTTTCTAAATGGTTAGTATCATATTCTATGTACATGTTTTATTAGTCAAAAGTATCCTTTTAAAAGGTTAAGTGGATTATTTTATAATAAAATATCATTATGAAATATTTATTATTTTTGAGAATTTGATTCCTATTATGTAGTGTCGTATCATCACAAAATGGTTATAATGTAGTGCTAATATAGTTTTTAAGGATGTAAAATGGTCATTGATATATAATTTTAATCATAGTGTATACAATTTTTTACACTAAATTTTTTTTCTTGATTATGTATTTAACATATATATTCCACATAATTATAAGAAAAAATTATAAAATTTAATTTTTTTACATATATAAAAATTAAATTTTTAAACATATAATAATTAGCATATAGTAAAAAAATATAAATGTAATCCCACATAATAGAAGAAATAGACTTATTTTAAATAAAATATTTCTCCCTATATTATATGATTCTATTTAAAAGTAAAATTTTTAAATTTTAGAAATCTATATTGATAAAAATGAATTCATTTTTTAAATCAAAACACTAAAATTATCCACCTAGAACTTTTTAACAATTTACTGAGATAATAAAAATCATGTGTAAAAAATAAATACAGTGTGTATATATATATAGTATGTTTTAGGACATAATAATGCTACAAAATTGTTGCAATAAATAAAAATGACTTTATTGAAAAAATGTGTTTTCACATTTAAAATAATGTATTTTAATTTGATAATATTGAAGTTCATGTTAAATCTGTGAAGACACATGAGAGGGGGGTGAATCGTGTGTTGATAAGTTTTTATCAATTCCAAATTTATTTTTCATTATTTTATCCCTTTTAGAATTATTCATTTTTTTATGGTTAGTTAAATTAGATCTATTAACATTCATCCTTGAAATCAATAAACTATATACATGTAAGTAAAGTAGTAAAGAATCACATAATATTTTTATAATGTTTGGTACTAAGACATATTGTTTTCCTTGATTTGTTGTTTGACCCAATCAAGGATTATCTACAATGGTCACTCATATATTATAATGGGTTCAGTTCTTCCCATACGTAAAACATACTCCATATCAGAGGACTTATTTTTTTCTAGAATCACACTATACTCGTCTTAACAGCTTCATGTTGTTGTAACCGATTCATGCAGTGGTCTCCTTGCATACCCTGAGTCACACAGGTTTTATAGAGTCGCATCATATATATATATAAGTGGTTATTTTAATTTATTCTTGTAAGTGATCTCCAGTTTTTCATAGAATTATTCTTCACAAAAGAGATATATCTTATTGAACTCATAATAAATCCTTAAAATGCCTTAATGTATTTAAGAAAAACTATATGAATCTTGATCTCTATCGCAAGTCAACTTCATAGTACTTCAATAGAAACTGCTCACCACACTTCTTCTCTACTCAACGAATAAAAGAATCTACACCTGATGTAAATAGGATAGCGCAGTAATTATTTCCGATATTCTAATTTTCACAACTTTAGTAATAACAGATGTCATGGGATCTTCTTCTTATCAATACTATAGAACACTTAAATAAGACTTTAGAATGATGGTTAGATCCTAATTTTTAATTTTATTTTCTCCACTATACATTAGATTATTCTTATTCTTCTTCTTCAAGTGATCTTTGGATATCACACATCTCCACACCTCTCGGTTCTCAACTCTACTTTGTGCGTTTTTCCTCATCGGTCTTCACATCCACTCAAGTACATAATCAACTCATTAATTACTCTATTTATTTTCAAATACCATATATGGTAAATCAAGAAGAATAGGTGGATTCCATAATAAAATCATAATTATATAATAACCAATTCAAGTTCCCATAATTACATGCCATCTACATTATCAACTCAAAGGATATTCTGAGAATACCCTCATTTAATGATTCTCTTTTTTTAAACTTGGCCTCAAATGATATTTATAAGATATCATGACCAGTAGTGACTTCAAATTCCTTAAAACATTTCCAAAAATATCTACACAATCATTTTCTATAGTTTTATTAAAACTTAGAGAAAATAGATGCGGTGTGGAACTTTTCTTCACTACTTGTAACACATAGTAGTTATTCTCTTTAATCAAGTATTGGAAAAATTATTAGACGTAAATCTCAATAACTCATGAATAATGGAACATCCTCAGATAAAGATGATATATGCTATAATGAATAGAAGATTGAGGTTCAATATTTTTTCATCTGAATTATTTAAAAAAAAGGATAATTCATTTTCTTCATCAAGGAATACATGAAATCAATCTCTCCTTTAAATCTTCTTAAGATAATAATGAATCATGACTTTAATAAGAATTGTGAGGTTTTTATCATGAAAGAATAACTTTTTCATCATTAGATATCTATTTTATCGTAAATAAGTAATTATATAAACTCCCCTTTTAATCAAGCAATGATCTTCCCTTTTAATGATTAAAGATTGGATTTTCTTGTCTCTTATGCTTAGATCAAAAACAATTTATGTTTTCGTGATGTTTATTCATTGAAATAACAACTCTCTCATCATCCAAAATGTTTTTTTCCTTGGAATAAACTATTCTGTAATTATTTAATTTTCACCCAATTCTTAAATAAAATTTAGATACATGAATTTTTATTTCATGTATGTATATTCGACTATGTGAATAATTCTTCTATATAGTGCTTTACATATCATAATTTTGATGCACAGTGCTCTCGTTCCTATTCACCTATGCAAGTATTCATTCAAATACATGTATCTGATTTCATATATCTTGTATAATTTTCCTACATGTAGTTCAAATACACCGTAGAAATTTCTTACATGGTGAATGTAATTGTGTGGCTTCATTCGAGTATACGGAGCTTCATTTTCATACGATGTTTTTGAATTTGGATATGCAGGTCATTTTGGATATGAAAATTCGGGTATATGGGATGTTCTCCTATGTATCTATATTCACATATGTGGATAATCACATAAGAAAATATTTTCATATGTGGGAAATTATCTATGTGGATTCGATTATGTAGGAATTCTCCTTTGAATGACTTTTCCTACACTAGAATTTGGTTATGTGGAATTTGGACTTATCAATTTTTAATATACCATTCCATTTAAAAAATGCATCTTCCACTTTGAATCCATCTGATCTCATCCATTTATAAACACATCAAAATACCTTTGTAAATTCATGAATCTTCTCACACAGTTAAATCAATTCCCAAAAACCTTAGCAGCATTTTTAAACTCGCCTCTTTGAGTTCTTCAATGTAATGCACTACAATTCAAATTTTAGATAACCCAACACTCTGTTTCATCCTTCATCCATGTGTGTTATCATGTTTTTTAGAATCTATATATTGAATCACACAAGGATATCTTTATACCAACTTGTTTGTCTTTAAACTCCAATCAGTAATCCATTTGACCACTGATTATTATAGATTTCATAGCAATTCTCTATATCACACACTCTTGTTATTCCATACTATTGTAAACAATACCAGAACTCCTCTTTTAGTAGATGTTATGTTATTCCATGAACTTTGGTTCTTTTAATCATCTGATGTATGTGGGTTGGCCACTTGATTCTTTCCATCCAGGTAATTAAGAGTAACAAACTCTTCATTATTCATTACTGGGTCGATACTTCCATCCATCACCCAAAACATATCTTTTTTCATTTATTTAATTTAAAATATAAATAAAAGAAAATAAAACAAAATGGTAATGCTAAAATAAATCTATACCTTTTTGTTTGAAGTTAATTTCAAATCACTTCCAAATAGTCTAAATTAGTCAATGTAAATTTTCTCCCCCTAATTGAGAATAAATTTAAATGGAAGGAAATTATTCTCCTCAAAAATATAAGGGTCACATTCCTCTCCCCATAATTATAAAGGTTGGTATATGGGAGTACTTTCTTAAATATAAACTTCATCTCCCCAACCATGTTTTATATCATTTGATATGTGATACCAATTGGGAGATGATAGAATTTAAAGTTAAAGATACTAACAATTAAAATACATTGGGATGGTATTCTTCAAATTACAACTCCAAATATATTTTTTCATTTTCAAATAAAACCACTTTGAGTTTAAGTGGGAACCTCTTTTAATCAGATTAATACAAGGATCACATACCATTAATCCAAACCACAATCCATCTGATAGAAACCAAAACCACCCACAAAAACAAAATAAACTTCAAATTTCAATCATAAATCACTAGCCACCACTATGACATGAGATACTATAAAATATTATCCAAATTCAAAATTCAAAAATAAAACAACAGAAATGATGACCTGTGAAATCTCACATCGCGCCTTTAATGTTCTTCCTGAGAAAAGGGTGGAATTTCTAGATAACAATAGAAATTTTCAAATCCAAATACCAATTGAGGCATATAAATATTGATAAATTTTTTGAAAAGAAAAAAATAAAATCCCTTTTATCAGTAGCTGAATTCTCAGTTATTTCCATGAGACAAGGAATTAATCATATTTTATAGATCACCAGTTGAACATGGCAATCAGGAAACAATATTTGTATAGAATCATTTGAATTAATCATAGAATCACATTAGTCTTTTCAATTTTCCATCAAAAAATCAACTCTTAGCCTACATGGGCTAAAAAAATTATATAAAACAAAAGTGAAAAGTACAGGAAAAAAAAATTAGTACACAATTTCACATGTGATGAAAGTTTATTTCTTACATTTTAGGGGAAACTCATACTTATTTTCAACTAAAATTCAAGAACCTGCACACACCTAGAAAAATATACGAAACTATTTCTAGAACAAGGTCTTCCAAAATTGTTATATAAACACTCCCACTTTATAAAAAAAGTGTTTAAATGTTTGAAAAAAGTAGGAGAATAAAAAATTATACCACATCCTTTAGATTTGGAAGGGATTTTCAAATTTCGTGATTTATGATCTTTGATAAATTATGTCAAATTTATTCATCTCTAGAGCTCCCAATTAAGTGAATACTCCCCATATTTCATCACCTTAATAATATATCATTTAAAAACCATCAAAAAATATGGGTAATTATTTAATCTTTCCATAAATCCACAAATTTTATTAATAGGGTTGAGGTTGATTTATCAAGCTTGAAACTCCTCTTTTTATGGGTATGCAGTTTCTAGATATCTTCATGATTATTTCCTCTTAATATTTCACACTTTTATACCTTTTATCAGCATGTTTTTCTTTCTCTTTTTAAATTTACCCTTAGATATAATTTCTTTATTCAATTTTTCCATAAGAGAAAATTGTTTCTTTATAGTTTGGTATAATCCTCTAGCCTCTTATAGCATATTTGTCCATATAACTTGGCATTAATTATTGACATATTGGACCTTATTTAATGGTGTCGAATTAATTTTAAAATATTTTGAATTTGAAACCACTAGTTCTTTCTCTTTTTTCAATTTATTATTCATTTTGAACAAGTATAACTTTCTTACACTTATTGGGAGTGTGTCTTGAAAAGTTTCACCTTCCATACACAAATTTATAAGTGCTTTCCATACCCTTTTGGGGAATCCACTCCACTTCTTCACTATAAATTTCAACCACTAATCCAATCCAAGAATATCTCTCTTGGATGGATACTCCCTTTTAGTTTAGTATTTATGTATTTATTAAAACCTCCAATGATGCGACCAATTTTCCCATAATATAAGTATATTATATTATCATTTTTTGTGACATCCTTATTCATAAATTTTATAAATGTACTATTTTTTTATTTTCCCTTAGATTATTAAAAATTCTCCTCAACCTTCCTTAACTTCCTGAGAGATATATTAATTCCCAAGATGGACTTTCCATCATTCTATTATTATTTTCTATCCGTTGTTTCTCCTATTTATTTCATTAGCATTAATGGTGTGTATGGTTGTAACATATAAAAACTCAACATCAATATGGGCACACAAGTTATAGAAGTCATATAATTTATCCAAATATTCAAAAAAAAACAAAATATATTATTCTATTTATATGGAGTAGGTTTAATTATATTTTATATTTTCTCCCCTTTCTTATAGGTCTTAATTTTCTTGTATATAATGAATTATTTTTCCAACAATATATGTTCATATGTCTACACCTTCAGTAGCACCAATGTGTAATACAAAGCTAAAGTTTTTACTTTTATGAAATATATATATATATTCAAAAGCTTGTTGTTTTTATAAAATTTCACCAAATTTTTAGGTTGGATTGGATAAATTTTCTTCTTTAAAATAATATTTTCTACACGTGATATGTTTATGGGTTTCATGACATTTTTTTAACCTGCATTTATAAATAATTCAACTTTTCCATTATTTTTTGACAAAACAGATTCAGTACAAGCATACATTTTTGAAATGTGGGTATTACACTTCCATGTTATTGAAGTGGAAGATTATACATGAATTCTCAATAGATATTTACCCAAGTATGAGTATTTATTGAGATAATTAACATCTATGAAACCTAAGTGAAAGAAATTATCTTCTCAGATACAAGGGATGTTTCATGCTTCATAATTTCCAGATTTTTTGGTTTCAATTCTAGATTAAGACTCTTTAAAATTGAATGATTCCTTTAAATAAAAAATGAGATCATCCTTTTATCCAACCTATTACATAACTTCTATGACATTTAATCATGAATATTTGTTTCCTTCACCAAGGAATTTTCCGTTTTTTTCAATCTTTTGTATTTCACATCTTGTTCGACCTTTTTGATATTCTGTAAGTTATATATATCTTTTCTAATGCATGGAACACCTCAGTGACAAAAACCATAAAAACATCATTATCAATAACTATTTTTCATAACTACTCATCAATGAGGGATATATTATCATTATAAAGTGTGTCTTTTTCACTCTTTCCTTTTATAAATTTTAAGAGGGTGTTTTTCTACCAACCTGTTTAGATTATGCATCCTCCAATGCATCATCATCTTAGATCAAATATTAATTATCACCCTATAGTCACTTTATATATATAAACATGTATATATATATATAACATAAATGGGAAATTTTTCTAGAATATTCTTAACTTCAAAATAAAACTCATGAATAAATTTATTACTTTCAATGTCTTTAAAATTATTTACAGCTTGAACAAACTTCATCTGATGAATTTATCTCACCAGATTTTATAGAACACAAATCACTTTGATTATTTTCTACTAATAGGTGTCCATATATCTTCTTTTAGTTATTTAAAACTTTATTATCCTTCTTCTTTATCCCATTTCTCAAATCCAATGAAGGGAATTCAGCGTTAATAATAATAATAGTAGTAATTTAATTTATATTTTTAATGAATGGTTGTTCTTCATCCATCTAATATATAAAATTCATCAAATGAAATGGATTTTAGGGGGTCTTCAAAAAAAATATCCATTCAGAGATAATATTCCCCTTTGATACCACATAAATTACCTATTAGATTAGTGTAGACACTTGATAGCATTTGAGTCAGGTGTTGTCAACTTTTTCTAAATTTTATATTATTCTTTAATCCATTTACCTCCTTTATATTTAAACCCATGTTTTAATTCAATCCGATTGGATATATTAATGTTCAACATTGAAATTAATCAACCATATACATGTATGTTAATCAATAAAGAAACACATAGTATCTTTATAAGGTTCGATGATAAAACATACTCTTTTCCTTGATTGGTAGTTATCACCAATAAATGATTATTCACTATAATCGGTCATAAATATCAATAGATTTAGTTCTTTCAACACCTATGACTACTTATACCTCATAATACATCATTTTATCAAATCATACTGTCCTTATATCATTATCTTGCCATTATTTTCACTAAGTCTCATGGTGATCTCTTTATGTATCCTGAGTCGTATAGGTTTTATGGATACCCATTACATATATTCAAGTGATTATTTGATATTATTCATGTAATATATCTCTAGTTCTGTATAGGATGCTTCTCCACTAAAGATATGGATCTTATTTAACACACAACATGTACTTAGAATGAATTAATGTCTAAAATAGATATTGTTTACATCTCAGTCTCCACCATAACTTAGATTAATAGTTCTTTAATTGAATATAATTCCATTTCTTATTCTATAATCATATACTAAAAGGCTCAACATCTGATAGAAAAATAACAATATATCCAGTCATTCCTTTATTCTTTTTCTCACAACTTCTTCAATAATAGATGTCATGGGATCTTCTTCTTCTATACTCTTTCGAACACTTAAATTTGATTTCAAAATGATGGTTAGGTCCTTATTATGATTTTTATTTTCAATATAATGTTTTTAATTCTTATTATTCTTATTCATGAGATCTTGAGACCTCACACAATGGAATAACTCTGAGTTTTCGAATTCTCATCACACCAGTAGTGGCAGATCCTTCTTCTTTTTATATTTTTCCTCCTCGATATTCACATACACTCAAGTTCATGAGTGGCTCATTAATTTATCTCTTTTTTTTAAAATACCATAAATGGAATAATAATGGGATAAGAAACTACTATCATAAATTTAAACTAATAAAATACCTAGTTTATATTCTTATTATTACATTATTTCTTCTTTTTCAACTCAAATGATATTCATAGAATACCCTAATTTAATGAATTTCTTTTTTTAAACTCATACTAAAATGATATTAAAAATATATTAAGGGTATTCAGGAATTAATATTCTTCAAAATATTTCCAAAAATATCTGCATGATTATTTTCCATAGTTATATTAAAATATGCAGTAAACATATATAGTGAAGAACTTTTCTTTACTATTGGAAACATGTTGTAGTTATTCTAATTACTTAATTCTTGGGTAAATTTCCAAAATTCAATATCAATAACTCATGAACTCTTGAATAGACTCAGATCAATATGGTGTTTATTGTGATGAAAAATAGCTTCAGAATAGATGGTTCTTCATTGACATTATTCTTGAAAACATTATAATTCATTTTCTTCATCAAATAATACATGTAGTGGAACTCTCATTTCAATCTTCTCAAGAAAATATAAAATCATTCAAATAAGAATCATGATGATTTGATCTTGTAAGTACAACTTTAACATTATCAGATATCAATTTCCTTAGAATTAAATAATACTGAAAATTTGTATTTTTAGAAATTCTTGATCTTCCCTTTCCAAAAATGAATATCGACTCATATTTCATATTTTTCTTAGATTTAAACACTTTTTAGGTTTTTTTGATGTTTATAAAATGTAAGAATGTGTCTCATTATCCCAAATAATTTTTTTTTCATAATAAATAATTATGGAATTCTATAATTTGTACACAATACATAAGGGAAATTTGACTACATGAATTTATATTTTAAATATAAATATTTTTCTATATTAAAAATTCCCTTATGTTGTGCATTTAGTATTAAAATTTGTATATATAGTTCTCATCTAAAAGATTATTATATGTAATTATTCATTCATTTATGTGGATTTAAGATTACATATGCAGTATAATTTGGATACGTGTAGTCTAGATACACCATAGAAATTCCTTACATGTGTAATTTTTCTATGTCAATACATTAATATACATGAAGATTCATTCACATATGTATTTTATGAATTTGGATATGAAGCTGATTTTGGCTATGAAATTTTTTATACCTTGGGCATTCTTCTATATCACTTCATTCATGTATTTTGACTATTCCTTAAGAAAATATTTGAAAACATGGGACTTCAGGTACATTAATTTGACTATGCAGGAATTCACCTATGTAGGAATTTACCTATGTTATAATTCATGTGTATAGAAAATATACTTATCCATTTTTCATATTTCATTATATTTCAAAAAAGGCCCCCTCCACTTCAATGCCATACAATCTTAGCCATTCAAAAACTCATAAAAATAAATTTGGGAAATCATGAATCTTATTATACTGTAACACCCCAAGCTTCTATGTTACGCTTCTCATTGAATAATGTGATAGCGTGTGTTGTACGCAACACCGAGTTCTAACACACCATAACCAATCAAACTAGCCGTTATAAATAGTAATACCTACTTTTTGAAATTATATATATTTTATATTTTAAAATGGACTTCATTTTTGGATTCGGAATATCGAATTTATCCTAAGGTGAAATTTTGGTACTTTTCAGATAACTTTCCTATTTTGATGAATAGTGAAAATTACTAAATTTTAATTAAAAACAATTTTTTTAATCAAAATAATTAATAGTGATAAATTATGAATTTGAGTGGTTTTAAAGTATATTTAGAATATATTTTTACCATTTAATATAATGTTGGTCATTGGACATAATTTTACAATTAAACCGAACATAAACAAGTGTCAATCTTTTGATAGTTATTATCTCTTAAAAACACGCTTTTTGTTTTGACAGCGGGAATTAATTTTAAATTAATTTCTGCCACTTTTGTGTCTTGAATTTAGAAAAATGGATTCCATATTTGGAATCAGGATGTCCAAATTTTGTAAATAGGTAACTTTTATTTTTAGAAATTTTGAATAATTACTGCGGTAAATATTTTATTTACCATGGTTAAGGGTAAATCCGGTAAATAAGGGTTAACAAAATAATATTATAATAATACTAAATTAACCTAAAACGTGTCCTAGAATTATTGGTTGATACATGTTCTACCATAGGCATCTTTGGGTCGATTTGGGGACCCCATGGTGCCACTTGTAGGTGATAGGGACACTTTTTTTTAATTAAGTTAAAATGAATACAAAAATGACACAAGCATATATCTTTTAGAAAAACAATTTTTACATAGGGTTATATATGTTGTATTTTAGATTATAAATATTAATTAGAAAGATAAAAATATTTCATACATAATTATATTTTATTTATAATTTTTAGACGTTAAATAATTTAATTTATTTATGACACAATGATGTTGAATTAATTACTATAATAGTGAAAAATTAAAATAATTGATATTATAAATACCCAAATAAATATAATATGAAACTTTTAATGAATTAAACTAATTTTATAGGATAATATGATATATTAGGATTGATTTAATGGACTTTTTTCTAAGTAATCAATCTGTTATGAGTTTCACAAAAATCAACTATTGAATAGTGTCAAAATTGAGATAAAAGAGTTCTTAAAACAAATATTATATTATTAATTGATATTAAATTCATAAAAATCTAAGGTTCGTCCAATAGACTTATATAATGATAAGTTCATCATTAATGGACCACTTAGGGGTCTCTTGGATGTATATAGTAAGTTTATTAACCATATTATATAAAAATACAAAGAGACATTGTAAAAGTGAAACTAATTAACTTAGAGTTAATACTTAAAGATAAGGTTAATATAAGTACCCAAACCTGTCTAAATTCTATTGGTTGAGTTGTTTTCAACCCATCCCCACCTTAACCTTTTAATAATCAACTTTGGAGCCATTGGAAACCGAATATGAATTTATTATAAACTAATATCTCTAGCTTTTCGAAAGGTGCCCTTCACCCCTCTTATAAAAGGGCACTCCTCCTTCTCATTTCTTCACACCTTAAAAGCCCTTTGGTTCGGCCAAAATCTGCCCAAATACTCTCCAAACTTCCCTCAATACAACCTAGAGTCCTTATTTTGATCAGAAATCCAACCTAAAGAGCCCTTTTGATCAAATCAAAAGGAAGAACCCGAAGAAGAGGTAATGATTTCACCACCCTTTTCCAAGTTCCTTTCTTCTTCCACTTCTTCTTCCTTTGTTGTTACCATTCTAAAATAATAACTCCAGTATCATATATATACTGTGATGTTATTATAAATATGGTACAACCATATTCAGTATTCTATCCACCCTTTGAATAACATGTCACCATACGTGCGTACGTACGGCTTACCGTCTCCACGTCGTGGTGTAATTGTTATTCAATATAATATTATTTGGATGGGTATAATAATGATGTGTAACTCATGTAAATAATAAATATAACATGTTAGTGATTCTTTATATATGATATACCATCCATTTATATATTATTTTAATATCAAAAGAATAATATTGTCGCTCGTGCGTACGTACGGACTACCGTCTCCACGAACGTGATGAGATTCATTCTCCATCATATCCATTCAAGTATAATTATCATTTGACGATTTAAAAATGATGTTTAAGGACTTGATATCATTCTGGATATGAATAATATACAACCTATCCATTACAAACATGTCTTACGTAACAAAACATATAAAAGAAAACAAGTAAGTTAACACCCGAAACAACGATAATACTAAGATATTATTATCAAATCAATATTAAAAGATAATATATGATATCATATTAATGTGTATGATTCTTGTATAATTTAATAACAATTATTTCACCATTATACAGGAGTTTAACCTACCCCAACCAAGAAAAAGTACAAGGTAAGGGTTATTTCACAATCTCTTCATTATCCGAGGTTGTTTATATGTAATAATCTACTGAGATCTCTTTATCATCCACATCCATGTTTTCTTAAAAATGTATTTCAAAACATTTTTATTATTTACAAGAATATGGGTTAAAGTCATTTATACCCTTGTTTGACTTTTTATAAGAGGAATCTTTCTGTTGTTTTCAAAACAAGGTCCTTTTTAACCTTTTCGACAGAATTAAGGTAAGAATGTTGTTTTTAACTTATACGGCGGGTGCGGCTATTTTCCGCCATTATAAAATCTTCAAAGCTTTCCTTACAAGATTATAAGAATATTTTCAAAGAAAATGTTTTATTTTATATGGCTCTTAAATGATTTCAAAAATAGAAAGAGATATTTCTCTAAAAAGAGTTTTGATTTCATCTATGTCAACATCCTTTGATGGATTTTACGCTTATTTGAAGTTGATATATTATGATACAAAACTTCTATATTGTATTGAAGGTTTTGTGATATGTTTGACTGTGGATGTGCTATTTTGATACCATTCATAGTTTATGGTGAAATTATTGACATTTCCTATGCTAGTTTTAATACGAATGTTTATGTTATGTTTAAACCTTTTCATATGGGAATGCATTGGACTTAATATGTGACGGGTGGAGCCCGCTATAGCTCCTTGATGCATCAGTAGGTCTCATGAGACAAACTAGTTTCTTGGCATAAGGCCTTGGCAAAATCTTATTTGTAGTCTTGGCACGAGGCCTTGGCTATGTGGTTATGATAGTCTGACATTATGCATTCCAACATTATGAAAGTGGTTATTGATATTGCATGTGATTATTCGATTAGTAGAATATCCATGTGAACAAGTAAATGGAATTATTTCATTTTACTTTTTCCATACTATGTTGAAGTTCAAGTTTAAAAGGCTTTTGTTTTAGTAATGCATTGCCTTAAATGTTTATGCTTATTTTGAATGTTCCGCTATATTGTTATCCTTACTGGGAATTTGAGCTCACCCCTTTTCTATGTTTTATTTTTCCCAGGATGTGAAGAAGTAAGTTATGAATGACCTGCAGGGATATTATGAGGGGATAATAGTGTGGACTGTGGAGACATTATGTTGTTGTAGTAGGGTTTCAATTTATGATGTAATGTAAAACTTATTAATATATATAGTGTTTACAAGGATACTAAACCAATCGGCCTTTCGAGATTTGATCTTTCTTGTGATCATGCCAATGTTATGTAATAATGCACCGACTCTGGGTAACTAGGGTCAGGGCGTTACAGTTGGTATCAGAGGAAGTTTAGTACAAACCTTGGAAGCTAGATTTAGATAAACTCTGATTAGAGCACGTAGACCTAAGATGAACTTTGAGGATTAGTATAGAAGAACTTCCTAGAATTTTAGTATTGTAGAGATTTTGTGAGTTTTCCAAGAAATAAATCCCTGTCTGGATACGAGCAGGTAGAGGAGGCTCTGGCACAGATGTACCTAGGGGTAAAACCCGAAAACACCGCTTTGAGCTAGACTCGAACGGGAACTGGTGCACGACAACGGGCCTTGCTTCACTCTTGGTTACGACACTCCCGGGGGATATGCTTAGGATAACTCTCATTTTCTTTACAAATCATTATGAAGGGTGTATGAGTATATACTTCCTCAAAGAAAACATTTTTATGATTATGGATTATATCCTTAAATAGTTCAATTTATGTTAAGTATTTTATAAGTATGGGATTATGTATTTTGATTCATAAACTGATCTAGTTTATGCCATTGTTTAGAAATGGCCCCTAGTGGAAGAAATGGAAACCGTATCAATGCACGCACTCCATGTAGGGATTTCCCTCCTGCTCAAGATAATTATAGTGGAGCTGGTGATGCAACTGGTGTCGATCAGCTAATCACCATACTGGGACAACTCACTCAGGTTATGAATAATAACCTTACTCGTATGGAGAATCCTGATCCACAACTTGGAGGATCAATGTTAGATCGATTCATGAGGCAACAACCACCAATGTTCAATGGGAGTACAAATCCCTTAGTAGGGATAAATTCCCTAGAGAAAATATTTCAGGCTTTGGGGAGTAGTGAAAGGGAAAAAGTTATCATGGCAGTTTACCGCCTCACTGGAGATGCTGATCAATGGTGGTCATTGATTCAAAATACGAAGGAAGATGATGAAGTATCAAATATGGAATGGAGGGAGTTCAAAGATCTGTTTTTAGAAAAATACTTTCCTCGCGACCATCGAGCAGATATGGAAAGGCAATTTCTGAGTTTGAGACAGAAGGAGGATGAGAATGTCACAAAGTATGAGGCTAACTTTAAAAGGTTAGCAAGGTATGCTGGAGATTATATACGTAACCCCAGAAGTAAGATTGATCGTTTCTTTGATGGGTTAAAACCATTTCTCCGTCGATCATTAGTCTCACAATCCTTTTCATCATACGAAGACATTGTCTCATGTGCTATCAAGACCGAAAAGGAATTCTCTAAGTCTTATGACTTTAAAGCAAAGCAAGAGAAGAAGAGGCCTGCTGATCAATCTGGGAATGGAAATAAGGGGAAGAAAGGAAAGGTTGAATATCCATCCTGTGGTAAATGTGGGAAGAAACACCCCGGTACTTGCTTGAAGGGAATGGGGGTCTGTTACAAGTGTGGTGAAAAAGGCCACCAAGCTCGTGATTGAAAAGGGAAGAAGGAAGCCACCAACGTTCAGTGCTACAATTGCAGGGAGATGGGACATTATGCTAATGAATGTCCTAAGCGTCAGGATAACTTACCTCAGAAAAGGCCAAGAGATCAAGGCCAGGCTTATGCTATCACTACTACTGAGGTAGAAGCTCCGAAAGACGTGGTGGCAGGTAATTTAATGGTTTCCTCAAGTTTAGAAAATGCATTATTTGATTCTGGATCATCGCATTGTTTCATATCTTCCCAGTTTTCTAAGAAAATTAGATATTTCCAATTTGATTTAACAAGGGAGTTGTCAGTTAAAACTCCTAAGGGAAGTATCATTGCAACAAAGTTTTGTGAATCAGTCCCCATTAGAGCACATAAATGTTCGTTATCTGCTGATCTCATCGTCATACCTATGATTGAGTTTGATATAATCCTCGGTATGGACTGGCTTTTGGACTATGATGCGAAGATTTATTATAAGAAGAAAGAGGTTACGATTCTTGATGATAATGATAAGGAACACCTTATCTTTAGAGCAGAATCGTCACCACCTAATTCTTATTTAGATCCACCCTCAATAGCTCTACTAAATTCAATTATTGGGGAGGAAGAGAATGAAATAACTGTGGGTGAGGAAAGGAATGTTCAAATAGAGGATGTACCTATTGTAAAAGAATTTGTAGATGTATTTCTGGAATATTTACCTAGACATCCTCTAGAACGAGAAGTTGAGTTTTACATTGATTTGATTCCTGGATCAAGGCCTATATCGAAGACCCCTTATAGAATGGCCACTGTTGAAATAGTTGAACTAAAGAAACAACTAGAGGAATTGAGTAATAAAGGATTTATTCGCCCTAGTGTTTCTCCATGGGGAGCCCCTGTTCTTTTTGTTAAAAAGAAAGATGGATCTATGAGGTTATGTATCGACTACAGGGAGATCAATGCTATAACGATAAAGAACAAGTATCCCCTACCTCACATTGATGATTTATTTGACCAACTGCATGGAGCTCAATACTTTTCAAAGATTGAACTTCGATCTGGATAACATCAGTTGTGTGTGAAGAAGGAAGACATTCCGAATATAGCATTTCGAACCAGGTACGGGCATTACGAGTTTACTGTAATGCCGTTTGGATTGACTAATGCACCCTCTGTATTCATGGATCTGATGAATAGAGTTTTCAAGGAGTATCTTGATGAATTTGTGGTGGTATTTATTGATGGTATCTTGGTATACTCCAAAGGCCACAAAGATCATGAAAATCACTTACGCATTATCCTGAAGACTCTGAGAAGACATGAATTATATAGAAAGTTTAGCAAGTGTGAATTCTGGCTTCATGAGATTTCTTTTCATGGCCATATTGTCTCTAAAGATGGAATCTCTATTGATCCTTCTAAGACCAAGGCAATCCAATAATGGCCAGCACCTAGGAGTATAACTGAGGTACATAGTTTTATTGGTTTGGCAGGTTATTATCGACGTTTCGTCCAGAATTTTGCCCGATTGGCTAACCCATTAACGAAGCTCACACGTAAAGGGGTTAAATTTGTTTGGACAAAAGAGTGTGAAGAATGTTTCGAAGAACTAAAGAGAAGATTAGTCAATTCTTCTATATTGACTCTACCATTGAGGAATGATGGGTTCGTTATTTATAGTGATGCATCAAAGAAAGGAATTGGTTGTGTCCTTATGTAGAATGATAGAGTTATTGCCTATGCATCACGACAGTTGAAAATTCATGAACAAAACTATCCTACTCATGATCTCGAGTTAGCAGCTGTGATATTTGCTTTGAAGATATGGAGGCACTACCTCTATGGTGAAAAATGTGAGATTTATACTGATCACAAGAGTTTGAAGTATATTTTCTCACAAAAAGAAATCAACATGAGGCAAAGGAGATGGCTTGACTTACTCAAGGATTATGATTGCACGATACACTACCACCCGGGGAAATCAAACAAGGTGGCAGATGCTTTGAGTAGAAAATACCATGGAGTTTTGAACAATATGAGAATTGAAAGGGATCCAATTTTCATGGATCTAGTGAAGATGGACATGGGAATAACCAGGGAAGGTGAAACATCAATGTTTTTTCAAATGGTTGCCTAACCATCTTTACTAGAAAGGATTAAGAGTTCTCAGACCTATGATGAAGAATTTCAAAAGAAGATTAAAGCTGTGAATGATGGGAGATTGAGAGACTTTGTGTATGAAGATGGAATTTTGAAATTTGGGAAGAGACTTTGTGTTCCCGATATACCTGATCTAAAAAGGGAATTGCTGGATGATGCTCATAGTTCCAATTTCTCTATACACCCTGGGAGCACCAAAATGTATAGAGATTTGAAGGAACATTTTTGGTGGGACAACATGAAGAGGGATATTGCTGATTTTGTGTCAAGATGTATGGTTTGTCAGTAAGTTAAAGCTGTAAGGAAACAGTCTGGAGGAGTCATGCAACCTCTTCCCATACCGGAGTGGAAATGGGACAATATTACGATGGACTTTGTCATGGGGCTACCAAAGACTCCTAGAAGGAATGATGTAATATGGGTTATTGTTGATCGTCTTACCAAGTCAGCACATTTTCTTGCTATAAGAGAAGATCTACCCCTGGAACGTCTAGCAAGACTATATATTAATGAAGTTGTGAGACTTCATGGAGTACCCCTATCAATTGTTTCTGATCGTGATCCCCGTTTTACTTCAAGATTTTGGAAAAGTCTTCAAAAATCCCTGGATAATGAACTTCATTTGAGCACTGCTTACCACCCTCAGACAGATGGACAATCAGAAAGGACTATTCAAACCCTAGAAGACATGTTGAGATCTTGCTCACTTGACTTTCAGGGTATGTGGGATCAATACTTACCTCTCGTAGAATTTTCCTATAACAATAGCTTCCATTCGAGTATTCAGATGGCACCATATGAAGCGTTATATGGAAAGAGATGTCGTACACCAACCTGTTGGGTTGACGTTGGTGAAAGAAAACTTGTAGGTCCAGAACTGGTGGAGGAAATGATGGAAAAGGTGAAGGTAATCCAAAATCACATCAAACCAGCTCAAAGTAGGCAGAAGAGCTATGCCGATAATCGAAGGAAGGATTTGGAATTTCAAGTCGATGATCATGTTTTCCAGAAGGTATCCCCATGGAAGGGAGTCATATGTTTTGGTAAGAAAGGTAAATTGAGTCCCAGGTACGTTAGACCTTTCGAAATTCTAGAACGAATTGGGGCTGTAGCTTACCGATTGGCAATGCCGCCAAGTCTCTCTAAAGTTCACGATGTGTTCTACGTATCTCTGTTGAGGAAATACATGCCTGACCCAATGCATGTACTCACCTATGAAGAATTAGAACTGGAACCCGATTTGTCTTATTGCGAAGAGACCGTCAAGATTCTTGATATGAGAGAACAAGTGCTGAGAAACGGACGATGCGTCTGGTAAAAGTTATGTGGAGAAACCATAAGATGGAAGAGGCAATGTGGGAACCCGAGGAACTTATGATGAAGAACCACCCGAGTCTTTTCATGCGGTAGTATTCTAGAAATTTCTAGGATGAAATTATTTGAAGGAGGGGAGAATGTAACACCCCAAGCTTCTACGTTACACTTCTCATTGAATAATGTGATAGCGTGTGTTGTACGCAACACCGAGTTCTAACACACCATAACCAATCAAACTAGCCGTTATGAATAGTAATAACTACTTTTTGAAATTATATATATTTTATATTTTAAAATGGACTTAATTTTTGGATTCGGAATATTGAATTTAGCCTAAGGTGAAATTTTGGTACTTTTCGGATAACTTTCATATTTTGATGAATAGTGAAAATTACTAAATTTTAATTAATTTTTTTTTTAATCAAAATAATTAATAGTGATAAATTATGAATTTGAGTGGTTTTAAAGTATATTTAGAATATATTTTTACCATTTAATATAATTTTGGTCATCGGACATAATTTTACAATTAAACCGAACATAAACAAGTGTCAATCTTTTGATAGTTATTATCTCTTAAAAACACGCTTTTTGTTTTGACAGCGGGAATTAATTTTAAATTAATTTCTGCCACTTATGTGTCTTGAATTTAGAAAAATGGATTCTATATTTGGAATCAGGATTTCCTGATTGTGTAAATAGGTAACTTTTATTTTTAGACATTTTGAATAATTACTGCGGTAAATATTTTATTTACCATGGTTAAGGGTAAATCTGGTAAATAATGGTTAAAAAAATAATATTATAATAATAATAAATTAACCTAAAACATGTCCTAGCCTTATTAGTTGATACATGTTCGACCATAGGCATTTTTGGGTCGATTTTGGGACCCCATGGTGCCACTTGTAGGTGATAGGGACACTTTTTTTTAATTAAGTTAAAATGAATACAAAAATGACAGAAGCATATAACTTTTAGCAAAACAATTTTTACATAGAGTTATATATGTTGGATTTTAGATTATAAATATTAATTAGAAAGATAAAAATATTTCCTACATAATGATATTTTATTTATAATTTTTAGACATTAAAAAATTTAATTTATTTATGACACAATGATGATGAATTAATTACTATAATAGTTAAAAATTAAAATAATTGATATTATAAATACCCAAATAAATATAATATGAAACTTTTAATGAATTAAACTAATTTTATAGGATAATAGGATATATTAGTATTGATTTAATTTACTTTGTTTGAAGTAATAAATCTGTTATGAGTTTCACAAAAATCAACTATTGAATAGTGTCAAAATTGACATAAAAGAGTTCTTAAAACAAATATTATATTATTAATTGATATTAAATTCCTAAAAATCTAAGGTTCGGCCAAGAGACTTATATCATGATAATTTCATCATTAATGGACCACTTGGGGGTCTCTTGGATGTATATAGTAATTTTATTAACCATATTATATAAAAATACAAAGAGACATTGTAAAAGTGAAACTAATTAACTTAGAGTTAATACTTAAAGATAAGGTTAATATAAGTACCCAAACCTATCTAAATTCTATTGGTTGAGTTTTTTTCGACCCATCAACACCTTAAACTTTGAATAATAAACTTTTGAGCCATTGGAAACCGAATATGAATTTATTATAAACTAATATCTCTAGCTTTTCCAAAGGTGCCCCTCACCCCTCTTATAAAAGGGCACTCCTCCTTCTCGTTTCTTCACACCTTAAAAGCCTTTTAGTTCGGCCAAACTCTGCCCAAATACTCTCCCAACTTCCCTCACTACAACCTAGAGGCCTTATTTTGATCACAAATCCAACCTAAGGAGCCCTTTTGATCAAATGAAAAGGAAGAACCCGAAGAAGAGGTAATGATTTCACCACCCTTTTCCAAGTTCCTTTCTTCTTCCACTTCTTCTTCCTTTGTTGTTACCATTATAAAATAATAACTCCAGTATCATATATATACTGTGATGTTATTATAAATATGGTACAACCATATTCATTATTCTATCCACCCTTTGAATAACATGTCACCATACGTGCGTACGTACGGCTTACCGTCTCCACGTCGTGGTGTAATTGTTATTCAATATAATATTATTTGGATGGGTATAATAATGATGTGTAACTCATGTAAATAATAAATATAACATGTTAGTGATTCTGTATATATGATATACCATCCATTTATATATTATTTTAATATCAAAAGAATGATATTGTCGCTCATGCGTACGTACGGACTACCGTCTCCACGAACGCGATGAGATTCATTCTCCATCGTATCCATTCAAGTATAATTATCATTTGATGATTTAAAAATGATGTTTAAGGACTTGATATCATTCTGGATATGAATAATATACAACCTAACCATTACAAACATGTCTTACGTAACAAAACATATAAAAGAAAACAAGTAAGTTAACACCCGAAACAACGATAATACTAAGATATTATTATCAAATCAATATTAAAATATCATATATGATATCATATTAATGTATATGATTCTTGTATAATTTAATAACAATTATTTCACCATTATATAGGAGGTTAACCTACCCCAACCAAGGAAAAGTACAAGGTAAGGGTTATTTCACAATCTCTTCATTATCCAAGGTTGTTTATATGTAATAATCTACTGGGATCTCTTTATCATCCACATCCATGTTTTCTTAAAAATGTATTTCAAAACATTTTTATTATTTACAAGAATATGGGTTAAAGTCATTTATACCCTTGTTTGACTTTTTATAAGAGGAATCTTTCCGTCGTTTTCAAAACAAGGTCCTTTTTAACCTTTTCGACAGAATTAAGGTAAGAATGTTGTTTTTAACTTATACGGCGGGTGCGGCTATTTTCCGCCATTATAAAATCTTCAAAGCTTTCCTTACAAGCTTATAAGAATATTTTCAAAGAAAATGTTTTATTTTATATGGCTCTTAAATTATTTCAAAAATAGAAAGAGATATTTCTCTAAAAAGAGTTTTGATTTCATCTATGTCAACATCCTTTGATGGATTTTACGCTTATTTGAAGTTGATATATTATGATACAAAACTTCTATATTGTATTGAAGGTTTTGTGATATGTTTTACTGTGGATGTGCTATTTTTATACCATTCATAGTTTATGGTGAAATTATTGACATTTCATATACTAGTTTTAATATGAATGTTTATGTTATGTTTAAACCTTTTCATATGGGAATGCATTGGACTTAATATGTGACGGGTGGAGCCCGCTATAGCTCCTCGATGCATCGGTAGGTCTCATGAGACAAACTAGTGTCTTGGCACAAGGCCTTGGAAAAATCTTATTTGTAGTCTTGGCACGAGGCCTTGCCTATGTGGTTATGATAGTCTGGCATTATGCATTCCAACATTATGAAAGTGGTTATTGATATTGCATGTGATTATTCGATTAGTAGAATATCCATGTGAACAAGTAAATGGAATTATTTCATTTTATACTTTTTCCATAATATTTTGAATTTTAAGTTTAAAAGGATTTTGTTTTAGTAATGCATTGCCTTAAATGTTTATGCTTATTTTGAATGTTCCGCTATATTGTTATCCTTACTGGGCATTTGAGCTCACCCCTTTTCTATGTTTTATTTTTCCCAGGATGTGAAGAAGTAAGTTATGAATGACCTGCAGGGATATTACGAGGGGATAATAGTGTGGACTGTGGAGACATTATGTTTTTGTATTAGTTTTTCAATTTATGATGTAATGTAAAACTTATGAATATATCTAGTGTTTCCAAGGCTACTAAACCAATCGGTCTTTCGAGATTTGATCTTTCTTGTGATCATTCCAATGTTATATAATAATGTACCGACTCTGGGTAACTAGGGTCGGGGCGTTACATATACACTTTAAATAAACTCATAAATCCTTTAGTAAAATTTGTAAACTCACCTCTTTGTGTTATTCAATATCATGAACTACACTTTATATTTGAGACAACCTGAAACTCTTTTTCAACCTCCATGCATATATATCATTACGGTTGTCAATAGCCTTATACAACAGAACAAAAGTATGGACTTTTCCCAAATCACAGGTCTTCAAACTCCAATCATCCATTCATTTTACCACTAATTAAACCATATCTTACAACTATTCGTTGTACCCAAGACTCTTGTTAGTCAAAACTATTGAAGATAGTGCTAGAAATTCTCCTTCAGTACATGTCATATTCTTCCATATAGTATAGATCTTTCAATATTTTGATATATATGGGATTCCTACTTGAATCCATGCAACTAGGTATACATGGGTATCCAACACTTTATTCTTATTTAGTGGGTGGATACTTCAATCTATCATCCAAAACGTCTCTTCATTACACTTATTACATTAGAAAATGAATTGAAAAAAAATAATACTAGGAACATTTGGAACACCAATATATCAGGTCTATAAAAGGGTTAATCTTCCCACAATCATGTTTTCATAGTATATTTTCTACTTTGGGGAGTGACCCACGTGGATTTTGTTTCTTGTGTCTCTCGCCCATATAGAAAAGGCCACAAGTTAGGGGTGAGTCAAATTAACTTATTAATCGCATCTAAATCACCCCTCCTACCCCATGTGGGATTTAAAAATCACTAGAATATAACTCCATGGGAAGTAGGGTGGTTATTCCTAGTTAGGGATTGGAGGGGAGTACTGCACAATTTTCATAACAAAGATTTATTTTATAAACCTAAAAATAAATTTCCAAAACTTGATGGATGTTATAATATTTTAAAAACAATTACTTATGAATTTGACTCACTTCTATATCATTAATGGTATTATTTAAAGTATTTATGTCCTTATGATATTAAAATTTTAAAAAAACTTCCCCTTTCCAAAAACCATGGGTTCAAACCATTGGAAGGATAGTGGTTTTAAACTATTTATAAACTAGATGTCCAAATATTGGGTTTATAATTTAATAAAAAATTGATCATGTTTTTTATAAATACCCACCAATTTTCACATTATCAATAAAAACACCATGTTTTTTGAAATATTGTTTTCAAATAAATTTAATTTTTTTTCTCGTGTTACACACAACATCGGGTTTTAAAAACCGCAATAAATTATTAATATTATTATTTAAACATGACTGTAATAAAATATCCATTAAATTTAGTGGTATGAATAGAAATAAAATATTTTTTAATAAATTATAAAGGTTTTATATAAAAAAAGACTTGTAAATAAGTAATTAACTTTTAGTAAAGTCTTTATATTCTTTGAAAATATACTTTTCTCAAAAAATGAATTTTATTTCCTTTTGTGAAGAAATAATATAATTTACTTTTAATAATTTTAAAAAATTATTTGAAAAAATTAACTTCATTGTTTTGATCAACATGTTAAATTTATCTTATGGTGATTTTTTATATTTTCTGAAAAGAAAATTTTTTCAGTGAATAGTGGAAAATACGGGTTTTTATTAAAAGCTGCATTTTTTAAAGAAATTAAAATGTATTACATTTTTTAAATATATTCTAAATGTATAAATTGTTAAAAAAAATTAATAAACTAATTTAGGTTCTTGGAATCAATTTTATATTTAATTTTTATATTAAAACCTTTAATACTTATAAAAATTTTCACTTTGGAAAATAGATTTTTCGTCACATCTTTGAGTTTAATTTTATATTTGATTTTAACACTTATATGAATAGAAGATAAAAATTGGATTAAATATTTAAAAAATTATAAATAAAATTATATAATAAAGTGAACTTAGGTTTTGGTCAAAATGAATAGTAAAAATAGAAAAACTTATTTGTCATTGTTAAGGTTAAAACAGATTTATCAGGGTTAAACTAAAATGATATGTAGTAAGATGACCTATAAAATTTTCCAAATCCCATTTTATATAGATATTTTTACCTTATAACATATAATTTTTTATAATAAAAAAATTTGGAACCTTTTTAAAGGTAAAAAATATGGGTACACTATATTCTTTTTAAATAATTCATGTGTGTCCTCTCCCCCATTTATAAAAGGGAACCTCGTCTTCTCTCCACTTCACACTTATAAAACCTATTTTTTCAGAAAATAATTACCCAAATGATTTCCTTAATTAAATAATCACATATTAAATTCTTTTTTGATAATTAATCCAACAAATTAAGGCCTTTGGTATAAACCTAATAAGGTTATTCGAAGAAGAGGTATTGTTCTCAACCGAGTGTTTCTATTTTATTTATTATTCTACATCCTTAAAATATTATTAAATTATGATGATATAATAAAAATAGTATTTATTTTATAATGATATTTTATTATGTTGATTTAATATCATATATTCACTTCCTCTTCCATCAAATTGGAAATGAAACTGTCAATTGTGTGTACGACAGATTATCGCCTCACGAACCAATGTAATTTGTTTTCCATCACAACCTCTCATGGATGGATATAATGTTAGATTTAACATATATATATGTTATATTAATGAAATAATTATAAATTTAAAATTATAATAACACATATACATTCTTACCTTCCCTTTTATGAGAATATGATAACATCGCTTTTTTATACAACATACTACCGCCTCACAAAGTGATGTTATTCATTATTTAAATAAAATTTACATAGAAGGTAATAAGGATATGTTTAATTATCATTTATTATATATATTAAATAATAATAATTATAAAAAATTAATATATTATTTAAACTTCATTAATTTCATCCATCTAGAAAATGGAAACAACGTTCTTGCTTACATACGACATGCCATCTCCATGAATGGTGTAACTCATTTTTTTTGTATCTAACTTTAATGGATTAACATAAATAAATATATATATATATAATCAATATATATTATATTATATCATTATTAACATTTGGTATATTATTTAACCCTGACCAAATTAAGATTACCAAAAATACCAAACCAAAACACATATGAAAAACAAAGCAGTTATTACCTAAAACATGGTATTATCAAGGAATTTCTAATAAAAGAGTTATAAAATATCATAATTAAATAATATATGGAATGATAAATATTATAATTCTTATTTAATATATGTTTAATAAACTTATATATATTATATTGTATATTTGAACAAGTATTAAAGAAGTCGGGACATAAGGTATGGGATTTTCGTCTCACATTTATTTCTGTGGGATAAATGACTTATAGACTACTTCTTACTTTTTTTTGGTGTTTATACTTCCCATGAATTACTTTTATGATTATTCCAATTAAATCATTTAATATACATATCCATATAATTTTCTTTATTTCATGGGGATTATAATTCAAAGGATACCAAAGTGGTAAATGGACAATTTCATTATTTATAAGTATTGTTTATGATTAAGTTTCCAATAATGAAGTATTGTGATATATTTCTAAATAAATTCATGAATTTTATTATAATATAGTTATTTAATGAAAATAATTTTTTTCTTTTCATTTTCCTCTCTTTATGAAATAAATATTCTAAAAAAAAAAATTTAATTAAAAATCAAATTTAATTTTTTCTTCGGTCAAAATCCCTTTTTCTTCCATGTGCATGATTTTAAAAAATGTTTTCAAGAATTTTTTACCATTTTATAATGATTTTTTAAATTCATTTATACCCATGTTTTAATTTTCACAAAAAAATAAATAAATGGAATCTTCTTTTTATTTGCTGAATGAGGTAGTTTTGACTATTTACAGAAAATGTGAAATGAATCTTTGTTTTAAGATTTTTGGCATGAATAGAATTTTCTTCTATCATGACCAGTAAATTATTTGGTGCTTACTTTACAATTTTTCAAGGTTATTTTCAAATAAAATGTTTTCCTTAATATTTTTGAAAATTTTATATTTTAATTAAGTGATTTCAAATGAAAAGTATATTTTCCTCATTAATGTTTTAATGATATTTTTTGGAATTTATATTAATTAATGGTAATAACCTTTGGTGTTTCTTATGTTTTAATAAGGATATGATCAAATGGAACCATCCTCATTCATTCTTTGTCTGTTTTAGGTTTATGATTATAATGAAAAGATATTTATGAAACACATTCCTCTTATATGTGTTATTAAATGATGAATTGATTAAATTTTAATGAAACCCATTTCTTTTCCATAGGTTATTATATAATTAAATTCTTTTGAAACTCATTTCATTTTTTCAATTTTATGAAAATATGGATGTTTTATGATCTTTTGTAACAAAAATGTATGGATTATGTGATTAGTGGAACTTGTATCTCCATTTAATACATTAGTTGATATTTTATATCTCAATAGATAATGAGGGGAAATAAGTTGATGTGCTTGATCTGCTTTGGGAAACTAGTTGATGTTCTTTATCCACTATGGGAAATAAGTGATGATTCCTAATTTCTTATGAAATAGGAAATATGTTTTGATTCCTTTCCAATTATTATTTTAAATTACCAGTTGATAACCTTTACATATGAAATGGTTTTTATACTTTTTATGGTTCCACACTCATAGGGAATGATCTTCTGGTTTATGATTTATTTATGATGATTTTTTACTCTTATGGTTCATGTATTTTGAAATGATAATGTTTTATGCTATGGGTCATTTCTATAATCCATGATATATTTGGTATGAACTTTTTAAGTTATATTTAAAATATCATACCCTTTTTTTTCTTATGATTTAATATAATCATAAATTGATATCTCTAATTTTTACCACTATGATGTTTTCAAGCTCACCCTTTCTTATTTTCCTTTCCCTATGTTATGAAGAAATTTTTTAGAACGATATGATTTTGAGGAGTACTAATTGAGAATATATTTGTGGTATATGTTGAAGATATTTCATGAAATAAGAATATTGTGTAACTATTCTCTAAAGAAATTAAATCTTTATGGTCCTTGGGAATGTATTTAAGAAATGTAATGAATATTCATCTATTAAGGTGTAATATCTATGTATAAAAAGCCTGGGTTTCTATAGTTGGTATCAGAGGTGAGATTTATTTAACCTTTGAAAAATATGATATGAAAAAAAATTGATATCTTTATGGATATATCTAAGTATATTTATAAGTATAAGTATAATAATAATTCAACGTATAAGAAAAAATCGATGAATCTTGGTGAAGGATATAGAATGTGGTTTCCAAGAAATTGCATCCTTGTCTAGATTCTACAAGTGGATGTGGCTTTGGAATAGTTGTTTTTAGATTTGATAACTCTAAAAAGGGATTATTTATTGACACTCAATTTTCACCCGATTCATAACAACTGGCCTTACTATACAACTAGTTTGACACTCTGAGGGGATATTTTTTAGAAATTCACAAACTTTTTATGATCCATAATGAAATATTTGAATAATGATAATGAATAACTTAGGTTAATCATATAGTTTCATATATTGAAAATAAGGTATCATGATTTAGGCATCCTATGAATGATTTTTCATGATCAATCACTCTAATTAATGGTTCTTTATAGTCATGCAAACCATTTTTCTATCAATGGATTAGAGGTAGAATAAAGAATTTTATGTGGTAACAGGTATGCACAAATTTTAAAGTACTATGTTTCATCTTCATCATATGAATTACTTTATATCAAGAAAAATCTGTAGTAATGTTAATTCATATCCTCAATGATTAGATATTTATTTATCAGTGAAAACCACTAATGGTATGATGATTAAATCTCAAGTTTTTTATTCTTCTCTAGTTGAATTTTTTGCTAATGTGTTTCTTGAAAATCTTGTCACTCCCCCTCTAGTAGAACTTGATATTATCTTATGTAAGGATTGGATTTCTCTATATAAATACCACGTCCATTGTTGAGTATGGGAAGTCAATTTTGATATTTCAAACCAACCTATGATATTATATCAATGTGATGATAAATATGTACTTATGATAGATATCTCATCCATTGAATGGATCTTGATTGCCATTAAAAAGGGGATTTATATCATATGGTGGAGGATAAACTCAAAATATATGATATAACTATTGTTTGGGTGTTTTTTTATGTCTTTATATAAGATTTTCTTAGTCTTACACCAAAATTTGAAATTTAGTTCTCAATAGAAAACATATCAGATGACACAACTATTTCAAAGACTCCATATAGAATGGCCTTGATTGAGTTGTAGGAATCAAAGAAGAAACTCAATAACAATATTGAAAATGGATTCAATCAGACAAGTGTTTCACCTTGGGTTTCACCTATTCTATTTTTAAAGAATAAATATGGATTGATGTGACTCGGTATCTATTACTATCAACTAAACAAGACCATAATCAAGAAAAAGTACCCTATACCCCATATTGATCACTAACTTGATTAAATGCATGGATCTCAATAATTTTCAAATATTTTCCTACATTCTATATATCATTAATTGAAGGTTAAGAAGTTAGATATACCCAAGATAGAATTATGTACATGTTATGGACACTATAAGTATATAGTGATGCGATTTGGTTTTAATAATTCCCCCCACAATATTAATGGATTTAATAAAAAGTGGATTTAGAGATTATCTTGGTCAGTTTATAGTAATCATTACATATGATATTGTTTTCTATTATAATATTAAGTAAGAGTATAAAAATCATTGGATAATTGCAACGAAGACCTTGAGGAAGGAGAAACTGTATGAAAAATTTACAATGTATAGATTTTGGATAAAAAAAGATGATTTTTTGGTCTTATAGTCTCAATTGAGGGTTTATTGATGGATCCATCAAAGATATAAGTTATTTAATATTGTGCTAGACCAACCAATTTGACTGAGATCCAAATTTTCCTTTTTTTCAATTGATATTATCAATTCTTTGTGGAAACTTTATCATGTATGTCCAATCCACTCACCAAATTAACTTGAAAGGGATCCATGATCCTTTGGAATATTGAATGCGAAGAAAATTTCAAGGAACTGAAGACAATATCAATCCATGAAACTATGATTATATTACCCTATAGTGGAGAAGAGTTTGTAATCTATAGTGATGTATCCAAGATGGGGTTAGAATGCATAATCATGCAGAATGATATGGTAACTACCTCATGGTAATTGATGCTTCACGAGAAAAAATAACTACCTCGTGATTTGGTGTTAAAAAAAGTAATTTTTTCATTAATGATATGGAGGTATTGTATTTACAGAGAAAAGTGTGATATATTTACTGATCAAAAAAATTTAAATTATATATTCATATAGAATTAGTTGAACATGCACCAGACAAGTTGGTTAGACCTGATTAAAGATTATAAATAATCAATACATTACCACCCTGGAAAAGTGAACAAGGTGGAAAATTCTTTGAGTCAAAAGGATCAAGCCAGATTATCAAAGATCAGGATCACAAAAGATCTAATATTTTTATATTTTAAAAGTATACATCTAGAAATCTTAAAGGAAGGGGAGAAATATTATCTTTCTCAAATGAGTGTTCCACCATCTATACAAATGATGATTAAAAAAGTCCATAAGGATTATGTAGAACTGTAGAAGAAGGTGAGAAATATTCTAGATTTGAGTCTTTGTTTTGAGGGAATGATAAGGTTCATGAACCATATATGTGTTCTATCCACACCTGATTTGAATAAGGATGTATTATAATAGGCTCATAGTTATTCATTACTTATTTTTCCTAGAAGTATGAAGATGTATAAGGATTTGAAATAGTATTTCTGGTGGGATGGAATGAAGAGATATATTATAAAGTGTGTATCTTGGTTCTTGGTATATTGTCAAGTTAAGGTTGAGAGACAAAAGTACCAGTGGATGTTACAACCATTACCTATACAAAAATGGAAATGGGAAAACATCACCATATATTTTGTCATCAGACTCCCCAAAATTTCTAAAGGGAATAATTTTATATAGGTTTTAATTGATCACATTTGGAAGAATTCACACTCCATCATTATTATATATGTCTTGTATCTTGATCAGCTTTCCAGAATATACATTAATGAAGTGGTACATTTTCCTGGAGTACCCTATTCTATTGTATCTAATATGGATCAAAGGTTTAACTTGAAGTTTTGGCAAAGTCTTTAGTAGGACTTGTATTTAGAGTTTTGGTTCATCACCGTGTATCATCATCAGACTTATGGTCAGTCTTAGATAAAACTTCAAACCCTAGAAGATATGTTGAGATCTTATTTTATGGACTTCAAAGGTGGTTGGTATCAATACCTTCCTCTGACTGAGTTTTCATATAATAATATATTTCACTCAAGCATTCATATGGATCCTTAGGAAGACCTCTATGGAAATAAGTGTAGAGCTACAAATTACCAGGATAAAGTTGGAGAAAGGAAGCTATTAGGAGCTGAGATAGCTGAAGAAATGGTAGAGATGTTTACATCTATTCAAAAACATATAAGGTCATCAAAAATTTACGAGGAAATTTATGCTAACAATTGTTGGGGTGATTTGGAATTTGGATTTTTTGGCAAGGTCCTTCTAAGAATATCTTCATGGTAGAAGGTAATGGGATTTGGAAATAAGGGAAAAATATGCCCTAGGTATATCAGTCCCTTAAAAATTATTGATCATATTGAGATGATAACTTATTTATTTGCACGTCCAGTAAACCTATCTCGAGACCACAATGTGTTCTATATATATCTCTTGAAGAAGTGAATACCTGATCCTTCACATGTATTGAAATCAGAGGTCATGCCATTAGAGGATGATAATTCTTTTAAGTAACAATTGGGGGATATTATGGATCATACAGAGAAACTTATATCAAATAGAACCACTCACCTAGAAAAATATTTGTGAAAAAACCACCATCTTGAGGAAGTTATGTGGGAACCTGAGGATGTAATGAGGTAGAGGTATCCTCAGTTTTTTCTACTAAAGTGGTATAATGTTTAGGGAAAAATAAGTTTAAGGGGGGTAGAATGTAACACCCCAAGAGTTTTTTTAAATAAATTGAAATTCATGAAAAAAAATTTTAAGAAGATATTTATAACTAGACATTAAACATATTTTTTTTTCTTTTATGATTTGAATTTCAAAAAACGGTCATCTACGGTAGTGATCAGTAAGTTATTTAAAGTCTGATAGAACCAAATTGATTTTTTTGGGGAATAGTAACATACCCTTATGAATAGTAACATGAATATTAATATAAACTTAATGAATAGTAAATTGTATTATTTTTTCTTAGGTCTTTAAGATAATGACATCTTGGTTCATTTTTCAATGTGATATAAAAGCAGTTATAGTTTTAAAATTGTTAATTTTTGAATAAATTATGATTTTATTTAAAAATTAAATTAATAATATTTTGAAATTTACTTTCAAAAAATGGAGTTAATTTTTAAATTCTACACATTGAAAAAATGTTTGGGTTAATTTTTGGGATTTTTCTAAAATTCTTGAATATTTTATGAATAGTAAAATACGATAAATGATAAATACTTGTTTTACTACAACATAGATGATGTAAGGATTCTTTAAGACCTCTTTGTTTTCACTCACATGAAAATATTACTATTTTGACTCACAAGAATCAATATTATTCATAGTCTTGATAAAAAATATTATAATAATGATTAAAATAAAGTAAAATCCCTCCTTTCCACAACTATGAACACCACCCTCATTCCCCTCTTCCTCCCACACCTCTCAAGCCTTGATCCTTGCCAAATTTTTACCAAATACTCCTCCTAAGACCCTTCCCCACGTCCAAGACTTTCTGTTCTCACCAAAATTCCTAAAACAAGGGCTTTAAGAAAGATCTCAAGGAGAAGAGATCAAGAGGTAAACATCCTCTTTTGTTTTCCTTATTTTCTTTTCATTTTCTTTTATATTCTTATTATTTCATCACCTACCCTTCTCCAAGAGGAATGAATGATCCGGTATCTTACATATTATGTATTTCATCATTTTTATTAAATAATCACCATTATACTTCTTCTCCTCTCACACTTATTCAAGAAATTAAAACACTGTTTGTGATGTGTCGATTTACCGAACATCGTGGATGATGTGATCTCAATTTCTTTTACTTTCTTCAAGACTGATTATGAAACCATTTTTGTGATTGTACCAGATTATAATTTATGTAATATATCATATATAAGGTTCTTGAATCATTTTGTACACATGTAATTAATTTATAAGACAAACTGAGTTAATTACGATCGAAGAATTGCCAAAATGACCTAAATAAATATCAACAATGTTTTAACTTATGAATCAAAATAATTTCAGAATTCAAAATGATAAATAGTATAATTTATGGTTATGTAAATATTTAAATACCATTCCATTCCAATTATAGATTTTTACTTCCTATTGACAATAATATCCATCATGAACCGATCATGGAAATCATGTAAATAACACATCCAAAACAATGAAAGGAACAAAAAACTAACAATTAAAGGGTGAAATGATGTTATTAAATGATCATATAAGGTGTTATAAACATGAATAGGTTTCTTTAAGATATTAATACCACTCATTTAACTATTATACAAGAGTTTTAAACAAGTTTTAAGTAAGACAAACCCGATGTAAGGGAATTCATAACCCGATTTACATTATTTGGGTTAACCTTATACTTCATTATTTTTATAGTATTAAAATTATTTGTGTGATGAATTTTATTTATATTATGATTAATTATTTTTATTAAATTGTTTATAGATATTAAATCCACTCTATTAAGTCTCTCTTCAATTATATGATATTTATAAGGGACTTTTCTTTTAAATCCCTCTTTTAAAATTCTATTTTATGAAATTCAAAAAAAATGTTTTTATGAAATTATTCAGGTTGTATGATTGTGTTATGGTTCTTGGGAATTGTGTATTATGAAGTTTGGGACCAATATCTCCCACCAATGCATTGGGTATATGTAAGTTGGAGGTTGGTCTTATGGTTACTCAATGTGTAACTGCGATGGTTCCACAAATTGTAAGGTAGCCGTGAGGGTTACAAATTATAAGATAGCCGAGTGGGTTACAAGATTATGTAAGTAATTACCCAAGATACCTTTATGGTTCTATTTATGTTCTATATGTCTTTTTAATCTCATGGAAATATCAAGTTTCCAAAAGTAATTTTATATGGGTGACAAGTATGCCTTTTTGAAAATGATTTCTTATGTTACAAGTATTAAGGGACTAATGTATTCTTTTCTTCTTTTTATATCCCTTACTGAGATTTTTGTGCTCATACCAAGTTTTAAAATTATTTTCACAGGTTATAAGGATGTGTAAGACAAAGAAGGAATCCAAGTTTAATGTTATGAATATTTTTCAGAGAAATCATGTTTTATTTGAAAAGTTTTATATATTGAAAAAATTAATATTGTTTTTATGGTATCCACTATATATTAATGTAGAATATTATGAATGTATTATGTCCCAATTCTCTAAATCTCAAAACTTTAAATGATCCTCAATGTGAAAGGAAGTGAGTTCATAACCAAATTCATGATTATATAAGATTATAAGGAAGAGTCCTTATAGTTGGTATTGTAGGATGGTTTAGATAAATTTAGGGGTTAAGATGATGTTAACAGAATACCATAAATTATTTTTAATTTATGGTTAATTTGAAATGATATAGCATTTAAATATTACCATGTTTTTTTTACTTAGATATGTTTTTTCAGAATGGTTTTCTGCAGAAGAAATAGGGAAACTGAAGAGGAGAGGCAGCGACAGAACGATATCCTTCCGAATCTGTAGCCCGAAATGGTAGGGATTGGAACCGAGAATTTTGTGGTAGTGATGGATCAGCTAAAGCATGCAATAAATGGTGGTGGAATACATGAAAGAGAAAAACCATAGGTACCATGAAAAAACATGATGATAGTGGAATATTTTATGATAAAACGCTCTTCTACTTTCAATGGATCTTCTGACCCAATAGCAGCTAAAGGATGGATTGAATCCCTTGAAAAGGTATTTGATGTTTTGGGATGTTCAGATAATCAAAAGGTAAGTCTTTTCATTTATCATTTTGATGGTGAAGAAAATTGGTGGTGGCCAATGGTCAATAATATTAGGGATGGAGAGGAGATTGATGCCTTAGAGTGGGATGAATTTAATAGTATTTTCCCTGAAAAATATTTTCCTAAGGTGTTGTGACTTAGTATGGATAAGAAATTACTTGAATATAAGCACAAGGAGGAATATTCAATTTCTAGGTGTGACAAAAACTTCACCCAACTGGTGAGGTATACTCCTAATATTATTCTGGATATTGATAGAAAAATCATCCACTTTTACTTAGGATTGAAGCCAAGGTATAAAAGGGTGGTGGCCTCCTGTGAATTAAAAAGTCATGATAAAATTTTCTTATGTGATGAGAGGGTTGAGATGGAGTTTACTAATTATCATATGCACTTTGAAAACAAGGAGTATAAGAGGTCCTGATGGCAAGCGATGGGTAAGAATCAATCAAAGAAATGTGATGGTAAGAAAATCTAGTTTCTAGTTTGTGAAAATCATGGTAAAAATCACCCTGGAGGATTCCTTAATAAAACTGGGAAGTGTTTTAGATGTGGTAAGTTTGGAAATACGACCCAAGATTGTAATAAAAATGATCCTATGACTAATCCGGATAAGAAAACTATTAAGTGTTTTGAATGTTGAGATATGGGTCATTATGTGAATGTCTACCCAAAGAGAGATACTAATGATGCAAAGAATCCATACTATAAGCAGAAAGGTGTAGTGAGATACTTTGAGACTACTTCAGTAAACGTCAGGCCATCCAATGAAGTTATAACAGGTACCTTGTTTGTTAACTCAGATTTTTCTAATGTTTTGTTTGATATAGGGTCTACACATTACTTTATTTCTGAGAAATTTTCTGGTAAATTAGAAATATCACTTCAACAAATGGGATTGGAACTTATTGTTAAAACACTAGGGATAAATATTATGGAAAATAGGGATTATAATAATCTTTCTATTATGTTCTATGGAAAGACTTTGGCTGAAAAACATATTGTTTTTTCCTTAGTGGAGTTTGATGTCATTCTGGGAATAGATTGGCTTTCTGTTTATCATGCTAATATTGATTATAGAGTTAGAAAAGTTTTTTTTGAAAAATAGTTTCAGTCTATATACAAGAAAAAACCAACACAATGGATAATATATCAGGAAGCTGAGAAACTAATGAAACATGGAAATGAAATTTATCTTTCTCATATTGTTGAAAACAAGGTACTCTTTAGATTAATGATTTTTTAGCGGTAAATGAATACCTTGATGTTTTTTCCAATGATTTTCTTGGTTTCATATCTAATTAAGAATTTGAATTCACAATTTACTTAGTTTCTGATGCTAAGAAAATTTCAAAACCCCCATATTGAATGAATCAAATGGAAATTCTTGAATTAAAAAATTAGTTGTAGGATTTTCATGATAAAAAATTCATTCTTCTGAGCACTTCACCATGGGGTGCTCCTATTTTGTTCGTCAAAAAGAAATATGGTTCCATGAAACTTTTCATTGATTATATATCCTTGAATAACATCACTATTAAAAAACAAGTATCCTTTGCCTCATATTAATGACTTTTTTTATTAGCTCTAGTGAGGTCAGTACTTTTCCAATAATGAATTCAGATCCGGATACCATCAGCTGAAGGTGAAGGATGATGACAACCTAAAACAGATTTTTGTACTAGATATGGGCATTATGAATTTGTTTTATTCCATTTGGGTTAACTAAGGCACATGTTGTATTCATGGATCTTATGAATATATTATTTCGTGAGTTCTTGGATACGTTTTTGGTTGTGTTTATTGATGACATTTTGTTATTTTCTATGAATAAAGAGGATCATGAAAAATATCTAAGGGTTGTTCGAAAGCCATAAAAGAAAAAATTTATGGAAAATTCATCAAGTATGATTTTTGGTTGAAACTAATTTCTTTTCTTGGGCACATTGCAAATAAAAATGGAATAACAATTTATCCTACCAAAATAAAAGTTTTTGATGAATGGAAAAGACCTACAAATGTTACATAGATTCATAGTTTTATTGTATTAACAGGTTATTACTGATGGTTTTTAAAAAAATTTGCACGTTTATCTATCCCACTAACTATGTTAACACAAAATGGGTTAAATTTTTTTGGATAGAATAATGTGATGATTTTTTCTCGAACTGAAGAATAGATTGGTGAATGATCTAGTTTTGGCCTTCCCTTCCCGAAATGGTGAGTTTTTCATCTACAGTGATGCTGAATTGAAGGGCCTTGATTGTGTTCTAATGTAGAATAATTGGGTAATTGATTATAATTCAAAACAGCTAAAACCTCATGAGTTAAATTATACCACACATGATTTGGAATTGGCATCTGTGGTTTTTGCTTCAAAAATTTGGAGGCATCATTTATATGCAGCCAATGTCAAATATATACTGACCATAAAAGTCTGAAGTATATATTCAATTAGAAGAAATTAAATAGGAGGTAGAGAAGATGGATTGAACTAATAAAGTATTATGATGTCATGATCAATTACCATATGGGAAAAGCAAACAAAGTGATGGATTACTTGAGTTGAAAACATCATGGATCATTAACCATGTTACATTAGGAACATGATCCCTTGATTAATGATTAGAATAATTTTGGATTAGAAGTTATTGTTGTAGGAAAAACCTCTATTTTGTTTCAGGTTTCGGTGCAGACATCGTTATCAAATAGAATTAAGCAAGCGTAGAAGGAAGACCGTGAGCTACTAAAAAAGTTAGAATTGGTTAAAATGGGTAAGTTTCTAGAATTTAACCTTAATAAAGACTGTGTTTTAAGATTTTGAGAAAGTTTGTGTGTGCCTTATGATTACCAGTTAAAGAAATAATTATTGTGTTAAGCTCATAGTTCTCCATTTTTAGTTCATCCAGGTATTACTATGATGTATGTAGACCATCAGGAGTATTACTGGTGGGATGGAATGAAAAGGGATATTGCAGATTTTACCGTGAAATATTTGAAATGCTAACTAGTTAAAGTAGAGAAAAAGTTACCGAAAAGGATACTTCAGCCTTTATCAGTGCTAGAGTGGAAATGTGAAAATATATATATGGACTTCATTGTGGGACTACCTAAGATTTATTTATGCAATAATGCAATTTAGGTTATTGTTGACCGGATGACTAAATTTTCACATTTTCTTTCTATTCGAGATATAATGTCTTTGGATCAGATTTCTTGACTGTACCTCAAATTGATTTCCAGGTTACATGGAGTTCCTCTTTCCATTGTATCTAACCAGGATCCCAAGATCACTTATAACTTTTGGAACGGCCTTCAGAAGTCATTGGGTACCGAATTAAATTTTAGTACAACTTTTCATTCTCAATCAGATGGGCAGTCAAAAAGAATAATTCAGAAATTAGAGGATATGCTTTGAGCTTGTTAAATGGACTACCAAGGAATTTGGGATCCAAATATTTATTTAGTTTAAATTTCTTATAATAAAATTTTTCATTCTAGTATACAAATAGAGCCTTTGGTGGAATTGTATAGGCAGTGATATAGAACTCCATATTTTTGGATGAAGTCGAGGAAAGGAAGTTGATGGGACCAAAATTAGTATAGGAGCTGGCTGAGAAAGTGAAGATGATCCAACAACACATGAGGATAGATTAGAGAAGGCAGAAAATTTATGCAGACAATAGTAGGAAATAATTTTATTTTGAAGTAGGAGATCATGTTTTTCTTAGAATATCACCATGGAAAAGTGTTATGGGTTTTGGTAAGAAGGGAAAGCTAAGTCCATGGTTCATTGGACCTTATGAAATTCTATAGAAAGTTGGACCAGTTTCCTACCAAGTAGATTTTCCACCTATTTTATCTTAGGTACACAATATTTTTCGTGTTTCAATGTTGAGAAAGTATGTGCGAGATTCATCTCATGTTTTGATCCTAGAAATAGTTCAGCTGGAAGAGAACCTTTCCTGTAAAGAGAAACCATTCCATGTTCTTGATCGAAGGGAATAAGTATTGCAGAATAAGTTAATCCACCAGGTAAAGGTTTTTTGTAGAAACCACATGGCTGAAGAAACAACAGGGGAATCTGAAAATGCTATGAGGGAAAGGTACCCTCACATGTTTAATAACTAAATAAAATTGCAAGGATGTAATTTTTAGAAAGTGAGGATAATGTAACACCCATGGAGTTATTTTTAAATAAATTGAAATTCATTAATTTTATTTTAATTAGATATTTATAACTAGACATTAAAAATAATTTTGTTGCTTTTATGATTTGAATTTCAAAAAACGGCTATCTATTATTGTGATTAGTAAGTTATTTGGAATCTGATAGAACCAACTTGATTTTTTTGGTGAATAGTAACATACCCTTATGAAAAGTAATATGAATAATAATATAACCCTAATGAATAGTAAATTGTATTATTGTTATTTTTCTAAAGGCTTTAAGATAATGACATCTTTGTTAACCTTTTAGTGTGATATAAAAGGATTTAGAGTTTTAAAATGTTTAATTTTTGAATAAAGTATAATTTTATTTAAAAATTTAATTAATCATATTTAAAAAAAATTTATCAAAAAATGGAGTTTATTTTTGAATTATATGCATTGAAAAATGGTTAGGGTGAATTTTGGGATTTTTTTTTGAAATTCTTGAATTTTTGAGGAATAGTAAAATACGATAAAATATGATAAATGCTAAATACTTGTTTTACTGCATCATAGGTGATTTAAGGCTGATGTAAGTCCTCTTGGTTTGAACATACACGGAATTATTACTATTTGGGGTCCCAAAAATCAAGACTATTCATAGTCTTGAGCAAACATATTACAACAATGATTAAACTAATGTAAAATCCCTCCTCTCCACCACTATAAATACCACCCTCATTCCCCTCTTCCTCCCACACATATCAAGCACTGAGCCTTGCCTAAGTTCTTCCCAATACTCCTCCTAATACCATTCCCCACGTCCAATACCTATTGGTCTCACCCAAAGGCCAAAAACAAGGACCTTAAGAAGGATCTCAAGGAGAAGAGATCAAGTGGTAAACATCCTATTTTGTTTTCTTTATTTTCTTTTCATTTTATTTTCTACTCGTCTTATTTCCTCACCTACCCTTATCCAAGAGGCATGAATGATCCAGTATCTTAAATATTCTATATTTCATCATGTTTATGGAAGACTCGGCATTATAATTCTTCTCCTCTCACACTTATTCATGAAATTAAAACACTATCTGTGATGTGTCGATTCACCAAACATTGTGGACGATTTGATCTCAATTTATTTTACTTCCTTCAATACTAGTCATGAGACAATTTTAATGGTTAAAATAGATTTTTATTTACGTATTATATCATATATATGGTTTTGGAATCATTTTGTACACATGTTATTAATTTATAGAACAAAATGAGTTCATTACGATCGAAGAAACACCAAAATGACCTAAATAAATATCAATAATTTTTTAACTTATGAATCATCCTCATGTCAGAATTAAAAAAGATAAATGGAATAATTTATATTTATAGAAATATTTAAATATCATTCCATTCCAATTCTTAATTTTCACTTCCAATCAACAAGAATATCCATCATGAACCGATCAAGAAAATCATGTAAAGAACGCACCCAAAACATTAGAAGGAACAAAATACTAATAATTAAAGGCTGAAATGATGTTATGAAATGATCATATAAGGTGTTATAAAAAGTAATATGTTTTTATAAGATATTAATAAAACTCTCTTATCCATTATACATGAGGTTTAAATAGGTTTGAAGTAAGACAAGCCCGAGGTAAGGGAATTCATAACCCGATTTCCATTATTTGGGTTAACCTTTTACTTCATTATTTTTGTGGTATTAAAATAGTTTGTGTGATGAATAGTATTTATATTATGATGAATCATTTCTATTAAATTTTTTATACATATTCCATCCACTCTATTAAGTCTCTCTTCAATTATATGATATTAATTAGGATTATTCTTTTAAAAACCTCTTTTAAAATTCAGTTTTACAAAATACAAAAGCAATGTTTTTATGCAATTACTCTTGTTGTATGATTGAACTCTGGTTCTTGGAAATTATTTATGATTAAGGGTGGTAATTATATCTCCCTAAAATTAATTGGGTATGTGTATATTGGAGGTCAGCCCTATGGTTTCTCCAAGTGTAACTACAATGGTTACATAAATTGTAAGGTAGCCATGAGGGTTACAAATTATAAGGTAGCTGAGAGGGTTACATGATTATGTAATTAATGCCCCTAGATAAATTTATGGATATATTTTTGTTCTATATGTTTTTTGGAAATCTCATAGAAATATCAAGTTTTACAAAGTATTTTTATATGGGTGACAAGTATGACATTTTGAAAATGATTTCTTATGTTACAAGTATTCATGGACTAATGTGTTATTTCCTTCTTCTTCTATCCTTTACTAAACTTTTTCTGCTCATCCCAAGTTTTTAAATTATTTTCAAAGGTTATAAGGATGTGTAAGACAAAGAAGGAATTCAAGTTAAATGTTCTAAAGATTTTTCAAAGAATTCATGTTTTATTTGAAAAGTTTTATATTTTGAAAAAAAATGAATACTATTTTTATGGTATCCACTATGTATCAATGTTGAATGTTAGAAATGTATTAGGTCCCAATTCTATAATGCTCTAAACTTGAGAAGATCCTAAATGGGAAAGGAAGTGAGTTATTGACTAAATTAAAGATTATGTAATATAATAAGGTCATGTCCATATATAGGATGAAACATCCCAAGATTTTATGAAAAAAAATTCAAATAAATTTAATGTCTTCAATAGCTTGTGTTACATGTAACATCAAGTTTTAACAAATCGTGATATACTATTAATATTATTATATAAAATTAAATGTTATAACCTATCTATTAAATTTGGTGGTGTGAATTGGAGTAACCAAATTTTTAAAATTAATAATAAATTTTTTACATAAATAAATTATATTTATAAATAAGTAATTAATTTTTAGTAAAATATTTATTTTCTTTGAAAATGATTTTTACTCAGAAAAATGTTTTTTATTTTTTTCTGAGTAGATAATAAATATAAATTTTGACACTTTTATAAAATTTATTTTAAAAAATTAAATTAATTATTGTAATCAAAATTTCAAAATTATCTTAGGATGAATTTTTTATATTTTTTGAAAAGAATAATTTTAGGATGAATAGTGAAAATACTTTTTTTTATTAAAAACTATGTTTTTGTTAAAATAATTTACAAAATTTTAACTTGTTTTAAAATATTTTAAAAGTATAATTAGTTTAATTATTTTAGTAATAAACTAATTTAGTTCATTTGAATAAATTTCATATTGAATTTTTATATTAATAATTTCTATACTTATTAAAATTTTGTCTTTGGAAAACCACTTTTTTGTCTCTTTTCCAGTTCAATTTGAAATTAAATTTTGAAACCTATGTGAATGGAATTTATAAAAATGAATTCCATATTTTTAATCAGTATAATTAATATTATCTAATAATTTTAGCTTATTTTTTAGTCAAAATTAATGGTGAAAATAGTAAAAATTAATTACTACAGTTAAGGTTAAAATGGGTTAACTAGGGGTTAGAGTAAAAATGATAAGGGATAAAATGAACTAGAAACTTGTCCAAATACTATATTATGGAAATATTTTGACGTTATCTCATCTAAGGTTTGATGATGATCAATTTTTTAACCTTTTTTATGTGAAAAACATGGTTTCACTTTTGTATTTTCAAATATTCCATGTGTCTCCTCTTCACCACTTATAAAAGGGAACCCCCTCCCCTCTCCTATTAACACCTATAAAACCTATTTATTAGAAAACTACCTACACAAATAATTTTTTTATATAACTCCTAAAATCCTATAGGCCATATTTTAATAATGAATCCAACCTAGGAAGGATTTTGTGGTAAACCTAAGGAGGTTATCCGAAGAAGACATGTAGTTCTCAACCAAGTGTCTCTAATTATTTATTCTTAAACATCCTTAAAAACTTATTAAATTATGATAATATAATAAAAAAGGTATGTCACATATGCCTATATGTTATTATTTTAATTTCATGACCTATATTCACCTCTAATTCCCTCAAATGGGAAACGAAACTATCAATCATGTGTAAGGCGGACTACCACCTCGCGAACCGATGTAATTAGTTTTTCATAAACACCTATCAAAACTATTTATAATTATGGATTTAACATTTTTATATGATATTTATGAAATAATTATACCTATGTAATTATAATATAACATATACATTCTTACTATCCATTCTTTGGGAATATAATAAAGTCAATAGTTTGTATGGTGGACTACCACTTCGTAAAACGATGTGATCTGTTCCTCAATTAAACTTTACAAGGAATAAGGATATATTTCAGGAACATATTTGATATACATGACATAAAAATTATTTTTTATAGGAAATATATTATTTATCTTTATTTTGTTTCATCCGTCGATAAAATGAAAAACTGCGTTCATGCGTATGTATGGCCTACCATATACATGAACTATACAGTTCATCTTCTTTATCTAACATAAATGGTTTTCTATAAATACATATACTGTAAATTCCTGGTTCCAGGTGTTGCCCAAAGGTGCCCCATACCCAGTTGTTCACATGGACTCAAGTACATTTCCCCAAACTCCATAGGTTTTAGACTAGTAGTGAGGGCCTTGGGTGTCATAGTGGGGAAACTATGTCCTCGTTGGCAGAGTAACACAATAGAATAACAATAATATACAACAATAGAATTAGTAATACCATGCAATAAGAAAACAGTGAAAAACTAAAATTAAATAAACAACTGGAGCACATATATAAATGATTCATGTCACATATGTCTAGGAAAGCACCCAAACATGTCACAATGCTGGAAATACAGTACTAAACCAAAGTAAAATATGAAACAAGTAAACTCCAGAAGCATCACAAGCCTCAGCTTGGTCTCATGCTCTCTATCTCCACAACCATCAAGTACCTGAAGTATAATGGTCCATGACCTTATATATACCTGCAACAATATAATTTGTTTGGGCCCAAAAGAATGACCCAAACAAGGTGTGAGATTAATTCTAGTAGGAAACCACCCAAAGATATGTGCCTAACTGTTAGTGAATATATACAGCAGGCAAAATGAAAAATTAAGTAATAAATAAGGAATTGCTCAAAAGTAAACAAACCTATAATTTCTAACTACATTCATTTACATTTTTTAAATATTAAACCAATCATTTACAAGAAACCATATGCGAAATCTCTCACAATCCAACCTCTCTGGTTTCACAAATACAATCACTTTCTGAGGAAGAACTCACCATCCATTCCCCCCTATGGTATTTTAATGATGACTATAGACTCTCTGAGGAAGCACTCAATATCCATTCCCCCTATGATCTCATAACAGTATACTATAAACACTACGAGGGAGCACTCCCCATCCACCCCCCCTATGGTCTCACAATGTAAAAAAGTATAATAGACACTCTGGGGAATCCCTCAATGTCAATTCCCCCTAAGGTCTAACTACACCAAGTTCTCATAACCCTGTGTAATATATTCTTGCACAAACGACATCCAACAAAAAAAGTATTCTAATATACTAAAAGGATAAGAAGCTAAAATTAAAATCACAATTGTGTCATATAATATCAGCTCCATCCTAATAGCACTAGGCATGGAAACAAAACATAGAAAGCATCAAATAGGGTTAAATATCCAAAACATGCAATACCCTAAACTAGGGTATTCGACACTTTTTTCACATATAATCCAAATACAACTACAGAAAGGCACAAACCACCAACCTCGATGTTGTACGATCAATATAGTTGAACCTTAGCCTTTGAATCGACCTAGAACTTCTAAGATCTATAAAAATTCCAAAAACTCTCAACCTAGAATATCTCACGAAATAAGATAAATCGGGAGGAGAGGCTCTAGAAGAATGAAGAAGTCACTAAGGGGATTCCAATGCAACTGAAGGTGTTTTATTCAGAGAACGGATGATGGATTCAAGGCTCAGAGAAGAATCATTATGCCCAGTAGCTCCTAGACAACATGGGGTTAGAAGAAGACAATTCTGGTAATTAGATGCAACCCCTTTCCGATTTAACAAATAAAAAGAAAAGTACACGGTGTGTTCATTTAATGTACATTCTGTTTACATTCCTTAATCATCACCCGCTTTAGGCAGTCTCCAGGTCACCTCACACAGCCATGTACTCAGCCGTTACAAGACCCATACATGGCTACCTGTAGCAACTGGGAACACTGTGTGTACTCATAAGTATACAGAGTGTACTTATAAATTTTCCAAATTCTCCCCTTTTTTCTAAAAAACATCCAAAATCCAGATCCATACCTGAAATGAGATCCAGGTTTTTACCAACTACCCCCCTTAAATAAATTCTTCCCCAAATTTCCATAACTAGGAGCAACAAAAGAAGAATCCTCGAATAGATTCGAACAATACGATCACACATCATCCTCCCTCTCCCAAGTCTCATCCTATACTCGCCCATGCTGCCACAACACCCATACCAAAGGAACAGACTAGCCATGGAAAACCTTCACACTGCGATAAAAAACCTGGATAGGATGCTCCTAGAATGATGAGTCTACCTCCAAATCAACCTCCTTGGGTTGAAAAACATGATACGAGTCTGAGAAGTAACGTCGTAGCTGAGAAACATGGAAGACTTTGTGCATAGATCAGTACCTCTAAGTTAACTGCAGTTGATAGGCAACCGACCCGAATCTCTCCAAAACCTCAAATGGCCCGATGTATCTTAGTGAAAGCTTTCTCTGACTTCTAATCCTCCTATGTCCCAACCTCATTGTCACATATATTAAAAACTGATCTCTGACCTTAAACTCCAGAGGTCATCTCTATATATCAGCATAATACTTTTGTTATGACTGTATAGTAGCCATCCTCTTCTAAATCAACTCGACCAGCTCTGTGGTCTCAGGGACAATAGAAGGTCCCAGTATAGCTGCCTCTCCTACTTCCAACCAACATATGGGTGATCGGCATGACCTACCATACAAATCCTCAAAAGGTGTCATCTGAATAGTCTTTTAAAAATGGTTATTGTAGGATAACTCCATCAGAGGTATGTGCTTCCCCCAAGAACCTCTAAAATCTTGGACGCTTTCTCGAAGCATTTCCTCCAGCACCTGAATTATATGCTCAAACTGGCCATCTGTCTAGGGATGGTAAGTTGTACTTAGAAGTACCAGTGTACCCAAATCTCTCTGTAGATCCTACCAGATCCAAGAAGTAAAACGGGCATCCCTGTCTGAAAAGATGGGGTGTGGAACCCCATGTAAACGTACAATCTCTCAGATGTATAACCTTCCAAGCTCATAAACACTGAAGGTCTCCTTGATCGGTAAGAATTGTGTAACCTTTTTGAGTCTGTCAAGGACAACCCAAACTGCAGCATTCCCACGAAGCGACCTTGGTAAATCTGTCATGAAGTACATCACAACATCATTCCACTTCCACTTGGGAATGGGTAAGTGCTGCAGAAGCATTTCTGGTCACTGATGCTCCATATTCACCTCATGATAGGAGGAACAAATCATCACAAAACTAGAAACATCTCTCTTCATATTGGGACACCAATAATGATGGGGTAGATCTCGATACATCTTGGTGACACCAGGATGAACTGACCAAAATGAGTAATGAAAATCCCACAAAATATCCTTATGTATGTCTGTTGACACCCACATGTGCCCATCAAAATGAAAGATATCATCCTCGCCTATGGTCCATCCATAAATAGGTTCCTCTCATAACACACTCTCTCATAGAACTAGGCCTTCATAATCTGAGAGATGCCTCATTCACACTCGATCAAGTAGAGTATAGGTAACGACTATAGAAGAAAGAAACACATGCCCTTGTCTGTCGTGCACCTCCAAATTCATCTTAGAGAACCGAGCCATAAATTTCCACTCATTGCTGGCCTCCTGAACTACCTGTATATGAGTCCTCCTAGTCAACACATCAGCCTCTACGTTTCCTTTCATAGGCATGTAGGAAAGCTCAATGTCAAAGGACTAAAGGTACTAAACCCATCTTCACTGTCTCAAATTCAGTTCAAGATGGTTAAAGATATACTTGAGACTTTTGTGGTCAGTGTACACTACAAAATTCTCTCTTAGAAGGTAATGTATCCAAAAACACAAGGCATGAACAACTGATGCCTACTCAAGATCATGCATTAGGTAATTCTTTTCACATGGCCTCAACTGTCGATACTCATACGCAACGACGCCTTCCTACTACATAAGAATTGCTCCCAAACCGATACATGATGCATCACAATACACTTTATAATTATTTCCCAACTCTGGTAAAACTAGTATCGGTGCTGAATTCAATTTCCCTTTCAGCTCCTAAAAGGATTAAACGTAGGAATCTATCCACATGTACATTGAACCCTTCTTAGTCAAGCCCGTCAGTGGTGCTTCTAAGCATGAAAAGTCCTATATAAAACGTCTGTAGTAACCGTCTATCCCTAGAAAACTTCGTACCACAAAGAGGTTCTTCGGCTTCTCTCAAGAAAATACTGCTCTCACTTTCTCTAGGTCTACTGATACTCCTTTCTCTGAGATAACGTAACCCAATAAGTGAATCTAGTCCATCCAAAAGTGGCATTTTGAGATCTTAGCATATAATTGATGTTCTCCCAGTGTACTCAAAATTATCTCAATATGGGTAGCATGGTCATGTCTATTGTGAGAGTACACCAAGATATCATCCCTGAAAACTACTACAAAGGAGTCCATGTGTGGATGGAACACTCGATTCATCAGTGCCATAAAAACCATAGGCTCATTTTTGAGACCAAACAACATGAACACATACTCTTATAGACCATACCTACTCTAAAAGGCTATAATAGGTATATCTGATAGTCTAACGTGAAATTTATGATAACCGGATCTCAATTCAATCTTCAAGAAAACATGGGTTCCTCAAATATGATCAAATAGATCATCAATCCTTGTCAATGGATATCAGTTCTTGACTGTAAACTAGTTCATCTTTGGATAATCTACACAAATTCTGAGGGTATCTTCTGCCTTCTTCGCAAATAGCACAGACAAACCCCATGAAGAAGTACTGGTTCACATGAAACCCTTTTCTTGTAACTCCTATAAATGCTACTTGAGCTCTTGTAACTCAGGTGTATTCATCCTATATGGAGGAATAGACATCGGTTTCACTCTTAGCACAAGCTCAATGGAGAAATCTACCTCTCCCTTCAGAGGTAAACCTGAAAATTCATCTAGAAAGACATCCCTGAAATGATCCACCACTAGAGTAAAGTCCATCTTTGAAGTCCCCTAGTCATCTAGATACAAACTATAAATCAGGGTTATAACTCCTCTCAACTCGTGACGCTCGAGTCTAGTTCTGCTCCCTTGGACAACCCATTCGCCCTTATGTAGAAACAATATACCCTCTGTTGAGGTGAAACTCACCCTACGGCTTTAGAAATCGACAACAGCATGGAAGGGAACTAATTGGTCTATTTAGAGAATTAATTCATATCCTTTAATCTCTAAGACATAAAGGTCCCATAATAAGTGACACCCAACAACCTCAAGAGGAAACTTGTAATGCCCCGACCCTCGTTACTCTGATTCAGTGCATTATTACATAACATTGACATGATGTAAGGAATCATGTACTGAAAGACTGATCAATTTAGTATCCTTTGAAGTACTAGATACATACATAAGTTTTACATTACATCATGAAATAAAAACAACAACAAAATTGTGTCTCCTGTGAACACACTTATATCCTTTATCTTGTCCTACAGGTCAATCATAATTTACTTCTTCACATCCTGGGAAAAATAAAACATAAGATTGGGGTGAGCTTGGATGCTCAGTAAGGATAACAATATAGAAAAAACTTTCATAAATAAGAAAAAACAATTAAGGAAATGTATAATACTAAAACAAAAGCCTTTTAAACATCAACTTCAGCATAATATGCAAAATATAAATCTAAATAATGTCATTTACTTATTCACATGGATGTTCTACTAGTCAAATAATCACATGTAACAATTAATTTCATAATGAGGGAATTCCTAATGTCAGACATCATTACCACATAGTCAAGGCCTCGTGCCAAGACTACATATAAATTTTTTTTCAAGGCCTTGTGCCATGACACTAATTTGTCTCATGAGAACTACCGATGCATCGAGGAGCTATAGTGGGCTCCACCCCTCACTTACTAAGTCCACAGCATTCCTCATATGAAAATGTTGAAACATTTCATAAAAATTTGTATTAAAAGTAGCATAGGAAATGTCAATAATTCAACCATAAACCATGAAAGTTATAAAAATATCACATCCACGGTCAAAAATATCATAATTAATTCAATAAAATATGGAAGATTGTATTATAATAAATCAACCTTAATCAGGAATAATATCCAGTAAAGGATGTTGACATAGTTGAAGATGATCAGTAAAACTTTTTGAGAGAAATATCCCTTTTTGTGATATCATTTAAAAGTAACACATTTATAAAGTAAGTCATTTAAAATAGATTTTTTAATAAACTATCCCAAACCACTTTGAAAATTTTGAAAGGAATTAACATTTTAAAACAATCATTTCCATATAAATAAATCCTTAAACAATTTTGAGAACATGGACATTAATGAGAAATATTTAGAAGAATAAATATTTAAAACATTTAAAATGATGTCTTAGTTAAATAGTACCTTAAAAATCATTTTGAATTTTATTTTATGAAACATGGACATGGACAATAAACATATCCCAGAAAATACATACACATAAAAAATATCGGATAATAATGAGATTGAGGAATTTACCCTCACCTTACACTTTCCTTTGGCCGAGGGTACATTTAACATCCTGTATAATGACCATAGTATGTTATTAAATTATACTAGAACAGTATTAATATTTATTATATCATACATGACTCATTTATGACTTTATACTACCCATTTAATAATGATTTCCAAGTTAAATTAACATTTCAGGTAATAATCTCTCTCTTTATCGTGCGTGTTTTAACATGTTATTATTGATCGTATCATTTTGATCATGATTTAAATACTTCCATAATATGAAAAATTATTTATATATAATATATATTTAGAATATAAATATGTATAATATAAATATATATGAAATGGAAAACATCGTTTATGGAGACGTTATGTCGTACGAACACATAAATGTTCTTTCCGTTTTCATATCGTATCGAATGGAAGTAAGTGAAAAAGATATATGTAAGTACATATATATATATATATATATATCCAGTACCATTATTATATCATATATTACATACTTATTAATAATATATATTTTTATAATCATCGTTGAATGGTGAACCTGGAAATGAATCTCATCGTGTCGTGGAGACGGTAATCCGTACGTAAACAGGAGTGACAATATCATTTCCTTAATGATTAAAAGAAGTGGAATTGGATGGTATATTAATTTTATGGAGAAATTATCATGTTATTTTCATTATTTATGTACATATTACTCATCATTATATCCATCTAAATAACATAGTGTTGAATAACAAATTACACCACGGCGTGGAGATGGTAAATCGTACGTACGCACGCATGGTGACATTATCATTAATAGGATGTATAGAATAATGAGTATGGTTGTTATATGTTTATAAAAACATCATATTATATAGATGGTAATAGAGTTATTATTTTGGTATGGAAATAAAAAAAGAAATACAAAGTTAAATAAGAAAAGAACTTTGAAAGATGTGATAAAATAATTACCTCTTCTTTGGGTGTTTCATTTTGATTTGAACAAAACGGATCCTTAGGTTGGCTTTATTCTCAAGGTAAGTCCTCTAGGTTTAATTGAGTGAAGTTTAGAGGAGATTTGTGTAGGGGTTGGCTGAGACAAATGGATTTGGAGGTGTGATTTTGAGAGAAGGTGAAGTACCCATTTATAAGAGAGGTGAGGGTCACTTTAGGGAAAGTTTGAAATATTATTTTATTATAAAATAATTTTCAGTTTCTAATGGCTCAAAATTGTTTTATATCGAAGATAAGGTGTTTATGGGTCTAAATAATCTCATAAAATAGGTTTTATACAAGTTTAGGTCACCATATTAACCCTATCTTTTAGATTTAACTCTTAGTTAAATAGTTTAACTTTTGTCATGTCCTCTTGTATTATTATAGTAAAATGTTACTAAACGTACTATAAAAAGCCAAGATAACCCCATGTGGTTCATTAATGACATACCTATTATTATATAAGTTTTTTGGCCGAACCTCATATTTTTTAAGACTATTATATGATTTAATAAAATAGTATTTGTTTTAAAAACTCATTTCTGTCAATTTTGAAACTATTTAGTATTTGGTTTCTTTGAAAGTAATAATAACTTGATTACTTCTAAAAAATACATTGAATAAACCCTAACGTGTCATATTCACCTATAAAATTCATGTATGTCATCAAAACTTTGAAATTATATTTATTTTAATATTTATAATACAATTTATCTGATTCGTTCAGTAATAAGGTAATTATTGTATCTTCATTGTGTCATAAATAAATAAATTTATTTAATATATTAAAATTTTAAATATAATAACATGAATTAGGAAATATTTTTATATTTATATTTAATATTTATAGTCAAATTTATCTTATGTATAACCCTATATTAAAAATGTTTTAGTTATTAAAATTTGTTTTTTACACTTTTAACTCTTCTTTAAATAAAATAATAATAAATGTCCTAATCTAATCCAAGTGAACAAAAAAGTTCATATTTTATTCCTAAGTTTTGTTTTTTTCGAAATACACTTATCCAACAGAATTTGTACATGTGTTAGGTTAATTGTAATATTATTTATTCCTTTAATTACCATATTTACTTTTAACTATGGTAAATAAAAGTCAAAAGTTAATATTCACCAAAAATTATTTTTATCTTATTGAAAAAAAATTTACTTACTAGTATCTGTAACGCCCCGACCCTAGTTTCCTAGAGTCGGTGCATTATTACATAACATTGGCATGATCACAAGAAAGATCAAATCTCGAAAGACCGATTGGTTTAGTAGCCTTGGAAACACTAGATATATTCATAAGTTTTACATTACATCATAAAATGAAAAACTACTACAACAACATAATGTTTCCACAGTCCACACTATAATCCCCTCATAATATCCCTACAGGTCATTCATAATTTACTTCTTCACTTCCTGGGAAAAATAAAACATAGAAAAGGGGTGAGCTCAAATGCCCAGTAAGGATAACAATATAGCGGAAACTTTCATAAATAAGAATAAACATTTAAGGCAATGTATAACTAAAACAAAAGCCTTTTAAACTTGAACTTTTAACATAGTATGGCATAAATAAAATTAGATAATGCCATTTACTTATTCACATGGATATTCTACTAATCGAATAATCACATGCAAAATCAATAACCACTTTCATAATGTTGGAATGCATAATGCTAAACTTTAATTACTTTTCAAGGCCTCGTCCCAAGACCTTGGGGCTAACTGTAACCGGAACCCAACCCGGAGTGCCTCTAATAACCGGACACCAACCCGGAGTGCCTCTAATAACCGGACACCAACCCGGAGTGCCTCTAATAACCGGAAACCAACCCGGAGGGATTACTTTTACCAGTCCCTAACCTGGAGGGCTTAATTTTACCAGTCCCCAACCTGGAGGGCTTACTTTAACCAGTCCCCAACCTGGAACATACTTGTCCAACACATTCATATGAAGTAAAGATTGAAATATAACATAAACATTCTTATTGGAACTAGCATACGAAATGTCAATACTTTCACAATAAACTATGAATGGTATAAAAATAGCACATCTATAGTCAAACATATCACAAAACCTTCAAAACAATATAGAAGTTTTGTATCATAATAAATCAACTTCAAATAATCTTAAAACCCATCAAAGGATGTTGACATAGATGAAATAAAAATTCTTTTTAAAGAAATATCTCCTTTTATTTTGAAATCATTTAAGATCCATATAAAATCAAACATTTTCTTTGAAAATAATCTTATAAGATTTTAAGGGAAGCTTTGACGATTTTATAACGGCGGAAAATAACTGCACCCGCCGTATAAGTTAAAAAAACATTCTTATCTTAATTCTGTCGAAAAGGTTAAAAAGCACCTTGTTTGGAAAACGACGGAAAGATTCCCTTATAAAACTCTTATAAAAAGTCAAACAAGGGTATAAATGACTTTAACCCATATTCTTTTAAATATTAAAAATGTTTTGAAATACATTTTGAAGAAACATGGATGTGGATGATAACGAGATCCCATTAGATTATTACGTATAAACAACCTCGGATAATGAAGAGATTGTGAAATAACCCTTACCAGTTTGGTAACTTATGAAACATACAACCCATGAAAGAGGTATCATACAATGAATATGTAAGTACACATAAATTAGAGTGTATTACACAAAGAATATAATTATGGGCAGTACATACACCACACAAAAGGTAATGGTGGCAATATGGCATGAATCTCACGGGAATAAGGAGTGAGTTGAAAACCCCTTACCACGTTAATCAACTGAGTCGTATGGCCAAAAGTTAATAACCACCAAATTATTTACAGAATAACATGAATATGATAATATATATCAAATGCCAGTACACAATACACCACTTTCAATAATTTAGTGGCGAATAATGGAAATCTCACGGAATTGAATGTGAGATAAGAAAAATCCCTTACCTTGTACTTTTCCTTGGTTGGGGTAGGTTAACCTCCTGTATAATGGTTAAATAATTGTTATTAAATTATACAAGAATCATATACATTAATATGATATCATATATGTTCTTTTAACATTGCTTTATTAATAATATCTTAGTATTATCGTCGTTTCGGGTGATATTCGATTCGTTCTTCTTAAATGTTTGGTTACGTAAGACATGTTTGTAATGGATAGATTATATCTTATTCATAATCAGAATGATATTAACATTATTTTTAACCCTAAAATGAGAATAAGACTTGAATGGATACGATGGAGGATGGATCTCACCGCGTTCGTGGAGACGGTAGTCCGTACGTACGCACGAACGCTACTTCCATTTAATTTTTATTTTAAAAGAATTGAATCCAAATGATACATAGGTATATTACTATTCCAGTATAATATAATATTTTATATATTTTACTTAAGTTCATTAACATCATCCTTTATACGTTCCATGTGTGGTATGAACGAGTCATATCATTTTAAGGGGGCGGTAGTCCGCACTTCCTCAAATGAAATTATCGTATGTATATACAACATGAAACGAATAATGGTATGAAATAAAATGGAATTACAGAAGCTTATATATAAAATATATATCATTAATATCATATTTAATTATAGTTCCATCATAATGGCCACCATGAGAGGCGGTAAGATGTATTTGAACAATCATCGTTTCGTGAGGCGTCAGTTTGCCATCCACAGAAACATTATGTTCATCATCCATTAGATGGAGTTGTGTGTATGTGTAGTTTGAATCCTTCTTATAACAACATCCTAGTATATTTAAGATACTGGTGTTGTTACAAAAGAAAGGAAATAAAAAGAGTTTGGGGGTTGGAGAGGCAAAATAAATGAAAATAATTTAAGAGAAATCGTTACCTTTAATTTAGGTAACTCACTTTGGTTGGAACCAAAGGACTTCTTGAAATGCTTTCTGCATAAGGGGAAGCTTCAAGGAGGAGGATAGGGATGTGGGGAGCTTAGTTGGGCAGATTTTGGACGAGACAAGTGGCTTGAGAGGTGTGAGGAATGAGTAGAAGTGGTCTCCTTTTATAAGGGAGAAGAGGGGCTCTTTAGGAAAGAGTGAAAGTATTACTTTATAATATAATTATATTCGGTTTATAATGGTCCAAAAATCATTGAGGTCGAAGATACGATGACTCATATTCTAAATAACATCAACCAATAAGAATTGGACAGGTTTTAGATAATATTTTAATCATTATAATCTTATTTATTTAAATGATTTATTAATGAGGTAAACATTGCATCATTATTGTGTCATTAATAATTTAAATTATTTGATGTCTAAAAATTATAAATAAAATATCATTATGTAGGAAATCTTTTTAGCTTTCTAATGAATATTTATAATCTAAAATCCAACATGTATAACCCTATGTAAAAATTGTTCTTCTAAAAGATGTAAGCTTATGCCATTTTTATTTTTATTTTAACTTTATTAATATAAAGTGTCCCTACCACATACAAGTGGATCCAAGGGGTCCCCAAATTGACCCAAGGATGCTCATGGTCGGGTATGTGTCCACCAATAAGGTTAGGACACGTTTTAGGTTAATTTTGTATTATTATAATATTATTTTTTAACCCTTATTTACCGGATTTACCCTTAACCATGGTAAATAAAATATTTACCACAGTAATTATTCAAAATGTCTAAAAATAAAAGTTACCTATTTACACAATTTGGACATCCTGATTCCAAATATGGAATCTATTTTTCTAAATTCAAAACACAGAAGTGGCATAAATTAATTTAAAATTAATTCCCGCTGTCAAAACAAAAAGCGTGTTTTTAAGAGGTAATAACTATCAAAAGATTGACACTTGTTTATGTTTGGTTTAATTGTAAAATTATGTACAATGACCAACATTATATTAAATAGTAAAAATATATTCTAAATATACTTTAAAACCACTCAAATTCATAATTTATTACTATTAATTATTTTGATTAAAAAAGTTGTTTTTAATTAAAATTTAGTAATTTTCACTATTCATCAAAATATGAAAGTTATCCGAAAAGTACCAAAATTTCACCTTAGGCTAAATTTGATATTCCGAATCCAAAAATGAAGTCCATTTTAAAATATAAAATATATATATAACTTCCAAAAGTAGGTATTACTATTCATAACAGCTAGTTTGATTGGTTACGGTGTGTTAGAACTCGAAGTTGCGTACAACACACGCTACTGTTTTATTCAAAGGAAAGCGTACCGTGGAAGCTTGGGATGTTTAATTTTAAATTTTTTGATGTCTCCATTTAGTCAAAAAGTTTAAAATATTGTATTTAAAAAGGTTTCACTATCAAAAGTTGATAAAAGTGCAATACTGAAAATGAATCTGTTCTTGCATTATGACTAAGAAACTCATAATATGGATTCTAAAATTATAAGGATTATATAAAGTTTAAAATTTAGTTACTACTATTCATGACCTCTTTTAATGGCTTTTTTTTGGTAAGTCATGGTGCAATTGAACTCAGTGTTGCGTGTAGTGCAAGTTATTGAATTATTTTGAAGAAATAACACACTATGAAATCTTGGGGTGTTACAGTATCAACCTTATCTCTCTAATTTTTGAAATTCAATTCATATAAGTGATAAAATTACGTCTTATGCAAATTTGTAAATGTACCTAGAAGGTGGGTAAAAGACGTTAAGAAGTTCAATAAAATTTAATACATCGAATTTTATTATAAAATGACTCCAATGAATTAAATTGAACTTATATAGGTATTATATATCTATTTTTACTTAAAATAAATTTAAAAAAATAAAAAGTCAGTTTTAAACAATAACGTAGTGTTTTTCACTATTCATCAAAAATTGAAAGTTTTCAGGAAAAAATTCAAAAACTCACCATAAGATAGTTTTTATATTAAAAATTAAAAAATGAATTCTATTTTACCAAATTAACAATATTGAATTTTCATTAATTAATTTAAAATTAATTCCCGTTGTCAAAACTAAAAAGTAGGTTTTTAAATAGTAAAAACTATCAAATGAATGACATGCGTTTATGTCAAATTGAAATGTGAAATTTTTTATAATGACCTAAATTGTATTAAATGATAAAAATAGAATCTAATTATATTTACAAACCATTAAAATTTATAATTTAAGACTATAAATTATTTTTATTAAAAAAGTTGTGTTCAATTAAAATTTAGTATTTTTTACTATTCATCAAAATATGAAAGTTATCAGAAAAACACCAAAAAATTATCAAAACTAAATTTATATGACTCGATTCTAAATAAGAAGTTTATTTTGTCAAATTGAATATATAGAAGTGTCAAATATTATATTTAAAAGGGGTTCCCCATTAAATGACGGTAAATCTGCATTTTTTGAAAAATACATCCTTTATCTGAAAAATCGAATTTGTCCTTATATTATGTCTAAGAAACACATAATATGTACGTTAAAATTATATAGAGTATATAAAATTCAAAATGCAGTTAATACTATTCATAACCATTTTTTGAACGGCAAGTTTGGTAAGTCGTGGTGCGCTCGAACTTGGTGTTGTGTGTATCGCAATTTATTGAATTACTTTGAAAAAATAACGTACTATGAAATCTTGGGGTGTTACATTATCCCCTACTTCAATAAATTTCCTCCTCGCAATTTCAAATTGTTCTTTGAAAATAAAAGGATAAAAATGGAAAAGTACCTTTGTGGAAAACCCACATCGTAAATTGGGTTAATAAAATTTAGTCTTAATAAGAGGGAAAGGGAAATTAAAAAGTCACCACCAAATTATGATCTCGATTAAGAGAAAATTGGTGGAAATTAGAGACACATAATTGGAAGAAAAACATAAATATTTAAAGGGTTGACATCATCAATCACAAACAAGTGTAAAATTGAGGGCCTCAAAACCATTAATATATGATGATTTAAAATATCATTAGTTCAAAAAAACATAAGGTATTAGGATAACACGTTTTTTGTTTTAAGATAACTTCCCTAATGTCTAAGAATTTATTTATTCATAGAATAATAGGAAAAAATATACTTGACAAGTAGAGTTTCATCCGTCAACTAATTCCTACCACAAACTCATATTTCACTCCAAAAGATAATAGAATTCATAAATATTCTATTTATCCTAATCGTATAGGGTTACAAAAATAATGAATTTAGAATTCATTTGTCAAACATTTTAAAAAACCACATTATAAAAACTAGGAAATCATGTAGGCTAGTGGTAGGTGATGCACCCTTGTCGCCCATCGGTTGCGGGTTCAAGTTTCACAGCCTTGCCGGATGCGACGGGTTGTTGCCCGACCTCCAGGTTGTCCATTTTTAACAATCCAAAAATAATCTTAATAATTTTTTTAAACTTAAAAAATAAAATCCAATGTCCAACATAATTAATTTCAACCTTTATACTTATCCAAAATACTTCTGTCCAAACTCACAGTCCAAAATTTATAAGGAAGTTAAACATAGTGAAGATCTCCTTTTCCCACGTAATAACATGTGAATACCTTCATCATGTACTGTTTTAGAACATGGTAACACCCTAAATTACAATAAAAACTTATTGATTATATTCAATCTCCCATATTCCTTATATAATACTGGATATAATCCTTATATTAAAAAATTTCGTAAACTCTAATAAAGATGGAATTAACAAACAATTAATTAGTTCCAAGGTAGTCAGTAATATACAATATACTTAATCCAACTCAATTATATCTTATTCAAAAATTATCTCAGTTTCTGAAACATATTAAGGGTTATGTTTCTCCAAACCATATATTTTTCAAAATGTTTAAATTTAAACTTTGTCACTTTACTTGGTACCATAAAATCTCAAATCCTTAATGAAACTGTACTACAGTACAATATTTATATACTTTATATTTCTTATAACTTGTACATCATTAATACAATACTCAAATGACACAATTATTTAATAAAAACATAAGAACACTAATCATTCCTCTTCATCTGCGATAGTATCATAACTTGATTATTATCCAATAGTAGCATTTGGGGTATACTCTGATGACTGGTACATTGATTCGTGTAGTGTCCCAACTCCTTGTAGATGAAGCATTGTGCATTTGAAACCTTTTTCCTACCCTTAAAATCATGTACTTGGTGTCCTTTTTCACCACACTTATAACAAACTCCCATTCCCTTTAATCATTCACAAAGGCGATTCTTTAAATAGTTATCAAATATTGTAAAATCCTTCATTCCCCTCTTCCCTTTATCCATCTTTCTCTCTACCAGCCTTTTCTTCTCTTGCTTCCCTTCAAAGCCATAGGACTCAAAAAATTCTTTACTTATCTTATTAACACGTGATACTATTTCTTCATATAATGAGAATATGTGGTAGAATATTTCCCTTCAAAATGTTGGCTTAATACCATGAGAGATAGATCCTTCTTACTCTTTGGATCATGCATATTTCTGGAGTTCTCATTCCTTCTATTGCACACCATTTCTAAACAATGGCATACACTAGGTTAGTTTATGAATCGCAATACGTAATTCCAAAATTTTAAAATATTTAACGTAAATTGAAAAGATTATGCATATAATCTATAATCATAAAAAAATATGTTTTATTTGAGGTAGTATTTACTCCTAAATCCATCATAATGGTTGGTAAAGAAAATAATAATTATCTAAACATATCCCCTGGGAGTGCCGTAACCAAGAGTGCAGCAATTCCCCTTGTCGTGTACCAGGATACCCTGGTCAACCCCAACACTCCTTTTTGGATTTTTCACTCCTAGGTACATCTGTACCATGGCCACCTCTACCTTATCGTATCCAAACAGAGATGTATTGCTTTGAAAATACAAAAAAACTCTACATTAACAATATTCTAGGAAGTTCTTCTATACTAATCCTCAAAGTCTATCATAGGGTAATGTTCTCTAATCAGAGTTTTTCTAAATTTAGTTTCCAAGGTTTATACTAAACTTCTTATGATATCAACTGTAATTCCCCGACCCCAGTTACCCTGAGTCGGTGCATTATTACATAATATTGTCATGATACAAGGAATCATGTCCCGAAAGACAGATCAGTTTAGTATCCATGGAAGTACAAGATACATACATAAGTTTTACAATATATCATGAAATAAAAACAACAACAACATTTTGTCTCCTGTGAACACACTTATATCCCTTAGCCTATCCTATAGGTCAATCATAATTTACTTCTTCACATCCTCAGAAAAATAAAACATAAGAAAGTGGTGAGATCAAATGCTCAGTAAGGATAACAATATTGCAGAAACATTCATAAAAAAGAATAAAAAATTACGACAATGTATAAGACTAAAACAAAAGACTTTTTAAACTTAAACTTCATCATAATATTGAAAATATAAATCAAAATAATGGCATTTACTTATTCACATTGATATTCTACTAGTCAAATAATCACATTTAATAATTAATTTCATAATGAGGGAATGCCTAATACCGGACATCATTACCACACAGTTAGGGCCTCATGTTAAGACTACAAAAAACGATTTAAAGGTCTTTTTCCAAGACACTAATTTATCTCATGAGATATACCAATGCATCGCGGAGCTATAGCGGGCTCCACTTGTCACTTAGTAATTCCACTACATTCCTCATATGAAAATATTGAAACATAACATAATCATTTGAAATAAACGTAGCATATGAAATGTTAATACTTCAACCATAAATCATGAAGGGTATAAAAATATCACATCCACAATCAAACATATCATAATTCATCCAATATAATATGGAATATTTTATTATAATAAATCAAAATTAATCAATAATAATATCATGTAAAGAATGTTGACATAGTAGAAAATGATCGGTAAAACTTTTTGAGAGAAATATCCTTTTTTGATAAATCATTTAAAAGTCACACATTTATAAAGTAATTCATTTAAAAGAGATTTTTAAATAAAATTTTCCCATAACACTTTGAAACTTTTGAAAGGAATTAACATTTTAAAACAATCATGTCAATATAAATAAATCCATAAAACCATTTTGAAAATATGGACAATAATGAGAATGATTTAGAAGAATAAATATTTAAAACATTTAAAATGATGTTTTAGTTAAAGAGTACCTTAAAATAATCATTTTTAAATGAATTTTATGAAACATTGACATGAATAATAAATTTTTCCCAAAAAATACTTCACATAAATAATCTCAGATAATAATGAGATTGAGGAATTAACTCTTACCTTGCACTTTCCTTAGGTCGATGGTACGTATAACATCCTGTATAATGACCATAGTATGTTATTAAATTATACAAGAATCATATTCATATTTATTATATCATTCATGACTCATTTATGACTTTATACTACACATTTAAAAATGATTTTCATTATAAATTAACATTTCAGGTAATAATCACTTTCTTTATCGTACGTGTTTTAACGTGTTATTCTTGATCGTGTCATTTAGATCATGATTTAAATACTTCCAGAATATAAAACATGATTTATATATAATATATATTTAGAATATAAATATGTATAATAGATATATATATGAAATAGAAAACACCGTTTATAGAGATGGTAGGCCGTACGTATGCATGAATGTTGTTTCCATTTTAATATCGTATTAAACGGAAGTAAGTGAATAAGATATATGTAAGTACATATATATATATATATATATATCCAGTAGCATTATTATGTAATATATTACATACTTATTAATAATATATATTTTTATAATCATTGATGAATGGTGAACCTGGAAATGAATCTCATCCCGTCGTGGAGACGGTAAACCGTACGTACACACGAGCGACAATATCATTTCTTTAATGATTAAAAAGTGTGGAATTGGATGGTTTATTAATTTTACAAAGAAATTATAATGTTATTTCCATTATTTATATACATATTACCCATCATTATATCCATCTAAATAACATAGTGTTGAATAAAACATTACACCATGCCGTGGAGATGGTAAACCGTATGTACGCACGCATGGTGACAGTATCATTAATAGGATGGATAGAATAATGAGTATGGTTGTACCATATTTTGATAATATCACAGTATGTAGAAGGTACTGGAGTTATTATTTGTTATGGAAATAACACAGAAAAAGAAATTGGAAGAAGAAGAGAACATTGAAAGAGGGGATAAAATAATTACCTCTTCTTTGGGTGTTTTCTTTTGATTTGAACAAAAGAGCTCCTTAGGTTGGCTTTATTCTCAAGGGAAGGCCTATTGGTTGAAGTTAAGGAAGTTGGAAGGAGATATTGGTAGGGTTTGGCTGATCCAAATGGCTTTGGAGGTGTGATTTTGAGAGAAGGGGGAGTACCCTTTTATAAGAGAGGTGAGGGTCACTTTAGGGAAAGTTTGAAATATTATTTTATTATAAAATAATTTTCTGTTTCTAATGGATAAAAATTGATTTATATCAAATATAAGGTTGGTATGGGTCTAAATACTTTCAACAAATAGGTTTTATACAAGTTTATGTCACCATATTAACTCTATCTTTTAGATTTAACTCTTAGTTAAATAGTTTAACTTTTTCCACGTCCTCTTGTATTATTATACTAAATTGTTAAAAAACATACTATAAAAAACCAAGAGAACCCCAAGCCATTAATTAATGACATAAATATCATTATATAATTCATTTGGCCGAACCTTATATTTTTAAGACTATTATATGATTTAATAAAATAGTATTTGTTTTAAAAACTTATTTATGTCATTTTTGACACTATTTAGTATCTGGTTTTTTTGAAAGTCATAACAACTCGATTACTTCGAAACAATACATTGAATAAACCCTAACATGTCATATTCACCTATAAATTTTTTTTATGTCATCAAAACTTTGAAATTTTTTTTATTTTAATATTTATAATACCATTTATCTGATTATTTCATTAATAAGGTAATTCTTGTATCTTTATTGTGTCATAAATAAATTTATTTATTTAATGTATAAAAATTATAAATATAATACCATGTTGTAGAAAATATTTTTACCTTTCTAATTAATATTTATAGTTGAATTTATCTTATGTATAAACCTATATTAAAAATGTTTTAATTATTAAAATTTGAATTTTACACTTTTAAGTCTTCTTTAAATAAAATAATAATAAATGTCCTAATATAATCCAAGTGAACCAAAAGGATAATATTTTATTCCTAAGTTTGTTTTTGGTAGAAATACATTTATCCAATAGAATTAGGACATGTGTTAGGGTAATTATAATATCATTTTTACCTTTAATAACCCTATTTACTTTTAACTGTGGTAAATAAAAGTCAAAAGGTTACTATTCACAAATAATTATTTTTATCTTATTGAACCAAATTTTACATACTGATGTCAACCATGTCTCTAAGATTTTTCAAATTCAATTCCTAGAATTGGTAAAATTAGGTTTTATGAAAATTTGCAAATTTTCCTAGAAGGTGGGTAAAAGATGTTAAAAGGTTCAATAAAATTTTATACATCAAATTTTATTATAAAATGACTCCAATTAATTACATTAAAATTATATAGGTATTATAAATATATATTTTTTCACTTAAAATAAATTTAAATAAAATAAATAATTATTTAAATAAAAAGTCGATTTTAAACAATAACCTAGTGTTTTTCACTATTCATCAAAAATTGAAAGTTTTTAGAAAAATACCAAAAATTCACCCTAAGATAATTTTTATATTAAAAAATTAAAAAATGAATTCTATTTTACCAAATTCACAACATAGAAGTTTAATTAATTAATTTAAAATTAATTCCCATTATCAAAACCAAAATGCGGGTTTTTAAAAAGTAAAAACTATCAAAAGCTTGACATGTGTTTATGTCAAATTTAAATGTGAAATTACTTATAATGACCTAAATTGTATTAAATGATAAAAATATAATATAATTACACTTACAAACAATTAAAATGTATAATTTAAGACTATAAATTATTTTTATTAAAAAAGATGTTTTAAATTAAAATTTACTATTTTTTACTGTTCACCAAAATATGAAAGTTATCAGAAAAACACCAAAAATTTATCAAAACTAAATTTTTATGTCCTGATTCTAAAGAAGAATTTTATTTTGTAAAATTTAATATATAAAAGTGTCAAATATTATATTTAAAAAGGGTTCTCCATTAAAATGCGGTAAAATTGCATTTTTTGAAAAATACTTCCTTTGTCTAAAAAATTGAATTTGTTCATATATTTTGTCTATGAAACAGATAATATAGTTGTTAAAATTATATGAACTATATAAAATTCAAAAGGAAGTTAATACTATTCATAACCATTTTTTGAACGGCTAGTTTGGTAAGTTGTGATGCACTCGAACTCGATGTTGCATGTAACGCAAATTATTGAATTACTTTGAAGAGAAAACATACTATGAAATCCTAGGGTGTTACAAAACTTATTTCATTGATAGCCATTCTAGTCCCCAATGGTGTCTCTAGCATCAAGATATCTGCAGGAGTAAAGAAATACAACCTAAGGTTCTCTATAATAGGCATAAATATGAACTATGGGAAGCCCCTGTGTTGAAAAGAGAAGAAGCTAAAAATGAGGCAACCGAAATAGTACCTCTAACCGTAGAGGGTACGAGATCCTGCTCCTGTTGGGTTTTCTTCAGAAAACAAATCCTAACTTGTGTTGTGGCCCTATGAAGCTGTCTTTAATCCCTAATTTGATCCACCATGTGGCTATCGAAAACCCTATGTCTGACCACTATGTCCACGACCTCCTTCTCGACCTGAATGGTCGGATAAACTCTAGTTCCCTGACTGAGGAGAAATTGGTGGTCCTACTCTTGATCATTTAGTCATAGAAGAACCCCTATCACCAGCTTCTGGTGATAAAATCTAACATAAATGCTGAAGATGACCCATCTTTCCGCAAGATCGACACTCAACTGGGTCTCTCGAGAAATGTGGCCTCTTAAGCCCATTCTTCACGAACTTGTAGCATACCACTTGGATACTTGAAGAAGTATGTCACCTACTCAGATCTCCGTGTGTAGACTCCATGTGGCACTTCCTACTATCATATGAAAGAAATACAAACTCCATATGTCAAGATGCCCCGGCTCACTGCTCCAGAATCCCTTAGGTTGTGCTCAGTGATCAGTGCCTAGTTGACTATAGAAGTTATGGAAGTTATCCTAAAGATGTTCACCTGAGTTATGATGTCATGCTTGAGACCATCCTCAAACTTCCTCACCATAAATAACTCATCACATCCCTATAATGGGTGTGAATCTTTGCAGCTCTCTCAAGCAAGTAGAATACCCCATGACTGAGAGTGTACCCTACTCTAAACTCATAAACTCTCGAGCTCAATTGGCCCTCAAAGTCCCTTAGTAAAAGTAGACATAGAAGTTCCATTAGAACTCATCCTAAGACATAACCCATTGGTGTCCCATCTGTGATATCACATCCCACCATCTCTTGGAAAAATCCCTAAGCATGTACATAGCGAGCTTCACCCTCCTATCTGGAGGTGCTTCCAGATTCTCAATGTTATAAAGAATGGCTTCTAAACATGACATTACAAGCTGAGGTACACCATCCCTTGAGAAAGTGGAAGAATTTTGCAGCTAAAAAACCTATGTAAACTCTACCATAAATAGGGAAGGATGCGTTGCTCAATGGAAGGTCTTCCTAAACCTCATGAAGGCTTCTCGGAATTGTGCATCGGCACCTCTATCCGGAATGATGGCTGGTGCCAAGACATGCACGACAACAATATCTATTGGTAGTCCCTAATCTACCATGTTCGGTGTCTGATCTTTTCCCTATATCTAGCATACAACCAAAGGATATCTCAGTGGCATGACTCTGCAAGGTCCAGTGCACACCTTAGTTAATATTATCAAGGACTGAAACTTAGAAGTGCAGGAAATGAACAAGAGAAAGAAAACATTAATGTTTTTCAAAAAAAGGATACACAACGTGTATGACCCCTACAAGGCGTGTTCCCTTAATCCATTACATGGGTGTGTACATTTTCCAACCCTGTTCATGTAACACCCCATACACACAGAGTGTTCTCCTTTGACACGACGTGTACTTGAATCTTTCCCCCCTGCCCGAGTTCCTCTACACGGCTAAACTATGCGGTTATCTTAGAGAAAAATTACACGGTGTGTTTATGCCAGACACGGCGTGTACTAGAAGGATTTCACTGACCTGTATTGTTAGTCACACGGCTGAATACTTGTTATCTATAACACGGAATGTTCTCCCTAGACACGGTGTGTACCACTTAAGTTTTAACCACCTGTGTCGTTAGTCACATGGATGTATACACAGTCCTTACAACATGGAGTGTACTCCAAGTTCACGGCGTGTTCCACCAAACATTTCCCAACCTGTTTCTCTACCCACAAAGCCAGTCATATGGTTAAGGACTACATGACGTGAACATATAGTACACAACATGCACTTAAGAAAAGTTGTTTTTTCCTGAACAGAAGGATACATGGCATGTATTCATCATTACACACTGTGTATTGTGGGTTTTTTCAGAAATTAAGCCTCAGAAACTACTCCATAACCCCTTAAAAACACTGAAACAAACATTAAAGTACCAAATTCCGATCCGTGGGGACCCATACTCTCCATGAATCAAATATTGGCATCATATTCATGTATATCACCAAGTATAATAGTGAAATCAACCACATGATCCACCAAATTCCGATCCATGGGGGCACATAACTCCTCAGGGACCAAAGTTTGGTGCCCATTCTAATGAAAACTTACATATTAGAAATAACCTATAAAATAGAAGGTGTTCTATCAAGAAATATATCACAATAGCATGCATACCAAGCAAAACATCTATCACAACAACATGCAATCCAGAATGAACCCTAAATGGCATGACAAGAATGCATGACATGTGATCTCTAGCATGAAACTATATCATGCATGAGATGTCATACCGTAATCTCATCAGGTTGCAACAGAAATAAAACCTCAATAATATCAATGATAACAGCACAAAACATGCTAATCAACCAATGATGAAATTAAGTCAACAGTAACAATTGCAAAACCAGAAAATTGCAATAATTGAGGTATATTGGCTTTTCCCTGTACACGAGTTAGCTACCCCCAAGCATAGATTATTACTAACAACCTATTTCTTCATATCCCTGTCTATAGTCACCAAATAGTAAGTCAAAGAAGAAAAGAACCCTCTGATACCACTTTGTAATATCCTGGTTCTGGATGCCGCCCAAAGGTGCCTCATACCCGTTTGGTCACATGGACTCAAACACATTTCCCACAACACCAGAGGCTGCTGACTAGCAGTGAGGGCCTTGGGTGTGGTAGTGGGGAAATTATGACCTCATTGGAAGAATAACACTGCATAATAACAACAATATACAATAGCAGAATTAGTAACACCATGAAATAAGCAAACAACAGATGACTAAAAGTAAATAAACAACTAGAGAACATATATAAATGATGCATTTCACATATGTCTAGGAAAGCAGCCAAATATTTCACAATGCTATAAATACATTACTAAACCAAATTACAAATAAAACAAGTGAACTCCAGTAGCATCACAAGCCTCAACTTGGTCTCATGATCTCCAGCTCCATAACAATTAAGTACCTGAAGTATAAGGGAACTTTCCCTTATCTATACCAGCAACAATATAATCTGTTTGGGCACAAAATCATGACCCAAATAGGGTGTGAGACAAATCCTAGTAGGAAACTACCCAAAGATATGTTCCTAACAATAAATGAATATATATATAGTAGGCAAAATGAAAAATGAAGTAATAAACAAGGAAGTACTCAAAAGTAAACAGTCTTACAGTTGCAAACTACATTCATTTACATTTATTAAATATTCAATCAATTATTCACAAGAAATACTTTAGGAAGGTTCTCATATTCTAACCCCTCTGGTTTCACAAATACAAAGAATCTATGAGGAAGCACTCGTCTTCAATTCCCCCTACGGTCTTTTAATGATAACTACTGTCTCTCTGAGGAAGCACTCAATGTCCATTACCCCTATGATCTCGTAACGGTATACTATAGACACTCTAAGGGAGAACTCACTGTCCATCCCCCCTATGTTCTTTCAATTTAAAAAGTATAATATACACTCTAGGGAATCCCTCAACTTCAATTCCCCCTATGATCTAACTACACTAGGTTCTCACAGCCCTGTGTAATATAATCATGCACAAAGGATATCCAGCAGCCAAAGTAATCTCATCTAGTACAAGGCTAAGTAGCTAAAATTAATATCACAAGCATGTCGTAGAATAGAAACTCCATTTTAATAGCACTAGTCATGGAAACAAAACATATAAAGCATTAAATAGGGTTAAATCTCCAAAACATCCAATACCCTAAACTATGGTATTTGGCACTTTTTGCGCATATAATCCAAAGACAATTAAGAAAAGGCACAAAACACCTACATCGACATTGTGAGATAGATATATTTGAAACTAAACCTTTGAATCCACCAATAACTTCGTAGATCTATAAATATTTAAATAACACTCAACCTCTAATATCTCATAAAATAAGAGAAATCAGGAGGATAGGCTCTTGAAGAAGGAAAAACTTGTCGAGGGGATTCCAACGCAAATGACGGTGTTTGATTAGAATAACGGATGATGTATCAGAGGCTCAAAGAAGAATCATTTCTCTAGGTCTCTCCTAGATGAGATGAGGTTATAAGAAGACAATTCTAGGAATTAGACGCGACCCAGGTCCGATTTAAGAAATGAAAATAAAATTGCATGGCGTGTTCATTTAATGTACACGCCATGTACATGCCTTAACCGGCCCCCAATTTAGGTGGTATCTAGGTCACCTCACGTGGTCATGTACTAGACCATTACACAACCAGTACATGGATATCCATGGAAACTGGTTACACGGTGTGTACTCCTAGGTACACAGCATGTACTTATAAATTTTCCAAATTCTCCTTTTTTTCTCAAAAACACCCGAAATCAAGATCCATAAGTGAAATGAAGATCCGAGTTCTTACATATATAATGAATATATATGATATTTAAATAATTCTTAACATTATTTATATGATTTAACCATGATAAAATTAGTAAAAGAAAAAATACCAAACCAAAATAGACATGAAATTCAAATCAGTTATTAACCGAAACATGATTTTAACAGGGAATGGTGAATAAAAAGGTAATAAAATGTCATAAGTAAATAATATATGGAATTATAAATATGATTATGGTTTTTAATATACTTATAATAAAATTATATTTATTATAAATGAGATTTTAATGTTTATTAAGTTAGTCAAGACTTAAGATAAAGGATTTTCATCTTATGTTTATTTCTATGGGACACATGCCTTATACACCACATTTTTCTTTTGTGTGGTGTATATACTACCCATGAATTCCTTTTATGAATATTTTCAAGAAATTATGGGATATACATATCCATTAATGTTCATTATTTCATGTTTCTTATGATTATAATGATACCAAAGTGGTAAAAGGTTTTATGTTACAATCTCATTGTTTATCGGGATTGTTTATAATTAAGTTTCTAATTATGAAATATTATAATCTATCTCTAAATAAACTTATGAATATTATTATAATATGGTTATTTCTTTAAAATACTTATTTTTCTTTCATTTTCCTATATAAACTCAATATTTCAAAAAAAATGTTTTTAAGTAAAACCAGAATTTATTTCTCTCTTCGGTCAAAAACCCTTTTTCTTCCATGTCCATGTTTTCTAAATATGTTTTAAAGAAATTTTTACCATTAAAATGATTTTTTTAAAACATTTATATCCACATTTTACTTTCCACAATATTTTTTTAAAGTAATATTTGTGTATTTTTTCAAATGAGTTAGTCTTTACTTTTTGCAGAAATTGTGAAAGGAATATTTTTTTTAACATGTAGAACTTGAATGGAATTTTCCACTATCCTAAACAATAAATTATTTGAATCTTAATTTAAAATATTTCATGGTTATTTTCAATGAAAAAAATTTCCTTAAATTTTTGGAGATATTTAGATTTAAAATATGCGATTTCAAACAAAAAAGTATATTTTCATCAAGAATGTTTTAATGATCTTTTATAGAATTTTTATTTATCAATGATAACAACCTTTGGTGTTTCTTATGTTTTATTGGGAATATGATTCAATAGTACCATCATTATTAATTATTTATATGGTTTATATTTATGATTATTATTAAAATATTTTTAGGAAATCAATTATTTTCAATGGCTTATGACATGATGGATTGGGGAAATGTATATGAAACCTCTTTCTTTTTCATAGGTTATACTATGATGAAAAGTTTATGAAACCCATTTCCTTTTTCAGGGGTTATGAAATGATTAATGTTTCATAATATTTTATAACATATATGTGTGTATTATGTGATATATGGGACTCATATCTCCCTAAAATTAATTCGGTAAAGTTTTATTTATCTTGGGATAAAGATGGGAGACAAGATGATGTGTTTGATCCACAATGTGAAATAGGTTGATGTGATTTATCCACTATGGGAAACAGTTGACTATACTTGATATGTTATGATATGGGAAACTTGTTTCTATGCCTGATACATTATGATTTTACGGTCTCTATTGTTAATATAGATATATTAAATGGTTTATATACTTGTTATGGTTCCACCCATATATGACATGAACTTCTAGTTCATGATTTATTTATGATCATTTTTCACCCTTATGGTTCATGTCTTTTGAAATGATAATTTTTTTTCTATGCCTAATTATTATAATGAATGAAATATTAGGTATTGACTTTTGAATTTATATATATAATATCAAAACCATATTATTATATTAATATTTCATTTTATCATTAATTTATATCTTCCAAGTTTCCCCTTACTGAGCATCTGAGTTCACCCTTTCTTATGTTTCCTCTCCCCATGTTATGGAAAAATGTTTGAGTAGGGTTTATATATGAAGAGTAAAAAACTGGAAGCTCTTTGTGGGATATTTTTAAGATCTTTAATGAAGTTAAAAGATCATGTAACTAGTATTCTAATACACTATAACTTTACGGTCCTCGAGCATGTATTTTTGAAATGTATTGAACATTATTCTATTAAAATGAAATATCTATATATGAAAATCCTATTTCAATATAACAATAATCACTCCTAATACATTGAGAATAATTTTCCTCTCATTTCCCCTCTCAAGAGTCTCTATAAAGAGTTTTTATGGTTTTATCAATCTTCTCTTGAGATTTAAGAAGCAACCAAGTAAGGTAAGTGTTCCCACTAATCCTCTATCATTTTCAATTACAATATTTTTTTAGGATATTGTTTAAATTATTTTTTATATACTAAAATTATTTTAATTTTCATCTTTTTGATAAATTTTTTATGAGATATTACTTATTTTCTCTGATTATATCATTTTCATAAGGTGTTATTATGCCAAAGTAAGGTTTCATAACCTCTTATTTTTCTTCAATTTTTTATTATTTCTAATTTTTTTTCCTAAAAAATTTCATTATGCCTCATTTTTGTAAATTATTTATTATATGATTAAATATTGATCATCATTACCTCTCATTATAATCCCTTTATAGGCCATTATAATTTTAACTCATTCTCATAGCCGTGAAACATCCTAAAGTAAAAAAGAGTTCCATTTCCTAGAAATGACTTGCATTTATAAATATAAACAAGTGGATATGGATATATAAAATATGCACTTAGGGGTAATAACCCTGAAAAAGGATGGTTGTGTATAAACTCAATATTCACTCGATACACAACAAGTATGCCTTATTTCACACCTAATTTGTCACTCTTAATGGATATTATTTAGATAATTTACAAACTCATTAAAAATCATGATAAAGGAAAATTTTCTATTGATATACCAACACCATGAAAGTACTATTCAATATTGTATTATTACTATGTATTTAATAACGGTACATTCCATTACATTTTGAATGCCATATTTTTTTATATTGGTTGTGGAATGCACACCTAGATAACTAAAATGCATACCATCTATCTATATGGGGTAAATAACTCATAGTTCATTATCTTTATTGAAGGGTATTTGCTTAATTTCATTTTATACTCATTTCATTTCCATGGGTTTATCATGTTCTGAATATTGATGGATTTATATATCTTTTCCTTGTGTGGAACATATAGGAATGTATATATTATAATTTAATAGGTGGGTCCAAAACTATATAGCCCTAAAATGAATTAGGTAATGCTTTAATCCCATGAGATACCATTTATGGTGTACTGGAGGCTAGTCTAAGCATAAAAAGTTATGATTTCTTGGAGGTTATCCTTGAATTACACTAATTATGACATGTTTTATATTCTTTTTTTGACCCATTCTTTTTATGAAATGATATTATGATATCATATTATTTATTCTAGGATTCCAAGTGATTAAATCTGGTCCTCCACATTTATGACATCTTGTTATTCCCTTTTTATTATATTTTATACTTTAGTCAATGATTATACCATTTCTCTCGTGATCAAGTGTTTTATTATCTATAGATTATTGTAATTATTTTACCCTTATTGAGTGTTTGAGCTCAACCCTTTATTATGTATCCCAATTTCCATAGAAATTTCTATTATGGTATATGCATATAAGTGTTTAATTTGTGGATAATTCTTGGGGGAGAAATTTTTATTATACTATGAGTTTATATGGATATGTATCTAGTTCCCAAATACATGAAACTTTTTACCAAGTGAGAATTTTGTAATTATTGTGATGTATGAAAATATTTTATGACTATTACTGGATCTAAATTTATTGGTCTGGGGAATCACATACTAGATATTTAAAAGCAAGAAAATATTTTTATTATTTATATCAAAACTTCTCTTTAGATCCTATAAATAATTGTTTAGGATTGGATACGAGTGGATTTAATTCATTTGGGACTCTAAGTACAATATAGATAATATTACTAATTATTTTGATCCCTCACAATCCACATCCATGGATGTGTATGAAATAAACACTTTTCATTATTTCAATGATAATTCTACGAAAGAACATTTTTGGAAATGAAATCAAAATATATATTTAGATACTTATTGAATAATTGAATGTGTGATAGGAAAATGGTTTAGATGCATATGACGCATCGATAAAAAATGTCTAAAATGTGTGTTTCTCTAATTTATATGATTAGTGATTTCACTAGATTAGGAAACTTTCCTAATTAGAACACTCACACTGGACACGAATATATAGTTTCTAAATTTTACTTTAAATAGAGAAAACTACCATATAGAAGATATAGTTATTTCATGTTTCATCATCAATTATTGTATTTTTCCCACAAATATTGATTTAAAAAAGTCATAGATTAATGGATAATATGAGTTAAGGCCACCACCAAAATTTTTATCAGGTTTATAAATCATGTCATAATTATCAATTATTGATGTATGATTTTGGGAACATAATTAGCTAATGTTTTTGAGGAAAAGAGTTCAAATATGATCAGATATAGTTGGTACCAAAAAATAAAAGAAACAAATTATTTTCTCCAAAAATGAATTATTGGGAATTTCAATTGTTGCGTTGTAATCTTGAATTTATACACATTGAAAATAATGTATGTGACAACTAGGTTTTTACAATATTAAATAATAAATGAAAATAAAATGATCTTCTTAATGATCAATAGGACTTTGAATAAATGAATACAAACTATGATCTGTGGTAAATTGATAATGGAGAGTGTCTTGATGTATTTTTTTCACTGAAAAATCAAGTAAAAATGTTTTTATTTAATGATTGAAAAAATTTAAAGTACCTTATGGATATTCAAAGAACGTTTCAAAATGTTTTAACATGAAACATAATAAGTTACATAAACATAAATTCCATGACTCTCATATTTTTATAGACTATTTTGTACATTTTTGATTTGCATAAATGGTTGAATGATAAAATAAAAGTAGTTATGATATAGTTTTGAACATTCTTTAAAAATATTTGTGAGAAATATTTAAACCCCATTAATATTGAAAAAAGTTCCAGAAAAAGTTTTAATTACACTTTGTTATTTGTAGATGATATTCCCCTGCATCATTTTTCATTGTGATGATTAGTATAATAGTGAATTTGATCAAGGAAGTTTAATTTTGAGAGATCATACATTATTGATGGAATTATCTTATAGAGAGTTACTATCATAATAATTTTTTATTGTTATTAAATTAATATTTTCAAACTCATTACATATGTTCTTTATTCTATAATGATGTTTTTTCATTAGGTATTTAGGTTATTTGATTCCATTTTGAGAAACAAATCTCAGTAAGAAGGTTCTATTATTGAAGGTTATATTGAGAAAGAGTCTCATATTTTTTTAGGTATTTAGATAATATAGGAACATGCTTCAACTGATTTAGACATGTTGAAGATAATAGAAAATACTTTCAATCCTAAATTAAATCATCAAACTTTCCAATGTAAGTTCTTCAAGTTAGAAAAATATCATCAATTTCATTGACACAAATATAGTTCATAAAATTAAATAGATATGTGATACTCAATTTTAATATTGTATATCCTTTTATTAAAGTAATAAATATCAAAATAAATAAATGGTTTTAGATTTGAACAGGAAATGAGAAAGAGATAAAAATAATTAATTAAGATATTACTGATTGGTGATCACATTATGTAAGATCATAATTAGTTTTTTATTCTTTATTTGTTGATATAATTATTTTATGTACCTATAATATTTTATATCTTCACATTTAGATCATGAATACTCATAATCAAGATGGAGTTCCAGTTGATTTCAAATATTGTCATGATAACCATTGAATTAATCTATTAGATTTTATTATTATAATATTAATGGATTTAAGTTTTATTCAATTTTCCTTGAAGAAGGATTAAAAACACAAAATATTGGAATATTAAAAAAATTCATAGAATTGGGATACTATAGAAAGTTTTTTTACAATATAAAAATAAGTTATCGCAAATAAATTTTAGATGTCTTATTAAAATGCAAGTGGTTCTATATTTATAGGGTCATAATGAAAGATTTTTTATGATTTAATTATGCTAACTTTTCTCAGTTGATTGATATTATTGAGTGTGAATATCACAGTCTATACATTTTACATTCACAAGATAAAATGGTATATTATGTGGATTTTAGAGTCGATGAAGGTTGGAGTGTTATAGTTCATGTTAAATCAAGATACTTGTATGATATGGGTGATGAATTTGAAGAATTTTTTGTGATGTCAAAGCCTTTCAAATATAATATATTGATCAATTTTCTATGATGATATTGAAAAAATTGTTCTTGAAAGGGATGTTGAAGATGATTAAATCATGTTAATTATAGAGGTTTATAATAATATGGTAAAGAAAGAATTAATTTATTGTATATGAATTCCTCTTTTAACTTATCTTATATTTTTTTTTATTTAGAATACATGAATTCAATTAATATATGTAAAACATTTTATATATTTTTTTTTGATTTTTATATTATACTATGTTCTAACTTGTTTTATATTCTTTTTGGATGTAGGAATACTAGGTAAAAAATTATTTAAAGATATGAGTTGATATTCCACTACTTCTATGATGTTGGATAACCCATATGTTATGCCCACAACTAAATTTTCTATAATCCCTACTTTCAGTATGCTCCCATTTCTATCATTTGATTCTTTCTGATATGCTACCGGATTCTTCAATTATACTCCTTATATCTAGTGAATTTCGTTTTTCTCTAGGGATATCAGAGTAATTAAATGGAGTAGTTGAGGAGCAGTAATCTAATGAGATTGTTCTTCTATAGTGACCATAATGAGGATGTTGGAGGTTGATCATTGTTGGTTTGTAATTTTCAATGTGAAAAAAATAATATATTACATCTATATAATAATTGTTTAAAATATTTATCAGGAATATTTATATAATAACAGTATATAAATGATCATAAATACATTGGGTGCTTGGCGGTCAAAATTTTTTAAAGTATTTGTTCCATTTGACATGTTTAGGGTAACTGCATATGATGTCGTAGGCTTATATGTGATTATCTTGATCCAGTTAGCATGTGAGATGATGTCTCTTCCCATAAAATATCTATACTAGAGTAATATTCACAACAATTGGAATAAGGATATTTTTTAAAAACAACTGAAAGTAACTCAAAAATAATATCTATAGTTTATTATCTGATATTACTATCAACTATAAGTCTAATTGTTTTTGTATAATTCTTTATATTATTATAATAATTATTGTAAATATATATTTTATTCACATTCTAATTAAAACTAATTTATATTCTAAATTCCATTCAATGCATAGATCAGATGAATTGGAAGTTGGAAGCCTATAAAAAATCAATATCATGGATCATATATGAGTAGATTTCATGTCTTAAGAGAGTAGTTTTGATGTTGGATTCCAAATTTCATGTGATCTATTTGTAATGAAAAAATATATATTCTTCTTTTGTAGCATCTGATGACTTAAACAAAAAAATTATTATATGTGTGACAAATATTGTCATATAATGTATCTAAAAGTTGTCTTTTATATGTAATAATTTTTTGAGTACTAACATTATTTAATTATATACCCTATGATTTTTTTTATTAAAGGTGGTATCATGTTCAGAAGGTTGTTGTTTGTTATGGTATTATATAGTTTGATGACGTAATATGTTCCTAGTTCAAATAGAAACCATACTCTTGATCAGGAGAGTTGGTTGTAATTCTTGTTACTAGTGTAAAATTATTTATATTTAGCACCAGATCCAGAAGTGTGGGTCTGAGGGTATATCATACAACTACTATGCTAGTTAGTGTGGGTGAAAAAAAATTATAAAACGATTTATCATTCAGATATTAAATGAAACGTTTCATACTTTAAGCCCATTGTAACCATGGAATAAAAAAAATTAAACATTTTTTTGGTTGTTTAAACTCCCCAAATGATCATCACACAATAATCATACCAAACATGAAAGATTATAATAGGAGAAGAAGGTTGAGTCCCATGTTATCCAGAATGTATACACTATCATGCTCTAAAGCATGATGTAGTGACTTTCAGAGGGACACGGTTTATCCCAGAAAAAACCATGATGTGGTTAGTACCACCAAATCATGGTTTTTAATAAAATTCATATTTACAACACTCAAAACATTTTTATTTTACTAATAAAATATTGATTTTTCACTTTTAACTTTTGATTATTATAAAATTATTATGCATATTAATTTTTATGTTGATGATTCTACTTTTTTTAAATAAACGCACATAAGTCATTAGTGTAATGATCCATGATTTTATTATTGAATTTATTTTAAATAAATACAATTTTTAATAACTTGTTTCACGTGAAATGTTGAACTAAAAAATTTTTGATACATTTTATAAAATAATAAAATGAATTATAAACATTAACACATTATGAGAATGAAATAATGAAACAAAAAATGATATTTAGTTAATATTTTTTATACATCACATATGATGTATTTATAAAATTTGAAGAATATTTTAATATTAATGGATTTTAAAGGTTAATTTTTTATAATATAAATTATTAATTTCAATAGTATATGGTGATGATTACTTAATATAAAAGTGATATTTTCATATAACTATTTTTTAAAGGTGTTTTTTATTTTTAATTATTCATTTCAAAATAATTATTTTAAAAAAAATGTATTGATAATATTTAAAATAAATTAAATTAAAATCCACCGTATAGTTATTACTTGGTAAGTAACAATAATTAAATAAATTTATATTTAAAAATATAATTGACTCAAAATTTCATTTTTCAGTTCTATGAATTTTTATTTAAAGAAGCATAATATATTATGGTTAAATGAGAATAAATTTTTATTATGATTAATATATTATCAATAATTTAATTTTTAATTGATGGGAAATACCTTTCAAGACCCAAACCAAAGGGGATTAAGCGAAAACTACCACAATCCCACCTCTATAGGCCAGGGGATAGCAATAAGCAATGAAATACATAACTAATATGGGAGACCTTTTCCAAATGTACCTCTACGCACACACTCGACCATATCAATGTAGAATTTCAAAGGAATAAAATAAAAATGATGATACATCTTGAGTAATAATCATGCATTAAAAACCCTTATGGAATAACAAGAGTACTACATTTTAAACTTAAAAGTAAAGGGAAAAAAACACACACCCAACAAAAAAGATATCCCAATATGAAAAAATTAGAAAAGTAAAGTGTTGAGAGAGCACGACTCTAGATCTCCAAGCCCCAACCACCGTATGTGGTCAAATGCACCAGGGTATTATTATTCTCCTCTGTAATCACTTTTTAATGGTCATATATCTGCATAAGACACAACACATGCGGGAAAATCCCATATAGGGGTGATTATATACATACTCTGTAGGATTCTCCAAAAGCTAAGGGGGGAGCAGTAAGAAACACGATAGGAATAGACTGCTCTACCCAAAGTAAGAGAGTAAAAAAATATAATGACATGGATCCATACATATATATATATATCTGTGTGTGTGTGTGTGTGTTGTCAACAAAAGAATATCAAATGATAGATAAAGGTTATCTCCATCTCATAGTCCAACATAGGAAAAGAGTTCCAACACTTTTAAGAGTCCATCAACAATGCCCATCATCTCACATGTCTATACAGTATAAATATCCAAGTCAAGACACACCTCATCACTATTCCACACAATAGGGAGGAAATATTTCAATGTGGAGGTCCCATACCCCAGTATGATAAGAGGGATCCACTCAATAGATAGAGGACCTATACCTTGACTCTGCAAGAGGGTTCCACTTAGTAGATAACTAGAGGACCCATGCCCTGTCTTGGAAGCAGGGTTCCACTATGATGGTTGAGGACCCATGACCTGGCTCTATTAGAGGGTTCCACACAATAGTCAATAGAGAACCCAAAACCTGACCTATTAAGGGGTTTTTGTAACACCCCAAGCTTCGACAGTATGCTTCTTTTTATATAGTTCAATAGCTTGTGTTGCACGCAACATAGAGTTGAGGTGCACCATGACTATCTATTTAAAAAATATATTATGAATAGTATTAACTAAATTTTAAATTTTATATGTTCCATATAATTTTAATATTCATATCATGTGTTTCTTATACATGATATAAGAACAAATTAATTTTTTTGAATAAAAGAAGTATTTTTTTTAAATGCAGTTTTACCGCCTCTTAATAGAGAACCATTTTTAAATCAGATATTTGAAACTTTTATATATTTAATTTGAAAAAATAAAAATATTATTTATAATTGGGAATTAAAATTTAGTTTGGACAAATGTTTGGTGTTTTTCTGATAACTTTCCTATTTTAATAAATAGTGAACAATACTGCATTTTAATTCAAAACTATTTTTCATCTAATTTATTTTTATTGATATATTATCCTTTAAATTGGTTTTAAAGAATAATTAGATTATGTTTTTATAATTTAATTTAATTTAGGTAATTGGAATTATTTTCACTGTAAAATTAGATATTAACACATGCCAATCTTTTGATGGTTTTTACTTTTAAAAATCTCATTTTCTTGTTTTATCAACAGGGATTAAATTTAAATTAATTACTGAAACTTATGAGTTTTAAATTTTTAAAAATGGATTCCATATTTGGAATAAGTGATCCAAAATTATGTTAATAAGTTACTTTTATTTTTGGATATTATGAATAGTAACTTTGGTACTTTTTTATTACTGCGGTTACGGTTAACTCAGGTAATTAAAGGTAAACATAATATTATAAAATTACCCTAAAACCTGTAAAAATCTTATTGGATGAATAAATTCGACCCTTATAACATATTTTTCGAAATTTAATCATTTAATGGACCCTTTTCCACTAATATGACTTAAATATTATTAAAATTAATGAATATGACAAAATGTCACACTCTCATTTCTTATAAGCATAATAATTTTAATATAGAGATATCCAGGAGATAAAATTGACTATAAATAGTCTATGTAAATATAAATTAACAAAAATATCATAGAAATTTATTAATAATTTTTACATATTAAATAATTTCCATTAATGATGACACAATAGTGATGTAGAAATTATTTTATTAATAGAAATATCAAATAAATAATATTAAAAATATTAATATGAACATAATTTGACATAATAACATCCAAAAATTTTATATATAACATATAAATGTTATTAAAATATTGGAATTATTTGTTTAAAGTTATCATGTTGGTTTGATATTTTAAAAAATGAAAATATTGAATAATATCAAAATTGACATAAATGATACTTTAGAACAAATAATATTTTATTAAATGTTATAAAATTTATAAAAACCAAAGTTTAATACAAATAACTAGGATAATGTTAAATATATAATAAATTATCCAGTGGTGTTTATTTTGGAATTTTATAGTAACTATATTAACCCTATATTATAAAAAATAGAAGTAAACATGGTTAGAGTTAATCTTCTTAACTAAGGGTTAAATCCAAAAGATAACATTAATTTTGTGACCTAAACTTGTATAAAAATAATAGTTTTAAATTATTTAGACCCATAATCATATTACCCTAGAAAAAAATTACTTTTTAACTATTTTGAACTGAAAATTAATTTAAAATAAATTAATAGTTTTGGAGTTTCCAAAAGTGCCTCTCCCCTCTCTTATAAAAGAAAACCCTTCCTTATCTTTTATTAACACATATAAAGCCATTTATTTTGGACAAAACCTTCCCATTTACTCTCCCAACTTTCCTGAATTAATCCTAAGGGCCATACATTGGGCATGAATCTAACCTATGGAGTCCTTTTTTGAAAATCAAAAGGTGATACTCAAAGAAGAGGTAATTGTTTTGTCAACTCTTTCAAAGTTCTTTTCTTCTTCTAATTACACTTCCTATGTTGCTTACATAATAAATTAATAAATCCAATATCATATACATGATTATAAGTTATTATGATTATGGTACAAAAATATTCCTCCTTTTATTCATCCTACTAATAACAATATCATGATGCGTTCGTACGTACGGCTTACCATATCCACAGCGTGGTGTAATTGATTATTCAACGCTACTTTATTTGGATAGTTATAATGATTAGTATAATGAATATAAATAATTAATATAACATGATAGAGGATATTTATAATTAATATATCATACAATTCCTTACCATTTACTTATCAAGGGAATGATATCATCACTTATGCGTATGTACAGCCTACCGTCTCCACGACACGGTGAGATTCATTCTTTATGTTAACCATTCAAGAATGATTATAAAATTTATATGATGATTAAAAATAACATTTATGAACGTAATATCATTATATATATATATATATATAATACATCCTATTCATAACAAACATGGATTACATAAAAAAACCAAAATGGGAAAATGATGCAGTTAACACCCAAAATAATGGTAATGATGAAATAATATTAACAAAATGATATAATAGGATCATATATGATATAATAAATATGGATATGGTCCTGGAATAATTTAATAACATGATTTAACCATCATATAGGAGGTTAACTCACCCTCTACTAAAGGAATGTACAAGTTAAGGGTTAATTTCACAATCTCATTATTATCCGAGATTGTTTATACGTAAGTATCTATTGGAATATCTTTATCATCCATGTCCATGTTTCTTAAAATGTATATCAAAATATTATCGACATTTTTAACAGAAAGTTTTACCCATTTATTAATTTTTATATAAAATATTTTGAAAGGAATCTTTATATCATTTTCCAAATGAGGTACATTATGGCCTTTTCAAAAAAAATTAAGGAAAGAATGATTTTTTATATTATATGGTGGGAGTGGATATTTTTCTCCATTGTGATGGATTAACATTTTGAATCTTCCCTTATAATATTACAAGGTTATTTTTAAAGAAATCGTTTCTTTTATAATTGCACAGGATTTTAAAATAATTTCAATGTAAAAAAAGGATATTTCTCTCAAAGAGTTTTAACAATTTTTTTGGATTATTTTCATCTATGTCAACATCTATTGTTGGATTTTATGTTTAATTGAGGTTGATTTTTTATGATACAATATTCCATTTTGTATTGAATGGTTTATGATATTTTTTTCGGTGGATGTGCTTTTTGATACCATTTATAGCTTATGGTTTAAGTATTGAAATTTCGTATACTAGTTTTAATATGAATTTTTACGTTGGATATGTTTTACCCCTTTAATAAGAGGAATGAATTGGATTTTGTAAGTGTCATGTGGGGCCCTATATAGCCCCTCGATACATCGGTAGGTATCATAAGACAATTATTCTTGGTTTTTGGATAATTTTTTACCCAGTTATGTATAGTGTCTTGGCCGAAGGCTTGACGGCATGTTTAAGATGTAAAATATTATGCATTCACTCATTGTATGATTTTTTATTGATATTACATGGGATTATTTGACTAGTAAAATATCCATGTGAATTTTAAAAAATAAATTTTTGATTTATTATTTCCATATTATGCATAATATTATGTTTAAAAGGCATGTGTTTCAGTTTTATACCTTGACTTAAAAGTTTATGCCTATTTATGATAGCTTTTGTTATATTGTTTATCCTTACTGAGAATCTGAGCTCACCACTTTCTTATGCTTCATTTTTTTCCCAGGATGTGAATAATTTCTTATGAATGACTTATTGGTATGAGTGTTTAAACTCCCTTGGAACATGTGATCTGGTTAGGAATCACTACTTATGGGCGGTTTCCATTGGATTTATTTATGGAACCAGAAACATCCAATAGTTCTTTATCCCAAGGGACATGTTTTCCAAATCAAGAATTTGTTATGTTTGGACCTATGGTACTTAAGAACATTAATTAGTCAAGAGGATGGGAGGTTGGACTAATCACACCCTTTTGGGTCGGGGGGAATTTTTTCCTACTCTAGGACTCTCTTATAGATTTGAGATATTTCCATGAATCCTTAATAATTCACCAAGTATAACATATGTTTCCCTTGTAATTTGAAATCAATTATTAGATTATGTGAAATTTATAATTATCTTTATGTATTTTAGGTTCTTCATTAGTAGATACATATGTATGTATTAGAGGTTCTCCATCAATGGTATCCCCTCATATACTAGTTAAATATTCTTTTAACCATTGCTATAATAATACTGGTTTTTTAAGCCACTTAGTGGGCCACTCTGGAATTTATTTTTGTCCAAGGAGAAAGAAGTTTGTTTTTCCAATTGGGATCATACCCAAAAATAGGATACCTATGTATCCTTGTAAAAGGAATCAGAACCCTCATATTTCATTGTTGTAAAATGGGACACATCATACCTTTTAAGGTCATGTGATAAGGACCTAACAAAATAGTTTAATTTCATGTGGTAAGTACATATAAGAGGAAGGTTCTTAGTAAAATCATGGTGTGGTACTTATGCGTAAGTAGCCCAAGTAACCTAGAAAAGATATAATTTTACAGTTTGGATTAGACCCTATTGAGAATATGACCCAAGAAGAATAGGTTTTATTTGAAGTGTTGGGTTTGAACCTCATGGTGGCTTCCTACGAATCCCACTTGGATGGGAATCAAATCCCACATAGTTTGATGAGTCTCATAGGATAGTATAGTCCTTTTAGATAAATAGGATTGGGATTACTTCCTAAAAAGGATTAATTTTTATGTATGAAATCAGATAGATTTCAGGCCTTAAGAAGGATTCCTAAAAATCCCAATTATTATGGGAATCAGAGTTCTCGTAATTCATTGAGGGTGGATCGTGTGGATTTTTTGATCATCACAGTTCTCTAATCCCATGTGAGTCAAGCTTGGTGTGAGAAACAAATTTATTTGAAAGACTCAACAAACCACACACACTTTTCCTCCTTCACTGGTAGAAGAGGATGGGCCTACGACGGTGATAGTGGAATAGGTCAGCTCAACGAACCTTCCCTCTATTCACTTTACATCAGACATGGGTCTAATGTAAGGAAGGAGTGAAGGTGAAGGAATTAGAGAGGAGTAATACTGAAACCTCCAACATGAAATGCTAGGGGCTTACACCAGGATGGTTTCCCTAAAATTGGTCCTAGTAAGGGAGGGAGAGTTCTCCTTTGTTCAAAAAGAAAAATAGGTGTTATATGTACCTTTCCTACTAGAGACCTGAAGTTCCAGGTTTTAGAGATGAGAAGGGGAGGTCATGACCCAAAACCTAATCCTCCAAACCGAGAACTCCCCAAAAATGTTCCTGGGAGAAAGGTCAGTGTGACTACGAATATACAACCCCACATACACTTCATTAATCCTAACCCCATTGAAAAAAAAATGTGGGAAACCTCTGACTGCGAATATACAAATCCAAATAGGATACATGTTGATGTACCCTTCCTAAAGGTTTGATAATTCATGAGTTTTTGGTGTATTTTTCAACATAATACCTTCTAGAAAAGGGATCCAATGAAGAATAATAATTTCCATGAATGTATTTGAAGAAGTCTTGATGAAAGGATTGTATAGATTGAATGGATAAGGTAAATCAAATAAGGGTTTCCAAGTAAGGATCTGGTGCACAGGTACGGGCGCGCAAGTAGGCTTGGGAGACGTGATGTAGACTAGAGTGATAAATAACCTGGATGTTAATACTTGGGTGAGACTCGAATCAAGCCTTCAAGAGTATTCACCAGTATTCTGAGAAGTGAGGCGCTCATGTTCCTTTGAGGGGAATGGGTGGCGTGAAAGTGTTTCTGATTTATGGAGGTTGGGTGCTTTAGGAACGCAAGTTTTATGGATTTAAAACACTAAAGGGACTTAAGTCCTATGATCCTCCTTCAATTCTTCCACTCTAGATGCTAAAAAACTACCTTGAAGGTTTTGGAAGACTTGGGAGAAGAACTAGGGTGACCAGAGTAGCAATTAGGCTTCTGGGAAATTTGTCTGTATAAATGAAGGCCCTAGGGGTCTATTTATAGGCAAATAAGTGACCCTGGGAAAAAGGGGATTGAGCGTGCAAGTGTCTTGCACTCTAGAATAGGGAATGAAAGTACCTAGCGCACCAACTGTGTTTTGGATAAATAGAGGTGTCGCTTTAGGGAGTTACCCAAATTTATTGTGCCATACCATGGGGGTTGTTCCCCCGCACCCCTTCTTGGGATCAGTGCAGGGTTGTGGTCTCGAACCTTTGGGTCGATGCCTTTACTACCGTCACTCACCACCATGAAAATTTTAGATTCTCACTAAGAATATTTTGAACCTAGTTTAGGTCATTTTTTAGAGAAGTGCATGGAACACATTTCATGGTTTCTAAAAAATCCCCCACTTAGTATTTTATTTGTTTGAAATGAAAAATAATCTTGTTCTAAGGTAGAGTTAGGGAACTTTGAGGCATTCCAACATCATTTGGTTTGATTTCTAGCTACATCAAGTTTGGAAGGATGATCTAATTTTTTTCTTAAGCCATAGGGCCTAGCTAGCATAGTCATATTTTTACTAGGGTTATATAGAAAACCCCCACAAACTTTGTATTTTTTGTCTTTTTATTGCTCAATATTGACTAAACTATACAAAATATAGGTTTAGTGAGCTGAGGCTTTACTTTTTTCTAGAGTTCCCTTTGCATGTTTTCAATCTGGTGAGTATTATGTCTCTTTTTATTGGTAGTTTAGAATCACACATGTCAGACTAAAAATGCTAATGTTTAAGGTCGAATATCATTGATCCTAAAATTTTTAATGAGGTCCCAAACAAAGCTTAGTGGCTAAAAATTGCTCTAATATTCTTTATATACTTTCAAAGGTAATATTGAGTCATGATTTTTATGTTCACCAAATATAAAGCTTCAAGTATAAACATAAAAGAGGTATTTTCCATGAATGAGGATATCATTATTTAATGAACCTGTTATGGGGGTTGTATTATATAGGGCCAACTTAGGTCATATTCTATATAGCCAAACAGTGGAATCTTTTGATTGAAAGTCCTATTATGTAGGAAAATTTTATGCAAGGCCACTTTGGAGAATGTACTATACAGTCATGCAAAAGAGCTCTCAGGAATTTAACATTTTATTTTTATAGATAAGGGAAAGTAATATTTGGGTGAATCAAGACCATAGTGGGTGGTTTTTCCAAGGAAATGGATTTTAAGAATAAAGGGTCATCTATGCCAACACTGGTCATGAATGGGGAAACCACTTATACACAAATTTGGTGTGTGAGGAATGGTTAAAAAATTTCCTAAAGGGTCTTTCTGATATCATGTTTTTTAGTTGTAAGTCATATAGTGAGGGCATTATAATTTTCGGTTTTAAGTTATGCATTGAGGACATTATACTGTGCAGTTTTAAGTCATGCAGTGAGGACATTGGTCGTATTGAATTTAAGGTCTTTATATTTTAACTAAGGTTCATGAGTCTCCAATTTCATGATAATTTTTTTGGAAACATACTACCATGTTCAACTATGGGAAAGAAGAATTGTAAACTATGATTTGGGAATTTCTGGATCAAAAGATTGATACATGAAAAGGGATAAAGGTGTTAGAAGAAGACTTTTCTAAGAACGGAGTTACCATTATTTGAAAAACCGTTATGGGGGTTGTATTATGCAGGACCGACTAGGGAATATGCTACATAGACAAATAGTGGAATATTTTGATTGGAAGGTCTGTTATGTAAGAAAATTTTATGCAAGGACAATGGGGCACGTACTGCATAGTCAGATAAAAGAGACCTCAAAAAGTTGAAATTCTCTTACTAAAATCTGGAGAAAGTTTATGGAGATTCAGATTTTCCATAGCACAGAGTTTAGTTTATGGGTAAAGGTACTTGAATACAGAAAGAGTATTTCCTATTATGATTTCCAAAAGAATTAGAGGAATATGATTTCTATGAAGGTCTGATTCAAATGTAGGAAGTATGGCATCTATTTTTTTAGGTCATACAACTAGGAACAAAATATAATAGAAATAGTATATGATATGTAGGAAAATTATCCAAGGATATTTCAATATGCTTTGAACACATAGAGATGGAAATTTGTAAACCATGGTCTTGAAGAATTTTATATTGAGAGAAATGTAATAAGAAAAATATACATGGATGACTGATTTAAGATACAGATTCTTGTATATTTTCATCAAATCTTGAAGGGGACAAAAGACACATTAACCAAGAACAAAGTTACTATTATTTGATAAACCAGTTATGGGGACTATATTATGCAGGGCCAACTAAGGGATATGCTGCATACCCAAATAGTGGCATATTTTAACTGACAAGCCCATTATGTAGGCAACTTATGCTTGGCCACCTAGGGTCACTTACTGCATAGTCAGGAAAAAGAGTTCTCATATATCAGAAACTCTTCCACCAAACTATAAGAAAGGTTATGAAGATCTGAAATTATTCAAGATTAAAAGTGTGAAATATGAAAGGGGGTAATGCTCAATGCACATGATGAATATTTGAATCAATATTGGCCATGATTTTTGAGTCCCTTACATTGATCTGACTCATAGGTAAAATGAGGACATTTCTTGTTTCCTTGGTGGGCCCTCTAAGGAGAGGACCCAAAATGAAGACTCCCACATAGATTGTTAATTATATGTTAAAGAGAGATAAAAATTTATCCCATGGATTGAACTATTAACTAACGCCGAGTTTTCACTACGTATCTCAATAGTATGAGAATCAATTCATACGTAGTTCTTTGGGTACTTTGCAGTTTAATGTCATGCAGCAGGGGCATTATGTTGTGCAGTATAGAGTCACGCAGCGGGTACATGAATTGATTCCGACATGAAAAAAGAAATATTGTGGCTAGATTAGTTAATTAAACCCAAGTTTCATACGTATCTCATATGAATGAGAATCAAGCCACACGTAGTTCTTGAAACATTCCCTATACAAGTTTGATTCATACACATAGGGAATAAAGGGTTTTTTTATCATGGTTGGGCCCAAGATTTTAGATCTATGAATCTCTATGTATCCCATTGGAATGAGAATCAAGCCAAACATAGTTCTTGAAACAATCATTTCCCACACTAATTTAGTTTTATGTGAGAGATGGTGGCTTTTAACACATTTAGGAAGAATGGTTAAACTTATGACACAAAATGGTATGAAGATCAAACCATGTATCCTAAAAGAGTAATCTATGTAGATCTGGTTCATATACAAGAAGATAAAAGGGAAAAAATTATGGTTGTGGCTAGGCCCAAGATTGAAGATCTAAGAATCTCTACGTATCTCATTAGAATGAGAATCAACCCACACGTAGTTCTTGAAATGATGTTTCTATGCAGATCTGACTCAAACATAAGGAGAAATGAAACTCATGTTCCACTAAGGAGTAGCAACGATGTGAGTGATGCTTTCACATGGAAGCTACTCATATTTTTTAAGAATGACAAGGAATACCAATCCGTGCTATCTTATGGGATTTCTTAACATCAAATGAAGAATATGTTAACCATACAGTTTAATGTCATATAGCGAGGACAAATGATGTCATGCAGTTTAGCATCGTGTGATAAAGACAAAGATGATACACATTTTAACAGCATGCAGCATGGATTCATATGGTTGTTATGTAGTTTAATGCCTTGTAAATAGAACTTTGTGCGATATAGTTTAGATTCATGCAATGAGGACATATGATGTGTAATTACACAAAGTACTTCTTCAACAATCTTGCATTGGTTGGAGTTGTAATAATTTCTTCATCCACTGAGATTAGTTAATAATATCTACTTGAGTATACCTTATGTATGGAATATGGACTTTCCCACTTCTGGTCAAGCTTTGGAGGCTTCTTTCCTAGTATCATTGGAGTCATGAGGACTAATACCAATTCTCCTTGAAGAAAGGAGTAGAGGGGAACTTTCTTGATAAAATCTCATTCTATTTTGTTCGGATAGACTTCAAATGATGCAAATTATACAATCTATTTTCATCTAATCGTTCCAAGTCATCAAATCGCTTATGAGACTGTTTTTCTATTGATAATTGATTGTACATTGCAACTCGGAGTGAGGGAAATTGAATTTCAATTGAAAAAACTACTTCTGTTCCATAAACTAATGAATATGGAGTTTCCTGAGTGTTAGTATGGGTAGTAGTCCAATAAGCCAATTAATTATTTGAAAGGTAATTAGGCCAATATTTCTTATATTTATCCACCATTTTTAGAGTATATTTGATAGGGTCTTATTAAAATCCTCTATCTATCCATTGACTGCCAAATGATAGCGAGTTGAATGGTTGAATTTGATATTATGATCTAGATATAACTTCTTTACCTCAACAGAAAAGTAATTGGTTACATTATCTATCAATATAGTATTAGGGGCACCAAAATCTTGTAATAATGTTAGCTTTGACAAAGATAACAATGATTTTGGCCCCAAATTCATTGAGAGGTATTGTCTCAGCACATTTGGAAAAGAAATCAGTAGTAGTAAGAATATACTTGAACTTCTTAGCTGTAGTTAGAGGATAAGCACCCACTATATCCATCCCCCATGTATCAAATGGACAAGAGTATTTAGTTGTATGTAGCAACTATAGGGGTTGATGAATGAAGTTTACAGGCACTTGGAAGGGATGAAATTTCTTGGTGAAATCTATGAAATCATGCATCATTTAAGGCTATAAGTATCCAAGCCTTAGGATTTGATTAGAAAGCCTATTCCCAGACGGGTGAGAACCACAAGCTCCTACATGTACTTCTTTCATGACATCTGCAGTTTCTTCCCCATCAATACACCTAAATAGGATTCCATCGAAGCCTCATTTGTAGAGGATCTTCTAGTGATATGGGATATCATAAGGAGTGAAATTGGCCACTCGTTATCAGATCTATTATTTTTCATCTCTATCTAGTGTAAGTACACTATTTTAAAGGTATTTCATGATATGTGTCATTAATCCCATTGTGTGACCATACAGCTTGAAAATAGGGATGATTTCATTAATTTCCTCCATTCTAATTTGAAAAAAAGGTGAAACCACATGAATATGGGAAATAATGGTGATTGTCTCATCCTGATTTGGATCTTTCAGGGTTGTGGCTACATTATACAATGCATCATCTTGGGCATTTTGTGATCACGAGGCACAAGACAATGTTGTATCTGAGGGAAATCCACCCATTAACCTTCTCACATAATCACACAAAGGTATTAACTCTTATTTTCCAATAGCATAATCCCCATTGATCAGTTTGATTACCAATTATGAATCACCTTTCACTTTCCAGTGATTCACTTGTTCCTAGAGATCCAATTCCAGCCCTGTAATGAGAGCTTGATATTCTGCCTCATTATCAGTACCACATTTTGATAATAGAAAGAAATATGGAAACACTACCTTTTCTAGGGATATAAGCACAATTCCTAACCCAACCTTTTTGAGTTTAGGGCTTTCCATTCTTTTCCCTATTGGACTTCTAGAAGCACCATCAAAGTACAATTCACAGATTGGGAGATTATCTTGAATATAGAAGATTTATTCATTAGGAAGTTCAGTATTTAAATATGTATCTTCTGTAGATGGGTGTTTAGTAAGGAAATTTTTGAAATCTTGGCCTTTTATTGCTTTCTGAGGCACAAACTGGATATCGACCTATTTTAAAATAACTTCCCACCATGCCTAATATCTTGTAAGAATAGGACGACTAAGGATAAATTTGAGCGGGTTATTGTAGGATACCAAGTGAACCTCGTGATGTTGCAGATAGTTCCTCATCTTCAAAACTACAATGACTAATTCTAGGCAGAACTTCTGGATACTTGAATATTGAGTCTCTGTTTCAATCATAGTACGACTGAGATAGTAAAGGCTAATTTCATTCCCAGCATCATTATTTTGTGTAAGGAAGGCACCCAGTGATCTCTCTAAAGCTATCACATAGAGAATAAGTGGCTTTCCTTAAATATATGGTATTAATACCAGTGGACTTAATAGATATTTCATGAGGGTATCAAATTCCTCTTGTTATTCTTCGGTCCATTGATATATAACTCCCTTCTTCATTAATCTGGTGAAGGGAAAACACTTTCCTGCCAAATTGGTGATAAGGCGCCGAATATAGGTCAAGTGTCCTTGAATTCCTCTTAAATTCTTCAAATTTCATGGAAGTGACATGTTGAGGATTTCTTTTGTCTTCTTAGGATCAACTTTGATGCCATGATAGTGTATAATGAAGCCAAGGAATTTTCTTAAGGTAACCCCAAAAGAACATTTTAAGGGATTTATCTTCAAATTATGTTTCTGAAGTTTACTAAATATGGTCTCTAGATAAATTAGGTGATCAGAACATTGTTTGAATTTAACCACTAGATCATCCACACAACATTTTAAAAAAATTCCTAGGAAGGGTTTGAAGATATGTTTCATAGAACATTGATACGTTGCTCCTGCATTATTTAATCCAAAGGTCATTACTCGATAAAAAAACACACCTTGAGGTACTTTGAAGGATTTATACTACTTATCCTTTGGGGCCATTTGGATTTTACTATACCAATAGTAGCCATCCATGAAGGATAGAGCTTCATAGTCGATTGTTGCATCAATCAAAAGTTCTGTGATCAGAACTGGAAAGTCATCTTTAGGAAAATGCCAGTTAAGATCTATGAAATCAATGAAAATTATAATTTTCCCATTATTCATTTTCACAGGGAAAATTTTGGCCAGCAATTTGGGATATTTCACCTCCCTAATAGAGTTATCTTTGATAATCTTTTCGACTTCAGCTTCAATTATAGAGGCTTGAGTTGGGTGCATTATTCTTGCCGCCTACTTAAACCCTCGATGCTCTTTTGGAAGACCCAAATGATGAGAGGCCACATCGATAATAAGGCTTAAAATTTTTATATAGTTCCAAGAAAATATATCTTGATGTTTCTTTAGAAATGAATTATACATCTCTTTCTCTTTTGAAGTCATGATCACACTAATTAGAGTAAGAGGTGGATCTTCTTTTATACCCATATTTATTTCTCTAATATCATCCACAGTGGTGGAGATTCCTTCCTCAAATTATAGAGGAGCATCCTTGAGATCTTCTTCTTCTTATTCCTTACGTGACACTTCTTCTATTTCTTCTTCTAGAGTAGGTGATGAAGAAAAACTTTCAGAACTGGGGGAGGAGTCTGTATTTGAGTATCCTAAAGAAGAGGCAATCATTTCTAACCCTACTAATGATGAAGGGTCTTCCTGGAGTATTTAAGAGAATATTATGGGTTGTGAATCAATATCGTTGAATTTATTAATTCAACAACTTATTTTATTCTGATTGATGAAGCAAATAATTTATGAAGTTCAATGGATGAAATGAAAACATCTTCATTTAATCTTTCACATTCAAAAACTCCTCTCATTTTGTCAGGATCGATTTTTACAATTGACATTATGTAAGTCACTAAATGATTACTTGGATTTGGGTCTATAATTTCAATTTTATTGATAGGAAACACATAATCTATAGGGTAAACCTCAGCAGCAGAAACTTTGGTTTCAGACTCTTGAGGACTTGACAAATCCTCAATAAGTGCTTATCTAAGATCCTTTGACAAATTCAAGGCATCTAGGGTTGATAACTTGGTCGATAATTGTGCTACCGCTTCGAAACATCATACTTTTGGTCCAAAGGTATGTGTTTTCCAGCATGGATATGATGTTTTGCAGGCACATTAGAATTTTATGCTCTTGATGTAGATGTACCATGTTTCTGGGAATAAGATGGAAATACTTGTAATCCTAGTATATTAAAGTGACTATGTCTATATATTTGATGAGAGACTGATGTTGTAACCTCTAATCGGTCTTCCAAGATGATCATGCAAGGGATGATCCTATCATGTGTGGGATAATTTTCCTGTTCTTTTTGAGCCTGCTGAAGGGTTCTCCCATGAGTTTTTGCCGCATAAATAGCTTGAGCATGGGTATAGTTAAAACAGTGGTTTCTAGCATGTCCATGTCTTCCCCTGTATCCTCGACCTTGACTTATTCCTATAGTTCCCCAATCAGGTGCAGGAAATTCAGGTTCATAACTGGAATCATCACTTGCATAGAGGTTCGTTAAGTAGACAATGTTAATGTAACCTAAGATCAATTCTTCATCTAATAAAGATTCTTCTTGAAAATTCAGTTTTTTTACCATTTGGAAGGGTGGTGCTCGTGATTTTGAGACTGATGGAATGAAATCCACCAAATTCAAGGACAACTTTGGTCATGATACGAGCTCATCCTCTCCTAAATGCTCTTTATCTTTCTGATCATGTCTCTACTTTGAGGATCGACCTTCAGAGGATTGATCTTATTATGAAGATGGATTTTCTATAGCAGAATTGATAGGAGACATAGTTGTTTGTTTCAAATTTTTTCATAGAATGGAGTGAGTTCATTTAATCATTTTCCTGACCATCCAATCATCATAATTCTGCACATTTTTGCTTTTGACTTTCTGACATTTGTCTTCTTCCTCTGGATCTGTAGTAGTAACACATGCTACTTGGGATGATGAACTTTTTAGTTTCACTTGTCCAGAGTATACTATTTTTTGTAGGAGGTCTTTGAAAACAAAACACTCCTGAATGGGATGCCCCAATATTTGATGAAAGGGGAAATAATTTGGGGGATCTTCATCACCTTCTTTATTTGGTTTCTTAGGCCTTGTAAATTGAACCAAATTGTTTTCTAAAGCTGAAATGAAGTAACCGGGAACTTGTTCATACTAAAAAGAATAAAATTTGTTCTTTAATTCCTTAAACTGTATTGTCTTTGATATTTTTTATCATATTAATGAGGAGGTCATTGTTGTTGACACTCAAGAGGTGGATCACTTCGGTATGATGAAGGTTTTGATGTAGAATCATATACAAGTTCTTGTTTGAGTGTGACTATAGCAGCCTCTACTTTCCTTGTTTTCCTTCCCATAGCTGATGGAATTACACAAGATTTTGCTTTGGTTTCCAAATTGGAATCCTCTACTTTTTGGGTGATTGAAGAAAGGCTTTGAAACCCTCATGTGTATTTCACAGGGATTAGTGGTGTGGGTAACTCATCACACAGATTTGCCAAAAAAATTGGAAGCAACTCTTCTTGAGGTAATGCTAGATTTAATGAATATATAAATCCTTTTCATCAAGCAATGAAATCTAAAACTCATTCATTATCCCTTTGTTTTTAATTTGTAATATCAAAAACGGTTGTCGTCCACAGAGTTGAGATGAATTGGAGAAGGAATTTATGACGGAGGTCTTCTCATCCAGTAATTGATCTAGACTACAAACTTGTATACCAGAAAAAGTTTGGCCTCTATAATGAATTCAAAAAACATCAGAGATTTACTACTTCTTGTTGGTGAGGGTTCCCTGTCATGGGATCACAACGGGAAACAAAATGTGTTAAGTTCTTCTTCAGATCTCCCAAACCATTAAAGATTGGAAATGTGGTATTCACAAATTTGGTGGGGGAGGGATCAGATCTACCCATTCATGGTAAGATTTATTTTCTTTTTATCACGTCGTTCTCCCATATCTTCCAATAGAGTTGGTAATTCCTCAATTATATTCAAAATCATTTAGTGAATATCTGGATGAGCTAGGACCTGTACAGGTATAATAGCTAGATCTTGAACTAGCGCGATGATTAGAAAAACCCCTAGTGGGGATGTTGTTCGTATTTTTCTTAGATAACCCATGGGGATAGGCAAAAAAGGATGTGTTTTATCCTATCCTAGTTGTGTATCCAATAGAATGAATTCATTATCCGCATCTATAGTTTCAAAAAATCCTCTTTGCTGAGGAGTTCCTACAGGACTTGAAAGTTGAGGATCTCCTTATAGACCATATCTGGTAGAAATACTGCTTTGAAGTAACTCTTCATTGAGTATTTTTAATTCCTTAATCTCCTCTTATTGCTAGGAAAATATTTCTTCAAGAAAAACAGATTGTCCTTCTCTAGTGGAAATGTGAGACGTCATCTTACCTTTACCTTTACCCTTGTTAGATGCCTTTAGAAGAGGTGGGAGTTGTTTACTTGAATAAATACCTAGATTAGGGGTAAGACTCTAATTTTAGGTATGCACACCTCCTTAATTTGCTTTAGTGTGTACCATATTATGAATAATAACTTCATCCTCCAACTCCCCAGAACTAGACTCATTTTCTAGTGGATCTTCCATAATGGTATTAATGAAACTTACTGATGCATAATGCATTGGTATAATTCTATCAGTATCTTTATAAGATCATCTCCCTCTATATCCTCTATGAGACTTTGTTATCTTGTACACTGAATTCTCGGGAACTATTTGATGAATTGTATCCTGAAGGTAATCCTTGGATAGTTTAGTTGTGCATTCACTTTTTGACTTCTTCCCTAATCGGGAGAAAACTAAATTCTGTTGAGGAGGGGATTATAGATGTGAAAAATCCCCCAGCCTTATAGGTTGGGGATGCTCTTGTTCTTTAATCCTTCAAACCTTGTTTATTGAATTCAATGGTTGATTTAAACAAGCCCCCAACCCTGTAGACTGGGGTGGATCCTAAACTATTGTGGTTGATATTCACACATTTTCTCTTTTAATTTTGAGAATTTTGGTCCGAAAATTGGATGGGTGCATTATCCAATAATTACTTAAATCACCTATTTCAGAAGACCGTTGTTCTATTTCAAACATTTACGCAATATTATGGTCGACATCCTCAAAGTGAGAGGCCTGCTTAATGTTTACAGATGCTTGATTCAAAAGTTTCTCAATAGATTACTCTCTTTGGGCCTAACATTGATGAGAGATATTCATGGCCTGTCCTTGATCATTTCTTTGATTACTCACAAAATCTATTTATTTAAGCTATCCAAGGGTAATAACATTTCTTGAGAACACTTTTGGCAAGATTTTCTGATTTTAGAGCATAGTGAAATGCAATACTCCATGTACACCCCATCCTCTAATATGAACACCAGATGGGGTATCAAAAAATTAACTGGAGTAGCCTCTTTAGTGCATCGAGGCATGTACGCTGAAGGGTTCCCTTCTACTTCTTAACCTTTGTATTTCGATAAACTGAGAGAGATTTCAAGTCAATTTGGAATTCCAACCCTTCTATTACCTTTACATTACTTTGATATTCATCATATGGTTATACTATGGCTTTCAGATGATGAAAAGTTTTCCATATGTTGAGGCGAATATAATGAATGCAATCTTCTGTTATCTTTTCATAAATGTTGTACATAAATTTTACCAAAGGACAAAACATGACTGGTATTTCACCCTTAGCAAATTTTTTTTTTCATATTCAACATATCTTCATTATATTTTTCTAGAGGTTTCTCAATATGATCTGACAATAGTGGACGCTTCTTAATTGTTTTATTAAAAACAATAGAATCGGTTGCTTTTTCTTCTGTCATATTAGAAGGCGAATGGCCTAAGGGAGGTTCATAGAATGACCATATCCTTAAGATGTATTATAGTTGAGAAATTATTTCACCTGTTAGTGTCAAGGCATTATACATGACTGTAATTATGTTGGAAAGTTCCACAATATAAGAGGGATTTCTCATTACTACATTATTCAATTAGATAATTGTTTTGACAATTAGAAACACTACTGTGGAGATAAATTTTGCATAAAATTTAGTCATGGGGAGGACCACCATAGTGGATTACAGCATGGGATAAATCCTTTTGATCATTGGTCTTATGGCCACACAGAGGGTTATCGTAGCTCTCATCCGGATATAGGTTCTCTAGATTGACCGAATTTTTATGAAGCAATACTTTATGATGAAGTGTCTGATGAGGATGTTAATAATTACTGCTAATACTCCCATAATTTTATACTGCAAGAGTAGGATCTTGAGTTGCGATAGATAAATGTATTAGGGATTCAATAACTCTAGCATTAAGAGGAGCCAGATCGCAAATTGGATCTTGATTTTCCAATTGTGTTTGGTGATACATATTCTTGGATTCTCTTTTACATGTAGTTGGGGCCACTTTTTGGGAGAAGTGGTTAGCAAGGGTAGGTGTATGTGCCTTCCTTGGAGTGTTCATCAGAATAGGCTGATTATATCTAATTGGAATGGATGTATTTTCCCGATCTGATTGTCCATATGATATGGGGAAGTATGCCCCATAACCCTCCGGGGCTGGAACAGAGGTGTGTGTCTACTCTGGGATGGCATTCCAACAAGTCATCCCAGGTGTGGGGATAGAATTATGTGTTTGTTCCCCTAGTACTGTTGAAGTTTCTATAATGATATTCTGGTAGGCTTCCAGAAAATGGGTAGGAATTGTTTTCCGCCCTTTCACCATTGCTAAAATGTATTTGGTGACTTTAGTGGTTAGAACGGGAATATACGTCCATTTTGTATCTAGAGTAGGTGTAGGTGTATGATCCTATACTTCAATTTCTATTTATGGATACTGGCAATGCTCATGTATCAGGGAATAGAGTGGAGTCTGCCCCCAGGTTTGTCAGCAGAGCTTTCTGACTGAATTCTTTGGATGCTGCCAAATGAGACTGATGACAAGCTTTATTGATGTTGGAAAGTGTATATACCTACTAGTTTTTTTTTCACCAAGCCTGGTTGAGAGACTTCTCTCAATTCTAGCATAATTGGTGATTGTAGGCAGGTGTTTGTTCCGGCTTACCAGTTGCCACCATATTTGATTGGCGGTATTCCTTAAATGAATTCAAATGAGCCTACTGACTGGATGATAGTTTTTAAGTAGGTGTATGTGACATTTCATGGTATACCATCAGATTTAAAAGGTGATATTAGTTGGGCACCGCCAGACGAGTCTGCTGGCTGGAGGAATTATGGTAGACGGGTGTATGTGCTCGTTCGCTTTTTGCCACCAATTTAGGTTGATGGACTTCTCCAGAGGGGTAAAAGGTAACAACCTTCTCCCTATTGGATTAATGTTGTCCCTGGAGGTTCTTCTTTCATGCCCAGGTATGAGGGACCTGAGTTAATGAACCGAAGGCAACACCCCCTTCATGTTGGGGTTTCACTACCGCATGATTCTTCTAGTGGAGATTGTTGGTGGGAGCCCTTTAAAAGGACCTCTTTGTCTTTGATTTGAGGCCATGAGTGGACTCTTGATCCACCTCTATATAGTATGGTAGGTACTGGTTATTTATTTCCAGGGATAAGGACCCAAAACGGTTGAAAGAAGATGGTTGGCATCATCTACTTCTTGATCACCGGTCATCGCTGACCGGACAATCGGGGGTTGTTGTTAACTTGGAGAGCATGTCAGGCAGACTCCAATGTTCGGATAGTACTGTGTTGGCGGTAATCCCACACCAATACATTTGATACTCATCATTGAAGATTATGAGTTTCTGATGACATCCTTCCAACGGATGAGGATTCAGCTTGAGCAGCGGTCGGGGCATTCCTGAGTGAAAACATGAAGTAAGCAATTTGGAGTGAATGGAGTTCTGAAAAAACCTGACAAACAATGAACTCCATTAAATCAACATATTTTATATGGAAACATGTGTGATTGTTTCCTTTTTATGGCCTTCCTTTATCAATTGATAGGGTCTATATAGATGGGTATTACTATCAACTTGGTTAAGTATTCACGTCGGGTTCCCAATTTTGTTTTTTCTCCCTTGGAATATGTATTCTAGTTATGAATCACTACTTCTAGAAATTTTCCATTGGATTTATTTATGGAACTGGAAACATCCAATAGTTATTTACCCAAATGGACCTGCTTTCCAAAGGTAGGCATTAGTTAGGTTTGGACCTATGATTCTTAAGAACATGCATCAGTCGAGAGGATGGGAGGTCAAATTCATCACACCCTTTTAGGGGGAATTATTGCCTACTTCGGGACTCTCTTATAGATTTGAGATATTTTCATGAATCCTTATTAATTCACCAAGTATAACATTTTTTCCCTTGGAATTTGTAATCAATTATTAGTATGTGTGAAATTTATAATCATTTGTATGTATTCGAGGTTCTTCATTAATGGATACATCCGTATGTATTCGAGGTTCTCCATCAATGGTATCCTCTCATATAATAGTTAGAGATTATTTTAACTATTGTTATGATAATACTAATTTTTATTCCACTCAATAGAGCACTTTGGAATTTATTGTCATCTAAGGATATGGATATTTGTTTTTGATGTTGGGATCGTACCCATAAATGGGCTACTTATGAATCTTTATGAAAAGAATCACAACCCTCATAGTTTGGTGCCACTTAATGGGACACATCAAACCTTTTAAGGTCGCGTGATAAGGACCTAACCATACAGTTTAATTTCATGTGGTAAGGACATCTAAGAGGAAAGTTCTTAGTTAATGCTCGGTGTGGGCCTTTTGTGTAAGCATCCCAAGGAACCTGGAAAAGATATAAGTTTCCAAGTTAGATTAGACCATATCGGGAATATGGCCCAGGAAGAACATGTTTGATTTGAAGTGTTGGGTTTGAACCTCAGGGAGGCTTCCTACGTATCCCATTTGGATGGAAATCAAATCCCGCGTAGTTTTATGAGTCTCATAGGAGAGTGTAGTCCTTTGAGATAAATTAGTTTGGGCTTACTTCCTAAAAAGGATGCCTTTTTATAGATGAAATGACATGGATCTTAGGCCTTAAGAAGGATTCCTATATATCCTAGTTATGATGGGAATCAGAGTACTCGTAGTTCATTAAGGGTAGATCATGTGGATATTTTTATCATCACAGTTCTCTAATCCCATGTGATTCATGCTTGGTGTGATAAATAAGAGGAATGAAAGATTCAAAAAACCACACACTCTTTTCCTCCTTCACTGGTGGAATATGATGGGCCAACAGTGATGGTGGTGGAAGAGGCTAGGGGGAAAAACCTTCCCTCTATTCACTTTAAAATAGACAAGGGTTTAATGTATAGAAGGAGTGAAGGTGAAGGAAGTAGAGAGAAATAAGACTGCAACCTTATATACGAGAGGCTAGGTGTTTAAACTAGGATGGTTTCCCTAAAATTGGTCTTGTTAGGAGAGGGAGACTTCTCGTTTGTTCAAAAGGAAAATTAGGTGTGAACTGTACCTTTCTTACTAGATACCTACAGTTCCAGGTTTTAGAGATGAGAAGGGGAGGTCATGACCCAAACCTTAATCTTATAAACTGAGAACTCCCCAAAACTATTCCTAGGAGAAAAGTCCATGTGACTGTGGATATACAAACCCACACAAACTCCTTGAATCCTAACCCCATTGCAAAACAAATTTTGGAAACCTCTGACAGAAAATATACAAACCCAAATAGAAGACACACTGATGTGTCATTCCCAAAGGTTTGATAAGTCATGATGTTTTGGAGGAAGTTTCAACATAATCCCTTTCAGACAAGGGATCCAATGAAGAAGAAGCCTTTCCATTAACGGATTTGAATAAGGCTTAATGGAAGTATTTTATCAACTTAATGGATAAGGTGAATCAAATAAGGGCACCCAAGTAAATAACTCGTGAGCAGGTATGGGCACACAAGTAGGCTTAGGTGACCTGATGTTGACTTAAGTAATGAACAACCTGAAAGTTAATACTTGGGTGAGACTTGACTCAAGCCTTCATGAGTATTCACATGTATTCTAAGAAGTGGGGCACTCAAATTCTTTTGAGAGAAATGGGTGGTGTGCAAGTGTTTCTAATTTAGGGAGGTTGGGCGCTTTAGGCGTGCAAGTGTTATGGATTTAAAACACCAAAGGGACTTAAGTCCTATGATCCTTCTTCAACTCCTCAACTCTAGGTGTTAAACAAATACCTTAAAGGTTTCATAAGACTTGGTAAAATCACTAGGGAGACCAGATAATAAATTAGGATTCAAGGAAATTTGTCTATACAAATGAATGACCCAAGGGTCTATTTGTAGGCATATAAGTGACCCTGGGTGAAAGGAGTTTGGGCGCGCAATTACCTTGCGCATCGATGGTGTTTTGGCTAAACTAGGGAACCACTTTGGGGACTTAACAAAATTCATTGCTCCATACCATGGGGGCTACGCCCCCACACCCCCTCTTGGGATCAGTTACGGGCTGCGGTCTCGGCCCTTCAGGTTGGTGCCTTTGCTACCATCACTGACCCCCATGAAAAATGTCGAGTCACACTACAAACATTTTGATCCTGGTTTAGGACATTTTTCAGAGAAGCGCATGGAACACATTTCATGGTGTCTATAATGAAGAAATTGAATTGTAATTTTTTCAAAGGAGTTTCTATATTTTCTTTCATTTCAATATGTAATGTAGAACTTATATTTGTATCTAGTCTTTCTAAGGATACTATACTGATTGTTCCTTTAGGATTTGATTTCTTGTGATCATGCCAATGTAACATATAATAATTCACGGACTCTAGGAAACTGGGGTTTGGGAATTAAATTTGGTATTAGAGTAATTTTAGTATAAAACCTGGAAATAAGAATGAGAAAAAACTTTTATTTGGGAAAATTACCCTAAGATGGACTTTGAGGATAAGTATAGAAGAACATCCTTGAATTTGGGTAATTTATACATTATGTTGGTATTCAAAGAAATACATATTTTTCTTGATAATACATGTGAACATGGTTCTGGCACAGATGTACCTAGGAGTAAAAACTTCGACAAGGTGTTTCGGACTTGAATCGTGGTAACCTGGTACACAACAACAGGCCTTACTGTGCACCTAGTTTGACACTCTCAGGGGAAATTCTTAGGATAATTCACAATTATTTTAAAAACCATTATAGAGGATTTATGAGTAAATATATCCCCAAAGAAACCATTTTTATTAATATGATATTAGATATGCATAAATTTTTGAATTTATATTAAGTATTTTACTAGTTTTGAATTATGCATTATGATTCATAACCTAATATAGTGTATTATATTATTTATAAATGGGACCTAGTAGAATGAATGGAAACTATATCAATGCGCATAATAAATATAGGGATTTCCCTCCTATGAAAAATAATTATAGTGGAGTTGGTGATACAACTGGTGTTGAATAGATTATAACCGTAATGGGATAGCTGACTTGGGTTATGAATAATAACCTTACCTGTATGGAGTATCTTGACCCATAACGTGGATGATCATTGTTAGAATGCCTCACAATACAACAACCTCTAACATTCAATGAGAATAAATATCCATTTGTAGAAAAGAAATTGATAATTTTCTTAAAAATGATATTTCTTACATTGGGAAGTAATGAAAGGGAGAAAGTTGTCATGGCAGTTTATTGTCTCTTAGGATGTGCAAATCAATGGTGGTCATTAATTCAAAACAAAAAGGATGAAGAAGAAGTAGAAAATATATAATGGAGGGATTTTGAAGAACTTTTCCTAGAAAAGTACATTTTTTGTGAATAGAGAGAAGATATAGAAATAAAATTTTTAATTCTGAGGAAAAAGGTGGATGAGAATGTTTCAAAGTATGAAGCTAACTTTACAAGGTTAGAAAGGAATTCTGTAGACTATATACGTAACCCAAGAAGTAATATTGTTCGATTATTTTATCGGTTAAAACCATTCTGTCAAAGGTTAAAGGTATCCCAAATGTTCTCATCATGTGAAGATATAGTCTCGTGTTCCATCAAGATCGATAAAGAATTCATGAAGACCTATGAATTTAAAGGGAGGTAGGAGAAGAAGAGGGTTGTTGAGAATTCTGATAAAATAAAAAAAAGTAAAGGGTAATAAGAGAAAGGTTTATTTTCCATCCCATAATAAATGTGGAAGGAAAAATCTTGGAACATTCTTATTAGGGACATAAATCCATTACAAATGCGAAGAAAAAGGCCCATGAGCTCATGATTCCAAGGGAAAGAAAGAAGATGGTAATGTTCAGGGCTTCAATTGTGAGGATATGGGACACTATGAACATGAATGTCCTAAGAGTCAAGAAACTTTACCCAAGAAAATGGAAAGGGAGCAAGTCCAGGATTATGTGATCCCAACTGATGAGGTTAAAGTCCCAAATTATGTGGTGTTAGGTACTCTAATCGTCTCCTCAAACTTATCCAATGATTTATTTTATTTGGTATAATCACATTCTATTATATCTTCCCATTTTTTTAAAAAAAAATAGACATTCCCATTTTGATTTAAAAATGAGTTATCAGTCAAAACTCGTGAGGGAATTCTCATTGCAATAAAGATATGTTTGTCAATTCCTTTTATAACACACAAAAATACATTAGTTTCTGACCTTATCATCATCCCTATGATTGACTTAGATATAACCATCAATATGGATTGGATTTAAAAATATTATGCAAAAAATTATTGCAAGAAGAAATAGATTACGATATGTGAGGAAGAATAATAATTCCTTATCTTTAAAGTAAAAACTTCATCACCTGATTCTTATCAAAATCGACCCCTAGTAGCTATACTAAATGAGACACTTGGGGAGGAATAGTAAATAACTTATACGTATAAAGAAGGTAATATTCAAATTGATTATGTATCTATTGTAAAGGAATACATTTATGTTTTTCCAAAATATTTACATGGACATCCCCCAGAGCATGAAGTTGGTTTTTTATTGATTTAAACCCTAATGCAAGACCAATTTCAAAGACTCCCTATAGAATGACTATAGTTGAATTAGTGGAATTCAAGAAACAACTTGAAGAGATGGGTAAGAAGGGATTTATTCACCCTATTGTTTCCCCATGGGGATCCCATGTTCTCTTTTTTAAGAAGAAATATGGATCCATGAGACTATGTATTGATTATAGGGATATCAATGTTATTACAATAATGAACAAGTATCATCAACATTGTATCGACAATTTATTTGATCAACTTCAAGGAGATCAATTAAGTTTGATAATTGATAATCATACTGGATATCGTCAATTATGAGTGAAGAAGGAATAAATTCTGAAGACATCTCTTCAGATGAATCATGGTCATTACGAATTTATAGTAATTCCATTTGGACTAACTAATGCACTCTTATTTTTTATAGATCTTATGAATAGAGTGTTCAAGGAATATCTTGATGAATTTATTGTAGTATTCATTGATGATATTATGATATATTCTAAAATCTATGAATACCATGATAATCACTTGTGAACCATTCTCAATACTCTCATAAGGGAACAATTATATGGTAAATTTAGCAAGTTTGAATTCTGGCTTTAGTTTATTTTATTTCTTGGCCATATTGTCTCCAAGGATGGAATCTTTATTCATCCAGAAAAGACAAAGGAAATATAAGAATAGCTAGCACCGATGATCATAAATGAGGTATGCATTTTTATTGGTTTATCATGTTATTATCAGCATTTTGTTCAGAATTTTGCCCAATTGGATAACCCATTAACCAAACTCGCGCGTAAAGGGGTTAAATTAATTTGGAAAAAAGAGTGTGAAGAATATTTTTAATAATTTAAGATATTATTATTCATTTATTCTATCTTGAATTTACAATCTAGGAATATGGATATGGGAATTATCATGGAAGGTGAAACATCCCTACTTTTTCAAATGGTATCCAAACCATATTTACTATAAAGGATAAACTGTTCTCAGACTGATGCTGAGGATTTTCAAAAGAAAATTAAAGCTTTGATTGATGGGAGACTGATTGAATTTGTATTTGGAGATGGAATCTTTAAATTTGGGAAGATAATTTGTGTTCCTGCTTTACCTGATCTAAAAAGGGAATTATTTTATGATGCTCATAGATCCAATTTCTCTATACACCATGGTATCACAAAGATGTATAGAGATTTGAAGGAAATATTTTTGTGAGAAAACATGAAGAGAGATATTGAAAATTATGTGTCAAGATGTTTGGTTTATCAACAGGTAAAGGCTATAAGGCAACATCCTAGAGGATTCATGCAACCTTTTCCTATACCTACGTGGAAATGGGATGATATTACAATGGACGTTGTCATATGGCTACCAAATATTCCTAGAACAAATGATACAATATGGGTTATTGTCACTCATATTACCAAATCAGTACATTTTCTTTCTATGAGAGAATATTTACCACTTGAATGTTTAGAAAGAATATATATTAATGAAGTCGTAAGACTTCATGGTGTACCCATATCAATTTTTTCTGATCATGATCCTAATTTTACATCACAATTATTGAAAATTATTCAGAAGTCCCTAGATAATGTGATTCATTTGAGCACTACCTACCACCCTCAAAACTGATGGAAAATCAAAAATGACTATTCAAACCTTAGAAGACATGTTGAGATATTGCTCACTTGACTTTCAATGTATGTGGGATCAGTATTTACCTCCAGTATAATTTACCTATAACAATAGCTTCCATTCAAGTATTCATATGGCACCATATGAAGTGTTATATGGAAAGAAATTTCATACACCAACTTGTTTGGATGATTTTGGTGAAATAAAACTCTTAGTCCTAGAACATGTTGATTAAAGAATGGAAATAGTAAAGACTATTCAGACCCATATCAAAACAGTTCAAATTAGAAAAAAGAGATATGCTGATAACTGAAAGAAGGATATGGAATTTCAAGTGAGAGATCATGTTTTATTGGAGGTATCTCCATGGAAGGGTGTTATATGATTAGATAAGAAGGGTATATTAAGTCCCAAGTACATTAGACCTTTTGAAATTCTAGAACAAATTGGATTTGTAGCTTACCGTTTGGTGATGTCACCAAGTCTCTCTAAAGTTAATGATGTGTTCCACATATCAATGTTAAAGAAATACATTCTAGACCCAATTCATGAACGCACCTATGCAGAAATAGAACTGTAACCCAATATATCTTATTATGAAGATCCTGTCAATATTCTTGATACCAGAGAACAAGTGTTTAGAAGTTAGATGACACATCTAGTAAAAGTTCTTTCGAGAAACCATAAAATGGAAGAGGCGATGTGGGAACCTAAGGAACTTATGATGAAGAACAATCCGAATCTTTTTATGAAGTTATATTCTAGAAATTTTGAGGATGAAATTATTTTATGTATGGAATAATGGAACACCCCAAGCTTCCACAGTACGCTTCTTTTTAAATAATTCAATAACTTACGAAGCATGCAGCACCGAGTTTGAGCGCACCACGACTAGCCATTTAAAAAGTAGTAGTGAAAAGTATTAACCAAATTTTTAATTTTATATATTCCATATAATTTTTATATTCTTATCATGTGTTTCTTAGGTATGATAAGAATAAATTCAATTTTTCAAATAAAATAAGTATTTTTAAAAAAATTGAAGTTTTACCACCTTTTAATGGAGAACACTTTTTAAATCCAATTTGACATGTTTATATACTCGACTTTAAAAAATAAACATCTTCATTATAATTGGTACATAAAAATTTATTTTGGAAAAAATTTTGTTGTTTTTCTGATAACTTTCATATTTTAATGAATAGTGAAAAATATTGCATTTTAATTCAAAACTGATTTTTCATCTAATTTATGTATATTGATAGATTATACTTTTAATTAATTTTAAAGTATAATTAGATTAAGTTTTTACCATTTAATATAATTTAGGTAATTGGAATTATTTTCACATTAAAACTAGATATAAACACATGTCGATCTTTTAATGGTTTTTACATTTGAAAAACTTGTTTTCTTGTTTTGTCAACTGAGATTAATTTTAAATTAATTACTACAACATATATGTTTTAAAATTTTAAAATTTTATTCCATATTTGGAATCATTGGTTCCAAATTATTTTAATAGTTTACTTTTATTGTTTGATAATATGAATAGTAACCTTAGTACTTTTTTATTACCGCAGTTAAGGGTAAATCGGGTAATTAAATGTAAAAATAATAGTATAAAATTACCCTAACACCGGTAAAAATCTGATTGGATGACTAAATTATACCCTTAAAACCTATTGTTTTGAAATGGAATCATTTAATGGACCCTTTTCCATGAATATGACATGAATATTATTAAAATTAATGAATGTTCCAAAATGTCACACTCTCATTTCTTATAAGTATAAAAATTTTAATATAGAGATATATAGAAAGTAAAATTGATTATAAATAGTCTATGTGAATATAAAACAAATACCCACATCATATAAATTTATTTATAATTTTTATAGATTAAACAATTACTATTAATGATGAAACAATAGTGATGCAGACATTATTTTATTAATAGAAATATCAAATAAATGATATTAAAAATATTAAAATAAATATAATTTGACTTAATGACATAAAAAAATTTATAAACAACATATAAATTTTATTTACATATTTTACAAATTGGTTTGATGTTATCATGTTGTTTTTATATTTTTAAAAATTCATATATTAAATAGTATCAAAATTGACATAAATGATAATTTAAAATAAATAATATTTTATTAAATGTTATTAAATTCATAAAAACTTAAGGTTTGTCCAAATAACTATTATAATCTTAAATATATCATAAATGATCTGATTGGGTTTATTTTGACATTTTATAGTGACTATATTAACCATATATTATAAAAAGACAAATAAACACGGTAAGGGTTAAACTGCTTAATAAAGGGTTAAATCCAAAATATAAGGTTACTTTTGTGACCTAAAATTGTATAAACCTCATTGGTTGAAATTATGTAGACTCATCCACATATTATACTTGAAATTACACACTTTTTAACTATTTTAACTTGAAAATTAATTTCTAATAATTAATTGTTTTGGAGTTTCCAAAAATATCTATCCTCACTCTTATAAAAGGGCACCCTACTTTCTCTTTTATTCATTACTCTAAATCCTTTTTGTTCTTCCAAAACCTACCCATTTCCTCTCCCAAATTTAATCACTTCATCCTAGAGTCCATAATTTTCACATAAATCCAACCTAAGGAGTTCTTTTCTGAAAATCAAAAGGAGATACCCAAAAAAGAGTTACTCATTTTATAAACTCTTTCAAAGTTATTTTCTACTTCTAATTCCACTTACTATATTACTTAAATAATAAAGTAATAAATTCAGTATCATATACATTCTAAGAAGTTACTATGATTATGGGAATACCATATTCTTCCTTTTATCTATCCTATGAATAACAATATCACCATGTGTGTGTACGTACATCCTACCATCTCCACATTGTGGTGTAATTTGTTATTAAACACTAATTTATTTGGATGAGTATAATGATGAGTATAATGGATATAAATAATTAATATAACATGATAATGATTCTGTATAATTAATATACCATCCAATTCCTTACCATTTAACCTTCAATGGAATGATATCTTCACTCGTGCGTACGTACGGCTTACCGTCTCCACGACGTGGTGAGATTCACTCTCCACGTTATGCATTCAAGAATGGTTATAAAAATTATATGATGAATATAAAATAACAATTATAAACTAATAATCATTCTGTATATGAATAAAATGCATTCTATGTATAAAAAACATTACTTTCATGGAAAAAAAAGAATGAGAAAACAAAGCAGTTAACACACAAAATAGTGGTAATACTGAAATACTATAAAAAAATCATATAAGAGGATCATATATGAAGTCATAAATATTTATATGGTCTAGGTATAATTTAATAACATTCTTTAACCATTATACAGGAGGATAACTCGCCCTCAACTAAAGGAAAGTATAAAGTAAGGGTTAATTTCCTAATCTCATTATTATCTGAGATTGTTCATATGTAGGTATATAATGGGACATATTTATCATCTTTGTCCATGTTTACTAAAATGTATTTAAAAATATTATCAATTTAATTTTAAAATAAATTTTTTCCCATTTTTTACTTTTTATATAAATTTTTTTGAAAGGAATATTTCTGTCATTTTCTAAATTAGGTACTTTATAACCTTTTCAACAAATTAAGGAAATAATGTTTTTAACTTATATGGTGCAAGTGGCTATTTTCTGCTGTTATGATGCCTTAAAATTTTGAATCTTCCCTTACAAGCCTATAAGGTTATTTTCAAAATTAATATTTCATTTTATAATTATGTAGGATTTTAAATGAATTTCAAAGTAAAAAAAGGATATTTATCTCAAAGAGTTTTAACTATTTTATTAGATTATTTTCATCTATGTAAACATCCTTTGTTGGATTTTATGTTTAATTTAGGTTGATTTATTATGATAGAATCTTCCGTATTTTATTTAATGATTTATGACATGTTTGATTGTGGATTTTCTATTTTGATACCATTTATAGCTTATGGTTTAAGTACTGAAATTTCCTATTCTAGTTTTAATACGAATGTTTATGTTGTTTATGTTTTACCCCTTTCATAAAAAGAATTCATTGGACTCTGTAAGTGTCAGTCTAGGCCTGCTATATCCCCTCGATGCATCGGTAGGTCTCATGAGATAATTATTTTTGGGTTTTGGATAATGTCTTACCCAATTTTGTATGGTGTCTTGTCCTAAGTTTTGATTGTAACACCCCGAGCTTCCATGATACGCTTCTCATTTAATAATGCAATAGCTTGCATGGTACGCAAGTTCGAGTTCTAACACACCGCGACTAATCAAAGTAGCCGTTATGAATAGTAATAACCACTTTTTAAAATTATAGAAATTTTATATTTCAAAATGGACTTCATTTTTGTATTCGTAGTTAAATAACTAATTTTTCATTTAAATGAAATATTACCACTTCTGTGATTTGATTTTCATAAATCCGACATACATGGTTGTCATTAAGAAGTAAAATGTGGTTCAATGAGATTAAAATAAATTTTTGGTGAATAGTAACTTTTAAGTTCTTAATCGCGATTAGAGGTAATTAGTGTAGTTTAAGGTACAAATAATGTTTTAATAATATGAGATGAGCATGAAACTTATCCTAATCCTATAGGATGAGTCATGGCCGACCAAGAAAACCCATGGGTAAACTTGGGGACCCCATGGAGCCACTTTAGTTGGAAAATGACATTAATATATATTTATTTAATGTTAAAATTAAATTGACACAAACATGAGTTGTTTTACTAAAAAAGTTTTTAAGTGGGGTTACACAAGTCCAAATTTTGATTATAAATATTAATTATAAATCTAAAAAGATTTCCTACATCATAGTATTTTTTTTATAATTTTTAGACATTAAATAAATTAAATTATTTATGACATCATTATGATGCGGCGATGACCTCATTATTTAACGATTTAAATAAAATGAGAAGCTAATGAAAAATCCAAGGCTTACACTTGTCCAAAGCCTATTGGATGAAGATATTTCGAACCCTTATCACCTTAGCCACGAATTATATAAGTGTGGGACCTTTAGAATCCGAAAAGCATTGTATAATAATGTAACATTTTAATCTTTCCAAAAGAGCCCCTCCTCTCCACTTATAAAAGGCCCCCACCTCTACCACATTATTCACACATTCAAGCCATTTTGATCAGCCATCCTCTGCCCAAATACTCTCCCAACTTCCCCCTATTACTCCTAGAAGCCTCACTTTGGGCAGAACTCTTCCCAAGGAAGCCTTTGGCTCAAATCAAAAAGAGTTACCCGATTTTGAGGTAATGTCTTCTCTAATGTTGTTTTGCTTTGTTTTTCTTCTCCAACCCCCTAAACTCTTTTTATTCATTTATTTTGTAACAACACCTGTATCCTCAATATACTAGGATGTTTTTATAAGATGGATTCAAGCTACACTTACACACACCTACATCTAATGGTTAAATAACATACGGTTTCTGTGGATGGCGAATTTCTGCCTCACGAAACGATGATTGTTCAACACTCATATAACACCTTCAAAGGTGGCCATTAAGATGTCACTATTTTTATATATGATATATAATATGTTTATGTTTTACTTATGCCTCTGTATTTCTCATTTATGGCATACTTTATGATTTCCATTATGGGTAAAACGCGATAATTTCATTTTAGGAAGTGCGGACTACCGCCCCCTCAAAGTGATTTGAATCGTTAATGCCATATGTGGGATGTATAAAGGATGGAGTAAATGGTATTATACACTATATTATACTGGAATTATATTATACATTTATATAATTATGATTTCGTTCCATGAAATATGAAATTGAAATGAAAGTAGCGTTCATGCGTACGTACGGCTTACTGTCTCCATGAACGGTGCATTTCATTTCTTACCTCTAAATGTTACGTAATATTATAAATGTATATACTGGATATATATGATATATATGACATCTATACAATGAATATAATTCTGGAGATAATGGATATTCTACCACATAATCAACTTGTAATTATAAGAAGTTTATTGTTGACTCAAGTACCAAAGATCGACAAAACGACCGTTATTAACTTAAATAATTACATAATGTTCATAACATTGTAATAAGTGATATAAAAAGGATAATGAAATTGAAAATGGTTCTTAATAAGGTATATATTAACTCTAGTTTATTATTCAGGAGGTTAAAGAACGGTCGAGTCAGGACAAGACGCAAGGTAAGGGAACTTCTTAACCCAATTTCCATTCTTTGGGTTAATCTCCTACTTTCAAATTATGTCATGATATTATTATGTCCTATCTTGTATTTGTACTTTCTTTATGTGTACTTATAGTGAATACAAATAATAGATCTATTTTATTTTAAAAATGATCTTTTAAGGACTTTGTCTCAATCTCCTTTCATTGAGGCATATTTGGTTTTATACACAACTTTCTTTTATACGGTGTATAAACCCCTTTAACTTTTACATTTATTCAAAAGGTTTTATTTTATGATTATGTGATTTATAAATGATTTCAAAAAATAGATATTTCTCTCAAATATATGAAAATCCAGTGCAAATGTATACGTATTTAACGCAAGCTTAAAAATGTTTTCAGAAAACCTGACTCTCGAGTGTGGTAGACAGGAAGGGATTGGGCGTGGACCCATCATGGCCTGTAATTAGTCGAGCAGTCTCAGAATTAGTTATTTTGTTTTCAAAAGCTTGCATAATTTTTTCAGAAAAACACTGGAGTATATTTAAGCAATTTTAAACGTAAGTATCTTCTAAAAAAAATTGCATCGGCAGGTCTTGTGAGAAAACTAGACGTGGAATTGGCTGATTCCGTTTCCCAATTTGATTTGTGATTTTGGCCGGGGCCTTAATCATTTTAGACTTCTTGGCCAAGGCCTTGACAAAATGTTTCAGAATGTCTGGAATTATGCATTCCATCATTATGAAAGTGGTTAATGATATTTCATGTGATTATTCGACCAGTAGAATATCCATGTGAAGAAGTAAATGGCATTATCTCATTGTACTTTTACCATATTATGTTGATGTTCAAGTTTAAAAGGCTTTTGTTTTAGTTATACATTGCTTTAAATGTTTATGTTTATTTATGAAGGCTTCCGCAATATTGTTATTCTTACTGAGCATCTGAGCTCACCCCTTTCAATGTTTTAATATTTTCCAGGATGTGAAGAAGTATTTTATGAATAACCTGCAGGGATTGTCCGACGAAGATATGAGAGTGGACTATGGAGACTTTGTTATTGTAGTTTTTCACTTTATGATGTAATGTAACGTTTACGAATGTATCTAGTGTCTCCAAGGCTACTAAACTAATCGGTCTTTCGAGACTTGATCTTTTGTGATCATGCCAATGTTACGAAGTAATGCACCGACTCTGGGTAGCTGGGGTCGGGGCGTTACAGTTGGTATCAGAGGCAGTTTAGTACTAACCTTGGAAGATAGATTTAGATAAACTCTGATTAGAGCACATAGCCCTAAGATAGACTTTGATGATTAGTATAGAAGAACTTCCTAGAATTTTGGTATTGTAGAGATGTTGTGAGTTTTCCGAGAAATACATCCCTGTCTGGATACGAGCAGGTAGAGGCAGCTCTGGCACAGATGTACCTAGGGGTAAAACCCGAAAACACCGCTTTGAGCTAGACTCGAATGGGAACTGGTGCACGACAACGGGCCCTGCTGCACTCTTGGTTACGACACTCCCGTGGGATATTCTTAGGATAATTCTCATTTTCTTTACAAACCACTATGAAGGGTTATGAGCACCTACTTCCTCAAAGAAAACATTTTAATGATTATGGATTATATCCATAAATAGTTCAATTTATGTTAAGTATTTTACAAGTATGGAATTGTGTATTTTGATTCATAAACTAATCTAGTTTATGCCATTGTTTAGAAATGGAGCCTAGTGGAAGGAATGGAAACCGTATCAATGCACGTACTCCGTGTAGGGATTGCCCTCCTGCTCAAGATAATTATTGTATATCTGGAGATACAACTGGTGCTGATCAACTTATTACCATACTGGGACAACTCACTCAGGTTATGAATAATAACCTTACTCGTATGGAGCACCCTGATCTGCAACGTGGAGGATCAATGCTAGATCGTTTCATGAGGCAACAACCACCAACCTTCAATGGGAGTACAAATCCTATAGTAGCTGAGCAATGGATAAATTCCTTAGATAAAATATTCCATGCCTTGGGGAGTAGTGAAAGGGAGAAGGTTGTCATGGCAGTTTACCGCCTCACTGGAGATGTCGATCAGTGGTGTTCACTGATTCAAAACACAAAGGAAGATGATGATGTATCAAATATGGAATGGAGGGAGTTCAAAGAGCTTTTCTTAGAAAAATACTTTCCTCGTGACCATCGAGAAGATATGGAAAGGCAATTTCTAAGTCTGAGGAAGAAGGAGGATGAGAATGTCGCAAATTATGAGGCTAACTTTACAAGGTTAGCGAGGCATGCTGCCGATTATATACGTAACCCAAGGAGTAAGATTGATCATTTCTTTAATGGGTTAAAACCATTTCTCCGTCGAGCTTTAGTATCACAATCCTTCTCATCATACGAAGATATTGTCTCGTGTGCTATCAAGACAGAAAAGGAATTCTCTAAGTCTTATGACAACAATGTAAAGCAAGAGAAGAAGAGAACGGTGGAACAAGAGATAGATAAAGGGAAAAAGGGAAAGAAGGATTTTCCATTATGTGATAATTGTGGGAAGAATCACCCTGGTACTTGCCTAAAAGGAATGGGAGTTTGTTATAAATGTGGAGAAAAGGGTCCCCAGGCTCGTGATTGCAAGGGAAAGAAAGAGGCTATCAAAGTTTAATGCTACAATTGTAGAGAAATGGGGCATTATGAAAATGAATGTCCTAAGCGTCCGGGAAACTTACCTCAGAAAAGGCCAAGGGATCAAGGACAATCTTATGCTGTTACTACAGTTGAAGCAGAATAATTAATGTATTGGTGCTTTTGGACTAATGGATTATATTCTGGTTGTTAGAATAATGTGATATATATATATAAGGATTGTACTGCAGTACTTGTTGATTTCATTAAGGTTTTAATATGATTAAGGTAATCATATTTTTGTATGTGACAATAAGAGAAACTTTACTTTTTTGGGGGAATCTGATAAATTGATTTTGGAATTAAGAGACCTTTTAGAGAAAGTTTGGACAGAGGTATTTTGGATAACTATAAATGTTGGGATGGATTAATTTGAACTTTGAATAGTATTGTTTAAGGTTAAAACATTTCTGAAGATTATTTTTGGAATACTATAATACTATATTTTTAGAAAAAGGACAACCTGAAGGGTGGGGCATAATCCGTCGCGTCGGACAAAGCTGCAGGAATCAAACCCACAACCATAGTGCGACAAGCCTTTATTACCTACCACTAGCCTACAGGAAGTCCCTGGTTATTACAAAATAGTTTTACTAATCTAAATGGTATGTGTTAATATTTGGAACCTTATACAATTAGGATAAATAGAATATTTTTGAGTTGTATTACCTTTTAGAGTGAAAGGTGGGTTTGTGGTAAAAATTTATTAAATAATGAAAGTATACATAAAAAGTATGTATATTCCCTTACGTTCTTAGTAAATCTCCTAAATAAATTCCTCAACTTTATAAAAGGTAACTTAAAACAAAAACGTTGTTGGTTAACTTTTCCTACTGGGGAATCAATGATCGTTTAACCAATCACAAGTTTTTGACTTTCTTATAGTTAAACGTTCTCTTAATCCTGTTTTCTACAACTCTCCATCAGACCTTGATGGTTTGTTTCTCCTCCATACCCATATTTTCATAGAATCCTTGTATGGTCTATCTCGGGTGACCTTTGTACTTATCTTCCGTTCTTTTAATGTTATATTTTTATTAACCTTATTTCCGATGTGGGTTTTCCACAAAGGTATTTTCTATTTTGAACCTTTTATTTTCAAAGAAAAATTTCAAATTGCGAGGACGCAATTTATTGAAGGAGGGGAGAATGTAACACCCCGAGCTTCCGTGATACGCTTCTCATTTAATAATGCAATAGCTTGCATGGTACGCAAGTTCGAGTTCTAACACAACGCGACTAATCAAAGTAGCCGTTATGAATAGTAATAACCACTTTTTAAAATTATAGAAATTTTATATTTTAAAATGGACTTCATTTTTTTATTCGTAATATCGAAATTATCCTAAGTTGAATTTTTTGTAATTTTCTGAGAACTTCCAATTTTTTATGAATAGTGATAAATACTTAAAAAAAAAAATTTAATCAAAATAATTTATTGTGATAAATTATACTATTTAGTGGTTTTAAAGTATAATTAGAATATATTTTTACCATTTTATCCAATGGTGGTCATTATAATTAATTTAACATTGAAATTGGACATAAACAATTGCCAATCTTTTGATATAAATTGTTTCTTAAAACACGCTATTTGTTGTGACATCGGGAATTAATTATAAAATTAATTAATGCAACTTATATGTTTGTAATTTTTTAAAATAGACATCATTTTTGAATTCGGAATATCAATTATATCTTAGGGTGAAATTTTGGCTTTGTTCTGAAAAACTTCAATTTTTGATGAATAGTGAAACCACTAAGTGGTAGTTAAATAACTGATTTTTCATTTAAATGAAATATTACCACTTCTATGATTTGATTTTTAAAAATCCGACATACATGGTTGTCATTAAGAAGTAAAATGTGGTTCAATGAGATTAAAATAAATTTTTGGTGAATAGTAACTTTTAAGTTCTTAATCGCGATTAGAGGTAATTAGTGTAGTTTAAGGTACAAATAATGTTTTAATAATATGAGATGAGCATGACACTTGTCCTACTCCTATAGGATGAGTCATGGCCGACCAATAAAACCCATGGGTCAACTTGGGGACACCATGGAGCCACTTTAGTTGGAAAATGACATTAATATATATTTATTTAATGTTAAAATTAAATTGACACAAACATGAGTTGTTTTACTAAAACAGTTTTTAAGTGGAGTTACACAAGTCCAAATTTTGATTATAAATATTCATTAGAAAGATAAAAATATTTCCTACATAATAGTATTTTTTTTATAATTTTTATACATTAAATAAATTCAATTATTTATGACATCATTATGATGCGACGATGACCTCATTATTTAACGATTTAAATAAAATGAGAAGATAATGAAAAATACAAGGCTTACACTTGTCAAAAGCCTATTGGATGAAGCGATTTCGAACCCTTATCACCTTAGCCACGAATTATATAAGTTTGGGACCTTTAGAATCCAAAAATCATTGTATAATAATGTAACATTTCAATCTTTCCAAAAGAGCCCCTCCTCTCCACTTATAAAAGGCCCCCACCTCTACCACCTTATTCACACATTCAAGCCATTTGGCTCGGCCAAAATCTGCCCAAATACTCTCCCAAATTCTCCCTCTTACTCCTAGAAGCCTCACTTTGTGCAGAACTCTTCCCAAGGAAGCCGTTGGCTCAAATCAAAAAGAGTTACCCGATTTTGAGGTAATGTCTTCTCTAATGTTGTTTTTTTTGTTTTTCTTCTCCAACCCCATAAACTCTTTTTATTCATTTATTTTGTAACAACACCATTATCCTCAATATACTAGGATGTTGTTATAATATGTATTCGAGCTGCACTTACACACACCTACATCTAATGGTTAAATAACATACGGTTTCTGTGGATGGCGAATTTCTGCCTCACGAAACGATGATTGTTCAACACTCATATAACACCTTCAAAGGTGGCCATTAAGATGTCACTATTTTTATATATGATATATAATATGTTTATTTTTTACTTATCCCTCTGTATTTCTCATTTATGGCATACTTTATGATTTCCATTATGGGTAAAACGCGATAATTTCATTTTAGGAAGTGCGGACTACCGCCCCCTCAAAGTGATTTGAATCGTTAATGCCATATGTGGGATGTATAAAGGATGGAGTAAATGGTATTATACACTATATTATACTGGAATTATATTATACATTTATATAATTATGATTTCGTTCCATTAAATATGAAATTTAAATGAAAGTAGCGTTCATGCGTACGTACGGCTTACCGTCTCCATGAACGGTGCATTTCATTTCTTACCTCTAAATGTTACGTAATATTATAAATGTATATACTGGATATATATATGATATATATGACATATAAACCATGAATATAATTCTGGAGATAATGGATATTCTACCACATAATCAACTTGTAATTATAAGAAGTTTATTGTTGACTCAAGTACCAAAGATCGACAAAACAACTGTTATTAACTTAAATAATTACATAATGTTCATAACATTGTAATAAGTGATATAAAAAGGATAATGAAATTGAAAATGGTTCTTAATAAGGTATATATTAACTCTAGTTTATTATTCAGGAGGTTAAAGAACGGTCGAGTCAGGACAAGATGCAAGGTAAGGGAACTTCTTAACCCAATTTCCATTCTTTAGGTTAATCTCCTACTTTCAAATTATGTCATGATATTATTATGTCCTATCTTGTATTTGTACTTTCTTTATGTGTACTTATAGTGAATACACATAATAGATCTATTTTATTTTAAAAATGATCTTTTAAGGACTTTGTCTCAATCTCCTTTCATTGAGGCATATTTGGTTTTATACACAACTTTCTTTTATACGGTGTATAAACCCCTTTGACTTTTACATTTATTCAAAAGGTTTTATTTTATGATCATGTGATTTATAAATGATTTCAAAAAATAGATATTTCTCTCAAATATATTAAAATCCAGTGCAAATGTATACGTATTTAACGCAAGCTTAAAAATGTTTTCAGAAAACCTGACTCTCGAGTGTGGTAGACAGGAAGGGATTGGGCGTGGACCCATCATGGCCTGTAATTAGTCGAGCAGTCTCAGAATTAGTTATTTTGTTTTCAAAATCTTGCATAATGTTTTCAGAAAAACACTGGAGTATATTTAATCAATTTTAAACGTAAGTATCTTCTAAAAAAAATTGCATCGGCAGGTCTCATGAGACAACTAGACGTGGAATTGGCCGAGGCCATTTCCCAATTTGATTTGTGATTTTGGTCGAGGCCTTAATCATTTTAGACGTCTTGTCCAAGGCCTTGAAAAAATGTTTTAGAATGTCTGTCATTATGCATTCCATCATTATGAAAGTGGTTAATGATATTTCATGTGATTATTTGACCAGTAGAATATCCATGTGAAGAAGTAAATGACATTATCTCATTGTACTTTTGCCATATTATGTTGATGTTCAAGTTTAAAAGGCTTTTGTTTTAGTTATACATTGGCTTAAATGTTTATGTTTATTTATGAAGGCTTCTGCATTATTGTTATCCTTACTGAGCATCTGAGCTCACCCCTTTCAAAGTTTTAATATTTTCCAGGATGTGAAGAAGTATTTTATGAATGACCTGCAGGGATTGTCAGACGAAGATATGAGAGTGGACTATGGAGACTTTGTTATTGTAGTTTTTCACTTTATGATGTAATGTAACGTTTACGAATGTATCTAGTGTCTCCAAGGCTACTAAACTAATCGGTCTTTCGAGACTTGATCTTTTGTGATCATGCCAATGTTACGAAGTAATGCACCGACTCTGGGTAGCTGGGGTCGGGGCGTTACATTGATGGTATATTTAAGATTTCATGTATTATTCATTCCCTTTTTTTAAAGTCAATGTCTTGGTCAACGACCAAGATAGAATTTATTAAATAAAATAAATAAAATTACAAAAGTCTGAAAGAGGGGATTTTATTACAATATTTAACAAGGAGAGGGAGGAGATCATCCAGAAACTCATCAGACCACGTAATGGCCTGGTTGATCCCCTTGTTGACAAGACCATCTGCCACCATATTAGCTTCACGGTAGGCATGGGTGGCAATATATCTGATTTCCAGAAGCGAGTTCAGGCAGATCTTCTAACTCGCAGTAAGAGGCCAAGAGAAGTGAACGTCCCCATTCCAAATTGCCTGAACAATGGTGGTGGAGTCTCTTTCGATCCAGATGTTGTTCAGTCATTTATACTTAAAAAAGTGGATGGCATGGATGAGATCCAACATCTCAAATTCAAGGGATAAGAAGACCCCACAGCTGCCATAGAAACAACCATGGAAGTTTCCTTTGAAGTCTCTAAAGATTTCTCCACAACCCATAGGTCCTGGATTTCTTTTGGAAGCTCCATCCACATTGATCTTGATCCATCCAAGTAGCAGGGCTTTCCAGAAGAACTCAATAATATCCATGTGAATGTTTAAATTGAATTTTTTTATTTATTCTTTCAATATTATGATGAAGATTATTTTTAAAGGGGTTTTGTTTTAGTTTTATACCTTTTCTTAAAATTTTATGCTTATTTATGATAACTTCTACTATATTGTTTATCCTTACTGAGCATTTGAGCTCACCCCTTTCTTATGTTTCATTTTTACCTAATATGCGAAGAAGTATATTATGAATTAATTATAGGGATGAGAAAATTAAATAATAATATTATCAAAGGAGTTTCCATGTTGTCTTTAATTTCACGATTTAATGTAAAACTTATGTCTGTATCTAGTATTTCCAAGGCTACTAAACTGATCAGTCCTTCAAGATTTGATTTCTTGTGATCATGCCAATGTAACATAAAATAATGCACTGACTCTAGGAAACTAGTGTCAGTGCATTATAGGTTCCACTATAGTAATAGGTAGATGACCCATAACCTACCCAGTAGGAGGGTTCCACTCTATTGGTCAAGGATCCTTGCCATGATACCACAGGAGGGTGCCACTCTACTGGTAGATAGAGGGCACATGTCATGCCCAGCAGGTGGGTTCCACTATAATAGTTGATAAAGAACCCATGCCCTACCCGGTAGGAGGGTTCCACTCTAATAGTCAATTGAGGACCCATGATCTGCCTAGTTGGAGGGTTCCACTTAGTTGATCGATAGAGGATCCATCTCCTGCCCAGCAAGAGGGTGCCACTCTGATATCTCTTGTGATCCTACCCGATCACTGCCATCATTGACCATATCCTAAATAGTAATCCTACTATTAAAATAACACATCATATATCACAATAAACTATTAAGTAAATCATCACATGTTATGCGGAAAAACACTTAGGATGGACTACTCATGGGCCAGAATCTAAGTCCAAATAATAAAGATATGAGAGGTAGAAGTTTCCTAAAAAGGAAGATATAGGTACACAGCATGTTCAGGGACCCACACATCATGTGGTCCCACTCTTCTTATTGGTCATTACCCTATCGAAACATGGATCACTAATTGTGTCACACTACATGGCATTTAGGTGGACTACACGGCATGCCTCGGCCACCCGGGGTCCTGCTCGTGCTCTTGGCCATGTCTATGTAAAACTAACCATGTCAATGTACTTTGGTACATGGTGTATTCTCACACAAGGTGTCTGAACCATGTGCTCCACCGCACATAATGTCTACCCCAGAAGATTCACATAGTGTGTGACCCTTAACTCTACCAAAACCCTAGCATCATGTCCAAAGGGATACTATATAGTGTGTGTTCATCCTAGTACATGTCGTGTAGTCGTGTTTTTTTCAAAAATATAGATCTACTTTTAGCATTCTAGATTTATCTAATACTCCTTGAATCTCGTATCTAGGACACCTAAAATCAAAGGTGGGTCCTTAGATCATCTTTTTCATCAATCTGTTAGTTGGGAAATGGATATCCAATTGATTCGCATGAGGCTGCACGCACCACCAATGCTTGGGGTGCCTCCCATGTCGCGCCAAAACCTACTTTAGATCATGGATCCATGAATCAATCACTTGAAATTCAAAAATCCCCCAAATAAATCCCTAATTTGACAATCAATTCCTTATATGTGAATCTTCCATGACTCTAGGGGTCCAATCAGGCTCGGTCTTGCATGGAAATGTCAAACCAAAACTCTATTGTGAAAACATTGAATAATGTGAAGAAAAATTGGGAGAAATGCAAAAGAAAAAAGGTGAAACAATTTTTTGGACAATATTTCTTGCCCAGTGAATACAAATTGGGATTCCCAGGGTGAGAAACCCGAATAATCAATTTAAAATCAATACATGGGCACATGAAAATGATTGAAATTGACGCAGATCAAAGAAGCAGTGTGATAATGCTCAATCTATTTAATCAATTAGGGAATAATCCACAAATTTACAAGTCCAACCTCAAATTGTATTTCTCATCAATAAAGAACTTTCTCACCAATGAATGATAGAATCAATTATATTCCATGCACCTCAATTCATCTATATCTAGAGTTTCATCATCATCTGATTATGGTCTTCCAACAAGAGGTGGAAGAAGGATCCTAGAAACAATCCTAGGTTATGTGGCTAAAACTATAGATCCTTTATAATTTGGAGTTTATATAGAAAATTATTTCATTTAATTTGAATAAATTATTTATTTATTTATTTATTTAACTAAATTTACCCACCAACAGCTGATTTTATCTTAACATCCCACACTAACTCATTTTAGGTCATGCCTAAGGTAAACCTTGTATTTTGGATTCAACCATGCTCTCAAATTTATGATCTAATATTCCATTTAATACTTATCCAATTTTCTTTGAGAAACTGTGCATTCATAATATAAAATATTTTTAATGTTTTTATGAAATTAATTATGGGCACACTAGGACTCTGAATCGCACACCGTCTCAGTGGATGGCTCTGAAACATTTCAAGATATATTTAAAAGTATTACAAGGAAAAAATATGGTCTTTAAATTATTCCATTTTTTAAGCTTTTTCATCCTTGAGAAAAAACAAAAATCTCATGATACTGATCCCACAAATGGCTCTCCCACTCCCAAAATTGCTCTTGCATGCTCTCATGCTACCACAACACATGAAACAAGGGAATGGTTCATCCAAGAAGGCTCCTCTCCTACCGATCCTCGATCACCACCAGTTGCTCTGAAAAAGTGGCTTTATCCTCCATGTCCATCTCTCCATATTCGATAATGTGTATAGGGTCATAAAAATATCTTCTCAACTATGACACATGGAAGACATCTTGTACTCGCTCTAATTATGGGGGTATGGAGAGGTGGTAAGAAACCTTAATAACCCTATAAAAGATCTCAAACATCCTGATGAACCTCATGGATAGCTTGCCTTCCTAGATGAATATTCTTAATCTTCATTGTGGGGAGACTCTCAAGAAAATTTGGTCTCCTGGGTCAAACTCCAAGGGCATATTACGTTGATCTGCTTAAGATTTCTACCTTCTCAAAGTTATCCTCAACCACTGTATGTGATAAAATGCACTATGGTGTCTCTATGCTCCTCTGTAATCTTCAATGACATGTTTTTCATTTTCATAATACCAGATAGATGTGGGAAAATCCCAAGTAGGGGTGAGTATATACATACCTAATAAGATTTCCCAATATATTATTGGGAAGCAGTAAGATACACGATAGGAAGAGAAAGCTCAACCCAAATTAAGAGAGTAAAAAATCCAATGACATAGATACTGATATATATATGTATGTTCAACTAAAGAATCCTAAATAAGAGATAAAGGGGATATCCATATCATATCCCATAATAAGAAAAGAGTTTCAATAGTTTTAAGATTCCATCAAGGATTACCAACATTTCACGCATCTATCGAGTAGAAACATCAAATTCAAGACACACATTGTCACTATACTACACAGTCGAGGGGAAAAATCTCTAGGTAGAGGACCCATGATCTTGTACAGTGGAAGGGTGTCACTAAATAGATAGAGGACCCATACCCTAACTTCATAGGATGGTTCTACTCAGTATATAGTTATAGGACCCATGCCCTATCTCGATAGGAGGGTTCCACTCTAATGGTTGAGGACCCATGCACTGACTTCGTATGATGGTGCCACTAAATAGTCAATAAAGGACTCATGCCATGTCCTAGTAGGAGGGTTCCAATCTAGTAATTGTTATAGGAACATGCCCTTAACAACATGAGGGTTCCACTCCATTATTCAATAACCCATTCCCTGATACCGTAGGAGGGTTCCACTCTAGTGGTAGATAGAGGACTCATTCCCTACCCAACAGGAGATTTCCACTCTAATAGTAGATAGAGGACCCATGAATGACCTAGTAAGAGGGTTCCACACTAATAGTCAATAGATTACCCATTCCCTACATATAAGGAGGGTGACACTCAGTGGATAGATAGAGGACCCATGCCCTGCCTAGAAAGAGGATGTCATGATGATCTCTCTGGTGATCCTTCTTTATCACTGTCATCATCGAGCATCACCTAAATAAAAATCCATCCCAAAAAAACTTGAATCATATCTCAAAATCTACGATAAAGGCCACCATCACGTTCTATGTGGAAGAAAACTCAGGATAGGATACTCATGGGTCAAAATCCAAGTCCAAATGATGGATAAATGAGAGGTTGAAGTTTCCTAAAAAGAAATATAGGGGTACACTATGTGTAAGGGGATCCACATGATGTGTGGTCCCGCTCTGGTTCCTAGTCATGTCCCTACTGGTACATGGATCACTATTAATATAAAACTACATTTAATTTAAGTGGACTACATCCACCCGGGGTCCTTCTCATACTCTTGGTTGTATTCGTGTAAAGCTTTATATATCTGTGTACTTCGGTACATAGTGTGTCCTCCCGCATGGGGTCCTTCCTCTGTGCTCCACCTCACAGAATGTCTAACTAGGGAGGGTCACATGACATGTGACCCAATAACATGGCATATAAATATTTCTAAAACCATGGAACCATAGCCATAGGGTTACTACACGATGTGTGTTCATCTTGATACATGTCGTGTAGTCGTTTTTTTTACAAAAAGTAAGATCTTCTTCCAGCATTCTAGATCTGGACTTGCCTCCTCATCTCTCACATCTAGGATTCCCTAAATCAATGTGTAAGCCTTTGTTCATTTTTTTTGGCCATCCATTGGACAAAAAATGGATTTCACTTTGATTCTCATGAGGCCACATGCGCCACCACTACTCGGGTCCCCCCCCCCCCCCCGTGCTACACCAAAACTCTCTTCGAACCCCAAATCCAAGAAGAAATCATCCACAAGCCACAAATCCTTTGAATATGTCTCTGATTTTCCAATCCATTCCTCTCATGTGAATCTACCATGACTCCATAGGTCTAATCGGGCTTGGTCCTTCCCAGTAATGTCTAAATGAGACCCCATTGGCCAAACAGTGAAGAACATAAAGAAAATTTGGAGAAATACACAATAAAAAAGGTACAATAGTTATTGGAAAATCATTTTTGGACAAAAAATAAAAATTGAGATGGCCAGGGTGAGAAAACCGGATAATCAATTTAAAATTGGTACACAGGCACAAGAAAATGCTTACAATTAGCGCAAATCAAAGAATCAATATGATCAAGCATAATCTATTTATTCAATTGGTATTGAATCAATAAATTGATGAGTCATACCTCAAATTGGATCATTATTAGATGAATAACATGTCCCCAATTAATAAGAGAAGTCGTTGTGTTCATTGTGCCTCAATTCGTCTTGACCTGGATTTTCATTGTCTTTTGATTCTGATCCGTCGATGACAGGTGGAAGAAGGATCCTCTCAATGATCACAGGGTTATGTGGATAACCCTAATGATCGGTTATAATGATATATTTATAGACTAAATTATGTCATTTAATTTATATAAATAATATATTTATTTATTTATTTAACTAAATGAACCCGCCCACTACTACTTTTATCCAAACGTCCCAGGCCAACCCGTTTTAGGTTGCACCTAGGGAAAACTAACATCCCAAATTTAACAGTCGTCTTGTATATTTTATTCTATATTTATTTTAATAGTTATCCAATTTTCTTTGAGAAATTATGTATATATAATATAAAATATATTTAATATATTTATAAAATAAATTTTGGGCACATTGGGCTTCATAATCGCACGTCGTCTCAACGTCTGGCTCAGAAAATATTTCTAAATATAATCTAAAGTCTTATAATTAAAAAATAGGGTATGTACAATAAGAATAAGAATATATAATCATTTCTTTATAAAATATTTTTTCAGTACATTTTTTATTTCCATTTAAAAGGTAAATTTCTGAATTTTAGAATTTAAATTTGAAAAAATAATCTTTATTTTTTAATTAATCATTTTAATGTTATCATACAATTAATTTTTTATAATTTTTGGAAAATATTGATTTTTAGGTGAGTACTGAAAATTACCATTTTTACAATACAGAGACTTTTATGACATCTTAAGATATAATAACATCCTAAAAATTCATGAAACTTTTTTGTATAAGAAATTATATATTTAATAATTAAAACTAAATATTTAAAATGTTATTTTTAATTTAGAAAATCTATTTTTAACATTTTAGAACTCAAGTATTATTTTATTTTAATAAAAACTATTTTTTTGTTCTTTTCTTTTAATTAAATATTCACATGGTGTATTTACGTTTTGGATTGTATTGGAATCCACCTTTTTATATTTATTTTTATTAATAAATCAATTAATTTAATAAAAATAAAAACATTTATAATCTTATCCTAAACATAATTTGAATTCTTAAAAATACACTTTTTTTAAAAAAATAGTTTTTTCTAGTTATGTGTGATAAAACTAAAATTAAGTTTTCTTTCCATTATAAATTTTATTTTATAAAATTATTTTCTAATTTTAAATCAACATGTTATAATTTATTAAAAATAAAAATTTGAATTTTTTTATTTAATATTAATATCCAAGGATAAAAATTAGTTGCCACAGTAAAATTCAAAAAAGGTAAAAAGAGTATTACTAAGTGAAAATAACCTAAAACATGTTAAAAAAAATTAGTGAATTTTTTATGTGTGGCTCAACCAAAACATATATCTTCTCCATTATTTTCCACCTTGGATTCTACTTTCCATGTGAAACATGTGCTTCGTTTATATTAAGAAGTAATATTTAGAAAAATATCATTCCCTTCACTTATAAAAGGGGCTCTCCACGACCTTGTAATGAGAACTACAATATTATAAATACTTTTTGAAATGAACCCTTTTTAATTCCCATAGATACATATCTCTATTTTTTCCCTCTATCCAGGTAAAATATGTAAATCCTTCATTTCTAAGAGTTCCTCTAAGAGAAGATTCAGACACACAATGTGGGTACTAATCACTTATGAACCATTTTTATTCTCTATATTCCTCCTCCAAATACTTTTTACTATTATAATATAATGAAATAAGTATTATTATTATACCAAAATGTTATTATTTTAACTGTATAACCATTTTATACTCTTACCCTTATAAAAATGTGAACATATTTTATGTGTATGTGTGGAATATCACCTCCATGAATCAATGTATTTCACTTTTTATAAATTAATTACATGGTTAGTTAAAAATGGTTATTTAAAGAATATGTTATATATTTATTACATTATCATTATTATAAAAATATAGACCAATTCTTACCTTCTTTCAATTTTATAAAAAATAAGGAATTTGTATGTGTGTATTTGTGGACTATCACCTCCATAAAGTGTCATGTTCTATTTTTTATTATCACCTTAAATGACTGGTTCTCAAATAAATTTGATATTAATAATTAATAAATTTCACTATTATGATCCTAAAAGGATAGAAAAAAAATTAATGATCATTATAGAGTAATCTGTTGATATCGGTAAATTAACTGAAACAAGCTTTTCATGGATTTCTTTCTCAAGAACTGTACCCATAGTTTACATAAAATTCACATGAAGATGAATAAATAATTGAAAAATATTTTTTAAATAACATTTATAATCTATTAATGATGAAACTAGTATCAAATAATGGGATCTAGCAATTCCATTATAAAACATTTGTGAAACGATCAAAATTACTAATACCTGATAATTATAATAAAAATTAAATAGCTTATGAAAATATAATAAATGATTATAGTATTATAAATGGTAATATATATGAATAATTTTACGAAATAGGTTAATAATATGATTATTTATATGATACCAGATATTAAATCACATTCATGGAAGTCGAAAGTAAAGGTAAGGGTTTCGTCTCAAATTTACTTCTTTGAGACATGCTAAGTATTATGTGACTATTTTTGTTTATATGGTGTATATACTACCCATTTGTGGTATTATTTAATAATTTTATCTTTATTCATGGTATTTAAAGTTTCATTTCATGTTTTCTTTTTCAAAGAGGTTTTTAATCGAATGTTATGAAATTTATAAGTGTTTTAATCTAAATTTTCATTCATTGAAGAATAATTTCTTATTGTGTGCCTATTATTATTTTATAGGTTGTAAATATTTCATAAATGGATTATATTCTTATTATTAATATTTGTTACATGTTATTTAAAAGTATTTTCATAAATCCATCTTTCCAATACTTATAATTCAATTGTGACCAATTTTGTAAGGGTTTTTATTGATTCAATGTCATTTCTTGGGTTATAATTATTCCTCTTTGACTATAATTTTTAAAGGTTGTTTTATTTTTTTATATAATGATATTAAAATTTATTTCCTTATTCTTTTATAATGAATTAAATTTATTCATTCATTTACTCATAAAATTTTATGATGTTAAGAATAATTTCATCCTCTCCAAATGTGCTCTTTTTCTTCTATATACATATTAACTCTCCACTCCAATGTTCTCATTTATTATTTTGAAATAAAATTATGTTTTATTTTTAGTGATATTTAAATTTATCTTTACCTCATTTCAAATAGATTATTTTACATTGTTTTTATGATGTGGGGTTCCATTAAGGTATTTTGAAAAAATATTGAAATTTTTTTTCTTTTTCTGGTCTTACATTCTATCTTCCACTCCAAATTACATTATAAAAACCTTTATGTATTTTTTCAAGGATACTTTATTGTGATTTATTATTGAAAATTTTTTGAAAAATTATTCATTTCAATTTCTCAAAAAAGATATTTTTAAGAAGTGACACACAACTTCTTCTTTTTATGACAATGTTGTGAAATGTTTTCTAAAGTCTATTTTACCATTTTCTACCATTTCCCTATTTAAATACAAGATATCTAACTCCTATGGATTTATGTTTAAAGAATATACCTATAAATTACTTTATGAAATACTCATTTTTGGTGATTTAATTTTTTTTATCAATCGATCTAGTTCTTAAAGATATTTTTTGTGATGATATTTGGAAAAGTAATAAAATCCATTTTCATTCTCTAGGTTAATTATGATATGATGAATTATTTATTACAAGTGGAAGAAATATTATGGATACTAAAGTTTTGGTTTATATTTTATTCTCTAATTAATTTGTTGGGGTTTTATATTTAATGAGATAATGAATCATCGAAATTCTTTCATTTGTTGACAAAATAAAGGGTATACATGCTTTGATTTTTTCTCAACATAAAGGGCGGATGTACTTGGATTTGTTCACAACATAAAGGGTAAAAATTCTAGGATTTTTTCACAACATAAAGTTTTTAAATAATTTTATTTGTTCACAACATAAAGGGTGAACATACTTGGATTTTTTCACAATATGAAGTTTCCTTATTCTTATGTTTGTGATATAGTTCTTTATTATGCTATGATTTCCTGAAATGACACATTTTAATGTCATGTGTTTATGATTATGTTTGATGGATCATGTATATTATCTTATACTCATATTCCAAGGTAAATGTTTATTCATTTTAGATTACATTTCAATCTATCATGACTTATGGATAACCCTTATTAATCCATGTTCTTTTTAATAAGATATTTCTATTATGTTCATGTTTTATTATATGCTTATGATTTATCCCTATATGACATGAAGATGAGTTTTTACCTTACTAAACATTTTATCTCACCATTTTATTATGTTTCTATTCCTCTAGTTATTAATATGAGTGTAACTTATGAGAAGTTTATAACAAAGTCTATTGTGGATAAATTATGGAGAAATGTTCACAAGTGATGTAAAATAAGTTTCTTATGTAGCTAGTCCTCAAATAAATTAAACATAATATTCTTAGTATTATGATTTTTTTTGTTAATTTTATTGTATAAATTATATATTTTTTTTAAAATAAAGATATTTATTGCTTGGTTTATCTCTCTTGGTATCAAATTATATGTGTAAATCATGTGTTTTTAGCATTTGACATAGGAATTTAGGTCCAGGAACTTCAGTTAGGATTTTAAATACATGGATTAGTGCATATTTTGTATATAATGGATTAAAAATTTCTAAAATGCTAATTTGGTCTTAAAATTTTTAGGGGGAACCAAGGACCATTCATTTCCCTATAAAAATATGCAATTGACGTAATATTATAAGTACATTTTATCTTATTAAAAGTTTTGGGTTTTCTTTTCTAGAAAGTCAAAAAATGTATCATGTGATAAAAGATTTAATTTTTTGAACTTAAATTACAATAAAATATTATTAGTCCTTTTATTATTATACACTCACTCATTTTAATATCTCAAATTTAGAAAATTATTTTCTTCATTTTATAGAATAAAATGATGCATAATGGGATGTTTCTCTTCAATTAGTTTAATTTTTGAAATGGAATTTTATAAAGTACATTTCACTATAATGATATGATAATATTATTTTTAAAATTATTTTAAACATTTTTATTAGATCATGTTTCTATTTTCTTGATAATATTATTAAAAAAATCATAATGCAATTCATGTGCTTTTTACATATAAATATTATTATATCACGTATTACTTATTTATGAAAATCATATTTATACATGTTTATATTTTTTTTATTCCACTGGATATGATATAAAAAACCTTTCATAAAATATTATTATGAATATATGTAGTCAATGATAATTATGAAATTATGTGTATTATGGTTCACTAATGATCACAAGTTAGTGAACATATAAGTTAGATTCACCCACATAGAGTAATCCAAATGAAATATAATCCTTATATCCTTAGTATTACTCAGTTTAATTCTATATAGTATTCCTTTTATCTAAGCTCAACCTGATTCCTGAAATGAAAATGATCAAGTTTTGACATATGTCCTTTTCTATAGCAATGAGATTTTAAATAGAGGATAATTTAGTATGAAAATGATCATGATAAGTAATTTATAAAACTAATAGAATATCTCTCCACTTTTATGGTGAATTTAGTCATCATGGTATTCAATAGTGTTTTTAAAAAAATATATTCATTCTTTGAAAAAAGATATATGTTTTTTAAATGATATATAATATAAATCCTTGATCTTGTCTTATGGTATGAATCATTTTAAAATTTTATAAATCCCATGTATCCCATATGGTTTTAAGTTTTACGGGGGTTGAGAGTGACCCGGAGAGAGTTTTAGGTCAATCAGGCTAGTCTATAGCTGAAATGTTGTAGATTGTAGTCATTCAATCCATGACACTATGTTTCATGGTTTGAAAGTGTGAGATAGGGGTAAGAGACCCTACCCCAAAAGGTCATGACCTGAATGTTTCAGTTACCCCACAAACCTTTATAGGTGAGAGGGAAAAAAGAAAAAAAAATTGTTTTCAAAATGAAAAAAAGATTTGGGGGAGGACCATTTGGCCAGTACAAAGTAGTGGAATCCCTCTCCTTCTTTCTTCGATTCCAAGTGAGGGATCATACCCATTCCAAAATTGATATTGGTTTCGTTCATCAAAGTAGGAATCATAGGGTATGTCTAACATTCTATATCCATTCCTCTTCTATTTTTCTTAATGAATTAAGGTGTTTCTCTATTTATGGTCATTATTCTCTTTTTTCAGGGTTCTTACCTAATTTTATGATTCCTATCACTAGAGACAAAATTAGAGTATAATGTTTGATGGGTATGAGTTTATGAATATAAGTTAAGTGGTTCCTATCTTTCTAAAAATTTATATAAGTGTTATATGATGAGTGATAAATGGGCATTAGTGGGTAGGTCCATGTAAGACTATTTCTATACTAGTTATAGTATTTTTGGTTCCTATAACATATTTATGGGTAGTCTTGTGTGTGAAAGAATATTATTGATCCTAGAATGGTATGGTAGGTGTGATTTATGACTCTACGGTTAGTTAGGCATGATGAATTCAGGTATGGAAATTTTATCATCATGTGATGGCCATGTTGGTTTTGTGTGAATTCGTTTGGCAGGTCGCATGTGACTACAGGTAATGTTAATCTACAAAATTTAGGTGACATGATTCATCAGGATGAGGTGGATGGTGATGACCATTTTTTTTGTTGGGTAACATGGTTTTTGGGTGTCTATGGAAGTTCACTAGATGTGTGGCCTAAGATTTTTGGTGATATCACTCTTAGTGGTTGGCCAATGGTATCATTAGGGTCATGTTTATAAAGGATAGGACCCAATGAGGTGGTGGTGACCACGTATTTTGGTTGGAGACCTCCATAGATTAGGCTTAAAAGTTAAAGGTGTTGACCATTAGTACAGAGGAGGTTCTCACCGTATAAGGACACGACTGGTGGTGTGTATGACCATCAGATGGGAGATGATGTGCACTATTTATGTTGGGGTCATTGGGAAGAAACTTTTGAAGGATGGGTATTATCATTCCTTGGGTTTTTTAGGATATTGAACTAATTCTTGGTCAATGGAAGCAGAAGTCTGTGAAACATATGATATGTCTTTTGGGAATTCCCTTGGGGTGTCTGGTTGATTTTAAAAGATTGTGTATGATTGTTGGCATGTGGTTCTAGGCAGTGTATGTGGTAGTAAGCTTAATGGATCTTTCGGTATGAAATATTGTGGATGCATCATTCCACTCTAGCATTGGTCAAGGTGGTTAAAGCATCTCTTGTGGCTACTAATCATAATTATAGCAGGTTATGTGATATATATTAATTGTCATTTTTTCATTTTTTTCATACACTAGTATATTTATGGATATTATGTAGGAATATCATTAGTAGTATCCTACTGATTTCATACTCACGCCATACATAGACCATTTTTTATTAATGCGGACTTTATGGTTTTTTGTAGAAGAAAGGGATCAGGCTTGAGGTCTAGGGCTTAGTGACTAGGGGAATGTAGATAGTGTATGGGCAGGATGGTGTGACTTTTGGAAGATTGTATGGGTAGTTCCCCGGTGTTGGGAAAGTGATATTTTAGGTTTTTTTCATGAACATATATGATTGGCCCATAGAAAATCCTATTTACCTTTTTATTATTGGAATGACATATAGATATTATCTGGTATATAGAAGGTGTACTTTTGAATTGTTATTATCATAGTTTAAATTTCTTCTATTTTTTTGATTTATCGCTACTATGGTATTATTATTATTATATCCATAAGGTATAGTATCACCCTGATCACCTAATATAACCTCCCTTTTAGTTAGAATCCTTTAGTGTGAGGGGAGGCATGCCTAAGGTCATGGGGTGACCACTAGTTAGGTTATTGTTTTGAGTGAACCGATGTGTTCAGACATTACAAAGTTGTACCATTACATTGTTAGTGTTTTGAGTTAGCATAAAATATATTGGAAATAATAATGTGGATTATAAGTGGTAACAATGTTCAGATGATTTCTAAATGATTTTAAAGTTGAGTTATTGAAAAGTGTTTTTTTATTTAGTTTTTGGTAGAGTAGAGACTAGCAATGTGTCGTAACTTGGGGTGGGAGTTATGTTATGTGTATAAACAGCACCTGTATGAGATTAAGTTTAATTCACCAAGTAAAAATGGAATTTTTATTCTATTTTTCATGTTTACATTTGATTTATTTGATTTGGGAAGATTTTTATTTGATCTTATTGAATTTTGTTTGGAACTTGGTCTAAGAGGTGAGAGGGAGTACTCATGCATCATGATATCCACTTAGGGCTCACATGATATTGTGTATACTTAGGATTGTGTCTTGGAACCTTGAATAAAAGAAGGGGTTATTTAAAGTGTTAACAAGAGACAAAATAGTGTTTTCATACAGAGCCTTCTGTTGGAATTCTACTCAGCTACCCTAGATACCGGTAGTGGTTTAAAATTGAAAAGGGTTGGAATTTTTAATGTGTCAATAATAAGATAACATGGTTTTCCTACATGGTCTCTTAATATAATTATAATCATCCAGTCAGAGCATGTGATTTCTGATTTTATTGGCATATTATTTTATGTGTATATGATGTATGTGGTGTCTAACTATAATATGGTTAGGTAGAGGTTTAATGATATGAAATATGGTTTTGGTAAGGATTTTTAAGGGTAGTGGGATGTTTTAAAAATTATTGGTTTCCCCGTTCATAATATATTAACTCTTATATTTGTGTTGATCATGTTATTTGGATCTTAATTAACGTCGCCTAGATAGAATCCATTAGAATGTTAGGAGGTAAGAGATGTGGTGCCTCCAGGTCATTAACGAGATGAGTCCTTTAAGGGTGAGGGTGAGAATTATCCATGGGTGGAAGCATCAAGGCTATCAAGATGGATACAAATGGTATAATAGTTTAGGCCACAGTGGGTAGAAGAGTTTGATCCATGGCTAAATAAGTATCTTAGGTTGTGTTTGGTGGGGGTTATCCAGAGAATTGATTGGGGAGCTCAAGGTGTTGAACCATCCATGGAATATTCTACATGATAATTTCAATCATAAAACCCTCACTTGTGGAAAAGAAAGTGTACTATAGGTGGATGAGTTTTGGATAGAGTCGGTGAAAACTATTTTTTATAAAATTGAGATACACTTAGGGTGGAGAGTGAAGATGGAAACTTATATTCTCATAGGTACACTGAATCACTAGTGGTATGTATAGGAATAGAAAGGTATACATGAGGGGTTGGTGTGGAAGGAAATTGAGGATATGTTATTTTAGAACTTATCTCCTAAGATATTGAGGCTGGATCAAACCTATGAGTTTATGAAATTGAATCATGGAGAGACCATATTCATGAGTTGTGTTGGGTGGTTCATGGACCTACTGTGTTTCACATTGAATATATTAGGAGATGACATCACTATAGTGTGAGGGTTTGAGGATAGTTTAAATCATGTTGTCAAGGTTTTGGTAAAAATCTTTAGGTTGACCTCATTTTTAGAGGTAGTGAACCATGAAATTTTAGTTCAGCATAAAATGACTAATGAGACTATAATAATCAGTATAACAGTACAGGGCGAGATGGATAGTCGGTCTTTGGGTATATAGAGGTGGGACCATGAAGAGACCCGGTAGGGTGTTCGAACTAAATACTCAAAGATGCCTCAATAGAGTGGATCTCTAGGGGTATGTTTCCAGTTTTGTTAGATGTAACATGATTGGGCTTAGTGAAATTGGCCTCCAAATGAGTGTCAGGGCTATAGAAATATGGGGAATTTAGAGAGGATTTTTTAAAAATTCTCATGGACATTTGGGAGTTAAGGACCAAGTCAAAATCAAGTATTTGAGGTAGGATAGTGAGTAGTATCAAGATCTAGTATCCAGGATATGATTGTACATAACATAAGTGGTAAGGATAAAGATACCTAGTTGTGGCGTAGTGGCTGGTAGTGAGTATATCTCCATGTAGATGGAATGCATCACAAACTCAGGCTCTGGGTTATCTATTTATATTTGATTTGATAGATTTGGAGTATGATAGAGATATGATGGTAGTTAAAGGTATGTTGTGAGGGTGACTACTATTTTGGGTTTTTATATATTAGATAATAGTGCATGAGGTGTGTGTATAGTAAGTGAATTAACTACGTACTAGTTAATAAGTGAGAATTGAGAATCATGTGATATTTACGTGAGCATCATGTGTGGGGTGTGATGGAAAGGTGATGTATTCGCATATGAGAATTATTTTTAGCATTGAATGTAATGCGAGATTCATGTGGGAATTAGGTGTGATGTAGGATTTGAGTGAGCAGCGAGAGTGATGTAGGATTTTATAGAAATTGTTTATGATGTGGATATGAGATAAGAATGTGATGGGATGTGGAACAAGTGTACTTTAATAGTATAGTTAGTGTGTTTCCATAGGAATATTAGGGAATCAGTTCGAGATGTGACCAGGTAGTTAATTCCTATGGTGGGGAATGACATAGAAATTATTATAATATTAAGTGGGTATCTAGGACAGCCCTATATATCTAGGAATGAAATGGATATGTTCGGTGTCAAATCAGTTTTTGGGGAAGCGGAGAGTGGGATGATAGAGATGGATGGGAGTTTGGACTAGCCTATGGACAAAATAGTTTGAGGATTGGATATTATATTGTAGGGAGGTTTTAAACACTCAATATTTTCCTAAGGTATGAATCCCTTTAAAATTAGTTGAAACCTTTATATCTCATATAGTTTTAAGTGAGTGATCCAGAGAGTGTTTCAGGTGAATCAGGGTGGTCTATAACTGAAAAGTTATAGACTATATTTATTCACACCATGACACTATATTTAATGACATGAAAGTGTCAGGTAAGGGGAATATCCCATGCCCCTATGGGTCATGGATTGAACCTTTTTATAATTTCATGGACTATGCTAGGAGAAGAAAATAAAATAACTGTTTTTAAAATGAAATAAGGATTTGGTGGAGGGAAATTTAGCTAGTATAAAACAATGGACTCCCTCTCCTTACTTCTTCAGTTCAAAGTGTGGGATCACACTTGTTACTCAATAGATCTTTTAAGGTAGACTAGGATAAGTCTAACACTTTGCATCCATTTTTCTTCGATTTCTCTCATCAAAATGAAGTTTTTTCCATTTATGGACATTATTCCCTATTTTCAAGGTGTTTATCTTCTTTTTTCATTCTCATTCATTGATATTTAATGAAAGGATAGTGTTTGATGAGTAGGAATCAATGACCATAAGGTAGGTGGTTCCTATAATTATACTAAATTTATATGAGTTTCATGTGATGTATGATAAATTGGTGTGAGTGGGGTAGTCTAAGTGAGACCGGTAGTGTAATAATTTTAGTATTTATGGTTTTTATAGGATATCGATTGGTAGTGTTGTGTGAGAAAGAGTATGGTTGATATTGGAATGGTATGGTAGGTTAAATTTATGGTTCTATGGTTAGTTGGGAATGATGACACCAGATATGGAAATTGCGTCATGATTTGATGGCTAATATGGTTCTATGGGAGCATGTTGGATATGTTATGTGTTACTATGGGTAGTGTTGATCACTAGAAGTGAAGAAATATGATTCTTTGGGATTAGAAAAATAGAGTTGAACATTTATCATGAATGGGTGGTGTTGTTTGTAGCTGGCTACTGAGGTTTTCTGGAAGTGTGGACTATGATTTTTTTATTGCTAATTACCAAGGAAGGTCGATGGTGTTGTTGTGGTTGTGTGTACACAAGTAGGACCCGGTGATTTGGTGTTGACCACATGATATGGGTGGATTATTCCATAGATTAAGTGTAATAAGGAGAGTTTTTGACCAATATTATAGAAAATTTTATCACTGTATAAGTCCATAGATGATGGAGCATGAGGCCATCAGAGGAGAGAAGAGGCTCTCCGTTTATGTTTGGGTCATTGGGTTGAAATTATGGAAGGATGGATTATGCCTTGGGTTCATTAGGATATTGATTCAGTGGTTGGTTGAAGAAATTGAAAGTGTATGGGACTTGGGATATATATTTTGGGTATTCCTTTGGGATATAGGATTTAATTTAAAGGATTGTATAGGAATGTTAGTAGGTGGTTCCAAGTAGTGTATGTGGTTGTGTGGGCATGTGATTCCATGTGATATGGAAATTTTTAGAATCCCAAGGGATCTTCTATCATGAAAAACCATTGATGTATCATTATGCATCGACATTGGCTGAGGCAGGAAAAGGCTATCTTATGGCTGTTGAGTATTAGTGGAGCGGGTTATCCGACATGTGTTGATTGTCATTTTTAACATTTTTTCATACACCGGTATATATAAGAATGTAGGATAGGGAAACCATTAGTTGTTTCCAATTGAGTACACACTCATACCCTTCATGGGACCTTCTAGACGTGTACAGACTCTATGGTTTTGAGAACTAGAAAGGGAGAAAACTCGAGGTCAAGAGCTTAGTGATGAGGGGAGTGTATAGGGTGTACAGGCTTGATGGCATGAGTCTTCACAGATGGTTCATGTGGTTCCTCAGTGTTAGGATGGTGACCTTTTGGGTTGTTTTTTTCATGTACATATATTATTTTCCCATCAAAAATCTTGTTTACTTACGTATAACTGGCATGACATGTAGATAATATCTAGCATATAGCAGCTGTACTTTTGGCTCGTTATTTTCATTGTTTAAATTTCTTCAATTGTGTTTGATTTATAGTTTATGGAGTATTATTATTATAATTATTATCAACAAAGGGTGTATTATATCTATAATCACCCAATATACATTCAATTCTAGTTGGAAACCTTTGTCATAAAGGGAGGCATTCCTATGTTCACATGGAAACCATTAGTCTAGTTACTGTTCTAAGTGAATCAGGGTGGTGAGACATTATGTATGGTGTGTGTGTGTGTGTGGTTCACTCATGAGTAATTAATCATATAGTTAGGCTATGTAAGGTTTATGTATACATTTTATCATCTCATATCATGATTTCATGGAAAATGATCATTATTAGTGTGTGTGTGTGTGTGTGTGTGTATGTGGTTAATTAGATCATAATAGATCATTTATAGCATGATTAAATTAATTTTTTTTAGATATCACATATTTTATGATTAAAAATTGAGAATTGGTAAAAAAACTGATAATATAAAGGCCACTAGAGTGACATATAAGACCATATGAATGGGAATTAACTTTGGAACAAATGTTTGTCTTAGTTAAAATTGTAATAAGCTTATATAAGATGTTAATTAATTTAATTTAGACCTTGATATGTTCCATGGGTATTTTTTAAATATATTAATTTAAATATATATGATATTTAAATAATATTATTTTTAAATAATATGATATTTCAATAATATGTAATCTCACTCATTTATGTTAGAATAAAATAAGTTTCATGTGATTTTTATTTATTCCATGAGAGTTACCAATATAAGAATTAAAAAGTGATAAAGTTTTTTAACACTTTTTATGTTATTCAATTACATGTGAAATTTAAAAACCCATGGAGGTAGAATTATTTATCCCCTTTATCAATTATAATCATGAACCTTCACTATATTAAATCATTTTCTTCGTCAAGAGATATATCATTACTTGTTCGTAATGTTTTCGAATTCCCAACCCAAGAATTAAATATTATGAAATTGTTTGAACTCATTGATATTTTATTAAATTACACATGAAATATATAAGCACATGGATATAGAATAATAAGCACCTTTCTTGATTATAATCATGTACCTTATCAATATTATATCATTTTTTTATTCAAGAGATGTAGAATCACTCAGGCTCATTATTTTTTAATGATTTTTCCTTTCTCCACTTTCTTAGTTGTTAGAAATAAATAATTTTTTGGGAAGTTTATAAGGTCCATGTTATTCATAGAGTGTAAAACTTTTATAATTCATATCATGTATTGATAAAAAGGTGGGTGGAGTCATTTGACTAAATCCTATGATTGATAAATAAGTAAGAAAACATTTTAATAAAGTCTCATTTTATATATGTTTACAAAAAAATGGTTATACATAATTTACTCTTGGTTGATCATTGAGTGTGTGTTTGTGTTTTTTTTATATGATTTTTTTGTATTATGGTCAAATTTAAACCTCAATTTATTAAAATTACATTTGGTACATAGAGTGACAATATATTTATATTTCTTAGATCAAGGGTTTTTCTAAAGGTGGTGGCTCAAAGTAGGGATCACATTTTAAACTTCGATAGAGTCTCCCCTCGTCCCTCTCTATGAATTTTCACCTCTTGGGCCTCATATTTTCTTTGAAGGTGATTGTTTTTCATTCATGTCTTTTATATTTGGTGTGTAGATTTTATCTATATTCATCAACCTTATTTTTTATTTGAGGATTCCAGTTATTCCTTGGATATATGTCCATGTTCGTGGAGGTCATTCAATGGTAGATTCATTACTCCCCATTTTATTACTCGCAATTTATTTTTCTTACCTCTATAATCTACTATTATGGTATCTTCTCGGTGGGTTAATTGTGTATGATATACTTGGTTGAGGAGGAATAATGATAGAGTGGTGGAGACTTCCCTTAAAGTTGATGATTTCTGTTCAGATTGGGGTTTGATAGTGCAGGGCATGCTGGAGTGTTGTCTCTCAAGTTTTATGGTTCAATGGAGGGTTACTAAACACCATCAAATGTAATGATCATGTTGTGAGTATTTTTTTCCATGAGAATTAAAAAAAATTCAAAAATGGGATGGGGTTTTAATTGTTTTAAAAAAGGGGTTTATAGAAGCGTGAATCTCATTCACGCTTCTCCATTTTGTTGGGGAGCATGAACGTGGTTCACGCTTCTTAGCCACGGCTCAGGAGTCTTGAAAATTGTTCACACCTCTTTATATATATATATATATATATATATATATATATATATTATTAACAATTTTTTATGTAATTAATAAGATAGTATTTATTATTAATATAAATTTCTATGAATATTATTTATAAATATTCATTAATTTTTTTGTCCATATAAAATATTACCAATTTGTTAATAAGTGATATATTTATTAATAATCAATTTTATTATTTATTATTAATTAATATGTTATTAATATGTTATTAATTAATTAATAGTATAAAAATATAATATTTATAATATTTTAATGACAAATTTTTTTTAAATATTTTGTTAATATAATTATTAATAATATATTAATATGAGAAATATTTATTAATTATTAATTTTCTTATTTTTTGTTAATTAATAGTATATTTTAATGTTACTAATATAACTAATGGCATTATACCAAAAATTTATTATATAATAATGTAAATAATATAATTTTTATTTTGACAAATATTTACTAGTTAATAATTATATTATTCTAATAAGATTTTAACTATAAATATTTATTAAAAAAGTTTTTTGATATAATTATTAATAATTTTTTAATACGAAAAATATTTATTAATTATCAATTTTATTATTTTTTATTAATTAATAATATGTAAAAATGGTATTAACACAATTAATATCATTATATGAAATATTAATTCTATAATAATGTAAATAAAATAATTTATATTTAGAAAAAAATACTAGTTATAATTTAATTATTCTTAATATATTATGTTGTATTATTAATTAATTTCTTATATAATAAATAAGATAATGTTCATTATTAATATTAATAATATTTATATAATTGAAAATCATAATATTATTAATATATAATAATTAATTTAAGATGATTATTTAATATATAAATACTTAGTATTATTATCCAGATTATTTATAATAAATAATCATCTTAAGTTAATTATAAAATATTAATAATATTTATTGAATTCAAAATAATAATAATAATTAAAAATAAATTTAAGAACATTATTTATTATACATAATATGGATTAAAATACTATGAAGTATTAATATAAATAAAAAATAGTAATTATTATTATTATTATTACCAATTTAGATATTAATATTAATGTTTCTAATTCATTCAAAAATATTTTTATGAATTTACAATTATATCAATTTATTGATTTATGAAACATTATGTAATATATTAGTATGTTTTTAAAGAATTTATAAGTAATGATTTAAAAAACATATAACAGCTATCAATATGGTATACTTTAGTGGCCCAGATGCTCCTCTATGCCATAGCCTAGTGTATATATAATGTTTCCACACCATGTCTGTCTATGTCTATGCCTTGGCATATTTTGCTCCTATGTATTATCCCTAGAACCTACCTCCACATCATCATGTGTGATGGGAGGTGGATCTAATGTCTCGCCACCTATACCATATCCTACCTCTATGGATAATGGATGTTTTCTGGAACTCTTCCCAACATATGAAGAAGATGGGTGTTGTGCAGCAGATATATACGGATCAAAGGATAATAAAGAATGCAGCACAGACCAGTCAGTATCTATCCCTACAAAAAAAATATGACAAGATAACAGATCATGTATGTGCCTATTCTTATAGCTTTGGTTGTGGATCATAAGAAATAGGAGCTGGAGCAGTATATGGATGATCATGATGAACACCCTCTTCTTGTACCACGTCTGCATCCACAACAAGTTTATCACCCCCAAGAACAGCTATATCGGGATCAGCAGCCTCAGCAACACCTGGAACATCAAAGAAAACCCCATGATAAATCTCATCCATGGGAGGAAGAAAATTTGTCACAGATCTATGAAAATATGCCAAGTCAAATGAGACTCCCTCTACCTTATTAGAGATCTGAATGTGATGGGTGATACGAGCATCCTACAAAAATAATATTTGCAGTTAAGTAATGTTAATTAAAAAACTATTAAAAAGTGGAAGGAAGAATTATTACCATGTCATTATATCCCTTTCCATGTCATATAATAAATATCATTTGGGATATTCGGTACTAGGGCACATAATCCTACTAATTGAATAAATGCATATGTACTGTGTTGGCCCCTTGTAATCAGGACTCATGTCATCTGTCCCACATCTCAATATATCTTGCATGATATCTTCTCCAGTTAAAGTCTCACTTCTCTTGAATCTTCAAAAATAATAGGATCTATTAATAAGACCTCTACATATGAAAAAATGTACACATTCATGAAAAAATACATATAATCGATCAGGGATGATTGTAAGTGGAGCTTTGTCCTACCACTTGGGGAAAACTCTTAAGAGTACGCCATTTCCCATGAAAAATGTTACATCATAGTCCCCCTCACCATTATCAAAACCAATATATATAATTTCTAATATGAGTATACTTTCTTCATTCTTAGGGGCACAACCAAGCAATATCAAGCTAATAATTGAAAAAATACATAAATTAAAAAAATTCATAAATAAAAAATTCATAATACGAAACCTAGAAATATCAGGGAAAAAATTCGGCTAATCAGTGGAAAAGTTAATAGAATGAAAGTCACCAAAAGGCATCCAAGGTGTACTATAATAGTTAAAAAAAAGTGCTCACATGGTACATTAGGTCAACATAGGGCTCCCATGATATGTTCACCAATGTACAAGCTACCAAAACATATGAACAAGGATATCTCAATTCCTAGAAGTTACAATAATCACAATACATGTTTCCAACATGAACACCAGAACACGACCACTGTTTCCTATAACCTGGTCACGGAACTCTCTTACCTAAAAGTAGCTTTGTATCTGATCAACATTTAGAACACACAATTTTGATGCATCATGTAGTATCTTATCAATGTCACTTTGGAAATACTAACCAAAATGTATTCTATTTGGTATCCTTTAATAAGACTGTTGGACTTGTCAATAAATTACTTCACACATCTATAAAATTCCTCCTATAATAACCCTATTACCAGTAGTTTTCGCACACCCTTGAAGACCTCATTTAAACACTCCACTATTTTAGTGGTCATATGGACATATCTATGGCCACCATCAAATGAAAATGACCATTTTTCCTCTAGAATCTGAATCACATAATCATAAACATCTTGATTATCCCTTATAAATTCTTCATTAAATGGATCGTACCTTTATTTTTGGGTAATATATGTTAAAACCATAAGAGAATAATGTATTTAAAAGGATGTTAAATTTTCTTTCCAGAAAAATAAGTTCAGAAAAACATACCTAACTTGATGATCGCCTTCTTTATTGCCTCATTTTTAAAATTCTTACGCACATTACTGAAAATATTTATAATGAGATATCAATGATAATATTTCAGTTCTCTCCATGAAACCCCATCACTATTAACATCATCTATAATCGCTCAATGGTGATCAGGTATCAGACACACTCCATAGTTTATTGTGTCATGAATGTATATACATGCCAAAAACCAACTCCAGGATTCAAAATTATCCTTTTCAAAAATAGATAATGTAAGTGGTAGATGATCACAATTAACATCCTATGTGGAACCAATAAGTATAAAACTTATATACAATCCATAAAGAAAAGTTCTATCAACTTGAATGAATTTTTTTACAATACAGGAAAGCAGTGATACATGGCCTGATTGCCCAAAACATCTAATAGAACTTCACCTTTGATTGACCAACTCAATGATATGGGTAAACATACTCAACATTGTCCAAATGAAAAATAATCTGATTTTTGAAAGACAACAATCCCATAAGTTGTGTAAATATTGCATATGATTCATCCCAATAACTATAAAATTTCAAAATTTCCTTTTGTTTTGTATTTTAATATTTTTCATTGGATATTTTATATTTAAACAACTTTTTATTCCTTCCTAAACATTTGACATGGGAACATATTAACACAATCGTATAATCTCTACAATAATAGTTTGTATAAACTTTACATCAGGTGAAGAGTGATCCTATGACAAGTTTGGATGTACACAAGGGTGTGGGCCTTCTATATTGATTATCTTCAAACATGAAAAAATTATTATATATTTCCCTCATTTGGAATTTACATTCAAGTTAGTGTTTTTCACATTAAATTATATATTTTTACTTCTTTGAATCATCATCCACAAATAAAAAATGTCTCTCTATGCAGTATTTTTTTATCACATTTTTCAAGGAAACTTTACTTTAAAAATCCTACTTTAAATAGATGGTGTTATCAGTTGATGTAGATCTATTCCCTATAATTCTAGGGAATTCAGTAGACGGTGTAATGACATCCCAATCAAAATTATGTTTAAGCAACATTCCTTTGACTAAGGAAGTCAATAGTGTAGTATGATTACTACCAAATGGTGGATGTCTATCTACAAGAGGAATCTTAGAAGGTCTATTCCCCACATCACCCCCACCCACATCATCTCTTAATGCCTCACCAGATAAGTCTTCATTAGATAAAATTTCATTCAATAAATCAGGAGTACACACAGGGTTGTCCCCAACATTTCCTTCCATATTCTGCAAAAATTCATCATAATTTTTTACCTTTTAGTGGATTCATATGATCTAGAAATTTTTCCAAGGAACAACTTCTACTGATCTCACAAAACAAAGTCTTATAGTAGTAGGTTTCACCTCATCAATTTCCTAAATTACCAAAAATAATTCCATTACACCATTACTATATTGTTTCCTAAATAAAAATGATGCATCCATCCAATCTCAATATCAGCCAGAGGATACTCAGTGTGCCATAAACATTAAGGATATTGAATATGTCGATATGTAATTGAAGTAATTTATTGATCAGTGCTCAGTTTTAAACGACTATTAATCTTCTTTAAAACTTCATCCAATGTTACACAATCATGAATATTTCCTAATATTTTAGGTGGAAAACTATAGCTAAAACCAAGGTCGGTATAAATTAACACATTGTTTCAATATATTTGTGCATACATGATTATCAAGAAAAAAATAATTAACTAATTATTATATACTACATTATGAAATTTTTAGAAAATTTAAATTGGTTATGATTAAATAATTGACTAGATCTTGAGACTCTTTTTATGGATTGTTTAATCATTGTATGATAAATAAACCAAAACCTAGGGGGACTCTTAGTGTCTATATTATATTGTATTTCAACAAACATCAGTCTCCACTCAATCATGGTGTAAGAATCTGGCTTCAAATAGAAACACTTCTTATCAAATTCCATTTTATTACAATGTTACTCACGTGAAAGTTAGGGGGTCTAAGGGTTTGAGATATATAACATCTTTTAAGTGGACATGCAGGTCCTTACAGATTTAGAGAGATAGATATGGTATGCAAGTCATCAATAAGGGAAAATAAATGTAATTATTACAAATCATAAAACCAGGAAAAAAATTCTCCCCGAGGCACGAAGTGTACCTTTATAGGATACCCTAAGGAAACAAGGGGATATTAACTATATAACCCCATAAACAAAAAGGTAATAGTGGAAATACAGGGAATATTCCATGAGGGGGAGAACATATCCAAAAGAGATACTGGGAGTGAGATACACTTCGATGAAGTTGAGGCTCAAGGTACACAACAGATTCCACAAAGCCTTGTGGAATAAAGAACTATTCTAGAGACACAAGATCTGTGTAGGAGTACAAGAGAGGTTAGAGAATTAGAACGGTAAAATTTTATTGTTACTGAGGATGGTTACTCATTATTAGTTTATAATAATGATCCTCTATCCTGCAAGGAAGTAGTAAGTGGCACAAATGTTTCTAAGTGGCAAGAATCCATGAATTCTTAAAATGGATTCCATTTACCAAAACCAAGTCTGGATTTTGGTAGATCCTCCATTTGATGTAAATCTTGTTGGTTGAAAATTGGTATTCAAGAAGAAACTAGACATGGAAGGATAAGGAAGCACCTATAAGTCATGACTGGTTGCAAAAGGGTTCAAACAACTTCAAGGAATTGACTACGACGAAACCTTTTCACCCGTTTCAATGTTAAAATCCATCATAATTTTATTGGGCCTTATCGCTTACCATGACTATGATATTTGGAAATGGATGTCAAAAGATACTTCCTTAATGGAAACCTTCAGGAAGATGTCTACATGACACAACCTGAAGGGTTTATGACTCCAAAGGATTCCAATAAGGTATGCAAGTTACAGAAATCCATTTATGGATTAAAACAAGAATCCAGGTCATGGAACATTTGTTTTTATGAATCCATAATGAAATTTATCTTTATCAAAATTGAATGTGAGCCTTGTGTGTACAAACAGTTTAGTGGGAGTACAACCACTTTCCTAATAGTATATGTTGATGACATATTACTTATTGGAAAAAGAGATACCCATCTTACAGTCTGTTAAGGCATGGTTGAATCAATGATTCTCTATGAAGGACTTGGGAGAGGTAGCATATATTCTTGGGATCAAGATCTATAGTGTTAGATCCAAGATATTTTTGGGACTAAGTCAAAGTACATACATTTATAAGGTACTGAAGAGATTCAGTGTGGAAAAATCCAATAGGGGATTGTTTCTAGCATCACATGGAAATAATCTTTCCAAGAAAATGTGTCCTCGGACACATGAGGAAAGATAGATAATGGAAAGGACTCCATGAGCATCAGCGATTGGGTCAGTCATGTATGTCATACTATGTACTAGGATGGATGTCACCAACACAATGAGTATAGTAGGTAGATATCAATCTTACCCAGGTGACCACCATTGGATGGCATTCAAGACTATCCTAAAGTATCTGAGGCATACTAAGGATATGTTACTAGTTTATGGAGGAGATGAGGAACTAGTCATCAAGGGATATATAGATGCTAGTTTCCAGACTGATCAAGATGACATGAAGTCAAAAATAGGATACATATTCACTTTTAATGGAGGTATAGTGAGCTGGAAGAGCTCAAAGAAGAGTGTGGTTGCAGATTCTACAGTAGATTCTGAGTATATCGCAGCTTCTGTGGTAGCTAAAGAAGCAGTTTGGATGCAAAGCTTCATCCAGGAGCTGGATGTGATACCTAACAGTAAAGATCTCATCACACTTTACTTTGATAATACTGCAGTAGTGGATCTCACAAAAGATCCAAGGCCACATCAACAAACAAATCACATACTTCAGAAGTATCATCTCTTAAGGGATTTTTCTTAGAGAGGTGAATTTGTGCTGCGCAGTACTTCCACGGAAGACAACATGGAACACCCCTTGACTAAATCCTTGAAATAGCATAAACAAGATCACCATGTGAGGTCTAGCATACTGAAAGTTGTAGGCAGTTGGCTCTAGTCCAAGTGGGATTTTGTAAGATTTGGTATTCTATAACCAACTGTTTGTACTTTGATTATATGTATAGTTAATGTATTTAAATATTGAACATCTTATTACATATTGTTCATTGTTCTATATGACAATGATGTAATAATGTACTAGACTATTTGTTGCATTGATATGGTCATGGAAGTTCCCAACTCTGATGAGAACCTTGAAATGCTATAACAATATTCTTAAATATAGTTCTACGGTTGGATGAAATACTATGATAGGACATATAGCATGTCGACCGTCAGGTGTGAGTACTCGTAAGCATATGAGACTTCCTCTCATAAAGTTCGCACTTGGTAATCTCCAAGACATGAGATTATGAGAATAGACTCACCTGTATGAATTCTGCATGTTTTGGTGTCATCAGATATTTCTATCTGCGAGCCTATGTAATGATCCTTAGACTTTAAGATTATCATTAATATGTGTCATGAATCACGCAATTTGATTTACTGACGAAAACTATCATGCAGATAGTTGGCAGGAAGTAGGGTACTTTGGGTGCGCCACGAGTGGCATGTTATTAATGGATAAGTCGAGGAAGGATTTGTCCCTTCCATTTATGAAAGTTGATATCTCATCCCTTTGATTGAAATAGAATCATCACGTGAAATTCCATGGCCATGGTGTAATGACGAGTTTAGTTTAGGTAGTCAAAGAATAATGTATCAAGCATAAAGGTTGATGGCACTATCATGAAAGCGTCTTGATGAGATATTGTGACAAAGGGATTATATTACACAGTGAGCGTTCTTATGTTAATGTCATTACTGTGACTTTAAGTTATTTCTCTTGGGTTCCTTGACCCATTTCTAGACAGTACTCTTGGACTTTAGGAAAACCTGCCTAATTCCAATGAGAAAGAATCCTATAGGGTCACACACTAAGTGTTTCTTGTGGTCTCAATTAAATTCAATTTGAATTTAATTAATAAATATTATTCTCAAGACAATGGAATAATTTTATTCTAGTTAAAATGATTGCATAAATTAAATAAATATTTATTCACCGGCTTGTGGGTAAAATATATTTATTTATTTTATTGAACATTTATTAAATATTTATTTTCTAGTTTTTAAATAAAATATTTATTTAAGAGAATATATTATTTATTTATTTATTCGGGTGTTCAATAAATGGAAGGGGAGTTCGAGAGGACCAAAGCTCATCTGGTAGTAAAATGATTATTTTTAAGATGATAAATAATTATTTAACTAGTTGGCACAAATTAAAATAATTCTGCTATTATTTTGTGACATGGAATTTTATTTATAATTCTATTTTGTGAAAGTTGTATCACTATAAATAATGATGCTTTATTATTATTAATAGCATGGGTTTCCCCTAAGGTTATGAATTTATTTAATTTCTGTTATGTAATTAAATATTGAAATTGAATCCCTGTGTCAATAAATAGACACATACGTCTACGGTACCATGTACCAAACTGCACACCTGATGAATTGACAATTATTGAGCTAAACAATTTCTCTCTTGAATCCTCTTCCCTCCCCTCACAAGAAAAAGAGACGTTCTTCAAGGCCAAAGAACAAGCGTTCAAGAACGACTGATACAAGACACTCACTTCATCGTGCTAGCACCCAGAGAACAAGCGGTGTCGATCAGAGGCCATAAGAGCATGTGTGGATCACCGATAGATGGATTCTAGTTTTGATACTTTCAAGCGCAACAAGATAATCTGGACGGGTCATTTAATATGATCAAAATCATCATAAAATAAAATACTGAAGATCCAGGTATTATTTTATTTATTAAATTAATTAAATTAATTGTAAACATGATTTGAAAGATCCTCTCTAAAGGTTCCGGGCCTCTTCCTTATTTATATAAATCTTAGATTCTATTTTTTGTAGACTAGAGTTCAACGTCGTATTAATCTCAGAATAATCATTGATCACGGTAAAAATCAAAGTTGGGTTTTGTCCCAACCACGCTTCCACTACACCTAGAACCTTCAAGTGTTATCTGAGCAGTTACATCATAGTTTATAATTATTTAAATATTTTATTGATTATTTACGCATTTAATAATTTAGTTGTTTCAATTCAAGTTAATCGTTCTGAAAATATGAATCTCGAGATATGTTCCTCCTCTTTAATTTCTCGTTCACCTTATAGAAATAGTATTTTCTTTTAATTTTTATTAAAATAAAACAGAGGATCTGATCTGGAGGTTCCAAAGGTTCCTAACCATACAACACAAGAACACACGATGTGTATTCAACAGTACATGCCATGTAGCCAAGGTTCAATGCACCGGGTCTGGTCCACCAAACCAAGTCATTTCACTGGAGTTTGTCTAAATCATAATGACTTCGTGTGTTGACTAGGAATAAGAAGCTTGCAGTTTCTGGATTACACGTTGTGTGGCCCACTAGACAAGACGTGTAGTCCCTTTGGGTTAGGGTTGGATTGTGTACCCTGTACACATCTTTCTCGGCTGGAGACCATGTAACGAGGAACTATGCGGCGTGTGGCCTACTGGAGATGTCATGTACTCCAAAGATTTCCAAAGTATAGTCACACACTGTTTCCACAGGTGTGTACTTTTAATGGAAGGTGAAAAATAGTACAGGTCGTGTAGTTGGAACTACATGTCGTTTAATCATCCAAATTACGTAGATTTATTAAAATTTATCATTCTATTATACAAATCCTTGAGACATGTACCATCGTACATGCATAAAGTTGAGGCACAACACGTGATATGTGTTTTATATATCTGTGTTTAATTTAACATCTGCATAATGTTCATTTCTACTCATTGGGTAGTTATGAATAGGACTTCACTGGGTTGCCTCCAAGGTACAAGTTACATACAAAGATAATTTTAAATGAATTTTTTTTTTAAAATTATGATGTATGACAATCTCAAGGAAATTCAGAAAATGGTTTAAGATAAAATGATTGATTAATTAAAGATAATAATTAATTTATTTGAGCGTGATTTATCTTAAATAAAAACAATTAAATAATTGAAAGCAAGTTTTATTTATGCGTAAATATCATTGCATGTATGGATTATAATGTGCTGGACCAGCCTTTGTATGTGGATGGTTTATATTAATTTATTTATTTAAATTAAATTTGTTGGCATGAGAGCCTTCTCGTCATTAATATGTAGGGAATGTGTGCTCAAGGTTTCTTTTATATAAAACCCATTTTTACCCCTCACCTGCATGTGAGTTAAAAAAAGGCATATGTAATGGATGGAACTCCCAAGCTAGTTGAGGTGGTTCAAGTTAGAGCTGAGACAAAACCAATCCCAGGAGATATAGAGGTGGATAGGTGGAAAGCTATAAACATAAACCCAAAAGGTTCAATATGTTTCTCCCCTAGGTCAGGGTTAGTTTATAAACCGCTAGATAAACTAACAATTATAAAAGCTCCAGATTATTCTCTTTATTTTATTTCTATTAGTTTCATGGTTTATCATTATGGATGTGTTGTCACGATCACATAAGATAGAACTAAAATAAACTATACTTATGCATAAATATTATCAAGACATGGTTAATCACTTAATTAAGTTACACTTAATATTAACAAGCATGTGATAATGATAATAATCACTTCATGCATTAGAGATAAAAATCCCTCGAATAAAATATTAAGTCAAACCAAGCCTTATGTTACTTGATTAAGAGAAAAACTCAATAAAACTATGTGTTTGACCAACCCTTGTTAGGACACTTACTTTTATATAGGAATCCCTTATGAAAGGTTTCGGGTTGACTTAACCATATTACATCAAGAGGAGTTTTCCTTTCTAGAATTGGTGTAATATTGGAGTCAAGAGTTGAGGAAATCCAAAGTCATGATTTTAGGATTGAGGAGTCCACTCAACAGATCAAGGTGTTTCAAGCCTATAGTTTGCAAATACCTAGCTACCTAAATAGCTTCTAATAGATTTACCAACCCTTATTGGGGTTATGCGAATGAGAATATGAATCCTTACCACTAGCATTTCATGGAAACTGGACATTCTAAGTTCAATGGTGAGGGTCATTGGGACTTGATAAAATAGTGGGATACTTAATAGAAATTTATTATTTCTCATAAAATGTAATAAATAATGTACTAATGATCTACTCTTTTAATTGTAGAATAAAAATTAAAATCTCATCAAATACACTATCCCTGCGATCAATTCTGGATAAAAACAACATCCTTACCTACAGTAACTTCCAGGAATGGTTTAGACGCCTTCAGGTTATACTACACCATGAACGGAAGTCTTACGTGTTAGATTCAACATTTCCTGATCTGCCTACCAAAGAGGCGAGTGATGAGGATTTACTGGCCTATCCAAAACATATAAATAACGCAGTCAAAATTCAATTTTTTATGATATCATCAATGTCTAGTGAGATCATGAAGTCTCATGAAAACATGGATGCTTATAGAATGCTCAAGCACCTCCAAGGTCTTTACTAGGAGAGAGAAAGATGGGAAAGGTTTGAGATCTCTAAGGAACTCTTTCAGAGTAAGCGTAGAAGAAGGTTCCCTAGCTAGGAATCATGTAGTCAAGCTCATTGGATACATTGAGCGCCTAGAGGTTCTTGGGTTTATACTCCCTGAAGAACTAGGCACTGATCTCATTCTCACTTTACTCCCTCATAGCGTCTCTAAATTTTTTGCTAATTTCAATATGAACAACATTAAAAAGTGTTTATCTGACCTTCTTATATTCATTCTCCAAGTGGACAAAGATATGAAGCGTGAAAAGCCTTTTGTTCTTATGGTGAATAAGAGGAAAGGGAGGGTGAAGAGCTTTAAGACGAAAGCATCTTTACGACCTTCCATGAAAAGGAAGATCAAAGGGGGGAAAGGGAATAGTAGGTTTTTTGTTTTGCATGTGTCAAGAAGGGCCACTGGAAGAAGAATTGCACCCATCCTAAGAAGAAAGGGTAAGCTTTAGGTGCATTTGTTATTGAATGAAATCTACATGTTTCTACAAATCGGGTATTAGATACAGCTTGTGGTGCCCACATATGTATCCAAATACAGAAACCAAGTAGATTCAGGAAGATTGACTGAGGGGAGGTAGATCTATGAGTAGCCAATGGAGCCAGACTTGCTATTGTAGCTATTAGGGACTACTTCCTCACGTTGCCAACTAGGATGATATTGGTGTTAAATGGTTGTTATTATGTGTCATCTGTTACAAAAAAATTATTTCTGTATCCAGATTAGATACTTATGGATTTGTTTTCAAGTTTAGAAATGAATGTTTCTTCTTTTACTAAGATATTATTTGTTTTGGTAGGGAAAATTTATACAACAGTCTTTATGTGTTGGATTACACAAACCAAGTAATGGAAATCGATAACAAAGATACTTCATATGGATTCTTTCAAACTAAAACCAATTGGTGTATGTCATGCATCTTTACAAGCAAAATGGCGAAAGCCCCATTTAGTGGGAAAGGTGAAAGGGCTAGAGAACTTCTTGAATTGATTTATACTAATGTGTGTGGACCATTTCCAGTTGAAGAAAGGGGAGGGTACTCGTACTTTATAAATTTTACTGATGATTTTAGTAGATATGGATATATATACTAAATGAGATATAAGTCAGATTCTTTTGATAAGTTCAAATAATACAAGAATGAAGTTGAGAACTATATTGGTAAGAAGATTAAGAAACTCTGCTCAGATCGAGGTGGAGAATATGTTAATCAATACTTCATTGATTACTTACAATAGTTTGGGATCTTATCCCAACTCACTTCTCCATAAACTCTCCCATGGAATGGAGTGAGCGAAAGGAGGAACCGCAACCTGTTCCACATGGTGAGATCAATAATGAGTCATTTAGGCCTTCTATTATCCTTCTAGGGATATTCATTACAAATAGAATCGCACATACTAAACCAAGTACCAAATAAATCGATAAATGGGATTCCATACGAGTTCTAGAGTGTAAATAAAGCCATATTATTGAATTTACATGTGTGGGGAAGCGATGTGTTTGTTAAGGCCTCTTCAGGTAACAAACTTGCACCCCAAGGCACAAAGTGTACCTTTATAGGATACCCCAAGGAAAAAAGGGGATATTACCTTTACAACCCCTCTGAAAAAAAGGTTATAGTGGTAACACAAGCCATATTCCTTGAGAAGGAGCATGTCTCCAAAAGAGATAGTGGGACCAAGATAGACTTTGATGAAGTTGAGGTTGAAGGTACACAAGAGTTGGTACAGGAACAAATTCTATAAAGCCCATGGAACAAAGAACTGTTCAAGAGACCCAAGAGCTTCATAAGAGTACAAGAGAGGTTAGAGAACTGGAATGGTACGGTTTTTTAGTTACCAAATATGGTAACTCATTATTAGTTGATAATAATGATCCTATAACCTACAAGGAAGTAGTAAGTGGAATAGATGTTTCCAAGTGGTAAGAAGCTATGAATTTTGAAATGGATTCCATGTACCAAAACCAAGTCTGTTTTTTGGTAGATCCTCCAATTTATGTAAATCTTGTTGGTTTAAAAGGGGTATTCAAGAAGAAACTGGACATGGAAGGATAAGTCAGCACCTATAAGGCACGACTGGTTGCAAAAGGGTTCAAACAGCATCAAGTCATTGACTACAATGAAACCATTTCACTAGTTTTAGTTCTGAAATCCATCATAATTTTGTTGGCCATTTCCACTTACCATGACTATGAGATTTGTAAAATGGATGTCAAAACATACTTCCTTAACAGGAACCTTCAATAAGATGTCTACATGACACAACCTAAAGGGTTTATGACTCCAAAGGATGCTATTAAGGTATGCAAGTTGTAAAAATCCATTTATGGATTAAATAAATCATCCAGGCCATGGAACATTCATTTTGATGAATCCATAAAAAAAATTGGTTTTTATTAAGAATGAATGTGAACCTTGTGTCTACAAATGGTTTAGTGGGAGTGCAGTCATTTTCCTAATAGTATATATTGATGAGATAATACTTATTAGAAATGAGATACCATTTTTACAACCTGTTAAGGCATGGTTGAATCAATGCTTCTCCATGAAGGACTTGGGAAAGGAAGCATATGTTCTTGGGATCAAGATCCATCATGATAGATCCAAGATATTGTTGGTCCTAAGTAAAAGTACATACATTGATAAGATACTTAAGAGAATCGGTATGGAATAATCCAAGAGGGGATTGTTCCCAGAATCACGTAGCATTCATATTTCCAAGAAAATGTGTCCTTAAACACATGAGGAAAGAAATATAATGGCAAGGACTCTATAAACATCAGGGATTGGGTTTATCATGTATTAAATGCTATGTACTAGGCTAGATGTCTCCTACGAATTAAGTGTGGTAGACTGATATCAAGTTGACCCAGGTGACCACTATTGGATGGAAATCAAGACTATCCTAAAGTATATAAGGTGTACTAAGGATATGTTCCTAGTTTATGGAGGAGATGAGGAACTAGTCATCAGAGGATATGCAGATTCTAGTTTCCAGACTGATCAAGATGACATAAAGTTGCAAACAGGATACATCTTCACTTTGAATGGACATGTAGTGAGCTGGAAGAGCTCAAAGTTGAGTGTGGTCATAGATTCTACAGTAGAGTCTAAGTATATCGCAGCTTTTGAGGCAGCTAAAGAAGCAGTTTGGATGCAAAGCTTCATCTAGGATCTAGATGTGATACCTAGGAGTAAAGATCCTATCACACTATACTGTGATAATACTAAAGTAGTGGCTCTTGCAAAAGAACCAAGGTCACATCAGTTGATGAAGTACATACTTCGGAAGTATCCTCTCTTGGGGATTTTTCTCATAGAGGTGAAGTTATAGTGAGAATTATTTCCATGGAACATAACGTGGTAGAGCCCTTGACTAAATCCTCGACTCAACAAAAACATGATCACCATGTGAGGTCTAGAGGACTGAAAGTCATAGGCAGTTGGCTCTAGTCCACGTGGGAGTTTGTAAGAGTTGGTGTCCTAGAACCAACTGGTTTACCTTGATTACATGTACATTTAATGTATTTAAATATTAAACATCTTATTACATATTGTTCATTGTTCTGCATGAATATGATTTAATAATGTCCTATAGTATTTGTTGCATTAATAAGGTCATGGAAGTTCCCCGCTATGATGAGAACCTTGAAATACTATAACAATATTCTTAAATAGAGTTCTATGGTTGGATGGAATACTATGATGGGACATATAGAATGCAGACTGTCAGGTGTGAGTACTCATAAGCAGATGACACTTCCTCTCATGAATTTCGCACTTGGTAATCTCTAAGACAGGAGATTATGAGAACCGACCTGCTAGTAGGAATTCCCCATGTTTTGGCGTCATCGGATATTTCTATCTGCGAGTGTGTGTAATGATACTTTGACTTTAATATTATCATTAATACGTGTCACGACTCGTGCACTTTGATTTAATAACGAAAACCATCACGCAGATAGTTGGCAGGAAGTAAGGTACGTTGGGTGCATCACGAGTGGCCTGCTATTAATAGATAAGTGGAGGAAGGATTTGTCCCTTCCATTTATGGAATTTGATATCTCATCCCTTTGATTGAAATAGAACCGTCGCACAAAATTCCATGGCCATGGTGTAATGACGAGTTTATATCAGGTAGTTAAAGAACGACGTATCAAGCATAAAAGTTGATGACACTATCATGAAACCTAATTTATGAGATATTGCGATAAAGGGATTATATTACACAGTGAGTGTTCGTATGTGGGTGTAGTTGTTGCAACTTTAAGTTCTTTCTCTTGGGTGCATTTACCCATTGCTAGATAGTACTATTGGACTTTAGGCAAGCCTGCCTAACGCCAATGAGAAAGAATCCTATAGGGTCACACACTAAGTGTTTCTGGTGGTCTCGGCTAAATTATTTTTGAATTTAATTAATAAATATTATTATCAAGACAATGGAATAATTTTATTCAAGTTAAAATTATTTCATAAATTACATAAATATTTATTCACCAGATTGTGGGTAAAATATATTTATTTATTTTATTGAATATTTAATAAATATTTATTTACTAGTTTGTAAATAAATTATTTATTTAAGAGAATAATATATTTATTTATTTATTCAGGTGTTCAATAAATGGAAGTTGAGTTTAATAGGACCAAGAATGATCTGGTAGTAAAATAATTATTTTTAAGACAATAAATAATTATTTAACTAGTTGGAACAAATTAAAATAATGCTTCAATTATTTTGTGACGTGAAATTTTATTTATAATTCCGTTTTGCGAAAGATGGAGCCCCATAAATAATGATGTGGTATTATTGTTAATATAACGGGTTTTCTCGAATGTTATGAATGTATTTAATTGATGTTACCTAATTAAATATTGTAACTGAAGCCCTAGGTCAATAAATAGACACATGTCTCTATTGTTCTATGTACCGAATTCCACACCCGGTGAATTTAGAATTTTTGAGCTAAAAAAATTATCTCTTGAATCCTCTTCCCACCCCTCTCAATAACTAGAGACGTTCTTAAAGGATGAAGAACAAGTGATCAAGAACGACTGACACAAGACACTCGCTTTGTCGTGCTAGCACCCGGAGAACGAGCGATGTCGATCAGAGGACATTAGAGCACGTGTGGATCACCGCTAGATGGATTCTAGTTTGGATCCTTTCTAGTGCAATAAGATAATCCGAAACGGTCATTTTGGATGATCAACATCATCAATGAAGAAAAAACTGATGATCCAGGTACTATTTTCTTTATAAAATTAATTAAATTAATTATAAACATGATGTGCAAGATCCTATCTAAAGGTTTTTTTCCTCTTCCTTATTTATTTAAATATTTGATTCTATTCAATGGAGACTGACTTTCATCATCGTATTGATCCCGAAATAATCATTGATCATGGTAAAAATGAAAGTTGGGTTCCATCCCAACCACGATTTTGTTGTGCCAAGAACCTTCATTTTAGATATATAACATTTTTTTAAGCAGAAACGTTGGTCCTTACATATTTAGAGAGAGAGAAATGGCATGAAAGTCATCAATAAGGGAAAATAAATGTAATTATTACAAATCATAAAATCAGGGAAAAAATGACAAGCAATTTCAATCATACATTAGACAATCACATCAAAATTAATCAACATTCTTGATTTCTAACATGTTTTTTTGGCATATTTATTATGTTCTAAGTTTTGTAGCATTAATCATAACCATATTTAAAAAATAATATATATATATATATATAAACATTCTTTTATATTTAGCCTTTTATGAATATTTTTCACTTTTGCATGTGAAAAACTATAACTAAAACCTTGAGTAGTATAAATAACCTCACTATTGAAGTATATTGATAGTGATCTAATTACAAACTAAATTTTAATATAACAGTTTATATTTTTATATCACATCATCAAATGTTTCACATATTTTAATTACTTATAAATGAATAACTATGACGAGATCATGAGACTTTTTCTATGGATTATTTTATCATTATTTGATAAACTAACCAAAACCTAGGTGTGAACTTCTAGAGTCTCTATTATCACATATTTTAGCAACCATCAGTCTCTTTTAAAATAGAAATTTTTCTTATTGAATTCCTCTTTTTGAACGCATTTTTATTATAAAGCTACTCACATGCAAGTGAGGGGGTGTAGGGTTTTGAAATACATAACATTTTTTAGGCAGTCACATAGGTCCTTACATACATAGAGAGGGATAACTCCCAGGTCATTAATGAGGAAAAGAAAATATAATAATTACAAATTATATAACCATATACATAAAAAAAAGACATGCAATTTCAATTATGCATTGATCAGTCATCTCATGATCAGTCATAACACAATATTCTTAACATGTTTTTGTTATTCTTATTATGTTCTACATATTATATAACTTTACCTACAACTAGATCTAATATATAATAAATATTTACACTTTTTATCCAAAATTTAAACTTCTCAATGTATGTATGTGCATATATATTTAGATATATTCACTTTATTTACATATGTGTATCAAATATTATAATTTAAATTTTTTAACTTTTCATATAATATACAACAATATATACATATAAATATATTTAAATAACGTAACATAAATATATACAAATTTAAATATATTCAACTTCATTCATTAATATTTTAAAAAATACTTACATATACTTTTATAAACTATACTTTTCTAAATATAAGTATTATTAATTTATACATAAATACTAAAAATATTATTAAAAGTGAATCTTATTAAATTTAATTAATATAATTAATATAATTTAAACTTACAAAATAACCATTAAAATAATGTAAACATGTAATATATTTAATTTTATAAAATAACATTTGTATATATAAAATTTATGTTATACTTCTACTTTTCAAAATTAATCATATTTTTTACTCTATTACTTGGAATAATAATTATTTATAATTAATATAATCTATAATTATAATTTATCGTAAATTTTTTTATACTGTTAAAAAAATATTATATATATATTTGAATAAATTTAATTATGATACTTAATTTAAGTAATATATTTTTATAATATATTTTATATAAAATATTTAGCTGATTGCATATGTGTATAGAATGTTATAATTTAAATTTATGTTACTTTAAATATAATATATATTATATACATATAAATATATTCAATTATAATTACTCTCCATTTAAATTTAAAATATATACATTTTTTAAAATAATAATATTTCCCTAAATAAAAATTACATTTTAAACATAAAATTTCAATTATATAAACACCATATTTAAATTTCCTAAATCATACAATTTAAATTAAAACATAAAAAATAACATATTTGGAAATTAAATCATACAAAGGATAGTGATTCATAAATCCATGCATTCATACATCCATACATTTTAAATAAATAAATCATAAAAAAAATAAAAACAATTAGACAATTAAAATTTTTACTAGAAATTTTACCTTCATCTAAGATAAAAATATATGCTGAGAAATAAATCTAGTAGAGATTCATAGAAGAACATGAGACTCAACCCAATTGGTGGGGTCTCTTCAAGTGCATCCACAAGACCTAGGTTCAAATTCGAGTCAAGGAATATTTCCATGTTACTATAGTAATACTATAGAAGGTACTATAGTAGGTACTGTTTGGTATTATGGAAGCCGAAACTATTCACCTTTGGGCCACCATTTTGGGTCTGGAGTCTTTAAGGCATTTGTTCCACCCATTCCTTCAGGTCAGTAAGGCTTTTAGTCCACCTTAAGGCCTTCGGGACACCTTAAGACATTTGGGTCACCTCAAGGCCTTCAAGACACCTGATGTGCAGACGCAACCAGACAAATTCTATAAGGACCAACCTCTATAGGAGGATACATATCAGGCACATTCACCAGAGAAGAGCTATTAGAATTAGAATAATGAGAGGGTATGACATTTTTCATCAATACCAGGCATGTGCAACTCTGCACATAATAGTTAGTCAAACATCCATGCAAAAGGTGGACAGATGATCATGATGTAGACCTTGGGGAGGGGCAGTTTCAATTAGTCATAGTCTATGATGATTTTCTTTAAGACCTTTGGGTCATATAATGTCACAAATCTTACATTCCATGTAAGGGTTCCCCTTCAACCCTTAAAAGGTGGATTATCAAAAATGAAAAAAAAATGAAGGCCTTTGGGGTAGAGCTTTGTAGAAAATTATACAGTATAACTATTGAAAATATATGGGGGAGGAATCTAATTTCTAAATTTTCCTCATTTGGAGGATTGAACCTCATTCACACCTCATTTAAAAAAAATCATTGTGTGAATAAGGTTCATGATTCCTTCACCATAACGAAGAAACATGACTGGGGTTCAAGCTTCCTTAGTGGTAGAGAGAGAAGCGTGAATGAGGTTCATGCTTCCCAAAACATGTTTTTTAAAATAATTGAAACCCTAACCCATTTAAAAAAAATAAAAATAAAAACACTTTAAAAAACTCTCGTATTGTCCCAAGGAAACCATGGTTACAAAAATGCATGACTCTAGGGATGCATTATTTAAGGATGGCTATTGAATTTGGGATAAATAAGGGGGAATTGGGTTTATAATTTCTCTAGATTATGGTCTTTACATTCAATAATATGACTTAGTTTTTTTTTTCAATTGTATCGTGGTAAGGCCACCCAAAAAACCCATATATATGAGTTCCCATTTAACAAATGAAAGTGGGGTGTTTTTTAAAAATCAAAAAAAAATAGATTGGAGATACAAGCCTAAATTGATCCATAACTATACATTTTATTTTATAGTATTGGTGCCTATTTCCCATGAAAACTAGAAGTAATGGATTATTTTTCTCTTCCATGACCATGAGAGATTTTAGATCAAATGGATTAACTACTTTTTTAAGTGTTTTGGAGTATATCATTCCTAATTGATGTACTTATTTTGTGATTGTTAATCCACCCTCCACAGCTTCCAACATGGTTTCTTCAGGTATGCATTAAATATATTTAGTTCACCTTTCATTTTTATGGTTTACAAAACTCAAGATATATTTTGTAACCATTCATGTACATATTAAATTTCAACTTATCATAATTTTTCAATATTTGATTTCTTTATCCACAAGTTGGTCATTTTTTTACTTCGATGATCTAAAATATAGGTTGATGGTTTCACTTCTACATATATGGGATTTATTAGTGATAGAATTTACCTTTATCAGTGATAAAAAATCGCTGATTTTATAAGCACTGATAAAATCTCGTGGCCTTTATCAATGCTAAAAATAGTGCTAATAAAATATCACTTCCTCAGTGCTATAAAAATGATGGTCATGTGGGCCCTTTTTCAACTCTATTTTAGTACTGATAAATGGGGTCCTTTATTTGTTATTTTTTATCACTCATAAAGGGAACTTTTATTCATACTAAAAATAGTATTTTTAAAATCCAAATTGCAGGAATGTTTTTTTGAAATTACAGCACACTAGAGCAACAAATATAGAATTTAATTTAAATTAAATATACATCACAATGAAATAAAAAAGAAATATAAAATTATTACAAAAATTTAAAAAAAAAATTATACAATTACATTTCTATATACAATTTATTAAAATCATCAAAAAATTCAAAAAAAATGTGTTGTCTTACCCCCTCCCAAAAGATCCTATCCATGCAACTAGTTTCTAAAAAACCACCAAAACTTCAAAAAAAAAGAATGTACCTATATAAAAAACAATTATTATGATAGTAATACGATAAAGAATTAAATTAAACATAAACATGATAGAATTAATTAATAAAATGTCACTTTTAAACTAAAAATGTACACTTCAATTTATATCGGACACACCTTGTGTCGAATTAACATCGGGTTAATTCCTACACACCTCAAATGATTTATGGATAATTTTTATAAATTAGAAAGAAAAAAATGAGTGCATTTTATCAATTTTTTATATGTTCCTTGTGTTTTAAACTAAAATATCAATTTTAAATAAAAACATGCACTTTGATTCATACTGGCCACACCATGTGTTGTATTGATGTGTGGATGATTCATACACATCCCAAATTATTTATGGATTATTGTACTAAAATATAAGGATAATCCAATGTTTTTTATTATTTTTTAATTAGTGATAAATGTTTTAACTAAAATTTAATTTTAAATATAAAACATGAACTTTGATTTATATTCATCACACTGTGTATCATATTGATAAGTGGATGATTCTTACACATAAAAAATTACTTATGGATCATTTTCTTAAAGTAATAAGACCATACGAGTGTATTTTTTGGTTTTCAAAGACTGACACATGTTTTTAACAAAAATATAACTTTTAAACTAAAAAACACATTTTAGGTCATACGAGTCACAAAATGTACTGGATTGAGGTGTGGTTTATTTATAAATATCACAAATGACTTTTGGATTGTTATCAAAATGTATCAAAAATAATCTAAATGTGTTTACTCAGTTTTGACTATGTGATGAATGTTTTGAAAAAAAAATATCATTGTTAAATAAAAATACATTATTTTAGTTATATCGGTCACACCATGTGTATGATTTATGTCTTCTTGATTCCAAAATTTCAAAAATGACTTATGAATCATTGTTCTAAGTATGAAGAAAATCTGAATGTATATTCCTGGTTTTTAGTGAGTGACACACATTTTGAACTAAAATGTAATTTTAAAAATAAAATCACACACTTTGAGTCATACTGGTAACATCGTGTATCATATTGATGTGTAGAATATTCATACTCATCAAAAATGATATATGGGTTTTTTAAAGTCAGTGGGACGTTTTGAAGTAAAATGAAATTTTTAAACCAAAAACATGCACTTTGAGTTATGCATGAGACACCATGTATCAGATTGATGTGTGCATGATTCCTACATGTCACAAATGACTTATGGATCATTTTACGAAATTTAAAAAACAATATGAATGTTTTTTCTTGGTTTTGATTATGTGATGTGTGTCTTGAACTAAAATTTCAATATTTAACAAAAAATGCCATTTGATACATATCGGTCATATTGTGTTCCCAGTTGATGTATAGTTGACTCCTACACATCAAGATTAACTTATGGGTAATATTCCTAAATTATTAAGAAAATATGAGTGTATTTTGTTTTGTTTTCAGTGAATGAAAAACATTTTGAACAAAAATTCCATTTTTAAACTGAAACACGCACTTTCAGATATAAAAGTCACATCGTGTATCAGATTGATGTGAGGATGATTCCTAATAATAATAAATTATTTATGGATTGTTTTCCTAAGAAATTAAGACAATCTAGTTTATTTTTCTCAGTTTTCATTGAGTGGTTAATTTTCTTCTACTATGACATTTTACACTAAAAACATAAACTTTGTGTCATACCGATCACATCATGTATCCTATTAATATATGGTTGATTCATTCAAATAATAAATTAATTATCAATAATTTTCAAAACTTATCATGACCATATGAATGGATTTTCTTTTTTAATGAGGGACACCGTATTTTTACAAAAATGTCACTTTTAAACTAAAAAAGCATGTTTTGGGTCATACCATTCACATCACGTATTAGACTAAGGGGGGGATTATTCACAAGTGATATAAAATAAGTTTCTTATATAGCTAGTCCACAAAGAAATTAAACCTTATGTTCTTAGTATTATGATATTATTTGTGATATTTACTATTTAAATTATAGAAATTTTTGTAAAATAAATATATGTATAGCTTGTTTCATATCGATTTATATCAAAGTATATGTGTATAACATGTGGTTTTAGCATCAGACAAAGGAATTCAGCTCCAAGGAACATCAGTTAGGATTTTCAATGCATGCATTAGTGCCAATTTGGTATATAAAAGATTAAATTGTTCTAAAATACTAATTTGGTCTTAAAATTTTTTGGGGGAACCAAGGATGATTAATTTCCCTATAAAAATATGCAAATTTAAATAATATAAGAAGTAAATTTTAGCTTATCCAAATTTTTTTGTTTCATTTTATTCAAAGTAAAAAATTGGATCATGTAATAAAATATTGAATTTTTTTTATCTTAAATGAAATTAACATATTGTTAGTCTTTCATTAATATACACTCACCCATTTTAATAGCTCATATTAAGAAAATTTATTTATTCAGTTTATAGAATAAAATGATGCATACTAGGATGTTTCTCTTCATTTACATTCATATATAAAATATAATGTTAGAATTTCACTTTAAGGATATTATTATATTGTTTTATAAATTATTTTATAATTTTTTATTAGATCATGTATCTATTTTCTTAAAAATATTATTAATGTATATATCATAAAGGAAGTCACGTGATGTTAACATATAAATATTATTATATCATATGTTACTTATTTATGAAAATTGTATGTATACATGTTTATATATTTTGTTTATGCCATGAGATATGATATAAAAACCCATTCATAAAATATTATTATGAATATATGTAGTGAATGATCATTATAAAATTTTATTAATTATGGTTCAATAATGAGCACAAGTTAGAGAACATATAAGTTATATTCACCCACATAGAGTAAAACAAGTAAAATATAATAATTATATCCTTTGTATTACTCACTTTCCTTCTATACAGTAGTCTTGTAATCTATGTTCAACCCGATTCCTAACAAGAAAATGATTGAGTTTTGACATATGTACTTTTCTATTACAAGAAACTATTAAATAGAGAATAATTGAGTATGGAAATGATCATGAGAATTAATTTATAAAACTAATAGAATATTTCTCCACTTTTATGGTGAATTTAGACATCTAGGTATTCAATGGAGTGTGTTTAAAAAACCATAGTCATGCTTTGAAAAATGATATATGTTTTGTAAATGAAATATAGTGTAAGGCCTCGAGATTCTCTTAAGGTATGAATCATTTTAAAATTTTCTTAAACCTATGTTTCCTATCTTGTTTTAAGTTTTGTGAAGGTTGAGAGTGACCTAAAGAGAGTTTTGGGGGAATTGATCTAGTCTACAATTTAAATGTTGTAGACTCTATCCATTTATGCCATAAAAATATGTGCCATGCTGTGAAAGTGTCGGATAGGGGTAGGATCCTCTACCATGAAAATTCACAGGGTGAACCTTTCGGTCACCCCATAAACCATGCCATGTGAGAGGGGAAAAGGAAATAAATTATTTTCAAAATCAAAAAACAAGATTTGGGTTAGGGGCATTCAGCTAGTACATGATAATGGAATCCCTCTCCTTCATGCTTTGGTTCTAAGTGATGGATATCACTCATTTCTCAATGGATATTGGTTTTTTTCATCAAAGTAGGCATCCTAGGGTATGTCTAATACTTAGCATCCATTATTATTCAATTTTTCTTAATAAGTTAAAGTTTTTCACTCATTGTGGTCATTATGCACTGTTTTTTAGTTTTTTCACCTAATTTTATGATTCCCATCACTTGAGATAAAATCAGAGTATAGTGTTTGATGGGTACTCACTTATGACCATAATATAGGTGGTCCCTATGTTTCTCCAAAATTTATATGATTGTTATGCCATGAGTGATAAATGGGTGTTAGTGGGTAGGTCCATGTATTAAGACCAATTATATAATTGTTTTAGTATTTTTGGTTCCTAGAAGATATTGATGGGTAGTCTTGTGTTTGAAATTTTATAATTGAACTTGAAATGGCATGGTAGTTTTGATTTTTTAATCTACGGTTGGTTTGACATGATGAAGTCGGGTATGGAAATTTTATCATGATGTGGTGGTAGGGATGGTTTTGTGGGAATGCATTGGGCATGGAGAATGTGACTATAGGTAACATTGATCCAAAATATTTAGGTGATATGATTCATCAGGATGAGGTGGAATGTGATTACCATTTTTTTGGTTGGGTAACATGTATCGCTGGTGTTGATGGAGGTTCACTGGATGTGTGGCCTAATATTTTTTGTGATACCACTCACTGTGTTTGGCCAATGGTGTCCTCGAGGTCATGTTCATAAATTATAGGACCCAATGAGGTAGTTTTAACCACTTGTTATGGTTGGAGACCTCTATAGATTAGGCAAAAAATGGAATGGTGATGACCATCAGTATAGAGGAGGTTCTCACCATAGAAGGTCATGGCTGATGGCACGTGTGACTATCATATGGGATATGAATATCACTATTTATGTTGGGTCATTGAGATTAAATTATTGAAGGATGGGTATTATCATGCCTTGGGTTAATTAGGATGTTGAGCTAGTTCTTGGTCGATGAAAGTATAAGTCTATGGAACTTGTGATATGTCTTGTGGGAATGCCCTTTGGATATCGGGTTGATTTGAAAGGATTTTGTAGGAATATTGGAAGGTGGTTCCATGTAGTGTATGTGGTTGTATTATCAAGTGACAATATATGATATAAAAATGGTTTGAAGGTTAAGGGATATTTTGATATGACATATTGTGGATGCATCGTTCCACTCTGGCATTGGTCAAGGTGGTTAAAGCATCGTTTGTGGCTACTGAGAGTACTTGTGTTGGGTTTTGTGATTTGTATTAATTTTAATTTTTTTCATTTTTCCTAAACTATTATACTTCTGGATATAGTATAGAAACACCATTAATAGTGTCCTACTGAATTCATACTCACACACTACATGGTCCATTTGGGATTAATGCAGACTTTATGGTTTTTCGTAGAATAAAGGGATCAGGAATGTGGTCTAGAGCTTAGTGATTGAAGTCTTGTAGAGGGTGTACCATCTTGATGGTGTGACTTTTGGTAGACGACCTAAGTAGTTACTAGTCATTAGGATGGTGATATTTTGGGTTTTTTTATTCATGTACATATATGATTGACCCACAAGAAATCCTATTTACTTATGTATGATTAGAATGACATATAGATATTATCTGATATATAGCTAGTATACTTTTGGCTTTTTATTGACATAGTATAAATTTATTCAATTGTGTTTGATTTGTTGATTCTATGATATTATTATTATTTTCCCCATAAGGTATAGTCTCCCCATGATCGCCCAATAGAACCTCCCTCCTATTCAGTATCCTTTAGTGTATGGGGAGGAACACCTAAGGTCATGGGGAAACCAACAGTTTGGTTATTATGTTGAGTGAAATGACTTGGTCAGATATTTAAAAGTGGTACCATGGCATTGTTAGTGTTATGATTTATCATAAAATATCTTGGGAATTATAAGCTTCATTACAAGTGGTAACATTTCTCGGATGATTTATAGATGGTTTTGAAGTTGGATTATTGAAAATTGGTCTATTATTTGGGTTGTGGTAGACTAGATCCTATGAATGTATCAGAACATGGGGTGGGTGTTATGGTATGTGTCTAAATAGCACCTACATGAGATTAAGTTTATGTGACCCAGTAAAAAGGTATTTTTATTTATTTTTCATGGTTAAATTTGAGTTATTTAATTTGGATTGATTGGAATTTTATGTTATTGACTTTTGTTTAGAACTTGGTCAAAGTGGCAAGAGGCTGTAATCATGCATTATGATAGTCACTTAGGGATCACATGACATATTTATGTGATTATGATTGTGGATTGGAACCTAGAATAAAAGGAAGGGGTGATCTATTTTTGAAGTGTCAACAATATACCATAAAGTGTTTTCATGCATAGTATCCTAATGTAATTCTACTCAGCTACCCTAGAGAATGGTAGTGGTTTCAAAAATGAAAGTGGTTGAAATATTTAATGTGTAAACAATAGGATAACATGGTTTTTCTACATGGTATATTAGTATAATTCTACTCATCTAAACCAGGTATGTGATTCTTGATTTGATGGCCATATGATCCTATGTGTATATGATGTATGTGGTGCCTAACTATGATAGGGTTTGGAAGGGGACCATGAGATTAGATTATATACAATATAGTTGAGGTAAGGAAGTGTAAGGGTAGTGAGATTCACTTCATATTAAAGGTTTCACTATTTATGATATCTTGACTCTTATATTTGTGTTGATCATGGTATTTATCTCTTAGTTGACTCTTCCTAGACAGAATCCATCAGAATGTTAGGTTGGAAGAGATGTGGTGTTTCCAAGGAATGCACGAGATGAGTCCACAAAGGGTGAGAGTGAGTATTGTCCATGGGTGGAAGCATCAAGTCTAACAAGATGGATGTAGAGGGTATAAGATTTTAGGCCAAAGTGGGTAAAGTATTTTGATCCATGGCTGGATGAGTAGCTTAGGTTGAGTTTGGGGCAGATTATCTGGAGCATTGTTTAAAGAGATCAGGGTTTTGAACCATACGTGGCGTATTTAACAAGATATTTTCAATCAAAACATTATCCCTTACATTAGGGAGAGTGTGGACTATATGTGGATGATTTTTGTATAGATTTAGTGAAATCTATTTTTTATCAAATTGAGATACACATAGGGTGGAGAGTGAATATGGAAACTTATATTTTTAGAGGTCCAGTGAATCATTGGTGGTACATACAAGTATATAAAGGTATACATGAGGGGATGATGTATAAGGAAATTGATGATATGTTATTTGAAATATTATTTCCTAAGATATTGAGTACGGATCAAGCCTATGAGTTTATGTACTTGCATCATAGAGAGACCATAGTCATGCATTATGTTGGGTGGTTCAGGGACCTACTATGTTTCGCATTGAACATGGTAGGAGATGACATAGCTATGGTTTGAGGGTTTGAGGATAGTTTAAATTGTGATATCAAGGTGTTGGTAAACATATTTAGGTTGAAATTATATTTTGAGGTAGTGAACCATGATCTTATAGTTGAGAATAACATGACTAATGAGACCATAACAATCCAGATAGAAATGGAGGGTGAGATAGACAGTGGATCTTTAGGTGGCCAGAGGTGGGACTATGAGGAGACCCAGTAGGGTGTTCGAACTAAACACTCAAGGATTATGAAATATAGTGGATCTCTAGTGTTATATTTCTAGTGTGGGAAGATGGAACATGATTGGGCTTAGTGATATTGGCCTCCAAAGGAGTTCTGAGGATATAGAAAGATGGATAATTTAGAGGAGTATTTTTTTAAAAACCTTGTGGACATTAGAGAGTTAAGGATTGGGTCATAATCAAGGATTTGAGGTAGGACCGTGAGCCATATTAGGAGCTAGTATCCTCAATATTACTGTACATTCAAGACATGGTGGGGATATATATGCCCATTTGTGGAATATTGTTCAGTAATGAGTATAGATCCACATGGAGGGAAGGCATCATGAAATCAGGATTTGGGTCAACTACATATAGTTGATCTGACTCATTCAGAATAAGATAGAGATATGATGATAGTTAAAGGTATTTTGTGAGGGTGACTTTGGTTAATGGGTTTTATATATTGGATAATAGTTCATAAGGTGTGTGTATAGTAAGTTCATTACTAGGTACTGGTTAATATGTGTGCATTGGTTTTCATGTGATATCAATGTGAGCATCAGGTGTGGGAATGATGGATAGGTTATGCATTGGCATCTAAATATTTTTTTGGGCATTGGATGTAATGCGGGAATCATGTGGGAATCGAGTGTGATGCAGGATTTGAGTGATCATCAAGAGAGATGCAGGATTTTATGGGCATTATGTATGATGTGGATATGAGATGAGCATATGATGGGATGTGAAACATGTGTGTTATAGGATGATAGTCAATGTGGTACCATAGGAATATTAGGGAAGCAGGTCGAGAAGTGAAAAGGTGTTTAATTCCTACGCTGGGGAGTGACATAGAAGGAATTATACTATAAATTGAGCAACTAGGGTAGTCTTGGATATTTAGGAATGAAACGGATACATTCAATGTTGTATCAGTGTTTGGGGAAGCAGAGAGTGGGACTCTAGAGATGGATGAGAGTTTGGATTGGTGTATGGATAAAATATGTAAAAGATGAGATATTATATTATAGGGAGGATATAAAACCTCAAGATTTTTCTAAGGTATGAATCTATATAATATTTTTTGAAACCTTTGTTTCTCATCAAATTTTAATTAAGTGATCTGGAGAGTGTTTTAGGTGAATCAATCTGGTTTATAACTAAAATTGTTTCGACTATATCCATTCACACTCTGACACTGTATGTTATGGAATTATAGTACTGGTTAAATGGAAGATCCAATTCCCCTAAAGGTCATGGATTGAACCTTTCGATCGTATAGTGGACCATGCTAAGTGTAGAAAATAAATAAATTATTTCCAAAATGAAATAAGGATTTTGGGGGAGGTCCTTTAGATGGTATGCAACAATATACTCCCTATTCTTCCTTCTTGGGTTACAAGTGTGGGATCACACTCATTACATAATAGATCTTGGGAGGTAGAATGGGGTTTGTTAACACTTTGTATCCATTTTTCTTCGATTTCTCTCACTCAATTGAGTTTTTTTTCAATTATGTCCATTATTCCCTATTTTCAAGGTTTTTATCTTTTTTTATTCCAATTATTTGATATTGAATAAAATTATGGTGTTTGATGAGTAGGAATTTATGACCATAAGGTATGAGGTTCTTAGATATTTCCTAAATTTATACGAGTGTCATGTGATGTGTAAAAAATGGGCATGAGTGGGGTGGTCTAGGTGAGACTGTTAATATAATACATTTAGTATTTATAGTTTCTAGGAGATATCGGTTGGTATTCTCATGTGTGAAAGAGTATGGTTTAGCCTAGAATGGTATGGTTGGTGAAATTTTCAACTCTATGGTTAGTTGTAAATGATGACACCAGATATGGAATTAATGTATCATGATGTGATGGATAAGATAGTTCTTTGGGAACATGTTGGATATGTCCCATGTGACTATGGGTGGTGTTGATCACCAGAAGTGAATAAATATGCTTATTTGGGATGAGGTGAATATATTTGACCATTTATCATGAATGGGTGATGTGGTTTGTAGGTATTACTAAGGTTTTCTAGAAGTGTATCCCATGATTATTATTTTCCATTTACCATGGTAGGTAGATGGTGCTATCGTGGTTGTGTGAACATAGGTAGGACCCAATGAGGTGTTGTTGACCACTTTCTATGGGTAGAGGCCTCCATATATGAAGTGGGATAAGGGGTGGTGTTAACCATCAGTATGGAGAATGTGATAATTGTAAAAGACCATAGATGATGGATCATAAGGCGATTAGATGGGAGTGGAGGCTTTCCAATTATGTTGGTTTCATTGGTTTAAAATTATAGAAGTACATGAATCATTGTGCCTTGGGTTCATTGGGATATTGATTTGGTGGCTAGTTGAAGAAATTAAAGGTATATGAGACTTAGAATATATCCTTTGGGAATTCCATTTGAGGCATAGGATTTACTTTAAAGGATTTTATAGTAATGTTGGTATGTGGTTCTATGTAGTGTATGTGGCTGTGTGGGCATGTGATGCAATGTCATATGGAAATTGTTTGATGGATAATGGATTTTCTGGCATGACATACCATGGATGTATCATTAAACTTATATATTTTTTCAGGTGGTTAAGGGCTATCTTATGGTTGTTGAGCATAAGTGGAGTGGTTTATGCGATATGATTTGATTGTCATTTTTTATATTTTTTTCATGCACCATTATACATATGAAAATAGGTTAGGGAAACTATTAGTGGTGGCCTACAGATTCCACACTCACACACTTCATGGGCCCTTTGAGGTGAGTGCAGACTCTATAGTTTTGAGTGTAATAAAGGTATCAAGATCTAGGTCTAGATCTTAGTGATAGGGGGCGCGTATAGGGTGTATAGGCTTGATGGAATGACTCTTCGTAGATAGTTCAAGTGGTTATTTAGTGTTAGGATGCTGACCTTTTGGGTTGTTTTGATCATGTATATATATGATTGGCAGATGGGAAATCCCGGTTACTTATGTATGACCAGAATTACTTGTAGATATTATCTAGTATATATCATGAGTACTTCTTGGATATTATTTCCATTGTCTAAATTTCTTCTATTGTGTTTGATTTATAGCTTCTGGTGTATTGATATTATTATCAACAAAGGGTGTAGTATCTCCATAATAACCCAATAGAACATCACTACTAGTTGTAAAACTTTAGTATATGTGGAGGTGCGCCAAAGGTCAGATGGAAAATTTCAGTCTAGTTATTGTTCTAAGTGAACTGAGGTGGTGATACATTACATATGGTGTGTGTGTGTGTATTTTACTGATGAGTGATAAATTATATTGTAAGGTTATGTGAGTTTTATGTATTCATTGCTTCATGTCATATCATGATTTCATAGGAAAGGGTCATTATTAGTGTGTGTGTGTGTGTGTGTGTGGTTGATTAGATCATAATAGATCCTGTATAACATGATTAAATTAATTTATTGTTAGATATCATATATTTTTATGATTATAAATTGATAATTATTAAAAAAATTGTTAATATAAAGGCCATTAGAGTGACATATAAGAACATATGAATGGTAATTAATTTTGGAATAAAGTTTTGTCTTCATTAAAATTTTAATAATATCATATAAGCTGTTAATGTATAGAGATGTCTAGTTTATATTTGATTTTCATTTAGAACATATGATGTTCCATGGGTATTTTTTAAATATATTACTTAGATATATATGATATTTAAATAATATGACATTTAAATAATTTATAAACTCACTCTTTTATGTTTGTATAAAATAATTCTCAATTTATTTTTCTTTATTCCATGAGAGTTCAAAATAAAATAATTAAAAAGTGAGAAATATTTTTAACTCTTTTTTATGTTAGTAGATTACACATGAAATTTTAAAACCCATGGAGCTAGAATGGTTGATCCCCTTTCTAAACTATAATCATGAACCTTCACTATATTATATCATTTTCTTCAACAAGAGATATAACATCACATGTGTATAATGTTTTTGAATTCCCAATACAATAATTTAATATTGTAAAAATGTTTTAACTCCTTTTATTTTATTAAATTACACATTAAATTTAAAAGAACCAGAAGGTGGAATAATTGATCACATTTATCAATTATAATCATGTACCTTCACTATATTATATCATTTGTTTCAACAAGAGATGAAAAATTACTCGTGCTCAATATTTTTGAATGGTTTTTATTCTCTCTGTCTTCATAGATTTTAGAGATAACTAATGATTTGTGATGTTTATAAGGGCCTTGTTATTCATAGAGTGTAAAAAATTATTAATTCATATAATGTATTGGTAAAAAATTTGGTAGGGTCATTTGACTAAATCCCTTCATTGATTAATAAGTAATAAAACATTTCAATAAATTATCATTTTATATATGTTTACAAAAAAAATATTTAAACATGATTTACTCTTAGATGATCATAGAGTGTGTGTTTGTGTTTATTTTTTTATATAAATTTTTTTATTCTGGTTAACAATAAACCTCAATTGATTGAACTTCTAGTTGGAACTTAGAGTGACAACATATTCAACTCTCTTGGATATAGGGTTTTCCAAAAGGTGGTGGCTCAAATGTGGGAATACATTTTCAACCTTTGGTAGATTCTCCCCCTTTACCTCTTTATGATTTTTCACCTCTTTGGCCTCAGATTTTCCTTTGAAGGTGACTCTTTTTAATTTTTCATTTTTACTTTGTTGTACATATTTTCTCTATATTCATCATCTTTCTTTTTCATTAGAGGATTCCAATTTTTCCTCAGATGTAGTTCCATGTTCACATAGGTTATTAAATGGTAGATCCATTACTCACCATTTTCTTGCTCACAGTTTCATTATTTTATTTCTCCATTCTATTATTATGATAGCTTCTTGGTGAGGTAATTGTGCATGATCTCTTTAGTTGAGGAGGAACAGTGATAGAATGGTGGTGACTTCCCTTAAAGTGATTTGTGTTTGAATTTGTTTTTAACAGTCCATGGAATGCTTGAGCATAGTCTCTTGAGGTTTGTGGTTCAGTAGATGGTTACGGAAAACACTCAAATGGTATGATCATGTGGTGAGCCTTTTTTGTAATCGGTTTTAAAAAAAGGATAGGGTTTCAATTATTTTAAAAAATTGATTTTCAAAATCATGAACACTATTCACGCTTCTCCATTTCACTAAGAAGCGTGAATGGGGTTTACGCTTCCTATCCATAGCCGAAACTCATTTATGCCACATTATATGTGTGTGTGTGTGTGTGTGTTATTAATAATTTATTTATGTAATTAATAATATAATATTTATTATTAATATTAATTTATCTGAATATTATTTATAAATATTTTCTAATATTTTTGTCCATATAAAATATTACCAATTTGCTAATATTTTTGTCGATATAAAATATTACCAATTTGTTAATAAGTAATATATTTAATAATATTCAATTGTATTATTTATTATAAAAAAATATTATATTATTATGTTATTAATTAATTAATATTATAAAAACTAATATTCATAAAATTTTAATTACACATATTTGTTAAATTATTTATTAATATAATTATTTATAATATATTGATGTGTAAAATATTTATTAATTGTCAATTGTATTATTTTTTATTAATTATTAATATATTATTATGTTATTAATATAATTAATAGCATTATAGCTAATAGTTATTGTATAATAATGTAAATAAAAAAATATTTAGAAAAATATTTACTAGTTAATAAATAAATTATTATTATAAGATTTTAATTTTAAAACTTTGTTGAATTTTTTATTGAAATAATTTTTAATAATTTTATAATACGTAAAATATTTATTAATTATCAATATTATTATTTATTATTAATTAATAATATATTAATATGGTATTAATATAATTAATAGCATTATAGGTAATATTTATTGTATAATAATGCAAATAAAATTATTTGTATTTAGAAAAATATTTACTAGTTAATTATTTTCTTATTCTTAATATATTATGTTGTATTATTAGTTAATTAATTATACAAGAAATAAGATAATATTTATTATTAATACTAATAATATTTATAGTATTGAAAATAATAATAATATTAATAATTAATAATTAATTTAAGATGATTATTTATTATATTAATACTTAGTATTTTTATCCATGTTATGTATAATAAATAATCATCTTAAATTAATTATTAAATATTAATAATATATATTGAGTTGAAAATAATAATATTATTAATATTTAATAAAAATTTTAAGAATATTATTTATTATACATAATATCAATAATAATACTAAGAAGTATTTATATAAATAACAAATAGTAATTATTATTATTACCAATGTAGTTATAATATTAATGTTTCTTATTCATTCAAAAATATTTTTATGAATTTCCAATTATATAAATTTATTGATTTATAAAAAATTATGTAATATATTAGAATGTTTTTAAATAATGTATAAGTAATGATTTTAAAAACATATAACATGTATCAATTCGGTTTATGTTTATGGCTTGGATGCTCCTCTATGCCACATCCAGGTGCATGTATATAATGCATCCACACCATGTCTATATATGTCTATTTTCTTACATACATTGCTCCTATGAATCATCCTAGGCACTTACCTCCACATCATCCTATGTGACAGGAAGTGGATCTACTATCTCACCACTTATACCATGTCCAACCTATAACTATAGTGGTTACTGGATGGAACTCTCATCAATATATGAACAAGATGGGTGTTGTATTGTGGATATATGTGGATCAGATCCTAATAAAGAATGCAGAATAGATCGGTCTGTATCTATCACGACTAAAAAAATTGGCATGCTAACACACATTGTTTGTGCATGTTCTAATAGCTTTGACTATGGCTCATATATAATAGGAGCTAGAGGATCATTTAGCTTATCATGATGAACGCCCTCCTATTGTACCACATCTACATCCATAATAGGTTCATCACCCCTGGAACATCTATATCAGTCTCAATAGCCTCATCGTCACCTATGTATTCAAAGAAAACCCCATGATAAATCTCATCCATGGGAGGAAGCAACTCTATCACAACTCTATAAAAATATGCCATATCAGATGTGCCTCCCTCTACCAGATCATAGATGTGAATTATATGGGTGATACGAGCATATTTAGAAAATAAATTATGCAGTTAAGTAATATTAATTGAAAAATTATTCAATAATGGAAGGAAGAATTATTCCCATGTCATAGATGCCTCATGTGTGTTTTGTAAGAAATATCACTAGGGATATTCAGTATTAGGACACATAATCCAACTGATCAAATAAATACATATGTACTCTGCCCGCCCCTCGTAATAAAGACTCATGTTGTCTATCCCACATCTCAATATATCTTGTATGATATCTTCTCTAGTCAAAGTCTCACTTCCCTGGAATCTCCAGGGAATTAAGAGAAGGTAAATGACAGGTCGATGTAGAAATGGGCTGATTTGAGTTGAACTACCTCATAAATTTATTATTCTGATGACACTCAACAATATGAAAATGAATCATAGGAACAAGGCATGAATTGGTAGTGGGAATCACCATACGGTATGGTGGGAGACTCTGTATGACACCCACAATATATGGAATCCATGAAAACTAAAAAAAATCAATTAATAAAAGATGACATGTACTGTATATAATAATGATTTAACTATATAATTAATATCCACTTACATCATCTAGTGTAAGACTGTCCAGCATAATTTTGTAAGCATGGACATCGTATCTGTCTATATATCAATATCGATGTGCTTGACTCCACCTGTAGATAACATTTTTATACTTATATTTCATAATAAAAATTCATACATTTTATTTTAACATTATAAGGAAGGAATAACATACCATCATCCATGAAAAGACTATTTTAAAATATCAGCAGTCAATAGCACATGTGCATGTGCATCTAAGTGAGAAATGTGCTCTTATATCCACATATGTATACGAATAAAACATCTTGTGATCTCCATCTTATCATTGAGACATGCACTACATAGCACTCTATATGTATATACGAGACAAGAAGACCCCCATATATACCACCCTATCTGGTCCAAGTCTTCCAATAAAGTTACATACATCAAGTTTACTAATGTAGTCAAATGATCAATGAATATCATTCCACCAATCTACCTCAAAATGTATGCATGTGAAAATCACAGCACAGTGATCTCATTGGTATATTTAGATATATGAGAAGAAAATTTCTTGTCTATCCATTTCATGCATGATCTACAATTAAAGATAGACCTTCCAATATCGTGTACCTCAATTTCCATTAATCTGTGAACTAGCTCAAACCAATCTACACCCTCATGGCCCATCACAGTCGCATCGTCGATGGGGAGGCCTGACATAATGGACACATCCTTGATTGTAATTGTCATATCCCCCTCTATAAAATAGAATGTATACATCTCTGTCCTCCAACTATCTATGAGTACAGCGATGACATGATGATCAATAAATGTGAAGTTGCACAACGCTACGCTGTAGAACCCAGCACCGAGAAGATGAGGGATGATGGCGAGATGTGGTGTAACATGATGGAAATTATAATATCTTCGTTCACTCAAAGAAGGCACTAGTCATCCCTATAAAACTAGTCATAAAATAAATATATCCTAGAATATGAGCAATGGAGGACCCACCATCTGTACTTTTTGATATCATATTTACTTTTTTATAGTTAATTGAACAAAATTTGTAAACTATTTTTTAAAAAACTACGAAAATAAAAATGAGGTAAAAAATTAGCATGTATAATTCAGAGTTATGATGCAAAATGATGTAAAAAATAGATGTGACTAATGTTTTTGGCTTGGTCTATCACTTTATTGTGTTAATGATCTCCATGCATATTAAATTTATTTCTAAATATTTTTATGTATATTATCCATGATGAAAATTTTGCATAGAACATGTGGTTTCATGATATATTCAATAGACCATGTGATTTGAATGATATATTTTAAGACAATTCATTTAGAGGATGAACCTATTTTTATTCAATTCCATTGTTTGTTTTTTTTAATAGTTGAAGTGTCACAAAATTATTTATGATTGAATCCATAAATGAAACAAACCATAGATGAAATAGGTCATAAATAAAGAAAATAATAAATAAAAGGATATATAAATAACCCTCTACATATGAAAAAAAAATGTACACATTCATGATAAAATAAATAGAATCAGTAATTGATGATGGGAAGTGTTGTTTTGTCCTGCCACTTGGGGACATCTCATATGAGTATGCCCTTCAGCATGAAAAATGTTGCATCATAGTCCCCCTCCCCATTGTCGAGGCTAATCCATCTCATTTCTAATATTAGTGGACTTCCATAATCCCCTTAGGTGTAACCTCATAATATCAAGCCAATAATTTAAATAATCAATAAAATTTAAAAAATCATAAATGAAAAATCCGAAATAAAAAACCTGGAAATATTAGGGATGATAGTCGGCTGATTAGTGAGCAAGGTAATAGAGTAAAATTCGCCAAAAGGCATATAATGTGCACTATAACAGTTAACCAGAGTGGTCACATGATACATCATGTCAACATAGGGCTCCCACGATATGTTAAATGATGCACAAGCTGTAAAAACAAATGAAAAAGGATATCTCAATGCCAGGAAGTTACCGCAATCACAGTACCTATTTTCTAATATGACCAATGGCACTCAACCACTATTTCCTATAACCTGATCATGGAACTATCTTACCTGAAATGGGTTATGTATATAGTAAAAGGCTAGAACACACAATTCTAATGCATCATTCAGTATCTAATCAATGATACATGGGAAATACTAACCAAAATGCAATCCATTTTACATCCTCTTATAGGCCTTTTGGGACTGTTCAACAAAGTAATTCACACAACCATAAAATTTCTCCTATACTAACCCTATGATCAGTAGTTTTTGAACACCCTTGAAGACCCCATTTATTCACTCCATTATATTATTGGTTATATGGACATATCTCCTGCCACCATCATATACTTATGACCATTTTTCCTCTGAAATATGCATGATGTAATCATACACATCTTGATTATCCCTTAGAATTTCTTTAATTTGTTGACCGAACCTTTATTATTGGGGATCATATACTGAAACCATAATAGAATAATGTGTTTAAAATGATATTAAATTTTATTTTTCAAAAAATAAGTTCTGAAAAACAGACCCAACTTGATGATCTCCATCTTTATTACTTCATCTTTAAAATTATTATTCACATTTCTAGAAATATATCTAATGAAATATTTATGATAATCATTTTTTTCTCTCTATGAAACCCCATCACTATTAAAGGCCTCTATAATTTCTTGATGGGTATTATGTATGAGACACACTCCCTAGTTTTGTGTGACATCAATGCATATACATGCCAAAAACCCACTCTGGCATTCAAAATCCTCCTATTTAAAAATAGAGAATGAAATTGGTAGAGGAGCACAATTACTATCCTATGTGGAAACAATAAGTATAAAACCTATATATTTTCCATAAATAAAAGTTCCTTATACTTAAATGAATTGCTTACAATAAAAGAAAGTAGTGATACATGGCCTGATTTCCCAAAACATATTATGAAATTTAAATGGCCTATATAATTTCCCTCATTCATAATTTACATTCTAACCTGTATTTTCTGTATTAAATTAGATATTTTTCCTTCTTATACTCATCAAATACAAATGAAAAATGTCACTCTATGTGGGATTTTTTTATCACATTTTTCAGGGAAACTTTACTTTAAAACTCTTACTCGACATAGATGGTGTTATCAATTGATGTAGATCTATTACCTATAATTCTAGGGAATTCAATAGCTGGTCTAATGACATCCCAATAAAAATTATGTTCATAAAACATTCCTTTGACTAAAGAAGTCAATAGTGTAGGATGATTACTACTATTTGTAGGATTCATGTCTATTAGAGGAACCTTAGAAGGTTCATTCATCACATCACTCTCACCCACATCATCTCCAAATGCCTCACCAGATTCTTCCTCATCAGATAAACTATCATTCAGTAAATCAAGATTACACACTGGTATTTCCCCAACATTTCCTTCCAAATTTTTCTCATATTCTTTAAAAAACATTTCTATCATTGGAGACTGTTGGTGCCAAAATTCATGCCACTTGAAGTACAAAAAAATTTGAAATCTTTTAAAAGTAAATATAGACACAAAATGGCCTTAAAATCCATCAAAACTATCCCAAAGGTCTTAGTTTTTGAAGACCTATATAGGGTCATCCCACCTCTGCAATTGCGAGTATCCATGACAGACCCTCTGTGAGTCTGATGAATCTCGACACCTTCACGGCATCACATTCTATTTGCTTCCCACTCCATGATGTCCACCTCAATGATCCCTTGTGAAACTTAAAAGATGCTCGGTGAGTCTAACGGAGCCCTACCTCTCCACGACTTCACTTTTTCTTCATGACCAACTATGTGATCATCACTCTGATGGGCCCTCTGTGAGTATGACCGTGTTTGAAACCACCCCTTTGGTTTTGTGGTGTCACCTCCTCTTTGTGGTGCCTGGATCTTCTCCGTAGTGAGATCTACGACCCCCGCTGACCATTATTCCCTATAAATAGAAGGCTCACCCCCTTCAAACTACTATCACTCTGCCCTTTCTCCTTCCAAGATCCCATTTCACAAATACCTTCACGAAGTCCATAAATGGAATTCTAAGGGTACTTAGCCTCTATGAGTCGTGCATCCTTGTATTCTTCATTTCCCTCGCCTATGGTGGGTATTCCCTTTGTAAAGGAGGGATCCCCTGTTGGGTTCTCGAGGCTTCATGAAGCATTAAAGCTTCATGAAGTACTCTTTAAATAAAGATTCATTTAATAAGGTGAAGATCTTATCTATTGAAAACTTCCATTCTCAAAGCATCAATGCTTCGTGAAGACCCTTTACTTTGAGAATACCATTCTCTTCGTGAAGCACCAGAGTTTCACAATGGACATACTCTTTAGGAAGCATGATAGCTTCATGAATCCCCTTCTTTCAAAATCTCCTGCTTTGCAAACCCCACTCTTGTGTGGCCCTCCAGTATTTTATGAAGTGATTTAAAGGTCCCCCCGAGCGGTGATTCATGTTAAATTTCCCTACCTTGTGCTTCTTCTCATAGGCATTCTAACGGCTATTACTTATTCACATAGCCACTATAACATACACCCATCAATAGATCACTCCACAACCCCCAATATTAGGAATTTCTTGTTCCTTCCTTTACCAAAGTGTGGGTTGGTACAAGTTATGTAAGTCCTAAGGGTGAGGAGCGAGTCCCTGTTGTCTGAGTTCTAGGATGTTAAACTATCAATCCACCCCACATCCTCAACACAAGACGTTAAAATATGATTGGCTCATATGTGACAGGTCTGAGAGGATCGAATAGGGGATAGACACTGATTTCCTCCCACTCTCTCTTTCCCCTGGGATTTATCGCCTTGTGCACCATAGGCAGCTTTTTCATAAGCCCTGACACACCTTGGCAGGGTGGCCCTTGTAAGATCGTCATATCCTCCTCATACATCTGTAAAACCTCTTGGATCTTCTTAATATTCCTCTCCCAGGGCCACTAGCCACGTGTAAGCATTGCTCGACTCCTCACTAACGCACCTTTCATGACCCAATCATCAAGTATATTATAGCATCTTGTTTCTCACACTAAGGATAACTCACATGGTCTTAGAGTAAGCATCGACTATGGCATACTCTTGGGGCCAACTTAGAGTGTAAGAACAACTCCCCTCTCTACCAAACTACATGTACTTTGGTTCCCTAATACTGGGGTATATAAGAAGCCTCCCTGGGGTTCAAATCCATCACCCATATATCCTGACCACTTTATATCAATTCAACCTCATCCCAAATGATGTTAAACTGTATTCCCCTTTCATACCACATGACGTTAAACTGTATGTTTTCGAACTACTTGGGTTTTTATTTCTGTCTCCTAGACGGGGTATGTAGGAAGCCTCCCTAAGGAACAACCCCAAACACTGGTAAACTTCAGTGTCCCCTTTTTTGGGACCCACATCCTTTGTCCTCCCCTTAGTGGTGTCATACCAGTTCCTAGGCTATCTCAGTGCATATTCCTACACTCAATCCATACTCCTCCAACAAAGATATTCCTTATTGTAATGGGCTCCTAACCACGTGTAATCCCCAGCATGTCTTCAAGTTTCTGTCCTTTGTGTACACCTCATTTTATGCCCCATTCTTGAACTACATGGACTTTGATATTTTTTCTTTTTGAGAAAGGTATGTAGGAATCCTCCCCGAGGTGCAATCCCATCACCCACTCCTCATCCTGGTCTCTACCTAGAGACTTTATGTCTTGGGAATATCATGTCTTAACCCGTTGGTTTCATTTTCTTTGGGTCCCCATCCACACTTCCATTATCACGAGCCACCTCCTCAGGTGACTCATAACCCATTCTAGAACTATGTGGAATTTGATTCCCTGACACTGGGATATGTAGAAAACCTCCCTAAGGTTCAATCCCAATATTTTCACCTTCACACCGGCTCTTGGTTGAATCCCCTTTCATTCACCCTTCGACACTTCATCCATGTCCATCCGGATTTTACCTGGGCCACCACATCTCGGTGAAATCATGTCATCCATACGGGCATCTAACCATGTGTAAGCCTCATTAATTTCATTACTCTTTTCACCACCTGGGCCTCTCCCCATGTGCAAGCCTCAACATGCTTATGGATTTTTTTCCATTATGTACACCCCGATCCCATGAATCACCCTCTCTAACTACGTGGGTTTTGATCCCTGTCTCCAAAATAGAGTACGTAGGAATCCTCCATAAGGTTCAATCCTAGCCCATAGTAAACCATGGTGTCCCCTATGCGGGGACCCACCATCCTGTAATTCTCTCTTTGTGATGTCCAGATCAACCTTTATAGTGTGAAACCTTCCCCTTTGTGGGACACACCATCATGGGTCCTTCCTTATTGGGCGTTCTGATTCACCCATCCAGTAAACTTTCCAGGTGATCCTTCCTAGGGATGTACCCATCTGATCCACTTTCATAAGTGTTCTAATTAGTTTTATCTGTCTCCGCTAGACTTTAAACTCATGGCATACCACTTATAAAACATGGAAATCCAAGGAAAACCTCATAGACATGCCTCTAGAATAAAATTCCAAGCATTTTATGTGGGATGGCTCAGGCTTCTGCGCCCTTGAGAAGCCCCCTTATAATTGAACATCTAGGTGTACCAGTGTTTCAGTGTCCAGACACACCAGTGATGCCCAACATGACTACTCTCCTCACCAAAGGTCTCTACCCTATCAAGACCCCTTGGAATGTCCTGAAATAAGTAGTGTAATTAACTGACATCCACAAAGATATCTCATCGGGAAGAGTTTCACGAACAACGTCTTAATCTTTAAGGGAGACCCGATCTAGGAAATGGATTCTGATGAGGAATCCATGGAATGAGAGACTGACATCCCATAATCCCATTTCAATCAAGTAGAAAACGTCCCTAAAGATGTGAAAGATGTCGCCCGCCTTTAGAAAGTGGGAATTTAGGGAAATAATGCGACATGTCCGGAAGAAGCATCCCACACATGTGGCACGATGAGGCATGCCCCGGCAGAAAATCATTGGAAATAGAAATGGTGAACCCAAAGTGAAATTATTCTCTTTAATATGGGGATTATTATCATTCAGGGCATCAATAGATGAGCGTGTCACCAGATCCAATTATTTGACACCAGGTCTCACTAAGAAAATAGTGGGCCTTGTGTGAGACTCACCAGGATCTGGCACGGTTAATCATTGGGCATCCCGATCAGAAACTTTGTCAGTGTGGATCTTTCTATCCATCCATGGAAGACTGAACGACACTGGGGCATTGGGAATTTCTTTACTACTATCTAAACTGATGGTTAAATCTTCCTACTTTACAAAAACCAAGCTACAGATATAGGAAACCAATCACCTCCCATCTGCGGATGTAGGGGCAAGGTTAGGGGAAATACCAATGCGGAAATCCCACATAGCTCAACCTATAATATGACATCATCCACTAAAACAACTACCAGGTGCCCATTCCCCATCTCACCTTCTGAAATTGTCCAAAGGAGGATAATGGACATTCTTTTACATCGATATGAACAGAAGGGAGTCATCCCGATGGGGGATATGGATCTTTAAGATATGGATGCCTCAGTGCCCCACCAAAACTTCCATCCCCAAGGGAAATACAGGGAGCCACTACTCCCCACTTTGATTTTCAATCATTTCAGGATCCTCTCCCCGTAACGATATTTTCACTCACTCGCTTGCGATGACAAATTCAGGGGTGTCCAAGTCCTCCCTTCTACAACTTTGGCCAAGGAGTTTCTAAAAAGGGCTCCCACTATGCCACAAAAACACCACCAGCCAGTCATGTAGACTGAGGAGCAGTTGATCCATACCTATGCACAGTCATCCCTAGCTTGGCTTTCCCAATGACAACATCAGGAACAAGCTCTAGAGGATTCCCTCCATGGGACATCATCTTCTATGGATTCAGTGGCCCGAATCACCATCGACGTGTGATATTTCCTCCTTGTTACTAAAAAATAGAGGTATCGCTAATCCCAATAAAGATTGAGTCCTCAGCCACCCCACAGGCAGGATGGGTTGACTCTCCCAGTCACTAGCGCAAGAAGCAATTGTCGCAGGTTGACCCACAATTATGAGATTTAATATAGAGTTCCTCCCCATGCCCATAATCCCAAACATTGAGGTTTTTCCCATATTCCAGGTCATCAATGAAAAGGTCCTCCTTGAATCATTACTAGTCAAAGAGGGGGCCCTCCGTGCAGTGACATTAATTAGAGATAAGGTCCTCCTCACCCTGTCACCCATCAACTGGAGGTCCTCCCCATGTTTTCTCCAACTCCAGCATAGGTCGTCCCCATGTTCCATTCGACATTTACAAGGGTGCTCCCCACACCCCATTTCATCCAAGTGGAAGTCCTCCTCACTCCAACATCAACCCGCATAGAGGTACTTCCCATGTCAAAAATCTACTATGCCCTGAAGAACCGTCATGGGGAAGGAGGGTGGGTCATCACCACCAAAGGAAGAATATTGAGAAGTGTCATATCATGAAAAAACCCATTAGATTTTTATACTTTGAGGATGAGTGTGACTTGATGATGGATCCCTCACCCAGATCCTCTACATTGGGGTTTTGGGTAGTAACTCAGCATATCAGCATTGTCCACCCAGAAAGATAGACGCATTATATCCCTGAATCCCTCTATAAATACATATAGGAGGAGGAAGATTTCGCTCCTTTATAAGGTCTTTTTGTATAATCCTCTTTGTCATCATCATGATAATTCTCTACTTCAGAAAGAGATCATGGAGAATTATTCTCAGGACCTGGGAATGATAAGAACCATCTTGATCCACCACCAATGACAGCCACTCCTGTATAGGAAGCAGTGGTCAGTACCCCATCATATAGGGATGTGGTGATATAGCTAGTGCATTCCTTAGGAGACAACCCATGATGTAGCGGTTTTTAACCTCTTGTTCCATACTCTCCACTAACCATTCTAACACTGCAAATGTCTACATCAATGTCATTACTAGTCCCTCAACCACCCCCAGTCAACGAATGGGGAAACCAATGGTCGGATCCCAAGTCTGAGCTGAGAAGTTTGTGGGGCATTCTCACAGCGGACCATCTCCCTGAGATGTTCTGGCCAATTGAAACTACAAGATTTAATATTCTAGAGTCCCTCACCCTGGAAGAGGTAGTTTTCTTCTACCAAAAATTAGGGATGACACATTTCTATCTCTGTCATCAATAGTTAGCTTACCCCAAGAGTTATGAACACTTTGACAAAATTGGCCAGAAGTTTCGCCTGGTTGAGTTGGTCATACTCCCTATTCCTCTGCACCGTTCATCACCAAGTTATCATCGGACTCTCCAGCAATGATGCATCCATATATTTATTGTACTATGTAGATTTATTAATGAGGCTTTCCAATAGGTCTAGATCTGTGGCTGGGGGAAATATATTTCCCTGTATTTCAGTCCAATCTTGCGCCAACCTATTTCACTGGTGATGTCGAGGATATTCATTTGAGAATCATCGTAGTAAATATGTTTGTTCCTAAGATATACCCAGAAGAGAGCATCGGCATAGGTTATAAATAATGTTAATAGCCCACTGGGGTAGCACAACACCCAGAAGACTCTACAGGTGTCCACACTCACTAAAAAAGGCTGACACTTGACCTTCGAGAACCCAATGAGTCATTACCTTTGGGTTCATATATTAATAAGGGAAAATCACAATCCAGGACAGTCAAGCCCTTTGACCTTTCTGATTCAGTGAAGAAGATGAAATAGGATCTCGAAAATACTGCACTGTTCCAAAATCTAATGGAACAGAGAAGGATCTTCGATGAGCTCCACATTGAGCAAGCCACGGAATGGAGACCTAATTATGGTGATCCTAGTTATGATCGCAACCGTCCTCCACCAGGGCGGTAGGGGAAGGTACAACTCACCCTGGTGAATTTCCCTTAGGTGATGTCGATAACCCTTCCTATCTAGATAGGGTAGAGGCTGGTGTTTAGGGAAAAAGACCCCGGTATGCATCATTGAATCCACCTAAACTAGGCGACAACCTTACTTAGGACCCAGCTCCGGACCCACTGGCCACTCCAAAGGTTCCTCCAATGGCCCCTTGGGTCATTCCACTAGCCGCTCCATGATCTACTCAACCAGCTTACCATGTTGAGGAACCTACCAACACTCTGGTAGTTAGAAATCCTCATCAAGATAACAATCCTCATCAAGATGATCTAATGGTTGCTTGCATATCTCACCTCTAGGCTCTTCAAACCCAATAGTTGATGATCCCACCTAATGGTAATCCATATCCGGCATGAGTGGATGATATTCCAACACCCTCGGGCTTCAGGAATCCTACCTTCTCCCCTTGTAATGGAAAAATCGATCCACTGTATCATCTGGCCCATTTTATTTCAAGGTGTGGACCCATTCTGGGAACTCCAGAGTACAAGGGAGCCGCTAAGCTCCAGTGTTTCGTACAGACACTGGAAGGGCCCATATTTTTTTGGTACAGCTAGTTTCCCATTGGGTCCACAGCTGGTTGGGAGGATCTCCATAGGAAGTTTGTGTATCAGTTCTGTTCCACCACCCGCAAGACTAGTATTTCTGACCACTTCAAATGCAAGAAAAGACCAAATTAGTGAGTCGCAAACTTTGTCACTAGGTGTAAGGGCCTCACATATTCACTTGATATGCTGCTGACTCAGGAATATCTATTAAAAATGTGTGTAGGGAACGGGAAGACTGAATTGGTTTCTTCTCTCATCACTCAGAACTTCCGAGGTGGATTCCAGTATTTTTCTGACAAGGCTCAACACCTAGAGGAAACCATGTAGTAATCCAATAGGTCATGCCTATTGCCTCCTAAAGCTCCTGCAAGAAGATATTCCATGGTTGAGACAGTTTTTGTTTCATAGATAGAGGCCCCTAGATAGCTGGAATTTTTACCAGTAGATCCACTTCAACAGCCTCATAAAGGGCCACAACCTTAGGCTTAGCCTCTATCTCAGAATTTTTCACCTCAAAATCAGCAGGCACTACCACATAGTGCACCACCACTACCTAGGCGAGACAACTAGGTTCCACCTACTTGCAGATCTCTATCCCCTCATCAGGGCTAGGCTCCTAGAGTCCCTTTCCCAGATAGAAGAAACCAGACCTACCCATTCAATGAATCTCAGGTCCTCGGCTATTTTTGGAGTGCCTTGGACTAGGAAATACTTCATTTTCTAGAATGTAGGAGGCCCGAAGAGGCAGATCTCACTGATCTCCCAAATTACTACCCCTATCACTGATTCCTTGGACACAATCACAAGAAGTGTTTTGTGTTTAAATACTAGATCTAGGACCAGGTCGATATCAATATAGTCATATTAGGCCTGAACTTGACATAGATGGCATGTGTTTTCAAAGCCCAATAGTGACAGTGAGGGTGAATGGCAGCATGTCTCCGGTCACGGGTCTCAGACGTATGATGATCGGATAGAATGAAAGGTAGTTTCCATGACCATTTTATGATCGACCACGTAGAGATGACACCAGGCCACAGTCATCCGACAATCATCTGGTATTCATTTTATGAGATTCAACTAGTGAGCAGGAGGATACCCCAAGAAACTGCTGAAATCCGTCGGTCTGACCTGCAGCATCCACCATACCTCCAGCCACAGAGCAACATCATATCGGTAGAAATGTGTACCTGACACAAAAGTATGATGTGCTCAAGAACCTTTCCAGTATTCTTGCCAAACTCTCGATTCTCAAGGCTCTCTTCTTGTTCGAAGATATGTGTGAAACCCTCATAGAGGCTTTGAAGATCCCCCTCCAATTTGAAATATAGGTAGAGGCCATGGAGGCATTCGGTACTGAGGAGGCCAAAATTGTAGAATTTCATTCCATCATCTCATTCTCAAGAGAAGATGAAGGTTCTTCTATAGAGGGTAACATCTACCCACTTTACATCACTAGTCAGTTTAATGGTGTGGAAGTCCACCATTGTCTCATAGACATGGGTTCTAGGATCAATATCATCCGGACCTAGACACTCCACAAGCTAGGGCTGTTTGAAATAGATCCAAATCCCTCTGACTTGAAGTTTCAAGGTTATGATAGAACAGAGAAAACGCATGTTGGAAAAAACTTATTTAAGACCCAATTCAGTGGCCGAATTTATTGCACAGAGTTCATGGTTTTCTCATTGAACACTGACTACATTTCGCTGATGAGTAGACCCTAACTCCTTTTTGCACATAGTAGTCCCCTCCTTGTATCACCAATGTCTGAATTACTCCCTTAATGGTCGAGTGGGTGTTCTCCAATGTGATGTGTCGCCCTTTGCCTATTGTGAATCCCACTACCAAGATTTCGACTACTACAAGATCAAGGGAAAGTAGGTTTAGTCCAATGAGGTTGAGTAAACTACCATTGTGGCTGACCCTTGGGCAGACCTGGATGATGCCTACATTCTCCCAATTCACTGATTGGAGGCCACGACCCTAGACATGGGACACTAATTTGTCTTCTTCGGGACAAGGGGAATGTTTGTTCCCATGTGTAAGGAATGCAAGGAGATCACTTCATACTCCTAAAAAAAATTAGTATCGATTAATCCCATAACCCCTTACCCCTGTAAGGTATTAGGATGTTCACCCCATGGAAATAGAAATACATCATACTTTCTTGTTCCACTAGGCTAGGTTGAACTGGATCAAGCCGACGCACCACTACTTCTTTGATATTATCAAGAGTGTCCCACTGGGTTGAAGTTCGTATAGAATTGGATCGACATCTTTCGTCTCCATGATTTCAGTAGCGCAGAAGTCCCCCAATAAATCTTCCATTACAGATCAGGCTGACACTAGCTTTCCATCAGAATTAGATAACTCATAATAATTTCCCCTATCAATGATCATCTCATTAGGGATAATAAAGAGTATTTGGAGGATGGTCCTCATGTGTTTGAGGAAGGTGTCTCCACCACTGTTGATGAGTTGGTATAGGTGAACCTCAACACTGAGGCAGATCCAAAACCAATACTAGTTAGCATAGCCATGTCTATAAAGGAGCAACAATAGTATGTAGGTTTCCTGAAGCAGCATCGAGGTGTATTCATCTGAATCTATGGTGAGATTCCATGACTGGATTCTCATATCATTATCCATGACCTTGGTCTCCCGATAAACCATCACGGGTTCAAATAGCCTCTTATAAGGATGTACCCTTCTAATGGATCCGTGGTCGAGAAGAAAGTTGATAAGCTCATTAAATCTAACTTCATCAAGGAAGTTAAGTACCCAAAATGGCTAGCCAACAACGTTCCTATACAAAATAAGAATTAACAGATCAGAGACTGCATCAACTTCTGAGATCTCAACCATAATTATCTAAAGGATGATTTTCCCTTTCCTGCAACAAAGCTATTGATCGACGCTACCACTAGATTCCAATCTCTCTCCTTTGTGAGTGGGTATTCCGGATATAATCATATCTGAATGGACCTAAGGAAAAAAAGTCTACCACCTTCAGAACACCATAAGGTACTTTTTGTTATCAGATAATGGCTTTCTGTCTGAAGAATATAGGAGCCACTTACTAGCATTTCATGCACCGCATATTCAATCTGATCCTCAGGACATTGGTGGAATGCTATGTGGATGATTTTGTGGTCAAATCATGCCAATGTCAGAACTATCTCAGAGATCTTGAGAAAGTGTTTGGCTTCCTCCGCTCTCGTTATCTGAAGATGAACCCCTTAAATTTTCCTTCAGAGTTACCTCAGGAAATTTTCTCATCTTTGTCATCAGATATAGAGGCATTGAGATCGATCCAGAGAATATCAAGTCCATCAATCAGAGTCCTCCTCTAAGAAATATTTGGGAGCTCTGAGGCTTTCAAGTCCACTTATCCTACATACGATGATTCATTGAGAATCTGGTTGAAAATTCTAATCCCTTTTCCTGGATCATGAAAAAGGTGATGAATACCAATGGGATGAAGAGTTTTAGGCCACTTTTGAGGAGATCGAGAATTTCTTGCTAAAGCCTCTAGTTTTTATTCCACCCATCTCTGAAAATTTGTTAGTCCTTTATGTGACCGACCTAGAAAGGTCCCTTGGTGCCCTTCTCTCCCAGAAGAACAATGAGGGTACAGTTATACTATCTCGACCACATGATGTTAAACTACATGGAATACCAGAACTATGTATGGCTTGATTCATTCCCTCATAAGATACGTAGCTAACCCCAAGTATCTCACCTCAGGTCCAGCCATGAGTTCCTTAACTCTTCCGACTCATTTCCTTTAATTATGTTCCCAAACCAATGAACCTAATCTATGAGTCCCTAGTTCGTGTAACGCGACTTTAAACTATTGAAAAAGGTCCATAAAATATGACCTTAAACTATGTGTAATGACATAACTATATGATGCTAAACTATTTCATGCATCATCCTCATCTGCATGACGTAAAGCTGTAAGGTATTATAGGTCCTCACTAGAGAGATCCCATCTAGAAATAGGTTTGTTCTTGATTTAAGCTGACACACCCACCCAATATTCTTTCTTCGCGATAGCGTATTTTCAAAAGTGTTGTACTCCATTCGAACATCTAATAACTCCATTTACAAACTTTTCATGCCCTCTATTTTGGATCCTCTTCCTATTCCACGCCCAAAGGCCCCCTGACGGTATGGATGCTTGGTCATATGTCTCGCCTACTATTTTGAGATAAATTTCTAGAATATATCATACAACAATTAGAGTTATAGACCCATATTTCAAATTTGTTCAACAGTTTACCCTCATTTTTTTGCCCTTATTTCTGGCTAATGTCATGTGGATGTTGTTTTATGAACATGGTAAGCAGTTATCCTCCATCATCATGGCATCCTTACTGCATTCTAAATTTTGATTATCGTGATTCATACTTTCCATTCCCATTTTTTTTTTAAATTGATTACAATGCCCCTAGGATTATCCTGCTTGTGTGCTAGAGTATGTTGGGAAAGGACAATTTTTCTATTCTGAGAACTCTATTCTCTAATCATAGCCCCCATATTTCCCCTCGAAAACTCTGAGTGGTTATTCAGACCCCAGGTGTCTATTGATTGGTTAGAACTCTAGTATTCAAGGTCAATAATTATGTGGTCATCCCTTATTTCTCACACCGGTCATGACCCATGTGATCTTAGGGATTGATCACCGGTTGTTTCAAAGATATGATTGAGATGAAGTAATCAAATTAGGTAATGAGAATCATGCATGCAACCCAAAACAAACAAGTGAGCATAAAAGTGTGTTTTCAAGTTCCTGAAAAACATAGCCCCTATAGATTTTCTTCCTCAAGGGAGCACCCTAGTTCTCCTACTTTCTGGCATGTGGCTTCTAGTATTCCTTCCCTCCACCTGAGCAGCCATTGGCCTAAGACTTAGAAAATTTCTTGATCGGGTCACGAAGGCCATTCGTGGAGAAATTTCACAGAGACCATTCAAAAAGATGGTTTTCAAAGAGACATCCCTCCATGGAGTAGCCTTGATCTCGACCTGCGTCACAAAGGAAGTAGTAGATCGTGATGCGCTGGTTTTCTAAAAAATCCTTCACAGATAACTCGACCAAAGAACCCGGTTCGCGTAGTCGCACTCATGGGGAGGATTTCTTTGCGAAGAGAGAGATACGGTGCAGTCTTATAGAGATAAAAGTATGGAAAAAATACCCTTTTTCATTTATTTATAGGCACGGTCATCCTAGGCTTTGCGGTGACATGTGTCCGGGGTTCACGGAGACCATTGCCCGGGCTTCATGGTGACCATCGCCCATGATTTGCGATCCAGCTTTGTGATCCATATTTTTTAAATCCTTGTAGTTTTTCGGTGACATACCCTCAGAATTCGGCCCTATTTTTCTTTAGCTCCCATTCTAAGGGGGGAATTTGTTGTCATCTAAATTCATGCCACTTGAAGTACTATCAAAGTTGCGACCAGTTAAAAGTAAATCTAGACTCAAAATGGACTTAAAATTCATCAAAACTATCCCAAAGGTCCTAGTTCATGAATACCTTTGCAGGATATCCTGCCTTTGTGATCACGAGAATCTGTGATGGACCCTCTATAAATCTGATGAATCTCTATGCCCGCATGGAATCACAATCTATCCATGGCCCGCTCTGTAATTTTCACCTCAGTGATCCCCTGAGTGACTTGACAGACCCTCAGTGAGTCTGACAAAGTCCGACGGAGCCCTGGCTCTCTATGGCGACACTTTTTCTCTATGGACAGCTCCATAAGCATCACTCTGACAAACCCTCTATGAGCTTGAACAAGTCTGATTCCACCCCTTTGGCTTTGTGGCGTCACCTCCTCTTCGCAGAGCCCGGATTTTCTCTGCGGCAAGCTCTACGACCCCCAATGACATTTGTTACCTATAAATAGAAGGATCACCCCCCCCCCATTCAAACCATTTTCACTCCTCCCTTTAGTCTTCTAAGATACTATTTCACAAAGACCTTCATGAAGTCGAAAAATGGATTGCCAAAGGTACATGGACTCTGTGATCCATGTATTCATGTGTTCTTCATGGTCCCCACCTATGGTGGGGATGCCCTTTGCGAAGCCCTATGCCCTTTTTAATGGAGGGATCCCCTTCAGGGTGTTCGAGGATTCATATATCATTATTCCTTTGTGAAGCACTCTCCAAATAAAGAATCATTCATGAAGGTGAATCTCTACTCCATTGAAAACTGCACTTCATAAAGCATCATTGCTTCATGAAGACCCTTTCCTTCATGAAGAGCATCCTCTTCAAGAAGAACCAGAGCTTTACGAAGGCCATCCTCTTCATGAAGCACCAAAGCTTCACAAATCCCTTATTTTCAATGTCTCCAACACTAAAAACCCCTCTCCTTTGTGGCCCTCCAAGATTTTACAAAGTGATTTCAAGGTCCCCTGAGTAGTGATTCTTATTGTGTTTCCTTGCCTTGTGCTTATTCTCATAAGAACGCTAATGGCTATTTCTTCTTCACATAGCCCTGCTAACATGGACCCCTCAATGGATTACTCCACAACCCCCAATATTGGGTGTTGCTTGTGCATTCCATTCCCCAATTGAGGGTTGGTACAAGTTATGTAAGTCCTAAGGGTGAGGAGTGAGTCCTCATCATCTGATATGCAGGACGTTAACTACCAAGCCACCCCGTGTCCTCGACACATGACATTAAACTACGAATTATACATACTTGAAAGGTCTTAGAATATCATGGAGGGGATAGGCAGTGGTTCCCGTCCGCTCTCTCTTTCCCTCTGGGCTTTGTCACTATGTGCGCCTCGGGTAGCCTTTGCATAAGCCCCAACACACATTGGTAGGATTCCCCTTGTATGATGGTTATATCCTCCTCGTACATCTAGACACCCTCTAGGAGCATCCCAATATCCCTCTCCCTAGGCCGCTAGCCACACATAAGCCCTACTCTAATCCTCACTGACGCACCTTTCATGTCTCGATCATTGATTCTATTTTTGGACTCTTTTTTCTCACACTGATCATGACTTGCGTGGGCTTAGTGTAAGAATCAACCATAGCATCCTCTTTGGGTAACCATAGCATGTAATCCCCCACTCCACTCTCTATCGAACTATGTGGACTTTGATTCCCTATCAAGGGGGTACGTAGGAATCCTCCCTGAGGTTCAATCCCATCACCCATCAGTCCTGACCACTTCACTTCGGTTCACCCTCATCCCGCATGACGTTAAATTGTATTCCCCTTTCGTCCCACATGATGTTAAATTGTATTCTTTCAAACTATGTGGGTTTGATACCTATCTTTGAGATGAGGTATATAGGAAGCCTCATTAAGTATCAACCCCAAACACTGGTAAACTTCATTGTTCCCTTTATTGGGACCCAAATCCTTAGTCCGCCCCTTAGTGGTTTCAAACCAGTTCCTAGGTCGTCTCAGTGCGTACGTCCCACACTCAATCCATACTCCTCGAACCAAGAGTGTTCTTCTAACGATGGGATGCTAACCATGTGTAAGCCACAATATCTCTTTGGATTGTTGTCCTTTGTGTACACCCCAATTTTATGCCCCATTCCTGAACTACATTGACTCTTATATTTTTCCTTTTTGATAAAGGTAGGTACGAAGCCTCCCCAAGGTGCAAGCCCATTACCCACATCTCTTCCTAGTCTCTCCCTCGAGTCTTTATGTCTCAAGAATATCATGCCTTATCCCGTTGGTTTCATTCCCTTAGATCCCCCATCCATGCATCCATTCTCATGAGCTACCTCCTCAGGTGACTCGTCACCCCATTCTAGAACTATATGGACTTTGATTCCCTACCACTAGGGTGCATAGGAAACCTCCTAGAGTTTCAAGCCCAATATCATCACATTCACACCAACTATCGGTTCCATACCCATTCATTCACCCTTATACACTTCATCCATATCCATCTTGATTTTAGTCGGGCCCCCACATCCCAGTGAAATCATGTCATCCATACGGGCAACTAAACATGTGTAAGCCCCATTCATCTCATTTCTCTTTGCACTACCCAGATCGCTAACCACGCATAAGCCCTAATGTTCTTATAGGTTATTTTCCATTGTTTACACCCAGATCCCATGACTCAGCCTCTTGAACTACGTGGGTTTTGATACCTATCTCCTAAATGGGGTTTGTAGGAAGCCCTTATGAAGTTCAATCCCAGCCGATGGTAAAATTTGGTGTCCCCTTTGATGGGACCCACCATCCTTTGATCTTCCCTTTGTGGTGTCCATATTATCCTTCATGGTGTGAAACCTCCCCCTTTGTGGGACACACCATCATCGGTCTATCCTTATTGGGCGTTCTAATCCACCCATCCAGTAAACTTTCCAAGTGATCCCTCCTAGGGATGTACCCATCTTGTCCATCTTCATTAGTGTTCTGATCAGTCTGATCTGTCTCCGCTAGACATTAAAGTTGAGGCATACCCTATTTCAAACATGGGAAACAGAGGAAAACCTTGGAGACATGCCTCTAACATACAATTCCCCGCATTCTATGTGGTATGCCTTAGGATTCCACGCCATCAAGAAGACCTCTTATAAGGGAAATCATGGTGTACCAGTGTTTCAGCAACCAGACATGCCAGTGATGTCTAGAATGACTACTATCCTGACCGAAGGCCCCTTTCCTATTAGGAACCCTTGGTGTTTCTTGATGGAAGTAGTTTAATTAACCAACATCTACAAAGATATGGCACTAGGAAGAGTTTCATGAACAACATCTTAATCTTTAAGGGAGACCCGGATTAGGTGACGATTTCCAAGGAGGAATCCACGAAAGGAGGGACTGATGTCCCATCATCTCGTTTCGATCATTGAACAAACGTCTTTAAAGAGGCAATAGATGTCCCCTGCCTTTGGAAAGTGGGAATGCTGGGTAATAATGCGACCTATCTGACCGAATCATCTTGCACACACAGCATGACGAGGCACGCCTTAGTGAAAATGTGTTTGAAACAGAGTCATATGAGAAGGAAATGAATGAGAGTGTTATGAAGGACCAACTTCTATAGATCTCACAAAACATGTTTCTGTATTAGTAGGCTTCACCTCACCAATATCTGAAATCACCATATATAATTTCATTAGACCATTACTAAACTATTTCTTAAATAACAATGATGCATCCATCCAATCCTCATTATCGACCAAAGGATACTCAATGTTCCATAAAATTTAAGGATATTTAAGATGTCGATATTTAATTGAATTAATTGATTGATCGGAGCTCAAATTTTAACCAACTATGAATCTTCTTGTGAACTTCATCCAATGTCACACAATCACAAAGATTTCCCACTCTTATAGGAGGAAAACTATAGCTAAAACCATGGTCGATATAAATTAACACACCATTTCAATATATTTTTTCACACATGATTACCAAGAAAAAATTAATTAATTATTTATTATCTACTACAATGTGAAATTCTTAAAATTCTAAAATTGGTTATCATTAAATAATTAAATTGATCTTGAGAAATTTTTTTATGGATTAGTTTATTATTATTTGATTAACCAACCAAACCCTATAGGGACTCCTAGCGGCTCTATTATCTCATATTTTATATACCATTATTCTTTACTCAGTCCTGGGGTAAAAATAAAACTTCAAATAGAAATACTTCTTATTGAACTTTCTTTTGTTACAGTGTTACTCACATGAAACTTAGGGGTCTTGGGGTTTGATATACAAAACATTTTTTAAGAAGACACGTAGATCCTTACATACTTAGATAGAGAGATGACACGTAATCCATCAATGAGGAAAAGGAAATGTAATTATTCCAAATCATATAACCAGAAAAAAAACATGACATGCAATTTCAATTATATATTGGTCGGTCATCTCAATATCATCCAATTATTAAAAATTAAATAGTTAGATAAAAAACATGCAATTTAAATCATACTTTAAATGATAATATCAAAATAAATCAATATTATATATTGAAAACATGTTTTTTCTATATATTTATTTTTTTCAAAATCTTGTAACATTACATATAACTATATTTAAAAAATAATAAATATATATATAAACATCTATTTATATTTTGACTCTCACAAATATTTTTCACTGTTACATGTGACAAACTATAACTAAAACCTTGAGTAACATAACTAACCTCACTATTGAAGTATATTGATTGTGATATGATTACCAAATAAAATTTAATAAAACATTATATATTTTTATACTGCATCATCAAATGTTTCAAATATTTTAATTAATAATGTCTAAATAAATATGACTTGATCTTGACACTTTTCCTATGGATTAGTTTTCCATTATTTGATAAACTAAAAAACATAGGGGTAAACTCTTAGAGTCTCTATTATCACATATCTCAACAACCATCAGTCTCCATTCAAATAGAAATGTCGCTTGTTAAATGTCTTTTGTCGAACACCTCTTATCAAACACCTTTTTATTACAAAGCTACTCACATACAGCTGAGGGGGTCTAGGGGTTTAAAATATATAATATTTTTTAGGTGGAAACATACGTCCTTACATAATTAAAGAGGAATAACTCCCAGGTCATCAATGAGGAAAATAAAATGCAATTATTATAAATTATATAACCACATACAAAAAAAAGACATGCAGATTCAATTATGCATTGGTCGGTCATCTCAAGATCAATTGTCATGAAAAACTCTTAACATGTTCATTGGTATACATATTATGTTCTACATATTATATAACTTTACCTATAACTAGATATAATATATAATAAATATCATTACCTTCTTTCCAAAATTTAAGCTTTTCAATGTGTGTATGTGCATTATATTTAGATCGATTCACTTTTTTTACCTATGTGTATCAAATATTATAATTTAAATTTATTTAATTTTTGATATAATATCTGATAATATATAAAAATAAATATATGTAAATTATATAACATAAATATATTCAAATTTAAATATATTCAACTTCATTTATTAATATTTTAAAAAAATTATTACATATACTTTTATAACCTATAGTTTTCAAAATATAAGTATTATTAATTTATAGATAAATACTAAAAATATTATTAATAAAAAATATTATTAAATTTAATTAACAAAACTAATATAGTTTACACATACATAATAACCATTAAAATACTGTGAAATTACGTTATTTTAAATTTTATAAAAAAACATATGTCTATATAAAGTTTCTATCATATTAATACTTTTCCAAATTTAAGTAATTATATTTATACTTTATTACATACAATAATTATAATTTATACTTAATATAATTTAAAATTATAATTTTCAGTAAAGTTTTTCTATACCATTAAAAAATTAATATTATATATATTTAAATAAATTTAAATATGATACTTAATATAACTAGTATTTTTTTAATAATATATTTGTTATAAAATATTTAGCTAATTACCTATGTGTGTGGAATAGTATAATTTAAATTTATGTTACATGAAATATAATATATTTTATATACATTAAATATATTCAAATCTAATTACTCACCATTTAAATTAAAAATATATACATTTTTAAAAATAATTATATTTCCCTTAATATAAATTACATTTTATACATAAAATTTCAATTATATAAGCACCATATTTAAATTTCCTAAATAATACAATTTAAATTAAATCAAAAAAACTAACCCTTTCAAAAAATAAATCATACAATGGTCTGTGATTTATACATCCATACATATTAAATAAATAAGTCATGCAAACAAAAAAAATAAAAAAAATAGAAAATTAAAATTTTTAATAGAAATTTTACCTTCTTAAAAGCCAGAAATATATGTTGAGAAATAAATACATTAGTGATTCACAAAAAAATTATAGAGAAAAATAATTGATAATGGATGTGGGAGGCACCCTAATTCTAAATTTTACTTGGTAGGAGGCATGAACAAGGTTCTTGCTTCCTCCATCGCATGGAAGAAGCGTGAATGGGGTCCACGCTTTCTTAGTGGCAGAGAGATAATCATGTACCACATTCACACTTCTTACTGAAATGAAGAAGTGTGAATAGGGTTCATGCTTCGCGAAACACCTTTTAAAAAATAAATGTAACCCTATCCCGTTTTTTAAAAAAATTAAAAAAAACCATTAGAAAACTCTCATATTGTCCCAAATAAAACATGGTTCGAAGCACGCACAACTCTAGGGATGAGTTATTTAAATAAGGCTATTAAAATCAGGCTAACTAATGGGGAATTGGGTTTAGAATTTTTCTTGATTATGATCCTTACATTCATTAAAATGAATTAGTTTTTTTTACAGTGATTATTTCTAGGTAGGGCCACCCAAATAATCCCATCTATATGAGTTCCCATTTAACATATAAAAGTGGTATCTTTTTGAAAAATATAAAAAAAGGATTTGATAGAAAACCCTGAATTGATTTATCACTATGAATTTTATTTTATAGGATTGGTTACTAGTCCCCAAGAAAACCAAAAGTAATGGGTGATATTTCTCTTCCATGACCATGAGATCTTTGAGATCAAATGGATTAATTGCTTTTTTATGTTTTTTGGAGTATATCATACCTAGTTGATGTACCTATTTTGTGACATTTAATATACCCTCGAAAACATCCAACCTAGTTTCTTAATGTATGCATCAAATATATTTATTTCATCTACCATTTTTATGTTTTACCTCGCACAAGTTCTATTTTTTATCCTTTCATATACATATGAAATTTCAACTTATCATAATTTTATAATATTTGATTACTTTATCCTTAAGTTGGTCATTTTATTACTTTGATGTTCTAAAATAGTGGATAATGGTTTCACTTATACATATATGTGATTTATTAGTGATAGAGATGACCTTTATGGGAGCTAAAAATCGTTAATTTTATAAGAACTGATAAAATCTCAGGGCATTTATCAATGCTAAAAATAGATATGATAAAAGATCTCTTCGTCGGTGCTAAAAAACTATTGATCATGTGGGCCCTTTATCAATGCTATTTTATCACTCATAAATGGGGCCCTTTATTAGTTATTTTTTAGAACTGATAAAGATTACTTTTATTAGTGCTAAAAATAGAACTGATAAAATCCAAATTACAACAGTGTTTTATTGAAATTACAGCACACCACAGCAACAAATATAGAATTTAATATCAATTAATTATTCATCACAATGTAACAAAAAAATATACAATAATTGAAATCGTTTCAAACATTTTTGTATACAATTACATTGCTATGTACAATTTATCAAAAAATATTAACAAATTCAAAAAAATTATGTTGTCTTTGGACCCCCTTCCAAAAGAGCATGGTCATGCAACTAGTTTAAAAATAACCCACCACAACTTGAACAAAAGAATGTACCTGTATAAAATACAATTATTATGCAAGTAATACTATAAATAATTAAATTAAAAAAAATATGATACAAAGCATTAAAAAATGTTACTTTTCAACTGAAAATGTACACTATTATTCATATCAGACACACCATGTATCATATTAACATAGGGTTGATTCTTATGCATCACAAATAATTTATGGAACATTGTCCTAAATTATCAAGAAAAACTAAGTGAATTTTATTATTTTTGAGTATGTTCCCCATTTTTTGAACTTAAATATAAATTTTAAATGAAAACATGAACTTTGAGTCATATCGATCACACCATGTGTTGGATTGATGTATGGGCGATTCATACACATGAAAAATTATTTATGGATTATTTTCCAAAAATATCAGGATAATCCAAGTGTTTTTCTTATTTTTCAGTGAGTGGAACATGATTTTAACTAAAATTTCATTTTAAATAGAAAAATGAACTTTGATTTATACTTGTCACATTGTGTATTTGATTGATATGTGGATGATTCATACACATAAAAATGACTTATGGATTATTTTCCTAAATAAATAGGACCATATGAGTGTATTTTTTGGTTTTTAGAGAGTGAAACAGGTTTTTAACAAAAATGCAACTTTTAAACTAAAAACACACATTTCAAGTAATACCAATCACAAAATGTATCGGAATGAGGTGTGGTTGATTTATACACATCGCAAAGGACTTTTTGATCATTTTCATAAAGTATCAAAAATAATCTGAATGTGTTTATTTGGTTTTGAGTATGTGATACATGTTTTGAACAAAAATATAAATTTTAAATAAAAACACATGATTTGAGTCATACTAGTCTCACCCTGTGTTTGATTTATGTGTTCTTGATTCCAACATGTCAAAATGACTTATGAATCATTATTCAAAAGTATAGAGACAATATGAGTTTATTTTCCTGGTTTTCAGCAAGTGACACGTGTTTTGAACTAAAACATAATTTTTAAAATAAAAGGAGGAACGTTTAGTCATACTAGTCACATCATGTATCTTATTTATGTGTAGAATATTCCTACTCATCAAAATGATATATGTATTGTTTAAAGTGAGTGGTAAATTTTGAACTAAAATGGTATTTTTAAACGAAAAACACGCACTTTGAGTTATACATGTCATGTTGTGTGTCATATTGATGTGTCAATGATTCCTACATTTCAAAAATAAATTATGGACCATTTTACTAAATTATAAAAACAATATGAATGTATTTCCTTGGTTTTGAGTATGTGATGTGTGTCTTGAACTAAAATGGTTTTTTAACAAAAACATTCCCTCTAAATCATACTTGTCACACTATGTATCTGATTGATGTGTAGTTGATTTCTACACATCAAAAATTAATTATGGATAATTTTCCCAAAGTATTAATAAAATCCGAGTGTGTTTTTTTTAATGAATGATACACATTTTGAAAAAAAAAATTATTTTTAAACTGAAATGATTACTTTGAGACATAAAAGGAACATCATGTATCAGATTGATGTGAGGATGAATCCTACTAATTAAAAATTATCTATAGATTGTTTTCCTATGAAATTAAGATATTCTAATTTATTTTTCTTAGTTTTCAGTTAGTGGAACATTTTTATGTAATATGTAATTTTAAACTAAAAATATAAACCTTATGAAATACCAGTCACATCGTGTATCTGATTCATTAGTTGTTGATTCATTCATATAAAAATGAATTCTAGATCATTTTCCTAAATTATCATTACCATATGAGTATATTTTCTTGGTTTTCAATGAGGGACACATGTTTTTAACTAAAATCTCACTTTTAAACTGAAAATGAACATTTTGATTCATAACATTCACATCATGTATCAGATTAATGTGAGGTTGATTCATACACATAAAAAATGAATTATGGATTATTTTTATAAAGTATAAATAAAATATGAATTCATTTTCTCAGTTTTGAGTATGTGACATGTGTTTTGAACTAAAATGTGAATTTTAAATAAAATCAAGCACTTGGAGTCATATCAATCACACCATGTGTTCGATTGACATTTGTTCAATCCTTAAAATTTAAAAATGATTTATAGATTGTTTTACTAAAGTATGGAGGCAATATGAGTTTATTTTCTTGGTTTCTAGTGATTAAAAAATGTTTTAAAATAAAATGTAATTTTTAAACTGAAAACACATACTTTGATTCATACTGGTCATGTTGTGTATCAGATTAACATGAAATTGATTCCTACTCATCAAAAATTATTTATAGATCATTTTCTTAAAATATTAAGACAATACGAGTTTGTTTCTTAGTTTTAAGTGAGTGGAACTTTTTTATCTAAATTTTTATTTTTAAACTGAAAACACACACTTTGATTCATAATGGTCGTATTATGTATCGTATTCATGTGTGGATGATTCCTACAAATAAAAATTGACTTATGGATAATTATACTAAATTATATAGACCATAAGACTGTATTTTATAGGTTTTCTATGATTGACACTAAATTTTAACTAAAATGTCACTTTTAAACAAAAAACACGCATTTCAAGTCACACTGATCACACTATGTACCAAATTGAGTTGAGGTTGATTCCCAAACATCTTAAATGAATTATAGGTATTTTTTATAAACTATAAGAATTATATTAATTTTTTTCTTTGTTTTCTGTATGTGATGCAGGATTTGAAAAAAATATCAATTTTAAATAAACAAAATGCACTTTGAGTTATACCAGTCACAGAGTGTCTCCGATTGACATGTGGTTGATTCTTAAATTCCATAAATGACTTTTGAATTGTTTTAATAAAATATAAAGACAATTTTAGTATTCTTTCTTTTTTTTAGTGAGTGACACAATTTTTTTAACTAAAATTTCATTTTTAATCTAAAAACACACAATTTGAGTTATATTGGGAACACCTTATATCAGATTTATGTGAAATTGAATCCTACATATCAAAAATTATTTATGGATAATTTTATTATAGTATTAATACTATTTCAATTTTTTCATGTTTTTCAAAGTGGGATTCATGTTTTGAACTAAAATGTGTCTTTTAAACTAAGAACATGCACTTCGACTCATACCGAGCTCATCGTGTATCAGATTGACATGCAGTTGATTCCAACATGTAAAACAATTATGGATAATTTACATAAAGTATAAAGAAAATCCAAGAATTGTTTATTGGTTTTCAAAAAGTGAAACATGTTTTGAACTAAAATTTAACTTTCAATTTAAAACATCCACTTTCAATCATACAGACCACGATGTGTCAGACTGATGTGCATCTAGTTCTTATATTTCATAAATGACTTATTGAATTTTTTTCTTAAATTATAAAGATAATTCAAGCATAATTTTTCAATTTTCAGTGAGTGATGTGTGGTCTGATCCCAAATGACACTTTAAAATAAAAACACACACTTTTAATCATACTACCCACACCATGTGCTAGATAGATATGTGGATGCTTTTGACACATAAATAATGACTTATAGATCATTTTCCTAAACTATCAGGATAATTATAAAGTGTTTACTCATTTTTTAGTGAGGGATGTTCATTTTGATCTAAAATGTTACTTTTCAACTAAAAACGTGCACTTTGTGTTATATTGAGGACACCATATTTTAGATTAATTTGTAGTTAATTCCTATATGTCATAAATTACTTATATATCATTTTAATAAAATATTGTAAAAATGTGAAATTCTTTTGTCCGTTTTAATTGAGTGGTATGTGTTTTTATCTGAAATGTAATTTGTAAACTAAAAACACACACATTGATTCATTTTTAAACCAAAAACACATGCTACGGAACATAAACTAATAAAATAAAGAAAAAAATATATTTATAAAGATAAAAAATAGTACCTAAGTGAATTATCCTTATTTAATAATTTATAAAGAATTGGTTTTTCTCTAAGCATTTTTTTCTCCTTACAGAGCACAAAATGGCTACAGAAAAACCAATTCTTGAAAAAGTCACCTTTTCATGATCTTAATGAAATTTAAATAAATAAGTAGTTGATAAAAATTATAATAAAATTAACTAAAAAATAAGTTGATAAAGTTATTATAAAATTAAAAAAATAAGTGGTAATAATTCACTTATTCATTATGTATGTATACATTCTGAAACCATGTATTATACCCACACATTTCTAAAAAATAGATTTCCTCTATTAAATACATGAACTATCAACAGTATTGGTACTACTAGAAAAATATAAATAAACAAATTACTAATAAATATTTAAAATTAAATTATATTTATCATTTGAAATAACTCTTTGGGGATTCTAGTTTATTAATGGAATATGATATCTTTCATAAATTATCAAATGTAATAAAAATTTACTTTTCCATTAGTCTGTTTCAGAAACTACAAAAACATTTAGAAAAATAAGTAATTTATTTTTATATATGTTTTTATAGTGAAATATTATTATATAAATATACCCTAACACTTTTCTATTTTTATAAATTGATAGGATTATTGTGCTCATGGTCCATTATCATACCATGATTTTGATGATATGTAAACACCACTCTATCATTAAAATTTTATTAAAACATATAACTTAAATTTTATTTGTGAAATGTTTAATTTATTGTATTAAAAATTGATAATCATCATTATGTATTCTCGATTTATTGGTAATCTATACATTGAATCCAAAAAATAAATCTTTAGAGTGTCTAAATTTATTCTAATGAGCAACCAATGCTCCCTAAAAACAAAAAGGAATATGTAATGAAAGAAATGAAAATATATTTGATATGATTAGATTGTATAGTTTTACCTCTACATCATCGGTATTAAAAAAAATCATCTATACGTTTCTTTTCAAATATTATAGCTAGTTGGTAAACTATTTATAAATATTCCTTTTCTTCCAAATACCTTTCTTACATTGAAGTGATATGAGGATTAATGAGTCTAGATATTTTTCATAGGGGTTTCCATTTATATGCTATTCATATATGCACCTATAAAAAATATGAATCGAATTTAAATAAAATTAACATAATGTATCATTTACTAGAAAAAACATATTATGAAAATGCACCTCATGAATACATTTACAACTGTGACTCCCAGTGATCCATGCTTAAGGATTTTATCTATATTCTCAAGACCAATAAAATATAGAATATCCTCTCCATACATTTTTTCTAAAAAATCAATGGTGTGCATATTACCATTTTTAAACACTATATTCATATGAACTTGTAATATTATTAAATGTGGAAGTTGAAAAGGTGGGGTAACAGTACTCTCTAAAGGTATTTTTGATTGATTGGTTGATTGTTTTTATTGTTTTTATGTGACCTCCTATTTCCCCCTTGTTTTCTCTATCTATAATAACATTCCTTGGTCCTTGACTTTTTAATTAATTTTTAAGGTTTTTAATAAAAAAATAAATTGGAAAGGACATACCTCATTATGGAAATATATTTTTACAAGAACAAACATCCATGCTATGAATGTTCCAATAGCATATTTGACCATGTGAAAATATAAAGCATCAAAGAGAATAGGAATCTCGGTGCTTGTCTCATGATCTATGTGAATCCCTACTCTTATATGGTATTTTGGAAGTTTTTATTTTGTAAAATACCTCATTGTATATTATAAATTATACCCCTTACAATAAGGTAAAGGGTGGGTACTGATAAATATAAATCACAATCTATTTCACCCTATAGAATATTGGTATAAGAAAGGTATCAGTATCTAACTAATTCACATATAGAAAGAGTTGTGGTAAAATAAATTACCTCTAGTAATGAAATACTTTAAGTAGAATCACTAGCCTAAAATATAGGGGTGGGGTGTTTATATAATAGTTGTTATTATTTTGTTTCTTCTATTTAAGTCATTTCCATAACTTTCTCTAACAACTCAGACTACTTAATTTTTTATTCTATAAAATTTATCTGTACCTTTATATCGTAAATTTTTTATCTTTATCCTTTTTTTATATATTTTCTCAAAATATATTTTAGGAAACACTTCAAAACCTTCATCTCTAATGCTGATATGTTGTTCTGGCCACTTCAAGGCCATTGAAAGTAGTTGTTCACTAGGTTCATCCGATGATGAATCTTGTGTCTAAATCAGATAAAAATAAAGAAAAAATAAGTATCCATTGTAAGGTAATGATAATTTAAAGTAAAAAAATATTATTCTATACTTACACATGATCCAATACTCTTTGTGTGTTTTCATATACTAGCATTCCATCTTTATTTATGAAATAATTATTCTAAAACACATAAAATGGGATGGAAGTTGTTTTAATGACCCAAAATTTTATAAATAAAATTCCCTTATTTAAATACATTTCTTATTAAGTAATGTATCTATAGAAAAAAAATCCACTATATTGGACTATTATAACCTGTAAGGTTTTAAAATACCATTAAAAATTATAACCATTGATAATATAGATCTTGAATAGAGATCATATAACTATCATATATAAAGTGTTATGATAAATTCCAATTGGCATAGATTGAATAAGTGATGGCCATGACCAGTAGAATCATACCCTATAAAACCTATTTATCATAGCTTCTGATGGATATAGCATCATTGGGATTTTCCCTTGACCAAGTCTAAGATGACATTAAACAAATAAATAATAAATTAAACCATTTACAGGATATGTTCAATCTCATCAAGATCACATCACAAACCATGTATATCAAACCACCCTAAGAAAATATCACCATCACGCACCTTACCCTTAGGTAATTTGCTGGTGTAATAAAGGAAGATATATCAAGACCCTAACAATATGAATTTTTATATTTTATTTGTTTAAAAAGTTATTATATTTTTTACCTTTTTAATATTACTTTTAAATGATTAAATAATGAGTTTGATAAAAATTAACTTTTGATACAACGAAACACAAATTGTATTTTTGAAATATATATAGTTTTGATCAAGATAATATTTCTATGAATTTAATAAATTTTTAAATAAATGATATTTTAATAAAATATTATTATTAAGTAATATTTATTAAATATAAATTATAATATAATTTTATGAAGTCAAATCTAATTTTTATTTGGGTCATAAAAATGTTAATGTCAAAAATACTAGTATTTTTCATTAAATAGAGATTTTTTAAAGTATAAAATATCATATTTATAAAAACATTGATATAATAGATATATTTTTTTAAATCATCACATCTAAATTATCCAACGGTGAATTTTTCATAACTTTCTAAGACAATCGAATTTTTGGGTAAAAATTAAATATGCTATAATTATACGGTATGTATTATGAAATCATGAAATCCCAAAGGTGGTGTAATAAACAAAATAAATGGTATCCACGACCAAAATTATGTTTCCCATTTAAAATATTTTTTATGTTATTTTTTTAATTCTATAAATCCTTAATGAATCCTCCAAAATCTATATTATATTTTAAGGTTTTAAAATCAATTTTTTATAAACATGACTATATTCCACATCAACAAGCATATTATTTTAATGGTCTTGATTATTAAACATTTAAAATAACTAAAACCACTCTAATTTGGTAGAAATAATGGGAGAAAAACATTGTATGGTATTTGTTTTTGATTACATTGTCATATAGAGGTCAAAACCTAAGTAAGGAAATTAATAAAGAACTCTCCTATATTTTAATATATAAATCCACTCAGCCTCTCATTTATCTTCACTCAAAAACTTTTGAGCATGAAATTACTATACACTTACCTCTCTATATCTATCACAAGGTACATCCAATCCCTAAAGAATCTCCTCTCAATCTTTTAGAAGCACCCTCTCAAGGTAAGGGATCCTCTCCTTCTCCTCTTTATTCAAGAACCTCATTTATTTTATTCATTTTATTCATTTTTTCATGTTTTTATATGTTCTAAAACATATTTAATACTTAACTTATGATTTTCAAGTGATTATATACTCATTTCACTCTCATTAATACTTCTTAGGAACCTTTACTTATCCCCATTATGCTACCGAAATTATCCTATGATTTTTTCATGCCAAACATTTTTATTGAGCATACCCATCCTTATTTCCACTCAAGAGTATTAAACTATATTCAAATATACTTAATTGATTGGTTAATTATATTTATTTAACCCACACTTCTTAATCATGGGATTAAATGTGATGTAATATTTATTTATGTTGAATGATCTATGTGGCACACATGAGCATGTACATATTATAATGTGTGTGCCCATATAGTGCTATAATGAATTGGGTAATGTTATAGTCTCATAATAAATATTGTATATGATTAGGGAGTAAACCTAATCCATTATGGAACTTTTTCCACCATGTTATGATTTCTTTTTGGTTAGCTTTGACCTATTTTTATGATGTCATGGTTAATGTTATCACCACATTACTATGTTTTCATTATGTTATCATGTTATATCAAGCTTAATTGTTCAAGATTATTATTCTCACCCCTATTATGTTACATTGATATGCCCCTTAGATGACATGTCATGTTTTACCTTATTCTATTCTTTTTTATTCCCTTATTGGTATTTAAATCTCACCCATTTCTTATATATGTCTCCAAGTTATCCCATGTAGTTTTAAAAGATACATGGAATATAAGTGCATATTGTGGAGCTTTTATTATAATGTTTTTGTATCCCATGTTCATATTTTAATTATATAAGACTAATCACCCAAATTCACTAGGTCTCATGATCTTATGTGTAGTATTAATTGTTTTTTATGTAATAAATCGTGAATTAAGGTGTAATAAAATATGGATTTTTAAAGTTGGTATTAAAGGAAAGTCTAGAAATTTTTGGGATTAGGATAAGAAAACTCTATAAAAAGACTTAATAATAAGACAAAATATAATAAAGCATCCATAGATTTTGGTAAAGTATACAGTAATTGGTTTCCAAGAAGATACATCCCTTTTTGAATACTACAAGTTGATGTGTATCTGGAATAGTGGGGCTTAGGGGTAATAACCCAAAAAGGACACATTGAGTTAGACTCAATAATAACCAAGTACATGAAAATGGGCCTTGATATATTCCTAGTTTGACACTCTCGAAGGATATGCTTTGAAAAATTCATAATCTCCTTATGAAGCATTATTAAGGGAACAAAAATTCCCATAATATTTTATGTTAGGAAATAGATCGTGGATAAATTATATTGGAACCTAGAAATTCATAGGTTAAAGAATACATGTCATTTATGAGTTATCCAATTAATTTTTATAGTTTCCTATTTATGTGTTTATTAGTTTAAAAATAGTCATCCCTACATTTTCCATTATTCTTGTTAATGGTTGAAAATAAGAGAAAGAAAACCAACAACCAATGTGAGGGACAATGCGACAACTACCCAAATGAGATTCCCAGCCTAATGGGAATAGGAATTGTGAACCTCATAATGATAATTTATCAATTGAATCAAGTTTTTAACAGAAACTTGAATTGAGAGGAATAACCAAATCCCCCTAATAAATAACAAGCTCTAATTGAGACCTTTATGTGACAAAGGCCTTTGACTTTTAATGGATATTATAATCCCTTAATCACATAACAATGGATCAACTGCATTAAGAATATCTTCTCCATCCTTTAATTTTATGACTAAGAGAATTTAATGCTATATTTTTATCATATATAATGATAAACTTGTAAATGTTGGACATTGATTAGATATACAAAGCTTGGTTAGGAGGTCAAAGTGATGAGGAGGAAGTAATTCCATAAAATATTTTTTGAAAAATATTTTCCTCATTGTATTTGACTAAAAATGGAGAGGTACTTATTTATCCTTGATAAAAAGTACAATGAATACATCAGATTGTATAAGGGAACTCAACAATGTGTGTACAATACATATACATCTTTTTCATTACCCCTAAAATTAAATTTGACCACTTATTTGGTGGGCTGAAGCCGGGTCTACAAAAAGCCTTGGAAATTTGCGTCTTCGACAACTATAAAAACATTGTTTGATGTACCCTCAAAGTTGAAATGGAGATTAGTGAATATAAAGGTTATCATAGGTATTAGAAGAATAAAATGGAGTTTTATTCTTATGGTATAATGGATAAATCTAATGGTGGAAATAAATATCATCATCCCACTTGTCAAAAGTTTGGGTAGAAGAATCTCATAAATTGCCAAAGAGGGTAAGGAAATGATTTAGGTGTGGGAAAGAAGGTAATCTAGCTAGTGATTGCCGATGGGAGAAACCCACCAATGGGGTGGAAGAAATGAATTCTTAAATCAACCCTAAAATTATTGTTCAATGTTTCAATTGTAAGGAATAGAGAAACTATGAGAATTGATGCCCAAAACTAAGGATTATCAATGATAACAAATATAAACAACCTCTAATTCCAAGAGAGAAATGGAAAATTTATACCATCACAATTACTAAGGTGGATCTCAGCAATTTAGTGATGAAAAATAATCAAGATATTCATTCAAGTATAGTAAAAATACTTTTTTATTCTAGTTTTATGCATTCCTTTGTATCAATCAAGTTTAGAAAAACTATACAAATGCCATCAGAAAGCATGGAAGTAAAGATATTAGTGAAAATGAAAAATGAGGTAATTATCATATCCCAAGTATATATACTCCTAAACTATCAAACTTTGTGGGCTAAACTTCCCAAAAATAATTTTGATACTCCCTTTAGTGTAATTCAATGCTATTATGAGTATGGATTGGCTTTCCTTATATAAATCCAACATAAATTACTAAGAGAAGTAAATCATCCTCTGTATTGCAAGTTACCCCCGACTCTATACAAGTGAAAATAGGAGGATGACTCTTATTTGGTATCATAATCTAAAGAATGTACATTGTTTCCTTGTAAGAAATCATATATGGCTCAAATGATCAACACTAAGGAAAAGATCATCCTTGATGACATGCCTATTGTGAGGTAATTTGTTGATATGTTTCCCAAAGAATTTCCTAGTCTTCCTCCAAACTGTGAGGTTAAGTTATCAATCATGATTTTACTTAGATATTTATATATATCCAATACTCTATATAGATTAGATTATTTTGAACATAAAGAGATAGAGAAGAAACTATTGAAGAATCTGGATAAAGGGTTTATACACCCGAGTGATTCATTGTGGGGTGCATCAGTCCTCTGTATCAAGAAGAAGTATAATTCAATGTTCCTCTATATTGATTATTTCGATCTCAATAAGATTATGATAAACAAAAATATATCATGTGTTGATGACTTTTTTTATCAGCTATGTGGAGCCCAATATTTCTCTAAGGTGGAACTTTGGTCAGGATACTATCAAGTAAAGATGTAAAAGGAGGATATCCCCAATACTTTTTTTCATAAAAGGTATGGTAACTATGAGTTTATATTGGCACAATTTGGACTAGCTGATGATCTATGATTCTTCATGAATTTAATGAATAGAGTCTTTAGGGATTACGTTAAAAATCTGTGGTAGTCTTTATAGATGATATTCATATATACTCTAAGATAAAGGAGTAACATGATGAACATTTAAATATTGTACTGAAGAATTTTTTGAGAAGAAATATGTATTCAAAGTATAGTAAATGTGGGTTTTTTATAAAAAGTGAAATTCCTATGAAAATTTATCACCAACAGAGTGATATCTATGGAACCTCCAAAATTATAGGTAATCGAAGGATAGCCCAGAACAACCTCTATGATGATATCCATAGTTTTCTAAGATTATCTATGTACTATCATCGATTTGTAAGAAACTTATCATGATTTCCAAGGCCATTAACAAATAATGGAGTCAAGTTTTCCCATATTTATGAATGCAATTATATATTTAGGGAGCTAAAGAAGAGGCCAATCACTGCACCTATTCTCACATTACCTACTGGTAGGGAAGGATTTGTGATCTATAATGATTTATTTAAAAATGGTTCGGGTTGTGTACTCATGCAATATGACAAAGTGATAGCCTATGGATCCTACTAATTAAATATCCATGAGTAGAACTAACCATACCATGATCTTGAATTAGATTTAGTAATCTTTGCATTAAAAATTTTGTGGCATTGTCTATATGGGGAGAAGACTAACATATATATGGATCACAAAATCCCCAAGTATATATTCACAAAAAAAAAGAGTTTAATATGAACCAATGAAGGTGGTTAGAGATAATAAAGTATTATGATTGTTCATATTAAATCAAACAACATAGAAAATTATTTGAGTAAAAAGGATCCCTCAAAACTATCCATGATGAGGATTCAAAGGGATCCAATATTCTTTTACAGAAAAAGGATGGACATGGGAATAATAAAAGGATCTTAATCCTACCTTTCTCAAATAAATTCCCAACCATTTATTCTTGAAAGAATCATGTAATCTCAAAAAAATTATGATGTGATACAAAATCAATCAGAAAATATTCCGTAGTTCAACATTTATAAAGATGGGGTTTATAAAGTTTGGAACTTGGATATATGTCCCATAAAAACCAGAATTGAAGAGGGAACATCAGGATAGTGTTAATAGATCATCCTTCTCTAATCATCAAATAATCACTAGGATTTATAGATATTTTAAGAAAAACTTATTGTAGGATAATATGAAGAGGGGGATTGCAAAGTTTGTATCTTAATGCTTGGTATTCCAATAAGTCAAGTATAAGAGAAAAAAATATAATGGTATGATTAAACCATTTCCCATACCAGTATGGAAATGGGAAAACATAACCATGGATTTTGTCATAGTACTTCCCAAGACACCTAAAGGAAACAATTCCATCCATGTGGTAGTTTATCAACTTACAAAGTCAGCATATTTTTTTAAAATCAAGAAATATTTCTCTCTCTCCCAACTCACTAAGATATACATAAGGTTGGTGGTAAGACTGAATGTAGTGCCACTCTCTATGGTATCAGATCAAGATTTGAGGTTTACCTTGAGGTTCTGGAGAATCCTTCAACAATAATTAAATACAAAGTTTTGTTTCAGTATTTCTTATCAGCCTCAGATGTATGGATACTCAAAAAGGACCATTCAAACTATATATAATATATTTATATCATGTTAAATTAATTTAAAAGGATATTTTGATCAACATATTACCATAGTGGAGTTATTATATAACAATAATTTCTATTCTAGAATTCAAATGGATCCCTATGAGGACCTTTATGGGAAGAGGATTCAGACTCTCATATGCTAGGATAAATATTGATTAAGTAAGCTTATTGGACCTTATATTATCCAAGAGATAATGGAAAACATTAAACCATTCAACATCATATGAAATCTACACAATGTTAGTAGAAAAACTATGAAAAAAATAACCAATGTGATCTAGAGTTTGATGTTAGAGAAAAATTGTTCCTTATATATCACCAAGGAATAAATTCATGAGGTGAGGGAAGAAGGGAAAGATTATTCCAAGATCCATAAACCCCTTTGATATCCTCGATCACATCAGAGCTATGGAATATTTACTAGCAATCCCACCAAACCTATCTCAAGTACATGATGTGTTCAATGTATCCCTCTTGAGGAAGTATATACCGGACCCCTCATATGTTGGAACCAATGATTTTATTTTCTATAAATGGATTATTCTTTGTGTTTTTTAATCTACACTGGGATGATCAGATAATTTCAAGGTAAGTGATCTTATATTACAATATGACTATAATATTTAAAGTGTCATTATTTCCTAGTGTTTGCCAAATTTTTGGGATCAAAATCCGAAGTAAGAGGCAAGAATTGTGAAAGGTGGTTTTATAGTATTTAATCCTCATAAATATCGTAAAGTCATGGGTTTTTCAAAGACTTGGTTTTGAAAAGGCTGAGGTTTAGAAAGATATGGAGAATTGTGAATAAGTATCGCAAATGGTGCAATGGTTTGATGGTACTCTCAGTAAATATGATAAGTAGAGAATCATGAAATGCATGAAGGGTTGATGGTAATATCCATGACTATGAGAATCTTTTTGAGCATGTTGAATATCACTGTAGCATCATGAGTGAATGAGCTTCACAAACCGGATTTTGGAGTTTCATGAAAAATCCATTGGAGGCAAGGGAGAATTGTGAAAATCTAACCCTGAAAATATGAGGCTACCACCACTAAATTTGATAAGAAAATAATTGGTTAAAAATTTTAATTGATTTGATTTAGAGAAGGATAGAAGCTTCATAAATCATGTTTTCTATGTGAGATTGAGCATCATGAAAAGACTAGTTAAGTCTTGACTAATTCTAATGATTCTAATAAATGGAAGTCTCTCAATGATTGGGTATTCCATGACGAGTTAGTGACCATCTCAAAGCTAGTTTTTTTTATGAATGCAGATTAATTTGTGAATGTGGTGAGCTTTATGAAGGATCTTCATAGACTGTGGTATTAAACATTAGGTTTATGTGAACAGTGCTTCCAAGTACATCAAATCAGAACTTCTATGCAAGTAGAGTCTTGTTCTAGTTTGGGAAAAATACTTAAATTCCAATCTACTAAAGTGACATTCAATTAATTAAATTGAGTGAGACTTCACCCAAATTAGTGAGATAGGGTGAGTCGATGGAAGTGTTCTAAGGAAGGTAGTGTGATATCCCTAAAATCTTGTAAAGGTAGTGTTCCTAGAATAGAGTGATTATGTATGAACTTATGTTTTCTATAACTAGTGATGATCAGTGGATTCTTTTTATGACTGAAACATTTTTGGTGTATGATCTTTAAACTAGCCCTTAGTGGTGAACCAAGTAAAATTGTTGTGTTGTCTCTTTTCTTGCTATTTTTTGATTTCTACACATTTCTATCAGATAGATTTAATAGGTTAATACCAATATGGGAACAAGATATATAACTTTTGAAGAAAAATTTGATACCCTGATTCACCCCTCTCCTATTAGGGTGTTTTGAGGTCCCACAAGTGGTATCATAGCTTACAGGTTACTGGTGTTAAATACTTCATCTTTTGTTATCATAGAGAATTCAATAAATGTTAGCGAAGTCCCCCTCTTTGATAGAAGAAATTTCTAGATTTGTAATAACATGATGAGATAGCATATAATATATCTAGGAATGGATGTTATTTTTACCACTATATAGGGGATTAAAGTCACTAATGCGACAGGAATGTCTATTACTGAAACAGATAAGAAAATTCTTGATGTAGATGCCAAATCACAGAATGCCCTTACTAAAGCTCTATCTAATCAAATCTATCTGAAGTTGATGAATTTCGATTTATCCAAGTCTATGTGGGAAAAAACTTAAAAATATATAAGAAGGTGACAACAAAGTAAAGGAGGTGAAACTCCAAGTTTTTCACAATAGGATCAATGATCTGAAAATAAATCCTAATGAAAATGTTGATACCATTTTTAATTGAATTATTGAAGTTGTTGGAGAAATACGAATACATGGTTAAGATATCAAAGACATTAACATTGTGAAGAAAATACTAATAAGGCTTCCACCTATCTACAATCCAGAAGTTTCAGCCCTTGAGGAAAGGGATCACTCTAAACTTTATCTTGATGATCTGTTTAGTAGTCTAGTGTCTTATGAAATGAGAGTCAAACAAGAAGATGAAACGACTCATGTTAGAAAGGAAATGGAATTAAAATACATGGAATAACTTGAGGTTTCCAGTGGTAGTATTGATGAAGATAATGAGGAAGATGAAATTATTTACTGTTTTTCAAAGAAATTCAAGAGATGGAAAGGGAGATTTAAAGGAAATATTCCTTTGGCCTATTTTCGATGTCGTAGAGTTGGGAACATTGCCTATTGGCGTTCAAGGAAGTTCGATTATAAAGAAATTGAAGTTGGAAGTATAAAGAAGACTTAGAAATGGTTCACCAAAAATGTAGAATTCAAATTAAGAAATAAATTATAAAGAAAGAGTTTCATATATAAATAAGAACAAGATGATAATGAATTCCTCAAGGATGAAGAACCATAGTTTAAATATGAAACCCAAGAATCCATGATGGATATAGTTGAGAAGGCATAACCATAAAAAGATAATGATAATTAGTTGTTTGTTATTTTTTATCTCAATGTGGAACTTGGGGGATGCACTATCAAAGGAAATATAGGGAATTCTCTCATGAAAGGATGCAGAACAAATGGAAATTTATACCAAGTGGATATTAAGGAAAACATTTGTTACTTAACTATTAAAGAGGGAAAAATGTGTGGAATTATAGGTTGGGTCCCATTAATCAATAATTCATGGAATAGATATCTAAGTTGAATATAGTCACCAATATCCCCAATCAGAAGCATGAACATGAAAAGACATGTAATGATTGTGTGTGAGAAAATATGGTTTTTAGTTCATATCGGATGAAGAACAAAAAGGAATAATATCTTCGTAATCTCATCCAAACAGATGTATGTGGTCCAATAAATGTGGCTATCACACATGGAGAGAGGTACTTAATTCACTTTATTTATGGTTAAAGTAGAATGTTTTGTATTGTGGTTATACATAAGAAATAGAAAGTTTCTGATTGAATGAAATGTTATCATTGAATAGATAAGAATGGTATTGGCTGCACAATAAAGATTTTATGATCTGAAAATGGAGGAGAATACACATCCATTGAATTTAAAAATTACCGTGAAAAACATGGAATAAAGCATGAGGTGTCTATACTGATAAACCCACAAAAAATAGAGTTATTGGACGCATAAATAGACAGGTGAAAAATATGGCTAGAACTATGCTAATAGAGAGTCGTATTTATCATAATTTTTTAAAAGAGGTTGTTCAAGCTATATTGTACACAAAAAATCGAACAAGGATTTTTCTGGATGAAACAAAGACACCATGTGAGTTATGGTATGAAAATAATCCCTCTTTGAAGTACTTCATTGTTTTTGGGGGTAAATGTTTCATCTGAAACAAATAAGGTAATGAAGGAAAGTATGGTGATGCTGTAGATAAAGTAATATTACTTGGATATTAAATGAAGATAAAATCATAAAAATGTTACAATAATCATCTTAGAATAATTGTGGAAAGTAGTGATTTCAAGATAATTTAAGATAAAACTATAAATACATCGAGAAGCTCATATGATGATATGATAAAAGATGAATAAGAAAGCAGTCAAGGGATATATTCTAATCCAAAAATAGAATAAGGATTACAAAAAAATAATGTCTCAGGAAATGATGATGATTTAAAAGAAGAATCTAAAGAAGAATCTATGGCTCAAGAAACATCATAAAACCCTAAAATAATAAATAAAAGAGCATAAATTGATCAATCCAGCACCATTGGGGATTGTAAATCACCCACATAGACAAGTAGAATTATGAGTGAAGCACATTATTCCATTCTATAAATTGTGGAAACAACCTTGTTTGAAGAAATAGTGAATTTTGAATCATGGGTTAAATCCATTAATGAAGAAAGTGATCAGATTGATAAGAGCCACATATGGTATCTTGTTACAATAACTAAGAATAAAAATGTGATTGGTACCAAGTGGATATTTAAAAAAATCGATAAGTATAGAAATTTGATTAGAAATAATGCATGCTTAGTTTGTAAAGGCTATGAACAGATTTAAGGAATTGATGTTGAAGAAATGTTTTCTCCAATAGAAAGACTGGAGTCGATCAGGCTTTACTTTTCTATGGAAATCCAAATAAGATACAAATTTTATGAAATGGATGTCAAAATATCATTCTTAAATGGAGTTCTTAAAGAAGAAGTATACATTGAACAACCAGTGGAGTTTCTGATTGTAAATGATGAATCAAAGGTTTTTATATTAAATAAGGATCTATGTGTTCTAAAACAGGCACTGGGTGCATGATATTCTAGACTGGATGTGTATCTTAAGAATATTCAATTCAAAATATGAGGTTTTGATCATAATTTCTATGTGAAGAACTTGAATTAAGATCAATTTAAGGTTCTTGTGTATGTGTATGATATCATATTTAGGTAAGCATGTAGGGATTAGTGGAAGAATTTTCAAATCGCATGAAATCAGAATTTAAAATTTCTATAATTGGTGAACTCATATACTTCATAAGGATATAGGTGATTCAGAATAAGGTTTAAACCATCATTTCTCAGGAAAAATATAAAAGGGGGAGGCTAAAGAAATTCAACATGCATGATTCCAAACCAATGTCAACTCTAATTGTACTTGGGACAAAACTTGGAAAGCATGAGGATGGAACTTTTATGGATTCCACCATGTACAGGAGAATCGTCAGAAGATTATTATACTTAACAAAAACAAAACCATATATTTTCTTTTAAACATTCTTAGCGTCATGCTTTCAATGTAATTAGAAGGAATAGTATTTAGCAACATTTAAAATAATCGTGAGTTACATTAAATATTCTCACAATTATGGATTATACTTTGTTGTTAGAATAGATAATGTACTGTAAACATTTTCTAATGCTAAATGGGTTGGAGATATGGTGGATAGAAATTCCAAAAGTGGTGGATCATTCTTTATTAGTAATAAATGTGTGGGATGTTTGAGTAGCAAAAAGTAAATAACTACTCTTAGTACTACTGAAGACAATTATATCTCTACTATAAAGGATTTCACTCGACTATTTTGGATGAAGCAACAAATGAGTGATTGTTGATGAGGTGAAATAGTCGATGGTGATTCGATGTGATAACAATAACGTGATTGATCTTATGAATAATCTGGTTCATCGCACTCATAAAAAACATATTGATATCAAATATCACTCCATCAAATAAAATTTTAACAAGACACGATTCAAATGGATCATGTTAGAATAGATGACCAAGTGGCTGAAATTCTGACTAATTCATTGGAAAAAATGTGTTTAAGAAACATCGGTTGAACCTCGGTGTTCATACACCTCCCAATGCATGAGGAGGTTATGGTTTTTCTCCTCTACCTATTTTTCTTAACTATTTTAATATTTTTATATAAGTGATGTAGGTTTATGGGGGAGATACAATATATGGGGAGTGTTTTTTGAGTTCTACAAGTACAAATATAGGTTCTTTGGGTTTATTTACAAAGGGGGTAAATGGATATATTCAATGTCATAAAAGTTTGGTGGCTGTAGGTTTTTTACAAACTATACAATGCTTCTGTGATACAATGAGAATCAGTTGTTATGGGGAAATAGTTCAGGGAATGTAATGCTTATGTGACATGATCATAGCTTATCATGGATATCTTTAATCATTCCAAAACATAATAACCTAATTCTTGTTTCCCCTCTTTTTTTATACACTGATATTTTCTCACGTAGACTTAGAGTGTTGGATTATTTGTTTCTCATGTATTAGGTCTTGATTGTGGTTGGTGTTTTATTGATTTTTTCTATAGATTTTCAACAAACCCAAAGGGGGAGATTATTGGAACTAAGGTGGTTCTTTATTGGAAATGGATTCTGGTTTGTGTTTTTTTTCAATCCAAACTAGGATGATTAGGGAATTTCAAAGAATTTGATATTATAGTACAAGAAGACTACAATATTGAAGGTGGCATCATTTCCCAATGTTTGCCAAATTTTTAGGCTCAAAATCAAGAGGAAGAGGCAAGCATCACGAATGGTGGATTTCTGGGATTCACTCTTCATAAATATGGTAAATTTATGGGTTTCACGAAGATTGGGTTTTGCAAAGGTTGAGTTTCATGAAGATATGGAGCATTGTGAACAAGCATCACGAATGGCATGATGGTTTGACGATAATCTCTATGGCTACAAGAAATGGAGAATTTTGAAATGAATGATGGGTTGTTGTAATATCCATGACTAAGAGAAACTTCATGAGCATGTTGAATATCACTAGAGAATCACGAGTGAAGGAGCTTCGTGAATAGGATTTTGGAGTTCTATGAAAATTCCAATGGAGGTAAGGGAGCATCATGAAAAGATGAGTTTATAAATATGAGGCTAATACCAATTTATTTGATAGAAAAATATTTGGAGAAATGTATGAATTGATCTAATTTTGAAAGGCTTAGAGCTTCATGAATCTAGTTTTTTGTGCGATCATGCGCATTGTGAAAAGACTAGTTAAGTCTTGATTAATGCTAATTCTTTTGAGAAATAGAAGTTTCATGATGAATGGGTATTCAATGATGACTCAATGAGCATCACGAAGGTAGTTTGTTTTGTAAAGGTAGTTTTCTTCATGAAGTTGGTGATCTTCATGAAGGAACATCATGGATGGAAATATTAACCATCATGTTTGAGTGAACAATGCTTCCAAGTGTATCAACTCAGGAATTCGATGTTAGTAGAGTCTCATGCTAGTCAGGGTAAAAGACTTTAATACCAATCTACTGAAGTAACCTTTAAGTCATTAAACTAAGTGAGAATTCACCCACTGTAGTGATCTAGGGCGAGTTGATAGAAGTGTTCCAAGATAGGTAGTGTGTTGTCCCTAAATTCTTGTGAAGGTAGTGTTCCTGGCATAGAGTGATTGTGTATGAACTTCTGTTTTCCACAACTAGTGAAGATTAATGGATTTTGGTATAACTGACACATTTACGGCATATTCTCCTTAGACTATCCCTTAGTGTTGAACCAAGTGAAATTTTTGTGTTATCTCTTTTCTTGTGATTTCTACACATTTCTATTATACAGGTTTAACATGTTCCTACCAATGTAAGAACATGATCAGTCACTTTTGAAGAAAAAGTTGACACCCAGATTCACCCCTCCCTTCTTAGGGTGCTCCGGGGTCCTACATCATATGTACTAAATCCTAACGTGGTGCCTTTATAGAATTATCTTTGGTATGAGGAACATGCAGTGAAAATATTCTATCATAGATACAAAGTTCTATTAAAGAATACTAATCACCTGTTAAAGTGTTATGGAGAAACCAAAAGTTTCAAAAACGGTGTGGAAACTTGAAGAGGCAATCAAACAGAAGTACCCTCGTCTGTTTTAGTGTGTGAAATGAAAATTTCGAGGGAGAAATTTTTGAAGGGGGGATAATTTATTGACCCAAACTTTTATAAATGAAATTACCATCATTTGAATACAAGTCCTACTAAGTAATGTAGTTATAGAAAACACATGCACTAGATTATACTGTAATAAACTATCATGTTTTAAATACCATTAAACATAATAACCATTGATAATATATTCATTTAACAGTGCTCATATGACTAGTATATATAAATGGTTATGATAAATTCTAATTGTAACAAATGGGATAAGTGATAGCCTTGATTAGTAGGATCGTGCCCTATGAATCCTATTTATCATATCTTTTTAGGGAGATAGTATCACTAGTATTTTACCTTTACTAATCCTAATCCAAGATTCAAAAACTAAAGAAAAAACAAAACCATTTATGGGAGAAGTTCAATATCATCAAGATCGCGGCCCAAACCATATATGTCAAAGCACCCCAATAAAATCTCACCATCGAGCACCTTCCCTTTAGGGAATTCATTGGTGTAATAAATTATTCTGTATCTAGAACCTAATAGTATGAATTTTTATATGTTTTTATAAAATATTGATTATATGTTTCCATTATAATGTTATTTTTAAATGAGTAAATAATGATTTTGAAAAAAAAAATGATACGATGAAACAAAAATTGTATTTTTGAGAGGTATATAGTCTCGATCAAGACATTATTTTTATGAACTTAATAATTTTTGAAATAAATGATAGTTTAATAAAATATTATTATTAAATAATATTTATTAAAAATTAATGATAATAAAATTTTATGAAGTCAAGTAAAATTTTTATAAGGGTTAGAAAACTTTTATTGTCATCAAGACTAGTATTTTTCATTAAATGGGGATTTTTTATTTAAAAGTTTAAAATATAATATTAAGAGAATATTTTTGAAAAAATATATTATTTTTGAAATTATTATGTCAAAATTATCCAACGATTAATTTTTAATAATTTTATATGACAATCAAATTTTTGGGTAAAAATTAAATACGGTATAATTATATCACATTTATTATGACATCATAAAAGCCCAAATGTGATCTAATAGATATTATAAATGGTATCCATGACCAAAATTATGTTTCCTATTTAAAATAAAAAAAATAGGTTTTTTAAAATTTTAGTAATCCTTAATTAATCCTCAAAAATCTATATAATATTTTACAGTTTTAAAATCAATTATTTGTAAACATGACTCACTTCCACATCACCAAGGGTATTATTTTAAAGATATAAGTTATTAAACATGTAAAATAATGATAAACACTCCATTTTAGAAGAAAAAATAGGAAAAAATCATGGTATGGTATTTTTATTACTTTATTATATTGAGTTCAAAAACTATGTTTAGAAATTGATAAAAAAAACTCTCCTCTCTTTTTCTATATAAACCCACCCAACCTACAATTTTTCTTTACTAAAAACTCCTATAGCACGAAATTAATTTTACCTTACCTATATATATTCCTCCCAAGGTTCCGAAAATCCATTAATAATCTCCTACCTATATTTTAGAAGCACCCTCTCAAGTTAAGGAATCATCTCCTTATCCTATCATTGTCCTCTTTATTCAAGTACCACCTTTATATTGTGACTTTTTTTCATTTTTTCATGTTAGGATATTTTATCACACATCCATGTTAATACCCTTATGATTTATAAGTGATGATAGACCTCTTTCACTCTCATTAATCCATCCCATGAATCTTTACCTACCCCTGTTATGCTGTTGGAATTATCCTGCGATTTTTTCATGCCAAACATTTTTATTATCAATAGCCATATTTATTACCACTAAAGAGTATTCACCTAGATATACCTATAATTCATTGATTTTATTATTCTATGTATATAACCAACACTCTTTGATCATAGGATTAAATGTGACAAAATATGGTTTTATGTTGAATAATCTATGTGGAACACATGAGTATGTGAATATTATGATCGGTGAACCCAAATAGAACTCTAATTTATTGGGTAATGTTATAGTATCATGAGGCATCATATGTGGGATTAGGGAGTAAACCTAATCCATATTTGGGATTTTTCTACCATGTTATAATGACTTTGAATTTATCCCCAACCTAAGTTTATGATGTCATGATTAATATTGCCCATGTGATCCTACGTTGCCTTTATACTATCATGTTATATCATGATTCATTGATCAATATTATGATTCTCACCCTTATTATGTTACCATTATATGAATTTTTATCATATGTAATTCTTTAACTTAACTATATGCTTTTTTATTCCCTTATTGTTCATTACATCTCACCCCATTATTATGTACATCCCCATGTTATCCTATGAATTTTTAGAATATACATTGAATGTAAGTGCATGTTGTGGAGTTTTTATTATAATGTTGATGTATCCCATGTTCAATTTGTTATTATATGTACCTAATAACCCAAATACACTAGACTTCATAATATTCTAGGTTGTATTAAGTTTTATTTTATGTAATTAATCATAAATTGAGGTGTAATAAAATATGGGTTTCTATAGTGGATTTGGATTTTGATTCATCAATCAGCATATAGAAAAAGGAACATAATTATGCTATTGTTTCATCCCTAATAAAATTATTTATATATATTTAAAATGTATAAAAAAATTCCAAGTTTCGTATACCCCATACTTGATTTATGGTTAGGGTATGATGTTTTTATGCACACTTCTTTTTTCATCATCCGGTTAATATTTCATAAATTAAATATTATTAACCAAATTGATAAATAAATGTATTTAAAATTAAATTATTACCAATAATAATGTTCCGAAAATTATTCCTACTCGAAATGGCCAATAAATTCATTCCATGTTCATAGTTTATTATGTGTACATATATCTATGGTGAGTGAGGGTTTACTTTCCCTATGGCATATTTGAGATGATGCTTCATAAGACTTGTCTAAAAGTCTCTATGATACTTTCTAGTGACTATTAATAAAATTTTAATTCTACGGTAATCTAGTATAAATGCACTCTACATGGGATAATGAAGAGTAAATAAACATTTCATTATTTTTTTAGTAAATTAGATAAATTATACCATAATGTTACCCTAATCTCTTCCCAAATTAGTGCCTTCAACATAAGAAAAAAATTACATATATTTACATAAATTAGCATGTGAATTTGAGTAGTGACCCTAACGTAACTAATTAAAATTGACTTTTTAGGTTTAATAAACTTGTCAAGTGCATTACATAACCCCCTTAAATTTTATGTCTCTACTTCTAACCTTGATCATTTTATTAATATCTCCATGTTATGATGCTCTTATTTTTTCTCAAACAAAGGTTTTTAACCTTATACCAATTTATCAGTATCTATATTGTCAATATATTTTTCCTTGGAATTGGTAGCATTATCATGTGGAGGAACCTATTATTCATATGGATTGAGAGAATCAGCATGTTGAAAAAACTATTGATCCTTAGGATTGAGAGCATCAATATATGGAGAATCTATTTTCTACATAAGTGGTTGAACATTTAACTTAGATTATATAAATGAAGTAGTAAACAAATAATACTATGAGGTAACACAATATATATTTAAAAATAATAATGAGATTATGGAACTCTCTTTTTTTCTTTAACGGTTTATAGGATTTGACCCATTTATGAAGTATACAAATACCCTCATTATGGTATATTTTAACATAAAAGTCACTATATACATTAGGAACACTACAAAATGATTGTGAAATCCCAATAAAAGGGCCATCTCCAATTGAGTTGACATCTGACCCTATAGTGGTTTTGGTCAATTACATAAAAATTCACCACCTTATGTTTATATGATCTAGGATGTAAAATATTTCTACTGCATATTATTCCACTATAAATGATTTTTCCTTGTACCCTTCCTTATAAAAATCCAATTTCAAAAATCCCAATTCATTAATTTCAACTAAACTCCCATTATTAACCCTCTAACATAGAAAAATCAGTACTTGGAATATTGTATAATTTGACTCCCATATTTGTTTGATGGTGATAAAGTATAATGTATTCACATAAATTAGATTTATATCCTTGGTACTAGATACATTCACCATTTATGACACAATATTGATTCCAATATTTTTTATAGTACTACATTCACCATGTTTCTTATTATAGAACACGTAACCATTAATTACATAACCATGATAAGATAATACATGAACGATTGGTAATATTTCTATCAATAAAATATTTTCTAAAATTGAATTTAGATTTTTAATTGACTCCTTTAAAATATGGTCTCAAAACCATCCTATACACTATTGATTGTGTATTTTATATCCATTTTTCAACCCTTGATGGATTCAAATACTTAAGAATTACTTTTTGTATTTTAATATATGGAACAACCTATAATATATTATGTAAAACCTAAGGGTGTGTTTTCTCCTGCTCTATAATAGGAATAGTGAAAATATTTATTCTTTAAATTATTTCACCCATCATAAGTCTCCCACTATGATTAAATTTTGGTAGACTAATTCTCTCCACATCAGATTGGTAGTCGATATAGAATTCAATGTCTTCCTCAATAATATATTACTCTATAAAAAACCATGTTTATAACTTAAATTGTTTACATAACCTTTTAAAATATTTATATACCATTCAATGGGGTATATCTATCTATAATATATAAGACTATATAGTCAGATCTCTTTAACCAAGTGAACCATAAATTTAACTATATTAGAGAATGACTATAGTAATGACATCTAAAATTCACACAATATGAAACAAATTTTATTTTACACAGTTAGAAATTTTATCAAGTTTATAAATTTACTGAATATATCTTTGAAAAAGAAAAAATCTTGGTTAATTTATGATGGACATTTTTAAGAAAAATAAAACAAAAAGCTAGAGTTATGAAATATTGCATCAAAACATGAAATTCATGTGATTTTAGGCCCTTTAACTTTAAATTAGTCATGACATGATATTCTTGATATTTTATGAATACCCCACTAAAACATTTACATTATTCATAAAGTTACAAAAATGATATATCTCTTTCTTAGAAATAGTGTAAGGAGATGGAGGAAGAAAATTCTACCTTTCACCCTTCACCGGTACAAGCTCTTACCATATCCCCATGTAAATCATGTCTAAATTATCCTTAATTTCATCCTTTTTTCAGGTGTATTTAGTAATGTTACAATGACATTATCATATGCATTTATTTCTATATACATGACATTAAGAAAATTTATAACATACAAAACATTCTTATCACACCATGGTATGTGGAATCGAGTATTGATACTCTCTTATTTTTGTATTTTTGAATTTTGTGTTGTTCAAAGGTCATGAGTGTGTATTTTTCTTATTGGTGGAAACTAGATACCATCATCTAGTGTATGAGGGTTATCAACTAGCCATATAGATTTATATAATTCTTGTAGTTCTTCAAGTTCCATCGTCCAGCTGGTGGGGGCCTAGAGGTATAGGAATTATACCCCTTCCCACTATCCAACTGATGAGGGAAAACAGCTTCTTGCTATCGCTACTATGCATGCATATTATTATGGGCTTAATTGTCCTTTCTATATAAATTTTTTTCTTAACTCCTATAATTTTATCCTTTTGATTCTAATTCAAATTTTACTAGTTTAGAGACTCTTTAGTGACATTTTTGGCTCTCTCCTTAGAGGAAAATATTCATACCAGTTAAAATTTTGGATCTCTATTGAGTGTAATCTAGTAAGTGGGTCTATTTTAATCTGAATATTCTCTTCATATCCATTTTTTTTTATTTTTATATAGCATGAAAATGGATAATTGTATTCTTTTTTCCTCGGATATATGTTCTCTTAGATCTGATCTCATTCCCACACATCATTGGTATAGGAGGAAATGTTATTTTCATCAGTTGTGAGGTAGGTGTCTCTGTCCTATGTGAAGTTCCCAGATCAGTGTGAATATGATAGGGGGAGGGGGTGAATCTGTGATCCCTTTAAACATTTTACAAATTGATTCTTTTCAATTAAAACTCTATGGATTTTAAAACCTTGATCCACTCTTCTTGTATCTCTCAGCCTTACCTCGAATGATGTTGTAAATATAAAGGCACTGAACACAAGGATTTACAAGGTTCGGTTCAAAGACTTACTCCTTGTTATGTTGGTTATTCCCCCAAACACATATTATCAATTAAAATGGGTGATATAGAGTCCCACTGTATCTCTCATGATTCCCACAATAGGGACTTTATACTACATCCCACAGTGTTACCAAAGTCCACTGGACTCCTTCAGAGTCCCACTGAAGACTTCTTCTCCTCCCTGAATTAAACAGGGTTCTTCTAGCCCTTGGGTCACATGAGAATATTCCATATTTTTTCAATTTAATCACTTTATATTGATATTATTCTCTTCCCCCCATGAGCTTTCTGAATCAAATTTTATCGTGTATCTCTTCAATAATCTTCAACGGCCTTTGGTAAGGTTTATTGGACTTGCTCAATAATTCTGATCACTTTTTCTAATCAGTCCCCAGTGCAACAATTCTCAGGAAATTATTTATTCTTCTAATGAAGACCCTACCTGACTTAGATGTGTGAAAGTAGTGCACACAACTTCTTCAAGAATATAATATGCCAGAATGATCTTGCACAATATCAGCATTGTCTATCTTCTTGGGTTCTCAAACACTATCAACTCAGATAAGATCTTCTTTAATTATTCCTGGCTTCAGTATCAATTGAATTCCACTTCATGAATGGATTTCATGGAATCCAAACTTATTTTTTTTGGTATCTCAATTAATTATCACATGTTCTTGTGATTATTCATGATTTCATTCATTTCTAATATGTTGCTTGTTAACCAAAACACACACTACTCACTTGTATCAATATTTAAGGTTCAATGTTTGTGGGTCATGTAATTACCCATGCATTATCCATTCAATTTATTCTTTATCAATATGAACACATATTATTCCTTCTTCTTTGGTTCATTTCACACAGACACTTGTTATTTTTAATTTGGGTTCAATGTGTGTTATGCATGTGCATGCATTTACTTCTTGATTCCTCTCACTGTCCACTATGCACACACAATCTCTTCTTACCTCACACACTAACTTTGGATTTCTTATTGCTCAATTTTATTTTCATACAAAAATCTCTCTCCATGTGTGCATGGGAATGTATATACTCTTATATGTTTAGTTTAGTTTTTATGCAACCTGAACACATTGTTTCCTTGCTTCTTGTGCACAGATCAAGAATGGTTCATGTAGGGTGTATGCCCTTATTTATTTTTCACACCAACTAGAAAGGGTAGAACCTTCCCTTGGGTTCTTCTTCTTTTGTCTTGAGGTATCTCAAACAAAACACACGAACCAAGGAGGCTTCGTGATTCGAGATGTGTTAGGAAAACAAGGGAGGTGCAAGGAATTATCCCTATAAGGTTTCTCAAACTAGATTTTTCATGAAGCATGATGAGGGTTTGTTAAACCAATCACATGTCTATGGTTTTCCTTTATACAGAGAGTGTAGTCTTCTTATTTCTTTTAAAGGGTTCTTTAAGAGTGCTCAGCACTTCTCGAATGCATGTGGGATCTTTGGTCCTTCGCATAGAAAGGATAAGCGGAACCTCTGATCGGTGCTCTATTTCTACGGAGAAACTAGAGCTTTATAAATATCTTCAATAACATGATTGGTCGATGGAATCATCCTTTTATAGGCGGGGATGATATCCTTGCTCCATGTTCAAATCCCTCATGATATGATGTGGGGTTCAAATCTTTGAATGCCTGAGATCTATGGTTTTGAAATCTTCAAACTACAAATACTGATATGCCAAGAATCTTGGTTTGTTTTTGTTTAACATGGGATCCTCATTTTACATGAATAAATCATGTTCAAGTACTGAGAGTTGCATTCAAATCTCAATCACGAACCCTCAAGATTCATGACGTGGCCTTTGGAAACTTCATTTGCCTCATCCAATTGTGAGTTCTTCATTTTTTTTGCATTCATTCAAATGTAATTTCATGCACAAGTTCGTGATGTTCAGACGATACACATGTTTTGGATTTGATCGACAGTGGTGGTCAAAATTTGATCAAGGAGGTTCAGCTTATTCTCTGGCATATAGCAGCATTAGATGATCCAGAGGTTGAAGATGACGTGGTTTCGGATCATCGGACAGTCTCCATTCAACTTGGTGAGGCGTGGGATCATGAATGGTGCATATTTGATCATGGGATGCGGGATTTGACATGAATCCGCGATCTCTCAGGATATCAGATGGATGGCCACGATTGTATCTATGTTTTTAAAAACCCATCTTACATTGAAATGGAGATGTAGCTTTGTCATAGTTTAAATATCAAGTCATGGTAGCCCTTCATCAATTATTTCTCCCCCTCCTCCCAGTACTGACCATACTATTCTATGGGAACTCTCTACACCTAACCAATTCTATCTATTTATTTCTATACAATTTAGGCTCTTCATTTTATGTGAAGACATTGTGTGTATGTAATAAGAGTCGCATTCACATATCAATAATGAACCCCGGACCTCCATGATGTGGCATTCGATAAATTCATTTTCCTCTTCCAATCGTGAGTTCTTATTTTTGTTCACATGCATCAAAATGTAATTGCATGCATGAGTTTGTGATGTTCAGACGATACTCATGTTGTGGATTTGATCGAAAATGGTGGCCATAGTTCGATCAAGGAGGTCTGGCTTCTTCTTCGACATACAGTGGCATCGGTTGATCTGGAGGTTGAAGACGACATAGCTACAAATCATCGGACAGTTTTCATTCAACTTGGTGGGGCGCGAGATGATGAACGGTTCAGATTTGATATCGGGATGTGAGATGGAACGTACAGAAATGATCTCTCACGATATCAGAGGGATGGAGATGATTGCATCTGTGTTTTTAAAAACCCATCCCACATTGAAACAGAGATGTGGCTTTGTTGCAGTTTAAATATCAAGTCACGGTAGCCCTTCATCAATTAATTCTCTTGCTCCTCCTGATACTGCCCCTTATCGTTCTACGGGTGCGCTCTGCACCGAACCCATGCTCTCTGTCATCGTGCTTCCCCCCACGGTGGTACTCTCACCGGTTCTCCCATGTTCCCCATTAGGCGTGCTCCTTTGTGCATGGGCCTAGCCCTTTATTGTCCTGACGCTTCTTGGATAGCCTTGATGACCTCCCTTAGGTGTGATTGACCCTGTCCCGCATGTGCCTAGGGTTAAGGCTATCTACTGGTTGGTGGTTTGCCCTATTTTTTTTAAAATCCCAGAGAAAAAAACTTGGTGTAATTCCAAATCAATGCATGGCCACTTCAACATAGAAATCCAAGCCTCATCATCCTCAAGCATAATTCCTCTTCTTCATTCGTTTTGGAATTTTAATTCCAAAGTACTTCAAGAATGTACCCAAAGTGAAAACTATTTTTTCAAATATCTTAAACATCTAATATCAGCACAATAAATCATCAAATTTACTCAAACATCATCCAAATAGAAACTAATGGATTAATCTTCCAAATACATCATGCAATCAAGTATTGCATGTCCTTCTTTATATGTTGTAACAAAGTGTCATTCATTAACACGTGTCTTGGAACTTAGGATTATTTCAACAATCATCTGAATTAAAAACAAGGATAATTATCCAATCATGGAATCCAATGCTATGAATCCATATCAATTATACTGGAATCATTATCTTTGTAACAACTTCATCAGATTGATAGCAATGAGATATTCCCATCTCATTGATCACCATTGCCAACCAACAATTATTGAAAGTACTTGTCAAATAATATAATTCATAATTAATGTGGGATTTTAACTGAGTTAATAACAGTACTTTAAGCATCACCACTTCAATCATCATCACAACTTCAATCATTACCTTTCCATACACATATTGACACATTATTGACAACAAATGCAACACTATGCTCAACACTATGGTATATCCTTTAGAAATCATAGAGTTATTATGATGATATCCTTTGGTTTCGATATTTAATTTAGTTTTAATCTTTGAGGGCAATGTAAAAGGGTTTTTTAAATGGGTTTTCTTTGAAATTTAAATTTTATGTACTTTAGGTGTTTGAAAAAATGCCTCAAAGATGGATTCAAAATGGAAATGGTTTTTTAAGAAATGGAATGGTGTGGAATCACTATAGAAAGTGTTTTATAAAAATTTGGGCATGTATTTGAAGTGGATATTCCCATGTAAAATGTTTGTGAAACATATTTTCGTTTTCCTTGGACGTAATGGGGATATAATAGCACTTTGGGAGACCTTGGAGTACTGAGGAAAACTAGACATAAATGGTTCCCAATGGAGTTAAATATCACTAGGTGAGGTTCCCTTGATTACATGGTTACTAGGGGTAGTCTTTCTAAAGGATTAAGGTTCCTAGACATTAGGATTCACTTATATAGGCTAGTGTCTTAGATTATTCTTAGTTGTGTACAACCTCATGTCATAGATTGACTTTACTTCTTTGTGGATACATTATGTGCATGTATATTGATATTATTATTTCCTTAATTGATTATAATATGGATATTTTTGTTTTAAATTTTTTTATTTATCTTTTTATTCTCTTAGTTATGTGATATTTCATATTTATTTTTTTATTTTAATATGGCATGATTTTGAAAGGAATGAAATTTTTTAAAAGCAAAACTAATGGGTGATTTTTATATGTAAAATTATTTCTTCTAAAAGTTTTTTAGAAATATTTTTTAAACAAGAACTAATGGATCCACATGAATAGAAATCATGTACATTATCTAGTGGTATCTTACTAATGTTTATTTCTCATGCCCTATTTTTTCCTTTGTGAGTTTGTACCCATAGTTTTTCATGATATAGTTAAAGGGAAGAGCACCATGTAAAGGATGGATATCATGGATTGTGATTTCTTCCAACATTATGGGATATTACTGACTTATGGTCATGAAGATATATACCCATAGATTTATTTGGGTTCTATGTTTATTTTCTTTTGGTAGTTTGTTAAACCTTGTTATCCCATTATTAGATTTTACCATTTTGGTTTGGTTGTTTTGACATATAATGTTATATATATATATATATATATATATACTTTGATACTAAGTTTATTTCTATTTATATGTATGTTGAGGGTGAAATCATTCCCATGTCACTTTTTATGATACCTTGGTGCTTTTTTCTATCCCATCGAGATTGGGAACGTGCTTTGGGACTTTTAGCTAGCCAATTCATGCGACATTATTGGTTAACCCGGGTTTTTCTATTACAAATTAGTATCAAAGGGTCAGGTTATCATTGAATCCTTCACTCTTTCTTATGTTTCATCATCCTATAACAGGGGTTTATTTATTTAATAGACATAGGAAAATCAAAACTAAAGAGGTGGTATTAGAGTGTTCCTGGCCAGCTCACTTTCATGACAAGTCTCAAGTTACCATGGAGAGTTTTCATTTATCTTCCTTCCTTGTCTATAGTTTTCTCATATTAAATTTAGTTTTTAAAATATATATATATATAATAAGGGAATCCAATTCTATCTTAAATATTTTTTAACCTCTTGGTTTATAGAACATAGATCCTCTAAGAAAATAAAATATGGAATACTATAGAGGAGGACATAGAGTAATCCCCATGAGAGAATGTAACGCCCCGACCCCAGTTACCCAGAGTCGGTGCATTATTACGTAACATTTTCATGATCACAAAAGATCAAGTCTCGAAAGACTGATTAGTTTAGTAGCCTTGGAAACACTAGATACATTCATAAATGTTACATTACATCATAAAGTGAAAAACTAAAATAACATGGTCTCCATAGTCCACACTCATATCCCCTTTTGACTATCCCTGCAGGTCATTCATAAAATACTTCTTCACATCCTGGAAAAATTAAAACATTGAAAGGGGTGATCTCAGATGCTCAGTAAGGTTAAAAATGCAGCGGAAACATTCATAAATAAACATAAACATTTAAGGCAATGTATAACTAAAACAAAAGCCTTTTAAACTTGAAATTCAGAATAATATGGAAAAAGTAAAATGAAATAATGCCATTTACTTATTCACATGGATATTCTACTAGTTGAATAATCACATGCAATATCAATAACCACTTTCATAATGATGGAATGCATAATTCCAGACTATCCTAACAACATAGTCAAGGCCTCGTGCCAAGACTACAAATAAGATTTTGTCAAGGCCTCGTGCCAAGACACTAGTTTGTCTCATGAGACCTACCGATGCATCGAGGAGCTATAGAGGGCTCCACCCGTCACATACTAAGTCCAATGTATTCTTTATATGAAAAGGTTTAAACATATTATAAACCATAACATAATCGTATCACATAAAACATGCATAAAGGAAACATAACATTTCCACATTTCAATCACAAGATATCAATACAACACATTGATATAATAAAACCATTTTAAATACCAAAATAAAATAAAAGTAAAACTTGGTATTTATTTTTCATTTTAAAAAAAAAATCTGGCTTGTAGAGGAAGTCGAAACTCAAATAATGGTCACGGTGACTGAGAAGTCATTGTCGCCGCATACGTAAGACAAAACATTCCTTTTTTCGTTTAGTAAAAACGCTTCGTATAAAAAGATTCCTTTTTAATAAACGTAAAAGTAAAAGGGGTTTATACACCATATAAAATAAAGTTGTGTATAAAACAAAGTATGCCTCAATGAAAGGAGATTGAGACGAAGTCCAGTTCAAATATTGTATCCTTAGATTAAGGATAAATAAATTATGTAATTATGTGTGACAAATATAAATACACCCAATATAAGTGGATATTAAGTGTAAAACAATCATAGGTCATTAACACATATTCCTATCATGACATGATCAAGAATTAGAGTTTTAACCCAATGAATTGAAATTGGGTTAAGAAGTTCCCTTGCAAAAATTCGACAGCCTAACGGCGTCACTTTAAATTTGGAGAATCAGTTGATGAGAGAGAAAATGGTATCTCATCACTTGGACATAAAATTTACATCAATAAGGATATAGAAGAACATATCCCCACATAAGAATATGTAAATTAAAAGACCTAACAAAAAGAAGTCTTTTAAAAAGAGGAGGGTGAAAGGTTCCCTTACCGATTTGGGTAACATTCAAAATGTACACCCCATGAAATAAGGGTCATACAATGAAGATATAAATACCCATAAATTAAATCATATTACACAAATAATACAATCATGGGAAGTACATACACCACACAAAAGTAAATAGTGGCAAATGTAGCATGAATCTCATGGGAATTAAAAGTGAGATAAAAACCCCATACCTCATTGTAATCAATCGAGTCATATGACCAAAAGATAATAAACACAATATGAATCATATAATACCGTGAATATAAATAGAATCATGATAATATATGTCAAACGGAAGAACATAATACACCACATTCAATAAATATGTGGCGAACAATGGAAATCTCAGGGAATTAAAAGTGAGATAAGATATCCCCTTACGAAAATTCGGCAGCCTAACGGCACCACTTAAAACTTCCAAAAATGGATTGAAGATATAAATTAGGAAATATCATAATATTAACATAAAAAGTAAAATAAGAGGAATATAGAAGTACATCCCCCAACATAAGGAATAGGAGCTTAAAAGAAGTGACATAAAAGAGAGTACTTAAAAAGAAAGAGAGAGGTTGGATCCCTTACCTCGTGTCCGACTTGACTCGACCGTTCTTTAACCTCCTGAATAATAAACTAGAGTTAATTTATAATTGATTAAGAACCTTTTTAAAGTTAATTATTCCTTTTATATCACTTATTACCGTGTTATGAACATTATGTAACTATTTGAGTTAATAACGGTCGTTTTGTCGATCTTTGGCACTTGAGTCAAAAATAAACTTCTTATAATTACAAGTTGTTCATGTGGTAAAATATCCATTATATCCAGAATTATATTCATTATGTAGATATCATATATATCATGTATATCCAGTATATATATGCATTTATAATATTATATAACATTTATAGGTAAGAAATGAAATGCACCATTTATGGAGACGGTAAGCCATACGTACGCATGAACGCTACTTTCATTTCTATTTCATATTTAATGTAATTATATCATAATGATATAAAGGTGTATTATAATTCCAGTATAATATCATATATAATATCATTTACTCCATCCTTTACACATCCCACATATGGCATTAACGATTCAAATCACTTTGTGGGGGCGGTAGTCCGCACTTCCTAAAATGAAATTATCGCGTTTACCCATAATGGAAATCATAAAGGTATGCCATAAATGAAAAATACAGAAGCATAAGGAAAAAATAAACATAATATCTATCATATATAAATATAGTGACATCTTAATGGACACCATGAAAGGTGTTAAAAGAAGATTGAACAATCATCGTTTCGTGAGGCAGTAATTTTCCAACCACAGAAACAGTATGTTCTTTAACCATTAGACGGAGGTGTGTGTAATTTTAAATAAAATATATCTCATAAAAACATCCTATTATATTTAATATACTGGTTTTGTTACAAAATATAGGAATAAAAATAGTTTAGGGGGTTGGAGAAGAAAAATAAAACAAAAGGACACAAGTGAAGACATTACCTTTAAAATCGGGTAACTCTTTTTGATTTGAGCCAAAGGCTTACTTGGGAAGACTTATGCCCCAAGTGAGGCTTCTAGGAGTAAGGGAGGGAAGTTGAGAGAGTATTTTTTTCATAGTTTGGCCGAGCCAAATGGCTTGAATGTGTGAATAAGGTGGTAGAGGTGGGGGCCTTTTATAAGAGGAGAGGAGGGGCACTCTTGGAAAGTCATGAAATGTTACATTATTATGAAGTGCTTTTCAGATTTCAAAGGTCCCACAATTATATATTTATAGGATAAGGTGATAAGGGTTCTAAATATACCCATCCAATAGGTTTTTGACAAGTTTAAGTCTTAGATTTTACATTATCTTTTCATTTTATTTAAATCGTTAATTAATTAGGTAATCGCTGCATCATCATGGTGTCATAAACATTTAATTTATTTAATGTCTAAAAATTATAAAAAAACTATCATGATGTAGGAAATATTTTTATATTTCCAATTAATATTTACAGTCGAAAAGTTAACTTATATAACCCCATGTAATAATTGTTTTAGTAAAACAACACATGTTTGTGACAATTTTATTTTTACTTTAAATAAAAAGTTATTAATGTCATTTTCTTACCCAAGTGGCTCCATGGGTCCCCAAGTTGACCCATGGATTGTCTTGGTCAGAAATGACTCACCCAATAAGGGTAGGACAAGTGTCAAGATATTTTCATATTTTTATAATATCATTTTACCTTAAATTTCACTAATTACCTTTAATCGCGATTAATAAAACTTAAAAGTTACTATTCACCAAAAATTATTTTCATCTCATTGAACCACATTTTGATTCCTAATGAAAACCATGTATGTCAGATTTTTGAAATTCAATTCACAGAAGTGGTAAAGTTTCATTTAAACGAAAAATTAGTTTTTTAACAACCACTTAGTGGTTTCATTATTCATCAAAAATTGAAGTTTCTCAGAACAATACCAAAAATTAACCCTTAGCTATAATTGATGTTCCAAATTAAAAAATGATGTATATTTTAAAAAATTCCAAACATATAAGTTGAATTAATTAATTTTATAGTTAATTCCTATTGTCATAACAAATAGCGTGTTTTTAAGAAACAATATCAATCAAAAGATTGACAATTGTTTATGTGCAATTTCAAAGTAAAATTAATTATAATGACCACCATTGGATAAAATGGTAAAATTATATTCTAATTATACTTTAAAACCACTCAATTGTATAATTTATCACTATAAATTATTTTGATTAAAAATGTTTTTTTTAAGTATTTTTCACTATTCGTCGAAAATTGGAAGTTCTTGGAAAAATACCAAAAATTCAACAGAGGCTAATTTCGATATTATGAATCCAAAAATGAAGTCAATTTTGAAATATAAAATTTATATAATTTCAAAAAGTGGGTATTACTATTCATAATGGCTACTTTGATTGGTCGCAGTGTGTTAGAACCTCGAAGTTGCGTACAACACATGCTGCTCTATTATTCAAAGAGAAGCGTACCATGGAAGCTTGGGGTGTTACATTCTCCCCTCCTTCAATAAATTGCATCCTCGCAATTTGAAATTGTTCTTCAAAAATAAAAGGTTGAAAGTAGAAAATACTTTTGTGGAAACCCCACATCGGAAATAAGGTTAATAAAATTTAGCCTTAATAAGAGGGAAAGGGAAATGAAAAAGTCACCACCAAATTATGATCAAGATTAGTAGAACATTGGTGGAAATTAGAGACAAATAATTGGAGGAAAAACGTAAATATTTGTAGGGAGTGATTGAGGTCATCAATCACAAACAAGTTTAAAATTGAGGGCCTCAAAGCCTTCAATCTATGTTGATTTAAAATAACATCAGTTCAACAAAACATAATGTATTTGGATAAAACAATTTTTTTAATATCCCTTTCCTAAAGTTTAAGAATTAATTTATTTATAGAATAAGAGAGAGGTATATATATATATATATATACTTGACAAGTAGAGTTTCAACCTTCAACTAATTTCTACCACAAACTCATCTTTCACTCAAAAAGATAATAGAAATCAAAAATATTATATTTATCTTAATCGTACAAGATTCCAAATATTAACACATACCATTTAGATTAGGAAAAATATTTTTTAATAACCAGGGACTTCCTGTGGGATAGTGGTAGGTAATAAAGGCATGTTTCACAATGGTTGTGGGTTCGATTCCTACAGCTTTGTCTGACGCGACGGGTTATCCCCCAACCTACAGGTTGTCCTTTTCCTAAAACTATAGTATTATAATATCCCGAAAATAATCCTCAGAAATGTTTTAACCTTAAACAATACTATCCAAAGTTAAACTTAATCCATTCCAACATTTATAGTTATCTAAAATACCTCTGTCCTGACTTTCTCTAAAAGGTCTCTAAATTCCAAAATCAATTCATCAGATTCCCCAAACAAAGTAAAGTTTCTCTTATTGTCATATACTAAAAATATGATTACCTTCATCATATTAAAACCTTAATGAAAAAAACAAGTACTACAGTACAATCCTTATATATATCACATTATTCTTATAACCATTATATAGTTCTTGAGTACAAAAATACAATAATTATTCCACTTCAACTGTAGTAACATCATAAGATTGGCCTTGATCCCTTGGCCTTTTATAAGGTAAGTTTCCCTGAATCTTAGGATATTAATTTGCATAATTCCCCATTTCCCTACAATTGTAGCATTCAACATTGATAGCCTCTTTATTTCCCTTGCAATCACGAGCCTGGTGACCTTTTTCTCCACATTTATAAAAAACTCTCATTCCTTTTAGGCAAGTACCGGGATGATTCTTCCCACAATTATCGCATGATGGAAAATACTTCTTTCCCTTATTCCATTTATCTATCTCTTGTTCCGCCGTTATCTTCTTCTCTTGCTTTACTTTGTTGTCATAAGATTTAGAGAATTCCTTTTCTGTCTTAATGGCACATGAGACAATATCTTCGTACGACGAGAAAGATTGTGAGACTAAGGCTCAATGGATAAATGTTTTTAACCCATCAAATAAATGATCAATCTTACTTATTGGGTTACGTATATAATCTGTTGCATGCCTCGCTAACCTTGTAAAGTTAGCCTCATACTTTGCGACATTCTCATCCTCCTTCTACCTCAGACTCAGAAATTGCCTTTCCATATCTGCTCGATGGTTATGTGGAAAGTATTTTTCTAAGAAAATTTCCTTGAAATCCCTCCATTACATACTTGATAATTCTTCATCTTCCTTTGTGTTTTGAATCAGCGACCACCATTGATCGGCATCTCCAGTGAGGCAGTAAACTGCCATGACAACTTTCTCCCTTTCTCCACTCCCCAAGGCGTGGAATATTTTCTCTAAGGAGTTTATCCATTGCTCAGCTACTAATGGATTTGTACCCCCATTAAATTTTGGCGATTTTTGCCTCATGAAATGATCTAACATTGATCCTCCACGTTACGGATCAGTGTGCTCCATATGAGTAAGTTTATTATTCATAACCTAAGTGATTTGTCCCAGTATGGTGATAAGTTGATCAATACCAGTTGTATCACCAGCTCCACTATAACTATCTTGAGCAGGAGGGAAATCCCTGAATGGAGTGTGTGAATTGATATGGTTTCCATTCCTTCCACTAGGCTCCATTTCTAAACAATGGCATAAACTAGATTAGTTTATCAATCAAAATACATAATAACAAACTTGAAAAACACTTAACCTAAATTGAACTATTTATGGATATAATCCATAAAAATAAAAATGTTTTCTTTGAGGAATTATATACTCATAAACCCTTCATAGTGGTTTGTAAAGAAAATGATAATTGTTCTAAACATATCCCCCGGGAGTGTCGTAACCAAGAGTGCAGCAAGGCCCGTTGTTATGCACCAGTTCCCGTTTGAGTCTAGCTCAAAGTGGTGTTTTCGGGTTTTACCCCTAGGTACATCTGTGCCAAAGCTGCATCTACCTGCTCGTATCCATACAGAGATGTATTTCTCAGAAAACTCAAAAAATCTCTATAATACCAAAATTCTAGGAAGTTCTTCTATACTAATCCTCAAAGTCTATCTTAGGGCTATGTGCTCTAATCAGAGTTTATCTAAATCTAGCTTCCAAGGTTAGAACTAAACTGCCTCTAATACCAACTGTAATGCCCCGACCCTAGCTACCCAGAGTTGGTGCATTATTATGTAACATTGGCATGATCACAAAAGATCATGTATTGAAAGACCGATTAGTTTAGTAGCCTTGGAAACACTAGATACATTCATAAACTTTACATTACATCATAAAGTGAAAAACTACAATAACATGGTCTCCATAGTCCACACTCATATCCCCTTCTGACTATCCCTACAGGTCATTCATAAAATACTTCTTCACATCTTGGAAAAATTAAAACATTGAAAGGGGTGAGCTCAGATGCTTAGTAAGGTTAACAATGTAGCAGAAACATTTATAAATAAACATAAAAATTTAAGGCAATGTATAACTAAAACAAAAGCCTTTTAAACTTGAAATTCAGCATAATATGGCAAAAGTAAAATGAAATAATGTCATTTAATTATTCACATGGATATTCTACTAGTCGAATAATCACATGAAATATCAATAACCACTTTCATAATGATGGAATGCATAATTCCAGACTATCATAACCACGTAGCCAAGGCCTCGTGCCAAGACTACAAATAAGATTTTTTCAAGGCCTCGTGCCAAGACACTATTTTGTCTCATGAGAGCTACCGATGCATCGAGGATCTATAGAGGCTCCACCCATCACATACTAAGTCCAATGGATTCCTTATATGAAAAGGTTTAAACATATCATAATCCATAACATAATCGTATCACATAAAACATGCATAAAGGAAACATAACATTTCCACATTTCAATCACAACATATCAATACAACACATTGATATAATAAAACCATTTTAAATACCAAAATAAAAGAAAAGTAAAACTTGGTATTTATTTTTCATTTTAAAAAAAAAGTTATGGCTTGTAGAGGAATCCGAAACTCAAATAATGGCCACAGTGACTGAGAAGTCGTTGTCACCGCATACGTAAGACAAAACATTACATTTTTGTTTAGTAAAAATGATTCGTATAAAAAGATTCATTTTGAATAAACCTAAAATTCAAAGGGGTTTATACACCATATAAAATAAAGTTGTGTATAAAACAAAGTATGCCTCAATGAAAGGAGATTGAGACGAAGTCCCGTTCAAATACGGTATCCTTAGATTAAGGATAAATAAATTATGTAATTATGTGTGACAAATATAAATACACCCAATATAAGTGGATATTAAGTGTAAAACAATCAGAGGTCATTCACACATATTCGTATCATGACATGATCAATAATTAGAGTTTTAACCCAATGAATCGAAATTGGGTTCAGAAGTTCCCTTGCAAAAATTCGACAGCCTAACGGCGTCACTTTAAAATTCATAGAATCAATTGATGAGAGAGAAAATGGTATCTCATCACTTGGACATAAAATTTTCATCAATAAGGATATATAATAACATATCCCCATATAATAAGATGTAAATTAAAAGACCTAACAAAAAGAAGTCTTTTAAAAAGAGGAGGGTGAAAGGTTCCCTTACCGATTTGGGTAACTTTCGAAATGTACACCCCATGAAATAAGGGTCATAAAATGAAGATGTAAATACCCATAAATTAAAGCATATTACACAAAGAATACAATCATGGGAAGTACATACACCACACAAGAACAAATAGTGGCAAATGTAGCATGAATCTCACGGGAATTAAAAGTGAGATAAAAACATCATACCTCATTGTAATCAATCGAGTCGTATGACCAAAAGATAATAAACAAAATATGAATCACAGAATACCATGAATATAAATAGAATAATGATAATATATGTCAAACGTAAGAACACAATACACCGCATTCAATAAATATGTGGCGAACACTGGAAATCTCACGGAATTAAAAGTGAGATAAGATATCCCCTTATGAAAATTTGGCAGCCTAACGACGCCACTTAAAACTTCCAAAAATGGATTGAAGATATCAATTAGGAACTCTCATAATATGAACATAAAAAGTACAGTAAGAGTAATATAAAATAACATCCCCCAACATAAGGAAGAGGATCTTTAAATAAGTGACATAAAAGAGAGTACTTAAAAAGAAAGAGAGAGGTTGGATCCCTTACCTCGTGTCCGACTTGACTCGCCTGTTCTTTAACCTCCTGAATAATAAACTAGAGTTAATTTATAATTTCTTAAGAACCTTTTTCAAGTTCATTATTCCTTTTATATCACTTATTACCATGTTATGAACATTATGTAACTATTTAAGTTAATAACGGTCGTTTTGTCGATCTTTGGTACTTGAGTCAAAAATAAACTTCTTATAATTAAAAGTTGTTCATGTGGTAAAATATCCATTATATCCATAATTATATTCATGATGTAGATATCATATATATCATATATATCCAGTATATATATGCATTTATAATATTACATAACATTTAGAGTTAGGAAATGAAATGCACCGTTCATGGAAACGGTAAGCCATACATACGCATGAACGCTTCTTTCATTTTATTTTGTATTTAATGGAATGAGATCATAATGATATAAAGGTGTATTATAATTACAGTATAATATAATATATAATATAATTTACTCCATCCTTTACACGTCCCACATATGTCATTAACGATTCAAATCACTTTTAGGGGGCGGTAGTCCGCACTTCCTAAAATGAAATTATCGCGTTTACCCTTAATGGAAATCAAAAAGGTATGCCATAAATAAAAAATACAGAAGCATAAGGAAAACATAAACATAATATATATCATATATAAATATAGTGATTTCTTAATGGCCACCATGAAAGGTGTTAAAATAAGATTGAACAATCATCATTTCGTGAGGCAGTAATTCGCCAACCACAGAAACAGTATGTTTTTTAACCATTAGATGGAGGTGTGTGTAATTGTAAATCCAATACATCTCATAAAAATATCCTATTATATTTAATATACTGGTTTTGTTACAAAATATAGGAATAAAAAGAGTTTAGGGGGTTGGAGAAGCAAAATAAAACAAAAGGACACAAGTGAAGACATTACCTTTAAAATCGGGTAACTCTTTTTTATTTGAGCCAAAGGCTTCCTTGGGAAGACTTATTCCCTAAGTGAGGCTTCTAGGAGTAAGATAGGGAGGTTGATAGAGTATTTGGTCATATTTTGGCCGAGCCAAATGGCTTGAAGGTGTGAATAAGGTGGTAGAGGTGGGGGCCTTTTATAAGAGGAGAGGAGGGGCACTCTTGGAAAGTTATAAAATGTTACATTATTATGAAGTACTTTTCATGTTTCAAAGGTCCCACAATTATATATTTCGAGGATAAGGTGATAAGTTTTCTAAATCTACCCATACAATAGGTTTTTGACAAGTGTAAGTATAAGGCCCCAGCCTTAAACCTTACTTAAAATTGAATTAAATGAATAATTCACATTGAGGATCTTTTCAGGTTTAGAGTTTTAGAGAATTAGGACATAACTATTACATCTCAAAAGATTACAAAGTAGTCTATTCTTATAAATTTCCATAAAATAAAAACTCTTAAAAAGAAACATGTCTAGTTTCATGTTTTAGGTAGCATGACTTTCCCTTGATCCCATCCTTGACCCTATTCCACACTAAGTCCTGTGAAAAACATTTCAAAAAAAATTGGGATGAGCATAACAACTCAGTAAGGGATACACAAAGAATAAAAACTGTTAGTTTATCAAAACAAAAAGTAAACCATGTATACTTTATCAAAGTAATACTTTTCACCTTTATGAAGTAGTAAAAACTCTTCACTGAATAAAATATCATTACTTACCTTTTTGTAACCAAAGGATTAACATAAAACCCATATAAAGAACACATAACATATATAAAGGTAACTTGGGAAATAAACATACTTAAGTGGAATAACCATACGGTCGACTCCCACACATATCACTTAATGGAATAGCCATACGGCCAATTTCCATACATACTTCATGGAATAGACATACGACCGACTTCCATACCCAATGAATTGGAGGTTATAACGTAACCACCCGTCTTGGTATTCACGGCACCACCCGTCATATGGTTTATAACGTAACCACCCGTTAAAATGTCCAAGTACCAATATAAAATCATAAAACATAAAACCAATATAAAGGAATGATAACATTTCCACATTTCAATCACAATATATCATAAATATATTGACATAATAGAATCCTTTATCAAAACCATTTTCAATACCAAAATACATAAAATAGTATAAGGTATTTATTTTATTTTAAAAACATTACGGCTTGTTGAGGAAGCCAAAGACCAAATAATACTGGCGGCGGCGGAAAAGGTCGTTGTCACCGCGTACGTTAAAAGAAACATTCCTTTTTGTCGTTTTGTAAAACGCTTCGTAGAAAAAGATTCCTTTTGTATAAAAGTAAAAGTCAAAGGGGTTTATACACCGTATAAAAGAAAGTTGTGTATAAAACGAAATATGCCTCAATGAAAGGAGATTGAGATGAAGTCCCTTACAAAGACGGTATCCTTGGTTTAAGGATAAATCAATTACATAATTATGTGTGACAAACGAATACACCAAATATAAGTGGATATTAAGTGTAAAATAATCAAAGGTCATTCACACATATTCAAAGGATGACATATTCAATAACTACATGTTGAACCCAAAGAAATCGAAATTGGGTTAAGAAGTTCCCTTGACAGCCTAACAGCGTCACATCAAAATGAGTTGATGAGAGATAAAAAGTGTATCTCATCACTTGGACATAAAATTTACATCAATAAGGATATATGAGAACATATCCCAACATAATAATATGTAAATTAAAAGACCCAACAAAAGAAGTCTTTTAAAAAAAAGGAGGGTGAAAGGTTCCCTTACCGACTTGGGTATCTTTCGAAACATACGAACCGTGAAAGAAGGACAATACATCATTGATGTAAATACTCATAAATGAAGGAATATTACACAATGAGTAAAATAATGGTCAGTAAATACACCACTCAAAGGAAATTGTGGCAAATGTAGCATAAATCTCACGGGAATAAAAGTGAGATGAAAAAAATCACTAACGAAAACTCAGCAGCCTAACGGTGCCACTTAAAACTTCCAAAAATGGATTGATGAGATCAAATAGGGTATCTCATCACATTACAACAAAATTTACAGCAATAGGAATATGAAATAACATCCCCCATCATAACAAATAGGAGCTTAAAAGAAGTGACATAAAGGGGAGTACTTAAAAAGAAAGAGAGAGGTTAGATCTCTTACGAAAATTCGGCAGCCTAACGGCGCCACTCAAAACTCCCAAAATGGATTGATGAGAGAGAATAGGGTCTCTCATCACATGAACATAAAAATTACATTAAGTTTAATATATAATAACATCCCAATAACATGAAATATGATCTTTTAAAGGAATGACATAAAAGAATGTACTTAAAAAGAAAGAGAGGTGTAGGATCCCTTACCTCGGGTCCGACTTGACTCGATCGTTATTTAATGTCCTGAATAATAAACTTGAGTTAATTTCTACTTGCTTAAGAACCCTTTTTCAAGATCATTATTCCTTTTATATCACTTATTACCATATCATGAACACTATGTAATTATTTAAGTTAATAACGGTTGTTTTAACGATCATTGGTACTTGAGTCAAAAATAAGCCCTTTATAATTATATGTTTTTCAGGTATCCATTATATCCAGAATGGTATTCATGATGTAGATATCATATATGTCATATATATCCAGTAAACGCATGCATTTAGAATGTTACATAATCATTTAGAGGTAAGAAATGAAATGCACCGTTCATGGAGACGGTAAGTCGTACGTACGCATGAACGCTCCTTTCATTTCTATGTCGTATTAATGGAATTAAAACTATATAAGAGGTATGTATATTTTAATTCCAGAATTATATTAATCATTTATATGTATCATACATCATATATATCCATTATATATATGTACTTATAATATTACATGATATTTTGAGATAAGAAATGAAATGTACCGTTCATGGAGACGGTAATCCATACGTACGCATGAACGCTACTTCCATTTCTATTTCATATTTAATGGAATTAAAACATAATGATACATAATAGTATTTTAATTACAGTATGTTATCATATATAATATCATTAAATATACCCTTTATACGTACCACATATGGTAATAACGAATCAAATCACTTTGAGGGGGCGGTAGTCCGCACTTCCTTAAATGAAGATATCGTGTATACCCATAATGGAAACCATAAATGTATGCCCAAAATGTAAAATACAGAAGCTTAATGAAAACATAAACATATTATATATCATATATAAAAATAGTGACATCATAATGGCCACATTTGAAGGTGTTAAATGAGTATTGAACAATCATCGTTTCGGGAGGCAGAATTTCGCCATCCACGGAAACCGTATGTTCTTTAACCATTTGATGTAGTTGTGTGAGATTTTAGCTCGAATAAATCTTATAAAAACATCCTAGTATATTTAAGATACTTGTGTTGTTACAAAAGAAGTAAATAAAAAGAGTTTAGGGGGTTGGAGAAGCAAAATAAAAAAAATGAACATGAGAGAATGAATTACCTTTAAAAGTGTAACTCCTTTTGATTTGAGCCTAAAGGCTTCCTTTGAAAGGATTATGCCCAAAGGGAATCCTCTAGGATGAGGAGAGGTATTTGGAGAGAGTAAATGGGTAGGGTTTGGCCGAGCCAAAGGCTTTGGGAGTGTGGGTAATGAGGTAGAGGTGGGGGCCTTTTATAAGAGGAGAGGAGGGGCACTTTTGGGAAGTAAAGAAATATTACTTTATTTGAAAATGATTTTCGGATTTAAAGGGTCCCAAATTGATATAATTCGAGGCTAAGGTGATAAGGTTTAGAAATACACCCATCCAATTGGTTTTGGACATGTTTAGGTCTTAGATTTTTCATTATCTTTCCATTTTATTTAAATCGTTAAATAATGAGGTCATCGCTGCATCATCATGATGTCATAAATAATTTAATTTATTTTGTGTCTAAAAATTATAAAAAAACTATCATGATGTAGTAAATCGTTTTAGATTTCCAATGACTATTTATAATCAAAAATCTGATCTTTATAACCCCATGTAAAAATTGTTTTCGTAAAACATATTATGTTTGTGTCATTTTTACTTTTACATTAAATAAAAAGTTATTTATGTCATTTCCCAACCAAAGTGGCTCCATGGGGTCCCCAAGTTGACCCATGGCTTTTCTTGGTAGACCATGACACATCCAATAAGGTTAGGACATGTGTCTAGGTCGTTTTATATTATTAAAGCATTATTTTTACCTTAAACTACACTAATTTCCACTAATCACGATAAAGAACTTAAAAGTTACTATTCACCAAAAAATTATTTTAATCTCATTGAACCACATTTTACTTCTTAATGACAACCATGTATGTCGGATTTTTGAAATTTAAAACACAGAAGTGGTAAAATTTCATTTAAACGAAAAATCAGTTTTTATAAGTACCACTTAGTGGTTTCACTATTCATCAAAAATTGAAGTTTTTCAGAAAAATCCCAAAAATTCACCCTAAGCTATATTTGATATTACGAATTCAAAAATGAAGTCTATTTTACGAAATTCAAAACATATAAGTCACATTAATTAATTTAATAATTAATTCCCGCTGTCAGATCAAATAGCGTGTTTTTATGAAACAATAAGTATCAAAAGATTGACACTAGTTTAAGTCTGATTTCAAAGTGAAATTAATTCCAATGACTTCTATTGGATTTAATGGTAAAAATATATTCTAATTTCACTTTAAAACCAATTCAAAATATAATCTAATCATATAAATAAATTAGATTAAAAAGAGGTTTTGAATTAAAATACAACTTTTTACATTATTCATTAAAAAATGAACTTTATCAGAAAGATACCAAAAATTTACACAAAGTAAATTTTGTTGTCCCAATTCTTAAGAAGAGTTTTATTTAGTCCAAAAGGATGTATAAGAGTGAACAAAACTATATTTAATGACGATTCTCCATCAAAAGGCGATAAGTGAACCTTTAGTGAAAACTAGGGCATATACGCCTAAAATCGAATTATTTCCGTATTTTATGCCTTTATCTTTTATTGGATAAATGTAAAAACATTAAAAAATATATATAGTCATATTTTAGTTATTTCTATCCATTCCCGCCAATACAACGGCTACATGTTAACTACCATTTAAAATAATATTATTTTATTATTAGAGTGCAACGTAAGATTACCAAGAAACTCGTTGTTGCGTGTTGGGTACGCCATCGAGCATAGCGTCCCCTTTAAAGTCATATTAATACTTTATTCAAAAATATGGATAAATATGAAAATGTCATATTCTTTATTTACCTGGGGTGTTACATCATTCCCCCCTTTTGGGAATTGCGTCCTCACAATTTTAAAATTGCGCTTGGAAACATCCTTGAAAGTCCCACATCGGAACAAGAGTCAGTAAAACAATCACTTTAAAATAACGAAAGATAAGTACAAAGGTCACCCGAGTTAACCCATAATAGGATTCCAAGTATGAAAATATGGACATGGAGGAGAAAACATAGGGTCATGTTCTGACGAAGAGTGATAGAAAAGATGTTTAGGAGAAAGTTAACAATAATAAAATCAAAAACTTGTGATGGGTTAAACAGTGTTGGGTTCCCCAGTAGGAAAAGTTAATAGAAAACATTTTTGTTTTAAGTTAATTTTTATTGAGGAATTTATTATTGATCTTAACTAAAACATAAGGAAATATACTTACTTATCATGTTGACTTTCAACTTTTACTAGATTTCTTACACAGACTCATATTTTCTCCAAAAGACGAGTTTTAGGAAGACTTGTTCGCATCAAGAGTACTATAAACAACTTCTAGAGGAGCACCTAATCCGCACAAAAAAAACTATACATTTCCCATGTCTTCAAACCTTAACCAAAACTAAAACCAAAAAGGTTACTACAAGATCAGATAATCCAAAAAAGGATAACCCTTTATAAAAAGAAAATCTATTCTTAATCTCCAAAATTTGTCCATCAAAACCCAAAGTTCAACAAGGACCATTCGATAAACAAATTGTCCATAAAATTATTCAAAGTAAACCAATCTAAGATTGAAACCCAAATATTTTAAGGATTTAGTCACATAGTCTTCCAAGTTAAATCGTAACATTTATCTCCAAACAACATCAATTGCTCCTAAAGTCTCGTATTGAAAAGTAATTAACCTAATCACATATCCTCCATGATAGGTTAATCATTTTAATAAATAACCCAAAATCAACTTACTCTTAATTCATAAAATCATCTAACTAAAAATAATTGGTCAAACTAACCAGGGACTTCAGGTAGTCCAGTGGTAGGCGAGAAATACCAATCGCACTTTGGTTGTGGGTTCGATTCTCGCAGCTTTGTCCGACGCGACGGGTTGTCACACGGTCTGCGTGTTGTCCTGTTTCCAAAACTATATAATTCTTAAAAAATTTCCCAAAACGAGATAAAATCTTCAAAAATAAACATAACATATTTTAACCTCAAGTTTATCTAATGCCTTTCATTTTCCAGCATATCATATAATAACCCATAATTACCTCAAAAGTAAGGATCATATAAACTCTAATGGTTACCTTTATAATTATTACCTGAATTTCTACATCGAGTTTGCCATCTCGTACATGATTCATTACAGAACATACCAAGGTTCAAGTGGTTGATCATGACTCCTTGATAGTTTGTTTAGAACAACTATGAGATTCCCCATTGAATCCCCCATCTCATCCAGTATCTTAATCATAGAACCACCACAGTTTCCTTGAAACCTGTTGTCTCTTTGGTGCCTTCTAGATCCATCCATTCACTAAAAACATAAATTTCAGTGTGAGTATATCAACATAACCATCATGTACTAATGAGGAAGATAAACACTAAGATATACTTACTCATTCACTTTATCTAAAACTAGGACTCTTTCTAAAATCCTAACCATTATGGTAATGTCACTTATGCTTAAAGAATACCCTAACCTCTAAAGTTATCTAAACCGACCTTTGATACCAACTATAAGGCCCCAGCCTTAAACCTTACTTAAAATTGAATTAAATGAATAATTCACATTGAGGATCTTTTCAGGTTTAGAGTTTTAGAGAATTAGGACATAACTATTACATCTCAAAAGATTACAAAGTAGTCTATTATTCTAAATTTCCATAAAATAAAAACTCTTAAACAGAAACATGTCTAGTTTCATGTTTTAGGTAGCATGACTTTCCCTTGATCCCATCCTTGACCCTATTCCTCACTATGTCCTGTGAAAAATATTTCAAAAAAACTTGGGATGAGCATAACAACTCAGTAAGGGATACACAAAGAATAAAAACTGTTAGTTTATCAAAACAAAAAGTAAACCATATATACTTTATCAAAGTAATACTTTTCACCTTTATGAAGTAGTAAAAACTCTTCAATGAATAAAATATCATTACTTACCTTTTTGTAACCAAAGGATTAACATAAAACCCATATAAAGAACACATAACATATATAAAGGTAACTTGGGACATAAACATACTTAAGTGGAATAACCATACGGTCAACTCCCACACATATCACTTAATGGAATATCCATACGGCCAATTTCCATACATACTTCATGGAATAGTCATACGGCCGACTTCCATACCCAATGCATTGGAGGTTATAACGTAACCACCCGTCCTGGTATTCACGGAACAACCCATCATATGGTTTATAACGTAACCACCCGTTAAAATGTCCAAGTACCAATATAAAATCATAAAACATAAAACCAATATAAAGGAATGATAACATTTCCACATTTCAATCACAATATATCATAAATATATTGACATAATAGAATCCTTTATCAAAACCATTTTCAATACCAAAATACATAAAAGAGTATATGGTATTTATTTTATTTTAAAAACATTACGGCTTGTTGAGGAAGCCAAAGACCAAATAATACTCGCGGCGGCAGAAAAGGTCGTTGTCACCACGTACGTTAAAAGAAACATTCCTTTTTTTCGTTTTGTAAAACGCTTCATAGAAAAAGATTCCTTTTGTATAAAAGTAAAAGTCAAAGGGGTTTATACACCGTATAAAAGAAAGTTGTGTATAAAACAAAATATGCCTCAATGAAAGGATATTGAGACGAAGTCCCTTACAAAGACGGTATCCTTGGTTTAAGGATAAATCAATTACATAATTATGTGTGACAAAACAATACACCAAATATAAGTGGATATTAAGTGTAAAATAATCAAAGGTCATTCACACATATTCAAAGGATGACATATTCAATAACTACATGTCGAACCCAAAGAAATCGAAATTGGGTTAAGAAGTTCCCTTGACAGCCTAACAACGTCACATCAAAATGAGTTGATGAGAGATAAAAAGTGTATCTCATCACTTGGACATAAAATTTACATCAATAAGGATATATGAGAACATATCCCAACATAATAATATGTAAATTAAAAGACCCAACAAAAGAAGTCTTTTAAAAAAAGGAGGGTGAAAGGTTCCCTTACCGACTTGGGTATCTTTCGAAACATACGACCCGTGAAAGAAGGACAATACATCATTGATGTAAATACTAATAAATGAAGTAATATTACACAATGAGTAAAATAATGGTCAGTACATACACCACTCAAAGGAAATTTTGTCAAATGTAGCATAAATCTCACGGGAATAATAGTGAGATGAAAAAAATCACTAATGAAAAATCGGCAGCCTAACGGCGCCACTTAAAACTTCCAAAAATGGATTGATGAGATCAAATATGGTATCTCATCACATTACAACAAAATTTAAAGCAAGAGGAATATGAAATAACATCCCTCATCATAACAAATAGGAGCTTAAAATAAGTGACATAAAGGGGAGTACTTAAAAAGAAAGAGAGAGGTTAGATCTCTTACGAAAATTCGGCAGCCTAACGGCGCCACTCAAAACTCCCAAAATGGATTGATGAGAGAGAATAGGGTCTCTCATCACATGAACATAAAAATTACAGTATGTGTAATATATAATAACATCCCAATAACAAGAAATATGATATTTTAAAGGAATGACATAAAAGAATGTACTTAAAAAGAAAGAGAGGTGTAGGATCCCTTACCTCGGGTCCGACTTGACTCGATCGTTATTTAATGTCCTGAATAATAAACTTGAGTTAATTTCTACTTGCTTAAGAACCCTTTTTCAAGATCATTATTCCTTTTATATCACTTATTACCATGTCATGAACACTATGTAATTATTTAAGTTAATAACGGTTGTTTTAACGATCATTGGTACTTGAGTAAAAAATAAGCCCTTTATAATTATATGTTGTTCAGGTATCCATTATATCCAGAATGGTATTCATGATGTAGATATCATATATGTCATATATATCCATAAAATTCATGCATTTAGAATGTTACATAATCATTTAGAGGTAAGAAATGAAATGCACCGTTCATGGAGACGGTAAGCCGTACGTACGCATGAACGCTACTTTCATTTCTATGTCGTATTAATGGAATTAAAACTATATAAGAGGTATGTATATTTTAATTCCAGAATTATATTAATCATTTATATGTATCATACATCATATATATCCATTATATATATGTACTTATAATAGTACATGATATTTTGAGATAAGAAATGAAATGTACCGTTCATGGAGACGGTAAGCCGTACGTACGCATGAACGCTACTTCCATTTCTATTTCATATTTAATGGAATTAAAACATAATGATACATAATATTATTTTAATTACAGTATGGTTTCATATATAATATCATTAAATATACCCTTTATACGTACCACATATGGTAATAACGAATCAAATCACTTTGAGGGGGCGGTAGTCCGCACTTCCTTAAATGAAGATATCGCGTATACCCATAATGGAAACCATAAAGTTATGCCCAAAATGTAAAATAAAGAAGCTTAAGGAAAACATAAACATATTATATATCATATATAAAAATAGTGACATCATAATGGCCACCTTTGAAGGTGTTAAATGAGTATTGAACAATCATCATTTCGGGAGGCAGAATTTCGCCATCCACAGACACTGTATGTTCTTTAACCATTTGATGTAGTTGTGTGAGAGTGTAGCTCGAATAAATCTTATAACAACATCATAGTATATTTAAGATACTGGTGTTGTTACAAAATAAGTAAATAAAAAGAGTTTATGGGGTTGGAGAAGCAAAATAAAAAAAATGAACATGAGAGAATGAATTACCTTTAAAAGTGTAACTCCTTTTGATTTGAGCCTAAAGGCTTCCTTTGAAAGGATTCTTCCCAAAGGTAATCCTCTAGGATGAGGATAGGGATTTGGAGAGAGTAAATGGGCAGGGGTTGGCCGAGCCAAAGGCTTTGGGAGTGTGGGTAATGAGGTAGAGGTGGGGGCCTTTTATAAGAGGAGAGGAGGGGCACTTTTGGGAAGTAAAGAAATATTACTTTATTTGAAAATGATTTTAGGATTTAAAGGGTCCCACATTGATATAATTCTAGTATAAGGTGATAAGGTTTCTAAATCCACCTATCCAATTGGTTTTGGACATGTGTAGGTCTTATATTTTTCATTATCTTTCCATTTTATTTAAATCGTTAAATAATGAGGTCATCGCTGCATCATCATGATGTCATAAATAATTTAATTTATTTTGTGTCTAAAAATTATAAAAAAACTATCATGATGTAGAAAATCGTTTTATATTTCTAATGACTATTTATAATCAAAAATCTGATCTTTATAACCCCATGTAAAAATTGTTTTCGTAAAACATATTATGTTTGTGTCATTTTTACTTTTACATTAAATAAAAAGTTATTTATGTCATTTCCCAACCAAAGTGGCTCCATGGGGTCCCCAAGTTGACCCATGGCTTGTATTGGTCGTCCATGACACATCCAATAAGGTTAGGACATGTGTCTAGGTCATTTTATATTATTAAAGCATTATTTTTACCTTAAACTACACTAATTTCCACTAATCACGATTAAGAACTTAAAAGTTACTATTCACCAAAAAATTATTTTAATCTCATTGAACCACATTTTACTTCTTAATGACAACCATGTATGTCGGATTTTTGAAACTCAAAACATAGAAGTGGTAAAATTTCATTTAAATGAAAAATCAGTTTTTATAAGTACCACTTAGTGGTTTCACTATTCATCAAAAATTGAAGTTTTTCAGAAAAATCCCAAAAATTCACCCTAAGCTATATTTGATATTCCAAATTCAAAAATGAAGTATATTTTACACAATTCAAAAAATATAAGTCAGATTAATTAATTTAATAATTAATTCCCGCTGTCAGATCAAATAGCGTGTTTTTATGAAACAATAAGTATCAAAAGATTGACACTAGTTTAAGTCTGATTTCAAAGTGAAATTAATTCCAATGACTGCTATTGGATTTAATGGTAAAAATATATTCTAATTTAACTTTAAAACCAATTCAAAATATAATCTAATCATATAAATAAATTAGATTAAAAAGAGGTTTTGAATTAAAATACAACTTTTTACACTATTCATTAAAAAAATGAACTTTATCGGAAAGATACCAAAAATTTACACAAAGTAAATTTTTATGTCCCAATTCTTAAGAAGAGTTTTATTTAGTCCAAAAGTATGTATAAGAGTGAAAAAAACTATATTTAATGACGGTTCTTTATCAAAAGGCGATAAGTGAACCTTCAGTGAAAACTAGGGCGTATACGCCTAAAATCGAATTATTTCCGTATTTTATGCCTTTATCTTTTATTGGATAAATGTAAAAACATTAAAAAACATATATAGTCATATTGTAGTTATTTCTATCCATTCCCGCCAATAAAACGGCTACATGTTAACTACCATTTAAAATAATATTATTTTATTATTAAAGTGCAACGTAAGATTACCAAGAAACTCGTTGTTGCGTGTTGGGTACGCCATCGAGCATAGCGTCCCCTTTAAATTCATATTAATAATTTATTCACAAATATGGATAAATATGAAAATTTCATATTCTTTATTTACCTGGGGTGTTACAGTAAGTCTTAGATTTTACATTATCTTTTTATTTTATTTAAATCGTTAATTAATGAGGTAATCGCTGCATCATCATGGTGTCATAAAAAATTTAATTTATTTAATTTCTAAAAATTAGAAAAAAAAATATAATGATGTAGGAAATAATTTTATATTTTCAATGAATATTTATAGTCGAAAAGTTAAATTATATAACCCCATGTAATAATTGTTTTAATAAAACAACACATGTTTGTGACAATTTTATTTTTACTGTAAATAAAAAGTTATTAATGTCATTTTCTTATCCAAGTGGATCCATGGGGTCCCCAAGTTGACCCATTGATTATCTTGGTCGGACATGACTCACCCAATAAGGGTAGGACAAGTGTCAAGATATTTTCATATTTTTATAATATCATTTGTACTTAAATTTCACTAATTACCTTTAATCGCGATTAAAAAACTTAAACGTTACTATTCACCAAAAATTATTTTCATCTCATTGAACCACATTTTTATTCCTAATTAAAACCATGTATGTTGAATTTTTGAAATTCAATTCACAGAAGTGGTAAAGTTTCATTTAAACGAAAAATTAGTTTTTTAACTACCACTTGGTGGTTTCACTATTTATCAAAAATTGAAGTTTCTCAGAACAATACCAAAAATTCACCCTAAGCTATAATTGATATTCTGAATTAAAAAATTATATCTATTTTACAAAATTAAAAACATATAAGTTTCATTAATTAATTTTATAATTAATTCTCGTTGTCATAACAAATAGCGTGTTTTTAAGAAACAATATCAATCAAAAGATTGACAATTGTTTATGTCCAATTTCAAAGTGAAATTAATTATAATGACCACCATTGGATAAAATGGTAAAATTGTATTCTAATTATAATTTAAAACCACTCAATAGTTTAATTTATGAATATAAATTATTTTGATTAAAAATGTTGTTTTTAAGTATTTTTCACTATTCATCGAAAATTGGAAGTTCTCAGAAAAATACCAAAAATTCAACAAAGGCTAATTTTGATATTCCGAATCAAAAAATGAAGTCCATTATAAAATATAAAATTTATATAATTTCAAAAAGTGGGTATTACTATTCATAACGACTACTTTGATTGGTCGCGGTGTGTTAGAACTTCGAAGTTGCGTACAACACACGCTGCTCTATTATTCAAAGAGAAGAGTACCATGGAAGATTGGGGTGTTATAGAGAATCCTATGGTTAACCTAGTTTTGGTGGAACCTATCCTATGAATGATCCAGTTTATAGGAAAAGTCACCAAAATTGAACTCAAACTAAAGGTGGACCATGATTCATAATTCACTAAGTAGCATCTACCTATATTTAATGGTGATAAAGTTTCATAGGATGTATAAGAATATATCGAGAGGATCAAGAGGATTTCCTACTTTCTAAAAACTAAAGAAGATTCTAAGGTTTTATTTTCCACTTATATGATTGAAGGGTCAAGAAAGATGTTGTTAGAATCTGTTATGGAAGCTAATTTTCATGAAGATATCACCTGTATAACCTTAAATAAAGAAATTAATCAACAGTTATACCTTGAGTCACTGAGAGAAGTGAATGTATGGGATTTCTCTACTTTGGAGTAGTGAAATCATTCTGTCATGGATTATGATACTTGGTTTCTCAATTTGGTGTACTTATCTCTAGATCTTGTTTATAATGATTATCTCAAGGTGTGGAGGTTTGAAATGGGTTTGTGGGTAGATATTTGATCTATGAAGATTATTATGTGGCAACCCAATAATATAGAGGTTGTTTACAAGGTAGTTATGGAAAAGTTAAAAATATATGAGAAGATAAGACTCTTCTAACCATTGGTGGTGGAAGGAGATAGCTAGATTTCACTTTATGGTCAAAAAAGGAAGTGGGATAATGATCATTGAGGTGGTGGTAGGATTGTGAAATGGACATAAGGGAAGATTCTGTTGGTCTATTACCAGTGTGAAATAAAGGGGAACCTCAAACATGATTTTAAGGTAACATCAAGGGTGTGTAAAACATGTGGGAAATCTAGACATCTTCGGTGTTTCTATGATAGGGAATCCTAGGGTAGCATAGTCAGATCCACCTTCACCAAGGGATCTAAGTTTAGACCTAATGTGGAAAAAGGGATGGGACCAAAAACTCATTCCAAGGGTAATTCTCAAGTGGTAAATAAGGGGTAGGATAAGGCTAGATGTCTGTATGCAGTGGAATGTGCATCAAAGGAGTTGAAGAACATACTAGCTATTGTGAGAGAGATATTGTTTATTGCATCTTCTATGGTTATGGATTTTTTTATACTGGTTCAAATATTTTATTTATCATGTATAATTTGTTAGATTATTTGGGCATGTGTTCAAAGCTCATGCCTTTCATGATGACTCTTTCCACTCCTTTTAGAAATAGTTTAGAGAAATTATTTAAATGTATCGAGTGTCAGGTGATTATTATTGGCCATGAAACTATATAGTACATTTTAATTTTTGATATTTACATTCTTTATATTATCATTGTCGTAGATTGGATGACTAGTTGTAAATCCCATATAGATTTTTATCATTTTTAGTTATAGTTTCTTTCTCTTGATGGATTCACTTAAGTATTTTAGGGTGATTGAGATCTGAGATCAGGATGAGAAGGGATCATAACTCCTATTACAAAAAATTATCTTCTGTCTATTATTAGATTTGTTTCTTGATTTTTTGGATCCATACCTTGGTGTTCCTCTTCTAGTGGTGGTGAGTGAATATCCTGAAGTCATTATAGATGAATTATTTAGGTTACTTATTGAGATGGTATTTTAGCTCTCCATGGACTTTCTTATATGGATGAAACCATTTCATTACCTTCATACCCAATGGAACCAACTGAATTGAAAGAATTAAAGGTTCAACTTGAGGTTCTTTAGGATAAAGGATTTAATAATCCTAGTGTTTCACCATAGGAATCATCAATTCTCTTTGAAATAAAGGTGGATAATAGTATTTAGATTTTTTTTATTACTGAAAACTCAACTAGATAATGGTGAAGAAAAAACACCATTTTACTAGGATTGAAGGCCTTTTTGATCAGCTCAAGGGAGCCCAATAGTTTCCAAAAATATATCTAAGATTGGGGTACCATAAATTGGGGGTTTGAACGGAAGATATCCATAAAATAGTGTTCTGGATCAGGTATAGGAAGTATAAGTATCAAGATATTCCATTTGGACTTACTAACACTCTTGTGGTGTTTATGAATTTCATGAATCAAATCTTCTATAAATACTTGGATTCTTTCATGGTTGTATTTTTGGATGATATTGTTTTTTCTTCCAGATCAGAAAAAGAATATGTTGATCATATTAATATCATTCTTGAAATATTGATTGATCATCTTGTGTATAGGAAGTTATCAAAATGTTTTTTCTGGATTCAAAAAGGAAAATTTATGGTATATGTAATTTTTTTGAAGGGTGTCTCAGTGGATCAAGAAAATATTAATAAAGTAATGCATTGAGGTTGTCTTGGAAATTTGTTTGAGATCCATATATTATTGGGGTTATTTGGTTACTACATACACTCTATTTGAGAATTTTCTAATCTTTCATCTGCTATAACATTGTTGATCCATAAGGGTGTAAAGTTAATTTGAATAAATCGATGTTAGAGATATTTAGAAGAGATGAATGCCGGATTAAATTCATCTCCATTATTGATTCTTCCTAAGACAGATGTTGGGTATGGTGTTTTCTATAATTCCTTAGGTATGGGGTTGCATTATGTTTCGATGCATGGGAGATAGGTATTATCTTATGGCTCTCATTAGTTACACAAAGAAATGTCTTATTCATGATAGTAATGAATGCACTTAAGACTTGGTTCCACTACCTCTTCGGGGATTGGTTTGTAGTGCATTCAGAGCAAAAGAGTCTTAATTATATCATCACTTGGATGGATCTCAATTTGAGACATATACGATGGTTTTGGTGCCTTAATACCTTTGATTTACTTATTTTTTATATCCCCAGTAAAGGGAGTTTAGTTGTGGATGTTTTGATTAGGAAATTACTAACTCAGGTAGTAAAGGAATTAGTGGAAGAGTGGTTCATGATGAGATTATTTTAAGCGGTGTTCTTGGATGAAGGGACAGATGACAAATAGGTATTACTGGTATATACTCAGGTAGGATCATTTATGTATGATCATATTTGACTTGGATAGGATGATTATGTTGAGTTTTAGTGTTTTAGTAGGAATCTTTATGGTGTAGAGACCTTAGGTGAGTTGTTTCGGTCTCTCGATGGATTTTTTCACTTATGAGGTAGGATGGTTGTTTTGATAGACTTGAAATAGGATTTGATAGATAATGGACATCATTAAAGTTGGTCTATTAACCCTAGAGATGCCAATAAATACCATGAATTTATATTTCATTACCAATGGTCATGAATGATATGATTGATTAAGGGTTTTATATCTTGGTGCCTTGTATGTCATAGAATTAAGGTGGAACATCAGAGGCATGTTGGTTTTCCAAATCCTTTACCTATTAAAATATAGAGATGGGATGAGATAGACATATAATTCATGATTGGGATACCTTAGACTCTTAGTAGTTAGGATTTGATATGGGTGAATATTGATTAACTCTTGAAATTAGTTCATTTACTACCTATCAAAAAGTAGATGAAGGTTAATTACCTTGGGAACTTATATGTGTGGGATATTTTTAGAATTTATGCAGTTCCATTGGATATCATCTCTGATAGAGAACCTCACTTTACTTCCCTATTCTGGAGTGAATTTTAGATAGTGATTGGTTCCAAATTGAATTTTTTAACAACTTATCATACCCAGATAGAAATCTAGACTGAGCGAGCCATCGAGATTCTTGAATACATCTTCAAGAATGTTTGGTTGAATTTAATAGATCTTTATACAAACATATTCCCTTTTTAAAATTTTCTTATAAAAATATTTATCAGGCTTCAATATTAATGGAACCATTTTAGGTGTTTTAAGTGAGGCCTTGTAGATATCCTCTTATTGGGAGGAGGTTGGAGAATGGCCCTAGGTTGGACCGAGCATCATTCAGGAGTTGAAGGATAAAATGAAATTGATCCAGAAGGTATTGGTGATAGATATGAGTCACTAAAAAACATATATATATATATATATATATATATGTATATATATATATATATTAGAATCATCGACTATTGGACTTTGAGGTAGGTGATCAAGAATTTCTCAAAGTTCTGCCTCAGTTGGGACATAGATGTTTGGGGAAGTAGGGTAAGTTAGAACCTCATTATGTCAGCCCATTTGAGAATATGGAGAGACTCAAGAAAGTTTATTATCGATTAAACTTGAATTTATGACTTATATTTATAATTTTTTCCATGATTCCCAAAGAAATAATTATAATTTGGATCCATCCCATGTGATTGAGTGGGGGTATGTTGAGATTGAACCTGAAACCTTAGTGGTTGAAAGACTAGTTTAGATAGTAGACTGAATGGATAAGGTGTTACATGGAAAGATGATCCCATTGGTTCAAGTGAGATGTAAGTGTGAGATAGGATCATAAGGTCTTCATGATGTAGCAATGGATTTATCTTTTCTCAGGTTTGTGATCTTGATACCTTCAAAGGACATAAATATTTTATAGTGGGGATAATTGTCACACCCTGGTATATGGAATCAGGTATAGATCCTACCTTATTTTTTTATTTTCAAATTATAGTTTTTTTAGAGGTCAAGAGTGCATCTTTGGATTGTTGGGTGTAGTAAGAGGCCACCAGCTAGTCGGTGAGGGCCATCGACTAGCTGGTTCATGAGGATAGAATTTATGCTGGTTTTCAGGTGCCACCAATCAGCCAGTGGGGTACCTAGAAGTATAGGAATTGTGCCTATACTCATCGGCTCACCAGTGAGTCCTAGGACCTCACTGGTGAGTCTTAGGAGATCACTAGTGGCATTTTTGGGCATGCATATTAGTATGTTCTTAATTGCCCTTTTTTACCAAAGTGTTGTATTAACTCCCCTATTTTGACCCCTACATACCTAATTAGGTTTTCTTGTTTTATATCATCCTTGTTGAAACTTTTTTCTCTCTACTACTATAATACACTAAAAAATTAGTTTAAAGGAATAATAAGTTCAATAGCTTTCTTAACACACAACACTAGGCTTCAAGAGAATTGTGATATACTATAAACATATTATTATTTAAATGTAACTATTATAACCTGGTTTTTGAATTTTTGGGTATAAATAAGAGTAACTGAACTATGAAATATATTTATAATTTTCCAACTCATTTCAAATTTATTTATTAATGCTTAGGAAATAAGCACTCAATTTTTACTGTTGTTATTTTATGCTTCAAAAATATGTTTTCTTCAAAAATTATTTTTATTTAATATAGATTTATGATTAATTTTTAAATTTTATTTCATAAAATAAATTTTTTTTAAATCATCATATAAAAATTTACATAGGGTGAAATTTTGGTATTTTTCTAAAATGATTGATTTTCCAGTGAATAGTGAAAAATACAAATTTTTCAAATACTATCATTTATTTTCATTAAATAAAGTAATTTAAAAGTCCCAATATATTTTGTATTTGTTATTAAAGTTATATAAGGTCCATTTGATTTATAATAATCTAATTAATTACATTTTAATCATAAATATTCATGATTTTAATATAAGTTAATTTTTAGGCTTAAAAATGCATTTTCAAAAAAACAATTCATTGCATTTTAAAACATTTATATTAAAATTAATTCTAACACTTATAAAAATTAAATATTGAAAAATTAAATCCAAATTTTGAATAATTAGGTTAAAATTTGGTAAATATTCCACTTTTCTTTTTTATCAATGTGAATAGTAACCATGGTAAATATTTATCACCTGAGTATGGGTATAACAGGGTTAAAATTATGGGATAAGACTTTAAAATAACCCTAAAACTTCCCTTTACTCTATTTTATGGGTGGGATTTGACCATAATCATCTAATATTTTTATTTATGGAAATTTTGTGCCATTGTTATTTTATAATGACTTGTAAATTGTTTTAAGCAAAGGAAAATTCCAAAATGTCACTCTCTTTCTTTTAATTTTTATTATATGTTCACATAGGGGTAACAAGATATTATGAATGAATCAAAAAGTTTATTTTTAAAATTATTAAATTATTTTTAAGAAGGTCATTTATTTTTAATTTTTTAGTGATAGTGCAATATCTTAAATGTTTACACAACACTGACACAGTGCTTGTGAAAGGAGTATAAAAAATTAATAAATAATTTTAAAAACATAAAAATAAACATGTTTTGGATTAATTGTGGTGTTTCATGAATTTTATTGGTAATTATAATTTATAATTTATGGTTAAAGGTTCTATATTTGAAATACAGTGTTTTCTTCATAACTTTAAATTCAAATTAAATGAATAGTCCTAAAAATGACATTAATGATATTTTATGTCAAGAATATTTTATTAAATGATTTAAAAATCATAAAAATATTTAAATAAGACAATGGGGATTTGATATGGTTTAAAAAATAATCTATTTTTCATTTATGATCCAATTTTTATCTTATAAGTAAATTTATAACTCTAAATGATTGAAAAATGTTTTATCGTGGTTATGGATAAAAAGGGTTAATAGGGGTTAAACTAAAGAGATAAGGGATAAAATGACCTAAAAACTTATCTAAATCCTATTTTTTAGATTTTTTATCCTTTATATTATTTAATTAAAAATTAATCTAATTTTGAACCACTTTTCCAAGAATGTGAATTTAAAATATTTAAAAGTTCTGAAAAAATACAGGTGTTCTCATCCCCCCTCCCCCTTATAAATGGAAACCCCTCATATCCCTTCCTTACACATTCTTGAAAAACCTAGATTGACCAAACATAAGAAAATTTTATTCTAAACTTACTTATACATTAATTATAGGTTCTTATGTTCCTAAAAAACATTCCAAGGGTCCTTAAGAAGGGATATAAAGGAGCTCTACCAAAGAAGAGGTAATCATCTTACCCAATATATTTCAATTTATTTATTCTTCTACCTCTTTTAAATCAGTAGTATTCATAATAAACTAATAGATTAATTATCCTCAATATACTAAAATTTTATTATGATTATGTAATGACTATTATCCACTCTCTTTTCCATCATATAGGAATTGAAATTCTCGCTCATGTGTACGTGTGGACAACCGCATCCATATAGCGATATGATTCATTTTCCATCACCATAACTCATGGTTGGTTATTATGAGATTCTTATTATATAATTATTATTCTATAATTATATGGTCTTATCTACCTTTTTACATTTCTATATATTGGAAATTGATAACTTTGCTCATGTGTACATGTCGACTACCACCTCCATGAAGTGATGTAATTTTTTTTCATTTCTGTTTTACATGGATGGTAATAAGAATAGATTTAATGTATATATATGATATTTATGATATAATAATTATTTTTTAAAAGTTTAATGGTTATTTAACATTATTTCATTTCATACATCAAAAGGTGGAAACATCACTCGTGTATACTTACAGACTACCGTCTTCATGAAGTGAGGTCGTCTATTTTTCATCACTACTTTTTATGAATGGATATAAAACTATATATAATTATTAAATATTATACTTATGACATGGTTAATACTCTATATATTATGTAATCATGATAAAATTACAAGGATCAGAACTTACAAAAAGAATCTTTAAAGAGAAACGAAACAGTTAACACCATGAAATGACAATTTTAATCAGGAATTTTTAATAAATTGGTGTTGGAATGTTATAAGTGGATAATATATGATATTATAATAATTTATATGGTTTTTATAGAAATATAAAAAATCTAAATTTATTATACAGGAGTTTATATCACTTACAAAACAATTTGTACTTGAGGTAAGGGTTCTTCATCTCAATTTTGTTTTATTGATACATAGTTGATGTTATGAATCTATATATGTTTATGGTGTGTGTATATACTAATAATTTGATATTATATACCATGAATATTATTTTTTTCATGATATTTAAAGTTTCATTTGATGTTATTCTTTTATGAGGCTTATGATTCAAAAGTTACCAAAGCGGTAAGGGATTTATGTTTTAATCTCATTTTATTTGGTATTTTTTATGGTTGAATTTCCATTGAGGGAAATTATATAATCCTTATCTGATAAAACCCTTTAATTTTTATTTTAAAGTTTTTATTTATAAAATTATTATTTTTTATTACCATTTTCTTCTATTTTTTACTCAAAATGCTTCACAAAATTTTTTTATGAAAACTGGCCTTATTTATCCTCTTTATTTAGAAAACATTTTTCTTCTATATCCATGATTTCTAAAATATTTTAAAGAGTATTTTTTAATATTATTAAATTATTTTTCAAATTTATTTTTACTATTAGAGTTAGATAATGTAATTATCCTGATATTTCCCTAACAGGGGGTGAATCAGGGTGTGCAAATGAATTACTCAATTAAAATAACTTGAACATTTAATCTCACTTCCATTAAAGGATCGTGACTTATAAACCTTGATTCTCACTTTTTTATAATCTTTAACTGTATATGATTTAGTTTTCTTGATATGTAATCATTTTCATGCATAAATTAAATATGGACATGAGTATTTACTTGGTTTTTCCTCACTGGGCTATGTCCAAGGAGAATGCATTGATGTTGTTCCAAGCACTGAAATCACTATGAACCTTACTTATAATAAGGTTTGGGTAGGGTAACTCCTCTCTCAAGCTCAATGCCTTATAATTTTTAGGTTTTAATCTTAATTTCCAAAGTCCCACTTCCTCACAAAGATTAGGGTCTACTCACTATCACTCAAGGCTCATTGCCTCTTCTTCCTCTTCCTTTTCTCACTTCTCTATGAAGGGTCCACACGTAGTTTATGGACATGTTTGTCCCTTTATCAGAACCAGTGAATGTATCTTAAAACAATATATATTATTTGTTTAATTACATTTTATTTATCCTTCAAAATCTATGAAAACACTCTAATGTAGCACTTCTTATTCACTTTATAAATATAGTCTAGAATAACTCTTCACCTTGATGTAGACATAGAAATCACAAACTCTACATGGAAAAGTCTTAAATGATTTATAAATATCAAATACTTATATCCCATTACTAGAACACAACCTTCTTCTTCTCTTCAAGGAATTTAGATCTTCACGAAAGCATAAGTTCCTCTATATCTCTTCTCTTCTCTATTTTCTTGATTGTAGGATGTGTATAGTGATTCTATTTTTTTCTATTTTTGGCATTCATGATATTCCGTTGATAAATAGAAAATCATGTGACAATAAATATCTATTTATACCATAATAATTTGACTATTCAAACCACCCATAAATATTCATAAATTTCATCCATGATTTTCTCTATAATTTTATAGAAATAACCATTCATGGACACATGGAAATTCAAGAAATGTCTCATCTTCTCAAGTGTACTTGAATCTCCTCTGTATGCGATCACCCAGTGCCCGGGGGTGGAAGAGATCTAGAAATTTTGGGGCTCTGATTTGGAGCTTATGCTGGATACGGTGCCGGATCTTCTGACACTGCTGATGTTGTGGTCATCTTCTTTCATTGTAGACAAAGTTGCTTCATTATGCATCATGGCATGGATCGTATGGGCGCGACGCAATGACTTCATCTTTAATCAGAGAGCAAAGTCATCCAGGTTCTGGATTTAATGGGATATATCCTGGATTGAGGGGTGGAATCAAGACTCTAACCGTCATGGGATCTTTGGCACTCTCACAGCTGCTTCAAGATGGTACGATCCCCCATAAGGGATCCTTATGATTAACGTTGATGCATCTCTCTCCATGGATGAAATTGTCAGAATTGGACTTGTGGCCTGGGATTTTCACGGTCAAATCATTGATGCCAAACATGAATCAAACCATGCTCTCTGGGATCCCGTTATTGTTGAAGCCTTCATTGTCCTTGCTGGGCTGACGTTCACAAAAGATCGTGGATGGGAAGCTATTCACATTAAATCTAATTTCCTCACCATCATCAACGCTATCGGACTTAATGATGGCGGCCTCCATTCTTTTGGACATGTTATCAGGAACATCCAGTCTCTCAGTCAAAGCTTCACATCCTGCTCCTTATCCTTCATTAAAAGGGATGGAAATTAAGCAACCCATCAACTAGCTTCTTTCAGCACGTCTGGCGTGAATCATCTCTGGCTTGATCACTTCCCTTCTTGGTTGCATGACTGTGTAACTGCTTACCTTCGTGATTAATATTTCATCTTCATTTGTCAAAAAAAACTCCCCTTCAGTTTCTGATAGAAACTATTGATGTGTTATGATCCTATATTCTATAATTTATCCTCCTACTTTTTTCATATACTACAGTGTTGTCATCTCCACCACAGTGCATCCATCAATTCTTTAGAATTCATATGGTGTGGTCGTGAAAACTGTGTTGTGGACACCTATAGTTGACCAGATCCATATTTCTTTCATGCAGAAACTCCTCTATTAACTCCACATGATTCTAGGAATGATCTCCTATAACATATTCTCACACAAACTAACTACTATGTGGAAAAATCACTATGGAATAAGCTCTCGTAGGATTATAAATTCCAAATTATTTACTCTTATGGAATTTTGACCCACCACATTATAAGGATAATATATGGAATAGACTGATTTTATTCCAAAATGCATTGAATTTTATCCTTATATATATGGTGTGGACACCTCAAATGTTTTATTAGCACTAAAATTACTTCAAAATGGGGTCCTATGTTGTGGTGTACCTAACTAAAGTGTAGAATATGAATTCTACATCCCATAGTAGACTTCCTTCTAGAATTTAAATTCTATATAAGCATCTTCTCTCCCTTGAATCACCAGTTGCGAATAACGGGGTCCATTCCTAGCCCCCTCTACAGTTCTGCCCTGTAGCATGGACCACTGCTCCCATACACACGCCAACCAGTATGAATTATTTATTGTAAAAACTGGTTCAGTCTTCTCCTTCACACAAACCATCCCTATCAGCTAGCTCTACTATATGGTTCCTAGTCTCATCCACCATCTTGTCTGGAGGATGCTTAGGTGCTAGCCATGAGTGGAAGAGGACATGTTTTTTAAACTATTCTATATATCATTACAATATATCTAACATATTTTTGGCATATCCATGGTTACTATGGACTGGAAAACATTTGGAGAAAGCCTCCAACATTTCCTTTACAGCATATTTGAATGTGCTGCAACATTGTCTTTAAAAATACACCACATAATGTAATGTATAGTATAATTTTTAGTTTGGTCACTTTCCTCAATTATAATTCTACATGATTCACCTACTTTCCCTTCTTATAATTGTTCAACAATGTCATATATATTCAAAAAACTCCATTCCAAACTCATAGGAGTCCAACAATCTCACACTTTGATTTAGTTGGCAATGTAATCTTGACAGTGTCTCCTTGAAACCAATATCCGTATCCATTTTCCTTCTCTATCTCCATTTTCCTTCTCCCCATTATTTTAAAAAAAATAAAAGTGGTTATTCCATTTACTTATTCCCCCCTATACTTCTGAATAACATAGGAAAATATATGTTGTTACAATAAGGTTCTCCCTCTATGTAAAAAACTTATTCTGAATACAAAAGGGGCCATTCAAAACATCCTCCTCAAGAAGAAGGGATGCACCTTTATTACTTTACCACTTTATAGGAGTTAACATCAACATATTCATAGATTATCCCTTTTATTTTGAAATATTTTTCCCCTTAATTTATGGGAAGAAACTCTAAGAAAGATTAACTCCCCCTTAGTCTTTATCTTCCAATAGGACTTTTATATGGGATTCATCTCCCCTATGATGATAGGGAGAAATTCATCATCCTGTGTATTATCCCCTTTTTCTTTTGAAATAAATTGAACAAATTTTCTAATTGGAAAACCCAAATCCATAAATTATCATCTCACCATAGTCATGCCTTCCCAAGATATTCACTAAGTGAATTTACCACTTGGCACTTGAGATATCAACCAGTCCTATAATACTAATGAGTCTAATATCAGTTTAGGAAATAAGATCCTTTTAAAACAACCACAAGGATTTCCATTTCACTCATGAATACAAATAACCCACTCTGAGTATCTTTTTATTTCCCATTTTCAAACCACACCTTGAAATATTCTCACACTTTCACACCAAACCATTAGTACATAACATTAAATTACTTTTTTGTGAGAAACATACCACATGATGAAGTAATTGATATCATTTCTAACAATTTTATACCACATGTTTCATGAGTGGTTCAATATGAATAAATTATACCACTTAGAATCCATGTCATTCAATTCTCCAAAGTCTCCAAAACTTTATTTAAGGTTTAATAGCTTTAAAACATTTATCACTGATCCACTTAATACTTTGATTTAAGTAACCACTTAATATAGCTAAATTTTGGGAAACCATTTGTGGGGATAATTCCTCTATTTAATAAACATTAAGATATCCTAAAAACCATCATAATATATAAAAAATATAGACCACTAATTAAAAAGATAAATCATATGAATATGAAATTTATTTTTGTCATTGTTACTACTTTCCAATAATCTTCTTCTTTTTTTAGTCATGATTCAAACATACAACATGATACCAACTTTTTTTAACACCATCTTGGACTTATTTAAATTTTTATTAGTATGAAAATTCTCCAAAATCATGAATCATAAGTCTTTATAGTAATTGATATTAGTAGTTATCAATTATTCTTTGAAATATTTTTGAAATCACCATTTGTATACACATTTTTACTTTTCCGGATGTGCATGAATCATTACCCACCAGTTTTTATCTAGAAAAATAAACCTCATGGATTATATCTCACCCTTAATCCTAAATTTATCCAAGAAACAATTATAAATAATAAATATTATGTATAGAGGGTTGCCTTGAGTTTTCTCAAGTCGAGGAATGGGGATTGTCAAGATGAACCAACCCATAACCTTCCAACTTTCCTTTTACCTTATTCAAATTTTAATAAAATAATGAAATATTCACTTTAATGTATTCATCAAAACTTTTAGTTAGATAAATCAACCTATTTCTAAAGTAAATCCCATGTGTGACACCACTTACACACTTTTCTTTATAGGTGTGAACATTTTCATTCTTCCTTGGCTTGGTCTTCCATAATTGTTGAATTGATCACACATTAATAATTAATATCTTGATTTTTATAGGTAGCGGATCTCACCTATGAATTTATTCTTCATTTAATCTTCTTATATTACCCCATTATTAGTTTATCTAGGAATAATTTTTCAAACCTCTTCTTTGATGGCCAAAATTTTCATCGTTGAGTACATCTTTGGTGGAGCCAACTTCAAATTATTTTCTACCATATTCATATCTGAAAAAAACCTCTTTATTTTGATTTTATATTTTCTTTTGTTCCTTATAAGAAATTTTATGTGACAATATATATTTTGGTGGTTGATATACCCTTTATTGAGGTTATTTTTCACCCTCTAGAACATTGAACCTATTTTCTATTTTAATAATTCTTTTTATAGGATAATATTTATCCTTATAAGTTATGGGAATGAAGTTTATCTATAAGGATTATTTACCCTTCCATTCATTTCTATAATTGTAATACCTTTTCATATGATTGAGTTTAAAACAAATGAAACATTTACCATAAGAATAATACCTCATTTTTTCACCTTGGTTGAGATGTTAAAATCTATAGAGTTATTTTAACTTTATTAGGATTATAATATTTGAAACATATACTCATGATGTGCCCAAGTTTTCCACAATATAATCATTATAGTACTTCCTTATGTGGTGGAATTTCAATTCTATATTTTTCATGGAACAACACTTTACTTCTTAATTTCATATCGGTATTTCTCTTTGTTGCTACACAAATTGAGAAATCCTACACTGAGATATTCACCTTCTCTATTTATGTGTTCATCCCCTCCTTAAGTTCTCTTATATTATCATATTTTTATTCTATTTTTGTAAGAAAATTCTTGAAATATGATTCTATTTCTCTCAAATCCCATTTATTTTCTTCATATTGTGTTCGTATCGAAAGAACACTTTCCTTTAATTCCTTCTCTATGACCATTTTGTTTTTGATCTCTTGGGAAATTTCTTCAAGTAGATCATCTTTCTCTTTCATTTCAACATTCGTTTGAGAAGAAAATTATTTAAGGCATCTATTTTATTTTCATACCCTTTGATTCTCCGAAACCTATTCTGGATATGTGTACAGCAAGATTTTCATTCTTATATTTCTTCATGAAAAATTTTACAGCCAATTATTCATTCTTCAACATCTTATTTTACAAAGAAAAATATTCAGTCATTGAGTATTATACTCCATGCATGATACTCCATCAATCCTCATTATCATTTCATGAGCATTAATTAGAATACCAACTTGATGTTGTTTCTATTTCATCACTAGAATCACATCTCCTTTACAGTTCCAAGAGAGAGTCAAAAAAAATTACATCATTTTTTCTCAGGAGTTTTAGAATTTGAGATATTGGGATTATATTTTAATTCGTTACAGAAAAAAACCTATGGTATGACTTATTCATATTTTTTTACTTCTTACCTTTTGATATTAGAAAAATATCACTTGGACTTTCTTATTTTCCAAATAACTCTTCCAACTGCATCTATATGTCTCTAGAAAACTTATAATGATTAATATTTTTTTGAAAGAATTACTCAAGAGACTCATTTAATGTCTCTTTCATTAAATTGTGAATTTCAATTTTTCATTTATTTATCTAAAATATAACTCTATTTCAGCTTAATATAATAATTCCATCATTAACCACTTCTCAAGAAATTCTAAGAGAATCTTCCATAAACTAGATGAACTTATTTTGCTATGATTTCAAATTATTTTTATCAAAAGATAGGATCCTTCACTATGGATGAAATATTCAACACAAATTTAGATCAATTCATAGAAATAAAAAATACAAAAAATGATCTTATCTCTTTGACTCCACTTTTTATACTTATACAAGGGACTTATCATGAGATTACCCTAAGAGGGGGGTGAATTAAGGTGTAAAAATGTATTACCTAATTAAAAAAACTTTAAACTTTAATATAACTTCCCTTAAAGTATCTTCACCTATAAACCTTGAGGGTCACTTTTTTATGATCTTTAAACATATATAATTAAGGTTTCATGATTTTTCTTGGTGTGCATGCACAAAGTAAATATTGATATGAGTATTTACCTGGTTCACCCTCATAGGGATATGTTCAAGGAGCATGCATTGATGTTTTTACATACATTTTTGTTTTTACATGCACTAAAATCACTATATAACTTATTGCTTACATATGGTTGGGTTGGGTCATTACTTGCCTAGGCTCATTGCCTTATAAATTTTATAGTTGACTGGCTATAACCCAAGGCTCACTACCTCAAAAAGTTTAGGTTTGACTCATTATATACTAGGGATCACTACCTTTTATTTTTTCTATATTTCTCACTACTCCAGGAAGGGTCCATAAAAATTTTATGGATGTTTAGGACCCCTCATCAATAACATTGAATACATATTTAAACAATGTAGATTCTCTATTAAAGTGCATTTTTCTTCTTTTTCACAATATATGAAAAAACTATAACGTAACACTTCTTATTAAATTTCAAGATCCATTTTGGAATAACTATTCACTTTTTTATAAACATATACATTAAAAAATCCACTTGGAAAAGGCTTAAATGATTTATAAATCTTTATGAATTCCACCCCCTCTCTGGAACACAACCTTCTTTTTCTCTTCAAAGAGTTCATATCTTCAAGAAATCATATGTTCCTATATCTATATTCTATTCTCTATTTTTCAAGATATAAAGGATGTTCATAGTGATTCTCTTTTCTTCCCTTTTTTATTTTGAAATATTCATTCGATAAATAGGAAATCATGTGCCAATAAATCTAAATTTTTTCCACTATAATTAGGATATTTAAACCACCCATAAAGACCCAAAAATTTCATCCATGATTTTCTCCATAACTACTAAGAAATAACCACTTGTGGAGACTTAGAAATTAAATAAATAGCTCCCCTTTAGTTTTTGATTCAAACTATGGCTATATAATGATCTTGGATTCTATATTTTATCCTCCTTATTTTTTAATATACTATGGCATGGTCAGCTCCACCATGGTGTAGCCTTCAATTATTATGACTTCATTATGGTGTGGTCATGAACATTGTGTCATGGACATATGTAGTTGACCCGATCCAAATTTCTCATGTATAGTTTACTCCACATGATTCTAGGAATGAATCATTTATCCTCTTCTCATATTGAAATGATTTTGGTGTAGAAATATCACTACAATATGAGATCCTTTAGTAATATAGATTATGAATTCTTTACTCCTATTGAATTTGGACTCTCCACAATTCAAGGTGAATCTAAAATTTATACTAATAAAAAATAAAAAGGGGGTTGTGGAATAGTCTTCTATCTATAGTGTGGAATCATCAAATGTTTTAGTGGCACTAAATTTTCTTCAAAATGGGTCCATGCATTGTGTACCTAACTATTGTATGTCCTATCAACTATGAATCCCACTTAGAATATCCTTCTATAATTACAACACTATATAATCATAGTTAATCCCTTGACTCTCTAGTTTATAGTAAGGGTTCCACTCTCGGCCTCCTCTATGATACCACCCTATGGTGTAGACTACTGCTCCCATATTCATATTGACCCACATTTGTGATTGATTGTGCATTCACTTGTGGAATATACCTTCATAAGTGTAAAGACCCGTAAAATTCAAGGAAATTTTTTTCTTAATTTTATTTGGAATTTTACAAAAAAGTAGTTTCTGACGGCACCTGATTCCGAGGCCCAGTGTGCCTAGAATCATTTTCCAAAGTTTAGCTTGGGTACGTTCAGTGAAAGAACGAGCGAGTTTTTCTAACTTTTGAACCGGTGCTCGGAATCGAATTCTGAGGACACCGATGGAATCGCAGCGCTGGTATTTTCTTAGAAACACCTTTTCCGGAGTTGCGTTTTCTCGGGTGTGGTTTTTAGTTTTTGGAATTAAGTTAAGAAATAAAATAAAAGTGGTGCGACACTTTATTTTATTTCACTTAAAGCCACTTAAGCTAAGTTAAGCGGATAAGGTGGAACCCACAATATCCTACCCACTTGGTAGGATATTTGTGAGGTGGGGCCCACACAAGCCTCATCGTTTCTTCCCTCCTAAGTAATGCACCTGCAAACCCCCCTCTTTAATGAAAGTCAACCCTCCATTTTTCTGGTTAAGAAACGCCCTATTAAATTGGGCGGTTAAATTGTTACAATTAATTCTTCGAATTAATTGTTCGTTTCTAATCTTTTTAATTTCAAAATATTAGGTTGATAATAAAATAAGTGTTGGACTTATTTTATTATGGTTGAGGTTGTGTTGTGATCAACCTTTGGGAGAAAAGGAGTTGATTCTTCGTTCTTCAACGAAGAACGTGAATAACACACCACCATTGATGAAGAACGCGAAAAACGCACCACCGCCGACGAAGAACGCCAATCTCCGACGGCGGACGACGGTGAGTGACGCCTTCCTCAGAGATCACCTAACGCCAACAGCGATTCTCTTCTTCTGCGGCGATCTTCTTCTTCTGTGGCGGTCCTCTTATTCCGTGATGGTTAATTCCACGACGAATGGTCGTTTGACGACAGCATTGAGGTAGGGATTTATTTTTTTATTTGTTAGTTCGTGAAATCTTCCGTCGCTTCCCCTTTTCTTTGAACCGCCTGTTATCGTGCTAACGGGAGGAGGTCGGACCGCACGAACATAGTCGACACTCCTCCCCTTTTTTTGGTTGTTGGTATTATCGCGGCGAGCACGGCAACGTGGTGCTGAAGCACTGTGCAGAATTTTGATAAGGAAAGGGGGAGAAGCGCGGCGCTGTCGCGCTGCGCTGTTAAAGACGAACCAAGACGCGGTGCCGTCGCGCCGCGCCATTGAAAACGAACCAAAGATGTGGCGCCATCGCACCGCACCAGAGAACCACTAAAGCACTGCGGTCGGGGAGGGGCCGCAATGGAGGGGCGAGGCGCCGTCGCGCCGTGCCGGACAAACCAAGGCTGTGGCGGAACAGCGGAACCGGTGGCCGGTACTGAGCCGCTGGTGTTGGAGCAAGGGGACCGGCCTTGCCGGTCCCATGGCGGCAGAAGCCGGCCGGCCGGAGCACGTCGGGCGGACCATGGAGGAACCAGGGGTTTGAAACCCCCGGCTGGCCGGACGAAGCGGCCCCATTAAGGGGCCGCAGTTTACTTCACGCGGGGGGCAGCGCCCCTGCCCCGAACGGTTCGCACGTTCAGCCGAACCCCTGGCCAGCGCGTCGGGCCGGCTGTCTGGCCGGTCCACCAGACCGGGCCGCACCGGGCTGGGTCGGGCCGCGCCCAGGCCGGGCCGGGCCGTGCCCGAGCGGGCTAGATCCGGACCTGGGACGGGTCGACAAGGTTCGGGCCGACCCTGGGGGTATCGGGCCGGGCCCGAAGCCCCTAATACCGAACCTTATTTGGTCTGTTGCCCATAACTTGAGATATGGGCCTCCTATCGACGCACCGTCAGCTGCGATGCGATCCTTGGATCGAGACGGTCGTTTTGGTATATCCCACTCAAGGTTTTGGAATACTTTGGGTTCGGCTGGGTTGGTTCGTACACGAAACCAACCGGGCCCTCGGAGCGGAAACGCTTATAACTTGAGCTCCGGATGTCCGATTGACGAGCTGTCGACTTTGATGGATTCCTCTAAGTGAGACGGATATTTTGGATTACTCTGCCTGAGGTTTAGATGCAGGTGGAGTACGGTTGAGTTGGTTTTGACTTAAAAACCAACCGGGCCCCTGGGATGAAAAAGCCAATAACTCTCAGACCGGGCGTCCGATTGACGTGTCGTCTGTGGCGCTGAGTTCCTGTTGACGATACGGAACTTTTGGATACATCAACTCTAGACTATGTGTGAGTTGATGTATCAGCCTCTCGGCTCGTGGAGCGGACCCTCCCGAACGAGCTTGCTGTGTGCGGGAACCCTAGAGCTGGCTGCGACGATGACGACGACGACAACTGTACAGAGATCCTCAGTGGATTCGACGACGACGACGACTACAGCACTCAGCGATCCTCCTTGGATCAGTGCTATAGATCATGTGTGGGTCCGATCCTATGTGGGACAGCACTCAGCGATCCTCTGTGGATCAGTGCTACAGATCCTGTGTGGGTCCGATCCGGTGTGGGTCAGTGTTCAGCGGTCCTGTGTGGGCCAGCGCCTACAGATCCTGTGTGGGTCCGATCCTGTGTGGGTCATTGCGGGGGTTAGTTACCTACAGATCCTTTGTGGGTCCGATCTTGTGTGGGTCATTGCAGGGGTTAGTTACCTATCGATCCTGTATTGGTCAGATCCTTTGTGGGTCATTACGGGGGTTAGTACCTATCGATCCTTTGTGGGTCCGACGACATAGATGAATCAGTGGATATATCTGATCATCTATATCGTCATACGAAGAAGTATACCTATGTGAGATGAATCCTGTTTTTCTTTCCTTTGTGGATGGTGTTTTTCTATCCTGTGTGGATTTACGTTTTTCTTTCCTGTGTGGACTGGGTTGTACTTGGGCTCGGATGTTGGAGCGTACTGGAATTGATGACTTAGGTATATGTATGGGAATATACCTAAGCAGTGTCAGATGTTACTTCGTGACTGTATCTTTCCTTTGTGGATTATCCTTTGTGTATTCTGGGCGACCTTCGGGGGTCTCGGGGTCCCTACTGAGTAGCTTATACTCACCCCTGTACGGTTTATGCTCGCACTATGTTGTGTTGGTTGCAGACGATGGACAACGCTAATCGTGGTTGAGGCTTGCGGAGCAGGACGGTACCTGGAGGTGGACCACTGGGCGGGACGTACTCGGAGCGGACGATTGGACCCGAGGAGCTGTGGAGGCTATCTGTACTCACCTTTCAGGTGGGACTTCCAGTGGGCAGCTTAATGTTGTGGCCTCACTTTCAGTTGTTGTTTTCCCTTTTGAGTTGTAATTTACTTTCAGTTTGGGTTTGTATTCTGGCTCACTTACTTTTCTGCACTTACTGTTGTACCCAGTTTTTACTTGGTGTTTACTTCTACTGCTTTCTTGCTCTGTGATGTTTGTTTATTTTACAAAGGAAATTCCTTCCCTTTTTATCGGGAATTACTCCTTGGTGCTAGTCGCCAGCCCCTGGCCTATGGAAGGCGGGCTTGGGGTAGTCACGGCACGGGCCCCGAGGACGGGTCGTGACAAATTGGTATCAGAGGAGTTCGGTTCTACCGCAGAACTTTGGACTCTGATCTTTCTTCTATGTAAGGAAATAGTGTTAAGCGTATTGGGTGTGGTTATCAGTCCAGGGAGTCCAGTGTTGGTGCGGCAGCCGACGTATCTGTACACCAGGACCCTGACTACTGATTTCTGACTTAATGCACGAAAACATTGATTGCATGTGTGTTTCAATTTTTCTTTTTGATTACTTTGTGTCAGCTCACCAGGTATATTGTTTGACCGTGGCACACCTGTTTCTTTTCAGGATGGCCCCACGATGGCAACCAGCTAGAGTTCCAATAGTTATGTGTGATGACAGCCCACCGAGCGACGAGGCCTCGGTACAGGGCCCTTTGACAGCAGAGGCACCGACGGTACCTTTACCCACCGAGCCACTGATGCTTCCAGCCCCAGCCGCTGACAATGCACGTCGCCTTAGTGCACTGCACGAGTTTCAGCGCCAGCGACCGCCCAGGTTCTGCGGGGAGACGGACCCCCAGGCAGCCGAGGATTGGCTGGAGGCAGTGGTACGAGTTTTCAGGTTAGTGAGGACACCAGCAGACCTCATGGTGATCCTCGCAGCAAGCCTACTGCACGCAGCAGCGGGCCGATGGTGGAGCTTGATGCTCCAGGTGCACGATGAGGAATCTCTCCTCTGGACGGACTTTGAGAGCCTCTTCCGCTCGGAGTTCGTCCCAGCCACCCTATGTGCGGTGCGCATCCAGGAGCTACTTCAGCTATGGCAGGGCAGCTTGACGGTCGCCCAGTACTCGGCGAGATTTACCGATCTCTCGCGCTACTCGACATACATGGTACGGGACCCATTCTTCCGGGCCCAGACCTTTGAGCAGGGATTGAGGCATGATATCAGGGCATCGCTGATCTCCCTCAGCATTCTGACTCAGGAAGGAGTACTGGACCGAGCTCTTCTCATCGAGAGCTTTCTTACTGAGTCTACACCAGCGGTGAGACCTACCGCAGGGCGACACATGGCGGAGTCTTCTACAGCCGACAGTAGACAGATGTCGCAGAGGTCCAAGTGGGCCATGCCATCGGGCGGACAACCACAGGATACTGGCTCGGAGGTGCGGGGCACACGCAGCAGAACCAGTCCTACGAGTGGAAGACAGTGTTATGCATGCGGCGGGCAGGGCCACATGGCTCGTGATTGCCTGACCCGCCATGGAGAGGAGCAGCAGACGGTTGAGAAACCACCTAGGAAGAGGCAGAGGTTCGACCGTGGCGGTCCGCAGGGAGCAGGCGGACGAGGTAGAGGAGCTGGCCGAGCAGCAGGTGGTGAGCAACGCTTTGAGGCTCTACCACCACCACCACGAGGAGGTCTACCCCGACCTCAGGGGAGAGCACAACTTCAGGAAGCTGAAGCTTACGATCATGGAGCTCCAGAAGCAGCTGGACAAGTGTGGGTCTAGCTCCAGGCATAGAGTCCTTTGACCATTATGCCTCTATCTTCGTTGTTTGTGTTTCCTTGAGTCCTTGTACTTTGAGTTGAAGTAATAAAAGACGCTTGCTTTAGTGACGTTTTCTTTCTTGTCTTTTGTTTGTTAATACTAAGAGGTTCCGGTTAAAAACTATTGACTTGACCGTCACTTGCGAGATTCTTACTAGAGGAGACCCAGTGACCACACATTGATGCCGACAGTGTGACTCAACCCTTGTAGGCGAGATTAATGGTTGGATCTCTTGGTAGCAGCGTCGAGGCCTTACGACGTCATCCATGCCATGAATTAACTAATCATGATGGGATTGACTGTATTAGGCAAGGAATGTGGTTCATCCAGGGGATGATACCGGATTTCCCTTTTCGGCAAAGGAGAAATCTTTGCAGCTTTTCAGAACGTTAAGGAGGAAGAGGAAACCCTTCGTGTGGTCCGAGAGATGTCAACGGAGCTTCCAGAAGCTGAGACAGAGATTGACCAGTGCACCTATCTTGAGGTTGCCGGAGGAGGGAGTAGGGTACGTAGTCTCCTGCGATGCATTAGGGACTGGACTTGGATGTGTCCTGATGCAGGAGCTGGCAGTGATCGCCTATGGATCACGTCAGTTGAGTCTGCATGAGCAGAACTACGCTACCCATGACCTGGAGTTAGCAGCAGTGGTCTTCGCTCTGAAGATGTGGTGACACTATCTGATGGGAGAGCGCTTTACAGTCTATTCTGACCATCAGAGTCTCAGGTACATCTTCTCACAGAAGTACCTGAACCTGAGACAGCGGCGATGACTCGAGTTCCTCCAGGACTATAACTTTGAGATAGTCTATACTCCTGTAAAGGGGAACGTGGTAGCCGATGCTCTCAGCAGGAGGACGGGCATTCAGCTACTTGAGGAGGCGACAGAGCAGCTAGCCGCTTTGAAGATATCCTTTGTGGATAGGGATAGAGTAGCCTTCCTTCAGTCACTCATAGTCACTCCTCCACTACTACAGCGGGTCAGAGAGGCACAGCGTGGGGATGCCGACTGTGAGACGCGGCGTGCACAGATATCCTCAGGACAGACACCTGATAGATTCTCTATAGGAGGAGAGCACGATATCCTTTTCAGAGGATGTACATTGGTACCAGTTGCTTTATGGGAGGAGGTGCTGAGTGAGTTTCACACTTCTCCCCTAGAGGTACATCCTGGAGTGGCAAAGATATACCAGGACCTCAGACGACAGCACCGGTGGCCGGGCATGAAGAAGGTTGTGGCAGAGTTCGTTTCTCGTTGCCTCACCTGCCAGCAGGTGAAGGCAGAGCACCAGGTACCAGCAGGCTTGGTACAGCCCTTGGAGGTCCCAGAGTGGAAGTGGGACGGGATATCTATGGACTTCGTGACTGGACTTCCACGCACTTCCAGAGGTCACGAATCCATTTGGGTGATTGTCGACCGACTCACCAAGTCGGCACACTTCTTACCCATCAGAGATCAGGGCTCAGTGGAGAGATTGTGAAGTCTCTACGTTCAGGAGATTGTGTGGCTTCATGGTGTGCCATCATCTATCGTCTCTGATCGTGATGCTCGCTTTACTTCTCGGCTTTGGAAGGGTTTTATGAGGCGTTCGAGACGCAGCTATGTATGAGCACTGCCTTTCACCCTCAGACGGATGGTCAGACGGAGAGGACCATTTAGACCCTCGAGGACATGCTCCGCGCATGTGGCCTCGACTTTGGTCGCAGCTGGGAGGACCACCTACCCTTGGTGGAGTTCGCGTACAACAATAGCTACCACTCCACCATCAGGATGGCACCATACGAGGCATTGTACGGCCGACCTTGCAGGTCTCCTCTGTGCTGGACAGACCCTGGAGAGCCAGCACTTGTGGGACCGGAGATGGTCCAGGCCACGGCAGAGAAGGTCCAGGTCATACAGGAGCGGATGAGGATAGCTCAGAGCCGGCAGAAGTCTTATGCGGACAGGAGGCGAAGGCCACTAGAGTTCGAGGATGGCGACCACATCTTCTTGCGGGTCTCACCTCGACGTGGATTACGGAGATTTGGCCGAGCCGGTAAGTTTTCTTCACGCTTCATCGGACCATTCCAGGTCCTCAGCAGGATTGACGAGGTGGCTTATCGCCTGGCTCTACCACCTCAGTTGCACCGGGTGCACGACGTCTTCCACGTATCTCAGCTGAGGAGATACGTTCACGACCCGACGCATATCATTGACCATGGGGATCTGGACGTTGATGATGGGGAGACTTTTGCGGAGGTCTCGGTGGAGATCGAGGATCGACAGGAGCGGGTCCTACGTGGATGGTTGATTCCTCTAGTGCGCATCAGATGGCAGCACGGGAACCTCTAGGAGAGCACTTGGGAGCGGGAGGCTCATATGCGTGCTCAGTACCCACATTTTTTTCCCTAGTTTATGATGTATCTTTACGGGGACGTAAATCCCTGAGGTGGGAGTGATGTAAAGATCCGTAAAATTCAAGGAAATTTTTTTCTTAATTTTCTTTGAAATTTTACAAGAACGCAGTTTCTGACGGCACCTGATTCCGAGGCCCGTTGTGCCCGGAATCATTTTCCAAAGTTTAGCTCGGGTACATTTAGTGAACGAACGAGCGGGTTTTTCTAACTTTTGAACCGGTGCTCGGAATCGAATTCCGAGGACACTGATGGAATCGCAGCGCCGGTATTTGCTTAGAAACGCCTTTTCTGGAGTTGCGTTTGCTCGGGTGTGGTTTTTAGTTTTTGGAATTAAGTTAAGAAATAAAATAAAAGTGGTGCGACACTTTATTTTATTTCACTTAAAGCCACTTAATCTAAGTTAAGCGGATACGGTGGAACCCACAATATCCTACCCACTTGGTAGGATATTTGTGAGGTAGGGACCACATGAGCCCCACTGTTTCTTCCCTCCTAAGTAACGCACCTGTAAACCCCCCTCTTTAATGAAAGTCAACCGTGCATTTTTCTGGTTAAGAAACGCCCCATTAAATTGTGCAGTTAAATTGTTACAATTAATTCTTCGAATTAATTGTTCGTTTCTTATCTTTTGAATTTCAAAATCTTAGGTTGATAATAAAATAAGTGTTGGACTTATTTTATTATGGTTGGGGTTGTGTTGTGATAAAACTTTGGGAGAAAAAGAGAATATTCTTCGTTCTTTGACGAAGAACGTGAAGAACGCACCACCGCCGACGAAGAACGCGAAGAACGCAGCACCGCCGACGAAGAATGTCAATCTCCGACGACGGACGACGGCGAGTGATGCCTTCCTCAGAGATCACCTAACGCCAACGGCGATTCTCTTCTTCTACGGTGATCTTCTTCTTCCACGGCAGTCCTCTTCTTCCACGACAGTTAATTCCGCGACGAATGCTCGTTCGACGACAGCATTGAGGTAGGGATTTATTTTTTTATTTGTTAGTTCGTGAAATCTTCCGTCGCTTCTCCTTTTCTTTGAACCGCCTGTTATCGTGATAACGGGAGGAGGTCGGACCGCACGAACACGGTCGACACTCCTCCCCTTTTTTTGGTTGTTGGTATTATCACGCCGAGCACGGAAAAGCGGTGCCGAAGCACCGCGCAGAATTTTGATAAGGAAAGGGGGAGAAGCGTGGCACCCTCGCGCCGCGCTGTTGAAGACGAACCAAGACGGGGCACCATCGCGCCGCGCCGTTGAAAACGAACCAAAGATGCGGCACCTTCACGCCGCACTGGAGAACCACTAAAGCACCAGGGCCGGAGTGGGGCCACGGCGGAGGGGCGCGGCGCCGTCGCGCCGCGCCGGACAAACCAAGGCCGTGGCGGAACAGTGGAACCGGCGGCCGGTACAGGGCCGCCGGCGTCGGAGCAAGGGGACCGTCCTTGCTGGTCCCGTGGCGGCAGAAGCCGGCCGGCCGGAGCAGGCCGGCCGGACCATGGAGGAACCGGGGGTTCAAAACCCCTGGCTGGCCGGACGAAGCGGCCCCATTAAGGGGTCGTGGTTTACTTCACGCGGGGGCAGCGCCCCCCGCCCCGAACGGTTCGGTCGTTCGGCCGAACCCCTGGCCAGCGCGCCGCGCGCCGGGCCGGCTGCCTGGCCGGTCCGCCAGACCGGGCCGCGCCGGGCCAGGTCGGGCCGCGACCGAGTGGGCCGGACCCGGACCCGGGACGGGTCGACCAGGTTCGGGCCAGGCCCGAACCCCCTAATACCAAACCTTATTCGGTCTGTTGCCCATAACTTGAGCTACGGGCCTCCGATCGACGCACCATCAGTTGCGATGCGATCCTTGGATAGACGTGGTCATTTAGGTATATCGCACTTAAGGTTTCGGAATACTTTGGGTTCGGCCGGGTTGGTTCGTACACGAAACCAACCGGGCCCTCGGAGCGGAAACGCTTATAACTTGAGCTCCGGACGTCCGATTGACGAGTTGTCGACTTTGATGGATTCCTCTGAGTGAGACGGATCTTTTGGCTTACTCCGCCCGAGTTTTGGACGTAGGTGGAGTACGGTCGAGTTGGTTTTGACTTAAAAAACAACCGGGCCCCTGGGACGAAAAGGCCAATAACTCTCAGACCGGGCGTCTGATTGACGCGTCGTCTGTGGCGTTGAGTTCCTAATGACGATATGGAACTTTTGGATACATCAAATTTGGACTATGTGTCATTTGATGTATCAGCCTCTCGGCTCGTGGAGCGGACCCTCCCGAACGAGCTTGCTGTGTGCGGAAACCCTAGAGTTGGCTGCGACGATGACGACGACGACGACTGTACAGAGATCCTCAGTGGATTCGACGACGACGACTACAGCACTCAGCGATCCTCCGTGGATCAGTGCTACAGATCCTGTGTGGGTCCGATCCTGTGTGGGTCAGCGCTCAGCGGTCCTGTGTGGGCCAGCGCCTACAGATCATGTGTGGGTCCGATCCTATGTGGGTCATTACGGGGGTTAGTTACCTACAGATTCTGTGTGGGTCCGATCCTGTGTGGGTCATTGCGAGGGTTAGTTACCTATCGATCCTGTGTGGGTCAGATCCTTTGTGGGTCATTGTGGGGGTTAGTACCTATCGATCCTTTGTGGGTCCGACGACATAGATGAATCAGTGGATATATCTGATCATCTATATCGTCATACGAAGAAGTATACCTATGTGAGCTGAATCCTATTTTGCTTTCCTTTGTGGATGGTGTTGTGCTATCCTGTGTGGATTTACGTTTTGTTTTCCTGTGTGGACTGGGTTGTACTTGGGTTCGGATGTTGGAGCGTACTGGAATTGATGACTTAGTTATATGTATGGGCATATACCTAAGCAGTGTTGGATGTGACTTCGTGATTGTATCTTTCCTTTGTGGATTATCCTTTTTGGATTCTGGGGGACCTTCGGGGGTCTCGGGGTCCCTACTGAGTAGCTTATACTCACCCCTGCACGGTCTATGCCCGCACTACATTGTGTTGATTACAGACGATGGACAGCGCTGATCGTGGTTGAGGCTTGCAGAGAAAAACGGTACCTAGAGGTGGACCACTGGGCGGGACGTACTCGGAGCGAACGGTTGGACCCGAGGAGCTGCGGAGGCTATCTGTACTCACCCTTCAGGTGGGACTTCCAGTGGGCGGCTCGACGTTGCGGCCTCACTTTCAGTTGTTGTTTTCCCTTTCGAGTTGTACTTTACTTTCAGTTTGGGTTTGTATTCTGGCCCACTTACTTTTCCGCACTTACTGTTGTACCCAGTTTTTACTTAGTGTTTACTTCTACTGCTTTCTTGCTCTTTGGTGTTTGTTTACTTTACAAAGTCAATGCCTTCCCTTTTTACCGGGAATTACGCCTTGGTGCTAGTCGCCAGCCCCTGGCCTAAGGAAGGCGGGCTTGGGGTAGTCACGGCACGGGCCCCGAGGATGGGTCGTGACAATAAGAACAGTCCCTACTATCCTACTCAGCTATGTGGTGACTAGGATCAACCACCATCTTATCTGGAGGCTACTTTGGTTCTATCCTAGAGTGGGATGAGATGTATATTTTACAATCTTCTGTACGGAATTATGATCTAACTAATATCCTTATGGCATATCCATGGTAACTATAGCATGGAAAACATTTTTAGAAAGCCTCCAATGTTTCCTCAATCAAATAGTTGAATGTTCTATAACTTAGTATTTACAAATGAACAACATACTATGTCATGGAGTAGAATATGCAGCGTCGTATTTTCCTCCGTAACAATTCTTCAAGAATAACCTAATATCCCTTCTTTAACTTGTTCAACAATGTCACATATTATCCAAAAATCCATTACAAACTCATAATATTCCAACATGTACCCATGTTTGATTTTTCTTTTAACATTTAAAAATGTTCTTCTTATAATTTTTTGAATAAGGTACTTTTTACCAAACGTGTGAATAGAATATTTTTTAATGATTATGGTATGACTGGAATTTCCTAGCATCATAAAAACTAAATGATTTAAAGATTCCTTTATAATTTTTCATGGTTATTTTCAAATAAAATATTTTCCTTAATATTTTGGAAATATTTTGATTTTAAATAAGTGATTTCAAAATGAAAAGGGGTATTTTTCTCAATAAATATTTCAGTGATATTTTAAATGAATTTTTCATCTATGATAACATCCTTTGATGTTAATTATTATTTCATGCATATATTATCCAATGATACCTTCTATATTCTATTTCTGGATGGTGTATATGTAAGATCCCAGTTCTTAATTGAGGTACAAATCTTTTAAATTTCTATCTAAAACACTTTTTTACCTGAAGGAAGGTGATTAAAGGGGTTATGGAAGTTTTGAGAACCTTTGGTATTGGTTTAGGTCTCAAAGTTCTGGTTTAAGAGAAATAGGCTGAGGTAGATGGTTAGAACATGGTTAGTACTAACTATGCACCTCAACTATGTGGTCCAAAGAGGGTGAAGCATGGCTTTTAAAACCATGAAATAGGGGCTAAAAACCCATGAAAAACCTATAATTGATTTAAGATTCACCATGTCTGGTTTTCGTACTTCTTTTCTAGTTGTACACCTAAAACATGTGAGGTGTGGGATCATGGGTAGTTTCCATAACACAGTTGGTGCTTGATTTGGCTAACTGCATGGTCAAACGATGTTCCCCTTTAAAATACTAGAAATAATGGTTTGTCCTTTCTTTACCTTATGTCTAATTATTATTCTCCTCCCTCATTCACACAGCAATGTTGTGGTAGATCTCCCTATCCCTATTTATATATTTGATATATCTTCTTCATCTATACTTTTTTTTTAGTTGTTGTTAATCATGTTAGATCCCCTGGGTAAGTTTAACACTCCTCCTGTTTCATTTCTCAGTTTACTTCATCACCTTTAGTTTGATCTTCATGTGAGTTAATATTCCCTATTTTCAGATCATGTTTTTGGTTTTTCGTTTTCTATAATTTCATCTTAAATTGAGGAGGACACTAGACAAGGATTCTACCATAGGGAAAAGTTGGGTGGTTTTTTAATTTTCCCTAAAAGTTTTAAGGTTTATAATTTTTCATCATTGTAACACACACCAAAATTTCCACTTTTTTCTCCTATAATTAATATTCCTATAAATTATTGTCTAAAAATTGACCTAGATATTTTATGAGACCCTTTGACATCATTGGAGTTTAACAGACTCAACATTAACCACCCATTAGGGTGTGTTAGTTTAAATTTACTTGACAACTATTTATTTCTTTTAACCAAAACACCCCTTAGGTGTGGTTGGTGTGATGTTTATAAAAAGGAATTTCAAAATTGAATGAATTTAATTGTTAGATAGAATGGAAATATCACCTGGACCATGATCACTTTTATTAAACTATTGAATATTATTATATACCTTTATGGAACTTTTAAAGGCATGACCCACATTGAGTAAGACTTGGATTCCTGAACTAGAATTCCTTAGGAGAACTCATATGATGACAGCTGATTTAGTGATTTGGCCCCCAATTGAGACACAAAACTTGGTCTCGGTCAATGTATTAGATTATAAATTCCATGTCTTGACACTGATGATTCACCTAAAGCTCTGAAAACTAGAATTCCTAAGATCATCTCCTAGTACTTGTCTTTATGTCCTTGGATATATACCATCGTGTATTATCTCCTTGGGATTAAATCAATTCTAACCTAATATTACCTTGGAATTTTCATCCAACTTGGTTAAAAATCTTTAGGGTGTAATTCCAAGAGTTCATCCCTTGTATTACACTCATACCCCCATTGCTTATCATCTCATTTGATCAATGTGAGTGGGATCAACCTTCTATGGTCATGGATGTCAGGGGTCTCTCGTGGATCCCTTGTGATTATTATAATTTGATGCCTTGGATATTTTCCTCGGTTACTTGACCAATTAATGGTAATATGATCAAAGAAATCTGGATTAGGCCAAAGAAGGTATGTTCTGTCAAGTATCCCCTAAGGAACCCAAGCTCAACATGGTTTATATTTATTTTTATACCTTTATTTATTATACCTGCACACTGTTAAATTTTATATTCACAAACTATGTTTTCATTAGACATCATTGGTGGTGGCCTACTGAGTTTTACTCACACCTTGTTCGAGCTTCCATTTAGTACTCGGGAAGATTACTTGGATACAAGTGAGGATAAAGGGAGATGCCTAGCTATGGATTCTTGATTTATCCAGTATAAGAGCATGGGAGAATATGAATAATACAATGTTTGGGATAATCATGGAGATAGTTATTTTTTTATTTTTTATCTTATATATACTAGTATTTATGGTCTTCCTAATTTACTTTTTTATCCTCATGACATCATCTATATTTTATATTGTTTACTGGTTATGTTTGTTGTATGTTATCTAGATGGTTTATTATTTCAGTTTCCTTATTATTATTCCTCCCTCTTAATCTTTATTATTTACCACTATTATCCACTCTCATAAAGAAGGTATAGTCTCCCCATCATACCACCATACACCCTTACTAATAGTTGGTAGCCTCTAGTGTATAGGGAGGTGCGCTTTAGGCCATGTGACCCTCAGGTTTGGTTACTTATGAGTGAATCAGGCCCAATATGTCCCAAAGTGGTATTAGAGGTTTATTTTCTTTTTCATGCTATTTTGGGTTGGTAGAAAAGATACTAGGATGTGTATAAACATGGAAATAATTTATTTCCTTGGATTAGATAACCCATGTTTGGGGGTAAATACAAGTTACCAGGGATGGGATTTTTTGTTCAAAATTTTACTGATTATAGTTATACTGATTTCATATTTGGGTGACATATATGACTTATGAAACTTATTATGATTATTAATTTTTACCCTTGGGCCAGTATAGAAAGAAATAATTTCATCATGCATAATTATAGACACATAGGCCTATATGTTTCATTCATATTTCATTCCATACATATTTTATTTCTTGTATTGACTGTTGCTTATTGTATGTGCCTTGATTGTTATACTAGGGATTTTCTAAAGATTATTTTAGGGTAAGGGAAGAAATGATTGGTTACTTAAAGTGTATGGATCAACCTAAACTAATTTTTCCCACATATCCTGATGATATAACCTTAACTAAACAATTATGAAATGTTTAAACCACGATAGTTAGTTACATTTTTGGAAATTTTAGTTGGTTATGATTAAATGGATTCCAAATGTAATTTATAACTTTTGTGACTCTATAAATTGGGAATAACAATCCATATAATTGAACCATAATATATGTACTTGTTACATACTAAGATTTTATGTAAAATTATAGTTTCTATTATATTTAATTCCAATTGTAACTTATAAATATTGTGTCTTTATGACTTGGGATTGGAAATACATTTAACTAAACCATTGTATAAATATATATAAACTTACTAAATTTTTAACTCTTAAAGGGAATGTTTTCCATTAAGTGTTTATGATTATTAAAACTTAGGAGTATTTTCCTCTATAACTTGAAATTTACACCCAATATAACTGAACCTTTAGGACTTCAACTTGAAACTTCAACTTATAACTTGATCCTATAAATGGGAAGTAGGATAGAATATCTCTTACATTCAAGTCATGAGCCTATTCTTATTTCTTATCAGTTATCCTTTCTGCTTAGTCTCTCTTCTAAGGTATGTAATTATAATTGTAGATATATGCCACCACAATGGCCCTGATTTGATCATCAGGAAGGTGGTGAAAACTATGTTCCTAAGGTGGTGGGACCTAACCCACTAGTAGAACCACCAATAGCACCTCAAGTAGTACCACCTATTATCCTAGACTGGGAACTAATGCTTAGCTTGAAGAGAGTTTCTTATAGTTAGTGAAAGATGGATCTACATGACCTCCACCATATCTATAATAGTTAATGAGGGAGTTCCAACAATAGCATCCATCGACTTTCTTGAGGAAAGTTGGTCCCTATGATGTTGAGCCATGGCTTGAGGATATGCTATCAATATTTGAGAATCTGGAGACACCTCTAGAAATGAGGTTAAATCTCAAAAATTATATTATTCTTAGACCTACCAAGAGATGGTGGGATGTTCTTACACAAGCAGATCATCATCAAGGCATAGTTTGAAAGGATTTCCAGAATGCCTCATATGACTTCTTTTTTCCAGAGGCCCTGAGAGCCGATTGAGCTAAGAAATTTATTCACCTGGATAAAGGTCATGTGTCCTTCATGGAATACTTAGTTGGATTTACTGATCTTCATGATTTTTACCCACTCTTGTTGGTGATGAGTTCTCCAATTTGATATGATTTGAGGATGGTCTCGAGTATGCCATCTAATCTCATCTAAACATCTTCTAATTATATACCATCTCTGAAATGATGAACTAGTCCCTTATCTCTGAGAAATATCTAAGGGAATATAAAGGTACAGGGCATGGTGGTTTTGTCCCTATAATAAGAATTTATTAAACTAGTGGTAAGAAGCATCACCTAATGTCTTATCATGAGGTAAATGGTAATATGAGTGTGAAAACTGGCAGTTATGTCATATTCCATAAATGTGGAATGCAGGGTCACACAAAGCCTTAGTGTAGTAGATACATAGTAGAATGCTGAGCATGTGGAATAATGGTACATCTATATATATATATATATTTCATGACCTTTTCATAGGTTCTTAGTACGAGAGGATATGAAACATCTCTAAATTATAGAGTGCGATCAGGGGCACCACACCAGGTCGAGAGTTGGAGTACCACCAGTCGTATGAGCTGAGGAGGTGGACAAGGTCATGGAATCAAGACTTATGATGTGCAGTGCCAATAGATAAAACCTACTCTAGGAGGATAGATTATATATCAGGTCTATGGATTTGGATATTTATATTCATTAAAACCTACACCTGAGGAGTAGAGTGTCGAGCCATCTATAGTGCAAGGTATTATCTTAGTAGCCCTTATTTTAGTATCTGATTTTTTTAATTCTATCACTTAAAACTTGTTCTTTATCTATGGATTTAATGGAAATTATTGGGCTCAATATCATGTAATTTTATAGGGTAATTTCTCTTGATACTCCATTGGGAGTATGGTCAGAAATCATTCGTCGATACAAGGAGTTTCCCCATAATATTGGTGGATACCATTTCTTATGGAGCCTTTTATTCCTTGAGATGATAATATTGGACATTATTCTTAGGATGGACTAGTTAGGGAATTTTCGATCATTTATTGATTTTTATCACTGTATGGTTCTCTTATCATCATTTGGGGGAGAAATTTATATTCATAAGGGAGAATGGGATGTCCAGGAAAGTTGATATGGGCCTGAGAATCATGGTTTGGTGGAGTGTCAGCCCATATTTCCAGCCCTTTTCTTGATGATAAAGAAGTATGGAAGGATATCTTTCCTCTAAATTGAACTAATTTAGAGAATTTTTCCGTGATTAATTTTCTAGTATACCTCTTAAGTGAGAGGTATAGTTCACCATAAAACTAGTTCTAAGAGTAGAACCAATATCTATTCCTCCATATAGGATAGATCGTACTATGCTTCAGGAACTCAAGAGATACTTGGATGACCTGGAAGATAAAGTGTTTATATGAATAAATACTTCTCCTTGGGGATCACCTATGCTTTTCATCAAAAAGGAAGATGTAACCCTATAGTGGTATGTGGATTACTAGTATTTGAATAAGCTTATAGTTAAGAAATAGTACCCAATTCCTCATATAGACAATCCCTTTGATTATATCCAAGGAGCTATAGTCTTCTCAAATATTAACTTGAGATTAGAATATCATCATTTAAGGGTCATACCCTTGGATATACCATGTACTACTTTCTAAAGAAGATATGGCCTTTATGAATATCTGGTAATGTCATTCATTTTTAAAAATGCACTAGATGTCTTTATGGACATGATGAATTTGGTTTTCAACCCTTTTAGTAATTTCCATGGATGAAATCCTAGTGTATTATTAGACTAGACAATATCATGTCAAACACCTTGAAATCATATATTGATTACACTAAGAGAGCATAGGATTTCTTACAAGTTCACAAAATTCCACTTTTGGATTGATAAAGTTCACTTAATGGGTTACATTATATCATAAGTAGTGATATATGTGGATCCATAGAAAGTGAGATCCATTATTTTATAGTAGTATCCCAATAATTTCTTTGATATATGAAGTTTCTTGAGGCTAACTATTTATAATTAGTGTTTTATCCAAAACTTTTCACACCTTGTAGTACCACGTATAGGATTTACCAAGAAAGGTATAAAGTTTACATAGTCTGAAGCTTGTGAGAAATCCTTTCAGAAGTTTAAATGAAGGATGACCGCAACCCCAATATTGATTTTACGTGATCCTGGAAGAGGTTGTGTAGTTTATTTTGATGCATCAAGAATTGGGCTAAGAGCTATTTTGATATAAGGTTAAGGATTTGTAGCATATGGGTGTCATCAATTGAGGCCTCATGATCATAATTACCCAATGAACAACCTTAAGTTAGCATCTTTTGTTTATACCTTTTGTTTCTAGAGACATTATTTACTGGGGGGAATGATTGATGGTATAAACATACCATATAAGACTCAAATACATTTTCTCTCAGGGTAACTTGAACCTCCAATGGTGAATATGTGTTGAATATCTTTAGTATTTTAACTTTGAGGTCACTTACATTCTAGTTAATTTTAATTAATAAAGTGACCTAGGAATGAGAGTTTGATATATATGTTTAGTTTCTAGAGTTATTCTCAGATGAAACTCAACCACCCTCAAAAGTTCAACTCAGGGAATATTTGTTTTAAGGAGGTTTGGTTGTAAGATTCTGATAATGTTTTGAGGTAAAATCCTTTTAAATTTCTATCTACAACTCTTGATTTAACTTAATGTTGGTTCATAAAGGGTTCGTGGAGGTTTCATGAGTATTTAGGCCTAGTTTGGGGCCTAGAGTTCCAATTTAGGAGAAATAGGCTGAGGTGGATGGTTAGTACATTCCTAGCACTAACTGTACACCTCAACCATGTATCCATGAGAGGGTGAAGTGTGGTTTTTCAAGCTATTCATTAGGGGACACATGACCATGAAAAAACTATAATTTATTTTATATAAACCATGCATGGTTTGCGCATGGATTTTCTAATGTTGCACCTAAACCATGTGAGGTTTGGGATCATAGATAGTGGGAATCTCATGATTGGAGAATGGTTTGGCCAACCATGTAGCCAAACTATGCACCCCATTTAAATGCCATAAATGATAGTTTTTCCTTCTTACCCTTATTTCAAATTCTTCTTCTCCTCCTTCTTCATTCACATAATAGCGTTGTGGGAGCTCTACCTCTCCCTATTTCTAGTTTTGATAGATCTTCTTCATCCAGACTCTATTTTTATTATCATTCATCATGTTAGATCCCCATCGGTAATTTTATTAATCCTCTTGTTTCCTTTCTCAGTTTTCTTCACCACCTTTGATGCGATATTCATGCGATCTAATATTCCCTATTTTCAAGGTGTTTTATGCTTTTATATTTTATCTCATTATATCCTAAATATGAGTTCAATCCTAGAATAAGAGTATAACTCAAGTCTAAGGTAGGTGGTAATTACTATTCCCTATAATTATTAATGTTTATATTTTTTCATTGTTGTTCCACATGCTAAACTCTCCTTGTGTTTCTCTTAAAATTAATATTCCTTTAAATTTTGTTATAAATATTGACCTAAGTATGAAATGAGACCCTTTTACATCATTGGAGGTTTATGAAATCAATATTAACCAACCCTTAGGGTGTGTTAGTTTAAATTTACTTTCAAATTATTTAATTATTTTAACCAAAACACCCCTTAGGTGTGGTTGATATAATGCTTATAAAAAGGAATTTCCAAATTGAATGAAATGAATTGTTAAATAGCATGGACATATCACATGGACCTTTATCACTTATATTATATAGTTGACTATTATTGTGGAATATAATGACACTTTTAAAGGTGTGTCTTACCTGGAGTAAGATTTGGATTCCCGACCAGGAATTCCTTAGGCAAACTCATAGGACGTCGGCTGATTCATTGATATCACTGCCATGTGATACAAAAAACTTAGGCTTGTTCGATGTCTTATCTTATGAATTCCTCATCTTGAAACCGAATATTCACCTAAATCTTTAGAAATTATAATGTATTGCATCATATCCTTGGATTCATCTTGATGTCCTCAAACATAGACCACCTTGATTATCTCTTTGGGATTTAATCAATTATACCTCAATATTACCTTAAACTTGTACTCTAGCTTAGTTAGAAACTTTTAGGTTGTAATTCCAAGGGTTCATACCTTGGATTAAACTCATACCCCATAACCTAACATCTCATTTGATCACTATGAGTGGTATTAACCTTATAAGGTCATTGATTCCATGGGTCTCTTATTGATCCCTTGTGATTATTATATTTGGATGCATTGGATAATTTCCTTGATTCCTTGGCCAAAAATGGTCATATGATCAAATACATTCATCTTAGAATGAAGAAAGTAGTTTTATTTGGGTATCTCATGAGGAACCCAAGATCGACATGGTTTATATTTATTTTTATACCTTTATTTATTATACATGCACACTATTAAATTTTATATTCACGGACTAGATTTATATTACACGTCATTGGCGGTGGCTTACTAATTTGTACTCACACCATGTTCAGGCCACTGTTTGGTACCTTGGAAGATTACTTGGATGTATGTAAGGATAAAGGGAAGCACCCAGCTATGGATTCTTGATTTCTCTAGTTTGGTAGTTTGGGAGCAGATGACTGATCCAGTGCTCAGGATTCTCATGGATGTAGTTATTTTTTTTTTCTTTTTTCTCTTTTATATACTAATATTAATGGTTTCTTTGCTTCTCTTTTGTATCCTCATGACATCATATGTATTTGATATTGTTTACTGGTTATTTATGTTGTATATTATCTAAATGTTTTATTATTTAAACTACCTTATTATTATTCACACTTCTTTATCTTTATTGTTTACCATTGTGATCTACTCAAATAAAGAGGGTATAGTCTCCCCAACATACCTCCATACACCATTACTACTATTCTACAGCCTTTGGAACACAGGAAGGAACACTTAAGGCTATGTGGCCCTTAGGTTTGGTTATTTATGAGTAAACTAGGCCCAAGACATTACGGTATGATTATAATTTTAAGATGTTTATGAAACCCATTTATTTTCAATGGGTTATCAAATGATGATATGATTACTTTTTTATGATCTTATGTCACACATATGTATGGTTTTCATTATATGATGGGTGGTACCAAAATTAAATATCCCTCCAATGCGTTAGGTAAATATGGATAACTCATGAGTTAATTAAGTTATGTGTGAACATGATTTCATGTTTATAATATTATGCATGGGTATGGTTTAATTTCTGTAAGTTAGTGCATAGAGCTAGTTTCATCTCTGTAAGTTACTGTTGTGGCCTGGTTTCATGTCCATGAGTTTATACGAGGACCTAATTTCATGTACTTTACTTAATGAGTGAACCTGTTACTATTTATACATTTTCATAATATTGTAAGTGTATGTTTTTTCCACATCCATATCATTATGATATTCTCTCGTGACTCTTGATTGATTATTTATGATTTTGTACTATTTTTACATTTGTATTTTGACATGACAAATCCTTATTCCATGACTCGTGATTAGAGATATTTGATTGATTGGGTATTACTTTCTTATGTTATGATAAAGTTCTTATAACCTTATGTTCACATATGATCATTGATTGATATCTCTTATGTTTACCCTTATTAGGCATCTGAGCTCACCCTTTCTTATGTTTCCTTTCCCCAAGTTATGAATAAATGTTTTAAGTAGGGTATGTCTAAGAATTGTACTATGAGGAAATATATTTATGGGATATGTTTAAGATCTTTCAGTAAATAATATTATAATGTATCTAGTCTCCAAATACACTAAACTTTTATAGCCCCCAAGTGTATATTATTGTAAAATTTATTAAATATTCATCTCTAATGATGTAATATTTATGTATGAAATGATCATGTCATTATAGTTGGTAGCATAGTATGGTTTAGTTAATTTTTTGAAATTAAGGTTATAAAAGTTTGATGAAAACCCTAGGGATTAGCCTAAGTATAGGGGAGCATACTAAGTTATGGTAAATAAAGGAATGCGGTTTTCTTAGAAAATATAACCATTATTGGATATTAGAAAGTAGATGAGACTATGGAACACATTCACCTAGTGGAAACAACTATAAATAGGGTGAATTGGGTATTAACTAGATCATCATTAGTGAAAGATGAGTGGGACTAATACTACACACCTAACTAGACACTCTCATGGGATACGCTTGGATTAATTCACATTTTATTTATAAACTATTATGAATTATTTGAATGGATGATGATCGTGGATGGATTAGGTTAAACCTAAGATTACATGGAGTGAAAAAAAGGTTTCATAATTTAGAAATTCTATAATTGTTTTTTCATGATCACTCACTATGATTTGTTTTTCTCACACTATGGTTTTTGTTTTTATTCAATGGATAAAATGATAAGGATTCATGTTAACACTGAATGTGATGGACAATGGAATGATTTTACTCATGAGTAACTAAATTAAATGAGAGATAGAATGTGAAACCTTGGGACTATTCCTAATCAGATATCTCATTATATGATTAATAATATCAAGTTGAGTTATTTTATTGACACAGTTATTTGAGTCAATTCCCCAATCCAAGGGTTAACACCTAGACCAAGGAAGGTCATAAGTTCTACTAATCGTTGAAGTGGGATGATTGAATTATTTATGTATTGAGATTTGAGAATTATGTTTTATTGATGATACTTTGGTTATAATAATCATGAAATATCTAAGGTTTTTTCTATAATAGTTTTACTTCAAGGATTTTAAAACATATGTTTAATGGTACTAATATCCTAGAAACTTTATTTGGTTGTAAGGTGATATTTTTAGAAAATATGTGAATGAGGGATAGATAACCCTTAATATACTCCTGATTTCAATATAATAATACTTTATCGGGATAAATAGATGATTGATAATGGACATTGGATAGTATTGGGGACCTTGAAATTAATTAGTGATTTGATGAAAAAGTGACATATGATAAAGTTTATTTCATTTTTTGGATTTATGGAATATTTTTAATAGTGTATGATTTTTTTGAGTGATGAGGATAGAGTTAATTTTCAAAAGCATATATGTTATGGTGAGTTGAGTTATTATCATGTTTTAGGAGAATATATAATCAAGGTATTCACATGTATAGTATGTGACATTAAGAGCTACTTCAAGTTTTCTGGTGATAAATTCTAAATTTGATCTTGGAAAAAAATTGGATCAAATATTTTGGAATTTTATGTTTTTTATATGGTTAGAAATATTTTTAGAGTATTATTAAGGTTAAATATTTATGTAATATATTAATTTGAACTTTGGTTTTTGTTATTAAGGTTTTATATATTAGTGTATTATATTTATTCATATTGGATAACTTGTGATAACCATTTTTTTGTAAATATTTGAAGATAAAAGAAATTAATTTTAATTATTTAATAGATCTTATAATTAATTAAAAGTAAATTTTAGTTCTTCAAGAATGAAAAAATAAATTCATTTTGAATATTCATTTCTTGGAGTAAGAGATGAACTAGAAATTAATTAATGAACAATTAGAGGAAGAAATTATGCTTATGAAATGTAAATAAATCAAGTAAGTGTATTTTATCATAACAAAAGAATCCCTAAAATTTAGGAAAATTATATTCTTTTTATCTCCATTTCTTATGAATTGATGGTCTTTCCACCCCTTAGTGATTTTTGGTTTTGTGTTCATTAACTTTCTCATAACCATGTTCTCTATCACTATCTATTAGTCCTTGGATGATAGTTTTCACCTCCATTTATATATTTTAAATTCACACCAATATTATAATTATCTATTAACCTGATTATGTGTTATTTTAGGGAACCTTTATATTTATTACTTCCCCTTTTCAAAGTAAGTTCTATTATCTCTCTATACGATGTGGGTTTTCAACAGAGTTATTTTCAAATATTAAACCTTTGATGATTAAGATAAAATTGAAAGAGTTAAATTTATTTATAATAGGGAAAATGTAACTCCTTGAAATTTTATTTTAAAAGAATAATAAGCTAAATATCTTTCTTATAACTCAATATCGAGTTTCAAGAGAATTGTGACATACTATAAAAATATAATTATTTAAATGTGACCATTATAACCTAGAGGTTGAATTTTTTGGGTTTAAATAGTAGTAACCACATTATGAAATATATTTATAATGTTACTAATAAATTAAAATATATTTATTAATTCTTAGGAAATAATCATTCAATTTTTAGTAAAGTCATTTTATGCTTCAAAATTATGTTTTATTCAAAAATTATTTTTATTTAACACAAAAATTATTATTAATTTATACCATTTTTATAAATTGAATTTTATAAAATTAAAATAATTTTTTAAATCAGAATATCAAAATTAACCTAGGGTGAAATTTTGGTATTTTTCGAAATTGATTGATTTTTCAGTGAATGGTGAAAAACACTGATTTTTAAAATATTGTCATTTGTTTTCATTAAATAAAGTAATGTAAAAGTATAATTATATTTTTATTTGGTATTAAAGTTATATATAATAAATTTTATTTATAATAATATAATTAATTCCATTTTAATCATAAATATTCATGATTTTAATATAAATTAATTTGTAGTATTAAAAATATATTTTTCTAAAAATCCTTTTCTCATTGCATTTTCAAAATTTATATTAAAATTAATTTTACCACTTATAGTAAATGAATATTGAAAAATAGACTCCGTATTTGGAATCATGTCATAAAATTTTGGTAAATATTACCCTTTTATTTTTTATCATTATGAATAGTAACCATGGTAAATATTTTTCACCTCAGTAAGGTTAAAATGGGTAAAACGGGGATAAAAAATGGTATGATACTTTAAAATAACCCAAAAACTTGAATTTAATAAATGGGATGATTTTTTTACCATCCTAATCCAATATTTATATTTATTCCAATTTTGTGCTATTTTTCTTTAATAATGACATATATATTATTTTAAGTAGAGGAAAATTAAAAAATGTCACTCTCTTGCTTTTAATTTCTATTATATATTCACATAGGGATAAGAATAAGTTAATAATTAATATAAAAGTTTATTTATATGATTAATTTATTTTAATTATGGTAATTTATTTTTAATTTTTTAGTGATGTTATAATTACCTTAAATACTTATAAAATGCCAACACAGTGCTTGTGCTAGGAGTTGAAAATTTTACTAAATAATTTTAAAAACCATAGAATAAATATGTTTTGGATGAATTATGGTGTTCTATAATTTTTATGTGTAATTAAAATATATAATTTATTTTTAATGGTTCAATATTCAAATTACATAGTTTTATTCCTGACTTTAAAGTCAAATTAAATGAATAGTCCCAAAAATGATATTAATGATATTTTATGTTAATAATATTTTATTAAATGATTTTAAAATCATAAAAATATTTAAATAGTTAAATGGGGATGGGATATAGTCTAAAATTTCAGCCATTTTACATTTATGAGACAATTGTTACATTATAATTAAATTTATAACCCTTAATGATTGAAAAATGGTTTGCTGCTATTAAGAATAAAAAGGGTAAACAGGGGGAGTTAAACTAAAGAGATAAGGGTTAAAATGACCTAAAAACTTGTCTAAATACTATTTTTATGAGTTTTTTAGATCCTATATAATATTTAATTTCAAATTAATCCCATTTGGAAGGACTTTTCTATGAATATGAACTTATAATATTTTAATGTTTTGAAAAATTACAAGAGTGGTTGTTCCCCTTATAAAAGGAAACCCCTCTTATCTCTTATTTTAACCTTCTTGAGAAACTTATATCAACAAAAACCATACCAATTATCTTCTCAAATTACCTATAAATAAATTAGTGGTGTTGTTATTCTTAAAGTACCATTCCAACAGTCATTAAAAAGGTAACTAAAGGAGGTCTACCGAAGAAGACGTAATCATCTTACCTGACCTATTTCAATTTATTTCTTCTTATAACTCCTTTAAATTTATGTTATTCATCATAAAATAATAAATTTAGTGTCCTAAATATATTAAAATGTTATTATTATTATGTAACCACCATTATCCACCCTCATTTCCATCAAATGGGAAATGAAATTATCGCTCGTGTGTATGTGTGGACTACCGCCTCTAGGTAGCGATATGATTAATTTTCCATAACCATAATTCATGATTGGTTATTATAAAGAATTTAATGTTTTTAAGATAATTATTATTCTATAATAATAATATATTATCTACCTTATTACCATTCCATCCATTGGAAAGCGATAACGTCGCTCATGCGTACGTGTGGACTAGCACCTCCATAAAGTGATGTGATTCATTTTTCATTTACACTTTAATTGGATGGTAATAAGGATAGTTAAATGAATATATAAGATATTTGTAATATAATATTTATTATAAAAATTTGTATTATTATTTACCTTTATTTTATTCCATCCATTGAAAAATGGAAACATCACTTGTGTATACGTGCGGACTACCCTCTCCATGAAGTGATGTAATTTATTTTCCATCACTACTTTATATGAATAGTTATAAAACTATTTATAATGATTAAATATAATAATTATTACATTACTAATATTCTCATTATAATTTAACCATGATCAAAGTACAAGGTCTATAAAATCTGAACTGAAACTTTCATTGGAAACGATACAGTTGACACCTGGAAATGGTGATTTTAATAAGGAATTATTAACAAATGGTTGTTGAAATGTTATAAGTGAATCATATATGATATTATAAGTATGTACATGGTTATTTTATATAATAAAAAAACTAAGTTTATGATATAGGAGTTTAGTGCACTTATGAAGAAAATTCATACTTGAGGTAAGGGTTCTTCATCTCAATTCACTAATACAAAACTCGGTTTATCCAGAACTAGGGTTTTAACAGTGCTAGCTAAAAATACTGTTAAAACACCCTTTTTAGTTCTAAAAGAAGAACTGTTAAAAGGGGTATTTAATAGTGTTTTTTAGAATTGTTAAAGGGGTACCTTTATCAGTTCTTGTAAAAAAAATTGATAAAGCCCCTATTAATGCTAGTAAAAAAGCATTGATAAAAAAGTGCTTTTATCAGCACTTCTAAAAAAAGCGCTGATAAAAGATATATTTCAAAAAAAACATTAAAAACATTATATTAATATATAAATATATTTATACTAATATAAATATAATATATTTTTTTAAATTATGTTTTAGATAAGACTAAATAGGCATTTACATATAATATATAAGATATTTAGTGAAAATGGATTATAAAATAATTTAAAAAATATTTTTAATTAATAATTTGATAATTATTATTGAGTAATAGTCATTTAATAAAAAATTATGATAAAAAATTAAAAAAATTAATAAAAGATCAAAAATAGGTTGAAAAATGACTCGAACTTCAAACAGCCATAAATTTTGATCCGGATTTCCATTTGGTATCTATCACATATAAAATCAAATACCGTGACAAGATCTATGTTGTGTTGATAATGGGAGGCCCAATAACTATTTTTTCTAGGCCAAAAAAGGCCTAGAAGTCCTCCAAAATTTATTTTTTAGTCATGGTACCCAAATTTGTTAACATTCGATAGGTTTTCAGCCTCATTTAAGGGGGTATTTTTTCCCTTTTTTAGTGGGGATAGAATTTATTCCCAGGGATTACATTCATATTGATATTATGGATTTGAAATTCTTTCATTTTTCAGAATTTATAGTTATTTATAATCAAATATATAACAATATATACATTTTTTATATATTAACATAGAAAAATTTAATTTAATATATAAATGATTAAACATGTTTATATATAAAATATATTTATCAATATATAAACCTTATCTAAATAAAAACTAATATCTATTTTTTTTTAAAGACAAATTTTTGAATATTTATATCCTTATACAATTAATATATATATATGTGTGTGTGTGTTTGTGTGTGTGTGTAATGTTTACTTATATATATATCTGTGTGTGTGTGTATTGATAAACAAATATATATATTTATCTATATATTATAATATATATATACATATATATATTAATATATAATGTATGTAAATAAATATAAACATGTGTAATTATATTTATAGATACAAATATATATATATATATATATAAATGATTTATGTATGTTTGTTTGAATTTATAAACAGACACATACACACACACACACATATTTTATATATGTATTTAAATATATATATATATAAACATATATATAAATATATGGATAGAAATTTAACAAAATATATATATATATATATCATAAAATGTAAAACAAAAAATCATAGGAGAGTGGAAAAGGCACTAGTGTATAAGCTCGAGGTCTCAGGTTCGAAACTCATTAGAGGCAGGGGCCCGTGTGGGAGGGTGGGATTATCTAAAGTGCTTATAAAAGGGGCAGGGGAAGCACTGATAATGTGGGGGAAGTTCTGATAGAAGGCATGAACAAAAAAATTATCCCCTTTATCAGTGGGCCCTTAATCAGTGCTTTTTTAGTGCTATTAAAGGGGTCCTTTAACAGTGCTAAAAGCCATTGATAAAGGTGTCCTTTAAGAGTGTTAAAAAAGCATTGATAAAGGCCCCCTTTATCAGTTATTTTTTTAGCGCTATTAATGGGGACCTTTATCATCCCTTTTTAAGAGCATTGTTAAATCGAACCCTTTAACATTGTTTACATTATCAATGATTTTATAGAGCTGATAAATCCATTTTACAAGCACTATTAAAGTCTCGATTTGCTGTAGTGATTTTGTTTCATTGTGACATATTTGATATTATTCACCTACTTATGTTTATGAGGTGTATATACTAAATATTTTACATGATATATCATGAATCTATTTATTTTCATGATATTTAATGTTTTATTTGAAATTATTATTTCATGAGACTTACGATTCAAAAGTTACCAAAGTGGTAAGGGATTTATGTTTCAATCTCATTTTATTCAGGACTATTTATGCTTGAATTTCCATTAAGGGAAACTGTATGATTATTATATAATAAAAACATTTAATCTTTCTTATACTATGTTTATTTATGTAATTTTTAAGTTTTAGTGCCATTTTCTTCTCTTTTGTACTCAAAATGGTTCAAAAAAAATTTTATGAAAATCTAACCTTATTTCTCCTCTTTCGTTGAAAAAACTTTCTCTTTCATATACATGTTTTATAAAATATTTTCAAGAATTATTTTTATTATTAATAAATTATTTTTTAAAGTCATTATTACCAATTTTTTACTTTTAAAAAAATTAAAAAGAATCTTCTTATTGTTTTTTGAACAAGGTACATTTTACCAAAGTTATGAATAAAATATTTATTTTAATAATTATAGCATGAATAGAATTTCCCACCATCATGAATACTCAATACTTTAAAGCTTAATTTATAAGTTTTCATTGTTATTTTCAAAGAAAATGTTTTCCTTAATATTTTTCAAATATTTTTATTTTAAATGATTGATTTCAAAATGAAAAGGAGTATATTCCTCGAGAAATATTTCAATGATCTTTTAAAGTAATTTTTCTTCTATGATAACATCCTTTTATGTTAATTATTATTTAATGGGGATATGATCTAATGATGTCATTCTTATTCTTTCTCTAGATGGTTTATGATTATGATGTTAATATGTTTAAAAAACCTATTTATTTTCCATGGGTTATGAAATGTTGATATGATGAATATTTTATGATCTTGTGGAACACATATATATAATTTTCATTAATTGATAGGCGGGACAAAAATTATATATCCCTCCAATGAATTGGATAATATGGATAACTCATGATTTAATTATGTCATGTGCATACCTAATTTTAAATTCAAAATTTTATGTGTGGACCTAGTTTTATGTCCATAATTTGATGCATAGACTTAGTTTATTATCCATAAGTTAATGTGTGAGATTAGTTTTCATGTCCATAAGTTTATGTGAGCACCTGATTTCATGTCCTTAACTTAATGAGTGACCTTATTACTATTTACACACGTTCACAATATTATAATCTTTTGTTTTTTCCACATCTCTATGATTATGATATTCTCTCATGGATCATGATTGATTATTTATGATTCCACACTATTATGTATTTTTTCTTTTTTATGAAAAAGCATTATGTCATGACTCATGATTAAATATATTTAATTGATTGGTTATGATTTTCTTATATTATGATAATGTTCTCATACCCTTATCTTCATATATGCTTATTGGTTGATATCTCTAATGTTTACCCTTACTAAAAATCTAAGTACACCCTTTATTAAGTTTCATTTTCCAAGGTTATGAATAAAGTTTTTAAGTTGGGTATGTCTAGGAAGTGTACTATGTAGAAAGATCATTATGGCATATGCTTAAGATATTTTAGAAAATCGTATGATTATGCATCAAGTCTACAAATAAACTAAGCCTTTACAGACCATGAGAATGTATTATTGTAAAATGTATTGAACAGTCGTCTCTAATGATGTAAAATTTATGTATGAAATTATCGGATCATTATACCCACTCCTCAGAGGAAAATATTCATGCTAGTTTGAAGCTTGGATCTCTAATTCAGTAAGTGGGTCCATTATAATATGTTTCTTCTCTTTATATTTTTGTTTTTGATTTCAATTAAGACTATATCACTAGATTTATCATAGACATGGAGAATTGAATTTTTTATTATTTGGATCTAGGTACTCTAAAATTTGACTCATTCCCTATCATCACCAGTTAATAAGGCAATGCCATTTTCATCATTATTGAGGTAGGTGTCACTATCGTATAGTTTATCCCTTAGAGATATTAGAGTTATTTTAATGCTATTATTTGGTTTGAATGTTGAAATTGGTTTTAATATTTTGGGTCAATGGAAATGGGTTTTCAAAATGGGTTTGCTTTGAAATCTATATTTTATGAACTTTATGTGTTTGAAAAAATACCTCAAAGATGGTTCTGAAATGGTAATGGTTTCTAAAGTAAGGTAACTGCATGTAATCACTATATAAAATTTTTTATGAAAATGTGGGAGTGGATTTGAACTTTCTTTTTCCTTGGAAAATATTTTTGAAACATTTTTTTGTTTTCCTTGAATATTATAAGGGTGTAATAGCACATTGGGAGACCTTGGGGTGTGGGGGAAAACTAGACACAAACAATAACTAGTGGATTTAGTTATCAATAGGGGTGGTTCCATTGATGACGTGGTTTCTAGGGGTAGTCTCTCTGAGGGATTTAGTTTCTTGGACATTCAGATTCACTTATGTCATATAGTGTCTCAGGTTTGTCTTAATTGCGTACACCCTCATGTCATGGATTTGCTTTTGTGATTTGTGGATACATTATGTTCATGTATATTGATATTCTTATTTTCACACTTGATTATGATATAGATACTAATTCTTAAAAACTGTTTTATTTATCTTTTTATTCCCCTGGATATGTGATGTGTCATATTAACCTATTTATTTTAATTTAGAATTATTTTAAAATTAATGGACGTTTTTTCAAAATAAAACCAATGGATGATTTTTATATAGAAAATGGTTTCTTCTAAAAGTGTTTTAAAATTTTATTTTAAATAAAAAATAATGGATAAACGTGGATATAAATCATATAGATTCTCTAGTGGTATCCTACTAAGATTTAGTTCTCACACTATACTTTTTATTTTGGGAATTTGTAGCCTTGGTTTTGCAAGATACAAGTAAAGGGGAGAGTTTCATGTAGAGGATGTATCTCCAATTTTTTGTTTCCTTCTGGTGGTATGGAATGGTGGTAACTTATGGTCATGAGGAGATAGACCCACGGGTTGCTTCTGGTTCAATTTTTATAGTCTTTCGATTGACATCCCATGGAGATCAGGAATGCAATTTGAACCTTGTGACAGGCTAATTCAAGTGACGTTATTGGATGAACCGGGTTTGTTTGTTATAATTACAATATGGTAGTTCAAAATAACTAGTCACTTTTTTCAAATAGTTTTTATATTGTTTTTTTAAGAAGGTTTACCAAAATCAGTGACCATATCCTTTACTTTCTCAAACAATTGATCACCTGTTAGTAGAGATGGTTTTATAACTTCTTTTTAATTCTCATCGAATGATGTCATCCAAGATCAGTATTTATGTCATTGGGGTACAAATTTGTAATTTACTAGAAATACAGTCTTCGTGTAATTTTTTAGCCTAATTGAGTGCGTACCTTGTTCAAAAATAGGACACCCTTGTGTTCCTTTAATTATATATCTTAACAAATTTTCATAATCATGAAAGTAATTTATTATTCCAAATAACATGGCTCTTAAAATGAAAAATTAATTTTATACGCATCATACAATGTAACACCTAAATACCAAATTAATTTTAAATATTTGATCAATAGATCCAAATAAACATTAATATCATTACTTGATTGTTTTGGTCTCGATATAAGCATAGCAACATAATGTATTTTTTCTTAATGCATAACCATAGTGGAAAGTTATAATTTACCAACATAACTATCCATGTACTATGAGTTCTAATTTTTACACCAAAAGGATTCACTCCATCTATAGATATCACAAGATTAATTTTTCTTGGATTATTTCCAAATTCAGGATACTCGTGGTCAATTTTCTTCCACTTATGATAGTCTACTAGGTGATGAAGTTTCCCATCTTGATTTATTCTATCTGTGTGCCATGTTAATTTCATTATATTCTCCTCACTTCCATATAGTTTCCAAAACCATGGAATGTTTTGGAAAGTACCATACAACTTTTGAGGGAATTAATTTATCTTTCTTGTATTTGGATGCACCACACTTTTGGAATTTTTTAAGTGATTCATGGTCCTTAAAAAACAATACGCATACATATTTATAAGCATTTATTCTTTCATAGATCATACCATTTGAATATAGAATTCAATTAGCATCATATATTTGGAAAGTAAGCTCGTTATATTTTAGTAGCATATCATTCAAGATAGAAAGTAGTTCAATAAAGCTGGTGTCATGTTATCTATTACCAACTTTTACATTATATAGATTCAGTATGACGACAATATTGTATGTTTAGTACAACTATCATAAAATGGTGTCTTTTTATAGATATTTAACTTCTGAAACAGCTTTGTAAAATCATGATATTCATCTTCAACTATCCTTTTAATTTCATCAATATAATCTTCCTCATCATTTACACCTATAATCATATCATTGATACGGTCGTAATTATCCTTTACACTTTTAATCATATTAGATGGTCCATAAAATGTGGTTTTATCCCAGTCATTAGCTATATCCAATTCATTCCCGTATTTATTCTGAAAATTATAACTTTGATATATTCTATGTTAGACCAATTGTTCTTCCAACTCCTTGGCACTAATTAGTCTTGAATAACAACAATATAAACATGGACTAAGGACTTAAGAAGGGTTATATGCATGCTCTTTTAAATTATTGATGAACTCTTTAACCCCATCCTGATACTCTTTTTTCATATGAATAACATCAATCCATTTTTGATTCATATCAATCCTATTTGATTCGGTGATATTAATATTTAATAAAATAAATAAATACATATAAGGTATGAGATTAGATTCCTAAAAGGCTATTCTTTATATACACACACATAGTGTCATCATATTTGATAAAAAATTTCATTGCATTGATAACTTGGTAGAACATATAAATACCAAGAATTATAAGAATTTAAATTAATTTAACACTTATTTTTTTATTACAAGAAGTCACATATCATAAATCATTCTTTTTTAAATGGATTAATCAAGGGATATAATTATGTAAACTTTAAAATAGTGATTATCATCTCTAGTTATTTCACTTTGTCCAAGGTTTTCAAGGACATTAGAAGTTGTTAGAGGACACCTTTATGAACAAATAATTAAAAATTTTGGATGTGTTCAAGAATACATTTCATATGGTGTATTTTGAGTTATCATACATAGGACTTGGTTAATTATGAATGCTATTGTTTATAGAGTATAATCCCAAATTAATGTAAGAAGCTAGATCTCAAATCATCATTGGTTGAATCATGTTTAACAATGTTGTTTTTCTTTTAATACACCATTATACTATGGTATTTATAAATGAGTGGGTTTGATACAATACCACAACCCTTTAAATAGTTGGTAAACTCTTCACTTAGGTATTCACTCCCACAATTCGGTTAAAATAATTTAATAACATTTCCAATATTATTTTTTATATAGTTATTGGATATTTTAGAACATTTCAAAGATTAAATATTTTTGTTTCATTAGAAATACATATTTATACATGCTAAATCATTAATGAAGGTAAAAAAGTACAATAAACCACAACTTGCTTGTGTACTTGTTGATCCACACACATATGTAATGATATAACAAAGTTTTTTTTTGAAAGAATTAAGTCTTATATCTTGGTGTAGATTATTTGCCTAATGTGGAGTATGTAACTTCATGCATAATGTGATGATATAGTGTGATGGTATTTTTCATGTAAGTTTAAGGATTTAAATATAATACAAAATAATATTAATATATATATATATATACAGACAAACATATACACACATAGATATATAAATACTTAAACACACATAATATATATATATATATATTTGTACTTATACATACCAAAATAAATTAAACATGTATTTATATATATATATATATAAGAAAAAATCATATCTCTTGTCATGTTTCTATAAAAAAAATCATTAATCGTACTATTCAATTATTTTCATCTCAAATATAGTTACTAGATTGACCCAAACCACAACCCAATGAATGATATTCAATAAATTAATATTTATGAGGATTTCACTTACTTATAACATTAAGAACATTGATTTATTATCTAAATATTACCCAAACTATAAATTCATCACCTAATCAATAAAAACTGTTACCATTCCACTGAACCCCATTTAAATTTTCAATTATTATTAATTATAAAAAAAATAATTATTTTGTAGTTAATTCCTATATATAGTCTACATTTATATATACAAGGTGGAATAACAACCCAAAAATAAGGGAAATCAATCAAGATCATCAAACCAAAATGGGAAGCACCCTAAAAGGGCTGATTCATCCAAAAAATAGGGAATAACAATTCACAAAACTAATTATAGATGATCACATAGGGTAAGAACCATTACAGATGAACTGAGGAATATAAAATAAAAAAAAATCATGGAAAACACAAGAAAGATCAATTGTGAATCCTTAAAAACAAGTTCAAAATATTATACATTTGGTTAAGAGGTTTTATTTTTCAAAATAAAACGAGTTTGATTGCTATAGATAAATAAGTGAATAAAAACTCAAAAAAATGTGGAAAATACATGAAAAATTGATTAAGAATCCTTAAAAACAAGTTTGAAATTTCATACCTACGGTTTTGACGTTTGATTTTTCTAGAAAATTTGTGACTACAATAAAGGATCCGTTTTGTTAGAGCATGAATGGAGTTGGGGAGAAGTGATCTATTAGGTTTCATTTTAAAAGAGACAAAGGGATTTATCACCACTTACTAAAAAGTGCTGACAGAAGATCATTTTGTATGTGCTAAAAACATAAGCGCTGAGAAATGCGAATTTTTTCAGCACTTTCTTAGTTATGAAAAATTAACACTTTTATTAGTGTTGAAAAAAAGCTGAAAAAAGTTGTATTTACCAGCACTTATGTTTTAGCACTGATGAAATACACTATTATTAGCGTTTAATCAAGAACTCATAAAAATGTAAAAAAATGAATAAAATGAATAAATAAATAATATTAATTATATAAATAATAAAATTGTAAAAATTATTTATACGAACTATTTAAATTATAAAAATATAAAAAAATCATTTAAATAAATTAATTACATAAATTACAAACATATTGAAAATATTAAAACTGAATAAATAAATATGTATAAATAAATATTAAAAATGAATAAATTTTGAAATAATACAAATTAATAAATATTAAAAATTAATAAATATTATTTAATTAATGAAAATTAAGAATGAATAAATAATTCTAAATAAATTAACAAAAATATTGAAAAAAGTGAATTCAAAACATTAATTGCATAAATTATAAACTCATAAAAATGAATAAAAAGGAATCAATAAATAAAAATTAAATATATAAATAACAAAAATATTAAAAATAAATAATATTAGTTATTTAAATTACAAAAATATTAAATAAATATATTTAAATAAATATATTATATCAAATTAAAAAATATTAAAAATATTAAAACCTAATAAACAAAAATGAAAAAATATTAATCATATGAATTACAAATATAATGAAAATATTAAAACGTAGTAAATATATATATTTATAAATAAATATTAGAAAATGAATAAATACCAAAAAAAATATAACAAATATTAAATATTAAAAATGAATAAATAATATTAAATGAAATAATATTAAAAATTAATACATAAAAAATAATAAATTAAAAAAATATTTTAAAAAGTGAATTCATAAGATTAATTGCATGAATTGTAAACACATAAAAATAAAGAGAGTGAATAAATAAATTATATAAATTAGATAAATAAAAAAATATTAAAAATAAATTAGATTAACTATTTAAATTGCAAAAATATTTAAAAATGAATTTAAATAAATTAATTATATAAATTTCAAACATTTTAAAAATATTAAAACTTAATAAGTAGATATTAATCATATAAATAAAAAACATATTTAAAATATTAAAACATGGTATATAAATATGTATAAATAAATATTGAAAATGAATAAATTCAAAAAAAATAATATTAATAAATATTAAAAATGCATAAATAACATTAAATGAAAGAATATTACAAATGAATATATAAAATTGAATAAATTAAAAAAAATATTTAAAAAAATTGAATTCATAGCATAAATACATGAATTTCAAACACATAAAAAATGAATAAAAATGAATGAATAAATGATATTAATTATATAAATGACAAAATTATTAAAAATAAATTATATTGATTATAGAAAAATATTCAAATTAAAAAGAATTTAAATAAATAAACTATATAAATTTCAAACGTATTAATGATATTAAAACTTAATAAATAAAAATGAATAAATATTAATCATATAAATTAAAAACATATTGAAAATATTAAACCATAGTAAGTAAATATATACAAATTTTAAAAAATGAATAAATTTAAAAAAATATTAAAAATTAATAAATAACAAATATGGAAAAAAAATATTAGTTAAAAAAAATGTTAAAATTGGATAAATTGAAGAAAAAAAATTAAAAAATTGAATTCATGACATTAATTAATTGAATTAAAAACACATAAAAATGAGTAAAAATGAATAAATTAATAATCAAAGATAGCCTTGAACCATGAGTTTTGAAATCTAAGTACATGGTTCAATTATTAAAGTAAAATAAAGATAGTACAAAGAGAGATAAATGGTATATAAAGAAAAATGGCAGGCCACTACTGCAAAGCGCCAAGAAAAAGGGTTCCCAAAGACTAATGAAACAATCTTGAGGAAGAGACCTCCCTAAGCCAGCAAGGTAAAATTATTCATTTATCAAAATGAGACCATCCACCACCCCGACCTCTTGGGTGGAATCCCCTCCTCCAATATTTGGGTGTTTTCCATGTTTTATCATCATCAATTTGAGGACCAATGTTTTCATCTAGTGAGGTAGGACCCTTAAGAGCCTGAGGATCCTATTATTTGGTTAGACCCAATCCCTCGACATAGACGTCATAATATAGCTACTCCTTGGAATTGATGGATCTTTTTTGGTCTCCTAATGTTTAACATCAACTATATCAAGGTCTTTGATAGTAGAAGTGCATTAGGGAAATCCTTCAACCTCATTAAATCCATGATCCTTATCACCCTCCATTAAAGATTCCTTATAACTTGATCTATTCAAGTTGTCAAGAATGTTACAAATATTATATTTTCTGAATCCATTATGAGTATATAACATAAAATTTTATGTTGTGATCATATCTATCTACTGGTGACTCTCATCAACTAGTGGTGGGGGCCACCACATGGACTTTTTTCTTCATTGAGACATTGGATTCAACAACCATGCCCGAATCATTTGGACCCTTAGTAGCAACACCACTTCTAACAGTATTTATATGTTGAGAAGTATGTGATATGACTAAAATATCAATTTCCATGGATGTTTTTCCCATGTTATATTCAATCTGAAAATGTTCAGGGGAGTCCCTCTCCTCAATCACCTCTACATTAAAAATAAGGGGTTCCTAGGTATAAGTTTATTTTTCACCCCTACCTCACTAGGATGTACACATCAAGCCTTTCTAGATTCCAATAGAATAGGTGGATAGTAAAATTCACATCCATTGTAGTTATCATCCCTAGAAGCAATAGAATTAACTATTGTATTTTTGTCTATGAGCTAGTCCGTATTTTAAGTTGGAGAACACACCTGATTAGGGATTCTAACCAAAACCTAAGTTCCCATAGGATCCAACTGCCCCTAAAAGGTGTTTTTAGCCTTATTGTATGGAGTATTTTTGTATAAAGATTTCTCCCCATGAAAAAGTGGTTTTAATTTACCAGCCTTTTTTCCCTTAGTGACCTGAAGGGAAGAAGGTTCCTGATTAGATTTAACTTTTCTGCCACCATACATAAGGTACAAGTCTTCCTGGAGATCAAACTCATCCAATTAAAACTCGCCTTTAGAGGACCAAGACTCATCAGGGATAGTCCAATCCTTATTATAATTTCTAGATAAATAGAAAAATGATTCTCATTGGTAGTGTTCAACCTATAATTGGGTTGAGAAAACATCTCAACGTCCCTTTTTCATCCTTATCCTTCACAATCATATTTCAAATGTGAACTATAAGTTCACTTTATTCCTGATATGACAAGGAAAAGGATGAATCAGAGGCTCCTTCATGTGGCGCACATTCTTTATATGATCCCTACCTAGGATCCATCTGTAGCTTCAAAGTGGCAGCTTTGTGATTAGACTAGTCTTGCACTCCAACCTACTCATCTATCAAGGGTTGATTAGAACCACCCTTCACTTTCGAATTATCATTACCCTTCCTTCACCTTTCAAAATTATTTCCTTTAAACCGACAAGATGTACATACAAGTATTTTTTTAAAATTATAATATTTGTGTACTGTATTATGACATCCCATACAAAAATCGGGCTTTTTTTAATAGTCAACAAGAAGATCAAACTGATAATTGCTTGTAGTTAACACTATTTTTTTAATCAATGGAGTGGTGAGATCAACCTCCACTAAAATTCTTGCAAAGTGACCATATCTATCCTTTTTTGTTTCCCTATCCATATTTATAGGGGCTCCAATTTCCAAATCAATCACTCATAAAATTTGTAGATTCCATAAGAACCATCTTAGGCCACTAATTCTAACCCATACCTGAGTAATTGAGTTTTTAACATTTAGTGGATTAATGGAATGATCCCTGCCTTGAATCTAGAGGAATTTGGCCTTCAAATTAATGAGTCCATACCCCCATGATTTGGAATTCATAGTATTTGTTTGGAAGATAATATAGGAAAATTATTTCCTATGGATATAATTCTCTATTCTTCGAATCCCTAGATGTTAAGAAGAAGTTTATTAAGCTCAAAAATGCTTCAGTAATTCTCTTGAGATTGAGATTATAAATTTGAAATAATATAATTCATACATTATTTAATATTGTGGGAGATAATTACATGGTTGGATTTAATGAAGGTTGATCTGATCTGGGATTTTCAACATTTATTGTCCGTTAGTCAATGAAAATACCCCAACAAACATGCATCAAAAATACAATGTATAAACAGTGTAAAAGGATAGATACAACCTATTATTTATTTTCTAGTTGGTTCAAGTTGAACACTCCCCTGGTTCACTCATAGATAGCCTAATTTAATCTCATAATTTCTATCCACTTAGGGAAAACATGTAGAAAACAAATAAAACATTAGAATTTTTTTATTAAAAATTAAATTAAAGAAAAAAATGAAAAAGATAGAGAGGGGATGAGAGTCTTGGGTTTAACCCCCAAAGTGGTTCTACTGTTTATACTATCCATATCTAGAAATTCCTTTGGTTATCCCAAGTCTATTGATGGTGGGTTTTCTATAGAAAGAACCACTACATTCTTCTTATTCTATAGCTCAGTTCCACTTCTTATAGGTCATCGTCAACTGAGTTATTCTTTTAAATCCCCTGAGTAGTGTGATGTATTTGGTAAGGTGGGGGTGTCATGATGATGAATGGGGACTCCTCAGGTTCTACCATACTAGTTGTGGATTATTCTTTATCTAGTGGCTCCTCCACTTGTGATAATTAATAGTATTCATAAAAGGGAAATTTAGTAGGTAATTAAAATTTAAAATATTTATAACATGATGAGGTTAATTTAGGATGTCCCCCTTCATATGAAGTAGCTTGTACTTATGTTTCTTCATGAACAGATTCTGGTGATTCATCTTCTATTGTGTCTACCTCTGTATAGTTTTCAGTCTAGAGTTGAGGGAGTAGTTCCTTCTCCAATTATCTTGGAGCATCTTTATCAACAATCACTTATTTTATGGAATATTCTTTAAATTCTTCAAAAGTGGATTCAGACAGACTATCAATGTAATATTCATCTGAATCCTTTTTTTCATCATCATGGGTAGTCTCTTATGAAATTTCTCGGTTTATTTTTTCTTCAAGGTTAGTTTCCATGGGTTCTTCATATTCAGCATCCAAGGTCAGCAAAAATTATGCAGGATATATAATCTAAAAATTAGGGAAATTATGTTTTAGAACAAATTTTAAAAAATAAAAAGAGTTTAAGGATTGATTCACTTCATTATATGACCCAGGTTGAAACTTTTATTGCTCATTCTTCACCCTTGGAAGGTTATTTTCAATGCTTGTGGGTTTTGGTTCTTCAGTTTTGTCCTCTAAATAGTATCCCTTGCATATTTCTTCTTCATAATCTAGGATGACATCAGTGGTACTGAGTCTGTAAAATTGTAACCAATGAGATTATAATACAATTCAGCTTTCATAAACATAAAAATAAATTAATTTAGTTTAGTTGTATCTAACTTAATAATTTTAGCATGTATTTCATTCTCTTGGTGTAATTCCTCTTTGAAGTTGTCTTGTGTAGATGGGTGAAGTAGTGGGCATTCTATATTCTCTTAAAAATAGAGCTCATCAACTTCATCATCATCTTCCAAGGTATGAAACCCTTATGATCCCATGACTTCTATAATAGGATTTATATTAGAAGGAAATTTATTTTTAATAAAATTTTAGAAAAAAATCAAAAGAAATTCTCCCTCTAGTTTTTCAACTTTGTGTTTCTTTGATCGGTAAACTAGCTCTAGGAAGATGTGTTCAAGGGTGAACATTGGAAGTTATTTTGTTTCTAAAAAATCTCCCATATTCTCTTGAATATATTCTAGGTAATAGATAAGGGGCTCTAACTATTCATCTTCTTGTTGTTTCTTTTTCTCTATAATCTCTTTTAAGGCAGTGTAAATTGTAGCTAACATTCTACTCAACTCCTTAATCATTTCTCTATGTTCCTATAATTTTTGGTTCACTTTCACTTGAAAATTCTTCAATATAGATGAGTATATCTCAATTTCTTCTGGTGTATGTTCTTATTCAGTTTGATGGTCTGGGGTAATGTACTGTTGATTGTAGTTGCATTTGTTCATGTAGTAGGTTCTATCCACCCACTCATTGGTGTATACCAAAGTTTGTTGTTGGTTCTTCTATTGAGAGTCCATATTATGGGATGCCAATGGGAATTTTTAATGGTAATATGGGTGAGGATCCATTAAAGAATGGCCTCATTGTATTTCATATCCTAGTTCTAGAGCAAAAAAAGTATAAAATAAAAACAAATAAAGATAGGAAATAAATAAGAAAACACATAGTTAAAGTTGTGTTAAGGATAGTGGGAACTTGAAATTTCTCCCCATAAGTGGTTCCAAGTTGATTGGATGGTTGTTGAGAACCATGGTCAAATGGAATTTATACTTTACTCTTAATGAAACTTAGTGTATGGTCATGGTCGTCTCTCAAGGAGAAGGTTTTTGGAGTCTCACTATCCTAGAACTTATGTGTTTTTTTTTTGTATTTTTTTATTATTTTTAAAATAAGTGAGATGTGATAATTGTTTTTTTGGTTTTTGGTTGAATGGAAATAGGAAAAAAATATAAATGAAGTTTCATATATAATCAATTCAAGAAATTAAAATAGATCTAAGGATGAATTATAATGAGATATATCATAATTTACTTTTGTTCTAAACCATCTAATTTAATGAGTAAGTTTAATATCATTCACCTGTTCACCATATGTTGATTTTTTTGGTATGAAACCACTAATATACTCAAGATACCCTTAATTAGACTAGTAATTCAATGTATTATCCTAGGTTAATGGTTAATAACATTCCTTAATCGAGTGAAAAATCTAACTCTCACACCTGGCATCAATTGCACACAATTCTTCCTATTGAACTACACGACTCCACTCATATGAAGTTTTTTCCAAAATAGAGGGATACTTTATTTTGAAATAGTTGGAAGAGTGTGATGGAATCAAGGTATTGTAGAGTGTCCATATCCTCCTCCATATTCCACTTCCACTGTCACACTAGAATCAGAGATGAGATAGATTGGGAATTAAATTCATAAATTCAATATTGTCACTATGTTTCCCCCTTGGACCGCATATAATGGGTTATATCTCCATGATCATGGAGATTTATATCACTGGGACATCATAAAGGTGAGAAAACATAAATAAATTAGGTGATAAAATAATGACATATTTGAACAGAATAGAATTCCAATTGAATTAAAAATACAAAAAGAAAAAAATTATAGAATACATAGTCATGTTAGACCGATGCCAAATTATTTTAACGGGTGAGGGAGAAAATTATTTATAAGTGATGAACTTCTTCATCCTCACATTTAGTGTTGAGGTGAGTTCTTCTTTATCTGTATTATTTCCATGTTTCATGGTCAATTCTTGAGATCAAAATCAGTTAAGCGCATTTCTTGTTGGAAATATTTCTCCTGTAATCGCATATATGCTTCATCAAAATATTTCCTAGGGATTTTCTATGCTTCTTTGTGGGTGAAGTGTAAATTTGGTGTCTGGTGCTTCTGGAAGGGGATGATGAGCGAATCATACCTGGTCTAGATTTATATTTCAGTGGGCCTTGGGTGCTCGGTCTTGGGCATTACTTCTTTTTGAGCCTGCATAGTGAAATAAAAATACTAAAACTATTTTTATTTATTTATTATATATATATATATGTGCGTGTGTATAATTATTTTTATTATAATATATTATATATATAAATTTTTCTTTTTTTATCATTATATACATATTATTTGTTATTTTCTTTTATTTTTATTCCTTTCTTCCTTTTTTCTTCTTCGATGGCCTGTTTTTCTCTCCAGCGACGCATGGTAGAGGCTTCATCCCAATGGATTCTAAAAGTGGTTATCAAAAATGGATTGGTGTTTTATGGGCTCACGGGGGGGTGGGCGCTGACATCTTCAAATATGGACCGGCGATGCATTCGTTTTTTGGTTCTTTTGAAGATGTATCTTGGAGATGCGGTGTGGCTTCATCGATAGTTGATGAGCACTTTAGTAGGTTTTCAGAGTGGTGGAACTCAGTCAGTCTAGATCATTACAAATGGATGGTGGCTTAAAGTGGTCTTGTCTTCCTTGTGGTGAGGTTTCAAATTGACTGGGATCTTCAGCCGGTAGTATATCTTAATTTGGGTTTGGTTCAATAGGCATTAGTGAGTGTTCTCACATCACAGGGTCGGTAGTGCCAGGGTTTGACAGTGCGATGAGGAATCTTTGGAGTGGATTAGTGTAGATCTATGGATTCAGTTGAAAGGAAGGAATCACTTTAAGGTGGAGAATACTATGAGAGGATCTCATGGTAGGCATGAATACCATGATATTGGTGGACGGTCACTATGGTGACCATAAGAAGGGGGCACAGTAAGGACTATGAGTTGAGGTGTGATGTAAAGTTCCCCGTGGTAGGAAAATAGTGATGGAATTCACGATAAGTTCATACGGTCACTTGGGTGATCAAGAATGTGATCCATGATAGGTATATTGTCCATGAGGAGCATGATCAATTCATGCCTTTGTATTTTTTAAACCTATATTTAAAAAAATCATTTTAGTGAAAAAAAAATCAATTAATTAATTTCAAATAATGGTAAAATAATGAATTTTAAAATCTCATCCCTTTGAACAAATTACTTCCAAATTCAATTAATTTGTTCGGAGAGCTGAGATTTTGAAATTTATTATTTTCTCATTGTTTGAAAGTAATTAATTATGATAATTCTATGCTAAAACGAAGTTATTTTGTTTAAATGAAGGTTGAAAAAATGAAAAGGTGTGAATTGATCATGCTCCTCACAGTCAGTATGCCTACCATGGATCTCATTCACGGTCACCCAAGTGACAGTATGAACTTATCATGAGTTCCCCCACTATCTTCCTACCACGATGAAATTCCCAACGCACCTCCAATCATAGTTAGTATACTGACTATGAGAACTACCAACACCCTGCCATTCCCTCCACCCCTCACAGTCACCGTAGTGATTGTGCATCCCTATCATGATAGGCATCCTTACCGTGATATCTTCTCATGGTAACCTCCACCCTGAAGTGTTTTCTTCATTACAAATGAATACCTAGATCCACACCAATCCACTTTGAATCTTCCTTACCTCACTATCAAATACTGATGCTATCGTCCCTGTGCTATGAGAACACTATTCAATGTCTTTCTAACCAAAACTAAATTGAACCCTACCACCAAATTAAGATCAAAATCAAGTTGAAACCTCACCATAAAGAATATGATATCACCATAATTCGCCATCTAGGTGTACTGATCCAGATCAACTACATGCCACCACTGTTAAAACCTATTAAGGTGATCATTAGTCACCCACTGTTTTTTTGATATGAAACCACTAATCTTCTCAAGATATTCTTAATCATACCAATAATTCCTTGTATTCTCCTAGGTGAATGGGTAAGAACATTCCTCAATTGAGTGAAAAAAATCACTCACACACCACACCTAGTAGCAATCTCATACTATTCCTCCTATCGAACCACATGACTCCACTCAAATAAAGTGTGACCCAAAATAGAGGGAGACTTTATTTTACAATATTTGTAAGAGTGTGATAGTGTTAATAGATTATAGAGTGACCATCGCCTCCTCTACATTCCACTTCCACTACCACACTATAATCAGAGAGAAGAGATATTGGTAATTAAATGCATAAATTCAATATTTTCAATTTAATTCCTCCTTGGACTACCCAAAATGGGTTAGCTTTCAATGATCATAGAGATTCAGATCATTGGGACATCATGGATGTGATAAAGCATAAAGAAATTGGGGAACAAAATAATGAAATGGTTGAAAAAAATATAATTCCAATTTAATTAAAAATACAAAAAGAAAAAAAAATCAAAATACCTAGTTTTGGTTAGATGAGGCCGAATGGTTTCAATGGGTGAGGGAGAAAATTATTCATAAGTGACATACTTCTTCATACTCACATTTAGTGTTGAGGTGAGTTCTTATTTATCTATATGATTTCCACATGTTGTGTTCGATGATCAATATCAACATCAATTAATCCCATATCTTGTCAGAAATATTTATCCTATAATCATTTATATACTTCATCAAGAATTTTCCTCGATATGTGATTTTCTGCTATGTGGGTATAATGGAAAATGACTGTCCACTGCTTCTAGAAGGGGATGATGAACAAATCAGACCGATCCTAAATTCATATTTCAGTGGGCCTTGGGTGCTCAGGCCTGGACATTAATTCTTTTTGATCCTTCGTATGAAAAGAAAAATACTACAATTATTTTTATTTATTTATTATATATATATATATTTATATATTTATATAATTATATACTTATTATTATTATATATTATATATATAAATTTTAATTTTTCTTTTTTATCATTATTTATATATATTATTTATTATTATTGTAATTTTCTTTTATTTTTATTCTTTTTTCCCTTCTTTATTCTTTGGTGGCCAGTTTTTCTCTCCAGCGACACATGATAGGGGCTTCATCTATATGGATTATCGTGATGGCTCTCAATAATTGATCGACAGTAGACGGGCTCAAGGGGGGTAACGACATCTTCAAATATAGATCGGCGGTTCATTCGGATTTATGTTCTTCTAAAGATGAGTCTTAGAGATGCAGTGTGGCTTGGTAGACAGTCAATGAGCACTTCAATAGGTTTTCATAGTGGTGGCGCACAGTCAATCTAGATTGGTATGGCTAGATGGTGTATTATATTGGTCTCTTCTTCCTTGTGGTGATTTTTGAACTTTATTTAGATCTTTGATCGGTGGTAGGGTTCAATTTGGGTTTGGTTCAACAAGTATCGATGAGTGTTCTCATAGTATAGGGTCAGTGGCATCGGGGTTTGACAGTGAGGTGAATAAGCTTTAGAGTGTCTTGGTGTGGATCTATTGATTCAATTAGAAGGAATCACTACATGGTGTATTTTAGTGTAAGAATATCTCATGGTAGGCATGTCTACCATGAGAAGGGTGTATGGTCATTGTGGTGATTGTATGGGGGGAATGGTAGGGTGATGGTAGTTCTCACGGTCAGTATGTTGACCATTAGTGGAGGTGTGATGGGTAGTGCATTGTGGTAGGAAAATGGTGAGGGAACTCATGTTAAGTTCATAGGATCACTTGGGCGACCATGAATAAGATCCACCATAGGCATACTGATCATGAGGAGCACAGTTAGTTCATGCCTTTTCATTTTTTTTTGACCTATATTTAAACAAAATAAATTCATTTGAATGAAGAATTTTCTGATTAATTAATTTTAAACAATGATAAACTAATAAATTTTAAAATATTATCCCTCTGAACAAATTAATTCCAAATTCAATTAATTTTTTAAAAGGGATGATATTTTGAAATTTATTGTTTTATCATAGTTTGAAATTAATTAATTGGAAAAAAATTCACTAAAAAGAATTTATTTTGTTTAAATTTAGGTCAAAAAAATGAAAAGTCGTGAACTGGTTGTGCTCCTCACAGTCATTATGCCTACCATAGATCTCATTCAGGGTCACCCAAGTGACCGTATGAACTTACCATGAGTTCCCTCACCATATGCCTGCCATGAGGCACTTCCCATCACACCTCCAATCATAGTCAGTATATTGATGAGAAATTCCAACACCATTTTGCCCCCCCCCCTCCCCCCTCATGGTCACTATAGTACCATAGTGACCGTGAAACCCTCTCACAGTAGGCATGCCTACCGTGAGATCTTCTCACGGTAACCTCCACCCTGTAGTACTGACTTATTTCTAACCAAATCCCTAGATCCACACCAAGACACTATGAAAAATGATAGTATTTAGCTTGTAGGTGTTTCCAAATTTGAGATGAGATAGTTTTTGAATTTTAGATATCTTTTATCCTATCAAACAAATAAGGTTGCATGTGTTTCTCATGGGGAGATATATCTTTGATATCTATTTATATAAGATAAGTGTTTGATTATTAACATGGAAGATACATGGTGGTTTGGATATTTATGATATAATATTTTATATCTTATCTGTATCTAAGAAATGAAATAGTGAAGTCTTCAAAAGGGGAAGCAATTGGTGGTGAATAGAGAGAGAGCTACTCAATATATAGTCCACTGAGATCAAGAGGAAAGGGTTCATCATGTTTTTGGTAGCCCATATGGGTCATCATTAATGGATAATAAGGTATCAAAAGTTGATCTATGATGTGATGGGATACCTTGTGTGTGGTATCGTGTGTGGTGCATCAACATTGAGCAGGTGTGAAGCAGTAGTGATGTGATCAATGATCAGGGCCATGAATCAAGATTCTTCTTGATTGCAGTTAGAAAGCAGCATGTCCTAGTTGATGATCAGTGGTATATCATGATGGATAGATCATGTGAGAGATAGAAATCCTTTAGGTGTCTCAAGACGGTGCGCGGTTGATGCATGTTCGGATTTGATCTCTAAGGTAGTGGTGTTTCATTGAAAAATGGTGATGTTTTCCCACCGATGGATATCCTTCAAGCTTGTAATTGGTGAGATAGTTTTTAGATAGAAGGTGGAGGTGTATCAGGGTGTGGATTTCACATAGGTTTTTCTATACACTCATTTATAATTCAAGTTCGATCATTACTTGGATTTTGTACTCTATGGTTCATAGTGTATATTTCATTCATATTTATATTTCTTCCATATTTCATCAAGTTTCCAAGAAATTTTTTTTCAAGCAATTTTTGTCCCGAGATCAGGAATCTCCCTAATCAAGTGGTATCAAAGGTTATGGTTTTGGCTTTCATTTTACCATGTGAATTTTGGATGTTTTTAAGAGGATCGATGGAATGTGATACAGGATAGGGTTTAGAAAACAAATTAGGTTGAGAGATGTGTTCTAGGTCTTACACCTAATTATTTTCTTCAGAATGTGTGACTAGTGAATAAAGTATTAAAATTGATTATTGAGATGATGCGCTAGTTTCTCAGGATTTTGAGCAGGGAGAGAAATTTTACTTATAGGTGCTCTAGATTATGTGGCGATCAAAATTATGGGGGAGACATATATTAATAGTTTCAGTTTTTTTGATAGGACAATGAATATTTAGATATGGACAAGACATTAGAATTTGTATTTATTTTTCAAGTGGTGAAGTCGGGTTTCTTTTCTGAGTTACAAAAGGGTGTAGTCATTTTTTTTCTTCAAAGGATGATGTTTGGTGAGATGCCAAAAGGTTTTCAGTTCAACTGAGACTGTTAGATAGTATCTCCATTGATGATCTGAAGGGGGGATTGATAGGATTTAGCCTGTTGGTATTTCAACATTTGAGATAAGATCGTTTTTTAATTTGAGATATCTTTTATCCTGTCACATGAATAAGTTTTAATGTGTTACTCATTGGGAGATATATCTTTTATATCTATTTATATGAGATAGGTTTTTGATTATTAACATGTAATATACATGGTGATTTGTAAATTTAAGATATAATGTTTTATATATTATCTGTATTTGAAAAAGTAAACAATGAAGGCTTTAAAAGGGAAAGCAGCTAGTGGAAAATAGAGAGAGAGATAATCAAGATGTAGTCCACCAAGATCATAAATAAAGGAGCCATTGCATTTGTGGTAGCATGTGTGGGTCATCATCAATATAATAGGCATAAATGATAAATCTATGATGTGATGGGATACCATGTGTGTGGTATCATGTGCGGTGCATCGACATTGATTATGTGTGAAGCAACAGTGACATGATCAATGATTGAAGCCATGTATCGAGATACTTCTTGATTGTGGTGATCAAGCGGCATGTCTCGGTTGATGATCAGTGGTACATCAGGATGGTGAGATCATGTGAAAGAGTGAAATCCTTTTGGTGTCACAAGATGGTGCAAGGCTAATGCATGTCTGTATTTGATCTATAAGGCAGTGGCGTTTTATCAATGGAAGGGTGATGTTTGGTCACAGATGGATCTTTCAAGAATGGAATTGGTGAGATGATTTTCATCGAGAAGTTGGAGGTGTATCAAGCTATGATTTCCAAACAAATTTTTCTATGCTCTCATTTTTAATTCAAGTTCAAGAATTAATTAGAATTTTTAATCTCTGATTCATAGTGGATATTTCAAAATTTCTCTTTAGTTTTTCATCCTCTGCGTCGGAGGGTTTTTCCACGTTCAAAATCCTATGTGCTGATTTATTTATTCTACTTTATATCGCTTCAATATTTCATTGGGCTTCTCATAAATGTTTTTCAATAAATATTTGTCTCAAGATCAGAAATATCCCCCAACAAAAGCTTCCCCTCTACACTGTCAAACCCCTACGTCGTTTCCCCTATGCTATGAGAAAACTTATCAACATCTGTTGAACCAAATACAAATCAAACAAACCTGAAAACTAGATAAAGATCCAAATCTAGTTGAAACCTCTCCACAAGGAAGACCGGACCAATGTAAGTCGCCATCTAGCTATACTGATCCAGATAGATTGTGTTCCACCACTGTGAAAACCTATTGATGTTCTCGTTGACTGCCAATAAATCCACACCGCATCTCTGAGCTACATCTTCAGAAGAACCAAAATATGAATACGCCACCGATCCAGATTTGAAGATGTTGATCCCCCCCCCCCCCCACTGACCTCTCCTTCTATCGATCCATTATTCAGAACTTCCATGATAATCCATTAAGATGAAGCCCTTGTCGCGTGTCGTTGGAGAGAAGAACAGGACACCAAAGAAGAAATAAGAAATAAAAGAATGAAAATAAAATAATAATTATAATTATAAATAATAAATATATATAATAATAAGAATATACATATATAATATATAAATATATATAATAAATAAATAAAATTTCAATATTTTTTCCCTATGAAGGCTCAAAAATAAGTGACTCTAAGTCCCAAGCCCCCAAGGCCCACTGAAATATGGATCCAGGCTAGGTCCAATTCATTCATCATCCCCTTCCAGAAGCATCAGGCACCCATTTTCAATTGTAACCACAAATAATTAGACCACTTTACTAGGAAAATTCATAATGAAGTATAGATGTGATCATGGGAGAAATATGTACAATAAGAGATGCACTTAACAGATGTTGATCTTGATCGTTGACCATGAAACATGGAAATCATCTAGATAAAGAAGAACTTGCCTCTTCACCTAATATGACGAAGAATACGGTCATTGATTATAAATAATTTTCTCCCTCACCCATTGAAATCATCTAGAATCCACTAATTATAACTAGGTCTTCTCTAATTTTTTCTTTCTGTGTTTTTAATTCAATTGGAATTCTGTTATTTTCAACCATGTCATTATTTCCTTCCCCAATTTCTTCATATTTTCTCACCTCTATGATGTCCCAATAATTTGAATATCTGTGATCATGGAGATATAACCCATTGTGGTTGATCCAAGGGGGAATCATAGTGATGATATTGAATTTATTTGTTTAATTCTCAATATATCTCCTCTCTTATTCTAGTGTGATTGTGGAAGTGGAGTGTGAAGGAGGTGATCGTCACTCTACATTCCATTGACATTATTGCACTCTTCCAACTATTGCACAATAAATTCTCCCTCCATTTTGGGTAACACTTCATATGAGTGAAGTTGTGTGGTTTAATAGGAAGAATAGTATGTGATTGTTGTCAGGTGTGTGAGTGAGTTAATTCACTAAATTGAGGAATGTTCTTACCCATTAACCTAGGAGAATACATGGAATTACTTATCTAATTAAGGATCTCTTGATAAGATTAGTGGTTTTATACCAAAGAAAATAGTGTAGGGTGAATAGGTGAATTATATTGAACCTAATCATTGAATTAGATGATTTAGAACAAAAAATGATAGATCTCTATAAAATTTATCTGTAGGACCATTTTCATTTCTAAAATTTATTCTATGTGCATCTGCATTTCCATTTTATTCTCTATCTCCATTCAATCAAAAACCAAACAAACAATCATCATCTCTAACTACATTCAAAATTAATAAAAACAACAACAAAAAATTATATAAGTTATAGGATAGGGAGACTCCCAAATCCTTCTCTTTGAGAGATGACCCTGGTCAGCCACTGGGATGTATTAGGAGTAAAATAGAAATTTTGTTTGACCGCAGCCCATAGTAACCATATGATCAAAGGTTGTGCTCCCTTTCTTTGTTATATTCCTAGATAGAATATTAGACTCATTATAGAACCCCTCAAAGAATCTTAGATTTTTTACAGACTCTAGAACGCACGGAGTCCCTCATACAGGGTTAGATCCCACGTCGAATAGATCATACACTCCTGTCTTTTCTTTTGTAAAATCATCAGTGTGGACCTAAACCGCTACTCAAACCCCTAAAAATATAGAAATGTTCAAATATTTTCTATTTGACGCAGCCTTTACTAAGTTGATAGGTTCTAATTCATGCTTTCATTCCATGATCTATGCACAGGAGCTATCAATTTCCTTCTTGGTGTTAGAAGCCCTATGAATCAGGAAATCAACTATATGATTTCCAGAATCACTAGGATTAGTTGTCGAATGAATATGACATGAAGAAAGGAAAGGATCACCTTCTATAGGGTGAAATGTCACGACCCGTCCTCAGGGCCCGTGCCGTGACTACCACAAGCCCGCCTTTCAAAGGCCAGGGGCTGGTGACTAGCACCAAATACGTAAATCCCGATGACTGGGAAGGCATTGCCTTTATAAAAGTAAACAAACCACCACAGAGTACAAGCAGAAGTAAAACACTAAGTACAAAGAGAAGTGCTGGAAAGTAAATGGGCCAGAATACAAACCCAACTGAAAGTACAACTGCAACTGAACAAAAGTACAACAGAAAAAGACAACAGCTGGAAGAACAGAAGCGGCTCCTGATACGTCCTCCTCGGATCCTACCTGAAGGGTAGGTACAGATGGCGCAGCTCCTGGATCATCCACCACGGATCCTACCTGAAGGGTAGGTACAGATAGCCTTCACATAGCTCTCTCTTGTCAACCTCCTCCGAGTGTCTTCTCTCTGTGATGTCCACCTCCAGATACTGACTCTTCGTGTAGTCCACCTCCGGGTACCGTCCAGTCCTCGAACACTCGGCCTCCGTCAGCACTGCCCGTTGTCTGCAACCAACACAACGAGGTGAGGGCATAGCCCGTGCAGGGGTGAGTATAACAATACTTAGTAGGGACCCCGAGACCCTCAATGTCTCACTAAAACCAACAAGCATAACCACAAAGAAGATCTCAACAGATAAACTCTACTTAGGTATATGCCCATACATATACCTAAGTTATCAAGTAACTCATCTCAATCATGAGGAAACACAAAGATTATGAAATCAATGGATAACCACTACCCAGGTATATGCCCATACATATACCTAAGTTATCAAGTGACCAATCTTAATCAAGAGGTAAACACAAAGGTCATAGACTCAGCTCAAACCAGGATTTTTCATTATCGAAATCGTAACTGCTGAAGAGCCCCATCTCTGGAGTGTACAGTGGTCCTATCACGACTCCGAGGTACTACTCACTAACCTAAGATTGCTGAGGTACTCCTCCTGTCGAGTACCGCGGGTCTGCCACCTCACACAGTAGTGCTCCTCCGCCATGGGTCTGCCACCTCACACAGTAGTGCTCCCCCTCATAGCCTACAGAGGTACTCCGCCTGTCAAGTACCGCGGGTCTGCCACCTCACACAGTAGTGCTCCTCCGCCATGGGTCTGCCACCTCACAAAGTAGTGATCCCCCTCGTAGCCTACAGAGCTACTCCTCCTGTCGAGTATCCTGGGTCTTCCACCTCACACAGTAGTGCTCCTCCACCATGGTTCTTCCACCTCACAAAGTAGTGCTCCCCACTGGGCTATGCTAGTCACTCCGAATCGAATCGGACAAGCAGTCATCAGTCACAGCCAGCTACACGGTCTCCGTACTCTGTATGCTCGTCTCCGGGAGGGTCCGTTCCACGAGCTACGGGTTGATACTCCATGTATCACAAGTACCACGAAGAAGTATCTCAAAGGACCGCCTCATTATAGGGGTCTCAACGCAACAGACGGCGCGTCAATTGGACGCCTGGTCTATGAGTTATTAGTCTTTTCGTCCCAGGGGCCCGGTTTGTTTCGTATGCGAACCAACCCGGCCGTATCTCAACTGTACCCCGAAATCTCATAGGGTATACCCATAGGAACCGTTTCTCAAAGTGATCACCATCGCCGCTGACAGTTCGTCAAACGGACGTCTGGTCTGAAAGATATCAGCTTTTCCGTTCCAGGGGCCCGGTTGGATTTCGGGTACAATCCAACCCAGCCATACTCCAACTGCATCCAAAACTCAGGCGAAGTATGCCAAAATTTCCGTCTCATCAAGAGGAATTCAACGAGACAGACGGCGCGTCAATCGGACGCCCGGTCTGTGAGTTATTGGCTTTTTCGTTCCAGGGGCCCGGTTGGTTTCGTGAGCGAACCAACCCGACCGCACTCCTACGGCGTCCAAACCTCGAGCGAAGTAAGCCAAAAGTTCTGTCTCATCAGGAGGAAACCAACAAAGTCGACGGCACGTCAATCGGACGTCCGGAACTCAAGATATAAGTGTTTCCGTTCCGAGGGCCCGGTTGGTTTCGTATCCGAACCAACCTGGACGAGCTCAAAGTTCCCCAAAACCTTGAGTGTAATAAACTGAAACGACCTTATCGATCCAAGGATTGCATTGCAACTGACGGTGCATCGATCGGAGGTCTGTAGCCCAAGTTATGGGCGAAAGACCGAAGAGGTCCGAAAACGGGGGTCTGGGCCCGGCCCGGCCCGGCCCAACCCCCCCTGGGTCGGCCGAACTAGGTCGACCCGAACCGGGTCCGGGTCCGGCATAGCTGGGCGCGGCCCCGCCCGGCCTGGGCAGCCGGCTGGCCTCGCGCTGGCGCGGCGCGACGGGTGCGGGGGGTTACAACCCCCCCCCCCCCCCCCCCCCGGTTGTCAACCTGGCGTGGCTTAAAGTCGCGCCACCTCAAACCCGGAACGGCCTGGCCGTTCCGGTTCATGTCCCACCGCCGTGGCTCAGCCGCGGCGGTTTGCTCCTGCGGCGCGCCGCCGCCGTCGCCTTCTGCGGACCACCGAACGCGCTCCGGTGGTCCATTTCGCCTGCCGCCTTCGCCAACAGTCCTCCCGGGACCCGATCTTTACTGTGAAGGAATTCAAATGCCATTTCGGCCCGATTCATTGTCGCCCATCGATCCACACTCAACGTTCAAAATGTGCCATGTCGCGCCGCGCCCCTTCGTCGTGGCCCGACTTCGACCGTGGATTCATTCGACCTCAAAGGTGCGGCGCGACGGCGCCGCGCTTCTTCGTCGTGATTCTCTAAATTCCCGCACGGTGCGATGGCACTGCATCGCTTCCATTTCAAGCCACGTAGATAACCAACAAAATAAAAGGGGAGGAGGTTCGGCCGTGTTTGTGCAGTCCGACCTCCTCCGTTATTTTGATAACAGTTGGCCGTTGATATCGAATAACGTCTAAAATTATTCATGACATGAAAACCAAACCCCTACCTTGAAAATACATCACATGTCGTTGATCTACGGAAGAGGCAAGCATCGCGGTGATCGGACGTCACGGAAGATCGGTGCCGATTCCGTTGACATCAGAGGGTGAGTCGTCGTCAATGGCGACGTTCCCCACGGTGGTGTCTCCTCCCTTGATGCGGAGGAAGAAGAGGAGAAGGCATGTCGTTGGTGATCACCTGATGAAGAATGTGGCGTCTCGCTTCCTTTGACGTGGAGAGATGGTGCAAGATGAGACGACGTTCTTCGTCGAAGCTTCGGTGTTCTTCACGTTCTTCAACAAAGGAGATGAAGCGTTCTTCTTCAGAGGAGGAAGTTCTTCAAAACTCAAATGCTCTCTTCCCTTTCTCTTAACACAACATTTCTAACCAAAATAAAATAAGGCTCCACCTTATTTTATTTACCCATGCCATGAATTCAAAATTACAAAATTCAAAACCAACACACTTAATTAATTGATCTTTAGGTGGCATGAATTAATGTGGGAGGTGAGGAGGAGAGGAGTCACTTAAGTTAAAGTGGAGTTACAATATTAAAGTGGGAGGTGAGTTATGGGAGGTCAAGGGGGTTATGGGAAGATCAAGGGGAGTTAGGGTCTCGTGTGGGCCCCACCACCCTCTTAACCTCTCATGGGTAGTTCCCTAACTTCCACTCAAAGGATATAACTACTTTAAAGAAATAAAAATTGTAACTCAATTTTTATTTTATCTTCCAAAAATTTTTAACAACTCCTCCCGTGAAAATGAAACTCCGAAAAAGATCTTCTTAAGCAATTACCGGTGCTGCAAATCCATCGGTGCCCTTGGAATTCAATTTCGAGCACCAGTTCAAAAGTTAGAAAAACCTGCTCATTCGTTCACGGAACGTACCCGAGCTAAACTTCAGAAATTGATTCTGGGCACACCGGGCCTCGGAATCAGGCGCCGTCAGAAATTGCGTTCTTGTAAAATTCCAAAGAAAATTAAGAAAAAAATTTCCTTGAAATTTCTGGGTTTTTACATGAAATCCCAAATTAACACTCGTTGAAGCCATTATAGCCAAATATCAAGTAGAGATTTCACAATCGCCATTTAAGTTTTGAAAGAGAAGTTCCCATTCCTTCGCCATCTAAATCATAGTCATTAGTAAATAAATAATATTATTATTGTTAATTATTTATGTATTTATCATATTGACTGTGTATAAAAATATATTTAATTATTAACCATTATAAATTTTAATAATAATTAAAAATATTATTATATACTTAAATTTATAAATATTTAAAAATGTATAAATAACTATAAAAATTGAATATACTACAGAAATATTAAATGAATAAATTATAGAAAATATTACAAATGGAGAAATATTAAAAATTAATAAATAATATTAAATTAATAAATAGAGATACACATTACATACATACACATACACACATACATATGCATAAACAAGCACGTACACATACACATACACATACACGTACTTACGCATACATGTGTATACATATACAAACATGTACAAACATGTATACACATACACATACATATAATTACATACACATACATATGCATATGCACACATACTATATAAACGCACACATACTTACACATACACACATACATATACATAAAAGTATATACACATACATATAGACACATACACATAAACATACATATATACATACACACATACACATAAACATACAAATATAAATACACACATGAATGCACGTACATCCACTTGAATACACATACACATACACATACATAAACACACATACATGTGAATTGAGGCATTCAATTTATTTTTTATATTGAAATTAGTCTTTATTTATTCTTCCATTTCAGTTTGTTTCATACATGAAGTATTATTTTTTATTTTCTCATCTTGATTACATTTTCTGGGCCTATTAATTTCATATGGGCACATTTGTTCAGCTATTTATACATCCTACTTGGTTTATCCTGCTTTATTGTTTTCTTTTCACCTTGGAAATCTTGGTATTCTATTTTCTTTACTTTTGGTCGTTCATCTATGTTGTCACTCATTCAATCCTTATTTTCATCTTTTTTTTGGAATTTTTCACTCATTGCTATATGTTTTTAGGCTTGAACTGTGACACTCTCTCCTTGGTTGTGTAGTTATGCCGCTTAGGCTTTGTTAAGGGGGATTCATCACCCCCTTTGATGCATTCAATCAAGATAGATTCAGAGGATTTTCGATCTCCCTCACTGTTGGTATTTTTTCTGTTCCTCACTCATGATCTCTTTAGTTCTGGTGGCTTCGACCTCATCGAAGGATTTGATCTGGTAGACTACCGACCTCCATGCATACCTCTAGTGTGCATCATGTGGTAGAGTCTCATCGACATCATTCTCTATGAAAAAATTGTGGTCAATATTCAGATCTGAATACCACTACTACAGACCTAATGAGATCTTCCCTCAATGATTCCAAATGGAGCAGCAACATCAGCTTTTTAGGAGCATAAAGAGATCGTGATGATTGGACCTTTTTATCTAGCATTGTAAGTTTCATTTTAACCTTGTTTCTCTGTATGTAATCTTTCAGTTCCTAAATCTTTCAATGATGTCTCAATTCTTTTTATTCTTTCTATATCTTATAAGCCTTGTTCTTTTTATTTCGAGAATTAATAAAACATATGTGTTGGGTGGTGCTCTTGTCATGTAGTTAGGTCCCCACAAAACTAAAGCATGTAAATACTTGTGTTCCTTACTTTTTCTTTTATTTCCTTGCATTGTGATTCATCTGGTTCTGTAATTGTTTTATTCTGCAAGCATTAAATCAATTCGGTCTTGTTTGTTTGGTGATTTATTATTGTTTGTTACACTCTTACCCTTCACAAGTGGTCTCAGATCCCTATTTATTTTATTTTTCTTTCAATTTATGACTCCTCCTTCTATTTTATAGTTTTGAATACTTTATTTATTTCCACACTGCAAACTCACTCTTAAATCACCACTGTCACTTTTGGTTTCATTATTTAAATCCATTATCTGATCTATACTTCCTTGTATTTCATATCCCTTTATAAAAACATCATTTACCTAAGGGATTGGTTGGTTGTTAGGGGAATACGCTTAGTATAACACCCCAAGGATTTACAAATAAGTTAAATTTAGAATGTAATGCACACAACACTGAGTCTTTACGAAACAATGCTTTGTTATTATAATTATTTAAACAATATAGTTATAACCTAGCCATTAAAAATAATTTTTCCACTTCTTTGATTTGAATTTCTAAAAACACACATACATGGTTGTAATAAATAATATATTTAGAGTCTGATAAGATCAACTTATTTTTTTGGTGAATAGTAACTTCACCCTTTTGAATAGAAATGTTACCATTATGAATAGTAATATAACCCTTATGAATAGTAACCTCACCCATGAAAGTATAAATAAATTTGGGCACCTTATAAATTAAATTATTATATAATTATATCATGGTATAAGTAACTGAATATTTAAAAAATTAAGTGTTGGAATTTTTGTGAGTAATAAATATTTAATTAAAATTTAATAATTAAAAAATTTATTTAAAAGAAAATTAATTTTCATAAAATATATACATAAATCAATAAATTTTTATCCTATGATTTTAGGATAATTTAATAAGACCTTAGTTAATTTTTTAGAGTGTTATAAAATCAGTTTTAATTTTCAAAACTGTATTTGATGATTTTAATTAAAAATTAAATTTCTCATATTTAGAAAATTATTTTCATAAAATAGAGTTCATTTTTGAATTCTAAATTTCAAAAAATGGTTAGGGTGAATTTTTGTGATTTTTCTGAAATACTTGAATTTTTAGTGAATAGTAAAATATGGTAATTTAGAGTATAAATACATTATTCCTTTAGTCATGGATGATGTAATAACCCTTGATTCAAACTAACATGAACTTATTACTATATTTAGTCACAAGAATCAATATTATTGGTTGTCTTGAGAAAAATAATAAAATAATGAATAAAATAATGAGAAATCACCCCTCTCCTCCACTATAAAAAACCACCCCTCACCACCTCTCCTTCTCATTCCTCTAATACATGAATCTTGTCAAATTTCTTCCCAAATAATATTTCTTAGTCTCTCCACACATCCATGATCTCTTGGTCTTACCAAAATAACAAAACCCCTTTTCATAAGGAGGTTCTCAAGGAGGAGTATTCAAGAGGTAAAATCCTCTTCCTTTTCCTTTTTTTTCTTTTCAAGTTATTTATTTTATTATACTCTAATCACCTCCTATTTAGAAATTATCAGAATAAATATAGTATAATCTATATACTGGAATTATTTCATGTTAATCTAAGAACCATCATCAATCCTTACTCTCTCTTTTATTTTAAAAACAAAATCATCATCCGGGAGGTGCCAATTTACAACCTTTGTGGATGACAAAATTTCATTCTTAAATTTATTCTTCAAGGATAGTCATGATACTGTTTTTATGGTTAAAAAAATATAATATATGTATTATAACCTATTTAATGTTCTGGAACTAGTATATATACATAATATTAATTCATACGACAAAATTAGTTCATGGTGATCGAAATATTATCGTAATAATCGAAACGATTATCACTAAATGTCTTATATAATGGTTCATCCTCATACCATATAACCATATGATATATATAAAAATTTAAACATATGGATAGTCATTAATAAAATTTAATTACAATTTTGGATAATTATATCTATTTTACATGAACTCCATTACTTATCAGCAAGTGAACTGGTCATGAAAACTAAGAAAACGAATGCTCTCGAATGATGAAATTAAACCCTATAACTCATCAATAAGTCCATAAATGAAATTTTAAAGACTATAATGATTCAAATAATTATATAAAAGGTTCCTAATTAATAAATTAATATATTTAATTTGATTATCTAGGATGTTAAGGTCAAGTGCATAGCTCATTCGGATATAAGGTAAGGGTTTTCTTCCTGAACCTCCATTTTCATTGGGGTTATGATTTCTCCCTCTATACACCAATTTAATTCGTCGTTATTTTTATATAATTATTATAAATTCTATTTATAAATTCCAAAATCATTTTTCCATATCAATCCAACTTTCATTTATAATAAATACAAGGTTTTTTTTAGGTTCCCTTTTCAATTTTTCATGATGTGCAAGCCTGATTAAAGGGAACATCTCAATTTCTTACCCATTTTCAAGCACCATTCATAATTTGTTTTAAGGCATCATTATTTTTCTAAAATCACTAAATTTTTTTTAAAAAAACTATATTTTTTCATTACTGGTTTTATAAAAATAATTATGATAAATAAAATTTATTTTTCCAAAAGATATCTTCTTTGCAAGTAAAAGGGGTATTTCTCTCAAGAATTCCTTAATGATTTTATTAGAGTATTTTCATCTATTTTAACACCTCTGTTGAATTTTATGCTTTATTGATATTGATATATTATTTTTTTCATCTACTATATGTTATTAAATGGTTTATGACTGGTTTGATTGTGGATGTTTTATCTTGATATCATTCACCATGCTACTCAATTTGGTTAGTGATTATGTTTATAGATTGGGGAAAGTTATTTACATATCATATTTTCATGTTATTTATGTTTAGCCATATTCATATGAAGAATGAATTGGACTTATTAAGTGATGTTTGGGTCCCTCTATAGCCCCTCGATTCATCGGTAGGTCTCATGAGACAAAACATAATTGGGTTTTGGCTGAGGCCTTGCCCTAGTATTTTCATACATCTTGATCGAGGCCTTGACAATATGTTTTAGATGTCCGACATCATGAATTCCCTCATTATGATAATAGTAATTGATAAACCATGTGATTATTATAATAGTATAATATCCATTTTTAAGTTTCATACTCTTTTGATCATTTATATGGCTTTATGTAATCATCTTTCATTACTGCCATATTATGCTCAAATTTATTTTTAAAGGAATGTTTTTTTAGTTATTCACCATACTTAATGTTTATGTTTATGATAACATTCACTGTATTACATACCCTTACTGAGAATCTAAGCTCACCCCTTTATTATTTTTTATTTTTTCCCACGATGCAAAGATGAATATTATTATGAATGACTTACAAAAATAATCTAAGAGTTTATGTGTGTTTCCAATGGAGTTGCAATGTTGTTTTTGCTTTCAAGTTGTAATGTAAATCTTATGTTTGTATCTGGTTTTCCAAAAATACTAAACTATTCGGTCCTTCTGGATGTGATTTTCTTTTAAATATACCGATGTATTAATATAAGGCACCAACTCTGAGAAACTGGGGTCGATGTTCTTATAATTGGTATCAGAGTAATTTTAGTAGAAACCTTGGAAACTATATTTAGAAAACATAAATTAGGGAAAATCCTAAGATAGACTTTATGGATAAGCATACAAGAACATACTAGAATTTTTTATGGTATATATTATGTGGATATTTCTAGAAAATACATCACTATCTGGATACTACAAGTGAACATGGTTCTGGAATAGATGTACCTAGGAGTAACAACTCTAACAAGGTGTTCTGGGCCTAACTCGGGGTAACTTGGTACATGAAAAAGGGTCTTATTGTGCACTTGGTTTGATACTCCCAAGGAATATTCTTAGGATAATTCACATTTTCTTTACAAACTATTATGAAGGATTTAATTGTAAATATATCCTCAAAGAAATCATTCTTATGATTATGATATTAGACATGAATAAAATTACAATTTATGTTATGTGTTTTGCTAGTTAGAAATTATACATTATGATTCATAGCCTAATTTAGTGTATGCCATTATTTAGAAATGGTTCATATTGGAAGGAATGGAAACTATATAAATGCATGTATCCCATATAGGGATTTCCCTCCTATGGAAGATAATGATGTCAGTATTGGAGCTGTGACTGGTGTTGAGAAACTTATAACTATACTAGGGTCGGGGTTCAAACAACTGTTTGAAGCCAGAATTCACACTTTCTAAACTTCTAATATAAATTGTTTCTTTTAAGAGTCTTTAGAATAATGCTCAAGTGATTCTCATGATATTCATAGATTTTGGAGTATACCAAGGTATCATCAATAAATACCACAATAAATTCATCAATATATTCCTTGAAAACACTAATCATTATATCCATGAAAACAGAGGGTTCATTAGTCAGTCCAAAAGGCATTACTATGAACTTGTAATGCCCATACCTGGTTCAAAATGTTGTCTTAATAATATCTTCCTTCCTCGCACACAACTAATGATATCTAGATCGAATGTCAATCTTTGAAAAATATTGGGCTCCATGAAGTTGATCAAATAAATCATCAATACGAGGAATGGGATATTTTTTATTTATTATAATAGAATTTATTTCTCTATAGTCAATGCACACCCTCATGGATCCATTTTTCTTCTTGACAAAGAGAACAGGGTCTCCATATGGAAAACACTAGGGTAGATAAATCCTTTATCACCCAATTCCTCTAGTTGTTTCTTCAAACCCACTAATTCCACTGTGGCTATATTGTCTCGAAGGATGGAATCTTAGTTGATCCTCTAAAGAAAAATTCAATTTAGGAATGGCCTATACCAATGAACATAACTGAGGTACATAGTTTTATTGGTTTAGCAAGTTATTATCAGTGTTTGATTCATAACTTTGCCTGATTAGATAACCTGTTAACCAAGCTTACACGTAAAGGGATTAAGTTCATATGGATAGAAGAATGTGAAGACTATTTTAAAGAACTGAATAGGATATTGGTGAATGCTCTAATATTGAATCTACCATCATGAAATGGTGGGTTTGTAATTTATAGTGATGCATCAAACAAAGGAATTTGTTGTATCCTTATACAGAATGATAGAGTTATTTCATATGCATAAAGGCAGTTAAAAACTCATGAACAGAACTATTCAACTCATGATCTTGAGTTAGAAGTTGTAATATTTGATCTGATGATATAGATACATTATATTTATGGTGAAAGATGTGAGATATATACAGACCACAAGATCTTGAAATATATCTTCTCATAAAAATAACTCAATATTTGTAAAAGGTAATAGCTCGAGCTACTCAATTATTATGATTGTTTCGTACACTACCACCCAGGGAAGGAAAATAAGGTGGTAAATTCATTGAGTAGGAAGGATCATGTGGTTTTGAACAAAATGGAGATTAATAAGGATCATGTGCACATGGATCTAGTAAGGATGGATATAGAAATTATCAAGGGAGGGGAAGCATCGCTAATTTTTCAAATGGTTTCCAAACCATATTTACTGGAAAGTATTAAAAGTTATTAGTTTGATGATGAGGATCTTCAAAATAAAATTAGTGTTGTGAATGATGGGAAGTCGGAAGACTTCGTGTATGAGGATGGAATTCTGAAATTTGGGAGGAGACTATGTGTACCCTCTCTCCTTGAGCTAAAACATGAGTTATTAAATGATGCCCAAATCTCAAATTTCTATATACACCCTGGTATCACTATGATGTATAGATATTTGAAGGAACATTTTTGGTGGGATAATATGAAGCAGAAAATTGTTGATTATGTATCAAGATATTTAGTTTGTCTATAGGTGAAGACTGAAAGACAACATCCTAAGGGGGTCATACAGCCTCTTCCTATTCCTATATAGAAATGGTATGACATTACTATGGATTTTTTCACTAGGTTACCCAAAATTATAAGAAATAATGATGAAATATGGGTAATTATTAATTGACTTACCAAATCTGAACATTTCCTCACTATAAGGTAGGATTTACCATTGGATCACCTTACACAGCTCTATATTAATGAAGTTGTAAGACTTAATGAAGCACCTCTATCAATTGTTTATGATCTTGATCCATGATTTACATCAAAATTTTGGAAAATTATTCAGAAATATTTTGATACTAAGCTTCATTTGAGTACTTCTTATCACCCTCAAATTGACAGACAGTCAAAAAGGATGATCCAAACTTTAGAAGACATGTTGAGATCATGCTCACTTTATTTTCAAGGTAAGTAGGATCAGTATTTACCTTTAGTTAATTTTTCTTACAATAATAGTTTTCATTAAATTATTGAAATGGCAACATATGAAGCATTGTATGGAAAGAGATTTCATACTCTAACTTGTTGGGATGAAGTTGGTAAAAGGAAGCTTGTGGGCCCAAATCTTATAGAGGAAACAAAAGCAATAGTAAAGACTATTCAAACCCATATCAATGCATCTCAAAGTAGGAAAAAGAGATAGGCCAATAATCAAAGGAAGGATTTGTAATTTTAAGTCAGATATCATGTTTTCTTGAAAGTATCTCCATGGAAGGGTGTTATATGATTTGGAAAGAAAGGGAAACTGGGCCCCAGGTACAATAGTCCTTTTGAAATTCTGAAGAGAGTTGGAGTTGTAGATTATCGTTTGGCGATGCCTCCTAGACTTTATAAGGTACAAAATATATTCCACATATATTTGTTAAGGAATTACATACTAGACCCAACACATTTACTCACAACTTATGTAATATAATTAAAACCTAACTTATCTTATTGTAAAGAGCCTATCCGAATTTTGGACACTAAAGAACAGGTGTTGAGGAATCGAATGACTTGGATGGTAAAGGTGCTTTGGAAAAATCATAAAATTGAAAAGGCAACAAGGAATCCTGAAGAAATTATGATAAAGAACTACCCAAATCTTTTTATGTGGTAACATTCTGGTAATTTTGAGGAAAAAAATTTTTTAGAGGGGAGAATGTAACACCCTGAGGATTTACAAATAAATTAAATATAGAATGTAATATACACAACACTGAATATTTATGAAAAAAAAACTTTGTTATTATAATTGGTTAAAAAACATAGTTATAACCTATACATTAAACATGATTTTGACACTTCTATGATTTGAATTTCAAAAAAAATACATACACAGTTGCGATCAGTAAGATATTTAGAGTCTGATAGAATCGACTTATTTTTTTATGAATAGTAACTTGACCCTTTTGAAGAGTAATTTTTCCCTTATGAATATTAATATGACCCTTAGGAATAGTAACCTCACCCATGAAATTATAAATAAAATTTAGGCACCTTATATATGAAATTATGATATAATTATATCATGGTATAAGTGAAAATTTTAAAAATTAAGTGTTGGTTTTTTTGTGAGTAGTAAATATTTAATTAAAATTCTATAATTAATAAATTGATTTAAAAGAAAATTAATTTTTATAAAATGTATTTATAAATCAATATTTTTTTATCCTATGATTTTAGGATAATTTAATAAGTCCTTAGTTAATTTTTTAGAGTGTTATAAAATTAGTTTTAATTTTAAAAACTATATTAGATGATTTTAATTAAAAATTAAATTTCTCATATTTAGAAAATTATTTTCACAAAATGGAGTTTATTTTTTAATTCTAAATATAAAAAAATTGTTATGGTGAATTTTTGAGATTTTTCTGAAATGTATGAATTTTTAATGAATAGTAAAATACGGTAATTTACAATATAAATACATTATAAGATAACACTATTCCTTGAGTCATGGATGATCTAAGAACCCTTTGTTTTAACTCACTTGAAATTATTAATATATTTAGTCACAAGAATCAATACTATTGGTTGGCTTAAGAAAAATAATAAATTAATGAATAGAATAATGAGAAATCACCCCTCTCCTCCACTATAAAAACCACACCTCACCCCCTCTCCCCCTCACTCCTCTAAGACTTGAAGGTTGTAAAAGTTCTACCCAAATAATCTCCCCTAGTATATCCCCACATCTAGGATCTCTTTGTCTTACCAAAATACCAAAACACATTTCCTTAAGAAGGTTCTCAAGGAGGAGTATTCAAGAGGTAAATTCCTCTTCCTTTTCCTTTTTTTATTTTCAAGTTCTTTATTTTATTATACTCTCCTTACCTCCTATGTAAAAATTATCTTAAAAACTCCATTATAAACTATATACTATAATGATATCATTTTAATGAAATAACCATCATCAATTTCCTTACTCTCTCTCTCTCTCTCTTATTTTAAAAATGAAATCATCATCCGGGAGGTGCCAATTTACAACCTTTGTAGACGACGAACTTTTGTTCTTTCAAGGTTGGTAATGGAACCATTTTTATGGTTAAAACAAAATATAATATATTTATTATAACCTATTTAATTTTCTAGAACTAGTTTATATACATAATACTAATTCATACTGCAAAACTAGTTCGTGGTGATCAAAATACCGTCGTAATAATCTAAACAATCGTCACTAAATATCTTATCTAATGGTTCATCCTCATACCATATAACCATATGATATATATATAAGAATTTAAACTTATGGATTCTCATTAATAACATATAATTCAAATTCTAGAGAATTATACCCATTTTACACGAACTCCATTACTTATAAACAAGTGAACTGATCATGAAAACCAAGAAAATGAATGATCCCGAACAATGAAATTAAACTATATAACTCATCAATAAGTCCATAAATGAACTTAAAAAACTATAATTATTAAAATAATTATATAAAATGTTCTTAATGAATTAATTAATGGATTTTATTTTATTATCTTGGATGTTAAGTTCAAGTGCATAACTCATTTGGACATAAGGTAAGGGTTTTCTTCCTTAACCTCCATTTTCATTCGGGTTATGATTTATCCCTATATAAACCAATGTAATTATTCATTATTTTTATATAATTGTTATAAATTCTATGTATAAATTCCAAAATCAAGTTTCCATATCATTTCAACTTTTTTTTATAATAAATACATGTTTTTTAAGGTTCTCTTTTCAATTCTTCACGATGTGAAAGCCCAATTAAAGGGAACGTCTTGATTTCTTACCCATTTTCAAGTACCATCCATAATATATTTTAAGACACCATTATTTCTATAAAATCACTAATTTTTTCATGAAAAACTATTTTTTTCATTACTGATTTTATAAAAACAATTATGACAAATAAAAATGATTTTTATAAAACTCTCCTTTGCAAGTAAAAGGGGTATTTCTCTCAAGAATTCATAGATGATTTTATTAGAGTATTTTCATCTATTTCAAAAACTATATTGAATTTTATGATTTATTGAGATTTATATCTTATTTTTTTCATCTACTATATGTTATTAAATGTTTTGTGAATAGTTTGACTGTGGATGTGCTATCTTGATACCATTCACCATGCTACTCAGTTTGTTTAGTGATTATGTTTAAATATTGGGTAAAGTTATTTAAATATCATTTGTTCATGTTATTTATGCTTAAACCTATTCATATGAGGAATGAATTAGACTTATAAAGTGATAGGTGGGTCCCTCTATAGCCCCTCGATGCATCGGTAGGTCTCATGAGACAAAACAGAATTGGGTTTTGGTTGAGACCTTACCCTAGTATTTTTAGAAGTCTTAGTCGAGGCCTTGAAAATATGTTTTAGATGTCTAACATTATGCATTCCCTTGTTATGATAATATTAATTGATAAACCATGTAATTATTCGACTAGTAGAATATCCATAGTAAAGTTTCATTCTCTTATGATCATTTATATGGATTTATGTAATCAACTTTCATTCCTTCCATATTATGATCAAGTTTATTTTTAAAGGCATGTGTTTCTAGTTATTCACCGTGCCTAATGTTTATGTTTATGATAACTTCTATTGTATTACTTACCCTTAATTTTCATCTAATCTCACCCATTTCTTTTGTTTTATTTTTTCCCAGGATGAAAAGATTAATATTATTATAAATGACTTGCAGGAATAATCTAAGAGTTTATGGGTGTTTCTAATGGAGTTGCAATGTTGTTTTTTCTTTCAATTTGTAATGTAAATATTATGTTTGTATAGGGTTTTCCAAAACTACTAAACTATTCGTTCCTTCGGGATGTGATGTCCTTGTAAACATACTGATGTATTAATATAAGGCACGGAATCTGGGAAACTTTGGTCAGGGTTCTTACACTTAGCATTGTCCTCAAGAACTTAGTATCTAATCTATGGGTAAACATGTCCATAATGATATATGAAATCAAGAAATTCGACAGTGATAACAAATTTAATTTTTGGAAAATTAATATGAGATCCCTTCTTATATAGTAGGTCCTAATTGATTCCTCGGTGGGCCTAAGAAACCAATTGTTACTGTAAATGAGACCGAAAAGACCACTATGGAATACATATATGTTCCCCCTAATGTGTTATTTAAAGAAAATAGAACCTTATTACTGTCTTTAGGAGATAAATTTCTAAGAGAGGTTGCTTTTGAGTCTACTATTTTTGGTATTTGGCTTAATCTAGATAAATTGTATATGACTACTTCATTAGTTGGTGGGCTTTAAAAAAACATTGCATGTTCACATTCAAAATGAAACATGTTATTTCTATTAAATCCCATCTTTAAAAATTTAACAAAGTAATGTTAGATCTTGATAACATTAATGTAATTGTCAATGATGAGGATCAAGAAATGATCCTTTTAATTTCTATTGATCATAATTACAACATTTTAGTCAAAACCATGATGTATGGTCGAGACTCATTAACCCTTAAAGAGGTTAAGTCGTCCCTTCTTTATAAATAACTACACTCCAAACCAAGAATAAATGGTGAGGAATAGAGCTTATTCACTAAGGGGAAACCTCAAACAAAAGGTAAAAAAATACATTTTTCTAAGGAAAAAAGACAAGAATAATAAGCAACCAAAACCTAAATCTGACTCTAGGGAAATAAATAGAACTTGCTTCCATTACGGAAAACCAAGGCATACTAAGATCGGATGTAGGAAACTCAAACATGAGTTAGAATCCAAGAAGCCCACTAACCAGTCCCTTCTAGCTGACTCGGGTTATGAAACTTCTAAAGTTTTAAATGTGTCCATCCATATGCTCAATCAAGAGTGGGTCCTTGACTTAGGCTATTCGTTTCTGTTGGAGTTGGTGGCCTAGAACCAACTACTTTATACTTTATTCATTAATAAAAGCCTTATCACATCTTGATTTTTCTTCTGTGTGACAATGCATGTGATATTGTCCTAAAGACAGCTGTTTCATTAAAGGGTCATAGCGGATCCCTGCTATGATGAGAACCCAGAAGTGCCATAACACTGTTCTTGAATATATTTTCTATGGCCGGATGATATTATTTGAGGGGCACAAATAATACAGGTCATTAGGGGTGAGGACTCATAAAACTTTGAGGAACCTTCTCATGGTGTGCACCCTTGGTAATATCCAGGAGCATATTATGAGAATGAGTCCCGCCAGTAGGAAATCCACATTTCATAGTGTCATTGGATGTTCCTATCTACGGACTTGTGTATTGGTCCTTAGACTTTAAGATTATTATTAATGGGTATTAAAACTCGTGCACTTAGATGTATTGATGAAAACTGTGATGACACACTGTTCGCAGCGAGGTAGGATACGTTGGGTGCGTCACGAGTAATACTGCATTAATAGATAATGCGAGATATGATTTTTTCCTTATGTTCCATAACAGAAGTAGATATCTCAGGCCCTTTGATGGAATTGATATAGCCTAAATAAATCCATGGCCATGGTAAGGTATGGGCGAGTTCAATTTCGGGAAGTCAAAGAAAGAATAATCGAGCACATGGGTTGATGGCACTAGCATGCAACCCGCTTTATTAGAGATATCAAGACAAAGGGATTATATTATATGGTAAGCGTTCGTATGAGGTGACACTTCATTGCGGCGTTAACTTCTTTCTCTATGGGTGCCTTGGCGTGTTTCTAGACGCTAACCTTGGACTTTAGGCAAGCTCTGCCTAATGCCACTGAGAAAGAGGCCTAGAGGGTCACACACTAAGTGTGTCCATGTATCTCAGTTAAATATTAATTTAACAAGTTAAATAAATATTATTCCCGACTGTAGTTTAATAATTATTTAAGGATGACTGATCGCATTTATTTCGACACTAGTTATTCGAGAGAATATATTGTGGACGAAATAATATTTATTAGCGAGTGATGTTGTTATATTTATCTAAGAGATAAATAGCCATTACTCAAGGTCTAATAAATGTGGTGGAGGAAATAAAGGAAAGTGGAAAATAAAAGTACACGCCGTGTTTATTAAATATACACGCCGTGTATTTTTATATAAAATGAGTACACGCCGTGTATTAATGATTACACGCCATGTAGTTTTTCCAGTCATGATTTTGAGGATATAATATTGTTTTATTAAATGATATTTATTATAATCAGTGTGGGCGCATGTCAAGGAATTAATAATTCGACATGGGGGTTTTCAATAAGAGTTAATGAAATAAATAAAACATGTAATGCGTTTATTTATTTTCATAACTCTATAACCTCAAACCCGATTATAAATATCCTCACAACCCCAACACTTTTCCATGACAAGCGAATCATTGTGCACAACAATTCTGAAGAATTCTTTCAAGTACGAAAGAACTCCTTCCTCCAAGAACGCTCTCAAGACCGAGAGATCAAGGTGATCGAAGGTGGACATCGCAAGCGAAGGTTCTTCCACTATATCACGCAAAGATCCCTTTGGAGACGTCAGGAGATATGTGGCACACGTGTGGATCACCGCTAGAGAAATCCTACACTTCGATTCTACGACGCAACGACGGATCACCAAATCATGATCGGACACATCAACGAAGAAAAAATTCCACCAAGGTAATTCTTGTGAATTAATTAAATTAATTATAACCAACATATGATAATACTATATCTACGGTTTCAGGATTCCATCTTATGTTTTTTGTTCCTCATTCTATTATGAAGATTCAGCGTTTTACATCATGACGGATCTCGGATTCAACATTGTTTAACGTTAAAATTAAAGTTGGGAAAACCCACCAACGTGCTTCCGCTACACCCGGAACCTACAAGTGGTATCAGAGGGTTCATATCATTGATTATAATTATTTAGTTTTTCGTTGATGTTTTACGCATTTAATAATTTAGTTGTTTCAATTCAAGTTTAATCATTCTGGAATTATGAATCTCGAGATCTGTTCATCCTCCATTGTTTCTCGTTCACCTCACAGAAACGAGTTTTTCTTTTAATTTTTATTAAAATAAAATAGAGGAACTCATCCAGAGGATCCAAACATTTCTGGCCATATAACACCAGAATACACAGCGTGTATTTGGAATTACACGTTGTGTAGTCTAGATTCATGCATCGGACTGATCCACCAAATCAAGTCATGTATTGGATCCTATATAAGTCATTAATTACACCATGTATTGACCAGGAATAGGTGGCACACGGTTTCCGGATTACACGCCGTGTGGTTCAATGAACACGGCATGTAGTCCCTTCAGGTTAGGGTTGGACCGTGTACCCTGTACACGTCTTACCCGGCTGGAAACTGTGTAACGCGGAAACTACACGGCGTGTGTCCCACTGAACACACCATGTACTCTGAAAAGTTCTGAAGTACATTAACACGCCATGTCCTCGGGCATGTACTTTGGATGGATGGTGAACAAAAGTACACGTCGTGTACTCGTTCAAATTACGCAATGAACAAGAATTCTTCGGGTTCCCTCCAAGGTACAAGTTACGTACAAGGATAATTTTAAATGAATTTATTTATTTAAAATTTTGATGGATGAGAATCTAAAGGAAACTCAGAAAAAGGGTTTAATATAAAATTATTGATTAATTAAAGATAATTAATTCATTCGAGCGTGATTTATCTTAAACAAGAACGATTAAAGAATTGAATGCTAGTTTTATTTATGCATAAATATCGTTGCATGTATGGATGATCATGAGCTAGACCGAGACCATTGTATGTGAATGGTTTATTTTATTTAATTTATTTAAATTAAATTTGTTGGCCTGCGAGCCATCTCCTCATTAATATGTAGGGCCTGCGTGCCCAAAGATTCTTTTATGTAAAAACCCCCTTTTACCCCTCACCTGTGTGTGAGATAAATGCATATGTAATGGATGGATCTCCCAATCTAGTGGAGGCAGCTCAAGTCAAGAGCCAAGGTGAAACCAATCCAAAGAGATATAAAGGTGGACAGGTGGAAAGCTGTAAACACGAACCCACAAGGTTCAAGGTGTTTCTCCCCTAGGTCTTGGGTTAGTTTATAAATCGCTAGATAAACTAACCAATAGAAAAAGCTCATGATCATACCATTTATTTTATTTTTGTCAGTTGCATGGTTTGTTTATTGTGGGTGTGTTGTCACGATCACACAATTAATGAATTAAACAAGCATGCAAGATGAAACTAAAATAAAACCGGCTTATGCGTAAATATTATCTTAGACATGGTTAATCACTTAAGTATATCCCAATTAATATTAACAATCATGTAATCAAAGATAATAAATTGGAAATTTACGTATAAGGATAAAATCCCTCAAAGAAATATTAAGTCGGTATAGCCTTCCATAATATTGGTTAGAATCGAACCATAGTTCAAAGTGCTTGACCAACCCTAGTTGGGGTGCTTTCAATTATCGGGGAATTATAATTCAAGTTTTTGGGTTGAATTAACTTGGTTCGCATCAAGGGTTGACTGCCATGGAAGGACTTGGTGTGGCCAAGAGCCAAAGGTTGAGGAAATCCAAAATAAAATGATTTCAGGATTGGGGAGTCCACTCAGCAGATCAAGGATCTGCGAGTTAATGCGGTTGGCATTTGGAATGCCTACCTAAAACCCTTCAAGTTTCTTGACCAACCCTATTTGGGGTAATGCGAAGGGCAATATGGATCCTTTCCACTAGAATATTCAGACCGCAGAATATTTCGAAGTCAATGGTGAGGGCTATTGGATTTCAATAAAATAGTGGGAGACTAATAAGTATTAATTTATTTATTTTTCTCAATTTTGTAATAAATTACTAAACCTTTGCTCATATTAATTTGTAGAAACGTAAAGAAAATGACTTCAAATATATCATTTAAAACCATACTCGAGAAGGAAAACCTTCTCACTGGCACCAATTTCCAAGAGTGGCAGAGGCGTTTACACGTCATCCATCACCACAAGAGGAAATTGCATATGCTGGAAGAGCCTGTTCCAGTTGCACCTAGATCGAAACTTCTTCCCTTAACTCACCGAGTAGATAAGGACATGGGGAATGACAAACCCGTAGTCCTTATGGTGAATAAGAAAAGGAAGGACAAGGAAAAGGGGAAAAGGACTTATAAACGGTCTGAAGCCCCCAATCATTGTCCCTCCAAGAAGGTGAAGATCCAGAGGCAGGGCAAGGAATGGGAGGCATCATGTTTTGCATGTGGAAAGCAAGGCCACTAGAAGAGGAACTGCACCCAGAAGCGTGGGGACGCTAAAGGTGAATTCCTTATCGAGTGTAATCTTTCTATTTCTACACATTGGGTATTAGATACAGCTTGTGGGGCTCACATCTGTATTCAAATATGGGAACCAAGTAGATTTAGAAAGATTTCCAGAGGAGAGGTGGATCTTCGAGCCACCAATGGTGCAAGGCTGGCAGCGTTGGCTATTGGCGATTACCACCTCTCATTGCCGACTGGGATGATTTTGGTTTTACATAACTGTTATTATGTTCCTAGTGTTACCAAGAACATAATTTGTGTATCTTGTTTGGATATGGATGGATTTATTTTCAAGTTTGGAAATAAGGGTTGTCTCTTTTATAAGAACAGCGTATGTTATGGTATGGAACATTTAAATAATGGTTTTTATGTATTAAATTATGAAAACCAAGTTTTGGCAATCGATAATGAAACAAACTCACATGACTCATACATCACCCAGTTGTGGCATCACCGCCTCGGTCATGTGAACGAGAAGCGCTTGACAAAGCTCTGCTAAGATGGCTATTTAGAAACTACTGAGCTAAAACCACTTGATAGATGTCATGATTGTTTACAAGGAAAAATGACCAAGCCTCCTTTTGGTGGACAGGGTGAAAGGGCCACAAAGCTTCTAGGATTGGTACACACGGATGTGTGTGGACCATTTCCAGTAGAAGCTAGAGGTGGATATTCTTAATTCATTACTTTTACTGATGATTTGAGTAGATTTGGCTATGTCTACTGAATGAGGTATAAGTCAGAGGCCTTATAGAAATTTAAGGAATTCAATAATGAAGTAGAGAATCATCTTGGTAAGAAGATAAAGAAGATTTGATTGGATCGAGGTGGAGAATATCTGAACCAAGAGTTCATTGATCTTCTACGGGAGTCTGGGATTCTATCTCAGCTCACTCCTCCTTATACACCATAGTGGAATAGTGTTATTAAAAGGAGGAACCGCACCTTATTGAACATGGTGAGGTTGATGATGAGTCATGCGGATCTTCCATTATCCTTTTGGGGATATGCATTACAAACTGCAGCATACACATTAAACCGAGTACCAACTAAGGTGGCAAATGGAATTCCCTCTGAGCTATGGAATGGAAAGAAACCCATTTTGTCGCACACACGTGTATGGGGATGCGAGGCATTTGTTAAGGCCTCCTTAGGAAACAAACTAGCACCCCAGGTAACGAGGTGTATCTTTATAGGATATCCCAAGGAAACGAAATAATATTACCTATGTAACCCTTCATACAAGAAAGTGATTGTCACCAGACAAGCCGTATTTCTTGAGAGGGGGCACATCCTCAAGAAGGATAGTGGGAGAAAGATTGACTTTGATGAAGTTTATGCACAAGATACACAGGAGTTGGTACAGGAAAAAGTTCCACAGGTCCCTGTGGAAGAGGTTCAAGAAACACAAGTACTGCGTAGGAGCTCAAGAGAGGTAAGGGAACCAGAGAGATTTGGTTTCCTAGTCACCTAGGATGGTGAATAATTATTGTTGGACAATTATGAACCTCTCTCCTGCAAGGAAGTAGTAGAAATATCAGAAGCTACAAGATGGATAGAAGCTATGAATTCTGAGATAGATTCCATGTATCAGAACCAAGTCTGGGTTCTGGTCGATGAGCCAGTTAATGTAAAGCCTGTTGGATGCAAATGGGTATTCAAGAGAAAACTAGACATGGAAGGTCAATTTAGCACCTATAAAGCAAGGATAGTGGCTAAAGTATTCAAACAGCATCAAGGAATTGACTATGATGAAACCTTCTCGCCAGTTTCCATGTTTAAATCCATAAGAATCATACTTGCCATAGCAGCTTACCATGACTACGAGATTTAGAAAATGGATGTCAAAATAGCATTCCTTAACAGGAACCTTTAGGAAGATGTCTATATGACACAACCAGAAGGGTTTGTGACACCAGGTGAAGCTAAATGGGCTTGCAAGTTACAGAAATCCATTTATGGATTAAAGAAAGAATCCAGGTCATGGAACATTTGATTTGATAAAGCCATAACGAAATTTGGTTTCATTAAGAATGAATGTGAGCCATGTGTTTATAAGCGGTTTAATGGGAATGCGATCGTTATCCTAGTAATATATGTTGAAAACATATTACTTATTGGAAATGATGTATCGGTCTTACAGTTAGTTAAGGACTGGTTGAACAAGTGTTTCTCCATGAAGGACTTAGGAGAAGCAGCCTACATTCTAGGGATCAAGATCATTTGTGATAGATCTAAGAGGCTTCTTGGACTAATTCAAGGTACATACATTGACCAGATACTAAAGATATTTAGTATGGAATAATATAAGAGGGGATTAGTTCCAGTGTCACATGGCCTACATCTTTCTAAGAAAATGTGTCCTTAGACACAACAAGAGAAAGATAGAATGAGAAAGATCTTGTACGCTTCGGTTATAGGATCCATCATGTATGCCATGTTATGTACCAGGCTTGATGTTGCCTATGCACTGAGCATGGTAGGAAGATATCAAGAAGATCCAGGATAACAACATTGGATTGCTGTTAATATTATCCTTAAGTATCTGAGAAGAACTAAGGATATGTTCCTAGTGTATGGAGGAGACGAGGAGATTGTCATCAGAGGGTATGCTGATGCTGGTTTTCAGACAGATCATAACGATATGAAGTCACAATCTGGATATGTTTTTTGTATCAATGGAGGAGCTGTGAACTAGAAGAGTTCAAAGCATCCAGTTTTCGCCGATTCTACAGCGGAGTCCGAATATATAGCAGCTTCTGATGCAGCCAAGGAAGCCGTCTGGATTTGGAACTTTGTCCAGGAGCTTGATGCGGTGCCTAGTAGTAAAGATCCCAATACATTGTATTGTGATAATACTGCAGCGGTGGCTCTTGAAAAAGAACCAAGGTCACACCAATGGACAAAGAACATACTCTGGAAGTATCACCTCTTGAGGGATTTATATCAAAGGGGTGAAGTTGCAGTGAGCAGAGTGTCCACGGAAGAGAACGTGGTGGACCCCATGACTAAAGGCCTATCTCAGCAGAAGCATGAATATCATGTGAGAGCTAGCGGGTTAAAGGTTGTTAGCAGTTGGCTCTAGTCTAAGTGGGAGTCTGTTGGAGTTGGTGGCCTAGAACCAGCTAATTTTTACTTTATTCATTAATAAAAGCCTTATCACATCTTGATTGTTCTTCTGCGTGACAATGCATGTAATACTATCCTAAAGACAGCTGTTGTATTAAAGGGTCATAGCGGATCCCTGCTATGATGAGAACCCAGAAGTGCCATAACACTGTTCTTGAATATATGTTCTATGGCCGGATGATATTATTTGAGGGGAACAAATAATATAGGTCATTAGGGGTGAGGACTCATAAAACTTTGAGGCACCTTCTCATGGTGTGCGCCCATGGTAATATCCAGGAGGATTTTATGAGAACAAGGTCCGCCATTAGGAAATCCACATTTCATAGTGTCATTGGATGTTACTATCTACAGACGTGTGTATTGGTCCTTAGACTTTAAGATTATTATTAATGGTTATTACAACTCGTGCACTTAGATGTATTGATGAAAACTGTGAGGACACACTGTTCGCAGCAATGTAGGATACGTTGGGTGCGTCATGAGTAATACTGCATTAATAGATAATGCGATAAAGTATTTTTCCTTTATGTTCCATAACAGAAGTAGATATCTCAGGCCCTTTGATGGAATTGATATAGGCTAAATAAATCCATGTCCATGGTAAGGTATGGGCGAGTTCAATTCCGAAAAGTCAAAGAAAGAATAATCGAGCACATGGGTTGATGGCACTAGCATGCAACCCGCTTTATTAGAGATATCAAGACAAAGGGATTATATTATATGGTAAGCGTTCGTATGAGGTGACACTTCATTGTGGCGTTAACTTCTTTCTCTATGGGTGCCTTGGCGTGTTTCTAGATGCTAACCTTGGACTTTAGGCACGCTCCGCCTAATGCCACTGAGAAAGAGGCCTAGAGGGTCACACACTAAGTGTGTCCATGTATCTCAGTTAAATATTAATTTAACAAGTTAAATAAAGATTATTCCCGACTGTCGTTTAATAATTATTTAAGGATGCCTGATCGCATTTATTTCGACACTAGTTATTCGAGAGAATATATTGTGGACGAAATAATATTTATTAGCGAGTGATGCATTTTTATTTATTTAAGAAATAAATAGCCATTACTCAAGGTCTAATAAATGTGGTGGAGGAAATAAAGGAAAGTGTAAAATAAAAGTACACGTCGTGTATATTAAATATACACGCCGTGTAGTTTTATGGAAAACGAGTACACGCCGTGTATTAATGATTACACGCCGTGTAGTTTTTCCAGTCAGGATTTTGAGAATATAATATTGTTTTATTAAATGATATTTATTATAATCAGTGGGGGTTCATGTCCAGGAATTAATAATTTGACATGGGGGTTTTCAATAAGAGTTAATGGAATAAATAAAATGCGTAACGCGTTTATTTATTGTCATAACTCTATAACCTCAAACCCAATTATAAATATCCTCACAACCCGAACACTTTTCCATGACAAGAGAATCGTTGTGAACAACAATTCTGAAGAATTATTTCAAGCCTGAAAGAACTCCTTCCTCTAAGAACGCTCTCAAGACCGAGAAATCAAGGCGATCGATGGCGGACATTGCAAGCGAAGGTTCTTCCGCGCTAGCACCCGGAGATCCCTTCGGCGACGTCCGGAGATATGTGGCACACGTGTGGATCACTCCTAGAAGAATCCTACACTTGGATTCTATGACGCAACAACGGATCACTGAATCGTGACCAGACACATCAACAAAGAAATAATTCCACCAAGTTAATTCTTGTTAATTAATTAAATTAATTATAACCAACATATGATGATCCTATCTCTATGGTTCCGGTATTCCATCTTAAGTTTTTCATTCCTCATTCTATTACGAAGATTTGGCGTTTTACATCTTGACGAATCTCTGATTGAGCGTTGTTTAACGTTAAAATTAAAGTTGGGAAAACCCACCAACGTGCTTCCATTGCGCCTAGAACCTACAGTTTCACATGTGTCCTTTTAGAGAGTTGTTTCTAGAATTGTTTGAAAGGGTAGAAGGATATTTCCTCTTAGTAAATAATAATAGGTTCAAGGTTGAGGGAAGAGGTTTTGTTTTTATAGAACTAAATGATTATTTCATCAACACTTTACTAGATGTAAGGTGGGTTCCCAACCTTCATAGAAATTCAATCTCCTTAAGGGTGATAGATCAAAAGGGGTTTACCTTTAGATCTGAAATAGTTTGTCTTAATATCTATAAATGATCAAGAACCATCATTAAGGGATATCTTACCAATGGGTTGTATGTCTTTAATAGTAATACCCATTCAAGGTAGTTTGGTAGTGCCTACAACACAAATACCGATAATACTATGCTCTAGCATAGGCGATTGGGGCATATTAGCTCCAAGGGCTTATAGGAACTCAACAAGAAAGGGTTTTTGAGTGATAGAACACCTATTAATATTCCATTATGTGAAGATTGTGTGATGGGTAAAGCTAAAAGGGTCATTTTAAATAGGTACTCCTTTAAAACTATCAGCCCCCTTGAATACATTTATTCAAATCTATGGGGGACAAAAAGGACCACCACTCATAGTGGAGGTTAATGTTTTGTCAAATTTATAAATGACTTCTTAAGAAAATTTTGGATTTATATTCTTAAAAGTAAATATGATGTTTAATAAACCCTTACAATCTAGAAATATTTAGTTGAGAACCAAATAGGGAAGAAAATAAAAACCATGAGAACTGATAATGGTCTAGAATACCATTCCACTAGTTTCATTTAGTTTTGTGAATATAAAGGTATTAAAAAGCATAGTACTGTTAGGGAAACCAACCCCCAATAGAATGTCTTTAAATAGAGAATGAACATAACTATCTTAGAGAGAGTCTAAAGCATGCTTACATGCTCGAGTCTCCCAAAATCCTTTTAGGAAGAGGCTTTTAGCATTTTTATTTAGCATATTAATAGGTTTCCCTCTTATAAAAATCAATTCAAAACACCTAAATAATTGTGGAATGGTAAGCCTCCTTCCTATACCTACTTGAAAGTTTTTAATTGTACAGCTTATTCTCATGTTAAACCTAATAAACTTGAACCAAGAGAACTTAAGTTCATATTTTTTGGGTATCCCAAGGGTATTAAGGGGTATAAAATCTGGTTTTACAAGCTAGGTTACCATAAATGAATCATATGTAGGGATGTAGTCTTCCATGAATCATATTCTCCCAAAACCAAGGCTGCCACATCTGGTATTAATGATTTAGACCTTGAAAAGGATGATAAAGATAAACCCCCAGCTCACTTTGAGGATGATGTTCAGTCCACTCCACCTATTTCCCAGCCCACAGATGTGGCTAATTCTAAGTCGATTTATGGTTCAGATTCTGAATCTAAACCTTCTTCCACTTATAGGGATTACCAATTGACCAAAGGCAGAGAAAGGAGAGTCCCAAGACCTCCTTCTCAGTTTATCCAACATGATATGGCTTCATATTCCTTTCATGTGGCCCAAGATCTTATAGATGATGATCCTCAAACCTATAGTAAAGCCTTAAATGAAAAAGACTCAAAGCATTGGGTCTTTACCATGAATAAATAAATGCAGTCTTTAAGAAAAAACCATATATGGACCATTGTGAACAAACCACCTAATGCTAAGATAATTGGTTCCAAGTAGATTTATGAGAGAAAAGAAGACAAAAGTGAGGGAAATAAAATTAAGTACAAAGAAAGGTTAGTTTATAAGGGTTTCCTTAAAATAGAAAGTATTGATTATTCTAAAAAAATCCCATGTTGTCAAGCATTATTCTATTAGTCTTTTTCTTTCTTTTGCTACCTATAGTGATCTGCACATTGAATAATTGGATGTTAAAACTGCCTTCTTACATGGAGATTTAAATGAGAAAATCTATATGAAACCTCTTGATGGTTAATCTAATTAATTCAAACTAAATCAAGTATTCCTATTGAATAAATCATTGTATGTTTTAAAGAAAGAATCTAGGTAATGGTATAAGAAATTTGATTTCTTCATGTTAGATAACCAATTTATTAGGATCCAATATGATGTGTGTGTCTATTTTAAATTAACTCAAAATTGTATGCTTTATATTATGCTTTATGTTGATCACATGGTTATCATTTTTAAAAATAAAATTTTAATCATTTTTTTAAAATCTCAATTAAAATGAAATTTTTAAATTAAAGTATTAGGTACAGCTAAGCAAATATTAAGGGTTGAATCATTATAGATATACCAAATAATTTTTTTTATTTATCTCATCATGCTAACATTTTCAAGATTCTAAAGAGATACATGTCTGAATCTATCAAACCTATAAATGTACATCTTGGATAGAACTTTAAACTGTCTTTGTCACAAGCACCCACTACAGATGATGATATTCAATTTATGTGTAAAATACCTTATGCTAATATTATTGGTAGCATTATGTACTATATTATTTTCACCAGACTTGATATTGCCTATGTAATCTGCACCTTAAGAAGATTTATGGCTACACCTGGGAAGCCACATTGGCATACCCTTAATAGGATTCTTCAATATCTCTCATATATCTCAAAACTGTCTTTGTGTTCTGGTAAAAATATTGATACTTCTGGAATTCTGGTTAGATATGTAGATGCTGACTATGTAGGTAATATTGACACAAGAAAATATTTGACTGGATATGTCGTGACTGCCTTTTGTGGCCCCATCTCTTTGAAATGAAACATACAGTATGTGGTTTCCCTTTCATCCACAAGATCTAAGTGCATTTCCCGTACTAAGGCAATTAAGGAAGCCTTATGGATTAAAGTTCTATCTTCTGAACTTAAGCTTTTTAATTTAGTTATAAATATATATTTTGATAGTCAATAAACACTTAATTTATCCAAAAAAATAGTTTGTCATGTTAAATAAAAGAACATAGATATTAGACTACAATTTAGTAGATATATTATAGAATCAGGAATTGTGTGTGTCAATAAGATACACACTGATAAATACCCAGTTGATAGTTTGACTAAAGTTGTGGTGTTGTCTAAGTTCAAGTTTTGTTTAGATGGGATGAACTTGGCTTCTATTCTATAACCATATGTTCAAGAATATATCCAATTTCAATTGAAAATGGTGGAGCTTTGTGAATTAAGGCATTCAATTTATTTTTCATATTTAAATTAGTCTTTATTTATTATGTCATTTCAGTTTGTTTCATACATGTAGTATTATTTTTTGTTTTCTCGCCTTGATTACATTTGTTGGGACTATTCATTTCATATGGGTATGTTTGTTGGGATATGTATGTGTCCTACTTGGTTTGACCTTATTTATTGTTCAATTTCCACCTTGGAAATCCAGGTATTCATTTTTTTTTACTTCTGGCCATCCATCCATGCCACCGCCCATTCAATCCTTGTCGTTCATTTGTTTTGGAATTTTTCATTTTCTGCTGGGAGTTTTTTCGGGATGGACCCATGGCACTCTCCCCTTGGTGGTGAAGTTAGGCCGGACTGGCTTTGTCAGATGGAATTCATTATAGTGATCCAATCCTTTATACATATCATTACGTGATTTTAAGAATAATTAAACATCAAATTACAAGCCAAGGATCATAAAGTCTAGTGTCCTGTAGATTAGGTACATAATTAAAAATCATGATTCCAAAATATGAACATCTTTGATTTAATCTTCATAAAGATTTCTTAACTTCCTTTGATACCTTATATCAGTATAGGATAACCTGGGGATAACATGAAAAAATGGATGAGCTAAAATCTTAGTAAGGGAATAAACATAAGAATAAAGCTTATCACATGGGTTAGAAGGCATAAAATAATGATATAAAAAGGCATGGAACATGATTAAATATAAGGAATAATAACATGGGATCATATAATAATGGATCCATAGTAATTTGGTAGTAACATAAAAAATGACTTTATCATGATCCAAGTCTCGTTGCACATAGAGGAGTATGAGTCAAGGCCAACCACCAAGATTGTTGCACATAGAGCACGACTTAAGGCTAACAGAAAAGACTGTTGCATATAACGTCTCATGAGACTAAACATTATCTAATTCATTGGATTTATATTTGGTTTTATCCATCATAACATGTTCATGAATATTTTTCCACATAAATAATCATACATAAGCAATCAAACATAAACATAACGGTTACCCATTGAAAGAATTGGGTATCATAATCATATCATAAAGCATAATAAATGGGTGTATCATAAAAGTGTCCATGAAATAAACAAAATTAAATAATACATGGACATTCATAATGGAAAATAGTCATAGATCATGATTAGTGATGTCACACTAAAGTGATAACATATAAAAAATTATTTAAGGAACTTTATAATTAAAACATTTTAGCGCGGTTTAAGGAAAATATTAAAGAGCATTTAAAGCAGAAAAAATAAATAATATTTTATATAAAACTATAAGTGAACCAAGAAAAAATTTATAATAAAATGAGTTATTTTATAAAAATAATGGTGGATTAAAACATATTATTGAGTTCATTTGAAATTGGGTATGAATTTGGGAAGTTCCAATAAATTGGGCTTGCTTATCGGGAAGAATTGAGTAGGGAACCATTTAAAAACATGTGTATCCTAAAAAAATAAGGATGAATGGATCTTGATACATGATTTTGGAACATATAAATAGTATTTAGAATATGTATATAAACTAAAATATAAATTTATTTGGGTAAAAAGAGATAAAGATTAACCTGAAAGAATAATGGAGGTTCGGGTAGAATCCCTTACCTTAAGTCTGAAGGTGTTATTCACTTGATCTTAATGTCCTGGATAATAAAATTAGATTCATTAATTAAAAATTAAATAACCCTTTCTACGTGTATTTTATTTATTATAACTTTATTAAGTTCATTTATGGCCTTTTTTATGGGTTAAGAGGTTTAATTGCATCGTTTAAGAGTGTTGGTTTCCTTGGTTTTCATGATCGGTTTACTTGTATACATGTACGAAAGGTCATATAAAGTGAGGGTAATTATCTATAATTGAACTTATATGTTATTAATGATATTATATAGGTTAAATTTTTCTTATATATCATTTGGTTTTATGTAATGAGGATGAATAATTAGATAAATAGTTGATGATAATTGTTTGGGTTTATTTTGGAGGTTTTCGATCACAACGAACTCATTTTGTTAAATATCATGTGTATGAAATGATTTAAGAACATTAAATATGATATAATAAATATATTATAATATTTTTCAACTATAAAAATGGTTTAATGACCATCCTTGAAGGTGTAATTGAAATATGAAAGCACGCCGTCCACAAAGGTGGTAAATCAACACCTCACGGATGATGTTTTCATTCTTAATGTAAACGAGAGAGGAGAAGATATTTGATGAAGAATTATTCCATAAACATGATAAAATTAAATTATATGTAAGATAATGGAGTTTTCATTCCATTTGGACAAGGGTATGTGGGGATAATATTAAAAAATAAAAGAACTTGGAAAGAAATTAAAAGAAAGGGAAAAGGGTTTACCTCTTGATTCCTTCTTCTTGAGAAACTCCTTAGGGGATTGGTTTTGGTATTTTATTGAGACAAAAATCTCCTAAATTGGGGGGAGGGGATTTGGAGGAGATTTTAGAAGAATTTGGACAAGGCTCAAGGCTTGAGAGGTGTGAGGATAAGAGGTGGTGAGGGGTGGTATTTATAATGGAGGAGAGAGGTGTTTTCTCATTATTTAATTCATTAGTTTATTATTTTGCTCAAGACGAGCAATTGTGTTGATTATTGAGACCAAATATATTAATTATATCATTTGAGTTTGAAAAAATGGTGCTTACATTAGTTCTGACTCAAGTAATAGTATATTTAACTTATAATGTATAAATACCGTAAATTACCGTATTTCACTATTCACCAAAAATTTAAGTATTTCAGAAAAATAAAAAAATCACCCTAACCATTTTTTAATGTTTATAATTCTTAAATGAACTCAATTTTATGAAAATAATTTTCTAAATATTAGAAATTTAATTTTTAATTAAAATCATCATTTACTTGGAAGATACAAATTTTAAAATTAAAACTACTTTTAAAATACTTTGAAAAATTAATTAAGGTATCATAAAATTATTTTATAATAATAAGACAAAAAATATTAATTTATGAATACATTTTATGAAAATAAATTTTATTTTAAATTATTAAATTAATTATAAAATTTTAATTAAATATTTATGACTTAAAAAATAACAACACTTAATTAATAATTTTTTAAAATATTTATTTACTTATACTATGATATAATTATATCATATTGTCACTTATAAGATAGATAAATTTTATTTATACTATCATTGGTGAGGTTACTATTCAATTTTCTGATTTACTACTCATAAGGGTCATGTTACTATTCCAAAGATCAAGTTACTATTCCTTTGGTATATGTTTCTCAGCATCTATAAATGAATTTTATTTCATTAATTTTTCATTTATAAAGGTTGTATTGTGTTCTTAATGTTATTTTATGTGATTTTAGTATATGACATAATTATAAGAAGAGAATTTCTACTGATAAAATTTTGGGTCGTTATATTCTTCACCCCTTGTGAAATTTCACCCTTGAAATTTTGTTTTACATTTCTAATAGAAAACAGGTGTGGGTACTTTTCCTTCATCGCTTCCTCTGGTTCCCATGTTGTCTCTTCGTACTTATGGTTCCACTATAGTACTTTGACCAGGTGAGTAGTCTTGTTGCATAGAACTTTATCTCTACGATCCAATATCTTCACTAGATGCTCCTCGTATGAAACATCATTCTCCAATTGTACCACCTATGAATTCAGTACATGTGGTGGATCTAGTATGTTTTTTCTTAAGAGGGATATATGGAATACATCATGCACTTGAGACATGGTTAGTGGAAGTGCTAGTCGATAAGCCACAGCTCTGACATGATCAAGGATCTCGAATGGGTCGATGTACCTGGGACTTAGCTTCCCTTTCTCCCCAAATCTCACAATCCTCTTCTATGGAGATATGTGGATTAATACCATGTATCCAACCTTAAATTCAAGGTCTCATCGACAATTTTTTTCACAGATCTTTTGTCAAATTTGGGTTGCCTTGATGTGCTACTGAATGATTTTCACCTTCTCCACCATTTCTTTGACCATTTCAGGCCCTAGCATCTTACATTCACTGACTCCATCCCAACATTATAGTATTCTACACCTTTTCCCATAAATGGCTTCATATGGAGCCATTTAGGTTCTCAAGTGGAAACTATTGTTGTAAGAGAACTTAATAAGATCCAGATGTTGGTCCCATCCTCCTTTGAAGTCATTAGAACATGCTCTCAACATTTCTTCTAGTTTTTGAATAGTTTGATTAGATTGGCCATCAGTTTGAGGATCATAGGCCGTACTGAAGTTTATATCAGTGCTTAGATCATGTTGAGACTTTTCCAGAACTTCGAGGTGAATATCATATCTTGATCGGATACAATAGATAGTGGTACTTCATGCATCCTTACCACTTCTTTGATATATATCTGTGTGAGTTGATCTAGTGAGAAGTCCTCTCGAATTGCAATAAAGTGAGCTATCTTTGTAAGATGATCCACAATAAACCATATAGAATTGTTTTGTCTGGATGTCTTTGGAAGTCCATGGTGATGTTTTTCTACTTCCATGTTGGTATAGATAACAGTTGCATCATCCCATTTGACTTTTTCCTTTCAGCCTTCACTTGTTAATATACCAGACACTTTTATGTATATTCAGCGATCTCCTTTTTCATATTTTCCCACCAAAAGTTCTCCTAGAGATCTCGATACATCTTTGTGCTTCCTAGGTGAATATAGAATATTGATCTATGTGTGGCATTTAGAAGTTATTTATTTATATCTGGATTGGATGGTACCCATATTCCTGACCCAAATCTTACGACTCCATCCTCACCGATCTTGAACTTAAAGGATTTCCCATTCTTGATTGCTTCCACATTTTTCTGAATTTCCACATCATTTTTTTGAGCATCCTTTATTTTCTCTATAAGGGATAGTTGGGAAATCATTTGAGAAAGTATTGATGATTTTCCTCCCTTAATGATTCCCATGTCCATCCTTTATAATTCTATGAAGATTAGATCCTTCTCAATTCTCATCATTGATAAAGACGTTGGATCCTTTCTATTTAGAGCATCTTCCACCTTATTTGTCTTAATAGGATGGTATTAGATTGAGCAGTCATAATCCTTGATGAGATCTAACTATCTTTGATGGCGTATATTAAGCTCCTTCTGTGTGAATATATATTTTATACTCTTGTGATCAGTATATATCTCACACTTTTCCTCATAGAGATAATGCTTCCATATTTTCAATGTGAATACCACAGCCACCAACTCCAGATCATGTGTATGATAGTTTTTCTCATAAATTTTCAATTTCTTTAAAGAATAGGCTATCAATTTTTCATTTTGCATCAGTTCATAACCTAAACCTCTTGTTTGAAGCATTGATGTACACCACAAAGAGTTTTCTACTTGTCTGGAGTGTAAGTATTGGTGCAGTGATAAACATCTTTTTGAGCTCCTTAAAGCTTCCTTCAAATTCTTGAGTCTAGAAAAACTTCACTACCTTCCAATTCATATTGGTTAGTGAGTTCAAAAAATGTGATAATTTCTTCAAAAATCATCAGTAATACCCAGTTAGGCCAAGGAAACTATATATCTCTATTACAGAAGTTGGAATGGGCCACTCTTTAATTTCCTTTGTCTTGGAAGGGTCCACAGATATCCATTTGATAATAATAACATGCCCCAAGAATGATACTCCCTCCATCCATAACTCACATTTACTATACTTTTCATAGAGTTTCTCCCTTCGTAAAGTCCACAACACAGTATTCATATGCTCCTCATGTTCCTCCTTACTCTTGGAGTATATTAGAATATCATTGATAAAGACTACCAAAAATTTGTCTAGGTAATCCCTAAAGACTTTATTCATTAAGTCCATGAATATTATGGGAGCATTAGTGAGTCTAAAGGGCATCACTATGAACTCATAGTGTCCATACCTTGTTCTAAATCTAGTCTTGGGAATATATTATTTATTCACCTTTAATTGGTGATATCCTGACTGAAGGTCCACCTTAGAGAAATAACTGGCCCTATGTAGCTGATCGAACAATTCATCTATCTGAGTAAGGGGATACTTTTTCTTTATCATGATTTTATTGATCTAATGATAATTAATGCAGAGGTTCATTGATTCATCCTTCTTGACAAATGGGACTGGTGCACCCCATGGTAAATCACTTGGGTGTATAAAACCCTTGTCCAGATTATCTCATAACTGCTTCTTTAGTTCTTATAGCTCAATGGTGTCCATTCTATAAGGTGTCTTTAATATAGGTAGAGATCCAGTAATAAGTTAAATTGAGAACTCAACCTCTCGATCAGGTGGAAGACTAGGAAATTCTTCAGGGAATACATTTGTGTAATTCATCATGATGGGCATGTCTTAGAGCATGATCATCTCCTTTGTCTCAATCATTTTAGAGAGATATGTTTTCTCATAAGGAATTAATATCCACACTTGAGATAATGATTCTGAAGGAGATTCATTTTCCTCCTTACACTTGTAAAGAATTGGAGGATGCTTTGGGATGTGAAGAGTGATATCCCTTTCCCAATAGTTGATGTTGGATTTGTATAAAGATAGTTAATCCATGACCAAAATAGAATCAAACTCTACCAAAGGAAGTAAGACAATATTTTTTGGGAGTTTCAATCCAAAAGCATCAACTGGGGAGGAGTTATGTACTTTGGATATAATAATTTCCCCATTAGTTGTTCTCACAAAAAACTCAACCTCCATATTTTGAGGTGGTGTTTTCATATTTCTACTAAACTTGCAAGATATGAAAGAATGCATAGAACCAATGTCACGACCCGCCTTCACCAAAAGGAGGGAAGGTTCATAAGGTTGCCAAGATCTTCCTTATTTAAGTTGAAGGAGAGATAATGACCCCCGAAACCCGCCTTCTATAGGTCCCGGAGTGGCGACTAGCACCAAGGGTATAGAAATTACACACAAGTGGAAGGCATTACCCTTTTTTTTATAGGATCAGGAGATAATATGATGAAACCCAACAACACCAAGAGTAAAAGAAAAGTAAACCATTCCCACATGCATGTTCCAAAAGTAAAAGCCATAGGGTACAAAAGTGACTACAAGGGTAAGTACCAAAGAAAAAAAACAGCAACTGCGACTGCCCCAGAGATCCGAGCTAGTACGGTCCTGTGCGATCCCCGAAGTCCTCCTGGAAACCTGAAAGTAGTTTTATATACATAGGGTGAGCATACAAGTACACTCAGTAGGGAAAACCAAAGACTCTCATGCACAAGTGGGGGAACGTACTAAAGTCCCGTGAGAAGCAGACAACCATTACTATGAAGGAGTTCACCCATCCCACTCACAGGACACACTCACCAAGTAACGCAAACCAAGTAATATATAATAAGAGCACATCGATTTTTGGGTACCCCGTGCCACTTTCCCACTGGTTATTGAGACATCCTACACATCGAACCAATCCCGTCATTCTCACCACAGTCCCACTGCCACACCCGCTCGCACACACCTGGGCAACAACCGCACGCAGTCCCACTGCCGAATCCTGCCCGCAAACACCTGGGCCACAACTGTCACATGTACCACGCCTGCAAACACCTAGGCCAAAACAACCACCACCATGCCCGAAGACACCTGGGCTAGAAGATCCAATGCCACGCCCGAAGACACCTGGGCCTCATCCCAAAGATACTTGGGAAACTACCTGCCTGCACACACATGGGCTAGAAGATCCAATGCCACGCCCTAAGACACCTGGGCCTCATCCCAAAGATACTTGGGAAACTACCTGCCCGCACACACCTGGGCCATAACCACCACACTACCCCGCCCGAAGATTCTTGGGCTAATAATGGACCTCAGGCCATCACAGCCTGTCTGAAGGTTCTTGGGCTATCCGAGAAAGGGATCAGAAAAAGAGCTAATAACCAGCCACTAAGAATAGTGTTGGGAAAAACACCCTTCCCCATGAAATGGGGGTGTTCGGCACTAAGTGCTCAACATGGGTGGGGCGTGAATAAGAAACACAAAACTACATGTATATACATAGGTAACAAGAACTCACCCAAAGTTATGTTTTTCTTCAGAAATCCTACAGATCACAACAGCACTCAAGTCCAAGTCACGACTCTCGCCAACAAAACTCGTTTGTCCCATTCTTGTTTTCATGTTTAGTAATAATATTTAAATAAGTTCATGCACCTACTTGGGAAACTAACACCATAAGAATAACTAAGGAAAGAATCTAGCCAAATGTCAATTTAAACATTCACACCTGGTTCTCTTGAAATGTTACAACAACAAGGGGATAAGTGAGATCCCTCGAAGTACTAGAACCAAAGAAACCCTCGAGACACTAGCCCGTGTCCCCTAAAATGGTTTCTCATCAACAGAGGATCCCACCCCAATTCATGATATAAACAAGGTAACCACCCGGTCTTAAAACTCACAACCACTGAATCCATATCAACAGGGGATCCCATCCCCTCCCACATCTCCAGCAATCGGCCCATAAAAGAAAACAACCAAACCACTACCACCAACACAAAGCAGGGCCATGCCGGTATTTTAATATTTATAAGATTTAACACACTCCATGATTTCAATTTCGTGTGCTTTAACCGGGGGTTATCACAGAAGGGTTGATCCTAGTGCTTTCAATTCATTTAGCTAGGTGTACGTGATTAACCAATTGCCCTTTTTACAGCAGGAGTTCACAACCACAAACAAGTCATTTCAAACATCCCCAGGGGTTCATTAGTGCACAGAGAAAGACCACCAACGGCCATGATTTTCAGTAGGCGTAAGCCCGCACAATTCAAAAAGATGATCATAACATAAAACAGCATCAACGATCACACCCCCCCTTCTTTCTTCATATAATCAGTTCATTATCTTTATTTAGGTCTGGTTTAACCAATTCTACAGAACCAAAAGCATGCCCACCCCACATGATACACAAAAGCGAGAGATGAAGAAATTCCCTACCTGTTGATCAACGATCGACGCTAAGGTTGGGGGAGGAACTTCACGGATAGCGATGCGTTTCGCCTGAACAAAAAGCTGCTCGTCTAGAAGAAGGGTACTCTTAACATAGGGTGATCGAGAAAATAAGAAACCACGGCTAACCCTTAGTTTATAAGAACTACGGATGGTTGAGATAAGAATGCCAAACCGCATAAGGAGCGGGGGTCGTGGTTTGACCATGCGGCCCCATACGTTATTAAAGGGGTCGGGTGGTTTAAACTAATGCACACACCAGGTTAATTTATTGAATATTTAATTATAACATTTATGGGCACTACCGGGTTTTAAAACAAGCTTAAAGTGGGTCAAAGAAGGGTTTAAAACTCAATTTGTGCACGTCACTGGAAAAACCCCAACAAAGCTGGGTGACGCCGATCGGTCTCACCGATCGGTCGTGCTGATCGTTCTCGCCGATCGGTCATGCCGATCGGTCGTGTCGATCGGTCTCAGTCGCGCCGATCGGTCTCACCGATCGGTCTCTCCGATCGGTCGTGCCGAGACTCTACCCCTTTAGGATCCGGATTTTTGGAAAAGGAAAGGACCAAAAGAGTCTGGGTCATCACATCAGATACCTCTCAAACTATTCTCACCCTCGAGAATTTAAACAACCCAGAAGGAAAGAGCGGGTCCGAACAACCACCTCGAAAGATACCTCTCAAGAGTGAACCTCATTGTTAACTAAGAACACTTTCCTGTCACGAACCAAGAAACATGTCATGTCAAACTGCCCAGGCATGTTGGGGTTGGGGAGTCTCCTTCCCCATGTCAATATATTATCTGCTTTGGGCAGAACTGACTCACCCGCATGGGTTTAATTGAATCCACCTTAATGCGTCTTGATTAGGGGTCGGGTTCTATCCTCCCTCATAGCCAGGACTTTTCACACACATTCAGAGGAAAAAAAATAAAACTAGCATTTCATAGCTAACAAGGTAAAACGTCCTACCACAACAGCTATAACAATAGAACAAAACTCAAAACAACTCTAGGTACTGGGCATGCATCTGTTCTTCCCTCTCCCACGTACTCTCCTCAAGCCTACCATGTCTCCACAACACACGAACCAAGGGAATGGTTCGCCTGCAAAGCACCTTTTCTTTGCGATCCTCGATCATCACTGGTCTCTCCACAAAAGTCATGTCGTCCTCGATGTCCAGCTCTCCTCAGCCGAGGACGTGTGAATCGCCGTGTAGATACCGACGAAGCTGGGACATGTGGAAGACATCATTTATCCTCAGTAGCAGCAGTGGTAACGCTAGATGATAGGCCACTTCACCGACCCGCCGTAACACTTAGAAGGGCCCGATGAACCTGGGAGAAAGCTTAATCCCCTTGCCGAACCTCCGTTGTCCGCGCCGAGGGGAGACCCTTAAGAACACATGGTCTCCAACCCCAAATTCCAAGAGCCTCATCCTGGTATCAGCATACGACTTCTGTCGGTCCTGGGTCGCCTTCATCATTTCCCGTATGAGCTGAACCTTCTCTGTCGTGCTCTGCAACACCTCCGAGCCAAGGATGTATGCCTCTCCTACTTCGGTCCAACACACAGGTGAACGGAATGGCCTCCCGTACAAGGCTTCAAACGGGGCCATACCGATGGTAGAGTGATATCTATTATTGTAGGCGAACTCTACCAGGGGAAAGTGTCACACCCATGATCCTACAGAGTCCAGAACACATGCCCGCAGCATATCCTCCAAGGTCTGGATGGTGCGCTCTATATGTCCATCTATTTGGGGATGGAAAGCAGTGCTAAGGCATAACTGTGTGCCAAAAGCATGCTGCAATACTTTCTAGACCCGCGAGGTAAACCATGCATCCCTATCCGAGACTATAGACCTTGGAACTCCATGAAACCACACCACCTCATCCACATACTTTCGTGCCAAAGCATCCACAGTACTCGACTCCCTGATTGCCAGAAAGTGGGCCGATTTCTTCAACCGGTCCACTACCACCCAGATGGCATCGTATGCCCCTTGGACCTTGGGAAGTCCCGTGACGAAATCCATTGATATTTCATCCCACTTCCACTCAGGGACATCTAGAGACTACAGTAGGCCGCCTGGAACTTGGTGTTCATCCTTCACTTGCTGACACACTAAGCACTTGGCCACAAACTCTACCACTGCTCGCTTCACTCCGGGCCACCAAAACTATCTCTTCAGTCCCTGGTACATCTTGGAAACTCCTAGGTGTACCGCCATGGGTGAGTTGTGGAACTCACTGAGAACCTTGCCGCGCATCACTCCTGGAACAAACAACCTTCCCTGGAAAAGCATCCGGTTCTGACCATCCTCTGTCCATCCTTCCGGAGCATTGCCCTGGTCAACTCGGTCACACATCACTTCGCACTCTGGGTCTCCCCACTGAGACTCCTCCACTTGCTGCAACAGAGAAGACTGCATTGCCCTCTTATATAGGCAACCTCTACCACCATCCATCCTCGCATCTAGGTGTAAGGCAGCCAACTCCTCCATCGCCTTCCAGGCATCCTCCGACTCTCGAACCGCATCCTTCTGCGTCCTCTTGCTCAAGGCATCGGCCACTACATTTCCCTTTCCCTCAGTATAAGAGATCTCGAAGTCGTAATCCTAGAGGAACTCCACCCATCTCCGCTGTCGCAAGTTTAGGTCCCGCTGGGAGAAGATATACCTCAATCTTTTGTGATCTGTGAAGAACACAAAGCATTCTACGATGAGGTAGTGTCACCATAACTTTAGCATAAAAACGACCGCTGCAAGCTCCAGGTCATGGGTGGCGTAATTACGCTCATGAGGGCGTAGCTTCCTGGACCCATAGGAGATCACCCCTTGTTACTGCATCAACACACATCCCAGGCCCTATCCTGAAGCATCGCAGAACACCTCATATGCCGCCCCTTCTTCTGGAAATCTCAGCACTGGGGCACTGACCAACTTCTCCTTCAGATAGTTGAAGGCTGACTCGCACTTCTCACTCCACATGAAAACCTGGTCTTTCTTGGTCAGGGCTGTCAAAGGGGCTGCAACTCGGGAGAATTTGGTCATGAACCTCCGATAGTAACCCTCCAGCCCAAGGAAACTACGGACCTCTGCCACATTCTTGGGTGCTGCCCAAGAAACAACTGCCTCAACCTTTGATGGGTCCACCGCTACCCCCTGCTCGGACACCACGTGCCCGAGGAAGTGCACTTATCGTGTCCAGAACTTGCATTTCGACAACTTCCCATAGAGCTGATGATGTCGTAGGACCTCCAGAACCGTCCTCAAGTGCTCTGCATGGTCATCCTATGATCTTGAGTAGACCAGGATGTCATCGATGAACACAACTATGAACCGATCTAGGTACTCCTGGAAGATGGAGTTCATAAGCCCCATGAACACAGCCGGGGCGTTCGTAATACCGAAGGGCATGACTACGAACTCAAAGTGTCCATATCTGCACCTGAACGTCATCTTCGGGATGTCTCCTTTCTTCACTCTCAGCTGGTGGTACCCAAACCGTAGGTCAATCTTCGAGAACCATCCTGCCCCTTTCAACTGGTTGAAAAGATCGTCTATCCTCGAAAGATGGTAGCGATTCTTAATCGTCACCTGATTCAGCCTCCTGTAGTCTATGCACAACCTAATACCACCATCTACCTTCTTTGCGAACAAGACTGGAGCACCCCACGGTGACGCACTCGGCCGAACATAACCCCTATTCATTAGATCATAAATCTGGATCCGCAACTCCCGTAGCTCTGAAGGTGTCATCCGGTAAGGAGCCATCGAGATCGGATGAGCGTCGGGCTGCAGGTCTATCTCAAACTCGATATCTCGTCGAGGGGGTAGAGTCGTTACCTCCTTAGGAAAGACGTCCATAAATTCACGGACAACCTCTGGAACCTCCACCATCTCAACATCTACTGATTCCACTGACAGCTCGGCCAATAAGAAGAGAAGGGGTTCCTCTCGCCTGCTGCCCTTCTGACTGCTCCACTGGCTGGTGAAGGTAACACGCCGGCCACCCAAGTTCGAGAAGATAACCCTTCCTCGGAAACAGTCGGTGATGTCACACACAGAAAATAGCTAGTCGATTCCTAGGATGACATCGTATGGTTGTATCTGTACCAGGAGAAGATCCCTAACCGACTGATGTGGCCCTATCATCAGTCTGCATCCCCAACAAACAAACAAAAAGTCGGTCTGACCTCTGACTGGTGTGCTCAACACTAGGGGCACTGGAAGTCCCTTGGCATCTAGGCCCAAGGAACGGGCTAGACTGGGTGCAACAAAGGAGTGCGAAGCTCCGGTATCGAATAAGGCATAAGAAATAGTGCTAAAAAACTGATTGTACCTCGAACAGCCTTCGGCCCTGCTGGAACTGCTGCCTCCGCGGCGTGTAGTTGTCCACGCCCGGCTCCTCTGCCCCTCGGCTGTCGGCCACCTCCCCGACCACGCCCTGGTCGAGGTCCTTGAGGAGCGCCCTGAGGTCGGCCCCCTCCTCCTATGTCTGTCCTCGGAGGAGCGGGAGCTCGCTTTCCCTGCTGCTGCTACTGGAAAGGCCTGGCTGGAAGCTACTGCTAGGGCGGGTGCTGGGGATGTCTGCCACCGCCGTACTGTACCCAGTCTGAGCACTGACTCCGTAGATGTCCATGGCTCCCACAGACGAAGCATCGTGGTCCCGGGCCTGAGGGAAAAGGGCGAGGACCGGGGGATCGAAACTGAAACTGCTACGGACTGCTCCCTGCGGGTTGGAACCTGGAGGGTCCTGAAACTAGAGGCCTGGTGCTGACGGCCTTCCCCTTCGATGGTCCCAGCTGGATCCCCTCTCGTGACACACCTCCTAGAGCGTGCATCCTCTCCACCACTTCGGCCTTCTTCTGGATCTCCAAGTACGTCGGCAGGGTAAAGGGGGTAACAGCATACTGGAGGGAGGGTCAGAGCGCCTCCTCTAGACGTCTTGACCGAGACTCCTCGTCAGGAAAGAGGTCCGGAGCAAAATGTAGTAAGTCTTTGAACTTTATTCCTAGCTCCCTCACTGACATACTCCCCTGTTGGAGGGAGAGTAGCTCCTGTCTCTTTTCCGCCTTCATCGTCGAGGAGAGGAATTCTGCCTGGAACTCCTTCTCGAAATTAGCCCATGGCACCTCAGCCTCTCTCCTCTCCCCCAGGTAAAGTTTCCACCACTGACGCGCCACTCCCCGCATCTGGATGACGGCCAGAGGAACCCAGTACTCGGTCGGGGCCCGAATCAGGCCGAAGGCTATCACTAGCTCCTCTAGCCAGCCTTCCATCTTCATGTCAGAGGTTCTGCCCTCGTACTTCTCGAGGGTATGTCGCTGGAAGGCTCAAAGAGTCTTCTACCACTGGTCATCCTCTTCCTCTCGATCAGCTCTCTGTCGATCGTCCAAAGTAGTCTTCGGGACCTCGATCACTTGTACCACACGTGGTCACCTTCCAGGTGCCATAGCTACAAGGTAAACAAGGAATGCCTCAGCCCAAGTAGTGCAGAATATTGTTCTTAAAATTTCTTAAACTTTTCATTTATTCTTAATTCCAAATACATCCTAGAAACATGAGAACACGAGTCATTATGATGCATGTATCTTTCCTAGGTTCTCTTCCCTGCAATCAGCGTGGGCTCACTTGGTCGTTCGATAGGTCCAGAGTCCTTGCATCAGATCACGGGGGGGCCTAAAATCCCGTGTCCTAGCTGGTCTTCCCTGGCCTAATTCACACACCAAGGTCACCCAACACTGTTGCCTTACCATCCCATGAAATCCTCACTGTGCCTAACTCCATAATCCATCCTATCTCTCAACCTTGCCTCTGATACCATTCTATCAGGGCCCGCCTTCACCAAAAGGAGGGAAGGGTCAGCGGGTTGCCAAGCCCTTCTTTCTTTAAGTTGAAGGAGAGATAATGACCCCAGAAACCCGCCTTCTATAGGTCTCGGAGTGGCGACTAGCACCAAGGGTATGGAAATTACACACAAGTGGAAGGCATTACCCTTTTTGTTTTATAGGATCAAGAGATAAGATGATGAAACCCAGCAACACTAAGAGTAAAAGAAAAGTAAAGCCAAAAGTAAACCATTCCCACATGCATGTTCCAAAAGTAAAAGCCAGAGGGTACAAAAGTGACTACAAGGGTAAGTACCAAAGAAAGAAAACAGCAACTGTGACTGCCCCAGAGATCTGAGCTAGTACGGTCCTGCGCGATCCCCGAAGTCCTCCTGGAAACCTGAAAGCAGTTTTATATACATAGGGTGAGCATACAAGTACACTCAGTAGGGAAAACCAAAGACTCTCGTGCACAAGTGGGGGAACGTACTAAAGTCCCGTGAGAAGCAGATAACCATTACTATGAAGGAGTTAACCCATCCCACTCACCGGCTACACTCACAAAGTAAGGCAAACCAAGTAATATATAATAAGAGTACATCGATGTTTGGGTACCCCACGCCACTTTCCCACTGGTTATTGAGACATCCTACGCATCAAACCAATCCCGCCATTCTCACCGCAGTCCCACTGCCACACCCGCCCGCACACACCTGGGCCACAACCGCACGCAGTCCCACTGCCAAATCCTACCCGCAAACACCTGGGCCACAACTGTCACATGTACCACGCCTGCAAACACCTTGTCCAGAACAACCACCACCACGCCTGAAGACACCTGGGCTAGAAGATCCACTGCCACGCCCAAAGACACCCGGGCCTCATCCTGAAGATACTTGGGAAACTACCTGCCCGCACACACCTGGGTCATAACCACCACACTACCCCGCCCGAAGATTCTTGGGCTAATAATGGACCTCAGGCCATCACAGCCTGCTCGAAGGTACTTGGGCTATCCGAGAAAGGGAGCAAAAAAGGAGCTAATAACCAGCCACTAAGAATAGTGTTGGGAAAAAAACCCTCCCCCATGAAATGGGGGTGTTCGGCACTAAGTGCTAAACATGGGTGGGGCGTGAATAAGAAACATAAAACTACAAGTATATATATAGGTAACAAGAACTCACCCAAAGTTAGGTTTTTCTTCAGACAGCCTACAGATCACAACAACACTAAAGTCCGAGTCACGACTCCCACCAACAAAACTCATTTGTCCCATTCTTGTTTTCATGTTCAGTAAAATGTTTAAATAAGTTCGTGCACCTACTTGGGCAACTAACACCATAATCATAACCAAGGAAATAATCCATCCAAACGTCAATTTAAACATCCACACCTGGTTCTCTTGAAATGTTACAACAATAAGGGGATAAGTGAGATCCCTCGAAGTACTAGAACCAAAGAAACCCTCGAGACACTACCCCGTGTCCCCCAAAATGGTTTCTCATCAACAGAGGATCCCACCCCAATTCGTGATATAAACAAGGTAACCACCCGGTCTTAAAACTCACAACCACCAAATCCATATCAACAGGGGATCACATCCCCTCCCACATCTCCAGCAATCGGCCCATAAAAGAAAACAACCAAACCACTACCACCGACACATTCAGGGTCCTGCCGGTATTTTCATATTTATAAGATTTAACACACTCCATGATTTCAATTTCATGTGCTTTAACCGGGGCTTATCACAGAAGGGTTGATCCTGGTGCTTTCAATTCATTTAGCCAGGTGTACGTGATTAACCAATTGCCCTTTTTACAGCAGGAGTTCACAACCACAAACAAGTCATTTCAAACATCCCCAGGGGTTCATTAGTACACATAGAAAGACCACCAACGGCCATGATTTTCAATAGGCGTAAGCCTTCACAATTCAGAAAGATGATCATAACATAAAACAGCATCAACGATCACACCCCCCCCCTTCTTTCTTCATATAATCAGCTCATTATCTTTATTTACTTCTATTTTAACCAATTCTATAGAACCAAAAGCACGCCCACCCCACATGATACACAAAAGCGAGAGACAAAGAAATTCCCTACCTGTTGATCAATGATCGACGCTAAGGCCGGGGGCGAAACTTCACAGAGAGCGATGTGGTTTGCTTGAACGAAAAGCTGCTCGTCTGGATGAAGGGTACTCTTAACACAGGGTGATCGAGAAAAGAAGAAACCACGGCTAACCCTTAGTTTATAAGAGTCGCGGGCAGTTGAGATAAGAACGCCAAACCGCGTAAGGAGCGGGGTCGTGGGTTGACCATGCGGCCCCACACATTATTAAAGGGGTCGGGTGGTTTAAACCGACACTCACACCAGGTTAATTTATTGAATATTTAACTATAACATTTATGGGCGCTACTGGGTTTTAAAACAAGATTAAAGGGGGTCAAAGAAGGGTTTAAAACTCAATTTGCGCACGTCACTGGAAAAACCCCGACAAAGCCGGGTGACGCTGATCGGTCGCGCCGATCGGTCTCATCGATCGGTCTCCCCGATCGGTCTCACCGATCGGTCGCGCTGATCATTCTCGCCGATCGGTCGCGCCGATCGGTCACGTTGATCGGTCTCACTGATCGGTCTCGGTCACACCGGTCGGTCTCCCCAATCGGTCGCGCCGAGACGCTACCCCTTTAGGATCCGGATTTTTGGCAAAGGAAAGGACCAAGAGAGTCTGGGTCATCACAACCAAAATCAAATAGTACGTTCATTATTATTGAATGAATAACCAGTGTACCTAGCACCTCATTATTGTCCAGCTCCACCTCAACAGTAGTGATAGAATATTCCCTTCCTTGTTTCCTTAGAGGTTGTTGTTGATTGACTCTGATAACCCTTGGATTAGGACATTGGTTTTCAAAATGCACATATTCCTTGCAGTTGAAACACTACATGGCTGACTGTTGATCTGAACCTTCCTTTCTTCTTCCACAGTAGTGAAATTATTCATGTCCCTTCAGCAATTCTTAGCTAGATGATCCATTATTCCACATTTGAATCATTTCTTGGTTCCCTTTAGATAGTTCCTAGGATGATTCTTCCCACCATTTTGACACGTGGGATATTCAGTATTCTTTCCATCATTGGATTTATTTTCTAATCCACCCACATCAGACTCCATTTTTCTCTTTTGTCACCGGTCCCACGAGCTCATTGAGAGTCTCCAATATCCATTTAAACCTTGAGGGCCCAACAGGAAATCTCCCCATAACCGTCGAAGTCTCGAATCACCAATGCTTTTCATAGACTCAGCTTTAGCCTGCTAAAAAATTGATCCACCTTGCTTTCAGTGTTCATGACAAAGTTGGAGGCATATCTTGTAAGACTTGTAAAGTTTGCTTCATACACCCCGATAGACTCATATTTCTTATGCTTAAGTCTGAGGAACTCTCTTTCCATCTTGAGATAGAGGGTTCAGGGAAAATATTTATTGAAAAACATTTTTTTGAATTCCTTCCAATCCATGGAATCAATTTCCTCCTTGGACTTTATATTTTTTATCAGTGTCAACCACTAATCAGCTTCCCCATCAAAATGATAGACCACCAGTAAAAATTTCTCTTCTTTTGAGCACTAGAGGACAAAGAATATCTTTTCAATGGAGTTAATCAACTGTTTCATAAGGAGGGGATTGGAAGATCCACTAAACATGGGAATCCTTTTTCATATGAAGGATTCGATAGAAACTTTATCTTTCCTTAGTGAAAGAGGATGTTCCACACAATTTAATTTATTATTCATAACTTGAGCCAGTTGAGCAAGTACTATCATAAATTTTTGAGCACTCATTCCCATTATATTTGGCATATCATTAGGGAAATCATCACATTGCCTATCACATTGATTACCAGCACGTGTTCTTCAATTTACCACCATTTACTAAGAAAAATAAATTATAATTGGCGGGCTTGAATACTTAGCTAATAAGCATAAAAATGAAACTTTAAACATAAAAGGATAAACTCTTAAATGAAAAGTATATCCTAAATTGTGATTCCATAGGTTTCAATCTAGGTTATCCATGATCTGTTTTCCTAACATATATTCTTATGGGGATTTTCTTTGTTTTCTTAATAATGGTTTGTAATGATCTTATGAATTTACCAAATAATATCCCCTAAGAGTGTCAAAAAAGGTGCGTAGTAAGGCTCGTTGTTGTGTACTAGGTTATCCCAAGTCGAGCCCAGAACTTCTTGTCAGAGTTGTTACTCCTAGGTACATCTGTGCTAGAACCACGTACACTTGTAGTATCCAAACAGAGATGTATTTTCTTGATAAACCACTGACTCTATATTTACCAAAATTTAGCGATTTTTTCTTAGACTTAGTCTTATCCCTATGGTTATTACTAAAGTGCTCTATTCCTAATCTCCAAAAATAACTAGACCTTCTTATGATACCAACTATAGTGACCCAAGCCTTTACACATATCCTCCAAAGCCATTTTTTTTAATTTTCTAAAAAGCCGGTTTAAGGGTAACTGGTAACCGTACAAAAAAAATGTCCAAATTCAAACAAAAACCACAACGCGGTATCCAAACCTTCCAGATTACAATTCAGATTTTCACATTTCAAACTTCATCCGAAATCATGACGAAACTAACCCTATACGCCATGCGTCCACCTCGTTTCGCACCCCTAACATCGCACATCACCATCATCCCATCAGAGTAGGCCGTCGGTGAACTGCTATCGTCGACCTCTTCTCCGACCACCATCGCCTACATGCCATCACCGTCGTCTCGCAGAGACTCCCGCACCATGACTGTCGTAAACTCCGGTCCACTATCACCATAATTGTCGTCGATCAACCCCACAACAGAACATCGAAGCACCTTAACAGCATCAAGTCGTCGTCCCCCATCATCATACCACATAACAGCTACAAAAGGAATCAACTGAACGAATATTTTTTCCTCTGGAACACCAATAACAACTCAAACAGCACCTCCCAAATCTTGTGCGACAACCACCTCGCCAGACCGACCTGGAGAGGAGAAGTGATTCTCGAAGACAGAGCAGCGTCGGAGAAGTATGGTGTCTTCACAGGGAGTCGATATCTTCATCGAAAGCACCCATCCAAACTGAAACCCCGTCGTCGCCTGAACCCAGGTCAGGCCACCTGGAACCCCCCCCCACCACCACCACCACCACGACGCATAGCACAACCCAAAACCGCTTGGAATCCATCACACCCGACCGACCTGGAAGGAAGTAGTGGATCTAGAGGCCAGAGAGGAGTACAAGCGGGCAGGAATTCCATAGCAAGCCACGACCAAGGAAACACCATACGCACCAAAAAACATCAACTACGAACCTTCACGAGAAAACCAAAGACCGTAGCACCATCAAAACTCCTCAATAGGAATAAAATCGACACCCTTGACCACCATGGAACGAGGAAGGAGAAAACGGGATTGAAACCCTAAAACGGACATGGGGCTGAGACCCAAAGAAGAAGAAAAAAAAGTTAAATCCGAAGAGGGACTGGGGATGAAACCCTAAACAAAAAAGGAAACGGAGGAGAAACCCTAGGAAAAAGGAAATAGAATTCTCCAGAGAGCTCATCTGAGGAAAACAGAGGCCGGGATGACTCACCAGTGCCAGTATAAGGAAACTGAGGCGAGAGAAGAGGAGCGATCTCGGGAGAGCGTACCGGGAGAGAATGGGGCCATTACCACCAAGAAAGCCTTTACACATATCATTCCATGATTTTAAGCATAATTAAACATCAAATTAAAATCCAAGGATCTTAAATTCTAGTGTCTTGGAGATTAGGTACATAATTAAACATCATGATTCCAAAATAAGAACATATTTTATTTAATCTTCATAAAGAGATCCTAACTTCCTTTGAGCCCTTACATCGACATAGGATTACCTAGGGATAACATGAATAAAGGGATGAGATAAAATCCCCATAAGGGAATAAACATAAGAATAAATCTTAGCACATGGGTTAGAAGGCATAACATAATGATATAAAAAGTAATGGAACGTGATTAAATATAAGGAATAATAACATGGGATCATATAATCATGGATTCATAGTAATGTGGAAGTAACATAAAACATGACTTTAGCACGATTCAAGGCTCATTGCATATAGAGGATAACGAGTCAAGTCCAACCACCAAGAGTGTTGCGTATGGAGCACAAGTCAAGGCTAACCACCAAGACCGTTGCACATAATGTCTCATGAGACTAAACATTACCTAATACATTGGAGCACTATCTGGGAACACTCATCATCACATGTTCATGAATATCTTTTTCACATAAAGAATCATACATAAGGCGTGATGATGGTCTGACTGCTTTTTGGCTTTCAATTTTTGAAATGGTGACTTCGGTGGCGGCATCTGGTTTTGCTGTAATTAGTTTTTCATGAATTTTGAATCAGGATGTTGTGAACGTCTTGGCACGACGTTTGGTTCTGTTTTGTTTTTTGAAATTTGAACTCTGTAATGGGTGTTTTGGGAGGGTGTGTTTTGCTTTGGATAAATGGTTCTATTGGTTCCCACTTACCCTCAAAGTGGTTTTTCAATAAAATAAAAAAAATGGATTGTTGAAAATAATGGAGGTTTGGGTAGAATCTCTTACCTTAAGTTCGAAGGTGTTCTTCACTTGATCTTAATGTCCTGGATAATAAAATTAGATTCATTAATTAATAATTACAGAACCCTTTATACATTTATTTTATTTATTATAACTTTATTGGGTTCATTTATGGCCTTTTTGATGGGTTAAGAGGTTCAATTTCATCGTTTAGGAGCGTTGGTTTCCTTGGTTTTCATGATCGATTTACTTGTATACATGTACGAAAGGTCATATAAAGTGGGAGTAATTATCCAAAATTGAGATTATATGATATTAATGATATTCCAGAGGTTAAATTGGTCATATATATCATTTGGTTTTATGGCATGAGGATGAATCGTTAGATAAATAGTTAATGATAATCGTTTGGATTTATTTTGGCGGTTTTCGATCACAATGAACTCATTTTGTTTAATATCATGTGTATAAAATGATTCCAAAATATTAAATATTATATAATACATATATTATAATCTATTTCAACCATAAAAATGGTTTAATGACCAGTCTTGAATGTGTAATTGAAAGATAAAAGCACGTTGTCCACGAAGGTGGTAAATCGGCACCTCACAAACGTTGTTTTCATTCTTAAAGTAAAAGAGATAGGAGAAGAACTTTGATGAAGAATTATTCCATCAACATGATTAACACTCTAGTATATCTAATATATTGTAGTTTTCATGCCACTTTGACAAGGGGAAGTGGGGAGAAGATAAGAAAAGAAAAGAACTTAAAAATAAATTAAAAGAAAAGGAAGAGGGTTTTACCTCTTGATTTCTTCCTCTTGAGAACCTCCTTAGGGGATTGGTTTTGGTCTTTTGCAGAGACCAAAAGCTCCTGGATGTGGAGGAGGGGCTTGGGAGGATATTTGAGTATAATTTGGACAAGGATCAAGGCATGAAAGGTTTGAGGAGAAGAGGTGGTGAGGGTGACATTTATAGTGGAGGAGAGAGATGTTTTCTCGTTATTTAATTCATTAGTTTATTATTTTGTTCGAGACAAGCAATAATGTTGATTCTTGAAACTAAATACAGTAATTAGATCATGTGAGTTTGAACCAATGGTGCTTACATCAGCAATGAGTCAAGTAATAATGTATTTAACTTATAATGTATAAATACCGTAAATTATCGTATTTCACTATTCACCAAAAATTCAAGTATTTCAGAAAAAAACCCAAAAATTGAATCTAACCATTTTCGATGTGTAGAATACAAAAATGAACTCCATTTTATGAAAATAATTTTCTAAATATGATAAATTTAATTTTTAATTAAAATCATCATTTACTTGAAAAATACAAATTTTAAAATTAAAACTGTTTTTCTAACACTTTGAAAAGTTAATTAAGATCTCATAAAATTATATTATAATCATAAGGCAACAAAATATTAATTTATGAATACATTTTATGAAAATATATTTTCTTTTAAATTATTAAATTAATCATAAAATTGTAATTAAATATTTATGACTTACAAAAATACTAACACTTAATTAGTAATTTTTTAAAATATTTATTTACTTGTATTATGATATAATTATATCATATTGTCACTTGTAAGATGGATAAATTTTATTTAAACTATCATTGGTGAGGTTACTATTCAATTGTCTGATTTACTATTCATAAGGGTCGTGTTACTATTCCAAATGTCAAGTTACTATTCATTTGGTATATGTTCCTTAACTTCTAGAAATTCATTTTATTACATTAATTCTTCGTTTATAAAGTTTATATTGGGTTATTAATGTGATTTTATGTGATTATACTATATGGCATAATTATAAGAAAAAAATTTCATTGATAAAACTTTGGGTTGTTACATTCGTCACCCCTTACGACATATTCATTCGAGATAGATTCAGAGGATTTTCGATCACCCTTGCCGCAGGTTTTTTTTGCTCCTCGCTCAAGATCTTTCTGGTTATGGTGGCTTCGTCCTCATCGGAGGATCTGATCTGGTGGCCTGCCAACCTTCGTGGATACGGTTGGTGTGCACCTTGTGGTGGAGTCTTGTTGACGTCATTCCCTGTGAAGAAGTATGGTCAATATTCAGTTCTGAAGACCACTACTCCGGACCTGGTGTGATCTTCCCTCGGTGAGTCCAAACGAAGCAGCGACATCGGCTTTCTAGGAGCATCAAGAGATCGGGACGACCGGACCTTTGTTTTCGGTGTTGTAAGTTTTATTTTAACCTCGTTTCTCTATATGTTAGCTTTTGGTTCCTAAAGCTTTCATTGTTGTCTCTGTTTTATCGATTCTTTCTGTATCTTGTAAGCCTTGTTTTATTTCTTTCGAGCATTAGTAAAACGTGTGTGTTGGGTGGTGTTCTTGTCGTACACGTTGGTCCTCATGAAACTGAAGCACGTAAATACTGGTGTTACTTGCCCTTTCATTTATTTCCTTGCAACGTGATTCATTTGGTTTTGTAATTGTTGTATCTTGCAATCATTAAATCAATTCAGACTTGTGTGGTCCGGTGTTCTGTTGTTGCCTGTTACACCCTGCCCCTTCACAGTACACGTACTCATATATCCACATACATAGTCATACATGCGCACACATATAGATGTATGCATGCATCTGCATACATACGCATGCATACATATACATACAAATATAGGTGTATGTTTTAAATTATATAATATGAATATAAATATATAAATTCAAATATGAACTATTTAAATAGATATATATTCATTTAAACATTTATATATACATTTTGTAATTAATGTATATTAGTATATTATTAAACATTTTTATTGATTAATATAAATTAGAAATTATATATATATATATAATTTATGAAAATAAGATTGATCATAATTTTTTTATAATACAATTTTTTAAATCAAATTTATATATTATATTTAAATATACATACTTATTGTTATATAAATCAAATTTAAAAAACATTCAAATATGTATATATAAATTAAATTATTCACTATGTTCTTTATCAACGTTGTGTTAAAGGGAAGATTTTATTAGCCCTAAAAAATCGTTGATAAAGTGGTATCTTTTTTAGCGCTAAATAAATCACTGACAAAACGTGTCATTTTATCAGTGTTTTTAGTTAGTGGTGATAACAGTCTATCCTTTATCAGCGTTTTTTGTTTAGCGTTGTAAAGTTTAGAGCTTGATAACCACAAACCTACCTGTAGCAAAGTTGTTCATATAATTTAAAAAAATATTTCAATTAAATATTTTACTGAAATTTTGAATCAATTTTCTTTGGGTATTATTTTTTTAGGGAAAAACATTTCGGGAATATGATTATTATTTTTGTGCTCGTATTTACATTTCCATATCAATGAAAGCCTTCTGATCTAAATGTTAATGCTTTTGGACCTTTAAGTGTGTATTTAATTAAAAGAGATAAAGGCGCCAGTATCAAAAATCGATTTTTATGTTATTGTATTGGATGGATATTTAAATATATTTTAAAAAATAAAAAAGCTCAATGTCGATCCAAGCCGGCCCATATGGCTCCCACCGCCACGAAACATTTGGGAGGAGGAAGACAAGGACTAGCGACGTTGACGGGTTCCAGGCAGAGATTAAGGACAGTATATGTGATGAGTTGCATGGGGGCGAGGGAAGTGGCATCAGGCAATGGGCCACCCCTGCACCAACCTGCTCCCCTCACAAATTTGACTCAACCCACCTCCACATCGTTCCTATTAATAGATACAATCCAAAGAATAAAATCACAGTAAACTTCCCGCGATTTGACTCCACATCCTCCCCAAATCCTTACCATTACTCAACTGGTACCCATATTCTTGAGACCAAACAAAATTTATTATAGTTTTTTTCATTAAATATATATATATAATTAAAACTTTATTTAAAATACTGTTTAAAAAAAATCAATTTAAATTTATATTCAAAATATAACAAAAGACCCTTATGGGGACACCTTTTATTGAGGAAGGAAACTTGATATCCCTTATAGATTTTCCACCGGGCCTTTTGGTCATGTGAAATCTACCTCTCAACTTTGTTTAAAAGATGACTTTTTTTTATTTAATAAAAGGGGCATTGACCCTAACCTATTCTAATAAAAAAAATAAAAATGTTAATAACATATAATGAAAAATACCATTAATTAACACATATTATTAATATAAATACTAAATAATAAAAAGTAATAATATAATTAGTAATTATTATGAAGTATGATACAATTTTTTTTTAAGTTGGGGTCAAAACCTTTTTTTTATTAAACTAAGGAAATGCCTTTTTTATACTGGGTAGAGGGAGACTCGTTATATAACCAGAAGCCTAGGGGTACAAAGGCCCAAGGAACATGGCCCGAAGACCCTAGGGCTTAGAAGCCCAAATTTTTTAGCCCGAAGACCCACCCTGTGAATAATGATGCTACAATATAGTACACGTTATAGCACCATAACCGTTATAGTCCTTCTTACAGTACCCGCCGCTGCTACCGTATCGCCAGTGCTACAGTCCTGTGCTCCATGAGTTTTTAACTCCCAACATTGGATGTAGTATTACATGATGCTTGTCACTAATACCATTAATAATTAATATGATAAATAATAAATAATAAATATAATTTCTAATTAACCATTAATAATTAATAATTTATAATACAATTATCTATATAATTAATTATTAATAACATAAATAACAATAACTAATGATTTAATTAATAATTAATTATTATTAACTAATAATATAATTAATAATTAATTATATGATTAATAATTACTAATATAATTGATTGTTGGTAATAAATAACTATAAATAAATAAATTAACAGTTGATAATTAAGAATGCTATTAATATAACATATTATTAATATAATTAATATGATAAATAATAATAAGTAATAATATAATTAATATACTTAATAATTAAAAATAAGATTATTAATTAATAATGCAATTAATAAAGTTAAGTATATTATTATTTATCCTATTAATTGTATTACTAATGTTTTGAATTATTATTTGTTGATTTTGTTATTAATTCTTAATTATTAATTATTAACCATTAACTATTAATTATATTGATAATTAAGTTTTTAATTGTTAATTACCTTATTAATCATATTATTAATTATATTATTAATTACTATTTGTCTTATTAATTATATTAACAATATTTTGAATTATTAATTGTTAGTTATATATTTAATTATTGATTATTTATTATTAACTATATTATTAATTATTAACTAATAATTATATTATTAATTAAGTTATTAATTGTTAAATATATTACTAATCTTATTATTATTTATATTTTTAATTATTAATTATATAAATTATCATTTTATAAATTCTCAATTCTTAATTGTTAATTAGTTAATTATATTATTGATTATTAATTATTAATTATTATATAGCATGTTAATTATATTAATAATATTAATAATTATTAATTATTAATTGTATTATTAATTATTATTTTTCATTATAATTATTAGTTACCTTAATTATATTATTACTTTTTACTACTTATAATATTATTTATTATTTATATTAATGATAATCTATTTTAATTAGTTGTATTTTTAATTATATGATATGATTTATATATTATTATTATTATTTTTTGCAATGCTGGAAATGTGAAATCGTATCCCACATAGAAAATCCATAAGGGTTGTCTAAGTTCTATTTCCCTATAAAAACCCTCATTTAAACAAATCCCAAGAGAACCCCACATCCAAAATATGATTTCAAAAAAGTAATATTATATTACAACAGTTCGGGGGAGGGGGATGCAAAGAAAAAAAGAAAATCTACGATACCTATAAGTACTCAGGGTGACTCAAACTCGAGACCACCCGCAAGACTCCTCAAAACCATAACCACAAGACTACACCCTTGAGGCCAAACAAATAATATTATAAGTTATTGTAAATTTTTTGAACCATGCATAGATGTCCAAAATGCCATGTGGAAATCAGGACTTAGTTTATATTTTTTCACTCATTTTAAATATGTAAATATTTATTTGACTGATTAACTTTTTTTTGAATTTATCTTAATGTATGTGTCATTAGGTTTGATTTTATAATTTTAAAATCAAAATTTCTGGCAGAATAAAAATAGGTTTTCCCACAGGATTGCCTTTAGCACATGTAAGAAAGATGACCAATTTATTAATTTTGATCAATATGAAACATATTATAATGGATAGAGTCCAAACGAAGTGCTCAATTAAAAATTTGATCATTAACGAAGGTTTGTGACGGGTTTTAATTATGACTTTGTATGATTTTTAGAGTCCTTTTTTGAATTTGGGACTGTGCGTAAAAACAACATTTTTCATTAAAACTTGGTGACTCAAAATTGGAATAAAGAATTCTTTTATAACTCAATAGTTTTAGGGTTATTACTTTTGACTTAGTCATTCTATAATTGAACTCTTATAAAGATACTTTGTGAGTTGTTGTCACCAAGGTTGCAAACTAGTTGGTCGAGGCCTTGACTTGCATCTAGGTTGTCTTATGTTTTGAGTCTTCCTGTGCGCATGGGTGCGTTGTGGGTATAAATACATGCATACATACATGCATGCATGATTTTTATCAGCTGATCATTTATTAAGCACTCATAAAGTACACCTTTATTAGTGAAAAAATAATGCACTAATTAAAGAATATATATCTTATATGCATGCATGCATGCATGTATCTGTGTTTGTACACCAACACACACATATTTATAAGGATGCCTAGATTCACTGTGAGTGACGATCCTTCATAAGTTGCATAACAATATCTATATGGTTATATATATAAGTTATATATATATATATATTAGTGATTCGATTTACAATATTTCGATACAATGTATATCAAATATATATGAAATTATTTTGATTTAAAATTTAAAATGAAAAATTATTTAAATAATGTTGGGAAAAAAATCTCTCAAGGTAACATTATAGTGTTTTTTGGTTGATTGAGTTTGTTGACAAAGAAAGTTTCCAAGGATAGTTGTGGTGGTCCATAGATATTGTTGACTAGGAATGTTGACAAAGATCCAAGACAAAGGAATGAATGCCCTAGAAGTGATATAGAAAGTTGCATACACAAGATGATGCATTTTCCCAGGGTTTGCCAAATTTTTGGGGTCCAAAATTTGGAGAATGACTATCATTGTGAAAGTTAGATTTCCGTGAAGGCCATGTACAAATATGGAGAATTCATGAGTTTTGTGAAGTATGGGTTTCACAAAGGGTGTTTTGTGAAGGTGTGGATCATCTCGAACGAGCATCATGAAAGCATGGAGGTTTGACGGTAATCTCCACGACTATGGGAAGCTTCGCACATAAGAAAATTCCCTGGTGCTTCGCAAAGACATGGATCATCATGAATGAGATGCGAGAGCTTCACAAAATGGTGATAATGTGGATGAATGCTTCTAGAATCGGAGGCAATGCTTATAAATAGGCCTCTACCCCCTTCAGAAAAGGAGCTGAATCCTTAACAAAAATCCGTAGGTTCTGAATTCGTGAAGGTGATTCACGAAGGGTGTTCTTGCAAAAAATTTCCTGAAGAAAGGGAGTTCGTGAAAGCTATGAAAGCCGATTGAAAAATCTAAGCATCATGAAAGTTGTGTGCTTTGTGAAGGATAATTGAGCTTCGTGAAAGTTGTATGCTTCATGAAGGCTACGCGATCTTCACGAAAGATGGTTGATTCACGAAGGTTGTTTGAGCTTCACGAAAGAGGTGAGCTTTATGAAGGTAGTGAGCATCGTGAAAGTATTGAAATGGAATTGCCCAGTAAATATGTGGTAAAGTGGTATTCATCAATTGGATGATACTGAGACTTCAACAGAGCATCTATCTACAACTGATGATGTATTCATTATTGATAATAAAGGGACCCACATGTCCATAAACTGTGTTTGGATCCCTTTTAAAGCAGTGAGAAAAGGAAGAGGAAAAAGATGATCCTTTCCACTGGTAGTGAGCCATAGAAAGAGACTCAAGGAGTGACCCTTGGGAAGCAGTGAACTATCCCTAAACTTTATAAAGGCAATGAGCTTAGATATCGAAGCGATCTAGCCTAAACCTTATATTTTGGCAGTGAGACTTAGCAGATTTGATACATCAGCACATCACTGTTGTATGCTCCTTAGACGTAGCCCAGTGAGGGTGAACCTAGTAAAATCACTATGTCTCATACATGATTTCATTTTTGTTCATACTTTGCTATGGGAGGAGAGAAGAGTGTTTTGTTTAATGACGTAACAAGATCCGAAGGGGTAATTGTTTTAATCTGTCATACCATGATTCACCCCCTCTTAGGGTATTTAACCTAATTGGGTTAACAATTGGTATCAAAGCTAAATATTGTAAGTTAATGGTTCGCTGAGTAGAAGAAATGGAAGTTTTTAATCACAAAGGGATTCCAATCTTCGATGGAAACCATTTTTAATTATAGATGAATCAAATAAAGCACTACTTTCGATCATTAGGAATGGATGTCTTTACAGTATCTATGCATGGAATATCAGCCAATATCAACAGTGGTTCTTTATCAGAACTTGATCGAAGGGAATTAGATGTTGACACTAAAGGAATCAACGCTTTAGGGGGAGCCCTAACAAATACAATATATATGAAGGTAATGTCATGTAAGTCATAACATGCTATGTGGGATTTTTTTTGAATATTTATGAGGGTGACTCAAAATTTAGAGAAGAAAAGCTGTAGGTTCTATTGAACAAGTATGAGGATCTCAAAATGCACCCTAATGAGTCATTGACCGGTAAATGTTGTTGTGGAAGAAATGCCTAGTCTTGGAGAAATTATTTAATATGTAAATATTGTTAAGCGCATCTTGAGAATACTTACCCCACAATTCAATCTGAAAGTTTCTTTATTGGAATTTAAAGATCCAAATGAGCTGACATTGGATAGCTTGCACAATACTCTTGTTGCATACGAGATGAGAAATGAAGATAATGAGTCTGTGGAAAATGTTAATTCCAAAGAAGTAGAATTTAAGGCCATGAAGAAGATCATCATTGAAGATGTTCAGTAAGAAGAAGATATAGATGAGGTGATGTTATTCCTTTCCTAAAAGCTTCAAAGAGGAAAAGGAAAGTTCAAAGGAACACTCCTTGCATGCTATTGATGTAAATTTTTTGGAAATCTTGCAACAAGGTTCCCCAAGAAGTTTCAATAAGATGAATAGGATGAATTTGAAATTACCGTGAAGAAGTCTTCAGCCTATGGGAAAGGAAAGAATAATTTTAAGAAAGATCTCTTCAAAAAGAAGATTCTTCTTTTAAAAGAAATAACAGTTCAGAAGAATCTAAGGCAAAATAGTTTTGGGACTGTAAGGATCACGAAGAAAATGCTACAGTGGTAGTTGTCAGAAATTCCCAAACAAGGGAAGAAAGAAACAATGATGCTGGAGAAGTTGAAGGAAAAGTTGACCTTCAGGTTGAATTAGAAGCCGCTCTTGAGGAAATAGATGTTTGGAGAGACAAAACAAATAAATCCAACAAAGTAGTTCATGTTTCCTATCTTTATATATAGTGGGAGGAAGAAGAGAAGTCTGAGATGAATGAATAAATTGAAAAACCAAAGTCTATAATGTTAGAGATCTCAGAAAATGATGTTGAGTATAAGATTAAAATCGAAGAATAGAAAAGAGAAAGCGATAATTTGACTAACACTGAAAAAGATAAAATCAAATGTATCAAAGAACTTTAAGAGGAAGCCGTCAGCTTGAAATGAAGTGTTAAGGATCAGGAAAAACTCTTAACTATCTGTACGTCATCAGGAAAACATATTATTTGAGAAACAAAAAAGTTGCAGGTGGATCATAGAGGTCTAACAAAACCAAAGAAACAGTCAAATCCAAATGATAAGGTTGGTATGAGGTTTGATCGAAAATAGAAAGTAGTAATTGTTGAAGTGAGACCACAAACACCTACTTTGATATTGAAGATTGATTTGGGTATGAATTAGAACCATAAGATTCAAAGAACCCAAGGGAGAACCAGTAATGCAATATTTCCAAACAAGAATGCACCCCACATGAGATTTTAAAGTTTTGGAAAGATGAGACACTCACAAAATATCTATTCCATAGCCAATAGGTACCAAAGGGAACAAGAGCAATGAAAGAATCCATACAGAATTCAATATTCCAGAACACCATTTGATGGTCACTATTTTAGGTGTGTAGGATTCTGGAACATGGAAGGATACTACTCATCAACAATGAAAAAAAATCTGCCAAAGGAGAATGAATGTGGTTATAAGCAGTAATTCAATGTATCATTAAATGAGATAAAATGAAAAATCAGTTTGCAGCATTGTTAGATGAATATGGTCTATCATACTTCAAGGAAGATCAAGATTATAAATCTGTACCAAGTATGAAGTAAAAAACACGGATAAAAAAGAAGACAGTTGAATAGTTAGTGGTTTCTTTCAAAGAATCATATAACACTGAAACACAAATCATTGATAGTGGATGCACCTCCCATATTATAGGAAATAAGGAACTAGTGATAGGAATCAGATACGATAAGGAAGGTATTGTGAGATTTAGTAATGATAAAGGCTTGAAAATTATTGAATCAGGAAAAAGAAAAGATTGGGGTAAAAGATATGAGACATGTAGATGTCATGGTTGTTGAAGGTATCAAAAACAACTTAATAATTGTTAATCAATTATACGATTCATGACATTCCATAAACTTTTCTAAGAAATTATGTGTCATCAAGGCAAAAGATAGTGAATTGTTTTTGTAGGGAAAACATACAAAATGTAATATATACCTTGTGAGTGGAGAAGAATATATATTCTTTTTGTCCAAGGAAGAAGAAAACAAGTTATGGAATAAACATCTTGGTCACTTGATCCAAAAATCCTTGGAAGATCTAGTGAAATATAATGTTTCTCGAGACCTCCCTAGGTCATCACGTGATTATACTCATACGTGCAATACTTTTCAACAAGAGAAGATCATTTGAAATACATATAAGTAGAAAGAGAAAAGGTCAACAAAAGTTTTTGAGTTGGTGCATATTGATGTGTGCAAACCTATTTCACCAAGATATATTGATGGGAGGAAATATTATGCTCTCTTCATTGATGATTTTAGTAGAATGGAATGAGTTTCAGCCTTCACCCACAAATATGAGGTGTTCAGTAGCATAACAACTTATCGAAGAGAAGTTGAAAAGATGTTGGGTCATAGAATCTAGAAGATCTGAATAGATAATGAAACATAGTTCACACATAGCCAAGTGGAGGATTATCTTGAGAAACAAGGGATAAGACACCAAGTTTCAGTAGTAAGAAATCCACAAAAAATGGAGTATTTGAGAGAAGAAATTGAATTACCAAAAACATGGATAAAACAATGCTCATTTAGAAATACCTTCAAGAGAAGTTTAGGAAAGAATTCGTGATGAAATCAGTCTACAAATCAAATAGAAAATTATTATGTCTGAAATAAGAGAAAACTTCATATGATCCATGGAATGGAAAGAATCCAATGTTGAAGTACTTTCGAGTCTTCATAAGTATGTGTTTCATTCTCAATTAAGAAAAACATAGGAAGTTTGAATCCTGTGGAGATGAAGGGATATTTCTTGGATACTCAAATAAAATCAAAGAATATAGATGCTTATATAAGCGGCTCAGAAAGGTAGTTGAAAGTAATGATGTAACAATAGCAGAGAATGAGCAGAATCTCCAGTGTAACGCCCCAACCCTAGAAGCTCGGATCTGGTGCATTATTTTATTACATTGGCATGATCACAAGAAATAAAATTCCAAAGGACCGATCAATTTAGTAGCCTTGGAAATACTAGATACAAACATGAGTTTTACATTACATCTTAAGATGAAAAAAACATAGAAACTCCTTTGAAAACATTCCTATTCCCTTTTCTCATCCCTATAAGTCTTTCATAATGTACATCTTCGCATCCTGGAAAAAATAAAACATAAGAAAAGTGTGAGATCATATGGTCAGTAAGAGCAAACAATACAACGGAAGCTATCATAAATAAGGGGAAAAACTTTTAAGACAAGGTATAAAACTGAAACATAAACCTTTTAAACATAATCTTGAGCATAATATGGCAATAATAAATCAAATAATTCCATTTAAACATTCACATGGATATTCTACTAACCGAATAATCACATGTAATATAAATAACTAATCTCATAATGAGGGAATGCATAATGCAGGACATCATAACAATATTGTCAAGACATCGTGCCAATACCATAAATTAACGGGTAAAAACCCAAACTAGTTTGTCTCATGAGACCTACCGATACATCTTGAGGATATAGCAGGCCCCGCCCTTCACTTACTAAGTCCAATGAATTCCTCATATGAAAAGGGGAAATCATAACAAATATAAACATTCATATTAAAACTAGCATACGAAATCTTAATACATTATCCATAAACCATGAATGATATAAAAAAAAGAACATCCACAGTTAAAATATTCATAAACCCTTCAATACAAAATGAAAGGTTGTATCATAAGAAATCAACCTCAATTAAACATAAAATCCAATAAAGGATTTTGAAATAGATGAAAATGATTTTAACAAAATCATTAGAAATTTATTTAGAGAAATACCCCTTTTTATTGAAAATAGTTATTAAAATTCCATACAATTTAAAAAGAAAATATTTTCTTTGAAAATAATCTTGTAATATTGTAAAAGAATCTTCCAAAATTAAGGCATCACAACGGTGGAAAAATCTGTTCACGCCATACAAGTTAAAAAAAATTCTTCTCGTACTTTGTCGAAAAAGTCAAACAAAGTACCTCGTAAAGAAAAAAAATCAATTTTAAAAAATAGAACATGGGTAAAAATGTCTTTAAACAATTGTAAAAGAATAGTAAGAATGTTTTGAAATACACTCTTAAGAAAAAATTTCATGGATGATAAACATGTCCCAGTAAATTCTTACATAAAAGCAATCCCGAATAATAAAAAGATTGAGAAATTAATCCTTACCTCATACCCTCCTTTAGTAGAGGGTGCGTTAAAATCCTGTATAATGGTTAAATAATGTTATTAAGTTATATCAGAACTATATCCATTATTTATGATATCATATATGATTCTCTTATATTATTTTCTTAATTATATTTCATTATTATCATTATTTCAGGCGTGAACTGCTTTATTTTCTTATGTTTATTTTTTCATGTAAGTCTTGTTTCACTATGGAAAAAATAGTCTTTTGCGATGAGATTAATCCCCATCGCAAATAGTCCATCCCAGAGGTTATTTGCAATGGGATTAGGGGTCCCGTCGCAGAAGGTAATGCACGCTTTGGCGCGAGAATGTTATTTGCGACGGGGGGGGGGGGGGGTCCCCGTCGAAATAGTGTATCGGTCGGAGGGTATTTGCAACGGGTCCCGCCGCAAATACCGGCGGCGGTAAATGAGTTTTTGCGACGGGATGTTGACCCGTCGCAAAAGGTGTGTCGGCATGTCACTTTTTGCGATGAGACCCGTCGCAAATACCCTTTCAACCACCGACAACAATTAATGCGGGTAAAAGTATTTCCCTTCATGGCTTCGCGCATGTACTTCTGCTGATCTTTGTCATTAATGTTATATGCTTTTATCAAAAAAAATAGTAATAATTAGTAATAATTAGTAATAAATAGAAATAATTAGGAATAAATAGTAATAAATAAGAATAAATAGGAATAAATAGGAATAAATAGTAATAAATAGTAATAAATAGTAATAAATAGAAATAAATAGTAATAAATAGGAAAAAGTTGGAATAAATAGGAATAAATAGGAATAAATAGTAATAATTAGTAATAATTTGAAAAAATTAGTAATAATTAGTAAAAATTAGTTAAAATTAGTAATAATTAGTAATATTTAGTAATAATTAGTAATAATTAGTAATAATTAGGAATAATTAGGAATAAATAGCAATAAATAGCAATAAGTAGCAATAAATAGTAATAAATAGTAATAAATAGTAATAAATAGTAATAAATAGTAATAAATAGTAATAATTAGTAATAATTAGTAATAATTAGTAATAATTAGTAATAATTAATAATAATTAATAAGAATTAGAAATAATTAGTAAGAACTAGTAATAATTCATAAAATTAGTAACAATTAGTAACAATTAGTAACAATTATGAACAATTAGTAAAAATTAGGAATAAATAGAAATAATTATGAATAAATAGAAATAAATATGAATAATTAGTAATAAATAGGAATAATTAGTAATAAATAGGAATAATTAGTAATAAATAAGAATAAATAGTAATAAATAAGAATAAATAGTAATAAATAGTAATAAATAGTAATATTTAGTAATAATTAGTAATAATTAGTAATAATTAGTAATAATTAGCAATAATTAGCAATAATTAGTAATAATTAGTAATAATTCGTAATAATTAGTAATAAATAGTAATAAATAGTAATAAATAGTAATAATTAGTAATAATTAGTAATAAGTAGGAATAAATAGGAATAATTAGTAATAAATAGGAATAATTAGTAATAATTAGGAATAAATTGTAATAAATAGTAATAAATAATAATAAATAGCAATAATTAGTAATAATTAGTAATAATTAATAATAATTAGTAATAATTAGTAATAATTAGTAATAAATAGTAATAAATAGTAATAAATAGTAATAAATAGTAATAAATAGTAATAATTAGTAATAATTAGGAATAAATAGTAATAAATAAGAATACATAGTAATAAATAGGAATAAATAGGAATAATTAGGAATAAATAGGAATAAATAGTAATAAATAGGAATTAATAGGAATAAATAGTAATAAATAGTAATGAATAGTAGTAAATAGTAATAAATAGTAATAATTGGTAATAGATAGTAATAAATAGTATTAATTAGTAATAATTAGTAATAATTAGTAAGAATTAGTAAGAATTAGTAACAATTAGTAACAATTAGTAACAATTAATAAAAATTAGTAAAAATTAGTAAAAATTAGTAACAATTAGTAACAATTAGTAACAATTAGTAACAATTAGTAAAAATTAGTAACAATTAGAAAGAAAATCAATTGTAATAAATTGTAATAACTTGGCATAATTTCTAGTGGATTGATGACACTTCTTTTGCTCGATGACTCTTCTCCTTTCAACTTTCACCGACTCAAAACATTATGAAAAGTATGCTTCTACGTATGCATATCCATTCTTGTATGCACAAGTTTGAATATAAATTCATAGGACCACATTTTTTATAATGTGTTCAGGCGGTGATATTTGCAAGAAGATGATTCATCGATGAAAAGGGGGCTCTTTTGTCTGACGGCTCATTTACTTGCAACTTTCTCACACAGAAATCACAATGAAGAATCTTCTCAGAGGTACACATATTCATTCTCGTATGCATGAGAATGAATATGCGTACCTTCAAGCAGATTCTTCATTCTGATTTCTGTGTGAGAAAGTTCCAAGTAAATGAGCCGTCAGACAAAAGAGTAGCCGTCAGTCCACTGGAAATTATGTCGCCCGTAAGTAATGGTAATTATTAAGTAGTTGTAATTATTTATCTTTTTTTTTCAGATAGTGTTTTTATAATTTCAAATTATTCAAAAATAGTAATGATTTTATATTTTGTATAAAAATATGGAACAAGGAAGTTTCCAACAATCATTATTAGATGATCGCGTTTGGATAAATCAGCGTAGAAATCCAAATGGTTCTGGTTTAAATCCTGTATATATTGAGGGGGATGAAGCTTTATTATCATTTGTATCATCAAAACCATAATATGTTTCAGAAGGCACAATAAAGTGTCCTTGTAAAAAATGTGCTCTGAGAATGTTTGACACATTTGACAAGGTTGGGGGACATCTCTTGTGGTTTGGTTTTCAACCAGATTATGTTTTTTGGTATCAACACAGTGAACACAGTTCCAAAGAAGATACTAATAACTTGATTCCAGATCCATCACGGTTTAAAAATTTAGTACAAGATGTTGCAGGTCCATCTGTTCAACAAACTGAAACTCAAGATGATATTGATTTAACTCCTGAGTTGGCACCATCCGAATTTTATGAGTTGTTGAGGTCTGTTGAGGATGCATTATATTCTGGTTGCAAGATAAGAAAATTAGAAGTGGTTCCCAAATTTATGGCTATTAAATTAGATAATGCAATGTAAAACAACTGATTTGATCAGATATTTTCTTTGGTTAAAACACTGTTACTTGAAGAAAATGTGCTGCCTGTAAATTACTATGAGAGCAAGAGGCTAGTTCATAATCTGGGCCTTAGTTATCGGAAGATTCATGCATGTCCAAATGATTGCATCTTATATTCTGGTGAAGATAATTCATTGGATAGTTGTCCCACATGTGGACAATCGAGGTATAAAGAAGCTCAACCAGGGAAGTATGGATTGATTCTAGTAAAATAGTTGAGATATTTCCCTCTTACACCTAGGGTGCAGCGTTTATTTATGTCTTAGAACACAACGTCAATGATGTCATGACACATAACCAAGATTTCAACTGATAAAAGCTTGACTCATCCATCTGATGGTGATTCATGGAAACATTTTGACCATCTGCATCTGTATTTTTCTTTAGAAGCCCGAAACGTGCGATTGAGTTTTTCTACTGATGATTTCTGTCTGTTTGGTTCTTATGGTAGTCAGTATTCATGTTGGCCTGTCTTTATAACTCCATACAATTTACCTCCATGGATGTTGATGAAGGAGCCCTATATATTTTGGACCTTATTAATCCCAGGATATCCGAAAAAGAATATTGATGTTTATTTAAAACCATTGATTAATGAGTTAAATGCATTGTGGAGTGATGGTGTAAGTACATATGATGTTGCTGCGAAACAAAATTTCATATTAAAATCTGCATTGATGTGGACGATTAATGACTTTCCGACATATAAAATGTTATTTGGCTGGAGTACACATGGTCCAAAATCATGTCCTTACTGTATGAAAGACAACAAATCCTTTATGCTCGTCAATGGAAAAAATCTTTCTATTTTGAGTGTCATTGTAGATTTCTTCCAACCGATCATCTTTTTCAGAGGAACAAATCTCATTTCAGAAAAGGTACAATTGAAAGGGATGAACATCCAAAAATGATCTCAGGTATAGAGTTAAAATCAGTTGTATTTTCATTAGCTCCCATCACATTTAGGCCAACATTAAACCAATATAAAATTCATGACTTTGGGAAAGAACATAATTGGATAAAATGAATCATTTTTTGGGATCTTCCATATTGGTCTGATTTGTTGGTCCACCACATGTTGGATGTCATGCATATCGATAAAAACTATTTTGATAATTTATTTCATACAGTTTTGGATACACCAGGTAAGACCAAAGATACTGTAAAGGCTCGATTAGATCTTTCCCAAATTTGTAGACGACCAGAACTTGAACTATTTGAAAATGTCAGATCACAGAGGTTAATGAAGCCAAAAGCAACTTATACACTATCCAAAGAGAGATACTTACTATTTTGTCAGTGGATTGTAGATTTGAGACTTCCAGATGGCTATGCTTCCAATTTGGGCAGATGTGTTAAGAATGGTTATATTATCGGATTAAAAATTCATGATTGTTATGTTATAATAGAAAGACTTATGATGATTGGATTCATAGGTTTTCAGAATTATATGATTTGGGATTCGATAACAGACATATCATATTTTTTTCGAGACATTTATGCAGTGAAAACAGACTAAGATGCACTAAGAAAACTGGAAGAAGATATTACTGTAATTATATGTAAACTGGAAAAAATCTTTCTGCCAGCTTTCTTTGACTCAATGGAACATATGATATTACATTTTCCACATAAAGCTAAATGTGGAGGTCTAATACATTTTCGATGGATGTACCCATTCATGAGATGCATGCAGAAATTGAAGAAAAAAGTACGTAACAAAGCATCAGTTGAAGGCTCAATTGCTGAAGCTTATTTGCAAGAGGAAATTGCTTTTTTCTGCTCTCATTATTTTGAATCTCAATATCTCTCAAAACACAATCACATGGGACAAAACAAAGGGAATTTTAATGACGAAATGGGCAATCAATTATCATTTTTTAATCAGCCAAATCTTGGTTTCGGTAGAGTTCATGAACGATGGATTTCAGATGATGAACATCATAGAGCTCATACATATATTCTGCTCAACTGTGAAGAAATGACATCATTTGTACTATGAGTGCTTCTATTACTTATTCTATAATTTATGTTACAGTATGTAAAATTATTTTGTTTGTAGGTTATATGATAATCATATCAAGAAACAACTTCCACAAATTACAATAGCTTCTCTTGAAGAACAGAGACAAATTTTTTTTTCTTAATGGTTTCAAAAATTGGTAACATAAATTATTGATGGTTTAATATCAATTACGTTTATTATTTATCATATTAATGTTTTACAAATTTTCAGGTGTCTCAACATGGTGATAAAATTGATAAACGACTGTGTATATTGAGTAACCCACCATCCAAAATGGTTAAATCTTATAATGCATATGTGGTGAATGGTTTTTGATTTCATACACATGCATATGGGGAATAAAAAAACAATTAAAAGTGGAGTTTTCTTGAGAGGATCACATCATAGAGAAACTGAAGTTGACTTTTATGGCATTCTGGATGAAATTATTGAGCCATGTTATCTTGGACAGAATTACATAATGATGTTTAAATGTCGGTGGTTGGATACTGAGAGAGGCTTTCATGTTCATCCGACTCATGGAATCGTCGATATTAAATATAAAAGTATTTTTGAAGTAAACGAACCATTTTTACTAGCTCAAAAAGCATATCAAATTTATTATGCAAAGTACTATGCTACTTCAAGAGACTTGAGTGATTGGTGGAGCATAATAAAAATGAAATCTTGGGAAAATTAGTTTACTCAAACTGAATGTGGTTCCACTGAAGTGGAAAGAATTGAAATTTTTCAAGGGACTGCACAAAGTCCATCTTTTTCACAAAGAGACGCGAATATCAATGATGACACTCCATAATTAAGGATCGATGATGATAAAGATGTTAATAATGTTACAAATGAATTTGAAATGATGAGAGATGATGAAACTGAAACTCATATGGATATTGATGATGTTGAGGAGGAAGATGAAGACATTGACATTGACCGCTACGGAGATGAGGATGAAGATGGACATTGACACCGTTAAATACTGGTAATAATCATAACTAATATATATCTATATATAATAGTTATTTTCAACTATCTGCTAACAAAAATAATTTTGTGTTTCAGATGGATCCTGATCTATTTTGCAAGTTATAGGGGGTTGATCTACCTTTGGATGAGGGGGATTGTGGACCATCTGACCCTCAACCTACTGAATGTTTAGGGGGTATGCAAAGGGGGCATGGTCTTGCACGACTGATGATTCCTGACCCTATCCCTAAGTGACGTCCATGTATGGGCTTCGATCCACACACACGGGGGTATGGTAACCTATATATTTTAGTTAGATTTAATTAATTTATTTATATATATACTAATTGTTTGATTATTTATTTCTTTTTCATAGTTTTGCGCATTTAGCTATTGGATAGGGGAGCGCTATCTTGTGTAATTATTTTTCTCATCCATGGATCACATGGGAACAGATTCCCATTAATGTGCGATGTGACATGTTCGGTCATTGGATGGTATGTAAATAAAGAATATTTATTTTGAAATTTATTTTATTAATAACTTGATATTATAAATTATTTGTAGGGTTTATGGTATCCCATTGATGATAGCATGCATGATGCTATCCACACGGCATGACATGTGTCTATGCATGACCGTTTCCATCCATTTTTGCACAATTTGAGAAGAACAACCATTAAGAAAGTAGGAGTGACAGAATTTGATGAGTCGTGTAGAGCCCACCGACCAGAGTACATTTCATCTCACGTTTGGGATGGATTATGTTTACACTGGTTGGGTGGTGGATTTTAGAGGAGATCTTCAGTGGGACGGAAGAACTGGGAGAGACAAGAGGTGACACATCGAGCTGGTAGTCGTACATTCAGTACGCATAGTGAGCATCTGGTAAGTATATTTTTTAAATATTTTATATAACTTTAAATATAAACAGTTTATTTTATATTTCTATAGGCAGTCGAGCATCCCGATATTACGGAGTTCGACGTTTATCGGAGGATGTACAGTGATCCAGCCACTGGAGAGATTAGAGGTTATCGCCATCGTCAGATTGTGGTTAGTATTATTTTTTTCAGTTTGACAATTAACTGCATATAATATTTTCACCATTTTAATTTAAAATTGGAATTGAAGGATTCATATGAGGCTGTGACCTCTCAGACACAGGCTGAGAGTCAGGATAAGACGACTGAGCAGACTAGTGCCCACCATTTTGATGAGGCGGTATGGATGCAGGCAACACAGTATGGCTTTGAGAAGGGATGAGTAGTTGGTATCGACTCTCATTTGACTCATGGTACTTATTATGGTAATGCTGCGATGTCAGAGTCCAGCTTGAGAGGAGCTCGTGGAGAGGCATCATCTTCTGCCTCACAGTATCAGGAGCAGTTGCGAACTCAGTCTGAGCTTATAGAGAGTTTGCAGAAGCAGCATGAAGAGATGTGTCAGTTGTAGCAGCAGCAACACGAGGAGGAGATGCGTCGATGGCAGCAACAATATCGCCATCAGCATCACGAGCAGATGGAGTACATGCGCCGTCTGACTCGTAGTTTAGGGATGGAGTTTCATCCACCATCTCCTACAGCTCCTCCACCTCCTCCAGAAGACGACCCCCCAGTGATTTGTTTTTTATGTTAACAACATTTGAATTGAAGATTTATTGTAATATGAACTATTTACAGTTTCTGTCTTTTATATTAGTACAAATATTGCATAATTTAATTTTTTTAATATTTTATTATTTATTATTAGTATTATATTTTTTAATATTTGTTTATTTTACTAATAATAATAACATTTTATGATTTTTTTATTTTTTTTAAATATTGAGAATTGCAATAATTTTTTATTTTTTTATTATTTTAATAAAATTAATATTATTTTTTTATTAATCATAATTTTATTAAATATTTTTTTACTATTATATTTTTTAATGTCTGTTTATTTTAATAATAATAATGTTTTTATTTTTTTATTATTTTAATAATATTAATATAATTTTTTCACTAATCATAATTTTATTAAATAATTTTTTATTATGTTTAGTATTTGCGACGAGACCTTTTGTGACGGGCTCCCATCGCAAATAATTTAAGTATAATTTTTTATTAATAGTATTTGCGATGGTGCTACGGCCCCAAATAGTATTTGCGACGGGCCATCGTAAATTTATATATATATATATAATGTATATAACCGGAAACTTATTTGCGACGGGGCAGTTCCTTGTTGTAAATACTGTTTGCGACGGGCTGTCATAAAAGGTTTATTTATATATAATGTATATAATTGAATGATTATTTGCGACGGGCCTGTCATAAAAAATAATATTTGCAATGCCGTTTTCTGCAACGAGCTATTTGCGACGGGGCCCCGTCGCTAAAGCCTATTTGCGACGGGAACCTGTCGCAAATAAACCATCGTAAATACCTCTAATTCCAGTAGTGTTTCTTATGCATAGGATATATCTTCTTTATATCCAAAATGATATTAAGTTCAGAAATATTATATTCATTCATTATATACATTTTAATAATCATTCTTAAATGATTGTATTGGAGGATGATTTTCATCGCGTCATGGAGACGGTAAGCCGTACATACGCACAAGTGATGATATCATTTCGTAATGGTAAAGGGTAAAGAATCATATGGAATATGAATTATAAATAAAAATATCATGTCATATTTATTATTTACATTATTTATATTCATCGTTATACCCATCGAAATAAATTATCAATGAAAAACAGTTTACGCCATGGTATGGAGATGGTAAGCCGTACGTACACATGCATGGTGATATTATTTTTCATAGGATGGGTAAAAGGAGAAATATAGTCATCCCATAATCATAACAACATATAATCATATAGTAGATGATGGATTTATTACTTTAGTATGGAAAAAACTTCGGAAAATGAAGTAGAATAAAAAAATAACTTTGAAAGAGTTGGTAAAACAATTACCTCTTCTTTGAGTACATCCTTTTGATTTGCACAAAATGAATTCTTAGGTGGGATTTATTCCTAAAGTAGGGACTCTAGGATAAAGTGAGGTAATTTGGGAGGAGAAATGTGTAGGGTTTTTCTGATCCAAATGGATTTAGAGGCATGATTAAAAGAGAAGGAGATGTTCCCTTTTATAAGAGGGGGGGGGACTTTGGGAAACTCTAAAACTATTAATTTATTATAAATTGATTTTCGATTTCAAATCATTAAAAAATGAGTTATTTTGAATATAAGATGAGGATGAGTTGAAATCCTTTCAACCAATGAATTTTATACATTTTTAGGTCACAATATTAACCTTATCTTTTGGCTTTAACCCTTAGTTAAATAGTTTAATTCTTACTGTGACTACTTGTGTTTTTATACTATAGGGTTAATATAGTTACTATAAAATGTCAAAAAAACACCAATTGGTTCATTAATGACATATTTAACATTATCATATTTATTTGGATGAAATATATATTTTTATTAATTCTATATCATTTAATAAAATATCATTTATTTTAAAATCTCTTTTATGTCAATTTTGACACTATTTAGTACTTGACTTTTTACAAAATCATAAAAACCTGATTCCTTTGAATAAACTACATTATATCATCCCTAACATGTCAAAGTCATCCAAAAAATTCGTGGATTCTATCAAATATTTCAAATTATATTTATTTTAATATTATTAATATCATTTTATTGATTATTTATTTAATAAATCAATTACTGCATCATTATTGCGTCACTATTTAATTTAATTATTTATTTTCTAAAATTATGAATAAATTGACATGATGTAGATAAACATTTTATATTTGTAAATACTATTTATATTCAACCATATTACTTATAGAAACTCATATTAGAAATGATATAATTATTAATATTTGAGTATGATATTTTTAACTCTTCTTTAAATAAAATATAATAAATGTCATAATCTAGCACTAATGGATTAAAAAGAATCCTATTTTCAGACTAAGGCTGATTTTTGTCAAAACACACTTGTTCAATGAAATTTGAACAAGTTTTAGGATAATTTTATAATAATATAATATTATTTTTTTACCTTTAATTATCCGATTTACCCTTAACCGTGGTAAATAAATAAAAATTTACTAAAGTTACTATTCACAAAAAATTAAGTTGATCCTATTAGATCAAAAATTTCATACTAATTACAATAATGTATGTCTGTTTTTCCAAATTCAATTTACAAAAGTGGCAAAATTCAATTTAACGCTAATGTGGTGAGAAGGCGGGTAAAAGAGACGTTTAAAAGTTCAGTAAGTTTTTTATGCCTAATTTTATTATAAAAAGATTACAATGACCTATATTGGATTAATATATGTATTATTTAACTATTTTGACATTAAAATAAATTTAAAGTAAAATTATTATTTAAATGAAAAATCGGTTTTTTAACAACAATGCAATATTTTTCACTATTCATCAAAAATTGATTTTTTTTGAAAAATACCAAAATTCCCCCCTAAGATAATTTTAATATTACAAATTCAAAAATGAAGTATATTTTAAAAAATAAAATTTATAAATTTCATAATTTGGTTAATACTATTCATAACTTCTTTTTAAATGACTAGTTTGATAGATCATGGTGCGCTCGAACTTGGTGTTGTGTACAACACAAGATATTGAATTTTTTAGAAAGAAGCATACCATGAAATATTGGGGTGTTACATTCAGAAAATACATAACTATTCTCAGAAGGATATTGATGAAGAGATAAGAAGATCATATAATTTTCTAGTTCTAGAGGCTGATTCAGATAATAAAAAGGATGAGCACAAACTAGTATATACACGAAGATCGAAGAGAAGAGATGAAATTGATAGAAAAAACATAATCGGTGATCAGATAGTGCCAGTGAATACAAGGAGGATGAAGACTCTAGATGAAGAATAATTCTTATCATAGGTAGAGCCTAAATTTTTTTGAGGAAGAAACTAGAGATGACAACTGGGTCCAAGATATGAATGAAGAGCTTGACCAAATTGAGAAAAATCAGACATGGGAGATTGTTTTGAGGCCAACAGATAAGAAATATATCATGACTAAATGGGTCTTTCAAAATAATATGAATGAATATGAAATTTTTATTTGAAACAAATCATGACTAGTGTTCAAAGGGTACTCATAGATAGAGGGAATTGATGTTGATGAAACATTTTTACTTATTTCAAGGCTAGAAAAAATCAGATTATTCTTGGCCATAGTAGTGCAAAGAAAATTCAATGTTTTCCAGATGGATTCCAAGTATGCATTTCTTAATGGGATACTGAAATAAGAAGTTTATATTGATAATCCATATGGTTTTCTCATTCATGAATATGAGAACAATGTTTTTTTGGATGAAGGAGGAGCTATATGGTTTAAAGCAAGCACCAAGAGCATGGTATTCAAGGCTTGATCAGTTTTTTAAGAACTTTAGTTTTCAACATGATGGATTTGATTACAATATCTATGTTAATAATGACTATAATCAAGGATGGCGGTGCTAGTATATGTCAATGAAATAATATTTGGTGGATCAGATGAAGTGCAATGCACCCACTTCGCAAAATTCATGAAAGGTGAATTAAAAATGTCAATGATTGATAAACTTACATTTTTCCTTGGTTTATAGGTGAAAAAAGGAAAAAATGACTCATTAATATGTCAATATAAATATGAAAATGTGGTTTTGAGAATATTTGAAATGGATAATTCCATGGAGAAGATTAATCTAGTGGCTACTCGGATGAAACTACCATGGGATGATGAATTCAATGCAATTATTGTAATAGAATTCAGGAAAATCATTGGCAGTCTATTATACTTGATAGTGACAAGACCTGATATTTTTTTTGCCACATTCTAAGTAGCACAATATCAATGAAATCCCAAGTAAAGACACTTTCTTTCAGTGAAAATAATATTTCAGTATATCAAGGGCACATTGGATTTCAGTTTGATGTATAATGAAAAATCTCAGTAAGAGTTATTGGGATATATAAATGCAGATTGGGCTGAATCAGCTGATGATAGAAAACCAACATCAGGTGGTGCATTCTATCTTTGTGTATTGTTTATTTCTTAGGTAATTAATAAACAAGATTTCATTTTGTTGAGCACTGCATAAGCTGAATATATCGAGACTACTCAAGCATGCACACATTTATTATGGATGAAGCAACAAATTGATGATATGGGAGTTGAAGTAAAGTCTCTGATCAGAATCCACTATGATAATTCAAGTGATATAAATTATAGAAGAAATATAGTCCATCACTTGAGGACAAAACACATTGAAATAAAATATCATTTATTAAAGAGAAGGTGGAGTAAGGGCTTGTAAAATTGGAGTATGTGCATATAGAACTTTAGGTTGCAGACATTCTGAAAAAGGCCATTCCCAAAGAAGCATTTGAACGACATCGATAAGCTTTGGGAGTTTATTAAAATTTCCATATTTAAAAAAACTATGAATTTGGGACCCCCTCTCACCAAGTTATGGTGTGTTTTTACCAAATGTGTTGATCTGCATTCTTTACCCCATTGTAGACAACAACGAGGTGACCTTCAGGTTCATTGAAAAAGGGAGAGAAATTATTTCTATTGAAGGAGAGTAAATGTATTAATCAAGATAGGGGGAGAAGATAATATGGGGAGCATTGATTTAGGGATAGTTTCAACATTTTATAGGTTATAGGTTTTTGGAAAAAACATGAAATGCTTTTGTGACATGATGATAATTAGGTGTTATGAGGAAATAGTTCCTGGCCATCAGAGCTTATCTTGGACATATTTAAGCATTCCAAAGCATGAGAAACAAAAAAATGAAGTAGGGGGAGTTTTAAATCTGATGATTCTAAATATGATTGATAAAAGGATATATATCAAGAAAGATTAGGTTTGTGATGAAAGCAGTTGGCATGTTTTGGAATGAAGTGATTCATTGATGAACTTTTCATCCTATTCTTGTTTCTCACACCGAGAATAGATCATAAAGTCTTAGAGTATGTGTTGATTAAATCTTTGATTGCTATAAAAATAACAATAATATAATTTTGGTAGAATATAGAAGAAGATTTAACAAGGTATCAAAATTTGAAGAGTTGTCAACAAATCCAAAGGGGGAGATTGTTGGGCAAAAATCCCTTAAGGTAACATTGCAGTGTTTTTGGGTTGATTGTGTTTGTTGAAAAAGTAGGTTTCCAAGGATATTTGTAGAGGTATAGAGATATTGTTGAATTGTAATGTCTAAAAATATCCAATATAAAGTAATGGATACCCTAGAAGTGGTATAGAAAATTGTGTACACAAGGTGACACCATTTTCTAGTGCTTTCCAAATTTTTGGGGTCTAAAATTTGGAGTATGGCTATCATCAAGAAAGCTGGATTTCTTTGAAGGCCTTGTAAAAATATGGAAAAGACATGATTTTAATTAAAATTGGGTTTCACTAATGTGTGGATAATTGCGAACGAGCATCTCGAATGAGCAAAGGTTTGACAGTAATCTCCACGACTAAGAGAAGCTTCATGAATGAGAAATTTACCTAGTGCTTCGTAAAGATAGGGAGCATCGTGAATGATACGGGAGAGCTTCACGAAATGGTGATGATGTGGATGTAAGCTTATAGAATCAGAGGGACTACCTATAAATAATCCTTTACCCCATTTAGAAAAGGATTTGAAACTATAACAAAAATCTATAGGCTCTGAATTCATGAAGGTGATATGCGAAGGGTGTTCTTGTGAAAATGTTCACGAAGAAAGGAATTTTACGAAGGCTGTGAAATCGAAGAAAAAATTATAATCATTACAAAATTTGTATGCTTCGTGAAGGCAAAGTGAGCTTCACAAAAGTTGTGTGCTTCGTAAAGGTTAGGTGAGCTTCATGAAAGGTGGCCTCTTTGCAAAAAATATTTGAGCTTTTTGAAATATTTGAGCTTCACGAAGATAGTGAACATTGTAAAAGTATTGAAAAGATATTTCCTAGTAAATATGTAGTAAATTGGTATTCATAAATTGGATAAAGGTGAGACTTCAATAGAGCATCTATCTACAACTGAGGATGTATTCATTATTGGAAATGAAGGGACCTATATGTCTATAAACAATGTGTGGATCCATTCTAGATCATTAAGAAAAGGAAGAGGAAGAAAGTGATCCTTTACACTGGTAGTGATCCATATAAAGTGACTCAGGGAGTGACCCTTGAGAAGCAGTGAGATGTCCTTAAACTTTGTAAATGCAGTGATATTTGGTATAGAATTGATCTAGAATGAATCTTTCATTTTGGTAGTGAGCCTGAGTGGATTTGGTACATCGACACATCGCCATTGTATACTCCTTGGGTGTATCCCAGTGAGGGTGAACCTAGTAAAATCACCATGTCTCATGCATGACTTCATTTATGTTCATACTTTTCAATGAGAGAAGTAGATAAGAGCATTTTTTAACAATGAAACAAGATCCGAAGGGGCAATTGTTTTAATCTATCATACCCCGATTCATCCCAACTCTCAGGGTATTTAACCTAGTTGGCCTAACAATCAAATCAGAGATAAAATTTATAAGTTGGAAACAATTTTAAATAATGAAATAATTATATGCAACACTACTTCCAAACATTAGAAATAGATGTATTTAAAGTAACTATGCATGGAATATCAGCCAATATCAATAGTGGTTCTTTATTAGAAGTTGACTGAAGGGAATTGGATATTGATGCTAAAGGAATCAATGCTTTATGGGGATCCATATAAAATTAAATATATACGAAGGTAATGTCTTGTAAGTCATCACATGATATGTGGGAAAAGTTACTGAATATTTATGAGGGTGAATCAAAAGTCATAGAAGCAAAGGTACAGGTTTTATAGAACAAGTATAAGGATATCAGAATGAACCCTAATGATTCTATTGATACATTCTATGACTGGGTAAATGTTGTTGTGGAAGACATGCATAGTCTCAGAAAAATTATTGAAGATGTAAAGATTGTTAAGCACATCTTGAGAAGACTTCCACCTTGGTTCAATATGAAAGTATCCATATTGGAAGATAAAGATACAAAGGAGATGAAATTATATATCTTGCATGATAATATTGCTACATATGAGATAGGAAATGAAGATAATGAGTTTTTGGAAAAAGGGAAGTCCAAATAAGTGTCATTGAAGGCCATGAAGAATCTCACCATTGAACATGGTCAGGAATAAGAAGATATGGATGAGTTGATTTCATTTCTTTTCTCAAATCTTCAAATAGGAAAAGAAAAGTTCAAAGCGAAACTCCTGCTTGCATGATTTTTATGTGGAATGGTTGGATATATTGTAGCAAGGTGCCCCAAGAAGTTTCCAGAAGATGAAGAGAATGAAGTTGAAATTCCCACGAATAAGTCTTTAGCCTATGTGAAAGGAAAGAAAATTTTAAAAAAAAATCTTAAAAAAAATATTTTGCTTTAAAAAGAATATGATAGTTTAGAAGAATATGAGGTATAAGAGTTAAAGGACTGCAATGATCATGATGAAAATGCTATGGTGGCAGTTTTTAGAAATTCCCAAACAAGGGAAGGAAGCAACAATGACGATGGAGAATTAGAAGGAATATTTGACCTTTAGGTCGAATTAGAAGCCACTATTGAGGAAATAAATGTTTGGAGATCTAAAAATAAGAAATCTAAAAAATTGGTTTGTGATTCCAAGCTTTATATAAAGCAACATGAAGAAGAGAAGTCTGAACTAAATGAAGAAATTGAACAACTAAAGTCTTAAATACCAGAGATATTAGAAAATGATCTTGAGTATAAGATCAAAATATAAGAATAGAAAAGGGAAATTGATAGTTAGACTAACACTGGAAACGATCAAATCATACATATCGAAGAACTTGAAGAGGAAGTCGTCATCCTGTGAAAAAGTGTTAAGGATCAAGAAAAACTCTAGACTCTTGGTGAAACATCGGGAAAGTAGGTCATTTAGGAAATAGAAAAGATGCAAGTGGAGCATTGAGGTCCAATAGAAAAAAATAAATATTCATATCCAAATGATAAGGCCGGTATGAGGCTTGATCGAAAACCAAAAATAGAAGTGGTTGAAGTGAGACCATAAGCAGCTGCTCTGAGATTGAAGATTTATTTTGGTATGAATCAGAAATAGAATATTTAGATAACCCAAGGGATAACTAGTAGTGTAGTATTTCCACACAGTAATGAACCCCACATGAGATTTTATTATTATGGAAGGATGTAATACTCACAAAAATGTCTATTCCATAGCTAGGAGGTACCATAGGGAACAAGATCAATAGTGGCAGCCATACAAAACTCAATATTTCAAGATATCATTTGATTGTCACTATTTCAAGTGTGAAGGATTCAGGCACATGGTGAGATAGTACTCATCAACAATGTATAGAAATCTTACAAAGTAAAATGAATGTGGTCATACGCAGCAAGTCAATGTATCATCAAATGAGATGAAAATAAAAAATCAGTTTATAGCATTGCAAGATGAATCTGGTCTATCATACTTCAAGGAAGATAAAGATTATCAATTTATATCAGGCAAGAAGTCAAAACATGGATAAAAAAGAAGATAGTTGAATAGGCAGTGATTATAGTGATTCCTTTCAAAACATCAGATCACATTGAAATATGGATAATTGATAGTGGATACACCTCCCACATGAAAGGAAATAAGGAACTAGTGATAGGAATCAGATATGACAAGGAAGGTATCATGATATTTGGTAATGATAAATGCTTGAAAATTATTGGCTTAGGAAAAGAAAATTTTGGGGGAAAAGAAACGAGATGTGAATATGTCTTGGTTGTTGAAGGTCTCAGTTACAACTTACTAAGTGTTAGTCAATTGTGTGATTCAAGACATTCCATATGATTTTTTAAGAAATTATGTGTCACCAAGGAAAAATATGGTGCAGTTGTTTTACAGGGAAAGTGTACGAAAGATAATATCTACCTTGTGAGTTGAGAAGAAGATATGTTCTTTCTGTCTAAGTAATAATAAAACAAGTTATTACATAAACATCTTGGTGACTTGAACCAAATTTCATTGGAAGATATGGTGAAATGTGATGCTTCTCGAGACCTCCCCATGTTATCACGTGATCATAATCATACATGCGATTCTTGTTAACAAGGGAAGATCATTTGAAAGATGTATAATGTGAAAGAAAAAATGTCAAAAAAAGTGATTGAGTTTATGCATATTGATGTGTGCAGAACTAGTTCGCCAATAGCTATTGATGGGAATATATATTATGTTCTATTAAATGATGAATTTAGCAGAATGGAATGTGTTTCATTCATCACCCACAAATATGAGGTGTTTAGTTGAATTACAACTCATCGAAGGGAATTTGAAAAGATGCTTGGTCAAAGAATCTAGAAGATCCAAACTTGTAATGGAACAGAGTTTAAAAATATCCAAGTTGAGTATTATCTATAATAAATCCACAAAAAAAGGATTAGCTGAGAGAATAAATTGAATTAGCAATAACATGGCTAGAATAATGCTCATTGTGAATGATCTTCCAGAGAAGTTTTGTAAATAAGCAGTGATGGCATCAGTCTAAACATCAAATATATTATTATTGTGTTCAAAAGAAGAGAAGAATCTAGATGATATATGGTATGGAAAGAATCCAAAGTTGAAGTACACTACTAGAAATTCAGGCTATAGCCACGTTTTTAAACCGTGGCTATAGGTAATAGCCACAGTTTGAGGAACCATGGCTAGGTTTGGCGTGGATATAGGCCTAGACCTATAGCCATGGTTCGAACCGTGGCAATAGGTATACAACCACAGTTCAAACCATGGTAATATCACTATAGCCACAGTTTATAATTATGGCTATACCAGAGGACATACACACTTTATTACCATAGTTTCTAACTGTGGCATTAGACCTATAACCGCAGTTAAAAACTATGGAAATATACCTATATCCATGGCTAGAAACCATGTCTATAGAGTCTGAAAATCCATAAAAAATACACCCACCCCCTTGTAGAGCCCCCACTCCCCTTGCAGTAGCCCACCCCCTACAGCCCCCTCTCCCTACAAAGCCCCCCTAGATAGCCTCCCCCACTCCCCTTGTAGTATCCAACCCCCTTGCAACCCCCTCCCCCTAAAAATCCCCCATGGACAACCCCCCTCCCCCCAAAAATATCCCCCACCCTCTCCCCTGGACAACCCCCCTTCATAGAAAGCCCCCCCTCCAACCAAAAAATAGCCCCCACTCCCCTATAGTAGCCCACCCCTCCTTCCAAAAAACAACCACCCTATAGATCCCTCCCCTGCAAATCCCCCCTAGACAGCCCTCCCTGTAGCCCCCTTCCCCCTACAAATCCCCCCTCCGGGAAACCCCCCCTCCTACAGAACCCTCCCTCTTGGACACCCCTCCCCCCTACAGACCCCTCCCGCCTGAACACCCCCTCCCTCCTGGACACTAGACACCCCCACCCTACATAAACCCCCTCCCTCATGGACACCCACCCTCCCTCCTGGACACCGCCTCCTCACCTGAACCCTCCCACCCCTTCCCCCCATGTAGCCACATCCCCTAGACAGCCCCCCCTGCAAAGCCCCCTCGGACAGCCCCCCTCCTACAGAACCTTCCCTCCTGGACACCCCCCTACAGACCCCTCCCTCCTAGATAATGGACACCCCCACCCCACATTAACTCCCTCCCTCCTAGACACCCCCTCCCCTTAGAAATTGGACACCCCCACCCTCCCTCCTAGACACCCCACCCTTTCTCCTGGACACCCCTCCCCACCTACACCCTCCCACCCCTCCCCCTTGCAAGGACTCTCCTAGAAATCACCCCCCCTGCAAATCCCCCCCTGGACAGCCCCCCTACAGCCCCCTTCCCCCTGCAAAGCCCCCTCCTGGACAACCCCCCTCTTGCAGATCCCTCCCTCCTGGACACACCCTCCCCCTGCAAACCCCTCCCTCCTGGACACCCCCTCCCTCCTGGACACTGGACACCTCCACCCTACATAAACCCCTCACCTAGACACCTATCCCCCTCCCCCTAGACACTGTACACCCCCACCCTACATAAACCCACCTCCTGGACACCCTCCCCCCTCCCCTGGACATTGGACACCCCCACCTTCCTTCCTAGACACCCCACCCTCCTCACATGCACCCTCCCCCTCCCCCCTACACACCCCCTTCCCCACTTTCCCTATCCCCTCCCTCCTGAACACCCCCTGCAATAGCCTATGTATTACAGAAAAAAAACAGGTCACATGCATATTCAAATCCTCTCCAGAAAAAAAAAGTTCCTACAGAAATGAGAGGAAGTCTTAGGGTGGAACACCCAACTCATCACCTGCCCAAGTTGGGTGCAAGTGGTTTGGGTAATGTTAGAATGGTATCAATGTATTAATATTCCTAGGTATGTAATTTAGAGTTTATGTTTATATTTGTATTGGTTTGGGAAACTGAAGGCAATGGTGTTAAGGGGTTAATTGTTAGTTTATTGGCCCAGATGACCCAATAATGGTTTAATGGACAATGTATCCATTCATCCCCTACCCTCTTCCCCCAGCACACCCCCTGCCCCCTGCCCCCACCTGCACACCCCCTCCCCCTACCCCCTGCACACCCCCCTACCCCAAACACACTCCCTACTCCCTACCCCCCACCTTAACACCCACCCCCTTCCCACCCCACACACCCCCTAAAGAAGTTTAGCATGAAGAAAAAATTATTGAGACAACTGTTCTTATTCCTGAATAAAAGCCAATTGTGACTATGCCTAGTGTTTAAACTGCATAAGGAAGAGCTAAAACAGAGGTGGAGCATCAGTAAATGGATCCAATTATCCTTGGATCACTTGCTGATGGATATCAAACTGATGATATGGTTATGGAAACTATTGAAAATTATCATACACCACCTATACCATCACCACCTGCTATTGTGCATGAGGAATCAACCTCTATTAGTAAGATCTCATAAAGTTATAAAATGTAATATTTTTCCTTTGATATTCTAAAAGAGTTTTATAACATTTGAGGAGATTATAATGAGATGAAATAGAAGTTAAAATATACTAATAATGATATTAGGGAACTTAATAATTCTTCTATTACCAAGGTTGATTTTGACAAGTTGGTTGGGTTAATGACTACCCAAAAAAAGTTAATTAGGAATATCTAATAATTCTCTCATATTCAAAAATTTGTTTTTGAAGTAAGTTTAAAATAGATTAAAGATTTTAATGGTCTAGTTAGATATTTGAAGGATTTTTATACTACCAAGCATGAGTTCAATGATCTTGGTGTTATAGTTGTATCTCAAAGGTACATGTTCCAAAATATCTCAATGGTTCAATTAGACATGTCTCAAGATGTTCTTAATGAGGTTAAGTATTTCAAGAATGAAATGAATGGAATCCTACACACTTAATAAAGTGTTTTATTAAGCTATTTTGAGTTTATCAAAAGGTTTCAACCCTATATAACTTCCAATTCAGAACCTTCAATTGTGCCAATTTTTTAGAGTGGAGTTGATCAATTTATCTCAAAATTAAATTATGTATCCTTACAGATTCAGTCTCTATAGTTTGATATGCTCACACCATTCCTTATGCAATATTCCAAGAGGAATATTATGAGTGAGTTCCATGATACCCGAGAAGATGTCAGGAATCTTGGTATTGGAACTAATAGATCTATAAAATTATATAGTGGTATTTTATGATGAATTTGATGGGAAGTTGAATGAGATCATGAATGTCTCTAAGGATGATCAATGTATGGTTTTTAGATCTCTTGTTCTAGTATCTAGAAACTATTAGCATTTGTTAACCTCATTGAACAAGGTCTATAAATAAGTTCAAGGGCTATATTTATATTCTTCCTTGAAAAATATAGTGGTTATTAGAAAACCATTTTTTAAAACAATAAAGAAATTATGGAAACAAGTTTTTAAAACAATCTGGAAATTATTGAATTCAAATTAAAGGTTTAGGTAGATGGAACCTACCTCAACCTCAAGGTGCGTTGCTTTTGATGATGACAACTCGAATCTTCCTTTTTTCTGCTTGCATACATATGCAACTTCACATATATATAAGGACACCTAGCCCCTATGTACATATTTTTATGGACAAATATGCATAAGGGGGTCCTTAGATATATGTTTATACTTGCATATTCCCCTTTACACTTACACATGTATGCATTTTTCATATATATATATATAAACACCAAGCCCCAATATATATATTAATACTACCATGAGTGAATATATATAAAAAGGGAACTTATATATGTATATGCCTACCCATTAATACACATGTAAGCCTTCATCAATGGTGACTCGAATCCACCTCAACAAAATCCAAAACGCACTGCAAAAAATATAAGTAACCTAAAAATCACAAATTCCCTAATTAAAATTGGGCCAAAGAATAAAAACAGAATAAACCTTACTCAAATCTGATATTGAACTCACTGTCATTGATGGTGGTAGATAGAACCAGCCTCATCATAAGAAAACACCTACAAGAAAATAGTGGGAAGAAAAATGAGATATAAATACTTCTTATATATATGTGATTAGTGTGTCAACTGTACATGATAAATGATACATGAATCCATAACCAACAATGAAAAAAAATATTGAGATTGATATGTACATCCCAATACTAAATAACATAATCATTAATAAACCTCTTTATTTTTCAAACATCACCTTCAATTGAAACACTTAGGAGGTGTTTGGTTATAATTGAACATTTACCACTTTCCCTTAAGACATTTTAAAAGTGGAGTGCAAGTCACCATGAATAAGTCACTATTTATTTTATGCCATCCAATTAAACTTTAGAAAAGAGGCATAACCATTACATAATTCACTACATGAGTAATTACATCTCATGTTCCAAGTTAACTATGTTTGGTTCCATTTAACTCATTCAATTCATTAAAACATGGAAATTATATTTATAAGATCAAAGGGGGGCCACTTAGTGGTGGATTGTTCATTGCAACACTTACCTACTTGGGCAATTCCATCTGAAAAGTTTAACGACACTTAAAGGGTGTTTTGGTTCAAACAACCATTTTAATAAAAAGAGGGCAACCCCCTTTAGCGATATAAAGAGGGTCAAGTATGATGTGCGCTTTACGAATAACAACTATATCAAGTATAAGGAAAACATCAATGCAATAATGTCAAGAAAACTATATAATCATAAGCTACCACTGTGAGTTTTCGTAGACAGTGCACCTCCATTGGAGGGGTTTTATTACAAAACCATGACTTGTTTATCAAACGAGATAATTATCTTAACAAACACTTGATCAAGAATTGAAATTTAATATAAACAAGAAGAATTAAGAAAGTAGCTAAATGCAATTTAAAACATTCTCGAATTAAAGAGGTTAAGAGAGGGACCCTAACTCAAAGGAGTCAAGCCACACTCAGCGCTTGACACTTTTATCAGTGAAAACTCTAATCTTCTCCATCCATCCTCCAAGAATATGCAAATTTTCATATACATAGGGATTCCCTAACCCCTATGTACGTGTCCGCATGGCCTTGAACATGCACAAGAGGATCCTTATGTTTTTGCTCACATTCATAATCCCGTTATCACCCACACACATATGTATTTTCCACATATATACATAAGAACACCTAGAACCTTATATGTAATCATACTACCATGGGAAGATATACATATAACAGGAGAAATTATTATATACATGCTTACCTATGCATACACGGTGAGTTTCCTTTGACTCCAGTGACTCGAAACCGCCTTAAGGATGATCAACATGCTATAATAAAATTACCAAGGGATCTAAAATTATAGAAACCCCAATTATAAACTAAGCGTAATTGAAGAACGAAAGAAAAAATCACCTTAAACCATTGGTGGTGAACCAAATCGGCCTGAACTTCTTCACCTTCGACGATAGTTGCCGCAACACATAGGAACGAGTCCTGAGAGAATTCAATAAAATGTCAGTGATCTGATGAATCATCATTTATTGAACCTAAAAATTGAAGTGAGAGGAACATGATTATTGAGGAAGGAAATAATAGAATAGGTGATGATGAAAATTTATTAATGTAAATCAATGAACTATAAATTCCAAGTGCATACCATAGAGGTTCCATCCAGTCTAGATAACTGAACTCATGAATTTTACAACTCTACTGTTGTAACATGATGTTCCAATACTGATATTCACCTGGTAAGAATTAAAAGATATCATAAAACTAATTATTATGGTTTGATCTATGAAAAATATATAAGAAAAATATCATGAACAAATTGGGTGCATCATACATGAATCAAGATGCAGTACTATAAGGATTATGTGGTTGGATAAACTTTTATAATGCTCTTATAATCTATCTACCACCACAACCAGAGAAAATAATTCTCCCATGATAAAATTCATGAACTCTTATAGATTCAATGATAATCATATACAAGAATTAAATATTGATATTTTTCACCTACAACCCATCAGTGTGATTACATAAAAGATAAAAATAAGCCTCAAAGATATAGAATTTCACTCTACATGAACCATCCAATCAATATAACCCCACCAACACCCCATCAATTTGAATAAACCTCACTCTAGGATATGAGTATCATCAAGTGACAAAAATAATATTGTATATAAATGCCAAACACCCCCCCCGCACCATCCTCCCACCCCGCACCAGCCACCCCCACCCCCACCCACCCCCACCAACCCACCCCACTAGCCCCCCACCAGCCCCCACCCACCAGCCCTACATCAGCTCCCTCTGCCTGCACCATCCATCAACACCCCAACCACTAGTACCCCCACCACACCCCCAACCACCAGCCCCCACACCCCCCTGCACCAGCTCCCCCTCCCCTGCACCTGCACCAGCACCCCCACCCACCCCCTACACCAGTACCCCCTTGCATTAGCCCCCACTTCACGAGCCCCCCAAATTTCTTTAATAACAGCAGGAAAAATAAAAAAACATAAGCACATCCATGAAAAACTAAGAAAATAGAATTTTCCATTAATATACATATATAACTATAATGTTAAGAGATGAATAGACATTAAAAGTAGTTAAGAATAAGAAGAAGGGGATGGTTATACGGAATATACTCTAAGAGATGATTTTATTTCTTACTTAGACCACAATTCCATATATTAGAAGAAAGTAAAACTATTGTAAAATAAGTAAAGAACTGTAAATGTGAATTAGAATGATCTCATAGAAAAGATAAATATTTCCATGATGAAATGTGTATAATAAGACAGGATACCATAATATCTTAACACAAAATTGGTTGCTAAATAAAAGGAACTTCATGAGGCACAATATAGGTATCTTAAACCTGGAAACACATTAAAGAATATGATATAAGTCTATGAAAATGTGGTGGATATTCAAGCTGAATCATCCAAGGATGATGATAAAACTAGCCCCATAAAAAATGCACAACATTTTTCTAAATTATCATGTGATACTAAATCTATTTTCTTTCATTATAAAGATTATGAAACATAATTTTAATATTTTTAGGATGATGAATGGTGTAAAATGTTTCCTCCTATAGATGACCTAAGAATAGAAAAACCCCAAGGAAATACAAAAATAAAGGCTAGAAGATTCCTAGAAAATAAGCAGAATTTTATAAAAAAAACCATCAATATAAAGGAAGATAAAGTTTTATGGGATATTAATATTGTTGTAGAATTTTTTGGTATAAATCTTTTTTGTACTGGTAAGACATGTCATTTCACTGGAACTTGGATGAAAAATGGGGAGTAGACCTAAGAATAATAAAATTAGTTGTATTATAAGTAGGAATACTCTTAGTAAGAAAAATTTACAGCCTGAAAAAACTAATGGAAAGGTATCACCTCTTTATTCCCATTCATTTTATGTATACTTTAATATAGAGAATTAAAAAAACAATTGGGGAGATGGATGACTGTTGTATTATTTGGGTATAACAAGAATAAAGTATCCTACCAAGAATACCATTGAAGTTAGATTTTCCATGATGAAGAAAGTGAGACCATCCCTCAAGGGGTTAAAAGTATAAATTAACATTTTCAATAATGACAAACTATATGGAATTTCAAAATCTAGGCAACCTAATTCCAATTTTTTATTGAGGTTTTGTTGAACATCCACAATATTAATTTTTATATTGGCATCACATACTCAATGATTTATGTACTGTATTGATCACACTATTTATAAACTCTTGTTTCTATAAAAGTTTTTTCCTCATAGAATTATAGTTGAATATCTCAAGCATGTTTTCCAAGAATATCATGTGATTCTATCCTTATCTCACAAGTGAATAAGTTTGACACTTCAAATATATGGAGGAGAAGAATATTTCATAATGGTAGTGCTCGGTATCTAGGACCACTATCAGTGAGTTCTAAAAATCCATTCCCATTGAACCTGTAGCCATTTTGTAACTCTAAACTAGGGGGTACACTAATTAAGATCACCCATTAGCTCCCTTGGACCTATCTAACACAACCAGCAGGCCAATAAAAGAAAACATCATATCAATATCAGGGCCAAATCCAGATCCAGTAATATCCCAAAGTTATTGTCCTATTTCTAGTACCTGAGTAAGGAAATTCCTCAACCATCTTTGGTATAACATATAAAACACTATTCAATCAAATTCATGAAAAAACATTACAAAAAATAGCCACAATAGGCTCACATTTCCAAACTCTAGGTTCTAAGGTAACACCCAAAGACACCAATGACTAAATCAACACTGAACCTCTTAGGGTTAATAAAACATGGGGTACCCATGGTCCCCTATATCATGTTTATAAAATAATGATCCATTATAGACAGGGAAACCTTATTTGGAGACTCTAAAAACTAACCCATCCACGATCATCACCTCACCCACAAGGGAATCATAAAAAACACCACACCCATAAGAAAGGCCTCAATGTTTCCTTAGAACCATCTCAAACCTAATCTTAGTGACACCCAGCCTTAACCAACACCCTGTGGTGTTGGCCCAACCTAAAGGTTCCAATTGGATTAAACCTCTAGAAAGAAGTTCCAAAACTTCAACAACTCAAACCCCAAGAAATTGGTCCAAACATCCAAGAAACATCCAAAATAATAAATTTTCATACCTTCTGAGAGATGTAAAAACACCTAAAGCTATACCCCTTGAACTACCCAAGGAAAGTTCCTCTGAACATCAAAATAATCCCATTGTCATCACCTATGGAAATTTGTCCAAAAAAGGTACAACCCCCACTTGGGTCTCACACCAAACCTCCATTTGATGAACTATCAAACCAAAACATTCATGGAAAAACTCTCTATACACTACTCACTTTGAGGGTTCTAGATCCAAAAATTTGAGGGCAACCTCCCATATAACCTAGACTAAAACAAAACATCTCACAAAAGGCCTCTAACTACTTGAGGGTTTTAACACCACACCCCGAATAGAAAGCACCATGGATATAACACTCATAGGTCCAAACTCAAATCCCAAGGAAAGAATTATATCCATGTTTATCCCCTTTCTTACCCTTATGAATCACCTAAGAGCATGTGAGGTTTTCTCTTGAATCAAAAACCAAGAGAGAGGGTTTATGAACAGAACCCCAATGTGAGACACTTGAGACCCTCACTTCTCAAAGATTACCCACAAAGGTTCTCAAGGGGCTCCCAGAAAACCAATAGTCATTTAATAACTAAATAAATTAATAAACAACTATCGATTAAGGAAATATAACAAATATAGAACACCCAACCTACCTTATGATGAAAATTCTAAATCTGAAAACTTGAACATATGATTTAATAGCATCCCAGGAACCTATCTCATGCCATGAAATAGAAAAAATTAATTATAAAAATTTATAATTAATTATTTTAAAACAACCAAATAGTAATAAATACCTAAAAGATTATTGAGTTTCTTCCAAATTCTGAAACCAAAACCAACTACCTAAAATTATCCTAAAATATACCCATGAAATTAATCTATACTAAATCCCTAACAAGAAACACTTGATTACCAGGAAATTCCAATCAATTTAACTGAAAATTCAAAATAAATCCATTAGGCCTCATACCATGTCCAAAATGATGAGTGATGGCATGAATTCTACATCATGAGACATATAATCTCTAATCCACAGTAAAGAACCAATATTCCTAGCCAATTACATCATGTTATGGTGGAATCGGCACTGAAAACCTTAATGGAACCATTAAAAATAGAGAGGATAAAATAAGAGTAATAAAGAAGGTAATAGATGAATATTCCTACCTCAAATATCCACTTAAGAGGTGTGCTAGAGGAGGAGGTGGGGAGGAAGCCTCAGAGTAGTGTCGGTAAGGAGGTGAGGTGACCGTAAGGAGGTGGGTAGGTCATGTTGGTAGAGAGGTGGGATGGTAGTGCTAAATCCACATCGATAGGGAGGCTTCAGAGCCGCGTCAGAGCCGACGAGGAGGTTTGTTGGCTGCGTCGGTGCTAAATGGGGAGGAGGAATCATGATGGGAGGAGGAATCATGATGGGATGAGGAATAACGATGGGAGGAGGGGAGGAGGAATGGAGATGGAGGAGGAGGGGAGGAGGAATCATGAGGGGAGGAGGGGAGGAACGACAAGGGAGGAGGAATTGCAATGTGGGATGGAGAAGTTACGGGAGGGAGAGGGTTTCAGGTGGGGGAGGAATGTCCCGATCGAAATAATATTCAAAGGACCTATTGCCATGCCCATCTATTTTTATATGGATAAATCTTACCTATAGCCACAGATCATTTAAACCATGGCTATAAATCTATGGATATAGATCATTTTTCTATTAGTGGTACTTTAAAGTCTTCAGAAGTAAGTGTTTCATTCTCAATACGGGGAAACACAAGAATTTTAACTCATATGGAGATAAAGGGACATTTCTTTGATACTCAAAGAAAATAAAAGAATATAATGATTTAATAAGAGGCTAGTAAAGGTAGTTGAAAGAAATTATGTAACTATAGTAGAGAATGAGTAGAATCTTCCGCAAATACATGATCATTCTCAAGAGTATAGTGATGAAGAGATAAGAATATCATGAGATATTCTAGTTCTAGAGGCTGATTTAGAAGAAAATTCAGATAATTAAATTTATGAGTAAAAACCAATATATGTATAATGATTGAAGAGAAGAGATGAAATTGATAAACATAACATAATTGGTGATCAGACAACTCCAGTGCAAACAAGGAGGATGGAGACTCTATAAGAAGTATTATTCTTATCATAGGTAGAGAATAAATGTTTTGAGGAAGCATATGGAGATAAAAAATGGTTCTAGATTATGAATTAAGAGCTTGACCAAGTTTAAAAGAATCAGACATGGGATATTGTTATGAGGTCAATAGATAAGAATGTCACTAGGAATAAATGGGATTTTTACAACAAGATGAGTGACGATGGTGCTGTGATTTGAAAAAAATCACGACTAGTGTGAAAAAGGTACTCAAAGATAGAGGGTATCGATATTGATGAAACATTTTTACCTATTTCTAGGTTAGAGACAATCAGATTATTCTTGTCCATAATAGTGAAAATAAAGATCAAAGTTTTCCAAATGGATGGCAAGTCTACATTTATTAATGGGGTTCTAGAAGAAGAAGTTTATATTTAGTATCCAGATGTTTTTATCATTCATGAAGATGAGAACATAGTTTTCTGTCTGAAGGAGGTTCTATATAGATTGAAGAAAGAACCAAGAGCATGGTATTCAAGGCTAGATTAGTTTTTGAAAAAGCTCGATTTTAATCGTGGTGGAGTTAATTACAATATCTATGTAAAAAATTATAGTAATAAAAGGATTATATTGTTGTTATATGTAAATTAAATAATATTTTGTGGATCAAATGAATCATAGTGTGTTAAGTTCAAGGAATTCATGAAAAGTGAATAATTGGTGAACTGACATTTTTCGTTGGTTTATAAGTGACACGAGGAATGAATGACACATTCATCTCTCAATATAAATATGAAAATGAGGTTTTGAGAATATTTATAATGGATGATTTCATGAATACGACGACTCTGGTGGATACCCAGATGAAGTTATCATGGGATGATGAAGGCAATGTAGTTAATGTAACATAATATAAGAAAATCATTGGCAGTCAATTGTACTTGATAACGACAAGACCTAATATTGTTTTTTACACATTCCATGAAGCACAATATCAAATAAATTCCAAGAAAATACACTTTATTACAATGAAAATAATAATTTGGTATATCAAGGGAATGGTGGATTTTGGTTTACTGCACAATAACAAATCTCAACAAGAGTTATTAGGCCATACAGATGTAGATTGAGATGGATCAACTGATGATAGAAAACTAATGTTAGGTGGTTCATTCAATCTTGGAGGATTGTTTATTTCTTGGATAAGAAATAAATAATATTATATTTTGTTGATAACCACAAAATCTGAATATATTTTAGTTACTCAAGCATGCATGCAGTTATTATGGATGAAACAAAAAATTGATGACATGGGAGTTGAAGTGAAGTATCCAATTGGAATCCATTGTGATAATTTAAGTGATATAAATCTTAGAAAAAAAAAATACAATACATCACTCAATGAAAAATAAAATTAAAATCAAATATCATTTAGTCAAGGAGAATATGGAGCAAGAGCTTGTGAAATTGGAGTATCTGCTTATATAACTTCAGGTTGCAGACATTCTGACAAAGTCCTTACCCAAAGAAGCATTTTAACAACATCGACTAGCTCTAGGAGTTCAGTTGACTTCCCAAACTTGAAATAGTATGAATGTGGTACCCCCTCTCCCTGAGGTATGTTGTGTTTTTCCCAAATATGCTAATCCATATTCTTTACCCTGTTGCAGACAAAAACGAGGTAACCTTTGGTTTTGTTGAAAAAGGGGGAGAAATTATAACTATTAAATGGGAGAAAATGTCTTAATAAAGACAGAGGGACAAGCTAATAAGGGGAGCATTGACATAGGGGGAGTTTCAAAATTTTACAGTTTGCATGTTTTTGACAAAACCAAGAAATGATTATGTGAAATTATGAGAATTAGGTGTTATTAAGAAACAATTCATGGATATTAGAGATTGGATTGGATATATTTAATCATTACAAAGAATGATAACCCAAGTAGTGATGTATGGGGGGTTTTAAATCTGATGATGCTAAAGATGATCTATCAAATGATATATATCATGAAATATCAGGTTCGTGATGAAAATTTTTGAGAGGATTTGGAATGAAGTGATTTATTTATGATCTTTTCATGCTACTCTTGTTTCTCATGCCAATCATGGATCATGTGGACTTAGAGTATGTTTTGAGTAAATATTTGATCACAATATTAATCAAAAGAAGAAAATTTTGGTAGAATATGGAAGAAGCTTTAAGAACATATCAAAATGTTAAGAGTTGTCAACAAACCCAAAGGGAGAGATTGTTGGGACAAAAATCCCTCAAGGTAACATTTAGTGTTTTTGGGTTGATTGTGTTTGTTGACAAAGAAGGTTTCTAAGGACAATTGTGGAGGTCTAGAGATATTTCTGAATAATAATTTTGACAAAGATCCAAGATAAAGGAATGGATTCCCTGGAAGTGGTATAGAAAATTATGTACACAAGGTAACACAATTTCCCAGTGTTTGTCAAATTTTTGGGGTCCAAAATTTGGAGGATGGATATCATCTTGAAAGTTGGATTTCTATGAAGGCCTTTTAGAAATATGGAAAAGGTGTAAGTTTCATGAATACTAAGTTTCACGAAGGCATGGATCATCATAAACAAGCATCGTGAATATGAAAAGGTTTGACAGTAATCTCCATGACTACGAGAAGTGTTGTGAATGGGATTCCTAGTGCTTCATGAATACAAGGATAATCAAGAATGAGATTGGAAAACATTGCAAAAATGGTAATGATATGGATGGAAGATTCTATAATATAAGGAAATGCCTATAAATTAGCCTATACCCCATTCAGAAAAGGGGCTGAAGCCTTAATAAAAATCCGTAGGCCCTAAATTCATGAAGGGTGTTCTTGATAAAAAGTTTATGAATAAAGGAAGTTAGAGAAGGATATGAAAGTTGACTAAAAATTATAAGCATCGTGAAAGTTTGGTGCTTCATGAAGTCTAAGTAAGCTTTGTGAAAGTTGGGTGCTTCATGAAGGCTAAGCGAGCTTCACGAAATGTGGATTCTTCATGAAGGATGTTTGAGATTTTCGAAAGAGGTGAGCTTCCCAAATGCATTGAGACTCATGAAATTATTGAAAAGGTATTGCCCAGTAAACATGTGGTTACTTTCTATTCATCAATTAGATGAAAGTGAGACTTAAATAGAGCATCTATCTATAACTGAGGATGTATTCATTATTAATAATGAAGGGACCTACATGTCCATAAACTGTGTGTGGATCACTTCTAGAGTAGTGAGAAAAGGAAGAGGAATAAGGTGATGCTTTCCACCAACAGTGAGCCATAGAAATAGACTCAGGGAGTGACCATTTTGGAAGTAGTGAACTATCCCTAAACTTTGTAAAGACAGTGAGCCTATACATAAAAGTGATCTAGCCTGAATCTTGTATTTTGGAAGTGAGCCTTAGTGGATTTAGTACATCGACACATCACTGTTGTATCCTCCTTGGATGTATCCCAGTGAGGGAGAACCAAGTAAAATCACAGTGTCTCATGCATGATTTCATATCTGTTCATACTTTTCTATGGTATAAAGAGAGAAGAGTATTTTATTTAACGACAAAATAAGATATGAAGGGGTAATTGTGTTGATCTGTCATACCCTGATCCACCCCTCATGTTATTTAACCTAGTTGGTCTAACAAATGAAAACTACATATATGTGTGTGTATTTATGTTGAGCATATATAAGATAATATCATTAATTCCAAAAATACAGCTTTAACTTTTAAATTAATTAATAAACTAAATATATATATAAATTTTAGAATTTTTTATATTAAATAACTTTTTTATATTAATATTAATATTAATATATATATAATTAATGGTCAGGTAATATATAATTAATAATTGATAATGTTTAAATGAAATCATTAAAATATGAATAACGATATTTTTATATAATCAATAATACATTTTTCTTACATATATAGTTAATATTTTTTAAAATTATAAATAATAATGTATATATAAATAATAATTTATATAAAAAAATTTATATAAAAAAGTAATGATTAGTATTTTTTTAAAATAAATTAAAACTAAACATAATATATATATATATATATATATATATATATAGTAATTTTTATTTTATTTTATTATAGTTATACATTCATATAATTAATAATATATTGTAAAAATATTTATAAATAAATATAAATTACTTTTTTTAAATGTAATTAATAATATTAAAATATAATTAATAATTATTAATATTTATATATATTTAATAATATATACATATTTTAAATAACAATTGGGGTGGCACAAGAGTGGTAAACCCCGTAATCCTGGATCTAAAAGACCCAATTTCAAAACCGAACAAGGGAGAATTTATGAGTTACTATAGAAGTCATTGTAGCAATTACTGTATTAGCTACTGTAGCTCCAAAACTATTCACCCAATTTTAGCCTTCGGGCCACAAGGCCTCTGATCCAACATAGGCCTTCATGTCACATGACCTTTGGGCCAAGGTATTTTGAGCCCTAGGGCCTTTGAGCCAAGAAGTAGTGAGGTTGGACCGCATAGGTGTAGTCCCCAGAAGAGGTTCTAGAGAAAGTAACAGCCACCAGAGAAAAGCTAACTGGATTGAGAATTAAGATGGGGTATGGAAACTTCACTATCGGTACTAGGAACCATACAACTCTACATGAGAAAATGCTAGCCAACCGGCCATGCAAGGTGAGGAGCTAAGTGCCATCAACAAAGTAGATTTCAGGGAGGAGTAATTCCGGTGTAGTCCAATATTTAGGCCTTCGGGTCAGATACTCGGTTCTGTGCCTCTGGGCCTATTGGTCATGTAAGGGTTCTCTATTAGCTCAGTAAAAAAGGGGGGCTATCCAAAGATAAATAAAAATATAAGGCCTTCAAACGATTCCTACCATATACATATTTTAAATATACTTAATAACATTTAAATCATATATATATATAAATTTATTTTAATATAATTATTGTAATAATTTAGATAATATATTTTAATACATTCACACACATCTTTGTAAATAAAAAAATATAATAATATATCATTTATAATATATATTTATAAATAAAAAATAGTTATAAAGACCATATACGCTCATTAGATCAATTGGTTCATTCGTCCTTTCCCTAGATCAATGCTGAGTTTGAAACCCATTGGTCTCCCAAGAACCATCTTTTTATATATATATTCATGATTTATCATTTCTTATTTTAGAATAGATAATTCCTCACAATTATCTATGATAAAAAACACACAAAAAAATTTAAATTTACTAGAATCAACTTCTTTAGCATTGATAAAAGTATCCTTTTCATCACTTTATAGGAAGTGGTGATAAATGATTTACCTCCTTTTAAATAAACATTAGCAATCACAACACTCTATCTTGTTCGCGAAGCTTTCATATAAGTGGCTTCCTAAAAAAATCAAATCATTTGGACACATATACTTCAAAAATGAATGTATGTACTTGAAAACTTAGTTTTAAGGATTTTTTTTACCAATCATATATTTGTTTTTGTGATAGTTTCAATTGTTAATCATTGTCCATAGATACACCCACACACACACTCATAACATTATGTGTATGTGTTTAATTTTTTGTTATGTATGTATATATATGTGTTTACACACACCCACAAAATTATGTATTTACATATAAATAATATATTTTTAATCTATTTATGTTTTTATATTATATAAAATCACACACACACATTAATTTTATTGTATATAATATGTTTGAAATATCTATTTTTTTTTCATATTGGATACATATATAAAAAAGGGAAAATAATTTCTATTCAGTTAGTCATGTCACCCAAATTTTTTTAGGTTATAATAATAATAATTATTTTACGAGAACAAGGCATTAGTGGCCCCTTCATGGGCCTATAGGAATTTAAATGGGGCTATTAAATAAATAAAATCCCATGCATGCACAATTATTATAATATAGAATGAAAAATTAACCATACCTCTATTACTATATGTTAATCTTACCCCAATTTAAAACTAACTTGATAGGAATAGAAATAAAATGATATGTTTTCTATTTAACACTTAGTTTGAGTGTTAAACTTAATTTTTACTTCAATACATTGTCACCTTTCCCAGCTATCACCCTAACATCACTTCAAATATGTCTTCATTTTATGAGAAATATTATACCAAAAGAAAAAATAAAATCTAAATTCCAAACTTATCTTACATTCCATAAAAATAACCATTTTTATTTGAGTGACTAAGACAAAAATTAGGAAGATGAAAAAATTATTAATCTTTATAAATTCTTAAGAATGCATTATAACAACCCAAAATTTTATCAATGGAAATTCATTTCTTATAATTATTTCATATAGTATAATCACAAAAAATCACATTAAGAACACAATAAAAACATTATAAATGAATAATGAAGGAAATAATAGGTACCAATGAAATAATAACTTGATTGTTGGAATAGTAATATGACCCTTATGAATAGTAAAATGACCGAATAAATAGTAACTTCACTTATGGAAGTATAAATAAAATTTAGGTATCTTATAAATGAATGTATGATATAATTGTATCATAGTATAAGTAAATAAACATTTTAAAAATTATTAATTAAGTGTTGGTATTTTTGTAAGTTACAAATATTTAATTAAAATTTTATAATTAATATAAGGATTTAAAAGAAAATTATTTTTATAAAATGTATTTATAAATTAATATTTTTTATCTTATGATTTTAAGATAATTTTATGAAACCTTATTAATTTTTCAAAGTGTTATAAAATTTATAATAATTTTAAAATCTGTATTTTTTGAGTAAATTATGATTTTAATTAAAAATTAAATTTATCACATTTAGAAAATTAGTTTCATAAAATTGAGTTCATTTTTAAATTATACACATAAAAAAATTTTTAAAGTGATTTTTTTTCTAAAATTCTTGAATTTTTGGTGAATAATAAAATATGATAATTTATGATAAATGTTAAATATATAAATTTTTGAGTCATTTTGGATGTAAATATGAGGTAAACACAATTAGTTAGAACTCACATGCACTAATTACTATATTTAGTCACAATAATAAGAACTATTTCTTATCTTGATCCAAAATAATAAACTAATGATTAAAATAATGAGAAAACACACCTCTCCTCCACTATAAATACAACCCCTAACCACCTCTTCTCTTAACACCTTAAAATCTTTGAGAATTGTCTAAATTATTCCCAGTACTCTTTCCAACCCCCTTACCCACATCCCAGAGCTCTTGGTCTCATCAAAAGACTAAAACCTTTTCCCTAATGAGGTTATCATGGAGGAGAAATTCAAGAGGTAAATTCCTCTTTCTTTTTGTTTAATTTCTTTTCAGGTTCTTTTATTTTCTTAATCTATCCCAACCTACCCTCATACAAATGGAATTATAACTACTTTAACTTACATATACTGTAATTTTATTATGATAATGTAATAATCCATCATCAAACCCGTTCACTCCTCCATTTTATTCTAAAAATGAAATTGTTGTCTGTGAGGTGTTGATTTATCGCCTTCATGGATGAAAAATTTTCATTTTACTTTATTTCCTTCAAATATGGTCTTAAAAACATTATAATGTTTGATTTTTTTTAAAATGTATTTTTTAACCATTTTTTTGTTCTATAACTAACATATTTACATAATACTAAATGATAAAACAAAATGAGTTCATTGTGATTGAAAAACCACTAAAATTAATCAAAACGATTATTATTAACATGTTATCTAAAGAATCGTCCTCATATATGAAAAAATAATAAAATATAAGACCAATTAAAATTATGATTTTTCATTAATAACATATAATTTTAATTCTATAGAGTTATACCCATTCTACATGAACTTCCATACTCATATACAAGTGAACCGAGATCATAAAAACTAAGAAAATGAACACTCCTAAATGATGAAATTGAACACTATAAATTATCCAAAAGTCCATAAATGAACTTAATAAAATTATAATAATGCAATTACATTTAGAAAATTATATATACTTATTAATTAATGAAGAAAATTTTATTATTCATGACATTAATATCAAGTGCAGAACCGTGTGAGAAATAAGGTAAGGGATCCTTTCCAAACCTCCATATTTCCTTCGGGTTACATTCTCTCTCCATTTTCCCAATATAATTGTTATTTATTTTTATTTAATTCTTCTAAATTATGTTTATATATATAAATCATGTATCCAGATCATAACATCCATCTTTTATGGGGTAATACATGTTTTAATAAGGCTCCCTTCTCAAATCTTTCTGAAAAGCAAACCCGATTCAAGGAAACTTTCCGATTTCTTACCCATTTTAAAGTGAACTACATATTCTATTTTAAGCCAAAATTATTTTTATAAAATCAGTAATTTTATCATGAAAATATATCTTGGTTAATTTTTGTTTTTATACAAACAATTATTCCTTTTACGTTTTATTGAATCATTAATATTTTCCTTAAACCGCACCAAAATGTTTTATTTCTAAAGTTTCTTAAACACTATTTTTACAAGTATTCACTTAAGTTTAACATAAATTATCATAATATATTCCTATTTTTCCTTATTAATGTCCATTTATGATTTAAATTATTTCTTTCATGGATACTATTATGATATTCCCATATATTATGCCTTTTGACATGATTATGATGACCAATTCCTACAATGGGTAACCATTATGTTTATATTTTATTCCTTATGAATGATTATTCATGTGGCAAACATATTAATAAAAATTTCATGGTAGTTACTCCCAGATAGTGATCCAAGTAATTGGGAAATGTTTAGTCTCATGAGACGTCATGTGTAATGGTCTTGGTGATTATCCTTGACTGATGCTCCATGTGCAACAGTTTTGGTGATTAGACATGACTCATGCTCCATATGAAATGAGCCTTGAATCATGATTAAGTCATGTTTTAATTTGTTTCCACATTTTTATGATACCATCACTACTACAAATAAAACTTTTATCAGTGTTGAAAATGGCCTTTAACAGCGCTAGAAAAGCGCTGTTAATGCCAGCGAAGATGGGGGGGGGGTCCCCTTTATCAGCACTGAAAAAAGTGCTGATAAAGACCCCTTTTATCAGTACTAAAAAAATAACAGATAAAAGGGGTCTTTTATTGGTGTTTTTTTATAGCACTGATAAAACTAAAAAAAATTAAAAAAATACTGCCAATATCGGGGGGGGGGGGGCTTTTTACAGCACTTAAGCCCCCCTTTATTAGTGCTTTTCCACTCCTCCAGCACCACATGCATCGCCTAAACCCTTTATCAACGCTAGCCCCTCTAAATCACCCCTGCGCATGTGCCCCTGCCTCCACCCAGATTTGATCTCGAGACCTCCCCCCTGCGCACCTAAAGCCTTTTCCACTCCCCTATATTGATTTGTTCTCTTATTTATGATATATATATTTATTTATATATATATTTAGATATATTTATTCATATAGTGATATATATTTATATTAATATATATAGTTATATTAATATATATATTTATAGTTATATTAATATAAATATTTATAGTTATATTAATATATATATAGTTATATTAATATATGTATAGTTATAATAATATATATATAGTTATATTAATATATAGTTATATAAATATTCATATATTGGTATTTTAAATAAAATGGATATTAGTTATTATTTATATAAATCTAATATATTTTATATGTAAATATGTTTAATTATTTATTTAAAAAATTAAATTTTTAGGTGTGAATATATAAAAAATATGTACATATAGTTATATATTTGATTATAAATAGCAGTGCATTATAATAAACGATAAAATTTCAAAGACATAATATCAATATGAATTTAATACCTTGGAATAAATTTAGTCCCCACCAAAAAAATCCAATAATACCCCCTTAAACGAGGCTGAAAATCCACAAAATGTTAAAAAATGGAGGTACCCCGACTAAAAACTCAGTTTTAGAGGCCTTATGGGCCTTTTTTGGCCTCGAAAAAACCTTGACCCGGGTCCCCCTGATCATAATGACGTAGAGCTCGTCGTAGGCTTCGATTTGATATGTGGTAGAGCTCAAACGGACACTCGGATCAAAATTTATGGCCGTTTGAAGTTCGAGTTGTGTTTTTAAGGTAAATTGGATCCTTTTTAATTTTTTTTAATTTTTTTAGTCTTTAATTTGTTATTAAATTACTATTAATCCATAATAATTAGAAAATTATTAATTAAAAATATTTTTTTAATTTTTTTATAATCCATTTTCACTTAATATCTTATATATTAAGTATATTAAGTGTAAATGTATATTTATACTTATCTAAAATATATATAAAAATTATATATTATATTTATATCAATATAACTATATTGATATATTGATATATTAATATATTATTTTTAATTTTTTTTTGAAGTTGAGCCCTTTATCAGTGCTTTTAAAAAAGCGCTGATAAAGGCCCCCCCTTTATCAGCGCTACTAAAAAAAGCACTGATAAAGGGGTACCTTTATCAGCGCTTTTTCGTTAGCACTGATAAAGGGGTGGCAATGGCCTTGCCCAGTTTTGTGGTAGTGCATGTTTATATGATTCCATATTAGACATATTATGCATCCTTATACTTATTCATGTTCCATGTTTTTTTATGTCATTAGGTTATGCTTTATAACCCATGTGCTATGATTTATTCATATGTTTATTCCCTTACTAGGTTTTTTAGCTCATCCCTATGTTCATATATTCCACAAGGTATCCTATTCATATGAAAGGGATCAAATTAAGTTAGGATATCCTTATAAAGATTAAATAAAAGATGTTTTATTTTGGTTTCATGTTGTTTAATTATGTATCTAATCTTTTAAAGAAACTTGAATTTACAATCCTTGGTTTGTATTTAATGGTTAAGTATTCTTAAAATCATGTAATAATATGTGTAAATTGATGGGGTATCTATAGTTGGTATCAGAGCAAGGTCTAGTTATTTTTGGTGATTATAAATAGACCACTTTAGTAAAAACACTAGGGATAAGACTAAGTTTGATAAAACAACCCTAAATTTTGGTTAGTATAGAGTAAGTGGTTTATCAATAAAATATATACCTATTTGGATAATATAAGTTTATGTGGTTATGGTACAAATGTACCTAGGAGTAACAACTCCAATAAGGTGTTCTGGGCCTAACTCGAGGTAACCTGGTACATGCCAACATGCCTTACTACGCACCTAGGTTGAAACTCCTGGGGGATATGCTTTGTTAAATTCATAAGATCATTACAAACCTTTATTAAGGGAACAAAAAAAAATCCCTTAAGAATATTTTTTAGGAAACCGATCATGGATAACCTAGATTAAAACCTAGGGAATCAAAAGTTAGGATACAATTTTCCTTTACAAGTTTATCCTTTTATGTTAAAGTTTCCTTTTATTATGATTATTATTTTAGTATTCAAGACCCATCATTTTACCTTCTTTTTCTTAGTTAATGGATGTGAATAGAATAAATCATACTAATAATCAATGTGAATGGAAATGTGATGATTGCCTTAGTGATATGCCAAATATGATGGGAACGGGTGCTCAAAAATTCATGACAATACCTTCTCAACTGGCTCAATTTATGAATAATAACTTGAATCATGTTGAACACCCTCATTCTCCTAAGAGAGAGAAAGTTGTGGTAGAATTATTTATGAAAAAGGGCCTACCATGTTTAGTGGATATTCTGATCCCCTCCTCATGGAATAGTGGATTAACTCCATTGAAAATATATTCTCCATCCTCCTGTGCTTAGAAGAAGGGAAATTTGTGCTGGTGGTCTATCACTTTGATGGGGAAACAGATTAGTAGTGGAAACTTATCAAGAACAAAAAGTCCAAGTAAGAAATTGATTCCATAGATTGGGAGGAATTCAAGAAAATATTTTTCAATAAATATTTTCCTCAAACTCTCTATCTCAATATGGAAAGGGAGTTCCTTGAACTGAAGCAGAGAGAAGACGAGTCTCTAGGTTCATATGAAGAAAACTTTACAAGGATTTCAAGATACACGTTAGGATATTTCATGAATACTGAAATCTATTTGGATCACTTATTTAGCATATTAAAGTTGAGTCTACAAAAAGATTTGGTGATTCAAGGCTTTGATAGCTATGAAGAGATTTTACATTGTTCCCTTAAAATTGAAATAGAGATTGGAGACACTCAGTGGTGTCATGTTCCTAGTGAAAAAAATGGAAAATGGAGTCTATTATCTTTGGATCAGTAGATAAATCCCATGATGGAAAGAAACCCCAATATCCTAGGTGTCAAAATTGTGGAAAGAAAAATCTTGGGAACTATCTAAAGGGAACCCGGAAATGCTTAAAATGTGGAAGAATGGGGAATCTAGTTAATAAATGATGAAGGGATATGAAGAGTCCCACTAATGTGAAAGACTAAGGGAAGGTTTAGATAAAAAATCGTCCTATATTTCAGTGTTTCAACTATAAGGAACATGGTAATTATGCGAACTATTTCCCTAAGACAAGTGTTGTTGGGGTCAATCAACAACAAAAACCTATAAGGAAGTAAGGAAGGGAATATGATATCACTACTACTTAAGTGGAGCCCGAAAATGATGTGGTGAAAGGCACACTAATTATTCATTCAAGAATAGATAATGTACAATGTGATTCTAGTTCTACACATTCATTATTATCTTTCAAGTTTAGTAGAACAATTCAAACACCACCTCAAAATATGGAGGTTGAGTTGTTTGTGAGAACAAAAAATGAGGTAATTATTGAATCCAATGTTTATAAATCCTCCTTGGTAAATGTTTGTGGAATGAAACTCCCAAAAAATCTTGTCATTCTCCCTTTTTTATAGTTTGATTCTATTTTGGGCATGGATTTCCTATCTTTATACAAAGTCAATATCAACTATTAGGAAAGTTAGATTACTCTTAACATCTCGAAGAATCCTCCAATTCTATAAAAATGTAAGGTTGAGTATGAATCTATTTTAGAATCATTATCTCAAGTGTGGATATTAATACCTTATGAGAAAGCATTTATAACTCAAATGACTGAGACAAAGGATATAATCATTCTCAAAGACATGCCCATTGTGAGGGATTACACTGATGTGTTCCCTGAAGAGGTTCTTGGTATTCCTCCTGATCGAGAGGTTGATTTATCAATTGAACTTATTTTTGGATCTCTTCCAATATCAAAGACACTTTATAAAATTACCACCATTTAGATTGAAGAAATTAAGAAGTAGTTATAGTAGAATTTTTACAAGGGTTTTACATGCTCGATCACTTCACCATGGGGTGCACCTGTCCTCTTTCTCAAAAAATAAGGATGGATAAATGCACCTCTTCATTGATTATATTGATCTCAATAAATCATGATAAAGAACAAGTATCCTCTACCATGGATATATGACTTGTTCGATCAACTACATGGGTAAAATTATTTATCTATGGTGGAACTTTGGCTGGGATATCACAAATTAAATGTGAGCTCTAACAATTTTACTAGATTTAATGAATAGAGTCTTTAGATATTAAGTCGAAAAATTTGTGGTAGTATTTAATTATGATATTATAATATACTATAAGATCAATGAGGAGCATGAGGAGAATTTGAATATTGTGATGATGACTTTCCTAAGGGATGAAATCAATGAAAAGTATAGTAAATGTGAGTTATGGATGAAGGAAGTATCATTCTTGGGACAAGTTTTCACTAAAAAAGGAATATCTGTGGACCCTTCCAAGATAAAGGAAATAAAAGAGTGTCCCATGCCAACATCTATAATGGAGATCCACAGTTTCCTTGGTCTATTAGTTTATTACTGATGATTTGTGAAGAAATTATCATGGTTTTAAAATCCACTAACCAAACTGACTCAAAATGGAGTGAAGTTTTTATAGACTAGTGAATGTGAAGACTGCTTTAAAGAGTTGAAAAAGTGGCTTATCACTGCACCAGTGCTCACACTATCAAAAAGTGGTGAACTCTTTGAAGTATAAAATGATGATTCAAATAAGTTATTAGGATGTGTACTAATGAAAAATGATAAAGTGATAGCCTATGTCTCAAGGTAGTTGAAAATCCATGAGAAAAAATATCCTACACATGATCTAGAGTTAGCAGCAGTGATCATTTCATTGAAAATATGGAGGCATTATTTCTATGGGGATGAGTGTGAGATATATATTGATGAAAAGATTATAAAATATATATTCACACAAAAGGAGCTTAATATGTGTCAATGAATATGGTTAAAGATCATCAAGGATTATGACTTCTCAATCATTTAACATCCTGCTAATGAAAATAAGGTGGTAGATACTCTAAGTAGAAAGGATCTTGTGTCTTTATCAATGATGATAATTGATAAGGATACAATCTTCTTAGATTTGAAGAGGATGGACATGAGAATCGTTAAGTAAGGAAAATCATCAATCCTTTCTCAAATGATTGCTCAACCATCCCTTATGGAGAAAATAAATGATGCTCAAAGGAGTGATGTTGAAATCTAGAAGAAGGTGGAAGCTATGAGAATGGGGAAATCCTATGAGTTTAAAATTTATGAGGAAGGAGTTTTAAGATTTGGGTCAAAAATATGTGCACCATCCAATCCAGAGATAAATAAGGAGCTTCTAAATGACATACATAGCTCAAACTTTGTTATTCATCTAGGGATTACAAAGATGTATTGAGATCTCTAATAGAACTATTTGTGGTAAAATATGAAGAAGGTGATCACCAAATATACATCAAAGTTCCTAATATGTAAGAAAGTGAAGGCTTAAAGAAAAAAGTCTAAGGGGATTATGCAATCACTACCCATACCAACATTAAAGTGGGAGAAAATTACAATGGACTTGTCACTAGACTTCCAAAGACATCCAGATGAAACAATGCTATATGGGTTGTTGTGGATCACCTTACAAATACATGTCACTTTATCACAATTCAAGAGGACTTCTCACTGGATCAACTTGCATGGATATATATCAAAGAAGTGGTAAGTCTATATGGATTACCACTATCGATTTTATATGATCAAGATCCAAGATTCACCTAAACGTTCGGGAAAATTCTCCAACATGCTCTAAGAACTGAGTTGAAATTCAGTACGACCAATCATCCTAAAACTAATGTAAAATCTGATCGGAATATTAATTCAATAGAAGATATGTTGAGATCATGTTCGATGGACTTCAAAGGAGGACGGGAACAACATCTTCCCCTGGTCAAATTATCCTACAATGAAAATTTCCACTCAAGAATCAAAATGGAACCATATGAAGCCCTTTATGGGAAAATATGCAGAACACCAACATGTTGGGATGAAGTCGGTGAATGTAAGATGCTAGGTACTGAAATGGTCTAAGAAATTGTGGAAAAGGTAAACACCATTCATCAGCACATCAAGGAAACCCGAATATGACCAAAGATCTATGCATACAATCATCGACGAGACCTTGAGTTTAAGGTTGGAGACGTGATATTCATCCGCATATCTCCATAAAATAGGATCATGAAATTTGGAAAGAAAGGAAAGCAAATCCCCAGGAACATCAGCCACTTCTAGACTGTTGATTTTGTTAGAGCTATAGCCAATCGACAACCACTTCCACCTACCATGTCTCAAGTACATGATATATTCTATGTATCCCTCTTGAGGAATTACATACCAAATCCCTCACATGTATTGAATTCAGAGGTGGTATAATTGGAAAATGATCTCTCTTATGAAAAACAACCAGTGAATATCTTGGACCATAGAGTTAAAGTTATATACAACAAGACTACTCACCTGGTCAAAGTACCATGGAAGAACCATAAGTATGAAGAGACAACATGAAAACTAGAGGAAGATATGAAGGAGATTACCCTCACCTATTTTCCCCATAATATGTAAAACAAAATTCCAAGGGCGGAAATTCATAAGGGGGAAGAATGTAACAACTCAAAATTTTATTAATAGAAATTCCTTTATTATAAGTATTTCATATATTATAATCACAAAAAAATCACATTAAGAACACAATAAAAATATTATAAATGAATAATGAATGAAATAATAGGTATCGATGAAATAGTAACTTGACCTTAGAAATAGTAATATGACCCTTATGAATAGTAAACCAGTCGAATGAATAGTAACCTCATATATGAAAGTATAAATAATATTTATGAATCTTATAAATTAAATTATGATATAATTTTATCATAGTATAAGTAAATAAATGTTTTAAAAATAATTAATTAAGTGTTGGTGTTTTCGTAAGTTATAAATATTTAATTACAATTTTATAATTTATATGAGGATTTAAAAGAAAATATATTTTCATAAAATTTATTCATAAATTAATATATTTTTTTCTTATGATTTTAAGAAAATTTTATGAGACCTTATTTAATTTTTCAAAGTGTTATAAAATTAGTTATAATTTTAAAATCTGCATTTTTTTGAGTAAATGACAATTTTAATTAAAATTAAAATTTATCATATTTAGAAAATTATTTTCCAAAAATTGATTTTATTTTTTAATTCTACATGTCAAAAAATGGTTAGGGTGAATTTTTTGTATTTTTCTAAAATACTTGATTTTTTGGTGAATAGTAAAATATTATAATTTACGATAAATGCTAAATACATGAATTTTTGAGTCATTATTGATGAAAATATGATGTAAGAACCATTATTTTGAAAAAAATGCACTATTTAATATATTTTTCCCCAATAATAAACACTATTTCTTGTATTGATCTAAAACAATAAACTAATGATTAAAATAATGAGAAAACACTCCTTTCCTCCACTATAAATACCACCCCTAAACACCTCTTCTACTCACACATTTAAAGATTTTATCCTTGTAAAAATTATAACCAATACTCTCCCCAAACTCCTCCCCCACATCCAAGAGCTCTTGGTCTCTTCAAAAGACTGAAATCTTTTCCCTAAGGAGGTTCTCAAGGAGGAGAAATTCAAGAGGTAAATTCCTTTTTCTTTTCTTTTTTATTTTTTCCAAGTTATTTTATTTTCTTAATCTCTACTCACCTACCCTCATACAAATGGAATGATAAATCCAATAAATTACATATACTATAATTTTATTATGCTAATGGAATAATCCATCATCAAACCCCCTCTCTTCTCCCTTTTATTCTAAAAACGAAACCATCGTCCGTGAGGTGTTGATTTATCACCTTCATGGACGAAAAGTTTTCATTTTAATTTATTTCCTTAAAATATGGTCTTATAACCATTATAATTGATGAAACATATATTAAAATATTTTTTTTATCCCTTTTTATGTTCTGTAACTAACATATTTATATAATACTAAATGATAAAACAAAACGAGTTCGTTGTGATTGAAAAACAGCTATAATTAATCTAAAATATTATCATTAACATGTTATCTAATGATTAATCCTAATACATGAAAAAAATAATACATAAGAACAATTTTTTTTCATTAATAACATATAATTTTAATTCTAGAGAGTTATTACCATTCTATACAAACTTCCATACTCATATACAAGAGAACCGATCTTGAAAACTAAGAAAACGAACACCCCCAAATGATGAAATTAAACACTACAACTCATCAAAAATACCATTAATGAAGTTATTAAAATTATAATAAATAAATTAAATGTAGAAAAGTTTCTGAACTTATTAATTAATGAGTCTAATTTTATTATTCAGGACATTAAGATCAAGTGCAAAACTATTTCACACATCAGGTAAGTGATCCTTTCTGAACCTCCACATTTCTTTTAGGTTACATTTTATCTCTATTTACCCAATGTAACTCTTATTTATTTTTATTTAATTCTATTAAATTAGGTTTATATGTTCCAAAATCATGTATTTATATAATAACATCCATCTTTTATGTGGTAATTCATGTTTTAATAAGGTCCTATTCTCAAATCTTTCCGAAAAGAAAACCTAATTCAAGAGAACTTCTCGATTTCTTACCCATTTTAAAGTTCACTCCATAATATTTTTTAAGACACCATTATTTTTATAAAATAACTTATTTTATCATGAAAATATACCTTGTTTCATTTCTGGTTTTATAAAAACAATTATTCCGTTTCCATTTTAAATAATCTTTAATATTTTCTTTAAACCGCACTAAAAAGTTTTATTTCTAAAGTTTATTAAACATTATTTTTACTTGTATTTTATTTAGTTTGACATAAATTATCATGATCTATTCCTATTTTACTAATTAATGTCCATGTATGCTTTAAATACTTCCTTTCATGGACACCATTATGATATTCCCTTATGTTATGCCTTTTGACATGATTATGATACCCAATTATTACCATGGGTAATCCTTCTGTTTATGTTTGATTCGTTATGTATGTTTATTCATACGGAACACATATTAATGAACATGTTATGATGGGTTAACCTAGATAGCACTCTAATAAATTGGGTAATTTTTAGTCTCATGAGACGTTATGTGCAACGGTCTTGGTGGTTAGCCTTGAATTGTGTTCTATGTGAAATAGTCTTGGTGGTTAGCCTTAACCCATGCTCCATGTGAAATGAGCCTTAACTCATGATTAAGTCATGTTGTATTTTTTTCCACATTTATATGATAACATGTTTATATGATTCCATGTTATACATGTTATGCATCCTTATGTTTATTCATGTTCCATGTTTTTTATGTCATCATATTATGATTTCTGACCCATGTGCTATGCTTTATTCATATTTCTATCCACTTACTGGGATTTTTAGCTCATCCCTTTGTTCATGTATTCCCCAGGGTATCCTATATAGATGTAAGTACTCAAAGGAAGTTATGAGCTCTTTATGAAGATTAAATAAAATATGTTTTATTTTGGTTTCATATTGTTTAATTATGTATGTAATCTTCCAAAGACACTAGACCTTACAATCATTGGTTTGTATTTAATGGTTAAGTATTCTTAAAATCATGTAATAATACGTGTAAAAGGATAGGGTCACTATATGTATAGCCATAATCATCATACAAATTTGAAATTAGTAATTGAAAATGGTATGTGATATTTACTTATTTATTCAAGTATGGTTATGATTACATTTATCATTGAGGAGATAATTAATAAATTTCATTAATTTGGTATCTTAGTAGTGCAATATAAAATGTAGACTTTATATGATTTTTTTGTATAATTTTTGTGAAATCCTTGTACTGGTTTACTTTGAACAATAACTAGACCGAAGAGAAATGTAACCTCAGGTGCACCTCCCTATATTCCAGAGGCTTCTGATTAACAGCAAAGGTCTAGGGGTTACTGTGAGGAGACTGTACCTCCATATTAGTGTGAGAAATATGAGTGGAAAATAACCAAACATCATGCACAATAAACAATCAACATATGTATAATCAATAACTCACAACAGATCTATAATAAATTTAAATGCAGTATAAATTCATACATCTTAAAATAATATCCCATTGAACTGATCACATATACAAAATCTAAAATAATAAAAATAAAATAAGGCTCTATTTCCATCCCCAAGCCACCTCATCTCAATATCCAATCCCGTGTGAGATATCTTTCTTGATCATTAAACTCATGGCCTCTTCCTAACCTGAAATTGTGAGCAATGGGATCTTCTTGGCTAACCAAGTTCCACGATCACCTGAGAAAGGTGTGAGTACAACTCAATAGGTCACCACTAATGCGTTCACATAAATAACTAGTAAATGCAGTGTATGTGCATGTGACATGATTAGTTGAATTAAAAAAAATAAATTGAGATAGTGAAAATAAAATAACAGACTTTGATCATCAGGTTCTAACATGATACCCAATATCAATTATACCTACTTCAACTAGTGCTTTAGTGTCTATGAGCATTCCAAATAATCATGCCAACCAATAATAGGTGAAACTGCCTACCCCCAGGTGGTAATCATGGATGGTCAACAGCTATATAGAAATTATATAACCCCTTGAAGGTATCCTAGATGATTCAGTAGTCATCAAGAATAAATCCAACCCCTAGGATGTAATGATAGGTGATCAATAAACATCAGGTGTCATAATTGACTCCAAGGTGGTGACCCTAGGAAGTCAATCATATCATACATAACTGCCAAATCCTTGGGGTGACCCAAGGAAATCACATTCATTAGGCATTATTTGTTGACTCCCAGGGGGTATGCCTAGGCAGTCATAATCATCAAGCATCATCACCGACCCTTAGGAGGTAATCCTAGGTAAAAATCATATCATACATAACTCCTGACACATAATAGGGTGACCCTAGGTCATCCCAAGCATTAGACATAACTTCTAACTCCTAGGTGGTGACACTAGGATATCATGAACATTAGAAACATAAGATAGATCCTAGGAATCCTATGCATCACCCACACACACACACAATCTAAGAGGGATAATATGTCCTTCCCACACTATCTTGTTTCAAAATAATAATGAATACATGGGTTGACCATCCGCCCAAACCCAACTCATATAATTGAGGTCAACCACTCAAGAAAACATCCTATCATTATTATACAACCATAATAAGATTATAAAATCAACTCTAGTTCTATGGTGACATCCACAATTCTCTATACCTAACACTATACACACACTCTATAGGGTCAACATCTCACCGAGGCACCTACCAGGTCCCTTAGGTCACATCATAACATTGACACCCTTACTTGGGTTCTCTATCTCATAATCATCTCTCGAGTCAACTCCCATCACTCATGGTTAATATGTCCCTCAACCATATCATGATCATTATATGACCTCACTGGCTTCATAAGGAAATCCTCACTGACATCACACTAGATAGATGGCATAAAGACCATATCAATACCCAAGTCTCACAAGATCAACCCTCAAACCTAACCTATCTATCAAAATCCATAGGGTCTACCCACCAAGGTAATTACACCTCATAGGGGGAAGAATGATCACCCAAAACTCATCTCAACTAGCCTGAAGGATTCTAGAAATCTCAAGGTTCTCACATGGCCTACCCTGGAAAACCATCATGATCCAAAACTCTCTTTTATAGGTAGGTGTATAAGGCTCATACACTAAGGCCACTTCATCACATTAACTTCATTTAAGTTATAACCCTTAGAATTCAAGCATCTCAAGGCATGGATTTATAGTCAATGCCTCGACCATTGGTAGTTGAGGCATCAAACTAGTGCACAAGGGTATATCGTAGCCCTTAGAACTTTGTTTACTCCAGACATTTCATTTTAAAGACATAATTCATTCTAAAATAAAAGTCCAATGACCTTTAGTGGTGATACCAAATATCAAATACCATAATAAAATACATAATACCAATGGTGTAGGTATGAGGGTCCACCTAACTAATTTATGATCCTATTCCCTTTCGAAAGAATGATCGTCCATCCTCATTGAGACCCATCCAAACTCACATCAATATCCCAATCCCCCATATCATGCACAATTTCCAATAATTAATTATAAAAAATTTATAATATTTTATGAAATTTTTTTATAAAAATTTATAAATTAATTCAATTAAAAAAATAGTCATAATTTACTAAAATATCACCAGGCACCACAATGACACTAAAACCATGGGAAATAGTGTGTAGACCACTCTTGACACACCCCCAAACATAATCAACAACAAATACACAACAAATATATTCAATTCAATCATAAATTTAATTTTGTTTAAGTAAAAACCCTTAAAAAATAAATACATCAACATACCTCTATCAAAAATACACGCAACAACATGTGATCTCCCTATCGGTAGGTCCTTTAGCCACATAGAGAAAAATACCCATCATCCTAAATGATTTCAACTATTCTCTAGTGTAAATCATTTTTAAAACCCTAACCCAAATTACACAAAAATTAGAGGTGATAAAAGGGAAACAAAATGGAATGAAGGTAAAGAAGAGGAAGATAATACCTCAAACTATCGTAAAATCATTTCCAAAATCACCAACATATCAAAGGGGATCAAGGAAGCAAGAGAGGGTGGGAGGATACAAATAAATGTCTTTCTCCTATGTAGTTGTATTCCTAAGAACCCCAAGGGGCCAACCATAAAAAGATCATTCTACCCAGTTTAAAAAATGAACCCAGGTCTAGGTTGAGGTGAGACCAGGGGAGTAATAGCATGATTCACACCCTTTCTTGATTAATTCAGCACAAGACCAAGGGGTAATGGCACAAAGAACTCCAGGTATAGGTAATCCCTTGACCTATAACTCATCACGGTTTGAACTACTATAGGTTGTTGAATTTCAGAACATGGGCCACTAAAGCCACTCAACCTTGCTTCGACATCCACCCAAGCACCTGAAACATCAAACAGGTCTCATTATATATCAAAAAAAATATTCTAGAGATTTATAAACAATCATAATTACAATATGAATCTTGGTTCTCAAAATAAACACCTAATCAAAATTAAAAGTTCCAAATCCATCTGAAATTTACAACTCAAAATGGGTATGAGGTTTTACAAATTCCCCTCGATAATAATTATCATCCTCAATAAATTACAATAGTATTTTTCCATCAATACCAACCTATATCAGTCATCAATTCATAATATACTCACCATGTTCTACTTTGGAATGAAAACTAATAATTCGCCATGATACTCCCAACATAGGGCACACTATTCATCAAAAACTCAAGCCACTTTTTTATCACCATCACCAAAACCAAGATAACACTCAGTGACACCCGTTTATCCTAAGAAACCATGGTGTTGTTATCCAATTTACCATTAGTCTCATGGTGTTCCCCACCATAATACCGTACTCATAAAGAATGATTTCGAGCCATGGTGCTCCCCACAATATTAATTATCTACAAAAACTCATTATTAGTGGTCTAATAATATGTTTGATGGGGTTTCTATCTCACTACAACCAATAATTATAAAAAATACTAGTCAAAATCTAGTACTTATCATCACTTATAATTATAAAACAATTTTGATGATCCTCCACCACCCACACATAAGACCGAATGTGATGGGTTTTACTCAAAAATCCCCAACTTATCCTTGAAACACATTCGTCATACCCTAAATTACATAAAAAATGTAATTTAAAACTCACAAAATCAAATTACTTGCAAAGTCATTCGTCAAATCACCTCTGGAATTTTTTTTCTAAAAACTCTCAGTTTCACCTATCGATGAACCATCACCATTACTAGACCTTGATTCCCTAACTTCTAGAGGCATAATGTGACTGTTCTAAACACCCTCACCATTGTTAAAAAATGGAATTTGGTGAAATTCCATTCTTGGGCCCTAAACTATCCAAATCTTTCTCCATGTTCTCACTCTAAGAACCAACTCACCATTGATTCAATGCACCCTTAGGTTACATAAAAAAATCATAAGCCCGATAACAATGCTCAAACTCCTTCTAACACCCTATTTGAATCCTAAATCTAGTATTCAATAAGGAACTAGATAAAATAATATCCATCTTCACACTGTAAACCAAATTATACCTTGACTGTCCGATGTTCAGTTTCATAATACCCACGAACCTATGCATATAGGGTCATACCACCATGATCTATACTCCATCCATTACCACACATAGTGGCTGGACATGACCACCCATACATACCTGAGTGCTACCGCAAAACATCATATGATTCTCATTCCCAAATCACGGGAATTTCATCCTTAACATTCATTGAAATGCATTTTCAATGAGGATTAATCCCTCAAATGACCAATGGTACAGTCCCTACCACGTAGATTCTATTATACTACTCCTCTATCAATAATTCAATAGGTTCTATCATTACATTCATGTCTCTCCATTTGATCCATGCTCATCAACCGTCATCTCTAACACCATGATAAACTGATAGTACATGTCAAGTAATAACCTCAGGATGATCTTAAAATGATAACCTATTACAAATCTAATGTTGCCTCTCACCATAGAAGGACACCTCCCTTTTTTCCCTTCAAACCTCAGTCAACTAGGCCTATGAACCTTCCATTAAACTTATCGCTACTCAGATCACTCATGAATGATCATTGAACCATAATCCAAATAACACCATGTGTAACTAGTGTGTGCTACCTCGATCTCATATGAAAACCAACATCACAGTCTTATGATCCATATGACCCTAAAAAATATCTCACAATCCCATGAGTCTCACATTATTGAAACTAGATCAATGTTCCCAAATCACTGACCATTCCCCATTTCATGTCAACCTCATATAACTAGAATCACCCTTGGTGCTCCTCTTCAAAATCAAACATTTATCCTTTTACATGGTCTACTACATGATAAAAAACAAACCCAGGTGTCATTCCAAAACTTGAAGTGTCTACTGTGCTTTCACCACACCACTAAATAAGTTCCCAAAACACACAGGGTGAAGAATATTATTGATCTTTCTCTCAAAATCCATATTAGATATTAAAATAAACATCACTCAAGATGCTTTCCTAATGAGAATCCAATGCATAATCATGCCTATACCATATACAGAAACACCTCCTGTGCACTAATTTCAAGGAAATGAACCTACTAACACCTTCTGAATTAAAAATATGTAAGGAATCACCCTGACTATATCCCATATTCAATAGCACATACCACAAATCAGTCTCAAACCTGAATCATTTACCCATTCTTTCCACCTATACGACACTAAAAATCCTACCCTATCCCCTATCCCAGGTTACCATCATATATACTTTCCTTATCTCGACCATAATAAGTGCCTCACCAATACCACTACTGCAAAAATGGGCATTCATGGTAATTTTTTTTGGATATTTTCTATGATTTAAACCACCACTGATTATTTTCCATCAGTTTTTAAAACTTCCGCATTTATTGTTATCAAGAATTAAACCATGTAGTTTTTTAAATTGATGACGATTTTGTAGAACCACTACAGAACCCTTATTTAGTAGTGATTTAAAATATCGTATATCCTTTTTGAGGATGTATAATTAATAAATATAATTTTATTTATGTATCGGTAGTTAGGAAAACTACTGATTCTTTGTAAGATGATTATATTAATTTTAGATTTTTAGCCATTATTGTAAATGATTAAGACAATAATATATCATTTTCATGGTGATTATAATTAAACTATATAATTTTCCTTATATAAAAATAATTATAACCTCAATTGATTATTTTTCATGGAAGTTTTATAGATTTAAAATTTTTAATGGTGGTTATTCAGTTCTTAACAGCAGTTTAAACCACCTTTAAATAAGACACAATGGTTTGCTAAGATTATCAGTTGTTTAAAACATGATAGATAATGGGATAAATTATGAAATCTGTGCCTACAATTCAAGTCCAAATACCAGAAATTTATCACAAAAAAATATAAAAACATATGATAAAACCAAATTAAATTAACATTATAAAAACAAATTCAATTATATTACAAAACTTTATACACAAACAATATACTAAATAAGTCATATAGGCATTAAAAAAACCCATAAATTCATTCAAATATTATACAAACCAAAATATGCTTCAAAATAACACATCATAAACCATAAAAAATTGTATCTACATCACCATGGATGCCTTGAGATGATACCCACTCATCATTTGGAATAATTCCAACCTTTGGTTTCTTCGATTATAGTTTTTAAAAACATAAATTAGATTATGTTAAATAATGATACAAAAATAAAATAAAAATAAATTTTTGTACCTACTAAGACTATTGCATCATATATACAATGACCTTAGGAATGATATTTTCCATATATTAAAATAAAGTATCCAAGTAACCCCTTACCATAGAAAACAAATCATCCCTATCGCTCTTACATAAATCCTACTCTTGTACCTAAAATATGATAATTTTTTTACTATGATGCACAAAAATCTTTAAATTCTACAACCTAAAAACATATTTTGTTTCTATATTTGTTTATATTATTTTCTCATTTATATCTATTAATTTTTTTATTCAAATAGTTATTATAACTATTAAATAAATAATGTATTCACCAATTATATACATACCAACAATGGTCACCCGCTAATACCCACATGATAGTATAAGTGAAAAAATATGAGTAGTTGACTCATTGACATATACTGGATAAGATCATGTCCCAAAAATCTCTTCCATATACCCTGTATTAGTGGGAACTATACTTGTAGAAGCGGGTTAAGTACAAGATGGATTCAGGATCATCACTAGTGGTGTAGTGTCATCTTAGTGTGTAGAACAAATACGATATGAATACCTTTTAGTGATTGACATTTAACCTAATAAATAAATAGTGAAAAAAGATAAAACATTTGAAAATTATACAAGTAAATAATAAAATTTAAAATTTAAAATTACCAATATAAATTTTTCCAATAATTCATGGGTATTTAAAAAGTTTATTTCATGTTTAAAAATACTTATTTGTGTTATTAAAATGTTAATATTATTATATATAATAATGAATCTATGACTTTTTATTTTACACATTCCATTATTTTATACTCATTGAATTCCCAAAGGAAATTATCTTACCCCCTATACCATTATAAGTTAATATTGACTATGAAAATTTTAAAGCATAACTATTGTGAAAAAATATCAATATTTATGAAATTAAAGTGAAAATAACATCTATGTTAGAAATTATACTAAAGAATGAATCCTTTTTTTGTAATAGTAAACAAAATATTATTTTCTAGGTTAAAGTAGGATTAAACATACACCAGTTTCATTCATAACTGATTATCATCATCCACCATTATCATGATGTCCCCATCTTCACCTTCTCTTGTAAGATTGACAGTTTCAATGCCATAATTGAGAGAAAGATAAAATGCTTCCTATTGATAAAGTTTTCTATCACTAAACCATTTTTCAATGTTATCACCCATATCATATAATTATCTTGGTTTCACATGGACTATAACACTCCACCATCCATCTATTCCATCATTAACATCCTGAAAAATTTTATATTATGAAGAAAATATATATAGATTGTGTTCTTTATGATCACTAGAATCAATCAGATGATTTAAGTTTACATAATTAAACTATAACAAATACTTCTTTATAACTATGTTAATATTTACCCAATTATATTTGAATAACACAACAAAAAAGTTTCCATAATAATTTAATCCAATAATTTCAATAAACATTCCATAATATCCCAACTTTGAATATTTCATAAAGATGCCACTATATTTTATTTTCAAACCTTATTTGAGATAAGATATACCAAAATTTAAACCCTTAATATTATAAGCATAAAATCTAATAGATTGTTTCAAAGTACTTTGAGTTAAATATTTAAAATTAGTAGACAATTGAACCTTATTATCAATATTTAAGATCTGTATAATTGGATAAAAAATATCAGTATTTATAAAATATAATTATCAAAATATTATAAATATAAAATTGATTATGAAATTACGTGATGTGTAAACAAATCAATAATATCTTTGTTGAAATATTTTGTTATTTCTTTCTCATTTTGAGTTCAACACTAATGTCGTATATTTGTTTATATCTTTATTTCTTCAATGACATTTTCTATGATATCAAAATTTAGTTGAATAAATATTTTAGATTGTATAAAATCCCTTTGAGTTAGTAAAAATGAGGATATATTTCCAACTGGATGACCTGATGTTTCAAAGATTATTGATTTACTATAGGATTAAATATAATTTTAGTTATAACCAACATTCCCAAAAATTGATTGAATCTTGTATCAATCCCATATAAATACCTCGAACAGAATGTGAGATAATCTTCATCCAAGTAACCTTGAATAATATATCTTTCTAGTTTAGATTATTTCTTCACACAAGACTTAAAATGACCATGGTATATAAATAATCAAAACATAATAAACTATATGTTATGAAAAAAATTCAATAGTGAGGGAAATTTTAAAACACAATACCTATATATGAGATACGTCCATCAATAGTGTATAGGTCCTCCAAATTTAGCTTCTTAGGCTAAATGAACTATCAGATGAATCATAAAAGTGAAAAATAATGCAGGAAGTATCATCTTCTTATGAAAAAATTTCCTTAAAATTATTTCCTATACTTTTTTAAGATCTTCAGGGTTTAATTTTTTCTCATAGAGTATTTTAAAGAACATGAAAAAATAAATTATTATTGCTATTATTTTATCAAGTAACAAGTGAAAAAACCATGTACCTTATGATGTTTTAAGTCAACATATCATGAAATGTTATTATAATATCAATCAAGTACTTTCATATTTTTAGGTCTTTTAAGGAAAATATATTTTTCATGGGTTTTAATAAAAAAAATTATATAAGATACTTCCCATTCTCATTTTCCCATAGATCATGTTTTATATTCATTTATACCATTTCTTTACATGTATTAAGATGATCCTTTGTTTTTACTTATAGATTAAGTATTTTAAAAAGAACATTATCACACACATTTTTATCAATGTTCGTAACATCAAGATTATGACATAATATATTCTATTCCCAAGGAAATTTGAAAAATATACTTTTTTTCTTCCATTGTTGTGTTATAATTCCATATGAAATGGTACAAAATCTTTTCCCACTATCATTTAACTAATGGTATTTCCAAAATTATATAGAAACATTTGATAATTGTGTCAAAAAGTCCAACCTAGATAACAATTTTGGAGGGGACCTTAAATCATCTTTTCCATCGAATCACGAATCATTAAATAAAAATCTATGAGATGTATCCACAAATAAATGATGATACATAAGAAACCATTTTAAACTATAAGGAATCCATTTAGAATTAAAATTAAAGTTAAAAATTGGTCATGATAGACCCGTATGAGCATTCCAACGAGAAAAATTATCAAGTTATAGAAAGTCACTGATAGTCCTAATGAGAGAATCATACATTTTAAAATTTTTCTTAGTCGATGCATTATATTTATCCACACCATTGTCCAATAACTATTAAAATTAAAATATAATAGGTTGAAGATATACATAAATCTCATTTCTAAGCATCTATTTCCATGGAATAATCATCAAAATAATAAAAGAAGTTTTTCATACACATCCATGGAGGTAAATTTTAGGGGATAAAAATAACTGAACATATGATATAACTGGTAATTAAAGTCTAGAATGGATTAAATCCATTAGTATCCAATCACAAATTCAAATTCCTAGGATCTATAGAGAAATTTTTAAGTAATGAATAAAAATATTTCTATGCTTATGATTCCCTTGGATGACACATAAACCCATCACTGTTGTTTTTTTATATAGTGACACATCATCTACTCTACAGTTTTAGAAGATATGAATAATATTTGTGATCATGGTTTATGTGGAAAGTAACAAAAAAACTTCAAAGTAATTTTATTTCTCTATTTATTTGAAGTATCACATTCATTCAACATTAATTAATTTCCATATATAATCATAACAACTTTTATAATCTAATCCATCTAAATATTCTCCCCAATATAACATACAATCATTGGGATATGCATTTATTTTCATATAAATTAAACCCAATGTGTTAATAAATTTTTTCATCTCATAAAATAATTTAGGGATCATATCAATTATAAAATCATCATGAAACAACTCAAATATCAATTACATTCATTTATTTATAATTTCACATAAACACATGATATTGTACAATTTCAATAGAAAGGAAAATATTGAATATATTTTACACTCCTCATACAACTCTTGATTTCCATCTTCTACATGTTCAAAAAAATAATTTGATTTCTCAGTTAGGTTTCCCCATATATTAATATTTATAAAATCAACATGAGAATATGTTGAAAATTTATGATCTTCATCTTGTTTTACAGTTATCCCTAAATCATCAATAATTAAATTTTAAATTTCATTCTCTATTATTGTGGTAGTAACTTGATGAATATGATATTGGAAAATGATCAATCTTTATATACTATTCAATTCACCATGCCAATCCCATCACACATATCTAATATGAAATTATTTCAATATCAAGTGTTTATAAAATTCAACCCTTTTCAACCATCGTCTAAAATTACAAGAAGGACATAGACATTTATTTCTCCCATCAATAGCTCTATTTTCTATTGAAAAATAAAAAAATTCCACCAACCCTTTAAGATATTGAGGTGTATTTTGTGGTAAAGTAATCCATGTTTTATCTATTCTTGTAATATTACAAATAACCACAAAAAAATCATAAAAATTATTAGTGAAATTAAATCATGTTTGAAATATAACATACAATTAATATAACACCTTTATGAAACTAATAATAAAAATATAAAATTATAATATATTGTAAACTATAAGAAATTATTTTCATGGCATATGTTTTCTTTTACAAAGACAATGTACAATGTCAAATATTAGGTAATAAAAATGAAACTATAATTTTATATTAAAAGACATAATTAGAAAAAAATGAACATAAAAAACTTAAATAAATAAAATATAAACCTTTTTAGGACAATTTATTTAATATATTTCATAAAAAATTAAACAATGATAATTTAATTTTTTTTTAAACACATAATAGTTTGAAATTCAATTTTTTTCAAGCCAATAATATCATAAAATACCAACCAGATACTTTAGGAATTAATTCAAAAACTAAATATTCTTGAACAATTTTAAACCACTCTTTAAAAGTTCATTAGACAATTTATTGAACTTTTAATATGAAATTCAGATAAAAATGAACTTAACATAATGCTTAAATAGAGGAAATCATTTTATTTTTATGAAAATTGAGTTGAAATACAATTTTCTCTTTAGAAATACGATAAATATTAATTATACGAGCACTAGGAACCAAAACATAAAATTAATAATCAATCAATCAATGGTTCAAAAATAAAATAATCAAGCACGGTAAAACTAACCTCAAATTTGAAATAAAACACATTGACTTTGAAAATTATCATTAAAAAGTTTTACAACATAGGCCTCATAGACCCTAGATACCAAAATATAATAGTTAGAATCAACCCCTTACTTTTAGGATTTGATAGAAAACACAAATATTAAGGAGAAACTAAGAATAAGATGATGAGGAAGAAGAAATAGAGGATGAAGGAGATTATACCTCGAAGATCTGGGAATGAATTGTATAGAAACTAACACAAATTAGTGTGGGAGAGAGAGGATATGCATAGGAGGAAAGAGGAACATGACCAAGCTACACATGAGGATAGGAGGAAAGGAGGCCTACCTGATGGACAAAGGGTTTTATTGGTGTCATTTTTAAATAACCATCGCTAAACATTGAGTTAGAAGCGATTTTTTAAAAACCACCAATAATAATATAAAAAAAATGGGTTTAAAAAAGAGATACTAACTATTCAACACATATTTTATATTAAAAAATTATAGGTGGTTATTATAAACCTCCTAGAGTAAACCACCGCTATTATTTAGTTTTCTTGTATTGTATCCTAAGTCAAATCACAATTCCACTAGGCTCTTCCACCTATCCCATATGTTATACTCATATAAATAATAGTTTATAGGAAACCTCTCTAATATTATCTCTAATGTCACATGAAAACTCACATACCAAATTACCCACTCTAAGGTTCCCATATATATGAATATAGACTAGGCATCACATGCCAAGTCATTATCCTACCCACGGACATTGATTCTCATCAAGCATCTACATACGAGACCACACCCTAGAGAATCACAATCTCATCTATCAATATATAATGGCATCAAAACATATTTTCTATCTCAGAACCAACATCAAAATCACCCTCAAGGGGTTCATTAATAAGGCATACAATTCCTATGTAGACCTTTTAATGGTCACTATACATACCATTCAAGGGGGAATACATAATCATCTACACCAAACATATCACCATTGTCATGAACCGAATCTGGTCTCCAGCAAACCGTCACCAAACCTAGCTCATGGCAAGGCCCGAAGGGCGTTCCTTATCCCCATGGGCTGGCACAAGTTCCCGGGTATCATTAATTTATATTTGGGAACGATTTACCCGAGTATGAAAGCATAAAACATTAAAAACATCCCATAATATAAATCTGAAATTTTCATGCTAAACAATTCTTAACAAAACCAGATCTGAATACATATGTTTAAAGACACTACAAGTGGTCCAAATACAAATAATGACAATAGGAAGACATCCCCATGGACTCCACACGACAAGGGGGTCATCACCCACAAGCCTTCTCCACAACTCCACCCCAGCGATGGGGATTAACACCCTGAGCCGCCATCACCCTTAGCCTTTCCTTTACCTGAATCAAACATAACCAAGTATACTTACACCCAAGGGGTGTAAGTAGGGTGTGATCCTAAGCCCAGTAGGATACCACCCAATGATTCCAAATATCATGCAATATAATGTGATAAAGCAAGCAATTTTAATAGGCAAGGAAAATCAGTGTTAAAATTCCAAGAAATGTAACTTTCATTTGAAAACAGTTTTTAATCCAAAATTTTCAGAATTTTCACACATTTAAATATAAATTTAGCTACTTTAATTTACTTCCAAACACATCCTAATACATGGGTAAATACTATAAATCCAATGAGAAACAACATTGGGAACACCCCTAGGCACTAGGTTGTCTTGGGCCCTGTGTACCTCGTACCTCGATGTAAAGTAACCATAGAAAAATCTGTTCTTGTGCACGAGCCACTAGTAGGGAACATAACCATAACCTAGTGGTACCCAATAATCATCCACATAGTTTAGTTAGGGTTGTCTTTATCCAAATTCTAAGTGAAACAGGGACAAAACCCATCCGGTCCACTAGCCGTACTAGTACAAATCCGCCCCACCTAAGTACCCGAGCTTCCCCTTTTGTGATAAATCAATTTCAGAATGCAACATAAATCAATTTTAATATAAAACATCATTACTGGTCAAACACAAACAATACAGTAGCTATCACATTTTATACCACTTAAAACACGCAACAAAACACTTAGATTTTTAATAAAACAACCTCTCAAAATCTCACATTATTTTGCACAAAATATTCTTTGAAATATCCACTTTGCACACTATGTGGACACTTTTAAGTCACAAACACAAAATGGCAGTTCAATACCCTTTAATGAAACCAAAAATTCAGTTATGGGGCAGCCCCATGTGAACCAAGAAGTTATATCCTTTAAAAACCCATGTTTTCACACAAACACGACACTTTAAGCCCATTTGCTTACCAAATACCATCTAAAAAAACTCTCGCAGCAACAATAAAAAACAATAAACATTAAAAAAATGATTTCTAGTCCTAATAAAATTCAATAAAATCAATTATGTAATTATAGGACAACCCCAAATGAACCAATAAAATATTTGTATGTAAAACCCCCAATTTCACCAAAAATTGGCACTTAAAATTCATTTGCTTTATAAATGCCACTAAAACCAATTTTTGCAGAAAAATTAAAATGAAATAAAAATTAAAATACCAAAAAAAACATCAAGCTATGTCACAAAAATTGCATGCACAATGGAATCACCTACCAAAAGAGTCAAGAACCGCAAATCCTAGTGCAGAACTTCAACCACACGACCACCGCACCACAAGGGAGTGATATCAAACCTAAAACCAGATGATTGAAGCAAGAAACTAAAAATGAAACCCTAGGTACGAATCCCTAGCTTCTAGAAATTTGGGGATTCAAGAAAAAAGGGAGAAATCTCAAGGAAAAGGAGAGAACTTAGAAGGATAGTCACTTACTTGGGAAATCTGGATGTTTTTAGAAACCAGAGAAGTTCAGATCTAATTCTCGATAGATGAGATCTACAAAGAGGGGTAAACGAAGCTGGGGGTGTAGATAGGTACAGTGGGAGAAGGTTAGTGGTATAATCACTGAAAAAGAATAAAAAATGAATATTTTATGAAAGAATTACAAAACAATTTTAAAAATGGAAATGGGCTTTCGGGTTGGCCCAATACCTAATTTGATCACCCAAATCCAAGATTCTAATGAATTTTTAAGGGGCCCGAAATTCTTTACTGGTTTTAATAGTTAAAGTAAGGCCATTTTAGAATTTTAATGGGTGAAAAAGGTTAAAAAACGAAGGAGTTATTAAAGAAACAAAATTTACTTTCAAAACTATAAATGGGCTCTCGGGTTTGCCCGAATTTTGAAAACCCACCATTTCCTTAAAAAATGCATGGAAAAACCCCAAAACAAAGCAAGGGTGTAAATTATATAAAAAATACCTTTAAAACATGTCATTTATGTGACAAACATAGATCCAAATGAACTTTCATCAGAAGAAGCATATATTATAGCTTAATTGAGTATAATTCCACCACCAAGTTATATGGGAAAACACTGTATAAGTTGTTGTTTACACTTTAATAAATTTAATCCTCATAATCATTGATATCAATAATACACATGAATGTTAATTTCATTTGAATCCTAATTTCCAAATGAAATACATGTACATGGACTCTTTTCACTAGTCTTATATAAAAAAACCTTTTAAATCATAATCTATAAATCCAAAACCTAAGTGCATCATGCTTGGTGAAATCATAAAATTGTAAAATTAGTAGAAAAGAATAGTAATAATATGTCCTTGGTAACCTATAATTCTTATTGGAAAGTGTGTTCATGACCCACTAATTTTACATCTATCACAGGTTCCGATACATTCCTATAACACCTATCTGTCATCTCCCCAAATAGTTAGACAAAATAAAAACTTTGACACATTCTATATTATTAGTCATTAAAAATATTTGATACCCCTTTGTGACATACCTATCATGGTTTACTCTAAATAGTAATCAGACTAGAGAGGCATGTGACCTCAGGTGCACCTCTCCATATGCCATAGGTTACCAACTAACAATAGAGGTTTATGGGTTACTGTGAGGAGACTATATCCCCATATCAGAGTAAAAAATAGGAGTAGAAAATAACCAAACACCATGAATATTAAAAAATCAGAGTATATAGAAGTAGTAAATCACAAACATGGTATAATAAATGTAAATGAAGCATATAGTCATACATCCTAGACCGATCACCCACCAAGATAATCACATATACAAAATATAAAAGAATAAAAAGAAAATAAGGATCTATTTCCATCCACAAGGCTCCTTATCTCAATATCCAATATGGTTTGAGATATCCAACTTGATCATGAAAACTAGAGCCTCTTCCAAACTTGAACTTGTGAATAGTGATATTTTTTTGGGTACCCAAGTGCTATGGACACCAGTGTCGTGTGTGAGTATAACTTAGTAGGCCACCAAAAAGGTGGTCCCATACATAACCAGTAAATGCTATGTATATTTATGTTACATGATCATCCAAATAAATAAATAAAGTGTAGAAGTGTAAATAAAATAACTATCATTGATCCTCAGGTTCTAACATGACACTCAAGATCGAATATACCTACTTTGGCCAATACTAAAGTGACATTAATCATGTCAGATAATTATTCCAACCAGCTATAGTTGAAACTTCCAACCCTTAGGAGTTAATCCTACACAGTCAAAAGTCACCTGGTAATAAGATGACCCCTAAGAGGTATCATAAGTGATCCAATAGTCATTAGGCATAAATATTACCCCTAAGATATAATCTTAGGTAATCACTAAACATCAAGAATCATATTTTACTCCTAGGCGGCGACCATATGTAGTCAATCATATTAAGAATTACTAAAAACTAATAGGGGTGACCCTAGTAAATAATAATTATTAGGAATCATTACTAACTCCTAGGGGGCGAACCTAGGTAGTCATAATCACTGGGAATAATCAAAAATCCCTAGGAGGTAATCTGAGGTGATTAATCATATTATGAATAAATGATGACTCCTAATGGGGTGAACCTAAGACATCCTAAGAATCATAAATAAATACAAACTCATCATAAAAAATAGGTGTATAAGTTAGATCCTAACCATATCTCTATATATCTCCCTCACACACACATACACCCACACACAACTTGGAGTGGTAGTGCATCCCTCCCATGATATCTCATTTCTAAATCATAATAAAAAATAGGTTTTCCATATTCCTGAACCCATCTCACACAACCAAGGTTGGCCTCTTAAGAGAACATCCTATCATTACTATACAACCATACCCAAATTACACAATTGATTTAGGTTATATGGTGAAACAAATAATTCACTATATACAACACTACATGCACCCTATTTAGGGTTAACATCTCACTGAGGCAGCAGCCGAGTCTCCTAGGTTTCATCATAACACAAACACCATTAATTAGGTTCCCCTATATTATAATCATCTCTCAATTCAATACCCCTCACTCCAGGGTAATACACCCCTAAAAATTATTATGATCTTCACAAAAAATCACCATCATTATAATGTAAGACTCATTAGAATCACACTACATAGATAACATAAAGACCATCTCAATACCTAAGTCTCACTAGGTCATCCCTCATACCCAAACTATTTGTTAAACTCACCAGGGTCCAACCACATAGGTAATTATATCTCAAAGAGATAAAAACACTCTCCCCAAACTCATATCAAATACCACAAAGTCTTTATGGCATATTAAGGTTTTCACATGGCCTTACCAGGCCAACAATCCTGATCCAACACTCTTCTTTACAAGGGGGTATCTATGGATCCTATACTAGGGAAACTAAGATACATTCAATTAATTTAGATTATACACCTTAGGGCCCAAGTATCTCATGGAATACATTTATTATTATGGCCTTTAACATCAGTGACTAGGGTATCTAGACAGTGTACAAGGGTCCTTTGTGATCATTTCCACTTTGTTTAGTCTAGAAATTTAATTTTAAAGAAATGATTAATTTTAAAATAAAATGTTGATCACCTTTAGTGGAAATGCCACATATCACATTCCATAATAAAATATATAATACCATAAGGAAATGTATGAGGGACCACCTAACTCATTTATGATGCTATTATTTTTTGAAATCACACACTTTCATCTTCACTAAGACCCGTCCATGCTCATATCAATATCCCAAGAATCTATCTCAAGACAAAACATCCAATAATTAATTTTAAATTATTTATAATAATTTATAAATTAATTCAATTTAAAATAAGTAGGAATAATTTTCTAATGTATTACTAGGCATCACAATTATGTTGAAACCATGGGCAATAGAGTGTAGACTACTCTCAAAACACCCCTGAATCTAATCCACAAAAAATACCCACAACTAGATTCAACTCAATCAACAATTTAATTTTATTTTGTCCAAAATCCTTGAAAAACCCATATGATGACATACCTCCATCCAAAAAAAAAAACTTAAAACAACATAAAATCATCCTCTAAGGGAATACTCTATCCATGTTGAGAAAAATCCCCATAACCCTAGATGATTTACACCTTGATCTGGTGAAAATAATTTCCAAATCCCTACTTAAACCACACTAAAATCAGAAAAAATCAAAGGGAAATGAAATGGAATTAAGGAATAGAGTTATTTTACCTCAATATGTCACAAAATCATCACTTAAATAACCCTTGCATAAAATGGGATCATGGAAGGAAGATAGGTGTGTGTGTGTGTGGGAGGGGGGAGGAGTCATCCTAACAGACCTCACCCACACAATTTTCCACCTAATAACCCCAAGGGTTAAATTGTAAAAGACCAACATTCCCTTATTAACAAACACACTCAGGGATAGGTCACACTACGACCAGGGGAATCATGACGTGATGTGCACCCTTTATTAACTAATTCACAACATGACTAAAGGGGTTGTGGCATAGATAAATTCAGGAAAACATCCTCCATCAGCCTATAACCCATCACAGTGTGAACCCTCCCAAGTCATGGTGTGACTTTATATAGTTTATTGAATTTCAACACCTGGGACACCCAACTCTGGTCCAACATCCACCTGAGTACTCGAAACAAAAATTGGGCCTCTTTTTATATAAAAAAACATCTATTAGATATGACCAAACACTAAAAATTAAAATAGGAATCTTGATTCTCAAAATAAATTCCTCACCAAAATCAATATTTTGAAATCCCTCAAAAATTAAAAACTCAAAAAGGGAATGGGGTTTTAGAACTTTATATATTTATAAAATATAGTCTTTATATATATAATTTTTTATATTTTATACACACAAGTATAATAATTTATAAGTATATTCTTTAAATTTTTACTTTATATAATTTATATATATAAAATCGATACATTATATAAATACCTTATGTATATCAGTTTTTCATGGAAAGATGAATAATGTTGAACCAAATAGGATGAATATGAATAAAAAAAGATAATGAAATTGCATGAAAAATTAGTATAAGGATGGGGTTAAATATTTTATCAAATTTGAAAAAAATCATAAAAATAACTCTTCAATTTTTGTGTGTGTTTACATTACTGTTATTAAATAAAAATTCTTACAAATGATTTAAAATAACACTTGGTCTATCATGGAATAGATCAAAGTTAAAAATATTGGAATAAACAAAGGGAAGTGAAGAATGTGTCTAGTTACTGGGATAATAGTGTGGTTTATAGATCACATGATGTCAATAATGCTATAGACGATGAAATTAATAATATTTAGGAAATGATAAAGATAGTTGAAGATAAGATTCATGATTGTACAAAGGTGTTTTACAAGTTAAATAACTGTGAAAAAACTCCACTATATAGTGTTTGTTCAAAATATAAAACTTTATCTACCAAACTAAAACTATATAATTTGAAATCCAATAATAAATGGAGTGAAACCAAATTTAAAAAACTACTTTCACTCTTGAATGACATGTTACCAAAATATATTGAGATTCCTAGTCAAATATATGATGTTAAACTAATTTTATGTTTAGTGTGTATAGGTTATGAATGTATAAATTTCTTTACAAATGAATGTATATTATTTCACAAGGACTATTAATAACTTATAAAATAGTCTATGTTCAATGTATCTCGATACAAAAAATATGAATTAAGTCCTTAAAAATTCATTTAGTACATTCCAATCATTTTAAGTTTTAGAAAACTGTATGTAAGTGAGGGGACTAAAATTCAATTAACATGGAATGAAAATAATGTATTTCAATATAGGAAACTTCATCAACCAACATACGCTCCATTGTGGAATAAAATTGACTATAAGTATCCTAAATTTGTAAATAATTTTAGAAACAACCATCTTTAATTATCTATAGATAGAATGGACTATTTTAGTGTACAAAGATTCAATCATAGTATGTAGTCAGTATATGTAAGTCAATTATAATAGATCATTGTGATTATTCATGAAGTGAAAGTACATTATGTTATATCGACTTATTTCATGATAAAAAAACTGGTAAAGATATTGATTATTATTTGGATCTATTGATGGAAGACCAAAAATTGATGTGTGATACGAGTATTATGATGTAAAATTATAATATATATGAAGTTTTAAAATTTGGTACCATTTAACTAAGGATGATAAATAACTTTATTGCTTACAGAAATTTATTAGGATACAACTCTAAAGGAATATTTGGTTTCTCCATTTGTGAAGAAGGTAAACATTCAGTTAGGTTGATACATTCTATGAAGAGAGTGTTTCTCAGAAATCATAAATATATACCTCTATGATATAGATACTGATCTTGGAAAACAATATTTATGGGATATCAAAAAAGGTACCATATCTTCCTCATTAATAGGAGATGATTTTTTTTTGAGAAAGTAAAGGATATTGTCAACATTTTTGGTGAACCTTTTTGAATAAACCTTATAATTTTTTTAGAAAATTAAATCAATTTTCATTAAACTATTATATTGTAATTTTTATATATGAGACCTTTTATTGATTTAATTCATATAATAAAAAATTTATATGACAATACCATCATCACATTACTAAATTAACTAGAAAAAATAATAGTGGTCATCAAGTATAGGTTAGAAATGATTGATAAGGGGATAAGGGAAGAGTTGGATTCAATGAATGATAGAAGATATACTTTTCTTCATTATATGAATCACTATATTTATAAGAAAGAGTGATTTATATTTTTCAACTTATTAAAATATATACAAATTCTAAATGGGTATTCATCAAATATAAAGAACAACATGTCAGTTAATGAAATGAAGTGAAAGTGTTTAGAATCACATGTTTTTCATGTTTTAATATAATATTTAATGCCTATGCCTATACATTGAATTCTATATAAAAATTTCTAACACACAATAACAAATATTTTCTTCTTTTTAAAAGATATATTTAGTAAATTTGTATACCTAGTGAAGTTTCTATCTATGGGAAATAAAATTATAGTCATACTATATGAACTAGATATGTTCTTCTCATCGACATTTTTTAATACAATGGTTTACTTGATGGTTCACTTGGGGAGAGATATCTGACTACATGTTCATGTACATTATATATGGATGTACCCCATTTTATTCTATATAATTATTTTTAAGGGGTATATTAAAAATTAAAGACACCTCAAATGTTTTTTTTATATAGTGGTATATTATTGAATAATTTTCTAAATTATATACCAAATACCCATCCAATGTGGATAACATTAGACATCCAAAATCTCATCATAGTGGGTACGTTGTGGGTGAATAAATTTTAGGAAGATATTTTGTCAAAAATAATTTTAAAAATTGGGATAAGGAACTCCTTTATGTATTAGATAACACTATAACGGTAGTTCCATTTGTTAAGTCTCATAAAGAAATTATTAATAATTTTAATCCATTAAGAGATGAAATATGGATATAAAATACATATAATAAATATATTATAATGTTTATTTGAGATGATAATTTTAAGGAATTTCCTAAAAATTAGAATTCAATTTTTATGAGACTTTGATGGCTTGAAAGAGGACTAAGTGTACATTTATTATCTTATAATGGTCACACAATTAATAATTATACATTCTATATAAAGGAATTGGATAAATGTAATAATATGAAAAATAGTTGAGATACTCTTTTTGAAAAAGTGATGAATGTATCTAGTACCATGGATAGAAATATAGTTTATGTGAATATTTTCCACTTTTATTTCATCAAAAAAATATAGGAGCAGAATTATATGACATTATAGGTGGAAATTTGTTATAAAACTTATCTAATAATTTGATATAGTTAAAATAGAGGAATTTGTATTCATAAATATGAATTTTAATAAGGAATGGTACAAGGATCAACCATTCTTAATAGAATCACACGTAGTACAGTAATTTTATACACCAAATACAGAAAACAAAAATTGGTTAGTCTCCCTATTGATGAATAAAATAACTGAAAAGTTGAATTAAAATTCTATTTAGGTTGATATTTTTATTGTAAAATAAAAATAATTTAATGGTGGTCCCTGAACAATTTTAGTTGGATGAATATCATCTAATACATAGTGTAATAAAAAATCTTAAACCAAAATAACAACCAAGATCTATCTATACATTTAGAATGAATAAAATAAAGAATGAATGTTGTACCATTTACTTGTTGATATGAGCTTCAAAATAGTGTTTGATGTAGACCATTAGGAAGAAAACAATGAGATTATGAATCCCAGTGTATCCATGGGTTACACAAATATCCCAATTGTTGGGAAGGTCTCCCTCTTTACTAAAATTTTATAGAACCTTGTTTATATGTAGGAGAGACCAATAGATAAAATGAGCTTTATCTTGAGGAGTTATAGTATAGGATAAAATCCAATGAGTCTCATATACATCAAACGAGGATCAAACTGGATTTATATAGTTTTTAAGAACTCAAATAATCATTCTATATAAATTCTTAAATTTCATAAATGTTTCATATGTTTAAAATTGTTGAAAACTTTTTATTTTATCTCTATATTTTTTTAGTATTTATAAAATATGTTAAACTATAAAAATCCTCCAAATATTTATTAAATGATGAAAATATATGTATGATAACTATCAGAATCAAATATCAAAGGAACCAACATTTTATTATTTAATATACATGGATATGCATAGCACCATGACATGGTGACACTCACCATGACTTGGTATATCCTAGTATAAACCATGGTATGGTATAAATCACTATATTGTGGTCTCTCTATTAGTTCTTATTTACATAAATCTCTTAATTTTACTAAAATCCACATAGTATTATAAAAATTTCACTATATATTACATATTATGTGATAACTTTTGAAGGTATACACTAAAATCATTTTGAATATTTTCAAAACTCCTTTTTGAAAAATCTACCATACTTTTATCACCATATGATACATCATATATGAGAATTTATAAAAATACATCCAAAAATTATTCCTGATCTCCACTAAAACACTATTAGGTTAGCACTCAAGGTTTTATAAACTTGATCCTCATTAAGCAACCATAAATTTTAACCCCAACATCCTTTTATCATCGAAAATAATTATGAATTATTGAATTCATAAATATAATAAAGGAGTAGCCTTGAGAAAAGTGTCAATTATACTCAAGATATAAAGAGATATAACACAATATTTATCAAACACATGTATATATATATATATACTTATTTCTACTATCAATATCATATAATTCATTTGTACAATAAATTGTGTGACTATGTGACATATAATATTTCAATCACCTATATCCTACTCATATGTTATTGATTCTATATGTATTGACTTACCAAGTCAATAAATATATCACATGTAATTTATTTATATAAATGAGGACATCACATTCCCATTATCCAAGTTGATAATTATATCACATGTACTTTATCTAATTATGGAGATATATTTCCTTAGTTTATCTCAATTGTGGTCTCAAATGTTATGATCATCATACAAAATAAAAAAATACCATCTTTATTATTCTTCAATGACTACATGATCAAAAACATACCCAACCTCCCTAAATTAGATCAATTTTAATGATGGTGTAATAAGGGTATCAAATTATGAATATTATCATGCTAAGTATCTTTCCAACCTCGATTATAGGGATTTAATATGAAACATACACCCATAGTATACCAATTACATTATTTTTGACACTCTATGTGGTATATTAAATGTCCTCTATATGGTTCACCTCCACTATAAATAAAATGAGAGACACATACCTCAAGAGTGTCTCCCTATATGCCAAAGGCTGCTGACCAATGGTGAGGGTCTATGTAATGAGTAGAGAGACTATAACCTCTTTGATACAAATAACTATAAAACATTATAGAATAAGTATAATGAATATTTATCATAAAATGAACCAAATAAAAGAATACATCAGATAATCCCATATATTATACTTATATGTTCTTTATTCTCTATGTATAGACTTATTAGGTCAATGAATACATCACATGTCATTTATTTACATAGATGATCACATCACATGCCCCTTATCCTAGAATATAACTATATAACATGAACCTTATCTAAGTATGGAAAAAATTTCCCTTTTTTATCTCAATTAACAGATCAAATGTTAGGATCATAATAAAAAATAAAACAAATCCTATCTTTGTTAAGCCTCAGTATACAACATGATCAAAAACATACCCAACCTCCACAAATAAGATCATCATTAAGATTGATGTAAGAGGGGTATCAAATTATAAATACTCTCATGCTAAGTATCTTTCAAACATCAATTACAAGGATTTAATATGAAACATGCACCCATAATATAAAAAATACATAGTTCATGGCACTATATATATTATATGTAGTGTCCTTGATCTTGTTCCCCTCCACTATTACTAAACTAGGTTCCATATACCTTAATATCACCTCCTTAAATACTGGAGGCTACCAACCAATGGTGAGGGTCTATGTAATGAGTAGGGAGACTATACCCTCTTTGGTATAAATAACTGAAAAACACAATAGAATAAGTATAATCAATATTCATCATAAAATAAACCATATAAAAGAAGATATCACAAATACATCCCATAAAGTCTACACAGGTACCAAGGCATTCGAGTAGGGTGTGAGTACAACTCAGCAGGACACCACCATCAATGTATCTAAACATTTCAGAAAATAAAATGCATGTGTAATGTGATATTCTCATAAATAAATGTAAATTTTAAATTAACTTAATTATAAATAAGTCACAAACATGGAAACTACACAACCATTTGGGTGCGATAATACCTATTTTGGATAGTTTCAGGGTGTCTCTAAACATATCATCTAAAATACAACTGGGAATCACTTCCCAAGTAATATCAAATGGGTATATTGTAATTTAATAATATAATGACTAACACACATGTAATGAATCCTGATAACATGAAAATATCAATGGGAATAACATCCCTACGAAAAAATGATTATCAGTACATGAGTAGTATATCCTAATAATAGAGTCCCACCCTACGAATAACATACCCATGCTAATATATACAAACAATCATCAAATACCATTTATATCATTATTTTAGGGAATAATATCCCTAGGCATGAGAATGATAACATGAGGGAAGAGCATCCCTATCCTTGGGATACATCATATAAGAGGGAATAAAATCCCATAAGCAACTATTCAAATTTTGGAATCACATCCCCTTCCCCATAATCATCACATCATGGGAAGTATATCCAACTTTAAAGGTTATAATTAGTAAATGGGCTATGATTCCTCTCACCATAGATATCATGGATATGTGGGAATTGCATCCCATAAACTAGTGGGAAATATATCTCATGATAATCATTATAACATTCCTAGTTATGATATCACAACATAATGGGAATAACTATTTTCCAAGTAGGTAGAGCTATAAGAGTAGGGGTGAATTTTAGATGAAAAGTCAATTAACAAATTTTCCCACTCGAGTAATTCAAATGTTATAAAGATATAAACTATAAATAATTAAACTAATAAAAATAAAAACGATGTAATTATTACTTTTATAGTGTAAAATAAAATATTTGGTAGTTAAAAACTATACCAAGATAATGATGTAAAAAAATGAAATTTAAATAATTCAATGAGAAAAAAACATGGAGTATTGGATAATAATAAAAATGATCCTATAAAGGATATTATATTAATAAAAAATTCCAATCATAAGATTCCTTACTTTTAAAACAATATGGATGATGTATAAATAGATGAGATCAAAGGTATCAATAATTTATAGACACTAGAACATCTTCTATTAAGATGGACAATAGTAGAAATTTATACACTAGGAACCCCTTTAATATAAATGTTAGAAATAGTTAGGTCTATCTCCAAGAACCTCTTTGATCTCCTTAATGGATAGAAACTGCAAGTACCTTGGACTTTGCCAAACTCTATCATTAAAAATATGTAGTTTCCAAGATGAGATCCAAGATATCAACAAGTTTCATACAATATAACATCTTCTACTAATCCAGTCGGTAGTATCATATTCCACACTAGGAAACACATAAATAGAAATATAAAAAATTGGTAGGTCCAGCTCAAAGCTCCTCCTCAATCAACTTGATGGACAAAAAGTCTAAGTACCTTAGAATTTTTCAAAATCTTTCCTTCAAAAGATATAGATTCCTAGCCCTAGAAACTCTTTGATCATGTCAATAATAAGTAGCAGATTCCTCATTGAAATCTCATTTAACATTATGATTGGAAGAAAAATTAAAAATTAAAAAATGCTAATATTTATAATCAAAAACCTCACAATGGAATATCTTAGAAATCAATCAAAAAGAAATACAATGTATGTTATCAAAAGTAGTGATATATTTCCTAAAATCTCGATATAATGATTCAAATTATCTTTCTATATTCCATTCCATGAAGTACTTAGTCTATTTTTTATATTTCATTATTAAAAACTTCAACCTTCATATTTCATAAACATTGAGTTTGATGGAAACAGTATCAAAATCACATACTATCCTTTAATGAATATAACTATATCATCTAATGATAATTATCCACACACCATCATAGTGCTTCAACACATCTTTACATAATTCTAAAAATTAAAAGTTCTATTCTATTCACAAGAAAATGTATGACCAAAAGTTACAATATGCACATAGAAAAATCAAACAAAAAACATCAATTTAAATAAAATTCATCAAGTGTGTGTTGTGATTAAAAAAAAGGATATGAACGTAGTATTTTGTATCAATAATATCCCCATTTTTCACATTCAAAAAATGTGAAAGAAAAATTTAATTTTTATTAGAATGTAAAATAACAACTCCCTTTATGTTCTTATAAAATACTTTTTAAGTTTATCATCCACATGATTTACATTTAACCCCATAAATATCAACTTAAAAAACACATTGGTGAAGAAAAAAATATCACCCTTAAGCAAAGGGAAAACTTCCCATTCCTTTGATTTCTCTTCCTTTTTTATTTTCAAAAAGAAAGACATGAAAAGAGGAAAAAAATTATTCACAACATAAAAACGTAAATAAAATAAAAACGTATATATCTCTTTGTCTTTTAGTTTCTCCCCCTAGGATACATATCCCTATATTTAAATTCTTAAAAAAATAATAAGGTAGTTTTTTTATACTCTATAACTTTTGATAATCTCTCACTATCACAAACAATCCAAGAAAACAAATTATACTCTATTTTGGGTTAATCTTAAAAAAGTAAACCTATTTCATAAGATTCATTCATTTATAAAGTTATCTATCAATGAAAACTATAGAATTCAATAGAAAAATAGATTTTTTATAATAATTGAAAAAAGGAAACAAATAAAAAATATATTATTTATTTAGATTTTTGAAAACCACTTTATCTAGCCTTTTAAACCTCTTATTCTACTCTTATAATAATTTCTTAACATTTTAAACTCTTTATTTTCTACTTAATCTCATTGTATTGTTCCTTTATCTTTCATTATTGATATTTCAACTTTTGATACTGATGATCAAAAAGAATTTTGTCTCAATTTAGTTCATTTTATAAGGAAAAATTTAATTTAAGTAAAAATTTAATTTAATTGTTTAGATCCTTTTCATACTTCAGAAATTTATAGATGTTCTAGAAGTGTAATATGTAATATTTATTAAAACTTGATAAGTGAGATTTAATCTCTAATTACTAATTGAGAATATTATTTAAGGTCTGAAAGACCTAAGCACCCACTATACTATCTTGAAGAATACTTATCCTCGAATAAATTTTTAGAAGAATAGATATGATGTTGGAAACCCTTTGTATCTGTTCAACCATAGAGTCTTATTACTTCTCTATTCTTTTAATTATCGAGCTATCTTTCAAAGAACAATATTTTAAAGAATTAGTTGGTTGAGATCTAACATATTCATCTCTTGGTGTAATATCTAGTTGATATTTCTCATTGGGTGAAATGTTCATGTTATCAATATGATGATAGGATTGGTCTTCTTATATTTTTCCCACTTTGATCACATTCTATCCATGACCATTTAAATATTTTTTCTTTTCAACTTATATTAGGTCTATTGACTTTCCCTAGCTAGGAGCATATTTTATAAAATATTTCATCATATTGTTTACTTCATTAGATGAATATGTTTGTATCTTTCGAGATTCAACTTTTTGAGTGGTTTATAATGAGGTCTTGGGCTAATTTTCAGGTCCTTGACTTATATGCGGGTGGCCCTATGTTTGATTCTTCTTGAGTGCATGAGAATATGTGTGCATATAAACCTACCTAATTTATGATGAAAATAACCTATATATGTGATCCTATTTAGGTCAAGTTTAATTACTGCATAATCAAGAAAAATACTAGTAAATTTTATCATCAAATTTAGTAAGATATCATAATGGAAACCTTCATAAAAGATAAAATTGAGCACCGATAGAAGTAAAAAATTATCAACATTTATTTTACTGTTGATAATCATTGATATTTATGAGTGCTAATATTATCCCTAATAAATAATTAATCTTATAAAATAATAAATTAAGGAACATATCGTATATATATATATGTATGTATATACATACATACACATGTATTTATGTATGTACACACACAAACATCTTTATAAGGACATCTAGTTTCATTACGAGTGATGATCTTTCATATACTTCATAATAGTATATAATAGTACATATATACATGTTATATATATATATATCAATGATTAGATTTTCAATATTTCCCTATAATGTATAACAATATATGAAATTATATTGAATTGAAATTTAAAATGAAAAATTATTTAAATAAAAAATGCATATATATATAAGCTAACGATTCTATGATCACATATAAGATAATATCATTAATATAGAAAATAGAACTTTATTCTTAAAATTAATTAATAAACTCAACTTATATATAAATTTTAGAAATTTTCATTATTAATAATATGTTTTTATATGAATAAAATAATTATATATATATATATAATTAAAGTGTTTTTGAAATATAACTAATAATTGATATTATTTAAATGTAACCAATAAGATATTATATAGAAATTATAATATAATTAAAAATAGTAGTATATATATAATTATACATTTTGAAATTATCGATATTATTAAAATATTAATAATATTAATTTTATATAATTAATAAAAAAATTCTTGCAAAAAAATCATATTTTTTTAAAATATAAATAATAATTTACATGTAAATAATAATAATATTTTTTTAAAAAATTAAAAGTAAATATAATATATGTATTTTTTGAGTAATATATTTTAATATACCTATAAATTTTTATAATAGTAATATATTTTAGAAAAATTTATAAATTAAAATAACTACTAATATTTCTTTATATGATTAGTAATATTAAAATATAATTATTAAAAATATCTTTTTTATATATAATTAACAATTCATGCATATTTTAAATATACTTAATATTATTTAAATAATCTAAATATATATAAATTTATTTTAATATAATTATTATAATCATTTAGATAATATATTTCAATACAAACACATATATAAGAAAATAAAAAATAAAAAATAAAATAATGTATCATTTATGATATATATTATAGTGCCCGAGGCTCGGTTGACCACTGAGAGGGGAGGGGTGAACTAGAGGTTTATTTTTATGAACTCCTTTTCTTTTCAATTCAAACTCTTGAACCTATTATGGTTATTGATCCACTCAACATTATTTCTCAATCTCACCTCACATGTAGTAGTAGAAATAGAGAGAGAGAGAGAGTAACATAGAGCATTTACAAGGCTTGATAGAAATCTCACTCCTTACGACAACTAGTTATTCCCATTGTTTATAGATTATCCACTATCAAATAAGTGAATAAAATTTCTCCATATCCAATCAATAGGCTCCATTTCCTTTTATCTCCAACCAAAAGACTTATTGCTCCAGCTCTAACTGAGAAACTTTATTTTCTCCTGGATCTAACCAAAATACTTATCCTAATCTCGAAACCAACCAAAAATCTTCACCTCTGTTCAGAGGCTTGATCCACTATAGAATGATTCTATGATCTTCCTCCATGATATTATAGGATCTAACTTTCTTATGTACCCTTCATATACCTTTAACAACCTCTGACATGTCAGTCAATATTTCTCAATAAATTCTGATCACCTATATCGATCAATTGTCTTAGTGAAACAAATGCTTAGGCTATGCTTATTTATAACTGATGTCCCAGAATCACCTAATGCGTGCAAGATGTTCAAAAAAAGTTATTCAATATTTTATTAAAGATATAAATTACACAATCTTGAACTACTTATTGAATTATCAACTTAATTTAAGTACACTTCACACATGGATATCATGGAATTCAAAAGTGTTATTTAGGGTATCTCGAAACTCTTCACATGTGCATGATCATGCATGAATTCATGAATGCAATTTTTTCCTCATGAAACCTCAATGAAGAATGACTTATCCTTCATGAAATTTTGGGTGTGAGAACACACTGCCTTCTTTTCACACACATAGTCTACCTCACTTTTTCTTCATGTGTGCATGAGCATGCATTAATGCATGCTTTGACTGTATCACAAAAATTGAGTGTTCACTGTTTATTCTCAACAGTGTATGCATGCTACCCAAATAAATCATGTTATCAATTCTTCTAGAAAACCACATGCATTGGTTCTCAGATAAACAACCTTCACACAAGGGGTTTACACCTTTGCACAAGAGCTTTGCGCTACACCTGAAGGGGTTCACATAAGTATGAATAGGTGTAGGTTCTCAGTTATATTCACACAAGCAAAGGAGATTCATTATTTAACTATCCTAATTTATTCATGGAAAAAAGTTTCTCCATGAATAAATTAAAGAGTTATTTGCACAAGTTGAATAGTCACAGGATCCTCTTCTCCCTTACAAAATCCAATGCTTCACGAAAATCTATGCCCTTTGCAAACTAAAGGGGTTTGTTGATGATACAATTCATTGAAAACAATAGGTCTCTCAAAGTATTATAAATACCTTATTATCTTTGGTGTATATTTATTTATAGGAAATCCTCACTATGATTTTCACCACCTAATATCCAGTTTTCATGACATGTCATAACTTATTTTTTCATGCCGTGTCATGGATCTTCTTCAAACAATTGATTCATTCTGATTAATTCAAATGTATTCTTAATTTTATATCCCCTCCACCTTTTCCTCACTAATTACTCATGTGAATTAGATGAGGATCTCATAACCATCATATTTTAAGCTCTAACTCATCCATGAATTGACTACTTAAAATGAAACCTACAACTTCATTTGCAGGCATCCCTTAGCTCATTCCTTGAATTCTATAAATGCATTGAAGATGTTATATTTCATGCGTGATATTAGTTTGATCCTAATTAACTCACCCAATCAACAACATCAGAGAAGATGACTAGATTCTTAATAACTGTATGTTTATCCAAACACTGGTGAATAGAAGATCATTGGGTGGCCCAAGGTAGGATATGATCATCCAAAATGACTGGACTAAAGTGTCCAATGAATTTCATTTGCTGTCAATGAGTGTTTGGTGAAAGATTTAAATATGTTTTGAGGTTTTAATTATGACATTTGTAAAGGTGATATATATTTCATAAAACATGTATCATTGGTGAGTTGAATTGACACATTTTTTATTATAATGATTTGAAGAAAAAAATAAGATCCATGTAAGATAATGTTTATTTTTGAATTAGGATTTTTATATTGGATTAGTATACTTGAGATTTTATGTTATCTTAGTAAAAGGTTAAAGTATTATGTTGGGGGATTTTATTAAAAAAAATATCCAACACACTAGATAACCCAAGATAGCTCAACCAACTGAGGGACCCAAACTGGGTTAATCCCGGGGGGGGGGGGGATAATGGGTAGAGGAGTATACCCATAAGGGAGAATGGGAGAAGCATAACACCACTATACAGAGCGACACGATAGAGGATGAAAGTGATTACACAAGTGGTGCTAGGGTGTCAAGTGGGATCTATCGGTAACCATTTTTATAAGCCACTTAGGTTGGACCTTGTATTATAAATGAGCCATTTTATTTAAAGATGTTTCTATGTGGGATTGTGTTTTGAGAGTTACTATAGAAATGAATAAACCTGAACCATCTGATTGTTTGTTAGATTTATCCTAGCCATCAATTTTCTTCACCGAGCTCTGAAGAAATGACTACCGCACGATCTACTTGATTTATTTTTCATGTTTGTTCGATTATCTCCATATAATTCGTCTTCTCTAGTAAACCTCACACCTGAGTGCTATTCATTGAAGCTCTATTGAAATGTTTACAAAAGCTCGATCCAAGTCTTCCGAGATTCTTTTGAGTGTTCTAAAAACTCATGGATGGTCATAATCACATTCAACTTTGTTTTCATAAGAAAAAAGATATCAAATTGAAGAATTAAAGCATGCAAAAAATATGGGATTTCCATGATGATGATTTTTTGTCACAAAACAGAGGTGATTCATAGTGTTTCTATTTGCCTATAAATATCAATTTTACCGAGGATGAGTTGCTACTGAGTATTTGAATAGATTTTATTTCCATTGATACAAATTCACCATGAACATTTGGTTCGCAGAATAAAGGTTCTGCACAAATTTATTTGCGTGAAGAATAATAATTCCAAAACCTTCTTGATATGAAAACCATGCCCTAAAGAGACCCATGGAGAAATTGGTTTGCATGAAATACTTGAGACAGTGCATAATACTGCACATAGATTATCTTAATTTGTGTATAAGAGAGAAGAATAGTTTCATTTAAGTAGTGTGGATACATTGTAAAGTTTTGAATAGTGAAGCATCCAATATTTTCACATAATAAGTATTGAGACAGAAGCAAGGTATAATGCATATGGACATTATCGATACTTTTTCATGCATGTGTATGATTATACACATGTGATTTTATAATATCTTTAAGAAAAAAGAAGGAAGTGTGTATTTTATTAGGAAATATACATTTCATAGAGTAGTTTTCATGCATATTAATTTATGCATGCTTAAAATGATAAGACCATGTGGTGTATTATAAACATGCATGAAGTTTTAAGAATCACATGTGCAATTTATATTACATAATTAGTGAGTAGTGTTTTGAGACTGAAGAAGGGGCATTATTTCTATCAGTGTTTTAGAAGATTTATGTATCCGAGTTTTTAGTGTACAGTGAGGCTGGGTCTTCAATAGAAGAAAGAACATTTTCCCAAACAATTTTGTACCGAGGTAGCTGATTATATTTAGTGATCATAATTATCTAAGAAAGTACTTTATCAGTGCAAAGGTACTTAATTTTTACCCCAGCCAGTGTGATCCAATGATCTTATGGAGGAGGATAATTAATTTACCTTTCTATAGTGGATCAATCATTTGAAGTTGAAGGCTACAACTGGGGGGGGGGGGGGTCTAACCTGTTGTTGAAGATTGTGATTGGTGGGTCTAATCAACCACTATGTAGAAGATACAATTGGGGGGTCTAACCAACTGTTGTAGGTTGATTGGAACTGGGGGTATAACTAGTCTATAATTGAGGGGTTTAACCAATTAATGTTGTAATAAAATTTTGATATAGTGGAGAATCCAAGTTGGGGGGTCTAACCAATATGTAAATAATTAGGTCTTTATACCAAACCTTGTAAATCCTAATATACTATGTTTTATTTGTTTATTATTTATTATAGGTTGAGGATAAGTATTAAGGATGAGGGATCAAGTCTTTAATCAGTCACATAGGTTGAATCAAAAGTAAAATAATTCATAAAAATAGTTTACCGCTGATTCACCCCTCTCATTCGTATCTAACCAATTCCTAGTTGTAACGACCCAAAATTTAATTAGTGAAAATTCCTCTTGATCTAATTAATTGTCTTATTATGTAAAATGGTTGTTTAAAATATGAAATTCATTGGTTTGGGATTTTAAAATACCCTTAATAATTGTGATTGTTGCTAATATAGCCATTGAATAGTGATCACATGATTAGTTTAAATATAGGGCTTTAAAAAAATCCAATTTAGTTAGACAAAGGAAGCGATGGCCTCATCCAGTAGACTTGCCCAATATGAAGACCATTTTTTGGAGCTTATAAAGGAGGTGGAATCATTAGGCTTTGCTCTTAACCAAGCCCAAGATGAGCTTCAACATGTTAAGCTCGAACGGAACTGCCTACAGGAGAAGTGGAAGTTGATAGAGATTACCACCCAAGCAATGTTATCCGAGCCCCCTCAAGATTCTGTCACCATTTCACACCTTACCCTTCGGTATCATGCGGGTGTAATAAGGGGTTCTGTAACAAGACCCTAGTACTATGATTTTGTACATTTTTTTATAAAGAATATACATTCATTTTATTATTGTTACTTTGTAAATAGTTTTTAAAGAAAAAAATATAATTTTTTAGTTAATTAAGAAATCTATTTTTATGAATTGATGGATTTTTGAATTAAATAATATTTTAATAAAATATTATCACTAAATTAATTTTTATTAAATATAAATGACTACATAATCATTTTGAATACAATTGTGATTTTTATTAAGGTTTGAAAGCTATTTCTATCAAAACCCATGAATTTTTGAAAAATATTGGTTTTTATTTTAAAAGTAAAAATTCACATATTTAGAAAATTATTTAGAAGAAATAAATATTATTTTTGTAATCAGGATGTCGAAATTATCCGATGGTAAATTTTTCAGATGTTTTTAGGACAATAAAATTTTTGGGTAAGAATTAAATACCCTTTAAATATATAATGTGTTTTATGACAACATAATGACCCAATAGTTATGAAATAAAATACTATAAAACCAATGTTCGGAAAATATATGTTTTACTATTAAAATAATGTGATTTTAGTTTTGTTTGATCTATTTTACAAAGCTTTAGTGGATCCTTCAAGACTTATAAAACATTTAAACTAATGTTCAGACAATATATGTTTTACTTTTGAATGATGATATACCCCTTTATCTCTCTTTAATTCCTCCCATGTACACCCATTACTATGCTGAAATTACATAAGGAATTTCTCTCTCCTCATTTACATTCAGGCGATTATTTGGTATCATGAATCTTAATTCCATTGCAATTATTGGGAAATGTATCTTTATGATCCCCTTACTATCCATTTCATGTACATATTATGAGACACCCCTTTATCTCTCATCAACCATTTTTATGAATTTTTATGTCATGCCGTTATGATGCCGAAACTGCACCTCGATTTTCAAATCCAAAGTCATTGTGTAGTGAATACCATGCCCAATTCTCTATCAAGGTTATTCACCTTTATGAACATTTAATTATTGTTTACATAGTTTCATATATTTATTCCACATTCCTTTATCATGTAATAAATGATGATGTTGAATGATTCCATGTTGTATGATCCATGTAGCACACTTATGCATGAAATGAAATGTTTAAGAAGGGTGCGCCCTGATAGTGCTCCAATGCATTGGGTAAATATTTGTATCAAGATACATCAAGTGTAATGAGGGTTTAATCATAATAATTCAAGTGCAATGAGGGTTTACTCATGATCAATGTGAGATGGGACTTGGATCATCCTATCATGTTAAATTTTGTTTCCACATTTCCATGTTAAGTTAATCATGTTATATCATTCCTTTATGTTCATGTTTCTCTTGTGCTCCATTTATATGCCTATTTCCTAACATGTATTGTAATATTCATGTTATACCTTGTTTACTCCCTTACCGGGCTTTATAGATCACCCTTTTCTTATGCATGTCCTCAAGTTATCCCATGCAATGCTAAGTATGAGGGAATATAGTGGTCATTTAAAAGATCTTTTCAATAAAGATGTTGTGTTTCATGTTTTAAGTCATTATGTAATGTTTCTAATCCCAAAATACACTAGACCTATCAATTTTATATTTTGTATAAAGTGAAGATTCTAACGCCTCGACCCCAGTTACCCAGAGTCGGTGCATTATTTTAATACATTGGACTGATTACAAGGAATCAAGTCCCGAAGGACCAATCGATTTAGAAGTATTGGAAAATAGATTACATACATTAACATTACATTACAATTTCAAACATAAAACACAGCGTAAATAGTTCTTTGAGAACGAAATTATTCCCTTTAGCTTAACCCTGCATATCAATCACAATACACTTCTTGGAATCCAAGGAAAAATAAAACATAAAAAGGGGTGAGTTCAAACGCTCAGTAAGGGTAAGCAGTATAGTGGAAGATAACATAAATATTAAGCATGTTGAATAATTTAAAACACATTCCTTTACCAATAATAAACATAAACACTTTTATGGAAAGAATACGAGCTGAGTAAATAATTCCATAATAAAACATAATCATGGGTATTCTACTAGTCGAATGACCACATGAACCATCAATATTATTTTCATAACGAGGGAATGAATAATGCCAGACATTCTAAAACATTTTGTTAAGGCCTCGGCCAAGACATCTAAAAATGATTAAGGCCTCGACCAAAACCATATATCAAATTGGGAAAGGCCCTCAGCCAATTCCACCTCTAATTGTCTCATGAGACCTACCAATGCGTCGAGGTGCTATAACAGGATCCACCCGTCACTTACTAAGTCCAATACATTCCTCATATGAAAAGTTTGAAATATAACATAAACATTCGTATTAGAACTAGCATACGAAATGTCAATACTTTAACCATAAACTGTGAATGGTATAAAAATAGCACATCCACAGTCAAACATAACTCATTCAATACAATATTGAATATTGTATTGTAACAGATTAACCTCAATCGATAATAATGAAGGATATTGACATAGATGAAAATAACCATAAAAAAAATTTGAGAGAAATATTCCCCATTTTATTAAAAACATTTAAAAGTTACACTATTTGTCAAGAAGCCTTTTAAAAATAGATTTTTGAATCAAAGTGTCCCATACCACTTTGAAACTTTTAAAATGAATTTTAATTTTAAAACATAAATGTCCATATAAATAAAACCTTAAAACCATTATTAAAACATGGACATGAATGAGAATGATTTAGAAGAATAAATTTTTAAAACATTTAAAATGAAGTTTTAATAATAGAGTCCCTTAAAATAATCCCATCAAAAACTCTTTTATGAAAAATGGACATGGATAATAAATATGTCCCAGTAAAAACTTATCCATAAAGAATCTCGAATAATAATGAGATTGAGGAATTAACCCTTACCTCGTTGTAATCAATCAATTCATACGAACTATAGTCAATAACCACCAAATGAATCACATAATATCATTAATATAAAGAGAATCATGATAATATATATGAAATGGAAGTACAAAATACACCACATGAAATAAATAAGTGGTGAACAATGGAAATCTTATGAAATTAAAAGTGAGATAAGAAACCCCTTACCTCATGTCCGACTTGACCCGTTTATTCTTTAATATCCTGAATAATAAACTAAAGTTAATTTTTACTTGATTAAGAACCTTTTTCATATTTATTATTCCTTTTATATCACTTATTACCATGCTGTAAACATTATGTAATCATTTAAGTTAATAACGTTCGTTTTGTCGTTATTTGGCACTTGAGTCAAAAATGAACACCTTATAGTTACAAGTTGTTCGCATGGTCAAAATATCATTATATCCCGAATGATATTCAGGATTTATATATCATATATACCATATATATCCACTATATACATGTATTTATAATAGTACATATCATTTTGGGGTAAGAATGAAATGCACCGTTCATGGAGACGGTAAGACGTACGTACACATGAATGCTACATTCATTTATATTTCTTATTTTAATGGAATTAAAAAATAATTATACATAGGTATATTATAATTATAGTATAATATCATATATAATATCATTAACTCCATCCTTTATACATCCCACATATGGTATTAACGAGTCATATCACTTTGAGGGGGCGGTAGTCCGCACTTCCTCAAATGAAATTATCGCATCTTCCCATAATGGAAACCATTAATGTATGCTATAAAAGAAAAATAATGAAGCATTAAGAAAACATAAACTAAAAATATATCATATATAAATAAATTTCTATCATAATGGCCACCATGAGAGGCGGTAAGAGGTAATTGAACAATCATCATTTTGTGAGGTGTTAGTTTTCCATCCAGAGAAACATTATGTTCTTCACCCATTAGATGGATGTGTGTGTAATTTTAATTCAAATAATTCTCATACCAACATAATAGTATATTGAGGATACTGGTTTTGTTATAAAATAAAGGAGTAAAAAGAGTTTAGGGGTTGGAGGAGTAAAATAAAAGAAAAGAAGTTAAGAGAAATTGTTACCTTTAATTTGGGTAACTTCCTTTGGTTTGAACCAAAAGGACTCCTTGAAGTGCCTTCTGCCTAAGGTAAGGCTTCTAGGAGGAGGAGAGGGATGTAGGGAGATTAATTTTTCAGATTTTGTACGAGCCTAAAGGCTTGAGAGGTGTGAGGAATTGGTTAGAAGTGGTCTCCTTTTATAAGGGGGAGGAGGGGCTCTTTAGGAAAGTGTGAAAATATTATTTTATTATATAATGATATTTGGTTTCTAATGGATCCTAAGTGGATTATTTAAATTTTAAGATGAGGATAGGTCGAAAACCACTCAACAAATCAGTTTTAGACAGGTTAGGCTCACTATATTAACTTTATCTTTTTAATTTAACTCTTAGTTAAATAGTTTGACATTTACCATGTCTCTTTGTATTTTTATATTATATAGTCAATAAACTTACTATAAACTTCCAAGACACCCCCAATTGTTCCATTAATAAAACAACTATCATTATATAAGTCTGTTTTCTAAACATTAGATTTTTAATAATAGAATATCAATTAATAATATAATATTTGTTTTAAAAACTCATTTATGTCAATTTTGACAATATTTAATAATTGTTTTTTTGTTAAAGTCTTAACAACTTTATTAATTCAAAAAAAATTCATTTTAGAAATACTAACATGTTATATTAACCAATAAAATTCGTTGATGGCATCAAAACATTCAAATTATATTTATTTTACCATTTATAATATCAATTATTTGATTCTTTTATTAATAAGGAAAATACTGCATCATTATTGTGTCATAAATAAATTTAATTATGAAATGTATAAAAATTATAAATAAAATACCATTATGTAGAAAATATTTTTAAATTTATAATTAATATTTATAGTTGAAAATATAACATATATAACCCTATTTAAAAATTGTTTTACTAAAAGATATATGCTTATGTCATTTTTGTATTTACTTTAACTTAATTAATATAAAGTGTCCTTATCACTTACAAGTGGCTCCATGGGGTCCCAAAATTTACCCAAAGATTCCCATGGTCGGGCATGTATCAAAAAATTGGTTTAGAACACGTTTCAGGGTAAATTAATATTATTATAAAATTATTTTTTTACCCTTATTTACCGGATTTACCCTTTAACCATGGTAAATAAAATATTTACCAAATTAATTATTCAAAATGTCTAAAAATAAAAGTTACCTATTTACAAAATTTGGATCTTCTGATTCCAAATATGTAATCCATTTTTCCAAATTCAAAACACAGAAGTGGAAGAAATTAATTTAAAATTAATTCCCGCTGTCAAAACAAAAAGCATATTTTTAAGAAATAATAACTATCAAAAGATTGACACTTGTTTTTTTTCTGGTTTAAATGTGAAATTATATCCAATGATGAAAATTGTATTAAATGGTAAAAATATATTCTAAATATACTTTAAAACCACTCAAATTCATAATTTATCACTATAAATTATTTCTATTAAAAAAGTTATTTTTAATTAAAGTTTAGTAATTTTCACTATTCATCAAAAAATAAAAGTTATCAGAAAAGTACCAAAAATACACCCTAAGCTAATTTAAATATTATGAATCAAAAAATCAAGTCCATTTTGATAGATAAAATGTATAAATCTCCAAAAATTGGATATTTCTATTCATAATGGCTAGTTTGATTGGTTGTGGTGTGTGTTAGAACTCGAAGTTACATACAACACATACTATTGTATTATTCAAAGAGAAGCGTACTGTGGAATATTGGGGTGTTACATTCTCCCCTCCTTAAATAAATTTCATCCTCATAATTTATGCTCGGTATTGGAAATTTGGGGTTGACATTTCAAAATATCGTAGTTGAAATCCCACATCGAAAAATGGATTAATGAGGCCTCTATTTAAAATAAAGAGTGGTAAGTATGAAGGTTACCGAAAATAACACATACTAGGGTTTCATGTAGGAAAACATGGACATGGAAGAGAAATATAACCATCAATATCTGATGGATAGTGGTAGAGAACATGGCTATGAAAAAACCAACAATTACAAAGCCATAAATTTGTGATGATCTAAGGTACCATCTAGGACCACGTTTTTGTTCCATGTTCCTTTTCTTAATGTTGAGGAATTTATTTATGAGATTGGATAAGATCATAAGGAAATATACTTACTTTATAATTAGAGTTTTATCCATCAATAAATTTCTACCACAAACTCATCTTTCACTCCAAAACATAATACAACTCAAAAATACTCTATTTATCTAAATCGTATAGGGTTCCAGATATAATGAATTTATAATTCACCTATCAGAACCTTTAAAAAAAGAAACTACATTATAACATCTAGGAACTTAACATATTCCAATGGTAGGTGATAAATACCAATTGCACTATGGTTTTGGGTTCGATTCCCGCAGCTTTATTCGATGCAACGGGTTGTCACACGGTCTGCATGCTGTCTATTTATAAAAATCAAAAAATAACCTTTCAAACATAATCCATTCCAACCATTAGAATTATCTAAAATACTTATATCCAAACTCACAGTCCAAAATTTATAAGGAAGTTAAACACAATAAAGATCCTTTTTTCCATGTAATAAGATGTGAACACCTTCATCATGTATTATTTTAAAACATGGTAACATCCTGAATTACCATAAACCCTTATAGGTTACATTCATGATCCCTTATTCTTTATAGAATATTGGATATAATCCTTCTATCCAAAATTTTTGTAAACTCCAACAATTAAAAATCATTAATCAGTTTCAAGGTAGTCAAGAATATCCAATATAATTTATTCAAATCAACCATCTCTTATTCCAAAATCACTACCGCATTATCGGGACCATATTTTAAGGATTACCTTTCCTTCAAACATGTATTTTACCAAAAGTGTATATTACTATTAAGTCACTTTTCTTAGAACCGTATAATCTCAAATCCTCAATAAAATAGTACTATAGTACAATCCTTATTTATCTCCATAATTCATATAACCAGTATATTGTTGATAAAACACTCAAATGAAATAATCCTATAATAACACCATAAGAACACTAGTCATTATTCTTCATCTGAGGTAGTATCATAACTTGATTATTATCCAATAGCATCATTTGGGGCATACTCTGATGATTTGGACATTGGTTCGCATAGTGTCCCAACTCCTTGCAGATTAAGCGTTGTACATTTGAAACCTTTTTCTTACCCTTGCAGTCACGTACATGGTGTCCTTTTTCTCCATACTTATAACAAACTCCCATTCCTTTCAGGAAAGTTCTAGGGTGTTTCTTCCCACATTTATCACATATGGGAAAATTCTTCTTTTCCCTCTTCCCTTTATCCATCTTTCTCTCTTCCATCCTTTTCTTCTTTTGATTCCCTTCAAATCCATAGGACTCAAAGAATTATCTACTTATCTTATTAAAACATGATACTATTTCTTCATATGTTGAGAAAACATGAGAGACTATTTACCTTCTAAATTTTGGATTAATACCATGGAAGATATGATCCTTCTTACTCTTTGTATCATATGTATTGCTGGAGTTCACATTTCTTCTATTGGGCGCCATTTCTATACAATGGCATAAACTAGGTCAGTTTATGAATTCTAATGAATAATTCCAAACTTGTAAAATACCTAACATAAATTGAACGGTCTATGGATATAATCCATAATCATAAATATGTTTTCATTGAGGAAGTATATACTCATAAACCCTTCATAATTATTTGTAAAGAAAATGATAATTTTCCTAAGCATATCCCCCGGGAGTGTCGTAACCAAGAGTGCAGGAAAGCCCATTGTCGTGCACCAGTTCTTGTTCGAGTCTAGATCAAAGTGGTGTTTTTGGGTTTTACCCCTAGGTACATTTGTACTAGATCCACCTCTACCTACTCGTATCCAGACATGGATGTATTTTCTTGGAAAACTCATAGAATCTCTACAATACCAAAATTCTAGGAATTTATTCTATACTAATCCTCAATATCTATCTTAGGTCTATGTGCTCTAATTAGATTTTATATAAATCTATCTTCCAAGTTTATTGCTAAAATTCCTCTAATACCAACTGTAACGCCCCGACCCCAGTTACCCAGAGTCGGTGCGTTATTTTAATACATTGGCATGATTACAAGGAATCAAGTCTCGAAGAACCGACCAGTTTAGAAATATTGGAAAATAGATTACATACATTAACGTTACATTACAATTTAAAACATAAAACACATCATAAATAGTTTTTTGAGAATTCCATTATTCACTTTATCTTAAACCTGCATATCAATCACAATACACTTCTTGGAATCCTGGAAAAAATAAAACATAGAAAGGGGTGAGATCAAACGCTCAATAAGGGTAAGCAATACAGCGGAAGATAACATAAATATTAAGCATGTTGAACAATTGAAAACACATTCCTTTACCAATAATAAACATAAAAACTTTTATGGCAAGAATATGAGCTGAGTAAATAATGCCATAATAAAACATAATCATGGGTATTCTACTAGTCGAATGACCATATGAACCATCAATATTATTTTCATAATGAGGGAATGTATAATGCAAGACATTATAAAACATTTTGTCAAGGCCTCGACCAAGACGTCTAAAAATGATTAAGGCCTTATCCAAAACCATATATCAAATTGGGAAAGGGACTCAGCCAATTCCACGTCTAGTTGTCTCATGAGACCTACCGATGCATCGAGGATCTATAGAAGGCTCCACCCAACACTTACTAAGTCCAATAAATTCCTCATATGAAAAGGTTGAAACATAACATAAACATTTGTATTAGAACTAGCATACAAAATGTCAATACTGTAACCATAAACCATGAATGGTATAAAAATAGCACATCCACAGTCAAACACAACTCATTCAACACAATATGGAAGATAGTATTGTAACAGATTAACCTCAATCGGGAATAATGAAGGATATTGACATAGATAAAAATAATCATAAAAAATATTTGAGAGAAATATTCCCCCTTTTCTTGAAAACATTTAAAATTCACACTATTTGTCAAGAAGCCGTTGAAAAATAGATTTTTGAATCAAAGTGTCCCATACCACTTTGAAACTTTTAAAAGGAATTTTAATTTTAAAACATTAATATCCATATAAATAAAACCTTAAAACCATTTTTAAAACACAGAAATTAATGAGAATGATTTAGAAGAATAAATTTTTAAAACATTTAAAATGATGTTTTAATAATAGATTCTCTTAAAATAATCCCATTGAATACTCTTTTATGAAACATGGACATGGATAATAAATATTTCCCAGTAAAAACTTACCCATAAAGAATCTCGAATAATAATGAGATTGAGGAATTAACCCTTACCTCGTTGTAATTAATCGAGTCATATGAAAAATAATCAATAACCACAAAATGAATCACAAAATATCATGAATATAAGTAGAATTATGATAATATATATCAAATGGCTGTATAAAATACACCACATGCAATAAATAAGTGGTGAACAATGAAAATTTCACGGAATTAAAAGTGGGATAAGAAACCCCTTACACCGTGTCTGACTTGACCCGTTCGTTCTTTAATATCCTAAATAATAAACTAAAGTTAATTTATAATAGCTTAATAACCTTTTTAAAGTTTATTATTCCTTTTATATCACTTATTACCACATTGTAAACATTATGTAATCATTTAAGTTAATAACGTTCATTTCGTCGATATTTGGAACTTGAGTCCAAAATGAACACCTTATAGTTACAAGTTGTTCACATGGTCAAAATATCATTATATCCAGAATGATATTCATGATTTAGATATCATATATATCATATATATCCAGTATATATATGTATTTATAATTGTACATATCATTTTGGGGTAAGAATGAAATGCACCGTTCATGGAGACGGTAAGCCGTACGTAAACATGAACGCTACATTCATTTCTATTTCTTATTTTAATGGACTTAAAACATAATGATACATAGGTATATTATAATTACAGTATAATATCATATATAATATCATTAACTCCATCCTTTATATGTCCCACACATGCTATTAACAAGTCATATCACTTTGAGGGGGCGGTAGACCGCACATCCTCAAATGAAATTATCGCGTCTACCCATAATGGAAACCATTAAGGTATGCTATAAAAGAAAAATAAAGAAGAATGAAGAAAACATAAACATAATATATATCATCTATAAATATAGTGCCATCATAATGGCCACCATGAGAGGCGGTAGAAGGTAATTGAACAATCATCGTTTCGTGAGGCGTTAGTTTGCTATCCACAGAAACATTATGTTCTTCACCCATTAGATGGAGGTGTGTGTAAGTGTAATTAAAATACTTCTCATACAAACATCAAAGTATATTGAGTATACTGATTTTTTTATAAAATAAAGTAATAAAAAGAGTTTAGGGGTTGGAGGAGTAAAAGAAAGGAAAAGAAGTTAAGAGAAATTGTTACATTTAATTTGGGGAACTTCCTTTGGTTTGAATCAAAAGGACTCCTTGAAGTGCCTTCTACCAAAGGTAAGTCTTCTAGGATGAGGAGAGGGATATAGGGAAATTAATTTGTCCGAGTTTTTATGAACCAAAAGGCTTGATAGGTGTGAGGAATTGGCTAGAAGTGGTCTCCTTTTATAAGGGGGAGGAGGGGATCTTTAGGAAAGTGTGAAAATATTATTTTATTATATAATGATATTCGGGTTCTAATAGATAAAAAGTGGTTTATTGAAAGTTTAAGGTGGGGATAGGTCTAAAACCACTCAACCAATAGGTTTTAGAGAGGTTTGGGTCACTATATTAACTTTATCTTTTTGATTTAACTCTTAGTTAAATAGTTTGACATTTAGCACATCTCTTTGTATTTTTATATTATATAGTCAATAAACTTATTATAAACTTCCAAGAGACCACCAAGTGGTCCCTATATAATACAACTATCATTATATAAGTTCTTTGGCAGAACCATATATTTTTAAGAATAGAATATCAATTAATAATATAATATTTGTTTTAAAAACTCATTTATGTCAATTTTGACGATATTTAATAATTTATTTCTTTTAAAGTGTTAACAACTTTATTAATTCAAACCAAATTAATTTAAGAAATAATAAAATTTCATATTAACCAATTAAATTAGTTTATGGCATAAAAACTTTCAATTTATATTTATTTTAACATTTATAATACTAATTATTTGATTCTTTTATTAATAATGAAAATACTGCATCATTATTGTGTCATAAATAAATTTAATTATTCAATGTCTAAAAATTATAAATAAAAAACCATTATGTAGGAAAACTTTTTATCTTTCTAATTAATATTTATAGTTGAAAATATAACATATATAACCCTATGTAAAAGTTGTTTTTCTAAAATATATATGCTTATGTCATTTTTGTATTTACTTTAACTTAATTAATATAAAGTGTCCTAATCACTTACAAGTGGCTCCATGGGGTCCAAAAATCAACCCAAAGATGAACATGGTAGGAAATGTATCAACCGATAGGGTTAAGACACGTTTTAGGGTAAATTAATATTATTATAATATTATTTTTTTACCCTTATTTACCAGATTTACCCTTTAACCATGGTAAATAAAATATTTACCGATGTAATTATTCAAAATGTCTAAAAATAAAAGTTACCTATTTACACAATTTGGAGATCCTGATTCCAAATATGGAATCCATTTTTTCAAATTCAAAACACATAAGTGGCAGAAATTAATTTAAAATTAATTCCTGCTGTCAAAACAAAAAGGGTGTTTTTAAGAAATAATAACTATCAAAAGATTGACACTTGTTTATGTTCAGTTTAAATGTGAAATTACATCCAATGACAAAAATTTTATTAAATGGTAAGAATTTATTCTAAATAAACTTTAAAACCACTCAAATTCATAATTTATCACTATTAATTATTTCGATTAAAAAAGTTGTTTTTAAATAAAGTTTAGTAATTTTTACTATTCATCAAAATATGAAAGTTATCAGAAAAGTACCAAAAATTCCCCCTAAGATAATTTTGATATTCCAAATCCAAAAATGAAGTCCATTTTGGAAGATAAAATATAGAAATTTTTAAAAAATGGGTATTACTATTCATAACGGCTAGTTTGATTGGTTGTGGTGTGTGTTAAAACTCGAAGTTGTGTACAACACACGCTATTGTATTATTGAAAGAGAAGCGTACTGTGGAAGCTTGGAGTGTTAAAAAGATTTTATGCCATAAATCATGTTTAAGTGTGTAATAAAGAGCAGGGCTGTTATAGTTGGTATCATAGGAATGGTTCAGTTATTTTTTTGATTTGGATTAGAAAACCCTAGTGAAAGCCTTAGGGATAGGACTAACTATAATAAAACATACCTAAATTTTGGTGAGTATTGGGTAAGTGTTTTATCAAGAAAATACATCCCTGTTTGGATACAAGAAGGTAGAGACAGCTTTGGAACAGATATACCTAGGAGTGAAAACTCTGACAAGGAGTTTTGGGCTTGACCTGAGGTATCTTGGTACACGACAACTGGCCTTGCTGCAATCTTGGTTACGACACTCCCGGGGGATTTGATTTGGTAAATTCACAAGCTCAGTATGAACCATTATTAAGGGAATTAAAAAAATTATCCTAAGAATATATGTAATAAAATAGATCATGTATAATATAGACTGAAGCCTGTAGATTCACAAGTTAAGGAAATAAAATCTATTTATAAGTCATCAGTTTTTCCTTGGATTACCCTTTATGTATTACCCCTAACTTTCCTTCTATTCCAGCCAATGGCCAGTAATAGGAAGACTCGGGCTAACAACTGATGTGAAGATCAATGTGATGACTGTTCTAATGAGATTCCCAATCCAATGGGGGTGAGAATTTCGAACTTTGTCACAATACTCTCTCAGTTAACTCAAGATTTGAATAGAAACATGGTTCAATAGGAATGTTCAACCCCCCCTAAGAAAGAATAAGTCACAATTGAGATCTTCATGTGACAACAAACTCCTACTTTTAATGGATGATCTGATCCCTCAATTTCCGAACAATGGATCACCTCTATTGAAAAGATCTTCTCCATCCTTCAATGTTCTGAACAAGAGTAATTTCTTCTGGCTGCTTATCGTATGGAGGGTGATGCTGATCAATGGTAGATATTTATAAAAAATATGAAGCTTGAGGAGGAGATTTAGGTGTTAGAATGGTAGAATTTCTAGAAAATGTTTTTCAAAAAATATTTTCCTCACACCGTCCAACTTAAGATGGAAAGGGACTTCCTTGTCCTTAAGGAAAAAGATGACGAATCCATCGGAGGGTATGAAGAAAACTTCACAAGGCTTGCATGATACACCTCTATATTTTTCATTACCCCCGAATATAAGGTTGACTGCTTCTTTGGTAGGATGAAACCTATCCTACGGAAATCCCTGACGATCTGTGACTTTGATAGCTATGAGGAAATTGTCTAAATTTCCCTCAAGGTTGAAATGAAGATCGAAGAATCTTAGGGGTATCATAGGGATAATAAGCATAATGTAGACTTAAATTCTAGCATTCCTATTGATAAATCCAATGGTTCTAAGAAGATCTAGCACCCCACTTTCCAAAGGAGTAGAAAGAAGCACCCTAGAAATTGCCTGAAGGGGACGAGGAAATGCTTTAGGTGTAGAATAGAAGGGCACCTAGATGTTAACTGGTGACAAGAAAAACCCATGGCTGCGATAGAGGAGAGTAATTCTCTATTCAAACCTCAATGAATTATTAATTGCTTCAACTGCAAAGAACCAGGGAACCTTTCAAATCAGTTCCCTAAGCCAAGGGTTTTTAGAGGCAACCAACAACCTCCAAGGTTGCAAGGGCGAGATTTTTCCATCACTACCACCGAAGTGAACCTCAAAAATGAAGTGATGACAGGTATTCTAGTGATTAATTCAAGAATAGATAAAATACTTTTTGATTATGGTTCTACACATTCTTTTATATCCCAAAAGTTTAGTAGAAAAATCCCACCACCACCACAAATCATGGAAGTAAAGATTTCGGTGAGTGTGGAAAATGGGGCAATCATTGCAACCCATGAATATAACTCCTCCCCTGTCATAATTGGTGGATTGAACTTCCCAGAAAACCTCATCATACTCCCTATGGTGGAATTTTATAAAATTCTTGGCATTGATTGACTTTCCTATATAGAGCCAACATAAATTTACGTGAGTGGGAAATCACCCTCCATATGGAGAATCGACCCCCCAATTCTATACATGTGCAAGGAGGAAGATGAATCTTATTTAGCACCATCATCTCAAGCATGGATATTAGTGCCCTATAAGAATGCATATCTGGCTCAGATGATTGAGTCTAAGGAGGCAACCATCCTTGAATACATGACTATTGTGAGGGAATTCACTGCAATGTTTCCTGAGGAATTTCCTAGTCTTCCTCCTATAATAGATGTTGAATTCTCATTTGAACTTATACCAGTGGCATTGCCAATATCCAAGACTCCATATAGAATGGCTGTTGTGGAGCTTAAGGGGATGAAGAAACAACTAAAGGAGAATCTAGATATAGGGTTTATACACCCAAGTGCTTCACCATGGGGTGCACCGATCCTCTTCGTCAAGAAGAAGGATGGGTCAATGTGCCTTTGCATCGATTATCATGAGCTTAACAAAATCATGATAAAGAAAAGGAATTCTCTACCATGAATTGATGACTTGTTCGATCTGCTGCATGGAGAACAATACTTCTCCAAGGGGGATTTTCCATTAGGATATTTTCAAGTAATGGTGAATAAGGAAGATATTCCCAAGACTGCTTTTCATACAAGATATGGGCACTATGAATTCATAGTAATTCCTTTAAGACTCACTAATTCTCTAGTAATATTCATGGACTTGATGAATAGAGTTTTTATAGATTACCTTGAAATTTTTTTGGTAGTATTTCTAGAAAATATTCTAATATAATCCAAAACCAAGGAGGATCATGAAGAGCATATAGGAACTAAACTTAAGACCTTGCAAAAGGATAAACTATATACAAAGTACATCTAGTGTGAGTTCTGGTTGAATGAGGTCTCATTCTTGGGCCATATCATCACAAGCAATGGGATATCATTGGATCTCTCCAAGACAACTATAATTGACGGATGTCCAAGGCCAATATTAGTAATGGATATCCATAACTTATTGGGGTTAGATGAATATTAGCACTGGTTTTTGAGAAATTTATCATGATTTTCAAATCCTCTTACCAAGATAACTCGAAAGGGAGTCAAGTTTTCTTGGAGTGTTGAATATGAAGAGAGTGTCAAGGGGTTGAAAAAGAGGCTTATCACTGTGCCCGTGCTCACTTTACCCACAAGTGGAGAACTTTTGTGGTATTCAGTGATGCTTCGAAGAAGGGACTGGGCTGTGTGTTGATTAAAAATGACAAAGTCATTGGATATGCTTCAAGAGAATTGAAATTTCATGAGTAGAACTATCCAACACTTGATATGGAGTTGGCTGCAGTAATCTTCGCTTTGAAAATTTGGCGGCATTACCTCTTTGGGGAGAAGTGTAAAATATATAAGAATAAAAAAAGCCTAAAGTAAATATTCACACTGAAAGAGTTGAACATGAACCAATGAAGATGGTTAGAGCTAATCAAAGACTATGACTTCTCAATCCATTACCACCCTCGAAAAGAGAACATGGTGGCATATGCTCTAAGTAGAAAGGATCCAGCGATTCTATCATTGATGAAAATTGAGAAGGATCCAATATTCTTAGATTTGATGAATATGGACATGAGAATCATAAATAAGGGAACATCATCAATCCTTTCACAAATGATTGACCAACCGTCTCTTTTGGAAAGGTTAAAGGATGCTCAAAAAGATGATATGGGAATTCAGAAGAAGGTGGAAACTATCAGAAAAGGGAAATCCTCAGAGTTCAATGTCAATGAAGAAGGAATTGCGAGATTTGGGAAAAGACTATGTGTTCCATCAAGTCTGGAGCTGAAGAAGAAACTTCTGGATGATGCACATAGTTCGAATTTCTCTATTCACCTAGGAAACACAAAGATGTATTGAGATCTCTAAGAGAATTATTGGTGGGATAACATGAAGAAGGAGATCGCTGAGTATACATCAAAGTGCCTGGTGTGTCATTAAGTGAATATTGAGAGGTATACGTCTAAGGGGATGATGGAACCATTACCCATACCATCATGGAAATAGGCTAACATCACCATGGAATTTGTCACTGGACTTCTGAAGACATCCAAAGGAAACAATTCTATTTGGGTTGTTGTGGATAGTCTTACAAAGACTGTACACTTTATTGCTACTCAAGAGGATTTCTCACTGGATCAATGGGTATAGATATACATCAGAGATGTGGTAAGGCTGCATGGAGTACCACTATCTATTGTATCTGATCGTGATCCAAGATTCACCTCTAAGTTTTGGTAGATTCTTAAACATGCTCTGGATATTGATCTGAACTTCAGTATGACTTATTACCCTCAAACTAATGGCCAATCTGAGTGGACTATTCAAACACTTGAGGATATGTTGAGATCATGCTCAATGGACTTCAAAGGATGATGGGATTAACATCTTCCTCTTGTTGTGTTCTCTTACAACAATAGTTTCCACTCAAGAATCCAAATGGCTCCTTATGAAGCCCTACATGGGAAGAGGTGAAGAACACTGACATGTTGGAATAATGTTTTGGAGAGAAAACTCCTAGGTCTGGAAATGGTTGAGGAAATGGTGGAGAAGGTTAAGACCATCTGACATCAAATTAAAGATGCTCAGAGTCGACAAAAGATCTATGCTGATAATCCTAAAAAAGACCTATAGTTTGATGTTGGAGAAATAGTATTCCTCTGTATATCACCATGGAAGAAGGCCATGAGGTTTGTAAAGAAAGTGAAGTTAAGTCCTAGGTACATTGGTATTTTGGAGATCCTTGATCACATTAGAGCAGTGGACTATCGACTAGCACTCCCACTGAACCTATCTCAAGTACATGATGTATTCCATGTATCACTCTCGAGGAAGTACATACCTGACCCATCACATGTACTCAATCCAGAGGTGGTACCATTGGAGAATAAACTCTCCTATGAAGAGAAGCCGGTGAATATATTAGATCATAGAGAAAAAGTTCTATGAAATAAGACAATGCCCCTCGTCAAGGTGTTGTGGTGAAACCACAAGTTTGAAGAAGCAATGTGGGAATCAGAGGAAGTGATCAAGAAGAGTTACCCACATCTTTTTTAGTGTGGGAAAAGGAAATATCGAGGGTGAAATTTCTTAAGGGGTTAATATTGTAACAACCAAAACTTTCATTAATGAAAATTCCTCCTGATATAATTAAATGTCATATTATGTAAAATGGTTATATAAAATATGCACTTATTTGGTTTTAGATTTTAAAATACCATTAAGAATTGTGACCATTGATAATATATCCATTGAAGAGTGATAACATGATTAATATAAATATTGGGCTTTAAAAAATCCAATTTAACCAGACAAAGGAAGTGATGACCTCATCCAGTAGACTTCTGCCACATGCAGCCCAATTTTCTAAGCTCATAAAGTAGGTGGAATCATTGGGCTTCACTCTTGACCAAGAAAAATTTGATCTTCAACTCGTTAAGCACGAATGAAACCTCCTACAGGAGAAGTGGAAGTTGATAGAGATTACCACCCGAGCGATGTTATCCGAGCCACCCAAGAGTCTGTCACCATCGCACACCTTACCCTTCAGTCTTATGAGGGTGTTATAAGGGGTTATGTAACATGAACCTAGTACTATGATTATGTACATTATTTTTTTATATAGAATATAAATTCATTTTATTATTGTTACTTTGTAAATAGTTTTTAAGGAAAAAAAATAAAATTTTTAGTCGATTAAAAAATCTATTTTGATGAATTGATGGATTTTTGAATTAAAAAACATTTCAATAAAATATTATCACTAAATTACTTTTTATTAAATATAAATGACCGTATAATTATTATGAATACAATTGTTATTTTTATTAAGGTTTGAAAGTTATTTCTGTCAAAACCCATGAATTTTCGATAAATGTTGGTTTTTATTTTAAAAGTAGAAATTCACATATTTAAAAAATTATTTCGATAAAATGAATATTATTTTTGGAATCAGGACATCAAAATTATTCGATGGTGATTTTTTCATAATTTTCTGAGACAATCGAATTTTTGGGTAAAAATTAAATACCGTTTAAATATATAATGTGTTTTATGACATCATAATGACCCAATAGTGATGTAATAAAATAATATAAAACTTATGTTCAGACAATATATGTTTTACCATTAAAATAGTGTGATTTTAGTTTTGTTTGATTTATTTTACAAAGCTTTAGTGGACCCTTCAAGACTTATAAAACATTCTGACTTTTTAAATTGATTTCTTTGAGAGTGTGACTCACATCCACATAAGAAACCCTATTATTTTAATAAGTTCGGCCATTTTAGTTATAAAATATTGTTTTCCACTCCCCTTTGGGAAAAACCCATTGGAAAAAATGATGGGATGGTTTGTGGTTTTGATTAGTTTAATGTGTGGTGTCCCAAACCTAAATAATACAAAATTCCTTCTCCTTTCCTATATAAACCCACCCAAGCTCCCACTTCCTCTTCACTCAAAGCCTTTGGAGTTATTCCAGCCTCTTCCCTAATCTCTCTATAATCATCCCAAGGCACCCCAAGCTCCCAAGAATCCTCTCTCAAGCCCCTATCAAGCCTTTGGGAAGACACTTTTAAGTAAGGTATTTCTTCATTTCTCATTTTTTTCCAATTTTCTTTAAGTTTTTATGCCCTTTTATTTTTAATTAAAAATGTTGGGGTATGATTTCTCACTTCCCCCATACTGCTCTATTTATGTTTGAATGATTATATAACCCTTTCTCTCTCATTAATTCCTCCCATGTACACTCGTTACTATGCCGAAATTCCATAAGGAATTTCTCTCTCATCATTTACATTCAAGTAATAATTTGGTATCATGAATCTTAATTACATTAAAATTGTTGGGACATGTATCTATATGATCCACTTACTTTACATTTCATGTACATATGACAAGACACCCCTTTCTATCTCATCAACCATTTTTATGAATTTTTATGTCACGCCGTTTTGCTGCCGAAATTGTACCGTGATTTTCAAAGCCAAAGTCATTGTGTAGTGAATACCATGCCCAATTATCTATCAAGAGTATTCACCTTGATGAACATTTATTTATTTTTTAAATAGTTTCATACATGTATTCCACATTCCTTTATCTTGTAATAAATAATGATGTTTAATGATTCCATTTTGTATGATCCATGTAACACACTTATGCATGAAATGAAATGTTTAAGAAGGGTGCACCCTGATAACGCTCCAATGCATTGGGTAAAGATTAGTATCATGATACAACAAGTTCAATGAGGGTTTAATCATTCCAATTCAAGTGCAATGAGGGTTTACTCATGGTACATGTGCAATGGTCCTTGGCTCATACTATCATGTTAAATGTTGTTTCCACATTTCCATGTTAAGTTAATCATGTTATATCACACCTTTATGTTCATGTTTCTCTTGAGCTCCATTTATATGCCTATTGCCTAACATGTATTATAATATTCATGTTATACCTTTTTTACTCCCTTGCTGGGCTTTGTAGCTCACCCTTTTCTTATGCATGTTCTCAGGTTATCCCATGCAATGCTAAGTACGAGGGAATGTAGTGGTCATGTAAAGGAAGTTTTCAATAAAGATGTTGTGTTTCATGTTTTAAGTCGTTATATAATGTTCCTAATCCCCAAAGACACTAGAAATCTCGATATTCTATTTTGTATCTATTGAATACTTTATGTAATAAATCATGTTTAAGTGTTTAATAAAGAGAATGGTTGTTATACTGGACACTTCAATTGGTATCAGATCCAAATTTATATCAGTCTAGAAGATAAATATTCAAAGGCTAGTATTGGTGTTATGGAATTTTTGGTCATAAATATTATTCTTGCTGGTATAACATGTCACTACCAAGGAAAAGGCATGAATCAAGTGGGAGTAATGCTGGGTAGATGAGATCAGATTAATTGAAAGATAATACTATTATCAAGACTTTATCTAAACCATTAATGCAGAACTTAAATGAATGTTTTAATGAAGTATATTGTAGATGTGGTCCATCAAGTCACAAATCTAAAAAATGAAAAGTTTGTTTATCAAGTAAGATTCTTGATAATGAATATGAGAAGAATAGTCAGACAACGAAGAAATCTACTGTCACTGGTGAATTTTATGAGAATCTGAAACAATTTTTAAAAGATCAGAAGCTTGTCAAAGAAAAATAATAGAAAGTGGTGACATATGAATAATTTAATGATGTTGAGAAGTCATCTTCAAATGATGAATTTAAAATTATGAAGTGTGAAAGGTGTGGACACATTGGGCATGACAGAAAAAATTGTATAACACTTCTAACAACCCAAGAGATGAAGGAGAATTATTCTAGATATAAGTTTAAAAATAATAATGGAAAATAAAGGTTGAGAGGAAACTATCATCCAAAGTTCTATTTTAAAGGAACAGACAAGTCCTCTTTATTAACTTATATAAATGTTTTTGTGCTAACATAATGGAATTGAAGGAGATGGATGCATCTATTTAGGTGGAGAATAGATGATTTTAAGCTATCAAATTTTAAAAATATTGTGAAAATAATGATCAATATTAAAATTTTAATATGAATTTAAAAGGAAATATATTTGTTTTTGCACGTGAACTTTTTGATTTGTTTGTTGAGATGTATGCAGGAAATCTCTTAGCAATCTTGTTCAAAATTTCACCTATGATTTTTAGTTTTTGAAATTTTTTTAATAAAGGTATTAAATTATAATATTTTAATATCTTTGATTCATAGGTGATGTATCTCTTGTTTTCTACATCGGGCTTTCCCATGTATACATAGACTTTATTAACTGAAAGATCATTAATTTTGTTGAGCGAGGTTTCATTCTACTTATTAAAAAAACTAAAGGCAAGAAGAATATGCTTGAATTTTGAAATCCTAAATTCATCTTTGTATTCATTACAAATAAGGGGGAGATAGAAAATTAAACATATTGACATTATTTGAGTATTGTAAACAAATAAAAAGTGGAAGATTGAAGTGTCGAGTGAATTACATTTGTTTTTAAGGAGTGTTTGGAGAAAGATTTCAATATGTTTTGAGGTTTAAACTATGATGTTTTTGGAGGTCATCTATATTTCATAAAACATGTGTCATTGGTTAGTTGAATTGACACATTGTTTACTAAAATGATTTAAAGAACAAAAAGAAGATCCATGCAGGATGATCTATATTTTTTGCATGAGTATTTTATGTTGTCTTACTATACTCAAGATTTTATATTGGATTGGTATAAGGTTAAAGTATTCTGTTGGGGGTTTGATTAAAAAAATATCTAACACACTAGATAAACCTAGATATCTCAAAAAACTAATGGAGCCAAATAGGGTTAATCTGGGAGGTGGCATAATGGGAAGAGGAGCATACCCATAGGGGCACATGGGAGTAGCATAGCACCATTGTGTGGAGCAACATAGTGATAGAGGCAAGTGGTGGTATGAGTGGTGTTGAGGTGTCAAGTGGGAGATCTCAGTAACCATTTTTCTAATCCAGTTTTATTTGACCTTGTATTATAAAGGATCCATGTTTTTAAAGACGTTTTGATGTGGGTTTGTGTTTTGAGAGTTTCTATAGCACCGAATAAACTAAAACCATCTGATCATTCATTCAATTTATCATAGCCGTTGATTTTTTTCTCTAATATTAAAATAAATAACTACCTTGTGATCTACTCAATCAATTTTTCATGTCCATTTGATCATATCTAGCTAATCCATCTTCTTCAGAAAGCCTTACACATGAGTGCTATTCATCAAAGCTCTATTTTAATGTTGAAAGAAGATTAATCCAAGCTTTCCGAGCTTTTTTTTGAGTGTTCTCAAAATTCACGGATGATCATAATCACCCGAAACATCATTTTCATATGAAAATAAAGATCAAACTGAAGAATTGAAGCATGAAAAAAATACAGAATGCACGTGATGGTGATTTTTATGTTATGAAATAGAGGAGATTTGTGGTATTGTTGATTGTATATAAATATTAGTTTCACTAAGGCTAAGTTTCTATTGAGTTGTTGAGAAGATTTAATTTCTAGTGAAAAAAGTCACCGTGAATATCTGGTTCATAGAATAAATGTTCTACACAACTTCATTTGAACGCATAAGAAGAAGAATTATTTGGTCATCTTGATATGGAAAACATGCACTAAATAGACCTGTGAAGAAAGTGGGTTGTGTGAAATCATTGATACAGTGAATTATACTGCACATATATTCTCGATGGGGCATGCACGGGAGAGAACATGCATGGTGGTGGGGTGCTTTGTGATGTCAGCGGCAGTGTGTTGCTGGATTTCGCTATACACTACGGGAGGGGGAGCTCGATGCAGGCAGAGGCCTTGGCAGTCGTTTCAGGGATATCGTTGTGTTTGGACAATGGCCTGGTGGTGGAGCAGATAGAGACTGACTCAAAAATTATACATGACGCGTTGCATGAACAGGGAACAATACCTTGGAGAATTTCTTACACTATTAGGAAGTGCAAGGCCATCATGTGGAACAACGTAAGGGTTACTCATACCTGGCGGGAAGGGAATAAAGTTGCAGACTACTTTGCTTCGATTGCGGTTCCGAGGGACAATATGGTTTGGGTGGATAATGTGATGCCCATTAGACCTGAGGGAGTCAATCTGATTTGGGGAGATGCACTTGGGCTACATTATTTTCTCCCTCCGTAGGGGGACCGTGTTTGTTGTTGTTGTTATGTGTGGGGTGTTCTCTGAAATAAAAATCATAATTTTGGTGGGTATATAATAACTATTGAGGTAGAAGCAAGGAATAATGTGTATGTAAATTCTTGATACGTTTTCATGCATGTGTATGCTTATACACCTGTGATTTTATATTCTCTTGAAGAACCAATAAGGTAGTGTGTATTTTCTTAGGAAATATACATTTCATAGAGTAATTTTCATGCATATGAATTTATGCATACAAAAAATGAGAAGACCATGCAGTGTATTATATACATTCATGAAGTTTGAAGAATCAAACGTGCAATTTATATTGCATAATCAATGAGAAGTGTTGTGATATTGAAGTCGGGGTAGTATTTCTTTCAGTGTTTCAGAATATTTCTATATTCAAGTTTTCAATGTATTGTGAGGTGGCGTCTTTAGCATAAGAAAGAAAAATTTCCCGAGAAGTTTTGTACTGAGGAAGATAATTATATTTAGAGATCAGAATTATTTGAACAGGCCCAACATCATCGTAAATGTACTTGATTTGTACACAATCCAATGTGATCTAATGAGCTTCTAGAGGAGGATCTTTAATTGATCTTTCTATAGTAGATCAATCATTTGAAGTTGAAGGATGCAACCGGGGGTCTAACTAGTTGCTGAATATAGTGATTGGGGGGGGGGGGGTCTAAAAAATTGCTGTGTAAAAGATATAGTTGGGAGGTCTAACCAATTTTTGAATGTTTATTGGAACTAAAGGTATAACTAGTCTGTAATTGGGGGTCTAACCAATTACTATTGTAATAACCTTCTGATATAGTGGAGAATACATGTTGGGGGGTCTAACCAACATTGAAAGGAGTAGGTATTTGTACCAAAACTTGTAAATCCACATGTAATGTGTTTTATTTTTTTGTTATTACTTTCAGGGTGAGGCTAAGAATAAAATATGAGGGATCAAGACTTTAGTCAGTCATAGATTTTGAATCAAAAGTAAAATAATTTATAAAAACATTATATATATACTTTTCCCCCTCTTAGTGGTATCTAACTGATCCTTGGCCACTTCATGGATGACTCAAAATAGAATGATCAAACGATTCTCCTTTTATCCATCATTTTATTGAAAAAATAATAGTACCCTACATGTCCTCATCCCACATCATTTCTCTAGAGTGACTTTCCCATGGTTTATTAATCAAGTGATTCCACAACATCCCCACATTGGATTCCATGGATTAGCATCTGTCATACACCACACACGCCTCATAACCGCTCCTCACCTTCATTGACACTGGAACTCTAAGGGCACACTCCATGCACCCATCAACTCTTACGAGCCTTATATACAGCCTCACCATGGGATTATACATGACCCAACCTCCTGTGGGATTTCCTTGGATGGTTCCTTTGGGTGTGGATAACCTCCGGTTTCACTTGATACCAAGTTCAAGCAGGCCTTGGGCTAGAAATTCTTTTTAATATAATCACCATTCAATATTTAGAAATAATCTAAGTATCATATAAATGAAATATAAAGCCTTCTCGATTAAAGTGATAATCTAAAACCTTCACAATTACCCCTATCTACTCAAATGACTTCTTCAAGAAAAATATAAGTGTATTTTGCATGAACACCTTTTAATATCTTCTTCATTCAAGTAAATATTTTCATGTCTAATTTAATTATTTTTCTATTCATACAAATAAATATATATGTGGTATTTCTTTATTGTATGCATTGTGTATTTATTCTTTTGCACATGTCTTATACAATTAATAACAAATTCAATAATCATCACATTTAACTACCACATATTGAATTTTTGAAAATGAATTCAAATTAGCCCAAATAAATGTATTTATAAATAAAAATGGATATAAAGACTGGATAATCTCATTGGGACAATTGGTTCATCTATCCTTTCCCAATCTTGAGCACTAAGTTCAAAACCCATTGGTCTCCCAAGAACCATATTTATACATATATTAAGTATTTTTCATAGCTAGTATAGATAAATCATCACATTTATCTACACTCATAAAAGTCTAAATAAAAGTTTTATTTATTAAATATAACCTTTTTAGCATTATTAAAATCCCCCTTTATTATCATTTTCTATCAATTTATCATAAAGGCCCTTCCCCCTTTTAAATAAACCCTAGCCAGTGCACTACTCTATCCCGTTTGTCAAGATTTCACATAAATTAATCCCTAAAAAACAATTTAAAATCCTTTAGACATATAGATATCATAACCAAAAGGTATATGATTCAAAAAATAGTTATAAAAATTTATTTAACAATCATAAATATATTTTTTTAGTTCAAATTGTTTATCATTGTCTATAGATAGACACACACACAAACACTCATAATACCATGTGTGTCTGCACTTAATCATTATATGTATATATGTGTGTGTGTTTTTTTATACAAAAATCCACAAACACATACAGACTTACACATTTACACATGAAATTTTATTTTATTTTATATATTTATGTTTATATATTATATAAAATTACACACACACACAATAATTTTATTCTATATGATATTCATAAAATATCTAAAATTTTATCATAATAGATACATATATAAAAAAATGGACAATAGTTTCCATTAACTTAGTCGTCTTACCCAATTTTTTATACCTTGAGGTTATTATTATTATTATTATTATTATTATTATTATTCAATGAACATATAGTATTAGTGGCCCATTTGTGGGTATTTAGGCATTTAGCTATAGAATAAATTAAAACATATCCATACAGAATTATTACAATATAGTGTGATAAATAAACAAAACCCCTATTTCTTTATGTCAATATTATTCTGTATCAAAACTAACTTGATAAGACGAGAAATAACATGGTATATTTTCTATTTAACACTTAGTTTGAGTGTTAAACATAATTTCAGGTTCAATACAATGGCATCTTCCTCATATTTATCTATTAAACAAATGTCATATCAAAGCTGTGATCATTTTATTAGATATATTACTCCTAAATAACAAAGAAAATACAAATTTCAAACTCATATTACATTCCATAAAAAACTATTTTTTATTTGTGAGATTGAGAGGAAAACTTTGAAGATGAAAAAATCATTATTTTTTAGTAATGATTAATAATGTATATCTACAAGCATCATTTAAATATGAAATTAGTCATTGAAAATGGTATGGGATATATTTTTTTTCCAAGAAGGTTGTGATTTCACTTATCATTAAAGATATCATTAGAAAACTTTATGAATTTGATATATTTAGAAATGTATTGTAAAATTTGTACTTTATATGAATTATTTTTTATAATTTATATATATATATATATAAAATATGTTATTTATATGTATTACTTTTTTCACTTTTTATATATAAATATTTTAATATATAAGTATATTCTTTAACTTTTTACTTTATATAATTTACATATGTAAAAATGACACATTATATGCATTATATTTATTTTCATTGAAATATGAAAAATGTTGAACCAAATTAGACGAATATGAATAAAAAAGGATAATACAAATCATATGGAAAATGAGTATAATAATGAGATTAAAGAGTTTATCAAGTTTGTGATAGAATGTGAAAATAACCCTTTATAAATTATTTGTCTATTTTTGAATTACTATAATTCAAGAAGAATATTCCCAGATGAGTTAAAAGAACACTTGATCTTCCATAAAGTAGATCAAAGATTTAAATGTTGAACTAAGCATAGGGAAGAACTGAATATAGATATTGAATAGAATAATGGCGTGTTTTATAGATCATTTGATGTCCAACAACTATATATGATGGAATCGATTGTATTGATTAAATAATAAAGATGGTTGAAGGTAACCTTCATGGTTATCAAAAGTTGTTTGAGAATTTAAATAACTGTGAAAAATGCCATTGTATATTGGTTGTACAAAATATAAAGAATCATAATCCATACTAAAACTATATATTTTAATATTTAGTAATATATAAAATGACTCTAGCTTTACAAAACTACTTTTTATCTTGAATGAAATATTACCAAAATATAATGAGTTTCCTATTTGAATATTTGATGATAAACTTATGTTATTTTCACGAGGTATAACATATGAAAGTATAAATGTATTTCCAAATGATTGTATATTACATTAAAATAACTATTAATCACTTTAAAAAATTCCCTAAGTGTAGTGAAACTTGGTATTAAAAATATTAATCAAGTGCTTAATTTCATAAGGCACTTTATAATCATTATAAGGTTTAGAAAACTATATTGAAGTGAGGGGGCTTCAATTAAACTAAAAAGGAGAATCAAAACAATAATTTAAGACAAGAAACATCATCACCCCTTACATGGACCATAATAGAAGAAAATTTATCATGAGTATCCTGAATTTGGAAATGATTCAATAAACCAAAATCTTGTATTATCTATTAATAGAATGGATCTTTTTTTATACAAAATAACAATCATAGTTCATGGATAGTTGTGATGGAAAATGATAATATGTCATCATGGTTATTGATGTAATGAAATGAAATTATATTGTCTTAGATTATTTCATGATTGAAACAAATTGTTATAGATATTGATGTTTATTTAGATCCATTTATTTATAATATGACATTAATGTGGTATACATGTCTTATGATGTACAATATCCCTGAAAATTAATAGTTTACATTGAGATACATGTTGTTCGGGATGATAAATAACTTTTTTTCTTAGGTAAATTTATTAGGAAACAACATTAATAAAATGTTAGTTTCTCCCATTTGAAAATAGTTAAAAACTTTGTCTGGCTAATACATTCTGTGAAGATAGTTTCTCTTGAACATTATAAAATTTTACATCGATGGAATAAATACGGATCCTTGATTATAAATTTTTGTGGAATCTTAGAAGAAGGTGATATACCTTCTTCATTAATGGGTGATGAAAATTTTGATAATGAAAATGATATTTTCACCATCTCTAATAATTTTTTTTCATTAAACCTTATTAAAATGGGTTAAAAAATGAAATAATTTTTCTTTAAATTACCATAATTGATTTTTTTTATATGTGAGACATTTTATTAATGTTAGGCATATAGTAAAAAATGTATGTGAGAATTTCATTAGAACATTTCTAAATGCACTTGAAAAAATATAAGATAGAATCAAGGCTATATTAGAAATTATAGATATATAGATAAGGGAAGTTTTAATGGTTCTAAAAGGGTATTCATCAAATATTACAAATATTGAAATGATGAATGGTTCAAAGTTAAAGGGAATAAAATCACATTATTTCAATGTTTTAATATAATATTTAATGCCTATGACTATACATTATATTCTACCTAAAATTATCTAATACATAATAACCAAATTTTGCTTCATTTTCAAAGATATATTTAAAAAATTTATAATCTCATGGAAGTTTCAAAATATAGAAAAGGAAATTATAGTTTTATTATTTGAACATGAGATGTTTTTTATACCTTTATTCATCAATATAATATTTTACTTGCCTGTTCACTTGGGGAGAGATATCTGACTATGTGGTAATGTATATTATATATTCTTTTACCCCATTGAATTGTATATAAATATTTTGAATGAGTATATAAAAAATCAGATTGACCCCAAAGTTTTTATTATGTATTAGTATATTATTAATGAAACCATTTAATCCAATACCGAATACCTATATGATGTTGATAAAATTAGACTTCCAAATCTTGTCACAGTGGGTTCCTTGTGGGTGAATGAATTTTAGAAATATATATTGTTACAAATAAAATTAAAAATTGGGAGAAAACTCACCTTTATGATTTACATAGTAATATAGATGTTTCATCATATATTAAAACTCATAATGAAATTATTAATAATTTGAAACCATCAATATCTAAAGTTAGATATCAAATACACATAATAAAGAGTATATAAGTTACTTTTGAGACTATATTTTTAAGTAATTTTATGAAAATCTAAATTCAAATTTTCAGATACTTTTATGGCTAGAAAATCGACCAAGTGTACATGTATTATCTTAAAATTGATAAAAAATTAACAATTATATGTTTTATACTAAGGAACAAAATTAATTTAGTACAATACAAAATAATAGAGTTAATATTTTCATAGAAGTGATTTATGTATTTGGTACCAAGATATAAATACAATTTATGTGAACATGACATACGTTTACATAATAAAAAAATATAAGAGATGAATTATATGACTTTTTTGTGTTAATGTTTCGATCTAAATTGGTAAACAATAAGAATACCATTAAAATTGATGACTTTGATTTCATAAATATAAATTTTAGTAAATAAAGGTAAGTATAAACCCTTCTAAATGTAATAAAAAAAGTATAAGTATTTTATGTGTTGAATCCTGAAGACAAAAATTTCTTAGTTTCTCTATGGTTGATTAGAACAATAAAAAAATTGAATGAATATTCTTTTGAGTATGATACTTTCATTTATAAATCACAATAATTTCATGGTGGTCCTTGAACGGTTTCAAACAGATGTTTATCTTCTAATATATAGAGAAAATACAAATCAAAGACATAAATAAAAACTAAGATCTATCTATAAATTTGGAATGAAAGAAATAAGTGAAGAATGATATATCTTTCACTAGTTGATATTAGTTTGAAACCAGTGTTTGATGTTGATCACTAAGAAGAAACTAATAGTATTATTTTTCCTAGGTTATCCATGGGTTGCACAAATCTCTTGATGATTGGGTTTGATCTCCCTCTTTACCATGGTTTTATAGAACCTTGTTCACAGATAGGAGAGAAAAAGAGTGAAAACAATATTTGGATTGAGAAGTTATAATATAGGATCACATCCAATGAGTCTCAAAAATATCATTTAATGATAAAACTAGGTTTATATAGGCCTTAAAAACTCAAACATTTTACAAACATTTTATATATTTCAACTCATTAACATATTTTGTCTTAACCGCGACAAATTTGTTTAACTAAATGAATATTTGTAACCTCCAAACATATCAAAATTTTCATCAAAAGATAAAAAAACCATGTATGATAGCTATCAGAATCAAATATCAAAGGAACCAACTTATTATCATACAATTTCCATGGCCATGTATAACACCATGACATGGCTACCTCCCCACACCATGGTGTATCATAGAATATAACACAACATCATCTAAACCACTATTCTGTGGTCTATCTTTTAGTGCTAATTTTAATCAATATATCACTTTCACTAAAACCCTTAAAATATTAGTAAACTTTCACCATATGTAATATCATATATAAAAAGATGTGAATATATACTCGAAACTCCTTTTTGGATATTTCAAAATATCCTTTTATAAAATATATCATATATTTATCACTATATGATACATCATATATAATAATTTATAAAAATATCTCCAGTACCTTTTCTAGATATCCTATAAAACACTATTGGGGTAGGTATCATGGTTTCATAACCTTTTCCTCATTAAAAAATCATTAAATTTTATCCCCATAGGACTTTTTATAATTATAAATATTTAATAATTCTGAACTCTATAAATATAAGAAAATATCAGACTCACATAAGGTATCAATTCCACTCAAGCTATAAAGGGCTCTAACACAATCTATATCAAACACATGTATCTCTATACTTATATCTAATAACTATATCTTATATAAGTTTTCTTAATCATATAATAAAATTTTCTATCACATCAAGTGACCATGAGATATAGAGTTTTTCAATCCCATACAGGCTGGTCACATGTTATTGATTCTCTGAGTTTAGACTTACTAGGTTAATTGATATATCCCATGTGATTCATCTAGGTATATGTGAACATCACATCCCCCTAATATTAGTTAGTTAAGTATATCACATGTACCTAATCAAAGTATGGCTATACATTTACTCAGTATATATCCATGGAGCGCTCATATGTCATACTCATTATACAAGAGGAAAAATACCATCTTGGTTAAGCCTCAACTGATGACATAAACAACCACATACATAATCTAAACATGATTAACATAGCCTCACTAATGGTATAATAAATGTATCAAATTATAAATATTATCATGTTAGGTATCCTTCCAAACATTGTTATAGGGATTCAATATGAAACATGATTACATAACATACCAAATGCATAGTGTAAAGAACTCTATGTGGTATATATAGTGTTCACAATCTAGTTCACCCATACTATTACTGAATAGGTTGGAATATACCTTAAGCACACCTTCCCGTATGCCAAAGGATTTTAACAAACATAATGATTGGGGATAATATACCATATTTGGCGTAGATATATAGAAAACATAATGAAATCAATATAATCAATAGTCATCACAAAATAAACCAAATAAAATAAGACAACATATATACATTCCACATAAAAAAACAATAACTATGATGTTTCAACAAAAGAGTAATAGTAATTTCATGCAGTCTAACATACAAGAATTGGACATCCCCTGGGTAGATCAAGTATAACACCTAAAAAGTAAGAAAAATATTTAAGATGATAACAAAATTAGTTGTTCATTCATGACTTTCCCCATATCTTAGCTCTAACCTAGATCTATAGATCACTAATTGATTCTAGGGCCCTAGAAACTTACCAAAACATGAACTATAAAGCCCACATGGGTACCAGGGTTCCTAATGAAGATTTTAGTATAGCTTATTAGGGATATATAAATCATGTATCAACAAATTTCTATAAAACCAAGTGCATATGAAGTGTGATATTCTTATAAATAATATTAAAATGGAAATGTAAGTAATAATAAATAATCCCCATCTATGGGTAATACATATCCACTAGGAATTGAATATAATTTCTTTGGTCAATACATGGGTGTCTATGTATATATCGCACAATAAATAACTAATCATCCTCCCTCAAATAATATAAAATGGGTATATCATCCCGTGACAGTGTAATTACCAACTCAAGGGTAATGTGTCTTGAAAGAATAAGCAGAGTAATGGTTATAAAATCCCCATGATAACATGATAATCTATACATGGTCTCTACATCTTGATAACACAGTTGAAACCATGGGAATGTCCACCTCATTACAATATATATAAGAAATCATCACATCCCATCTATATCATCAAGGGAGGGAATAATTTCCCTTTCCACTGTTATAATCTCAAGAGGGAAGTGTTCCCTTAGCCATGAGCTGCATCACATAAGATGGCATCACATTCCATAAGTAACCATTCACATTTATGAAATATAACCCCTTCATTGGAAGCATCATATCAAGGGTGTAATTCCCATCTTCCAAGAGTATAATAAGGAAATGGGCAAAGCAACCCCTCTCCATCGATATCATTCGCACATGGGCAATAAATCCCATATCCTAGTGGTAATTTCATCCCACACTAACATGTATAGAATCCATGATCATGAGATCATCATATAATTGGAATAATGTCCCTAAATATCATAATGTAAGTTAGGTAAGAGTTTCACCCCAAATATTATCCCAAAATATAGTGGTCTTGTCATCCCACACCATATGAATTACTAGTGTAACCTAGTATATCATCCCATGATATCTCAACAAATAATAAGTGGAAATTACATCCCAAACCATAAGATAATAAAGGTGATTGGGTAGTACATACCAAGACACAAGCATATTACATAAAAGACATAACATACCTAATCTCATTATCACATAGTAAGTAGGAAAAGTGTCCCAAGCGACATGTTACAATATCACATTAGGCATATCGTTCAATGATAAATGAATCATCAACATAGGTTGTAATATCATCCCAGTCCATAGGAAATATTATAGTGAATGGGAAGGTTTTCACTCCCTCAAACAAAAAATTAAAAATGGGAATATCATCCACCCTATAACATTAACAATACAACTAGGAATAATTCCCCACAAAATAAACAAAAACATATAATAACATAATTACCAGATTATTAAAACTATATAAATAATGTATAATTAGTTTGGAATAATATCTAACTCAATTTATGTATAAGCTAGGATAGTCCTCACATGACCAACCTATATCCATATCCATAACTAGAGTAAAACCCAGTCAGTTACTGTATGATAGAATGGAGAGGATTACTCACCACTTACAATGGTTATATAAGTAAACATTCCTTCAAGGAATCACTAATGATCTATTTAGGTTAAGCCTCACGTTGACCTTATATAATTCAAAAATCTACTACTCAAGGGGGTCTATGAGAACTTAATCCAGGTCTATTGTGTAATGTTCTACCAATAATTCATATATTCAGGTTATAAGGCTATACTTTCCAAAACTTAAATTACACCCGAAGAATATCAGTGGCCATTTTATCAGGATATGCCAAAATGTATGACCAAACATAGTCCTCAATACACATAATTGTTCTCAAGTAGTGAAAGGAACATTCCAAGTAATGAATGTTGTTGACCACCCTTATTTACACAACCCTATTTTTCCCATAGAGGCTAAGGAACCTAAACAAGGTCCTAATCATTATAAAATAACTCAAGGGAATCTTCAAAGGCATACCGATTATAAGGTACCTAAACTTTTATTCATTCATATAACCATTTAAGGTCCCAACATCAAGTTATTATAAACATGGGGTCCATCATGGATCTAAAAATCCATATCCAACTCATACTATGTTATAGAAAAATATTCAATTTATATTTAGGTTAATAAAACATTGGTAGAGAGATTTAATTTCATATAACATGTGCAATATTTCATAAACCATTGGGAATGGTTTGGATCACCTACCTCAAAATAGGGTAATCCCCTCAAGTGATGCTATGGAACCATCACGTAGGCGTTTTCAAGACCAAACCAGACACTGAACATATCCATGAGGCCATAGATCCATCAAAAATCTATTTAATTAATTATAAAAACTTATAATTAGTTAATAAAATTAATCCTAATTAAATATTTTAGGCATAATAATTAGATAATTCATTGTTTGATGTAACAAAGAAAAAACCTTAAGAAAAAAGGTGAAATAACCCCTAAAACACCCTCAAGTGTACAACCAATAAAATCTATAATAACCTTCCTCTATTTATCAATCACTTCATTTCCAATTTCATGAAAAAATCATGATAAATTGTGTAGTGTATTACCTTAAGTGAAACCACATGAAACTCATTCCTTCATCCACCTTGACCCTCCTCTTGCTAGGATACACAAAATCCCCATCATATGGGCCCAATTATACCCTGACCTGGTGTAAATGGAATCAAATCCTCAACACACATATACTAGAATTAGAGAAGGAAATGATGAATAGAAATAGGTAAAAAATTGAGAGAGGAACCTACCTCAAAATATATAATTAAAGACTCCAAACACATCATACATCATGAGGAAAAAAGACAGAATACGAGAGGGAGAGGGAGGTTAAACCTTCTATGTTTGACCATTTTAAGAAGCCACCCCCAAGTGGTATGTTTTATTTTTAAAACCAAAAGTACATAATTTACTTATTATAAACGTTTCTTGGCTCTATCAGGTACCCAATATCCCTAGGAAATGGGCCTACTACTAAGGTTCCCTCACTGGGTACCCAATGACACTCGACTAGGTAGCCAGTCACCCTTTTTAGCCACTGATTAGCATCAACCAATCTCCCAAACACTTGAAATGAATCTTGGGATTACTCCACCCAAGATAACACGTAATAATAAACCTATCAACCATTCTAAATAATGATAGAAAATTTAATCTCAATCAAAACATATAATTTAAATGGGATCTGGTACCTAATTCAATGGAACCCATATTTTCATCGAATCCACTAAAAAAATAGAAATATGCATTGAAACATACCTATAATAAAGTTTTATGTCCCTGATAAGTCTTTACGTGTATCTCCTAAGAAACAAATTAATCCTTGAAACATGATTCATAGTCTAAATTAAATCTCCCACTGGATATGACCATTTCGACACCACACATGAACTTGAGAACTATTGAACCCCTTAGACACATTTTCTTGGTCCATTAAATGCACTGGTCATTTTAAGAACGAAACATTTAGATCTATATCTAAGTGAAATCTCGTGATCGCATGTAAAAAACACCAACTATTACTCCACTACACTGACTAACCCCAAAGAACCTAAAAACCTTAGAAAAGGGAATATATCCAATTCCACCAATCCTATAATGATTCTTACTCCCAATAACATCCATGGGTTCTAAAACTTTTTATATTGAACACCCAAAATTTACAACTGTAGTATAATCTAGACCACCACATTACCAATATCAAACCCAAGTACTTTCAAATCATCTAGGCCTCCAAATCACAATATCACACTCAATACTCAGCCAAAACATAAATCCTCACCCTATTACATAGGTAATAATATTCCCAAAAGTACTAAAATCAACTGAACTGGTCCTCTAACCTATCAAATCCCTATATTTATATCATCTAGTCACTGAAAAACATAACCCACTTCATCACCATGATTGGGTATAAGAATCTGGTTCTCTCTTACTGAACACACTCCCTTATATATAGGATTATTATATTTTAGTTCCATCACACAACCTTAACTTACACTGATTTAGGTTCTCCAAAATTATCACACCTGGTTCTCACCCATATCACACTAAAAATATTGTTAAAAACTAAAATAATCACAATAGTGGATCCCTACCATATAATTTTCAACCATGTCAGTCATATATACCGACATATCCATATCACATATTCAATTGAACATTAATACTCATGATACTATGCTCATTATATAAAAAAACTACTTCATGGGCCTCATTCAAAGTCTTATGACATTACTGTTCCTCCATGGAATGCTATATAAAAACACCAATGATCGACCATCACCTACTCGATCTTGATGGTCATATCTCACAAAACTAAATATCTCTCTAATTTCTATGTGAATTCCATGTTCTAACTCACTATGTAATCCCTCTAGATCTGTTAGTTGTCTCATAATTCCACATATTTATAAATTTAAACAAATTTAGTTGATATAACACCCAAAACACTACAAATTAAGCTAATATGATTATATTTTTATCATTATTATAAATCCATTAGTCACCTCATTGAATCCTACATCACGAAAGAGTAATATTTAACACCCTTGTGTTGGTTAATAAAAAATAACCTCAAGGGTCCAAAACCTTAGATGAAACAAGTTTTATCACACCTTTCCATACTCATCTCATACCCAATCAAAAACTAAGGGTGATAATACACTAATACATCAGTATCCCTCGACTTAGCTCTAAGCTGTTAGTAAGGAAAGGGAGTTATATAACTCATCACAACAAGCAAGCACCAAAAAATGTTCAATTTACCATACGAGACTCAAGGGAGTAAACACATATTCTTATCAACCTAATAATATTTTAAAAAAGTGTTAAAAGGAAACACTATTCATAAACTAGGTGATCATTACATAACAAAAAGAGTTATGAAACCTCTATACACACTTCCCTTAACTTAGAGAGTTTTAAATAATCTATCCATCAACATATCTCACATATTGTATAAGGAAGATCAAACCTATCCAAACACCAAGATCACTATTTAGAGGCTGGGATTAGTTTACATCCATTAAAAAATACTATACATATAACATGGAATAACTTAATCCTAATCAAAAGTAATAGAGTAGTCATAACTTCATACCCACAATACTTCATATTGCTACCATGGTTAATCAAAACACATAATCATAGAGGTACACCCCTAGTGGTATCTTATCAATAACCTAACTCTCATAATTAAGATCCACATCCCAAAAATCCTAGGCTCATAAAACTACTCAACAATTGACCACGACTCACATGAATGTTGGTCATATCACCACATGGAGAATCATCCATGATTCCATATTAATATATCTTTATGATTTCCTCATGAATAGTTAATATCTAATCATATTTCACTTACATTTCATTAATATTATAAATTTTATATGAGGTATAAATCTATATGAAGTACCCATGGAGTTGTTGATGGTTTGAAGTTTTTTCAACCTTGGTTGAGAATCAATAAAGTTGGTTGGGAGATGTTGAAAGTTTTTTGGAATGTGTGTGGGATGTTTTGAATGGATATGAGATGTTTTAAAGAAGATATAATATATATTTAAGCTTTTATATAATTCAATTTTTGGATATAGATTATGATTAGGATAAGAAACATATGTGTGTTTTAGACCAATGTAGGTTTCATTGAAATTATATGTATGTGTCATGTGGACAAGAATAAGTGTTATCTATATCTATTCTACATGTAATGTTCAACAAATACAAAATTTTTGTGAAGTAAATTTATATTAGTGTAATTATAAACCCACATTAGTGTGACTTGATTCTATGTAAGTGTAATGTAGTTCTATGTATGTTTCATAATATATAAACATAAGTTTCATTTTCCATTAAGAAAAAATTGATGTAATTTTTTCTAGGTAAAAAACTGACGTTTATAGAATTTAATATTCTGAATAAATACAAACTTGAATATTAAAAAGATGACCCTTAATGGTTAAAAAATTACATCTGAAATGTGATTTAAGATGATTTATGTGAGATCTTGAGAAAAACATTAATTGTTTATATCTGTTTTATATTCTGATCTAGTTTATCTAAAATGTTATTATAGTGCTTAAAGAAACATCTATATAATAAAAAGAATATAAAAATAAATATATTATATTAATGTGATGATTCCATTCTATTTTTAAGTTCATATAAACACTTTCATTTGATTATTTAGTTTTTCTAAGTTATTTTTGAATAGATGAATTTATGACTTACTGAGTAATTTTTGAGTGGCTCATTGTGTTTATAGCTATTTAACAAGATTTGTTTTCCATGAAATAGTAGAAATAATATAATGAGTAAGACTATATTTTATTAATACATTATTTGTGAATTATTTATAATGATAAAAAGATATTGAAGTCTCTTAATGGGGATTTTTTGTGAAACATAGAGGGAGGAAAGGAAATAGTGATATTTTATAGGAGGAATGTAGTTAAATAAATTTTATAATATTCTTGAGATCTTGGGGTATTAAAAAGATCCTAGAAAAATGAGGAAATATAGCGAATCATATGGTACAATTATATTTAAACAATAATTGACAATGTTAAGTTGGAAAAAGAATTACTAGAACTAAATTTATTTCGGTATTATAAGTAGTTTCAATATGAGGAGATTTTAGTGTGAGAGAAATGTAGGAATAATTAAAGAAATATAGTGAATCTAAATACAGAGAGAAGAAAAGATCCCGATTCCCAATGTTTATAGATCATCATCTATATATAGTTGAGCTTAATATTTTAAAGGGTCCTTTGAGTGTGAGATCAAGAAGTAGTTATAGGTCAGTATCTATGTAAAGTGAGTGTCTATTATTGAATATCTAAGAGGATCATCAAGGAGGAACTAAACATATAGTTACTAAAGCAACCAAACTATGAAGAATATCTTTTACATTAAGTTGACACTATCAGTATATAGGTAGTGTGAAACTACATAGTCCAGAGTAACTGTGAAGAGGTATAGTATGAATCTATTCTTAAATTTTATTCTTGTAAATAGTTTTACTTATAGTGAAGAATTTATGGTTCGGGAGACTAACTAAAGAAATTAAAGAGTAGGCTTCCTATGGAGGGGCTAGACTTTGTAAAAATCCCCACATTCATTGTTCCTTTATTTTTGGATACATTATGGAGGGTGAGATTATATAATTGAGTGAATTGAACTTTAAAAAGTTAAAAATGTTGAATTATTTAAGAGAAAAAATTATAAAAAATAGGTCTCAATTGATTAATCCCTCTTTCATAGTGGGGTTATCTATTAATAAGAACTTCAACTGGTATCAGTGAAATATTACCTTTATTAAATTTAATCAAGTGATAAGAATGGAAATTATAAATTATATGAACAAGAGGAATGTGCTTAAATTTGATAGAACAAATACCATAGCTAGAAGAAACGAATGGTTTCACATCTTCTTTCCCATGGTCTTGAGGTTAGATATGTTTTTGTTTGAGTTTTCTATCCATTTAAGGGAATGATCTAATGAACCTAATGGATAAAATAAAAAGGTACCTTGATAGTATGACATGGAATGCTATTCTTATTTCATTATCAGAAAAGGTATATACAAAAATAATAAGACTTCAATCATCCAAAGTAATCCAAGAAAATCTCTAAAGTTGCTATGAAGTTAATGTGAATGTCAAGGAGGATAAATTAAAGATACAGAGAATCAATTTTGAATATATCAAGATGGATGAATAATAGAATATCAATGACTATTATACGTAGGTAAAGTTGTTAGTATTATCTAGTTATTTTATTAAAATATTTAAGTATTTAAAATTGTTAAAAATATCATGAGGAATATTATATATAGGTATGGTCCAAATATTTCATCTTTAGAATATGGATATGATATTTTATTTGATTCATTACAAAACATTCTCATAGCTTATGAAATAGAAAAAATTGAAACCTTCCTAAAAAACCTAAAAAATGAAACAGACTTTAAGGCCATGAGAAAGTTGAAAAGAAAATAACTTTTTGATAATGAATATTCTAGTGAATTTTAAAATCAATAGGATGATGAATACTATCAAATAATCATTGTTATTATTTCATAGATGTTTAAGAAGTGATAGAATAAGAGAAAAGTTAAGTATCTACTTAAATACTAAAAATGTAATGTGATTGGGAACTTTTCCATTAACTATTCTATCAAAAAGTGATGAGATTTTGAATCTAAATAATATGAGATATGTTACGAAAATAGGTGGAATAAAATTTCAAAAGAATCATCCAAAGTTATAATAATCAAGAAGATATTTTATAGAAGAAAGAGAAAAAATCTAATGGGAAAAGAAGACAAAAATGATCACTCATCTAGTAGTGAATCTAATGATAATTTTACCAACTTCATTTCCCATATTAAAAAATTATTTAAAACTTTATTAATAAATAATATTATTTATATCTAGATAAGATGGAACAAATGATGAAGGAAAATCCTGAATCTTGTCTCCAGTATAATAACATGATCAAGTAATAAAAGAGAAAAATATTAAAAAAAACATGATTAAATAGAATAATGAGTTCAAAAAAAAAGAAACATACTTTGTTAATGAAATAAAAAATCCAGGTTAAAAGTTGATGAATATGGTAAAATGATAAAATATCTTGAAGATATATTTTTTATGAAAGAATAATAATCATCAAAGGCATAGTCCAAGTGTCTTGAGGTAGATAATTTTCTAAATAAGTTAAAGGTGGACTTTAAAAATTATTTTCAAGTCAAATACAAATCCTATAAATCATGTAAGAGAGATTTTACAAAAGATAAGGTAAAAATATACTTGATTAATTTGTTTATACTTTATTTTTTTCACTAATAATGTAGGTTAAAAGTCATAATTTGGTCAAGTGTAGACCGATAAATATAAGGAGAAAAATTCACATTTTATTTTATAAGAAAGGAAGGAATATAGAAGTCATGTGGAACCTTGATATAATGAAATTCAGGACCAAAGTGTGTAATAAGAAAAAAATTTGGGATAATATTTTAGTTATAATTTTTAGGATCCTAAAACATTTTTTCCAAGGCTAATTCTAGTGATGTGAGTTCTCTTGACACAAAACCTACACATAGGGGTACAAAATTTCACTATTTAGAATGTGTAATAAAGTTAGGGGGAGTGATTCAGATGAGAGGAATCCTGAATCTCAAAGAAGATAGGTTGTGAAGACAAATACTTTTAACTTTCCAACTCATAAAATATTTGAGTTCCTTGAAGAAATTTGTGGTAGACGTGAGAATCTACTATGTAGAGAAGTGTATGAAAATACTACACAGTTAGAGAAATTATGTTAATAAATTAAATGGTATTAAAAATCCAAAGGAAGAAAAAGAATTTCTTATAGAAATTGTGTCAAAGGATAGAAAAATATCCAAGTCATGTGTTCTTGATAGTGTATTCTCTTCCCACATGAATAGTGATACGTAGAAACTTATTTTTTTGAGAAACATGAAGGAGGAGTAGTCAGTTTGGGAATTGAATTTTATTTAAAAACCAAGGGGATTGGCTCTACTAAAATTGAATCCCAAAATCTAAAATTAAATTATGTTTTTTATGTTGAAGGACTAACTAACAATATTTTTAGTGTTAGTCAACTTTGGATTCATGTATCATTAAAGTCCTCAAGTATGTAAGGTTCATCACTCAAGAAAAAGAAAAAATGATAATATTTTTTTAAATGGAGATCCAACTAATTTATATTATGTTTGTGAAAAAGATGAGAGTATGCTATGGAATAGGAGGCTAGGTAATCTTAGCCAATGTAGTCAATGAAAAATTGAGAAAAATGATGTTTTGAGAGTCCTACCTAATATTAACATTGAAAGTAATATTGTTTTTAAAACATGAACAAAGGGAAGATGACTTAGAAATCATACAAGAAGGTTTTCATTCTCTTAACCAAGACACTGAAATTAATTTACACTGAATTATATAGTCCCATGAGGAAAAAGTCTATGATAGGTGATTTTTATTTCATCATATTCATTGATATGTTTAAAAATTTCAGGATACATGTTGAAAATAGTTGGGACTCTTCATCACGAAATTGAGATCTAATAATGGAAATAAATTAACAAGTGATGCATATAAAAACTATCTTGGAAATTATTGTAATAAGCATTAGTTAAATACACTATATACTCCCCAACAGAATGGTGTTGTAGAGAGTAATAATAGAATAATTTTTAAAATAGGTAGAATAATTATAGCTAAAAATAAAGTCTCAAATTTTTTATAGATAAGAAATATATACTGAAATAAAAATTCAGAACTCATACATTTTGATACCTAAAACTCATTCAACTCTATATGAGATATGGTTCAAGAAGTAATGAACTACAAAGTATTTGGTAGTCCGTGCATTATAAATATCAAATACACCAAAGTGGTAATTTATAAAGATAAATCCAATGAAGGGGTATTTTTGGGCTACTTATCTATTAAAAATATTATTGAATATCCACATAAATAAAAGGTTTTTTTGATGTTTTAGATAAACTAATGTAAGTTGGTTGTGAGAATAATTTTGTAAAATAGTTTTTAAAACAAGCCAAATTTGAGTAGATTGTTGTTGATATTAATTTTGATCTAAAATCTAATGATGAGGCTTCTATAAATTAGGGTGAAATACATCAATGTTTTTAAAGACAAATTAATATAAATAATTTAATAGGGAACCATAAAATACCCATGAAAATGATAATAATATTGAGAATAAGAAATCAAACAACTCTTATATCACATGTTGAGCCAAGAACAGTGGATGAAGTTGTTGAGAATGAATAGTGTGTGTAAGAAATGCATGATGAGATGATTTAAATTGAAAATAAACCCACATGGGAGTTAGTTATAGGTTCCAAGGACATAAATTTGATAAATATAAAATGGGTGTTTAGAAACAAAATGAGCGAGAAAGGTGTTGTGACCATAAATAGTTCATGAATGGTATACAAATGATATAATCAAATAAAAGGAATAGAATTTAAAGAAAACCTTTCTCCAATATAAAGTTTTGAAACAATCAGGATGTTTTTAGTAGTATATATACACAAACACTAAAAAGTGTATCAAATAGATTCAAAATAAGTATTTTTTGAAAGGTTATCTAAATGAAGAATAATTTTTTAAAGAATAGAATAGTTTTATTGTTAAAATTGATGGAAACATGGTGCATATATTGAGAAATTCAATATATGAATTAAAAGAGGCTCCTAGATCTTAGTATAGAAAACTTTATTAGTGACTAAAGGAAATTGATTTTACGAAATTAAAAGTTTATAGAAATTTTTATATAAAAGTGATTTTCATAGGCACACTACTTTTCATAGTGTATATTTATGATACATTTTTTTCTAGTGATCTAGAGTACCTTTTTGAATAATTTTTTGAGTAATTAAAAGATAAAATTTAGATGCACACACTGGGAAAACTGAATTATTTTCTAGAATCACTAATTGAGTAGAAACCAAATCTATATTTTTTTTAAAGGAAAAATATGTTTTAGCTTTTTTAAAAAATTTGGAATGGAATAATAAAGAGAGGTTTCAAAGAAAATTTTCGTTTAAACCAAATTTAGTAATGATAATAATAATAACAAGGATAAACAAAATTAATTTAAAAGACTAATTGGAAGCTTTTTATACTTGAATAATTCAATAACTGACATACCCTTTATATTGATACTTTTGAGATCATTTTGAAAGTGATCTAAGGCAGTCACACATGATTTAAATAAAGTGAGTTTTGAGATATGTGTAGGTCACAATGAACTATTTATTGGTATAAAAATATAGCACATATTTGAAGATTCTTGGATTTGGTGATTCTGATTATCTGGTGATTTCATAGATAAAAGATCCACATTAGGTGATAATTTCTTTATTAGTGTGAGATATGTGTTCTAGTAAATTAAGAAACAAAAATTAGTGACACTTAGAATAGATGGGGAATATTATGTAGAACCACCCACATATATACACGTGTTTTTTAGATATTTATACATTTAATATATTTTAGATTTGAAACTGAGAGGCCATTTAAGATTTTAAGTGATAGTTAGAGTGTAAAAAATATAGAAAAAGACCCTATACATCATACTACATAAAAAAACATAGACATAAAGTATCATTTCATTAAATAAAATGTAGGCAATGGAGATATCATAAAGGAATATTTTTCTACTCAGAATTAGATTTTATAAATCTTTCAAAATATTTTCCAATATATCGGATCTCTAGGTTGAGGAAAAAAATTGAAGTTCAAACCTCTCCAATAACTTAACGAAGTGTAGAAACCAACAAACCCCATTGTGATTTGGACTTTATGGATAATGGTAGAGAATATGTGACATAACTATTGACCAATGGGGGAGAGAATTATTATTAAAATGATATGTGTTCACTTATTCTTTGTCTAATTCCATGGATAATTATGAATGGGGGAGATTCATTAAAGTGAGTTATGATGGAATTTATTGAGGGGTATTTCATTTAAGTTACCTATCCACAATTTCTTGACACTGATGTATGGAATACAACAAACCTAACTCTGGTAACCCAGAGCTAGTGTCTACATTATTAAATTGGTATAAGATATAAGGGATCACACCATGAAGTATTAATCAGTTTATATGTCTTGAAAAACTAGATACTTTCATGAATTCCAAATTACATTTGAAATTAAAAATTTATCATGAAAACCATTATTTAATTCTTGAAAACTATTCAAAGACTACTTCTACATATCCTAAGGAAATTAAAACAAATAAAGGGTGAGATTAGATTCTCAGAATCACATATATATAGTAGAGACTATGATGACTAAATAAATAATAATCCATATGGCCATGTGAATAATCAAAAAATATTTGATTCAATAAAAAACTTGATTTAAAAGTAAATCTAAAGCTAATATCAACAAAGAATTTACATGGATAACAAAAACTGAATTCTCAATAAATAAATGCATAAATCCATATATTCATGATCATACCATCAAGGCCTACACCAACATATCATGAATCTTACAATCAATTCCTTGGAGAATATATTCTTAGATATTTTCAAGGACTCTTAAGCATGACATCTTATATAGATAAGTAATCTATACACCAAATAATGAAACATTATGACTTGATCTTACAACCTCAGCCTATACAACATGATAACTCATTTTGTCTCATGAGATCTATCAATGAATACAGGGGCTACCTATAACAAGGCCCTACCTATCACTTGTAGGTCATCTGAATTCCTCATATATTTAATGATCAATACAATTCATTGTCAAAATTACATATAAATCAATACTTATCCATATTTAATTGAAAATACAATATATTTACCTAGATAATGATATAACTTTATTAATAAAATTCCTCCAACTAATACTATATATGGAAATGGTATATGGTTGATACAACATCAATTTAGTTCAAATGATACTGTATATATCAAAGATACTTAAAATATGGAAATGTAGGGGAAGATAATTTACAATGAAACAATGTAGAGTGATAAGGAATGTGATCATGAGAAATTTAATGTCCATAAAACTGTAAATCATTAAAGTATAAAAAATACCATAAATCCATCATAAATTAATATTTTATAGAAAAATAATATTTTTTTAAATAGAAAATAAAATATATGAAAAACATTTCAAATAAATTATGTGTAACTTTTTGTAATAATGAAGTTATAAATCTATTTCAAAATTATTTTAATTCTATTAATAAAATAATAAAATTTTCTTTTCATTAAATTTTAAATAAAAAATCACAAATTATTGAGAAAAATATTTTCATTGAAAATAAACATGGAAAAAGAGAACTTTCTTTTCACATTTTTGTAAAAAGTCAAGTAAAAAACTTTTTCATATTTTTTTTTAAATTACCCTTTTGAAAATTTGTAAAGTAAAATATGGTTGAAAATGACTTAAAATAATATTTTTAATTTAAATAATAATATTTTTTAAATATTTAAAAGAACCATGTAATGGATGAAAAATAACTAGAAGGAAAAATTTAAACATGAATTTTTAAATTAAATTCTCTTACATGCAACTTACTTATTGATTCTTGATCTAATAATAGAATAAACATAAAATAAACAAATAAAACCCAAAAATAACTTGAGGAAAATAAAATATATTAAGTTTAAGATATTTACATTATCTAAATTTCCCAAATGAAATATAAAAATAAACAATCCTGAAATAAAATGAGATTATAACATAAATCCCTTACAAGTTTGGTAACTTTTGAATAAAAACCCCATAAAAGAGACAACTTTTATAAAAAACATTGAATACCATGAATGAATAGTAATTCATGATATAATGTGTCAAATGGGTAGTATATATACCATATAAAGTAAATTAGGTTTATAATATAAAACATGTCTCATTGAAGTGGAAATAAGATGAATTTACCCACACCTCAAAATCCAATTTTCTTCATACATGATCTTATCCTACTATATAATAAACTTATATTTATTATAAATCTATAAAATAAAAATATTCATACTTTTAATAACTTATAAAATTCACTTAGAATATCTCATCATCCGTTAATTAACAATTCTTCATTAAAATTTTATTTTAGGGGAAAACTAGTTTGTTTACCATGCATGTTTCGGTTTGACGATTTCAGTCCTTAAAACTTAGTCATGGTTTAATTATCTACAAAATCAAAATCATGTCATAATTATCATATTTATTCCTTATAAATACTTTATAAACAACCCTATATGGTGGTGATGAAAATTGAATGACATCACTTCATGGAGTCAGTAGTCCATACATACACATAAATGATGTTTCCACTTTTTGATGGATAGAATCAAAGAAAGGTAAATAATAATCCACCTTTAAATATTCATTATTATATCTTATATATAATATATACTCATTAAACCTATCATTATTACCATACTTGTAAATTGGAAATGAAAGATGAATCACATTGCTTTATAGAGGTTGTAGTCCACATGTATACATAAGGGACATTATCATTTTCCATTGGATGGAAAAGGTGATTAATAAGGGTTTTTAAATAAAAATAATAAAATTTAATTATATGTAAGATACTTATTTTATTATATCATCATGTTTAGAAAATAATTTAAGGAGTTAGAATAAGAAATTAAATGAAAGAAATTGGTTAATATTTATACCTATTATTTAGAATCCTCCTTTGGATTATACCTTATAACTTCTAAGGATGGTCTTAGTTAAAGAAAATTACATATTGGATATGTTAATTAATCTATGAATTTATTATTTTAGGAATTTTTAAGCTAAGGGGCTCAATTTTTGTGAATAAAAGTGTAGAGGAAGTACCTTTTTATAAATGAGGTGGGTGGAAAACTTGTAAATACTTTAAATATTAATATATAATATGTGTATAACTCATGTTAAATGGATAAATACATACCCATATTCAAATATAAGGATAATATGGTATAAATATAATCAATTAATAAATTATAGAAAAGTTTAGGTGTCATTTTAAACCTTATTTTGGTTTAACCCCTTGTTAACCCTATTTAACCTTAACCATTGTAACAAATTATGCTCCCATTAAGAGTTATTAAAGTAATATTAAAAATTACTAGTGTAAAATAAATGAATAATTCATGAAAGGATTGAAATGTTACTATATACTTGAGTTAATATATGATTTTTATAATTTTTAAATGATTTAAAGATAATATTTAAACATTAATTGCCTTTTAAGGTAATTTTGAGACTATTTAGATATCTTGAATTTAAAGGAATATTTATAAATATTATATTTAAATATAAACTATTTAATCATTACTAACACATTATAATTGTATAATAAATTCATTGGTAACCAAAATTCATCCTAAATATATTAATTTCAATGTTTTTAAAATCATTTATTTTATTTTTCTACTATTTGCACAAGTTCTGCATAGACGTTGCGTAAGCATTCAAGAAAATTATAGTATCAATAAAAATTAAAAATAAATTAATATCATAAAAATAATTTATTCATATTCAAATTACCATTTATAATCTTTTATATCATTTTTTATCCCTATGAAAACAGATTATATATTTTAAAAGAAAGAGAGTGATATTTTTTTAATGTTTCTTAAATTATAATCAACAAAATACGGAACCAAAATTCCATATTTTGAAAGTTAGTATGGTTATGTAAAAAATTCCTATTATAAATTTAAATAATGGAATGTTTTGGGTGGATTTTGAGACCTTATCCCATAGTTTAAATTTTAATTAACCTATTTTACGCCTTACCATAACGATAACCATTTAACATGCTTACTATTCATTATGAATAAAAATGAAAAAGTCATATTTATCAAATTTTATCCTCATTATTATAAATATTAAATCTATTTTTTAGGATTTAATCCAGAATTTTTTTTGCAATTTATTTTAATATAAGTACAAAAAATGCATTGAAAAGAATTTCTAAAAAAATATATTTTTAACATAAAAATGAACTTATACCAAAATAAAATATAATAATGTTTCATATGAAATTAATTATATTATTTTTAATTTAATGGATATTATTTTATTTTAAAACTGAATACAATATATAATGGGACTTTTAAATTACATGATTTAAGGAAAATAAATTATAGTTTTGCAAAAATTGGTATTTTTTACAATTTAGTGAAAAATAAATATTTTCAAAAAAATCTCAAAAAGTCATCTTGAGCCTATTATAAAATTATGATTAAAAAATTATATCAATTTTTTAAATAATTTTTTTAAAAGTGTCAGAAAATTATTATAATATTCATGCATAAAATTTCATAAAAATCATTTTTGTAGAAAATATATTTTTGAAGCATAAAATGACATTTTTTTAATTACTTGCCTAATTTTAATTAATTAAATTGTATAAAATATATTTATTACATTATAATAATTTATAATTAGTGACTTATTTAATCTATTAATTTTAAAATACATTACAGACATAAAAATAGTTTTATTAAAAACATCTCTTTTACTTTCAAAAGACATTATCTTCATTTCCTACCAATTAATAATAAATTTATGATAGATTATTCATTTGACTAAGAGAAAATAAAAAAAGTAAACTAGTGAATTAATTTTGATGAATATTTTGTTATTTTAAATAAGTAATTCTTCAACCCTCCTTGATGTAGGCAAAGAAGTATGGGTGAACCAACAACGGGAGTGCATAATAATTATGTTCTCAACTTGCAAAAATTTAGTAAATCAAACAGTGTAGCCAACATCATTCCTCATTTCTGAAGAAATTGGGCATATAGAATAAGCATAAAAGAAGTTAAATCTCAATTTTTAACACTTTATATATTATAAGATACATCATTTTTTATTGAGATACCCAATTCATGCCAAAGATATCATGAAATTATATTTAAGACATTTTAAATTATTATGGATTTTGTAATACTTTTTATTTTATAAGACATTTAAATTCCTATAAGAATTTAAATGTAATTATAATTTAAAATTTCATTGGAACTTAAGAATTCTATTATGTCTTAATAATTCCTTTATGAATTCATACATTGTAAGACTTTAGATATCCCATAATAACTTAAAGTTAAATAGATTAGAAATTTTATAATCTTATAAGACTTTCCCATTTGTATATGAATTTAGATTATGTAAGACTTTAGAATTGAAAAATCTTATACTTCATAATAATTTCCTATATAGAATAATACCATTATTAATGCCTAAGAATTTGATAAATGCATAAGAATTTTACTTTATGGAAATCATGAAATTTGATAAGACTTTTAAAATGGTTTCTTAAGCCATTATTCTTTATTATAAAATTAAGATAACAATTAATAATGGATAATGAATAAATAAACAATAAATAACAATTAATTATAAGAATAAATGATAAATAAAAAACATTAAAAAATAATTAATTAAAGAATAATAAACAATGAATTCAATATTACTCATTTATTCTATAAGCGATGCAAGCATAAAACTTAATATCCAAAGTATAAATACAGCGAGGGATGTGATTATCAAAACATAAATAAATAATTAATTTTAGGAATTAAAATTATCAAAATAAAAGCAAATGAAGTGGAAAGGATCACTCAAGAGTCCCTCCTTAGGATAGTTACAAAACTATACATAACATCAAAAATTCTTCCCCATTTTGAAAATGATAAAGAGTATAAAAATATTTTCACAAAACTTGGTTTCATTTTTAATATTTATTTTCCACTATTGGACTATTTTAATTAAATAAATATCCACCAAATAATGTACATAATTTTTTTTGGTTTTTGAAATTCTTACCCAAATAATTATCTACACAAAAATCTACTAAACACGAAATACTCAGCATGATTTCAATAGAATTTACAAATATTAACATGATCAAGAAGATTAAATAGAATTTTAGAATTTGACATGCTTCAATAAATATTTTTAAGAGATATCTCCCCCTATATTTATTCATACAAATAAAAGATACCAACTAAAATAAAATAATAATAGTAGATATCCCCATAAATTTCAGATTTCTCATTTTTAGAATAAACAAACTTGTTTACGCATATTTTGAAATTTAGCTGTATAAAAAATTAATCACTTATCTTATATAAATATATAAATTACTATAAGTATCCAAAAAACATTACTAACATTCAATGAATTCATAAAATATTTTCAAAGAATTAAAATTAGCCAACATATTATGAATATACAAATAAAACAAAAGATAAAAACACATTATATGATCACTAGATAAATTTAAACATAAATAGAATAAGATCATTCCAACATTAAAAATATGTAAATTAATAAAAATTAATACACAATGAGAATAAAAATAATAAATTTCTTCCATACCCAGACTAGTTTTAGTAAAATTGGATTTGTATAAGTACCTTTAGGAACCCAAACTGTAGAAGGTTTAAAAACATTATCCGTAAAAGAAGTTCTAGATAACCAAAAATTCATATGACCATAAGGTTAAACAAACCTCAAGGAATAATTTGATGTATAATGATGAAGGGAAACACATTTAAAATAATTAATATATGAAATACCTAGAGAATTACCATTTATTTTTTTCCTAACATTTTTTGTAACAATCCTTCAGAAACAAGTCCATTTTATATTTTTGTTCATTTTATTCATACACATTATCTTATCATACATTTATATACCTTGTAAAAATTAGATATATTTTTCTTAATACATCTTATCTCAGCTTTTATCTCACTATTCTCTTTTTTAAGAACCTATGAATTTTCAAAAACATTTCTATTTGGACTTGAATAAGTATTTCTCAAAATTTCATTATCTTCCGTATTCTCTCTACATTATCAATTTACTTGAGAAATATACGTTAGCAATATTTTAAATTTACTTTCTCCCTCTTTATTATTATTATAAATGAAATATTTTCATTTATTGTTCTCTTCTTTAAGTTTAGCAATTTTATAATAAACATTTTTATTTTCTTTGATGAAAAAATCATGCCACCCTTTTAATTTCATATAAGAATATAAAATAGTAAAAATATTCTCTTGTAACTCATAAAATTTATTTTCTAACTCTTCAAAAAATTTCTTATTATATTAAAATTTAATATTCGAATCAAAATCAAAATCATTGTTTTCAATTAAACTTCCCAAAAAATATATATTTCTATCATTCTTAGAAGATTATCCTAATTCGCTTGAATAATATGAGTGTTAAGGTGAATATGTTACCTTATAATATTTTTATTTTAAATATATGTTTCCAGTTTATTTTTCACTTTTATCTTTAGTACTTTAATCTAAACTTTCTAAATCATTCCAAGCTGGTGAATTTTTTTTATTTCTTCATAAACTTCTTATCATTTTGTTGATTTTTGAGTCTCTAAAAACATGGTTTGATTCTTACTTTCTTCATTAAATCATAAAATGTATGATCAGAATTATTTATATTTTAAAAGTAACTACCTTTCTTATCATTATTTTTATACTTTTTTTCTTTCTCTTCTTGAATGATTCTTCTTGATTTCTTTGTAAACTCTTTTCAATACTCTAGTTATCATCTTCTCTCCGACAACCATAGGATATGGATCATTAGAATAACTATATAAGTTAATATCAGTTATAAAATTATCATCTTTATTATTTTAATCAGTTTTATTCTCAATATTTTTTATCTCAAGATGATATTGAATAAGTGAAACAATAATTTCATCCATAGTGGATTCTTAAAAGTTATTTCTCTCATCAACTAGAAATTTCATGATGTAACATTTTTAGGTAGTGATCGAAAAACTATTTCAAAGATTATTATATTTTCCAGTGATTCTAAAAGATCATTCATTCCATTTATAAAGCTAGTGAATTAGTGTAACTTTTTATTATTAGTTTCATTTTCTCCCATATTGAAATCTTCGTATTCATCTCTATATATTATTTGATTAATACTATGTTTATATATATTGAATTACTTTTTTAAATAGTCTGGTATATAATTTCTTCTGCACCCACTAATTCTACCAATGTTAAGGAAAAATATAATAATGATTTAAAAAATAAGAAATGGTCATAAGGTGAGCATCGGACTAAAGGTGACCAAAAACCTTAAGTTAAGAAATATACATAAGATGATTAGTAAGAAGGAGGTGAAAAACAAAGAAAAAGAGACTAGGATATAAAAAAATAAGTATGATGGAATGAAATAGGGTAATGAAAAGTTATTATTGAAAGATATAGAGTATGAAAATATGTGGTCGCATGAAATTCATGTGGTAAACCAATTTATCCAAACAAGTCCATTTATAGTAGTTACATTTTGGTTAATAATCTAATGAAGATTCTAATTAATATATAGATAACTGGTACAATATTATTCCTTTATTAATGGAAAAAATTTGGGATGAAATTTCTATAACATTATAATATACTTTCTATAGTATACTGAAAAATAAAATAATGAAACATTTTTTTCTCATTATTTTTGATTAAAAAATAATTTCTTATTAGAATATTGTAGGATGAAATTCATATTAATGGTTTCTACAGAGAATCATTGGGAATTTCATATTCTTCTTACCAAAATAAATCTTAGGGATGCTAATAGTAACCGAAAACACCATCAATAACCTTAATATGAAACCAATTTTATCCAAGAAACTTGGGATACTTCCATTTTTTTCAAGATAAGGAGACATTTATGGTAATTTTTAATTAATTTTATTTTATTTCAAATTACATGTGTGCTTCAATTTTATAAATAAAAAAATTATGTATCAATAAAATAGTGTATAAAATAAACAACATCCATAAAAACTACCACACCCCTATCATAATGTTAGGATGAGGTACACCTCAAGTCAATGGTATATATTTTAAATCTGTTATAATAATTTGATGTGATATAAATAATAGGATTATATTTTTAGGTTTATATAAATATTTATTAATTGAAATATGTAGGTATATCCATCACATATTATTTGTTTTAGAAGGAATCTTATGTAATTAAAAGTGTATAAATTTTAGATTAAAACATAAGAAAATTATGAGAATCATATATAATTATGAAATAAATGAAACTTAATATAAGATTATGATATTTTTATCTTATATAGACACATTATTAGTAATTTATTATATCCAAATAATAATCACATTTAATGTCTTTGAAGCATCCAAAAAAGTATGAATGCATTAAAGGTGTAGGTTTTGGAGTCTCACATTGGGAATACTTTAGGAAATCACAAACACATGTGCCTTATGATATGAAAATAAAAAACATACAAGATATAACTAAAAAATTAATATAAAAATAAAGTATTAAAATGATGTAATATAGAATATCCTTCAAAGGTATAAATGTGAACAATCCAAAAAAACAAAAACCACACTAAAAATAACCACACGACCTCTATTTCTAGGTTATTCCTTCCCTTCAAAGGCTAACCTTACCTGAGGTAATAATTCTTTTTAGAACAATTTATGTTAATTTAAAATAACTAATCATTGATAATTTTATTATATTAAGACATGACATAGAGGTATTTATTATCATTTATATCTATCATCAACCACTCATCACATTGTTGTGAGAGTTACTATGTACAATATCCCTATAAATATTATATAAAATAAACCAGTAAAAATAAATATAATGATATTTGGGATTCATGTACCTTACATGCTTATCATTGATCTACATGCTACCCTCGATGAAATTGACATTCACATAGTGAAATATTCTCTTATAACTTTTGAAAAATTTATATTTAATTTTATAAAGAAACATATTGAAAAAGTGTAATTTCATTTTTAATTTATTTTACATAAAAAATATTTAATAATGAATGAAAAAGGTTTAAACTAATATATGTAATGATATAAATGAAAAAATAATGTTAGGTTAAGAAAATTTAAAAGTTCTTCTAGTGAATCAAAATATATTTCTGAGGATAATATTACAAGACCAATTAATCTACCATATTTAGTGACATTATAAGTTTTTGAAGATATAATGTTCAAAAATAAATATACAACTAACATTGAATTTGAAGGGAAGTTATATGGAATAGTTAATCATGATAATATTTGTCTTGAGAGTGAAAATGAAATTGTTAGTAATGAATGGTTAGGAGAATCACTTTTTAATATATATTGAACATATTTTTCTAATTAACAAATACAATAATTAATGTATTTTTTTTACAATTTAAAATTATTCACATTTATTATAAAATATATATCATTACCATGTAAAGAGAAAACCCTTTGAAAATATATTTGGATTGTCTAATGATATATTTTATGGATACAATGCATGGATATCCAACAAATTGGCCAAAAATGATTTTATATTTGAAATTAAAATCTAATATATTTAATGTTTTATCAAACAATTCCAATTATATATTTTGTAACATGTTTTAATTTTATTTTTCTTATGATTATATGATCTACATTTATCATAAAAGTCATGGTATGAGAATATTCATTGCACATAAGAAATATATAGATCAATAAAACTATATATTTATTAAGGTTTATATAACAATATTTCAGTATCAATATATATATATATATAATTACTTATATTTATCATTGTTTTTTTATTTCCCAAAAAAATGACTGGCTATGATTTTAGTTGTTATGAATTTTAATTTATAAAAGGTGTCATATTATATAGAAAAAAATTCATCCCCAAATTAGAGTTTATGATATTAAATATATATTAATTGAAAATATTTATTAACCATTAATATATTAATATTTTTCTAGTAATTTGAGGAATTTTGGATGAAAAAAATATTCAGATATTAAAATATATTTGTTTAGGAATGAGCGGGAAATTTACATGGTGTTATAATATTTTAAGACATCATGAAGAAGTGTTTTACTATCATATATATATATATATATTATTGGGAAATTTTATCCTGATTATTTTTTCATTTTCAATATTCACAATATTTATAGTTTATTTTCATTTTCATCATGTACTAAAGGCTGTGAATTTTAGTTTTATATCCTAAAAATGAATTTATACATTAGAAAAACACAACACAATAATTGAGTTAGGTATTGAGAAGTTATTTCACTTCATTAAGAAACATTTAAGCTTTATGATTTTTTTAATCTAGGCCTATGATCGCTGATCTATTTTTAAACTATTAGAAACCAATAGTGTGTTATAATTAGGTGTAGTTTTTATCAAATGATAAAAGTTTTTTTTCTATAACTAAAACTATTTTAAATTTATTTAAATATATGTTTGAAACTAATAACTCATAAAATAAACATAGATTATCACGAAACTTCAAGAAAATGATATTTAATTCCTTTACAATGTAAATTAAACCCTGTAGTACAATTTGATGTGCACTGGAACTAGAATGATTAAAAGTTTATTTTATATTCATATTTCCTAAAATAAAAAAACCCGATGAATGAAATTCAAATGTAAAAAATTTGGTACGATGATTATCGATTCATTTATGAATTATAGGAAAAAATTTCACATCAAATAAATGCTTAATTTTTATAGAATGATAAAGATTTTATATTAATATTAAAAGATTTATATTTCTAAAAACACACGTATGGTGTTATTAAGTCTTGAAAAAAGATCAAATTATTATGAGAAATTTGGAAAATGACAATTGATTCAATTTTTTTTGGTCGAAAAAACTTGAAATGAATTTGATATGCGGTGAAATAAATTTTATTAAATGTGTATTTTTAAGTTTAATAAATGTTCGTCAGACAAAAAAATGAGTTAATGATATTAGAATGTTATAAAAAATTTAAGATAATGATCATTTATTATTTTTCCAACTATAAGAAAAAAACATGTAAAATCAATGTGTTATTTTTATAGAATGACACAAATAGGGTTTTTATTAATAGAAATATTTACAATTATAGAAACAGCCATTAGATGAAAATAACTCATGAAAAAATATGCCTATTTTGAATCTTTAGGAAATGTATCGTTTATTAATTTATTCATTATAGGGAAAACCCATAGATCTATCCAATGTATAATGAGGCCAGAATGATATTTTTTTTTAGATTATATAAACATTACTCAAATGATCAAAATAGAGAAAAAGACTAGAAAATTATATACTAATGTCTATCAATAATCATTGATTTATCTGAGAAATATAATAAAGAACAACATGTTGAACCAAAATGCGATGTTTTTGATTGATAAAAATAATTTTTTATTGTTAATGGTCTTTCCAATTCAATAAACATGCATCCGATTCTAATAACAGCTTAAATGTGCTTAGATTATCATTAAAATTTTTGAGAAAAATCTTTGTTTCATTTATGACATATAATAAATATCTAAAAAAATACAATGTGCAATGTGACTAGAATGAATAAAAGTTCCTTTTATGTTCTATAAATGTTTATCCAATAATAAAATATATAGTTAAGGAGATCAAAATGTAATAAAATTTTAAGACAATGATCATTGATTCATTTATTCCCTATTTGAATAATTTTTTTAAACTAATGTGTTATTTTTATGGAATGATATAAAGTGTGTTTTTAATGTTAAAAGTATTTATAGTTTTATAAACATGTATCCACAATTAATAAATAATAAAATAATATCATGTTATCATGAACACTTAGATAAATAATCTTTGAATAATTCATGACATGTAGGAGAAACCAACACAAAAATTCGATGTGTAATGCAACAAAAATGATTAAAAGTTTATTTTTAAGTTATATAAACATTATTTAATTGATCAAAACTGAGAGAATAATATTTTAATGTCATACAAATTAGGATAATGATTATTTATTTTTGAGTTAAACTCAAAACCAAATAATAAAATGACTTGTGATTTTTATGGAATGATAAAAAATGTTTCTTTACTGTTAATAGTTTTTATAGATATATAAATATGTGTCAAATGATTAAAATTGAGTAAAAAACTTTGACTACTGTAAAACGTTAGGACAATGGTTGTAAAATAATTTGAAACTTATAGAAAAAATTCATGTCAATTTAACATGTGGTTTGATATTTGTGATCTAATGCGTTTTTATAATTAAACAAAATTTATATTTTACACAAATCTATAAAATACTCAAAACTGAACCAACTAGTTTATATTTTCATGAAAATCAAATACATTAAGTTCTAATTTATTTATGATTATTTGTAGAAATTTTGATGCCAATTTTTTTTATATCTTTGGAAAAAATAAAATATTTTTTTAACTTCAATTAGAGTTTATCACAAATATTATGTATTACATTGTGATCTGTTTTTTGTATACAATATTATACTATTTAATAATATATCATATATTATAAAGAGAAATATTATAAATTACTTAGAGTTTTCATGTATTATATAAGATTATAATTACAATAGTTTTTTTTCTTTATAAAGTATTACTAAAATTAATGGATATGTGAGATAAAAGGATGACTATGACATATTGGTTTAGAACACACTATGGTTTATCCTTAAGTACACTATAGTGTATTGTGAATCCTTATTCTGTGGTGGTTATTCATGGAAATCATAGTATGTTATAATATTCCATCCTTAACTCTCCATCATTTAATTCCATCCATCATTCTTGATTGATTCATTATGTGATAATAACAGGAGGTGTTTTAACATCAAGGATAATCATTTAAAGGTTAAATGATTAATAATTAGATTGATATAAAAAATTAATATTAGTTCAAATGTTGAGAATGTTAATAAAACATACCATTAATAAGATGAATATTTTTGGGAATATTAAAGGCATATATGAATCGGTTCAACCCTCATGCAAGATGTTTCACTTTTTAGATATGATCCAATGATCATTAGAACTCCTCAAATCTGATTCACTCCAGCTCTCATTTTCTCCCACCTTTAAGAAAGATTATAGAAAACAGTTTGTTGATAGATGACCTACCTATGTGTTTATTGATTCATATAATCCATGGATACCTGGAGATGATTGATTCTTTTAGATAATTCTCAGCGATCTTGATCAACTGTATACGGAAATCTTTGATGTACTAGATCAATATGTGTAAGGTATTCCATTAATATTATTTATTTTATTCTTTATAATTTTATAGATATATTATATTCTTAATATTGTTTTGGAGTGTTCTACCATTGTGTTTTGTCTGTTAGTAATTCCTCTAAACCCCTTTAGTGGTATTAAATAAAATCTATCAATGTTTGGTTTGTATTTATAAATGAATGAAGAATCAAGGAAGTATGTTCTTCAAAGATATATGGAATCACCTATGTAAAATGAATATTTTCCCTTAATATCAAATACACATGACATAAAAGTTATATAAAATAGGTGTGGTTCTCATAAAAATTATAATTCCATGTGACTAAGGAAGAAAAATAACCATTTTGGGTGGGGTAGAAAATCGTGAAATAAAAATCATTATAAGATGATGCTATACAACATGGTGAAAAGTAATATGTGTCATAATAGACTTTAAACAAACAATTTTCTACTACATAGGCCATGATTTTATTTATTTATTAATTCCTATCCCAAATAACTTGAACCACATAAAAGTTGGAAAAAAGAAAAGCATTGAAATGGATTGAACATCCAAACACCTAGGCCCAGTGAAACTATTTAACATAAAATTGACATGGGTCAAACAAAAATGAAAAGAAAATTGGATTTGGTGCACACTGTTTCTAGAGGACCAAAATGACATGCATTATTCCATGGTGAAATCTATTTTAAATAGAAATTTAAATAAATTATATTTTTTTCTTAAAATTCATAAATACCTTAACTAAAACTAGCTCTAAGGGTCCATTATAAATTTGAATGGTGTTTAAACCATACCAAATATTTTTAACAGATTTTATCATGGTTTAAAGTTTATTTATATGGAAAATAATTTTCAAAATGTTTGTAAATTAAATAAGTTAAAATATTAAGGTGTTTATATTTATTTATGAATAGTTTATAAATGTTAATATAAAATGTTTATATTAAGGCCTTATTGGGAAAATTTATTTATACCATTCCAAAATGTGTTTTGGATGATGTTATGATTAATGGTTTAAATAAAATCACATGTGATATATTTAATTTACATAAATTATTTACTATAAATAGGAGAATTTCTATAAAACTATAATATTTTTTTCATAATAGTTTATCACAATTTGACTATAAAGTAGTTAATATTTAAACCATGCAACTAATACTATAAAATTTTTATATTTTTTAATGTGTATTTTTTTATTTTACCTATTCCAAAATTATTATTATTTTTCCTAAAATGTTTATCACATGTTTAAATATTTGAATTGTTATTTTTTTAGTTTATTCCCTAATTTATTCATGAATATAATTTTTATATTATGAATTTTTATGTATTGTATAGTTTAAAGTGTTAAAATACTTCTAAATTATTTTACATTCATATGAGTAGTTACATGCTAGACATTATAAATGATGTAGTTTTCCTTTACCTTGAATTTGGATTGTTATTTGGTTATGAACATAAATAAAAATTTTGATTACAGTTTTACACATATTGGGTGTTAGAATTTTGATGATTTAGAAATTATATTAAGTAAAGTATCCCTAGGTAGAAGGTATTTGAGTGAGACTACTCAGTTTCCTAGAGGGGTTTTCCTTCTCTAGAAATATGGGGGTTTAAAATTAATAAATCAAGGATTAAACTTGTTAGGATAATTGATATAATATGATTAAAATACTTTAAATGAAAAAAATTCATGTACCTTTTGCATGAGATGAATTTTTAGATGTATAAATATAGTTTTTTTATAATTCTAGTTATTTACACAAGCTATGAGTTTTATAAACATTTAGACAACAATATAGATTGAACATATATGTTTTTTGGAAGATATAATATTAAAAACTTAACAGTTATAAAAATTAATACATAACTAAATAAAAGAGATATGATGTATAGATAAAATACCCTTTAAAATACTAAGTATTAGATTCCTTCATAGTGGATACTTAACATTAACATGATTATATAACCAGTTAAGGAATACTAAATCAGTGTGCCCCTATATTTTCTTATGTAAGGAAAGAAATAAATGGGTGACCCTAATAGTATTAGTTTTTGATATTTCACATATTCTTAGGGTTAAAATTAGACAAGAGACCATAATAGAATTAGGTTAGTATAGAAATAACATCGAGTTTATCGATATTATGGATGGGAAAAATAGTTCTTCTCTTAATTAGTTGAGAGTCATATATGATTTGATTGGAATAATAGCATAATAAATAGATTTTTGATAGAAAAATGATAAATTTTCATAAAACATAACAAAATAATAATCTTATCCCATAAATATATATGATGAAATTTAAAAGAGTCAACATTTTTGTGGGATAAAATTTAACCAAATTTCATATTAAATGAATATTGGACAAGATAATTATCTAATAAAAGATTCTATTTTTATATATGGTATCATTATCATCATATTTAATTTTTTGATCAATTTTAGAGATATGAGAAGCTAATATAAGAATATTCAAAGATCAGTATAATGTTTAAGAATCTTTCTTAAGAAAGGAATAAAAAACATGGTGTTGTAGAAAACCCCTATTGAGTATCCAATAATGGATGTTAATCCTCAAGTTAATATAGATTCTTATGGGATGAAAAAAGGATTCACTTATGGTTTCAAATGAATTAGATGAAATATAAACTAATGAAATTTTGCCTTTACTCATAAAATCAATATGATTTTGTATATTAGTGGCTTGGTGAGACTGGAGGCATTCTTTAGGGCTTGTTCTGGCTATATAATTCATTCTATAATTATTATTTAAGATTTTACAATAGTATGAATTATTTAAATAAATATTTTACCTATTTTATCAAAGTTTTTAGAATATAGGAGTTGACCATATGATGTTTCAGATCATTTATTATATTAGAAATAAAAATTATAATGGTTTAAACAATAAGAAGATTTGATTTTTCCAATTTCCTTCCCCGGTCATTAAATCTTTAAGGAAGTTCCATGAAGGTGGGTAAATATTTCCATGAGATGAAGTTTTTATAGATATCTAACAGTTTTATGAATCAAATATATTTACCATATTAGAAACTGGTGATATAGAATAGAATTCTATGATTTTAAACGGTACGTAATCCCAAGAATATATGTAAGATCCAAAACTTTTGACAAGGTATGTTTTTTTAATTTAGGTTTTAATATATTTAAATTTGTTAATTAAATGGATTCAGTGAGATGGAAAGGTATTAGAAATATATTGGGGGTTTGGGACATGAAAATGGGAGAAAATATACCATCTAATGTATGGTGAATGGTTGGAACACAACTAACACTAACTGTGCTCCATAAAATCATTGAATAGATGGGGAAAGATCATACTTAAAAACCTTTGCATGGTGTCCCAAGAAACCATGAGACTCAAGACCCTATTAGACAGAGGAATTTTCATTGATACCACACAATTTTTCAAACCATGTGGGTGGTCCATAATAATCATGGGGTATAGTTTCCTCTTGGATATAGGGTACTTCACAATTGGCACACTATTTGGAAAACCATGCTGATAAACTAAGAAACTATTTAAAATTAAGGATTTTTCTATTTTTACCTCTTGAGATTAAAGGGTTATTAACCAATTTTCATCCCTGTTCCCCTTACTATATCTAGGGGAGAACCAGGAGCTCTCCCCTTCCTCAAGGAAATTTCTCCTTTAATCATGAATCATTTGAAGTTCCGTTTAGTTAAAATAAAATCCTTTGGTGAGTTTGTGAGTCCTATTTATTCTATTTATCTCAAAGAACCATGATTAGTGCTTTTATATTCTTAAGAATCTCATAAAACCTAATTTTTGTTTCAAATTATTATCTTAGGTGTTAATTATTTTTTTATCATGAATCAAGGGCTAAGGTCGAGCGAGCATATTTTTAAAATATTGAGTTAGGTAGTCTAAATCATTATTATAAAAGTATTGATGTTTATTCACTTGTATGTGGTTTTTTATTTGTGTTGTTTCACTGCTCAATTGATCCTTTGTTAGGGAATGATAAATTCGGTATCTAAATGATGTGTTAGACCTTTCATGGACCCTGTTAAATATAGTAATGATGAGTAAACTAGACCCAAGGTCACCTATGGGCTGTTACACTTCCTTAAACATAGAAATTAAGTTATACAATATTGATTTAATGGGATTTGTGGGATTAAACTGATTTTAATTGGGTTTAGCATGTTAATATGGAAAACTGGGTTGTTTAGATTAACTTTTAAGTTTTAATGATTTTGAGATAATTAAGGGGAAAAGTGATAAATATTTAAGGGGTAATGTCCATGTTGTTAAATGGTATAAAAGTATGTTTAATGGTTGTGGTTATGAAAAAAGGTAAAAGGTATTATTATGGGTTGAGATAAATGTATTGGAAGTAACGAACCTTCGGTAAGTTTTTAAATGAAAGTCGCACCATTGTGGATAGTGATTTATAAAATGTCATTGATGATCAACCTTGGGAACCATGATTTATGACATGGTTTGGATATTAGACTGAGGGACCTCATCTTTGGTATGGGCTAAACTAATTCTCTAGGACCCATTTATGTATTGTTTGGTGTGGGTGTTGGACTGATTCTCAAAGATCCTAAATTATAGACATGATGTTGATACCTGGATTGATGCTCTAAGGATTAATGATTTAATTTAATAGATTGATGAATTCCCATGTTATGTAAATTGTTAATCCCCTTCTAGTATATAGTTCAGACTTTCAATGTGGGATGCAGTAGGTTTTGTGTGTTGGTACCTCACTTAAAACCATGATCCCATGGGGGAAAATGATAATTATTTAACTAAAAAACTATCTAATTTTACTGTCTTATTTATTTCTTATTTATACGTTTTGATACATTGTTCTTAGACTAAATTTTATTTTAGACACCATTGGTGGTGCCCTATTGAGTCTTACTCACACCTAGCTCAGGAAGCAATTGTGTACCTAAGTAGGCTTTATGTTTTCAAGTTCTAGTAAGGCCATGGGAAATTCATTAGATGATTTACTTTGTTTGGATCATGGATAATGGGACCAAACATGTTATCAGGACCCATTGTGGGGAGAATCTTTGGTGTCTTAATTTTTGATTCCATTCGGCATGTTAGACTCTCATGAAATGAAATATTTATCATATTGTATTGTTGTATTTTCCCAGTTTTGGTATTTGGTTATGTATTGTTTTATTATAGATTATTATTTCATATTTATGTTTATTATGATTTTCTCTATCACTTTACTCTAGTAAATAGGGAATAATCTCCCATTTTGTTTTATTAACCCCTCGCTACTAGTTAGCATCCTCTAGTGTATGGAGAGACATGATTGAGTTTATGTAATGAACTAGAATGGGGCACCAATATAGTGTCACTCGGGCTAGGATATTATAAAGTGGTATTAGAGGTCTTTATTTTCTATTGATTTATTATTTGGGAAAGGTAGACAAAAGGCTTGGATGTGTTAGGCCTTGAAAATGGGATCGTTTATGGGAGTAGCTAACCCATGTGTAGGGGAAACCCATGTTCCTAGGGTGGGAATTATTTTTGTTTATATTCTATTTTTATTATTAGAAGTTATTTCACCTTGGGTGAATCACATGATATGAAAAGTTATTGATTTTTAGGTTTTACCAATGGGATATCATGGAATAGGGATGTGTACTCATGAATCATTTTAGAAACTTATTTATTCATGTGAAATGAATCATTTTATGCACACACAAAAGATGATGTGGGTTTTGGGGAATAAAATGATTTTTTGTTTTGTTTGTGATTTAAAATAATTAGTTCATAATAAGGAAAGTGAACTGGTTTAACCTTAAAAGATATAAATTCAAATGGTTAAAATGGTTTCTAATGTGATGTTTCAACTGTGATGAATATTTAATGATGTTAAAATGGTGTCAAATGAGAAGTTTATAATTTTTGATGTATTGTTTACCAAAAGTTATCCTTGGCCCAGATATGGATGTTTGAGGGTAGTGATAGTGATGTATTTGCATTTATTAGGATAGTGTATTAAAATTAGTTTGTTTAAGGATAGTGTGACCCCTCTTTTTTATAAAGGTGGAATGACTTGTTATGTTTTCTAAAACATGCACTTTATAGTGACCCTACTTTTTCTTTCACGACTATTACATCATTTTCAAGATAAACAACATAATAGTTATACATTCAAGGATGAATGTTTTAATATCTTGGGAAAATTAGGATCATACATAACTTATAAATAATAAAACATTGACATTATTAAAATCCTTATTCTTTATTTTCTTAAATTCTCTCACATTCTCCTTTGTACATGTGGTCACCTGAAGATATATATCAAAGAAAGGGGTGAGCTAAAAACCTAGTAAGAGGAGGAATAATGGACATGAATCAATATAAAATGGGTAAGAATAATATAAATTGTCATATAATAAGAATATTATCATCATAAACATCATGATTTAAGAATTTTATAAAGACATAAAATTTGGAAATGCATAAAAATGAAACCTCACGTCATAGTGGTCAAATACCACACATAGTTGTGAATAAATCCAACATCATATTCACACATAAGATATGTGTATAATCATAACATCATTATTTTAAAAAATATATCATCATTTTACCACATAATAAAAATTATAATATAAGATATATCACATTACCAAATGTATTAGCGAGATATATAATTTTGGGTCCACCCGTCACATCATAATATTCACATTATCATGCATGCCACATAAAATGTATAACAATAATAGTCACGAAATAAACCTTAGAAAGGAAATATATTCCCAAGGATTTAATCAAGAAAAAGTTCATGACTAATCTCAGGGATATCAAATTAATAATGGAAAACATATTTTTCATAAACATCACCATTCTTGGTTGAATAAGAAATAACTCATGGGGAGTAAAAATGTGTTTTGGAAAGAAAAGTATTTTGGGATAATATTTATATTTGGGTTATAAGTCAAGGTATCAACATGCATATCACCAAATTAAAAGGTAATAATAGTTAAAGTATATTTAATAATCATTAAAGGAATATCCATACTAAAATTTATGTGAAAGAGGGATAACCCAAAGAAAGTGAGTTGGGTTCGAGAATCCCCTTACCTTAATTCCAACTTTATTACATCATTTTCTATTATCTGAATAATAAAGTTAGGTTTGCTAAAACAATTGATAAGAAGTTAATTATTTTCATTTTACTTCACTATTTATCAATAATAATCATAGTTTTATATTTTTCAATTTCCTTTGATGAAATGACGCGTTTTGATATCATGTCTTTCTTAAAAATTTCATGTTTTTCTTCGATTTTGCTATTTTGTTCAGGGAAATTTATACACAAGTAGAATAAATTCTAGAATATTAAAATAAATATATTTATATATAACAAATAAATTATTTTAATCATCCATAAGGTTGGTGATAAGGAAATAAGTTTGAAATGTACTCATTGGTGGTTAACTGATAGTTAACGGGAATAATGTCCAAATATGAAGAAAAAGAGGAATAAAACATAAATACCTCAAAAATATAATTTTTTATAGTAGATTTACATAATTAATATAATGTTATAATTATTCCAAATAAAATCTTATAATATGTTATATTGGAAGTAATTGGTAAAATAGAGAGAAGAAGAAGAAAATGAGAGTAGAGTTTGAAAAAAACTTTCAGATTCCTTAGTGCGACTTATCTTATACTGTAGTAGAATTCCCGGATGATTAGAGTTTGTTTACTAAAAAATTTACCTAATATTTATAAGGGATTAAGAGAGATGTTTTGGGTAGGAATTTTTCTTTATATAGTGTTAGAGTATTGGTTTGTGAAGGGCATGGAGAAAGGTTATTTATACTTGGGGATATGGTAATTTTTGGAATAAAATATTATATAAAATACTATATCTATGGTAAAACTTATAATAGTGTATTTGTAACAATATAAATCATGTATAAATATAATAAAATTACTTTTTGACTTTAAAACACTTTTCTATCATCCCAATACTTTACCATATTTTTCTTTTAGAATAAAATTATTTTTGTTTATAAAACTTGTAATGCACACAATAACCTGTTTAAGAAAAACCATATTTTGAAATGTTTTTCACAGTTGATTAAATCATAAAAATATTAGAGAATTTATATATTAAAATTATATGTAATATATTAAATCAAATTTATTTTACATTCATTAAATTTATTTGATAGGCATAATATAAGAACAAACCCAATTTTACATATAATAAACTATATTTTTATAAAGGAAATTTTACCACCTTTTAATGGTGATCCCATTTTAAATTTAACCATTAAAAATTCTATAAATTTAATATGAAAAAAACTTTATTTTAGAAATTTAAACATCACAATTATATTATGGTGGAATTTTTATATATTTTTTGAAATATTTCATTTGTGATGAATAGTGAAAAATTTTGAATTTAAATTCAAAAGAAATTTTTTGTATAATTTATTAATAGGGTTAAAATATATTTTAATTTTTTTAAAGTAAAATTATATAATTTATATATAAATTAATCCAATTTTGGTCATTGGAATCAATTTCACTTTGGAATTGGGTATAAAAACTTAGCGAACTTTGAGACGTTTTTACTTTTAAAACTTGCACTTTCGTCCCTTTTGTGGGATTAGTTTTAAATTAATTTATGCATATTATGTGATTGTAATATAGAAAAATGGACTCCATATTTTGAATTATCATAATATATATTGTATAATAAGGTCAAATTATTTTTTGACCCAAAATGTTATTGAAAGTGATTAAAATTAATTACAACGGTTTAGAGAAAAATTAGCATAACAGAGGAGTAAACCTTAAAACTAAGAACCAAAAAGAGTTAAAAACCTTTAAAACATCCATTTTATGTACATATTTATATCCTATAATCACTTTTATAATTTTTTTTCTATTATTGGAGCAACTTAATAAAGGAAAAAACATGGGTGGAATTTCCTTTCCAAAACTTTACAAGAATGCTACTGCTCCATTATAAAAATGCACTCAACCCTCCCAGTTACTCACAGATCTCAAGCCATGTGGGTAGAAAAAAAACATGCTAAAAAATCTCCAAAATACCCTATAATCATCCTGTAATCCTCACTTTAGGCATAAATACATCCAAGTAAGCCTTCGGTGAAACCCAAAGGGAGTTACCCAAAGAAGAGGTAACCTCCTTCCTCAAGCTATTTTATATTATTTACATTATCGACCCCCAAAATATTATTATTTCATTATTAATTAATAATATAAGTATCTTAAATATAATTATATATTTCTATATGATGTTTTCTACCTACACTTTCACACACTTCTATCTAATGGGCGACGAACTTACCATTTATGTGTATGATGAACTAACGCCTCATGAAATAATGATTATTAGTTTTTCCTTTACCACATTTCGTGGTTGAAAATAATGTTGGAAAATATATTTATATATGATATATATGATATTTATAATATCTTTATTGATATTTAGTTCTTATATAACACATACCTTTTTGCTTTCTATTTTATAAGAATATGATAACATTGTTTGTGGAAGTGTGGACTACCACCTCCTCAAAGCGATGTGATTCATTCACGCTATACATGGAATGTTTAAAGTATGGTTTTAATAGAAATATGTGACATATATAATTTAAAAATTATACTGTAATTATAGTATACATATATATTATTTAATTTTCATTCTTTTAGTATGACAAAGAAATGAAAGTAGCGTTCATGCGTACGTACAACCTACCATCTCCATGAATGGTGCATTTCATTTTTATCTGAAAATATTATAGAATGTTATAGATACATATATAATGAATATATATTATATTTAAATAATGGTTTAAATTATGCATATGATGAAACTGTGGTAGGAACAACAAGAAACAGGTCAAAACTTACTTGAAAAACTAGGCAATTAATATTAGAAATAGTGAAAGTAATGAAATATTACAAACAAATGGGTAATAAAGTATTATACTAGAATAAAATATTATATAATAAATATTAATATGGTTATTTAATAATTTATAAAAATTCTTGAAACAATTATACAATATGTTAAAGGAAGTTCACACAAAATTAAATGCAAGGTAAGGGTTTTCTTCTCAATTTACATTCCATTTCGACTTATTTGTTACTGTACACCAATTAAATTTATTGTGGTGTATATACTACCCCTTTGTAATTTAACATCATGATTCACTCATAATTAATGGTATTTTAGGTTTTAATTTGAATTATCTCACCCAATGGGTTTAACTTTAAAATTTCCATGTGGTAAAAGTTACCTTTACAATCTTACTTTCTTTTATGATTGTTAACCTTATCTTAAGTAAATAAATTTATTATAATAAATTTCCATTGGATATTTCATTAAATATCTACATTATTGGGTTATGGATATTATTATTACATAAAAAATATAATATATTTATATACGGTGTTCAATTTGACAATTATTTGATTAATTGGGTAATTATTGATAAATCCGCATCTTCTATTCAATATGGAAACATTTTGATAAGGCACATTGTTTTATGAATTAAATAAATTATTCTATAAATGAGGAATGATTTTTAAATTCAATAAATGGGTTGGGTACCATTTAATTCATGCCCTATGGGTTGGGGATCGGTTAATGCAAGCCCCATAATGCATCAATAGTCTCATGAGATGAATTAGTTGGCCAAATCAGAATAGTTTAAACTATCTTATCATGACGGTGAAGGTATCATGTGATTGGGAAACATGAAGTCCAATAATTAATAATTTAATTTAATAATAGTTAATTAATTATTATTATCCATGAGATCAGTTCATCAACATATCTATGGATGCATTTCATTCTCAGTTTTTTTGATTAAATGACATGTATTTTAGTTTCTCACCTTTCCATATTGGTTATGACTTATCTAATTTTTTTAAATGGAATGTGTTATTAGTTATTTACCTAGACATGTTTATTTACTCTCATAAATTCATTATTTCTTAGGATTTACTTTCCCTTAATGAGCATTTTAGGTCACTCATATTTGGTTTCCTTTCCCTAGGTTATGAAGAAGAAATATTTGAATAAGTTTTAAAAGATACCAATCATTTCATTTTATTATATATTATAAGTCAATTTCCTTAAACATTACACAATATTGAGTTTTAGTTAGTAAAATCACTTTATTTTATATTGAGGATCATTTTAAGTTTAGAATTTTAAAGAAATAGGTCATAATTCATACCTAAAATTTTACATTCATACATAGTGGATACAACTAAAGATATATCTATTTCTTCTAAAATATAAAACTTTTAAAAGAAAAAATGATTTATTTTTTATGAATAAAATTCATAAAATTCATATTGAATTCCTCCTTTCTCTTACCCATCCTTATACACTATGAAAAACATTTTGAAACTTGGGATGAGAACAAAAATATCAACAAGGGACATAAAATAAGGAAATAAAATGTTTTTCCATGAATACTTTAAACTCAAGAATGTTTTTTCAGAAAATTATACTTTTTATCCATAAAACATAAGCTTTTTAGATTGTCTTATGGAATTGTAAGTTTTCTGTAAAAATAAATTGCAAACTTAAATCATAAATGTAACTTATGGAATCAATTACATATCACTCTTACATTTACTATTGCTATTATGGATACATAGAGAGTAACCTATATGGTCACATTTGGAATATCCACCGTAGTATATTACCTTAATCTCTTAGGAGAAAACCCTACTTATTAACTCTGTATCATTACACAATTAATTGGAGAGCTATAATGGGCTCACCCACCCTTGGTTTATCACAAAACCACCCATACTCATAAAAAATTTCCAAGAACCATAACACAATCAATACATATAAATCCTGTATAAAATAAAAATAAAATATCCGCTTTGAAATAACTTATCATTTTTACAAATCCATGAACTCATAAATGAAAACAATTTATTTAAAAATAAATTTGTAAAAATATAAAAAATAATAAAAACATAAAATTAAAATAAATTTTGGAAAATAAATTCTTTTCATATAAGTAAAAAAACATTCCCTTTGAATTTTGTAAGAAGATTTGGAAAATGAAATTTAAATGAGGGTTTTTTTAAAATAGAAGTCCCATACCTTGAGTTTGACTCCTCTCGTACAATATTTATCTTCTTGAATAATAAAATTTGGTAAATTTTTTAATTTCTTGAGAAATTTTTTTAAAGTTAATTATTCATTTTATATAATTTATTATCATTTTATAACAATTACTTAATTATTTAGGTTCACGTCGGATGTTTTTTTGATATTTGCTACTTGAGTTCCAAATGACTTTGATATGATGTCTATAGTCAAAATTTCCATGATTATATCATCTCCATAATAAAATTAATGAAATATTAATCAATTTTATACATCAATTATATTTTTAAATCAAACCTTTATTTATGGTTATGAAAAATGAACAATGTTATAATCATGGAGATGGTAGGTCGTACGTACGTATGAGTAAAGTTTCTATTTTTCAATGATTATTACGGAGAGAAGGTAATTATAATTATATCTTGAAATAATTATAATATTATTGTTAATATCATATTAATAATTTAAATATAGTTATATATATTATCCATGTGATTTTTTGAAAAAAAATCACATCGTTTCATGGAAGTGATAGTTCACACGTACGTACGAATGACATTATAATTTTTATGTACATAGAAATGTAAGAGTGTAAATAATATATTATTATTTAATAATTATAATTTTTTCATGAATATCATATATAAATATTAATACCATCGCTATAACTAGTCTTTAGATACGGTGATGGAAAACGATTTATATCGGTTCGTGAGGTGGTAGTCCTCCATAAACACGAATGAACAATTCATTTCCCATTTGATAAAATTGAAGATGGATTTAGGTGATGCTATTTGCATAATAAAATCTTAGTATATTTATGATATTGGAGTTATTATTTCATCATGTTTGAATAATATTTTAATGAAGTGGAAGAAGAAATAAAACATAAATACTTAATTAAAAATGACACCTCTCCTTCAGATGACCTCCTTTGATTAACAACTTAACACCTCTAAAGGGAGTTTTATGCCTAAAATAAGGTCTCTAGAATTTTGGGAGGGATTATGGAAAAGGATTTTCATATATATTGGCCAAAACAAATAAGTTTTTAAGTGTAACAAAATGACAAGAATGGGTTCTATTTTATAAGAGAGGGGAGGGTCACTCTTGGAATTCCTCAAAATATTAAATTAATATAAATTAATTTTATATTAAAAATGTATAAAAATTGGTTTATTTAAAATAAAGGATGATTATGGGTATAAATAAATTCATCTAATAAAAATTATAATTTTTTTAATCCTTATCTACTTGTTTTAACCCTTATTTAACTCTTTTAATTATTACCATGATATCATGTAATTTACACTTTGAGGGTTAATATAATTTCTGTAAAATGAAAAACTACAAATAAATTAGTTATTTATGAAATTTTAAGAATTATCCATATTATTTGGATGAATTTTATATTTTTAGAGATTTTATATTATTTATTAAAATATTATTTATTTTAAAATATAAATAATGTCAATTTTGACATTAATCATTACATGACTTTTTAAAAATATCATAACAACAAGATAAATTCAAACCAACTATTTTAACACATCAATAATATGTAAAATCAATATATCAAATTTGTGGATGATATTAATTATATAAAATTATATTTATTTTAATATTTTTTAATATCATTTATTTGATTCTTCCATTAATTAAGCAATTACTACATCATTATTGGGTCACCATTTAAGGTAATTATTTTTTCACTAAAATAAATAAATAAATTAAAATTATTTAGATAAGAATTTTATTTTTCTATATAATATTTATAATCTAACATATCATTTATATAACCCCGTATTAAAAATAGTTATAAAAAAAAAGTGTGATAAAATTTACTTTTCTTTGAATATAATAAATGTCATATTCTCATCCAAGTGAATTAAAAAGTTTAAATTTTTTTCTCAAGGATGATTTTAGTCAAAAAATAACCATTCAATAAAATTATGAAAAGTGTTAGGGTAATTTTATAATATTCATAATATTATTTTTACATTTTATTTCTTAATTTACCCTTAGCCATTATAATAAAAAATATTAATAAAGTTACTATTCATAATTTTCCAAAATAAAAGGGAACTATTTACAAAATTTGAAACTTAGGATTAAAAATATGTAATCATTTTTTAAAAATTTGAAAAACATAAATTTTAGAAATTATTTAAAAATTAATCCTGTTGACGGAATGAGAAAACAAAATTTTAAAGTAAAAAACCTCAAAAGATTGAAATGTTTTTATTTCCAAATCCAATGTGATATTTATTAAAATGAATTAAACTTTACTAAATGATAAAAACAGATCTAATTATAATTTTAAAAAATTTAAATATATAATTTAACACTATAAATAAATTTGATGAAAAATTAGTTTTCAATTAAAATGCATTATTTTTTCACTATTCATCAAAATATAAAACTAATTAGAAAAATAAAAAAAATTCAAACAAAGTAAGTTTTGATATTAATATTTCAAATTAGAAGTTCATTTTGTCAAATATAATTTATAAAAGTTACAAAAACATGGTTTAAAATAAGTGAGCCCTCAAAACGTTGTAAAAATTTCTTTTTAGAAAAATAATGTTTTAAACCGAAAAACTAAATTTATCACATATGCTATTGAACATATTGTCTCTTTTAATTAATATCTATTTATTAAATATTAATAAATATGAAAAAGTCTTATTCTATCATTTCTTGGGTTGTTACATTCTTCCCTCATTTTAGGAATTGCATCCTCACAATTTTATTCACTTATTAAATAAGTCGAGATATTTTTCACTCATAACATTTTTAGATTCCTATGTTTCCTATTAAACTGTTTGATTTTTTTTAAAAAAACCTTAACATGATGAATAAAATTATTCCACAACACTTTTTATTGACAGTCAAGAACAAGAACTAGTTGTTCTTTTTATGAAAGATTTTCTTTTTACTAAAGTAATTATCAACTCAGAAACATGAGATGGATCCAATATATACTTTATTAACATTAAAAACATGAAAAAAATGAACCAGGGATAAAATTAGTGGCAAGGACACTCGATAGGAAACTGATAAAACTTTATCTAGGATTTCATAGGGTCTAACAAACCATGGACTTGGCTTCCCTTTCTTACCAAAACACATCACACTTTTCCTTGAAAAAACTTTGAGAAAGACATGATCACCATACTTGAAAGAAATTCCATTAATATGGTTATATGCATAACTTTTTTGCCTGATCTAGTGTAATTCCCCGACCCAGTTACCCAGAGTCGGTGAATTATTAAATAACATTGGCATGGTCACAAGGGATCAAATCCCAAAAGACCGATCAGTTTAGTAGCCTTAGAAGTACTAGATACATTCATAAGTTTTACATTACATCATGAAAAAAAACATTAAAAACATTTTTTCCGCTTTGAACACACTTATTTCCTTAGCCTATCCCTGCACTTCAACCGTAAAATACATCTTCAAATACTGGGAAAAATAAAATATAGAAAGGGGTGAGCTCAGATACTCAGTAAGGATAACAATATAGCGCAAACCTTTATAATAAGCATAAACATTTAAGGCAATGTATAAGAATAAAACAAAATCCTTTTTAAATTTAAACTTTATCATAATATGGAAAGAATAAAATCAAATAATTCCATTTACTTATTTAAATGAATATTCTACTAGTCGAATAATCACATGAAATATCAATAACCACTTTTATATTGATGGAATGCATAATACCAGACTTCATAACCACATAGTCAAGGAATTTTTCCAAGAATACAAATAAGATTTTGTCAAGGCCTTTTTCCAAGACACTATTTTGTCTCATGAGACCTACCGATGCATCAAGGAGCTATAGCGGGATCCACCCATCACTTACTAAGTCTAATGCATTCCTAATATAAAAAGGTTTAATCATAACAAAAAAATTAGTATTAAAACTAGCATATGAAATGTCAATACTTTATCCATAAACCATGAATGGTGTAAAAATAAAACATCCATAGTCAAACATATCTCAAAACCTTCAATACAATATGTAATATTTGTATCATAATAAATCAACTTTAAACAAGTTTGAAATCCATCAAAGGATGTTGACATAGATAACATGAAAACTATTTGAAATAAATACCTCTTTCTATTTTGAAATCATTTAAAAGTCACATATTTATAAAAGAAAACATTTATTTTAAAAATATTCTTATAATATTGTATGGGAAGCTTTGACGATGATATAATAATGGAAAATAGCCGCACCCACCGTATAAGTTAAAAAAAAGACATTCTAACCTTAATTTTTTTGAAAAGTTCATAAAGTACCTTGTTTGGAAAACTATAGAAAGATTTATTTATAAACATCTTATAAAAAGTCAAAAAAGGGTATAAATGACTTTAAAGCATTGTAAGAATGTTTTGAAATATATTTTAAGAAACATGGATGTGGATGATAAAGAGGTCATAGTAGATAATTACGTATATACAACCTCAGATAATGAAGAGATTGTAGAATTAACCCTCACCTTGTACTTCTCTTAGGTCGAGGTTACGTTAACCTCCTGTATAATAGTTAAATCATTTTTATTAAATTATAAAAGAACTATGTACATAAATATGATATCATATATGATCTTCTAATATTACTTTGTTAATAATATTTTAGTATTATTGTGGTTTCGGGTATTAACTGATTCATTTTCCTTTATATGTTTTGTTACGTAAGCCGTTTTTTTATGAATAGGATATATTTGGTTCATATCCAGAATATATTAAGTTATTAAACATTATTTTTAATCATCAAATGAAAATTATTCTTTAATTATTATGATGGGGAATGAATCTCATCGCGTTTGTGGAGACAGTAATCTGTACGTACGCACAAGCGAAAATACCATTCAATTGAAGGTGAAATAGTATATAATTGAATGTTATATTATATATACAGAATCATTAACATGTTATATTTATTATTTAAATCAATTATACATGATTATTATATCCATCCAAATAATGAAGTGTTTGAATAACAAACTACACCATGACGTGGAGACGGTAAGCCGTACGTACACACGTTTGGTGACTTTGTCATTCATATGATGGATAGAACAATGAATATGGTTGTAAAATTTTTATAATAACATAAAATTATATATAATATACTGGATTTAGTTGTTTATAATGGAAACAACAATGAAAGAGGAAGTGGAAGAAGAAAAGAACTTGAAAGAGGTGATGAAATATTTACCTCTTCTTCGAGTTCTTCCTTTTAATTTGATAAAAATAGCTCCTTATGTTGGATTTATGTCCAACGTATGGCCTCTAGGATGAAGGTAGGAATTTTGGGAGGATATTTGGGTATGGGTTGTCTGAGGCAAATGGATTTGGAGGTGTGAAATTAAGATAAGGCGAAGTACCCTTTTATAAGAGAGGTGATGGTCACTTTAGGAAAAGCTTGAAATATTATTTTATAATAAAATATTTTTCAGTTTTTAATTACTTAAAAATGATTTATTTAGAGTATAAGATGGCTATGGGTAGAAAACCTCTCAAAAAATAGGTTTTATATAGGTTTAGGTCACCATATTAACCTTATCTTTTAGATTTAACTCTTAGTTAAAAAGTTTGACATTTACCATGTCTCTTTGTATTTTTATATTATATGGTTAATAAACTTACTAAAACAAGACAAGAGAACCCCAAGTGGTTAATTATTAATATATATAACATTATATAATTCCTTTGGCTGAACCTTAGATTTTTAGAAATATTATATCAATTAATAACATAGTATTTGTTTTAAAAACTCAATTATGTCAATTGTGACACTATTTAGTATTTGGTTTTGGTGAAAATCATAACAACATGATTACTTCAAAAAAAATTATTTAATCAATCCTAAAATGTCATATTAACCTATAAAATTAGTTTCATTTATCAAAATTCCCAAAATACATTTATTTGGATATTTATAATATCAATTATTTTAATATTTCATTAATAATGTAATTAATGCATTATCATTGTGCCATAAATATATTAAATTATTTAATGTATAAAAATTATAAATAAAATAATATTATGTAGGAAATTTCTTAGATTTATAATTAATATTTATAGTCTAATTTATCTTTTGTATAACCCTATATTAAAAATGGTTTAGTTATTAAACTTTAAATTTAACTCCTTTAACTCCTCTTTAAATAAAATAATAATTAATGTCATAATCTAATCCAAGTGAACCAAAGGGGATCATATTTTATTTATAAGGTTGTTTTTGGTCGAATTAAACTTATAAAATATAATTAGGGCATGTTTTAGGTTAATTATAATATCATTTTTACCCTTAATTACCCTATTTACTTTTAACCATGGTAAATAAAAGTCAAAAGTTACTATTCACCAAAAATTATTTTCATCTTATTGAACCAAATTTTTCTTATTGATGTCAAACATGTCTCTAGGATTTTTTAAATTCAACTCACAGAAGTGGTAAAATTATGTTTTATGCAATTTTGCAAATGCTCATAGGAGGTGGGTAAACGACGGTAAAAAGTTCCATAAAAATTTTAAATATCTAAACTTATTATAAAATGACTCCAATGAATTAAATTGAACATATATAAGTAATATGTATATATTTTGAACTAAAATAAATTTAAATAAAATAAATAATTATTTAGTTAAAAGGTTGGTTTTAAACAATAACGCAATGTTTTTCACTATTCATCAAAAATTGAAAGTTTTCAAAAAAATACAAAAAATTCACCCTAAGCTAATTTCGATATTCCAAATCCAAAAATGAAGTCCATTTTGAAAGATAAAATTTATAAAATTTTAAAAAGTGGGTATTACTATTCATAACGGCTAGTTTGATTAGTTGTCGTGTGTTTGAACTCAAAGTTGCGTACAACACAAGCTGTTGTATTGTTCAAAGGGAAACATACTGTGGAAGCTTGGGGTGTTACATCTAGGTTGTCCTAACATGTAACTAAATCAACTGAACTTTCTATTCCATTTCCTCTACCAATTCTGGTCCCATCAGCTTCCTTTCACCTAATTTATCCCAAAATGATAGAGTTCAACACCTCTTTCCATATATTTCCTAAAATGGTGTAATTTATATATTAAGATGAAAAATACGATTATAATAAAACTAAAAAAGAAATATTCTAATCCCAGCTTCCCTAGTATTCCATTGATCAAGAACGTAACATATCCTCTAATTTCTGAATTTTTGTTTAAAACTGCCTATCTGATTGAGGATGAAAAGTTGTAATGAAAATTAATTTAGTACTCAATGACTTATGAAGGCCTTTAAAAAATTTAAAGTGAACCTAGGATAAAAATCAGATATAATAGAGAGATGATATCCATTTAACTTGACTATATCTTTAAGATACATATGAGAAAATTGATCTAGAGATAGAGTGTCTCGAATAGGAATAAAATGTGCATATTTAGTCAATCGATCCAAAACAACCCAGATCAAATTAGTGCCCTGAGATGTATTTGTTAATCCCACTATGAAGTCAATAGATATATTTTCCCATTTTAACTCTGGAATTGGAAATAATTGAAGCATACCCTTCAACAACTATCCTTTTTCTTTAACCTATTGAAAAGTTAAACATTTCATGTTAAAGTTAGAAATATCTATTTTCATTACATCCCACCAGTAATACTCTCAAAGTTATCTATACATCTTAGTGCTACCAAGATGGACTAAAAATGAATAACTATGAGCTTCACATAACAAATATTTCTTCAATTAGGAATCACAAGGAACACATAATCTATTCCCAAATATCAAAACACACTCTTTATTAATGTTAAATTAAATAAAATTACCCTTTTGAAAAAATTATACCTTTTTATATAACTCATGGACTTCCTTTTATGCTTTCTTAATTCTGTCTGATAGATATGATTACACTGACACCTAAAACAAAAAAAATTTCATACACCAACAAATTCTAAGACAAAGTTCATCAAATAATTGACCAAAGGGTCATGTTCCAAACATATCATGGTTAATGTGGAATTACTTTTCCAAATAAATGCATTAGGAACCCTATTTTATTTTCCATGATGGTAATGAATCCTATAATCATAATCCTTTATTGGTTCTTTCCATATTCTTTATCTCACGTTCAATTATTTTTGAGTGAATATATGCTTTAAAATTTTATTATTAGTATATATTACACATTTTAGTCTATACAAATGATTCCTCCAAATTTTTAATGAAAAAAAAAACTAATTCCAAATCTTGTGTAGGGTAATTTAACTCATGATGTTTCAACTAATGTGAAGCATAACAAGTTATCTGTTCATTCTTCATTAGGACACAACCAAGTCCTTTCAATAAATAATCACTATAGATGACAAATTCACAACTTCTGGAAGACATGTTCAGAATTAGAGCATTCACTAATCTTGTTTTCAATTCTTAAAAACAATAATCACAATCGTTTTTCTAGATAAACCTAACAGAATTTCAAGTTAACATAGTCAGTGGGATAGAAAACCTTGCAAAGTTTTCAACAAACCTATGGTAATAGCCTACTAAACCAAGAAAAATAAAAAACTTAGTTATATTTGTGGGTCTTAGTCATTCTTAAATAACTTTCATTTTAGAAGGATAAAAATTTATTCTATCTTTTGAAACAATGTGAACAAGTAAAGAAATTCGTTGCAAACAAAATTCATACTTTCTGAATTTACCATACAGTTTTTTTTCTTTTAAGGTTTTCAAAAAAAAAACACTTAGATATATTTCATGTTCCTCTTTACTTTTAGAATATACCAAAATGTCAACAATAAACCCAATCACATACTTATCTAAGAAATCTTGAAATATTCTATTCATAATATCTATAAATATAATAAGTGTATTAGTTAACCTAGACATCATAACTAAAAATTTATAATGCATATATCTAGTCCAAAACAAAGTCTTTAGAATGTTTTCTTCCTTTACTTTCAACTAATGTTTCCCTAAACTCCATTCAACCTTTGAAAAATATTGTTCTCCCTAGAGCTGATCAAATAAATAAAAAATATCAGTTGAAGGATACTTATTATTAATAGTGATGTTATTAAAGGCTCTATAATTAATGTAAATTATCATTAAACCATTTTTCTTTCTAAAAAACAAGATTGGAGCACCCCATGGTGAAGTGTAAGGTCGGATGAAACATTTATCAAATAAATCCCCAAATTTCTTTTTAAACACTAAAAGTTCTATTTGATCCATTTAATATGGGGGTTTAGAAATTGTCTTAGCATGAGGAACCAAGTCAATAGTAAATTCAACCTTTTGATCATGTATAATACTCGAAAAATAATCAGGAAAAACTTCTAGATACTCATTTACCATCGAAACATCATTAATTTGAATAATTATTTTATTTTCAACAATATGTGCATGATAATATTCATTTCCATATTTTAACAGTTTCTTTGCTTCCTGATATATTATCAATAGAATGGGTTCATTCTTGTACCCAATATAAAACTCATTTTGAAAAGAAACTTGTTTAGATCTATAATCTATGTTAGTATGGTGAACAAAAAGCTAATCTATACCTAGAATAACATAAAAATCTAGTAGAGGAAAAACAACAAGGTTTGTAGGTAAATTATTTTCCGAGATAAAGACCAAAATATTCTTATAATTTACTTCTACCTTAATATTCCCCGAGGTGTTTTCACCATAAGTTCTGGATTCATTTATTATAGTTGAATTTCTAATTTACTAGAAAATTTATCAAAAATTAAAGAATGTGTAGACATTGAATCAAACAAAACATTGGTATAATCTGAATAAACAAATAGTGTACATGATACCACTTTATTTGATGTCCCAATATCTAATGAAGTAGTTACAAAGGATTTCACCACAACTTTATACTTATAGTTCAACTGCTTTCCTTCATTTATAATCCTCTTTGGACACTCGTTTTTATAATGAGCCATCTCAATACATTTAATATATTTTAATGACTGCATATCAAATTTTATCTTTCCACTAGCATGATATTTTTCATTGTAGTTATGAGAATTATGACCCATTTTACCATATCATAATAACTTACTATAATTCATAAGGCATTCCCCATTGTGTTTTTACCATAATTCTCAAAAATTGTAGAATTATTTTTCTTACCATAATTCTTTTTGAGGAATTCTTCCTTTTCTCCTACCATATCGACCTCTTTTTCTGCTAGATTTCAAAGAAAACATGGTCATTGAAAAACCCCATTTCCACTTTCTCCTCACATTAAAATATATTTTCATAACTTTTTAATTCATGATAAGCATATGAACTTTGATACTATAGCTTTAATCCTGAGTAAAAATTATTTATTTTACTATCAATATCCTGGATAAAATTTGGAGCATACATTTCTAATCGAGTGAAATTTTCTTTATATGAATCCATTGAATCCTCCTCCAGCCTCAATTCCAAGAATTGTTTTTCCATACTAACTCAAATTACCTTAGGAAAATATTTCTCAAGAAAAATATTGTTGAATTTATCCCACTCCAAAACATCAACCTCCTCAGAGTCCCTAATATTCTTAACCACCAACCACCATTGACCGACTTCACCTTCAAAACTATAAACAACAAGACTAACCATTTGATTATATGAACATGACATGACATTAAAAGTATTATCTAGGGATTTAATCCACCCTCCGTCTACCATCAGACTAGTAGATCCACTAAAATATGGAATCTGCTTCCTCAAAAAATGCTCAACTACTGATATATTTCTCCATGGTTGATCAAGATGATCTCATCCACAGATGCCACCACTATTTATAGCCCATGTCAACTGAGTCCTCACAAACCGAGAAAATATTTCATGGTGGTCATCGTTGGGGGTTCCTCTGTGGGTGTGTATGGGATGCATAGTATCTGGCAGATTCACATAGAGCACAGAAGAGTTGAATTTATGGATGGAGTCCCAGTCATTATGGTTTTAAAAAATTATATCTAAGAGGTTGTGGAGTTTAATAATCTCTCACTGGTGGCTCGTTTTGTTCCTGTGAAACCCTCACTAGAGGTTTTCAGGTCCTTTGTGGAATATTGGGGTTTGCAATACCCAACAACAATTTCAGAACTTTCTCCGTTTGTGTTTTTCATTCACCTCTTCAATAAAGAAGATTTAGTGCATGCATGGGAGTGTGAGGAAAGGCGTTGTGGTTCCCATCAGTTTACTCTCTCACGCTGGTCTTGGGAGTGTCACTATGGTAGATAATCCTCCATGGTTGTGGTTTGGATCAAACTTACGGGGCTCCCCCTTCCTTTCCATAATCCTTTAATATTGGTGTTAGTGGGTGATTCCCTATGGAGTTTCCTTTGTTTTGATATGAACATGGATGTGATAATGGACATGGATAACCTCTGCATTTGTGTTGAGGTGAACCTATCGGTGAAATTTCCTTCACACCTACTCATAAAGTCTCTCAAGGGCTCTAAATGGGGGCAGTGTTTAGTGTTCCAATCTCCACCCAGATTTTGCTCGGTTTGTGGCTTTCAAGGTAATTTGGTGGAGATCTATAAAAAGGGGAAGGCAAGGCCACCGAATCAGGGGTCCCTTCATAGCCATATTGTCCATTTGGATTCTTCTTCATCTGGGGATGAGGCTGGATCTCGTGGTAAGATGGACTTACAGGGAGTCACTAGCACGATGTCATCTTTGTGGGATAGACCACCATCTTCCTTAGAGGGGTGGAAAAAGTCAATGATCCAACATATATTTTTGAATTTGTGAATATTTTTAGGCTCGCAGAAGAAAATATTTTAAATGCCAATGAGGGGGCCCAAGTTGGAATCCTTTTTTAGAGGACAATGCATTATCCAATATGTTACCATTACAACCCAATGAATCATAGACATCATTCATGGATGTGGGTTTGATAGAGCTAAATCTTACGACGATCGCTTCCTTCTTCTCTAGAAGAAAGGGTCTATTCCTTGCATTTGTGGTGGAAGGCATACCTAGGGAGTTACCACCACCTTATATAGGTTCTCATATACATTCCCATCTTCTTCCCAAAAAACTTAAACCATAACTTTTGGCCATGATGGGTTACTCCATAGATGATACTGCTAACCCTTAGAGGTGTGCATTACTGAATGGGGTGGTGAGGGAAATTTTTGCATCCCATAGGTCCCCTTGATGGTTGGTGTTGGATAACCTACATGAGGAGGAGGCAGATCTAGTGTCTCTTTATTCATCTATGAGAAATAAGATCTTCTTTCTAGAAGAAGTAGATAGTCCATTGAAAAAGAATATTCTTGTTATAAAGAAGGGTTATTTTTCAAAAGTATCTTCCAAGCTGATTATACGTTCGATTTCCAAGGACAAGTGTTACAGAAATTTGTTTGTTCTGAGTCTAGGTAGGAATGGACATAGGTCCAAGAATTCCATTAATTAATGGTCTCTTTTATTATATATAATTCTTAGGGTCTGGGAGTACATGAAAGATGTCCCTTCTTGTCTTCTGAGTCTCATAGATGTGGTGTTTCCTTAGTCGTGACTCTATAACCTAAACAAAATGTCAATAACAACAGTTATTTCGTGAAGAAGATGGGTTTCAGTCATTTCTTGGATGTCCATCCCACAAATAAACAGATTTGGTTGTTTTGGAAATGGAACATATAGGTGGAGTTAATGAAGGAAATGAAACAATGTATAATGTTGAATATCAGGTTTAAAGTTATTGAGATATGTTTTTCTTCCATTTACACGCATAATGATATGCAGGAATAAAGGGTCCTATGGGAATATCTAGAGGCTATTGATCCAGCGGGCTTACCTTGATTTATCAGTGGGGACTTCAATACAATTGTTTATGTTTTGGGAAATAGAGGTGGATCAGAGAGCTCTATGAATGGTATGATTGACTTCAGGAATATAATGTCTAGTAAGGGCCTTCTGGATCTGGGATTCAATGGGTGCAAATATACGTGGTGTAATAACCGTAGAGGGAGTTGGTGAATATGGAGTCGTTTGAATATATGTCTTTCCAACATCCAAAGGTTAGAATCCTTTTCTTTTTCTTCTGTCTCTCACCTATCTCATTCTTTATTGGATCATTCCCCACTTCTGGTTGAGCTTAAACAAGGGAGACAAGAGAATAATCCTTTCATGTATTCTTCCAACTAGAACAGTTTAGAGGGTTTTTTTTACAAATGATGAGGAACATTTGGGAGTAGGAGATTGCTGGGAGGGACTGGGTGGGGCTCGCTGGGCAGTTGAAGAAGCTTAAGGAAAATATTTCTCGTTGGCTTAATAGTAACCTAATCATGGATATTTCTATGGATTCCCTTCTGGTGGAAATTGATAATTTGAAGGATCAACTCTAGTGCAGATGGAATGAGGGTTTCCTCCTCATGTTCTGTGATAAACGTGCCTTCCTAGCCGATATGTTACTTGATATTGAAAGATCCTACACACACCATTCTAGGGTCATATGGATTAAAGAGGGTGATCACAATACTAATTTCTTTCATGCATGCTTGAAGGAATGTCAAAATATGAAAATCAACATTAAACTTGAGGATGACACTTACACCTCTTATGTTAATGTAGCAGGAAGGTTGTCCTTGGATAACTTTGAGATGATACTTGCAGGTGATAACCAGGGGAACCCGGTGAATGGTGTTTCTATAGAGAAGAAGGATTCATTCATGTGGTATATTCCTAACAGGTTTGAAGTGGAGGATAACAATTCCCTCATGGTCATTCCAATAGGCGATGAGGTTTGGGACACAGTCCAAAACATGTCTTTGGATAGTGCACCTGGCCTGAACAGATTTCTTTGGAGTTTCTTTGTGGTGGGATGGGATTTTGTGGGGATACATGTGACTGAGGATATTCAAGAATTTTTTATGGGATGAGACATTAATAAGAGAACTTGTTATTCTAGAGTTATTCTGTTACTAAAAATCAAAGACCCTTCCTCTATTAATCATTTTAGTCCCATTTGTTTATGTAATGTCTCTTACAAGATTTTGGCGAGTCTGCTTACTAAGAGGCTGAACAAGATGACCCCGAAGGTGATTTCCTAGGAACACCATGACTTTATCAAGGGTAGAGGAATATAGGGGCGATTAGAATTACCAAAGTGTTGGTAGAAGATGTTAAAAAAAGGGTGATTGGTTCCAACCTCATCATCCAAGTGGATATGGAAAAGGCATATGACCAGATGAATTGGAGTTTTATTATCCAAGTCATGGGGAAACTAGGATTTATCAAATGGGTACGTGACCTCTACTTTCATTGTTATTCATCACCATGGATTACCATCTCTCTTATGGGAAAGGGATTTGGTTATTTCAAAAGTGTGTGGGGAGTGAGGCAGGGGGATCCTTTGTCACCCATCATGTTTATTATTTCCCATGAGGCTCTTTCATATAATTTACATAGAATCATTGAGGAAAGAAGGATCCAATCTTATCACACCAACGACTCATATGGTTCCCATTCACGTATTATGTTTTCTATTGATATTCTAATCTTCTTGAAGCAGTTTCAAATGATTTACCTCAGGGAGCATATTTCTAATGGGTGTGTTAAAAATTTATTCTTTGATAACCTCATCTATAGAATGCTTGGGAGGATTATTAGTTGGAATAGTATATTCCAATCCTTCAGTGGCTATGTCTCATTAATCAACAATGTTCTTTTATAAATTCTGATTCATTTAATGTCTATTATATCTCCTCCCAAAGGAGTTATTTCATTAATGGAGAAAACTATGAATAGTTTCCTATGGGATGAAAAATCCATGGGAAAGGCTCATTGGAATTCATGGAGTCATCTTTCAAAACCAATATAGAAATAAAGAGTCAGTCTTAGGGATATCTTATTAACAATACAGTCCATGAAGGCTCGTATGGCATGGGAATTTATTCTTGGAGAATAGCTATGGGAAAAAGTCATCATAAAAAAATACGGACAAAATTGGGAGGAGTGGGACATACAGAATTTGTCTAGATTAGAAAAAACCATCTTATATAATCTATATATTCTTCAGGACTCCTCATATTGGGTGGTGGGGAGAGGAGAGATCAATTTATGGCACGATAACTGGGTCAGTGAGAAGCTATTTTTTCTGTTCTTTCTTATGCCTGATATGACGCTTATAGAGGCTTCTTGGTATCCCAAAATTATGAAATCTATTCTGAGTGAGGGGTAGATGGTCAAATTTAAAGAGATAGTGTTTAATGAGGAGGACGATCAGGTCTATTTCACAAGTTCTGCTTCAGGATATTTCAATGGGCATGATTATAAGATGCTTCTTCATCATGGAGGGGATCATGATCAGTGGGACACTCTATTATAGTGAAAAGAGGTTCCAAAAAAAATGAATTTCCTGGATTGAGGGTGTGGAACCAAGAATTTACAACAGACGATAATGTTCAGAAGACAAATATTTCCATGGCCTCACACTGCTACTGTTGTATTAACCCACATTCGGAGTCAGCCTTCAACCTTTTTATCAAGATTGAATGGGCCAAATACTTGTTTTCCATTATGGTAAAATTGGTTTATTTAAATTCATCGAGCTCTTCTATTCAGGAATTTATCGTTAACTAGTTTTTGGGAGCAGGAAATCTAGAAATGGAACAAAAGATCTGTGACATCATTGTTATTTCTATTTTCTGGACGTTATGGGAGGCAAGGAATAAGGCGAGGTGTGACATCCCAGGTAAATAAAGAATATGAAATTTTAATATTTATTAATATTTTTGAATCAAATATTAATTTTAATTTAAAGGGGATGCTAAGTTCGATGAATTACCTGATACACAACAACGAGTTTCTTTGAAATCTTACGTTGCACACAACGTTGAGTTATATAGAAAAATAATAACATAATATTATTATTTTAAATGGTAGTTAACACAAAGCCGTTGTAATGGTTGGAATGAAAAAACTAACTAAAAAATTATTATATATGTTTTTTAAATGTTTTTACATTTATCCAATAAATTTTAGTGGATTAAAATAAGAAAGAATCCAATTTTAAGCATAAATACTCCAATATACTTTAAAAGGTCATTTTACCGCCTTTTGATGGCGAACCCTTTTTAAATCCAGTTTTCATCACTTTTATATGTTCTATTTGAAAAAAATAATATTCCTCTTTAGAATCGGGACATCAAAATTTACTTTGGATGACATTTTGGTATTTTTCTTATAATGTTCAATTTTTAATGAATAGTGAAAAGTACTGTATTTTAATTCAAAACTGTTTTTTAATCTAATTTATTTATATGGTTAGATTATATTTTTAATTTTTTTAAAGTGTAATTAGATTATATTTTTACCAATTAATCAATGTTGGTCATTGGAAGTAATTTCACTTTGAAACTAAACATAAACAAGTGTCAATCTTTTGATAGGTATTATTACTTAAAAACACACTTTTCGTTTTGACAACAAGAATTAATTTTAAATTAATTTCTGCCACTTCTATGTTTTGAATTTGGAAAAATAGATTCCATATTTAGAATCATTAGGTCCAAATTTTTTAAATAGGTAACTTAAATTTTTAGACATTATGAATATTTACTTTAGTAAATATTTTATTTACCGTGGTTAAAGGGTAAATCGGTTAAATAAGGGTAAAAAATAATATTATAATAATATTAAATTTAATCTAAAATGTGTCTTAATACTATTGGATGATAAATTTCTGACCATGGGCATCCTTGGGTTGATTTTGGGACCCCATCGAGCCATTTGAGAGTGACAATGACAGTTTATTTTAATTAATTTAAAGTAAAGAAAAAATTACATAAACATATATCTTTTAGTAAATAAATTTTTACATGGGGTTATATAAGTTATATCTTTGACTATGAATATTAATTTTAAAGATAAAAATATTTCCTACATCATGGTATTTTTTTATAATTTTTAGAAATAAATAAATAAAATTATTTTTGACACAATAATGATGCAGGGTTTACCTCATTAATGAATGATTTAAATAAATAAGATTATAAAAACTAAAACAATATCCAAAACCTATCCAATTATTATTGGATGATTTTATTTCGAACATGAGTCATTTTATCTTCAACTTTAATGAGTTTTGGACCTTTATAAACAGAAAATCATTATATAATAAAATAACATTTTCAAACTTTCCTAAAGAGCCCCTCCCACCTTATAAAAATCCATCACCTATAACCCATTTCTCACACCTCTCAAGACCCTTGGCTTGTCCAAACCTTCCCAATTAATCTCTCTAAATTTATATCTTCTACCCATAAGACTTACCTTAGGCAGAAGGCACTTCAAGAAATCCTTTTTGTTTAAACCAAAGGTAGTTACCTGATTTAAAGGCAACATCTTCTCTTATGTTTTTTTCTTTTATTTTACTTCTCCAACCCATAAAATCTTTTTATTCCATTATTTTATAGAAAAAATAGTGTCCTAAATATACTAAGATGTTTTTATAAGAAGTATTTGAACTACACTTCCACACACCTCAAGGTAATGGGTAAAGAACATATTGTTTCTGTGGACGGCGAACTACTGTCTCACGAAATGATGATTGTTCAATCTTCTCCTACCACCTCTCATGGTGAACATTACAATGGAACTGTATTAATATTTGATATATATTATGTTTATGCTTTATCTATTCTTATATAATTTTTATTTACAAATATACCTTTATGCTTTCCAATATGTGTAAACACGATAATTTCATTTGACGAAATGCGGACTACCGCCCCCTCAAGGTGATATGATTCGTTCATGACATACATGCCTAAATACATATTTTTCTATTTTAAAATGAATCTTTTAAGGGAAAGTGTGAACCCAATTACAACCACATGATCCCACATATTCCACACCCACAAAAGACCACACCAAACACTTTCAAAGACCATATTTCAGAATTCAAAATTCAAAAAACCAAAACAATCGCCATTCATCACCTCGACCCATGAGTCGCACGCCCCCCAAGATCCAAGACCCGTCAACCATCACCCTATTCCCAAGAAAAAATCCCTCAAACACCTCACCGCCATCGAATAACTCTCCACCCTCATCGCCTCGCCGGCTTCAATCACATCAACACCAACCACCTTCACCATCTCGCCAGAGCTGAACACAACTATGCCCTCGATGGTCGAAACGTCGTCACTAACCTCCTCCCGACGTTTCCCATCCAAACTCAGAGCCCAAAAACCCTTGAAGGCCACCGCACATCTCCACCTCAGAGAGAATGGTGGAATCTGGATCTAGAGCAGAAAAAAGAGCAGAAAAACAAAGAAGAGGATGAGACTGGAACCGCCAGAGACCATTAAAGACAATCGACCCACCATAAAACTTTACCGTCGTCTGCCAATAATAAACTAAATCCCAAATCCTTAATGAACCACCGCTCCATATCTTTGAGCGAATGTGGACTCCGAATCACCAGCATCAACAAAGCAGAAAAAAACCAATAGCAGATTGAACAAAAAACAAGACGAATCCTGTAGCACTAGGAAACTCGTCGACCACTAATCCTCATAACCCAAAGCCACATCGTTACCACTTATCCGGCTCCGACTAGGATAGGATTAGAGGTACTTGAGTCTAGAGTGAGGATTGAGCAGTCGAGGGCTAGAAAACCAGATTCAAACTGAAAATTACCCACCAATAGGCTTCGAAACTCCAGAACGTCGGAAAGCAGAACCACCGTCGCGCAACGCAAGTTAAGGAGATCCCCAGAGAAGATTCCTCCATAGCATATCAACACAAAAAATAGAAATGGGGAGAACATGTGAGAAAAAACAAACAAATCCAAACACAAAACAGCACAAAGATCCTGTCACCGCCTTCAAAAACTCAGATACCGCGGCAGACCACCCCGCGAACACACCGACGACGAGGTTGCAAACCTCAATCACGACAACTAGAAACAGACCACAGAGCCAACATAATGCCGCAAAAATAAGCCCTATCCAATGAAGGGGATTGAAAAGGGAGGCAAGCCAGCATCGATGAAGAAAGCTAATGAAGACGGTTCCATGAGGTCGCATGAAATGAAAGTAACGTTCATGCGTACGTACGACTTACCGACTCTATGAATGGTGAATTTCATTCCTTATCTCCAAATATCATGTACTATTATAAATATATATATATACTGGATATATATGATATATATTATATCTAAATCCAGAATATTATTCTAGAGATAATGAAATTTTGACCATAGGGAAAACTTGTAATTAAAAGAAGTTCATTTCTGACTCAAGTTCCAAACATCAAAAAAATGTCCGATATGAACTCAAATAATTAACTAATTTTCATAGCAAGGTAATAAGTGATATAAAATTAATTATAAAAATGAAAAATGTTCTTAATAAAGTATAAATTAACTTAAGTTTATTATTCAGGATGAATAAGGAACATTCAAGACAAGTCAGACTTGAGGTAAGGGGTTTCTTATCTCACTTTTATTTACATGAGATTTCCTTTGTTCGCCACTTATTTCTTGAATGTGGTGTATTGTGTACTACCATTTGATATATATAATCATTATTCTCTTTATATTCATGGAATTATTTAAATCATTTATAAATTGATTCTAGTGCTTTTTAGGTGACCATGTCATCTTGAATACTAATCATTGGTAGAAAATTTGAGTTTGTGGTAGAAATTTAGTAAAGGATGAAAGTCTACATGAAAAGTAAGTATGTTTCCTCACATTTTTAGTTAAGCTCATAAATAAAATTTCTCAACTTTATGAAAAGTAACTTAAAACAAAAATATTTTCCATTAAATTTTCTTAATGGGGAGTCAAAGACCGTTTAACCCATCATAAGTTTGTGATTTTCTAGTGGTTAACTTTATCCTAGTAATGTTTTCTATCACTCTCCATCAGAACTTAATGGTTTGTTTTCTCCCCAATATCCATGTTTTCATAGAATCCTTGTATCTGTTATCTTTTTTGAACTTTTTACTTCTCTTACTTTATTTTAAAGTAATAGTTTTATTGAATCTTTTTCCGATGTGGTACTTTCAATGAAGTTTCCGAGCCCAATTTTAAAATTGCGAGGACGCAATTTCCAAAAGGGGGGAAGGTTGTAAAATCCCAAGTAAATAAATAATATGAAATTTTAATATTTACTAATGTTTGTTAATTAAATATTAATTTTAATTTAAAGGGGATTCTATGTTTGATGGTGTACCTGATACACAACAACGACCTTCTTTGAAATCTTACATTGCACAGAACGGTGAGTTATACTGAAAAATAATAATATAATATTATTATTTTAAATGGTAGTTAATGCATAGCCATTGTAATGACGAGAATGAACAGAACTTACTAAAAAATTATTATACATGTTTTTAAATGTTTTTACATTTAACCAATACATTTTAGAGGCTTAAAGTAATAAAGAATCCGATTGGAAGCATAAATACACTAATATTCTATAAAAGGTCGTTTTATCTCCTTTTGATGGAGAACCCTTTTTAAATATAGTTTTTGTCACTTTTATATGTTCTATTTGAAAAAATAATATTCTTATTTATAATTGGGTCATGAAAATTTACTTTTGATGAAATTTTGGCATTTTTCCGATAATGTTCATTTTTTAATGAATAGTGAAAATACTAAGTTTTTTCAAAACTACTTTTTAATCTAAATTATTTATATGGTTAGATTATATTTTCGGTTGATTTTAAATTAAAATTAGATTATATTTTTACCATTTAATCCAATGTTGGTCATTGGAAGTAATTTCAATTTGAAATTTGATATAAACAAGTGTCAATCTTTTGATAATTATTATTACTTAAAAACACGATTTTTGTTTTGAAAATGATAATTAATTTTAAATTAATTTCTTCCAATTATGTGTTTTGAATTTGGAAAAATAGATTCCATATTTGGAATCAGGAGGTTCAAATTGTACAAATAGGTAACTTTTAATCTTAGACATTATGAATATTTACTTTAGTAAATATTTTATTCACCATGGTTAAAGGGTAAATCATGTAAATAAGGGTAAAAAATAATATTATAATAATATTAAATTTACCCTAACATGTGTATTAATCATATTGGATGATATATTTATGACAATGGGCATCCTGGGGTTGATTTTTAGACCCCATAGAGCCACTTAAGAGTGATAATGACACTTTTAATTAATTTAAAGTAAAGAAAAAAATGACATAAAAATATATATTTTAGTAAATAAATTTTTACATGGGATTATATAAGTTATCTCTTCAACTATAATTATTAATTTTAAATCTAAAAGGATTTCATACATCATTGTATTTTTTTATAATTTTTAGACATCAAAAAAAATAAAAATATTTATGACACAATAATGATGCAGTGTTTACCTCATTAATGAATGATTTAAATAAATAAGATTATAAAAATTAAAACAATATCCAAAACCTATCCAATTATTATTGGATGATTTTATTTCTAAGATGAGTAATCTTATCTTCACCTTTAATGATTTTTGGACCTTTAGAAACCAAACATCATTATATAATAAAATAATATTTTCAAACTTTCCTAAAGAGACCCTACTCCCCCTTATAAAAATACAACACCTATAAACCATTTATCACAACTCTAAATCCACTTGGTGTAACACCCCCAAATGATAAAGGGTTAAATGACTAAATGATATGACTCATGTCAACAAGGTGCACCTTCCTTTTCGGGAGCCTACCTGATTAGAACTCCAGAGTTAAGCATGCTTGGCTTGGAGTAGTGATCAGGATTGGTGACCTTCTGGGAAGTTTCCCAGGGTGTGTGTGAGTGAGGAAAAAACACACCGGAAAGGACATGTATTGGCCTGTGGGGACTGTCCTTAGTCAGATGACCCGTTCGGGCACGTGGGTGGGCCCTAGGGTGGGGATTGTTGAAATAGTGGGGGCCCTAGACCCAACTATTCAATGCTTTTGATTACCTTGTCATGTATACAGTAAGCTATGTATGATGTCATCTTACCATTATAGTGTAGACTTTTCTATGTCCACTATTGAAATGGTAATGTCCAAATATTAATTGTCGTATTGAAAGGTTATAGCAGTTCCCAGGCTATAATGAGAACCTCTAGATACTATGACATTAATATTAAATATATTTTCTATGGTCTAGATACATCTTACTGATTGGACACAATATATTTCTGACCATCAGGTGATGGGGGATCATAAGCATTGAAACTTCTTCTCATGAAGTTCACACTTGGTGATCTCTAGTAGTGAGATCATGAGGGATGACCCATCAATAGGAACTCCACATGTTTCAGGTGTCTTTGGATGTTCCTATCTACGATCATGTGTAATGGCCTCCTGACTTGAGATCATTACCAATGTATTTTATTTTATTGCATACTTTTATGCAAGACGAAAACTAGGGCAATGCATTCGTGGCAAGGTAGTTTGTGTCGGGTTCGTCATTGGTGGCATGACATTTGTTGAATGGTCAAGAAAGGTTTTTTCGCTTTCAGGTTATGGAAGTTATATATCTCAGGCCATGTTGATATGGATGGAAGTACGTTTATAAGAGCATGGACATGGAAGTCAATGGTAAATCCATCCAGTTAAATCAAAAAACTATAATTCAATAAAAGGGTGATGACACGTGAGTGAATCCTACTTTATGAGATATTACAAACAAAGATATTATATTACATAGTACGTGTTCGTAGGTTGGTTGTCGCTGCTATGACAATCCTAATTTCTTCAGGGGCCATGATGGGTTTCTATATCCCGCTCTTGGTCTGTGAATACTATTCACAGTTGTCGAAATAAGGGTCTAGAGGGTCACACACAATAGCGTATTCAAGAATATTCACTATTTAGTTGAATAAGAGTTTTGGACATAGTGGGCCTCACCACAAGGGTCTGGGATTTTTCCAAAGTTAAACGATCACCAATGCAATAAATAAATTCACATTATTCATGTTTAGAATAATGAGTATTGAATTTATTTATTAAATGTATTTACGATTTTTAAGTAAATGCATGAAAAATATTAATTGATGAATATTTAATTAATCAAGGTTCAATTAATATTTATGGGAGCGACGAGTCGAGTTAATGACTAAATTATTATCACATAATATATTTTAGTGCATTACAAGTAAATGATAATATCATTTATAACTCAGTTTAGTTGTCATAAATGTCGTTGATAGTGCGTTAAGTATTCGGGGGCAGGGTTGGAAATTCCGGGTAATTAATTAACCACTATAAATATTAGAGGAGAGGAGATTTCTAATTACTATTCATGGGGATTATCCCTCCTATCCTATCTCCCACACTCTAGAGAGAGATTCTCTAGATCCAAGGAGCTCAGATGGAGCTCTCTCTCAGGCATTGCTAGCAAAGCGATGCTGTGATCGTTGGAACGTCGAAGGTATCGTTGGTATTCTGAACTAGCACCCAGACTATGAGTAAAGGTGTTCCTTTATATTCCTTAAAGCACGTGTGGATGATCTAGAGGAATTAGTCTTCGAATTCTTTGAGCAGTGATCGCCAACGACGAGCAGACATTGTGCGCAGATTCAGATCTAAACTAGGTATTTTATGGTTTATGTTTGTGCTTAAAACCCTTCACCCGTGGTCCTCGTCTTTGATCAGGATTCTCTTCACCGATGTTGGCAAGTTCATGTCGAACAGTGGTGGAAAATTTTTAAAAACCCACCTGTTTGGGGCTTCCGCTGCACACCCGGTTCCAATAGGGACCACATGTCTGTGGGGAAACTAGTGGTACCTGGCGGGCTAGGACCCGACGACCATGTTAAGGTGGGGTGTTTGTGCAGTCACCAAGGACCAGTTTTCACACTTATATCATCCAAGATCTACCCAATTAATCTCCCTGCATCCCTCTCTTCAACCTAGAAGAAATACCTTAGTCATAAGGGACTTCAGGAAATCCTTTTGGTTCAAACCAAAGGGAGTTACCCGATTTAATGGTAACGTATTCTCTTAAGTTCTTTTATTTTATTTTAGTTCTCCAACTCCTAAACTATTTTTATTCCTTTATTTTATAAAAAAACCAGTATCCTAAATATAATAGGATTTTTTTATGAGAATTATTCTAAATACACTTCCACACACCTCCATCTAATGGGTAAAGAACATACTGTTTCTCTGAACGATGAACTACTGCCTCAAGAAACATTGATTGTTCAATATTCTCCTACCACCTCTCATGGTGGCCATTATAATGGAACTGTATTTATATATGATATATATTATGTTTATTTTTTCTATATTATTCTATAATTTTTATTTACAAACATACCTTTATGCTTTCCAATATGTGTAAACACGATAATTTTATTTGAGGAAGTGCAGACTACCGCCCCTGAAGGTGATATGATTCATTCATGAAATACATGGAATGTATAAAGAACAGTTTTATGAAATTATGTAACATATATCCTATTATATTATATTGGAATTATAATATACCTATGTATCATTATGTTTTCATTCCATTAAATATGAAATAGAAATGAAAGTAGCATTCACGCGTACGTACGACTTACCGTCTCCATGAACAGTGTATTTCATTTCTTTTCTCCAAATGTCATATACTATTATATATATATATATATTTATATATATATTGGATACATATGATACATATTATATCTAAATCCAGAATATTATTCTAAAGATAATGAAATTTTGACCACATGGACAACTTGTAATTAAAAGAAGTTTATTTTTGACTCAAGTTCTGAACATCAAAAAAATGTTCGATATGAACTCAAATAATTAAATAATTTTTATAGAAAGGTAATAAGTGATATAAAAGTAATAATAAAATTTAAAAAGATCTTAATCAAGTATAAATTAACTTAAATTTGTTATTCAGGAAGAAAAAGGAACATAATAGACAAGTTGGACTTGAGGTAAGGGCTTTCTTATCTCACTTTTAATTCCATGAGATTTCCTTTGTTCGCCACTTATTTCTTGAATGTGGTGTATTGTGTACTGAAATTTGATATATATTATCATTATTCTTTTTATATTCATGGTATTCTATGAATCATTTGGTGATTATTAATTTTTGGTCATACGACTCGATTGATTGCTACGTGGTAAGGAGTTTTTATCTCACTTTTTATTCCCCTGAGATTCATTCTATATTTGCCACCATTTTCTTTTGTGTGGTGTATTTACTACCCATTATTGTATTAATTGTGTAATATAATATAATTTATTGGTATTTACATCTTCATTGTATGATCATTCTTTCATGTGGTGTATCTTTCATATGTTACCAAATAGGTAAGGGAACCTTTCGTCCTCCTCTTTTTAAAAGACTTCTTTTTGTTATGTCTTTTAATTTAAATATTATTATGTTGGGATATGTTATTATATATCCTTATTGCTTTAAATTTTATGTCCAAGTGATGAGATACCCTTTTCTTTCTCATCAACTCTTTTTTTGAAATTTTAAGTGATGCCGTTAGGCTGTCGAATTTTTGTAAGGGAACTTCTTAACCCAATTTCAATTCATTGGGTTAAAATTATACTTCTTGATTATGTTGTTCTATGAATATTTTTGAATGACCTATGATTTTTTCACACTTAATATCTACTTATATTGCATGTATTATTATTTTTCACACATAATTATGTAATTGATTTATCCATAATCTAAGGATACCATCTTTATAAGGGATTTCATCTCAATTTACATTCCCTTGAGACATCATTGTTGTTATGTGAAAATTCACTTTTATATAGTGTATATAATATCCTTGGGAATATTATATCATGAATACCTTTATTCTTATGATATTATAAGGTTTTTATTAAATGTTATTCTTCAATTATAGGTATTGAATAATCTCTCATTTGATTAAGAACTCCTTAACTAATATATTGTTTTTAAAGATTTATTCTTATAAATATTTCTCATTAATGTCCATATTTTCAAAATGCTTTTAAGAATTTATTTTTATAGACATTAATTTTTTAAAATGTTAATTCATTTAAAATATTAAAAGTGGTATTAGACACTTTGATTTCAAAAATCTCTTTATTAAATGTTTCTAATCGTGTTTTAAATGGATTGATTATTTCTATATCTTTAAATGATTTCTTGTGATGGATAATGAAATGTTTATATTTGAAATATTTTATGATTTTATAATGGTACTTGGAAAAATGAAGGGTGGTGATGTGATAAACTAGGACGGGTGGTTACGTTATAACCTCCAATGCATTGGGTATGAAATTCGGCCGTATGGCTATTCCATTTAGTGATATGTGTTGAAGTTGACCATATAGTTATTCCATATAAGTATGTTTATATCCCAAGTTACCTATATATGTTATGTGTACTTTCTATGGGTTTTATGGTAATATTTTGGTTACAAAAGGGTAAGCAATGGTCATTAATTTGGAAAAGAGTATTTATTACTTTATAAAGGTGAAAAGTATTACTTATGATAAAGTATTCATGGTTTACTTGTTGTTTTGAAAAACTAACAATTTTCCTTCTTTGTGTATACCTTACTGAGATTTTTATCTCATCCCATGTTTTTAAATGTTTTCAACAGGACTTAAAGATGAATAGGGTCAAGGATGTGATCAAGGAAAAGTCATGCTGTCTAAAATATGGAACTAGACATGTTTTTTTTGAGTTTTTATTTTATGAAAAAATGTATAATGAGTAGAAGTTTCTACATTTTAATATTTGATATGTAATGTAATAAGTTATGACCTAATTCTCTAAAACTCTAAACATGAAAATATCCTCAATGTGAATGCTTGTTTTAACTCATGATCAAGTAATGTCTAAGGATGGGGCCTTACATGAGGACAGAGGTGAGACCATTGGTTGCCTTAATTCATGTTAGAATAAAGGAGATGATCCATGAGTTGGGTTATCTGTTTAAAGGCAGACATCAGTCTTATATTATATGCAGGTTACTCAACAGACCACTAGTTCCACCCAGTTCATAGGGAAGCTGAATCAGATGAAGACCACTACTACACGGATATAAACTTAATGTATATGGATCATTTTTGAATGAAAAAATGTGTGGAGTCAGTCTACTATAGGATGTTCTTGGTTCAGTGATATTCACCTTCAGCAGTTTTTATGGTCCATGGAGTTCACTGGGTGTAGAGATGAAATCGATTCACACTAGTATCATGCTTTTCAAGAACTTAGTGTTGATGTGCTCAGAGGTGGAGTCAGATTCTGAAACAGCTGTACGGGCTTTAAACGGACATGTGGAACCTCCTTGGCACCTGACTTACCTTGTTTGTAGTTTCTCCTTGGAGCTTAGACATAGTTTCTTGGTTCTACATGTGCATATGGAGGCTAACTTCACTACGGATGCCCTCTCTAGGGGGAGTAGTCTGGAGGATCTATTGATCATGTATTCTAGTTTGGGATTTCTACCTTGGGAATGCAATATTTCTTTTCAAGGGAATTCCCTTCGAATGCACCATTTTAGACTATCGTGACTATTACTTTGCTTAATGGGTAGTTATCCCATAATTGAATAATAAAAAATAAATTTTCGATCAATATTCTAACCCCTAAAGTTATCTAAATTGAAATTTGATACCAACTATAAGGACCCTATATTAAACATTACATAATATTCAGTTTTATTTAGGAAAATTACTTTCTTTTAAATTAAGGATCTTTTCAATTTTAGAGTTTTAGAGAATTAGTTTATAATTCATACATAACATTTAACATTCATAAAAAGTGGATAAAATTAAAAAAATATCCATTTATTTTAAAATATAAAACTTTTAAAAGAAAACAAGATTTATTTTTTATGAAAAATATTCACAACATTCATCTTGACTTCCTGCTTTCTCTTACCAATCATCATAACCAATGATTTTTTTAAAACATGGAATGAGCACAAATATATCAGTAAGGTACATAAAAGAAGGAAAGAAACCATTATTCCATAAATACTTTAAACTCATGAAAACATTTTCACAAAATTATACATTTCACCCATAAAACATAAGAACATTATCTTACCTCATGAAAGCATAAGTTTCTTATAAAACTATATAGAAAACATAAATCATGAAGGTAAGTTGTGGCATCAATTACATATCACTCTTACATTTACTGTAACTATCATGGCTATATAGGGAGTAACCTCTATGATTATATTTTGAATTCCCACCATAGTATATTCCCTTAATATATTAAGAGAAAATCCTACCGATTAACTAAGTCTCAATACCAAATGCATTGGAGAGATATAACTGGATATCCCTCCCTTGATTTATCATGTAACCACATGTACTCATAAAAAATTCCATTGAAACATAACATAATCACAACACATAAATCATGTGTTGGGAAAAAATCCCTCAAGGTATCATTGAAGCATTTTTGAGGTGATTGTGTTTGTTGAAAAAGTGGACCTCCGTGTTGTGTTTGTTGAGAAAGAAAACCGTGACATACCAATTTGTTGAACAATGGGATTTCATGGTGGCATGTCATGCTCAAGGGATGTGGTTAACGATCCATGTTTGATTCAAGAACATTGACAAAGGAATGGTCAATCTGGAGGTGGTTCAAAAAGAGTAGATACAAGGCGGCGTTGTTTTCCATTGTTTGCCAAATTTTTGGACCTCAAAATCAACAAATGGAGAAAAGTGTTTTTGGAAATGGGACTTGTGCGCCGGTGTCTTGGAGTCTTGGAAACTTTCACACCATTTTTTTTCAAGATTAGAACATAAAAATATGGTAAAGGAAAAAAGGGGCGCCCATGTTTTAGGATTGGTTGTGCAAGTGACTTGGGCGACAGAGACTAGGGTGGATGGACTTGTGAACCGAGAGGAAACTTGCACACTGGTGCTCAGGTTGTCCAAATGCTTATAAATAGAGGTCGATCCCTCCTCATTAGGTAGTGAGTTCAACACTTATTGAAAATCAGAGCTTCCGTCGTGCAAGTGTTGTGGTCGCGCAAGTGGTGGTGTGGTCACACATGTGTAAATATATTCAGAAGTTGTGCGCCAGTTGATAGTTGCACGCCCAAAGTGGTTTGGGTGAGAAAGGGTGAGAGTCCCCTAAGTTTAGAGTTGAATAAAGGGGTGTCACATAGGTGGTTTGGTGAAACTGGCGTTCCAGGCTTTGAAGAAGAGCGACAGTTGATAGTTGTGCGCGAAAATTTGTTTGGGCATAAATGGGTGTGAGTCGCGCAAGTTTGGAGTTGAAGAAGCAAGTGTCACGCAAGTGGTTGAGGTGACCTTGTGCGCCAGATTGGAGAAGCGTTACAGGTATTGTTGAAGCATACCAGTCATTTTAGGGCGCACAAAAGCTAGAAGATTTCCTAATACCTTCGGTGCAAAGTGAAATTCATCTACGGGTGAAAGTTGGGATTCAACAGAGCATCTATATACAACAGAGGATGCATTCATTAGTGATAATTAAGATACCTATAGGTCTATAAACTGTGATTGGATCCTTTCTAGATCAGTGAGAAAAGGAAGAGGAATAAGGTGATTCTCTCCACCAGCAGTGAGCCAGAGAGAGAGAGAAACAGGGAGTGACCATTGGGAAAGTAGTGAGCTGAACCTAAACATTGTAAAGACAGTGAGCCTGGGAATAGAAGTGATCTTTCTTGAAATTTGTAAACATCAGTGTGCTTTTAGTGGATTTGGTACATAAGGCACATTAACGATGTATGCTCTTTGGATGTAGCCCAGTGAGGGTGAACCAAGTAAAAATCTCCGTGTCTTGTGCATGCTTTAGTTTTTGTATATTCTGTGCTACAGGAAAGAGAGATAAGAGAGTCTTACTTAATAGCGAGACAAGATCAATAGGGGTAGTTGTTTTAATCTATCATACCCTGATTCACCCCCTATCAGGGTATCTAACATAGTGGACCTAACAACTGGTATTAGAGTGAAAGGTTTATTTCAGTGGTTCTCTCTCCAATGGAGGTCACCAATCATAAAGGGATTCCGATCTTCGATGGGAATAATTTACAGCTTTGGAAGAATCAGATGCAACACTACTTCCGATCTTTGGGAATGGATGTATTCACAACAGAAATGCATGGTATAATAGCTGACATCAACAATGGGGAATTATCAGAAGCCGAGCGAAGATAATTGGATTCTGATGCCAAGGGCATAAATGCTTTAGGGGGATCCCTATCCAATGCAGTCTATGCTAAGGTGATGTCATGTAAAAAATCACATTCCATGTGGGAAAAGATTTTTAATATATATGAAGGAGATACAAAGGTCATAGAGGAAAAACTACAAGTACTATGGAATAAGTATGAAAATCTGAAAATAAACCCGAATGAGTCTGTTGATGCATTCTCTGACAGGGTAAATATTGTTGTAGAAGATGTGCGAGGTCTTGGAGAAGTCATTGATGACATAAAGATCATAAATCAAATCATGAGGAAACTTCCACCTCAGTTCAATATGAAAGTTTTAGTACTAGAATATAAATATCCAAAATAGATGACACTGGAAAATTTGCAAAGTACCTTGGTTGCATATGAAATGAGGAATGATGATAACGAGGCTGTGGAAAAGGGTAAATCCAAATAGGTGGAATTTAATGCCATGAAGAAGATCACCATTGATGATTATCAGGAAGAATAAGAGATAGATGAGGTAATTCATTCCTTTCCTCAAATCTTCAAATAGGAAAAAGAAAGTTCAAAGGAAAAATTCCACTTGCTTTCTTTAGATGTTGAAAAGTTTGCCATCTTGCCGCAAGGTGCCCCAAAAAGTTTCAAGAAGAAAATGATGAAGATGAAGTTGAAATTTCCAAGAAGAAATCTTCAGCCTATGTGAAAGGGAAAAAGCAGTTCAAGAGAAATTTCTTCAAGAAGAAGAATCTTCTTTCACAAGAAATAGACAGTTCAGATGAGTCTGAGGTTGAAGAGGTTGAGGAGATTGAAAATTGTAAAGATAGTGGAGAAAATGAAATGGTGGATGTTGTCGGTAGTTCTCAAAAAAAGGAATAAACCGATGCTGATGAAGAAGAAGAATAAACTGAAGGTAGAGTTGACATGGAAGATGAATTAGAAGCAGCTCTTGAAGAGATAGATGTTTGGAGAGAAAAAACAAAGAAAGCCAACAAGGTCGTACATGATGCCAAACTCTACATGCAACAGAAGGAAGAAGAGAAGTCTGAGCTAGTGAAAGAAATTGAAAACCTTAATTATTCTAGGACAGAGAGCTCAGAAAAGGTTGATGAACATAAGCTCAAGATTGAAGAATAGAAAAGTGAGATTGATGGATTGAATAGAAAAGTGAAAGATCAAGTCAAGTGTATCGAAGAACTTGAAGAAGAAGGGGTCAGTCTCTGACGAGAAATAAAGGATCAAGAAAAACTCTTGACCCCCAATGTGATATCAAGAAAACATGTCACTTAGAGGACAAAAAAGTTGAAATAGGATGCTAGTAGTTCAGTAGGAAAGAATCAGCAATCAAGCTCAGATTCTAAGGATGAATTGGGGATTGATAAAAAAAAGCTGTAAATATTGATGTCAGACCGCAAGCACCCATTCTAAGATTAGAGGCTGATTTGGGAAGAAAATAGAATAAGAATATTCAAAGATCACTAGGGGAAACTAGCAGTGTAAAAGTGATACGAATAAATGCACCTTATATCAGGTGTTATTGTTGTGAAAAGATGGGACATTCACAGTATGTGTGTTCCATAGCCAAGAGATATCGAAGGGCACAAGAACAGAGGTGGAAACCAAATAGAGAATGGTTCTATAGAACATGTTTCAAAGGACACTGTATTTGGTTCCAAGGATTTGGGCACATGGCCAGATACTATACATCGACCATACAGAACAATGTGCCCAAGAAGAACCAAAATTTTCACAAGTAGCAGATCAATGAACCAACATGTGAGTTGAAAATGAAAAATCAATTTTCATCTTTGCAAGATGACTCAAGTCCATCATATTCTGAGAAAGATCAGAAGTCTCAATATTTACCAAGTGTGAGAACAAAAATATGGACCAAGAAGAAGAGATCAGAGAAGGTAGTGGTTGCTAAAATTGCCCCTAAAGAATCAGACCGTACTGGTGTGTGGATCCTTGACAGCGGTTGCACGTCTCACATGACAGGTAATAATAATCTTGTTACACGCATAAAATATGACAAATAAGGAGTTGTCATGTTTGGAAACAATGAAGGCCTAAAGATTATTGGCTCAGTAAAGTCCATGTTTGGGGGAAAAGAAATAAGACGTGTTAATGTTTTGGCAGTAGAAGGCCTCAGTCACAATTTTCTCAGCGTAAGTCAACTATGTGACTCAAGAAATTATATAAGGTTTACTAAGAAGATGTGTATCGTCAAAGGAAGATATGGGGAAGTGGTTCTACAGGGAAAAAGAACAAAGGGAAATCTCTACCTTGTAAGTGGAGAAGATGATATGGGATTTTTATCCAGAGATGAAGATAAAAAAATGGGGCATAAAAAACTTGCTCATCTATGTCAACCATCTCTAGAAGATCTGGTAAAGTGTGAAGTAGAAAGAGACCTCCCTAATCAATCACATGATTGTACACATATGTGCAATGCCTATCAACAAGGGAAGATCATTAGAAAGACGTACAAAGAAAAGGAAAAGAAGTCTACAAGAGTGCTTGAATTGGTGCATGCTGATGTCTGTGGACCTATTTTACCAAGAGCCATTGATGGGAATAGGTATTACGTTCTTTTCATTGATGAATATAGCAGAATGGCATGGGTATTTGTTATTTCCCATAAGTCAGATGTGTTCAGCTGCCTAAAACAGTACTGAAGGGAATCTAAAAGGATGGTTGGACAGAAAATTCAAAAGTTTCGTACAGACAATGGTATGGAATTCACAAACAGTCAGGTGGAAGAGTATCTCGAGAAAAATGGGACAAGGCATCAAGTTTATTCAGTAAGAACTCCCCAATAGAATGGAGTGGTTGAAAGGAGAAATTGAATCATCAACAACATGGCCAGAACAATGCTTATAGAAAAATACATACCAGAGAAGTTTTGGAAGGAAGCAGTATTGACATCAGTCTACATTTTTAATAGGGCTCTATTGTGTCCTAAGGAAGGAAAGACTCCGTATGAAATGTGGTACAGAAAGAAGCCAACAGTGAAATACTTTAGAATATTTTGAAGTAAGTGCTTCATTCATAATAAAGAAAAGCATAGGAAGTTTGAATCATGTGGAGATGAGGGAATATTTCTGGGCTGCTCAGGAAAAAGAAAATCATACAAATGCTTTAACAAGAGGCTTGGAAAAGTAGTTGAGAGAAATAACGACACTATTGTGGAAAATTAAGACAATATTCAACAACATAGTGAATAGTTTCTTGATAAAAGATATGAAGGGGATAACAACACAGGAGGAGCAGAAGTGAAAGATGCCGACTCAGAAGAAGACACTGATGATGAACAATAAAGTGTCAAGTCTATGTCTTCAAGGAAGCTAAAGAGTCGAGATGAAATTGATAGGCAGAATATCATTAGTGACCAAACAGCTCCAGTTCAGACAAGAAGAATGAAATCACTGCATCAGACATATTTCCTATCTCAGGTAGAGCCAAAATGCTTTGCTGATGCAGCTGAAGATGAAAATTGGGTTCAGGCTATGGATGAAGATCTTGATCAGATTTAGAAGAACCAGACATGAGAGATTGTTTTTAGACCAGCAGATAAAAATTTCATCGAGACTAAATGGGTCTTTCACAACAAGATGAATGAATATGGCACAGTGGTTCGAAAAAAATCACGACTATTGTGCAAAGGATACTTTCTAGATAGAGGGAATAGATGTTGATGAGACATTTGCACCAGTTACAAGGCTGGACACAATCAGATTATTCCTAGCCATTGCAGTACAACGAAAGTTCAAAGTGTTCCAGATGGATGTCAAATTTGAATTCTTAAATGGGGTTCTAGAGGAGGAAGTGTATATTGAGCAGCTAGATGGTTTTATCATTCATGAGGATGAGAACAAGGTTTTTAGACTGAAGAAGGCGTTGTAAGGGATGAAACAAGAACCAAGATCATGGTACTCAAGGCTTGATCAGTACTTGAAGAAGCTTGGTTTCCAGCATGGGGGAGTTGATTACAATATCTATTTCGGCAATGAAAATAATAAAAGGATGGTGGTGTTGGTTTATGTTGTTGACATAATATTTGGTGGATCAGATGAAGCTCAGTGCAGACAGTTTTCCAAATTTATAAAAAGTGAGTTTGAAATGTCAATGATTGGAGATCTAACGTTTTTCCCTGGTCTACAGGTGAAACAAGGAAGGAATGGAACATTAATTTCTCAATCCAAATATTCCAAGGATGTTTTGAGAAGATTTGGAATGGAAAATTCCAAGGATATGAAGACTCCAGTTGTTACCCGGACAAAACTGTACAAATATGAGGATGAAAAGGCAGTTAATATCACAGAATACATACAAATTATTGTAAGTTTGCTGTACTTGACCGCAACAAGGCCTAACATTGTTTTTGCCACATGCCAAGCAGCGAGATATTAGAATAAATACCAAGGAAAGCCACATGATTGTAGTGAAAGGAATACTTTGTTATATCAAGGGCACGATGGACTTCGTCTTGTCATATAATGACAAATCTCAGACAGAGTTATTGGGATATACTGATGCAGACTGGGCCAGTTCAAAAGATGCTAGGAAATAAATGCCAGGTGGTGCTTTCAATCTTGGTGGATTTTTTATTTCTTGGCTAAGAAAGAAGCAAGATTTCATTTCATTGAGCACCGCAGAGGATGAGTATATTGCGACCACTCAAGAATGCACACAGTTATTGTGGATGAAGCAATAGCTTGATGATATGGGAGTTGAAGTGATGTCTCCGATCAGAATCCAGTGCAATAACTAAAGTTCTATAAATCTTAGAAAAAATCCCATCAATCATTCAAGGACAAAGAACATTGACATAAAGTATCATTTTATCAAGGAGAAAGTTGAGCAGGGAATCGTAAAGTTAGAGTATGTTCCTATAGAGCTACAGGTTGCAGACATTCTGATAAAGGCCTTACTCAAGGAAGATTTTGTGAAGCATTGACTAGATCTTGGAGTTCAGTTGACTCCCCACACTTGAAAAAGTGTGGATGTGGGACCCCCATTTCCCTGAGGTATGATGTGTTTTTCCCTAATGTGCTGATATGTGTTCTCTACTCTGTTACAGACTGCAAAGGAGTGACCTTTGGGTTCGTTGAAAAAGGGGGAGAAAATAGTGATTGTTCAAGGGGGAGACAATGTGGTTATTTGAGAAATCATGATAGATATGGGGAGAAGCTTATAGGTGGAGTAGGCATATAGGGGTAGTTTGAGCTTATCTTGGATAACACAGGAAATTGTGCTGAAGAGGATTTGCTGCTGACAAGAGTTAAAGCTGTGAGTAGACAGGGAGAGTATTAAATCTGATGATGCTAGGATTGATCGATCAAAGAATAGATATCAGGACAACCGATGATTGTTATAAAAGCGGAAGAGTGGTTTTGGAATGTGGTAAGAATATTTCCAAAAATTGGTATCAGTTTGGTATCAATAGTGGGTGTCAGAGTTGAAGTGATTCATTGATGAACTTTTCATTTACTCTTGTTTCTCACACCGAGCATTTCTCATGTGGGATTAGAGTATGTGTTGAGTAAATCCTTGATCGCTATCGGAATCATAATAGGTGAATGGTGGATAAAGAATTAATGATGTATCTTTTTATGGAAGAGTTTTCAACAAACCCAAAGGGGGAGATTGTTGGGAAAAAATACATCAAGGTATCATTGATTCATATTTAAGGTGATTGTGTTTGTTGAAAAAGTGGGCCTCCGTGTTGTGTTTGTTGAAAAATCAAACCGTGACATACAAATTTGTTGAAAAAGGGGATTTCAGGGTGGCATGTCGAGTTCAAGGGATGTGGTTAATGATCCATGTTTGATTCAAGAACGTCGAAAAAGGAATGATCGATCTGGAGGCGGTTCAAAAATAGTAGATACAAGGTGGATCCATTTTCCAGTGTTTGCCAAATTTTTGGACCTCAAAATCGACAAATGGATAAAAGTGTTTTTTGAAAAGGAACTCGCACACCGGTGTCTTGGGGGATTAGAAACTTGAGCGCCATTTTTTTTCAAGATCAGAACATAAAAATATGGCAAAGGAAAAAGGGGTGCCCAAGTTTTAGGTTTGGTCACGCAAGTGACTAGGGCGATAGAGACTAGGGCGGCTAGACTTTCATGCCGAGAGGAAACTTATGCACCAGCACTCAGGGTGTCCCAATTCCTATAAATAGAGGTCTACCCCTCCTCATTCGGTTGTGAGTTCAACACTTAGAGAAAATCAAAGCTCCCGTCGTGCTGGTGTTGTGGTCGGGCAAGTGGTGGCGTGGTCACACAAGTGTAAAGATATTCAGAAGTTGCGTGCCAGTTGGTAGTTGCTCACCCAAAGTGGTTTGGGTGAGAAAGGGTGTGAGTCTCCCATGTTTAGAGTTAAAGAAGGGGGTGTCATGCAGGTGGTTTGGTGACACTTGCGTGCCAGGCTTTGAAGAAGCGCAATAGTTGATAGTTGCGCGCCAAAATTGGTTTGTGTGTAAAAGTGTGTGAGTCCCGCAAGTTTGGAGTTGAAGAAAAAAGTGTCGTGCAAGTGGTTGAGGTGAACTTGCATGCCGAATTGTAGAATAATTCCAGGTATGGTTGATGCACACCAGTCATTTTTGGGCTACGCGAAAACTGGAAGATTTACCGATACCTTCGGTGCAAAGTGATATTCATCTACGGGTGAAAGTTGGGCTTCAACCGAGAATCTACATACAATAGAGGATGAATTCATTAGTGATAATGAAGAGACCTACAAGTCTATAAACTGTGAGTGGATTCTTTCCATAGTAGTGATCAAATGAAGAGGAAGAAGGTAATCCTCTCCACTGGCAGTGAGCCAGAGAGAGAGAAACAGAGAGTGACCCTTGGGAAAGCAGTGAGCTGACCCTAAACATTGTAAAGACAGTGAGCCTGGGAATAAAAGTGATCAATCCTGAACCTTGTAAACAACAATGTGCTTTTATTGGATTTGGTACATCGGCACATTGCCAATGTATGCTCCTTGGACGTAGCCCAGTGAGGGTGAACCAAGTAAAAATCAATGTGTATAGTTCATGCTTTAGTTTTTAGTTTATTCTGTGCTACAGGAAAGAGAGAGAAGAGAGTCTTGATTAATAGCGAGACAAGATCAATAGGGGTAGTTGTTTTAATCTTTCATACCCTGATTCACCCCCCTATTAGGGTATCTAACCTAGTGGACCAAACATCATGTATAAAAGAAAAATAATATTTCCACCTTAAAATCACTTTTCATTTTTACAAATCCACACACTCATAAATGAAAACACTTTATCTGAAAATAAAATTTTAAACTTGTAAAGGAAGAATAAAAAAATTAAAGTGGAATAAAATTTGGAAAATCTATTAATTCTATACAAGTAAAAAACATTCACTTTGACTTTTATTAAAAGAGTTGGAAAGGGATCTTTGAATGAGGGTTTTTTGAAAAGGAACTCCCTTACCTTGAGTCCTACTCCTCACATAAAATCTCTATATTCCCAAATAATAAACTTTTCATAATTATTTATATTATTGGTAACTTTTTTTAAAGTTTATTATTCCTTTTATTCCACTCATTATATTGTTATAACAATTACTTAATTTTTATGTTCATGTTGAACGTTTTGTCGATATTTGGTACTTGATTCCAAAATTACTTTGATATGATGTCTATAGTAAAAATGTTCATGATTCCATCATCTCTAGAATAAAATTAATTACATAATAATCAATTTTATACATCAATTATAATTTTAAATAAAACCATTATGTATGGTTATGAAATATGAACTACGTTATAATCATGGAGATAGTAGGCTGTACATACAGATGAATAATGTTTCCATATTTTAATGATCATTATGGAAAGAAGTTAATTATAATTTTAACTTTAAATAATTATAATAATAACATGAATTTAATATTAATAATTTAAATATACTTATATATATCATCCATCTGATGAGGTGAAGAAAAATGTATCACATCATTTCGTGGAGGTGATAGTTCACACATATGCACGAACGACGTTATCATTTTTTTGTCCATGGAAAGGAAAGAATGTAAATAATATATTATTATTTAATAATTATAAATATGTCAATAATATCATATATAAACATTAATTTTATCTTTGTAACTATTACTGAGATATGGTGATGGAAAACGAATTATATCAGTTTACGAGGTGGTAGTCCGCTATACACACGAACGAATAATTCATTTACCATTTGATGAAATTGGAGATAGATTTAAATGATTATATTTACATAATAACATATAATTATATTGATGATAATATATTTATTATTTCAACATGGTGTAATAATATATTACGGAAGTGGAAGAAGAAATAAAATAGAATTAATTTATTAAAAAAGAAACCTCTCCTTTGGAAGACCTCCTTTGATTAACAACTTAACACCTCTAAGGATGGTGTTCTACCTAAAATAATGATTCTATAATGTGTGTATGGATTATAGTAATGTATTTTAGTAGATAATTTCATAACCTAATAGTTTATTATGTGTATTGAAATGAGAATAATGGGTTCCCTTTTATAGGAGAGGGGAGGGGAACTCAAGGAATTATTCAAAATATTAAATTAATATAAATTAATTTTCTATTCCAAATGGGTATAAAGTTGTTTATTTATAATATAGGATGATTATGGGTTGAAAAAAATCCATCCAATAAAACTTATACAGGTTTTTATTATTTATTTAATCCTTATCATTTTGTTTTAACTCGTATTTGACCCTTTTAATTCTTACTATGATCTCAGGCAATTTAAATATTGAGGGTTAATATAATTATTATAAAATTTAAAAAGACCAATAAATGATTAATTGGTAAAATTTTATGACATATCCAAATCATTTTTTAGAATTTTATATTTTTATAAATTTTATATCATTTATTAATATATTACTTATTTTAGAATATCTATAATGTCAATTTTGACACTATTCCATTCTAGGATTTTTAAAAATATCATAACAATAATATCAATAGAAAAAAATGTTTTAAAACATCAATAATAGGTAAAATTAATTCATAAAATTCTTGTATGACATTAATTATATTAAATTATATATTTTTTTTTATTTTTTTAATATTATTTATTTGATTCTTCCATTAATTTAAAAAGTACTACACCATCATTGTGTCACCATTTAAGGAAATTATTTTATCACTAAAAATTATAAATAAATTAAAATGATTTATAAAAAAATTTTATATTTCTAAATATTATTTATATTTAACATATCCTTTATATAACCCCATATTAATAACATTTTACTTGTTAAAAATAAGAGTGTGACAAAATTGAGTTTTATTTGAGTATAATAAATGTCATATTCTCATCCAAGTAGAATACAAAGGTTATAAATTTGGCCCAAGGATTATTTTTGTCTAAAAAAACTCATCCAATGAAATTAGAATAAGTTTTAGGATAATTTTATAATATTATTTTTACCTTTAATTACCAGATTTACCCTTAATCGTGGTAATAAAAATATTAATAATGTCACTATTCATAATATCCAAAAATAAAAGGGGCATATTTTCTAAATTTGGAACTTCTGATTAAAAATATGGAATCCATTTTTCAAAGTGAAAAACACACAAATTTTAAAAATTAATTAAAAATTATTCCCATTGACGGAATGAGAAAACATGTTTTTAAAGTAAAAACCTTCAAAAGATTGAAATGTTTTTATATATAAATTCAATGTTAAATTAATTATAATGACATATATTTTATAAAATGATAAAAAATTATATAATTATACATTTAAAAAATTCAAATATATTATTTAACTCTGTAGATAAATTTGATGAAAAATAGTTTTCAATTAAAATGCATTATTTTTTAACTATTCATCAAAATATGAAACTTATCAGAAAAATAAAAAAACTTCAAGAAAATTAAATTTTGATATTATGATTTAAAATAAGAAGTTTATTTTGTCAAATATGATTTATACAATTGAAAAAAAACTATATTTGAAACAAGTATTCCATTAAAAGATGATAAAACTTCTTTTTAGAAAAATAATGTTTTAACCATAAAACTAGATTTATCATATAAGATATTAAACATATTGCATATTTTAATTACCATCTAATTTATAAATATTAATAAATATGATAAAATACTTATTTAATCATTACATGTGTTGTTACATGTATCATGTTCTATTTTCTATTTACCAATGTATTATGGGTATCAAATATGTAATCTAGTTTTCCAAACTGCTAATATATTTAGTCCCTTGGGATTTAAAACTTGTATCTATACCAATGTAATAAAGTAATGCACCATATATAGAATTTATGGGTTCAGGTTGTTATAGTTGGTATGGGATCAAGTTTAGTAGAAACCTTGGAAACTAGATTTAGGAAAACATAGATTAGGGAACATAGACCTAAGGTAGAATTTGAGGATAATTATTTTATAGAATTTTGGTATGGTAGGGATTATGTGGGTACTCCTAGATATATATCCCTATCAAGATAAAATAAGTGCATGTGGTTTTGGAACAGATGTAACTAGGGGTAGAAACTCTATCAAGGTGCATCGAGCCTGACTTGACATAACTTGGTAGACGACAATAGACCTTACTACACACCTATTTTGACACTCCTTGGGGATACACTTTTGATAATTTACATTTTATTTACAAAGAATTATGAAGGATTTAAAATTAATTATTTTCCCAAAGAAACCAAAATTTTTGATTTTATGATTTACAATGCATAAATTTATGTTAGGTGTTATACCATGTTTTGAATTATAAATTATGATTTTATTTTCTAAACTAGTATATGTAATTTTTTTGAAATAAAACCAGGAAGGATAAATGATATCAATAATCATGAAAAATGTAGATATTTACCTGTTGAGGAAACCAATACAGCTGGTATTGGAATGGAAAAAATTATGGAAATATTAGGGATAATTAATAAGGTTATGAAAAATAATATTTCCCAAATGGAGAAACCTATTCCATAAAGAGAATATTCTATGCTGGATCACATTTTGTGGAAAATTCCCCCATCATTTAGTTTGACTACTAATACAATTGTAGCTAGAAAATGGATTAAGTATCCGGAGAATATATTCATGGCTTTGAGATGGAATGAAATGGAAAATCTTACACTTGCGGTCTATTTTCTCGAATTTGATATTGATAAATTGTGTAATCTGATCCAGAATACTTAGTAGTAAAAATTGATTGAACTCAGGGAATAAAGAATTTTTAAGGAGTCATTTTTTAATAAATAATTTCTTTTTGTCATGAAATTTAGATGAAGATAATGTAACTTATCTTAAATAAAAAGGAAGAATAAAGTGTTTCTAATTATGAATCAACATTTAGAAGGATATATAGGTATTCTATGGATTAAATTTGTAAAAATTAGTGTAATATTGACCTCTTATTTGAAGGTCTCAAGACAAATCTCTAAAGAGAACTGGTTTCAAATATTTTTTCATCATATGAAGAGATAGTTATATGCACCATCAAAATAGAGAGGTAATTATCAAGATCCTATATATTTAAAGGAATCCCATAGAAGAAGAGGTCATCTAAATACCATTAAAAAAGGAATGTGACAAATAAGAAGTAGGGAGTGAAGAAATTATATCCTTGTGAAATCTGTGGGAAAAATCACCATGGAAAATACCTGAAGGGACTAGGAGTCTATTATAAGTGTGGAGAAAATGGTCATAATATTAAGTAATGAAATGATAAGAAGGAAATTTTTTATATTCAGTGTTTCATTTATAGAGAGGTGGGACGCTACCCAAATGAATTCCCTGGTTATCAAGGAAATCGACTATAGAAGAGTCTAAGGGGAGACAACCAAACAAAAATGATCACTACAACTAAGGTAGAAGTATCAAATGATACGATGGTATGTACATTAATGCTTTCTTAAAATTTATCCAATGCCTTATTTTATTCTTAATTATCACACTCTTTTATATCTACCCAGTTTTCCAAAAAATTATACATTTCCCTTTTGATTTAATAAGATATTTTTCAGTCAAAAATCATTGTGTAAGTCTCATTGCAACAAAGATGTGTATAGAAGTCCCCATCATAACACATAATCATGATTTATTGTCTGACCTTATTATCATGCCTATTGTTGACTTTGATATAATTATTGATATGGAATGGCTCTCAAAATTTAATGCAAAAATATATTACAATAGAAAGGAAATTACAATTTTTGAGGTTGATATAGAATCCCTCATATTTATAGAAGATGATTCCTCACCTAATTCTTATCTAGATCCACCCCAATAGCTTCGCTGAATGAAATTATTGAGGGATAAGAGTAAAAAATATCTAGTTTTGAATAACCTAGTCTTTAAATTGAGTATGTTCCTATTGTTAAGGAATGAATTGATGTATTTCCTGAGAAACTACCTAGAAATCCCCAAGAACGTGAAGTTTAATTTTACATTGATTTAATCCCCGATGCAAGGATAATATTAAATAATCCCTATAGAATTTCATTGTGGAATTAGTGGAGTTGAAGAAACAACTATAGGATTGGGGTAATAAGGGATTTATTCACCCTAGTGTTTCAACATGGGAAACTCCTATCCTCTTTTCTAAGAAGAAAAATAGATACCCAAGGTCATGCATTGATTATAGGAAAATCAATGCTATTACAATAAAGAAAAAATATAATCTGACTCCCATTGATGACTTGTTTGATCAAATTCATGGAGCCCATTTTTTTTCAAATATTTATCTTCATTCTGTTTATCACCAATTGCGAGTCAAGAAGAAATACATTCCGAATACAACATTTTGGATGTGTAATGGACATTACAAGTTTATAGTAATTCCACTATGATTAACTATTGAACCCTATGTTTTTATGGACCTAATGATAAAAGTATTCAAGTAATATCTTGATTATTTTGTTATGGTTTTTATTGATTATATTGTTCTATATTTTAGAAGCTATGAGGACCACCAGAATATTTTACAGATCATTCTTAGGACTCTTATAAGGGAAGAGTTATATGGTAAATTTAGTAAGTGAAATTTTTATCTTTAAGAAGTTTCATTTCTCCTCCATATTATATCCAAGTATGGAATATCAGTTGATCTTGTGAATAAAATGGTAGTCAGAGAATGGTTTACATCCAAAAACATAACTGAGGTATGTAGTTTTATTGATTTGGAAGGTTACCATTAGTGATTATTTCAGAATTTTTTCTTATTGGCTAACCCGTTAACCCAACTTACACACAAAGGGGTTCATATTTTTTGGAAAAAGTAGTGAAAAGAATGATTTGATGAATTAAATAAAATATTAGTCAACACTATGATTTTGTCTCTACCATCTAGAAGTGATGGGTTTTTCTTATATAGTGATGCATTGAAGGAGGGACTTCATTGTTTCCTAATGAAAAATGATAAAGTTATTTCACATGAATCAAGGAAATTAAAGACTCATGAATAGACCTATTCGACCCATGATCTCAAGTTAGAAGAAGACATCCTCACTTTAAAAATATAGATACATTATCTATTTGTCTAAATATGTGAGATATACACGGATCATAAAAGCATAAAATACATCTTCTCACATAAATTTCTTCACATGAGATAAAGTCCATGGATTGAGCCACTAAAAGATTTATATTTCTCAATACACTACTATAAGTCCCCAACCTTAAACCTTACTTAATATTGAATTAAATGAATAATTCACATTGAGGATCTTTTCAGGTTTAGAGTTTTAGAGAATTAGAACATAACTATTACATCTTAAAAGATTACAAAGTAGACACTTCTACTAAGTCTCCATAAAATAAAAACTCTTAAAAAGAAAGATGTCTAGATTCCATGTTTTAGATAGCATGAAATTCCCTTGATCCCATCCTTGACCTTATTCCACTTTAAGTCCTGTGAAAAACATTTCGAAAAAACTTGGGGTGAGCATAAAAAGCTCAGTAAGGGATACAAAAAGAATGAAAACTGTTAGTTTTTCAAACATCAAGTAAACCATGTATACTATATCAAAGTAATACCTTCACCTTCATGAAGTAGTAAAAACAAATCTTCACTGAATAAAGTATCATTACTTACCTTTTTGTAACCAAAGGATTACCATAAAACCCATATAAAAAACACATAGAATATATAAAGGTAAATTGGGACATAAACATACTTAAGTGGAATAACCATACGGTTGACTTCCACACATATCACTTAATGGAATATCCATACGGCCAATTTCTATATATACTTAATGGAATAGCCATACGGCCGACTTCCATACCCAATGCATTGGAGGTTATAACGTAACCACCCGTCCTGGTATTCACGGCACCACCCGTCATATGGTTTATAACGTAACCACCCGTTAAAATGTCCAAGTAACAGTATAAAATCATAAAACATAAAACCAATATAAAGTAATGATAACATTTCCACATTTCAATCACAATATATCATAAATATATTGACATAATAGAATCCTTTTTCAAAACCATTTTCAATACCAAAATACATAAAAGAGTATATGGTATTTATTTTATTCTAAAAACATTACGGCTTGTTGAGAAAGCCAAAGATCAAATAATACTCGCGGCGGCGGAAAAGGTCGTTGTCACCGCGTACGTTAAAAAAACATTCCTTTTTGTCGTTTAGTAAAACACTTCGTAGAAAAAGATTCCTTTTGTATAAAAGTAAAAGTCAAAGGGTTTATACACCATATAAAAGAAAGTTGTGTATAAAACGAAATATGCCTCAATGAAAGGAGATTGAGACGAAGTCCCTTACCTTGGGTCCGACTTGACTCGATCACTCTTTAACGTCTTGAATAATAAACTTGAGTTAATTTATACTTGATTAAGAACCTTTTTAAAGTTCATTATTCTTTTTATATCACTTATTTCCATGTTATAAACATTATGTAACCATTTAAGTTAATAATGTTTGTTTTGTCAATATTTGGTTCTTAAGTCGAAAGTTGACTTCTTACAATTACATGTTGTTCATGTGGTCAAAAGTTCTTTATATCCAGAATGAAATTCCAGATTTGGATATAATATGTATCATATATATCCAGCATATACATGTATTTATAATATTACATAATCATTTAGAGGTAATAAATGAAATGCACCGTTCATGGAGACGGTAAGCCGTACGTACGCATGAACGCTACTTTCATTTCTTTGTCATATTAGTGGAATTAAAACTAAATGAGAGGTATGTATATTTTAATTCCAGAATTATATTCATCATTTAGATATATCATTAATTATATATATACATTATATACATGTAATTTTAATAGTACATTACATTTGGGGATAAGAAATGAAATGCACCGTTCATGGAGACGGTAAGCCGTACGTACGCATGAACGCTACTTTCCTTTCTATCTCATACTTTAATGGAAATAAATAATAATGATATAGAGGTATATTATAATTCCAGTATAAAATCATATATAATAACTTTAAATCCATCCTTTACATGTCCCACATATGGTATTAACGAATCACATCACTTTTAGGGGGCGGTAGTCCGCACTTCCTTAAATGAAGATATCGTGTTTACCCATAATGGAAACCATAAAGGTATGCCAAAAATGAAAACTACAGAAGCTTAAAGAAAACATAAACATATTATATATCATATATAAAAATAGTGACATCATAATGGCCACCCTTGAAGGTGTTAAATGAGTATTGAACAATCATCGTTTCGGGAGGCAGAATTTCGCCATCCACGGAAACCGTATGTTCTTTAACCATTTGATGTAGTTGTGTGAGAGTGTAGCTCAAATAAATATTATAACAACATCCTAGTATATTTAAGATACTGGTGTTGTTACAAAAGAAGTAAATAAAAAGAGTTTAGAGGGTTGGAGAAGCAAAATAAAACAAATGAACAAGAGAGAATGAATTACCTTTAAAAGTGTAACTCCCTTTTGATTTGAGCCTAAAGGCTTCCTTTGAAAGGATTCTGCCCAAAGGGAATCCTCTGAGATGAGGAGAGGGATGTGGAGAGAGTAATTGGGCAGGGGTTGGCCGAGCCAAAGGCTTGAGAAGTGTGTGAAATGGGGTAGAGGTGGGGGCCTTTTATAAGAGGAGAGGAGGGGCACTTTTGGAAAGTAAAGAAATATTACTTTATTTGAAAATGTATTTCGGTTTTAAAAGGTCCCAAATTGATATAATTCGTGGATAAGGTGATAAGGGTTCGAAATAAACTCATCCAATTGGTTTTGGACATGTTTAGTTCATAGATTTTACATTATCTTTCCATTTTATTTGAATCGTCAAATAATGATGTCATCGCTGCATCATTATTATGTCATATATAATTTAATTTATTTAATGTATAAAAATTATAAAAAAATACTATGATGTAGGAAATATTTTTATATTTCCAATTAATATTTATAATCAAAAATCTGATCTTTAAAACCCCATGTAAAAATTGTTTTAGTAAAACATATCATGTTTGTGTCATTTTTACTTTTACATTAAATAAAAAGTTATTTATGTCATTTCCCAACCAAATTGTCTCCATGGGGTCCCCAAGTTTACCCATGGCTTGTATTGGTAGTACATGACACAACCAATGAGGATATGACATGTGTCTAGGTCATTTCATATTATTAAAGCAATATTTATACCTTAAACTACACTAATTACCTCTAATCGCGATTAATGAAAAAAAGTTACTATTCACCAAAAAATTATTTTAATCTCATTGAACCACATTTTACTTCTTAATGACAACCATGTATGTAGAATTTTCAAAATTCAATACACATTAGTGGTAAACTTTCATTTAACTGAAAAATCAGTTTGCTTGATTACCACTTAGTGGTTTCACTATTCATCAAAAATTGATGTTTTTCAGAAAATTACCAAAAATTCACCCTAAGCTATATTTGATATTACGAATTAAAAAATGAACTCTATTTTACAAAATTCAAAACATATAAGTCACATTAATTAATTTAATAATTAATTCCCGCTGTCAGAGCAAATAGCGTGTTTTTGTGAAACAATAAGTATCAAAAGATTGACACCAGTTTAAGTCCAATTTCAAAGTGAAATTGATTCCAATGACCACCATTGGATTAACTGGTAAAAATATTTTCTAATTTCACTTTAAAACCAATTAAAATAATAATTTAATCATATAAATAATTTAGATTAAAAAGAGGTTTTGAATTAAAATACAACATTTTACACTATTCATAAAAAATGAACTTTATCAGAAAGGTACCAAAAATTTACACAAAGTAAATTTTGATGTCCTGATTCTAAAGAATAGTTATATTTGGTCCAAAATAAAGTATAAGAGTGATCAAAACTATATTTAATGACGGTTCACCATTAAAAGGTGATAAGTGAACCTTTAGTGAAAATTAGAGTATATATGCCCTAAAATTGAACTCTTTCTGTATTTTAAGCCTTTATCTTTTATTGGGTAAATGTATAAACATTTAAAAACATATCTAATCATATTTTAGTTATTTCTATCCATTCTCGCCAGTACAACGGCTACTTGTTAACTAACATTTAAAATAATATTATTTTATTACTAGTGTGCTACGTAAGTTTCAAAGAAACTCATCATTGCGTATCGGGTACGCTATCGAACATAGCAACCCCTTTAAAATAAAATTAATATTTAATTCATAAATATTAATAAATATGAAAATTCTTTATTCTTTATTTACCTGGGATGTTACAACTACTACCTAGGAAAAGAAGGTAATGTAGTAGATGCATTGAGTAGGGAGGATCATGGAGTTCTAACCAAACTGAGGATTGAGAATAATCCTATTTTTTTGGGATATAGTAAATAGGGATAAGGGAATTTATAAGTAAGGGGAGACATAAATAATTTTTCAACTAATTGAAAAACCATATTTATTATAGAGGATAAAAAATTCTCAAGCTGATGATGAGAACTTTCAGAAGAAAATTAAATCTTTGAATGATGGAAAATTAGAAGAATTTGTTTATGAAGATGGTGTTCTAATGTTTGAAAGTTGGATATGTGTTCCATATATACTTGAGTTGAAAATAGAATTTTTGGATGATTACTATATAAAAAATTTCTCTATACACCCTAGAAAAAAAAGATGTATAAATATTTGAAGGAACATTCTTGGTGGGATAACATAAACTAATAAATAGCTAATTATGTATCCAAATTTTTGGTATGTAAACAAGTGAAATATATGAGGACACATCCTAAAGGAGGCATGAAACCTATTCCTATTCTTATGTGAAAATTGAATGAAATTACTATGTATTTTTTTCATAGGACTACCAAACACTCCTAGAAAGAATGATACAATATGGGTTATCATTGATCGCCTAACCAAATATTCACATTTCCTTGTTATAGGAGAATATTTAACTCTTTAATACCTTGAAATGATCTATATTGATGAAGTTGTAAGACTTCATAGAGCACCTATATCAATTGTTTCTAATTAGAATACCCTCTTTACATTAATATTATGAAAAAGTCTTCAAAAGGATCTTGACATTGAGCTTTATTTGAGTACTTCGTACCATTATCAAAACTGATGGACATTCTAAAAGAATAATTCAAATAATGGAATACTTTTTGAGGTCATTATCACTCGAAATTCAAGGTATGTGGGATTATTAGTTACCTTTGGTAGAGTTTTACTGTAAAAATAGTTTCTATTTGAGTATTCAAATAGCATTGTGTGAAGCATTACATTGTAATATATGTTGTATTCCAACTTGTTGGGATGATGTTGGTGAAAGGAAACTTATGGGACCATAACTTGTTGAAGAGACGATGATGATGGTAAAGGCTATTCAGGCTCATATTAAGGAATCTAAAAGTAGTCAAAATATTTATGATGATAATCGTAGGAATTATTTAGAGTTCCAAGTGGGATATCATGTTTTCTTAGAAGAAAATCCACAGAATGGTGTTATTAGATTCAGTAATATAGGAAAATTGACTCCGAAGTGCATTGGACCCTTTGAGATTATTGAAAGAGATGGAGATATTTATTATCATTTTTAAATATCATTAAATCTCTAAAAAGTTCATGCTGTGATCTATATATCTCTATTAAGGAAGTACATGCCTGAAACAACACATGTGCTCACATCTGATGAAATAGAGTTGGATCCTGATTTATCATATTGTGGAGAACCCATCTAGATTATTGATACCAGAGAGCAAATACTAATAAATCAGACAACTCATTTGGTAAAGGTACTCTTGATAAATCACCAAATTGAATAAGAAACATGGGATCTAGAGGATTATATGAAATATAACCATCCATATCTTTTTATAATAAATGTAATTTTGTTTATGTAATTCGCAATGCACACAACACCCGGTTTAAGAAAAACACTATTGTGTCATGTTTTGAATAGTTGATCAAATTATAACACTCTTATAGAATTTATATAGTAAATTTATTTTTTATATATCCATTAAAATATTTTTACATTCATTCAATGTATTTTATATGGATAATATAAGAACAAACCCAATTTAATGGACAAAAACTATATTTTTATGAAGGCAATTTTTCACCTTTTAAGGGCACACCTATTTTAAATTTAAAATATAAATTTTTTATAAATTTAATATGAAAAAATAAACATAATTTTTGAAATATAATATGAACATTAATTTAGGGTGTATTTTTGGTACTTTCAGAAAAATTTCATGTTTGATGAGTTGTGAAAAATACATAATTTCAATTCAAAACTGTTTTTTCATCTAATTTGATAATATGGTTAATTTATATTATAAATATGTTTTAAATTAACATTATATAAATTATATATCAATTAATTTAATGTAGTTCATTAGAATCAACTTCAATTTGAAATTGGGTAAAAAAACATAACTACACTTTTGGATGTTTTTACATTAAAAACCCGTAGTGTCATCCCATCTGCGAGATTAATTTTAAATTAATTTATACCACTTATATGATTTGAAGTTTGAAAAACGAATTAAATATTTTAAATAATTATAATTTATAATTTCTAATAAGTGTAACTTAGTTTTTGTACCAAAAATATTAGTGAAAGTGATTAAAACTAATAACAACGTCTAAGAGAAAAATTAGCTTAACAAAGGACTAAACCATAATCTTAAGAGCTAAAATGAACTATAAACTTTTAAAAACCCATTGTATATCCATATTTAGATCATATAATCCTTGGTATCTAATTTATTCCATTATTGGTGCCACTTGACATAGGAGAATTGTAGGTGGAATTCCCATTAAAAAATTTACAAGAATGCCACTCCACCTCCACTATAAAAAAACACTCACCCTCCCACTTACTCATACATATAAAGCCATTTTTATCTCCCAAAATCTGCTCAAATAATCTCCCAACACCCCTATAATCCTTATATATGACTTTGGGAATTAATCCATCCAAGTAAGCCTTTGGTGAAAACAAGAAAGAAGTTACCCAAAGAAAAGGTAACCCCCTTCCTCAATCTTTTTTGTTTTATTTACATTTTCCACCCCATAAAATATTTTTATTACATTATTATATAATAAACTGTTGGGAAAAAATCCCTCAAGGTATCATTGAAGCATTTTTGAGGTGATTGTGTTTGTTGACAAAGTGAACAACTGTGCTGTGATTGTTGACAAAGAAAACCATGACATACAAATTTGTTGACAAAGGGTATTTCATGGTGGAATGTCAAGTTCAAGATTTGTGGTCAACGAACCATGTTGGATTCATGAACGTCGACAAAGGAATGAATCATCTGGAGGCGGTACAAAAATAATAGATACATGGTGGTGTCATTTTCCAGTGTTTGCCAAATTTTTGGGCCTGAAAGTTGACAAATGGAGAAAAAGTGGTCTTGGAAAAGAGACTTGTGCGCGGTGTACTTTAATGAGGGGAAATTTGTGCACCTAGTGTTTTTCATGATCAAAACATGGAAAAATGTCAAAGGGATAAGGGTCGCGCAAGTGTTGGGTTGGTCGTGCTAGTAACCTGTGCACCATGAAGTCTTGCGCGCCGGTACCTAGGAGGATTGGAAACTTGCACACTATATGTTTTTCAAGATCTGAACATCAAAATATGGAAAAGGAAATAGGGTCGAGCAAGTTTGGAAGTGTGTTGCGAAAGTGACTTGCAGGGGAAGAGACCCGTGCATCGAGACTTGCGCATCGAGAGGAGACTTGCGCGCCATCACGCAGGGTGACAAAATTCCTATAAATAACGGACCACCCCTCCTCATTTTCAACGGAGTTCAACACTTTGAGAAAATCTAATCTCCCATCACGCAGGTGTGGTGGTCGTGCAAGTGGTGGTGGGTCGCGCAAGTGGGACTTGCATGCCTGATTTGAAGAAGCGCGATTATTGTTAGTTGTGCGCCAATTTTGGTTTGGGCATGAAGTGAAGTGAGTCATGAAAGTTTGTAGTTGCAGAAGCTTGTGTCGCGCAAGTGTCTAAGGTGGACTTGCGTGCTAGTTGTGACTTGTGCGCCGATACTTACGTGACAGATTTGACTTGCATGCCAAGTAAATTTGATTCACCAATAGTGTTTTCGGGCTGCGTGGAAGCTGGAAGTCTGCCTGATACCTTTGGTGCAAATAGAGATTCATCTATGGGTGAAAGTTGGGCTTTAACAGAGCATGTACATACAATAGAGGATGTATTCATTAGAGATAATGAAGAGACCTACAGGTCTATAAACTGTGAGTGGATCCTTTCCGGAGTAGTGAGCAAAGGAAGAGGAAGAAGGTGATCCTATCCACTGGAATTGATCCAAAGAGAGAGAAATAGGGAGTAACCCTTGGGAAAGCAGTGAGCTGACCCTAAACCTTGTAAAGGCAATGAGCCTGGGATAGAGTGACTATGCCCAAACCTTTTAATCCACAACTAGTGAAGTTTAGTGGAATTTGGTACGACTGACATCCTATCGGCGTATGCTCCTTAGGCGTAGTCCTTAGTGGTGAACCATTTAAAAATTGATGCGTCATGTGCTTGCTTTACTTTCTATTTATACTGTGCTACATGAAAGAGAGAGAAGAGTGTTTTGCTTAATAGTGAAACAAGATCAGAATGGGCTTTAATTTTAAATTTTTCATACCCTGATTCACCCCCCTCTCAGGGTATTCATCCTTGTGGAGCTAACATAACCTCAATATCCTAAATATACTAAGTTGTTTTTATTTTAATATTTTCTAACAAAAATTACTTACAATTTCATCTAACGGGCAAAGAACTTACCATTTATGTGTACAACGAACTACCACCTCACGAAATGATGATTGCTCATTTTTTCCTTTAAAAATTTGAATGGTTGGGAAATAGGATTGAAAATATATTTATACATGATACATATGATATATATAATGTCTTTTTTATTATGTAATTATTATGTAATACATACCATTATGCTTTCTATTTTGTAAGAATATGATAAAATCGTTTGTGGAAGTGTGGACTACCACCTCCTCAAAGCGATGTGATTCATTCATGCTATACATGGAATGTATAAAGGATGGTTTTAATAAAAATATGTGATATATATGACATGAATATTATAGTGTAATTATAATATAAATATATATAATTTACTTTTCATTCTTTTAATACAGCAAAGAATTGGAAGTTGCGTTCATGCGTACGTACAACCTATCGACTCTTTGAATGGTGCATTTCATTTATTATCTCCAAATAGTATGGAATATCATGGATATATATATATATATATAATGAATATAAATGATATTTAAACCATATTTTACATTCTGGAGATAATGAAACCATAATAGGGACAATAAGTAATAAGTCAAAACTTACGCGAGAAACTAGGAAATTAACACCAGAAATAGTTAAAATAACAAATGATTACTAAAAAATAGGTAATAAGATATTATAAGATGATAATAAATGATATAATAAACATTAAAAGTGTTATATAATAAGTTAGTAAAATTATTAAGACCATTATACAAGAGTTTAAAGGACTTTCACATAAAAATAAATGCAAGACAAGGGTTTTCATCTAAATTTACATTCCATTGAGACTTATTTGTTACTATACACTAGTTCAATTTATTGTGATATATTTACTTGATGTAATAATATCATAGGGAATGAAAAAACTATATCTATTAATGTAGTAGATAGGCTGACTAGGGTCATCTCACTTGAGGAGCACCATAGTCGATTCAATCACTAATTCTAGTTCACCTAATCTATTTATTTTTGGTTTTTATATAATTTAAGAAAATATTGGTTTTGGGGTTTTTTGAAAACATGAAATTAAAATAGTATAATTATGATTTACAACCTAAATGATGATATTGAAAAACTTCATATTTGAAATAAAGGTCTTGGTCCAGGGTTGGATAATGTGGGTTCATTCATTATTTATTTATTGTTTAAATTCAATTTGATAATTAATTTGATGAAACCTTATTAATGAATTAATTTACATTAATTTATAAGTGTGGGTTTTCATCATTCCTTCAACACACCAAAAAAACCTCCTCCATCAGTAAAATAGGATAACATCTCAATCAAGAATGTAATTCTTAAGAGACCTGACCCCACCATATGCCATTTCAACCCTTAAGGCAACCCCAAATCCACCATATGAATGGTTTTCCTGAGATAAGGGAGGGAAAAGTAATGAATTTAAGAAAACAAAAAGAATCAGAAATAACTTCATGGTGGAAGACCACTTCCCCAATGAAATAATCTTTCATCCAAAAAAATAGAATAAAAAGATATTGAATTGAAGTGCAATAACAAAGAACATCTCGAAACCTCCCCCAAGGCCAAGCCTCTGGTTAGTCACTTTCCATTTCAAAGTGAAAAGAGATCATGATGGAAATATGGAAGATATAGAGAATGATATTAGGGTTAGAAGAGATAGAGGTTGGAAATAAGAAAAGTGAAACACTTTAATGAAAAATATGCATGTGTTACATGGGAAAAGAAAATGAAAATAAAAAGAAAATAATAAAGAAATCCTAAAGTAGTAGATTCCATCTACAGATTCCCCCACTAATTGACATATCTATTTAATACACTCATAGACTATTATTTAGAAGATTGTAAGAGAATTTGGGGCATCATAACAGACCGTTAATGTGTTTCATGACATAATGGATCATCAACGGTTGAAAATTTTGGCTCCATAATGGTTCTTCAAAAGTTTGCGCATGGTACCCCATTTTTTGGCCAAACCAGCAAATGTAGTCATTTAGAATTTTTATTGAAAATATATTGTCCATTTGAACTCAAAATTTAAGCTTCTTCCACCACATTTATTAGCAGTTATATCCCAATTTCTTATCAATTTTATTATGACTAAATGTTTCCAAAATAATCATCCATTTTTAGTGTACAATAGCTTCCTCAATGAGTGAATAACTCCTTTGAATTTAATGATGAAACATAAAAACGATACCTTTTTCCAATAAAACTATAATCACATTAATTGGAGGTGTTTAACCTGATTTATGTCTTATTTATGGAGATGAGGTCTACTTTATACAATAGAAAATTTTTCAACTTGATAGATTTTTTCAGGCATCTAGATGTTCGAATTAAATCTTGGTTTAAAAGAGAAAGTTGAATCCAACAAATCATATAATTCTAAAAAATTAATCATGAAAATTAGATAAATATTTTAAAAGTTATTATCAAAATACTAAAGTGAATAAAATATGTTAAAATTATAGAATATATTAATGTTCATATTTTAACCCAACACACACCATAAATCCAAAAATCATTAAAATAAACTCAAATTGATAAATTTTAAGGGTTAAAATAATTGAAATAAAAATAAAAAATCATTACAATATTTTCTCTGTCAATTCCTGCACACTTAAACTATGCTTTTCCTCAAGCATAAAATCTCAACATTGAAAATTTGAGGGCACCAATGTTACCAATATTAAAATTCCAAAGCAATAATATAAAAAAAAATTCAATGTCAAACCAAAATTTTAAAAATCCACATAAAATATCAATTTAATTTCTCAATTTTCAAAGAAACAATTAACTCAATTATTTTACTTTCTCAGTTTTGAAAATGGTGGAAATCATCTTCTAATTCATTCAAGTTCTTCAGTTAATTATTATTAAAACTTACAAATCATTAGTTACCTCGCTTTTTAATCTTTTCTTTCATCACTGATGATACAATTAAAGTGGAGTTATGATCATATAATGAATAAATAATACTTATCCATTTTCTTGTAAATGAACAAATTTATACACTTCTTAAATAAAAAAAGATACATAAAATCACGAGTACTTTTTAATAAAGGTTCAAATAACTCAGAGGCTTAAGGTTGGTAGAATTTGATGCTTTAAAAATTAGGGCTCAAGGAGGAGGTTAATCTCTTAAGTACAATGCATGATATGAAAAAAGTATAATTAACTTATCCCCTTCAATGTTACAACTACTTCTTCCCCCAAACATTCAAAGAAATGGTAATGAATAATGAAAGAATAATGAATGATGTGAACCTTCTTGAATGTTTCTCAACTTTTATACTTTTTTTTCTTTTTCAACGTAGATTTGTTTTAATTTTTTATTTGAAATTTATGATTAGAATAAAACTCACATACATCACCTAACCACATAAGATAAAAATAATTGGTACAATGATGGTGATTTTTTATTGTTCTAAGTTATAAACTGTTACTTTTTTTCATTTTTTTTATTTTCATGACGGGTAAAGAAACTATGTACATTGATTGAATAAAAAATTTTCTTTCTTCCCATAATATCACCCCTGAAATTCTTTCTTGTAATCTATTTCATCCTTTACACCCTGACTCCCTTTGACCCCAGACATCAAATTTAAAATATCTTCAAAAATACCAAAGAGTAGGGTAGGAATAGATAAAGAGGGATTAAAATATGACTCATCACTATGAAGGCAATTAATGGTCTCTATGGTATAAATAAGGATTGATTTAAAGGTGGTATTTTAAGAATAAGTGGTTTATCAAAATATTCCTTAATCATTTTAATTTTTTTTCACACATTTATAGCTTTGGTAAGTTAGAATACAAGTTCTAATCAATAACATATACCAAGATCACTCAAGAAGTATTCTCAAGGAAAAATAAGAATTATCAGGTCTAGAAATCCTCTCAAGAATAGAAATATGACTTTATAAAGTCACTCAAGGCATGGTTAATAATAAAAAAAATCAATTCATATGAATTTAATAATTTTAAAGAATGAAAAATGTTAGGGAAATTTCATTTACATGAATCAATTAATTCCCTAAAACCACGAGTCCTCATTTCAGTATCCATTTTTCATTTTAATTATCCAATTATACTTTGGACTCATTAAATATCATTAAAATTGAAATACAAAATATAGAATCATAGGATTCTTAAGAAAATAATGTCTTCTAGATAAGTCAAGTGAAGAACAAATTCAAGCATGGGAATACAATTTACAATTCAATTCTCAAAACATGTTTTCAAACAAAAATGTAAAGAGTTTAAAAGATAAACCATAAAAGTGAACACCCTTTTGAAATGATGAATTAGTCATCTTTATCCACTATCTAGGAATTCATTGTTCCATCATGGCCCTACAAAATAGAATTAATCAATTAATGATAAGTATCATGTCATTTAAGATAAAAAAGATAAGATGGAGTGTGCTATATGATGGAATAATCCAAAAAATAATATTGAAACCAAAATTATTAGAAATCATGTAAAGATAGATCTTGGTCTAATCCCCCCAAGTGGGTCGTAAATTTTTGAATCTTCCAAAAGGGAAATACCAACTATTTTCTATAATTTATTGGTGGGTGGATTTTCTTGAATTTGAACCACCACATATTGTTCTTCACAGATTTCTTTTATTCGTTATTGTTGAAGAGAATTATATATATATAGAATACTAGATCCTCCCCTTCACAATGTGGTATAAATTTCATGGTAGGTGTAGGATGAGGTATGGAACCTCCTCCTTGAACATTGCTACTTTTTCAACATCTTCTTCACAATCCATTGGTTACTCCAGATGTGCTTCATTAAGAGAATAATCAAAGGGAGAGTTATTTGGTGATTTAATTTGTGCCAAATTTAAAAAAGATAAATCAATGAAAAAAATTATCCCTTTTAGTGTAGGAATTATGGATCCTCCATTCATTATTCGAATTCCACCAATTAGAGAGATTGTTCTTCCATATCTAGGATATATACAGTGGTTGTGGCTCTTATTCTTTGCATGGTTTGGGGAGATAAATTAGTTCTTCACATTCATTCAAGAAGTCATCTAGTTCGTGTGAATCTCCCACATGTTTCTTATAAGGAAATTCCTCTTCATTTATCTCTCCTAGAAATGGTGGAGCAAGGATAAATGAATCTTCAGGTACATTCATCTTTTCGTCCTCAGGTTCATTAATTTAAATAACGAGTGGTGACATTTCTTCCACCACATCCTTAGGATCTTGCTGTAGATCAGGGCCGGTTTTCTCCATTAATGCATGACCATAGTCAAATTCCCTTTCCATTTTTTCTCTCCAAGTCATCCAAAGAATCACTAATTTTTTAGCAACCAAACATTTAGATCACTATAATAAACTTCTTGTTCTTGATATTTCACTTTTGAATAATCTTCCCATGAAAAATAATTTCAATTTTAATACATCATGGAAAGAGGGTTCTTTTAGATTTTTTATAAAGAAAATAAAGAAAAGTATTTACCAAAATGTTAATTTAGATAAACTGATAAAAATAAATTTTTATATCTCTAAGAATTGAACCTGTTTTGATGCATGCCGATCATAGGGAATGGAAATAAAATTTTATTTTCCTAATGCAACATAGAGGCTGACCAGTGTCATCTAACTTGAGGAGCATTGTGGTCGATTTAATAACCGATTCTAGTTTACATAATCTAATTCTTTTTTGTTTTTATAATATTTATGAACATATCAGTTTTAGGTGTTTAAAAAAAATGAAATTAAAATAATTTAATTCCAATTTAAAACCTAAATTTAAATGAATATATAATTTAGGAAGGAAATAAAGGCCTTGGTCGAGGGTTTGAAAATATGAGTTCATTTGTTATTTATTTATTGTTTAAATTTGATTTGATAAATAATTTGATGAAACCTCATTAATGAATTAATTTCATTTGATTTATTGAGTGTGTGATTTTATAATGCCTTTGGAACAAAAAAACACACCTCCTCCAATAGTCAAATAGGATAAAACCTCAACTGAGAATGAAATTACTAAGAGACCTGACTCCATCGTATGTTGTTTCATCCCTTGAGGCAACCCCAAATCTACCATATAAAGGGTTTACCTGAGATAAGGTAGGGAAAAGTAATGAATTTAAGAAAATAAATGTAATTGGAAATAATTATTTGGTGGATTACTTCTACACCCATGAAATACTCTCATATCCACCAGAAATAGAATAAAAACATGTTGAATTGAAGCACAATAATAATGAATACTGTGAAACCTACCCCAAGGACATGTTTAGAGTTAGTCACTAGCCATTAAAAAGTGAAAAGTGATCATGATGGAAATATAGAAGAGATGGATAATGATATTAGGGTTAGAATAGAAAGAGGGATGGAGGAAGACAAGTGAAATAATTTAATAAAAAAGATGCATGTGTTATGTAGGAAAATAAAACGAAAATAAAAAAAGAAAATAGAAATCCTAAAATAGCAGCCACCATCCACCATTTCTATCGCTCATAAATATATCTCTTGAATCCACCCCTATACTCTTATTTATAGGAATGAAATAGGCTTCATGGCATCATAACAGACCATTAATGTGTTTCAGGAGATAATGGGTCAACAATGGTTAAAAATTTGTATCTGAAATGATTCTTCAAAAGTTTGTGCATGTTACCCCATTGTTTTAGCCAAATAATCCAATGTATTCATCTTGAAATTTGTTTTCAAATATTGTTTTTTCATTTGAACTCAAAATTGAAGATTCATTCTCCATATCTACTTGAAGTTATCACCTAATTACTAAAAAGTTTTATTCTTACCCTTTGTTTCCAAAATAATCATCCAATTTTGAGCATCCAATGTCTGCCTTAATGGGTGAATAACTTATTTAAATTTATATTTAAAACATAAAACATATTCCTATCTCTAATAAAACTATAATCACCTCAATTGGAGGTGTTTATCTCGATTTATGACTCATTTACAGAGGTGGGTTCCACAATGTCCTCCAAAAAAGTTTTCAAATGAATTGATTTTTTGGGCCTCTTGATTTTTGAATTAGAGATTGGTCTAGATGAGAAATTTGAATATGAATAATCATGTAATCCTAAAAAAATAATCACAAAAATTTGACTAATATTTTAAAAGTTATTCTCAAAATACCAAAGTGAATAAAATATGTTAAAATTCAGAATTAAGAAATTTTCCTATTTTATCCCAAAACACACCATAAATACAAAATTGATGCCTATAATCTTAAATTGATAAATTTGAGGGGATTAATAATTAAAATAACTATATAAAATGATGAAAATATTAACTATGTAAATACTGAAACTTTTTCATTTTAAAACTAGATTCGCCCATAATTCATGGTATTTTATATTTTACTTTGAATTATCTCACCCAAGGGGTTTAGATTAAAATTTTCCATGTGAAAAAGTCAACTTTTTAATATTACTTTATTTTGGTATTGTTAAATTTATCCTATTATAATCACTTTATTATAACCATTTTTATTGAATATTTCCTTAAATATCTACATTCTTGGGTGACGTATATTATTATTGCCTAAATAGTGTGCCATATTTATATACAGTATTCACTTTGACAGTTATTTGATTAACAGAGGAATTATTGATAAATCTATATCTTATATTCAGTACAAATACATTTTGATAAGGACCATTTTTTAAATTGATTATTTGTTATATGAGAAATAATTTGGACATGGAATACAAGGGTTGGGGATTGTTTAATAAAATACCTACAAGTTGGGAACCAGTTAAGAAAATCCCCTAGATTCATTGGTAGTCTTATGAGATGAATTATTTAACCAAATCAGAATAGTTTAAACTCTCTTATCTTGAGGGTAAATGTATCATGTTCCTAAGAAACATGACGTCTAATAATTAAGAATTGACTTTATTGAGAATTCATTTATTATTAATTTTCATGATATTATTATTTCGACATATCTATGGATGCATTTCAGTTTTAGTTTATTGATTAAATAGAATTTGTTTTAGTTTATCACCTTGGAATGTTGATTTGGCCTTTTATATTTTATTATAATGGAATGTGTTATCAATTATTTACCTAGCTATATTGATTTAATCTCATAAATTCATTATTTATTCCACTTCCATTTTCCTTTATGAGCATTTGAGCTCAACCTTATTTTGTTTCCTTTCCCCAGGCTATGAAGAAGAAATATTTGAATATGATTTCAAGGATTATGTATATTTAATTTTATTATGTATCATATTTTATTTTCTATTTCTTAATGTAATATGAGTATCATGTATGTAATCTGGTTTTCCAAAATTACTAAACTATTCAGCCCCTTTGGATTTTCAGCTTATATCTATGCTAATGTAATAAAGTAATGCACTAACTCTAAGATTTCTAGGGTTATGTCATTATACATTTATAATTATAATTCACTTATTTTATTTAAAATGAAATGTTAAAAAAGAAAAATTGTTATTTTAATGGATCACTTTTGAATTTAGGATTTGGAAAATGATTTTCAGGTTTGGAAATTAAGTTCATTGTATTTTAATGACTAATTTATAAAATTAAATATATTTTGTATCAACCTCAAGTTATATAAATTATTAGGTAATTATTACATCATGAATTATGTAAATTAAGATACATGAGTTATGTGAAAAGTTGTATTTTCACTATTTACATGAAAATTAAAGTATTTCAGAAAATTAACTAAAATAACCCTTTGAAAATTTTGACGTACTAATTTTAAGAATTATGTTAATTTTATCAAAATAAACTTCTAATATAGGTAGTTTTAATTTTTAATATAAAAATTATTTTTTTTGAAATACTTTAAAATAGAATTTATTAAAATTGTGCTTAAATTTTCTTTGAGTTTTTGAATCATGATATTTATTATAATATTTATATTTACATATATTACTCAAGATAAATTTTATTTATATCACAAAATTTTATTTTGGGATTAAATTACTCTTCAAACAGTCAGGTTATTATTCCAATGGTCAGGAACTATTCCTAATGGTCATGTTTCTATTCCAACTGTCACATTACCTCATATAAATGCAAGTTTATTATTTTACTCAATATTCACTAAAATTCCTTATAAGTTTATATATTTTCATTTTCTAATATGTTGATTGGTTTACCAATATTTTGTTTCATTTCAATAGTGTTGGCTATGGGAATGATGATTCTAGTAGATTGGGGTGGTCCATATTTTCCCCTTTTTGATTTTATAATTAGAAGTTTTATCTAATTATAATGTTTCATATTTTCATTGTCTTCACAGATAACTAATTTAATTCTATTTATTAATGAGATATAGTTTTGTTGGTTTATATATATTTTTTAAGTGTATAATATTATGTAATATAATACAAGACACATTTATTTAGTAAAAAAATATTACTAATAAACATTTGGTAGTTACATTCCCCCCTTTATAAATTTCATCCTAAAAATTTAAAATAATTTTATCGGTTGAGAATAGATGAGGGTACTTCTGTTTCATTGTTTCCTTTGGTGCCCACATCACCTCTTAATACTTATGGTTCCACCACAACAATTTGACAATGTGTGTTGTCTTGTTGTGTAGAATATTGTCTCTATAGTCCATGATCTCCACTAGCTGCTCCTCATACGAGAGTTCATTCTCCAATTCTACCACCTTCAGATTAAGTACCTGTGAGAGGTAGGGTATGTAATTTCTCAAGAGAGAAATGTGGAACACATCATGTACTTGATCCATATTTGGTATAAGTTTAGGTCGATAGGCCACTACTTCTATATTATGAAAGATTTAAAAGGGACCAATGTAACTAGGGAGAAGATTCTCTTTATTTCCAAACCACATGACTCTCTTCCATAGTGATATTCAATGGAAAACTTTTTCTCCAACTTCAAACTTTAAATCTCTCTGGCTATTGTTAGAATTGATATTTTTTCAACTTCGAGTTTGTTTTATATATTATTGGATGAATTGAAAATTCTATGTCATCAGGTCCAAGTATCTTTCATTCCAAAACATTATACAAAAAAGTAGGATTTCTACATCACTTCCCATACAGAGCTTCATATGGATCCATATGAATACTCAAGTGGAAGTTATTGTTATATGAGAACTCAACCAATGGGAGATGATGATCCTAACCACCTCTAAATTCCATTTGGAATTCTCTCAGTATGTCCTCAAGTGTCTTAATATTCCTTTTGGATTAGCTATATGTTTTGGGGTGACAGGATATAAGGAAATTCGATTCATTATTTAGAGCATATTAAATGCTTCTCCAAAATTTATAAGTGAAACTTATATCATGATAAAAAATGATTGAAATTGGAAACTCATGCATGCTTACCACTTATTTCACATATATAATGGAAATTTTTTCAAGTAATAAATCCTCCCAAATAGAAATAAATTGTGTATTATTGGTGAGTCGATCCACAATAACCCATACATATTTTTTCTTTTGTATGTCTTTAAGAGACTAGTGGAAACGTATATAGTGAAATTATACCATTTTAACATGGGTATATGCAATGGTTTTATCTTCCATTTGGGATTATGTCTCTCTACATTAACTTGTGGACATACCAAACACATTTAGATATACTCCACAATCTCCTTATTCATTGTTTCCACCAAAAGTGCTCTCAAAGACCACTGCACATCTTGGTACTTCTAGGATGGATAGGGAAATATGCTCTACATACATTATCCAATATCTTTTTCTTTATCTAAAGTAATTCAAGAACAAAAATTATAGTTCCAAACTGAATCACTCCATCATCATCGATATGGAATTCATGAAGCTTCTCTTATTTCATCTTCTTTTGAAGCTCCAGATCACCCATTTGTGCCTCATTGATCTTCTATTAGAAAGAAAGTTAGAAAATAATTTGGGTATAGTAGGATGTATTATTTTAATTATGATTTATAGATCCATCATTTATATATGCATAATGATAGGGTCTTTATCAATCCGCATCATGGATAAAGTAGTAGATTATTTTTTTCTAAGATCATTAACTACCTTGTTCAAATTTCCTAAATGATAGTGAATAGAGAAATCATAGTCCTTGATTAGATCGAACCATCTTATTTTATGCATGTTGATATCCTTTTGTGTGAATATATAATTTAGACTATTATAATCTCTATATTTGGCACAATTCCCACCATTTAAATAGTGCCACTAAATATCAAGTTAAATATCATAGCTTCTAACTCTAGATCATTAATCTAGAAGCTTTTCTCATGGATCTTCAACTATTGTGAGGCATAAGATATCATTTTTTCATTATTCACAAGTAAATCACCCATCCTTTCTTTGAAGCATCACTGTATATCACAAAACATTCTCCACTTATTGGTAGTGTGAGTACATGCACAGTGATTAGCCTCTTCTTGATCTCCTCAAATATTTCCTCACATTATTTTTTATAGACATAATTTACCACTTTATATGTAAAATTATTTAGTAGTCTATAAAATCATGATAAATTTCTCACAAAACATTTATAGTAACCTACTAATCCAAGAAACCTATGGATTTACCAAAACTAGTGTGTTTTTTAAATTCCTAAATTGTTTTTTTGATGAGTCTATTTTTCATGACCCATCCCCTGGGGCCCATTCCATGACTACCCAAAGCCCGCCTTCCATAGGCCAGTGGATGGAGACTAGCACCGAGTAGGCATATCCCAAAAAGGGATGATATTGCCTTTAAAACTGTACACACACCAAAAGCTCAAACTATAGAAAGTAAACACAAATCAAAGCACAACTATCACTGAGAAAAATACTGAGGGTACAATACAAATGGTAAGTACAAAGGGTCTAGAATACAAGCCCCAAACCCCAAACGAAAGTACAACTTCCACAGCCCGTATGCTCGAGACCCTACCTGAAGGGTAGGTGAAGGATAACTGCCTATAGTTGTAGAAGTATGCCCGTCCGTCCCATCTCACTAAGCACCACCTAGTCCCAGACCACCAAGGTCCCCGTTGAAGTGTCAATAACCTACACAAAACACTATATGTAAGGGTGAAGCCTGTGTAGGGGTGAGTTACACAATACTTAGTAGGGACCCCAAACCACAAAGGAAAGACCATAAAGCAAGACCACAAAGAAAATACTATTCACACATTGTATAAATCAAAGTATAGAAAGTAAGATTATCAGTCGTAAAGATATATCATCTTGTACTACCGAGGGACTCATCCCTGATAAGTCACTAAGGTTCGCTCGACTACTTGAACACTGAGGTCTGCTCAGCTACTAGGACACTGAGATCCACTGGGCTACTGGACCACTGAGGTCCACTCGCCAATTGGAACACTGAGGTCCACTGGGCTACTGGACCGCTGAGGTTCACTTAGTTACTGGACCACTGAGGTCCACTCAGCTACTGGACCACTAAGGTTTGCTCCTATGCTGGACTATTAATGTCTGATGAGATACTAGACTAATGAGATCCACTCAGTTACTGGACCGCTATTGTCCACTAAGCTACTAGACCACTAAGATCTGCTTGGCTAATGGACCACCGAGTTCTGCTCTACTATTGGGCCACCGAGGTCCCACTCATTATATCCTTTGTGTCATAGCCATCCATAAGATCCCCTCTCTCTAGTGTAGTTGATTCCAAAAGAATATAGTCCTCAAGACATAGGTCATATCTTTACTACCATAAAAACTCACATAGAGTATACCCAAAGGACCTACTCATCTCAAGGGTCCCAATTCCATAGACGACGTGTCAATCAGATGCCCGATATAAAAGATATCGGAATTTTAGTAATCATGGGTCGGTTGGCTCCGGGCCTGGTCCGAATTTGTCAGACTCACCCGACCAGCTAGACTTGGGGGATCACATGAACCGACCAGGTTCGGTCAACCCGACCCAACACGGTTGGGCCTAGGTGGACCTTGTTTAGCCTGGCCCAATGGCTAGGCCCATTGTGCCTTTCTAGACCTAACCCGATTCGGCTGTGGGCCCAACCCATTGGGTCTCCCAACAAACGAGTTCTCATTTGGTCTGATCCAACTTAGTCGGTCCAGTTATGACCAGTCGGATGACCCAGTGGCACTGTTTCCCATCGGGCCCAGCCCGTAATTTGGTGGGATGGTTCTTCTCTAGGCCGAGTTTCCCAGTGGCCCGATTTACATCATTAGGTCGGATCGTATTGGCATGCTGGCTTGGGTCCTGCCCGGAAGCCCGTTGGAGTCTTGTTCGCGCAGCCACACAGCCGAATGAGGCCGGTCACCTCCCTCCCCATGCGGTCCAGCATGGAAGACATTCTAGTGCACTCTGTGGCCTGCCCTGCGGGTGCTCCACTTGACTCGATGCCTGGCTAACGCTTTCACCCTACACCACTGCTGCCTCTTCTGGTGCGGCCTCTGCTGCCATGGAACGCCACTGGGGTGCACTGACGGTCTCCTCTCTGGGCCACTAGACTTGCTCCAGTGGTCTGTTTCCCAATCCATATGTGCTTTTGGGATTCTTGGGGTATCCCCATCACTTCCTCTTATTGCTCTCCATTTTTCCATTTCTCTGGTGGTCTGAACTCATTTTTAATCCCCTTAAAAAATATTCAATGCAACCTAATGGGTCCATCGACGAATAAAAAGGAGAGAGAGAGTAGATCATGAGAACATCAATTGAAAAAAACCATCCTTTGTTCGTGTTGGCCCATAATTTTTCTTTCCAGCTTAATCACATAGCATAAATATAAATCACTAAGATTTAATCCCCATAAGCAATACCACAATAAAAATTTTCCAATCCCAAAAGAAGAATCCATCCTCAGATCAACTTGTTAGATAGTTGATCCACATTATTCATTTATATGGGATAATGGGGGAAACTTTTCATTAATATTTAAACCCCTACCAGGGAAAAGGAGAATGGTTGAGGAAGATCAGATTTCACCATCCGTCAATCTCTGGTTCCAATTCTATATTCTAAGGTATTTTCTCCGCTTTCCGATTTTCTGATATTTATCATTGGAGAGGTTCCCTTTGTTGTTCTTCTGAGGAATTCCAGGGTTGTTCGTCAACCCTGAATCCATGTTTAATTAAAGAAGGAAGAAACATTGTGCATTGCAGCATTTCTACGCTGATTCATTAATGTATTTCATTAAGGAGTTTTAGCATCGTCACATCTCTGCATTACAATGATGCTATGTCACTAAAAAAAGATAAAAGAAATAAAATAAACCTTTTCTAAGTTTATTTTATTTTCATTTAAAACGTCCAAAAAGTAACTTTCACCCTCAACCTGAACCTATCGAGGTTAGGTCCCTCTTAAGGGGAACATCTCCTTAAGAACTCAACAGTGGTCTTGGATTTTTAATCCGGTTTACTTTTTGTGAGTTTTGAGGATTCGAAAATAAAATGATTTTTGTTTAAATTATTTTATTTACGGTTACATCCCCAAAAACAAATTTCACTTCTAGCCCATGCTGGTCGATGATAGGCTCTACCTAAGGAAAACACACCCTCATGAGTTCAATGGTACTATAATATTTCCATTCTGATTCACTGTTTATGAGTTATAATGATTTGAAAATAAAATAATCTTTATTAAATTATTTTGTTTATGGACAAAAACTACATTCCATTGTTGGCTCGCGACGACCAATGTTAGGCTCTACCTAAGAAAATCACACCCTCATGAGATGAATGGCTGTCTCAAATTTTTAATCTGAGTCACCGTTCATGAGTTATAAGGATTTGAAAAATAAAATAATTTTATTTAATAATTTTATTTACGGTTATTCTATTTTTGGGTTTTCTCACTAGAGGAATGTGCCGACTAAACTTAATTCACACTTAGGGTAAAACTGCCATCCTAAACTCAACGGTTCCCTCATATTTCTGATCTAAGAACCCATTGAAGAGTTATTACATTTTTTCAGAAAAACTGCTCACACGTGCTATTTAAAACATAACATTTTTTGACAGACCATTCTGAGCACACCAGGACTCAGAATCACATGCCGTCTTTGCGCCTAGTCTCGAAATAATCCCCAAAAGATAAAAAAATATCATGGAATTTTGGGAAATTACATTACCCCCAACTTTAGGGATTTACAACTTCATAAGCCAAAATAAGGGCAAAAAAACAAAACAAATGGGGGGTATTGAGCACGAATCTGAGCCTCTCGCTCCCACGTGCTCTCTTAGAGATTCATGTGCTACCACCGAATGTGAACTAGAGGAATAAATCATCCACAAAGGGTACTCTTATATCAATAATTGATCTCTATTGGAGACTCCGCAAAAGTTTCCCCATCATCAAATTTATAGCATGTAGATGCATCTTGAGCCCTGTATTAAACTATGCTCCTGGGTAGTTAAGAAGTGGGTCAACTGAGTGAGTTGGTCAATGATCACCCAGATGGTATCATGTCTCCTGGATGTAGTTTGTAAAACTATCATTAAGTACATCTATATCCCACACCACTTCCACTTTTGTACCTCGAGGGGTTTTGTCAAACCTTTTAGAACATGGTGCTCAGCCTTCACTTGTTGACAAGTGAGGCATCTAGAGACAAAATATGCCACTGCCTTTTTCATCCCCAGCCACCAGTACTGACATTGAAGGTCCTGGTACATCTTTTCCACACCTAGATGTATCACCAAAGGGGATGTATGGAACTCCCTGAACACCTCCTCCCGCAACGCCACTGGTACTATGGTGCATCCTCTGAAAAGGATGACATACTCCCCACCTTTAAAATGTCCATAAGGGGAATGCCCTGTGGACATTTGGGCATGTGTAGTAACATAGCTGGTATCTCTGAGTTGTGCCTCTCTAACTTGCTGTAAGAGTGGAGGGGAAACTACCATCAACTGAAGAAAAAATATCTCCTCTATACCCAAAAAGGATATCTGAAGTGAGACCAACTATTCTAAGTCCAAATTCAGTAGCTGTGAACTCGATCTCCAGTTGAGAGCATCTTCCACCACATTCCCCTTACCAGGAGTATAGACTACCTCAAAGTCATAGTCCTAGATTATATCTAGCCAATGTCACTGTCTCAGATTCATATCCTTCTGAGAAAAGATATACATGAGACTCTTGTGGTCAGATCATATGATGAATTATTTTCACATAAAGTAGTGTCGCCACATCTTCTGTGTGAATACTACCACTACCAACCCAATGTCATGAGTCACATAGTTCTTCTCATGCAGTCTCAATTGTTGTGATACATAAGGAATCCAATTTTTCACCTACATCAGGACACAACCAAGTCCGGTTCCTGATGCATCATAAAATACCACGTAGTTGGTTCCCTGCTATGGTAGCCTCAAGATAGTATCACTCATCAAGATCTTCCTCAGCTACTGAAAGATCTGCTGGAATATTTCTATCCAAAAAAAGGTTTTCCCTTATTTTTCAACATTGTGATGGGTTCTTTCACTCTATATAAGTCAGGTACAGACCTCTGATTGTACCCAACCAACCCAAGGAAACTCTGTACCTCAGTAATGATTTTGGGTGGCTCTCGATCAAGAATCGACTCGATCTTCACTGGACCACTGCAAATCCAACCTATGAGATGATATGTCCTAAGAAGTGGACCTTTTGTATCCAGAACTCACACTTCTAGATCTTTCTGTAATGATGGTGCTCTCAGAATGTGTCCATAACCATCCTCAAGTGTATCACATTCTTCTCCTCGGATGCAGAATACACTAAGATGTCATCAATGAAGACCACTAGAAACCGATCTAAGTACGGATGGAAGATCCTTTTCATGAGTCCCATGAACACTACTGATGTGTTTTTCATGCCAAAAAACATTACTAAGTACTCATAGTGTCCATAGAGACATCATAAATCCATCTTCAAAATTACCTCATCTCGTACTCGAAGCTAGTGATAGCCTGATCTGAGGTCGATCTTTGAGAACCATCATGCTCCCTTCATCTAATTGAAGAGGTCATCAATACTTAGCAGAGGATTATTATTCTTCATGATCACCTAGTTTAGGTGTAGGAAGTCCACACATAACCTCAAGCTTTCATCTGCCTTCTAGGTAAACAACACTAGTTCTGCCCAGGGTGAAACAACGGGCCTTATGAACCCTTTCCTCTATAAGTCTTCCAACTGTACCATCAGCTTACCGAGCTATATGAGTGCCATTAAATATGAAGGTGTAGATATTGGTGTCGTCTTGAGGTATAGATCAATTCATAATTCTAGCTCTCAATGAGGATGTAGTATGAGGACACCCTCTGGAAAGACATCCTCGTAATCATCCACCACTATAGGGAACTAAAAAATCAAAACATCCACTACTACATGGGTAAGGATGGTCACATGTAGCTACCCCCTTCCCTTGGCCTCCATCTCCCTAAGCCTGGTTTGGACCACATTGGGGTGGTGGTTGTAACATAACAAAATGTATACCACCTCCTGCTTTGCTCCCATCTCCTCTACCACATCTGCCAACCTACTGATTGATCTGTTCCTATCACTATCTCTACCCCAATAGACCATCCACCATTTCATAGTTATCATGATGGGATGGAAAATCTGTAACGAGATGTCCCCTACCATCTCTTGAAAATAATTACCTCGATTTAGGTTGACTGGACACACCCTATGAGCCATGAGTTGTAGATCCCGAATATTGGGACCTCTTCTCAGAACGTATCACACATCCAAGTCTCTGAGACTGACATCACATTCCTTATTACTCACTTCTAACATCCAGTTCCTATATCTTCTAACCCAAAGGACTTTAAACCAGAAAATTTCTCTCCAGTTCCCTAGCCTAAGTAGGAATGCACAGAGGAATAGTGATGGCTTAGATGTCCCTAAACACATCTCCCTCAGAGGTCCGAGCCCTAAAGATCTAGTCGTATTGTATTCATCGATTACCTAGAAAAGTCGATACACCTCAATGAAAACTCAACTACACACATATAATACTACCAAAGTTGTAGAATCTATTGGGAACACATATACCTTAGATTTTATGTCATGTTACCTTCTATGAGAAAGGTTCTCAAGATCTGACCAGAGAAAAGTCTCCTCATCATAAGATCAGGTAATCTAAACCCCAATGTCACCCTATTGAGCCAAATAGAAGGCTCACTTCCAGGACCACCATCTAACCTAATAGTGCCCAGACTAGATGGAAAACTAGGCCACCACCTCAAGACAGTCCTTAGCTACATGTTAGTTGGGATAGCCTCAAAACGTGAGGGGTCTCTGTCACCGAAACTCGTGAAGTACGCTCAGCCTGCGTATCTCATCCATTGGTACTATAAGTACTGTGGGATACTCCACAGGTGGTGGTATAGCCGGTACACCACCTAGTTGCATTGTATTTGGTATGAACCCCAATATTCATCTTGTCACCCCACAGATCATCCTCATGATCACATGGTAGAATTCTAAATGGCTATCTACATGGAATCACCATGAAAAAAAACAAGATATACCACGATCAATATAGTATACCTGGTGATATGACTCAAGAAGCACATAGAAAACTCAACCCATTCCTATACGATGAATGTACCATTGTTTTTACCAATAACTTGTTTTTTCATATACCAAGTCGAAAAGAACAATTTAGGGTCTTGGTGTATAGATATGTCAGTTTCCACACCAACACTAGATTCCATGGCCTGAAAGCCGAACTCAAAACTCTTAACACTATTTCCCCAAACCAAAATCATAGACTCTATGTTCTTAAGGTAGAACTGAACACCTCTGATACAACTTTTTCATGACCCATACCACAAAGACCGTGCCATGTATTCCCTAAACCCACCTTCTATAGTTCATGGGCTGGTGATTAACACCGAGTAGGCATATCCCAAGAAGGGAAGGCATTGCCTTTAAACCTTTACACATGCACCAAGATCAAACTGAGGCATGTTAACACAAAGTAAATCACAACTGTCACTGAGACAACTACTGAGAGTACAATACAAAAGGAAAGTAAAAAGGGGCCAGAATAGAAGCCTAAAACCACAAAGTAAAGTACAAATTCCACAATTTGTCTTCTTGAGACCCTACCTTAAGGATAGGTGAAGTATAATTTCCTGTAGCCATAGAAGTACACTTGTCCATCCCATCTCATTAAGAACCACCTGGTCCCGAACCACCAAGGTCTCCATCGAAGCATCAATCACCTGCACAAGACATGACATGTGCAGGCAAATCCTATGCCAGTAGGGACCCCACACCACAAAGTAAATACCACAGAGAAAGACCAAAAGGAAAATATAGATCATGCCAGGTATAAATCAAAGTATATAATGTAAGATTATCATTAGTAAAGATGAATAATTTTATATGGTTGAGGTACTCATCCCTGATGAGTCACTGAGGTTCACTTGGCTACTGGACCACTAAGGTCCGCTCAGCTACTGGACCACTGAGGTCTGCTGGGGTACTAGAATACTAAGGTTTTCTCAACTATAGGACCACTGAGGTTCACTTGGCTACTGAACCACTGAGGTTTTCTTGACTATTGAACCATTGAGGTCTGCTATGATATTGGACCACTGAGATCTTCTCAGCTACTGGACATGAAGGTTCACTTGACTACTGGACCATTGAGGTCCACTCTACTACTCAACCACAAAGGATCACTTTTCTACTGGTCCACCGTGGTTTCACTCATCTTATTATTTGTATCACAACCATCCATAAGATTCCCTCTCTCCAGTGCACTTAATTCTAGGAGAATCTACTCGTCAAACCATTGGTTTTATATAAAATTCTATGAAAACTCACTTAAATTATACCCAAAGGACCGTCTCATTGTAAAGGTCACAACGCCACAGACATCGCATGAATCAGATTCCTGGTCTAAAAGATATTGGAATTTTAGTAAACAGAGGCCAGTTGTGTCTGAGCTTGATCTGACTTGGTCTGACTGACCTGAACAACCTGGCCCATGGGTTCCACAAGAACTGACCTGGTTTAGCCAACCCGACATGACACAGCTGGGTCTGGCTGACCCGGTTCGGCCTGGACCAATGGCTAAGGTCATTCAGCCTTACTAGACCCAGCCCGGTTTGGCCTTGGGTCCAGCCTACTAGGTCACCCACCGAACCGGTTCTCATTCAGTCTAATCCAACTCAGTTAGACTAGTTTTGACCAGCCAGGTAGCCCAACAACCCAATTTCTCATATGGATCAGCCTGCAATTTGGTGGACCAGTTCTTCTCCAGCCTGGGCTGCCCAACATCCCTGTTTACTCCATTGGACCAACCCGCATTGATGGGCCGGATTGGGTCTAACCCGAATGCCTGATGGCCTCCAGCTAGCACAACCATGTGGCCAACTGATGCCGACCACCTCCCTCTACATGCAGTCTAGCATGGACTGCATGCTAGTGAAAGACACAGCCCGCCCCACCAGCCGCTCCACCTGACGTGATACCTGACCAGCACCATCACCCTACACCGCTGTGACCCCTACTGGCCACAACCTCTTCCACCATGATGTGCCAATGGGTTGCATAGCCGATATCCTCCACGATCTACCGTACTTTCTCTGGTAGTTTGTTTCCTGATCCATCTGTGATTCTGGGATTTGTGGGGTGTCACCATCACTGTCGCGTACTCCTCGCCATTTTTCCATTGATCAAGGGGTCTGACCTCATATGAAATCCCCCCAGAAAAGATTTTATGTGACCTCATGGGTCCGTCGGTGAAGAACAAGGAGAGAGAGAGATGGGATTATAGATAACATCAAATGAAAAAACCAGTCTTTGTTCGTGTCAGCCTGGAATTGTTCTTGTCAGTGGAATCACGAAGAATAAATATAAATTACTAAGATTTAAACCCCATAACCAATCCAGAAATAAAAAATTCCCAATCATGCAAGGATAATACATTCTCGGATCAACTTATTAGAGAGTTGATCTGCTTTCTTCATTTAGAGGGGAGAATAGGGGAAAAACAATCACAAAGATTTAAAATCCTACATAGGAAAAGGAGACCAGTAAAAGAATATCACTTGTTTCCATCCATTGATCTCTGGTTCCAATTCGCTCTCTAAGGGTATCGTCATTGATTTTTGATTCACCATCGTTTGTCACTGGAGAGGTTCCCTTCGTCGTTCATCTTTGGAATTCCAGGGTTGTTTGTCAACCCTAAATCCCTGTTTAATTAAAGAAGGAATACACACTACATATTATAGATTCACCACATTGATTCATTAATGTATTGAATTAATTAGTTTCAATATTATTGTGTCGCCGCATTGCAGTGATGTCATGTCACTGCAAAGTTAAAAGAAATAAAATAAGCATTTTCAAAGTTCATTTTATTTTGCTTTGAAATGTCCATAAATTAACTTTCACCCTCGACCCACACACGTCAAGGTTAGGCCCCTCTTAAATAGAACATCTCATTATGAACTCATCAGCGGTCTTTGATTTTTAATCTGAGTAACTGTTTGTGAGTTATGAGTATTCAAAAACAAAATATATTTTTTAAAATTATTTTATGTACGGTTACGTCCCAAAAACGAACTTTCACAGCCAGACTATATCGTATGATGTTTGGCTTTGCCTAAGGGAAGAACACCCTCATGATCTCAACGGTACTCTTGGATTTCTAATCCAAGTTTCCGTTTATGAGTTATAAGGATTTTAAAATAAAATAATCTTTATTCAATTATTTTATTTATAGCCAAAAACTACTTTCCACTATTGTCTCATGACATGAAATGTTAGGATCTACCTAAGGAAAGAATACCCTCTGGAGCTCAATGGTGGTCTCATATTTTTAATCCGACTCACCGTTCATGAGTTATAAGGATTCAAAAAATAAAATAATTTTATTTAATAATTTTATTTATGGTTATACCATTTTTAGGTTTTCTCGCTGGAGGCCAGCGCCAACTAAACTTATGTTTCACCTAGGGCAAACCCACCATCGTGAATGAAAAATTACCCTTAGATTTCTGATTTGGGAAACCATTTAGGAGTTATTTCACTTTTTCAGGAAAACCCCTCACACAAACTAGTAAAAACTTAACATTTTTGACAGACCATTCCAGGTACACTGGGCCTCGAAATCGCATGCTGTCTCATCCCCAAGTCTCTGAATAATCCCCAAAAATTAAAATAAAATTCATGGAATTTTGGGACATTACACTATTTAAATTCCATCACTTGTGATCACGTTCCCCAAGGATGTGACTTTCTACATCCAAAAGTTACACTTGATGAACTTATCATAATTTTTCTACATCATGAATATTTCTAGTACAATCCTTATATTTTCTTAATGTTACTCCTTTATATTGTATTAAATGATATTATCATCAATAAATAAAACCAAAAATTCTCCAGGATGGTCTCTAAAGACTTTTTTTATAAAATCTATGAAGATTGCATGGGTATTAGTAAGTCTAATGGTCATCACTATGAACTAATAGTGTCTATACCTTGTATGGAAGGCTGTCTTCTAATTATATTACTTCTTCCCCTTTAATTGATGATATTAAGAGTGGAGATCCAAATTTAAGAACCCAAATCTTCATTTCAGGTATGGATCTTTATTTCAGGTTGTTTTTGAGGGAAAAAATAAAGGGGAAATTTTTTAACCACACACCGTGTACACAGTTTCCGCATGTTTCCGTGTAATGGCCATATAACGACCGAGTACATGGCCATGTGGTGACCTGGCTGACCGCCTAAAGTTGGATCTGGTTGAGGCCAGTACACGACATGTACATTAAATTAACACACCATGTAATTTTCTTTTTATTTGATAAATTAGAGCGGGGTTGCACCTAATCTCCAGAATGACCTTCATCTTCCCGTGTCTCGTACAAGGGAGAAACATACAACCAAAGTTCTTCGAGCCCATCTCGTTCCTCCATTTGAGATCTGATTGAGACACCATTGGGTGCATTGGATTCCCACCCATGGGTTATCTCTTCCCCTAGAGCATATCTTCCTGATTTCTCCCCTCTCATGAGTTGTTGAGGGTTGATTGTTTTTGAAATTTTCATAGATATACATCATTCTAGTCTGATTCAAGGGCTGACATTCAAGAGTGTTCTTAGTACTACATCAAGGTAGGTGGTTTGTGCCTTTATTTGATCGTCTTTGAATTATATATGCCCAAAGTTCTGAATACCCATGTTTAGGGTATTGCATATTTTGGAAGTTAACCCTGTTTATTACCTATTATGTTTTGGTAGATTGATAATAGGTTATTGATTATGCATAAGGTTTAATACCATGATTATGGGGTAATTTTTCCATGTTTTATTGATTATGGCTATTGGTCTAGAAATTCCTGTTAGGCTTTCATTGTTTATAAGCCTCGAGATGTTAGGATGGAGTTACTAATTATTTGAGATGCATGTGTTTCACATTGTGAAAGCATGACCAAGAATAAATGACTATGATAGGTTCATGTGGTAGGGTATTTTATATATAATTATCGTTATGTTGAACCATATGTATTGACTATGAGAGCTTCTATGTGGTCATAGACCAGAGGGTTTAGACAGTGAGAGCTACCTAGAAGGTCATTATTAAATGAATGTTTGACCATAGGGAATTGACCATGAGATCTTCCAGGGGTCATTATATTCTATTGTTGATATGCAGACCAAAGAGGTATTGACCATGAGAGCTACATAGGTGGTCATTTGTAAATGATTAGTACTATGTGGGACCTAAGGGGTTAGATTGTGTGAGATTTTATATAGGGTAATTATTTATGGAATAGATGATATGTGAAACCAGAGAGGTTAGACAGTGAGAAAACTCCCAGAGGGTTGATTTTGAATGATTGAATTATGGTGATGAGTCTTCCAATCCAAAGCACAAGCTTGGACTTAGTTTTCCTTGTTTGTTATAAGGTCTTCTGAAACATCTGTTTTCTCTTTTACACAGAGGATACAACGCTTAAGCTATATCCCTATATTTCACCATTCAACAGATTGAATAATTAATAAATGTAAATTAATGTAATTAGAAACTATAAGATTGTTTAATTTTGAGTACTTCCTAGTTTATTGCTTCATTGTGCATATTTCCTGCTATATGTATTCACTGATAGTTATGAAATGATATTTTTGTGGTTTCCTACTATTATTTGTCTCACATGCTATTTGGGTCATGCTTTTGGACCCAAACAGATTATATGGTTACAGGTATAGATAATAGGAAACACCATTCTTCATCAGGTACTTGATTTCTGTTGAAGCTGGAGAGCATGGGACCAAGAAAAGGCTTGCAATGATGTTATATTTTAATATTTTCTTAGTTGATTTTAGTAATGTGTTTACAGAATTATAACTTGATCAGTTACTTTCTTAGATACAAGTGACATGCATCATTTATTTATTTATATGCTGCTATTTTTTATTATATTAGTTTTCCACGGTTCAATTCTGTTGTATGGTATTACTACATCCGATACTGTTTACTGTTTTTTTTCATTGTGTTATTATGCCAATGAGGGCATAATTTCCCCACTATCACACCTAAGGCCCTCACTACTAGTCGGTAGCCTCTGGAGTTTGAGGGAAATGTGCATGAGGCCATGTGACCAACCGGGTACGGGGCACCTTTGGGTGGCACCCAGTACCAGGACATTACAAAGTGGTATCAGAGTTGTTCTTTTCTGCTTTGAATCACTATTTAAAGCCTATATATAGGGATATGAAGGAATAGGTAATTGGTAATAAGGTGTGTTTGGGAGTAGCTAACCCATGTATAGGAAAAATCCAAGTAACCTCGAATATTGCAATTTTTATGGTTTTTCAATTGTTATAGTTGATTTTATTTCACCATTGGGTGACACAATTGTTTTGTGCTATTATAATTTATTTCATTGTGGTTCTATTTTTTTTACAACCCAATGAGATGAGGGTATTCCATATCATGCATCATATATTCATTTTCTAGGGATCACTTATCATACATTCTTGTCATTCCATTTAGGGTGCATTACTGATTTCATGCTGTTGTGATATATGTCGTGGTAGAATAACTTCTATTTCGATAGGGTATGGGAATGTGTAAAGTTTCATTTGGATGGATGCCAAACATTGGTCCCTGAGGTGTATCAGACCTCTTGGATCAGAATTTGGTGGATCATGTTTGACTTTAATTAAATTCTCTCAAGTTATGATATGAATAAGGATGCCAAACTTTGATTCGTGGGAGTATGGAGTCTCACGGGTCAGAATTTTTCATTCCTTGGACAAAATTCTATGTTTTGAGGGGTACATGAGAAATTTCAGTGTATTACTATCTGGAAACCCAGACAACACAACACATGGTGTTATGAACAGACACACTTTGTTCTTCTGTTATAGAAGAAACAAATTTTGTTATGTACACACCATATCTTGTATGTACATGATATATAGTCTTAAACCATGTGACTGACTGTGTGAGCAGAGACACGGGGTTGGAAAACATTGGTAGAACACACCGTGTCTAGATTGTACATGTTGTGTTGTAAAGACCATGTGTCTGATCGTGTGATTAATGACATAAGTGGATGAAATTTAGATGGTACACGCCATGTATAGATTTTACACACCATGTGGTGATTGACCGTGTATCTAGCCATGCGACTAACAAAATAGGTGGATGAAACTTAAGTGGTACACATCATGTCCTGGGCGAACATGCCGTGTAGTGTTACCCGAGAGAGAACCGTGTAGTTCTATCCATGTAGAATAACTTGGGTAGGAGGGAAAATTCAAGTACATGCCATGTTATAGAAGGAACATGCTGTATATAGGGGTGTTACATGACTAGGTTTGGTAGATGTACATGCAATCTAAAAAGCCTAACAAAACACAATGTTTAGGGGTTATTCACACCTTGTAACCCTATTTTTTAAAACTTGAATTCTTTCTTATGTTGTTCCTTTATTTCACTCATAAGTTCATGTCCTTGATAATATTGAAATGAGGTGTGTGCTTGACCATACAGAGTCATGCCACATAGACATACTCCGGTTGTACGCCAGATATATAGTAGTGATTAGACACTAGAAATGGTAGATTAGGGACTACCAACAGATCCTCCTGTCGTTCCCATCTTGGCACCATTTGTTATACTGGAATCAGGTGCTAATGCACAATTCTTTTAATTATTTTTGAGGATGTTACAGACTTTTTAGGGGGCACTGCATCCTGCCCTGTCTATGGAAAAGCTGATGCTGGTGTTTCAGCAGCATCATCCTCCCACTTTTTTAGGGTATGGAGGACCACATGCTATAGATTCATGGTTGGAGGCCATTATTGATATCTTTTAGAATATAAATATGCCTATAGAGAGGAGGGTGAAAATCGTGATGTACATGTTATGTGATTCTTCTAAGAGATGGTGGGATATTATCTCACAGGTGTGACATCATCAGGATATAGCTTGGGAAGAGTTTCAGAGGATCTTCTATGATTACTTCTATACAGAAATGTTGAGGGCCAATTGAGCCTGAGAGTTTATACACTTGAAGTAGGGCACTCTATTAGTGATGGAGTATTCTTCTCGATTCATAGATCTATAGTGCTTCACATCGGTTCTGGGAGGTTAATAGTTATCTTTTGAAAGGTGATTTGAGGATGGTCTCAGGTATGACATCTTGTCATAGGTTAATTTCTTCAAGATGACTTCAGTGGATGCTATAGTAAACTAAGAACTGATTACCATGTCAAATCTAAGGGAGTTGGGAGCTGTGAGTCCGGTCAGTTCAACATCAAGGGCTGGTGCTCCTTCAAAAGATAGCGGGAAGCGCCTTTGGGACCTTTATTGTGATGTTTCTTCAGGTAGCTAGGTGGTATGATACCAGTGTGGGAAGAGTGGGAATATGAGACCACATTGTACGAAGGTCCCAGTTGAGTGATGATCTTGCGGCAAGATAGGCCATATTCAATGTTTTTGCTGGGTGATCTCACCAGTAGCGAGTGACAGGGGTTCTTTTATGACTTCATGTTCAAGAGTAGGACCACTAGTTTCTCCTCAGTCAGGGAACTGAAGTTCATCAGGCCGTTCAGGATGAGGAGGTGGTCATGGCCATGGTATCCAAAGAATAGGCTTTTAGAGATAGCAGGGTGGATGAACATAGGCTAGTTAGGTAGGGTCGTAGGGATGGGGTACATGTTAGACATTTTTAGTGGATCAGACCCATCCGAAGGGGAATCTCAGACCCTCTATGGTCAGAGGTATGATTCTAGTGGCCTTATTTTTAGCTTCTGGTCTTTTTGATACATGGTATTTCCATAGTTTTATATCTATTGCTGTTGTGTAGAGCCTTGGGATTTGTATCTTTGCTTCTAGGGAGGTTATGATGCTAGAAACTTCATTGGGGATTATGACGACTAGTGTATGTCATTGCAAGGAGTTCCCTATTAAGGTTGGTGGGTGTCAATTATTATGGGACCTCTATGTCTTAGAGATGAAAGTCTTCGATGTCAATCTTGTAATGGATTGTTTGGTCACCTTTCAAGACTTTTTTGACTGCTATCGCCACATGGTGAGTTTCACATCACTAGATGGTGGGTCTTTTATACACATGGAAGAATGGGATGTCCAGGTGAGTAGAGCTAAACCTGAGCATCTTGGGTTGGGAGGAATTACAACTCAGATCACTAGTTTATATCTAGATGACCAGGGGAATTCACAGATGGAATTTCCTCCATTGGTGGATCCTTTTAAAGATGTCTTCCTCAATGAATTTTGAGGTTTACCTATGGAGAGAGAGGTAGATTTCTCTATTGTCCTTATGCCTGGTGCAGAACTAGTGTCCATTCCTCCTTATAGAATGTCTACACTAGAGTTACAAGAGCTCAAGATACAGTTAAAAGAGTTTTAGAAAAAGGGTTTCATTTGACCTAGTACTTCTCCTTAGGGGTTGCCTGTACTTTTTGAGAAGAAGAAAGATGGTACCATTAGACTTTGTGTGGATTATTATAATCTGAAAAAATTGACAGTTAAGAATCGTTATCCCTTGCCAAGAATTGATGATCTATTTGATCATCTTTGAGGAGCCAGTGTGTTCTTGAAGATTTAACTGAGATCCAGTTATCATCAGTTGGATGTTAGACCATTAAATATACCTCTTATAGCCTTTTAAAGAAGGTATGGCCTATACAATTTTTTGGTTATGTTGTTCTATCTCACGAACGCACCAGAAGTTTTCATGGAACTGATGAACTGAGTGTTCCATACTTACTTGGGTTATTTTTTGGTAGTCATTGTGGACGATATGTTGGTGTACTCTAACACTTTAAACAACCATGCCACCCATCTATAGATCATATTGAGTACACTAATAGAGAATATGTTATATGCTAAGCTCTCAAAATGCCACTTTTGGATAGACCAGATTCACTTCTTGGGTAATGTCATCTCTGAGACAAGAGTATCGGTATACCCAGAGAAAGTGAGAGCAATAGTTTCTTGGGAGAATATGAAGAACATCTTTGAGGTACATAGTTTTTTTTTGGTATTGGTGGTTACTACAAATGCTTTATACAATAATCTTAATGCTTGGCAGAACCACTGACAGGCCTAACCAAGAAGGGTGAAAAGTACCTGTGAACTGATTCCAATATTTCAGCCTTTCAGGAGCTGAAAGGGAGATTGACTTTAGCACTGATATTGATTTTTATAGAGTCGGGAAAGAGTTACACTACTTACTATATTGAATCAGGTATTGGGCTGAGTGCAATGCTTATGTAGGGGAAAGGAGTCATTGCATATGGTTCTTGGTATTTGAGGCCACATGAGAGGAATTACCCAATGCATGATCTCGAGTTAGCTGCATCTATGCATGCTTTATTCTGTTGGAGACATTATCTTATGGGCTTTAAAGGTTTTCTTTAAGAAAAAAATGTGTGTGTTTTTCATGTGATTTTTTTATTTCATACTCTCAAATAACTTTGAAGACAGAGGTAAAAATTACATGGGTTTTCAACCTTTTCACTATACTAATGATTTTGTTTCTTTTTATGTCACTTAATTATATTGTTGTGGTCATCCCATGTTTTAAAATATTATTCTGAGGGTTGAAGGATGTGTAAGGGAAAAGAAGAATTCAAGAAAAAAGTTATGAATATTTTCCATGAAAATAAATCCGGTTTTATTTTAAAAGTTTTATATTATGGAATAAATGGATACTAATATAAAGTTTCCTCTTTATAATTTATGGGTTTTTGTGTAATATATATAAACTATTTCTATAAAATTATAAACCAAAAAGATATTTGGTATTTTAATAAAGTGATTTCTAATTCAAAGTCTCTATAATTTGTAACATTTAATTCTAGGTCATTATACTGGTGGGGTGAAGAGATTTTGGTTGGATGGGGAATGTAACAAGGCTTAATAAGAACCCTTAATAGATAGGAGGTGATGGAGGACCTAGGATGATATAGAACACTAGAAGGGGATATTCTATCTTTCATTTGTTTGGTTGTTGGACTTTAACTAGATACACTAGTTTGGTTGGGGGATGAGGTAATTTAGGACTTGATCATACATATTAATAGGGAAGTTCAACACACATGACTTAAACAAGAGCCCCATGTAGGGAAAGAGGAGAGTTTCATGAAATCTATCCTACTCTAGATGGAAGTGAGGCTAGACAATTGAGAGTACTAGGTATGATTCTTGTAGCTTCCCTACATGCTAATAATTTATTTGATATCATAGATTCTCACTATTTTATATATATTGAGTTTATAAATGGTTTGGTTTTGGATATGGACTTTATGTTTGGGGTTATGCCAAAAGACATGCCGTTAGGGGTATGATTGGAGTGTATCTGATGATGTAAGGATTGTTCGCTAAATATTGGTTGGAACCATATCCTTTGTGACTTTTTTTACTTGAGATGTAATGTTTTGAACTAATATTTGGAATAAAATTATTGGTTATGTACCTATATTACATTGATTTTAACTATTGGTGAGTGAGTTTCATGTCTTCTGAGGGTGATGTTTATGTTCACTATAGATAATGGGATATCCAGGTAGGACTAGTAGGGATAGTCTACCAAATGTTTTGTGAGATCATAAAAAAGGTAGTATGTATCATGATAGATGATGAGGGTAGGAGATATAGAATATTCTCTCCTATAGTTGATTAGTTATAGGATGTGTTTTTGAAGGGGTTTTTATGGATGAAACCTGAGACAAAGGTTAAGTTCATGATTCAAATGATTCTAAAAGCTAATGTCATTTTTATTCCACATTATAGAATGGAACTAGAAGTTCTTTAAGAGATCATGAATCGACTATATGATTTGGAGAATAAAGAGTTTATCTGTATGAGCACATCACCTTGGGGATCACCTATTTTCTTTTCCAATAAGGATGACCGAACGTTTTTATTATGTGTCGATTACCATAAGATGAATAATGTAACAATTAAAAACATGTATCATCTACCATGAATCAATGATGTTTTTTTCTAGATGAATAATGATTATGTATTATTTAAGATTTATTTGACATTGGGGTATAAGCAGTTGAGTATGAGAACTTATAATATATCACAGATGGATTTTTGGATCAGATATGTGTTGTATGAGTTTTTTGTGATGATTTTTAGGCTAAAGAACACTTTGGATGTGTTTATTGATTCGATAAACTTTATTTTTCAACTATATCTGGATCAGTTTGCGGTTGTTTTTGTTGATGAATTATTGTTGTACTCCTAGAATCATGACGACCATTCCAAACATCTTGACATCATCTAGAGTACATTGAGAGAGCATAATTTATATTATAAGCTATATTTGTGTGATTTTTGGATTTACAAGATACATTTCTTAGGCCAAATCATCACATATGAAGGTTTTTATTGGAACCCAAGAACAGTCATGATATTTTATCTTGATAGCATCCAAATAATGTTTTAGATATTATATTATTTGTGGGTTTGGTGGGTTATTACTAAAGGTTCATCAAATAATTTTATCACTTGGTAGTGACACATTAAGGACTGATAAAAAAGGATGATTTTTTGAATGGTTTGAAGCATGTGAAAATTCCTTTTAGGAGATAAAAATTCACTTGAGAGTAGTGCTAATTCTGATATTATCTAATCCGGGTGGATAGTATAATTTGTATTATGATGTGTCCAGAATTAGACCTGGGGAAGTGATGATGAAAATAATGTGTCATGGAAAATGGATCATGAAGATTTAGGCCTCATGAATGAAAGTAATCTAATCTTGATATCAAGTTGGTCGTAATGGAATATTCCTCAATTTTTTGGTGGATTTATCTTATGGGTTAAAAGTTTACTATTTTTATTGATCATAAGGACATAAAGTACATACTTTCCAAGTGTGATTTAAATATTCAGTAGTAGACATGGGTTGAGTATATTCAGTACTTAGATTTTGAGCTAGCATACATTCTAGGGAAAAGAAATAATGATTTTGATGATGTGTAAATCCAGATGTCATAGACTAAGATAATTCAAGAGTCTAGTTTAAAGTTGAAAGTAATGGATTTGTTTACTGGGAGCCATATAGGTGTTTAAGAGGAAAGGGAACAGATGAACCTTTTATCCTTATCTATCAATCTATATCATCAAAGACAAATTAAGATGAGACAATATGAGGATATCAAGTGTCTATCATTGAGGGATAACTTTGATGATAGAGATATGCCTCCTTATTAGAATATTGATGATGATGAGATCATACATGTTCATGGCCACATGATTGTTCCTAGAAGTATGTGGGAGGAGATGATACATGATTTTTATGACTCGATGTGAGTGGTACATGATGTTTTAACTAAAATTCACCATTATCTTCATAAATAGTATTGGTGTCCAGGAATAAAGAAGGCAATTGTAGGTTTTGTGATGTGATGCAACACCTGTTAGCAGGTGAAGTTTGAGCAACCGCAACATGATGGTATGTTACTATAATTTTCCATTCTAGAATAGAAGTTGGATAATTTTAATATAGATTCTATGGTGGGTTTTCTAAGTACTCATTGGAATAATGATGCGCTATTGGTGGTCATGGATTAGTTGAAAAATGTTTCACATTTTTTACCGATCAAGGAGACTTTCACTGTTGATCTATTGGACAACTTGTATGTTCAGTAGATAGTGCATTTGTATGGGGTGTCTGGGAGAGTTGTTTTATATAATGGACCTATTTTTTACACCGTACTTATAGTATTTCTTGTAGAATTATATTTGTACTTAGGTGTTTTAGATCAAAACTTTTCACCCAGAAACAAAAATGCGATCAGAGAAGAATATCCAGCTGTTAGAGGACATACTAAAATAATTCATCCAAGATTATGGTGGGACATGGGAAAAATACTTAGTGCTTATTGAGTTCACCTATAAAAATAGATATCAGTTGACTATTTAGTTGGAACTATATAATTCACTCTATGGTAGTTCATGTAGATCTTATTTATGTAGAACAAAAGTAGAAGAATTAGTGTTGTTGGTGCCAAGTCCACTGTTGGAGATGTCAGAGTAGGTTTAGTTGACCGAGAAGTATATATCCACGATATAGAGTTGACAGAATTAATATGCAGACTGACATTATTTACCTCTTAAGTTTACAGTGGGTGACCATGTATTCCTTCCAGTGTCATTGAGATTGGGTCACCATCATATTCATAAACAAGGAAAGTTGGTGCCAAGGTACATGGGTCCATTTGAGATCATAGAGAGGATCAGAGTGGTGGCATATCAATTGGATATTCCATAGAAATATAGCGTGTTGTATGATTTTTTCCTATGTTGAAGCTTCGATAGTATCACCATGAACCTTATGATGTGATTGATGTTGATGATATTGAGCTTGAGACTGATACATCCTTTGAGGATAATCCAATTTGTATTGGAGATCATAGTGAGATGACTCTTTGGATTAAGATTATAACATTGGTCCAGGTATTGTGGAAGCATGAAAATGTTTAGGAGGAAAATTGGGAGACATAATCTAATATGAGGGCCCAATGGGCCAACCTTTTTACCCTAAAAACATAGTTTTTCTTGGATGGTAAACTTGAGGATGGGCTTGTTGGTCATGCATTGTATGAACAATACTATAAGAATCTTATTAATTTTGATGATCACAAATATGATTTTATGTTTTACTAATGAAATTAATTAATTATTTTTTAGGAATTTATTTCTTGGGATGATTATCTTATTTATAGGTTAAAATATTTTATTAAGTATTCTAGATGTGTTGAAAAGTATTAAAGAAACAATTTTCTTACCCTATGTTTGTAAGAATGATGTATGGTTTTGAATCCCTACATTTTTGAATAAAACATATGGATCGTGAAACCTATGCTTATGAAAAATTATGGACTAGAAAACCTACATTTAAAATAAACCCCGTGTTTGAGGAATAAACATACGGTTCACAAACCCTACATTTTCAATCAACCATACGTTATCAATCCTACTTTTGATATTTGTCTCAACGTGAAGGAAACCTATGTTTGACTTATTCAATGATAGAGTTTTAAATTAAATATATTTCCCATGTTTTCTAAAAAAGTCTATCCTGAAGCAAAAGTCTCTTTAAAGATATTTACAACTAATTAAAAGGATTATATTCAGTGGATTAAAACTTTCCCAATTCTAAGAGAAGTTAGGAATCTCTTTAAATTATTTTTAATTAAATTATTTTTAATCTAGTATGTTTCATTTAGTTGACCGTTTGACATGGATCTATTCAATATATAGTATAAATACCAAGAAATTTATCTTTTGAATATATAGATATGAAAATAAAATAAAGATATATGTGATTGTATAATGATTTTTTTTAAAGGTTGAGGCCAAAGCCTCAATTTATTATTTAAAGAAAAGACCTCTTTAGACTGGGTAGAGGGAGACCCATTACATAGCCCGAAGGCCCAAGGCCAAGTGACCTGAATACAAGGCTTGAAAGCCCATTTTTGGCCCAAAGGACCCCTCGGTGAACAGTACTGCTACAGTACCCGCGCTGCTACAGTACCCGCGCTGCTACAGTACCTGCTATAGTGCAACCGCCGCTACAGTACCTACTATAGTCCCTCCACCGCTATAGTGCTGCCACTTCTACAGTTCCTCTGCTGGTATAGTACTACTATAGTGCCCTACTACAGTCCTAATACAGTGCCCCCAGAAAATTCACCCCTGCCCGGATTTGATCCTGGGTCTTTTGGATGCTAAGCAGGAGCCTGTACCACTAGGGTACATGCTTGTTGGCCATGTATAATGATATGTGTGATATCTTTTTAAATATATAACTTCTTTAAAAAGAAAAAAGATTGAATGTATCTATTATTCTTAAGAAGATACACTTTGGAGACATACACGTTTCAATCTTGTTTTATGTAAACTACTATTAACTATTAATGATACTATTTTTCTATTGCTATTTTTATTAAAGATCATTTTCAATTGGGATCTATTCAAAGTTGTTCTTTCTTGAATACATTTATCTTTGAAGAATCATATATGTTTTAGTTAGTCTACACTAATACATTGAACAAGAATGTGTTTTATCAATCAAATCAATATATATTAATTTATTTGAGTATTGGTTGCTCAGACACAATTGGGGTAAAGTATAAGCTTCTCGGACTAAGCCTTGGATTTATAGTTCAATGTAAAAAAATCAGAGGTCATAGTAAAAGTCTTTTTGTAAAGGTGTCAACGTCATGTAGTCAGTTGTTGAGGTCATATGATAGGATAACATATTTAGTGAAAATCATCAAGCTTGCTGAGAGAGTGTTGGGTGAGTGGACTAGGGTATCTTTATGACTTGAACCACTATAAAATTATTTTGTTCTTCTTCTCTATTAATCAATTGCTTAACTTACTTAAAAAAGATAATGTTCTATATTTTCATAAATTACAAAGAAGGAATTTTTTTTGAATATATATTGATTATTGGAAATACAAAATTCACCCCCTCTTGTATATCTTTGTATTATTTTGACATAATAATTAGTATCAACGGAGTGTTTTTTGAATAATGAAAAAATATCTAGCAATATCAAAGTAAATGTTTTATACAAAGACATATGTCCTTGATAGAACTAAAAGATGGTATGGCAATGATCCATAATCCTTATTTTAATGGTGATAATTATGGATATTGGAAAGTTCACATGATTATCTATTTGAAAAATATTGGATTCAAAATATACATGAATATTTTCACTCTATGAAATCTATGAAACACTAGAAACATGGGATGATACCCAAGAAGTTTAATATGATATCAATTCCAGAGTAATAAACACTATTACATATGGACTTAGTCCATATGAGTTCAATAGAGTATCTCAATGTTATACTGCCTATGAAATGTGGAAAAATGTTTTTATTTCCTATGAAGGAACTAAAAATATCAAAAAATTAAGGTACACTAATGAAAAGCTGAAATTTGATACCTTATGAATGTATGATGGTGAAAGGATAACCAAAATGAATGGGATATTGATAGAGATATCCAATAGTATTTTTACCTTTGGAAATTCAATTTCACAATCAGATTATGCGTTGACAGTCTTAGAGTGTTACCCTTTAAGTGGAATGGAATTTCTATTTCTATACAAAAATAAACACTAGTCAATGATTTTATAATGAAAAAATTTATTGGAACCTTGATGATGTATAAAGTAAAAATGAAAGCTAAAGTTGAATATCATAAAATGATAAAAATGGAAAATACTTCCCTTAAAGTTACTACTTATAAGTGTTAAAATAAAACAAATGAAGATGATATATTCTCAAATAATTCAAGATGTTTAGATTATGAAATGGAGTTGGTAAAATAGACATAAGATTTAAAAAAACATACAAGAAAAAGAGTGGTTTCAAGAATAACATCAAGAAAGATGAAAAAGGATCCAAATAAGTACAATCCTGTGAATAAAAATTTATGGAACATATACAACCGGATTTCCAACAGTTAAAGGAAGAAAAGATAAATATAGAGAATAAATAAAAGAAAAATTATATGAGAACTAATAATGAGTGAAAAAGGAAAAATATAGGAAGGATACTTGGAGTGTATATCAAAAATCCAAAATATCTTCTAAACTGAACAATAAAAAAGGAGAAAAAAATATAAAGGAAAACATGTGATTTGTAGATAAAGAAGTGTATTAGGTAAAATCCTATTATTCTGTAACTTCATATTCTGAAATAAGATCTAACAGAAAATTAACTTCTTATAAATCCATACTTGAAGATAGATATGGATCTTTAGTAAAAAAAGGATAAGTAACTAAAGAATTTTCAAAATACTCATTTAAGTGAAAATGCTGCATTTTCTAAACAAAATCAAGAGTTAAAAGAAAATTTTAAAAAATATATTTAAAACTATACTAATCATGAAAATATAATAAAAGAATAACAAGATAAAGTTGGGTTATTTAGAAGTGATGCTAGCATATTAACTTAAGGAGAAGGGTCTCGAAATCAGATTCTTGGAAAAATGTTATCAAAAATGAAAAATTTGGAATAGGAATAAATGGTTAAATATCAAAATTATATTTAAATTTATTTATACCTAGTTCTAAAAATAGAAACATATATAGATTTACTTGTTTTTATTTTGGAATTAAGGGACATTACTCTTACGACTTCAATTTAAGAAATTTCCAAACTAGTGTAATTAAAAAGGATTTTATTTATAGAAATATTTCTAAAGATTGTACAGTTTTTTTTGAAAAATAAGAAAAATATGGTTACCCAGATCTTTTCTTACTGACACAGCTAGACCCAAGAAAATAATGGTACCAAAACAATATTTTTTTAAAATTATTTGTTGGAAAACGTTTATAGGAACACAAATACAGTATGGTTTATGGATAGTGGATGTACAAGACACATGAGTAGAGACTCTTACAATTTTCATAAATTACCAAAACTTGATGAAGGTATGGCTACCATTTGAGATAATCATTAAGGTAAAATAGCAGGAGTTGGATTAGTTGGAGATATAAAATCAATTTTAACCAACAAAGTGCTATATGTTCAAGGGTTAAAGAATAATTTGATAAGTATATTTTAACTATGTGATGATGTATTTTATGTTAATTTCTATAATAATTCATGGTTTGTTTTAATGGTAAATTTATTAAATTTATAGTACCCATAAATGAAAATGTTTATAACTTGGATCTTTATTCTTTATTTAAAAAAAGTGAATTTTTAAACTATTGAGTCAAACAAATATTGGATCTAGCATAGGAGACTTAGAAACTACAATGTATTTAATTTATATAAATTTTATAAGAAACTATTAGTTTCTAATTTTCCTATTATTAAATTTGATAATGATAGATTTTGTGATGCATGCCAAATTGGAAAGAAGAAAAATTCATCCTTCAAATCTATTAACAAAGTTGCTACATCCAAACCACTAGAACTTATCCACATGGATTTTTTGGACCATCTAGAGTAGAAATTTTTTCCATAAGATCATATATTTTTGTTTTTGTTGATGAATTTCGAATATTTAAATGGGTTTATTTTCTAAATAATAAAAGTGAGGTTTTCTTTATTTTTGAAAGATTTTGTAAAATTGCTTAAAATGAAAAATATTTTAAAATAATTTCGTTAATTACTGATCATGGTAGATTATTTGAGAATCAAGATTTTAATGATTTTTTCTCAGACATAGGTATTAAATACACCTTCTCTGCACTAATAGAACCTCAAAAATTATAATTATAGAAATAAGAAAAATAAATATTAAAAAAATGGTAAGAATTATGTTAAATGAATATAGTCTTCCTACTTATTTTTGGTAAGAATCCATAAACACAACTTTTCCTATCATGAATTTAATTTTAATCAGACATCTTTTTAAAAAGACAACCTATGAACTATGAAATAACATAAAACCTAAGGTTAGATAGTTTAAAGTATTAGGATGCAAGGATTATATATTGAATAATAAGGAAAAACTTTGGTAAGTTTGATCAAAAGGATAATGAAGGAATCTTTTTTAGGATATTATTCTAACTCTAAAACTTATAGAGTGCATAATAAAAAGTCAAAGATTGTTGAAGAATCTGTCCATGTGAATTTTAATGAACTTGATTAATTAAATAATAGAAAAAGTAAAACAAATAAAGTTATTGGCTCATTAGGAAACATGAGACTTGAATCACCTAAAAAGTATTTTGAAAATAAACCAGATGAAAGTAAGTTTAGTCAAGAAGAACATGAAACTGATAAACCAGAAAGTGTTTTCCTTGACAGAATAGAACCCTAAAGGATAACCATTTTGAAACTATAATTGTAGATCTAGATGCTATAGTGAGGAATAGAATGAATATAGTAAACCCAGCTTAAATTTTCTTCCTTCCAATCATAATTAGAACCTAAAACTATAGAAGAAGCTATATAAGATGAATTTTGGATAATTGAGATGAAAGAAGAACTTAACCAATTTTGTTGAAATAAATTTTGGAAATTATTTGACACACCATCCAATATTCGAGTAATAGGAATGAAATGGGTTTTTATAAATAAAAAATATAACCAATGAATAATTACTAAAAATAATTAAATATTAGTAGATAAAAGATATAATACGAAAGAATAAATAGATTAAGATGACTCCTTTTCTCATATTTATAGAATATAAGCTATTAAAATACTTCTAGATTTTTCATCTCACATGAATTTTAAATTATATAAGATGAATTTAAAACCATCTTTTCTAAATTTATATTGAATGGAGGAAGTTTATATTGAACAACCACCAGGTTTTGACAATGCTAATCTACCAAATTCAGTCTCCAAACATACTAAAGCTATTTATAGCATTAATCAAGCACATAAATCTTGGTGTTAAATTTTAAGTGCTCTTATATTGGGTTAGAATATCCTACTCTCTTTAATTTTTTTTATAATGTATTATTGGTATAGATTTATGTAGGTGATGTTATTTTTGATTCAACAAATAAAAAGCTTTAGAATGATTTTTCTTATCTTATGAAAAAATAATTTTAAATGAGTATGCTAGTAGAATTAAATTTCTTTATTATTTCACAAATCTATAAAATAATTATGGAAATGTTTTAAATTAATGTAATTATATTATTGATTTTTAAAAACGTTGGACTAGAAAATAGTAAGACTTATGAAACTCCCATGTGTACTTATATAAAATTTGATTTGGATGAAGCTGGAAAACCAATTGACAACAAGTTATATAGGTGTACGATTGATATTTTGCTATAGTCTACTAATATAAGACCATAAATTATGTTTTCTATTTGTATATGCGATAGATTTAAATCAAATCCAAAAGAATCCCTTCTTACTGCCATTAATTGCATTAGATATTCAAAAGTAACTACTTTTCATTATTTACATTACCCAAAAAATTATTATTTTAAATTAATTCCATATTCTAATGATGATTTTTGTGGTTGTATATTAGATATAAAAATCACATCAAGAACCTATCACTTTTTAGGGAAGTCCATAGTTTCATGGTCTAGAAAGATTTTTTTTTGTTGCTTTGAGAACAATTGAGGTGGAATATATATATGCTAGAAGTTTCTATACACATGTTTTTTGGATGAAACAAACACTACTATACTCTCGACTTAATTTCAATAATATTTTTATTTTATATGATAATACAAATTTAATTAATATTTCAAAAAAATCATGTAAGTCACTATATAACTAAGCATATTTATATAAGGTATAATTTTAAAAGAGATCATGTTCTAAAAAAGGATATATCTTTAGAATTTGTAAATAATGAATATCAACTTGCTGATATTTTTACTAAAAAACTTCACACTAATCTATTTGAATTTATTAATAGTGAATTAGGTATATTAAATTTTAAATAGGTATATTTAATTTGAAATAATTTTTTATAAGGCAGTTTCATTAAATTTTTATCAATTGTTTTATTTATTTTATTCGACTCTTATTTATTTACTAGTTTATTAAAATAATACTATATTATTATTTTTGAAAAATGACTTTTAAAAATAAAAATAAAAAATGATTACTCTGAGTATTTTTCTCAAGAAACCAAAAATAACGTCACCCAAAACCATAAAAATATCTCTATCTCTCACTCATACCCTCATTTTCAAACCCTTTTGACTTCCAGATATCTCGTTTTTCCCTTTGAAACCCTAGAATATAAATATAAAACATTAGTATTCCCAAAAATATCAATGAACAAGGGAAAAAATAAAGGTGAACTGAGTAAATAAAATCATAAATTCAATTTTTAGGTAAGTCCTTAGTTTCCTGGTCATGTAAGAAACAACATTTAGTTTCTATATCAACAGTTGAGCCAAAATATATATCTGTTGGATGTTTCTATGCATAAGGGTTTTCCATGAAACATAAACTAAAATACTTTATACTTTATTTCAGTAATGTTTATATTTTATGTGACAATACAAGTGTAATTAATATTTCAAAAAATCATGTAAGTCACTATAGAACTAAGAATATTGATATAAGGTATAATTTTCTAATAGATCATGTTCTAAATAAGGATATATCTTTATATTTTTTAAATATTGAATATTAATTTACTAATATTTTTACTAAACTAATTACCACAACTATTTGTTAATTTATTAATGGGGAATTAGTTATATTTAATTTTAAATAGGTATATTTAATTTAAAATTATTTTTATTAATTTGCTCCATTAATTTTGTATTAATTTTTTTTTGTTCAACTCTTATTTATTTAATAGTTTAATAAAATTAAAATTTATTTTTATTTTTGAAAGAATTAATTTCAAAATTTTAAATAAATGACGATTAATTTGAGTATTTGGATTGATAAACCAAAACCAGCGTCACCCAAAACCATACACAATCTCTCTCTCTCTCTCTCTCACTCTTACCCTCAGTTTTGAACCCTTTTGAATACCAAATCTCCCATTTTTTTCATTTAAAACCTTAGAATCAGAAAATAAAACCTTTATATTCCCAGAGATTTCAAAGAATAATGGAAAAGGTGAAGGTGAACTTTGTGAATCAAAGCATCAAGGCAATATGAGAACTTTTAGAAAAATTATCCAAGGTGAAGTTATTGAGTTTTAATAGCTATATCATAAAAATATTATATTGAATCAAGGTCTATAATTTCAAGGGTTAGAATTCATTTTCAATGAAGAAACTATTGAGTACATGTTTGATAGAGAATTGAAGGACTTGTATAAAAATATCTAGTTCAGTTTTAGCGACACCTAAGACTTCATCGTTTCATAGGTAAATGATAGGGAATTTTCTGTTTCTACAGTAGAGATAAAAAATATTTTTCAGTTCCACCATGAATGGGTTTTTCACTTTTATATTTTATCCATTGGTGAAAAAGAACATAAACATGAAGATATTATGTATTTTATTTTTGGATCAACTAAGATTAGAAACATTCTTAAAAATGATATTAAAGTCGATGAGAAGGTTCTTGTCAAATTCATTCTATCCACAATAATTCTAAAAATTTATGAGTTATAAAATATTATTTATCCTATATGTATATAATTTTTTTATTATGAGTGACATCAAGTTTAAATTTGGTAGATATATGCTTTGGTATATGCATCACTATTTTTAGATAGAGGCATGGATTTATTTTTTCCATAAGGAAGGATTGTTTCTATGATTTTTTATATAAAGAACTATATTCAAGATATCCAGGTCTGCATTAAGTGTTTTTATAGTAATATTTTTAATGATGGAGACTTAAGAAAGTAATGTTTCTTTTGGAGTATAATAATAGGGAATCTGTAACCTATTGGTGCTAATGACCAACAAGAATTTGGTACTAATTCTCAGGGGAGAAAGAAAAATTGAAATCCACTAGTTCATTATAAATTTGTAAAGAATATGTTAGAGAATCTAGAATAGATATTGTTATTCAATAAACAAGATAAATACACAGGTAATATGTCTCTGATTCAAAAGTTGAAGGAGATATTCATCAATCTGTTGAAGAACAATAAGAAGAAATGCACAATGTGGCCATTGTCAAATTACCTAGATAATGAGAAGAACTTATAGATTATGTCCCAGAAGTGGAAGCTTCTTCAATTGAGGTAGTTGATGAACAATTGTTTTTAAAAGTTAAAGATACTTTAATGGAATAGAAACCTGGGAATCAAGAAGAAAATAAATATGAGCAAGAAGAACATAAGGAAGAACATATTGAGAAGAATTATCAAGGTAATGAGAAAATTCAACAATAAATAGTTGAAACTACTAAATTAGTTGAGAAAAAAATTGTATCTTCTACTATAGAATCTTTGGACAAGGATTACTTTGTATCTACTGAGAATACATAAGTGCTTCAAAGTGCATATCCCTCTTTTAGAGAAACATATTAAGGTAATTTCTTTATTGTAATTAAAATAGGACAACCATAAACAAATCAAGAAGATGAATATTATAATTATCTTAATTATAAAATAGAAGAGTTAGTCAATAAGTTTAATAGGATGAAGGAGGAGAATTAAAAATTTTCCAGTGACATGAAGTCTAACGAGAAATCTGGGGAATATTTGAAATTCTCAACTATTCCAAAGGAAGAATTGGAATTAGTAAAAGTTCAACTACAAGCTTTGAGAGAGAATTATATTTCATAGTGATATTTTGATTATTTTCAAATAGAAATGGATGATCAGACTAAAATGAAAAAATTAGAATCAATTTCAAAGAAAATCTTTTGAGACTTGATGTAGTACTTAGGTAGTCAATTTGAATTGAAAAAATATATCTCTAGTCAATCTAGATCTTCCACTTCTGATCCAAAAACTTATCTTAATCAAATAAGATGGTTTGAATTGATTATTGTAGCTCTATATACTTTGAATGACCAGATTCATAATCTTTAATTTGATAATGCACCTCTAAATGTGTTATGGGATAGTCAAAGAGATAATATTGAGAAGTTAACATCAGATGAACCTAGTATAAGACATATTATGAATTATTTAAGTGAAATTTTATTAATGTTTCTTTATTTTGAAGAAAAGTTTAACGCATTTTTGAAATTCAATTTGGTTGAATGTTTGAAAGTGGACTAGGATTCAATGATTTTGATGAGACAGTGTGATGATATTGTTGACCTCACCTGTTTTGATAATCTCACTTATGTTTTAATATGTTAATAATCTCAAATAATGTTCATTTATATATTAATTACTATTCATTCTACTTTGAAAAAACTCTAACTCAATCAGGATGTGTTTTGCATAGAACAGATAAGTGTTAAGTCTCTGATATGCTCAAAGTTACTGATACAAACCTAGCGATACTTAGTCTACCGATAGACATAGTCACCGATAAGCAAAGGTCACCAATATATATCGCTACTGGTATGTATAAGTCCACTGGTAAGCACATGTCACTGATAGATCCAGTCTACCGATATAGACAGCTACTAATAGAACAAGTCAACCATGTGAATAAGTCCCCCGATATGCAATTAATCAACAGTACACCAGAGCTACCATTAGAGTAAGTATATCAGTATAAGCAGGTCTACCACTATGAAGTTCACCGATACAAATAGCTACTGATACAAAGAGCTACCGATACAAAGAGCTACCGATACAAAGAGATACCGATACACAGATCTACCGATACAAAGAGATACCGAAACAAAGTGCTACCAATACAAAGAGCTACCGATACAAGAAGAGCTACCGATAGAAGGAGTAACTGTTACAAGTTGATCGTTACAAGCACTCTACTGCTTAAACTTTTATGCCTTATTTAAATTATACTAACGGTCATATTTTCTCAATTTAATGAAACTGCCATTAATTAATGTGGTTTTTTGGCATGCCAGGGAACCGTACCTAGTACCCATGAAAAGGTAATCATTCCCATTTCCGGAGCTGAAATCTATAAAAGGAAGGAAAAATGACGTGAAAAAATAGTGCGAAAGAAAAGGATGAAGAGTGTTGAAATGTGGTGCATACACACATCAAAGAAAGGCTACATCTATACTGGAAGAACAATGGACATACACGAAGCCATTCATTCAAGAAGAGAACACATGCTGAACTTCAATCAAGAAGTGACGAATTACAACTAACTTGAAGAAAACGACCCTCTGTTTTTCAAACAGAAAGCAGAGAAGGACTTAGAAGCATTCCTGATCAATCAAAGGAGTCCAGAGCAACAATTCACATCACTATAGCATTTTAAAACTCATATATACTCTCAATGATTCTTTTATTTACATTTTGAGCAGTGTGCATACTCTGTATATGTTATACACACACTGACTCCTAAGCTAAGATAGAGGATTTCTAAATCCTCACTCAAACCTTCTATAACTTTCTTGTATCCCACTGTGGATTGTGGTAGAGGTTATGTAGGACCTGGACAACCAGTGTGCTGTTGTTTTTTGTTTTACCACGTAGAACTGTGGTAGAGGTCTTAGGAATTGGATAGTCTCTGTACTGTTGTTTACCCCGATCCAGGGTGTGGATCAAATTTATATAAATTTTTTGAGAGGACTAAGTCTTGGCTTGAGACTGAACCTCTTGGTTACATCTGCTACGCATCTTAGATTAAGTCTATAGTGTAATATATAATTTATATTCCGCTACTAATTACTTTGAAATTGAAACTGTTTTAAAGTTACTTTGATAGTTGATCTAGAAAGTGTTTGTAACTATTGTAAATTAGTAGGTTAGTTTCAAAAGCTAATTTAATCTTCTGATTAAATTTCCTGAGACCTAATCAAGCTTTTGAGAACCTAACTGAACCCTTACAGTTTTACAAATTCACTACAGTTTAAATTAGTTTTTAATTGGGGTATTTTAATATAAATATTTTTTAACAGAAATTATAATTGGAACTCAATTCACCCCCCTATTGAGTATACACTATGACCAATAGATATGTTTAATAATAATTTCAAAGGAATTATTGTAGAGATAGAGGATGTTTATCTGGTTTTTTAAGGTTCTTAGATTTTTGAAACCTCTTCTGAATAAAAACCATCACCCTCAAGTAGTCCTACCATTTTAAATTTCTCATCCAGATTATAATTTTAATCAAAAACAAATTTTAAACAAATTAGTTTTTATATTATATTTATTTCTATTTGTTTCTTAGTATTCTTATCCATTTCTACTACCCGAAAAATATCATTTTTCATAGAATATCATAATATTCATTCACAGTTATGTGAAACATTGAATGTTTTTTAAACCATTTTCTATAAAATTCATTTAGATATCAAAAAAAGGAGGAGAAAATTGGGCAAACATAATAATTCTAATTTTACATCAAACATTTATTTATTAACTAAAAGGAATGAGAATTTAAATATTTACTATACAAATCAGCTTTAAATGAAAACTATAATTTCATTATTTCATTTCTGTTTACATTTCTTATATTTTCAATTTTGATTACATTTCATAATTTTTCTATATGTTTTGTTTTATGGGGTTTATGATCATAAAAAAGGGGGAGATTATTGGGCATGTATTGTCTCCATAATACTCCATAAATCTTATTGATTTTGATGCTAACAAATAACCTTGTTTGTTTTATTAATAAAATTAAATTATGTATTTTTTCAAGAATATATTTATTGATAAGTTTATCTTATTTATGGGTTAAAATATTTGATTTAGTATTTTGGGCATGGTTAAAAGTATTCTGGAAACACTATTCATACCCTATATTTGTAAGCATAACATATGGTTTGGAAACCCTACATTTTTAATAAAACATATGAATCATGAACCCCACATTGATGGAATAGTATGGATTATAAACCCTATATTTAAAAGAAACCCTAATTTTTAGGAATAAAAATTTGGATCATCAATGATAATTTTGTAATCAACCATATATTTTCAACCCTACTTTTGATGTTTGTTACTAAGTGAAGGAATCCTATGTTTGACTTGGTCAACAATAATTTATTAAATTAAATATATTTTATGCATTTTTTGGAATGGCCCCAATGAAATTAAATATCTCTTTAAAACTTTTTTTATGAACGATTAAAATTCATGTATTCAATGGATTATATCATCCCTATTTGTAAGGGAAGTTATGAATTTTTTTGAATGATTTTAAATTCAAATTTTTGTGATATATTATGAAGTATTTCTAGAATTGTTTGACCTAGATATAATTGACTTACAAAATAAATATTGAGATGTTCATATTTTGAATATAAAGATATGAAAAAGAAATAAAGAGATTTGCGATTGTAAATAATGGTGTTTTATATCTTTTTAAATACATGACTTATGAAAAAAAGACAAAAGATCAATTGTCTCTATTATTCTGAAGAAGATACACTTTATAGAGAGATATATTTCAATATTTCTATGTGTAAACTAATGATTAACTATTACTAATTATATTTATCTATTTCTATTTTTATTGAAGAATATTTGTAATCACGATCTCTAAAAAGTTGTTATTTCTTGAAGACATTTATCATTAAAAGAGAAGATACCTTTTCATATATTTTCTATTGTGACTAGGAAAAATAATTTTTTTTATTTATCAAAATAATATATATTGATTTATTAGAGTATCAGCTACTTAGACTCATTTTTTGTAGAATATCAGCTTCTTAAAGTTAGCTGCGTATTTTTTTGTCTCTGTAAATGAAATAGAATTAAATGTAAAATCCTTATTGTAAAAGTGTCAACTACCTGTACACATTTTTTGAGGTCTTTTGATAAGAGTATATATTTAGTAAAAATCATTAAGATCACTGAGAGAGTGTTGGAAGAGTGTACTAGGGGATCTTTTTTCCCCGAACCATTATAAACATTGCTGTTTTCTTCATCTAATTTTATCTACTACTCAAGTAACTTAAATAAGAGAACACAACGTATCCATATAAATCACAATGAAGGATAAATGTTAGAATCTATCCAGATTTTTGGAAAGTCACAATTCACCCCGTCTTGTGTATCTTTGAATTATTCCGACCTAACAGAGCTGTCAAAAGGTGGGGAGGTTACAGGATTCAATACTTTTGAATAGATATATATACATTTTTAAAATTTCTATTTTACTACCTTAAAATTGGTTAATGAAAAGCCTCTTTGGATTCAGTAAGGTCTTTAGAGTGTCCTAGTGGCTTGGGATATAAAAATGGGCGAATAGAGGCCTTGCGATCCATGGTGAATGGTTGGTAAATGGTTAGTACTAACCATGATTCATAGAGGGGGAATGATCATAGCTAAAACACTATAGATGGTGGTCTAAGAAACTGTGCGGCTCAAGCCCCTCTTGGATAGAGGCAACTGTACATCTACCGTACAATTTTTTGAAACCATGCGTGTGGTCCATAAAAACCATATGACAAAATTCAATCTTAGACAGAGGGAACCATACAGTTGGTAGAGAGTTTGTAAAACCATGGGTCCAAACCAGATACCTCTTTAAAATTGGGTATTGTACCACTTTTCCCTCTTAGTATTAAAGGGTTGTTACACCATTTTCTTCCCCATTCCTTTTCCAGTATCTAGGAGTGTCAACTAGGAGATCTATCCTTCCTAAATGATGTTTCTACTTCGATCTTGGGTCATTTGAAGTGACTTTTAGTCGGAATAGAATCCCTAGGCGATTTTACAACTTATCATTCTTATATTTTCTATAAAAACCATGATTAGTGGTTTTATCTTCTTCTGAAGCTCATAAACCCTAATTTTTAATCCAAATTCATAGCTTAGGAATTAACACTTGTTATAGTGAAAATCAAGGGCCAAGTTTGAGTGATAATTTTTCTATAATAATGATGCTGGCAGTTTAAAAGTTATTTCCCCTAGTCATGATGTTATTAATGGGTATTTGGTTTGTGAAGTTGAGATATTGTTTTACATAATTGATCCTTTATTATGGAATGATAAATTGTGTTTATAATTGACGTGTTGGACCTTTCACTGACCCTTTTGGATCCATTGATGATGATTATATGGCCCCAAAGTTCTCCCATGGGGTGTTCCACTCCATTGAACATGGTAATTGAGTTGTTGAATAAATAATTAAAGGATTTTATGATATTAAAATGGTTGTAATCATATTTAACATGTTTACATGGTATAAAGGGTTGTTCGGCTTAACATGGAAGGTTAAATGGATTTTAGATAATTAAGGTGAAAAGGGATAAATGGTGTAGGGGATTCTCGTGTTGTTAAATGGTATGAAAGTATGTTTAATGAATGGTGAAATGATATTTTTAGGGTTAAGATAAATGTATTTGAAGTATCAAATGATGGTTATTTTTTTAAATGAAAGGTCCACCATTATTTGTAGTGATTAATAAATGGTCATTGATAATGAGCCTTGGAAATCAAGATTGATGGCATTGTTGGGATGTTAGACTGAGGCTTATCATCTTTGGTTTGGGATAAACTGATGCTCTAGGAACCACCACTGTATTGCATGGTGTGGGTGTTGGATTGATGGTCCAAGATCCTTTGGGATGGACATGATGTGGATACCAGGATTGATTCTCTAAGGTAAAATGATTTGATTGATTTGATTGATGAATTGACATATGATGTAAAGTTTCAAACCCCTTATAATATATGGTTCATACTTCTGACATGGTATGAAGTATGTTTGCTTTGTTAGTACCTCAGTGGGAACCATGTGCCCATGGGAAAATCTGATAAAGGTTTAACTAAAAACATATATAGTTTCACTATATTTTTATCGATTATCTATTATTTTATATACACTATTATTAGACTAGATTTTTTTGACACCATTGGTGGTGGATTACTGATTTGTACTCACATCGTATTGGGTCTCCATTAGGTACCAGAGTAGACTTCATGTTTTTAGGATTTGATAAGGACAAGGCCCCTGCTTTTGATGGTTGAATTGGTGTAGACCATGAATGAGGGGACCATACATATTATTAGGTCCTATTTTTGGGGGTATCTTTGGAATATTTATTTATGTCTTTTCGGAACTTTATAATATCGTGACATAACATATTTATCATATTTCATTGTTATATTTACCAATTTTTGAGTGTTGGTTGTGTATTTTTATTTTAGATTATTATTACATGTTGATGTTTATTTTTATTTCCTCTATTGGATTACTCTAGTAAAGAGGGTATAGTCTCCCCATATGTTTCATTAAACCCTTAAAACTATTTGGTTACCTTGGTAATGTGGGGATGGACACTTGTGGCCATGTAAAAAACCGGATTGGGGAATTAGTTTAGTAGCACCGAGTCTAGGAAATTATAGTATACTTTAAGAATGTCATGAATATATAAGAATTCAAAATCAAAGAAAGAGTTGATGAAGGTTGTAGTTTTTTTTCACATGATCGATCAAAGTATTTATATATCAAGGGGTTGAATACAAAGGGATAAATTAATCTCAATTAAACCAAAATAAAGGAAGTTTATTTTATTTCATTTTTGTTATATGATAAGATAAGTTGTTTATTAAAAGGACTTATTTTGAAAAATATGAGTTGAAAATTAAATACACTTATTTTTTGATTTATCAGATTCCAAAATATGTTTTCATAGAAATATATTGATAAAAATGATTTATCCATGATAAAAGGGTTTATCTAGATGTTTATTAAAATATAGGGGAAATGTTCCTTCCTCTAATGAGTATCATATTTTAATGGATATATTATTCTTTTCATAATATTTCTCTAAAAACATATAATATCATATTTGATATGGTTATAATAGTTTTTTGTTAAATATTTCAACTAAGGGAAATAAGATTTATTTTATAATCAAAAATATTTTATTAATATTATCATGGTATTTTTAAAATAATATTATTTATGAGACTCTGGTGGATGTAAATTTTTATCATAGAGAATTTAGAAGGTTAAAAAATTAAATATTATTCTAGTAAAAATCAAAATTTAATTTCACAGAAAATATTAATAGAGATTATGGTACATTAATAAATATTAATGTACATAGTTATATTTAGTTACCATAATGAGGTTAATGTCACATTATATACTAAATGAGTTTTGGTATGAGTTGGTGCAGAAATAATTCAAAGAGTTACATAAGGTACCAATATGATATATGGGAAAAAATATATTGGTATGGTTATGATAATGAAGATGATGATGAATTTGGGAGGAGTTCTAATTACATAATAGAAGTTATTAACATCCTAAAATTGTATGTTTTTAGTAAATGTTTTTTAATACATTGTTTAAATATTTTAACATTAGGAATATAATTTATAATTATGACTATCATTCAAACAATATTTATTTATAGATGTTACCCATTAAAGAGTTAGTAGGAAATTTTTTCAGATGGTCACATAGAGATATGGAAAGAATTAAATAAAGATGTAATGTGTTTAAAAACAAAATGAATATGTAGCAAAAATATTATTGATTTGATAGTCTAGAATATTTTATAAGATTATATAAGCTCTTATGTGTGGTTTTTTAACATTATTAAAATAGTATAATAATATTAACTATACCATATTATACAATATAAGACTCCATATTATCATATTTTACATTGGATACATATATTCTATGAAGTGAAATGACAATTAACCACACAAATTATAACATTGAGTTAAAACTAATAAATATTCATCATGTATTATTATAAGATATGATTTAATGTTAGGGTTAACATTATTATTATTTCATAGAGAGATTCAAAAAATTCTCATATGGAATATTTAAATATTTGTACGCTCAATAACCTGTTAAGTATACCATGTGGAGTGTCATATTCCATGCCTTTGTTATACTAGGGGTGTATGTTTCATATTTATATTACCGCATACCTAATTTTGGTGATATACCTAGACTGAGACCTTCATTCATTGATAAATTTCTTATTAAAGACTTGAGTCTTAGCTAATTAATGGGTTGTTGGGTCAGTTTCTAATCATGTTCCTAGTTAAATATTAAACAATATGGGATTTATCCTCTCATATGATGAATATGAAATCTAAGACCTTGGATGAGATAAACCGAGGAAGTGTATGTACATACCTATATAGTATATATTATGTGCCTATATATTTGATACAAGCAATGAGATATGCTCATTTTCTAAGACAAATGGAATGTTAGTTTCCATATAACTAACCAGTTTATGCTCATAGATTCAAAAAGATATTAGTATATTTACTATATTTACATACTCCATTTCCCATGGTTTATCAGTGTCCTAGAGAAAGAGATCATATGATTATGCACACCTGTATATGATATAATTATTGGAAAAAAGTATGGAGATACAAGTGTTTGATGGATATGATGACATATCCCTTTATAGTATAAGTAACATTGATAATTTTCTAGATCCCTTTATTTTCATATATTTCTGGATTTGGGATTTCATATTTTTATTCAATACATAAAAGTCTCATGTGGTCACATTTAATGGTAATTCCAATGAGGATCAAGTCTATAAAACTTTGAGAGTTCCACCAAAAGTGTTTTAGAGGATACATAGAATATGTTCTAGATTAATATTTATAAGGTATTACATATGATGTGATACATTGATAATTGATTTTAACATTTACAAAAGGTAATTATGATATGTATTTCAAGAGTTATTTCATATTATGTGATATAAAGTGAATGTGTACTAAAGTTTAAGATGCATTTAGTTAATTTTCGAGATTAATATATATGTGGATGAAAAGGTTGACCATGATGTAGTGGTTTAGAAAACCCTATGGTCTAGCCTTACATGAACTATAAAATTGTGTGAGACACTATTCCATGGTGTTTATACAATGGGATTATTATATTGTGTTACAATAATTGATTCACCATCCATCATCTTCTTCCAGCAGTCATTCTCAATTGAACTATCATGTGATGATGATTGGAGGAGTTTGTAGATCCAATGTTAATTGTTTAAATGTTAAAAAATTATTAATTTCATTGAGGAGTATGTTTCGAATGAGTTAAAATGTTTCTGATTTTTATGAAATGTACCATGAATATTCTGAATGTTATGTTGTTATTAGAGGCCTGTATAAATCAGTTAAACCTTTATTCATAATGTTTCACTTATTAGATGTGATGGTGTGATCATTATAAATCCTAAAAAATTATTATCTCTAGCCCTCATTCTCCCCCAACTTTAAACAAGGTTCTAGTATACTATGATGTTGAGAAATGTCCTACCCGAGCGTTATAGTGATTCCCAAGAACAATGAATACCTATAGAGGAATTAGTCCTTTATCTATTGATTAGTGGTCTCAATAAAATTCTTGTGAAAAAAATCAACATACCATATTGAGTTGGTTAAGGTAAACTAATCTTATTATTGATTTTATTCATTCCAAATGTATAGTAAGATTATAGGTTGAATTGGGTTTTGGAGTGTTCTACTACTATGTTTTTGGTATTAGAAGTCCCCTAGAAACCCTTCAAAAATAAAAACGTTTTCTTTATTAGAAAAACATTATTTGATATATTATTAGGTTGATCATTGTATAAGCATCCTATGAGTTGAATTTATTTTTTTTGTATATAATTGTTTTTTCAAACATGTGTTTCATATAAATGTACTATTTATAATAGCTGTATTAATGTGATTTAATGTAATTCTACCAATACTTATATATAACAATGAAAATATATTTTTATAAAATGAAAAGATTGAAATTTTATGATATAAATATTTTAGTATTGTTTAACTTAAATAAATAAATATATATATATTTCAAAAAACTATAATAGCTGATAACAACCATAAACATAGATAGAATTTATTACTAAAAAGGATTTCCTATCTCGTTACTAACTATGTTCTTATAAAAAAATGAATTTATCAACCCTAACTTTCATTAATAATAAAGGATAAACTGTATAAAAACTTTATATATTTTATTAATACAATTGATCATTATTAGCATTGGAAATATTAATAATTTAAATATGATAATAAATGCCTTTTGTGTTATTTTAAAGGTCCAAACCATATTATTTAAAAACTAAAATTTTTGTTTTTTTGGAAGCCATAAACAACCCTTATTGTGATTGTGTGCCAAGGGTTTTATTCCATGGGAAGGGTTTTCCAGTTTTTTTGATTTGGTTAAATAGAGGGAATAATCTAAAAAAAGATAATCCCCTAAGAAGAAAATGGGACTTGAGCACCTTACCAACCCTGTCAGAAGAAAGGTAGTTAATCCCATAATAGATACAAGTGTTTTCATGAACTAGTATTGGTCATCCTTAAATAAGGCACTTGCATTGGCCCATGGTAGGGCCTGAAGGGTGTTACTGATCTCTATTAGCTAGAAACAAGTGCTTGGTCATAAAAAACATTATTTGGGAATGGTTTCACCCATGTGACATGAATACCCAAATGATGAAATATATAAAATAAAATTCAATATTCCAATAAAAATTCAAGAATAGAAAACAAAAAACAAAGGTAAATACAAGATCCAAAACCAAATTGATAAACTGAAACACCCAAGAAGGAAATAAAACTATCTCCATGTGATTCATGGGTCATTATCCCACCATGATACTATTCAACATTCCACAACTCACTAACACAGATACATACCACAAACATGCAGTGCATTTCCTTTTATTACATTAGATAAAACAATGTCTACACACACCCAAAGGTATATTAAAGGTGTGAGTAGGACAATCCTAGAAGGATCCCCCCAACTATTTCCTAAGAATTATATATAAAAAACAAACAATTATCATTTTAAGAATCACTAGGTCATGAAATATAGTTTTAACATTTCATGATAAAACATGGAAATTCACCCTTTTCAAAATAGTTTATAAATAATTTTTAAGCAAGCTAGTTTTGAAATCTATTTTAGAGATAAACATTTTCCCTTAAAATAATGTATCAAAGAGAACCATTTTATTTTAAATAAAACCAATTAAATATTTATCAATGAATAAAAAATAGAAACATATACATGGGTAGTTTATGTATAGGATAACTAGGATCCTCACATCTTGATGAGAAATCATGACTATTGGGCACATAAGTCCCTAGATAAATAGACATAGTGATATAAGAATACCCTGATAAGTGAAAAAATTGATAATGTCCTAAAATAAAAAGTTTTGTTAGAGATTTATCATAAGTCCATTCTATATTGTTATTCCAAATCTATCCTAATCATATGTACCCCATATTCCCATATACTTCGATTTTGAAAAATCTAGTTAATTCAAATAATTTGTATCCATTGAAAATACTTAGAGGCCATTTAATTTCACATACAATGGTTTGAAATCACTTTCCAACAAAATAAAGCATGCTTTGGAATAACTTTTCATCAAATTAAAACATTATTTAAAATGAATTTTTTTATCAAAATCCAACATTATATAAAATAAATTTTCATTAATAAAAAAAGGGAAATTATATTTCATACCAGTATAAAAAACATGAACATCTAAAGAAATCATAAATCAAGACTTTAAAAATTTTAAAACCATTTTAAAAGGAACGACCAGAAAGGTTCATAGATCAATAATTTTTGTGAAACCGCTTACCTCAAACAATTGATATTCTCTAATAATCAAGGTATTCAAAATACATATATATATATATCATGAGATTAGAAATATCCTTATACCAACAAAACCGACTCATGAATATCTAATTCAATGATATATTGATTCATAGAGAACAAAAATAACCATATACCTCTAGAGAGATCACACAAAAAGAACTCCAATAGAAGAAAATCAAGGAAGGATAAGATCCATTAAGTCAAAATCTTAATAAATAAGGGGTTGCCCAAAACATGCCCTATAATTCACCTAAATCAAAATATTTGACCAAGGAGTAATGGTGATGATTTATAGGATTAAATGTGTCAAATGTGCATTAAAACCCACCCCTTAAAGATCACACTCTCCCCTATAAATGGGTAAAAACTCCTGTAAAAACTATGTGGTCAATTAGGCTATTTAAAATTTTGAAAATGATAGAACCATGACATGGTGGGTGTCCCCCATGCTCATGGTGGTATTGATTATACCTTACCCAAGATCCTAGAAAACTGAATGACCATGACATGATGCAGAAGTGCTAGAAATTTTAGACTCATAATGCCCTGTACAGTAGTGTGATGGGAGAAAAACTAGCCATGGTGTATTGTTTGACTCCCTATACCCCATTACCAAGACTGTTCCTCACAATGGGAATGTTGTTCCTACCTATGGTTCACAATAAATTCCTAAACTCATCAAAACTTTGGACGTGGTGTGGTGTAGCCTGGGTTACACTAAGAAATTAGAAAAAATATTTTTAATCCATCATGAACCAACCAACAAATCTTGAATCCCAAAATAACCACCCCAAAGCTAACCATGGTGTGAAAATATCCCCATAATAACACTTTATATCCCTATAAAGTTAAGTTTAAGAAAGATACTCTATAGAGATATTAGGAAATTAGTCCTTGGATATCAATTCTTTTCCCACATCTCATGAGAATACATTCAGTGATGCCATTACACATAGACTAATAGAATAGACTTCACACATATGATCCTTTCTTGAAAATGAATAATATGAACTAGTTTTTCAAAAAATTACATATCCAATTTCAAAACAAGCTCTTACCAACTCAGAAAAATGGGAGGGTTTAGATGATACTTCTTAAACTGAGATACATCGAATATATCAAGGATTGAAGTCAATTGATATGGTAAATATTAATAGTAATACACCTTTCTAACTTTCTTGGTGATCTAAAAACGTCCAATGTATCTCATATCCAATTTCACATGACTCCCAATCAGATGGTGACCCAATAGAGGCGAAATAATTAAGAACATATGAATACCAAACAAAAATTACAAAGGATGACACTGATGATATTCATAATACTTGTATCATCTCTAAGTGGTCACCAGCTACTGATTAATAGTTTGGACATTCACCAACATATCCTGGAAAAGGTTTTTTCAAAAAACCGAATATTCACCCACATTTGACCAATAATGAGGTGATCTAAAAGGGTAACTATAGATATCATCAAAGTGTTCCATTCTAAGGGTTGATTGACAAATATATTTATAAGGAAAAAAGAGAAGTCCCAAATTATTATCCCAAGAAGCTTTAATTTCCAAAACACATTTACAAATATTATACTTTAGAATCTAAATAACTCACTCCATCTGGTCTTCTGTCTATGGATGGTAAGAATTGATCAACTTCACTTGAGTCTCTATTGCCTCCTGGAGATACTTTAAGAGTTGATAGGTATAATGAGAATCTCTATTTGAAATAATAATTGATGACACCCTAGTAAACTCATGATTTCCTAAACTTAAAACTTTCCAAAATCAATTAACTTGGTGGTGTCCCAAATAAAAATGAAATGAACCAAATTGGTTAATTGACCAATCATCACCCAATTGGGATTAATTCCTTGGTAGTTCCATATTATATCAAGGATAAAATCTATATACACCTTATCCCACTTAAATATAATAAGAGAGGTTAAAGAAAAATAAAAGGATTTTGGTTCTCAAACTTTATATGTTGATAGGTATTACAATGAGACAAAAAATAAACTATATCACTTTTTTATACCTGGTCCCTAAACCCAACAGTTCATGTCATGGTACATATTTGTAGCTCCTGGATGAATATTTCACTAAGAACAATGAAAATTATGCATCACAACCATCCTCATGACCAAGGGAACTGCACAACAACCTTTTAAAAAAAATTCCATCTAAGGAGAGTTCGATTGAAGATGTTCTCTCCACCACATAAATAATTCATGATACTCTAGAACTCATCATCTTACTACTACTACTAAAGAATAAAATCAATAAGAGATGATGAATCTGTTCACTTTACAAAATAATACCAAAACCCTCATCGTATCTAGGTAAATATGATATAAGAGTCCCATGAGATTAACTTCATCTTTCAATTTTCAGACTACATGATAAGGAAAATTCAAACTGGGAGAATCAACAACATAATTTACTTATATTGGGGTATAAAAAATTTCAAAATAAAATGATTTAAGATACTCCACCCATCATATCTTCCTAAGGTTTAGGTCCTTCTAAGAAATTATGTAACTTAAACTCTTATAGTCCGAATAAATATTTAAAATTTCCCTAAATAAGTAATTTATTCAAATATAATAAAAAATAAATTATCCAAAATCTCTAAATAATGTGTGGTAGTAATTCTTATCATGTGGCTAAATATTAAGAGATCTATACACCACTATATGATCATCTTGTATAACAACACAACCCAAACCAGAACCTGAAGCATAAAAAAACACAACATACCCTTTTCCTAATTTTGGTAAAATTAGAATTGGTTCTGAAGCTATACATCAATTCAATTAATCATATTATCTTTGAAAGTTAGAATACCATAAAAATTTATCCCTTTACTTATAAGAGAAGTCAATGGAGATGAACTTTTTGAGAATTCGGTCACACACCATCGATAATATCCTACTAAACCCAAGATGATTGAAATTCCAAAGTCATTATGTGGTTCCTCCCATGAAAAGACCACCTTTACCTTCTCAATATCAACTGAGATCCCATGTTATGAAATCAAATGTAATAAGAACTTAACTAATCAAATACAGAAGTGAAATTTCAATAACTTACCATAAAGATGGTGATCCATTGAGATCCCAAAAAGTGATCTCAGGTGAAGCCCATATTCTTTTTCATATGCTGAATAGACTAGAGTTCCATCTACCAAAACTATGATTGGAAAATATAATTCATCAATGAAATGGAAACTATAATAGTGTTTTATAGACTAAATGTCATCATGAGTTATTCAAATTGTCTATACATACTCCTAAAAGTAGTATTCAGAGTATGCGACTTCTTAACTATGAGATGATAATATCTAGACTAAAGGTTGATTATTAAGAACTTATTTTCTCCATTTGATTGATCAAATAAGGTAATTATGTAAGTTAAATGGTACTTATTCTTGACCTCCATTACACATAGACTAATGGTATAGACTTACCACATATGATCCTTTCTTGAAAATGAATAATCTAAACTAGTTTAAAAAAAAATTACATATCCAATTACAAAACAAGCTCTTACCAACTCAAAAAAAAATGGGAGGGTTTAGATGATAATTCTTAAACTGAGATACATCGAATATATCAAGGATTTAAGTCAATTGATATGGTAAATATTAATAGAAATACACCTTTCTAACTTTCTTGGTGATCTAAAAACGTCCAATGTATCTCATATCCAATTTCACATGACTCCTAATCAGATGGTGACCCAATTAAGGTGAAATGATTAAGAACATATGGATACCAAACAAAAATTACAAAGGATGACACTGATGATCTTCATAATACTTGTATCATCTCTAAGCGGTCACCAGCTACTGATGAATAGTTTGGACATTCACCCTCATATCTTGGAAAAGGTTTTTTCAAAAAACCGAATATTCACCCAAATTTGACCAATAATGAGGTGATATACAAGGGTAACTATAGAGATCATCAAAGTGTTACATTATAAGGGTTGATTGACAAATATTTTTATAAGGAAAATATAGAAGTCCCAAATTATTATCCCAAGAGGCTTCAATTTCCAAAACACATTTACAAATATTATCCTTTAGAATCTAAATAACTCACTCCATCTGGTCTTCTGTCTATGGATGGTATGAATTGATCAACTTCACTTGAGTCTCCATTGCCTCCTGGAGATACTTTCAGAGTTTATAGGTAGAATGATAATCCCTATTTGAAATAATAATTGATGACACCCTATGTAAACTCATGATTTCCTAAACTTAAATTTTTCTAAAATCAATAACCTTGGTGGTGTCCCAAATAAAAATGAAATGAACCAAATTGGTTAATAGACCAATCATCACCCAATTGGGATTCATTCCTTAGTAGTTCCATATTATATCAAGGATAAAATCTATATACACCTCATCCCACTTAAATATAATAAGATAGGTTAAAGAAAAATAAAAGGATTTTGGTTCTCAACATTTATATATTGAGAGGTATAAAAATGAGACAAAATATAAACTATATCACTTTTTATACCTGGTCCCTAAACCCAAAACTTCATTTCATGGTACATATTCATAGCTACTGTATGAATATTTCACTAAGAACAATGAAAATTCTGCATCACAACCTTCCTCATGACCAAGGGAACTGCAGAACAGCCTTTAAAAAAATAATTCCACGTAAGGAGAGTTCAATTGAATATGGTATCTCCACCACATAAATAATTCATGATACTCTAGAAATCATCATCTTACTACTGCTCCTAAAGAATCAAATCAATAAGAGTTGATGAGATCTGTTCACTTTCCAAAATAATACCAAACCCTCATCGTATCCAGGTAAATATCATATAAGAGTCCCATGAGATTAACTTCATCTTTCAATTTTCAGACTACATGATAAGGAAAATTCCAACTCGGGGAAACAAAAACATAATTTACTTATATTGGGTTTTAAAAAATATCAAAATAAAATGATTTAAGTTACTCCACACATCATATATGCCTAATGTTTAGGTCCTTCTCTGAAAATATGTAACTTAAACTCTTATAGTACGAATAAATAATGAAACTTTCCCTAAATAATTAATTTCTTCAAATATAATAAAAAATAAATTATCCAAAAATTCTAAATAATGTGTGGTAGTAATTCTTATCATGTGGATAAATATGAAGAGATCTATACACCACTATATGATCTTCTTGTATAACAACAAAACCCAAACCAGAACCTGAAGCATTAAAAAACACAACATACCCTTTTCCTAATTTTGGTAAAATTAGAATGGGTTCTGAAGCCATACATCACTTCAATTAATCATATTATCTTTGAAAGTTATAATACCACAAAATTTTTATCCTTTTACCTATAAGAGAAGTCAATGGAGATGCAATTTTTGAGAATTCCGTCACACACTATCGATAATATCCTACCAAACCCAAGATGATTGAAATTCAAATGTCATTATGTGGTTCCTCCCATGAAAAGACCACCTTCACCTTCTCAAGATCAACTAAGATCCCATGTTATGAAATCACATGTAATAAGAACTTAACTTATCAAATACAGAAGTGAAATTTCAATAACTTACCATAAAGATGGCGATCCATTGAGATCCCAAAAAGTGATCTCAGGTGAATCCCATATTATTTGTCATATGCTGAATAGACTAGAGTTCCATCTACCAAAACTATGATTGGAAAATATCATTCATCAATGATATGGAAACTATAATAGTGTTTAATAGACCAAATGTCATCATGAGTTATTCAAAGTGGCCATACATACTCCTAAAAGTTGTATTCAGAGTATGCGACTTCTTAACTATGAGATGACAATATCCAGACTAAAGGTTGATTATTAAGAACTTCTTTTCTCCATTTAATTTATCAATTAAGTCAATTATGTAGGTTAAATGATACTTATTCTTGATCACCACTCTATTGAGCTTTTGATCATTAAATATGAGATGACAATATCTAGACTAAAGGTATTTCTTGACTAGACATTGGAACCCATTCTCTCTAACACATCTAAGAATGCCCATACAGGATAGTAAACAATACCCACTAAGGATAAAAACTAAATCTAAGATTTAGGAGAAACCAACAAATAAACCTTGATAATAACATAAAAAATCCATTTCAAGGACCAAAACATCCCAAAAAAACTCAACTTTATATATAGATAATGTACACAAAGGGAATAAAAAATTGATATCCTTCATATTTCCAAGAGGTATCACCAACTAAATAACAATGGGAATGAGTTTTTAGGATGTTTTATGATATTCAAAAAGTGGGATGATATAAAATAATTAGAGGCATACATATCAAATAATAAAATCGCTAACATCAAATAAATAAAGAAAGTACCCCTCATAGTCACAGTACCCACATAAATTTCCACGAAAGACTCTTCTGTTGTGTCACAACCCATCTCGGTGGGGCCTGCGCCGTGACTCCCCAAGCCCACCTCCAATAGGCCAGGGGATGGTGACTAGCACCGAGTAGGCATGTCACTAACATGGGAGGCATTTCCTAAGTACCTGTACACACACACACACACACATCTCCAAGCCCACAAATGCTGACATGTAAAACACTAAGGAACAAAAATTTATGCATACAACTAAACCCAACCAACAGATCACGACGAAAGGTAGAGTACTGTAAAAGTAAACTGGGCCAGAATACAAGCCCACCAAAAACAAGAGTCTGAAAAACCGCAAAGTCCAACCTGTAAGCACAAAGGTACTGGGACTGCTGCTCGTAGATGTAGGAATGCCTCGACCTGTAGGAAACTCCGAAAACTCAGTCCTGTCCTGGTCTGCCTTGGACTCTGTTGAAAGGATGCTCGTCTGCACAAGACACCAGACATGCGGGCAAAGCCTGTGCAGGGGTGAGTAAAACAATACTCAGTAGAGGACCCCGAAAACTACAAAGTAGTACACAAAGTAAAGTTACAGTCATCTATGCATAATATATGTTTACAGAACATATAAAACAAACCAGATACACTCAAAACCCAGACCTGTTGTCTAGAGACAAGTCACGCAACCGCATACCCCTACAAGGGATTCCGTTTGAAGATTCCGTGATGCGCTCGTTTCAGGAGAACACACTCCATGAGTCTTATAGTTTTGATGAAGTCCGTCCGAGGAGTGATGTTCTTCGGGAACCGTAACGAGATATAGATACACTCATTACATGAGACACACACCTGAGTGGAAGGGTTACGATAGATAGAAGCACTCATTATGAGAGACACACTCCTGAGTGGGAATGATCTCGATAAACAGATGAGTATCACTGCTAGGGCCATGGAGGATACCATGAATCATCCAGAATTCACCTGCTAGGTAGAGGATCAACGCCTAGTAAAGTTGGTCACATCGATGACTGACTCTGCCTAGGGTCTGGAATGGATAGAGGATCTCGATCTAGGCCTCTCGGATGGATGCCTGACTCTATCACAGAAATGTCCTGCTGAAGGGATCATAATTCGGTGTGAGGGAATGATTCCTAACCTTCAGGGGAAAAGAAAAAGGGGCACTAACCCAAATGAAAGATGTTCAAGGCACGGTGAACAAAAGGACCAAGACGTTCTCCAAAAAGTACACGGCGTGTAGAAATGATACATGCCGTGTTGTCTGACCCCGGGTACTGCCCGTGTACAATGGCCCGTGTCAGAGGCCGGTCATATAGAAAACTTTATACATGGCGTGTAGTACGGAGTACACGCCGTGTCTGGGTCACTGGGGTTGGCTCTGTGTACTCTGGCCATGTGCCCGTACACGGTCACCAACCCGTGTACTCCAACCCATGCAATCTGCACATGGGGTGAACTGTGCTGGTGACCTCACCTGGCCGGGTGAGGGAGTACACGGTCGTGTACTCCATCCCGTGTCCGTATATCCCCAGGATAAATGCAGAACTCCGCATATCCACCTCTTCCGAGCTGTACACGCCGTGCCGCCTGAAGCCGTGTAGAGCATCCCGTGTCCGTGTACCACCCGAAGTACACGCCGAGCTTTGGGGAAGGTCCAACAAGCCGTGTTACTGGGGTCACATGCCATGTGATCCTTCTCTGACCCTGAAACCCTAGCCTCCACCATCAGAACTACACGACGTGTCCTTCGGAAGTATACGCCGTGTATTCTGGAAATTTCTAGAAACACAGACATCCACCATCACGCCTCCCATGGTGCTCCAATCATTGATCCGGCCGTTCGATCGCCACGAAACCTTCAGGTTTTGGTCGCCTCGACACCAAGAATCTATTTCCATCATTTTCGGGCCTCTGATCAGATCCGAAAACATATTTGATCTCCCCGCGTGAAGAACGCTCGAAGAACGCCCTCTCTGATCTGGTCCGATTTTCCATCCTCCATTGTTGTCGCACCTCCACAAGAACGTTGCGATGTCGAACCTTTGGTTTGGGATCGTTACGTCGTAGAACAGATGTGCAACGATCCGTTGTTCGTCGCCCCGCGAGGAACGCGAAGAATGCGCGGGGAAAAAGGAGGAAGAGATCCAAATAAACAAATTTAGGAGTGAACCTCCGCCGTCGTTCGTCATGGCATTGATCCTCTCCCGTTAATAGGTTTAAATGGAGCAGAGATAAAAATGAATAAAAAGCATGGATTAATTCCCCAAAATCATCCCAAAGAAAACCCTCCCGCAAGAACATAGCGATCCGTGGATCAACATGTTCGTGGTTGATCCGCGTTCGTCGTTTAAATTCAAATATGGGGAAAAGAAAATCAAAACAACAACCCCTACCTTTCGAAAGGATCGATCATTGACGAAGGCGCCGCGCTGCCGTTGTCATCGAAATCCTTCAACATTGTTGGCGTAGCGATTCTCGACTTCGATCTGTTGTCGTTCGCCAATGCGTCCTCCTCCGCCCAAGCTCCAAGAGAAATCTCTCTCTTTTTCTCAACTCGCAGGGTTATGAGGATAACCCTGCGAATTTTCCATAAGGATGCATTTATAGGGGAGGATAAGGTCATTCAAAAAAAGGAAACGTTTTAAAATAATAAAATAAATTATTAATTTATTTTATTCCCTCCAAAGAGCTTTCCTTTTTAAAATGTCCCAAATTAAATTTTGCAGACGACCTGCACCGGTTGAGGTTAGAGTCGTTCTTAGGAAAAGTCGTCATCCCGGACGCAACGATGCACTCATATTTTTAATCTGGGCATCCTTTTGGAAACTTCCACAACCGCGCAGAAGCGCCGACTCACTTGACTTAAAAAAAGTTTAAACCACCATTCCGGGCTCACTGGACCTCGGAATGATGTGCCGTCTTCGCGCCCAGTCTTGAAATAATTCCATATAATATTTCAAAATAATAAACGGAAAATACGAGACATTATATTCTCCACACATTGGGGATTTATGTCCTCGAAAATCCAAAACAAAGGATACTAAAAAAGATGAGGGTACTGGGCACAGATCTGGGCCTCCCGCTCCCACATGCTCTCCTGAAGATTCCCGTGTTTCCACCAGACGCGCACTAAGGGAACCAATTGCCCATGAAGGATCCTCTCCTGCCGATCCTCAATCTCCACCGGGTACTCAGCAAAGGTCACTCCATCCTCAATGTCCAGATCGCCCCAGTCGATGACATGCGATGGGTCATGCACGTACCTCCTCAGCTGCGACACGTGGAAGACGTCATGTACCCGATGCAACTGTGGAGGTAGATCCAGGCGGTACACCACCTCGCCAACTCTGCCCAGTATCTAGAAAGGTATGATGAACCTCAGAGATAGCTTGCTTCCTCGGCCAAATCTCCACAACCCACGTCGAGGTGAGACCCGAAGAAAAACGTGGTCTCCCTCCTCGTACTCCAGAGGCCTCATTCGTTCGTCAGCAGAAGACTTCTGCCGGCTCTGTGCAGTCTTCATCCGCTCCCGGATGATCTGCACCTTCTCTATGGTAGCTCGCACTAACTCTGGACCCATGAGTGCTGACTCGCCAGGGTCGGTCCAGCAAAGCGGTGACCGGCAGGGTCTCCCATACAAGGCCTCAAACGGTGCCATGTTAATGGTGGAGTGGTAGCAGTTGTTGTACACAAACTCCACCAGTGGTAGGTGGTCCTCCCAGATGCGAAGAAAGTCCAGGATACAGGCCCGCAACATATCCTACAGAACCTGAATGGTCCTTTCTGTCTGAACATCTGTCTGGGGATGAAACGGTGTGCTTAAGCGTAGCTGAGTCCCAAAAGCCTCCTGAAATCCCTTCCACAACCGGGATGTGAAGCAGGCGTATCGTTCTGAGACTATAGTCGAGGGGACGCCATGAAGACAAACTATATCCTGTATGTAGAGGCATCCCAAGATCTCTACGGAACTCTAATCCCTGATACCTAGGAAGTGGGCTGACTTGGTGAGTCAGTCAACGATCGCCCAGATGGAATCGTGCCCCTTGTAAGTCCGTGGTAAGCCTGTCACAAAGTCCATTGATATTCCATCCCTCTTCCACTCTAGAAATTCCATGGGGTTAGCTAACCCTGCTGGAACCTGGTGCTCAGCCTTCACATGTTGGCATGTGAGGCATCGAGAAACGAACTGTGCCACTACCTTCTTCATGCCTGACCACCGGAACTATCATCGGAGATCCTGGTACATCTTTGCCACTCCAGGATGTACCGCCAAAGGGGATGTATGAAACTCTCTCAGGACATCCTCCTGGAACTCCACTGGTACAACAGTGCGTCCTCTAAAAAGAAGTACGTGCTCCCCACCTTGGGAAAATTCATCAGGAGCATGTCCTGTGGTTAACTGAGCATGTAAACCCACACAGTCGACATCCCCAAGCTGTGCCTCCCTAACTCGCTATAATAGTGGAGGGGTGACAACCATCTACTGTAGGTAAGCTGTGCCCTCACCATCTATGAAGGATAACTGCAATGTGGCTAATTGTTGTGTCTCCCCACTCAACAGCTGTGAGCTTGACCTTCTGCTAAGAGCGTCCGCCACCTTGTTCCCCTTCCCAGAAGTATAGATGATCTCGAAATCATAGTCTCGGAGGAACTCTAGCCAACGCCTCTACCTCATATTCCGATCCTTCTATGAGAAGATGTACATGAGGCTCTTGTGGTCAGAGTAGACAATGAACCGCTCACCCATAAGGTAGTGTCACCACATATTCAGTGCGAAGACTACTGCTGATAACTCGAGATCATGGGTCAAATAGTTCTTCTCATGCGGCCTAAGCTGGTGCGAACCATAAGAAATCACCACGTGCCACTACATCAGGACACAGCCAAGCCCGGTCCGTAATGCGTCGCAGAAAACTATGTACTCGACACCCTCCTCCGGCAATCTCAAGACTGGGGCGCTCGTCAAACTCTGTCTTAGATGCTCAAAAGCCTGCTGGCACTTTTCTGTCCACACGAAGGGTTTCCCCTTCCTGGTCAAGGCCGTCATCGGTACTGATATCCGGGAGAAGTCAGGGATGAATCTATGGTAATATCCTGCCAACCCAAGGAAGCTTCGCACCTCTGTCACGCTCTGAGGTGGATCCCATGCTAACACAGCCTCCACCTTGGCTGGGTGCACAGCTACTCCATCTGCTGAGATGACATGTCCCAGAAAGTGGACCTCCTGAATCCATAACTGAAACTTTGAGAGATTTCCATAAATCTGGTGCTCTTGGAGTACGTCCAGAACCATATGCAAGTGTCTCGCGTGCTCCTCCTCTGACGCCGATTACTCAAGGATGTCATCAATGAAGACCACTACGAACCGGTCCAAGTACGGCTGGAAGATCCAGTTCATCAACCCCATGAACACTGCGAGGGTGTTTTTCATGCCAAAGGAAATCACCAAGTACTCATAGTGACCGTAGAGACATCTGAAAGCCGTCTTCGGTATATCCTCATCCCGCACTCGTAGCTGGTGATAGCCTGATCGAAGATCAACCTTCGAGAACCACTGAGCCCCTCTTACCTGATCGAAGAGGCCATCAATTCTTGGCAGTGGATACTTGTTCTTCATCGTCACCTGGTTCAGGCACCAGTAATCCACACACAACTTCAGACCCCCGTCTGCCTTCTTGGAAAACAAGACCGGGGCCGCCCAAGGTGAAACACTGGGTCTCACGAAACCCTTTCTCTGCAAATCCTCCAACTGCACCCTCATATCACAAAGCTCCGCGGGAGCCATCCGATAATCCGATGAGGAAATCGGTGTCGTCTCGGGGTGTAAGTCAATGCAGATGTTAATTTACCAGCGGGGAGGTAACCCTGGGACATCTTCTGGAAAGAAATCCTCATACTCTGCCACCACTGCTGGGAACTGAGAGCTCACATCATCTACTGCTCTGAGGGTAAGGCTAGGCAACTCATGAGTGATCGGCTGCCCCCTCCTTTGCATGAGCCCACTTTGTGCTGCCTGGGTTTCCTTTTCTCCGACAAAGGAAAACCTTGTTCCATCACGGCGGGCACACTGCACTCTTCACCTAAAACAGTCAATTTGGGCATGGACCGAAGATAACCAATCCATACCGAGAATGACGTCGTAAGGCCTCGATGCTACCACCAAGAGGTTCCAATCGAAAATATCACCTCCAAGGGTAAGATCACACTGTCTGCAAAGGTGCGTGATCGTCGAGTCTCCTCCCGTAGGTGTCTCCAAGTGTAAGGATCGAGTCAACAGTTCTACCGGAATCTCAAGGTTTTTTACAAGACATGTGGCTATAAGGGAATGACTGGCACCTGTGTCTATGAGTACGACATATAAGGTAGAAAAGACACAGATTGTACCTCGAATCATCCCTGGAGCCCCTGGGTCGTATGCCTCGACCGCATGCAGCTGTCCCCGTCCCTGTCCCCCAGCTCCCTAAGCCTGGTGCGGACCTCCTGGGGGTGGTGGTGGAAGTAAGTCAAAGTGTCTACCACCACCTGCAGCTCTCCCTGCTCCTCTGCCACATCCGCCGCCTGAAGGATCTACCTGCTCCATTCTCTGCCTCTACGTCGGTGGTCCATCCACCACTTCCCTGTCAGCAGCCCAACGTGTCAGGCAATCTCTAGTAAGATGTCCCCTACCGTCGCATGCATAGCATCGCTTCTCCCTAGGCTGACTGGATCCAGCCTGAGAGCCCTGGACTGTCGATCCCCTATCCTGGGTCCTCTTATGACGTCTCCCACGTCCAGATACCGGCGTCTAACGTCGGCTCCCTGCTGCTGGTGTCTCCGAACCTGTCTGCATGCTGCTGACTGCCAACGGTTGTCTCTGCTCCGCCAAGAAGCTTTCAATCACCAAGGCCCGCTCGAGCACTCCAGCATAGGTCGATATGCATAGAGTCATGACACTAGCTCGGATGTCTCGCCGTAGACCTCGCTCAAAGGTCTGAGCCCTAAAGAAGGCTCGCTCCTAGGATCACCATCTAGTCTGCTGGTGTCCTCACTAGACGGAAAACTCTGGTCACCGCCTCAAGCCAGTCCTCAGCCGCCTGGGGGTCGGGCTCGCCTCGAAACCTGAGGGGCCTCTTTCTCTGAAACTCATGGAGCGCGCTAAGACTGCGCTCCTCGCCAGTCGGTACTGTAGGTACCACTGGCTGCTACACGAGTGGTGGTATAGTAGGTGCACCACCTGGTGGCAATGCCTAGGGAAATGGTCCTTGTATCGATGCCTCATCACTGAGGGGGTCATCCTCGTGGTCGTGCTGCTGAATCCTAGCGGGTACGCATCGCAGAGCCATCCTGTAAAGAAACAAGATGTGTCACGGTCAATGAGTATATCTGGATAGCTGACACCAAGGATATGGAAGACACAACCCATTCCTATACGATGCATGTACCTTTTATTTCCCCGCAACTAGTGTTTTCGTGAACAGGGTCGAAAAGCAAGTTATTAGAGTCCTGGTGTATGGATACGTCGGCTGTCGCACCAACACTGGAGTCTCTGGCCTGAAAGTCGAACCCGAAACACTCAACACTGTTTCTCCAACCAAACTCACAGACTCTTGGTCCTAAGTTAGAACCGACCACCTCTGATACCACTCTATCACGACCCGTCCCGATGGGGCCCGCACCATGACTCCCCAAGCCCTCTTCCAATAGGCCAGGGGCTGGTGATTAGCACCGAGTAGGCATGTCACTAACATGGGAGGTATTGCCTAAGTACCTGTACACACAGACACATCTCCAAGCCCACAAATGCTGAAATGTAAAACACTAAGGAACAAAAATGCATGCATACAAATAAACCCAACCAACAGAGCCTGACGAAAGGTAGAGTACTGTAAAAGTAAACTGGGCCAGAATACAAGCCCACCAAAAACAAGAGTCTGAAAAACTACAAAGTCCAACCTGTAAGAACAAAGGTACTGGGAGTGCTGCTCGTAGCCGTAGGAACGCCTCGGCCTGTAGGAAACTCAGAAAACTCGGTCTTGTCCTGGTCTGCCCTGGACTCTGTCAAAAGGCTGCTCGTCTGCACAAGACACCAGACGTGAGAGCAATGCCCGTTCAGGGGTGAGTATAACAATACTCAAAAGAGGACCCCAAAAACCACAAAGCAGTACACAAAGTAAAGGTACAGTCAGCTATGCATAATATATGTTTATAGAACATATAAAACAAACCAGATATACTCAAAACCTAGGCCCGTGGTCTAGAGACAAGTCACACAACCACATACCCCCACAAGGGATTCCGTTTTAAGATTCTGTGATGCGCTCGTTTCGGGAGAACACACTCCACGAGTCTTATAGTTCTGATGACGTCCGTATGAGGAGTGATGTTTGTCGGGATCCGTAATGAGATATAGCTACACAAATTACAGGAGACACACACCTGAGTGGAAGGGTTACGATAGATAGAAGCACTCATTACAGGAGACACACTTCTGAGTGGGAAAGATCTCGATACACAGATGAGGATCACTGCCAGGGCCATGGAGGATACTACGACTCAACCAGAATTCACCTGCTAGGTAGAGGATCAACGCCCGGTAAAGTTAGTCACGCCGATTCCTTTCTCTACCTAGGGTCTGGAATGGATAGAGGATCTTGACCCGGGCCTCTTGGATGGATGCCTGACTCTATCACAGAAAAGTCCTGCTGAAGGGATCATAATCCGGCGTGAGGGAATGATGCCTGACCTTCAGGGGAAAAGAAAACGGGGCACTAACCCAAACGAAAGATGTTCAAGTCACGGTGAACAAAAGGACCAAGCCGTTCTCCAAAAAGTACATGGTGTGTAGAAATGATACACGCCGTGTTGTCTGACCCCGGGTACTGCCCGTGTACAACGACCCGTGTCAGAGGCTGGTCATGTAGAAAACTTTATACACGGTGTGTAGTATGGAGTACATGCTGTGTCTGGGTCTCTAGGGCTGGCTCCGTGTACTCTGGCCATGTGCCCGTACACGGTCACCAACCCGTGTACTCCAACCCGTGAAATCTGCACATGGGGTGACCTGCACGGGTGACCTCGCCTGTCTGGGTGAGGGATTACATAGTCGTGTACTCCATCCCGTGTCCGTGTATCCCCGGGATACACACCGAGCTCCACGTAGTCGCCTCTGACGAGCTGTACACGCCGTGCCGCCTGAAGCCGTGTAGAGAATCCCGTGTCCGTGTACCACCCGAAGTATTTTACGAGCTTCAGGGAAGGTCCAACACGCCGTGTGACCGGGTTCACACACCATGTGATCCTTATCTAACCCCGAAACCCTGGTCTCCACCATCAGAACTACACGGCGTGTCCTTCGGTAGTACACGCCGTGTTTTCTGGAAATTTCCAGAAATGCAGACATCCGCCGTCGCGCCTCCCGTGGTGCTCCAATCATTGATCCGGCCGTTCGATCACCACGAAAACTTCAGGTTTTAGTCTCCTCGACACCACGAAGCTGTTTCCATCGTTTTCAGGCCTCCGATCGGCTCCGAAAACATGATTGATCTTCCCGTGCGAAGAACGCTCGAAGAACGCCCTTTTCGATCTGGTCCGATTTTCCGCCCGCCATCGTTGTTGAACCTCCACAAGAATGTTGTGATGTCGAACCTTTGGTTTGGGATCGTTGTGTCGCAAAACGGATGCGCAACGATCCGTTGTTCGTCGCCCCGCGAGGAACGCGAAGAACGCGCGGGGAAAAAGGAGGAAGAGATCCAAATAAACAAATTTAGGAGGGAACCTCCGCCGTCGTTCATCACGGCGTTGATCCGCTCCCGTTAATAGGTTTAAATGGAGTAGAGATCAACATGAATAAAAAGCATGGATTAATTCCCCAAAATCATCCCAAAGAAAACCCTCCCGCAAGAACATACGGATCTGCGGATCAACTTGTTCATGGTTGATCCGCGTTTATCATTTAAATTCAAATACGGGGAAAAGAAAATCAAAACAACAACCCCTACCTTTCGAAAGGATCGATCGTTGATGAAGGCGCCGCGCTGCCGTTGTTGTCGAGATCCTTCAACGTTGTTGGCGTAGCGATTCTCGACTTCGATCCGTCATCATTCGCCAACATGTCCTCCTCCGCCCAAGCTCCAAGAGAAATCTATCTCTTTTTCTCAAATCGCAGGGTTATGAGGCTAACCATGCGAATTTTCCATTAGGATGCATTTATAGGGGAGGATTAGGTCGTGCTAAAAAAAGGAAACGTTTTAAAATAATAAAATAAATTATTAATTTATTTTATTCCCTCCAAAGAGCTTTCCATTTTAAAACGTCCCAAATTAAATTTTGCAGCCGACCTGCGCCGGTTGAGGTTAGAGTCATTCTTAGGCAAAGTCGTCATCCCGGACGCAACGGTGTGCTCAGATTTTTAATCTGGGCATCCATTTGGAAACTACCACAACCGCGCATAAGCGCTGACTCACTTGACTTAAAAAAGTTCAAACCACCATTCCGGGCTCACTAGACCTCAGAATGATGTTCCGTCTTCATGCCCAGTCTCGAAATAATTCTATATAATATTTAAAAATAATAAATAGAAATTATGAGACATTACATGTTGCATATAACTAATTCATTACAGAGGATTATGGCTAGAACCCTGCAGTCCTTGAAGAATTTAACTACACTAAAGACCCTTTTTGGTATATCAATCCTTTACCATATTGTGGAGTAGATATATCCTGAGAAAAATTCTGAAAATAGCCTTGTTGTGCACATGTATTACAAATTTTTGGAGGTAAAATGAACAAAAATCTCATGTATCTTGTCTTTCTATATAATTAGCAATTTAGAGGATAACCAAAAGCTAATGGAAGTGGTGAGGTGTAAGCAGAATGCTGGGATCCACTCCCACCGCCTTTATAAGTCTTGTTCCTCTTGCTCTCATTACTTTGTGAGAAACTGAAACTAACACTAGGTGGAAGTGGAATTCTGAAAATCCTATCCTACCTTCCAAGTCAGTTTTACCATAAATTATATATCTAAAACCACAACATATGTGTTCAGATTCAATATAAAAGCTTGATAATAGATATCAGGTCTTAAGACCATATAGAATCTCCGAGCCTTCAACTTATCATTCTACACCACATATAGAGAGAAACAAACAAATTCATCAGAGAGGTTGGCATACTCTGTCACCATATAATCACATTTCTAAAAGGTGAGAAACTACATAAAATTTTTCATTATCAATGATTCTGGAAACAATTGTTTGGAAGATGATGTGATTGAATTATTTATAATCCAATACTTCATGTCTTTTTTCCTTAACCACCGTGTCCCACCATATTCTATTGGGACCTTCAATATTATAGGTGGAACACTTTATGTTGATGGATTCTAGAGATTAAAAGCAGTAAAAAATTAGTTCAGTCTTTACTAACTAATGATACACTTCTTGAAAATATTATGTTCCCTGAAAGGATGATTTTTTAGTAGAGAAACTATTGGAATAAATCTTTATCTCTTCCATCCCCAATCCTCACTTCATTATCTTGAATTGATGTGGAAAAAACACCCTGGTCCATGGAATAAACCACATGCACTAACACTTCCCAAAGATTTTGTTAAACTAGGGTATTTTCCTTTAAATGATTACCCATAGTACCCTCTAGAGAATTCACATGATCTCTTATGGGAGGCATGATACTATACCACATCCTAAGGTAAGGCTATTATACAAGTGAAAAATCTCATCTTAGATAAAAAGTTAAATAAGGGAAGAACTAAAATTAAAACATAGCTCGATAGAATCTATCCTTGACAACCAATGGTAACTAAAGGCTTGTTATGATGAGATCTTGCTAGAAAATCACTAACAACCTACCCCTTAGTCCTGAAAATCTTACCTTATGTTTACCAAGATATTCCAAAACACTTATACCAAGGAAAAATTGGACAAAAAAACCCAACCTCCTATAATAAAAATATTTCACAAACCAATCTTGGTGATCACTAAATATGATAGCTAAGAAGGCCCATGGGAAGTCCTGCAAGGAATTCCTGATCCCCGTAGGTTGGAGATAAACACTTGGACATCGATGAAATTTCATTGGGAATAAAATTTCCCATGTGAAATCAAAACTAAAATAATGAAATATATAAAAGAAAAGTCAATATACTGATACAAGGTCTAAAATTGGAAAAAAATCCTATGGTAAATACACGAGATACACCCAAATTGATAAAACAAAACACCCAATAAGGATAAAAAACCATTTCCATGTGATGTATGGGTCATAATCTTATAATGTCACCATACAAACTCTAAGACCCCACAAACATGAATACCCACTACCACTATAAAGAGCCTTTCATTTTCCTACATTAGAAAAAACATGGTAGACACACACCCAAAGGTGTATGTAGGGTGTGAGAAAGAGAATCACAGCAGTATCCCACCAAGTGTTTCATGAAAAGTATTTATAAAACAAACCAATTTTGATCATTTTAAAATAAAAAAATGTATGTAATATAGATTTTCTGATTTTATGGTAAAACATAGAAATTAACTATTTTTAAAAAAATATATTTAGAATTTATAAATAATATAGTTTCTGAAGACCATTTAGATAAACCCTTTTTCCTTCAAACCATGTTTCAAAGAAAACTATTTCATTTCAAAGAAAAATATTTAAATAGTATTAAAATAATATCAACATGAAAACATATCGTACGGTAGTTAGATTTCAAGGATCCTCACATCTTAATGAATGGTCATGAAAATTTCATGCATAAGTCTTTAGATCAATAGAACTATGGATGAAAGAATACCTTTATAAGTGAACCCCCAATAGTGTCATGAAATATAAATTTTAGTTAAAGTTGTATTGTAAGTCCATGATTCATGCTTGTCCCCATTCTATCCCCCTCTAATGTACCCTAGGATCCCATTTTCATTATCTATATTGAGACCACTCAATTCAAAGTGATAAATATTCATATCCTACATTTAGAGGCCATTTATTTTCAAATAACATGCTTTGAAATCACTATTCATCAAATTAGAACATTCTTTGAAATCAATTTTAATCAAAATTGAACATTATTTTATATAAATTTTCATCAAAATCAAACATAATTTTAAATAAATTTTCATCAATAAACTAAGGAGAAGTTTCATTTAATAAAAATAGAAAAAAAATTAAAATTTCAAGAAATAATAAATTATCCCTTTAAAAATTTAAAAACTATTTTAAAATGTATGTTAAATAAAGGTGCATAGAATAAGAATTTTCATGAAACCAACTAACTTAAAAACATGGTATTTTTCAATGATAAAGGGATCTATAAGCCAAATAATAATAAAGAGATAGATCTAAGGAGAAAAGAAAGGGTCCTAAACCAATGAACCAAAGCCATGTATCTAAAATTCAATTATATTTAGGTTAAAAAAGGATAAGAATAACCACATATATCTAGAAAGATCACATAATAAGAACTCCAAGAAAATTAAATCAAGGAAGGATTAGATTATTTAAGGTAAAATATTAATGAAGTAGCGGTCGTAAAAAATTCAACAACTAATTATTTTGAATTGAGAGATACAACTAAGGAGGAAAGGTGAGGGGTTTTTAGTAGATTTAAAAAGTCAAATGTGAATTAAAACCCACTAATTAAAGATCAAAAATGACACTATAAATGGGTATAACATCCTTAGGTAAATCAGGTGGCCAATTCATCCAGTCAAAATTCTAAAACTGGTGATTCCATGATGTGATGGGTGTTTACCATGACCATATCACTCATGATCACGTAGCCATGTTGTATTAAAGGATATATGGATGGTTTGAACTGACCATTCCATATACCATGGTGTAGTGAATTCCAAACTAGCCGTGATGTATAGGTGGAATCCCCGTGCCCCACGCCTGAGACTACTCCCTCCAATAAGTGTGTTAGACATTCCTAGAGAAACATGAAATCCATTAACCAAGAGATGATGTCTAATTTATTACATTTTTATAACATATAAGGGATATCATCTTTAAGGACTGATCAATTTACTAGTCATGAAGAACTAGATACACTCATTATTCCCATATTATATTGTAAATTCAAAGTATATACCATAAAAAACATTCTATCATCCTTGGTATTATTGATAATATTATTCTTAATATCCTTGGTAAAAGAAACAAAAATGGGTTATCATATATTCTTAGTAATGGTTTCCTATAATATAATCTATCATGAGTCAATAAGGAATAATCAATATGTTATGGTAAAAAACCAAAAACACGTACCATTTAATCAATATCTTGAGCAAGAAATACATCTATGGATAATATCAATGTAGTAATCTCATGGATAATAATAACTAAATTCTCAATGAAGGAAATTATTAATATTATTAATAAATATCTTAGTCATCATGATATTTATACCTTTAAATCCTTATACAAAGAATGTTTAATCGATGGGTATATGTACACAAGAAAACAATTGAATTTCGCCAACTAATTTGTCTCATGAAACATGTCGATGAATCGAGGGGATATCCATAACCAAGACCCAACTATCACTACATGTACAATACATTCCTTATAAATTGAATGATCAATTTAATTAAAAACAATATTCCTTATTAAAAAATATTTTCATTAAATAATGGATATGGAATATGAAGCTTTACTTAGTATATTAAATAATTTTCATAGTAAAAAACCATATATAAAAATGGTATAGTGTTTAGGAAATAAGATTATCCAAGATAAACAGATTATGTATATTTAAGATAAATGTAATGTTTAATAAAATATTAATATAATAAAATGATTGTATCAATAGAAAGTTAATGACCAAAAAATTAATAAGAGATAAAATTTGACCATCAATTCATCATCCATCCATCCAACGTTACCATTTTTATTCAAAAAGGAAATAAAATAGAGAGAGAGAACCAGTGTCTAGGGGGTCTATAGTAATGGAGACCAAGGGCATCACCCCGTATCAAATTCACCCCCTTCAGTTTAAAATGGGACACATGAGTATGACAATTGACCATGCGGCCGAGGGTTTCCATATAGGCCAAGTGATCTGCCACCTTGTTTCCCTCCCTCCATGTGTGAGTGACTCGGGTGCTGCTCTCCAGGAAAGATTTACATTTCCGAATAGTGTATGAAATGGACCAGGGGCATATACATTTCCCATGCAGAGCATCGTGAATAACCATAGAGTCAGTCTCAAATTGGGAAATGGAAAGCGCCCACTGCCTGCACATTGTGATACCTATGATCACCGCTTTTGCCTCCTCCTGTATAGAATTCCCATAACAATAGTGCACCGAGAATGCCAAGGCCACACTACCCCAAGGGTCTCGGACCACGCCGCTGCCACACATCTCTCCCAGCATGCAAGAGCCATTGGTATTCAGTTTGAATCCAGCTTCAGGAGGGTTCCACGAGACCCAATGTCCTTGTTGTCTAGTTACTGATCGCTAGGCCACACTATGAGGCACAAGCAGCTTTCAGAGGTAGGGGGACAACTTCCATACAACATCGGTGCCACACAATTCCACCAGAATACAGCGTACTCTTTCTGTAATGGTTCTCCCCATAGGTGAGAGCCCCTCGAACATGGCTCGGTTCCTCACTTTCCACACACACCAACATACATCGTTGAATATTATGGATCTAGCCCTCCCTTCGTTATCGGAGTCGTCCATCCCTTGGAACCATTTCTCCACTAAGGAGTCGAAGTTCAGCGCATAGTGGGGGTAACCTGAGAATCCGACGTAGACTCCCCACACCTGGCGAGCCCATTCGCCCTCAATGAAAATGTGAGATAAACTCTCCTCTCATTTTTTAACACAGCACTGGCAGAAAGAGTCCATACTGATTCCAAGATTCTTGATGATATCATCAGATGGTAAAGCTCGGTTCTGAATCCTCCATGTAAGAAAGTTAAATTTCATAGGGATACTCTTGCACCACACCCTGCCGTACCCACCTGCCTGCTGGCCCTATGAAAAGCTGGTCCGGAAAAAATCCTTCATGTTGAACCTACCTGAAGTAGAGGGGGTGTAAACGCACTGGTCCATATCCGAACTCAAAATAACATAGTTAAAAACCTCTTGCTGGTCCGCGTCCAGAATGGATCTGAAGAAATTTGGGTACTGACTCGCCTCCTTGTATGAAATCAAAGGAGCCGGGCACCCTGGATATCCAAGAGTCCTTCCCAACTAGTTGTGGTACCAGAACTGTATATTCCCCTCCCCAATAATCCACTGCGATCTCTGGAGGATGGATGGAATAAAACTGCCAACAGAGGATCAGAGCGGAGACCCACTACCTGCAGATGCATCAGTGGAGACCCTATTTCTGCAAGACATCATCTTACCCCACAAAGATCGCTCTTCAATTACCTCCCACGCCAACTTCACATGCAGGTAAGGAATAGTGTTTTCCAGACTTTTAACGTTGATCCCTCCCTCCGATATTGGCCGAGCCATCTTCCCCCAAGAGATCCAATGACTCTTCCCCTCCGAAGATGCATCCCATATAAACTGAGCCAAAAGTCTGTCAATGGACTTGAAAACCCCCTTTGGCACATTGGTGGCTAAGAGAGCATGAACCAGGATGGTTGAGAGGACGCTGTTCACATGAGTAATATGGCCTCCAAAAGAGAAAAATTGGTTCTTCCAATTATGAATGCGCACCATAATCCTACTGACCACAAGGTCAAAGTCCCTAATACACATTCTACCTGGGGACACAGGGGTTCCAAGATATTCCATGGGAAACACCCCAGGGCTCACACCCAATCTTCGACCCATATCAATCACCCTACTCGAATTGCAAGCCTGGGCCATATAGAATCCACTCTTCTCCTTATTAATTTGTTGACCAATCCAGTGGAAATACTCTTCAAGGATCACAATAGTCCCCTGCACCGATCCCCTACCCGCGTTGATGAAGATGAGGGTATCGTCCTCAAACATCAGATGAGAAAAAGGCAGCATCCTCAACCTCCTTCAGTAAGGAAGAACATTCCTGTTATAGATGCCTCTATTAATTATCCTGCTTAAGGTATACTTCATAAGAATGAAAATACCCGAGGATAGTGGATCGCCTTGACGAAGGCCTCGAACTGTCTTGAAAAAACCATGAGTTCTCCCCATAAAAGACACAACCATCCAGGCCGAACTGAAGCACCTGAACATAATATCACAGGACCATCTCGAGAACCCCATCTTGATCAGGACCCTGTTAATAAATCCCCACTCGATCCTATCATATGCCTTATTCATTTCAAGCTTGATAGCCATATTGGATCCACAAACCTTGTTATTGATATCTCTCAGTATCTCCTGGGACAACGATATAGCTCCCTGAATAGAGCGGTATTTCACGAAACCATGTTGCTCCTGGGAGATCCACCGAGGAAGATTGCTAGATAACCTCTTATTGATGATACTCTCCAGTATTTTATACATAAAGTTTCACATACTCACCGGCCGATAATGGAGGAGGGAGGTGGGATCTTTGATTTTTGGTAATAAGACAAGAGTCGTGGCAGACGCAACCCGAGGTAAGCTTCCCCCTCTGAAGAAATCATGGATATCATTGATGATATCCCCCTTTACCACCTCCCAGGATCTCCTGTAGAAACCACCTGGAAATCCATCACGGCCTACGACACTCTCATGATTGAGACTCACCATAGTCTTAAATATCTCCTCTTCTTCCAGGATCCCCTCCATCAACTCATTCTCTTGAGGGGACACAAAGAGTGAAATCCCCTCCTAGAACTCATCCCCCCCCATAGGGTATCCCTGTATCATGTTTGGATTGGGACCTGCAAGAATATCCTTGAAGAAATAAAACGCTAATCCCCCAACCACTTCCCTATCATTAGTTAAAGATCCATCTTCTGGAGCCAGGTTCAGTTGTATCACACGCCGCCTCTCTCTTACACAAGCATGGACGAACACAGTATTCTTATCGCCCTCCTTAAGCCATTTGATTCTCGAATACTCCCTCACCCTTTTTTCATGCTCAAGAATCATAACCGCAAAGGACACCTTTTTCTCAGTGTGCTCCCCAAACAAAACGTCATCCCAGTCCTCCTCAAGACCAGCCTCAAGACGTTCAATATCTTGTCTGAGCACCTCCAGCTCCTGATCCATGGGAATGATGCTTCTTTCCCATGAAAGGAGGGCCTGATTGAGTCGCCTCAACTTTCCATGCAACGTAGTCCAGGAGTGCCCCTGGATCGGTTCCTCCCAACTTCTCCTCACTGTCTGGTGATAACCCGGAATACCCGACCAGTGGCTCATGTACCTGAAGCCGGACTGCGGAGCCTCCCTCCTTATTAGGGAAAGCCGGATCAGAGAATGGTCAGAGATGCTGTGATTTATATGCTCAACCTTCACCTCTGGAAACATAGAGATTGCTTGGACATTGGTTAAGCACCGTTTGAGCCGACTCCAGCAATGACTACGACCCCTCTGGTTGTTACACCAAGTGAAGGGGTCACCTGATTACCCCATATCCAGGAGCCCCTTGCCATCCATGAACTAGCCAAATGCCCTACTATCCCTCCTTGGAAGGTCACCTCTTCCCTTCTTCTCCTCCGAGTTAGATACATTATTGAAATCACCACCCACCACGCAAGGCTGACCCCCTGGATCAAAAGCACTCACCTCGCTCCATAACTCTTCCCTTTTCCGAGAATCAAAACTACCATAAACAAAATAAATAAACAAGGAGGCTCCACCGTAGGACACCCTCTTCGTAACATGCTGCTCACCTGCTTGAATTAACTCGACTATAGCCTCCATGTACCAGAAAATATGTAGGAACTTATTGATAGGCTCCGCATGCAAGGATGCGTGAAGTTTCATCTTGCGCGTGAACTCATTGATCTTCATAGAATTCTGCTTGTGCTTGAGGATCTTCACCACCTTGACCTTGTGTTTCTTGACTTCCGAGATAATAAAATCTGACATAACTCTCACCCTGACTCCCCGTGCATTCCAGATGAATATTGGATTCATGGAAACAAAGAATGCCCAGCTTTGGACCCAGGCAACTCGGTCTCTTTTACAAGGGAAACAGAGCACTCCCTATTCAGTAGCCTATTCGTAGATGACCTCGTGCACACTCCCATACCCAAACATGCTTGTATTAGAGGGGAACATATGAGCCTCGACACATGCCTAGAAGCCTTCCCCTTCACCTCCAAAGGAGGTGACCAAGCCTCCTCTTCCGACGTCACGAGAACCTGCACAGACGGAGAGGGTGCACCAGCATCAAGAGAACAATTGACCAACCAACCATCCTCAATGGTGAGCCAATATTCATGGAAACCTGCCACATCAAGGCAATCTGCTCGGTCCAGCACCCTGTGATCCTGAAGAAGATCCACTCTAGGAAAAACTGCTCCCTGTCCAGAAGCCTTATGGGATCATGTGGGCCGGGTGCTTTTCGTATGGTTCCCATATAATAAATTTCGATTTATTATAATTACATAGTAGAACCATATATATATATATTATGTCATATATGATTCATTTATATCATTTTATCACTTGTTTTTTAAAAATATTTTATTATTATCATTATTTTGGATGTTAACTACTTCATTTTGTATGTATCTTTTGGTTCGATGGGTTCAGTCCTTGCATGTCACTCATGGTTCCATAATATACAAAAAGTTATTAATGATACAAATATCACATATATTCAATATATATATATATATATACATAGAGATAGAGATTCATCCATAAAATATAGACATGAAAAAAATGACTGCACCGCTCATGAAGATGGTAGGTCGTACATACACGTGGACGCTTTTTTCACCGGTCGACGGATATAAAAAAATAAATTTAAATTATAATTCACATTTATAAGATAATTTTAATATACTATATATATTATATATTCATTACCTCTATCCATATTACCATCCATATAAAGTGGAAATGAAAAATGGATCACATCACTTCATGGAGGTGGTAGTCCACACATACGTACATACTATGTTATCATCTTATAATGGAATGTAATGTTGGAATAATTATTTGATATTATAATTATAATTTCATAATTATGTCATAAATATTTTTCATATTCATTATTTCCATCACAATGAATATGCATGTGTGGTAGTGATGGAAAAATAATTGCACTGGTTCGCGAGGTTGTAGTCCACTGTACACATAAGGAATAGTTTTATTTGCTATTTAATATTGAAGGAGATAGATAAATATTATAAAATCAACATAATAACATCTAATTATATGGTAGATATTGGTGTTTCTATATTTTAATTGTTATGATATAATTCAATGTGTAAAAGAAGAATAAAATAACAATTCTCGATGAATACGATTACGTCTTCTTTGAAAGAGCGCCATTAGATCTTCTTTTAAGGGACCTAAGGTTGGTATTTTGGGAATAAAATCACCACCATAATTTAGATATGAATTTTTATAATATTAATGGTTAGGGTATTCTCAATATAGATATCTAAATGTGGTGTAAGTAAAATAGAGAAGGGGTGTCCTTTTATAAGTGTGGTGGGGGGGGCACTTTTGGAAATTTATGAAATATTATTATATAATATATGTATAACTTTTGTAAAATGGTTCCAAAATATCATATATTATAATATAAGTAGGATATTGTCTTAATATAGTCATATAATTAAATTTGTATAGGTTTAGATATCACTATAAAAATTATCATTCAGATTAATCGCTTGGTTACCCAATTTTAACCTTAACCATCCGATTGCCTTTTTAGATATTAAAGGGTTATAATTTTTATTATAAGGTGAAAATTGGATCATAAATGTAAAAGGGATAAATATTTAGACCATATATTATCCCATTTATCCCCTTTAATTATTTTTATGATATTAAAATAATTTAGTAAAATATTATTTTCAAAAAATATCATTAAATTCATATTTGACAGTATTAATATAATTTGAATTTAAATATATCATGAAAAATATGGAATTATAATATAGTCATTATACATATCCCTAATATTTCATATATATCTATAAAATTCATGGAAAACAATAAAATGATATTTTTCACTATGCACTAAAAAATCAATCTTTTCAGAAAAAGTATAAAATTTCAACCTAAGATAATACTGACATGATGAATTAAAAAAATGATATAATAATAATTTAATAGGTTTCCATGATTTGTTTAAACTTATATTTATTTCAAAGAAAGATATCAAATAAATTATTTAAAGAGAAATATATCATAAAATCTTGGCTATTACATTATACACCCTTATAGAAATTTTTACCTCAAAATTTCATCACTCTAATACAAAAAATTGGGGATACTTATGCCTCATCATATCCTCAAGTTACTCTATAGCTTCCCCAATTTTTTGTTTTCACCATAACACTTTAAACTGATGATTTTTCTTATTTGGAAGTAATTTCTCTCTATGACCCGGGATGTCCACTGGTTGTTCCTTAAGAGAAAGATCTTGCTATAATGGTATGACCATTAACTTCATCACATGTGAAGGATCAGGTATGCACTTCCTCAATAGGGATTCATGGAAGACATTATGAACCTGATAGAGATTAATTTGAACCACCAATTGATAAGATACCATCCTCATATGATCAAGAATTTTTATAGGACTGATATATCTAGGGATTTTCTTCCCTTCTTTCTAAATATCCTAAACTTATTCATATGAGATATTCAGGAGAATATCATGTCTCCAAATTTGAACTATATATATCACTAATGATGATCAACAAAACATTTTTTTAAATTTTTGACGTACTTGTGTGATATTGAATGCATATAAACTTCTACTCAATTTCCTCATATAGATCAGGTTCAAATAGATTTCTTTCTCCAGCTTTATCCAAACACATTATAATTTTATAGTTCCTTCCATAGAGGGATTTGTAGAGAGTCATCTAAATAATAGAGTGAATGCTATCATTTCAAGGAAATTTCACTAAATAATAGTGTTGATACCAACCACCTTTGATATTTATAGAGTAATCTCATAACATGAATTTTAGAGACTGAATGGTCCTCTAAGACTAATTATCTTTCTGAGGATCATAAGTAGTACTAAAACTAAACTATATATCCAAAGATTCATATAGGATTCTATAAAACATTAAGGAAAAGTTTGGATCATTGTCAGATACAATTGTAATTTGTAATCTATGAAATCTCACAACTTCTGTAATGTATAAATGAGTAAGCTGTTTGAGAGATAAATATTCTCTAATATTGATAAAATGTGATGATTTTGTATGGAAATTGACTACAACCCAAATAAAATTATTCCTTTTATATTTTTTGAGGAGTATAACAATGAAACTCATTGAACTTTTTTCACATTTCCATTTTGGTATGGGTAATTATTATAATATCCTCTTAGCCTTCTACCTCTAAGAACTAACTTGTTGTCACACCATGAATTAGGATACATATTTTTCAATACACCTTTTTATGTTATCCCAAAATAATTACTCTTCCAGATCTCTATAAATCATTGTACTTATGAGATGAATAGATACAGTTGAATTTTGAGATTTATCCAATACATCCTTCTTCAATTATGCTATTTATGGAAAACATACTCAGTTTTAGAACCGTATTATTCTATCAAGATCATGGTTTAACTCAAGAACATTCATTGCCTTATTTTATAATTCCACATCTTCCTTCTATACGTTCTTAATCATCTCACTAATTGGTGGTTGAAAATTCATCCAATAAAGAAAATATCTTTCACCATTCCTCATTATTTCAAGATTAAACTTCAGAAAATATATAAATATTGGATATATTTGAATAATCATCCCAAATAAAATAGCATGGTCCATCTTGCTGAGAGCATTAACCACCATATTGAACATCCCAGGGTGGTAATGCATACTAAAACTATAATATTTGACCAACTCCAACCATATTCACTAGAAAATATTAAAATATTTTTGTGTAAATATATAATTCAATATTCTATGATCTGTATATATATATTTCACCTTTCACTATATATATAATTCCTCAATATCTTTAATGAAAAAATTACCACTTCTAGATCATGATTCAGGTAATTCTTCTCATGAATTTTCAATTGGTGGAGGACATAAGCTACAACGATATCATTTTTCACGAGGAATCCTTCCAATAACTTCTTTTATGCATCACTATAAATAAAAAACCCTTCTCCATTGTAGGGTACTGTAAGCATATGCATAATGAACAACCATCTCTTCAGTTCTTTAATGTCCTCTTCACATTCATCTATCAATAATTAAAAAAATATGATCACCATAATTTATCAAATATAACATCAATATAGTGTAGATGAAACATTTATTTAATAGTTATTTTTGTATGTTCTTGATAATCAATGAAAATACACATTGAACCGCCTTTCTTTTTAATAAAAAGAACGTGTACACCACATGAAGATAAACTGCGATAAATGAATACCTTATCTATATTCTCCTTGAGTTTCTTACATAATTCATAAAACTCAATCAAGGACATTTATATAGATTTTTTTAAATATTCATAGAACCAAGAATGTGTTTTATTGAAAAATGAACTTCAAAATTCTGCAGAATACTAGGAAAATATTCTATGAAGACATTAAAAAACTCCCATAAAATAGTAATATATTTTATATTGTGTTTCTTCCAAACCATCTGAGATAAATATTCCCCATGAATAGTTAGTAAATCCCATATTCTATAAGTAATTTACACTGGTATTATAGGTTCACCCCTACACTGATAGACTATCACATATTGATTTAGAATATCAAATGTCACTTCTAAAAGAAAAGAATGCATTTTCAAGGAACTTAATCTATTTCTCAACTACCAATAGATTAATATTTTAATTAAAATGTTGAGTATTATGTCACATTAGGTGATCAAACATAGGTGAATCACTCTGTAGAACATTACATTACTCCGTACAGGTAGATTATTTTTTATAAAATGAGTTAGATACCATAATATTTCCATGATCTTCTTAGTTCCAACACTATCTATATTAGATTTATCTATAAAAAATACCAACATTTTATATGGGAATTTATTACCTTTCTTCCATTAGTCTCCATCACTAAATAATGTCACACAATAAGTTATGTCATAACAATCACTAACATAAATCCATAAAATAAAAATAATTCAAATGATAAAAGTTCTCAATTAAAATAATGAATTATCATAATTCTCATGTTATATATCTAAATTTAAAATCTAGTTCCAAAGGTTTCGACTAAACTTAATATGGTACCAAATATAGAAACCACAACTCTAGTAACCAAGAGCTGGTACCTAATTTATTACATTGATATAAGATACAAGGGATCTCATCTTGAAGGACTGACCAATTTAGTAGTCTTGAAGAAGAAGATAGATACAAGATTACCATATTAAATTGGAAATATAAAATAAATTTCATAAAAAAAAATCTTGCATGCTTGATATTATTCATAATATCCTTGTTCATATCTAGGGGAAAATAAAACAAATAAAGGGTGTTCTCAGATTCACAATAAGGCTTATGTACAACATAATATATCAGGTATCAATAAGGTATAATCATAATGGAAAGAAAAATAAATAAAAAACAATCTATTTGATCAATAAATTGAGCACAAAATACCTCCATGTACAATAATGAATGAATTTTCAGTGAAGGATATTCTTAAAATTGGATGTCATGATCTCAGGCATCATGATATATATACCTTGAAAGCCTTATTCCAAGATAGTTTAATCAATGGGTTGGTTTACACTAGAAACCTATTTAATTTATGTAATTGATTTGTCTCATTTGACATGTCAATTCCGTGAGGGGATATTTAAAAAAGGAAACCACCCATCCCTGCTATCAAGTGCATTCCCCAAATATTGAATGATTAAATTAATTCATAAATAGAATGACTTATCAAAAAATATCTATAAAAATTAAAGGATATAGACTATTAAGATTCATCCATTTAATCAAATAACTTTCATTTTAAACATCATATATTGAAATGGTATACAATTTAGGAAATAAGGATATTCATGATACAAATAATATGGATATTTAAGAGAGATGTAAAATCTAATAAAATATGATGATAATAAAGTAATTTTTTTAATAATTTTAATGAATAGAAAATTAATAAGAGACAGAATATGACCATCAAATCAGTTGAAATATATGTTTTATAATTGGTTCTTGTCTTTTGGAGTATAAAATAAAATGGAAAAGAAAATTAAAATATGTTTTCATTAAAATATTTTATTTTTAAAAACATTGAAATCTTCTAGAAGAATGTATATAGTGAAAACCTGGATATGGTGGTGAGAAAAACCATTAACATCGTATACATTAAAAAGAAACATTCATTTTTATTTTTTATAAAATAAATCCAAACATGACCTTCTTCAAAATAAATTTAAAAATTCCTTTCAAAATTATTAAAAAGTAAATTATACCATAAAATGTCCTTAATAAATCTTTTTTGTGAATAAATAATAGTTTTGTAAAACTATTATAAAAAATATGGGATGGAAGAAAAATATACCCAATCAAAATAGAAATAAGATCAGATTTTGTTTTAAACATTTCTTCACTTTATTTAAGTTCTAGAGAGAGGAAAAGTTAGAAGAAAATATTGAAAATAGTTAAATATTCATATGACTAGAAAATATATGTGTTTATTAAGGATATATTATAATATTTAATCAATGAAAATTAGAACAATCACAAAAAATGAGATTGTAAAATAAATCGTGACTTTTTTTTGTGAATTTCATATTATAACCCCTTAAAATAGTAAATTTCAAATGAAACATTAATTATCATTAATAAATAGATATTCATGCCAAATACATCAGAGAGTAAGTATATATACCACACTAAAATAAATAAGCATATAATACCAAATATGTCTTAATGGATTGGAAATTAAGATGAATCTATTTCAAATATCATATCATTGAAGTGAGAATTAATAAATGAATTAATTATGTGAAAAAATTGAAATCCACATAAAATAAGTGGGGATAAAACATAAAATAATCTTAGGTCATTACACATATAATATTTTCATAACATAGATAATGAATAATTCATATAACCCAATGAAAATTAATTGAGTTATGGAACCCATTAAGTAAAGTTAAATTTTCTTCATAAGTGATTTTAAAATCCTATATAATAAATATATATATATATATACATATTATAATTAAAAAATCCATTTAAATATCTATAATATCATATATGATTCATTTATCATTTTATCACCCATTTGTTAATAATACTTTATCTTTATTATTATTTCAGGTGTTTACTAATTCATTTTTCTTGTGACTTTTGATTCAGTAGTTTTGGTCCTTGTGTCAAAATTATTGTATCTATAATATTTTTCATGATATAAATATAAAATATATCTAATATATATATATAATATATTTAGAGTCATATTTAAAATATAGAGACATAAAATTGAATTATAATGTTCATGGAGATGGTAAGCCATACGTACACATGAATGCTATTTTCAATTTAGAATAGATAGAAATAAAGAAAGTTAAATGACAATTCACCTTTATTGGATCATTTTTATCTCATATATATATCTTATATATTAATTAAATATATCCCGATTTCCATCTATGTAAATTGGAAATTTAAAACCAGTGCACATCACTTTGTGGGGGTGGTAGTTCACTTGTATGGATGTCTGACATTATCATCCTCTAATAGATTATAATGTTAGAAGGTAGATATGATATTATAGATATATAAGAAAAATTAGGTTCTAAAAATTATGTAAATTCTGTATTTTCACCATTATGATAATCCATGTATGGTGGTTATGGGAAAAAATTACATCGGTTTGCGGGGTGGTTGTCCTCCAAACACATGAGTGATGGTTTTATTTCACATTTGATGAAGAAGGTGATAGATAAATATTGACCCATCAACATGATAACATATCATTATATGTTAGTAACTGGTTAATATTTTTTGAAACTATATTTTTATCATGTGGATGGAAAGATATTAAATGAAAACACCTCAATAAGAAAATAAGTGAAGGATATCATGGATATTTTTCTCGTAGGGATCCATCTCGCACAAACCCAAAAAGTAGCATCAGTTCTGATGTCCTACTTGCATGTCTATTGTCAGTACATATGCCTGAGTATATGGTCCCAATGGCCCCATGAAAACCATATGCGTGACTCGTCTTCATGACACACTTGTTTGAGCCGACTCCTTCATCCAGGTTCCAATGTTTTCCTATAAATAGGATGTTGGGGCTCCTCATTAGGATGGCGAAAAAAACCCAAAGAAGTATATAAGCTCTTCTCACCAGTTTCTTTTATCCAGGACCCCATAAAAAATCAAGAAGATTTCAAAAACTAGAGAGATGAGTAAATTAGGGGTAATACTGGGATTAAAGTCCCTATAGTGTGTGAAGCATAAATAACATACGTGAGGAACCACTCTCCCTAATGAAAAAATATTTACAAAAAGGTAACCTATTAAATCCAGGATCTATGTGAGACCCCTCATAGGAAACCTGAGTACACCCTTATGTAATAGATAAAATATTTACCCAAGTGTTTTTTCCCTGGTATTCTATCATCTAGAAGTCATATTTAGCTCTCACAACCCTTCCTTGTGTGAATAAATTATGATCTTCCCTAGCCTCACCCTATATGAGACACCTTCAGTCTAGCTAAGACTTACCCTACATGCAACCCCCTTTGGATCTCCTAGAATTTACCTATGTATGCCTTATTCGAAACCTCTTTATGCCACCAATGATAGGGAACCAATTTCCTTGGGACTCCCATATAAGGGATCCAAAATCAAATCCTACACTGAAGCCTCCAGACTTGTACAACCATGTTAAGAGATACACCAACATGTCTCACATTCACTTATTAATTATTTCAGTCAAAGGTGTCCAGTACTTTTCCTATCTAATGGGTAGGGTCCTCTGGGTGTGCGTAGTTATGAATTCCTTCAATCATAATGACCCCAACCCTGAGGGAAGTGCCGATGACCTCTGTAACAGCCCAAGATTTTATGAAAAATATTCTTTTTTATTTTACTAATGTCTTGTGTTATACGCTACACCAAAAGGAGCTTGCACAACACGCATCCTTGACTTGCCTTGCATTACACGCAATCGCAACCTTCCTCGATAGTGTGTGTGGTACGTAATCCTGAGTTTCACGAAACAATGATATGCTATTAAAATATTATTAAAACTAGCCGTTATGAATAGTAATAACCACTTTTTAAATTTTAGAAATTTTAACTCTCAAAATGGACTTCATTTTTGGATTCGGAGTATCGAATTTAGCCTAAGGTGAAATTTTGGTACTTTTCGGATAACTTTCATATTCTGATGAATAGTGAAAATTACTAAATTATAATTAAAAACAACTTTTTTTAATCGAAATAATTAATAGTGATAAATCATTAATTTGAGTGGTTTTAAAGTATATTTAGAATATATTTTTACAATTTAATACAATGTTGGTCATTGGATGTAATTTCACATTTAAATTAGACATAAACAAGTGTCAATCTTTTGATAGATATTGTTTCTTAAAAACACGCTATTTGTTTTAACAGCGGGATTTAATTATAAAATTAATTAATGCAACTTTTATGTTATGAATTTGGTAAAATAGACTTCATTTTTGAATTCGGAATATGAAATATAGCTTGGGATGAAATTTTGGCATTGTTCTGAAAAACATCAATTTTTGATGAATAGTGAAACTACTAAGTGGTAGGTTAAAAACTGAATTTTGCATAAAACTTAATTTTACCGCTTCTGTGAATGGAATTTCGAAAATCCGAGAGACACGGTTAATATCAAGGACTAAAATGTGGTTCAATGAGATGAAAATAATTTTTTGGTGAATAGTAACTTTTTACTTTTTTTTACCACGGTTAATAGTAAATATGGTAACTAAGGGTAAATATGATATTAATATTACCCTAACACATGTCCTAATTCTATTGGACAAGTGTAATTCGACCAAAAACAAACTTAGGAATAAAATATGACCATTTAGGCCCACTTGGATTAGATTAGGACATTTATTATTAATTTATTTAAAGAAGGGTTAAAATAGTTAAAATCAAAGTTTAATAAGTAAATCATTTTTTAATATAGGGTTATACATAAGATAAATTCGATTGTAAATATTCATTAGAAAGCTAAAAAGATTTCCTACATGATGGTATTTTATTTGTAATTTTTAGACATCAAATAATTTAATTTAGATATGACACAAAGATGATGCAGTAATTATCTTATTAATGAAATATTGACATAATTGATAATATAAATACCAAAATAAATGTAATTTAAGACTTTTTATGAATTCCACTAATTTTCTAGGTTAATATGATATATTAGTGTTGATTTAATCTACTTGGTTCGAACATATAATTCTGTTATGACTTTCAAAAAAATCATATATCAAATAGTGTCAAAATTGACACAAAATAGTTTTTAAATCAAATATTATATTATTAATTGTTATTTTATTCCTAAAAATCTAAGGTTCGGCCAAATGACTTAGATAAAGATATATATATTAATAATAAACAATTTGGGGTTCGTTTGGCATGTTATAGTAAGTGTATTAACCATATAGTGAAAGAAAACAAAAAGACACGGTAAAAGTTAAATTAATTAACTTAGAGTTAAATCTAATTGATAAGGTTAAAATAATACCCTAAACTTGTCTAAGTCCTATTGGTTGATAGGATTTCGACCCTTCCCCACTTTAGCTTCGAAATAAGACCCTTTGGAACCATTATAAACCGATTTTGACTTTAATTTAAAATAATATTTTGAGATATTCCTAAGGCGCCCCTCTCCTCCCCTATAAAAGGACACCTCCTCCCCCTCCTCCTCACACCAATTTGAGCACTCAAGCTCGGCCAACCCCTGCCATTTTCTCCTCTCCACTTCCCTATAATAATCCTAGAGGTCCTGGTCTTCTCCAAAGACCAATCTTAGTTCCTTAAGTGGGGGATTCAAAGAGGCGTTCCAAAGAAGAGGTAATATTCATTACCGATCTTTTCAATTTCTTTCTTCTTCAACTTCTTATTCTTTAGTTGTTTCATGATAAAGTAATAACATCAGTATTACTTACATACTTATATGTTATTATAAATATGAAACAACCCTAATTCACCTTCTATCCATCCTACGGAAAAATGAAATCACCGCGCGTGCGTACGTACGGAATACCGTCTCCACGCCGTGGTGTAATCTATTTTCCACCACCACCTTACATGGATGGGTATAATGGTGTAAAGAATAACTATACATAGTTATTAAAACATAATATTGATTCTGATATATTGTATAATCCACTCCAATTCAATTCAATATTTATAGAAATGATATCATCGCTCGTGCGTACGTACGGAATACCGTCTCCACGACGCGATGAGATTCATTCTCCATGTTAACCATTTCAGAATGATTATAATGTATATATAAGAAATAATAATGAAATATATGACATTATAAAGCTACTGGATTTATGTATATATATACATATGTATGTCATCTACTTACTTCCATTTCAAGACAATAAGGAAAGGAAAACAGCGTTCATGCGTACGTACGGACTACCGTCTCCATGAACGGTGTTTTTCATTTTATTTATCTACCTATTATATATATATATATACTGAATATATATGATATATAAATCATATTTTATATTCTGGAAGTAAGTAAATCATGATATAAGTAATAATGATGTCAAGAACAACAAGTCAAAACACCTACGATAAATGAAACGATTTTACCCAAAACGCTTCTTTAACATGGAATTTACAAAAGAACGGGTAATATAATGTCATAAGTGAACCATATATGATATCATAACAATGAATATGATTCTGTAATAAGTCAATAACATGATTTAAATCATTATACAGGAGGTTCGGACACTTACAAAGCAAGTCGGACCTAAGGTAAGGGAAATATCACAATCTCATTTTTATCCGAGATTGTTTATTTGTAAGTATTTACTGGGGTGTATTTTATCATCCACATCCATGTTTACTCAATATGTAATAATATTTACATCCACCTAAAATTGTTTAAATCCATTTTTACCCTTCAGTGAGTTTTTAGTAATACGTATGAAAGGAATCTTTTGTCGTTTTTCGTACGAGGTACTTTTGACTTTTCCGACAAAAGTACGAAGAATGTTTTTTTAACTTATACGGCACGAACGGATTTCTACTGTTTTATAAAGCCTTATTTTAATGAAGCTTCCTCTAAAAGATTTCATGACTATTTTCAATAAAATCTCTTTCTTTTAAAATTGCATGATGTTTTGTGAAAAGAAATTGATTTTTAAGAAGAAAGGATATTTTCCTCAAGAATGGAATTCAAGTGTTTTATCAAAATTATTTTCCATCTAAGATAATAAAGGGTTATATTTTTATCCCTATTATTACATTGATTTGATCATGTTGTGATGGAATTACTTTTATGAATTCCTTTATCTTATATGAATTGATTTGTGATGTCATGATGTTTCAAGAATCCCATTTTTTGTTACTTGTGTTATGCGATGATGTATGTTTTATGACTATGTGGCACACATAAGAAAGGATTCATTATAAGATGGGTGGGACATATATCTCCCTCCAATGCATTGGGTAATGATTTTATATCTCATGAGATAGACATGGCTGGAACGGAAGGTTATTTCGGTTCAGTGATACAAGACTGAAACGAGGAGTGAACTCGGTTCAGAAAGGGACTTTGTCCACTAAGATAGTCTTGGCAATGAGTCATTACTAAAAAGAAATGATTTTCCATGATTATGTGTGCATGCCACAAAGTTTCAAGTTTTATGTTATGATTATGGGGATCTCATTTTCAATTCTATGATTTATCCCATGTTATGATATTATGAGCTCTTTTGCAGGTCAAGATTTCCAAAAGCTACGTTCTTATGTATATGATGTGATTTATATTTCTTATGTTTACCCTTACTGAGCATTTGAGCTCACCCTTTTTTGTTTTTTTCTTTCCCCAGGATATAAAGAAAGGTTTTAGGTAAAAAAAAGGGGAAGATCTTTGTGGGAGATATTGAAGATCTTTCACCACATTTAAAAGATTACGTTCCGAGTTTCCAAAGACACTAAACTATTACGATCCTTGTGTGTGTGTTTTTGTTATGTACTAAGTATTCCTCAAAAGTAATGCAATGTCCATGTACAATAAGCTTCGGGTATCTACAGTTGGTATCAGAGGGAGGTTTAGTCAACCTTTGGAAACTAGGATGCGAAAACGTTAGTGAGATCCCTAGAGATATTTCTAAGGTATGTCTAGGGATGCCCCTAAGGATAAGTATACGTATAGGATATAGTTCTAGAACTATGGTAACGATATTAGATTAAACCAAAGATGATATATATTTAAGTTACTTCCCCTTTATTACGATTTTTGCATCTAACACTATTCTGTTTGGGTTTTAGAAAATGGCTGGAAACAAGATGATTCACAATAATGGAGGATATGATGGACAATGGAATGATATTCTTCATGAGCAACCAAATGAAATGGGATTTGGATGTCCAAACATCATTATTATGCCGAATCAGCAATCTCACAACATGATCAATAAAGTAAAATTTGGTAAGTTTCCTGACTCGACTAATAAGAGAAAGATGGAGTTCCATGATGATCATAGAGGAAAGAAAGTTCAATTTCCCCTATGTAAATCATGTGGAAAGAGGCATCAAGGAAAATGTTTCAAGGGAACTGGAAGATGCTTTGGGTGTGGAAAAGAAGGACACAAAGCAAGTAAGTGCAAAGGAAAATGGTCGGTTAACACCATGGATGAGGATAATGGTATTGCTACGACATCAAAAATGGTTAAGTGTTTTAAATGTGGAATGTATGGGCATTATGCAAACAAATGCCCTAAGGGAAAGACTCATGAAGAGAATCAGTATGGTCATATGGGTAGTATTTATGTGGATGATGATGAAGAGACTACAAATGATATGTGAGATGAAAGAATTTTTGAAGATCGGTCAATGGTTTGAGAATGTAGTGGAATGATTACATGTTTATCATGTGTAATTTTGGAATAAAGAGACATCTATGGATTGTTACACTGTTGTCTTTCCTTGTGTTTTGAAAGTGTATGATTAATGTTACCAGTATCCATGAAAGGTTATTCAGATATTTTTGGAATGTAGATGATATGCGCATAATGAAGGGATAAGGAGAAAATTAAATGTTTGATAGTATTCATGAGCTCATGATTGATTAAGTGATATCATGGTTTGAGTATATAGAATTTTGAGGATTTTGGTATGTGGAAAGTGTTAACTTTTAACTGCACTCATGTTTTCACTAAGGTATTCAAGAGAATACACGATTAAGGACTTTGAATGTTTGGAATGTGACCAACAAGACATATCTTATGATATGTGGGGATCAACGACAGTATTAAATCTCTGGTAATCGATGTCACTATATTATGAGAGTAGACTGCAGTATTATGTATAAGCCTAAAGATTAGATTGGATTATGTTGGACATAAGTTAGTATTGTTTAAGGATAGAAGATTTTCGATATTATTGATGGGATGTTATAGTAACGTAGTTTTAGAAAAAGGGACAACCTGCAGGACGGGCGACAACCCATCGCTTCAGACAAGGCTGTAGGAATCGGACCCACAACCGAAGTGCGACTGGCCTTTATCGCCTACCACTGGCCTACAGGAAGTTCCTGTTTAGTAGAAACTAGTTTTATTATATTAAGCAGTATGATATATGAAGTATAAGTCCATTTTAGGAACCATATACGATTAATCTCACTATAGAATGACTTATGTATATTTAATAACTTTTGCTAACCTTTTGTTTGAGACAGATGGAATGAACAGTCATTCTATCACATGATCTGCTAACACTTCACAAATAACAAATTCAACTTCATTTATTTAAGATATGAAGTAGAAATTGTTCAAGGCACGAACAAAAGTGAGATTGTACCAAAATAAAGTAAGTATTTATTCTAAGCAAATTTTCAACTTTAGGGAAATGATCTTGAAAACCAAAAATGTTGTCCTAGTGATCTTATACCTGATGAATCAGATGGTACCTTATATCATCACAAATCTATGGATTTGTGATTACTGGCTTTTCCATAGCCATGTTCTCTACCACTCTCCATCAGAACATGATGGTTAGATTTCTCTTCCATATCCATATTTTCACCTATGTGGAAACCCAGTGATTAGTTTATTTGGGTAATCGTTACATTTCATACTTTAGTTTTTAAAGCCAAGTTTTGGTATTCCCTTTTATGATGTGGGTTTCTATTAAAGAAACTTTCGAATAGTAAACCATTTATAACCCCGACGAATTTCGAGGGCGAAATTCATTTTAAGGGGGGTAGAATGTAACAGCCCGAGATTTTATGAAAAATATTCTTTTTTATTTTACTAATGTCTTGTGTTATACGCTACACCAAAAGGAGCTTGCACAACACGCATCCTTGACTTGCCTTGCATTACACGCAATCACAACCTTCCTCGATAGTGTGTGTGGTACGTAATCCTGAGTTTCACGAAACAATGATATGCTATTAAAATATTATTAAAACTAGCCGTTATGAATAGTAATAACCACTTTTTAAATTTTAGAAATTTTAACTCTCAAAATGGACTTCATTTTTGGATTCTGAGTATCGAATTTAGCCTAAGGTGAAATTTTGGTACTTTTCGGATAACTTTCATATTCTGATGAATAGTGAAAATTACTAAATTATAATTAAAAACAACTTTTTTTAATCAAAATAATTAATATTGATAAATCATTAATTTGAGTGGTTTTAAAGTATATTTAGAATATATTTTTACAATTTAATACAATGTTGGTCATTGGATGTAATTTCACATTTAAACTAGACATAAACAAGTGTCAATCTTTTGATATATATTGTTTCTTAAAAACACGCTATTTGTTTTAACAGCGGGATTTAATTATAAAATTAATTAATGCAACTTTTATGTTATGAATTTGGTAAAATAGACTTCATTTTTGAATTCGGAATATGAAATATAGCTTGGGATGAAATTTTGGCATTGTTCTGAAAAATATCAATTTTTGATGAATAGTGAAACTACTAAGTGGTAGGTTAAAAACTGAATTTTGCATAAAACTTAATTTTACCGCTTCTGTGAATGGAATTTCGAAAATCCGAGAGACACGGTTAATATCAAGGACTAAAATGTGGTTCAATGAGATGAAAATAATTTTTTGGTGAATAGTAACTTTTTACTTTTTTTTACCACGGTTAATAGTAAATAGGGTAACTAAGGGTAAATATGATATTAATATTACCCTAACACATGTCCTAATTCTATTGGACAAGTGTAATTCGACCAAAAACAAACTTAGGAATAAAATATGACCATTTAGGCCCACTTGGATTAGATTAGGACATTTATTATTAATTTATTTAAAGAAGGGTTAAAATAGTTAAAATCAAAGTTTAATAAGTAAATCATTTTTTAATATGGGGTTATACATAAGATAAATTCGATTGTAAATATTCATTAGAAATCTAAAAAGATTTACTACATGATGGTATTTTATTTGTAATTTTTAGACATCAAATAATTTAATTTATATATGACACAAAGATGATGCAGTAATTATCTTATTAATGAAATATTGACATAATTGATAATATAAATACCAAAATAAATGTAATTTAAGACTTTTTATGAATTCCACTAATTTTCTAGGTTACTATGATATATTAGTGTTGATTTAATCAACTTGGTTCGAACATATAATTCTGTTATGACTTTCAAAAAAATCATATATCAAATAGTGTCAAAATTGACACAAAATAGTTTTTAAATCAAATATTATATTATTAATTGTTATTTTATTCCTAAAAATCTAAGGTTCGGCCAAATGACTTAGATAAATATATATATATTAATAATAAACAATTTGGGGTTCGTTTGGCATGTTATAGTAAGTGTATTAACCATATAGTGAAAGAAAACAAAAAGACACGGTAAAAGTTAAATTAATTAACTTAGAGTTAAATCTAATTGATAAGGTTAAAATAATACCCTAAACTTGTCTAAGTCCTATTGGTTGATAGGATTTCGACCCTTCCCCACTTTATCTTCGAAATAAGACCCTTTGGAACCATTATAAACCGATTTTGACTTTAATTTAAAATAATATTTTGAGATATTCCTAAGGTGCCCCTCTCCTCCCCTATAAAAGGACACCTCCTCCCCCTCCTCCTCACACCAATTTGAGCTCTCAAGCTCGGCCAAACCCTGCCATTTTCTCCTCTCCACTTCCCTAGAATAATACTAGAGGTCCTGGTCTTCTCCAAAGACCAATCTTAGTTCCTTAAGTGGGGGATTCAAAGAGGCGTTCCAAAGAAGAGGTAATATCCATTACCGATCTTTTCAATTTATTTCTTCTTCAAATTCTTATTATTTAGTTGTTTCATGATAAAGTAATAACATCAGTATTACTTACATACTTATATGTTATTATAAATATGAAACAACCCTAAATCACCTTCTATCCATCCTACGGAAAAATGAAATCACCGCGCGTGCGTACGTACGGAATACCGTCTCCACGCCGTGGTGTAATCTATTTTCCACCACCACCTTACATGGATGGGTATAATGGTGTAAAGAATAACTATACATAGTTATTAAAACATCATATTGATTCTTATATATTGTATAATCCACTCCAATTCAATTCAATATTTATAGAAATGATATCATCGCTCGTGCGTACGTACGGAATACCGTCTCCACGACGCGATGAGATTCATTCTCCTTGTTAACCATTTAAGAATGATTATAATGTATATATAAGAAATAATAATGAAATATATGACATTATAAAGCTACTGGATTTATGTATATATATACATATGTATGTCATCTACTTACTTCCATTTCAAGACAATAAGGAAAGGAAAACAGCGTTCATGCGTACGTACGGACTACCGTCTCCATGAACGGTGTTTTTCATTTTATTTATCTACCTATTATATATATATATATACTGAATATATATGATATATAAATCATATTTTATATTCTGGAAGTAAGTAAATCATGATATAAGTAATAATGATGTCAAGAACAACAAGTCAAAACACCTACGATAAATGAAACGATTTTACCCAAAACGCTTCTTTAACATGGAATTTACAAAAGAACGGGTAATATAATGTCATAAGTGAACCATATATGATATCATAACAATGAATATGATTCTGTAATAAGTCAATAACATGATTTAAATCATTATACAGGAGGTTCGGACACTTACAAAGCAAGTCGGACCTAAGGTAAGGGAAATATCACAATCTCATTTTTATCCGAGATTGTTTATTCGTAAGTATTTACTGGGGTGTATTTTATCATCCACATCCATGTTTACTCAATATGTAATATTATTTCCATCCACCTAAAATTGTTTAAATCCATTTTTACCCTTCAGTGAGTTTTTAGTAATACGTATGAAAGGAATCTTTTGTCGTTTTTCGTACGAGGTACTTTTGACTTTTCCGAAAAAAGTACGAAGAATGTTTTTTTTAACTTATACGGGACGAACGGATTTCTACTGTTTTATAAAGCATTATTTTAAGGAAGCTTCCTCTAAAATATTTCATGGCTATTTTCAATAAAATCTCTTTCTTTTAAAATTGCATGATGTTTTGTGAAAAGAAATTGATTTTTAAGAAGAAAGGATATTTTCCTCAAGAATGGAGTTCAAGTGTTTTATCAAAATTATTTTCCATCTAAGATAATAAAGGGTTATATTTTTATCCCTATTATTACATTGATTTGATCATGTTGTGATGGAATTACTTTTATGAATTCCTTTATCTTATATGAATTGATTTGTGATGTCATGATGTTTCAAGAATCCCATTTTTTGTTACTTGTGTTATGCGATGATGTATGTTTTATGACTATGTGGCACACATAAGAAAGGATTCATTATAAGATGGGTGGGACGTATATCTCCCTCCAATGCATTGGGTAATGATTTTATATCTCATGAGATAGACATGGCTGGAACGGAAGGTTATTTCGGTTCAGTGATACAGGACTGAAACGAGGAGTGAACTCGGTTCAGAAAGGGACTTTGTCCACTAAGATAGTCTTGGCAATGAGTCATGACTAACAAGAAATGATTTTCCATGATTATGTGTGCATGCCACAAAGTTTCAAGTTTTATGTTATGATTATGGGGATCTCATTTTCAATTCTATGATTTATCCCATGTTATGATATTATGAGCTCTTTTGCAGGTCAAGATTTCCAAAAGCTACGTTCTTATGTATATGATGTGATTTATATTTCTTTTGTTTACCCTTACTGAGCATTTGAGCTCACCCTTTTTTGTTTTTTTCTTTCCCCAGGATATAAAGAAAGGTTTTAGGTAAAAAAAAGGGGAAGATCTTTATGGGAGATATTGAAGATCTTTCACCACGTTTAGAAGATTACGTTCTGAGTTTCCAAAGACACTAAACTATTACGATCCTTGTGTGTGTGTTTTTGTTATGTACTAAGTATTCCACAAAAGTAATGTAATGTCCATGTACAATAATCTTCGGGTCTCTACAACCTCCAAGTCTCAAACATGATAGTGGGGAATTTCTCCTCCCATTCTCATCTTTAAGACTAGGGAACTCAAATTTGAGAGAGTTATATGGGGGATAATTCTTGACTTTCCCATTGATGGTTAGTGGATTATCCTCCTCTATCCTATAGAACTGGGAGATAGGGAATCCCTATGAGAGTTAACCCCTGGCCTTTATTATGGGTTGTAGCTAGATGGGTAGTCTGATGTGTCTATCATGGTTAGGAAAAGAGAGAGAGGATAAATTCACATCAAAGAACTTTCTTCTTATCCCATAGCCCCATCCTCATACACTAGCTTATGATGAATATTGTGCAGTTTTCTAGATCTCTCACTTCCTATTGTTTCTAATATCCTAGAATAACTCACACACTCTTATAGGTTGGTGGAAATCATTAAATTCACACAGTATGATGCATTTCTCGGTAGAGAACCCTTTCCCAGATCTTCCTCTCACCTTCCTTCAGAGGCCCCCCACTAGTATGGGTCCTCAAAGACAATTATCCAACCACCAGGAAATCATCTAATATAGTGTTAGACCCAAAGTTATTCCATGATCTTCAAAGGGTCTATATTCTCGATTAATCAAGTCAAAGGGCCTCCTATTCAATATAATCCCCAACTCAATACTCTCAAATGGCCTCATTCCCTATGAGACAAACCTTTATAGGACCTCTATAGGCATGGTTCTTCATCCCTTAATGACCTACACATGCTTCGATTCGTGTAAAAATGAGATTTGTAGGAATCCTCCTTGAGTTCTAAACCCAAAAACTCAAATCCACCCTAATTCTCTATAGGCCACATTCCCATTAGATTTATATCTAAAATGGGATCCCACATCCCTTTTAGTTTACTTGGTTTACCTTGGAATAATTCCCACACTAAATGTTGACTAGGAAACTTTTTCCTAGATTACCTTCTCGTGTGACATTAAACTGCACAGTCTGGTCCTCATCACATAACCTTAAATGGTATGACGTGTCTGGTAAAGTGGCACCAAACTACATGGATTCTGATTACTTTTAATGAGGATATATAGGAATACCATATCTTGGTCCCAATCCTAACACCAAAACAACTTCTGTATCCCAGGACAATTATAAATTCAAGAGTGGACCACCATGTGGCTTACAAATAACATCCTAATAATAAACAACCAAATGGTCCCTCACTATTTTAAAAAGGGTACCATCGATGGAGAACCTCAGATATATACAGATGTATCCATCGATGAAGAACCTCATATACATACACATGATTCTAAATCCATGCTTTCTAATAATTTATTTTTAATTCAAGGGAGACTCGTGTCATACTTGGAAATTGATGAAGGATTTACGAATATTTCTTAAATCATTAAGAGAGTTTCAAATTAGGAATAATTACCCCCAAAAGGGTGTGATGGACTTGATATTCGATATTATCGAACAATGTGTATCCCTAAGAATCATTGGAACCATTTCCCAATGACCTCATACCTTTGGAAAGTTGGTTCATTAAACATTTTGAATAAGGGAACCATTGCATGTTTCTGGATCCATGAACGAAACCTGTAGGAGGCCTTTCAAAAATAAACATCTCAAATTGAATGATTTTTTGACCATGGAAACCCCCAAAATCATACAATTGAAAAAAATGTCCATCATTTTCATTGGAAAAAATGGTGAACCTGACCTGAATCCTTAACAAAGATAATTCTATCACCCACATGTCATGCCCCTTTCACACCTGAAATAAAAGAGGTCCAAATGATACAATCAATTATGAATGTGTTCATTTATTGATTTTCTACTTTTAGGAGGTTTTCCTATTTTATTTTTTCACATGTATTTTAGGCACTTTCAACCAGATTTCCTTTTCTCCGAAATGGAATCATACTAGTTCTTGAAGTCGTATGCATCGGCCACTGCACAATCTAGGTCCTCATCCAAACAAAAGATATTTTCACACCCATAGCGTCTCCAAAAATAGTTTTCAAATTCATTTTTTTATAATTCCCACCAAAATGGTACCTTTCCAACCCTAGAGGAAGCTGGATAGGCCTTACATCTTATGAAGTCCCTCCAGCCGTCCACATAATGATAGTTAGTGGACCAAAAGTAGATGAATCAAATTGCAGTATCAGACTATTTTGGGAGCCTATCACTAGAATGTAGAAATAAGCTCCTCCCTTATCTTAGTGAGGTTGATTAACTTTCCACTAGAGACCTCATACAAACATCATAAGGTTACCACCAAAGGGCTCCGGCCAGCAAAAGAGACCACCAACACCACATAATGAAAAACCCTCAGCATGATGGGGGTTTTTTCCTCAAAAGTATGGCCCATATCACTTAATTATGGTCATGAAATATTACCCACTGATTGAAACAACCAAACAATAGGAAGTAGGGATGTTACACTTCTCACTACAAATCCTGCTAGTCAAACTCAGTGGCAAACTATAAGCAAGAAAAAACACCCTCCCTCACTATCCAAGCCTACTAACATATTTTGGCAGCATCTAGAGAAACCTTCCAATAAAATAGGGTGGAAATCCTCAAGTAGGAAAAACACCCTACCCACATCAATCACGCATAACAGTAAAATTCAATGGTGAACCATGATCCAACATGCACACCTTCTCTAATATATCATTACTATCAACATAACCTTAAAAAAATTTGAGAAATCTTCCTGCAAGTTGAAAAAAATAGGGGAAGACCTTTACCTATAACCCCACACCTGAGTAATGTTAGTATCCAATAACATGAAATGGAGGAAAGGAGCTGACATAGACCCATAATCTAGACATGAACTAGGCATATATCCCTATTACATCCATTAAATTTACTGAAAACATTTTGATAATGGTAGAAAGGACAAACTAAATTCCTTCCCACATCCTACAAACAAACCGTGATATAATAATTGAAATGATGGTGGAATAGGGATAAACACACAACTATATCCCCACAATTGGGGTAAGTTATTATCATGTCACTCAAGGGTAGACACACAAATCCATCCCCACAATTGGTGTGACTCATTAGCATGTCACTCTAGGGTGGACACACAACCCCTTCCTTTCAATTTGGGTGACTCATCAATATGTCACTCTAGATAAAACAGACATCCTTTCTCCCATCCAGGAGGTTCATGGGAAAATTTCCCCCATGATATGTAGAAAACCAGATTGGGTCCATACCCCAATTATAAGTGAAGGTAATCAACCTATTTCATTGTTTAATCCAAGGAAGACACAGACATTGACCAAAATTCCAGAAGCATGTCAAAAAAATCCATAGAACAACACAAGAGATAACTGAACAGGATTCTGCATATGAAAACTACTATACCTAGTAAGTGAACCTAGTAATTCATAAGAGGGAATCCAAAAATAAGTTTCGTCAAGGGTGATGGGATAATGAGGAGCCGATATAGTATTATATATGATTAATTATAGAGTTCTTGAATCCATTATACATTTATCTATGAAATCTCACGATCCTTCTCTCATGTTTCAAAATTATAGGAATATTAGCATCATTTATGAAGTCCTCCCCATAAATCTCACCATAAAGGCTTGATTCATGTATATAATCTGATTGATCTCAAGATCTAATCTCATGATGAGAGCTACACCGCCACTCTCTACATGTTCAGAAGACCAAATATTAAGAAGTTAATCCCCATGCTATTATCTGCCATGAATTTACTCCATAGGGAAAAAACTATTGGAAATATCATCATAGTTGGACGTTAAAGAAAAATGGCAGTCCACTTCATAAAAAATTTTAGTTTGTTAGGAAGGTCCTCCCCATGGAGATTTAATTATGATAAATCCCTCTTATTGTTAGGCACTTAGGAAAATGAGGCCAATCATGATTGATTCCTTGTAATTTACAAGTTAAATCCTTTATCACCTAGAAGAAAACCCAAGTAGAAGGTTATTCTCCAAACCAAAATTGGATCACCTGCCTTTCAATATGATAGAGTACATCCCTAATGATTTTACTATTTATAATAAATTAGATGGAAAGATTCCACTTTGGTCAGACTAGGTTGAGAAAACTGTAGTAAAATATGAATAAGAAATGTTGAACATGAGGAGGTAGTTAACTGGGGCTGATATACCAGTCATGTTTTGGCCCATAGAAACTCTCCAATATAGAATTCTGAAGGCATCATCAAGGTATTTTGTGCACAAAATTCACCTCAACACATGGAAGAATCTTTGTCACTCAAGAGAAAAAGTATTACCATATGATTTATATCTAATACATATCTAGGTAATAATATTTATACATCTACAATTTGATTTGGTATCTCTCCTAGATACATGACATCTAAAATTTAGAAAACAACAAGGATCCCTTCAATGCACATGTCTCAGTTAATTTAAGTAATTGTGTTAGCTAATCAAAGATTCCCTATCTAGTGTTAATATTAGAGTATTTGTTGACAAAGAGTGTTTCCTTTCACTATGCTACCCAATTTAAAAATCTCACCAAAGGTGTCACTGTGAAATTTCATGGACATGGGCTAGATTCAACAAACAGACTCTGTTTGCGATAGGTAGTACGCTTATAAAAAATAGACCCCGACTGACTCTCAACAACATTGGGCCAGAAGAGGGTGATCCATAAATGTCTTTTGTATCCATCATGTGAAAATTTCAATAAATACCCCCTCATAATGAAATTCAGCTATAAGATAGCTAAAATGTGGTAAATGGTATAAATATCCTCAGAAGTTGGTATCTTAGTTTCAGGTTATACAATGTATCGAACCCCTATCTAGACACGACTCTATAAAATCAAGAAAGTAGGCACAACAACAATATCCATGAAAATATAAGAGAAACCCCAGTTCACATGGCTATGAGATTTTTTAAAACAACCTTCGAGGTTAGAAATATAGGTTTGAAAGGTTGTGGAGGTAGAATGGATACAACTTCCATTCCTTATGGATGAGGGCATTTTACCCCAACAGTCTCCTCCGAATTGGATGTTGGTATACTCCTAACTTAAAGAAACCCCAAAAAACAAATCCTCATAGTTCATCCCACCTTTTGATCCAATGTACTCATTGGGAACATGCATGAATTTGTTTTCCCAGAGATTACCTTCAGATTATCATTTTCCACATGGTTCCAAGAGAATGAGAATAGGAGAGGAAAAGTCCTCATGGAGGGAACAAATAAAGTAAGTCTCACAAATTGACTAAGTAAATGCCTACAAGGCATTACACATCGATGAATTTCTTTAACAAAACCCATACAAACCCCTTAAAACATGAGGCCAATAAAAATGAGTAGTAGGAGGAAGTCTCGGTCCATAATATGGTCCAAAAAAATGATTGAAGGAGGTGTTCTTACCTAGAACTAGAGGCTTTCTATGAATTTGGTAATTACCTCAAACACTCCATTAACACCCCCTAATAGAGTTTCAACAAATGTAAAGTGTAAAGGTATAGTTATGCATCACCCACCTCTTTATGAGGTTAAACCCCTCAAAATCGAGGAGTAATTTTCTTAGAAAGAGGAAGAGATGAATGAGTTTAGAATATTCAACATAGAAATACTTTGAGGTAATATTCCTACTCATTATATTCTAAAAATAGAGCCTCAAATCAAACTCCCAATAGGTGTACCTCAATAAAGAGGGTACACCCCAATATATGAAGTGGAACTAGAACATATTCTCAACATGAGGTACAAATTAATAGTTTATATGGACCCATGGCATTGAGATATCAGTAGTTCAATCCCCTGAAAAAAACCAGGGTTGGGAAAGACATGTCCTCAGGAACCATGTCCTATGGGTTACCCACCACAGGTAAAAGTAGGGCCTCCATTAATGGAATTACTTGTTTCTTCCCTTTCTCAATACCATTTCCAAACTAACATCCCTAAAGTCCTCCTGAATACTATTGAGTTACTGAAAATTTTATTGGAATCTATGGATGAATGGAGTGCACCAGTGTAGCCAAAAAAGGTTTCCTTACCTTGAATGGAGGGATCTAAATCCTCCCCAACCAAATTTTTGGAACCCCACATTTCCAATATTTAATGGATTGAGGGATCCAGAGTATAATTTAAAACATTTCATTTCCCTCTATGATCCCGTAATGGGGAACCCCACAAAACAAGAAGTAGTGAAACTTAGCTGCTTTGTACAAACATATCAACTTCCAGACTTTGTGTGGTACACTAGTTCTACAGCTCAGTTAATCAAGGGATGGTAAGATATCTGTTGATAGGTTCTCTTTAAATTCATCTCAATACTATAGAAGGAAACAACCCTAAACCTCTTGAATGGAAAATAGTAAGAGAAAGAGTGTATCTCAGATTTAATTACTCAATGGAAAGGGTTAAACTACTCCATGATCTTACAACTTCCCCAATAATATTTTTTTTCCTATCTATATAGAGAACCTTTGTGATGAGTTGCGCACACCACACATCCCTATAAAATACAAAGGGGGATTTCAGGATCTCATCACGTTGTCTCAAAAAATGGAAGATTCCATCTTGTGCATGAAGGCCGTGTCCCAAGTAATTCCATTAGCTTACGAAAAGTGAACAAGGAAAGTATATGATACCGCTATTATGCTTAAGTCAGCCCCTACACAATCTCTAGCACCAAAACTCATGGCATATCATGAGGAACCTATTCCAGAGTGTTATCAGAAATTGATGCCTTATTAGGATGAGAAAAATGAAAAGATGAGGAGTGATTTTGAGGAGATAAAGAAAATGTTTTCTTTATTTTTAAGATGAACAAGTCCTTGGATACCTCATTTCCACAATTGAAAATAACTTTCTCAGGTTACCAATGCTTAAGAGGTTTGATTAGATATCCCAAACCATTAACCCTTCTACAGAATGTTGGGGCACACTATTCAAGAATATCTTTTTTTCAAATACATCATGCATAAAATAGTATATTCTAGAAAAGTAAAGTTGGGAAAGCCACCCTCACATGTAGCAAGTTTTTCTATGGAAAATCCAGAGGAAGATAGTGAATAGTAAGAATTTACCAATAAAGGTATGAAAAATCTTAGTGATTGGATGATAAAAAAGACAATAAAAAAGACTCATGATATCCTCTGATCATATTTTAAATAGAAAACTATACCATGACTGCTTATTCTATGAAGCAACTTACTCTATTGGGACCACAATCCTCCAAAATCCTGTCTTAAAAGAAATGAAATGGTTGTAGAAGTGGGAAGTGAACATAAGAATATGAAACTATACTAAGGATTATGTTTTATTTAATTCAATCAGACTTCATAAATTTAGTCCTATAAGCATGAGAACCTCCTTACAAAATGGTACAATAAGAGTCGACCCACTAAACTGAGTCCTTATTAGATGAGGAGTTGATCTTAGAATCCATTAATATTTTTCAATTAATGGATCCATTTTGGGATGATGAGTGTGGTTATGAACATTAGTTATCTACATTTGATTAGGGAATAGGGGCGAAGCCATATGGGTCGAGGGTACAAGGGAATACACATCCATATTAGAAATCAATACTCCAACCACATCCATGATCTGACCTTCTACGTAGTTGAAACTCATGAAAGAGTCCTCTAGAGAGCTCAAAAAGAGAAAGAATGTTCCCCCCCCACATTCCAGGGTTTCCCCAAATTTTATTATCATATAAAATCAAATAGATTAGATAATTTCACTTAATCAGCATCGACACGTAGGTATACCTAGTCAACCAAACCCACCAAGGATGGGAGCACCTTTATATCCTAATGTAGAAACTGATATACCAATGTAAACTGGTTCAATTCCTAAAGTGATTGTGAGAGAAAAACCTCATGATAAAAAGCATATACATTTAACCCACAAGTATGATATTTTGAAGAAATTATCCCTGGTTCCATCTAAGTTGTCAATAATGGATGGTTTGATTCTATCATAAGACATACAAGTAGCACTCATAGAGGATTTGTCGAGACATAAAGGATTTGAGGTTGAATTTGGTGCTGTTGAAGTATGTCATGAAGATATAGATCCTACAGAATGACACAAAATCATTTATTTTATAGATCAGGACAAATATTACATTATAAAATGGAATATCATACCTTTATATGTATCCAATAGGATAAAGGACATTTACATTTGATAATTTCTCCTTGAAAATGGCTCATAGGTCAACCTCATTCCAGTCCAAACACTCCACCGACTAGGTTAAAACAAAGTAAAATTGTCCCCTTGTTCTCTAGAACTTCAGGGTTTATGAAAAGAGAAAGAAAAAGAATCATGGAAAGATCAATATCAAGACTTAGTTTTGAGACTGAATATCTGACTCATAAATTTTGGTTGTTCAGAAAGCAATGACTTTTATCGTTTGGTTGGGAAGGCCTTAGTTGCCTCATCATGGAAGAATCACCTCTTTATAGCACCAATTCTTAAAATATTACATTAATTTTCAAATTGGGATGTTGTATGGTTATAAATCCCCATTTGAATCTTGCATAGAAAAGTACATTGATGTAGGATTCTACCAAAGGGAAGGGAAATAACCCCTGTCTAATGGAGTTGGTCGGGTCACATGCCCGAATGGCCTATAAATGACCCTATATAATCTATTCAAATAGATCAAAAAAGAATATATTCTTTATATCCATAAAATTGAAGTCATTGTCCCAAAATCGAGAACCATATCCATAAAACTTCAATATATCAGTCATAAAAATTAATCTCTACAGCGATGAGAAGGTCACAAAATCTTCATAAAATTGTAGAAGCATAGCTGAAAATGACCTTATTCCATCCACAAAGATGCAATAGATCCCTGAATCATCAACTAAACCAAAATAAAAATAATAATATTGTTCCAAATCCCTCACTCTATCCCCTATGGAGCTTCAAAAAGACCCAACATTTTTAATTAGGAAAGAGGGATTCATTTCATTGTTCAAATACCAACGTGTCATATCCTCATAACTCTAGAGAGATACCTTCATTAACTACTTCCCCTTATCGAAAGGAAGAAGAGGAAGAGAGAAATAAGTAGTAATAGGAGGAAGTATAGAATCTCATGGATTTCCTTCCATCATTTGAGTAAGTCATTTCTACCACCATTGATGAAATCAAATAAATAAATCTAGGTATAGATGAAAATCCATGACCCACTTTAATCATTTATTCCATGTCCTCTGAATAAAAAGAGGTATATACCAATTTTTTGAATAAAAATTGGTATTTTTTCACATAGGATTACTCAAATAATTCTAGAACTTGATCATGTGGTGGACACTCACCACTTTGTCTTTCCAGAAAACCACCGGGGATACAAATAACTAACCAAAAGGACACAACCGACTCATGATACTAAAATTGAGGCTGAGGTTGATAAGATTATCAAGGCCAATTTCATCTAGAATTTCCATCATATGATATGGATAACTAACATAGTTTCAGTAAAGAAGATGAGTGGGAAAATGAAGGTCAACATCGACTTCAGAGATCTCACCTAAAACTTTCAAAAAGATGATTTTCCAATCATGATCACAAAGTTATGAATTGATTCAATGTACAAATAGAAATCCTTATACTTCATGGAGGGATATTTTTGGTATAATAAAATTTTAATAGACTAAGAAGATGAACAATCCACCACCTTCAGTCCCCCTTAGGGATTATTTTTCTATCTGGTAATGCCATTTGGATTGAAAATGCCAGTGCTACATAACAACATGACATGCATTGGATCTTTAAACCTTTTCTAGGGAAGTTTGTTAAATTCCATTTCAATGATATGGTGGTTATGTTTCAATAGTTTTTATACCACCAATCTAACATTTATAACTCTTCGACAAACTATGATAACATAGACTGAAGATGAACCCCTTGAAATGTGATTTTGTGGTTACCCCATGAAAATTTCTCAGCTTCTTAATACACCATCATGGCATTGAAGTCGATCTTGATAAGAAAAAGGATATCTTTAATATGTCACTTAATCATAATTTCAAAGTGTTTAGGGGTTTAAAGGGACACCTTGCCTACATTTGGTTCTTTATAGAAAACCTCTTAGGAAATTATTTTCCCTTCCCCAAGTAGATGAGAAAGGGGGTTACATATGAGTGGTCCAATAATATTCAAGAAGAATTTGAAAGACTTAAGAAATATTTCTTGAGTCCACCAGTGTTAATGCCACTTGTTGAGGGTAAACATCTCATTTTTCACATAACATTCCTAGGAACAATCACTGAGTGCCTTCCTTGCACAAAATAATGATGTCAGGAATGAAAGAAGCCTTTACTACCTCAGTAAAACCATAATTGACACTGTGACTCATTATTTTGATGTTGATAAGATATTCTTGGTGTTAATCATTGTAGTTTTGAAATTTGTGGCACTACCTACAGTACCATGAGGTCCATTTGGTCTCTTGCAATAACCCACTCAAATATACTCTCATCCATCCTATGTTGATTGTTTTTTTTCATAGTAGATTGTTATCCTATTGGAGTTTTATATATAGTTCATGCCTTAGAAAGGGGTGAAAGTATAGTATTTTGAATATTTTCTTTTATAACAACAATCTTCAGAAACAACATAATTAAATACTAAATTTTTAATAGAAGAGATATTTTTTATTCAAGATGGCCCCTAGAAATGGGAAATTTATTTTGAAGTAACATCTAAAATACTAGTAGGTAAGAGGATAAAGGCCCTAAGATCAACAAAGTAAGGTTGGGATTCATGATAATCTCTCCAGAAAAGGTAGTCTTGCCTTACTCCTTCCTGTTTTTAGTCGTATTTGTAAATAATGATGTGGAATATAAATCCCTCATTAAAGGAATAGAACTAGACTTTCAAATTATAGTGGACCACCTAGAGGAGAAAGGAAATTTATAGTTTGTAATAAAAAAGATCAACATGGAGTATGGTATCATAAAATAAGAGCTAATCCCCCTGTTTGACTATGTATGGGGACTAATGACAGAGTTCCCCTTAGAGCCAACATTGAATCACATCCCATAGTCATCTAATGACTTGGCCTATGCAATGGAAAATGAAACCATTGCTATAAAGGATACATATTAGGATAGAAAATAATCAACATTGCGCGTCATAGAATGGTCTCACATTTTGTTCATTCTATCTTATAAGAAGTCAATGAGATTAGTCCTATCCTTGAACCATATGGTCCTACTACTGGTTGGATGATACCCATTTTGGACTGTATTTAAAAAATAGTTCTTTAATAAGGAGGATCAATAAAAGATCATAACTAATGACGAGTGACTAAATTTACACTTTATGATGGCCCAAATCACCAAAAAGTCCTATATAAATGAGGCCTTGATTAAGTCCTTCTTAAATGAATCGATGGGGAAGAGTCTACTTCTGCCAAGAAATAAGTTCAAACAGGATCCTATTGTGTCCAATAGTTTGGGTTCCATATTTCCAATAAAATTATAGGAAATGGATAATTTTATTCTTTAATAACATATGATTTCACAAAATACACCATCAAGTGTCATTCCTATCAAGTGCATTTCAACTTCACCCATCAACCCCTGAAGTGGCTACTTACAGCCAAATAATCCTAGCCATTCGATGAGTTTGGAGTAGATGTTGTATGTACATATCCTCCAACTATAAATAAGTAGTTTAAAAAGATATTAACAGTTACTAACTTCTTCTCCAAGTGGGTTAAGGCAATACCCATCAAAGAAGTTGGGACTAAAAGAATTTCTAGCTTTATATAATCCAACATCATTACAATGTTCTTTTATCCCTCATACAATATTGATGGAAATGACACTAATGATCATTAGATTGAGTTGGAGAAGCTATATTATAAGTGTAATATAAAATCCAACCACTCATCTCACTATCATGTAACAACTAATGGATAGATAGAGTCCTTAAATAAGGCCCTATTAAACATACTTTATAAGATGGTGGATAAGAATAAAAATTCTTAGAATGAAATGTTCATGCATGCCTAGTGGGCCTACTATACTACAACCCATTCCTCCACATGGGAAACCCTATATTCACTTTTATATAGGATAGTAGCATTACTTCCCATTGAGGTCCAACTTCCCTCACTTTGCATTTCCATCTATGAAAAATTATGCCTAGAAAAGAAATTCCAAAAATGATATGATGAATTGGATATAATGGATGAGAAAAGATTAAATCTTTTGCATCACTATAAGGCCCATAAAAATCAAATAGAATAGGATTTGGACAAGAAATTTCATCTCTTCTCATTCCTCCAAGGTGAACTAGTAATAGTTCTCATGACCCTAATGATACCAGGTAGAAGACTACAAAACATGATCCAAAATATATGGGACCTTATGTTGTACTGAAGGTTCACTCTCACAGAGATTATTAGCCGATATCAATGGATGAGGATCTCATTGAGACCCCTACCAGTGAAATATTTCTCAAGAAATACTTCTTGTTCTAAAGGTAAACTTGTCTATACTGTAAGACATTAAAACACATAGTCAGTCTTAATTGCATTACCTTAAAAAACGTGACATCTAGCCCACATTGAAAGATAAAAAACTTCATGAAACATGCGTTCTTACTGTATGATGTTAAACTGAATAACTTCATGACCCTATATGACCAATCTTAAAAGGTGTATCATATTTTCTTAGTCATATGACCCAAAAACACAAGACATCATATTTTGAGAATTAATACTTCAAACCACATATCCTAAGGTCCCATTTACATTATGTTAAACTATTTTAAAAATACCTTTCTGTATGATCTAAAACTTCATAGTTCACATCCTTGTTTCATGATGTAAAATTGCATAACATTTCAATTCATTCTTGAGTGGATCATAATCTTCAGTGTCAATATCCCACCACACCATTATTCAAGAACTACATGTGGATTTATTCCTTCCATCATAGGATACATAATGATTGATGGATCCCCATTCCTTTATCCGTCCATAAGATAAAAGATTACCCCTCCCTTTGTACATGTTAGACCATCATAAGAAGCCTTACCAAAACAACATGTGGATTGATTCTCATTCTCATGAGATATATATTGACTCATAGTCCCTATTGTTTGTTCCTAGTCACAATAAAAAACACCCAATACTATAGACAAACAAAGATCATTGTGGGAGACCCTAACTTAGGTTCCCTCATTTGGGAACCCATCATGGAAACTGGAATATTCCTCTCCCACATATAAATAAAAAATATCTATGCAGGGGACTTCACACTCTATGGACAATGATAGTTGAGACACTTAATTTATTCTCAGACATGTTCCTTACACATATCATACTACTTGTACTGGGGAATTTCAGATCTCTATAAGATTTCCTTGATAATCGATAATAGGAAGTCAGATCTATAAAGATGACTTTGTATAACCATGCAGCAATACACCCCAGCTGGCTTTTCATACATCAGCCACTAAAAGGGCCAGTCATTCAAAGGATTCATTTTATTGACTATGCTATAATATGCACCTATTGTATTTTCATAAGTTTCCCACCAAAAAGGTCTTATTGACCATAGATACATTCATCCTTAGGAGGGACCTCTCCTATCTCTATAATACCTAATAACCCTATGTTGGTAACCTGCTGTTTGAATTTTGATATATGGTCATATATTTTATTTGATCCCATATCAAATTTCTGACTCGAAAACCAAAAATATCATGGTTTATAGTTCCCTCTTTCACATCAAAAGAATGTTTTAGCTTCATTGGACCACTTATCCTTACATCACTCCTCTCTTTTATGAAAAATGGTCCTCACTATATGGACAAAAACTTCAAGACACCAGATTTCTTCACTACATGATATTGAATTTCATGGTTGAAATAAATTCAAGAAATATGTGAAGCTTGATTCTTGCATTGATGAGACACATAGTGACACCCATTTTTCCAGTCTTGGGTCTAGTTAAAATATTTTTTTTTCACATCGAGTCACCTTCATCCTTTCCACATAACATTATACTTCATGGATGAAGTCCTCACCAAATGACTTTAAACTTTATGGTTCCTTAAGAAATACAAATGGATTGATTCTTATTCTAATGAGATACATAGTAAATCTTGGATACTGCATCCTAGTCAAGCCATCACAAAATGAAAGTTTCACTATAATTTATTTTTTATCACCTTTGTGTGAAAAAGTAAATAGTTTCCAACCTTTTTTTTTCTTACACCAAGAATAGCTCACATGGGATGATGATTTTTGGTAAAGGATCCCCCCCATGATGAAGGAATACTAGTTCACATCTTGGTTACTATGGTCTCAGTTGTAGGACCTTAAAAGGAACACTATATGTCCTTACCACTTGATGTTAAAATGCATGATTGGTGTCTCTTACATGACACAAATTCAAGAACTACATGTGGCTTGATTCCTTAAATTGCAGGATGCATAGTGACACCCAAATATCGAATATTGCATCCAGTCATAATATTTACTTTTCTCACTGGGTAACCCATGTCCTTGGTGCATGAATTTAAACTACATAGTTCCTTAAGAACTACATGTGGCTTGATTATTTCTTTTCTAGGATACATAGAGATTATGAAACCCTTTTCCTAGGCCAAACAATAATAAAAAATTATTTTTTATCCTAACTTCCATAGTGGTTAAACCAGCGTGGGGAAACATTTCTCCCCATTTTTGGTAATTTTGATATTGAAATTCCCCTCCAATATTCACGAACTTTCCTTCTACTAACCTAAATCTATTCCTAGGAAAATTAGCATCTCCATAAGCTTTCCCCAGCCATCATTGAGGTAATGTAATATTCCCGAGGAAACCTTCATTTGACTATGCAATATTACACCCTAGTTGGCTTTGTGTATGTCACGCACAAAAAGGGCCTTCCAACTAGAGGTACATTCATCCCCTGGAGAGACCACTTCTATCTATGTATGCCCCAATAAAATTTCTATCCCATATCACTATTTATATCCAAAACCCCCATATTACATATTATAATCCTCCCCCATAATACCTGAAAATGATAGCACAATCTTGGACCAATTACTGTGAAATGGGAAATTTTCTAATTTTTAGATAAAATCTACATAAACTTAAACAATTTCCCCAATGGATTTTCTATAATATGATAAATGTAATGGTCCATTTCATGGTCCCGTGGCATTAAAATTCATGATGCTTCAACCCTTTTCAGGGAGGGTCCTTCCCATAAGATGTAAGTCATCAAATATAATATACCCTCTTTTACATAAGAAAAAATCATGTAGGAGTAGTTTCCCATTCATGGAAAATACCAATATAGACTCTCTATTCATTATCATACACTTTCCCTTGACAAACAACCCTTCATGGTATTGAGAAATCCAAATCTTCACAAAATACATGGGAATTGATAATTTAATATCAAATTCTTGAAGACACCTTTTTATAACTATGCAGCAATACTCCCTAGGTGTATTTTCCCAAGTCACCCACCCAAAATGTCCTATCATCCTTAGGATTAAATTGTTTGACTATGAAATAATATGACCTGGTTTTCTTTCTACATGTAACCCACCAAAAAAGTCATGTTCACTAGAGGTATATTCATCCTTAAGAGAGAACTATTCTATCCCATAATCACCAATGAAAATATCTTGTTGGAAACCACTTTTTGAATATGGTCCATGACCCTTAAATGTATGCTTGTCTCAAATCATGTTTTATATCCAAAAATCATGAAATCATGACTAAAAATCCCCATTCTGGTATTTGAAGAATGTCAGAACATTTTTGGCTAGTAATATTTACTTGGGTCATCATTTAAGTACTCCTGGTAAAAACTGTTCATCCTGAAACATTAGTCACATTCGTCTAGCTTGAAAGACTTAAAACTACCTAAAAAAAGATACACCACACTCAATATGTTAAAAAAACACAAATATGAATCCTACGTAAAAGTTAAGTCTCAAGAAACTAAGCCTGTACTATGCGTGGTCTAAGAAACAATTGAGCAATGAATGAAAAATGAACAAATCTTATTATACTAAAAACCCATAAAGGGTGGCCTGAAAAAAAGACAAGTCTCATCCGCTAAGTCATTTTCATAATGAATTAGGAAAAAAATTGCATGATGACACAAAAGACAAAATGTTTTTATTGTTTTTCATATGAATCTAGAAATATTTGAACTATGATCTCCAGGTTAAAAAGAACTTTTGGAAAAAATTAGACTGCTTTTTATCCTTTTCTTTATAATTGTAACATTTTGGCTTGATTAAATTCAATAAAGTTTTTTATTTTCAATGTTATGATTATGATAAATATAGAATCCCAAAGAAATATAATTAAGAAAGAGAAAAGGGAAAAATAATTCATTTTTCTTGTTTTAAAATATAGAGGATCTTCTACATGCTAGAGTCTCTCTGCCAAATTTTATAGGTTTTGATCAAAAAAGGTTGCGAGATATTGAAATATGGATTGAGAATTATATGAAACTTTCCGAAACCCAACTAGTTGCATGGTAGTTGCATCTTCAACATGAAAAAGTTTCTCCTTCTTCATAGACACAAAATCCTCTCCTTGTGTAGAGACCCTCATTATGGATCATTGGATTTTGAAAATCTCTTCTTGTATAGAATTTAGTTGTTCCTAAAAGTGTAGAATTTGAGGAGATTTATGATATATATAAAATAGGTTATTCTTCACCTACTTGAAATTATTGAACTCTTTCTAGAATATAGTATCCATGTGATATTCAAATGGGCCAACTAGCCACCCTTCAGCTTACTATAACCATTTATCCTCTATGTTTTCAGACAATTAAATTTACATCATGGTGGATCAATTGATAATAAAAACATCAATATCCCAAAATGTAAAACATAATTGTAAGTCAGTGGAGTTGTGATGGAAGATCATAGAGATTCATCTTCAAAATTATCTTCCAAATGTCTCTCTATATGATAGAATGTGTGGTGCACATGTCATCCCATGTCTCCAAGTTTGACTCAAAACCTCTTTAAAAGAGAGATATGTATTCTATGTTGAGTTCACTCAATGAGGCACCCTGATCCACTCCCTTAGAAATAGTATCAACATCACCTACCAGTGCTGAATGAATTAGCCTAAATGCCTCTACCTCATGCTCAACCACGAAGTTAATGACAAAGGGTAGAAGATTACACACCTCATTGACATCAGGAAGACAACAGACAAAAAAGGAAATAAAAAAACCAGATCAGTTAACCACACTCACCCATTGGTGGATGAATGAATAAAAATGACGCCTCTATGAAATACCCAATATCAATGCTATGGGTGGGGACCTACTGACAAGTAAAATCCTCTTATGTTTAAAAAAACAATTGGGATGGGGGTCCTTGAGGATCTACCACTTTGGGGTTCTAAGCTATTACTATCTAAAAAATGGGAGTAGAATGTACTTGTATGTCTTGGTCATGAAGTTCCTTGGCAATATTTTTTTTTTCAGAAAAAGCTACACATGTTGAGATTTTTTTAAGATAACAAATTAAAAAAGACTAATTATGTTTGAAAATACAAAAAATAGAAAACTCACATCCATCTAATTCACTATAAAATTCCCCAAACTCCTCAATGGTTATTGAGATATGAATATATAAGTTATGTGTGTCCGTCACATGTGATACAAGGTTTCAAGTCTCATAGTACTCTCACTAGTTATGGTGTCTAAAACACTAAACTCAAAACCCAAATTGTATCCACCATCAAGAACATCCACTATACCTTCAATTGGAACAACCCTTTCTGTTCCCACTAGATCAACATCAGTACCAACACCTTCATTTTGTGGTTTGAGATTCAAGGTAACCACTTCTGGAGTAGTGAGAGAACCAATAGTAGGGATAAAAAGGTACTCTAGTGTGTATAGAGGATCATAAATATCATCAAGATCATAAGTTAGTTATGGGAACATAAAACTTTATGATGATTAATTGGAATTACCATGATCCTATTCCCTCGGTATAGCTGTATAAACAGATGTGGCCTCAAACCTTGATATTACTCCTAGTGAAGGGACATACTCACCAGTAGGAATCTGCACCTCATCCAAGATTTCCTCAGTTCTTATGGGATATTATCTGATCCCCTTAATAAAGGAGAGATAAGTGGATCCTATAACCCAAGGGAATAATTAAGAATTTATTCTAGAAAAATCAATAATAAATAGTCTTAGGGAAACTCACCCTGAATAATAATGTGTTGGGAAAAGCCCTTCAATCTCTATTGTTCCTTAGTTTTTAATAGAATAAGGTTGGAACTTTCCTCTAACAATATAGGTATTGGAGGTGTTAGTCAAGTGGAATCTCCTACCATATCCTCTTCTATCATCCTCTAGCCTGATGATAGCTCTCCCAATTCAAGAGCTGATTCCTCATCCCCCACAGGGTATTATGTTGGGCCATACCTTGGTGATGAGATACTGACCTATTTCCCCTATACCCACTAAAAATTAAGGTCACCCTTTCCTCAATAATGGTTTCATGTTCAAAATAAGGAATAAGATGAGTAAGAAAAGTGATATAAATGGAGGAAAAATTACATCATAGGGATAAAAAATTATTACCAGTCATTGGTGGATGGCTCATCAACCCCTTCAATATCCCTTGTTTCATCATATCCTCCACCCATTTTGTGACTAGGATCTAATTTTCAATCTCATAAATGTGAGTCTCCTGCTACTAGATATATATTCCCACATCGATTGGGTCAGTATCAAAGTGGAGGTTAGGTGGGTCTGGAACATCCCCGAACCTGTGGAATCCACAACCCAGTGTGAAGAAGTGACCACATATCATTTGAAATCGAAAGGTGTGTCTTGCCAAAATTGGAACACCACTGGTTATATGAAATCCGAGGTTGTTACTACCTATTGTGAATCATACTTAACACTCCTTTACTTCATAGGCTTCATGATTCCATCTATCATGGTCAAAGGGAAGGAAACTAAAGCTCATATTTCCTCTCAGTGATGATGACTGGACTTTCTAGGAACAATATCAATTGGTACATACCTTTTGACACTTACTAGTGGGATAAAACAAGCACAAGGTTGTTTTATAATGCTTAGAGACTCATCAATTTCACTCCATTGAATTATTGGAGACATTATACTACACTTTCCCCATACATAATTCGTTATAGTTGCAACTTAGGGAACAAACTTCCTTAAAACTCCTTAAGGATACAATGAAATCCAAGCCTCATCATACCAGGTGGTGAACCTTATGAATGAACTAACAAGAGGTAGATTGATTAATACTCGAGTAACCTCCATAGCTATGAGCATACATAGTTGTTAGGACACCATTGGGTTCCTCTCTTATTGGATGTGGACTTTGGGATATAAAGTTATTTGTTGCAGACACATGAATTGGTGTGAAAATATATATAGAGCATAGGCCTCACATATAACCTCTCAATCAATTCAAGTTACTAGCACACAACCTATAAAGGTCATCAAGTATGAACTTAGTTCATCAACAACCTTACCATCACTAGTTAACGTCCCAATGGGTGGATCCCCATAGGTAAAGAAATTGAACTCACTAAACTGACTCAATCTTGTTAAGACTTCACTAGGATCTAGGGACAAAAGTTGGATGTGGTAAATATCCTTGAAAGATTGTAAAAACTATCCCCCAATACTATTAATTACACTCCACATGGATTAGAAGGAAATGTGTTCTCCAACACATCCCCATAATATATAGAATGACCCTAAAATTATGAAAGGGTCCTTCCCTGTGTGAACATGTAGTAAGAACATATAGATATTCTCTAAGATAGGGTCTACCACCCCTATGTGATTTCCCTTTTCTTTCTCGGACACTACAAAAAAATTCCCCGACCTCACACCACCACTAGAGTACTAGATTAGTAATAGGTAGATATGTATCCACTTTGATAAAAAACTTGTGAGGCATGCCTTTGTGGGAATGTTGGACTTGGTTGTGTACCCCCATTAATTTTTCTCTCCCTAATCCAATGTGGGCCCAAATTTACCAGGAATTGACCAATTCTCCATTACAAGACATCCCAAGTGACATTTTCACATGGAACCTTCCCATTTTGGCTCTATAAAAGCACTCATCCATGCTTCTGAACGAATATCCCACTTTAGGTGGGAGTCTTAAATATTGATATCGAAGGCTATCTCCACCTCCTCATAGGATAGAAAAAGCATCCACTCTATATATTTCGAGGTGGATTTCGATGGGATGAATTCATCATACATTTATCCATGGATGAGAGATTTTAAGATATTATAAATGTCCTATAGATTAATGCAGACCTCTCCCTTCATCAGATGGAAGGAACTTTTCTGTGGGATTCATCAACTAAGCTATTAGAGAATGATACAAGGAATCATTTATATATATTTCTATTCCACCTAGACCATCTCATAAACATCAATCACCTTCATCTCATTTGTACGATCAATACATTTTTTGTGCACCCGTTACACCCACATCCACTCATTTATGACACCCCCTCTTGGTAAGAGGTACCAATCTTCCTTAAATCCCTTTGATTGATCTTCTTTATAATAATGAAGGATAGACGAGTAAAAATGCAGCTTTAACTCATGGGTACGAGGTTTAAAATCTATGGTGTAGCTATTATGATTCATGACATAGGCCATGGATGAGGTTCCCCTATTGATGTACACTTCCTGGGATGAGATGTTGGCAGTGGTAAAATTATTATATTCTCAGAACCATGAATGTGTGATATAATTATTTAGCAACAGAATGAAGTCATAATTCATATGTTTGTGTCTATAGAGTGGATGACAAATACTCTACAGATACTCATGGTGGCGTTTCTTCATGCGTTTCACCGAGTCTAGAAGAATAGTATCATATGCATTATAATAATTGGCCCCGATGATATCAATCATCTCTTCGATATGATTTATAGGTTTTTTATCAAAAAATTTATCCTTTTTAGTAGCCATTAAGAATTTACAAGGTACTATAGAGGATAAATCTTGATTTTGAAAAAAATTTCAATTAATTTTTTTCCAAAGGAATGGAATCGTGTAGGTCCCTAAACCAAGTGACCTTGAATAGGTCATCAATATAGTTGACCTCCCACAAGACACTCTCATCAGCACATGTGTTATATAGATAAGGGAATAATATGTCTATGTAAACAGAGCTTTAAAAAAAATATTAAGAGTACATTCTATGTAGAAGACTCACACGATGAGACAAGAAATAAAAGAGTTACGATGGACTTAGGAGGCCATTAACCCTCTTTATAGAAGTAGGATCCCCAAAAACTGATCTATGTTCACAAAATAGTAGTACAAAGATCTATTCTTATGATTATATCTAATATTGGGGGAAGGGGCTTTGTTGACACTCCTTTTCATGTGGATGAAATGATATTAAAAGAAAATATCTCAAGAAGAAAACAATAGAAGGATATAATGGATATATTTTTCATTGGGATCCATCTAGCATAGACCCAAAAAATAGTTTTAATGCATAGGTCCTACCTGTGAGCCTAGAGGCACTACACAAGCATAGTTAGGAATTCCCAAGGGCTACACACAACCCATTTGTGTGGCCTTTCTGTGCAATACAACTACATAAGACGAATCCTCTACCCAAGTACCCATGTTTTCCTATAAATAGGACTCTGGGGATTCTCATTGGGATGATGAAAAAAAACCTGAAGAAGTCTTGAAGCTCTACACTCTCTAGTCATTCACTAAGGCCTTCACAATCACCCAGGTAGATCTCCAAAATATGAGAGAAGAGTGAATTAAAGGGTAGTGGGATCAAATTCCACTAGTGAATAAAGGATAAATTTTTTTTATGAGGAACGAGTCCCTAAAATCAAAATAGGCTAACACAAAAGCCCCATATAAAAACTAGGACATGCGTGAGACCCCTCTAAGGGAACCTGAGGAGACCCTTGGAACATAGAGAAATGATTCTCCGAAGTGTTCTTTCCCAGGTTTTCTGTCATCTATAAGTAATATTTATATTGCATTGGCCTACCTTGCATGAAGAAATTCTAATCCACCAAGAACATACCCAACATTAGGCATCTTCAATCTACCTAGGCCTTACCCTATGCGAGACCCCATTTGGCTCTCCTAGCCTTCTCCTGCACTGTCCTCATTTGATCCATCTTCATGACACCAATGGAAAGGAACATATTTCCTTAGGGATCCCATTTGAGGGAGACCAAATAAAATCCTCCAATGAAGCCTCCTGACTTTCAAAACCACATAAACAGACACATCAGTGTGTCTCTCATTCAGTTATGAATTCCTTCGATAAGAGGTGTCCCACAATTGTCCTATATGATGGGTAGGGTCCTCAGGGTGTGTGAATTTATGTATCACTTTGTTCATAAGGAACCCAACCCTTGGGAAAGTGCTAGGGGCCTCTCGGTCTCAAACATGAGGGATACAAATTTTTCCTCCTCTTATCGTCGTTGAGACTAGGGACCTCCCATTTCAGATAGTGAGGATGGGGATCATGCTTTCCTTTCCATTTGAGGGTTAGTTGCTTATCCTCCTCTCTCCTATGAAACTGGGAGATAAGGAATCCCTCCTAGAGTAATCCCTTGTCCTTTCTTATGGGCCATATCCAGATGGGTAGTCTAATGTCACTATCCTATTTTTAAAAAGATATAGATAGGAGACAAGATCAATAAATCCCTTTCTTCTTCCCCAATTGGATGGCCCTCACACTCCAATGGATGATGGAGATTTTGTGGTTTTCAAGATTTTCTGCTTCCCCTTATTTCCGAGATCCAATCATGAATCGTATGGGGTAAGAGGATAGTGGTGATCATGACATCTACACAGTCAGATAAATGTATCGATAGAGAATCATTTTCCCAACCCTCCACTCACCTTCCTTTAGAGGTCCTTCATAGACATGGGTATCCAAATCCATGTATCCTTCCACATGGGAATCCTCTTATATGTTTTAATCCCCAAATTCATTTCTTAATCATTGAAGGGGCCATATTCCTGATTAAACAAGTCAAAGGTCCTCCTATTCAGTATAATCCCTGACTCAATCCTCTCAAAGGTCCACATTCCCTATGAGACAAACCTTCAGTGGACCTACATAGGTGTGGGTTCTAAACACCAATGACCCAAGCGTGACATACATGGAAATTACATTACTTTTTCAGAATACTTAATACATGACAAAAATAGATTCCCAAAGACTGTATTAGTTTAGTTTCTTTGGAAACCTAGAACATAATATTCTAACTTGGTGAAAGATCTTCAACATCTCCCATAAATATCTTCTCCTTTTGTTTTCTTACCTAAAACCTTTCTTTATATCCTAGGGAAAAGAAAATATAAAAAGTGTGATCTTAAATGATCAGTAAGGGTAAAAATTGAGAACATAAAACAATACACAAACATAAGAATGTAAAAACACAAACATAAAGTATAAATATTAAACTTATGAATCCTAAAATAAATATTGGCAGCTCATAGGGAATAGATCATAAAGGAACTTTAACCATGATAAAATAGCATTGGAATAAAACATGTAATTGTGGAAAAATAATAATATCATAATATGATTTCTATATTATCCATATAATTCCTTCCAAGACCACCATAGTGGAAAAATTCCTTTACTGAATCAGGATTACTTGTCGTTCCAGCAATCTATTACTGAACCAGATTTACTTGCTGTTCTAGCTCTATATTACTGAAATGGATTCACTTGATTATCTATCCATGTTTATCTCACAAGATATAAATCTTTACCCAATTCATATGAGGAATATGTAACACCCCAAGCTTCCACAATATGTTTCTCTTTGAATAATTCAATAGCTTGCGTTGTATGAAACTTCGAGTTCTAGCACACCATGAACAATCAAACGAGCCATTATGAATAGTAATACACACTTTTTGAAATTTTATAAATTTTATTTTTCAATTTGTGCTCCATTTTTGGATTCAGAATATCAAAATTATCTTAGGGTAAATTTTTGGAACTTTTTTGATAACTTTCATATTTTGATGAATTCTGAAAAATACTAAATTTTAATTAAAAACAACTTTTTTTTGTAAAAATAATTTATAGTGTTAAATTTTAAATTTGAGTGGTTTTAAAGTATCATTATATTATAGATTTATCATTTAATATAATTTAGATCATTGTATGTAATTTCACATTTAAATTGTATATAAACATGTGTCAATCTTTTGATAGTTTTTACTTTTTAAAACCCATTTTTTGGTTTTGACAATGAGAATTACTTTTAAATTAAATTATGCAAATTCTGTGTTTTGAATTTTGAAAAATGAATTCCATTTTTGGAATTAGGAGGTTCAAATTGTGTAAATAAGTAACTTTTATTTTTAGACATTATGAATAATTACTTCGGTAAATATTTTATTTACCATGGTTAAAGTGTAAATCTGGTAAATAATTATAAAAAAACATTATAATAATATTACATCACGCTAAGAAATTTCTTAACCCTATTTACTGATACATTTCAGACCATCAGAATCCTTGGGTAGATTTTGGGACCCCATGGAGCCACTTGGGAGTGATAATGACACTTTATATTAATTAATTTAAAGTAAAGACAAAAATGACATAAACATATATCTTTTAGTAAAACCATTTTTACATGGGGTTATATAAGTTATCACTTAGACTATATATATTCATTTTAAATATAAAAATATTTCCAAAATAATGGTATTTTTTTATAATTTTTAGACATCAAATAAATAAAATTATATATGACACAATAATGATGTAGTGTTTACCTCATTAATAAATTACTTAAATAAATAAGATTATAAGAATTAAAAAAATATCCAAAACCTGTCAAATTCTTATTGGATGATTTTATTTCGAACATGAATAATCTTATCTTTGACTTTAATGTGTTTTGGACCTTTAGAAACCAAAAATTATTATATAATAATATAATAATTTCAAACCTTCCTAAAGAGCCTCTCCTCCCCCTTATAGAAAACCTTCACCTCTAACTCATTTCTCACACCTCCAAATCCCATTGGCTCAACAAAAATCTTCCAAATTAATCTCCCTACATCCCACTCTTACTTCTATAAGCCTTAACTTAGGAAGAAGTAACTTCAAGAAAGCCTTTTGGTTCAAACCAAAGGGAGTTACTTGATTTAAAGGTAAGATCTTCTCTTAAGTTCTTTTCTATTATTTTACTTCTACAACCCCCTAAACTCTCTTTATACCTTTATTTTATAAAAATAAAAGTATCATCAATATACTAGGTTTTTTTATAAAAATTATTCGAACTAAACTTACACACACCTCCATATAATGGGTGTAGAACATAATTTTTCTGTGGACGACGAACAACTACCTCACGAAATGATGATTGTTCAATCCTCTACTACCACCTCTTATGATGGACATTATGATAGAAATGTAATTATATATGATATATATGATGTTTATTTTATCTCTAAACTTATTTAATTCTCTTTTATGGCATACCTTTATTATTTTCATGTTGTATATATAGGATAATTTCATATGAGTAAGTGCAGTCTACTACCCACTCATAGTGATATGACTCATTCATAACATACATGGAACGAATAAATGATGTTGTTAATGAAATTATGTAACATATATAAAATAATATATTATACTATAATAATAATATACCTATGTATCATTTGGTTTTCAATCCTTTTAAAATAAAACACTGAAATGAAAGTAGCGTTCTTGCATACATAAGGATTACCATCTCCACGAACGCGATGAGATTCATTCCCCATCATAACCATTCAAAAATAATTTTCATTTGATTAATAATAATAATATTTATGTACATAAAATAATTCTAGATATGAATCAAATACATTCTATTATTAATGAACATGACTTCTGTAATGAAACATATGAAGTAAAACAAATCAGTAACTCCCAAAACAATAATACAAATGCAATATTATTAACAAAGAAATATTAGACGATCAAATATGATATCATATTTATGTATATAGTTCTTTTATAATTTAATATCAATTATTTAACTATTATATAGGATGCTAAAGTTCCCTCGACCAAGGAAAAGTACAAGGTATGGTTTAAATTTCACAATCTATTTATTTTCCGAGGTTGTTTATACGTAAGTATCTACTAGGACCTCTTTATAGTCCACATACATGTTTCTTAAAAATTTATTTTAAAACATTTTTACTATTTACTAGACTCTGTATTTAATTCAATTATACACTTGTTTTAATTTTTATATTTTTTTGAAAGGAATCTTTCCGTCGTTTTCCAAACATGGTACTTTATGACCTTTTCAACAAATTAATGTAAGAATGTTTTTAACTTATACGGTGGGTGCAGTTATTCACTGCCATTATAACACCTTTGAGGCTTCCCTTACAATATTATAAGAATATTTTCAAAATTAATGTTTTCTTTTATAATTAAATTACTTTTAAATGATTTCAAAAATAGAAAGAGATATTCCTCTCAAATAATTTTGATTTCATCTATGCGAACATCCTTTAATGGATTTTATACTTGTTTGAAGTTGATTTATTATGATACCAATCTTCCATATTGTATTGAATGTTTTGTGATTTGTTTGATTGTGGATATGTTATTTTTATACCATTCATGTTTTATGGTTAATGTATTAAAATTTCTTATGCTAGTTTTAATATGACTGTTTATGTTATGTTTCAACCATTTCATATGAGGTATGAATTGTACTTAGTAAGTAACGGTTGGATCTTGATATAGCTCCTCGATGCATCAGTAGGTATCATGAGACAAACTAGTGTCTTGGAACAAGGATTTGACAAAATCTTACTTGTAGTATTGGCACAAGGCCTTGACTATGTGCTTATGATGTACGGTATTATGAATTCCATCATTACGAAATTGGCTATTGATATTGAATGAGATTATTCGACTAGTAAAATATACATGTGAATAAGTAAATAAAATTATTTGATTTATATTTTCCATATTATGCTGAAGTTTTTGTTTTGAAGGCTTATGTTTTAGTCTTATACATTTCCTTAAATGTTAATGATTATTTATGAAAGTTTCTCCTATAATGTTATCCTTACTGAGCATCTATTCTTACCCCTTTTTAGGTTTTATTTTTCTGAGGATGCAAAGAAGTATATTATGAATGACCTGGATGAATAGTCTAAGGGATATGAATGTTGTCAATTGAGACAATTTTGTTGTTTTTTTCATTTTATAATGTAATGTAAAACTTATGGATGTATCTAGTACTTCCAAGGTTACTAAACCAATCAGTCCTTCTGGATTTTATCCATTGTTATCATGCCAATGTTATTTAATAATGGACTGACTCTGGGTAACTGGGGTCGGGGCGTTACAGTTGGTATCGGGGTAATTTTGGTACAAAACTTGGAATCTATATTTAGAAAAACTCTGATTAGAGGGAATTACCCTAAGATAGACTTTGAGGATTAGTTTATAATATCTTCTTAGATTTTTGGTAATATATAGATTTTTTGAGTTTTCTAAGTAATAAATCCATGTCTGGATATGAGCAAGTAGAGGCGGCTCTGGAACAGATGTACCTAGGAGTGAAAACTCCAACAAGGAGTTTCAAACTTGACCCAGGGTATCCCGATACATGACAATGGGCCTTGCTACACTCTTGGTTATGACACTCCCATGTGATATACTTAGGATAATTCAAATTTTCTTTACAAACCATTATAAAGTATTTATGAGTAAATAATTCCTCAAAAAAATTATGATTATGGATTATATCCATAAATTGTTTAATTAATGTTAAGTGTTTTATAAGTTTGGAATTATGTATTGCGATTCATAAACTAATCTAGCGCATGCCACTGTTTAGAAATAGTGCCTAGTGGAAGGAATGGAAATCGTATCAACGCACATAATCCATATAAGGATTGAGCTCCTACTTAAGATAATTATAGTGGAGATGGTGATGCAACAAATACTAATCATCTTATCACCATACTGGGACAAATCACATAGTTTATGAATAATAACCTTACTTGTATGGAGCAACCCGATCCACAACATGAAAAATCAATGTTAGACCGGTTCATGAGGAAAAAACCACAAATATTCAGTGGGAGTAAAAATCCATTGGTAGCTGAGTAATGGATAAGTTCCTCAGAGAAAATATTTCATGCTTTGGGGAGTAGTGAAAGGGAAAATTTTTTCATTGAAGTTTATTGCCTCACGAGAGATACAGATCAATAGAGGGCATTAATCCAAAACACAAAGGAAGATGAAGAAGTATCATACATGGAATGGAGTGAGTTTAAAGATATTTTCTTAGAAAAATACTTTCCTTGTGACCATCAAGCAGATATGGAAAGATAATTTCTCAGTCTTAGGCAAAAGGATGATGAGAATGTAACAAAGTATGAGGCTAAATTTACAAGGTTAGAAAGGCATGAAAAATATTATATTTTTGAACCCAAGGAGTAATATTTATTTATTATTTGATGGGTTAAAACCATTTCTTCATCGAGCATTTGTCTCACAATCCTTCTCATCGTATGAAGATATTGTCTCATGTGCTATTAAGACGGAAAAGGAATTATCTATGTATTGCGACTTTAAGGAAAAGGAAGAGAAGAAGAAATCTGCTGAACACTCCAGAAATGGAAATAAGGTGAACAAGGGAAAAGTTAAATATCCATACTGTAGTAAATGTGGGAAGAAACACCCAGATACTTGCCTTAAGGGAATGGGAGTCTGTTACAAGTGTGGTGAAAAAGGCCACCAAGCTCATGATTGCAAGGTAAAGAAAGAGGCTATTAATATTGAATGCTACAATTGTAGAGAAAAGGGGCATTATGCAAACGAATGTCCTAAGCACCAAGAAACTTACCTTTGAAAAGGAAAAGGGAGAAAGTCCAAGCTTATGCGATCACTACTGCTGAGGTTAAAGCTCATAAAGATGCGGTGGCTAGTAATTTAATGGTTTCCTCAAGTTTATCCAATGATTTATTTGATTTTGGATCATCGCATTGTTTCATATTTTCCCAGTTTTCTATGAAAATTAAATATTTCCAATTTCATTTAACAAGTTAGTTATCAGTTAAAAATCCAATGGGAAGTATCATTGGAAAAACGTTTTGTGAATCAGTACCCATTAGGGCACATAAATGTTCTTTATCTACTGATCTCATCATCATACCCATGATTGAATTTGATATAATCCTTGGAATGGATTGGATTTCAGACCATGATGTGAAAATTTATTATAAGAAGAAGGAGGTTAAATTTTTTGATGATGATAAGGAGTATATTATCTTTAGAGTAGAAATGTCACCACCTAATTCTTATCTATATCCACCCCCAACAAGTCTAATAAATTCAATTATTGGGGAGGATGAGAATGAAATAACTACGAGTGAGGAAATGAATGTTCAAATAGAAGACGTACCTATTGTGCAAGAATATGTTGATGTTCTTCTAGTGGATTTACCTGGACATCTTCCAGAATGAGAAATTGAGTTTTCCCTTGATTTAATTCCTGGTTCAAGGCCCATATCGAAGACCACTTATAGAATGGACACTATTGAATTAGTGGAACTAAAGAACCAACTAAAGGAATTAAGCAATAAAGGATTTATTTTCCCAAGTGTTTCTCTATGGGGATCCCCTGCTATTTTTGTTAAGATGAAATATGGATCTACGAGGTTGTGCATTGACTAAATGAGATCAATGATATAACAATAAAGAAAAAAATAACCTACCTCACATTGATGATTTATTTGATCAACTTGAAGGAAATCAATATTTTTCAAAGATTGACCTTTGATCTGGATATCATCAGTTGTGTTTGAAGAAGGAAGACATTTCTAAAACAAAATTTTGAACCAGGTACGGGCATTAAGAGTTTACAGTAATTCCTTTTGAACTAACTAATTCACCCTCTTTTTTTATTGATCTAATGAATATAGTTTTCAAGGAATATATTGATGACTTTGTAGTAGTATTTATTGATGATATATTGGTTTAATCCAAAAGATATTAAGATCATGAAAATAACTTGGAAATTATTCTAAATTCTCTTAGAAGAAATGAATTATATGGGAAGTTTAGAAAGTGTTAATTTTGGATTCCGAAAATTTATTTTTGTGGCCATATTGTCTCTAAGGATGGAATCTATGTTGATCCTTTTAGGACAAGATCTATACAAGAATTTCTATCACAAATGAGTATAACTGATGTATGCAGTTTCATTGGTTTATCAGGTTATTATCAACGCTTCATCCAGAATTTTTCCAGATTGGCTAATCCATTAACCAAGCTCACACATAAAGGGGTTAAATTTGTTTGGAGAAAAGAGTGTGAAGAATGTTTTGAATAACGAAATAAAATATTAGTCAATACTTCTATATTGACTCTGCCATCGTGGAATGATGGGTTTTTTATTTATAGTGATTCTTTAAAGAAAAGACTTGGTTGTGTCCTTATGCAGAATGATAGAGTTATTGGCTATGCATCACAACAACTAAAAATTCATGAACAAAATTATCTCACTCATGATATTGAGTTAGAAGCTGTAATATTTTATTTGAATATATTCAAACACAATATCTATAGGAAAAAATGTGAGATATATACCAATCACAAGATTTTGAAGTATATTTTTTCATAGAAAAAACTCAACATGAGGAAAAGACGATGGCTTGAACTACTCAAGGATTATGATTTCACTACACACTACCACTCAGGGAAGGAAAATAAGGTGGCCGATGCTTTGAGATGAAAGGATCATGGAATTTTGAACAATATGAGAGTTTAAAGGGATCTTATGTTCATGGATCTAGTAAATATGGATATGGGAATAATCATAGAAGGTGAAACATCAGTTCTTTTTCAAATGTTTGCTAAACCATCTTTACTATAAGGGATAAAGAGTTCTCAGACAGATGATGATGAGTTTAAAAAGAAAATTAAAGTTGTGAATGATGGGAGATTGATTGAATTCATATATGAAGATGGGATTTTAAAATTTCGGAAGAGGATTTGTGTTCCTGACATACCTGATCTAAAAAGAGAATTTTTGGATGATGCTCATAGCTCTAATTTCTCAATACACCATGTTATCACAAATATGTATAGAGTTTTGAAGGAACATTTTTGGTAGGACAACATGAAGATAGATATTGCTGATTTTGTGTCAAGATGTATGGTTTATCAACAAGTGAAAGTTGTAATACAACATCCTAGAGAAGTCATGAAACCTCTTCCCATACCTAAGTGGAAATTATATGATATTACTATGGACTTTGTCATGGGACTACCAAAAAACTCCTAGAAGTAATGATGTAATATGGGTCATTGTTGATTTTCTTACCATGTCAACACATTTTTTTGATATAAGAGAAGATTTACCACTTGAACGTCTAGAAATACTATATATTAATGTAGTTGTAAGACTTCATGGAGTACCCCTATCGATTGTTTCTGATTGTGATCCCTGTTTTACATCAAGATTCTGGAAAAGTCTTCAGAATGACCTGGATACTGAAATTCATTTGAGCACTGCCTACCACCCTCAAACTGATGGACAATCAGAACAGACTATTCAAACCTTAGAAGACATGTTTAGATATTTCTCACTTTACTTTCATCGTATGTGGGATCAGTATTTACCTACGGTAGAATTCTCATATAACAATAGATTCCATTAAAGTATTCAGATGGCACCATATGAAGTGTTATACGGAAAGAGATGTCACACACCAACTTATTGGGATGATGCTGGTGAAAGAAAACTCGTAGGCCCATAACTTATTGAGGAAACAATAGAAAATGTGAATATTATCCAAACCCACATCAAAGTAGCTCAAAGTAGGAAAAATAGCTAGGACGATAATTGATTGAAGGATTTGGAATTTCAAATAGGTGATCATGTTTTCTTAAAGGTATCTCCAGGGAAGGGTGTTATACGATTCAGTAAGAAGGGTGAATTAAGTACCAAGTACATTAGACCTTTCGAAATTCAATAATGAATTGGGTATGTTGCTTACCATCTGGAAATGCCGCCAAGTCTCTTCAAAGTTCATGATGTGTTCCACATATCACTATTGAGAAAATACGTGCCTGACCTAACACATGTACTCACCTATGAAGAAATAGATCTGGAACCAGATATGTCTTATTGCGAAGAGCCTATCATAATTCATGATAGTAGAGAACACGTGTTGATAAACCGGACGACTCGTCTAGTGAAGGTTCTATGGAGAAATCATAAGATGGAAGAGGCAACATGGGAACCTGAGGAACTTATGTTGACGAACCACCCAAATATTTTTATTTAGTAATATTCTAGAAATTTAGAGGATGAAATTATTAGAAGGTGGGAAGAATTTAACACCCCAAGCTTCCATGATAAATTTCTCTTTGAATATCTCAATAGCTTGCGTTGTACGCAACTTCGAGTTCTAGCACACCATGACCAATCAAACTAGCTGTTATGAATAATAATACACACTTTTTGAAATTTTATAAATTTTATTTTTCAATCTGGGCTCCATTTTTGGATTTGTAATATCAAAATTAACTTAGGTTAATTTTTTGGCACTTTTCTGATAACTTTTATATTTTGATGAATAGTAAAAAATACTAAATGTTAATTAAAAAAACTGTTTAAATCAAAATAATTTATAGTGTAAAATTATATATTTGAGGGGTTTTAAAGTATCATTAGATTAAATTTTTATCATTTAATAGAATTCAGATCATTGGATGAAATTTTACATTTAAAGTTCACATAAACACATTTCAATCTTTTAATTGTTTTAACTTTTTAAAAACCCATTTTTTGGTTTTGACAATGGGAATTAATTTTAAATTAATTTCTGCAACTTCTGTATTTTGAATTTGGAAAAATGGATTTCATTTTTGGAATAAGGAGGTCCAAAATGTGTAAATATATAACTTTTATTTTTAGAAATTATGAATAATTACTTCGATAAATATTTTATTTACCATTGTTAAAGTCTAAATCTGGTAAATAATGGTAAAAAATAATATTATAATAATATTAAATTACCCTAAAACATGTCCTAACCCTATTTATTGATACATTTACAACCATGGTAATCCTTGGGTCTATTTTGGGACCCCATGGAGCCACATGTGAGTGATAATGACATTTTATATTAATTAATTTAAAGTAAATATAAAAATGACATAAACATATATCTTTTAGTAAAATTTTTTTTACATGGGGTTATATAAGTTTTCTCTTCGACTATATATATTAATTTGAAACCTAAAATGATTTTTAACATCATGGTTATTTTTTTTATAATTTTTATACTTCAAATAAATAAAATTATTTATAACACTTAAATGATGTAGTGTTTACCACATTAATAAATGATTTAAATAAATAAGATTATAAAAATTATAAAAATATCCAAAACCTATCCAATTGTTTTAGGATGATTTTATTTTTCATATGAATCATCGTAACTTAGACATTAATGATTTTTTGACCTTTATAAATCCAAAATCATTATATAATAAATAATATTTTCAAATTTTCCTAAAGAGCCCCTCCTCCCCCCTATAAAAAGACCTCACCTCAAACTCATTTCTCACACCTCTCAAGCCCCTTGGCTCATCCATCCTCTACAAAATTAAGCTCCCTATATCCCTATATTACTCCTAGAATCCTTACCTTAGGCATAAGGCACTTCAAGGAAGAATTTTGGTTCAAACCAAAGGGAGTTACCTGATGTAAAGGTAACATATTCTCTTAAGTTCTTTTATTTTATTTTACTTCTGTAACCCACTAAACTCTCTTTATTATTTTCTTATATAAAAAAAACAATATCCTAAATATACTAGTTTGTTTTTATGAAAATTATTCAAACTAAACCTACACACATCTCCATCTAATGGGTGTAAAACATAATGTTTCTGTGGACGGTGAACTACTACATCACGAAATGATGATTGTTCAATCCTCTACTAACACCTCTTATGGTTTCCATTATGATATCACTATAATTATATATGAAATTTATGATATTTATTTTATCTATAATATCCTTTAATTCTATTTTATAGCATACCTTTAATCTTTTCATGTTGTATATATACGATAATTTCATTTGAGGAAGTGCGGACTACCACCCCTCAAAGTGATATGACTCGTTCATACGATAAATGAAACATATAAAGGATGGTGTTAATGAACTTATGTAACATATATAAAATATTATATTATACTATAATAATAATATACCTATGTATCATTTTGTTTTCAATCATTTTAAAATAAAAAAAATGAAATGGAAGTAGCGTTCATGCGTACGTACAAATTACCATCTCCACGAACGCGATGCGATTCATTCCCCATCGAAACCATTCAAGATTAATTTTCATTTTATTATTAAAAATAATATTTAAGAATATAACATAATTCTGGATATGAATCAAATACATCATATTATTAACAAACATTATTTATGTAACGAAACATATGAAGGAAAACAAATCAGTAACACCCGAAACAATAATACTAATGAAATATTATTAACAATGAAATATTAGAGGATCATATATGATATCATATTTATATATATTGTTCTTGTATAATTTGATCGAAACTATTTAACTATTATTCAGGAGGTTAAAGTACCATCGACCAAGGAAAAGTACAAGGTATGGTGTGAATTTCACAATCTCTTTATTATCTAAGGTTGTTTATACGCAAGTATCTTCTGGGACCACTTTATCATCCACATTTGTGTTTCTTAAAATTTTATTTCAAAACATTTTTACTATTTACTAGACTATGGGTTAAATTCATTTATACCCTTGTTTAACTTTTTATAAAATGGTTTGAAAGGAATGTTTCTGTCGTTTTCCAAACAAGGTACTTTATAACCTTTTCGAAAAATTAAGGTAAGAATTTTTTTTAACTTATACAGAGGGTTTAGTTATTATCTACCATTATAACACCTTTTAGGATTATCTTACAAGATTACAAGAATATTTTCAAAATAAATGTTTTCATTTATAATTACAAGAATTTTAAATGGTGTCAAAATAGAAAGAGACATTCCTCTCAAATAATTTTGATTTCATCTATGTCAATATTATTTAATGGTTGAAGTTGATTTATTATGATAACAATATTCCATATTGTGTTGAAGCTTTTGTGATATGTTTGATTGTGGATGTGTAATTTTTATACCATTCATGGTTTATGGTTAATGTATTAACATTTCATATGCTAGTTTTAATAAAAATGTTTATGTTATGTTTCAAATTGTTCATATGAAGAATGCATTGGACTAAGTAAGTGACAAGTAAAATCCATTACATCTCCTCGATGCATCGGAAGGTCTCATGAGACAAACTAGTGTCTTGGAATAAGGCCTTGAAAAAATCTTACTTGTAGTCTTGGTACAAGTCCTTGACTATGTGGTTACAATGTCCGACATTATGCATTCTATCATTTTGAAATTGGCTATTAAAATTGCATGAGATTATTTGACTAGTAGAATATCTATGTGAATAAGTAGATGGAATTATTTGATTTATATTTTCCATATTATACTAAAGTTTATGTTTAGAAGGATTATGTTTTAGTCTTATACATTTCCTTAAATGTTAATGCTTATTTATGAAATTTGGCACGATATTGTTATCCTTATTGATCATCTGATCTCACCCATTTATAGGTTTTATTTTTCCCAGGATGAGAAGAATAATATTATGAATGAACTACAGGGATAGTCTAATGGATATGAATATGGTCAATGGAGATAATTTTGTTGTTGTTGATCATTTTATAATGTAATGTAAAACTTATGAATGTATCTAGTACTTCAAAGGTTACTAAAATGATCGGTCTTTCGAGATTTTATCCCTTGTGATCATTCCAATGTTATTTAATAATGCTCCGAATTTGGGTAACTGGGGTAGGGGTGTTACAGGAGATATAGGTCCCACCAATCTCATAATTAAATCATGCATACATGTTCCACAAAACATAAATCATTCATCATATCATAAACGAAGAAATAAAATGCGCAATTATTAAACATTATTCCATCATAAAATAATACATATTGTAACACCCCAACCATAGTTACCCAAAGTCAGTGCATTATTACATAACATTGGCATGATTACAAGGAATCTAGTCCCCAAAGACCGATTAATTTAGCAGTCTTGGAAAATAGATTACATAGATGAGCGTTACATTACACATTAGAAAATAAAACACAACATAAATGATCCTTTGATAATTCCATTAATCCCCTAGATTAAACCTTCTTATCAATCATAATACACTTCTTAGTGTCCTGGGAAAATAAAACATAAGAAATGGGTGATCTCAGATGCTCAGTAAGGATAACAATATAGTGGAAACTTTCATAAATAAGCATAAACATTTAAGGCAATGTATATGACTAAAACAAAATCCTTTTAAACTTAAACTTTAGAATAATATGGAAAATTTAAAATCAAATAATTCCATTTAATTATTCACATGGATTTTCTACTAGTTGAATAATCACATGAAATATCAATAGCCACATTCTTAAGGACAGAATGCATAATGCCAGGCTTCATAACCACATAGTCAGGGACTTATGCCAAGACTACAATTAATATTTGGTCAAGGCCTTGTGCCAATACATTAGTTTGTCTCATGAGACCTACTGATGCATCGAGGAGCTATATAAGGCTCCACCCGTCACTTACTAAGTCCAATGCATTCCTCATATGAAAAGGTTTAAACATAACATAAACATTCGTATTAAAACTAGCATACAAAATGTCAATACTTTATCCATAAACCATGAATGGTGTAAAAATAACACATCCACAGTCAAACATATCACAAAACCTTCAATACAATATGGAAGATTTGTATCATATTAATCAACTTGAAACAATTTGAAAATCCATCAAAGGATGTTGATATAGATGAAATTAAAACTATTTGAAATAAATACCTCCTTCTATTTTGAAATCATTTAAAAGTCACATAATTATATAAGAGAAAATTTATTTTGAAAATATTATTATAAGATTGTATGGTAAGCTTCGACTATGACATAATGACAGAAAATAGTCACACCCACCATATAAGTTAAAAAAAACATTCTTACCTTAATTTTGTCGAAAATGTCATAAAGTACCTTGTTTGGAAAACGACGGAAAGATTCCGTTAAAACCATTTTATAAAAATTTAGACAAGGGTATAAATTACTTTAACCCATAGTCTAGTAAATATATGTTTTGAAATACATTTTTAATAAAAATGGATGTGGATGATAAAGAGGCCCCAGTAGATACTTACGTAAAAACAACCTCGGATAATAAAGAGATTGTGGAATTAACCCTTACCCTGTACTTTTCCATGGACGAGGTTACATTAAACACCAGTATAATAGTTAAATAATAATTATTAAATTATACAAGAACCATATAAGTAAAGATGATATCATGTATGATCTTTTAATATTGCTTTTTTAATAATATTTCAGTAGTATCATCGTTTCGGGTGTTAACTAATATGTTTTCCTTTATATGCTCGGTTACGTAATCCATGATTGTTTTGGGTAGGATGTATTTTATTCATAGTTAGAATGATATTAATATCTTAAAAATTATTTTTAATCATATAATGAATATTATTCTTGAATTATTATGATGTGGAATGAATGTTATCATGTTCATGGAAATGGTAATCTGTACGTATGCACAAGCGACAATATCATTGTATTGATGGTGAAATAGTATTTAATTGTATGGTATATAATATATAAATAATCATTAAAATGTTATATTTATTATTTATATTATTTATACTCATTATTATACCCATCCAAATAATAAAGAGTTTGAATAACAAACTACACCACGACGTGGAGACGGTAAGCCGCATGTACACACGCATGGTGACTTTGTCATTTATATGATGGATAGAATAATGAATATGTTTGTACCATTTTTATAATAACATCACAGTATATAGAAGATACTAGAGTTATTATTTTATAATTTAAACCACAAATAAAGAGGAAGTGGAAGAAGAAAAGAACTTGAAAGAGGTGATGAAGTATTTGTCTCTTCTTCGGGTTCTTCCTTTTGGTTTGATCAAAAACGATCTTTAGGTTGGATTTCTAACAAAATGAAGGACTCTAGGATGAAGGTAGGAAAGTTGGGAGGATATATGTGTAGGGGTTGGTCTAGAAAAAAGGCTTTGGAGGTGTGAAATTAAGAAAAGGGGAAGTTCTCTTTTATATGAGAGGTGAGGGTCACTTTAGGAAAAGCTTGAAGTATTATTTTATAATAAACTCATTTTCAGTTTATAATGGCTAAAAAATAAATTATTTAGATGATAAGGTGGTGATGAATTAAAAACCTCTCAACAAATAGGTTTTATACGTGTTTAGTTCATCATATTAACCTTATCGTTTAGATTGAACTCTTAGTAAAATATTTTTACATTTACCATGTCTCTTTGTACTTTTATATTATATGGTTAAGAAAATTACTATAACAAACCAAGGGAACCCCATGTAGTTTATTATTAATATATATAACCTTATCTAATTCCTTTGGCTGAACCGTAGATTTTTAAGAATATTATATCAATTAATAATATAACTCTTCTTTAAATAAAATAATAATAAATATCCTAATCTAATCCAAGTGGACCAAATAGGATCATATTTTATTCCTAATTTTATTTTGGTATAATTATACTTATCTAAGATAATTAGGACATGTGTTAGGGTAATTTTGATATCATTTTTACCCTCAATTACCATATTTACTTTTAACCGTGGTAAATAAGAGTCAAAAGTTACTATTCACCAAAAATTATTTCCATCTTACTAAACCACATTTTACTTAATGATATTAACTATGTTTCTAGTATTTTTTAAATTAAAGTCATAAAAGTGGTAAAATTATGTTTTATGCATATTTGCAAATGCTCCTAGGAGGTGGGTAAAAGACGGTAAAAAGTTCGATAAAAATTAATATATATAAACTTATTATAAAATGACTCCAATGAATTAAATTGAAATTATATAGGTATTATATATCTATTTTTACTTAAAATAAAGTTAAATAAAATAAATAATCATTTAAATAAAAATTCAGTTTTAAATAATAACAGAGTGTTTTTCACTATTCATCAAGAATTGAAAGTTTTCAGAAAAATACCCAAAATTAACCCGAAGATTATTTTGATATTCTGAAATCAAAAATTAATTCTATTTTACCAAATTAAAAACAAAAATTTTTTATTCATCAATTTAAATTTAATTCCCGTTGTCACAACCCAAAAACGGGTTTTTGAAAAAGTAAAAACTATTAAAGGATTGACATGTGTTTATGACAAATTTAATTGTAAAATTACTTATAATGACCTAAATTATATTAAATGATAAAAATATAATCTAATTATACTTCAAAACCATTCAAATGCATAATTTAACACTATAAATAATTTCGATTAAAAATGTTGTTTTCAATTAAAATATAGTATTTTGACTATTCATCAAAATATGAAAGTTATCAGAAATGTACCACAAATTTTTACAAACTAAATTTTTATGTCCCTATTATAAAGAATAATTTAATTTCATTAACTTGAATATATAAAAGTTTCAAATATTGGTTTTAAAAAGGGTGATATATTAAAAGGCTGTAAAATTGCATTTTTTAAAAAATACTTCTTTTATTTGAAAAATGAATTTTCTCTTATATTTTGTCTAAAAAACACATAATATGGATGTTAAAATTATATAGAGTATATAATATTCAAAATAATGTAAATACTATTCATAACCGCTTTTTGAACAGCTAGTTTGGTAAGTTGTGGTGCACTCGAACTTAGTGTTGCATGTAGTGCAAGGTATTGAATTAATTTATTGAGATAACATACTATGAAATCTTGGGTTGTTACATTATCCCCTCCTTTAATAAATTGATTCCTTGAAATTTGAAAATGTTCTTTGAAAATAAAAGGTTAAAAATAGAAAAATACCTCTGTGGAAAACCCAAATCAGAAATTGGGTTAATAAAATTCAGTCTTAATAAGAGGGAAAGGGAAATGAAAAAGTCACCCCAAAATTATGATCTCAATGAGGAGAACTTTGGTGGAAATTAGAGACACATAATTGGAGGGAAAATGTAAATATTTATAGGGAGTGATTATGGTCATCAATCATAAACAAGTATACAATTGAGGGAATAAAATCCATCGATCTATGATGATTTAAAATATCACCAGTTCAACAAATCATATGGTATTAGGATAACACATTTTTGGTTTTAAGATCACTTCCCTAAATATTAAGAATTAATTTCATCATAGAATAAGAGAAAAAATATATATATTTGATAAGTAGAGTTTGATCCTTATACTGATTTGTACCACAAATTCATCTTTCACTCCAAAAGATAATAAAATTAAAAAATATTCTATTTATCCTAATCGTATAGGGTTCCCAAAATAATGAATTTATAATTAATTTGTCAGAATATTAAAAAAACTACATTATAAAAACTAGGATATCATGTATGTCAGTAGTAGGTGATCCACCCTTGTCACCCTTTGGTTGCGGGTTCAAGTCTCGCGACCTTGCCAGACGCGACGGGTTGTCGTCCTACCTTCGGGTTGTCCTTTTTATGACTATCCAAAAATAATTTCAAGAAATGATTTAACCTTAATAATATTATACAATGTCAAACATAATTGATTCCAACCTATAGGCTTATCCAAAATACTTCTATCCAAACTCACAATCCAAAATTTATATGGAAGGTAAACATAATGAAGATCCTTTTTTCCATATAATGACATGTAAATACCTTCATCATGTATTATTTTAAAACACCATAACACCCTGAATTACCATAAAACCTTATTGATTACATTCATGCTCCCTTATTCCTTATAGAATTATGGATATACTCCTTCTATCCAAAAATTTTGTAAACTCCAACAATGATGGAATATACAAATCATTAATCATTTTCAAGGTAGTCAAGAATATCCAATATAATTTATCCAAATCAATCATATATTATTCCAAAATCACTACCTCAGTATCAAAACCATATTATGGTTTATATTTCTCTCAACCATATATTTTACAAAAAATTTACATGCTATTGGGTCACTTTTCTTGGTTCCACACAATCTCAAGTCCTTAATTAAATAGTACTGTAGTATAATCCTTTTATACCCTATAATTATTATAACATGTACATCATTAATAAAATACTCAAATGACATAATAATTTAATAACAACATAAGAAATATAATCATTCCTCTTCATCTTTGGCAGTATCATAACTTTATTATTATCCAATAGCAGCATTTGGGGTATATACTGATGATTTGGACATTGCTTCGCGTAGTGTCCCAACTCCTTGCAGATTAAGCATTATATATTTTAAACCCGTTTCTTACCATTTCAATCACGTACATGGTTCCCCTTTTCTCTACACTTATAATAAAATCTCATTCCCTTCAATCATTTACTAAGGTGATTCTTTCCAGAGTTATCATATATGGGAAAAATCAATCTTTCCACTCTTCCCTTTATCCATATTTCTCTCTTCCATCATTTTCTTCTCTTGCTTCCCTTCAAAGCCATAGGACTCAGTGAATTCTTCACTTATCTTATTAACACACGATACTATTTCTCTATATGATGAGAATACATGGGAGACTATTTCAATTTAAAATTTTGTCTTAATACCATGAAAGAAATGATCCTTATTAATATTTAGATCATGCGTATTGCTAGAATTCTCATTCCTTCTACTAGGATCTATTTTTAAACAATTAATACACAAGGTTAGTTTTTGAATCGAAATGCATAATTCCAAACTTGTAAAATACCTAACATAAATTTAAAATATTATGCATATAATCTATAATCATAAAATGTTTTCTTTGAGGAAATAATTACTCTTAAATCCTTTATAACGGTTTATAATAAAAATGTGAATTATCCTAAGCATATCCCCTGGGAGTGTCATAACCAAGTGTGCTAGAAGGCATATTGCTGTCGACAGGATACCCTATGTGAAGCCCAAAACTTCTCGTCAGATTTTTCACTCTTAAATACATCTATTCCAGGGCCGCCTTTACCTACTCTAATCCAGACATGGATGTATTTCTTAGAAAATACAAAAAATATCTACATTACCAAAATTCTCGGAAGTTTTTTCTATAATAATCATTAAAGACTATCTTAGGGTAATGTTATCTAATCAGAGTTTATCAAAATATTTTCCCAAGGTTTTCGCCAAACATTCATTGATACAAACTATAACACCCCGACCCTAGTTACCCAGATTTAGTGCATTATTACATAACATTGGAATGATAACAAGGAATCAAGTCCCAAATGACCGATCAGTTTAGAAGTCTTGGAAAATAGATTACATACTTGAACGTTACATTAAACATTAGAAAATAAAACACAACATAAATTATCATTTGATAATTCCATTAATCCCCTAGCTTAACCGTGCTTATAAATCATAATACACTTCTCATAATCCTGGGAAAATAAAACATATGAAAGGGGTGACCTCAGATGCTCAGTAAGGATAACAATATAGCAGAAACTTTCACAAATAAGCATAAAAATTTAAGGAAATGTATAAAACTAAAACAAAATCATTTTAAACTTAAATGTTAGCATAATATGGAAAAGATAAAATCAAATAATTCCATTTACTTATTCACATGGATATTCTACTAGTCGAATAATCACAAGCAATATCAAAATCCACTTTTATAATGATGGAATGCATAATTCCAGACTTCATGAACACATATTCAAGGCCTTGTGCCAAGACTAAAAATAATATTTTGTCAAGGCCTTGTTCCAAGACATTAGTTTGTCTCATGAGACCTACCGAAACATTGAGGAGCTATAGAGGGCTCCACCCATCACTTACTAAGTCCAATGCATTCCTCATATGAAAAGGTTTAAACATAACATAAACATTCATATTAAAACTAGCATATGAAATGCCAATAATTTTTCCATAAACCATGAATGGTGTAAAAATAACACATCCATAGTAAAAAATATCACAAAACCTTCAATACAATATGGAAGATTTTTATCATAATTAATCAACTGCAAACAAGTTTAAAATCCGTCAAAGGATGTTGACATAGATGAAATGAAAACAATTTGAAATAAATAACTATTTCTATTTTGAAATCATTTAAAAGTCACATAATTATAAAAGAAAAAATTTATTTTTGAAATATTATGATAAGATTGTATGAGATTATTTGACGATGAAATAATGGCGGAAAATAGCCACACCCACCGTATGAGTTAAAAATAAGACATTTTTACCTTAATTTTGTCGAAAAGGTTATAAAGTACCTTGTTTGGAAAACAATAGCAAGATTCCTTTCAAAACATTTTATAAAATTTCATACAAGGGTATAAATTAATTTTACCCATATTCTAGTAAATAGTAATTTTTTTGAAATATATTTTTAAGAAACATGGATGTGGATGATAAAGAGGTCCCAGTAAATACTTACATAAAAAACCTCACATAATAAAGTGATTGGGGAATTAACCCTTACCTTGTACTTTTCCATGGCCGAGGGTATGTTAATCTACTATATAATAGTTAAATAATTGTTATTAAATTATAAAATAACCATATAAGTAAATATTATATCATATATGATCTTCTAATATTACTTTGTTAATAATATTTTAGTAGTTACATCGCTTCAGGTGTTGACTGATCCATTTTCCTTTATACGATCAGTTATGTAATCCAGGATTGTTATGGATAGGATATATTTTATTAATATCCATAATTATATTATGATCTTAAACATTATTTTTAATCATAAAATGAAAATTATTCTTGAATGATTATGATGGGGAATGAATCTCATCCCGTTCGTGGAGACGGTAATCCGTACGTACGCACGAGCAACAATATGATTATATTGATAGTGAAATTGTATGTAATTGGATCGTATATTATATATAAATAATCATTAACATGTTATATTTATTATTTAAATTATTCATACTCATTATTATACCCATCCAAATAACGATGTGTTTGAATAACTAACTACACCACGACGTGGAGACGATAAGCCGTACGTATGAATGTATGGTGCCTTTTTCATTCATATGATGGATAGAATAAAGAATATGGTTGTAATATTTTTATAATAACATCAAACTATATAGAAGATACTGGAGTTATTATTTCATAATGTAAACAACAAATAAAGAGGAAGTGGAAGAAAAAAAGAACTTGAAAGAGGTGATGAAATATTTACCTCTTTTTGAGGTTCTTCCTTTTGATTTGATGAAAAGGGCTCTTTAGGTAGGCTTTATGACCAAAGGAAGGACTCTATGATGAAGGAAGTACTGTTGGGAGAATATTTGGTCTGGTTTTGGCCGATCCAAAATGCTTTGGAGGTGTGAAATTAAGATAAGGGGAAGTTCCCTTTTATAGGAGAGGTGATGGTCACTTTACGAAAAGCTTGAAATATTATTTTATAATAAAATAATTTTCTATTTATAATTTCACAAAAAAGAATTATTTATAGGATATGGTGGGGATGGGTCTAAAACAACTCAACCAATAGGTTTTAGATTGGTTTAGGCCATCATATAAACCTTATCTTTTATATTTAACTCTTAGTTAAATAGTTTGACATTTACCATGTCTTGTTGTATTTTTATATTATATAGTTAATAAACTTACTATAACAAGTCAAGAGAATTCCATGTGGTTAATTATTAATATATATAACCTTATATAATTACTTTCTCAGAACCTTAGATTTTTAGGAATATTATATCAATTAATAATATAGTATTTGTTTTTAAAACTCAATTATGTCAATTTTGACACTATTTAGTACTTGATTTTTTTAAAGTCATAAAAACTTTATCACTTCAAATAAAATTAATTTAAACAACTATAACATGTCATATTAACCTATAAAATTAGTGTAATATATCATAAGTCTAAATTTACATTTATTTGGATATTTATAAAATCAATTATTTTAATATATCATTAATTAGGTCATTACTATATCGTCATTGTGTCATAAATAAATTAAATTATATAATGTATAAAAATTATAAATAAAATACCATTATGTAGGAAATACTTTTATATTTATAATGAATATTTATAGTCAAATTTATATTGTGTGTAACCTAATATTAAAAATGGTTTAGTTATTAAACTTTGAATTTAACTCCTTTAACTCTTCTATAAATAAAATTATAATAAATGTCCTAATCTAATCCAAGTGGAAAAAAGAGGATAATATTATATTCCTATTGTTTTTGGTCGAATTAAACTTATCCTATAGAATTAGGACATGTATTAGGGTAACTATGATATCATTTCTACCCTTAATTACCCTTCTTACTTTTAACCGAGGTAAAAAAAAGTCAAAAGTAACTATTCAACAAAAATTATTTTCATCTTATTGAACCTCATTTTATTTAATGATATTAAACGTGTCTCTTAGATTTTTGAAATTCAACTCACAGAAGTGGTAAAATTATGTTTAATGCAAATTTGCAAATGCTCCTAGGAGGTGGGTAAAAGACGAAAAAAAGTTCGATACAATTTTATATGTCTAAACTTATTATAAAATGACTCTATTGAGTTACATTGAACTTATATAGGTATTTATATATCTATTTTTACTTAAAATAAATTTAAATGAAATAAATAATTATTTAAATAAAAAGTCAGTTTTATATTATAACACAATGTTTTCACTATTCATCAAAAAAATAAGTTTTTAGAAAAATAAAAAAAATTCACCTTAAGCTAATTTTTATATTCTGAATTCAAAAATGAAATATATTTTACCAAATTCAAAATTTAGAAGTTTCATTTATTAATTTAAAATTAATTCCTATTGTTACATCCAAAAAGCGGGTTTAAAAAAAAACAAAAACTATCAAAAGATTGACATGTGTTTATGTCAAATTTAAATTTGAAATTACTTATAATGACCTACATTGTATTAAATGATAAAAATATAATCTAATTATACTTCAAAACCATTAAAATTCATAATTTAACACTGTAAATCATTTCGATTAAAAAAATGTTTTTTAGTTAAAATATAGTATTTTCACTATTCATCAAAATATGAAAGTTATCAGAAAAGTACCAAAATATTATCCAGAATAAATTTTTCTTTTCCACTTATAAAGAAGAATTTAATTTCATTAAATTTAATATATAAAAGTTTCAAATATTGGTTTTAAAAAGGGTTCACCATTAAAAGGCGGCAAAATTGCATTTTTTGAAAAATAATTCTTTTATCTGAAAAATGAATTTGTTCTAATATTATGTACAAGAAACACATAATACGGATGTTAAAATTATATAGAGTATATAAGATTCAAAATACAGTTAATACTATTCATAACCGCCCTTTGAACGACTAGTTTGGTAAGTTGTGGTGTGCTCAAACTAGGTGTTGCGTGTAGCGCAAGTTGTTGAATTACTTTAATGAGATAACATACTATGAAATCTTGGGGTGTTACACATATAAAATAACATTAAATAATTAAAAAAAATATAATCATAGTAATAATAGGGATAGAAACTTAACTCTATTTAAAGAGTGTCATCTTATATGGAAAATAATTTTGATAAAATACTTGAACTTAATTCTTGAAGAAAATATCCTTTCTTCTTCAAAAATGTTTTATTTTAACAAATTGACATGAAATTTTAAAAGAAAAGAATATATTTAAAAATAAACTTGAAATAATCTAGAGGAATATTCATTGAAATAAGGTTTCATGAGATCATAAAAAATACATTCATTCTGTATAAATTAAAAAAACATTCTTCTCGTATTTTTTTCCGGAAAAGTCAAAAAGTACCTCATATGGTAAAAAAAGAAAGATTCATTTCATACCATGTAGTAAAAGTAAAAAATGGGTAAAAATGACTTTAAAAATACTTATAATAATAATAAACATTTTATGAAAACATTTTTAGAAAACATTGACATGTATGATAAATATATCTCTAGTAAATACTTAAGTATAAACAATCTCGGATAAAAATGAAATTGAAATATTATCCCTTACTTTATGTCTGATGAGCTTCCTTTGTGTCCAAAACTCATGTATAATGATTTAGATAATGTTATTAACTTATTACAGAATCAAGTTCATCATATATGGTTATATTATCCTTTGTTTGTTTGTAACAATTCATTGTCACTCGTTATTCGGGGTTTAGCTGCTTTATGATCGTATTCGTGTTTTGGTCGAATAAGTTTAGGTTATCCTTCTTAGGTCATATTTATATCATTATAAAATTATATTAACATAATAAATACCATATTTATTCATTTTTTACATTTATATATTCATGCTTGAGTGGTTATCATAGAGAATGAATCACATTGCATCGTGGAGATGGTAGGTCGTACGTACGCACAAGCGACGAAATCATTCCCATAACTGTTGAATGGTATTGATTTGATTGTTGGACTCTATTTCAGAATAAATATCATTTTATAATCATCATATATAGTTATTACATCCATTTTTATACCCATCCATGTAAGGTGGGGATGAAAAAGAGATTACACCACTGCATGGAGACGGTAAGCCGTACGTACACATGTGTGGTGATTTCATATTTATTAGGTTGGACAGAAAGTTGAATATGGTTGTTTCATAATTATAATAAAATATATGTTTATAAGTTATAATGTAGTTATTACTCTATAATTAAACAACACAGAAATTAGATGTAAAATTATAAAGAAATATGAAAGAATCGGTAGAAGAGATTACCTCTTCTTTGAGATGCTCTCTTTAGATATCCTCTTAATGGAAATAGAGTTTGTCTTTTGAGAAGCCTGGAACCTCTAGAATGTTACTAGGGAACTTTAAAATATAAATAAGAAGGGTATGGACAAACTTTAAGGCTTAATGAGTTGTGGAGAATAGGGGATCCGATTCCATTTTATAATCGAGATGAGGGGCCCTTTTGGAAATCTCAACAATATTAATTTATAATAAAATCAATACCCACTGAAAAAAATAAAAATGTACCAATTTTTAATATTATATGAGATAGATTTTTAATCTAATCAACTAATAAATTTTATAAAATTTTCTATATCCATTAAATCCTTATCTTTTCAATTTGACACTTAGTTATTCGATTTCATTTTAACAAGGGTAACAAATATTTAAATATTTAAAGGGTAACATATTAACTTATTTGATCTAAATTAGATAATAAATTAATATTTTATAAAGTTTTGACCATATAATAATTATTATATATTTTTAAAAATGATTTATGATTTTTAAATAATTCAATAAATCATTATTTTGAAAAAATATCAATTTTGTCAATTTTGACACTATTAATTTAATGGATTTTTAAAAATATCAAGATAAGATTTTATCCTTGAAAAAAATATTTTTTCATATCCCTAAGTGGTCAAGGTAATCTATAAAATTCATTTTTCAAATTAATTATCCCAAATTATATTTATTTTAATATTATTAATAACATTTATTTGATATTTCCCTTAATAAAATAATTATTACATCAATATTTTGTAATTATTTAATATAAATATTTGATGAATAAAAATTAAAATTAAAATAATATTATAAATAGAAATTTAATATATTTAATAATAATATATATAGTCTAAGTTATATTCTTGAAAATCCAACATAAAAAATGTTATACTTATTAATGTATGAATGTGACAACCTTAACATCACTTTAAATAAAATAAAATAATTGTCTTAATCTATTCCATATGTCTCGAAATGGTCTATAACTATAACATTGGATGACTATGGTCGATATATAACCTAAAAATAAAATTTTCTAAAGTATTTTAGCCCTTTAATAGTTATTATCATTTTAATAAAAATTAGTTTACTAATTTTTCATCTATTAAATAATTTCTACATCATCCATATATAAAATATTAAGGTAATTAATTCTGTATTAAAAATTTAAAATAAATTACCATGATAAATATAAATATTTTACATTTCAAATAAGTATTTATAGTCAAATTTATCTTCAGTATAACCTTTTTTTAGATGATATATTATCTAAAACATGAATGTGACATCTTGAAAGTTTCATTAAATAAAATATTATAAATACCATAATATCTCCCAAATGTCATGAAAAAGTCAAAAATAAATTTATATCAGGGAAATATGTTTATTAATTAATAAAATTACAATTTATATTTGTTGATACCACCCATTTGTCCATATGTGGATACATAATAGATATTAAATACAAAGAAAATGACACTTTGTGTCCTTATTTGATGTAAGTATTATTTAAGTCATTTTCATGAACAATTATCCATTAAATGACATAGGTTAGATCCTTAAGTGCTAAGGGTATAACTATATTCATCAAATAATGTTTTTTCATTTTTTGGGTCATTTTATAGTCATTATAATTTTATTTTAATCTAAATTACATATTTTACCCTTTACCGTGGTAACAAAATTTATCATGGTTATTATTCATATTGGTTAAAATTAAATGGGAACTAATTTCCAAATTTGGACATCCTAAATCAAAATTTTACATCAATTTTTTCAAAATTCAATATATAGAAGTTTTATAATTGAATTTAAAATAAAACCGTTAAAATGTCATGAAATATAGTTTTTTGAAAAAATGCACCTTCTAAAATAGAAAATGTTTTTATAATGAATTCACGTATAAAATCATTTTAAAAAACATTATTGGATAAAAATTTACTAATTACAATTTAAAACTAATCCAAACCGTAATTTTACAATTTAATGGATTTTAATAAAATTCTGTATTTTCATTGTTCATCAAAAAATGAAACTTAACAGAAAAAAACAAAAATTAAACCAAAGTAAAATTTTATAATACAAACTAAAATAATTACTTTACTTAGTCCAATTAAATATAATAAAGTGTCAAGAACTATATTTAAAATTGGTGTGCCATCAAAAGGTGGGAAAACTGCTTTTTTTGAATAATTCTTCTTTTATTTGAAAAATTGAATTCGTTGTTATATAATGTGTAGAAAATAAATAATATTAATTTTAAATTTATATTAAATTCAAAATGTAGTTAATAATTTTCCTAAAGGCTAGTTTATATCCAATTAAATATTAATAATTTAATAATATATCATTGTTTAGTGAAACTCGGTATTGCGTACAATGCAAACTATTGAGGAAGGTCGCTCTTACATGTAATGAAAGACAAGTCAGTGTTATGTTAGAGAAAGCTTCCTTTGGTTCTTAACAGTTCTTTTCTAAATTGTAAAGACTCTATACTCATTGTTTCATGAAATTAATTCGATCAAAAGTACTTGAAATTGTTTGTAACACAATCCATGAATAGTGTTGCATATACTGGAAGCTAATACGGTGTTGTGTATAGCGCAAACTAATATTGGTGTAGCATAAAACACAAGAAATCAAATAAATTAAAAAATAATATATCTCATAAAATCTTAGGGTGTTATATTCAACCCACATAAAATGAATTTCCCCCTCAATATTTGTAGGGTTTATAAATGGTTTACAAAATGAAAGTTTCTTTCCCGGAGAACCACATCATAAAACGGAATACTAAAACTTCATTTTAAAAAGGAAAGTCAGAAACATAACAATTACCCAAGGTAACTCATCACTGGTTTTCCACATAATAGAACATATGTGGGAAGTGAAAACATGGATATGGAAGTAAAATCTAACCATCAAAGTCTGATGCATAGTGATAGAGAAGAAGGTTTAGAGAAAGTTAACTACCAGAAAGCCATAAATCTGTGATGATTTAAGGGACCATCTATTTCATCAGATAAGAAGGTACTAGGATAAAATTTATGGTTTCCAGATCCTTTTCCAAAATTTAATTATTTTTTGCATGAGGAGAAATACTTACTTGATTTCAGTACAATCTCCCTGTTGGTCATCCCCTCAATAATTTCTAATTCATTTCTTATTTAATGAAATGAAGTTGAATTTTTCATTATTGAAGTGTTAGCATATCATGTGATAGAATGATAGGTCATTCCATATGTCTCAATAAAAAGGTTATAACATGTTATCAAATATGCATAAGTCCACCTACAATGAGATAATACATTAATCTAACAAACATCAATTTGAAAATAACTTATACTATCCATAAATGGATAACATTACAATCCTTCCAAAACTGAAAATATAAAACTTTAGAAAGAGGTGAAATAAATTGACTTAACGTTTTTCTCCAATATCTCATTTGGTAGTTCGGGTTGCCACATTCCAAACATGTGAATACCTTAATCATTTATTCTCATGAAACATGGTAATAACATGAATTACCATAGAACCGTAATGAAAACATGCATTCTGTGAAAATTAACTCTTTTTCCAAACAAAAAATACCAAATATTATTTATACTCAAACAATGATATCACTTTTTCCTTTTATCAGTCATTATCTCATTAATACTATCATACATATCATTATCTCTTTATCCCTTCATTATGTGCATATCAAGTGATTTCCAAAAATATTTCAATCACTTTTCATGGTTACCGATACCATATACTTATGGAAAACAACAATAAACCAATACACATATATACCAATATTTCATAATACTATAAAATATATTCAACAACAATATTTTTAAATCCCATTACATAAACACTTTATCATTCCACTACTTCGTTTTCATACTCAACATCACTAATAATGATTTCTTGTTACTTAACTTTGTATTTTTCCTTAAGATTTTTCTAACGTCGATCATCATTAATCCTTGTATTAGGGAATTGGTTAGCATAATGCCCCATTTCCTTACACATGTACCATTGACGTGTTTGAGGTGTGTTTTCTGTAGTATCTTCTCTAATCACATCATTAGAAACCTTATTACCATTACTTTAGCACTCAACTGCTCGATGAACTTATTTTCCACATTTGAAACATTTTCTAGCCCCTTTAAGACAATCTCCACCATGATTATTTCCACACATTGAGCATAAGGAAGCATTCATCTTCTTTTCACCATTGTTTTGAGATATTCCCTTGAACTCCATATTTCGTTTCTTGTCGAAACCATGAGATGGATATGTAACACCAACTTCTAGTTATACCCTGATAAGACAACGAAAAATATCTTCATATCTATTGAAGTCTCTTATAGCTAATTAGCTTTGTAGACTTGGTTTTAAGCTACTGAAGAATCTATCAACTTTACTTTCAGGTTGGATGATAAAACTAGAAGCATACCTAGCAAGTCGTGAAAAGTTTTTCTCAGATGTAGCAATGGATTCGCCATCCTTTTTCTTATGCTCAAAAAACACTTTTCTATATTTGTTAAATGAATAAAAGGGAAGTACTTATTGAAAAACAAGTTATTGGACTCATCCCATTCCATGGATTCAATTTCATCTTACTGCCTTGTATTCTTGATTAGAGTCCACCACTAGTCTGATTCACCTTCTAAATGATAGAATACCAAAAATGAATTTTTTATGTTCCAAACATAGAATTATGGAAAATATCTTTTTAATGGTACTAATCCATTGTTCAGCAATAAGTGGATCAGAATACCCACTAAAAGAAGGTGGACGTTGCCTCATGAAGGACTCAACAAAATGTTGTTTCCGTCTCTGCTCATTTGGAAGTCCAGAATGATTCATAGATTGTGTAAGTATAGAAATAAGATATTTCATTCCATATCCCATAACATTTGGTGGATTAGGAGGACAACCATTGTACTTCCCAGTGCATTGATCATAAACACGGTTCCTTTGGGTTCTAGCCATTATCTAAAACCCAAATAGAATAGTGTGAGAGGCATAAATCATACTATAAAACAACATAATCAGGTGTGCAAGTAATTTCAATATCTAATATGATAGGTTTAATCGTAGGTAATTAATGATAATTACCATAATTATTGGACTGTAACCTATAGTTAGACTTACCCTTAGGGACATCCCTAGACATTACTTAGAAATATCTCTTGGGATCTCACTAAAGTTTTCCTATCCTAGTTTCCAAAGGTTGACTAAACCTTCACTATCATACCAACTCTAATGACCCAAGTTTGACATACATGGTTATTACATTAATTTTGGAGAATACATAATATATGAAAAAAATCGATGCCCAAATACCTTATTTGTTTAGTGTCTTTGGAAAATTGGAAAACTATCTACTAACATGGTGAATGATTTTAAACATTTCCCATAAAGATCTTTCCATTTCAATTTCCTACCTAAAAACTTTATTTATATCCTAGGGAAAATAAAACATAGAAAGGGTGAGCTCAAATGCTTAGTTAGTTTAAAAATTGATAAGGTAAAACAAACCATAAACATAAGAATGTAAAAACATGAACATTAAGTTTCAATATCAAAATCATGAGTTATGAAATAAATCTTGGAAACTCATAGGGAATAGATCATAAAGGAACGCTAACTATGATAAAATAGCATTGGCATAAAACTTGGAATTGTGGGAAAAAATAAGCTCATAATATGATTTCTATAGTATCTAAGGCATTTCTGCCAAGTCCAAAATTGTGGACAAAGTCCTTTACTGAACCAAGTTTACTTGTCATTCCTGCCATTAATTACTAAACCATATTTACTTTCCATCCCAGATGTGCATTATTGAACAATATTTTCTTTCTATTCTGTCTATTTTTATCTAATGAGATATAAATCTTTACCCAATTCATTGGAGGGAGATATAGGTCACACCCATCCCATAATTAAATCATTCATACATGTGCGACAAAAACACAAATCATTCATCATAGAAAAACCCAAGAAATAAAATGGGATTCTTAAACATCATTACAATATAAAATAATACATATAAATTAGCATTCAATAATTAAAATAATCAAATCATAGTAATAATTGGGATATAAACATAACCCTATTTTAAGAGCGTCATCTTAGATGGAAAATAATTTTGATAAAACACTTGCACTTAATTCCTGGGGAAAATATCCTTTCTTCTTCAAAAACATTTTCTTTTCTCAAAATTCCATGCAACTTTATAATAAAATAATTCAATTAAACATGAACCTAAAATAGTGTAGAGTAATATTAGTTGAAATAAGTCATCATGAAACCATAAAAAATCCATTCATTCCGTATAAGTTAAAAAAACATTATCCTCATACTTTTTTCTGGAAAAGTCAAAAAGTTACTTATATAGTAATCAAAAGAACGATTCCTTCCATACTATGTAGTAAAAGTCAAAAAATGGGTAAAAATGACTTTAAAAATACATATAAGAATATTAAAAAATTTATGAATTTTTGTTAGAATTCATGTACATGGATGATAAATATATACCTAGTAAATACTTATGTATAAACAATATAAGATAAAAATGAGATTGAAAAATTATCCCTTACCTTAGGACTGATGTTCATACTATGTGTCCAAAACTCATGTATAATGATTTATATAATGTTATTAACTTATTACATAATCATGTTCATCATAAATGGTCATATTCTCTTTCGTTTGTTTGTCACAATTCATTGTTACTCGTTATTTGAGTTTTAACTGCTTTGTGATCGTATGCATGTTTTGTCAAATAAGTTCTTGTTATCCTTATTAGATTATATTTATATCATTCTAAAATTATATTAACCTAATAAATACCATATTTATTCATTCAGTACATTTATATAATCATTCTTGAGTGGTAATCATGGAGAACGAATGACATCACATCATGGAGATGGTAGACAATACGTACACACGAGTGATGAAATCATTCCCATAATTGTTAAATGATATTTATTTACATGATTTAATATATTTCATAATAAATATAAATTTATTATATTCATATATATTTATTACATACGTTTTTATACACATCCATTTATGGTGGTGGTGAAAAACAGATTACACCATGACATGGAGACGGTAAGCCATACGTACGCACGCGTGGTGATTTCATCTTTCTTAGGGTGGATAGAAAGTTTAATACGATTGTTACATAATTATAATAACATATTAGTATATATTTTATTTTGGAGTGGTTATTATATAATTAAATAACTCATTAAGTATAAGTAAAAGTAAAATGAAATATGAAAGAATTGGCAGAGGAGATTACCTCTTATTTGACATGCTCTCATTAGATCTCCTCTTAATGGAACTAGAGTTGGCCTTTTGAGAATACCAGAACATCTATAATGTAAATTGATAAGTTGAGAAGAGAAAAGTTCCAGCTATGCATGAAATTTAAGGCTTAATGAGTTGTGGAGAAATGGGGGATGAGGTGCCCTTTTATAATTGAGGCGAGGGGTTCTTTTGGAAATATAAAAAATATTAATTTATAATAAAATAAAACCCAAATTATAAACCTCCAAAATGTCTAAATTTTAAAGATAAGATGAGATAGAGTTTTAATATCATAAAAATATAAATTTTATACAATTTTTATGTCCATTTAATCCTTATGTTTTAAATTTAATACTTTGTTATTGAATTTCATTTTAACTAGGGTAAAAAAATATTTCAATATTAAAAGGTTAAAATAGTTACTTATTTTTTTGTCAATTAGATCATGAATAAATAATTTAGAACCTTTTAGGTAATATACTAATTATTATAAATTTTTAAAAATGTTTTATGATTTTTAAATAATTTAATAATCATTGTTTTAAAAAAATTTCAATTGTGTCAATTTTGACACTATTCATTTAATGGATTTTAAAAAATATCAAGATAAGATGTTATCCTTGAAAAAAATATTTTTTATTATCTCCAAGACATGAATAAAATATAGAAAATTCATTGGAAAAATTAATTAACCCAAATTATTTTTATCTTAATATTATTAATAACATTTATTTGATATTTCCCTTATTAGAATAATTACCACATCAATATTGTATAATTATTTAATATACTTATTTTATGAATAAAAATTAAAAAAAAATACTATTATGAATATTAATTTTCTATATTTCATAATAATATATGTATAAGAATTTATATTCTTGAAAATATAGCATAAAAAATGTTATACTTGTTAAAGTATGAATGTGACCACTTTAACATCACTTGAAATAAAATAATATAATTTTATTAATCTATTAAATATAACTCCAAATGGTCCATAACTCGACCAATGGATGACTATGTTATATATATACTCTACCAATAAAATTTGGTAAAGTTGTTTCCCCTTTAATGGTTATTATCATTTTAATAAAAATTAGTTTATTTATTTTCATTCGTTAAATAATTTATGCATCATCCATATATAAAACATTAATGTAATTATTTATTTCCTAAAAATTTAAAATAAATTACCATGATAAATATAAACATTTTATATTTCATATAATTATTAATATTATAAATTATCTTCTATATAGACTTATTTTAAAAATGATATATTATCTCAAACAGGAACATGACATGTTTAACTTTTCATTAAATAAAATATTATAAATATCATAATATCTCCCAAATGGGCTTAAAACGTCAAAAATAAATTCACATCAGAGAAATATTTTTATTAATTTAAAAAATTAAAATTTATATTTGTTGATTCAACCCATTTTTCCACATGTGGATACATAATAAAAATTAAAGACAAAGAAAATGACACTTTGTCTTTCTTTGATTTAAATATTATATTTCATTTTCAGGGACAAGTGTCCATTAAATGACATAATGTTGACCCTTAAGTGTTAGGGGTTTAATTAAATTCATCAAGTAAAAAATTTTTCATTTGTTTTCGTCATTTTATAGTCATTATAATTTAATTTTTAACCTAAATTACGTAATTTACTCGATTTTGGGGTAATAAAGATTACCAGGGTTACTATTCATATTGGTCAAAACAAAAAGGGAACTACTAAAAAAATGTGTGCCAACTAAATCAAAATTTTACAACCATGTTTCAAAATTCAATACATATAAGTTTCATAAAAAAATTTAAAATAAAAGTTTTAAAATGTTTTGAAAAACAGTTTTTGGAAAAATGACCCTTTTTAAATGGAAAATGTTTTTTATAATGAATTAATGTATAAAATAATTTTCAGAAATAATAATTGGATAAAAATTAAATAATTAAAAATTAAAACTAATCCAAAACATAATTTTACTATTTAATGGCTTTAAAATAAAAAAATAAGTATTTTCACTATTCATAAAAAATGAAAATTATCATAAAAATATAGAAAAATAAACCAAATAAATTTTTTATATTCCAAACTGAAATAAGAAGTTTATTTTTTCAAATTTAATATAAAAAAGTGTCAAAATATGATTTAAAATTGGTGAGCTATCAAAATGAGGCAAAACTGCATTTTTTGAATAATACTTCTTTTATCTGAAAAACTGAATTTATTGTGATATCATGTCTATAAAATACATAAGATTAATGTTAATTTTATATTAAATTCCAAATTTGTTTAATATTATCTATAAGGTCTAGTTTATATCCCATTAAATAATATTATTTTAATAATATATCATTGTTTAGTGAAACTCAGTATTGCGTACAGTGCAAGCTATCGAGAAAGGTCGATATTGTGTGTAATGAAAGACAAGTTAGTGTTCTGTTAGTGAAATATTCCTTTGGCGTTGCACAATTATTTTATACATTGAAAAAACTCAATACTCAGTGTTGCGTGAAAAAAATTCAATCAAAAGTACTTGAAATTGTGTGTAACACAAGCCAAGAATAGTGTTGCGTATACTACAAGCTAACATGGTGTTGCATATAGCGCAAGCTAATCATGGTGTTGCATACAACACAAGAAATCCATTAAATTAAAAATAATCTATCTCATAAAGTCTCTTGGTGTTACATAAACCCTTACCAAACTAGATGGTATTTTATTCTCATGCAAATGGGATATATAAGAAGCCTCCTTGATGTCCAAACCCAATACCCAAAATCAACCACAATTATATCTGTTGTACCTTCCTTGTAGGGTCATATCTAACCTTGGATTCTACTTCCCCTTAAAATTCATTTGTCTTCCTCAATGTAAGTCTCACACCAAAATTTGTCTAGGCACCTTTTTCCTTGATATCCTTTCTGCATGATACTAAACTGCGTGGTTTGGTCCTCATCGCATGAACTTAAAAGGTATGATGTTTCCATTTAAGTGGAATAATACTATGTGGGTTCTGATTAATTTTATGAGGATATATAGGAAGCCAATGTCATGGGCCTGATCCCAACATAAAAAAATATCTCTCTAGAAAATGATAAATTCACAGGCTCCCCATTATATGTCTTAAAACTATCATCATAATAATAAACAAAAAATGATCCCTCACCCATATACAAAAGAGTACCAGTAATGAATAAACTCAGATACATTCAGATTTATATATGTATGAAGAACCTTGGATACATATAGATGATTCTAAATCTATGCATGATAATAATTGATTGTTAATTCAAGGGATACTTGGGTCATACTTGGGGATTAATGAAGGATTCATGAATATGTCAAAAATCATTAAGAGAGTCCTAGAGTAGTTAATAAATTCCCCCAAATTTTTTTGATGAGCCATACCTCCCATACTCTTAACCAATTTCAGTCCCTAAGCCTCATTGGAACTATTTCCAAATGAACACCAACCTTTGGAAAGTAGGTTTGTAAAATATCTTGAATTAGGGCACCGTTGGGTGTTTCCAGATCCAAGAAGAAAACTTATTAGAAGCCATTAGAAAATATTGATCTCAGAATGAATGATTGTGCGATAATTGAAACCCCTGAAATCATTCCATAAGACAACACATAACCAAAATTTTCATTAGAAACAATTATATTAGAATGTTTTGAACATAATTTAATGTGGTAAACTAAGAAAAAAATGAATGTGATCGGGGAAGATGATTAACTCTTATTTGAATGGGCTCCTTTAGATATTCTCTTAAGGGACAAAGGGTTCATCTTTGGGAAAGAATGAAACCTCAATAACATGGATACAGATTTTAATATGAGTATTTGTTAGGGTTTGATTGAGAAGGTGGTGTATCGAAAAGAGAGAAATGGTTTCTTTTGATAAGTGAGGTGAGGGGAAATTTTGGAAATTTATGAAATATTATAATATAATATGTTTCTAATTGATGTATAATGGTTAAAAAATAGAATAGATTCATTAATAATTTGGATATTATCTTTATATAATCCTATAATCAAATATTTATAGGTTTTGATGTCAGTTTAAACAATATCATTTAGATTAACTCGCTGATTAACCAATTTTATCCTTAACCTTGGTAATCTATTTTAAAATATTAAATTTCAATAATTTCTCTTATGAGGTGAAAATTGTGTATCAATTGTACAAGGGATGAAATTTTAGACTATATATTTCTACTAGTCCACTTTCAATATTTTTATGATCTTAAAATAATTTAATAAAATATTATTTTCAGAAAATATCATTGGGGTAATTTTGACACTATTCATTTAATTTGAGATTAAATACATCAAGAAAAATATGGAATGTGAATATAATTATTTAAAATATCCCTAATATTCCATATTTTTCTATAAAATTATGGGAATAGAATAATTCATCAATTTTTTTACTTTTAATATTTTTAAAAGTAATTATTTTATTTTTATATTAATTGAATAGATACTATGTTGGTGTTGCATTAAAAAATTAAGATAATTATTTAATCACTAAAAATTAAAAATAAATTATATTGATAAAATAAATTAATTAATATTTCTAATTAATGATTAAAACTGGGTAAAATCTAGCACATGAGCCTCAGCCCTGTTGGTGAGGACTCCTTAAGTGCATCTAAGAGACCTAGGATCAAATCCAGGTGGGGACTAATTTCAGGTACTATAGTAGTACTGTGAAGGTACTGTAGCAGGGACTGTGTAAAACTATAGCAAGTACTGTAGCGGGAACTGTAGCAGGCACTGTTTGGCACTGTGCAGTCGGAAATATGCCCCTATTTGGGCCTTTAGGCCACCGATTTGGTCCCTGAGTCCTTTAAGGCCTTTGAGCCACCCAAGCCCTCAGGTCAGTAAGGCCTTCAGGCCACCTTAAGGCCTTCGGGCCACCTTAAGTGCAGATAAAAACCAGATAACCTATAAGGAACATTATTTAGGAGGAGCAAAGAGATTTCACCATAGCAGAAGCCAAACAGATTGCAAGAATGAGAGGGCATGACACCGGCCATCAGGATAACCCTGTGTATGGACAGGAAATCCTAGCGTAACAACCATGTGAAGGTGGATAGATAATTTCACGATGAAGATGCTGGGGAGGAGTAGTTCCAAGTAGTTAGTCTGGGTTGTATGTATTGTTTGAAACCTACGTGCAATGAATTCCTCTAAGGCCTATGGGCTATGTAATACTTAATCATACGGGATATGTAAGGGTTCCACCTCACCCCTTGAAAGGTGGATTATCAAAAATCAATAAAAAATGAAGGCCTTTGGCCAATTGAAGGAGGTAAATTCTACATTATGTAAAAATGTTAAATATATTAAAGTCAAGAGTGTGACATTTTGTTTTTATTCTTTTCTTAAAATGATATAAATGTAAATATAAAAGAAAAACGAAACCATGTGGAAATATGTCCAAGGATTAGATGATAATGGTCTAAATACACTTATCCTATAAGATAAAATAAAGTGTTATATAAATTTTAAATCCTTATGACATTATTTTTTAACCTTAATTACATGATTTACCCTTTTCCGAGGTGATAAATTTTAGAATTGTTATTATTCATAATAATAAAAAATAAAGGGGTAATTATTACTAAATTTGAAACTAATTATTGAAAATATGGAATCCATATTATAAAATTCATTTCACTAAAGTGGAATTAATTAATTTTAGATAAAAATACAAAACTCAACGAAAAACAGTTTTTTAGAAAAATAAAATTTAATGACTAAAAATGTACTTATACTAAAATTATGCATAATGATGATTCAAATATAATTAATTTAATTATTTATAAATAAATTAGTCCTACATTATTTTAATTAAAATTATTAGTGTATTCTTCCATTAAATGAAATAATAATTTTATTAAAATCAATATTTTTCACTATTCATTGAAAAATCAATCTTTTAAGAAAAATCCCAAAATTTCAACCTAGGATAATATTGACATGATGAATTCAAAAAAATATTATAATTTGTTATAGGTTTTGGTGGTTACTATAAAATCAATGTTTTTTTTGAATATAACGCTATAAAAAAATTTCTTTTATGAGAAATATATCAAAAAAAACCTGGACGGTTACACTATCTGTTTTACATAGCCAATTCCTGGACACAACACATATTTTAACACATCATAATGTAGATATTGTTGCTATAATAAATTAATAAATATATTTTTAAGCCCGCATACACCATCTAACACATCCCAAACCCAAAAAAGCATCCCAAAGATAATAAATAGATCATACCTCAAGCCAAGATGTGACAAGTGTTGCCAATGAGTTTGTATAATTGGAAGTGAATGAGTATTTTTAGCCTTTCAGATTAAGAGTAGAAATAATTAATCTTCTATAAATGGATATATGTGTGATAAATTCGAGAAATGATGATGGTGGAGGCTCTTACTATGCAACCTATATAGATGTTATGAACCCGAGCCTAAAAGTTGACACTCCAAATAAAGATACATGTCTGAAACCTTATGTAGGATCAAAAAACTAGGATACTTCCTAATAACTAGATCTATGATCCTTTAACTCTTGATATTGTGATAGAAAAATTTAAAGAGGGAATGATATGAGCTTATAATGTTTAGAGGGAAAGTAATATCAAGGAATATATCCTTTTGAACAAGTACAATGAAAGGGAAAAAGATCTTAATTGACATAGAGGGTTACACCATTATCACAAGGAATATAGAAATACATCATAAATATTCTTCTTCTTTTTCTATGCTCTGGTCACTTGATATGCCAGCAAAACATCCATTTAACGAGGGTTTGTGAATAGTAATTATAAATCAAAGCATGATATTTTCTTGGAATAATAAGAATGAGGTTATACACTTATCATTTAACTTTTTTATCTAATAACGGGAGATCCCTTTTAGGGGAAATACAAAGGTGATTTCTATACCACTTGAATTTTAGAAAAATGATGAAATATATTTTTTAAATCTTTAGAAAGGCTTCAAGAAAAGAATAAAATCAATAACTGGATAAAAATATCAATCTTACTCTAGAGTTTTTCTCTAAAGTTGACCTCGAAATATTCCCCAATGCCCTAATGATAAACACATACAGTGGTAATGATTGCATATTGATTTTTTTGGGGATAATATTAAACCATGTTCCTTATCCTGTGGTTATTATTTAGAAATCATGGATTTTATAACCTCAAGTATTGAAAAAAACCATTTTTAAAATCAAGAGATTGATATTAGGGAATTGTATTAGATGTAATATTTTGATCCTTTTAGTTCCTAGTTTGGAGAGATTTTTAATTGTTTCCTTGGTCTCTCTTTTGTTACATGGATGTTTTGTGGTGTCTTTTGGTTTGAACTCTCATTTGGATATTTTCAAGGTTCCCACTCAACCCTATAAAGTAGAATTATTCAAAAAGAAAATAGGTCTTATAGAGATTAATAAGTATCTAATTCCTATATATCATTGACTTTATATTGTTTTATATATTCATGAAAATATAAAATTTTTATATGGAAAATTATTATCATAGTGGTTTTTTATATTTAATTATTGTAGTTCATGGTCTGTTTAGGGACCAAATCACAAAAATTATTTTAAAGTTTCCAGATTTATAATTAGTTTTTCATGACCACACACAAAATGGGAAGATACCTTTTTAATGTTGAAAAATTGAAGTATTATTTGGTGTTTTTTAGTATTTAGTAAGAAAAATCATTATGTTGATATAAATATAATATATATATTTTTCAAAATAATTTACATAATAATAAATATATATTTACATAAATCTTATTTGTATATTTGTATACATTTATCTTATTATATATACATATGTATAATTTTAATTCATTATGCATATTATAAAATATTGGATTATGAATGACATACAAATAAACGTATAAATGTTTTTATATATAGTAACATATAAAATTTATATTTAATTATATAAATAAATAAATAAATAAATAAATATTATAACATTGATTTACTTATATTTTAAATTTTTTAAAATCTAATTTACATATTATTATTATTATTATTGTTATTAAATTTACCAACAAACATGCACATAAACATGAGAATATATAAATATAAATATAAATATAAATATAAATATAAATATAAAAACAAAAACAAAAACAAAAACAAAAACAAATTTAAATTTAAATTTAAATATAAATCGAAATATACATATAAACATAAAAATAAAAATAAAAATAAAAATACATATAAATATATACATACATATGTATGTATATATGTATGTATGTATGTATGTATGTTTTTATGCATGGATATGTGAATGTATGTATAAAAAAATGTATGTTTAATATATTTACTCAATTATTTATAGTAAATCTTTAAAATTATATATTTTATTTTGTAGTATATTATTTATTATATACCTATATTATTTGTAATAATTATTATAATTTTATATATAAAATGTTATAATTATATAAATATATTATTAAATATTAAAATATAAAATATATTTCAGTAAATATATAGATATATTAAAATATATTCACACACACACACATATATATATTAGATTCCTGGGGGTATAATTACATTAAACACGTACACACACACAACACACAAATTCCAACATGGCAGACCATAACCCCTCATGGGAAAACCCACATATCAAGCCATATTTATTTAGTACATGGCCCGAAGGCCCATTGGGCATGAAACCCATAAGATGTCCCAAAGGCGCACTAACTAGCCCGAAGGCCCAGTGCATCATCATTCCAACATCATACTACTCACGTCATCAGACTTGCGTCATGCCTCCAAAAATTCGCTCCCACTTAGATTTGAACCAAAGTTTGATGCAGGATTACAGGGAGCCTTTACCACTCAGGTAATCCCCCAACTTCTATATTTACATAGAAATTATGTATTAAAATATATAAATCATATTATATTATAAATATTCTAAATTTTTATAAAAATATGTATTATTATTAAATTTATATTAATTAATAAGTTCATTTTATAATTTATTTTTATACATTATATAAAGAAATTATCAAAATTTATATGTGAATGTATTATTTTATAAATGTATAAAAAATATTATTTAAATAAATTATATATATATAAATGTATATATTTACATTATATAAATACATTAAAAAAATTTATATAAATATACATCAATTTAAACTATATTGACACAATATCATATTATCTTTAATTTTATTTATTTTCGATTAAAACATATTACCACCATTTTTTAGTTTTGTTATTATTTATTATTTTATTTCATGATGTTAATTTTATTTAGTAATTTTATTTTATTATGTCATATTTATTTTTGGTTTTATTTTGACAAAAAATTTAATGGGAGGTGACTATTTATATCTCTTGATGTCTATATTGGTAATGATTATAAAATCTTTTTAATTCTTTCCTTTGGGTTTTTTTAATGACAATTTCTCTTTACCTCCTCAAATTCCTCATAGAAAAGATTCATTATTGTTTTTGTGCTATATTAGTATGGATCAGTATGAGGAATTTTCATATTCACTACTACTGATAGAAAATTATATTAATTTCATTAATGTAGCCCATATATCCTTTGTGCACCAATGTCAATCTTCTTGAGATCACCTCCATTGTAAATTAAAATGAACCCCTATTGTGAAGTACCTAACAATTTCTAGTGATTTCCATTATCATGATTCATCCTAACATCACATTATCCATGTATATAAGCATCAAAATTTTATGGCCGCATGTGAGTGTGGTCAAAATAGGTATGAGGTCGATCTAAATAAAATCACTTTGTTTGATGGATTCTTAGACTCCATCAATTTGATGTAACGGATTGAATTAATTGACTATGTTGAAGGAAATTATTTTTCCTCAGATGATGTAATATATATTATTATGATTTCCATTATATATGAAGAATATTTTTATTGGGGGAAGGATTTTTAATGAAAAAGGGAATGATCAGTCTAAATAAATGATCAAACATGGAGTATTTTATTGTGGATTTTAATGATAAGACTTATATATAATTAATATATATTCATGTGGAAATAATCAATAACTTCATACCCACCAGGACAAGATACACTAGAGAATCCAACGCTTAAACAAATTATAGTTTCTGATCAAGGGGTTGATCTATAACTATGAAAAACACAATTTATAAATCCAATTTTTTAAACATGAGCATGACCTTAAACGTTGGGAAACATATCCAAAAAATAACCTTCCCATTCATAGGCTCCCCTATAATAGTAGAAATATCACATTAATAATTTTTTTATATTATGAGTCTTGTTTTAGAAAAAACCATTGCATGCATTCCATGGGAAAAGGTTTCAATTGAACATGTTTAGTAGAATAGAAATGAAATCATGTATTCTAAAGTTTATATTTTTGTGGTAAAAACTATATGGTAATGTATCATTATTCATCCTATCTATGATGTCATTGATTCTTGGACACCTCATCAGTTGATGTTGTCCCTGTTTAGGAAAGAGATTTTAGCTACACTCTGTCAGTAGATTTTGAAGTAGATTTAAACCCGTATTATCCAAACAATAAAGGCCATAATGTAAAGATAAATATAGATATGAATTTTCACAAATGAACTATTTTATTTTATACCCTTTATGAATCCACTACTCTTAGAACAGTGGTATGAGATGTTTCCTTGGTGTCAACAGATGAATGGTCAGCATGGAGCGTTGGTTATAGGTTCCATGTCAGCTTTCCTAAGAACATTTTTACAGTTTCCTCCTTTACAAAGTATGTATCACCATAAATTTTTGTTCTATGTAGATATCAATTTCATTCCAAAATGAACATGGGGATGAGTGATTTTTATATAGGGGTTAATGATGCACCATCATACCATATTTCATTATATTTAGTTTTCATTGACCCATTTTCACACAAATTTATCCATTTCATTATTATTTAATACAATGTTCTTTAAAATTATTCTTTCCTTAGTTTTATTTTATTTAATAATGATGAGAGTCTATTTTATTTTGAATGTAACTGCAAAGGGAGGTGGCAATATATATCCATTCATGACCACTTTTTAATGATTATAAAATATTACTGAATTATTTTTACTCTAATATATTTATTTGATACTCATTTTCATTCTTACCCTAAATTCCTCAAGGTAAAGATTCAATATTTTTTAATGGTTCATAATATAGATATGTGTACTTAGGTGTGTATAAATATAAAATAAATAGAATAAATATATTATAATAACATTATAAATAAATTATACAATTATACAATTATATATCTATATTGTAACACCCACAATGGTACTTTTATGCATGAAAAAAATATTAGTTGATTTATATTTCATTTTATTAGTTTGGGGATAAATCTTCTAAAAAATCAATGAAAAATGGAGGCATGAATTATTTCCTATTTTTTCACCATTATTACTAATTTCATGACCCATCTATGAGAGGTAATCAACACATTCCAAAAACCTTCACATAGTTAGCATATAGTTCTTTAAATGATGTTGCTGATCCATGTAAATTCCCTAGAAATATAGAATCATTCACATGGTTGGAATAAAATTTACTAAACCATGATTCCAAACTATTCTTTCTTCCCGGAAAAATAAAAAATATATTTATATTACCTCTCTTCATTTTATACCTCATTTAGACACTCTCTCTTCTTCTATTCGACTTCAAGGCTCCTAGTCGATGTCATCCTGATTATTCTCCCTTCTCCCTTACTCTATCATGGATTCATCATTAAAATAAGCCAGATATCTTATAGTAAGTTACTCATCATTTCTGCCTCCTACATCTCTTCTCTTATTTATTTATCTTCCTCTTCTCCTATGATAGGGGTGGACTAGGGTTTCTTGAAACCATCAGATTTATGTGTAATTTTAGGTTATTTGGATTTATCTTGACTTATAGGAATCTAATTTTCATTTACATGGGATAATAAATTAATTTATAGTTTATTTATCATATTTCTGATATGTGGACCTATGTTAATTCATTCACAATTTTAAAGAAGAGTGATTGAGTTATTCAAACTATATTCTTTGATAATATCAATTTAATATTAGTGTTTTCATGACCATTTCTCAAAATAAATATATTTTTATTAGGTATTTTAATGGTATTAGAGTTACATGTCTAAATGTTTATATAAATATTGGTTTAATTTAATTCCTACAATGTGTATGATAAAATCCGTAATTCGTTTTCATGGTCATAATTTTACTTTTTCATGGGATGTTTTTAAAATATTCTTAGGATTTATGAAATTATTCATCCTGAAAATATATCATAAAATTTAGTTGTGTTTATTTTTTAATAGATAACATAATATGTAAAAACATTATGGGTAAGCCTTTGGGTTCTTAGAAGGGATCCTTTGTGGGTGTTGATATATGGTAATTTGAATGTTGTGGGATACAACAATCCCTTTAAACATGTTTTATGTGTTGACATGAAACTATCCTAAGAACCTAGTTTTAATATTTATGGATAAAATAGAACCCTAGGAAAACCAAAACTCTTAGGCCCCTTTAGTATATCCCATTTATCACATCAAATTAATGAAAAAACCAATTGAATTTACCAAGAATGACATGCAATTACTCAAATTAACCCTTTTTATAGAAACACCTACCTCAACAAGGTATTAACCTAGCCGCTTTCAACAATGGTGACATGAAACAAAGGGAAGAAACTTATAATGACAAGGCACACTAAGAAACTAAAAAGTATTGATATAAAAAAAAATTTATTCAAAAATCCATAGGTAAACCACAATCACAACCAAAACCAAATAAGAACCAAATAAATACATATCTTGGGAGAAGAAATCCAAAAAAAATGGTGATCAATCACTAAACAATGTGATCTATATGGGAGTGGGTCCCCAAAAATTTTATAGGATTAACATCTAGGTTGAGATAAAGGAATCCTGTATGAATGAAATACAAATTTGAATAAAACTACTTGATTAAAACCAAACCTTAGGATTTTAGATGGAGTGTAATGCCATTACATGTCATGTAATTATTGATTCCCATGTATGGTAAAAAACCAGCCACATTTTTTTTTAAAAAAATCATTAGTTTTTATTACATGACATGTACCTTTTAGATGGTCTGTTAAATTCTCACAGTGTGTATCATGTGCATGAGTTTTGTCAAGAATCCATTACATATCATGTATTACCTTTACACATAGTTTAATTTACCACTAAACAAAAAACAATTGTATATTTTATGCTAAAATTCCCTATAAATACTTGAATTAACCATTACAGGTATCCTCCCATTTTTTTCTCAGAATTACTCAACCAATCAATAATGAAAAAAACAAATTTTAGAAAATACCTGACAAAAAGGTAATAGGATGTAACAATATCTTGTCTATAAATCTTTTATACACCCAAAAGGCCATTAATATCCTGGATCTATAAAAAGATAAGGCCACTAATTCCTCATAAACAACCCCCACTCCCACATCATGCGACTATCCTGTATGCAGTTCCATAGTACCTAAAATAGGGGGATCATTTTACTACACAAAACCTTATCCTTGAAATCCATAATCTAGACTGGATACTCAACCGACATTAGATTGGGTACAATATAACTATCCAATCATCTAATAACATGGGAAGGATCTGGTATATACCTCCTCAAATTAGAAACATGTAACAAGATTTGAAAAGTTGTCAAAGAAGACGACAAGTGCAACTGCTTGTCCACCCTTCCTAGCTATACAATGATCTCAATGGGGACCAAAAAACTTACTGCCAACATACCCTCATTATCCAATAAATAATTTCCCAAGTTAGGTGAAACCCTAGGAAATAACCAATCACAAACCTAAAACTATATCTGCCGATGACGATGGTCCTCATTGGATTTCTGATGACTATGTAATCTGATCAAGTGCTTCTTCGTGAACTGTATCATCCCTTTCATCACTTGAAGAACACTCAACCCAATTAAATAATGATCTCCCAAATCTTTACAGCACAAGGGATATTTCTATTAATGACCATACAAAGCCTCATAGGGAACCATCTTTATGGATGACTGATAACTATTGTTTTAGGAAAATTCAACAAGAGGCAAATTATTTTCCCAAGATCCTACAAAATCAATCACACAATCCCAAAGCTTATAATCTAGAACATGGATAGACCTCTCTTTCTATCCATCCATTTATGGATGATAATATGTTCTTAATTTAGTATAGAAATCCATCACCTCCTGCAAAACTTTTCAAAAACTAGATGTCAACCTCAGATCCCTATTAGGAACAACTATAGAGGGAACTCCATAATGTATCACAATATCTTAGAAATAAAAGTCCCCAATCTATTAAACTTTATTTTACTCCTTGATATGTATGAAATGAAATAATTTAGTGAGTTTTTTAATGATTACCCAAATAACATCCTTCCCAATAGGAGTCCATGGAAAAATAGTGATGAAAATCAAGGAAATCTCATCCCACTTCTTTACCAGAATGGGTAAGGGATGCAACAACCATGAAGGTGTTTGGTGGTCATCTTTAATTATCTAATAAGTAAGGCATGATGAATGAAAATCTTCAATCAACCATCTCATCCCTTTACAATAATACCATTTCCTCATGTCATGATACATCTTGGTATCCCAAGGGTGCACAAAACAAAAGGAATGGTGGCCACTATCCAATAACTCAATTTTCATGGAAAATGGAACAACCAACCTACTACGGAAGAAACAAATCTCAACTGGGAGAGAAAGAACACTCACTAGAGGTCTCCCCACCATAAATGATTTCCCTAAAGTGTTGGCACTTGGTGGATTCCACCTTCTTAAGCTGAAATCAATCATCAAAATACGAGTCATCTTTCATCGAATCCAATAATTCCAAAACACAAAACTATTCCACTTAGAAGATCATATTTGAAAACAAACTCACCAAAGACCACTCTTGAAGTAATTCTTGATCGATTTTGTTAGTAAATTTCTTCTCAACGCATCAACAACAACATTTCCTTTCCAAGGGGTATAAGAAATATCAAAATAAAATGTATGAATATACTCTTCTATCACAATTCACATTGCACTAAGTAAAAAATATATTTCAAGATATTATGATAAGAGTATACCATAAACCACCCCCTAAAGAGATAGTGATACTAAATTTTGAGTGCTGAAATGACAACTTCCATCTTGGGATCATGGGTAAGGTGGATCTTCTCCTGAGGGAATAAATGGAGAGATCTATTACCCAAAACATGTTTTCCATGCATCAAGACACATCCCAGACCTATACTAGAAGCATATCATAAAACATCATAACCCAACCCAAATTCCAAAAGAATAACATATGGTGATATATTCAATCTTTCATTTATCTCCTCAAAAGATATCTGACACTTTTCATTCTATTCAATCTTCACAAACTTATTGGTTAAATCTGTCAACAAATAATCAATTTTGGATAAGTCTTGAACAATTTGTCTATAGTGACAAGCCATACCAAATAATCTTTATATCTCAAATACATTTATTGGAATAAACCTAGTCATAACTACTTATACCTTTTCAATGTCTACTTAGACTTCCCTCTCAGATATAACATTCCCCCAAAACTTTACCTCTTGGATCCAAAACTCACACGTGGAAAGATTACCATAAAGATGACGTTATTTCAAGGTTTGAAGAATAATATTCAAATGGTTCATATGCTCTTCATCTGGCTTAGAGTAAACCAAAATACCATTCACAAACACAAAAAAATGATAATCAGAGAACTGATGAAAGACCCGTCTCATTAAATCCATAAACACAATAGGTGAATTTGCGAGATGAAATGGAATAACTAGAAAATTGAAATGACCATATCAAGTACTAAATGTTTTTAGGTATATACTCTTCTTGGACTCTCAACTAGTGATACCCTGAATCAAGATCAATCGTAGAAAACTAATGAGCCCCTCTAAGCTGGTCAAAGAGATCATAAATATTTGGAAAATTATATTTGTTCTTAACAGTTAACGAATTCAACTTTTGATAATAAATAAAAATACTAAGGATTCTATCCACCTTTTTAGAAAATAGGATAGTTGAATACCACAATAAAACTATATGAAAAATAATTCCTTTAGCATCTACATCCTCAAATTGGACCTTAAGTTCAACCAACTGTGTAGGTTCCATGTGGTAAAATGGTATAGAAATAGGAATTATACCTGGGAGAAGATCTATAGTAAACTGGACATCCCTCTATGGTGGTAAACCAAAAAATTCATCCATAAAGACATCAGGTAATTCAAAAAAAAACTGTATGAAGTAGTCCTCCTGATCATGTGTCAACTATAATAATAAGCATCTCTAAAAAGTTTCATGAGATTACCCCAACATATGAAAATACATGATCCACCTTTCCTGATATAGAGTCCCACTCACTCTGGAAAACATTATCGACCACATCAACATATAAGATCTAAATTAATTGGTGATAATAGTATATCTTCACCTTAACACTGATAATATAATCCATGATGATAATCATGTCAAATAATTCGTGATCAACCATTAAAAATTCCCACTCCACCTCAAATTCAGCTATAATCACCAGACAAGCAAGACTCTAAAACCTTGCTCAAACCTCTTCCCAAAAGTGGGGAAAAATCAAAAAATAATGGAAGAAGTTATGAATAAAAGAAAAAAAATTAACTATCTTTGAGTATATAAAAGAATGAGTAGCACTCATATCAAAAATAATCTAGCACCATTAAAGATGTTGATAAACATCATACCTCTAATAGTTGCTAGTCCTACTTCTGATTACTCTAGCATATAATCCGTTGCATAATGTCAATTTTTATTAGCCACATGTACATCTCCATTTGACTAATAATTAGACCCACCACCCTTTTAATCATCTTCACAAACCTAGAAACCCTTAGTGGGAGTGTATACTTCTCTACTTCCCAGATAATTCTTTTAACAAAAGCATTGTGGATGGCCTAATCATCCACAATGATGAAAAGTCCTAAGAAACTCCAAAAAATTAGTCTTGGTATAACCTCACCTTCCACATCGGTAGTATAAAACATTCTAATTCCCTTTGTTCTCCCTTGAGACTGATCTTGAGGTAATATTACCACTCTTACGGTTCCTTTTATAGTTATAAGGTATACCCTGGCTAACCACTGAACCAACTTATGCTATACCCAAACTTTTCTTTCTAGATCTTTCTACCTCAACTAAATATTCTTTTTCAAATAACTTCACAAATCTCAGAAGTCACATAAGTACCAACATTAATTAAATATTAGGCCTCAGTCCTAACTAAACCCTCTAAGCCTTCAGGTACTCATTAGTGATAAGCTCCAGTTCCAGTTGTTCTGACTTAGTAAAATATTTATAATACTCTAGAATGAAATGATACCCTTTCTCTAAGGTTATAAAATATCATGTATTTTTAACACATAATATCTTAGTATTAAACTTTTGGTTAATATTTTCTTAATGGAAGACTAGGTAAGATCCTCGTGGAACTAATCTTGCACAATAGAGTCCCACCATCTCCATCCCAATCCCTTAGGAATATATGTGGAAAACCCACCATAGAGTCTCTGAGAGTATTTAATGAGTTTATTATATTATATATATGATCAAGAAACTCCTTAGATTCCTGGGTTCCATTGTCACCAAGAAAAACAGTTGGATTCTTATTATTAAATATCGATACATGATCTATTATTCATCATTAGTTCCCAATAACAATTTGACCCATAGTATGAACAATGTAAATAACAACTTCTACCAATGTAGAGTCAACTAGAGGATTATCAAGTGGAACCTATCTCACAGATTCCTTTATTTTATTTGGAATATCTTTTCTCAAAGCCATTTTATATCAAAAGAAAAAAACAAATGAGTAACAAGAAATTTACTAAATAATAGTACCGAATTATAGTATTGAAATCAATGATTTAAAACATTAAAAATTTAAGGAAACCATAAAAAACTACACTTAAAAAGGAATATGTCAATTAAAATATACTTCCCTTATAGTTCATTTAAAGGGCCTCAAACTCCAAGTCTCAAACCTGGTAAAAGTCCCTGAACACCCATGGTAACACAATTTTAGTCATAGAAGTGAGCTGGATAGGCTTGTTTTTTGCACATATTATTTGATATGTGATGGTCCTAACTCTTGTCTACCCACAAAAAAAAACCATACTCAAGAAGTGCTAACATAGTTCAGAATGAGAATCCCTTTGATACAAAATTATAACAAACCAACCCTGATCAACTAGACAAGCCATGTGAACCCGCCCATCACATGATAATAGTAAAATAAAAAAATAGATACCAGTCCTGAATATAGGAAAAAATGCATAAAACCAGTGTAAGAAGTGGAAATTGATGAAATTCCAAAAAAGGCATGCAATCGAAGTCAAAATAGGCTAAACCCGAAGGAAAGCCATGTCCCCTTGTGACCGAAAGTCAGCTCTTGACCAACCTATATTGAAAGCAACAAAAATAAGTGAAACCAATATACTACAATATGCTAATCCATTTACATGAATCCTTCAAAAAAACCAAAAATTCCCAAAGGGAAATGTTGGGCGTGATCTAAAGCCTAGTATGATACCACCATAGTTTCTATACAAGGTATAATAATAACAATGAAGCAATTATATATTTTAAAACAAAACTATTTTGAAAATAATTTTTTCAAATCAAAACCATTTATGAATCATTTTCCATTTTTCTTCATTTGGTTTTCATAAAATACTTCAATATTTTTGATATAGAAATATTGAAATTAGAAGTGATAATAACAAGGTTAAATATCCATACATAAAGAGGAATATAGGTATACACAGATCCATGAAACAACCTATCATGAAAAGTTATAAGACATACCTCATATATAATAAACTTATGAGAAACAATCCATAGGAAAAACAATCATGTGATAAATAACCATTAATAGAAAATTAAAAATGAAAACACACCTAGTATTGGGCCATAGACAATGGTACAATTCATACTAGACACTCACAATCCTAAAATCATTTATTGTATCCAATTGATATTTATTTTTACTAGTTTATATCACAAATCGTTTCTTTCTTGTTGTGCATCACACACTAAGTCTATCTGGGTCTCTATCTTGATGCACCCAAGGCTACCAATGTAAAATTTTCCAATACATTTTCAACTCTATGATCACAATTTTATAAAATGTTTCAAAATCCAAGACAATCCAATTTAGATTTTGAAAAACCATTTCCAAAATATGAAAATGCATTTTAAAATAGAACCCCATTTTTGAAATCATTTTCCTTTCCAAGAAATAATTTGAAAAAATTTATCACATCAAATACATGAACAACCTAAAGGAGTTTATCAATAATTACATGGAGTTCATAAAATGAACCCCTTGTATAGAAACACTAAACTTAAAAAAGTAGAAACCAAGCTTATTTCAACAATCTTTACCAGAAACCAATAGAACGACCTTCAAAAGACAAGGAACACTAAGAAAATGAAAAGGAACAATAAAAAACAATATCCAAAAAAATTAATATCCAAACCATAGCCGGAACCAAAACCAAAGAATAACCAAAAGGAGTATATACTTATAGGGAATTAATCCAACAAAAATGCTAATAAAAAACTGAACAAAGTGATCTGGAGGAGAGAGAGTCACCCAAAATCTCCTAAGAAGAGCCTCCAGGTTGAGTGAAAAGAATCATGTATGAATGAAATAATAATTTCAGCTGAATCAGTTTCCTAAATCCAAACCTCATGAGTTTACAAGGTATAATACCATTACATGTTATGGAATTCTCCCGTCCCATATATGTTGAAAAAACTGTCAGTTTTTGTTAAGAAACTGATATATTTTTATTACATGATGTGTACCCTTTACATGGTTTGTAAAATTCTGTTGTTTCATATCTAGCTCTCATGTTCTATTCAGAGGCCATTACATATTGGGTATTCCCATTACACATAAATTAATTTCCCAGTTAAAGAAAAAAAACTATAGGTTTTACGATGAAAATTATGACAAATCTTTAACCTCACTATTACAGGTATCCTCCGAATTTATTCACATCTTTACTCAACCAAAAAAAGGAAAACCACAACAAATGTGAAAACATACATGACATAAAGGTAATGGGTCATTACATTATCTATCACATTGAAAGGTTAACTAAATTCCCAACTATGATCAGAACCTTTATATTATATGAATATATTCTTTAAAATAAGTCCTATATCTAAGATAAAATTTTATTATGGGACAAATATTTTGATTAACTATCAGGTTCTTGATGCTCATAAGTGAATGGGACTTTATCTCATGATGTTCACAAATGGTAATATAAAAAAAGAGATTATGAGGCCAATTCCACTAGTAAGAAGTCAACATGTTCATGTATCATCAGATATTCATGTATGTGAATAGTTTTACTGGTAATTAGAATTTATATTTCTATTAATTTATGTCATGAGTTGTGTACTTGGATATATTGTCAAATTTAATACCCCTTTCCTATTTAGTCTTTTGAAATTTAAGAATCATTTTAATTGTTTGTGTTTCTTGGACAGGTCAATTTGGGAAATGGGTTTTGAAATGTAATTCCAAGAGTTGGAACATCTCAATTTCATATTTTGGGATGAGTAATGAAGCTTGAGAGGAATCCCCAGGGCTAAGGAGATCATCAAAAGAGACTTGGATAGATTGTATATCCAAGGATGCTGTAGACCACCAACCAGCCATCAGTTTACATTGGATATCCAGTGTGACTTTTAAAGTTAAAAGTTAGATTTCCTCCTTTAATTTTTGATAAGTCTTCCCCGTCCCCTATTTTTTATCCTGATAAACCCACGATGAACCTCTACCATTCTTATTTCAACACCCATTGTATTTGGGTGTTTCTTAAGGAGTTATTCTGAGATTCTTGGTATATCTCACCATTTTTTTGTGTCTATATCTTTTTCCATTCAATTTCATTTAATTTTGAGTGTTTAGAATAGGGTTTTGGTCCGTATTCATCTAGATCATTGTGGAATCAAAAGATATCTATGGGGATTTTATACTTCTTACAATGATGGAAGCATGAGATGACATCCCTAAGTCACTACATTTTATTCGGGTAGAGTTATGTCACACAATGATTATTTTTAAGGTTTTATATTTTAATTAATTTAAATTAATTGTTGAAATGGTTCAAGAATTTAGGTATTGGTCTCGGATTGTTACAAGGGGTTAGTTGAGGGCACCTCACTACTCTTTGGACATTTTTCCTATGTGATACGAGGACCTGATGGATTTTCATAATATATTCTAGTTTAAATTAATTATTTTAGTTAATGTTATATGATTTAATTAACTTTTTTGGGTGTCATGGAATGGGATAGGATCCTGAGTGGTTGGTTTAGGTTTGGTTGAGCATGGAAAAACTATGGTAGGATTTGGAAATCATATTCCCCTTAGAAATAAATCCTAGAGTTTTTAAAGTTATTTGGTCCTTGATAGTGTCACGACCCATCCTTGGGGCCCATGCCGTGACTACCCCAAGCCCACCTTCCATAGGCCAAGGGCTGGTGATTAGCACCAAAGGCCTAAATCCCTAAAGAAGGGAAGGAATTGCCTTTATAAAGTAACACACATAACAGAGTACTCAAGAGAAGTATACACTAAGTAAAACTGAGTACAAGGTAAGTGCTGAAAAAGTAAATGGGCTAGTATACAAACCCAACTGAAAGTACAGTACAACTAAAAGGAAAGTGCAATAGCAGTAAGAAAAGAAGCAACACCGAGTCGTCCTCCAGAAATCCCACATGAAGGGTGGGTACAGATAGTCTCCTCAGCTCCTTGGGTCCGACCGTCTGCTCCGTGTACGTCCCGCCAAGTGGTCCACCTACGGGTACTGTCCAGCTCCAAAAGCCTCCACAAACCTCTACCCAGATTAGTGTTGTCCGTCGTCTGCATCCAACATAATGTAGTGCAGGCATAATCCATACAGGGGTGAGTATACGATACTCAGTAGGGACCCCGAGACCCCCGAAGGTCTCTCAGAATCCACACAGGATAAACCACAAAGGAAAGATACAATCACGAAGTATCAAACGACTCTACTTAGGTATATTCCCATGAATATACCTATGTCATCAGTTACAGTTCAACCCCAGCTCTCGAGCCCAAGCACAACCCAGTCCACATAGGAAAGAACAACCCAGTCCACATAGGAAAGCACAACCCAGTCAACACAGGGAAACAAGTCAACCACATCAATGATAATGATTGAGAATCAAGACTCATCTCACACAGGTATACACATCGTAAGGTGATAGAGCTGATCAGATGTAGCCACTGATTCATCTAACCTGTCGGACCCACAAAGGATACAAGACCAGCTAAGCTGTCGGACCCACACAGGATGCAAGACCAGCTACTCTGTCGGACCCACACAGGATACAAGTACAGAGGTCAATTCTTTCGGACCCACATATGATACAAGAACAATATTCATCGCCATCAAACCCAAGGAGGATTCTAGTACAGTATTCATCGCTCTCAAACCCACAGAGGATTCCGGTACAGAAGTCAATGCAGTCGCAGCCAGCTGTAGGGTTCCCGCACACAACATGCTCGATTCCAGGAGGGTCCGCTCCTCGATCAAAAGAGTCGATACATCAACTGTCAAGATGTCCAGAGTTGATCTATCTAAAAGTTCTGTCTCATCAAAGGAAACCAAATGCAACAGACGGTGTGTCAATCGGACGCCCGGTCTGAGAGTTATTGGCTTTTCCGTCCAGGGTCCCGGTTGGTATTTAAGCTAAAACCAACCGGACCATACTCCAGCTGCATCCATACCTCAATTGGAGTAATCCAAATGGTAAATATAAAAAAATGATCCCCACGTAATTGAAGACACATCAATTGGACGTCCGGTCCTTAAGTTATAATCGTTTCCGCTCCAAGGGCTTGGTTTGTTTGGTGTTCAAACCAACCTGGACGTACCCAAACTTTGCCGCAACCTCGACTGTAATATACCGAAACGATAGTCTCTATCCAAGGATTTATACGCAACTGACGGTGCATCGATCCGAGGTCCGTAGCACAAGTTATGGGAAAAAGACCGAAAGTGGTCCGAAGTGGGGGGTCTGGGCCCGGCCTGACCCGGCCCAACCCCCTTAGGTCGGCCCGAACCGGGTCTACCCGACCCAGGTCCGGGTTCGGCCCGGCGGGGCGCGGATATGACCGGTCCGCATGACCCGCCCTGGCCCGGCTGGGGGGTGCGCTGGCTCGGCCAGTGGGCCGAGCATGGGGGACGCGGTCCCCCCCTTTGTTCCGCAGACACGACACCTGGCGCCCGGTCTCCCCCAAATCCCGCGCGGCCGTGAGATCCGGCCCCTCGCCGCCGCACCATCAGGCACGACGGCCTGTTGCCGGTGGCATGCCGGGGTGGCACCACCTCTGGGCGGCCGGCCGGTGCCGACTGCCACCTCTGGCCACCGACGCCGCCGCGCCAGCAACTCACGCCGCCGGTGATTTCCGCGGGCCACCGGAGTCATTCCAGTGGTCCGTTCTTGCTCTTGTCTGCTCCTGCTGTCTTCTCGAGACCCGTACATCACTGGGACGACCTCAAATCACCATAACGGGCCCGTTTCATCATCGCCAAGGATTCTGCGCATCAAAATCAAAACAACTATGGCTTCAGACTTGTTCGTTAGTCCGCACCCACCACGTTAGTGGTTTAAAATATTGCCATCAATAAAGCACTCCATGCCGATGGTATAGGAAAAAAATCACATGAAGAAATTTATACCAAAAAACCCTACCTCAACAAAGAAAGTGTTCGTTGGCATCACAGTAGATGGTGTCACGGTAGACGGCGTCGCGGTAGATGGCGTTGCGGTAGACAGCGTCGCGGAAAAATGGGTTTGTAGGTGTCGACGGAAAGTGCCGAGGAGGAAGCGGAATCTCCTCTCTTGTCGCGGGGAAGAGGATTGGTGGAGCGTCATTGTTCTTCGAGGAAACGACATTCTTCTTCATTCTTCATTGAAGAACGGTTTGCCTCCCTTCTTAATTCTCTCCAGATCCTTTCTCCAAAGTGTTTCACCAACCCGCAAAAGATTTATGTGGATCACAAATTAGTAGAATTGCTAAGAAATTATTTTTAATTTCGACGTGGTGCCAAATTAATTTATGCTGACATAAATTAATTGGTTGGAACATTTAAAAGGATGAGGGAGGTAGGAAGGCTCCACATAATCAATATGTGGAGTTACCAAATAATTAAACAAGGGGTGTTAATGGGGGGAAAAGTCAAAGGAAACAGCAGGGGAATAAATGAGGTCATAGGAAATTAAATGGTGGGGCTCGTGTGAGCCCCACCTCTCTAACATCCTCACTTGGGTAATTAAGTGGATGCGGGACCCACCCTTAACCACCCATGGGAGGGAATAACCTCCTTTAGTAATAAAAATTGTTCCGACAATTTTTATTTATTTCTTAAACTAACCCCCAAAAAAACACCTCCTCTTTTGCGAACGCAACTACGATAAGTGTCCCCATAAGAAATTACTAGCACTGTGAGTTCATCGGTGCCCTCATATTTTAATTCCGAGCACCGATTCAAAAGTAAGAAAAACCCGCTTGTTCGTTCACTGAACGTACCCAAGCTAAACTTTAAAAATTGATTCCGGGAACACCGGGCCTCAGAATCAAGCACCGTCAGAAGCCACAGACTCTTAAAATTCCAAATTATTTTTTAAAAAAAATTCTTGAATTTTACTGGTATTTACATTACTCCCACCTTAGGATTTTACATTCCCGTAAAGCTACAACATACACTAGGGGAACAAATGAGGGTACTGAGCATCCATCTGAGCCTCCTGCTCCCATGTGCACTCATGGAGGTTCCCGTGCTGCCAACAAATGCGCACCGGAGGTATCAACCATCCACATAGCACCCACTCCTATCGATCCTCGATCTCCACCGGGACCTCTGCAAAAGTCGCCCCATCATCGATGTCTAGCTCCTCGTGGTCGATGTTGTGCGTGGGGTCATGCACGTATCTCCTCAGTTGAGATATGTGGAAGATGTCGTGCACCCGATGCAACTAAGGTAGAAGGTCCATGCAGTAAGCCACCTCGCCTACCCTACTGAGGACCTGAAAAGGCCTGATGAAGCATGGAGATAACTTGCTGCCCCAGAAAAATCTCCGCAACCCACTTCAAGGTGAGACCCGTAGGAAACATGATCGCCATCCTCGAACTCCAGTGGTCTCTGCCTCCAATCAGCATAGGACTTCTGTCTACTTTGTGCAGTCCTCATTCTCTCCTAGATGACCTGCACCTTCTCCGTCATAGCCTGAACCATCTCTGGTCCTACGAGTGCTAACTCCCCTAGGTCAATTCTGCACAGAGGTGATCTGCAAGGTCGGCCATACAGTGCCTTGTAAGGTTCCATCCCGATGGTGGAGTGGTAGCAGTTTTTGTACGCAAACTCCACCAAGGGTAGGTGATCCTCCCAGTTGTGACCAAAGTCAAGGACACATGCACAGAGCATGTCCTCTTGTGTCTGAATGGTCCTCTCCATATGGCCATCCGTCTGAGGGTGAAAAGTAGTGCTCAGGCGTAGCTGTGTCCCAAAAGCCTCCTGTAACCCCTTCCAAATCCAGGAAGTAATGCGAGCGTATTGATCGGAGATGATAGACCATGGAACACCATGAAGCCGTACGATCTCCCGAATATAGTGGCGTCCCAAGCTCCTTACTGAGCCCTGCTCTCTGATCGTTAGGAAGTGGTCCGACTTGGTGAGTCGGTCTACGATCACCCAGATGGTGTCGTGTCCTCTGAAAGTACGTGGAAGCCCCATAACAAAATCCATGGATATCCCTTCCCACTTCCACTCTGGGACCTCTAAGGGCTGTACCAAGCCTGCAGGTACCTGGTGCTCCGCCTTCACTTGCTAGAAAGTGAGGCATCGAGAAACGAACTCTGCCATCTTCATACCCCGACACAAGTACTATCGTCTGAGGTCCTGATACATCTTCGCTACTCCAGGATGTTCCGCTAGAGGGTATGTGTGGAACTCCCTCTGAACCTCCTCTTACAGTGTAACTAGTACCATGGTACATCCCCAGAAGAGGATGTCATGCTCCCCACCTTCAGAAAATCCATCAGGTGCTACCCCTGAGGATATCTGAGCACGTCGCACCTCACAGTCAACGTCTCCACGTGGTGCCTCTCTGACATGCTGGAGAAGCGGAGGAGTGACTGTGAGAGACTATAGATAGGCTGCCCCATCACTATCCACGAAGGATATCTACAATGAAGTTAACCACTCTATCGCCTCCCCGAGTAGCTGAATTCCCGATCTCCTACTGAGAGCATCAACCACAATGTTCCCCTTCCTAGGACTATAGACAATCTCAAAGTCATAATCTTGGAGGAACTCGAGCCATTTCCAATATCTCAGGTTTAGGTCCTTCTGCGAGAAAATGTACCTGAGACTATGGTGGTCAGAGTAGACTATAAGGCGCTCGCCCATTAGATAGTGTCGCCACATCTTCATGGAGAATACCACTGCTCCTAACTCCAGGTCATGGGTGGCATAGTTCTGCTCGTGCTTCCTAAAATACCGTGAAATGTAAGCGATCACTGCTCACTCCTATATCAGGACACACCCAAGTACAGTCCCTGATGCGTCACAGTATACTACGTACCCTATGCCCTCCTCTAGCAGCCACAAGATGGGCGCACTGGGTAATCTCTGCCTCAGCTTCTGGAAGCTGTGCTAACAAATGTCTGACCAAACGAAGGGTTTCCTCTTCTTCGTCAGAGCTGTAAGTGGTTCTAAAACTCTAGAGAAGTCTGGAACAAATCTCTGATAGTACCCATCCAGACCTAGAAAACTACGTACCTCCGTCATGCTCCTGGGTGGCTCCCAAGAAAGTACCGCCTCGAACATCGTGGGATCCACTGCAACTCCCGCCTCTGAGATGAAGTGCCCCAAGAAGTGAACCTCTTGAAGCCAAAACAGGCACTTCGAGATCTTACCATAATGCTGGTGCTCTCAGAGTGTATCCAATACAATCCGTAGGTGGTAGGCATGCTCCTCCTCGGACGTCGAGTAAATTAGTATGTCGTTAATGAAGACTATGAAAAACCGATCGAGGTAGGGCTCGATGATCCTGTTCATGAGACTCATGAACACTACTAGAGTGTTGGTCACACCGAAGGGCATGAAAAAGAACTCATAGTGGCCATACCAACACCTGAAGGTAGTCTTCTACACATCCTCGTCCCGAACATAGAGCTGATGATAGCCTGACCTGAGGTCTATCTTCGAGAACCAACATGCTCCCTGGAGCTGATCAAAGAGGTAGTCAATCCTCGGAAGCGGATATATATTCCTCATGGTCACCTAGTTTAGGTTATGGTAATTGACACAAAGTCGCAAGCCCCCATATGCCTTCTTGGCGAATAGGACCAGAGAATCCCAGGGTGAAACACTAGGTCAGATGAAACCTTTCTTCTGTAAGTCTTCTAGCTGTAACCATAGCTCAAGAAGCTCGACGAGAGCCATCCGATATGAAAAAGTGGATATCGGTGATGTCCTGGGGTACAGGTATATATAGAAATCTACCTCTTTGTGAGGAGGTTGTCTTAGAACATCTTCAGGAAAAAATTCCACATAATAATCCACCACTACATGAAAACTCGGACTCTGCACGTCAACTGCTCCGAGGATGAGACTAGCCAACTGATGTGTGATCGAGTCCCCTCTCCTCTGCGTGAGTCCATCCTGTGCTACGAAGGTTCCCTTATCGCCAGTGAAGCAGAACCTGGTGCCATCCATGCATACACACCACACCTTGCACCTAATACAGTTGATCTGAGCATGGACTGTAGATAACCAGTCCATACCCAAGATGACGTCATAAGGCCTCGACGCTGCTAAATGAAGATCCCAGCCGAAGCTCCCGCCTCCTACAGTAAGCTCACACTTCCGGCACCAGTGCGTAATCATCGAGTCTGCTCTTGTAATAGTCTCTAGCCGCAAGGATTGATCCAACGAATCCATCCGAATCTCCGAGCTCTGAACAAGGGCAGTGTCAATAAAAGAATGACTCACACCTGTGTCTATAAGAACTACAAAAATAGTGGAGTAGAAACAAATAGTACCTAGAATCATCTTGGGTGTGCCGTGGTTATAAGCCTCTGCTGCCTGGAGCTGAGCCTGCCTCTGCCCCCCAGCTCCCTATGGTCGGGGTGGACATCACGGGGGTGGTGGTGGTAGAGCCTCGAAGTGTCTTCCACCATTCGCGGCTCGACCAACTCCTCTTCCTCGTCCGCCTACTCCCTTCGGACCACCACAGTCGAACCTCTACCTCTGCCTGGGAGGTCCCTCCACTGTATGCTGCTCGTTTGCACGGCAGGTCAGAGAGTCACGAGAAATTTAGACCTGCCCGCCACATGCATAACACTGTGTACTCCTCGGAAGGTTGGCTCTGCGCCGTGTGCCCCACAAAGCCAAACCAGTGTCCTGAGGTCACCCACCAAATGACCTGGTCCGCTCGGACCACTGCGTCATCTGTCTACTGCCAGATGTAGAAGACTCCACTTCGTGCCGTCCTCCGGTGGGTCTCACTGCTGATGGCTGCTCGGCAAGAAAGCTCTCCACTAGTAGGGCTCACTCCAGCACCCCCTCCTCAATCGGGATGATGAGTGGAATCGTCAAAGCTCTGATCTCATCCCTCATCCCCTGCTCAAAGGTCCAGGCCCGTAAGAATGGGTCTCGTACCGTAACCATGGAGTAGCGCGAGAGGTCGGTAAATCTCGCTGAGTACTGGGCTGCTGACATGCTGCCTTGCCGCAACTATAGTAACTCTTGGATGCACACTGCACGGAGGGTGGCTGGAACGAACTCCGAGTGGAAGAGGCTCTCGAGGTCCGTCCAAAGTAGAGATGCCTCATAGTGTACCTAGTGCATCAGGATCCGCCATCTACCTGCTACTGTGTGCAGGAGACTCGCGACAAGGATCACCATGAGGTTAGCTGGTGTCCCTACCAATCTAAAGACTCTGACGACAGCCTCCATCCAATCCTCAGCAACCTGAGGATCTATCTCTCCACGGATCCTGGACGGCCTTTGTCTCTAAAACTCGTGCAAGGTGCTCTTGCGGCATGCACTCTTCGCCGCTGGGGCTGGTAGAATCGGAGGCTCGGCGGGTAAGGGTACAATCGGTGCCTCCACCGTAATAGAGCCCTACACAGAGGCCACGTATCTCGGTGGGCTGCCATCTTGCATAAAGCTCGGAACCCTATTTTCCTACCATCGTGGGTCCATCCTGAAAAGAAACAGGTGTTCCACGGTTAATACAATATACCTAGTGAGATGACACAATGTAATCACAAGGAAAACTTTTGAAACACACATCCAATCAAAGTTTTCGTGCACTGAGTTGGAAATTAGAAATCAGGGTCCTAGTGTATGGATACGTCGGTCTCCGCACCAACACTGGACTCCCTGTACTAATAACCACACTCATTACTATAAACATTATTGCTTCACAGAGATAAAATTATCAGAGTCCTATGTTCTGCGGTAGAACGGACTCCTCTGATACCAATTTGTCTTGACCTGTCCTCGGGGCTCGTGTCGTGACTACCCCAAGCCCGCCTTCCATAGGCCAGGGGATGGCGATTAACAACAAATGTGTAAATACAAAAAGAAGGGAAGACATTGCCTTTATGAAGTCACATACACAATAGAGTGCGGGCATAGCCCGTGTAGGGGTGAGTATACAATACTCAGTAGGGACCCCGAGACCCCCGAAGGTCTCTCAGAATCCACACAGGATAAACCACAAAGGAAAGATACAATCACGAAGTATCAAATGACTCTACTTAGTTATTCCCATACATATACCTAAGTCATCAGTTACAGTTTGGATCTATCCCCCGAGCCGAAGCACAACCCGGTCCATAGAGGAAAGCACAACCCAGCCCACACAGGAAAGCACAACCCAATCCACACATGAAAAACTAGTCAACCACATCAATGATAATGACTCAGAATCAAGACTCAGCTCACACAGATATACAATTCGTAAGGAAATAGAGATGATCAGATGTAGCCACTTATTCATCTAATCTGTCGGACCCACAAAGGATACAAGACCAGCTAAGCTGTTAGACCCACATAGGATACAAGACCAGCTACTCTGTCAGACCCACACATGATACAAGTACAGAGGTGAATACTGCCGGAACCACATAGGATACAAGAACAGTAGTCAACGCCATCAAACCCATGGATGATTCTAGTACGCTAGTCATCACTATTGAACCCACAGAGGATTCAAGTACAGAAGTTGATGCAGTCGCAGCCAGCTCTAGGGTTCCTGCACACAACATGCTCGATTCTGGGAGGGTCCACTCCTCGAGAAAAAGATTTTATACATCAACATTCACAAAGTCTAGAGTTGATGTATCTCAAAGTTCCATCTAGTCAAAATAAACCCAATGCGACAGACGGTGCATCAATCCGACGCCCGGTCTGAGAGTTATTGGCTATTCCGTCCAGTGGTCCGGTTGGTTTTAAAGCTAAAACCGACCCGACTATACTCCAGCTACGTCCATACCTCAAGTGGAGTAAGCCAAAAGGGACGTCTCAACAAAAGGATCCCCACGCAATTGACAGCATGTCAATCGGATGTCCGGTCCTTAAGTTATAATCGTTTCCAATCCAAGGGACCGATTGGTTTCGAGTTCGAACCAACCCAGCCATACTTAAACTTTGCCGAAACATTGAGTGTAATATAGTGTAACCACCATCTCGATCCATGTATTTATACTTAACTGGTGGTGAATCGATTGGAGGTCCATAGCACAAGTTTTGGGAAAAAGACCGAAAGCGGTCCGAAGTGGGGGGTCTGGGCCCGGCGGGGCGCGGCCCGACCCGGCGGGGTGCGGCTAGGCCCGGTCCGTGCGACCCACCCCGGCCAGGCCGGGGGGTGCGCTGGCTCGGCCAGAGGGATGAGAAGGGGGGACGTGGTCCCCACTTTATTCCATGGACTCAGTGCTTGACACCGTGTCTCCCCCGGATCCCGCGCGGCCGCGGGATCCGACCCCTCGCCGCCGCGGCTTTAGCCGCGGTGGGCTCCTGCAGGCAGTGCGCCAGGGCACCGCCTGTGATTTTCACGGGCCACTGGAGTCGTTCTGGTGGTCCGTTCTTGCTCCCATCTGGGCCTGCGGTCTTCTTGGGACCCGTACATCTCTGTGATGACCTTCAATTTCCAAAACGGCCTCATTTCATCGTCGCCATGGATTCCGCGCATCAAAATCAAAAAAACAGTGGGTTCGGACTTGTTCGTTAGTCCGTACCCACCGGGTTAGTGGTTTTAAATATTTCCATCAATAAGGCACGCCATGCCGAGGGTATAGGAAAAAATTCACATGAAGAAATTTATACCAAAAACCCCTACCTCAACAAAGAAGGCGTTCATCGGCGTCGCGGTAGACCACGTCGTAGTAGACGACGTCACGGTAGACTACGTCACGGTAGACGACGTCGTGGTAGATGAAATCGTGGAAAAAGGGGTTTTTAGGCATCAATGGAAAGTGCTGAGGAGGAAGAGGCGTCTCCTCTCTTGTCACGGGGAAGAGGATTGGTGGCGCATCGTTGTTCTTCGAGGAACCAGAGTTTTCATCGTTCCTTGTTGAAGAACGGTTCACCTCCCTTCTTAATTCTCTCTAGAACCTTTCTCAAAAGTGTTTTTACAACCCCCAAAAGATTTATGTGGATTAAAAATTAATAGAATTGCTAAGCAATTATTATTAATTTTGACGTGGTGCCAAATTAATTTACGCTGACATAAATTAATTGGTTGGCACGGTTAAAAGGATGAGGGAGGTAGGAAGGCTCCACATAATCAATATGTGGTGTTACCAAAGAATTAAACAAGGTGTATTAATGGGGGGAAAAGTCAAAGGAAACAGCATGGGAATAAATGAGGCCAGAAGAAATTAAATGGTTGGGATCGTGTGGCCCCCACCTCTCTAACCTCGTCACTTGGGTAATTAAGTGGCTGCGGGCCCCACCCTTACTACCCATGAAAGGGAATAACATTCTTTAGTAATAAATTTTTTTTGACAATTTTTATTTTTTTCTTAAACAAACCCCCCTAAAAAACTTCTCCTATTTTGTGAACACAACTACAGTAAGTGTCCCCTTAAGCAATTACCGGCACTGCGAGTTCATCGGTGCCCTCAGATTTTAATTCTGAGCACCGGTTCAAAAGTTAGAAAATACTCGCTTGTTCATTCACTTAACATACCCAAGATAAACTTCGAAAAATTGATTTCAGGAACACCAGGCCTCAGAATCAAGCGCCATCAGAAGCCCAAGACTCGTAAAATTCCAAAGTATTTTAAAAAACAATTCCTTGAAATTTCTGAGTCTTTACAGATAGCCTTTCCACTAAGGTCATTGGTCTATTTTAATTAAATAACTTACCACTATAAAAATTTTTATTTTCCCATTTTTTTTATAAAATTAATCACTTCAACCAATTAAGTACCAATGTCATTGATAGACTATTGATCTTACCCTTCTTTCATCATATACATATGGTTGTGGCTGTGACTATTGATGTGATTCCCTATGACATCTAGACCCTTTAAGGGGTGTGACATGAGAGATTATAACATGGTGGACCTTGTTTAGGAGGCCTTTGATATATCTTAGAATATGTAAAGTGACTTATTTATGATTGGCCTAGTATTCCATGGCATTCTCCTCATGATATCTTAGGGCTGTTGGGCTCATAGTAGTTACTAAGGTGAGTATTCCTCCCCTATTTGATGTGATTAGGCTCAGGTGGAAAGGCCTTAGACATAATAGGATTAGGTTTGGTGGGTGGACTAGCCTTATAAGAACATGAGGAACAAGATGTTCCATGTTTACTATCTTATATAATTTCCAGTGTGAAAAACCTAATGTAGTATGAGAGGATAAACTATCTCAATCAATACTGAGGGAAATTGAAACCTTTGAGAATCTGGCGTTAACATGAAAAATTAGTTGAGAATAAGGGACCTTGTGACAATTCCTCTAACGTATTGTGACCTAGGGGACCCAACTAGGTTCCCCATTGATAGACCATCTATAAGTTCATGCTTGAGGGTTTGGGTAGTGATGGTTGTGATTATCCCCTTAGAACCAAACATAATGGGTGATGCCACTGGGGATATAGTGATGACAATGAGTTTGGGAAATATTTCATCCATTACATTATTTATTTTACTTATTCTTGATGAAATATGATTACCCATGATTCATGGGAATCAACCATTAGTCTTGAAATAGTTGTGATTACTTAGGATGCTTGATAATCACATTTTGAGATGGTTGAGACCATGAGATACATGAAATTTCTAGAATCTGGAGTAACAATACTTTGGGGGTGGAAAACAGTCTGACTTGAATCCAATAAATTTGATGAAATTATGGATTCCTAGCGATGGTTACTAGGATCCAACATTCAATTAGTTCAAAACAATAACATAGAAATTCTTGAAATTCTAGTGATTCTATAGATACAGCGAGACCATCATGAATGCCCAAGGCATCTATGATTCGAATGGTGATACCATTAGACCATTTTGGATACTCATGACACCTATGATTCTAACGAAGGTATGAGGTGATAGGTTGGTGTATATCCCCAGGATTTTTTTTGTACATCTTAAGGATGATTGTCAGATCCCCTCGATTGATGTATAGGATACACCAAAGATCAGGGGGGAAAGACTATTTTGGTTCCATTGATGATCCTTATGATGTGGATTCCTTGGTAAGTTACCATGTGAGATAGGAGAGTATTAAATTTAATTTCATGGGTCACCAAAGAATTATTCATTCTTGAATGTATAGGATTTCCTAGGACTTTCCATCCTAGGAATTAGATGGTATCTTGACACTAATAATGTACAGGAACAACAGTGGGGTTCAACCTAAAGGATTGATGATGAGGGATTCCCAACAATGCCTTCGGGTATGCTACTCATCATTGCATTGGTATGATCTTGGGATCCCCAAGGCCTAGGTAGACATCTCATTGAGGTTATGCTCATACCCAGTGACATTCTGGAACTAGATGAGGCTATCATGGTTGACAAGGGTCACATACCTAAGGATCAATGATGATTATTAGTTTCTTTTTTAATTCAACAATTTATTTATTTAAACAGACCATATCACGTGAACATATAACTATATTTCCCATTATAAAGAGACATTTTTAGTGGTTAAATACTAAGTTATGTACTCACACCCTTCTCAAGACACTATTTAACTTGGGTACCCAAGAATTGTCTCACTTGGTTTTAGGCATAGGTTGGGTAGATGCCTAGTGTTATTGATTATAGTGATGGAATTATTATTTCGGTCTAGATACTAGGATGAGGTGTGGAAAAAAAATTAATGGAGAATTGTATTCTTATTTCTCTTTTTATCAATATATGTTATCATCTTAGTGGGCGATCATTTCTATATGATTGTATATCCTTATTTAATTTTTTAAATGAATGTTAAGTTATTTATTATCCTATATAGTATGATGTGCATGATTTTTTGTTATTTAATATTATTGACACTTTGATAGAGGGTTTATATTCTCCTCATAGTACGACCATTGATTCCCACTCCTAGTTAGTTGCATGTGGCTTACAATGAAGAATGCCAGAGGTTAAATGGTGATTTAGTTGAGATAATTTTATAATGAAGCATTTTGGGGGATTACAAAATTGTACTGAAGGGGTTTTTTTCATTTTTCTTACATTTTTTGATATAGAAGAAAAGAGATATAAATTTATTGGTGGATGTGATGGATTCTGGGATCATGTGTCATAAACCCTTTCAATATTAGAATGTATAGGTTACTAATGATGGGATTTATGTTATGCATTTATGATGTTACAGTTATATGATTTTTATCTTGAGTTATACACATGGATATTGATAGTTTTATGATTTATGTTGGATTTTATCTCTTGGAACATAAAGGAAGGAGTAATATCATACATCATGTTTAGGAATATATGATTCACATGGAATACATACCTATCTGTGTTTGGTTATCACTAAAAATAGGCACATCTATTTAAATTATCAACAATCCCTCATATTGTGTTTTATTGTATATTTTTTTTGGTTGAATTTCACATATATGGACACAAATTTATATGTATTTTATTATGATGGTAGGATATGTGGATCTTTGGTGAGATTATTCTAGAATATGGATATATAGTCCTATGGTGTGTGGGAGATAGAGTGAACATAATGGGATGGTAATGAAAATGGTACAATAGCGGGGAACCCCTAGTGGTTTGTTATTATAAGGGTTCAATTATTTAATATATCTATAACAACATTTATGGAGTATTACAATGTATATTGGAATAAAATTACAGTTAAACAAGATAATTATATAGACTGTAGATGACGAGATCACGATTCTTGATGGTGAAGTCCCATTAGTTAATGCTTGGTGATAACTAGTTCCTAGTAAACCCATGTTTGGATTGTGATGTTGGTTAATATATGAGACACTAAACTAGTTACTTAGCATGTGATATTTTTTTGTTTGGACCCTTGTGATTTTTTAACCTTGTAATTATACATTTATATGTAACATGTGAGACCTTTTGACTATTGTGACATACTCAGGATATTGAATTATGGGTTTGTTTTTTCTGTACTAGGGTAACCTGTGAGAGTGTTTATCCCATGCTTGATAGAACCATATAAATGTAAAGTCATGATTACATGCCTTGGGATTAATATTGATTCATGGGAGATGATATAATGTTTATGTAAAATTCACTATTAATACTTGAGGTTTTATAGGAGTGGAACCTTGAGATTTAGCACCTTGGGATATGATGAAATTCTAGTGCCATGGTATTGAGACTAGATTTGAATAGAAAGAAAATTTTGGTGTGTGAACCTATTTTCTCTGGATGCACCTAACCATCATAGTTAGAGTGTGAGTGGACACTCATGGATTGGAATGACACTTGTGAGCTAGTTGGTCATGTGAGTGGCCATGCAAAAAATTGAGTGAGTTATTTTGAATAGGAGTGCCCAGGGATCTCCTAGATGTAAGGATAAGATGTGTGTATGGGGTATAATTTGTAGTTCTGGATAGTGATCCTTGACATTAGTGATATGTCAGGCCCCCTTTTGGATGATAGAATCTAGAATGCTTTTGGTTGGATGAAATTGATATTCAATAGTCACAATTGGATATTGAAGTAGGTGAAGAGCCTAATTTGTGTTTGATGTGACTCATTGGAGTGTGAGTCTAGTTCTAAGATCCAGTTTTTTGAGATAATATGTCAGTTTTGTTTAAAATAGATCAAGGTATTGAAAATTGTTCATGAATGGAACCTGTTGGTTTTTCTAATTAGTGAAAACCATGAGTGGGATGATAATTGATGGGTTATAGTAAATTTCTTATGGTCCTATAATCTTGGAAATGTAATGATCATGGATTTGGAGGAGTATCATGTGTGTATTGAGGACCTGACCTAGTGAGAATCATTCTTAAGGAGGGTAATAATTAAATCCAATTAGTGGGGAGTGCACTGGTTGACTATTGGGGGTGGTGACCCTCATTATGACTTTGGTTTTTGTGAATACCCCGGATAAAGTTTTGATGAGCTAGGAACAAGTCATTTATATTTCAAATTGGTGATCATGTATGAGATTTTTTGGACACATCTAACTATTTTTTTTAATGAAAGATAGAGTATGGGATATGGAGATAAGAAAATTGGTTCATTAGTGTGATGATGATGATGTTTCCATGGCATGAAAAGTGATATTAGTAAATGGTGATATGAACCTTGTATCAAAGAGATGTGAATTCATGGAATCGAGTGTTGGATGATCTTTATGAAATTTTAAAACCAATAAGTGGATGAATCCAAAATATCTAGATTCCATAGAGAATTATAGAGGTGAGAATGAATGTGATGTCAGGTAGAGTATAATAATTAGCATTAGGATCAAGATGTTTTAAGGTGATTTGAGTTTTATTAGGTTGAATGTGTGTAGGTACTCATGGTATGGTAGAGCACAATGAATTATTTTGGATGGTTGAGGTTTTGACCATGGAAATACAATAGAATTTAGGTATGAAATTTTATGTTAGTATTTTAGTGAACAAAACAAACCTTCAAGAATTAAGGTGTCAGGGTCAAACGATTTGAGTGAGGGGCCAGTAGGGGAAGATAAGGTCCTTTGAGATAAGTTTTCTAGAGGAGATATTACTAGTGATTTATAAAGTAAAAGGATGTATAGGGACATAAACCACATTTTCCAAATTGTTTTTTACATAATGGATATGTTTTTTTCATTTCTATTCTTTTTTCACGTAAAATCTAGTATGTTATTTTAATTATTGGATGAAGGTGGATCATCAATTTTTTTGGAATTTGAGAATAATGGGATGTATGAACATTGGATTGGTGATTAAATTTATATTTGGGTGATATATTATTTAATCCACATCGAGCACTTCATTGGAACTTCATATGTGTGGTTCGATATGCAATTACGATGGTGGGTAGTATCATTGCTCAGAATAAATAGGTATGAGCTACATAATTTAGTGAGAAGAATAATAGGCTATATGATTATTGGTATAAATACATTTGTGTCCATTAGGATAGAATGATACAAGAGAGTTTCATCTTGACGTTTTGGTAATGAATTTGAGTAGTGGATCATATTTTGAAGGGTTAATCACCATATGTTAGAATTATGTCTGAGAAGAACATTATGAACCTTGGAATAGAATGTAGATGTTTGAATGAGAATTGGTGACTCAAGTAGTTCAATATGGGTAATTGGATATCTACTGAGGCTTCTAAGGTATGTGATGTTATATGGTAGAGAGTTTTTAATACCTAGTGTCTTCTTGAGATTTTGAAATTCATGCAGAATTTTAATTCCTTAAGTATATTGGATACGTTGATTTGAGAAATGATATTTGAAATGAAATTATGGGAGTTGGAACATCTCTAATTCATATTTTGGGGCGTATAATGAATCTTAGAAATTATCCTAAGGGCTTGAGAGAGCCCCAGATGAGTCCAGGATGGATGTTATATCCAAGGCTGTAGAAAACCACTAACTCAGCTGTGGTTTCTGGTTAGAGTAGTTACTACTACCCGAAGACATTGTCTAGACAATTCATGAAAATAAATTTATAGTGGTATTTTAATGGGGAAAATTATTTTTTCCCCTAGGGGGTTTGAGGGGGATTCCCCTTTATCCCCTTATTTGACATGAAAACCCCTAGCAACCCTCTCCCATTCTCCATCCAACACCACTAGAATATATGTCACGACCCCTTCCCCACAAGGTGTACCCCTCCTAGGTCGAGAATGTGAGAGGGGAGATAATGACCCCCCAAGTCCCACCTCCAGTAGGCCCCGATTTTGCGAATAGAACCAAGGGTATAGTAAAAACAAAAATGAGTGGCATTACAATATAAGAGAACACATGCAAAAGGGAGAGATAAGACAAACACCAACCAACTCAAACTCAGAAAATAATAAAAAAAATCCCAAGTTCACATATGTAATGTCATGAAAAACTAATACAAATGAAAGGGGAAAACTACAAGTACCCAAAAGATAGTAAAAATAGTAGCAACCACAAGATCGAACAACTCTTGAAACCCCAAGCTATTAGAAACAAGCTGGATATCCATCCTTGTCCAAGTGACTTGAAAAAAATAGTTTATATATACATAGGGTGAGAATAATAGTATACTTAGTAAGACCCTCCCCGTATCCTCTCATGAAAAAGTAAATAAAGGATGCTAAAGCCCAGTGAACAACAAGTGAAACTAAATTTTCACCTAAATAGGTATACAAAGTTCCCAGCTTCACCATGGAAACTCTCACCATGTAACGCTTACAGGAGTATATAATATAATAAATAATATCAAGGGTACACTACTACTACTTCCCCATTGGTTTTCCACTTTTCCACAATGTCCCACATCCTAAGCATCTCCCTACAAATTGGATTTCCTGAAAACACCTGGGTGAAGCACCACAACATGCACCTCATGCAAAAAACCACCACGTCCACGTAAGAAAATTAAACAGGTAGTTTCAGGGGGCCACCACATCTCTCATAATGTGTACCATACGCCAGGTATAAAAACTCAATCCATTATATCCCATACACCAAGTAAGGATCCTCAACCCATCACAGAATATACATGTTACACCAATAGTAGTCCATAGGAGACTATATCCATAGTATATGTGTGTGAATAAGCACAAGCCATTATAGCCCTCTGCACACATATATGGAGAAAACTAACCATTGTGTCTACCCGCACAGGTAACTACCAGGAGAAGCGAGTGGGGCCAAAAGGTGTAGTCAGTCATCCATCCTCCCACCGAAATGTTGTGGAAAACACCCTCATAGGGCTCAGAATCCCCAGGGTGTCAGTTTTCCTAACTGAAGGGGTAGAGTAGCATATAGAAACAAAAAAATTACATAAAATCCTATATCTCACAACCACACTATGGGCATAACCAAGTCTTAGAGTCAACAGTAGCTAATGTCTCTCGGACTCCTAGATTCCACTTCTAAGACTAGGTATCCTTTAATCAAAAACTATTTAATAATCTTTATTACATTACATCATTACCTTTTTATCAGTTGCACTTTACAATAATTAATTCTTTAAAAATTAACTAACCATTTACAATTCTATATTATATTTCATTAGTATGACAACCAAAGTCAACTGTTCCTTTAAATTTTGACCTCATAATTGCGTCTAATCAAGCTCCAACCCCATGGGTCAACATCATATATTCAATCATTTATTAAAAACATTATTACTTCCCCATATTCCCAGGCATTCTAGAAAAACATTCTAAGCTACTAAACACAAGGGGGCTCAACATGATGAGTAGATGAACTATCCATCAAGTCTTTTCCACCTATAGAAAGAGCACAGACCCATCCTCCTCAGGAATCTAAACACAGAAAGCATGTGGCATACCCTGCGCATATTTTCCCATTTTGGAAGGTGGTAAGAAAACAAACTACCTTGAGTAGTGGGTAAAGTAAGGAAGATAAACAACCAATAAGAAACAGCAAGCATCCAAACATTCACATCCAACCCATTCCATCATCTTTGGGGTCCTCCCTCACACCAACATGCATAAACCGATGTATCTCGCCTCTCTAGGCATCAACTACTGCCACAACCAATGGGCCTCCCTACCCCCACATATCACAACAGCCTTCCAAGCTCACCTCAAAACACAAACAGTAGGAAAAAAACATCATTCCAACTGGTCTCTTGGCCCTTAAACAAGGTATTCTGCCTTCATACATAATGAGCTCTCATGGCTCCAATCATAAGGCTCTTGGCCTTTACAAGCAAGACGGTAAATCAGAACACTATGAGGCATTATTTTCTTATCAAACATCCAATTATTTAATTTATTTGGAATTAAATGATTTATTATTTGTAGGTTCCAACTATTGGAAACCTAAATAGAAAGCTATCATAGCTACCAAAAATTGATTAAACATGCTTACAACAAAAATTTGATTAACATCAAATTACAACAAGAAGAACCAGATTCATTTACATTCCTCTTTATCTTTGCCCAAAAAATTATCAATTATTTTCCAGCTTTACCATCATTATCAATTTCCATAATGAATGAAAATCTAAACAAAGAAAGAATAGATATCACACTATCTATAAAAAAATAGGAAATAACATACGAACGATATCAATTTATTTATCCAGTTAAAATATTTATTATTTCAATTTAATTGTGATATGGTGGGGTAAAACATGCTAACTCTACTTTTGCAGATAAAATAAAATAGAAGAAATGAACCCCTACCTAAAAATGTTCTTAATGTTCTTTTTATGAGAACGATCCACACAATGGATCACGATCACCTCCTCCTGTGACAACTACATCCACCTGAGGATGTCGCGACAAGACTGCACCAGCCCAAACCCAAGAAACTCAATTAGAAGCATGGAGATCACATGCCATAATATGGAAAGGATAAACCGGATAATATGAACAAAAAATAATGACGGAAAATCATACCTTATATGGAATATTGATCGATAATGCTTGGTTGCATCAAAAGTAGAGGGTGCACTTGCAGCAAGAAGAAGGTCGAGGGAAACTAATCCATGGGGAAAAGTTTGATTCCATGAATCCGATAGGAAGTAAGAAAGGTTTGAGTGTCTTTCACGATAAAACAAGGAGGAAGAACAAGGGAGGAATATATCTCACCCCTTTAGAAAATTTAACGGATGAGCGGTTTAAGATATGCTGGATTTTCCATTAAAAGAGGATTGCATTAACTCATGTGGTTTGACCAAGTAAAAGCATCCCCATCCTTAGAAAAATTAATATAGGATTTATGGGATTTGAATTGGCCTTAAATCCCTTAAAACAAGGCTTTGAATGCGTTTGACATCAAAGAAAATGTTAAATCAGCGAAACTGGGAAAATCAAGAAATTTTGCAAAGAAAATATGAAACAATTCCTGAAACACTGTTCATGAGCTGTGACACCGTGTCTGTGACACCGTGTCTGTGACACCGTGTCTGTGACACCGTGTCTGTGACACCGTGTCTGTGACACCGTGTCTCTGACACAGTGTCTATGACACCATGTCTCTGACACCATGATTGTGACAACATGATTGTGACACCGTTTCTATGACACCGTGTCTGTGACACCGTGTTTGTAACACCATTTCCATGACACCTTTTCTGTCACACCGTTTCTGTCACATCGTTTCTGTGACACCGTGACCATGACACCGTTTCTATGACACCATTTCTGTCAAACTATTTATGTGACACCGTGACTGTAACACAATTTTTCTGACACTATTTCTGTCACACTGTGACTGTGACACCATTTCTTTGACACCATTTCTGTCACACCGTGATAGTGACACCATTTCGGTGACACCATTTCTGTAACACCGTTCTTGTCACACCACGACTGTGACACCGTGACTGTGACACCATTTCTGTGACACCGTTTCTATCACACTGTGATTGTGACACAGTTTCTGTGACACCATTTCTGTGAAACCATTTCTATCACACCATGACTGTGACACCGTGACACTGTTCATAAAACTAGAAATATGGAAAAGAGTTGTGTATGAGTCACCTTGACCTATCAAAACATCTCAAACACCATATTTCAGCAAAGGAAAGGACCAGAGAGGTCCGATCCATTACATCAGATACCTTTCAAAACATTCTCATCCTCAAGAATGAAAAACCTACCCAAAAGGGAACAAAAAAGGGGTCTGAAAAACCACTCATTGAGATACCTTTTAAAAGAGATAAATCCATAAGAATAAACAAAATAAAACCATCTTAAAAACATGAAAGGACTTTGGAAACAAAGTGAACATCGCCACATGAAAAAAATTTAAACATCAAACAACTCTGGGTATTGAGCACGTATCTACGACTCATGTTCTCAAGTACTCTACTCCATGCCACTATTTCGCCCCAAGACACGAACCAAGGGGATAGAACACCCATGCAACACCTTCCCTTTGTGGTCTTGGATCTCCACAGGTCACTCTTCGAAGGTCGCATCATCATCAACATTGATATATCCCCAATTAATGATATAAGAGTCATTATGATGATAACGACGAAGCTGTGACACATGAAAAACATCATGTATCTAGTTCATATGTTGGGGAAGTGCTATTTGATATGCCATGAATCTAACATGAACCAGAACCTGAAAAGTCCCAACAAACCAGGGATAAAGCTTACTCCCATGACCAAAACTTCGCTGCCCACGACGGGGAGTCACCTTCAAAAAAATCTGATCCTTAATTTAAAACTCCAAAGGTCTTCTCCTTTGATTAAAAAATGATTTTTGATGATCCTGCGTTGTCTTCATCCTCTCACAAATCACCTAAACCATCTCTGTTGTATTTTTAACTAGTTTTGGTATGAGAATTGCTGACTCTTCGACCCCAGTCCTACAGAATGGAGAATGACAGGGTCATCCATACAAGTCGTCAAATGGCGCCATACCGATGGTGGAGTGAAAACTATTGTTGTAAGCGAACTCCACCCAAGGTAAGTGCCTCATCCACGAACCTCTAAAATCCAATACACAAGATCACAACATGTCTTCAAGAGTCTGGATGGTTCGTGCTTTCTGACCATCAGTCTGTGGATGGAAAGTAGTGCTAAGGAATAGCTGAGAACTGAAAACATGCTGGAGACCTGTCCATACCCTAGAGGTAATACTAGGATCTCGATCAGAAATGATCATCCTTGGGACTCTATGGAGTATCACCACCTCCTCCAGATACAACCTTGACAAAACTTCCATTGATCTCGACTCCATGATTTCTATGAAGAGTGATGATTTTGTTAAATGGTCTACTACCACCCAAATATCATCATGTCCTCCCGGAGCTGAAGTTAAACCAGTAAAAAATTCCATTAAGATGTCCTTCAACTTCCACTGAGGAACACCTAACAGCTAGAGAAGACCATCAGGAACACAATGTTCAACCTTAACCTTACAGTAGACCAAAAATTGAGACACAAACATCAAAACTTCATGCTTCAACCTAGGACACCAAAATTTAATCCTCAGGGCTCGTTAAATCTTTGTCACGCAAGGATGCACATCTAAAGGTGAACTATGGAACTCTCTAAGAACCGTCTAGTGTATGGAAAAAGTAACAAATAGCCTTTCGTGATACAACACTCGGTGTTGTTCATCCTCCAACCAACCATCACGAGCCTCACCACAAACAAATTGGTCTCTCCAGACCTCCACCTCAAGATCCCCTAACTTGAACTCTCCCACCTACTGCACCAGAGATGACTGCACCGTCATCTAGAAAAGACAACCTCTGCCCCCAACTTCTCCCATATCGAGATATAATGTTGGTAGTTCTTCCATTACTCTCTAAGAATCACCAGATTCATGCACTACATCACTACGTGACTTTCGTCTCAACGCATCAGCTACACCATTCCCCTTTCTAGGGGTATACAATATTTCAAAGTCTTATTCCTATAAAAACTCCATCCACCGATGCTGCTACAAGTTTAAGTCACGTTGGGTGAAAACATACCTCAGGCTTTTTTGATTGGTGAAAACCACAATGAGCTCACCAATGAGGTAATGTCTCCATAACATTAGAGAAAAAACCATTTCCACTAAATCAAGATCATGGGTGGCATAGTTATGTTCATGGTAATGCAACTATTGAGACTCATAAGAAAAGACTGATCCTGGGTTCATCAAAACAAAGCCTAACCCTAGATGCGAAGCATCCCAAAAAACATCAAACTGAACTCCCTCTACTAGAAGACAATGAATTGAAGCACTTACCAACTTCTCCTTTAGATAATTTAAAGATGACTGACACTAATCATTACACACAAATTCCTGATCCTTCCAGGTCAATTCTGTTAGAGGTGTCACAACCCAAGAGAAATCGGCTACAAACCTCCTCTAGTAGCCTGCAAGACCAAGGAAACTCCACACCTCTGCCACTGTCTTGGGGGTTTCCCAAGACACAACTTCTTCTATCTTCAATGTATCCATAGCTACTCCCTACCGGGATACAAAATGCCCCAAGAAACGGACTTCTCGAGCCCAAAAATCACACTTCGACAACTTCCCAAATAGCTACTGTTGACGAAGAACATCCAAAATGGTGTGAAGATGTTATACATTCTATTCTTTAGATGTAAAGTACACAAGGATTTTGTCAGTGAAATCCACAAAAAACTTATCTAGGAACTCATGGAACACAGTGTTCATCAATCCCATGAACACAACTGAAGCATTCGTCACACTGAACATCATTACAATGAACTCGTAATTCCCATGATGACAACGAAAAGCAGTCTTCAAAATATCCTCATCCTTCACATGAATCTGATGATATCATGACCACAAGTCAATTTTTGAAAACCAAATTTCACCCTTTAGTTGATCGAATAAATCATGCATCCGCGGAAGAGGATAACGATTCTTCACTGTCACTTTGTTTATGCGATGATAATCGATACGCAACAGCAAACTTTTGTCAGCCTTCTTCACGAACAAAACTGGTGCACCCCATGGTGACACACTCAGTCAAACAAAACCACACTATAATAGACCATAAAACTATATATGTAGATTTTGTAACTCATAAGGGGATATCCTATACAGATACATAGAGATAGGAGACTCTCCTGGTTGTAGCTCGATCCCAAACTCGATCTATCATCGAGGGGGTAATGCTACAACATATTATGGAAAAACATAAGGGTAATATTCTATGACCCTATGAAACAACACCTTCTGAACCTCTTAAGAACCCAGAATCATCTCACCTATCATGGATGATAAGGACAAACCAAGCCTCTGACCCATCAGAGTGTGTCCCTCTCCAACAAAAACTGCCGGGTCTCTACCTGCATCGAAGAACACCACCTGACTCCTGAAGCAATCTACAATAGCCTGAATCGAATACAACCAATCCCTATCAAGGTTTAAATCATATGCCTATATCTATAAACATAAAAAATCTCCTCAAGAGTGGAACTACCCCAACACTAGCTCACAGTATCTACATACTTCAAACAAGTCAGCTCGACCTCCAACTGGCGTAGTCAACGCCAAGGGAACTGGAAGCCTCTCTGCCTCAAGTCCCAAATCATGGAAAGGGTAGGTGATATGAAGGATTTTGTCAATACTGAATCAAACAATGAATAGAAAAAGTTAGAAAACAAGCAAAGGGTACCTCAAAAGACGTTTGGCTCCCCTAGAGCTGGCAACACTAAAGCATGAAGCTGACAACGACCTCCTCCACGACATCTATGACCTTGATGAATACCACCACCATGGTTGTGATCTTCTATCTGAGGATGGGGAGAATCATGGAGGTTTCCTCTTCCTACCCTGTCCTCCCTCTACTGATCTAATGCTGGTGCATCCTGCTGCTACTGCCTCAGCTAGAACTGCCTCAATGGAGGAACCAACAGCGGAACACCTGGTGCACGATGACTGCTCTAAAAGGCTGGACAATCTCGCTGCTGATGACCTAGACCACAATAATAAAAATAAGGGCTTGATCCCTTGGAAAAGGCCTAAGATCCGCTGCCCCTAGAGAAACGAGATGCTAAGGGCTGGGACCTAAACCCAGCTGAACGAACACTTTTCTTCCTTGAATACCAAGAACCCCAAACCATTGCACTACATCATGAAGAATCATGATGAATCCCCTATCGGGATGATACAGTTCTGAAAAATGTCCCCCTGATGACCTCTGCCCTCCCTTGTACCTCCAGATATGTCTTAAGTATAAATGGGGTGACGTGGCAATGGATCTCTGGATACAAAGCCTCCTCAAAATTCCTCTCCCTAGCCTCCACATCTAGAAACAGGTCTGAATAATATCATAAAAGGTTCTTGAAATGGATTCCAAACTCTCACACAATGGAGCTCCCCTGTCGAAGGGTAAGAAGCCCCTTGCGACTAGATGCCTTCGCAATCGAAAAATGAAACTCAACTCTAAACATGTCTTGGAACTCCTCCCATGAGATCACTGACTCCTCGTGTTCCTTGAGGAAAAATAATCACCACTGTCTTGCTGCTCCACATGACATCGTCACAACCAAAGAAACCCAATTCTCTTTCCAAGCACGAAACGAACTTAAGCCTATCTTGACCTCCTCCAACCAGTCTTCTATGAATTCATCCAAAATAGAGCCCTCATAATTCTGTATACTATGGAATTGGAACTCTTGAAGTGTCCTCCTCCAAGTGTCGTCATCGACAACCTCTACCCTGTGACGATGTGCTGGCACAACCTGTTGGACATCTTCTATGTGATCCAAGAGAGTATGTAGAACTGGAGCCATACCTATAAAAAAACAAATAGTTAGATCTCATAGACTTGAAATAAGGAAGAATCAACATTTATTAATTAATTTTTTTTCTTTTATATATTTTAGGTTAACCTATCACAAGGACTACCCTTTCAAACATATGCCCAAAGAAGAATGATGCATGATCCTTTCCAAGGTCTCTACCCTACAACTATTATTACCTTTGTTTAGTATCCAATATAAACTTAAAGTTTCATGCATTAGATCACAGGGGGCCCTAAACGCCTATATCTCACCTGGTCTCCAGTGTTTACGTCACTTCCTAAACTTGATTAACACTGTTTCCCTACCAACCTTTGCAACCTCACCTGTGCCTAACACCAAGCTCTATCCTATCACTTAACAAGACCTCTGATACCACTTTGTCACATCCCCCTCCCCACAAGGTGTACCCCACTTGGGCCGAAAATTTGAGAAGGGAGATAATGACCCCCCGAGTCCCACCTCTAGTAGTCCTCGGGTTGGCGACTAGAAATGAGGGTATAGAAAACACACAAATGGGAGGCATTACCCTCTAAGAGAACTCATGCGGAAGATAGAGATAAGATAGATACCAACCAAATACATCTCAGACAACAATATAAATTAAATCCCATGTACACATATGTAATGTCTTGCAAAACTACTACAACTCGAAGGGGAAAACTGCAAGTACCCAAAAGAAAGTAAAAAAAGCAGCAACCACAAGCCCGAAAAGCTCCTGTAACCCCAATCTAGTAGAAACAAGTTGGATCTCCAACATTCTCAATGTGACCTCAAAGAAATAGTTTACATATACATAGGGTGAGAATAACAATATACCTAGTAGAATCCTCCTCGAATCCTCTCGTACAAAAGTAAAGAAAACATGATAAAGTAGAGTGAACAACAACTAAAACTAACTCATCACCTAAACAGGTATAATAAGTTCCCAACCTCACCATGTAACACATAAAAGAGTACATAATATAATAAATAATATCAAGGGTACCCCCTACTACTTCCCCACTAGTTTTCCGCTTTGCCCTAACATCACACATCCTAAGAATGTCTCTCCCAAAAGGCTTCCCCGTAGACACCTGGGCAAAGCACCACAACATACACCTCATGTAACAAAACCACCACGTCCACATAGTCATAGTAACTAGGTAGTTTCTGGGAGCCACCACAACTCACATAACATGTACTATATGCTAGATTTTAAACCTCAAGCTATTATAGCCCATACACCGAGTAAATATCCTCAATCCATCATAGCCTACACACATTAAACCTATAGTAGTCCATAGGAAACTATATCCAGAATATATGTGTGTGAATAACCACAAGGAATTAAAACCCTATACACACATATATGGGTAAAACTAACAGTTGTTCCTACCAACACAAGTAACTACCAAGAGAAGAGAGTGGGGCCAAAGGGGGTAGTCTGCCATCCATCCTCCCATCAAAATGTTGGGGAAAACACCTCACATGGATCAGAATCCTCAGGGTGTCAGTTTCTCTAACTGATGGGGTGGAGTAGTGTATAAAAACACAAAAAGTAAATAAAATACTATATCTCACAACCACAATATGGAATAACTTAGTCTCAGAGTCAACTGTAGCTAATGTCTCTCAGACCCCTTGCTTCCACTTCAGAGACTAGGTATCCTATAAGAACACAACCATTTAAAGTGCTTTATTACATTACTTAATTCCCTTTTTATCAGTTGCACTTTAAATTAATCAATTATTTGAAAAATAATTAACCATTAACAATTCGACATTATATTTCATTAACATTACACCTGAATTCCACTGCTCCTTTAAATTGTAACCTCATCATTGCGTCCCAACAAGCTCCAACACCATGGGTTAACATCATTAATTAAATCATTTATTAACAACATTAAAACTTTCCCAAATTCCCAGGAACTCTAGAAAAATATTCTAAGTTACTAAACACAAGGTGGATCAACATGGTGATTTGATGAACTACCCATCGAGTATTTGCAGCTTATTGCAAGAGCGTAGACCTATCCTCCCTCAGGAAGCTAAACACGGAAAGAACGTGGAATACCCTGCGCATCTTCGCCCATTTTGGAAGGAGGGTAAGAAAACCAACTACCTTGAGCAGTGGGGAAAGTAAGGAAGATAAAAAACCAAAAAGAAATAACAAGCATCCAAACATTTACATCCAGCCCATTCCATAATATTTGGTGTCCTCCCCGACACCAACATGCATAAGCCGATGCATCTCACGACTCTAGTCGTCAACTACTACCACAACCAATGGGCCTTCCTGCCCCCACATATCACAATAGCCTTCCAGGTTCACCTTACAATACAATCAGCTAGAAAAAAACATCATATCAACTGGTCTCTTGGCCCTTAAAAAAGGCATTATGCCTTTATACATAATGAGCTCTCACTACTCTGAGAATAAGGCTTTTGGAATTTACAATCCATAGGGTAACTTAGAACCCTACAAGGTATTATATTTTTATCAATAAAACAGTTATTTAATACACTTGGAATTAACCTATTTATTATTGGTAGGTTCTAACTATGGAAAAACTAAACAAAAATCTATCAAAACTATCACAAATTGATTAAACTTGCTTACATCATCAATTTGATTAACATAAAATTACAACAAGAAGAACTAGATTCATTTACATGTGTCTTTATCTTTAGCCACACAATTATCAATTAATTTCCATATTTACATTCATTACTAATTTCCATCATGAACGAAAAGCTAAAAAAGAAAGCATAGATATCACACTACCTAGCAAAACAAGAGGCAATAACATACGATCAATATCAATTTATTTATCCAGTTCAAATATTTGTTATGCTAATTCAATTGTGAACCAGTAGTCTAAATCATGCTAAATCTACATTTTCACATAAAAGAAAAGTGAATAAATGAATCCCCTACCTCAAAAGTATCTTAACATTCTTTATACGAGAAGGATCTGCACACTAGATCCCGATCGCCTCCTCTCATGACAACTGCATGCAAATGAGGATGTGGTGGCATGACTGTACCCACCGAAACCCAAGAAACACAATTAGAGGTATGAATATCACATTCCATAATATGGAAAGGAGAAACATGAGAATATGAACCCAAAATAATGATGATGAATCATAACTTATATCGAATATTGATTGATACTGCTTGGTTACATCGATAACAAAGGGTGCCCTTGTAGTAAGAAGAACGTCGAGGGAAACTAATCCATGAGGAAAAGTTTGATCACACAACTCATATAGGAAGGAAAGGTTCTACAATCTCGTACTATAGAACAAGGAGGAGGAACATGGGAGGAAGATATCTCATCCTTTTAGAAGATTTAATGGAGCAATGGTTTAAGATATGCTGGATTTTCTATTAAAAGAGGATCACATTAACTCACATTGTTTGACCTTGTAAAAGCATCCCAAGCCTTAGGAAAATTAATATAGGAGTTATGGTATTTTAATTGGCCTTAAATATCTTAAAAAAGCTATTTAATTCTTTTAATGTAAAAGAAAACCTTAAATCGGCGAAACTGGAAAAATATGAAAATTTGGAAAAAGAAATATGAAACAACTCTGGAAACACTGTTGATGAGCTGTGACACCATATTTGTGACACCGTGTCTATGACACCATGTATGTGACACCCAGTCTATGACATTGTGTCTCTGACACTTTGTCTGTGACACCGTGTCTGTGACACCGTGTCTGTGACATCGTGTCTGTGACACCGTGTCTGTGACACCGTGTCTGTGACACCGTGTCTGTGACACCGTGTCTGTGACACCGTGACTGTGACACCGTGACTGTGACACCGTGAGTGTGACACTGTTTCTGTGACACTGTGTCTGTGACACCGTTTCTGTCACACTGTTTCTATGACACTATGACTATGACACAATTTTTGGGACACCATTTTTGTCATATCATTTCTATGACACCGTGACTGTGTCACCATTTCTGTGACACTGTTTCTATGACACAGTGACTGTGGCACCATTTATTTGACATCATTTTTGTTACACGGTTACCATGACACCGCGACATTGTTCATAAAACTAGAAATTTGGAAAGGTGTTGGGGATGAGTCACCTTGACCTACCAGAACACCTTAAACACCAGATTTCAGTAAGAGAATGGACAAAAGTGGTCCGAGCCATTAGAATTTGGGTGAGTTTTGAGGCATTATTTGGTGATTTTTTGGATGCATATCCCTCCATTAACATCTATTTGTTTCTCCCATTATTATTGCTTAATTTTGAGTTTCCCTAATAGGGTATAATTTTTATATGTGTCACATAACTTCATTTTATATAGTTTATGTTGTGGTTAATCAGAAATCAAAATTTTATACATAATGTTCTCAAAGAATAACCCGTATAATTTCCAATTATCCACTACAAAATATGTGATTAATTTATTTCCATGTTTAAATAGTTTTTATCTTGTCTATAAAAAATTGACATCTAAGGTATATGTCACGACCCATCCCTCAGGGCCCATGCCGTGACTACTCCAAGCCCGCCTTCCATAGGCTAGGGACTGGAGACTAGAATCAGAATGGAGTATCCCTAAACGGGAAGGCATTTCCTTAAACCTATACAAACACACAAACTAGAATGAAACAAGATAAACCCACAAAGTAAACTGTTGTAGTAAAACAGCGTGCTGAACATAAAAAAGAGTGTTTAAAGTAAAAGGGGCCGAAATACAAGCCCAACAAAAAAAGGTTTAGGTACAACTAAGAAGTACAAAACAGATCCTAGATCACCCACCAAGGATCATACCTGAAGGGTAGGTGTGGATTGTCTCCACAACACTCCACGTCAGCCCAAATGGTCCACCTCCAATCACCGTTCAGTCTTGGATCCCTTAGCCTCAATCAACATTGTACGTTGTCTGCACAAGACACAACAAGTTGAAGGTGTATCCCATGCAGGAGTGAGTATAACGATACTCAGTAGGGACCTCGAGACCCCCGTAGGTATCCTAGAGTTCCCCAAAGGAATAACCACAAAGCAAGACATCAACTCTACTTATGTATATGTCCATAAATATACCTAATTTATCAAGATATACTCCTCTCATACATGAGGAAACAATTTCAGAAAGGTAAAACCATGAACATAGAAATACCACACATGTAACACTACAGAGATAGAAGCAACACACAAGTAACACCACGATGTCAACACCACCAAGGTAGAAGTACCATGTAGGTAACACCATGAAGGTAGAAGTACCACACATGTAACACCATGAAGACAAACCCATAATGGTAGATGTACCACACAGGTAACACCAAGAAGATGAAAGACTCATCGCACAACCAGGTATAACTTATGTATAGAAGTACAAATGATTAGTCATAAGCCAGATCATCTTATTGTGTTAAGTAGCATTACTGTTGACCCAAACAATATCGATAGGTACTAAACCCTACTAGGACCCTGTTTCTGACGATTTCACTGGGGCGTGTGTGTCCGTCTTGTTCGGGGATGAGAGGCGCAGTTTTTATTTCCCCGCATTCCTTCCTTCCAAAGTCGGGAAACATCCACTCCTTATTCAGGGATGTCTTCTCCTTGATCAAAACGAGATGACATGATATCGGTTCTTCCTTCCGTGGATTCCTCCTCAGAACTTGTCACCTAGTCCGGGTCTCCCTCATAGACTTATGACGTTGTTCATGAAACTCTTCCTAGCGCCATATCTTCCGGTACACCATTTAATTACACTGCTTCTGTCAAGATATTCCAAGGGGTCTGGTCAGGGCATCAACCTTCGGTTAGGGGAGTAGTCATGTTGGGCATTACTAGTGTGTCTGGATGCTGGGGGATTGGCATGTTTGTCTTCTATCCCTTATTATAGGGCTTCTCGAGGGCGTGGATGCCTAAGGAATCCCATATCAAACACGGGGAATCGTATTCCATGGGAATGTATATGAGGTTTTCATCAACTTCCCATGTTTAAAACAGGATATGCCACAATTTTAACGTCCAGAGGAGGCGGATCGGGCTGATCAGAACACTGAAAAGAGTGGATCATATGAAGAAACCCCTAGAGGGAACACCGATATTGGGGCCATCATATGGGTGGCCTCCCGAATGTTGTTAGATGGAATGAGGAATGGGGTGGCATGATCCCACTGGGATGTGGAAGCCCAGGTAAGAATCATGATGGATGATGGAAGGTTTCGTGAGGGGGTGGTAAATGGGATGGAACCATCATGAGGATGATGATGGTTTTGGGCTTGAGCCTCGAAGAGGCTTCCTACGTATACTTGTGGAATCGAATCAAATTCCGCGTAGTTCATTTGATGGTGGCTTGCCACTGAACGAGGTCACAATGGATTACCGCTGGATGGGGTTGACAACGACTTACCGCTGGATGGAGTCACAATGACTTACTGCTGGATGGGGTCACATAAGCTTATTGTTGGATGGGGTTGATAACAGCTTACCGTTGGACATGGTCCACAGTTTAAAGTTATGGAGGATAGGGATGAACCAACATGAAGGGGTCGGAACAACCAATGGGTGGTGGGATTGAACCTCAGAGAGGCTTCCTACATACCCTGCCTTGGAAAGGATCAAAGACCTTGTAGTTTAGAAGGTATGGGGATTACGCTCTGAGGCAGCCCATGGGGTTGATGAACCAACATGAAGGTGGACCTGAGGTCCAATAGTTGTTTGGGATTTAACCTCGTGGAGGCTTCCTACATACCATACCTTTGAAAGTACCAAAGAACACATAGTTTAGAAGGTATGGGGATTACACTCTGAGGTGGACCAAGGTGTTGGGCTTGAACCTTGTGGAGGCTTCCTACGTACCCTACCTTGGAAAGGATCAAATACCACGTAGTTCAGGTGGTGTTTGGGGCTTATTCTCTGAGGTGGCCCAAGGTGTTGGGCTTGAACCTCATGGAGGATTCCTACATACCCTACCTTGGCAAGGATCAAACACCACGTAGTTCAGGTATGGGTTTGGGTGAACAGACGTGAAGGGGATCAGAATGATCGGGTGTTGGTGGGCTTGAAGCTTAGGGAGTCTTCCTACGTACCCTACCTTGGCAAGGATCAAAGACCTCGTAGTTCAGGTATGGAGTGTGATTGAACCTCAGGGAGGATTCCTACATACCCTACCTTGGCAAGGATCAAGGACCTCGTAGTTCTGGTGGTTGGTGTGGGGCTTACACACTAGGATACCCAAGGAGGATGTCAGGGTCAGTGCTTACTCTAAGCCCACATGAGTCATGCTCGGTGTGAGAAACGAGAGGTAGCAGAGACCTGATGACCATGTCGTGAAAGGTGCGTCCATGGGAAGTGGAGTGGGGATTACACGTGATCACATCCTAAAGAGGAAACATGGGCTTATGCATGGTTAACATCCTGAAGAGGAAACATGGGCTTATGCATGGTTAGCAGGCCGAAGAGGAAATAGGGGATTATGTGTTGTTAGCAGCCCGAAGAGGTTGGAAATTACATCAAGAGGGAGGCCCGATGACGAAAAAGCGCAGCAGGAGATGGATTTGGGACCAAAGAAAGAATAAGTACCATTTTCCATCACGCCCTTTGCTGGCCCATGGGACCGAAGAAGAAAGGAGGAGCAGGGATGCTACCTCCAACAAGAAATCTATGGGATTACACCGAGATGGTTTCCCTTTCCCCGTGGACAAACACCACTCTAATAAGAAGGATATCATCCCCTGTGAGGGATGTTCCCATCCTCATGGAGACCAGTTGGTGTAGAGAATGTCCAAGGTTGGGGCACCCCACATGCGAGGCATGGGGTGAGGCCACAATTTAACGTCATGTGCTGAGGATGAAGGTGCTTGGCAGTTTAATTTCCTACAGATTGGATGACATGGGTTTGCTCCACACCCCTAAAACTTACATAACTGGTACCCTCTGCTCCTTGGTGCAGAGAGGGGACATGAAAAGCCATGGCGAGGGGGTGTCATAGAGAAAACCATCAGGGGGTGTTGACGCTCCTTTTAATCACATTGTTTAAAGGAATGGAATGGGAATTGACTTAGCACAAATTGATTCTCCTTTGAAGAAAACGTCAAAAATCAACAAAGGAATGAAAAAGGATTCAAAGGACCTTGGGTCGCGCAAGTTCCCTTATTGCCGCACAAGTACACATGCACGCCGCCTAATGGTCGTGCAAGTGACTTGTGCGCCCTCTTTGAAAAAAGCCTGGGGTCTTCTCCAGCCTATAAATACCCCCGGTGGGCCCCCATTTTTAGAGGAATTTTTCCAGAATTCTGATATGGAGCTCTAAATGCCCAAGTCTCTTCTTCAAGTCTTCCGAACACTTCTAAGGTAATTATTTACCAAGAATGGAAGGTATAAACAAGAGGAATAAGGTATAAGTGTTAGAAATCACTAAAACTTGCACGCCTAAAAGTTTTTCCCTTAAGGGGAATGAACACACTTGCACGCCTCTTTACTTACTCATTGAAACTTGCACGCCACTCTTCTGGAAGTACCTCGGGATAATTCTAAAGGCCTTGATCAAGGATCGCCCAAGTATTACCCTACTGGTTATTAATCATGCAAGTAACCATGTGTCGTGCAGGTATACCTGGGCGACCAATACTTGTGCGCCCACGCAGTACCTGCGCACCATCCAGGACTTGCACGACCTTCTATTTTTTGGGTTCCCTTCCTACCCATTTAACCCCTCTTATGCCATTCCACCTCTCCAATTCAAGATTCAGTCTTCAAGACACTCTTAAAATCCATTTATGGCATGTTTTCTTGATTTAAATCCTTATCTGAAAGGAATTTTGTGGAACATCTCTCAAAACCTAGTGATTTACACATCTTCATTTCCCTAAAGTTAGAGAGTTCATTCATCCAACCTCATCATTTAAGATGAGAGAATTTTTAACCTGGGCCGCCTTTTCAGGAGTAAGCCCCAAACCTTAATTCCCTTAACCTGGGCTTCCTTTTCAGAAGTAATCCCTAGTCTCAAATATGGGCATCCCCTTTAGGAGTAAGCCCCAAGTCCCTTAATTTTCAAATCCCTTTAACCTGGGCCTCCTCCTTAGGAATAAGCCCTAGTCTTAATTTCTCTTAACCAGTTATAATTCCTTCTGATCTGGGCTTACTTCTCAGGAGTAAAACCCAATCATAAGTCCCCTCCTAACTTGGGAATCTTCCTTAGAAGTAATCCTGAAGATTAGACTATCCAAATCTCCATGAAGCACATATACCTTTATGGACCCTGTTCATGGATTTCTTCCCTGAAGTAAATCTTAATCCTCATCTATTTGGGAAGTCATACATACATAATCCCCACATCATTTCATGACACAATTGCCTGGTTTCACCAATACCTCTTGTTTCTGACACCGAGCATGACTCACGTAAGCTTAGAGTGTAAAAGTAATCATGAAATATTTCTTTGAGCAATCAATCATGCATAAAAATCATACTCCCTTACTCAAACTACGTGGATTCTGATTCCTTTTCAAAACAAAGGATATGTAGGTAGCCCATCTGCGCGTACGATCCCAACACTGAAAGTCGGTCTTCTCTCGATTGGGGATGAAACCACAAGAGGAACAAAGAGCCAAATTATCACAATATTCTCTCCAAATTACGGTTCGCCAAGAAGTTCCTAAGGGATCAAATCAACAAAAGTCAATGTCTCGTCAGGGGAATGGCAGAATACAATATCGCAGAAATGATGATAGAAGAAATGTGATGCGTTATGCATCAATTAATGTCATTAATGTCGTTGTTGCTGATCCTATAGAACATGAGGATCACTCAGGGGACTCAGATGAAGAGTTTCCGGCTCCAGAAGTTGTATGCACAGACACAAATGAAGAAAGTGTGCATACATGAAATCAAAGGATTACCCAGAATCCAGGTAATATTTCAAGTAACCCACTTCCCCCTCTCCGAAAGGGAGATAACAAGCGGAAAGGGAAGAATCAAGTTACATACCCTTCCTCTGGATAAGGCCAATCTCTCTCACTAGAGAAAATATTTGCACAATTGGAAGAAGAAATGAATGAATTAATAAGGATGAATGCAGAACTACTTCAGGGTAGTCTTCCTCCAAAGCATGTTGGAGTCAGTTAGCGAAGGGAGTTTATTGAAGTTACTGAGATGGATCAAGAATATCCTCCTCTATCAGTGCACCCTCACAGGTCTAATCCTATGGGTCAAGTACAACAACAGTTGGTGGTGATACCATCAGTTGCAGTACTAGCCACCACATCTGTACCAGCTCCAGTCATTGCACCTGTTCAGGTCCAAGCTCAACCAGATGTTTCTCAAAAGTTAATAAGTACTACTGAGTAATTAACAGCTCATTTGGAAGCTATGGAGGGAAAGCGTGCTCAAATTCAACCAGAAAAGAGAGCTTACCCTGAATGGTTAGATTCAGTCCCTCCCCCATCATGTTTTTGGAATCCTGTATTCCCTATTTTCAATGGATCAGGCGATCCTGAACAGCATTTTACGCAATACGTGTCTTGTTGCGATCATATGATGGGATCTCCAGAACAACAAGAAGCAGTGAAACTCAGATGCTTTATGCGAACCTTGAAAGAACCATCTTTTGTCTGGTACACAAGCTTGAAATCCCAGTCAATTACCGTATGGGAGGATCTTCGCCAAAAATTCCTTCTTCAGTTCAGTTCAATGTTTCCAAAGACAACAGTTTTTGATCTTACAAACTGTAAGGAAAGGGAAAATGAAAGGGTCTCAGATTTCATTGCTCGCTAGAAGGGATTAACATATTCCCTAAGCTTAGAACTTCCTCAAGAAGAACTGTTGCCAATATGTGTGGAAAATCTGCATGACGAATTACACACGCCGTTGATCCCTATGAAATACACAGGAGGGTTTCAAGACCTTACTTCAATTGCTCAACAGATTGAAGATTCTCTTATAAAGACTAAGGATAAAGCTCGTGTAATTCCGTCATCTCCAGGAAGGAGAATGGGTAAAGCATAGACTACTAAATTTATGCTTAAACAAGCACCTGTACCTGCTTCTACAAAAAACCTTCATCTTCTCTAAGGGCTCTACTTCTTGAGCGTCAAAAACAGAGGCTGTTTCATCAAGATAATCAAAGAGATCAAATACAGAAACAATTTGGGGATCTAAAGAGAAAAACATACTCTTTCTGAAATGAACAAGTTCCTGGTTACTTCATTTCGGCTCTGGAAAATAATTTGGTTTAGTTGCCAAGGACCAAAAGGCCAGACAACGAAGGAGATGAAGACCGTCCCAACTATTTCCCTTTTCATAAAATGTTGGGGAATCCCATCCAGAAGTGTTTTGTCTTCAAAGACCTCCTTCAAAAGATGGTCGACTCGGGACAAGTCAAACTAAAAGGCTCTTCAGCCCAGGTAGCATGTGTTACTACTACAGTTCCAGAGGAAGAAGGTGAATGGTAAGAAGTAAAAAGCAAAAATGCACAGAAATGTGATTATTTGATGGTCAGAAAAATGATCAACCGGACTCATGAAATTTTGCGAATGTAATTGAAGAAACCAATTGTTCCTTCTTCCATGAATGCCGCAACAAAACCCTCTTCATCAGAGGGAAAATCCTCAAAGAAACGGCATGATTCAAAGAAAAAAAAGAACCAGAAGAAGATGAGTATGTGTCAAAGCCAAAGTTGTCTTTGACTATGGCAGACTTCATGCCATAGTCTTCAAATTCACGGGCATCACCCCACCAAACGGCACAGCCTAAATAGGCTAATCAGGTAGAGTCTTCATCGGATGAAGAGTTGATTTTCAGTTTTGTTAATATGATTCAATTAACAGATCCATATGGCAGTCGCAGTTTCAATTTTGATGAGCCTGAATTCCCAATATCAAATAAAGGAATCAGAGGAAGTTCTAGAGGCTCAGGATATAGGGGAAGACATGGATCTTTTAGGGCCACTATTCCAATTCTACCCCTGTTAGAACTGTGTATGCGTCAGAAACTCGTGGTAAAGCCCTTCAATGAGCTCAACAAGAACAAGCAAGTTCCTCCACACAAGGCAGACTCAGCCCTAGCACAATTATTCTAGAAGATCGTTTGAAGGTTCCATATTCTTATTCTAAGCAAGTAAATAGACATAATCAGTCTAATCTTCCAAATCCAGGAGTATTAACAAATCCTATCTCGGTACAAGATGAATCAAATAACAAAGCATCAACTTCCAAGGCACCTGCTAAACCACATGTTCTTGTTGGGAAATTCAGACCTTTGGATCAAAAGTATGAAATATTGAAACACCTGGCCCATGTACCAGCCAAGTTATAAATTCTGGATGCCTTGAATTTATCAAAGGATCTTCGAGAGGCACTCATTGAGGCTTTGTCACGTCCTCAAGAGTTTGAGACTGAAATTACTGTAGCTGTAGTCTACCATATAGAGAATAATCTTGTAGAATTCCATGCAGTGATATATTTCACAGATGAAGATGAAGATGATGTCGTGCATGGACATATTAGACCTTTGTACTTACCTTTCAAGGTCAATGGCGTAGACATCCTAAGAGCTTTCATTGATAATGGTTCAGAAGTCAACCTCATGCCCATTCGTACACTTCGTCGATTGGGCCTCATGGAATCTGATTTATCTTCTTCTACCATGATGTTACAAGGATATGATAAAAATGAACAAGAACCACTGGGAAAGATTACACTTAGAACTCAGTATGGAGATCTTGTGTGCAATTCAGATTTCATGGTTGTTGATCAAGACTCAGCCTTCAACATCTTGTTGGTAGACCCTGGCTACATCGGCATGCAGATATCCCTTCATCATACCATCAATGTCTGAAGTTTTGTTTCGATGTTCAAGTTGGGAAATTATATAGTGATAAGGCCCCGTTAAAGACATGTGAATCTCAATACATTGAGGCGGAATTCTACCACATGAAGGGAAAGGAGGAATCCACAACAAAGGAGATTACCAAAGTTAATTCTCCGTATGGTTTGGAAAAGATTCCAGTAAACCCATTAGCACATGTGAGTACAGCTTATGTGTTTCCTATCAGTAAAATTGACAAGATAGACCCAAATCAAAATACTCTTATGGAAAGATCCATAATGTCAATTACAGAAATCGAGCCAGAAAACATGGGAGAAATTGGTGATCCACCAGGAAATGATGAAAGTTTAAATGGAGATTTCTTCATGTCATTGGCTGAAATCCAGCAAGTCTATACTTCGCCAACCAGGATAGAAGAAGTTATATCAATTCTAGAGGTTAACGATGATGTCAATTCTCAATCCATCACCTCCTCTTTATTACCCAAAGAAGACCCTTCATCATCAATCGGGTCAGAAATGTAAGCTTTTTCTTCAAGATGTGCAAATTTTGACATCTCTTCTGATCATGGAAATTATGCTTCATCATCTACTATGCAAGTAGAAACAGAAGAAGTAACACATGTTGAAGAAGAAGAGGAAGATCTCATAGATGCTCCTCCAGCATTTGAAGAGGGTATCTCTACCACTGTGGATGAACTCAGTGAAATCAATCTGGGTACAAAAGAAGATCCACGCCCCACTTTAGTCAGTGTGGCCATGACTCTTAAAGAGAAAGAGATGTATATTTACTTTCTAAAGAAAAATCAAGATATATTTTCTTGGAACTATATAGAGATTCTAGGGCTTGATCCTGATGTTTCCACTCATCGTTTTGGTTTTCCATAAGAACATCGAGGATTCAAACAAGTTACTAGAAGAACACACCCAACCTATGCTTCCAAAATTGAGGCTGAAGTGGATAAGCTTATCAAAGATAACTTTGTAAAAGAAGTTCAATATCCCAAGTGGTTGGCTAATATTGTCCCAGTGAAAAAGAAGAATGGTCAAATTAGAGTTTGCATTGATTTTAGAGATCTTAATCGGCATTGTCCTAAGGATGATTTTCCAGTTCCGATTACAAAACTTTTAATCGACACAACAACAGGCTATGAAGCACTTTCATTCATGGATGGACATTTTGGATATAATAAAATCCAAATGGCTCTAGAAGATGAGGAATCTACAGCCTTCAGATCCCCTCAGGGTGTGTTTTTCAATCGGGTAATGCCCTTCGGCATAAAGAATGTAGGCGCAACATATCAGCATGCCGTGCATCGTATATTCAAACCCTTTCTGGGAAAGTTTGTTTAATGTTATGTGGATTATTTTGTGGTCAAATTCAAACAATGTTCTAATCACTTGGCTGATTTGGAAATCAAATTCCATAATCTTAGACAACATAATTTGAAGATGAACCCCTTAAAATGTGCTTTTGGGGTAACCTCAGGAAAATTTATCGGCTTTGTTGTACGCTATCATGGTATTGAAGTCTATCCTGAGAAGACCAAGTCAATCCTCAGTATGTCACCTCCTCCAAATTTGTAATAATTGAGAGGAATTCAAGGACACTTAGCCTATATTTGGCGTTTCATTTCCAATTTGGCAGGCAAAAGTTTACCCTTCACCAAACTGATGAAGAAGGGAGTCACTTACCAGTGGACTGAAGAATGTCAATAAGCATTCGATATTCTTAAGAAATTCCTCTTGATTCCACCGGTATTTATGCCACCTATTGAAGGAAGACCACTTATCCTCTACGTGACATCTCTATAGAGATCATTGGGTGCCTTTCTTGCTCATAAGAATGATGCTGGAAATTAATACAGCCTATACTAACTCAGTCGGACTATGCTTGAAGCAGAAACCCGATATTAAAGTATTGAGAAGTGCTGCCTGACATTAATATTTGCAGTTCAGAAATTGGGACACTACCTGCTACATCACGAGGTCCAATTAGTATCTCGTAATAACCCTCTCAAATTCATCCTTAGTCATCCAATGCTTACATGACGTCTCGTAAGGTGGGAAGTTATTTTGCAGCAATTTGATATTCAATATGTGTCTCAAAAGGAAATAAAGGGCCAAGATCTGGCTGATTTCCTTGCTGAACACCCTTCTGTGGAAGACATATCTTCAGATATTGAACTCCCTAATGAGGAAGTTTTCTCTATTCAAGAAATCCTTCAAACATGGGAAATGTACTTTGATGGTGCTTCCAGAAGTCCAATAGGGAGGAAAATGGAAAATCCTAAATTCAACAAAGTTGGCTTAGGGATTGTACTCATTTTTCCAGAAAAGGCAGTGTTACTTTATTCCTTCTTATTGTGGGATGGTGGTACCAATAATGAAGCAGAATACCAAGCTCTCATCGCAGGCTTAGAGTTGGCGCTTCAAGCACAAGTGAATCACTTAAAGGTGAAAGGTGATTCAGACCTAGTAATCAAATAAATCAATGGGGATTATGCCATCAGAAAAGAAGAACTAATACCTTTGTTTGAGTATGTCAGAGAGTTAATGGCGGAGTTTCCTTCGAAACTGACATTTTCTTATGTCCCAAGATCACAAAATTCCCAAGATGATGCACTGGCTAATATATCCACAACTCTGGCAGATCCAAATCGGGACGAGACAACCATCAGTATTGCCCACCATCATATAATTTCACCTTATATTTGAATCAGAATAAGGGAAATCAATGATATTAGTCCCATCTCTGAACCATACGGTCACACTACAGGATGGATGGAACCTATAAGAGAATACCTTCAAAATGGAACACTTCCACCTGATAGAGCCGGGAAAGGACAAATCCGGCGACGTGTGGTCAACTTTACTCTTTCTGATGGCCCAAATCCCCTAGAGAAAATTCTCTACAAGCATGGTTTTTATGGATTTCTCTTTAGATGCATTGATGGTGAAGAGACAATGGCTATCATGAAAGAAGTGCATGCAGGAGTCTATGGTGCCCACCAGTCTGGACATAGACTGTCTGATCACATTCGATGGCTTGGATACTTTTGGCCTTCAATGATACAAGATTGTGTTGATTTCACAAAGAATTTTCATTCATGCCACCTACATGCCAACTTCATTCATCAACCTCCAGAGTTGCTTCATACAGCTAAATTCTCATGGCCATTTTCCACATGGGGAATGGATGTGGTGGGACCTTACCCTTCAGCTACGACCAAGCTGCTTATGTATATTCTTACTGCTACTGACTTCTTTTCCAAATGGACATAGGCAATACCTCTCAGGGAAGTCAGTTCTAAAATCATTATTAGATTCATTAAGTCTAACATCATTACCAGATTTGGTGTCCCTCATACCATATTGACGGACAATGACACCAACTTCTGTTTATCTGAGGTGATGAAGTTGTATCAAGAATACACCATCAAATACAATCATTAATCTCGGTATTATGTAGCAACAAATGGCCAGATAGAATCCTTCAACAAGACTCTTTCAAATATACTGCAAAAGATGGTGGATAAAGATAAGAAGTCCGGGCCTGATAAACTCTTTCATGCTTTATGGGATTATCGAACCACCACCCACACTGCAACACTGTCAACTCCATATTCACTGGTATATGGAACAGAAGCAGTCTTGCCCATTGAAATTCAATTGCCTTCGCTCAGAATATCCATTTGTGATCAATCATCTACAAATGAACAATCTCAAAAGCGATTGAATGAATTGGAACTGTTAGATGAGAAAAGATTGTGCACCTTGCACCACTTGGAAGTCTATTAGAATCGAATAGCACGAGTTTTCAACAAAAAAGTTATTCTGCGTTCATTTGTTCAGGGAGAATTGGTATTAGTTCTCAAAACTCCAATGATACCAAGAAAGAAACCTCTCAATCTTAGCCAAAATGGGAAGGACCATATTAAATACATAATGTCTATTCCAATGGATCATATTCATTAATATCAATGGATGGAGAACTCATCACTACTCCAACCAATGGCAGATTTCTGAATAAGTATTTTTTATAAACACAAAATAAATTGTTGCAGTCTATACATATGACCTTAAACAACTTGTATTACTTTCGTACCACACAACATTAAACTGCGATGTCCTAAATACATGACCCTAAATTGTACAAAAGTCTCTTATGTTCAACAAGACATTAAAATTCACCATCCATGGTCCATGCATATGACCTTAAACAATTTTCATGTTACTTTCGTCCCACACGACGTTAAATTGTGACGTCCTAACTACATGACGCTAAACTGTACCGAAGTCCCTTACGTCCCATAATACGGTAAACTGCATAATCAACAGTCCATGCATATGACCTTAAACAATTCACACTTTCGTCCAACATGATGCTAAATTGTATCATCCTTTTTCCATCCAACATGATGTTAAAGTGTGAAAAAATCCCTAATACGTCCAACATGACGTTAAAATGTTTTCTCTTTTGTCCTTACAGTATGACATTAAACTACACAGTCCTCTTTTTTCCAACATGAAATTAAACTGTATTGTCCCCATCGTCCTAACTACATGATGCTAAACTGTATAGAATGTCCCTTAATATGTCCTACATGACATTAAACGTTACTTTTTCCTTGCTACAAGACATTAAACTATGCAGCACCAATAGTCCTAATTGCAAGTCTTTAAACTACATAGTCCCTTCATATGTCCTACATGACATTAAACTGAGCATCGTTAAGGTTGTTGTTACCTCTTGTTTCTCACACAGAGTATGAATCACGTGAGATTAGAGAAAATTTCAACCGTAACACCCCTTTTGGGCTGCTAACCACGCGTAAGTCCCAACATCATTTTTTAGGTCGTTGTCCCCAAGAACAACTTGATCATTAATTCATTCTTTAATTAAACAACATGGACTTTGATCCTTTCCTTACAGGCTGGGTACGTAGGCAACCTTCCAAGGTTCAAGCCCAAAACCAATCACTTCACATCGGTTCACTTCCATCTCATACGATGTTGATTCATGAAACCGTCCCCAGAATCAATATCTTTACATTGGTTCACTTTGGTCCTTGCTATATGATGTTAAACTGTACAACATTTTTTGTCCTATATGATAATAAACTACAATATTCTTTGATACCCTCACATGAGAGGGAATCATTATTTACATTGATTTTTCAATCATGTTTCATTCCAAAGACTATGTGTATACATGGCAATGCATGAACCTTTTATCTTGGGTTAAACCATCATTGCACTAAATTCCCCTTTCACCCTTAAGATGTACGAACCAAATTTGTATAGAGGGTATTTCTAGAACTTCATGGGCTTGATTCCCATCCTTATGGGATACGTAGGAACATTCGAGTGTCCCTCGAATCCAGCCCCAGGTCTTTTTTGGGCCTAACCCCAAATTCCACTTTTAGTCCCTTGGCTGAAAAGTCCCCATGAAAACTCACACTGTGTATTTCTTATAAATGGTCCAAGATCTATGACCCTAAACTAATATCTCCTATATTTTCGTCCCGCACGACGTTAAAATGTAGTTTAAGAACTACGTATGGCTTGATTCCCATCCTTATGGGATACGTAGTGAAGTCCAACATTTCGATTCAGGATCCAGCCACAACATGATTATGGTTATCATTGATCCGTGTATCTCTGCATACATTGGAAAATACCCTTCTTTATGTGTCATAATCCTAATCTTTAATACTTCCAGATCTTCATAACCCGTTTCTTGAATTCTGGTCACAAATTGTCCAATTTCTGAGAATTCTTTTTCTTGACTATGCAACACGTGTCCTTAGGTGGCCTTGCATAAAAAGTCTACATAACAGAGGTGTCAGCCAAAAGATGCTATTATTTGACTATGCAGCCAATGCAAATAGGTGGCCCTGCATAATTAAACCCCATAACGGGTTTGTCAAATAGTGGTAACTTCATTCTTGGGTTGAAAATATCTTTTTTCCTTGGTTTTCTTAATTATAATATGTAGGGATCTGAAAAAAATGGCTATCCTTAACATATCTGTCCCATACTCTTTTTCATGATCTTAAATTATCCAAGTCTATGATTTATATTTTCCTTCCCTAAGTTTGGGTCAGACCTTCATAGAAGTAACAATCATCCAATTCTTAGACAATCCTGTTTGGAAATATCTTCTTCATAATAATGTACCTCTTTCCATCTAGAAAACTCTATACTTTGGAAAAGTTGAATCCCCATAAACTGTCACTGGCTTCTTAGTAGTAGAAAAGTAAATTTCTGAGAGTTCTTTTGCCTGACTATACAGCACGTGCCCTTAGGGGGCCTTGCATAAGTAGTCTACATAACGTACCTTTCAGCCAAAAGATGCTATTTATTTGACTATGCATCCAATGCCCTTTGGTGACCCTGCATAATTCAACCCCCATAACAGGTTTGTTAAATAATGGTAACTTCAATCTTGGGAACTACTTCTTCTAATTCCTTTTAGCTCTTTTTCATATCATTCCTCAGATTCAAATTTTCTTAAGTCATAGTTTACATATTTTCCCTCATACTTGAGTATGGTAATATGTTTTCAGATAAATTGTCAAGGAATTGAGTCAGTTTTAATCCATTTCAGTCAAAGCTATTTTGACCTTCAACATTAACCTCTTTATGTCCGGCGTGCATGAATTTAAACTGCCCACAAAAAGACAAGGGAACTCTGAATAAAAGTCATGTTCTAGCTCACTAAACATACATTTTGTATGATTTAGGAAATTTTGAGAAATTAAAAGATTCAATGTTTTTAGGGTTATTTATAATAATCCTAGTAAAAATCAAACTATGCTTACTAGGCCCATTGTCTTAGGTAAAATTTAAAGCAGGTAGCAGGAAAATACGTGCACAAGTGATTGAAGATCAAAGCATTCTTTCCATTTGATACACAAGAATTAGAAGGACATCCATAGATTGGAGTCTCTTCTCTTTACTAAGAAATTACAAGAAGCTGTCAACATAAGTCTTCACTTGATGAACAACATCCCGAGCTTCATCAGCAGCTACTTGAAGCTCATGCACCCGACCAACTTCACTCTTTTTGTCCTGATGGAGTGCTTTCTTGGCATCCATAATGGCTTTCATACCATTCGTTTGAGATCTCTCTAGTGAATTATTGAGTTGGTCAAGTTCCCCAGTAACAACATCTAACTGTTGCTGGAGGTGCATCTGCTGGATGACTTTGTCTTTGATCTTATGCTTCAGCTCCTTCATCTTGGCAGCATAGTCAGCCTCAGCTCGAGATACTGCAGCCTCAAATTCACCAATATTGGCTGACAATTTCACCCTGTTTTGATCTTCACGACAATTTTTCTCTTGTTCCCTTCTGAAAATGACCTGTTTCACCGCGACATTGAACTTTTCATATCCAAAACCGCCAAGTCCTAGCATGACGAATAGGGACAAAAATCGAGGGATCTTTGATGATAGATCTTCTAAAGGCACCTCAGATATGATTTTCCATATGTTGTTCCATGCCTTGCATCGTGAAAAGCTGAGCGCCTTAAGTACCTCCGGGTCTGATTTGAAATCATTATCATAGGGGGGAATGTAATCTTGGATTAATGCAATTAGGGAAGTGCCTTGTTCTTCTCCTCCCCCCCTGAACTGAGCTTCTTCACTTTCAATTCCCATTGGGGCAGAGGTTGAGGCCTCACCTCCAGATCTAGTCACTGCAATTGACGGCCCTGCATAATTAATTGAAATCTTTGGTTAATTTCAAAGGATAATAAAAGAATTGGTTGTCTTGCAAATTAAGTACAATCACAAATATTTTTATTCCTTACCAACGGTAGTTCAGTAACCTAAGAAGGCTCCTCCCCATCTTTCCTAGCTTTGACATGATTTTCAAGAAGAGTTTGAGGAAGCTCTACTAGGTTCAACTCCACTTGTGCTAATGTCTCTGCAATGGTAGGGTTTTCTGTACCACCTTCAGGCATGGGTAGTTTAGCAGCTTGCTCAGACAAAACTGAACATTTGAACCAATCATGTTTAGACATGTAATAAGAAGTTATTTTTAATAGGACAAAGGATAACACTCACGTCCGTAATCTTCTAAATTACATGGTAATTTAACATGATTTATAAAATCTTTTAAATATGCGCCAAGTTCCATAATTTCATCTAATTTTATCTCAGAATCCTGGTTATTCTCACGAGTGGGAGAATTTGAAGTGTCTTCTTGGAGACCTTCATCCTGCGGTCCCTGGCCCTGGACAGTAGCTTCGGATAAAATCATGGCATCAGTTGAAATAGCTGCAAAAATCACTAATGCAGGGTTGAACCTGAAGTATCACAAAATGGAAGTCAGTAGATGTTTCATTCAACATTTTATGGATCATTGTTAACTTACCAGAAGTGGGTTATTCTCTTCTTACAATAGCAGTAGGAGGGATACCGGGAATAGATGCTGGCTCCTCTCCAGAAGAATCTAAGTCATCCTGAACTTGTTATTATTTCACATCATCCTCCGTGGTCCTCACAAGAGGGTTAGCCCTCTCCCTTAAGGGGTAAATTGAAGAAGCACCTGAAATCCCAAGGAAAATAAGAAAAAATTTCATGGTTTAAGATTCATGATTATCCAAAGGACTTACCACTATTGATAAAGAATTTAGCGGTGGATTTCCTCTTTCTCCACCTTTGTCCTTTTGGATTTTTAGGAATATCGATAGTCTCCCTTATTGGTACTTGAATTGGAGAATAGAATGCCATGTCCAACTCCTCATTCATGGCCTGCTGGCCCAGAGATATCTCGCCCGATTCATGAGAAGATTCATCAGCGACACCAATGGCAGTACCACCAAGGCTATACTGTAGTGAAGGAACTTCAGTAGTTCTTTTCTTTGAAAGCTGTAGGATGAAGAAAATAATTTCCTTAATTAAAAAGTCCTTGAATTAAATCAAGTTTCAAGCAAAATAAGGAAAGAAAAAAAACTTACATCTTCAGGGGCCACATAATCATGCCACTCCTCATCAGTCCCCTCAGTGGTGCCACAATCTATCAATTCCTTCACCCGCTTGGTGATAAGAATGGAATCATCAGTGGCATATATGAACATTTCCAGCTCTCTGATGTTAGCCCACACTTCATTGAGGTTATCCTCGTATTGGATATTTGTAGAAGCCACGAGATTCCCTATTCCAGGGAGTTATAAACCCTCGCACAAATCCATCCAGGCAGTCTCAGTACCACAATATAGACTTTGCCATGTCTGGATAGCCTCTGGTCGTAGATATTCAGTGCGTTTACTAGAAGGCTGCGAGGAAGGTCCTACAATTTTCGACTTCAATTTCTTCCCAACTCCGGCACCCATTGATAGAGAATAAGAATATATGACTTATTTATTTATAAAGTGATGGTGATAAAATTACCAAATGGATTAACTCAATAGGAGTTAATGGAGTAGGTCTTTTAATTCTAACAGGAGGATTATATTGGGCACGAGGCCGCTTTTCCACTTGTTGTGCCTCATCATCCCCATCATGGGAATCTGGTGAATTAGTCCTAGAGGAGGAATCTAGAGAATCAACTTCAGGTGGGGAAGCATCATCTTCATGAGGAAGGGTTTCTTTCTCTACAGTCTTCTTCCTTTTCCCCACCTGATAAATTGGGTGATTCATCACCCCTTTAGAGTATGATGCTATCCAGTTCTCAACATACCATGTAGTCATGTTATGTGCCACTTTTTTCAACTGGTAGATCAAATACCACCCCAGTCTTCTCCCTTGATGTTAACAACCACAGTTGCTGAGCAACCATTAGATGTTTCTCTAAACTGACATGTACTGGGGAGATACAACAATCTATTGTAGACACATGAATTGACGTTCAAATCTATATGGATCATAGGCCTCGCATAAAATTTCTCTATCAATCCTGGCAACTAGCACACCATCTCTGCAAGCTAGCATGTATGCCCTCAAATCCAAGTGGGTTGTTCCATCATCAACAAACTGCCCAGTTGGAGGATTTCCATAGGGAAAGAAGTTTAATTCCTTAAACATGCTCATCCAAACATTCATGTCATAGGAATTAAGATATAATGGAGAAACTCCATAGAATGCTTGCACTGATGGCCTGAAAGAACTTCCAGGAATTTGTACTCCATTCTGTACATTATAAGTTCTGAAGTGAGTGGCGATCCATCCCCATAAAACTTGGAATGGTCCCACTATTCTTAAAGAAGATTTACCCATGAAGACATGAAGTAAACTCCTGTGAATATTCGCTAAATTGGGGGTAGCGAACCCAACCATTTTTTCCTCAGCCAACTTTGCCGCAATAACAAAGGTCCCTAGCCTGACGCCTCCCTTCGAATCCCTAACTGGAAAGAGATAAACGCTGAGCAACAAAGCCATGAATCCCTCTAGATGATTATTCTTCGGTATCCTTTGATTCACCTCATATCCCCATTTCTCAAAATCTCCTGCTTCTAGAGTTGGCCAGAATGTGCTAGGAGCACCCCTCTTCTCAGGTTTTGGGAAGGTAGTAGGACGAGTGGGCCTTTTATCCTTGGATTTATTTTTCTTGGATCTTTTATCCTTCAGATCCTTCTCCTTAGAATCCTTCTCTTTCTTCTCAATAAGCAATATATTCATCCACTCCTCCAGATGAATATCCTTTCTAGAATGAGTTAACGAGGTCTCTGAACTCTTGAGCCTGTGGAAGATTTTAAATAATTCCGGAGCCAAAGCAGGAGTCTTCTTTGAATCATTCCTAGTCACCTTGGGAGGAATGAATTCATCATATATGTCTCCCAAAATTGGAGCCCTTGAGATCCTATGGACATCCCACAGACTGATGCCTACTTCTCCATGAGTCAGATGGAAAGAATTGGTTTCTGGGATCCAGTGGCTGAGTATCTTCAACATGAAGTTATCAGGTCTGTAAACATATGTTTTCCCAACCCATAGAGCTTCATATATCACCACTCCTTTCAGATCCTCGATAAAATCTGCACAGGTTTGTCGCACCCAGTATGCCCACATCCAATTTGGCTTCACACCTCCCCCAGGACAGAAGTCCTAACTTTTCTTCTAGCCTTTGGATTGATCCATCTAATCATTTCGGAAGATTGAAAGATGACAATGTGGTTGTAGCTCAGGCTTATGAGGTTTTAGATCTGGTGTAAAAGGGATATGATGCATCATGTGGGCCATCTCCACTATTCTAACATTTATAAATCCTCCTCCACGTGAGATATTTGATGAAGCAAAGTTGGTGTAATTATGAAACCACGAAAATGGGAGATAATTCTTTGATTCTGGAATAGTGACTACTCGCAGATGACCATAACCGTACAAAGGTAGAGAAGTGATTTATGGGAATTCAAAGTGATATTTCTCCAGATACTTAGCCAAATCTGGGAGAGTGCTATCGTAGACAGTATAGTAATCGTGGCCAATGATGTCCATCATATCATTAAGAAATTTTCTTGCCAGTTCATCAGCCGTTCCAATTCTTCTTGGAGCCATTGAATCTGGACAAAAATTTGAATAAATTAACTCTTAAAAAAGTTGATTTTTCATAATTTTTTTGAAAGAATTATAAAAAAATGGAAAAGGAATTAAGGCACGCAAGTGTGGATATGTCGAACAAGTATAAATGTGTCGCGCATGTATTTGGCGCACAAGTATCACCGCGCAAGTCCAGATACCTTGACATCAGTGCAACAACAAAGAAAAGCGAAAAAATGAGCAACTTGTGTGGCAGAGATAACCTGTTTGGTGAGAGCTCAAAAAATCCGAAGTTCGGTGTATTTTTGACAACTGAGCACATATATATAGGCCAGGCCGGCCACCTAAGTGCCTACAACCAGCCCGCTCCAGCCCTGCGCGACTCGCGCCTACGCGATGACAGTGGCGCGGTGAACACCTGTGCGCCTCTTTCCCTTTGGTTTTCTTCTTTTCCTCAGAGCCAAATCCTTATTCTTTCGGATCCAACTCGGATGGGGGACTTTTGTTGATGCTCCTTTTAATCACATTTTTTGAAGGAATGGAACAGGAAATGACTTAACACAAATTGATTCATCCTTTGAAGAAAACATCAAAAATCAACAAATGAATGAAAAAGGAGTCAAAATACCATGGTTCGCGCAAGTTCCCTTACTGCCGCGCAAGTACACTTGCGCGCCGCCTAATGGTTGTGCATGTTACTTGCACGCCCTCTTTGAAAACTGCCCGGGGTCTTCTCTAGCCTACAATTACCCCCGGTGGGCCCCCCATTTGGAGAGAAATTTTTCCAGAATTCAGATATAGAGCTCTGAACGCCCAAGTCTCTTCTTCAAGTCTTCTGAACACTTCTAAGGTAATTCTTTAACTGGAATAGAAGGTCTAAACAAGAGGAAAAAGGTCTAAGTGTTAGAAATCACTAACACTTGTGTGCCTAAATTTTTTTCCCTTAAGGGGAATGAACACACTTGCACGCCTTTTTACCTACTTATTGAAAATTGTGTGCCAATCTTCTGGAAGTACCTCAAGATAATTCTTAAGGCATTGATAAAGGATTTTCCAAGTATTACGCTACTGGTTATTAATCACACAAGTACCCATGTGTCATGCAGGTATACCTGCGCGACCAATACTTGCACGCCCACGCAGTACCTGCACGCTAGCCAGGACTTGCGCTCCCTTCTATTTTTTGGGTGCCCTTCCTGCCCAACCCCTCTTATTCCATTCCACCTCTACAATTCAAGATTCAGTCTACAGGACACTCTTCAAAGCTATTTATGGCAGGTTTTCTTGATTGAAATCCTTATCTAAAAGGAATTTTGTGGAACATCTCTCAAAACCTAGTGATTTACACATCTTTATGTCACTAAAGATAGAGAGTTCATTCATACAACCTCATCCTTTAAGATGAGAGAATCCTTAACCTAGGACTCCTTTTCAGGAGTAATCCCCACACCTTAATTCCCTTAACTTGGGATTCCATTTCAGGAGTAAGCCCCAGTCTCAAATATGGGCATCCCCTTTAAGAGTGAGCCCCAAGTCCCTTAATTTTCAAATCCCTTTAACCTGGGCCTCCTCCTTAGGAATAATCCCCAGTCTTAATTTCTCTTAACCAATCATAATTCCTTTTGATCTGGTCTTCCTTCTCAGGAGTAAAACCCAATCATAAGTCCCCTCCTAACTTGGGAATCTTCTTTAGAAGTATGCCCCAAGATTAGAGTATCCAAATCTCTATGAAGCACATATACCTTGATGGACCCTATTCATGGATTTCTTCCCTGAATTAAATCTTAATCCTCATCTATTTGGGCAGTCATACATACATAATCCCCACATCATTTCATGGCACAATTTTCTGGTTTCACCAATGCCTATTGTTTCTCAACCGATCATGACTCACGTGAGCTTAGAGTGTAAAAGTAATCATGACATCTTTCTTGGAGCCATCAATCATGCATAAACATCATACTCCCTTACTCGAACTACGTGGGTTCTGATTCCTTTTCCAAACAAAGGATACATAGGAATCCCATCTATGGGTAAGATCCCAACACTAAAATAATCTATGTCCTCCTGAATGACAATAAACTTCAAGTGCCCCACTGAGCGGCATTAAAACCAGTATGGTCTTCATAATGCCCAAGAGACTTTTATGTTTTTAAGGATACCATCAAATAATAATATCTAACAAATACAGATGATTCTCTATCGATGAAGAACCTCGAATACATATAAAAGATTCTCTAAATTTCCTTCATATCAATCATTGATTGTCAGATCTAAAGGAAAGCGCATTTTATACTTGGTAATGTAATAAGGATTCATGAACATAACATAAATCTATAAAGAGAGTCCCGGAGTAGAAAATAATTCCCCTCAAAAAGGTGTGATGAGTCTGACCTCCCATCCTCTCGACCAATGGAAATTCCTAAGTCTCATCAGTCCAAAACTAATGAGCACCTACCTTTGGAAAGTAGGTCCAAATGGATATGGAATCATTGGATGTTTTCAGTTCTACGAACAAACCCGTTAGAAACCGATTGGAATGTTTGAACCTTCAGTCAATGAGGTCATCCCCAATTCCAGAGGAAACAGGGGGTCCACATAAGTGTGGCTATGTGAAGAAGCAATATTCATTAGCGTGCCTATGTGAAGATGCATGAGGCAAAGAAAATCAATGGGTGATATCGTCCAGGGGACCTTGAAGTTACTTCGTGAAAACCTAGGAGGTTGCATGGGAAATGAGCATATGTAAAAAATATTGTGGGCGCAGGAGGTGCCCGATAATGATGCCCATAAGATGGACATCACGGTCACACAAGGTGGGACGTTTGTGCGCAAAATGGACCATTGTACGAAAAAGAGACCAGGCCGGCACGTAAAAGGATATGCGCGCCTAAACAATTCTAGGCCGGTGTGCAATTGAGCGCTGAGGGAGAAAAAGAGCGAGCCGATGAGAAAAAGGAATTGCGAGGTGGAGGGGTCTCGAGGGGGATTGGACAGGGATCAATCCAGTGCATTTGCGTGCAAAGGCAGACCCCCGAGTGAAAAGGTACGAAAACTTTAGTACCTGACAGCCATCATTTTTCATGGACGGGAGATGAATTTCATGTGGGGGAGATGGTTCAGATTCTCTGGGAAGAAGTTGAAGGGGTGGCCTTATAATTATAGGTGCTGAGGATCGTGGGTCTGTACGAAAAACACTTCAGAGCGAAATATCATGCACCCTGATTTCGGCAGCGTGAAGATCCACCGCACAGAGCGGTGGTGTGGAATAGTTCCGCACCCACATGTAAAACTCTCGCCAATCCAAGATTTTTTCATGCAGGGAATATTTTTTTCACTCAAATCCATATTTTATTTCGTGCCTCCCTTCCAGGACCCCCAGAATGGATCGTCAGTTCCATATATGGATTCAATTAGTTACGCCCGAACCTTCCTCAGCCCTGGAGCAATTTTAAGCATCAACAAATTCCCCCCTCAGAATCAGATTGGGGAGGGGCCACAAAGGTCAGATTCAGAGGGAAACTCCGAGATCCAGGACTCCTTGGGGCGGTCGCGCACTTAAAACTAGAGCGGCGGGAAAATCTGGTCTGGAGTGCATAATCAGCTTTTTGTGTGTGCGCAGAAATAGCTCCTCACGCCTATAAAAGGCCCAACAGGTACCCCATTCTATACGTATTCTCTAGTGCGCTAAGCCCAGAGCTCTCGTGTGTGAAAAAATTCCTCCTCCAGTGTGAAAAACACTTCAGTTGCGCATAATTCACCACGATCAGTCATATATTTTTGCGCCAACTCGGTATTTTCCGCGCCAATCCTGATTTTTCACACCGGTCGGTTATTTTTCGTGCCAGCTCTTGATTTTTTGCGCCATCACCTACTTTTGCGAGATGAATCCTTAATATCTTGCAAGCTGGAGATGGCCACCAATCAGGCTGATGATGAGAGGGAAGCTGCATATGCTGCTCAAAGGGGTAAGATGGTCGCAAACTTTGAGGTTTATGGCACCCGAAGGATCATGTCCAATAACCATACTCTCTTCAACATGTTGACCCCAGTGCAAAATGATTATGAACTGTCTTCCAATCTACCGATCTAGGACTTCAGGATCTTGGAGGAGGTACCTGTGCTGGGGGTTGAGGTTGACACACCACGATCATGGGTGACCCGCGAGGATGACCTACCCCAGTATATCATCACCTACAACATCCATCCTTCTAGATAAACCAGACACCTAGACGTTTACGTCCTGAATCCCAGGACCAGGACCATCTCAGGTAGTGACCCTGTCGCGGAGAGTTCTCTATCCCTTTACGCAAGCACCTTTCGTCCGTGTGTTACTGATGAGACCAAAGGATGGATACAAGATTGGGATCTGCGGTCTGGTGGAAATTTCACCAGTGAATGGGCATGGTCATATTGGGTTCGCTAGACATAAGACCAATTTGGTTCTGAACTGCAGCAAATTGGTTTGTTCGAGGTGGTGTGGACGTCACAGTTTCATTTCTATCGCTAGCATGAGCTTGGGATAGAGCTAGTTAATCAATGGTCTCCCGACACCAATACCTTCCAACTTCATTATGGAGAAGTCGACATCAGCTTGTGGGACATCCAATGCATCGGGGATATCCCTCTGGATGACATCAGTGTGATGAATTACTCCCGGAAAGGAACACCTAGGGTGACAGATAATGAAATCCTATGATGACATGGAACCTGCTGAATCTAGCCAAGGAGAGGCTGGGGGTCAAGGATTTCTTGAAGGACATCGCTCACAAGAAATGGTTCAGCTTGTTCCTGGAAAAAGATCTGGAAGTCAAGATGTCGCGTAAGGGAGATAGTGTCTGACCGCGATACAGAGGAGAAAATATAGATTGTACTGGAAGATCCTGGAGGCGGGGGACTATCAGTCGTGGGGATTTAGCATAAATTAGAGCTGAGACCCAAAAATTCGGTACGCCTGATTTTTTTCCACATTTTTGAGTGGTGGGATCTTACCGGTGACAGACACAAGGATGGGAGTTCGCCGAACAACCCTGGTGATGGACGAAATCATGGCCACCAATCAATGATTCAATCTGGGAGTCCCTGTGTTGGCCCTATATACCCCATTTTGGGATACATTTCGAGAGTAGGGTCACCAAGGAGGATCTGTGGCCCTTTTCAGATCTTTTATGGCTGGGTCGCGGCCCATTGTGGCAGGTATACCTTCTCGAATGCCATTCATCCTCCATGTCATGGCCTGCAACTGTCCTTGCTGAACATCTCTGGGGTCATGCCGTTGATGCTCAACGAGGATGGAGTAAGGATCAGAATCATCAATCATGCCAACTTCACTTTCAGCCCATTCCCCACCTCGAAAGTCCAGATGATAGATAACGGGCAGGGCTCACTGAAGTAGGGGGAATACTTCCAGTGCATCAGAGGTGGGGTGCTCATGGCCCAGATTGATGGGAAGATATTTTGCGATCCCTACGTGCTGTCTAGGTTATCCAAGAAGTTCGGATTCCATCAGCGGATGTCGAAGAAGGTTTACACATATGATAGAGAATAGAGGCACCCCTGCGTTCTATGCCAAATGTGGCTGATGTTCACAAACCAGGGCTCTAGTGATGTCATTACCTTTCCCCCACCAGAGTTGACGATGGCCTCTAAATAGAATATGGCGAACATTGGGCTATAGTTTACCCCGATGGACTTTTGCGGAAGCGAGTCCGACAACTTAAGGTAGCTTGTGTACAACCTGGGTGGCGAGAGGGCATACATGGTGCTGTTAAGGGGGGAAGGTTGGAAGCACGTTAGGAAACTGGGCCCACACATGACAAGACTTCAATAGCAGGGACATCACATGGCGTGGCCGGGCCTTCATCGCCTTGGGGGAGAGGGGCTCATGTAGTGGCCAGGGAACTCCCAGGGAAGTAGATAAGCTGTCTTCTCAAACCCTCCAATGACGCAATCTTCCTGACTCTGTGGTCAGCCTTGATCACCCTGCGACAATCGATGGGTGCCGACGCTCTTTGAAAAAAGATAATGCGAGATGGAATCCAACTGCCAGATGTCGGACTCATTCGGGTTGTTGACAGGGTGATCTTTCATCATCGACATGCATACCCAATGGCCATGGATGCGTATGCACATCAACGAGTTCGGTGCACGGAGCCACCCTTATTGGTGAAAGTAATGCTCGTCCAAGAGCATGACCAAGAAAAGCTTCCATTAGAGAATGATGACAGTGAAGATGAGCCGGAAGGCACTGAGGCAGAAGAGGATGAAGAAGGAGAAGGTGAAGGAGGGGGAGAAGAAGAAGAGGATCCTAAAAGTGTAAGGCGTCGGAGGCCATTCCACCAAGGGAGTCTTCGGGAGAGTGGTGATATCGTCAGCTCTGATGTGGATATAACTGAGCTTCTTGAGGTAGGTCTCAGACCTTATCCATCCTTTCCCCTAATCATCTTTTGTAGCCCTTAATTAGATCTCCTTATCCGGTTCAGGGGCATATGGGTGCTGACCAAGGGTCTCCCTGCGAAGGGGAGGAAGTGCCGATAGAACAAGGTGGGGAACCGATGCCCATTATTGAACTGACGAGCACTGAGAGATCCCCTGTAATAGAAGCTCCTATAGTGGCTAGAACACCAAAGGATAATGCTTTGGGCTCCGGTAAGTTCATTACTTCAACGCCTACATTCACCATCAGAGAGCTTCGTTGATTAGGGTGTTCATTGTTTGTGTAGTAATCACAGCCTTGGAAGATCATCGGGCTACTGAACCTAGGTCATCTGCGATTAATTCAACTGAAAATGTGTCATCCCATTGGGGCACACTTCTAAAAATGATCTAACCCCAGCATTCAGTGAGCAGATAGCGGTGGAAATCAGTGGTACTCATGTCAGGGCTGTGCCGAAAGTCTGTGAGGGAACTACTGAGACTGAGGTGAGAGGGGACGGTCTCCCAAGCATTAAAGAGCCCGACCCCTTGGGAGGGGTTCCTGAAGAAGACCATGCTACAGGTCTGTTGACTCATTTCCCAAACTATCGGCCTATAGACCCCAAGGAGATTGATGATTCAGACTCATAGGTGGCCAAGGAGTGCCAAATGACACGACACAAAGGGTAGAAGTGCATCAAGCACTTTCTCGGTCATACCCATACAGAATGGCTGAAATAGATGGGATCACTCCAAACCTGGATGCACTTACTATGTGCTAGAGGGGTGGATGCTCAACGCCTTCATTTGACGGTCCGTGACTACATGGATGAGAAGCTGCACAAGAGCTTCTGATTCCCCGACATTTCCCAATGTCAGGAGGAGTCAGGGAGTATCCAAGAGTTCATCCAGGAAGAACAAGAGGTCCATTTCCTCAAAAAACAGGTGAATGAAAATGATATATTAATTGAAAACTGTTCTGAACTTGTGGAGTAGTAGAGGGCCCAGCGGGCAGATGCCCAAGAGAAACTAGTGGAGGCGGGTCACCAAATATCTGCACTTCAAAATTAATAGGTGTAATCAAGGGCCAGTGTCATTGGACTATGATCTGTGGCCGCTAATGAAGAGAGAGTCCTCTGGGGGTGGGAAAAAATCTTGGAGGCCCCCAGAAAAAAGGTAGCTACGCTGGAATGATCCATCCAAGAAACTGACCCTTACCGGACCTGTTTTGGCTGAACTCATAAACTCATTTCTCCTTACTACTTCTTATTCTGGACTGTATGTATAGATAAATTTATTTACTTTTCCGTTTGTTTTAATGCATTCAACCAAAATCTTGGAATAAATAGCAATCCATTCCTAAGCTCACATGGGTCGCACCCATTATGAGAAACAAGGGATGTTTGTACTATTACTTCACTTGATCATGGGAGCGTCAACCAAGCTTCGAACAAACGTGGTTTGAATAATCGGCCCATATTTTCAGAAGGAAATAGAAGAGACCTGACTGGAGAATGAAGCTCTCGGAATGGCCGAATTACTATTTTCCCAGTGTGCTTTTGTGCATGAACGGGATAACTCCAAGGGCACTAGAATCAATCCAAACAAATGGGAATGGAAGGTGTGAATCATGATACCTAGGATTCAGAACATAGTGGGGGTGGCGTGACAATGAAGAGTAACTGTTGACTGCATTTGAAACACAGTATCCTTATTGTGTTAGCCTGAAACGCGGATAGAAAATGAGGGCTAACCGCTGACCATGTTCGAAACATGGGGCCTGACTCAAAATTTCATCCATTAGCCTTCTGGAACGTTGGCTCGGGACAATAGGCGGGCCATAGGCTGAGTATCCATACTGTTAGGGGGTTCCCTTAGGTATGAAAGAGGATGAGAGTCTGAAGAAGGGGCACACAAAGCGTGGAATGAGGAGTGATGATTTGTTCAAACAAAATCCAACACTCTTGAAATTACTCTGTCGTGGTGGAAGCACATTAGAGGGGTGAATCAGTCTGATCATGGATCATTCCTTATTTTAGGAAGAACCTATCTGGTGAGGGAGCCGTCGCTTCCCAACGTCATTGTGGGGCATCCCGAACTTGTTCACGGCACAACTGTAGTTACATGGTTCTCCACAAGGGGTCAGGACAAGGGGCCGGGAATGAGGAGGAATATGATTAATGATTCCTGTGGCTAGAACCAGAGACAAGATGCTTTGGTGTTCCTACGTATCCCATGAGGATTGGAATCAATCCATATATAGTTCTGGGAAACGTCGTGCGCTTTAATGTCTCATGGAAAGGGATCAGAGTGGTCTTAGTTTATAGTCATAGAGCTCGGAACATGGATAGTAGGAAACGCGAGAGACACATGGTGGGGTAATTATAAAACCCGACATGAATGGGAACCTGGGGTTCTGACCATTTCATGTTCCCTGGGAAGGGTTTAGTTCAAGGGACTGGAAAAAAAGAGTTAAGATATTCCTGAGGCAAGGTGCACAGATGTTCCTACGTACCCCAAGAAGATGGGGATCAAGCTTCATGTAGTTCTCAAAAAGGGGAAATATGAAAAGATCTTAGTTTGAGGTCTTATAACTTGGACCATGGAGAAGGGAAGTCGGTGCGGAGCCTTGAATGACGCCTTTACTGTGGCTTTTTCCTCCTAGCATATAAATGTGAACTGAGGGATAGTGTCAAGTGTGTTAAATTTCCACTTGGACATGATGGGGTGGACAATGTGAATCATGTAACAAACATTCAAGGATTAAAGGGGTTGGCATGATGATGGAGCATGACTGTTGACCATGTTTGAAACACAAAATCCATATTGTGTTAGCCTATAATGAGGAAAAACAAATGAGCATCGACTGCTGACTATATTCGCAACATGGGACTTGTATCCATTTTTTGTCTAAAACCCTCCAAGAAATTGACCCGTGATGGTAGGAGAGCCCTTAGGCCCAGAATCCAGGCCATTTGGGGGTCCCTTCGGGTGTGGACGATTATGGAATCCCAGACGAAGGGGAACATGATTCCATAGAAGTGGGAGAAAGCACGTCCACGTAAAATTCAATACTCCAAACGCTGAACCAGAGTACTCTTAGATAGATTGGTGAATTACCGAAGAGGGTTGAAGTGGGTGATCAAATTGAGAGTAACCGATTTGAAGGGATGGGTATAGAATACATGGATAAAGAACTCCCAGGAGGGAGAGGTAAGTGGTGTGGTCATTACAAACCCGACGTGAATGAGGATATAATCCAATGGCACACCATATATTCCCCTTCCCGGTAAAGCATAAGCCACAGGGCCAAGGTGAAAGGGAGATTTCTGAGAGATGGGGATGGACCCGAAGTCTAGACATTCGAGCAGTCCTACGTATCCCATGAGGATGGGAATCAAGCCACACGTAGTTCTTGAAGGGCGTGCAGTTTAATGTCATGCAGTGAGGATGTGTATGGATAAGGTATCTCATCCAGGGATGTGTACAAGCCGGCGAGTAACCCGATGTGAATGAGGACATAATATTATACCCCACCATACAAACCTAAATAGGAACTTGGGTCGGGGGCCCGAAAGGCCAAGGGGCCTGATGTTGGGCCTCATATGGGAAGACCCAATCAATTCACAGTTTAACGTATTATAGTGAGGATGAAATTTGGTAAGATACCCCACATACAGAAGGTGTGCGGCGTGACGAGTAACCCGACGTGAATGAGGACATATTCCCATAACACATAGTACAATACTAAGTGAGAACATAGACCGGGGGGGGGGGGGAAGGCCAAGGGGCCCTGACCACTGGTAGCCACACGACCTCTTGTGCGGTTCCCGCCTCATCACAACTCCTAAGACCACGTGAGCAGTGCTCGATGTGGGAAACAAGGAGCCAGACTCAGCTCTCCCATCCATATAGGTTTCTAGTAGCTGGCATCGCCCGAGGAGAGCTCGTTGCTTAGAGATAAAAGGGAGAAGAGTGAACCACTACACTCAATGTTTGAGACATCTAGGGGTGGTCCTAATGACATAGGATAGTAGTTGACCATGTTCGAAACACAACATCCTTATAGTGACCTGGAGTGGGAACAACAAATGAGAATCGACCACTGACCATATTCACAACACGGGATTTGTATCAATTTGTTGCTCAACATCCTTGAGGATGTTGGCCCGAAGTGGTAGAAGATCCCTTGGGCATAGAATCCATGCCATTTGGGGGCCCTTTTTGATGGGAAGGATGATTGAGTCCTAATCAAAGTAGTGGGTGAAGCATAGCTGTACCCATATATTTTAATGTCAAGAAAGGCGGTGAAAGAGGCGGAAAACTCTTCTAAATGGGATGTATGGAGAAATAGAGACGATCTTGACATGAATTTATGCAAGGGCCTACACCATACCATATGTCTTGACCCGAGGGGAGATTTTGGTATTTGGGTTGGGCCAATAGATGAAATGTTCGGGCATTCCTATGTATCCCATGTGGATGGGAATCAAGCCACACATAGTTCTTAAAGTCAATGTAGTTTGATGTCATGAGGTGAGGACTTGGGAGTATAGAAGAATGGGGAGATGGTACATGGTGTGACCATTATAATCCTAGCATGAGTGGGGATAAGGAAGCCTACACCATATCATGAAAATATCCTCTAAGATAACTATACCCATGGGGGATAGTCAAAGGAAATAGTTTGGGGTTGGGCTCAAGATGAGGCGTCTGAGCGTTCCTATGTATCCCATGAGGATGGTAATCAAGCCATACATAGTTCTACAGATGATGTTTAACTTCATTCATGATGATGTGATGTTTAAATTCATGTAGGTCCAGGCAATTTTAAGGTCATGTTGGACCATCGTGCAGTTTAGGGTCATTCGAGACCACCCAGTTTAAGGTCATGCAGGACCAATAGGCTCAGGAAAAGTATTTCTTGAGGATCTTGGCATTTGTGGGAGGAGTTATATGATCACCATCCATGGTCACCAGGGAGTATGCTCCATTGGGGTAAACCCTGTGAATTATGTAAGGTCCTTCCCATTTGGGCTCCATCTTGGGTGGTTTCCTACCAGGGATCATTGGCGCCCTGAGGGATAATACCAAATCGCCTTACAGCAAAGAGTGGAGGTGAAACTTACTGTTTAAGGCTATAGATATCTTATTATGAGGCCTTTCTAGATTATGCAGGGCACACAACCTACCCTCATTAAGTGATTCCAATTCAGTCAGGTGAATTTTGGCTACCTTATATGGTGCCTTCTAGTCTTAGAATGCTGTGTGTAATGAAGAAAACTAAATCTCGATGGGCAATAAGGCCTTAGTTCCGTACACCAGGGAATACGGGGTCACCTGGGTGGAATTAAGAGTCATCATCCGATAAGCCCAGAGGGCATTGGGGAACTTTTCCGGAAAACTATTCTTGTTCTAATATACCATTATCTGCAATATGTTATAGAGGGTCTTATTGAACACCTTGATCTATACATTTTCCTGTGCATGGTAGCGGGAGGTATGGTTCAAACGGATGTTGTACTTGGCGTAAAATTTCTTTAACTCAACTACACGGAATTTGGTTCCGTTATCAGTGACGATGACATAGGGGACTCCAAATCGGTAGATGATGTTAGAGCTCACGAAGTCAACGATAGAATAGGCCTTGACTTCCTTGAGCCGAACTACTTCTGCCCACTTGGAAAATAAATCTGTAGCAGTCAAGATGAACCTGCACTCACGAGCTGTCTCCAGTGGATATTGTACCATGACATCGAGTCCCCACACTGCGAATGGCCAATAGTACTTGGTGGAGTGGAGAGGTTCTGGCAGCTGATGTATGATGTTAGCACGAATTTGGAATGCGTGAAATCTTTTGGTGAACTCGATACAATTGTGGAACTGGGAGGGCCAGAAGTACCCCAGTCTTCGGATCTGATGGAATAGCTTTAGCCCAGTCTGGTGATCCCCACAAGATTTGGCGTGAACCTCCTGCATAACCTGAGAAATCTTGACTCCTTGGACACAATAGAGGAGAACACCATCATACCCATGCTTATAAAGGATATGCTCAATAATGGGACCACTTTGGAGGGTAAACTGTAGCACGCGGCATCTGATTTGCTTGCACTCGGCCCGATCAGCTGGGAGGTAACCATTCTGAAGATACTCAACAAAGGGGGCTCTCCAGTCAGGAGTCGCTTCAACCACTACATCTAAGGTACCTAGGGGTCCTGACATGGAGGCTCTGGTGGAAAGATGGATTACTCGTAGGCTGTCATCATCATCCAAGGTGACGGGAGCAATGACTCTCCGATGAGCCACGTGTATAATTAGATCATCCTGTTCAGGTTCGACAAGTGATACAGCCAAGATAGCCAGGGCATCGACTCGACCATTCTGAGATCTAGGGACATGAGTAACTTCCAGCCGAGATAGATACTAGGCAATTTTCTAGAGGGTGTGCTCCAACAATGGTACGAGCTATGGATTTCTTACGACATAGTCACCATGGATTTTTTTTTGAAGACTAGTTAGGAATCCCCTTTCACATGAAAATGGGGCACATCGATCTCGAGGGTTAGCTCAAGGCCAGTGATAAGAACCTGATACTATGCCTCATTGTTGGTGCAGCCTTCAGACTACAGGAATGGGTGTGGCAGAATGGATTGCACTGGGGTAATAAAGACAATACCCATGCCTACTCTGTTTAGTCTGGTTCCATTGAGTCTCCAACCAGTGGGGCTCCAGGAGGCACCATCAAAGTGAATCTGCCAATAGGGTATGGCACGATCTACCTAGAGGATTGGATCGTCGGGAAAATCCAGGTCTAGGGACTGTTCCACAGGAGCCGGATGGGCAGCAAGGATGTCTGCCAATGCTTTCCCCTAGATAAATTTCTGAGGCACAAACCTGATATCAAACTGATGGAGTATTACTACCCACCGTGCTAGATGACCGGTCAATATTGGGCAGTTCAGGATGTACTTCAGTGGGTCTACCTGAGAAACCAACTGTACCCCATGGGGTTGTAAGTAATTTCTTAACTTCTACACGAAAAATACGTGTTCAAGGAATCTCTTTTCGATAGGGGAGTATCTGGTCTCCACATCAATGAGCATGCGACTGAGGTAGTACAGGTTGTTTTCTATCCCCTCGTTGTTCTTATGGGTGAGGAGAGCACTGAGAAATCATTCCAGGGAAGTCACGTATAGGATCAGCGATTTTTCTGAAGATTGGTGGCATCGAGACTGGAGGCTGGAGCAGATACTGCTTGACTTCCTCGAATGCAGTCTGGCACTCTTCGTCCCATTCGTAGGTGGAGCCTTTCTTCATAAGCTGGTAAAAGTGCTTACACTTGCCGGCCAGATTCACAATGAATCGGTGTATGTAGGCTAAGTGGCCTTGAAAACCTTGAATCTCCTGAATATTTCTTGGGGGAGGTATCTGAATAATGGACTTGATCTTCTCTAGGTTTACCTCGATGCCCCGATACCTAACAAAAAAGACAAGGAACTTCCCAGAGGTTACCCCGAAGGCACATTTCAGCGGGTTCATCTTCAGATGGAGAGAACGGATGAAGAAGAATACTTTCTCAAGGTCCCCTGAGATGGTCCATGGACTGGCGAGATTTTACCACCAGATCATCCACATAGAATTCCACGAATTTCCCAAGGATTGGTTTGAATATGCAGTGCATGGCCCACTGAAAGGTGGTACCTACATTTTTTAAGCCAAAGGGCATGAACTAGTAACAAAATGTACCTTGTGGCACCCTAAAAGTAGTGGGATCTTAATCCTCGAGGGCCATCCGGATCTGATTATATCCAGAGTACCTGTCCCTGAAAGAGAGGGCCTGAAACCCAGCCATAACATCGATTAACAATTTTGTCACTGGAAGGGGAAAATCATCCTTCGAATAGTATGGTTGAGATTTGAGAAGTCGATGCAGACTCCGACCTGTATGTTCTTCTTCCTGACTAGCACAATGTTTTCTATCCACTTGGGGTACTGGACCTCCTTGATGAAGTTGGCTCTGATAAGCTTGTCAACTTCGGCCTCAAACCTGTCACCGGGAGAAGGGTTCATCTTTCTGGGAGGCTGCTTGAACCCGCGATGATTTGTCGAGAGACCGAGGTGGTGGAAGACAACATGAGGATCTAGTCCTGGAATCTCATCGTAGATCCAGGAAAATACATCATGATGATGCTTTAGGAAATCTATGTAATGTTGCTGCTCCTCAAGGGACATGGAGGCACTAATCAAGGTGGGTCTCAGATCTTCCTTGCGGCCAAGGTTCATCTGTACCAGTTTATCAACCGTGGCAGAGATTCCTTCTTCCAAGGCGGGTGGAGCATCCTAAAAATCCTCTTCATAAATTGAGGAGGGATCTCCTGTCGGAGGAGCTTCCTCTAGGTTGGAAGATCTCGACGGGAGGCTGGTACCAGCTTGGACAGTAGTGGACATCATATCAGGGGATTCATGTACAGCTGAGACCATAGAAATGAAGGCAGTAGATCTGATCCCATATGGTCTTCGGCCCATGGGGCCACACTTGATGATATCAAAGAAATAGTGGCGCATCATCTTGATCCAGTTAATCAAATCCCGGTGAAATAGACACATATGACATAATGTCGTTGCCATAGGGCGGACATCCTGATACTCTATGGGGGTAGGAGGCTCCGAGATCACCTGAGCCTAATTTTTGTAGGAGTATGAGGTGATTTTACACCATTGCTTGGACTCGGGAACATGATTTCCTCTTGTATTAGAGACAACAAAACATTCACCCATGTTGGGGGTCGTGGACTCCAATCGATGGATCGAGAAGACATAGGCATCGTCCAGACCTACCCAGTGTTCAATCACAACTGTGATGGGAACAACCTCACTATCCTGAATCTATTTATCCTTGATCCTGTAATAGTCACCGGCCATATAGAGGGCTTCATAAGTGGCAAAAGGAGACACATCTTCTTAGAGCACTCCTACTCGACCATTGATAAAGTACTTGAGGCATTGGTGATACGATGAGGGAACTACCGTGTGTAGGTGGAGCCATGGTCTTCCCATCAATGCATTGTACGCAGTGTCCTAGGAGATAACCATAAACTCGGTACTAGAAACTAGGCTGCTGAACTTGGTCTTCAAATGGATCTTACTGACTGGGGTCTACGTAGTCCTGTTGTATCCATGGATTCTTAAATAAGAGAGATTCAAGTCATATTTGGATAACCCTAGCATCCACAGCATTCGCGTCGGGAAAAGGTTAATCCCGGAGCCGGTGTCAACAAGACAACGATGAACCTCCACGCCATTAAATTTTCATTTGATGTACATTGGGTGGATGCGCCCCTATATGGGAGAGCCTTCATCTTCTCCATAGAACGAAATGATGGCCCGAAATTCAACATTCTCAAATGATTCAACATAAAAAGTTTATACTGCTGCTACCTCCATCTCAAATTGGAGGGGGCTTCTTAAAGCCTCAGTGAGGGCCTCACACATATCTGGTGACAGGAGAAGGTCCTCAAGGATGGAAAGTCTCGCTAGAATTCTAGTAATGTTCTTGAGAAAATCATACTGTAGTAATAGTGGGTTCCCTAGACGCAACTATTCAGTGCTTTAGATTACTATATCATGTGTATAGTTAGCTACACATGATGTCCTCTTACCATTATTGTGTAGAATTTTCTGCATCCACTATTGAAATGGTAATGTCCAAAGGATAATTTTTGTATTGAAAGGTTATAGAAGTTCCCAGACTATAATGAGAACCTCAAGATAATACGACATTAATCTTAAATATATGTTCTATAGTCTATATAAATCTTACTGATTGGACATAGTAGATGTATGAATATCAGGTAATGGGGGATCATAAGCATTGATACTTCTTCTCATGAAGTTCTCACTTGGTGATCTCTAGAAGTGAGATCATGAGGACTGACCTGCCAATATGAACTCCACATGTTCAGGTGTCATTAGATGTTCCTATCTATGATCATGTGTAATGGTCTCTGGACTTGAGATCATTACCGACGTATGTCATTTGATTGCGTACGTTGATGTAAGATAAAAACCATGAATATGAAGTCGTGGCAAGGTATTTTGTGTTGGGTGCATTGTTGGTGGCATGAAATTGGTTGAATGGTTAAGAAAGGATTTTTCTCTTCCAGGTTATGGAAGTAATATATCTCATGCCATGTTGATATGGATGGTAGTACCTTTATAAGACCATGTCCAAGGAAGTCAAGGGTAAATATGTCCAGTTAAATCAACAAACTATAAATTAATAAAAGGGAGATGACACAGGAGTGCGTCCTGCTTTATGAGATATTATAGACAAAGTGACTATATTACACAGTGCATGTTTGTAGGTTAGTTTTCACTGCTATGACAATCCTTATTTTTTCATGGGCCATGATGGGTTGCTAGATCCCGCTCTTGGTTTGTGAATACTATGCACGACTATCAAAATAAGGGCCTATAGGGTCACACACAATAGCGTATTCAAGAATTTGACTTATTCCGTTGAATATGAGTTTTGGACATGGTGGGCCCCTCCATAGAAGTCTTGGATTTGTCCAAAGTTTAACGATCACCAATGAAATAAATATATTCATATTATTCAAGTTTTGAATAATGAGTAATGAATTTATTTATTAAATGTATTTAGGAGTTTTAAGTAAATACATGAAAAATATTAACTAACGAATCTTAAATTATTCAAGGTTCAATTAATATTTATTGGAGCGACGATTCAAGTTAATGACTCAATTATTATCATGTAATATATTTTAATAGACTAAAAGTGAGTGATAATAATATTTATGACTCAGATTAGTAGTCATAAAAGGTCGTTGATAGTGCTTTATGTATCCAAGGCCGGTGAGGCTATACTGGGTATTTTAATTAAACACTATAAATAGAGGAGGATGGGTATTTTCCAAACACTATTCATTGAGCTTCTCTCTTCTCTCCTCTCTCCCAAACTCTAGATAGAGATGATCTGGATCCAAGGAGATCAGATGGAGCTCTCTCTCGGGCATCGCTATCAAAGCGATGTAGTGATCATTGGAATGTCGAATGTATCATTGGTATTCCGCAATAGCACCCTGACTATGACAAACGGTGCTATCGCAAATTTCTTGAAGTACGTGTGGACGATCTAGGGGAGTTCGGTTTAGATTCTTCGAGCAGGGATTGCCAACGATGAGCAGACGTCGTGCATGACTTCAAAATTAAAACAGGTATTTTACGGTTTATGTTTGTGCATAAAATCCTTCACGCGTGGTTCTTGGCTAAGACCGGGCTGCTGTTCACCGACATCGACAAGTATACGTCGATTGTTGGTAGATTTGTTTTAAAAAAACCACCTTTTGGGGATTCTTCTACATGCCCGGTTCCAACACATACTTCCGTTCCAGGCGTGAACTTCTTCTTGTAGGGGGCCACTCCGTGAGGGGTGGCATGGAGGGCCCGGCCAGTTGGGCCGATGACTGACTAGTGCTGGGCGCTGCTCACTAGTCGAAGCCCGAAGAGTAGCTGCCAGATGAGGACCGGGTGACTGAGATCGGCTTGTAGTAGGGCGAGGCTGGTCACTACCTGGACAAGGTAGTTCTGCCTGATCCAGTAACAAAAACGGCAGTGAAGGTGGACCTGACGACACTGGATAAAGAGGCCGCATGTGATGAGCTCTGCGCTTGGAATGTTTTCTGTTCTCGGTGGCATGCACGGCCTGACTGGAGGTGCCAACTGATGTGCCTCAATGAACCATATGGACATGGATCTGCCTACGTTGGCATCAGTTGGGGACATTGGAGAGGTTCACCTGACGATCCCCGTTTTCGGGAGTCATATAGGGATTTACCAACTCCACGGTATTAACCGAAGCCTACCCTTGACTATCACATGAAGAGTCATCCACTACTGGGTAGATTCTGGGAGGAATTACCATCTCAGGGGGGCATGAAGTCACCGAGAGTGCAGGATGACAATGGCATTGGCGGTGCACATTACTATCCCTTGCGTCGCTGATGCCTTCTCTTATGGGAAGAGGCCAACTATGATAATGATGCAGAAGTGGTGACCACAACTTCTGAAGGATTTGGTTGATTCAAGTGTGCCCGAATGATTCCATGGGCATAAGAGACTATTTTGCGAGCCATCAAGTCGTCATACTTCTGGGACTCGTAGTTGGAAACCTGCTGCCACTCACCTTTGTTGTCGCTACTACTGTCTGGCCTTATAAAGGCACCCGCCACTTGTTCCGGGGATGATCCTAGCCTGACTATGTTGCTATCAACCTGGTCTAGAAGCCAGTATTTAAACACATAGCACTCCTAGATGGGGTGCCCTAGGATACAATGATATAGGCATTAGTTGGGGTGATCAGTGAGACTCAACTCTTTTGGCCTTTTGCACTCAGTTAAGTGCATAATCCCTTGTTCCAAGGCACTTATGAAATAACCAAAAACCAGATTCTCATTGAACGAGTAGTTCCAGTTTCTTCTGTTTGGGAAGGGGGCCCTTGGAGCCTGACCATGATGAGGGTTCAGAGGGGCCTGTCGAGGGGGAAGACCCTGATTATCCCACCTAGGTGGTGGCGGAAAATTCTGCGGGGAACCTTCTGGTTATGAGGAGGATGTTGCCACTCTAGAGGTTGCGCCCATGGTGGCGGGCCTCTGCAAGGATGTGAGGCTGGTGCCATTGGTAGAAATTATAGTTGCCTGGGGGATTCTATTTGGGCCACCGCAGTGGGCTCTACTTTGGCAGCCCTCCATGCTGGAATTACAGGGGGAAACATATGTGCCTGGCTGGCCTGTTGGAAGGATTCTTCCAGGCGATGGGCCTTATCAAAAAAGTATCAGAATCCTATAGGGTATTTCTAGGTGATTAGAGAAGGAACCAGTTCTGTCCTGACATTTCCTACACCATCGTCAGTAATTTCACTTGAGTTAGTGGCATGTCAAGGGAGTATGTGATCCCCTTCCACCAGGTGATAAAGTTCACGAATTGCTCATCGTGATTTTGTATGCACTTGAAGAGTTCTACAATTTTTGTTTTCTGGATAGTAGAAATGAACTGATAGAGGAATTGCCTGTGGAGGTCCTCCCAGCTGGTTACAGATCCGACGGGGAACTGGCTGTACCAGACGAATGCTGGCCCCTCTAATGTCTGAATAAAACAACAGATCTTGGCAGCTTCCTACTATTCTAGAGTCCCTAACATGGTCCCACACCTTGAGTTGAAGTGGTACAGGTGTTGCGGTGGGTCCCCCATCCCATTAAAGTGGGAGAAGGTGGGGTTCCCAAAACCCATAGGTGCCGACATTCATCCACACATGCCAGATAAGGCTTGCCATCAGGTGGGATTGCCACCTATCGTGTTTCCAATGAACCAAGGAGGAATATGAGCACCACCATAGGATAACCTAGGTGGGGGCCCCTATCTTGATGGGGATCCCTAACTACGAGTGCGTTGGAAGGTTCTTCAAAATTGTAGACTAGCTCAACAGCTTGTGGAGCGATTAGAGGGGCGGCCTGTGGGACAACTAGGGGAAACCATGCTGGATTCCTTAGATCATCGCGCCATTATAGAAGGTTTGGAGAGACATAATTCACCCTCTTGTTATGAGCTCCGACTTTATCCCTGTCTATGGGAGCAGCATGATCAGCGTCGCCTAGGGGCAGCTCGTTGAGGGGAAGCTGTTCCTACCCCTGCTGTAATGGCCTATGATTTCCATAGTTGGGCCATCACTCTCCAACATTCTTATCCCAGAGTTCTTCGAACAACTTATTCTTCTAAGAAAGTTTCTGGCACAACGTGGCCTTCTCAGGGTCCTCCTCCATCTTCTACAGTAAATCAGACGGGTTAGAGTGCTTGTCAGCTCTGATGTGCTCTATTCCCTTACTAGAATTCTGGCTGAGTACCAATGCCTCGGTGGGCGCAGGGAGACCAAGTAGTTTATTCTTATGGCGCATAACCCTTCCCGACGAGTCCAATGGTGGTGGCACACCTCCATAAGGTAAGTCTCGATCGAGGATCTCGAGCTCATCCTCCTCGTCCACTATGTATTCCATGTTGGCCATGAGCCTTTGTGGGGTCATGTCCTCGATATCACCTAACGAGTCGGGCTACCATCGGATAGGATTGAAGATAAGGGAAGCATACTAACCCGAGCCATGGACTTGAGTGTGGGGGGAATCCTCCTTGATGATCTTGTAGAGTACTTTGAAACTCTGAACACATTGCTCCTGGAAGGCCTTGCGGCGGCCATATGACTCGGGGTGCTCTGTCACAGGGAGCGCAACCAGATCAACCAGAAAACATTGATCGCTGATTTCTTCAAGGTGCGCTTGGCTCCTGGGATAAGACACTCACTGGTGGTGAAGACGGAAGTGAGTCATCCTGAGGGTCAGGCAGAAACATTCAAACTCCTCTAGGGAGAGGGATTTCGGTGCACGAAAGTTTGGTGCTGCCACATGCCAGAAATTTTAAGGTATGTAGTCCTCTACGAAAATGTTCCATAAGCTCCTCGGCTGGGATTCGGGGTCTAGAACTTGGTTTCCCCACTCACCTACTAGGGGTGGATGAAGAAATGTCAGCGGTACTGAGGCAGACCGCTGAGATGGCAGGTTGGCTGGTGGAGAGTATGGTGAGCGGGCTGATTGGCCGCCGAATCTCAGGCTATCCTCTGAAGAATGTAGCGACCTGGCCGCTACGTCCTGATAAGAGGGGATGACAGCCACTAATCCTGGATCAGGGTCTAGGGCTACTGGTGATAGGCCATAGTGCTGCTCGCCCGTCATTGGTCCCCATAATAGCACTTTGTGATCTCTTGTGGAGGTAGAGAGCGCTTCCAGGGATGATGGTAGTGATTGCAAGAACGTAACCTATGGGGTTTACAGATTTTCATCCTCCCAGATATACCTATGGAGAGAGAGGTGGGAATCTGATAGACCTCGCAATATGAGAGCACCAGGATGATGCGCCTTGTCCCTACCCCAGCCCTTGACTAAGATGAGCGGGGGAAGGGTTCTCGTGCTAAATCATACTCCGCTTCAGAGTCTGAGAAGTGGACCTATTTTTTCTCTTTCTAGACCTTCATATAATACTTCTTATGTCGATGATGACCAACTTCCTACCCCTGGGTGGCCCTTTGGGACAAGGTTGATTTCTGACACGAGGTCCTTCAGCCACACTACTGCTGGGGCGGAGATGGTTACCACCCGAGAAAGCCGGGGATGCGAGGTGTACCGGGAAAATGTTGAAGGGGACATGGGGAGGACCTCCATGGATATCACTAGAGTAGGAAAGACCTTTTCTGGAACTGGTGGGAGCATGGGGAGGACCTCCACGCTTGTTTTCCTAGGTGACCACAGTGCGAAAAGGGTCCTTGCACTGGTCTAGTAGCACACTGGTAGGGCCCCCGTGCTGGGTGCAGGTGGAGCGAGACTGACCTTCACCCCTCTGGTTGTCGAGGAGAGGAGGACCATCACCATCTGCTGAGAGGACATGGGGAGGATCTCCACAATGTAAAGATACTGGATGAGCAATGTCCTTACACCGGTGGTCAGGGGTAGGAGGAATTAATTCATACCCAGTGTAATGGGCACGAGAGAGGCCTCCGTGCCGAGAATCACTGCCACGGGGAAGACCTTCATTCAGATTGGGGGTAGCATGGGGCAGACCTCCATGCCTGACTCGAAGTAGGGAAGGACCACATTCTCTGCTATGGTGGTACAGGGAGGACCTCCGTACTAGGAGGCATCATTACAGGTTGGTTTGCAGTGGCCATTGCTTGTGCCAGCGGCCACGAGAGTCAGCCCAGCTTGCCTGTGGGGCGGTTTGGACCTTGATCCTTGTCGAGTGTAGAAGTTCCATTGATCAGTGTATGTAGGGACCTGATGGTATGCATCGATGGTGGTTCGGGGAATAGTAGCTGCCGACGTTGATGCCCCTTGGCGGGCGTCCTCTTCCGCTCGTGCCCGACGCTGGCGTCGGGTTGGATGAAATGGGGCCGGTGGTGTAGGCATTTAGCTTACCTGCTCCTCTTCCAGCAAGACCGGGAGGTGACGCTGACATGGCCGGGTGGGAGCCCTCGCTGGGAGCCCCTGGATTGGGACTCTGACTAGGCTGGGCCGGACTTCACCTACCTCATTAGTGGAAGGTATGGAGTCATCCAAGCACTCTGTGGACAGGCTCCCGAAGCTGTTGTAAGTTGGGGTGGAGAGAAATGACTCCATGCACGACCCTAGGGGGTGGCATTGGCGACGAGGCGCAGACGCCTCCAGATCTAGGCAGGCGATATGCCGAGTTGGGATTATGCCCTCCTCCTCATAATGACGAACGAGGTCATTGATCACCCTTCATTGGATGACCTAATATACAGAGATATAGCGTGGGCACCCTATGGTGGCAGATGTAGAGGCCTTCGTGGAAGAGGTGAAGCCACATGGGATGATTGTGTTGGCACTTCCCCTGCCCCTGCGTCGATTGGCTGGTGGTGATCACATCCCAGATGTAGCCACTTGATTCCTGAGAAGCAGGGAGATTAACTCATTAGTGATAAAAGACAAAAGGCATTGATGAACAATTCCCCAACGTCATCCTATCTTCCATGGCCGGTAAGAGGGATCCACGCTGACAATGTCATAGAACGGGTTGTCCAACATTCTAGTACCCCAACTCCGGGCGAGTTTCACACTAGGTCCGCTATTTGCATAGCGGGACCCAGCGCCCGATAACTGGATCCAGTGATACGTCAATCCATTGATGCCCTATGCACTACTAATCTCCATATTGAAGAGAAGAACTTCACGTCAGGTTCACCATTTCTGTTTCCAACGCTTTCACCGGGGCGCACACCTCCGTCTAATTTGGGGACGAGGGGCACATTTTTTTTTCCCCACATTACCAATTTCCAAAGGTGGGAGACATCTTCTCCTTATTCTGGGACATCTGCTCTTTGATTGAAACAGGATGATGGTACGTCAGTTCTTCCTTCTGTGGATTCCTCCTCGGAACTCGTCACCTAGTCTGGGTCTCCCTCCTCGACTTAAGACGTTGTTCGTGAAAATCTTCCGGGCACCATATCTTCATGGAAACCAATTAATTACACTTCTTCTGTTAAGACATTCCAAGGGGTCTGGTTAGGGGAGTAGTCATGTTGGGCATCACTGGTGTGTCTAGATGTTGGGGGATTGGTGTGTCTGTCTTCTGTCCCTTATTATAGGGCTTCTCAAGGGTGTGGAAGCCCGAGGAATCCCACATTGAACATGGGGAATCGTATTCCATGGGTATTTATATGAGGTTTTACTCATATTCTAATGTTTAACATAGGGTATGCATAAAGTTTAACATCCAGCAAAGATGAATCGGGATGATCAGAACACTTCTTAGAGTTGATCAGATGGAGGAACCCCCTAGAGGGAACTCCGATATTAGGGCCATCGTGTGGGTGGCATCCCAAATGCTATTATATGGAATGAGGAATGGGGTGCCATGATCCCACCAGGATGTGGAGGCCCAGGTAAGAAACAAGATGGATTATGGTAGGTTTCGTGAGGGGGGTGGTAAATGGGATGGAACTGTTATGAGGATGGCGAAAGTTTTGGGCTCGAACCTCGAAGAGGCTTCCTATGTATCCCAGTCGTAGGGAATCAAAGTCTGTATAGTTCACTTGATTGTGGCTTGATACTGAATGGGGTCACAATAACTTACTTCTGAATTTGGTTGAAAATGGATTACCACTAGATGGAGTCGCAACAACTTACCGCTTGATGGGGTCACAACGGCATACCGATTGACGGGGTTGAAAATGGCTTACCGCTAGACATGGTCCACAGTTAAATGTCATGAAGGACAGGGATGAACCGATGTGAAGGGGTTGGAACAACCAATCTGTGGTGGCCTTAAACCTCAGGGAGGATTCCTATGTACCTTTCCTTGGAAAGGATCAAAGACCAAGTAGTTCAGAAGATATGGGGCTTACGATCTGATGCAGCCCATGGGGTCGATGAACATACGTGAAGGTGGACCAGGGGTGCAATGGTTTTTTGGGATTGAACCTTCTAGAGGATTCCTACGTACCTCTATTTGGAAAGAATAAAAGACCATGTAGTTGAGAAGGTATGGGGCATACATTCTGAGGTGGCCCAAGTGTTTGAATAACAAACTCCACCACGATGTGGAGACAGTAATCCGTACGTACGCACGTATGGTGACTTTGTCATTTATAGGATGGATAGAATAATGAATATGGTTGTAGAATTTTTATAATAACATAAAATTATATAGAAGATACTGGAGTTATTATTTTATATTGGAAACAACAAATAAAGAGGATGTGGAAAAATAAAAGAACTTGAAAGAGGTGATGAAATATTTATCTCTTTGGGTTGTTCATTTTGATTTGATCAAAAGGGATCCTTATGATGGATTTATGACTAACATAAGGCCTCTTGGATGAAGGTAGGAAATTTGGGAGGATATTTGGGCAGGTTTGGATGAGAAAAAAGGCTTTGGAGGTGTGAAATTAAGATAAGGGGAAGTTCCCTTTTATAAGAGAGGTGAGGGTCACTTTAAGAATGGATTGAAATATTATTTTATAATAAAATAATTTTTGGTTTCTAATGGATCAAAAATAAATTATTTCTAGGATAAGGTGGGGATGGGTCAGAAACCTCTCCACCAATAGGTTTTAGATAGGTTTAGGTCATCATATTAACCAAATATTTTTTATTTAACTCTTAGTTAAATAGGTTGTCATTTACCATGTCTCTTTGTATTTTTATATTATATGGTTAATAAACATACTATAAAAAGCCAAGAGAAACCCTTGTGGTTAATTATTAATATATATAACCTTATCTAAGTCTTGTTTCCAAACCATCAATTTTTAGGAATATTATATCAATTAATAATATAATATTTGTTTTTAAAACTCTTTTATGTCAATTTTGACAATATTTGGTATTTTGTTTTTGATAAAGTCTTACTAGAATGATTACTTCAAAAAACGTTCATTCAATCAACCCTAACATGTCATATTAACCTTTAATATTAGTTGAATTCATCAAAAGTCTCAAAATAGATTTATTTGGATATTTATAATATCAATTATTTTAATCATTCATTAATAAGGTAATTACTGTATCATCTTTGTGTCATAAATAAAATTAATTATTTAATGTATAAAAATTATAAATAAAATATCATTATGTATGAAATTTTTTTATCTTTATAATAATATTTATAGTCTAATTTATCTTATGTATAATCCTATATTAAAAATGGTTTAGTTATTAAAATTTGAATTTAACTATTTCAACTCTTCTTTAAATAAAATAATAATAAATGTCTAATCTAATCCATGTGGATCAAAGAGGATTATATTTTATTCCTAAGGTTTTTTTTGGTCTAATTATACTTATAAAATAGAATTATTACATGTTTTAGGGTAATTATGATATCATTTTTACCCTTAATTACACTATTTACTTTTAACCGTGGTAAATAAAAAGTCAAAAGTTACTATTAAAAAAAATTATTTTCTATCTTATTGAACTAAATTTTAATTAATTTTATTAACCTTTCTTCTTATATTTTTTAATTCAACTCATAGAAGTGGTAAAATTTAGTTTTTTTTCAAATTTTCTAATGTGCCTAGAAGGTGGGTAAAAGAGGTTAAAAATTTAAATAAAATTTTATACTTCTAATTTTATATTAAAATGACTCCAAAAAGTTAAATTGAACATATATAGGTATTTTATATATATTTTAAATTAAAATAAATTAAAATAAAATAAATAATTGTTTAAATAAAAAGTCTGTTTTAAATAATAACGTAGTGTTTTTTACTATTCATCAAAAATTGAAAGTTTTCAGAAAAATACCAAAAAATTTACCCTAAGATAATTTTGATATTTAGTATTCAAATATGAAGTCTATTTTTCCAAATTAAAAACATAAAAGTATAATTTATTAATTTAAAATCAATTCCGCTTTTCAAAACCAAAAACTGGGTTTTTTAAAAGTAAAAACTATCAGAAGATTGACATGTGTTTATGTCAAGTTTAAATTGGAAATTACATCCAATGACCTAAACTTTATTAAATGATAAAAAAATTATCTAATGATACTTTAAAACCACTCAAATGTATAATTTAACACTGTAAATTATCTAATGATAAAATTTAGTATTTTTTAATATTAATCAAAATATGAAAGTTATCAGAAAAGCACCAAAAATTTATCCAAAAATTAAAGTTTACTTCCTGATTATAAAGATTAATTTAATTAAATTAAATTTAATATATAAAAGTGTTAAATATTGGTTTAAAAAAATATTCTACCTTAAAATATGGTAAAATCGCATTTTTTGGAAAATAATTCTTTTATATGAAAAAACGAATTTGTTCTTATATTATGTCTAAAAAACACATAATTTGGATGTTAAAATTATATAGAGTATATAATATTCAAAATTCAATTAATAAAACTCATTATCACTTTTTGAACAGTTAGTTTGGTATGTTCTGGTGTGCTAAAACTCGGTGTTTCATGTAGCGCAAGATATTGAATTAATTTAATGAAATAACATACTCTGAAATCTTTTGGCATTACAATTGTTTTTCCTTACTAAGCCCTATGATCACCCTTTCAATTTATGTATTTTCCCAAGTTATGAGAGGCAGTAAATATACATAGTATGAACATATAATGAAGTCTTTAAAGTTTAATATAATATTTTTTTGATGTTTCCATGTATTATGTAACTGGTTTCCAATACAATAAACCATAAATGTTCCTATATAAGTAAAATGTTATGTAATGTTATGTAACAAAAATCCAGGATTCTATAACAAAAACCTAAAAAATTATCATATAAACTTCCCTATAGATGTTTTAGAGGTTCTGTTCTCCCAAAAAGACTAACCCTACGGTCCTTAAGAGGACATCAGAAGGAGTTCATTCAAAGAAGAGGTGATCACCTTAAACAATCATTTTATTTTTGACTTATTCTTTTAACTCCTCTAAATTTCTAGTATTTATCAGAAAATAATAACTTAATTATCATAAATATAATGAAATTAAATTATTATTATTATCAAAAATCCATTATTCACCCTTTATCCGATCAAATGGGAAGTGAATGTATCACTTGTGCGTATGTACGACTTACAATCTCCACATTGCGATAAAAATCATTATTCATCACCATATTTTTTGAAGGGGTATTATAATTGGTTTAAATTTTATATATGATATCTATGAAATAAATATTATTTTTTAATAATAATATCATATATATATATATATATCCTTAATTTCCAATCTATTGGAAAATGATAATGTCACTCGTACATACATGTGTACTACCACTTCCACGAAGAGATGTGATACGTTTTTAATTTTTACTTTACATTGAAGTTAATATGGATATTTGTTATGTAAATATATGATATATATGATATAATAATAATTTTTTAAAGGTTAGTTATTATTTACCTTTCTTCTGTTTCATCCATTGAAATTTGAAAGCAGTATTTATGTGCACGTATGACCTCTCATCTCCATGAACGATGTAATTAATTTTTGACCTCTCTATATTTTAGGGATGGATATTAATATATATAATGGGTATATATTATATTCATATAATGAATAAAATTATAGATATTAGGGAACCATGATCAATTTATAATGAATTGGAGTGCTGGACCAAAACATGCATGAAAAATGAAGTAGTTATCACTGAGAATAGTGATTTTAATAACAAATTGTTAATAAATACGTGGTAGGATGTCACAAGTAAATAGTAAAAGTTATAATAGATATTATTATGGTATTTTAAACATTTATAACATATCTATAATTTTATATAGTAGGTATGAATGTGTATAAATAAAGCTAAGAGTTATGATAAAGGATTTATGTTTTAATCCTATTTTAATCAGGAATGTTTACGTTAAATATAAATTGAGGAAATTTTATGATACTTATATGATAATTACCTTTAATTGTTTTACCATATAGTTACTTATGAAGAATAAATGTTCTACTTTAATTTTATCACTTTTAATACTCAATATTTCTAAAGAATTATTTGAAGGAAAACCATATTTATTTTTGTCTTCGATCAAATGCTCCATTTCGTTCATATCCATGTTTTATAAAAATATTTCCAATATTGTTTTTAATATTATAATATGGTTTTTTAAATCCATTTTTACCAATGAATGATTTTTATTTATTTTTTTATAATGAATCTCATTGTTTTTTTGATAATGCGATACTTTTTTTGACTTCTTACAAAAGTGTGAAAAAAATGTTTTCTTTTAACATATAGGACATAAATGTAATTTCTTGCCACCATGACTGCTAAATGATTTAAATAATAATTTATAACTCATAATGTTTATTTTCACAAAAATGTTTTCATTTGTATTTTTGAATTTTTATATTTAAAAAAATTGATTTCAATGTGAAAATGGTATTTTCCAAAAAAAAATATTATGTGATACTTCTAAAGGAATATTCATCTACGATGAAATCCTTTGATGTTAATTATGTTTTACCTACGATATGATATAACCGTTAAATAATTATTCATTATTTTAATGATTTATTACTTTATTTTTGTGATGTTTATGAAACCCTTTTATTTTTCATGGGTTAATATATGATGAATTTATGAAATGTTTTTGAAACCTATTTTCCTTGAATGGGTAATGATATGATGATATTATAAGTGTTTTATAAAATTATGGAGCAAATAAGTATGGTTTTAATTATGTAACGTGTGGGATTGAAATTATACATCCCTATAATGAATGGGTTAATATTTTATATCTCAAGAGATATCAATTGTAAACAAGTTGATGTTCTAGATCCACTATGGGAAACAAGTCGATGTGTTTGATACAATATAAGAAACTCGTCAATGTTCTTGATCCACTATGCAAAACAAGTTTTGATGTCAGATCCATTATTATATGGGAAACATGTGATGATTATTGATCTAATATGATTTTATGGTATTGGTAGTTAACGTGGACATATGAAATTGTTTCTTTACTTATGATGGTTTCACACTTTTATAACATGAACTTATGAGTTATGATTTATTTATTATTTTTTATCTCTCTTATGATTAATGTATTTTGAAATGATAAATTTATGTGACATGACTAATTTTACAATCCATGATATATTGGGTATAAACTTTATAAGGTATATTCTGGACCTCACACCCTTATGATTATCTTATTATTCATATAATCATTGATTTTTATCTCTCATGTTCACCCTTACTGATCATATAAGACCCCCTTTTTTATGATTCCTTTTTTCAAGTTATGAAGAAATATTAAAATACAGCTTATCTATGAATAGTTCCATATGGAAATATCTTAATGGGAGATATTGAAGAATATTCATGAAATAAAAACATTGTGTATCTCGTCTATAAATACCCTAAACATTTGTAGTGCTTAAGTATGTATTTTTAAATGTATTGAGTATTAATCTAAATTGAGAAAATATTTATGTGTGAAAATATTGGGATACTATTGGTTCAAATCCTCTGTCGAGGTAAATTAAACCAAGATGATACAAAGTTTGACTATGTAGTGGTGTAGTTCGGCCCAATCCTGGTTCGCAGAATTTTTCCCCTTGGGCCATAAGATGATTTATCTTCCACTCGATAACTAAACCATTATAAAGCTCATGATCACAAAACTTTATTTATTTTATTTTTTTAAAGTATGTTTTCTTATTTGTGTATATAGATTCATGTTTATATGATGAATATGTAAAATCATAAATATTAAATTATATAACAAGCATGAAATATAAATTAAAATAATTGGTTTTTTGTGTAAATTATTTTACCAGAACATGACTATTTAAATATTAACGTCTTAGGTAAATTAAAAAGTATGGAAATCTTAGAATAATTATGAAACTACCTAAAATAAATATTAATTCCAAAAATCCTTCCATTATCTGAGTTAATATGGACCCATATTTAAGTGTCGGTTAGGACGTAGTCGGGGTAAATTTTAAGTATGAGGTTCTCTAAAAAATTATAATGGGTTGATTAAACTATAAATATTTAAATTTCAATGTCCATATTTTGTTTAATGAAAATTTATGATAAATAGATGAATAAATATATTATGGATTTTATGATTAGTGATTCAACTCAATGAATCAAGGATTCATGAGTTAATAGCTAAAAAAACTTCCTAAATATAATCCTATAATTTCCATGGATATAGTTTGGGTTTTGAGAAGGTAAATATTGATCCTTTCCACTAGAATTTCCACAAAATAAGACACTATTATCCCAATGGTGATGGTTACTCAGACATGATATTAAAATTATAAAATAACAAGATAATTTAAATTAATTTTCTCTCCTATTTATGTAATCACGTTTAAAAGGATTAAAAATTGATTTTATTTTGTTATAGAAAAATTAAAACATCATCAACATTGATACCCCTATGACTTATAATGGAGAAAAAAACTTCCTAAATGAAAAAAACTTATTGGTTTGGTATAGGTTCTTTAGCATTTTACTATGATAAGAGTTAAATTTTTATGTGCAAGAGTCCCTAGTTTCTGATCTATCTTCTAAGGTGGTCAGTGTGGAAGAGATCTCTTTGTACTTGAAACACATGGATGATGATTTAGATGTCCAATATATAATTTCATCACTATAGAAGGATTTCGATGCTTTAAGATGGATATTTACATTATTTTTAACTAAACCCACTTGTTATGTTTCATTATAGTTTATATGGTAAAATGAAGAAAGTCCAATTTAGTATAAAAGTTGAATGGGATAGAAAGATTCCTGAATTAGTTCATACAGATGTGTTTATACCTTTTCCAGTTGAAGAAAGACTTGAATTATCATACTTTATATATGTTTATGTTGACTTTATTAGATATTTAAATTACTAATTAGTGGTGTTCAATTCATATTCCTATAATAAAATTAGGGAATATAGGAATATTGTTGGGTTCCATCTTGGTAAGATGATAAACAATCATCACTCAGACCATGGTCGAGAATATCTTAACAAAGAGTTCATGGATTATTTGAGGGATTTTTGGTTTTTATCTCAACACACTCCTTATATAAAACATTGTAATGATGTAATTAATAGGAGGAATGCCACATTTTTGGACCTAATGAGATCATTGATGAGTTATGAAAGTATTTTGTTATCCTTTTGGGGGTATGAATTGTATAATATCGTAGACATACTAAACTGAGTGCCAAATAGAAGGGGAAAAAGTATTTCATACAAGATTTGGCATGTTGGTAACCCCATGTTTTCACATATATGAGTGCGGGGTTGCAAATAATTTATTAAGGCACCATCTCTGGAAACACACATGTACACTGAGTGATTAAGTGTATATTCATAAAATATCCTAAGAGAACCAAAAGATATTACCCATATTATATCACAAATAAAAGGATTTTTGTTAATAAATTTACCAGATTTATTTATATTAATCTCATATATAAAAGATATATTGGGAGAAATATAGATTTTGATGAAGCCGATGCTCGTGATATACTTTAGTTATCGAAAAATTCATTCAAAAAATCCATGTAGAAGAGGGTGTTATAGAGACACAAGTAATATATAAGATAACCAGTGTGGTTAAAGAATGCGAGGTATATGGTATTCAAGTTATAAAGGATGGAGACTCATAATTAGTCAATAATACCAAACTCCTATCCTATAAGGAAGTAGAAAGTGTCTTAGAATCTTCTAAATGTAAAGAATCTATGAATTATGAAATGGATTTCATATACCAAAACAAAATCTATATATTGGTAGATAGTCTAGTGAATGTAAATCCCATTAGTTAGAAATGGGTATTCGTGAAGAAGCTATACATTGAAGGTAAAGTAAGTATCTATAAATCTTTACTAGTTAAAAGAGGTTTTACACTGTGTCAAATAATTAACAAGGAAGAAACCTTATCACTAGTTTCTATACTGAAATCGATCAAAATTCTACATGACATAGTAGCTTACTACGATTTGAGATTTGGAAAATGGATTTCAAATTGGATTTCATTGATGGTAATCCTGTAAAAGATGTCTACATGGCCCAAACATATGGGTTTATGACATCGAAGTATTCTAATAAGATATAAAAGGTGTAGAGATCAATTTATAAGTTGAGGAAAGTATATAGATAATGGAATATTCATTTTGATAAATCCTTAATGGAATTTTTTTTCATAAAACATTAATGTGTACCTGTTGTGTATAAGTGTTTTAGTGGTAGTGGAGTCATGTTTCTCACTTTATATGATGATGGCATATTTATAAATATAAATTATATAATAGATTCATAGTCCATTAAGTCATCATTAAACACATGTTTCTCCACGAAGGAAATAGGTGAAACCATATGAATTCTTGGGATCAGGATCTATTGGGAAATATCTAAGAGGATTTTTAGACTACAACCATGTATATTGGTTGATAATGTTCTATATATATTCAATTTTAAACAATCCAAGAGTGTATTTCTTCAAAATCCACATGGTATACATATCTCTATGAAAATGTGTCCGTAGACATAAGAGGAGAGAATAAGGATGGACATGATTAAATACATATTAGGGATATGATTAGTAATGTATTTCATGTTATTTAGTTGGTTTTATTTTTCATATGCATTGAGAATGATATGAAAACATTAATAATACCTAGGAGATCACTAATGGATTTTAATCAAGACGTTCCTGATGTCTATAAGGTGCAATGAAGATTTTTTTTCTTAGTTTATGGAAGATACGAGGATATAATTATTTAGGAATATTGTGATATTATATTCTAAATAGATATTAATAATTCAAAAGAAAAATCTCGAAATATATTCTACATTAATGGTGATATTGGGAGTTGGATGAGCTCAAAGATACTATTAGTCATCAATTCTATATAATAATTAGAGTATATTATGTATTTTGATATAGATTTGGATTAAGTATGGATATGAATCTTCATCCAGAGTCTGATTGTGATTCCAAAGAGAAAAGATTTCATCACATTTTACCATGGTAATACTAGAGCAGTGGATAATTCCCAATAGCCAAGGTGCTGTATAAAACATATTATTCAGAAGTACCATCCTTTAATGGACTTTTCTGAGAGAAATATTTCATAGTAAACAATGTTTCTAGGAATGTGAACATACTAGAACCATTTTCTAAAGTCATGCCTTAGCATAAGCATATGGACATTATATGAGAGATAGAAAAAAAATTATTAGCATTGGGATATAGTATAAGTTTGATTTTATTAGAGTTGCTTCCCTAGAATTAACTACATTTTAATTTTATATTACCAATATATTTTAAGTCCTTAATTTTATTAATTGTTGAACTATATATTGTTTTTTATTAAATTTAATATTAATGTGATAGTTTATTAGACAATATGTCGTATTAAAAGTTCATATTATTCCCCACAATGATGATAAACTTGAAGTTCTATGACAATATTTGTAAATTATTTCCATATATCGAGGAAAATATTATATTTCATAATGAAAATTAGGTTTGAATCTCATGTTTTTGATGCTCATAAGTAGATGGGGCTTCATCTCATTAACCTCACACTTAGTAATCTCTAAGATGGGGTATTATAAGGACATATCTTCTAGTTGGAATTATACATATTAATGTATCAATTTATATTTCTATCTATGAATGTGTATATTTGTTTCTTAGACTTAAGATTGTTATTAATAAATATCATGTGCCAAAAAAATTTATGTATTATAAAAAAAAACGACATTATATGTTCATGTCAAAGTACATTACGTTGGGTGGATTATGAGTGATATGGTATTAATGATCATGTCAAGAATAGATTTCCCCTTCCAAGACTAGAAGATGATATCTCAAACTCGTTGATTTAAATTGAACTATCGAACTAAAATCCATGGATATCGTGATTTATGAGTTCATTTTAGGTAGTCAGAGAAAGATTTCTTGTCAATATAGGTTTATAACATAAGTTTTAAAATTTATTGATTTGAGATATGATGACAAAGAGATTATATTACATAAAGAGTGTTCATATGTGGTTTTTTATTATGAAATTAACTTCTTCCACTATGGGTTCCATGACATGTTAAAAGAAATTGACCATAGTCTTTAGGAAAGCATTCCCAATTCCATATAGAAATAATGCTATAGGGTCACACAATAGTGTATCCATGATCTCAATTAAATTATTTTTGAACATAGTGGTTAGAATAAATATTATTATCATGATAGAGAAATAATATTTATTATGGATTTTTATATGATCATAAATATTAAATCAGACGTTGTATTTGAGTTAGAATATATAATTTAGATGAATATTTAAATAAATATTTATTCACAAGACCACTGAATAATATATTTATTTAACTGTTGTTATATTCACAAGGAAATAATTTTTTATCTATTTATTAAATAGATGTTTCTTTAGTTATTTGAATAGTAAAATAAATATTTATTTGAAATATCATGTATTTATTTAATTATGTAATAGATAGTATTTATCTATTACGTGTGTTTTGGTAAATACCACCGAGGGTTGACTGGATGAGTTAATCACACAATAAAGAAAATTTTATAATATGAAATATCATTTAAATAAATATGGAATTATAGATTTTATAAAATGACATATATTTTCCCAAGTGGGTGAGGGAAATTATTTAATAATAACAATTGTATTATTATTTAGCATTAGGAATATATTATATTTATTATTTTATTATGAAATTTTTTGGAATATTAAATAATAAACCTCAGGTATATTTTTCTATGATATTTTATATCTCAGGGTATATAAATAATTATGTTGAGCACATAAAATTTCCTCCCCATAGAATTCCCTCTATGATGAATATATCTAGGTTTTATATTAAGAATGAGAGAATTCCTCCACCTCCATCACCCTAAGAAGACTCAGAGACTTAGATAGACAATCATTTAATTATGAAGGACTCAATTGCAATCAAGGATGAAATGCAAGATAATTGACTATTCTTCATTTGAACCCGAAGTTCAATCAGTTTCATTCAAATATCATTAAGAACATGTAGATACTACTAAAAAGACTATAATTGGGGTCCTATTTGTGAAACAATATTACAACTCGAACAAGGTTGAATTGGAAAACATATAAATTAAAGAATGATATGAATACCAAGTTATTCTATTATTTTGAAATTAATTAAAATTTAACTTGAATGATACTCTCTATTGGTTTCAATATTCTTTTTTATATTTCATTAAATATATTCTTTAGACGTGATTATTCTCTGTCTTGTTCTTTTTTATTATTCACTGAATCCAACAAAAGTAATTTTGGGAACATTCTTGACTGGTGCTTCAACTGCATCTGAAATATTATGTTTCCCGCCCATGGGGGCCTAGATTACCCTTATAGCCTTGTCAAATTCTAGGCCGGGTAGCAATTTAGAGACAACCATTTAAGGTTCAAGACATATAAAAAAAATTCATATATCAATTTTATTGTATAAAAATATTTTCAAATATATATGTTTCGCTCTATATAAATTCACATAGATATATTTAAATAAATATATATACATAAATATATTAAATTAACATGTATATATGTTTGTTTATAAATATTTAAGTTCATAGATTGAGAAATATGAATTAACATGTTTGAATTTAAGTTATTTTGATATAAATAAAAGTAAATATAGATATTCATGAATATAAATATAAATATAAATAACAATGTAAATATAAATATAAACAAATATATATTAAAAAATAAATAGATATGATGAAATATATATATATATATTAGTAAATAACAAATATATTCTCTGAAACTAGTGGTCTAGACACTTCTAAATGAGGTATAGGATAGGGAATGGGGATATTGGGCTTGTTGATGGGTGGGAATGGGTAATCTACAAGCGATTGGATGAAACCTATTCTAATAATTTTGGTGTGTGTCATCGTAGTGCCATTAAAAATTTAAAATATTTTTGGACACATATTTAGTGTTAAAAAAATTCATTGATAAATTATTGATTTTATCAGATATATAAAATATTTGATAAAGTTCCCATTTTTACAAAGATAAAAGAATATTATTGTTTCTATTTCCTTGAAAATCACAGATCTGTTTATATTGAATTCATGCTAGCATTAGGATTTTTAATTTAAATTTTTATCAATTTCATGACTTATTATTCTATGTTTTGGTGAGTTTAATATGATGCACCTAGGTTCTAGGTCTTGGAGAAGTCACATATAATGATTAAATAGCAGATAAACTAGCTTATGAGTCAATTTCAAGAGAACCAAAGATACAAGATGTTACCATTTTAGTTTTTTATAACGATGATTATAGATTTAAATGAGGATTTGAGGAATGGCATATGTGTTGAGAAAGATTACAAAATTTTATCATTTGAAGCTATAAAAAATTTCATTTCTTTTATATAAATATGATTGTATTTTTTTCAATATGATCTACCTCAGGATTTTGATTTTATTTAGATTTATGTAAAATATATATGTTTTATCATTGTAATTGTTTCTTTCAATCATTATGATTGAAGAGATTCCAAGGCAAGGATTCTATCAAACTTCTAATATTTGAGATAAATGATGTTCTGGGGATAATTCCCCACTTTCTTTCAAGTGATGAATTTGAAATAGACTAGGTGTTAAAATTTCTTAGGATTATTCTAATCAAAGATGAGACCAGGGATACATCTACCTAATTCTGATAGGATCTTAAATGAAATATTGGTTTGAACTTTACATTTTGACATGTCAGTTGAAAAATTTTATATTGTAGAACTTGTATTCCATGGTTCTTATTATTGAACCTCTAGCTACTTTGGGGGTAAATATGAAGAATTTATGTTAATATACACTATTTTTTATAATATTATTTAATAGAGAATTTATGTTGTTATCCAATACTTTTTTGTGTTTCAACTTTACCCTGTTTAATTTTTATTTGTTTTTTATCTGGACATAGTTGTTTTGTAGAGTGGAATATAACCACTTTATCTAGTTTTGATAATTACAAATATAATTACAAGATTATGTTTCTATAATTACAAAATTATTATTTTATTTCCTCAAGCATAAGTAATGAAATGTTATTTATGATTGAAATAATTGAATAAGAAAAATATCATTTTTGTTGTTTATTGAATTTTTCTTTCCATTTTTTACATATTTTATGAACTAATTTTTGAGAATTTTACATCTTACTATGACTCAGGTTATAACTCATATAATAAAATTTCTCTATATTTTGAATCATCTTTATGATGTTAGGATTCGTCCTTATAGTTTTAGGATTCATCCTTATAAAGTACTTGTATGATATTTAAACAATTCTGCTTGATCTTTATTAAGTACTAGTATAATCCTTAGGTAAATATTTTTTGTCATTTCAAACTGTTGTTCCAATCCTTAAAAAAGTACATAATATCTTTATGACATTCCAAATGATTCTCACGCTATTCTAATTTATCTAAATGAATTTAGTTTTGAAAGGGGCATATTCTTTAATTTATTGTTATAAAAAATTCATGTTTATAGATAATGGTGATTTTGTTTATTTTTATGCTTACCAAATTCATGTCCACACTCATTGATTCCTATATAAAATCCATGTTTATATAAAATTTGGGCTTGAAGTGTTTTCATAATTATGAAAAATGATATTTCATCCATCAAGATGCTAGGACTTTAGGAAATGCAACATTAGTCTTTTAGACCACTAGACATTTGGGTCAGTTAAGGGTTACCTTTCAACCCAGTTAATCATGGGATTTAATTTTTATTTAATAAAAGGGTCTTTCCCCAACCTATTTTAAAAACATTAATATTTTGATCCCACAAAAATTACTTTGGAAATATATTTGGTAATATTAAATAATCATCATGTGTGATAATGTATGTTTAAATATTCATGTTGGTTTCCCTGAAATTAACAAGTTTTTAAATTCAAACCATTTTAAATATAAATAATTTATTTCAAATGATATATGAGAACATCCAAATAATTTATTACTAATTATTTATTATTATATGAATTGTAATTTATTTACATATAAAAAGTTTTTTTACATAACTATGTTGGGTTTTAATGATTATTGAAGGTTATATCAACTATAAATTAGTCTGTAATCTTTGAGATAGGAAACTACCGATGCATAGAAAAATGTAATATTGAAAAAAGAACCATTATTTTTCAATTTTGAACAACACTATGAATGAGAAAACTCTTTGTATAGAGTTTTATAGAACTAGTTCAAATATTATAGGTTGATTATACTAAAATTATGCCATATTATAATCTTTCCGGATCATCACTACAATATTATTTGAAAGAATTCATAATTTTTATAATTTTATTCTATAGAGATCATTATTTACTTAACACTCAAGAATTCATTATTTAACTGGTTTATGTGGATCATATTTATTTTTCTGTTTTCCATGAACAATGTTTATGGTTTATTATTTTACATAGTAAATCATTACAATTGTGCTGGGTAAACTACCCCTAAAAAATTAGATTGGTTTATACCTCTATGTTGAAAAAGGAAGGTCTATTGTTGTGCCTTGGTCTTATAAAAGGAATATATTTTCATTGTGACTTGGTTTAGACAAAGGAAATGTTTTTTCTTCCTCCACATAAAAATAAAGTTTCTACGTTGTGCCTCCTATGGTTAAAAATGTTGTTGTAATGTGTTATAACTCCCTTAAAAGGATTAGTATATTATATAGTGGGTTACATACTCTCACATTTAGTTTTCAAAGTGTATACATAGGATCACTTTGGTATTAATGGAAATAATGATAGTTTTTATATTTTCCATTTAAAAATAACATAAATTTGATAAGAATTTAAAATTTTGAAAGTGGTTGATGTCCCTATTACCTATTCATATATTATATTATCATGGATAAATAATTAATATAAAAAAAGAGATTTAAAATAATTATTATATTTTTCATTTATAATTGTTTTCTAACAAAATTCAAGAATTAACCATATAAGTAAAAGATATATTTGAGATGGTCAGAATAACTTCTAATAATGTATAAGATCTAAAAATATGACCATTTTCCAGGGTAACTATTATATTTATTGGTATGTTCATATATAAAAATATCATGGACTGGTCATTATTAATCATTAGAAAACAATTTTAAAAACTTTTAAACTCAATGAGTCTGATACTCATTCTCTTAATGGTATTAATAATTTGAAATATATTATTAATTACAAAATAATGATAATAATTTATTGTCTTCTTAATGAAAATGTATTATGTCACATTTCATCATGTCAAATAGAACAAGATATCTATGGAATATTGTAAATCACTCATTATTGTTATGTTAAATTTATTAGAACTAATCTTGGAATTTTAAGGATAGAATATCAATATTTTAAGATGTGTGAAAATTAAACCATGAATCAAATGTTTCTTATATTTACTAGGATTTTAAATTGCATGAATGAAACAATAGAGGCTTTATATAATATTGTTTTAGTAAAAAATTTAGATATCATCCTAAAAATGACATGTTAAGAATGTATCAATTGATTAAAGAAATAATTTTAAAGAATATACTCTAGATGAGATTATTGTTTATTTTTTAAATTATTATTTAGAATTGAAAATTTTAGATTATAAAATCATGATTTTTTTTGAGGTATGGATCCTTCAATATTCCTCTTAAAAATTTATTTTATCTGTATGAAGTGCTTAAGAGTTTAAGGAATAAGGATTATTCACATCCTACTTGAAGCATGTAGATCTAGTTTTTAGAGGTAATAGATGAGGGACATGGTTGGTTCATGGTTATTTTTAATAGTGCAGCTCAACTATGTGGCACAAAGGGGTGGTGCATGGTCTGAGAAACCATGATAGTCAGGATCTATAATCATGTAGGAGTTCTACAAAAAACATCATAGGTTCCATACAAGCTACAAAAAGTTTGTCTAACCATGTACCTAACCAGTATGAGGGGATGAACCCTCAGATAGTTCTAGTGCATAGTTGGTTAATGATATTTCTAACCATTATCCCATTAAAATGATCGGAAATGGTCCATTTCTTGCTTCTTAAATACTTATCCATAATTTTTTTACCTCTCCATGCACAGTACCTCCCACATCTGGAGATCTTATTCTTCCCCTTTTATAGGCTTTGACCCTTCTCCCTCGTAAGACTTCAAAATTTCTAACTATCAGTAGCATTAGATATCTATTGGTAAACGCTTCTTTACTATTTCTTCCTTTATTCATCTATCTCTCCATATGGGATGCAAAATATGTGTGAGATGATGTGAACTATTTTTAGGGTATTCATATATTACTATTATTTCTTCCATTTTATCCCAAATTAGAGGTCAATACTGTATGAGGATCCATCTACATCTATAAAGTATATGGTCTAGTAAATTCCTCTAAAAGTCTTGTTGTTTTATATCATTCGTGGTGATGTCCCATGCCAAAACTTTTGTGTGTTTCCTTAAAAATAATATTTACCTCAATTAAAATTATTAACCATGTTAGAAATACTCCTATATTCCAATGCCATTATCAGAGGCCATATTCCTTGACTAGTCGACCCATTTGTGTGTGATCACTTATGAAATTACTTTACAAGCACTCTTTTGAATCAAACCACTGACTAAGTGGTTTCATATTGAAATAAATTAAATAAAAGTGAATGGTATAACCAAGTCACACAACCTTTGTATAAATTGTGCATTATTTCATTTTATAATAAGATGTTTAAGAGTTGGAAACTATCCTTGTGATTATGTTAAAAAATTACACGTATGTTTGATAATTACTATTCCATGACCAAATGATTGTTGTTGAGACATGGTTAAGGATAACATTGGAAATGAAGTTTCATGTGCTATGTATGATTTTATATGTATATACATAAGTACTTGTACATTCATGATAACTCATATTATCCCTGATATGGGAACTAAGTATCTATTATGAGAGAACATCTTATGATTTATACAGTCCATACATGGATCTCTATGACCTACCCCTACTATGGTAGAGTTTATGTGAGAGTTTCAACAAAATTATCCACCTACGTTCTCAGGGATGGTGGCCTCTTTGTTTTTTATTCATAGATTGAAGCCATTTTATCTATTTTTGAGCACCTAGAGATACCTCTAGAAATAATGTTCAAGCTTGTGACCTAAATACTATGGGGAACTTCTATGGGATGGTTGGATACTGTTTCCAAGGATATTCAACATCAGTACATGGTATGGAGGGACTCTTAGATGGTATATAATGATTAATTTTCCCACTAAAACTGACAGATGAACAATCTAGGGAATTTATACACTTACCCCATGGTTCTATGTCTGTGATTGAATATTATAATCATTTCATAGGGTATTGGAATTTTGTATAGACTCACCCTAGTGATGACTTGAAAAAAATGGGATGGTTTGAGTATGAGATTTTAAACTCCATCTGATCTAAGGTAAATATATTCTGGTTGAATACCGTTTAGTGAAAGGGAACAATACCCTCATCACTGAGTCCAATTTGGGGGAAGAAAAAGGTGTAGGATAGGGCGGTTCAGTACCCAGATAGGGGAGTAGTTCATCTGATAGTAGGAATAAACACTTCAAGTTTAATAATAGGGGAAGTTTCAGTTTGATGAATTATACTAATAGTTATATAATATGTCATCAGTGTGAGAAAATAAAACACTATAAACTGAAGTGAAATAGATACCTAGATGAGTGTCGATCATTTGGTAGAATGGGGAATCCTTATCATTTTTGTAGGACCTGGACATCTGTGTGTAGTGGGAGTGGATACACACCATCTATATCCTAAGGAGTGGTATTTGTATCTCCTATCCTGGTAGGAAACTGTAGTGGTACCATCCATTCAGGCCGAGGGGGTTCTGGGGGATGAAGAAGCCAGACTTAATATATATCGCTTCAGTAGATCGGGCCAACTCTCTGATATCAGGTTACATATCAGGGATGTGGTCTCATCCAGTTACAGGTTGTATAACTAGAACATGAGGAGTATAAAGCAATGCCTTTTACTACAAAAGGTATGAAATTATTAACCTTTACATAGGTGTTTACTATATTTGACATAGGCACTTTACATTGGTTAATATTTTCCTCTATTATGTAAATCTAGTCCTTGAGATAGAGTACTATTGTAGTGCAATGACACTTGATACTCCATTGGTAATTTGATCCTAGAGCATACATTAGTGTGAGGAATGTCCCCTTGATATTGGTTATTACCTTTTCATATGGAATTGTGTTTTCCATGACATAAAGGTTTATTATATAATTATGCATATAGATGATATAGTCCCTTATCAAGTTCATGTTGATTTTTATCAATAAAGGGTGTCTTTTACATCACTTGGGTGTGGTAAATATGTTCATAGGGGTGAATAAGATGTATAGGCAAGTGAAGCTTGACCAGAACATCATGGGATAGGAGGAGTTACATCCCATATTGCTAGCCTCTCTATAGAGAATCAATTAATTTGATAAGAATATTTCCATCTTATAGTGGAATGTTCTAGAAGGTCTTCCATAATGATTTTTCTAGGATACCCCATGAGAGTGATCTAGAGTTCACTATTGGAAAAATACTAAAAGTATCACCAGTTTCTATTTCTCCATATATTATGACACCTACCGACCATCAGGAATATAAGATATAGTTGGAGGACTTAGATGGTAAGGGGTGGATATGACCCAATACTTCACTATGGGGTTCACACATGATTTTTTCTAAGAAGGCGGACAAAACCCTTAGGCTCAATGTGGATTAATAGAAACCAAATTTTCTAATAGCTAAGAACTAGTTTCCTTTACATAATATAGATGATATATTTGACCAGATCCATAGAGCTCGTGTGTTCTAAAATATTTATTTAAGGTTCTTCTATCATAAGAAACATGTTATGACTTCAGATATACCACTTACAAAATTCCATAGTAGATATGAATTGTACAAGTTCATGGTAATGTCATTTAGTGTACTAAACATAACTACTATTTTCATGGACTTGATAAATCATATTTTCTACTCATATCTAGATTCATTTATGGTTATCCTCTTAGATTACATCTTCGTGTACTCACATACTTTAAAAAAACAAGGAAAATATCATCATATCATTTTGAGAATACTAATAGAGTGCTATCAATAATCTAGGCTCCAAAAATTCCCCCTTTAGATAAATATAGTCCACTTCCTTAGTGACATAATATCATAATGAGGAGTATTGGATTACATTTGGAAGGCGAGAGATATATTTTATTGGAAGTATCCCAAGAATGTATTTTATATGAAGATATTCTCAGGGATAACCAGATATTTTAGGTGCTTTATATATAATTTCTCAAACCATGAATCACATTTTAAGGGATTGAAAAAGAAGGGTGTCAATGGTTTATGTCTGAGTCATGAAAGGAATCCTTCTAGGAGTTGAATGTACCTTTTACTTCATCAATGATCCTGAATTTAACTGATCTTATCAGAGGACACAAAGTTTATTATGATGCATTAGGTATTAGAATAGGATTTTCTTTGATGCAGGGATACTGATTCATGGTGTAAAAATCACATCATTTAAGACCTCATGAGTGAAATTAGTATATTCTTGACCTCAAGCATACGTCCATGGTTCATTATTTGTGTTATTAGAGGCCCTATTTATTTTGAGAACAATTCACTGTATACACATATAAAAAAATATTCAAATATATAATTACATAATGTGAATTAAATTTTAGACAAAAATGGTGGGTGGAATAACTAATGTCCTTTGATTTTGAGGCTGAATATTATCCTCATAAAAGAAATTTTTTAGATGAAAGATTGTGTGAGAAGATTCAAACTCATGTGGTTTTGGAGTGCAATGTTGAATGGTAGCTGATAGTTCTCTTTTTAAAGATGCATTTGGATGTTCAAGCGTGCCATAAGATGAAAATTATTATAGATTTATCAGTGAACACTTCAATTTTTAAAAGAGTAAATATGAGGATGCTTTCTGACCCTAAAGGCTTACTCCAAATAATGATTGTTCCTAGAATGGAACCCTCATAAGGTTCTGTTATTTATGAGGATGGTATCCTATGAATTCATGGATGTGTCTTGGTTCTTAAAAACATCTGAGAGGAATTGATATGGGAGTCTCATGCATCATTTTTTTGTATTTCATCCAAATATTACCAAGATGAATCAATGACAATGTTTTTATGGGTTCCCTCTTCATTCAGTTTCAAAACGGGGTTCTTTCCTTTGAAAGTTAAATAAAAGGGGGCTCGACCCACATCCCTTTTTTTTAAAAAAATAGAAGAATTTATTTCAAGGTGTTTTAAGTGTCTGCAGGTGAAGGTAAAACACCAGCATCCAACTATAAATTTGTCATCTCTACCCATTATAGACTAGAAATGGGATGATGTCACTATGGATTTCATTAAGGGACTAAAAAAAGTATCTTGAGATAATGATGAAGTATGGGTTATCAATGATTGGATGATTAAGGCCACCCACTTCCTACCTATCAGATAATTCTTCTTAGTTAATGAATTGTGAGGACTCTATGAGTAAAAACCAAAGATTTTTTTGAAATTTATATTTTTAAATAAATTAAATTAATTTGATAACATATATTTCCTGTAATATCATGTTTTATCAGACAATGATATACTATTAATATTATTATTTAAACATGTATTATATAACTTGTCCATTAATGTAACCCCCCAATACTTTATAATATTTTCTTTTTAGAAAAAATTTAATTGTTTTGTTAGATTTATTTATATACAATGAAATGTTAAGCTTAATATACACACAAAAATTTTATTAGCTTGTAGTACACAAAAAACAATGCCGGTCTGTGTCACACACAATACCTAGTTCCCTCGATAGATTGAATTACAAGAAAGATTGGATTTTTGCAATCTATAATATATTATTGTTACTGTTATATGATATGATAATTACAAACTATCCAATATAATGACATGTATGAAAAGGATTAAATAAATTTGGAAAATATTTTCTAAACATTTTTTTCTAATTATTTGGTGACCAATTAATTATAAGTTAATATAAAAAACAATATAATACCAAGGACTTGTTTTTATGAAATCTATTTTCATCCGCAACATAAATTTTATCTTAGTAAATGTAATTAAACACTATTATTGAATCATATTAATGAAATATATATATATATATATATATATTATTCAATAAATTATTTTTACATTCCACTAATATATTTTACAGGCATAATATAAGAACAAATCCAATTTTACCCATAAAAGCTATATTTTTTTAAATGCAGTTTTGTTTCCTTTTAATAGTGCACTTGTTGGAAATATCAATTTTTAAAATTTTATAAATTTTATTTGATAAAAAAAATAATTTTAAGGCTTAATTTAAAAATTATCATAGGTTTAATTTTTGGTATTTTATGAGAAATTACATTTTTTGATGAATAGTGAGAAATACTAAATTTTAATTGAAAAATTACTTTTCGTATAAAACATTAATGGTGTTAAATTATATTTATAATTGGTTTTAAAAATTATAATATCTATTTTACATATATTAATATAATTTATTTCATTTTAATCACATTTATATAAAATTTAGATATAAAAACTTATTAAATGTTTAAAAAATTTCACTTTAAAAATCCGTTGTATTGTGTTGTCTTTGGAATTAATTTTAAATTAAATTATGCCACTTTTGTGATTTTAATTTGAAAAAATGGATTCTTTTTTTGGAATAATCATAATTTATGATTTATAATATGTTCAGATTAGTGTTTTAATAATAAAATTTAATTATATAATTTAAAATTAATTACAGTGATTATGGTAAAAACGAATTTACTTAGTGGATAAACTTTTATCTAAAGGGGACAAAGGACCTAGAAACTTGTTCAAAACCCATTTTATAGAAATATTTTTACCATAACTCTTCTTGAATCTAATTTTATTAGTTATTGGGATACTATACCTTTAAATGGACCTATATAATAAGTTAGGTAAGGAAAATGAAAAAAGAACCTTTCTTACCTTTAAAATTTATATAGCCTTTAGATAAGAAAAAAGCTACATATTTTAGGTTATAAATATAATTTTGAAACATAAATTAGATATTTTTATCATTATAATGTGTCATTAATTTATATATTCGATATAATTATTTTGAATTTTTTAGAAATGCCAACATATTAACTATTTAGTTTAGAATTAACTAAGATAAACGTGACTGAAATATATTAAAAGTGAAGAAAATTTGGTGAATTATTGGTATAACATATTTTTTACATGAATATATCATGTTAAATATATTTTAATATATTATATTTTAATTCCATCATTGTACTGATATTCTTAAGTTCAAATAAAATTAATAATGTCAAAATTGACCCTAATGCTATTTTATAACAAATGATATATTATTAATTGATTTAAATATTCAAAAAATTATATATTCTGTAAATTGATTATTAAATATTATTAAATATATAATATCTTATATTAATGGTACAATTATTACATTATAATAACTATATTTACCATTAAATTTTAAAATAAACTTTGATAGTTTGATTACGGTGTAAGAAATGTTTTTGCACGTTACTTCGGATTTTTTTAAATACAATTTAACCATCACATAAGCTTTATATTTTATAAATTATTATTTTTATTTATAAATAATGGGTAAAAATTATATATCAAGACTCATATTATTTTATTCTTAATGGATCAAATAATTAGTCTAGAAAACTAGTTACATTAATAAAAACAAAAATTGAAAAAGTGAGAAAACATAGAATTAAAGGGAAAAAATTGTAAAAATGAAATTATTTTTGTCTTTAAGAAGTTTGTATCTAACATAATTTCTCTATAATATTTTATTTTTCAATTTTTGAGGAACATGATGTAAATAGGGCCTCCCAATAGTGTTTTCCTTTTTATTTTTATAAGAATTCTACCCCTCCTCGACTAAAAAAATATCACCCCTAATTTATTCACACATATAAAGTTTTTTATATCATAAAAAACATTCCAAAATAATATAAAAAATACCTCTCATCTTCCAAGAACCATAAATTTTGTCATAAATCTATCCAAGGATGTCTTTTGGAATAAATAAACACGAGTTACCCAAAAAATAGGAAACCTTCTTCAATGAGCACTTTGGTTTTATTTCGTTATCGACCAATGTATTAATTATTATATATTTATTATATAATAACATCAGTATAATAATGATATGGAGATGTTTGTAGATTAAGGGTATTCCTTACACCTTCACACACTTCCATCAAATGGGATACACAATCATCGTTCGTGTGTTCAATGGATTACTGCGTCACGATCCGATGTCATTCATTCTTCCATTAGTACCTTTCAAAGATTGAAATATTGGTGTGTGTATATATATATATATTATATATGTTATTAATGACATTTATAATTTATTCATGATTCTATAATTATTTTATAACACAAAACTTCTTGACTTCCATTTTGTGAGAATACGATAACATCATTTGTGGACCCGTGGACTACCACCTCATCAATGCGATGTGATTCATTCACACATTACATAGAATATATTAAGAATTGGTTTAATAAATATATGTGACATATATGAAATAAATATTATTCTATAATTATAATATTCAAATATATATATCATTTTCCTTTTATTGTTTTATACAACATGAAAATGGAATCAATGCTCATGATTATGTATAACATACAGTCTCAAAAAATAGTGTATTGCATTTTCTATCATAATACATTATGGATTAATATAAAAACATATATAATGAATATATATAATATTTAAATAATTTGATACATTATATATATGAATAAGTCATGATCCATGTAATAGGAACAAAAAATTCAATCGAAAACATACACGAAAAACAAGGCAATTAACACCCAAAATGATGAAAACAATGAAATATTATTAATTAGAGGGATATAATATCTTATTAAAAGTATTATATATGATATATTTAATATTAATATGGTTTTGTTATAATTTAATAACATTATTAAAACCCTTATAGAGGTTTTTAAAGATAATTGAACCAATATAGTACGTAAGGTAATGGATTTCATCTCAATTTACATTCCATTGAGTCTTATTTGTTATTATGAACCAATTAACTTTAATGTGGTGTATATACTACCGATTTTTATTTAATATCCCAATTCACTCATAATATATGGTATTTTACATATCACTTTAAATTATCCCATATATGGTGATTTGACTTGAAAATTACCAAGTTGTCAAAGTTATATTTGCAGTCTCACTTTATTTTGTAATGGTTAACTTTCTCTTATAATAATTACTTACTTATGTCGACTTTTTTCTTATACACTATACTTGTATTAAATATAAATATTATTGTGTAATGGATATGATTATTTCAAAAACTATATACCATTTTTACATATTATTTTTACTTTTAATGTTATTTAATTAAATAGGAAAATGGTGATGCATTCATTTATTTTACTCAATACAGATATTTGATAAGAAAAATTTTATATAAATTAAGTCAATTATTTCATATATGAGGAATTATTGGGAAATGTATGACATAGGTTGGGTACTAGTGAAGGAAATCCCCTCGATGCATTGATAGTCTCATGAGACGAATCAGTTGGCTGAATCAGAGTAGTTTAAATTGTATTTATAATAGATCTTGAAGTAAATGTTCCATGTACTTGGGAAAAGTCATGTACAATATTTAAGGATTTCCATCATTTATTATTGACGTATTATTATCTAAAGTATTTTCACTATTTCAAAATCTTTGGATGAATTTAATTTTCAGTATATTGATTAAATGACATTAATTTTTAGTTATCTGCCTTGCCATATTGTTTATGGATTATTCAATTATTTAAATTACATTTGTGTTTAGTTATTTACCTTTCCATATTAAATATTAATTATTTATTCATGATATTTTTTTCTTTATATGACCCGTTCTGATAATTTGAGCACACCCTTAATTTGTTTCCTTTCCGCAGGATATGGATATGAATTCTTAGAATGATTTTTCAAGGATGCAGGGCATTTTTCCTTGTTTTCTATTATGATTCATTTTTTATTCTCAATTGAAAATGGGTATCATTTATAAATATAGTTTCCAAAAAATTTAAACTTTTTGGTCCATTGTTATTGGAATATTGTATCTACACCAATGTAATAAATTAAGGCACCAGCTCCAGACTATTGGGGTTGGGGTCATTACTATTAGAAAAAGAAAACTTTTAGTAGAAAATTTGGAAACTAGATTTAGGATAAAATAGATTAGAGAACATAAAACATATGTAGATTTTGAGAATAAGTATAGAATAAAATCCCAATTAAATCATTTTTATGATTATGAAATTAGATACACACTAATTTTTTCAATAAATATTTCACTAGTATTGAGATTATGAATTATGTTTCATTTTGATATGACCTAATATAGTGTATGTCATCATTTAGAAATGGTTCCTTATAAAAGGAATGTGAACCTCGCTAATTCATGTGATCCAAAGAGTAATAGGGATCACATATTGTATTGTTTTAAGTTAATATTTCAAAGGGAACTGATCTCTAAAACATTCTCAACTTATGAGGACATAGTATCATGTGCTAACATGACATAGAACGATTTCTAAAAGTATTATAGATTTTGAAGGAATCATGCGAACAATATTACATATGGTAGAAATAAAGATAATGGAAATAATACTAATAAGTATTTTACCACATGAGATAATTGGGGAAAGAAACACCCTGATACTTGACGATAATGGGTGGTTGTTATAAATGCAAAAAAGGAGACACTAGGGAAACACATGGAATTAGAACAATGATAAAATTTCTATTCAGTGTTTCAAATATAGAGATATTAGGCACTATAAAAATTAATTCCCCATGTTTCAATGGAATATTCCTCTAATGTAGTTAAAGGATTAAGGTCATGTTTATGTTATTGATATAACCCAAGTGGAATGGATAATATTCCTATGTTTGGATTCAATAATTTTATTATTTTATTATTATATTAGTGATATAATTATTATAAGAATATAAAATAAGTAATCATTGTAATAAAATAAAATTTAATTAAATATTTGAGATCATATTATAAATGATACCTTAAAATGTTATTTTGTAGCAAGTTAAACTTCTTGGAAAACACATGGTTGTAAGAAATAAAACCCTTTATATATTCCCAATGTTGAGGTAATAACATTTGGATAAAGTAATTCTTGATATTGATAAATTAAATTGGATAATAGTAATTACTTTGTAAAGAGTATAATTCTTTTGATCATAATACTTGGAAGGGTTATATGGTAAAATATTTATGAAATGGTTTTAGTTGATCTTTTGGATGATGTTTTAGTGGTTAATGTTTTACTTCACCATATGATACAAATTGTGGTATTAAGTAAAGGATAAATATTTTAAGTCACAACCAAAGGATAATATTGTTTTCATAGAAATTAATATTGAATTATTTTCTTATAGAATTACAAAATTCACCAATACTTGGAAAATGGAATTGAAATTATAATTTTGTCATACTATCATCATTTTTGATGATACTGACGACCTTTTTCACACCCATGGTTTATGGGTTTTTGGTTAAAATATTTATCATGAACATGTTATGTACCACTCTATTTTAAAACTTGATAGTTATATTTCTTATCAAGGTCAATGTTTTCACTGATGTTCTCTTATTTGAAAGTCGGGTTTTGTGGGGACCTTTGTATTTATCTTTCCCTGTTATTAAGGAGATGTGTTTTTAACCTTATATATGATTTATTTTTTTCAACAATAGTTGTTTTTCAAAAATAAAACCCTTTATTACCAATATCAATTTTTTATTGTGAGGAATCGATTTATTTAATGTTGGGGGAGTGTAACTCCCTGAGATTTTAAAATATTTTCTTTTTAGAAAAAATTAAACTTTCTTTCTAGATTTATTTATTTGCAATGCTAAATTATGCTTACGCGACAAAAAATGAGATTATCTTGTGGCATAAAATAAAACTAATTTGGATTTTGTTACACATAATACAGAGTTCTTTTGATAGATCCTATTACACATAAAACAAAATTTTACCAAATAATAATATATAATTTATATTAATTATTATAATGATAGTTATAAACTAGAAATTATAATTACATGTATGAAAAGTATTAAATAAATTGAAAAAATATTTGTTACACATATTTATATAGTTCATTGGTGATCAATTAATTATAAGTTAATATAATAAACAATATACCATATAGGAAATGTTTATATAAAAACTATTTTTATGCACAAAATGAATTTTATGTTTATAAATTTTGTTAATTACTATTAGTGAATGATATTAATGATAAATATATTATTTTAAATATAATTTTTTTACATTAATCCAACTTATTTTATAGACATATGATAGGAAAAATAAATCCAATTTTACCTATAATAAAGGTAAATGTTTTTAAAGGAAGTTTTGTCGCCAATTAATGAAGGACTTATTTTAAAGAATAATTTTGAACCTTTTTGGAATTTAATTTAATAAAATAAAATTCTCTATTGAATTTTTAAATTAATAATTATCTTCATGTTAATTTTTTTAATTTTTATGACGTGTTTTATTTTTTTGATTAATAGTTCAAAAATTATGTATTTTAATTAAAAATTAAATTTTTGTTTAAATAATTAATTGTGGAAAATTATATTTGTAATTATTTTTAAAGTATTATTAGATAAATTTAAAATATATTAATGTAATTTATTTAGGTTTAGTAATATTTATATTTAGTTTAGATATGGAAACACAGTAAATGTTTGAACATTTTTCACATTAAAAACCCATGTCTAGTCCTGTATGCGGGTTTAATTGGAAATTAATTTCTACCACTTATGTGATTGTAATTTGGAAAAAATAGATTTAATATATGTAATTGGAATGATATATAATATATAATAGGGCCAACATAGTTTTTTACATGAATTATCAGTGAAGGGAATTAAAATTAATTACAATGATTATAATAAAAATGAGTTTACTTAGTGGTTAAACATTAATCCTAATGGAAAAAATGTCACATAAAATTGTAAAAAAACTCATTATATGGTTATATTACGACAATATACCATCTTGGATCTAATTTTATGTGTTATTGGGATAATATTACATGAATGTGACATACATAATAAGTTATGTAACGAAAAAGACAAAAAATGAACCCTCTTTACCTTTAATATTTTTAAAGCCTTAATATATGGAAAAAAAATCATATTTTAATTTATAAAAATACTTATGAAAGATAAATGAGTTATTTATCTAATATTAATTTACATGTAATTTATATAGATGATAAAAATATTTGTAATTTAGAAATTCCAACACAGAAACTATTTCGTTAATAATTAAGCAAGATAATTGTTACCAAAAATATTAAAAGTGAATAAACTTGAGTGGCTTATTATGATTAAATAATTATTTTATAGAAATATATCATTAAACATAGACGAGAAAGAAAATATATTGATTCCATCATTTTATTGATATTTTTAAATTCAAATTAAATTAATATTGTCAAATTTGACATTAATGTAATTTTATAATAAATGATATTTGGTAATCGATTTTAATTTCCAAAAACCACTATCATATATAAAGGAAATTTAAAATGTTATTAAATAGGGAATATTTTACATTAATGGTCCAATTATTATATTATAAAAAATATATAGACCGTTAAATAGTAAAAGAAACATGGTTAGTAGGGTTAAAGTTTATGTTGTGTTTTTGCACATTACTTGTGCTTGTGTTAAATTTAATTTCTAAAAAACCTAGATTTTTTATTTCATAAATATTATTTATTATTAGAAATCATTGGTTTAAATTTATTTATAATGTATCATTTAATTATTGTCTTAATGGATAAAGTATGTAGGTTTGATAACTAGTTACCTTAATAAAAACAAAAACGGTAAAAGAGGGAAAACATAGAAGTTGATGAAAAACATAATAAAAAAATCACTTATTATGGTATTTGTGGAGGTTTGGATTGACCATAAATATCTTAAATTTCTTTCTTTTTCTATTTGGGAGGAACATGATATAATTAAGTCCTCCCAAAAGTGTTTTCCATTTTTATATCTACAAGAATGACACTCTCCTCCACCATAAATGTCACTCAACCCCCCTCAATTAATCACAAATATAAATCCTTTTTGTTCATAATAAACCTAGCCAAATAAGCTTCCAAAATCACTACCAGAATCCTAGAAGCCTCAATTTGGGTGGAAATAAAACCAATTAAGTCTTTTGGTATTAACCAAAAGAAGTTACCCCAAAGGAGGTAACATTATTCAATGAGCACTTTTGTATATTTATTTATCCAACCATTAAATTATAATTAAATAATTATTATATAATAATAGAATTATGATAAATATAATGATTTTTTTATCTAAATGATATTATCTACACCTATACACACTTCCTTAAAATGGGATACATAATCATCATTCATGTGTATGGTGGACTACCACCTCACAAACCTTTGTAGTTCATTATTCTATTTACACTTTTGAAGGTTGAAAATAATAGTGGATTTTTCATTCATATATGTAATATATGATATTTATAATTAATTTTTAACACATAACTTCATTCCTTCTATTTTCTAATAATACGATAACATCGTTTGTGGGCATGTGGACCACTGCCTCCTCAAAGGGATATGATTCATTCACACTTTACATGGAATGTATTGAAGATTAGTTTAAAAAATATATGACATAAATATGAAAATATAATTATAAAATAAATATATATATATAATCTACATTTCATTATTTTAATACAATAATAAAATGGAAACAACTTTCATACTTACGTAAGTCTTACCGTCAACATGAATGATGTATTTCATTTCCAATCTCCAAAATTTATGGATTATATTAAATAAACATATAATGAATATATATAATATTTTAATCGTGGTTTAAATTATTTATATGATTTAATCATGATATATGTAATATGTACAAAGTATTTCATTTTAAAATATACTAAAAAAACAAGGCAATTAACACCCGAAACGTTGAAAATCGTGAATGATTGTTAATGAACATGTTATAATGTATTATAAAATGACTATACATGGTGTCATAAATATTTATATAGTTCTAGTATAATTTAATAAATCATCTAAAACCATTATAAAAGATTTTAAAGAGTGTTCACTCAAAAGAGTGCGTAGGATAATATATTTTATCTCAATTTAAATTCTATCATCACTTTTCATTATTAGGGAAAAATACACTTTGTTGTGGTGTATATAAATCCCATTTTCATTTAATCTCATAATTTGATCATAATTCATCTTATTTTATGTATCAAATTGATTTATCCCATCCATGGGATTTTTTTTCTTATAAACTACAAAGTGGTAAAAGTTCTCTTTGTAATCTCAATTTCATTTGTGTTTGTTAAAATTCTCTTGAAATAATCACTTAATTATGATAAATTTTATATTTTGCATTAAATTTATCTTAAATATCCATATAATTTTGTAATTTATATGATTATTGCCTAAAAATTATTCTATTTATATATATCGTGTTTTCTTTGAATTTTATTAGATTAATTATGTAAATGTTGATAAATTTCAATCCTTTACTTAATATAGATATTTGACAAGGTACATTTTTATGAATCAAATAGATTCTTAGATATATGAGGAATGCTTTGAACATGCATGAAATGGTTTGAGGGTAGGTTAAGATAATACCCTAGATACACTGGTTGTCCCATGAGGTGAATTAGTTAGCCAAATCAAATTAATTTCAAATATCATGAGAATATATATTAACAGTAATGGTTCCATGAAATTGGAAATTATGGATCAAATATTTAATAATTTCCCTCATTTAGTATTTATTTATTAGTATCTATAGAATTTTCACTATAATAGAATATGTGGACACATTTAATGTGAATTATTTCGATTAAATGGAATGTGTTTTCAGTTATCTACCTTGACATATTGTTTATCACTTATTTAGTTATTTATATGACCTCTGTGTTTAGATATTTAACATTCCATTTTAATTATTCATTATTGATCCATGATATCATATGTTGTAAATCACTGAGCAGTTGAGATCAACCATATTTTGTTTCCATTCCTCAATATATGAACATGAATTCTTGGAATTATTTTCATGGATTATGAACATTTTAACTTGTTATGTATTATGATCCATTTTCTATTCACAATTTAAAATTTATACCATGTAGGTATCTTGTTTCCTAAAGAGTTAAAATTTTATATCATTTGAGATTTGAATCTTGTATCTATGATAATGTAATAAATTAATGCACTAAATCCATGCTACTGGGGTCGGGCTCGTTATAACTAAACATTGTGGAATGAATAGAAATAACCACATTTTTAATATTAAGAAAATGGTTTTATATAAATAAAATGCTAATGAAAAATGAACTCAATGATTTCTAAAGTCTTTATATGTATGGAAAATTTTATTTTATCACAGAAATGTTTTTAAAATAAAAGTAATTTTTTCCACATTAAAAAAATATATTTCAAAAAATAAAATTGAATTTTTAAATATATCTTTCAATATTATCTTTGAGTTATTTTTTTAGAATCTTCAAAAAAGTTTAATTTTTTCAAGGAATTGTAAAAGAATATTGTTTTTTATTAGAAACTGGTTTTTCATTCAAATTATTCACATGCTCTATTTTATTTTAATATAATTTTAATTAGTAAAATTTTCTCAATTCTATATTTATTAATATGATTTAGTTCATTATAATAAATTTTATATTGAATTTGTATATTAAAAATTTCAATTTTTATGGAAATTGGTTCTTTGGAAAACCACTTTTTCATCAAATCTTCATTTTTATTTCAAATTAAAACTTACCACATATACAAATTTAGTTTAATAAAATGGATTCCATATTTTAAATTATAATAATTTAAATAGTATAATAAGATCAAATTATTTTTTGGTCATAAATATTAGTAAAAATAATAATAACTAATTACTCTAGTTAAGGTTAAAATGAGGGCCTTGACATTACATACACATATGTTAAAATTAATTTTCATCACATATTGGGTATTTTTTTTAATAAATTGAATTTCATTTTTATAATTACTGGGACACAATTACCTAATAATTTTCATTTTAATTGTATTATTAAACAGTAAATTACCGTGGTAAATAAAAAGTGAATAGGTACCATGGTGAAAATTATAATTATAAAAATGAGAAAACTTAGAGGCTAGGGGATAACATGTTTAAAACATGACTCTTTTCTTGTGTTAGAGGTGTGTAGAGACCATACAATCCATCCAATACATTAATAATAAAATTTAGTGGGATATGGGGTGTGGGTGGCCTCCCATTATTGAATAGTTTTTGGTATTTATAAAAATTCCACTCCTCCTTATTTATAAGAGGGAACTTCTTCTGGCCACTTATTTGAACTTCTCAGTCCCATTAGAAACCAAATAATTCTAAAATAACCTTTAAAATAATACATAGAAACATTATATGTCTATTTTTATCCCGAAATACCAACCCTAGGGTCCCTAATAAGTGATCCAAAAGAGGTTTTTTCTAAGCGAAGGTAATTTTCTCCAATAAGATCATTCTTTTCACTTCATCTCTTACCACCTATATTAATGTACTAATAATTAAAATATAATAAAAATAGAAAATAAAATATAATGATATGTTATATTATTTATATAATAACTTACATCTACATCCTCTTCCATTAAATTGGAATCGAAACCATTGATTATGTGTATTGTGGACTACCACCTCACGAACCAATGTAATTCGTTTTCCATCAACATGTATAATAAGTGGATATAATGATGGAATTATGTTATATATATTATATTAATAAAATAATTTCTACTATTTAATTTTAATATCATATACACCTTTTTACTTTCCATTTTGTGGGAATACTATAACGTCACTCATGTATACAGCAGACTCCCGCCACACAAAGCGATGCGATTCATTTTTCACAGAAGATATACATGTAAGATAATGAGGACAAATATAATGAATATATGTGATTTATATGAAATAATAATATCTCTATAAATGTGATATAATATTTTTCATCCTTTCATTCCTTCCACTTATAAAATGCAAACAACTTACATGCTTACATATGACATACCATGTCGAAAAACGGTGTAATTAATTTTCTATCTATAAATTTTATAGACTACTATAAATAAGTATATAAATAATATTTATTATATTTATATTATATTTAAAATAATTGATATTATATAACCATTATCAATATTAAAGTACAAAAAATTACAAACCAAAACATATATGCAAAACATAGCAGTTATTACTCGAAGCGTAATTTTGACTAGGAATTGTTAATAAGAAATTAATAAAAAGTCATAATTAAATTATATATGGAATAATATATATTATTTTGGTTATGTAATGCATTAATAATAATCCTATATTTATTATATAGTATTTTCAAATGTGTATTATGAAATTGAAGACTTGAGGTAAGAGAATTGTTTCTCAAATTGTCGTTTTTGGACATATGTTATGTTATACACCTATATTATGTTATAAAGAGTATATAAAGACCCTATTAAATGTTATATCATGAATTTATTTATTCTAAGGATATTTAATGTTTTATTTAAAGATTATATTTCTTGTGGATTATGATTAAGAATATGTTAAAGTTGTAAAAGTTTTATATTATAATCTCATTGTTTATTGGTATTATTTACGATTATGTTTTTAAGGATTAAATATTATGATATACCTCCAAATATAACAATTTTTTTATTCTTATATGATTATTTCATGCAAATATATGTTTTTTTAATTTTAATCACTTTTTGTCCTCAAGATACAAAAATAATGTTTTTACAGAAAAAGGGGATTTATTTATCGCTTCGGTTGAAAATCATTTTTCTTCCATGTCCATGTTTTTGAAAAATGTTTTAATAAATATTTTTAATGATATTAAATTATTTATTAAAGACATTTTTACCCATATTTTACCTTTTACTATTTTATAAATGGATTCTTATTATGATTTTCCAAACAAGGTACTTTTTGACATTTTACAGAAAATGTGAATGAAATATTCGTATTAATATAAGAATGATATTTTAAACATAATAACCAATAAAGTTTTTAAATATTACATCATAAGATAAAAATATTATTTTCTAATAAAATTATTTTTAACTAGTTCTATAAACCTTTAGTTTTAAAAAGGTTATTTTCAAACTAAAAAGTTTATTTTCCTCGACAAATGTTCCAAGTGATCTTTTGAAATAATTTTCTATATAATATAACATTGTTTGATGTTAATCATTATTTATTTGGGATATTAACCAAGGATATAATTCAAATTATTTCTATGAATAGTTTATTTTGGTGATGAAATTATTTTTATGAAACCGTTTCCTTTTTCCATGGGTCATGTTATGATGAAGTGATAATTTTTTTATAAAAACCATATATTTTCAGTAGGTTATTCTATAATTATCTGTTTAGGAAACCATTTTATATTCATGTGTTATGATATGATTAATGTTTTATGGTCTTATATAACATATATGTATGATTTTAATTATGTGATGGGTGGGACTTATATCCCAATTTAGTGCATTGTGTAAAGATTAATATCCCATGAGACAAATTGGAATATAATGGGTAGTGAACTGAATTTAATAAGGGACTTTATCCACTATGATTACATTGGGATTGAAACATGGGTACTATTATAGTATTTAGAGGGAACCCATGTTACTATTATTTTTTTTGGAATTGATCTTTTACTACTATGAAAATGATTTTCTAATCTTATATGTATGCCAAAATTCCATAAATTATGACAATGTTATGCTTCCCGAACAAATATTCCTTGAGAAATTTTTGATTAATGTCTTATAAACTACCAATATTTATTCCATGACATATTTTTATGATCTATGATATTAAGGGTACGGTTTATAAATTTTATTCTCATGTCCACATACCCTTATGATCATGTTATGTAGATATATCCCTTATTTACCCTTACTAAGCATATAAGAGAACCCTTTCATTTGTTTAATTTCCCTAGGGTATGGAGAATGATTTAATGTATGATATGTATAAGAAGGGATTTATTTACAAAGAAATAAGTGGTATACAATGTATAAGTCTTATGAAGCATTTTTTTATGTTTACAAGTTTCCAAAGGAACTATAACTAAATAATTATGACATAGATCATTATGTTATATAATTAATATTTATCTATTAAGGTGTAATATATATATATGTAAATCCTAGGTCTCTAAAGTTGGAATTAGATAAATATTTATTTTTTCCTTTGTAAACCAGTATGTTAAATATTTAGTGGTATCCCTTAGAATATATCTAATAATAAGTCTATAAATAAGTCAAAGTATAAGAATATGAGTCGGAATTTCGATGAAGGATAGAGTGAGTGATTTCAAAGAAATTATATCCTTGTATAGATACTAAAAGTAGATGTGGAGATTTCACATTTATAACAAGGGGTAATAATTCCAAAAACATGCATTGAGATTGACTTTATCATTACCTGGGGAATGACAATGAGCCTTACTACACACCTAGTTTGACACTCATAGGGGAGATGATTTAGAAATTGACAAAATCTTTATGAACTATAGTGAAGAATTTCAATAATAGACATGAATTACCAAGGTTAATCTTATGTTTTTATAGATTGAAAACACGGTATCATGACTTATACATCATATAAATAATTTTTCATGATCATGTAGTTTCCTACTACGATTATTGTTTCTCAAACTATTTTTTTGGTTTTAGTCAATGTCTTGATCCAAGAGAAATCATGTTAACAGTGAATGTGATGGAAAATTTAGTGATTCTAAAAAACCAAATGGGATTATTACTGGAGATAATGATATTGTGATTATGCTTAACTATCTATCACAACATATGGTTAACTACTTGAACATTAGTAAGATTCATAACAAATCAAATAATAAGAAGATGGTATTTTATGAAATTTCATTTGGAAATTAAAATAGGTTAAATACCATCCATATTTATATATGTCAATGATGGAATAATAATGTTTAAGAATATCTAAAATAGAGTAGAATATATTTTCAATGTGGAAATGAAGGTCACAAAGAAACAAATTTCCATGGAATTCAATATATTATATGTGAGTAACTGGGGAATTATATGAGTCAATGCCCTAAACTAATTGTTAACCCCTTAAACATTGAAGTACCTTTGTTATAAAAAATCATAAAAGATAAAGGGTTGAAGTATTTATTTATATGGAGTCAAGAATTTCTCTATATAAGTATTTTAGTAATGGAAGTTCAGTTATAATAATCAGGAAACATCTAAGGATTGCATCGATTTTTGAGGCATATATGCCTTCATATATGATTAACTTAAGAGTTATGGATATCATCATGGAATTATGTTTTTATGGTTGATCTTAAGTTACAATTCTTAGAAAACCCTTTTTCGGTTCCATGTGATGATATTTTTACATGATTGATGATATTTTGGGAGACATTTTGTTGGAATAAGGTTCAACATAAATTATTATTTTAGAAAAAATAATCTTTCTACAAGGTTAAAGGTATTGATAACCTACAGGGTTTATATGAATTGGTGGGATTAAGATTATTTTTTATTATTTTCAACATATTTCCAAGGTTGTTATAATAACTATAGAAATATTTCATTGTAAAAGTAGAACTTGGCACATCAGATAAGGCCATGGGGCCTGAACCCACAAAAGAAGGGTGATAAGGGTAAAACAGATATAACTATACTCTGTGATGTTTTGATTATCATAAATTATGAGATGAATGAAGATTAAGTTTAATTTGTGACATATGTTTTTATATATAGATAACCATGTTATTTAAATGTTCTATTGTTATATCTTGTACCTCAAGATAATTAGAGATTAGTGAGATAAATTATCCAACTCGTGATTTGGAGTTAGCTACGGTAATTATTTTCATTAATGATATGGTGTCATTATATTTATTGAAGAAAGTGTGAAATAAATAAAAATAAAAAAAGTTTATAGTTTATATTTTCACAGAAGGATTTGAATATTCTATAGGGAATATGGTTGGAGCTGATTAAAGATTATGAATGCTCAGTACCATACCACCATGGGAAAATGCATAAGGTGGAATATTATTTGAGTTGAATGAATAATGTCATCTTATCCATGATGGGGATCACAAAAGATCAAATACATAAGGATTTTTAATGGAGGGATCATTAAATTTTGAAGGGAGGGTAGAAATATTATCTTAATTAAATATGTGTTTAACCATCAATCCATGCGAGGAAAAAAAGGTACAAAAGGATAATATGGAGCTGTAAAAGGAGGTGAAAATGTTCCCAATTTCAGCCTAGATCATGATAAAATGATAATGTTTAGGAACCATCTATGAGTCCTTCCCATACTAGTTTTGAAGGAGGATATGTTAGAAGAGGCTCATAGTTCTTCCATATCTATTCATCTAGGAAGTATAAAGATTTATAGTGATTTGAAAGGGTATTTCTTGAGGTATTTCATGAAGATAGATATCATAATAATTTTATATTGGTTCATGGTATGTCAGCAAGTTATGTTCAATAGAAAAAAATATATGAGGATGTAACCACCATTTTCTATAGAAGAATATAATTAGAAAATCATCACTATGGATTTTGATATCAGACTACTCAACAATTTTAAAGGGAATAAATCTATATTGGTTGTATTCAATCACCTTACAAAGTCAGAGCACTTCATATCTATTTTAATTTTTTTTCACTATATCATTTTTCAGGATATATGTTATGAAATTGGTAAGGCTACATGGATTATCACATTCGATTATATCTGATTGGTAACTAATGTTTACTTCAATGGTTTGGTAAATTCTTTAGTAATATCTTGATACAGAATTGAGCTTCAGCTCTACATATCATCCATAGGCTGATGGTCGGTTTTAGAGAAAAATTAAAACCCTATAGGATATACTCAGATATTTCATTTGTGTATTTCAAATGTGGTTGGGATTAACACATTCCTTTTTTTTTGAGTTTTCTTACAACACTAGCCTTCCCATGAGAATTCAGATGGATCCTAAAAAATAACTTTATGGAGAGACATTTAGAACTCATTTTTTTGGGATGTAGGAAGATAAATAAATTTATTTAGACCTAAGATAGCTATATAATAGGAAGGGAAGGTCATATCCATTCAACAACACATCAATGCATCTTAGAGTGGATAGAAAAGTTATGTTGAAAATAATTATAGTGATTTGGAGTTTGAATTTGGTGATAAGGTTTATATATGAATTTCTATATGGAATAATTTGATAATATTAAGGAAGAAAATATTGTTGATCCCTAGGTTTATTTTCCCCTTCAGCATTCTTGAATGATTATGTATGTTTTTTTATTGATTGGAGATTCCACTAACCTCTCTCAAGGCCAAGATGTGCTCTATGTATCCATCCTAAGGAAGTAACTGCCTAACCCTTCACATATATTGAACTCAGAGTTCATACCACATGATAATTATATTTATTAGGATGATAAACTGTGGATATTGTAGATTATTGAAGAAAAGTGATAAAAAGCCAAACCAGTCACCATGTCACTGATCTTTGGCGAAACATCCAATTTAAAGAAGCTAAATGGGAACCTAAGGATATGAAAAGGTAGAATTATTCTAATTTGTTTGTATCTAAGTGATTAATTTTTAAGGTAGAATTCATTGGGGGGGGGTTGATTGTAATACCTTTAGGTTTTATGAAATACAGTTTTCTAATAAAGTAAATTTTTTTCGATAGCTTGCGTTACATGAATCGATGAGTTTTAACAAACTATGATATACTATTAATTTTATTATTTAAACAAGGACATTATAAACTAGTTGTTAAAAATGGAAATATTAATAAGAATTAACAAATGTTAAATATTATGTATAATAGTTTTATATGAATAAATTATATTTGTGAAAAATAAACTTAATTTTTCATAATGTATTTATATGTTTCGAAAATGAAATTTTATAAAAAAATGTTTTTATAATAATTTTTTTTCCAACATTTATAAAACATATTTGAAAAAATAAACCTAATTTTTGAAATATATGAGTTTATATAAAATTTGGGTGAGAGTGACTTCCCATTATTGACTAGTTTTGGGAATTTACCAAAATACCACCCCTCAATTATAATAAGGTACTTTAAATCACTATTTATTCACACCTATTAGGAAATTATTGTTGACCAAAACCCAAAGAAACACCTCCCTAACATACTTATACTTTATCTAGAGCTTCTATTAATCCAAAAATTCCAACCCTATGGTCCTTAATAAGATATCCAATAGATGCTATTCTAAGAGAATGTAATTGTCTCCACTAAGCCGTTTCCTTTCAATTCATCTCTTACCACCTCAAATAATGTACAAATAATTACAATATTATAATAATTTTCACACCCATCTTTTCTATTTTTTTTATTTTATTAAATTTCTTTGCGTCAGGTAGTTTGGGTCCAAACCTGACTTAAGATTTTTGAGTTCGTTGTGTTTGGGCCTTTTTTGCGTCCAGCGCAACATGGTCGAAGCTGCACGCCCTCACTTGGTTCGTCACGTGGCCCCACCCAGTTCACCACACGACTTGCCGATGTTTAATTAATGAAATAAAATGAACTAACAATTGTTTTGATAATAATAATCATAATAATGTCATTGAGATTATTATTATTATTATTATTATTGTTATTATTATTATTGCTTTAGTTTTATTATTATTATTATTATTTCTAACGATGAAAAAAAATATTTATGTTATTATTATTACTCCAAATATTATTTTTATTGTTAGTTTTATTTTAATATTATTATTGTTATTATTATTGTTTTTTAGTTTGTTTTAGTTTTTATTTAGTTTTCTTTTTATTTTATTCTTTAATTTTCACTTTTTTTTCTTCCCCCTTGGCTAGGGTTTCGGCGGACCCCCCCTTTTCATCATTTTCCCCCTTCTTCTCCTTGTGCGGTGCATCCCGCTGCTTCCTCCCCTTTTGTTTTTTTTCTTTTTTTCTTCTTCTTTCTCTCACGTTACAGCACCTCCCACCTGAAACCTAGCGCCGCCTTCCTCCCGCTCGGAGATCACATCACACCGGCCTCCTCATGCACGCACCATTCCTGGACCGCCATCGCATCTTGCCGCGCCTCCCTCCCTCTTCTCGCGTTGTCCGCCACTTCCCCCACGAACCCCCCATGCCTGTTCAGTCGAGCCCCCTGGCGAAGCGACACACCGAACCAGCCGACCTCCTCTTTCCGGCATCCCCGACCACTGCCTTGTCTCCCTTTTTCCGGTGACTCCGCCGACGATCCAGCCCCCTTATCCTCTAGTTGATCCTTTTTTTCCATCACGATGCAACACTGCGACAACTCCCCAGGTCACGACTCCCTTGGCCGTGCCTTCTTCTGGTAGGATTCTAGCCAGCGAGACACCTTCCGGCATTATATATCTTGCTCAGACGGCTTTTCGAACCATTCCTATAGGTGCGAAATACCTCTATTGGTAATTCATTCAATTTGATTAAGTTGTAGAAAGGGGTTTTGTTTTATAATTTGGTTCGATTTTGTCGTAATTAGCTTGATCTTTTGGTGTTAGTTTATTCGAGTTGATTGTAGCGATTTTGATGCGCATTTGGAGCATTTCTATGATATTTGAGGTTTTTCCAGGCTGAGGTAGGTGGTTCCGCACATGAGTAGTAATTTATGAATTCATTAGTTTATTTAATTAACTTAGAATGTTTCTTAATCATTCAGTTTTATGCGAATTTCATTTTTCATAAGTTTAGTGTGTTTTTATGTGTTTAGTAGTGTGTGCATAATATAAGTATGTTGTTGTGAAACCAATGTTGAACTTGGTATTAGTTTTTTTCTTTCTTTCCTTAAGTTGTGTAGTTAATTTTTTACGACGTAAACATGGTGTAATTGTCGTTTTATTGTTGTTTCTATCTGCGCTTAGTCAGAAATGACATTTGAAAGAGTTTTGGAATTTAGTGTCGTGCGACATATCTTGGAAATTGTTTGGCACATTTTTTATGGTAGTTCATTTAATTATAGAAATGGTCTTTTTAACTATGCGGGTGTTTTATTTAATTGCGTGTGTGATACAGATTGTGTTCCTGAGGTGTTGTTGTGTATCTGTGGTCATGTAAGGGAGGGTTTTGGTTGGTCGAGTGTGTAAAGAATTGTTTTTCTCTCAAAAATTTATTTATTAAAGAAATTGGGTTATTTTATTAAAAGAGTGTTAAGGGTGAATTTTTTTTTTGATTAAATTGTGTGAATATTTTGGTGCTTAAATTCAGGAGACACATGCGGAGTTTGTTTAATAAAATTTTTTAGTGGCGTGTTTGATAATGAAAGTGTTTTCATTGATCGTGCAATTGCTTTAATTTCTCAGGTAAGAAATGCAGATTGAGTTTTGGAACATTTCAGTGTGCGTATTATTTCAAATGGCTTCTGTGTGTTCGAATGGTGGTTTTTGGTGTGTATGATGTATTGCTTGGTTTGAGTGTATGATTATGACATGTGGCATGAACTTTTAGTTACTTGATCACAAACGGGAAGCCTGGGTACTTGGTGGGCGGACTAGACTAGCATGCTAGTGATATGGGAGTGGCCTCGGCACAGTTTCACTTAGTGGGATTGATGCTTACAACACTAACTAAACATTGGATGATGACTGGAGACCACTATGGTAGGAGGTGTTTCCCAACCAGTGGCTCGTGTATGGGAATGTGTGATACGGTTAACCGAGATATGAGGTTCTAGGGTCCCACTTCTCGCTAGTATCTTTAGGGTCTCCCATGTATTGTGCTCTTCCTCTCCTTGATGCTCACCGTCAGCACACGGTGTGACGTTGGGGTTACCAATAAAAGTGTGTGTGCGTGTGTACGTTTGTGCGTGCATCTCTGTGTGTGTGTGTACGTGTGAGCGTGCGTCTGTGTGTGCGCATGTATACGTGTGTGCGTGCGTCTACGTGTGGGCGTGCGTCTGTGTGTGTGCGTGTGTACGTGTGTGGGTGCGTCTGTGTGTGTGTGTGTGTGTGTACGTTTGTGTGTGTGCGTGCATGTGTGGGTGTGCGTACGTGCGTGTAAGATAATTTAAGGTGTTTTCCTTTTAGAGAAGTTTCCCCTTAAAAATTGTTTTCATTAAAATTATTTAAACACTTGTGTATTTTTATTCTGTTAAATTGAAAATGTATTTGTCTTTTAATAATTATGTGTGTAACCTTTTCTCAGTGGCATCCTACTGGGCTTTTAGCTCATACCCTACATACACCCTTGGGTGTATGTATATTCTCTTTCTTCTGATTTCCAGGTTGTGACCTCATGCTCAGTGATGGTGGTTCGGGTTGCAGTTGGTCTTTTCATGGAGAGTGGTGTAGTGTGGCCTCTCTTTTACCGGGTGGTTTGAGTAAGAGTTTCGTTTCCGCTGTCGTGTTTTCTTTTTAGTTCATGATTCGAGTTGTAGACTTTAAACATGTCCATAGTTTAAAGGTGTGTTTGGTTGCCTATTTTTTTAGTTTCAGTTTATTTATCTGGTTAGTTGTTTTTCTGTCTTTTATTTTGGGTAAATTGTTCCCATGTAATGTTTGATACCCGGGAACTTGGGCCAGCCCATGGGGATCGGGAACGCCCTTCGGGCCATGTCGCGGACCGGGTCGAGTGCCGGGTCAGATGGCGACCTATCCTGGTTCGTGACAAAATGGTATCAGAGGAAAGTTTTTCTCTCTTGGGTCATTTTCTTTTGGGATAGAGTCATGGTAGAATTCAGTTGAAGTTGTCGGGACTCGACGTCCTGGATACGAGTAAGGTGCCTGGCCAGCACCCCTCGTGGAGGGACTCAAGTTACCAATGTATGTTGAGGTTTGTCTGAGTTTTTGGTCCTTGCTGAAAATCTTGTCTAAGGGAAATGAAAAGGGTTGAGGTCAGTGGTCCCAGTGAGTTCGCAGGGTCTGGAAAGCCATGTGGAGCCAGGGACGCTGTCCTAAAATACCCTCTGTGGTGGTGGAATGACTGGCGTATGGCCGCCCACCATACGTTCCATCCACCCGCCGACACAAGTTTTCTCTTGTATCGTTTCTCGTCTCTTTGTTTTGGATTCGTGGATATTTGGTTTTTAAGTAAAAATGTTTTGGTCATGGCAAATGTTCTCAAGTGAAGTGCTTTAAAAATGAAATGGTCTGTGGGGTTTGAAAAGTGTGAGTTGGATGTTTTGGTTCTGAAAAATGAAATGGTTTGATTTTGATCCTTGGTGTTCTCATGGGCAACCACACACATGATTGTATATGGGAAAAAGAAATGGTTAATGGCACTAGTGGATGAGTGCGTGGATGGACATGAGGTGGGTGCTGGTGTGGCATGGGAACATGCATGTGCGACACCCATCGGACACCATTGGTGTTTGGGAACCCACATGCTTTTCTTATCTTGAAAATGTTTTGTTAAATGAAAATTTGGTGTTTTAGTGAATGGTGTTTGTGTGGTGTGTCCTGGTGTTTTGGAAATGTTGGATGTGAGGCATTTTGAGCCGAGGATCCTTTTTTAATGATTTGTTTTCCATGTGTGAGTTCTTATTTGTAGTTTTGTAAGCAAGCGTGTGGTTAATAGTCTCTTTTGAAAAGTGCAGCGGGAAGCCCTTGAAGTGGTTTCCCCTGCACTTTTAACATTAGCTTGTGATATTTCTTGGTCATTGGACCGGTTTGATTGGGTCCATGGTTTCCTTACTTGACAGGTGCACTCCCCCCATAAAGAGTTAACATGTAATTGAAGTGTGGCCATAGGCAGTTCAACGTTGGCCGACCCTCCAGTTGATTAAAAAAATGACTCTCCCTTTTGAGCGATAATGATAAGTTGTTCGTTGTCCTTTCAAGTTAAGAAGATCCTCTCGCAGTGGGATGGAAGACATGAGAGGAGTTGAAGGGGACTTTGGTCTCTTTGTTTTATCTTAGTTGTCAGGTATGAAGTTTAACATCGTTGTGTCTAAAGGTTCCCCTGGAAGCAGTGAAAGGAATTTTAGCGGGGAATGGTGAAGGCGATTCGGAGTTATCAGTGCTTACTGATGTCATGAATGGGTTGCAGTGTTTTCATCGGCTGCAAGGGTCATGTTTGGTGACCACTTGCAGTGTGAGTTCTTTTCGAAGTGCAAAGGTGGGAGAAACCAGGGGTTGTCGGTGCAGGCTTTTGTTTTAAATGACCTTTGGTCCTTCAACGGTTTTGTTTAAGAAAAGGGTCGTGTTAGGCTACTAGTTTGGCAGACCCAGTCGTATGAGGCTGCTATGGTCGTTTGTAGGAATCACGTGTTGTTCAAGATGTAGTTTAAAGTCTTTCTTAGCGCAATGTTTCTCTCGACAACAATGATCATTCTTGGTGACGATTTGTGGTGTCATGTTCTCATTCAGTGTAACAATAGGTGATGCGCGTGTACTATTTAAGCTCTCGTTCTGGTGAATGTTCAGTGTGAGAGTAATTAGATGTCATGGTGTGTTGTGTCTGTTGGTGTTGCCTCGGGTGCAGTATGATTGTGTGTGACACCAGAAGGGGATGCTCCGCCCGGGAGTCCTCAATACCTGACTGCGAGGCATGAGATGCTTCAAACATCTAGGCTCCAGCCATAGGCCTCAGAGTGAAGCTCGCGCATGGTCAGGAACCCCGAGAGTATATGGGACCCCAACATTATTTCTGTCATCAATGTTAAAAGTATATGCGGTTTAAATTGTTTCTATGGTTGTTCCACTCCAAATGAGCTGTCTGGTTTCATATGGTTTTCGTGCCTATGCAGATGCATGTCTGCCTCGATGCCTTAAAGTCTTGGGGGTTGCGTCCCACTGGATGCAATCACTTTAGTGGTCCTTATGGGAGTCTGTTGGGTAAATAATTCTCAATTTTGAAAGATAATCATCATGGGATTTGGGGATGTTGGTTTGTCTCCGGCCGTGGTTTTGACGCTCGGTAGTTAGGTCTGACCCTCCCCGCCCCTGGTGGTGGGGTTCTTGGTCCCCTTCAGAAAATTTCTAAAGTTATGTATCCTTGTTAGTTCTAATGGAAGCGGGACCCACGATGAGTCTTGCAAAAAGGTCTCTGGAATAAATCGGTGTTGGCCTTTCCTTAATGGTGGGGATTCCGACCGGACCTCTCCATGATGGTTTTCTACTCTCTCCATGGGCGTTGGTAGGTTCTTAATTGTGGGGAGACCCACATTGGGTCTCACACAAATGTCTCTAGAATGAATCAGTTCTTGACTTTTCTTTAATGGTGGGGATTCCACTCGAACTTATCAGTGTTGGTTTTCCAGTCTCGTATTGGGCGTTAGTAGGTTCATAATGGTGGGGAGCCCCTCAGGCTTCCCCACGTTGACATTTTGGTTCTGTTTCTAAAGATGACTTGGTGATAAGTGATAAGAATGTTCCGTGGACATGGTTTGACCTTATTTGTTCATTTTAGCCATGTGGTGTGGTTTCTGTTTCAGAGTGCTTGAGGTGTTTTGGCTTGTGAAGTTGGTTCCTGTGGGTTCAAGGGTTCGTTTTCTAAAACAATCAGCTGGAGACATTCTAGCTCTTTGGGGTGGGAGACACATTTCAGAAAGTCTTCTTAGGAATTTCTTGATTTTGTCTTTGAGTCACTTTCTCTGAGCACGATACTTTTGCCTCTCCTTTCTAGATGTTTGTGGAGATCCTCTTTGAACCTCAAGATAGTGTGGTTTTCTGTTTTGGGGTTTGGTCCTAGTTGTGTCTTTCCGAGGACGGAAAGCTTTATGGTGGGGATAATTGTCACACCCATATTTTCTATTTTTTTTATTTTATTAAATTTCTTTGCGTCGGGTAGTTCGGGTCCAAACCTGACTTATGATTTTTGAGTTCGTTGTGTTTGGGCCTTGTTTGCGTCCAGCGCAACGTGGTCGAAGATGCGCGGCCTCGCTTGGTTCGTCACGCGGACCCACTCGGTTCACCACACGCCTTGCCGATGTTTAATTAATGAAATAAAATGAACTAACAATTGTTTTGATAATAATAATCATAATAATGTCATTGAGATTATTATTATTAATATTACTATTATTATTATTATTATTATTTCTTTAGTTTTATTATTATTATTATTAGTTCTAAGGATGAAAAAAAATATTTATGTTATTATTATTACTCAAACTATTATTTTTATTGTTAGTTTTAGTTTAATATTATTATTGTTATTATTATTGTTTTTGAGTTTTTTTAGTTTTTATTTAGTTTTCTTTTTATTTTATTCTTTTCTTTTCATTTTTTTCTTCCCCTTGGCTAGGGTTTCGGCGGACCCCCCTATCTTCATTTTTTTCCTTTCTTCTCCTTGTGCGGTGCATCCCGCTACTTTCTCCCCTTTTTTTTCTTCTTCTTTCTCTCACATTGCATCGCCTCCCACCTGAAACCTCGCCCCGCCTTCCTCCCGCTCGGAGATCACCTCGCTCCGGCCTCCTCACGTGCTCACCATTCCTGGACCGCCATCGCATCTTGCCGCCCCTCCCTCCCTCTTCTCACGTCGTCCGCCGCTGCCCCCACGAACCCCCAATTCCTGTTCATCTGAGCCCCCTGGCGAAGCGACACACCGAACCAGCCGGCCTCCTCTTTCCGGCAGACCCGACCGCTGCCTTGTCTCCCTTTTTTCGGCGACTCCGCCGACCTGCCAGCCCCCTTATCCTCTTGTTGATCCTTTTTTTCTTTTCCAGCATGACGCAACACTGTGACGACTCCCCAGGTCGCGACTCCCTTGGTCGCACCTTCTTCTGGCACGGTTCCAGCCAGCGAGACACCTTCCGACACGATATATCTTGCTTGGACGGCTCTTCGAACCATTATTATAGGTGTGAAATACCTCTATTGGTAATTTATTCAATTTGATTAAGTCGTATAAAGGGGGTTTGGTTTAGAATTTGGTTCAATTTTGTCATAATTAGCTTGATCTTTTGGTGTTAGTTTATTCGAGTTGATTGCGGTGATTTTGATGCGCGTTTAGAGCATTGCTATGATATTTGAGGTTTTTCGACGCTAAGGTAGGTGGTTCCGCACATGAGTAATAATTGATGAATTCATTAGTTGATTTAATTAACTTAGCATGTTTCTTAATCATTTAGTTTGATGCGAATTTTATTTTTAATAAGTTTAGTGTGTTTTTATGTTTTTAGTAGTGTGTGCATAATATAAGTAGGTTGTTGTGAAACTAATGTTGAACTTGATATTAGTTTTTTTTCTTTCTTTCCTTAAGTTGTGTAGTAAATTTGTTACGGCGTATAGAGGGTGCGATTGTCGTTTTACTTTTGCATCTGTCTGCGCCTAGTTAGAAATGAAATTTGAAAGAGTTTTGGCACTTAGTGTCATGCGACATATCTTGGAAATTGTTTGGCACATTTTTTATGGTAGTTCATTTAATTATAGAAATGGTCTTTTTAACTGTGCGAGTGTTTTCTTTAATTGCGTGTGTGATACAAATTTTGTTCCTGAGGTTTTTTTGTGTATGTGTGGTCATGTAAGGGTGGGTTTGGGTTGGTCGAGTGTGTAAAGCATTGTTTTTCTCTCAAAAATTTATTTATGAAAGAAATTGGGTTGTTTTATTAAATGAGTATTAAGGGTGTAAAATTGTTTTTGATTAAATTGTGTGAATATTTTGGTGCTTAAAGTCAGGCAACACGTACGTAGTTTCTTTAATAAATTTTTTTAATGGCATGTTTGATTATGAAAGTGTTTTCATTGACCGTGCAGTTTCTTTAATTGGTCGGGTAAGAAATGCAGATTGAGTTTTGGAACATTTTAGTGTGCGTATTATTTCAAATGGGTTATGTGTGTTTGAATGGTGGGTTTTGGTGTGCGTGATGTCTTGCTTGGTTTGAGTGTTTGATTATGACACATGGCATGAACTTTAAGTTACTTGAGCACAAATGGGAAGCCTGGGTACTAGGTGGGCAGACTAGACTAGCGTGCTAGTGACACGAGAGTGGCCTCGTCCCAGTTTCACTTAGCAGGATTGACACTTACAATACTAACTAAACATTGGATGATGACTGTAGACCACTATGGTAGGAGGTGTTTCCCTACCAGTGGCTCATGCACGGGAATGTGTGATATGGTTCACCGAGACGTGAGGTTCTAGGGTCCCACTTCTCGCTAGTATCTTTAGGGTCTCCCGTGTATTGTGCTCTTCCTCTCCTTGCTGCTCACCGTCCGCACACGGTGTGACGTTGGGGTTACCAAGAAATGTGTGTGTGTGTGTGTGTACGTGTGTGTGTACGTCTGTGTGTGTGAGTGTGTACATGTGCGCGTGCGTCTATGTGTGTGCATGTGTACGTGTGTGCGTGCGTCTGCATGTGGGCGTGCGTCTGTGTGTGTGCGTGTGTACGTGTGTGCGTGCATCTCTGTGTGGGCATGCGTCTCTCTCTGTGTGTGTGTGTGTGTACATTTGTGCGTGTGTCTATGTGTGTGTGTGCATCTGTGTGTGTGCATGTGTGTGTGGGCATCCGTACGTATGTGTAAGATAATTTAAGGTGTTTTCCTTTTAGAGAAGTTTCCCCTTAAAAACCGTTTTCATTAAAATTCTTTAAATACTTGTTTATTTTTATTCTGTTAAATTGAAAATGTAGTCTTTTAATAATTATGCGTGGATCCTTTTCTCGGTGGCATCCTACTGGGATTTTAGATCACACCCTACATACACCCTTGGGTGTATGTAGATTCTGTTTCTTCTGATTTCCAGGTTGTGACTTCGTGCTTGGTGATGGTGGTTCGGGTTGCAGTTGGTCTTTTCACGGAGAGTGGTGTAGTTTGGCCTATATTTTTCTGGGTGGTTTGAGTAAGAGTTTTAGTTTCCGCTGTCATCTTTTCTTTTTAGTTCATGATTCAAGTTTTAGAATTTAAACACGTTCATAGTTTAAAGGCTTGTTTGGTTGCCTATTTTTTAGTTTTAGTTTATTTATCTGGTTAGTATTTTTTCTGTCTTTTATTTCAGGTAAATCGTTCCCATGTAATGCTTGATACCTGGGAACTTGTGCCAGCCCGTGGGGATCGGGAACGCCCTTCGGGCCATGTTGCAGACTAGGTCGGGCGCCAGGTCAGATGGCGACCCGGCCTGGTTCGTGACAATAATAATATGTAAAATAAACTTACATGGTATTACTTTGATCAAATTACTTATATATATACCCTCTTCCATCAAATGGGAAATGAAACCATCAACTATGTGTACAACGAACTACCGTCTCACGAACCGATGTAATTTGTTTTCCGTCCCCACATATAAGAGGTGGTTATAATGATGGATTTAAATTATATAAGATATTATTAAAATAATTATACTTATGAAATTATAATATCATATATACCTTTTTACTTTCCATTCCATGGGAATATGATAACTTCGCTCATGTGTCCAACAACCAACTATCTTACGAAGCATCATAATTCGTTTTTCACTTATGATTTACATGGATGTAAATTAAGAAAAATATTATGAATATACATTACATATATTTCATAATAATTATTTTTTATGGTGATATATTCTTTAATCTTCTTATATTTATTTTATTGATAAAATGGAAACAACATTAATGCGTATGTACAACTTACCATCTCCATGATTGGTGTACTTAATTTTTTATATTTAACTTCTATGGATTACTATAAATACATATATAATGAATATATATTATATTTATATAATTTTAAACATTATATAGATGATGTAATAATGATCAAAATAAAATTTCAAAAAATACCAAACCAAAACATTCACGAAATATGAAGAATTTATCACCCAAAGCACAATTTTAAAAAGGAATTGTTAATAAAGGGTGAAATTTCCTAAGTAAATGATATATGATATAATATATATGATGATGGTTATATAATACATTTATAATAAATGAATATTTATCATACTTTATGTTTTAACATATATGAAGAAATTCAAGACATTAGGTAATGAAATTTCATATCAAATTGATTTTTTGAGACATATGTTACGATCCTATCTCCTTTTATGAGTTGTATATAAAACCCATATAAAATTTTTAATGAATAATTTATTTATTATCATGATATTTAATCTTTTATTTAAAATTATTCTTTCATGGGCCTTAAATTTTATATGATACTCATGTGGTAGAAGTTTTATGTTTCAATCTCATTATTTAATTGGATTGATTATGATTAAGTTTCAAATAATGAAATATTATGATATAACACTCAAGAAACTCATATATTTACTTATAATATAGTAATTTCCGAAAAATACATGTTTTAATATCATTTTCCCCTGTTTAACTTCTTAGGGTTCCAAAATAATATTTTTAACGAAAAAACAACTTTATTTCTCTCTTCTATCAAAAAATAATTTTTTTCTTTTCCATAATTTCTATAAATTTTTCAAAGAATGTTTTAATACTCTAAAATTATTGATTAAATTAATTTTTAACCATTTATGGATTTTTACATATTTTTATAAAAGGAATATTATTTTCTTTTTCAAAATGAGTTACTTTTTTACTTTTCACTGAAAATATGAAAGGAATATTTGTTTTAACATATAGAACATGAATAATATTATATTCCTTCATGACTACTAAAAATATTATAGAATAAATTATAAGTTTTAAATATTATTATTAAATAAAGGTATTTTCCAAATTTTATATAATGCTTTAGTTTTAAGAAGGCGATTTTCAAAGTGAAAAGGTTATCCACCTCTAGAAATATTCCATGTGATCTTTCAAAATGGTTTTCTATCAAAGATGACATCCTTTGATGTTACCCATACATTATTGGGGATATGTACCATGGATACTATTCTTATTATTTATCTTAATGATTTATGTATATGATGATTAGATGTTTATGAAACTGGTCTCTTTCTCCGTGGGTTATGTTATAATGAAATGGTGAAATGTTTATGAAACCAATTTATTTTTCATTGATTATGCTATGATGAAATGTTTATAAAACCCATTTCATTTCTTGGGTTTTTATGTGATGATTTTTTATGATATTGTAGCACACGTATGTATGATTTTAATTATGAGATGGGTGGGACCTATATCTACCTCCATGACATTGGTTAAATATTGACATCTTAGGAGATGAAGAGGACTAGAATGTGGAGTGAAACCTGTACAGTAAGGGTCCTTGTCCACAAGGATAGTCTTGGAAGCGAACCATTACTACTATTATGGTTTAGGGATTGAACCCATTTCACTCTGATAGTTTGGTAAATGAGCCTTTACTAATAAGGAGTTGATTTTCTATGCTTATTTTACGACAAAATTCCATGACTTATTCTATTGTTTCTCTTCTATAGATTATGGTAGTTGATTAATTTAAGATCCATGTATTATGAACATCCATGATTTATGACATTAATCAAGTTTATGATCTATGATATATTGGTTGTAGTTCTAAATTTTTTTTATCATGTAATTCATACCCTTATGTTCATCTTATATTGATATCTTCCTTATTTACCCTTACTAAGAATTTGAGCACACCCTTTATTATTGTTCATTTCCCTAGGGTATGAATAATGGATTTATGTATGATATATATAAAAAGGATGAAAGGTATGAGGAACTATGTATGAGATGATATAGAAATCTTAAGAACCAATAATTTATGTTTCCATGTTTCCAAAGGGACTAGAACTAAATGATTTTGATATGAATCCTTATGTTATGTACGGAATAATAATGTATTAAGATTCCATATCTAGGTTTATAAATATTTAGTTTCTACAATATATCCATGAGATTATCATAAACCTTGGTATCCCTCATTCTACAATGTTTGATAGATACGATCACTTTACATAACAGTTCTAGAAGGGGTTTAAAACTGAACTAGGCTTACACATGATTCTAAGAACAACCTATCACCCATAGACCAATGGGTTAACTTAATGTATGATTTAGGTGTTAGAGTACGTGATATAGAAATGTGTCTATGATTTTGTAGGATCATAGGATAATTATATTCCACTTACATAATTAACTCACAATAAAAAAGTTAGGAAACTATTCATATGGATCCTTATGAGGCCTTATACAATTGGTTATTCCGTTTACCCATGTGTGCATTAATGGTTGGTGAGGCAACACTATTGGGACCTCATATCATTTACATGTATTTGGAGAATGTACAATTTATTAGGAATCATATGGATACATATCATTCTAGTAATAATTATTATATATATCATCACTATTTTTTAGAGTATGAGGTAGGATATCTTGTATTCTTATGTACTTTTCCTAGGTTAGGACATTAAAGGGTTCAAAAATAGGGTAATCTATCACCTCATTATCTCAGAACTTTCAAGATTATAGAGAGAGTCAGACTGATAGCTTATCTGATAGTTCCTCATTAGAGTTATCAGGACATGCATGATGTCTTCCCTCTATCTTAGATACATGATTTTCAATATGACCCATCTCATTCTTTGGATCTCGAGGAAATTAAGTTCAAATCTAATGCCTCATTTAACAATAATCATGTACATATTTTTGATCAAAGTATGATGGATCATAGAGGAAGGTCAGTTGTAACGTCCCGGTTGTGAAAGCCACCCAGAGGTGCCCTGTAGCCGGTTGGTCACATTACCTCAAGCGCATTTCCTCAAACACCAGAGGCTGCCGACTAGCAGCGAGGGCCTTGGGTGTGATAGTGGGTAAACTATGCCCTCATTGGAAGAGTACAAAACGGAATAGAAAAAAAAAATAACAACAATAGAGGAAGCAGTAAACATCCGTACAAGAGTAAACGATAAACATAGGAAGACTAACAGTAAACAACTGGAGCACACACACAAGTATATAAAATGATGCATGATACATATGCCTAGGAAATCATCTAAACAAGTCACAATGCAGAAAACGATAACAATCCAAAGTGTAAAAAAAGGTAAACTCCTCAGCATCGCAATCCATCACTTGGTCCCATGCTCTCCAGATCCACAGTAAGTCAAGTACCTGAAGTAGAAGGGCACTTTCTCTTATCTATACCTACAACAATATAATCTGCTTGGGCCCAAAAGCATGGCCCAAACAGGGTGTGAGACAAATTCCCCATAGGAAACCACCCAATGATCTATGCCTAACAGTCAGTGAATACATGGAAAGTAAAATTATAGAAAGCAGTAAACAGGAAAGCACACAGCAGCTACAATACACATTGTCTAGAATAGAAAGTACACAAGTAATAGCCAATCAACAAGTAGAACAATAGGTAACCCCTTGGTTAGTTTTCACAGCCTAACCCTTATGGTTCAACCTACAAGTACTAGAAACCCTCTGGGAGGCACACACAGTCTCACCCCTCTAGTTTAGATAAAGAAAGAATAAACTCTCTCGGGAAGCACTCACCGTCAATCCCCCCTATAGTCTCGTATCGTACTAAAGGAACTCTGGGGAAGCATTCAAAGTCTCATTCCCCTTGTGGCCCATGTCGAGGAACTATAGACTCTCTGAGGATTCACTCAACATCAATTCACCCTGTGGTCTCGCATAGTAGATTAAAGAAACTCTAGAGAAGCCCTTATGTCCTTTCTCCCTATGGTCCACTACACTAGGTTCTCACAGCCCTGTGTAAAATAAACATCCATAGCGCGCGTATCGTCCCAAATAAACCTCAAGAACTAGTTCGATATTATTCCAAGGCACAACATCATAACAATACAACAGTTCCACTATCCTACAACTAGGTATGACAACTGGAAAAACACCTAAGAGGCAAAAAATACATGAAAAAACAACCATAGAATAGTAAAAATTACCCTACTCACAAGCAATAACCTCTACTCATGCAATCAATCAAAGTATGCAAAAAATAAGGGAAAAAATCGGAACCACACAATACCCCATTCAAGGGAATCGGTGGAATTGACAAAATATTCAAAGACATCCTACAAAAAGGCACAAACCACCTACCTTGATCCTAGGAGATTGATATACTTGAACCACAAGGCTTGATTATCCTTAGAACATCGTAGATCTACGAAAACTCAAAAAACTATCAACCCACGATATCTTGAGAAAGAGGGAAAATCATGGAATGATACTCAAGAAGAAGGAAGAGCTCACTGCTGCGGTTCTAACGCAATCGATGACAGTTGATTCGGCAAATAGATGGAGGCTCAGAAGATGATCGTGGCTATATGGGTTGCTCTTGGTCAAAGAACCTATATAAGAAGAAATTTTCCTCGATTAGGTACAACCCCGGTCCGTTTAATGAAAAAAATAAAGTACACGGTGTGTACTTCTGGGGTACAAGGCGTGTACTTGGCCTTTCCGTACACCACTTTAAGTGGCCTCCACACCAGCGCTACACACCGTGTGTGTGGCCCGGACACGGCCAACACATGGCCTGGTGCTGCATCAAAGTACACGACATGTACTTATAAAGTTCACGATGTGTACTTAGGAAATTACCATATTTTCCCCTTTTTCTAAAAATGACCAGAAAAGGAAAAACATACCTGAAATGAAGATCCAGGTTCTTACAAACTTTCCCCGTTAAAGAAATTCCTCCCCAAATTTCCCTAACGAGGCCTAGAAGAAGAAACCCCAAACAGCTCCGACCACTATGATCCTACATCAGATTCCCTCTCACAGGTCTCATCCTGTACTCACCCAGGTTTCCATAGCACCCATAATAGAGGAACAGACCACCCATGGAGAACCTTCATACTGTGATCATAAATCCAGATAGGATTCTCCTCAAATGATGCATCTGCTTTGAGCTCAACCTCCTTGGACTGAAAGACATGAGACGGGTCTGAGAAATAACGTTGGAGCTAAGAGACGTGGAATTCATCATGCATGGCCCAATACCTTTGAGGTAACTACCACCGATAGGCAACCAGACCAACTCTCTCCAATAACTCAAACGTCCCGATGTACCACGGTGAAAGATTACCATGTCTCCGAATCCTCTTGTGTCCCAACCTTGGTTTGACATGAAGGAAGACATGATCCCTGACCTTGAACATCTAGAGGTCGTCTCCATTGATCAGCATAAGACTTATGTCGAGACTGTACTTTAGCCATCCTCTTCCAAATAAATTCTATCTACTCCGAGGTCTCCTAGACAAGATTAGGTACCATCAAAGCTTCCTTTCTTGCCTCCAGCCTGCATAAAGGTGATCGGCATAGCCTACCGTACAAAGCCTCATAAGGTGCCATCTGAATAGTCACCTGAAAATTGTTGTTGTAGGTGAACTCCACAAGAGGGATATGCTTCTCCCAAGAACCGCCAAAGTCTTTAATTCAAGATAAGATCATATAATCATGCACTTGGATCGTACGTTCGGACTGGCCATTTGTCTGGGGATGGTATGTTGTACACAAAAGTACCTGTGTACCCAAAGCCCTTTGAAGCCCCTGCCAGAACCAAGAAGTAAAGTGCGCATCCCTGTTGGAAAAAATGGAGTGTGGAACTCCATGCAGATGTACAATCTCTTGAATGTATAGTTGTCCCAGATCATCAAAACTGAAGGTCTCCTTGATCGGTAATAAGTGAGAAACCTTTATAGGCCTATCGAAGACAACCCAAAAAAAGTTGTTCCCTCGAGATGACCTCGGAAATCTGGTCACGAAGTCCATCGCGACGTCGTTCCACTTGCACTCCGGAATGGGTAACTGCTGTAAAAGGCTTGCTGGTCACTGATGCTCTGCCTTCACCTGCTGACAAGTAGAACACCTCAAGATGAAACCAACAACATATTTCTTCATACCCGACAACCAATACTGGATATGAAGATCCCGATACATATTGGTGACGCCAGGATGAACTGCCCAAACTGAGGGATGAAAACCCTGCATCAACACCTCATGTATGTATGCTGGTACCCATACACATCCCTGAAACGCAAGATCTCATCCTCACCCACTATCCATCCAGGAAGATGGTCATCTTCTGACACACTCTCCCGCTGGACTAAGCCTTCTATGTATAATAGCTACCTCATCTGTACCCGATAAATAAGTGTAGAGCTAACAGCTACAGAAGATAGGTAATTCTATATCTATCTGTCATGCACCTCCAGATGCATCTCAATGAATAGAGCCATAAGATGCCACTCACTGCTGGCCTCCTGAACTGTCTGAATGTGAGTTCTCCTTCTCAATGCATCTGCCACTTCGTTTCCCTTTCCTAACATATAGTTAAGCTTGAAATCAAAAGACTAAAGATACTTGACCCACTTGCGCTGTCTCAGATTCAGATCACACTGAGTGAAGATGTACTTGAGACTCCTGTGGTCAGAGAAAACCACAAAGTGCTCTCCCAGAAGGTAATGTATCCAATAGCGCAAGGCATGAAAAATAGCTACCAACTCCAGATCGTGCGTCAGGTAGTTCCTCTCATGTGGCCTCAACTGCCAAGACCTGTACGCAATGACTCCATCTTCCGGCATAAGCAAAACGCCCATCCCGATACCTGAAGCATCACAATAAATAGTATATCTCTTGCATGGCTCTGGCAAGACTAGTATAGGTGCTGACATCAACCTTCCCTTTAGCTCCTGAAAGAATGACTCACAAGAATCTGACCATAAGAACTTCACCCCCTTCTGGGTCAGACCTATAAATGGTGCTGCTAGGTGTGAAATGTCCTTAATGAAGCGTTTGTAGTATCCATCCAACCCTAGGAAACTCCGTACCTCAAAAATGTTTTTCGGATGCTCCCAGGAGACTACATCTCTCACTTCCTCTAGGTCCATAGATACTCTTTCCTCTGAGATGACGTGAACCAAGAAGTGAATCCGATCCATCCAAAAGTAGAACGTTGAGAGTTTAGCATAAATCTGATGATCTCTCAGTGTACTCAGAATGATATAAAGATGGGTTGCATGGTCGTTTTGAGTGTGAGAGTACACCAAGATATCATCCATGAAGACCACGATGAAGGAATCCATGTATGGATGGAAATCTCAGTTCATCAGTTCCATGAAAACTACTGGCGCATTCGTGAGACCGAATGGCATAACTGTATACTCGTAGAGACCATATCTGCTCCTGAAGGCTGTCAGAGGTATATCTAATGGTCTAATGTGCAACTGATGATAACCGAACCTCAAATCAATCTTCAAGAACACACATGATCCTCGAAGCTGATCGAAAAGATCATCAATCCTCAGAAGGGATATTGGTTCATGATAGTCAACTGGTTCAACTTCGGATAATCCACACAGAGCCTAAGGGTACCGTCTTTCTTCTTTGAAAATAGGATAGGCGAATCCCAAGGAGAAGTACTGGATTGGATGAAACCATTTTCCTGCAACTCCTCTAACTGCCTCTTGATCTCTTGAAACTTAGGTATAACCATCCTATAGGGAGGAATGGACACTGGTGTCATTCCTGGCATGAGCTCAATAGAGAAGTCTACCTCACGCTCCAGAGGAAAACCTAAGAAATCCTCTGGAAAGACAGCTCTGATACGATACACCACTGGAGGAAAGTCCAACTATGAAATACCCTGATCATCTAGATAAAGACTAGTGATCAGGTCTGTAACCCTTCATATCCCATGATGCTCGAGTCCTGTTCATCTCGCCTGAACATCCCATTCGCCTCTATGAAGAAATGATTCCCCCTATGGTGAAATGAAACTCACCCTGCGGCGATAACAGTCGAATAATTCTTGGAAGGGAACCAACAAGTCCATCACAAGAATGTCAACATAGCCTGTCATCTATAGGACATAGAGACCCCATAAGAAACGATACCCTGCAACCTCGAGAGGGCACCCTCTGCACTGACGTACACTAGATGTCCTCATCCCCAAAGCTATGTCTAGTTTCAAAAAGTCGGCAGAAGAAAAGATACAGAGCCCAAAGCTCTCCACAACAGCAACAGAAATAAAGCTATGCATAGACACAGTATCGAAAAGAGCTGAAGATAAAACTGAGGCCACTAAGAGAATTTATCGAACCGTAGAAGGTCTGGGATCTTGCTCCTGATAGTTCTAATCCATCGCAAAAGTCTGGCCTGCCTCGCGGCCCTGTGACCCTGCCTGACCACTTTAAGCTGATCCTCCTTGCTGATGCTGAAATACTAGTGACTGACTACCGCAGCCTTGACCTGCACCTCGACCCGAATGGCCAGAAGAACTCCATTTCCCCGACTGGTGAGAAACTGGTGGTTCTACTCCTAAATGAGGAGTCATGGAAGAACCCCTGTCACCAGCTACTAGTGAGAAAACCTAGTAGAAACGTTGAAGGGGACCCATCTTGCCGCAAGATCGGCACTCCACTAGGTCTATCTCGAACTGCGGCCTCGTGTGCCCTGCCCTTCCACACTGGTAGCATACTACCCGGCTACGTAAAGATGTATCTCGCCTCCATGGATCAACACGTGTAGACTCCCTACGACGCTTCCTGCTGTCAACTGGAAGAGTACTATCTTTGGAAGAAGAACTGCCCTGGCTCGCAGCTTCGAAGTCTCTCATATTGCGCTCCACAATCAGTTCCTGGTTGATGATGGAAGTGATCAAAGTCGAATGAAAGATATTCACCTCCGAGCAGATCTCCCACATGAGACCATCCTCAACCTTCCTAGCAATGAACATCCCATCTCCACCCTGGAGGGGTGTAAAACGCTGCAGCTCAGTGAAACGAGAGTAATACTCTATAAAAGAAAGAGTATCCTGCTCTAGACTCATGAACTCCCAGGATTGATCGGCCCTCAGGGTCTCCGGGTAGAATTAGTCATAAATCAAATGCTGGAACTCCTCCCAAGACATAACCTGCTGATGACCCGCCTGTGAGATCACAACCCACCCCCTCTGGGCTGATTCTCGAAGCATATAGGTAGTGAGTTTGATCCTCCTCTCTAGAGGTGTTTCCAGATTCTCAAAGATAGTCAACATGACTTCTAGCCATGACTCTATAGCCTGTGGTCCTTCTTCCCCTGAGAAAGTAGGAAGATACTGCTGCTGGAAAACCCGCTTCAAGTCTTCCATAGTTGTGGAAGGAGGCATTGCTACCTAAAAGGTCTGCATAATCCTCATAAAGCCTTCCCTAAACTGTGCATCAACACTTGCAACTGGTACGACAGCCGGTGCCAAGGCTGGAATGATTGGAGGATCGGAAGGAAGTCCCTAATCAGCCATATCTGACATCTGATCACTATCCTGCAACTAACGTACAGTTGGATGACGTCTCAGAGGCATAGCTCTGAAAGATCATAAGCATACCTTAGATCAAGAATATCAAGGACATAGAAAAAAGGAGTACAAAATAGAAACAGGAGAAGGAAACACTCATGTTTTTCAAAACATGACTACACGACATGTATAAACTCTACACGGCGTGTACTTACCTCTATTACCCTTCTCGAGTCTCCTTACATAGCTAACCCACACGGTCTTCTTAAACTGAGACTACACGTCATGTTCCATGTGGATACGTCGTGTAGTAGACAAGGTTTCAATGACCCAGGTTGTTAGTTACACGGCCAACTACACGACTGAGGCTACACGGCGTGTTCTGAACAAACACGGCATGTACTTGAAGATTTTTCCCGACCCGTTTTTTTGGAGACACGACCATGTACATGGATGACCCTTACACGGTGTGTTCTGATCAAACACCGTGTGTATAGGAAGAGATAACAAAATCTCATGTTGTTCACGACATGTCTGGGTACCTAGAACAAGACTACATGGCGTGTTCATACAAAACACGGCGTGTATTACACGAGCTTCCCCGACCCGTGTTGTTAGTGAGACGGCTAGGTACACGGCATGTACCTACCATACATAGCGTATTCCTGGAGATTCTTCACAACCCGTGATTCTTCTCACACAGTCAGTGACACGGTTTAAAAACTACAAGGCGTTTATATATAAAGTATACGCCGTGTATTTTGGGTTTTTCCGGGAAGTAGCTCTGAAATTGCACTGAACCGCAGAAAACACTGAAAAATAAGCATGAATGTGCCAAATTCCAATCCTTGAGGGCCCATAATCCCCGTGAATCAAAGTTTGGCATCTCCTACATATCATATAATACGGAAAAGAGTCAATGATCTACCAAGTTCAGATTCATGAGGGCCCATAACACCTCAAGAACCAAAATTTGGGGTTCATTTTAGCATGGTACAAAACAAACAACCTCTCTATCAAACTGACGGGATTCTATCAAAGTATCTATCACAATAGTATGCATAATCTAGACAACGTCTATCACAATAACATGCAATTTCTAATGCACCCTCGATGGCATGTCATGAATGAATGGCATGCGATTTTTAACAAGTTCCTATATGATGCATGAGATGGCATACCCTCATCTCATCGGGTTGCGACAGAAATAGAACCACAATATCAACTACAATAACAACACAAAGCATGTGAATCACTCTAGGTGGAATTAGATCAACTATAACATAGCAAAACCAGATAACTGAAATAAGCGAGGTTGATTGGATTTTCCCTATACACAGGTTAGCTACTCACGATCACATCTTAATACTAAGTACCGAATCCATCCTATCCCTGGATAAAGGCCCCAAAAATTAAATCAAGAGAAAAGAAATTCCTCTGATACCACTTTGTAACATCCCGGTTCCATAAGACACCTAGAGGAGCCCCATACCCAGTTGGTCACATGGCATCAAGAGCATTTCCCCAAACGCCAGAGGCTGCCAACTAGTAGCAAGGGCCTTGGGTGTAATAGTGGGGATAACTACGCCCTCATTGTAAGAGTACACAATGGAAGATAAAAAAAAACAACAATATCAGAAGCAGTGAAAATCCATACAAGATTAAACGATAAACAACGGAAGACTAACAGTAAACAACTGGAGCACACACACATGTATATATAATGATGCATGATACATATGTCTAGGAAAGTATCCAAAACATTCACAATTCTGAATACAATACTAAACCAAAGTGAAAAAAAAAACAAGTAAACTCCTCAGCATCGCATGCCATCACTTGGTCCCATGCTCTCCATCTCCATAGAAAGTCAAGTACCTGAAGTAGAAGGGCGCTTGACCTTATCTATACCTGCAACAATATAATCTTCTTGGGCCCAAAAGCGTGACCCAATCAGGGTGTGAGACAACATCCCAGTAGGAAACCAACCAAAGATATGTTCCTAATAGTCAGTTATTACATGTCAAGTAAAAATACAGAAATCAGTAAACATGAAAGCACACAGAAACTCCAATCCCTAGTGTCTAGCATAGAAAGTACACAAGTAACAACCAATCAACCAGTAGAACAACAGGTTACCCCACAGGTAGTTCTCACAGCCTAACCCTTATGGTTCAACCTACAAGTACTAGCAACCCTCTGGGAGGCACACACAGTCTCACCCCTCTGGTTCAACTAAAGAAAAATAGACTCTCTGGGGAATCACTCACTATCAATCCCCCCTATAGTCACGAATCGTACTAAAGGCACTCTGGGGAAGCACTCAATGTATCATTCCCCTTGTGTCCCGCGTCGAGGAACTAGAGACTCTATGAGTAAGCACTCAGCATCAATTCCCCATGTGGTCTCGCATTATAGATTAAAGAAACTCTGTAAAGGCCCTTACGTCCATTCTCCCTATGGTCCACTACACTAGGTTCTCACAAACCTGTGTAAAATAAACATTCATAGCGCGCGTATCTCCCCAAGTAAACCTCAAGAACTACTTGGCTATCATTCTAAGGCACAAATGTATAAGAGTAAAATAGTTCTACTATCCTACAACTAGGCATGGAAACTAGAAAAAGTCCTAACATGCAAAACATGCGTTGAAAAACATCCAGAGCACAGTAAAAATTACCCTACTCACAAGAAATAACCTCTACTCAAGCAATCAAGCATATCAGGAAAACAAAATGGGAAAAAATAGGAACCACACAATACCCAACTCAAGAGAATTGGTGGAATCGCACACAATATTCAAATAATTCCAACATAAAGGCACAAACCACCTAGCTCGATCCTAGGAGATTGATATACTTGAACCATGAGGCTTGATTCTCCTTAGAACGAGGTAGATCTATGAAAATGCACAAAACAATCAACCCCTGATTTATTGAGAAAGATGGGAAATCATGGAATGAGACTCAAGAAGAAGGAAGAGCTAACCACTGCGGTTCCAACACAATCGACGACGGTCGATTCAGCAAATAGACGGAGGCTTGGGATAGTGAACATGATGCTTCACATCCCCTTATAGGGTGTTGGACATGGAATATCAAATCAGTCATTGGAATAATAGATGTGATGAAATCTGTATATATGATCGAATTCTTAGTCCAATAACCTTATCTACAATTCTAGAACCTTGTGATAATTCATGGAATCCTTGGTTATGCCCTAGATATCGGATAATATTACATATAAATATCACTATATATGAATGTACAAATATTGTTTATATATATATACATACCTAATTATATATTTATATTTTAATATATATATATATATCTATAATTTGAAACTTTCTTAGAGATATCCCAGTATTGGGAAAATAAGGTATAGTTGGACGGGTGGCCTCTAGGAACTCAAGATGACTGGGTTACAATTTATATTATAGATTCAAATTCAGTATACATACACATTTCTTATTTTATGCACATGGTATGGATTTTAACAAACATATTTGGTGGTGACTTACTAATTTTTTATCACACCTTGTTTGTGATGCCAATTAGTACCTGAATATATCTCATGGATACAGGTAGTTACATACTAATGTGTCCAAATATGGATATTTAATTACCTATTAGGATTAGAGCTTCATTATAGATGACTGAGCCAGTTCTTAGGATATTCATGGGATAATATTTTATATTTTTTCCTCTTTTTCAAACAATTATTTTATTGAATGTTTAATTCGATATATTCCTTTATTTTTTTTGAATAACATATATACATGACATCATTATATATATAAATATAGTTATTATAGCTTCTACATCTATTATTTATCTGAATGATTTATTTTTATCGTAATAATTATTATCAATTTCCACTATTTGTTCTAATTATTAAACCATTGTAGTCCACTCTAATCATGAGGTTATAATATCCACACCATACCATCACAAACCCTCACTTTTAGTCAGTAGCCTATGGAATATTGGGAGGTAATTTTGATTCCATATGATCCACCAAGTCAATTTACTTATGAGGAATCCTTGATTTGGAAGTCACATAGATGAAGAAGAATCTTTTAAAAGAAGTTGTGTTTCTATGAAATCAAAAATAAATACTACCACTTACTCCTCAGATTTTGAGTTATAAGAAAATTATAGTGATGAGGATTCCCACATTAAAAAAGTGATTATAAAATAAAGATGGAATATTATATGGGGAAAAAAAGATATTAATCCAAATATTATCATATAATTGGCCAAAAATGTAATTAAATTTATAATGAAATTTTATAAGTAACCTTCTAATATCCAAAACCCTACTACCGTAGTTAAACAACATAACATGAACTATTAAATAATGAACACTCTGAAGAGCCCATATTTATGAGTATATATAAATGTTTTTTTTGAATTTTAGAATTATATTTTAATAAAATAAAAGTCAATTTTAATTTATTATGATGATATTATCTAATGGTGAAATTTCATTATTTTTCTAAAAATATAATTTTTTGGTGAATAGTGAAAATACAATTGTTTCTATATATATATATTATAGCATCTCTAGGTTGTAAGAATAAATTAAAACTAAAATGATATTTATCTTGAATATATATATTTTATTAGTTACATTATTAATTTTAAAATATTTTTTTAAATTTATAAAACTGTATTAGATATTTTAAAACATAAGCCTCGTTTTTGAAATTTTTTTTAAAGCATTATACATTTACTATTTTTAATGTAACTTGTTCCAATTTTATAAATTTTATCATATTAAATGAATTAACAATTTGGAAATAGTTTGTATAAATTAGGTAAACATTACTTTTTTATTTTTAGGTATAAAGGAATAATTATTAAGGAAACAACTAGTTAATATGGTGAAATATGAAATTATAAAAGTGGAATATATACTAGTAGAGTTTAAAACATGTTTATAACCTCTATTAAATAGAATTCTAGTTGAAACATTAAAATTATATCTTTCACAATATTCTATTTCTCAATATATCAACCACTTTCCTTAAGAGTGACATCTCATTATTTAAATTTTATGGGTATTTAAAAAAATCAAATCCCTTTTCAATTATAAAAGAAACCTCACACAAAACATTCAATAGAACTTATTAAAATATAATCTCTTATTAAAAACTAATATTTTATCATTCCTTTGAATCATATATCACTCCCATTAGCTTCGGGTCAAAATATTTTACCATAATAATCCCATTTACAAGGGATACTTTAAGGATATATCCTAGTACTCAATGTGAGAAACCATTTTTTACTTATTTCCTTTCTATTTTACCTTTAAAACTCAAATTTTTTAATCATTATATGGAAAATTTGTATTGGCTATATGTTGAATGTTATTATGTTATGTGAATAATCATTAAACACCTTTCCACTATTCCTTAAATAAAATGAATATGTGACCCGTGCATATGTACTAACTACCACCGTAATAGAGCAACATATTTCATTTTCCTTCACCACATGACATGGATAGTCTTAAAATGGAATATAGTAAATAATTATTATATTTATAAAATTTTTATGTATTTTATATAATGAACCATATTAACCCTTATAGTGACCTAAGACAAATATTCCTTTATTTTATATCTTTAACATGATATAAGCATTACATACCGTAAATAATTATATCCTGAGGAAAAATAGGTTCAATGTACCATATTATACCATATTATTCCATATTATTCCATATTATTGACATCTAATTTGTAATATTCACCCTCATAACATGGGGAATGAAAACATAAGAAAGTTGTGGGATAAAATTCTTAGTAATAGGGGATAAACATTTCATCAAAGAAAAGTTCATAAGAATATGTATAAACTTCAATAAAAGAGAAATATAAGATCATCATGAGTGATAACCATAAAAAATAAGTGACCTTAAAATTACATTGAATAAGAATATAAAGCCACAAAATATCAATATGGAAACAAAATAGCTATAACAAGTTTTATAATTATTTAAAATAACCCATGAATCAAGGGAGAATAAGTTCATGATGAATAAAATCCTTCAAATATTGAAAATACATTAATATTTGGAGAGATTAAATTCTTGATCCACACCATCAGCACCCATGATTATGACAAACTAAAATGTACTCATGAAAACCTATCTCAGGAGATCTTCTTGAATTAATTGTAGGATGATATTGTACCCAACTTTCATTCATCTACACTTACCAATGCCACTTAGAAATGATTCAATTTTCACATTATCAAGACCCCATTTAAATAATCTGAGTTTAATAAAACATCCAAATTAAATTAACTCACTATTAATAAAGAACATAAGGAATTAAAATGGATTTCATAAAGAAATAAAATGGAAATAAATAACATTTCATAAAGAACACATGGAAAAAATGCAGATCATAAAACATCCAAATAGAAATAATTCACTTTTAATAATGGACTTAAGGAACTAAAATGGATTTCATAAAAAATATAAATTGAAATCATTAACTTTTAATAAGTAACCATGGAATTAATATAGGTTTCTTAAAACATCCAAATGGTATAAAATAACACCTGGCACTAAATTATAGGATACTGAATACATGATCCCGCAAAAATAATCACATAATAAAATAAAAATATTTTTTAAAACATGAATTAACAATCCATTGGAGAAATATAATTTTGAATACAATTAAAACCAAATCATGAAATTATTTTTTTGAAAACATGTTTGTATTAATCACTATAAAATCCATAGTTGTGAGTCTCTTTTAAAAAATTATCCTTGAAAAAATAAGTAAAAATAAATCATTTAATGTGTAATGTATTGGGATAAATAATATATTTACCCAGAAATAATGAGATAAAATAATTCAAAATTGAAACTCTTAGAAAATCCATGTTCAATAAGAAACTGTGTAACACAACGAAAGTAGTTTCAGTTAATCGACCTCTTACCTTTACCCTTATTTTACAAAAAAGTTATATAACCTCATTTACCATAAGTATAAACATATTAATTAACTATTGAAAAACTTATTCATATAAATTTTCATATTTACTATTTATTAGTATGAATTGTCTTCATGTATTATAATATTGTAATCTATTTTTTGTAATATTTATTTTTAATAATTTTTTTTTGTTTTGAACTGGGTTTATAAAAGAAGTGATGATACTACATTTTAATAAAAATATAATCATTTAAAAACATTTAAATTCAATATAATTTATGTGTTATAAAATAATATAAAGCTTTTATTTAATAACATTGGATTTTTGGGCATGTATTGTGAAGACAAAATCGGTATTGAAATAGTTTCAAGTTATTTACAAACAACAATGGATTAACTTATAATGATCATTAATTTTTTATTCTACAAAGAAACATATTAAAGATATATATTACTTATATATATCATATATACTCATAAAATATAAATTAAAACTACCAATGATGATGGGAGTGAAAACTAAAACATTTTTATTGGTGGAGGTGGTAACCCACACACACATAGAATACAAGTTTTCTTTTTTACTCATTGTAAAAGAAAAAATAGGTTAGTTATTGTAACATTATTATGATAACATAAATTTACAATAGTGTTACAAATATTATAATTTTAATTTATTGAAATGGAATTTTAGCTCGAATAAAATAACATAAAAAATAGAAAAGAGCTATGGGCGGTTGAAAATTTATATCTTAATAATTTTATTATATCCTTTGTGATGTGGAGTAAACTTTGGAGGGATTGGATTATGAAAGGAAATAAACATCCTTAATGGCAATAAAAGTGTTCAAGATAGGTTATGTTAGATTTTGGGATGCAATTATAGGGTTTTTGTGTGAGGGGAAGTGAGGATAAAAGTGCCTCTTTTTTAAGTGAAAATGTGTGTTTTTTTTGTAAAAACCCAAAATATTTGAATAATAAAATTTCAATATCGTGGATATTAGATAAATAATTACGAAATAATAGGGTGTGGGATTCCTAAGGTCAGTACACCCCTTTATAACACAATTAGTATAACGACCCATACTTTACATAAATTGTTATTTCTTCAAAATTGAAGCACACTTATTACAACATATAACAAAACCATGAAAGGATCGTATAGGTATATTGTCTTTAGAAACTGGAAAAAATAAACAACTAATTCATAAATCATCTACGTTTTCTTCCATTTATTTTATCATATCTAGAATCCCTTTTGGAATATTCTACTTAATACCTTTCTTCCAGACCTGGGGAAAAGAAAACACACAAAAGGGTGAGCTCAAATTCTTAGTAAGGGTAGACAAAAGAAATATCACTCATATCATATTCTTAAGAACATAACACTTTGGAAATCTTATCCTGCAAAAGAGATCATAATATCATGACAAGGGATCAATCATAATAGTGAAATTTAATAAAAATAATCATAACATAAAACATGAAACTTTTTGGAATACACATATAATCACAGAGAATCATTTCATATTAGTCAAGACTCATTTACAAGACTATCTTAGCGGACAAAGTCCATTTCTGAACCGAGTACACTCCTCATTTCAGTCCTGTTTCACTGAACCAGATTAACCTACCGTTCCAGCCATGTCTATATCATGAGATATAAATCTTTACCCAATGTATTGGAGGGAGATATAGGTCCCACCCATCTCATAATGATACCATTCTTATGTGTGCCACAAAATCATAAATCATACATCATAGCATAACCGATGTAATAAGAATGGGATTCATAAACATCATGCCATCATTACATAATCCATATAAGATAAAAGGACATCATAAAAATAATTCCATCATAACATAATCAAATCAATGTAAAAATAGGGATAGAAATAGAACCCTATAATATCTTATATGGAAAATAGTTTTGATAAAACACTTGAACTTTATTCTTGAGGTAAATATCCTTTCTACCTCAAAAACATTTTTCCTTTCTTAACATGTCATAAAATTTTTAACTAAAACAAGTTGATTAAAAATAAACTTGAAAACTTGTAAAGGAAGCTTCATGGAAATAATGTTCCAAAAAACCATTCAGGCCTTATTAGTTAAAAACATTCTTCTCGTACTTTGGCTGGAAAAGACAAACAGTACCTCGTACTAAAAATGACAAAAGATTCCTTTCATATATTTTACTAAAAACTCACAAATTGGTAAAATTGTATTTAAAAAATTGTATGAGGATAGAAATAATATTAAATATTGAGGAAAAATGGATGTGGATGATAAATACACCCCAATAAATACCAAATTATAAACAATCTCCGATAAAAATGAGATTGTGAGATTTTCCCTTACCTTAGGCCCAATTTGCTTTGTACATGTTCAAAAATCCTGTATAATGATTTAAATAATGTTATTGACTTACTAAATAATATTAATCATTGATATGATATCATATATGGTCATATTCTTAGCTTCGTATTAGTAATATTCCATTGCTACTTGTTATTTGGCAGTTTGTTGCCTTTTGTTCTTATGCGTGTTTTGTCGAATAAATTCTTATCATTCTTTTTAGGTTATAGATAACTCATTTCCAGAATGGTATTAGTGTAATATATATCATATTTATTCATTTGATTCACTTATATAATCATTATGCATTGAATATCATATAGAACGAGTCGCATCACATCATGGAGACGGTAGGCCGTACGTACGCACGAGCGATGATATCGTTCCCATGATCATGGAATTGTATTGAAGTGTATGTATACTATTTCAGAATCAATATCACTTTCAAATAATCATATATAGTTATTCTTTACACCATTATACCCATCCTAGTAAGGTGGTGGTGGAAAATAGATTACACCACAACGTGGAGACGGTGTTCTGTACGTACGCACGCGCGGTGATTTCATTTTCTGTAGGATGGATAGAAGGTAAAATAGGGTGGTTTCATATTTATAATAACATATCAGTATATTAGTGATACTGATGTTATTAATTAAGAACGAAACAACTAAAGAAGAATAAGTTGAAGAATAAAGAAGTTGGAAAGGATCGGTAATGGATATTATGTAAAGACCGAGAAATTTCAAGGAAAATTTTTCTTAATTTTCTTTGGAATTTTACAAGAACGCAGTTTCTAACGGCGCCTGATTCCGAGGCCAGGTGTGCCCGGAATTAATTTCCGCAGTTTGGCTCGGGTACGTTCAGTGAACGAGCGAGCGGGAATTTCTATCTTTTGAACCGGTGCTCGGAATTGAAATCCGATTGCACCGATGAACTCGCAACGCCGGTAATCGCTTAAGGGAACCTTTACCGTAGTTGCGTTTTATGTAGGTTGAGAGTTAGTTTTGGGGAAATTAAAATGAAGTTAAATAAAATGTGGAAACACATTTTATTTTATCCTTGTTGGTAATATCCTCCCAAAGGGAGTTAGAGGTGGGACCCACATCCACATAACCTCCTTTGAGAGGATTAAGTGTGGTGGGGCCCACATGAACCCTAACTCCTCAACTCCCCTCTAAACCCCCCCACAACTCCCACTTTAATGTTGACTACTTGTTTACTTAATGAGGTGGGTTATGTGTGGTTTAATTGAATTTCAAACTTTTGAAATTCTTTCCAACACTTTGCATTTAATTAATTAAACCAACTTAATTAATTAATTTGGGTGTTTGATTTCTTTTGAAATCATTTTGCCAACATTAAAATGAGAGATTCTATTCTTCTCTTTGGGTTGGCATAACTTTGTGGCGAGAACTAAGGAGAGGAGAAGAACTTTTGGAAGAACTTCAACCCCTCAAATAAGAACGTTCCTTATCTCCGAAGAACGTGAAGCAACATCTTCTTCATCGTTCTTCAACCGAGGTAAGGAAAGGGAAGCGACGCCCGCGACATCTCCAACGACCTTCATCCACGTCAAAGGAGAAGACGTCGCCTGCGAAGAATGTCGCCAACGACGAGTACCCTTCTTCCTTTCCAATGCATGAGCGTGAGAGTTGGGAGTGTGTGACGAACACGACAATCGAGGAATCGATATCCGCCCTTTTTCCGAGATTGTCAACGAATGACAATTACGAGGCAGGGGAATTTATTTTGGGAATTTTCTTATCTTTTGAGAAAAGAACGACGAGCGCGAACCAACCAATACCGGGTTGATCTGCGGATCATCTGATCAAGCGGTTTGATGTTGAGGGTTTTTATTTATTTAATTGTTCGTGAAGATGAGGGTTATTTTTTATTTTTGTTCGAGATTTCCGACTTGATGATCGTCGTGGTTAAAAACCATTTGTTATAGAATTTGAACTTTGTGGTTTGAAACCAAATGATAACGAATAACGCGAGGGGGGCGGACCGCACAAACACGGCCGACCCTCCTCCTTATTTTCATGTTGGTTTCTTATGGTTGGTACGAGAAAGCATGGTGCCGTCACACCACACGGTTTCATGCGGAGGAAATGCGCGGCGCCGTCGCGCCGCGCCATGGAAAGAATTCAAGAACGCGACGCCGTCGTGCCGCGTCAAAGAAAAACAAAGGCACCGAGGCCGGAGCGGGGCCACGACGGGAGGGACGCAGTGCCGTCGCACCGCGGCAGACAAAAAGGGCCGCGGCCGGTTCCGGGCCGCGGCGGAGCAAGACGACCGGCGGCCGGCATCGGGTCGCCGGTGTCGGTGAAGGAAGGACCGGCCGTCGCCGGTCCTTACTGGCGGAACCGGCTGGCCAGTGCAGGCCGGCCGGGCAGTGGAGACTGGGGGAATTAATTCCCCCGGCCGGGTCTTCAAGCGGCCCCAATTAAGGGGCCGCGGTTTCACAAGGGGGGGGGGGCTTTGCCCCCCGCGCGCGGCGCGCATGCGGCGCCCAGGCCGCGCGGCCGTGCCGGCCCGCGCCGCCGCTCCGGACCGCGCAGCCGCGCCGGACCGCGCCGCCGCGCCGGACCACGCCGCCGCCCCGGACCGCGCCGGCCCGCGCCGTCGGCCGTGCTGGATTTTCCGAGCCGGGCCGGGTCGCCGCCCGGGCCGGGTCGACCCGGTTCGGCCGACCCAGGGGGGGTCGGGCCGAGTCGGCCCAGGCCCAGACCCCCCAGTTTCGGACCACTTTCAGTCAAATGCCCGTATCTTGGGCTACGGGCCTCCAAACGACTCACTGTCAGCGGCAACACGATCCTTGGATCGAGACAGTGCTTTCGTTATATCGCACTCAAGGTTTCGGATTACATTGAGTTCGGTCGGGTTGGTTTGTACACGAAACCAATCGGGCCCTCGGAGCGGAAACACTCATATTTTGAGCTATGGACGTCCGATTGATGTGCCGTCAGCTTTGATGAGTTCCTGTTAACGATACGGAACTTTTGGCATCCTTCACCCGAGTTTTAGATGCAGATGGATAGTGGCCGGGTTGGATCGCACCGAAATCCAACCGGGCCCCTGGAACGGAAAAGCTGATACCTTTCTGACAGAACGTCCGTTTGACGAACCGTCAATGGCATTGGTGATCTCATTGAGAAACGGTCCCTATGAGTATACCCTATGAGAGTTCGGGGTACAAATGAGATACGGCCGGGTTTGGTTCGCTCACGAAACCAACCGGGCCCCTGGGACAAAAAGGCTAATAACTCACAGACCGGGCGTCCGATTGACGCGTCGTCTTTTGCATTGAAACCCCTATGACGAGGCGGTCCTTTGAGATATTTCTTCATGGGACTTTGAGATACTTTGAGTATCGACTTGTAGCTCATGGAGCGGACCCTCCCAGAGACGAGCGTACGGAATACGCAGACCGTGTAGCTGGCTGAGACCAGACGACTGCTTGACCGACTCAACTTGGAGTGAGTCGACTAGCCCAGTGGGCGGAGCACTACTTTCTGAGGTGCAGACCCATGGCGGATGAAGCACTACCTGTGTGACAGTGCAGACCCGTGGTACTCGTCCGGAGAGTACCTCAACAGGCTACTAGGGGGTGTGCACTACTGTGTTTGGGTGACATACCTCGACGGGAAGCACTACTGTGTCTGGGTGGCTGACCTGCGGTACTCGACAGGAGGAGTACTTCAATAGTCTTAGGTTAGTGAGCAGTACCTCGGAGTCATGACATGACCACTGTACACTCCATAGATGGAGCTCTTCAGCAGTTACGGTTTCGATAATGAAAATCCTGGTTTGAGCTGAGACTTTTGACCTTGTATTTACCTCATGATTGAGATGGGTCAATTGATAACTTAGGTATATGTATGGGCATATACCTGGGTAGTGGTTATCCGTTGATTTCACAATCCTTGTGTTTCCTCATGATTGAGATGGGTTACTTGATAACTTAGGTATATGTATGGGCATATACCTAAGTAGAGGTTATCTGTTGAGATATTCTTTGTGGTTATCCTTGTTGGTTTAGTGAGACCTTGAGGGTCTCAGGGTCCCTACTAAGTATCATTATACTCACCCCTGCACAGGCTATGCCCGCACCTCATTGTGTTGGTTGCAGACAACGAGCAGTGCTGACGGAGGCCGAGTGTTCGAGGACTGGACGGTACCCGGAGGTGGACTACACGACGAGTCAGTACCTGGAGGTGGACTACATGACGTGACGACTCACCGAGGAGGTTGACGGACGAGAGCGTGGAGGAGGCTATCTATACCTACCCTTCAGGTAGGATCCGTGGTGGACGACCAGGAGGTGCGATATCTATACCTACCCTTCAGGTAGGATCCGAGGAGGACGACCCAGGAGCTGCTTCCTTCTTCCAGCTATTTGTCTTTTTGCTGTTGTACCTTGTTCAGTTTTATACGTACTTTCTTTTGGGTTTGTATTCTGGACCATTTAATTTTCATCATTTCTTTTGTACTTAGTGTTTTGCTTCCGCTTGTACTCTGTGGTGCTTGTTTTCTTTATAAAGGAAATGCCTTCCCAGTTATCAGGATTTTACGCCTTTGGTGATAGTCGCCAGCCCCTGGCCTATGGAAGGCGGGCTTGGGGTAGTCACGACACAGGCCCCGAGGACGGGTCTTGACAAATTGGTAGCCGAGGAGTTCGGGTCTACCGAAGAACTTATGACTCTGACTTTTTCTTTCTATGAAGCAATAGTTTTAAGAGTACCGAGTGTGGATTTCAGTTTAGGGAGTCCAGTGTTGGTGCGGGCGGCCGACATATCCATACACCAGGACCCTGCCAACGGATTTCCGACATTGTGCATGAAAACACTGATTGTGTGTGTGTTTTCAAAGGTTTTCCCTTAAAACAGCTCAATCCAGGTCAGCTCACCAGGTATAAACGTTTGACCGTGTCACGATGTTTCCTTCAGGATGCCTTTTATCGGACGACCAGCTAGAGCCCAGAGGGATGTGCGTGCTGACAGCCTGTCGAGCGACAAGGCTTCAGTACAGGGCCCTCTTGCAGTTGAGGCACCAGCAGAGGCACCAGCGGTACTACTACCCGTTGGGCCACCGATGCCACCAGCCCCAGCAGTAGGCGATGCACGACGCTTGAGCGCGCTGCACGAGTTCTAGCGCCAGAGGCCACCCAGGTTCCAGGGAGAGACGGACCCGCAGGCAGCTGAGGTTTGGCTGGAGGCTGTGGTGAGAGTCTTCAGGCTAGTTGGGACGCCGGCAGACTTCATGGCGATCTTTGTTACCAGCCTCCTTCAGGCAGCAGCAGGCAGGTAGTGGAGCCACTTGTTCCAGTTTTGCGATGAGATGAACTTCGCATGGGAAGACTTTGAGACCTTCTTCGGGGTGGAGTTTGTGCCAGTAGCTCTACACCCCGAGCGTGTACAGGAGATTCTGCCTTTGCCGCGTGTTTTTTGATTAGTAGTCGAGTCATATGTGGGCAGTAGACAGATGATGCAGAGGTCCAGGAGGACCAGACTAGCAGTTGGACGATCTGGGATTTTAGGACCGGTGGTGCGGGGCACCCGGGGTGGGAACAGAGCTAGGCATGCCAGAAGCAGGTTGTGTTACTCATGCGGCGGAAAGGGTCACCTGGCACGTGACTGTACGACTCCTCGTAGAGTTGATCCGCAGGCATTGGAGGAGCCACCGAGCCAGAAGCAGCGACGAGTGCTTGAGAAACAGCCGAGCAGTGGACAAGGCAGTAGAGCTCTGGGAGCAGGTGGACAGGAGCAGAGCTAGTGGATACGTCCCTTGTACTTCTAGTTCCATGTTGCTGTTGTATTCGTGTCTTTGTACTATTAGCTGCAATAATAAAAAGACACTTACCTTGTGATGTTTTCTTTCCTGTCCTTTTTGTTTGGTTGATACTGAGTGGTCCTGGTTAAGACTGTTGACTTGACCCTCACTTTCAAAATTTCTACTGGAGGGGACCCAGTGACCTCACACTGATGCCGACAGTGTGACTCGACCCTTGGAGGCGAGAGTGACAGTTGGATAACTTAGTAGTTATGTCGAGGCCTTACGACGTCATCCATGGCATGAATGTATCATTAATGTCAGGATTGACTGTACTAGGCAACGAATGTGGTTCATCCAGGGGATGAGACCGGGTTTCTCTTATCGGCAGAGAAGAAATAATAGTATCTCTTGTGAGACTAAAGGAGGTCCAGGACATCCAAGAGAGGATGAAGACTGCACAGTGCAGTAAGAAACAGGAAACCGGTGACAGTCTTAGAGACTCGGGCGTGTTAAAGAATAGGAAGCTTAAAGGAGAGATGAGTCTACGAAGTAGCAGACGTAGAGGCAGATCTAGGAGAGAAGCATGAGGTGGTGTACATCCTAACATTGTACAACCACCCGCCTTAGTTATTCCTACCAGGCTCAGGGAGTTGGAGGGCGGAGGAAGAGTGCGGCTACATGCGGTCAAGGAGTGTGACCCAATGTCTCTAGAAATGATGCAAGGGACAGTCTGTGTCCACTACTAGATGCTGTAGTGACGGACGTCAATATGAATCATTCCTTGCTTTCACAAATTTTGTTCCAGACCTAGATTTTCCGGTAAGACGTGGACTTGAACCTCACGTCTGGAGATACCTTGGGAGGAGACTCGATAATCACACTTACGCCGACGGTGTGGTCAGACCCTCAAGGCGAGAGTTTCAGTTGGAATCTCTTGGTGGCAGCGTCGAGGCCTTACGACGTTAGTTGAGTATGGAATGGGCAATAACTGTTCATACTCAAATTGATGGTTTAAGAAAATGTCGGGATGGGTTTTCCTTGTTCGGCGAAAAGGAAACCTCAGGATGCACAGGATAAACTATTTCTCAAGAGGGTGCGACCGATCACTCTTGAGTCAATCAACCATACCCTCATGGCAGCAGCCTTTTGAGTTTCAGTTCTAACAGAAAATGGAGACCTCTGGAGTTCAAGGATGACGATCACGTCTTTATACGGATCTCACCTCGACGAGGTTTACGGAGATGTGGCCCAGGCGGAAAGTTATCTCCAAGGTTCAGCGGACCTTCTTGGGTCCTTAGCTGGGTAGGCGGGGTGGTTTACTGCTTGACCCATTCAACGCAGTTGCACCAGGTGCACGACGACTTCCACGTATCTCAACTGAAGAGATACGTTCTCAAACCTTTGCATATCATCGACCATGAGGAGCTGAACGATGGAGATGAGGTGTTTTTCACGGAGGTTCTAGTGGGGATCGAGGATCGACAGGAGCAGATCCTACGAGGACGATCGATTCCTTGGGTGCACTTTCTTTGGCAGTACGGAACCTCCAGGTAAGCACATGGGAGCGGAAGGCTCAGATGCGTGCTCTGTACCGCTTTTGTGACCCTAGTTTGTGTTGAAGCTTTACGGGGACGTAAAGCCCTGAGCTGGGAGTAATGTAAAGACCCGGAAATTTCATGGAAATTTTTTCTTAATTTTCTTTGGAATTTTACAAGAACCCAGTTTCTAACGGTGCCTGATTCCGAGGCCCGGTGTGCCCGGAATTAATTTCCGAAGTTTGGCTCGGGTACGTTCAGTGAACGGGTGAGCGAGAATTTCTATCTTTTGAACCAGTGCTCAGAATTGAAATCCGATTGCACCTATGAACTCGCAACGCCGGTAATCGCTTAAGGGAACCTTTACCGTAGTTGCGTTTTATGCAGGTTGAGAGTTAGTTTTGGGGAAATTAAAATGAAGTTAAATAAAATGTGGAAACACATTTTATTTTATCCTTGTTGGTTATATCCTCCCAAAGGGAGTTAGAGGTGGGACCCACATCCACATAACCTCCCTTGAGAGGATTAAGTGTGGTGGGGCCCACAGGAACCCTAACTCCTCAACTCCCCTCTAAACCCCCCACAACTCCCACTTTAATGTTGACTACTTGTTTACTTAATGAGGTGGGTTAAGTGTGGTTTAATTGAATTTCAAACTTTTGAAATTCTTGCCAACACTTTGCATTTAATTAATTAAACCAACTTAATTAATTAATTTGGGTGTTTGATTTCTTTTGAAATCATTTTTCCAACATTAAAATGAGAGATTCTATTCTTCTCTTTGGGTTGGCATAACTTTGTGGGGAGAACTAAGGAGAGGAGAAGAACTTTTGGAAGACCTTCAACCTCTCGAAGAAGAACGTTCCTCATCTCCAAAGAACGTGAAGCAACATCTTCTTCATCGTTCTTCAACCGAGGTAAGGAAAGGGAAGCGACGCCCGCGACATCTCCAACGACCTTCATCCGCGTCAAAGGAGAAGAAGTCGCCTGCGAAGAACGTCGCCAACGACGAGTACCCTTCATCCTTTCCAACGCATGAGCGTGAGAGTTGGGAGTGTGTGACGAACACGACAATCGAGGAATCGATATCCGTCCTTTTTCCGAGATCATCAACGAATGACAATTACGAGGTAGGGGAATTTATTTTGGGAATTCTCTTATCTTTTGTGAAAAGAACGACGAGCGGGGACCAACCAATACCGGGTTGATCCGCGGATCGTCCGATCAAGCGGTTTGATGTTGAGGGTTTTTATTTATTAATTGTTCGTGAAGATAAGGGTTATTATTTATTTTTGTTTGAGATTTCCGACTTGATGATCGTCGTGGTTAAAAACCATTTGTTATAGAATTTGAACTTTGTTGTTTGAAACCAAATGATAACGAATAACGCGAGGGGGTCGGACCGCACAAACACGGACGACCCTCCTCCTTATTTTCGTATTTGTTTCCTATGGTTGGTATGAGAAAGCATGGTGCCGTCGCACCACATGGTTTCATGCGGGGGAAATGCGCGGCGCCGTCGCGCCGTGCCGTGGAAAGAATTCAAGAACGCGACGACGTCGTGCCGCGTCAAAGAAAAACAAAGGCACCGCATCCAGAGCAGGGCCGCGGTGGAGGGACGCGGTGCCGTCGCACCGCGCCAGACGACAAGGGCCGCGGCCGGTTCTGGGCCGCGGCGGAGCAAGACGACTGGCGGCTGGCATCGGATCGTCGGTGTCGGTGAAGGAAGGACCGGCCGTCGCCGGTCCTTGCTGGCGGAACCGGTCGGCCAGTGCGGGCCGGCCGGGCAGTGGAGACTGGGGGAATTAATTCCCCCGGTCGGGTCTTCAAGCGGCCCCAATTAAGGGGCCGCGGTTTCACAAAGGGGGGGCTTTGCCCCCGCGCGCGGCGTGCATGCGGCGCCCAGGCCGCGCCGCCGTGCCGGCCCGCGCCGCCACGCTGGACCGCTCCTCCGCGCCGGACCGCACCGCCGCGCCGGACCGCGCCGCCGCGCCTGGCCGGATTTTCCGATCCGGGCCGGGTCGACCCGGTTCGGCCGACCCAGGGGGGTCGGGCCGAGTCGGCCCTGGCCTAGACCCCCCAGTTTCAGACCACATTCGGTCAAATGCCCGTATCATGGGCTACGGGCCTCCAAGAGACTCTCCGTCAGCGGAAACACGTCCTTGGATCGAGACAGTCGTTTCATTATATCGCACTCAAGGTTTCGGATTACATTGAGTTCAGCCGGGTTGGTTCGTACATGAAACCAACCGGGCCCTCGGAGCAGAAACACTCATATTTTGAGCTACGGACGTCTGATTGACGTGCCGTCAGCTTTGTTGAGTTCCTGTTGACGATACAGAACTTTTGGCATCCTCCGCCCGAGTTTTGGATGCAGATGGATAGTGGCCGGGTTGGATCGTACCGAAATCCAACCGGGCCCCTGGAACGGAAAAGCTGATACCTTTCTGACAGAACGTCCGTTTGAAGAACCATCAGCGGCGTTGGTGATCTCGTTGAGAAACGGTCCCTATGAGTATACCCTATGATAGTTCGGGGTACAGATGAAATACGGCCGGGTTTGGTTCGCTCACGAAACCAACCGGGCCCCTGGAACGAAAAGGCTAATAACTCACAGACCGGGCGTCCGATTGACGCGCCGTCTGTTGCGTTGAGACCCCTATGATGAGGCGGTCCTTTGAGATACTTCTTAGTGGGACTTTGATATACATGGAGTATCGACTTGTAGCTCGTGGAGAGGACCCTCCCAGAGACGAGCGTATGGAGTACGAAGACCGTGTAGATGGCTAAGACCTGACGACTGCTTGACCGACTCGACTTGGAGTGAGTCGACTAGCCCATTGGACGGAGCACTACTTTCTGAGGTGCAGACCCATGACGGACGGAGCAGTACCTGTGTGACAGTGCAGACCCACGGTACTCGTCCGGAGAGTACCTCAGCAGGCTACTAGGGGGTGTGCACTACTGTGTTTGGGTGACATACCTCGGCGGGAAGCACTACTATGTCTGGGTGGCTGACCCGCGGTACCCGACAGGAGGAGTACTTCAGCAGTCTTAGGTTAGTGAGCAGTACCTCGGAGTCGTGACAGGACCACTGCACACTCCAGAGACGAAGCTCTTCAGCTGTTACGGTTTCGATAATGAAAATCCTGGTTTGAGCTGAGACTTTTGACCTTGTGTTTACCTCATGATTGAGATGGGTCACTTGCTAACTTAGGTATATGTATGGGCATATACTTGGGTAGTGGTTATCCGTTGATTTCACAATCCTTGTGTTTCCTCATGATTGAGATAGGTTACATGATAACTTAGGTATATGTATGGGAATATACCTAAGTAGAGGTTATCTGTTGAGATATTTTTTGTGGTTATCCTTGTTGGTTTAGTGAGACCTTGAGGGTCTCGGGGTCCCTACTGAGTATATTTATACTCACCCCTGCACGGGCTATGCCCTCACCTCGTTGTGTTGGTTGCAGACGATGGGCAGTGCTGACGGAGGCCGAGTGGAGGAGGCTATCTGTACCTACCCTTCAGGTAGGATCTGTGGTGGACGACCAGGAGCTGCGATATCTGTACCTACCCTTCAGGTAGGATCTGAGGAGGACGACCCAAGAGCTTTTTCCTTCTTCCAGCTATTTGTCTTTTTGCTGTTGTACCTTGTTCAGTTGTAGACGTACTTTCTTTTGGGTTTGTATTCTGGCCCATTTACTTTTCAGCATTTCTTTTGTACTTAGTGTTTTGCTTCCGCTTGTACTCTGTGGTGCTTGTTTTCTTTATAAAGGCAATTCCTTCCCAGTTATTGGGATTTTATGCCTTTGGTGCTAGTCGCTAGCCCCTGGCCTATGGAAGGCGGGATTGGGGTAGTCACGGCACGGGCCCCGAGGACGGGTTGTGACATATTACCTCTTCTTTGACGCGCCTCTTCTTAAACTACTCTTAGGGAACTAGGGTTGGTGTTTGAAGAATACCAGGACCTCTAGAATATTTCTAGGGAAGTGGAGAAGAGAAATTGACAGGGGTTGGCCGAGTGTGAAGGCTCAAAGTGGTGTGAGGAGGAGAGGGAGGAAGTTCCCTTTTATAAGAGAGGAGAGGGGCACCTTTGGAAAAACAAAAAATATTACTTTATTACAAAGTCATATTCGGTTATTAATAGCTCCAAATTGATTTATTTAAAAGATAAGGTGGGTATGGGTCGAAATACACTCATCAAATAGAATTTATACGAGTTTAGGTTTCTATTTTAACCTTATCATTTAGATTTACCTTTAAGTTAAATAATTTCACTTTTACCGTGTCTTCTTGTTTTCTTACACTATAAGGTTAAAAAACATACTATAACAACAAAAAGAACCCCAAGTTGTTAATTATTAATATATATAACCTTATATAAGTCATTTGGCCTAACCTTAGATTTTTATGAATCAAATAACAATTAATAATATAATATTTGTTTTTAAAACTATTTTATGTCAATTTTGACACTATTTGGTGATTAATTATTGTGAAAATCATAACAGAATTATTAGTTCAAAAAAAGTTAATTAAATCAATAATAACATGTCATATTAAACTATAAAATTAGTTTAATTCATAAAAAGTCTCAAATTAAATTTATTTGGGTATTTATAACATCAATTATGTTAATTTTTCATTAATATGGTAATTACTACATCATCATTGTGTCAAAAATAATGTAACTTATTTAATGTCTAAAAATTAAAAATAAAATAAAATTATGTAGGAAATCTTTCTAGATTTATAATGAATATTTATAATCGAAATTATTTTATGTATAACCCTATATTAAAAAAGTTTTAGTTACAAAACTTTGATTTTAACTATTTTAACTATTCTTTAAATAAAATAATAATAAATGTCCTAATCTAATTCAAGTGTACCTAATGAGTCATATTTTATTCCTAATGTTGTTTTTGGTCTAACTAAACTTATCCAATATAATTATGACATGTTTTAGGTTAATAATAATAACATTTTACCCTTAATTACCCTATTTACTTTTTACCGTGGTAAAAAAAGTAAGAAGTTACTATTCACCAAAAATTATTTTTATCTTATTGAACCAAATTTTACTCCTTGATATTAACCATGTCTCTCATATTTTCAAAATTCCACTCACAGAAGCGGTAAAATTATGTTTTATGTAAATTTTCAAACTCTCTTAGGAGGTGTGTAAAAGACGGTGAAAAGTTCAATAAATTTTTTATATATCTAAAATTATTATAAATTGACACCAATGAATTAAATTGAACATATATAGGTATTATGTATCAATTTTGACCTAAAATAAATTTAAATAAAATAAACAATTATTTAAATAAAAAGTCAGTTTTTAAATAGTAACCCAGTGTTTTCACTATTCATCAAAAATTGAAATTTTTTAGAAAAATACCAAAAATTCACCCTAGGATAATTTTGATATTCCGAATCAAAAAATGAAGTCCATTTTGAAAGATAAAATTTATAAAATTTCAAAAAGTGGGTATTACTATTCATAACAGCTAGTTTTAATAATATTTTAATAGCATATCGTTGTTTAGTGAAACTCGGTATTGCATACAATGCAAGCTATCGAGGAAGGTCATGATTATGTGTAAAGCAAGCCAAGCTAGTGTTGTTTGTACTGAAAGATTCCTTTGATGATGTATATAACCTAAAAAAAATATTCCTCATAAAAATCTCGGGTGTTACATTATACCCCCCATAAAATGAATTTCTCCCTTGAAATTTTTCACTTTGTAACAAACAGATGAGGATACCTCTCCCTCGTCATATCATGAATCTCCCATGCAGCTTCTTCTAATTGGTGGTTCCTCCATAAAACTTTCACCAAGCGAGTGGTCTTGTTCCGTAGGACTTTTTCGCTACGATCCAGAATCTCTATTGGTTGTTCCTCATAAGAAAGATCTTGGTCTAGTGGTACAACTTCTGAGATGAGTACATGTGTAGGATCAGGTATGTAATTTCTCAGGAGAGATACATGGAACACATCATGAACTTGAGAGAGATTCGTTGGAAGCGCCAATCGGTAATCTACCTTCCCAACACGATCGAGTATTTCGAAAGGACCGATATACCTAGGGCTCAACTTTCCCTTCTTTCCAAATCTCATTACTCTCTTCTAAGGAGATATTCTTAGGAACAATTTATCACCCAGTTCGAACTCTAGGTCATTTCTTCAATTGTCGGAATAAATTTTTTGTCGAATCTGAGCTTCTCTTATGTGTTGTCGAATAGATCTGACCTTTTCTACCATCTCATCTACACGATCATGTCCTAATAGCTTTCTTTCCCCAACTTCATCCCAGCAAGTTGGAGTCTTGCATTTCTTTTCATAGAGAGCTTCATAAGGATCCATCTGAATACTAGAGTGAAAGATATTATTATACGAAAATTCCACCAAAGGTAGGTGTTGATCCCAACCACATTTGAAATCCATAGAGCAAGATCTTAAAATATCTTCTAGAGTTTGAATTGTTCTCTCAGACTAACGGTCTGTCTGAGGATGATAAGCAGTGCTGAAACTCAACTCTTTATCTAGAGTATGCTGAATACTTCTCCAAAAAATTGAGGTAAACCACAGATCCCTATCAGATATATTAGAATGTGGTACACCATGCAATCTTACCACTTCCTTCACATATATCCTGTCAAGCTGATCAAGAGTGAAATCCTCTCTAATAGCAATGAAGTGTGCCGACTTTGTAAGACGATCAACTATGACCCAGATAGAATTATTACATTTGGATGTTTTAGGATGTTCGGTGAAAAACTACATAATGATGTTTTCCCATTTCCATTCATGTATGGGTAATGGTTGCAACATCCCCTTAGACTTCTGTCTCTCAGCTTTAACTTGTTGATAAACCAAGCATCGAGAGACATATTCAACAACTTATATTTTCATGCCACCCCACCAGAAGTACCCTTTCAGGTCCCTATACATTTTCGTGCTTCCAGGATGAATAGAGAGTGAAGAACTATGAGCCTCATCTAGTATCTCCTTCTTTAATTTTGGGATGGGAGGAACACAAACCCAATTCCTAAACCTTATTATCCCATCAGAATCAAGGTTGAATTCAGGAAAATTTCTCACCTTCTTTTGTCCCTCTACATCCTTTTTTTGTGCCTCTTTAATCATTACATGTATATATGGTTGATCATTCATTTAAGAAAGATAAGATTTTTACCCTTCCATTATAATTCCAAGAACCATCATTTGTAAATCCATAAATATTGGATCATTTGTGATCCTCCTCAGGGATCACCTAGCATGGTCTTGTCGACTTAATGCGTCTGCCACATTGTTTTCTTTCCCATGGTGGTAATGAATTGAGCAGTCGTAATCCTTAATTAGCTCCAACATCTTCTTTGACATATATTCATATCATTTTGTGTGAAAATATACTTTAAACTTTTATGATCAGTATAAATATCACACCTTTCTCCATAAAGACAATTCCTCCAAATGTTTAATGCAAAGACTACTGCAGCTAACTCCAAATCATGAGATGGGTAATTTTTCTCATGTATTTTCAACTATCATGAGGCATAATCTATCACCATATCATTTTTCATGAGAACACACCCCTATCCCTTCTTGGATGCATCACTATAGATCACAAACCTTTCTACACTACAAGGCTGTGTGAGCATAGGTGCACTGGATAAACTTCATTTCAACTCCTTGAAATTCTCTTCAAATTCCTCCTTCCACACGAAATTAACATCTTTTCGAGTCAACCTGGTGATTGGATTACATAATCATGAAAAAGCTTTCACAAAATTTCGATAATATCTAGCCAAACCAAGAAAAATTCGGATCTCAATTACTGTTGTTGGTCTCGACCATCTTTCAATAACCTCTTTTTTTGCTGGATCCACATATATCTCCTCTTTCGAGATTATGTGAACCAAAAATGAATCTTTTTGAAGCCAAAATTCACACTTGGTAAATTTGGCATAAAGCTTCTCCTTTATGAGGGTCTTCAATACAATTCTCAAGTGATCTTCATGTTCTTCCTTTCTATTTGAATAAACAAGAATATAATCTATAAAGACTACAACAAACGGATCAATATATTCTCTAAAGACTCTATTAATTAGATCCATGAAGATATCATGGGCATTAGTAAGACCAAATGACATCACTATAAATTCATAGTGTCCATACCTTGTACAGAAAGCCATCTTTGGTATATCCTCTCTTTTAACACTTAATTGATGATACCCTGAAAGAAGATCAATCTTGGAAAAGTATTGAGTTTCGTGTAGTTGGTCAAATAAGTCATCAATGCGTGGGAGGGGATATTTTTTCTTGATAGTGATCTTGTTAAGTTCTCGATAACCAATGAAGAGTCTCATTGGTCCATCTTTCTTCTTAACAAACAAAACAGGTGCTCCCCAAGGTGATGCACTAGGGTGTATGAATCCCTTATCAAGGTTCTCTTGGAGTTTCTTCTTTAATTCCTGCACTCAATTGGGGCCATTCTATAAGGTGTCTTTGAAATAGGTAAACCACCCAGTACGAGTTCTATTGAAAACTCAACTTCATGATTTTGTGTAAGACCAAGCAATTACTTAGGAAATACATCACCAAACTCCCGTACAATGGGCATATTCTTAATCGTGAGTTTCTCACTAACCATTTGAGATAAATAACCTTCATTTAGTGGAATCAAGACCCATAAGATGGAAGAAATTTCCACTGGAAGGTTATGTTCATCCTTGCATCGATAGACGGTCATAGATTGATCTGGAATATGAAATGTGACTTCCCTTATTTGGAAATTGATATGATCTCCATATAACGAAAGCCAATCCATGCCAAGAATCACATCAAATTCCACTGTAGGAAGGATCACAAGATTTGTAGGAAGCACTTTCCCACAAACTTAAATCGGAGATAAATTATAAACTTTTGATGCGACTGTTGTGCCATTAGGGGTTGTCATAGCTAACTCAACATCTAATTGTTGAGGTAATACGACAATACCCTTAGAAACTTCTTCAGAAATAAAAGACTGGGTGGATCCAGAATCAAATAAAAAATTTTCTACTTTAGAGTGGATAGTAAGTGTACCTTTCACCAATTTTTTATCATACTCCACATCGCTGATAGAAATTGCATGTGACTTTCCTTTGTCTTTAGGCTTAAGTGTTTGTTGACGTCGATCATCACAAACAACCCTTGGATTAGGGAATTGATTGGCATAATTCCCCATTTCCTTGCACCTGTAACATTGAAGTGGAGGTGCACTTTGTGTATCCTTTTCTTTGTTCACATCATTAGACATCTTATTCCCATCATTGCGGCTTTCAAATGCCCGATGACCTTCCTTTACACATTTGAAACATTTACTTGTCCCTTCAAGACAACTCCCTCCATGTTTCCTTCTACACATTGAGCATAAGTGGAAAATCATCTTCTTTTCAGTGTGCTATTTAGATTTCCCTTTGAATTACATTTTACTCTTCTTATAAAACCCATATGACTTATGGGTTGCTCCAATCTCCATCTCAACATTGAGAGCACATCAAACGATTTCCTTGTAGCTATTGAAGTCCCTTAGGGAAAATGCCCTTCAAAGACTTGGTTTTAATCCACTAAAGAATCGACGGATTTTACTCTCACGTTGGATTATATTCCCAGAAGCGTACCTTGCAAGTCTTGTAAATTTTTCTTCGTAGGTACCAATATATTAATCATCCTTTTTCTTCAGTTCAAGAAGCTCATTCTCCATATTTGTTCGAAGAATACATGAGAAGTACTTATTGAAAAATAAGTTCTTGAAATCTTCCCATTCCATGGACTAAATTTCTTCTCTTTGCCTCTTATTCTTGATGAGATTCCACCATTGATAAGCATCACCTTCCAAACGATACACTGCTAAGATTACTTTGTCATGTTCAGAACATTGAAGAACTGAAAATATCTTTTTAGTAGTACTGATCCACTGTTCAGCAACTAATGGATCAGTAGACCCGCTAAATGAGGGTGGGCGCTGCCTCAAGAAGGATTCAAAAGAATGTTGATCCTTACTTTGCTCGTTTGGAAGTCCTTCATGATTCATAGCTTGAGAAATTTGTGTGATCATGTCTATAAGATTTTTTATTTCATCTCCCATAACGTTTGGTTGCTCAGGGGGACAATCATTGCATTTCCCATCACATTCCGCATTAACATGGTTCCTTCGAGTTCTAGCCATTGACTAAAACCAAGAAGAATAGTGTGAGCAACACTAACTATATTAGGAAAACCACATAATCAAGAATAAATTTCACACTTAAGGTCTTATCATAGGTTATTCATGGCCATTTCTAGAATAGTAAGATTGTGTTATGATTAGACTTATCCTTAGGGTTCTTACTACGGCTTTCACATCCTAATTTCCAAAGGTTTACTATACCTTTCCTCTGATGCCAACTATAACAACCCATACTTTACATACATTGTAATTACTTCAAAATTGAAGCACACTTATTACAAAATATAACAAAACCATTAAAGGACCGTATATGTATAATGTCTTTAGAAACTAGGAAACATAAACAACTGATTCATAAATCATCTACGTTGTCTCCCATTTATTTCATCATATCTAGAGTCCCTTTTGGAATATTCTACTTAATACCTTTCTTCCAGACCTGGGAAAAAATAAACACACAAAATGGTGAGCTCAAATGATCAGTAAGGATAGACAAAAGAAATATCACTCATATCATATTCTTAAGAACATAACATTTTGAAAATGTTATCCTGCAAAAGAGATCATAATATCATGACATGGGATCAATCAGAATAGTTAAATGTAATCCAAATAATCATAACTTAAAACATGAAACTTTGTTTCATACACAGATAATCATAGATAATCATTTCTTATTTGTCAAGACTTGTTCCCAATACTATCTTAGCAGACAAAGTCCATTTTTGAACCGAGTTCACTCCTCGTTTCAGTCCTGTTTTGCTGAACCGGATTGACTTACCGTTCCAGACATGTATATCTCATGAGATATAAATCTTTACCCAATTCATTGGAGGGATATATAGGTCCCGCCCATCTCATAATGAAACCATTATTATGTGTACCACAAAATCATAAATCATACGTCATATCATAACCCATGTAATAAGAATGAGATTCCTAAAAATCATGCCATCATTACATAATCCATATAAGATAAAAGGACATCATAAAAATAATTCCATCATAACATAATCAAATCAATTTAAAAATAGGGATAGAAATAGAACCCTATATTATCTTAGATGGAAAATAATATTGATAAAACACTTGAACTTCATTCTTGAGGAAAATATCCTTTCTACTTCAAATTTTTTTTCCTTTATTAACATGTCATAAAATTTTAAACTAAAAGAAGTGGATTAAAAATAAACATGAAAACTTGTAAATTAAGCTTCATGGAAATAATGGTCTAAAAATCCATTCAGGCCGTATAAGTTAAAAAAAACATTCCTCTCGTACTTTGGCCGGAAAAGTCAAAAAGTACATCGTACTAAAAACGACAAAAGATTCCTTTCATATCTTTTACTAAATACTCACCAATGGGTAAAATTGGATTTAAAAAATTTTATGAGGATAGAAATAATATTACATATTGAGGAAACATGGATGTGGATGATAAATACACCCCAGTAAATACCAAAGTATAAACAATCTCGGATAAAAACGAGATTGTGAGATTTTCCCTTACCTTAGGTCCGATTTGCTTTGTACATGTCCAAACCTCCTGCATAATGATTTAAATAATATTATTGACTTATTCCATAATCTGACTCATTGTTATGATACCATATACGGTCATATTCTTAGCTTCGTATTAGTAATATTTCATTGCTACTTTTTATTTGGGTGTTTATTGCCTTTTGTTCTTATGCGTGTTTTATCGAATAAATTCTTATTATTCATTTTAGGTTATAGATAACTCATTTAAAGAATGTTATTACTGTAATATATATCATATTTATTCATTCAATTCATTTATATAATCATCATGCATTGAAGATCATGTAGAAAGGGTAACATCACATCGTGGAGACGGTAGGCTGTACGTACGCACGAGCGCTGATATCGTTCCCATGATCATGGAATTGTATTGAAGTGTATTTATACTATTTATGAATCAATATCACTTTAAATTAATCATATATAGTTATTCTTTACACCATTATACCCATCCAAGTAAGGTGGTGGTGGAAAACAGATTACACCACAGAGTGGAGACGGTATTCCGTACGCACGCACACACGATGATTTCGTTTTCTGTAGGATGGATAGAAGGTGAAATAGAATTGTTTCATATTTATAATAATATATCAGTATATGAGTTATAATGATGTTATTACTTCACAATGAAACGACTAAAGAAGAATAATTTTAAGAAGAAATAAATTGGAAATGATCGGTAATGGATATTACCTCTTCTTTGATGCGCCTCTTCTTAAACTCCTCTTAGGGCACTAGGGTTGGTCTTTCAAGAAGACCAGGACCTCTAGGATGTTTCTAGGGAAGTGGAGAAGATACATTGGCAGGGTTTGGCCGAGATTGAAGGCTCAAAGTTGTGTGAGGAGGAGAGGGATGAGGTGCCTTTTTATAATGGAGGAGAGGGCACCTTTGAAAAAACTAAAAATATTATTTTATTATAAAGTCATATTCAGTTTTTAATAGCTCCAAATTGATTTATTTAGAATCTAAGGTGGGGATGGGTAGAAATAATCTTATCCAATATAATTTAGACATGTTTAGGTTTCTATTTTAACTTTGTCATTTAGATTTAACTTTAAGTTAAATAATTTCACTTTTACCGCATCTTCTTGTTTTCTTACACTATAAGGTTAAAAAACTTACTTTAACAAGACAAACGAACCCCAAGTTGTTAATTATTAATATATATAACATTATCTATGTAATTTGGCCGAACCTAATATTTTTAGGAATTAAATAACAATTAATAATATAATATTTGTTTTAAAAACTATTTTATGTCAATTTTGACACTATTTGGTAATTGATTTTTGTAAAAATAATAACAGCATTATTAGTTCGAATAAAGTTAATTAAATCAATAATAACATGTAATATTAAACTATAAAATTATGTTAATTCATAAAAAGTCTCAAATTACATTTATTTGGGTATTTATAACATCAATTATGTTAATATTTCATTAATAAGGTAATTACTGCATCATCATTGTGTCAAAAATAAATTAACTTATTTAATGTCTAAAAATTAAAAATAAAATACCATTATGTAGGAACTATTTTTATATTTCTAATGAATATTTATAATTGAAAGTATCTTATGTATAACCCTATATTAAAAATGTTTTAGTTATTAAACTTTGATTTTAACTATTTTAACTATTTTTTAAATAAAATAATAATAAATGTCCTAATCTAATCCAAGTGGACCTAAATGGTCATATTTTATTCCTAAGGTTGTTTTTGGTCGAAGTAAACTTATCCAATAGATATTGACATGTTTTAGGGTAATAATAATACCATTCTTACCCTTAATTACCCTATTTACTTTTTACCGTGGTAAAAAAGTAAAAAGTTACTATTCACCAAAAATTATTTTTATCTTATTGAACCACATTTTAATCCTTTATATTATCCATGTCTCTCGGATTTTTGGAATTCCACTCACAGAAGTGGTAAAATTTAGTTTTATGTAAATTTTCAAACTCTCCTAGGAGGTGGGTAAAAGACGGTGAAAAGTTCAATAAATTTTTTATATATCTAAAATTATTATAAAATGACACCAATGAATTACATTGAACTTATATAGGTATTATGTATCAATTTTTACGAAAAATAAATTTAAATAAATTAAATAATTATTTAAATAAAAAGTCGGTTTTAAATAGTAACCCAGTGTTTTCACTATTCATCAAAAATTGAAAGTTTTCAGAAAAATACCAAAAATTCACCCTAGGCTAATTTCGATATTCCGAATCCAAAAATGAAGTCCATTTTGAAAGATAAAATTTATAAAATTTTAAAAAGTGGGTATTACTATTCATAACACATAGTTTTAATAATATTTTAATAGCATATCGTTGTTTAGTGAAACTCGGTATTGCATACAACACAAGCTATCAAGGAAGGTCGCGATTGTGTGTAAAGAAAGCCAAGATAGTGTTGTGTGTAGTGAAAGATTCCTTTGATGATGTATATAACATAAAAACAAAATATTTCTCATAAAAGTATCTAGTGTTATAATTTGAACTTTTTTAATTTTTTTCCATTACCTTTTAGGATTCCCATTTATAGCATTGTTGTTTTTACCACGATAACTAGTTTTTACCTAGGAAATTTATACTTAATGAACAAAAATGAAAATTATTGTTTAATTTGGACCATATGATTCTAAATTTAAAATAAATATTATTCGTTTAAATTTATAAAAGTGATAAAAATTAATTTTAAAATAATAATTGTATAATTTAATAATAATATATATTTTGTAATATATTACTTAAATTCTAAAACGTAAAATATGATTTTATAAACTACGAAAATTAAAAATAATAACCTCATTTAAAAAATACACACTAGTTCTTATAAAAATATTTCATAAATTTGCAATTCACATTTATATATTAGTAATTTCAATAAAGTTGTGTTATTTTATAAATTATATATCTCATTATTCACATAAAAATCAATTTTATAAAAAAAACTGAAAAATTCATCTTAAGAGAATATATCAATGATAAATCCAACAAATAACATTAATTTTGTAAAAATACTATTATAAAATTTTATTTTTTAATTTTTTAATTATAAATATAAAGTATCGAAAAATTTTTTTTATAAGAAAATGAAATGTGGTATATTATCTATTCTTGTTCTGTATTTCTATGAATTACTAGTTAGATAATTGTTAATACTGTATTCATATAAAAATGTATTATTCTTTAAAAGAAGTAAATTTTAGAAATGTTATTTTATTAGATTCTTAGCTACACTAGTTGAGTTGATATTTAAAGTGAGAATTATTTTGTTATACACACACACAAACACACACACACAAACATATATAATTTTGTTACTATTGTTTATAGCTACCAATTCTACATTTAGATTTCGAAGACAAATATTTTTTTTAGTTTAGGTGTTGTGTGTGTAGTAAGATATCAAACCTAGTATATATTTTTGTGTGTCACATAGGTCGTTAGACTCCTTTTCCCCATTCTAAGGAAAATGAAATCATCATCCATGCGTATGTGAAGACAACCGCCTCCATAGAATGGTGTATTAAATTTTTTGTCATTAACAACATTTGTGAATATTATTTATAATGGATTTAAAGGATGAATATGATGTTTATTTCAGTATTAAGGTTTTATTAAGATAAATTTAATAACATATTAACAATATAAATAATAAACAAATTTATTTAAATTAACCATCTTAAAAAGGCATTCTAAGAGGAATATTTTTTATTTATATTATGTAATATTTTCATATCAATTATTTATTCTTCTAATTACTTAAAATTATAATATATTACAATAATAAACACTAAATATTTTCATTATTCTTATGGTATAGTTATATTATAACTAAATCCCCACATAATCATTTATTAAATGACATTGTACTCATGTTTGTGTTAGTTTAACCACATACTTGAACAATAATATTAATTTATATCATGATTCTCTATGGTAAAATAATTAATAGTATATTATTATATAAATTTTTTATATAATTATTCATTTTTGTTTCTAGATATTTTAAATCATTATTTAATCCATTAATTAGGTAAAAACCCTTCGATCATCAAGAATCTCCAAAAAATGCTTGTTATTGATTTAATCTTCAATGATAAACACTAAAACACTGATGAAACGGATTTGAAACATAAAATATTATTATTTATAATCCCTAATAGAAAATAATATGATATATTAATGATAAATTTCTTAAGAAGAATGAATACAGACCCTGTTATTGTAGAACTAGTGCAAACAATCAGACTTTAAACACCTGGTAAGGGGGAATATGCTAAAAAAACTAACTATAATTAATATGGATAATCAAAATATATTAATAGAATAAATTAAAATTCATATTAGTATGTTTATTAATTAAGTTATTAATATAGATATTCTTATGATACAGGCGGTAAAATTATTTTTATGGAAGTCTGGACAATAGGTAGGGGTTTTCTACCACAAATTCTACTCTTTGAGTCATGTTTTCATTTATGAACCTAATTTAATTTATGTCAAATATGTAACAAATATTATATATTTTGTATCATGAAATTTAGTTTATTCATTATATTTTAAAATTAATTTTAATCCCTCTATTTAAGATGTTTTGATTAAATTTCTCTCTAAGCTATAAGTGGGTTTTCTATCTCAAAATCAATATATATTAAAAAATTATTTCCTTTTGTGAAGTGTGTTAAATGAAACCCTTGAATTACTATGTGTATAAGTTTTAGTTCTTGTGTACCTTAATTTTCATTTTGATCCCTGTTAATGTTTTTTAGGGTTTGGGAATCAGATCTGAGTGGGATAGAGGCATGAACCAATAGCTTAGAGATACTAACGTGATACCAGCTAGCCGATACAGAGCCAATGAATAGAGGAAGGTGTCGGTACATGTACTGCACCTATATAGGTTCCAAATTCTATCTAGTGGCTTTATAAGAGGATCTAAAACAATTACAAGCACACCGACCAACTAATGGATCCATCAGCTAGCTATTGGTGTCTAAACAACCAGATAAATAAGGCCACCCCATTATTTCACTATAATATTTATATTTATTATATTCAACTCTTAGATAAACCTAAATTCATCTAGAATAACCCATAAATTATACTTCTACTGAATGTTTCCTCTCCTCCTCTACTCAATACCCACAGTGTTGTTTGATCTGTCACACCCGATTTTTTAGGTCATTATTTTGATCCGATTCATTGGAAATCCTAATCCTTTTATGGGGTCTTGGGTGAGATTATATTTGAGTTATAAAGTTTCATCTAAATTTATTCATCCATATTTGGGTTCCAAAATTCTTTTTTGGTGTTTTTGTAGAAAGGGTGGTTACTACATGATTTGGGCCAAACCGTGAGACCATTTAAAGATTTAAAAACATATTTTGTTTATTTTATAAATCAGTATGTTTTTATCCTTTTTGACTCATTTTACTTTCTTTTTTTCCTCCACTGATATATTCAATCCTACATATCCTTTTGGTCCCATTCAGAATTAATAACCATGGTGAATTTGGGTTAGTTTTTCGGTATTGGGCCAGCATGTGGGCCCATTTCAAATTTTAAAAATATAATTAGATTCTTTTATATCCTTTTTATTGTTTTATATTTTTCAGTTATTCCATCTATCATTAGAATCCCAAATTTATATCCTCACCCCCATAATCTATTTTACCTATTTGGAGCTCATTTAAATCGAATAATAGGGCAAACATTCTCAGGTTTCATCAAAATGTCCATAATTGATATGGTAAATTGTTTCATCCATAAATCATTCAATTAGTACTAATTTACCCACAAATATTCTTTACCAGGTTCTTGAAGACATTAATATACTATCCAAGAAGTTCCAAGGAATTAAATTTTCCATAAGGGTGCTGATATAATGGAAGACAAAGAGTTTTCTATATGACAAGGTGAGATTCCTTCTCCTTTCTCCTTCCTCTTCCATCTCCTTTCATTATTTCGTGGTTTTATATTCTCCACTAGTCATGTTAGACCTATGGTTCTATTATCCCATGATTTGTGATGGGGGGAGGGGGGTTGTTCAATTGGGGATGGACGTCATAGGTTTAGGGTTTATAAACCCTTGGATGGTGATATTGGGTGCGTGTTTCTATTACGCCCATGATTTGAGGTTGGATATCCCTTACAAAAGCATTTATCATTTAAGTTTAATCATTATCATGCTATTATAACCATATTTATATGATATGTGCTGCTATGATACCTTGTTTTAATTGTTTGGTGTATAAATGAGGTTTTATGCCTTATTTTTTTTAAAATATAGTCGTTTTGGTATAAATGTGCACTCCTCTTGTTTGATAAATCTTTCGAAGAGCTCACACACTTGGTTAATGGTATTTTGATGATGTTTCAGGAGCTCAAAAAATTTTATGGAATGAAAATGGTATTGTATCCCTTTTTAAGTGCTTAAAATAAGTTTTTTTGTTAAAGAGTGCATGCCATGTGTTCGATAAATTGCCCGGTTGGATTTTATGTGTATAGTGCAATTTAAAATGGATTGATTGGATTTATGAATATATTTTATGCATAAAAAAATATTTCGGGATCATTTTATAGCGTTACAGTTTGAATTTTGTTTTACAAACAAATGGGTTTTGGTTTACAACATATCTTGGCCTGAGTTGCTGGAAAATGACTCGTTTCACATCCTTATGAAAATGGCTGTGTTTTGAATATGTAGCCTGAGCATTTTAAGGGATTTATGAATATGTAATTATGTTTTAAATGGCGTATATACACATCCTTAATAAATTGAAAAGCATAACTTTTTCAAATGTTAGTTTTGAGAAAATGTTTAAAGGCCCATTTGGCCTTTCCTAAAAATGATGAATGAGTGTTTTACATGTATATACCATGTTGTGTCAATTCAGATTATTTTATGGACCATGAAGTGATTTTATTAAATATTTTCAAGGCTGAAAAATATGGTTGGGTATGGTTTTGTTGTGCGTTTATATTTAAAATCATGTTTTTGAATGATTTTTATGTGTAAATCCTCAATACACTCCTTGAAATTATTCTATGAAAATATTTAGTGGTTTATAGATTCATGAAAGAAATGTGAAGAATTTTTGTGGGATGTTCGTGTGTCAAGGGTTTGGGAATGGAATTTTGATGTGAAATTTGTATTTGATGATATGTTTAATTTGATTGAGCACTAAATGGAATCCCGGGTATCTAGGTGGGCAGACATGTACTAGTATGCTAGTGATCCAATGGGGTTTGGCCCCTTTTTCATGTAGACTGTTTTAAGATGAAAAAACTAACTAAAATATGATGATGATGATGTTGGGTGACCACTAGGTTATAGGTATGCTCCCTACTAATGGCTCGTGTGCATGAGAACCGATATTTTTTATGGTTACTTTCACAAAGATACGAGGTACCTTGGGCTCACAACTAACTAGTGCGTAGGGGTGTTCCCATGGATTGTGCTCATTATCTATTTTGTACTCACTATCAGAATATAGTTTGTTTGGTTGGTAAATTCAGTAGTGTGTGTGATTTATTTAAAATTTTAAATTCTTTAATGTGGCCCTCTTGAACACTATTTTCATTTTGAAGTTGTACCTATTTGAAAATTGTAACTAGAATTATTATTTATAAAACATGCTTGTTTTTAAATGGAAATTTTTTTATATCATGGGACCTAATTTAGAAAAAATACATTTATATTTTTATTTAAGACTTTAAATTTATGTTTTTTTTATTTTAATGTATGTGAATTGGCAATAGAATATCAGGGTAACCTACTGAGTTTTAATACTCACACCTATAGTCTTCTGTTTTTAGCCCTTGTGAAGGTTTTCAATGGAGTTTGATCACCTAGGGAGACATGTGATCATTGTGTTGGAGAGTGACCATAGGGGTCACATGTAGTTATTTGGTTATCATGTTTGGTCATTTTAGTTGTGGGTTTAGTTATACTTTCAGTTTCTGGTACAAATAATGTTCAGTTCAATTTTTATGTAAATGTATTTTTGGATAACCATTTCATTCCTCTGTTTGTTTGATTTTTTATATTTGTGAGAAATAGCTCCCTTTTGTACACTATTGATGCCCTCAGTGCTTTTTCCATCCATGGAGGATTTGTAACACCTCTCAGGACTTGTCGCAGGCTGGCCTAGGTAACCAGTTCAGGGTGGACTCAGGTTGGTTCGTGACAAAATGGTATCAAAGGAGGTCGGCTCTTAGCAGACCTTTTTTTAGAGCACCCTTATTATTTGGGGGATATCAAGGTAGATGTTGTAGAATTTTTAGGACTTGAGGGGTATGTTCGGTAAGTGCGTCGCTAACTTTTGCATGTTCTGATCCTCGAGTTTCCACGGGATATCCAATTTTATTAGTTTCCTTAGTTCTTGTTGATTGATTGTTGTTGGGATATGAAAAGGGGAGTCTGACTAATGGCCTCTATGAGCATGTAGGTTCTGGATAGCCATGTTGAGCTGGGGATGGTTCGAATATGTTTCTCTGTTTTGGTGTTGTGTTTTACATATGGCCACCAACCATATGGTTAAGTCTCCCACAGACACTGGTTCCCTTTTGGGGGGTTCTTGGAACTTTCTTGATTTTCGAATTTTTGTTTTGAAAAATACATATGTGGGAAATATAGAATTATGTTTTAAAGGAAGGATTGGATTTTCAAAATTTGAAAATGGTGTTTTCAGAAATTAAATATAACAATGGTTTTTGGAAGGTTTTTTTAAAACTAATTTTACTGAGGAAGTGGAAATGAATTAACAAGATTGGATTTTCCCTAATCTAAACTTTTGGTTTGTTGAAATAAAATGTTTTGAAAGTGTGAATCTTTTTAAGGTGTTTTTGTATCCTTGTTATAAATGGGGTGTTTTGGGATGTAGAAAGATATTTTAATATGATAAATTGGTTTTGGAAATTTGTTTTGAGCGGTTCGTGTTTTTGTAAAAAGGGTATTTGTCTCAATGACCATCAGATTATAAAAAATATACCTTGTTAAATTTTAGAAAATTGGAAGGGGTTGTTTGGAGTAGTTAGGTTGTTTTGAAAGTTATTAAAATTCAAAAGGGGTATGTTTTTATGTAAATGGTTCTTGATGAAGTGTGGTTTGTTTTTTGGAATTCTGAAAATGGTTTTGACTTGTTGGTTAGTGTTTTTTTGAAGGTACATTATTTTTGGAATGATGTTGTTTTGTTTTATCCTTTATTATTCTAATGGGTGCTCACATTCATGGTTTTATTGATATCTGGAATGATGGATGATATGTCATGGTGGTTCGGTGCCTAGGGTGGCATGGAAATTTTCATGTTGGTGAGACTTTACGAAACACCATTGATTAATGTGGAAACCCACCAAGTAAGTTGTTTTTTCAAATGTGTTTTGAGTTTAAAAATAATGGAATTTGTTTATGAATGGATGGTTATGTGGCTAGTTGTTTACTATGTTCTAGAATATTTGTTTTTTAATTATGATTACTTGTGATTTATATGTCATACTCTTGTTTTGTCTTGAGAAGAGATCTTGTTGGTGGCTCGGTTTTGGAGTAATGTTCAGTGGGTTTCTAAATATGTGTTGGATGTTGTGACGTGGCCATGGATAGTTCTCTGTTGGAAATATTTCATTTTTATCAACCAAAGGATTCATTTCAAATGTTAATTATACCTCTTCAGATGATGACTTAGCCCGTTGGTTGGAATGGAGACCGGTTTTGGATCTATTTAACATGCTTCCAGGTCATGATAATTATTTTGGACATAGCAGTTGTGTTCGGTGATATTGATGTGTTTCGTGGTATTCCCTGTCCATTCTGCTTCTAGTTTAGTGTGAGAGTGAAATTTGACATGTATCTATGAGTTCCTGTTTAGATTAAGGTGTTTTTTGAGCAAGTGAGTTTTCTTAAGTGGTTTGTTCCTTATCACGTGACTGTGGTGCAATAGATGCTTCAAGAATTAGGGCTCTAGCCATAGACCTCTGAGTAAATCTTTCCACATAGTCAAGAAATTGGTAGAGGTTTGTAGTGCTAGACTAGGCTCCCACCTCCACCATTTTGGTATGTTAGTTTCTTCTCTATTGTGGTTCCTCATCACTGTGAATTTCCTCCTGTCACAATGAGCTTGGTGGACTTACCCCACACACAGTGTCAACGGTTCTGCCTTCATGAAAGTGAGATTCTGATCAATGTCCCTATGTGGACTGCCTGTATAAATCAGGTGTTGTATTGGTATTACCTATTCCTAAATGGAGGGTGTTTGGTGGTTTATCTGTTTATTTTGTGGTTTTAGTGGCCCAATGATTGGGTCCCCTTCCCTCCCTGCCCCAAGTGGTGGGGGTTTTGATCTGTGCCAAAAGTGTTGTCCCAGTTCTTGTACCCTCCATTCGGGAGTGGGTGGATTAAATGTTCATGCTATAACCCTCTTAACATGGGTTGGTAGGTTTTTATGGGATATTTTTGGTGGAATTTCTCAAGTGATTCCCAATTCTAGTTAATGTTGAATTATTGTTTGTTCGTTTCAAGTTGGGTTTTAATGGTGGGGAGACCCACCACGGGGATCGTTGATTTTTCCTCTTAAGAACATATATAGTGATATTTATTTCTTAATAGTGGGTATTCCATCCAATAATACAATAAAATATTTGGTTTTCGTGAGTTGTTTTTGGTTTTGGTGATTGTTCGATTCATTTTTTGAAGGCCCAACAACTGGGTTCTTGGTTTGGTTGTGGAGGAAGTGAATGATCTTTTGGTAGATTCTCGAGAAGTGGTGGAGAGTTGGTGTTTTGGTTGAGGTGAGAGGAATAAGTTCCATTAATGTTTTATGGTATTTCATTGGATTAGGATGCTAGAATATATTGATAAATATTCCTTAGGTGTTGATCATTAAGCTTGAAAGTGATATGTTTTTCATGGGTGGAAAGGTTTAATGGTGGCGAGAATTGTCACACCCGGTTTTTCAGGTCATTATTTTGTTCCAGTTCATTGGAAATCCTTATCCTTTTCTTGGGTCTTGGGTGAGATTAATTTTGATTTCGGAAGTTTTATTTATATGTAATCATCCATCTTTGGGTGCTTCAATTCTTTTTTTTGGACTTTTTGTAGAAAGAGTGGTTACTTCATTATTTGTGCCAAACCATGAGCCCATTAACAGATTTAAAAAAACATTTTGTTTATTTTTTATATTTTTTGACACATTTAACTTCATATTTTTCTTCCCCTGACATATTCAATCCTACATACCCTTTCTTACCCAATAATAACTAATAATCTTGGTGAATTTGGGTAACTTATTTAGGTATTGGGCCAGCCCTTGGGTCCATTTCCAGTTTTAAAAATATAAATTGTTACATTTATATATTTATCATTATTTTATATTCTTTGGTTATTCCACATACCATTATAATCCCAAATACATATCCTCACCCCCATTATTGAGTTTGCCTATTTGGATCTCATTTGAATCGAATATGTGGGTGAAAGTTCTCAGGTTTCCTCAAAACGTCTTGAATTGAATTTTTAAATTGTTTCATCCATAAATCATTCAATTAGTACTATTTTTCCCAAAAATATTCTTCACATGGTTCTTCCTGACCTTAGGAGCCTCTCCAAGAATTTCCAAGACATTCCCTTTTCTCCAAGGGTTCATATATAATGGATGACGAAGCGTTTTCTAGGTGGCTAGGTGAGATTCCTTCTCCTTTATCCTTCCTCTTCCTCCTCCCTTTATTATTTCTTGGGTTTATATTCTCCCCTAGTCATGTTATACCTAGGGTTTTATTATCACATTATTTTTATGGGGGGTTTTGTTTATTTGGGGCTCTTCGTCATAGGTTTAGGGTTTATAAATCCTCGAATGGTGGTATTGGGTGTGCATTTCCATTACACCCTGGATTTGAGGAAGGATATCCCTTGAAAAATCCTTTATCGTTTATGTTTCATCATTATCAATCTATTATAACCTTATTTATATGATATTTTCTACTGTGAAACCTTGGTTTTAATTGTTTTGTGTGTAAATGATGTTTTATGCCTTATTTTGTTAAAAATATAGTTTTTTGGTATAAATGGTCACTCCTCTTATTTGGTAAATTATTCCTTGAGTTCATGCACTTGTTTTATGGTATTTTGACTATATTTCAGTATATTGAATATATTTAAGTCATAAAAATGTTATTTTATCCCTTTTTAAGTTCTTAAAAAAGTATTTTTGTTAAAGAGTGCATGTCATGTGTTCTGTAAATTTCCCAGTTTGATTTTATGTGTCTAGTTCAATTTAAAATGATTTTATTAGATTTATAAATAAATTGGAAGTAGGTAAAAAAATTATTTTGGTACCATTTTATGGGTTTACAATTTGTTTTTTGGTTTTATAAACAAATGGGTTTTGGTTTACAAAATGTCTTGGCTCGAGTTTCCAGAAAATAGCTCATTTCACATCCTTATAAAAATGGTTATGTTTTGAATATGTAACCTATGTGTTTTAAGGGAATTTTGAATGTGGTTTTCTACTGTAAATGGTGTATATACACCTCCTTAATAAAATTCAGATGCATAACTTTGTCAAATTTTAGTTTTGAGAAAATGTTTAAAGGCCCATCTGGCCTTTCCTAAACAAGAAGAATGAGTGTTTTACAGGTATATTCCATGTTGTGTCAATTGGGATTGTTTTATGAACCATGAAATGATTTTACTAAATGTTTTTAGGGCTTACTGGTATGGTTGTGTATGGTTTTGTTGTATGTTTATACCTAAAAGAGTTTTTTTGAATGTGTTTTATGTGCAAAGCCTCCATACACTCCTTGAAATTGTTATTTTAAATTTTTTAGTGGATTCTTGATTCATGACAGAAATGTGAAGAAAGTTTGTGGGATGTTGGTGTGTTTATGGGTTGGGAATGGAATTATGATGTGAAATTTTTATTTGATAATATCTATACTTTTATTGAGAAATAAGGGAATCCCAGGTATCTAGGTGGGCAGACGTGTACTAGTATGCTCGTGATCCCGTGGGGTTTGGCCCCTAGTTTTGGTAACAAGTTTGAAAATGACAAAACTAACTAAAATATGACGATGATGATGTTGGGGGACCACTAGGTTATGGGTATCTCCCTAATATTGTCTTGTGTGTACGAGAAAAGATATTTATTATGGTTACATTCACCGAGATATGAGGTACCTGGGGCCCACAACTAACTAGTACCTAGGGGTGTCCCAGTGACTTGTGCTCATTGGCTATTTTGTACTCACTATCGGCATACAGTTTGTTTGGTTTGTAAATTTAGTATTGTGTCTTATTTATTTAAAATTGTAAATTATTTAATGCAGCCCTCTTGAAAACTATTTTCATTTTGAAGTTTCACCTCTTTGAAAATTGTTACCAACATTATTTTTTACAAAAAATACATGTTTTTGTCTGGTAATTTTATTTTTGCATGGTACCTCATTTGGAAAATACACCTTTATATTTTTATTTAAAAATTTTAATTTATGTTTCTTTAATTTTAAAGGATTTTCATTAGGAATAGAATATCGGGGTAACCTACAGAGTTTTAATACTCATGCATGTAGTCTTCTTCTGTTTTTAGCCCTTGTGCAGGTTTCAGCTGGAGTTTGATCACCTTGGGAGACATGTGATCATTTTGTTGGAGAGTGATCAGAGGGGTCATAAGGAGTTAGTTGGTTATCAGGTTTGTTCAGTTGAGTTGTTGGTTTAGTTATACTTTCATTTTCTTGTACAAACAATGTTCAGTTCAATTTTCATATAAATGTTTTTTGGGATGACCGTTTCTGTCCTCTGTTTGTTTGATTGTTTATATTTGGGAAAAATAATTCCCTTATGTACTCAATTGATTCCCTCAATTATTTTCACCATCCCAAGAGGATTGGAAATACCTATCGGGACTTTTCACGGGCTGGCCTAGGTGACCTGTTCAGGGTCGACTCAGGATGGTTCGTGACATGATCTGCCGGCTTCCACATGGTACGATTAATCTATTATAGACCAAATACACTTATTATACTTGATTTATCCTTGGATAGAAGATATGATTACTGGGTTTATGGATTTAATAATGATCTAATGATGTATTCTTGACCCATTAATTTATTTATACCATACCTAGATAATTGGATTACATTCTTTAGGACAAAACTTGACCCACTATTGAAAATAGTTCTCATAGGGTAAGCCTAATAAAATTGAATCCCTTATAAATTTATCCTTCTTAAACATTTATTATTGAATCCATTTATAATGAATTGGGATTGGCTCTAGGATACATGGTGTGTGGGTGTAATCCGGTTAGTGTGTGGGAATGAATCAGGTATCGACTCTTAGAAAATATTGAAATTGGAATTAACATGCTTGAGGTAGGAAGTTTCTTAAAAATAATGATCTTTAATAATGTTACTATATTTATATTGACTGCGTTTTCATGTGCGTAAAAATACCATATGATCTATGATTAATTTTTTATTGATTGTAATATTGTATATATCAATGAGACCATGCTTGATTATAATCGCATGTGTCTGTGTGTTTGGGGAAGCCGTGATTCATGCTTATAATGGTATATTGTGCCTATATGTTTATTTCTATATTGTGTTTGAGTGTATGGACTATAAAAGTTTTCTTCTGGTAAAAATTACAAGGTGAACATTGTGATTTAGTTATACCTCATAGTCAGAGCATGTGTGGAACAAGATGTTGATGATTATGGACTTAGAACTAGTGTATAGATATAATGGCCGTGAGGAATGGTTTGAGGTAGATACGAGGTATGATAACCTGGTGGATTCACCTATGATAGATATGGGGGTACAATGTCTTTGTGGCTTGAACTGTGACAAAAATGGGACATAATAACCTTTTGGTCTGAATTTATACTTATTTTCTGTAAGGCTACCCTGAGATACATGTTATCTATATTTTGGAATAATTTTCATGATTTATGATAGGAATTCTCCTCTGATATAGTTCTAATGAAAGTACGATCTGGGTTTGTAGTGGATTGTTTATCACATGAACCATATACACTTGATTGGTTGAGGCATGCTTACCTCTTTATTTATTATCATGGAATAAAACCATTTTACATGTGAAATTATTTTGATTATGCATTTGTATTTTACTACTAGTTCATTTCCACACCCTACTTGGGTATTTTGATGTGCATGTAGACCACATGACCCAGGATCTAAAGAAGTTCTAGGTCCCAATGATGGGGAGATGAGGAGATAATGATTATTCTTCAAAGGAGGTACAGTTGTGCGATATGGAGTAATTCATAAGTTCTTTTATTTAATCTCTTGTACCCTATTTATACTCTTGTTTGACCTTCCACACTGAGGGCCCTTCGTTTAGTACTTGTATAAATTTTTGGACTTAACATACTAATTTATATTTTAGTTTTTAGAATTTAGTTCTATAGTTCCTTCTAAGTTCCATCTACGTTCTTGTAATTATTATGGTGTATTTATATGGATACTAATTGAATATTCTAAAAGAAATATCCTTCAGATGTTAACTACTAGTCATTAACCTCTAATGTACGAGGAGGTGCACCTGAGATCATATAGCTATCCGACCGGAGCTAGGTGATTTTGATCATTGAATTACAAAATGGTATTGAATGGATATGATATTTTTCAATTTTCATGACTATGTTTGTGGAAAATATAGAAGGGTCATGTTATGTAGAACTCAGGTCAGGGAGTGAATTAAGTGTCTAGATAGTACATATTTTATGGACCCCTGAGTTATTGGAGATTGTAATGCTATTATAGTTATAGTTTTATAATTTCATATTTATACTAAGTATGTTATGTTTTTATAGTTCATGGGAGTTGCGTGAAATAATGAATCCTAACTTAGAACATAGGATCAATTATCATCTATTCCTATTATATGGTTTTCATGGTAGTGTATTTAATTTAATCTCCTAAATTTGGGTTCTGTGCTTTATTGTGTGGACATCTGGATTATTTCAACCTGATAATTCTTGTCTTTTTGTTTGTGTTTGTATATATATGTGTGTGATAAACATTTAGGTATAAAGAACTTTTCATGAGCCTCATATAGTGATATAAGGTTTATACCTTATCGATTTGGGTAGGCTTCCAAGATGTGTATTCCTATTGTTTTTCATTGTGTGTTACTATAAAAATCTTTTGTTTTTTATTAAGTTAATGGTTATAGTATTTCAAAGTGTATGTTTGGTGTTTCAAAAATTAATCCTTGAAGTCATCAACACAGAACACCTAGATAAAAAGGCTAGAATTCCATAAAAGGGAGAAAACTCTTGTTCCACCTGTAGATGTATCGGTTGATGCAGCTGAGCATACTCATTTTCCCAATACAGTGGTTCAAGAATTGAAACAATTTCATCTTGGGGTCTTCTACATATTGAATGTTCATAGTAGAGGAGTTCCCATTAAAATGGATTATTTTTCCCGATCCTTTCGTCTTTAGCATCCCCCATCATTTTTTAATATTGGAGGCCCATAGGATACTGAATAAAAGATCAAAATCATTGAGAGTATCATTAATAAAGTGTATAATCTAGAGGAATGGTGAGTTAAATTGGTTTCCATCAAACTTATGTGAACCAATAATAAATGAAAGGGAGCTATGAATCAGGTGGGAAGACGTATGGGTCTTACTCAGATAATCTTTAAGGATCACTTCTTCAAGGATTAATTTCTAGATATCAAAAATGTGTAACATTCTCATGTGTTTATAGAGATTCAATAAGGCCCAATATTAGTGTCTTATTAATATATTCACTTTATAAAGTTTCGTTAATATTATTATTTCTTCGATGGGAATGAAGCACAAAAGTACTGAAAGTTAAAGATTGGTTTTTGAATAGATTTGATGTGTGAGGTTAAGATATTTGAATTGTTGAGATATCCAAGGGTTCTTCATAAGGTATTTATGATCAAGAAAGTGTTGTTGAAGGAAAGAGTTGAATACCTATTTCCAGACATTAATGAATTTTATAGAGGGTCTCTTAGTAGTGTAGTGGGTGCCCCCTTTGGTTCAAAGAAGATGAGGGATACTGAGTTTTATCAGGGTGATTGTTTTCAAATAGAGTATTTCAAGGTTTCATTAACTCCATTTATGGTAGTATGAGGCCATCAATGATTCAACTATAAAATTATTAGAAATTATCCCAATTTTTACTGACAGAATCACAAATATTCTCACCGATGTTACAAGATGGAGAATCTTTAGTAGTTATGTTTTTAGGAGTCATATATGTGATATTATAGGAGTTTGTGGATGAAAAATACTATAACCTAGGGATCTAAAATGGGACCTCAGTAAATTATTCATACACCACATACTTCAGTGAATCAGGTGAGTTATGTGTCTTTGAGGCTAAGTTGTGGAGCTAAGGGAGGGAGAACATATATAGTGCAATGGGTTCTAGATAATGATAGAGAGGGACCATTAGTTATTTAGGGTATGATATTGATCACTTATACTCTATGTTATTCCATTTTTGATACATGACTATTTACAATTATTTATAAAAATAATGTTTTTTTGGACTTGATATACCATTCAAGTTATCTTCTGAGTTTTTATTTCTTGAAACACTCTAAGGGAAGAGAGTGGTTCATACCCAATGTTTTCAAGAGTGTCCCATAGTAGGTTTTGGATACAAAAAATATATGAGATTTTATGATTATTAACATGAACAATTTTATGATTTTTTTGGGATGTACAAGTAGACTATTTACCCAGCGCACATCGACTACTTCATGAGAGGAGTATACTTTACTATTAAAAATAGAGACAAGTTTATAAAGATATGAACTTCTCATATGTAAATATTATATCTTAATAAATGGAAATTCATTACCTAATTTCACAGTCCATACTAGATCATGTAGAAAAGGTCATTCTTCAATATAAACATTATGTTTTTCAATACCTCTAAACAGATGAAAAAGTCATTGTTCCATAAATAATACATCATGTTGAACCTTATTCCAATAAAACAACTCCCAAAATTTCATTAATCACATTAAAATACAGTCACCTAGATCCTAAAAAAGGGGAGTCTAATAGTTTGAACTTAAGATTATTTATTAAACTCTTAAATATATGATGGTATCTACAAATCTTAAGTTAATCTTACAAAAAGATGCATATACTTCAAAATTTATCAAAATCCTTAAATGTTTCATTATTCTAATAACTAAAATACAATTATTCAAATATTTCCGCAATATAATGTATGAATCCAAATAAATACACATTTCTATCCTATTACTTTAACGACGAAAAAAAATTACCCAATTATAAGGTGTTATAACTCCTTCTAAACACACTTGAGGTGGTTATGAGGAATTGCCGCTTATGTGCCTGCTGACTATAATGGTTAAATTAGAGGAAGTTAAAACCCACTCTTATTTCACCATCGAATCTTGGTTTAGATTTTGTTTTAACCCCCCTAAATTATTGGTCACATTATAAATGGTTGAAAATACAACCACATAAGTAACTTGAGGCATACTAGAGGCGGTTTCAGACCCACATCTATTTAATAATCAATTAGATGGGGGTTTAACCCCTTCTAATTGAACCATATTAGTTACAATTCCTTGAACCACCTATAAATAATTTATTTGGTTTTTAAATCCCCTCTCATGTTCCCCCCTCCAGTTCACGACATCTCACCCACACACTATCCCTTGTGCGACCCTCTAACCCTCCCTACCTCTCCCTCGCGGCTGCCCTCTAGTTGATGACACTCACTTGTCCTTCGTGGCCCTCCACCCCTATAGTTCACAGCACCCCCTCTGTCCCCCGTGGCCCTCCCACTACCATAGTTCAACACTTTGCCTCTAGTTACCAATGCCACAACCGTGCACACCTACTCTAGTTAAAGTTTCCCCATCTCCCATGCCCCATCCCGTTACCACGTTCACCGGGGCAAGGAAACCCCGCATGTTTTAAAATTTAACAGGGGTAGGTTTTGAAGTCGAGACCTCCAATATAGAATCTCAGAACCTCTACCATTATGTAATGTTGTTTTTGTTAATATAGGTACATATTATTCTTTTTATAAATATTACTAAACAAATTCACATAAATATTATTTCAATAGATATTTATATAAATATATTATTTTATAAATTAATATATACAATTTTATATGGTATATTTATGTATTTATAGTATTATACATTTATATTATACTAAATTTATACATTTATATAAAAAATATATTGTATATGTGTATTTCCATACATTTGAGTATATAATTTATAATTCTATTTATGTCATGTATATACACATATATTTATATATTTATAAATATATTTCTTTAAATTATTTTTATACTTAAATACATATTAATATATTATGTACATGTTTATTTATAAAACATATATATATATATATATATATATATATATAATATCTTTATATAATATCTTTAAAAAATATATTTAAATAATTCATTTAAATACATATGTTAATTATAATGTAAATTAATATAAATTATTTTGTATAAATTGCATCATATTATATATAATTAATATTATATGAAATACAATTTATGAAAAAATATATATTATATATAATTAATATTACATGAAATAAAATTTATAAAAATATTATATATGAAATATTTTTTTTTAAAATATTTATATAATATTATATGAAATACAATTTATACAAATATATAATTAATATTATATGAAATTCAGTGTATACAAAAAATTTATATAATGTATTTCAATACATGTATTTATTATTATGCACATTAATTTATATTAATTTCAATAAATATAACTGTATAATATCATGTACATTAATATATATTTAATTTATAAAATATAATAGTATAATATTATAAACATTAATATATATTTATTTTTAAATATTTTATGTCATATAATATAAATTATATAATATAAAATCATAAAAATATTATTTAAAAATGTATTTATTAAAATTATAATATAAATTATAAAAACTACAAGCTTTTGTTTTTATGTGATTTATTTTTCAAATAAATTATATTTATGTATATATTTATATAACATGTTTATGATTTTATGTTATGTATAATAAAAAATATATTAAATACAATTTATACATATACATATATATAAATGTATATGAAATTATAAAATTATATTTATGTATATATATAAAGGCAACTAATTACAATCATATCATTAGAAATATATAATACAATTGAATGATATAGATGTATACTATATAATATTTATTTGTATACATAATATAATATATATTTATTCATACATAAATAAAAAAAAGAATGTATTTAATATAATATATGTATAATATAAATTTACTATATCTATAAAACCATATATAAATTATATATATTTGAATATATATATATAATTACATTTATATTTTGTATGCTAGTATTTATATATGTACATATTTTTGTTTATATGTATAAGTATTCATTTAAAGTATTTTTATAATTTCTTTATATATATATATGTTTATAATTCATTTAAATATATTTATATAATGTTTTTATAATATATATATATGTGTGTGTGTGACCTCATGCATGCCCACACAGATATATTATAAAATTTGAATTTAACTGAGATTTATTTTAAAAAATAAATAAAAATTAAGGTGGGTTTAAAAAATCCCATAATTAAAAGGATTAGCAGCGGTTCATGAACCCCCACTAATATCATGAATTTGTGGGGGTTGAAAAGCCTCTCTAATGTCATAAATTTTAGGGGTTCACAACCCCCTCTAATATAATGTATTAATAATGGTTCATGAACCCCCTCTAATTTAGGAGATTAGAAGGGGTTGTGGACCCCCACTATTTACTTTAAAAACAATTTCTACAATATATATATCCTCTAATATATATCCAAATGAATATTATATATATATTGTAACACCCCGAGATTTTTTGAAAAATATTTTTTTAATTTAATTAATGTCTTGTGTTATACGCTACACCAAAAGGATCTTTCACAACACACATCTCTGACCTGGCTTGAATTACACACAATCGTGACCTTCCACGATAGCGTGTGTTGTACGCAACACCAAGTTTCACTAAACAACAATATGCTATTAAAATATTATTAAAACTAGCCGTTATGAATAGTAATAACTACTTTTTGAAATTTTGTAAATTTTATTTTTCAAAATGGAATTTATTTTTGGATTCGTAATATCGAAATTAGCTTAGGGTGAAATTTTGGTGATTTTCGGATAACTTTCGTATTTTGATGAATAGTGAAAATTACTAAATTTTAATTAAAAACAATTTTTTCAATCAAAATAATTAATATTAATAAATTATTAATTTGAGTGGTTTTAAAGTATATTTAGAATATATTTTTACAATTTAATACAATGTTGGTCATTGGATGTAATTTCACATTTAAACCAGTTATAAACAAGTGTCAATCTTTTGATAGTTATTATCTCTTAAAAACACGCCTTTTGTTTTGACGACGAGAATTAATTTTTAAATTAATTAATGCAACTGATATGTTTTGAATTTGGTAAAATAGAAATCATTTTTTAGTTCATAATATCAAATATCTCTTAGGCCTAATTTTTGGTATTTTTCTGAAAACTTTCTATTTTTGATGAATAGTGAAACCACTAAGTGGTAGTTAAAAAAACTGAATTTTTCCTAAAAATTAATTTTACTGCTTCTATGAGTGGAATTTCAAAAATACTAGAGACACGGTTGATGTTAGTAAGTAAAATGTGGTTCAATGAGATGAAAATAATTTTTGGTGAATAGTAACTTTTTACTTTTATTTACCACGGTTAAAAGTAAATAGGGTAATTAAGGGAACAAATGATATTATTATTACCCTAACACATATCCAAATTCTATTGGATAAGTGTAATTCAACCAAAAACAGGATTAGGAATAAAATATGACCATTTAGGCCCACTTGGATTAGATTAGGACATTTATTATTATTTAATTCAATGAAGAGTTAAAAGAGTTAAAATCAACATTTATTTACTAAAACATTTTTATCATAGGGTTATACATAAGATAAATTCGATTGTAAATATTCATTAGAAAGCTAAAAAGATTTAATACATAATGGTATTTTATTTGTAATTTTTAGACATTAAATAAGTTAATTTATTTATGACACAACGATGATGCAGTAATTATCTTATTAATGAAATATTAACATAATTGATGTTATAAATACTCAAATAAATATAATTTGAGACTTTTTATGACTTACACTATTTTTAAGGCTAATATGACATGTTATTGTTGATGTAATTATCTTTTTTAGAACTTATCATTCTGTTATGATTTTCACAAAAATAAATTACTAAATAGTGTCAAAATTGACATAAAATAGTTTTTAAAACAAATATTATATTATTAATTGTTATTTTATTCATAAAAATATAAGGTTCGGCCAAATGACTTAGATAAGGTTATATATATTAATAATAAACAATTTGGGGTTCGTTTGGCTTCTTATAGTAAGTTTATTAACCTTATAGTATAAGAACACAAGAAGACACAGTAAAAGTAAAATTATTTAACTTAATGTTAAATCTAAATGATAAGGTTAAAATAGGAACCTAAACATGTATAAATTATATTGGATGAGAGTATTTCGACCCATCCCTACCTTAGCATCGAAATAAATCAATTTGGAGCTATTTAAAACCGAACTTGACTTTATAATAAAATAATATTTTTAGTTATTCCAAAGGTGCCCCTCTCCTCCCTTATAAAAGGACACCTCCTCCCCCTCCTCCTCACACCAATTTGAGCACTCAAGCTCGGCAAACCCTACCAAAATCCCTTTTCCACTTCCCTATAATAATACTAGAGGTCCTGGTCTTCTTCGAAGACCAATCTTAGTTCCCTAAGTGGATGATTCAAAGAGGCGTTTCAAAGAAGAGGTAATATCCATTACCGATCTTTTCAATTTCTTTCTTCTTCAACTTCTTCTTCTTTAGTTGTTTCATGATAAAGTAATAACATCAGTATTACTTACATACTGATATGTTATTATAAATATGAAACAACCCTAATTCACCTTCTATCCATCCTACGGAAAACGAAATCACCGCGCGTGCGTACGTACGGAATACCGTCTCCACGCCGTGGTTTAATCTATTTTCCACCATCACCTTACAAGGATGGGTATAATGGTGTAATGAGTAACTATATATGATTATTATTGATACTGAAATAGTATAAATACACTTAAATACAATTCTACGATCATGGGAACAATATCATCGCTCGTGCGTACGTACGGAATACCGTCTCCACGCCGTGGTGAAATCTATTTTCCACCACCACCTTACATGGATGGGTATAATGGTGTAAAGAATAAATATAAATAGTTATTAGAACATCATATTGATTCTGATATATTTTATCATCAACTCCAATTCAATTCACTAATTATGGAAAATATATCATCGCTCGTGCGTACGTACGGACTACCGTCTCCACGACGCGATGAGATTCATTCTCCATGTTAACCATTCAAGAGTGATTATAAAGTATATATAAGAAATAATAATGAAATATATGACATTATAAAGCAACTGTATTTATGTATATATGTATTTCATCTACTTAATTCCATTCAACTCAATAAGGAAACGAAAACAGCGTTCATGCGTACGTACGACCCACCGTCTCCATGAACGGTGTATTTCTTTCCATTTACTAATTTATTATATATATGCATATTCTGAATATATATTATATATAAATCATGTTTTATATTCTGGAATTAAGTAATTATGATCTAAGCAATCATATGAATAATTACAATTCAAAACACGGACGACAAATGAAACAATTTTACCCAAAATGCTCTTTAACATAGAATTTACAAAAGAACAGGTAAAATAAAGTCATAAGTGAACCATATATGATATCATAACAATTAGTATGATTCTGGAATAAGTCAATGACAATATTTAAATCATTATAAAGGAGGTTCGGACACCTATGAAGAAAATTGGACCTAAGGTAAGGGAAAAATCACAATCTCATTTTTATCCGAGATTGTTTATACTTTGAAATTAACTGGGGTGTATTTAATCATCCACATCCACGTTTCCTCGATATGTAATATTATTTCCATCCACCTACAATTGTTTAAATCCAATTTTACCCTTTGGTGAATTTTTAGTAAAAGATATGAAAGGAATCTTTTGTCGTTTTTTGTACGAGGTACTTTTTAACTTTTCCGACAAAAGTACGAGAAAAATGTTTTTTTAACTTATACGGCATGAATGGTTTTTTAAAAAATTATTTCCAAGAAGCTTCCTTTACAAGTTTTCAAGTTTATTTTTAATCAACTTCTTTTAGTTTAAAGTTGTATGACATGTTAAGAAAGGAAAAATGTTTTTGAAGAAGAAAGGATATTTTCCTCAAGAATGGAGTTCAAGTGTTTTATCAAAATTATTTTCCATCTAAGATAATAAAGGGTTCTGTTTTTATCCCTATTATTACATTGATTTTATTATGTTTTGAGGGAGATATTTTTATGAAGTCATTTACCTTATATGATTTGTTTTATGATGTCATGATGTTTCAAGAATCCCATTTTTGTTACATTTGTTATGCGATGATGTATGATTTATGATTATGTGGCACACATAAGAAAGGATTCATTATAAGATGTGTGGGACCTATATCTCCCTCCAATGCATAGGGTAAAGATTTTATATCTCATGAGATAGACATGGCTGGAATGGTAGGTTATACCGGTTCAGTGAAATAGGACTGAAACGAGGGTGACTCGGTTCAGAAAGGGACTTTGTCCACTAAGATAGTCTTGGAAATGAGTCTTGACTAACAAGAAATGATTCTCTATGATTATGTGTGTATGACACAAAGTTTCATGTTTTAAGATATGATTATTGGGATTACATTTCACTACTATGATTTATCCCATGTTATGAAATTATGATCTCTTTTGCAGGTTAATATTTCCAAAAGATATGTTCTTATGAATATGATGTGATTGATATTTCTTTTGTTTACCATTACTGAGTATTTGAGCTCACCCTTTTATGTTTTCTTTTCCCCAGGATATAAAGAGAGGTTTTAGGTAAGAAAAATGAAGAAGATCTTTATGGGAGATGTTGAAGATCTTTCACCATGATTAGAAGATTACGTTCTGAGTTTCCAAAGACACTAAACTATTACGATCCTTGTGTGTGTTTTTGTTATGTACTAAGTATTCCGCAAAAGTAATGTAATGTCCATGTACGTCAAGCTTCGGGTCTCTACATATATAGCACCTCTAAAATACTACCAAACATGTAGTGCCACTAATTATTAAATTAGCGGTGGTTTTGACACAAATTCCTCTAAAATATAACTAAATATTTCTCCTCCATGGATTGGTAGGTTCTCATGTGAGATCTAAGTTACAAAAATTAAACAGGCATCTATTCGTAGTTTTAAACTAGATAAATGATGGATCCTGACAATAGTGGTTTTCAAGTGCCTGAGACATGACATCTACTAATTAATCATTTCCTTTATTTTGATTCATTTTTTATTATCCATAAGATTTTGTGTCGACATATCTATAGATATATTAAATTTCCGTCCATTAACTAAATGGAATTAGTTTCAGTTTCTTACATTTCCATATTGAAATTTTCTTATCTAGTTATTAGAATGGAATATGTTTGTAGTCATTACCTTTACATATTGTTTAAACACTTCCATTTATTTTATTGATTACATGACACGTGTGTTCAATTATTTTCCTTTCCATGTTGACCAATCTAATTTATTCATTATTACTTCCGCTATTTGTTTCCCTTACATAGCATTTGAGATCACCCTTATTGTGTTTCATTCCCAAGGAATCCAAGAAGCAGATTATTAAATATATGTAGGTATATATAAGATGAAATAATGTTGTTCTTGAAGTTATTTAGGTAAAGAGAAAAAAATTATGTCATAATTTGTGTATTAATTTGTAATACAAGACTCATTAATGTATATGATTTACCAAGATTACTAAACTATCAGTAATTCGAGATTTGATTCCTTTTAATCATGCTAATGTAATTGATAGTAGTCATAGACTCTGAGATATCTGGGCTCAGTTCACTATAGGTGGTATCATAGGAAGTTTAGTAGAAACCTCAGGAACTATATTTTGGAAAAATTAGATTAGATAACAAATCCATAAGGTATAATTTGAGGACAAGTATATAATAACATCCTAGAATTTTAGCAAGGTTGAGATTATTTTGGTATTCTTAGAAATACATCCCAGTATGGATACTATAATAGGACATGGTTCTAGCACAAATCTACTTAGATATATGTTTTTTCAAAACATATGATGTAAACATAATTGATTTACTAGATGTATAAAACATAGTAGTAAGTGAAATAAAATTAATAATACACATAAAATAGTTTCTTAGTAAAGTAAATACTTAACATAAGTTCATTATTCATGAATACAAAGACACACAAGACATGTCTGGACCAAGGTAAGTGATTTTCATCTCACTTTTTACTTCTGTGAGATAAATTCCATGTTCACCACTTAATTATTTTGTGTGGTGTATATACTTCCCATTTTTATGTATTATATCACGAAATCATTTATATTCATGTTATTTAAAAATTCAATTTAGTTTTATTCTTTCATGAGGTTTATTATTTAAAATGTTTCAATGTGGTATGGAAAAATTTGGAATGTTTAAATATTATTTTCATCAATAATAAATTTAATAATATTTCAATAGTATTTCTATTAGAGGAACTTATATGATAATTGGTCAATAAAACCTATAATTTTCCCCTCATTTATTTATTTAGGGCTATTTTTATATATTATTACCATTTTTCCCACTATTTGTTACTCATAATGTTTTAAAAAATGTTTTTAATAAAACATGAATTTATTTCTCTCTTTTGTTAGAGGACTTATCTTCTTATAAAAACCATGTTTTATTAAAATGTTTTGTAAAATTCTTTTAAAATTATCTCTTAAATAAAATTTTACCCTTTTTTTCTTTTACCAATGTTTTGAAATGAATCTTATTGTCCTTTCCCGATAAGAAAATATTTTCAAAAAATTTTACCATGAAAAAGGATTGTTCTTTTACCTCATACAACAAGTACAGATTCACTCAAAATCATTTAATTTTCATGCTTAAAAGGTTAATTTTTAAAGAAAATGTTTTTAAAAGTGAATTTCAAAGAAAGTATTTTTGAATGTTTTTTTAAAAACAAAAGTATATTTTCCTCAAGAATGTTTTTAGATGATATTTTAATAGTATTTATATTCATCAACAACTACAACCCTTTATTTTTACTCCACATGGGATTTTTTGTAAGGATAAATTACTTATTGTTCATCCGCATGGTTTATTATTTATTTGGACAGTGAAATTATTCACATTTACATATTGGATTAATTTGTTAATCTTATTTAAATATTCAACCTCCAATGATCATTGAACTATGAATTTATCATAATTATCCATTTCATTTTTCATGGATATTACTATTTCCTAAATCATATCCCATTTAAAATTCAATGTTTACATTGAAACTTATTTGAATAATTGTAGAATTATTGAAAAATATATATCTTTAATTTAATAAATATATTTGATAAGGCATATTTTATATTATTAATTTTCTTATTATTCACTATGACGAATACTTTTGACCTAAAATGACAGGTGGGGCCCACAAATTATATAGCTCCTCAATGCATCGATAGGTTCCCATGAGACAAATAAGTTTCACAAATTAAGCTTATTTCTATCCATAGATTTTAACATTCTATAAGATGATTCTTGATAGTAGATGTTCTCATGTTCCTGAGACATCAAAACTAAAAATTAATCACTGCCTTCATTTGGATTCATTATTTATTATCCATGAGATTTTTTATTGACATATCTTTGGACACATTTCATTTCATTTAATTGATTAAATGGAATGTAATTAAATTTATTACCTTTACATATTCATTTTTTCTTATGTATTTATTTAAATTTATTGTGTTTTAAGTTATTTCCTTTCCATATTATTTACCGACTTTCGTTAAGTTTATTTATTACACATTATATGAGATCAATTATTTACCACTCTATATTGAATATTCCCATTGATTCATTATTTATTCCACTATATTTTTCCTTTACTGAGCATCTAAGATCACCATTATTATGTTTCTTTCTCAAAGAATCCATGAATCATACAATGAAATATATACAAGGATGTACAAGTTGGAATAAAGTTTTCCTCGGTGTTATTTATTTTAAGAGAAAATAAATTATTTTGTAATTATTGTATTCATTTGTAATAAAAGACTCATTTATGCATCTATTTTACCAACAAAACTAAACTCTCAGTACTTTAAGAATTCTTTTATACTAATCATGCCGATGTAATTCATACCAGACACTAGCTTCGGGCTATATGGGGTCTGGTTGCTACAAAAACAACTTTGGTAGTTTGACTACGGTAAAAGTGGTCATTGTTTCTTTATATATATATAATAATAATCATGATATAATTATTATTTTTATTCATAAATTATAATTTTAAAACTAACCAAAAAATACAATTATAAAAAATAAACTATGTTACAATCATTGATATGGTAATTCAGACAGATGATTGAGTAACATTTCCATTTTTCAATGATCATGACAGAATGAAGGTAATTATTATTTTAGTCTACTATAATTATATTTATAATAGAAATGAAATATTATTTATTTAACTTGAATTATATATATCTTCCATGCGACGTGGTGATGAATAAAAAAACACATCACTTTATGGGGGTGGTAGTCCACATGTACGCACAAACAAAATTATCATTTTTCATTTGATGGAAATGTCTGAAATTGGAAAATATAAAATAATTTAATAATTATAAATATTTCATTAATATCAAATATATATATTAAATCCATATTTTATTGGTGGTGAGGGAAAAAAATTACATCAGTTTACGAGGTGATAGTCCACCATACACACGAATGATGGTTTCGTTTCCCATTATATGGAAGAGGAGATTAATGTAGATTATTAAATTAACATAATAATATATCATTATATGGTAGATACTTATTTTATTATATCATCATGTATTAATTATATTTTATTGATATGGAATAATATTTGAAACAAAAACTCCTAATTAAGAATGATACCTCTTCTTCAACAATCTTCTTTATGTTTACCCCAAACACCTTAATAGGAATATTTCATTACCAAAATAAGGCCTCTAGGATATGAAAAGGGAAGTAATAAAGGTATTTGAGAAGTTATTGGATAAAATAAATGTTTTTCTATGTTTAATGAAAATAGAAATTGAGGTATCCTTTTTATAAATAAAGGGAGAGGAAATTTTGGAATTTCAATAAATACTAAATTATAATAATGACATAATCAATTAAAAGACATACAAATGGATAGGGTTAATAATTTAGGATAATATAAGTATGAATTTTTACCTAGAAATTAGATTTATTCAAGTATAATTAACATCTAACCCTTATCACTTTGTTTATTCCCTGATAAACTTGTTGTAAACTTAACTCTGATAATAATCTTTTCAAATTGAACAGGCTATAAATTTACATATAAGATAAAAAATGGTTCATAAATGGGAATGTTAAGATATTTTAGACTATTTATAAACCTAATTATACCCTTTCATGTTTTTTATAATTTCTCAATATTTTAATAAAATATTATTTAACATAAAATATTATTAATGTCATTTTTGAAACAATTCATTTAATTTGACCTTAAACACATAAATAGAGATTTATATTTGATTATAATACATTTAAAAATAAATAATAAATCATTATTTATAGAAAAATTATTTTTGATCCATAAATCATACCAAATACATTACTTTTAATGTTTTTAAAATCATTTCTATTAAGTTTCCTCTGTTTTCCCAAGCGTTATGTAATCATTGTATAAGAATTTTAGGAAAATATATAATCAATAACAATTAATAATATATTAACATCTTGAAAATAATATGATTATAACCAATATAAACATTAATAATCACTAACCAGTAATTTTTATCCCTATGTGTGTATATAAGAAATATTTAAAGGAAAGTGATTGACATTTTGTCCTTTTCTTTACTAATTTTATTATACAGGTCACTATCATGGAAATGTATCCATAAAGAATTGAAGGTTGAGCCTATGTTGATATAGAGTGAAATAAATTCATCCAATTCGATTTAAGAGGAAAAATGGGGGCCATATTAGTTTGTTTTAACCTTGGTTTACAAGATTTAACATTTTACTGTGATGAATTGTTTTTACTCTTTTTAAAAATCATTATGACAAAATAGAATGTTGAACTTATTAATTAATATTAATTATGACAATAATGAATAATTAATGTATTTTATAAAATTAAATCCATAGAATTGAAAAAAAGTTAATATAAAAATGAACTTGTAAAATGTGTCGAATATAGTTTTTCATGAAATATTTCATTCATGTATATGATGATCAAATATTAAATTTATTACATTTAATCATCATTATATGAATTTCAATTCATATATAAAGATATATAATCTATAAATTTTAGAAAAATATTTCGAAATTTGGGGTTATTTTAATTTATTTATGTATAATGTACTAAGCATTTTAAAACAATTTATAGAAAACATTTGGTTTTAGTATAAAACTAGATTTATTCCAAATTCATAAAATTACTAATTTAAATGAAATTAATTAAATTATTAAAAAAAATGGATCACATGTCACTTTAATATCAAACCCAAAATATAATTGGACTTCAAATTACATTATACTATGAGAATAAATGGAAATTGTACAAAAAATTATATTTTTTACTTCTTCATTGAAAAACCCATATTTTTAGAAAAATATAAAAAAATTACCCTAAGTTAATGTTAACATTATTATTTCAAAAATGATATTTTTATACAATAAAAAAATAAATATTATATAAATTAATTAAATTATCCTATTATAAAATTAAGTAAAAATTATTTTCTGATGAAAATGTATTTTGAAATATAAATTGAATTTATTAAAAATTGAGTAAATATATAGTATTAACTAATAAATAAATTTAGATTGTTGAATTTTTTGTAGATATTTTTCATTATATTACTATTCTAATTCAAAAAATTAATTTTATCAATCATATTTAGAGAATAATATTTTAATAGTATATTACGATTCATTTTGACTTAGTATTGAGTGTGATATAAGATATTGGGAATAATAATCTTCTATTAAAATCTCAGAGTGTTACATGAGTTATTTGATTTCAAAGTTATTTGTTTTTATTCTATGATTATAGGATATATATATATATATTGTTTTAACAAAATGATACAAAAATATACGAAACAAACATTTCAAAATAGGTTATCGTACATGAAAAAATAGTGTATCAATGAAGAACAAAATTTCAAACAAGAAAAAAAAATATCAAATCATTAATAATTCTAACCCAACTAGTGTGAAATAAATAAAAAACATGATATATTGATTTTTATATTATCCCTTGATAATGGTTTTTCTTATTAAGTGAATTTTTATTTCATTTTGATTCAATTATCTTCATAAATGATTGAATTCACTTTTATGTGATCATAGATGGTTTAACTATGCACCAGATGAAGAGTGGAACAAAAATATGAAAAATGAAATTTTAATAAAGGAGGGATCCTTTTGTAAAATTATTATATTTAAAAAACTACATAGTAAATCAAAGTTAAGTAAGTATAATATTTTTTGAAGTAGTGTATTTCAGATTTTTGTGGAATTTAATTTTTTTGTGTTTTATGTATATTAATAAACCATTTTTTCATAAATATGCATATGAACAATCAGTTTATTTTTTTTATGATTTTGATAGCATTATAATTCAAGAGTATTAAAGTAATTGAATTTACCCACAACCAATATATGATTATTGAACCTCTTTTAATGTCTCATTTATTGATTTTAGATAATTTGGTGGAAAAGAAATAATCAAACACCCTCACATTACACTTTCTAGTGATTCCATACGTGATATTATTGAAAACAATTATGGTGACGTAGAGTCTCCAGTTCTATGATTTTGGATGAACAACACTGAAATTTTGTGGTATTTATATGATCACGAGAAATTGTGAAATTTTGTTCGAATTAATGATTTTTTATAGAAAAAAAATATTTAAAATAGTGATCTGTTATAATAATCAAATACCTGATTCTTGAATTTTTTTTAAGATTGTTTTCATGAGAGCACCGACAACAACTTGTTCTTGATGAGAATAATTAATTAAAATCATCCATGTTGGTTTCCAATGAGGTTGAACAATGAGGATGATAAGAGAGAACAATTGTATTTCACTTGTTCTTTCTTGTATATTAATTTTTATTTTTTATTAGCAATGAAAAGTTAATTATTTTAAATATATATATATATATATAGTTTATTAGTATTTTAATTTATAAATATTTATTTTTTAAATAAAATTGAATAAGTAATATGGATATAGTAAAAAATATCATGTAATCTTTACACAAATATTTTTTCATAGATGTAATAGAGGACTAAATTTTGGATTATAAGCCAGAGAATACATATGTGGTTTTGGGAAAGTATATATTCAACACACATGACACACATGTATTCCATATCTATAAACTCTGCACTTAATTACAAACACTCCTAGAACACCTGATAACATTTCCTCCTGGTCTGCTTTGTGACCAGTTTTTCTAGGCTTATTTTACCACCCAAAACCGTTAACATCCATTTTAATACAACGATTAAAATATATCATGTTATTTTAAACTATAAACATGATGATGATAAATCAAAAGTCATTCTAGATAATTTAAATTTTTATATTCCTTTTATAGATTTAGAAAATATTTTAGCGATCTTTTAGTTCTAGTGGATTTTAAATACCATTTTAATCAATTTCATGAGATGAATATAAAGATTTAATTTTTTTTATTATTGGGATCCTCTAAATTGGTTCTTCACCTCAAATAATTTTAAAATATGGAAATTTATGGGCATTATATAGAAATATATGGAGCTATAAATTACTCATGACCACATTTTAATGGGACCCAAATTCCAAAAATGTTTACTCCAATATGTTATGATAAAAGATTGAGTATGATATGATCAATCAATAAAGTGACTACATTTTTATATACTAATTATGTAAAATTTTCATAAGTAAATATTATAAAATAGTTTTTACCTAGTTAATACATGTTGTGAACATATCCAAATAAACATTTAAATACTTGCAATATAGTTTGAAAAAAACCCTTTGTTTTTTGTCAAGGGTGATTACCAATATTTAATGATCATTTTTGTTAATTTCATTTGGAATATTATTTTTTAGAAATTAGTTTAAATCATTAATATATATGTTATTTTGATTTGAAAAAAATCTATTATAAAAAGATAATTTATGTTAAAGTTTCTCATTTTCATAGTATGGATGATGGAAGACCATTGCGGGGGGGGGGGGGGGGGGTTAATTTTTTGTATCCAAAAAATAGATATTTTATATATTGCTTTTATGTATGTGAAAAATAATGGTTTCATGAAAAATTCCATGTAGTGATGATGACAAATAGAGAGTGAGAAGGAATATATGTGACAAAATAATTTTCATAACATATTTACTCATATTTTTATTGAGTAGCTATTGCATGTTATTAAATAATCATGATCAAATTTACCATGTATCTATCTTATTATCAACCAGTATTAATGGAATGGAAAATAATTACAGTCTTTAAATTAATGTACATGAAGGAAAAATCTAGTGTTGACAAGATGATCAACATTTTTCAATCCTTCACAGGTGCCTCTAATGTGATATCAAGTGTGATCCTTTTTATTATCATAAAAACTTGTGAAATATATATCTCAATATATAATTGGAATAATTTATTTGATATGACTTTGTTTAAAACTAGTTTTATATTCTCACACACACAGATATATATATATATATATATATATATATATATATATATAAAGCTTATGGAAATCATGGATTGGAGGTATACGTTGAAGTGTAATAATATTTTCAATATTATATCCTCAAATAACTTGTAAAATCATGTTTAAATAAGTCATCAAATATATACTAAGGTATAAAAAATATTTACCAATATATAATTATTAACAGCATTATGAAGACATCATAGAGTAATTTTATAAATATTAATTTTGAACTAAAATATCCTGCCAAAAAATTCTGGCATGGATAATAAAATTAAATCATGCATTTATTGGTAAAAATTATAATAAAAACCCAAATTTATATTATCTATTAAAATAATCTTAACATAAAACATTATCATGGATATATCTAGTTTATATAGTAATAAACCACTCATAATGGACTATTATATACACCTCAAATGTTTAATGACCTGTAAAAATCCTGACACATTGTTGTGGGAAAAAAATCAATATATGATTTTGAGAATAATCCAACCAAAACAAATCATGATGTAACTAGTGTTTATTATGGAATGATTCTCCCTTATGTGAAATATCCCTTCTATATCAATATGTTATATCATAAATAACACCATATTATGAAATATTCAGTCTTATACTGCTAACTAGACTATAATAGGCCTCTATATTTTCAATGGAAATTAAACTAAATCATATAACTATCCCAAAAATCATGAATGAGTCTACTCAAAGAAATAATCAAAAAATATTCCTTATTTTTATGATTTATATAAACACCACAAAGTTGGTTTCGATCATGGTTTTGGGAATTCTTTATCCCTTAGTGAAAATATCTGTACTAATTGACCAAGAATTAGTTATAATCTTCTCTACCACCTCATTTTCAGTTCAATTCATTACTGTTCTTAAATATTTCCATTATTTAACAGATCTTTAGTATTTATATTTATATTTATTAGAAATGTGTTATTTGTTTCTTATTTCTCATTATTATGTTAATAGAACTCATATATCCCATGATAAGAAACAACTTCTCCCCTATTTTATTCACATAAAAACAAATATTATCTCCCTACCTATTTAGGAAAAGATACTTAAATATTTCCCCATTGATTAGAAAATGTAATTTAATGGAATTTAGAAGAGAAATAATTGATTCTAATTGTATTTTAATTTATCATACACTAAAAATAAAACTCACAATTTTGAGAAAGAATCCTTTATTAGTGGATTCACCAAGATATTGACTACATGATGATTTTTTGAATGTTTTCCATTTTAATATCTCAAAATTATACCTTTTTTTATAAATTAATACCATGTTTCTATAATATTTTACGATGAATGTTTCATAGATATAGTTTAATGATTTATCACACATTGAAAGCCACACCCAATCATTAATGGTTTTGAGAAATACTCATTTTTATTTTGGTTGTGACCTAAACCACATTATTTGTGTTTTGGAATATGATGTCTCAACATAATCATCTTCCATTATGATATTTATAACTAAATTTTGGTTATTTTAGTACCAAGTTATACATCTTCATCAAATAAATAATATATCATCGTAAGTTTTCCACTAATCCCCAACATTCCTCCATAATATTCAACAAAAGACATAAATAATTACAGATCATTCTTTTTCAGACGGGAATAAAAAATTTAATATCCATTTAACATTATAGTGTATAATTTTTATTATACCATAATTGGAAACTCCTAATTATTCTATTGGAATCATTTACCAAGATTAATTTAAAACAGAATAACAGTACTCAAAATTCCCATGTTTAATTTACTTAAAATTCCCCTTTTGAATTCCTTTTAATTCACACTTATTCTTTATTTATTAAATTTTTTCCTAAGTTGTATGTAAGTTGAGCCTGATCTCAATTATCTATTTTAAACCTTTTTATAAATTAATTATAATATACTTATTTTTATATAAAGATAATTTTTTTCATGAATTGAAAAATGAAGAAAAAAGTTATATCATCAATCATTTGTAATTAAAAATGACTTTTTTAGAAAAAATGCCAAAAAATTTGTTAACATCATTTATAGAGAAAATAATATCATCACTATAAAAAATTTCAATGAGTGAATTTCTATTACCACCCTTGACATAAGTAATTATATATACCATTTCCTTCATGAAAATGTTTCTTGTCAGACTACTATATAATCTAGTGTTCTATGATATTGGTTCTTATTTAATCCCACACCATGCATTATTCAATTTAAAAAATTAAGAAATATCACCACTACAATTAAAACCATATCATTCTTTAATATAAACTTCTTCCTTACGTTCTTCTTTCATGAATACCAAATTTACATCGACTTCATTTTTTTGCATCATTTGACCATATCAGACAAATAAATTCTTTTCATGACTTATTACTTGAGAAAAAGTCTCATAAATACATTTCCATTGATTTTATATTATCATTTGTAAAATATATAAGCTTTTTTCCATGATAATTATTAAAATTATGGTCGTTTAAAATTAAAAAATTATTTATCCAATAGTATGATAGAACCTTAGAATCACCTTCCCATATCCCATAGGATAATATCTTGTAATGAGGGACTGATAAATCATGTGGGAGAGACTATAACATACTTTTGTCATCTTAATAATAACAACCAATAATTGAAATATTCATAGGAGTCGTAGAACCATATATAATAATGTATACCATTATACAGAAAACCTTTATATAATAAATCCATGCTATTATGAAATTTTCACAAGATTTCCACTCTATCATATAGAAATGAAGGATCACTTAATAGGAAAACATACACAATATTAGAAATAAAATTAAATAAAATTATATAAATACTAACTAGAATCCTCGATATAGAATTATAACTATTTGACATCTCCACTTATATCTTAAATCTAGTGTACCTATAATACATACATTACCCAAACCTACATATTGAGAACAAGGATTAGAAAAACACCATGGTTCCCATATAGGGTGATGAAATATGAATCATTTTGTCAAAACTAAAGGATTCAAAAATAAAAAGTAATATAAATGTGCATGAATATATCAAATTAAATATAAGCTTTAAAAATAACATGTATACCCCAATTTCATTATGGGGTACCCATTAATCCACCATTATAGTCAACTCATAACTACTATTTCTTGTGCTCGTTTATAGTATGTTTATGTTTCTACCATTTCAAGGCCAATATTCACTCATAGTAACACTTATCTCCTTTTTAGTATTAGTACATCTAAAATATAAATAATTCCCACACATAGGGTGTAGTATATTCCACTTTGAATACTAAATCATCCCATTTGGAATCACATCTAATTTATGAACCATAATGTTGGGTCACATCTAGTGAAAACCAAATAGCCAACACTTTGGGAGTCATCATGTCCAACTAGGCTCAAAACCTTCTCAAAAGGAATGATGAAAAATCCTTATATACAATAATATTTTCTGGAATAAGGACCAATTAATTAAAGAAACATAATAATAGGTGTTAAATACAACCCACATCACAAAAATCATGGGAGGTATCACATCTAACCCATAACAAAATCTTCATGGGAAGCATCATGGGTAATTCATATCACAACATTCTTAGGAGGTATCATATCCAAAAAAACATAAATTTCTTAGGATTTAGATCATCTATCCCATATCACATCAACCCCTAGGTTGGAATTATAACCAACTGTATATAACCAATTATCTAGGTTAGGTATTCACCTAAAGGCTTTAAAAAAATTCTATAAGTTGGTATTTCACCCCACCTTAAAGTTAAAAAATTTATTAGGAAATAATTACAATAAACAATATAATAAAACATTTTCAATTCATAATTACACCCAACCAATTGAAAACACATTCACTAGGTTAGAATTACACCCAACTACATACTAATCATAATAATCATCCAAAACTACAAAGGACCATATACCAATCCCTACCACAATTTATCTTTACACTAGGCCAAATATCAAACATGACTTCATATCAGAATTATATTTATACACCTTACAAATATAACAATTTATTTCAATTACACCCAAGAACATATAAAATATTACTCTTGGATGGATTTTCACCCAACCCCATTCCAAAAAACACCTCCAATTAGTAATATACCAATCCATATATAAAATAATTTTCATAATGCATCATCATAGATACTTATCATCTATCATTAAATATATGCATATAACATGAGTAATTAAATATATCCTTACAATAAACATAAACATTGTTACAAATCTATAAAAATAACTCACAATACTAACATATATATTCATACCCATAGTAAATGGTTAATCACCATAGTAATTGATACATTTGTACCCAACCCACAATGAGGCCTACCAAGGAATATGGTAGTAAACACAAAACACAAAAATTCATATAACAATTTACATAGCATGATATACGATCTAATAAACATAACACTGTTATAAGGGTCATGAAATAGTGGTAGTCATTATTCTAATGGTTACTTAGGTGGGTTAGTTCTCCTCCTAGCCTAACCCATAAAAGTGTTTACCTTATCAAGGAACACATAAAGATGTGATACATGACATGATAATCAAGTTTAGGAATTTGGATTTCCCTCATAGTTCCTTCACATAAGTATCAAGTCACTTTCCATAGTGACATGGCCATCAATGTATTTGTGTCTAACACATAGGTTTTTCAAACCTATCATATTTTTGATAGACCATAAATATATATTAAAAAATAAGGAAATCACCACTGGTATGATTCTAGGTTTTTTCTCACCAACACATAAATACCTAGAATCCAATAAAAAAATCTATAATCATATAATGTGTTAATATTAGGGGAAAACTACATAAAAAACATAGTTATCTCACTATGAAATATTTATCCACCCTTATAAAATAGATCATCAAACACCATCATTACCCATTCACCCCAAACTAATCCAACAGTTTTTAAAATTATTATAACAAACATATAATTAATTTGAATACTTAAATTGAAAAATTTCATTGGGAATAACTGTGGTAAAACTCATTATGCATCAATTTATGTCCAAAACCTCTTGAAATGGGTGACATAAAACTCTAACTACACATTAATTACTATTGAAGAGAAGTTCTCCAAAATTTAACACCCTATTTATCAACTAATTTAACCCCAATGTAAAAAATTAAAAAAATAAGTTAACTGAGTGGATTGACATCAATTAACAAGAATTTCACCAATTGAATGCATCCTTTTTTGGCCTCTTTTATCCATAAAGAGTAAAATTATCCTTTTACGGATCGATTCAAGCATTCTCTTGTTGAATTGTAAACAAATCCATAAATTAGAGTTATTGGAATTATAAGAGAGGAAGTGAAATAGATATATAGGAGGGTGACTGAACACCTCATTTCAATGGGAAAATCCAAAGGCCCAAATGTACTATATATCAAAGGAGTGTAAGGAGGTGGATGGGGAAGAAAATGGGTATCCTCATCTCTATAATTAGGTGATTGAACCTCCAAAATCATATTTGTATTCAATTTAAACACCCTCTTTAAAAAAAATTGGAACCATTTTATTATGAAATACCTTATAAGGACACAATGGACATACTAGTGGTGTCCAAAAATCTAAACAATGGCACATTGTGGCATTCCCATACATGTCTTGTAACAACACCCCATCCCTAGGAAACATTGATAATAACCTAGCCATGTACTATGACATTAAAATTCACCTGATGGTGAAATTACCCATTATAGACCACCACAAAACATCCATAGCTACCCATTACATTATAACTAAGTTATTATTGGTGTAATAACCATTTTTATAGTGTGATCCCACCTAAAACCCCCAAAAGACAAATGTTTTTTTGAAAAATATAATTAATTTATTACCAATACATATGCATGGTGTTAAAAACTCACTTATATAACTTTTATAATACTCAATAAGTTTCTAAATGTATCTTCCATGATCCAAAATGGTTATAGTGATCTGATTAACACTCTAATTTAGATCTCATATTAGTTATGTTCATACCCAAAACACATCTGAACTAGCACAATTTCCTAAAATCAACACACTTGTCACTTTGGATCATTATACAAATAAGTCATTTGTCAAATGACGTGCATTGATTCTTATATTAACCATCACCCTCAATAACATGAACAATACACTAGCTAATATACCATTAAATAAATAATATTTCAAAACCTGATGATACTGAAAACATAATGTCAACTAAATTTATAAACTATACAATGACACCCCACTCAGAAGGGAATTCATGAATTTCTAATTTGCCAATGTCATATTCCAATTTTCATTGTCATTACTATAGACACAACTATCTCCCACATGGATCCAAACTTCAACATCTCCAAACAATTATGATCTAAAACCAGAGTCTCACCACTAGACTATTCTCATAATAAGAAACATAACTATGTCACACATAACACCACACATCCCAAAATAAAAACCAATACAAAAAACTAAACTAACATAATATTATATAACCCAAAAAGTCATATCTAGGAGTTACCAAATGACTAACTATACCCAATCCACATTGATACTGGTATCCTTGTATTTCCTCCTACCAACAAAACATAACTACATGAATCTAATAACAGATTAAATACCACATCCATTGGAATTTTTTTATAAACATGTCAATATAATTATTTACTAAAGGAATTTTGAAATGAAAACCACATGATCATTTCATTTTTGTGTGCTCAATAAAATCCAATTTATGTGAAGTTTGAGAAACTAACACAATCCTTCAAGACACCCACAATCAGTTTAATGCTATAAAAAATGATATCATCTCTTCCTATATTAACAGATCCATCCTATACCCACTTTTCCATGTCCCGTATCATCATGGTGAATCATAAAATCACTACCCAACTTAAATGCTGATCAACAATTGCAATTATCAATATTCATAAAGAAATCAAGGCACCTGAACTATCTCACTATTAAATGAATCTCATGTTATAACTCATTGTGGGTTATAACCCATCTCTATAGATTCCCACATACCCATAATTTCTTAAATCACGACACTTGAGGCATCCATACGCTAAATTACATTAATCGTTCCAAGAAAAATACACCCTAAAAGTATCTTAGAATCCTATAGCCAATTTACCATTTTTCACAACTCACTAAAGGTCACAAATGCTATGGTCCCTACCTAATTCACTCTAAACCATAGCTTGATCAATGAAGCCACATGACCGCAGGAATTACACCAAAAAACCTAGAGGCTTATGACATGAATTAGGGGTATAGGGTGGCACTATGAAGAGACTAAACTACCTGTATCAGAGTGTGAAATGACCATAAAATATCGTAGCATCATACACATCAGAGTATTCATAAATAAATAAATAAATTGAATATTCCACAACAAATTAAATAGAGGTTAAAAGAAGGAATATAATACCGGTCACCAACTGATTACCATTTTGAATGGATTCCCATGAAGGGTGTGAGTAAAAAAGTTTTTAGGGAACCACCAATATGGTCATGTACATACTAGAAATGTAATGATATGTGAATGTGAAAATCTCTTACTAAATAAACAATGATTGAAACTAAAAAATAAGAATTTATCTAAACTATTGTAGATACATAGGTCCATGAAACTAATTGATTATATAAACTTCAGTCAGTTCTATAGTGTATCTAAGCACATCGTGATGATAGTTCCAACCATAATTATGACTCACAGGTCTTTCAACATGTTATATAGAAATAATGACATATGGATAAAATATCCTAAGTATACATGATAACTTCCTAGAAAATTATCCATCACAAAATAACATACTATAGAATACACCATCATAGTATACAATGGTTATTGGTAGCTCAACCCCAGGAGTGTTGGATACTTGACCATGATTGCCAAATAACCCATGAGCCTAAAAAACTAGCACATGTTAGGACTTATCCTCTACCCAGAACTAGTATAATCCAATCTCCAAATATTTGGAAGGAACACAAGTATTATCAAAGACCTCTTTATATAGTTTTATTTAGTATTAAATACCACCATATTAGGGGTATTTTTAGTAGTATCATAGACCACCCTAAAGGGGTGATTTTGGTAGTATCATAGACCACTAAATAAGGGGTGTTTCTATTTTAATCAACATACCACCCTAAGAGAACTTTATATATGAATCCCAACTAATATGAGGGAGCATACTATATCAGTTCATAAACACCTCTAAAAAATAAGCTAATAATATCACGGCCTCCTCGTAGGGTATTTTCCATATAATTAATAAAAATAAATGGAAGCAAGGAATGGTTGAAAACTAAATACCATAATCATTATCCACAGCTTGCTAACTTATGTGAGGGGTACAAGTTCTATAGTGACACTAACAAATATCTTTACCCTAGTTTCACACACCTTCCTATGATCAAATAAAAAATTAGGAACCCACATGGTTCCCTTGGATTAATATATTGGATGCTTTCTCCCCTTGGGGTCTTTAGGTCAACACATGGTTTGGGACCCTATTTGTGTCCCCTTTAGAATAACTCACACTAGGGTCAAACCTATCACTTTGAGGTTGAACACACCACATCCAATTTTCCAACAAATTAAAACCTCTTGGGTGTAATAGGGAATGTATGAATGGGGGCATACTAGAGATAGATCATGACAAATCTATGTTAGTTGGGTCATTCTAGGGTGGTCAACTCACCCAACCCAATTTATTGAGACAATGACATTATGAAATCTAGAGAGTCCTCAAATGGAATACCCTGGATATCACACTCATGTTAGGTCACACCAATAGATGGAGGTGGTATAAGGGATATTACTTAAGGGTCACTATATCACAATAAGAACGGTCAAACCTCTCAATGTGATCTAAATGTCTAATTCAATAATTTCATTATTTGATCCCTCTGTCATTGTGGATCGAGGTATCAATCTGATAAAAAATGGTCTACACTGGGACTAAAATCATTATGAAGTCCATATGTAGGCATCTAAATTTAATTAAACCAATAGTTAAATGAAAAAACTAATTAAAAAAATAAATTTATCCAAATAACATTTTTTACATTGAGTTTGATTTATCGAGGTTGTGAGACCATATTCCACAAGACATTAAGAAATGTCTAACCATATGAAATGCACCTAAGTCCACATACTTCATTTTATGAGAAACCCTATTTAATTCCACAACCTAGAAGCTACTTATTGACCTCATCCAAGATCATAAAAACTCATTACCATGTCCAAGGACCCAATGTCATCCCATGATATCCCAATATATAAATAACATTTAACAATAATTAATAATTTAATTCCAAAATAGGTATAGTACCTATTAACTAATAGGATTTCCCACCCTTACAAAATGTTTTAGAAATATGGTTCCTATCATCATTGAAACAACTGAAACCAACATTGATCCAAATAAAAAACCTAAACCACCATTTCAATATTTAAAATAATTTAATTTTAAAAAAAAATCATATAAAATTCATGGAGTGATACAACTTCCTCAAATAAACATCTGAAGATAGGAAGAAATATTCATAGGATTCCCTTTAACTAGGATACACAAAATCCCATTGAGATTTAGATAGATTCACCATGACATGAAAAAATAATAATCAAATCCCTATGTTGAAGAAACAAAAATTATTCAAAAATTAATGAGGATATGGAAGGAAGAAAAAATAGTATATATATTAATTTTAATTTCTGAAAAAGTATAATAGAATACACTAAATATGAGGGGTATTGATGGGAGGAGTGGTTGAGAGGTAGGGATGGTCACATGAGAGAAAATAATAGGAAGAAGGATATCCTTGTCTTAAAATTTTATTTGGTAAATTTAAATTTTACAGCTAAAAAACCCACCGACTATCTAGTATCCTTCTTCAACTAGGAGACAAACTCACTCAACAACCATTTAGTTGGAGTCTTATTACAATTAGCTGGTGGCATTTTTCATCCTTCTAGGATGTTGTGTAGAACACCAGCAAGTTGGTGGTTGCCGCTATAGACTTAAAACCTCTCTAGTGCTATCCTAAACCACCAAAAAGTTATCTAATATTCATTAAAAGACAAAAAACACTAGTTAAAGGTGTTAAAACCCACAAATTTTATTTAAAATTCCATGATTTTTAATCCATCTAATATACTTGTTAAAACTAAAATTTTCACTAAAATTCAATAACCTTATATAATTTTTTTCATACAAATATGATCTCTCATATTAATATAATATTTATATATAGAATTTATTTCATTTACCCCTTATCCATAATATTATTTCTCCATAGGGAACCTGTATCACATATCCATTAACTTAGTGAACTTGTGTCCATTAGTCAATTATCACTTGACCATTCCAAGAGAAACCCCAGCTCTTTCCAATGAATTTTATAGTATCAATGTGTTAGAACTCATCCACTATTCCTCAAATAAGACAAATAGTCTCACACCATTCCATTAAAATATTATAACTTATCCTTACCTCGGTGTAACCATCCACTAATTTCTAGTAGTATTCTACAACCTAGATCCAATAAATTGGAGAAAATATGGATTCATTGACCCCACATCTCATGGTCCTACCCCCAAATAGGTCTTGGGGGCCAAGACAGACATCATCACTCATCCTAACCCACATGATTAGAATGCATCATATGAAATCGACATGAGTCAACGTCCTCATCATTACCTCAACATATGAGTCTTGAAACTACCTATTAAATATTTATATTTTGATTTTTTTAAATTTATTACTGACATGTAGCACTATCATTATTTTTTAGGTATGCGTAAAAATAATCCAACTTGGCTTTTCAAGGAAGATATTAAACTATACAATAGATAAAACACATGTATTGAGTAATGGACCACCATATTACTCTAAATTCAAGAGATTATATAATATACCATTATCACAATGATGCATGATTTTGATAAGATCTTACTATTTACCATTTCATGAGGTGGTTGTAGAAAATTTATAATCTAAGTAATTTAGTGTATTGAAAAGTGACATTATATCCAAGAAATAGTAAAATCATAGTTTCAATGTGATTAGTATTTACAACTAACTTTATGTATAATTTATATATATGTAAAGGGGAAAAATACTTAGTCTCCCCAACCTCAAAAAAGACCACAACCACAATAGGTTTAGAACTCACTAATTAGGATGTGTTAATCCCAAACTGTTGATGATGGTAATATACCAGTCCCACATGTACTAATGATATCCTTATAATTCAATACTTAATCACTCATTTTCCTCCATATATTGATGTTGTTGGGTGGAGGGGGAGTTTGAATGAAAATATAAGGTAGAAACCATCAATGACATAATATTTATTATAATAATAAACAATCATGTATACATAGTTTAAATTATGACTACCAATAAAAGGGAAATTATAATGGTATCAAAACTCACACATATAAAAATACCTCTGTATAACACCCGAATAGTTTTATGAAATATTTCATTTTAAATAATTTTAATTGTTTAATATCTTGTGATGTATGAAACTATGAGTCTAAAGGTACCATGTAAATACTATATGCTCATTATAACCTATCAATTAAGTTTGAGAGAATAAATATAAACAACTAATTTTTGAAATAAATTTAAATTTCCAACTCAATATGTATGTATCAGTAATTTCTTAAAAAAATAATCAAACAATTTAAGCCAAATCAGTATATTCATTAAAAAATATGTTTCTTAAAAAATTATGTATTGTTCTATCTATGAATGAATATTAATCTTTATAAGTTATTGAAAGATTATTTTAAAAAATAAATTTTATGTTTTAATTAATCATTTCAAAATCAACATAATATAATTTAATTTTTTGGAAACATTATTTTTTAAGGAATAGTGAAAATGTAGATTTATATAGAAAACTGTATTTTCTTTTAATGTATTTATAGGTTAAAATTTTGATTTGGAATTATTTTAAAATTTAATTAGTTTTTTTAAAATAATATAATTATGGTTTTGGAAAAGGATTGCATACATGAATTTATTATATAAAAATTTTATGTTTAAAGTGGGATCGTTTTGAAAAACAATTTTTCATTGCATTTATCAAGATTTATATTAATTTATTTTTTTGAAACCTATATGTTTTGAATTTTTTAAAATGGATTCAAAAGGATCAGAATAAGTGAATAGGTACCTTTTATGTTTTTATAAAATGAATTATTGTTTTGGTAAATTTTATTACCATGATAAATGGTAAAATGTATAATTTTGGGTATAAATATAATGATAGACTATAAAATGATTATAAAACATGAAAAAATTTACTTGATGAACATAATTATAACCTTAACACATAAGGATCAAAATGAAATTTTTAAATGGATAAATTTCCATAAAAATGGATTATATAATATTTAAATTAGGGAAAGTCACAAAATGTTAATTTCTTTGTCTTAAATATTATTTATGTGTCCACATGGTAAAAAAGGTTTGTTATGAATGGATAAAAATGTAAATTTATAACTTTAGAAAATATGTACATGATGTAAATTTATATAGGAGTTTTTTTGGCCACTAATATGAGATTATAATATTTATAATATTTTATTTAATTAAAATTTAATGATGTCACATTCATATTTTAAATACTATATCATTTTTTATATAGGGTTACCAAAAAGATATATTCAACTATATATATTCTTTAGTAATATTGAATATTTATATATATCATGGTATTTTTCTATTTTTAGGGAAAAATTAAGCATATTCAGTAAGTACAAAATAGTGATGTATTAATTAATTTATTTATGGAGATATAAAATAAATTCTAGTAAAAATAAAAATATAAATTCAATTTGAGATAATTAATGTGATAAAAGAATTATATAAAAGAAATTAAATATTATAAATCTAAAAAAAAATTATAAGTTTTTTTAGTAATATTGATATTTTTAAATTCCAAATAATGAATAGTTTCTAAATTTACACTAATGATATTTTATGAAAATAATATTTTATTAAATGATTTTTAAATCATAAAACATATTTAAAAATACAAAATAATTATAATATTTCATAAAGGTTTATAAAATTTTCATTTATGGTACAATTTATATCACATAAGTCAAAATTACAACCTATTGATATTGTGAAATTTGTTACATTAGTTGAAATTAAAATAGGATAACTAAGGCTTAATAAAAATTATTGGGATTAAAAAAATACCAACTCTAACAACCCAAAATTTCATTAACGGAAGTTCCTCTTGATCTAATTAAAGGTCTTATTATGGTTATATAAACTCTGAACATCATTGGTTTTATGTTTCTAGATTTTAAAATACCATTATGAATTATGACCGTTGGTAATATAGTTGTTGCATGTGATCACATGATTAGTATAAATATAGAGATTTAACAAATCCAATTAACTCAGAAAAAGGAAGCGATGGCCTCATCCAATAGACTTACCCCATATGAAGCCCATTTTTTAGAGATCAAAAAGTAGGTGACATTATTGGGCATTGCACTTGACCAAGCCCAAGATGAGCTTGAACAAGTTAAACTTGAGTGGAACCAACTACATGAGAAGTGAAAGTTTATAAAAATTACCACATGAGCAATGTTATCTGAGCCACCCCAAGAGTCTGTCACCATCGCACACCGTACCCTTCAGTATTATTCGGGTGTTATAAGGGGTTATGTAACAAGACCCTAGCACTATGACTATGTACATTATTTTTGAATAAAGAATGTGAATTTATTTTTTTATTGTTACTTTGTAAATAGTTTTTAATGCACAAATAGTATTTTTAGTTAATATTTAACTAAGAAATATATTTTGATGAATTATTGGATTTTTGAATTAAATAATATTTTAGTAAAATATAATTATTATTAAACTAATTTTTATTAAATATAAATAATCATATAAATTTATGAATGCAATTGTATTTTTTATTAAGGTTTGAAAGCTATTTTTTCCAAAACCCATGAATTTTTTACAAATGTCAGTTTTTATTTAAAAAGTAAAAATTCACATGTTTAGAAAATTATTTAGATAAAATGAATATTATTTTTGGAATCAAAAAGTATAAATTATCCAATGATTAATTTTTCATAATTTTTTGAGATAGTCGAATTTTTGGGTAAAAATTAAATACCATTTAAATATATAATGTTTTTTTGACATCATAATGACCCAATAGTGATGAAATAAAATACCATACACATTATGTTAGGCCAATATATGTCTTACCATTAAAATAACGTGATTTTAGATTTTTTTGATTTGTTTTATAAAGCTTTAGTGGACCCTTAATGGTTTATAAAACATTTTGTCTTTTTAAATTATTTTCCTTGAGAGTGTGACTCACATCCAAATAAGAAACCATATTATTTTAAGAAGTTAGGACATTGGAATAATCAAATATTTTCTTCCACTCCCCTTTGGAAGAAACAATGGACAAAAACCATGGGTTAGTTTGTGGTTTTGATTAGTTTAATGTGTGGTGTCCCAAACCTAAATAATAAAGAATTCCCTCTCCTATCCTATATAAACCCACACAATATCCCACTTACACTTCACTCAAATACTTTGGATTACATCCAAACCCTTGCCGTAATCTCTCTAGAATCCTACCAAGGTTCCCCTAGCTCCCAAGAAGCCTCTCTCAAGCCTCTCCCATGCCTTTGGGATCACACTTTCAAGTAAGGTATTTCTTCTTTTCTCATTTTGTCAAATTTTCATTAAGTTGTTATGCCCTTTTGTTTTCAACTACTAATGTTGGGGTATGATTTAAAACCTCTCCCATATTTCCCTCTATATTTTTGGATGATGGGAGACCCTTTTATCTCTCATTAATTCCTCCCAAGTACACCCATTTCCATGCCAAAATTCCTTGAGGGATTTCTCTCTCCTCTTTAACATCCAAGTAATTATTTTGTATTATGCATCTAAATTTCATTACGTTTGTTGGTAAATGTATCTATATGACCCTCTTACTCTCCATTTTAAGTACATATTATGAGACAACATTTTCTCTCTCATCATCCATTTTCATGAATCTTTATGTCAAGCCGTTATTCTACCGAAAATGAACTGTGTTTTTCCAAGCTGAGATCATTGTGTAGTGAATACCATACCCATGTCTCTATCAAGAGTATTCAAATTTATGCACATATAAAAATTTAATGGTAAATTAATTTATTTATTCCACATTACTTAATAGTGGAATAACTTATGTTGTTGATTCATTCCAAGTTATAAGATCCATGTGGCACACTTATGCATGAAATATAATGATTAAGAAGGGTGCGCCCTGACACCGCTCCATTGCAATGTGTAAAGTATAGTATCATGATACTTCATGTTCAATGAGTGTTGACTCATGCTAATTGTAGTGCAATGAGGCTTTAATCATGCTTAAAGTTCAACTAGGGTTTACTCATGGATCATGTGAAATGAGGGTTTACACATGCTCCATGTGAAATGAGCCTTGGCTCATGCTAATTCCATGTTAAGTGTTGTTTCCACATTTCCATGTTATTATTTTCATGCTTTATCATGCATTTATGTACATATTTCTCTTGTGATACATTGAAATTACTATTTTATAACATGTATTCTATTCCTCATGTTATTCCATGTTTATTCCCTTACTGGGATTTATTGCTCACCCATTTCTTATGCATGTCCTCAGGTTATCCAATGAAATTCTAAGTACAAGGGAATGTAGTGGTCATGTAAAGGATGTTTTCAATAAATATGTTGTGTGCTTTATGTTCTAAGATATTATGTAATTTTCCTAATCCCTAAAGATACTATACCTCTTGTTCTTCCATGTTTTATCATTTGAAGATTTTATGTAATAAATCAGGTTTAAGTGTGTAATAAAGAGAAGGGTTGTTATAGTTGGTATTAGAGGATATGTTTAGTTATTTTTGGGATTAGGATTAGAAAACCCTAGTAAAGAATTAGAGACAATAATATGTATAATAAAATCATCCCTAAGTATTGGTGAGTATTGAGTAAGTGGGTTATCATGCAAATACATCCCTGTCAAGATACGAGCAGATAGAGGAGGCTCTGCCACATATGTATCCTATGGGTAAAACCCAAAACACCGATTTTATCTTGAATCGAATGGGAAATGGTGCACGAAAACAGGCCCTGCTTCACTCTTGGTTATGACACTCCCATGGGATATGCTTTGGTAAATTCACATGATTAGTATGAACCCTTATTAAGGGAATTAAAAAAATTCCCCTAATAATACATGATAGAAAGTATATCATGAATAGCATAGATTAAATCCTATCGATTCATAAGTTAAGGAAATAAAATTTATTTACAAGTCATCAGATTTTTCATTGGATTAATCTTTATGAGTTACCCCTAACGTTTCTTTTATGCCATCCAAAGGCCGGTAATAGGGGGACTCGAGCTAACAACCGATGTGAAGATCAATGTGATGACTATGCTAATGAGATGCCCAATCTGGTGGGAGCGGGAATCAGGAACATTGTCACACTTCACCCTTAGTTAACTCAAGCTTTGAATAGAAACACGGGTCAAGAGAAACGTTCAACCACCCCACCCACCTAAGAATGAGCAAATTGCTTTCGAGTGCTTCATGAGAAAAAATCCTCCTACTTTTAATGGATCATATGATAACTCAATCGCCGAACAATCGATCAACTCCATTGAAAAGATCTTCTCTATCCTTCAATGTTCTAAACAATAGAAGGTTCTCCTAGCAGATTATCGTATGTAGGGTGAATCTAATCAAGGGTAGATGTTGATAAGAAATATAAGGCATGAGGAGGAGATCGAGGCTTTGGAATGGATGGATTTCTGGAAGATGTTTCTTGATAAATATTTTCGATGCACCCTCTGACTTAAGATGGAAAGGGACGTCCTTGACCTCAAGAAAAAAGATGAAGAATCTGTCGGGGCATATAAGGAAAACGTCACAAGTCTTGCATGATACGCTTATAGATTTATAGATACCCCTGAATTCAAGGTTGACCGCTTCTTTGGTAGGATGAAACCTAACCTACGGAAATTGCTGGCGATCTGTGACTTCCACAACTATGAGGAAATTTTCTGACATGACCTCAAGGTCGAAATGGAGATTGAAGAATCTCAGGGGTATCATAGGGATAAGAAGCATAAGGTGGACTTCGATGCTGTCGGTCTGATGGATAAATCCAATGGGGATAAGAAGATCCATTACCCCACATTCCAATGGTTTAGAAAGAGACACCCCATAAATTGCTTGAAGGCGATGAAGAAATGCTTTAGGTTTGGAAGAGAAGGGCACCTAGCTGTTAACTATTGAAAAGAAAAACCCGCGGCTGCAATAAAGGAGAGGAATGATCCATTCAAACCTCAATGTGTTGTTCATTTCTACAACTTCCAAGAATCAGGGCATCTTGCGAATCCGTTTCCTATGTTAAGGGTTTTCATAGGCAACCTACAAACTCTAAGTTAGTAATGGTGATATTTTTCCATCACTACTACCGAAGTGAACCCTGCAAATGAAGTGGTACCATGTACAATAGTTATTCATTCAATAATAGTGAACACAATTTTTTATTCAGGTTCTACACATTCTTTTATAACCCAAAAGTTTAGTAGAAAAATCCCAGCACCGCAACAAATAATATAATTAAAGATGTTGGTGAGTACTGAAAATGGATAAATCATTGCATCCCATGAATATAATTCCTCCTCTTTCATAATCTGTGGATTGAATTTTCTAGAGAACCTCATCATACTACCTATGGTGGATTTTGATGCAATTCATGGCATTGATTGTTTTTCCTTATATAGATCCAATATAAATTCTTGTGAGAGGGAAATCACTCTCCATGTGTAGAATCGACCCCCCAATTTTATACAAGTACAAGAAGGAAGATGAATCTTATTTAGCTCCATCATCTCATGAATGGATAATACTGCCCTATGATCATGCGTTTCAGGATCTGATTATTGAGTTTATGGAGGCAACCATACTTGATGACATGCCTATTGTGAGGGAATTCACTGAATTGTTTCTCGAGTAATTGCTTGGTCTTCCTACCAGAAGAGATATTGAATTCTCAATTGATCTTATACTTGGGGTGTTTCCAATATCGAAGAATCCATATCGAATAGTTGTTTGGGAGCTTGAGGATATGAAGAAACAATTACAGGAGAATCTATATAATGGGTTTATAAGCCCAAGTGATTCAACATGGGGTGCACCAGTCCTCTTAGTCAAGAATAAGGATGGGTCTATGCGCCTTTGCATCGATTATCATGAACTTAACAAAATCACAATAAAGAAAAAGTATCATCTCCCATGAATTGATGACTTGTTCGATTAGCTGCATGGACCTCAATACTTTTCCAAGGTTGATTTGCGGTTGGGATATTATCAAGTAAGGGTGAATAAAGAAGATATCCCCAAGGCTGATTTTCGCACAAGATACAGGCAATATGAATTCATATTAATGCCTTTTGGACACACTAAATCTCTAGAAATATTCATGAACTTGATGAATAGAGTCTTTATTGATTATCTCAAAAAAAATTTGGTAGTCTTTATAAATGATATTCTGATATACTCTAAAACTATGGATGATCATGTAGAGTACGTAAGAACTATACTAGAGACCTTGTAGAAGGAGAATCTCTATGAAAAGTACAGAAAGTGTGAGTTCTGGTTGAAGGTGGTCACATTCTTGGGCCATATCATCACAATCAATGCGATATCTTTGGATCCCTCCAAAACCTATGCAATTGAGGGATGGCCAGGGCCAACATTGGTAATAGATATTCGTAGCTTCTTGGGGTTAGCTGGATATTATCGACGATTTGTGAGAAATTTATCACGATTGTCCAACCCTCTTACCAAGCTAACTCGGAAGGGAGTAAAGTTTTCTTGGAGTGATGAATGTGAAGAAATTTTCAAGGAGTTGAAAAGGAGGCTTATCACTACGCCCATTCTCACATTACCCACAAGTGGAGAACTTTTTGTGGTAATCAGTGATGCATCAAAGAATGGCCTATGATGTGTGTTGATGAAAAATGACTAAGTCATTACCTATGCTTCAAGGAAATTGAAAGTTCATGAGAAGAATTATTAAACACATGATCTAGATTTGGATGCATGGATCTTCGCTTTAAAATTTTCGCAGAATTATCTCTTTTTGGAGAAGTGTGAAATATATATGGACTACAAAAGCCTCAAGTATATTTTCACATAGAAAGAGTTGAACATGCACCAATGAATATGGTTAGAGCGGATCAAAGACTATGACTTCTCAATCCATTACCACCCTGGGAAAGCGAACAAGCTGGAATATTCTCAAAGTAGAAAGGGCCCATCAATTCTATCAATGATGAGAATTGAGAATGATCCAATATTTTTATATTTGATGAAGATGGACATGGGAATCATAAAGAAGGTAACATCATCGATCTTTTCACAAATTATTTCTCAACCGTCTATTTTGGAAAGTTTAAAGGATTCTCAAAAGGATGATGTGGGAATTTTAATGAAAATGGAAGCTATCAGAAGGGGGAAATCCTCGGGGTTCAATTTTAATGAATAAGGAATTGTGTGATTTGGGAAAAGACTATGTGTTCTATCAAGTTCAAAGCTAAATATGGAACTATTGGATGATGCACATAGTTCAAATTTCTCTATTCACCCTGGAAACGCAAAGATGTATCAAGATATCTGAGAGAATTATTGGTGGGATAATATAAAGAAAGAGATTGTGGAGTATAAATCAATGTGCCTGGTGTGTCTGCAAGTGAAAGCAGAGAAGAAGAAGTCTAAGGGGATGATGCAACCATTGCCCATACCGGCATGGAAATGGGAGAACATCACCATGGACATTGTCACCGGACCTCTGAAGACATCCAAAGGCAACAATGATTTATGTGTTTTTGTGTATCATCTTTCAAAGTATGCACACTTCATTGCAATCCGGGAGGATTTCTCATTGGATCAACTAGCACAAATATATTTCAAGGAAGTTGTAAGCCTGAATGGAGTACCACTATCTATAGTATATTATATAGATACGAGATTCACATCTATGTTTTAGAAGAGTCATAAACAAGCTATGGATACTAAACTAAACTTCAGTACGACCTATCATCCTCAAACTGATGGCCAATGTAATTGAACTATTCAGACACTAGAAGATATGTTAAGATCACATTCAAAGAAATTTAAAGGATGTTGGGATCAACATCTTCCTCTGGTAGAATATTCCTACAATAATAGTTTCTACTCGAGCTTTTGAATGGAAAATTATGAAGCCTTATATGAGAAGAGGTCAAAAACGCTGACATGTTGGGATGAAGTTGGTGAACGTAAGCTTCTCGGACCATAAATGGTAGAAGAAAAGGCAGAGGAGGTGAAAACCATTTAGCAGCATATCAAGGCTTCCCAGAGTCAATAGAAGAGTTTTGATAATAACCGTCAACGAGACCTTAAGATTAAATTTGGAGACATGGTATTTCTATGCATATCTCTATGGAATAATGTCAATAGGTTTGTAAGGAACGTGAATTTAAGTCCTAGGTACACCATCCCCTTCGAGATTCTTGATTGTATTGGGGATGTGTTCTATTGATTAGAACTTCCACCGACCATGGCTAATATACATGATGTCTTTCATGTATCCCTCTTAATGAAGTACATACCAGACCCTTCACATGTACTATCTTCAGAGGTAATACAGTTAGAGGATGATCTCTCTTATGAGGAGCAACCAGTGAATATCTTAGATTGTATAGAAAATGTTCAATGAAATAAGACAATTCCCCTCATGAATGGGTTGTGGAGAAACCATAATTTCGAAGAAATAGAATGGGAATTAGAGGAAGTGTTGAAGAAAAGTAACCCACATATGTTTTATTGTGTGAAAAAGAAATTTTGAGGGCGGAGTTTCTTAAGGGGAAGATTGTAACAACCGAAACTTTCATTAATGGAAATTCTTATTGATCTAATTAAATGTCTTTTTATGGTTATTTAAAATGTGAACTTCATTGGTGATATGTTTCTAGATTTTAAAATACTATTATGAATTTTGACCATTTCTAATATTTCCATTGAATAGTGATTACATAATTAGTATAAATATAGGGTGCTAAAAAATCCAATTTACTCAGAAAATGGAAGCGATTGTCTCATACAGTAGACTTTCCCCATACAAAGACCATTTTTCAGAGCTCTGAAAGGAGGTGGAATCATTTGGATTCTCTCTTGACCAATCCCAATATGAGCTTGAACACGTTAATCTTGAGTAGAACTGACTACGGGAGAAGTGGAATTTAATAAAGATTACCACCCGAGCGATGTTATCTAAGCCACCCCAAGAGTCTATTACCAACACACACCCATACCCTTTGGTCTTATGCAGGTGTTATAAGGGGTTATGAAACAAGACCATAACACTAAGACTATGTACATTATTTTTGTATAAATAATGTGCATTCATTTTATTATTGTTATTTTGTAAACAATCTTTAAAGCACAAATAGTATTTTTAGTTAATATTCCACTAAAAAAACCATTTTGATGAATTAATGGATTTTTGAATTAAATAATATTCTAATAAAATATTATTATTATTAAATTACTTTTATTAAATATAAATTATCATATAATTTTATGAATGCAATTGTAATTTTTATTAAGGTTTGAATGTTGTTTTTGTCAGAACACATGAATTTTCAATAAATGTAGGTTTTTATTTTAAAATAAATAATTCACATATTTATAGAATTATTTAGATAAAATGAATATTATTTTTGGAATCAGGATGTCAAAAATTATCCAATGGTGAATTTTTCATAATTTTCTGAGATAGTCTAATTTTTGGGTAAAAATTTAATACCATTTAAATATATAATGTTTTTATGACATCATAATGACCCAATAGTGATTTAATAAAATACTATAGACATTATGTTCGGACAATATATGTTTTATCGTTAAAATAATGTGATTTTAGAATTGTTTGATTTATTTTAGAAAGCATCAGTGGACCCTTAAATGCTTATAAAACATTTGGTCTTTTTAAAATCATAGGAAAAAACCATGGGATGGTTTGTGGTTTTGATTAGTTTTATGTGTGGTGTCCCAAACCTAAATAATAATGTATTCCCTCTCCTTTCCTATATAAACCCACCCAAGATCCCACTTCCACTTCACTAAATGCCTTGGGAGTTAGTCCAAACTCTGTCCTCCCCTCTCGATAATCCTCTCAAGGTGCCCCAAGCTCCCAAGAAACCTCTCTTTAGCCTCGCCAAAGCCTTTGGGATCACACTTCCATGTAAGGGATTTCTTCCTTTCTCATTTTTTCCGATTTTCTTTAAGTTGTTATTCCCTTTTTTTTTCAATTAAAAATGTATGGGGTATGATTTTGAACATCCCCCATACCACCATCTCAATTTTTAGATGATAGGAGACCCATTTATCACTCATTAATACCTCCCATGTACACCCGTTACCATGCCGAATTTCCTTGAGGGATTTCTCGCTCCTCTTTTACATCTAAGAAATTATTCCGTATTATGCCTCTAAATTCCATTATATTTATTAGGAAATATATCTATATGACCCCCTTACTCTCCATTTATTGTACATATGATGAGAAACACTTTTATCTCTCATAAACCATTTTCATGAATCCTTATGTCACGCTGTTATGCTACCGAAATTGCCCCGCGTTTTTCTATGACAAGATCATTGTGTAGTGAATACCATACCCATGTCTCTATCAAGGGTATTTACCTTTATGAACATATATATAATTAATTGTAAATTAATGTATTTATTCCAAATTACTTAATCATGGAATAACTTATGATGTTGATTGATTCCATGTTATATGATCCATGTGGCACACTTATGCATGAAATGAATTGTTTAAGAAGGGTGCACCCAAATAGTGCTCCAATGAATTGGGTAAAATATAGTATCATGATAGTTAATGTGAAATGAGTGTTGAATCATGATAATTCAAGTGCAATGAGGGTATAACCATGCTTCCAGTGCAATGAGGGTTTACTCGTGCTTCATGTGCAATGAGAGTTTACTGATGTTCAATGTGCAATGATCCTTAGCTAATGCAAATTCCATGTTAAGTGTTGTTGCCACATTTCCATGTTATGATTATGATTCTTTATCATGCCTTTTTTTCATGTTTCTCTGGTTCTCAAATTATATTCCCATGGTCTTACTTGTATTGTATTCCTAATGTTATTCCATGTATATTCCCTTTCTGTGCTTTATAGCTCACCCTTTTCTTATGCATGTCCTCAAGTTATCCCATGCAATGATAAGTACGATGGAATATAGTGGTCACTTAAAGGATGTTTTCAATAAAGATGTTGTGTTTTTTATATCTATGATTTTATGTAATGTTCCTAAGCCCTAAAGACACTAGACCTCTCGATCTTCCATGTTGTATCAAGTGAATATTTTATTTAATAAATCAGGTTTAAGTGTTTAATACAGAGCATGGTTGTTATAACAAATCAAATATAAAATATATTGGTTATTGATATTAATACATTATATCATATTTTATTCCAATACATGTCCCTTTTTAGGTATTTTTTGATATTGAATTTATTATAAATTAATATTGTTTGAAAATTTAAAAAAGTTCCCTTCACCTTAATTATAAAAGGAAACCTCCTCCCTCACTTATTCACATCACATTAAGAAATAAATCACAAACATTACCTGAAAAGTTCTCTTCTCAACTTATATATATCCACATTATACAGGTTATTTTATTTTCAAAATACCAAACCGAGTATCTGTAAGAGGTAATCTAGAGGATGTTTTCCAAAGAAGAAGTAATCGTCTCCACGATGCGATGTGATTCACTCTTCACGATCACCATTAAATAATGATTATATAAATGAATATAAGGAATATATATGATATCAATTATCTTAATATAATTATAAAGATAATGTAACTATATCCTATTCAAAATAATGGAGTATTATGCGACAAAATATGGATATAAAAACAAAGCAGTTATCACCCAAATAGCAATAATGAAATATTTTAAAAAACAGTTGATAAGATTATATAATTGGATCATATATGATATAATAAATATGAATATGGTTCTTGGAAATGTTATTAACCTTATTGATACTATTATACAATAATTTCAGATAGATATGACTGAAATCATACTTATGATAATGGTTAATTTCACAATCTCATTATTATTTGGGATTGTTTATATGTATATATCATTGGGAGAATAGTTATATTCCATGTCAAATGTTAAAAAAATGATTTCAAAAATATTTTTATGATTCTTATAGAATTTTTAAATTTATTTCTACCTATTTGTGAACTTTTACTAAATGGTTTTATAGGATTTTTTTTTTCATTTTCTTAATGATTTACTTTTTGGAGTTTCATACAAAAGTACGAGAGGAATGATTTTAAACTTATATGGAATGAATGCATTTTTACACTTTCAGGACACCTTAATGACTTGAAACATACCTTATAATCTTACAAGGATATTTTCAAATTTTTTTCTTTTATAATTTATTAAAATTTTAAGAAAATAAAATGATTTCAAAGAAGGAAGGCTATATTCCTCAGGAATTAGTTTCACATGATCTATCAAAATTATTTTCCATCTATGTTAACATTATTTGATGTTACTTATGATTTATTAGGGATATTTTTCATGTATACTATCCCTATTTTCCCAATTTTTTTTATGCTTATAATGGGATGATATTTATGAAACCCATTTCATTTCCATGGGTTATGTTATGATTTGAACGATGTGTATGAAATCCATTTCATACCATGGGACATGATATGCTAAATGATTTATGATCTTGTGTCACACATGTGTTTTGTTTTTTTATTTATTTGGAGGGACCTATATCTCCCTCCAATGCATCGGGTAAATATTTATATCTGATGAGATATAAAAGATTTTAATAGTAAGTGAACCTGGTTCAGTGATACTGGGCTGGAATGAGGAGTGAACTAGATTCAGTAAGAGACTTTTTATACTATGATGATCTTGGAAATGATCCTTTACTAATATGAAAATTATTTTTTATTCTTAAACGTATGACACAATTTAATGACTTATTTTATGATCTCATTTAATATGTTCATTAATTGTTTATGAACTTCTATTTATTCCATAACTGAATATATATATCCTTGATATGCAGGATATAATTTTCAAAAGTAATTTTTATGGTTTTATACCCTAATGTTTTGGTTGTCTCCTTTGATTACCCGTACTAAGATTTTGAGATAACTATTTTCAAATGCTTCTTTTCCCCATAATATGAAGAAATATATTATGTAATATGTGTAAAAAGGGTCCTAGTTTTAATGGAATAAGATGGAGATGATGTGGATATTTTATTAATTAGCTGTTTATGTTTTCCAATTTCCAAATACATGAAACCCATAGAAGTTTGGCATGGTTTTTTTATATAATGTAATGAATCTTCATATTTTTTGTTGTAATATATATTTATGAAAATTAAGGCCACTTACTGTTGGTATCAGAGTAAGGTTTATTTAACCTTTGTAAAATAGGATGAGAAAACCATCGTAAAACCAATAAGGATAAATCTAAGTATAGGATAGAATCCTAGAGTTATAGGAATGATAATGAATAACCTAGGATAGAGCCTAAGGTTTCCAAAATTAAAATTTTATAAGTACTTTCCCGTGATTATGTGGTTTTACCACTATTATTAGTGTTTCTCACACAAATTTTCTTCTTTTTAGTCAATGAATTGACCTATAAAGGACTTCATTAATGATGTATGTGATGGTCAATGCAATGATTATACTCCCTAGTAGCCAAATGTTTTCGAAAATGTAATGAAAGATATTGTTTCTATGATCAAACCAATTTCTCACTATATAAATCATACATGACTTCCAAATGTGAAAAATAAGTGAATAACATTCTATTGAGTCCATCATGAGGAAGAGTATAATGTATTTAGGTGGGTATTCTAATATACTAGTGGATGAACAACAGATTAGTACCATTGAAAATATATTTTCGGTTGTCTAATTATTCCAACCCGAGAAAGTAATTTTGGAAGTCTATAATTTAAAAGCTGAAGCAGATCAATGGTGGAACCTCATCATGAATATGAGGAAATGAAATGGAATTGAACACATAGAATGGGACGAGTTCAAGAACACACTTTTAAATAATTAATTGCCTATTATTGTTCATATAAATATGTAGAAGGAGCTTATTGAGATAAATTAAAATGATACTGAATCAGTTGGTGACTATGAGGAATATCTGGCAGTGCTTCCAAGGTACAATTATGAAAATATCCTCCAACTTGAGAGTAAGGATGATCGATTCTTTAGGGGATTAAAACCAAGTCTCTAATAGGCGTTATCCATAAAGGGAATTTAATATATATGGGGAAATTGGTTGATGCTCTATCAAGGTTGAGATGTATTTTAGAGTCACCCATCCATCATATGGGTTCGATGAAAAGAGAAAAAATTGAATTCTATAGAAAATATGAAAACCATAGTGAAAATAATATGAGATTACTTTATGTTGAACGTGTGAAAAATCATGTAGGAAACTATATTAAGGGTTTTAGTAATTTTTTTAGTTTGGTAAAGACTTTATCAGGAAAATGACAACTAAAGTGATGGAAAAATGATAGCTAAATATGAATATAGAGAAAATGCTACACAGAATGGACCTATCACACTATAATGACTCATGTATAAGGAAAATCCACATTATTCTCTATAATTACCAAATATGAAGGTTATCAATGATGATCAACATCAACAACCTATTAAATCTAAAGGTAAATTAAAATCACATGTGATCACTTCTGGTGATGTGGAGTACAATAACTATGTGGTGAAAGGTACCATTACTATAAAAAAAGAATTTAATGTTTTATATGATTCTGGACCCAGCCGTTCTTTTATTTATAAACAATTTTCTAAGGGTATTTTTATATTACCTCAAAAATTAAATATTAAGTTAGATTTTAAATCTTTTAACGAATGAATTGTCACATCATAAGTTTGTAATTCTTCTACGATTTATGTTTATGGAAAAGTATTTCCTCCAAATCATGCGATCCTTTCTTTAGTTGAATTTGATGTGGTTTTTTCATGGATAAGATTTCTCTATATGGAGATCATATCAAATACAGAGGAAGATAAGTCACATTTCATATTACGAATTAATCCATGATCATATATTTATGAAATAATGAATATGAACTTGCAGTGTAAATTAATTAATTAATGTGGGTCTCATTTCCTATAAATGATGGTTATTTATATCATATGGTTTGGATGAAACTCACCATTAAGTATAAACCTATTAAATTGGAGTTTATTTATGTCATTCTATAAGAATTTTTAATTCCTCCACCAAAACATGAAGTTGAGTTTTCAGTCGAACTCATACCGGGTTCTTTACCTATTTCAGAGACCCCATATAGAATCGACCAAATGGAGTGGTCATAATTTAAGTGGGAAGTAAAAGAGAAACCTGATAAGGGTTTCATAAACCATAGTGTGTAAACTTGGGGTGAACCTGTTCAAATTTTTATGAAGAATAATGGATCAATGAAATTCTACAATGATTAGAAAGAATTTAACAAGATAACTATCAAGAATTTATATCCTCTTCATCGTATTGATGAAATATTTGATCAAATATATGGAGAAAAATACTTTTTTAAGATTTATATTCATTATGGATATCATAAATTCAGTGGAAATAAGAGGATACACACAAGATTAATTTTCATACAATGTATAGAGACTTTGAATTTATTGTGATTCTTTTTGGTCATTATAATTCTACCATTGTCTTCAGGTATTTACTGAATAGAGTCATTAGAGACTATCTTAATATGTTTTTGGTAGTATTAATAGTTGATATTATTTTATATTTTAAGAGAAAGTAATAACATGAAGATCACTTGAGGATTGTACAAAAGACCATAATAAAGGAGAAACATTATGAAAAAATTTCCTAGTGTGGATTTTTTATTAAAACAGTTATTTTTGGGTCACATAATCTCCAGAGAGGGGATATATATAAATCTAAAAAAGATGGAAGTTATAGACAATTCGCCTAGAATAACAGTGATAACTGATATAAAACTTATCTTGGTTTGACTGGATATTATTGACATTTTTTGAAATATTTTTCAAGATTATGAAATAGAATCCACATGTCAAATCATATTGGAGTTACGTTCCTATGGACAGAGGAATGCGAAGAGAATTTCAAGGATATGTAAAAAGTTTACCTAGTGTACATTTTCTCACACTTCCCTGTAGTGGTGAAAGGCTTGTAATATATAGTGATGCATCAATAATGGGTCTAGGACATGTTATTAAGAAAAATGATATGGTGATAGATTATGCATCATTATAATTAAAAATACATGAATAAATTACCCAACTCATGATTTGGAGTTTGACGTATTAGGTTTTTATTTAAACATATTGATGCAATATATTTATGGAGAAATATGTGACATATATACTGATCATAAAATTTAAAATTATATTGTCACTCAAAATGAGTTGAATATGTACCAAAGGATATAGTTGGATTGGATAAAATATTACAGTTTCTCAATACATTACAACCCTAGGAAAGTGAAAAAGATAGAATATTCTTTGAGTTAAAGGATCATGCTAGGCGATCTATTATGAGGATCACAAAAGATCCAAAATTTATGCATTTTCAATGGATGGATAAGTAAATTTTACAGGATGGGAGAAATATTATCGGGATCAAATAAATCCTGAACCATACATAAAAGTGAATATTAAGGAAGTATAGAACAAATATGTATAGCTACAAAAGAATGTGAGAAATGTTCCTGAGTTCAACATTTATTATGATGGAATAATAAGGTTTATGAACCCTGTTTGTGACCCTCTAATAGTATAATTAATGATAAATCTGTTGGATGAGACTCATATTTCATCATTATCTATTCATCATGGAACCACACAGATATATTGGGTCCCGAAAGAGTAAATCTTATGGGATAGAATAAAGAAATATATTTAAAAATAAGTTTCTTAGTTATTAGTTTGTTCATAGGTTAAGTATGAGAGATATAATTCTAAGGGGATGTTACGACCATTACCCATACCAAAATTGAAATAGGAAAACACCTCCATGGAATTGTTTCCTCAAAATTTCCCTAACATCTAAATTCCATACTGTTATATGGGTTATAGTTGATTTCCATATAAAGTTGGAACACTTAATTGATATCAAATAATATTTATCTCTTGATATTCTTTCAAGAATATTTATTAACAAAGTGGTGATATTGTGTTGATAACCAAATTCCATTATATCTTATCATGATATGAGGTTTACCTAAATGTTCTATAGAAATATCTAGAAGGCTTTAGATATAGAGTTTAGCTTCCACACTACTTATCATCCTCAAATATATGTTCGGTTTGAGAGGAAAATTAAAACACTAGAATACATATTGAGATATTTCTATATGTATTTAAAAGGGGGTTGGGATCAACACATTCATTTGGTGTAATTTTTATACAATAATTTCTTGCACTCCAGTATTCGGATGGCTCATTTTGAGTACATCTACAAAAAGAAGTGTATAAATCTTGTATTTTTGGAAGAATTCGGGAAAAGAATGAAATTGGGACTTGATCTAGTTGAGGAAATGGTGTATAAGGTCAGATCTATTCCACAGAACATAATAATAGATTAGATTCGACAAAAATATAATTCTGATAGTCAGTAAAAAGACCTACAGTTTGAAGTGGGGGAGAAAGTATTTCTACAAATATTTCCCTAGAAAAGATTAATGAGATTTGGAAATAAGGGAAATCTAATACCTAGGTATATCAGTCCATTTAATTTTCTTGATCATGTTGGGAAGTTATCTTATCTATTGGTGCTTCCACGAAACCTTTCTCTAGTTCATGATGTGTTCTATGTATCTCTCTAGAGAAATAAAATATATGATCATTAAGAGGTACTAAACTCTAAATTATTACTATTGGATCAAAATGTTTCAAATAATTAATAACTGATAGGGATTCTAGATTATATAAAAATCTCCACTAAACAAGACCACCAAGTTGGCTAAGGTTTTTGATTAGAACCACTAACCTGAGGAATAAATTTGGGAATATGAGGATGTACTGTGGAAGAAGTATCCTCACATTTTTGTATAAAAATAAAAAATTTCAAGTGAAAATTTAATTTTATGGGGGGTGGGGGTGGGGGTTATAATGTAACAAATATATATTTTTATGAAATGCTTTTAAATAATTTCAATTCTTTAATAGCGAGTGTTTCATGAAACAACGAGTTTTAACAAACCATGTAAATATTATATGTTCATTATTACAAAACTATTAAATTTAGAGGAATAAATATGATAAATAATTTATGAAATAAATATAATGTTACATCTCAATATGAATGTATAGGTAAGTGCTTAGATAATAATGAAATAATTTTAGTAAAATCACTTTACCCTTCAAAAAACACGTTTTCTTTAAAAAATATTTTTCTTCTATATATTAATGAATTTTAATCTTTATATGTTCTAGAAAATGTAAATGAATAAATTATTTTTATTTTTTAATTCATCATTTCAACATTATCTTAAAATATATTTTTTGGAAAACATTGATTTATTTAAGGAATCGTGAAAAATATATATTTTTATTGAAAAATTCATTTTATATTATAGTATTTACATGGTAAAATTATATTATAGATTAGTTTTAAATTTTAATTAGTTAATTATAATATATATTATTCCAATTATTGTTTTGAAAAGGATTGTAAACGTGAATTTGTTATATAAACATATTATTTTTAAAATGGAATTTTTCCGAAAAAATGTTCTTTCATGGAATTTGTGAGGTTTTATTTTCAGTTAGATTCTTTAAATTATGTGTTTTGAAATTTAAATAATGGATAAAAAATTAAGAATTATAAGTTAAAAAATTATCGAAGAGTTGTTTTTTTGGCCAATATGAATAGAAATTTCGGAAAATTGTGTTACCACGACAAAAGGTAAAGTGTGTTATTTTTCTTATAATTAAAATGATAAAGACTATAAAATGACTCTAACACATGAAAAAATATTATTGGTTGAATATAATTATAACTTTAACACTGAAGGACATAAATTATATTTTTTAAGGGATAATTTTCCATGAACATGACTTATATCATATTTAAATCAAAGAATGTCATAAAATGTCACTTTCTTTGTCTTGAATATCCATTATGTGTCCATATACGGAAAAAGGATTGATATGAATGAGTCTAAAAGTAAAATTTTAAAATAATAATCATATTTTAATTTCATATATTTAATGTTGAATTTTTCCCAACTTTTATGAGATTATGAAATTCATAATATTTTACTTAATAACAATTTAAAGATGTCACATTAATGTTTTATATAATAATAATTTTTTATATATAGTTTCGCAAAATATATATTAACCTATAAATATTATCAAAAAATATATAATATTTATCCTAATTTTGTTATTTTATTTTTAATTTTTAGTGGACTACATTTAATATTAAATAATTACACAACACTGATGTTGTAATTTCATTATTTATGAAAATATAAAATAAATGTTAATAACATATTAAAATAAATATAATATGAGATAGGTAATCTGATAAATGAATTTTATATATGAAATTAACATATTAATTATAGATTATTATATTTTTTTCTTTGTAAACTTGTTATTTTTATATCTCTAAAGGTCAAAATAATTAATAGAGTCAAAATTGACTCTAATGATATTTATTGAAAATAATAATTGATTTAATTATTTGAAAATCATAAAAAATATTTAAATATAAAAAATATTTATAATATGTTTGAAAAGATCATAATTTTTCTATTTATGTTATGATTTAAAAAAAATAAAAAAAATATTACAACCTTTTAATATTGGAAACATTGGTAACTTAGTTAATATTAAAATAGGTTAACTTAGTCTTAATAAACATTATATGTCTTTAAATAAAACTAAAACATGACAAAAATATATTTTTTGATGATATTATAGATTTATTTCATCTTATCATCATAACCATTTCATTTTTGAGGTATTTGGATTGAGATTTTATTTATTATAAATTAATATTTCGAGGTGATTCTAAAAGTTCCCTCACCTCAATTTAAAAAGGACACCCCTCCCTTACTTATTCACATCACATAAAGCCTTAAATATAAAAAATACACTAATATTTTATCTTCTAAAATTTCCTATCCACATTCTATAGATTCTATTATTCTCATAAGGCCAACCCTAGGCTCCCTAAGAGGAGATCAAAAGGATGTTTTCTAAAGAAGAGGTAATTGTCTTTATTAGATCCTTCAAGATCATCTCTTATTATACTTTGTGTTCATGTGTTAATTCCATTATAAATTAATAAATATATTATAAAATATATTATTAAATTTTATTATGATTATGTTATAACCATATTCCAACTTTTATTCATCAGATTAAAATAATAAGCACCAGGCATGTGTACGTACGACTAGCTTTCTCTTCACTGTGGTGTAATTTGTTTTTTCTTCACCACATTACTTGGATGGGTATAATGATGGAAATAATACATATATACGGTAATTATAATATTATAATTTTTGTAAAAAAATTACTATTGCTTCCATTTCATTACCATTTCACTGTCAATATAATAATACCATCACTCATATGTACGTATGCCCTACCTTCTTCATGACATATTGCAATTTATTTTCTATAATTACGATTAAGTAATGACTATATAAAAGTATATAATGAATAAATATGATACATATTACATGAATATAATTTTTAGAATATGGAATTATATCTTATGCACAATATCTAAGACTTATGCGAAAAAACATGCATAAGAAAATAAAGCTGTTAACACCCATAATAAGGGTACTTGTGATATATTATTAACAAATAGGTGATAAGATAATTTCATATGATCATATATGACATCAAAAATTTAAATATTATGCTTTAATAAGTTAACAAGTTTTATCAAACCATTATACAATATTTTACGATAACTAATATAGACATTTGACCTTAGGTAAGGGTTATTTTCACAATCTCATTATTATTCGTGATTGTTCATATATATGTTTCTACTGGGGAATATTTATATACCATGTACATTTTTCTTAAAAATGTTTTCTGAAACATTTTTATTATTATTATACTATTGTTATAGTCATTTTTACCCTTGTGTGTAATTTTACAAAAATGATTCGGAAGGAATCTTTTTGTCGTTTTCCTAATGAGGAACTTGGTAACTTTTAAAGAAAAGTATGAGAGTAATGTTTTTATAACTTATACTGCATGAATAGATTTTTACACTTTCATGATTCCTTAACGCATTGAATCATACCTTTCAATCATATAAGGTTATTTTCATAGAAAATTTTACTTTTTAAATTGTGTGACATTTGATGAAGATAAGACACATTCAAAGAAATAATGATATTTGACACAAGAATTATTTTTAAATGGTCTCTAAAAATTATTTCCTGTCTACTATAACAATATTTGATGTTACTTGTGCTTTAATGATGATATTATTAAATGATAATATACCTATTATTACTATGTCTAGTTTATTTTTTTATATGTAATGATATTAATGAAACCCATTTCTTTTCCATTGGTTATATTATGATCGAATGATGTTTATGAAACATATTTCAGTCCACAAGTTCTGCAATGTTGAATGATTTATGTTCTTGAAGAACACAAATATATATATATATAGTTTTAATTATGTTATGGGTGGGACCTATATCTCCTTTGAATGCATTGGGTAAATATTTACATCCCATGAGATAGACAGGACTAGAATAGGAAGTGAACTTGGTTCGGTGATACAAGGCTGGAACGAGGTGTGAAAATTGTTCATTTGGGGACTTTTCCCACTATATTAGTCTTGGTAGTGATCCTTGAATAACATAAAGATGATTTTATATGCTTATGTGTTTTCCAAAATTTTATTTCTTATGTTATGATCTAATGTAAAATGTTCATTAATTTGTTATGAACATATATTTATTCCCTAACTCAATATCACGATCCTGATATGCAGGATATACTTTTCCAAAGTAATTTTCATGTTCTTATGACCTTATGCTTATTTTATCTCCAATGATTACCCTTACTGAGAAATTGATCTCACCCTTTTCTTATGATTCTTTTCAATCAGATATAAAGAAATATTTTATGTATGATATTTCTGAAAGATTTATGGTTATGAAGGAATAATTTAGAGATGATTTAGATGTTTTATAAATAAGATGTTCATATTTCTTAGTTTACAAAGACACTAAGCCTATATGGTTATAGTGTGGGTTTTTTTATGATATATATTTAATATTATTATATTTAGTTTTAACATCTATGTGTGAATAGTAAGGTCCATTATACCCCCAATAGATCAACCATTAATGAGCAATTTATGATTCCATGTTTAGGAAATCATCAATTGAAATCAAGCATAGAGGAAAGGAAAATACAATGCATAATAACAATAAAAGAATAAAAATACCCAAATGAAGATATTGATCCCAAATATATAATATTCTCCTATATACTGGATATTTTGATATTCCATTGTGTTATTTATGATTATAATCATGTGTAATGTATGGATCTAACTTGAATTCCTAGGTTATTGATGAGGTCCATCCTGTCAACATATTACTCTCTTGTAAGGATTGTGTACCATCTATCAATAATGTTGCATGATTTCATGATTTATCAAGGTAAAAAGACTGAAATATTTTATTGGCCCCCACAACTTGTTAATGTGTTCTATAAAGACACAATATTGGCCAAGGGATCATGATGATCGATTCCATATCAATTAATTATTAAAGACTATTTTTAAAATTTTTGGGATAAAAAAATAGAACTTCAATAATTATTATACTAGTTCATATAATCCCCCAAAAATATTGAATTAATCCCTATGAATATTTTTTCTCAACATATTATATGTTGTATCCTAAGATTACATTTTTTGGATAATGAATGTTCAGAATAGTTTTTTGGAGTACATTAGTGTGCTGACATAATATGCATTGACACAGGATAAAGTATTGGTACATAGACATATCCTTATGGTGTGATTCATGGTTCCATTATTTTTTAAATAACCTTGGCATGTGACTCTAGTTATGTTAGGTGATTTTTTTATTGATTTTCATATTAAATTGTTTTATTTTAGGATCAATATAGGGGAAATGTGGGAAACCAATAATCTTAAAATAAAATAAATTCAAACCTTATATGAAATACGCATGCCATTCTATAATATTTTAAAGTGGTTTGAATTCATTACCTTAAATAATCTCTATTCGATGGTTGTAAACTCAATTTCTAGAATGTCCTTAATGATATCATCAAAGTGAAATTCCATCTTTTCCCATGTCAGATATGACCCCCTATGATGATTTTCTCTTTCTTGATTCCATATATCAAAATAATATTTTTCACCAATACATGCAGTTTTTGTTCATTCAAATCAACTCACAATGGTCATTTGAACAGTCTATGTGCATAATCCTTTGGGAACATGATCATAAAGGACCCCTGTAAAATTTAATCATTAGAATTCATGAGGTTGTCCTTGGTGAGCTCTGATATGAAATCTTTCTTAGATGTATTCACCAGATCAATGCCATATGGTTCTACTTTATGTATTTGAATCACCTCATCAACAGCTAGATCCACATTCATAATATGCCCCTTAGAATTTCTGTTTTGGATGTCCCAATTAGCAGTTAATCTATTTTGAGAGATTAAACCTTTTCTAGATGTCCTTATAGTTGGAGGACTAAGTAATTTTGAGTAGTACTTCCATATCTATGGCCGTTGTACATACTGAATGAACCCATATTAATGCCCAAGGTCCTTATTTACTTTCATTAAAGATGACTAGATAACATTTTCTAAAAGTTATGATTCCTTAGACTTAGAAAACCATGTTTCAAATGTAGAATCATTATCCATCATTTTCTCATATGTCTTTCCTCGTAATAGATAATTCTCTTAATGTCTTTCCTCCACGTCACTCTTTTATTATAATAGGGTTGGATAAGCATCACCTCATACCAATAAATGGTTTTAGGAATGAAATACTATAGAGGTATCCTTTAGTTGGACTAGGAAAGTCTGAATTGGTCTTCATGGGTCTCTCTGTCCTGGAACATTACCAGCAATACACCTTCTTGGGAACACAATCACCCCTCAAGATCCTATGAGATGACTATAACCTTCCTTAATGGAGTAATGAATCCCAAATAATGCCTTAATATTTCAAAATCATCATTTATCTACTTCTCAAAAGTTTTGGTTCTCATCACTTTTTGAGTGACTTTAGGATGACCTGGTATCATGACATATGCATTGGGAGAATTATTCATTGTTCTGCTATTCGACACTACAAGAACCCCCTTGAATCACCCTTCACCAACATAGAACTATTTTGAATAAATGTTCCTTCTCAAATTGTACCATAAAAGACCATTGAGTTCCATAATTATGGAAACGATATCCTTGACCATCTCCGCTTTCAGGGTAGCTGAAGAATAGCATGTCTCTCTAGTAAAAATTGATTCCACTGCTTTATTTTTCATTATATATTAGAATCATGAAGATCAACATATTCATACTTATGGTCTTACTAGAAATATCCATACATGGGGGACCAACCTATTAATTACCATAGGATGCCTTATTTTATCTGTGAGAATCAAAACTTTGGCACCTACAATTAGAATAGAAAAAACCCATGAATCATAGAATAAATTGTTTCTCTAGTACTTACCCCTTTGACCCCTATATCAATAACTCCATCGGGGCATTTGATCCATAGAGTTATAAAAAATTCCTTAGAGAAATTGGTATCATTTGTACGGGTTTAATGATCAGAGAAGAAAAAATAGCCCACAATGTTTCCAATAACATAAAGGACGATTGGGATCTGAAAAGGTACGTGACGACTAGGAAATGAACTCCATGAAAACACAATAGGGGGATCAAGGTTTAAATTAAACTCAAATGAACATCGAAATAGGGAACAATGAGAACATGAATGAAATTGCAATGTTATCTCCCATGTTCAGATTAAGTCTTATTTGGTAAACAATCATATGAAGAAGTTCCTCGAATCCAGAAGCTATACTATCACTCAATCATTCAATTTCCAGGATGTAATAATAAAATTTTCAAATTATTCCACATAGGCGAATATTTTTTCAACAAGAGCGAAATGTTAAAGATCAAACATAGCATAACCTCTCATGAACTCTGGGATAGAAATCAGGATCGAGAGAACTCTATCCTCGCATGATTGAACATTATGAAAACTTCGATTGAGGGAAAAATAGATAGATGAAACATGTTGGTGAAAAAGGTAAAATTAGGAGAGCGATGGAATGAAGGAAGTGGAAGAGAACCCTCCACATCCCTAGATAGAAATGACTGAGGAGGGGAGGATAATATATGACCATGCTTCCTACGCCATTTGTAGGGAGCGAAAAAGTGGAGCGAGCACAATTCCCCAAGGGGGACTCATGTGATTATGTATCCTCATTTAGCATGGGTTCTCAAATTCCATAACACAGGGGATCAAAATTATACACATATTTCCATGGGTTTTTATCCTATATTTTCTCCCCATATTATATTATATTAAAGATAATTTCAACATTGGCTTTCTTCAGGCAGTGTTGGTGCATGATGAAGTCTTGAGTGTTCTCCTCATGTAAGGTTGTGGCTAGAATATTTTGTATAAGAATATGTATCGTCTATTTGGATGTAGATGTAATGTCATAGTTATTTTAATTAGATTATTTTGAAACAATCATATTATTAAGATGATTTTCCCCACATTATATTGTACTCAAAGAATGTGCATGTGTTTATAAAATGATACATTGGCATGCTGACACCTAATCAATAAAATAGTCGAGAATTAATTTTCAATGGGAAACAATGTGATGAATAAATGAGATATTTCCTCATTTTAGCTGATGGATCTTTTATCCAAATTGCAATGTTATTTAACCCTGTTCATATTCTCAAGATCCAAGGAAATGAGAAATATTTTAATCTGACATAGCCCATATCCAACCTAGATTATTCTTACATAACCTCATTTATTATTATTGAAATTAATCAATTTATAAGATTATTCATAGATAGATATTGATTTTGTTTTTCCAAAAAATTGATTGATAAAAAATGTTCATATATTATCTAATTTATGAAAATATTCAAAACATTATTAGAAATAAGGATTAATAATAAAATCAAAAAAATCTTATTATTATTATGTGTAAGAGGATAAGCTAAATGTATAATTATGGAAATATGATGATTAATTCAAATGAATATCTTCCCACACACTTGGAATATAACTTTTCCCTATGTAATCACATTCAATTATTTCACAATAGTTATATATTTTCTTATGTAGCGACCATAAAAAATAATGATTAAGTGGAAGTAATTTTGTTGAATAAAATTCCTAACAATCAATACCTCTAGAAATAACTCATTCTAGAGCTCCCCCTCTACCGATAAATCCCAAAAATATTTGAGGATTCATATAAAAAATTCATATATATAATTTTCCCCTTGATCATATGAGTTTAGATTTTCCCCATTTTTTCCATAACCTTTAGTAAATAGTATGATACTTTATTTTCACCTACCCAAATTTGTGAAAATCACTTATTGAACGTGTAAATCTAAAATGGAACTAAATCATTCACAATAGGACGCACCCCAACAATATTTGTGATAGCCAAGGCATGAAATAAAGCATTGGTTAGCCATCTCTATAATCACTCAAACTCTTATAGATGGATTAAAATCTCACACACATTATGAAATCTTATCTTTAGTGGATTTCTATAACTATTACCATATGATCATTTTACCCCATTTTACAGAATGTATCATAATTTTATTTAATAAGGAAACATAATGTGATAAATTTTTAAATGCATGTCACTAAATAATGAATTCAAATTTTAATTGAATACTGGAATTTTTTTTGAAGCTCTACAAAACTTTTCAGTGAAACTTCTATTTCCATTTAATGAAAAAATTATTTTGACATCATAAAGTTTTCATTGTTTCTAATTCATACACTGTGTATTATTTAGTCTAAAATTATTTCAAAACAAACAAAAAAATAAAATATAAGAAAAGACTGAATAAAAACACAAAAAATAAATATCACATAAAAATCTGAAAACTCTATAGATGTACTCTCCCACCACACTTGTTTTCTGAAATGTATTTACTATATTATATTAGTTGTGATCATGCTTGAAATATTATAAAATAGGAAACCATTCAATTAATTTAAGGAGAATGAAAACCTAGTGGTTTTATTTATAGAATGATTGTAAGTGTTCAATCTCCCTTTGAGGATAATTTTGAAGACTCTCATAGTATGTCTTTTCTTTCCACTGATTCTTAGTGAAAGTTTTATTTTATCCCATCCAGCCAGTTCAACTATCTCATAAGGAAGAGAAATATTGAATATAAAAGGTTCTTCTTATATTTAATATAGTTTAAAAATCATGAATTTCAATGTGAAGTTATATATCAAAACATTTTCTCTAGGATATTAGTCTCACTTTTATATCATCATGTCAAGTTTTAGAATGAAATTAACTTTGATCATACTATTATTATTAATATACTATATATGAATTTAATCCAACTAATTTATTTCTATAGTCTTACGATATCTATATTTTTTTTTAATTCAATGTCTATTTTATTCACTATTATTCAGGCATTTTGTTCATACTCTATAGGTATATAAAGACACTTCTGATAAAATAACATACATGGAATCATTTCTATATGTGTATTATAAGATAATATATATTCCCACAAGGTATCTTCCCACATTTGGATCCAATATATTTATTTTAAATTTTCAATATTTTCAATAATCCCTTTGACTTTTCTATTGGTTACATCTAAAAACCGATATTTTATGGGTGGAACAGTATTGATGTTGTGTGGTTCAATTCATATATTTTCACTAAATAATCCGTGATTATATTATAGACGTGTGTTACTCAGTTTCTGAAATGGATCAAGGTTTCCAAAATCAATATAAATTGTTAGATCTAAAAAATAACAAAGAAAATATGAATCATCTCTCATGGTGTCTTTGTTTTCTATATAATTGGACACATAATCAATAGAAAAAAATAAAATAATATTAAAAATATAAGGGATGGAGTACCATAAATTCCATGACCCACAAAACAAATATTTTATAGTAGATCTTTGTCCTTTGAAATTTTTCTCAACAATTGGAAATATTATTAGTGAATTGGCTTTGTGGAAATAAATTTAAAAATTCATGGGCATATTATAAATTTCTTGGAGAATATTGATTTGATTTTATATATTTACATGTAGTTTTGGGGTTCTAAGTGGCCTCTAAAAGGGAGGGTGTGGAAAAATATTTTTATAAAGGTTATTTCCATTTTAATTAGACTCCATATGGGAACCAAATCATAATATATTCTCTAATTGTTGGGATCATTCCAAATATAAGACTTTTATTTTCCTTAATTTATTATTATTTTTCCTAGATATGTTAATGGATTTGAGTTGAAATATAACATTAATCATTTGACTATACCATAGAAATTAAATTACTATTCAAAATATTTTCAGAGAGAACATCACCATAGAAAGGCTCTTGGATAGAGGTTCTTACCTTGGAAGTGTGGGGCCATCTATTCATGTGATCTATGACTTGTTTCTCTGTTCATTATTTTTCTTCAATTTCCAAATTTAATTCTTGAAGTAGCAGTATCCATATTACTAGAGATATTTTAATATCATCATTCATTAAAATTTATATGAGATCTACATTATAAAAAAAATATTGTTTTTTTATTTCTTATAAAATATGATATCAATTTCCATAAGGAAAAACAATTTCAAGAAACTTCTTATCATTAGTTATACTATTACTTTGGGAAGAGTTTAATATATTAGTATCATAAGTTATAACTTGAATTTTACCTCAATATTCTATATATGGGATAATACCATAATCATGTTTTAGGAATCATAATGTATTTAAAAAGGGGTTTTTAAATTTGATTGTTATATCACTATTTGTTAAGTTATCCAAATCATTAACATATAAAAATATTTATTGTATGAATCATAAAATAATACGTATCATTATTAATAATATTTGATAGTGGTAAAATTATTAATGAAATATTTTATAAACATCCTCTAAAACACTGAATACTTTTCAAATTATGTAACATGTTTTAAAAATATTGGGTATGGTAAGGTAGTTATGATATCAATAATTTATTTATCTAATTTAATTCCATTCATTGACATCATATGTTCTTGGAAAATTCCCATTTTCTACCGTGATGTGGCGTTTCTAAAAATTGTTCATAAAACCCTTTTCCATATATGTTTCCATGTATTTATATAAATTTCAAAATAAATTATCCAATTAAATTCGCAAAATTGTGAATTTATGAAAAAAACATCAATATACACTTATATCATGTCAGATAAAAGGATAACCATCCTTATTAGAAATGTAAAAGGGTATTTACACATACAAAATGGAATCCTATTATAGGAATGTTTTATATCTGGGTAGTTTATTATGATTTTACATTTTTCCTCATGAGAAATGAGAACTTATAAATAACCTAATAATCCATCTAAGAAATAATAATGAGTGTTTCATAAGAGTCTCTATAACATCTAGTTAATAAATGTGATTGGAAAAAAGAAATCAAATTAGCATAAATACAAGTATAATACATAAGTTAAAATGAATAACCATAACTTCACACAATAAATACGAGTAAAAATTATATAGGTTTAGTTTCTTTAGATATTAGACACATTAAGTCATTATTTATAGTATTTATTCAATATCTCCATAAAAATTTATCACACCTAATATCCTTTTATCCATTTTATCGAAAAGAATAATCATAATAACTTTTAGAATGAAAAAAATATGAAATTATGAGATCATATTCTCAAAAAATGGGCGAAACAATAGATATTAATTTGATATCATAAGTGAACATCAAATGAACCTTTGGTTACGATAAAATAATAAAGGTATATGATCATAACGTAAGGAAATCATTCCAAATAGAATAAGAATCATCAAATGAATATTACATAATTATTTTGGTATTACATGAGAATTATTCATAAGAATGAAGATACATGTGACAAATAATAATTTTCTTGGATAACATAACGTAGTATTGTGGAATAATATAGAAATTGGCATAAACATATGCATAAAAAGTCATTTCTTATATCAAGGCTCACTGCCAGTACCATCATCACATAGTAGACAATGTCCAAAAAAATAGTGTATTTGGTAGACTAACATTTGCAATAAACATAGTGGATTCAGTTCCCTCCCTCATCCCATACATGAAATCTCAAGAGATATAATTAACTATAAAACACATTGAAGGTCTCTATATTTTTATAGTCAGCAACCATATATTTAAAAACAACATACATGTGTTCTATATAAACAGGAAAGCATTCATAATTTCATCATATAATTATTATCCTATTATACTAGGATAAATACTATAATAATCATAAATACTTATAAAAATTAATCATTCCAAGATGAAAAGTGTATAATTTTATTGAAAAATAATCATTGTGATACATGAGAAACATTAAAAGATATTTAAAAATATAGAAATATCAATAATATAATTATAACATTGAATTAAAAATAAGAAGAAATATAATATAAACTTTCATAAATTTTTTATGAAATAAATTTTTTATGAATCAATTTTTTTTTAAATTTTGGGAAATGAAATAAAATTTACATTGATTAATTATAAAAACAATACAATGAATTTTTTTAATGTAAACAAAAGAAATGGTGGAAGAAATCTACTGTGAAGGAAAAATTGTTGAAGATTATATTAAAAATTTTATAAGGAAAGTAAATGTTAAAATATAATAGCTATAATATTTCATAGATGCAGGGATACAGATTTCCATAAAAGTATATAAAAAAATTGACAAAAAGGAAAAAATTTTGGAATGAAAAGAATATATAAGGTTTTTTCCACTAAAAATAATCATTTTAGATGAATTATTATACAATAGGAGAGGAAATAGTCAAAAGACATGAAAAAGATATAAAATAAAGGATAAAAAAGTATATGGTACTGTATAGAAAAATATTACAATTTCCACTATAATTTTAGACATATAAAACCATGACTTTGAAGTAAAATTGAATAAGAAACCATTATACATTTATTTATGTTTAAACTAAAAGTCAGTAAAAGAGTTAACGTGAGATGGTTTTTTATATAATAAAAATTTTGTATACATTATGATATTATATATTCATGAGGAAATATATAAACCAAATAAAATAATTTTGATCTTGAAATTTTAGTATATCTCAATTAAAGAAAATTGAGGTTAAAAACCGTTACATTTATTTCTGACTTTCTTAAAATCCAAAGAACCTCTTGTGTAATAGAAATAAAAATCTTGATAACCTATTTAATTACCGCATTCATGCATACTAATTTTTATATCATTTAATTAAAGTCATCTATCATTCATATATTAGTTAGTTATAATTTATTTTTATCATTTGATCATTATAATATGTTATTTCAAACATGTTCTAAAATTGAGATGTCAATCGTTAGTCACTAATAAGAAGATATTAATGCTTGTATTAGTATAGATGTTATAATCATTGTGATAAATTGATTTAGGTATTCCCATGTTCATTTTGTGGATGTTATGGGTATGTTTTGAGAGGATGAAATTAAAATCAAAGATATTTAATTTTGTTGAAGATAAAAATGAGTTAATCTATGATAAAACTTCGTTATTGTATAATATTTTTTGAAATATATTCTTAACATAAAAATAACTATAATATAATATATAACTAGTAATAATTTCTTGATACTCATTTACAGTGAAATTATCAGTTGGTATAAAATTCATTGTGTGGGTGGTAGAACCAACCTGATGAAATACATGTTGTACTAATGAGTGGGTAAGAATATAGAGTTATATTACTATAATATTAATTTCATAGATTCATAATGATTTTTGTGAAACAACATTTTATTGTATAATGATATTTTTAGTGATTCTTTATTTGGAATAAATTAAAAAACTTAGAGAAGATATGGATACATACTTTGATGGAATTTCCCATTCATATAATAGGTTTCTCCATAATGATGGATTTTGGCATCCTTAATGTAACCATAAGCTACCGAAGATCTAATAAGAATTTAGGATGCATAATTTTGGATAGTATTCAGGATAAAATTAAAGGATTAAAGTGCTTTAAATGGGGTGAAGGGTGATTTTTTTAAGTGAAAATGAGGGACATATCCTCGAAAACATGATTTATGTGAGTGGTAATGATGAAATAACGAGGGATTTGGGTTAGATAGGTAAGAAATCATGGATGAGAATTGTAAGATTGACTCTCAAAACTAAAAAAATGTATTCGATAAGGATTTTATACCATTTTTATTATTAACACTTTGAGGCATGTAATTCACCCCCTTTTACTTCTTTTTTACATGATTCAGTTATTTAATACGGTAACAAATTTTCTCCTAAATATAATATAAAACCAAAGATCTAATTTTGATGTAATAATTCCAAATCTAGAATACTTTAAATCTAATTAATTTTCTATATGTGATATATTTTACATTTAAATTAAAAAAATATATTTCAAAACTATTTCTATAGAGAAATGACTCTTTAAACTTTAATTTCTATTATTCATATTTCATATCAATTACTAATCCTTAAATAGTGGATATTGTTTTATTTATAAAAATAAAATCAAAATTGTAATTAAATTTTTCTTAAACCATGATCTATTCCATTGGTTAAAATCAATATTTATGTTATAATAGGAATAATTTTTTAGAAAAGTATCTTTATAAACATGAAATTAAATCGTCCTTTTTATAAACATTTAATAGTAAATATATTGGGTTTTATTATATATATATAATTTATTTCACTAAATTACATATTATAATTTTGAGATATTTATCTTAAAATAAAAACATATAATTTAAACAAATAAATTGTTTTTTAAAATAATATATTTTTATTGACATTGAATCATTAAATTCTTATTCCTTATATCACTTCAACTATTTGGTTTGTTGTTATTAGATTATTTAACCAATTAATAAATAAAAATTATAATTTCAATTCATTAAAATGATATTTTATATGTATTATTAAATTTAATATGTAAAGTAAATATTTTATTAAAATAAAATATATTATAAAAAATTAACTAGTATATTTTTTATCCCAAAATTATTTATCCTATATTAATTACATTTCAAATATTTTATGTGTAAACCATTACAAATAAAAAATATTCCCATTGGGTACCTGTATACTTGATGAACACTTATCTAACATCCATATATCAATCACACATATATCCAATGAAAAAATATATAATGGTTATATTATATTCTAATATATTAAATTACACGCTTCATAAAAATTTATCAATCATCTTGATTTAATTTTCTCTCATAATGTATATTAAATATATAATGTTTTATATTATCTAAGCAGTTATAGATGGTGGTATGACCTTTGTAGAAAACCATGAGGAAGTAGATATCATGTTTTGTGTGTGTTTCTTACTCACTTATTCTTCTATTCCTATTTTAATTTTCATAATGATGTTTCATATTACATTCTCAAAATAAATATCTATTTATCATGTATTGATATACTTTTCTAAAAAATATTTTTATTATTTTTATTTTGGCATTGAGTGTATCTCAAGGTATCAAACACATAATATTTATTTAAAGGATAATACATACTAAAACCTTGGGTTTTCATATTCTAAAAAATTAAATGTATTTATACCTTAAAAAATTATTACTCAGGTCAAATCAAATATGGGTACTTTAGCCTCACTACATATTTGGTTTTCCACAGTTCTTCCGTAAACTATAGGTTTGACTAATGAAAATTATCAAATTGGGTGGTTTTTTTATATGTGATGGATCAGGTATAAATTGTATCAAAATTAAAAGATGGAATATTACCTTCTCTTTTGAGAGGATCAGTGGATATTCATGTTGAGATACTATAGTCCCCATTAAACTCGTGATCATGAAGGGGATTATGTTTGTAGGGATCAACATTCCTTTATACCCTAATATTATAATACCAATCCATTGTGACATTCAAATGAATATCTTATCTCAAACTTCAATATCCAAATCTTATCATTAATTATTTGTATAAAGGTTCTAATTAATTTTTGTTTCTTTGATATGTTATTAAAATATTTAAATGTTCCCCATCATTTTATGAATAAAATCAGCTTATAATAACTTTCGATCGATATGTTTAACAAATCATATTAGATTTTTATTGATTTTATGATGTAGAGATTCACATGGTTCCATTTGAATGTTAGAATACAAAACCATTATTTTAAGAGAATACCATAAGAAAATGACAATGATCTTAAATTCCTTTGAAATACATTGAAAAAGATCATAGTATATTTTTCAGAGTTTGAATGGTCTATTTTTAATTATAATCTATTTGAGGATAATGATAAGTGTTAAAAATCATTTACATATACAATACATGATGATGAATTATCGAGAACATCGAGGTCAACCTTGGATCTGAATTTGATACTATTATTTTTAGTAATCCTTAAAACATTACAAATTTCTTTCTATATATCATGGAATGCTTGTTTAAGTAAGGAGTATATGATAGGAATGAAATGTGATGAATTAATAATGATAAAAACTATATTCCAAATGGAATTTTTTCTTTATTAGTTTTTAGAGGTCTTAACAAAATTAACAATTACGTTCTCCCATTTAAATATAGGTATCTGTAATGGTTGTATTATCCCCTAAAAAATTATATTGTAAACATTGGATTACTAGAAAAGCATGGATAAATATATTTACTAAAAAATATACTTTCTCTTGTTTCCCTAATAGAAGTTATCCTTAAGATCTATACACATCTTTGTGAGTCTTCGATGGATAATGAGTGATGAGCTATATGCATCATCTGATGACTATTTAAATTCTATTTAGGATATGATACACATTTACTTCTTGAATATTATAATTCCATAATTGATATGGTAGAACATAGGAATATTCCATAACATATTTTTTATATCTAAATATTCATTCGGCAGCTATTTAATCATTACGTGGATGGATATTCATGAAATATTTTTTTTGAAAGATATTATTTCTATTCTTCCATTATGATTTTATAGTAAATTATTCTCAAATCCATGGGTATTTAGTGTCTTTCAAACCTGATTCTAGATTGGGAATAAGGATTATTCATTCATAGAGCATTAGATACATATTTCACATTCCTTATATGGTAATGTGTTGAGAATACATAGTCCTTGGTAAACTATATCTATCTCCTTTGGTGAACATTAAAATATTTTTTGTGAATATATATAATGATATCTTATGATGGTATAATACAAAACACCATTTAGCATATATACAATACCATTATATCATTAATATAAATATTGCCACTACTACCTCCAGATCTTGTTTTAGGTAATTTTTCTAATGGTCAATTAACTAAAACAAATCATAAGATACCACCTTATCATTTTCATATAGAAACATCCTAATAAATTTATCTATAGATCCCTATATATAAAAAATAATTATTAAAAGAAAGTTAGTGTGAGTATTGGTTTAACAAGCAACCTTATATTAAGGTCCTTGATACTACCTTCATATTAGTATTTTGAGAGGTATTATAATATCTTCCAAGTTAAAATGGTTATTTTATTTTACTATGATGAGTAATCTATCATAAAGGATCAATAATATCCATCCAATCCCAGAAATTAGGTGTTCACAATATTAGTTTTTGGCATGGAACATTCTTTAATAACCTATTTCATTAAATTATATAAATTTATACCATAATGTTTTATTTTATGACCATGAATGATAATTAATAGAGATAGAATTTAAATTTTTTAAATTGGGAAAATGTTTTTTCATCTTTTATGGTCTTTAGTGTTACACAATTACATAGTTACTAAGATCCAGTGTTCACGTTATAACAATATGATAGTTTAAAATATATCAGACCATGTAGGATTAATTAGTATGGTAGTATTGGAAGACTGGATACATAATTTAATCAAATATAACATTGGATATATAAAAACATAGAATAGTAAACAATTTTAAATCCTTGAAATCGTTAAAAATATCCTTATAAAAGTCATATGGAAAAAAATAATTGGTGAGATCAGATTTTCAATAAGGGTTATCTATAATAGAAATTATCATGAGTATATAAGGAATAATAAATATAAACAAGTGGATAATCAAAACACATTCCATTAAATAAAATTCTTATGTTGAAAGCAAATCCATAGAAAATAACAACATATAAATCACATGATTACTTGAAATTGAATTCATAAAAATCAATTCATAAATAAGAACATTCATGTACCTTACATCAATTCCTTGGCCAAATTATCATGAGCCATACCAACACGGCCTCAAATAAGAAATCATTAATAATAAATTGGTTGGTGTAAGCTAGATACACATATAATATGGACTTCATATTGTTTTTTCACATGATATATATCGATGCCTTGAAGGGATTCCTATGATATGGACTTCATATTGTTTTTTTCAAATGATATATATCGATGCCTTGAAGGGATTCCACAAATATATATTGATCACTACAATTAATTATCAAAATTACTTATAATTCAAATTTTTTTCATTGAATTAATAATATAGAATATTTCCCCATCAGTAAAATAATCATTTTAAAGAAACATCATTCAATTAAAACTATTTATAAGTGTTGTAATCTATTGATAAAAAAAATCAAATTGTTTGAAATGATTCCATTTAAATGCATGATACTAAAGTAATGGATATAGGGGAGAAAATAATTAACAATTAAATGATCAACTGGGATAATGAATTTTGTCATGAAAATGTGAATGTCTACCAAAACATGATTCGGTAAAGTATAAATAAAGACCATCAGTTCATTATAAATATATTTTTTTGTAAAAAAAATACTTTTCTGGATTTTAAAGAACATGGATTGAAAATATTAAAAATAAATTCCTTTTATTTTCTGTGTCAAACATTTGTTCTATATCACTTTATAAATTATTTTTCTCTCATTAAGAAAATAACACACTTTTCATTTGATATATTTAAAAAAAATTAATAGAATATTGAGAAAAGGATTATATTTTAAAATAACGATGAAAAATTTCAAATTAATATTGTTAGTGTATAGTGGCTCTGATGGTGGGAATGGGAGGTAAATTACTACATGTGAAAAACATTATTTTTATAATTTTTGTGAAAATTATAAAATAACCTATATAAAAATTCGATAAATGTTTCCTTTTAAATTTGTTTTAAAGAAATTTAAAAATTATTTAAAATCAACATTAAAAACCATTATATTAGAAAAAATAACATTCTTAAAACATTTAAAAGAACCAATACATGGAAGAAAATTAGTTTCAAGGAATACTTTAAAATAATGTTTTAAAAATAATGTCACTTACATATTATATAATTATTAATTATTAATCCATGAAAAGAAATAATGGATTATAAACCTGTAAACCTCAAACATAACCATATAATAATAAAATAAATGTGTTATAAGTGGTTAGTATAATTTAATTTTCCTGAACTAAATATAGGCATAAAGAATCACAAAATAAAATGATATTGTAACAGAAATCCCTTACCTTGGGTCTCTATTAAAATATACATGTTTGATACTCATGTATATTTTAGTTTGATGATTCAAGTACTTCTACATTTATCTTGGTTTCATAATCTTCATAATATTAATAATTTTATGAATATATTTTTTCTTCATTATTTTAAATTTTATAATCATCTATTTATAGTGGTACGATAAAAAATCATATCACTTTATGGATGTGGTAGTCTACACGCATTGTAACACCCCAGGAAAATAAAGAATATGACATTTTCACATTTATCCATATTTGCGAATAAAATATTAATATAACTTTAAAGGGGACGCTATGCTCGATGGCGTACCCAATACGCAACAATGAGTTTCTTGGGAATCTTACATTGCACTCTAATAATAAAATAATATTATTTTAAATTATAGTTAACGCCTAGCTGTTGTAATGGCGGGAATGAACAGAACTAAATACAAAATGATTATATATGTTTTTAAAATATTTTTACTTTTTAAAATAAATGTTAGAGGATTAAAAATTGGAATGAATCCAATTTTAAGTGTAAACATTCTAATATTCTTTAAAAGGTCGATTAACCACCTTTTGATGATGAACCTCCATTAAATATACTTTTTGACAATTTTATGTGTTATATTTGACAAAATAAAATTCTTCTTTAGAATCAGGACATCAAAATTTACTTTGTGTAAATTTTTGGTATTTTTCCGATAATGATCATTTTTTAATGAATAGTGAAAAATGTTGTATTTTAAATCAAAAACTCTTTTTAATCTAAATTATTTATATTATTAGATTATCTTTTGAATTGGTTTAAAAGTGAAATTAGAATATATTTTTACCATTTAATCCAATATTGGTCGTTGGAATTAATTTCATCTGGAAATTGGACTTAAACTAGTGGCAATCTTTTGATACTTATTGTTTCATAAGAACTTGCTATTTGCTCTGACAACGGGAATTAATTATTAAATTAATTAATGTAACTTATATGTTTTTAATTTTTTAAAATATAAATCATTTTTTAATTCATAATATAAAATATAGCCTACGGTGAATTTTTTGTAATTTTCTGAAAAACTTCAATTTTTGATGAATAGTGAAACCAATAAGTGGTAGTTAATGAAACTGATTTTTCGTTTAAATGAAACTTTACCACTTATGTGATTTGAATTTCAAAAATCCAACATACATGGTTTTAATTAAGAAGTAAAATGTGGTTCAATGGGATTAAAATAATTTTTTTGGTGAATAGTAACTTTTAAGTTTATTAATCGCGATTAGGGGTAATTAGTGTAATTTAAGGTAAAAATAAAGTTTTAATAATATGAAATGACCTCGAAACATGTCCTACCCTCATTTTATGTGTCATGGATGACCAAGAAAATCCATGGGTCAACTTGGGGACCCCATGGAGCCACTTTGGTAAGAAAATGACATTAATACCTTTTTATTTAAATTTAAAGTTAAAATGTCACAAATATGTGTTGTTTTACTAAAACAATTTTTACATGGGGTTATACAAGACATATTTTTGAATATAAATATTCATTAGAAAGCTAAAGCGATTTCCTACATCATGATATTTTTTTATAATTTTTAGACACTAAATAAATTAAATTATTTATGACACCATGATGATGCAACGATTACCTCATTATATAACGATTTAAATAAAATGAAAAGATAATGTAAATTATAAGACCTAAACTTGTCAAAAACATATTGGATGGGTGTTTTTAGAAACCTTAACACCTTATCCTAGAAATATATCCTTTTGGGACCTTTAAAATCCGAAAATAATTATATAATAAATTAATATTTTATAACTTTCCCAGAGTGCCCCTCCTCTCCTCTTATAAAAGGCCCCCACCTCTACCACCTTACCCACACCTCTAAAGCCCTTGTCTCGGACAAAACCTGCCCATTTAATCTCTCCACATACCTCTCTTCATCATTGAAGCATCACCTTTGGGCAGTATCCTTTCCAAATAAGCCCTTGAGCTCAAATAAAAAAGAGTTGCCCGATTTAAAGGTAATGTCTTCCCTTGTGTTCTTTTGTTTTATTTTGCTTCTCCAAACCCCTAAAATCTTTTTATTCATTTATTTTTTCTAACAAAAACAGTATCTTAAATATACTAGGATGTTGTTATGTGAAGGATTCAAGCTATACTTACACACACCTTCGTCTAATGGATAAAGAACATACTGTTTCTGTGGATGGTGAATTTCTGCTTCATGAAACGATGATTGTTCAATCTTCTCTTAACACCTTTCATGGTGGCCATTATGATGTCACTATATTTTATATATAATTTATATGGTATTTATGTTTTATATATGCTTCTGAATTTTATATTTAAATCATTACTTTATGCTTTTCATGTTGTGCAAATGCGATAATTTCATATGAGGAAGTGTGGACTACCGCCCCCTCAAGTGATGGGACTCGTTCATGAAATACATGGAATATATAAAGAATGAAATTAATGAACATATGTGACCAATATATCATATATATTATACTTTAATTATAATATATATATCTATCAATCATTTTTAATTCCATTAATATGACAAAGAAATGAAAGTAGCGTTCATGCGTACGTCCGACCTATCGTCTCCATGAACGGTGCATTTCATTTCTTACCTCAAAATGATTATTTAATATTATAAATACATTTATATGATGGATATATAGGATATATATGATATAAAAATCATGAATATCATTATGGATATAATGAACCTTTGACCACACGAACAACATGTAATTGTAAGAAGTCCACTTTCGACTTAAGAACCAAATATCGACAAAACAAACTTTATTAACTTAAATGATTACATAATGTTTATAACATGGAAATAAGTGATATAAAAGGAATAATGAACTTGAAAAATGTTCTTAAGAAATTATAAATTAACTCAAGTTTATTATTCAGGACGTTAAAGAACGACCGAGTCAAGTCGGACCCAAGGTAAGGGATCCTACCCCTCTCTTTCTTTTTAAGTACACTCTTTTATGTCATTTCTTTTAAGCTCATATTTCTTATGATTGGGGTGTTATTTTATATTAATCTTACTGTAAATATTATTTTAATATGATGAGATACCCTATTTTATCTCATCAATCCATTTTTGAAGTTTTAAGTGGCGCCGTTAGGAGGACAAGTTTTCGTAGGGGATTTTTCATCTCACTTTTATTCCCGTGACATTTATGCTACGTTTGACACTATTTCTTTTGAGTGGTGTATGTAATGACCATTATTATACAATTTGTGTAGTATAATTTTATTTATGGGTATTTACATCTTCATTGTATGACCCTTCTTCCATGGGGTGTACGTTTCGAAAGTTACCCAACTCAGTAAGGGGACCTTTCACCCTCCTCTTTTTAAAAGACTTATTTTTGTTATGTCTTTTAATTTACATCTTATTATGTTGGGATATGTTATTATATATACTTATTGATGTAAAATTTATTTCCAAGTGATGAGATACCATTTTTTTCTCATCAACTCACTTTCTGAATTTTAAAGTGATGCCGTTAGGCTGTCGAATTTTTACAAGGGAACGTCTTAACCCAATTTCGATTTCTTTGGGTTAAACTTGTAATTCTTGAACATGTAATCCTATGAATACGTGTGAATGACCTATGATTGTTTCACACTTAATATCCACTTATATTGGGTGTATTTATATTTCTCACACATAATTATGTGATATATTTATCCTTAATTTAAGGATACCATCTTTATAATGGATTTCATCTCAATTTACATTTCCATTGAGACTTCATTGTTGTTATGAACCAATTCACTCTTATATGGTGTATATACTGTCCTTTGATATATTATATCATGAATCCCTTTATTCTCATGATATTATAATGTTCTGATTAAATTTTATTCCGAAATTATTTGTATTCAAGAGTCTCTCGTTTTGTAAAAAACTCTCTAACAAAAATATCGTTTTAAATGTTTTAAAGATTATTTATTCTAAATCTTTATCTTTAATGTACATGTTTTCAAAATGGATTTAATTATTTATTTATATGGACATTAATGTTTTAAAATTATAATTCCATTAAAATCTTCAAAGTGGTATGGGAAACTTTGATTGAAAAATCTCTTTTAAAAGTTTTTTGAAAATGGATTGATTAATTCAAAATCTTGGAAATACTTATTGTGATTGAAAAATGAAATGTTGTTATTAAAATGTTTATATTTTCAATATTTTAGGTGTAATGATGGTACTTGTACATTTTACGGATGGTTACGTGATAAACCATATGAGGGGTGGTGCCGTGAATACCAGGATGAGTGGTTACGTTATAACCTCCAATGCATTGGGTATGGAAGTCGGTCGTATGACTATTCCATTAAGTATGTGTGGAAGTTGACCGTATGGTTATTCCATTTAAGTATGTTTATGTCCCAAGTTACCTTTATATGTTATGTGTTCTTTATATGGGTTTTATGGTAATCTTTTGGTTACAAAAGGGTAAGTAATGGCCTTTTATTCAGTGAGGGTTTTAACTACTTCATAAAGGTGAAATGTATTACATTGGTAAAGTATTCATGGTTTACTTGTTGTTTTGAAAAACTAACAGTTTTCATTCTTTGTGTATCCTTTACTGGGCTTTTTATGCTCATCCCATATTTTTGAAATGTTTTCCACAGGACTTAAAGATCAATAGTGCCAAAGATGGGATCAAGGAAAGACATTCTATCAAAAACATGGAACTAGACATGTTTCTTCTTAAGGGCTTTTTTATTTTATGGAAACTTAGTAGTAGTGTCTAATATGTAATCTTTTGAGATGTAATAGTTATGTCCTAATTCTATAAAACTCCAGACCTGAAAAGATTCTCTATGTGAATTATTCGTTTAATTCATGATTAAGTAATGTTTAAGGTCGAGGCCTTATAGTTGGTATTAAAGGTTGGGTTAGATAACTTGAGAGGTTAGGGTATTCTCTAAGCAGAAGTGACATTAATATAATGGTTAGGATTTCATAAAGAGTCCTAGTTTTAGATAAAGTGAATGATTAAGTATATCTTAGTGTTTATCTTCCTCATTAGTACATGATGGTTTTGTTGATATACTCACACTGACCTTTTTGGTTTTAGTAAATGGATGGATCTAGAAGGCACCAAAGTAACAGTGGATGTGAAGGAAACTGTGACAGTTTTCTGAGTGAGCAATTGAATGATATGAGAGCTGCAATGAGAAATATTGTGTTTATCCTCAACCAACTATCTGGAGTCATGATTTACCACCTAAACCTTGGTGATTTCTATAAGGAATCATATATTCGAGAAAGAAATACCTACGAAAATACATGTAATAATAATAAAGGTAAGTGTGTTCAAAAACCTATGTGTCAAAAATGTGGAAAGAAACACCTAGGAAAATGTTTCAAAGGGACAGAAATATGCTATAGATGTGGAATTGAAGGTCATAAAGCAAGAAACTACCATGGAAAAAGGAAGCATCCCGTTGACTCGAGGAAAGGGAAAGAAGTTATTTTTTAGGGATCAATTGAATGTTTTAAATGTGGTGTGCATGGTCATTATGAAAACACATGTCCTATGAAGAAGTTTCGGGAATGGGATCACCAAGATCGTACAAATATTCGTTTACCAATACCTAATGCCATTCTGATGGAGGATGAAGAAACTGACAATGACCAATCGAAGGTATTGATTATTTCTTAACTTTTGTTTTCCTATTTTGGAATCTTGGGATATGAACCATGATTTTGTTTGTAGGAAAGAAGTATTTCAAAATAAGTTGGAAAGGAAAGGTTAATGTATCATGAAGAATGTTGAATGAGTAAGAAGTTAAAATATAAGGGCTTAAAGAGTTATGGTGAAATTCTTAAGAGTATTAAGTCTCTTTTGATGATAGGGTTACATTAGAAGACTTTTTTATAGTATGTGTAACCCTGATGTTTGATATATGAAAATTTTATTCAAGGAACAATTATCTGTTCTTTTGTGGACATAGTTATAAAGAACCATTTGGGTTTATATGATCCTTACTTTTGAGGTAATTATGGGTTACTATATGTTATGATGGAAAGTGAAAGGAATGAGAAACAATTGAGGTTAAATTATGTTATGATTATTTTTGAAGATTTTATCTCGTTTTGGGGAATGTTTTAAGAATTATATAGTTTTGGAAAAAGGACAACACGCCGACCGTGTGATAACCCGTCGCGTCAGATAAAGCTGCGGGAATCGAACCCACAACCAGAGTGCGAATGATATTTATTGCCTACCACTGGACTACGTGAAGTCCCTGGTTAGTTTGACTAATACTTTTTAGTTAGATGATTTTAGGAATCAAGAGTAAGTATATTTTGGGTTATCTATGGAAATGATTAACCTATCATCGATGATATGTGATTAGGATAATTACTTTTCAATATGAGAATTTAAGAGAAACTGATGTTATTTGGAGATAAAAGTTAATTTGTACCTTGGAAGACTATGTGATTAAATCCTTAAAATATTTGGGTTTCAATCTTAGTTTGGTTTACTTTGAAGAATATTATGGAACAATTGTTTATCGAATGGTCTTCATTGAACTTTGGGTTTTTTTGGGACAAATTTTGGAGATTAAGAATAGATTTTCATTTTATAAAGGATTATACTTTTGTGGATTATCTGATCTCATACTAACAAATTTGGTTTTGGATTTTGTCTAAAGACATGGGAAATATATAGTTCTCTTTTGTGGATTAGGTGATTCTCAAGAAGTGTATTATAGTACTCTTAATGCGAACAAGTCTTCCTAAAAGCTCGTCTTTTGGAGAAAATATGAATTTGATTAAGGAATATATTAAAAGTTGAAAGTCTACGTGACAAGTAAGTATGTTTCATTTTGATTTATTTAAGCTCAAAAATAAATTCCTCAATGAAGAGTAACGTAAAACAAAAATGTTGTCTGTTAACTTTTCCTACCGGGGAATCGAATACCGTTTAACCCACCACAAGTTTGTGATTTTATTGTTGTTAACTTTCTCCTAAACATGTTTACTATCACTCTCCATCAGGACATAACCCTTTGTTTTCTCCTCTATATCCATATTTTCATACTTGGAATCCTAGTATAGGTTAACTCGGGTGACCTTTGTATTTCTCTTTCTTTATCTTAAAGTGATAGTTTCACTGACTCTTGTTCCGATGTGGGATTTCCAAAAAAGTTTCCAAGCCCAATTTTAAAATTTCGAGGACGCAATTCCCAAAAGGGGGAAGGATGTAACACCCCAGGTAAATAAAGAATATGGAATTTTCACATTTATCCATATTTGTGAATAAAATATTAATATAACTTTAAAGGGGACGCTATGCTCGATGGTGTACCCAATACGCAACAACGAGTTTCTTGGGAATCTTATGTTGCACTCTAATAATAAAATAATATTATTTTAAATTTTAGTTAACGCACAGCCGTTGTAATGACGGGAATGAACATAACAAACTACAAATGATTATATATGTTTGTCAAATATTTTTACTTTTTACAATAAATGTTAGAGGATTAAAAATGTGAATGAATCGAATTTTAAGCGTAAACATTCTAATATTCTTTAAAAAGTTGATTAACTGCCTTTTGATGACGAACCTCCTTTAAATCCACTTTTTAACAATTATATGTGTTATATTTGACAAAATAAAATTCTTCTTTAGAATCGGGACATCAAAATTTACTTTGTGTAAATTTTTGTTATTTTTCCGATAATGTTCATTTTTTAATGAATAGTGAAAAATGTTGTATTTTAAATCAAAACCACTTTTTAATATAATTTATTTATATGATTAGATTATCTTTTGAATTGGTTTCAAAGTGAAATTAGAATATATTTTTACCATTTAATCCAATTGTGGTCATTGTAATTAATTTCATCTTGAAATTGGACTTAAACTAGTGTCAATCTTTTGATACTTATTATTTAATAAAAACACGCTATTTGCTCCGACAGTGGGAATTAATTATTAAATTAATTAATGTAACTTATATGTTTTGAATTTTTTAAAATAGACATCATTTTTGAATTCAGAATATCAAATATATCCTAGGGTTAAGTTTTGGTAATTTTCTGAAAAACTTCAAATTTTGATGAACAGTGAAGCCACTAAGTGGTAGTTAAAGAAACTGATTTTTCATTTAAATGAAACATTACCACTTCTGTGATTTGAATTTCAAAAATTTGACATACATGGTTTTCATTAAGAAGTAAAATGTGGTTCAATGGGATTAAAATAATTTTTTGGTGAATAATAACTTTTAAGTTTATTAATCGTGATTAGGGGTAATTAGTGTAATTTAAGGTAAAAATAATGTTTTAATAATATGAAATGACCTAGACACATGTAATACCCTCATTGGATGTGTCATGGCTGACCAAAAAAATCCATGGGTCAACTTGGGGACCCCATGGAGACACTTTGGTAGGAAAATGACATTAATACCTTTTTATTTAAATTTAAAGTTAAAATGTCACAAACATGTGTGGTTTTTCTAAAATAATTTTTACATGGGGTTATACAAGACATATGTTTGACTATAAATATTCATTAGAAAGATAAAAATATTTCCTACATCTTGATATTTTTTTATAATTTTTAGACACTAAATAAATTAAATTATTTATGACACCATGATGATGCAGCGATTACCTCATTATTTAACGATTTAAATAAAATGAGGTTTCATATTACATTCTCAAAAATAAATTTCTATTTATCATGTATTGATATACTTTTCTAAACTATATTTTTATTATTTTTATTTTTTCATTGAGTGTATCTCAAGGTATCAAACACATAATATTTATTTAAAGGATAATACATACGAAAACCATGGGTTTTCATATTCTAAAAAATTAAATGTATTTATACCTTAAAAAATTATTACTCAAGTCAAATCAAATATGGGTACTTTAGCCTCACTACATATTTGGTTTTCCACAGTTCTTCCATAAACTATAGGTTTAACTAATGAAAATTATCAAATTGGGTGGTTTTTTTATATGTGATGGATCAGGTATAAATTGTATCAAAATTAAAAGATGGAATATTACCTTCTCTTTTGAGAGGATCAGTGGATATTCATGTTGAGATACTATAGTCCCCATTAAACTCGTGATCATGAATGGGATTATGTTTGTAGGGATCAACATTCCTTTATACCCTAATATTATAATACCAATCCATTGTGACATTCAAATGAATATCTTATCTCAAACTTCAATATCCAAATCTTATCATTAATTACTTGTATAAAGGTTCTAATGAATTTTTGTTTCTTTGATATGTTATTAAAATATTTAAATGTTCCCCATCATTTTATGAATAAAATCAGCTTATAATAACTTTCGATCGATATGTTTACCAAATCATATTATATTTTTATTGATTTTATGATGTAGAGATTCACATGGTTCCATTTGAATGTTAGAATACAAAACCATTATTTTAAGAGAATACAATAAGAAAATGACAATGATCTTAAATTCCTTTGAAATACATTGAAAAAGATCATAGTATATTTTTCAGAGTTTCAATGGTCTATTTTTAATTAGAATCTATTTGAGGATAATGATAAGTGTTAAAAATCATTTACATATACAATACATGATGATGAATTATCCAGAACATCGAGGTCAACCTTGGATCTGAATTTGATACTATTATTTTTAGTAATCCTTAAAACATTACAAATTTCTTTCTATATATCATGGAATGCTTGTTCAAGTAAGAAGGAGTCTATGATAGGAATGAAATGTGATGAATTAATAATTATAAAAACTGTATTCCAAATGGAATTTTTCCTTTATTAGTTTTTAGAGGTCTTAACAAAATTAACAATTATTTCCTCCCATTTAAATATAGGTATCTGTAATGGTTGTATTATCCCCTAAAAAATTATATTGTAAACTTTGGATTACTAGAAAAGCATGGATAAATATATTTACTAAAAAATATACTTTCTCTTGTTTCCCTAATAGATGTTATCCTTAAGATCTATACACATCTTTGTGAGTCTTCGATGGATAATGAGTGATGAGTTATATGCATCATCTGATGACTATTTAAATTCTATTTAGGATATGATACACATTTACTTCTTGAATTTTATAATTCCATAATTGATATGGTAGAACATAGGAATATTCCATAACATATTTTTTATATCTAAATATTAATTCTGCAACTATTTAATCATTACATGGATGGATATTCATGAAATATTTTTTTGAAAGATATTATTTCTATTCTTCCATTATGATTTTATAGTAAATTATTCTCAAATCCATGGGTATTTAGTGTCTTTCAAACCTGATTCTAGATTGGGAATAATGATTATTCATTCATAGAGCATTAGATACATATTTCACATTCCTTATATGGTAATGTGTTGAGAATACATAGTCCTTGGTAAACTATATCTATCTCCTTTGGTGAACATTAAAATATTTTTTGTGAATATATATAATGATATCTTATGATGGTATAATACAAAACACCATTTAGCATATATACAATACCATTATATCATTAATATAAATATTTCCACTACTACCTCCAGATCTTGTTTTAGGTAATTTTTCTAATGGTCAATTAACTAAAACAAATCATAAGATACCACCTTATCATTTTCATATAGAAACATCCTAATAAATTTATCTATAGATCCCTATATATAAAAAATAATTATTAAAAGAAAGGTAGTGTGAGTATAGGTTTAACAAGCAACCTTATATTAAGGTCCTTGATACTACCTTCATATTAGTGTTTTGAGAGGTATTCTAATATCTTCCAAGTTAAAATGGTTATTTTATTTTATTATGATGAGTAATCTATCATAAAATATCAATAATGTCCATCCAATCCCAGAAATTAGGTGTTCACAATATTAGTTTTTGGCAGGGAACATTCTTTAATAACCTATTCCATTAAATTATATAAATTTATACCATAATGTTTTATTTTATGACCATGAATGATAATTAATAGAGATAGAATTTAAATTTTTTAAATTGGGAAAATGTTTTGTCATCTTTTATGGTCTTTAGTGTTACACAATTACATAGTTACAAAGATCCAGTGTTCACATTATAACAATATGATAGTTTAAAATATATCAGACCATGTAGGATTAATTAGTATGGTAGTATTGGAAGACTGGATACATAATTTAATCAAATATATCATTGGATATATAAAAACATAGAATACTAAACAATTTTAAATCCTTGAAATCGTTAATAATATCCTTATAAAAGTCATATGGAAAAAATAATTGGTGAGATCATATTTTCAATAAGGGTTATCTACAATATAAATTATCATGAGTATATAAGGAATAATAAATATAAACAAGTGGATAATCAAAACACATTCCATTAAATAAAATTATTATGTTGAAAGAAAATCCATAGAAAATAACAACATATAAATCACATGATTACTTGAAATTGAATTCATAAAAATCAATTCATAAATAAGAACATTCATGTACCTTACATCAATTCCTTGGCCAAATTATCATGAGCCATACCAACACGGCCTCAAATAAGAAATCATTAATAATAAATTGGTTGGTGTAATCTAGATACACATATAATATGGACTTCATATTGTTTTTTCACATGATATATATCGATGCCTTGAAGGGATTCCTATGATATGGACTTCATATTGTTTTTTTCAAATGATATATATCGATGCCTTGAAGGGATTCCACAAATATAGATTGATCACTACAATTAATTATCAAAATTACTTATAATTCAAATTTTTTTCATTGAATTAATAATATAGAATATTTCCCCATCAGTAAAATAATCATTTTAAAGAAACATCATTCAATTAAAACTATTTATAAGTGTTGTAAACTATTGATAAAAAAAATCAAATTGTTTGAAATGATTCCATTTAAATGCATGATACTAAAGTAATGGATATAGGGGAGAAAATAATTAACAATTAAATGATCAACTGGGATAATGAATTTTTTCATGAAAATGTGAATGTCTACCAAAACATGATTCGGTCAAGTATAAATAAAGACCATCAGTTCATTATAAATATATTTTTTTGTAAAAAAAAATACTTTTCTGGATTTTAAAGAACATGGATGGAAAATATTAAAAATAAATTCCTTTTATTTTCTGTGTCAAACATTTGTTCTATATCACTTTATAAATTATTTTTCTCTCATTAAGAAAATAACACACTTTTCATTTGATATATTTAAAAAAATTAATAGAATATTGAGAAAAGGATTATCTTTTAAAATAACGACGAAAAATTTCAAATTAATATTGTTTGTGTATAGTGGCTCTGATGGTGGGAATGGGAGGTAAATTACTACATGTGAAAAACATTATTTTTATAATTTTTGTGAAAATTATAAAATAACCTATATAAAAACTCCATAAATGTTTCCTTTTAAATTTGTTTTAAAGAAATTTAAAAATTATTTAAAATCAACATTAAAAACCATTATATTAGAAAAAATAACATTCTTAAAACATTTAAAAGAACCAATACATGGAAGAAAATTAGTTTCAAGGAATACTTTAAAATAATGTTTTTAAAATAATGTCACTTACATATTATATAATTATTAATTATTAATCAATGAAAAGAAATAATGGATTATAAACATGTAAACCCCAAACATAACCATATAATAATAAAATAAATGTGTTATAAGTGGTTAGTATAATTTAATTTTCCTGAACTAAATATAGGCATAAAGAATCACAAAATAAAATGATATTGTAACAGAAATCCCTTACCTTGGGTCTCTATTAAAATATACATGTTTGATACTCATGTATATTTTAGTTTGATGATTCAAGTACTTCTACATTTATCTTAGTTTCATAATCTTCATAATATTAATAATTTTATGAATATATTTTTTCTTCATTATTTTAAATTTTATAATCATCTATTTATAGTGGTACGATAAAAAATCATATCACTTTATGGATGTGGTAGTCTACACGCATTGTAACACCCCAGGTAAATAAAGAATATGACATTTTCACATTTATCCATATTTGTGAATAAAATATTAATATAACTTTAAAGGGGACGCTATGCTCGATGGCGTACCCAATACGCAATAATGAGTTTCTTGGGAATCTTACATTGCACTCTAATAATAAAATAATATTATTTTAAATTATAGTTAACGCCTAGCCGTTGTAATGGCGGGAATGAACAGAACTAAATATAAAATGATTATATATGTTTTTAAAATATTTTTACTTTTTAAAATAAATGTTAGAGGATTAAAAATTGGAGTGAATCCAATTTTAAGTGTAAACATTCTAATATTCTTTAAAAGGTCGATTAACCGCCTTTTGATGACGAACCACCATTAAATATACCTTTTGAAAATTTTATGTGTTATATTTGAAAAAATAAAATTCTTCTTTAGAATCAGGACATCAAAATTTACTTTGTGTAAATTTTTGGTATTTTTCCGATAATGATCATTTTTTAATGAATAGTGAAAAATGTTGTATTTTAAATCAAAAACTCTTTTTAATCTAAATTATTTATATTATTAGATTATCTTTTGAATTGGTTTAAAAGTGAAATTAGAATATATTTTTACCATTTAATCCAATAGTTTCCCGATGCACGACTTAGCGGCGGTTTTTGAAAACCACCGCCAATCGATTTAGCGGCGGTTTAAACCGCCGCGAAACGAAAAAAAAACCGCCGCTAAATGCCTTTTTTGTCGTAGTGTGAAACGATAATGTAATATCTAAGACCTAAACTTGTTAAAAACCTATTTTATGGGTGGATTTCGAAACCTTGTCACCTTATCCTCGAAACACATCCTTTTGGGACCTTTAAAATCCGAAAAGCATTATATAATAAAGTAATATTTTATAACATTCCAAGAGTGCCCCTCCTCTCCTCTTATAAAAGGCCCCCACCTCTACCACCTTACCCACACCTCTCAAGACTTTGTCTTGGACAACCCCTGACCATTTAATCTCTCCACATACCTCTATTCATCATTTAAGCCTCACCTTTAGGCCGAATCTTTTCCAAGGAAGCCTTTGAGCTCAAATAAAAAAGAGTTACCCGATTTAAAGGTAATGTCTTCCCTTGTGTTCTTTTGTTTTATTTTGCTTCTCCAAAACCCTAAATTCTTTTTATTCCTTTATATTGTAATAAAAAAAGTATAATAAATATACTAAGATGTTGGTATGTGAAGGATTCGAGCTATACTTACACACACCTTCGTCTAATGGTTAAAGAACATACTGTTTCTGTGGATGGAGAATTTCTGCCTCACGAAACGATGATTGTTCAATCTCCTCTTAACATCTTTCATGGTGGCCATTATGTTGTAAATATATTTTATATATGATTTATATGGTATTTATGTTTTCTATATGCTTCTTAATTTTATATTTAAATCATGCCTTTATGCTTTTCATGTTGTGCAAATGCGATAATTACATACGAGGAAGTGTGGACTACCGCCCCTCAAGTGATGTGACTCGTTCATGAAATACATGGAATGTATAAAGAATTAAATTAATAAACATATGTGTCCTATATAACATATATATTATACTGTAATTGTAATATATATATATCTCTAAATCATTTTTAATTCCATTAATATGACAAAGAAATGAAACTAGCGTTCATGCGTACGTACGGCCTACCGTCTCCATGAACGGTGCATTTCATTTCTTACCTCTAAATGATTATGTAATATTATAAATACATGTATATGATGGATATATATTATTTATATGATATCAAAATCATGAATATAATTCTGAATATAATGAACCTTTGACAACATGAACAACCTGTAATTATAGGAAGTCCACTTTCGGCTTAAGAACCAAATATCGACAAAACAAACATTATTAACTTAAATGATTACATAATGTTTATAACATTGAAATAAGTGATATAAAAGGAATAATGAACTTGAAAAAGGTTCTTAATAAATTAGAAATTAACTCAAGTTTATTATTCAGGATGTTAAAGAACGATCGAGTCAAGTCGGACCCGAGGGAAGGGATCCAACCCCTCTCTTTCTTTTTAAGTACACTCTTTTATGTCATTTCTTTTAAGCTCATCTTTCTTATGATTGGGATGTTCTTTTATATTAATCTTACTGTAAATATTATTTTAATATGATGAGATACCCTATTTTATCTCATCAATCCATTTTTGATGTTTTAAGTGGCGCCGTTAGGAGGACAAGTTTTCGTAGGGGATTTTTCATCTCACTTTTATTCCCGTGAAATTTATGCTACGTTTGACACTATTTCTTTTGAGTGGTGTATGTAATGACCATTATTATACAATTTGTGTATTATAATTTGATTTATGGGTATTTACATCTTCATTGTATGACCCTTCTTCCATGGGGTGTACGTTTCGAAAGTTACCCAACTCAGTAAGGGGACCTTTCACCCTCCTCTTTTTAAAAGACTTATTTTTGTTATGTCTTTTAATTTACATCTTATTGTGTTGGGATATGTTCTTATATATCCTTATTGATGTAAAATTTATTTCCAAGTGATGAGATACCCTTCTTGTCTCATCAACTCATTTTCTGAATTTTAAAGTGACGTCGTTAGGCTGTTGAATTTTTACAAGGGAACGTCTTAACCCAATTTCGATTTCTTTGGGTTCAACATGTAATTCTTGAACATGTCATCCTATGAATATGCGTGATTGAACTCTTATTGTTTCACACTTAATATCCACTTATATTGGGTTTTTTATATTTCTCACACATAATTATGTGATATATTTATCATTAATTTAAGGATACCATCTTTATATTGGATTTCATCTCAATTTACATTTCCATTGAGACATCATTTTTGTTATGCACCAATTCACTCTTATACGGTGTATATACTGTCCTTTTACATATTATATCATGAATCCATTTATTCTCATCATATTATACAGTTTGGATTAAATGTTATTCCAAAATTATTTGTATTCAAGAGTCTCTCATTTTGTTAAAATTCTTTAACAAAAATATCGTTTTAAATGTTTTAAAGATTCATTAGTATAAATATTTTTCTTTAATTTCCATGTTTTCAAAATGGTTTTCAGTATTTATCTATATGGACATTAATGTATTAAAATTATAATTCCATTAAAAGTTTCAAATTGGTATGGGACACTTTGATTCAAAAATCTCTTTTAAATGGTTTTTGAAAATGGATTGATTAATTCAATATCTTGGAATTACTTATTGTGATTGAAAATGAAATTTTGTTATTGAAATGTTTATATTTTCAATATTTTATGTGTAATGATGGTACTTGGAAATTTGACGGGTGGTTACGTGATAAACCATATGACGGGTGGTGCCATGAATACCAGGACGGGTGGTTACGTTATGACCTTCAATGCATTGGGTATGGAAGTCAGCCGTATGGCTATTCCATTAAGTATGTGTTGAAGTCGATCGTATGGTTATTCCATTTACATTTGTTTATGTCCCAAGTTACCTTTATATGTTATGTGTTCTTTATATGGGTTTTATGGTATTCTTTTGGTTACAAAAGGGTAAGTAATGGTCTTTTATTCAGTGAAGGTTTTTTACTAATTCATAAAGGTGAAAAGTATTACTTTGGTAAAGTATTCATGGTTTACTTGTTGTTTTGAAAAACTAACATTTTTCCTTCTTTGTGTATCCTTTACTGGGATTTTTATGCTCATCCCAAGTTTTTGAAATGTTTTCCACAGGGCTTAAAGATCAATAGGGTCAAGGATGGGATCAAGGAAAGACATTCTATCTAAAACATGGAATTAGACATGTTTCTTTTTAAGTGTTTATTTTATTTTATGGAAACTCAGTAGTAGTGTCTACTATGTAATCTTTTGAGATGTAATAGTTATGTATTAATTCTCTAAAACTCTGAACCTGAAAAGATGCTCTATGTGAATTATTCGTTTAATTCATGATTAAGTAATGTTTAAGGCCAGGGCCTTATACGCATGCACAAGAGATGTTATCATTTTAACTTGTAAAGAAGGGTAAGAAATTAGATTATATATTTATATTTATTTAATAATTATCACATATATTCATTAACTACACTTTTTATAACCATCTATATAAAGCGATGATAAAAACATTATGCCCCCACTTGGAGATTTTAGGCCATGCGTTCATAGGAGCTATATTTTCATTATATATATGGTGAAAATGATATGGAAAATGAATGACACAAAATAATAAGAACATATCATTATATTAGAGATACATTACTTTTTATATTATGATAAATAAAATGGATTTAGAGAAAGTGTAAGATGAAATAAACATTCAAATAGTCAAGTAATACAATTAAATATTCTTTGAGAGACATCATTTGGTTAACACATTAAGCCTTATTAAGATGGTGTTAAGGTAAGAATTTGAGAACAACATTGAAGGTAATAAATATATGTAGTTTTTTGGGAAATTATTTTTAAAGATAAACGGATCAAAGTTTGTGAATAATGGTGGGGAATAGGTTCATTTTTATAAGTGAGGATAGTGACACCCATGGAATTACTAGATAGATTTAGTCAATATAAAATCATATTACTAAGATTTCATAACCAAATTAACAAATTTTTGAATATTATAAGGGTTAGTTATAAATACAACCAACCAATGAGGTTAATATAAGTCTTTTCAGTTATATTGAATCCTTATCTTTTAATTCTTAACCCTTTTAACTCATGTTATCCTTAACTGAGGTAATACATATTTAGTAAGGTTACTATCCATTATGACCACACTTTATGTTAAACTATAAATGTGATATTATTTATTCTAATTCCAAATATAAATATTATTTTTAATTATTTAGATTCTAGTATTGGAATAAATTAATTCTAATATTATTCTATAAACACTATTTTTTTGGTAAATATTCATTTGTATGTGTAAACATGAATTTTTTATTAATTTTTTCAGATAATTATGAGTAAATGTGATTAATTATAAATTTTTATATTATTACTAAAAAAAATTAAGGATATTAGACATTTTAATCACTCCAAAACTGTTTTTCACCGTCCAACTATGCCTGTAAATGAAAAGTAGAAAAATAGTATATAATAAAGAAAAAATATAACCAAGGCCCTAAAGAGTAAAGAACGAGTAAAAAAATTCGTAATAATGATTTTAAAGAAATATACTTCTCATAAAATGCATATTTTTCAAGGCCTATGTTTTATGAAATCTTAAGTAGGTATATATAACGATGATTTCAAAAAAATTATCATAAGAGTGAAAAAATATTCTCACTATTAAAAAAAACCAACTTAAAAAAAAGTAAAATTCTCCCTAAGATAATTTTTAAATTCCCATTTAAAATATTATTACATAATTCCAAATAAAACTTCTAAAATTATAGAAACATGTTTTAAAATATATGTGCAAATTATAATTAAAAACTTTTGGAGTAAATAATTTTAAGCATAAAACTGAATTTATTCTCATCCATTTCCACATAAAAACCGTATTTTTAATTTAAAATGTTTTATTTAATATATAAAATATAAATTTTATCAATATCATTCAGAATAGTTACTATTTTATTGTATTAAAATAGATATACATTGTGCACTTTAGAAAACCAGTTTTATGAATAAAGAATAAATATTTTTTTTACTTCCAAATGATTCTGTTATTATTTATAACCAGTTGATAATATAATTATGATTAGTTATATATGTTCTAACACATTAGTGAAATACCACTTGTTCATTTATTTATGAAAATTAGTTTATAAGGAAAAATTTCAAAATTCATTCCAAACATATTTCACCCTTTTAAGTTTAAAAGTGATATTCATTCTAACAAATAAAAAATTTTAATCTATGAGATTTTAAAATGTGAATTTATTTATAGTTTATTTGGAATGAAATGTGTAATTAATATAATTTATGAACATGTTTTATATTCTTCCCACCTTGTATAAATTGTTCCCTTGAAATTTTAATCCATTTTGTGCGCATGATAATATTTTAGTAGATTTTATATTGGATTTTAAATTATAGGGAAATACTAGTAAACACATTATTTCATGAATAATCAATATTTATAAATTTATAAGACTTCAAATTGGTAATTTTTTTTCTAAAATATTACTTAAATAAGTATTCAACACATTCAAAAGAAGCATAGTTGAATAATCTTACATTTATTGTGTTTGAACAATTGTAAGAAAATATACTTAGTAGATTCCTTTAACATTTATTGGTGTAAATTCTCCCATTTACTTAGTTCTTTAATAAATTTTCAATTTTAATGAATAAAAGGAATTTTCCATGCCTGAAGTAAGAAAAAGGAAACATTAATGGACTAAAAGATCCATAAAATAAAGACATGTTAGTTCACCAATCTAAAAAATGACAAGAACAAGTTAATATAGTATTCATTATGAAAAAACCTTCTTATAATGATTTGATTCAATTATTCCAAAAGAATTAATAATAACAATCAATTATATTATAAGATATTTAGTACTTTAAATTATAATACCACTAGTTCAACATAGATTATTTAATTATTCATAAATCCTCCAAATAAAAAACCCCAAAATTGAGATTATGTAAATTACAAACATAGGTATAACACCCATATTTGTAACTAGGTAATATCTATTCATCTTAATAAAACAACACATTGTATTTTCATTATTACTAGATTCCCACCAGGTAGCTTGATTGAAATTTATTCCCTCAGAGTGTCCAGGGCTGACTCGATATCTATAAAAAATATAAAAGTCTACAATGATCTTGCATAAAATGAAGCATGAGTTTATGAGAAAATAATTTCTATCATAACTTAATGTATTTCAACTTCAACTTTAGCAGTTTTATAATCTTTTTTATTCCCCCAAATCCTTTTCAAATGTAAATTCCAATGATTCTGAGGGAATTTGTTTTCATTGTGCCCCATATCCTTATAGTCGAAACATTGGAAATTTGTGTCTTATTTATCATACTTTCATTCACATTCTTGATGGTATTTTTCTCCATCCATAAGAAAAATACCATTCCATTTAAAAGTTTACAAGGGTATTTCTTTACATAACTATCACATGTGGGAATTTCCATCATTCTATTTTTTTCCTTCGCCTCATCCATACTTTTTTTGGAGCTCTGTTGTCCTCTTATTTTCATGTTTTCCATTGATAATATATTCCCACTAAAATTATTTATCCATATTAATGGTACATGATACCATGTCATAATATTATGAAAAACTTTTAGAGGAATTTTGACTACAGATTCATGGATTAATCCCATCATAGTGATGATCAATATATTTTCTAGATTATGTACCTAGTCCATATAAATATTTTATAATCTTGTAAATATTTCATTATACTTGGTAAAAAAATTTATCTTCCTTCTATCTTATATTTACGATTTTCTATTCTTGATCTATGAATTATTTATGAGAAAAGTGTTTTTTGAAGAATACCTCTTTAAAAATATTTCATTATATTATCTCTAACTCCTCATACTCCTTTTTATTTTGAATCAATGAGCACCATTGATCAATATATTACTTTAAAAAATATACTACTAGAATAACCTTGTCGACTTGATTACTTCTCTAAGAAAGTAATATATTTTCAAAGGAATTGATTCAATATTTGGTAATAAATAGATTAGAATTTCCACTGAAGGATGATGGTTTCTGGAACATAAAGTGGCCCATCATCAACGAGTCACGGTACAATGAAATAGGTTCTTCCATATGGTCATGGTTATTGGTAATAAAATTAGTACGTTGTGAAAGTATATCCATAATCTTCTCAGATCCAACACTATCTATGTTGACTTCCACATAAAGGAAATTCCAAAATACATTATATGGTTTTACATGTATTCATTTCCTTCTATTATGTTGAATTTATAAATAACGTCATATACTATAATATTCCTCATCCAACATGAATATTCAGTTAAATATATATATATATAATGGTAAAATTTCTAAATTTCCCAATGGAATTATCATAATTATAATGTTATTTATTTCAATTTAAAATATAGTTCATAATGATCATAATTAACATTCTTTCATAGAAAATGTAATACCTTAAATCTAGTATTCTTTATATATTGTCTACTTTATTACATTTTCACAAGATACATGGGATTTCTTCATTAAGGATAAATAAGTTTAGATGGCTGGGAAAACTAGATATTTACTTCGTTCCCATATTACATTATAAATATGAAAATCGAACATAAGATAAATTATTATGACATTTAAATCATTTATAATTTATTTATTTATATCCCTGGGAAATGAAAAAATAATGTGTGACCTCATATTCTCAGTAATAGTTATATAAAATAGAAACGATCATTTATAAATAAAGCGGAATCATTATGGAAGAGTCAATAATCAAAAAAAATTGTATTCAATAAAATATTTCACTTCAAATTATATATATAACTAATATCAATATAAAAATCACAATGATAATATAAATAGAATTCTTAATATAGTAAATTCATAAATATGGACTTTCACAAACCTTCCATTAAGTGATCATCTATGTTATCTTTAATATTACATTTAAGGCCACAACCAATATATCATTCTTTATAAATGGGTTCGTGTAAACTAGATGTCCATCTAATATGGGTTCCTCCTAGTTTATATCATGAGAGCCATCGATGCATTGAGGAAATACCCATAATGGGGCACCATCATCACTTGAAAATACTATGAATTAATTATATATTGAATTATCAACACAATTTATTCTCAAAATTACTTATAAATCAATAATGATTCATATCAAATAAAAAAATATTGAATATTTCCCCAATCGATTCAATAATATTTTTTAATAATATTTTTTGATAAGAAAACCTATATAAATGTGGTATATGGTAGAGAACATCAAGGTAGTAGAAATGACTCCATTTAAATCTGTGGTACGTAAAATTTGAAAATGGTGGAGAAAATAATGTGCAATGAAATTATGTACCACAACAAGGAATGTGATTATGTAAAATTTAATACCCATTAAAACATTAATTTGTAATGAATGAAATAAGATCATAAATAAATTAGATATCTAAGTTAATAAGTAAAACCAATACATTTTGTAATAGAAAATAAGGTTAAAGAAGTAATTTAATAATTATTTCCCTAAAAGTTTTTCTAATTTTTTTTAAATAACTTTTAAAAATATTTTTATTATATTATTAAAATAATTCCATCCTTTCATTATATATTTTAAAAATAAAAATTCCTTGAGAAATACTACCAATATATTCTTTTAAAATAACCTTGGAAATATTTAATAAAATATTTGTAAAAAATAAAAAAATTCCAGGGTGTTAAATTGAGGTCAATCCATATATATTAAAAAATTGTCTTTTTGTACTATTTTAAGAATTTCAAAATAACCTATACCGAAATTATAGAAAACATTCCTATTTATCCCCTTGTAAATAACGAAAAAAGTGATTAAAATGACTATTTTAAAGCTACGAATCATAAATAATAACATTCATGAAACATTTTTAAAAACCTCATTATAGAATAAGAAGATTTGGTTTACTGGCACCCAAAGATTCTGAATGAACTTGTTTCAAACTTTGGTACTCCTCTGAAAATTGATCAGCATACCTTAAATGGTGATCCTAGCCTCTATGCGCGTGTCTTGGTTGAGATCAACATGGAGCAGCAGCCATCTGATCACATTCTTCTTGATGTAAAGGATCACCAGTTGGAGATCAGTTATGAATTTGAGGGTATGCCTCAATTCTTGAAGAAATGTCAAACGGTTGGGAATGACTTCCAATAATTCCATGTGGTCAATATGTTGGTAAATCCAATGCCAGTAGATCCAATCTAGACAGAAGTGCCGCTGAGCAAGAGAGGCGTGCAAGATGAAAAGGATAAGGGAAAGTCTCAAAACTTGGTAGGGAATAGATACAAACAAATTGAGATTGGACCTTCATGGGTATACATGTTGGAAGAAGAGAATACTCAAAATACTGGTAATGAGATGCCTATCAAGTCAGACAATGTAGTTAATGACGGTACCTGGGTTGACATGAATGAGAATATTTAGGAAGTTTCTTTTTGATGTGGTGGATACAGTCTATAGTTATCAAACTGTGGATATTGTTTTCAAACTAATTGATTCCTAAATTGAGGGGACGTTGGGGTTACTTGAGTGAAAAATAGTGATGCATGCCAACATTTCCCAGATTGAGGTTGGGGCAGGGCAGGAACATGCACGAAGGGACAACTCTAGCATTGATGAGTTTGAAAAAATTTGCATGCAGGATCTGGAAGTGGATTCTCAGGATAGGTCTGACATGGAGAATAGAAATCAGGGCGTATATGAGAATGTGAGTCAGGATGAAACACCTAAATGGTCATCAAGGTTACTTGGGAAACAAGGAGGGATGATCTCTAGAACATCTTCAAAATGAATTTCCTCTTCTAGAAATTTCAGGGAATATCCAACCTATTCACTGAAGGTTCCTTTAGGATACTTATAGGAAGGTATAATCCGGATGTAATTAGAATATCTAAGCTTAATATTAATTCTTGAAATCTTGTAAACTTGTTTAGTAGTAGAGGATACTATATTTTAGGTACTACCCGGGATATTTCAAACCTTGACAGAATTTGGTTGCTCAAACATCCTAGGGTGGACTCTCTGAGGATTATTGATGAAGAAAATCAAGTTATCAATTGCAGCTTCATTATGAGTGTAAAGAAACTCTTATGCTTCATTATTTATGGGTACAACTATTATGTGGATAGGAGGCTTTTGTGGGAGAAGTATCAGAATCTGGAGAGTAGTCTATCAGACTCTTGGATTATTATGCATGATTTTAATTCCAGACTGCACGAAAATGAGAACATAGGTCTGGATAATAATAACATCTCTATAAGAGAGTTTAAATAATGCATTGAGAGAACTGTCTTGGTGTAAATTAATCTAATTGGTTCTAGATTTACCTGGTATTGGAAATATATCAGTGGTATGAGGGCTAGCAGGATCAATCGGGCTTTTGTGAATCATACTTTTCTTAGTTCTTGTAAGTCAGCAACATGTGTCACTCTTGCCAAATTAAATCCTTATCATCAACCTCTCTTGATTAGTCTGCTTTGGAAGAAGAGAGGGAGGCCTCTTCCTTTCTGGTTTAGTAGTGCATGGGTACCAATTCTAGAATGCTCAAAAATTATTGGAGAGATGTGGAATTCTGCAACCAGTCAGGGAAGTCAGTTCTCATGCATCTCAAAATTCAGAATGATTAAGATTAAGTTTAGGGAGTTGAGTAAACTTAAATTCCGTTTGCTGGATGCTGAAATTGAGGCACTTGAATGTCATCTTCATGACATACAAGAAAGGAATACTAAATCTAATTTCTCATGTGACTTTCAACCAGAGCTTGATTTGTCAATCAATCTAAAAAATCTGGTAGGAATCCAGGACAAAATTAACAAGGATATCTTCAAGGTAAGATGGCTTAATGAGGGGGATATGAATACCAAGTTCTTCAATGATTTACAAAGGGTCAGAAGAGTAAACAGACCGCTTGCTCTAATTAAGGAGATTGAAAGAATTCTGGAGACCAGGCATGATCTTGCAAATCATATTGTTAGTTTTTATAAATAGATTTTGAATGGTGCATATCGAAATAAAACGGTTCGAGTAAACATTATCCCTAGTCTAATTAATGAGAAGGATAACCGATTTCTTACTTTACTTCCAATGGATTTCCAAATCAAAGAGGCAGTGTTTGGTCTCAAAAAAGATAGCTCTCATGGACCTGATGGCTTCACAAATTTATTCTTTCAAGCCTATTGGGAAATTTTTAAGAAGGAGGTGTCTGTGCTTGTTCAGTGCCTTTTTAGAGGTGGGTCACTACCTTCAATGTTTAATGCTCAATTCATTGCCCACATCCCTAAGGTGGAGAATGCAAGTGAAATTGGACAGTTCAGACCAGTTGTGAGGGTTAACACAACTCATAAGATCATCAAAAAGATTATAGCCCACAAGCTTAGTCGAGTAAGTGAGAAAATCATATCACGGAACTATTTTGGTTTTGTTAAAGGAAGGAGCATACAAGATTGCCTGATCACTGCTTCAAAGTGCTTTAATCTTCTTAAGAAGACATTCAGGGGAGGAAATGTGGCTTTAAAGATTGACATTTTAGAGGCATTTGATATAATGGACTAGGGCTTCATTAAACAAGTTCTTCACCAATTTGGCTTCAGTGCGGTGTTTATTCAATGGATTAAAAGCTGATGGAGTCAGTACGTCTTTCTATTTTGATCAATGGGTCACCAGAGGGTTACTTCACTTTTTCGAGGGGTGTGAGATAGGGGGAACCCCTCTGTACCACTATATTTGTACTTTTTGATGATTATTTGAGTAGACTCCTCACTGATATGATTTGAAATGGGGACCTCATCACATTAAGAGCGGCTAGAGGTTTTTCTACCCCTTCTCCCATGTTTTTTGCTGATGATATTGTGTTTTTTAATCAGGGTGAAAGGAGAAACATGAAGAATCTTAAGTGAGATCTCCATCATTATGAGAGTGTCTCTAGACAGGAAATTAATTGGTTCCAGTCATTCATATTTTCTGAAAAAGGTTTCTAGTTTCTCGGAAGAATCAAATCATCAACAAGATTAGTCTTAGGGAGGGATCCCACCCATTTATTTATCTTGGAGTTCCACTATTTTGGGGAAAACTGAGAGCATCAAACTTCTCATAGGTCCATACTAAAGATATAAAAAGTCTTTCCTCTTGGAAGTGAAAGTCTATTTCTTTGGATGAATGTGTTTTTCTCATCAGACATGTTTTCATTTCACAGTTGGTGTACCCCTTCATGGTATATATGATGCCGAACTATGTTGTGAAAACTCTTAATGCAATGATGAGGAACTTTGTTTGGAGTGGAAATGTGTCAGAAAGAAAACCTATCACAACAAAATGGACAAAATGCTATATGCCTATCAGACAAGGAAGGCTAGGAATTAAGTGTATTTTTATGTTTCAACCATGCCTTATTGTCCAAGTTTCACTGACACCTGGTTCAAAAAAAATCTACTTCTCTGGACTTTTTAAGAAACATAATCTTGTCAAGACTCATTACAGGGAAACAGGGATATCTTGACTCTTCATTATGGCCTCGCTTGCATTAACTTTTTTCATATCATAATGCAGCGTTCACATTGGGCAGCCAACATGATTTCTTCACTTCAGTTTTGGACTTCCAACTGGACTAGAACCCCACCTTTTGAGTGAGTCAACGCTGAGGAACAGAAAATTGATCGCAATGTTTCCATCGAAAACCAGATTGAGCATCTTAAGGACCTTCCGGAAGAGGTTGTTTCCATTATCAATGACTATGATTTTATTAATCAAGGGGACATTCTACTATGGGAAGGGTCGTTGAATGGTGTGCTGAATTCAAAATCTTTTTATAATAATCTGATGAAGGGAGAGGAAAAATGGATCACTGATTGGAACAAAAAATGGCTGCTTCTGACTCTATTTATGCTGCTTTGTAGGATTTTCCAAAACAGGATCCTAGTTAACGAAGCTGTCCAGAGGAATGGGGTTTATCTATGTTAGATATGTGATCTCTACCATATGCATCAAGAGGATGTTGATAATTTATTTATGTCATGAAATAATGCTTCCTCACTTTGGAAATCTATGCTGAACACATTTGAGCTACATCCTCCTAGGGCCGCCTAATTTATGGAATTCATTCCAGCACTGTTTAATGTACCGTAGTCCAAGAAATTGAAAACTCTCCTTCAGGTTGCTTGCACTAATGTTATTCACTTGATATGGAGAGCTCGCAACAACATTGTGCATCGATGGGAAAAATATCTTGAAGCCTCAGCACTGGAAGACATTGCAGCGACGGTCAGAGTGGTCAGTGATCAGATCAATGATCATTGCAGAAATTTGGCGAGGGACCTCCTGATATTCAGAAGGTTGCAGGTTGTGGGGTCTTTGCCTAAGACAAGGGAAAAAATTTAGGTTTCTTGGTTCCCCCCATTTAAGGTATGGATCAAATTCAATACTGACGGGTCCTCCTGGGGAAATCTGAGACCGTTAAGTTTTGGGATTATTTTCAGGGACTCTCTGGGGGATGTAGTGGAGTGTTGTTATGGCCCCTATGGACATGCCACTACATTGGAGGCTGAAATGATGGCGCTAATTAGAGTGGTTGATATGGTCTACCAGAATCATTGCAACAATATTTGGTTCAAGTGTGATTCAGCGGTGCTTGTTCAGTTTATTTGGATGAATAAATATCATCTCTCATGGAAATTAACCGGTAAATGGGCCAACTGCCTAGAAAACATGCCAATATGAACTAATTTTTTACACACACATTCCGGGAAGGGAACTATCTTGTGGATGGCCTTACAAATAAATGTACCATGGGAGAAAAATAAATGCGACTGTCCACAATGCCTAATGACTTGATGCATTTTCTGATTCGGGATAAATGTAAAATACCCTCCTTTCGAATTGTGTAACTCCTTCATTTTTCAATATTAGAGCCTCTATGCTAATCTTTCTAAAAAAAAAACAACTCATCACTAAATAATTACCAATTTGTCTTTAAAATCATCAATTTGGTCTTTAACTGTTTCATTTTAAGGCATGTTTTAGTTTGATGGTTCCTATCCGCACACCTTGATCATAACTTCATTATCTATATAATTTATTAGTGTAATAAATACTATTTTAATTCATTTTATATAATTTTTCAATTATATATAAATAGTGGAAATAGAAAAAAAAAATCACATTAGTTTATGGAGCTGGTCGTCCACACGTACACACGATCGATGTTATTAATTTTCAATTGATATAAGGAAAATAAAGTAAATGATATATTATATTTTAAGAATCATAATAATATCATGAATATCATATATATTCATTAATTCCACCTTTATAACAATACAAGTAAATTGGTGATGAAAAAATAATTACACCGGTATGTGGAGATGATAGGCCATACGTATGAAGAAGAGATATTTTCACATTACGTAGACCAGAAAGGAGGAGGGAAATGGTTGTCCCATAATATTAATAACATATTTATATATTGTGATACTTCATTAATTATTTAAAAATGTATAAAAGATATTTTTATATTGTATAATAATAAATAAAATTTTAATGAGTAGGGTAAGATGATTATCTCTTCTTTGGAAGACCCCCTTTGGCTTACAAATTAATCCATATTGGGATGTCCTCATGGTAAGACCCGGAGATCAGGAATAAATATATAGGAAGTTTTTGGGTGGGGAATGGTAGAGATATAGAGATAATATTTTTGAATAAGGGAGGAGAGAAGGTTCCCTTTAGAAGTAGTGGAGGGACATACATCGAATTAGTTTAATGATTAAAATAATATAAAGTCATTTTATTGTGAATGTGGGGTTGAATTGTCAAATATTCTAATAATAAATGGTAAATATAGAAGTAAAACAAAAACATATTGTTTTATAATATATTTTAGGTTACCTTAAAGACTTATACCTTCATTTTTAACCATTCTAAATCATTTTACCATTAACCTATGTGATAAATATTTACCATGTGTGACGTCACAACCAGGGTACCAAATAATAGTGCCCTAATATGGTCAGTCACATGACAACAAGCATGCCTCCCCATACGCTAGGGGATGATGACGTGTAGTTTTGGTTTAATATATCAACATGGGGAGACTATACCCACTTAATCATTGTATAACAACAACAGAAGTAAATAAAAAATAAATAAAAGACAATAAAAACAATAAGAATAATTCCATAACTATTACAGAAAAATAATATATGCTGAAACAGAATATGAAAGTTGTATCCAAAACCAATATTAGATATTTCATGACATAATAAGTGTAAAGTGTTTAATGCAATACCAAAATAAAGACAAATTGACACTTCTGAGTTAGTCCTAACACCAATTCTAGTTCCTTTATCTATGCTCCATCCCAACTAAGCTATATTTCATAGGGATCTTTCCCTTATCATGTCCCGCAAGAATGAGTAGAGAACCACCAACAACATCTAAAATAATATCCAATCAATAAGAGTGTATGCATTTTTTTAGAGAATAAAGTACAACAATGTGAACCATTATCACATATGATTATTCTTAAATTAACCACATATATTACTTATGTTCACGATGACTCTTGAACCATCAATAACATCTTAGACCCATGACGGAGTATGAACCCCAACACATTGATAATAATAATTCATGATCACATGGTCATTCATTATCAATTTAATTCCAATTCCATATTTATGGAAAATTGGAACCATAGTCCAATTCCATCATATTTTATACTAGAATACCATTGATAGGAACTCATGGGTATTTAAAGAATAATTCTCTATCCCATAACCAATTTATCAATCAATCAAATGTGGGCTGCTGAAGCATCAGTTTGTGTCTTACACCCAATTACCACAAGCATTTGGGTTTAGAACGCTATGTCTAGCATCCCTTGGATATTTGAAGCATCAACCCGTCTCCCAAAAACCATTTATCAAATGATGAAATATATCACATATATCATATATATTACATTTAACAAGGTTTATCAATATAAACCCTCTCATAAACATTTTAATTCAATGTATACCCTTTCAATTAATCAAAAAAATCATTTTTCAACACTTTAATCACATTGAATATTATGAATAATTCACAATTAAACCATTTAAAAAATTTAATCATTTAAAATTTTAACCCATAAATGTCATAAAAACACCCCATGATTCTGATTATCAATTAATTCATAACCACATTAATTGACCTCTTTCAGAACTCAATGATCACCCAATTCCATAATCAGAATATCCCATTAAATAATTTTCCAACTAATTAATCCTATTCAATTTATGTTGTAATTAAAAACATAGAAATTGAAATTTCTAAACTTTATACACAAATTATAATCAATACTACATGAAATTGACATTTATAATTCCTAACTCAAGAACGATGACAAAAAAATGACAATACATAATCAAATTGGAATAATCAAGATCACGAGGATTAATGAAATCTAGATCAAAAACCTAAATCCAAGTTAAATTGGTGTTAGATTTACCAAAACCTAGTTTTAAAGCCATGCTAATGGATAATAAAACACTTGTCTTCATCCAGAAGGAGAGATGAGAGAGAGGGAGTGGAATCTAATTGGGATGAAATTAATTATCAAGAGAGGTTAGTATCTATTAATCAGATCTTTAATATGTCAACAATAGAGGTAGGAATACCTTGGAATCCATTTGGGAGCCAATAAAAATGTAGGAATTAGTTTAGGTTTTATCTTGGGTGTTTAAGGATATAATCCAGGGGATTATTGTAACATTCATAGATTTTATGAGATAGATTATTTTTTATTTCTTTAATATCCTGTGTTGTACTCTATACCAAGATTATATTGCACTATACGCAACACCATATTAGCTTACAGTATAGACACAAATATACTTGGAAAGTGCTACAAAAAATTTCAAGTTCTTTTGATAGAATTAATTTTACACAACACTATGTATAGATTTTATTCAATGTATAAAATAACTATGTATGGATTATGTTATACGTAACAAAAATAGAATCTTTCACTATACACAACACTGACTTGAATTTTGTTACATGCAAGAGAGACCATCCCCGAGAGCTTGTGGTTTATGCAATACCGTGCTTCACTAAACAATGATATATTATTATTTAATCAGATATAAACTAGTAGTTATGAATAGTACTAACCACATTTTTAATTTTATATAACATTAAAATTTATATTATGTATTTTATAGATATGATATAAGAACAAAATCAATTTTTCAGATAAAAGAAGTATTTAAAAAAAATGTTGTTTTTCCTCCTTTTGATAGAGAACCCATTTTAAATTTAGTTTTTAACACTTTTATATAGTCTTTTTAAAAAATAAAATTCTTCTCTAGAATTGGGACATAAAAATTTAACATTTTTTTGGAATTTTTGGTATTTTTCTAATAAAATTCTCATTTTAATGAATATTGAAAAATACTACATTTTAATACAAAACTTTATTTTCATCAATTTTATTTATATAGTTATATTTAATTTTTAATTACTTTAAAAGTGTAATTGGATTATTTTTTTATCATTCAATACCATGTTGTTCATTGGATATAATTTCACATTTGAATTGGATATAAACAGAGGATAATATTTTGATATGTTTTCACATCTTAAAAACATGATTTATTGTTTTGACAACGAGAATTAATTTTAAATTAATTAGTACAAATTATATTTTTTGAATTTTTAAAAATGGATTCCATATTTGGAATATGTGGGACAAAATTATGTTAATAGGTTACTTTAATTTTTGATGATATTATGAATAGTAACTACGGTAAATTCTATTTACCATAGTTAAAGGAAAACCTGGTAAATTAGGATAACAAACAATATGATAGAGATAATAAAATTAATATAAAACCTTCAAAATCTTATTGTATGAATTAATTATGGACAATATTACCTAAATGTAATAAATAATTAATTTAATTGACATTTTCCATGAAATTGATGTAATTATAATTAAAACAAAAGAAATTGAAAATATGTGACTTTCATATATCTTATAATTAGAATTATTTTAATATATTGAAAAACATGTTAAAACATCAATAATAAATATTCTACAAAAAAAAATAATGAAATTATATACCTTAATCAAATTTATTTAGTATTTTTATAGATTAAATAATCACCATTAATGATGACACAACAATGATGTAGAAATTATTTTTTTAATAGAAAAGTAAAATAAATGGTTTTAAAAATATTAAAAGAAATCTAAATTGAACTAATAAATGTGATTCATGAAATTTATAGTTGAATATGGCATGTTAGGAGTGTATTAAATATTTTTTTTGAATTTATCTTCTATTTAGATTTTAGTTAATGTCAAATAAATGAATAGTGTCAAAATTGACTCTATTGATATTTTATAAAAATAATATATTATTAAATTATCTAAAAATCACAAAAAAATTAAAAATAAAAAAGTGAAAATTATAATGTATATAATTTCATAATGTATCCAATTATGGAAAATTGATTACACATAAGTAAATTTTAATAAACATTGAATATTTAGAATATTATTACATCAATTAAAATAAAATAGATTAAATAATGAAAAATAAAAAATGATAAGGCTTACAATAAAATAAAACCATGTAAAAGTTTTTTTGGATGAGATTAATTCTACCAATAATCATCATATATTCGAAATAAATGATTTTGGTTCCATTATAAATTGAAAATAAATTTATAATAAATTAATATTTCCAGACTTTCCTAAAGTGCCTCTCCTTCCTCTTATAAATGGTCCCCACCTATACTCACTTACTCACACCATTCAATACCTTTTTTTAGTCCAAAATAAACTCACATAAGCTCCCAACATCCCTCAATTCCTCATAGATGAAATAATTTGGGAATTAAACCAGCATAAAGAGTCCTTTTCTGAAAACCCAATGGAGACACCCGAAGAAGAGGTAATCATTTTATCCATTCTTATAAAGTTCTTTTCTTATTCAACTCCCTCTACATAAGATGTTACCATACTAAAATAATAATGACATCATCAAATATATGTTTATGTATTATTATCATTATGCGAAAACTGTATTCCTCCTTTAACCCGTCCTATGAAAAACAATATCCCCATGCGTACGAACATATGGCTTGCCGTCACCATACAATGGTGTAATTTTTTATTCAACAATAAATTATTTGAATGGGTATAATGATGAGTATAATGGATTTAAATAATTAATATAAAATTGGATTTATTATTTAAAATTAATATACCTTTCAATTCCATACCATTTAACCATTAAGTGAATGATATCATTGTTCATTCATACGTACGGTCTACTGTCTCCACGTTACGATGAGATTCATTCTCTGTGTTAACCATTCAAGAATGATTATAATGTATATATAATAAATAAGCATGAAATATATGAAATAAACTACAGGATTTATGTATATTAATGTTTTATTTACTTGGTTCCCTTTAATTCAATAAGGAAACAGAAACATCATTCATGTGTATGTAATACCTACCATCTCCATGAACGGTGACTTCCATTAAATTTATCTATCTATTATATATATTTATATATTAATATATATGATATATAAATCATTTTCTATATTTTTAAAGTATTTAAAACATGATCTTAGTAATAATATCAAGAATAAAAAGTCAAAACATGTACTATAAATAAAATGATTATTACGCAAAATGTTGCTTTAACATGGAATTGATAAATGAATGAGTAATATAAATTCATAAGTGAATCATATATGATGTAATAAATTTTATTATGTTTCTTAGAAGTTAATAATATGTTTAAACCCAGTATAAAAGATTTATAGACACATACAAAAGAAATTTTACCTAAGGTAAAGGATAATTTTTCAATCCCATTTTTATCTGAGATTGTTTATACCTAAGTGTTTTCTGGGAGTGTATTAAAATTCATGTCCATGTTTTCTAAAAATGTTTTCATAAAATATTTAATACTATTTTATTAATTCTTAAAGAACATTTTACACATTTTTGACTTTTACTACATGGTTTGGAAGGAATATTTCTTTAATTTACCATATGAGTTACTTTTTGACTTCTTTGAAAAAGATTAAAGGAGAATGTTTTTTTAACTTATACATCAAGAATGAATTTTTACGGTTTCATGATTCCTTATTTCCCTATTTATTCCTCTACACTATTTCAATTTTATTTTTAATTAAATTATTTTCTTTTAAAATTTGATGGCATTTTGAGAAAAGAAAATTTTTTTGAAAATGAAAGGATATTTTCAACAAGAATTAAGTTCAAGTGTTTTATCAAAATTATTTTCCATAAAAGATGACACTCTTTAAATAAGGTTATGTTTCTATCCGTATTATTAATATGATTTTATTTTTTATGTATAGAATGATATTTTATATTTATTAGGTTATGATGGAATGGTGTTTAAGAAACCCATTTTATTTTTTTTCGGTTATGCTATAATGAATGATTTATGTTTTTTTGCGGCACATGTAAGAATGATTTTATTTTGAGATGGGAGTGTCCTATATCTACCTAAAATGCATTGGGTAAATATTTATATCTCATGTGAATAATATGGATGGAAAGGAACGTAAATTTGTTCTATTCTTATATAGATGGAACGACAAGTAAATATGGTTCAGTAATAAATGACCTGAATGGAAATTATGCCCAGTTCAGTAAAGGGATTTTAACACAATTATGGTCTTGGAATAAGTTCCTTCACTACTATGAAAATCATATTATGAGGTTATTTGTTTTCCATAATTACATGTTTTATTCCAATGCTAATTTATCATGGTTAAGGTTCCATTATGATCTTTCTGTTATGAACATAAAAGATTTATTTCATAACGCATGATATTGATATTTAAACTTTATGATCATGTTTTTACATAATTATGTTTATGGTTTGTTTTATGTTCTCATTGATTACCCTTATAGAGAATTCGAGCTCACCCTTTTTTTGTTTTCTTTCCCACAGGATATTAAGAAAGGTTTTAGGTGGGAAAATAAAAGGGGAAGATTTTTATGGGAGATGTTTAAGTTCATTCACCATGATAGAAGATTATGTTCCATGTTTTCAAAGAAACTCAACTAATATGACCTTTGCGCATCTATTTGTGTCATCTATTAAATATTCCACAAAACTAATGTGATGTCAATGTATATCAAGCTTGGGTTTTTAGAGTTTGTATTAGAGCGAAGGATTAGTTAACATTTGGAAACTAGGATGTGACAACTTCAGTTTGATACCTAGAGATATTTCAAAGGATATGTCCTAGGACTTCCTAAGGATAAGTAAAGAATAGGGTAAAAAACAAGGTTTTTGTGATAATAACGACTAACCTAGGTTTAAAAAAAGATATCATAGATTGAAATATTTTAGGTAATTTACCTTAGAAATGTGTTTCTAATCTATGATATGTATTTCTAAGACATTGCTTTCTAATATTATTCTGTACCCAAAAATAAGTATAAAATAGTTAACCAATGAGTGTTTCAGATGTGAAAATTATATTAATTATGAAGATCATATTTCTAGGTGGGAATATCAAGAAGATAATCATGACAATGGTATATGTATTGGTCACACAACTTAGGATAAAGAGATTATAAATGAAATGAGAAAGGTATGTGATGTTCTTACCGTATTATATACATTAAATCTAAAAATATTGAGTTTTAGAAACCTTAATACATGATTCATATTATATGAATGATGAAGATGTGGAATCTTGAGTAATGGTTTAAGGATAAAGTTGGATGATTGAGGTGTGTTTGATTCGGAATTAAATGATTATATAATATGAATAATGAAATATATATGTTCTTTCAGTAGAAGTACTTGAAAGGATATGATGAATATTTCTAAGGTGATAGAAATGTTATTTCATTTTAAGTTGATATACTTCGAGAAACCATGATTAAGGGAAAGATAACCTTTAATATATACCATATGTTAAGATAATGATGTTTTTATAAAGACATATTTCATTTGAATTAGTAAATTGGATTATTCTAGTTTCTTAAGTCTAATTATAGAGTTATTGACAAGAGGGTTATGCTATCACGAATGATGTATACAACTTTTTAGGACTTAAGGAATATATCTATTAAATTTTTGAATAAAGAAAAATGCATGTTTTAAATAAGTATATATAGTAATTTAGGTTATTTTCATGATTCAAGAGAATTCATGATGAAGTCATTCAAAGGATTATAATTTTACCAACAAGATATATCTTATGATTTATGGGGGATAAATGAAGGTATTCACATTCTTGTTATATGACCTTTCTTGTCATTGTTTTTTTTGTAATGTGAGTTTGGACAGAAGTATTTTGGATAAGCCTAAAGTTGGGAATGGATTACATTTGACAACATGTAGTATTCTTTAATCCTAAAACAATTTTGTAATATTATTTATTTAATGATATTATAGTATAATTTTAGAAAAAGTAAAACCCACAAGATGGGTGAAAACTCGTCGCCTCAGCCAAGGCTACTGGAATTGAACCCACAACCGAAGTGCAAAAGGACTTTATCACCAACCACTAGCCTATGTGATGTCACTGGTTAATATAAATTAGTTTTATTTTATTTAATTGGTATAATAGTTAAAGTATAAGTTCTTTTTTGGAATCATATACTATTAATCTATACATAGATTGACTTATGTATATTTGATAACTTGTAATAAAAATTTTGTTTTAATGATTTATTGAATGATGTATCATTCTATTTATGGATTGTATTATCTGTTAACACTTTTGGAATGACAAATTCAACTTCATTTCTCTGAATAAGTGATGAAGTGGAAATTTGTAAGGCACACCCAATGATGAAATTGTACTAAAATCATGTAATTATTTCGTCTCATGTTCTTCAAATTTAGGAAAAGGTTCTTGAAAACCAAAAATGTTATATCCATACCTTATTATTTGACAAATAATATGATTCCATAAATCATCAATTATTTATAGCTATCTAGTTTCTAACATTCTCCAAACCATTTTTTATATCACTATCCATCAGAACATAATGGTTAGATTTTTCGTCCATATCTATTTATTCACTTCCCACATATGTTCTCCTGTATGGAAACCTAGTGAGGAGTTAATTTGGGTAACTGTTATGTTTCTAACATTCCTTTTTTAAAATTATGTTTTTTATTCCCTTTTACAATGTGGGTTTCTATAAAAGAAACTTTCAAGATGAAAACCTTTTATAACCCCGAAGAATTTCGGGGGAAAAATTCATTTTATGGTGATAGAATGAAATACCCCAAGATTTCATGAGATAAAATATTTATATTTTCTTTGATGTATTATGTTGTATGCTACGCCTAGATTATCGTGCACTATATGCAACACCATATTAGATTTCATCATACACAATACCATACTTGGCAGGTGTTACACACAATTTCATGTTCTTTTGGTAAAATTCATGTCATAAAAAATGAGTATAGATTTTGTTGAATGTATAAAAGAACTATGTCTAGATAATGTTATATGTAACAGCAAGGTAATATTTCACTATAGGCAACTCTAACTTTTCTTTCTTTACATGCAAGAGAGACCTTCCTTGATAGCTTGCATTGTACGCAATACCGAGTTTCACTAAACAACGATATATTATTATTTAATGGGATATAAACTAGCTATTTTGAATAGTATTAACCACATTTCGAATTTTATATAATATACACATTCAACTTTGGTATTTTCTAGACTTGATATAATATCAAATTAATTTTTTTCAGATAAAAGTAGTATTTTTGAAAAAATATAGTTTTACCTTTTTTTGACGGCGCACACATTTTATATTTAGTTCTTGACACTTTTAGATATTCTATTTGACAAAATAAAATTCTCATTTAGAATTAGGACATAAAAATTTACTTTTTTTTTAATTTTTGGGTATTTTTCTGATAAAATTTCTATTATAATGAATAATATAAAATAATTCATTTTAATTCAAAATTACAGTTTCATATAATTTATTTAAATAGTTAGATAATATTTTTAATTGGTTTAATATTTAATTATATTATGTTTTTATCATTTAAACCCATTCTGGTCATTATAAGTAATTTTAAATTTAAACTAGACATAAACACATGACAATCGTTTGATAATTTTTTACATCTTAAAAATCTGCTTTCTGGTTTAAACAACGGGAGTTAATTTTATATTAATCACTACAACTTCTGTGTTTTGAATTTTGAAACATTGATTCCATATTTGGAATCAGTTGGTTAAAATTATGTCAATAGGTTACTTTTATTTTATATATATTATGAATAGTAACTACAATAATTTCTATTTACCACTATTAAAGGTAAATCAGGTAAATCAGGGAAACAAACAATATGATAAAGATGATAAAAACACCCTAAAACCTGCAAAAATCTTATTGGACGAATTAAATTTGACCAATATTACATAAGGGTAATAATTAATTCATTTAATTGACTTTTTTCTATTGAAGTGATTGAGTTATAATTAAATCAAAAGAAAGTGACAACATGCCACTCTCATATATCATATATATATATTAATTTTAATGTAGTGATAAACTTGGTAAAAATTTGACCATAAATATTCTAAATAAATATAATAAAATTATCTATATAATATGAGTTTATTTATAATTTTTATAGAGTAGATAATTACCATTAATGTTGACACAAAAATTATTTCAAAATTATTTTATTAATAGAAAAATAAAATAAATGGTTTTAAATTTTTTTAAAGAAATATAAAATTTACTAATTAATGTTATTAAAAAATTTTCTAGGTGAATATGACATTTTAAGGGTGTATTACATATTTTGGTTAGAATATATCTTATATTTTAATTTTATTTAATGTCAAATAAATGAATAGTTTCAAAATTGACAATATTGACATTTTATAAAAATAATACATTATTAAATTATTTATTAATCACAAAAATATTTAAAAATTAAAAATTAAAAATTATAATGTATAAAATTTAATAAATTATCAAATTTTAGTCACGTTACATCACATAAGAAAATATTTGTAACAATTTAATATTTAATATATTATTAGCAAAATTAAAATTAAATAGATTAAATAAGGGTAAATCATAATGATAAGGTCTAAAATAAAATAAAAATAGGTCTATTTTTTTTGAGAGTATTTCGTCCCATATTCATCTTATCTTTGAAATATATGTTTTTTTGACCATTATAAACCAAAAAGAAATTTATAATAAATTAAAATTTCGTGAATTGCTCAAAGGGCCCCTCCTCCCTCTTATAAAAGTTCACCAACTCTACTCACTTACTCCCACTTTAAAAGCCCTTTGGTTCATCCAAAATATTCTCAAATAAGATCCCAAAATACCTTTTCTTCTTAGAAGTTAAAATTTTGGCACAAAACCAACATAAGGAGTCCTTTTGTGAAAATAAAAAGGAGACACACGAAGAAGATAAAATCGTTGTATCCCATCTTTCAGAGTTCTTCTCTTCTTCTACTTTATATTCCTAACGTTTTACCATTGAAAAATAATAATTACAGAGTCTACATTATTTTGAGAAATTATTATTATCATGGGACAACCATATTCTTCGTTTTACCCATCCTATGAAAAAATATTACCATGCCTGCATATGTGCGGATTAATGTCTACATGTTGTGGTGTAATTTTTTATTCAATAATAATTAAAATAGTTGGATATAAAGATGGTTATAATGGATATAAATAATTAATAGAACAAGATCATTATTATTTATAATTATTTTCCAATCCAACTCCATACCAGTTAACCATTAAGTAAATGATATCATCGCTCTCGCGCACATACAACCTACTATCTCCACGACGCTATGAGATTCGTTCTCCACGTTAACCATTCAAGAAAGGTTATAAAGTATATATAATAAATAATAATGAAATATATGAAATAATAATACTACATTATCTATATATATATATTTTATTTAATCGGTTCCCTTCAATTCAAAAAGAAAACAGAAACAACTTTCATGCATACGTACGACCTACCGTCTCCTTAAATGGTGTATTTCATATAATTTATCTATCTAATATATATATTTATATGCTGAATATATATGATATATAAATAATGTTAAATATTCTGGAAGTATGTAAATTATGATCTAAGTAATAATATCATGAATAAAAAGTCAAAACACGTATGATAAATAAAACGATTATTACCCAGAACGTTGCTTTAACATGGAATTGATAAGGGATTAGGTAATATAAATTCATAATTGAGTCATATATGTTGTTATAAATATTATTATGGTTTTATTAGAATTTAATATTATGTTTAAACCCACTGTACATGAGTTTCAAGCACATACATAAGAAATTATACCTAAGATAAGGGATAATTTTTCAGTCTCATTTTTATCCGATATTGATTATATGTTAGTATTAATCAGAGTATTTTTATCATCCATGTATATATTTTATAAAAATGTTTCCTAATCTTATATATATGTTTAAATTCATTTGAACCCATTTTTTAATTTTACTACATGGTTTGGAAGGAATATTTCTTTCATTTACCAAATGAGTTAATTTTTGACTTCCCTGGAAAAATTACGAGGAGAATGTTTTTTTAACTTATATGTCATGAATGGATTTTTACGGTTTCATGACACCTTATTTCCATGAAGCATCCTATAAAATATATCTAGATTATTTTTAATTAAATTATTTTCTACTAAAATTTCATGGGATTTTTATAAAAGAAAATATTTTTGAAGAAGAAAGGATATTTTCCTCAAGAATTATATTCTAGTTTTTAACAAAATCATTTTCCATATAAGACAATGCTCTTTAAATAGGGTTATGTTTCTACACCTATTATTACTATGAAATGATTGTGTTAATTATTTAATGATATTTTATATGTTTTATGTTATGATGTAATGATGTTTAAGAAACACATTTTATTTTTTGGGTTATGCTATGAAGAATGATTTATGTTTTTTGTGGCACATGTAAGAATGATTTCACTGTGAGATGGGTGAGACCTATATCTACCTCCAATGCATTGGGTAAAGATTTATATCTCATGATATAAACATGAATGGAATTACAAGTAAATATGGTTCAATAATACATGGATAGAACAACATGTAAATCTGGTTCAGTAATATATGGATAGAACAACAAGTAAATCGGGTCCAGTAAAGTACTTTTTCCACTATGATGGTCTTGGAAGCAATTACTTGGATACAATGGAAATAATAATAGGATTTAATTTGTTTTTGAAAATTCCATGTTTTATGCCAATTATATTTTATCATGGTTAAGGTTCCTTTATGATTTATTCCTTACAAACTACCACGATTTATTTCTTGACTAATGATATTTATATTTAAACTTTATGTTGATGTTTTTACATACTCATATTTATGGTTTGTTCTATGTTCTCAATAGTTACCCTTAAATAGAATTTTATCTCACCCTTTTTAGGTTTTATTTCCCCCAGGACATAAATAAAGGTTTTAGGTAGTAAAATGAAAGAGGAAGATCTTTATGGGAGACGTTGAAGATATTTCATCAAGTTAATGATTATATTACATGTTCCCAAAGACACTAAAATAATATGGTCTCTAGAAATATATTTGTGTCATGTATTAAATATTACCCAAAAGTAATTTAATATCCATGTACTTCATGATTTGGTCGTTATATTTATGATTTTTTTAATAAGTTTTCATTTTATATTTTATTCGGTATACTATTTCTCGTATGGGGTACATTGTTTTACCTAATCGTTCCCCTAAATGTGTCCCTCCTTTTTGCAGTCACACAATTTCTACGAGTATGGAACCCTGGTTGACAATACATGTTCCAATAATGAAAATAACCTCTATTTGTGTTTGAACAGTTTGGTGGATTGGGTGCATGGTTTGGGAAAACTATTCGCCAACTGTGTGATTCCAATCTTCCTTCCAAAAATCATCAACTTCACACCAAAACTACTCCTAGTATAACCCAACCAGGTTACACTAAAACAAGTTTTAAAGAGTACCTAGAAATGAATTCAATTAATATCCAAAAATTTTGACAAGTTATATTCTCCCCACCTTATAATAGGTCTTCTTAGAGTTATTCTCCCAAGGATATCTATGATTATGAGGTAAACATATCAGGCCACTAAGCCTACATATTAGCTTATATCTCCCATGTTTTCTCTTAAAAACACCCATGCTTCCACAATAATCATAATATCTACACAATGTTTCCCCTCAACATTTTCTCACTGTGATCCACAACACCTATCCAATGCTCATCAAAGGAAGAATTGGTCTCATGTTGAGCATCATCCACATCGACCATATGAGAAGGGTTAGGGTGATACCCTCGAATATGTGACACATGACAAGTTTCATACAAGAAAATATATCATAGTGGAAGATCCAATCTGTATACCAACTGCCTGATTCTTTCAAGAACCTCAAAATGACCAAAAAACATGGGTGCCAACTAAATAGGTCTTTGAATCCTATGATGACACAAAATAGGAAACTCCTGAAGGAAAAATAGATCTACCACTGTGAACTATTGGTCATTGATGTCTCTTAGTATATGAATTCTACCTAATAAGTGATGTGGCCATTCATTTTTTAATCATCTTCACTTTTTCTAATGCCTCTTTTACAATAATCTATTGTAATAACTCTAACTCACCAGCCTCCATCCAATAATGAGGTGATTTGTATATCTTACCATAAAGAGCCTCACATGGTGCCTTATGAATAGTCACCCAATAATTTTTTTTAAAGGAGAACTCCACAAGTTCAAGGTTCTTATCCCAAGACCAAACAAAATCAATAAAAAATTCCTATAAAAAGCCATCCAGAACCAGTATAGTATTTTCCAATTTACCATCTCTATGTGGGTGGAATTCCCTACATAAATGTAGTTGTGCTCGAAAAACCTTCTAAAAGCCTTTATAAAAGCATAACGTAAAATGTGAGTCATGGTATGAATCTATACAAAATTGAACCACATGAAGATGGACTATCTCTTGAATGTATATATCAATCAACTGTTCTATATGGAAATTCCCCCATATTGGAATGAAATTTGCTACCATCATTAGTCGGTCCACAACCACCCAAATAACATCATTCTTACAAAAATCCATGAGAGAACTATAAAGAACATAGTAAGATCATCCCACTACCATTATGGAATGAGAAATAATTATAGTAAACCACCCAGTCTTGGATGCTCAAACTTCACCTGCTGACAGGCGTAACATCATGTCACGATCCTTGCAATCTCTTTTTCATGCCCAGTAACCAGTACTATCGACAAAGTTTATGGTATATTTTTTTCAAACCCATATGCACCTTCAAATTCAATGCATGAAATTTAAACATTATATCCTCTCAAATACCCATATGCACAACCAATAAATTACTAACATAGATGATATCATCATCACCTACAATTTAATATGATGTTGAGTCCCTACATTTAACAATTTACAACAAGGAAAAACACTATATATCTTCATAATATCTATCTCAAATCTATCTCAAGAGTATATACTCCACAAATACTAAAACAATAGTCATCTTCCCTCGACCCTCTTCAACTACAACATGAATATCATCTAGCAAAGTCCTCATCTTCCACCAAGAACTAGACTCATAAAGTTCTAGAGTCTTAGTTTTAATGATCAATGAATAAACAACACTATTTACATTCCCAGGAATGTATTCTAGAATAAAATCAAATGACCGGAGAAAATCAACCTATCTATACTTCCAGAGATTCATGTCTTCTTGAAAAAAGATATACTTTAATATATTGTTATCTGTTTGTACCATAAAACATTATTACAAAAGATAATGCTACCATCACATCATGGAGTTAACAACTACACATATCTCGAGGTCTTTCACATGTTATTTATGTTCATGAGGCCTTGACTACCTTGACCCACACACCACCCCTCAATATCCCTGCATCAACACTACTCCAAACTCTATCCCAAATGCATCACAAAACACCACAATCTCCTATCCAGGATTGGGTAGGATAAAGATCAGTGTAGTATTCTAACACTTCTTCATCTCCTATGAAGAATTATCACATGATCCAGACCATTAAATCTTAACTTCCTTCTTTTTGAAGCCCAAAAGTAGTGTCGTCAAGAGGGAAAAATCCAGGATGAACCTCAAATAATAAAACGATAATCCTAGAAAGCAACTAATAGCAAAGAAATTATTTTTATACTCCCAATAAAAAACTATATGAACCTCATATAGGTCTGATGAGACACCTTCCTCTAAGACGACGTGACCCTAATAATATACCCGATCAATCTTGGAATGACACTTGGATAGTGTAGTTTTAAAGAATGATCTCTTAGTGGACTTTGGATGATGTCATGATGTGGTCATGATTGTCATGAGTCTTTGATTACACCAATATTTCATAAAAAACTGATCTAGGTATGGGTGATAGATTTGGTTCATCATGTTTATAAACATAATCGAAGAATTAATCATCCCATACGATATCACAAAAAACTCATAAAGGCTATTCCGTCTTCTGAAAGATATTTGATGCATCTTTGAAGGATAAAATCTCAACTAATGATACCGAAATATCATGTTGATATTTTGGAAAACACAACCCAATTAAATTGGTCAAATAGACAATCAATATGTGGAAGAGGATACCATTTCTTCATTTTTATCAAGTTCAACTTCTGGTAATCAACACATATGTGAATGTTTTTGTCAGACATCTAGAAAAATACTAATGAACCATAGGAAAATTCACTTGGTGAGAGATATATTTTATCTATTAAATCCCTCAGTTGATTCTTATGCTCTCGAAGCTCTATCAGTTATATTTTTAAGGTGTAATAGAAACTGTCTCTTCTCTATGTGTGATATAAATAGTAAAATCCACATATATCATAGGTGGTATCCCCGACAAGTCATTAGATAACCATTCATGAAATATATACACTATAGCTGGAAATACATTCTTCTTTACACATCCATCATCTAGGATAAGACTTCCAACCAGGGTGGTATACACCCCTTGTTGTTGATGAACAAGCCCTGCTTGGCCAGCTAGAATATCCCACTCAACATGTTGTGAATAATTTTCACCCTTAGGAGACTTAAATGTCGCTCTTTTGTGGTAACAATCAATGTGGTACTAGCAGTCTACTATATAGTCTATACCAAAAACCAATTCAAATTCTTACATGTAAAGGATTTAAATATTTCATAAAATACAATACACCCCCACCTCGAGAGAACAAAATTTTCATAAATAGATGTCTATTGAGTATACTCTGAAAGGTGTATTGATCATGATAACACCACTAAAGAAATTCCTTTATAATCATACCTTTAACTATATATATATATATATAATTCAATGAGAGGAACCACTATCAAATATGAAACTAGCATGTGTAGAATCTATAAGAATAGTACCTCTAATCATCGATGGTCCAGCTTACCTATCCATAAATGCATGAGGAACTTTAAGAAATAATAGTTTTATTATTCTCTATGATATAGTGTGAGTCATCTAAGATTCACCACTATGATGATATGGTTATTCATGATGAAGAGTACCATATCCATTTCCTCGACCAACATGACTAGTAGGGCGCCAGTTACCAAACTGGAAATGTGTAGAAGTCCCCATTCCTATACTCTAAACCTGCCTAACTACTCCATCACCACCAATATTTCATGCTTTAATATAGAAACACTATAAATGTACAATCATTTTAACACACCATGTTTTTATGGTATTTCTCTTTTTAAAGATAATCTTTTTAAAATTTAATGTTGCACGCTACACCTATCTTAAACGAACAATGAAATATTATTATAACATTTCAATTAAATTTACACAAATGAATGTTATTTACCACATATAAAATATTATATTTATATGTTCAAAATAACTTTTAATATTCATCTTATGTGTTATCTAGAAATTATATAAAAATAAATCCACTTTTACACAAAAAAAACTATACTTTTTTAAAGGAAGTCGTTCCATCTTTTGATGGAACACTTGGTTTAAAAATAAATTTTAAATTTTTTATAAATTCTATCTAAGAAAAGAAATTTCATCATTGAAATTGGAATATCAAAATTTAATTTGGTTTATTTTGGGTATTTTTCTGATAAGTTTCTTTATTTTGTAAATAGTAAATAATATTGTATTTTAATTGAAAACTAAACTTTTATCTAAATAATTTAGGATGTAAATTATATTATGAATTGGTTTTATTGTAAAATTAGATCTATTATACATATATAAATCCAAAAAAGTTAAATGTAATATTTTTTATATTGAATTTGGATATAAAAACATTTCAAACATTTACACCTTTTCACTTTGAAACCTCATTTTCTCTCCCCATATACGAGATTAATTTTAAATAAATTTTATCATATTATGTGTTTTAAATTTTTGAGAAATAGATTCTTTATTTGGAATTATAAGTTCAAGATTTATTAATTTGACACTTTTAAATTTTTACCAATATGAATTGTAACTCCAGTAATTTCAATTACCATGATTAAGGGTAAATCATGTAAATAAAGGTAAAAAATAATATTATAAATATTATAGAATTACCCTAACACCTATCCATATTTTATTTCATGACATTTGTTTAAACAAAATCATCCATGGGCCAATTTGTTGATCTCTTGGAGTCATTTTGATGATATTAATACATTTATAGTATTTTATTTTAAAAAAAAGTCAAAGATCACCTAAATGTTTTTAAAAGTAAAATATTTTTATATAGGGTTACCTATGGGATAAATTAGAATATAAATAGTATCTAGAAAGATAAGATGACGATATTAATCATGGTAATTGTTTTTTAAATTTTTATAAATTAAATAATTAACGTGAAGGCATTCAAAATGATTATGTAATAATTTTTAGTGAATGGAAATATAGAATAAATGTTATTAATGATATTAAAATAAATATATTTTTACACAATTAATTTCGTCAATGAATTTCATAAATAAATTTGGCATATTATTTTTGTTCTAAAAGAGTTGATTTTAATGTATCTTGTTTTATTTATTTTCATAAATATTGAAGTAATTAATATTTTTAAAACTAACATTAATATTATATAAAAAATATATTTTATTAAATGATATTAAATTTACAAAATTATAAAATTAGGAAAAATAATTGGTATAATGATTAAAATTTCATCCATGATTCATTGATGTTTCATTTTTATTTTATGGTAAAAATATTAACCCTCAAAGAGTAAAAATCAATGTTATCACAGTTAGAGTCAAATGTGATGAATAAGGTTTAAAACCCAAAGATAAGGGTATATTCATGACCTAAACTAGTAAAAAAATTATTTTATGAATCATATTCAACCCTCATCACTATAATATAAAATTGGTTTTTTTAATTGATATTTCTGAATGAAAATTACATATAACTTATTTATATTAAATATTGTGATAAATGTCACTCTCCATGTATTTATTATCTTTTATTTATCCATATAGGAAAAAATCAATATATGAATCAACCAAAATATCTATTGTGATATTAATGAAATTATTTTCATTATATATTTTAGTTCTTATAAATTCTATAATTACCTTTCATTTCTAAAATAGTATATATTTAATTAACAGAAAAATAAAATAAATGATTTGGAAAATAATAGGTTTGATATAATTTTAATGATTTATGGTGTCTAAAAAATTTTATAGATCTATATTATATATTATATATATATATTTATATTAATTATATTTTAATTATAACTTTTTATTGATGTATTTAAAGTCAAATAAAATTAATAGTATCATATTTAACAATAATGACATTATGAAGAATTAAATTTTGTTAAATTTTTTTAAATTCGTAAAAATATCAAATAATTATATATGAGATAAGATATGCTTGAAAATTTAATACCCTTTTGAGTTATATTTCATTTTTAAGTATTTTTAGCTAGACTATCCATATTATATTTTCATATTTTGAGGATTTATGAATGTACCTCTCACATCAATTATAAATGGATACCTCTGCCCTAACATATTCACACTACATTGAGCCATTTATATTAACCATAACCTACCCATTTATACTCCCAAAATCCTTATAAATTCTATGGAGATCTATTATTTCAAAAATACCAACTTTATATCTCGTAAGATAAGATCTAAATGATGTTCTCTAAAGAAGAGTTAATCATTTTAACCAGCTCATTCAAGTTCCTTACTTGTTATACATACTTTACATGTGTTTTTTAAATTATTAATTAATATATTAAGTATCATATATATAATTTTATTTTATTTGTTTTATATTACTATCATATTTCACCTTTTATCTATCCAATGAAAAATGAAAGAACCGCACATCTGTACTTATGACTTACTATCTCCATATTGTGTTGTAATAATCTTTTCATCACCACTTAACATTGATGGGTATACAAATTCAAATAAAGGATATATATAATAAATATGTAGTTTTATTGATTCTGTAAAAATTAATATACCATACACTCTCTTACCCTTTCCACTAAGTGAATGATATCGTTGCTCGTATGCACGTATGACCTACCATCTTAATGACGTGATTTAATTCATTTTCCATGTTAACCCTTGAATAATGACTATAATAATGTATATAATGAATAAATATTATATTTATGACGTTAATATAACTATTGAAATGATGTATCTATATCATATTCTAGAGAACTGGGACATTTAAGACAAAACAATCAAGGGAAAATAGGGCAATTGAAACTCCAAACAACAAAAAGAATAATATATTATTAGTAAACGAGCGAACAATATTATAAGAGGATCATATATGATAACGTAAATATTAATATTTTTTATAATTTTATAATATGTTTAAAGCCACTATATAGGAGTTTCACACACATACGGAGGAAATCAGACCTAAGGTAAAGGTTTCTTTCCCAATATCATCATTATTCGTGATGGTTTCTATTTAAGTATCCAATAGGGAATAATTATTTTCCACGGATATGTTTTCTAAAAATATTTTAAAAAGGGTTTTACTTTTATAAAATAGATTTTTAATATTTTTTCCGACCCATCTTTTACTTCTAATAAAATGGGTTGAAAGTAATTTGTTTCAATTTCCAAAGGATGTACTTTATGACTTTTTAAAAAAAAAATATACAACGAATTTTTTTAACCTATGATGTATTGTTGGGTTATCTCACCCTCATGATTCCTTAATTCTTTTAATATTACATTACATGTTTTCAACATTCTTATCAATGAAATGTTTTTCTTTGATAATTGTGTGGAATTTCAAATAAATGATTTCATAGTAGAAAAAAAATCTCTCTGAATTTTTTTCAACCATTTTATTAGAGTATTTTTAGCTATTTCAACATCCTTTATTGAATCATATTCTTAATTGATTTTATATATTATTATATATTATACCATGTTTTATTGAATATATTCGGACCAGTTTGATTGTAGATGTGTTATTTTGATAACACTGATGATTTATGGTTAAAGTATTCACATTTTGTATGATAGTCTTATTATGAATATTTATTTAGTTTATGTTTCACCATTTTCATATGAGGAATTATTTGGGATTATTATGTGATGGGAGGGGCCTGGTAAGCCCCTCAATTCATTTGTAGGTCTCATGAGACAAACCTATTTGGGTATTGGCTGATGTCTTACCCATTTATGTAAGGTGTATTCTCCAAATCCATGATAGTATGTGTATTATGTATTGAATTATGAATTCCCTCATTAGGGTATTGGTTATTTGTTCTTATGTGATTATCTTATTAGTTTTGATATCCATGGATATTCTTTAGATCATGTTATTATGGAATTTTTTGATATACCATCATTTCTACAATATTTTTTTTCAATTTATTGGTTAAATAGAATGAATTTAAATTCATTACATTCTAAGAATTTTTTATTATTATTTACGATAGAATAAATTATATTCATACCCTTACTGAGAATTTTATATTAACCGTTTCTAATCATTAATTCTTACCCATGATTCCATGAAGTAGGTTATGGTAGACATATAGGGTAAATATAAGATAATATGGGTGTTTTCAATAGAGTTACAATGTTGTATTTTATTTCATGTTTTATTGTTATATTTATTTATGTGACTAGTTTTCCAAAAACAATAAACCATTTGGTCCATTGGGATACGATCTCTTGTACCAAGTATGAATGTAATAAAGTAACTCATAACTTTGGTATAATCGTGTGGGGTCCTTCACCTTATATCTGTATGCTTGGCACTGTACTGGTGGTTGGGGACAATGTCTATGAATCCGACCCTCCCTACCGCACCTGTGACAAGTCTTTCGGGTAGGATCCTGACTAACAGAACCTCCCCCCTTACCACTCATCTTTCCATCTCATTAGATGAAATTATTGTAGTGATACAACCTAATATTGGAAGACGTACATCCTTATCATCCATTACAAACCACTTTTATTTCACTGGATGTGTCCTTCTGGTTCCACTTAGATATAGAGCCTAATTTACAACTTCTGAAAACTTCTTCATCCTCTAGATATTAACCATATAATTAATTTCACATTTAAGACAATACTTAAAACGGTTTACCATAGTTTCCTCATATACTCCCCATAGTGGAGAAAATATCTACAAATATATAAAGCTTCCGGCATAGTCCATCAAAAACATACTCCCCCAAATCAATACCATGAACTCTGATTCCCTCTATTTCCTGAGCATCTCCGGGTAAAAGTGCTCCATGAACTTCTCCTAATATTCCATCCACTCTATATTGTTTAGCTGTTCATCCGGATTTTAGATGTCCCGCCAAGTATTTTCATTAACACATTACATGTAAAAATCAAATTTAATTATCTTCTTAGTAGTAGTCTCGGGGTGGTAATGTATCTTTTGTACAGATTCAATCCATAACTCAACTGCCTCAGGTCAAGCCTCTCTTGTAAAACTTTAAGGGCGATGAAACTAAAACTTGCGTGTCAGATCAGACAAGATTTTCTAAACTCACCCCAGGTCTCTTTCTATAAACTATATGAAGTTATAAAAGTTATCAAGGGATTACTCTCCATCTCCCTCACCCAGCACTATCGGTGCCTCAAGTTCTACTATAAGAGAAACATTTCCTGCCATGACCTCTTTCCATCCTATCATCAAATGCCATAATGGTGGAATAACTATACAATTATAAACACACATCTTAGGATACATAACATAAAATATTATCATTTTTACAGGCACATACATAATTCTATAATATGTAATCTGCCCTATCCCTCTAAAAGGTCAAAACCAAGGCACTATCACTACCCTTATACATCCAACATCTTGGTTATTCTTGGAAAAGGGTAAATGCATTATCATATTAAATATTATTACTAAATACCCATTTACCACATTTTGAAACATTCCTACAACATTAAATTTCAGTTGAGGAAACTTTTTGATTAAAATTTTCAGAAGACAGAAAATAACCCACATTTAAACAATTCACAAAAAAATATTATTCTTCAGGCATGCCTAAAATGATGAATTTGAAAATAAATACTAAGTTACTATAATGAGGAATGTAAAATAAACCCTAGAGCCATATTATTACTTATGTAAAATCTTAGAAAAATAATAGAAATAGTAGTAACACCACACAAAAAGTGAGTCACTCGAGGTGAAATAACATCCAATTTTAACAACAAATATCAATAACAACAATCCCACCAAGGGTATATATATTTTACACCCATACATGGGTTTTCTACTCTGACGAATGATCTACTGAACAAGGCATGAATCATTATATCTATAACACCCCAGGTAAAAAAAGAATATTACCTTTTTATATTTATCCCTATTTGTGAATAAAATGTTAATATTAATTTAAAGGGAACACTATTCTTGATGGCTTACCCAATACGCAACAACGAGTTCCTTGGAAATATTACGTTGCACTCTAATAATAAAATAATTTTATTTTAAATGGTAGTTAGCAACTATCCGTAGTAATGACAGGAATGAACATAACTAACTAAAAAATTATTATATATGTTTTTCATATATTTTTACTTTTTACAATAAATGTTAGAGGATTAGAAATGTGAATGAATCCAATTTTAAGCATAAATCTTCTAATATTATTTAAAAGGTCTATTAACCACCTTTTGATGGTGAACTCTTTTTAAATATACATTTGACAATTTTATATGTTTTATTTGACAAAATAAAATCATTCTTTAGAATCTGGACATCAAAATTTACTTTGTGTAAATTTTTGTTATTTTTCCGATAAAGGTCATTTTTAGTGAAAATATTGCATTTTAATTTAAAACCTCCTTTTAATCTGACTTATTTATATGGATATATTATCATTTGAATTGATATTATAGTTTATTTAGAATATATTTTTACCATTTAATCCAATGGTGGTCATTGGAATTAATTTCACTTTGAAATTGGACTTAAATTAGTGTCAATCTTTTAATAGATATTGTTTTTCTTAAAAACACTCTATTTATTTTGACAGCGGGAATGAATTATTAAATTAATTAATGAAACTTATATATTTTGAATTTTTTAAAATAGACATCATTTTTGAATTTGTAATATCTAATATATCTTAGGGTGAATTTTTGGTATTTTTCTGAAAAACTTCAATTTTTGATGAATAGTGAAACCATTAAGTGGTAGTTAAGGAAACTGATTTTTCATTTAAATGAAACTCTACCACTTCTGTGATTTGATTTTCAAAAACCTGAAATACATGGTTGTCATTAGGATGTAAAATGTGGTTCAATGAGATTAAAATAATTTTTGGTGAATAGTAACTTTTAAGTTTTATTAATCACGATTAGAAGTAATTAGTTTAATTTAAGGTAAAAATAATGTTTTAATAATATGAAATGACCTTGACACATGTCCAAACTTTATTGGATGTGTCATGGCCGACCTAGAAAATCCATGGGTCAACTTGGGGACCCCATGGAGCAACTTTGGTAGGAAAATGACATTAAAAACTTTTTATTTAATGTTAAAATAAAAATATCACAAACATGCGTTGTTTTACTAAAACAATTTTTAAATGGGGTTATACAAGTCATATTTTTGAATATAAATATTAAATATAAAGATAAAAATATTTCCTGCATCATGATATTTTTTTTATAATTTTTATACATTAAATAAATTAAATTATTTATGACACCATGATGATGCAGTGACTACCTCATTATTTAACGATTTAAATAAAATGAAAAGATAATGTAACATCTAAGACCTACACTTGTCAAAAACCTATTGGATTTGTGGATTTCGAACTATTATCACCTTAGACTCGAAATATATTATTGTGGGACCTTTAAAATCCTAAAATCATTTTATAATAATGTTACTTTTCAAGACTTTCCAAGAGTGCCACTCCTCTCCTCTTATAAAAGGCCCCCACCTCTACCACCTTACCCACACCTCTCAAGCCATTGACTCGGCCAAAACCGGCCAATTTTGTCTCTCCACATCCCTCTCATACTCCTAGAAGCCTCACTTTGGGAATAAGTCATTCCAAGGAAGCCTTTGAGCTCAAATAAAAAAGAGTTACCCGATTTAAAGGAGATTAAAGATTGATCGAGTCATGTCGGACGCGAGGTAAGAGATCCTATCTCTCTCTTTCTTTTTAAGTACACTGTTTTGTGTCATTCCTTTTAAGATCATATTTATTATGATTGGGATGTTATTTTATATTAATCTTACAGTACGTTTTATGTTCATATGATGAGAGACCCTGTTTTCTCTCATAAATCCATTTTGGAAGTTTTGAGTGGCGCCGTTAGGCTACCAAATTTTCGTAAGAGATCCAACCTCTCTCTTTCTTTTTAAGCACTCTCCTTTTTGTCACATATTTTAAGCTCCTCTTTGTTATTTTTTGGGATGTTCTTTTATCTTCCACTTACCGTACATTTTATTTTAATATGATAAGAGACCTTATTTTATCTAATCAATCCATTTTTGGAAGTTTTAAGTGCCGCCGTTAGGCTGCCGAGTTTTCGTAAGGGATTTTTCATCTCACTTTTATTCCCATGAGATTTATGCTACATTTTCCACCATTTACTTTTAGTGGTGTATGTACTGACCATTATTATACTCTTTGTGTAATATAATTTCATTTATGGGTATTTACATATTCATTGTATGACCCTTCTTCAATAGGGTGTACGTTTCAAAAGTTGTCCAAATCGGTAAGGGGACCTTTCACCCTCCTCTTCTTAAAGAAGAATTATTTTGTTATGTATTTTAAATTAAATCTTATTATGTTGGGATATGTTCTTATATATCCTTATTGCAGTACATTTAATGTACAAGTGATGAGATACCCTTTTTATCTCTCATCAACTCATTTTCTGAATTTTGAATTGACGCCGTTAGGCTGTCGAATTTTTGCAAGGGAACTTCTTAACCCAATTTTGATTCTTTGGGATAAACTTGCACTACTTGAATATGTCATCCTATGAATATGTGTGAATAACATCTGATTGTTTTACACTTAATATCCACTTATATTTGGTGTATTTTTTTGTCACACATAATTATGTAATTTTTTTACCCTTAATCCAAGGATACCGTCTTTGTAAGGGACTTCACCTCAATCTACTTTAATTGAGGAATATTTTTTTTCTTATACAAGGCTTTATTTTATACGGTGTATAAACCCCTTTGAATTTTAATTTTATATAAAAGGAATATTTTTCTACAAAGAATTTCACTAAATGACAAAAAGGAATGTTTCTTTTAACGTACGTGGTGACAACGACCCTATTCTGCCGCCGCGAGTATTATTTGGTCTTTGGATTCCTCAACAAGCTGCAATGTTTTTAAAATGAAATAAATACCATATACTATTTTATGTATTTTGGTATTGAAAATGGTTTTTATAATGGATTTGTTATGTCAATATATTTAAGTGATATACTATGATCAAAGTGTGGAAATGATTTCTTTCCATTATATCTATTTTATGTCTTATGATTTTATAATGGTACTTGGACATTTGACGGGTGTTTATGAGATAAACCATATGACGAGTGGTGCTATGAATACCAGGGCGGGTGGTTACGTTATAAACTCCAATGAATTGGGTATGGAAGTCGTCCGTATGGCTATTCCATTAAGTGATATGTGTGGAAGACGACCGCATGGTTATTCCATTTAAGTATGTTTATGTCCCAAGTTACCTTTATATGTTATGTGTTGTTTATATGGGTTTTATGGTAATATTTTGGTTACAAAAGGGTAAGTAATGATCATTTATTAAGTGAAGATGTTTTAATACTTCATAAAGGTGAAAAGTATTATGTTGATAAAGTATTCATGGTTTACTTGTTGATTTGAAAAACTAAAAGTTTTCCTTATTTGTGTATCCCTTAATGAGATTTTTATGCTCATCCCAAGTTTTTGAAATATTTTCCACATGACTTAAAGTTTAATAGGGTCAAGGATGGGATCAAGGAAATGTCAGGCTATCTAAAACATGGAACTAGACATGTTTTTTAAGAGTTTTTATTTTATAGAAACTTTGTAGAAGTGTATATTTTGGTAATCTTTTGAGATCTAATAGTTATGTCCTAATTCTCTAAAACTCTAAACCTGAAAAGATCTTCAATGTGAATTATTCATTTAATTCAATATTAATTAAGGTTTAAGGCTGAGTCCTTATAGTTGGTATCAGAGGTCGGTATAGATAACTTTAGAGGTTAGAGTATTCTCTAAGCATACGTGACATTACCATAATGACTAGGATTTCAGAAAGAGTCATAGTTTTTAGATAAAGTGAATGAGTAAGTATATCTTAGTGTTTATATTCTTCTTTATTACATGATAATTTTGTTGATATACTCACACTGAAATTTCTGGTTTTAGTAAATGGATGGATCTAGTAGGCACCAAAGTGACAATGGGTTTGAAGGAAACTGTGGTGGTTCTCTGATTAAGAGACTGGATGAAATGGGGGATTCAATGAGGAAACTCGTGGTTGTTCTAAACTAACTATCATGGAGTCATGATCAACCACTTGAAACTTGGTGAGTTCTCTAATGCATCATGTATGGGGGAACCAACTCGACATGGAAGTTCAGGTAAGAATTATAAAGGTAACCATTAGGGTTTATATGATCCTTACTTTTGAGGTAATTATGGGTTACTATATGTTATGATGGAAAATGAAAGGCATGAGATAAACTTGAGGTTAAAATAATTTATGATTATTTTTGAAGATTTTATCTCGTTTTGGGGAATGTTTTAAGAATTATATAGTTTTGGAAAAAGGAAAACACGCAGACCGTGTGACAACCCGTCGCTTCGGACAAAGCTGTGAGAATCGAACCCACAACCAAAGTGCGAATGGTATTTATCGCCTACCAATGGGCTACGTGAAGTCCCTGGATAGTATGACTTATTATTTTTAGTCATATGATTTCATGTATTAAGAGTATGTTGATTTTGGGTTATCTATGGAAATTATTAACCTATCATGGAGGATATGTGATTTGGTTAATTACTTTTCAATATGAGACTTTAAGAGAAACTGATGTTATTTTGGGGAAAAATGTTAAGATTTATATTTGGAGACTATGTGATTAAATCCTTCAGAGATTTGGGTTTCAATCTTAGTTTGGTTTAATTTGAAGAATTTTATGGAGATATGTTTATTGAATGGTCTTTGCTGAACTTGGGGTTCTATTTGAAAAATTTTGGAGATTAGGAGTAGTTTTTCTTTTTGTAAAAAAAAATATCCTTTTTGGGTATTATAAGATCTCGTAATAAACTTTTTGGTTTGGTTTTGGTTAAGGTCTAAAGACATGAGAAATATATAGTTCTCTTTTTTGGATTAGGTGATTTCAAGAAGTTGATTATAGTACTCTTAATGTGAACAAGTCTTCCTAAATGCTCATCTTTTGGAGAAAAAATGAGTTTGTATAAGAAATATAGTAAATGTTGAAATTCAATATGACAAGTAAGTATGTTTCCTTATGATTTAGTTAATCTCAAAAATAAATTCCCCAATGAAAAGTATCTTAAAAAAATGTTGTCTGTTAAATTTTCCTCCTAGGGAATCGAATATCGTTTAACTCATCACAAGTTTGTGATTTTCTTGTGGTTAACTTTCTCCTAGACATGTTTACTATCACTATCCATCAGAACATGACCCTTTTTTTCTCCTCCATATCCATATTTTCATACTTAGAATCCTAGTATGGTTTAACTCAGGTGACCTTTGTACTTCATTCCCTTTCTTTTAAAGTGATAGTTTTACTGACTCTTATTCCGATGTGGGACTTTCACTGAAGTTTCCAAGCCCAATTTTGAAATTGCGAGGACGCAATTCCCAAAAGGGGGGGAATGATGTAACACCCCAGGTAAATAAATAATATGACCTTTTTATATTTATCCCTATTTGTTAATAAAATGTTAATATTAATTTAAATGGAACGCTATGCTCGATGGCTTACCCAATACACAACAACGAGTTCCTTTGAAATCTTATGTTGCACTATAATAATAATATAATTTTATTTTAAATGGTAGTTAACACCTAGCCATTGTAATTAAAGGAATGAACAGAACTAACTACAAAATGATTATATATGTTTATCAAATATTTTTACTTTTTACAATAAATGTTAGAGGATTAAAAATGTGAATGAATCAAAATTTAAGCATATATCTTCTAATATTCTTTAAAAGGTTTATTAAACGCCTTTTTATGATGAACCCTTTTTAAATATACTTTTGACAATTTTATATGTTTTATTTGAAAAAATAAAATCCTTCTTTAGAATCTGTACATCAAAATTTACTTTGTGTAATTTTTTTTTATTTTTCCGATAAAGATCATTTTTAGTGAAAATGTTGCATTTTAATTGAAAAACTCCTTTTAATATGACTTATTTATATGTATATATTATCATTTAAATTGATATTATAGTTTATTTAGAATATATTTTTACCATTTAATCCAATGGTGGTCATTGGAATTAATTTCACTTTGAAATTGGACTTAAACTAGTGTCAATCTTTTAATAGATATTGTTTCTTAAAAACACGCTATTTTTTGACAGCGGGAATGAATTATTAAATTAATTAATGAAAATTATATATTTTTAATTTTTGTAAAATAGACATCATTTTTGAATTCGGAATATCAAATATAGCTTAGGGTGAATTTTTGGTATTTTTCTGAAAAACTTCAATTTTTGATGAATAGTGAAACCACTATGTGGTAGTTAAAGAAACTGATTTTTCATATAAATGAAACTTTACCACTTATGTGATTTTATTTTCTAAAATAATACATACATGGTTGTCATTAGGAAGTAAAATGGGGTTAAATGAGATTAAAATAATTTTTTTCTGTATAGTAACTTTTATGTTTTATTAATCGTGATTAGAGGTAATTAGTGTAATTTAAGGTAAAAATAATGTTTTAATAATATGAAATTACCTTGACACATGTACTAACCTTATTGGATGTGTCATGGACGACCTAGAAAATCCATGGGTCAACTTGGGGACCCCATGGAACCACTTTGGTAGGAAAATGACAATAAAAACGTTTTTTAATGTTAAAATAAAAATATCACAAACATGTGTTGTTTTTTTAAAACAACTTCTAAAAGGGGTTATACAAGTAATATTTTTGACTATAAATATTAATTAGAAAGAAAAAACATTTCCTACATCATGATATATTTTTTATAATTTTTATAAATTAAATAAATTATATTATTTAGGACACCATGATGATGCAGTGATTACCTCATTATTTAACGATTTGAATAAAATGAAAAGATAATGTAAAATCTAAGACCTACACTTTTCAAAAACCTATTGGATGTGTGTATTTAGAACTATTATCACCTTATCCTAGAAATATATAATTGGGGGACCTTTAAAATCATAAAATCATTTTATAATAATGTTACTTTTCAAGACATTCCAAGAGTGCCCCTCCCCTCCTCTTATAAAGGGCCCCCACCTCTACCACCTTACCCACATCTCTCAAGCCATTGTCTTGGACAAACTCTGCCCATTTTGTCTCTACACATCACTATATTACTCTTATAAGCCTCAATTTGGGCAGATGTCTTTCCAAGGAAGCCTTTGAGCTAAAATCAAAAAGAGTTACCCGATTTAAAGGAGATTAAAGAACGATCGAGTCATGTGGGATGCGAGGTAAGGGATCCTATCTCTCCCTTTCTTTTTAAGTACACTCTTTTATGTCATTCCTTTTAAGATTATATTTCTTATGATTGGGATTTTATTTCATATTACTCTTACAGTACTTTTTATGTTCATATGATGAGAGACCCAATTTTCTTTCATCAGTCCATTTTGGATGTTTTGAGTGGCGCCGTTAGGCTGCCGAATTTTCGTAAGAGATCCAACCTCTCTCTTTCTTTTTAAGTACTCTACTTTATGTCACATCTTTTAATCACCTATTTTTTATCTTGGGGGATGTTCTTTTATCTTCCTCTTTCTGTAAATTTTATTTTAATATGATAAGAGACCCTATTTGATCTCATCAATCCATTTTTGGAAGTTTTATGTGGCGCAGTTAGGCTGCCGAGTTTTCGTAAGAGATTTTTCATCTCACTTTTATTCCGGTGAGATTTATGCTACATTTGCCACCATTTCCTTTGAGTGGTGTATGTACTGACCATTATTATACTCTTTGTGTAATATAATTTCATTTATGGGTATTTACATATTCATTTTATGACTTTTCTTCAATAGGGTGTATGTTTCGAAAGTTACCCAAATCGGTAAGGGGACCTTTCACCCTCCTCTTCTTTAAGAAGACTTCTATTTTTATGTATTTTAAATTACATCTTATTATGTTGGGATATGTTCTTATATAACTGTATTGCTATAAATTTAATGTACAAGTGATTAGATACCCTTTTTATCTCAAATCAACTCATTTTCTAAATTTTTAATTGACGTCGTTAGGCTGTTGAATTTTTCCAAGGGAACTTCTTAACCCAATTTTGATTCTTTGGGATAAAATTGTTCTCCCTGAATATGTTGTCCTATGAATATGTGTGAATAACCTCTGATTTAGTTACACTTAATATCCACTTATATTTGGTATATTTTTTGTCACACATAATTATGTAATTGTTTTACCCTTAATCCAAGGATACCGTCTTTGTAAGGGACTTCGTCTCAATCTACATTCATTGAGGTATATTTAGTTCTAATACAAGGCTTTCTTTTATACGGTGTATAAACCCATATTACTTTTAATTTTATACAAAAAGAATCTTTTTTCTACAAATCTTTTTACTAAACAACAAAAAGGAATGTTTCTTTTAACGTACGTGGTGGCAACGACCCTTTTCCGCCACCGTGAGTATTATTTGGTCTTTGGCTTCCTCAAAAAGCCGTAATGTTTTTAAAATGAAATAAATTCCATATACTATTTTTTGTATTTTGGTATTGAAAATGGGTTTTATAATGGATTTGTTATGTCAATATATTTAAGTGATATATTGTGATCAAAGTATGGAAATGTTTTCTTTCTATTATATCTGTTTTATGTCTTATGATTTTATAATGGTACTTAGACATTTGACGGGTGGTTATGTGATAAACCATATGAGGGGTGGTGCCATGAATACCAGGACGGGTGGTTACGTTATAACCTCCAATGCATTGGGTATTGAAGTCTACCGTATGGCTATTCCATTAAGTGATCTATGTGGAAGTTGACCGTATGGTTATTCCATTTAAGTATGTTTATGTCCCAAGTTACCTATATATATTATGTGTTCTTTATAAGGGTTTTATGGTAATATTTTGGTTGAAAAAGGGTAAGTAATGATCTATTATTAAGTGAAGAGTTTTTACTACTTCATAAAGGTGAGATGTATTATGTTGATAAAGTATTCATGGTTTACTTGTTGATTTGAAAAACTAACATTTTTCCTTATTTGTGTATCCCTTACTGAGCTTTTTATGGTAATCCCATGTTTTTGAAATGTTTTACACAAGACTTAAAGTTGAATAGGGTCAAGGATGGGATCAAGGAAATGTCAGGCTGCCTAAAACATGGAAATAGACATGTTTTTTAAGAGTTTTTATTTTATAGGAACTTAGTAGAAGTGTCTTCTTTGTAATCTTTTGAGATATAATAGTTCTATCCTAATTCTCTAAAACTCTAAACCTGGAAACATATATAATTTTAATTATTCATTTAATTCAATATCAAGTAAGGTTTAAGACTGGGGCCTTATAATATCATCCTTTCTAACTTTACCAAATAGGTAGACAAAGGAATTGTAATGAAAACTCCTCTGATACCAATTTGTGATGTCCCAACATGGGTTGCATAAAACGGTTCCCAACATTGGTCAATCAAATGACCTCAAGTGTTCATATTAATATTACAAAGATTCCAAATAATAGTGAAGATCTAATATATCAAAACAGGGAGACTATACCCCCATTATTAAAGTATCACAACAACATAAGTAAATAAACAAAAACCAAAAGACAATAACCAACAACCAAAATAAATCCAGAACCAATAAAGAAAAGTAATACCTAATTAATGAGAATTCGAAAGTAATATCATCAAATAATAGTATATTTTTAATTCAATAATATGTCTTAAGTGAATGATGAAAAAAATAAAGAAACACTCACACTCCCAATTGGGTCCCAACACCTAGCCTATTCCCCTCTTTCATGCTCTATCCCAACCCATCCATGTTATATAGTGATATATTTCTTATCATATCCTATAAAAATAATGTATATTCATGTACCAAAGAAAAATCCTAATTATGGTGTCAATAAAACTCAGTAGGCCACTAACATTGGTGTTTAAAATAATATATTGTCAATAACAATGCGTTCATTTGTATAAAGAATAATGTTAAACAATGTAAATAGTCATCACATTTAATTATTCATTAATTAACCAAATATATTACCCTGGTTCATGATGATACCCAAACCATCAATACCTACATCATTACATGTGGGAGTTTGAACCATATGACATAGAGAATTAAAATTCATCATCACATGGTCTCTCATTATCTATTTAATTTCAATTAAATAATTACGGCCAATTGGAACCATATTTGGAGGCCAACATTTTGGGATAATAATTCTATTTCGAGGACATCATGGGTATTTAAAGCATCATTTTGTGTCCTATAATCAGTTTATCAATATTTAAAATGTGGTATTTGGAAGCATCAGTCTTTTCCCACGCTTATTTATCACATGCATACATTTGGTTCAAAAATTACTTTGTCTCGCACCCCATGGGTAATTGAATCATTAATCAGTGCCTCACAACCCATTTATAAAACAATCATATATATCACAATTATATCATTTGACATGGTTAATCAACATTAACCCTCTCATAAAAATTTTAATTCATGGTATGCCATTTCGATTTATCAAAGCAATCATGGTTCATCAATTTAATCACATAGAATAATATGAAGCATTCACCATTAAACCATTTATCAACATTTAATAATTAAATTTATTAAACCATCATGGTTAAATAAACAATCCCTTTATTCTCATTATCAATTAACTCATGCCCATATTAGTTCACACATTTCAAAACATAATGATTTCTAAATTTCATAATCACTTTATTCCTTTAGTTAATTCAATAAGTAATTAATAAAATTCAATTTAGGTTACAATTTCCCAATTTGGAAGTTGAAATTTTATAATTTTATACACACAATTAATCAATACTATATGAAAATTAAATTTATACCACCTACCTCAAGATTGATGATGAAAACTGACTATCATAAATCCCCAATCAAAGGAAAAAAACTATGATCATGAAAAATAATGAGATATAGAGCCAAAAACTATATCCAAGATCAAACATAGTTTCATCTAATAAAACCTATAATTGAAACCACACATAGATATAATAAAATAATAATTTTTTCTAGAATGAGAAATGATATATAGAGCAATTCAAATAGGAATAAATCACTTAATGAGTGAGGGGAAGATTTGTTAATCAGATCATTGAATTTTCAATAATGGTGGTTGGGATGCCTTATAATCCACCCAAGATCCTCTAAAAAAAATATAATTTTTAGGGTCAATCTAGGGTTTTTTGGGATAGAATCCAAGATTTAGGAAACTTTATAATAATTTTTAGGTTGTTTTTTCCAACATGTACAGTTTCCTATCCGGTGTGTATAGTTTTCTATAACCATTCACCTAAACATGATCTTACTCTTAAGGGTTGAATTTTTAAATTATAGTTGGTTTCAAATTTTTAAAAAATATATAGCAAATATGAGAATTTCCTTTTTTTGGGTTCGTATGCTTTGCTGGAATGGGCACATGTTTTGGGAAAACCATGCACCAATCATGCGCTACCACCATTCCTTTAAAAATGTTCTGTTTTCACCCCAGAACACCCCAAAGTAATACCCAACTAAGTTACACTAAAAAAGGGTAAAATACTACACGTAAATGATCCCACTACATCTTTAGAAAAGTTCAGGATATTACAATGTGGATACTATTACCTATGACAAAAAATTAAGTGGAAAATTTAAAAAACTGTTAATTAGGTTTATTAAATATGTGTAAAACATTTTTTTAGGAATCAATTACAAGAATTTGGATGACTTACTTATAATATTGTCACATAAAAAGTTTTTTAGTGATAATTTATTTTTATTTTTTAAAAATTATTTTTATATATTTTGGACGAAGACTTTTGGGTAAAGATGATCCCTATAAATTTATTGTATTATTACTATAAAAATAAAAGATGTATGCTACTGGGATCACACCAAAACTGAATAGAACCCTACATTTATTTCAATAAATGAAAAAACCAAAACAAAACAAAAAAACAGTATTTAATTAGGAGAATTATAATTTATGGTCCCAAAATTGAATCATGAGTTTGTAAAGACAGACTAATGTTTATAAAAGTGTTATTTTAATCCTAAAACTTATATTTTTTTGAGATAAATTTCTATATAATTTTTAAATAATGTAAAAAAATGATTATTTCATAAAATTTCAAGTAAACGTAAAATCGATATTATCACTATTCACCCAAAAAATAACTGTTATAGAAATATACCAAAACATCACCCTAGGATAGTTTCGATATAATTATTTACAAAATGATTTCAATTTTTTCAAATAGAATTTATAAAATTAGAAAAAATAATTTTTAAAATAATAATGTAAAATGTAATGAAAACTATTTTTAGAAAAATATATTCTTCGCATAAAATTTATTTTTCCATTCCCTTCATTGTAAGAACCGTTTGATGAATGTTAAATTATTTTAGTGAAATTATAATGAATAAATTTCATTAAAATAATTCATCAAAAGTAATTATTTAAATTCATTTAAATAAAATTACCTTGGGCACATTAAAAAATTTTTGTTTCTGAAAAATTAACTCTTTTTATACTTCCAAATTATTTTATCCATATTTCTTACCAATAATAATATATGTATTGCTAGTTTTATATTTTTGAAAAAATTATTAAAATAATAAATTATCATTTATTAATAAAAATTCAATGCTAGAGAAAAATTTCATAAATTCATTATTGGATTATTTCGATATAGTTTGTTAAAAAGATATATTTATCCTTAGAAATTTGAAAATATCAGCTATGAGATATTAAAATATTTATTATACTATAGTTTGTTTTTAATAAAAAGTTTAATTTCTATTTTTTATTCTTTGTTGTTACATCTATCAAAATCCTCAAATTTTCTTTATCTTCCTTATTTCCATAATAATATATAATAATATCATATATTAACAGCACAAAAAACCTAATTGAGATAATCAACAAGGAAACTATTCATAAAATCCATGAAGATAATGGTGGAATTTATAAGGTTGTATGGCATAACAATGAATGAATCTTGAATATATATTGTATAAATGGATATATTTGGTATATCTTCAATTTTTACAATTAATTACCAATATCCATTTCAAGTATTTATCTTTGATTAATATTTACCAACAAGTATTATATTAAAGAAGTGATTATTATGGGGTAAATGTTACTTTCTATTGATTATAATATTGACATGTTCATGATAATAATTGTAGAAACACTTTGATCCGTCCCACCAATGAAAAAAACACTTGTTCACCATGTATTATAGTACATGTATGTATAAAAACCTAATATAGATTCTCTTAGAGTTTCTTATCAAACTTCCCCAATTAAATTAGGAAAACACATAAGGAGGTATTGATATGGGATTTTCTATAAGTATAATTTCAATTTAAATATTAACTCATGATTCATGGTATGAATAATAATATTTTCAGTAAACACATAAAAAATCCCCATTCAACTATCATATATTGGATAACAACCTCTTCCTCAAACATCTGTGCTCAATATCATCCATTTTTACATATCAATACCCATATTAAATAATTAGTTTCTAAAAGGGGTTCATAATTTTCCTTACATTGATATTCGGTCATGAAATTATTTCAGATATGAAATTAGAGTTCTCTATCCTTATAATTAATAGTATTACTATATAGATATAGTGTAAGAACAAAGACATTTATATAAATAACTATCCTTATTATTATTTATGTTTGATATTTTTTTAATTCCATTTATTATAATATGAATATACTATGTAATTTTTGGGGATTTATTTCCAATTAATTCTTTATTTTGTAAGTAACAAAACAATTCATTCAAAAATGACCATACATATGTTTCATTAACTAGATTTTCATTAAAATGAACTTTTTTAAATGAAATAATAGAACTATAAAATGATTAAATAAATTAAATCAACATGAAGATACAATGTAATATTACTTTAATCATATTTAGAAGAACTCTAGAGGAGTCGAGCCATATAATCAGTAAATATGTGAAATATACTAAGTCTATTAGATGATGACCATTATGTTACTAACAATGCTTTTACAAATAATCCTGAATGTTATATATTAAATATTTTTTGTTTATTATAATTTTTTAAATAATGGGATACATAACATGAGAATAAAAAGAACATATACATCATGAATTTAAAATATTACAGTTAGTTTTGAAGATTTTTAATTTCTTGTTGATGATAATGCTTCTAATTATTGAAATTTTTCTCACTATGTGTTTCTTGTAAGAGATAATTTTTTTTGAGGATTTCCTTGAAAATATTTTATTATTTTAATTTTATTCATTTTCTATCGATATTACATAATCCATGGATTATAAGGATAGGAAAATATAAAATCTAATAATTTGATCAAGGGATTGCGTGGTCAGGAAGACCGAGCTCCAATTCTTTTTCTACATGGAAGTGAGGTTCTTCCAACATATGCAGTCACAGGTTTTGGGGATAGGAATATATTACTTATTACGTGTATACAATTAGGGTTATCTAATGAAATTTGAATGTCATGTATGCTTAAAATTAGGTTTATCAATTTACCTTTAACTTTGGCATAAAATATGGGTTTTAATAAATATCCTTTTAAATAAGTATTTGTGTTGGTAACCAATACTCTGTGTTTTCTATTTAAATTTAAATTTTATTCTATTTTTAATTTTTTATGCAAATTACTACATCCATTTCATTAATTTTGTGTTTTTTATTTTTTTGATTCTTTAACACATTCCGTAGTAGTTTAAAATACCAATCAATTTATTTTCACATAACATACTATATTTTTATATAGTATATATACAATTAAATTGATATTTTACTTAATAATTATTTCCAAAATAAGAAAAATATTTGATCTTATTGAGATTTTAATAAACTGGACAACTTAATACTTATAGAGGAAAAAAGTAGTAATTTTATTTAAAAAAAATAATATTATCCACCCATAGTGAATTTTATTTTCCATTATATTTTGGGAAAAAATTTATTATCCATGAAGATATTTTTATAATTGTAATATTATATTACATTAGATTATATTTCTATAATTTTTTTTGGGATTTCATCAAAGTTTCCAAGTACTCGCCATGTTGGTAGTTGGAAGATTGTTTTGATACAACGAGTAATAAATTGAAAAAGATAAAATTTCAATTTAACTATTCTACCTATTCTTGATGGATATAATTATGAATATTTTATAATCATTTGAAATAAAATACTATAAATACTAGAATTGAAAATTTTATAATGTTAACATGAAAAAATAAGGTTATTGATATGGACATAATTCAATTATTTTGTGAAGAATACTGGAATATCATGTAGACCATAAAGATATAAAAAATGTATTGTGTTCTATGACTATGAAAATATATATATAGATATAATTTTATGAAATTGAAATATGATTTTGGAATAATCTTGAGATAAAACACTTTATAAAATCCAATATTATAGAAAACCGCAGAGCCATGCTTAAAGTGGAATATCAATCCTTTTATTTTATTTATTGATAAAATGTAACATAAATGCATCAATGATTTAAAATAATAGTCAAATATTTTAAATTCTTAGGTGGAAATGAATTATTTAATGATCAAAAAATCAAAACTATTATCGATATTATGCCAAAATATTTTCAATCAAATAGAATAGAAATTGATTATAACAAAAATTTTAAACAGTTACATCTAATGAACATAATTGCAACATCAATATAGTGTGAGAGAAGATCAAAATGTGATATTGAAAGATTAAAATAAATAATATAGTATAATTTAATTCTAATTTATTTATTTCTAATTATATTACTTTTAATAATTATGCTAACAATTCAAAATCTATTATTTCTAAATATAAAATGTAATTATTCAAAACAAAGTGATTCAGAAGAAAACCATAGAGAACTTACTCAATTTTCAAGAAGGATGAATAATCATATCCAGAACTCAAAATTTTAAAATTTTAAATAGGAACAAAATAAATATATGAAATATACGAATGACTATTTAGAAGTTATATTCTCTTTGTGTAAGAGGGGTGGTAATATTTGAACAAAATATCTTAAAACGAAATAGAAAAATTGATATCCCAAAAGATATTCTAAAATAAAAATAATGAAAATATTTAATGATTATGATATATAGAGTGAAATTAAAATTAATACATATCTAGATATTCTATTGAAATAAAGTGGAGTATAAATCAATAAAATAGTTGGTATCTATTAAAAAATATCAAATAATGAAAAGTGATTCATGTAAAAGGTACTAACTGAATCCATTATAAATTTAATCATTGAATCTACATTTAATTATAATACTGAGTATTATTATTCAAGTTCAGTGAATGATAAAAAATTATATCTATTCAATGTTGGAAAAGCTAATTCATTTGATGAGGAAGAAACTTTACCTTTTATAAAAGACATTACTAGACATGTAGCTCCTATAATTCATGAAAATAATGACATAAATAAAACTGATGAGTTTTTTCAAGCATCTATTAATAAATCAAAAAAATTATTTCAAAATTAACAAAGAAATTTCGAAAAATTATTTTAAATTATATTCATAAACTAATTATATAATAAATTATTCTAATTATAATCCAGTTGATCTAAAATTAATTGATCAGAATACATTGGATTATGAATTTGATGTAGAGAACAATAATTTTATAATTCAACATAAAATCATGTATTTTTGTTGAATTTTTTTCCCAAATTGTACTCACATAAATAAAATTTTGATAATTGTTTTATAAAATAATACACTCTAAAACTTTAACTGGAATAGGTTTTACTTATGATAAAATTTATTTTGAATAAAACCAATATGTATATAAAAGCTTACTTTTGGTTTTAAATTTAAAATAAGAGGGGAATTTAATAACTGTTATTCTTTAAATTAAGATTAATATTTTAGTTTCCATTAATATTTTTTTCAACATAACTAGTTGGATTATAAAAAATGTGTTTAGTAAAATGTGGGTTCTAAATTTTTTGTTTTCTAACATAACTGGACCCAAACATGTCTGGATAAAAAATACATACTTTTATTTTTTTAGGAAAAGATGTTGGATTCCCAATAAAAAATAAATGTTATTTGTAAATTGGCTGTTCTCAGCATATAAATAGAGATAATTAAATCTTTTGAAATTTCAGTAAGTTGAAAGGATGAAGAGTTTCTTTTAGAGACAATGCATCCGAAGAAAACATTGGAATTTTTTAAATTTATTTTTTGTAAATTAAATTATTTTAAATGTTTTATATGATTTTGGAAATAAAAATAGCCTTATTATTATATTTTATTTGTGTGAAGAGGGATATATTGTGAACATAAGGATTGAAAAATATTCTTTGAGATGTTTTTAAATTAATTGCATTTTATCTACCAATATGTATGAAAATTTTTACATAATCGACTTATAATATTTATGTAATTCGAATTATCCTTTTCAAAGTAAAATTGTTTAATTATCTTGGTTTTGGAACTTGAGATTAAGTCACTATAATTTCTATAAATTATCGAAATTTTCTAGGATATAATATTTTAGGGTTATAACAAAATGTATGTTTAATTTAATAAGATTTTGTGATACTTGTCAATATGGTAAGAAACCTAAGCTACGTTTTAATTGGGAATGTAAATTCTCAACTATTAGAGCATCATAGTTGGTTCACAAGGATTTAATTACTCTTAAAATGACTATAAGTATTGGAACCAAATACTTTGCATATGTTATAGTTGATGAAAACAATAGATTTACCTAATTATATTTTCTCACTCAAAAGTATGAATCTTTTTATTATCATACGTAATTTTGTACAACATTTTTAAAAGAGAAAAACATACCTTTAGTTTTTATAAAGAGTCTTCATAGTGGTGAGTTTTTTAATTCTAATTTTAACAAAAATTAGTAAAAGATTTATTACTCATAAATTGTTTCACCAAGAATAGAATAATTAAATGGAATTTTAGGAAAAAACATGAATAATTTTATAAATCAATCAAAATTTTTTATATGGGTATTTTATTTTTTGGAATTTTTGGGTTGAGGATATGATTATTTAATATTGTACTATAGATGACATTTAACTCATACATTTTCTTAATAAATAAACTTTTTCATTATGGACCAAGAAAAGACAAAATTTTCATACATTAATGTTTTGAATACAATATATTCATCCTAAATAAAAATGACCAGTTATATAAATCTGATGCTAAAAATGAGGAATGAATTTTTATGTTTTGTACATTAACTATTAAATATTATCAATTTTTAAATAAAGGAAGCAATATTTTTGAGGAAATAGTTCATGTAAGGTTCGATGATTTCAATCATTTTTTTAAAACCATCAAAAATTCATAATCCCAAATATATATTGAAAAATAATTATCTAACATTACAGAAAGATACTTTATTAATACCAATTATATATCATTTATTAGTAAGACTGAACGATTTTTAGTATAGTAAATATATTTCAATGGAAGATGTAAATCCTTTAATAAAAGGTTATATTACCAATATTGAAAAAATAACTATTATTAAGGTATCATGGTTTTAATTGTATAATTTGATATGTAAGTCAACTGGTAAAAACAATAAGTTTAGTGAGAAATCATTATGATAATAATAAATTTCTATCAAAATATGAACCATAAATAAAAAATGATGATTTTGCAATGAAATTACAATTAAGGAAATGCAAGAAGAGATCAATCAGTTTGAATGGATCCATGGTTATACCCTAGTCAAACATCATATAGATCTTATGGTAGTTGGAGTAAAATGGTTTTTAGAAACATATTTTATGAAAATTGAATCATTGATAGAATTAAATAAATATATGTTACTATAGGATAGTTTTAAGAAGAAATAATAGATAATGGCGAACCATATACAAAGGTAAAAAAATTAGAATCAATTAGTATATTTTTAGAAAATGCAGCTCATATGAAATTTACATAATATTAAATGTATATGAAATTTTCTTTCTATGATTATTATGTTGAGTAGGATGTTTATGTTGAATAAACCCCCGGTTCTCATGGTGTTAAATGTTAGGAAAAAGGAATTTAAACATACAAAAACATCCTATGTAATTAAAAAATCCCTAAGATCTTGCAATGTAAGAAATCCAAAATATTTACATGAAAATAATTCTATTAAAAGAATTTCTTAGTCACCCCTTTTCATATAGGTAATTTTAAAAAATACTATAATTTCTAAAATTTATGTTGATGAAATTATGATTGGTTTAACTAATAAATTTTTTTTCAAAAAGTTTATCGGAATTTAAAAATAATGATTACATGATGGGAGAACAAAACGTTTTCCTTGGTTATAAGATTTTTCCAAAACTAAAAGAAAATATTTTAACTCGAAATAAATTTATCAAAGATTTAATCATTTGTTTTTTTCCAATGCATAAAATATTTTTATTCATATTTCAACTTCTACCAAACTTTTTCATGTTGAAATTGGTAAATTATTACATCAGTAATGTTATAGAAGCACGACCAAATGTTTACTGTATCTTATTACAAGTCTGTTGGGAATAATGTTTTCATTATTTTTATGTGTGATATGTCAAGCTAATCTAAAATAATTTCATCTGAAAGGGGTAAAATAATGTTTTGGATAACATAAATTTACATTTGAACTTGAATTATTTTATACCTTTTTGAATTATTTAATTTTAAATAGCTACACTGATACTAGGTTTTGACATTGCATGTTAGATATAAAATCTAATTTATGAATATTTAATTTCAATAGAGAATATTTGGTCTCATGGTCTATCAAGAAAATTTTTTTATATAACTTTCCACAGAAGAATAAGAATATATAACAACTTGAAGTTGTTGTACTCAGGTGCTCTGGATGCAACCCAAACTCATGGATTTCGATTTGAGTTTTACCTGAACTACAATTATTTTTTATAACAGTAGTTACAATTCATTTTATAGAAACCTATCACATCACTCATGTTCAAATTATATAATTTTTAGACATTTTTTTATGTATCACACAAAAAATTAAAATATTATACTTAACTTTATATAAATAATGAATCAAGGTTAATATTTTTGAAAAAACCTCTTAGTTTTTTATAGATTTGAATTTATTAAATATAATTTGATAATGATAAAACCAAATAAATATTAAATCAAATTATTTTTACATCTATCCTCTTATATTAAAAATTCCTCAAAAAATATTTTTCTTGATTATCTAAAGAACTATAGAAGTAACCAAGGTAACTAAAATATATCATCATAAAATTATCAAACAAAATTAAATTTGAAATTGTTGAATGGATTTTCCACTTTTCTGTTAACTACTTTTTAAAATCATAAAGGGGGGAAATTTTAAAAAAAAATTTTGTTTTCCTCTCTACTATTTTCCCTTAATTATTTTAAGGGGGGACATTTTATAATTTAAATATTATTTTTCTAATTTTTTTATCTTTTTAACTGATTATTTATTTGGAAGGTTGTTCATCCTAAAAATAAAAGGTAGAGATAAATTTAAAAATAAATTCATTATAGTTCACAACTATGAAGATCACATAGATTTTTATTTTTAAGATTAATTTTCTATCATGAATTTTCTACAATTAAAAATAAATTTTGTTTAAATTTGTTTTGTTTATGTAGACTGAAATTTTATTAAATCAAATACCAAAGGTCTTAACCGATTTACAAAAAAATTTATGATCTATAGATCATATATCATATTTCCATAATAAGATTTAGAAGAACTATAGTGGTGCTGAACCAACTAAACGATTGACACATGAAACACACTAATTAAATTATAATATGAATGAAAATTTTCTATTTATGCTATTTAAATTGATCTCTAGTATTGAATAATTCAACCATCAGTGTTTGTAATAATGTTTCATATGAATGGATCCTAACCTAAAGCATCATAATAATATGTATAATATATCAATCATTGTTATATTTTATATTAATTTTTCATCTTTATAATTTCTTATTTTTGAGAGTGCTTCTGATAAGTATTATTATTATTTATAAGTGTTTTGGTAAGATCTAACTTTTGAGGATGGTTTTTTATTAATGGATTGGTGTTTCCATTGTAATTATTTTCTACTAATCATATTTTTTATGCATTTGAGGATTATGAACATAGAAAGTTGATCAACTGATCAAGTATTCATGAGAAAATAATGATAGTTATTAGGTATATCTTGTACTTAGAAGTGAGGTACCATTGATAGGTATGGTTGAGGTATTATATAGATCAGAATATATACCTTCTGATAGGTATAAAATTGAGTATACCCTATGGTGAGATGAAATTCATTGGTACATTAGACTCAGTGTACAGATATACCAATCAATTTTGTTAAAATGTGAGGTTTTTATTGATATAAATTAATATAAGTATCCGGTTTGATAACATATAATCTATGTGTTTTTTCTAAAACATTAGTAATATAATTTTATGAATTTCAGTTAAGTACATTTTAATGTAATTTTTTGTAATTTAGTTAGTATAAAGTTTCATTTCTTTATCACATCAATCAGTAGTTAATATTTTAGATCACTTTACTTCAACATAGAATTTTTTTATTAAATACAGTATATAATACCATTACTATGATCTTTATGTTCATAGGTATTTAAAAAACCAAATCAATCGTTGACCTCATCAGTATTTCGAAAAAACAATCAATATATTACTTATAAATGATGAAAATTGTATGTTTATTTCTAAAAAATACCTTTCACCCTCTTGTACTTTATTTTTCATAATACCTTGGGAGAAAATTAATAAAAAAACATTGAATACATTAATTTAATATAATTACATTAAATCACAATAAAATTTAAAATTATAGTTAAAAAAAAAAATAAATTTTTGACATTAAGAAATCATACTTGTATTTTTGGGATAACATATAGGTTTTATTAGTATTATAATATGATTTTATGATATATTAAAAATAAGAAATAAATTTTAATTTCAAATAATAATTTTATAAGACAGTATTTATTTGTATTAAATTATATAAATAAAATTTTATATCATTTTTAATTTTTGTACAATTTGAAATTTAAAAACATCAACATAATTTATATTTTTATCAGAAAATATTATTATTATTAAAAATGCTTGTATTTAATTAATTATTTTGAAGAAAATAATTTTTATTAAAATTATCATTTCATATTTATCTTATGGTGATTATTAGGTGTTTTAAAAAATGATTATTTTTGGTGAATTATTGAAAAAAAGCAGTTTTTTTATAAATACAACAACTCTTATCACATCATTATGATGTAAGCACGACTTTAGAGTTTATGAAACATTTTTATAGAAAAAATATTTATTTATGTAGTAAATAAATTAATTTATAAATATTATATTGAATTTATAAACTTATGTTTGATATTTTGGAATGAAAGTAATATTTTATTTTAAAAAATAAGATATTTTTGATTCATTACCTTTGATTAAGTTATTCTATGATTTCGTTGGTTTAGGATTTGTTAAAAAGTGGAATAACGACACATTATTTAATACTAATCCAATAAATATGGGGGCATAAATACTGATCAAAATTATTTAGCCTAAGTGACAAAATAATAAATATTTTATGCCAAGATACCCTTCACCTGAAGTACTAATACCCCTCTTCTTTATCTTGGGAAATAAAATCACATTAACCTCACAAATCCAAAGATATGCCCATTTCCACTCCCCAAATTCACTTATTACCCTTATTTGTATTTTTAAGGAAATAAATCCCAAGAATTCAATTCTTTATAAAATTAGAAAATATTCCACAAAGAGGTAACCTTGATTTTATTTACTTATTTAATTTCTATTCATAATTCTACCGTCTAGATCAAATTATATTTTTACACCTTTATGAAACATTAAATATATAATTATATCAATAATTAATGTTATTATGACATTGGTATAATAATCTTGATATATTTATTATATTTACTATCTTCCCCACTCTTTTAACATGTATCAATAATGTCTGGTTTCATAACACTATGAATAAATTATCATTGATTTAGATATGAAAAAATTCATAGATGGTTAGTGAATTTTATGTAATAAAAATGAAATTTAATTTATTCTATGGTTATTAAATAATGTTACAAAATGATAAATTATAAATAATCAGAATCATGAAATTGAAACAAAATAATATATTTTTAAAGAATACATTTATCCAATTCATTCACTCTTAAACAGAAACTGTAATACAAGCATTCCATTGATTATAATTGATAAATAATGAAAGAAAAAAGATAAATAACAAATTGATCCATGTTTTAAAAAACAAAATTTTTTATACTGGATGCAAAATTGTGATGAAATAAAATGGGACCTAAGATTTGGGGAAACATGAACAAAATAATTTCTTTTGGGGTTCAACATCTTTTTTTAATTATATTCAACAAGATAAGTCAAAAATATATTACCAATTCTATCTTCATGCCTTTCGCAATGTTCTCTGTGAGATATATATTTGTTTAATTCATTTATATTATTTTAATCAATTTATAATGATTTGAAAAAGGGTTTATTTTCTGAAAAATCTAATTATTTCGTGTAGATTTTTTCTTTCCTCACCATGAACAACAACCTTTCGATTATTTTATTAAATATATAAAAATATATATTTCGTTCTTATTTTTGGAAACTCTAAGGTTATTTATCAGTATATTCTTTACTATATATATATATAATCCATACGTTTTGAATTTATTTATTATATAGATATAGGATTTTTATATGTTTCTTTTATATATGGAATAAATGACAATGGTAATATAATTATGTGAACCGTGATCCTAGAAATAAATATCCATCCAATGCATTGGGTAATGTGATATATCTCATGAAATTAGGTTACTTGCACATCAACATGATGCTATATTTGTTCACATTTTATGAAATGATGATTTTTACACAATGGATAATCATGAACATGGCGCTTTCTTTATCAAAAACTTATTTTTGGGATTTGACCATAATGTTTTTATGCTTTATTATTATGAATATACCACATTCAATTTTATTTTAAAATAATTCATTAATTATTTCTATGAAGACCATTTTCTTATGATATGACTGTGATGAATATTATAGCCCATGAATTATATTGTTTTCTTGTCTCATGTCCATTCCCTTTTATTCCTCATCTTACTAGGATTTTATCTCACCCTTTAATTGATGTATATCCATATGTGAACACATGTACTAAAGATAAATTGAAATATAAATATGGGACTTTGGTGAATATTTTAAATAAGGATTTATTGTTTAATGTTTTATCAAGTTATATGAATATAATTTGATAACGATTCTACATCTTTCAGTTTGGATAGTAATGATAATTAGGTTATTAATTATAAAAATAATTTATTAATCATTATTGAAAAATATGGTCACTATTTTTTGTATCAAAAAAGTGATTAGTTATTTTTTGTGTGTTTATAACTATAATAAATTAGTGGTACTCTTAAGGATAGATAAAAATATAATATAAAATCTTTGATATTTGGTAAAGTAAAGAGTGTTTGTTTTGCAAGTAAGGAAATACTTCTCTGAATTACATAAGTCGTTATAGGTTTAAGAAGAAATTCACTTTTGGTTAATAACCCTTAATATGGTAGGTTTATTAAAATCATACCGACAACCCCTACAATAAAAAATGTGATGATTTTCAGAAAAAATAATTCTTAAAGAAAGAGGACGTGGATTTTAAAAAATCATGGAGTTAATTTACCATTATTCTTAAGTAATTAATAAAAATCTAAAACATATGTAAAATCCTACTTTACCCAAAGATAGAAATTACCCATATAGTCCTGTATGTTCTAATAAGCACTAAAATTTAGTGTAACATTTTATTCATCTGTTATAAAACAACATGTAGACCCCATAGAAATGATATTTTCTATGATTTATTATTTTAAGAAGGATAAATTCACTCTTTATGTTCAATATTTACAAGGAAATTTTATTAATGGTAGAAATTGGTCAATAATATAAATCCAAATGCTAAAGTGGCTAAAATTTAGTTGGAAGAATTTAAGAGAAATTTCATAATAAGTATTTCTATTGCAGTCTTCACACAAAGATTGATAGTGAATTTATAGAGCATTATAAAAATAGGAATGAATATATCTCTACAAATGAGGTGAATTTTACAAGACATTCAATGCTTTCCACTTATTTTGTTAAGAGTAATGATATAAAAAAACATAGATTCCTTGGTGGTTTAAAACCACATCTATAAAAACCTCTGACTATGTAGGAATTTGGGAGTTAAAAAGAAGTGGTTCAGATTCTTAACAATGTTGAGATAGGACATGGATAAGGGATCCTTGAATTTTGAGATAAAAATTATAGGATAATGTTTTATGTCATATGAGTAAATGATAAAGGTTGTAATATGATCAAATCACCCACACGTCTGTGATATAGAAAACAGAACAATTAGAATTTTCATAAGGGGACATGGAAATAATTCAAGTGTGGAAGGGAAGGTAATAAATCCCTTGAATGTGAAAAATACATGAATAAATTAATCAATATAATGGAGGTATCAAGTACCCTTACCATGTTCTAATTATTTAAATTCATGTATCTTGGGAACTATGAAATCTAGGGAACCAAACCAAGGGAATTTTATGGGAATAAACCTTGAAAACAACTTCAAAAAATGGGTAAAGGGATAATTTACATCATCAACACCACTGAGGTAGAGAAACAAAATTAATTTGTGTAAGGTACACTTATTATTCAACCATTAATGGTTAAAAGGTTATTTCATTCATTTTAATGAACTCATTAAAAACCTATAAGTTTACTAGAACTATTGAATCACCTCCAAAAAACCTTGATGTAGAGATATCTAAGAAAAAAAAGAACAAGAGGTTGTATCATTTCAAAACATTTTTTGAAGTCTGTCACATTTATAATTTTTAGTAATATTCCTTTATAAAATTTCACAATCCTCCCTCTTCTAGAATTTGGTTCTATAGTGGGAGTGATTTGGTTGTAATTATATATATCTTACGTAAAATTTGAAAAAATGAAATATTATTACATATTTTTTGTCATCCTATAATATAATACCAATGTAAATAAGATTATGTATACCCTTAATAAAATCCCTCATTGGTGTGGGTGATACACAATGAAGAAGCAAGTCTCACTCAAATGGTTGAGCTAAAAGAAATAATTAATACTGAAGACATTCCCATTTTATGGGAAAAATTAGTGTATTTACTAATTATTTTTTTCCTTACACATGTTCATGAGGTAGACTTCTAAATAGAACAAATACATATATTCACTTATATCCTAGATCTCTTTTTGTTTGGACCATGTAGAAATTGAGGAGTTAAATATGTAACTGCAAGTTTGATGAAATTCCAATTTTTATGAAGACATTCCCATTTTTATGAACATGTATTCACTGCCAAGGATTAATGACTTGTTTAATTGAATTCTAGGAGCTCATTTATTCTCAATGGTTGATATTCGTTTTATTTATCATCTAATAAATGTGAAGATAAAATATATCTACAAGATAGTGTTATATAATTGATATAAAAAATGTGAGTTCATGGAGATTCCATTAAGACTGAAAAATGCCACTAAAATCTCAATGGACTTGATTAATAGTTTATTTGATAAATCCTTGATGATTTTTAGCTTCCCTTATTGAAAATTTTATCATATAATATACGATAAATGAATAAAACTAGGGAACTTGATGTATTTTATGGGAAACATCAAGGAAGAAGGATTTGTTAGATGAGTTCAGATAATGTAGCTTTTGGATGTAAAATGTCAATTTATTAATGAATGTTTACATAATAACAGAAACATATTTAGATATATATAATAAAACAGAGATTCAAAAATATTCAAGGAATAAATATTTCAGGAATAACCATAGTTTTCTAAGAATATTTAGGAAAAACCTATTATTTGTACGAAACCTCTCATGACTATATAGTCTACTAAAAAATTATCATGGATGAGAGTAAATTTAATCTAGAATAATGAATGTGAATAGAGATTAAATTCATTAACAAAAAGTCCATTGACTGCACTTGTGCTTAGAATACCCTTATGTGGGGAATTAGTTTTGATACAAAATTATGATTCTAAGAAAATAGCATGTTACATACTGAAGAAAAATATCTAATTGATGTCCTTTTACTCTAAAAATGTAAAGATCCATGAACATAATTTTCTGAAACGTAAGATTGAGTTGCATGAAAATATATCATTATTGAATATTTTTAGGAACTTCTTTTATAGATAGAATTTTGACATATATTTTGATCAAAAGATATTGGTGTATATACTGACATAGAAGGATTTGAACATAAACTAACTATAATGGTAAGAGTTAATCAAGGAGTTTGATTCCTAAATTTACTACTCTCATAGAACAACTAACAATGTTGTATTTTATCTAAATATAAATGATACTACAATCATATCAATGATTATAAATTATAAGGATTCAATATTCTTATATACACAAAGGATAGATATTGGAATCATAATAGAAGCTATAAAATCATACATTCCTGAAAATATTTCTCAACCATCCATTATAGGGTTGGTAAAGAATGAAAAAAGGGATGGGGGAAAGATTTTAAAAAATATATATGCTATAATAAACGATAAAGCCTCAAAGTTTAAAATTTATGAGTAAGGATTCATGAGAATTAAGAAAAAACTATATTTACCACTAGAGTCTAAGATAGAGAAGAAGTTTTTGACTTATGCACAAAGCTACATTCTCTATCAATCAATGTGTCCCAAATATGTATAGAGATATCCAAGAGAATTAATATTGATAAAAGTTAGAAAGTAGAATACTCTAAATTTATAAAAGTTATTGGATTTCCAACAAAGTTATTAAATAATGGAAACTTTCCCAGTGGATGATGAAACCACTACTCAAAACTCCATGTTACTTGGAGAGCATACCAATTGATTTTGTTAAAGTTTCACCAAATAAATCCAATCAGGATAATTTTATATGTTTTAGTGGATTTTCGCACAAATAAGACGAAATTTATCACTATTTAAGAGGAACTTTCTCTCGATAAACATATAAATATATATTAGAGATGTTGTGAGGCTGTATGAAACACCACAGTTGATTATATCCAGACCAAGATTCATTATTCACCCCAATGTTCTATAAAACTATTCTATATTAATAAAATGGGGAGTTTAAATTCAGCATTCCCTCTCACCCTAATAGTGATGGAAAATAAAAATATACTACAAAAAAACATGAGTATAATCTTATAGATTGCTTTATAATCTTCCAAGAAGGCTAGGATCAAAAAAATTCCTTTTTTAGAGTTAACATACAATAATAGATTCCACTAGAAATACTATATGAAACATTATGAATCTCTTTGTTGAGAAAAATTATGCAATCATACATGTTGGGACGATCTTGAAAGAAAATAATTTCTTGGATCGAGTAATATTCTAGGAAATAGTTTAGAAGGGTTGAGATGTAGTGTCCAAGGACCAGGTAGGAATCCCAAAGTGGGGGGTGAATCTGTGGTACACCAAATTTTTGAATTTTTTTCTTTTAAATTTAAAATATTGACCCTGTTATTCTTATCGATCATCTTAGTGATTTCCAACAATCTCACATCGTATGTGGTAATGATAATAAAAAGTACAATACATGTTACTTTAATAGTTTTGTAAAAAGTCTTACTTCTTTCCATGTTTGTTATAAAACCCATTAGTAATTTCAGCAATAAAATAAGTCAATTACAAATATTAACCTATTATTTCCCCAATTAGAAACATTCTATACCCCTATCAAATTAAATTCTACTTTATCTAGGAATAGTTATAATCCAAACCATCCTCTTATCCTCAACTAGTTATACCCCCATCCTTAAGCCTCTTCAATAACTAGTTATACCCCCCACTCTCAAACTCTTTATTATCTTCATGTTTATCATATAGTAAAAAACAAAACATTATTTTTCAGATTAAAATTATTCCACATTAATACAAGATCTTCTTCAGTAGGGTAAAAATTTAGGCAACTTTGTAGCGGGGGAATTATACTTTCTTGTCTTGATTATATATTCTTGATCACCTATATCCAATCACGTGTCTTAGTGAATCAAGTCTTAGGAAAATTTTCATTCTTCAACACGTTGAAGGAACAAATTTACATAGATGTGTGAAAGAGGTAAAAATAATTTATTCAATAAAATTTATTCAAAATAATCTTCCACAATGAGATATTATTCTTCTTCAAATTTTAATAAACTTTTTGCATAAAATAATTCATACAACATGAAAAGTTACCATAGCCCTTTGTTATTTATATTATTTTAAGTGAATCATCAACCATATTTAAAAATGTTAATATGAAATCCATTCAATGGAAATGAATTTTATATCTCAATATCTATGGAACCCTTAATCTTATTCTTTATTTTCCTTCAAAACTCGTGATTTTTTTCAATGGTTAATCATAGGGTTAATGACATGAATGCACGAAATGTATTTCTTGACTATTGTCTCCTCCATGTGGCAATGTGGGGTTCGAGGGATCTCATGAATATATTCCATATACAAGTAATATCATGCATACGATTTCTTCTTAAAGTTCACTATTCCATCACAAAAGGGATTTGTTTGAACAATTGATCCCCTTCTTTGTATGAATGGATAATGAAATATACCTCCGAATCCTTTTCAAAATAATAAAGTTTAATGGATGGTCCTCTTCCATGTAAACAGATCAGAAAAGTGACTTATAATTCACATATAAAATAAGTAGGGTTTATGAGATTACAAGACATACTTCTTATTCAAAAAAATAAGGTATTGTTTTTATCATATTCACCTTATTAGATCATATGAATGCTTTTTTTTTCTTCATAAAAATGATAACTATTAATATTTTGAATGGGGGAAACAACTTCTCATATCCCTATATATATTTTTATAGTCATTTCTACACTATATTACCTCCAATTATCATGGTGATTCAAATTCTATTTAATGAGAGAAATATATAGATGTATCTTAAACATACATGTCCCAAAAAACATGGAATGTCATCTTGAGTTCTTCATTCAACATATAGGTGATCATGAAATGACCTGATCATGTGACACCTTAAGGGAGAACCATTCTACAAATGTCTAATTACTTATGTGATAGATGTTTTCTATGATAAAAAATTCATGTGATTGAAGTCACAATCTTATTTATATGTAAAAATCATTTTTTTGAGGCTATTCAAGGTGTGATAATTTTGTGTATATTTTTTTCTCAATACCCTGATCTGGTTCGACATGGATTCATATTATCAACACCTTTTTCTTATAAAGGTTTCATGTGATCAATACTTTTAATTCACCTTTTTAATTTGTATGTATTAGTATATTTCCATCATTGCATGAATTCGTGCATAAAATTCAATAATATGACGTATTTAATTAGATCAATCTTCTATATTGATTTATCAGTATAGATGTTAGATTATGTGACTATCACTTGTTTCGACTGTATTTCTAGGCTTTTCAGAGGTCCAGAAGATGAAGATTATTCCCTTTTAATATGTTATGTGTGTGATTCATTATATGGTAGAGATGAATCTAGTCAGATGACTAGTGTTCTTTATGTAACATTTAATGTAGAGAAATAATCAACCACTTACATACTTTCCAACATTGGGTTCTCAGTTAGAAACACACTCCTTAATAATATATTCCACTTCATGAAATGCTTGATATAGCATATGGGTCCCCGCCAAGACACACTACAGACACATATATGGGGTGGGCCGGATCGATTAACACCATACATGCCTATTTGCACACCAAATGGGAACTCTTCACCCAATATACTTCTTTGTGCCTTTGTGTGTGCAGAAGTTCTTATGTATACATGAGCTTAGCCATGCCGTCATGACTGGTCGACCGTGATGGTTCCCATGTGTGTTTTTTCCTACTCTCATAGGTGCATTGTCAAGATGTCTTAGATATTCATCCTATGGTTAGCCTATTTATTAATATGATAAAGAGAAACAAAAATATACATTGTATGAAAAATAAGAAAACTTAAATCTATAATAAATGATACATACAAAATAAAATATTTGATTCCTTTATAATGAAACAACACTTATTTAAAATATTTCCTGGACTCATTTTTCAACCCACATGTAAAATGAAAATTTACATGGACTTAAATAAAATATAATATTTTGTTAATAAATAATTTAATGGTCTTATTAAAAATTCTTATTCACTTTTTTAAACATTGGGTGCAATCTTCAACTTAGGTGAAATATTTATTTAAACATTTGACCGGTTCAAAATTTATTATAATTACTAGGATAATTTCTCAAGAATGAAATCTAATTGCATTAAATGATTTAATACAAATTTTACAAGAATCATCACATCACCTCTTCTTAACTAACTACACATATATTTACATATAGTTGACAAAAAATACAGAAAATGGGGAAAAAAATAACCCATTGATTTTTTTGTAATATCTCTTCCCAATATTGAAGTAAATATGTATGTAAAAACATTCTACCACTTATATATAGTCAAATTAAAAGTGTAATTGGGTGATTTATAATCTCATTAAGGTCTCCAAAACATATTATTCTCCCTTATATGATTGTTTATTTTACAATTTTTAGTGAGGGATGATATCTCATGGTTCTATAAGAAAAGAGCCTTTAGTTAATAAACTCTAAGACTATGTGGGATAACCTAATATAGAAAATAATATTGATATGAAAAATATTTTATCTGTTATCCATAAAACCCCATTCATGTGAAATAATCCTAAAATTCTCCATTTTTATTTTATAGGTTACAAGTAATAAGATTTATCAATAAAATGCTAAATCCTATACACACTTCAAATAACACATTATAATTTTGAAGTGATATATATATATATCTCCCACTTGTTAGATTAATATCAACAACTCTTGATACTTATTTTCAATTCAACTGGATTAGGGATAAGGGATTTATTGTTATACCTTACTCTCTCATTTTATAAATCTGTTTAAATGTGTAACATTTACTATGCAGTGAAGATATAACGGATTTAACTCATCAATGCTTCCATTAAAGGGGAACATCCATATTCTTAAATTCAACACAGTTCAGTATAGAAGCACACATAGAAACACACCTATAATTTAATGAGGAGGGACCTCCCTATTATTTTGGATTAATATTTAGGCTGAGATCCACCTCTCAAGCTGGGACAATCCTATCTTCCAATATTCTATTGATAATATTTCATTTTAATCTTCTATCTATTTTTAGTCTCGTATATTTTATTATTATGTTTTCTCCTTGTATATATTCATTATTTTCCATACCTTATTTACACTATAATTTATATATCCACATACTTCTCTTTATTTTTTTTATTGTTTTTTGATTCCTCTAATTTATTAAAAAAAATAATTGATTTGAATGAACAACTAGGAACACTTTATTGAAATTATCTCTCTTCTAAAAATATTCACATGAATTTACAATATATTTTTATTTAATTCTCTTCACTTTCAAATCTTAATAAATATCTCATATCAATGTTAACATTCATTTTCTAGATTTGTGACTCTTTTTCTTACATCTACCAAAACTCTTCTTCTTATAATTCAAATATATTTTTGATCGGAAGGTATGATGGTTTTTTGTCATAAAATTATTTATTTGAGAAAAACTTATGATATTTTGAATCTAAATCTCCCTTTATTCATTACTATTTAATAACAATGAAATTTTATTCCAGGAAGAATAGTCTTTCTACCCATACGTTTAACAACACCTGTATGAAATAATAAACATAGATCTTCTATCATGATATGTATTCTTTCTAAAAACATATTATTACTATAGTTTTACAAATTGGGTGTTCCTTTTTCAAGGGGGATGTGGTTTACAAGTACTATTTCTCTCTTAATTTGGTGTCGGAAAGGATATCTTATTTTTCTTCTTTGTTATTTTTTGTTGAAGATTGTTCTTCTTTTGTTCACATATCTTGTCTGACTTTCCTCCTTGTTTTTTAGTACTCATAAAAATCATCAATTCCTTTAAATCCATTCTTTTTAGATAGATTCAATTTTTTATTTTTCTTCTATATTTAAGGTCTTCCCTTAAATTAAATAATTAACATGTTATAACAATATCCTATTTATTTTTTCTCAAACATCCAGAAAAAATAATACTAACTTATGAGTCTCATTCTATTCTTTTCTCGCATAGTCCTTCCAAATTTCACCGATTGCGGGACTTTCTATTTTTTAGTGGAACCACCACCCTTTTGGAAACTTCTTTGGGATTAAATCATCATATATCTTTTCCCATCCACAATTTATGTGGGGAATTTATTAGTATTATTCAACATTGATATTTTCCTAGTGTTAAGTTTAATATTTATACCATAACTTGAAAAAAACATTCTACATAAGATATTTTATCGGTTTAATGATACGTTCTTCATTGGGGATTTTTCCATTAGATTATTTAATAATATCACAACATTCATAGAGTCATGAATCTCAATAAAAAGTAATGTGGCATCATATATTTTTCGAGTAGTATGAGAGGTTCTAGAGTATGGTGATACCTAATTCATGAATCTCACCTATAGATCTAAAAACACCATGTTAATAGAGTTCTTCCCATGATAAACTATTCTCATATTTTAACACCAATACTCTTTTAAATTTTAAATTTATTTGTTATAAATTTCTCTCAATTATTATTATTAACTATCATGTCCCTTTACCCTATTTTATTTATCCTTCAAAATGAGTAGTTTTGATAACAATATTCACATTGTAAAATTTTTCTATGGAATGTATATCTTTTAAAAAATCTATATCAATGAAATCTTTATGATGAACATTTATTTGAAATTATTCAATAGATATAACATATATTTTATTTAAAAGATAATTTTTTTCTTCCTTTAGATTCACATGTTTTGTGAGAGTGTTTTATATGCCAATATTTTTATCTAATTACTCTTATACAACATAAAACTATTTTTTTATCTATAATATTTTTTATTATGAAGAGACTTGGAACTTTATTCATTGGTTTATTGAATTCAAAATGAATATCACTAACTGACACTTTATCATCACAAATTGGGTAGGTTTCATCAAAAGAGTCGCAAATCAAGATAATTATTAAAATGATACCACATTGATTACCTTTAGTTAGGGGGTTCTCCACCTTTACTATAATAATGTTTCCCAAATTCCTTGATTATCCATTATTAATGTTCTTATGAGTCTAAGTATAAATTCCTTTATCCATACCCTTAATGAAATATTATTTTTCCTCTATTTGAGGTAGCTCACTCATTTCAAAAAATATACACATTACAAGAACTCATTTGGATCACTATAGGTAACCCACTCTATTATAAATTAAAGAGTATATGGATAGGTTTTTTACCACTAAGATGGGGGGTGGGGTAATCAGTGGTACACAAATTGTATGAATTTTTATACTTTTAAATTTATAATGTTGAATCTGTTATGGTTATCTACCCACATTGTGGTATCTCACTATATCACCTGTTATATAGAAATGATTATAGTGTGAGTATCCCATTATATTTCCTTGTTTAGGTAAAATAACCTACTTCTTTCCATTTTTAGACCCCTAAACATGGATTCTACACTATAAAAGAATGTGGTTACAAATATTAAATGGTTATGCCCCATAAATAAAAAATATTTATACCCTGAGTTCCAATTCACCTTCATCCTTATCTAGTTATACCCCTAACCGTATTTTATTTCTACAATTGGTTATACCCACCAAGCCTTGATCATCTTCAATAAATAGTTATACCCATATTGACGAGATCCTTCATCTATTTTTGTTTATTTTGTAGTAGAAAGTCCACTTTCTTCTTTTGATTGATATTTATCTCAAAAGGAGGCCTGAAATTATTTCTCCCACTCTATGATGTTGATGAAAAACCTGCCATCCCCTCCTCCATCAGTGGGAGAGGGTGATCCAATATATTTCAAGGGAGTGGTGTCTTCCCTTATCTACATTTTTTCTAACCCCGACCTTCTCCCCTCATTTCCCCAAATCTCCTTATGCCCTAATGTCCTTGATCTAATTGATTTTTTCTTTAACCTAATAATTTCAACCATAGAAATTAATGAGGCCTTGTCCCTATTCAATTTGACCTTTATTTCTCAGTTAAAGCATATATGACCTTCAATTGCATCATTTATTGAGTTAGTTTTTAGGTCATGGGATTTACATGAAATGGCTACAATGGGATTGCTCGACAATAGACACATTATGGTTCCTTTCACTTCATAGGATTATATGATCAAATCATAGCCTATTAAACCCCACGAATGTAATATATCTTATTTTTACATCTTCAGGAAGACTTACAACATCCTTATAATGCGATACACTTCGTCAGTGGTGATTTGGGTTAGTTTTCTTACACTCCCTTTACCATTTCAAAACCCTTCGACTGTTAGAATGATAGGGAACCTTGTGGGTATATACTTGTGTCCTGATAGTATAAAAATTTATGTTTGTCATAATCTAAATCCCCATGTCTGTGTGGATGTTGAGGCATCATGATTTACTGCTGAGTATATTTGGATTTCATTGGGTGAAGGGTTCCATTGTCGACACATTATATTTTATGAATCGTTGTTGGGTTTTGGTTCTTAATGTATGATAATTGGGAATTCAAAGTTAACCTATAGTTAGGGGTCTAAGAACCATAATATTTATATGTGTGTGGATTTAGGTGATAAGGGAAAGGTCTTGGGGTCTAATGTTTATGAGTGTTTTTCTTTAATGAATCAGTTGGGTGCATCTACAGACCTAAATTCTGCAAAGGGATTTCAGTGTGGAAGACAGGATGGAAATCCAACAGTGGTAGAAATATTTTGTTAGTTGACAAAGGATATTGGAAATCTATTGGCATCTGGGAAAGATCATGTGAATACTGAGGTGGTGATGATAGTTAGAGTTTTTGAAACTCTTAAAACTCTTGCTGGTCTTCATGGATGGGATGTGAAATCTTATAGTTGCAATAATCCATTAGTGGAATCACTAATGGTTATTATAGGAGGCTTCAAGACTCCCAAGACTACATCATATGGTGAATTAGTATATTCAGGGAATAGACGAGCAGCAGAGGTCATGTGGTATCACCAAATTCACCAAGGTAGGGTGAGAAGAAAAGATCTAGAGCTTTTCAGGGGGGGTGATGCCTTGATTGGGAAAATCCCTAGAAGGGAGTTGGTGGGTATTGACCTCGACAACCGATTTTTATGACTAGAGGATGATGATAAATCCTAGGAGAATGAAACAACTAGGGTTGTGCCTTTCGCAGATGAGAAGGTGGTTTTCCAGAATGAGTATAGTGAGGAGTTTCCTAATTATTTTTTAAGTGATACTGTAGATTATTTATAGGCATGTATTATTTCCAATCTGGGGAGGAGGAAAATATGAGGGGAAATGAAAGTGGTAGAAATAACTACTCATATTTTTCTCTACCCATGGAAACAAAATACAACGAGAATTTGAAAGACCAGATGTTGTATAGTGATTTTGAAGCTCTTAAAATTTCTGTTCAGGAATTGATTAGGGATCTTTAGGTTGTCTTCCCTAAGGATACTTTTACAGGTTAAAAGTGAAAGTCAAGATAATCACCTAAAAATTTTTTGTAGTGGTTTTTCCCTCAGAAGAAGAAGTCGTTCAACCAATTCCAGTGACTAATGATTCTAATGAAGAAGCTGAAAGGATGGTGGGAAGGTAGTGAAGGGTGAGGGCTAGCGATGAACAATGAACATGGATACACAATAAAGATGTAATATTGATAAGGGGATTCAATGATTTGAATTTAAACCAAGAGGAGTGCGTGTCGTCTAGGGACATGATGGCATATCAATTTAAAGATATTTTAAAGGATGATCTAGATACTCAGGTAAATACAATCTCCAAGAATTTACTTTGGGAGACTGATTTTGGTTGACTTTAGTTGGCATTTAATGTCTTTTTTATTTCCATATGTGTCTAGACATTGTGGTTTCTTACCTTTTCCTAAAAATTATTTTTATAATAATGAAATATAATTTACAGTCTAGAGAAGTTACTCATTCTTTGGTATGATGAAGTCCTAAACTCAGTTTAATTTATGAATGTCGTGAAAAGACTTTATTTAATATATTTTATTTTAGAGTAATATTTCATAATAAAAAAATTTCTATTTGTTATTCCTCGACTTAATTCATGCCTTCTATATTTCATAGTGAATGCAAATTTCTTATAACCCTTTGTCATTTCGATTAATATATGTTCCTCTTAAAAATTATTCAATTATTTGATATATAAAATTCATTAAATTAGAATGGATTAGATATCTCAATTTCTCATGAACCCTCAAACTACTTATTTTATAGTCCTTCTAAACTCTTGATGTTTTTCAATGGTGATAAATAGGGTGCATGACATACATTACATGCATGTACTGCATGTATTGTTTTCCTTTTATTTCCTTTATGTGACCAAATTGGGTTTACAAGATATCAATAATACATCATGTAAACTAGGTATATCAAATAAGAAATATCTTTATAAATTTTACACTACCTTATCATTAGGTATTTTTATAAACCCTTGGTCCCCTTCTTCATATGAACAGATTGTGAGAGATGGTACTATATCCTCCGTGAAAACATATAGTCTTTTAGATTCTACTTTTTCATATGAATAGATAGAAAAAAAATTAATTCTCTATCATATAACAAGTAATAAGGTTTCATGAGTCCTCTAGATATTATTCTTCTTTATGTAACTATGGATGTTCAAAGATCACCTTCATGTGATTGGATCAAATGAATGCTCAATTTATTTTGAAATGATATATCTCTAAATATTCTAAATGGAAACGCCAACATCCCCCATCCATGTATATTATTAAATAGGTAGTTTCTAATCACATTTTATTTTATTATCTGGGTGAGTTAAATTTTCCTAAATACACGAAACATCCTACCATATATCAAATATAAATGTCACAAGAAAACATGGTTCCTTGTCTTGACTTATCAATTTGACGAGTAGGTGGTCCTGTGATCAAAAGATCATGCAAAACATTGTGGTAAAAATAATCGACAACCACTACATTAATAACATGATGAAATCTATTCATAACAAAATCTTCACATAAAATAAGTTAAAATCTTTTTCACATGATGATGTCATTAGATCGGGGATGTCTGAGGTTTTATCATATTGAATACAATTTTCTTCAATCGATGCATTGATGTTGGTCAATAAGTCTTCCTGTGATTAACACCTTGTTCAAGTGAAGGATTCACATGATCAATAATTTTTAATTTGAAGAATCAATGCCTTCAAATTATTACATGAATTCATACTTGTAAGACAATTATTACATGCATGTTCATGTTTCATCGAACGTGTGGATTCATCGCTAGAGATGATTGATTATTCAAATTTTTCATGTCTCAAGTACACATGTAGGTTTATTGAAGGTTGTGGGGATAAATACAATTACCATATAAAATGTGATGCACAAGATCCATCAAAATATTGAGACATAACTGATTTGACGAACATAGTTATTTATGAATAATTTAAAGTAGAAAAATAATAACCCAGTTACCCACTAAATCACATCGGCTCATATCTCTGTTGGGTACTCCTTAATAATAGATACCAGATCACCATATGCTTGATCCAATACAAGGGTTAGAACTGTAACATCCAAGGTAAATAAAGAAATAATACCTTTTCATAATTTTTCATATTTTTTAATTAAATATTAATTGTACTTTAAAGTGGTCAATATGCTCGATGGCATACCCGATACACAACAACGGGTTTCTTAGAAATCTTACATTTCTCAATAATAAAATAATAATATTATTTTAAATGGTAGTTAACGCCTAGAAATTTTATTGGCAGGAAAGAACTGAACAAACAAAAATATGATTATACATGTTTGTTAAATGTTTGTTTTTCATTTATCCAAAAAATTAAAGGCTAAAAATGTGAACGAATCTAATTTTAACCATAATTTAATTTACAAGTTTGATTTACCACCTTTTAATGAGGATCCATCTTTAAAACTAGTTTTGGTCACTTTTATATGTTATATTTGACCAAATATAATTCTTTTTTAGAATCAGGACAACAAAATTTACTTTGGGTAAATATTTTATATTTTTCTCATAAAATTCAACTTTTAAGGAAAGGTGAAAAATATAGTATTTAAATTCAAAACTGTCTTTTAATATAATTTATTAGTATGATTAGATTATCTTTTTAATTTTCTTCAAAGTGTAATTAGATTATATTTTTACCATTTAATCCAGTTTTTTTCATTGACTGTAATTTTACCATAAATTGGACATAGACAAGTGTCAATCGTTTGATAGTTAATGTTTCTTAATAACACACCTTTTGTTTTGACAGCGAAAATTAATTTTAAAGTAATTAATCCAGATTGTATGTTTTGAATTTGGTAAAATAGATATCAGTTTTGAATTTAGAATATCAAATACAGATTAGACTGAATTTTTGGTATTAATCTGGAAAACATTGATTTTGGATGAATAGTGAAACCACTAAGTAGTAGTTAAAAAACTAACTTTTTCATTTAAATGAAATTTTAACGCTTCTATGAATTTAATTTAGAACATACCACATAGATGGTTTTTATTAGTATGTAAAATGTATTTCAATAAGATAAAGATAATTTTTGGTGAATAGTAACTTTTGACTTTTATTTACTGCAGTTAAAGTTAATAGGGTGATTCAAGGTAAACATAATATCATAACAATACAAAATTATCTTAATAGTTGTCTTAACCTTATTGGATAAGTCATGGATGACCATGGGAATCCTTGGGACAATTTTGGGACCCCAGGGAGCCACATGGGTGTGATAATGACACTTTAGATTAATTAATTTAAAGTAAATACAAAAGTGACATAAACAAATATCTTTTATTAAATTAATATTTATAAAGGGTTATATAAGTTATATTTTCAACTATAAAAATTCATTGGAAATAGAAAAAGATTTTCTTAAATTATGGTATATTTGTTTTATAATTTTTTGACATCAAATAAATTAAATTATTTATGACACAATAATGATGCAGTATTTAACTCATTATTAAATGATTTAAATAAATAAGATTATAAATATTAAAATAATATCAAAAACCTGTCCAATTTATTTTGGATGATTTTTTTGACCATGAGTGATATTAAATTAAACTTTAATTAGTTTTTTTCCTTTAGAAAATGAAAATCATTATACAATAAAATAATATTTTCACATTTTCTTATTGAGCCCCTCCCCTCCCTTATAAAAATCCCTCACTTCTAACCAATTCCTTACACATATCAAGCCCCTTGGCTCATGCATAATCCACTCAATAAATATCCCTATATCCATATCTTCCACCTAGAAGTTTTACCTTAGGTAGAAGTCTCTTCAAGAATTCATTTTGGTTCAAACCAAAGGGACTTTCCCAAATTAAATGCAATAGTTTCTATTAACTTCTTTTCATTTATTTTACTTTTCCAATCCCTAAAATCTTTTTATTAAATTAGTTTATAACAACTGTAGTATCCTCAATATACTAGTATGTTGTTATGAGAAATATTCGAACTACACTTACACACACCTCCATCTAATGTGTGAAGAACATACTATTTCTTTGGATGGAAAACTAATGCCTCACGAAATGATGATTGCTAGATTATCTCCTACCGCCTCTCATGGTGACCATTATGATGGAACTGTATTTAAAAATGATATATATTATGTTTATTCTATCTTTATTCTTCTGTATTTTCCATTTATAAAATACCTTTATTGTTTCCATTATGGATAAACATGATAATTTCATTTGAGGAAGTCCAGACTACTACCCCCTCAAAGTGGTATGAATCGTTAATTCCATATGTGGGATGTATAAAGGATGGAGTTAATGATTTTATATATTATATTATAATTGAATTATAATATACCTATGTATAATTATGTTTTAATTCCATTAAAATAAGAAATAGACATGAACGTAGCGTTCCTGGGTACGTACGGCTTACCGTCTCCCTGAACGGTGAATTTCATTTCTTATCTCTAAATGTTATATACTATTGTAAAAAAAATTATGCTGGATATATATGATATATATTATATCTATATCATGAATATCATTCTATATATAATGGACTTTTGACCATGCGATCAAATTGTAATTATAAGAAGTCCATTTTTGACTCAAGTACCAAAAATTGGTAAAACAACCATTATTAACATAAATGAGAACATAATTTTTATAATATGGTAATAAGTGATATAAAAGGAATTATAAACTTTAAAAAAGTTTTTAATCAAGTATAAATTAAATTTATTTTATTATTCAAGAGATTAAAGAACGAACGGGTCAAGTCAGACACGAGGTAAGGGACTTCGTCTCAATCTCATTTCATTCAGGCATCTTTTTATTTCTACACAAATTGATTTTATATGGTTTATAAAAAACTTTTGAATTTTCATTTCATTGAAAGAGAATATTTTTCTACAAAACATTTTACTAAATTAAAAAATAATGTTTCATTTAATATACGTGGTGACAATGACCTTTTCCCCTCCGTGTGTATTATTTGATCTTTGGATTCATTAAGAAGACATAATGTTTTAAAAGGAAAATAAATACCATATACACTTTAATGTATTTTGGTATTGAAAATGGTTTTGGTATTTTATTTTTTATGTCAATGTATTTAAATGATATATTGTGACTGAAATATGGAAATTTTATCTTTCTTTTATGTTTGTTCTTTTGTGTTACGAATATGTTATGGTTCTTGGGAATTGTTACGTATACGGGTGGTTCTGTGATTAAACTAGGGAAAGTGAGCCCGAGATATCTCTCCAATGCATTTGGTAATGTGATGGAGGTAAATCTAAATGTTTCTCTTAAGATATTTTTATAATATAGTGTGATAGATATTCCAAATGTAACTTCCTACATTGTTGTGATAGCTACAATGTAAGTATGATATGGATGCCAAAAGTTACCTTTATGATTTGTGATTACCATGTGTCATTCATAAATCATATGTTTTCATGAGGTATGTAAAAGAGATTATGTTTTGTATGTATTGATGGACTAATGATTTGTTTCTTTATTTTAAAACCATTGTAGAACTTTTTATCCTCATCCCATGTTTTGAAATGTTTTTCACAAGACCTAAAGATGTATAGGGTCAAGGATGGGGTCAAGGAAAAGTCATGATGTCTAACACATGGGACTAGACAAGACTCTTTTTTTCAAGAGTTTTTATTTTATGATATAAATTGAAACTGAGTACAAGTGTCTACCTTGTAATTTTTGAGATGAAATTTAACAATTGTGTACTAATTCCTTAATACTCGAAACCTAAAAAGATCCTCAATGTGAATTATTCATTTAAATCAATATTATGTAATGTTTAAGGCTATGTCCTTATAGTTGGTATCAGAGGTCGGTTTAGATAACTTTAGGAATTATGGCATTGTTAAATTAATATCCATAAATTACGTTATGTTAATATTGAAATGATATAGAATTTACATATTACCATGTTGCTTCGCCTAAGATATTTATTTGTTCAGAATGGTTTTCCATTGAGGAAATAGGGAAGCTATGTTGGTATGACATCATGGAGAAGACAACCTTCAAAATCAACAACATGAGATGGTCAGAATCGGAACATAACAACTTGTTTTAGTGATGGAACATTTGACTTAGGCTATAATTTGTGGTGGTATCCATGCACGAGATCAGCTAGATAAACCATATAGGAACATTTTTGTGTCAAAGAATTTAATGAGGCAACATCCCCTATCATTCAGAGGACCATTTGACCCTATTCTAGAAGAATGGTGGATTAAAGGACTAGAGAATTTTTTTTATGTCATGGGGTGTTCAGAACATAAAATTTTTAGTCTTACTATTTATTGTTTTGATGGTGAATTTGATCAGTGGTGATCGATGGTGAAAAATATCAGGGATAATGATGAGATTGATGCTTTTGATTGGGATGATTCAAATGTATGTTTCTTGAGAAATATTTCCCTAAGGTGGTTCGTCTTAGGATAGCAAAACAATTCCTAGAATTGAGGTAGGAGGATGACTCAGAGGCTGCTTATGAAGCAAAATTCACTCAACTGGGAAGGTATGCTCTAAATTTCATACGAGATCATGATAGTATAATCAATCGTTTTTACTTAGGATTAAAGGAAAAGTATCGAAGGGATTTATCTTCTCCTGAGTTCAAAAGTTATAAAAAACTTGTTCATTGTGTGGACAAGGTGGAAATGGAGTCTACTAATGATAATGTGTTCTTTGAAAAATAATAGAATAAGAGGTCAAGGTTGTAGGAAAAAGGGAAGAACTCTTCATTAATGTCTGATGGTAAGAAACATGAGTTTACAGTTTATGAAAATTGTTGTAAAAATCATGCTGGGGGATATCTTTTGAATTCTAGTATGTGCTACCTATGTGGTAAAATGGGACATAAGGCTCATAATTGAGCTAAAAAAGAGCATGGCAATGGTAAGACAAAATATGATTTACAATCAATAAAGTCTTTTATGTGCAATGAATTGTCTCATTAAGAAAATGAGTGTCCAACGAAAAACTCAACTAAGGGAAAGCATCCAGACAACAAGCAGAAAGGGGTGGTGAAATCCTTTGCAACTACTTCAGAAGATGTTGGGCCATCAAATGAAGTAGTATCAGGTATGATGTTTGTTTTTTTAGATTATTCCAATGTGTTATTTGATTCAGTTTCTACACACTCTTTTATTTCTGAAAATTTTTCTAGTAAATTGTGAATTACATATCAAGATATGAATACAAAACTTATGGTAAAAACTCCTAGAGTAAATGTTGAGACAAAAAAAACATAAGAACCTTCCTGTCCTTATTCATGGGAAGAATCTACCTGAAAAAATTATTGTTTATACAATAATAGAGTTTGATGTTATTTTGGGTATGGATTGGCTTTCTATTTATTGTTCTAAGATTGACTATAGAGATAAAGAGGTTTCATTTCTAAAAGTTTTTCAGTTTGTGTACAAGAATGAACCATTTCATTTGATAACATATTATGAAGCTGAGAAACAAGTAAAATATGGAAATGCATGTTTCCTTGTACATATTTTTGGGAACAAAGGAACTGTTCTGATTAATGATGTTTCAGTGGTAAATGAATACATTGATGTTTTTTCTGATGAGTTTCCTGGTATTATACCTGATCGAGAAGTTGAATTTTCTATTGAATTAGTTCCAGATACAAATCCAATTTCAAGAACCACTTATCAAATGGTTCAAATTTAACATTTAGACTTAAAGAAGCAATTACAACAGTTATTTGATAAAGGTTTCATTCAACCTAGCACATCACCATGGGGTGATCTTATCTTGTTAGTTAAAAAGAATGTTATTTCAATCAGACTTTACATTAATTATAGAGCATTGAATAACATCACTATTAAGAACAAGTATCCTATGCCTCATATCGATGATTTTATTGATTAGCTCCCGGGAGGTCAGTATTTTTTGATTATTTAATTTAGGTCGGGGTACCATCAGCTAAAAGTAAAGGATGAAAGATATTCCAAAGATTGTGTTTCATACTAGATATGGCCATTTTGAATTTGTAGTTATGTTTTTTGGGTTAACCAATGGACCTGCTTTATTCATGGATATTATGAATAGAATTTTCCATGAGTTCTTGGATAAGATTGTGGTTGTGTTCGTTGATGATATTTTTTTTTCTAAAAGTAAAGAGTATCATGAAATATATTTAAGGGTTTTCTTTCAAACCTTGAAAGAAAAGAAACTGTATGGGAAATTCAGCATGTGTGAGTTTTGGTTACAAACAATTTCATACCTTGGTCACATTGTTTCAAACAATGAAAAAAATATTGGTACTACTAAAACAAAAGTGGTTGATGAATGGCCAAGACTCACAAATATAACTGATATTTGTAGTTTTCTTGGTTTGGATGGTTTTTACCAGAGGTTTGTAGAAAAGTTTTCATGGTTATCTTGTCCAATGACTAAGTTAACTAAAAAAGGTGTTATGTTCATTTGGAAAATATAATGTGATGATTTTTTTCAGGAATTGAAAAGTAGATTGGTGAATGCTACAGTTTTGGAACTACCTTAAAAAAATGGTGAGTTATTTTATCTACAATGATGCTTCGTTGAAAGGAATTTTTCATGTCCTTATGCAGAATGATCAGGTAATTGATTATGATTCACATCAGTTGAAACCTCATGAGTTTAATTACACTAAAAATGATTTGGAATTAGATGATCTTGTTTTTGCTTTAAAAATATAGAGACGTCATTTGTATGGAGTAAAATGTGAAATATATACTGACCAAAAAAGTTTAAAGTATATATTCACTCAGAATTAATCGAACGTGAGACATGGGAGGTGGCTAGAATTAATCCTGGATTATTATTGCATGATCCTTTACCATTTGGAAAAATAAAATAAAGTGGATGATGCTTTGAGTCAGAAAAGTAATGCAATATTAACCATGCTACGTTTAGAATGAGATCCTTTGGTTTGCGATTTGATGAACTTTGGAATAGAAGTTTTTGGTGCCAAAAATTATTCTGTTTTGTTTTAGGTTTCATTGAAATCATCTCTATTAGACAAAATTAAGAAATTCCATAAGGAATACAGTGAGTTATAGAAAAAGGTAGAGTTGGTTTAGAAAGGTAAGTTTCTTGATTTTAATGTTGATAATGATTGTGTTTTGAGCTTTGGGAAAAGATTTTGTGTGCCTAGTGAATCACAGTTGATGACTGAGTTGTTATGTGAAACTCATAGTTCTCTATTTTCAGTTCATCCTGGCAGTACTAAGATGTATAGAGAACTTCAGGAGTATTACTAGTGGGATGGAATGAAAAGAGATATTTCTTATTTTACTGTGAAGTGTTTGACTTGTCATCCAGTTAAAGTAGAGCTGCAATTACTGAAATATATGCTTTAATCTTTACCAGTGCTAGAGAGGAAATGGGAAAATAAATCCATGGGCTTCGTTTTCGGATTACCAAAGAAATCTCAATGTATTAATGCAATCTAGGTTATTATTGATCGGTTTAATAAATCTGCTCATTTCCTTCCTATTCGAGATACTTTGTCTCTAGATCAACTTTCTCAGTTGTATGTTTAAGAGATAGTCAGGTTTCATGGTGTTCCCTTCTTCATTATATGTGATCCAGATCCTATGTTTAATTCTAACTTTTGGAAAGGCCTTCAGAATTAGTTGGTTACTGAATTAAATTTTTGTATAGCTTTTCATTATCAATCAGATGGGTAGTCCGAACCAACAATTCAGACCTTAGAGGAAATGATACATGCTTGTTTACTGGATTACCTTGGATATTGGGACCAACATCTTTCTTTGGTTGAATTTTCATATAATAATATTTTTTCATTCCATTAAACAGATGGATCCATTTGAGAATTTATATTGAAAGCATTGTCAAACTCCAGATTTTTGGGATGAAGTAGGTGAATAGAAGCTGATTGGACAAGAATTGGTGAAAGATATGGTAGAAGATGTTCAGTTGATTTAGAAGAACATGTGAATAGCTCAGAGTAGGCAGAAATGTTAAGCAGATAACCAGTGGAAGGATATCCCTTTTGAGTTAGGTGATCATGTCTTTCACAAATTTTCTCCATGGAAAAGTTTGATGCATTTTGGTAAGAAGGGAAAGTTGAGTCCGAGGTTCATTGGACCCTATGAAACCCTGGAGAAAGTTGGATCAGTTGCATACATTGTGGCTTTACCTCCATGTTTATCCCAGGCACACAATGTTTTTTATGTTTCAATGTTGAGAAAGTATATGCCCGATCCATCTCATGTAATATTTCCAGAGGTAGTTCAGTTGGAAGATAATCTCTCGTATGTGGAAGAACCAGTACAAATTTTTGACTGAAGTGAGAAAGTGTTGCGGAATAAGGTAATTCACCAGGTAAAGGTTTTGTGGAAAACCATATGGTTGAAGAGGAAATGTGGGAATCTGAAAATGCTATGAGGGATAAATACCTCCATTTATTAGATAGGTGAATAAAATTTTGAGGACATAATTTCCAAAAGGGGGGAAGGATGTAACATCCCAGGTAAATGAAGAAATAATAGATTTTCATAATTATTCATATTTGTGAATTAAATATTAATTTTACTTTAAAGGGGTCGATATGCTCAAGGGTGTATCCGTTACCCAACAACGGGTTTCTTTGAAATCTTACATTGCATAATAATAATATAATATTATTATTTTAAATGGTAGTTAACTCCTATCTGTTGTATTGACAGGAATGAACTGAACTAAGTAAAATATGATTATACATGTTTGTTAATTGTTTTTTTACATTTATCCAATAAAGTTTAGAGGCATAAAATGTGAATGAATCTAATTTTAAGCATAATTTACTTTAAAAGGACTATTTACCACATTGTAATAGAAAACCCTATTTAGAACTAGTTTTGGTCTCTTTTATATGTTCTATTTGACCTAATAAAATTCTTCTTTATAATCTAGAAATAAAAATTTAATTTGGGTAAATTTTTGGTATTTTTCTCATAAAAGTCAATTTTTAATGAAAAGTGAGAAATAATGTATTTTAATTCCAAAATTCCATTGAATATAATTTATTTATATGTATAAATTATCATTTTAATTTGTTTTAAATAGTAAGTAGATTTTATTTTTACCCTTTAATCCAATTCTGGTCATTGAAAGTAATTTCACCTTGAAATTGGACATAAAAAAAGTGTCAATATTTTGATAGTTAATATTTCTTAGAAACAAGACTTTTGTTTCGACAACATGAATTAATTTTAAATTAATTAATCGAACTTCTATGTTTTTAATTTCAAAAAATAGACTTCATTTTAGAAATAGGAATATCAAATATATATTAGTCTGAATTTTTGATATTTTTCTGAAAAACTTCAATTTTTCATGAATAGTGAAACCACTAATTAGTAGTTAAAAAACCGACTTTTTCATTTTATTTAAATTTTACCGCTTCTATGAATTGAATTTAAAAAGTATGACACACATGGTTTTTATTAGTAAGTAAAATTCGGTTCAATAAGATGAAAATCATTTTTGGTCAATAATAAATTCTGAATTTTATTTACCATAGTTAAAGGTAAATAGAGTAATTCAAGGTAAAAATAATATCATAATAATACAAAATTTCCTTAACACTTTTCCTAAACTTATTAGATGAGTCATGGACGACCATGGGCATCCTTGGGTCGATTTTGGAACCCCATGGAGAAACATGGGAGTGATAGTGACACATTAGTGTTGGTCGGAGTAGTTTACTCTAGAGGGGAGGGGTGAATTGAGTAACTATAAAAATTTCGGTTACAAAAATATTGTTTTAAGAGAAATGGTTTTACCCAAAAATAGATACAGCCCTGTTAATAAAGGTTATACTTTTATAAGAGTTTTAATGTTTAAAAAAATTCTTAGAAGATTGATTAATTCTCAGTAATCTTAATATGTATTATTAATATAACTTTTCAAGTCATCCTACTAGGAAAAATCATTTATAACTTCTTTACAAGACTAACTATCAAAGTGAAATTATAGTTTTTTGGATTATGCAATAAAGCAGTAAAATAGAGAAGAAAAAATATAAATAGCACAGTGGATATGAAACAAGTGGTTCAGTCTCAAGTCGAGACCTAATCCACTCCACTTGGTGATCACCTGCCACCAAGCAGATTATATAAATAAACTTTGATCCACACCCTGGATCTTGGTTAAAAATAGTACACAGACTGTCCAAGTCACATAGGGACCTCTTCCATAGTTTTCTTGGGAAAGCAAAAATAATAACCAGGCCACACAGGGTCCTCTTCTATAGTTATCATGGGTAAACAAAAGTATAAAGAGTTTAGTGTAAGGATTTAGAAATCCTTCAGTTTAGCATTGGCGTCAGTGTGTGTATAGAATATATATAGTACACACACTACTCAAAAGTATGAAAAAGAATCACTGAGAGAGAGTAGATATGAGTTTAAAATGATTTAGTGATTTGGAGTGCAGCTCTGGACTCCTTTGATTGAACAGAAATACTTTTGACTCCTTCTCTGGTTTTTGTCTAGAAAAACTAAGTGTCGCGATTCAGCTTGTGTTCTCCAAAATCTTTGATAATGTGAAGATGTTCTCTATATTCCAGTGTAATTCTTATGTTCTTCAGCAGAGTCGGATTGCATGAATGATGTAAAGACCCGTAAAATTCAAGGGAAATTTTTTCTTAATTTTCATTGGAATTTTACAAGAGCGCGGTTTCTGACGGCACCTGATTCCGAGGCCCGGTGTGCCCGGAATCATTTTCCGAAGTTTGGCTTGGGTACTTTCAGTGAACGAACGAGCGAGAATTACTAACTTTTGATCCAGTGGTCGGAATTGAAATCTGAGGACACCGATGAACTCGCAGCGCCGATATTCGCTTAAGAAGACCTTTTCTGAAGTTGCGTTTTCCTAGGAGGAGATGTTTAATTTTCTGGATGAAATGAAGAGTAAAATAAATTTGTGATACAATATTTATTTTATATCTTTAAAGTGGTTAAAATCTTTGTTGGAAGTTGGGTGGTTTAACCACCTAAGAGAGGATTAAGGTGAGGAGGGGCCCACCCGAGCCCCACCTTTTCAAATTCCCTAACTCCCCTCTCTCCCTCTTAAAAGCTTGACAACTTAAAACTTAATTAATTACACAACTCATGTATAATTAATTAAGTGAGTTTAATTTGAGTTTTGAAATTCAAACTCTTGGAATTTCAAAGGTTGGTGTTGTGTTAATAAATTAAGTGTGAGCTTAATTTATTTTTGGTTAGTTTCCTTGTTGCTTGAGAGGTTTGGGAGAATCGTTGAGAGACTTGAAGATCTTCTTCGTCTTCGACGAAGAACGTGAAGAACGGTTCTTCTCCGACGAAGAACATCGACCCCACGACCTTCAAGACTCGGCGTCCCAGATTCTTCCATCTTCATCTTCCTCCTCGACAAGGGAGAAAGCGCCGACCGTGGTGATCATCGCCAACGACAACGTACCTCTCTTCTTGGTCATAGCGACAAGTGAAGAGACGTCGTTTCCTCCTCGGACGCACCCCGACGTCCACGGAGTCTACGTCCGACGCCGCGACGCCTTTCTCCGCGATACCCGACGTGCGGCGTCATTTTTTCGAGGTAGGGGTTTACTTCAATATGATTATCACTTTCCATTTTGTCCCCTTCTAAATATATTGTGGGTTTGGAAAAAATGTTTGATGAGGATTTTAGGGGTTGTTGTTATAGTTTATTTATTTATCCTTGTTCGTGGTTCTAGCATGACTAACGTGAGGATTTTAAATATGTGTTATTGTTTAACGTGAGGGGGCCGGACCGCATGAACACGACTGAACCCCCTCCTTCGTTCTTGATGTTTTATATTGCGGATGAAACAAGGTTGTGTGGTGCCGTCGCACCACGCGGTTATTCGCCCGATTTTATTGCGCGGCGCCGTCGCGCCATGCCATGGAAGAATCATCAAGAACGTGATGTCGTCGCGCCTCGTCGAAGGGAATCAAAGGCACGGCGGAGGGGCGCGGTGCCGTCGCACCGCGCCAGATGAAAAACACCGCGGCCGGTTCCGGGCCGCGGCAGGACGAGAAGACCGGCGGTCGGGCCGCCGGCGTCGGAAGCCGGAAAGGGGACCGGTTCGCCGGTCCCGTTGGAGAAAAACCGGCCGGCCAGGTGGCCGGCCGGATGGTCAAAATCCAGGGGAAATTAATTCCCCCGGCCAGCGCCCAAAATCCCCCCCCCATTTAATTGGGGGGGGCGGTTACCTTGAGGGGGGGGCAGGCGGCCCCCCGGTCCTCTTCAAAGCAGGCCCCCCACGAGGGGGGGGGGGGGGCAGTTCCAAATGGCGCAGCTAAAAGCCGCGCCGCCCTTTGCTGGAAGCGGGGGCTTAGCCCCCCGCGCGCTGCCTCCGTGCGGCGCCAGGCCGCCGCGCCACCGCGCCGCCGCGCCGCCACGCCGTCGCGCCGCCGGTCGCCGGGCCGGGTCGGACCCGGGTCGGGTCGGACCCGGGTCGGGTCGACCCGATTCGGGCCGTCCCAGGGGGGGGGGGGGTCGGGCCGGGTCGGCCCGGACCTGGACCCCCCCGTTTCGAATCAGTTTTGGTCTTTTGGACATAACATGAGCCACGGACCTCCGATTGACGAACTGTCTGCGGAAACGCGATCCTTGGATCAAGACGGTCCTTTCGGTTTATCGCACTCAAAGTTTCGGAATACTTTGAGTTCGGCCGGGTTGGTTCGTTCACGAAACCAACCGGGCCTTCGGAGCGGAAATGCTCATATCTTGAGCTATGGACGTCCGATTGACGTGCCGTCAGCTTTGTTGTGTTCCTCTTAATGAGACGGATCTTTTGGCATACTTCTCCGAGGTTTGGATGCAGGTGGAGTACGGTCGGGTTGGGTTTGCCTTAAAAACCAACCGGGCCCCGGGGACGAAAATGCCAATAACTCTCAGACCGGGCGTCCGATCGACGCGCCGTCTGTTGCGTTGAGTTCCTGTTGACGATACGGAACTTTTGGATACATCAACTCTGGACTTTGTGACAGTAGATGTATCAGCCTCTCGGCTCGTGGAGCGGATCCTCCTGTACGAGCTTGCTGTGTGCGGGAACCCTAGTGCTGGTTGCGACTGTGACTACTGCTACTACTGCTACTGTGACTGCGACGACGACAGAACAGAGATCCTGTGTGGATTCGACGACGACGACTACAACACTCATCGATCCTACGTGGATCAGTGCTACAGGTCCTGTGTGGGCCCGATCCTGTGTGGATTCGACGACGACGACTACAGCACTCAGCGATCCTACGTGGATCAGTGCTACAGGTTCTGTGTGGGCCCGATCCTGTGTGGGTCCGATCTTGTGTGGGTCTTTACGCTCAGCGGTCCTGTGTGAACCAGTGCCTACAGGTCCTACGTGTGCCCGATCCTGTGTGGGTCTTTTGCGGGGGTTAGTTACCTATCGATCCTTCGTGGGTCCGACGACTTAGATGAATCAGAGATCATCTTTATCATCTTTCGAGAAGTATACCTGTGTGAGCTGAATCCTGTTGCTTTCCTGTGTGGATTGTGTTGTGCTATCCTGTGTGGATTACGTTTTTCTTTCCTGTGTGGAATACGTTTACTTTCCTGTGTGGACTGAGTTTTACTTGGGCTCGGAGGTTGGAGCGTATTCGAAATTGATGACTTAGGTATATGTATGGGCATATACCTAAGCAGTGTCGGTTGTTACATCGTGATTGTACCTTTCTTCGTGGTTTATCCTTTGTGGATTTTGAGAGACCTTCAGGGGTCTCGGGGTCCCTACTGAGTAGATTATACTCACCCCTGCACGGGCTTTTCCCGCACTACGTTGTGTTGGTTGAAGACGACGGACATCGTTGATCTTAGCTGAGGCTTGCAGAGCAGGACGGTACCTGGAGGTGGACCACTGGGCGGGACGTTCTCGGAGCGGACGACGGGACCCGTGGAGCAGTGGAGCTATCTGTACCCACCCTTCAGGTGGGATTTCCAATGGACAGCTCGGTGTAGCGGCTTTTACTTTTCAGTTGCTTTTTTCCCTTTCGAGTTGTACTTTACTTTCAGTTTGGGTTTGTATACTGGCCCATTTACTTTTCCGCACTTTCAATTGTACTCTGCTTTTGCTTAGTGTTTACTTTCCGCTTGCTTACTCTGTGGTGTTTGTTTACTTTACAAAGGCAATTCCTTCCCTTTTTACCGGGATTTACGCCTTGGTGCTAGTCGCCAGCCCCTGGCCTATGGAAGGCGGGCTTGGGGTAGTCACGACACGGACCCCGAGGGAGGGTCGTGACAAATTGGTATCAGAGGAGTTCGGTTCTACCACGAACTCTAATCTTTTCTATATGAAGAAATAATGTTTAGTGTATTGAGTGTGGTTATTAGTCCAGGGAGTCCAGTGTTGGTGCGGCGACCGACGTATCCGTACACCAGGACCCTGACTTCTGATTTCCGACTTAATGCACGAAAACATTGATTGCGTGTGTGTTTCAAGTTTTTTTTGTGATTACTTATATCAGCTCACCAGGTATACTGTTCTGACCGTGGCGCACCTGTTTCCTTTTCAGGATGGCCCCACGACGGCAGCCAGCTAGGGTTCCGAGAGTCGAGTGTGACGACAGCCCACCGAGCGACGAGGCCTCGGTGCAGGGCCCTTTGTCAGTAGTGGCACAGGCGGTAGTTCTACCCGTCGAGCCCCCGATACTTCCAGCGCCAGCCGTTGACGATGCACGTCGCCTCAGCACACTGCATGAGTTTCAGCGCCAGCGACCACCCAGGTTTCGTGGGGAGACGGATCCCCAGGCAGCCGAGGACTGGCTGGAGGCCGTAGTACGTGTGTTTAGGCTAGTGAGGACACCAGCAGACCTCATGGTGATCCTCGCTGCGAGCCTAATACACGCAGCAGCAGGACGATGGTGTAGCTTGATGCTCCAGGTGCACGATGAGGCATCTCTACTTTGGACGGACTTTGAGAGCCTCTTCCGCTCGGAGTTCGTCCCAGCCACCCTTCGTGTGGTGCGTATCCAGGAGATTCTTCAGCTGCGGCAGGGCAGCATGACGGTCGCTCAGTACTCGGCGAGATTTACTGATCTCTCGCGCTACTCGACTGACATGGTACGAGACCCATTATTCCGGGCCCGGACCTTCGAGTAGGGATTGAGACACGAGATCAGGGCATCGCTGATCTCCCTCAGCATACCGACTCAGACAGGAGTACTGGAGCGGGCCCTTCTGATCGAGAGCTTCCTTGCTGAGTCTACACCAGCGCAGCGACCCACCGTAGGGCGGCACGTGGCAGAGTCATCTGCAGCAGGCAGTCGACGGATGACTCAGGGGTCCAGACAGACCAGACCTTCGGTAAGACGACCTCAGGAAACTAGCTTAGAAGTGCGGGGCACACAGCGCGGAGCCAGTCTTTCGAGTGGAAGACAGTGCTATGCATGCGGCGGGCAAGGTCACATGGCTCGTGACTGCCCGACCCGCCATGCAGAGGAGCAGAAGACGGTTGAGGAACCACCTAGGCAGAGGCAGAGGTTCGACCGTGGCGGTCCGCAGGGAGGAGGCGGACGAGGCAGAGGAGCTGGCCGAGCAGCAGGTGGTGGGCGACGTTTTGAGGCTCTACCACCACCACCACCAGGAGGTCCACCCCGACCTCAGGGGAGAGCACAGCTTCAGGAAACTGAAGCTTACGATCATGGAGCTCCGGAAGCGGGTGGACTAGTGCGGGACTGGCTCCAGGCATAGAGGCCTTTGCCCATAATGCCTCTAGCTTCGTAGTTTGTGTTGCTTTGTGACCTTGTTCTTTAATTTGAAGTAATAAAAGACACTTGCCTTGGTGACTTTTGTTTTCTTGTCTTTTGTTTGTTTTTACTAAGAGGTGCCGGTTAAAAAACTGTTGACTTGACCCTCACTTGCGAGATTCGTACTGGAGGAAATCCAATGACCACACACTAATGCCGACAGTGTGACTCAACCCTTGGAGGCGAGAGTAACAGTTGGATCTCTTGGTAGCAGCGTCGAGGCCTTACGACGTCATCCATGCCATGAATTAACTAATCATGACGGGATTGACTGTTTTAGGCAAGGAACGTGGTTCATCCAGGGGATGAGACCGGATTTCACTTTTCGGCAAAGGAGAAATATTTGCAGCTAGTCTCATTGCAGATATCCTTCGTGGATAGAGATGGAGCAGCCTTCCTCCAGTCTCTCACAGTCACCCCTCCTCTACTACAGCAGGTCAGAGAGGCACAACGTGAGGACGCTGACTGTGAGAGATGGCGTGCACAGATATCCTTGGGACAGGAACCTGTTGGTTTCTTCCTTGGAGCAGAGCACGACATCCTTTTCAGAGGACGTACCATGGTACCAGTCGCTTTACGAGAGGATGTGCTGAGAGAGTTTCACACTTCTCCTTTGGCGGTACATCCTGGAGTGGCAAAGATGTACCAGGACCTCAGACGACAGCACTGGTTGCCGGGCATGAAGAAGGCTGTAGCAGAGTTCGTTTCTCGATGCCTCACCTGCCAGTAGGTGAAGGCAGAGCATCAGGTACCAGCGGGCTTAGTACAGCCCTTGGAGGTTCCGGAGTGGAAGTGGGACGGCATATCAATGGACTTCGTGACTGGACTTCCACGCACTTCCAGAGGTCACGACTCCATATGGGTGATTGTTGACCAACTCACCAAGTCGGCACACTTCTTACCCATCAGCGAGCAGGGCTCAGTGGAGAGCATGGGACGTCTCTACGTTCAGGAGATTGTGCGGCTCCACGGTGTGCCATCATCTATCGTCTCCGATCGAGATGCTCACTTTACTTCCCGGCATTGGAAGGGGTTACAGGAGGCGTTCGGGACGCAGCTACGTCTGAGCACAACCTTTCACCCTCATACGGATGGTCAGACGGAGAGGACCATTCAGACTCTCGAGGACATGCTCCGTGCATGTGTCCTCGACTTTGGTCGTAGCTGGGAGGACCACCTACTCTTGGTGGAGTTTGCGTACAACAACAGCTACCACTCCACCATCGGGATGGCACCGTACGAGGCATAGTACGGCCGACCTTGTAGATCTCCTTTGTGCTGGACAGACCCTGGGGAGTCAGCACTTGTGGGACCGTAGATGGTCCAGGCCACGACAGAGAAGGTCCAGGTCATCCAGGAGCGGATGAGGACAGCACAGAGCCGGCAGAAGTCATATGCTGACAGGAGGCGGAGGCCACTGGAGTTCGAGGATGGCGACCACGTTTTCTTGCGGGTCTCATCTCGACGTGGTATTCGGAGATTTGGCCGAGGCGGCAAGTTATCTCCGCGCTTCATCGGACCCTTCCAGGTCATCAGCAGGGTTGGCGAGGTGGCTTATCGCCTGGCTCTGCCACCTTAGTTGCACCGGGTGCACGACGTCTTCCATGTATCCTAGCTGAGGAGATACGTGCATGACCCGACGCACATCATTGACCATGGGGAGCTTGACGTTGACGATGGGGCGACTTTTACGGAGGTCCCAGTGGAGATAGAGGATCGATAAGAGCAGGTCCTGCGTGGGCGATCGATTCCTCTTGTGCGCATCAGATGGCAGCACGAGAATCTCCCGGATAGCACATGGGAGTAGGAGGCTCTGATGCGTGCTCAGTACCCTCATTTGTTCCCCTAGTTTCTGATGTATCTTTACGGGGATGTAAAGCCCTGAGGTGGGAGTAATGTAAAGACCAGTAAAATTCAAGGGAAATTATTTCTTAATTTTCTTTGGAATTTTACAAGAGCGCGGTTTCTGACGGCACCTGATTCCGAGGCCCGGTGTGCCCGGAATCATTTTCCGAAGTTTGGCTCGGGTACGTTCAGTGAACGAATGAGCGGGAATTACTAACTTTTGATCCGGTGCTCGGAATTGAAATCCGAGGACACCGATGAACTCGCAACGCCGATACTCGCTTAAGAAGACCTTTTCCGAAGTTGCGTTTGCCTAGGAGGAGATGTTTAATTTTCTGGATGAAATGAAGAGTAAAATAAATTTGTGATACAATATTTATTTTATATCTTTAAAGTGGTTAAAATCTTTTGTTGGAAGTTGGGTGGTTTAACCACCTAAGAGAGGATTAAGGTGAGGAGGGGCCCACCCGAGCCCCACCTTTTCAAATTCCCTAACTCCCCTCTCTCCCTCTTAAAAGCTTGACAACTTAAAACTTAATTAATTACACAACTCATGTATAATTAATTAAGTGAGTTTAATTTGAGTTTTGAAATTCAAACTCTTGGAATTTCAAAGGTTGGTGTTGTGTTAATAAATTAAGTGTGAGCTTAATTTATTTTTGGTTAGTTTCCTTGTTTCTTGAGTGGTTTGGGAGAATCGTTGAGAGACTTGAAGATCTTCTTCGCCTTCGACGAAGAACGTGAAGAACGGTTCTTCTCCGACGAAGAACATCGACCCCACGACCTTCAAGACTCGGCGTCCCAGATTCTTCCGTCTTCATCTTCCTCCTCGACAAGGGAGAAGTCGCCGACCGTGGTGATCATCGCCAACGACAACGTACCTCTCTTCTTGGTCATATCGACAAGTGAAGAGACGTCGTTTCCTCCTCGGACGCACCCCGACGTCCACAGAATCTACGTCCGACGCTGCGACGCCTTTCTCCGCGATACCCGACGTGCGACGTCATTTTTTCGAGGTAGGGGTTTACTTCAATATGATTATCACTTTCCATGTTTTCCCCTTCTAAATCTATTGTGGGTTTGGGAAAAATGTTTGATGAGGATTGTAGGGGTTTTTTTATTGTTTATTTATTTATCCTTGTTCGTGGTTCTAGCATGACTAACGTGAGGATTTTAAATATGTGTTATTGTTTAACGTGAGGGGGCCGGACCGCATGAACACGGCCGAACCCCCTCCTTCGTTCTTGATGTTTTATATTGCGGATGAAACAAGGTGGTGTGGTGCCGTCGCACCACGCGGTTATTCGCCCGATTTTATTGCGCGGCGCCGTCGCGCCACGCCATGGAAGAATCATCAAGAACGTGATGTCGTCGTGCCGCGTCGAAGGGAATCAAAGGCACGGCGGAGGGGCGCGGTGCCATCGCACCGCGCCGGACGACAAACACCGCAGCCGGTTCCGGGCCGCGGCAGGACGAGAAGACCGGCGGTCGGGCCGCCGGCGTCGGAAGCCAGAAAGGGGACCGGTTCGCCGGTCCCATTGGAGAAAAACCGGCCGGCCAGGTGGCTGGCCGGATGGTCAAAATCCGGGGGAAATTAATTCCCCCGGCCAGCGCCCAAAAGCCCCCCCATTTAATTGGGGGGGGGGGTTACCTTGAGGGAGGGCAGGCGGCCCCCCGGTCCTCTTCAAAGCAGGCCCCCCACGAGGGGGGGGGGGGGGGGGGTTCCAAATGGCGCGGCTAAAAGTCGCGCCGCCCTTTGCTGGAAGCGGGGGCTTAGCCCCCCACGCGCTGCCTCCGTGCGGCGCCAGGCCGCCGCGCCACCGCGCCGCCGCGCCGCCGCGCCGTCGCGCCGCCGGCCGGCCGGGCCGGGTTGGACCCGGTTCGGGTCGACCCGATTCGGGCCGTCCCAGGGGGGGGGGGGGTCGGGCCGGGTCGGTCCGGACCCGGACCCCCCCGTTTCGAATCAGTTTCGGTCTTTTGGCCATAACTTGAGCCACGGACCTCCGATTGACGAGCCGTCTGCGGCAACGCGATCCTTGGATCGTGACGGTCGTTTCGGTTTATCGCACTCAAAGTTTCGGAATACTTTGAGTTCGGCCGGGTTGGTTCGTTCACGAAACCAACCGGGCCTTCGGAGCGGAAATGCTCATATCTTGAGCTACGGACGTCCGATTGACGTGCCGTCAGCTTTGTTGTGTTCCTCTTAATGAGACGGATCTTTTGGCATACTTCGCCCGAGGTTTGGATGCAGGTGGAGTACGGTCGGGTTGGTTTTGCCTTAAAAACCAACCGGGCCCCAGGGACGAAAATGCCAATAACTCTCAGACCGGGCGTCCGATCGACGCGCCGTCTGTTGCGTTGAGTTCCTATTGACGATACAGAACTTTTGGATACATCAACTCTGTACTTTGTGACAGTTGATGTATCAGCCTCTCGGCTCGTGGAGCAGATCCTCCTGTACAAGCTTGCAGTGTGCGGGAACCCTAGTGCTGGTTGCGACTGTGACTACTGCTACTACTGCTACTGTGACTGCGACGACGACAGTACAGAGATCCTGTGTGGATTCGACGACGAAGACTACAACACTCAGCGATCCTACGTGGATCAGTGCTACAGGTCCTGTGTGGGCCCGATCCTGTGTGGATTCGACGACGACGACTACAGCACTCAGCGATCCTACGTGGATCAGTGCTACAGGTCCTGTGTGGGCCCGATCCTGTGTGGGTCCGATCCTGTGTGGGTATTTGCGCTCAGCGGTCCTGTGTGAACTAGCGCCTATAGGTCCTACGTGGGCCCGATCCTGTGTGGGTCTTTTGCGGGGGTTAGTTACCTATCGATCCTTCGTGGGTCCGACGACTTAGATGGATTAGAGATCATCTTTATCGTCTTTCGAGAAGTATACCTGTGTGAGCTGAATCCTGTTGCTTTCCTGTGTGGATTGTGTTGTGCTATCCTGTGTGGATTACATTTTTCTTTCCTGTGTGGAATACGTTTACTTTCCTGTGTGGACTGAGTTGTACTTGGGCTCGGAGGTTGGAGCGTATTTGAAATTGATGACTTAGGTATATGTATGGGCATATACCTAAGCAGTGTCGGTTGTTACTTCGTGATTGTACCTTTCTTCGTGGTTTATCCTTTGTGAATTTTGAGAGACCTTCAGGGGTCTCAGGGTCCCTACTGAGTAGCTTATACTCACCCCTGCACGGGCTTTGCCCGCACTACGTTGTGTTGGTTGTAGACGACGGACAGCGTTGATCTTAGCTGAGGCTTGCAGAGCAGGACGGTACCTGGAGGTGGACCACTGGGCGGGACGTTCTCGGAGCGGACGACGGGACCCGTGGAGCAGTGGAGATATCTGTACCCACCCTTCAGGTGGGATTTCCTGTGGACAGCTCAGTGTAGCAGCTTTTACGTTTCAGTTGTTGTTTTCCCTTTCAAGTTGTACTTTACTTTCAGTTTGGGTTTGTATACTGGCCCATTTACTTTTCCGCACTATCAGCTGTACTCTGCTTTTGCTTAGTGTTTACTTTCCGCTTGCTTACTCTGTGGTGTTTGTTTACTTTACTAAGGCAGTGCCTTCCCTTTTTACCGGGATTTACGCCTTGGTGCTAGTCGCCAGCCCCTGGCCTATGGAAGGAGGGCTTGGGGTAGTCACGGCACGGACCCCGAGGGCGGGTCGTGACAAATGAGACAATTATTTATTTGAAAATATTTCAAAGTGTTCTTCGTGGTCGTGCTCATAGGCTTGTTCTTTGTTCAATATCGTGTGCTATGGTTGTTGGGCACTCTCCACTCTTTATCTTCGAATTCCTGCATTTTATCCGACAGGTTCCATGTGTTTTGTACCTCATACCTCGTAATATGTCTACAAATAAACATTAATATTGTCAATGCATTAAGGAAATCAAATATGACCGTTAAAAAGGAAATTGAAAGATGACAAAATAGTTTGTTATGAAAACGAGGTCTCCTTCACATGGTGTCTGAGTGTCATAGTATGAGTGTCATGGTGTCTTGTTTACAATGTCTTGCTCACGGTGTCTTGCTCACGGTGTCTTTTCTTCACGATGTCTTGCTCACGGTGTCTTGTCTTCACGGTGTCTCACTTTATGATGTCTTGCTTACGGTGTATGGCTTACTATGTCTGGATTCACGGTGTCTGGCTTACGGTGTCAGGCTTCACGGTGTCAGGATTACGGTGTCAAGTTTCACAGTTTCTTGTACTTAGGAAAATAACAGTATTCAGACTTAAATAGTATTATGCATGAAATGGATTGAGCATAACCATTATAAAGCATGAGAGAACTTGAAACATAAATACAAATGATTGGATATAATTTAGGAGTTACCTATATTTTATGAGATTTGTGATCATTGATAATATTTGTGATTATTTAAACATGATTAATACGTAAGGAGTCCGACAATCTCCTCTATTTTGATGATCACAAATCATGCACAGTTAAAGTGTAAATTTGATGCAAATTTAGAGAAAATAACATATAGATACTTTATGCAGAATCGTCTCCCCATTTTTGGATTATCAAACAGTAGAAAGAAAGAGAGGGTAAACAGTGCAGATTTCATTAAAAGTAAACATTTCAGTACACAATAAAAAGAGAGACAGAAATAATGAAATCCCCAGAAAAAAGTAGTAAGCACTGGTCTTATTTAGAGATTGGCCTTCTCTTTTCCTTTATCAGCAGCAAAAGAGGAAGCCATAGGGGTGGTGGTTGATGTATAAGAAGCTATACATGTGGTAGATTGATAGGGTAAAGGGAGACCTTCAAATACAGATGGAGCCAAGGTAGGAGCAGTACAAGATCGAGGCAATTACTGATCATGAATTATAGGCCAGATCTAATTGAGAGCTTGGCCAACCAACATGGTAGTTGAGGCTAAGGCTGAGGAGAATGTAGGCAGTCCAAGTATGAGTGGTGAAACTGCTAGAGAAACAATTTTAGTACTCTAGACATGAATAAATGGTCTCAAGAGTTTTATGAGGTCTGCAATAATTTATCCACCATACGACATGGCTTTTTCAAAGTCATATTTGTTTTCCACAAAATCTTCCAACAATCGGGTAAACTCAGTTAGCTTCTGCACATGGTTTTTGAAGGCTTGATTTACAAGAGAAATTTGCAGATTCTCCACAAGGTATTTAAAGTGGTTGGTCATATCAGTCTTGGAGAAAATTCAGTTGAAATAGAAATCCACTTTATTAGAAATCTTTTACTGGGCATCATTTGCAATATTGGAATGAATTTGCACAAGTTCAAGAACTCTATCATTGTTCTTGACAACTTCAGAGAAATAATTTACATTGAAACCACTGAAAGAATTTTGAAGTTATTCTTTGACTATAGATCTGAGCAAAGAACTATACAAGGAAGGTGTAGAGGATTCACTAGAGGTATTAGAAGCTTTGACGACTGTGGTCAGAGATTTGAGCTGATTCAGTACCTTTTGAAGACAACCGGTGTACTCATCAGTGAGTTTATTCAGGTTCACCACAATATCTCTCATTTCTTTCAACAAATTTTTATCCCTTTCCGAAAACTTTTCATCGAAGGATAAAAAATAATGGTGAATCTGAGACAAAACATCTTGAGAGATTTGAGAAACAGTGGGTTCTAGAGGAGCATTAGCGGGTTCTGATCTCGAATACAGCTCTTTCTACATGTCTTCCACCATGCTTCTTAGGGTTGTGACTTCATTACTAAGCCACTTATTTTCAAATCGATCTTCTTGAATTTCATGGAGTATATTTGGTTGGATTTTCAAGATAATTTCATCCAAAATCAGCGAGCCATCTCTCTCACTCAGATTTGTCACAGCACGAGGTTGGGAGTTCATAAGCTTCTCAACTCCAGATAATATAGTATCTCCAAAATCCTTTAAATCATCTTTACATAAAAAAGACAGTTGTTTAGGTAATGGTTCAGGTGTTGGAATTGGTATAGGGGCAGGTTGAGGCTCAGGTTCCTTCTCAGGGGAAGAGATAGAAACTGACTTCAATTGAAACTGGGAAGAGAGATCAAGCTCGGTTGTATTAACCTGCTGATCCTCACTCACATCATAAAAACTAGGAAATTTTTACTGAGAGTCTAGAAGACATGACTCAGTAGGATTTGAGGTTTCATGAGACTCGTGATTTTGGGTTTCCTCCCCCTCAACAGGTGCTTTCTTTTCACGATTGAGAGGCTCAAGAGCTTGGTCTAAATCCACAGTTTAATTTCTAAGTTCCTCATCCATCTCTTGCCTTTCCAACTAAAAGGCTATCTCTATCCTCTCCTCAGTAGAGGGTATTATTTCAGGAATAGGTTGTTCCTCAGGGAGTTCTTCTAGATTTTATTCTTCCATAACAAAGAGTTCTTCTAGATTTTCTTCTTGCACACCAAAGAGTTCTTCTACTACAGAATCTTCCATAGCTTGCTGCTCAGGTTCTGTCACACCTGATTATTTTTCACCCTCAGGTTGGATTTCTAGATTAACATCTTCACTAGGGGTAGGATTTTTTTTTTCAATAACAAAATGAGGAACCATAGTCCTTTCTTCTTCAACAATAACTTCTTCTCTATAAGGTGCTTTAGCTTCTTCTTCCTCTTCTTCTGAATACTCACCATGTTCATCTGGTTCCAAACCTCGATCCAAATTGTCTTTCGTCCTTGCGGGATAATCCACAGGATTAAGCTTCTCATAAACCTTATCGTCGTCTTCCACCCATTCCTTTTTCCAAGGATTCCAGTTTATCTTAATTCTCCTAATGGTGGTATTAGAGAGACAATACTCATAGTCCATAAGCACTTATTCATTAGGGCCAAATATACCTTTTGCAACAAGCATGGCTGATATCAGCCGAGAGTAGAAAAGAGAGGAGGACTTGGGTGTAACCTTGATCAACTCACACATATGGTGAATAATGTACTAGCATAGGTTATTCTTGTATCTATTCTTCATAATATGAATTAAAAACACATCTTGATACTTTAATACATCAAAGTCACCTTTTCTTGGACTAATAATATTTTGAACAAACTTAAACTGTAGCCTTGTTTCCCCATCAGGTTCAGTAGCTATGGACATTCCAATGGTGCCATTTCTGGTAAGGGTTTTCAGAGCATCTTTAATGTCAAAGAAATAAGTTGTAGGTGGAGGTTCTCTCTAATAATCATTAAAAATTACTTCATGAGGTATCCTAAGGCATGAAGCTCATAACATCGACGAGAAGGAGCATCTTTGGCCATTAATCCAGCTTCTCACAACATAACACTCACCAGAGTCAAAAAAGAGTTGTGTTTACTGGTAGAACTGAGCTACTAAACAGGGATAGATAGGTCTGTTCTCCCTTGAAAACCACTATAACCAGCCTTGTTCTTTTCACACTTTCAAGACTAGAGATTTTCTAGATAAAATACATTCAGGGCATATTTATTGATCAGGAACAACATGTCGATTTACCAGGTTCGAATTCAAAGTTCCTTCTGGCATCAGCTTAGGTTCTATATTCTTCATATTCGGGTGGTGCTTCTCAGGTGTGGATGACGACAGATGTTTCATTCTTGGAATCCACTGAAGGTTTCAGAGAGAGAGAGAGAAAGAGAGAAGGGGTTTCAAGGTTGAAGGGGTACGAAATGTGAGAGAGTCCGAGTGAAGAACTAAGTGAAACTTTTTGTTTTATCATTTGGGAATGTAAAATGTCACAAAAATAAAAATGTGGGAAAGTAAAAGAGGGGAAACAAAAATTACCGTGATACGGGTTTAAAGAAAATCATAAATAATTTTTAGGGTGAGACAGTAAGTAGTTGTCATGATGAGACAATGATCGGTCGTCATGGTGCGATAGTAAGTGAATGTCAAGATGTGACAATGATCGGTCGCCACAGTGTGATAGTAAGTGATCGTCATTATGGTGAGACAGTGAGTGAACGTCACAGTGAGATAGTGAGTGAAATTTTTAGTGTGCGTTACTGTGAGACAATAAGTGTCAGACTATAAGTATAATGTGCTAACGCTGAGACCATAAACATGAGAGACAGTAACTAAGAAACTATAATCATGAAACATTAAAGTAAAACATAGTGAAATGTTGAATTGTAATAAAAGTAAGATATCTATTTGATATTTATCATCCCAAGATCATGTATGATGTAGTCTATTACATCATAATTTAATGGTTTTTTGAATATATAAACATGTTGATATTCAGTACAATTGAATTCCAAGGTGATATCACCTTTGTGATAATGATCTCTCAAAAAGTGATGTCTTACATCATTATGTTTTGTCCTAGAATGTGAAACATTATTTTTTGAGATGTTAATAGCACTTCTGTTTTCACAATTTATTGGTATATTTTTGAATTGATATCCATAATCTAGTAATGTGTGTTTTAGTAACAAAATTTGGGCACAAAAACTGCCAGCAACTATGTATTCAGCTTTTGGAGTAAATAATGCAAAAGAAATTTGTTTCTTACTACACCATGATACTAGCGACTTGACTAAAAGGTGACATGTTCCAGAGGTGATCTTTCTATCTAAATTACAGCCACCGAAGTCATCATCAGAAATAATAACTAGATCAAATGATTTTTCTATAGGATAAAATAGTCCTAGATTGGGTGTACGCTTGAGGTAATTGAAAATTCTCTTTACAACATTTAAATGATATTATTTAGTATTTTCATGAAAAAGAGTACACATACACACACTAAACATAATGTCAAGATGGATAGCGGTTAAGTAGAGTAAACTTCCAATCATTCCTCTATAATTGGTTTGATCAATAGATTATCCATCTTCATCAAGATCCAACTAACAGGTTGTACTCATGGGAGTGTCACTACTTTTAGTGCTATCAAATCCCAAACATTTTAGAAGATCTATAGTGTATTTACTATGATTTAAAGTAATTACATCATTATTTTGAAAGGTTTGAAGTCCAAGAAAGAATTTTAGTTCACCCATTAAACTCATTTCAAATTCGTTTTGCATCATTTTAGAAAATTCAACACATAATGAATTTTTTGAAGATCCAAAAAATATCATCTACATAGATTTGAACAACTAAAACATCATTAGAAATTCATTTTACAAATAAGGTAGGATCAACAATTCATTTTCAAAAACCGTTGGAAATATGTAAAGAACTCAATCTGTCATACCAAGATATTGGAGGTTTTTTTAAACCATATAATGATTTTGATAGTTTGAAAATATGATTGGGAAAATGAGGATTTATAAATCAAGGGGGATGTTCAACAAAGACATCCTCAGCTATATACCCATTGAAGAATGCTCTCTTAACATCCATTTGATATAGTTTGAAATTCAGATGTGAAACATAAGTAAGTAGGATTCTGATGGCGTAAAGTCTTGTTACTAGAGAAAAGGTCTCCTCATAGCCAATTCCTTCTTCTTGACTATAGACTTGTGCAACTAATCAAGCCTTATTGCTAACTATATTTCCAGCTTCATCTACCTTATTTCTAAACACCCATTTTGTGCCTATGATGAAGGTGTCCTTGGGTCTTTCAAAAAGTTTCCCAACATTGTTTCTTTCAAACAGATTATGTTCTTCTTGCATATCCATTACAAAAAATTCATCGTTGATGGCATCATCAATGTTTATAGGTTTAAGTTGTGAAAAGAAGGCTTGATGTTCAACCTAATTTCTAAGAGAAGCTCTAGTTTGTGTTCCTTTCTCTAAGTCTCCTAAAACAACATCTAAGGGATGGTTTTTAAGGGTCCTAGCCTTTTTAGAAAAAGAGGGACTTGTGATTTTAGGTTCATCAACATATTCTGGTTCATTATGACTCGATTGTAGATAATTTCCAGAATTAGATATTTTCACAGAATCTTTCACAGATGAATTTGAGGATTTTGAGTTGATGTTAAGATTTGATACATCATCCTCCAGATTTTCTACGATGGTTCTAGGATCGTGTGGATCTGTTGCATCAAACATGATATGAACAGATTCTTCCACACATTTAGTTCTCTTATTGAATACTCTATAAGCTTTACTTAATATTGAGTTACCTAGGAAAATTCCTTCATCACTTTTGGATGAAAATTTTCAATATTATCTTTAGTGTTGAGAATAATGTCTTTGCAACCAAATAATCTAAAGTAATTAATCTTAGGCTTCCTATTGTTCTAGAGTTCATATGGGGTCTTTTTGAGAATTGGTCTAATCAAGACTCTATTGATTATATAGCATGTTGTATTAACAGCTTTAGCCCAAAGGTAAATAGGTAAGTCATATTCACTAAGAATTGTTCTAGAAATTTCTTGTAGGGTTATATTTCTTCTTTCTATAACACCATTCTACTAAGGTGTTCAAGGGGAAGAGAAATTGTGACTATTTCCATATTGTGAGCAAAATGATTCAAGGTCTAGATTTTCAAACTCAGGGCCACGATCACTTCTTAAGTATTTAATTTTAAGGCCACCAAGATTTTCTATAGACTTTGCATACTTAGTAAAATAAGAGTAGACTTCACTTTTGTGAGCCATGAAGAAGGTCCAGGAATATCTAGAAAAATCATCTACCAGTACATAAACATAGTTATTCCCATTTAAACTAGAAACTCAAGATGGTCCAAAAAAATACACATGAACCAATTAGAGAGGTTGAGAAGTAGAAATTTCTTTCTTTGATTGGAAAGAGATTTTTTGTTGGTTTCCCTTTTGAAAAGGATTACACAAATTGTCATTTGGAAACTCATGTTTGGGTAAGTCTTTAACTAGGGATTTTCTAGTTATTTTTCTAAGGGAGTGAACATTACAATGTCCTAGTATCCTAGGCTAGAGCCAAGATTCATTATGAAATACACTTAAGCATGAAACATTTTGAGAATCTAAGGAATCTACAGTAACAGAATAAACGTTCTCATTCCTTGATGCTGAAAATACTTATTCATCTTTAGAATTAAAGACATTACAGGCATCATTTTTAAATTTAACATGATATCCATCATCACATAATTGTGAGATAATAAGGAGATTATATTTTAATCCATTAACTAACAGTACTTAGGAAATTAAAATCGAATTCGAGTTAACAATCTGTCACAAGCCAATGATCTTCCCTTTGTCATTGTCACCAAATGTGACATGTCCTCTATTTACTTTTATCATGTTCTTGAACCATGAGTAGTCTCATGTCATGTTCCTTAAAAATCCACTGTCCAATTATAATAGATTTCTTCAGGATCTCTTTAAGAATATTTCCTATAACATAATCAAGAAAAGATAGATTTTTTTCCCATACTTGTTTGGGTCCAGTAACATTAGTAATAAGTGCTTTAAGAATCCATATTTGTCTCATAGGTTACCTATAAGCATTTTGTAATGTGTTTGAAAAATAAACTATATTTGGTCCACAAAAACTTGAAACAGTAGAGTATGTATCATGACTTGAACTAGTTGAGCTGTGTCCATAATTGGGAACACAATTATATGTTCTAGATTTTGAAACAAAATTCATTCTACCAAGGTTTCTTTTACCAGGTTGATAACGAATTCCAGCATTATATTTGGGGGCAATTTGTTTTCCTAGAATTTGGGTAAGAGTTTTTTACCATTAGTAAACTTTTCTACGTCACTTTTTAATTTTTCATTAGACATTTTTAATTCATTTTTTTATTTGAGCAACTGATCATTTTTCTCCTTTTCAGTAGTAAGTTCATATTTGACATTTACAGTGACAACATGAGGTTTCTTCAATGATTTATATTTATCTTTTAATTCATTTCATGTCTCTTCAAGCATGTTACCATATTCAAACATTTCTTCATTAGTCATCTTTTCAGAGTCACTTTCCTCTTCAAAATAGTATGAATTATATACAGAAGTGTTCAGTGTTACCTCAGATGTGTTTTTCATAAAACACATATTGGATTTGTTAGCCTGTACATCATGTGATGTCTCTGAGTCGATTGAAATATCCTCAGAGGCACTCCAAGTTGCCTTCATTGCCATTTTTTACTTCTTATCCTTGTACTAATATTTCTTCAATACTTGAGCTTTGGATAGTGAGCCTCTATATGTCCTTTGCGCTTACATTCATAGAATACAATTTCATTAGTTTTGTCACTTCTTTTCCTGTCATTTTTACAGCTTCCTTTTAGATCATACTTGCCCTTGAAGTTAGGCTTTCTGAAAAAAGTTCTTATTTTTGTAGAATCGTTTGAATCTTATGGACAGTTGAGCCATCTCCTCATCACTATTAGGTGATGATTGTTCAGTGGTGGAAATTTATACATAAGCTTCCAATTTCCCTTTGTCTTTTTGCTTCGAGAAGTTGGTATTGAATGCTACAGATTTCCTATTTGGTTCATCCTCCTCTTCTTTGTTGACTTTATGATCTTCCTCATACATCATCAGTTTCCTAACGTGTTCATTGACAGGTATATTGTTTATGTCGTACGATTCTCTAATTGAGACAAAGGTTCCCCTCCATCTTTCAGGTAGACATATAAGGATTCTCATGATCTGTTCTTTAGCTGTGAAATCTCTTCCAAGAGAAATCATTGTGTTGAAAATATCATTGAACCTGAGATACATGTCAGAAATAGTCTCATCAGGTTTCATTTTAAAATTATCATATTTTATAGTATATGTATTAAGTCTCATTTTCTTTACACTAGATGTGCCTTCATGTGAGACTGACAAGGTATCCCAAATTTCATGGGCATTTTTACAAGAATAAATTCTATTAAATTATTCTTCTCATAAGGAATAGTACAAAACATTCATGGCTTTGTAATTGTTATTGTAAGAAAGTTTATTAGGTTCATCCCATGTAATTCTATCAGTCACATGGAGTTTGTATTCATCTATAATGGATGAAGAAATTCCAAATCTCATACTCTCTAGATGAATTTTCATATTAATTTTCCATTGGGAATAATTGGTTCCATTAAATAATGGTGGTCTCTTGGTTTCAACACCTTCCAATCTATTTTCTATACAAAAACATTACATTAAAAGAGATATAAATTTAGAATTAACTGTAATTTACAGATCTTTAAAGTACAACTACAATCACAGTTGAGTAAAATTACATAAATTCCTAATAAAACAACCTCTGATACCAAATGTTGGTCAGAGTAGTTTACTCAATAGGGGAGGGGTGTATTGAGTAAATATAAAAAAATTTGTTACAATTCTTTTTTTAATTGAAATGGTTTTCTTTGAAAATAGATACATCCCACTTGGTGATCACCTACCACCATGCATTTTATATAAATAAACTTTGATCCACACCCTAGATCAGGCTTAACAATATTACACGGACTATCCAGGTCACATAGGGACCTCTTCCACACTTTTCACGGGAAAACAAAAATAATAACCAGGCCACACAGGGACCTCTTCCACACTTTTCGTGGGTAAACAGATGTATAAATAGTCTGGTGTAAGGATTTAGAAATCCATCAGTTTAGTAGAGGTGTTAGTGTGTGTATGGAATAAAAAAAGTACACACACTACTCAAAAGTTCGTAAAAGAATCACTGAGAGAGAGTAGATATGAGTTTAGAATGCTCTAGTGATTTTAAGTGCAGCTATGGACTCCATTGATTGAATAAAAATTCTTCGGAGTCCTTATCTGGTTTTTGTCTTCAAAAATAGAGTGTCACGATTTATCTTGTGTTCTCCACAAGCTTTGATAATGTGAAGATGTTATCTGGATTCAAGTGTACTTCATATGTTCTTTAGTAGAGTCAGATTTCATGCATGAGATAATGCTTTATTTGAAATTCATGCAAAGTGTTCTTCATGGTCGTGCTCACAGGCTGGTTTTTCATTCAGTATCACACGCTATGGTTGTTGGGCACTATCCACTCTTTATCTTCGAATGCATGTGTTTTAGCCGACAGGTTCCACGTGTTTCGTACCTCGTACCTCATACTATGTCTACAAAGAAACATTAATTTTTTTAGTGCCTTAAAGGCATCAAATATGACCATTAAAAAGTAAATTGAATGAAGAAAAAATAGTATGTTATGAAAACAGTTTCTCCTTCACACGGTGTCTGAGTGTCACGGTCTGAGTGTCATAGTGTCTTGTTTACGGTTCCTTGATCATGGTGTCTTGCTCACGGTTCCTTTCTCACGATGTCTTTCTCACGATGTCTTGCTCACGGTGTCTTTCTCACAGTGTCTTGTCTTTACAGTGTCTCTCTTTACAGTGTATCACTTATGGTGTATGGATTATTCTGTTAGCCTTCACGATGTCTGGCTTATGGTGTCCAACTTTACAATGTCTGGATTACGATGTCAAGATTTACGGTGTCTTTTACTTAGGCAAATAACTGTATTCAGACTTAAACAGTAATATACATGAAATTGATTGAGCTTAACCATTATAAAGCATGAGTGTACTTGAATCATAAATACACATGATTTGATATAATTTAAGAGTTATCTAGGTTGAGTGAGATTTGTGATCATTGATGAGATTTTTGATCATTAAAACCTGATTAATACATGAGGAGTCCAACAATTAGATTAATTAATTTAAAGTGAAGACAAAAATGACATAAACAAATATCTTTTAGTAACTTAATTTTTTCATTGGGTTATATAAGTTATATTTTCGACTATAAATATTCTTTTGATTTCTAAAACGATTTCCAATGCTGTGGTATTTTTTTTTATAATTTGTAGACATTAAATTATATATGACACAATAATGATGCAGTATTTACCTCATTAATAAATGATTTAAAGAAATAAGATTATAAATTTTAAAATAATATCCAAATCCTGTCTAATTTTTATTGGATGATTCTATTTTGACCATGTGTCATCTTATCTTTGACTTTAATTAGTTTTGGACCTTTAGAAAAAGAAAATAATAATATAACAAAATAATACTTTCAGACATTCGTAAAGAGCCCCTCCTCTCCCTTATAAAAGCCCTCACTTCTAACCAATTCCTCACACCTCTCAATCCCCATGGATTATGCAACCCCTAAACTCATTTTATTCCTTTCATTTAATACAATACCAGTATCATAAATATACTATGATGTTTCTATGATAAGGATTCTAACTACACTTACACACACCTCTAGCTAATGGGTAAAGAACATACTGTGTTTGTGGATGGAAAACTAACTCCTCATGAAACGATGATTATTCAATTATCTTCTAACGACATTCATGGTGGCCATTTAGATGGAACTATATTTATATATGATATATATTATGTTTTTGTTTTCTTTATGATTATATATTTTCCATTTATTTCATAGCTTTATGATTTCCATTATGGGTAAACACGATAATTTCATTTGGGGAAGTGCGGACTACGGCCCCCTCAAGGTGATATGACTTGTTAATACCATATGTGGGATGTCACGAACCGAATCTGGTCACCATCCAACTGGCACCAATGCTGGCCCGTGCCAAGGCCCGAAGGGCTTTACCGATCCCCACGGGCGTGCACAAGTGCCCGGGTATCATAAAATTAACTTTGGGAACGATTTACCCAAGATTATAAACATTAAACAACAAACAAACTCAATAAAAAGAATCTGGATTTTTCAACTAAAACCATATTTTTGAAAATTTATAACTAAATTAAATCTTTTAAAAAAACTCAACAAGACTATAAAAAAGGTACAAAATCCAAATTAAACAGCCCAAGAACCCTAATGGCAAGGGGCACTGCCCTCAAGCCATCTCCACAAGACTTCACCACCAAGGACATGATAGAAACCCGAACCACTTGAACTAAAAACTGTATCCAAACCTGAAACAACAAAATAACCAAATCTACTTACACCCAAGGGTGTAAGTAGGGTGTGAGACAATTCCTAGTAGGATACCACCACTAAGATATTCCATGTGATAAACATTCAAAGACAAAAATCTTGCAAGTTTTCATAAACAGAAAATGCTAGTTACAATTTCTAAAAGATGAAACTAAAAAAATAGTTTTCAAGTGGGCTATCATTAAGAATCAAAACTTTTAAAAATAATGTCAACACTACTGAATTTTCCAGTGAACTTAACCATATGACGATGGTATGTACAAAGTAAATAATGAGCACAAGCAATAGGAAATAACCCCTAGGCACTAGCTCGTTCTGGGTCCCAGGTACCTCGTATCTCGGTGAGAGTAACCATCACAATATCTGTTCTTGTGCACGAGCCACTAGTAGGGAACATACCCATAACCTAGTGGTCCCCAATAATCATCATCATAGTTTAGTTAGAGTTTTAAGCGTCAATCTTTCTAAGTGAAACTGAGGCCAAACCCCACGGATTCACTAGCATACTAGTACACATCCACCCACCAAGATACCCTAGTTTTCCCCTTGTGCTCAGAAAAGTTCAACAAGTCACTAAATATACACTGCACATGAAATTATAATTTTTACATCACAAGTTCACCAAAAAACCAACATGTATTACACACAAGTCTAAAAATCCACTTTTTCATTCAAATGAATTTTGAAATCATTCTTACACCAAAAATATCCCACAACTCATTTTGCACATCTTTCACAATTCAACAATTCAGTTAAAATTTTTATAAATTCTTTCCCAAGATTATAAAAAATACATAACAGCCCAATCACATGTTACATAATACCCTTTTCATAAACAAAGTCCATTTTTCACATCACACTCACGCAAAATAGCCCGAAAACATCTTTCACACCCACATCCCAATTTCATAAATCACCTCGACAAATTACAAAACATTACCACACTATTTTAAAACATAAATGACCACATTATGTTTCAAAAATTAATTTTAGGAACATACTATCTCCAAAACAGTACATAAGCAACCATTTCACACTTTCTGTAACTCGTTACATCATTTACAATTTTCATAAAACCAACCCAAGAGGTGCAACCATGGTTAGCATACAAAACCCATTTCGAAAACCTAATTCAAAACCAAAATAATGCCAGTAAAAATCTTAATCAGAATTGGAAGCCCTGAAAACATTTATTAAACCACCCCAAGTTTTATACAGATACCTCAAACAATACCACAAAAGGTACACATGAAAAACACATGTTTTCACAATTCATGTTCAGGAAGTACAACATGGTGTCACACATTAAAACCATTCAAAAACCCCATTATAAGGCCAACATGACATTAAGACATTAACAAACCATAATTTTAAGCCCCTTTCAACAATAATAAGTCACTTTCACATGTTATAAAATACACCTAAATAATTCCCCAAGAGCCACGCATGAAAAGCACCCAACTCCAAGAAAAACTGCAACTACAAAATTAAACACTTAACTCAATCCATCACAAAAACAGTTTTCGCACCACAAAAAACAGATTTGAAACATACAAAATTAATAATCCAAGCAAGCTAACTCAACATAAAATGGTTATACATGGAATCACCTACCTTTTGAGTCAAAACCCTTGAATCTTGGTGCAAAACCTCAACCGCACCTCCACCGCACCACAAGGATGTGAAAATGAACCCTAAACCATAACATTTCACCACAAATACCCCAAATCAATCTCTAGGTATGAAACCTAACTTCTGGACACTATATAAATTTATGAAAGTGAGAGGAAACCCTTAAGAGAAGGATGGAATTTAAGAGAGAAACACATACCCAAAATAATCTTGAAGAAAACGACCCAAAATCCACCAGCATTTGAATTTGAAAACATCCAACCATTCATGGGAGGTTCGAACAATGATTAGGATATCTTTTTGGAACTTTAATGGGGGAAAAAGAGTAAAAATAGAAGGAGTTATGAAAGGATCAATTTACCTCTCCAAATATGGAAGATTTCTGAAATTTAGAGATGTTTCGACCATTTTCGTGATTCTATCGAGCTCCAAAATGTGGGATGAAGAAATGGGGGTGCGCCTTATGTAAGTGGGCTCGGGTGACAGTTTCAATCACAAAAAAACGCAAATAGTGAAGGAGATATTAAATAATTAAAATTTATTTTTAATGCAGCAAATGAGCTTTCAGGTAGGCCCAATTCATTAAATAAGAATCCATATCCACCATGATTATGGATTTATAAATGGTCCAAATTAATATGGTGGTGTTAATATGTTAGGATTTGACAATTAGGAATTTTAATGGATGAAAAATGTTGAAACATGAAGGAGTTATAAAGGAATTAATTTTTTTTTAAATATGGAATTGGGCTCATGATTTGGCCCAATTCATAAAAACCCACCCATTTCTCCATAAATGCTTGGGAAACCCTAAAAAAGCATGAATGAAAATTAAATTGAATTTAACTTTAAAATAAGTCATTTATGTGACAATTCTCCCCACCATGAAAAAATTCCGCCCCAAAAAGTCACATAAAGGCCAAAGCAACAACCAAACCCAACTAAGAATCAAAGAGGTACTCTTTTTCTAGGTTTCACCCCTAAAGGCCAAAACACCTCCAGTGATCAATTAAGGATTACTATCACAACCAAAACGTATACCACTTTCCTAAAATTATCAATCATGTTCATAATTTATCCTAAAAGAAAACTCCTCAAACACTATCCGAACAAGACTCAAGCAATTCACCCAAACGAACAATAACATTGAACACGGTTACACTTACCTTGCTTTAACTAATCCATTGGGCGCTCTCCAGTCCCAATGTTTACCCAAGGAAGATATTTGTAGCTAGATAGATCCGAACAAGACTATCTACACCAAGCCAAGACCATGTATAAATGTAAATTACTGGTACGAGGGGACACAAATACGCTCCCCACCATAAGTGACAACCAATAATTTTTTTCCGAGACAAAATCACGACACTAATAGGGGGAGTCTTGAACGGACTCCCTGGTACATAGGGTGGAATTCCATTCAAAATTTCTGAAGGAACATACATGAGAATCATAGTGGTTCTCCCCACTATAAGAAACAACCATATTAACCGACTAGCATGGGCCGGCACAAAAAACCCAAAAATTTCAAGATTTGGGAAGGTCGCACGGTTAGTCTGCACAGTTTATGAAACCGTGAACTAACTGTGATGATCAATATTCGTGCATGGATTCCAGGCACACAGTCTCTCTTAATCATTCACAAACCATGTGATCAGCCTGTCTAGCCAAATTTCCCACCATTCTCCAAAGACTCAATGGAAACCAAAGGGGGGGGGGATGACATTTGGCGATGTCATGGGTATAAGGCCCTGCACCTATTTCCACCAAACGTGAAAAACAGAATAAAGATAATGACACCATAGGTTTAAACACTTCCTATCATTCATATTTAGGATAGGACATTGTGCAAGGGTTTAAATGACCCTGTGATTTCCCCTAACTATGAGCCAGATTCTCTCCGAGACCTATGGCTGGAGCTCAAATGATTGAAGCATCTTCAGCCTCGCAGTTAGTCTTTGGAAACCCACTAAATGAGAATTCTTCTTTCGGTGCCACCAAGAACTACACTGCAATCCCAAATATTTTTTCCAGACATAACAAATTCAAATCTCACTTTACCCTATCCCGATATTTCACTGAAACAAGGGCTATGAAGATGCAGACACATCACACCTTGTTTCTTCATGTGAGAAACAATAGAATAAAGAACACCTACACTCACCTTCCTCTAAAATGGAAGATTTTGAAGTTTTTCCAAGGGAGAAATTTTCCCAAAATAATAGGGACTCTCGGAGGATCTCATGACTTTCACCTATACAGTCAATCAAGAACATGACATTATAAGGCATCACCGAACATTACCATTGTGACTGATATAAACAATGCATGGAGAGGAACCTTATACAACATCCCCAAACAACAAACAATTCTAGAAAGTGGCTACAATATCCTATCGCGACCATATTTCCCACACCGGTGGCTTAACATGAACTCATGCTTCATAGAAACTTTTAAGAACCCAAAGGTCCTCTTAGAAACCATCGAGACACTCATCCACACTAACAACCCTAAACCACATCCACCTTCTATGAATCCGGAAACTTAAGAAACTAAGGACTCTTTCAGCCTTCCACGAGAACTCTCCCTTTACAAGAGGATATAAAAAACCAGGAAACGAAAGGGCGTGGACTCAATCTAAAAATCTCAAGAAAAATATTCCTTATATTGATCAACGGGAGGGTCTTCAAATGGCGAAACAATCCGGGTTGTACTTCAGTTGTGACCTAACCCTTAATGGGGTGTACCTTATCCAATGATTGAACCCAAGGACCTAACCAAGATGGTTCCTTGCCAAGATATACCACAAACCAGATACAAACACATGAAGGTAACCACCATAAAGGTGTCCCAAAACATTTTTCAAAAGATACCACTAACCGTCCCTACAACACAACTTACCAACCAAACTCAAACCCAAAACATAGTTTAAAAGGGGGGGGGGTGTTCTTGAACTCAAATCATCCCACAACATCAAATTTTTCAAAAACACATAATAAAAACCATCCCAAACTATTTATCAAGACACCATGTTTTTCATTAAAACCATTTCATTGAAAAAAATGGTTCATCGGTAAGTGTATCCACCATTGGTACCCCATGGGCCTCACACATGCATGTTTTGGTGCCACACCGAGCACCCTCCTCATATCCGTTCCAACAATCATAGAGTCATGCCGTTTACCATCCATCAACCCATACAACCTCATGCATGTGGTCTCTCATGAAAATACCAAATGTTAAAATAAATATTCTTTCCCCTTTTCAAAACCAAAACGGTGAACCAACACATCCTTTTTCACAAAACCACTATTCAGAAGATCAAAATACCAATTCAAATCTTACTAATCATTTCAGAAAGACACAACCATTTAGACATGAACTCACTTTCATGTTATTAACATCAATTTAATATCATATTATACCATTAAAACACCCTTTTATTGTTTAGAAAACTCTATTAGAAACAGTTTTTCAAAACTAACTTCAGTATAGTTTCTAATTTTAAAAAAAGGTGTAAGCACACTAGTTTCCATTTGAATATAGTACTGAAAATTCATTTCCACCATTTCATAAATCAATCCATTCCATATTTATTTAAAAAACATTTCACAAAAACTATACAATTCTTAAAACCAAGTCACTTTAAAACTAATGTTCCAAGATTTCAAAATTAAGGAACACAAGACAATGCGAGAGGAAACTAGTTTCAGTGGGGGACTTGGACATATGGTTGGAAGCCATATTCCAATCAATTCACTATCACAGAAAGTGTTCTAGGGAATATCCCCATCTCCACATGTCTTGCCAGGCCCTGCGAGCTCACTGAGACCATTAACCCAACTCTCTTTTCATTTCCCATAATCATCATTAAACCAAGACAACCAAAAAACTATGAAAGGTCCTGACTTCCCCTGGAGACCTGAATCCCATCATGAGGTGTGGTGATCAGCCACACTAATCATAATTGAAATTCAAAGTCCCAACATTCCTAACACCAGACTATCCCGACTGTTCCCCAAATAACATGACTCAAAGAGAGCGAACCTCCTCTGATACCATTTTGTCACGAACTGGATCTGGTCACCATCAAACCGGCACCAAACCCGGCCAGTGGAAAGGCCCGAAGGGCGTTCCTGATCCCCACGGGCTGGCACAAGTGCGCGGGTATCATAAAATGATGTTTGGGAATGATTTACCCAAGTTTATAAACATTAAACAACAAACAAACTCAATAAAGAGAGTCTGGATATTTCAACTAAAACCATATTTTAGAAAATTAAGAACTGAATTAAATATTTTAAAACAACTCAAAAAGACTATAAAAAAGGTACAAAATCAAAATTAAACATCCCAATAACCCTAATGGCAAGGGGCACCACCCTCAAGCCATCTCTACAAGACTTCGCCACCATGGACATGCTAGAAACCCGAACCACTGGAACTAAAAACTGTATCCAAACCAGAATAATAAAAAAAAATCAACTTACACCCAAGGGTGTAAGTATAGTGTGAGACAATTCCCAATAGGATACCACCACTAAGATATTCCATGTGATAAACATTCAAAGACAAAAATCATGTAAGTTTTCCTAAACAGAAAATGCTAGTTACAATTTCTAAAAGATGAATCTAAAAAAATAGTTTTCAAGTGGGATATCATTAAGAATCAACACTTTTAAAAATAATGTGAACACTACTGAATTTTACATCCAACATAACCATATGATGATGGTAAGTACAAAGTAAATAATGAGCACAAGCAATAGGAAATAACCCCTAGGCACTAGCTTGTTCTGGGTCCCAGGTACCTCGTATCTCGATGAGAGTAACCACCACAATATCCGTTATCGTGTACGAGCCACTAGTAGGGAACATACCCATAACCTAGTGGTCCCCAATCATCATCATCATAGTTTAGTTAGGGTTGTAATCATCAATCTTGCTAAGTGAAACTGAGGCCAAACCCCACGGATTCACTAGCATACTAATACACGTCTAGCCACCTAGATACACGGGTTTTCCCCTTGTGCTCAGACAAGTTAAACAAGTCAATAAATATACACTACACATGAAAATATCATTTTCACATCACAAGTTCACCAAACAACCAACATGTATTCCACACAAGTCTAAAAATCCACTTTTTCATTCAAATGAATTTTGAAATAATACTCACACCAAAAATAGCCCCCAACACATTTTGCAGATCTTTCACAATTCAACAAATCAGTTAAAAATTTTATAAAATATTTCCCAAGATTCTAAATAATACATAACATCCCAATCACATGTTACTTAATACTCTTTTCATAAAAAAAAGTCCATTTTTCACATCACACTCATGCAAAACAGCCCAAAAACACGTTTCACACCCACATCCCAATTTCATAAATCACCTCAAAAAATTACAAAACATTACCAAATTATTTTACAACATAAATGAAAAAATTATGTTTCCACAATTCATTTTAGGAACATACTATCACCAAAACAGTACATAAGCAACCATTTCACACTTTGTGTAACTCATTAAATCATTTATAATTTTCATAAAACCAACCCAAGAGGTGCAACCATGGTTTGCATACAAAACCCATTCCAAAAACCTAATTCAAGAACAAAACAATGCCAATAAAAATTTAAATCAGAATTGGCATCCCTGAAAACATTTATTAAACCACTCCCATGTTTTATACAAATACCTCAAACAATACCAAAAAAGGTACACATGTAAAACACATGTTTTCACAATTCACGTTCAAGAAGTACAACACGGTTTCACACATTAAAAACATTCAAAAACACCATTACAAGGCCAAAATGACATTAAGACATTAAAAAACCTGAATTTTCGGCCCCTTTCAACACTAATAAATCACTTTCACATGTTATAAAATACAGCCAAATATTTCCCCAAGAGCCACGCATGAAAAGCACCCAATTCCAAGCAAAACTACAACTACAAAAATAAACACTTAACTCAATCCATCACAAAAAAAGTTTTCGCACCACACAAAACAGATTTCAAACATACTAAATTAATAATTCAAACAAGCTAACTCATCATAAAATAGTTATACATGGAATCACCTACCTTTTGAGTCAAAACCCTTGAATCTTGGCATGAAACCTCAACCGCACCTCCACCGCAGCACAAGGATGTGAAAATGAACCCTAAACCATAATATTTCACCAAAAATACCCCAAATCAAACTCTAGGTATGAACCTTAACTTCTGGACACTCTATAAATTTATTAAAGTGAGAGGAATCCCTAAAGAGAAGGAAGGAATTGAAGAGAGGAACACATACCCAAAATAATCTTGAAGAAAACGACCCAAAATCCACTAGCATCTGAATTTGAAAACATCCAACCATTCATGGGAGGTTCGAAAAAAGGTTACGAGATCTTGATGGAACTGGAATGGGGGAAAAAGAGTTAAAATAGAAGGAGTTATGAAAGGATCAATTTACCTCTCCAAATCTGGACGATTTCTAAAATTTAGAGAAGTTTCGACCATTGTCGTGATTCGATCGAGCTCCAAATTGTGTGATGAGGGAATGGGGGCGCTCCTTAGGTATGTGGGCTCGGGTGAGACTTGGAATCACCAAAAAACGCAAATAGGGAAGGAGATATTAAAGAATTAAAATTTATTTTTAATACAGAAAATGGGCTTTCGGGCAGGCCCAATTCCTTAAATAAAAACCCATATCCACCATGATTATGGATTTATAAATGGTCCAAATTAATATGGCGGTTTTCATATGTCAGGGGACGACAATTAAGAATTGGAATGGATGAACAATGTTGAAAAATGAAGGAGTTATGAAGGAATCAAAATTTATTTTTAAATCTGGAATTGGGCTCACAGTTTGACCCAATTCATAAAAACTCACCTATTCCTCAATAAATGCTTGGGAAACCCTCAAAACAAATCATGAATGGAAATTAAATGGAATTTAACATTAAAAAAAAGTAATTTAGGTTACATTACTTGTATAAAAGATGGATTTAATGATATTATATATGATATTATACTGTAATTTGAATATACCTATGTATCATTATGTTTTAATTCCATTAAAATAATAAATAGAAATGAAAGTAGCATTCATGCGAACGTATGGATTACGGTCTCCATGAACGAGGCATTTCATTTATTATCTCCAAATGTTATGTACAATTATAAATACATACATATGCTGGATATATATGATGTGTATGATATCTACATCATGAATATGATTCTGGATATAATGGAATTTTGACCATGTGAACAACTTGTAATTATAAGAAGTCCATTTTTGACTCAAGTACCAAATATCGACAAAATGACCATTATTAACTTAAATGATTACATAATGTTTATAACATAATAATAAGTGTAATAAAAGGAATAATAAACTTGAAAAAAGTTGTTAATCAAATATAAATTAACCTTAGTTTATTATTTAGGAGATTATAGAACGAACGGGTCAAATCGGACACGAGGTAGGGGACTTCGTCTCAATATCCTTTCATTGAGGAATCTTTTAATTTCTACACGACATTATTTTATATGGTGTATAAATACATTTTGAATTTTAATTTCATTCAAATAGAATATTTTTATATGAAGAATTTTACTAAATGACAAAAAGAGAATGCTTCTTTTAACATACACAGTGACAATGACCTTTCCGCCACCACGAGTATTATTTGATCTTTGGTTTATTTAACGAGCCTTAATTTTTTTAAAAGGAGAATAAATACCATATACTATTTTATGTATTTCTTTATTTAAAATGGATTTGTTATGTCAATATATTTAAATGCTATATTGTGATTTAAATGTGGAAATGTTACCTTTCCTTTATGTTTCTTCTATGTGTTATGAATATGTTATGGCTCTTGGTCATTTTTATGTATACAGGTGGTTCCGTGGTAAACCTTGGGTGGGTGAGCCTGAGATAGCTCTCCAATGCATTGGGTAATGTGACAGAGGTAAAAGTGAATGTTTCTCCTAAGTGATTTTGGGAATATACTATGATGGGTATTCCAAATGTAACTCCCTACATAGCTGTGATAGCTACAATGTATGTATGATATGGATTCCAAAAGTTACCTTTATGATTTGTGATTACCATGTGTGATTCATAAATCTTATGTTTTCATGAGGTATGTAAAAGAGTTTATGTTTTGTATGTATTGATGAAATAATGATATCTTTTTTATTTTATAACCCTTACTAGGATTTTTATGCTCATCCTAGGTTTTGAAATGTTTTTCACATGACATAAAGATGAATTGGGTTAAGGATGCAGTCAAATAAAATTCATGCTTTCTGAAACATGGGACTATACATGAATCTTTTATTCGTGATTTTTTATTTTATAAAAAAATGAAACTGCATAGAATTGCCTACCTTGTAATTTTTGAGATGTAATGTAATAGATATGGAATAATTATCTAAAACACTAAACCTAAAAATATCCTCAATGTGAATTGTTAATTTAATTCAATATTATGTAATGTTTAAGGCCAATTTCTTATAAGAACCCAAACACACTACTTATAAACTCAGACACACACACACACACACACACACATCTGGGTCCATACTCATCGATTTTCCCCATACACTCCTTTTTTCACACCATATGTTTTATAAGATCCTAATATAATCCATTGTACCTTTGTGTGCACATAGCTTCCTACCCATGAAGTTTCTTACTAATCCCCCAATGGATGGAATAATTTGCGGGTTCCCATGTGTTCTTGTTATTTTCCCTAAGAAGTATGGTCAATCATTCTTGGTTATCCATTATAAAATGTCCCCATTTCGTTATGTTAAAAAAATATAAATATAATTTGTACATGAATAAAAAAAATCCCACCAAAAAGAAAATTTTCATTAAAAATATAACGACTCATTAATTTATATCACATGGTTTCCTATTTAAAATCCTTTCATGGACACATTTTTTTATACTTAATTCAATATAATTTTTTTCATGGACGTCAATAAAAATTCCTTATAAAATAATAAATATTTCTATGGTCTTCTTCAATGTGTTTCTTCACATTCTGTAAACTCTGTGTCATATCTACAACTTCAATGAATATTTTCATTGAAAATAGGAACTGTTTTAAAATAATAACAACTACAAGTATAATTTATCAAGTATAGAATACACTATAATTAAATGATTCCATCCCAATTATCATAGATTCATCATATCAAATCATCTCGACTCACAAGAAACATATTTTCACATAATTAAAAGCAAATGAAATTGTTGTCCTAACAATATTCATTAAGAAACATATCAAGGAAATACAGAGTTAAAAAAAGTGATATGCAAATAAACTTTGACTAGAAATAGATATTTTATATAGCGATAACAAGTTCCTACATTTCTATACTTGGAATAGATCCATAAGGTAGGAAATGAATGTAAATCTAAATTGCATATAAATTACCCCCTTTGAGTTTCTTGGTATCATTTAAACTTTGTAAAATTGAATATCACTCGTACTAAATCATTATTAGGTGTATCATATGTTTCAATTATCCCTCTTATGAACTTATATACTAAATCATTCCCATACACTAATACTAGAGGTGAGATAGTTTAGATATGATCTCTCATGTGGGGAGAAGCAAATAATGATCTTGGAATGTTGGGACAACGTTATACATAATAAGAAATCTCACATTACTAATGTAATATATTTGGAATGGTAAGTATGAAGAATAGATTTTGAAGAAAGAGGATAAAATTAAATATAATTACCCGCATCTATTCAAAAAATGTGGATATAATTGGAAATATTGAGGGAAAAATTATATAGTGGGAACAATGTAACGACCAATGAATTTATAAAAATAACTCTCATTTTGATAAATCATGTGACATATTTAGTAGTATGGCATAATATAAGAGACATGAACCACATAAATAAAGATATATATATATATATATATTAATTTTATATAATAAATTTAAATCATTATACTCGTAAATTAGGGTTTAAAAATCAAAATAATAATTTCTTCACGCAAAGAAAATATACATGTTTTTTTGTAAAATATATATCTATTGTGTTTATTTAAATATATATTTATGGTACTTAAAAAATTGAGATAATGGTTTTTTCCTAAATTATATTATATAAAACTTGTAATTTTTATTTAAGGATAACATGATTTTATAAAATTATAAATTACTTCAAAGGACTGAAATTTTACCACGTTAGAAAAAAGTAGTGAATTTTTAATAAAAATGTATTTGAAAATAAAAATTAAAAATTATAATTTTTAGAAATTTTATTTGATAAAATAATTTTTTAGAACCCGTAATAAAATATATTAGGTTTTATTTTTTTATTCTAAAAAAAGTTTTTAGTGAATTTTAAAAATATAGTCTTTCATACCAATATGGAAACATTTATAACAAAAACCTGATCTAAGAATGATTTAAAAATTTATAATCAAATTTATCGACCAAATAATTATTTAACATGTAAAATAATTTATTTAAAAAAATATATTGACTTTATAAACTTATTTTTGATGTTTTGGAACTAAAGATTTATTTTATTCGAAAGAAAACTATTTTTGATTCATTAACATTAAATAAATGATTACAATATTTCATTCTGTTTTATATTTTTTGGATGCCAAATGACCCTCATTTTCCTATCTTTTAACCTATAAATTTGAGTCAATCCAAACTTTTCAAAATTCTTTGGACCAAATGGTATAGTAATGAATATTTTAACCCAAAATTACCCCTCCCCAAGTATACATACCTCATATCATTAACTTAGAAAATTAGTTTCCATTCACTTTTAAAATCCTAATATATACCCATTTACCATATACAAGGACTTCTAGAACCCTTTGGTACATTCTGTAGGTACTAAATATCCAGCCATCAGACTTTAGTAATGGACTAAATCTTCCCTGAAGAGGTATCTCTAATTCTGTTTCATTATTTTCATTCTATATACCTCTATACTTTCCTAAACAATTTTACTTAGTCTACATTGAAAAAAAACCATATATAGTTACATAACACCATAAAATTACTACAATACTACTACAACTATTTTAATATATTTATAGTATATTCACTTTATCCAGATATTTGGAGACATCTTGATAATGGATGATTGCATCTACCTTTAATGATATTTTCAATGATTTACTTATCACCGACTCATTGGAAGTTTTGTATAGATTGTATAATATAAATTTATCTAAATATATTATAATATATGGGAAATAATTTTACAAAATGTAAAATTAAAAATATTCAAAATAATGAAATCGAAATAAAACCATATAATTTGTATGAAAACAAGTCTTCAATCCATTATCTATTTGAATGAAATTCTAATAAATAAAATTCCTAGATTTTAACTGATAAATAATGAAAAAGTTAATATAATTCTATTATAGACCCATGTTTTAATGAACATATGTTTATTATACAGTAGTTGAAATCTTTATGAAAAATAATGATAGTTAAGGTTAGGAGAATCTTAAACCCAACTTTTTCCTTTTTAGTTATTGCTTTTATCTTTTTTTCAACATGATTTTTCATTTTACATTATAAATGCCTTTTTAACTTCATTCCACTTAATTATTTTGGGATATGAAAGATTAAATTTCAATGATCTTTTTTCTATGTAAACTATAATTATTTTTAAAAGACATAATGTACCAAAACCATCTCGTAATTTCTTCTGGAGTTATTTTTTCATCAGACCATGACCTATGACATTTTTATGGCAACATTAAATGTCCAATTTTTCCAATATTATTTTAGAAATATGAATGTTTGTTAATTAAAATATTCTTCATGACATATATATGAAACCCATCCTCTTCATTTCATATATATGATCATTATATGTTTCCATTAACTGTGGAGAACATTATTATGAACATATAATGATGTGGAAGGTGGAATAGAGATTATGTATCCCTATAATTAATTGGGTAATATGATATATCATATAAGATTATGTGGATTATGAATTAACATGACACTTGGTTTGTTCACATTTTAAAAATTTATGTTTTTTTAAAAAAAGGATATTCATGAACATGTTGCTCAAATTGTTCACAAATAAAGTGTGGGATTTGATAGAAAATTTTGGATGTTTCATTATTATGGATACATTCCACTGAATTTTCAAATGATTGCCTTATTATTTTGATGATTATTGTTTGCCTATAATGTGTTAGTGATGGTTATGCTCACTGATATACTACATTGTCTCATATATCACGTTTCTTCCCTTCTATTCTAACACTTAGTAGCCTTTTGGTCAAAATTTATATGATGTATATCCTAGGTGAATACGTATAATAAAAATAAATTGAAATATAATAGGAGAAAATTTCTAAGGAAACTAAAAAATGTTTAATTATTTATGTATGAATAAGTTGTATGAAACTATTTTTTAATGATACTAATCCTTTTGATTTAAGATTGTATGATTATTTTTTTAATCATAAAAATAATGTACTAATATTGTATTAAAAATTTCGATCAATACAAAGAGATTACCCATTCCCAAAATTATATCAAATTATGTTTTGGTAAGAATAAATTTATTTTAAAGAAGTTCATCCCACAAATATCAATCTGGGAAGAGTTATATACATTGGATGTAATCTGTGAACCACCAAGTATTATTTCTCCAATAAATTAATACCCATAATTATATGTTGTGAATCAATATTCATTGTAAAAATAGAATATTTAAATGAATGCGAGGAAATGAAATCAAATAAGAAAAAATAATTCCTTTGATGATTTAGTTTTTGATAAATTTATTTACTAAAATCATTATTATAATTGATTATAGTGTGAATAGGGGAAATAATACCTAATATTTATTACTCTATGAAGACATAATTTCAACTAATGATTTTTTAGTTCAAAATGTGACTATTTTGGTTCAACCTTTAACCATTTTAATTCAATATATTTTTCATTAAAATGGGTTCCTCTATATATATTAAACCAATTTCTAAAAATAAATTATCTTTGCTCTAAATTCAGATAAGATTACCAGAGTATAACTTACATACATAATACATTATTTAAAATTATTAACCATAAAATCTCATAAAATATCAAACCTTAGTACTTGTAGTTTAATTTTCATCAAGATTAGATATACAAAATTTTTATTGTACATCTTTTATTCAATATCTCTACTAGATTTCTCCAGATATGATATCAATTTAATAAATATATACATCATATTTGTCTCTATAACATTGGTAATTAATACATTTTAAAGTGTGATCTCATATTCTCAGCAAGGGGTTCTTGTAAGTGATAGAAATCAAATATCATAAGTGAGAATAATTTTATTATGTGTGTATGAAGATAGAATCCTAGTATCTGAGCCTAACATAAGAAAATAATACATAATTAAAACTGAATAATTTCAATAAATTTAATTTAATATTTTTAATAACTTTCTAATAAATCATAAGAACATTGAAACTTGTGGAAAAACTATGATCCTAAAAAACAAAACTTTTAAATGTAAAAAAACATATATTTTTAGAATAAACATAAACATAGAATATAATTTCTTAAATTCTGGATCACTATCATAAAAAACTATCAGGTAGTGTATAGAGTCCCATTACAAAGTGGATTGGGTTCAGTAGCATCTACCACAAAAATAGTTTATTATATTCACTCCCCAGTCCCATACATTTCTTATATGAAGATATAAATCAATGCCTAATTCCTTGTATTACTATATAATTCTAAGAATTCTATTCAAAGAATTAATACTCGTACATATTTGGGCTACCTGAAGATGAAATAATTAATATCCCTATTATAGATTATTTAAATTACTATAATGAAATTGGTTTTCAGAATTTATTATATATAAATAAAATTATTCATATAGAGAATGAAATTGTATTGTTACATTGAAACACAACACTAGTGAACTATAAGAAATATTAATGAATATTGATATATATGGAAAACACTTTAGGAGAACAATTAAAAATTATTGTGAAATTAATAATAAATACCTATAACATTTTGATTTTAGAATTCAATTGTTTTAAAAATATTTGAATCATGAATAAAAATTACTTTTAAGAATCATAATAACATGGAATGAATGATTCATAAATAAAATGAAAGAAAATATTGGGTGAAAGGGACTAGAGGGAAAAAGTTAAGAAATAATTTCATTCAAAATATATAATGAAATAAAAATTTGATATAAAATGACCCCATGAAATCAATGAATTGGTTATAAGGATATCATTAAAGAATATGAAAAATATTTACATAGAATAAAATGATTACTAACTGAGAAGAAGTGGTATGAAGAATTTCACTAATTGATATATTTTTGGTTAAATTAAAGACCATTGGGAGATTTAATTTTATGAAGAAATAATAATTATAAAAAAATTGGATATGAAAATAGATGCGGTGTTAAGGAGATATAACATATAATTCAAAAAAATGGAAATACAGACATAGACTAACATGACTTCACGATAATATTGGAGGTGAAACTTTTATGACATAGGTAATGTTTTAATAAAATCCATTAAAATATGGAAAATGAGATGTATTTTAAAATACAATGAGTTAATTTAAAATTATTAATAAATTCAATCACAATATAGTATATACACCATACATTGTAATGTATTTTATGAAATTCACAAATATCTCACCAAATGAAATTGTGAAAAGAAACCCTTATCATTGCTCTTGATTTCCATGAAAGTTATTTAAGCTGCTAAACATAACCATCATAATCAAAAATTTCAGAAACTTATTAAAATATATGACCGTTTTTGACATTAAAATATAATAATTTATTAAACATATATTAGTTATTTATATTTTATTTTTATCATTTGATGTTTGAATCTTTAATTAATTTGTATAAATTTCAGAATGTTGGTTTAGATCTTTGTTCTTTGATAAGAGGTGATTCATTCCCAGATTATTCAAGGAAATGGAATAACATTTTTGAGATGATTAATGAATTTATATGTTTATTTAATTGAAAGTATGAGTATTATCAATGTTAATATAATTCATAATGATCATGTTTTAGGACATTTACTAGATAATAATGAATTAAATTGTACAGACCATTTTGTATTTATGTTACAGAACCATATTTATAACATAAATTATTCCTTAATAAGAATATATTAGAAGTTTCAATTCCTTCATACTAATTAATAATGATATTTTTGATGTTGGTATAACCTTTTTTATGTAAGTGGATGAACCAACATAAATAGAAATAAATGATATACTAATGAATGAGTAGAATTCTTGGGTATTATAACAGTAATATCATTTTCATAGGTGCATAATGATGTAAATAAAATATGACTAATTTGGAGGATGATATTAAGAAAGGTATTATTAGTTAAATTAATTAAAAAATTTAGAGAAGAATTAGATATTTAGATGAAATCACTCCTAATAATGCGTACCTTCATAATAAAGGATATATTCATACGTTTTTGGGACACGAATATTTAAAACCTCCTATAAGATGTTAGGATAGATAATTTTGTAGGGAATTACAAAGAAAAAATATGGATAATTTTTTATTGGAATGTGTTATGGAGAGTTACATAAATATGTGAAATGCATGGACATTTCCTTGGGAACTTGAGTTAGGAAAAGTGTAAAGATGGAATCACATAATATTTAGGTGATTAAGGTAAGTAAATATCAGTGATAATTGTAGGATTGAATCCAAAACCTAATAATTGTAACATTAATGGATATTATAATATTTTTATTATAAAACAATTGAACTATTCTATTTAAAAAGATTGCAACTTATTTTACATGATTTAATCATTTACCAGGGTAATTATTTTTTTACCATTAATATAATATAACCCTTCCTATGAAATTTTGAAATGGTTATTAAAAATTTGGGATTTATTTAATCCAATTAAAATTTTAAATATTGTAAATTGAACATTTAGATGAGAACATAAAATATATAGAAAATTAATTTTTTAAAGAGGAATAACCCTTTAAAAATTTAGTTTAATTTATTATTATTTCATATCAATTACTCATCCTTAACTTTTTTATAATATATTTTTTATACTTATAGGAATTAAAATTTAATAAAAATATATTTAAACCATGACAAATTAGTTTTTTAAATAAATTCATTAGGAAAGGATCCCATTCCCTAGTATGACATGTGGGTTCCACTCTTGAAGTCATCGGGGAAATCCATTGCCCAACCCCACTAGAGGGTAACACTAGGGAATGTCATAAGGGAAATCCACTCCATAGCCCCACTTGTGGGTAACACCTTGAAGAAAGTGGTTGGGTAACTCCACTACCTAGCCCAACTGGTGGGTAATGCCCAGAAGAGTCCATCAGGGAACTCCACTACCCAGCCCCGCTGGAGGGTAATTCCTGAAAGAAGTCGAAGAGAACTCCACTGCCCATCCCTTCTAGAGGATAACAACTACAAGAATCATTTAGGGAACTCCCATTTCCAGAATTGCTGAAGGGAAACTCCAAGAAAAAGGTCATCGGGGAAATCCATTTTCCAACCATACTGGAAGGTAACTCCTAGAATGCTTTGGTGACCCTGCATGATCTCTGTCATCATTGGGTGTTTCCTCAGTGAATTCCATCACCAAAATAATTCAAATCTTAAATTTAAATACAATGTAGAGGTAACCATCACATGAAATGTTTAAAAAAACTCAGAATAGAATATTGGCGGGCCCAAAATTGAGATCAAATGAAAGAGATTCAGTACATAGAAGTTTCTTCAATAGATCTCAAGGGGTACATGAAGTGTGAGGGGACCCACACGACATGTGGTCCCAATTCACCACCTGCCCTTGTCCCTGGAAGGTACATGGCTCCATCCCCTGTACTATAACACACCAAGTTGGTATATCCCACACCATTTATTATCTAACCTGGACAAAGGCCATGTCCTGTGTTTGTGTCTATGTACTCATAGTACATTGCTATGTACATGACCCATTGTATCTTCACATGGGTACCCATTTTTGGGTGACCCATCTCAAGGGTTTTCCAACTAGAGAATGGTACATGGATTGTGAGGTAGGGTTACATGCAGTGTCACTGTTAAGGTTTCCGAAACCCTGGTATTGTCGATAAGGGGGCTACATGATGTGTTGTTCATCGTATACAATGCGTGTAGTTAGGATTTTCACAGAAATCCCAAATCTTATCCCATGCTTTAAATATGATCCTCCCACCATAGATTCTACATTGAATCTATCTGAAATATTTGGACCTGCCCAGATCTCATTCTTAGAACTGCGAATCAGTTACGATTATTGATGAGGGTTTTGTCGCACGTTCTGCATGCAACAAAAACATCAACACTTGTAGATCTAACCTCAGATCATTTAATAAAACATCCCTATATCACAAAGATTCTAGATATATGATTTTCTCATCAAACCTTCATCATTTCAGTGATCTTCAACATATCAGAGTTCCCGATTGAGATTGGGCCACTCGATAATCGTCAAACTGGGACCTTTGGGATCCAACTGGTGAAGAACCTAGAGAATTCAATGGAGAAAACCATGAACAAATTTCTATATAAAATTTTACAAGTAATCATTTCCATTTATCAAGAATAAGTATATGAGGTTAAAAAAAATGAAATAAATTAGAGTTCTGTGCGTTTGCACATGCATGTTTAACAACTATCGTAGATCTAGGAAAAAAGATGGTCAGATAAAAAATTTAAGCAAAAGGGGACTAAAAACACCAATTGATGAGTCCTACCTCTATTTTTGGTGGATCACTAATTAATATTGTTTTCATAAAATGATTATAAAATATTGTGGTGTTTTTCATTCTTTGATTCTTTTTTATCCAGAGAATCATTATGGTCTCGTGTGATTTTCTAATGGAAGAGGGAGGAGAGTTTCATGTGTGTAAACCAAAATAATGAGAAAACACTAGATAATACTCAGTAGTGACATATTTGTTACATATAATTTAGGTCTAAAATAATTAATTAATTAATTAATTAATTAATATACATAAATGCTCCACCCACGAGGGAGGGATACAAACATCTCGTGATGAATCATTTTACATCCTACCTTGGGTAAACACAAAATTATGGACACAAAAATTGTCTTATATTTCCAATAAGATCCACAATTTTTGATTGTTCATATTTTCTTTGAGGTTTAGTGTTTTCACAATATAAAATATATATAATTATGTTAAAAAATTAATTTAGGGCACATCAGGCCTCAAAATTTCTCATGGTCTTTAGACCTAGATCTGGAAATATATATATAAATATTTCAAATTTATATAAAGAAAAAAATAATGTTTCTACATAAATGGAAAATTTCTAAAGTTTTCAATCTAGAAATAAATCCAACTGTTGTTTCATGGCATTTGTCTTGTAATGAAATTACAACCTGAGCCTCAACTGAATCCTCAAATAACAACTCTCAAAATATACAAACACCTCAAGTACAAAAAAACAACAACAAACATGTTTTTGAACATTTTTAATAATTCTATACCTCATCATATATGGTGTCACACCCCAACCATAATCTATTAAATGATTTTATTTATTTATGGGTCTTTGTGACCATTCGTGAGTTTCAGGTCGATGTGTTGTAAAAATGAATATTTTATAATATTTTATCCTTGGAACATAGTTGGATCATAGTTGGTATTTTTTAAAAAAATTTATGTATATTATTTTAAAACCTTGATAGTGAAATTGGCATACTACTTTGTGTATAACATTCCAAACCATGCAGTCTGATCGAGTAGTCTCCACATTTTCTTCAGTTTATGGTATTTAGTGATCTCAATGCTTGGAAGATAATGCAGACAAACTATATTTATCAGTCAGATTTTAAAATACTAAAATTTCATTAACTTCCCACCACTTTCATTTTAACCCTTATTGAATTCCACTACCCCAACCTTATACCTCTCATTATGAATGAATGCGTCCCCTCTATATAAAGTTGACCACCCTAATTTTTCATTCTCTCATTGTGACTTTAGTTTGGGGTATTCTAGGTTAGAAAATATCCCCATCCTTCTCTTTATTCCTCTAATTTATCTCCCAATATACTTTCCCCCTTTATGGGTAGAGTTTTGGCTGAAATATAGGATATATGTATGATTTATTTTTGGGATTATTCTTTTTCTAGGGTTTACAATACCTATTTTCATCATTTGAATTAATTTTAGTAGATTTGTAATTTCTTTATTAAAGGTAATGAGACCAAGGTAGTTTTTCCCTAGTCTCTACTCGTTAATCATAGAACAATTACTCAATTGTATTTTAAATTAATTTTCATGATGACGAATGATTGTAATATATTTTTTTTTGGAATTTAAAAGTGTAAAAATATATTTCAACTATCATTTTATAAAAGAAAAGATCTTTCCCTTTTAGGTAATGTTTTACTTACAGTTTTACTTAACTATGACCACATTGTGTTTGAAATATTTCCTCAATGATCCATATGAATTATTTATTTTAATTTGAAAAGAGTTTTTGGATTTCAAAGTGAATTCTAAAATGTCCCTAGAGTTTTCCTTATAATTTAAAGTAGTACATGAGAAATAATGTATTAATAAAGTTTTTCAAAATTGATTTTGAATAGAAATGTGGGTTTTGAAATTGTATTTTTCATTTTGGTGGAAATCGACATATTAATGTGTATAATTATACATATATATATATATATCTATGTGTGTGTGTGCGAATGTCTGTGTGGTGTGTTAGTGTGTAATTTGACATGCGAATATTCGAATTGGTTACTTGTGAGACATATATTTCCATGTCTCTATGTGTGAAAATATATAGGAATAACTATTGAAAATCATGAGACCTTAAACAATGTACTTTTAATGACCTAAAATTTTATAATATATTTTATCAGTAAAGTTTTTTATATATTTATTAACATGAAATAATGAGTATAAACAAATTGTGATATACAATTGAATTAGGATTATTTAAATGTGACTATTATAACCAAGATGATAAATTTGTGTTATGAGTAAAAATAGAAAAATTATTTTTAATATATATTAAGGATTTATATACTCTGATTTTATTGATTAATTCATAATAAATAAGTAGTCATTTTTCTGTAATGTCGGTTTATGCTTCACAAATATTCTTTATTTAAAAATAGGGTTAATGGAATTTAATGAAAATATATTATAATAAATTTAAAAATTGTTTATAAAATATATTTTGAGAACTAAATATATTTTTTATATCATCATGCCAATATTATCATACGAGGTTATTTTTTGATATTTGTAAAATAGTATTTTTTTTTGTGAATATTGAAAAAAACCGATTTTCTGTAAATTTGTCATTTCTCATTTCCAAATCATGTAAGTGAAAATTCCTATTTTGTTTTTAATTTGGGATTTAATTAATATAATACCCAATTCAAAAAATTATATTAGTTATTCTATAATAATCAACATTTTTTTCGGTACAAGTTTATTTTTAGGGTTAAAACACATTTGTCATAAAACTATTTTTTAGTGCGTAATGTTTTTGTATTTTAATAAGTTATATTACTATATAATGAACAATAATTTTAAAAAAAATTATATATTATATATATTTATATATGATTCAAAATCCATATAATGATGATTAATAGTGATTAAGTTAATGTAAGATCATCTTATGTTAGAAAAATTCAATTTTTTGAAAACCCATTTCTTATCTAGTTGTGTAGAATTATTTTTAAACAAATTTTTTCCACTTGATAAAATTGAATCCTGAAAATTATATTCTATATTTTGAAATAAAAGGATTAAATTTTGAGAATTGGTTTTTTTATTTTTGGTTAGTATGAATAGTAACTATAAAAAATAGCAATAACCATAGTAAAGGGAAAATAAATTTAATTAAGGTAAAAATTATGTGAAAATTCATAAAAATATACCTAAAACATGTATTTACCATATTTGGTGAGTTTAATTTTTAAATAATTATTTGGTTTAGGAATTTATGGAAACATGAATCATTTCTTTTTTCGGATAACCTATATAATATTTTCATTAATGAAAAATACAAAATGTCACACTATTTTTTATTTAACTTATACATTCACATTGAAATAAAAATAATTTTTGATCATATAGTAAATGTTATTTCATTAATAATGAAATTATTTTTATGATTTCATTTTTTTAATTTTTAGTTTTTATATAATTTTTTAAAGTCTAATACAACACTGACACAATGCTTGTGCATGCTATTAGAAAACTGAAGTAAATAATATTTCAAAAAAGTAATAGTAATATATTTGAATGAATTATGGTGATAACATAATTTTAATTTTATTAATAATGTATTATTAATGGTTAACAAGATTATATTTGAATTTCATTTATATATTTATGTTCATAATACAAAATAAAGTAAATAGTTGTAAAAATGAATTTAATTTCATTTTATGTCAATTAATATTTTTTTAAATTATTTAAAAAATAAAAAAAATCTTTATATAGGTCAAACTTTAGGAATAATGTTTTAAAATTTTACCCCTTGGCCTTTTATGATATAATTTTTATTTGATAGGTAAAATTATAACCCCTTACAATTAGTAAAGTCATTACCGTGACTAAGGTTAATATTGGTTAACAGAGGGGTTAAACCAAAAAATAATGTTTAAAAAATCACTTAAACCTATCCAAATTTTATTTTTCATGTATTTCTACCATATCCAATATTATATTAAAAATTATGGCTACATTGATTCAAATTCATATGAAAATTAATTTATTATATTTAAATATATTTACTATTTTCATGTGTATCCCTCCATTGAACTATAGATGGACACCTCTAATCTATTTTATTTTCCCCTATTTGAGTCTCCTTTCACCAAGAAATCATGACCAATTATCTTATAAAAGTTACAAGACAAAAATTAGTGGTCTTGGTCTCATTAAAATTTCATTCATAGGTTCCCTATAAAGGGATCTACCGGAGGACCACTAAAGAAGAAGTAATAGTCTTACCCAACATTGTTAAAATTATTTCTTCTTATACATACCACAAATATAGGTAATTCATAATAAAATAACAACTAAATTATCCTAAATATATTGAAATTTAATCCTGATTATGGAACTATCATTATTCAGCCACATTTCCAAAAAAAATGGGAAATGGACTTATATTTCATGTTTACATGTGGATTGCTACCTCCAAGAAACAATATTAATCATTTTCCATCACCATCATTCATGGATGGTAATATTATTAGATTTAATACTCATATATTATATTTATCTCATAATTAATGTTCTATAATTATAAAATCTTGTCCAACTTATAGATAATAAATATTTTTAAATAGAATTCACTTTATGATTGAATTAAATTCCTTCATAAGAATTATGGTAATAGAAAAAACATTTTCTTATTCTGTTTTACTATATCCTATACTATTTAAAAGAGAATTAAGCATTATAACTATTTATAATTTAGAAATAAAGTTGTGAACATACGATTAGAATAAATAGATGGTTTTGATAAGTCTAATTGATATAAACAAAGGAAGTGATAACCTAGACTAGTAAGAGTATACACTATGAATTCCATTTATCAAAGATTGTTATGGATATTGAATAATTAGGATTTTCCCTTGACCAAGATGAAGATGAGATCCCATAACTAAAACATTAGAGAATCATTTTATAGGATAAAATATTTCTCATAAAGATCATGAGCAAAACCATGTACGCTGAACCACCCTATAAAAATATCAACATCACACACCTTACCCTTTGGGATCATTCTGGTGTAATAAAGGAATATGTAGAAAGACATTAATAATATTAATATTTGTATTGTATTTTCAATAGAATAGTGGTTATATTGACTTTATATTTTGGTTAAGTGATAATAGATTTTTAATTTGTTATAATAAAACATGAATTATATTTTTTGGTAATATGTAATATCAAATACGAAATTCATTTTGATGAATTAATGTTTTTTTAAACATATATTTTAATAAAATATTATAATTAAATAACTTTTATTAAATATAATTGATAATATAAATTTTAAAAATTCTAATGTAACCTTTATAATGGTTCAAAAACAATTATTCTCAAAAAACAAAACATTCTAGAATATATTCCAATTATTATATTAAAATTTATAATTATAATATTTCTATTATTATTTTGATAAAAAATAATATTTTTGAATGATGATGTTGAAATTTTCCATATGTGATTTTTGATTATTTTCAGAGATATTAATATATTTGGGTTTAAATTAAATATGCTATAAATATAAGATATGTATTATAACATTATAATGATAAATAAAAGTTTGGTAATAAAGTCTATAAAGGGTATCCATGAATAAATGTGCATTTACCTTTAAAATAATTTTATTTTTAGGTTATTTTTTTTATTTTATAATTTCTTTAAGAATCCTCCAAAAACTTTCTAATCTATTAGGTTTTTAAAATAAATTATTTATGAACTTGACTTACTTCCAAATCACCAAGTATAATATATTATTTATTTCAGAACAATACATTACAAAATAATGAAAACAAATCCTATTTATATTAAACCCTAGTAAAAAACTGAGGGAATGTTTGTAGTTTTGATTACTTTATTATATAAATTCAAAAACCTATGTTTTTGAAATAATAAGAAACTCCCCTCTCTTTACCATTATAAACCCACCCGAGACTCCCATCTTCTTCATTAAAAAATATTTTATCAAATCATTACTATAACATACTTTCATTATAGTCGTCACAAGGTTCTCTCATGCTCTCTAGAATCGTCTCCAATGATTTTGGAATCACTCTCTTAAAGAAAGGGATGCCTCTCTCTTCTTTTCATTTAAGGAGCATTATTTATATTAAGAATTTTAAATATAATTTAGTTATGTTTTAAAGAACTTATAAATATCCCTATACTTTTCAAGGTATGTTGTAATAATGATTGATCATTTTTTCTATAACAATATAGAATATATTTAAGTCGTTACTATGCCGAAATTTAGTAAGGGGTCCTTTTCATTTGCACTTTTTTCAAGAAACTTCTTCATTTTATACTTTTTATTTGTAATTAATAATTTTGGTATAAGTTTTTAAACAACAATATTACTATTCATTTGAGGTATTAATTATTAGAAAAAACTTTCTCTATTATTATATTATTTTATGAATCTTTAGGTATTTTCAGTGTGCTGCTAAAATTTCACTCTAATTTTTTATGCCAAATGATTGGGTTGTGAATATAAATACCAATTTTCACTCAAGGATATTCAACTAAATATACCTATCCTTAATTAATTGGGTAATTCCATTTATGTATCCCATACTCCATTATAATTAGGATAAAATTGATGAAATAAATCCTTATGTTATATGATCTATTTGGAACAATTATGCTCGTACATGATATAAAATTGATTGGTGCACTAGGCAATATATTGAATTCTATTGCATTGGATAATGTGTCAGTATCATGAGAGATCATTTAAGGTGTTTTGGGGTTAACCTAATCTATCATGGGACATTACACCATGTCATAATGTATTGGATGAGATAATTGACCAATGTATATTATGCCATGTTTAAAATTGTATCCGCATTTTCCCCATGTTTCCATGATGTTATCATTATATATCATCCCTCTTTGTTCATGTTTATGATTATATAACTTTTATGTCCTATTGAATTGACTATTATATATTATGAAATTCATTCATCATATTTTGTTTTTTATTCCCTTATTAGGATTTATAGTTCTCAAATTTTTATGTATGTCCCCTGTTTATCACGTACATATTTATGTACACTGAAATATTGTGATCCTGTCAAGGTTTTTTTCAATAATTCAATTATAACACATGTTTTAATAGGTTTGGTAATGTACCTTATTACCCAAAGGCATGATAATTCTCAATATTTTGGGTTTTATTTTGTGTATCCTTATGTACTAAATCATGAATTTCTGTGTAATATATACATGGTTTGTCATATACCTTATTACCCATCCATACTTGGTCAAATTTTAATTTCTCTCTTATTTATGTGTGAACTACCACATCCATGAATTGATGCGATTCATTTTACAATTAAACTTTATATTGATGTTAATATTTTATTAGTAAATAGACACACACAAACACACACAGACATATATATATATATATATATATGATGCGTTGATATTATAGTGATTCAAGAAATGTGAATTATTACTTACTGTTCTTTCATTCCAACTATCAAAAAGTTTAATCATCACTCGTGCATATATATACACTACGGTCAACATAAAATGATGTAATTCATTTTTCATCACATCTTTATATGTATAATTAAACATTTATATATGATGAAGCAAATATGATAATTATTTAATTATTATAATTATATATATGATTAAACCATGAACAATGCCCAAATACTGATACACATCTAACCTAAACTATATGAAAAAGAAGAAGTTATCACCTGAAATACTGATATTAGTAAAGAATTATTAATAAATGGGTGATAATATTATATAAGAAAAATAATATTTGGAATGATATATATGAATATGGTTCTATAAAACATTTATAATAATTATACATTTTTTATATTTCATATTTGAATGTGTGTGAAGAAATTAGTGACTTTAGGTAAGGGTTTCTAAGATCATATTTATTTGTCTAAAACAAATGACATATTGACCATTTGTTTCTGCAATATGGTGTATATACTTCCCATGAATGTTTTAATTGAATAATATCATCAACATAATGGGGATCTAAAAATCTATATAGGCTTCTCACTTTCATGATTTATTGAATTAGGGATTACCAAAGTAGTAATGGTTTATCGTCTCAAATTGACTCTTTTGAGACATATGTTATGTTATACATTTATCTTCTCTTATGATGTTTATATAAAACCTATTTGGAATTTTATATCATGAATATCCAAATGTTCAAGATATTTAATATTATATTTTTTGTAATTCCTTCATTGGGATTACAATTAAATATTTTCCAAAGGAGTAGGATATTAATATTTAAATCCAATTTTAATTGGGATTATTTATTCTTTAAATTACATTTAGGAAATTATATGATCATTATTTGATAAAACCATTTTATTTTTATTATCTCATAAATATTCCTATATGATTTATATTTTAGTACCATTTTAAGTCTTTTTCACTCAAAATGGTTCATAAAACGTTTATAAGAAAAACCAACTGTATTTCTCCTCATTCAGTTAGAAATTATATATATATATATATATATCCATATTCTATAAAATTTTTTGAAGAATGTTTTTGAATATTATTAGAAAATTTTTTAAAGTTAATTTTCCCCAGGTTTTAATTTTATTTAAAAAAATTAAAATTATAATAATTTCATTTTATAATTAAGGTTCTTTTTACTAAAGGTGGAAACCCAGTATTTATTTTTATGATTAAAACATGAAAAAAACTTTCTAACCATCATGACCATTCAATTCTTTTGTTATTCATTTATAATTTTCTATAATTCTTTTGAAATAATTTTTTTCTTAGTAAATTGTAAATATTTGGAATTTAAATAAGTTATTATAAAATAAAAATGGTATTTTCCACAACCAATATCCCAATGATATATTAAATAATATTATCATATATGATAATGTCCTTTTATGTTAATTATTATTCACTATGTATATGATCCAATGATAACATAATTATTCATTATTTGGAAGGTTTATGTTTATGGTGATGAGATGTTTATGAAACCATTTTATTTTATGTTTTTTTTATTTTATGATGAAATGATGAAATGTTTATGAAACTAGTTTTCTTTTTATGGGTTATAATGTCATGATACGATCAATTTTTTATGATATTTGAAAAAGTGGTTTTATTTATGTGATGGGTGGGATAGAAATTATATAGTACTCCAATACACTGTGTAAATATTAATATCTCATGAGATAGTAAATAATTCAAAGTGGAGTGAACCCTATTTATTGTTTGAACCAGTGAATAATGATTGTATTGGTTATGAATCTTTTCTAATGATATAAAGGAATTGGGGTAAATCAAATACACTACGATAGTCTTGGTAGTGTTACAAGAATAAATAATTGATTTTATATGCTTATTTTTATCCTAAAAATTGATGTCATATGCTTATAAATTGTTCTCATGGATCATGATATATTATTGATGATTCCACAGAGTTATGAATTACGTATATTTTTTATGAACAATCTGTATGCCTTGATTTATTATTACATATATTTTTCTTATTCAGTATGATTATTTTAATTTATAATCATGTCATCATAACCTTATTCTTATCGTATTATCACATATAATCATTTATGAATATCTCTTATTCTTACCCTTTTGGAGTATCTAAGCATGACCTTTCTTATGTTTTCTTTCCCTAGGTTGTGAAGAATAATTTTAACTATGGTATCTCTAAAAAGTGTAATATATGTTAATATATTTGTATGTTATATTTACTATTTTCATAAAATATGATTAGTATGTATCAAGTTGGCATAAAGATTGAGGCTTTATGGTTCTTATGTCCATCATAATGTTATATATTAGATATTAATATAATACGATGTACAATTTATCTACATAATGTATGGTTTATTATAGTAGTTACCAAATTAGGGTTTAATAAAATGTTTAAGATTATTATGAGAAAAATTTGTTGAAAACACCATAAATAATTTCACATATTGGTTGACATCCTATGTTTTTTTAAGGCATGAATTTTGTTTTTTTACATTATGATATATCCATATATGGATACTATAAGAGGATTTGGTTTTGGAATATATGAATTTAGTGGTAATATCCCTAAAAAGAGTGGTTATAGTATATCTAGACCATCATTTTGGTACACGGAGAATGTGAACATACTATGAACCATGTTTTGCACTCCTATGGGATATGCATGGGTTAAGTCACAATTTCACTATGAAACATTGTGAATGATTTAAATAGATAATGACTACAGATGACTAAGGTTAAACCTAAGGTTTTAGAGACCGACAAGAACATTTCATGATTTAGACATCCTATGAAAGATTTTTCATTATTTTGAACATTGATTATTGTATCTCACACTATGATTTTTAGTTTTAGTCAATGGTGGGAACCAGGAGAAATCCTGTTTACATAGCATGTGATGGACAATGGATTTATTTGACTCATGAGATAACAAATGAAATTGGATAAGTAATGTTAAAGCACCTGATTATTCTTGAAAATATTTCTCATTATAAGTTTAAAAATTTAAATTTGTGTGAATTTATTGACACAACATATAGTAGAAAAATGGAATTTCACAAAGAACATAGAGTGAAGAAGATTTAGTTTCCTACATGCCAAGTATGTCATAAAAATAACTCATGGTATTATCTCATAAGAATGAGAATATGTTTTACGTGTGGAAAAGAATGAAATATAACAAGTAATTGTATCGAAAGAAGGATGTGTTACTTATAGGTATATTAAATTCATCCTAAGGTACCATTTATTGTTCACTATCTTCTTTTTGGGGAATATGAGCATTATTTGAGTCAATACCCTAATCTAGTGGTTAACTCCTATAATAAGGAAGGGCATATGCTATCACAACCATTAAAATTAAATGATTAAAGTTTTTAAATATTGGGATTCGAGAACTATATTATGATGACCTATTTTATCAATGATTTTCTGGTTATAATAATCATGAAATTTATAAGGCTATGTATATATTAGTTTTAATCTAAGGATTTTAAATAATATGTATAATGGTACCGATAAACTAGAAAAGAGATTTAGTGGAAATGTTTTATTTCTAGAAAACACAAAATTGAGGGATATATAACCCTTAATATGTGCCTAATGTCTACACAATAATATTCAGTTTGGATAAAGTGATGATTTATATTAATTTAATAAATTGTATAGAATTTGCGACCTTATAAATGAATAGTGATTTGAAGATAAAGTAACATATGATTAAGTTTATAACTTTTTACATTTGTAGAAAACATTTGAAAGTATTTTATTTTATTTATGGAATAAGGATAGAGTTTTTTATTGATATATTTATTTCATTGTGGATTAATGATGATTTCAGTAATTATCATATTTTAATATAATATATGATCATTGTCATCACATTTTGGGTTTGCGATATTAAGATACACTTTATGTTGTTTATGGATTAAATTTATAATGATTTTGGAAATTTCTTTACATATTTCTTAATTTTTTCAGTATTTAATTTGTATATATATATATATATATTTATATTAGATTATTATTATGGTTAACTATTTATATAATTTTTCATGTTGAAGATTAGGTTTTTTGTTTAGGTTTTAGAGATAAATGTTTTATTTTATCATATGAATATTTATCTATAATTTGATAATATATGCTAACAATATTAGTATTGGTAGATATCTAGAGACATGATAAATGAATTTAAATTCATTTATGTATCTTATGATCCAATAAAATTTAATTTAAGAGCTTCATGCATGAAAATTTCATCTTGAATATTCATTTCTTATAATAAGAGATGAGGTGGAAATTGATCAAAGAAAATAAAAAAGAAGTAATTAATCTTATGAAATTGAAAAAATAAAATAAGTGTGTTTTTTGGGTTCTATATAAAATAAACCATCAATTTAAGGAAATGGGTCTTGAAATAAAAAATTTATTCCTTGACCTTCATTTATATTGAATTGATCGTATTTTAACCCCTCACTGATTTATGGTGTTTTCTTCATTATATATTTATTAACCACATTCACTATCACTCTATGTTAGTTCATACATGATATTTTTCTTCAATATGTGTATATTTTAACATCACACCAATTTTATACTTATTTTGAGACCAAATAATTTGTTATTTTATGTAAACTTTATGTTTTTACCTCCCCCTTTTAAAGGAAGTTTTATTATCCCTTGGTACGATGCAGGTTTCAATCAAGGTATTTTGTACTATTAAATATTGTTTTTATAAAATAAAAGTTTGATGGTGAATTTTATTTTAGGGGAAAATGTAGCACCCTGATATTATAGAACATGTTTTCTATTTACAGTTTTTTATAACTTTCTTAACACGAATCATTGAGTTTAAATAATCTTTGAGATACTATTGAATTATAATTATAAAAAAGTTACCATTATAAAGAATCTATTAAATTGGTGGTATGAATAAAAATTATATAATTATGAAAAATATGAATAATGGTATCATATAATGAAAATGTACCACTTTATTGTTAACAAATAAGTACCTAATTATCAGTAATGTAATTTAATCCTTCAAAAAGTATTTTTTCCTAAAAAATGGATTTTAATAGATTTTGTGTGATGATAATATAATCAATTTATTATGATTTTATAATTATTGTTTGAAAAAAATAGAAATTTTAAAAGCATGGTGTCAATATTATCTTAGGGTGTTGTTTTGTGATTTTTTCTAAAAAAGTATTTTTCAGTGAATAGTGAAAACCCCAGTTTTTTAAAAGTGTGAACAGTATTATTTAAATAAATTACCTGAAAACAAAAAAAAATTGGATTTGGTTTTTAAGTAAAATAATAAGAATTTTAATGAAAAATATATATATTTATTTCTATCTGAAGAAGCATAATATATAATTTTTGTATAAGATTATTTTTTGGCTTAAAAATGAAATTAACATAAAACTTTTTTTATTTTCCTAATGTTGTTCCATTTTGATTGATTAAAATAATATCCAATAGATAATAATTTAAATTAAATATATATATATTATATATCTATCTATATGAATTAAATTTCAAATATTCATTATTACTATTCAAATATTTAATGTAATTTTATCTAAAGCTGTAGGAATGAAATTTCCTATAAATAGTTTTTTGTCGTGTTCTACAATTATATTATTAAATTAATTTATCTAACTTATAAAAATTTATTTTCGGAAAAATTATTATTTATTTTTAAATTTTAGGATTAAAATTTCATATAAGTCCCTTTTATTTTTGTCATTATGAATAGTAAATATAGTAAATAGTTATGATAATTTTATAGGGTAAATTTGCTTAATTAAGATTAAAACTAATTCGAAATGGATTTAAAATATTTATAAAACAATAATTACACATATATTATGATTTTAGTTTTCCATCCTCATATATTTTTGGAAGATATTTTCTATTTGGATCCTTTTTTTATAATGACATAAATAATTTTTATGTATATAAAAATACAAAATCACACACACTTAATTTAAAATTTATATTATATGTTTACAAAGGAATTAAAATAATTTTTGAATGAATATTAAATTATATTTTTTGAATAATAAATTTTTTTATAATGGTTATTTATTTTAAATTTTTGTGATTATATAGTTATCTTGTAATCGTATACAACACAGAAATAATGCTTCTGTAAGAAGTGGAAAAGTCAATGTAAATAATCTTATAAACATCACATGTAATTTATATTAATGGATTATATTTAAAAAGAATATTATAGATAATAATAAAATATTATTGATGGTGAATGGAATTTTATTACGATTACTTTGATGTATTGATATCTTTAATGTAAAATTATGTGAATATTTTTTAAAAATAATTTAATAATATTTAATATCAAATTATAATTATTTAAACTACTTAAAAATCATAAAAATGTTGAAATAAGACAATTATTAATATTATTACTCTTTCTATTAATCTATTTTCTATTTTTACCCAATGTTTAACTTATTAGTAAAAGTATATCAATTTAATATTTAAAACATTTTAAACATGGTTAATGTTAAAATTGGTAAATAAAGGAGTTAAACCAAATGATAATGTCATAAATACCACATAAACCTATCAAAATATTATTTTAGAAAGTAATTTAAATCATATATTATATTATATTCTAATTTATTTCCATATTTTTTCAATTTAACATGAAAATGAATTTATTATATTTAAATATTTTTATTAATTCCATGTGTGTCTGTCCCCCTCTTATAAAAGGAAACCCATCCTCATTTTTATTTACTATAATTCAATCCTATTTTTTACAAAAACATAAAAAATTAAAAGATAAACCTTCAAATACATTAACTATAGGTTCTTTTCTTCTTAAATCCATATTCCAAGGATTCTTAAGGAGGTATCTAATGGAGGACTACCAAAGAAGAGGTAATTTTTCTACCCAACCTTTTCCAATTTATTTATTCTTATACCTTATCAAAATATGCGGTATTCATGATAATATAATAAATTAATTACCCATAAATATACTGAAATGTTTTAATTATTATGTAATAACCATTATCCACTATCTTTTATAAACAATTAGATATGAAAGTATTGCTCGTGTGTATATGTGGAAAACCTCTTCCGTGCAACGATATGATTCATTTTCCACTAATGTATTTCGTGGTTGGTTGTTATAATCGATTTAATATTTATATATTAATTTTTTTTAATAATTATTGTCTATAATTATCATATCTTTTGTACATTATTACCTTTCCATCCACTATCAAATGATAACATCCCTTATGCATATGTGTGGACCACCACCACCACAAAGAGATGTGATTCATTTTTCACTTCCAAATAAAATGGATGATAAAAAAGATATATTTAATAAATATATATGAAATATAATATATCATAACTATTTTTAAGGTGAATTATTATTTACCTTTATTTCCTCCTAACCATTGAAAATTCTAAACATCACTCTGGTTTATGCACAGACTCTTATTCCATGAAATTATATAATTCATTTTATATTACCTATTTATATAAATATTTATATTATTGTATATTTTTAATATGTAAGATGCCCCACAAGACATTTGGTATGGGTTTCTCATATCACATTAATATCGGTGGGACATATTCCATATTAAATAGTTTTTTCTTTCATGTGGTGTATACATATACCATAAATGTATTTTAAAACTATTATCATGAAATTATTGTGATTTAAAAATCCATATAAGGTATTATATTTCAATTGGAATATTTTCAGTGGTTACCAATGCTGTAAGGGTTTATCATCTCAAATTATCTCTATTGATACATATGTTATATTATACAAAAATCTTATTTTATGAGGTTTATATACAGCCACATTGACATGATATATAAGGATTATCATTATGTTCATGATATTTAATTTTTCATTTGATGATATTAAATTTATGGTGATTATGATTAATAAGTTACTAAAGTGGAAATGGATTTGTGTGTCAATCCCATTTTAACGATGATTGCTTATGATAAAATTTACACTGAAGAAACTATATGAAACTTATTTACTAAAACCGTTTTATTATTATTAACCATTATTTATTTATGTTTTTCTTATGTTTTATATCCATTTTTTTCTTTTGTAGAGAAAATGGTTCTAAAAATGTTTTTCTTTAAAAGTTGACCTTATTTATCGTCTTAGTGTCAGAAAATATAGTCATTGATATACATGTTTTCTAAAATGTTTTCAATAAAATCATAGATTAATATTAAATTATTTTTTAATGTAATATTTACACATGGTTTAATTTTTTAAAAACTTTTTCGAATAATTTTTTTTTCATTTTTGAAATAAGTTATTTTTAGTGAAGTTGTAAACAACATATTTTTTTTAAAATTATCAACTAAATGAAAATTACCACTATCATTAGCACTCAATTCTTTAAATGCGCATGTATGAGTTTCTATATTACTTTTCAATAAACCATCCCTATTCAATATTTTTGAAACATTTGGACTCTAGATACACAATTTTAAAATAAAAAGGTTATTTTCTTGAAAAAAATTCCAATGTTCTCTAAATAAAATTTTCATCTATTATGATATCCTCCGATGTTTATTATGATTTACAGGGGATAATACTACACATATTTTATATATATATTTATATTATTATGATGAAAAGATGATTATAAACCCCATTTATTCTCCATGTGTTATGCTATGATGAAATGATGAAATGGTTATGAGACATGATTCCATTCCATGGGTTATGATTTGATGATATGATGAATATTATATTATCTTATGGAACACATATGTATGATTTTTATTATTTGATGAGTATGTCCCTAATTACGTACCCATCAAATAAAATGGGTGATGGTGGATATCTAATGTGATAATAATACATGTAATGGGGAGTAAACCAAGCATAGTAATGGATTATATCCACTATGATGGTTTTGGGAGTGAACAATGACAATGTATTTGAAGGAACAAGGAGTGAACCCAATTCACTATGATACTCTTTCTAGTGATCCTTGGATAAGGAAATGATTTTTTATTCTTATGTGTGTTATAAAAACGTATTTATTATACTTAGGATGTGTTCTTTTAGATCATGCTTCATTATTGACAATTACACACACTTATAACTTGTGTATTTTTTATAGATAATCTGTATTCAATGATTTTTGACTATTGATATTTGGATTGCTGGGTTTTATTTTTGTAATCAATCATCATGATCTCAAAAAAATATGCTTATATTATTCTTACTTATTATCATTGACTGATATCCCATATGTTTCCCCTTACTAAGAATTTTTAATCACCATTTATTATGTTTCCTTTTATTGGTTATGAAGAATAGTTTTATGAAGGGTATATATAATAAGAGTAATATAGAGTGAGATATTTGTGGGAGAGATTGAAGATATTTCAAGAAAAAATATCATCATGAATATAGTCTCCAATGACACTACAAAATAATGATTCTAGAATGGATCTTAATTTTATGTAATTTATATTTGTTTAATAAGATGCAATATTGATATACTGAGAGTATGATTTATTATAATACTGAGAATCAAATTTCAAAAAAAGGGGATTTTTAATGTAAAATATATATTCCAAGTTGGTATCAGTTACCTTCCTCACTGGGTTTTATAAATGATCTTATGATATATTATAGATTTTTTTTGTTGTAGTTTAAAATGAAAATATATATACGTTATAGGTTATTCTAAAATAGAACCTATATATGAAAATTGTTTAAATAGAATTGTGTTATATTGGTAAATTTAATTGGTAGTGATGGGTTGATTAAAGGCCAATTATAATAAAAATGTGAAGTGTTGGAAATAGGGAAAACACAAGAGAACCAAGGTTAATTAGACAAGATGGACATGATAAGTATATAAGGTGTAATGACTCCGTATCCAATTAAAGATGATAGAACACAAAATAAATATCACATGACCTTAATTTTGGTCAATTCTAGGACTTGGGTGTGGTTCTTCATATAGGATTATACATGAGAATGATATTATATTGTTTGATCACTGTGAGTATGAGGATCATCGGATAATAGAACCTAAAATTAGTTTCCATAGGGATGCCCCTTCGTGATTAATATTATATATTACATATTTCTTGGTGAATTATTAGTTATTTCCCTTCACTCCCGTGTATTTATGTTTTTTTATTCTTATTTATTTTGTTCTTGTTACTTTCACTACAATTTAAATTGTTTCCCAAATAGTTTTAGAAATAATTGTATTTAAATTTTTCTGAAAAGTGGTTTTAAATTTGATTTTTCCCTAAGAGAGGTTTAAGTTAATGAAATGTTTTTCCAGTGATTATTGTCATTTGAAGGGAGAAGGAAAATGTATTTTGATTAAAAAATTTCTGTTATATTATCTTTGGTTATATAATGAAAACCATTTTACTATAAATAATTTCTAACAAGATTGAAAGTGGATTTGTTATTTAAGATTAATAATGTGGAATATTGGGTGGTGGCCTTATTGAAATTTTAACACCCATGACTTTTTTTAGTTTTAGGGTTTTGATAGATCATGAAAAATCTTGGAACATTAATCATTTTGATATTAACTATAAAATCATGGAGTCACATAGAGGTTAGTTGATTTTTTACATTACTTTTCATTATTTTATAAGTTAAATTAGTATTTATTTCTTTACTTTTCTTCATGGTAGTTTCATTATATATGGATTGTTATGGTGGATAAGATAGTGATTATTGTGTGATAGGGATTTTGGGGTGAGTTGGACGAAGTAATTTACTTTATATCCATTTTATTCTACTTATTTTTGTTTACATTTTTTTGTTATGGATGGGTCATGGGAATTAATGAGGTCTAAAGTAGTGAATCCCAAGGGTATCCATGCAGACCAAATTCACACACTCTAAGGGAAGAGACCCAACACCTGAGAAACATGATATCTTCACTCTTTGGGATTACTTGGATGAAATAATGTCAGTGACAACATTCCATTCATTCCATGCAAAATATATTTCCCTATAGTTGTTCTTCATCCCCTAAAATCTCTGAATGATATACTCAATGGACCATGGGAGTCATATATATGGAATACCCAGGCTTGTTTTTTACAACTAGTATCCAATTCATGGTTATTATGTGGAATTTAAAATTTATAGATCCCATTTTTATATATTAAATAATGGTTGAATTGTATTTTTATAGTCAAATATTGAGTGGTAGGTTAGGGGATGGTTCCCAATAACCACATATCCATATAAAACATGACCTTCCAAGGGATATCAGGCTTTGGATTTTTATCTTATATTATATTATCTATTAATTTCTTTTACTTTTGTTTACAATGATGAAATTATATTTTTTGAACATGATTAAAATTTTCTCAAGCGTGATAAATGGAGTTAAACTAGTGAAATGTGGCGATTTTTCAGAGCCTATCAACCCATGGGGAGCTTGAATACCGATTTTTTAATGAATTCTATAGGTAGTTTCATTATTTTCACATGGTGTTCTAATCCATGTGGTCATGTTTTGAAATATCTGTAGTCCCTCTTGAAGACATTTTTGGTGTTGTATGATACCATTAACATAGATTTGGTTGGTGTGGGTTATTTTAAAGAAAAAATTTATTTTGAATTGAAAAGTGATGATGGGTATTTTAGGATGAATACTTGGTTTATATAAAAAAAGGGATTTTAGAATTTAAAAATGGTCTTCGGAAATATGAAAATTACATTGAAATGAAATTTTTTGCATTGAAGATAAAATATGGGAATTTAATTCATGTTCATCATATAAAATTGTTCAAAATATTTTATTGGGAAATTTATGGGATTTTAAAAAGGTTTTTATTTGGTATATATGGGGTTTTTTAATTTAAAATGGGATTTTATTGAAAATACATTATTTGAGAAAATGGGGATTTGGAATTTCTAGAGTGCATTTATAAAAACGATAGTGAAATTTTGAAGTGAAAATTAATGGTTGTGAACTTGAGAAGGTGTTTAAACAAGTGATTATGGATTTTTCCTAGGCTACAGATTTATTGTTCTTTGTCATTTTATTATAAGTATGCTATGAGAAAGCTTCCTTGGTATCATATAAATACTATCATTAAAATTTACTTCTGATATATTCAATCCATTTCTTTGGTGTGGAAATTGTTTTATTAATAGTTCATTAATATTTTGCAAATATGTTTGGAATAAGAAGGATCCCTTTGTGAAAATTAGATTAAAAAAGAGATGACTTCTTATTTTTAAATGGTTTTGGTCAAATTTTGAATAGATTAAGACTTGGTGGTGAAAATTTCTAGGTTTATATCATTTGATATTTTTCTAGTTTGTCCTTATAGTGGGTTGAACATTTTTGAAATTCTCATTCCTATATTTTGAGTTGTGTTTCTATTTTAGAATGGTGTTAGTTTTCTAATGAGATCTTATTCATGAAATGGTATATGTGTTTGGGATATATGGGGATGGGGAAATATTGTCTATTGGGGTTAACTAGGAAATTATGTTCTATTATCACGAACCTAGGTTACCCACACATGAACTAGGGATAGACCATGTAGTAACTTATCATGGTATAGTTTCATTTTATTCATTTATAAATTTCTTTTATTGTTTCCCTCTTTAATCGTGGGTAGTTTTTTTCCTTGAGTGGTATCCTTTTGATACATTTATCTCTTTTGTAGTCTCTATTAATCCTATGTATTCATTGAAATAGATTATTCATTTTGGTCAGTATTGGTGCTTTGGTTGAATCCTAATATAGTTGGGAGTCCACCATAGTATTTATTTCCTTAACCACCTCAGCGATTTAGTAGGGAGACCTAGTAATAACTCATGCTTAGTTTTGTTTTTTTAGTGGGTGTAAATTTATAATGTTCATTTGATGTTAAATTTATTTTGATTGTTTCTCAGTACAAATTTTTAATTTTGGTATAATTCATGGTGCCCCTTTGTCTTTAGAACTATGTAATCTATGAGGAAGTAGCACCATGTCCTTTTTAGTTTCTATCATGACCAAAAGATTCTAATAATAATTTATAATGGTAGAAAGGTTCATGGTGTGGAGATTTTTTACCCTTTGACCCTAATATTTTTCATTGTTTTATTTATTTTTTACTTCTAAAGATCATTCTTGAGTTTATGGTCGATATGATGTGAAAATGTGAAAATTTATATTTTTAACATATACACATTGTTAGACCATGGGTATAAAAGACTATGGGGAATCTTTTCACATGAAACAAAAAGTATGAAAAATCCATTTTTGTAGTTTTTTCATGAGTCTTCATAGCATGGGAACAAACTATATGGTCTCCAAGTTCTCTCTAATAAAGGGTTCGTGGTTGGTACATTGTTTAGAAAACCATTCGGATCACATAGTTGATAAAATTTTCAAGTTTTAAAATATTCCTACTATATTATTTTTACCTCTAATAAATCATTTCCTATGTTACCCTATCCACATCATGAAACATTGATAAGTTCCCTCCCCATGAACACAAATGTGTTCTTTCGGCATCATCTACTTGTGATCTCAAGTATTTGTAGATAGTGTAAGGCTTATCATCCCACTTCTCCTCCCACTAGGCCTTTCTATATCCCTCTTCTTCTTCACCCTTTCAATGTTTGATTTGGGATAAACTAAAGGATATAGGGAAGATTTTTTTGGTGATATTCTTATTCCTATGGTATGTGATCTCTCTTATGTGATCCTTTAACCTCATTGAGGTGATATGTGCCTTGATTATTGAAATCAGATATTCCACGATAGGTTTACCCCATGTTCGATTATTTAGTTTTTGATTTTCCAATCGGATGGTTTCTAAATTATTTCTCAAAATACATAATGGAAATAATATAATTTTTTATAAGGTTAAATTTATATTTTTACTCCATTTTGATTGAAAAGAAACGATATTTCTATTATAGATAATGTGTTAAATATACTTTTTCTTAACCATACAGACATTATTTTTGAAATATTTCCTTAATGGACATTATGAATGATTTTTTGGATTTTAAATTTTTTTAAAAGATAATTATAAAATGAACCTTAATTATTTACATGAAATTTTAAGTAATACATGAAATTCCATGTGTCAATAAACTGTTTAAAATTTATTTTTAAATTGAAATCCTTGGTTTGAAAATATATTTTGGTGTATTTGAAAATTAAATACAAATACATGTGTATACACACACATAGATATATATATATATAGACAATTAAATTCACATGATAATATGCGACTTTTTTAATGAGATATGTGTGTGTGGGTGTGTGGAAATGTATATGTGTATAACGAGGGTGACATATTGATAGTAGAAGTGGGGAACTAAAACTAGGGTTTCAATCAAAATTTTTTATGGATTTTAAAGGTAAACAAGAAAGGCCAAGTTGGAATGATTTATATTCCTCATTTCATTTTTAAAAGTCTTTTTTGATTTATAAAATCTATGGTTCTATAGTTTTGAATAATATACTATATATGGGGCATGGTTTTTCTTAAATTGACCCCTAATATGAAAATGGATTAACAAGGAATGTGTAATTTTAAAATATGGAATAGATTATTAATAGTTAATAAAAATCCCCTTTTCATAAAATGTGACATTTTGGAAATGGGGGAAACAAAATGGGAATGCTAGGTACTTAAGTGATATGAAAGAGAAAAGTATGCTATGTGTAGGCCTATCTACCCTAGACTATGAAAATATCTACACAACTAACTAAACATAATGTGATATAAATATTTTTAACTAATAGAAAATTTGAGTTTTTATCCCAAGTGGATTGTTTACATGAATTCTATTATATGGTTCAGTCACAAAGAGTATTAGAATATTGGGATGATAGGCCTTAAACATTATTTCCCTAGGCTTTCCCAATGGTTATTACTTTTATATAGTCCTTGTTTTTTGGTTTCTTATTAGTTATTTTCATTCATTTCATTATATTTTATTTTTAACTTATTATGATAATTATTTTGTTCTTATTTACATAATTAAATTATTACTCAAATTGATTTAAAATGATTTTTTAAATGTCTTATAATGTGTTTTTAAATGGATTTTTCTATAAAGAGGTGCAAGCCAGAATAATGTTCTCTAAAAGGTTTTTCCATTTAAAAGAAAATAAAAAAGTATTTGCATAAATTTAAGGTTATTCTATATTTAAATATAATACATAATCCTATTTACCCTTTTTATTTCAGACATTCTTGAAACTATCTCTATTATTAATGTTTAAACATGCGACACAATGGGTGGAGGAATTTTGGTAACTGTTGAGATCAAAACTATATTTTTTTTGTTTCAATGTTTTAAAAGTTCATGATTTACCTGGGAGAACTTATCGTTTTAATAGTGAATGAAAATTCATAGATTCACAGAGTTTAGTGAGTTGGTTTTTTTATTTCAATTTCATTTATGAAATTGGAGAAATCATCATTTACTAATGTCATTTTATTTAAGGATGGTTCATTATTTATGTGAAGTTATGGGGGATACAATATATGTTGACGTGTTCAAGTTATTTAGAGGTGAGTTGGGGGAAAATATTTAATTTATATCTGCATTATTTTTATTATTTTGGTTTATTTGATTTGGGTCAGTTGCCCAACTTATGGGTGGGTCATGAAAATTTTTTAGTAGTATTACCACTACCTATTCAATTTATTTTATGGGATAAATCATCCAAAATGAAATAATTATAGGAAATGTTGATTTTAATTATCCTGAGGGATCTAGGATTTCATATGGGTATGTTGCGGGCTAGCTCCGACATCATATAGATGGATAACACATGCTAGTGTGTGACATATGGGGTGTTTCAAATTCACCTGTTACATTGATGTTTGTAAAAAATACATTTTTTTACAACGTTATTTGTATAATTGAGCTATAATTCTAATTATCTAGCATTATTCATCTCAGAATCATTTATCCCTTCCTTCACCGCTATAATACAACCCCAATATTGTAATGTTTCATTAATAATCTTTGATTGAAATTATAAAATCAAGATGTAATAAATATAATCAATTAGAATTATATATAATTCAATCCATTATTGATGGGTTTATATATATTTTTAAGACCCACAATGTTTTAATTTATATTATATAGTTCTTCATTTCTTATTGTATTCTTTATTATTAGAAAATTTAGAATCGAAATTTAAATTTTGAAAATATGTTGTTGCTTCCAGAGCTATCTAATGATGTACAACACTTTATCATCATGTTTATTAAAAATTATAATTTTTTAGAAATTTTTTTAATGTATCATGATGAGTATTGAAAAAAATATATTAATAATTTTATTAAAAATATCTTTTTTATCATACATGACTCCTTTCACTAATTTTATATGAATGAAAAATCCCCTCATCATCTGAGTCATCAAATTTACAAAAAAAGTTTCAATTTATGTTGATGTAACAAAGGATGATAAATATCTCTAATCTCTTTAACATGGTATTGTTTCTATTCCACATATATTAAAGTCTATTGAAGAAATTTGTATTTATTAAAAAATTATTCCAAATATAAACATCCACTATGGCCGATTTTCTTTGAAAACGTTTTCAGTCTCTTGGATTTGATAATATTATTCTCCATATGACCCTCAATCTATAGTTCCTTTTTTTATACTCTAGTATTTATGATATCTATATATAACTATATTAGTTTATTTACTTATGGTTATCAAAATATCCCTCAATGTCTCTATTATCGAATTAAAATATATTCGTAGGACAAAATATTTAAATTTCAGCTCCTGGTTAAATTTTAGCATGAAAAAGAAAAATATAATTCCTATCAAGAGCATGTATTTTACTAAATATGATATAAATATATGTTATATAATGAATATAATAAATAAAAATAGAAACCTATATTGAATTATTTTATGTTTTAAATCACATCGAGCCAAAAACATATGATTATAATTTACAATTTGGTTATTGGTATTAATCTCTACATTTTTATGATTTTGTCACTGTATGTCCATTGTAAAACCTATAAAAAGTGTGGAATATTTCATTGTTTATCTTTTAATTAAATATCTAATCCTGATTCTGGGTAAATATTTCCATGTTATTTTCGACCAAATGGATAATTCATTTAACCCAAATAGCATTCTCATATTACATATTAATATGATGTTTTTCTCATTTAAAAATTGAAAATATTGGCTGTTTTTAGCTATACCTTCATGGTTATTAATTCATACTCCATACTTCATATGAAACACCAACTATTCAATTAAATCTTATGATTCCCATTTTTAACCCATTGGTAAAGAGAACATCATTTCATTAATCTTTTTCCCATTGTAATTTGTAGCCTCTAGGCACTTTCACATTAAGTGATCTATCATTTCCAAAAGTAATATCTCCACTGATAAAACATTGGGTATCCTTAATGATATGTTTACTACAAATATATGACATTTAATTAATCTAACATCTCATCGTGAACCACCATGTTTATGTTGGAGAGTCACATGACCTCTTATGTCTCTCCCTATATGAAAAAGGTTTCTGACTAGCAGTGGGGGTCTGAACATCGCCAGTGGAGAAACTATACCCTAAATATCATATCACTTTACAAGTAATGTAAATAAAATAACATTACATCAATCATAATGAAATGAAAAAGAATAAATATAAAATAACAAAAAATTTATACAAATAAATAAACAGTCTCCCAATGTTGAAAGAGAAACTATAGTATAAATGAAGTGAATAAGTGAATTAGACTTTGGTATTTTATGAAGCATGTTTTAGTCTCACCACCAGCTTCATGGTCTGTCAATCAGCTTTCATACATTTCCACCCTGAATTTTCAATGATCCCTCAATAATAAATGTATACATGCCATGTGATTTATGTATGATAGTAGTTCAAAAAATGCATACTTAAAAAGTGTTCATAGTATTACAAGTGTATAAAATGACAAAAACAAATGCACAATAAAAAAATCAGCATACCAAGAAAATGTGTGATAACCAAGCCAACATGAACCATAAATTTACCCGATTTGGCTTGATTCCAAAAGGATTTTCAAAGATGTCAAGAGTTTTCAAGAACTTGAAACATAGAAGATAATTTTTTACTCAGTGTACTCATGGCCTCAATTCTTGAACCAGACCATAAGTCTTTCTGGTGAACATGTACTCGGTATCCATAAGGAATCAACTTTCAACATGTCTAATTACTATTATCAAGGTATAAAGGATCAGTCAAGGAAATAAATCTATCATTCTCTAACCCTATGTAAGGATCCACTGTTGTCATCACCACACATCGAACACACTCCTCCATTAATGGGTGTCATACTATGATGGTCTCATTTCCCAAGTACTAAGAAAACATCCAATTTCATGGTGACACACATAACAGTGAAGATAATAATAATAAAATCATAGAGCATCATTATGAGTATATAGTATAAAACATATAACAACCTGTGATCAACATCAATCATGATAACTAGTTACTCTACAAAAACTCATGGAAACATGCATCATATATTGGTAACATGAAAACAAACTCACTTACAAGAAGTCACTAATAATAAATCACAAAATACATCCCAACACATTATGTTTCAAGGAAAAAATAGTATGAATTTTCCTCAAATTGTAAGGATCTTTCTACCTCTACATTTTCAATGATAACATAAATGTTTGTTAAATGGGTCATCTCTCAAACCATCTTTGCACCCAAATGAAAATAAGCATGATCCTCACGAACTAATAAAATTATTTTCATATAAAATAAAATAACTCAAAAACATGCAACCTAGTAGAATAAGACAAGGTGTAGAATATAATATACACAATTATGGATACCTAAAATGGTAGGATATTATCCTAGTTTTTTGAAAAATGAAACTGTTGCTCTTGGATATCGACAAAAGGATAATTCAAAAATAGAACATTTTTTAGAAATCATAGAATTCCACTAATCCTAAAAAATTTTATTGAAAAACCAAACATTAAATTAACTCTTTAGTTAATAAAATAATCAATTATTATTCCATGAAATAATATTCTATAATCATAAAAGAGAGAAGAGATGAAATTTATCCAAATTGGAACACTCATTGAATTTCTTCACTAAGACATCAAAATCCAAAATTGCCAGTGAATAGTAATTAGTTATGGCCTTAGATAAATCAAAGAGAATAAATTATTAACCTATATAAGAAATAAATCATTGAAAATGAATCAATAATCTCAAATTTTGAATGTTCCTCGATGTTTCATAAAAAGTATCCTAGAATGGAGAAATAAAAAATGTTGTCAATTCGATTAATATGGGTTATGAATCAATTAATAACTTCCATAAAAACCGAAAAATTAATCCATTCACATTAACTATCAATTTGATCATGATCTGAGAAGGGATAAGGCATTGAATTTAGCCATTACAAAAATCCTGAAATTGAAACTTCTTGCACCACAACATATTCATGGTTGATGTGTTCATGACCACACTCGACCAAAACAGCCTAGACTATAGTGTGGTGCCAATATTTAGAACATTTTACTTTACCAAAACCTCCAATACAGGCATAGTGTGGTCACCCCATACATGGTCCTTCAAGGTATCCATAAAATTCCACAACCATGGATATTTCAACAGTAGTGGAATACCATGACCAACTATACATATGTGGTGTTTCTAGTTTTGAAAAAAAAACATATAAAGAACCTATAATCCAGTAAAAACATCATGTAAATCACCCAATAATAGTTCGACCCAAAAACCAATCAAAGAATGTAAGAAAAAATGTGTTCATATATAAAAGAAACAAAGAGATTATGTCATTACAATCTTCCCCTTTAAAGACTTCTCATCCACGATAGGAATCTCTATCCATCTTCCCTAAAACATTTGGGCAATTACACTTGGACATCTTCTTCACAATCTAAAGTATCCTATTGAATTTCCCCATGAGCCCATATAATCCTAAAATGTTATTGAATTTTCACTCATATTAATTTATTCCTCTTATATATAATATACACTGGGAACACTACATGAGATGAGTCTTTCTGTAACTAACTATCCTCAAATTCAATGACATGTGAAGGATTATGCATATACCTCCAAATATGAGACATAAGAAACACATTGTCCATACCTTGTAAGAAAGTAAGATGATCCAAAAAGTATCCATTTTCTCTGCATGTTTAGTGACCATGATGTTTCTAACATGTCATGACACATTGTTCCCCTTCTTTATCAATCATTGATGGCCAAACTGAGGAGTCGCTCTCTGAAAAACCCGGTCTCATACAAAAATCAATAAATTTATCTTCATATAGATTTCAAAAGAAATATTTGATGATTTAATCTATTATCAATATTTTTTGAACTTGTTTCACTCTCCCTGAGGTCTTGTATACTATACAGGACCCCAAATCAAATTTTCTCACTATTCTCATGCGATCAAAGTGGTGAACGATATTCCCTACCCTAGAGTGTCGATTAGGTACCATCCGAATTAAATCCTGATGATCATTTTTTATGTGAACTCAACTAAGGATATGTGTTCAACCCAAGCTCCATTTATATTAAATATGTTAACCCTAAGTGTATCCTCCATTATACAGATCATCAGTTCTGATTGTTAATCTACCAAGGGATAGTATGATGTGCTCAATGTTAGGTGAGTCTCTCAGTACTCCTATAATCTGATTTTAGAACATGAAATGAAATAGAAATCACTGCTGAATATAGATATCAATGTTTCTTCTTGAAATTATACTATCTCATTGGAATATATATTTTTCAAACCATCTACTAAGTGAGTATCGTTGATCTGTAAAATTGAGAAACTTTCATTAGCCTATTGAAAATAACCCAAAAATTATCACAGATTATTGGGGCCCATGGTGACCCTATCAAAAACTACATTATGAAATCCTTTCAATTCATCATAGGCACAGGGAGTGTCTTGAGCAGTCCACCAGGACACTGGTAATGGAACATTATCTTTTGGTAGGTAAAGCATTGAAAAATGAATCTAGAAATATCCCTCCTCATCCATGGCCACCATAATAGACACATTGATTCATGATAAATTTTTTCACTCTTGTATATACCACTAAATAATAGATATGGAAGTTCCTCATCAGATCATTTATAATGGAATAAATGTCAAAAAGTCTCTTACTTACACGAATCACATCTTCTCTGTCAAATGATCACATGGGTATTGGGTAATCACAATATATATATTCCTACATCATAGTACACTATGAATTAGTTTCCTATCATAAATTTACCAGGTATACAGAAGTAGATTTAACCCCCAATTTTTCAAATGGTATTGATCATTGATCCTCCAATATCATATATCCTATAGTCATCTATCATGCTCATTTGAAGATACTACCACTCTATAGGCTGCTCACCAAGCCCCAGAGCTACCTGTGTATTATGGATGAGAGAATCTATAATGAAGCTACCATTACCTAATTTATAATACATATTAGTATTATCAATATATGGGTACTCTATGTGGAAGGACTTTCTAAAATGTTGGTCTTTTTGTTTGAAGATATTGAGATGAATCTTATGGTTAGTATAGAAAACAAAACTATCTCTAAAGAGATTGTTTATCCAACACTTTAAAGAATGGGCCATGTTTACAATACCTAATTCATGGGTAGGGAAGTTCCAATAATGGGGATATAGATTATGTGAACCATAATTTAATACTTTAACACTTTTCATCATTACTTATTACAATATAACACTATATAAATCACAATATAAAATATAACTAATCCATATATCTAGAAGTATAAACACATGAGATGTAATCAAATATCTTATAAAGCTTAGGAAATTCCACTTCTAATTAGTTTGACCAATAAAACTTCCCTCCCTTATTATTTATTATAGTCATGGTTGATATCAGATGAGAGAATTCATTGATAAAATGTATTTAATATCCCAAAAAACATAGAAAACTCCTTATTTGAAATACATTATATGGATTCATTTTAACCATCATTGTGTCAAAATTCTATAGGTTTATAGATATACCTGTCTTAGGAAATATATTCCTCATGAATTTAGCTTCTTGAATCCAAAATTTAAACAATAATTTATTAAAATAAATATGATATTCTCAATGTGTACTCAAGACGATCTCAAGATATCAGACACACTTTTTTGGGCTGATGATTATATATTGATGTCATCAATGATCATCATGCTGAAAAAGTATATATATGGGTGTAAGGTCCTTTTTATGAGATAAATTAATAGTTTTAGTCCATTTTTCAGTCCAAACAACATCACTACGTAAAATTATAACCCATAACTACTCTAAAACACCACCATTGGAAAATATACTTTTGTAACCCCTAATCGGTGGGAGCCCAAATGGAGGTCAATCTTAGATAACCATTGGGATCCCCATTACTAATCAAAGAGATCATTTTTCTTGTGAAAAAATATATATTATTCTCTATCACATCATAGATTTTTTGGTAATCTATAAAGAGTAGAGGACTGCAATCCATACCCTTTGTGAAAAAACATGTTCACCCCATGGTTCATTACTCACCATGATAAATCCCTTCATCACTAGGTCTTCCATATATACTTTGAGCTCTTTAAAATAGCTTGGTTCCCCACAGTAAATGGTTTTCAAAATGGTATATGAACAGGGTACAAGTTTTGTCTCAAATTCAACTCCTATATCATGGGGAAGTCCTTTGATGTCATCTGAAAAGTAGATTTCTTGAGACATCAAATTAGAGGAAAATATTTTGGGACTACCAGTAATCCAAATGAATTAGGAAATTCAGAAATCTTCACCATGATCATGAAAAGACGGCCCCTGTATGGACCATATCCTCATTATCCTTGTTCCCATTCTCTAATAATCATATACTTCTCTCTATTGGGAGATTTAGATGATATCCATATTTGATATCCATCACTATGAGAAAAGAAATTTTGCATCCATTAAATTGTAAGAAACACATTGAAACTTAACATCTTTGAAATAATTAATTCCCATAGATATCCAAAACAAAACATATATAAGAAACAATGGTCAGGACTACTGATGGACTAATTTCATGCTCAATGGTATATTGAGGGAATGAAACTCAGAATTAAACATGTCAGATAATTCATTTATATAAAAAAATGTTAATATATAATGGAATAAGAATAACTAGCATAAAACAAGGTAGGATAAAAAATAATAGTGATCAATAATATACATAGTAAAGTAGATATTTCATAACCACCATCTTCTATAGTTTTCTCTACTTCATATACACATCCTACCTTAGTTCCATGACTATGTCCCTGATATCCATGGCAGGTATGAGTCATAATCATTTGATCCTACTGCTGATGATCTCAGATGGATCCCAGTGTCATAGATCATCTTTTCATTCACACGTATAAATCCATTTCATCAATTTTGTAGGAGAAAATAGTAGAATATTCTTAATATTTCTAAAATATTCACATGATCTCATAGGTGTTGTATAGAACATGATACAATTTCTAACCGATCCACAGTCAAAACACTCTGAAAATCTCATTGAGGGGATAAATAATCCATACATTCCATAACCATCATACAACTTCCCTACTATATTCCCTTGGTATTCCTATTCCTTCTGAAAAAAAGGCATTTATTGTAGCATTAGGATGTGTACTCACATGAGAAATGTAGGGTAAATGAAAAAAATTGATCATATTCCAGGAAATTCTTAATATTGAAGAATTTATATATAACCTTAGGTTATTTCACTATAATTAAGTTGGGTTTTCAATAAAATTTCGTCTAATTTGTGTCTCCATACTCTCCCTCTTTTATTAGGGGTTCCCTCACGGGAAATTTGGAGGGGGGGGGGAGTCTCGAGTCCCTTCCCCATCCTCTTTCCCCTTTCCTCTTTTATTATCTCTTATTTCCCCTTCTATCATCCTTCATTTAACCAGATATTAACTCTTGTTTATCATTGTTTATAGTTTTTTTTTCCTCTCTTTCAAGGGGATAATGTCTGACAGCGATTGTGGACCACTCAACCTTATTAATGATGCAAATTTCAAGGTGGTTTTTGTGTTGAAATTTCCTAGGGGAGGTTTTGGTGGTCTATTTGATGATTTTTTGTGGTTTCAACCCTTGGAATAACATCGTTTATCTGAAATATCATTCATATATTCCTCTCCATGTCAGATCTAGAAAAGTAGTATAAATAAGTGGTTAGGGTATGAGGCTTGATGGTCAATGGTCCAGGTGCTACTGGTTCTATTTGTCATTTTTACGAAGAATATAGTTTTTATCCTTATCGATGATGACTCATTATTGATAGTATGGACACAAAAACTCTTCTCTGGCCTCATGTTCCTCTTCTACACTCCCAATAAGTTACGGAGCGATGAAAATACACCAGTTTTGGGAGGTTCTTTTCGTCTGTCATTAGTGTTTCAGCTCTGTACGGAGTTGGTTTCCCCTTGTTAAGTCATTTAATAATATTAAGGTTTTAATCAGTTTTTATCCCTCAACTTAATAGGATATGGTTAGTTGGTTTCTTTCAAGAAGTCTCATATTTTTTATTTTCATTTTATTTCTAGGGGGTTTGGGGAATGTTTGTGGTGTCCTCCATTGGTGTTGTCTATGATAGCGAGTGATGATAATTCTTAGTAATGTTTAAGTAGTTTTTTAGTGGGGGTGGTAGGATGAGGTCCAGCGGTCTCTCTATTATTTTGGAGATGATGAAGGTGGGTGGCTCCTGGCACATGATGTGGCCCAACGTTTCGTGACACTAGTGCATGGATCAAGGCAATGATGATGGGAGTTGTTCTTTATTTGAATTTTGAATAAGAATCCTTTAATTATGCTCCATATGTGAAGTATTAACTCATTGATGTTATCAGTTCATGTTATAATATGGTGATGATGGGTTTATTTGAATTTTTTATTTTGTTTTTGATGTTTGTAATTTTTATTTGGAAATTTTGAATTTGTTGAGCATTTGTGTGTCTTGATGTAGGGATGTTTATGTAAGTTTTTTACTTATCCTTAAAGTGTTTTTTAGAAATACATAAAACATTTAATGTGTTTCTAGATTTAAGGAACTAACCTATCCAAAAATATTGTGGCAAAGACTAATCACAAAGAAGAGGATTCATCTCCAATGAAGCTAACCATTCAAGGGTATGAAAAAGAAGGAAAGTACCATAAAAACGATGAAGATTAAGTGTCAATTAAAGGAACTCACATATAATGATGAGTTAATGGTTATCTAGAAAGATATAGATAACAATATATTTATTTAAAGGCCCTTTTTTCATTGCCACAAGTTATTAGCTTCTTCAAATAATCAATGTTTGAAATACCCCCTCAATGGAATGTTTTGAATGATATATGGAGATAATTCCACCTTTAATTTTATAAAACAAAATATGACGAGGAAAAGATCTAAAAAAGGGAGGTAAACACACTAATGAAAGAGTGTGACATGTGGATTGTTTCTCCTTACAACTTGGGAACCTCCCCTAAAAAAATAGGGCATGATTTTTCATGATTATTGATTACCAATAAATCATATCCGAGAAGTAGATTTAGTCCCAATGAGATGTTATCAACTAAAAAATTTTCTACTCTATGCCGACGTGATAATGACTTCATCAGTTGAAGTGTGTTCATCAAAGGATAGCTATACTAATGATCTATCAAGATCTAAAAATTTACCAGCGCCATTTGAGAAAAATAAAAATTATATTATGATATTCCAGAAAATTGAAGATGTCCATACCTCTCCTTCCACTAGTAGTGGCATAAACAAATACAAGAATCCACAAAATACCCTCATAATGAAACTGGAAGTTGAGGATTTTATTGTCTCTTATCACGACCTCTCTTACCTCGAAAGGGATATTGATGCCACTAAATTATAAACAATTCATAGAGAATCCCCCATATGCACATAGATGAAAGAGAGAAAGTAGGAGTATGAAATAAGGAGTTACAAATTTCATTTGAGGAAGGCATATCCACCACCACAATGAACTCAGGTTGTTGGATCTGTAAATAGAAGAAGATTTATAGCCTATATTGATTCTTTTATCCATTTCTCACATGAAAAAGTAGATGTATATTTCCTTTCTAGAGAATAATTGAAATGTGTTTTCGTGCAATTATATAGATATTACTAGACTAAAACCCCTTGTGTGGCTACTTGCCTCTAGTATTTCTAGATGACCATATTGTTTTTAAGAAGGAATCCAAGAGAATTAATCCCTCTCCTGCAACCAATATTAAATCAAAAGTTGAAAATCTGATCAAATCCATATTTTCCTGAGATATGAAGTAATAAAAATGGACAACCAACATATTTACCATTAAGAATAAGTATTGAAAGTTTGAGGTTTACATTAATTTAACGACCTTAATTATAACCTCATAAAAGATGATTCAACAATACCGATCATGACAAGTTTGAATAATGTAATTTTTGGTTTCCAAGAACATTCATTTATGGATTTCCATTTAGGGTGTAAGAGGATCAAGATTTCCCCTAAAGATGAGGAAGCCAATTCCTTTGCAGAGCCTCAATGGATATTTTACCTAGAGTCAATTCCCCCATCTAAAAGAATTCTAGCACCACTTAATTGCATTCTATACATCACAAATTTGAACTATTCTTGAAAAAAATCATGGTTCAATGCATCAATGATTTGGTTGTAAAATCTTGACAATGTTCGGATCACCTCCCTGATATTCAATCAATGTTCATCAAATTGTAACAAAAAAACTGAATATTAATCCTTTAAATTGTCATTTTGAAGTAACTTCAAATAAATTCCTTTCATTTTTGTTATGTCATCATGAAATTGAGGTCAACCCAGAATGGACTCATGCAATCCTAGAAATTACACCTCATATATCATTTATTTCATTTACAACCTGATTGGAAGATGTCACCCCTTAACTAAATTAATAAAGAAGAAATTCACTAACCATTGGGATGAGGAAATCTAAGAAGATTTTGAGAACCTCATGTAGTAATTGATTCATCCACCAATATTAATGCCTCCAGTATAAGAAAATAGCTTGATCATGTATGTCAAAACCATAGAATGATTATTTAGTGCACTCTTTACAGAAGAATGATATGGGGAATGAAAATAGTCTCTAATATCTTAGTTAAATAATGATAGAAACTATGATATGATATTTTTATATCATGATGAACAACCTCACACTCATCTTCATAATGTAAAAGTTGAGGTCATAATTTTAGTATTATTATGTCCACTTGGTCTCACATATTTACCCAGTCCTATATATTCTCATAAACACTATGTTAAGTGGGTGATCAGACCAATGGGTGATATTATATAATAGTATGATATTCAATTCATGTCACATAAGGAAATCAAATGGTAGGAAATGGAATATTTCCTTAATGGACACCCTTCCCCAGAAAACACACTAGTGGACATCGAATTACCAAACAAATAATTTTGTATGCCCACAACACTACCTGAATGTGGGAGATGTATTTTGATATTTCATCATAAAGTATTAGTGCTAATAAAATAGATTTATGAAGATCAATTACGTTGGTAAAATGATTTTATTAGTTTCTCTAGGTAGATAAAATTTTCCCTAATCCTCATTATCCATAAGCTCACAAATAAAGGAGTAGAATACCAATACCATATTTTTGGTCTAGAGAGAGCCATAAAACTATATATTACCAACCTAAATTTCACATGGCACTTAAAGGTATTGTGAAAACAAATAAATGATGAATATACCACTAACAAGGTTGAATTTTATTCTCTCATTGGTTACATGAGAGAAATGATGAGAGAATTTCATTTTGAACCAAATTTTCACTACATCCCTTAACCGCTGAATGATTTTTTTGACCCACTAGATAATACAACCAATGTCCCTGAAAATTTCAATTATGAAGAGGTATTATTATGTATCCCACAATGAAACATAGTCTTACAATTTGTCATCTTGGACATGGGAGTAATTAATAAGATCAACACTACCACATAGTATGATGAGCTGATATCCACCACTGGATGGATGGATCCCATAAAATATTACCTAAACAATGGGACCCTCCAATATTATTGATCCACAAGGTAATGAAATTTTTGTCGATCTGGTAAGTACACCCATTGGAATATGTTGAATAATAATAAATCCATCTATAAGCGAGGCTTTGATGGAGTCCTCCTTCAATGCATTAGAGAAAGAGAGACTCACACTATCATGAAAGAACGCCATGCATGATCCTACAAAAATCACTGGTCTAGGAACATGCTCCCCCACAAAATTAGATGTTATGGTTCCTAATATAGTATTATGATTAAATATTATGTAGAATTTATTAGAATGTTTCATACATATCACATTTAGAAAAATTTCATCAATCATCCCCCGAAGTTGTTACACATAACTACGTATTGCTGGATTTTTTTATATATGGAATGGACGTTTTGGGAACATATCCCCCAACTATAACTAGTTAGTTTTAGTACATCCCTACAAATAATGAATTTGTTTCAAAATAGTCCAAGTTTATATCCCTAAATGAAGTGGAGACAAATATTATCATCAACATCATGAAGTCTAATATTAATACAATATTTCATGTCCTAAATACAATATTGATAGGAAATGACATTACATTCTATTCTTCCAAGATTAAGATACTGTATTAGGAGTATAACATCAAATCCAATTGTTCATATGACTACCATGCAGTGGAAAATGGATAGTTAAAGGCACTCAGTAAAACTCTATCAAATATACTCAAAAAAATGGTGGGAAAATACAAGACGTCTTGGTCGGAGAAGCTCTTGAATGATTTATGGGCCTACCATATCACAACCTTAATTTCCATGGAAGAAACCCCATACTCTTTTATATATGGAATAAAGGCATTGTTACCCATAAAAGTCTAGTTTCCACCACTCTAAATATATATCTTTAAAAAACAAATTTGATGAGAAATAAAATAAGTTCATGGATTCATTAGAACAAATATTTGAGAAAATTTTTAGTATGCTTTGAAACTTAAAAGTCAACTTGAATTTGTTTAAACATCCCTATAATAAAAAATCAACTTTTCATTTTTTACCACAATGAATGGGTATTAATTCATAGAAAACTGTAGATAGTAGGTAATAAACCCAAATAATTAAAACCAAAATAGTAATATACATACATTTTACATAATATATATTCCAACAGATCTTATTAATTTGATACAATTCATGGGAACAAATTCTTCCCCCCAATAACACAAGGCTTATTAAAAAATTATTTTTATAACTGTCACCATGAAAAAAATTATAGGTTGTAAGAATTTAAATGGCACATCACCCCATTTTTTATCTTCATGTTGTTAAAATAAAAAATATATATTATATTCTAAAGACGTTAAACACAAAAAAAAAAGATCCTTATCAGATGATGCTAAAACTGCACAATATGAGGTTCCCGAAACTAAATAGATTAGCTCCATAAATGATTTTTTACTAAATAATTGCATGTTTTATCCCTTCACTCATATGATTTTTGAAATACACATTGGTGGAGCCTTTTGTTTTCTCATACCCTTCTTGAATATTATGTTCTCAATGAAAAAACTTCATATCATTGAGATCTGAGTCAATACCCACACAATTCATTAAGATGATACCCTTATCATGGAACCCAATGAACCTCAATCATACTTAATCATGGTTAAAAATTTTATAAAACAAGTAAGAAGGAATAGATAAATAGATGGGATGCCATTATGATTCACTTGTGAATAATACAATTCATAAGATCTTATGTTTTTATATTTTCTAGTATCAAACCTTAAATCCAATAGATATTTTGATAACCATGTGGGATATGTGCTTCCACAATTACTAATGGTCAAAATGTACCCACTGATCTATGATTTTAATGGAAAAATATATTATTGTGTTATTACATACATTTCCCATAACCCAACTATTAATGAAAATTTAGATAATCTTGATGATACTCCTATGTTAATCATACTTATTATCAATGAAATATTATAACATCAAATTTTATTACCAATTAATTTTATGTATGTATATTTTAAGAAGAAACACTTTTTATTGAGTTTGTGAATCCATTTGGATACCCCCATTTCCATTAAATGAAATTCATCCATTATTTTCATGTTCAAATAACTAGATTCCATGAGTGTATAGTCTCTTCGAATTTCATAAACAAAGATTCCATGTCATCCAAATTCTCCTTTATGACATATTCTTAATAGGGACTATAAAATTTTAAGGGAATCCTATAGGATTTGATATAAAATAATAGAATTCCTATGATCTTGATCCTAGGGTATGGTTCGTTCCGTAAATATACCCCACTAGTATTCACTAGTGAATAAAATAATGCCTAAGTGCTGGTTCCTAGGATTTTTTTCCCTGTAATTGTATGGTTCCCCTAAACTCCATTAAAATTTTATCAAATGGTGTGGCATTTATCCCACCAATCATAAAGAAAAAATAATTGATATATAGAATAAAATAAATGATTTATTTAAATAGTTATCCAAAGTTTAATAGGGATGTAGAATGTATAAAATTGTTTATGCCTCCATGACCATGTCTTGGTAGGAAGACTATAAATTTCATTGAATTTATATTCTCTTAAAATAAATTTAAAATTATATAAACCAATATACACATTTTATAACATTAAAGTACATGAAATAATAATATCCACGTGATATTAAACTGCATGGTAAGGTCTGAGTCACATGACATTAAACCCTTTTGTAACACCTAAACCCTAGATTCACAGAGTCAATTCATTATTTAAATATATTGGAATGATTACAAGGAATCAACTCCCGAAAGACCGATCAGTTTAACAGTCTTGGAAAATAGATTACATTCATGAATGTTACATAATATTTTCAAACATACAAAAAAATAATCCTTTTCGAACACCATTGTTCCCTTATATTAACGCTGCATCTCAAACATAAAACTCTTCTTGAGATCCAGGTAAAATAAAACATAAGAAATGGGTGAGCTTAGATGCTCAGTAAGGGTAAATAATTTAGCGGAAGATATAAACTTTTAAGGTAATATTTTTAATAAAAAAATAGACTTTTAAACATATAAATGAACATAATATGGAAAAAATATATAAACAATTAACATATTAACATGAACATATATATTATACTAGTATAATAATCACATATAATAAAAAATTTATTAATTAGGGAATGCATAATGCCAGAAATTCTGAGACATTTTGTCAAGGCATCGGCCAAGACGTCTAAAAAATGATTTATGCCTCGGCCAAAACCATATATCGAATTGGGAAAGGCATTGGCCAATTCCACATGTAGTTGTCTCATGAGACCTATCGATGCATCGAGGTGATATAGTGGGCTCTACTCATCACATAATAAGTCCAATGTATTCCTCACATGAAAAGCTTTAAAAATAACATAAACATTCATATTAAAACTATCATAAGAAAAGTCAATACTTTATCCATAAACCATGAATGGTATAAAAATAACACATCCATAGTCAAACATATCCCAAAACATTCAATACAATATGGAAGATTTGTATCATAATAAACCAACTCCCAACATGTTTAAAATACATCAATGGATGTTGACATAGATGAAAATGATTTATAAAACTCTTTGAGATAAATATCACTTTTTCCTGAAAACATTTAGAAGTCAAAAAATTTAGAAAGGAATAAATTTAATGAAATTTTTGAATCAAAGTTTCCCATACCACTTTGAAACTTTTGAAAGGAATTACCATTCTAAAAACATTCATGTCTATATAAATAAATCCTTAAAACCCATTTTTAAAACATAGACATTAATGAGGATGGTTTAGAAGAATAAATCTTTAAAACATTTAAAATTATTTTTTAGTTAAAGTGAACCTTAAAAATAATCCTTTTGAAAACTATTTTATGAATCATGGGCATGAATAATAAATATTTTTGGTAAAAAGCATACACATAAACAATCTCGGATAATAATGAGATAGAGTAATTAACCCTTACCTGAACTTTCTTTTGGTCAAGGGTACGATTACCCTTCTATATAATGACCAGAGTATGATATTAAATTATACCAAAACCATATTCAAACTTATTATATCATACATGATTGATTTATGACTTTATACTACCCATTTAATAACTATTTCTTGTTAAATTGACATTTTTGGTAATCATCACTTTCTTTATCGTATGTGTTTTAATTTCTTATTCTTGATCGTATCATTTAGATCATGATTTAAAAACTTCTAGAATTAAAAACATGACTTATATATCATATATATTTAGAATATAAATATTTATAATAGATAGATATATTAAATGGTAGGCACCGTTTATGGAGACGGTATATCATTTGTACGCATAAACGATGTTTCCGTTTTCATATCGTATTGAACATAAGTAAGTGAATAAGATATTTGAAAGTATATATATATATATTTATATCCAGTAGAATTATTATTTCATATATTACATACTTATTAATAATATATATATATATTTAAAATCATCGTTTAATGGTGAATGTGGAAATAAATCTCATCGCGTCGTGGGGACGGTAATCCGTACGTACGCATGAGCGACAATATCATTATATTGATGGTGAAATCATATTTAATTGGATGTTATATCATATATAAATAATAATTAACTTGTTATATTTATTATTTAGATTATTTATACTCATTATTATACCCATCCAAATAATGATGTGTTTGAATAACGAACCACACCACGGCGTGGATACAGTAAGCCGTACGTATACATGTGCGGTGACCTTGTCATTTATAGGATGGATAGAATAACGAATATATTTTTACCATATTTATAGAAACATCACAATATGTAGGAGTTACTTGATTTATTATTTTGTTATGGAAACAAAAAATAAAGAGGAAGTGGAAGAAGAAAATAATTTGAAAGAGGGTGGTGAAAATATTACCTCTTCATCAGTTGTTTCCTTTTGATTTGATCAAAAAAGATCCTTAGGATGGATTTATGATCAAAGTAAGGTCTCTAAATTGATGTTAGGGATGTTGAGAGGATATTTGGGTAGGGTTGTTTTGAGCCAAATGTCTTTGGAGGAGTGAATTTGTGGGAAGGGAACTGTCCTTTTATAAGAGGGGTGATTGTCACTTTAGGAAAAGATTAAAATATTAATTTATTATACACTCATATTCTGTTTATAATGGATCAAAAAAAATTTATTTCGAGAATTTGGTCGTAATGGGTCGCAATACTCTCAACCAATAGGTTTTAGACAAGTTTAGGTTAATTTTGTAACCTTATCTTTTAGATTTAACCCTTAGTTAAATAGTTTGACTTTTACCGTGTATTCTTGTAATCTAACACAATATGGTTAATAAACTTACTATAAACTTCCATGAGAACCTAAAGTTGTTCATTAATTATATATATAATATTATTTAAGCCCTTTGGACGAACCATATATTTTTGGGAATATTATATCAACCAAAAATATAGTATTTGTTTAAAAATTAATATATGTCAATTTTGACACTATTTGGTATTTTGTTTTTGTGAAAGTTATAAAAATCTTATCATTTAGAAACAAATTTATATAATAAACTATAACACGTCCTATTAACCTATAAAATTATTGGAGTTCATCAGAAGTCTCAATTTACATTTATTTGGATATTTATAATATCAATTATTTTAATATTTCATTATTAAGTTAATTACTACATTATCATTGTGTCATAAATAAATTAAACTATTTAATGTCTAAAAATTATAAATAAAATACCATTATGTAGGAAATATTTTTATCTTTTTAATTAATATTTATAGTCGAATATATCTTATCTATAACCCTATATTAATTATGGTTTAGTAATTAAACATTGAATTTAACTCTTTTATCTCTTATTTAAGTAAAATAATTATAAATGTCCTAATCTAATCCAAATGGGACAAATATGGTCATATTTTATTCATAAGGTTGTTTTTGGTCGAATTATATTTATCCAATAGAATCAGGACATGTGTTAGGCTAATTATGATATCATTTTTAACCTTAATTAGTCTATGTACTTTTAACCGTGGTAAATAAATGTTAAAAGTTACTATTCACCAAAACTTTTTTCATCTTATTGAACCAAATTTTACTTACTGATATTAACCTTGTCTCTCAGATTTTTGAAATTCAACACAAAGAAGTGTTAAAATTTTGTTTTATGAAAAATTTTACATGCTCCTAGGAGGTGGGAAAAAGACGTTAAAAAGTTTAATAAAATTTTCATATATCTAAACTTATTATAAAATGATGTCAATAAAATAAATTGAACTTATATAGGTATTATGTATCTATTTTGACCTAAAATAAAGTTAAATAAAATAAATAATTATTTAAATAAAAAGTTAGTTTTAAAAAATAACTCAGTGTTTTTCACTATTCATCAAAAATTGAATGTTTTCAGAAAAATACCAAAAATTTACTCTTATATAATTTTGATATTCTGAATTAAAAATTGATGTATATTTTACCAAATTAAAAACATAAATATTTAATTTTAAAATTTAAATTTTTTTCCCATAGTTAAAAAAAACAGGTATTTAAAAAAGAAAAAACTATCAAAAGATTGACATGTGTTTATGTCAAATTTAAATGTGAAATTACATATAATGACCAGAATTGTATTAAATGATAAAAATATAATCTAATTATACCTCCAAACCATTATAATTTATAATTTAACAATATAAATTATATTTATTTAAAAAGTTGTTTTCAGTTAAAATTTAGTAATTTTCACTATTCACCCAAATATGAAAGTTATCAGAAAAACTCCAAAAAATTTAAAAACTAAAATTTAATGTCCCAATTATAAATAAGAAGTTTATTATTTCAAATTGTATATATAAATGTGTCTAATATTGGATTTAAAAAGGGTTCACCATTAAAAGGCATCAAAATTTCATTTTTTGAAAAATACTTCTTTTATCTGAAAAAATGAATTTGTTCTTATGTTATGTCTAAGAAAAACATAATATGGATGTAAAAATTATAGTGTATATAATATTAAAAATGCATTCAATAATATTTATAACCACTTTTTGAACGGCTATTTTGGTAATGTTGTGGTGCACTCGAACCGGGTGTTGCGTGTAGCACAAGCTATTAAATTACTTTAATTAGATAACATATTATGAGATCTTTTGGTGTTACATTCTAATCTCCTTCAATAAATTTTGTCTTCATAATTAGAAATATTTCTTCACAAATAAAAGTTTAAAAATCGATAAATACCTTTGTAGAAAACCCACATAAAAAATTTGGTTAATAAAATTTATTCTTAATAAGAGGGAAAAGGAAATGAAAAAGTTACTACAAAATTATGATCTAGAATAGGAAAAAATTAGTGGAAATTATAGACACATAATTGGAGGGAAAAATTAAATATTTATAGGTAGTGATTGAGGTAATCAATCACAATATATCTTTTAAATATATTACCATAAAAAATCCATTATTAAAACTGTTTCAATAACCAAATACAGAAAAAAGAGTATATGGTATTTATTTTGTTTAAAAAAACATTTTGGATTTTTAAGGAAGCCAATGATCAAATAAAACGTGCGGTGTAGGAAATTTTATTGTCACCACTTACAATAAAAAAATCATTCCTTTTTTGTCGTTCAGTAAAATGCTTCGTAGAAAAGGATTCTCCTTCAAATAAAAAGTCAAAGAGTTTTATACAACGTATAAAAGAAAGTCGTTTAGAAATAAAAGGATGCCTCAATGAAAGGAGATTGATAGGAATTCCATTAACTGAAGTTTAAGAATTAATTTAGTTATATAAAAAAAGGGGAATATATATATATACTTGACAAGTAGAGTTATATCCTTTAATAAATTCCTACCAAAAACTCATCTTTCACTCCAACAGATTTCAAAAAAAAATCTACGTATCCTAATAATATAGGGTCCAAAAAATAATGAATTTATAATTAACCTATTATACCTTTTAAAAAAAGAAACTACATTATACAATCTAATACATCATGTATGCTAGTGGTAGGTGATGCACCCTTGTCGCCCTTTGGTTGAGGGTTGTTGTCTCATGCCCTAGCTGGACGTGACTAGTTATCACTCGACCTCTGGGTTGTCATTTTTATGAAAATCCAAAAATAACCTTAACAATTGTATCCAATTTTAAACTTAATTCATTCCAACCTTTAGAATTATCAAAAATAATTCCATCCAAACTCACAGTCAAATATTTATAAGGAAGTTAAACACAATGAAGATCCTTTTTCCATGTAAAAACATGTGAACACCTTCATCATGTATACTTTTAAAACATGGTAACACTCTGAATTACCATAAAAACTTATTTGTTACATTAATTCTACCTTATTATTTAAATCATACTTGATATATTTTTTATACCTAGAAATTTTGAATATTTCAACAATGACGAAAGAAAAAAATATTAATTAGTTCTAAGGAAGTCAAGAATATTCAATATAATTTATCCAAATCAACCATCTCTTATTCCAAAATCACTACCTCATTATCAAAACCATATTAAGGATTACCATTCCTTCAACCATGTATTTTCCAAAATGTTTATCTTACTATTAAGTCACTTTTCATAGAACCGTATAATCTCAAATCTTCAATAAAATGGTACTACAGTATAATCCTTATTTGTCTCCATAATTCATATAACCAATATATTTTTAATACAACACTCAAATGAAATAATTCTATAATAACAATATAAGAACAATAGTCATTCCTCTTCATCTGAGGTAGTATCATAACTTTAGTATTATCCAATGGAATGATTTGTGGTATACTCTGATGATTGGGATATTGATTCACGTAGTGTCCAAACGCCTTGTAGATGAATCATTTTACATTTGAAACCTTTTTCTTAACCTTGAAATCACGTACTTGGTGTCCTTTTTCTCCACACATATAAAAAACTCTCATTCCCTTCATGAATTTACCAAGGTGATTGGTTCCACATTTATCACATATAGGAAAATCCTTTTTTCCCCTCTTCTCTTTATCCATATTTCTCTCTATTATACTTTTCTTCACTTCCTTCCCTTCAAATCCATAAGACTCATAGAATTATTTACTTATCTTATTAACACATGATATTATTTCTTCATATGTTGAGAATACATGGAAGAATATTTCCATTCTAAATGTTGTTTTAATACCATGAAAGATATAATCCTTCTTACTCTTTGGATCATTCATATTGTTGGAGTTCTCATTTTATCAACTGGGCGCCATTTCTAAACAATGACATATACTAGGTCAGTTTATGAATCACAATGAATAATTTCAAACTTGTAAAATACTTAATGTAAATTGACCAGTTTATCGATATAATCCGTAATAATAAAAATGTTTTCATTGAGGAAGAATTTACTCATAAATCATTCATAATTTCTTTTAATGAAAATGAGAATTATTCTAAGCATATCCCCCCAGAGTGTCGTAACCACGAGTGCATCAAGTAACATTTTCGTGCACTAGTTCTCATTCGAGTCTAGCTCAAAGTGCTGTTTTTGGGTTTTACCCCTTGGTACATCTATTACTGAGTTGCCTCTACCTACTCGTATCCAGACAGGAATGAAATGCATGGAAAAAACAGAAAACCTATACCTTACTAAAACTATAGGAAGTTCTTGTATACTAATCCTCAATGTCTATATTAGTGTAGTGTTCTCTAATCAGAGTTTATCTAAATATATTACCAAGGTTGTTGCAAAACTTACTATGATACCAAATGTAATGCCCCGACCCTAGATTCCTAGAGTTGGTGAATTATTTTTATACATTCACATGATTACAAGGAATCATGTCCCAAAAGACCAATCAATTTAGCAGTCTTGTAAAATAGAATACATATATGAATGTTACATTACACTTTTTAACATACAATGAAAAAAATAATCCTTTGAGAATGCCATTGTTCACTTAGCTTAACCCCGCATCTCAAACATAAAAAACTTCTTGGGATCCCTGGAAAATAAAACATAAGAAAGGGGTGAGCTTAGATGCTCAGTAAGGGTAAATAATTTAGCAGAATCTATAAACTTTTAAGGCAAGATGTGTAATAAAAACAAAAGCCATTTAAATAATAACATGAACATAATATGGAAAAAATAAATAAAAAATTACCATATTAACATGAACATGAATATTTTACTAGCTGAATAATCACATGTAATAAATAATTTTATAATGAAGGAATGCATAATTCCAAACATTATAAATCATTTTTTCAAGGCCTTGGCCAAGACATCTAAAAATGATTTAGGCCTCGGCCAAAATCATATATCAAATTGGGAAAGGCCTTGAAAAATCCCACATCTTGTTGTCCCATGAGACATACCGATGCATCGAGGAGCTATGGTGGGGTCCACCCATCACTTAATATGCCCAATGCAATCCTCATATGAAAAGGTTTAAACATAACCTAAACATTCAATTTAAAACAAGAATACGAAATGTCAATACTTTATCCATAAACCATCAATTGTATACAAATGAAACATCCATAGTAAAAAATATCCCAAAACCTTTAATAGAATATGGAATATTTTTATCATAAAAAAAACATCAAACAAGTTTAAAATCCATCAGTGGATGTTGACATAGATGAAAATGATTTGAAAATCTATTTAAGATAAATATCCATTTTCCTGAAAAAATTTAAAATTAAAACAATTTAGAAAGGAAGAAATTCAATGAATTTTTTGAATCAAAGTGTCCCACACCACATTGAAACTTTTGATAGGAATTAACGTTTAAAAAAAATTCATGTCCATATAAATAAATCCTTAAAAACCACTTTGAAAACATGGATATTAATGAGAATGGTTTAGAATAATAAATCTTTAAAAAATTTAAAATGATTTTTTAGTTAAAGATTCCCATAAAAACAATACTTTTGAAAACACTTTTATGAAACATGGGCATGGATAATAAATACTTCCCAGTAAAAAATTACTTATAAACAATCTCAGATAATAATGAGATTGGTGAATTAACACTTACCTTGCACATTCCTTTGGTCGAGGGTATGATTAACCTCCTGTATAATGACCATTGTAAGTTATTAAATTATACCAGAACCATATTCATATTTATTATATCAAACATGATTCATTTATGAATTTATACTACTCATTTAATATGGATTTCCATGTTAAAATAACATTTTATGTAATAAACACTTTCTTTATTGTACGTGTTTTAACTTGTTATTATAGATGACATCACATAGTAAATGATTTAAATACCTCCAGAATATGATCCTTGATTTATATATATTACATATTTAGAATATAAATATTAATAATTAGTAGATATATTAAATGGAAGGCATAGTTTATGGAGATGGTATGTCCTTCGTGCCCATAAACGTTGTATCCGTTTTTATATCATATTGAACAGAAGTAAGTGAATAAGATATATGAAAGTACATCTATATATATATATCCAGTAGAATTATTATGTAATATGTTACATACCTATTAATAATATATATATTTTTATAATCATCATTAAATGGTGAACATGGAAATGAATCTTATCGCGTCGTGGAGATTGTAATCCGTACGTACGCACGAGCGACAATATCATTATGTTGATGATTAAATCATATATAATTGGATTTTATATCATATATAAATAATAATTAAAATGTTATATTTGTTATTTACATTAGTTATACTCATTATTATACCCACCCAAATAATGAAGTGTTTGAATAACAAACCACACCACGACGTGGAGACGGTAAGTCGTACATGTGCACCTATGGTGACTTTGTCATTTATAGGATGGATAGAATAAAAAATATATTTGTATCATATTTATAGTAAAATCACAATATCTAGGAGGTACTGGATTTATTATTTTGGTTTGGAAACACCAAAGAAGGAGGAAGTGGAAGAAGAAAATAACGTGAAAGAGTGTGGTGAAATTATTACCTCTTCTTCAGGTGTTTCCTTTTGAGTTGATCAAAAGGGATCCATAGGATGGATTTATGATCACATTAAGGACTCTAGGATGATGTGATGGAAGTTAGAAGGATAGTTGGGCAGGGGTTGGCCGAAAAAAATGGCTTTGTCGGTGTGATTTTGGGAGAAGGGTATGTGCCCTTTTATAATAGGGGTGAAGGTCACTTTAGGAATGAATTAAAATATTAATTTATTATACAATCATATTCAGATTATAATGGCTCAAAATGAATTTATTTCGAGACATAGGTGGTTATGGGTCGACATAATCTCAACCAATAGGTTTTAGACAAGTTTAGGATACCATTTTAACCTTATCTTTTATATTCAACTCTAAGTTAAATAGTTTAACTTTTACTGTGTCTTCATGTATTCTTACACTATATGGTTAATAAACATACTCTAAAATTCAAAAAGAACCTCAAGTGGTTCATTAATGGAATATATAATATAATTAAATCCCTTTTTCCTAACCATAGTGTTTTGGGAATATTATATCAACCAATAATATAGTATTTGTATTAAAACATAATTTATGTCATTTTTGCCACTATTTGGTATTTTGTTTTTGTGAAAGTCATTATAACATTATCACTTAAAAATAAAATTATTTAATCAACCATAACATGTTCTATTAACCTATAAAACTAGTTTAATTCATTAGAAGTCTCATTTTACATTTATTTGAATATTTATAAAATCAATTATTTTAATATTTCATTAATAATATAATTACTGCTTCATCATTGTATCATAAATAAATTAAATTATTTAATGTCTAAAAATTAAAAAAAAATCCATTATGTAGTAAATTTTTTTATATTTCTAATGAATATTTATAGTCGAATTTGTCTTATGTATAACCCTATATTAAAAATGTTTTAGTTATTAAACATTGAATTTAACTCTTTTAACTCTTCTTTAAAATAATAATAATAAATGTCCTAATCTAATCCAATAGACCAAAGAGGATCATATTTCATTCTAAAGGTTTTTTTGGTATACTTATACTTATCCAATAGAATTAGGACTTCTGTTCAGGTAATTATGATATCATTTTTACCCTTAATTACCCTATTTACATTTAACCATGGTAATAAAAGTCAAAAGTTACTATTCACCAAAAACTATTTTCTTATTATTGAACAACATTTTACTTATTGATATTAATCGTGTCTGTAGGATTTTTGAAATTGAACTCACAGAAGTGGTAAACTTATGTTTTAGGGAAATTTGCAAATGCTCCTTGGAGGTCGGTAAAAGACAGTAAAAAGTTCAATAAAATTTTTATGTCTAAACATATTATAAAATGACCCCATGAATTAAATTGAACATCTATAGTTATTATGTATCTATTTTTTCCTAAAATAAATTTTAAAAAAATAATTTATTATTTAAATAAAAATTCGGTTTTAAACAATAACTTAGTGTTTTTCACTATTAATCAAAAATTGAATGTTTTTAGAATAATTCAAAATATTCACCCTAAGATAATTTTGATATTACAAATTAAAAATTGAAGTCTAATTTACCAAATTAAAAACAAAGAAATTTAATTTATTAATTTAAAATTAATTCCTGTTGACAAAACAAAAAAACGTGTTTTCAAAAAAGTAAAAACTTTTAAAAGATTGACAGGTGCTTATGAAAACATTAAATGTGAAATTACATATAATGACCAATATTGTATTAAATGATAAAAATATAATATAATTATACTTACAAACCATTAAAATTTATAATTTAACACTATAAATTATTTTGATTAACAAATTTGATTTGAGTAAATATTTAGTAATTTTCTCTATTCACCCAAATATGAAAGTTATCAGAAAAACACCAAAAATTTATCGAAACTAAATATTTATGTCTTGATTCTTAATAAGAAGTTTACATTATCAAATTGAATAAATAAAAGTATCATATATTGGATTTAAAAAGGGTTCTCCATTAAAAGTCGGTAAAATTTCATTTTTTGAGAATTACTTCTTTTATATGAAAAAATGAATCTGTTTATATATTTTGTCTAAGAAACACATAATATGGATGTTAAAATTATATAGAGTATATAAGATTCAAAATTTAGTTAATACTATTTGTAACCGCTTTTGGAATGGCTAGTTTGGTAATGTTGTGGTGCACTCGAACTCGGTGTTGCGTGGAGCGCAAGCTTTTAAATTACTTCAATGAGATAATGTACTATGAGATCTTGGGCTGTTACACCTATGATATGTGGCCTATCTTTCTAGAACATAAACTTCTTATAGTGGGTTACCCCATGCACCCCTCATCTGACAGGACCTCATGGACAATACAAGATGAAAATGAAAATGCCATATTCTTACATATTGTTATGGAGTTTTCTCTACCTAAATTCTTTATGGATTGATTCCTTTACATATGGGATACATTGTGATTACTATATCCTCAAGTCATATTAGTATCCTCAACACTAATATAAAATAAAATTCATTATCCCTAGTGACTTTTGGATACACATAATAAATATATATTATAACTAAATCTTGATTTATTCCTATTTCCATAGGATACATAGTGATTCAAAAATCTCAAATCATGGGCCTAACTACAATATAATGGAAAAATTCCTCCTCCATGAACATAGTTTAGACCCATGTAGGTATTTTTCCATATTATAACTATGTATGGATAGATTACTATTATTATATAATATGTAGTCATGCCTGGATCATCTATTAAGTCCCATCCAAGGATCTTAATAAGTTTTAACTATGTTTCTTCATGATAACCAGATATGTGTAGATATTCATACCCATATTGAAATGTGAATTCACCCTCATTCTCCCTATAATTAATTACCATTAAATTTAATCAAATTCCTATTAATCTCAAGTTTCCCACATTGAGCGTGAATCAGGTGATCTTAGTTTTCCTGGAAGGTCACCCTAACATACTCGGTTAAGCATCATTTTAATCCAAAGATGAGGATCCACGCCTTTTTTACAGGATGTTAAACTGTACATCAAACATTATTCATAATAAATAGATCAACACCTCTAATTATTTTATAAATTTGAAACACATGATCTATATGTTCTCCACTAAAATGTGTTCAATACATGTTTTTTATAGGACTTAGGGTGATCAAATCCTAATTGATTATTACATTATCCTTGATGAAATTTCATTTCATTGAAATATGATTTAATACCAACCAATTCCTTGAGTTTATACACTTCTTGTAGAGCCCCATGAACCAATATTCCATATGCTATTGGTTCTCCCAGGGGGAAAACTAGAAACATGGACAAGAAGATATTTGGGGTCCCCTCAAGGATCCATTAATGAATAACACAATTCCTAAGATCTTGTGCCTAGTGTATGTTTGGTCCATGATAAGAGAGGTCCCACGTAAATACAATTTTTTTTTTCTGGATTATGGGTGATGTAGGTTTCACCCATTATTAATGGTCCACATGTACCCAACTATCAACACTTCTAGTTGAACAAGATATTCCTGTGTTATGATTAAAACTTTTCATAACATAATTAATCATTTGGATTAAAATCCCATTGATGTTAATTTTTTATACTGTTCTCATTATCAAATAATGATTATGAAAGTTTAATCTTGTAATAATTCATGTTGAGGTGTGCATCTACTTTGAAGACGCAAATTCCCCGAGTTAGTTACTCCACATTGAATTTACATTTTCTCTATCCCTCAAGAACATAAAAATTTCTTAGAGATGGCTATATTGTTTGAGGCATTTCATACATGATAGACATATCCATAAAATTATTTCTTTCACCTATAAAAAATTTAAGAATGTGATGATTGTTTCATCCCCATATTATACAGGAATATGGAAATTACCTTTCCCTGTATGAGCTCGATCTACAAAGAGGAATCTTTAGTGGACTATGATGACATGGATCACCAATGGAAGATAAAAATTCCATATCGTTGTATATGAGATAGATCTATATAGGAAATCTACATAAGAACATTTTGTGGATTGATTATTGTTTTCAAAGGATATGTAGGGATGTCCGAGTTTCTAAATACTAGCCCCGGCCACAATATTCAAAAAAATAATTCCCCAATTCCTTGGGTATGATCAAGATCTATGTAGTGACCCTTATCCCATAATAACTATATGGAGATTGATTCTGAACCTATCAACATAAATAGCGATTCCCATTTACATTATCGAGGACATCACTATATGTATTCCACAATAAAAACCATCAGTAGTTCTTATTCCATATTTTTTTTCAACCATATTCTTACATAAGAATTTAAATATACCCCCACTAGTGAATTAATCTAACATATGAGATCCCTTCACCTTGATGGTATCACATGTAGTTAGAGATATTGATCATGGGTGACAGGGGTGACTTCTCTAATGAGGGTAACATTCCCATATCCACTAAAAACGAGTCATATAAAAGTCATAGATGATTAAATTCTCCAGAATTATGTATAGATTGATTATTATCCCAATATAATACACACTGATTCTCTAACAACCCTTAACTAAGCCTAAACATGAATTTATAAATCAAATTAAATTCCTCCTCTCTATGTACAAGTTCTATATTCATGGGGATCCAAATGAGCTCCTTGTGTGATATGATTCGGATTTTCAGAAGATACACTGTGAAGAAAGGATTATTCACAAATGGGTCTAGTCACAAAAATAAAACAAAATATTTACTCCCCCATTTCATGTATAATCTAGATCTATATAGATGGATCTTTTCGAAATAGATTATTATGTCATGCGTCATCCATTAATAAATGTTTAGGGAAACCTATAGAAGACTATCTATAGAAGTCTCAAATTAACCTAATATTGGGTCCATTTTTCAATACAATAAACTGCTTAATGATGGATAAGTTGTATAATCTCACATTATCTATGCATTAAGTTGATCAATGTATGTGTTTTTTTTTCACATGGATCAGATCATAAAAAAAGAACTATAGTATGTGGATTTCCACTGGGATGTTTATGAAAGGATATAGAAATCCTCCATAAATGAACATCACATACCTACAATGAGTTTATTTAAGTTTACATTTCATAATTTCACTATGCTACCCATGTCTTTACTGTAAGATGATAAACTACAAGGTGGACATACTGGTCACATTACATTAAACTATAAAACAATTACATCCTTACCAAATGATTTTAAACTACAATGAATATGTCAAGGTCACATAAAGTTAAACATTATTTTGATTAAATTAACTTCACATGATGTTAAACTACATGGTTGTTTCTTCCCCACACCATGGAAAAAGGTTGTGTAGATCACCATCCATCATCACTCCTTATCAAAGGACCAAATGATCCGGACCTTTGTCAACCAACGTTTGTGGCGATTCCAACAAATTTATAATGACCTCAATATATAAAATACACATAATGTAATGGGTATCTCATATTTACAAAAATACTCCATGGTACATGGAAAGAAGAAAAAATATATCTAAATGACCATGTATGAGTCAGATCTTCATACTGCCATTAACCCCACCAAAAATTTCATTATGTCTGTGAAATAAGGGAATTATTATTCTCATGAGCCCTAAAATCATCTCTATGAAACTCATCACCACAATGTGATTCGTGATCAACCTCACTATGAATTTCTCATAACATCACTCATGATTCATGAACCTTGATACTTGATTTACAATATCCCCACCTCCTTCTCAAAATGGAGTTGGTGTACTCTTGATAATGGGAATCCAAACTATGTTTTTATGTAAAAGTACCATGATACAAGGCCAATATACATCATGATGTTAAAGCGCATGAACTTTGGTAAAATTTTCATGACCATAACATTATCCCCTAAAGGTCCAAATTTCTAGACCCTAAACAACTAGTGAAAGTGAAATAGAACTTTTCATGCTGAAAAAATGTAAGCCTATGTGAAATTAAAGTATCTTCACACTAATAACATTACATATAATATTTAGGATAAATATGGATCATAAATAAAAGTCATTGAGATCTTGGATCCCATATTATTGGTATTTTAGAAGTCTATCCATGATCAATAGTCTCATATGGTAAAAAATGTTATATCATTGATTTATCACATCCCCTAACAAAATTAATATACATATTTTATAAAAAAAATTTGGATGCTCTCAACCTTCTTGAATATTACATATTATATAAACCATCTTCCTGTATTTGAATTCTATGTTCATATATAAAAATTACTTATGTTTATATACTTCTCTTTGATCTCCATAGCCTTGAGTCATTTCAATTGCTTCTTTCCTATAATTCATCAATTACATGGACTGTATGATATGTAGGGACCCCACTGGGATTATATGGTGAAAAAAATGATTCCTATGAGCTTTTTAATAGAAGATTTATTGGTCTTAGAGAATAGGTAATCATTAAATACAAGACACAATGTGATATCTACTTGTGATATGATATTTCACCTTAATTAATGCCTGACATATACACACCAATCTCCGCCTCTCATTTTCTGAGATATTATTAGGTTTTGAATTAGACGGCCTATGAAAAAATATTAAAATGGATTCGATTTCAATAGAGCTATTTGACTATGCATTTTTCTCATTATGAATGAAAGAATGAGGCACTTCATACTTGATCGTTTTTAGCGTTCCTCATTGCCTGACCGTAAATCACATGATATATGTGTCCAAGCATCACAACCATATTAGGAACTACCCTTAGGGTGTTAGGATTCTCCATATATAGTATTTTCTCTATTACTTACTTCACTATCCATGTTTTTAATCGTCCAAAACCTCTTATGTCACTTGGGAATGTAGTTGGTACCCCTATGCATGACCACACATGAGTAAGATCTAAATAACGGCCATGGATCCTCTAACCGAAGGCATGTCCTTCTTGGAAAAAGGAAATAGTATTCTTTTGATATCTAGAAATATCATAGAAGAACTCGACACATTATAGTGTTTTTTGATCATCCACAACATGTGAAAACTATTTTATAATCCTCAATTAAAACCCCTTGACACAGGATTTACGCATCCTATAATCCAACTATCTAAATAGGGTCGCAATCTATGTAATTTTGTTTCCTCATACCATACTCATTTCCAGTAAGGATGTAGGGTGTGTCAATCCTTCAAGAATACCCATCCTATGTAATATTAATAAGGATACAGGGTGCCTAAACCCTCCATGAACACCCATATTATATAATAACAATAAGAATGTAGGGTCATTGAAAACTTCATGACTATCCATCCTTCATAATTCCAATAATGATACATGGTATCATAACCCTTCCTGAATATTCGACCTCCATGTCTTAAGAATATGAATTCAAATGAAAATACTAGCTATAAGACCTCGAATTTCCTTAAAAATGGTCTGAAATATAATACATTAAAATGAATAAAAACAATTTTATTTCTATAATAACATAAACTACACAAATAACAGTTTGAGCTAAAAGCCCATAAACAATAAAAAAGTACGCATTCACTATAAGACAATAAAATAAATTAGAAAATTTTGAGATGTAATAACATACACAAAAAAAATGGTTTGATCAACAAGACTATAAACTTTTAGAAAATTAGTTTTGAGCTATTCGACCAAAATTCATTTCATCCCATCAGAATGGGTTATAAGTCCTTAAACATCCAATTTAAATAATCAAAATTATCACCAGCTTGAAAACATGCAAAGGGAAATCTAAACAAAAATCCATTCTTTATTGTCTTGACACACACACTTCATGATCAAGGAAACATTGAGAACTCATAAATTTTAAATGGAGTGAAACATGTCAGAACAAAAACAAATAATGGGATTCTTGAGAAAAAGTAAATTTCATTCTTTCTAGGCCTCCCCTTTAATGGATTAGAAAATAGGAAAATCTAAAAACAATAAATGAAAATATTGTTTGAACTATCATATGATCCTAATAAAAATTAGTTTATCCTCTATATGACCTTGTATTATGAAATAGTTAGAGAACTCACCCTATATGAAATATACTTTCAAATTATCCTTTTTAACTAGATAATCTTAAATGGACTAGAATAGATACATATTTGAGGATGTTTATGCTAATAAAAATTTATGATTCATTCTCATGAGAGGAGTTTTATTATTCAATAATTTTTGTTCAAGATTGTGATCAATTGGTATTTTAAAAAAATTGATGTCTTTAATGATCTATATGATATCTAGCTGATGAAATTTCATATACATGTCGAAAGAAGGAAATATTTACAGAAGCCAGTGGTCTTCAGATGATTTACTCAATAGTAATTCACAATTAAAGATACCACTACAACATGGAGTCTCTCCCACAAAAACCAAAAAAAATAAGTATATTAATATTATACTTCCAATTACAATATTTTTCAAAGGAATCCTTGAGAATTGATAATTTATATTCTAGGGTGGATATGGATAGGCTCAATTGATTGAACAAATCGGTGTTTGACACCATGACACATTTTAATACCTATTCCTAGAAAATGATATCATGTGTGGGATTCTCTTCCACATAGATGAACCTTTGTTTCTTCACAACCATTTTATCTAATTATCATATCATATATTTTAGTTGATATAGCTCACGTTGAATCTTGACGATCAAGGGATAAAAATCTTCAATCTCATCCATTCTGACCCAGACAAAATCTTGGTGGTATTTTACATGTATCAAACATTGGGAAGCCTCATCCTAAACCAAATATCGATATTGTTGGGTTGAGTATGAGGCATCTTCCACTAACATGATCACCTTGGGGACATTTTTTGTTCCCTTACAAAAACAATTTCTTTACCCTTGTATGGAAATATTGATAGTCAAACCCCCCATAGCCAAGGGTGATGAACATTAATTTCTTGTGGCTCAATTTTCCCTCTAGATCCTCAGAGGGAAACTTTGAAATAAGGCTCTAGATATCTCCCAATACATGTCTCTATATCTACTGATGAAATGAAGCATGTTTTAATCCTATACTTAGGTCCCTTCTAGAAAACATGAATATATTTTGGAACTAAATCAATAAGAAAGGAACTACTAGATTCATCCTATGACATTATTGGAAATGATATTGTCTCTATTATAGTCAATATAGTGGGGGAGTGATCTCGAATAGTCAGATCTATGGACCCTAAGAATTGAAGCAAGAAAACTACAATAAAGTGAAGAATATGTTTTTAATTTGTAGACATGTAATAAAATATTTCCATAAAACCAATGTTTATGTAATGAACTGAGACCATACCTATGAAAATCATTCCACAAGAAGAATATTTTATCCTAGTTCCATATCTCAGGGAAGAGGCGACACCTTCTTATGTTGAATGGCCAAGTGAAATTACTTCATTTTGTATATCAGTAATGTTAGCATGACACCTCCTATTGTTGTAGGAATGAATAAATTCTACATGATATGATATATACCAGGTGATAAATTTGTGCCTACCCTCACCTAGTTATGAATCCATCATAGTCAAGTTATCATAAGAGTAACTTCGGATGTTGGAATCTTCTAGAAGTTGACACACCACATTCATCACAAAAGGAATGAGTGATAACATATGAGTTGTAGATGCAAAGGTAAACATCTCTTGGGCCCTACCTATCTCTATATCTTTGTGAACTTTAACCAATGGCGATGTTTCTACTAGAGGATCATAAGGTGAATCTTTATCCTCAACATTGGGTTATTCCACTTACAATAATGCTTGACAAGAGACAATATAATCAGGTTGTTTAGAATAAGTTATTAAATAACTTGACTATGAAATAAAAGAAAATGAGAATGCTAAGTAAAATAAATACTTAATTACAATTGGGGGATCCTCATCAATTTGAACCACTTCCATTTCCTTTTCCCCATTGAGGGAGGATTTATAATAGAGGGTGACTCTAATGGTAATAGGAATGGGACTGATACTGGAATTGAATGTGCTGACTTAGGGATAATAATCATCTCTTTTATCAGATCCATATGTATCAAGGAGACCACATACTCATCTTTCTAGCCATTATCTAATTCATAAACGTCCACCTTACCTTCATGTGAATACATTGGGGATGAAAGGTGTGACTAAATCTCCCTAGTCTCTAGTAACATAAAAAAAGGTGGAGAATGATAATAAAATATTTATGATACATAAATCAAATGAAGGAAATGATAGAATATTACCTCTTCTATAGAATATATGGGTCCTACCTATCTATAAAAGACACAACCTTGCAATCAACTATACATTGTTATCCCTGGTTCGAGTAGTAAAATTGTCCTCTCACACTATGGATCACCGCATCCAGGTCCGAAAGAAACTCTTTGACCACAATGTGTTAATTTTTGTAAAAACTACCTTTAGTATTAGTGACTATCCAAAGGTCTTGTAGTTCTAGCTCCACAGGGAATAGCACCCCATGTCATATTACACGATTTATCCATCCTCCATTCATCCCATCACTAGATCACATTGTGAAATGCATTCATGGAATGGTAATATCTCACATATTACATGGTCATTGTTTCCTTGTAAATTAGTACATGACATGATGTTTTATCTAGCTACAAATGATTCAGGTGCTTGTGTAGATTCTATAGAGTCCTTGATATACTAGATATGGATTTCTTTCCAAGAATAATATTTATTTTAGCCTTTTCCATTGTAAGTGGCCTCATATAAATTACCACCAATATGAAGAGTTGAATATTCAATTATGAATAGACCCAAGTCTCAGCATAGGACTTGAAAAGGCTAGTCCATGTATGTATTTGTGGGAACTGTCACGAGGATTCGAGTCTCCTCCTAGAGGAACATCAAAAAAAATTAAGGGCCACCATCAGATATTTCTTTAAGAATAATTAGGGAGGGGCTATGCATCATTTTTGAAAACACTAAAACTACCTCATGAATCAATAGAGTGCATACATTTAGTAAAGGATTTTCTATTCAATTCGGGAATAAAGGTTTCCCGTATGAATGGTAATTGGTTAATTTGTGGCCTCTAAGTCATGATTAACATTTTATTTTATGCTACTGATAGGTTCCTCATATCATATGAAGGTGATTTGACCTAGGTGATTCATGTGACTCATTATTTACCTTATCTTTAGAACAAACAATTTAGACTCTATAGATTATTTTAAAAAAATTGCTTGAACCGGGTGGTAGAGATTTTTTGGATGGTAAGATAATCAAATCCAGCCATATAGTCCCCCATGAAACCCATAAAACCTGAATGGGGTTTAAGATTATATATGTGGGGTTTTCCATATTAACATGAACTAAAAATAGATAATGTTTGGGAAACTCAAGAAAGAACAAACTAATGTACCTCCCCAGGCTATGGATATAGCTATAATGAAGGTGGAAACATTCTCTCCATAATTTTCCCAAACTAGAAGCTGCTAACTACTCTGGTACATATCTAGGAATCCAACCATATTAATGATTCTTTAAGCCTAATAAGTTACTACCAACCTTATCATAATGAACACTGCTTCATAAAATATCATCTCATGGAAACTATTTTCCTCATGATAACCACATGTGGGTAATGCCTTGGGATTCTTCCTAGAAATATCATAATGAATCTTCTTGATAAATAATCTGGAATACACCTAGAAGATAATAGTCTCCTCCAATGATGGGTCCTTCTTGAGGGACTCCTTATAAATGTTGATCAATTAACTTTTGATATATGGGATCTATAATAAATCATCTCAGGAAGATGATGGTGGAAGAAACTCATTGTAAATATCCCCTATGATTGGTGTGCTATAAATTCACTAAAAACTCTAGAAACTGATGTGGATCTAACCATGAAATAGTTGATATGTACTAGTTTTGAAAACTTCACTAGCTATCCTGGACTACCATCATGATCTTGTTATAGTATTAAACAGTTTTGGAAATCCACCCAGCTTTGTACATGAAAATTTGTTTTAGCTCAATAATGAACTCTCTAGAGGTATGATTCACTAAAAAACTATCCCCAATCCCTCTAAATGCCTCCCCACAATCACATATCCCAATCAACAAACCAACCAAACTTCTGGTTAGTGATGAATTCCACATATTGACCCTTACTTATTGATTTTTAGCATAGAATTGTGGAATACCTATTCAAAATAAAATTTCATTATCTTAAATATAAACCCACATGAGAATTTACTCAATGAAATAAAATTCCATGGATGAGAAATTATCACATTAAATGAATTACATGTCTTAAAAATCCAAAAATGGGAAAAAAACCAAATTGTGGTGTCATAATATGATACTTTTTATAGAGGATGATTTCATATAAAGGAAAACATTTTGACCATGGTTATTATAAGAGTTTAGACCCATTCGGATTGTTAACTATCTTTTAGATGATTGTATAATGAAATGTTGGTCATAATACACATGTTTAACCATGGAATTCTACTAAGCCACCACCACTAAATTATCCTTTCTTGAAGAAATATTGATTTTGGGGAAATATGATTTCAGTATGAACAAAATAAAAATCAGGGGGTGGATCAAATAAAGGAAATAAATGACCAAGGAACTTTCATAAAGAGATCATATACCATTTTGATTCACCCATAACGTTTGAAGCATTCAATTTCATGAGATTGAATGACCCATTTTGTGTCACATGACCACCTAACTCATTTCATATCATGTAGATCCTGTGACCATTTAAAGTTCATTCCAACTATAAAATAACATCACTCCAATGATGTGTGATTCATGTTACAAATAAATTACCATTAATTAATTTCATGAGTCATCGAGTAAAAGTGGTTATGTGGTGGGAATCAGGTGATATTCTCATACAGTTGGTTCTAACATTGGAGTATTGTAAAGAAGCGCCATCTAGGGGTAGGAAAAATGAGGGATTTCCATTATTTTGAGTTAATGAGACATAATCAACCCCTACCATATTATTTATATGAAATATCCAGAAATATCAATGGTATATTAGGAGATTAAAATTAACCCTAAAGATAAAAAATGGATGTTCAAGTCACTCATGTATGGATTTACATCCTCATAGACGAGTCCTTTCTTACTCCATCAGACATTTATTCTGGGAGAATTATTTTTTGACGATCCCAAAATAGAATTGAGATGTGTGAAGATAACAAAGATCCCAAAAAATAAGTATTATATTGGAAAATAATGAGAATAAATAATCAAGAACACATAGGGATCACATTCATGTGTTTTGAGATTATGTGACTTTTGATGAGACTTGAGACTTCATAAAAAATGATTGATCACGTGGTGAATCAATATAAAACCAATTAATTTTTTCCTAGAAAACTATTAATGTTTCTGATAGATCCATGATTTATCAAAATAAATAATCTTACAGTCAGGCTTTGAATTACAAGAAAACTAGATCATGTAAGGGGTTCATGTGTCTCACGTCAATGTCCCACTAATCACATTATGACATAGCTAAAAATAAGAGCATGTGTTCTTGATTATTACATGGGCTTAATGTGATATAAATAAGTAATTCATAGGATAATTATGTGATGGATGTTACACTATATTCATGTGAAGGGCATATGTGGTTCACATGTATGATTTATTGATCATAGGAAAACTCTATATATGATGGCTTGATCACATGAACACCATTGAACAAGTCATCCTAATCATGTGAACACCCCTAGAAATGTCATCTTGATCAAGAAAATGATATTATAAATGTTTTCCTAATCACATGAAGGTCCTTGGATATTTCAACATGATCAAATGAAGGTCATTGAACATGTCAAACAGATCACATGAAGGCATTTGGATATGTTGTCAGGATCATGTAAAGGAAAATATAAATTTACTTATTAAATTTCATGTTATGATCTTTGTCATTTGTTTGACCCCAAATATACCATGGGTTCCAAGAGGTTGATAATGATGTACTGGTCATACGGTTTCTTTTTTATCATGTGATATGTGGATGAAATCACTGATGATGTGTTCATAATCACACAGAGTAGATAATTCGATTCCAACTTATGCATACAGTTGTTTTACTAGCTCTTTTTGATGCATATAGATTTCCCCCCATGAAAATATACATAGACACAAGAGAGATAATAAATATAAAAAACCCCATTGGAAGAATAATGGTGACACAAATATGGGGGAAGAATTTCCAGAGAGAAGGGTATCACACGATCCTAAGAGCCTTATAATTAAAAAAGTATGATTAGTAAATTAGAAGAAATAAAGAGAATATGTAATGAGAGGGTTGACAATGACATGGAATCTTGATTGTGTGAAGGCCTCTAGAAATTTAATCCTGAATCTATGAAGGAATCATGAAATGTTCAACTGGTCCTGTAAAGGCTTCTAGACATGTTATATTAATCATGTGATTCCTTGATTAATTGATAAGGAAAAAATTTTATTGGATTCATTGAATGAAAAATGATGTAAATGAATATATCCATACATGAAGAAAGATAAGTTGTTCTTCAAGTGAATGGGAATAGATGATTCTTTTGATCAGTTCATTGATCTGATGAATTCATCTAGACCTATCAAACTAATCATGTAATGGACTCTAGATATTATGTCATAATCACACGTTTCCTCGATTGGAAACTAGTTATAAAATTACATGACATTCATCTAAAAAAAGTAGAAAATCGTGGGATCCTCACTTAATGAGAGTCAAACTTTTTTATGTCAAGGGATTATGTAGTTCACATGAGTAGCTCATTGATCACTAAAAGGACCCAAAATATTCTAGATGGATCATGTGAAAACCCTCAGACATGTTATTATTAATTTAAAGACACCCCTATCAAGACAAATAGATCGTGTGGTTTACGAGATTAGTTCATTGATCAAATCAATCTCTCTAGAAATGTTATATGTATCATGAGGCAACCAATATTCATGTTATCCTTAATTGGAAGAAGACCATAGACAAGTCATCTAGATCATCCTGATCACAATATTTTTTTATTGATCATGTATAGTCCCCAGACATGTCATATATATCACACAACAACCCTTGTACATGTGATCATTATAAAGAAGACACCCCTGGAAAAGACAGATAGATCAGGTGGTTCATGTGATTAGTTCATTTATCACATTAAGGCCCCCAAACATGTTTTATGGATATAAAACAACCCTTGGACATGTAAAACAATAACCCCCCATAAAAGTTAGTTGTATCATATAGTTAATGTGATCATTTCATTGATCATGTTAAGGCCCCCATACATGTCATATGGATCAATTGAAATCCCTTGGACATATTTATTTTGATAACCAAACACCATTTGTTGTCTCAACCATGATCTCATGAAGACCCCTATACATATTATCTTTCATCATACGATACCCATGAAATATGTCAGCCTTGTCACATGAAAACCCTTAGACATGTCAGCCTTATCTTGTAACATCCCTAGGACATGTCATCCTTCCCACTTTATTGCCCCCCAAATGTCATCATTTCTAGGTAGGCACACTTGGACACATACCAATTGAACCTCAAGGCATGGTCCATTTCGTACGAACCCCCTTTATAAGGGAAGTATCCTTAATCTACATAAGATATACACTCATGCAACCCTATTCATTCTATTCCCTCAAATGGGCCCTTTTTCATACCAAACATATTCAATAGAACATTCATGGTTCTCATATCTCTTCATCCATTAGAGGATAAATAACTAATATGTGTCCCTTTTTCCCATAAGAGGATAAATAATGAAAATGTAATGTGGGAACCCACCTTGTTCTACGTATCTCTACATTGAAATAATTCAATCTCATGGGATCCAAATTCTCCCATGAGGATATCACTACCCATTATTTATCAATATATGGTAAGTCAGTTCATACATGACACCCTTTTATGTTTAATCCCCAACCATTCCATTAATCAATTTAAAACCATCAGTGGTTTAGGAAGAAAATAAACTACAATGGATGTAATTTATATTATAAAGATGATACATAGGATGTTTTCGTAATGTATGAGAGAAATAACATATTCTTCATAAGATTGATAATTATGCCTCTAAAATTTTATGTTCACCTCAGTCTGTAAGACCCAAAAAAAATATGGAAGCATCAACATTTAATCCCTATATAACTCAATCTTATTTAGTAATGTAATTTCTTCAATCTTACTATATCTCTTGTTTATGAAACTGAGCTTGATTCACAATGGCTTAGATACTGGTGATTAGTGTACAAATAAAATGATGTAGATTCTTACAATATGAGATTGTTTTTAGATTACATATGATCATATCTATTCTTCTTTCATAGGTCTATATTATGGATGAAATATCTCGTTTTATCCTTATATTCATATATACAAATAACAACATATAATATTTCAACTCTTATGTCTCAAAAACTGAATAAAAACAAAAGGACATAGATTCCTATTATAAATATGATACACAATATGCCTTCATAAAGAGATAGTTCTATATCCAATGCTTAAATTCCCTCACAAACATCCTACATTCATGAATTTAAACTACCAAACATGGTCAAATAAGAAATAAAAGGTTTTTTATTGATATTTGTTTCACATGATACTTTGATGCCTTTTAGTGGTTCAATCCCAATCCCCTGACACTAATCATCTCCCTAGACAACAGTTAACCATAGAGTGTCTAGTCATATGACGTTAAATTATAATAACTCCATAATTATTATTAAATAATATGAAATAATATATAAGACATATGATGTATAGAGATGATTTCATTAGTAAAACATCCATCTTCATGTACATAGATTCGAAGCACAATCATTTTATTAGGGAAACAAGTCTCGTATCTGGTCTTGGGAAGGATTTGAAAAAATAGCATAAAGCTATAAGAGGGTCCTAGAGATTAAAATGGTTCCCTTAAAAGGGTGTGATGAACCTGAAAACCCATCCTCTTGACCAATGTGAGTTTCTATGCATCATTGGGAAGAGACTCTAATACCCACCTTCATATGGAAAGCTAGACCGTGACTCATTTTAGATGTGGGAACCAATAGGTGTTTCAATAGATAAAACTTAGTTATGTGATTTTGTTTGAAACTATACTAATACCTTTATAATCACCTGTCATCCTAAGAAGATAAAGATAACAAACATAGTAACTACAATAAAAAATCTCGCCAAGAAAACCTTGAATTGTTTTCACATAAAATTATATAGTTTATATAAAATGAAACATTGAAGAAAAATAAAAGTTAAAAAATAATACTTATCTAATGATGACTACAAAAATGGTAGAATTCAATCCCTATATAAGGATGAGGATATCATTGATATTCGATAGTAACAAGGGGAAAATTCACCCTGAGATAACCATCGAGACGTTGTAGAACTCCAGCAATCCTCTTGAATGTTTTTGATACATGATAAATGAAATTAACAAACTAGAAAAAAATGATATAATATTTTAATCCAAAACATCATTATACAATGACTAAAAAGGAAATAAGAGTGGATATTCAGCCGGATAAGGCGACTCATTAGAGGTGTTCACTGAATCCCGGAAAACCAGAAGCACCTATAGATTTGAATGAGACAAGGATTTATATTAATAATGGAAAATATAGGGTCAACATAAAAAATGAACATAATATGTTTAATTTATAAAAGAATCAACTTTTGAATGGTTTTTCCACTTTCATTCCAAAGCATCTAAGAATGAATAAATTACTTAGGATGGGTGTTAATAAACTTAATATAGGTTATAAATAAAAAATAACCTCCATAAAGGACCCAAATATAATGCCTTTGTTTTTCATTTTTTATTGGTTAAGATATAAATATATAGGTGGAATTTAATGTTTTCCATTCAAAACGGTTTATGCCGAAATATCTTCAAGCATGGCTTAGCCATGGTCATGGTAATGTTGAACACCCTAGGAAAAACTCGACAATCCTATGGAATGGTTCAATGATTTAGTATTTTTAGATAACTAATACCTTTAAAAGTGGCATTGTGTGGTCACCCAAACCAAGGTCCACTGAGGGATGTAAAACATTCCATGCCCACAACCACACCTTGACAATATTTTTCTATTTGGCTATTTCAAAAAAATAAGTACCACCACAACCAATACTATTACCAAGGTGTTTCCTATTTCGATCCAAATATATATAAAACACATGATTTCCTTAAAGAAAAGGGAACTAACCCAAGAATGGTTCAAATAAAATTAAAATAACTAATATTGAAAAGTTTATTTTTTTTATAAAAAACCTAGGTCGTTAAATCACTATCCAAAATCCATGGTTTTTCATTTTTTAATTGATGTACAAACCCCATCCACTATATATTGTTTGTGATAATAAATTCTCTTGATAATTTTTTTAATTTTTACTTAACTTTTAAATTTCCTTATAGTAAATTAATATACTTGTTAGAAATAGGTTTTGGTTTATTACACTTACCACAAGATTCTTGGAGGCAATCTAATGAATAGTTGAGTATCACAATTTTTTTGATGTTATCTATATTTGAATCCCTTGTCTTTAGATTTAATTAACCTCAATTAATAACCAATTTTTGATTGATTGAGTGTCAAATTTTCCATTATATAATGTAGTTATAACTATACACTCTACAAAAATTATTTTTATTCAATCCAAAATCAACATTATTGGGAATCAATTTTCACAAAATGTTGCTGGTAATTTACTTTTGGATTTGAAATCCATTAAATACATTGAATTTATTTAATTTTTTCATAATATTATCTTGTAACTTTATTTTACCCTTATTCTTTGCCTTAATATAATTCATTCTCCACAACTCATAATTTTTTTACATTCAAAAGTATCACAAGATATATCAATTGATGAAATATATTTATTTCGATAAATGAAAAACTTTATTCACTTCAGGTAACTAATTTTATAAGACATTGACATGAAATAAATAGATAATGCATCATTTTTATCATATAAATTAAATATAAAAAATAATAAACATTTAATGAACCTAAATATTTGGTGTATTTTGAGATGATCTATATAAAGATATTTTCACACAATAATACTTCAATATCTCTGAAAAATTATAAAAATAAGATTCCCTTCAATATTTATTCATATATATTTATATGTTCTTGGGGAAGTAGGAAACATAAGAACGATTGATAAAAAATTCATAGTAAATGAAAAACAAATCAATGATACGTATATGATTAAATAATCAATATATCAAAGATTATGAACATTAAATAAACAAATGGTTGAAAAGAAACCTGAACAACATGAATCAGTCCTAATGAATTTAAAAATAAGAAATTATATATTAAAAGCAAAAATGGGCCACTATAAAAACATAACACATACCAGGTCACAAGACCATGTAAACAACATAAAATAATAATTACCCATTGAAAAAGAACATGGAGATGTGGCACAAGAATATGTATAGAAAATCATAAAATATGATAACTAATACTTATAAAATATAGTAGTTCGTGAATCAATACTAACATCACATAATTTATTGGTCATTGATACTAACATCACATAGTAAATATAGAATCACTACTCAAATCACTTAGAAATCCCAAGGGACATGAAGGTTTATGTAATACATAAGAGGGATATGTAATTCTAGAACCATTAATCACATAATGATAAACAACATATATATTTTCCACATGGAATCAGTCATAAATCATATATTTATTAACCCATGAAATAAAATTAGGTAATATAAAATTTTAACGGTGTATCTCATTATGATTAATCATGAATTGGATCAAAAGATACCCAAATTTCAATCATCGAAATGAAGAATAGTAAAAGAGAAATATGAGATTGTTAAAGGAAGAAAACTCCATGTATGAATAATATTTTAGAGATAAAAGTAAAGAAAATAATGCATACAATAATTTTTTTATCACTATTGTATTAATGTTATTGTAAAAATAAGTTATATGAAAGTTTCAAAATGACGTAAAAAAGTGACAAAATAATTTCAAAACACTATTTTTAGATTAAGGGTCATGAAAGTGGAGCTATGAAAATGTTACAATGGTTAATGTAGAAGTAATATAAATTGGAAAATGAAAAATATATTTAATTAAAATAAAATAATATTTTTGTATTTCTAACAGTATTAAAGAAACTCAAATAGATAAAATAACTAAACAAATACTTCTAAAAAAGGTAATGTAAAATAAAAAATATAGGGAGGAGAATACATATTTTTCTTCTAAACTAAGTAAGTAAATAATTTTTACTAAAATAGAACATGGGAATAAAGGAGAAAGAAAAATATAATTGATAGAAATTATTCTTAACTAATTCATATTTTTATCAAGTAATAAAACAATGAATGATATTATTTTGCTAAAAAATTGTTTTACATAGAAGGAAAACGAAATTACAATGTTAGATAGTGATAGGTGGGTAAAACAAAGAAAAAGTTAATTTTTAACGAAGAATGGGTGTGACTCAATTTAAATGAAATTGTGGGAAGAAATGTTTTTATGAAAAATTATCTTAGAGAAATAAATATGTGTTAGTGAACAACTAATTTTAATTTTTCATGTATACATGATAAAAACTATGAGATCTATATATTTTTTTGTTGAATCTTATAAGAGGATATACACATGAAAATACGATTAAATTAAATAATTAAAAATAAATTACCACAATTTTATCGATTCCCAATCATCCTTTTTTCATCATTAACATTGGATATGAACGTGAATACCCCTAGAGATATAAAATTTTTAATTAATAAAGTTTAAGATGCTATCCTCCATGAACCAAGTGATAGAAAGTTGATTCTAGATTACTTCCAGAACCTCATATTGTCTAGTACCCCAATATTTAGTGTATTATATATTTGATCTTGAGTGAATTTGGAAATATCTAACTATTTAATATAAACAATTTTTTGTTCTAATAAACGAAATAACTATCTATATAAATTATGGTTTGCTAAATGGAAACTCCATAAAGGTCCTTGTACAATTCTCCCCTTTTATAAAAAACAATGTGACAACATTAAATACCTATTTAATAAAGAAATTAACATTCCCTATGTATTATTATAATTTCAAAAATCAGTTCATAAAGATTAAATTAAATTGGTCTAAAAAATATATAATATTTTTCAATATGATAAAATAATTAATCACACATACCATTATAATTATCTTTAACTGAATTCTACAATAAATAAAATTTTGCCTACTCCCTTACATTAATAGATTAGAAATATTAAATTTTTGTTGTTTAACTTCCTTGTATTTCTAATGGAATAATTAATAATGAATTAGGATTGATAAAAATTGAATAAACGTGGAGCCAAAAACATTGAAAGATTTTATTCTTCTGATAAGACTCAACTGAATCTATTTAGCTTATAGATCAAAATATTATTTGATACTCTAGGGTCCTCTCTCTATAGAAACATGTCCAAACCATAGAAAAATATCATAATCTATTATCCCACCATAATCCTCTAAAATAAATATATAATTCATAGTAATCATGACCTCATATAAATTATTCTATCTCTTATAATCCCCTTGTTGTCCTATATCTCATCAAGTGGGATTAATAATGACATCATTTAACCTCAATACTTGGTATATCATTCTTCAAAATTTCATGATGAAATTTCCTTTAATAACCAATGACATGTATTTATCTATGTCATGTTATCCCTATGAATAGTTAAAAGATATCTTCCTCCCTGACTTAGAGCGGACAAGTCATTTCTCGACCATTCAATCAATCATTATACCATTCAATATTTTCCAGGTTATTTTTTACATCTCCATAATTATATATTTCATGGATTTCATTATTCACCAATGTATTAACATCATGATATACAATGAAAATAAATTCCACTCTAAATACTAATAAACACGTTCATAGAAAGGAATATATGGTGACACTTTTGATATATATAATTTCTATGGTGGGTCAATCAACATGCCCCACTTGTTAGATATCTCCTAATGTGATCATTATTAAGAGAATAATCAATGATTATGAACAGCTAGGACTAAAAATTTTGATGTCATATTTTTCCTATCAGAATGGAGTGGCTAGAAAATTAGTCAGATCTTGATGAGTATTTTCATATCATATCCAGGTTCTCACCAGGGCTAGGAATTAGAATGCTTTGTTGAAGATATAAATATTATAAAGAAATTATAACATAAATAAGGAATATGTATGGTAAATATGGGATATGAATAATCTTAATTCTTATATCATACAGTATACAGGAAAAAAATAAAACATAATTATGAATGAAAAATTATATTCTAGGGAACAGACACTATTAATTTCTATTTTAATGATGAGAAAAATGGAAAACAAATTAACCCACCAACTCTTATATTTTATTAAATCTTTTTATGAGATATATACTTAGTCAATTGTTTCATCACATTATATTCTATGGAAATTTTGAAAACCATGACTTCCCCACTCTATTTAAAATCCATCAAGGGATTATAAAATAAAATTATATTCTTTGTTCTATGATCTAATCTGTGATCTTTGTCAAGAAACCCCTCCATAATTTTATAAAATACATTTTTATATGGTTTAAATTACTTGGAATCAATAAACGATTTTAATTAATGATACTATATAAAATTGTTCTATAATTGGGTAATTCTTTTAAACATAGATGGATTCTACTCTAGAAATAGTCTTCCACTAAAATTTTTTGTCTCCTCTATCAAATAAGACACCCATTTTACAAAAATACTTATGTTGAATGTAAAATTAGATCAACATGATCTATTTTGAATCTTGAATCAATGTATCCATTAATGAATTATTCCTTTTCACATCTATAAACAAGGAAAAAATAGTTTTTTTACTTAATCTGAATTATGATGGTTTTAACCATTTCACAGATCTCTTGTATCTACTTGATTTATACTACTATAGTCAAGGTGTGTACAACATCATGAATTTTACAAGTCAAAGAATACATGATTGATTCAATTTTTGTGTCATGTATAATTCTAATAAATATAAATATATTCTCTTAGGTCATGTGAAATATCTTCTTGAATAGATTTATTCCATAAGATATTGTAAACAATCCCCTACTGAATTGTTATATGAAATACTTTTATTTTCCATATCAATATTTCTAGTCTAAATTTTTTTGAGAAACTTATTAGATCTATCTTGAATGATATTTATGACTAGAAAATATGATACCACACCTAACACAATATTAAAGAATAATTTATTTAAACCTTTTTTAATTGGATCTAAATATGGAATATTATTTCCAATTAATAATATATCATTAACATATATTACTTAGAAACACATTCCACTACCTCAAAACTTATTGCAAACATATGGTTATCCTGAATTTTAAGTGAAAAAAAATTCTCTTATAGACTTGTGAAAATTAAAAATCCATACACTTGATGATAAATTACTCCAAAAATGGACCTTTACAAATTTTATACATTATTAGAATCTTATGATGTCATAAAGAATCCTAGTTAATTCATGTAGAGGTATTACAAAAAACAACCATTCTAGAAATACATTTTAAAATCCATCTACCTAATTTCATAATCATGGTATACTTTATTTTAATGTATAATTATAATGAATTAAAACATCTATACATCTGAAAAGGTTTCATCGTAGTCAATTCCAAGACATTTTATGAATTATTTAGTGACTTACCATTCATTATGGATATTTCATTTCCCACCATGGTATATATTATTCTTGTATAGCCATTTCCATACAATAGGAATCAGATAAATTAGAGGATCTAAGAATTAGAAAACATGATTTTCGCACATGGAATATATTATTAAATTCTTAAATTTTTTCCATTCGGAATATTATGAGCTATCCATAATATCCTTGTAGGATATTTTTTCATTACTGTTAATGAAAAATGTGTAATAAATCTCAGGGATAAGAAAACAATATATCTATAATTATCCAAACTACCTTATAGAATTTCAAAAAAAACATGCCTCATGAAATCCATATTCCACGATGTCTAGTGGAACATACTACCATGCCATCTATTGTGCGTCCTGAGCCTTAAAATAATTTGAATCATTCCCTTAATACTATTTTTAAATAGCTCTATATTTTATGAAATATATCTAGTATCACTTCTATTACATTTCTATTTGTCAGATTTTATTGAAAACTCTATTTAGTTTCCTCAATATTCCATATAAATATTCACTTCATACATTTTGATGTATGTTTTTTTTTCATAGACTTTTCTAAGAAAATTATTGACATCACAATACATGGATTTTTGAAAAATAAGTGTTCTTCACTTGATATTACTTGTATAGGATTCTAATTGTTTCCTTAGTTGGAACTTGATTGAGTTTTTATAGCATTTTTTGAATGATTATCCCTCAAAAGGATATTAGAAGATATGTGTGGTCCATGATTTATCTCACCATATCCAATAAGGTTCAATTCCATGATTCAATGAATCTTTTCTATAGTTATGTATAAATAGTTACATGTTGAGATATAATCATACACTCTTTGATATTATTAATTCAATCATAGATAATATACTCTCTAACCTGATCTAATCAAAATTTATCTGTCTTTTCTTTATTTGATTCTCTAGTTTATTTTTTTATTCCATAAAATTATGAATAGAATATGACTTATTCCTCTTCTAGTAAACATATCCATAAATAATAATGTTACCAATGTATGTTATAAATAAAATTTTACTTCTCTATCTTCTATTATAAATAGTCCATATATATTTATATAAACTAGTTCTAGATTCTTTGTATCTTATTCACATAAACTGAAAAATGTTTCTTTGGTTATGTTTCCTCATAAATAAGTGTGAAACAAATCCAATAGATTCCAATTAAAATTGTATAAGCACTCTTCTTACTATATTTTTATAAATTTATTTGATTTGCATAATATAGTTTTAATTTCCACATCTAGGAATAATATAAGTCATTTATTTTTAATTCATCATTTATCAAAAATATATAAATATATAATTTAATATCATATAATTTTTTTTAATTCAACATAAAATAAAATTTTTTATCTCTATAACTGTGAAAATTCACATTTAGAAATCTAAAATAAGATAAATGTATGATTAACAAGACATTAAAATGATGTTCTTGGTAATATAAGGAACATAATGTTTTTTTCAATACTATAATCATTCCACTCAAAAAACTCAAATTGTGTTATCATTTAATTGATGTGGTATGAATATATCAATAAACACTTGAAGATCCCCCAAACATCATGTAATTTTATTAAATCTACTTAGATCCTATATTAGTATAAAAATGTGTGATCCATAATTTAAATATAGTACCAGTAAAATAGAATATTAATGATTATAATCAATTATGAACATTATAGAAATAGAAATGTCCCCTTTCTTCTTCATTGACTCTTATAGTTCCATTTTTAGTGGCCATCATTGTCACATTAAATCTATAAAAAACATTTTCACTTATATCTATTGAAGTTTTTTTCTTCAGATAATGACATTAAACCTAATTTTTTGAATTCATCTTGACTTTGGAATCTTAAACTAACCCTTCATCTTTTTCAACATAAGGATTAAGGGGTAAATCTTCTTTATATCCTTATCCTCTTTATGAATAATTAACAAAAACATGATGAGAAATTTCCAAATAATCATCAATTAATATTTATTGATAATACTAGAGAAAATATGTGGAAATGAAAAAAGTATATTTTTGGTTTATAGTTCCACATCATACATGAATATAGGTTTATCTAGTTAATCATTATACCAAATCATCTAGAGTTTATGTAGACCATCATAGAATCCATATCTAATTTTTTTTTTGTAAAAAGTGCACCAATATTCTCAAATATATAATTACTATGATTTTTTTATATAAAATATTGTCTTATATAATATTGTGTATGCATAATTTTAATCAAAATAGTTCTACGTAACATTTTCCTAGAATGATAATATGATGAACTATACCTATAGTTCATATACATAGAGTTCTTATAAGTATCTTTATTTACTATACTAGGCCCAAAAGGTGGATGATCAAGAAAAAAATATTTTTGATTTGGGTTTCATAATTTTATAATGTTTTAACACTTATTTTCATCAAATTATAAATGTATTTATGAAATAATGGAAGTTAATTTAATATGGATTAAATTTTAAATACTGAAGATTCTTTTATTTTGAATGGATTAATTCATTTTGAGTTAACATAGTCAAAATCAAACATTAATTATAGGTAAAATGATATTTATATTCCAAATATTTTTGATTTCTATATAGAGATGTTTATATATATGTTTAAATTATTTATGTTAGATTAAATTGACATGGAAGTTTATAATAAAAGAAATAATGATGCTGTTTTCATGACTTATAAGAAACATTAAATACAGGAGGAATATTTTATATTATTAAACATACCTAACAAAAACAGTCAGATACTAATTTAAAAATACATAGAATTTTGTGCGTTTTAATTAGATATATCATAAGACCATGTCATATTTTAAAAAATAATTCTATTAAATTCATCCATACTTTTGTAATATTAAGTTAATCAACTATCACAACATGTTAGATTAACTTATAAAATAAGGTCTTTGAAAATTAGTTGTATAGGTATAGGAAAGTTACTAATATTTCTTCTGGAAAATATTATGGATGAAATAATTTGGAATGATGGATTTTGTTATTCTGGATGATAGTGACTTGATTTGCATTGATATAACTAGATGGATGTGAAATAGAAATTTCTATAGTAGTTATATTCTAAAATCTAAACAATATAATATTAAATGTCATAATATATGGGTTTTGTATGAATTCACTATTCATGCTAAATATATTATGTAATATTAAGTCCATAGTAATTTCCTTACATAATATTAACTATCTACTCATTTGTGATTATAATGAATTATATTCTTTTTACCTTAGAATAAATAACATATCTACCCATAAATCACATATGATGAAATCTTTTCATGTACAAATTAATGGATATCAATCTAAATTAACTATATTGGAAGTATGTCACTAATGATGCTAGTATAACCACTTGAAATGATACCCAATAAGGATCACGACATATGAGAGGGGTGACCATGATCACCACAGGTTGATAGTAAGTTCTAGGGCATCACTCGAAATTATTGGGGATTATTTGGTCCTAAAAAATGAATATTAAATATGAATAATTCAAAATAAATTTTTTAATAGGGTTTCCATACATTGGACCTCCCTAACATGAAAATTGGAATAAAAAAATTTAAGAGAAAACCAAATAGGGCATAAGATAAAATAAAAATCCAACTAGAGATAAATAATGGTCTCAAAATAAAATATATCACAAAATAATCCAACGAATAAGAGGAAAACATAGCAGATAAAACCAAAAACCAACTAAAAAAATCAAAGAACCCAACGTGATACCAATATGAGTTCTTGGTATCCATCCATTTACAATACTAACACACTCTAGGATTGATCAAAACCCATAACAATAACTAGGAAAATATCTCAAGTACATTGATTCCAAGTGAAAAAAGTAAGGTGTGAGTATAAATTATTTCAATTGTTAATAACTATATAATCTATATATTTTACTTAACTCAGATGACCATAAACACTTTTCTGCATACCCAAATATATAAAATCTACATTTATCTATTTAAAGAAAAAAATTAGAGTATTAGTATAACATGAAATTAGAATCTCATAACATATTTCCAATAGCAATTTACAAACCTTTCTTAAATATTCATTTAAAAAATAAACTGATATTTTTCTCTTTTAAAACACACTAAACTCTCAATAAAATGATCAAAGTTCATCAGAAGAAGAAGAAAAATATAAAATTCATACTAGCGGGGATATCATAAAATAATTGTAACAAAATTGGGTATTACAGAATCCAATAGGAGTATGAAGGGGAAAATATGGTATACATTATCATGGAAAATTCTTAATAATCCCATTAGAATACCCTATATATTATTAGGATGAAATCATCTATCAACCCATAGATGAATTCCTAAATCTATGACAAATTTATTCTTCTAAACTGGCCTCACTAGTAGCACTCCCCTATGGCATCAAATACCTTATATGATGTAGTCAGTATAATCCAGGTAGCCTTTTAAAAAAAGATTTTATCATTTCTAAAAAAGATTTATATAATCCCATGTTGATGATAATAATATATTTCTAGGTAGCCTTTACATAAAACATATCAACCAAAGATCATTATAAGTGAACACAGGTGCTCAACACACACTCCCTACAACCATACATGTGAAACCCCTATATAAAATCAAATAATAATATCTCAACATAACAAAAAAAGATGATATTCCATAGAGGTTGCACACTCTTAATGAAATCCACCACAATTTAGAAATTGATCATTATGTTTTAAAACACATAATAAATATCTACAAAAAATTCTTTTCTTTAAGTCCATTAAAAATAATTTTTAGTGTCGAAACCTGTTATACAAGTTCTAAATAGTAATTTAGATCATTATTTGCAAAAAATTGTTTAAAAAGTTTAAGAAATAATTTTAGAGTCCAATAAAAATTTTTGGGATCCAATATTGGAAGATGGAATCCAAGGAACTTTCACTACACACACACGCAAACACACACACACACACAGATATATATATATTAGTGAGCGTGTTTGTGTGAACATACCAATATATATTTTTTAATAACGACAAATATATATATATATATAAGGATGTTCATAGAATGTTCTAAGGGATCAAATAATGCTATAGAATTCAAGTTTTCCATCAATGTATAATAGTTTCCCACAAAATCACCCAAAACCCAAAAAAATGGACATATCCCAATCGATAAAAATTCAACATAAAATATAATGTTATCTAAAAGAATAAATTACAAACACCATTTTAAAAAATAAAAAACCAAGACTAAATCTCTTAATCATTTCATCAAACACATAACAAATGTTTACTTTTAACCCACAAGCAGGAACATCAGAATCCAGGAAGAATCTATATTTTATCCAAAAAATAATCTCACATGGATTTTAAGTTATTTTAAAATTTTAACAATTATATAAAAAATATGATTTTTTTTAAAATTCACATGTCTTATGTTCTGAATCATAATGGAAAAGGAAGGGAAAATTAAATCAACCATATGAAGATGCGGTAGAACACTCAAATAGAGAAGGTATAATGTCCACAAAAGAAACCACACACCATAAAAGTATGAGAAATATAAAATTAGGTCAAAATATAACCATAGGGTCTGAATAACTTGGAACTAATCCATATAAAGGAAAAAACAAGATATAAAGAGGTATGAGGATCATATAATACCCAACATTGGATGAAACACTTATATAATGAAGGATGGATTCCAAAAATGTGAAGGATGAGTAATATAAAATGTGTATTGGATCCCCTTCATGCCTTTTGGAGGAGTATAGGGGAGATCAAATTATGTTTTATATTATAGTAGGGATAGTTTAGGAAAATCAGTTTTTAAGAAAATGGGTAAAGTCACACGGGTTTTCCACATAGTTTACCAAACCATGCATCAACAAGGAACCCATCACTAGACTCAGCTAGATAATTTTTTTGTTTGACCACAAGATTTCCAAAAAACATGCACCATTAGTGTAATATTTCTATGCTAACCAACTTTATACTTTTCATAGTGAGTTTCAGGATTACTACCAACCATTTAAGTGTTGAGTCAAAAGTCCTCTTTTGTCTTCTATGTTTTGTTTTGGAAAACACAAATGTCTTGTTAATCCTACTAACCTTGTCTATCGTATCGTACTGATCATGCTGATCGTACTGACTATGTTTATCGTACTGATCATACTGATCGTACTGACCATGCCAATCGTACAAAGCTGATCGTACTGACCATAATGATCGTACTGATCATGCTGATCGTACTGACCAGGCTAATCGTACTGATCATGCTGATCGTACTGACTATGCGCATCGTACTGATCATATTGATCGTACTAACCATGCCAATCGTACAATGCTGATCATATTGAATATGGAAATTGTATTAACTCAGCTTCTCATATCTTTTATTACATACTTGTTTTTGGTAATTTTACAAAAACACATGCTTCATTTAAATCGTACTCTTGATTATCTTATTCATACATCTTGTTCTAACCAATACGATGTCGTTCAGTTAGTTAAAAACTAATCAAAACGATGTCGTGCTTTCTGTTTCAATATGACCGTTATGATTCCAGGTGTCCAAGTCCCTCCGAGTTTTTCGGAGAAATATGACCGTTGGAGGAAACATGACCGTTGGAACTCTAGGTCTATAATTAAGAGGTCATTTTAAGCTGAGAGTACAACAGACAATTGAGAACAAGCATGATACAACTGTGATTCATTGCTTCTATCAAGTTTCTAGAGAGAGATGATGTGACTTCTCTCATCTGCTTTGTGCGTCCGATCATCGTATCGTGGGCTTTCAAGTAATTGAAAGACAGAGGTGCCGATTACCGAAAAAATCGAGGGCTGTCAGGGATAGGCAGACAGACGGATCGATCATCATATCTAGGGCTGCCGGGGATAGGCAGATAGACGTTCCGATCATTGTATCCAGGGCTGCCGGGGATAGGCAGACAGACGTTCCGATCATCGTATCGAGGGCTCACCAAGGTGTTGGTGAGACAAACCTTTTATCCTAGGTGAATGGATAACCCTTATCTTTGGGTTAAAAGAATTGTAATTCTTTCACATTTCCGCTGCAAATTGTATTATAAAGGAAATTGTTTTTGTTTCCTTTTCTATCACTAATACATTTGTAATTGTTTCAATTACATCCATTCTATTACATATTGTATTGATTGATTCTAAATGCTTTAAGGTAGAATCATTAATCTTTATATTACTCTGATTATTGTGTTCATCTTGAATACAATTGTTTTACTTATCATTAGTATTACATTACATCATACCTTTTATATTCAATACAATTGTGGGTGTTTGTAATTGTATTAGTTTCAGATCATTTAAACTAATCTCTTAAGTGCTAAAAATCAATGGTTTTTAAACCTACAATTCACCCCCCTCTTTTATTGTTCCTTCTAATAGACATACATATCTACATATTCGATCCAACAATTCGTATCAAAGGTGGTTTTCCACTGATTTGTATTAAAAGCTTTATTTCTTTCATATTACTATTTTTAACGACTGACTACACTAACGTTTGGAGTGGAAAAGATATTGTTTTTAGATGGCAGGAATGAATATTGGGTCAATAGACTATATGAATCCTTCTAGACCACCAATCATTGATGGAAATGATTATGAGTATTGGAGAGATCGTATGAAGACTTATGTGATCAATACTAGCGTAGACAATTTTATTATTCTTACTGGAGGTTACAAAATTCCTTACAACGAAGTCAGTATGTTCACTAACCAAGAGAAGCAAGAATATCACCTGAATTACAAGGTACGCAATACTTTATTTTTCTCAATGACCAGGAATATATATAGTCTGATATCTTCATGTGAAGCAGCCAACAGTATTTGGAAGAAATTAGAAGTCACTCATTTTTGTACATCCAAGGTTATAGAAACAAGGAGAGCAATGCTTCAAGCAGAGTATCATGGATTTGTTTTTCCTTATGGAGAGCCAGTATGTAAAGTGAAATAATGGTTTATGACAATTTTCAAGAGCTTACAATCTATGGGTGAAAAAGTTCTTGATGATGAAGCTCTAGTTGATAAGATTATAGATATAATGTCAAATGAATGGGAGTCAAAAAGGACAGCTATTGATGAAAACAGAAAAGTTTCCCAGATTACTCTTGACGAACTCTTTGGAACTCTTCTACAGCATGAGACAAGAATGAAGAGAGATGCTGATTGCAACAAGAAGAAGAATGGAAATGGAAGTGTCGCCTTTGCATCTAAAGCTAAAACACCTGAAAGACATACAAGATCCAAATCTAAGAAAGTTATATCTGATTCAAGTGATTGTGATCTTTCGGATAATGAGTTAGCCAATCTTGTTCGAAGGATGAACAAGATTGTGGGAAGGAAAGACTTCCAATATAGATTCAAAAAGAAATATAGGAACGATATGAATGATTCAGAGGTAACTTGTAGTGAATGAAAGAAAGCAGGGCATATAAGGCCTGATTGTCCTTTACTGAAAAGGAAAGAAAGAAAGGGGAAACACTCTCAAAGAAACAAGAAAAGGTTTTATAAGACAAATAAAGTATTGAAGGCAAATTATACCTGGAGTGCAAGTGACAGTGATTGTTCAGATGATTCTTCAGAATATGAGTCCTCAGGACAGAGGAATATTGGACTCTTAGCCAGATTACAAATTTAAGATCATTGTCTCATGGCTAAGGTACATAATGCTGAAGCTATTAAAAATGACTCTTTGAATGCAAATTGTACTGATAATAGATATTATGAATCTTTAAATGATGAATCCTCATCATAAGAAGATGATACATTACCTTCTTTTGAAGAAGTATCTATATTTGCTAAATTACTTGACAATGAAAATTCTAAACTCAAGAAAATACTTGAGAAAGAAAATTCTAGAATTTCAATCATGACTAAAGAAGTATCAGATATTTCTAAAGATCTTGATGTGAAAACTTCTGATTTTGAAAGTATTTTAAAAACCCTTGATAAAGTTAAATCTGATAAGGATAAACTTTCTAAGGATCTTGAAACTGAAATTTCAAAGAAAAATATTTTAGAGCCTAACTATATTTCAAATTCAAATGTTTTGGAAAATAAGAATATGGTTTGAAAACTGAAATTAGAATTTGTTTCCTTGAAAAAATGTTTGTCAAACTTTACTCATGGAAAGGAAAACTTTGACAAGATGTATTCTCAAATTAGACATTTTAGAAATCGTTATGGTCTTGGTTATACTTATTCCAAACCTGTTTTTAGTAATAACTATTTTGTTCCTCAAAAAACCACATTCTCTTGTAAGTGTCAATGTGGTGGACACTAGAGAAGAGATTGTTCTCTTAACAGAACTCAATCTTTAGGATTTCATAAAGCTCATTTTTCAAAACAAATGTGGATTCCTAAAATTCTTTTATCTAACCCTTCTGGATCCAAACAAGTTAGGATTCCGAAAAATTAATTTTATCTTTTTCAGGAAAATGAGAAGTGTACCAATAAGAATATTTGGTACATGGATAGTGGTTATTCTTGACACATGACTGGAAACAAAGATCTCTTTGAAAAGGTTATCAAAACAAAAGGTGATATTATTCTACAATTTATCGGAACTCAAGAACAACTTTCTGACATTTTTACAAATCCATTACCATCCGATAAATTTGAGTTTATAAAATAGAATCTAGGAATGATTACATTAAAATAATCATTCATATCTACTTCATGTTTTAAAATTCTCCTAACATTAAATAACTCCCTTTGAAAGGGGGAGGATATTTGTTTTCCTTTGTTTTTTTATCTTATGATCTTTATTAGTTTACTCTCCTGGTATGTGTTTTTTTACCTTTCTGGTTATCGTATTGATAGTTTTACCGTATCATTTACTTTTCTGTTTATCGTATTGACAGTCTTATTATATTTTCTTTTCCATCGTATCAACCGATGATGGTAATGATTTTATTTTCCATCGTATCGACCCATGATGGTAATGATTATCTTTTCCATCGTATCGACCGACGATGGTAATGATTTTCTTTTCCATCGTATCAACCAATGATGGTAATGATTTTCTTTTTCATCTTATCGACCGATGATGGTAATGATTTTCTTTTCCATTGTATCGACCGATGATGGTAATGATTTTCTTTTCCATCGTATTGACCGATGATGCTAATTATTTCCATCGTATCGACCGATGATGGTAACGATTTTCTTTTCCATATTATCGACCGATGATGGTAATGAATTTTTTTCCATTGTACTGACCATTCATGGTAACAAGATTGTTTTCCATCGGCCTGTCAGTTCATGGTAACAAGATTATTTTCCATCGGCCTATTAGTTCATGGTAACAATACTATTTTCCATCAGCCTGTCAGTTCATGGTAAAGACTTTGTTTTCCATTGGTATGACGATTGATAGTTTTATTTTATTTCGTACGGTTGTGTATTATTTTTAGCTTTACTAAAACCAACAACTTCATTACGTTCTCCGGTAGGTACTTTCCATTTTTTTTATTTTTTTTCATTTTTAATCCTAACCATTGATATGTTTTTCTCTAATCTTGACCGTAGAAGATCAATGGTCATCCCTTTATCGCCTATAAATAGCCCCCCCTCCCCAAACCCACATCGTTTTTTTCAGGATCTATATCAAATCTCTGCCTCATTGTTTTATGTCATCGTACGATCTTTCATCGGCATCATCCTTATGTCTCAGTCTTCTGCCAACACTCCTGCCGATATGTCCTCAAAGGATTTCGCAGAAAAAGACCTTTTAAGGGAGAGGTTAGTTTCCTGCGATTTCTACGATTCAAATGATTCTACTATCAAGAGGATTATCTTGTTTAAAGGATGGGAGCATTTGTGTGTTGAAAGGCCTGTTTCTCAAGATCCGGTTCTCTTTGATGAAGTTTGTTAGTTTTATAAAACTGTATCTTTCGACAAAGACATGACTATCAATTTTGCTGTGTACGATAGAAAGATATCTATGTCTGTGAAACAAGCGGCACATTTTCTGAATGTCCCAATAGAAGGGGATTCTTTCTATCCATCTCATAAACTACCAGAGGAAGTCGGTACGTTTAATAAAGAAAGTGCCGAGAAGTCTCTGTTTGTTGTGAATGAAGAGAAAAGGAAAGTGGCTCATCTTTCACCGGACAATAGGTTTGTGGCTTTATGGATGCAAGGTTTTATTACCCCAAGGAAAGGGGATAGAGAAACTTTTAAGGTTTCTGATATCTTCATGTTGGACTATCTAGTAAATATGAGAAAAGTAAATCTCATGGGGTATGTTTTCGAAACAATTAAGAATGTGAAGTCAGGGGCAATCAAATCTCATTTGATTATGTATCTTGCCATTCTTACAAAGTTTATTCTCGAGAGTATGAAGTTTTGAAACATTCCTTTGAAAGGGAAGTTGATATATTTGAAGCCATCCTGGATTAGAAAAAGTACTATGAAGAAGTTGAATGTTTGTTTTGATCAGAAATCAAAAATTTTTGTCAGAGATGTAGAAGCTGAATCGGCTCAGAATCAATCGGTACCTATGCCGTCCAAAGACATTCATTCTACTGGTATTACTCAAAAGTCGGATCCGCAAACCAGTTCAAAGCCTAAGAAGAAGCCAAAGTACAGTAAGGAGGTTGTAGCCAAATGGAGAAAGAATAAGGAACAGAGAAAGGAAGGTGATCCAAAGTTCGGCCATGACCCGACTGAGGCTTTTTCAAAAAGAATAAGGGTAAAAGAATCCCTTAAGGCTGAAAAGAAAAAGAAAACTCTTTTGAAAAGAAAGGCTCAAGACTTTGATGTATCTAATGTCTTGAAAGTAGTTGAAGAAGCTAGTGCTCGACTTACCACAGAAGTGCTTCAAGAGCCTATCGTACAGAGCCTTCCTGAGAAAGAAAAAGGAAAACAAATGACAGAAGAGATAGAAGAAGTGGAAGAATAGGAAGAAGATTTTCTTTTAGAATTCCTTCAGAGTTCAAAGAAAAGTATGGAGGAATCAGTTCCAAAGCAAAGGGAAGATACTCCACAAGTTCTTCATGCCGATCAAGCACGAACTCCGGATAGAATTTCATCTCAAGAAAGTCAAGGTGCTCAATCCTCTCACACTGATAAAGTTGTTGTCATTAGTGATAAAGTGGAAGAAGAAAGAAAGCAGAAAGAAAAAGAAAAAGGAAAACAGCCAGTTGTAGATTCAAGCCGATCAAATGAACTGGCTTCATACGATGAAGATACTGATTCCGAACATACAATCTCTCTCAAGAATAGTGATTACATTGTCCATGTTTTGAATTGAGAAGACCATTCCATATTTCCCCAGGCTGGAAGGGAAGATTGATTTTATTACTGACAATCAAAAGAAGAAGTTTGGCTCTGTAAAATAATTAAGAAAGAATGTTTTGTCAGTTGAAACCAATTTAAAAGTTCTTGCAGAAAGTTCAGTTGCTCATAAGAAGGCCTGCAACAAGATGACCTAGTGGTCATACAAAACAGAGATCTCAATCAATGATCATGAGATAATAATTGAAGATATAAGAAGGTTGTCAAATGATCTTGCAATTGCTTTCAATAAGCTTGACAGAGAAATGGTTGAAAGGTTGCATCTTTTGTCTTCTCAAAGAGTTGATGTTCCTTCAGTAAAAGACTTGCAAGGGAGAATGAATGCTTTTCTATATGAATTCTAAAAAGTTTCATCTTTCAATGATGAAATGGTTTTATTGAAGAAACAAAATTCGGTGTTATCCAAAGATAACAAGAATACGCAAGACAGAATTGGTTCTCTTGAAGAAGTAATCAGAGTTTAGGAAGAGACTATCAGAAATCAGGATCAACTCTTTGCTGATCAACAAGACCTTCTCAGGTCTCAGGGTGATGCTATTTTTAAGGACAAGAAGGAGATAAAAAAGATGAAGGCAGTTCTTCATGAGTTGATCAAAAAGGAGAAGGAAAGAGAAAACAAGTGACTTGTATTTGTTCTCATGTTTAGTGTTGTTTGTTATCGTAATGAAATTTTTTTTATCCATTGTCTTGTGTTTATTTTCTAACTCCTTCGGACAATTCAAGATAACCCTTTCTTTTTGTAAATCACAAAGGGGGAGAATGTTTAAAAATGGAGAGAATGTTTTTAAAGGGGGTGATTGTTTTATAAAGGGGGAGAATGCTTTACAGAACTCTTAAGGAAAATCTACGAATACAATCCTTAGGAAAGTCCATACCTAAGGGGGAGTTAGTTGTATTCAATTTCTTATTCAGAAGAGTTTCCAATAACTCAGGGGGAGATAAGTATTTCTTTTAGTTTTTATTTTGTGATTTGTGATATCCAAAAAGGGGGAGATTGTTGAGTGAAAAGTCCTCTTTTGACTTCTATGTTTTTTTTTGGAAAACAAGAATTTCTTGTCAATCCTACTAACCTTGTCTATCATATCGTACTAATCATGCTGACCGTACTGACTATGCATATCGTATTGATCATATTGATCGTACTGACCATGCCAATCGTACAAAGCTGATCGTACTGACCATAATGATCATACTGATCATGCTAATCGTACTGACCAGGCTAATCGTACTGATCATGTTGATCGTACAGACTATGTGTATTGTACTAATCATACTGATCGTACTAACACGTTGATCGTACTGAATATGGAAATTGCATTAACTCAGCTTCTCATATCTTTTATTACATACTTATTTTTGGTACTTTGTCAAAAACACATGCTTCATTTAAATCGTACTCTTGATTATCTTATTCATACATCTTGTTCTAACCAATACGATGTCGTTGAGTTAGTTACAAACTTATCAAAATGATGTCATGCTTTCTATTTCAATATGACCGTTATGATCCCAGGTGTCCATGTCCCTCCAAGTTTTTTAGAGAAATGTGACTATTGGAGGAAACATGACCGTTGGAACCTGAGGCCTAAAAATATGAGGTCATTTGAAGCTGAGAGTACAATAGACAATTGAGAAAAACCATGATAAAACTGTGATACTTTGCTTCTATCAAGTTTCTAGAGAGTGATGTTGTGACTTCTCTCATCTCCTTTGTGCGTCTGATCATTGTATCGAGGGATTTCAAGTAATTGAAAGACAGAGGTGTCGATTACCTAAAAAATCAAGGGCTTCCAGGGATATGCAGATGGACGGACCGATCATCGTATCGAGGGCTGCCAGGGATAGGCAGACAGACGTTCCGATCATCGTATCGAGGGCTACCGGGGATAGGCAGACAGGCGTTCCGATCATCGTATCAAGGGCTCACCAAGGTGTTGGTGAGACAGACCTTTTATCCTAGGTGAAAGGATAACCCTTCTCTTTGGGTTAAAAGAATTGTAATTCTTTCACATTTCCGCTGCTAATTGTATTAGAAAGGAAATTGTTTTTGTTTCCTTTTCTATCTCTTATACATTTGTAATTGTTTCAATTACATCCATTCTATTACATATTGTATTGATTGATTCTATATGCTTTAAGGTAGAATCCTTCATCTTTATATTACTCTTATTATTGTGTTCATCTTGAATAAAATTGTTTTAAATTTCATTAGTATTACATTACATCATACATTTTATATTCAATACAATTGTGGGTGTTTGTAATTGTATTAATTTAAGATCATTTAAAATAATCTCTTAAGTTCTAAAACTCAACGGTTTTTAAACCTACAATTCACCCACCTCTTGTATTGTTCCATCTAATAGACATACATATCTACATATTCGATCTAACAGTAATGACATAGTACTTGTAAAAAATAAATACTTCACCCTAGATTAACCAAAAAAATCAAGAACTCCCTCAAAAAAAATTATACAATAATATATTATAAAATTAATCTTTTTGTGTGTGAAATATTTCCCACCATAAAAATTTCATCCCTAGTATTTTAATTAATTCAATTAGGAAACATGCGTCAATATCTCAAAACATTGAGAGATATGAGTTCTCAAATGATAACATCCCAACTGATCTAACTCCAAAGATAACCACTAATCCAGTAAAGATTTTATTATCTAAAAGTTTCAAACACTGCGATTAAGGAAATGATCATGAAATAGAGAAAAAAAGTGGGTCTCTCAACCAATTAACAACTAAAATGGTCGATAAAAAATGAAAAGACACTTTAAGGGACCACCTCATAATAAAACAGAAACCTCAAAAACTTCTGAAATGAATCTACACCAATACATAATCACTCAACATTAAAATTTAGAATATCCTTTGACCCCTTAATTATATCATAAACTTGGTCAACTGATAAAAACATTTCAATAATATCGAGTAATTTAGTTGGTTTCACCACCTTTTATGGAACTATAGTGGAGGATAAATAAGGAAAGTGAATTGAAAATAAAAACTATGGAGCATAACCCAAGCCTTCGACAAAATTTTCTCAGGTTGAACGAAAAATAAAAACACCCACAATCTCGAAAAATAACCATTTACTCTTCAAATTAACAGTAGGCACTAAACACCACAGAAAATAAAATTTATTTAGAATAATTCCAAAAGAAATCACTGATTAGGACAATCAATACACTCACTAATAACCTTATAACATGAAATGAAGAGGTAGGAGGAACGAATTATGAGCATTCCCCACCTAGATAACACAGTCTCTAACCATGGGTCAAAAAACCAGTAAGTGTAACCATGGACCTCATGCCCAAAACACCATTTATAGTGACCACTATCAAAATATAATTAACATCTTCCAGTGCGTACACACGAATAATTAAATATCATTATTTATAAAATAAGGAAATTACCCATGGATTTCCCCCATGTCTAATGATCCCAAGATAACATTCTCCAAAATCATAGACCCATAAACCTTCAGAATATCCCTCACCAACAATGGGGCCTGAGAAAAACAGAAATCCCCAAAACCAAAATTAGAAATAAGGGAGAAACCTAAGGAAGCATACCTAACAAAAATAACTATATGATTCATTTGGAAATGAATCCACAACAACTATTCTTATAGACCAACCAATACTCCAGACTATTTCGAGGATACAAAAAATAACATAATTATATAAGAATAAATAAATAGATAGTTAAACATAAATTATAACCTTCCAGAAATAAAATTTAAACTGAAAAAACTAATTCAATAGGGTAAATCACTTTCACACCAAATGAACCATACAATGAAACAATTCAAATTCCTTTTCTAAAACCATTTATAAATAATCACTTTATATCTTAGTACCACAAAATACCTCTTGAAAACCATTTAATTTTTTCCCATTTTCTTTTATAAAAACATTTATTCATCTATAAACAATATAACCATTTTAATTCATCTCAGAAATACCTTTTCCCCAAATCTCACTGTTCAATTTCAAATGTTATCTATTATCATGAAATACCTTTATTATTTTTAAATTTAGAAATAATTTTATTTCAAAACCAAACCATAAAAAACAATCCAAATTAATAATATCTCTTAAAACCAAATCACTTCTAAGTGGTACTAGTTATTGATAATTATTTTATGAAAACGTTTACTAGATCATGTTCAAGTAAAGAAACCACCATTCGATGTCATGGAAAATAATGAACTCAGACTCCTAATAGTTTTCTTGGACATGGGAGATAATTTGGTGACACCTGTTCAAATCACATTTTCATAAAAAAACAAAAAATAAATCATACGAATAACAAAAACACATTAACATTTATAAAAATATTCCAAAAATCAAAATCCATTTAATGAAACCTGAATTTAAATGGAAACTCAAGGTTTAGTATGAGAACGTGTTTCCCCATATCTTTATGGTCTTAAAACATACATTCCAATAAATCTATCTCCAACATATTATAAATCACAAATAATAAAGGGAACTCAATAATATATATGCTCTTAGGATGGAAGGCCCCGATTAAATTTAATCATGAACCATCCCTTTTTAACCCCATGATTTGATAACTAAGTTGTCCCATGGAATACCAGAGAGGCATTAGTAATTTCCATAGTTCTAAAACACATTCCATGGTTTGACTAGAATTCATTTGGGATGATTTTTCTCGCTCAACATGAATAATTATATAAGGTAATTCTACTATAATTATTTAAATAGTGGTCTAAACATTTTCCCTCCAAGCTATAAAAATAACTAGAAATAGATATAATATAAGAAAATGTGGATTTGAATAAAATAAACATCCCAATAATGAAAAATTAAAAACTAAAAAAAGTATAGAGTAATACATATATAATATAATAGGATAACATAGATGAAATAACTATGATATAAATAGGAAAAACAAATTATACAATATGATATCCATCTAAACACTTTGTCACCATCCAAAAAAATACTAATCCACTCAAAGAGAGGTGAGGAACCATGACCTGAATAGAAAAAATAGATCAAATTTAATAAAATTGAGCAGAACAAGAAGCATGTGAGAATAAAATATATTAAATATTCTGAAAACAAAATCCATGAAATTACTCTACTGAATAAGAACATATATAATAATATGAAAAAACAAATAAGAAAAATGGGTTTTTATCCTTCACAATAGAGAAAAAATAATTTTCCAATATGTTCATCCATAAAATTAAAATCATATTTTAAATAGTCATTTGAAAACCATTCACCAAAATTCATTTTCAAAAAATTATTTTTTATGTCATCCATGAAAAAATCACCCAAATCACACCAAAGTAGCTCACAGTGTATCAAAACATGGGAAAAGGTATAAAAAACAAATGGGAATACCATAAAAGGACAATAGATTAATACGGAACTAGAGAAACCAAAAACAGTAAGTATGAAATATAAATACATAAATAGTTATAGTATTTACCTAAACATATTTTTATGAGACCCTATATATACTCAAGTTGGAACTATTTTACATCATATATATGCATTCCTATGTCTATACAAACTGGTTTATCTAAACAAGGATCACCAATGTAGTTCCCATATATGGCCTCCAATACCATATAATATCTATTATATCTAACCACAAATATATATATAAACCATCTATCATTCTATAAACAACACCTATGATCGGATAATTTAAATAATAATGGGAGGTGGGATTTATTTTTATATAAAAATTATTAGTTAATAATCATCCAAACCCAAACACATGTTCCAAACCCACCTCCTTACACCAATCCAGGAGAAAACACTATTTAAAACCAAATAATATGATCTCAGCATACCGAAAAGATAGTATCTTTCATTAATGTTTCTCAATTTTTATGGAAACCTTTTCAAGTTACCAATTAGGAATTGAAATTAAAAAAACTAGAATAATTTTATTTTCAAAAAATATTTATATTATTCAATTCCATTAAAAAAATTCAATGTGAGTGTTATATGATTTATATAAATTTTAAAGTGGTTATTTTGATCACATTTTATAAAATACATTTTTAAAACCTCTTTTGGAAGGAATTTTAGAGACGGATAAACATTTTTCAAAACCAATATTTGAGTAGGGAATACTATGAACTTTATTTACACACACACACATACACAATGATATATATATATTCCTATGCATAGACGTATCTATATGTGTGGGTAACTAAACACACATATTTTCATTTTAAAAGGAAGTTCTATGGGAACAGCCAAAGAAATACAATTCATGTCACCCATAAAAGGATAAGAATTTCCATGAAAAAATACCCAAAACCCCTAAACAAAAATAATCATAACAATCACAATTGTAATTCAAAAAGAAACTTATATAAAAATTAAAACACCAATATCATTTATAACTTGAAAATTATTTGAAATAACCTCTTTGTCATTTTATCAAACATATAACATCCATATATTTTTAAACAAAGGAATAAAAATTCTAAACCTTGAAAAAATATACATTTTAACAAAACCACTAGATCACTAGTTTTGTAAAAAAATTATAAATTTTAAAATACTGAGTAATCAATTGAAATGTATCTAAACTTGTTAAAGCATTTAATGGTGTGCCTTAAAAATGAAAATGATATAAATTTCTACCTCTACCATGCATGAATGTGGTGAAACATTTAAATATAAATTGTATAATTTCTAGTTAACAAAAAAACTCCAACATTATGTAACAAAACACATTAGTTTGAAATAAATCTTTGAGTTTTCGCCAACCTTAAATAAATTCATGTAAAGAAATAAAAATAAGAGATAAATATATTTTAGAGGGGAACACATAACATTGGAAGAACCAATTAAAACACAAAAGAGGAATCCTTAAAAATTGATTGATGAGTAAGATTTAAGATTTTTTATATACCCTTTACATGAATTATATGGGTGAAAATGGGAGAGGTCAAATTAGGATTTGTATTTTATGAGTTGTAGTTTAGGAAGATTAACTATTATGAAAACTAGTTAAGTGTCCTAGTACGTTTTCAAGGATTACCAAAACATTAACCCCTCACTATATTCACCTAGAGAAAATCATGATTCATCCACATTGTTTAGGGAATCATTAAAAAAAATTAAAAGCTGATCTATAAATAAATTTTATCATTTTGATTATTAGCTATAGGTTTATACCTAACCACGCACTGATGGTTGAAATTGGTTAAAAATCCAAAAATTCAAAATAGCTAACTAGATTTACTAAAAAATCAATAAGCAGATAAAGAAAAATATATAAAATCATAATGGAAATAAATATTTGGGGTGTGACACTATATTATATTTGATATCAGTTTTTCTATTATATGAATGGAATTTATCATCTTTCATAAGAGATAAAATAACATTACAGACACAAAGGAATGTTTAGGAATATCATTCAAAGCCATTGAATAAGGATAGGTCCAAATTATGTCCATGATATTCAAGACATGACCTTGAGAATATTTCATTCTCATTTCTTAACAAAATTAGGCGAGTAAAGTGAAAAACCATTATATTGTGTATGATTTAAGATAGTGAAGGGGTTATTTGGGAATAGGGGAACACTAAATTCATCCATTAATTCAAGTAAATGTTGCATATTCCATGTTGATATGATCAATCATTTCACACTTTTTTAGAGATCATCTAGGACTTGTGAGTTACTCATGAATAGTCATTTTTTTCATTGCAAAATAGAATATGGTCCATTGATCAATGGGTTTACAATTTGTTTTCATTTTTTTCTATTACTATACATTAGTCTCTCCATTTACGTTCCAAAAATCATCCCATGTATGAGGTAAGGATATTTCCCCCAACTATTTTATTGATATCTGATGTGTTTCTATTAATTTTACTACAACTTAGTCTTTCAATATTTGGTTTCAGTGCATTAATCTATGGTGATTTCCATTTTATCTATATTAAAATTCATCATCCCTGAACTTACGTTGGACCGAACAAATCCCCCTGTTCATCCTCATAAATTTTATGATGTAAAGTGGTGAGGTGGATTAAGGTCTGATCAAGGATCCTTTATCAATTTGTCTTGGTGAGGGAAGGGCATGATATAGTCATTGCATATTTTTTGACATTGTTTGGGGAGTCTGTTTCTAGTAATATTTAATCATGGAACCAGAACCACCCAATCGTTCATATATCCATGATAAGGTCCTACTTGTAAATTGAAATAGGTCACTGGGAAATTTTTTCATAACACTTGAGGAGTCACATTGGTCGAATGGATTGGAACTTGGTCTGATCACAACCTTTTAGGGGAAATTATTTCCCAATATGGGACTCGCTTATTGGTTTATTTAATATTTATGAATCCATAATATAAATTCATATAAGTTTGGTCTCCCATTACATCTAAAATAAATTGCATATTCATAGAGTAGTAACCATATGTAATTAACTAATGTTCTCTATAAATTGAACCATATATATGTATATAAGGTTCTCCATCGAGAGATCTATCTCTTTGCATCAAAGGTTATCCATCATTTCTTGATATTTACTTATTCATGATTTATTTTAATTTATCCCAATTTAGAGCCTCATAATTGGTGACTTTGGGACTTATTACTGTCTAGTTAGGTAGTTAGTGTTTTTATGTTTGGATTGGGACCATGAGATGGTATTCATATGTACCCTTATTAAAAGAAAAATAACCAGTCTAGTTTGATGACACTTAACAAGGTTGAAAAATACCATTTAGGTTACTGTGATAAGGATGAGAACAGAAAATTTAAATTTATTCATTACAAAAATATTCGAAAAGGTTTCGAACAAAGGTTTGTGTGGGACATACATATGAGAATCCCTTAACGATTGAACCCGCAATGAATATGGCACGATTAAAATGGAGTATTTTTAAGGACTATGGCTCAGTGATGAAAAATTTCATAGAGAATATAAATTGGTTCAAAAAATTTTACTAGTCCTGGAAGGAATATATCTATTAATATAGTGATTTTATCATACTAGGAATATGTTATTTTCAGGATAATATTGGAATAAATGTGTTGGGTTAGAAACTCTGGGAGGCTCAAACGTATCCCATCAGTATGGGAATCAAATCCCACATAGTTCAGAAGTATTGGGACATAAGAATATAAGATATGGACATTTGGGATATTTCATAAGGATAATGACATGAACACCAGTAATCTAAAATATAAAGTGATTCATGGTTCATGTTAGATACAATATATTGTATAAGATTTCAACATTACAAAATTATGTTAGGGAAGGGATTTACACATGAATTGGAAGCCGAGGTCGAACTGTCTTTCTCATACTTTGGTGGATGATGGAGGAGATATGGAAAGTAGGAGGAATATGAAATCCTATAAGAATGGATAGAATATTACTCCTTGAAGGATTTCAATGACCATCTTATTTCTAATTTACAAACCCCGTATTAAGGCCCATGTTCCATAGAACGTACAATTACTACTCGATTCACATCATGTTACATGTAGATGATCTCGATGCCCAAACTGAAAATCCCCCCACCAACACCCCTAAATATGGGATCCACATTACCATAGTAATTCATGACATTGAAAATTCTGATGACCATAACAGATTGGAAGGTTAAATGTGGGATCTCTTTTACCACAGGAATTCACGATGAAGGGGATACCCTAGTGTGTTTGATTGTCGAATTTTTCATATTTAGAGTCATAGGAGGAGGCCTTGGTTTGGTATTATTTTGGAAAGAGGCCTGGGTAAATGGGTACCCTATCATTTTTATTAGAATTACTTGAGGTTTGACAGATCCTTTTCCTAGATGATATATGATCAAGATAAATTTTTCCTCTCCCAAGTGATAGATTGGTGTGTTACATTGGTCCTAATCTAGGTGGTACCTTGTTAAATTGGATTTGGTCTCACCAAGGCGAAACCTGGGATAACTAGATTGGGCATCACTCAGGTGGTAGCTGGGAGAGAACATTTTGGCTTCACACCAGCAATACCCTGGTGTGTTTAGAGGATTCCCTTGTTTTTAATAACCAGGGTGACACCACACAGTTGATAATTTACATTAACAACCAATGGTCTCCTCATGTGATATTGAAAGGATAAAATGAACATATTGAATGAGGAATTTTTCTTTCACCCTTGTGATTGTGAATAATAGGGGGATATGGTTTCATAGGTCGGTACTCGATGTTGAATCCTTTTAGGAACTCTAGTACCTTGACTCCGATTAAATCTCTATTGTTTTTAATCATATAAATATACCTATGTGTTTTGAGGACATGGGAGAGAGACTATGGTGAAAAGAGATTCAATCCATATTATGGTCTTCGAATAGTACCAAATAGGGCTCCCAATGTTCCAATTTATTGGAAAACATGGGACACTAGAAAAAAGGTGTGGGTTTCACATGTCTTAAATGCTAGTGATTCATACATGATAAAGCTACATAGGATATTGATCTACGAAAGTGTATTCCATATGTTATACATTCATGAGTGATTGGTCACATATGTGTTATGGGATATTGGGTCCCAAATGTAGAACCTGTGAACAATAATTGACTGTGTATGTCGATCTATTATGTTGAACATGTGCGAGATGGGTGAAGGATTTAGGTGAATCAATTTCATGAGATCATAATATCCATTCGACAAATTTAGATTTTCATAAACATAAATATTGATTTGTAAGTCTAATAGGTCTCTATGAGAAGTTAAATCAGTGCTTTCAAATTTGTATACCCCCTAGCTATGGGGTACACACCACATAAGTTTTTCTATGATGTTTTTTAAGACCCTAAAAATTCAGTTTTAAGGTTTCAACACATTTTTATTAACGATTTTCATAATATGAGGCCTACTCCTAGAGGGAGGTTCTCACCACTATGCCACCAGATTGAGAATTATTTATGAAGAATATTAATCCCTCAGTGGGTGAGATGTCTTATGATACATATAAATCTAATATTCTTCATTTTATGGCATTTACATACATTTTTAATCAACCTTTATTTATTTTTCAGGAAAGTATAGTATCATCGACCTGGTTGAAGAGTTTGTGGAGTGGAATTTTTTGAATCTCAAAAAATGACCCTCTATAGAATTGGACTCATCTGGAATGAAAATAATATGATTATTAGGTAAATTTAGGTCACTCTAATGAATTCCTTAATAATACGATGGGAATTTGAGTAATATCAACAGTGTGATAATTCTCTTCATTTTTCCTAGGAAACAGGAATAAGAAAACATAGTTTTACTATAGATAGATTCACATGATGAACCCCAGAATAATTTTTTATTTTATGTAACCATCCTAAATCTTAACTATATATGATACAAATAATACATTGTGGGAATGACTTGAATTTTTCTTAGGCTGTCCATTACAGGGTTTTGACCCTATGCGTTTTTCTCCTTTTCAATTTAAACTTATATGTTTTACTCATATCTTATAGAGTGGATGTATTTTAAGACAATATTCATCTTTTTCTTAGGGTTACTTTTTTGGGTTTTCAACTGAGCGAGTATTATGTCCCTTTTCATTGGTAGTGTAATGCCATTCATTCCTAACCAATGCAAGAAATGTTTTAGTTAGAAAACCATTGACCATGAGTTAATGTAATAATGACCATGTAATACTCTTAGGCCATGAATTGCACAACATATTTTAGATATATAGATGTATTCCTTTATGTCATAATCTTGGAGATTTTATATTGAAGGTATTGAAATGGTACACGTGTGCAATGAATGTCTATATACTATGTTTTAATGGTGTTTCCCTGTATGATATTATCAGGGAATACGAAAACAAAATATATTTCTCTTGAGGATGAAGATTCATATGTTCGATAGTCACCTATATGGATAAATATTATACATAGACATGTTTGGGTGTATCATGCATAGTCAACAAAAAGGTGTCCTGTGGTGTTGGATTTTATTATGACTAATAGCTAAGAATGGTGTATATGGATTTTAGTTTCCCAGGAAAATGACGTTTGGTTTAGGAAAGAGTTGATGTATCCATGAATTATTATGGAGAGAATTTTACGTCATGATTAGAAGTAGTTGGGTGGAAAATTACTCAAATAGATCAAGATCATATGTAATCCAATCATGAATTAATAAATGATGGGAACTATGTAGTGATTTCCTATATGGACTAATTCCTTATACAGGATGGTTGGGACACAAATTTATTTGGTGTATCACGGTTTCCCCCTTTATTAGAGATTCTTATGTTACTATGTATATCATAAAAATAACAAACAATCCACATATAATTCTCTTATAAAGTTAAGACAGGAGACCCACTTTTGGAATAGTGGTCCTCTCACGTGACGACCACTATAATGCATAATTTTACATCATATGATTGGGTTATGAACCATGTAGTTTAATGTATTATGATGAGGATTTTTCCCTAAAATTTAAGCTCATTTGACAAGGAAATATATTATTCCTTTTAAGGTCAGGAAACCATGACCATTCATTCCTTTTAGGGTGGAAATCCAAGGACCGTATGATGTGAATTTTAAGGTATTTCTTCTACACATTTGTTATCCATGATTTGAATTTATTGATACCAACCATGTAGGGAGGCTACTACTGAACTTCCTAAGACCACATGAGATATTCTTGGGGTGAGAAAGAAGTAATGGTGATGGTACTCCCCATTTAATGAAGTATACTAAATGAAATTTTCTAAATAAAGAAACTAACTCTAGAATTAGTATTCCTTAAGAAAAAGGTCCACAAAAACTCATATATTTACATAATGTTAAAGGGGACATCAACAATGTAGTTTAGTTACTTACATTGATAGAATTCAATATTGATTTTAATGTATCTCATAATATACTAGATTTTAGGGAAGGGGTGGATTCTTTAGATAGTATGGGGGAATTTTACATGAATTAATGATGCAGGAGGAAAACACTGGGGATGAAAATCAAGACCTATTTTAGAATTTTTGGATCTCCTAAAGAGAAACTGTATTAGAATCTCTATAGGACTGGCATAGATTTAATTCAAGTTACATTTATTTATAGAAATGTATTTTGGTAGTTTGTTAGGAGACCAATACTGGGAATTGGGCTCCTCTCATGCAAGGTCCAAATGATCATGATGATTGAGGTTAAGAAACCAGGACATGATCCATGTAGATCAGAATCTTATGCTGAGGATGTTGAACATGCATTTAAAACTCATATGGTGAAGATGAGGTGTTATGTATTTTTAATATCTTATTCTATAGGGTTTCACTACATTTTACTATCATGGTAATAGTATATAAGGTTTCCCCAAATTAGCGCCATATTTATTTCAAAAAAACTTATTGGTGAGTTGGTCTGTACAATAAGAAAAATAAAAAAACCCATCATGAATAAGGATCCCAAATGCTAGTTTAGAAGATCCAATGCATTTTTACAATGAGCTCAGTCTCCTAGTTTATGGAAATATGGCTGCATAGAGTTTATTTTCATATAGCATTGACTAATGGTTTTCCTTTTAAGGTATTGTATCCCGAACTAGCCATTATTTTCATGGGAATGTGACAAGAACTGATAGTTGATCCTGATTGGAGAATGACTTTGCCATGAAAATTGTAATAATTACCCAATATCTCTCATCATGCATGATTTTTTACTTAATTTATGAAATAATAGAATTTAGGGAGTTATCAAAGATATTATCAAACTTCCAATCAATGGTTGTTTGAAACCTTACCCATACTTTTCCAATTCATGGTGACCCAACCATGGATTCTCTGGAATTATCTTAGTATGAATGCGAAAGTATTCATCCATGATTAGGAGGCTCAATGATCTAAGGAAAATGATGTGGCAAAAGTAGTTAAGGATTAACCATGGACCATGTTCAAAAATAGGTTTCCACTATGATGTTTTCAGGTTGTACATACATAAATAATTCACACGTATAGAGAGTGAGGGGAAATGTTTTTTTATATAGGGTTAGAAATGAAAGGAAATATCATGATTTGATATACCATACAGATCAGGGTTAAGAGAGTGGGTGTAGATTACAAACCTCGCATACATAGTTATTACATCTTAATATTCAAATATTCCCTATATAACAAAAATATCCACCCCATATTCATTTAGGCTTAGAGAATTTGGAAACATGGAAACATTAATAACTAGTTTATAAGAGTTTTATATCATCTCCCTTTTAGTTATTTATAAGTAGAACCCTTCTTACACATGTCATACGAAAATTATTTCTTCATACCCTCGTGAAAGGGATCATAATTAAGAGTGAGATCATATGCTCAAGAAGGAAAAACAAGGGATATGCATATATAACTAGAGGATAATCTTATGAGAACCTTAGAATTACATTTGAGAACCATACCCTATGTATCATATGTAACGTCTCGAGTCCGGAGCCCCTCCACTGGTGCCCCGTACCCGGTTCACCACATGACCTCAACCGCGTTTCCCCAAATGCCAGAGGTTGCCGACTAGCAGCATGGGCCTTGGTGAGTCAGTGTGGAAACTATGCCCTCATTCGGTAAGGTATAAAAGGTAAGAAAACAACAATAAACAGTGGAATTAGTAAACGACATGCATAAACACAGAAACAGAACAGCATAAGAAATTTAGATATATAACTATGATGAAAATGATGCAGCAGGTACAAGTATCTAAGGAAAACAACAAACACAACAACGTGTTGAAATACAACTGAAACCAAGTGCAAAAGAGAAACAAAAAAATCAACTCCTCAGCATCGCGAGCCATGGCTCGGTCCCATGCTCCCCAGCTCCTGATGCAGTCAAGATCCTAAAGTAGAAGGGATCTTTACCTTATATATACCTTTAGCAACATAGTCTGCTTGGGCCCAAAAGCATGGCCCAAACAGGGTGTGAGATACAATCCCAGAAGGCAATCACCCAAAGATCTGTGCCTAACAGTCAATGAATACATGGCAGTAATATAAGAAGAAGCAGTAAAAAGAAAAGCACAAGCAGCTACAATCCATAGTTCTAACAAGCAAAGCACACAAGTAAGCTGTCTGCAACAAAATGAAAACAGGTAACCTTGTGGGTAGCTCTCATAGTCTAACCCCTATGGTTCATCCTCTAAGTACTAGAAACCCTCTGTGAGGAACACACAGTCTCACCCCTCTGGTTCAGATACGTAATTAAACAGACTCTCTGGGGATGCACTCATCATCAATCCCCCCTAGAGTCTCGTATCGTGCTAAAGGCTCTCTGGGGAAGCACTCAACATCAATTCCCCCTATAGCTTGAATCGTAATTAAAACACACTCTGGAGAAGCCCTTCCGTCTATTCTCCCCTTGGTCTCGCATCATGATTAAAGGACACTCTGGAGAATCCCTTTCGTCAATTCTCTCTTTGGTTTACTACTCTAGGTTCTCACAGTCCTGAGTATGACTAAACATGCTCAACACACATGTATATCGTCCATGTAAAACTAATGAACAACTTGGATATCAACTAAGGCTCAACTGTAATAAATAAACAACAGTTCCACTATCCTACAACTAGGCATGGAAAATGGGAAAACGCCAAATAGGCAGAACAAGCATGGAAAAACAATCTCGGAAGAAAAAAATTACTCTAAACACAAACAATAACTTCTACCAAAGCAATCAAGAAAATCATGCAAGTAACAAGGGAAAAACAGGAATCACGCAATACCCCATTCAAGGGTATTGGCGGGAATTGCAAAAAATATTCATCAACTTCCTAAAGAAAGACACAAACCACCTACCCTGATCCTTCGAGATCGATATACGTGAACCTCAACGACAGATTCCCCTTAGAACGACGCAGATCTGAGAGAACTCACAAAACGTTCATCCCACGATTACTTCAAAACAAGGAGGAATCAAGAAACAAGGCTCAAGAAGAAGGAAGATCTCACCACAGTGCTTCCAACGCAATCGACCGTGCTCGACTCGGAGAACGGATGGCGAGGCGGGAGCCCGTCAAAGATCCGGCTGTACGGTCGCCCTCAAACGGTCGAAAACTAGATAAGAAGATGGAAATAGGGGTTAGGCGCGACCCCGTTCTATTTAATGAAAACAAATAAAGTAAACAGTGTGTACTTCTTGAGTACACGGTGTGTACTTCAATTTTTCTGTACTCCAAATTAATCGGCCTCCACCTTAGCCTTACACACTGTGTGTGTGGCCCCGACATGGCTAGCACACGACTTCGAGCTGAAACAGTGTACACGGCGTGTAATCAAAAAGAACACGGCATGTACTTCTAAAATTTCCAGAAAATTTATTTTCCTTAAAAACTCCAGATTTAGGGGAAACATACCTGAATGAAGATCTGGGTTCTTACAAACTTTCCCTGTTAAAGAAATTCATCCTCGAATTTCCCTAACGAGGTGGAGAAGAAGAATTCCCGAAAAACTCCGGCCACTACGACCTTACATTGGCCTCCCTCTCCCAGGTCTCATCCTGTACTCGCCCGTGCTGCCATAGCACTCATACCAGAGTAACAGACCACCCGCAGAGAACCTTTGTACTATGATCCAAAATCCGGATAAGATGCTCCTCGAACGACACATCTGCTTTAAGCTCAACTTCGTCAGGCCGAAAGACGTGAGACGAGTCTGAAAAGTAACGTCAGATCCGATAGACGTGGAAGACGTTGTGCATGGCCTGATACCTCTGAGGTAGCTGCAACTGATAGGCGACTGGACCCACTCTCTCCAAGACCTCAAACGGCCCGACGTACCGCGGTGAAAGTTTACCCGGCCTCCGAATCCTTTTGTGTCCCAACCTAGGTGCGACACGTAGGAAAACCCAATCACCGACCTCGAACTCCAGAGGTCGTCTTCGCATATCAGCATAAGACTTCTGCCGATACTGTGCTTTAGCCATCATCTTCCGAACCAGCTCTATCTGCTCTAAAGTCTCCAATACAAGACGAGGTCCCAGTAAAGCTGTCTCTACTGCCTCCAGCCAGCATAAGGGTGATCGGCATGGCCTACTGTTCAAAGCCTCGTATGGTGCCATTTGAATGGTCTCCTGGAAACTGTTGTTGTAGGCGAACTCCACTAGAGGAATATTTTTCTCCCAAGAACCGTCAAAGACATGGATACAAGCTCGGAGCATATCCTCAAGCACCTGGATCGTGCGCTTGGACTGGCCACCAGTCTGGGGATGGTATGCTGTACTCAAAAGTACCTGTGTACCAAAGGACTTCTGAAGTCCCTTCTAGAACCGAGAGGTAAAGCGCACATCTCTGTATGAAACAATAGAGCGTGGAACTCCATGTAGATGCACAATATCTCTGATGTAAAGTCGTCCTAGATCATTGACACTGAAGGTATCCTTGATCGGCAAGAAGTGAGAAACCTTCGTAAGCCTGTCGAAGACAACCCAAACAACATCGTTCCCTCGAGGTGATCTCAGCATCCCGGTCACGAATTCCATCGCAACATCGTTCCACTTCTACTCTGGTATGGGTAACTGTGGTAAAAGGCATGCTGGTCGCTGATGCTCTGCTTTCACCTGCTAACAAGTAGAACATCTCATGACAAAACCAGCAACATCCTTCTTCATACCTGGCCACCAGTACTGGCGATGAAGATCCCGATACATCTTGGTGACGCTAGGATGAACTTCCCAAACTGAGGAATGGAAATCCCACATCAGCTCCCCATGTATGTCTGCTAGCACCCATACGCTTCCTTGGAAACACAAGATCTCATCCTCGCAAACTGTCCATCCAGGAAGAGGGTCCTCTCCTGACACACTCCCCTGGAGGACTAAGCCTTCCGAGTCTAATAGCTGCATCATCCGTAACCGATCAAGTAGCGTGGAGGTAACAGCTAAAGAAGATAGAAAAGATTGTCCCGGTCTGTCATGCACCTCCAGATGCATCTCAGAAAACTGAGCCATCAGCTTCCACTCACTACTGGAATCCTGAACTGGCTGAACCTGAGTTCTACTGCTCAACGAATCAGACACTGCGTTGCCCTTACCTGGTGTATAGAAGAGCTCGAAGTCAAAAGACTCTAGATACTAAACCAACCTGCGCTGCCTCAGATTCAGATCATGCTGAGTGAAGATATACTTGAGACTCTTGTGGTCAGTGAAGACCACAAAGTGCTCTCCCAGAAGATAGTGTCTCGAACAGCGCAAGGCATGAACAACAGCTGCCAACTCCAGATCGTGCGTAGGGTAGTTCCTCTCATGTGGCCTCAACTGCCGAGACCCGTACGCAACGACTCCATCTCCTTGCATAAGCACAACTCCCAGCTCGATACCCGAAGCATCATAGTAAACAGTGTAGCTCTTTCCTGGCCCTGTCAAGACTAGTATCGGTGCTGACGTCAACCTCCCTTTCATCTTATGAAAGGCTGACTCACAAGAACTTGACCATAAGAACTTCTCCCCCTTCTTGGTCAGTATAATGACCCATACTTTACATACATTGTTAGTAATTAAAAATTTAAGTACACTTATTACAACATATAACAAAACCAAGAAAGGACCGTATAGGTATAGTGTCTTTAGAAACTGGGAAACATAAACAAATGGTTCATAATTCATCTACAATGTCTCCCATTTATTTCATCATATCTTGCGTCCATTTTGGAATATCCTACTTAATAACCTTCTTCCTGACCTAGGGAAAGAAAACATACAAAAGGATGAGCTCAAATTATCAGTAAGGGTATACAAAAGAAATATCAATCACATCATATTCAAAAGAACATAACATTTTGGAAATCTTAACCTGCAAAAGAGATCATAATTTCATAACATGGGATAAATCATATTAGTGAAATGTAACCCCAACAATCATGACTTAAAACATGAAACTTTGTGGAATAAAAACATAATCATAGAGAATCATTTCTTATTAGTCAAGACTCATTGCCAAGACTATCTTACCGGACCAAGTCCATTTCTGAAACGAGTTCAGTCCTCTTTTCAGTCCTGTTTCATTGAACTGGTTTAACCTGCTGTTCCAGCCATGTCTATCTCATGAGATATAAATCTTTACCCAATGAATTTTAGGGAGATATAGGTCCCGCCCATCTCATAATGATACCATTATTATGTGTGCCACAAAATCATAAAACATACACCATAGCATTACACATGTAATAAAAATGGGAATCTTAAACATCGTGACATCATAAAACAATTCATGTAAGATAAAGGAATTCATAAAAAATATTTCTATCACAATATAATCAAATAAATGTAATAATAGGGATAGAAACAGAACCCTATATTATCTTAGATGTAAATTAATTTTGATAAAACACTTGAACTCCATTTTTGAGGAAAATATCCTTTCTACTTCAAAAACATTTTCCTTTCTTAACCTATCATATAATTTTGAACTAAAAATAGTTGATTAAAAATAAACTTGAAAACTTGTAAAGGAATCTTCATGGAAATAATGTTATAACAATCATTTCATGCCGTATAAGTTAAAAAAACTTTCTTCTCATACTTTTGTCGGAAATGTCAAAAAGTACCTCATACGAAAAACGACAAATGATTCCTTTCATATATTTTACTAAAAACTCACTGAAGGGTAAAATTGCATATAAACTATTTTAGAAGGATATAAATATTAAATATTGAGGAAACATGGATGTCGATGATAAATATTCCCTAGTAAATTCTGAAGTATAAATAATCTTGGATAAAAATGAGATTGCGAGATTTTCCCTTACCTTAGGTCTGATTTGCTTTGTAAGTGTCCGAACCTCCTGTATAATGATTTAAATAAAGTCATTGACTTATTCCAGAATCATACTCATTGTTATGATATAATATGTGGCTATATTATTAGCTTTTTATTAGTAATATTTCATTGCTACTTGTTATTCAGGTGTTTATTACTTTTTGTTCTTATGCGTGTTTTGTCGAATAAATTCTTATTCTTCTCTTTAGGTTATAGATACCTCATTTCCATAATGGTATTAGTTTAATATATATCATATTAATTTATTAAATTCATTTATATAATAATTATGCAATGAAAATCATGTAGAACGAGTCGCATCACATCGTGGAGACGATATTCCGTACGTACGCACGAGCAATGATATCGTTCCCATGATCATGGAATTGTATTGGATTGTATGTATACTATTTCAGAATCAATATAAATTTAAAATAATCATATATAGTTATTATTTACACCATTATACCCACCAAGTAAGGTGGTGGTGGAAAATATATTACACCACGACGTGGAGACGGTATTCCATACGTACGCACGCGCGGTGAATTCGTTTTCTGTAGGATGGATAGATGGTGAAATAGGGTTGTTTCATACATATAATAACATACCAGTATATTAGTGATACTAATGTTATTATTACATAATGAAACAACTAATGAAGAAGAAGTGGAAGAAGAAATAATGTTGAAAGAATCGGCAACAGACATCACCTCTTCTTTGAAGCGCCTCTTTGAGACCTCCTCTTAGGACACTACAATTTGTATTTGAAGAAGACCAGGACCTGTAGGATGTTTCTATGGAAGTGGGGAAGTGAAATGGGCAGGGATTGGCCGAGCTTGAAGGCTCAAATTGGTGTGAGGAGGAGAGGGAGGAGGTTCCCTTTTATAAGGGAGGAGAGGGGTACCTTTGGAAATATAAGAAATATTAGTTTATATTAAATCCCAACCCCACTTAAAAACATCCAAAATGACTCATATCTGAAGATTATATGAGATAGGGTTGTAATATCATCAAAAAATAATATTTAGACATGTTAGGAATTTATTTTAAACATTATCAACTTGATTTATCTTTATTTATCAATTTAATTTTATTTGTGGTAATAATATTCTAAATTTTAAATTATTATAAATAATTACATATGTTTTGGGAATTTTCCATAATTTGACACTTTATGACATTTTAAACCATATAAATTTTAATTTATAATTTTAAATATTTTTGTGATTTTTAAACACTTTTATAATATGTTATTTTTATAAAATAACAATAGTGTCAATTTTGACACTATTCATTTATTTGAATTTAAATAAAATATATACAGAAGATATGTTCGAACTAAAAGCTTTAATAGATTCATAAAATGTCATATGTATCTAAAAATTTAGTGGAGAAGATTAAATAGTTCATATAAAATTTATTTTAATATTTTCAAAACCATTTATTTGATATATTAATTAATAAAATAATTTCAACATCACTATTGTGTCATAATTAATGATATTTATTTAATACTTAAAAATTCTAAATAAATTCCTATTATGTAGATAATTGTATTAGATTTATTGAGACTATTCATGTTTGAAGTTTCATTAAGTTTATCAAAAAATTAAAATTATTATACTTATAAGATTTAAGAAAGTGACATGTTTTCACATTCGTTGGTTTTAATAATAAGTAAATTATTTTCATGGAAAAAAGTCCATGAAATGAATCTAATATGACCCTTAGGTGATATTGGTCGACTTTTAGTCATCCAATTGGATTTTGGGAGGTGTTAGGGTAATTTTATAATCTTATATTTACCCATAATTACCCGATTTACCTTTAACTATGGTAAATAAACTTTACCGTAGTTACTATTCATAATGCCCAAAAATAAAAAGCAGCCTATTAACACAATTTGACCCAATGATTCCGATTATGGAATCCATTTTTCAAAATTCAAAACATATAAGTTGCAGTAATTAATTTAAAATAAATCCTGTTGTTAAGAAAAAAAGTTTTAGAAGTTAGAACATTGCCAAAGATTGAAATGTTTTTACCTATGAATTCAATGTCAAATTAATGATAATGACATACATTATATTAAATGGTAAAAATATATTCTATTTATACATTAAAACCATTAAATATTTTAATTTAACCATATAAATTATCTCAATGAAAAAAGTTGTTTTTAATAAAAAATTAGCGTATTTTTACTATTCATCAAAATATGAAAGTTATCAGAAAAATATCAAAAATTTATCCAAAGTTAATTTTTATACCCTGATTCAAAATAATAATTTTATTTTGTCAAATTGAACTTATAAACATGTCAAAAACTATATTTAATGTGGGTGCGTCATTTATAGGCGGCCAAACTGCATTTTTTGAAAAATACTTATTTTACCCGAAAAATTTATTTTGTTCTCTTACCATGTTCTAGAAAATGTGTAAGATGAATAATAAAATTCAAAATGTAGTTAATACTATTCATAACGGAAAGTTCATAATAATATATCATTATTTAGTGAAACCCGGTATTGCGTACTACACACGCTATCGAGGAAGGTCATGATTGCGTGTAATGCAAGACAAGCTAGTGTTGTGTGTAGTGAAATATTCCTTTAATGATTTATTAAACATAAAACTGAATATTTCTCATAAAACTCTCGGGTGTTACATTCTACCCCCCTTAAAATGAATTTTTCCCTCGAAATTCATCATTTCATTATAAACAGATGAGGATACCTCTCCCTCATCATATCCTCAAGTTCCCATGTAGCTTCTTCTAATTGGTGGTTCCTACATAAATCTTTCACCAAGCGAGTGGTCTTGTTTCGTAGGACATTTTTGCTACGATCTAGAATCTCTATCGGTTGTTCTTCATAAGAAAGATCTTGCTTCAGCGGTATAACTTCTAAGCTGAGTACATGTGAAGGATCATGTATATACTTTCTCAAGAGAGATACATGGAACACATTGTGAACATGAGAGAGATTCGGTGGAAACGCCAATCGGTAAGCTACCTTCCCAACACGATCCAGAATTTCAAAAGGAACGATATATCTAGGGCTCAAATTTCCCTTCTTTCCAAATCTCATGACCCTCTTCCAGGGAGATATTCATAAGAACACTTTATCACCCACTTAAAACTCTAGGTCTTTTCTTCGGTTGTCGGCATAAATTTTTTGTCTACTCTGAGCTGCTCTTATGTGTTGTTGAAGAGATCTGACCTTTTCTGCCATTTCATCAACAAGATTAGGTCCTAATAGCTTTCTTTCCCCAAATTTATCCCAGTAAGCTGGAGTCCTGCATTTATTTCCATAGAGAGATTCATAAGAATCCATCTGAATACTGGAGGGAAAGCTATTATTATATGAAAATTCCACCAAAGGTAGGTGTTGATCCCAACAACCTTTGAAATCTATAGAGAAAGCTCTCAACAGATCTTCTATAGTTTGAATTTTCCTCTTAGATTGACCGTCTATCTGAGGATGATACGCAGTGCTGAAACTCAAATCTGTATCCAGAGTATGCTGAAGACTTCGCCAAAACATTGAGGTAAAACTCATATCCCAATCAGATATAATAGAAAGTGGTACTCCATGAAATCTTACAACATCCTTTACATATATCATGGAAAGATGATCTAGAGAGAAATCCTCTCTAATAGGAATGAAGTGTGCAGAATTTGTAAGATGATCAACTATTACCCAAATAGAATTATTGCCTTTGGAAATTTTAGGAAGTCCGGTGACAAAGTCCATAGAGATGTTTTCCCATTTTCATTTAGGTATGGGTAATGGTTGTAACATCCCCTCAGACTTCTGTCTGTCAGCTTTAACTTGCTGACAAACCAAGCATCGAGAGACATATTCTACAATATCTCTTTTCATGTCATCCCACCAGAAGTACTCTTTCAAGTTTTTATACATATTCATGCTTCCAGGATGAATAGAGAATGAAGAAATATGAGCCTCATCCAGAAGATCCTTCTTTAATTTTGGGATGGGAGGAACACAAACCCGATTCCTGAACTTTATTATCCCATCACAATCAAGGTTGAATTCAGGAACATTTCTCACCAACTTTTGTAACTCGACATCTTCTTTCTGTGCCTCTTGAATCTTCACATGTATAGATGGTTGAACATTCATTTGAGAAAGATACGATTTTTCCCCTTCCATTATAATTCCAAGATCCATCCTTTATAAATCCATAAATATTGGATCTTTTGTGATGCTCATCAGGGATAAGAAAGCATGGTCTTGTCGACTTAATGCGTATGCTACCTTGTTTGCTTTCCAAGGGTGGTAATGGATTGAGAAGTCATAATCCTTAATCAGCTCCAACCATCTTCTTTGACAAATATTCATCTCCTTTTGTGTGAAAATATACTTTAAACTTTTATGATCTGTATAAAAATCACACCATTCACCATAAAGGTAATGCCTCCAAATCATTAATGCAAAGATTACCGCAGCTAACTCCATATCATGAGTTGGGTAATTTTTCTCATGGATTTTCAACTGTCATGAGGCATAAGCTATCACCATATCATTTTGCATGAGAACACATCCCAGTCCCGTCTTGGATGCATCACTGTAGATCACAAACCTTTCTCCACTGCAAGGTAGTGTGAGCACAGGTGCACTAGCTAACCTTCTTTTTAGCTCTTTGAAATTTTCTTCACATTCCTCCGTCCAAACAAACTTAACTCCTTTTTGAGTCAACTTGTTGAGTGGGTTAGATAACCTTGAAAAATCTTTCACAAAATGTCGGTAATATCCAGCCAAACCATGAAAACTTCGGATCTCAGTTACCATTGTTGGTCTCAACCATCTTTTAATAACCTCTGTTTTTGCTGGATCCATAGATATCCCCTATTTTGAGATTATGTGACCAAAAATGAAACTTTTTGAAGCAAAAATGCAAACTTGGTAAGTTTGGCTTAAAGCTTCTCCTTTCTCAGGGTCTTCAATATAATTCTCAAGTGATCTTCATGTTCTTCCTTTCTCTTTGAATAAACAAGAATATCATCTATAAAGATTACCACAAACTGAACAAGATAGTCTCTAAAGACTCTATTTATTAGATCCATGAAGACAGCAGGGGCATTAGTAAGACCAAATGGAATCACTATAAATTCATAGTGTCCATACCTTTTATAGAAAGTCTTCTTTGTTATATCCTCCCTTTTGACCTTTAATTAATGATACCCTGAACGAAGATCAATCTTGGAAAAGTATTGAGCTCCGTGTAGTTGATCAAATAAGTCATCAATGCGCGGGAGAGGATATTTTTTCTTGATACTGATCTTGTTAAGTTCTCGATAATCAATGCAGAGTCTCATTGATCCATCTTTCTTCTTAAAAAATAGAACAGGTGCTCCCCAAGGTGACGCAAAAGGGCGTATGAATCCCTTATCAAAATTCTCTTGGAGTTGCTTCTTCAATTCCTGCAACTCAATTGGGGACATTCTATAAGGTGTCTTTGAAATAGGTAAAGCACCCGATACAAGTTCTATTGAAAACTCAACTTCACGATTAGGTGTAAGACCCGATAATTCCTCTGGAAAGACATCATCAAACTCTCGTAAAATGGGAATATTCTTAATCGTGAGGTTCTCTCTAACCATTTGATATAAATAACCTTCATTTAGTGGAATCAAGACCCATAAGATGGATGAAATTTCCACTGGAAAGTTGTGTTCATCCTTGCATCGATAGATGATCATAGATTGATCTGGAATATGAAATGTGACTTCCCTTATTTGGAAATTGATATGAGCTCCATATAAAGAAAGCTAATCCATGCCAAGAATCACATAAAATTCCACTATAGGAAGGATCACAAGATTTTCAGGAAGCACTTTCCCACAAACTTCAATCGGAGAAGAATTGTAAACATTTGATGCGACTATTGTGCCATTAAGGGTTGTCACAGCTAACACAACATCTAATTGTTGAGGTAATACAGTGATACCCTTAGAAAATTATTCAGAAATAAAAGAGTGGGTGGATCTAGAATCAAATAAAACATTTTCTACTTTAGATTGGATGGTAATTTTACCTCTCACCACTTCGTTGTCGTACTCTACATCGACGATAGTAATTGCATGTGAATTTCCTTTGTATTTGGCCTTAAGAGCTTGTTGACGTCGATCATCATCATCAACCCTTGGATTTAGGCATTGACTGGCATAATGCCCCATCTCCTTTCACTTGAAACATTGAAGTGTAGTAGGTTCATTCTGTGTATCCATTCCATTGTTTGCATCATTAGACATATACTTCCCATTATTTCGACATTCAATTGCCCGATGACCTTCTTTTCCACACTTATAACATTTTCTTGTCCCCTTAAGACAATTTCCTCCATGTTTCTTTCCACACTTTGAGCATAAGGGAAAGATCATCTTCTTTTCAGTGTGCTCTTTAGATTTTCCTTTGAATTGCATTTTCCTCTTCTTATCAAACCCATATGACTGATGGGTTACTCTAATCTCCATCTCAACCTTGAGAGCACATGGAACGATTTCCTCGTAGCTATTGAAGTCCCTTTTGGATAACGCCCTTCGAAGAATTGGTTTTAAGCCACTAAAGAATCGATCGATCTTACTCTCAGGTTGGATAATAATACCAGAAGCGTATCTTGCAAGTCTTGTAAAATTTTCTTCATAGGTACCAATAGATTAATCATCCATTTTATTTAGTTCAAGAAATTCCTTCTCCATCATTGTTCGAAGAATACGAGGGAAATACTTATTAAAAAATAAGTTCCTGAACATGTCCCTTTCCATGGACTCAATTTCATCCCTTTGCCTCGTATTCTTAATAACATTCCACCATTGATCAACATCACCTTCCAAACGATACACTGCTAAGATGAATTTATCATGTTCAGAACATTGAATAACTCAAAATATATTTTTACTGTTACTGATCCATTGTTCAGCCACTAATGGATCAGAAGACCCGCTGAATGAATGTGGACGCTGCCTCATGAAGGATTCAATAGAATGTTGCTCCTTTCTTTGCTCATTTGGAAGTCATGCATGATTCGTAGCTTGAGAAAGTTGTGTGATCATGGCTACATGATTTTTCATTCCAGCTCCCATAACATTTGGTTGCTCAGGGGGACAATCATTGCATTGCCTGTCACATTCCGCATTAACAAGGTTCCTTCGAGATCTAGCCATTGACTAAAACCAAGAAGAAAAGTGCGAGAAACACTAATTATAATAGGAAAAACACAAAATCAAGAATAAAATTTAACACTTAAGGTCTTATCATAGGTTGTTCATGGCCATTTCCAAAACACTAAGATTGGGGTATATGCTTAGACATATCTGTAGGGTTCTTACTAAGGCTTTCACATCCTTGTTTCCAAAGGTTGACTATACCTTTCCTCTGATACCAACTATAATGACCCATACTTTACATACATTGTTAGTACTTCAAAATTTAAGTACACTTATTAAAACATATAACAAAACCAAGAAAGGACCGTATAGGTATAGTGTCTTTAGAAACTGGGAAACATAAACAACTGGTTCATAAAGCATCTACACTGTCTCCCATTTATTTCATCATATCTAGCGTACCTTTTGGCATATCCTACTTAATAACCTTCTTCCTGACCGGGGGATAGAAAACATACAAAAGGGTGAGCTCAAATGCTCAGTAAGGGTAAACAAAAGAAATATCAATCACATCATAATCATAAGAACATAACATTTTGGAAATCTTAACTTGCAAAAGAGATCATAATTTCATAACATGGGATAAATCATAGTAGTGAAATGCAATCCCAATAATCATGACATAAAACATGAAACTTTGTGGAATACACATATAGTCATAGAGAATCATTTCTTAGTAGTCAATACTCATTTCCAAGACTATCTTAGCAGAAAAAGTCCATTTCTGAACCGAGTTCACTCCTCGTTTCAGTCCTGTTTCACTGAACCGATTTAACCTGTCGTTCTATCCATGTCTATCTCATGAGATATAAATCTTTACCCAATTCATTGGAGGGAGATATAGGTCCCACCCATCTCATAATGATACCATTCTTATGTGTGCCACAAAATCATAAACCATACATCATAGCATAACCCATGTAATAAAAATGGGAATCTTAAACATCGTGACATCATAATACAATTCATATAAGATAAAAGAATTCATAAATAATATTTCCATCACAACATAATCAGATCAATGTAATAATAGGGATAGAAACAGAACCCTATATTATCTTACATGGAAAATAATTTTGATAAAACACTTGAACTCCATTCTTGAGGAAAATATCCTTTATACTTCAAAAACATTTTCCTTTCTTAAAATTTTATATAATTTAGAACTAAAAGAATTTGATTAAAAATAAACTTGAAAACTTGTAAAGGAAGCTTCATGGAAATAATATTATAAAAATCCATTCATGCCGTATAAGTTAAAAAAACATTCTTCTCGTACTTTTGTCGGAAAAGTCAAAAAGTACCTCGTACGAAAAACGACAAATGATTCCTTTCATATCATTTACTAAAAACTCATAGAAGGGTAAAATTGGATATAAACTATTTTAGAAGGATATAAATATTACATATTGATGAGACATGGATGTGGATGTAAATATTCCCCAGTAAATTCTAATGTATAAACAATCTCGGATAAAAATGAGATTGCGAGATTTTCACTTACCTTAGGTCTGATTTGTTTCGTAAGTGTCCGAACCTCCTTTATAATGATTTAAATAATGTAATTGACTTATTCCAGAATCATACTCATTGTTATGATATCATATATGGCCATATTCTTAGCTTCTTATTAGTAATATTTCATTGCTACTTGTTATTCTGGTGTTTATTACTTTTTGTTCTTATGCGTGTTTTGTCGAATAAATTATTATTCTTCTCTTTAGGTTATAGATACCTCATTTACAGAATGTTATTAGTGTAATATATATCATATTCATTCATTCAATTCATTTATATAATCATTATGCAATGAAGATCATGTAGAACGAGCCGCATCACTTCGTGGAGACGGTATTCCGTACGTACGCACGAGCGATGATATCGTTCCCATGATCATGGAATTGTATTGGAGTGTATGTATACTATTTAAGAATGAATATCACTTTACAATAATCATATATAGTTATTATTTACACCATTATACCCATCCATGTAAGGTGGTGGTGGAAAATAGGTTACACCACAGCGTGGAGACGGTATTCTGTATGTACGCACACGCGGTGGTTTCGTTTTCCGTTGGATGGATAGACGGTAAAATAGGGTTGTTTCATACATATAATAACATACCAGTATATGATTGATACTGATGTTATTACTTCATAATTAAACAACTAATGAAGAGGAAGTGGAAGAAGAAATAAAGTTGAAAGAATCGGTAACGGACATTACCTCTTCTTTGAAGCGCCTCTTTGAGACCTCCTCTTAGGGCACTACAATTGGTCTTTGAAGACTACCAGGACCTCTAGTATGTTTCTAGGGTTGTGGGGAAGTGAAATGGGTAGTGATTGGCCGAGCTCTAAGGCTCAAAGTGGTGTGAGGAGGAGAGGGAGGAGGTGACCTTTTATAAGGGAGGAGAGGGGAACCTTTGGAAATATAAGAAATATTAGTTTATATTAAATCCCAACCCCACATAAAAACTTCTAAAATGACTCATATCAGAATATTAGATGAGATAGGGTTGTAATATCATCAACTAATAATATTTAGACATGTTAGGAATTTATTTTTTAGATTATCAACTTGATTTATCCTTATTTATTAATTTAATTTTATTTGTGGTAATAATATTCTAAATTTTAAATTATAATAAATAATTACATATGTGTTGGGAATTTTACATAATTTGACACTTTATGAAATTGTAGACCATATAAATTTAATTTATAATTTTTAAATATTTTTGTGATTTTTAAACAATTTTATAATATGTTATTTTTATAAAATAACAATAGGGTCAATTTTGACACTATTCATTTATTTGAATTTAAATTAAATATATAAAGAAGATATGTTCAAACTAAAATCTTTAATAGATTAATAAAATGTCATATGTTTCTAGAAAATTATTGGAGAACATTAAATAGTTCATATAATATTTATTTTAATATTTTTAAAACCATTTATTTGATATTTTAATTAATAAAATAATTTCAACATCACTATTGTGTCAGAATTAATGATAATTCTTTAATCCCTAAAAATTATAAATAAATTCCTATGATGTAGATAATTGTATTATAGTTCTGGATACTATTCATGTTCGAATTTGGATTAAGTTTATCACTAAATTAAAATTATTATACTTATAAGATTTAAGAAAGTGACATGTTGTCACATTCTTTGGTTTTAATAATAATTAAATTATATTTCTGGCCAAAAGTCCATTAAATGAATCTAATCCGACCCTTAGGTGATATGGGTCATCGTTTAGTCATCCAATAGGATTTTGGCAGGTGTTTGGGTAATTTTATAATCTTATATTTACCCTTAATTATCCGATTTACCTTTAACTATGGTAAATAAAATCTACCGTAGTTACTATTCATAATGCCCAAAAATAAAAAGTAGCCTATTAACATAATTTGGACCCAATGATTCTGAATATGGAATCCATTTTTCAAAATTCAAAACATATATGTTGCAGTAATTAATTTAAAATAAATCTCGTTGTTAAGAAAACGGGTTTTAGAAGTTAAAACATTGCCAAAGATTGAAATGTTTTTACCTATGAATTCAATGTGAAATTAATGATAATGACATACATTATATTAAATAGTAAAAATATATTCTATTTATACTTTAAACCATACAATATTATAATTTAACCATATAAATTATCTCAATGAAAAAAGTTGTTTTAATTAAAAATTAGCGTATTTTTACTATTCATCAAAATATGAAAGTTATCAGAAAAATATAAAAAAGTTATCCATAGTAAATTTTTATACCATGATTCAAAATAAGAATTTTGTTTTGTCAAATTGAACTTATAAACATTTCAAAAACTATATTTAATGTGGGTTCTCCATCAAAAGGCGGCAAAATTGCATTTTTTGAAAAATACTTATTTTACCCGAAAATTTTATTTTGTTCTCTTAGGATGTTCTAGAAAATGTGTAAGATAAATAATAAAATTAAAAATGTAGTTAATACTATTCATAACAGCTAGTTCATAATAACATATTTTTGTTTAGTGAAACCCGGTATTGTGTATTACACACGCTATCAAGGAAGGTCGTGATTGCGTGTAATGCAATCCAAGCTAGTGTTGTGTGTATTGAAAGATTCATTTGATGATTTATATAACATAAAAACAAAATATTTCTCATAAAACTCTAGGGTGTTACAGTCAGACCTGTCAAAGGTGCTGCTAGATGAGAAAAGTTCCGAATACAGCGTCTGTAGTATCCATCCTGCCCTAGGAAGCTCCGTACTTCAAAAACGTTCTTCGGATGCTCCCAAGACTCTATAGCTCTCACTTTCTATGGGTACACAGATACTCCTGCCTATGAGAAGACGTGACCCAATAAGTGAATCTGATCCATCCAGAAGTGGCACTTCGAGAGTTTAGCATAAAGCCGATGCTCTCTCAGTGTGCTCAGAACGATCTCAAGATGGGTGGCATGGTCGTGTCGAGTGTGCGAGTACACCAAGATATTGTCCACGAAGACCACGACGAAAGAGTCCAAGTAAGGATAGAACACAAGGTTCATCAGTTCCATGAAAACTGTAGGGGCGTTCGTGAGACCGAACGGCATGACTGTATACTCGTATAGACCATACATACTCCAGAAGGCTGTCAGAGGTATATCGGATGGTCTAACATGCAACTGATGATAATCAGACCTCAAGTCGATCTTTGAGAACACCCGGGCTCCTCGAAGTTGATTGAAAAGGTCATCAATCCGTCACAATGGATATCGGTTCCTGACCGTCAACTGGTTCAGCTTCCGATAATCCACACAAAGCCAAAGGGTACCATCTGCCTTCTTCGCAAACAGAATAGGCGAACCCCAAGCAGAAGTACTGGTTCAGATGAAACCCTTAGCCTGTAACTCCTCCAAGTGCTTCTTGAGCTCCTGCAACTCAGGTTTGACCATCCTATATGGAGGAATGGACACCAGTGCCACTCTTGGCATGAGTTCAATAGAGAAGTCTACCTCACGCTCTAGAGGTGAACCTGAAAAGTCCTCTGGAAAAACACTTTGTAACGTCCCAAGTGCAGAGCCCCTCCATTGGTTCCCCGTACTCGGTTCGCCACATGACCTCAAGCGCGTTTACCCGAACTCCAGAGGCTGCCGAATAGTAGCGAGGACCATGGTGAGTCAGTGGGGAAAGTATGCCCTCATTCGGTAATGTTTACAAGGTAGGAAAACAACAATAAACATCATAAGTAGTAAATGACATGCATAACCACAAAAACCGAACAACAGATGCAATGTAGATATATAACTATGATGAAAATGATGCAGCAGGTATAAGTATCTAAGGAAAAGAACAAACAAAACAATGTGCTGAAATACAACTAAATCCAAGTGCAAAAGAAAAACAAAAAAAATAAACTCCTCAGCATCGGGAGCCACGGCTCGGTCCCATGCTCCCTATATCCTGATGCAGTCAAGATCCTGAAGTAGAAGGGCGCTTGCCCTTATCTATACCTGTAGAAACATAGTCTTCTTTGGCCCAAAAGCATGGCCCAAACAGAGTGTGAGTTACAATCCCAGTAGGCAATCACCCAAAGATATGTGCCTAACAGTCAATGAATACATGGAAGTAATATAACAAGAAGCAGTAAACAGAAAAGCACAAGCAGCTACAATCCACATTTCTAACAAGCAAAGCACACAAGTAAGAAGTCTGCAACAAGAAGAAAATAGGTAACCCTATGTGTAGCTCTCATAGTCTAACCCCTATGGTTCAACCTCTAAGTACTAGAAACCCTCTGGGTGGCACACATAGTCTCACCCCTCTGGTTCAGCTCCGTAATTAAACAGACTCTCTGGGGAAGCACTCACCGTCAATTCCCCCTATAGTCTCGTATCATGCTAAAGGATCTCTGGGGAAGAACTCAACGTCAATTCCCCTATATCCTGCATTGTAATTAAAAGACACCCTAGAGAAGCCCATCCATCAATTCTCCACTTGGTCTCGCATCGTGATTAAAAGACACTCTTGAGAATCCCTTCCGTCAATTCTCCCTTTCGTCTACTACTCTAGGTTCTCACAGTCCTGAGTGTAACTAAACATGCTCAACACGCGCGTATATTGTCCAAGTAAACCTCAAGAACTACTTGGATACCAACTAACTCTCAACAGTAATAAATAAACAACATTTACACTATCCTACAACTAGGCATGGCAACAGGGAAAACGCCAAACAGGTAGAACAAGCATGGAAAAACAATATGAGCACAAAAGAATTACTCAAATCACAAGCAATAACCTCTACTAAAGTAATCAAGAAAATTAGGCAAGTAACAAGGGCAAAATAGGAAACATGCAATACCCCGTTCAAGGGTATTGACAGGAATTGCACAAAATATTCATCAACTTCCTATGGAAAGGCACAAACCACCTACCTCGATCCTAGGAGATCAATATACATGATCCTCGATGAAAGATTCCCCTTAGAATGACGTAGATCTGAGAAAACGCAAAAAACGTTCACCAAAAGATAACTTGAAAACAAGGAGGAATAAAGAAACAAGGCTCAAGCAGAAGGAAGAACTCACTACTGTGCTTCCAATGCAATCGACTGTGCTCGACTCGGAGAACGAACGACGAGGCGGGAGCCCGTCGAAGATCCTGCCATATGGCCGCCCTCGGACGATCGAAAACTGGAGAAGAATATGGAAATAGGGGTTAAGAGCGACCCTGGTCCATTTGATGAAAAAAATAAAGCATGCGGCGTGTACTTCTTGAGTACACGGAGTGTACTTTAATTTTTCCGTACTCCGAATTAACCGGCCTCCACCTCAGCCTTACACACTGTGTGTGTGGCCCGGACATGGCCAGTACACGACTTCAGGCTGAAACAGAGTACACGGCGTGTACTCAAAAAGTACATGGCGTGTAATTCTGAAATTTCTAGAAATTTTATTTTCCATAAAAACTCCAGAAAAAGGGAAAACATACCTGAACGAAGATCTGGGTTCTTACATAATAGATCAAAAGAATTATTCTTGCCATAAATTTTGGTATTTAATAAGATGTGAATAATAAAGGAATCAATGAACATAAACCATAAAATCATAACAATATCATAAGACATGAAATTATGGCATACATATAATCTTATATAATCATTTCCTTAGTAGTAAATATTAAATGAAAAAGATATTATAGTGGAATGTGTTTACATCCCAAATCATCATAGTAGTATAGGTTGACTCCAATGATTATTATACAGGATAAAGTATCCTACTACACTAGGTAAAAACCCCATTCTATTTCTATTTATCTCATGAAATATCAATATTTAACTAATTAATTGGAGGGAGATATAGGTCCCAGTTATCACATAATTATAACTATTCATATTTGTGCCACATGATCATAAAAAAGTCATCAAAAATTTACCCATGAAAATAAATAATGTTCATAAGCATTTCATCATTTCATAACTTGTGGAAAATAAACACATTTTGTAAAAATTTCATTATTTCATCATAACATAACCAATGGAACAAGAAATAATATCCATAAAAATAATTTCATCAAAATTATAAACCATTAAAAGAAATCATATGAATTGAATTTCTAGTTCACATCCCAAAAAAATCATGAGTAATATCATTGAATTTCATCTTAGATGAGAAATCATTTTGAAAACTCACTTGGACTATTTCTTGGGGAAGATAACCATTTCCCTTTTAAAATAAACTATTTAAATATAAAATTTCAAAAAAAATTGTAAATATTAATTTATTTGAAAATTGAATTTTAATCTTATAAAATAATGTGTAAAGAAATTATTTTTCATTATATAATGAAATAATGTTTTTATCAGACATCATAAAACATTGATTTTTTTGGATTGTCAAAAAAAGGGAACTGTTTTGAAAAATAATTGAATTTTAATTTTAATAAATTTTATACAAATTGAAAATGGGTAAAAAAAATTAAAACAATTATTTGGATAATATTAAACAAAAAATTCATTAATACATTTCTAGAAAACATAGACATGAGAAAAGGGGGTTTTGACAAAAGTGTGAAATGAAGTGGATTTTCATTAAAATATTTTGTTTCGAATACCATGTAAATAAGTAGTGGAAAATGATAAGAAAATATGTATTCTACATAAATAACTTATTGATAATAAAAGTTATGATTTTTATTTAGAGGTATATCATAAGAATTCATCATTATAAACTTAATAGTAATCAATCCCGATAAATAATGAGATTATAACATAAACGTTCTACCATATGTGTACCTTGTAAATCATAATAAAAATGAAATAATAATATTAATTTAAACATTAAATACAAAAGGAATAATAACATTCATGATATAACATGAAAAATGGTCTGTATATACACATCATAGAAAAAGATAGTTCATAACATAAAACATGTATCATTGAAGACATTTTGAGATAAAATTCCCTTACCCCAAGTCTTGACATTATTTATACACATAAAAAAATCCAATATAAAAAATATTAGTTTACTAATTTTTTTTTCATAACCATAATCATATATATTATATCATATATTAATTAATTATGGCCTTTTTGTGACCCTTTTATTAAAAATTCCATGTTAAAATATTTCTTTCAGTAATAATTACTTCATTTCTCATGTATGTTTTGCTCTGGTATTTTCAGTCACATTATTCTGATCCTGATTAAATAATAAAAAAAGACTCAAACATGATATAAATGTATAATATATTAATTATATATTTATTTATATCATTTTTTAAACTTTAGAGAAAGAAAAGGAATTAAACCATTTATAGAGATGGTATGTCATTCATACGCGTGAATGTTGATTCAATTTTCCCAATAAAAGTAATTTAATAATGGTAAATAACATATAACATTTATATATTCATTATTATTTCATATATATATATAAAATATTCATCATATTAATCCTTATTTCCTTCCATATAATTCATAACTCATAAAAAAATCCTGTCACTTCATGAGGAGACAATCCATCTTAAATAAGAGAAACATTATTGTATTCCCACGTAATGGAAACAAAGAAGGTATATGTGATATTTTAATTCAAGAAGTATAATTATGTAATTAATATCATATATATATATATATATTAAATCCATAATTATATCCAATTATTATATGTGGTGATGGAAAATGATATACAATGGTTCTAGTGGCCGTAGTCCGCCACACATAGGGTCGATGGTTTCTTTTCACATTTGATGGAAAAAGAGACATATACAAGTTATTTCACAAAGAAAATAATATATTAGCATGTTTTAGATACTGGTATTATTATATTCTATTAATTAGTAAAATAGAACGATGTCTTTTGGATATCTTACTAAGTACCCTAGTGTTTGTCTTTTTAGATGAATAAAAGATATAAAAAATTTATAATGATTTTTGGTAGGATTTTTTTGTGGTATGCTAAGGAAAAATGGATAAAGATGTATGAAGAAGTTGGGGGCGGAAAATACAAAACATATATTCAATAATGGGAATTTATTCTCACCAAAATATCACTAAAAATTGATAAATAATGGATTGGAGGGATTATATGTTCGATACACACATCCAACATTAGAAAATTCATATTTTTAAACATGTTATTCCTTAGCCTTTAAGTATTCTCATTTTTAGAATTATAATTTTCACCATGGTAACTAGTTTAATTTTATTTTTCATGGTAATTTATACTTTCATAAAAAAATTAAAATTATCCATATCAGATAATTTGGATTCAATTATTCTTGATATGGAATACAATTCATTAAATAAATATATTAAGTGTCTTGAAAATTGAGTTTAACACATTCATAAAAAAGGTGAAAACCCATGTTTTAATCATAATAATAGTAATTATTTTTTACTTATTTTTACTAATATTTAAAAAGAAAAATTGATTTTCAATTATTACATAATATAAAATATTATTATTGAAAACATGGAATAAATTCTATAATATTAAATTCAAATAAGTGGGAAAATTTAAATTGAAATAAAACCCATAGAAGTGATGAGAAACACACTTCCAAAAAGTAAATTTTCATAAGTATATAATGTTTTAATGTTAAAATTCAATATCAAATTTACTAAATTGGAAGAAATTGGATAATTAAATATATATTTGAGATAATTTTAATTTTAAACCAATCTTAAAATAAATTAGATCTTATAAATTGTTTGTGTTTTTAATAAAAATTAGTATTTTTACTATTCATTGAAAAACCAGTCTTTGCACACAATTATCACCAATTAACTCAAAGATAATTTTTTGTGTTTATTTTAAAATATTAGTTTATTTTGTTAGATAATTCTTTCAAAAGGGTAAAAATTTAATTTTTATTTTTTAAAATTAAATAAAAAAAGTCTTGAGATAATAGTACTTTCAAAACATATTAGGTCTTTAAAAGAAATACAATTATCCGTATGATTTATTTTTATAAAATAATTATACTTCATTTTCAATATATGGGTTTTCATATACATAACGACAAATTTAATGGCTAGGTTATTAGACTCATTTTTAAAATTAAATATTAATATTATATCGAGCTTTGTTAAAACTCGATGTCATGTGTAACACGTGATTTTGAAGAATTTTAATTTATTTGAAAATAATGTTCCATTAATCATGGAACATTACATTATACCGCCCTTAAAATTAATTTAACCCATTAAATTCCATGTTTTTGGTAAAGGAAACTAATGATATTTCTACCTCATTATATCCTCACATTCCTATGTTATAAAGACCATACAATAGAAATTACATAATCTAGTGTTTTAGTCAAGAATTAAGATTCTTTTACATTGAAGATATTTTCAAGTCCATAGTTTCAGGGAATTAGGTCAAAAATAATACATAACAAGACCATATAACACAATGTGTACACTTCTAATTAGTATCCATGTTTCCAATTGTATAAAACTTTTAATATAAAGAATGATTTATTTTCATGGAAAATCTGTATGACATTCAACCTAACATATTTATTTCCATTAACCATCCTTAATCCCAGTTAAAAGTTTTTTGAAACATGGTTTTATCACAAAAAGCACAATAATGGAATCAAAATGAATGAAAATTGTTTGTCCAATGAAAAAGATGAAAACACGTGAATGTTTTATCATTTTATCACGTTCTTTTTAATGAATGAAAAAAAATATTTTATCATGGTAAAAGACTTTTTCAGACCATATAAAATCATTAAAATCGATAAACATTAATTAAAACCCCATTTTTTAACCATTAATCTTCATAATCATCAAACCCTTTCAAAACACTTTTAATTGGAGTAACTATTCAATTGACTTCCAATATAATCATTACCTAATTCAATTGAGATCTATAATGTGGATAACTCTTTTTATAAGCTATATTAGGCTCACCCTTAGGCTATAATGGATCTTAATCAATCGTATAATATATATTGGTCTCACCAATTTTTCATGAGCTATAATGGGGATCAACCCTTCATATAAGCAATATCAGGTTGACCCATAAAATAAAATGGGTATCTACCCATTATATAAGTTGTATTAAATTCACCCATTTTTAAATATAAATATCAAGTACAATATATTGAATTATACTCTTTATGCTTGAACCTTTTCATTATAAACCCCTTTAATTTTTTTTTTGAACATATATAAAAACATTTTTAGAAAAAATAATAATAATTTATTTAAAATACCCATTTTCAATACCAAAATAACCAAAAAAAGGAATTAGGGTTTTTAATTGAAGATAACATTAAATGATTCAAAGGAATCTATAAATAAAATGATTTTTATTATGGCATAAGAATTCATTGTCACTATATACATTAAAAATATTGCATTCACCTCAATGTTTTTTAAACAATTCCAAATAAAACATGTAAAAATACTCATGTTGAAAAAAATAAAATAAAGTGAGATGTGGAAAAAAATTCATCATAAATATTTTATTTAAAAGGAAAATATTTTGTTAAATAATTTTAACAACATGGATAGGTATGAGAATTAGTTGGAAAGAAAACATTAAAAGATAATTTTTAAAATAAATATAATTTATCACTTGGGAAAAACATGAATAGTAATCCCTTTGAAAGAATAATATTAATGAAAACATTGAATATCATTATTACAGAAAAATTAATTATATAAAATTTCAATGGGTATTTATTTGGAACTTATAAAACAATATAGATGTATAAAATCAAAATATTCCTCAATGTACTGAAAGTTCAAACCAATTCCCTCACTATGAGTCTAAATTATCACATATATGTTAAGTCAATAAGGATTATTTTTGAATTTTCCATTCCTTCATGTTTTGAAACTCACAAACACTCATACATATGAAAAATTTCATTTTCCTATGTTTTAACTTCACATGGAAATTTTCCTTCCCCAAGGAAATTTATCCTTTCCATGTTTTTGTTGTTCATATTCTATGTATAAAATTCGACTTCATATTCAAAACCATAGAATCATATATATACTTAGATATAATGAATTCTATTTTCAGGATCCAAATTCAGGATCTGAGTTCTCTGAATTCAGACTCCACACTCTTATGAGTTCTGACTCCAAATTCTACTGAATTCAGAATCTGAACTTTCTGAGTTTAGATTCTGAGTTCTCTGGATTGAAAACATGAACTCATATGAGTTCTAACTCTGAAATCTTCTGAATTCAGACTCCGAACATTCTAAGTTCAGATTCCAAGTTCTCTGAATTTAGACTTCGAAGACTTATGAGTTCTGACTCCGAGTTCCTGAATTCAAACTCCAAACCTTATGAGTTCAGACTCCAAATTCTTATGAAGTCAGACTCCAAATTCTTATAGACTCAGACCTTGAATTCTTATGAATTCAGATTCTGATATTTATAGAATTCTATGTCTGAATTCATTAATAAACTGAATCCAAATATCAATGTATTATAGACTCCAAATAGTTTTTGGATACACTCTGAACATTCATTTTTCATTAGACTCCGAAAAATGAATTTCGTTAAGTTACCATATTTTTGCTAACTCATGTTTGGTTTGAAAACAATGTCTTTCATTCAGTTCCTAACCTACCATTTTTGAGTGACACATGTACAGGTCCCTCTAAAATTCAAGGAAAAATATGACCATTGGATGAGGGTTCTGACTGTTTGAGATGTGCCTATAAATAGGTGCCCATTTGAAATAGATCATAACAGTTATCAATCTAGAGATTACATGTTGTTGAGGTGATTTATAGAGCGAGATACTCTCATGATTTGTGTCTACTGAATATCTTGTTCAGATTTACTTCGTGCGACTCCAAGTTTTGCTGTGTACATTTGAGGGCTTCTGGGGATAGGTAAACAGAGGTGTCAACTACCTTAATTTTCTAGGACTTCCTTGTTGATGAAGACAGAGGTACCGACTACCTTGAAGTTGAGGGCCTGTGGGGATATCAAGACAGACTCTGATATTCGTATCGAGGTCTTTCACTGGTGTGGGTAAGGCAGACTTTCTTGAAGGTATATATCAAGTGACCTTTATCAATGGTTTTTGGATACCCTTATCTTTGGTTTAAAAGATTTACAACTTGTTACTTGTATTATTTCATGTTATCCAATGCATTTTCATTGTTGAGGAAAGTATAGATATCTTATACTTTCTTATACTTGTACTCTGATTAGTAAGATTCTATATGCTTTAAGGTAGAATTTTTATCTTTGTAAATTTTTGTTAGGTTTCATTTCCAGAATCACTTTTCTTGAATCGAGAAATTTTGTAGAACTAAGAGGTCTTGTGAACAAACCCTGTTTAACTTTGTTAAACATTACCATATTTAAAAGTTCCAAAGGAATTTAGTTTAAAAGAATACAATTCACCACCCTCTAGTATTTTGAGCATCAACATCATTATTATGATACGATAATCGGTATCATTTCGATCCTACAATTGGTATCAGAACGGGTCTCTGAAATACTTATATTTATATATAATTATTTTTTGCTAATGTTTTTCATTGTTATATATTTTCCTTACTTAGGATACTTTTATCCTTGTTTATAAACATTTATAACTAACAAGTTTCTATGGAATGATTTTATTCAATATGGAAGGAATCAATGTTGGTTCCAAAGACAACCTGAATCCAACTAGACCACCTATTTTTGATGGAAATGATTAAAAATATTAGAGATATCACATGAAGACATTTATTATCAATACCGGAGTAGAAAACTTTTTTATGCTTACCGGAGGATATAAAATCCCTGACAAGGAAGTTAGTAATTTAACCAACCAAGAAAACATGAAGATAAACTGAATTATAAGGTACTAAATACATTTCTTTCTTCTATGAACAAAAATATACATAGCCAAGTTTCATCTTTTAAACTAGAAAATTGTATTTTGAAGAAGCTTGAAGTTACACACTTTGGCACTTCCAAATTTATTGAAACTAGAAGAGCCATGCTCAAAGAAGAATATCATCATTTTTGATTTCCGTATGAAGAACCCATATACAAGTTACAATAGAGATTCATGATTATTGTTATCAGTTTACAATATATGGGTGAGAAATGTTTAGATGACGAAGCTCTTGTGGAAAAAAATCATAGACATCATGTATAATGATTGGGAATCTAGGAGGACAACCGTTGATCGGAATAGAAAGGTTACTCATATTTCTTTTGATGAACTTTATGGAACACTTCTTCAACATGATACTATAGTGAAGATAGATGTTTATAATATTAAGAATAATAATGGGAATGGAAGTGTTTCATTTACAACCACTTCAAATCATATGAAAGCGAAGACTCCTGAGAGAGTTACGTGATCTAAATCTATGAAGGTTGTTATTCAATCTGAATCTAGTGGAAGTGAATCTTCAAGAAATGAGTTAGAAAATCTTTCTTGAAATATGAACAAGATTGTTGGACAAAATAACTTTCAATCTAGATACAGGAAGAAAGAAAGTAAAGATAAGAAAGATTCAGAAGTCACTTGTTATGAATTCATGAGAGACGGACATATAAGAACTAATTGTCCTAAGCTTAAGAGAAAAGAAGTAAAGGAAAAGAATTATGAGAGAAATAGAAATAAGTACTACAAAGATAAAGCTAAGAAAGTCTTGAAAGATAATTACCCCTAGAGTGTCATTGATGGAGACCCTTCAGATGAATAATCAAATTACGAATTATCTAGGCAGAAGAATCATGGTTTAATAGCCAGACTACCTATAAAAAATCATTGTCTAATGGCCAAGGTACACAGTGTTGAATCAATGAGTAATGTATCTTTGAATACCAATTATAGTAATGAAAAATATTAATACAATTCTGATTAATAATATTCTCTTGATGAAGATAATACTTTACCTACATATGAAGAAGTTTCTAGGTTTTCTACGGTTCTTACGAATGAGAATTAAAAACTCAAGAAAAATGTTTGATAACACAATGTCTAGGAATAATATTTTTACTAAGGAAATATCAGATCTTTGTGAAGATCTTGATATGAATTTTTTTGACAATGAATGTATTTCAAAAAACCTTAAGGAATTAAATTCTGGGAATTATAAACATTCTGAGGATGTAGAAAATGTAATTTCAAAGAAAAATGTTTTTGAGCCTATAACTAGTTCTAAAACAAATGTTTTGGAAGAAAAGAAATTTTTAATTAGATAAAAATACGAATTATTTTCCTTGAGGAAGTGTTTGTCAAATTTTACATTTGGTAAGGAAAATTTTGATAAGATGTATTCACAAATCCGACCTCTATGTAAAGGTTCTCGTTTTTGTTATATCGGTTAAAAGCCAATTTTTTGTAACAATTATTTTGTTCCTTAAAGTGATCCTTTCTAGACTAAGTGTCAGTGTGGTGGGAATTGGGCAAAAAATGTTCCCTTAACAAAACCCAGTCTTTAGGATATCATAAAGATTTTTTTTCAAAGAAGATGTGGAACCCCAGATTTTGCTTTCTGATGTTTCCGGATCCCAGAATGTTTGGATTCCGAAAGTTTAACTCTATTATTTTTAGGAAAATAAATATGGTACCGACAACAATACATGGTACATGGATAGTGGATGCTCCAAGAATATGACTGGTAACAAAAAATTCTTTGAAAATATTATCAAGACGAAAAGATTAAAAGTAACTTTCAAAGATAATGCTTATGGAGAAATTATTGGTATATGTAACATTGTTCTTCTTGGAAAAACTTTTATTTCAAATGTTTTATTTTTAATGGGTCTTAAGCACAAACTCATTAGCATAAGTAAATTATGTGATGAAGTTTACCTTGTGATTTTTAGTAATGACAAGTTCTTTGTACACAATTCCAAGGAATAGTTTTTTATTTCTGCCCATTAGCAAGATAAAGTATAAAAAATAGAAATATAAGACCTTAAGAGACAAGAAAAACATTGCCTTATTGCAATGTAAGATAATTCATGGTTATGGCATAGAAGGATAGGTTACTCTAACCTTAGGAACCTATGAAAACTCTCTAAGAAAAGACTAGTTAAGGATCTACCAGAGCATATATTTGACTTTCAAAAGATTGTGATCCTTATCAATATGGAAGGAAACATAAATAATGTTTTAAATCAGTTGGTTAAGTCTTAACCAATGATGCATTACAGTTAGTGCATATGGATCTTTTTGTACCAAAACAAACTGGAATCATTACAGGAAAATATTTTTTATTTGACTTAGTTAATGATTACATTAGATTTACATGGGTTTATTTTCTAACAATAAAATCTGCAGCTTTTTCTTATTTCAAATGTTTTAGAGCCCAAGTTAAAAATGAGAAAAATATTCCTTTGAGATCTATACCTAGTGATCATAGAGGAGAATTTCAAAATTTAGATTTTGAAAATTTTTGTAGTAGAAAAGGTATAACTCATAACTTCTCAGCACCAAGAACACCTAAACATAATAGTGTTATTGAAATAAGAAAGAAAATTATTCAAGAGATAACAATATACATGTTGAGTGAGTATTTTTTAGCCAATCATTTTTTGGGATGAAGTTGTAAGTACTACTTTTTATACTATAAATGGAGTTTTGATCAGTCATTTTCTAAATAAAACCCCTTATGAGTTATGGAATGGTAAAAAATCTAGACTTTCCAACATCAAGTTTTTTGGTTGCAAGGTATTCATTCTAAATACAAAAGATAATCTACATAAATTCTCACCAAAATATAATGTAGGAATTTTCTTAGGCTTCTCCATAACTTCTAAGGCATATAGAGTTTTAAAAAAAATTATTCTAATGTTGAAGAAATATTAATTTCAAATTTGATAAAACTCATCCTTTTGTTTTTAAACAAACTCAACCTACATCTTCAGATGTGTTTTCTAAAACTGATTATCAACCATTTTTAAGAAGATCCTTCTGATAAAGAAAATTTCCAAGAAAATATTTCCGAAACATTTACCCCCAAATATTTCTTACCATATGTTAATGAACATGTTTTATAAAACCCAAATATGTTTTTTCTTAAGAATCATCCCAGTGATAGTTTCATTGGTGATGTAAATCAACCGATAAGGAATATAAGATCCTTAATAAATGAAGTATAATATCAAGCATTTCATTACCAATTAGAACCAAAAATCACTGATGAAGCTTTATGTGATAATGATTGGATAAATACTATGCAAGATGACGTAAATGAATTTTAAAGGAATAAAGTCTTGACATTGGTTGAAAGTCCTAAGGAAACATCTATTATTGGAGTAAAACGTGTTTTCATAAATAAGTGTGATGAAAATAGAATCATTGTAAGAAATAAATCTAGATTGGTTGTTAAAGGCTATAATCAACAAAAATGAATAGATTATGAAGAAACCTATGCTCTGGTAGCAAGACATGAATCTATTCATATTCTACTTGCCTTTGTAGAATTCTTCAATTTTAGAAATTTACAAATGGATGTTAAATGTGATTTTATTAATGGTTTTGTACAAGAGGATGTTTTTGTTGAACAACCACCAAGTTTGGAAGATACAAAAAATCCTGAACATTTTTTCAAACATACCAAAGTTTTGTATGGACTTAACTAATCCCCTCGATCTTGGTATGATAGACTTACTATATTTTTCCTTCAAAATGTCTATGTCAAGAGAAATGAGGATCCAACCCTTTTTATAAACAAAAATATGAATTTTTTTTGATTGTTCAAATATATTTTTATGATATTATATTTGGTTCAACTCAAAAATCTTTAACGTATTTTTTTGTGAATCTAATGAAATCTGAGTTTGAAATGAGTATGATGGGTGTGTTAAAATTTTTACGTGGTTTTCAAATTTCAAAAAACCAAAAGGAATATTTATATCCCAATATAAGTATATAAATGATATTCTGAAAAAGTATGGATATGATAACACTAAGAGTATATGTACTCCATTTGGTTCCTCAAATTCAATTGATCTAGATGAAGCTGAGAAACAAGTAGATCAAATATCTTTTAGAGGTATGATAGGAAGTCATATTTACGTGATAGCTAGTGGTCCAGACTAAATGTTATCGGTATGCTTATGTGCAAGATATCAATCCAGTCCTAAGGAATCTCATTTAAAGGCAGTGAAAAGAATATTTCACTATTTAATGGGAACCATGGTTCATGGACTCTTTTATACTTCTAGAAATGATTTTGTTTTCAAAAAAAATCGTATGATGACTTTGGTGGATGTAGAATGGATAGGAAAAGTACATCTAGAACTTGTCATTTATTAAGAGATTCATTAGTTTCTTGGTCATGTTAAAAACAACACTCAATAGCACTTTCCACTACTGAAGCTGAATAAGTAGCAACTGTAAGTTATTGTGTTCAAGTGTTTTGGATGAAACACACACTCATAGAATGTGGTATGCGTTTTACCAAAACAAAAATTTTGTGTGATAATACCAGTTCCATTGACCTATATAAAAACCCTACACATCACTCTCCTAGAAAACACATAGATATTAGGAATCATTTTTTAGGGATCACACACAAAAAGGAGATATAATTCTTCAATTTCTCGGATCTCAAGATCAACTTTCTAATATTTTCACAAAACCATTTCCATCTGATAGACATGAATACATTAAACAGAAGTTAAGAAAAATAACTGTCAGGAAATCTTCCTTGTTAACATCTTGTTGAAACATATCTCCTTAAAGTAATAAACTCCTTTTAAAAGGGGGAGTACATTTGTTTGTTAGATTTCAAAAATCATTGTAGTGTAAATTTTTTCCCCTTCTAAATTTTCGTGATGAAGATTTTTAAAATTTTCGTAATGAAGATTTTCTAAATTTTCGTGATGAAGATTTTCTAAATTTTCATAATGCATAATTTTTAAATTTCTTATAATGAAGATTTTCTAAACTTTTGTGATGAAGATTGTCTAAACTATCATAATGATGATTTTCTAAATATTTATAATGATGGTTTTCTTTGTTTTTCATAATGAAGATTTTCTAAAATTTCGTTGTCAGTTTTTTTAAAAAAAATTCGTATTCAAAATTTCAGAATATAAAGTTCCTCAATAAAACTTTTTCGTCACTATGAATAATGTTCACAGAAATCCGAAAGGTATGATTCTTTCTTGAGTTTTCATAAACTTTTTTTACTTGTTGGTATTTTCATTTTGTTTTTTTAAAATTTTTCAGATTCTCTTTTCCTTAAATACTAATTTTTTTCTTTAAAACCAAGAAATATTAGATTATATTAAATACTCATTGTAGCTATCATCTCAATCGTTAGATCCGATTGGAATGTTTTTCAACTGTTGGATTGAGTAAGAAAGCTGAACTGTCTCTTCAAACACCTATATAAAGGACCCCCCAATTGTTGTCCCACATCGAAACTCAGGCCTTTGCGTTTTGATGTTCCACCCTTCTACTTAAGCCTGTTCTGAACTTCTCAAATATTGCTCAAATCTGAATGTCTATTGAAGAATCTTCTCAGAAAGACATGTCAACTATCAAGACAATATCGGAGTGGCAGGTTTATAGAGAAAGGTTGGTGCATCCAATCTTTTTCTCCAAGTATGATTCCATTTTCTCAAAGAACATCATGGTCAATGGATGGGACAATGTTTGCGCATCAAATCCAAGAGATCAAGATTTAGTATATCTGTATTTACTAGTTGAATTTAATGAAAAAATATGTTTTTTCAAGGAAGAATGAATTTATAAGTTCTCTTTCAAGAGCCATAGGAAGACTTATGCTCTTTCATACACCAAGGCTGCTAGCTTGGATGGTATTCCCTATGAAGGAGAAGCTATGTTTTGTTTTTATAAGCTGCCTAATAATCAAGAATGTTTCAATAAGGTTATGGTTATAAATTTTCTTGGACGTTCTAAAGTAATGAATCTGAAGATGGCGCATCTGTCTATAAATTTTCAGATTTTAAAATTATGGGTTCAATAATTCATCATACCATGAAAATTTGACAAGGATACATTGAAGAAGAGTGAAATGTATATCCTGGATTTATTGGTGGATCTAGGAAGATTAATTTGGTTACGAATATTCTGATTATGATCAGGAATATAGAAAATGGATATATGATGGGTCAGATCATTATGTATCCATCCATTCTTTCAAAGATTATTGTTTGGTTCTTGGAGTCTTTCAAAATTATTTTCAGTTCAAAGCCATGAAATTGAAAAGTCATTTTGGTTAGTGATGATAACTTGAAAAGGATGAAAGTCTGGATTTCTATGGAATCCAGAAAATTTTATGACTTTCCAGAAGAAGAAGCTGAAGCCATACCGAAGACACAAGAGGTGGCTGAACCATCTAAAACGGCTGGGAAGAAGAGGAAGTTGAAGAAAGTAGAATACGAATGGGAAACCCCAGAGCCTAAATAAATCCAAACCGCACCTCCAAAATCAAGAAACAAAAAGCTTATCAGTATGAGGTAGTAACTAAATGGAGGGAAGACATGAAGAACAAGAAAGCAGGGGAGCCCAGCTATGGTTTGGATCCTTATGAAGCAATTGATTTAAAGGAGAATACTACTGATGAGCTTGGAAATAAAGCAAAAGAAATGAAATAGAAGAAGAATATGTATGAAGCTGAAATTGTTCAATCACATCTGAAGGATGCGAGAGAGCTTCATAGAAAACCTCAGTACCAAAATATTTTCTAATAAAACCCTTACCAGAGACTCCGAGAAAGAGGCATGTGAAACTAAAAAATTTCAAAGAAAAATAATTAGAAAAATTAGAAGAATAATGGGAATAATAAGGCAGTGGTGATATCGAAAATATCATTAAGCAAGTAGAGGAGTTTCATGAGAAGGAAAGTCCATCTGAGAATCATTCAATCTGATTTTCTGAAGCCAAGTCATCAAAGCTTTCTACCCTGGAAAAGATGAGAATGGTGAAGATGAAAATATTGAAGAAGAAGTGAATAAGTTATCTAAAAAATTATGTTCTAATCATGAATTCATTCACTCTAAAGTTGCAGAGGAAGGAGCTCAGAAGGAAGTAATAGATGAAGACAAAATCGTTTAGTTATTTGATAGTGAACATATATCCCCCAACCAAGAAGAAGCTACTCTAAAGATTGATAATGGAAAATAGGTTATTATTGATACACATAGTAAATATATTGTGAAGAAGAAGGAAGCTGGTGGATCATCAAAGAGGAAATCTGATGAGTTATAGAAAGAGCCCTCACCATGTAATGTCTCAAATTCGGATTCATCCTCCCTTGGAAATGATTTCATAGTTTAGTAATTGAAGAATATCATTGGGACTATTCTAATTATTTAAATAAATGACATGAGATGTCATACACTTCAAAATAGCTTGAATTAGAAATCATATTTAGTATCCATGGTGATGGATAAGTGTGTCAATCTTGAAGCAGATTTCAATACATTTTTCAAAAATTTCGATGCCCAGAAGAGATCCTGCAAGAAGATGACCAGTTGGTCAAGAAAAACAATATAAGACATGATAATTCTTTAGGAGTTCCAAGAAAGTGTCAAGGATTACTTTGGCACTGAAGATAGTAAGATCAAGGATCTTATAAATAGTTTTGATAAAAAGCTAACTCAAGAAAAGAATTCTCAGATTCAAGAAGTGAAATATCTAAATGGAAAGCTATATTCAGTTGCCCAGAGTTGGAAGAGAGAAATAAATCTCAGGATAGAGATAGAAGAGAATATTTCTAGGCAGGAATAAATCTTGAAGGGTCAGATAGAATCTCTCAAGGATAAAAAAGGTAAGATCAAAGCCTCAAAGAAGAAAGTAAAGGATCATGGTCAGCTTCTTAAGAGCGCATAAGAAGATCATAAGGATCTCAAAAACCTCAAAACAATAATTAAGGAGCTAATTCCCAAGGAAAAGGAAGGATAAATTTGTTCAATTCCAATATTTTGTTGTATTCATTCCTTGTAAAAAAATCCTATCATCATTTATTTTTTGGTTACGTGTCTTTTGGATGTTTATTACTAATTTTTCAGGTACCATAATTTCTTTTCCATTCCCTTTAATCCTTTTTGGAAATCAAAAATGGGGAGAAAGGAATGTCATAAATAATACTGGGTCCAAGTCAGGGAGAGTTCATCTAAGGGGGTGTATTCATTATATAGATTTTTGTAATCAAGATGATGAAAAACAACATTCAGGAAATTTGAATACGATCTTTAGTGGTTTTAATGCCTATGGGGGGGTATTCATAAGGATGTTTGTGATTTCCAAAAAGAGGGAGACTATTGAGTCAATAAGGTTCCCTTATGACTATTCCATGTCTTCATGTTTTGAAAATCACAAACACTGTTTATTAAGGAAAATTTCATTTTCATTTGTTTTATATTCACAAGGAAACTTTTCATTCCCCAAGGAAATTTATCCTTAACATGTATTTATTTTTCATATTATAAGTATAAAATTCGGTTTCATAACCAAAACCTCAGAATCATATATATACATAGATATAATGCAATCAGTTTTTAGGATCCGAATTCAGGTTCCGAGTTCTCTAAATTTAGACCCCGAATGCTTATGAGTTCTGACTCCAAATTCTTCTGAATTTAGACACCGAAATTTTTGAGTTCGGATTCCATGTTCTCTGAATTTAGACTCCGAAAACATATGAGATCTAACTATGAATTCTTCTAAATTTAGACTCTGAACTCTTATGAGTTCTGACTCCAAGTTCTATGAATTCAAACTCTGAAATTTCTGAGTTTAGACACGAAATTATTATTAACTTAGACTCTAAATTCTTATAGACTCAAACTTCTAGTTCTTATGAATTTAGACTCTGATTTTTATATAAATATATGTCTTAATTACATATTAAACAAAATCTGAAAATCCATGTATTATAAACTCCAAATAGGTTTTGGTAGGACTCTAAACTTTCATTTTTCCTTAGACTCCAAAAAAGGAATTGGGATTAGTAACAATAATTTGTCTTACTCATGATTGGTTTCAAAACGATGCCATGCGTTTAGTTTCAAACCAAACTTTGTTTGATTGGCACATATACAGGTCCCTCTGAAACTGAATGAAAAATATGACTGTTGGAGGACGGAGCCAACCGTTGAAGATGTGCCTATAAATACGAACTCATTTGAAAGAGCTCATAATATTGATCAATCTAGAGATTACATAATGTTTAATTGATTTCTAGAGTGAGATAATCTCATGCTTTATGCATACTAAACACCTTGTTCAGATTGTCTTCGTGCGACTCTGATTGTTGCTGAGTACATTCGAGGGCTTCTGGGGATTGGAAGACAGAGTTGTCGACTAGCTTAAAGTTCGAGGACTTCATTGATGAGGAAGACAGAGGTGCCAACTACCTTAAAAGTTGAGCGCTTGAGGGGATAACAAGACAGACTACGATCTTCGTATCAAGGGCTTACCCTAGTGTGGGTAAGACATACTTTCTTGAAATTATAAATCAAGGGACCTTTATCCAAGGTTGTTGGATACCCTTCTATTTAGGTTAAATGATTTTCTACTTGTTACTTGCATTGTTTCAAGTTTTCCGTTGGATTTTGATTATTGAGGAAAGTGTAACTATATTATACTTTCTCATACTTGTACTCTGATTAGTAATATTCTATAAGCTTTACGGTAGAGTCTTTATTTTTTTAATAATTTTTTGGTAAGTTTCATTTCCGGAATCAGTTTTCTGGAATCTAGCATGTTTATAGAATTAAAAGGTCTTGTGAATTTACCTTGTTTAACTTTTTTAAAATTACCATCTTTAAAAGTTCAAAAGTAATTTTTTTTAAAGTATAAAATTCACCCACCTGTTGTATTTTGAGCATCTACATCATTATAACGATACTACAATTAGTATCTTTTTGATCCTACAATATATTCTTTATCATCCTGAATAATAATATTATGTTAATTATTTACCTTATTTAGAAATTTTGTCAATTTTATTAGCCCTTTTATTTTAGTTATTACCATGTTATATACAATTACTTAATCAATTATGTTTTTGTATGGTGTTTCGATGACATTTGTCTTATGCATTAAACAGTACATTGGTAGGTTTACTATTGGTAAAAGAGTTCACTATTATACATATCTAGAATACTAATATAGAAATAAATATCATTTTTAGACATCAATTATACTTTTTAAAACTAATCGTGAAATATGGTTATTGAAAATTAATATCAATATGATCATAAAGAAATTGAGTTGTAGGTATATATGAGTAATGTTTCAATTTTTCCATGATTATTATAGAAATGTGGAAAGTAATATTTTTTTTAATTACATAAAAACAATAATTTCATATATATTACATTATTTCTTCAAATAAAATTATATATATCATTCTTGTGATGTGGTGATGATAAAAAATAATCACATTGCTTTGTGGAGGCGGTAGTCCACACATCCGTAAATGACAACATCATTTCCCCCATAGATTAAAAATTAAGAATGTATATGTGATATCATGACTCCAAATGTATATAAATGTTAAGAATATAATATAAAAACTTTAAATATATCTTTATATAGAATCTATTATTTTTGATTAATGAAAGTGAATGACATAGAATCGCGAGGTGGTTGTCTGCCGTACACATGAATGATGATTTTATATCCCATTTGATTAAGGAAGAAAAAGATTTGGGCTGTTAAATTAACATAATAACAAATTATTAAATTTTAAATAATATATATTATATTATAATAATTATAGAATATTTTAATGTGGTAGATGAACAAATAAAATAAAGTGGCTCTATTATGCACGATACCACTTTTTTAGACAACCTCCTTAGGTAAGAGATGAAAACCTTCATAGGATAGATTTTTAATCAAGAGAAGTCTTTTTGGATGTGTGGAAGGAATTATGGAATATATTTTTGAAGTACAAGGCTATGAAAAATGGATTTTATGTTTTAAAAAGTAGAGGATATGTGGTGGTCTTTTATTATCGAGGAGAATGCCACACTTGCAATTTTTTAAATTAAAAGGACAATCACTTTATTAAAGTCACATAAGGCACAAAAATAGACCATTATAGAGAATTATACATGATAATGTAAAAATAATACCATATAATTTATTTTATACAAGTGTTTTGGTTATTTTAACTCTTACATTTTCCGTGTAACACTCGATAAATCCATTTTTATCTTAACCATGAAAATTAAATGTTACTATTTTCAATATTAATTATGGTAAAAAATGAAGTTGAAATTATTAAATAATATAAATTATTATGATTCCAAATATGGATTCTATTTTTACTAATTCAATTCTCATATTTTTTAATTTTTAATTTGAAACAAAACCCATAGACTCTACAATTACACGGGTTTCCAAGAAATTTCATTTTCTAGAAAATGATGATTTTATATTGAATATAATAATAATAATAAGTGTTTGAATAAAAATAAAAATTTTATTTTATATAATATATTAATTTCATTTAAAATATTCTCATTATTTAGTCTTTTATATAACTAAAATGTGGCAACATTATTCACATTAAAATAATTTTCAGAAAAATCAGTTTTTTAAATAAAAAAACTTATACTAAAATACAATATAAATTTAAATCTTAAGTAATTAAGTTGATTAAACTTAAATAAAAATTACTTATAGTACTTGGAATGATATAAAAACATAATTTTACATTTAAATTACTTAATTTATTGCAAATAAATTACTCTTTTTTTACAGAAATCAGAATTTTTTACAATTCATAAATACTTAGTAGTTTAGGAAAAATTCCATGATTTCACTCTAAGTACAATTTTTTTTATAATTTCAAAATATAAGTTCATTTTATCAAATAAACATTCATGAAGATAAAAAAAATAACTATAATTTTTTTGACTAATAAATGAATATCATCTTCGAACAATACCGATTTATGAAGAACAAAATTAATTTACTAAAAATTGAATGATTATTGACTATGAATTTATCAATAATCTATATTTACTAGGTCATATATATATTTCATAAATTAATTAATTCTATTCATACCCACTAGTTTATCATTAATTTTATTATAGGTACATTGTTTATTTGTTGTTTAAGCTTGTTATTTCTTTTCAAAGACACTGTCAAACATATTTTTCTTTTATAAAATATTAGGGAGTTAGACATGTTGATTCCTCAAGCAAGTGGTGTCACAAACAAAATTTTACAAGGTGATTGGTCCTGTATTGTATCACATTATCTATATGATCTACAATCTTCATCAACTATTCTGTAACACCCCGACCCTAGTTACCCAGAGTCAGTGCATTATTTTAATACATTGGAAATATTCCAGGAAATCAAGTCCCAAAGGACCGATCAATTTAGTAGTCTTGGAAAATAAATTACATAAGTGAACGTCACATTACACATTTAGAAAATAAAACATAACATAAATGATCCATTGAGAACGCCATTAATCCCCAAGCTTAACCCTGCTTATCAATCATAATACACTTCTTGGAAACTCAGGAAAATAAAACATAAGAAAGGGGTGAGCTCAGATGCTCAGTAAGGATAACAATACTGCGGAAAATTTCATAAATAAGCATAAAAATTTAAAAAAATGTATAACTAGAAGTAAAGCCTTTTAAACTTAAAATTCATCATAATATGGAAAAAATAAAATGAGGTAATTCCACTTACTTATTCACATGGATATTCTACTAGTCGAATAATCATATGCAATGTCACTAACCACTTTCATAATGATGGAATGCATAATGCGAGACTATCATAACCACGTATCCAAGGACTCGTTCCAATACTAAAAATAATATTATGTTAAGGCCTCCTGCCAAGACACTAGTTTGTCTCATGAGATCTACGAAGGCATCGAGGAGCTATAGCGGGCTACACCCGTCACTTACTAAGTCTAATGCATTCCTCATATGAAAACGTTTAAACATAACATGAAAATTTGTATTAAAATTGGAATACAAAATGTAAATACTTTACCCATTATCCATGAATGGTATATAAGTAACACATCCACAGTCAAACATATCACAAAACCTTCAATACAATACAACAAATTTGTATCATAATAAATCAACTTCAAACAAGTTTAAAATCCATTAAAGGAATTTTGACATAGATGAAAATGATTTGTAAAACTCTTTGAGAAAAAAATCCCTTTTTCATGAAAATAGTTAAAAGTCACATAATATAGAAAGGAAGAAATTTAAATACATTTTTGAGTCAAATTTTCCCATACCTCTTTGAATCTTTTGAAAATAATTATCATTTCAAACCATTCATGTCCATATAAATAAACCCTTAAAATCATTTTGAAAAATGGGCATTAATTAAAAATATTTATAAAGATAAATGTTTAAAACTTCTAAAATTATGATCTTGATAAAGAGTACCTTTAAAAAATACATAAAATATTCATTTTGAAATCATTTTTATGAAAAATGGACATCGATGACAGAAATTTCCCAGTAAATACTTTCACATAAACAATCTCGGATAATAATGAGATTGAGGAATTAACCCTTACCTTGCAATTTCCTTTAGTCGAGGGAATGTTTAACCTCTTGTATGAAGATAATAGTATGTTATTAAATTATAAATGAACCATATTAATATTTATGATACCATACATGATTCATTTATGACTTTATAATACCCATTTAATAATAATTTCCTTGTTAAATTAATATTTTGGGTAATAATCGCTTTCTTTATCGTACGTGTTTTAACTTGTTACTCTAGATTGTATCACTTATAAAAAGATTTAAATACTTCCAGAATATAAAAAATGAATTATATATCATATATATTTATAATATAAATATGTATAATACACATATATATGAAATTAAAAATACCGTTTATGGTGACGGTAGTCCGTACGTACGCATAAACAATGTTTCCACTTTCATATCGTATTGAACAGAACTAAGTGAATAAGATATGTGTAAGAGAAAATATATATAAATATATATATCTCTAGTAGAATTATTATGTCATATATTACATACTTATTAGTAATATATATTTTTATAATCATGAATGAATGGTGATTGTGGAAATGAATCATCAATACGTCGTAGAGATGGTAATCCGTACGTACGCACGGGCGGCAATATAATTTCCTTAAAGGTGTGGAATTGGATGGTATATTAATTTCACAGAGACATTGGAATGTTATTAATTATTTATATACATATTACTCATCATTATATCCATCCAAACAACATAGTGTTGAATAACAAATTACACCACAACGTGGGGACGATAAGTCGTACGTACACACGCTTGGTGACATTATCATTCATAAGAGGGATAGAATAATGAATATAGTTATTACATATTTATAATAACATCATATTATATATAATATACTTGAGATATTAATTTAGAATGTAAACAACAAAGAAAGAGTAAGTGGAATAATAAGAGAACATGAAAGTGGGTGGGGAAATCATTACCTCTTCTTCGGGTTCTACCTTTTGATTTGACCAAAAGGCCTCCTTATGTTTTATTTCAGACTAAAGTAATGCCTCTAGGATGAAGGTAGGATAGTTGGGAGGATATTCGGTCAGGGGATGGCCGATCAAAATGGCTTTGGAGGTGTTATTTTGAGAGAAGGATAAGTTCCCTTATATAAGAGGGGTGAGGGTCACTTTAGGAAAAGATTAAAGTATTAATTTATTATACAATCATATTCGGTTTATAATGGTTCCAAATGAAATTATTTAGATCCTTAGGTGGTTATGGGACGAAATAATCTCAAAAAATAGGTTTTAGACAAGTTTAGGTTACCATTTAATCCTTATCTTTTATATTTAACTCTTAGTTAAATAGTTTAACTTTTACCATGTCTTCTTGTATTCTTACTCTATATGGTTAATAAACATAATATAAACTTCCATGAGAACCTCAAGTGGCTCATTAGTGACATATATAATATTATTTAAGCCCTTTTTCTGAACTGTACATTTTTAAGAGTATTATATCAACCAATAATATAGTATTTGTTTTAAATATAAATTTATGTCAATTTTGACACTATTTGGTATTTTTTTTGTGAAAGTCATAACAACTATATTAATTATAAAAAGATACATTGAGTCAGCACTAACATTTCATAGTCACCTATAAAATTCTTGGATGTCATAAAAGCTTTTAAATTATATTTATTTTAATATTTATACCACCATTTATTTGATTCTTTCATTAATAAGGTAATTACTACATCATCATTGTGTCATAAATATATTTACTTATTTATGTTATAAAAACTATAAATAAAATACCATGATATAGTAAATCTTATTATATTTCTAATGAATATTTATAGTAGAATTTATCTTATGTATAACCCTATATTAAAAATGGTTTAGTTAATAAACTTTGAATTTGACACTTTTAACTATTCTTTATATTAAATAATATGAAATGTCCTAATCTAATCTAAATGGACCTAAAGGTCATATTTTATTCCTAAGGGTTTGTTTTCCTAAATATAATTATAAAAAAGAATTAGGACACGTGTTAGGGTAATAATAATATCATTTTTACCCTTAATTACCCTATTTACTTTTAACCGTGGTAAATAAAAGTAAGAAAGTTACTATTCAACAAAAAAAATATTTTTATCTTATTAAACCACATTTTACTCCTTGATATTAACCTTCTCTCTCGGATATTCAAAATTTAACTCATAGAAGTGGTAAAATTACATTTTATGAGAATTTACAAATTCTCCTAGGAGGTGGGTAAAAGACGGAGAAAGCTCAATAAAATTTTTATATATCTAAAATTATTATAAACTGACTCTAATTAATTACTTTGAATTTATATAGGTATAATGTTTATATTTTGACCTAAAATAAATTTAAATAATATAAATAATTATTTAAATAAAAAATCCGGTTTTAAACAATAACTCAGTGCTTTTCACTATTCATCAAAAATTGAATGTTTTCAGAAAAATATCAAAAAAATTCCCTAGGATAATTTTGATATTCTGAATCCAGAAAAAATGTCTATTTTATCAAATTCAAAACATATATGTTGCATTTTTAATTTAAAATTAATTTCTGTTTTCAAAACCAAATGGTGTATTTTTAGGAAAAAATAACAATCAACAGATTGACACTTATTTATGACCAATTTCAATGTAAAATTATGTACAATGACCAGAATTGGATTAAATGGTAAAAATATATTCTATTTATACTTCCAAACCATTAAAATTTATATTTTAACAAAATAAATTATTTTGATTAGAAAAGTTGTTTTCAGTTAAAATATAGTATTTTTCATTATTCAGCCAAATATGAAAGTTATCAGAAAAACACCAAAAATTTATTGATACTAAATTATTATGTCTCGATTATAAAGAAGAAGTTTATTTGGTAAAATTGATTAAATAAAAGTTTCAAATATTGTATTTACAAAGGGTTCACCATTAAAAGGTGGTAAAATTGCATTTTTTTAAAATACTTCTTTTATCTGAAAAAATGTATTTGTTCCTACATTATATCTATGAAACTCATAATATGGAATCTAAAATTAGGACTATATAAAGATAAAAATTCAGTTAATACTATTCATAACCTCTTTTGAACGACTAGTTTGGTAGGTCGTGGTGCGTTTGAACTCAGTGTTGCATGTAGTGAAAGTTATTGAATTACTTTGAAGAAATAATGTACTATGAATTCTTGGGGTGTTACATTCTTCCCTCTTTCTGTAAATTGCGTCCTCGCAATTTGAAATTGTTCTTCTAAAATAAAATGTTGAAAATAGAAAATACCTCTATGGGAAAACCCACATCAGAAATTGGGATAATAAAATTTTGTCTTAATAATTGGAAAAGGGGAATGAAAAATTCCCCACCAAATTATGACCTCGATTAGGAGAAATTTTTTGGAAATTAGAGACAAATAATTGGAGGGAAAACTGAAATATTTATAGGTAGTGATTGAGGTCAACAATCACAAACAATTGTAGAATTTTGGGCCTCAATGCCACCAATCTATGATGATTTCAAATACCATCGATTCAACAAAACAAAAGGTATTAGGATAACACATATTCGGTTTTATGATCCCTTCCCTAATGTTTAAAAATTAACTTATCCATAAAATAAGAGGGAATATATATATATATATGTATATGTATATGTATATATATACTTTACAAGTAGAGTTTCATCCTTCAACTAATTCCTACCACAAACTCATCTTTCACTCTAAAAGATTTAAAAATATATATATTCTATTTATCCTAATCCTATAGGGTTCCAAAAATAATGAAATTATTATTCACTTATCATACCCTTTAAAAAACTAAAATAATCAATCGAGGAAATCACAAGGTTCAGTGATAGTTGATACACCCTTGCCTCCCTAGGGTTGTAGGTTCATGTCTCATGGCCTAGCCGGACGCGATAGGTTGTCGCCCGACCTCTGGGTTGTCCTTTTTATGGAAATCCAAAAATAACAGTAACAAAAGTATCCAATTTCAAACTTAATTCATTCCAACCGTTACAATTATCCAAAATACCCATATCCAAACTCTCAGTCCATTGTTTTTAAGGAAGTTAAACATAATGAGGATCTTTTTTGCGAGGTAATGACATGTGAACACCATCATCATGTATTCTTTTACAACACCACATCATCCTGAATTACCAAAATAAACCATCTCTTATTCCAAAACCACTACCTCATTATTGGGACCGTATTAAGGATTACATTTCCTTCAACCATTTATTTTCCAAAAAGTGTAGCTTACTATTAAATCACTTTTCCTAGAACCATATAATCTCAAATCCTCAATAAAATAGTACTGCAGTAAAATCCTTATTTATCTCCATAATTCATATAACCAGTATACTGTTGATACAAAACTCAAATGAAATAATTCTATAATAACAACATAAGAACACTAGTCATTGTTTTTCATCTGAGGTTGTATCATAACTTGATTTTTATCCAATAACATCATTTTCGGTATACTCTTATGAATAAGACATTGATTCTCGTTGTGTCTCAATGCCTTGCAGATGAAGAATTTTACATTTGAAAACATTTTATTACCCTTGCAATCACATACTTGGTGTTCTTTTTCTCCAAACTTATAACAAACTCTTATTCCCTTCAAGCATTTACCAAGGTGATTCATTCCAAATTTATCACATATTGGAAAATCCTTCTTTCCCCTTTTCCTTTTATCCATCTTTCTTTCTACCATCCTTTTCTTCTCTGGCTTCCCTTCAAAGCAATATGATTCAGAGAAATCTTTATTGATCTTATTAACAAATGATACTATTTATTCATATTATGATAATACGTGGGAGACTATTTTCTTTCTAAATTTTGGATTAATACCATTAATGATACGACCCTTCTTACTCTTTGGATCATACATATTGCTGGAGTTCTCATTCCTTCTACTGGGCGCCATTTCTAAACAATGGCATAGACTAGGTCTGTTTATTAATCACAATTCATAATTCCAAACATGTAAAATACCTAATGTAAGTTGAATCGTTTATGGATATAATCCATAATCCAAAAAAAAATTTCTTTGAAGAGGTATATACTTATAAACCCTTCATAGTGGTTTGTAATGAAAACATGAATTATCCAAAGCATATCCCTAGGAGTGTCATAACCAAGAGTGTAGCAGGGCCCTATTTTTGTGCACCAGTTCCTGTTTGAGTCTATCTCAAAGCTATGTTTTCGGGTTTCACCCTAGGTACATCTGTGCCAGAGCAGCCTCTACCTACTTGTTTCCAGATAGGGATGTATTTTCTTAGAAAACTCAAAAAATATTTACATTACCAAAATTCGAGGAAGTTATTCTATACTAATCATCAAACTCTATCTTACGGTAATGTGCTCTAATCAGAGTTTATCTAAATCTAGATTCCAAGGTTATTGATAAACATCCTCTGATACCAACTATAACACCCCGACCCCAGTTACCCAGAGTCGGTGCATTGTTATAATTAATTGGCAAGATTACAAGGAATCGAGTCCCAAAGGACCGATCATTTTCACAGTCTTGGAAAATAGATTACATACATGAACGTTACATTACAGATTTAGAAATTGAAACACAACATAAATGATCCATTGAGAACTCCATTAATCCCCAGGCATAACCCAGCTTATCAATCATAATACACTTCTTGGAATCCTTGGAAAATAAAACATAAGAATGAGGTGAGCTCAGATGCTCAGTAAGGATAACAGTACAACAGAAACTTTCATAAATAAGCATTAACATTTAAGGAAATGTATAACTAAAAGAAAAGATTTTTAAACATAAGCTTCTGCATAATATAGAAAAAATAAAATTAAGTAATTACATTTACTTAATCACATGGATATTCTACTAGTCGAATAATCACATGCAATATCACTAACCACTTTTATAATGATGGAATGCATAATTCCAGAATATCATAACCACGTATCCAAGGCCTCGTTCCAAGACTACAAATAAGATTTTGTCAAGGCCTCGTGCCAAGACACTAGTTTGTCTCATGAGACCTACCGATGCATCGATTAGCTATAGAGGGCTCCACCCGTCACTTACTAAGTCCAATGCATTCCTCATATGAAAAGGTTTAAATATAACATAAACATTCATATTCAAACAGGCATACCAAATGTCAATACTTTACCCATAATCAATGAATGGTATAAAAATAACAAATCTACAGTCAAACATATCACAAAACCTTCAATACAATACATAAGATTTTTATCATAATAAACCAACTTTAAACAAGTTTAATATCTATTAATGGATTTTGACATAAATGAAAATGATTTGTAAAACTCGTTAAGAGAAATATCACTTTTTCCTGAAAACATTTAAAAGACACAAAATTTAGAAAGGAAGACATTTAAATACTTTTTTTGAATCAAAGTGTCCCATACCACTTTTAATATTTTGAAAAGAATTATCATTTCAAAACATTCATGTCCATATAAATAAATCATTAAAATCATTTTGAAAACATGGACATTAATTTAAAATATTTAGAAAGATAAATCTTTAAAACATTTAAACTTCTGATCTTGATAAAGGGTACCTTTCAAAAATCCTTAAAATATTCATTTTGAAATCATTTTTATGAAAAATGGACATGGATGATAAAGATGACCTAGTAAATACTTACACATAAACAATCTCGGATAATAATGAGATTGAGGAATTTACCCTCACCTTACACTTTCCTTTAGTTGAGGGTATGTTTAACCTCTTGTATGAAGATCGTAGTATGTTATTAAATTATACCAGAACCTTATTAATATTTATGATATTATACATGATTCATTTATGACTTTATAATACCCATTTAAAAATAAATTCCTTGTTAAATTAATAGTTCGGGTAATAATAGCTTTCTTTATCGTACGAGTTTTAACTAGTTACTCTTGATTGTATCACATAGACCAAGATTTAAATACTTCCAGAATATAAAACATGATTTATATATCATATATATTTAGAATATAAATATAATTAATAGACATATATATGAAATTAAAAACACCGTTTATGGAGATGGTAGTACGTACATACGCATAAATGAAGTTTCCGTTTTCATATCATATTGAACGGAACTCAGTGAATACGATATATGTATGTGAATATATATATACATATATATATCTCAAGTAGAATTATTATGTCATATATTACACACTTATTAGTAATATATATATTTATAATCGTCGATGAATGGTGATCGTGGAAATGAATCTCATCACGTCGTAGAGACGGTAATCCGTACGTACGCACGAGCGAAAATATCATTTATTTACAGGTGTGGAATTGGATTGTATATTAATTTTATAGATACATTATCATGTTATTTTCGTTATTTATATACAAATTACTCATCATTATATCCATCCACATAACATAGTGTTGAAGAACAAATTGCACCACATCATGGAGACGATAAGCCGTACGTACTCACGCATGATGACATTATCATTCATAAGATGGATAGAATAATGAATATAGTTGTTCCATATTTATAATAACATCATATTATATAGAATATACCGGAGTTATTATTTGATAATGTAAACAACAAAGGAAGAGTAAGTGGAATAATAAAAGAACTTGAAAGAGGGTGGTGAAATCATTACCTCTTTTTCGGGTTCTTCCTTTTGATTTGATCAAAAGAGCTCTTTAATTTGGATTTATGACCAAAGGAAGGCCTCTAGGATGGAGGTAGGATAGTTGGGAGGATATTTGGGCAGGGGTTGGCCGATCCAAATGGCTTTGGAGGTGTGAGTTTGAGAGAAGGGGAAGTTCCCTTTTATAAGTTGGGTGAGGGTCACTTTTGGAAAAGTTTAAAGTATTAATATATTATACAATCATATTCGGTTTATAATTTTTCCAAATGAATTTATTTCACTCCTTAGTTATTTATCGGTCTAAATAATCTCACCCAATAGGTTTTAGACAAGTTTAGGTTACCATTTTATCCATATCTTTTAGATTTAACTCTTAGTTAAATAGTTTAACTTTTACCGTGTCTTCTTGTATTCTTACTCTATATGGTTAATAAACATACTCTAAAATTCCTAGAGAACCTAAAGTGGCTCATTAATGAGATATATATTATTATTTATTCCCTTTGGATGAACCTTACATTTTAAGGACTATTATATCAACCAATAATATAGTATTGGATTTAAATATTAATTTATGTCAATTTTGACACTATTTGGTATTTTGTTTTTGTGAAAGTCATCACAACTTGATTACTTCTAACAAGATACATTTAATCAGAACTAACATGTCATATTCACCTTGAAAATTCGTCGATTCCATAAAAAAATTGAAATTATATTTATTTTAATATTTATAATACCATTTATTTGATTCTTTCATTAATAAGGTAATTACTCCATCATCGTTGTGTCATAAATTAATTTACTTTTTTAAGGTATAAACATTAAAAATAAAATACCATGATTTAGGAAATAATTTTATATTTCTAAATAACATTTATTGTCAAATTTAGATTATGTATAACCCTATATTAAAAATGGATTAGTTAATAAACTTTGAATTTAACACTTTTAACTCTTCTTTAAAATAAATAATAATAAATCTCTTAATCTAATCCAAGTGGTCCAAAAGGGTCATATTTTATTCATAAGGTTGTTCTTGGTCGAAATACACTTATCCAATAGAATTAGGACATGTGTTAATGTAATAATAATATCATTTTTACCCTTAATTACCCTATTTACTTTTAACCGTGGTAAATAAAAGTAAAAAGTTACTATTCACCAAAAATTATTTTTATATTTTTGAACCACATTTTACTCCTTGATATTAACCGTGTCTCTCGGATTTTCGAAATTCAACTCACAGAAGTGGTAAAATTATTTTTTATGAGAATCTAAGAATTCTCCCAGGAGGTGGGTAAAAGACGGTGAAAAGGTTCAATAAAATATTTTTATATCTAAAATTATTATAAACTGACTCCAATGAATTAAATTGAATTTATGTAGGTATTATGTATCTATATTGACCTAAAATAAATTTAAATAAATTAAATAATTATTTAAATAAAAAATCCAATTTGAAATAATAACTTAGTGTTTTTCACTATTCATCACAAATTGAATGTTTTCATAAAAATAGCAAAAATTCACCCGAGGATAATTTTTATATTCCGAATAAAGAAATGATGCCTATTTTACCAAATTAAAGTCATATATGTTTCATTTATTAATTTAAAATTAATTCCCGTTGTCAAAACCAAAAGGCATATTTTAAAGAAATAATAACTATCAAAAGATTGACACTTGTTTATGTCCAATTTCAATGTAAAATTACATACAATGACCAGAATTGGATTAAGTAGTAAAAATATATTCTATTTATAATTCCAAACCATTGAAATGTATATTTTAACACTATAAATTATTTTGATTAAAAAAGTTGTTTTCAGTTAAAATATAGTATTTTTTACTATTCACCCAAATATGAAAGTTATCAGAAAAATAGCAAAAATATATTGAAAATAAATTTTTATATCCCGATTCCAAATAAGAAGTTTATTTTTTCAAATTGTATATATAAAAGTTTCAAATATTGGATTTACAAAGTGTTCTCCATTAAAAGGCGGTAAAACTGCATTTTTTGAAAAAATACTTCTTTTATCTGAAAAAATGTATTTGTTCAAAAATTTTGTCTAATAAACTCATAATATGGATTCTAAAATTATAAGGATTATATAAAGTTCAAAATTCAGTTAATACTACTCATAACAGCTTTTGAACAGCTAGTTTGGTAAGTCGTAGTGTGCTTGAAATTAGTGTTGCATGTAGTGAAAGTTATTGAATTATTTTGAAGAAATAACATACTATGAAATCTTTGGGTGTTAAATATTCCTTGTAAGAATGATATTTCTCTAGTGTTTTGACATCTAAGGTAGTACATGTGAAGGGTCATGTATGTACTTACATAGGTGAGCTACGTAGAAAAAATAATGTAATGCGGAGAGATTCAGTAGATTCACCACGCAATAAGAAACTATCCCTACTAATTCAATAATCTAAAAGGGCCAAATATACATAGGGATCAAATTTCCATTAATTAAAAATATCATAACATTCCCCCACGGTAAAATTCATAGATAAACCTTTTCACCAGCTTCATACTTTAAATTACAATAATGATTGTTAGAATAACATTTCTATCAACTCTAAGCTGCTTTGAAGTACTATTTAATGAATTTCACGTTCTCTACCATTTATTGAATAGGTTCAGGTCGCAATATATTTATTCCTCTAAAATCATTTTATAATTTTGGAGTTATACATTTATTGAAAAGGAGATATTAATAAAGATTCATAAGAATTATCAAGTGAAATATATTATTGTATGAAAACTCTAGTACAAGAATATGTTGATTCCAACCACCTTTGAAATCCATAGAATAAGATTTCATCATATCCTCTATGGGTTGAATTGTTATCTCAGACTAATCATCTTTTTGAGGATGATATATAGTGTTGAAACTCAATCGTTTTACCAAGGGCATGTAGAAAACTTTCCCAAATCATTGAGGTAAACCTTATATCCCAATAAGATAAAATAGAATTTGGTACTCCAAGAAACCTTACCACTACATTTAGGTATATCTTTGAAATATTATCTTGAGAAAAATATTCTGGGAGAGTGATGAATATTGTGGACTTTTAAATGAAATTTGATACAAATCATATAACATGGTTCCCATTATATATTATGGGGAGGCCGACTACAAAATCCATTGTGATGTTTTTCGACATCCATTTTAGTATGAGTATTGATTTTAACATAACATTATAATTTTTTCTCTTAGACTTAACTTGATGATATAATATTCACCGAGATACAGAATCTTCAATATCTCACTTCGTTCCATATCACTGATAGTAATCTTAGAAACATTTTACATCTCAGTACATCTAATATAAATAACGAATAAATTAAAATGCAATTCCTATGACAACCCATTCTTAAAATATAGTTTGGATTGAACACATACATAGTTCTTAAAAATTATCATTCGATTATAATATATGTTAAACTAAAGAACATTTCTAACATTATTTTGAAGCTCTATATGATCGTTATGATTTTATTTTATCCTTACCAGGATAGATGGTTGAACACATATTGATAACATAATATTTCCCCCCATCCTCATATCCATACATTGTAAATAAAAAAAATATTGGATCTTTTTCAATCCTAATATTATAAAAGAAATTAAGATCTTTTCAAATCAAAGCATTGAACACCATGTCATTTTTCCTAAGCTAGTAATGTATTGATAAATAATGACATTTAATCGACCCCAACCATCTTCACTAGAAAATGTTCAACTATTTCTATGGGAATATTTACTTTAAACTCGTAGGATTAATTTAGATAACAAAACCTTATCCATAAATATAATTAATTATTTTTAAATGATGACATTATCATAGAATACTCCAAATCATGAGTTGGGAAATTTTTCAAATTATCCATTATTCTTCATGAGGTATAAGCTATAAAAGTTTCATTCTCCTAGAGGAAACACTTGAGTCCCACCATTGGTGCAACACTATATATCACAAACCCTATTCACATTAGTGAAATTTAATCAATGTTTCAATGAAAAATATATTCTTTAGTTCCTTGAACTTTTACCCACATTTATATATCCAAAGGAACATAGCTCCCATTTGAGGTAATATAGTGAGTTGATTCGTTAATTTTTATAAATTATCCACAAACAATATATAATATATACCCAATCGAAGAAAATTACAGATCTTAGTCACCATGGTTAGTCCAGTCCATCATTCAATTTCATTATTGTTTGGTGGATCCAACTATATACCCTACGTAGAGATTATATAACCTAAAAATGAATTCATTTCTATATAAATATCATACTTTATAAATTTCCCATTTTGTTTATCCATATTTTGAATATTCAGAATAATTCTCTTGTAATATACTTACTTTTACTTACGCATTCAATAAATTATAATATAATATATAATGACTACCAATAACTAATAAACGTAATCTCTAAATACTCTATTCATTAAATCAATGAATGTATTAAAGAAATTTGTAACACCGAGTGGAATCACAATATAGTCATATTTTTCACATCTTCTATGAAATGTTATCATGGATATATCCTCATTATTGACCCTCCATTGATGATATCTTGAATGAGGTTAAATCTTGGATATATATTGATCCTCGCATTGGTGATAAAAAAAGGCATCAACACAGGGTAGAGAATATATGTTACAGGTTTTGATATTGTTCAGCTCCTGATAACCAAAACAGAGTCGCATCGATCCATTATTATATTAAAAAAAATAAATAGTTCACCCCATGGTTTAACACTTTTCTAAATAAATCCCTTGTCAATATTTTTTGGGAGTTACTTCATTAATTTTGGAAACACAACTAGGGCCATTCTAGAGGGATTCTTTGAAAAAGTTTTAGCACTATGTCTGTGTTCTATTTCTTACTCAACATCACATTTCGGTGGAATACTAGGAAACTATTATAAAAATACAAAACAAAAACTCCCACACAATAAGAATATCATAAATGTTCAGTTTCTCCCTAATTATCTAGTTAAATATTTATTTTAATTTATAATATTGACCCATAATATTGATGATATTTCCATCAGAATTTCATATTTATCATCCAAATGGTAGATTACAATTGGCCGGTTTAGAATTTCAAATTTGAGTTCCCTTGTTTATTTGTTGATCTGGGTTTTTTGTAGCTAAATACAGTCTATTTCTACAAAATCATCAAATTCAACAAGAGTTAGAATAATGAGGTTATCAAGAATCCCATTCCCTAAAACTTCAACCATAGAATAATATTAGGATTGTGATGTGGACATAATACCATTAGGTTTTTTACTAAAAATTCAATATATAATCATGGAGGTTGTATTTTTATACAATTAGAAAAAAAATTAGATATAATTGAGTTGGAGGATCTTGTGTCAAATAATAAGTTATAAGTTATAGATTGGATGGTAAGTGTACCTTTCCCCTTGTCATTATCTAAAACCTCTTCAAAAATAGTTATCACAATAGATTTTTCTTTGACTCTTGGATTAAGGAGTTAATGAAATCAATCATCTTTATTAACCATTCATATTTGGGAATTTGTTAGCCTAATTTCTATACTCCATTTATTGGAAAAATTGGAGTGTGGGTAAAACATTATATGGATATTTCATTCCATTCAAATCATTAGCTAACTTATTTAAATAACAATGGAAATCAATTTCTTAATGACCTTCGTTTCCACACATAAATAATTTAATATTCTCCTTAAGAAAATTTCTTGTATGTTATCTTTTATACATTAGGCATAGAGGAATGATCCTATTATTTTCTCTATGGTTTTAAGAATCTACTATGAATTCCATATTCTTGTTATTATAAAAACTGTAAGACTGATGGGTAACTCTAATCTCTCTTTCAACCCAAATAGAACATCAAACTACTTCCTCATAGATATTGAATTCCCTTATGGATGATGCAATTTGGAAAAAAGTTTTAATCCATAGATGAATCGATTGAACATAATTTATGTTGGATGATTGCACTAGAACAATACAATGCATGTCATGTAAAATTCCTCTCATAGGTCCCAACAAATTCATTTTCCTTCTTCCTTAAATCAAAGAATTCCTTCTCCATTTTAATGTGAAGAATATGAGGAAAATAATTATTGAACAATATTTTATTAAACCTCTCCCATTAAATGGAGTAAATTTCATCATGTTGAATCATATTCTTCATAAGATTCCATAATTGGCCATCTTCCTTTTTTAAATTATATACAATCAAATCAAATTTTTCATGCTCTGAACACTGTAGAATAGAAAATATATTTTTAGTGTTACTAATGTAACATCCCAAACATTCATTAGTGGAAATACCTCTTGATCTATTCAAATTTATTGTTATGTAGAATAGTTATGTAATACATATGCACTTACATGAATTTATGTCTTTAGATTTTAAAATACTGTTATGAATTGTGACAGTTGCTAATATAGTAGTTGAATAGTGATCAGATGATTAATATAAATATAAGGCTTTAACAAATCCAATTTAGCTAGAAAAAGGTTGTGATGGCCCCATCTAATATAATTTCTCTGTTTGAAGCTCATTTTTCAAAGCTCGAAAAGGAGGTGGCGTCATTGGGATTTTTTCTTGATCATGCCAAAGACATGCTTTAACACGTGAAGCATGAACGAAACTGCCTTACGGAGAAGTGGAAGTTTATTGAGATTAACAACCGAGCGATGTTATCTGAGCCACCCCATGATTCGGTCACAATCGCTGACCTTACCCTTCAGTATTATGTGGGTGTTATAAGGGGTTATGTAATGAGACCCTAGTATTATAGTATGCACATTATTTTTTATAGAGGATATATATTCATTTTATTATTGTTACTTTGAAAAGAGTATATAAAGAAAAAATAACATTTTTAGTTATGAATTAATGTATTTATTGAGGTAAATAATATTTTAATGAAAGATTTTTACTAAATTACTGTTTATTAAATATAAATGACCATATAATTATTATGAACACAATTGTGATTTATATTATGATTTTAAATATATTTTTGTCAAAACCCATGAATTTCTAATAAATGTCAGTTTTTATTTTACAAGTAAAAGGTTCAAATTTTTATAAAATTATTATAATTAAATGAATATTATTTTTTTGAATCAGGATGTTGATATTATCTAATGGTGAATTGTTCATAATTTTCCGAGACAGTCTTATTTTTTGGGTAAAAATTAAATACAGTTTAAATATAAAATGTGTTTTATGACATCATAACTACCCAATAGTGATTCAATAAAGGAGTATAAACTTTATTTTCGTCCAATATATGTTTTAACATTAAAATAATATGATTTTAGGTTTGTTTGATTTATTTGAGAACGATGTAGTGGACCCTTCAATACTTAAAAAACATTTTAATTTTAAAAACGGATTTCTTTGTGAGTATGACCCACCTACACATAAGCAACCCTATTTTTTCAAGAAGTTTGGAAATTAGCATTATAAAATATATTTTTTCACTAACCTTTCTAATAAACCATGGGAAAAAACCATGGGCTGGTATGTGGTTTTGATTAGTTTAATGTGTGGTGTCCCAAACCTAAATAATAACGAATTCCCTCTCATTTCCTACATAAACCCACCCAAGTTCCCACTTACTCTTCACAAAAAGAATTTAGGGTTCGTTCAACCTCTGAAACCCTCTCAATAGAATCTTTCCTAGGTGCCCCAAGCTCCCAAGAAGCCTCTCTCAAGCCTCTCACAATCCTTTGAGATCACACTTCCAATTAAGGGATTTCTTTCATTTTATTTATGTCCATGTTTATTAATATTGTTATGCAATTTTATTTTCAATTATAAATGTTGGAGAAATATTTAAAACTTCTCCTATACTGCCATATTTATGTTTGAATAATGAAAAAACGCTTTCTCTCTCATCGATGCCTTCTATGTATACTCATTACCATACCGAAATTACGTAATGGATTCATTCCTTTCTCATTTTATCCCTGTTTATTAATATTATTATGCCATTTTATTTTCTATTGTAAATGTTGTGGTATGATTTTGCACCTCCCACATATTTCCATATTTATGTTTGAATTATGGGAGAACCATTTATCTCTCATTAATTCCACTTATGTACACTCGTCACGATAACAAAATTCGGTAAGGAATTTCTCTCTCCTCATTTACATTCAAGCTATTCTTTTGTATTTAGAATCTAAAATTACATTACTCATGTTGGGACATGTATCTATTTGAAAACCTAACATTCCATTTCATTTTAATATAAGGAGACACCCAATATCCATCATCAACCATTTTTATGAATTTTTATGTCATGATGTTAGGCTGCCAAAATTGCACCACAATTTTCCATGCCAAAGTCATTGTGTAGTGAATACCATGACCATTTCTCTATTAAATGTGTTCACATTTATACAAATTAACTTATTGTTTAAATACTTTCTTGTATTTATTACTCATTATTTTATCATGGAATAAATTATGATGTTTAGTGACTCCATGTTGAATAATCCAAGTGGTACACTTATGCAAAAACTTAGATATTTAGGAAGGGTGTGACCTGATAGCCCTCCAATGCATTGGCTAAAGACTAGAACCATGATACATGATGTGAAATGATGATTTAATAATTCTAATTAAAATTTAAATAGGGTACAATCAAGCTACACCAAGTGGAATGAGGGTTTACTCATGCTCCAAGTGCAATGAGCTTTAGCTCGTGCTATTACCATGTTAAGTGTTGTTGCCACATTTAAATGTTACGATAATCGTGCTATATGATGCCTTTTATGTTCATGATTCTTTTTTACCCCATAATATATTCCTATTTCCGGTCATGTATTTTAATCTTCATTTTATACCTTGTTTACTCCCTTTATGGGCATTATAGCTCACCCTTTTCTTATGCATGTCCTCAGGTTATCCATTGCAATGCTATTTACGAGGGAATATAGTGTTCATGTAAAAGATGTTTTCAATAAGATGTTGTGGTCTATGATTTATGTTGTTATGTAATGTTACTAAGCCCTAAAGACACTAGAAATATTGATATTCTATGTTGTATCAAGTGATGGTTTTATGTAATAAATCATGTTTAAATATGTAATAAAAAGCAGTATTATTATAGTAGGTATCATAAGATAGGTTTAGTTATTTTGGGATTAGGATTTAAAAACCCTATTGAAAGCCTCAGGGATAAGAATATGTATAATAAAAAAATGCTTAAATTTTGGTGAGTATTGAGTATGTTGTTTATCAATAAAATACATCCATGTCTTGATACGAGCAGGTATTGGCAGCTCCGGAACATATGTTCCAAGGAGTGAAAACTTCGATATGGTGTTTTGATCAAGACTAGGGGTATCTTGGTACACGAAAATGGTCCTTGATGCATTCTTGGTTATGTCAATCCTAGGGGATATGATTTGATAAATTCACAAACTTAGTTTGAACCATTGGTAAGGGAATTAAAAAAAATTCCCCTAAGAATATATGTTAGAAAGTAGATAATGGATAACATCGATTGAATCCTATAGATTCTTATGTTAAATAAATAAAATCTATTTATAAGTAATTTATTTTGTTCTTGGATTACCCTTTATCTGTTACCCCTAACTTTTATTTTTTTCCTGCCAATGGCTGTTAATAGGAGGACGCGGGCTAACAACCGATGCAGAGACCAATCTGATGACTATTCTAATGATATTCCCAATCCAATGGGAGATGGAATCATGAATTTTGTCACTATACTCTCTCAGTTAACCCAATATTTAAATATAAACATGGGTCAAGAGAAACATTCAACCCCCTAGAAATAATAAGTTGTTATCAAGATATTCATGAGATAAAGGCCACCTATGCTTAATGGATCATCTGACCCCTCAATCAACAAATAATGGATCAACTCCTTTGATAAGATCTTATACTTCCTTAAATGTTCTGAATAAGAGAAGGTTCTTCTGGATGATTATTGTATAGATAGTGGATCTGATCAATGATAGATATTGATGAAAAATATGAAGCCTGAGGAGGAGACCAAGGCATTGGAATGAAAGGATTTCTTAAAAATATTTATTGATAAATATTTTCCTCACACCCTCCAGCATAAGATGGAAACAGACTTCCTTTCCTCAAGAAAAAAGATGACGAATACATCAGAGCATTCAAGGAAAAATTTACAATGCATGCATGATAAACCTCAGATTTTTCATTACCCCTGAATGCAAGGTTGACATATTCTTAGGTGGGATGAAAAATATCCTGTGGAAAGCCCTGGAGATATGAGACTTTGAAAGCTATGAGGAAATTTTCTAATGTGCCCTCAAGGTCAAAATAATGATCAGAGAATCTCAGGGGTATCATTGGGATAAGAATCGTATGGTGGACTTCAATTCTGGATGTATGATTGGATAAATCCAACAGTGCTATGATAATCTAGCACCCCACTTTCCAATGGTGCTGAAAGGACCCCACAAATTGTCTGAAGAGGACGAAGAAATGCATTGTGTGTGGAAGATAAAGGAACCTAGTCATTAACAACCGATAAGAAAAACTTGTGGCTGCGATAGAGGAGAGGAACAATCCATTCAACTCTCAACACATTGTTCATTACTTCAACTACAAAGAACCAGTGCATCGTTCAAATTAGTGACCTAAGCCAAGTATTTTCAGAGGCAACCAACAACATCCAAGGAAGAAAGGGTGATTTATTTCCATCACTACAACCTAAGTGAACCCCGACAACTAAGTGGTGTTAAGTATTCCAATTATTCATTCAAGAATATCAAACGTAATTTTTGATTTGGGTTCAACACATTATTTTATATCCAGAAGGTTTAGTATAACAATCCCCACACCCCCACAAATCATGGAAGTAAAGATGTGAGTGAGTATGAAAAAATAGGGCAATCATTGAAACCCATGATTTTAACTCCTCCCCAGTCATAATATTTGGATTAAACTTTTTTTTTTCACCTACTCATACTCCCTATGGTGGAATTTGATGCAATTTTTCGCATGGATTAGCTTTCCTTATAAAGAGCCAACATAAATTTCTGTCAGAGGGAAATCACTCTCCATATGGATAATTGACCCCTAATTTTGTACAAGTATAAGGAGGAGGATGAATCTTTTTCAGCTCCATTATATAAAGCTTGGTTATTACTACCCTATGAGAATGCATATCCTTCTTATATGATTGAGTCTAAGTATGTAACCATCCTTGAAGACATTCATATCATGACGGAGTTCACTGAAGTGTTTCCTGAGGAATTGTCAGGTCTTCTTTCTAGAAGAGATGTTAAATTATCGATTGACCTTATAATTGGGGCATTGACAATAACCAAGACACCATTTGGAATGGCTATTGTGGATCTTGAGGAGATGAAGAAAAAAATACAGGATAATATGGATAATGTGTTTTTACGCCCAAGTTCTTCCCTGTGTGGTGCACCAGTCCTCTTCATCAAGAAGATGAATGGGTCAATGCGCCTTTGCTTCTATTATTGGGAGATTAACTAAATCAAGATAAAGAACAAGTAGAATCTGCCACGAATTTATGATTAGTTTGATTAGTTGGGTGGATCACAATACTTCTCTAAGGTGGATTTTCAGTCAGGATATTATCAGGTAAGGGTGATGAAAGAAGATATCACCTAGAAAACGTTTTGTACAACATACATGAACTATGAATTCATAGTAATTCTTTTCAGACTCACTAATTCTCCATAAATCATTATGGACATGAAGAATAGTGTCTTTAGAGACCATCTTAACAAATTTGTGGTAGTATTTATAAATGATATTCTAATATTCTCAACAACAAAGGAGGATCAGGAAGATAATCTAAGAATTATACTAGAGACCTTGCGGATGGAGATGATCTATGCAAAGTACATAAAGTGTGAGTTCTAGTAGAATAAGCTATAATTATTTGGTTATTTCATCACAAGAAATGGGATATTTGTGGATACCTCTAAGACAGCTGCAATAGATGGATGGATGAGGCCAATATCGGTAACATATATCTGTAGCTTCTTTAGGTTATCTTGATATTATCACCAATTTGTGAGAAATTTCTCACAATTTTCCAACCCTCTTACCAATCTAGCTTAGAAGAGAGTAAAGTTTTCTTGGAGAGATGAATGCGAAGAGAGCTTCAAGGGGTTGAAAAAGGAGGTTTATCACTACGCCTATACTCACATTTCCCACTAGTGATGAACTTATTGATTTTTTTAGTGATGCTTCAAAGAAGGGTCTGGGATGTTTGTTGATACAAAATGACTAATTCATCGCCAATGCTTCTAGAAAATTGAAAGTTCATAAGAAATACTATCCAAGACATGATCTAGAGTTTTCTATAGTGATTTTATCTTTATACTTTGGGTGGTATTATCTCTTTGGGGAGAAGTGTGAAATATATATAGACAATAAATTCCTCAATTATATATTCACAGAAAAAGAGTTGAACATTCGCCAATGAATATTGTTAGAGCTGATAAAAGTCTGTGACTGCTCAATCCATTACCACCCTAGGAAATATAAAAAGGTGTAAGATGCACTAAAATAGAAAGGACCCATCAATTATATCAATGATGAGAATTGAAAAGGATCCAATATTCATAGATTTTATGGACACGGACATGGGAATCCAAAATAAGGGAACATCATTAATCCTTTCACAAATGATTTCTAAAATGTCTCTTGAGGAAAGGTTAAATGATTCTCAAAATAATTATGTGGGAATTCATAAGAAAGTGGAAACTATTGGAAAAGGAAAATCCTCGGAGATCAGGGTTAATGAAGAAGGAATTATGAGATTTGGGAAAAAGGGAAAGCTTAGTCCAATATACCTCATCCCTTTTAAGTTCCTTGATCGTATTGGAGCAGTTGGATAATGACAAGCACTCCCACTAAATATATCTCCAGTACACGATGTCTTCAATGTATCAATATTGTGGGATTACAAACTCAACCCATCACATTTTCTCAATCCCGAGGTGGTACCATTGGATAATGACTTCTCCTATGAATAGAGGCTGGTGATGATCTTAGATCGTAGAGAAAATGTTCTAAAAAATAAGACAATTCCCCTCATCAAGGTGTTATGGAGAAACCACAAGTTTGATGAAGCAATGTGAGAATCAGAGGAAGTGATGAGGCAAAGTTACCCACATCTGTTTTAGTGTGGAAAAAGAAAATTTTGAGGGGGAAATTTCATAAGTGGGGAAAATTATAACAACCCAAACATTCATTAATGAAAATTCCTCTTGATATATTTAAATATATTATTATGTAAAATGGTTATTTAAAACATATGCACTTCCTTGGTTTTACGTTTTTGGAATAAAAAATTCTGTTAAAATTTTTGGGCGTTGCTAATATATTTGTTGAATAGTGATCACATGATTAGTATAAATATAGGGCTTTAACAAATCCAATTTACTCAGAAAAAGGAAGTGATGGACTCATAAAGTAGAATAGCTTAGTAAGGAACCCATTTTTCAGAGCTCATAAAGGAGGGGGTTTCATTAGGCTTCACTCTTGATTATACCCAATCTGAGCATCAACTCGTGAAGCTTGAACAGAACCGCCTATGGGAAAAGTGGATGTTGATAGAGATTACCACCCAAGTGATGTTATTCGAGCCACCCCAAGAGTCTTTCAACACTACACACCATACCATTAGGTCTTATGTGGGTGTTATAAGGGGTTATGAAATGAGGCCCTAGTACTACGGTTTTTTACATTATTTTTGTATAGAGGATATACATACATTTTATTATTGTTACTCTGTAAACAGTTTTTAAAGAAAGAATAGCATTTTTAGTTAATTAAAAAATATATTTTGATCAATCAATGGATTTTTTAAATAAATAATATTTTAAAAAAATATTACGACTAAATTATGTTTAATTAAATATAAATGGTCGTACAATTATTATGAACACAAGTCTGATTTTTTATTAAGGTTTCAAATCTATATTTGTCAAATCCCACGAATTTTCATTAATTTTTTGTCTTTATTTTAAAAGTAAAAATTAAAATATATAGAAAATTATTTAGATAAAATGAATATTAAATTTTTAATCAGGATGTTGAAATTATCCAATGGTTAATTCTTCATAATTTTCTGAGACAGTCGAATTTTTTGTGTATAAATTAAATACCGTTTAAATATATAATGTGTTTTATGAAATCTTAATGACAAAATAGTAATGTAATAAAATAAAATAAACATTATGTTTGAACAATATATCTTTTACCATTAATATAATGTGATTTTTGGTTTGTTTGATTTATTTGACAAAGCCTTAGTGGACCCTTCAAGACTTATAAAATATTTTAATATTTTAAATTGTTTTGTTTGAGAGTGTGAATCACCTCCACCTATGATAACATATTGTTTTAAGATGTTAGGAAATTTTAATTAAAAAATATTATTTTTACTCTCCTATGGAAAAAACTATGGGAAAAATACAAGAGAAGGTTTGTGGTTTTGATTAGTTTAATTTGTGATGTTCTAAACCTAAATAATAAAGCATTCCCTTCCCTTTCTTATATAAACCCACCCAATCTCCCACTACCTATTCAGAAAAATCCTTTTCCATTAGTCCAACTTATTTTTACCTCCCTCTAGAATCCTTAAAAGGTGCCCCAATCTCTAAAGAATCTTCTCTCAATCCTCTCCCAATCCTTTGAGATCACACTTCCAAGTAATGGATTTCTTTTTTCCTATTTATGTCCATGTTTCTTAATATTGTTATGCCATTTTCTTTTCAAATTTAAATTTTGGGGTATGATTTCTCACCTCCCCTATACATCCCTATTTATGTTTGAATGATGAGATACCACTATTTCTCTCATTGATGCCTTCTATGTATACCAGTTACCATGCCGAAATTCTGTAAGGGATTCCTTCCATTCTCATTTTATCCAAGATTCTTAATATTGTTATGCCCCTTTATATTCAATTATAAATGTTGGGTTATGATTTAAAACGTCCCCCATACTTCCATATTTATTTTTTAATTATGTAATACCCCTTTCTCTCTCATTAATGCCTCCCATGTACACCTGTTACCATGCTGAAATTCTATATGAAATTTATCTCTCCTCATATACATTCAAACCATTCTTCGGTATTATGAATCTAAAATTACATTACTCATTTTTGGATATATATCTATATGACCCCCTTACTATCCATTTAATTTAAATATGACAACACACCTAATTCTCTCTCATAAACCATTTTATGAATTCTTATGTCACATCGTTATGCTACAGAAATTGCACCGCAATTTTTCAAGCTAAAGTCATTGTTGTGTGAATTCCATACCCATTTATCTGTAAAGGGTATTCAGCATTATGCACATTTACTTATTATTTAAATAGTTTCATGTATGTATTCCACATTATTTTGTCAAGGAATAATTATTATGATGAATGATTCCATGTTGTATGATACATGTGGAACACTTATTCATAAAATGAAATATTTAAGAAAGGTGTGCCCTAATCGCACTCCAAGGCTTCGGGTAAAGATCGAAATCATGATTCGTCAAGTGCAAGGAGAGTTTTCTCATGATAATTCAAGTGCAATGAGGGTTTAATCATGATACATCAAGTGGAATGAGGGTTTACTCATGCTCCATGTGCAATGAGCCTTGGCTCATGATATTACCATATTAAGTGTTATGACCACATTTCCATTGTATGATAATTATGCTATATCATGCCGTTATTTTTATGTTTCTCTTGCACACCATTTATATTACTATTTCCTATCATGTATTTTAATCTTCATGTTATACCTTGTTTACTCCCTTACTGGGCTTTATAGCTCACTCATTTTTTATGCATTTCCTCAGCTTATCCCATGCACTGAAAAGTATGAGGTAATGTATTGGTCATGAAAAGGAAGTTTTCAATAAGAAATTTTGTTCTATGTTTTAAGTTGTTATGTAATTTTCCTAAACCGTGAAGACACTAGACCTCTAGATCTTCTATGTTGTATCTAGTGAAGTTTTTAGATAATAAATCATGTTAATGTATGTAATAAAAAGTAGGGTTGTTATAACTAATCCATTAGTTATAAAATAATTGATCTATAGAAAAACTATAATAATGTCATAATTTCCTCATAAAGGACTGAACAAAATTTTGTTCTCTCCTTATCTCATTTTGATGTTCCGCATGACTCATAGATTGATAAAGGTATGTGAAAATAACAAAGATATTTTCCATTATATATTAGATAATATTTGGATTCTTAGGAGAACATTCATTGAATTCTCCACCACACTCTTCATTAAAATATTACTTTTGTGTTCCAACTATTGAGTAAATAGGAAAATAATTGCATGAGAAACAATATTAATAGTGTAAAATCACAAAATAATGAACAATCAATTATCAGATGTTTAGACCATGAAACATTCTTTTCAATCAATGGAACCATATGTTTAACCTTGTTCATTCATGGTCTTTATTCAGATCCTTCTTGATCATTCATAAAGAGTTTATAATTTTTTAGAGCATATCCCTTGGGATTTTCTAACTTGGTGTGCATCAAGGCCCATTCTCATGTAGTAGGTAAATATTGTGTCTAGCTCAATTCACCAGTTTCAGAGTAATTAACTGTAAGTGTAACTATTCGAGAGACACATCCACTTTTAGTATCAAAAAAGGGATGTAATTTCATAGAAACCACTCACTCTATCCTTCACCAAAATCCCATACATTTGTGTATACTCTTACTTACCATCAGACGTATCAATAGATATATAATTTAGGATCTGAAGAAAGTTTTCTCATCCTTGATTCCAATGTTTTACTAAACCATTCAATAATGAAAACTATAGTGATCCAAAATTCTCATACATTGAAATTACGTTTCAATTGATGAATATTAATTACATAACATAATTATCCAATCCAGAATAATTTTTTGTTAGTGACTTTTGAAACATGAAAACATAAAAAATAGGTTCATAAGAGTTCTACATTGTCTCCAACATAGTTCATTATAACTAGAAGCCTTCTTAGAAAAATAATTCATAAAATATTTCTATATATCTTGAGGAAATGAAACATAATAATGGGTTAAATATGATTATCAATAAGGGTAAAAAAAATAATATATCACTAAAACATGAGCACATTGGTATGATAAAATAAGAATAACATTTGGAAACCGCACCCTGTATATAATAGATCATAAACATGAGTCATTGACTAATGTTTTGTATTTCTTATGACATGAATCACAAATTAATTAAAGAACATAATCCATTTGAGGAAAAAAGTGTCATAAAATATGGAATTATGAACACACATAATCTTATAGAATGATTTACATATATTTCAGGAATCATTTCCAAAATTATTATAGTTGAATGGGTTCATTCCCCAAACCATCATAAAAGTCAATGTTCACATCCAAGATTGTCATAGTAGAATATTTTCCCTTACTAAACTATTTTTATTGCCCATTCCACTCCTTTTTAATAAATGAGATATTAATTTTTACCCAATGAATTTGATGTACATATAGGTCCTATCTGTTTTAGTTTTCTTTTGGGAGGTTGGAAAAAATGGATGAATGTGTGCACAACTATTTTCTTTTTTTTTCTGTTATTTTCATATCAAGTTCGCTAATTTTTTTTCATCTAGTTTTTTCAATTTCATCTCCCATATATACTCCCAATGGATCCCACATTTGTACTGAGTCACTCTATTGTTTTTTAAAGACAGGTGATTTCGTAGGGTTCCAACATAATGAAATATACGAACTCACATTGGTTGAGAAGTGGGAGGTCAGTCTCATCACACCCTTTGGGTGGAATTATTCCCTACTCAAAGAATCTATTATATATTTAAGATATGATCATTAATCTTTCAAAAATAATGATACTAGACTAGTCACCCTAAAAAAAGATCAGGTATTCAATCATTCCTGGGGGAGTTCTATTAATAAGATCCTCTATATGTATATAAGATTATCTTTCCATATCCCATTATTTCATAGAAATGGGTGGTTTCTTATATCTTAAAGAATAATATCCAACGATTTGGAGTTTTTTTCAATCAATAGTGGTGATTAGTATTTCAAGGATATTATTGAACCTCCATAAGTAGTCCTATATATCCGGTGATAAAAGAAATCAATACACAAACAGTTAATTTTCAAACCATGTTGTTTAATGTAATGTGGGAAAAAATTATATGAGTGAAATGGGAAATAAGGTAAATATATATAGACCTAGGAATGTTTTATATATATTCAACTAATAATAGAAAGAAGGGTCTCTAGAGTTTGGTCATCCCTTTAAACACTTATGGGAAGAGATAGGTGATTTGTACATGTAATGGTTATCGCCCCAATGTTTTTCAATATGTGAATTTTTTAGGAAGTATACCTAGGTGTATGTCTATGTTTGAAATAATATAAATTGTTTTATGAATGATTTATTTCTCACTAAAATATTCATTTATTTGGGGAACTTTATGATTCTAGTAATATATTAAATTTTAATCTCTAGGAAAGCATGAGTTATGCTCATTTTGAGAAAAAATGGATAAAAAGTTATCAACCTCACTGCATAAGGATTTTAGAATTATAAAATGGGGTTCCATTAAGGGGTTGTTTGATATATATCAGGGGCCTTATAAAGGTAGTGTACAAATCCTATATGGATTTGAATAATAGTTCTTGTATTTTAGTATTTTTCTAACCTCTTGATGGGTTTAAGGTACCAAGGGGAATGGATGGAGCTTTCCCTCTAGAAGATGAATTCATTCAAACGCAATTACTCTATTGATAGAGGAGAAAAAGTTATATAATCATAAGTGTATTTTGGTTATATGAAAAAATGTAATTGAAATATGGAAAGACTTATACGAGTGTGGAAACAAATGTCACATAATCATTTTTTTATCCTATGAAGGATGGAGAGAAATAATTTCAATGAAAGGTCAATCAAATTTTTTTATGGTGTGATGAACCTTTTGATATCATTACATGAATATGGTAACATGAGCATGTATCCCTAACCCATTAAGAACACTCCCCTTGTATAGGGCATACTCAGCCAAGGGTTTGGGGATGAGAGGTTACTTAGTGCATGTCCAAGTGTGTCTTTTAGAAAAGGTTGAATTGTTCAAGGGAGTCTTCATTCCATTTTTGAAATGTTTTAGGGATTATTCTTGACATGTTTGACATATCAGGGATGTCAATCAGATAGGATCGAGTTGTCTGACTGACATTTCATATGATGTTTGGACATGTCTTGATTCTCTAAATGATATGATGTAGGATGTATGGAAATGTCTTGATCATTTACCAAAAATGTATGAGGATGTATAGACATGTATTGGTCATCTAATTTACATTTATTAGGATTTATAGACTTTTAATCTGTATCTACCTAACATGTTAGAGGACTATCGTATGATCTCTCTATCTTTTCCATGGGTTTCATAATGACTAGGAAGACATGCCAAGCTGCTTCAAAAGACTGAAGCAGACATTTCTTAGGAATTCCATATGATTCAAAAAAAATTAGGGTTCTATTTTCATGATCCACATAAACATGATCAAGGGTGTCACATGATTAGGTCTAGAATGTCAGAGGCCTTCCAATAATCTGTATAACAAGTCTCATGAACAACACATGACTTTGAAAGCATGTTCAAAGGACATTTTGTGACTTGGATGACATGTACGGGTTCTATCACTAACTAATTGCATGGTCACATGAATTTCATGACCACATTGCATGAAAATCAGTGTTTCCATATTGAAATAAGTCTTTTACATTATTGATCCATTATAATATAACTACCTCAATTTTTTTTCCAATCATTTGACTATTGAGATCTCACACGAACAATTAAACACACCGAAACTAATTTTGGTAATATATCTATTATACTATATGTCTTTCACATGATCAATAGGGTGATAACACAAATCATATATTCATGAATCATAATCCCTTATGTCAGTCGCCTAGTTTACCTAATCAATTATCCTTGTAATTGTGTGGTTTTATGGTACGACAAGTCTTCTCTCATAACTATGTGCTTATGTTTGTGTTTTTGTACCTTTGGGGGGGGGGGGATTTATAGGTCTTGCAACACAAAATCTAAAACGCTTCACAAGACACTTTAAAATTATATATGGGATTGATTCAGTAGAGATAGTGTCACATCTTGTGTTTCACATGAAGCCACCATGGGTTATCTATGACGTCTTCCTTCTATCAGGTGATAAATAGTAAAAGCATAATCACATAATTGTTGGAATATATATTGAAAAGAGGTATTTTCAAATGAATTTTTTATAATCAAATTAACATGTCAATGTACCATCCAAAGTTCAGGATAAAATGCTTGGGAGTCTTCATGAGATCCGGACACCTATCAAAGATGCTTTAATGTGATCAAAGATAATTTGATTGGGGCCCTTCTCTAGATCATTCTAGAATATTGGATATGATTCCCATGATTAGTAAATGAATCAAGCGAAGCACACTACCACTTATCAAGTAAAACAATTCAACTCCCATTCTCATTAAAGTAGTTCCTTTTTTAGTTTATATTTTAAAAATCCTATGGAAATTGCTCATTTTTTTCTATCAATGTGTGACATAGTTAAATAGACATGTATGATCTCTTTATCATGATGATGTTGGCATGCACAATGGAATACAAATCATAGAGCCATCATATCCCTTTGGAAGTCACATGATCTATATAATTATTAAATGTTAATCATAAACCCTTCACATTAAAATCAGTGTAACTCTCTTTCACAAGAATAATTATATTTTTACATCTTTTATTTTATTATAATATTTGAGTGATTATTAGAAATATTTTAATTGGAACATCACCAGATTAATGGAATTCATCTGGTAGCCTTCTCATGATCGTCATCTCTTTTCTGGAAGCCTTTGAGTGAGTTGTAGGTCGTGAATTAGGGGATTCTCATGATTATGAAAAGATCATGTAAATGGAATAACCTATTTTCAGGATAGTCCCAGGTTCATGCGATCATATTTATTCTTGGGGGTCACATGATTTGTGTAAACCATTTCCATAATATCCTTGTATCCATAATTTTCGTTTCTTCATTTTATAGAAAAAATAATATTTATATCCTTTAGGAATTTCTTTGATCCTAATATTTCCAATAATAATATGGGTGATGCTATAAAATTACACCATCAAAAGTATGGTTCTCAGAGGGATGGAATCATTTATAAGGAATTTTAATGACCAAATGATTCCCTTGGGCTTCTTTTATTTGGTATTCTGAGAAATATTCGTTTTTATAGGAGTCTGTTCACATTCCATGGTGTTCCCAATAAATAGGTGATCGGGGGGCCATTTTTCCCCTAGTTATTCAAACCTAATGATCTCTAAAAATTCCATCTCCTAGGTGACTATGTTGAAAGATATCTTCATATAACCGTTTTGAAAGAACCATTCATGAGCCTCAATATTGTGATCTCATTTCATGACCACTTGGCCCCCAAAGAATTTCTTAATCGATTTGTGAACTAATAAATGATAATTTCCTCAGGCTGTGCAATACATATTTGATTATGACGCTGTATTTTGTTCATCTTATGGTATGTTATCACCTTATAATTTGATTACTTTATCACTATGTTATTCACGTAACCTGAATATGGTAAATAAATCACAAGGATAAATAGTTGATCATAAGATCACGAGGTGTTACATGTGTCAAAAGATCCAAATTTTCGGTAACGGGTCATGTGATCATGAACACTTATATGGGTCACATAAATCACAAGGGGTTACACATAAATTGCTCTTATTTTATCTGATCCCTTATTCATAATTATATTCCTTCACATGTATGCTTCATACTCTTCTCCATATGGATTCTAGTTCATTAATGTCCTCAGATGTGACCGATCAGAAGGCTATGATTTTTAGGAATTTCAATATCGACCATTGGTACTGGGTATTCCTCAAAGAATAGGTTTTATGGGTCTTATTTTGATAGAACTTGTGAACTACCATCTACCATAAATTATACCATTTTATTTATTTTTTCTTTATGATGACACTGACATTCCATCACCCGAATATCATATTCTATATCAGTGGTTGTTGTCTTCTCTTGATTTCATTCAAGTGATAATTTATGAAGAAATTAAATTGACCATGGAACCACTATAGGGGATATAATATATGTTGGATAACTCCACTCTGGTACCAAATGTCTTCGATCAGACAAATCATCCAATTTCACAGAGTTACTGAAACATAAATTTCTCCTTATTGAATAAACTAAAAAGTGGTCAAATATAAAAGTGGGACTAGCACCCTAGGGGAAACGTTTTTGAAGAATGATCCTGAATGATTTGGGTTTGGAAGAGTTAAATGATATTTTGTGATCAACTATAGTATGTCAATATTTATGAGGAAATGTGGATTTCCCCTTTCATCTTATAACAATTACAAGAATTTCTCTTATATTTGATTAGCTACTCGTGTCCTCGTACTAAAACCTTTCATCTATCCCATTACGAAATGGGAATTAATCTCTAGGATATTTATCATTTGGGTGGAATAACTTTTCCTGGGGGGATATTTGATTAGTTCCTTCCTTACAATAACATATGGCCTGACCCTAAAAAAAATTCTACTTTGGTATGTGATATTCTCACCATTTCAAAGGAGAAATTAAATAAGGAGCTAACCCCACTCTCTCTTGTTTCATTCCAGGATTGGATCAACATATTACTTTATCACAGTATGAATTGACCAGTCCCCATATGATATCCTAAATATCCTTCATAGAATGTTTCAAATAGTTCAAGATCTTATTGGGAAATTCTAGAGATGGGGAGTATGCCTCATGGGGATACCAAATGACACTAGAGGTGTCCCCATTTCTCCAACTAGTGGGTTTTTGGCTATGTTTTTTAATGGATGGATTTTCTTATAGGGGTTTATGTTTTGGGTTTTAGACTAGGAACCTCAGTGATGGATTCTATATTGGTGCATGGGAGTCCTCAAAACTTGTTTATTCATACTATTACTCTTCTTTATCAACTCATTGGATACGTTCAACATGTTAATGTCCCATATCAGATCGGTGGCCCTTTAAAATTTCTTTTGGCTCAAGAGAGGAGTGTTTTGCATGTTTCTATTTGAGAATACTATATAAATACATCAATTTTCGTTCAGTATTAATCTTTTAAACATTAACAGGGCCGAGGTGGTTTTATTAGGCCCACATTTGGCTATTAATATGTTTAGTTAAAATTACTATTTCAACATCATTCCTTATCCTACACCCGATGAGAATATTATTGATAATGGAAGTGGTTCTCTCCATGAGTGGTCATATAATATCATTCTCCAACATGGGGTTCTCATAGTTTTCATAGAAAAGATGAATATTTATGATCTATACACACCTTACTAATTCACTGTATGGTTATACTGTATTAAGATGGGTTATCACCTTCCCTTAGCTAGCTTGTGGGGAGAGTGGAATCCTGGGATCATTCACAAATTCTTGATTATGTTGGAATATGAGGATACATATTCTAAAACCATTCTTCCCCCTACTGATGCCTCGTTCTTCCTGTGTCAAGACTGTGCCCAAGATTTTGTGGAAGCTTACCTGAGTAGTAAATTGAATCAACTAGTCCTTTAGGATTAAAAGAATTGTGGTTCCCCAAACCCCATATCAATGGATGTAATGGGGCTGGTTTAGTACTTAGGTGATCCCCCATGTATGTGATCTCTCTTTAGTGATAAGAATCTCATTAGCATGAAATCATTTGTTGAGGATTTTGTAAAATAAATATAAGTGATAGATGTTTTTTTAGATGAAGTGGTCGTATAGAGTACTTCTTATGTACTTTCCTAATAAAATCTACTCGATATAATACCTGTGTATACGTTATCAACCACTCTTCCTTCTAGTGCAATCCATCCCCAGGGTTTAAAGGATTTGGAATCATGAAGGCCTATTTGGAAGTAAAATCACACTCTGATTATAGTGACTCCATTAAAGGAGATCCCAGTCCAAGTGGAATTCCTTCAACGACTCTTTCGTTATATGGGAGCATGTAGATTTTATCATCCATACCAATATGACATTATATTACATATTTTACTATCCTAGTAATGGATGTATAAAAATGAGAATGATATCTACAAAATAGACAACAAAATATCACTAGACCAATCAATAAAGGAATCCTTAGAGGTGCTCAAGTAGACACTTTAGAAAGTCACTCAATTTAATGTATAGATGGATGATTTGAACACAGATAGAGCATAACATGAATCACACATAGCTCATGTGATGTCCTATTTTCATAAATTCTCATCCTAATTAGAAGACACTCATATAGGTGGGGAAAACATGTTATATTTAATTGATACTCTTCATCATCTGGTGATTGAAAAAGAGAAAAAGAAGGTGGTACTTTAATAATAAATTGGAACATCTCTCCAGAATTTAGTTGATTTGGTAAGATCAACTAATGAGATTTATTTATAATCCAGTTGTAAACATACACATTTTTTCAATATGAATTCTTGGTATAGATTCTTGAATGCATATATTCCTCCCTCCACTATACACTATTGATGATGAAACCTTTTCAAACATAGAAATTTACTATCAGTAATCCTTGTATTCATAATTTTCGTGGAATTATATTGATTTAATTTAATTTAGATTATTAGAGGAATATGTACTTTCTATTATACCGAGTACACATAAAAAAATAATTTCAATGCTTAAATGATAATATAATTCTCTTGAAAATATTCCATGAAGGATTAATTACATAAGAATACATAACAATGTGTCTTATTTGGTTTATCCATTTCACCTTGATTAAAAAGGACAATTCAGATGAATATGTCCTAGAGATAAAAATATATAATTTCTACCTAAGTTAGTGGACTTATCATGAAAAATTTTATTTTTAATAGGGATAGATAACAATCCCTAGATTCTTGGTATCTTGTCTTTTAATATTTTCCTAAATTTTCCTTTGTTTTATATAGTGAATGATTTGTAGGAATGGACTTGTATTTTTTCATGTTTCCCTTTTATGGGTTTTAATCATAGAATGTGTTATTCATTTTCAATTTTATAATTTCTCAATATTCTTTGGAACACATAGAGCACATCTCCAATGAGATGAGCGTCAACTTTTTCTCAGGATTCCCTTTATTGGTTTTCAACTTTGGGAGTATTGTCTCACTTACAATTGGATGTTTAATTTCTTTCAAAATAGATAGTTTCTCAAGTTTAGGTTCGTATAGATTAGACAATATATTTATATATTTTATGTTCTTCTACCATGGACCATCTATGGATATAGTTTGGTGTTATCTAGCACAAACCATCTACTACTATACTTTTGGGTCTTCTACCACAGACTGTATGTGGTTATAGTTTAAGGAATTCTATCATGGATCATATGCTTCTATAGTTTAGGTTATTCATGATCAAAATGTAGTTTAATGTATTCTTGATCATACAATTTGTTGTTGTAATTTACAATCATCAAAATCAGACCATCTATAACAATAGTTTACGGTCCTCTATCATAGACCACCTGCTGCTATAATTTTTGATCTTCTAGCTTAGAATATCTATGGTTATAGATTAGGTCCATATTTCTCAGACTAATAAGTGTTATGGATTAATTTATTCTAGCTCAGAAAATATGTTTTCTTAGTTTGGGGTCTTCTATAATGAAACATAAATAGCTATATTTTAGGTTCATTCTTCTTGGACCATCTAATTCTATAGTATTGTGTATTTTGGCATAGAACACCAGTGCATATAGTTTCAGGCCTTAAATTTTATACCATTAGCTGCTCTAGTTTAGCACCTTCTTTATCGGACATTATGTGGTGATATATTAGATTCTTCTATATTTTATCATTTTATATTATAGTTTAGGATATTCTTTATCAGACTATCCTTTATTGTTAGGGAAGGAAATGAACTGAAGAATGGTTCAGGAACCCTCTAATAATTCTAGTATTCCATATAATGAGTATCTACGATGGGTTTTAACATCATGAAATGTTAATTGGTATTATAAATAATTAATACACATAATGTTTAATGATATCTTGAGATCATTTATAAATTATAAACTATGAGCATCCCTGATCGGATGTGTAACCCAATATCTTTACAATAAAGGTCATAGGTAGATGGTGAAATTTTACGGATATTGAACCCTCTTAGAGAGGTGGAATATGGGTTTTGTGAATCATAATTGAAATGTTAGAATAATTTAATATGGAATAGGGTATACATGATTGGGATTATAATAATACACATTAAGGATATGAGTTCTTCTATGAGGTTTCTGGGTCTCATGAGGATCAGAGTTCCTTTCCAATAAGAGAAACATTCCTCTAGTTAACAGGTCATATTCCCTTATGCATGAGCTCATTTGGTGTATATGGATGGTCATGTAGAGGGGTATCTTCTGAATTCCAAATTATAGGAATTATTTTAAATGATTCAATAATTTGTAAAATGAATTGGGCCATAGAGAATAGAGCTATCTAGTAATGGTTATACAACCTTAGGGAAGTTTAGTCCTATGATGGAAAGCTCCAACCCTATACTATACTATTTTAGGTCAAATGTAAAAGGCCATTAAAAAGGTCAAAATGGAACAACACAATCTTAATTTGGGAATGAGTACCATTTAAAGTTGTGTAGTGTCTATGATTTTCAATCCCTTTGAATAGTTGGATAATAAGAAGATTAAATCATGACTGAAGCATATTTGAGATATCTGGAGGTGAAAACTGAATAGTGGAGGTCAACTATTGATAATTCTTGAATCCTATATTCCACAATGTTAGAAAAATATGTATTGGAATTAAGTGGGGACACTCTTCAGGAAAAAAAAACGTCCAATAGGTGCAAGCTCTGCGGAATTTTTTTATTCATAATGAAATACTAGTGGAATCCCATTGTATTAACTACCACTAGTTACCATTATTTAATAGGGGAGGACCGGGAGTAGGGGAACCCCTTGTCCATGGGTTTCTAGGAGAAAAATATCAACTTGAGTAATTTGAAGGAGTTAACTTAGGAATCCAATATATGATGGCGATTTGTGAAAAAAAAATATTATTCATGAAGGTTGTTGGCACCCTAAATGTTTTGTGACCACCTAGAGAACACGTTATCATTGAAAGAAGACGTTTAAAAACATTAATCCGGATTTTTCCTGAACTATAAGGTTTATAAGGTATGGTTTTTTTAATAAGGCCAAAAAATGGGCCTCAAGTGCTATAGGAATTTTTTTATTTACACCAAATTTCTCAATAGCCCATAGATGAAGAGTTTTGGGTGTTCTGAATTGTCGTTTTCTCTGAGCAGCATTTTAATGTCTTCATCCAAAATGTTTTTATGTATTTTTCACTAACAATTTAGGGTCTTGCAAATTTTCCCATAAAAGGCTAATGTTTAATGATGAACCTAGTAGGTTTTTTCAATTACTATAGGTGTTATTAAAATAGAACTTTATTGTACCCAAAATACACTCAACTATAATGTCATAGTAAATAAATTGTGTTGGATCGAACCTATAGACAGAACTACAAGACAAGAAACATAACAATTCAAACCCTATATAAGGATCACTCACATTCACTCTAACAATTTTGTGCCACTATAACATGGTAATATGGATTTAGATTAGATGACAAAGAAATGATCAGGGTTAAGTATTTGGATTTATAAAAAAGAAAATCTTAAATCTATCATGTGATAGTATTATGGCATAGGCTGTTAAGTAGTGAAGGGTTCCCCAATTGGTTATGGTCAAACCAATTGGATATAACTAGACTAAAACCATACCTTGGTTTGGGTATAAAAAATAACCTAGATGCACTATTCTTATCTTCAATAGAATAGTGTGTCATAGGCTAAGGGTACAGCTTGATCAACTCCAATTATTTTAGGTTTGTTCAATTTCACCTCCCATGATTAAAACTATTCAATAAAATATGATAAAAAGTAGTTTTTAACGAAATTACTATATATAGGGTTACTAAGGTATAATTAATAGATTAATTAGGCATGGAATACCCCTCACACTCAAACCCTAACCCTATGAAGATTATCCAAACATGATGGTATTGATCAAAATAAAAGGAATAATAAAAATTCTTAGCATAATCATAAAACAATTTGAAAATAAGAAATCCAAACAAGCAACTTATAAAATAATAAAACAAAAAATTAACTTTTATTGAATAAAGTGGAAATAATGAATCGATCAATGAAACCGAAAGGAGAAAAATGTTGAGCGAGCATTAAAACCGAATTTGAAAAAAAAAATAGAAGAAAGAATGTAGATAAAAAATGAAAAAAATTAATAAAAAGTATAAAGGATTTAATTACAATCGAGTTTGGAAGGAAATAAGAGAAGAAATAGAGGAGAAAATTATACAAGAATGACGACCCCCAACTCATTATTCATGGTGGTCGTTACTAAAATATTTATAGGCACAAATGTTATATGACCTGTAAATAAGTAGCATCATATATTTGATTTAAGTGACTCATTTCGTGAATTTTACATGATGTGAAACATTTACACATAATGTAATTAATATCTATAATCTCTTCTGAGAATCTGGAATATTGTTCGATCTTTTTGAAGAATCATTTAATAGATGGGATCATGAAATTTTTCACATCATCAATTTTCTACATGTCATATATTTGATTCGTATCCTATCATTTTTTGGACAATGCGTCATTTTATAATGAATTTAAAATTTAAAATATTAGGATGTGTAACATATTTACACATCTTATAAAATTTTTCATGATATGTAATTTCTCATCAGGTTTCCTTTGGTCTATAAGTATAATTTGAATTGGGAATACATGTTGTGAAATCCTTTCATGATTTGTAAACCCATTTTTTACTAATTTTTCTAATTTCATCCTTTGAGTCCAAAATTCATATTTCCTATGAAAAAAACAGAATGAATTGTTAAGAAAAACATCATTAAACAATAAATAAATGAATCCAAATGTGTATTTAAATTTTTCTAATGAAATTATCTAAAACATGAACTATTCTTATCCTCAAGAATAAAGAATCTCAATAGTGATTCCAAATGAAATAATTATTATAACAAGAAACAAGAATTACAACCATGAAAATAATAATATGTTTTTGAAGAAGAACTATGTCCCCCAGAATCAATACTATAGAGAAAATAATTCACATATCATAGTTATATTCTATATTTAGATTATTTCTTCTATTTCAGATTATTACATAACTGTTCCTCATAAACTAGACCTATTTTTTAATTTACCGCACAATGAATTTTCCCCCATTACTCAAGGTAAAATAAAATTGGAGTTTTTATGAGGCCCGGAATACATGTTTATGACCATAATAAAACATTGGTTATATTTTCTACACTTCACAAAGACAAATAAAAAAATAATGAGGGATTTAGAAACATGGTTCAAATGTCCTTGAGCATAGGGGATTGTGAAAATGTGATAAAAATCATGCTCATAGAGGATGGTAAGCTCTAATGTATAATGAATCAAATTCTTGAATAGTAAAATGATGTAACTCATGGAAAAAATGGGTCCACTACCTAAAAAGATAAAAGTGGGTCTATGAATGTGTAAAATCAGTATCAAGAATGTACTATGAACCTTATATTTTAATTTTATTTAAGGATTCATAAATCATAGTTAGGATTGGTCTCAAATCCATCAATTAACCACATATGATACATCATAGGAATAATTGGTCCTTTAATGGTGATTTTTGATCTTCCTAATATACCACCCAATATCATTTTCTTTAATTTGTTTTATATTTAATTATTTGAAGGATCAGAGAATTCTTAAAAACATCCAAATGTCATCATGAACCACATAATATAAATCTTGTGAAAATTTCACTATAAATCTCCCAGTATTAACATTTTTCATTAGGATGAGATGAAAATCCCCAAACTTTTTTCAAAATAAAGTCATGCATTATAACAAAAGTATGGTAGGAAGGGATAATAGGCTTGAAACAGATCCATCGTAACAAGGTTATTCATGGATAATATGGGATAGAGAAGGAAATATACACTTGTAGGATTCAAGAAAATGTTCTCAAGAATTATTTCTTCAATAATTTTAAAATTATATTTTTACAATCATAGAATAATAAGATCAAGATGATTGTTATGAAATTATTTCATGCCCAATGTATCTCTAAAGAAATATTCCATGAAAATAATATAAAAATATAGGTCTAGAATCTTCATAACAATGGGATTATAAAAAATTAATAGAAATCACTCAAGATATAATATCTAGTAATAAGATAATCATATGTAATTACAAGAGTCCAAATTTAGAATTAATGTACTCATCGTAGTAATCTCGCTAAAAAGTATAAACAAGAATATAAATGGAAGTAAATAACCTCCAACCAAAAATAATCATTTATTTAAATGGATGTGAAGATATTTTATGTTTAAAGAATGATTTTAATGGAAAATATCTATTATATTCATGAAAATAATAAATATTCCAAGTTTATTAAGAATAATTCATAACAAAGGACCGACCACACTTAAAATGAGACATTTTATCCACTAATTTAGAAATTATCCTGGTAAATAAAGCATGTAATCTTGGATAAAAATGAAATACCATTTTTGGAATTGAAAATTAGTAATTGAGAGCTCCTTATAGTGAAAATCAGGCCACGATGAATCTTGTTTGATGTTGATTTGGAATTGTCTAACATGTAATTTTTATTGAAATAAAATTCATTCACTAGATAAACAATTATTCTACATGTAGAGTCCTATTTTATTTGGGCTTGGTGAGATTCCAAAGGATTTTTATCTAAATTTTTTTGGTGGATGGTGCATTCATGATATTAAAATTCAGACGGAAAATACATGTTTTGGAACACTTAGATGCGTTGTTTGTAGTTGGGGTTGGGAGCACATGAGGTGTATCGGGTGGTTCATTGTGTTTTGGGAGAGTCGGGCCCTGAAAACTAAAATTTGTGGGGACTGGTAAGTGTACACTTCTATTTTTGGAATCATGCGGACCACCAGTCTAAATTGTGAGCCTTCTATAGGTGATCAGAAGTGACCAACATAGGTTGTACATGGTTTCCCAAATTGTGCACCTATCCTGCAAGCTTAGTACCATTTATGCAGTACGTGTGTACCGTTTTCCATACGGTCGATGCATGGTTTGGCCAAATCATGCGAACACAACCCTTATGTAGGAGACTTTTCATGGTCAGCGCATGGATTGGAAAACCATGCATCCAAACCATGAGCCTCATTAAATTGTGGAAATTACCATTTCCCCACATTCCTTATTCATTTTTTTATTCCTTCATTATTCATCCTCCACTATGCACAACAACCTCTTCCATGGGTTTTTCTCTTTTCATCTAGTTGTGAAGATATATTCCGGATATAACCTCAAATTTGGGCACATTTAGTTACTTCATAAGTGTCTCGATAAGTCATTGACTCCTCTTTCTTCTGTTATTCATTTACATTCACTCCATCAATGTTTTTTGTGTGACATAATTTGCCCTAATTTCTGGGTGTTTGTCTATTTCGTCAATTCCTCTTAATCTAGACCAAATCAAATCTTGATAAAAGACATGTGAGTCACATATGGTATAAGTTATGTGATCTATATAACCTCCCTCAAGTTTCACCACACAATAAAATGTTGATGTTGTTTAATGACTGTACTTACCCCATTTTGCATTCAATTATTATTGTTTCTTATTTTAAATTGGTTATCATTCTTTGTGGTGATTTTAAACACTTCCGGCCGTACATAGAGGTTATATTCTCAACCGGAACCGCCCCATTGGATGGGTTCATTTAGTATCCCATTATACATGTTTTTTTACCTAAAATAGAGACACCCCATTGGGCTTTCCGTTTTATTTATATGTTAAATTATGTCGTTCATCTATTTTTTCTCATCTTGGAAGGTGGGTTTCATATATATTATGCTTGGTTTTCCTAAAGTGATCCCAATGAACTCCTTGGAAAAAATGTCATGTTTTCTAATAAATCCCCTAGATGAGGCTCATTATCTTCGATGGGAAAATAGAATTGTATTTGTTAGGTCTTTCTTGAACATATGGATGTAGAGTTTTACAATGGCCCTTAATGTTTAGAAATTTTGTTTTCTATTTCAATTATTGTTGAATGTGACAACCTATTTAATTTATTGTTTTCAGATATTTACATGGTATTTCTCTTGAAAAATAAATTAGTAAATGGTTGTAGACCTCTTGTTCCATATATCACAATATTTTGGACAACTTTCCATCATGAACTTTAATATCATTGAATTTAAATTGATTTAAACAATTATAAATTTTTTGAGTGATACTTGAGTGACATCCAAGGAATGCCGAGGATGGGATCATTGTGTCTGTGTTTAGATTCATTGATGAATTATAAATTATGCCAGGTGAGATACTGATTTCTAGGATGTTCTCACAATGAGTTCTTATTTTCCTATTATGAGAGAAGCCAGTTCCTTTGGAGAGACACCATGAATAGGCTTGTTGGTGAGGTGGTTGTATTGGGGAATGAGTGAGTCTTTTTCCCTAATGTGAGATATCAGGTATGATATTAGAGGTTGTTATCTCATACTCGGCATTATGTGGTACTTGTGAGTCTATTCAAGGATTATATTGGATGAACACCTATGTTAGTGAGCACTCATGGAGATATACTGTGATATATGGGTTATTTATTAAGGTTTACCTTGGATGGGCCCAAGATTCTGTTTATATCATTTTTTATTTACTTTTATAATAATGGTTGTTGGTACGTAGTTTTTATCCAAGGATCATGCATGCCAATCCAAATCACATGCTTGGGTTCATTCCAACTATTGAAACTTATTTTTTTGGTTTTTTTATCACTTCTATAATGTATAGCCAAAGTTTAGTCATTTAAATCATAGGTCGAAGTGGGTATGGTCATACAAGTGTCCTTGAGAAACTTGAGTTGACATGGTTATTAATTTATCTCACATTGCTACTTCACATTTATTTAAATTCACAATGTTTATTTTAAATATTAAAAATGAATTATGATTTAGACACAATTTTTGGTGGACTAAAGAGTATATTTAACACCCTAATCAGTCCAACATCTCATTTGGGTACCTAATATTATGTTCTAATATGAAGGTATATGGTTTGCTTGAGTTTTGCAATGTATAAGGGAGTTAGGAGCAAAGGACTCAGATGGTACTCAAAATGCTCACGGATCTAGTTGTTGGGATTTAATTCTTTTATTTCAACATGTTGACTACCTAAATTTAATTTTTCTTATACTGGTATAACAATCTAGACATGAATACATATTAATAAATAATGAAGGTGACAATTTACTTTTATAATGAAATTTTATTTATTTTCCACATCTTTCCAATTACTATTATTTTTTCTGCTATTGTACTCTAATTTTCACCAGGATATACTATTGTGAAACTATGACCATGATGGTATTTTATCCCTACTAAAACACCATTAGAACCTCACTACCAGTCGGTAGCTTCTGGTATATGGGGAGCTGCACATGAGGCCATGTGGAGACTAATCCGGCAAACAATTTACTATAGAGTTGGGTCAGAATGATACAACTATTAAGACCAAGATAATAAAGAATATAATAATACTCCCATCACAATAATGTGTTATTTTTTGATTTTAAGGACTTTTAAGAAGAAATGAAATCCCCTAACATGGTATTTTTTTGGTGATGGTAAAGACCATCATATTTAGAATATCAGTGTCACAATGCTCAATAAATTATACCAGATTGGGTTGATGATATCTGAAATAAAATGTTCAATGAAATCACCTTGAGTTCTAAATGATGGGTTGATCATAATAAGGAATGGAATCAGATTTTTCATGGATGCGATGAAAAAATTGACAAGGATTTATTTATTTCCCAAAATATATAAGCCTTTTGAGAAACTTTTGATGCACCCTCAATCAAATAAAGAGGGAGTGCTGCCAATCATATTGAGGTTTGGAATGAAATATGATTCTAGAAATGACGAGAAGAAAAAAAACATTCCATTATAAGTCATTCAATTCTGAATATGATCTTAAACATTTTGAAAGTCACTAGGAAGTCATGAGATGAGTTGAAGTTTGGAGAAGAAGAAATTTTTTGAAGTTGATGATTTCTAGTCCCAATTAATTTTTGTGAGATCGGAAGATTTAGAAATATTTGAGTGATGATAAGGTTTATCAGAAACAGAACATATGAAGATGATGGTTTTTAGTCTGATGAAAAAGTAATAAGATACAAATCGTTAGATTAAGAATCTAAGAACTGAATGTTTATAGATATCCAAACCAGAGAAGAAAGAAGTTTCTAAAGTCGAAGATGATAGAACTGATACATATGACACGATGTTACAATTATCCTTAATAATATATTTAGACAATGATTCGTATTATTGGCACAAATTTTATATCGAAAGAATATATTTATCAGAGTAAATTTATTTTGGGAGTTATAAATTCATAGAAGAAGATGAGTTAGTGGTGACCATTATAAAGAAGAACTTTATATATCAATAAATAATAAATTCATTTCCTTTCATAAAGAAAATTTATTAATTGGTTTTGAGATGGAAACTTTGTTTTTAAGAGTTTTGGTATCAATTGATTCAATAGTATCATACTGGAGAAGACAATAATAACATTATCAGACATAAAATCACCAATTTGAGATAAAAATTAAAAGGATAATTTCATGATGGTTTTCAAAGTGTTATCAAGGAAGTGATTAAAGACATTTGAATAATGTATTTCACTTGCTTCATACGGTGTGGTGAAACATACATTAGAAATTAGAATGAGGAGGTGATTTCAAGGATAGTATTGAGAAGGCTTTTGTTTTTCATACATTTTCTTAATTTTTTTTTGGTATATATATTTTAATTAGGGTGGACTTTTTGGTATGTAGAAACATAATTATGAATCTAATTTCCTCTTCATAATAATGAAATTAGATGGGGGATATAAATGAGATAAAATATTGTATAAATTTATGAAGATAGATGATGTTTGGAGAAGATTCAAGAAGAATAAAAAAGTGATGAGAAATGTTGAAAAGTCAAATATGCATCCAAAATTCATTGAAAATAAAGATTTCAGGAAAATTAAACGAGTTGGTATATTTTTCATAATCATACCTGAATATTTTTTGTCTCACTGAAAAAATGAGGATATAATTTTTTTACTTTCCTCACACAAGTACTGCAAAAAAAGAAAATAGATAGAAGCTCAAAATTTTTAGCGAGAGGAATATCCTAGGTCGATCTTACATGAGGATGTTTGATTGACATAATAAGAGAGAGAAGATATGAATTTCTAGGGAAAAGAGGTTTTTGGACTAGGATTACCTGAGGAATATTTCCGGATATAAGAAGAAAAAAGAAGAGACAAGATCGTATTCAGATGATTATAGTATTGTGTTCAATCATCAGACTGGTAAAATTGAATTGAGATTTCATGATTGAGGAACAGGAAGTTTATAAATTATCATTGGTATTATGGAAGAGTATTATTTCTACATTGAGTAATTAGAATTGTGAATAAAACATGAAAATCAGATTGAGTTTCATTATAATGTCCAAATTAGGTTATTGGCTACTTCTAAGTAAGAATGTGAAGAATTGTTTTTGAAGAACCTTTATGTGAAATTTTATCTAGTAAGCATAGTAACATGTTACTTTACTAGTCAAAAAACATTATATTACATAATGTTTTCTATAATAATAACACACACATTAAACATAGTTCTACACAAGTGTAAGGGTATTCCATACTCGTTTTATTCCACATAAATGTATTGTTTTTGAGTTGATTGTGTGGTATCAGATTATTTACATACAATACCAAGAATGTTGCTACTCTTTTCGAGTAGTGAACCATGTAAATACCTGTGTTCCTATGGATGTGTGTTTATTTTGGTTTCAACAAGGTAATAACACTTTAATAGGATGAGAAGGTTGTCTCAAAGGAAATGAATGTTAAAATAAAATTTATCACTGATTCACCCCTCCCCCTCTTAGGGTTATGTGGACCCTACATTGAATTCTAAAAAAGTGGTATCATAGGAGGTTTTTAATTTTTTTTTTACTATTTTGGGATGGTAGATAGGTTGATAGTAATGTTTCTATTCTTCATAAATATCTGTTCCCAGGACTGATCAACCAACATATGGGTAAAATTTCAAGTGGATAAGGATGAGACTATTGATATATATGCCTATGATTTCACCTTGAGTTATTGGTTTACTTTCCAATACATACATATTTATGATGTTTTTAGAATTTTTCCTTCACATGGTGTGTAAAAGAAGAATAATGACATTCATAATTATAGGAAGATTTTAATTCACTTACATATATATTCCATGCCATATAGATTTTATTATTAAGCTATTTGATATCATTAATTTCCATTGTTTGTTAATTACCTTTCTATTTTATGTCATGATAGATGATTTGAGTAATATGATTAGATTTTACCTACTTATGTATTTTATTAAATTCTTAGGTAGAACATGAATAAGTGTTTGATGAATATGATTTTCATGAGTGTTATGTCATGATTCAATGTTTCCATACAATATTAAACCATATGAAATTGTTATGTTTAGATTTTATAATTATGAATTTTAAAATGGGTAATTTCTTACTGATGGATACACCTCAATAATCAATTATGAAATACTTGGTCCTGGAATCATTGGTTCCATGGGAAAAACATTCTAGATGTAGTTAAATGGGATTAAATTTCCAATTTATAAAGAGCATGGGAACTTAATTAATTTGAAAAGGTTACTATTTTAAGGGAACAATTATAGGTAGAAATTATATACATAAGGGATATTGAATTATTGTTGAAACATTAATTTTTATCGTTATTAAAAAATAAACACGGTCGGATTAAATGAAATCCTTCCTGAAATATGTGAAGTGTACGGATGATTTACAAATTGGAAGCAGTGACCCATATTAATAGACCATCGTTTATGAGTCTTATGTACATAGGTATTGATTAATAATATGAAATATTTAGATCATTAGTTAATTATCATCTTTATTAATGGGTTTACCTTTACTACTTTGGAATAGTGAACCATATGACTATAATTCGTAAATGAACAACATAACCCAATAAGTCATTTGGGGCATGTTTATATGTATTGAACCCACGAAGGGTGTTTTTAAAATCAAAATACAAATATTTATAAGGTTATTTTAGTTATACATAAAATGGTTAAATGAGACCCTCATATGTCACCTTTTTTTGTGCGCCCAAATGCATAACCCCATGGGGGTGTGATTATACTATATGTTGTGGGATTTTTAAAGTGTTTGTAGCCACGTCTTTGTTTTTACATGTAAATTTATGGTGGTTTATATTTTTACAGTTACCCCTATAATTAATATAATAACTTTTAATCTAATTTTATATGTAATAGTATCATGTGTTTCTTAATTAAAATTAGAATTACAACAAAAAGGTTGTTTTCAACTATATATTACTAGTGGAATTTTCTTTAACTAATCCACCGGTGAGAGATTTTAAATTATATAACTATTTTAATATGATTAAATGGATTGATTATAACATGTTCTCAATAAATAAATAATACTTTCAAAGGAAAGAAATATAACTTGTCTGTTTTTCCTTATGACCATAGTTAAATTGATATCCAACACACATCGCCTTTTGATCAGTATCTATTAGTTTAAAATTGTTCCTTAAGAAATTGTTTTTATCCAATGGCAATTAAATGAACAACTCAATGATACCATAAGGTGTATATTTAGCTTAACCATAGAATAAGGTTAGTTTAAATCATTTCTACATTTTTCCTAGAGTAGATTCCTTGAAATGTGAACTTGAGTCTTACCTGTCGAAATTATTCCTAATCCAAAGCAAATAAATGATATTCCATTAATACTGCGGATCTTTTATAGGCATCACGTGATTTTGGGTCAATAGTTCCATCTTCGTTAAGGATTTGGCCCAATTTAGGTTGTGCCTTTAGGTCCGTAAATCCCTTTTAAAAGGTTTTTGAATATTATCAAGGGTGTAGTACTATTTGGGTTCTGTAGCCCTATGTACGAATCTTTGTTTTTATAAAAACACATTCATTTAGAATATGGGTAGTGTTGTGTTTTGGCCATTATTTTTTATTTCAGCATCATGTAATGATTGTCTATAATGGACTAGATATACCATGGGAATGGTTGACTACTTATGGAATTTGTGGCCCCCTCTCCATCTTCTTTAGGTATGGGTGACTTGGTACGTCACCATCCATGTTAATATTTATATGGGAAGATATAAACTTAGGATAAATCCATTGTGTAGGAAATATGGTACTTGAGTGAATATGGTTTTCACACCTATGGATTCTCTAATGGATGTGTCATTTTTCTTCAGAAACCATAGAGTAGGGTGTGTTGGTACACACAGTACCAGTCAACTTTTTAAAATGGGATACTGAACTATTCATGTTTAGTGGTACTTATATAATCTTTGACCAATTGGATTACATTTAAAGGGCCTCTACAGATTTTGGTGACCAAAATTTTTGATGAAATATAACCCATCCCAATATACGAGATGACATTATAAGAGGATCATGTCTTGACACTCCCATCAGTCATTTTGGTTTTTACACCCAATGTTATGGATCACATGGACGTACCTCCACAGGATGGTGATTTGTATGTCTAGAAGTGATTATAATCTAGAACTCATAAGAATATGGTTTCTTATATCTTTAGTTTAATGCTTAATAAGGGGTTATGGAAAACTTTTGGACCCACAGTTAGTGGTTGATAGAGTGTGTGTTCTGGGTTGATATCCTATTTCTATATAAATCCAACATGAAGGACACTCCTAAGGTGGGGATTGTCACTTCAATTCTTGTTAAACGTGTACTTATAAGTGTCAGGTAATAACCATGTGGAATATTCCATGGTGGTCTATGATGTTTTGGATACCCTTGGGGATGGTGAGTTTCAAATCATGTCAGTGCTTGAGAGGCTTCATCACAACGAATGGGTGGTCGTGTATGCAACGATTGAAAAACATTATTGGTCAAGGATGGGCTTTGGTGACTGTTCATGAATGATAAAGGGATTAATTTTCTAGTAAAATCATCATGTCTAAGAAATGGAAATTCATTTGTGGGAGTATCAAATCTCTTTTGAGGAAGCCGACTTGTAGTGGCTTGATTATTTTTAGTTATGAAACGATTGAATCCTTATCGAGTATTTTTTCTATGTTTTAGTGAGAGTGCATATGCACCTTCATATAAAACATTATCACAGTTTACTCTTGGATAAATGATGATCATGTCCCATATATTGACATCATCTTGGTAAAATAAGGGAGTGTTTGTTATACACAATGAAAATTTTAAAATCCCTTAGTCTTTTTGTGTGGTCACTATCAATGTTCACTCCAGAATCATGGTTTTCCATAAAGAAATGGTTGGACCTAAATAATACCTCATATTCCATTTACAAATTCCATGGTTAGACCCATGGACACCAACTTCTTTCCCTTTGATTTGAACACCAACAAAATGACGCTTTGGACGCAATCAACATTATTCAAAAGTGGATTTTCAACATTGTATAAATTCTTCCATTATAAATTATATATAATATCTTCCACTGATGAGATTTTTAGACTCCTATTGACTATTTAGTGGTTTCCATAGTCATTTTCTAGGATTGAAAGTGTTTTTAAAAAGGGTATCAATCCAAGTGTGCTAGATCGGCCATGCACCCATGTTTATGCTAGGGAACAAGATCTTTATGTTAGAGTTATGACTTGGGACATCACCAAGAGCCATCTGTAGGATTTTTTTGAGTTTTCTAAGACAATCCTTTTGTTTCTCCATCAAAAATACATTAATAATTTTTTTATGTGAACTGACCATATAATATAATGTTTTTGGGAATAGTTGACCCGAGACAGTTTAACTGTTTATCCCTCTATCTTTTCATACGCAATCAATAAGGAAATGATCAATATAATTTTGTTAGGTTGTGGAAAGTGTAGGGTGTTTCAGAAGAAACATTTCATGATATATTTTCTCATCTAGGCCTCAAAGGTCTATTTGGAGTCATGAGAGATTTTAAGTTGAGAATCATGCCAAGTGAATTGTTCGAGCACTAAAGGAACACTTAAATCATAAGTTTCATCTGTGGAATACCATGATCTGGTTTGGGAACAGAATAAGCTAGATCTTGGTGGTAATGTATAATATTATATGATTATTTCTCAAGAAAGTTGATATTGGGTATGTACCATCTCAGTGTTTCAGTTCATCAAAGTAGTATTTTTTAATTTATATAGCTTATGTTCCATATGTTAGGTGATGTTGAGAGGTGTGTTGGGTGTTTCATAACGCAAGGTGGTAATTTTAATAACACTTCCTGACTGGATATGGTGAGATTCAAATGGATTTTGAATTTAAATCATTTTGTGGATGGTCAATTTTGTAAACTAATATTTAGAGTAAAAATATGAATTTTAGGAAAATTAGATGTTTGTTGGTAGTTTGGGTTGAAATCCTGAGAGGTTTCTGAGGTGTTTCATTGAGTTTTAGGAATCTCGAGCCCTGAAAACTCAAATTTTGGTAGACTAGTAAGGGTTCACAGTTTTTTTGAAACTGTATGGACCACTACTGTAAACTATGTTCTTTCTAAAAAGTAGCAGAAGTTTCCTAATGGGATGCATATATCTTTCCAAATCATGCCCCTTTCTGACATGCTTGAAACTATTTTTCCAGTATGCATGTCATTTTTATCTCACAGTTGGTGCATCTTTTACCAAGCCATGTAGTCAAACTATGTTCCCCTCCCATTAGAGGTAGACATCACAAGGTGTGTTCATGTTTTATCCAATTATACAACCAATCTATGTGCCTCATTAAAGGGGTGAACATTACCTTTTCCCCAATTCTGTATTTTTTCATTCCTCGTTTCTTCTTCTTCCTCTATGCGCAACAACCTAGTCCTCGGATTTTCTTCTTCTCCTCTAGGTATGAAGAGATCTTCCCCACGTGTCCCCTGATTATAACACCATAAAGTGTGTTGGAAGCAACTCATAAATTATATGACTAATATTTATTATATCATTCATTTACCTTATCTCCCTTTTTATTTTTTGTGTGTGGCCTATTTCATCCTATTTTTAAGGAGTTCATCCATTTATTCAATTTCTCCTGAACCAGAACAAACCGAAGCTCAATTTTAGATGTGTGAGTCATCTATGGTATAAGGTAAGTTTTCTATAGATCTTAACTCAAGATTCAATACATTATGAAATTTATACATTGTTTGGTTCACCATTCGTACACAGAGTCTCTTTCAATTAATATTTTCTATTTAATTTAATTTTTTAGATTACATTTTTATGCATTTAGACCCTTCCAAGAAATTTTGATTGTTATGACCTCAGCTTGAACCACCACATTGTGTGGGTTCATTTAGCCACCGTTTATAAATTTGGTATTCCCTAGTTATGTACATTTGGGTATTACCTATTATTTATATGTGAAATTTTGGTTCTCATCTATTTTATAACTACCTTGATGGTGGGTTTCATATGTCTTTCACTTGTTTTAACTAAAGTGAACTCAATGTATTTCTTGAATAACAATTTCATGTTTTCTAATAAAAACCTATAATGAGGTACACTATCTTAAATTGGAAGAAATAAAAGTATATTTTATTTCCTGAATATACATATGGGAATAGTGTCTTACCATTTCCAATACAATTTATCAAATAAGTGTGCCTTTATAATTATGGTTGAATGTGATAGCCTTCTTAATACATTATTCTAAGATTTCACATGCTCGAGTACATGGTCTTTATTTTATAACATACATTAGTAAATGTTTATGGTCATCTTCTAGTATCCTTTTCAATGTTATGGAATTTTTACTACTATTCTCTTTTATATTGATGAATTTAAAAAGATTAAAAGAATTATGAATTGTAGGAGTGATACTTGAATTCTTTATATGGAACTACATGGATGGGCTCATTGTGCATCTATTCATATTTTCTGATGAATTTTTCATTTTGTTGTGGATGATACTAGTACGCCCTGAAGATCTAACCATGCATTCTTCATTCCTCTCAACGAGTGATGTTGTTTCCCTATGAGAGACCCCTTAGATGGGTTTATTGGGGAGATAGTTGTACCAGGCCATGAGTGAGACTTAGACCCCTACGCAACATACCAGGTACGACCTTAGAGGTCATCACCTCACCCTTGGTTAGTAGTGATATTTTTGACTCCATTTATGGATTTCATTGAATGAGCTCCAATGGTAGTGAGCAGTCATGGTACTCCTAGTGAGATACATTAGTTCATTTTTATGGTTCTCCATGGATGGGCCCAAGATGTTGTTTAATTAATTTTGTGTAATTTATTTTATTGTTAAGTTTATTTCCATGTATTTTTTATCCAAGGAATTCATCTATATATATAAATAATATTTTTTGTTTTGGCTAATCTCATGATACAAATTTTATGATGTTTTGTTATAATTTCCCCCATATCTCTTTTTTACTAGCTTCCCAGGTTTTAGACATTTCTAACTTAAGATGAAGTAGTTATTGTCATCTAGGCGTCCTTAAAGAACCTAAGATGATTTGGTTATTTATTTATTTTATATTTACATTACTTTGATATACAAGAACACTACTTATTTTATATGGATGAAATGAATTATGATACAAAAACCATTAGTGATAGACTATTACATATATCTCACACCCTGATCGGGCCACCATTTTTTTTGGGGTACCCGATTATATCTTCCTATTCTCATGTCTTTATTTTGTAGCATGAGATGTTCATTATACATGGGAGTTATGGTCATAGTAATAATATGGTACTAATTATTATTTTGGATCTTGTCGTTGGGATATTATTATTTAATTTGATTATAATACTTACTGTATTTTTTTTCTTGTACTGGTCTCACTTTCTATAAATGCATGGATTTGTATACGTATTGGAGTTTTTCATTTACTTTTATTTTGTCAGTATATATATTTCCCATAGCATTCCATTTATTATTACTACATCCTCTATTTTCCTTTATTTACACCTAGATATACCATTCTGTGACTCTAACCATGAGGGTATGTTTTCCCCCACCAAATCATCATTAGACCCTCTCTTCTAGTTTTCATACTTGGGTATATGGGGAGGCATGATTGAAGAAATGGGGTGAGTAGTCACTCTACCAGTTTAGTGGTTAATCGGTCTAGGACGTTACACCATAAGGGTTAACCAATATGTAGGTAGATAAATAGGTTGGGGTAAACTATTTATTTAATGAAAAAAAACATAGATAAATTTTATAAGTGATTACAATGATGTTTGGGATGGTTTACAAACAAAAATTACAGATAAAGGAAAAAATAGTCTTAATCACACAAGTGAAATAAAGAAAACAGAAATATGGATTTCCTCCCATAAAGATAAAAAAATTTTTGTCATTGACAGGACGTATCTGAAAATGAATTTGTTAGTTTCATCCTTCCTCATAGAAGTATGCTTCCTCGTAAAGGTATTGGTGGAAGTGTAATAAAGATCAGGGGGAAGCATGGAATGAATTACCACCCGAGGAAGGTATTTTACATGAAACTCATGTGGGAAAAGTACCTTTTATGCTCTTTATAAAATAATCTATTATTGTGGTTGGACATGGAGTATAAGTTCATCCCAATGTCTCTAGATATAATCCAATTTCCAATCCATCTCATGTGGTAGGCTGGATGATGGTTTGAGAGGTATATCAATGACCATTGATGCTGAAAAAGAGATAGACATGGATAAAGTAATGTATAAGTTAAATAAAAATAAGAAAACCATTAATTGAAGTAAAAAATGTATCATGTCCATATTTATAAGAAACAATGAAATATGTAAAAATATAATACAAGTAGTACAAAAAAATAAAACTAGGACAATATACAAAAGGGGAGGGGAAAAGGACAAGACAAAATACTCTGTGCATGATCACCGGTCTCTACATCATTAGTCACCTCCAAACCAACTGTTGTATGGAGTAGCTCTTTGAAATTGATCTCATATATGGTTTCATGGTATGGAGGATATATCACTATAAGATATGTTATGGTGCTAGCATCTGGACCAATCAAAAAAAGTTGTAGTGAGGTACTGTTTTGTACTGAGGTCATGTGTCTAGTTGCTGGATATATTAGGGGAACCATTGATTGTGATGGGATGGAGGGTCCCTTTCCCTAGTAGGCCTATTATACAAGATACTAATTTTATAGAGTAGGGTCATTGAGATTGGGAGAACGATTATACAGGGAGAGATATACATAGGGGATTGATGTGGAAGCAGTGTTGTAGGCCGAGGAGGGCTGGAAGATGAAGGGAACAGTGGAATGGTTTGGGTGGTGTGGTGATATGGTTCATTTAATTGGTGGTGGATACATGGAAAAAAGATACCACAAGTTCTCTGGTATGGATTGAACAAACAAGATGAGGTTAGTGGTAAGTAGGGGTCCTGTGGAAATGTGGCTGGGGATGATGGTGTGGAAGAAACATAGGTGGAATGGATATAGTTCTAGAAGGGATAAAGGTATTGGAATGGGAAGTGGTAAGGGTAGAAGTGGTGGATATAATGAAATGGGTAATTAAGGCTAGTATGGATGAATTCTAGGAAGGTTCCTCATCATGACCATCAAAATTTAATGTTTCCCTGTAGTAGATACTCCCTCTCCTAATCAGCAGCTCCATATTGTGGAGATGAAAGAATATGATACTCTCCATATTGATAAGGGAGGAAAGAGGTTGGGTGACATCACAGGTGTCGATATTCCTAACCATATGGGTAAGGATAATGCCTCTCATCATCGTATCTCGTTTCCTCCTTGAATTTGTTAGGTGTAACATGATGAACTTCCATGCCATGTTGATGATCCATTTATAATAGAAGGGGAATACTGATGACCTCAATTTGGCTCACACTCCAATGGGAATCACCTTGATACAACTAGGTATGAGCTATATCATAGTGAAGGATCTGAATAGAAATACCTTATATATGGGTTCCCATCATTGTTTTAGTATCATAATGGCTTTCTGATTCTCTATCTGTCCTCACCTAGGGTCATGCTAAATCTGACATGTTCCGCTCAAGAAGCATGTTTTTTAAAATTGGGGAGGTGATTATTATAGCCACCCAACCTTTTTATACATTACTATTACATCATTTTAATGATGAAAACATAATATTATTACACATAAAGGATCCAAAGGTTCGATAACTTGGGAAAACTTGGATCATACATAATAATTACAACATCAAGCATAAACATTAATTTAATTTCTTCTTCCCAAGATTCTTATTGGAACTTGTCCTCTCCTTAGTTTGTGTTGCCACCTGAGGATATACATAAAAAAGGGGTGAGTTAGAAGCCCAGTAAGAGGATATATTAGAACAATATAGCATGGGGTGAGCATAATCATAAGATGATAAAAAGATCGTGAACATGAGAGGAAGCATAAATATAAGACTTGAAATGTGGAAATGAATAAAAAAAGAAACATCAGGTCTTAGTGGTTAACTACCACACACACTTTTTAACCAAGATATAATCTTGCTAACACATAATTTCACATTTACACATGAGACTAATCACTTTACCCAATTCATTGGAGTGCTGTATAAGTCTTTGGGCACCCATCACATTGAAACATTCATATTGTGTTATATAATTCCGGGCGCACTCGTCACATCATAACATTATCATCATCATTCTTTCCAAATAGAAAACATATAAAATTTGTATATAACTAAACAATGGATTGTAATGGGTTTCATATCATAATAACACATTCATAAGCTTTGGGTTCCAAAAAGAAAGAGGGAATAACATACATGTTACAAGAACCATCCACTTTGAGTGAGAAGTAAAAGGGGTGTTCTTAAAAGAGGAGTTCTTTTGGAAAACATTTTGTTTGAAATAAAAACCAGTGAAAAACATGTATATCCCATAAAATTAAATAAATTTATGAACAGATTATCTTTATGGAGTAACCATATCAAAAATGGAGTGAAAGAGGGAGAACCCAGAAGAATAAAATTGGGTTCGAGATTTCCCCTTACCTTGTATCTAAATGCTTCATTATCTTTAATGTCCTGTATAATGACATTATATTCTTTAATTATAAATTAATAACCTTGTGTACATTAATATGGATCATTATGGTTTTATTAAGAGATTTTATGTGCCTTTGGATGAGTTATAGAGTTTAAAAAACATTGTTCGGGAAGGATTGTTTTTATGGTTTTCTTGAGTGGTTCACTTGTATTTTTAAAATGAAGTTTTGGTAGAACATGGGTAAACATACAGAACTGATATTACATTTTAATAATAATATTATAGGAGTTTTAATGATCTTATAATAAATTATTTTAGATCCATGTGGATGAATCATTAGATAAGAATTAAATGATGATTATTTGGGTTAATTTGGGCGGTTTTTTTGATCACAACGAACTTGTATTAATTAATAACTTAGTAATATGGCCATAATTTATTTATATCAATTTAAATAGGATATAATAAATATAAAATATTCTGGATCAACCATAAAAAATGGTTTCATGACCAGATATGAAGGTAGGAATGGAAGAAGAAAACATGTCGTTCTTGATGGTGATAAATTAACACCTCACGAACAACGTTCGCTTTAATAAAAGGATGAGGGAAAGGGGGTTGGATGATATAATATCATAACATTATGGTAAATGTATAATTAGGGAGTTAAAATTCAATTTGGATGAATATAGGTGGGGTGAGATCAAGAAATGAACTTGAATATGAAAAGAAAATTAAAGGAGAAGAGGGAGAGAAATTACCTCTTAAATCCTCCTCTTCAGATCCTACTTAAAGAAGCTAGGATTCGTATTTTGATGAGACCCATAGCACTTGAATGTGGGATAGGGGATAGGAAAGATGTTTGGGTAGAGTTTAGAGAAGTCTTGGAGCTTTAGAGGTGTGAGGAAATGAGGCTGTGAAGGGTGTTTTTTATAGTGAAGGTGAGAGAGGTTTCCTTAATATAAAATTCATTAGTTTATTAATTTCCCCTAAGACAAGGAATAGTGAGTCATCCATGACCAAGAATAGTAAATAAGGCATGTGTGTTTGATATTTTGGTGCTTACATCACTTGTGATGATAGAAATGGTAGGTTTTAATTATAATGTATTTATATAGTAAATTAATTTATTTTACTATTCACCAAAAATTCAAATATTTTAGAAAATTCCCAAAACTTTACCCCAACCATTTTTCGACATTTAGAATCCAAAAATGACATCCATTTTTCAAAAATATTTTTCTAAATATGATTAATTTAATATTTAATTAGAATCATAGTTTACTACTAAAAAACTGATTTAAAACATTCATTTACTTATTCTAAAATATAGGTACATCATACTTTCACATGAATATTTTTTATACTATCATAGGTAGGGTCACTATTAATTCGGGTATATCACTATTAATAAGGTTGTGTTACTATTCATAAGGGTAGGTTACTATTCTGTAGAAAATATTTTTATTTTATTAGACTCCAAAAATCATCTTGAACACAACCGTGTATGTCCGATTTTTAAAAATCCAAACACAAAAGTGACAAACTTATGTTTAAAGGAAACTTATCACTTAATAATTCATTATTTTGTATCTTCATGTTATTTTATGACATAATTATAAGAAGTAAATTCCCATTTAAAAAATTTGTGTCATTATAATGATATCATCAGAGTAAATGCCAAGGTTGAAAACATAGTCAATAAGGTTGACTTCTGACCTCCTATGTGTGATTTAGAATATGATAGATTCAATGGAAAGATTGAATGTGGATAGGAAATCAAGGAAGAGCTCCCAAAACATCTCCTTAGAAAAATTGGTAATATGTGGTAGGTGTATCCTTCCATTGAGTTCACGTACCTGAAAGTGAATCTTGATTTTCATGAGCATTGTGAGGTTAGACATATTATTAGTCTTCATAGGATTCTCATAGATATGAAACAACTAGACCTACTGCTCAGATGCCATGATTTGAAGGTGGGTATGGAGGTTTAGGTAGGAAGTGACTTCTGAAACACTAGATGAAGCATCCAATTCAATAGTGGATGAATCATAGGAACAAGTGGAAGTATAAGGTAAGGTGTAAGGATCTATGGGTGGTGGAAGAAGAGAAAACATCCACCAATTTGGTTTTGGAGGAGTCTCGTAGAGCTAAGGCGCCTGTTTAGTGGTTGAAGTTTCAATGGTTTTTTGGGGGCCATTGCAAATAAAAAAAATGAGGAGGTGTTTCAGGGGAGAGGACTAGGTGAGGCTATATGGATAGGGGAGGAGGATCGGTGGTCAGTAGTGGGGGGGTTGGGGGTCACACACAAGAGGAGGTGGTGAACCTAAGTTTCACAACATTTAACAGATGCATTAAATGTTATCTTTTTCTAATGAATACATGATGTCTAAAGTTAAGTTTTTTTATCCTTAGACCAATAGCTGTTGTGTAATGACTACACAATGCATATTTTTAATTTTCCACAATTTTTTCTAGGTCCTTTTGATAAGATTCTATCTATGCTTAACCATATTAAATAATAAACTAATGTATTATAGACTATTAGACCTACGACATATTGTTTCATAGTCAACTCCATGTTTAATATTGAGTGGGAGACTTATTTAAGTTTATGTTAATTTGAAAGTAATGAATTACCCCTAATCTAATGTTCTTGATATATTTTTAGTCTTTTTGCATTAGCCTTGTAGGGTGGGGGGGGGGTTTCACCATCTTTTTTAATTTCGATGGCCCCATTAGAGAAAAATTTTAATACTTAAAATGGACCATACCATCATTGTTTTATCTTTCTGGGGTATATAATCAATATATAATTAAATAACAAAACATTATCCCCAAATTTGATGAATTTTCATGTAATGAAATAGTCATGAAAATCATTATTCTTTTATTTATATATTCTAGCATTATCATAGGAATATTTTCTAATTTATTCCAACTCATCGCTTTGGAGTATTCTAACTTACCTCTATTTATTAGAATCAATGTTCAATTATTTATTTCACAATCAGTGTGGTTCTCTAATTCCACTATTATATTACATGATTTTCCATACAGAAGTCATAATGGAGTAGTGGTGATGGGAATCTTGTATTTTGTGAGAAATTTACAATGTTATTCAATAATTTTGGTACTCTAATGATTTCTACATTTGTTTTCTATATTCCCTTATATATTTTCAATTTCCCTATAAGAAAATTCAAATTTCCCTTTTGCTTGTGGGTGGTAGGGATTTCTAGTTTTGTAATAAATTTACACAATTTTAATGTAATCCCTTGATGAAATTATTTAAAAAAAATTTTCCCTCATCACTAATGAGTAATCAAATAATCCCAATATTTATTAGATATTTTCCTTTAATAAATGCATGAACACATTGGATGTTTCATGATTGGTTTCCCTAGATTCTTCCCATTTCAAGACATAGTAAAAATTTACTAGGTTATAAAAAAGCCCATGAAAATTAGAGAATGGTCTCATAAAATCTCCCACATATGTCAAAGAGTTAAAATTATAGGACAATATTTTGGGGAATATCATTTCTCTTCCCTATAGTTTCTATCTGATTACATCGATCAAATATTCCAGAAAATTTCATTGCATCTTGATATTGTGTGGGATATAATAAATATATACAAAGTATTTGGGACATGGTATGCTCTGGACCATTATTCCCTCTAGCTGGTGGCTTATGAAACATGTTGTGTTTGCATTGTATTTCATCTTTTGGGATGCAACAAAATATTAATCCATCATGTAATTATTAAAAAGTAGTAGCTCGTCAAAATTTTAATATGAATCTTCGACTAAAAATATATTCCTATATTTATAAGTGTGGTATGGATATATTGATCACTTGTCAAGATAATATTAAATATCTCAAAACCACAGTCAGGCTTAGGTATTTATTATAAACATGGTGTCATAGTGGAACTCATCTTGGATGTCAATGTTATCGGTAACCTTAATGCTAGGAATTGAATGTCTGGATATATGATCAATGATGACATTCTTAGTTCCCTTTATGTAATTTATGAATATGTCTAATTTTTTATGAAGTAGGATCCACCATATCAGATGTTGTTTGGAATCCATTTTAGTAAATTAGTATTTAAGTGTTGCATGATCTGTGTAGGGTACTACTTTAGGTAGTAAAAAGTATGCGTGAAACATGTAAAACACATAGAAAAATACCATAATATCTTTTTTTATAGTATTATAATTTACCAGATTTACATTCAGTGTGTGACTAGAATAGTAAATAGGAAAAATATATATTATCCTCACTACCCCAAGACAATGCTAAAATCAAAGTTGATGGCATCACACATCAACTCGTAGTCCTTATTCCAATCTGCTGAAATGAGGATAGAAGTGCCCCCATGATATTCATTTGGGTATTGAATGAATTTTAGAACTCTTTAGTTAAATAAAAAATAGTGTCTTTCAGAAATAATTATGTCAAGGGGGAGGATAAATTTACAAAGTCTTTTAAGAAGTGGTGGTAGAATCCTTTATGGCCAATAATGTTTCTGATGTATTCCACTATTTTTGGGATTAGGTAAGTCTTTTACATCATTTATTTCCACTATAAGCACTTCCAATACTCAATTTGATATTTTTTGTCTGAGGATTATTCCTCCTTGGACCATTGAGTCCAATTTTTCCCAGTTTAAAACTTTCCATTTTTATTTGGAACATTGTTAGACTTGGACCAAATTACTCAAGCACACGTCGAAGGATCTTACATATGCCATGAAATGATCCATAATGATTTTCCGAAACTCCCCCAAAATGACATGGAATATATGTGTCATTCACCTTTCAAACTTTAGTGGTGCATTACACATACCGAATGATATACATCTATAGGTGATGGTTCCTAAGGGACAAGTGAATGTTCATTTGGATTACTTGTATGGAACAACTACAATTTGATTATATCATGAATATCTATAATGTAAATAATTTAATTTATTCCCTAATATCATTAACATAATTATATCCATAAAATTAAATAAAAAATGGTATTTTGGGGTTATCGTGTCGATGTTTCTATTATCAACACAAAAAATACATGTAGTGATGGTTATAGTTTAGATTAGATCATCATCATTTTTTTGACAATGGTTAGGCCACCTTTTTTGGGAATTGTTGTAGTGGAATAACCCATTCACTACAAGAGATATAAAAATATTTCCTAACAAAGATAAGTTTCAACACTTCTTTCTTAACCATCTCTTTCATTTGTGGGGTGAATCATATATTGGGTTTTCTATTTGGGTATAACACATTCTTCCAAAAATATATTTTGTGTGTAGATTGTTTGTATGGTCCAATTAATTTCATCAACTCTAAAAAATATTGAGTTATTGTATCTTTTTAGGACATCAATCGACTTGTACTCTAGTATTTGGTCCATATCTGAGTTGATAATGACAAGAAATGAAAGTTTAGTCTCTTATAAAGAGTGCCTAATTATTATCACTAGAGGCTTTAGTTCCAAATTTGGTGGCTTGATGACCAAGAGTATGAATAGTGGGATAGTGTTCCATTTTATTGGTTCAATGTAATTTGAATCCACATGATCACTATCAATGTCATTATCAAGGGACATGCTCTCTCTTTTATCCTCAATGGTCCAAAAGTTATCTCACTCATCAGTAAGAAGTATGGCTTGACAGTCGAATGAGTTATATTTTTTTCTTAGAATCCCCAACTATGTTGTTCAGTATTTGTTCATCTCATACTATGAATATTTTTCCCCTTGATTTCAATCAATAAATGCATTCTCAATGGTACAAACTGGAATCCTATATTTATTGGTACATTCTTTCTTCTTTCGTGTATAATATAAAGAAATCCATAGGAGAGATGAAGTATCCAAAATTGACTACGACATCCTTGAGTATTCCTCGTGGGTACATTCATGATTAGAAAGTTTTAAAGACACTATTGGGGGAATTATTTATTAGATCCCATGTTTTTTAAATATTTTCATTACAATGAGATTGATTGTAATGCCCCGACCCAAGTTACCCAGAGTCGGTGCATTATTACATAACATTGGCATGATACAAGGAAATCATGACCCGAAAGACCAATCGGTTTAGTAGCCTTTGAAATACTCTATATATTCATAAGGTCAAAATTACAACATGAATAGAAAAAAACACTAAATTATTCCATTGGAAACATCCATGCTTACTAGATTATGCCTGCAAGTCACTCATAACTAACTTCTTCACATCCTGGGTAAAATAAAACATAGAAAATGGTGATCTCAAATGCTCAGTAAGGATAACAATATAGAGGAAACTTTCATAAATAATAATAAACACTAAAGGAAATGCATAACTAAAACAAAATCATTTTAAACTTCAATTTCAACATAATATTGACAAAATTAAATAATTCCATTTACTTATTCACATGGATATTATACTAGTCGAATAATCAAATGCAATACCAATAACCACTTTCATACTGATGGAATGCATAATTCTAGACTATCAGAACCACATAGTCAAGGCCTTGTGCCAAGACAACAAATAAGATTTTTTCAAGGCCTTGTGCCAAGACACTAGTATGTCTCATGAGACCTACCGATGCATCGAGGAGCTATGGCGGGCTCCACACGTCACTTACTATTTCCAATGCATTCCTCATATGAAAAGTTGGAAACATAACATAAACATTCACATTAAAACTAGCATAGTAAATGTCTATAATTTATCCACAAACCATGAATGGAATAAAAATAGCACATCCACAGTCAAATATAACTCATTCAATACAATATGAGAGATCATATTGTAACAGATTAACCTCAATCAAGAATAATGAAGGATATTGACATAGATGAAAATAATCTTCAAAACTATTTTAGATAAGTATCCCCCTTTTTCTTGAAAACTTTCAAAAATATCACTATTTATCACGAAGTTGTTTAAAATATATTTTTGAATCAAAGTGTCTCATACCACATTGAAACTTCTAAAAGGAATTTTAATTTTAAAACATTAATGTTCATATAAATAAATCCTTAAACCCATTTTTAAAACATGGACATTAATGAGAATTATTTCGAAGAATAAATCTTTTAAACATTTAAAAATAATATTTTAGTTAGAGTTTCTAACCAATATAGAGACACTTGAATAAAAATAATTGAGGTAATAACAACATTTTAATATCATGATAACAAAGGGATTCATGATGTACTATGTCAAAGTACATTATATACACCATTTAAAAGTGATTTGGTGTATAACAACAAAGAATTCTCAATGGAATGTATTTTGTGATGAAATCTCTTATAAAGACCTTATCCTTAGGTTAAGGATTAATCAATGACCTAATTATGTGTGACAAATATAAATACACTCAGTATGATTTGATATTTAGTGTGAATCAATAAGAGGCATTCACACATACTCTTGTAAAAACAACACCAATGAATTGGATGTTTAACTCAATAAATGGAGATTGAGTTAAAATTACTCTTATCAAGTTCAAATAGATGACTTGGGAATTTATCAGTGGAGTGATTATGTGTATAAAATGTATATCCACAGAAAGGGGAGTGTAAATTATTATATAGGAAAATGAATAGTTATTCCACCCATAATCTTGGCGTAAAATAATCAATGATGTATGCGTAAATCCGAATGAGTGGAAATTGAAATTTTAAATTCCATTATCGATTTGGTAACTTACAAAACATTCACCCATGAAATAAAGATCATACAATGATCATTTTAATATCCATAAATTAAATTATATTACATAATTAATACAATCGTGGTTAGTACACACATCACAAGCAAAAAATAAGTGGTGAACAATGGAAATATCACAGAATTAAAAGTGAGATAAGAAACCCCTTACTTTGTACATTTTCCTTGGTCGAGGGGAGTTTAACCTCATTTATAATGGTAAAATAATTGTTATTGAATTATAAAATAATCATATACATTAATATGATATCATATATGATCTTCTAACATTGATTTGTTAATAATATCTTTTTATTATCGTCGTTTCGGGTGTTAAAAGATTCGTTTTCCATTATATTATTTCTTATGTGAGGCATATTTTTTATGTATGTGATCTATAATATTCATATCCTGAATTATATCATACCTCTAAACATTATTTTTAATCATCAAATGAAATTTAGTCTTGAATGGATTCGATGGGGAATGAATCTCATCACATTCGTGGAGAGGGTAATCCGTACGTATGCAGGAGAGAGAATATCATTCTTTTGATATTAATATAATATATAATTGGATGGTATATCATATATAAAGAATCATTATAATGTTATATTTTATTATTTACACGAATTACACATCATTATTATACCAATCCAAATAATAATGTATTGAATAACAATTACACCACGACGTGGAGAGGGTAATTCGTACATACGCACGTATGGTGACATGTCATTAAAAGGATGGATAGAATAATGAATATGGTTGTACCATATTTATAATAACATCACATTATATACAAGATACTAGAGTTATTATTTTATAATTGAAATAAAAAAGAAAGAATAAGTGTAAGAAGAAAAGAACATGAAAGAGGGTGGTGAAATTATTACCTCTTCTTCGGGATCTTCCTTTTAATTTGATCAATAGGGCTTCTTAAGTTGGATTTATTACCAAATTAGGGCCTCTAGGATGAATTTAGGGAAGTTTAGAGGATATTTTGGAAGGTTTTGTTTGAGCCAAAATGATTTTAAGGTGTGAATTTGAGAGAAGGAGAAGTTCCCTTTTATAAGAGGGGTGAGGGGGACTTAGGAAAAACATAAAATATTATTTTATGACAAAATAATTGTCGATTTATAATGGCTCTAAAGTAGATTATGTAAAGTATAAGGTGGTTATGGGTCGAAAACCACTCAACCAATAGGTTTTATACAGGTTTGGATCACTATATTAACCTTAACTTTTAGATTAAACACTTTGTAAAATAGTTTGACCTTTACCATCTGTCTTCGTATTTTTATAATATATGGTTCATAAACATACTATATACTTCCAAGAGAACCCCAGGTGGTTCACTAATGATACAACTATCATTATATATGTCTTTAGGATGAAAGTTATATTTTTACGAATAGAATATAAATTAATAATAAAATATTTTATTTAAAAACACTTTTACGTCAATTTTGACCCTATTTGGTATTTTGTTTTTTCTAAATTTATAAATGCATTATTACATAAAAAAATTCATATAACCAACCATATTATGTCATATTGACCTATAAAATTAGTTTAATTCATCAAAAGTCTCAAATTACATTTATTTGGATATTTATAATATCAATTATTTTAATATTTCATTTATTAGTTAATTAATACATCATCATTGTGTCATTAATAAATGAAATCAAATAATGTCTAAAAAATATAAATAAAATATAATTATGTAGGAAATCTTGTTATATTTCTAATTAATATTTATAGTCTAATTTATCTTATGTGTAACCCTATATAAAAAATTTTATAGTTATTAAACTTTGATTTTAACTCTTTTAAGTCTTCTTTGAATTAAATAATAACAAATGTTCTAATCTAATCCAAGTGGAACAAGAGGCTCATATTTTATTCATAAGGTAGTTTTTGGTTGAATTATAAAAAGGAAATTGAATTAGGACAGGTGTTAAGGTAATAATAATATCATTTTTCCCTTAATTACCCTATTTACTTTTAACCGTGGTAAATAAAAGTAAAAAGTAACAATTCACCAAAAATTATTTCTATCTTATTGAACAGAATTTTAATCCTTTATATTAACCGTGTCTCTCATATATTCAAAATTCAACTCAGAGAAGTGGTAAAATATTGTTTTATGTGAATTTACAAATTTTCCTAGGAGGTGGGTAAAAGACGGTGAAAAGTTCGATAAAATTATATATATATAATATTATTACAAAATGACTCTAATGAATTAAATTGAACTTATATGGGTATAATGTGTCTATATTGACCTAAAATAAATTTAAATAAAATACATAATTATTTAAATAAAAATTTTGTTTTAAACTATAACTTAGTGTTTTCACTATTCATCATAAATTAAAAGTTTTCATAAACATTCAAAAAATTCACCCTTAGAAAGTTTTGATATTATGAATTAAAAAATGAAGTCTATTTTACCAAATTCAAAACATAGAAATTTCATATATTAGTTTAAAATTAACTCCCATTGTCAAAACCAAATGGCGTATTTTTTATGAAATAATAACTACCAAAATATTGACATTTGTTTATGTCCAATTTCAAAGTGAAATTACTTCCAATGACCGACATTGGACTTAATGGTAAAAATATAATCTAATTTTACATACAAAACATTCATATGGATAGATTAAAACTATAAATTATTTTGATTAAAAAAGTTGTTTTCAGTTAAAATATATGTTTTTCACTATTCACCCAAAAATGAAAGTTATCTGAAAAAGACCAAAAAATTTTTGAAACTAAATTCATATGTCTAGATCCCAAAAAAGAAGTTTATTTTGTCAAATTTACTATATAAAAGTTTAAAATTTTGGATTTAAAAGGGTTCTCCATTAAAAGGCGGTAAAATTTCATTTTATGAAAAATATTTCATTTATCTGAAAAAATTAATTTCTCCCTACATTATGTCTAAGAATCTCATAATATGGTTTCTAAAATTATAAGGGTTATATAAAGTTAAAAATTCTGTTAATTATTTTAATAATTTCTTTTCAAATGGCTAGTTTGGTATGTCTTTGTGCACTTGAACTCGATATTGCGTGTAGTGTAAGTTTTTGAATTACTTTGAAGAACTAACGTACTATGAAATCACAGGGTGTTAGATTCTTCCCTCCATCAATAAATGGAATCCTCACAATTTTTAAAATTGTTCTGGGAATATAATAGAAAGTCTCACATCGGAAAAAGAGTCAATAAAACTATCACTTTAAAAGAAATAAAGATAAGTACAAAGGCCACCCAAGATAACCCATACTATGATTCTATGTAGGAAAACAAGGATTTGGAAGATAAACATAGTGTCACGTTCTGATGGAGAGGGATAGAAAACATGATCAGGATAAATTTAACAACAACAAAACCACAAACTTCTGATGGGAAAAAACGGTCATTAGTTTCCCAGTAGGAAAAGTAAACAGACATAATTTGTTTTAAGTTACATATAAAAAAGATAAGGAATTCATTTATGAGATTGGCTAAAAACATAATGAGATATAATTACTTTTTAAGTAGAGTTTCATTCTTTAATAAATTTCTACCACTAACTCATTTTTTTAAATGATGAGTATTCAAGGAGGCATGGTCACACCAGAAGAGCTATAATAAACTTCTATAGAATCACATCATCCACGAAGGATAAACTATATATTTACCTTGTCTTTAAGGATCAATCAAAACAAAAATAGTTAGTACAAGATCTAATGATCCCCCAAAAGGATATTCCTTTAGAGAAAGAAACAGTAATCTTAATTTCTAAAATTAATCCAACAATAACCCAAAGATAAATAAATAACATTCAATAAACAATTTTCCTTAAAATCATTCAATATAATCCAAACTAATATTGAAACCCAAAACTTATAAGAATTTGGTTATGTAGTCTTCCACATTAAATTGTATCTCCAAATGACATCAACTACTCTTAAAGTCACATACTTAAAAGTAATTAACGTAATAACATATTACCTACTATAGGTTATTCATTTCCATAAATATCCAAAATGACTATAAATCCACAAAAAAGACATAGATAAAAACCCACCTTTACTCCTCAAATGGAATCCTATAGTATTCTATTTATTGGGCATATGGTGTTCCCTACAAAGAGAATATCTTCCCAAATAACATTTATCACTTAATCACCAAATCATTTTCCAATACTAAGGATAATTATTTGATAATACATAAGATCCCAAATAAACTTATTATTGATCAATAAAATCATTTAACTAAAAATAATTAGTCACACTAACCAAGTACTTCACATAGTCCAGTTGTAGGCGATAAATCCCAATCGCACTCTGGTTGTTGGTTCGATTCCCACAGCTTTGTCCGATGCGACTGGTTGTCACATGGTCTGTGTGTTGTCCTTTTTCAGAAACTATATTTTATAAAATTACCAATATGAGATAAATTCCTCAAAATAACCATAATATAATTTAACCACAAATGTTATATCATACCTTGCGTTTTCATCCACAAATATAATAACTTGTAATTACCTCAAACCCAGTGATCATATAAAACCAAATGGTTATTTATAACTACACCCATAATAGAAAATATAAGTCTTCCTCAAATATCATTTTCACATGACAAACTACAGGGTTACAAATACAAGAGAAAATTATTTCAATGTAATCCCATCAACAAGGAGCACTGATACTTTTAAAAATTTCTCCAACCATTTATTTCTACATAGCTTCTTCTTTGAACAAGAAAATATACAATATAATAGAAAACCCACTAGATTAATGGCCAGGTCCCCTATATTTATGGAAAATGTCTATAAATGGATTCTTGGGACCATTTTTATTTTCTTCCATAGTAATCTTCATTTTTCCTCGACAATTCATCACTTTATGTCCTTCTTTCCCACACGTAATGCATTTATTTTTTCCATTGAGACACTTTCTTGGGTATCTCCTTCCACATTTATTGCATGATAGAAATTGAGGATTATTTTTTCTATGGTCTCCACTGCTGGAGTGCTAATCATTCATCACATGTATCTTCATTTTTTTTCTAGGAGTTGGTTAATATATATGTTGTTGATCCTATTTTTGGAAAACTGATTTGGCATGAACATGATGTCTTTTACTCCTATCAACATTTTAACAACCCGATATTTTATGACAAGTATTCTTTTTCATTTATGTGATATCATGTGTTATATGATACAACAGGATTATCTTGTGCTATACGCCACATTGTATTAGCTTGAAATGTACGCAACACTATTCTTAGATTTTGTTACACACAATTTGAAGTTCGTTTTATAATAGTCATTCTACGCATCATTGAGTGTATATATATATATTCAAGGTTTAAATGAAATATTGTTGGATTCTATTATATGATACAACGAAGGATTTTTGCACAACACGTAACCCTGACTTGGCTTGCATTACACGCAATCACGACCTACCTCAATAGCGTGTGTAGTACGCAATACCGGGTATTACTAAACAACGATATATTGTTATAATATTATTATGGACTAGTCGTTATGAATATTATTAACTACATTTTGAATTTTATAACATTATTATTCAGCTTACACATTTTCTAGAATATGGTATGAGAACAAAATAAATTTTTCGTGTAAAATATGTATTTTTTAAAAATTACAGTTTTCCCACCTTTGGATGGTGCACCCACCTTAAATATTGTTTTGACATGTATATATGTTCAATTTGAAAAAATAAAATTCTTCTTTGGAATCAGGATATAAAAATTTACTTTGAAAATTTTTTTCATATTATTTTGAATACTTTTATATTTTAATGAATAGTAAAAACATGCTATATTTTAATTAAAAACAACTTTTCTTCGTCGCAATAATTTATATGGTAAGATTATATTTTTAATTTATTTTAAAGTATAAATAGAATATATTTTTACCATTTAATATAATGTAAGTCCTTAGCATTTATTTTACCTTGAATTCGTATGTTAAATCAATTCAATCTTTTGCAATGTTTTAAACAAAAACCTGTTTTCCTTTGACAACAAGATTAATTTTAATTTAATTTATGAAAATTTTGTGTTCTGAATTTGGAAAAATAGATTCCATATTTAGAATCAGTGGGTACAAAATATGTTAATAAGATAGTTTTTATTTTTGGGCATTATGAATAGTAACTATGGAAAATTTTATTTACCATAGTAAAAGGTAAATCGGGCAATTAAGGGTAAATATAAAATTATAAAATTACTCTAACACTTGTCTTAATATAATTGGATGCTTATATTTTGTCCTAAGTCATATTTGGGTCGAAATGGAATCCATTATAACCCACTTTGAGGTGATTAAGACCATTAATTTATTTTATTTAAAGGAAAGTGAAATATGTCTCACTCAACTTTAATAATTAAATTATTTTTAATACAAGTTTATACAGAATATAAATTCGTTTTTAAATACTCATTTGAATGATAAATTTTTTTTATTTATCATGGTAATTTATTTTTAATTTTTAAGAGTTATTTAATTACATTATTATCTTATACATTAATGATGAAGAAATTATTTATTTAGTGAAAAATCAATAATATAGTTTTTATTGAAATAGTAATGCATATCAAAAGGCCCAGAAATCTGCACAAAACTTATTATTAGTGTATATATAAAACCTAATCATCCACGGGCCAAATTTTTGACCATTGGGATCCTTATTGAGGAAAATATGACACTTATAATATTTTATTTTAAATTATTTCAAAGTTGTCACTTTCATAATTTTGTAAAGATAACCATTTAAATGTTGTTATTTTAAGATGATAAATTCGAGTAAAATTATTAGTATAAAATAATTGATATTTATCTTCGTCAAAGGATATTATTTTTAATTTTTATGCAACAAATAATTATATTATATAATTATACAATAATGTTGTAGTAATTATTATATTAAGCGAAAAATAAAATAAATGGTTTTACAAATAGTAAAATAAATATTATATAAACTATTTATTGTACTACACTAATTTTATAGATTCCTATGACATGTTAGGAACCTATTAGATATTTTATTTCGAATATATCCTCTCTGTGGATTTAATGTAAATTCAAATAATTGAATAGTGTCAAAATTGACACTATTGTTATTTTATAAAAATAACATAATATTAAATTGTTTAAAAATCACAAAAATATTTAAAAATTATAAATTGAAATTTATATAGTAGAAATATTATAAATTATCCAATTATGGAAAATTAACAACATATAACTGATTATTTTTAACCATTTAAAATTTAGAATTTTATTACCACAAATAAAATTAAATAGATTAAATAAGGATAAATCAAAATGATAAGGTTTAAAATAAAATCAAAACATGTCTAAATTTGATTTTTTGATGCAATTACAACCATATCCCATCTAATATTCGAATATGAGTCATTTTTCGAGGTTTTTAAGTGGGGTTAGATTTAATATAAATTATTATTTTTAAGATTTCCAAAGGTGCCCCTCTCCTCCCTTATAAAAGGCCACCTCATCCCTCTCATATTTACAAAACTTTGATCCTTCAAGATCGGCCAAACCCTGCCAATTTCACTTCCCAACATCCTTAGAAACCTACTAGAGGTACTGGTCTTCTCAAAAGTCCAACTTTAATGCCCTAAGAGAATGTTTAAAGGAGGCACTTCAAGAAATAGGTAATACCTTCTACCGTTTTCTTCAAGATCCATTCTTCTTCTACTCCCTATTATTTAGATGTTTCATTAAGAAGTAATAACATAAGTATACCTCATATACTGATATGTTATTATAAATTTGAAACAACCCTATATTACAGTCTATCCATCCTACGGAAAACAAAATCACTACACGTGCGTACGTAGGGAATATCGTCTCCACGCCGTGGTGTAATATGTTTTTCCACCAACACCTTACATGGATGGGTATAATGGTGTAAAGAAAAACTGTATATGGTTATTATAACAACATACTGATTCTGATATATTATACCATCCACTCCAATTCGATTCAATAAATATGGGAACGATATCATCGCTTGTGCGTACGTACAGATTACCGTCTCCACGACGCGATGAGATTCATTTTCCATGTTAACAATTCAATAATGATTATAAAGTATATATAATAAGTAATAATCAAATATATGACATAATAATTCTACTATATTTATGTATATATAAATGTATTTCATATACTAAATTCCATTCAATTCAATAAGGAAATGAAAACAACGTTCATGCGTACGTACGACCTTCCATCTCCATGAATGGTGTATTTCTTTCCATTTATTGATATATTATATATATGTATATTCTGAATAAATATTATATATAAATCTTGTTTTATATTATGGAATTAAGTAATCATGATCTATGTAATCATATGTATAATTACAAGTCAAAACACGGATGACAAATGAAATGATTTTACCCAAAACACTCTTTAACATGGAATATGCAAAAGAACGGATAATATAAAGTCATAAGTGAAAAATATATGACATCATAACAATGAATATGATTATGTAATAGGTCAATGACATTATTTAAATCATTATACAGGATATTCAGATCCATACGATGCATATCAGACCTAAGGTAAGGGATAACTTTTCCAATATCATTTTTATCCGAGATTGTTTATTCGTAAGTATTTACTAGGGTTATATTTATCTTCCATATCTATGTTTTATAAAAATGGTTTCATGTATGTTTAAATTCATTTTCACCCATTTTTGACTTTTACTACATGGTATGTATGGAATCTTTCTTTTATGAGGTACTTTTTGACTTTTCCGGAAAAAGTACGAGAAGAATGTTTTTTTAACTTATACGAAATGAAAGGATTTTTACGGTTTTATAAAGCCTTATTTTATTGAATCTTCCTCCAAAAGATTTCATGAATATTTTAAACAAAATCTCTTTCTTTTAATCTTTCATGACATTTTGTGAAAAGAAATTGAATTTTAAGAAGAAAGGATATTTTCCTCAAGAATTCATTTCAAGTGTTTTATCAAAACCATTTTCCATATAAGATGACATTATTTCATATGAGTATGTTCCAAGTATAAAGTCTCTACGTTTTACATGGATTCACATTTCTTATTATGAAATGATATCCAATTCTTTTATTTGGATTATGTGATGATGGGATGATGTTTTTGAAACCCATTTTATTTGTTGGGTTGTTATGAATGATGTATGTTTATTTTGTGGCACAAGTAGGAATTATTTCATTATGAGATGGGTGGGACCTATATATCCCTACAATGCATTGGGTGAAGATTTATATCTCATGAGATAGACATGGCTGGAATGGTATGTTAATCTGGTTCAGTGTTACAGGACTGAAACGAAGAGTGAACTCGATTCAGAAAGGGACTTTGTCCACTAAGATGGTCCTGGTAGCAATGCCTTGGCTACTATGGAAATCATAACATGTGATGAATGGTTTCCACAATTACATTTTCTATTCCCATTATATTTTATCATGGTTGATGTTCCATTATGATATATTCCTTACATACTTCCATGATTTATGTCTTTGCTCAAGATTTTGATGTTTAAATTTCATGTTCATGTTTTTGCTTTCAAATGTTTATGGATTGTTTTATGTTCTCTATGTTTTCCCTTACTGAGCATTTGATCTCACCCTTTATATGTTTTCTCATCCCCAGGATTTAAAGAAAGTTTTTAGGTAAAAAAAATGGGGAAGATCATTAATGGAGATGTTGAAGATCTTTCACCACGATTAGAAGATAATATTCCGAGTTTCCAAAGACACTAAACTATTACTGTCCTTGTGTGTCTGTTTTTGTTATGTATTATGTATTCCGCAAAATTAATGTATTTTCCATGTACGTCAATCGTTGGGTCATTACAGTTGGTATCAAAAGAAAGGTTTAGTCAACCTTTGGAAACTAGGAAGCGAGAACTTTAGTGAGATTCCTAGAGATATTTCTAATTTATGTCTAGGGATGACCCTTAGGTTAAGTATAAGAATAGGTTATAATCCTAGAATTGCTGTAACGATCTTAGAATTTAACCTAAGATGTTAGATATTGACGGTACTCCCCCTTTACTATGTTGTTTTTCTTAGTATGTTTTAGAAAATGGTTGGAAATCGGAAGATTCATGATAATGGAGGATATGATGGACAGTGGAATGATATTCTTCATAAGAAACTAAATGAAATTGGATCTGGAGGTCCAAATATTGTTATTATTCCTAATCATCAATCTCATAATATGATCAATAATCTCAACTTTGGTAAGTTTCCTTACTCAGTTAATAAGAGAATGATAGAGTTTCATGATGATCATAGAGGAAAGAAAGTTAAATTCCCCTCATGTAAATCATGTGGGAAGAGGCGTTAGGGAGAATGTTTCAAAGGAACTGGAAGATTCTTTGGGTGTGGAAAGGAAGGAAAGAAATCCAGTAATTACAAAGGAAAAGGTTTAGTTAACACCATGGACAAGGATAATGGTATTTCTAAGACATCAACAATGGTTAAATGTTTTATATGTGGAATGTACGAGAATTATGAAAACCAATGCCCTAAGGGAAAATCTCATGAAGAGAATCAGCATGGTCATATGGGTAGTATTTAGGTGGATGATAATGAGGAGACTAAAAATGACATATGAGATGAAAGAAGTGTTGAAGCTCAGTGAGTTGTTTAAGAAGGTAGTGGAATGATTGTATGTTTAACAAGATTTATGTTGTATTGTTAATGGTACCATGGAATAAAGAATCATCAAAGGATTGTTACACTATTGTTTTTTCTAAAGTATTTGAAAGTATATATTTAATGATACAGGTAACCATTAAAGGTTATTCATATATTTTTTGGAAAGTAGATGATATGCGTATAATGAAGGGATAAAAAGATAATGAGATGTTTGATTGTATTCATGATCTCATGACTGATATAAGGACTAAGTGATATTATGGTGTGAGTATATAGAATTTTTGGGATTTTGGTATGTGTAAAGTGTTAAAATTTAACAACATTCATGTTTTCACTAAGGTTCAATTGGTATTCATTCTTCAAGAGAATACATGATTAAGGTATTCAATGTTTGTAATTTGTCCAACAAGATATATCTTATGATATATAGGGGATAAATGATGGCATTCACCTGATTGTTATATGACATTTCAAGTAATCATTTTCTTTATACTATGATCTTGGACCGAAGTATTTTAGATAAGCCTAAAGATTAGAATGGATTATGTTGGACATAAGTTAGTATTGTTTAAGGATTGAACTTTTTTCGATATTATTGATGGGATATTATAGTAATGTAGTTTTAGAAAAATGACAACCTGCAGGACGAGCGACAACCCATCGCGTCGGACAAGGCTGTGGGAATCGAACCCACAATCAAAGATGACTGTCCTTTATTGCATACCACAGGCCTACAGGAAGACCATGGTTAGTAGAAACTAGTTTTATTAAGTAGTATGATATATGAAGTATAAGTTCATTTTTGGAATCATATATGATTAACCACACCATAGATGGACTTTTGTATGTTTGATAACTTTTCCTAACCTTTTGTTTGAAACAGATGGAATGACCCATCATTCTATCATATGACCTGTTAACGCTTCACGAATTACAAATTCAACTTCATTTCATTAAGAGGTGAAGTTGAAATTGTTCAAATCACGAACAACAGTGAGATTGTACGAAAATCAAGAAAGTATTTATTCTAATTAAAAATTTTCAACATTAGCTAAATGATATTGAAAACCAAAAAATTTATCCTAGTGCTCTTATATCCGATGAATCAGATGGTACCTTAGATCATCACAAATTTATGGCTTTGTGATTGTTGGATTTTTGATGGTTATATTTTTCTTCAATATCTATATTTTCACCTATGTTCTTTTATGTGTAAAACTGAGTGATTAGTTAATTTGGGTAACCATTACGTTTCATACATTTGTTTTTAAAGTTAAGTTTTGGTATTTCATTTTACGATGTGTGTTGCAATTAAAGAAAATTTCACGTAGAAAACCATGTATAACCCGGACGAATTTCGAGGGAGAAATTCATTTTAAGGGGGGTAGAATGTAACAACCCGATATTTTATGATAAGTATTATTTTTATTTTATTTGATGTCATGTGTTTTATGCTACAACAAGATTATCTTTTTATATACGCCACACTATATTAGCTTGAAATATACGCAACACTATTCTTAGATTATGTTAAACACAATTTCAAGTTCGTTTTATAATAGTCATTCTACGCAACATTGAGTGTGTATATATATATATATATTCAATGTACAAATGAAATATGGTTAGATTCTGTTATACAAAACAATGAAGGATTCTTTCACAACACGCAACCCTGACTTGGCTTGCATTACACGCAATCGTGACCTACCTCGATAGCATGTGTAGTACGCAATACCGGGTTTTACTAAACAACGATATATTGTTATAATATTATTATGGACTAGAATTTATGAATAGTATTGACTAAATTTTGAATTTTATAACATTATTATTCACCTTACACATTTTCTAGAATATGTTATTAGAAAAAAATATATTTTTCGTGTAAAATATGTATTTGTAAAAAATTGCAGTTTTCCCGCCTTTTGATGGCGCACCCAACTTAAATCTTGTTTTTGACATGTATATAAGTTGAATTTGACAAAATAAAATTCTTATTTGGAATCAGGATATAAAAATTTACTTAGGATAAATTTTTCATATTATTCTGATAACTTTCATATTTTAATGAATAGTAAAAATACGCTATATTTTAATTAAAAGCTACATTTTTTCATCGCAATAATTTATATTGTAAGAATATATTTTTAATTTGTTTTAAAGTATAAATAAAATATATTTTTACCATTTAATATGACTTATGTCATTAGCATTGATTTTACCTTGAATTCGTAGGTTAAATCAATTCAATCTTTTGCAATGTTTTAAACAAAAACCCGTTTTCTTTCGACAATGGGATTAATTTTAATTTAATTTCAGCATCTTTTGTATATTGAATTTGGAAAAATAGATTCCATATTTGGAATCAGTGGTTCCAAATTATGTTAATATGCAACTTTTTATTTTTGGGCATTATGAATAGTAACTACAGTAAATTTAATTTACCATAGTAAAAGGTAAATCGGGTAATGTAGGGTAAATATAATATAATAAAATTACCCTAACACTTTTCTTAATATAATTGGATGCATATATTATTTCCTAAGGAATATTTGGGTCAAAATGGAATCCATTGGTACCCACATGGAGGTGATTAAGACCTATAATTTATTTTATTTAAAGGAAAGTGAAATATGTCTCACTCAACTTTAATAATTTATGTATTTTTAATACAAGTTTATTGTAACGGCCCGAGATTTTATGAAAAATATTCTTTTTAATTTTCTTAATGTCTTGTGTTGTACGCTACACCAAAAGGAGCTTGCACAACACGCATCCTTGACTTGCCTTTCATTACACGCAATCGCGGCCTTCCTCGATAGCGTGTGTAATACGCAATACCGAGTTTCACTAAACAATGATATGATATTAAAATATTATTAAAACTAGCCGTTATGAATAGTAATAACCACTTTTTAAAATTCTGTAAATCTTATTTTTCAAAATGAACTTCATTTTTGGATTCGGAGTATCGAATTTAGCCTAAGGTGAAATTTTGGTACTTCTCGGATAACTTTCATATTCTGATGAATAGTGAAAATCACTAAATTATAATTAAAAACAACTTTTTTAATCGAAATAATTAAAAGTGATAAATTATTAATTTGAGTGGTTTTAAAGTATATTTAGAATATATTTTTACAATTTAATACAATGTTGGTCATTGGATGTAATTTGACATTTAAACCAGACATAAACAAGTGTCAATCTTTTGATAGATATTGTTTCTTAAAAACACGCTCATTGTTTTAACAGCGGGATTTAATTATAAAATTAATTAATGCAACTTTTATGTTATGAATTTGGTAAAATAGACTTCATTTTTGAATTCGGAATATGAAATATAGCTTGGGATGAAATTTTGGCATTGTTCTGAAAAACATCAATTTTTGATGAATAGTGAAACTACTAAGTGGTAGGTTAAAAACTGAATTTTGCATAAAACTTAATTTTACCGCTTCTGTGAATAGAATTTCGAAAATCCGAGAGACACGGTTAATATCAAGGACTAAAATTTGGTTCAATGAGATGAAAATAATTTTTTGGTGAATAGTAACTTTTTACTATTTTTACCGCGGTTAATAGTAAATAGGGTAACTAAGGGTAAATATGATATTAATATTACCCTAACACATGTCCTAATTCTATTGGACAAGTGTAATTCGACCAAAAACAAACTTAGGAATAAAATATGACCATTTAGGCCCACTTGGATTAGATTAGGACATTTATTATTAATTTATTTAAAGAAGGGTTAAAATAGTTAAAATCAAAGTTTAATAAGTAAATCATTTTTAATATAGGGTTATACATAAGATAAATTCAATTTTAAATATTCATTAGAAATCTAAAAAGATTTCCTACATGATGATATTTTATTTGTAATTTTTAGACATCAAATAATTTAATTTATTTATGACACAAAGATGATGCAGTAATTATCTTATTAATGAAATATTGACAAAATTGATAATATAAATACCAAAATAAATGTAATTTGAGAATTTTTATGAATTCCACTAATTTTCTAGGTTACTATGATATATTAGTATTGATTTAATCAACTTGGTTCGAACATATAATTCTGTTATGACTTTCACAAAAATCATATATCAAATAGTGTCAAAATTGACACAAAATAGTTTTTAAATCAAATATTATATTATTAATTGTTATTTTATTCCTAAAAATCTACGGTTCTGCCAAATGACTTAGATAAGGATATATATATTAATAATAAACAATTTGGGGTTCGTTTGGCATGTTATAGTAAGTGTATTAACCATATAGTGAAAGAAAACAAAAAGACACGGTAAAAGTTAAATTAATTAACTTAGAGTTAAATCTAATTGATAAGGTTAAAATAATACCCTAAACTTGTCTAAATCCTATTGGTTGATAGGATTTCGACCCATCCCCACTTTAGCTTATAAATAAGACCCTTTGGAACCATTATAAACGGATTTTGACTTTAATATAAAATAATATTTTGAGATATTCCTAAGGTGCCCCTCTCCTCCCTTATAAAAGGGCACCTCCTCCCCCTCCTCCTCACACCAATTTGAGCACTCAAGCTCGGCCAACCCCTGCCATTTTCCCTTCTCCACTTCCCTAGAATAATCCTAGAGGTCCTGGTCTTCTCCAAAGACCAATCTTAGTTCCTTAAGTGGAGGATTCAAAAAGGCGTTCCAAAGAAGAGGTAATATCCATTACCGATCTTTTCAATTTCTTTCTTCTTCAACTTCTTATTCTTTAGTTGTTTCAGGATAAAGTAATAACATCAGTATTACTTACATACTGATATGTTATTATAAATATGAAACAACCCTAATTCACCTTCTATCCATCCTACGGAAAAATGAAATCACCGCGCGTGCGTACGTACGGAATACCGTCTCCACGCCGTGGTGTAATCTATTTTCCACCATCACCTTACAAGGATGGGTATAATGGTGTAATCAGTAACTATATATGATTATTATTAAGTAATATTGATACTGAAATAATATATATATATACTCCAATACAATTCCACGATCATAGGAACGATATCATCACTCGTGCGTACGTACGGAATACCGTCTCCACGATGTGATGCGACTCGTTCTACATGATCTTCATTTCATAATGATTGTATAAATGAATTGAATGAATGAATATGGTATATACTACACTAATACCATTCTGGAAATGAATTATCTATAACCTAAAGATAAGAATAAGAATTTATTCGACAAAACACGCATAAGAACAAAAAGTTATAAAGACCCGAGTAACAAGTAACAATGAAATATTACTAACAAGAAGCTAATAATATGACCATATATGATCTCATATCAATATGTATGATTCTGGAATAAGTCAATAACATTATTTAAACCATTATACAGGAGCTTCGGACACGAACAAAGCAAATCGGACCTAAGGTAAGGGAAATATCACAATCTCATTTTTATCCGAGATTGTTTATTCGTAAGTATTTACTAGGGTGTATTTTATCATCCACATCCATGTTTACTAAATATGTAATATTATTTCCATCCACCTAAAATTGTTTAAATCCATTTTTACCCTTCGGTGAGTTTTTAGTAATACGTATGAAAGGAATCTTTTGTCGTTTTTCGTACGAGGTACTTTTTGACTTTTCCGACAAAAGTACGAAGAATGTTTTTTTAACTTATACGGCATGAATGGATTTTTAAAACATTACTTCAAAGAAGCTTCCTTTACAAGTTTTCAAGTTTATTTTTAATCAACTTCTTTTATTTTAAAGTTGTATGACATGTTATGAAAGGAAAAATGTTTTTGAAGAAGAAAGGATATTTTCCTCAAGAATTCAATTCAAGTGTTTTATCAAAATTATTTTCCATCTAAGATAATAAAGGGTTCTGTTTCTATCCATATTTTTACATTGGTTTGACTATGTTGTGATGGAATTATGTTTATGAATTCCTTTATCATATATGAATTGATTTATGATGTCATGATGTTTCAAGAATCCCATTTTTGTTATATGTGTTATGCGATGATGTATGTTTTATGATTATGTGGCACACATAAGAGAGGATTCATTATAAGATGGGTGGGACCTATATCTCCCTCCAATGCATTGGGTAAAGATTTTATATCTCATGAGATAGATAGGGCTGGAACGGAAGGTTATTTCGGTTCAGTGATACAGGACTGAAACGAGGAGTGAACTCGGTTCAGAAAGGGACTTTGTCCACTAAGATAGTCTTGGCAATGAGTCATGACTAACAAGAAATGATTTTCCATGATTATGTGTGCATGCCACAAAGATTCAAGTTTTATGTTATGATTATGGGGATCTCATTTTCACTTCTATGATTTATTCGATGTTAAGATATTATGATCTCTTTTGCAGGTTTTAATTTTCAAAAAGATATGATATGATTTTTATTTCCTTTATTTGCCCTTGTTGAGAATTTGAGCTCACCCTTTTATGTTTTCTTTTCCCCAGGCCAGGAAGATGGATATTAAGTAGAATATGCTAAAAGGGACCCTAGATATGATGAAATAAATGGGAGACACTGTAGAAGATTTATGAACCAGTTGTTTATGTTTCCCAGTTTCTAAAGACACTATACCTATACGGTCCTTTGTGGTTTTGTCATATGTTGTAATAAGTGTGATTCAATTTTGAAGTATTAACAATGTATGTAATGTATGGGTCGTTATAGTTGGTATCAGAGGCAAAGGAGGTAGGAATGTATCTGATCCTTGGGAACTCTCACATGTGAGCGTTGGACGAAGCATGGCTCTCCGCCCAAGGGCTTCATGAGGAAATGGCTGCCACTGGGGATGGTGGTGTGTCCCGCCCAGGGGGTGTAGCCGCCCATGGAGTGCCCTGATAGGTATCAACTATAGTCCACTGGAAGTAATTCCAGACCGTTATAGTTGGTATCAGAGGAAAGGTATAGTCAACCTTTGGAAACTAGGACGCGAAAACGTTAGTGAGATCCCTAGAGATATTTCTGAGGTATGTCTAGGGATGTCCCTAAGGATAAGTATACGTATAGGATATATTCCTAGAACTACGGTAACGATATTAGAATTTATCCTAAGATGTTAGATATTGAAGGTACTCCCCCTTTATTATGTTGTTTTCCCTAGCATGATTTTTTCCTCTCACACTATTCTTTTTGGGTTTTAGAAAATGGCTGGAAACAAGGTGATTCACGATAATGGAGGATATGCTGGACAATGGAATGATATTTTTCATGAGCAAACAAATGAAAAGGGATTTGGAAGTCCAAAAATCATTATTATGACGAATCAGCAATCTCATAATATGATCAATAAAGTAAAATTTGGTAAGTTTCCTGGCTCGGCTAATAAGAGAAAGATAGAGTTTCATGATGATCATAGAGGAAAGAAAGTTCAATTTCCCCTATGTAAATCATGTGGGAAGAGGCATCAAGGAGAATGTTTCAAGGGAACTGGAAGATGCTTTGGGTGTGGAAAAGAAGGACACAAAGCAAGTAAGTGCAAAGGAAAAGGTTCAGTTAACACCATGGATGAGGATAATGGTATTGCTACGACATCAACAATGGTTAAATGTTTTAAATGTGGAATGTACGGGCATTATGCAAACCAATGCCCTAAGGGAAAGTCTCATGAAGAGAATCAGTATGGTCATATGGGTAGTATTTATGTGGATGATGATGATGAGACTACAAATGATATGTGAGATGAAAGAATTGTTGAAGCTCGGTCAATGGTTTAAGAATGTAGTGGATTGATTACATGTTTATCACGTGTAATGTTGTATAAGTAATCTCATGGTACTATGGAATAAAAAGACATCTAAGGATTGTTACACTGTTGTCTTTCCTTGAGTTTTGAAAGTATATGATTAATGGTACAAGTATCCATGAAAGGTTATTCAGATATTTTTGGAATGTAGATGATATGCGCATAATGAAGGGATAAGACGATAATGAGATGTTTGATTGTATTCATGAGCTCATGATTGATATAAGGACTAAGTGATATCATGGTTTGAGTATATAGAATTTTGAGGATTTTAGTATGTGGAAGGTGTTAACTTTTAACTGCATTCATGTTTTCACTAAGGTATTCAAGAGAATACATGATTAAGGACTTTGAATGTTTGGAATGTGACCAACAAAATATATCTTATGATATATGGGGATCAACGATGGTATTAAATCTCTGGTAATCGTTTTCACTATGTTATGAGAGTGGACTGCAGTATTATGGATAAGCCTAAAGATTGGAATGGATTATGTTGGACATAAGTTAGTATTGTTTAAAGATATAAGTTTTCTCGATATTATTGATGGGATGTTATAGTAATATAGTTTTGGAAAAAAGGACAACCTACAGGACGGGCGACAACCCATCGCTTCGGACAAGGTTGTGGGAATCGAACCCACAACTGAAGTGCGACTGGCCTTTATCGCCTACCACTGGCCTAGAGGAAGTCCCTGTTTAGTAGAAACTAGTTTTATTATATTAAGCAGTATGATATATGAAGTATAAGTCAATTTTAAGAACCATATATGATTAATCTATAGAATGACTTATATATATTTAATAACTTTTGACAACCTTTTGTTTGAGACAGATGGAATGACCCGTCATTCTATCACATGATCTGCTAACACTTCACGAATAACAAATTCAACTTCATTTATTTAAGAGATGAAGTGGAAATTGTTCAAGGCATGAACAATAGTGAGATTGTACCAAGATAAAGTAAGTATTTATTCTAATTTTCAACTTTAGGGAAATGATCTTGAAAACCAAAAATGTTGTCCTAGTGATCTTATACCTGATGAATCAGATGGTACCTTATATCATCACAAATCTATGGATTTGTGATTGTTGGCTTTTCCATAGCCATGTTCTCTACCACTCTCCATCAGAACATGATGGTTAGATTTTTCTTCCATATCCATATTTTCACCTATGTGGAAACCCAGTGATTAGTTTATTTGGGGTAACCATTACGTTTCATACCTTTGTTTTTTTAAAGATTGGTTTAGGTATTACTTTTTACGATGTGGGTTTCTATTAAAGAAACTTTCGAATAGTAAACCATTTATAACCAGACGAATTTCGAGGGCGAAATTCATTTTAAGGGGGGTAGAATGTAACGGCCCGAGATTTTATGAAAAATATTCTTTTTAATTTTCTTAATGTCTTGTGTTGTACGCTACACCAAAAGGAGCTTGCACAACACGCATCCTTGACTTGCCTTTCATTACACGCAATCGCGGCCTTCCTCGATAGCGTGTGTAATACGCAATACCGAGTTTCACTAAACAATGATATGATATTAAAATATTATTAAAACTAGCCGTTATGAATAGTAATAACCACTTTTTAAAATTCTGTAAATCTTATTTTTCAAAATGAATGTCATTTTTGGATTCGGAGTATCGAATTTAGCCTAAGGTGAAATTTTGGTACTTTTCGGATAACTTTCATATTCTGATGAATAGTGAAAATCACTAAATTATAATTAAAAACAACTTTTTTAATCGAAATAATTAAAAGTGATAAATTATTAATTTGAGTGGTTTTAAATTATATTTAGAATATATTTTTACAATTTAATACAATGTTTGTCATTGGATGTAATTTGACATTTAAACCAGACATAAACAAGTGTCAATCTTTTGATAGATATTGTTTCTTAAAAACACGCTCATTGTTTTAACAGCGGGATTTAATTATAAAATTAATTAATGAAACTTTTATGTTATGAATTTGGTAAAATAGACTTCATTTTTGAATTCGGAATATGAAATATAGCTTGGGATGAAATTTTGGCATTGTTCTGAAAAACATCAATTTTTGATGAATAGTGAAACTACTAAGTGGTAGGTTAAAAACTGAATTTTGCATAAAACTTAATTTTACCGCTTCTGTGAATAGAATTTCGAAAATCCGAGAGACACGGTTAATATCAAGGACTAAAATGTGGTTCAATGAGATGAAAATAATTTTTGGTGAATAGTAACTTTTTACTATTTTTACCGCGGTTAATAGTAAATAGGGTAACTAAGGGTAAATATGATATTAATATTACCCTAACACATGTCCTAATTCTATTGGACAAGTGTAATTCGACCAAAAACAAACTTAGGAATAAAATATGACCATTTAGGCCCACTTGGATTAGATTAGGACATTTATTATTAATTTATTTAAAGAAGGGTTAAAATAGTTAAAATCAAAGTTTAATAAGTAAATCATTTTTAATATAGGGTTATACATAAGATAAATTCAATTTTAAATATTCATTAGAAATCTAAAAAGATTTCCTACATGATGATATTTTATTTGTAATTTTTAGACATCAAATAATTTAATTTATTTATGACACAAAGATGATGCAGTAATTATCTTATTAATGAAATATTGACAAAATTGATAATATAAATACCAAAATAAATGTAATTTGAGAATTTTTATGAATTCCACTAATTTTCTAGGTTACTATGATATATTAGTATTGATTTAATCAACTTGGTTCGAACATATAATTCTGTTATGACTTTCACAAAAATCATATATCAAATAGTGTCAAAATTGACACAAAATAGTTTTTAAATCAAATATTATATTATTAATTGTTATTTTATTCCTAAAAATCTACGGTTCGGCCAAATGACTTAGATAAGGATATATATATTAATAATAAACAATTTGGGGTTCGTTTGGCATGTTATAGTAAGTGTATTAACCATATAGTGAAAGAAAACAAAAAGACATGGTAAAAGTTAAATTAATTAACTTAGAGTTAAATCTAATTGATAAGGTTAAAATAATACCCTAAACTTGTCTAAATCCTATTGGTTGATAGGATTTCGACCCATCCCCACTTTAGCTTAGAAATAAGACCCTTTGGAACCATTATAAACGGATTTTGACTTTAATATAAAATAATATTTTGAGATATTCCTAAGGTGCCCCTCTCCTCCCTTATAAAAGGGCACCTCCTCCCCCTCCTCCTCACACCAATTTGAGCACTCAAGCTCGGCCAACCCCTGCCATTTTCCCTTCTCCACTTCCCTAGAATAATCCTAGAGGTCCTGGTCTTCTCCAAAGACCAATCTTAGTTCCTTAAGTGGAGGATTCAAAAAGGCGTTCCAAAGAAGAGGTAATATCCATTACCGATCTTTTCAATTTCTTTCTTCTTCAACTTCTTATTCTTTAGTTGTTTCAGGATAAAGTAATAACATCAGTATTACTTACATACTGATATTTTATTATAAATATGAAACAACCCTAATTCACCTTCTATCCATCCTACGGAAAAATGAAATCACCGCGCGTGCGTACGTACGGAATACCGTCTCCACGCCGTGGTGTAATCTATTTTCCACCATCACCTTACAAGGATGGGTATAATGGTGTAATCAGTAACTATATATGATTATTATTAAGTAATATTGATACTGAAATAATATATATATATACTCCAATACAATTCCACAATCATAGGAACGATATCATCACTCGTGCGTACGTACGGAATACCGTCTCCACGATGTGATGCGACTCGTTCTACATGATCTTCATTTCATAATGATTGTATAAATGAATTGAATGAATGAATATGGTATATACTACACTAATACCATTCTGGAAATGAATTATCTATAACCTAAAGATAAGAATAAGAATTTATTCGACAAAACACGCATAAGAACAAAAAGTTATAAAGACCCGAGTAACAAGTAACAATGAAATATTACTAACAAGAAGCTAATAATATGACCATATATGATCTCATATCAATATGTATGATTCTGGAATAAGTCAATAACATTATTTAAACCATTATACAGGAGCTTCGGACACGAACAAAGCAAATCGGACCTAAGGTAAGGGAAATATCACAATCTCATTTTTATCCGAGATTGTTTATTCGTAAGTATTTACTAGGGTGTATTTTATCATCCACATCCATGTTTACTAAATATGTAATATTATTTCCATCCACCTAAAATTGTTTAAATCCATTTTTACCCTTCGGTGAGTTTTTAGTAATACGTATGAAAGGAATCTTTTGTCGTTTTTCGTACGAGGTACTTTTTGACTTTTCCGACAAAAGTACGAAGAATGTTTTTTTAACTTATACGGCATGAATGGATTTTTAAAACATTACTTCAAAGAAGCTTCCTTTACAAGTTTTCAAGTTTATTTTTAATCAACTTCTTTTATTTTAAAGTTGTATGACATGTTATGAAAGGAAAAATGTTTTTGAAGAAGAAAGGATATTTTCCTCAAGAATTCAATTCAAGTGTTTTATCAAAATTATTTTCCATCTAAGATAATAAAGGGTTCTGTTTCTATCCATATTTTTACATTGGTTTGACTATGTTGTGATGGAATTATGTTTATGAATTCATTTATCATATATGAATTGATTTATGATGTCATGATGTTTCAAGAATCCCATTTTTGTTATATGTGTTATGCGATGATGTATGTTTTATGATTATGTGGCACACATAAGAGAGGATTCATTATAAGATGGGTGGGACCTATATCTCCCTCCAATGCATTGGGTAAAGATTTTATATCTCATGAGATAGATATGGCTGGAACGGAAGGTTATTTCGGTTCAGTGATACAGGACTGAAACGAGGAGTGAACTCGGTTCAGAAAGGGACTTTGTCCACTAAGATAGTCTTGGCAATGAGTCATGACTAACAAGAAATGATTTTCCATGATTATGTGTGCATGCCACAAAGATTCAAGTTTTATGTTATGATTATGGGGATCTCATTTTCACTTCTATGATTTATTCCATGTTAAGATATTATGATCTCTTTTGCAGGTTTTAATTTTCAAAAAGATATGATATGATTTTTATTTCCTTTATTTGCCCTTGTTGAGCATTTGAGCTCACCCTTTTATGTTTTCTTTTCCCCAGGCCAGGAAGATGGATATTAAGTAGAATATGCTAAAAGGGACCCTAGATATGATGAAATAAATGGGAGACACTGTAGAAGATTTATGAACCAGTTGTTTATGTTTCCCAGTTTCTAAAGACACTATACCTATACGGTCCTTTGTGGTTTTGTCATATGTTGTAATAAGTGTGATTCAATTTTGAAGTATTAACAATGTATGTAAAGTATGGGTCGTTATATTTATACAGAATATAAATTAGGTTATAAATACTCATTTGAAAGAAAAAATGTTTTTCTTTATCATGGTAATTTTTTTGTAATTTTTAAGAGTTATTTAATTACCTTATTATCTTATACATTAATGATGCAGAAATTAATTATTTTTTTCAAAAATCAATAATATAGTTTTTATTGAAATAGTAATACCTATCAAAAGACCCAAAAATCTGCACAAAATTTATTATTAGTGTATATATAAACCCTAATCATCCACTGGCCTAATTTATGACCACTTAGATCCATATTATGGCGATTATGAAACTTATAATAATTTATTTTAAATGATACCAAAGTTGTCACTTTCATAATTTAGTAAAGATAACAATTTACATGTTGTTATTTTAAGATTATAAATTCGAGTACAATTATTATTATAAAAGTTTTGATATTTATCGTCATCAAAGGATTTTAGTTTTAATTTTTATGCAAAAAATAAGTATATTAAATAATTATACAATAATGTTTTACTAATTATTTTATTAAGTGAAATATCAAATAAACAGTTTTACGAATAGTAAAATAAATATTTTATGAACTATTTAATGTGCTCCACTAATTTTATAGATTACTAAGACATGTTAGGAACCTATTTGATATTTTATTTTGAATATATCCTCTCTTTGGGTTTAATGTAAATTCAAATAAATGAATAGTGTCAAAATTGACACTTTTGTTATTTTATAAAAATGACATATTATTAAATTGTTTAAAAATCACAAAAATATTTAAAAATTGAAAATTTCAATTTATATAGTCTAACATATTATAAAGTATCCAATTATGGAAAATTAACAACATATAAGTTATTATTTTTAACCATTTAAAATTTAGAATTTTATTACCATAAATAAAATTTAATAGATTAAATAAGGATAAGTCAAAATGATAAGGTTTAAAATAAAAACAAAACATGTCTAAATTTGATTGGTTGATGCGATTACAACCATATATCATATAATATTCGAATATGAGTCATTTTTGGTGGGTTTTAAGTGGGGTTAGATTTAATATAAGTTAATATTTTTAAGATTTCCAAAGGTTCCCCTCTCCTCCCTTATAAAAGGGATCCTCCTCCCTCTCATCTTTAAACAACATTGAGCGTTAAAGATCGGCCAAAACATGTCAATTTCGCTTCCACACTTCTTTAGATTCCTACTAGAGGTACTGGTCTTATCAAAAGACCAACTTTATTGCCCAAAGAGAAAGTTTAAAGGAGGCACTTCGAGAAAGAGGTAATACCTTCTACCATTTTCTTCAAGTTCCATTCTTTTTCTACTCCCTCTTATTTTGTTGTTTCATTATGAAGAAAAAACATCAGTATCCCTCATATACTGATATGTTATTATAAATATGAAACTACCCTGTTTCACCTTTTATCCATCCTACGGAAAACAAAATCACCGCGCGTGCATACATACGGAATACCGTCTCCACGCCGTGGTGTAATCTGTTTTTCCACAAACACCTTACATGGATGGGTATAATGGTGTAAATAATAACTTTATATGGTTATTATAACATCATACTGATTCTGATACATTATACCATCTACTCCAATTCGATTCAATCAATATGGGAACGATATCATCGCTCGTGCGTACGTACAGATTACCGTCTCCACGACGCGATGAGATTTATTTTCCTTGTTAACAATTCAAGAATGATTATATAGTATATAAAATAATTAATCATGAAATATATGAAATAATAATGCTACTATATTTATGTATATATATATATATATATGTATGTCATATACTTAATTCCATTCAATTCAATAAGGAAATGAAAACAACGTTCATGCGTACGTACGGCCTACCGTCTCCATGAACGGTGTATTTCGTTCCATTTATAGATCTATTAAATATATTTATATTCTGAATATATATTATATATAAATCATGTTTTATATTCTGGAATTAAGTAATCATGATCTAATTAATCATATGAATAATTACAAGTCAAAACACGGATGACAAATGAAATGATTTTACCCAAAACGCTCTTTAACATTGAATTTGCAAAAGAACGGGTAATATAAAGTCATAAGTGAAACATATATGATATAATAACAATAAATATGATTATTTAATAAGTCAATGACATTATTTAAATCATTATACAGGAGGTTCGGATCCCTACGAAGTATATCAGACCTAAGGTAAAGGATAACTTTTCCAATCTCGTTTTTATCCGAGATTGATTATTCTTAAGTATTTACTCGGGTTATATTTATCTTCCATATCCCTGTTTTCTAAAAATGGTTTCATGTATGTTTAAATTCCTTTTTACCCATTTTTGACTTTTACTAAATGGTATGTATGGAATATTTCTTTTACAAGGTACTTTTTGACTTTTCCAGCAAAAGTACGAGAATAATGTTTTTCTAACTTATAAGAAATGAAAGGATTTTTACGGTTTTATAAAGCCTTATTTTATTGAAGATTCCTCCAAAATATTTCAGGACTATTTTAAATGAAATCTTTTTCTTTTAAAATTTCATGATGTTTTGTAAAAAGAAATTGATTTTGAAGAAGAAAGGATATTTTCCTCAAGAATTCATTTCAAGTGTTTTATCAAAACCATTTTCCATCTAAGATGACATTATTTCATATGTGTATGTTTCAAGTATAACGTCTCTATGATTTACATGGATTAACTTTTCTTATTATGAAATGATTTCCATTTCATATAATTGGATTATGTGATGATGGGATGATGTTTATGAAACCCATTTAATTCGTTGGGTTATTATGAATGATGTATGTTTATTTTGAAGCCCAAGTAATAATGATTTCATTATGAGATGGGTGAGACCTATTTATCCCTCTAATTAATTGGGTAAAGATTTATATCTCATGAGATAGATATGGCTGAAATGGTTAGTTAATCTGGTTCAGTGTTACAGGACTGAAATGGGGAGTGAAATCGATTTAGAAAGGGACTTTTTCCACTAAGATGGTCTTGGCAGCAATGACTTGGCTACTATGGAAATCATAACATGTGCTGAATGGTTTCTACAATTACATGTTTTATTCCCATTATATTTTATCATGGTTGATATTCCATTATGGTATATTCCTTACGTACTTCCATGATTTATGTCTTTTCTCAAGATTTTGATGTTTAAATTTCATGTTCAAGTTTTAGCTTTCAAATGTTTATGGATTGTTTTATGTTCTCTATGATTTCCCTTACTGAGAATTTGAGCTCACCCTTTATATGTTTTCTCTTCCCCAGGATTTAATGAAACGTTTTAGGTAAGAAAACAAAGGGTAAGATCATTAATGGTGATGTTGAATATCTTTCACCATGATTAGAAGATAATATTATGAGTTTCCAAAGACACTAAACTATTACGGTACTTGTGTGTCTGTTTTTGTTATGTATTAAGTATTCTGCAAAATTAATGTAATGTCCATGTACGTCAAGATTTGGGTACTTTCATGGGAAATGCATAGGGTAATTTAATGTCCATGTGTGTCCCATACCACTTTGAATGTTTTAAAAGGAATTTTAATTTTAAAAAATTAATTTCCCTATAAATAAATCATTTAAACCATTTTTAAAACATGGACATTAATGAGAAATATTTAAAAGAATAAATCCTTAAAACATTTAAAAATGATATTTAATTAGGGTTTCAAACCAAAAGAGAGACACACTAATACAAATAATTGAGGTAACAAAAACACTATAATATCTTGAGAATAAAGGGATTCATGATATACTATGTTAAAGTACATTTTATAAACCATATAAAAGTTATTTGGTGTATAACAACAAATAATTCTCAATGGAATGTAATTTGAGAAGAAATCTCTTATAAAGACCATATACTTAGGTTTAAGATAAATCAAAGAAATAATTATGTTTTAAAAATATAAATACACTCAATATGATGGGATTTAAGTGTTAATCAATCAAAGGACATTCACACATATTCTTTTAAAAACAACATCAAAGAATTGATTGTTTAACTCAATAAATAGAGATTGAGTTAAAATTTCTCTTATCAATTTCATATCGACGACATGAGAATTTATCAATGGAGTGATTATGTGTATCAAAATTATATCCATATAAATAGGAGTGTAAATTATGACATAATCAATTGAATAGTTATTCGACACATAATCTTGGAGTAAAATAATCAATGAAGTATGCGTAAAGCCGAATGAGTGAAAATTGAAATTTCAAATTCCATTATCGATTTGGTAACCTACAAAAGATACAACCATGAAAGAAGGATAATAAAATTATGATTTAAATAACTATAAATTAAATTATATTACATAATTAATACAATCACGGGTAGTACACACACCACATGCAATATATAAGTGGTGAACAATGGAAATCTCACGGAATTTGAAGTGAGATAAGAAACCCCTTACTTTGAACTTTTTCATTGGTTGAGGGTAGTTTAACCTCTCGTATAATGGTAAAATAATTATTATTGAATTATAAAAGAATCATATACATTAATATGATATCATATATTATCTTCAAACATTTATTTGTTTATAATATCATAGTATTATCGTTGTTTCAGGTGTTAACAAATTCATTTCCTTTATATTCTTTATTATGTGAGCCATATTTTTATGGATGAGATGTATCATATTCATATCCAGAATTATATCATGTCTCTAAACATTATTTTTATTCATCAAATGATATTTATTCTTGAATGGATATGATGAGGAATGAATCTCATCGCGTTCGGGGAGACGATAATCCGTACGTACGCACGAGTGATAATATCATTCTTTTGATATTAAAATAATATATAATTGGATGTTATATCATACATATAGAATCATTATAATGTTATATATTATTATTTTCATGAATTACACATCATTATTATACCCATCCAAAAAAGAATGTATTGAGTCACAATTACACCACGACGTGGAGATGGTAATACGTACATATGCACGTTTGGTGAGATGTCATTCAAAGGATGGAGAGAAAAATGAATATGGCTGTAACATATTTATAATAACATAAAATTATATAGAATATACTGGAGATTATATTTTATAATGTAAATAACAAAGAAAGAATAAGTGGAAGAAGAAAAGAACTTGAAAGAGGGTGGTGAAATTATTACCTCTTCTTCGGGCTCTTCCTTTTGATTTGATCAAAAGGGCTCTTTCAGTTGGATTTATGAACAAAGGAGGGCCTCTAGGATGAAGTGGAAGAATTTGGGAGTATATTTGGGAAGGGTTTGGCCAAGTCAAAAGGCTTTTATGGTGTTAATATGAGAGGAGGGGAAGTTCCATTTTATAAGAGGGGTGACGAGCACCTTAGGAAAAACTTAAATTATTATTTTATAATAAATTTATTTTCGGTTTATATTTGTTAAAAAGTGGATTATTTAATTTCTAAGGTGAGGATGGGTATAAAAACACTAAAACAATAGGTTTTAGATAGGTTTGGGTTACTATATTTTCCTTAACATTTATATTTAACTCTTAGTTTAATAGTTTGACCTTTACCATGTCTCTTTGTATTTTTAAATTATATGGTTATCAAACTTACTATAAACTTCCATGAAAACCAGAAGAGGTCCATTAAATAATAATAAATGTCCTTATCTAATCCAAGTGGACCAAAGAGGTTCATATTTTATTCATAAGTATGTTTTTAGTCTAATTATACTTAGCCAATAGAATTAGGACATGAGTTAGGGTAATAATAATATCATTTTTACCCTTAATTACTCTATTTAATTTTAACGGTGGTAAATAAAATTTAAAAGTTACTATTCACCAAAAATTATTTTTATCTTATTAAACCACATTTTACTCCTTGATATTAACTGTTTCTCTTTGATATTTGAAATTCAACTCACGGAAGTGGTAAAATTATGTTTAATGTGAATTTACAAATTCTCCAAGGAGGTGGGTAAAAGACGGTGAAAAGTTCAATAAAATTATATATATATATATATATATATATAATATTATAACAAAATGACTCCAATGAATTATATTGAATGTATATGGGTATTATGTATCTATTTTAAACTAAAATAAATTTAAATAAAATAAATAATTATTTAAATAAAAATTCGGTTTTAAACTATAACTCAATGTTTTTCAATATTCATCAAAAATTAAATGTTTTCATAAACACACAAAAAATTCACCCTAAGATAATTTCGATATTCTGAATTCAAAAATGAAGTCTATTTTACCAAATTAAAAACATAGAAATGGAATATATTAGTTTAAAATTAATTCCTGTTGTCAAAACCAAAAGGTGTATTTTTATGAAATAATAACTACAAAAAGATTAACATATGTTTATGTCCAATTTCAAAGTGAAATTACTTCCAATGACCAACATTGGACTTAATGGTAAAAATATAATCTAATTATACATCCAAATCATTCATATAGATATTTGATTGCTATAAATTATTTTGATTAAAAAAAATTCAGTTAAAATATATTATTTTCACTATTCACCCAAATATGAAAGTTATCCGAAAAAGACCAAAAATTCATTAAAACTAAATTATTATGTCTCGATCCCAAAGAAGAAGTTTATTTTGTCAAATTGAACATATAAATGTTTCAAATATTGGATTTAAAAAGGGTTCTCCATTAAAAGGCGGTAAAGTTCATTTTATGAAAAATACTTCTTTTATCTGAAAAAATTTAATTTGTCCCTACATTATGTCTATGAAACTCATAATATGGAATCTAAAATTATAAGGGTTATATAAAGTTAAAAAATCCATTAATACTATTATTATCCTCTTTTGAATGGCTAGTTTGGTGAGTCATGGTGCGCTTGAACTCGATGTTGCGTGTAGTGCAAGTTATTGAATTACTATGAAGAACTAACATACTCTGAAATCATGGGGTGTTACACTAATTCACACACCTAGATTTTACGATGATCTTATAAAGTTTCATCAACCAATAGTGCATGGGATTTTGAAAATTCATGGGTCTTGAATCATAGGGGGAAGAATCTATTTAATATTTGATGATAATTATACATTTAAATAACTGATTCATATGTATTCCATATTTTTTTGTAAATTTGTTCTTTTTAAATGTTGGCATATGCATTCAATGAGAGATGTCTTCAGTAAAGGGGATGTTGATGTGAAATTTTTAAATGCTGCTAAAATTTATTATATTATCCATAAATATTTTCTTGAGTAACTATTTTTGGTTGTTTTTATAGAGTTATAAAGCTTGTGGTTATAGAGATACATCTTACTTATAGAATTATGTTGTTTTGTAGATTTTTCTATTCATTATGATTTAATATTTGTTTCTCGATTAGATTTCATTATGCTATCAGTTTCATCCTCACTAATTACAATCTACCATTTCTCTAGTTATTCAAGACTATTTTAAATTCCTATGAAAGGATACTAAAATTATAGAATTTTCCAACTCATAAGAACCACTACATTTTCCTCTTCTCACAAGTACATCTCATTGTTACTAGTCAACGTACATGGTAGTTGTTCTGAAATGATCTTTCAAATTGGTCCCCATTGATGCTCAAGATTTTGTAGGTAAACTCTTTGGGTTTTCAACCTTGGATCATGGTTTTTCATCCCATGATCTACTTTTTGATGAACTAACATGAGAATTATTTCCAAATTTGATTGTTAATGTGGTTATTTTTGTGGCGGGATTTGCAGAGCATGTAAGAATTGATATTCTTGAGTAGGTGGAAATTTTTGAGACGTATGGGGAAAAGGTTGTTGAGGTTGATGAGATAGATGGAAAAGGTTGTTGAGGTTGATGTGATATATTTTGAGGTGGGAACCTAGGTTCTACTAGATTTATTTGTTGTTATTTACCACTCATATATTGATAGTATCCTTGTTAATTTTGTTGTGGCTATTGTTGAGAAGGTATTTACTAGTAATATTAATATTAATACTATTTTGGTTGCTAGAATTGTTGGTTTTATTGATTTTAATTGAGGTAATTACAATATTTTCGTTGATTATATTCTACTCCTTCTCTAAAGTCAGGATATGGGTGTATACATATAGACATATCACATGATAGTAGGGGAATGAAGTTGTGGTGTTTTAAAAGGTACAGAAATGACTCAATATTCTATGTAAGGGCTTTTACCTGTGCATATTGGTCGGAGTTATATTAAACTTGATTTATTCCACCCCAAGGAGGTCCTTGATCACTTTTCCATAGATATGGATGATATAATAACTCTTATAGAAGTTCTTGTCCAACTACATGAATCTTAAGAATTACTTCACCATTAGTAGTAACATCCTCTATAGTTCATGAAATATAATTGAGTCCCTGATAGAATGTCTGAAAATGAAGTCATTCTTCAAGTTTTGTGTTTAGGAAAATACTTAGTGGGCACTTTGAAATGATCCCATCCATCCTAGGATGACTCTCCATTTGTCTGAGTAGTGTTTTGGATGTCATTTTGGAGTTTTGATGTCCATTTCATTTGTATATACTAAACTAGGAACGTGATGTATACGTCTTCGAAAGTCATGATTGTCTTCATATTTTGGATTCTGAGCCAATTATTTCCTAGGTTTTCAAAGAGAATTGGAAGACGTAGATATAATTTCATTAGAAGAAACTGCCTAATTACCAAGGGCATCACATACTTCTAGAATATTGTATATGTTCTCAAGGTGGTCATTGCATTGAATTCCACTAAACTAAATGATGTTATAGATCATGTGGATAAGTCCACATTTTATATCATATGTATGAACTAAGATAAAAGGGTGCACAATTATAGGTGAAACACCACTTATAGTTGAAAAGCTATAATCCATAATGGTTCACTCCTCCAACATTGTCTTCTCACCCAGATTGACCGGTGGTGCATATTGAAAGTTGTAGGGGTGTGGTGGTGCAAGATACTTGAACACAACATTTTAGAAAATGAATCACTATATTAATCATTGATTAAACAATGGATAAAATGGAACTAGTTCTTAAGAATCAAGGATCCTTTGCCAATTCATAGTACATTAACACATTCAATAAACAAATGAAAAAATAGATGTTGTAGGAGCATCCCAATAGGGAAAATATAAAACTAATGGTGGAGTGACGGTGATGTAATCCAATGATTGATCTAAATCATTCATTGGATACAAAATTGTGGTCCCATAAAACGACCCCAAAGGTTGATGTTCCCTGTAGGTGTCATTGATTCCTCTAGGAATGATCAAACTACAAATTTATTATTCCTAAACTAGACATAACTACGAATAAATAGGAATGTGGAAGTGAGGGGTCAAACCCATAGGGAAAACTGGTAGACAATAACAATATTATTCAAACCCTATAAATGATTACTCACATTCACTCTATAGAATTGGTTTTAGTAGAACTAGGTAATTTTAACTTTGATCAGATAAAAAATGTAGGGTTGTAGAAAAATTTCAAGGCTCTAAGAGAAAGATAATAAATTTTGTTTCTGGGGATAGTTTAATGGATCTAGTAGTGAAGCGTTCAAAGGGTCAAAAATTGGTTATCTTAGAACCAATTTGATCTACCAATGCTGAAACTATCCCTTGGTTTGGGTATAGCTAAAAACCTAGATGAATTACACTTAACATCTACAATTGAAATCATCACAAGATAATGGTCAATGAATTGTCAAATTCATTTAGTTTAGGCTCATTCAATTACACCTCCCATAGTCAGTGCTAAGAATGATAATATGATCAAAAAATTGTTTTTACCTATTTACAAGCCATTGGGTTACAAAGGTTGATTTTATAGTTTCATTTATCCCAGAAATAGGTATACACTCGATGCGTAACTATGATCAGATTAGATGTGCATGAAATTAGTGATCAAAATAAATGGAACAATAAAAATTCAAGTATTAATTGTAAAAATATTACTCAATAATCAATCCACACTTATAATTTATAAAATACTAAACCAAATAGTTATTTTGAATGATCAAACATGACAGAAAAAAGAGAGTGTTGATGTAGAAATGTGAAGGTTGTTGAATGGGAGTTGAAATAGAGTCAAAAGAAAAAAGAAAAGATGTAGAATGCAAAACAGAAAAAATGATTTAGTAAAATGAAAAAAAGTATTGAATTTTAATTGATTTTGTAAGGAAAAATGAAATGCAATATAGGGGGAAACAAGAGAATAATGGTGACCCCCCAATTCTATTTTAAATGTTGGTGTCACCAAAATATTTATAGTGATGGATGTTATATGAATTTTAAATAATTCACATCATGTATTTTATTCATGAGAATTATATGTTAACTTCTACATGATTTGAAATGTTTACAAATCTTGAACCTTATATCCACAATCACCTCCAAGAATCCTGAATCTTATGGGATCCTCAAGTTGTATCCTTGACTTTGTGAGATCTCAAACATTTTTATACATTGTAATTTTTATATGTCATGTGTGTGGGTAACATCTTGTACTTTTTATATGATATTTAATTTTATCAGGAATACGACATTAAAAATATAGAAATCTGTAGTGTATTTACACATTAGTTAAAATTTACAATGTCATTTAATTTATCATAGGATGAACATTGGTCTATAGGGATACCGTGAATAAGGAATACACAATATGATATCATTTTATGATGTGTATAACTTTTTTTTCAAATTTCATCATTTCTTCCTTTGAACCCAAAATTCTTAATTAATATAAAATAAGAAAATCCCCTATTAAATTATGAAGTAAAACATTATTTGATCTTAAATAAAATTATAAATAATTTTTATATAGAATTAAATAATCATTTAATGTCGCACAATATTTTCCTAATTTTCTATGGTTTGAGGACATGATACTCATAGAACCGGTATCTAGGGAGTGTTACACAATAACCAAATTAATATTTCTAGGGTCAATAGTACTTCAAGATCTATTTGAGAAGGAGATGAAAATGTTGTAAATCAGGGATGAATGATCTCGGGTTATGGGTAATAATATATGAAATTTCTGAAATGATGATCGTGAATCACACATTGGTGAGGATCTCCACTAAGATGATATCTGGGATTATAAGGATTATAAGACCCTTCCTACAGCACCAAGAGGCCTCTAATTGATGGGTATACGGACCTAATATAGATGAATCTCTTACAAGGTCCAACAAAGGGATATTTAATCTCTTCCAAGGATAGTAGGAGGTTTATGGAAACCTGAGGTGGTCAAGACATGAAGTGTGATTTAAGGATTGATGTGATCATAAATATTATGGAAGTACCATGAACATTGATGGACCAAGGTCAAACTCTTTTTGTACTTCGATAAGGATTTATGATGAATGATAGGCTTTTTATTTTATTATCATGCAGCTGAGATATATTCATTATTCATAGTAATGACATGCGACAAGTTTTTATTACATGTATTTTTACATCATGCAGTAAAGATAAGGGAACCAATGTGAAATTTTTATAGATACTGTTAGGTATATTTTGTACTTGTTAGGGAAAATTGGATGTGTAATAACCATTTATCCATGAATAATATTGTTGATGGGTATCAATATTATAGATCCCATCGAGCATATATTTATCTCATGGTCATGTAGTTTTATATATGTCTTACTCATATTTTGGTAGAGCTAGTATGTATGACCTACCCTCTCAAAATAGAGGCATATGAAATTTTTTCTGGATGGGATTACCTAGATTTTCCTATACATATTTTAAATAATGGAATCATACCATAGAAAACTCCATTGAGAATATCCTTCTATGTACACATGAATAGTATGTAGGGGACATGGGCATTCTATCTTCTTCCCTTAGTGAGTGTCGACATCATGGTCAGCTAAGGATTCCTCAACACAGAATGAGATAATTTTTATGGTTAAAGAATTTCATTATTTTTTTTGGTATGTAGTTGAATATTTTATCTATAATGTGTATTAATAGTTTGTATGTACCACTCTAATCATATTTTGGTATTGTATTATGGAACACATTTCATGTAGTTTAATGTTGTGTGACTAGGATGTTATCATGCAGTTTAACTTCATGTAACTCAGATGTATCACTGAGAGTAGTGAGTAACATAGGGAATTGGGTCATCAATGATGTTTCATGCCCTTTTATATAGGGGTATAAAAACAAAATGTTATAATCTTTAATTAATAATGGGTACGCTATATATATGTCTATCATCCTGAGTATATGAATTTTCCTTAATATTTGTGTTATGGGAAGTGTAAATCATGACCCAATAATACCAGTGTAAATAGAAGATGATGTCGGGTTTGTAAGGGATTACTTATAGTAAAGGAGGAATCCCACATCCAACATAGTTAGGAAAATAGATCCTGGATTTAAGGGGTTACTCCTCTATGATGAAAAATACTATAGGAACATGCTCTTTCACATTATTTCATTCACTATTGAATCCTACTGGGGTCCATTTAGATTATCTAGTCCATATTTCCAATTATCTAGAGGGTACAATAAAGATAAGTGGAGATCACGGTCCATGGGTTTCCAAAAGAAGTGTATCAACATGAGGATGTGATTGGTATTAACTAAGATATCGAATATATAAAGTTGGATTGTGGAGAAAATAAGACTCCTAATAGTTTTGAGAATCCTAAATTCCACGTCAATTCATATTGAAAAAATTTCATGTTGAATTAAAAAAACATGTTATTTAAAAGTAGAAAATAGTCAATGTTTATGATCCGTTCTTGTATACCTATTTTCATGCATTTTATTTTTTTTCTGACTAGATTGTTTCTTGGAAGTTTAACGTCATGTGACTAGGATGTTGTTATACTTTCTAACATCATATATCAAGGATATATTTCACTATCAAAATAAATTCTATCATGTTGGCTTGATCCGATTGTTAGGTCCCTAACCTCACTAGTTCCACGTTTTTCATGAGAAACAATGGAAACCTATGTGGTTGAATAATCAATGTGAGAACACATGACATAGAAAATGTGAGAGTGTTCAAAATTTAATGTGGAACAGAACCTCTACATGGATATGACTATCATGGAGGTATATTATTATATTTAATTTCAATTCATTGATAGGCCTGTATATAAGGAAACTGGAATCACTACATATCCAATGATTGTAATATTTGATAAAAACTTTTTATTTATAATAATATTTACAAACACTTATCATGTTGTTATGTGGGTAAATGGAATTTTTATCATATTATAGCTAGGACCACAATTTGGGATCCCAGATTTAGTATGTATCTTGTAGTAATAAGTATCACGCCACACCTAGTTCTTTGATTTAATGATTCCTAAACTACTAGGGTTACATTTTGGGGAAATTGAATTTTTTTATATTTAAACTAGGCATGAGATTTGGGATCTTGGTTTACCAATGTATCATGTGGTATCAAGAATCAATCTATACAATCTTCATAGAAAGTTCCCCATCTAAATCAATCTTGTATGAAGGGAGGGGTTCATTTTTACATATGTTGTGGGTGGGCCTAAAATTTGTGATCTAGCCATTACTCTATATATTGTGATAACAAGAATCAAGCCCACGTAATTATTGAATGGAGGATTTCCTATGATGGTCTGACCCATATGCATAAGGAAACATTTTTTCTATTTATATTATTGATGGAAACATGATTGTAGATCGGTGTGTCACTATGTATCCTATGTAAATAGAAATCAATCCACTTGACGTTCTTTTATTAAAATTTCTCATATAGATATAACCCATGCGTAGGGAGGAGAGAAATTTATATATGGCTGGTTGACCCAGGATTGGAGATCCAAGCATCATTATTTATCCTATGGTAGTAGGAATCAAGCGACACATCTCTCTTGAATAAAAAATACCCAATGTTGGTTTGACCCATGTAAAGATAGGGATATTTTTCCATTGATATTGAGGTTGGAACCTATATTGGATATCATGAAGTCACTACATATCCTATGTAGAATGAATCCATGAATTTATAGTTCATGAATAAAATATTAAATGAGCAAATATAACTCACACATAAGGATAGATGTATATCATTTATTTAAAAGATCTATATAATGTGAAGTGAATCATCCATGATGTAATGTTCACTCTATAGTTTTACTATTGGATTTGGTTCCCTACAACCATATTTTTCATAATATTGATAATATATGTTCATTAGTTTTAATATTAATAAACTAATTATCAGATCACCCTTGTTATTCTACGTAACATAGTATATGATAATGTCCTCAGAATAGCTTTCGCACTAAAAAATCATAGTAGTTCCCCACTATGATGGGAAGCCGTAAATTTATATTGATACCTATAAATTAAGATTATTATTAATGACTACTATCAGTCATTTACTTCGATGTATTCATGGAAACAATGATAGAAGTTTTCTACGGCGAGGTAGGATATGTTGGTTGTGTCATGATTAATATTGTATTATTGAATAATAAAAGAAAGAATTTTTTCCTTTTTTTATTTAAAAAAAGTTGATATCTTATGATCTTTCAAAGATTATATATAGCCTAAATAAATCCATGGACGTTTTGTACTATAGGCAAGTTAAATTTATAGGAATTCAAAAAAAGAGACATCAAACACATAAATTGATTGCACTGACATGCAACCTACTTTATTATAGATATCAAGATAAAGGTATTATACTATAATATAAGAATATGAATTATGTATTATGTCATTATGGTATTAAAATATTTCCCTATGGGTGTCTTGGCATGTTTCTAGACTCTAAACATGGACTTTAGTCTTTTTTGCCTCATTCCACTGAGAAAGAGGCCTAGAGGGTAACACCATAAGTGTATCTAGAATCTCAATTAAATAATAATAACATTATTATTTAATTAAAAAGATGAATAAATATTATTACCAATTTTTTTATTAATTATTTTTATTTTCTTGATCACTTGTATTATATAACCAATTATATGAGATTATATAATATGAGGGGAATATTTAATAAATATTTATTTTCTATTTAGTGAATATTATATTTATTTATTTATTAGCGATCAATGTAGTGATATTTATTTAATAAATAAATTTTAATTATTCAAGGGACCATAAATATTTTGGAGGAGTTACGAATTGATTTTAATGGTTTTGTGAGAAATAATAATTATTGAAGATAATTTGGTTAAACAATATTTAATATAACTCTCAAGTTAAGGGAATATCGAGAAATAATAACAATAATATATGTAATTTTATTTTACCTGGGGTTCCATATGGATTATATAATTAATAAAGGACACTTGTTCAATTATTTTTTTAACCTTAGCATTTTATAATATAACACACCAAGATTTTATGGTATGTTTTATGTTTATTGAAATTTAATATTGTGTGTTGAACATAACACTAAGTTCGAACACACCATGATCTATTAATAAGTGAATGTTAAAAACATGTTATTAAAAAAGTGGGAATGAGTAGTACTCAACACATTAAAAAATTTAAATGTTTAATATTATTCTAAAATATTTTATATACATAAGATAAGAACTAATGAAATTCTATTAATTAAAATGCTATATTTTTCTAAAGTCATTTTATTTCTTTTTGATGACGCACTTGTTTTCAATATAGTTTGTGCCACTTTTATAAATTCTATTTGAAAAAATACACTTATCATTTTAAATAATAATACCAAAATTTACATTGGTTTAATATTTGGTATTTTTCTGATAAGTTTCACATTTTGATGAATCATGATAATATATTTCATTTTAATTAAAAATAGCTTTTTTCATCTAATAAATTTATATTGTTATTTTATATTTATAATTAGTCTCAAAGTATTAATATATATATTTTATATCATTATATCCTGTTTATTTCATTGGAATCAATTTCACATTTGAATTACGATATAAAAACATTTTAATCTTTTGAATGTTTTTACATTAAAAACATGTTTTATTGTTCAAAAAATAGGATTAATTTAATATAAAATACTAAAAATAATGTGTTTTGTATTTTCAAAAATTAATTGTATATTTGGAATAAGTGTTTTCAAATTATTTAAATATATTTATTTTATTTTGGGACATTTTTAATCCTAACTTCAGTAAACATTTAATTATTAAAATTAACTAAAAATTATGTAACTATGGGTAAAAATAATATTATAAATATTATAAAATTACCATAAAAATATTCCACATTTCATTGGTTGAGGGTTTTTCGAAAACTTCATCCTTATTATTATATTATAATCTTTGTAAGCCACTTGGATGATAGTATGACATTTCTTATATTTTATTTTATGATATGTTAAAGATGTCATAATCAAATGTTTAATAACTATATAATTTTTAGTATAGGTTTATACAGAAGATAAATAAGACTATAAGTTTTAATATGAAATAAAAAATATTTATCATCATCATGAAAATTTGTTTGTAATTTTCATGAAATCAATAATTACATCAACTACTTACACAATAATAATGCAGAAATTATTCAATTAATGGGAATAAGTGATTATAAAAATTTCAAAATAAATATGATTTCACATAATCAATTATTTCTATTAATTTTATAGATATATTTAACATTTTGTTGATATATTAGATGTTTTTTGAAGATATATTGTAACGCCCCGACCCCAGTTACCTAGAGTCGGTGCATTATTTTAATACATTGGCATAATTACAAGGAATCAAGTCCCAAAGGACCGATTAGTTTAGCAATGTTGGAAAATAGAATATATACATGAATGTTACATTACACTTCATAACATACAAAACAACCTAAATAATCCTTTATGAATGCCATTATTCCCTTGTCTTAACCCTTATTATCAATCACAATATACTTCTTGGAATCCTAGGGAAAAAATAAAACATAGATAGGGATGAGCTTAAACACTCCGTAAGGGTAAGCAATACAGAAGAAACTTTCATAAATAAGCATAAATATTTAAGGCAATGTATAACTAAAACAAAAGCCTTTTAAACATAAACTTCAACATAGTATAAAAAAATAAAATGAAATAATTCCATTTACTTATTCACATAGATATTCTACTAATCGAATAATCACATGCAATATCAATAACCTCTTTCATAATGATGGAATGCATAATGCCAGACTATCATAACCACATAGCCAAGGCCTCGTTCCAAGACTAAAAATAATATTTTTTCAATGCCTTGTGACAAGACACTAGTTTGTCTCATGAGACCTACCGATGCATCGAGGAGCTATAGCGGGCTCCACCCGTCACATATTAAGTCCAATGCATTCCCATATGAAAAGGTTTAAACATAACATAAATAATTTTATTAAAACTAGCATACGAAATGTAAATACTTCATCCATTAACCACGAATGGTATAAGAATAATACATCCACAGTCAAACACATCAAAAAAACTTCAAAACATTATGGAAGTTTTGTATCATAATAAATAAACAACAAATATACTTAAAATCCATCAAAGGATGTTGACATAGATGAAATATAAACTATTTGGGAGAAATATCTCTTTTTTTGAAATCATTTAAAAGTGACACATTTATTAAGGATGCAATTTAAAAGATATTTTTTGAATCAAAGTGTCTCATACCACTTCAAAACTTTTAAAAATAAATATCATTTCAAAACAATCATGTCCATATAAATAAATCCATAAAATAATTTTGAAACCTGGACATTAATTAGAAATATTTAGAAACATAAATCATTAAAACATTTAAAATTATTTTTTTTTGATAAAGAGTAACTTTTATAAATTATTAAAATATTCATTTTGAAATCATTTAAAAGTCACATAATTATAAAATAAAACATTTAGTTTGAAAATATTCTTATAAGCTTGTAAGGGAAGCTTCAACGATTTTATAACGGCATAGAATAGCCGCACCTGCCGTATAAGTTAAAAAAACATTCTTACCTTAATTTTTTCGAAAAGGATAAAAGCACCTTGTTTGGAAAATGATGGAAAGATTCCTCTTTAAACATCTTATAAAAAGTAAAACAATGGTATAAATGACTTTAACACATATTCTTTGTAAATAGTAAAAATGTTTTGAAAGACATTTCGAAGAAACATGGATGTGGATGATAAAGAAATCCCAGTAGATTATTACATATAAACAACCTCGGATAATGAAGAGATTGCTAAATAAACCCTTACCTTGTACATTTCCTTGGTTGGGGGTAGGTTAAAATCCTGTATAATTGTGAAATAATTGTTATTAAATTATACAAGAATCATATACATTCATATGATATCATATATGATCTTTTATCATTGCTTTGTTAATAATATCTTATAATTATCGTTTTTTCGGGTGTTAACTTACTCATTTTCTTTTATATGTTTTGTTACGTAATCCATGGTTGTCATGGATAGGTTGTGTCTTATTAATATACAGAATTATATCAAGTCCTTAAATATTATTTTTAAATCATCAAATGATAATTATACTTGAATGGATATGATAGAGAATGAATCTCATCGCGTTCGTGGAGACGGTAGTCCGTACGTACGCATGAGCGACAATATCATTCTTTTGGTATTAAAATAATATATAATTGGATGGTATATCATATATAAAGAATAATTATCATGTTATATTTATTATTTAGATGAATTACACATCATTATTATACCAATCCAAATAATAATTTATTGAATAACAATTACACCACAACGTGGAGACGGTAAGCCGTACATACGCACGTTTGGTGACATGTTATTCAAAGGATGGATAGAATACTGAAATATGGTTGTAAAATGTTTATAATAACATCAAATTATATATATTATACTTGATTTATTATTTTATAATGGTAATAACAAAGAAAGAAGAAGTGGAAGAAGAAAGGAACTTGAAAAAGGGTGGTGAAATCATTACCTCTTCTTCGGGTTCTTACTTTTTATTTGATCAAAAGGGCTCCTTACGTTGGCTTTATGACTAAAGGAAGGACACTAGGATGTAGTTAGGGAAGTTGAGAGAGTATTTGGGAAGAGTTTGGCCGATCCAAAAGGCTTTTATGGTGTGAATTAATGAGAAGGAGGTTTGCCCTTTTATATGAGGGGTGAGGGGAACCTTTTGAAAAGCTAGAAATATTATTTTATAATAAATTCATATTCGGTTTCTAGTGGCTCCAAAGTGGATTATTTAATGGTTAAGGTGGTTATGGGTCGGAAACCACTCAATAAATTCATATTCGGTTTCTATGTACATCCAAGCTACCTCCAAGTAGTCCATTAATGATACACCTATCATGATATAAGTCTCTTGGCCGAACATTAGATTTTTAGGTATTTAATATCAATTAATAATATAATATTTGTTTTAAAAACTCTTTTATGTCAATTTTGGCACTATTAAATAATTGATTTTTGTGAAACTCATAACAGAATGATTACTTTGAACAAAGCCAATTAAATCAATCCAAATATTTCATATTAGCATATAAAATTATTGTAATTCAATAAAAGTCTCCAATTATATTTATTTGGGTATTTATAATATCAATTATTTTAATTTGTCACTATTATGGTAATTACTTCATCATCATTGTGACATAAATAAATTTAATTATATAATATCTAAAAATTATAAATAAAATATCATTATGTAGGAATAATTTGGATATTTATAATGAATATTTATAGTCGATAATCCAACAAATATAACCCTATGTAATAATTGTTTTTGCTAAAAGATATAAGCTTATGTCATTTTTGTATTCATTTTAACATAATTAATATAAAGTGTCATTATCACTTACAAGTGGCTCCATGGGGTCCAAAAATATACCCAAATATTCCCATGGTCGGACATGTGTCAACCAATAAGGTTAGGACACGTTTTAAGGTAATTTTTTATTATTATAATATTATTTTGCTAACCCTTATTTACCGGATTTACCCTTTAACCATCGTAAATAAAATATTTACCGAAATAATTATTCAAAATGTCTAAAAATAAAAGTTATCTATTTACAAAATTTGAACAACCTGATTCCAAATATGGAATCCATTTTTCCAAATTCAAAACACAGAAGTGGTAGAAATTAATTTAAAATTAATTCCCGTTGTTAAAACAAAAATCGTGTTTTTAAGAGATAATAACTATCAAAAGATTGACACTTGTTTATATCTGGTTTAATTATGAAATTATGTCTAATGAAAAACATTGAATTAAATGGTAAAACCATATTCTAAATATACTTTAAAAACACTCAAATTCATAATTTATCAATATTAATTATTTCAATTTAAAAGTAGTTTTAATTAAAATTTAGTAATTTTCACTATTCATCAAAATATGAAAGTTAACCGAAAAGTACCAAAATTTCACCCTAGGCTATTTTTGATATTATGAATCCAAAAATGAAGTCCATTTTGAGATATAGAATTTATAAAATTTCAAAAAAGTAGGTATTTCTATTCATAACGGGTAGTTTGATTGGTTGTGGTGTGTTAGAACTCGATGTTGCGTACAACACACGCTATCACATTATTCAAAGAGAAGCATACCGTAGAAGCTTGGGGAGTTACATTGTAAATTTTTTTATGTCCCCATTATAAAGAATAAATTTATTTAGTCAAATTGAATATATAAAAGTTTAAAATATTGGATTTAAAAAGGAATCACTATTAAAGTTGGTAAAAGTGCAATTTTGAAAAATACTTCTTTTATCTGAAAAAAAGGAATTTGTTCTAACATTATGTCTAAGAAACAAATAATATAAATTCTAAAATTATAAGGATTATATAAAGTTTAAAATTTAGTTAATACTATTCATAAACTCTTTTGAACCACTTGTTTGGTAAGTCGCGGTGCGCTTAAACTCGGTGTTGCGTGTAGTGAAAGTTATTTAATTATTTTGAAGAAATAACATACTATGAAATCTTGGGGTGTTACATTCTCCCCTCCTTCAATAAATTGCGTCCTCGCAATTTGAAATTGTTCTTCGAAAATAAAAGGTTGAAAATAGAAAATATCTTTGTGGGAAAACCCACATCAAAAATTGGGTTACTAAAATTTAGTCTTAATATGAGGAAAAGAGAAATGAAAGGGTCACCACCAAATTATGATCTTGATTAGGAGAAAATAGGTTGCAATTAGAGACATATAATTGGAGGAAAAATGTAAATATTTATAAGTAGTGATCGAGGTTATCAATCACAAACATGTGTAAAATTGAGGTCCTTAAATTCATCAATCTATGATGATTTGAAATACCATTGGTTCAACAAAACGTAGGGTATTAGGATAACACATTTTTGGTTTTAGGATTCCTTAAATAAAGTATATGAATTAATTTCTTCATAGAATAATAGAAGAAGAAAAATATATTCTTGACAAGTAGAGTTCCATCCTTTAACTAATTTCTACCACAAACTCATCTTTCACTCTAAAAGATAATAGAACGTAAAAAATATTCTATTTGTCCTATTCCTATAGGGTTCCAAAAAAATGAATTTATAATTCAGCTACCAGAACTTTTAAAAAACTACATTAGTTAATCCCGGACATTACGTGGGCCAGTGGTAGGTGATACACCCTTGTCGCCCTTCGGTTGTGGGTTCAAGTCTCGTGGCCTTGCCGGACGCGACGGGTTTCCGCCCAACCTTCGGGTTGTCCTTTTATGGAAATCCAAAAATAATCCCAACTAGAACTATCCAAAATGATTTAGTCCGAAAAATGAAGATCCTTTTTGCTGCGTAATATCATGTGAACACCTTCATCATGTATTATCTTATAACACTGCAACATCCTGAATTACCATAAAACCTTATTGATTACATTCATGATCCCTTATTCCTTAAATAATAATGGATATACTCCTTCAATCAAAAAATGTTGTAAACCACAACAATGATGGTATCTACAAATCATTAATCAGTTTCAAGTTAGTCAAGAATATCCAATATAATTTATCCAAATCAATCATATATTATTCCAAAATCACTACCTCAGTATCAGAACTATATTATGGTTTATCATTCTTTCAACCATATATTTTCCAAAAATTTATCCTGCTATTGAGTCACTTTTTTTGTTCCACACAATCTCAAGTCCTTAATGAAATAGTACATCAGTATAATCCTTATATACTCCATAATAATTATAACAAGTACATTGTTGATACAACACTCAAATGACATAATCAACATAAGAACTGTAATCATTCCTCTTCATCTGTGGTAGTATCATAACTTGATTATTATCCAATAGCATCATTTGCGGCATAGTATGATGACTGGGACATAGGTTCGTGTAGTGTCCAAAATCCTTGAAAATGAAGAATTGTACATTTGAAACCATTTTCTTACCCTTGTAGTCAAAAACTTTGTGCCCCTTTTCTCCACACATATAACAAACTCCCATTCCTTTCATGCAAGTTCCAGGGTGTTTCTTCCCATAGTTATCACATATGGGGAAATTCATCTTTTCCCTCTTCCCTTTATCCATCTTTCTCTCTTCCATACTTTTCTTCCCTTGCTTCCCTTCAAAGCCATAGGACTCAGTAAACTCTTTAGTTATCTTATCCACAAATGATACTATTTCATCATATGATGATAATATGTGGGAGACTATTTCCCTTCTAAATGATGTCTTAATACCATGAAAGATACAATCCTTCATACTCTTTGGATCATATGTATTACTGGAGTTCACATTCCTTCTACTGGGCGCCATTTCTATACAATATCGTAAACTAGGCCAGTTTATGAATTTCAATAAATAATTCCTAATGCAAATTGTACAGTTAATGGATATAATCCATAATCATAAAAAATGTTTTCTTTGAGTAAGTATATACTCATGAGACATTCATAATGGTTTGTAAATAAAATGAGAATTATCCTAAGAATATCCCTCGGGAGTGTCGTAACCAAGAGTACTGCAAGGCCCATTGTCATGCACCAGTTCATGTTCGAGTCTAGCTCAAAGCAGTGTTTTCAGGTTTTACCCCTAGGTACATCTGTGCCAGAGCCGCCTCTACCTGCTCGTATCATTATAGGGATTTATTGCTCAGAAAACTCAAAAAATCTTTACAATACCAAAATTCTAGGAACATCTTCTATACTAATCCTCAATGTCTATTTTAGGGCTATGTGCTCTAATCCGAGTTTATCTAAATTTAGTTTCCAAGGTTGTTGCTAAACAGCCTTTGATACCAACTGTAATGCCCCGACCCCAGTTACCCAGAGTCGGTGCGTTATTTTAATACATTGGCATGATTACAAGGAATCAAGTCCCAAAGGACTGATTAGTTTAGCAGTCTTGGAAAATAGATTACATACATGAATGTTACATTACACATCATAACATACAAAACAACATAAATAATCCTTTATGAATGCCATTATCCCCTTGTATTAACCCTTATTATCAATCACAATATACTTCTTGCAATCCTGGGGAAAAAATAAAACATAGATAGGGGTGAGCTCAAACGCTCCGTAAGGGTAAGCAATACGGAAGAAACTTTCATAAATAAGCATAAATATTTAAGGCAATGCATAACTAAAACAAAATCCTTTTAAACTTAAACTTCAACATAGTATAAAAAAATAAAATGAAATAATTCCATTTACTTATTCACATAGATATTCTACTAATCGAATAATCACATGCAATATCAATAACCTCTTTCATAATGATGGAATGCATAATGCCAGACTATCATAACCACATAGCCAAGACCTCGTTCCAAGACTACAAATAATATTTTTTCAAGGCCTTGTGACAAGACACTAGTTTGTCTCATGAGACCTACCGATGCATCGAGGAGCTATAGCGGGCTCCACCCGTCACATATTAGGTCCAATGCATTCCCATATGAAAAGGTTTAAACATAACATAAATATTTTTATTAAAACTAGCATATGAAATGTAAATACTTCATCCATAAACCACGAATGGTATAAGAATAATACATCCACAGTCAAACACATCAAAAAAACTTCAAAACAATAAGGAAGTTTTGTATCATAATAAATAAACTTCAAATAAACTTAAAATCCATCAAAGGATGTTGACATAGATGAAAATTTTGATAATGAGTACCTTTCAGAAAATTTTAAAATATTCATTTTGAAATAATTTTAAAGTCACATAATTATAAAATAAAACATTTACATTGAAAATATTCTTTTAAGCTTGTAAGGGAAGCTTCAACGATTTTATAACGGCAGAGAATAGCCCCACCCGCCGTATAAGTTAAAAAAAACATTCTTACCTTAATTTTGTCGAAAAGGTTAAAAGCACCTTGTTTGGAAAACGATTGAAAGATTCCTTTATAAACCTCTTATAAAAAGTAAAACAAGGCTACAAATGACTTTAACCCATATTCATTGTAAATAGTAATAATTTTTTGAAATACATTTCTAAGAACCATGGATGTGGATAATAAAGAAATCCCAGTAGATTATTACGTATAAAAAACCTCAGATAATGAAGAGATTGTGAAATAAACCCTTACCTTGTAATTTTACATGGTTGGGGGTAGTTTAACCTCCTTTATAATGGTGAAAAAATTGTTATTAAATTATAAAAGAATCATATACATTCATATGATATCATATATGATCTTTTAACATTGCTTTGTTAATAATATCTTAGAATTATCGTTGTTTCGGGTGTTAACTTAATCGTTTTCTTTTATATGCTTTTTACGTAAGTAGTGGTTGTCGTGTATAGGTTGTATCTAATTCATATCTAGAATGATATCAAGTCCGTAAACATTATTCTTAAATCATAAAATGATAATTATGCTTGAATGGATATGATAGAGAATGAATCTCATCGTGTTCGTGGAGACGGTAGTCTGTACGTACGGACGAGCGACAATATCATTCTTTTGATATTAAAATGATATATAATTGGATGGTATATCATATATACAGAATCATTATCATGTTATATTTATTATTTACATTAAATAAACATCATTATTATACCCCATCCAAATAATAATTTATTGAATAAAAAATACACCACGACGTGGAGACGGTAAGCCGTACGTACGCACATATCGTGACATGTTATTCAAAGAATGGATAGAATACTGAAATATGATTGTAAATTTTTTATAATAACATAAAAGTATATATAATATACTGGAGTTATTATTTTATAATGGTAATAACAAAGAATGAAGAAGTGGAAGAAGAAAGGAACTTGAAAAAGGGTGGTGAAATCATTACCTCTTCTTCGGGTTCTTCCTTTTGATTTGATCAAAAGGGCTTATCTAAGTTGGATTTATGACAAAATTAAGTCCTCTAGAATGTATTGAGGGATTTTTAGAGAGTATTTGGGTAGCGTTTGGACGAACCAAAAGGCTTTGAAGGTGTGAATTAATGTGAAGGAAGAGTGCCCTTTTATAAGAGGGGTGAGGGAGACCTTTGGAAAAGCTAGAAATATTATTTTATAATAAATTCATATTCGGTTTCTAATGCCTCAAAAGTAGATTATTTAAAGTTTAATGTGGGGATGGGTCAAAAAACACTCATCCAATAGAACTTAGACAGGTTTGGGTTACTATATTAACCTTATCTTTAATTACTAACTCTTAGTTAAGCAGTTTCACTTTTAAAATGTCTCTTTGTATTTTTATATTATATGGTTAATAAACATACTATATACATCCAAGAGACCCCACAGTTGTCCATTAATTATACACCTATAATGATATAAGTCTCTTGGCCAATTCATAGATTTTTATGAATTTAATATCAATTAATAATATAATATTTGTTTTAAAAACTCTTTTATGTCAATTTTGACACTATTCAATAATTGATTTTTTTGAAACAGATAACAGAATTATTACTTCGAACAAAGACAATTAAATCAATCCTAATATGTCATATTAACATATAAAATTAGTTTAATTCAATAAAAGTCTACAATTATATTTATTTGGGAATTTATAATATCAATTAGTTTAATTTTTCACTATTATGGTAATTACTGCATCATCATTGTGTCATAAATAAATTAAAGTATTTAATGTCTAAAAATTATAATTAAAATATAATTATGTATTAGATATTTTTAGGTTTCGAATTAATATTAATATTCAAAAATCCAACATATATAACCGTATGTAAAAATTGTTTTTCTAAAAGATATATGCTTGTGTCATTTTTGTATTCATTTTAACTTAATTAATATAAAGTGTCATTATCACTTACAAGTGGCTCCATGGGGTCCAAAAATCGACCCAAAGATTCCCATGTTCGGAAATGTATCAAAAAAAGGTTAGGACATGTTTTAGGGTAATTTGTTATTATTATAATATTATTTGTTTAACCCTTATTTAACGGATTTACCCTTTAACCATGGTAAATAAAATATTTACTGAAGTTATTATTCAAAATGTCTAAAAATAAAAGTTACCTATTTACACAATTTGAAAAACCTGATTCCAAATATGGAATCCATTTTTCCAAATTAAAAAAAAAATAAGTGGCAGAAATTAAATTAAAATTAATTCCCGTTGTTAAAACAAAAAGCGTGTTTTTAAGAGATAATAACTATCAAAAGATTGACACTTGTTTATGTCTGGTTTAATTGTGAAATTATGTCCAATGACAAAAATTGAATTAAATGGTAAAAATATATTCTAAATATACTTTGAAAACACTAAAATTCATAATTTATCAATATTAATTATTTCGATAAAAAAGTATTTTTTTATTAAAATTTAGTAATTTTCACTATTCATCAAAATATGAAAGTTATCTGAAAAGTACCAAAATTTCACCCTAGGATAATTTCGATATTCCGAATCCAAAAATGAAGTCAATTTTTAGATACAGAATATATAAAATTTCAAAAATTAGGTATTACTATTCTTAACGGCTAGTTTGATTGGTTGTGGTGTGTTAGAACTCGATGTTGCGTATAACACACGTTATCACATTATTCAAAGAGAAGCGTACCATAGAAGCTTGGGGTGCTATATTATGAATTTTTTTATGTCCCCATTCTAAAGAATAAATTTATTTAGTCAAATTGAATATATAAAAGTTTAAAATATTGGATTTAAAAAGTAATCACTATTAATGTTGGTAAAAGTTCATTTTTGAAAAATACATCTTTTATCTGAAAAAAGGGAATTTGTTCTTACATTATGTCTAAGAAACTCATAATATGGATTCTAAAATTATAAGGATTATATAAAGATTAAAATTTAGTTAATACTATTCATAACCTCTATTGAACGGCTTATTTGGTAAGTCATGGTGCGCTTTAACTCGGAGTTGCGTGTAGTGAAAGTTATTGAATTATTTTGAAGAAATAACACACTATGAAATCTTGGGGTGTTACGTATATTTATTTATTTATTTTATGTAAAAGATAAAGAAATGAATAAAATAAAAATGTTCATTAATGATATATTTAAAATAAATAATAGTTTATTAAATGATATAAAATCCATAAAAATATATAATTTGGCCAAATTATTTGGATAATGATATATATGTCATCAATGACTCTGTTATGGTTCGTTTTTAATTTTATAGTAATTATATTATCCTTTATATAGTAAAAAGTGGATGTTGTTAGAGTAAGAGTTAATGAAAATAAATAAGCATTAAAACCAAAAGAGGAGGTTAATAATGTGACCAAAACTTGTATAAAGTTTTTTGGTTGAGCTTATCTATACTAAGGATAATATAATATTTGAAATAAATCACTTCATATTCATTTTTAATAAGAAAATTATGTATATTAATTAAATATATTTAGGGTTTCTAAAAGTCTCTCTCAACTCATGTATAAAAGGAAGCCTCCTTCATCACTTCCTTACACCATGATGAGCCTTTTAGATCAACTAAAACCTTCCCATTTCTCCTCCCAAAATCCTCATCCATTTTATTGAGTTACCATTCTTCCAAAATGACCAAACCAAGATCCCTTTAAAAAATATATAATGGTATTCGACCAATAAAGGGGTAATCATTTTCACCACCTCATCGAAATTCATTTCATCTTCTACATACCCTTCATCAGTTGTTTAATTTTTAAATTAATAAATCACATGTAATATATATTTTTATATGTTTTTATTATTATATTACAACCACATTCTATGATTCATACATCCTAACAAAAATGAAAACATCATGCATGTGTAAGTACAACATATCGTCTCCACGCCTTGGTGTAATCTTTTTTTCATCACCACATTACATGGGTTGGTATAATCATGTAAATAATTGATATATATAATAATAATTAAATGATATTTATTCATTAAAAATTATTATACCCTCTAAATCTTTACTCTTTCACCATTAAGGGGATGATATTGTTGCTCGTGTGTACGTACGACCTACTATCTCCATTGTGTAATGGGTTTCATTACCAAAGTCATCCAATAAAGATTGATAATAAAAATTTATTTAAGGGTTAAATATTATATTTAAAATAGTAATATCATTCTTTATATTTTTTAACTATATCCTGTGAATGATAATTGAGAAATTTACTATTAAACATGCGTAGGAAAATGAAGTAGTTAACACCTGAAACTAGGGTAATACATAAATATTACTAACAAAATGATATAATAAAATAATATATGATATCATAAATATGGACATTATTCTGGTATTATTTAGTAACATTATTTAAATCATTATATAGGAGGGTTAATAACCTTGAAGTAAAGGAAATTACTAGGTAAGGATTAATTTCTCAATCTCATTTTTATTTTTCATTGTTTATTAATAATTATTAGTTGGCCACTATTAATCATCCAAGTCCATGTTTCTTAAATATGATTTAAAAAATATTTATTCAATTATCTTAAATATATTTAACTTCTTTTTACCCATGTTGGACTTTTTAATGAAGTGTTTAAAAGAAATAATATTTTAGTTTTCTAAATGAGTCACTATAGGTCTTTCTCAACAAAAATACTAATGGAATGTTTAAAAATTAGATTTAATGAAGGGAGTTTTCCATCATAATGATACCTTAATATCTGAAATATTGCTTTAAACTTTTACCATATTATTCTCTATGAAATGTTTTTCATAAAAAATATATTTGTGGCCTTTTAAATAAATTATTTCAAAGAAAAAAAATAGTTATTTCTCTCAATAAATTTTTAATGATTTTTTAGAGTATTTTTATCTTTAACAACATCTGTTTTTGGATAGTATTATTTGCTGAGGTTGATATCTTATGAAACAATATGCCATATTTTCTTTGTATATTGTTATTATGATTGTGTTTTAAAGTATTGTGTTTTATTTATACACATTACCTTAATGTTTTTTTCTTATTAATCACAATAGCCTTTATTGTACACTTACCCTTACTGAGAATATGTGCTTACCCATTTCTTGTGTTTTATTTTTCCCAAGAAATTATGATGTGTATAATGACTAATATTAAGTATTAATCATGGAGAATAATGGAATTTTCAATAAAAATCTATGATGTATTTTATTTTTTAAAATTTAATGTCAGATTCATGTATGTAATCTGGTTTCAAAAATACATAAATTATTCAGTCCATTAGAATTCAAATTATGTATCTTTTATGATGATATTAAGTGAGGCACTAGCTCTAGGATACAAGGTTGGGGTCGTTACAATTTTTATCAGAGCATGTTTAGTAGAAACCTTTGAAACTATATTTATAAAACAATGAGTAGGGATGATAAAACTATGATAGAATTTAAGGATAAGAATATAATAACATCCTCAAATTTTGGTAAGGTATATATTGTGCATGTATTCTTAGTAATACCACCATTTCTGCATACTTCAATTGGATGTAGTTCAGTATCATCTGTTCTTAGGGGTAAAAAATTCTAAAAGTTGTGTCCAACATGACTCAGAATAACCTAGTATATTGTAAGGAGCCTTACAACACACCTGGTTAGACACTCCCGAAGGATATTTTTAGGATATTCCTTATAAACCATAATGAAGGATTTAAATGTAAATATTTCCCCAATAATTGTTTTTATGATTTTGAGATTCTCTATGACTAAATTTTTCAATTTATTTTACATGTTACAAGGTTGAAATTATGCATTGGGATTCATAACCTAATCTAATATATTCCATTGTTCGGAAATGGAGCCCAGTGGTAGGAATGGACACCATATCAATTCATGTAATCTATATTGGTATTTCGCACCTATTTAAGATAATGTTTTTCTATCTAGAGTTGAAAGTAGTGCTGAGAAACATATAACTATACTAGGACAACAGACATAGTTTATAAAAAAACTAACCCATGTAAAGAATCATGAATCAAAACATCAAGGAAAAATCTTATACCGCTTCATGAAACAAAAACCACCATAATTTATTGGGACTGAAAATCCATTAAAATAGGACCAATGTATATGTTCTTTAGAGAATATATTTCTTGATTTGGAATGTAATGAAATGGAGAAGGTTGTCATTGAAATTTATCATATCACGAGAGAGATGGATTAATGATGCATATTGATTCAAAACACATAGGTGGAGGAATAAATATAAAAGGAGGAATGGAAGTGTTTTAAGTAACTTTTTATAGAAAAATATTTCCCCTATGATTATTGAATAGATATTGAGATACAATTCTTGAAAATGAGGAAAAATGAGGATAAGAATGTTGCTAAATATGAATCCAACATTACAAGTATAGAAAGGCATGCTAGAAATTACATATTTAATCCCAATAGCATGACTTGTTGATTTATATATGGGTCAAATCCATTCTAATAAAGGGAACTCTTCTCTTAAAATTTATCATCATATGAAGATATAGTATCATGTAAAATCAAGATAGAAAAATAATTATCTATGTATTTTGAATTTAATGAAATAAAAGAGAACAAGTGGGCTGATGAACACTATGTAAATGGAAATAAGTAAATGGGGAAATTAGGAAGAGTTTAATTTATATACTATAGAAAATGTGGAATGAAACATCATAGAACATTCCTATTGGGGATAATATTTTGTTATAATTGTGCAGAAAAAGGCCACAAACCCCATGATTTTAAGGGAATGAAATAAGCTACTAATGATCAATGATCCACTTTTAAATATATGGTACATTATGAAAACGTATTTCCAAATCATTGATAAAACATTAACTAGAAAAGTACAAGGGATGAAGGATAATCTTTTTCGATCACAACTGTTAAGGTTAAAGTTCATAATGATGTGGTGGAAGGTACATTAATCATCTCCTCAATATTAGATAATGATTTATTTGATTCTATATCATCACATTCTTTTATAAATTCCCAGTTCTCAATGAAAATTATGCATTTCCCTTTTCATGTAATAAATATTTTCAGTAAAAACTCAAATGGGGAGCCTCATTACATCTATGACATGTGAGACAATCACCTTTCTGAAACACACACATTCTTTACTTGCTGAATTCATTATCATAACTGGGATTGAATTTTATATGATCCTTAGTATGGAATGGATTTCAAAATATGATGCAAAAATATATTGCAAGATGAATGAAACTGTTATTAGTGATAAGAAGAGGAGTCCCTTATATTTAAATCTGAATATTCATCATCTAAATATTATCTAGATCCACCCCAGTATCACTACTGACTTAAATTCTTGTGGAAGAAGAGAAAACATCCTCTAGGGATAAATATGGTAATATTCAAATTAAGAATTTACCTATTTTAAAAGAATAAATTGATGTATTTCTTGAGAAATTACCTATGAACCCCCACCCATAGAGCATGAAGTTGATTTTTCAATTGATTTAATCCCTAAGACAAGACCAATATAAAATAATACCTATAGAATGTACAGATTGGAATTAGTGTTGGAAAATAAAATTATAGGAGTTGGGTAAAAAGAGATTCATTCACCCTAGTGCTTCTCAATGGGGATCCCTTGTTCCCTTTATTGAGAAAAAATAAGGATCCCTGAGGATTTGTCTTGATTATAGTTAATTCAATGATATTAAAATAAATAATCAGTATTTTTTGCTCACATTAATGATTTATCGGATCATCTTCATGTAGCTCAATTTTTTTTTCAAATATTGACCTTTGTTTGGGGTATATTCCATTATAAGTTAAGAAGGAATTCCTCTTGAACACATCATTTTGGATGAGTTATAGACATTATGAGTTTACAATAACATCATCTGGATTGACTAATTCAACCTAGTTTTTCATAGATCTACGAAATAGATTATTTATAGAATATCAGGATTATTATTTCATGGTTTTCATTGAAGATATTATGTTATATTCTAAAATCTATGAGGACTTTGAGAAACACCTGTGGAACATTCTTGAGACTCTCAGAAGTGAAGCATTACATAGTAAATTTAAGAATTGTGAATTTTGGATTCTGGAAAGTTCCTTTATTGGCCAAATCATCTCCAAGGATAGAATCATTGATTATTTTGTAAATATAAAGGAAATATATGAATTATTTTCACCAATGAGGATAACTGAGGTACATAGTTTCATTGTTTTTATAGATTATTATTGTAATTTCATTTATAATTTTCCATGATTGTCTATCCCATTAAACATGATCACATATAAGGGGTTATGTTTCTATGGAAAAAATAATTTGAATAATGTTTTGAATAATTGATGAGAATATTGTTCAATTTGCTGATCTGGAATTTAACAACGGTAAATTGTGGATTTGTGATTTATAGAGATTCTTGAAGGGAAAGAATTGGTTGGGTCCTTATATATAATGACAAAGTTATTTAATATTCTTCAACATAGTTAAAAACTCATGAATAGAATGATCCAACACATTATCTTGAGTTAGAAACTATCATATTTTCTCTGAAGATATGGAGACAATATATATATGGTAAAAGGTGTGAGATATATACATATAAAAAGAGTTTGAAATATATATTATAATATAAATAACTCAATATGATGAAAATTAGATGGATCTAGAAATACAAGTATTATGATTTCTTAAAAAACTTCCACCCTAGGAACAAAAATAAGGCAGTGGATGCATTGAGCTGGAAAGTTCATGGATTTCTGAAAAAAATGGGAATTGAAAGGGATGTAGTGTTCATGGATATAGTAAAGATAGATATTAGAGTTATCAAATATGGTGAAACATCAGTAATTTTTTTAAATGGTTTTCAAACCATCTTTATTTGAAAAGATAAAAAGTTCTGAATCAGATGAGGATAATTTACAAAAGGAAAATTAAATCTTTGTTTGATGAAAGATTGAAGGACCTAGTGTATGAGGATATAGAATTGAGATTTGGAACGTGAATTTGTGTTCCCACTATACCTGAGCTAAAAAAGGAATTATTGAAAGATGATCATAGCTTAAATTTATCTATACAACCAAGTTACACTAATATTTAAAGAGATTTTAAAAAACATTTTTGTTGGGATACTATTAAGCTGTAAATTGATGATTATGTGTATAGATATTCTTTTAAACAAGTCAAATAAATGTGGAAACATCATAATGGAATCTTGAAACCCCTTTCTATTCTTTTGTGGATATGTGATGATGTTACAATGTATTTTTTCATAGGAAAACCATGAGCTCCTAAAAGGAATGATGTAGTATGGTTTACTATTTACCACCTTACGAATCAACACATTTTCTCTCTATAAGAGAAGATTTAATTCTTGAATGCTAATAATGGAGTTACATTAATGAATTTGTAAGACTTAATGGTGCCCCTTTATCAATTTTATTTATCAAGAAACCCATTTTATATAAAAATTATTGAAAATTATATAGATGAATCTAGCTACTGAGTTTTATTTGGGAACGACCTACGACCCTCAAACCGATAGAAAATCTAAAAGAAATATTTTAACATTATAAGAAATGTTTAGATAATGCTCACTTGAATTTCAATGTAGGCAGTTATAGTATTTTCCATTGGTAGAATTTTCATTTAATAATAGCTTCCATTCAAGTATTCAAAAGACACACTTTAATGTGTTATATGGACAGAAGTTTCGTACACCGCTTGATTGGGATGAAGTTGGTGAAATGAATCTTGTTGGCCCAGGCCATGTGGAGGAAACATAGACAAAGTTATATACAATTTAAACCCATATCTAACTATAATAATGTAGAAAAAAGATCTATACTGATAACCAAAGGAAGGATTTGGAATTTCAAGTGGATGATCATGTTTTTTGGATTGTATCTCCAAGGAAGGGTGTTATAAGATTTAGTAAGAAAGGAAAATTAAACCTCAGGTACATTGGACATTTTGAAAATATAAAATTTATTGGAACGGTGGCTTATTATTTGGAAATACTAACTAGAAATTCATATGTATACGATTTTTTCCATAACTCATTTCTAAGTATGTACAACACAGACCAAACACATGTTCTCAATTATAAAGAAATATAAATGGGACATGATTTATATTATTGTGAAGAGCATGTCTAGATTATGGATAGTATAGAACACGTGTTTTGGAATTGGGAAACATGATTGGTAATGGTATTGTGGGCAAATCATAAAATTAAAGAGGAGACATAGTAACCTGAGGAAATTAAGATGAAGAAATACCAAAATATTTTTATGAGGTAATGTTATTGAAATTTCAAGTACAAAATTTTTTCAGGTACTGAAGAATATAAAATCCCATGTTTTTAATGTATATTTTCACTTTAAATAAATTTAATATCTTGGATTACACAAAACACTGAGTTTGAACGCACTATAATTTATTAATAGATGACTTTTATATCCTCGTTTTCAAATTAAGAAATAATGAATAGTATTAAAAATATTATAAAATATACATAATTTATATTCATCCATGTATATTTTATAGATATAATATAAGAATGAATCTAATTTTACGACTTAAAATATTATTATTTTTTGGATGTTGTTTTACCACCTTTTGATGGTGCACATTTTTTAAACATAATTTTTAACACATTTATAAATTTTAATTTATAAAATAAACATCATATTCGAAATAATAATTAAAAAAAAATAATTTGAATTAATATTTGTTATTTTTATAAAAACATTCATATTTTGATGAATAGTGATAAAATATTTCATTTTAATTAAAAAATTATTTCTCATATAAATAATTTATTGTGTTCAATAATATTTTAAATTGGTTTTAAATTATAATTATATCAATTTAGTATTATTTAATTAAATTTAGATCATTAGATGAAATTTGTTATTGAATTAGGATATAAAAACATTTCAAATTTTTGAATTTTTTTTACTTAAAACCTCATTTTCTCATTTCGAAAAAAGGATTAAATTAATAATAATTACTAAAAATTAACTGTTTTGAATTTTTAAAAATTGATTTGATATTTTGATTATTTTTTCCAAATTACGAAAATAGTTTAATTTTATTTTTTGACATTATGAATAGTAATTTTAGTAATTTTTATTAGAACAATTAAAGGTAAATAGAGTAATTAACGGTAAAAATAATATTATAAATACTATAAAATTTCACTAAAACATGTCCAAATTTAATTGTATGGGTTTTTTATAACAAAATCATAATTGCGCCATGATTGTAAACTTTGGAAGCCTCTTTGAAGAGTGTATGACATTTATTATAATTTATTTTAAGGTAAGTTAAAGTTGTCATACTCAAATTTTTAATAATTATATAATTTTTAATTTAGGGTTATAAACAATATAAATTCAACTATATTTATTATATTGAATTCCAAAATATTTATATTCATCGTGATAATTTATTTTTAATTTTTAATAAATAAATAATTACCTTAGCGGCCTACAAAACGATGATGCAGTAATTATTCAATTACTAGGAATAAATGATTATAAAATTATTAAAATAAATAAAATTTCATATAATTAATGACATCCAAAAATTTTATTTTTAATTTTTAAATGCTATTGATATATTTTTAGTGTTTTTTAAAGATATATTGTATTATTGATTTTATAAAAGTCAAATAAATAAACAATAAATAATTGTCATCACTATTATATTAATTTTAATAATATTTTATTAAATGATATAAAATTCTGCAAAAAATAATATTCTTCCAACGTATTGGTATAAAAATAAATATTTCATCCCTCACACATTTTAAATTCACTTAGAATTTTATAGTCACTATATTTTTATTTAAAGTGTAAAAATCCATGTTGTAACGGTAAGAGTTAAAAAGTCAGAAAAAGGATTTATAGAAGAATATAAGGGTAATAATGGGAATTAAACTGGTATAAAAATTATTGGTTGATATTATTTATACCCATACCCATCTTATATTTTAAATAAATCACTTTTAGTAATTTTTAATTGAAAATTAATTTATACTAATTAAATATTTGGAGAGATTCCAAAAGTGCTCATCAACTCAATAATAAATGGGAACATACTCTATCACTATCACAAACCACATTGAGACTTTTATCATGAAAAATCACTATCAATTCCATATAATAAATCCATATCCATTTTTTTAGTTTTTGGTCTTCCTGAAAGATCAACCCTAGATCCCTTGAAAATATATCTAAAGGGAGTTTAGAGAAGAAGAGGTTACCACCGCATCGAAGTTCATTTCTTATTGTACATCCTATTCATGTGTTATTTACTTGAAAAATTAATAAATATTGAATCATATATATTCTTATATGTTATTAGAATTATTTTAAAACCATATTCTATGATTTATACATCATACAAAAAATGAAAATATTGTGCATGTGTACGTACAAATTATTGTATATTTGTTGCGGTGTAATGTATTTTTCCTCAAAAATTTACATGGATTGGTATAATGATGTAAATAATGGATATATATTATAATAATGACATTTTATTGAATCTAAAATGATTAATATACCATCAATATCCTTAATCTTTCACCATTAAGTGAATGATATCGTCGCTCGGGCATACGTATTGTCAATCGTCTTCACAATTCGATGTGACTAATTTTCCATGTTAACCATTAATTTTTGATAATAAATATGTATCTTATTATTAATTATTATATTTAAAACATTAATATCATTATTTATATGTTTTATCTATGTACTATGAAAAATAATTGAGACATATATGATAAAACATGCATATGAAAATGACGCAGTGAACACCTGGAACAAGGGTAATAAAGATATATTATTGGCAAAACGATATAAGAAGATCAGTAATGATATCATAAATCTGAATATGGTTATGATATAATTTGTTAACATTGTTTAAACCATCATACATGGGGTTAAATCAATTCCAACTAAAGGATAGTACAAGGTAAGTGTTAATTTCACAATCTCATTATTATTCAAGATAGTTTATACATACATTTATAATGGGGATATATTTTTGTCAATGTTCAGGTTTTTTTAAAAAAATCCAATTTTTTACATTTATCATAAATATTATTAAATTCTTTTTTACCTTTTTCTAATTTGTATAAAATGGTTTCAAATGATACCTTTCAAAATTTTCAAAATAAGGTACTTTATTAATTTTTGAATAAAAATATTGTATGAATGTTTGTTTAACTTAAATGTTTGGATGTTTCTACTTTCATGAATCCTTAATATCTGGAAGAGTACATTAAAAGAGTTCATGGCTATTTTCTATGAAAATTATTTCTTTTAAGATTTTATTGGATTTTAATTAATTGATTTCAAAATAAAATGGATGTATTTTTATCAAGAAATCTTTAATAATTTTACTAGAATATTTTCATCTATTTAATCATCATTTGTTGCATATTAGGATTTATTGAGATAAATCACTTACGATACCATATATCACCTTTTTTGTGAAGGATTTATGATCATTTGGACTTATGATGTGCTATTTTGACACCAATCATGGTATATGGTTTAATTATTCATTATTCAAATGCTATTTTTTCAATATAAATGTTTATGTTTTTTATGATTCCATAAAAGGAATTCATCGGACATACTAAGTGATGGGCGGGGCCTGCTAAAGCCCCTCGATGCATCGGTATGGATCATGAGAAAAAATAGTTTGGGTATTGGATCTGGCTTTAAAAGTTTATATATTGTGTCTTGGATGAAGTGTTGATGGCATGTTTATTATGTACAACATTCTATATTCACTCATTATGAGATTAGTTAATGATATTTCATATGATAATTTGCATAGTATAATATTCATGTGATTATATAAATGGAATTATATGATTTTCATTTATTATTTCTATATAATAGCCAATATTAGGTTTAAATATAATCTATTTCAGTAACACAACTTGCCTTAATGTTTATCCTTATTATTAACAATAGATTCCACTATACAATTACCCTTATTGAGAATCAATGCTCAATGATTTCTTATGTTTTATTTTTACCTAGTTAGAAATATGTTTATTATAACTAATATTCATGGATAATCTAGGAGAATAATGGCATTCAAAAATGATTTTCTATGTTGTATTTCATGTTTAAAATTGTAATGTATGGTTCATGTATATAATATGGCTTCAAAAACTGCTAAAATGATTGGTCTTATAGGATTATAATATTGTATCTATGCTAGTGTAAGAATGGGAGGAACCATATCCAATCTACTAGTTTTGGGTTCTTTACATATAAACCGAATTATATATTTTTTTATAATAGAGAAAATTTAATTTTTTTTGTTTTTGAATAACGGATTTGTAGAATTTTATCTAGACCCAGAGATATCCCTTCTTCCCGAACACTCCCCAGAATAGATAGCAATCTTCCTCCACCATAATCCCATTAATTTGAGAGAGATCAAAGAGAATGATTTGGAAGAAACTATAATGGATATCAAAGGTGGAAGACTCATGTGATAGGATTTTTCATGATCGCACTCGGATATTACTACGAAAATGTTTGGAGATTTTTAGAACAGATGTTGATCACCACAAAAGGGAATCTGTTGTTGATTCCTAAATGAAATGATGATAAAATTTAGATCTATTTTTAGATCCATTAATGAAGAAATAATTCCAACAAGGTGATTCTTAATTGATTCAATTTATTATAAATAATATGTGATTATCCTTTATCTAGTGTCAGGGTTCTATCCATTTTTACATTTATTAAATTCCAAAAATCATGGTGTTTATCAATGTGTAAATTTTAGATTTATCACTGATCATGTCCAAAAGAAAAGTTGGGCATAAATCCACATATGCTTCTTCCATGGTCATAACCTATAAGTGGTATCAGAGTGGTAACATTATTACTTATTATTATTTAAAGATTTATGATTCATTTATAAATTTTTCATTTTTTCTAAATTCATGTTTAAACATTATTTAATTCTGAATTATGAGATCTTAATTTTCCTCATTCATTACTCATATATGAAATCAATATGATTCATTTTATGAACAATATAAACCCATAGAAATCATCTCAAGGTGTTAAGAATTGTTTCTACATAAAATTGGAGTACAATACATTTAACTAGATATACATATCATGTATGTCTTTTCAATGAGTCCAGAATTAATTCATAATTAATTCAACCCATGTGCATTGATTACACACAGTGCATTAAATTTATTACATGACTTGTTGACATGGAAATCCTTGCACACATTCATCAAATATAATCACCGTGTAGCACATGTACATGGCATGTAATCCTTTAATTCCATATATGGGACATGTATTTCCATTAATTTCCAACCATACTGGTGACCATCTAATACAAAGACAACAGAAAATGTATCCCATTGTACACATATTGTACTTCAATTTGTTTGTAGAATGATATATATATTGATTCCATTGTTTTATTCATCAGATAGATGTTTATATACATACACACCATGTAGATCATCTACATACACCATTTATTTATACCAAATTATTCACAATTACAAATAATTTGTTATATTCTGTAAAAAGTATCAACATATGCTTGCCTGTGGTCATTAAATTTATTGGAAACACAATGTGATGGGTTTTAATATATATATATATATATATATATATCAATATTTAATTAAAATATTCATAATTGTTTTATCTACATATCATATTTTAATCATAATATAGTTTTTACTCTGCATGCATTAAATCATGAAAAATTAAATAAAAATATTGTATTTTTTGTAATAATTATGTTGATATTACACATAATGAAGGTACATGAAAAGTCATGTATGCTATATGTCACAAACGTAAACTGTATACTATTATTATTCATGTTGTATATTTTTGGATGGGTAATCATGGTGTTTCCTCTGATGGAACATTTATGTAAACTTTTAATTTTAAATAATTTATTTAATTTTATTGAAATTATGATGGATGAGAATCTCAAGGAAATTTTGATGGGAATTAAGATAAGAAAATTGATTTATTAAAGAATATAATTAATTTATTTGAGCATGATTTATCTGAAATAAGAAAAATTATTAATTAAATAATGGCTTTATAAAATGAATAATTCATTACATGCATGTGATATATCATGTGTATAGACCAGACCTTTTTTAGTGATTGGTATCATTTAATTTATTATTAAATTAAATTTTTGGCCTCAGTACCTTCTCTCCTCTCAATATTTTATCTCCTATATTTCGGTGGTTTCTTTTGTGTAAACCATTTTCCATCATGTGCATGTGAGTAAAATATTATGTACCAGATGGAGCTCCCATGCTACTAGAGGTGGTTCAAGTTTCGTGCCAAGGTGAAACCAATCAAAGAGAGATAAATAAATTGATATGTGGAAAGCATAACACAAACCTTAATTTTGTGCAAGGTGTTTTCCCCAATCTCAACGGTCAGTTTATAAACCACTAGATAAAATAATCATTTGTAAAATCTCATGATCATTCAACTATGTTATTTTATTTTTTCCAAGTTTCATGGTTATTTCATTATGGATTTTTTATCACAATCACATGAATTAATGAAATTATTTATAATACAAGATAGAACTAAAATAAATTTTCTTGGGTATACATATTATCTAAGATATGGTTAATCTCTTAAGTAAATACAGTTAATATTAAAAATAATTTAATAAAGATAAATATTTAAATTTAGGTATAAGAGGATAAAATCCCTCAATTATATATATTAATTTGGAATATCCTTATACTACTTCAGTTAAAATCAAAATATATTTCAATATGCATGAGCATTCAAGTTTGGGGTTATTTAAAATATTTGGGAACTCTAACTCGATTATTCCATTTGAATAAACATATTTCTCATCAAGGGTTTACTTCCAAAGAATAATTTGGTGTAACTGAGAGGCAAGGATTGGAGAAATCCAATTTAAGGATTTGAGGATTGGGGAGACCACTCAACATATCAAGGAATTATGTGTTAATGTAGATTTCATTTGGAATGCCTACCTAAATCTACTCGGGTTTCTTTAAAATCTAGTATTGGGGTAATAAGAAGTTTAATATAAACCATTTATACTAGAAAGTCAAAACAATATAATATGAAAAATACTATGGAAAGGGATACTAGGTTTCGATAAAATATTTGGACACTATTAAATATAAAATTTAGTTATTTGAAAAAAAAATTATGATAAAGTACTAAAATTATGATCATATTTTTTTTTGAAATATCATTAAAATTACTTCAAACATATCATTGTGATCTATACTTGAGAAGGATGAACTTTTAACAAGCACAAATTCCCAGGAGTTTCAATGACACTTACGCATTCTCCTTTTCAATGAAAGGAAATTATATGTGTTGGAAGAACATATTCCAAAAGAACCTAGTAAACAGGCTAGTGTTGAAGAGTTACATATCTATGAAAAAAATCAGAATGATGCAACAAATGGTCAGTGTTTCATGCTATCATCTATGACCAATGAGCATTTTTAGAAACATGAGGATATAAATGAGTATAGAATGATGTATCACCTTTCGGATCTCTATCATGATAAGGTAATACAAGAGAGGTTTGAGATCTACAATGCTTTTATTATAACTAATATTTTCCAGTCTGGTTCATCTAGGTATCATATAGTCAAACATATTTGCTACATTGAATGCTCATATATCTTAGTCATTAAATTCCGGAAGGATTTTCATACAGATTTCATAATTTCATCAATTCATAATAACTTATCCAATTTTATTTTTAACTACAATATTAGTAATAATGAGAGGAGTATTTCTGCACTTCATTCATTGATTCATGAAGTAGATAAGGACATGGGGTGTGATAAACATATGGAAGTTATTATAAATAAGAAAAATAAAAAAGAAGGAAAAAGGGATCATGAATCATAAAAAATCTAAATCACTTGTGCCCCATACATACAATAAGAGGAAGATCCATAAAAAGGGAAAGTAAAAGGAGGAATCTTGTCTTTGATATGGCAAGCTAGGTCACTGGAAGAGGAACTACATCCAGAAGCAAGGACAAGTTAATTGTGCATTCATTATCAAGTGTAATATTTCAATATCTACACAGTGGGTATTAAATATAGATTATGGTGCTCAAAACTATAACCAAATGTTGGAAAATATGTATACTTAAAATGATTTCTAGAGGAGAGGTGGATTTGAGAGTTGCTAATAGTGCAAGTCTGACCACTCTAGGCTATGGTGACTCCCACTATTCATGGGAAATGAGAATGATTTTTGGTTTGAATTATTTTTATAATGTACTGACTATTACCAAGTACAAATTGTTTTTATCATTCCAAGATACATATGGTTTTTTCTAATTTTTTTAATTGAAAGTTGATTATTTTATATAGATATTATATTTTATGGTTTGGAACATATAAATAATGGTCTTATGTATTAAATTAATAAGAAAAACTATTAGAAATTTATAAAAAATCATGTTCATATGAATCATATAACACCCATCTATTTTATCACCATATTGGTCATGTTGAGGAGTAGTTTTTGACAAAGATCTATGAAGATGGTTATTTAGAATCTTTTGATCTAATACCACTTAAAATTTGTAATTCTTTTTTATAAGGAAGGATTAGAAAAACTCTATTTGGTGGAAATGGTTAAAGGGACATATAGATTTTAGGATTTGTACCCACTGATCCATGTAAGCTATTTCCAATACAAGATCGAGATGAATATTCTTACTTTATAACACTGAATAATGACTTGAGTAGATATGGTTATGTCTACATGATGAGGTATAAGTATGATTCCTTTTATAAATTCAAGTAATTAAAGAATGAAGTAGATATTTAACATTGAATGGAGATAATGATTCTTCAATCAGATCGAGGTGGAGAATATCTTAACAAAGAGATTATTGAATTCCTACAGGAGTTTGGAATTTAATATCAACTCACTCAACCTTACACACCATAGTGGATTGGTGATTATGAAAGGAGAACACATGAATTTTTATATATGGTAAGGTCAATTATGAGTCATACAAATTTTTTTATCCTTTTGGGGATATGCATTGTAAATAGTGGAATACACTTTGAATCGAGTACCAAATAATGAGGAAAAATGAAATTCCCTTAGAGTTATGCAGTGGAAAGAAACACATTATGTTACATAAAAATTAATGTGGTTGATGAGAATTTGATAAGGACTTATTTGGAAAAAACTATCACTATAAGGAACACTATATATATTTGTAGGGTATCCCAAGTAAAAAAATGATACTATCTATACAAATCATCAAACAGGAAAGTGATTGTCACCAGACATGCCGCTTTTCATGAGAGAGTGAATATCCTCAAAAACTATAGTGGAAGTAAGACTGAATTTTATGAATTTGATGATCAAGTTAGACAAGAGCTAGAAGAGGAACAACTTACATAGGTCCCCATGGAAGAAGTAGTTCCTAAATCACAATTACTCTGAAGGACCACAATGGAGGTTATAGAACCAGATAGATAAGGTTTTCTAGCCACTGAAGATGTTGACTCATTATTGTTTGAAAATGACGATCCACTATCCTATTATTATATAGTATAGATCTCAAAATATGAAATGAGGCATGACTCTATAAATTCGAAAATAGATTCCATATATCAAAACTATTTTTGGGTTATGGACAATGAACATGCTGATGTAAAACCCATTGGATGAAAAGAGGCATTCAAGGGTAAATTGAACATGGAAGGTAAATTAAATACCTATAAAGAAATTATACATGATAAAGAATTTTAATATAATCAATTAATTTACTGTGATGATTCCTTTTCAATAGTTTACATGTTTAAGTCCATCATAATTTTACTTTTTGTTTGTAATATACCATGGCTATGAGATTAGGAAGATGAATTTCAGAACAATAATACTTAATGGGAACCTTCAGTAAGCTTTTTATGTGAAATAAACGGAAGGGTTTCAATTATAATGGGATTCAAAGGGTTAATAATGTGGAAGAGATGCATTTATTTATTGAATTAAGAATCCATTCAATGGGATATTATTTTCTATGAAGCTATAAGAATGAATTTGTGACCTGTGTTTACAATAGGTTTAGGGAAAATGAATTTGTTTTCCTAGTAGTATATTCTGATGACATAATAATTATTAAAAATGACATATCAATCTTAAAATATCTTAATTAATTCTTAAACAATTGTTTCTCCCTGATGGACATATGAAACGCAGCCTATATTCAAGGTATCATGTTAATTCTAAATATATCTGTAAGATTGATTGGACTAATTCATTGTACATATGTAGACCAAGTACATAAGTGATTGGTATGGGACAATCCACGAGGGGTTTGGTTCCAATGTCACATGGTTTATATCATTCTACAAAAATTCATGAGACCCAACATGATAATGAAAGAATGAGTAAGATCCCATAGGCTCCATTGATATGATCAATCATGTATTCAATGTTACATAATATAATTGATATTCCCTCTCCATTGAGAAAGGTTGGTAGATATCATGGTGATCTAGGAAAACAAAATTTTTGTACTGTTAAGGCTATACATAAGTATTTGAGAGGAATTAAGTATATTTTTTGGGTGTATGGAAGAGAAAAGTATCCAGACATCAAGGGATATACTGATGCAAGTTTTTAAAATATCATAATGATCTGATGTCATAGTTAGGATATGTTTTTGTCTCATTGGAGTAGCTATGATCCGGAAGAGTTCAAAGAAACCAACTATTGTAAATTCAATAGAAATGACTAAGTATAGAGTGTCTTATGATGTAGCTACAGAACCAGTTTCGATATTAATCTTTTTACAGATTCTTGAAGTGATACCTATTTGTAAAGACCCTATCACATTGTATTGTGATAATACTGTAGTAGTGGCTCTTGTAAAAGAGCTATGGTCACACCAATAGAAAAATAATATACTCCGGATGTATCACCTCTCCAGGTATTTTTATCAATGTGGTTAATTTTCAGTAAGGAGATTACCCATGGAATAGAACATTATTGACCCCTTGACTAAAGGCCTATCTCAATACAAGAATGAGTATTATGTGGGAGCAAGAAGACTTAAGGTTGTTAGTAGTTGGTTATAGTGTTATTGGGAGTCTATGGAAGATTATTCTCTATATGGAACTTAGGTATACATTATGATAACATTTATTCATATTTTTTTAATATTAATATTCATATTATCGCATTGTAATTGTTCTTTTGTGTAACATACTATGTGATAATGCCCCCAGAGTAACTATCGCACTAAAAGGTCATAATAGTTTCCCATTTTGTTGGGAACCTAGAAGTGTTATGACACTATTCTTAAATACATGTTACATATCTAGAAAATATCACCTGAGAGACAAAAATGATACATGATATCATAGGCAGAGACTCATAATAATTTTAGTCAACTTCTAATGGTTTACACCCTTGGTAATATCTAGTGAAGATTTTTTGATAACGATACTCACCAAAAAGAAATAAATATTTATAGGTGTCATTAGATGTTCCTATCTACATATGTTTTTATTGATCCTTATACATTAATATCAATATTAATGGGTATTATGAGTCATTTATATTTATGTATTAATGAAAAATATGTTGAAATATGTTCACAGTGAGGTAGGGTATGTTGGGTGCATCACAAGTAATATTGAATTAATGAATAATGAATGTAAATATATTTCCATTCTATTCCTTAATAGATGTTGATATCTCAGGGCCCTTTATAAAAGTGATATAGCCAAAATTAATCCATGGACAAGATGTTCTATAGGAATGTTCAATTTCCTATAAGTTAAAGAATGAGAAATTGAGCACATAGGCTGAGGGAACTGGAATTCACCTTTCTTGATTTGATATATCATGATAAAGGGATTATATTACACTGTAAGCATCTATAGAGTTATTATATCACTTTTGTATTAAATTCCTTCACTATGGGTTCCTTTTCATGACTCAAGATTCAAACCTCGTACTTTTGTCATATTCTCATAATTCCACTAAGAAATAGGCATAAAGGGTCAAAAATAAGTGTTTCAAAAATATAGTTAAATAATAATATTATTATATATTATTTAAAAATTTGAAAAAAAATATTATTCTGGAACATGGCTTAAAAAAATTCATGTTAACATGGTTACATATATTATGTCTCCAGTTATTCTATAGAATATATCATGAGAATAATATTTAATAAATATTTATATACTATTTAGTAAAAATAATATTTATTTATTTATTAGTGAATATTTTTGTGATACTTACCTAATAAATAAGTTTTCATTATTCAAGACCCAATAAATATTGTGGAAGTATGGTGGATTGAGTTTAATAGTCCTATTAAAAATGTTAAATATTTAATATTATTTGATTAAGAAATATTTAATTTAATTCGTTAGTTAAGAGCATGTTGAGAAAAATTATTATAAATATTTGAAATGGGATTCCATGGGGATAAAATAAATAATAAAGGCCAGTTGTGAAATTATTTTATTTTAACCTTAATAGTAGGTAAACATACTTATATTAATTTCTAATAGAGCCAATTCATTTGTTTTCCTTGTGCACAATGGATTTGGTTAATCCTCTCAAGACATAGAAGACTCTCTTATCCATGAACTCTCCCACGAACAGAGAGAAATATTCTTACATCATTGTTCCTCAAGTGAAGAGAGATCAAAGAGAATGCTTTGGAAGTGATTCTCAAGGAGATCAATGAAAGATAATGCAAGGGATATGATCTACCCTTATGGAAACAATATATTATTAATGTAATGTTCTATGACTATTGAAACATGTTTGGGCCACTGATAGGGGGAATCTTCTCCTAAATTCTAAATTCAATGGCAGTACAACATAGATCTATTGTCAGATCCATCAACAAAGAAATAATTCCAACAAGGTAACTGATAATTTCTTAAATTAATTATAAATAATATGGGAAGATCCTCTCCATGGTTCCATTGTTATATACATTTTCTATTTTATTTGATTCAATTATATAGATAAAAACATTTATCATTGTTCAAATAATTGATTGATCATTGATCATGACAAAAAAGAAATGTTTTGAATGACCAATTGAATTCTTCTATAATTCCCAAAACCATATTAACATCATTTATTAAATAATTCATCCATATAGTTTAATTTTATTTGGTAAGGATGATTTAAACAAAGTTTAAAATCATGTGTTAAAGATGACTCATGTGTAGTTTAACAATATGCAATGAGGAAAAATTCCTTGTATTTTAATGTCATGTTGTGGGGATAGATTTTATGCAGTTGAATATCATGGGGTAAGGAATACATTAGGGCAGTTTAACATCATGTGGTTAGGACAATTTATGTGTATTTTAATGTCCTGTGATAAGTATGAATTCCATGTAGTTTAATGGAATTCTGTAAGGAATAATTCCATGCTATTCAAAATCATTTTTACAGATTATTTATATGTAGTTTAAAATGATCAGTATGGTTCAAGATGATATGTTGTTTAATTTATTACATCAATGACTTGGAATCCCTAATGATAGCTATGAAAATTAATTCTTTTAATCCTTGAAATGTTGGGGGGAATAATTTTTCCCCCATCTATTGTGTGAAATGAGTAAGATCCATTGGAATATACCATATATATGATGTAAGGTCCTTCCCACTTGGGTTATATATTTGGAGGTTTATTTCTTGGTAGCATTGGGGTTCTGAGTACCAATACCAGCTCTCTGTGAATGAACAGGTATAGGGATATTGTTTTATTGAAGGCTCATAAAATTGGATTCTGATTAAATTTGAAGTTGTGTAATTTACACAACATTTTCTCATTGAGTAGTTCTCACTCATCCAAAATATATTGTGACTTTTCATCATTTGAGAGATATACATATACCACTATTTAGATTATGGGAAACTTTAAATCTATGGGTTACACTAAAATGGTTTTTGAGACAAATGAATATGGATCACTTGTGTGGTAGTGTGTATAGTGGTTTAATAGGCCCATTAAGAAAGAATAAGCTTGTTCTAACATCCCTTCTTGTCAATGTCCAAAATATTTTTGATTATATTTTACATAGTCTTATTAAATGTGTCTATCTATACATTTTATGATGAATGATAGTAGATTTAATTATTTGAATCATTATTGAACTTCTGGTACAATTTTTTTTCAATTTGGAAGAATAGATGTTGGGGTTGTTGTCCTTCAATATCATGTGAGGTAAACCAAATTTGGTGATCATATTGGTCTTCACAATGCTGATGATATTCATTATCCCAATTTCTTTGATGTTTATCTACTCATAAAATATTGAAAATAATTATGTACCATTAAGGATGTACTTAAAATGCTTTGTCATAGAAGGAGGATATGGCACCACAACATTTTTCCCCCATACAAAATGGAATGGAATACTTATATATATATAGAAACATTGGGGGTGGATAGAAAATGGTCTCATGAATTGAGTGTTTAAGACATTTAATGTTTAATTCCATATAGTCCAACATTATTTTTTCTATTAGTAACCATGCCTCCTAATTTTGGTGGGAGACACTCATCCCAAACCAATGAGATCCTCTTGAGCTTGTATAGACTTTTTCCAAGGCATTCAGAATATTCTTATAACGCCCCAACCCCAGTTACCGAGAGACGGTGCATTGTTACATAACATTGGTATGATCACAAGAGATCAAGTCTCAAAAGACCAATTAGTTTAGTAGCCTTGGAAACACTAGATACATTCATAAGTCTTACATTAAACCATAAAGTAAAACACTAAAACAACATAGTCTCCTTAGTCAACACTCATATCCCCTTAGACTAGCCCTGCAGGTCAGTCATAAAATACTTCTTCACATCCTGGGAAAAGGAAATCATAGAAAGGGGTGTGCTCAGATGCTGAGTTAGGATAACAACATAGTGGAAACTTTCATAAATAAGCATAAACATTTAAGGAAATGTATAACTAAGACAAAAGTATTTTATACATGAACATCAGAATAATATGGAAAAAATAAAATGAAATAATGCAATTTACTTATTCAAATTGATATTCTACTAGTTGAATAATCACATGCAATATTAATAACCACTTTCATTAATAAGGAATGCATAATGCGAGACTATCATAACCACATAGTCAAGGCCTTATGCCATGACTAAAAATAATATTTTGTCAAGGCCTTGTGCCCAGACACTAGTTTGTCTCAGGATACCTATCGATGCATCGAGGAGCAATAGCGGGCTCCACCAGTCACTTTCAAAGTCCAATGCAATCCTCATATGAATAGGTTTAAACATAACATAAACATCTGTATTTAAACTAACATACGAAATGTCAATAATTTATCCATAAACCATGAATGGTATAAAAATTACACACCCACATTCAAACCTATCACAAAACCTTCAATACTATATGGAAGTTTTGTATCATAATAAATCAACTTTAAATAAACTTAAAATCCATCAAAGGATGTTGACATAGATGAAATCAAAACTATTTTAGAGAAATATCTCTTTTTTTGAAATCATTTAAAGTCACATAATTATAAAATAAAAAATCTACTTTGAAAATATTCTTATATCTTGTAAGGGAAGCCTTGAAGATTTTATAATGGGATAAAATAGCCGCACCCTCCGTATAAGTTAAAAAATACATTGTTACCTTAATTCTATCGAAAAGTTGAAAAAGGATCTTGTTCGGAAAAGGACAGAAATATTCCTTTACAAACATATTATAAAAAGTCAGACAAGGGTATAAACAACTTTTACCATATAGTATATAAAATAGTAAGAATTTTTTGAAATACATTTTTAAGAAACTTGTATGTGGATGATAAAGAGGTCCTAGAAGATAATATAAACAACCTCGGATAATGAAGATATTGTCAAATTTACCCTTACCTTGTACATTTACTAGGTCGAGGGTAGGTTAACCACATTTATAATGGTGAAGTAATTGTTATTAAATTATAAAAGAATCATATACATTAATATGACATCATATATGATCTTTAAACATTTTTTTGTTAATAATATCTTCATATTATCATCATTTCGGGTGATAATATATTTGTTTTTTCCTTTATATTCATTGTTATGTGATTCATATTTGTTATGGATGGGATGTATCTTATTCATATCAAGAATTATATCAAGTCTTTAAACATTATTTTTAATCATATATTGAAAATTAGTCTTGAATGGATACGATGGGGAATGAATCTCATCGTGTTTGTGGAGATGGTAATCCGTACGTACGCACGAGCAACAATATCATTTTTGATGATATTAAAATAATATAAAATTGGATGTTATATCATATATACAGAATAATTATCAAAATATATTTATTATTTTTATATGAATTAAACATCATTATTATACCCATCCAAACAATAATGTATTGAATAACAGTTACGCCACGCCGTGGAGACAGTAATCCATACGTACGCACGTATGGTGACATAACATTCAAAGGATGGATTGAATAATGAATATGGTTGTAGTATATTTATTATAAAGTCACATTATATATAAGATACTGGATTTATTTTTTTATAATGAAATAACAAAGAAAGAATTAGTGGAAGAAGAAAAGAACTTGAAAGAGTGTGGTGAAATTTTTACCTCTTCTTTGGGTTCTTCCTATTGATTTGATCAAAGAGTCTCTATAAGTTGGCTTTCTGACTAAATTAAGGCCACTAGGATTAAGGGAGGACAGTGGATAGGGTATTTGGGAAGAATTTTTCCGATCCCAATGGATTTGAAGGTGTGAAATATAGAGAAGGGGGAGTTCCCTTTTATAAGATGGTGAGGGTACCTTAGGAAAAGCTAGAAATATTATTTTAGAATAAAATCATTTTCGGTTTCTAATAGCTCCAAAATAAATAATTTAAAGCCTAAGGTGGGTATTGGATGAAACCACCCAACCAATAGGTTTTAGAATGGTTTTTGTTACTCTATTAACTTCATCTTTTAGATTTAACTATTAGTTAAATAGTTTGACAATTACCCTATCTCTATTTATTTTTATATTATATGGTTAGTAAATGTACTATATACTTCCAAGAGAACCCCAAGTGGTTAATTAATGATAAAAATATCATTATATAAGTCCTTTGGAAGAACCTTTGATTTTTAAGAATAGAATATCAATTAATAATATAATATTAGTTTTAAAAACTCTTTTATGTCAATTTTGATAATATTTGGTATTTAGTTTTTTCTAATTTTAGATCATCATTATTACTTAGAAAAAAATTCATCTACCAATCCTTATATGTCACATTAACCTATAAAATTTGTGCAATTCATAAAAAGTATAAATTAAATTTATTTGGAAATTTATAATAGAAATTATTTTAATATTTCATTAATGAGGTAATTACTGCATCGCCATTGTGTCATAAATAAAATAAATTAATTAATGTATAAAAATTATAAATAAAATACCATTATGTAAGAAATATTTTTATCTTTATAATTAATATTTATAATCGAATTTATCTTATGTATAACCCTATATTAAAAAAAATTAGTAATTAAAATTTGATTTTAACTCTTTTTACTCTTCTTTAAATAAAATAATAATAAATGTCCTAATAAAATCCAAGTGGACCAAATAGGTTCATATTTTATTCCTATGGTTGTTTTGGGTTGAATTATAATTATCCAATAGAATTAGGATATGTGTTAGGGTAATAATAATATCATTTACCCCTTAATTGCCCTATTTACTTTTAACTGTGGTAAATAAAAGTAAGATGTTACTATTCACCAAAAATTATTTTTAACTTATTGAACCAAATTTTACTCCTTGATATTAACTATGTCTCTCAGATTTTAAAAATACCACTCATAGATGTGGTTAAATTAAGTTTTATGTGAATTTTCAATTTCTCCAAGGAGGTGGGTAAAAGACGGTGACAAGTTCTATAAAATTTCTATATATCTAATATTATTATAAACTAACTCCAATTAATTAAATTGAACTTATATAAGTATTATGTATCTATTTATAAATAAAGTAAATTTAAATAAAATATTTAAACATTTAAATATTATTTTGGTTTTAAACTATAACTCAGTGTTTTTCACTATTCATCAAAAATTGGAAGTTTTTAGAAAAATACCAAAAAATCACCCTAAGCTAATTTCGATATTCCGAATCCCAAAATGAATTCCATTTTGAAAGGTAAAATTCAATAAATTTCAGAAAGTGGGTATTACTATTACAAACGGCTAGTTTTATTGGTTGTGGGGTGTGTTATTGCTCGAAGTTGCATACAACAAACACTACTATATTATTAAAAGAGAAGCGTATCGTGGAATATTGGGGTGTTACATTCTCCCCTCCTTCAAATAATTTCATCCTAGAAATTTCTAGAATATTGATGCATAAAAAGGATCGGGTGGTTCTTCATCATAAGTTCCTTGGGTTCCCACGTTGCCTCTTCCATCTTATGGATTCTCTATAAAACATTTACCAGATGAGTCGTCCGGTTTCTCAGCACTTGTTATCTTGTATCAAGAATTTAGAGAGGCTCTTCATAATAAGATAGATCGGGTTCCAGTTCTAATTCTTCAGAGGTGAGTATATGCGTTGGGTTAGGCATGTATCTTCTCAATAGTGATACATAGAACACATCGTGAACTTCGGAGAGATTTGGCAACATTTTTAAATTGTAAGCTACAACCCCAAATTGTTCAAGAATTTCGAAAGGTCTGATGTACCTGGGACTCAATTTACCCTTCTTACGAAAACGTATAACACCCTTCCATGGAGATACCTTTAAGAAAACATGATCTCCTACCTAAAATTCCAAATCCTTCATTCGGTTATCTGCATAACACTTTTGCCTAATTTGAGCTGCTTTGAGGTGGTTTGGGATTACCTTTACCTTTTCCATCGTATCCTCCACCAGTTCTGGGCCTACGAGTTTTCTTTCACCAACATAATCCCAAAAAGTTGGTGTGCGATATCTCTATCCATATAACGCTTTATATAGTGCCATATTAATACTTTAATGGAAGATATTGTTTTAGGAAAATTCTACGAAAGTTAAATATTGATCCCACATACCTTCAAAGTCAAGTGAGAAGGATCTCAACATGTCTTATAATGTTTGAATTTTCCATTATAATTTTCCATCAGTTTGGGGGTGGTAGGAAGTTCTCAAATGAAGTTCAGTATCCAGGGCTTTCTGAATAATTTTCAAGAATCATTATGTAAAACGTGGATCACGATCAGAAACAATCGATTGGGGTACTCTATGAAGTCTCACAACATCATTAATATGTATTCATGCTAGACATTCAAGTGGTAAATCTTCCCTTACAGCAATAAAATGTGTTGACTTGGTAAGGAGATCAACAATGACCAATATTTCATCATTCCTTCAAGAAGTCTTTGGTAGTACCATGAGAAATTCCATCATAATATTATCCCATTTCCACTCTTGTATGGGAAGAGGCTGCATGACTCCTCGAGGCTGTTTCCTTCCAACTTTCACTTTTTAAAAAACCATACATCTTGACACAAAATCAGAAACCTCCCTCTTCATGTTTTCCCAACAAAATTGTTCCTTAAAACCTCTATACATCTTAGTGTTATGATGGTTTATATAGAAATTCCAACTATGAGCATTATCCAACAACACCATTTTTAGATTAGGTATATCGGGAACACAATGTCTCTTCCCAAATTTCAAAATTCCATCATTATAAACAAAGTCACTCAATATCCCATCATTTACATCTTTATACTTCTTCTAAAACTCTTCATCATCGGTCTATGAACTCTTTATCAATTCTAGTAAAGATGGATTGGTAACCATTTGAAAAAGTATTAATGTTTCACCTTCCATAGTGATTCCCATATCCATCTTTACTAGATCCATGAAAATAAAAACCCTTTCAACTCTCATCTTGTTCAAAACTCCATGATCCTTTCTACTCAAAGCATCTTCCACTTTATTTGCCTTCCCCGGGTGGTAGTGTATCGTGTAATCATAATCCTTGGGTAGTTCAAGCCATCTTTTTTGCCTTAGGATGAGTTATTTCTTTGAGAAAATATAATTCAAACTCTTGTGATCAGGATAAATCTCACATTTTTCACCATAGAGATAGTGTCTCTAAAAATTCAAACCAAAAATTACAGCTGATAACTCAAGATCATGAGTAGGATAGTTTTGCTCATGAATTTTCATCTGGCGTGATGCATAGGCAATAACCCTATCATTCTGCATAAGGATACAACCAAGTCCTTTCTTCGATGCATCACTATAAATAACAAATCCATCATTCTTCGATGACAGATTCAATATAGGAGAATTGACTAATATTCTCTTCAGTTATTCACAACATTCTTCACACACTTTTGTCTAAACAAATTTAACCCCTTTTCGTGTGATCTTTGTTAGTGGGTTAGCCAACCAGGAAAAATTCTGGACGAAACGTTGAAAATAACCTGCTAAACCAATAAAACTGCATACCCTAGTTATACTTTTCAGTGATGGCCATTCTTGGATTGCCTTGGTATTTGAAGGATCGATGTAAATTCTAGCCTTAGAGACTATATGGAAAAGAAAATAAATCTTCTGAATCTAGAATTCACACTTACTATACATCCCATATAATTCATGTCTTCTCAGTGTCTTCATAATAATGTGAAAGTGATTTTCATGATCATTGTAGCTTTTGTAGTGTACCAAGATATCATCAATATATACCACTACAAATTCATCAAGATATTAATTGAAAAATATGTTCATTAGATCCAAGAAAACATAGGGTGCATTAATCAATCCAAAAGGCATTACTGTAAACTCGTAATGCTCATACCTAGTTTGAGATTCTGTCTTTAGAATGTCTTTCTTCTTTACACTAAACTGATGGTATCCAGATCGAAGGTAAATCATTGAAAATTATTGAGCTCCATGCAGTTGGTCAAATAAATCATCAATGTGAGGTAGGGGATTCTGGTTCTTTATTGTTATATCATTGATCTCCCTATTGTCGATACATAACCTCATAGATCCGTCTTTTTTCATAAAAAAAGGACAGGGGCTCCCCATGGAGAAACAATAGGGAGAATAAATCCCTTATTACTCATTTCCAATAGTTGTTTATTTAGTTATAGTAATTCCCCAGTGGCCATTCTATAAGGGGTCTTCGATATGGGCTATGAACCAGGAATTAAATCAATGGAAAACTCAATTTATCATTATTGAGGATGTCCAGGTAAATATTCTGAAAAAACATCAACATATTCCCTTACAATACGTACATACTCTATTTGAACATTCCTTTCCTCACCCACAGGCATTTCATTCTCTTCCTCCCCAATAATTGAATTTAGTTGAGCTATTGGGGGTGGATCTAGATAAGAATTAGGTGGTGACGATTCTGCTCTAAAAATAAGGTGTTCTTTATCATCATCATCAAAAATAGTAACCTCCTTCTTCTTATAATTAATCTTCTCATTGTGGTCCAATAGACAATCCATACTGATGATTATATTAAATTCAATCATGGGTATGATGACGAGATCAGAAGATAAAAAACATTTATATGCTCTAATTGTAATGGATTCAAAAAAACATGTTGTGATGATACATCCCTTAAAATTTTTAATTGACAACTCCATTGTTAAATCAAATTGGAAATGTCTAATTTTCAAATAAAACTGGGAATATATGAAACAATGAGATGATCCAGAATCAAATAAAGAATTTGATAAACTTGAGGAAACCTTTAAATTACATGCCACCATGTCTTTTGGAGCTATAACCTCAGCAGTAGTACTCTTATATGATTGTACTTGATCCATTGGCCTTTTATGAGGTAATTTTCCCTAATGCTTAGGACATTCATTCACATAATGTCCCATCTCCCTACAATTGTAGCTTTGAACATCAGTAGATTCTTTCTTCCCCTTGCAATCATGAGCATGGTGGCCTTTTTCACCACACTTATAACAGACCCTCATTCCCTTCAAGAAAGTACCAGGGTCTTTCTTCCCACATTTACTGCAGGATTGATATTAAACTTTTCTATTCTTCCTCTTATTTTCATTTCTAGAGTGATCTGAATATTTCTTCTTCTCTTTCTTTTCTTTAAAGTCTTAAGACATAGAGAATTTCTTTTCTATCTTGATAGCACATGATAAAATATCTTCGTATGAAGAAAAGGATTGTGAGACAAATTGTCGATGAAGAAAATATTTTAAACCATCAAAGAAATGATCAATATTACTTGCTAGGTTAAGTATATAATCTGCAGCATGCCTTGATATCCTTGTAAAGTTAGCCTCATACTTTGCAACATTCTCATCATACTTCTTCTTCAGACTTAGAAATTGTATTTCTATATCCGATCGATGATCATGAGGAAAGTATTTTTATAATAAAATATCTTTAAACTCCCTCCATTCCATATTTGATACATCATCATATTCCTTCGGGTTTGGAATCAATGACCACCATTGATCAACATCTCCAGTGAGGCGGTAAACTGCCATGACAACTTCTTCCATTTCACTACTCCCCAAGGCATGGAATATTTTCTCTAAGTATGTTATACATTACTCAACTACTAGTGGATTTTTACCCCCATTGAATGTTTCTGTTTTTTGCCTCATGAAGAAATATAACATTGATCCTCCATGTTGTGGATCAGGGTGCTCCATACGGGTAAGGTTATTATTCATAACCTGAGTGAGTTGTCCTTGTATAGTGATAAGCTGATTAGAACCATTTGTATCACCAGCTCCACTATAATTATCTTGAGCATGAGGGAAATCTTACATGGAGTTTTTTCATTGATACAGTTTGCATTCCTTCCACTAGGAGCAATTTCTAAACAATGGCATAATCTAGATTAGTTTATGGACTGAAATACATAATTCCAAACATCTAAAACACATAACATAAATTGAACAGTTTATGGATATAATCCAAAATCATAAAAAATGTTTTCATTGAGGAAGTATATACTCATAAACCCTTCATAATTATTTTTATAGAAAATGAGAATTATCCTAAGCATATTCCGTAGAAGTGTCGTAACCAAGAATGCAGCAAGGCCCGTTGTTATGCACCAGTTCCTATTTGAGTCTATCTCAAAGCATTGTTTTTGTGATTTACCCATAGGTACATCTGTGCCAGAGCTGCCTATACCCGCTCATATCCAAACAAGGATGTATTTCTTGGAAAACTCAGAAAATCTATATAATTTTAAAATTCTAGGAAGTTCTTATATACTAATCCTCAAAGTCTATCTTAGGGATATCTACTCTTGTAAGAGTTTATCTAAATCTAGATTTCAAGTTTTGTAATAAACTTCTCTAATAAGAACTGTAACGCCCTGACCCCAGTTACCTAGAGTCGGTGCATTATTACATAACATTGGCATGATCTCAAAAGATCAAGTCTCGAAAGACGGATTAGTTTAGTAGCCTTGGAAACACCAGATACATTTATAAGTCTTACATGACACTATAAAGTGATAAACCACAACAAAATCTTCTACATAGTACACACTCATATCCCCTAAAACAATCCCTGCAATTGATAAAATAATTCTTCACATCCTGTGAAAAATAAAACATAGAAAGGGGTGAATTCAGATGCTAAGTAAGGATAACAATATAGCAGAATCTTTTATAAATAAGCATAAACATTTATGGAAATGTATAAATAAAACAATAGCATTTTAAACTTGAACTTTAGAATAATATGGAAAAAATAAAATGAAATAATTCCATTTACTTATTCACATGGATATTATACTAGTCAAATAATCACATGCAATATTAATAACAACATTCATAATTCTAGAATGCATAATGTCAGACTGTCATAACCACATTGTCAAGGCCTTGTGCCAAGACTGCAAATAAGATTTTGTCAAGGCCTTATACCAAGACAGAAGTTTGTATCATGATACCTATCGATGCATCATGGAGCTATAGCGGGCTCCACCAGTCACTTACTAAGTCCAATGCATTCCTCATATAAACAGGTTTAAACATAACATAATCATTGATATTAAAACAACCATACGAAATGTCAACACTTTATCAATAGACCATGAATGATATAAAGATAAAAAATCCATAGTCAAACATATCAAAAAACCTTCAATACTATATGGAAGTTTTTTTATCATAATAAATCAACTTCATATAAGCTTAAAATTCATCAAAGGATGTTGACATAGTTGAAATCAAAACTATTTGAGAGAAATATCTCTTATTTTTGAAATCATTTAAAGTCACATAATTATAAAATGAAACATTTACTTTGAAAATATTTTTATAATCTTATAATGGAATCTTAGACTATTTTATAATTTTATTAAATAACCGCACCCACCATATATGTTAAAAAATATTCTTACCTTATTTCTATCAAAATGGGTAAAAATGACCTTTTTTGGAAAATGACAGAAATATTCCATTATAAACATCTTATAAAAAGTCAAAAAAAGATATAAATGACATTAAACCTATAGTCTATAAAATATTAAGAATATTTTGAAATACAATATTAAGAATCATGGATGCGGATGATAAAGAGGTCCCATTAGATAATATAAACAACCTCAAATAATGAAGAGATTGAGAAATTAACCATTACCTTGTACATTTACATGGTAGAGGGTAGGTTAAAATATTGTATAATGGTGAAATAATTGTTATTAAGTTATACAATAATCATATAAATTGATAAGATATTATATATGATCTTTTAACATTGTTTTGTTAATAATATCTTAGTTTTATCGTCGTTTCGGGTGTTCGCGGATTCGTTTTCCTTTATATTAATTATTATGTGAGTCATATTTGTTATGGATGGGATGTATCTTATTCATATACAAAATGATATCAAGTATTTAATCATTATTTTTAATCATCTAATGAAAATTATTTTTGGTTGGATACGATGGGGAATTAATCTCATCGCGTTCGTGGATACAGTAATCCGTACATACGGAAGAGTGAAAATATCATTATTTTGATATTCAAATAATATATGATTGGATGTTATATCATATATACTGAATAATTATCATGTTATATTTATTATTTACATGAATTACACATCATTATTATTCCCATCCAAATAATAATGTATTTAATAACAATTACACCACGATGTGGAGACGGTAATCCTTAAGTACGCACGTATGGTGACATGCCAATCAAAAGAAGGATATATTAATGAATATGGCTGTATTATATTTATAATAACATCATAGTATATATAATATGCTGGTGTTATTATTTTTTAATGTAAATAACAAAGAAATAAGAAGTGGAAGAAGAAAAGAACTTGAAAAAGGGTGGTGAAATTATTACCTCTTTTTTCGGGTTCTTCCTTTTGATTTGATCAAAAGGGATCCTTAAGATGGATTTATGACTAAATAAAGGCATCTAGGATAAAGGGAGGACAATTGAGAGGGTATTAGTGGAGATTTTGGCTAATCCAAATGGCTTTGAAGGTGTGAAATTGAGAGAAGGGGAAGTTCTCTCTTATAAGAGGGGTTAGGGGCACCTTAGGAAAATCTAGAAATATTATTTTATATCATTTTCTATTTCTAAAAAATCCAAAACGGATTATTTAAAGTCTAAATTGGGTATGAGTCTAAAAACACTCAACCAATTGGTTTTAGACTGGTTTTGGTCACTATATTAACTTTATCTTTTAGATTTAACTCTTAGTTAAATAGTTTGACATTTACCATGACTCATTGTATTTTTATATTATATGGTTAATAAGCATACTATATAATTCTAAGAGAACCCCAAGTTCTTCATTAATGATACACCTATCCATATATAAGTCCTTATGAAGAACCTTATATTTTTAATAATAGAATATCAATTAATAATATAATATTTGTTTTAAAAACACTTATATGTCAATTTTGACACTATTTGGTATTTTTTTTCTAAATTCATAACAGCATTATTACTCAGATAAAAATTCATATAACCAATACTTATATGTCATAATAACCAATAAAATTAGTGTTACTCGTAAAAAGTATCAAATTTTATTTATTTGGATATTTATAATATCAATTATTTTAATATTTCATTAATTAGGTAATTACTGCATCACCATTGTGTCACAAATAAATTAAATTATTTAATGTATAAAAATTATAAATAAAATACCATTATGCAGAAAATCTTCTTATATTTCTAATTAGTATTTATAATATAATTTATCATATGTTTAAACCTATATTAAAAAAATTAGTTATTAAACATTGATTTTAACTCTTTTAACTCTTCATTAAAGAAAAAAAATAATAAATGTCCTAATCTAATCCAAGTGGACCAAAGAGGTTAGTATTTTATTCCTAAGGTTGTTTTGGTCGAACTATACTTATCCAATAGAAATAGGACTTGTGTTAGGGTAATAATAATATCATTTACTCCCTTAATTACCTTATTTACTTTTAACCGCGGTAAATTAAAATAAAAATTTACTATTCACCAAAAAATATTTATATCATATTGAAGACTACTTGATATTAACCATGTCTCTCAAATTTTTGAAATTCCACTCACAGAAGTGGTAAAATTATGTATTATGTGTATTTCCAAATTTTCTTAGGAGGTGGGTAAAAGACGGTGAAAAGTTAAATAAAATTTTTATATATCTAAAATTATTATAAACTGACATCAATGAAGTAAATTAAACCTATATAGGTATTATGTATCTATTTTGACCAAAAATAAATTTAAATAAAATAAATAATTATTTAAATATAAGTTCAGTTTTAAACTATAACTCAGTGTTTTTCACTATTCATAAAAAATTGAATGTTTTCAGAAAAATACCAAAAATTCACCCTAAGATAATTTTGATATTCTGAATCCAAAAATGAAGTCCATTTTGAATGATAAAATTAACAACATTTCAAAAAGTTGGTATTACTATTTATAATAGGTAGTTTGATTGGTTGTGTTGTGTGTTAGTACTCGAAGTTGCGTACAACCCATGCTATTGTATTATTCAAAGAAAAGCATTGCGTGGAAGCTTGGGGTGTTACACTTCCCTTATGTAATTCCTAAGAGGAGGAATTCATTAGACTGTTTTATATGTAGTTATTTAATCTCATTTGGGCCACCTCAAATGGTAAAATTAACTAATCCACGCTGACGCTAATCCCATTTAGCTCGGTCTGATGGGAGGATACCATTTTGGAGGTAATTGACTATGAGATCCTTCCATCCATGAGTGGATATTAGTTCATCTTGATTTGTGGTAGTGTTGACATGATTTATTTCCTCCAATCCAAAATTATTAATGATGAGATCTCCCTTCTTTGTGTGATGTAGAAATCCAATTCATTTTCATCAGGACTGGCTAAAATTATGGATGCATTATCCGATGCATCGTTGTGAGTATTTTATGATCATGGGACATGATGCAATATTGGTTCCAAAGAAAATTTCACCATTAATCCTCTAATGTAACAACTCGAAGGGCCAATTATTCCATACTAATGGTATATACACCATTTATTTGAGTTATCATTTGCTTTGAGTTCCATTTTATGTTCATGTAGGCAATTTTCATTAGTAAGCCTATCCACATTCTAAAAACAAGGTCTTTTTATTATTCCTAATTATTAGTGATTCCTTCAGACCTTGAAAAATAGTATAGGGAAATTTATTTCTATGAGAAAATGAATTAAATCCCTAGAACAACCTGGTTGAGCATTATGTTTTCCATCCTTTTCTAGTAGGACTTCATGATAAACCTTAAGAAAATATCATATATTTGGTGGGTGTCATAGGCCTTAAAAAAATTCTTCTGGATGGTTGGTGTCTACTGGAATTCACTAAAAGGTTAGATGTGTCGAATGGATGTCTTCTAGGTCCTAACCATTAAATACCTTATGTGACTTGAACTTGATTTCAAAATATGTAAAATAATTACACATCATACTAAATCTCCAATAAATATAGGTAATCTAATGATATACTTGAATTAGAAAATATCAAGTAATAAGTGGACTTTGTGATGATACAAGAAAGGCCTAAATTGTTTCACTACAAATATGGGTGTGAGGTTGTTCTTCTTGAAATCATAATAATAGGTTTCAGGGAATAGTGTTGATTGAATGAGATAATCAGTTTTTTTTTTCATTCCACAGGTTTTTTATCTCAGTGAGGAGAGTTTCAAGCAATTGTTCCATTTTTTCAACATATTAAATAAGTATATTTCCATCTACATGTGTCATGAAGATTTGTGGATGCAGGAGGTACGACATGAGATTCTAAAAATCTTTTTGTAAGACTTTATCCCACCGATATGTGACTCACTTATTCATTATCTTAGTAAAGGAGAGGCATTTATCATCCATGTTGGATGTTAAATCCCAAAAATAATTGAGGTTCCCCTCGATCCCCCCGCCCACCCTCGAGTAATTAAGGATTTTGAGGGGGTGAAATTGCTTCCATTGCACTACTCTTTTTTAGATTAACCACGATGCATTTATATCCAACCACAAAGCAATGGAATTTCCCTAAAGTTATATTAAAAGAAAAATTCATAAGATTCATCTTAAATTTTTCATATTAAATCTTATGGAAGATTGTCTAAAGACATGTGATGTAATCACATCGCTATCGATATTTTAGCACAAGGTCATCGAGATAAATCATATAATTCATCTCAAGAAGGGACTGATGATATGATTCATGAGGCGTTGGTATGTATAATTAGTGTTATTTAATCCATAGGGAACAACCTAATAGAATAATACCCCCTAAGGTTCTTGGAATAAATTGGAATCCTCTACTTCATGGGAAATCGTTAGTTGGTTATTCCCAAAATACCAATCCCTGATGGAAAGGACCTGAAATCCTGTAGTTATGTAAAAAAATTCTCTATGAATGAAAATGGGAAATAACATCCATACAATGATAATTACGGTCTCTAAAATCTATAAATTCCCTATTATACCCATTCTCTTCGTTATTGGGGATGATATTGGAAAACAATTTTGGGTATTTCAAATCCTAGAAAAAATTGGATTTGATGAACATGTCAACGTACGATTCTACATTACCTGAACGAGAGGGGTTCACTATCTTGGCTTCTTGTTTAAAACCTTGATGGTTATCTAGTAATCCAAGGTGATATGTGGTCACATAAAGGTTATGATTTTGAATCTCTATATAATTACAATATAAAATGGATCGATGTTTATTTATAATTGCAATATACATTTAATACTCCTCGATAGCACTAGAGGCACTAATCCACATAGGCCGCATGTCTTCTTATATTCCTAGATTCACCTGCCTAAGCTCATATATGGCGGTGGAGACACCATCCTCAAATATGGTAGGGGAATCACTAAGGTTATCCCCATCTTATTTATTCTCCATTTTTGTGGAGGAATTTTTAGAAATATTGGTTAATTGATAATAATCTCTATAACAGTCGAGATAGGAGAAGCAGCGAGAACAGAATCAACATCCTGAACATCCATAGTAATCACATAGATATTTTTATGATCATTGTCTTCTTTAGCCCTACTATTGTGGGGGGGGAGATATAGGCATCTTGAGTGGTGGATAATGTTTTAGTGTCATCTTTGATGTCTTCTGATTTCATAAGAGAATTATCAGATCCCAATATAGATTCATCTGATAGAACTGTGACAAAACCATTTCAACGGAAGTGATCTTTATCACATGGACATATTACCATGATTTTTTGGTTCAATATAACATGATAGGGTTGAATATGTTTCCTTGTTTATGTTTATATTAAACACATAGTTTTTACTAATCATGTTCATGGGATTTGTAGGGGTGGACCCCAATCCATTGGGGGTTGAAAACATTATATCATATTCTGACATTGGATTTTTACCTTCTTATTTGAAAATGTGTTAGAATATATGTTTTCACTTGACCCAAAGGGGGAGCTTTAATAGTGTAGTATGCTGACCTTCCCATCGATAGTATATTTTGATAATTTATAAAATTTTGAAGGTACCACTATGTGACTATGAATCCATGGTATTACAAGAAGGAAATTATATGCTATAGCATCCCGTATTTTTATAACATAATTTTCATTCCATTACACGGAACTCAGGATCTTTAAGGTTTAGTGTCTTGGAAACAAGGAACATAAAACATGAAACAAAAAAACATTCTTCTTAAACACTTGAAAGGCTTCTCCTCATTTTCACCCTAGGCTCATAACTGCATCTCATAACCTAGGGACATACATCAAAAGAAAGGGTGAGCAGAAGGCCCAGCAAGGGAAACAAGTGAAACATTTTACATATGAACTTGAGATACATCAATAAAGTCATGAAAAGAACTTTAAGGCATGAAAATGAAATCATGAGGCATATCATAATAAAAATAAAACTTTTCCATAACTTGAAGATGTGGCTGCAACATTTAATATTGACAATCGTTTCGTTTCACCAAGGCCCATCCCCAAGGTGTCGTTAAAAATTACCAAGGTTATTCACCAAGGCATCGTTAAAATTTACCAAGGTTATTCACCAAGGCGTCGTTAAAAATGGGAATCTCTAGAGATTAAGTCTTTACCCAATGCATTGGAGCGCTATCAGGGCGCACCCTTAAATTTTCCTTTATTATCATGTGATCCACATATATCATAATCAAACATTTCATAAATAACCCATATAGCATAAAATAAATGGGTTTCATTTCATAATCATAACATTTTAAAAACTTCTTTAAAGGCATGATCTTTACGTCACTTTAAACCCACGGAAGGGGAGAGCGGGTTTTATGTATGTAAGTCCCAGAATTTAAAATAGAACATTTTTTTATATATTTGGACAACCCTGTAGAGATAAGAGCTTTGAGTATTCACTTAATAACATGACGTAATTTTGAGAAAAATAGAGAGACATTTTGAGACGAAAATTCTGCAGCACAACGGCTACGTTACAGGGTTTTAGAAAACATTGAAAAGAGAGGGGACATGGGTCAAACAATCATAAATGACCCATAAAATAGTAGAGGGACAGAATTTAAGGGATTTAAAAACATGGTAATGAAATTTGAAAATATACTATATGAAATGAAGAACATGAAAGGAAGACAAAAATAAGATTTCTCTTATGAAAATTCAGCAGCCTAATAGCGTTACATAAACTTCAACAAAAAATGAATTGATGACGTCAAATAGGGTCTCTCATAATATGAACATAAAAGATCAGTATGATAGATAAAGAGATCATACCCCAAAATAATAAAAAGGAACTTTCAAGACTTGACATGGAATTAGAACTTTGAAAAGGAGAAGGGTGAAAGAATCCCTTAAAAATTCGGCAGCCTAACGGCGCCACTTAAAACATCAAAATACTGAATTGAAGAGATCAAATGGGGTCTCTAAGTATATGAACATAAGAGTCAAGTATGATAGATATAGAGATCATACCCCAACATAAAAAAAGGAACTTGAAAGAATTGACATGAAAGTAGAACTTCAAAACGAGAAGGGTGAAGAACCACTTAAATATTCGGCAGCCTAACGACGCCACTTAAAACATCAGAATACTGAATTGAAGAGATCAAATGGGGTCTCTCATAATATGATCATAAAAGATCAGTATGATAAATTTAGATTTCATACCCCAACATAATTAAAAAAAACTTGAAATACTTTACATGATAATAGATCTTGAAAAATGAGAAGGGAGATAGAATCCGTTACAAAAATTTCGGCAGCCTAACGGCGTCACTTAAAACTTCATAAAACGAAATAATTAGGGGATCTCTCATTATATGAACATGAAAAGGGATGTAAGAGGAGTATAAAATAACATCCTTTTACATAAGAACATGGAGCATAAAAGAAATTACATAAAAGATATTTCTTGAAAAAAAAGAGAGAGGTCGGATCCCTTACCTTAAAACGTAACTCTTAAAACTCAAAGGTTTAGACCTTGAGGGCTTGGGGGAACCTTGGGAGGACTCTTTGGGAGGTAAGGAGACCAGAACTTTGTTGGGGGAGAGTGGAGAGTCGAATGGATGAGAGGATGGCTTGGTATTTATAGGGAAAGTGAGGGGACAAGGCATTAATGGCCACAGGACACCTCATTAGTGGTTTTGGCTAAACCATGGGCTTGCCCATGGTATTTTCCCATGGTATTGGCCACTTGGGACACCTCATACCTTATATTACTATTCATATGTCGACCATATTGATTACATACTTAATACATCATTTAATGATGTCATTAAACACCCGTAACTTAAAAACTGTATTTTCACTATTCATCGAAAATTCAACTTTTTCAGAATAATCCCAAAATTTCACCTTAACCAAATATCAATGCTCTAATTTCAAAAATGAAATCCATTTTATAAAAATAATATTCTAAATATTTTTAATTAAATTTTTAATTAAAAACACTATTCATCGAAAATTTATTTTTTTCAGAAAAATCCCAAAAAATTACCTTAACATAATATCGATGCTCTGAGTTCAAAAATGAAGTTTATTTTATAAAAATAATTTTCTAAATATTTGTAATTAAAATTTTAATTAAAAAACACTATTCATTCGAAAAAACTAATACTTGAATAATAATTTATGAAACCATTATTTAACCATTTTATTGAATCACATTACATAATCAAAGTGCCTAGCTTATTTTAATACTTTCCTTAAGTGAGATTACTAATCGATTTGGAAACATTATTAATCCTAATCATAAAATCACTATTCATAATTTACTATTCATCAAAAATCATGTTGATCTTATTAGACTCTAAATTTCGTACTGAACATAATTGTAGAAGACCATTTTTTGAAAATAATTACACATTTTTAATTATTTACGGTTTACATAAACATTTTTAAAATATCCTTTTTCTAAAACTCATCAAAAAAATGCATACTATATTTATCCGGTCTTTTGAAAATTCATAAAAGAAATAAAAAATTTTATTTAAAACAAAGGATTTCACAAGACAGTTACGGTATCCTTACATATCCCCTAATCACACTAGCATAGGACCTAAGTGTAAGGTGTGCTATGGATAGAGAATCTGAGGGAGGCTCGGCCAACATCGCACGAGTAGTAGTTTCTATCAGTTTGAACTTCTCGCGAAGGTGATCCCGTTCTAGCTTTATATGATGATGTTCAGCTTGGGTTTGGTCCAGAGCAAAGCCCAGTGGTGCTACCTCCTTCCCAAGTTCTGTTAGATGATCTTCGATCGGTCCAAGACTACTGGGTGAGGCCATCAAATCTTCTTTCTATATTAATTAACCAAGATTACTTGTATTTAGAGACAATAATAGAAACGTTTAGTTTACAGCAGTCATATTGACCAATGGTCAAATAACGGTCAAAACCCAAGAGTCTCATTTTAATTATACTCATGTTATCAAATGAAACATTTTTTTTGAGTTCAAAAATAAAATAAAATAACACATAAAATTAGGAAACAAGATTTATTCAAAATTTCGGGTTATTACATATGCTATGTCTTATGGGATAACCATGAACTGATCCTTTTATATGGGATACTCAAATGAATCCTTGATCTTGATTATCCCATGAGGCCTTTGGTCATTCTTGGAATACATTTGAATGGATATATTCATCATAGACAAGTCTCCCTCGTAATGTCCAAAATATAAGAGAATTCGGAAGTGGATGAGTTTAATCTCAGGAATATTTTCAACTAGATCTCTTTAGATTTCAACATTATAATGTACTCCTAAAAAATACAGGGTTTAGATATTTCCCGAAATGACCTCTTCCTGATTTTTTCTATTAATTAGATGATGGTAGGATATTTTGATGGAATAGTCCACACTAGATAAACCTCATATACAAATAATTTTTTATGAACCTACTATGGGATATAGAGGCACATAACGAGTCTATCTATGAGTTCTTAAATATATAGAGTATAATAAATTTAGTGTTTTTCAAGGAAAACTCTCAACTATTTTAAAATAAAATGTTTTTTACTAAAGGTGTGTTCTTCCCAAGGCAGGGTTGCTCCCTATTATATGGCTTATATGTTAAGGATTTTTGGGTGGATAGGCTCTATTCTTGACCAGAGGATTAGGGAGAATCAATTTTTAGTTGAACAGGTTAGGCCAACATTTTCCATTAACTTCTGTAATCCGAAAATTGCACCCGCACTAGTCGATCATGTGAAATGACTGGTCTTGAACGACACCTCGAGGACTCTGAGGTATATCCATGATTTGTTTTGGGACTGATCAATCACTCACACATGGGTATAAGTTACATATACGGTTTTATAGGGATTTTGACATGCATATTGGCTTTATCCACACATGTTCCATTACCTATATCCTCAGCTTCTATATCCTTGGCCTCCAACTCCCCATTTAGTAATGGGGAACTCGTAATTGGAGGGGTTATTATCATGTGATAAGATACCTATTAATTAAACTAAATTAACAATACCAATATTGTTCAATTTATATGATGAGGGTTCCATTTTATGTAGAGCTACCCATTCTCTAAATATTAAAGGAAATAAATTTGTAAGAGTTGGGTATTCTGTTGGAGTTTGAAATGACTCTTTCTCATGTACCTTTTCATATTTCCAATGATTACATATTCAAATTAGAGTAATATTCAATGATTCATCTGTTTGAACCATGATAGGTACTAACATGAAATTTCATTAACTTAGGGTGGAATGAGAATGGGAAACCATCTTTCAATTTATCTAGTTATCATACCTTTATCGACATCATTCTGGAACATATACCGTCACACTCTCCAACTATTAGAGTGATGGTTACACATGCCAAATGTACCCAGGAATTCTCTAGTATCACCTGTCCAAAAAAACCATTCCCTAGAGGACATATTTGTATAAAAAGTTGTAATAGATGTAATGAATCAGCCACATATAGAAAGGTAAGTATCCCTAGATGATCAGTGAGGTTAACTTTTTTAGGTTTACTAAGCTCCATTAGTTTGAGTAGATTTATTTTTATGACTATATGGATATAACTAGGAATATATTCATTTTTGATGGAATATTATTTATTCATCCATTCCTCAAATTATGGGATAAAATAATCTCTTTTTTTCATATGGATGAGGGTGATTTTGTTTCTTCTACTAATAAATTAGAGGTAACGAAATACATAAGGGTGGCTTGGGTTTTTAACAAGTTATAACTACTCATTTTAGGGTAACAAAAAAATTATTTTAATTTTCATGACTTTATCCTTATCCCAAAGGTTTCAGATGAGATTTATTGTGGATCCACTAAAAGGAATCTTCGATGCATTGGGTTGCCTTAAAAAAATAACTGGATATGAATGGATAATTCATTGAGATCAAAGTTGTTTGAAACCCTTCATGACGATTTTTAGCATATATTTTGATAAATATAACTTACAATAGAGGGATACAGAAAAAAGGTTAAACCTTTTCATATATAGATGAAGTTATAAAAACTATCATTTTTCTATTTTTTTAAATTAAGGAGGTCAAAAATTGTTATTTTCCTTAACATGGAGCTAAAAAATAAATAAATTAATGATTAATGTATTCTCATCCCACAATGAATCATACTAGAAAGCTGTAATAAAAAATTTAGGATAGATCTTTGAGAGTGAAAAAAACATCAGTTTGGTCACCTCATACCGATCTCGATGGACCATATTCTATACACGAAGGGAAAGTGATTATATTCTAGATCTACCACATTGTTAATGGTTGAGAAGATAATATTTTCAGAAAGGGATGTGGAGAATTTTCATCCACCCATTTTTGGTCTGGTTTTTTCTCAAGCTGTAAGGGGTGTGCTTCCTATTAATGGATTATATTCTAGTTAATAGAGATTCAATAATGAGGTGGAGTTTTAGAGGTATCATTATATAGACTACCCCAAATCTACTAAGAGGGGGAAATAGTGACACTGTTTCCTCATTTTAATATCAATCTGATTCTCCTTCCACTTCATGGTCAAATGATCACCTGAAGGGGTAGAAGATATATCCGTAATTTAATAAATCCACAATCATACTCCACATACTCATTTATATAGAATGGTTTACTAGATCTATAACAGGACTAATGCACCAATGATACTCTTTCTGGAATATTATCTCTCTCTTGATGCATGGGAGGAGGGAAATTCATTTCAATTTCAAGACGATACCCAGTAGGAATATTTCCCCTAAGTAGTTTCTCATTATGATGTTTGAGATTTTGTATCTTGTTCTCATATTTTTCTAGTCATTCCACTACAGAATAAATTTCATCTATATAGATGGTGAGTGGGATGTATCTAGGCATTTCCCTTTATCCTTGATAGAGTTCTTATAGGGAGGTGTAAATTCATCATTTATATGTCCTGGGTTCAGGATCCTTATCTAATTCCATGTACATGTATCCTCAGTTTGTGCATCTAGATCGCAAAATTCTCAATGTATGGTTTCAAAATTGTGCCCTCTTGTGTTTATGTAATAGAATACATAAATTCTTGTGTTGATGATGATGAATTTTAAAAATTGGTTTCAGGCAATGGTAGTTTTTCCATTACTCTCCACACAATAAGGTAGTTCTTCACTGCTTACTCATCCTTCAATGGTTGCATCAGGGTCATTTATCTAACCACTAGTTGGATTGTATCTCATGAAATTCTTCACATTAAGGGGTTTGATAACCATTTATGTGACATAATTTTATCGATATTTCGGGTACATCATTGACTAGTTAATGTTACAATTTTTTACCATTGTCAGTAGAGGACCAAGAAGGAATTGGGGGGAGACCTATAATGGGGAAGTAATAGATTTGTTTGAAACTTATATTTAATTAACTTTTTCTTCATTATGGAAGAGGATTTCATGCCATGTAACTGGGTTACACAACATATAATATTCACTAGATTTATTTCGTGAAAGCCTTTAATCTCTAAAGGGTTACATGTCATGAAGAGGTGTTTCACATCATGAATGTTTTAAATAACATATTATAAATATGATGTGATATATTTCTCAGAGTACATAAATTTAGGGGATCTCCTAATATGTAATTTAATTAAACGTCTTGTAATTCCCTGAGAAGTGATGTTTTAGTGTTCCACTCAGGTCTTTAGCGCCCATTCGATCATCCATTTTCTTTTTATCTCGAACCAAAACTCATATCCACTAATTTTTGGAGACACCATTCCTTCTTGATCAATAATATTGGCATTCCATAATCATTATTATTTTAGTGCATCTCTCCGGGTGAATTATCTTTCCGCCTCTTCAGTTTCCTTGATCGTAGTAGCATCCTTGGGTTAAATTATCGAATCTTCTAGTTTAAGTTATTGTTTCTAATTGTCTTCATCCAATATCAGTTGTATGATATCATTCTGAAGGCCATTACTTTTTTGGTCATGGTGTGGAAAGCATTTTTTGTCCATCTATGTTATATTTACACACCTCCACTAACCCTCATTATCAATTGAATGAATCCTATGACATTTGGAATGGATTCGAGGGACTTCATTGACATTATTGGGGTTTCATTGTTTGTGGATCCTATTCCAGGAATGTGCGGCCTGAGTTTTGAAGAAGGTGGCACCATATCTAACTTGAGATTGATAGAGTGTATTATTACATTCTTGAGAATTGGTTTAAAAATAAATTGGTATGAAATTTGAATGATTGATTATGTGTGTTGGAAATATGTTTTTATTGAAAGTGGTTTCACTTTGTTTTAAAAAAATGGAATGAAAAGAAGAATTTTCAAAGCATTGAAAAAGGTTTTGTGAAATGGTTTTGAAATGACTTTAAAAAATTTAAAATGATTGTGAAAATGAGCACATGGGTTACCTTGGTTACTAGGTGGAAGGTTTAGTTGGAGGCCATCATCCATTTTGGGGGTCAAATTTTTGTGGTGTTCCTCTTGTCCTAGAGTATAGATTATTGTCCCTAGGAACATATATGATAATGGGGTTTCACTTTATAGGGTGTATCCCTAGTCATGGAGGGTATATCATTTTCTTTAGGTAGCATATTGTATTGTTTTTATAGATTAATTTGTATGAGTAGTCTACTACATGAAATGTTTCATTCCTTCTTATTATGATGCATGTGATACTACTATTTTTTATTTATTTATTGGAACTAGGATATTTTAGCCTTCATATGAATATTGATTCTTTTTATAGATAAAATGGAAATTGTGATTTGAAATTTATATACATGATATTGTTTTAAAACTATGATTAAAAAGTTATCTGTTTAACATGTTTTCTATAAAACACATTTACTACTTATCTTGCCATTTTTTATTTAAATTGGGTATACATGAGTTTTTTTATAGATACTTGTTATGGAATACCTGGGTGTGATCCTATTGAGCATATTAGCTCACACCATTCATACCTATTTGGTGGTTCATAGTCCATTGTATGTATTCCATTTTAGGGATAGGCAAGGATCAATAGTGAGGTGGTGATGTTCTATGTTAGATGGTATGGTTAGTTGGTTGCGAGATAGTGGGAGTTCATCCACACCATAATTTAGAGTAGTTAGTTGTTTCTATTCCTTTGTAGTTGGATTTTTCTCTTACAGTTTTGGAAACTTTTGTTGTAGTTTTTTTTTCTAATGTCTTTTTATAGTTATGGAATATATTATTTCTTCATCCAATGTTTCTTTTTTATTCATGTATATATATACCTCTTGATTTTCTCAGATTGGGTGAAATCATTCCCTCTTGTTTTTTGTAAGATTCCTAGGTGCTAATTTCAAGCCCATGGGAACCGGTAAATCCCTTCAGGTATGTGATGAAACGAGTTATGTGTTAGGTTTGAGGATAACGTAGGTTGGTCCATTATAGTTTTCATATTTTTTTCTTATAGAGGTCTCAGAATAGTGACCTTAAGGGAGTTTTTTATTTCAAGAAATCCCCAATTGATGGAGGTTTTTCTCATGGTGGTAGGAATAGATGAGATATCAACCAAAAATATTTACCTCCCAAAATAGAGAAAGATAACACCTTTTGTGGTGATAATAAAGATAATAATTCCCCCATACCTATAGGATTATGATGATTTGGGGCCGCTGTTGGAAATTCCTGATCCTTTTTCCAAGGATTAGAGGACTCTTATTAATGATCTGATGACTGCTCGAAAGTGAATTGAGATTTAATTACCCCCCGTCATGTGAGTTTGGGTTGATCTGGAACATCCATTGATTTCTCATGGACCTTCTTGGGTTGTGATTAACATGGTGGTCAAAGTTGTGGTAAATATTTCTACATCCCCATGTGTTGCGGATGGTTTATGGAAACTTTAGATATTCCTAGTATCATCTCAGGGTTTCATTACCCATGGGGGGAGGCAGTGGTAAAAATGCCCCCATAAATTTGGGATGGGTTCTCTCTTGGAAAACTATTATATCATCTTCTATAGTCATATATTCTATTTAGAATTATTAAAATCATGCATGAGCTGAGTATAATGAAAATGTATAAAGAGATTCACCTCTTATGGGAATTTTTTGGTAGTCCCCAAGATTATCTTCCCTGTTTGAGATGTGTTACCATTTTGTTAAGACAACCAACTTATGAGGATACTAGAGGCCCTATATATATTTTTATGACTTATCTATATCCTCAAGGAAGAGAAATCTCATTTTATTGACCAACTAACCCACACATCACCCATTCCCTTGATTTCACCTACATCTATAACATTAAAATTTTCCAAATATTGGGAGCTTTGCTATTTTGGAGGAAGAGTGAAGTGAGATGTTCTATATTTTCCTAATCCTCAGATAAATATGTTTGATAGGGCTCTATAAATCGTTCACAATACACTTTTTTTGATATAGTGGAGAACACTTTGTTTGTATTTTCCATGCTCTTAAATTACAAGGATCTAGGATACATAAAACATGACCATTTCCATCTGACAGTAGAGTGTATTAATGTAATGGATATTACTGAAATATCCTTGATAACTATCTCCATATATCCATGTTGAAATATTATTAATCTCATATATATTCCTCCACCTAGTAAGATCATAGATGTTTCTTCTTTAGGTCACCAACCAACCATGGTGAAGTTCTACTGATAGTTAATGGGGAACTATTTACGGTTTACCTAGTATTCTGAGTACCTCTATATGAAACTTTATCTAGGAAATGAGATGATTTCCTTATCCAGAAGAGATATTACCATTGTGGGGATAACCACAATGGGAATTAGAAGTAGAGTCACTATGATCAATATATGAAGTATTTTAAGGTGGAATATCAAGATTGTGATCACATTTAGATTCGACTGAAGAGTCCACAAACCCTTCAGGTGTTTCGTATATTCGTCATGTATCCTCATAGAAAATGGAATTGATAAGACTAGGGATATTAGACTCATTATTCATCATTTTCAGAATATGACGACAAAAAATATGGGGTTGGTCAGGGATATGGTCCGAATATGTAATGGTTTTGACAATAATTTGATTACATGCTAGCAATATAGAGAAATTTTTCATCTATTAAGAAGAAAATGGAGTATGTCATTGAGTATCTATATCATTGATATGAATAATAGCCTACCTACAGCTGGTTTCTGTAATATTAAAATCAATAATGGATGAAAAATATGAATGATAATGGTTCATATTCTAATTCCCCATCAGAATATATTGAAGAACCTACATAATTGGATACGGAATATGAACCTCTGTGTGTATAGCCTTTGAAGGATACTGGTTTTGTCCTTCATCGAAGTAAGTAAGGATATGTGCCTAGCATTAATTAGAAGCTTGAATATACTGAGTAGCTTTTTAGTATGTATTAGAGCCTAATATTAGGTGATTATAATAGTTTACTGAAATCCAATTTTTGAGATTGGATATGAGGCTGGACCTATGTATTTGGAGTAAGTTGCAGGTATTTTTCGACCAACTTGTTTTCTTTTCCTCAGGCATGCACCAAACAAATATGCTTAGAACATGTCAAAATAGGGGTATTATATAAGACCTATTCCTCACCCCTTTTCAAAATATGATGATAATCCTCAAGTGTATATCCATATATTTGTATGAGTGATGGAATATATTGATGGATCTCTTCTGTTAAATCAAAAATGTAGAGACACATAAACAGTGTTTGCGTATGACTATAGTTATTCATGTCATATGTCTCCAATATTTACTGTTATATGTATTCTGTTGAAGCGGGGATATAATCCAACTCATATACTCCTTGTAAAATGAAAATACTCCTACATGCTTCATATTCAAGGGAAGGAATGTGTGATACCCCCATTCAGGTTATTTTAATATGTGTGGAGACTTGATTTGAGTTAGCATGTATTTGATCTTGTTCTCTTTCCACTGCCAGAATATGTTGACGAGCTTCATCAGTTCAAGTAGGGAAATGATGCCAAACCTATTTATCCAAATCGTTCCACACAAAATGAGAACTCTTTGATATTTTTCGCAAGTTTCCAGGGTATATATATTTTAGGTAGTTTACACAGTAGGAGACTAATGGGAATCATATAGATAAAGTTAGTGAAAACGGTAGACAAGTTCCCTCCTAGGTATCTTCGCAATAGTTATAGTGTTGTAGTCAGCTCTTTGATCCAACTTCCTAAGGTAAGAAAAGTGCTGTTTTTGATGATCTGGGTATTCTTTTGAATCTTCTAGTGGTGGTGATAGGTTGGAAAGTTTTCATTGCATCTTTCCCTAAATGCGATGGCCTTACTGGATTCAGAATCAAGATTGATCTATGTCAAGATTCAAGGGATGGTTTTGTATCATGTTGGTGTTAATCCAAATACATCGCACTCTACACCAAAAGATAAAGGAGTTGGGTTGGGGTTGTCATTTTTTAACCATTGGAGGTTACTACCATAGGTGAGGTTCTTGAGAATTCACTTGAAAAATAAACTCTGTTAGGTCAAGGTTGTGTTTTTTAGATTAGTATCAAGTCACAAAGATAAGAAGGAACAAGGTCACCATTTAGTGAATCATCACATGTATAAAACTTGCTAAATTTTCTATGAATGAGTAACATGATAGTTCATTCTTATTATTTGTTGGACTATTTTACTAATGTGGACTGTTCACGACATGAATAGACTATTTAATTGGAAACCCAATATATTTTTGAAGGAATAACAATGGGAATACCATTTGAATTTTTAACAGAGATGAAAAAAGGCCCGATGCATGGTCGGCTAATCATTTCTATTATTTGACACTTTTGACGTCTGGTTCACTATTTTTTTCTGTTCAAGAGGTAGGAATAAAATGACCTAATGTGCATAAACCTATATTCATTCGTAAATACTTGTTCCATGTCAGGTTCACCATTTTTTCCATTTTAAATAGAATGTTTTCAGATGATTGATTTTATGAGGTTCATGTATGGTTGCGAAATAATTAAAACTAGATTTACTATTTTCATCTATCATAGAAAATTCATATATCTTCCACATCCATAATGAGTCATGGGCTATTATTATAATGTTTGGTGATTACATGGGGTTTCAATCCCAATGAATCTTTGGAATTCGCATTGGTTGAGAGGATGGGAGGCTCATCTCAACACCCCCTTTTGGGGGGAATTATTTACCATATAATACTCTCTTATAGATTTAATATATGTTTGTGATTCTCTTCAAATCCATGATACATGACTGGTTACACTAAAAAAGATCTCATGTTTAATCCTTCTAAATAGAGGGGAAGAGGGAGTTCTATTAATGAGACCATCCATATGTATTCGAGGTTCTCCTTCTATTTCCCATTATTACTCTGAAATGTGTGGTTTCCTATATCATGAATCTGTATGACAAGAAAAACTATTTTTTACTAACATCTAGAAAGGAAATTTGTATTTCAATGATGAGATTTAACCTCCATGAGTAATCATACACATCCTATGATAACAGGAATAAAAACTGATATTGTACATTTCTAGATTATATATTTTAACAACATAAATAAAGTCCTTGTATGAGGGAGATTAGGCATAGGGTATAGAGATCAATCCTTAAAAATTATCCCAACATATCCTTCTTATAACATAAATCGCGGTATTTAAAGTTAATTCTTCCCTTAAATCTTCGATGGGATGGGACATATGATTGTTACCTGCAAGGGTTATTTCCCCAGTTCTTCCAAGAGGGGATTGCCTTGGGGAATTATACCATAGCTGATGCCCATTTATGAAGTAATTTGCATCATGTTATTGGACGGGGAATATAAACTAAGGTTCCCTTGATTAGATTAATTTTATGATGCTAGTGATATGATCGTTTCAAATCCATAAGCCCAAGTGAGTTGTCCTTGGTGTGAGAAAAATTAGATATCAATTTGTTAGACTCATTGTATTTGGATCCGAGAATAATACATTAGGGTAGCCTGAATGGGGTGTCTCATTTAGAGCATGGGCTATATGAAGGCATCCTACATATCTTTTTTGGACATGAATCAGAGTTCTCATATTTCAGTACACCCATAACTCACTGATGGGTTTATGGTACATGGGGGCATGGTAGTAGATTTCAGTCAAGAGGATAAATGCATATAAACCCACCATTCCTACTAATATATAAGGAATGAAGATGGGGTTCTATGACCAATTGTAATTGGCATATGGATGGACATATATTAATGTGGATTCCCATGTCACGTATGCATTCATTTATCCTATGAAATTAAAGAGAAATAATGACCATGAATGGTCAATCAGATATATTTTCATTGAACTAATACCATTTTGAGAGAAGAAAATGAATTAAATTGACTGAGTGCATAAACCAAACCCTTTAATGGAACTCTCCTTGAAATGAGGGTACTAGGAAAATGATCAGGGTACAATGTTTTTATGTTATATGTCAAATTGTGTCTATCCAACAAGGTTGACATGTCCTGAGCTATCTTCCTATCAAGATTTACATGTCATAAGGTCTATGCTTGACATGGTTGAGATATTCAGGATGTATGCAGTACATTTATTGTTTTTCCACCAGACATGCTGAATGATGAATAAACATGTTTGGTTCACCTACTTGGAATGTTTTTGGTCATCAGTCTCACATAGCTTTGAATTTATGGATATGTATGGTTTGTCTACCTAACATGTGTGTGGACCATCATCTTATCTGGATAGCTTGTTTGAGGATAGGAAAATCAAAATTCTAACATGTGTAGGGAACTTCACGTGATTGAATAACACATGTCAGAGGGTTGAAGATGATTCAACTGAATTGTTTGCAGAGGCTTTATGTGATCAACTCAGACATGTCCCAGGGTGTCAGGTGACCGGTGACATTTAGAAGGGATGGAACATGATCTGACTAACATATCTAGAGGCCAACGTATGAGATGTATAGATTTTCTGAATGAATTCATGTGACTTATATGACATGTTTTGGTGTTATTACATAACTAAGGAATAGGAAACATAAACCACATGAACCCTTTTTATGAAAATTATTGTAACTTTCACTTCAAAAGGATTTCATATTTTTATCCTTCACATAAAGACCTCAAAAGTTTTCAAGAATTGGATTATTGTGACCTCACGTGATCATGTCAACATGCAAAAATTAGTTTTTTTAATCTTTCCAGTATATTAGAGGTCTTTCACATGATCAATAGGTTTATAACATGAATCTTATATACATGATGCATAATACCTTAATTCATTCCATGGGTTTACCAAATGGAGTACCCATGAGATTGTATAGATTTCATATTTGATAGGTTCTCTCTCACCTCTTCACTCCCATGTATTTTTGTTTTATACAGAGGGGGATCAATAGGCCCCACCTCCCTAGTTCTATTCCACTTTTCACAGTGCTTAAACTACATATATGGGTTTATGTTGGTGGAGGAAGAATCATTTTATGAATTTCATGTGAACCCACTAGTGGTCATCCATGATGTAATCCTTCTTTTTCATGATAAAAAGCGACCAAGACATCAATCCATCATCGGAATATTTATTAAACACATGATGGATTTCAAATAATAAAATCGATATATCAAAGGGAATTTTCAAGATCAAACTGATATGTTTGGGAGTCTTCATGAGATCTGGACACCCATCAAAGAGGATTTCACATGATCGAGGAGGACTTTTCTTGGGCCTTTGTGTGATCATGATGTAAATTTAGAGTGATTTCCCACAATCGGTAAGCTGATCGCATGAAATTAATCACACCTTCTCATGAAAAAAATGAGACTCTCCTTCGCAATTGGGTTATAAATTTTTTAACTTTTATTTTTTAAATCATATGGTGATCCCCCATCAGTTTTATATTAGGGAATAAAATTATCAAATGGAGATGTATGATCTCCTTTACATGATAGAGGTTACATATCCAATGGCCTTTTTATGGTAGGGATAATATGACCCTTGGTACTACTTTTGATCCATGCACTGATCACATGGGAATAATCAACCCATTACAAAAAATATCAGAATAACTTTCTTTTTTATAAATCTTATTCCTTATACCACATTTATTTTCTTTTATGAATTAGGGGTTTGATTTTAATTCATTCAATTGGAACATTTCCTGATTGGAGGAACTCATCTGGACCTCATCGACTGATCATAAACAGTTTTCTAAAATAATTTTTGAGAGAAAGGTTAATAGTTAGAGGGGATTTTCATGATCCTAAAAGGATCATTAAAAGTGAATGAATTTTTCATGTGATGGTTCTATGGTCATGTGGTCACATATTTTCTTGGGTAACTAATTACCTAATCTTCTTATAGCCATACAATTCCATTATTCAATTAATGGAGAAAATAATATATATGGTTCATCTATTTCTCTGATAAAAAAATAATTGATTCTCATTTGGCAGGTGACAATAGTCACATAATTAAAATAATACATATTTGTGAAAAAAGATCATAAAAAATAAATCATAAATTAAACCATGAAAATAAATGGGGTATATAAAAATTTTAGTAAATCGTAACATGTAGAAAAGAAAAAGGTTTCATAAAAAATTCATCAATTCATAATAATATAACCAATGGAAAAGGGAACAGGTTTCATACACATCTTGTCATAAAAAAGGCCATGTAGAGAAAGAATATTAATTTTTTCCTTTATTTATGTCCCTAATAAATCATGAGTATCTTTAAATTATTTTATCATTGATGGAAATTTATTTTGAAATATCACATAGAAAATTTTCGGGGAAAATAATCTTTTCACTTAAAAAATAATAATTTTAAAAAAAATGTTAATAACATTTTTAATATCCTATTAATTGAGAAAAATATTTCAAAAAATTAGTATAATATCTATAACATTTATTGGTCATACAGTAGTAAAAAACTGTAATGTTTTACATGTCATAATGTAGATTCCTTTTTCATTTTCACTAAAAACCAAAAGTGAAACCTTTGGAAAAAAACCTGAGGTTTCATTTTAAATCATTTTTATACTTTCCAAAATGATTAAAAATAATTAATAATAAATGTATAATATCATAAAACTTTATTTAATTCTTTTTTAGAAAACATGGACATTTATGAAAAAGGGTTTTCGACCGAAGAAAGAAATAGATTATATTTTCCTTGAAAACATCTTTTGGAATCCGGGGTATATATTGAGAGGATAATGAAATAAAAAAATATATTATATTTTAAAAAACATAGTATGAAAAAAATTATTTTCTAAAGATGTATATAATATGATGTTTTCATCATAAACGTAATCATAAATATTCCCGATAAACTACGTGATTGTAACACATAACTTGTATCTGTTAGGAACCTTTGGAATTGTAACCCCATGAAATAATAACATTAAAATAAAATTTAAATATAATTAAAATAGTTAAATTAAGGTTTTATCATGTTATATGAAATATATATTCTATTCATAAAAGAATATAGGTTCATAACAAAACACATTTCTCAAAGAAGACAGTTAGAGATGAAGTCCTCTAACCTCAACTGCTGAACATCTTCATACACATTTAAAAATCCTATATAATAAATATAGGTTTATTATAACTATATTTAAGAACCCTAATAATATTTTTCATTCCATAAATGATTTTCTTATGACCTTTTATCAAACTTTTCTTAATAATTCCTTCTTAAAATTATGGTTTGAGTAATGACTACATTATTTTTTATGTGTGTTTTGGTTTGTTATTTTTGGTTATTTTTTTATCATGGTTACATCATAATATGGTCATGAGACACTACCAGAACTAGAAAATATACATTTTTTATATATGATAATTCATATACTTTTATTTTTTCTCTTTTTACCATTATAATTTTTTTCCATAATAACTAGTCATTTTTTATTTACCTAGGCTATTTATTCTTTATGAATAAAATTAAAAATAAACTTATTTGTTAAAATATAACTAATTATTATAAATAAAAAATCTACTTTATTAAATAAATATCTTATGTGTGTTGAATATTAATATTAAAACATGTGTGTGTGACACACAAAACATCGCTTTAACCTTAAATGTAGTAATTTTTCTTCCAATCATTGTGAACAAAAATTAACTTCTCCTTATTATATAATATAAGTAATTATTGTTTAAATTTTTTTATACATTTTATTATGTTTAATTTACAAAAGTGGAAAATTCTAAATTATAATAAAACTCATAGTTCACATGAAAATGCAGTTTTTGAAAGAGGATTTTAATAAGTATAGAATGTTTTAATATAAAAAAATCAATATTAATTGATTACAACAACCTAAATTGGATTAATAGATATTTAATTGAAAAAATTTATCATTTATGACCATCTAAAAAATTTTATATTTTAAATTATTTAATTGAAATATATTTATTTAATAAAACATATTTTTTTACTATTCCTCAACAAAAGCAATCATTGTCTAAAATTATAAAGGACTCACTCAAAGATAATTCTGACATGTATATTTTTAAAAGGATGTTTATTTTTTAGAATTTATTTTTAAAAATTATCACAAATTACTTTCATTATTTTTTCACACAAATAATATATAGTTTTTGAAAATAATAGTTTCAAAACATATAAATTTACTAAACATTAAATATTTTTTATAAATATGGTTTATTTATATAAAATAATTTTTCATAAAATTTAATACTTTTATTAATCCTATAAATACCATCAATTTTAAATGTTAGGTTATAGTGGTACAACTTAAATAATAATATTAATAATACATTGTGGTTCTTTAAAACTCAGTGTTGCTTGTAATGAAAGCTATCAATGAAAATTAATTTATTCAAATTAATATTTAATAAAAACTCAAGGTGTTACAATGGGGGAATTTTATTCTATTTTTTATATGTTCCTTGGTTGAAGAATCCATGATTCAATAATCATTTCCTCAAATAAAGAATAAAACCAGCCATAGATCTAAAGAAAATATATGATTAGAGAATAGCTCCTGAAATGTCAGTCCTCCTAGGTTAGGGCCACACCAATAATAAATTTAACATCTTATAAAAGGGATGTTACCCATGTTGTTTAATGGAATCAGTCAAGGAAGTCTATTACCCTATATAAAATTATTTTATTAGGCCTCACATCACACATATTTCATTAAAATGACATATACATAGTCTAAGGGAATGGTTATTAGATCAAAATGTATGTTTTAGTCTCTCAACTATATGGGTAGGACCCTACCATGATTCCTATGATCAGATTATCCAGGCTACGTGCGACAAAAAATGAGTTTTCACGGTTTCCTATATCATAGATAAGGTAGTAAAAGAAAAATAGTATGGTGAGACACCAACATCGAGATTTGAGATCCTCTAAATTGAGGATCATATTAACATATAGTTTTATATCACGTGAAAAAGGAACTCAACCATGTGTTTTAACATCTTATGTTGAAGATGTATGATGTTCCATTTAGGTTTATTGAACAAGGAATATTGTTCATAGATTTTATGATTATTCATCAAGGACTTGTAGGCAGTTTAAAGTCAACCACCCATGACTATTTATCACTGATCACATGACATACATATTAAGAAAAAATTGAATGGAGGGGGAAAGGATACCCTCACCCTCCATGGAGATCAATGAATATGAAAAATTGGTGAAGAACTTATGGACGAAATAAATCCCATCCCATTATGGATTAAGATTTATAATTTTTATCTATGATATCATCGAGTAACCAATGGAAAATACTAATTTTATTGGTGTAACATGTATAAGATAACTTTATATTTCAATGATCATGCGTACCATTTTTATATACCATAAAATAAAACAAGGCATGCAGTATTTTCTAGTCTAAACAATCTAATTCGTCAAGTCAATTTTTAGATTGCTCTTATGTTGACATTTGATATCAAATGGAAAAGAAAAGTGAAGGCAGTGGGAACTAGATGTGCAAGATTTATTCTATTCCATACACCTCTGAATACGAGGTTGCCTGTGTGGTAGTACGAATAATAGTTTGTTATCTCAAAATGAATGAGAACTTTTATTAGGAAAATATTTAATATCTTTTTCCACTGTTTTCTAGAATATATTTTTCTGGATTTTATTGAAACCCTCTATATATTCATTTGATGGTATGTGAAAGAGGTATGATTGGTTTGAATCAAATTTTATAATCCTTTGATAACCTATAAAATTAAAAACGAAAGAGAGTGGTACCATTTTCTATCAGTATTGTGTGAGGGATACCAAATCTAATGGTGACGATATAATTTATAAATTTTTTGAGGTAATTTTTCATGATTTCCTTAAGGGGTATCTCTTTAATCCATTTATAAAGGAATTTAATGGTCATATGGATATACCTAAATTGAATATTTATAGTTGTTGGTATTGTCCCATGAAATTCATTCCCCATAGTAAAAATTGTTTTGAATATTTTGAACTGTGAAGAAACACACGGGTTCGATGCATAATGTTGGAATACAGTTGACATGAATGACACTTTTTTTGTGAATTATTTGTAATCCTTAAACATTGATAGCCAAAAATAACCTAGTCATCTGATTTATTGATAATTCTTGGCCTCTTTATTATGGGTTCCACAAACTCTAATATGGATTTATTTCTTAACTGTCAAAATATATTCTCTGTTGATGTATCTGAGAATGACTCCATTGATTTCCAATTTTTAGCAGATCTTCTAATGATTTAGGATATCAAAAATGAGGAATTCAAATTTATGGAGTTGTATTTTCTATTTCATGGATCTATCTAATAGAAGAGTCCCAATTCAAAGGTAGTATGGCATGGGAGTTATCCAATGATTCATGATATTATCTGGTTTAGGGATGGAATTGGCCTCAATGATATCTTCTATGTTTCTATGAATGAATGGAAACACCATTCTATGGTGTTAAATGTTGATGATCAATTCGTCCCTACCTATATCATCAATATTTGTATATATATTTGATAATGAATCATCTTGAGAATTATGTGAACAAATGATGTTAGTTAAAGTTAGCTCGGAGTGGAATTCATCCATCAACTCTGAAGCATAGTTAGCAGGGGATCAAATATTCCATTTTGATGGGATAATCACTATTAATCTACATGATCACCACCATTGAATCATCCTCAACACATAATTGGGTCTCACATTTCACTATTTCATTTCAAATCCTATAATGTGGGACTAATATTAGACTCGTTGTTGGTGAAAATTTGTTACAGAAAATGCAAGAAAAGAAAAACGTCGATGAAGATATAATAATAGCTTCCAACCAACATTTATTTATCTGGGGGTGTTACGTTATCTATTTTATTTATATTTGTTTTGTTCCATCAAAATAAATATCCTATGTATAGGGGAAATATTGAATAGAGTAAATATCTTTGCCAATAAATTACGAATTAAAATGATTCTTTTCTGAAGATAGATATTTTGCATGGAATTATACTTAGTATTATGATTTTTTTTCTTTCTAAAACATGAACTTAATTCCAAACAACTAAATTATGACTTCCCACCCTGAAAAATATTCATGTAACACTCCATAAAGATAATGTGTTTACGGATTAGTGTTACATCCCACATCAATAGGGTATAACATTCTTTTTGGAAGTTTACCTAATTAGAACTACCCAGTTAAATGTTCTTGTCTTAGAGTAATGATATTGATATTTTACCTCATTGGAATTATCACATGGTGTCTAAGAGTGATAAAAATAAATCATGGTAGACTGTGGGGACAATAATTATTATGATGAACAGTTTGGGTGTGTGAGTGGGTCCTATGTGGGGGAAAACATGTCTGCATAAAATTTGGTTGTGCCTAGTAGGATAGATACCAAATACCATATTAAGGTGGGGTATCTATTCTATTAGTGTTCCCTAGATTTTGCATTGTTATTATAGTGGATCCAAAAAGAAATGTAGTGATAGAGTCTGGGTTGAAATATTGGGTCCACTATATCGACATTGTGATCTATGAATGGGGAGATTGTAAAACCCTATAAAGATATAGGGTTTAAATGATAAGTGTTAATAACATCTCAACATGTTCTACATTTCTTTTCATGAGAATATATTATTATAACTACATAGTTAAAAATGCTTCTTCGAGAGTAGTCGTCATGATTAGTGACCTCTTGGAAGGTTTCTCATTGTCTGTGTGAGGGAGGAAAATGAACATTGGAAGGAATATGTTTTGAAATCTCGTGATATTCTTCAGTATATCAATCTATCTAGGCACAATTTTTGTCCCTATATAGGGGAACACATGTTTGTGAGGCAACTTGTGGTACCCGACTGGCCTCGTTAATGTTGGGTTTGTGTGCTACTAGTAGGGCCCATTTGTTATAGTTTGTCAACACAAGACCATTGGGATGTAATATGAAATTATATTTATAAAACTTTTATGAGTATATAATATCATTCATAAAACAGTTAAAATAAAATTTACATTCCATAAAAATAATAGTAAAGAATATGATAAAACACAATTTCTATATGTAATTTTCATACATTGAGTCCCAAATAATATCGTTTTTTCTACGATATAAAGTTATAAATTTTTTGTTTTTCTAACTTATTAAGTATTTTTTTAACTCCAATATCAATACTTCTTTTATATAATTTTTGAAATACTTTTTTAGTTACTAAAATGTTGAAGTGTACACATTGAATGTTTTGGGATCGTTAGGCTTATTTCTTCAAAATATCATCTTTGTATCAACCGTGGTCAAAGTATTTATGTACCCATACTATAAATAATCTTATAAATGTTAATATTATCATTTTTATTAAATAAATATTCCATTATAATGATATATATAAGGAGGTTATAAAAAATATCCTTCTATTGAGGTTGTAGTCTGCACATACACAAAACTGGTGTTTCTAATTTTCTAGAGGGTGGTGAAAGAAAAAAATTGGATAATATTTTTCTTTTATATAATATTAATTATTTTCCATATTTTAATATTTAATATTTTTTTCCATCGTATGACCAACTATGTGTAAGATCTAGGATTCTTCTTTAAGGTATGTTTTTAGTTACACATAAATTTAAGTATTGTCTATTGAATTAAATAAGTCTTTCCCAAGTCCAAATGAAGGATAAGGGGTGTTATTGAGGTCTGAGGAATAAAGGAATAAAAAAGGTGATTCATTGGCATCTTGCATTGTTTGTGAATGGTTAGTGAAAACCATATAAAGAATCCCAAGTAACCATGTATCCTTAGATCGATGCTTACACGTAGTTGGGGAATGTCTAATCTAACCATGCATTATTTCCATGCAACTATTTGAACCAGATTCTCTCAGACAGTAGATCTCACATGGTTTTATCACAGTTTGGAAAATTAGGTGGGTAAAAAATGAGGCCCCTGTAAATATGAGATATTTACAAAAATTCCATTACACGTTTTTTGACCAAAACTCAGGATTTTCCTCCTCTCCTCCTCCTGCAAGCCTAGTGATGAACAAGATCTCTGAAGAGATTCAAAGGGGAATTTTCATTCATCACAAGTTCATTTTAAGTGTCATAGGTTGTGTATTTAACATCCAGGTAAGTCAAATATCCTCCTTGATTACTTTTATTGCTTAAGGTTTGTATCTTTATCTCATCTCTGTCTAAATCTCTAAAAATTTTCTTTTTTAGGGAGATCTAGGTTAAAGCTTTAATAGGTGATTGAATCTGGGTCTGAGATAACTTATGGGATTGTTCTAACCAATTTATTTGAGGTAGGTGGTCTAAAATTCATATTCTAGGGTATCTTTGTGGAATTGGGCATGTTTGGTTTTGATCTTGGTCACCTTTTGTTATGTTTTCGATTCCTTGGAGAGGTTTGGTATATTGGGTGTTTAAATGATTAATGTAAACCCTCATGGTCCGCAAGGGATACATCGGGGTTGATTTTACCTAGTTAAGGCCACCCTTGTGGTGGACCAATATTTTAATGACTATTAATTAGTTGAGTAAATTATATTTTGCTGTCTGATCATGTAAATCCCTGGTTTAGTATGTTGATATGTTAAATGGGGTCCAAATGTGGTATTGGTTTATTGGGATTGGGTATGGGGTTTATGAAATATGTTAGATATTCCTAATCAAGGTGGTGCTTGTGAACGATGAATATGTTAAATGGGTTGTGATATGTGAAATGGGAAATATGTTAAATGAAATTTCAAAAAGGTATAAATGATTATGACAATGGGTAGATGTAATTAAATTATTTGTATGCATAATGACTAATACAAGGGAATGATAATTTGGCTAAATTTGAAAAGTGATGTAAATAGAAAATGCGTTAATGGTTTATGGAACAATATGATTTACATGATGATTGTTTTTTATAATGTTTTTTATAAGACGTGGCTGTATTGGTTGTGATATTGTTTGTGTGTGGTGAATGGGTGGATAATCATGTACATGTGGCTTGAGGTGTGGGATAAAGGATTTTGGCCCCTCCCATGGATCGTGTTCGAATGATTCTATAACTCTATGCATCATGCATGGGTTAGGTAACAGGACATAATATTATTCTCCTAAGATTTTCATTCCACCAAGACTGAGGCTTCGATGTGAGGATATTATGATGTTTTGATGTGTATACCTTCTGAGTTATGGGTTTTTACTTATTCCATTATATAGAATGATAAATCATATTAACCTTGTGTGAATATGTGAATGTTAAACCCATTTATTACTAGGTAGTGGTTAACTAAATAATTAATATGATACTAATAATGAATTCGGTACAATGGTTATTAACAACAAAGATATACTTTTTACCTTGTGTCCCTAAGGTATCTTTTATTTAATTTGATATTCTTTCATATTTTCATTCACTATCTGTTATAATAGATATGTTGTAGACCCCATTGGTGGTGGCCTAATGAGTTTTTCTCACAACCTTCTCAGGCCACTATTGGGTACTTGAGAATATTTCATGCATGTTGGTTAGGAGAAGGGAAAGGGACCTTGGATGGTGAGTTTATTTGGACATAGAACAAGCATGTATGAGGTTACACACATGGATTGAGGACCATTTTGGGGATTTTTATATTTATCTTTATTTTATGTTTTCTCACTTGTCATTGTAGGATGACATAACGTATTTATTGTTGGTTGTGGTTTGTAACCAGATGAGAAATGTTTATTTGTGCTCGTTTACTGATTAGATCATGTTATCTATATTATTTTATATGTTCTCTACTGTAGATTACAATGAAAAATATTCTATATTCTCACCACGTGACTTCTAGACCCCTGCTGGTAGTGGAAACCCTCAAGTGTTTGGGGATACATGCTTGAGGTCATGTGATGACCCAACTCAGAGTTCCAGTTTAGTGGCACATGGTTCTAGGATGATATAGAGTGGTATGAGTGGAGTTTTATTCAATTTTTATCAATTTGGGGATGGTTTAAATAAGATTAAGACAGTTTCAAGCCTTGGTAATTAGATCGTTCTTTGGAGTATCTGACCCATGTACGAGGGAAAACACATGTAACCCTTGGTGGGGGAATGTTGTTGTTGTTGTGTGTTGTCACATTTGATGATATTTCTCCATTGGGTGATACACTTGTTGTGTGATCCAAAAAATTTATTATATTCTTATCATGGATAGAATAACATTAGTATTCACATTCATGTATCATTCTAGGAACCTATGTGTATAAGTGACTTACATCATGCTAGGCTCACACACAGGATGGGTGTGTGAGACATAGAGGGTAGAATGAATTTGATTTTTAAAGGGTGGTGAAACTGACTCTAAAGAAATTATACAAATGAATAAAAAGGGGGAAAATGTTAAATAATAATTGAGGGATTGTTCTTGATAAGGGTTGGTAGTGGAATTAGAATTTAATCCAAATAAGTTATTATATTGGAATAATTTGATACGGTGTAGAATTTGAGTCTTGAAACCATGCGAGTTAGTTATCATGTGTAATCATAGTCTTTGGTATATGTAGACAAGAGTAGTGTGATGGGTATGATAAGGCTTGTTTGGGTGATGTGTGTGAATAGTTTGTTTAACGATAGTGATGATTCTTCCCTTATATTTGTGAAAGATTTATGGATTGTGTTCTAAAGATCATGTTTTTTATTTTAGTGAAATGCCACCATGAATATGTATGTCAGTTGAGTGATAAGAAGACATTACTAAGAATGCTCCCCCAGTAGTAAAGTAATAGGATCTAGTGCTTTATGATAATAGAGAAGAGCAGTTCTGTGAGAATCTTCCTCATTTTAAGTAGATTATGGTATGATACTCAGGGTAGGTTGTGCAGTGTACATTTGAGATGACTACGGAGTTTCAACTGCAGCACCCTTTGACCTTTATGGGAGAGGGTGGGCTGGAGGTAGTGGAGTTTTGGATAGATACTATCCATACTATCCTTTATCATTTGGGACTCCTCTTGAGAAGAGATTCATGTTAGAATCCTACATGCTAAGAGTGATGGAAAAGTGTTGGTGAGATATTATGGTTCAGACGAAGTAGGCTGAAGTAATGGCATGGAAGGATTTCCAGGGCAAGTTTCTTAAACATTACTACCTGAAAACCTTGAGGTAGGAGAAGGCTTTTGAGTTATTGTGTTTTACATATGGGGATAGGTAAGTGATGTTTTATTCAATTCCTTACACTTACATGCACTGATTCATCTTGAAAATGGATTGAGATGAGGTGATTATGGATAACCACTTCCAGGTTGGGCTCGGGAATGAGATTAGGTCCCAGGTGAACATCTTCCATCTAAAGAGGATTGTAGATGTAGTGAATCATGCCTTTATCTCATAAGGGAACCGGAAGGGAGATTTAAGAGGGGTACTTGTGGTACAAACTAGATGTACATGTGCTATGACCTATGAGGTAAGGAATCATTATCATGGATGTTTCCAAAAGGATCAAAGTGCACATAATAGTCATAATAGAGGGTCAGTTCCTCAGGGTGGTGATCATGCATTCTACTATCAGTGTGACAGCATGGGAAACATGCAGGGTCAGTGTCCTCAACCACTAGTTGAGTGCCATTCCGGTAGAAGGCTAAAACATTTACAAATGGTTTTGAAAGAATCCTTTGTAACTGAGTATAAATGGTATTTATAGGAGGATATCGTGTGCGGGAAGGGGATCAATCACCCCATATCAGGTAGCTGGTTATAGCTCTCCTATACGTACCAGTAGGGGTTGCAGATGTGGAAATATGGGATGTGGCTACCCATACTATTATGGAAATGTTTTTTAGGGTACTATGGTTTCATCATAGGGTAGAGGTACATGTTATATTCTCATAGTTTAATCTATATCTGGAGTTTGTGAGGCTGGACCATCCACCATTTGAGGTACAATTCTTATAGCTTCTTCACTCGTGCGTGCTCTATTTGGCACAGGTGTTACAAACTCATATATCTTTGAAGAGTTTGTAGTTGTGTTGGGCCTAGTTGTGTATTCAGTATGTGTGGTTGTGTCAATTTATAAAACATTGGGAATATTAGTTGATGATATCAGATAGTGTAGAGGTTGTAATTTAGAGGTTGGTGGTTATCATTTTTTGTGGAACTTATTTTCCCCAAGATGTCAGGTTTTGACCTCATTTTGGGCATGGATTGGCTAGTAAAAAATTAGACCCATATCAATTGTTACCATCGTAGGGTAACATCCACATCTCGGGAAAGAGACACTAATATTATTCATGGTGAGTGGGATGTTCGAGTAGGCCACATGTGGCCAATTTACCAGCAGGTGGGAGAAATCATGGCCCAAGTGGCATGCATTATTCTGGATGATGGAAATGTAGATCAACATATCTTTCCAACTATGGTGGATCGGTTTTATGATGTTCTTCATAAGGATTTTTAGGGACTGCCACCCTAAAGGGATGTTGAGATTACAATCGAGCTACTACTAGGGGCAGAAGTGTTGAGATTACAATCGAGCTGCTACTAGGGGCAGAACTAGTTTCAATTCCTCTGTATCGAATAGAGTTGGAAGAACCCCAAGAACTAAAGGTTCATCTAGATGAGTTGGGGAAATAAGGATTCGTGTTACAAATTAAGTCACTAAGGGGATCACCCACACTATTTTATTAATATTTTGATAGGTCGTTGAGGTTTTGTGTCGATTACATGAAGTTTAATCATATTACAGTTATTAAAAAATACGCACTTCCTAGAATTTATTACCTTCTTTACCAACTATGGGGGTACCATAGTGTTCTCCAGGATCTATTCGAGATCAGCATACCATAATTCATGGGTGAGACATTGGGACGTACCACAGAAAGATTTACAAAGTAGGTACGAGTTGTATGAATTTTCAGTGATGCAATTCTAGTTGATCGATTAACCTTCTATGTATAGGGAATTAATGAATTATATATTTCACCCATATCTAGATCAGTTCGTTTTTGTATTTGCCTATGACATCATGGTGTACTCATGAATTCATTATGATCATGCCAGACATCATGACATCATCCTGAGTACACTAATAGAGCATAACCTTTATAAAAATCTTTAAAAATATATGATTTATATTGATAAATTGGATTTCTTGAGAAAAATCATTTCTGAGTCAGCTATGTCAGTGGATTTAGGGAAGGTGTAGGTTGTGGAGTCTTGGGATCATCTCCAGAATTTTTCCAGTGTTCAGAGTTTTCTGGGTCTGGCAAGTTATTACCAAAGATTTATTAGGGATTTCTCTTGTTTGTAAGAAAAACTATTAGGTTTAACCAAGGAGGGGGTTATGCTTTAATGGTCGGAGTCATGCAAGACTCTTTTTGAATAATCGAAGAAGTGAATGACTACTACAGCGATTATGATATTACCTAAACCTGGTAATAAGTAGACCATGTTCTGTGACGTGTTTTGTATTGGACTTGGGGAAGTGTTAATATGAAATGATCGGGCTTTAGATTATGGGTCATGGTAGTTGAGGCCCCATGAAATAAATTAACTTACCCATGATCTTGAGTAAATTAATTTAGTTTATGCCTTAAAATGTTTGAGGCATTACATGTAGGTAGAGGGATTCACAATGTTTATTAATAATTAATGTTAAAAGTATATATTATTTTATAATGGTTTTGAATCCAAGAAAGATAATGTGGGTATATTACATAAAAATACATCAATTTTGAGTTAGTTTACACACCAAGAAAATGGAATAGTGTTGAAGATTCTCTGAGTCGTATGACTCTGAATCAGGTGATTCAGGAATCCAACATTGAGTGGAGAATGATAGCTTTGTTTGAAGAGATGAACCCATAGGAACAGGATGGGAAAGAAAAAATGACCCTTGACTCTCTATAAATTGATTATATGCTTTTGAGGTAGGTCAAGGGGAGTTATCCAGAGTATCAAATGTTTTTGGCTATAATGTTAATCCTTATAGGTGCGGATTAACCTTCTATTTGGTTTGTTGGTGATGATGGAATTGTTTATGTTCGAGGTTGTCTAGTGGGGCCAAAAGGTATGTGACACGAGTTGATGTGTTCGTTTCATGACTCAAATTTTGTAGTAATTCCTATATTGACTAAAATTTAACATGGTATTTTTTAGTAGTATTGGTGGCCATGAATATTGGGGTAATAGGTTTTGTTGCACGATGCCTTATGTGTCAACAAGGGAAGGTCAAACATCAACGCCCTAGATAGTTGTAACAATTGTTTTACATCCCAGAGTAGAAGTGGAATGACATAATGATAGAATTCATAGTGAGTCCTTAGGGGATGTTCTATAACAATGATGCAATCTGGGTGATTGTGGATTGGCCAACTAAAGTGGCTCATTTATTGTCGATATAGTTGACTTACATAGTTAATCACATGGGTGAGTTATATGTTCTAGAGATAGTGCAACTACATGGTGTTCCAGGAACTATAGTTTAGGATTGTGACATGCTTTTCACAATGTGTTTCGTGAAGGGGATATAGAAGAAAATTTGTACCCAAGTGATTTTTAGTACGTCCTATCACCCATAGGTGAAAGGGAAGATGGAGCATACAATTCAGGTGTTAGAGAACATGTTGAGATCATGTGTTCTAGATTTTGGTGGATCATGGGAGAAGCCCTTTCCACGTTTTTATTTTCTTACAACAATATTTTCTAGGATAAAATTCAAATGGAACATTTTGAGAAATTATATTGGAGGATGGGTAGATATTCATTATGTTGGATAGATGTTTGATAGTCCAAGCTATTAAGATGGAGGCTCGTGAAAGACATGTCAGAAAAACATAAGTTGATTCAAAGGTGTGTGATGATAGAACCAAGTAGAAATGTGTCTTATAAGGATCAGTATCATAGGCCTTTCAAATTCAAGGTTGGTGATATTGTGTTTCTTTGGGTGCCTCCATGGTTGGGTAGACATCCAATACGGAAATATGGAAAGTAGGCGCCCTTGTATGTTGGTCCATTTGAATTGTCGAGAGGATCAGACCGGTGGCATACTGATTGGATTTTCTCCAATTGTATAGCGGAATGCATGAGGCTTATCATGTTTCAAATCTCAGACAGTATCAACCGGATCCATCTCACCTGATAAACATTTAGGATATCAATCTTCAGGCTGATGAATCTTTGAGAAGAATCTGTTTAGTATTGTGGATCATCGTTAGAAGACCTTGCAGGTCAAAGTTGTGCCTTTAGTTGGTATTATATGGCCACATGGGAATGTTTAGGAAGAAACATGCGAGTAAGAATAAGATATGTGGGACTAGTGGTGTGATATCATTTCTTCATAAACTCAATGATGCTCATGAAGAGCCTATCAATGATGAGTAGTCATAAGGTGGGGAGGTTGTAAGATCCTAGATTCACCCTTAAATTATTTTTTTGTTTATGATTAAGTTTACATCCTCTCTTTTTAATTAAATAAGAGTTTTCTAAATCCAAAAGAAGTATCGGGGGAGTTCTTGGTGTTTAGGGAACAAAAGAGTGGGAAAAGGATCTTCCTAGACTAGTTTCATGATTTCATCATGGTTGGTGAAAACCATATAGGGAATTCTAGGTAACTTTGCATCCTTGGATAGAGTGTTATACATGGTTGGCACATGGTTATCCTAACCGTGTATAATTTCCATGTAACTTTGTGAACCAGCCTCTCTCGAATAGTAGCATCCAGACGGTTTGAAAAACTGTGTGGGTAAACCGTGCACCCTACTAAAGTTGATATGTTTCCATTAGAGTATTTTAACCCCATATCGTGATTTTCATCCTCCCACTATATTATAACAATAGTGATGAAAAATAGCTCCCAATATCTTCCATATGTGGTTCTCCATAATCCCTAGCTTATTTGGAGTTTCATTGGTTGTGGACCCCTAATCCGGGTATGTATAATATATTTATTTCTTCATTTTCCTTGTTAGAGTTTATATATTTATCTCACCTCCTTCTGAATCCCTAAAACCCATACATCCTTGGGATATATAGGTTAAATCTTTAATGGGTGGTTTATTCTTCATCCAAGACCATGTTTGGGAGTGAGTTCATTAATGGATTTGTGGTGGGTGGTCTACATGTTAGATCACATGCTTCGTTGTGGATTTGTGCATGTTTGGTTTTATTCCTGGTCACCTGTTGTTATATTTTTGAATCATTTGGAATATTTTGGTATATTGTGTGTCTAAAGGTTGAATGGAATCCCTCATGGTCCCCATGGAATGCATCGAGGATGATTTGACACATTTAAGGCCACCAACTGGGTGCGCCATTATTTTCGGTCCTATAAATCAGCTATGTAAATTCTATGATGTCGTATGACCATGTATGAACCAGGATGAGGGTGTTGATATGTATAATGGGGGTAAAATTGGGGTTTTGATTAAATGGTATTGGGGTATGGGGCTTAGGAAATATGTTACATATGTCTAGGTGAGGTAGTGGAAGTGAATGGTGGATATGTAAAATGTGTAATGATATATTAAATGTGAAAATTTTTAAATGAAATTTTATAATATGATTAATGATTATGATAATGGATTGAAATAGACGAATTATTAATATTCTTAGAGATCTTGGATTGATAAAGGGAATTTGGCTAAATTAGAAATGTGATGTAATTGTAAAATGTTTTGAGGGGTTATGGTATAATATGATTTATCATTTTGATTGTTATGGGTTATGATTTTTATATTAAGTGGTGGTGTTGGTTTTGATATGGTTTGTGTGTGGTGAATGGATAGATAAGCATGTGAACATGGATGGATTTTGGTATGGGATAAAAGACTGAGTCTCCTCCCACAGGACGAGTTGGACTGACGCTCTATCTCTACCCATAATGCACATGTTAAATAAGGAGACATATCTCTATTCCCCTAATGGTTTCATTACACCTAGACTGAAACTTCAATGTGAGGATATTGTGATGTTGTAATGTTTATACCTAGTGATATAGAGACTTTTATTATTCCATCATGCAGAATGATAAATCCCATTGACCTTGTCTGGACGATGGGAATTCTTAACCCATTGATTTCAAGTTAGTGGAGATCTAAATAATGAACAAGATGCATATAATGAATTTGGTGATATGGTTAGTAACAGTTAATCACTAATTGTTAACTAGTGGACCCATGTTGTATTTTATTTACATGGAGTTTCTTTCATACTTTCATGAAATATGTATTAGACCGGATATTTTGTAGACTCCATTGGTGTTGGCCTACTGAGTTGTACTCACACCCTTATTGGGACGTTGTTGGTTACCTAAGTAGATTTCATGATTGGAGGTCCGGATTAGGTAAAGGGCCTTATGTTATGGAGTTTAGTTGGACATCAGACATGCATAGATGAAGTTTCAGACTTCGAGTCAGTGCCACTTTGGGAATTCTTTTATTGGTATATATATTGGGTTTTGTTCACATAACATCGTATCTGACATATGTTACCTACTTTTGGTTGGGGTTTGTACCTAGATTGGAAATTTTTAGTTATTCCTATTCCTTGATTTTCTCATTATATCTCTTGTATTTTATATTTTTCATGTTGTGGCATACTTTGACCAAGAGGGTATAGTCTCCCCATGTGACTTCTGGACCCTCGCTGCTAGCCAACAACCTCTGGTGTATGGGGATGCATGCGTGAGGTCATGTGACAACCTATCTTGGAGCACCGACTTAGTGGAATCTCGGTCGGGGATGTTACATTATGTGAGGTGGTAATATAAAATACATCACACTACTTCATGGAATTGATAGTCTACAAGTATGAATAGGTGACATTATCATTTTCCGATGGATGGAAGGAAAAGAAGGTCTGTTATATATTATCCTAAAAAAATGAAATTAATGTCTTATATATCATATATATATATATATATATACCTTATGCCCATCATAATAACCATCCATGAATAATTGATGATGAATAGTGTATCACATTTCTTCATGGAGGTTATAGTCCACATGCAAACACAGGTGACATTTTCATTTCCCATTGGATGAAAGAGGAAATTAAAACGGGTTATTTCCCCAATATATTAAAATTTGTGTATAGATAAGATAATAATGTTATTATTTCATAGTGATTAGAATATATTTGAATGAGGTAGAAGAAGAAATAATCATGGAATAGGTCAGTTAGGAATTATACCTCATCCTCAGATTTGTCTGTTTACCTTACACTATAAGGCATCTATAATTAGTCTTTTAAGAAAAAAATTACCTATATGAAATTAAGAGGGATGTTCAGAAGTGATATTTGAAGATATTATTTAATCAATGAGGCTCAATGTTTGAAAATATGTAATGACAGTAGCGGTTATTTTATAAGTGAGGTTAGTGGAAATTTTATAAATACATTTAAATTTTAAAAATAATAAATTTATATCCAAATTTCAAGTGGTAGTTATTGGAAAAAATTCAAATAAATGATATATTAATGTATAAATCCATTAATGCAATCAAAATTAACCATGTTTTATAGATAATTTATTCCTTATAAGTATGGTTAACCTCGAATAACCCTTATGACCTATAGTAGGGAGATAATGTTTAACCATTATAACTATTCATAATGGAAAAAATAAAATTGAACACATTAAAGAATTTTGAAATCACGATTCCAAATAAAAAACCATTTTCTACAAATCACAATATATTATATATATATATATATATATTTTAAAACAGTTATATGTAACACATCAAATAATAGTTTCTTTATAGAAGCTCCCAAAAATTGACCTGTAATGAAAAATATAAAAAAACAACCATAAAATAATATCAATACGATGAATCCAAAAAGGAAGTTCATTTTATCAATTTTAAACTCTAAAATTTATAAATTTAATTTTTTAATTAAAAAAATATTTCTTCGAAAAAATATCATCTATAATAAAGAATATATTCCTATTAAAAATAAAAATAAAATCATCATACTATATGCAAACACATAAAATATATTTATAAACATTAAAAAGGTTGAAAAATGATTTACTATTAAAATTACTCATTTTTTGACATTTATCTTACGTTTATAGGAAGATTACTTTAAGACTCTTTTATGACGATTTTTTTCACACGAAAGGGAACTTCTTATGTATTATGACATGTTATATATGAAGAAAATGTGTTCTTTATGTTAAATGTATTTTAATATTTTATAAAATATAAAGTAGATTATATGTTTTTATTATATAATAATTATTATGTATTTTAGGGAAATTTATATGCTAAAAATTCAATCATTATTATTGAATCTTGTAACTTTTAGGATTTTTTTATCTTTCACAAAATCAATTTTGTAAAAATATTATATTTTATTAAATTTATTTGTATATTACATGAAAATTATGTCATATAAAGATACAATATGTTACAAATATTTTAGTATCTTATAGAATTAGTATATCTTATGAAAAATAAAATCTTACATTATATTTTTATTTTATGAAATTTACACTCTCCAAGACAACTCTATCTTATAGAATTTAAAAATAGTATGAAAAATCATATTGATGAATAATTTTCTTTTTCAAAAATTCAATATAAGAACTCTTTTTTTATCTACATCCTATAATAGTGTCTTATTATAAGTTATTTAATTATCCTCTAATTTAATATTAAGTATTTATATTATATGAGATGCACATTGGAATTATGTTATGAAATAAATAATTAGAAGTCCTATGTGAGTAACCATGGATGATATTTTTAATTCATATTTTCTAAAGTGAATTCATAATTTTAATTGTTTAGGTATCTATAGAAAAAGTTTTTGTTTTATTGAAATGTAATTATTTAGAGTGTTTATTGGTATTTATAATACATAATTTTGAGGAAGTATTGATAATAATAATTAATTGTTTGTTTTTTATTAATCTAACATGTCTTCCTGTACAACATCATATATTTTTTTCTGATTACTGATAAGATTTTAATAATTAAGAATCATGGTAATCATTGATTTTTTTTTGAAAGATGAAAAAATAAGAATCAAGGAAATCATTTAGTAATCAATATAGAGATTTTAATTACTATAATGTGGTTTATAATTTTCACCTCTATGAGTACAACTATGAGAAATTGAAAATGAAATAACTATAATATTTAATTTTCTATACTTTTTATAAATATTTTTATGTAAAATTCCATTAAGAAACAATATAAATAGAGTATCACAAAATGATTACACCATAGAGAACTATAATAACATTGATTATTATATAGGTAAAATTACAAATGTTATAGTAAAAATTATCTAGATGAACTCGATCATGAAAGTTCACACCAGCAAAGAGACACAAGATTTCTAAGACTAACACTCCAAGGTATAGTTATAAAAAAAAATTATTTACACATATGATTTGATACCAAGTGTGATGAATTGGAAAAAACTTTCATGTATTTCAATAATTTAAACATTAGATCTCACACGTATTCACATAATCATAATAACTGGATATGTTTTGTGTATTTTAGGTCTATATGAATAATAAATTTTTTTACTAAAATATCACTAACATATCCTATATATTGATTCTCACTTAGAACCCTTCTTAGACATATCATAGTTATAAAAATTGTTCATAACATAGGGAAATAGAAAAAAACGACTGGGCTCAAATGCATAAAAATGGTAATCTTGAGGGATAATAATTGAAAATAATCAGTGAGAATAATATATTCATAAGTGTACGAGAATATAATCAAAGTACATAATCATAACATATGAAAATCTTACCAAAATAGCCATAATTTTTAAATCATAAGTCATGGAATAAGTCTTAATCAGAACAGAAGACATAAGTCAAGTGAGCCAACAATCACGAGCTATAAAATCACAACTTTTTCTTAATGGTACTGTATAAAAGTATGGCACAAATATAATAATAGTAAATCATAACACAATTAACCATATACTAAACCTTGATTCCAATATCCTAGTGTTTCATCCATCTCTACCTGATTCAGATAACATAGCATATATATTTCCCTAATGGATTGGGTTCACTCCCCAATACCTGACATGTCATCCCATGAGATATGAGTCTTTATAAAATGCATTAGGGGGTATAATTATGATTCCACCCATCACATACTTTACTTAGTCCCATTGGTTTTTGGATCACTAATCATTCCATTTCATATTATATCATTAGATATCAATAATTACCTAATAAATGGTGTAGCTATATATTTTCTTTACCAATCATCACATAATAAAAACCATACACAAGTGATACAAAAGAACAAAAAAACATTCATAAATTTATCATAGATTAATTAACTTATGAACAATATTTTATTTTCATAAAAATAAAAATAAAACATCATCATCATAATGCATATAATAAAAGTACGTGGATGGTCTCATAAGATCATAACACTAGTGAATAATAATAAACCCAAGTGTATGAAGTATTAGATTAATTTTTTTTTATAAAATCATTAAATATATTTTTTGAAAATTAAAAGAAACCATCATTTTCATCTATTTAAATTTAAAATCGAAAATTTAATAAAATTAGAAGATGAATTTCTTGGTTATCCTATAGAAACATGTAGGGAAATTCTGATAAAGGGTAACATTCATGATAGATGGAAAATACAGTCAATCTATGATTAAAAGAACAGTCTTTTATTACATTTGTAAAATGTAAAAAGAGATTCATGAGGAAAATTTTTTAAGAGATTAATTTGAATCATATATAAATAAGTTTAAAGGTATTAGATAATAAATTGTTCAAATATTTATGTGTTGATAAAATGTTCCATAAAACATTTTTGATGATCCTGAATATGAAAGTGAATGATTCTGGACCATGACAGGGAAACACGATATGATTTTATAAAAACATTCATTCAATATGTTTGATTACAAAATAGGGGGAAATATAATTAATACATTGAAAAATTATAAATAAATATAGTAAAAGAAAATAGATTTGGTTTATGTTAGATGGAACACAAATTTCTCAACAAAGTAAATTTAAAGTAAAATAATCCGGATAAAAAGTGAGATAGAAAAATAAACCATCAAAATTGTGGTAGTATTTGAATCAAAACCTCATCAAATAGAAAAAAATATATGTATTAAAATTCCCAATTATTTTCATGAATGCATTCATAAATGTCATTTTGGGGTAGTATATACCAAAAAAAAGAAATAAAGCGGTGAATATAGAACATGTCTTAGTGAAATGGATTTGACAATGCAAAACCCTTATTATATTAATATTTTTTGAATCAAAATATCATTATGGATAAAAATTGAAATGGAATTTTAAAACCCTTTTATTTCATTAAATAATTATAAATATATCCAGAAAATATTAAATACACCACACGATATGAATCAAGTGCTAAAAATGGAATAAGTCTCAATGAATTAAAATTGAGATGAGAAACCCTTTCAACATAATTTTCTATTTGTACCATCCAATGATATTAACATCATTTCAAAGAAAATTATGATAAATTAATAAATTTTTATTAATAATTTTTCATATATTAATGTTAAATTTTAATTAAATATAATTCTCTAAATAATATAAATTTAACATATAATAATTATATATAAAAAACTAATATTTTGAAATGATTTTACGAAATGAATAAATAAAGTTGAAATTATTATAATTACATAAATGCGTTTAATAATTATGTTGTATTTTTTCTTGTAAAATATATAATTTTTTATTGTAATAAATCATTATTCTATTATGTTTGGTGTTACATGCATCACAATATATAAATAACATCAAATTTTTTGATGATAAATATATTCTAAAATATATTGATATTTCATTTTATACACAATCAACAAATTACATCATCACAACTTTAATTTCTCTCACTAGTGATGGTATTCTTAATATAATCATGACTTATGATATAATTTCAAATAAAATATCAACCTCACTAACTTGTGTATGAATGAGAAAATTATCTCATGATTGAGTATTAAAACCCATATAAATGATGTAATCTCGATAATGAGTCCATAGTTATCCTTTCCTAGATAGATGATCATTGGTTAATATGAAATTTTACATACTTACTCTAGTAATTTTTATGGGTTCTGTGTAGATAGAGTTATTGTTTTCAATGATGAAATTATACTAAAGGGAGAGTAATAAGATTTCTAATCACAAACAAACTTTTTTTGTAGATGAATATAGACTTGGGGTGAAACAATATTTCTAAATGGAGTATTTGATGATAATAAAAATTCATTGTTGTAATTAGATAACATTATATATAAAGGGAGTAAAACCTGAATTCAATAATATATTTCATATTCTTGAGGGGACAATGATTTAATTTTACACCACTCCATTTTCAAGATCCACTTTATCCTTAGTGATCACATATTATTTCCCATTATCCTATGTCTTAAGAAATTATATATTATTGATGATGTTATTATCTGATACATTTTTACATTTATTAACATAACATCCATACTTCATATTGTCGTAGACTTCGTGTGTGGTTGGTGCATTTAGCAGATTTTTATTCTCATTATTAGTTAAACTCTTCGTGTCCCTTTGATATTGATTTTCTAAATGGACTTTTCTCCGCACCTGAATCATTTACTTGTTTCTTAATGGAAATTAACTTTATTCCTATTTCTACATTTTTATCATGAATATAGATTAATTTTTTCCTCTATGGGTTTTATTATTATAATTTCTTTGAAATTACTTCATTCAGTCCTTATCCCAGAACCCATAATAAAAATATGCATATATGGAATCTATTTCTACACTAATGGAATAAAGAATGATTTTTTTTGTATCTATCACTCTCTCTTATGGAATATTCATTTTTATGACATGGATTTATGTCAATAAATAGTCGAAAGATTTTAAATTCCTAGTCAACAATATATCTAATACGAAACCCTATATATATTATGATTTTCATCATAGGTACTAATGGATTCATCATTCTTCAACTATAGTTCCTTTAATATCTTCTCTATTTTTGTGTGATGATTTCATGTGAATTACATTTTGCGAAATAAAATATTTTTTTCACAGAAATGATTTGATTACATATTTATCCTTCGATGGTTAATTTTGAGGATCAACATAGTCTTCATTATTATTCATAATTTAAGAATGTTTGGTGAGCATTTCCATGTGGTTTTGTACCCCAATAACCATTCCACTATGTTTTTTAGAGGATGGTCATTTAATTATCTATTTAATTTTTGTTAAAATGATTATTTATAGTAATAACCATTAACTAAAAAAACATTGTGTGATTATTATTCTTAAATAATCTTTTTGAGAATTTATATAAGAATAGAAATCATTCCATATATTTAATAATTTATGACACATCCTTATCACCCAATCAAATTCTAGGTCTCAATCCAAATTCTCCTCAATAATATTCATACCTTTTTTAATGGTTGATAAATTGAATTTCAATTAACCAAACAATTCCCCCCATGGGTGCTAATCCATGTGTGCATTTAGGCCTTTTTATTGTTGTTGTTAGAGCCAAAAATGTGTCTCATCACTCAAAAAGAAAATTTTTGGAAAAACAAAGTTTAGGACCAATCACATAGAATCATTTCATGTCATATGATAAGTTTTCTCTCATATTTGAATTATTTCATGAAAAAAAAGAAGTTTTGTGCACAAAGGTCTTGTGTTACAAAATAGACACTGAGTTCTCTAGATACTCATGAATCCTGAAGTGATGTTCAAGGAATGTGTGAGAAAAAAGGAGGGATTTCTATGAAACCCCACAATGTAATCATCCAGTTCCGTGAGAAAAAAGAGATATTGAACCAAAAATAATGCACAATCATGCCCCATGGAAAAAAACTGGGAAGAATGAAACCCTGTTATTTTCTACATTATATATGTGCAATACTGAAAACCAATTCAACTATAAAAATACCCTCCAAGAAAACACATTGAAAATGCATCCTCACAAGAATAAATGAACCTATCAATTTCTCAAACCTCCCCTTTGAGACATAAGGAAGCACTAGAAGAACATAGACCCTTAAATTTATATAATTTGTGCATCCAATGTATGATTTTCTCCAACATGTATTGGATTAAGGTTTATATATCATCATGAAACACATCTCAAGACTGATTGGATTCATGAAGGATAAGGATCCTTCACACAATTATGATCGGTAGGAAATTGAAGATCTCGCACAAACAAATTCCTCTTGAATCCATGGGTTGAACGTGTACTAGATCCCCCATCCCAATGAACAATGTCTGCTTGGAATATAATAAAGATGTGTGTAATAACTTTTTGGTCCCTAACTCAATGACCCCTATGATTAAAGTTCTTCCCTTACCCTACATTTTTCTCTTAATCATAGGTTTCATACTTCATTTATCATCTGAGCATAGGTATCCTAAATGAAGGCCTACTTATTTCCACTCCTCGCCAATAGTGTATATGTGATGTTCCACATAGAGTCACATGATAAGAAGACACATAATCCATAAATGTGGTGTCACCAAGAAAAATGACTTACCCTCTTCAGTGGATATTTCTTAAGATAGATATTCCTTTTTCCTTGACATAGAACCCCTCAAGATGTAACCCCCATCCATGTCTAATCTTCAAGATATAGAACTAGCTAGCTCTATATCATTATCAAATGATGTTAAACTCCATGAAAATTTCCTCATCACATGTCATTAAACTATATCCTTACACCATGCAATGAATATTGGATTCTCCATGTAAAATTATCATGGGATTCCACTCACCACCTCTATGGGGTGTCACCCTATAGAGAACACCCTAGGGCCCACTATATGATATTTCACCAAACAACAAGCACCCATAGTTTACCGTATATGGGATTTCTCCATGTATCCAATACCCCCTGGTCTCCCTCTTTATGATTTAACCATTCATTAAACACCCCTGGGTACCTTCATCCATAATTCCATCAATGACCATTTATTGATTCTCCTTCCATGACACGTGTATCCATAACACATGATGTTTATATTCATGGGCCGGTCTTGTCACATAATAGTAAATTGAGGTTTTAAACATTGTGGGGTTTATCCTTATATAATTAATGGAAATTTTGTATTCCTATATGTGGTTCAATCCGGGAAACATAGAGTGTGAACTTTCCCACAAGGCGACACACTCCACCAAACCACCAAATTTTAAATTTCCCACTGGGGGCCCATTTAACTGAATAACATGTGTGAATTATTCCCCCTATTGGGATTAACATACACACCCAATCTATCCTTTTAGGTTGTTAAAACTATTCACAACCAATCTTTACAAGATGTAAAAAATGAAGTCAATCTGTCTCTAAAAGATGTCAAACCTTCACACCACGTGTCTATTTAAGCGATTAAACCAACTCCAAAGATATCCAAAAAAGATTTTAAACCATAATGTAACCATATCCATAAGATTTTAACCTTTTTACATGATCTACAATCAATACCCCTTATAAGAAACATAAGATTATTTTGGCACAATCCTTAGATGCATTATTCCCTTGACATCAGATATGTCATGATCGATATAAGATGCCTTAAGGCATTGTTCCTAAGAGTCCTCAAACATGATATTCCTTATAAAAAATGATTAATTTACGAGTACCAAACCTACCTAATATCTAGATCTACCAAATGTTCCCAACATTACTATCTCTTGTGAATGATGTTTGTTACCCTATTGAGATAAATGTTGTGCAATTAAATGACATCCACCTTGAGATGTCAATAGGAACACATTTCATGAACACAAACTTAATCTATGTGGGGGGACTTGAATAGGTGATGATCTCCCAGGAATAATCTATTGACGAAAAAATTGACATCCCATCATCCTTTTTGAATAAGGTGATGACATCACAGATAATGTTATGGAATCCACCAAAATTTCGAATGGGTAAATGTTGAGAAAAATGAAGTTTGAATGATGATTTGGCCTCAATTATAGAGTCATAACTAAAAATGATGGACCTATAATTAAACAATTCTTTGTGAAATATGGGGACTATTAGTTTTGAGGTACCAAATATTCTCATGTAAATGTATCCAGATATTCTGAACTACATCCTCATAAGGAAAGCGACTGGCCCCGAATGAAACTCACCCGCAACAAGGGGAAGATAAGTTCTAGCATTCATGGTCTTCATATTTATCAATGTGGAATCATAACATGATTTATATAAAATTAACGATGGTGGGTAATTGGGAATCACCATTATTATATCTGTACTAATGAATGAATCCAAATTCCTTACATCAATTGATCTACAAAAAAATGGTGAATAGGCTCCAACAAGCATAGTTGTAGATGGTATGTTGGTTCCACAATCCTGAACAATTATATTTGATGAAGAGTGGGTAGATTTTTTTCTCAGCTCCATTTATAATGTCACAGAACACACTACACTAACATTAGGGGAATACCCAAAATCGTTCCCAAAAACATTAATATTATGTAGTTGTAGTGGCCCCTTCCACCCTATATATATATATATATCCTATCACATATATTTAATAATTTAATAATGATTAATATTCACCGATATGGGAACAAAACCCTTTCCACCTCACAGGTAGTCTGGGTTGATACTCTTAGCTGCTGATACAATCCGTAGGAATTTTTGAGCTATCTTATGATGATGGATACTAGTTCATATTACCTCCCCACATCACTTGCAACCATTGTTCAGGCTGTCCCCGCACTACCCACAACAAGTGGAGAGGTCCTACCTATTCTAAATAACTACGCTTATTTGGAGAACCATCATGGTATGGGAGGGAAAACTCCCATGATGGATTCCCTTCCCGAAGCACATTCCATAAGAGCCATAGGGGAACCCATGATAATTTAATCAATACTAGATTGGATAAGTCATGTTCCATAAGTAGAGGAACTATATGAATTGTCATTTCAACATCAGAGTCTCATAATATGAAGTGATAGATGACTCAATGAGGGAAAATTCACACCCACTACCAGAGTCCAGGGAGGAAGCCCATCAATTAAAGCTCACTATCTCAGATTCCATGGTCTATGAGATCCTCAAATTCCATTCTAGATACCTCTTGGTGGAGGATATTCTATACTCCATCGAAGGACATGTAGTTAAACCGACTCTATCACCTTTACTTTTCCTCCTCTATAACTCATTTCAAGAAGATGGAGAGATACCAGGGTCTGGGTTCATGCCCTCAAATGATGGTGAGAACTCCATTGATTGTAAAATGGATGCTTCCTCCATCACACATGAATCATTGTAAACACCCCATATAACATGGATATAATCTTGAAGTGGGTTCCACCTTTGATATATATTCCAAAATGTAAAAAATATATGACCCCTTTGGTGTCCCCTCTCCCATTAGATATTCCATGAAGTAGGTCTACATCAGTGTAATTACCCTTATCTCATACTATTCTAACCAAGGTTTGGGATGACCATGATTAGTAATATCCTCATTGTATTGAAAAATTGGACTTTTTGGAGCTTCTAGTCATCAACCAGCTATCACATCTTTTCTAGTCACCTAAATCACTTGATTTCTTCATCTCAGAGTCCCTCACCGAGGACCAAGCTATGTGTTTTTCCAAGATAATCTAGGAATAAATCCACCATATTTAGGACCATACACTAGGCTATACAATAATCCATGATCACCTCGATGTTATCACAAAAAAGTGCATGAAGTTTGAGATCACAACAATCCCAGTAGCTTATCATATTGAGTCATATGGATAACAATAAAAACTACAGTAATAACAACAAGGTTCATGAGCTATGAAAATCATGTTCCAAACAAAATTTAATTAAAATAACGGCAAAGTATAATTAAAAATTAGTATACACAAATGCGAATGAAATTCACCACACATGACCGATTCAACCAAACTAGAACCAAAATCAGGCGTGATGAAGGACCATCTCAAGAAGGTCTCATGAACTACCCGTTTGGATAGAGCATCTGCTGCCGAGTTGGATTCCCTGTATACTTTTCTAATTTATAAAAAGACATTCAATCAAATTTTGGATCACTCACCCTCGGACACCTCGTGATCGAGTTTTTAAGAAATGCACAGTAGTGGTGGAGTCAGATTTCACCCAAATACATCTCCAGTAGTGTTGGAATACATATTTTATGGCCTTAATAATTTCCCATAATACTTCCTCAATAGTAGAACCAATGAAAATATAATGATAGAAGCAGCCTTTCACAAATCCCTGATGCGTTGGAAGACTTCACCGCAGACCGATGAACTTATTGAACCCGATGTCACTCTATCCACATTAACTTTTAAACAAGCCTAAATTGGAGTTATCCATCTAATATACTTGAGCACCAAAGGTTTATTGTTCTTGCTAGCATCACCAAAGGTTTTCATACTAACAAGATTAGAGAGATCATTATTCACGGTACATGTCTGGTCCTTAGAAGAAGAAAGAACATCCTTGTAGATAGTTGTGATTCTAGAATGAAATGAAAAACTTTGATTATCAAAAAAAGAGCATTTCTTGATCTCTATATAAAGGCAATGAGGGAAGCAGCTATTGTATACATCTTTCCATGAATATGTTTACTGCAATACAAATCACACAAATCCATCATCATGTCTTCATGGCTACTTGTCCTCATCTTAACATCAAAAACCTCTTGAATGTGCAGCCATAGTAGGCACAAGAGATAACATTAAGTGAATACATGGTCAATTGTTTCATCCATTGATATGAAAGCTAAAATCTAGATCATTGTAGTTTCCCTTGTAGTGGTAGCTTGTTTCTATAGACTATCTACATGAGAATCATGTTGGATGGTGTAATTAATCATTTCATGAAATTTCTCATCTATAAAGGGGAAACAATGCCTTCATTACAATTGTTCATGTAGAATCCCCTAACAGAGAAGAGTCCAACATGGTAGGGATTCCACCTAAACTTGTCAAAATTAACAAAGACACACCTCTGTAATTCTAGCATGATATAAGGAGGCAAAGAGTCCTACTAATTTTAATCCTTCAAATCCTCCTGAGTAGAGAAATGATTCATTTTATCAAGAACAATGAAGACCTCACGAATCAGATTACTCAGCCATGGTGTGTTCCAAAAACTCAAGGCAGATTTCCTGCCAACAAAGATTTTTAGAACTTCACGAGCTACTTATAAGAGGATTTAATGGCTTGACATATTGAAGATGAAATATATGATGAGTAATCACTCTAAAGTTTGGAAGTGAATCTACTAGAGAAAAATTCCATCAATCATTCATTTGATGTAAAGAGATTCAATGTAAACTTCATGATAAGGGCCTCATTGGAAATACATAGATCCTTGATACCAAAGCCATGTTGTTCTCAATTATTTCAAGGAAGATGAATATCAATACATGTAGATCTAATGATAGGGTAGTATTCCACAATCCATTTCATACCTATCCTATGAAATTGAGAGGACGAAAAATCTTTCGCATCCACTAACAATGAAGGATCCTCTTTGACTACCCCAATCATGTATATTGTCACCACCAATATTCTACAATATCAGAGGTTTTTGGCCATTGATGTAGGTAATGGTGGGGGGAAAATGCCTAATGGGGGCAGAAATTAGAAGGAAGAAATCATGGAAGGCATCTATGCTCATCAGTAGATATAGGTTCCCGAATACAAGTGTTCCTCAATGAGATAGTACTACTTTATTATTGGAACATTGAAAATGGTAACATATATACTTAACCGACCGACCCCTATGATATTGCAATGAAAGAAGAATCAGACCCTAGGATAACCAACTTGCTTAAGGATATCTAGGAGTATAAAATGCTCAACATTGAGCTCATTTCTAAGTAGTCCCTAGATCCTAGCAACATAAAAAGGCACCCCATATCTCTCCTAGTGGGGAACCCTATCTTCCTTTGTCAGATGCCCTAATTTTATCTTGGTAGTCTAGTACACTGGTCAGAGAAGAAGCCCTGGAAAACAAAAATAGATCAAGATATGGGTCACCATCCCCACCTGAGTGAATCAATTATTTTCCTCAAGATCAAGGACACATTTATCCCAGAGATAATGAGTATGTCAACACATTGGTGGGAACAAAACCGCACTGATTTGATGTGATAACTCTTATTTTTTTCTCATTTCAAGTCACTATAAATAATAAAATTGTGAGTTTGGCATTAAGGAATGTCATATCCAATATGGGTGGACCATGTTTGAGTTCTCCAGGAGTTTTTTATTCCTAGATTCACCATGTTCAATGGAATATGAGAAATGTTATAGTATATATCCCAATTCAACTCCAGGTTTGACCCAATGATAGGGAATCCTTAATAGTAAAAAGTATCCAACCTTAAATGCTTCATCCATATATTAAAAGGACCATAATTTTTCTGGAATATTCAGCTTCCCAAAGGGACTATTTCATGTTGGGTGGATCTCCTTTGATAGTTCATCTATTAGTTAAGCTTAACCTCATTTGAGAAAAGAATCAATGATCTATTCAAATGGAAACTGAGGCTTGATGAGAAAGTTTCCCACATTTTCACCTAATAGAATGGTATCTCATACTCACTATACATGCCACTGTCCTAAGAACAAGTGCTTATGATGTGTATTGGGAAAATTAGAAATGAGATGGTCCCTACACTTATCTCCCTAAACTACTTAGGTGACATTTGGGAGTTCTCCAAAAAGTATTTAAATCTTGAAGAAAACATACAACCAAATAAATAATAGTAACAACCATTTCCCCTACCATATCCCATGAGAAGAGCCATAAAATAAGTAATAGTTTTAACTTTATATGTAGAGGTTTCTTAACCGGTACACCTGCCAAACCATTTGTAGGATGATCCATGCAGGGAGAATCCTCACCCAATTTAGACCAACCAGGCATATCCTCACTAAGAATAGCTTCATAGATGAGAGAATTCGACTACATCCTTAATCGAGGATATGATACTATGATACCATTCAAGAAAATATGATAAATGACTTATAATTAATTTAGAGATTCATCGGTCCTTGTATATTTCATATGTCCCTCGGATAATGGAATTATAAAATTTATTGAGTGCAAGAGAACTCAAAAAACCAAACTCACTTGACACACTAACCATTTCATGTATCAAGATATCCTTGGGCATACCATCAAAATTTTATTTTTGTTCATTGATTTTCCCCAAGACAAAGTGGATCATGGTTTAGTCAAATTGGGTGACTTTCTATCAGTAATGAAACATGTTACTATTAATCCCAATGGTGATGGTGAGGTGTCTAGATTTTAGTAATAGACTCCCAGCTTCCTTACAAAGAACTATGATGATTTTTTGACACCAAAGGTTGTTTTTCATGCTCATGGTATAATTTGTGCCCATATTAGTGATCGAGAACCTCTTATGGTTGTTGTGCCTCTCCAAACTCTACACCCACATATGAAAAATAGCCTCCCAAGTCTCATTAGAATATACATGGATAGACAAAGGGATATCATATCTTCCATTGGTGTTAAATCCCTCTCACACTCTTGAGGACTTCATGCCTCCTTAAATGGGAAATGTGCCAAGGGTCTGCCCAGCCCTGGACTATTCCAATAGTAAGTAGAAATAACATACCTCCTTAAATGTTGTCGAGATGGTGGACTACATAACTATGTATAATAGCGAGTAAGTCCATTTGAACACCTTATTAATCTATCGGATAAACTATTGAAGGATATTTATAGGTCACACCATAAAAAATAATTCCCATGTCGGCACTCCACACCAGGATATTTATGCTACATAGACTAAGTAGCAAGCCTTGCATAGATCATAAAAAGAACATCACTCCTATTATATTCCTTTGGGTTAACCCCTGCTTCCAACAATATTATTTGACCATTTTGGGTAGTTATTGTTGGATCTTGAATATACATATTATACACAAGAGGGGGGGTGAATTGTGTCTTTCAGATTTCTTGTTATCTCTTCAATTGAACAAGTTCTTTCCTCTATGATTTATCATATTTGATCATGGAGTGGAAATAAATAAAATCAGGGACACAAATATGTATAGTGGTTTGAGGAACAGACGTCCCCAAGTCCACTCCACCAACGCTCAACTCCACGAGCTTGATGATTTTCACTATCTGGTACTTGTTTCAACAGACCGGTCCACACCTGAATACAGGCAGTTGGCACCTTTAAAACCCATGGAAAAACAAAGCCTTCTGGTTCAAACACGAACCTACACAGCTTAGAACGATAAGCTTGATACTCTAGAATAAAAAGAATTTCAGAAATAACATTCCCAGTTGATCTTCACAATTGCAACAGAATGCAATTGATAGCAGATGGATCATCGTCTCTAGAAATATTGATTTTAAAAACAAATCAATTATGAGTCGATCCGGCTGCAGTAGATATAGAGATATAGTTCAAAAATTAAGCATTAGTATATTAAAAGTATATATTCGATGAAGAATAAGTTAATCTTCTATCGATTTCCTTCTTCTTCTTAAATGAACAGAGCTTTGACGGTCCTTTTTGAATCAGCAGATCAACGTGATTTTCTACAGTCTCTGTTTTCCAACTTTTTTATAATAATAATGATTGATCACCACTCTCCCGTATGCATATTGTTTTATCAGAGAGACCATATATAATAATGCTTACCATATCCCTTGCACATTTAGATCCTTAAAAGTCGCCTTCTGATTCGCAATATTCAAAAATTTGAACTTACAGAGTAGTGATAACTTCCCTGAAAGCTCAGTATAAAAAACTCCTTTTAAATAAATCTTTAATACAATGATAAAACAACTTTGGATTGGTTAAAGTCATAATTTAAAAATTACTTTAAATCCAGCTTGAAATCTGCCCAAAAATCAGCTTGCTGACCGTTGCATAAAAATATCGTCTTTCAAACTTTCTGATGCCAAAAGTAAGGTTGATGATGTGACCTCCAAAAGTAGGTTTGATAACAAAGTCTTCAAACATAAGGGTCACAATGTAAGGTTGAACATAAATGTAGGGTTCATGTTACTTTCTTCAAGTGTAAGGTTCACAACGTAAGGTTGTATATAAACATAGGGTTGATCATCCATACTTTTTCTTCAACTCTCAAACGTATGGTAAAAGATTCATACATTTACTTAATCTGTACATTTCCAAGAACGTATGTTTGTTCACAAAAGTAAGGTTGATGAACCATACTTTTGAGAAACAAACGTAACGTTTAGTACCTATGTACGGTTCTCCTTCCATACTTTGCTGAAAACCAAAACATAAGGTTCCTTCCTAATGTAAGGTTTTTCTTCCATACTTTGCTAAAAACATATGGTTGTTTAACCATACTTTTTACTTATCTCAAAAAGTATACACATGTTTCATCCTTACGCTACGTTTATCCACATATGGTATGAAGAGTGATTCGAGGACGCGCTTAAAGCAGATTCTGAACAAGTAAGATATGAAGAGTGATTCTAGGACACGCTTAATACAGATTCCAAACAAGTAATAAATTCTCATTATTCCAAGATTAAAATAAATTAATAAATTCCTGAAAAATACTCAATAAAATCATTATAAAATAATTAAGGGTATTTGTGAACATCAAAATTATCATAAAGAGAGAGAGTATTATTTTCAATAATCTCCCACTATAAATAACATTATATATTGTTGAAATCAATACTTTTCTCAATAAACTCGCCCTTTCTGATGATCACAAAACCCTATAAGATAATAAATTAAATTAAATGAAACTAACACTAAAAATAAAACAATATTTTAATTTTTTTAAAAAAATTCAACAAATAAAAATTTCTCCCCCTGAAAATAAAATAATTTTTCTTTTGAAATAAAAGTATCCAGTTTTAACCAAAATTTTCCCTCTAATTAAATAAGGTTATTTTGACTAAGGTTTTTTAAAATAAAATTCTATGTTTTTCAAAATTTCTCACCCTTTTTGTGATATCAAAAAAGAATTATAAATTATGGAATTGAACATAATTAATGTTGCACTGAACTGTAGGTAAATTTTATTGTTAACTATTTTTCAATAATTAAATCTGGAGTACTGGCATATCAAAAATAAAGACAGTAAAACTAATAGAAATAAAGAAACAAATTTTTATTAAAAAAGGAAAAAAAGATACAAGTATGATAAACATAGGAATCAATGTTTACGCAAGATAGGGAATAGGTTCTATCTTCTCTGGATTGCAGCCTGGATTTCTGTGAACTCTTCCTTGAGTGTCTTCATCATCCCATCTCCATGTTTGACAATGAGCTCTCTATTCTCTTGATTCATATGCATATCCTCGATTAAATTCACTCTGAAAAACTCTTGCATCCTTTTTTCTTTTTCGATAAAAACTGATAGCTTCTCTGACTTCTAATTTAACTGATTTCTGATTGATGGCTCACTATATTTTAGTTGATCCACTAAAAATTTCTTATTTTCTAGCAACACTGATAATGGATCATTGTTACATTAAAGATCTTTCAATTGGTCATTCATGTTTCTCATCGCGACTGTGATGGCTTAAATTCTACGGATTAAATCGGGTGAAGTACCTAATCCACTAACAACACTATTTGCAACTGATGAAAATTGGTTCTCCATAAACAACTTCAGATATGATAAATCTGTATTGATAACCATTTTAGATTTCAAATTTTCAACTGCATTCAGTATATCCTCTTTAAACATTTCAACTTCTTTCCTTGAGACTGTACTCTCTTTTAGATTTTGAAATCTTAAATATTCAATGGTAAAGTCATTTTTGAGAGTGACATTATCAGATTCTAACTGAGACACCTTTTTGTAAAGTTATTCAACATCTTTCTTCCTTGAATCAGAGGCACCCTATTCTTGATTTGCATTCTCAGGCTCTGGATGACGCAGCAGTACCAAAGGTAATGATTCAGCATCAGATTTCACTTTTTCTTTTTCCTGAGTAGGTTGGTCCATAGATTTTTCCTTAGAGTTCATAGACTCTTCCACAAAAAATCTTCTTGAATTACTTATTTGTGAGCTTCAGAAGCATGCTCACCACAAACATCAACATCATGGCCGTCCACTGGATTTTCTAGAACAACATTTTCATGAGTTTCCTAAGGTCTAGCCACTTCCCCACTGGGCACTACCTCCTTATCTTGGTCCTGTTGAAGTGTAACTTCAGCATCGGCTACCATTTGTTCCTGATTTTCCCTTTGAGATTCTTCTTGAGCTCATGATCCCTATACTGGTGCTGTCCTTTTACTATCAACTTCTATAGTATTATCAATAACGACTTCTCTTACAAAATAGTAAGCAATTAAATCTTCTGTTGTTGTTGCAAATGCAGGGGTAGTAATTTCCTCATTAACAGCTCTAGTTCTTCGAGATTGAAGTCCCTCCTGACTTATTTCTTCTTCACCATCTTCCACTTCAAATCGGATCCTTCTTTCTACATTGCTGACTCTTGATTCAGCCTATACCTCCTTGGACTTAGCAGGTTGAGCCAGAGCACTCTCGGAATCTTCCTCAGCTCCCACTGGCAAGATTTTTCCTTTAATGGTGCTCCAGAAGTATACAATTTTCCTTAAAGTTCCATCATTAAACATATTTCTGTGATGACAGTGTACTCGGGCATCCACTAATCTCACCATGTCTTTATTAAGAAACAGTTTAGAAATAAACCGACCAAAAGGAAAAAAGTTCATCTAGACGTCGCTTTGGAAACAGAAATTCTGTATTTTCACTGTTGAATATCTGTTCAAGGTTCTGAAACGATAGCGCTTGTTTCAACAGTATATTTTTCTGAAATAACTAGTTGAGATCGATTACCTTGCCCTATAAGATTTTTCTTCTTTCTGAGCGTTGTCTATTTACATTTCTTGGCTCATCTTCACTGGCTCTTTTAGTCTTTTCCATTTCTGCAAGAATCTCTAAAGGTTTAATGGTTAGGGTTTCAGAGGTTCTAAGATTAGGGTTCACAAATAGATGCCGGTGTTAGGCGTTCAAAAGGGTTTCGATAGAAGTAAAATGGTTTAGAAGTCGAAAGGGTTTCTGGAAACCTTGATTCCCATGTTTTTAATAATCATTACATATATTTTTAAATAAATAAAATAGATTACGCGGATAAAAGAAACATATTCTGTTTTAAAAACAAAATAGAAAAATTATTTTTAATCAGAAGAAATTAAATGTGAAGTAAAATTTTATTTAAAATCAAATAAACCTAGCTCCCCCTTAATAAAATCAACCCTTGCAGTGGGAAGTGGTTTAGTAAAAATTTCTACTAATTGAATTTCTATATTTACAAATTCTAAATATATATTCTTTTTAATAACACGATATCTTAAAAAGTGATGCCTTATATCACTGTGCTTAGTTCTAGAATGACTAATAGGATTTTTTGAAATATTAATTACACTTGTATTATCACATAAAATAGGTGTATTATTAAAATTCAATCCAAAGTCCATAAGAGTGTTTTTCATCCACAACACTTGTGCACAACAACTACCAACTGAAACATATTCTGCCTCGGCTGTTGACAAGGCAACTGAATGTTTTTTCTTACTAGACCATGACACCAAAGAATTTCCTAAAAAGTGACATGTTCCTAACGTGCTTTTTTTATCCAATCTACAAATTCTAAAGCCAGCATCTGAATATGAAATCAAATTGAAATCAGAAGTTTTAGGATAAATTAGAGATTGAAAAAGAGTTCCTTTTAAATATCTAAAAATTATTTTAACACCAATTAGATGAGATTCTTTATGATTTGATTGAAATCTAGCACAAAGACATACTGAATACATTATATCTGGCCTGCTATTAGTAATATATAATAAACTACCAATCATACCTCTATATAACTTTTTGTGAACTGATTTTCTAGTTTCATCCAAATCATGTTTTAAATTAGTACACATAGGAGTTGTAAATGTCTTCTTGTTTTCAAGTCCAAATTTCTTAAGTAAATCAGTAATGTATTTTCTTTGATTCAAAAAATTTCCAAAAATATTTTTGATAAATTTGAAGTCCTAAGTGGAAATTTAGTTGTCCCATCATACTCATTTCAAATTCTTTTTTCATTAAATTTGAAGACTCATGATAAAGGGATTTATTATTTGATCCAAAAATTACATCATCAACATAATTTTGAACCAATAAAACATTATTTTTTTTACAGTTTTATTAAAGAGTATTTGGTATGTCATTCCAACAGTAAAAAAAATTTTCAAACGAAAAGAAATTAATCTTTTATACCAAGCTCTAGGTGTTTGTTGAAGGCCATAAAGAACTTTAGTAAGTTTAAAAACAGAATCTGGTTTTTGAGAATTTTCAAAACCAGGAGGTTGCTCAACATAAACATCCTCTATTAAATAATCATTTAAAAAGGTAGATTTAACATCCATATAAAATAATTTAAAATTCATATAATATGCATAGACTAAAAGGATTATAATGGATTTTAACCTAGCTACAGGTGAAAAAGTCTCATCATAATCTATTCCTTCTTCTTGATTGTATCCTTTAGCTAGTAATCTTGATTTATTTCTAGTTATTGTGCCTTGGTCATCCTGTTTATTTCTAAAGACCCATTTGGTTCTTATTACTGGATAATTCTTAGGTATTTCCACTAATTCCCAAACTTCATTTCTTTTAAATTGGATTAATTCATCTTCCATTGATATAACCCATCTTTCATCATATAAAGCTTCTTATAAAGTCTTGGGTTCTTATTGAGATTGAAAGGCAGAGAATTCCACTAGGTTTCCTAGGTTTCTTCAAGTTTGTATTCATGTATCTAAGTCACCTATCACAGTTTCTAATGGGTTATTATTTAGGGTTCTAGATTGTCTAGGAAAAACATTTAAAGGTTCTTCAGTATCATGTTCCGTTGAACCGGACTGAATTTCTTTTATATCATTTACAAAATCATTCTTTATGTTCTCAAGTCTCTCATGTTATCATTAGAGTCAAGTTCATCCATTTGAGCTGTCCTTTTCTCTAAGGGATCAAATTTAACAAATCTTACATGAACTGATTCTTCAACAATCCTAGACTTCTTATTATAGTCTCTATAAGAATTGCAGGTAGTAGAATATCCTAAGAAAATACCATCATCAGATTTTGGATTGAACTTACCAAGATTATCTTTGGTGTTCAAGATGTAAACCTTGCATCAAAAAACATTAAAGTAAATTACTTTTGATTTTCTGTTATTCCATAGTTCATAGGGTGTCATTTTCAAAATAGGCCTAACTAAAACTTTATTAATTATATAGAAAGTTGTATTCACAGCTTCTTCCCAAAAATATATAGGTAGGATATATTTATTTAACATAGTTCTAGGCATTTATTGAATTTTTCTATTTCTCCTTTCTACAATCCCATTCTGTTGAGGTGTTCTTGGTGCAGAAAAGGTATGTTTAATAAGTTCTAGAGGTTTAGATGTAGCAACTTTATTAACAGATTTGAAGGATGATTTGTGTTTTTTTCTAAGTTGACATGCATCACAAAATCTGTCAGTTTCAAATTTGAGACTAGGTAAATCAGAAACAAAATGTTTCTTAGACAACTTCTTTAAAACATATATATAACAATTTCCAAATCTGCTATTCTAGATCCAAGATTCACTTACTTTAGCAGTCAAGCACTTTACTTGTTTCTTACCCAAGGAATTTAAATCCAAAGTATATACATTATCAATTCTTGGTGCTTTAAATTTAAACAGTTTATCTTTAGAAACAGTATAGAAATTGTTAGTAAAGTCAACAGTATATCCATCATCACAAAGTTGAGAGATACTTATCAGATTGTGTTTAAATCCTTTTACATAAAGTAATTTGTTGATTGAGACTGTTTTTGGATCTCCAATAGTTCCAATGCCAATGATTTTTCCTTTTGCATTGTTACAAAATGTGACAAGTCCTCCTTCCTTTTGAGTGAGTGAAGAAAAATTCAATGACTTTCCACTCACATGTCTTGATCAGCCATTTTCCATGTAGCATATATCTTTTCTTTTCTGGTGTCCTGCTACCTCATTGGTTTCTCCCATAAAACACATGTTTGCTTTTAGATTGACTTCTTCTTTTTCTGATCTTGATTCAAGAGAGCTACTGGAGTCTTCAGATACACTACAAGTGGCTTTCATAGCTTTCTTGTCTTTTTTCTCATAGTCATTTCTTTTGAATAATTTCTTCTTCTTTGCATCTTTCAATTGTGGGCTATCTGGTCTGATATGACTCATCTTTTTCATTCATAGCATCTTACATCCTTATAATATTTCTTAAAAGATTTTTTGAAGCCTCTTTTCTTGCTGTAGTTCTTTCTAAATTTCCTAGCTATCTGAGCCAGATCTTCATCTATGTTTGATGAGTCAGAGCTCTCGGATTTTACTTTGACTTCTATGTTCTTCACCTTTCTATTCTTTTGTTGTGAAGTTACATTCAAGGTAGTATCTTCACTTTTGATAAGAACTCTATCTTCATTGGCCTCATCTTGCATTTCATCTTCATACAACATCAGTGTACCAATAATTTATTTCATGGTTAGATTTTTTAAAGGAGTTGATTTTCTGATTGCAGCTAAGATACCATTCCATTGAGTAGGAAGTAACCTTAGTACTTTTAATGCTTGATCAGCATGTTTGATAGGTTCTCCTAGATCTGTTATATTATTGACAATTTTTTTCAATCTCCCATTCATTTGGGTAATGCTTTCTCATTCAAACATTCTGAAATTATCAAATTTCAGTTTTGCAGTTGCATATCTCATTTGTCTCACATTGTCTGTTCCTTTATATGCCACAACTATTGTCTGCCACATCTCATATGCTGTCAGGAACTGAGATACTCTGTTAAAATCATCTCGTCCTAGATCGTAGAAGATTGCATTCATAGCCTTCGAATTCATATCATACTCTGCTTCTGTAGCTGCACTCCATGTCTTACGATTTTCAAGAATTTCATAAGGATCCAGAATATTTGAATAGACTTTATATATGAGGTTTTTCAGATATATTATCATGCGCGATTTCTAGCAGCCATAGTTTTCTCCATTGAAACATGGTGCTATGACCATTGACATCCCTTCTCTTGTATCAATCATGATGCTATGTTTTAATCTTTAAATGATTCTAGCATGCTAAGGCTCTATCAGAAGCTCCTCCTCTGATACCAATTGATGAATCTTGAATATACAGATTATACACAAGAGGGGGGTGAATTGTGTCTTTCAGATTTTTCATTATCTCTTCAATTGAACAAGTTATGTCCTCTATGGTTTATCAAATTTGATCATGCAGTGGAAATAAATAAAAGCAAGGACAGAAATATGTAAAGTGGTTTGGGGAACAGAAGGCCCCTAGTCCACTCCAACAATGATCAACTCCATGAGCTTGATGATTTTAACTATCTAGTCATTGTTTCGACAGACCGGTCCACAATTTAATACAGGCAGTTGAACCCTTTACAATCCAAATCAAAACCAAGCCTTCTGGTTCAAAAAAAAAACCTACACAGTGTAGAACGAGAAACTAGTTACTCAAGAATAAAAACAATTTTAGAAAGAAGTTTTCCAGTTGATCTTCACAATTGCAACAGAATGCAATTGATAGCAGATGGGTCGTCATCTCTAGAAATATTGATTTTCAAAACAAGGAAATTATGAATCGATCAGGTTGCAGTAGATATAGAGATATAGTTCACAAATTCAGCAGTAGTAGATCCACAATAGATATTCGATGCAGAACAAGTGAATCTTCTATCGAGTTAGTTCTTCTTCTTAAATGAATAGAGCTTTGACACTCCTTTTTGAATCAGCAGATCAACGTGATTTTCTGTAGTCTCTGTTTTCCACATTTTTTAATAATAAAGATTTATCACCACTCTCCAGTATATATATTTTTTTATTAGAGAGAACCTATATAATAAAGCTGAGCATATCTCCTAGACATTTAGATCCATAAAAGTCTCCTTCTGATTCGCAATATTCAAAAATTTGAACTTACAGAGTTGTCGTAGCTTCCCTGAAAACTCGGCATAAAAATATCCTTTTAAATCTATCTTTAATCCAATGATAAAATGGCTTTGAATTTGTCAAAGTCTTACTTTATAAATTACTTTATATCCATCTTGAAATCTGCCCAATAATTAGCTTGCTAACCATTTCATAAAAATATCTTCTTTCAAACTTTTTGATGCTAAATGTAAGGTTGATGACGTGACCTCCAAATGTAGGGTTGATAACATAGTCTTCAAATGTAAGGTTCACAATGTAAGGTTGAACATAAACGTAGGGTTCATGTTACTTTATTCAAATGTAAGGTTCACAATGTAAGGTTGAACATAAACGTAGGGTTTATTATCCATACTTTTTCTTCAACTCTCAAACATACGGTAAAAGATCCATACTTTTACATAATCTATACTATTAAAAGAACGTATGGTTGTTCACAAAAGTAAGGTTGATGAACCATACTTTTTATAAACAAACGTAACGTTTAGTACCTACGTATAGTTCTCGTTCCATACTTTTTTGAAAACCAAAATGTAAGGTTCCTTCCAAACGTAAGGTTCTTCTTCCATACATTGCTGAAAACGTATGGTTATTTAACCATAATTTTCTCTTATCTCAAAAACTATACACACATTTCATCCTTACGCTAGGTTTATCCACGTAGGGTATGAACAATGATTCCAGGAGGTGCTTAAAGCAGATTCCGAACAAGTAAGGTATGAACAGTGATTCCAGGACGCGCTTAAAGTAGATTCTGAACAACTAATAAATTCACGTTATTTCAAGAGTAAAATAAATTAATACATTTATGAAAAATACTAAATAAAATCATTAGAAAATAATTAAGGGTATTTGTGATCATCAAAATTAGCATAAAGAGACAGAGTATTGTTTTCAAAACTATCCCCAATTAAATAACATTATATACTATTGAAAAAAATACTTTTCTAAATAGTTATTACCACCCAAGGATTAGATATATATATGAGGCCCAACCTCAACTAACAAACACTCATCTGTCAGTTTATTAGATCAGGCTTGCAAGACAGCAGCACAACATCACTTATTGTATCCAAACACTAGTGGATCATCCAATGACTTATGTAGGACCCACTACCATGGAACAACCCTCTACAGGACAACATATTCCCATGGAATTGAATTATGTTTTCTTAAAGCACCTAACTGAAATACCAATGACTCTTTAAATAATAGAGAATCTCTACTTTTCAAAGGAAATACAATAGTAACATGATGTTGTATTTAAAATTTACCTTATCATCAAGGTTGAGGTATATTCTACTGAGACCAACTACGCAGAGGAGGATGAGAAAGTGGGATTTCTATCCATTATCTCATTTTCTAGAGATGACAATGGATTTAACATTTAAAGTCACATACACAAACTATTTATCACATGTTAGTGTAATGCAGTGTAAATCAACCATTTATTAGTGGATACTATCTCTCGGATCAACCTCATCCCAACCCAAAATCTATATTCACTAGAACATACAGAATAATATCCAACTGCCTTTAATATAATGATTCAGGGGTATGACAAGAGTGGGTATAAATTTCATAAAAAATTTAACTGACAACTAAATTCAGTGACCTGGTGTCAAGCATAGCATTTATGGTAGTCTTATAAGATAATGCATGCAATGTGATTCTTAGATGGTCCCTAACATCATTTTCATGTTTCAGTCCTCTCCTTCTACCACTAGTTACTGATTTACTCCCTAGAAGGTTGAGCAGGTATACTATAGGGATTTGCATCCCCCTTTGACTCATGTGAGGCCTGCTACCTATATGTTGGTCACTATAAAAGGGAAAGAAAAATTGATTTGAATGATTGGGATTAGTGCATTAATCATTCTAGCTATATAATAATCATTATATCTGATCCATGGGTAGAAATGAAAGAAAATTTCATTCTCTTGATTCATTGGTTATATCCCATAACAACAGAACATGGGGTTATTTTTTCATCACTAAGAAAAATGAGTTCTTATAGACTACCTCATACTTATACACTTGTTATGCCCATGTGGTACTAGAAATTTATAATACTATGATGTACCATGAATTTCTCCCCATGTTCACCGATCTAATAAATTCTTACATGTTCCACAATTAAGGGATAACTTGATTAAGGTTGACTCATCGCCATTGCATTGATATCAACATTAGACCTCTCACCCGGAAACTGGATGGGATTTTCATGACATGTTTTTGTTTTTACGGTCTTTGTATAATGGTAACCCCTCATCGAGGATTACTTATATACTATAGTAGACATCAATTCTTCCAATAGGTCACATGTTATTGAATACCGGCCTTCAATCTCCTATACATCGTTCTACGATAACAAAGTGAATTTGGAATAATCATATCATGAACAGGCACAAATACCATGGAACCCTAATACCCGAGCCAAATACGACATATCAAACTAGGTGTTCCTGATCCCCATGGGTTGGATACTAGATATTGGCATCATATATTTAAAAATCATGGATAAATTTTCCCTCAAATAGATTAATACAATGATTCAAATTTGTATAAGCCAAAACATAAAATGATGGTAGTACCGAGAACCAAAAAAGTTTTATCCAAAACAAAAATATTACAACATCAATCTACTCAATGTCATTCAAGAAAAACTCAATATCCCAAAGGACACATCACTCAAAGGCCCAATGCATTAATAACATCCACCTCCTCCAACAGGCAATTTTCCTTCACTCAAACCCTATAGGATAAAATCTACAAACACCTGAAGAAAAAGGTAGGGTGTGACCTAAAAATAAATATAGGGTCTGAAATTTTTTTCGAGAATAATATTACATAATAAAACACAATATAAGGATTTCAATTTTAATCAGAAGAGACATAGAAGTATATTTTCATATTAATGATAAAACATGTTTTCATTTCAATTTGAAAGAAAAAACGTCAACATGGAATAAATAAGAATTTAATATATAACTAATTATAAAAATTAATAGGCATGATTAAATGATTTCTATATGAATAGAATATCTATCAAGACATTCCCAATAAGAACCATGGTCATTTACCCTATGGTGTAATAGTTTCTAATTATAAGGTCCTCACACTTTTCAAATTAGTGATCATAACTAAACATTGGTGGACACAACTCTATGACTTAGGCCGAAGAAGAATCATAAATATCACGTGAGGGATAATCATGTATGGCTAAAAATTACTTTCTTATTATCAAAACACTTTTGTAGAAGAAAGTGAAAACCCACTAAAACATTCTGAGAAAAACCCTAACAACATAGGCAGAAAAAGAAAAACCAAATCAAACTAACAGACCTAAATAAGAATTTTTAATCAATTCTGGTATTTTTCCTAATTTAAATCTTAAAAATTCAAATTCATGTTCAAATCTAGAACATTAGTTTTTAATCAATTCAGGAATATTTAAATTAAAACCAATATTAGGTTTTTATAAATTTTATTTAAGAAATTTTTCAAAATCAATCCTTAAATCATATAAAAATTTCAATTAATTTAAAAACACACCCCAAATTGTTATTAAATTGGAATTAGTGGTTTTTCCCAAAAACCCATACCATGTCGATTTTAATCCCAATTTTCCCCAAATTGGGTTTTCAAAAATCAACTGAAATTAATTTAAATTAAATCATGAGAATAAATTATTTATTTATGTGGATAATCTCAATGGGAACCACCAACAATTAATCACAAAATTCAACACTCAAAAGGAGGATTATCAATGGAAAATAGAGGTAAGGAAGATATATGGACACAACCTAGATTCAAGATTAAACAAAACATATTTTAAATCCATTAATCCCAACACGATCTATCAAACTCATGAAATAGACAGAGACAATATAGATAGGGACATCACTTACTAGAAGAGATTCATTATACCCAATATAATGATCAGAGAACGAAAAGATGATCCAAAATGGGAGGAGGAAATAAAAATGACCTAAATCACCTAAGGATACAGGTCATACAATGGAGGGATGAATGTTGAGTGAGAAAGAAATCATTTCTGTAGCACATTTGAAACAACCCGCCTCAATAATTACATAGATTTTAACCCTGGTCACATCACAAAAATAATCTTATGTCGTATATGATGAAAAGGCATAGTATTTTATTAAAACAATATTTTTAATATTTATACAACATGTTATATATACCTGATGTGTAACCTTGCATGTTGTGTACCCAATTCAAGGATTCTTCCTTGTGATTATTTTGTGTCATGTAACCCCATTACACTACATGCAAATCCCCAAAACTACAAATATTAGAGGTTTTATTCTGAAAATTCCAAAAACTCCATGACATCACTCGGAAATGTATTCTCCCAATTCATTCATACAATTACTCAACTGATAAAGGGAAAACAATGGTTAAAACATAATTGATATAAAGATAACATTGTTTTATAACCTCCCTGAAATAAAAACTTTTTATACCCAGAAATCCTATCAAGAAGCTTCCATATCAAAAGGTGATGCCACCACACTCTCATCAATGCCTCATTATTCCACATATATTGTGAATTAGAACCAAATTTTCATAGCACTAGAACAAATGTTATCATCCTCACATGATGTACCTTGGTCACAAAATCACCAATCTTGCCTAGATGCTCTATCACTGAAGAATCAGGCTCAACATCCAGATCCTCCAAAATCATTACATGATATGGGTCAAAAACACACTTGTCTAGTTTTGGTACATGGAAAACATTATGTACCGACAACATCTGATGTGTAATTTCTAAACTATAATCCAATTTCCCCACATGCTCATAAATCGCAAAAGGTCCCAAAAATGATGAGAAATATTCCCTTACCATCAAAGCCGTAGTTGAACTAAATAAGGGGAAACATTCGATAACACCTGGTCATGAACTGATTACTACAATAGTTTATTCCAATGATAAACATAATATTTATAAAACATACATCCAATAAACATTCCTTAATGAATCAATTGAATCATTGAAATCAACTCTTGGACCAAACTCATCCAAACCAAGGAAGTTTCAGTAATGTCTATGCAACACACTTGAGATTTACATGGACTTCCATGAAATTCTTCAAAAGGATCCATTTTGATCAGGATATGGTAAATATTATTACACAAAAACTCAACAACTACCAAATGGTCATCCCAAGATCCGCTGAAATCGAGGATATAGGGGCAAAGCATATCCTCAGGAATCTGTGTAGTTCTCTCTATCTCGAAATTCATCTTGATATGGTATTAATTACTCAAAAAACCCTAATATCCTAGTGCTTACTACATAATTCTAAAAAAAGATAAGTATCATTGTTATCTCTATGTGCAACTATAGAATATGGAACTCCATGAAAACGAAAAATCGCTCAGACATAGAGATTTACCAGCTCTTAAACTTTTTTTGTATCTCAAATGTGTATAATGAGAGCCGACATGGTCAGCCTATTGATCACTAACCATATCACATTATGATTTATTTGGGTATGAAAGAACCCATAAAAATTCCTATTGTGATCTATAACCACTTCCAAGTTAGCACATGAATTGGATAAAGTAAACTAGAAGTGTTTTGATGCTCCATATTAACTTGCTGGCCAGTATAGTAGTGCGAAATGTTTTTTACAATGTCTCGCCTCGTTCTTGGCCACTAGAATATCCTCCACATGTCATAGAATATATTTTAGTTCCTAGGTGGACTTCCCATTATAAATTATAGATATCCCCCATAAATTATTTTCTCACGGGTAACAACACAACAAAAGGATTGAAGAAACCTAGAATACCCTCTATAAAGAATGACCACTCAGCTATGGATTCCACACCATAAAGAGAGTCTATAATACTACTGAATTCATCATCAAGATATTTTTCATTATGAATAATCTTGGGAAGTGTGGAGGTTAACTAAACTCTGGATAACACAACATCAACCCCTATTTCTTGAACTATTATATGAAATTGAGAAACAAGATCCATCAAGTCCAACTCTTCATATCTTTTTTTCATGTCATGGGTACGATGTTTCAAACACAACGCATCAACGACAAAATTCTCTTTCCCTAGGGTATAGCTGATGACTAAAGCATAATATTATAGGTACCCTTCAAAATGCCTCATTGATATATTCAGTTATTTTTTAGAGAAGATATAACTCATGAACTTGTAGATTGAATACATGGTAAACCTATCTACAAAACAGTAATTCCATGAACTATTTAGCGCATGATTCACAGCTTCCAAATCAATGACTTGGGTTGTAGTATTATACATGTGTGTCCTATGATGCTAAAATAAATAGGAGTGTTAATGATAACCCTTCATAAGAACACAACTCTAACCAAAACTTAATGCCTCACAGAATACCACAGAGCCTTTCCTTGCATCTGGAAGTCTCAACATGAAAAGATAAGTCAAAATATTTTTCATCCCAAAAAAACAAATCTGACATTTCTCAATATAAGATAACATAACCTCTTTTGAGTAAGATTGATCATCGAATATGAAACCATTGAAAAAATAGTTTATGAATTTGTGATATTGTCTAGCTAGCCCAAATAAGTTATGAATATCAAAAACATTCTCTGGTTTCACCCATTTCATAAAAGCTTTCACCATTTCAGGATAAACTTAAATACCGAGTTCTGAGATTGATTTTCTGAAGAACCTCTCTTTCCAAGTCCAAAAATTAATTCCTTATGTATTTTTATAAAGGTGGTTACTTATACATAATTATAGGTATAGACTCAGGTAACACACATGGTCATCCTTATAAATATAGTAAATACAAATTTCCACTTCAAGGACCACCACAAACACATCAATATACTCATGGAAGTTGTAACACCCCGAGATTTTATGAAAAATATTTTTTTTAATTTCATTAATGTCTTGTTTTGTACGCTACACCAAAAGGAGCTTGCATAAAACTCATCCTTGACTTGCCTTGCATTACACGCAATCGCGACCTTCCTCGATAGCGTGTGTAGTACGCAATACCGAGTTTTACTAAACAACGATATGCTATTAAAATATTTTTAAAACAAGATGTTATGAAAATTAATAACCACTTTTTGAAATTTTTTAGATTTTATTTTTCATAATGGACTTCATTTTTGGATTCGGAATATCGAAATTATCTGAAGGTGACATTTTGGTACGTTTCAGATAACTTTCATTTTCTGATGAATACTGAAAATTACTAAATTTTAATTAAAAACAACCTTTTTAATCGAATAATTAATAGTGATAAATTATTAATTTGAGTGGTTTTAAAGTATATTTAGAATATATTTTTACAATTTAATACAATGTTGGTCATTGGATGTAATTTCACATTTAAACCAGACATAAACATGTGTCAATCTTTTGATAGTTATTCTCTCTTAAGAACACACTATTTGTTTTGACGACGGAAATTAATTTTTAAATTAATTAATACAACTGATATGTTTTTAATTTGGTAAAATATACATAATTATTGAGTTCATAATATCAAATATAGCGTAAGCCTATTTTTTGGTATTTTTCTGGAAACTTTCATTTTTTGATAAATAGTGAAACCACTAGGTGGTAGTTTAAAAAAATGAATTTTTCATAAAACGTAATTTTACAGCTTCTGTGAGTGGAATTTCAAAAATCTGAGAGACACGATTGATGTTAGTAAGTAAAATGTGGTTTAATGAGATTAAAATAATTTTTGGTGAATAATAACGTTTTACTTTTTTTTACCACGGTTAAAAGTAAATTGGGTAATTAAAGGTAAAAATGATATTATTATTACCCTAACACATGTCCTAATTCTATTGGATAAGTTTAATTAGACCAAAAACAACCTTAGGAATAAAATATGACCATTAGGCCCACTTGGATTATATTAGGACATTTATTATTAATTTATTTAAAGAAGGGTTAAAATAGTTAAAATCAATGTTTAATAAGTAAACAATTTTAAATATAGGGTTATACATAAGAAAAATTCAACTATAAATATTCATTAGAAGGATAAAAATATTTCCTACATAATTATATTCAATTTTTAATTTTTAGACATTATATAATTTAATTTATTTATGACACATTGATAATGCATAAATTATTTTATTAATGAAATATTGACATAATTGATGTTATAAATACCCAAATAAATGTAATTTGAGAATTTTTATGAATTCCACTAATTTTCTAGGTTAATATGACATGTTATTATGGATTTAATTAACTTTTTTCTAACTAATAATTCTGTTATGAGTTTCACGAAAATCAATTACTAAATAGTGTCAAAATTGACATAAAATAGTTTTTAAAACAAATATTATATTATTAATTTTTATTGTATTCCTAAAAATCTAAGTTTCGGCCAAATGACTTAGATGAGGTTATATATATTAATAATAAACAACTTGGGGTTCTTTTGGCTTGTTATAGTAAGTTTATTAACCTTATAGTATAAGAACACAAAAAGACACGGAAAAAGTAAAAGTATCTAACTTAAAGTTAAATATAAATGATAAGGTTAATATAGGAACCTAAACTTGTCTAAATTATATTGTATGAGAGGATTTCTACCCATCCCCACCTTATCTTATAAATAAATCAATTTGGAGCTATTTAAAACAGAATATGACTTTATAATAAAATAATATTTTTAGTTTTCTAAAGGAGCCCCTCTCCTCCCTTATAAAAGGAACCCTCCTCCCTCTCTTCCTCACACCACTTTGAGCCTTACTGCTCGTCCAAACCCTGCAAAATTCTATTTTAAAATTCCCTAGAAACATCCTAGAGGTCCTGGTCTTCCTCAAAGACCAATTTTAGTGCCCTAAGAGGAGGACTCAAAGAGGCGCTTCAAAGAAGAGGTAATGTCCGTCACCGATTCTTTCATCTTTATTTCTTCTTCCACTTCTTCTTCATAGGTTGTTTCATTATAAATTAATAACATCAGTATCACTCATATACTGATATGTTATTATAAGTATTAAACAACCCTATTTCACCATCTATACATCCTACGGAAAACGAAATCACCAAGCGTGCGTACATACGAAATACCGTCTCCACGCCGTGGTGTAATCTATTTTCCACCACCACCTTACTTCGATGGGTATAATGGTGTAAATAATAACTATATATTATTATTTTAAAGTGATATTGATTCTGAAATAGTATACATACACTCCAATACAATTCCACAATCATGAGAACGATATCATCGCTCGTGCGTACATACGGACTACCGTCTCCACGACACGATGAGATTCATTCTCCACGTTAACCATTCATGAATGATTATAAAGTATATATAATAAGTAATCATGAAATATATGACATAATATTGATATTGGATTTATGTTTATATATATGTATTTCATCTACTTAATTACATTCAACTCAATAGGGAAACGAAAACAGTGTTCATGCGTACGTAAGGCCTACCATCTCAATGAACGGTGAATTTATTTCCATTTACTAATCTATTATATATATGTATATTATGAATATATATTATATATAAATCATGTTTAATATTCTGGAATTAAGTAATCAGGATCTAAGTAATCATATGAATAATTAAAAGTCAAAACACGAACGACAAATGAAAAGATTTTACCCAAAAAGCTCTTTAACATGGAATTTACAAAAGAACGTGGAATATAAAGTCATAAGTGAACCATATATGATATCATAACAATGAATATGATTCTTTAATAAGTCAATGAAAATATTTAAATCATTATACAGGAGGTTCGGAAACTTACAAATCAAATCGGACCTATGGTAAGGGAAAATATCACAATCTCATTTTTTCCAAGATAGTTTATACATTGGTATTTACTGGGGTGTATTTTATCATCAACGTCAATGTTCCCTAAATATTTAATATTGTTTCCATCCACCTACAATTTTTTTAATCCAATTTTACCCTTCTATGAGTTTTTAGTAAAGGATATGAGAGGAATCTTTTGTCGTTTTTCGTACGAGGTACTTTTGAATTTTCCGACAAAAGTACGAGAAAAATGTTTTTTTAACTTATACGTCATGAATGGATTTTGAAAAAATTATTTAAAAGAAGATTCTTTTACATGCTTTCATGTTTATTTTTAATCAACTTCTTTTAGTTTAAAATTGTATGACATGTTAAGAAAGGAAAAAAGTTTTCGAGGTAGAATAGATATTTTCCTCAATAATGGAGTTCAAGTGTTTTATCAAAATTATTTTCCATCTAAGATAATAAAGGGTTCTGTTTCTATCCCTATTTTCACATTGATTTGATTATGTTATTATGAAATCATTTTTATGATGTCCTTTTATCTTATATGTATTATGTTATGATGGCATGATTTTTCAGATTCCCATTTTTATTACATGGGTTATGCAATGATGTATGATTTTTGATTTTGTGGCACACATAAAAATGGTATCATTATGAGATGGATGAGACCTATATATCCCTCCAATCCATTGGGTAAAGATTTTATATCTCATGAGATTGACATGGCTGGAATGGCAGATTAAACCGGTTCAGTGAAACAGTACTAAATCGAGGAGTGAACTCGGTTCAGAAATGGACTTTGTCCACTAAGATAGTCTTGGAAATGAGTATTGATTAATAAGAAATGATTCTCTATGATTATGTGTGTATGCCAAAAAGTTTCATGTTTTATGTTATGATTATTTGGATTACATTCCACTACTATGATTTATCCTATTTTATGATATTATGATATCTTTTGTAGGTTAAGATTTCTAAAATGTTATGTTCTTATGAATATGATGTGATTGATATTTCTTTTTTTTACCCATACTGGGCATTTTAGCTCACCCTTTTATGTTTTCTTTTCCCCAGGATATAAAGGAAGGTTTTAGGTTAAAAAAGGAAGATCTTTATGGGAGATGTTGAAGATCTTTCACCACGTTTAGAAGATTATATTCCGAGTTTCCAAAGACACTAAACTATTACGGTCCTTGTGTGTGTGTTTTTGTTATGTACTAAGTATTCCGCAAAAGTAATGTAATTTCCATGTATGTTACGCATCAGGTCTCTACATTCGGTATCAGAGGAATGGTTTAGTCAACCTTTAGAACTAGGATGCGATAACGTTAGTGAGATCCCTAGAGATATTTCTAAGGTATGTCTAGGGATATCCCTAAGGATAAGTATACATATATGATATAGTCCTAGAACTACGGTAACGATCATATAATTTAATCTAAGATGTTAGATATTGAGGGTACTTCCCCTTTACTATGTTGTTTTCCCTATCATGATTTTTGCCTCTCACACTATTCTTTTTGGGTTTTAGAAAATGGATGGAAACAGGAAGATTCATGATAATGGAGGATATGACGGACAATGGAATGATATTCTTCATGAGAAACCAAATGAAATGGGATTTGGAAGTCCAAACATCGTAATTATGCCTAATCAGAAATCTCATAATATGATCAATAATCTCAACTTTGGTAAGGTTCCCGACTCAGATAATAAGAGAAAGATGGAGTTTCATGATGATCATAGAGGAAAGAAAGTTCAATTTCCCTCATGTAAATCATGTGGGAAGAGGCATCAGGTAGATTGTTTCAAGGGAACTAGAAGATGCTTTGGGTGTGGAAAAGGAGGACACAAAGCCAGTAAGTGCAAAGGAAAAGGTTCAGTTAACACCATGGATGAGGATAATGGTATTGCTATGACATCAACAATGGTTAAATGTTTTAAATGTGGAATATATGGGCATTATGCAAACCAATTCCCCAAGGGAAAGTCTCATGAAGATAATCAGTACGGTCATATGGGTAGTATTTATGTAGATGATGATGAAGAGACTACAAATGATATGTGAGATGAAAGAAATGTTGATGCTCGGTCAATGGTTTAAGAAGGTAGTGGAATGATTACATGTTTATCAAGTGTAATGTTTTATATGTAATCTCATGGTACTATCGAATAAAGAGACATCTAAGGATTGTTACACTGTGGTCTTTCCTTGAGTTTTAAAAGTGTATGATTAATGGTACCAATATCCATGAAAGGTTATTCAGATATTTTTGGAATGTAGATGATATTCGCATAATGAAGGGATAAGGAGAAAATTAAATGTTTGATAGTATTAATGAGCTCATGATTGATATAAGGACTAAGTGATATCATGGTTTGAGTGTATAGAATTTTGATGATTTTGGAATGTGGAAAGTGTTAACTTTTAACTACATTCATGTTTTCACTAAGGTTCAATGGGTATTCATTCTTCAAGAGAATACATGATTAAGTTATTCACATGTTTGTAATTTGTCCAACAATATATATCTTATGTTATATTGGGGATAAATGATGTCATACACGTATTTCAAGTAATCATTTTCTTTATACTATGAGCTTGGACCGAAGTATTTTACATAAGACTAAAGATTGGAATGGATTATGTTGGACACAAGTTAGTATTTTTTAAGGATAGAACATTTTTTTGATATTATTGATGGGATATTATAGTAATGTAGTTTTAGAAAAAGGACAACCTGCAGGACGGGTGACAGCCCATCGCGTCGGACAAGGCTGTGAGAATCGAACCCACAACCGAAGTGCAACTGGCGTTTATTGCCTACCACTGGCCTACAGGAAGTCCCTGTTTAGTAGAAATTAGTTTTATTATATTAAGTAGTATGATATATGAAGTATAAGTCCATTTTAGGAACCATATATGATCAATATCACTATATATGGACTTATGTATGTTTTTGATAAATTTTCTAACCTTTTGTTTGAGACAGATGGAATGACCCATCATTCTATCACATGATCTTCTAACACATCACGAATAACAAATTCAACTTCATTTATTTAAGAGATGAAGTGGAAATTGTTCAAAGCACGAACAACAGTGAGATTGTACCAAAATCAAGCAAGTATTTTTTCTAATTCAAAATTTTCAACTTTAGGGAAATGATATTGAAAACTAAAAATGTTGTCATAGTGCTCTTATATCTGATGAATTAGATGGTACCTTAGATCGTCACAAATTTATGGCTTTGTGATTGCTGGATTTTCCATAGCCATGTTCTCTACCACTCTCCATCAGAACATGATGGTTATATTTCTCTTCCATATCCATATTTTCACCTATGTGGAAACCCAGTGATTAGTTTATTTGGGTAACCGTTACGTTTCATACTTTTGTTTTTAAATATTGGTTTTGGTATTCCTTTTTACGATGTGGGTTTCTATAAAAAAACTTTCGAGTAGTAAACCATTTATAACCCCGACGAATTTCGAGGGTGAAATTCATTTTAAGGGGGGTAGAATGTAACACCCCGAGATTTTATGAAAAATTTTCTTTTTAATTTCATTAATGTCTTGTGTCGTACGCTACACCAAACGGAGCTTGCACAAAACTCATCCTTGACTTTCCTTGAATTACATGCAATCTCGACCTTCCTCGATAACGTGTGTAGTACGCAATACCGAGTTTCACTAAACAACGATATGCTATTAAAATATTTTTAAAACTACTTGTTATGAATAGTAATAACCACCTTTTGAAATTTTTTAAATTTTATTTTTCAAAATGGACTTCATTTTTGGATTCGGAATATCAAAATTAGCTTAGTTTGAAATTTTGGTACTTTTCGGATAACTTTCATTTTCTGATGAATAGTGAAAATTACTAAATTTTAATTAAAAACAAACTTTTTAATTGAAATAATTAATAGTGATAAATTATTAATTTGAGTGGTTTTAAATTATATTTAGAATATATTTTTACAATTTAATACAATGTTGGTCATTGGATGTAATTTCACATTTAATCCAGACATAAACAAGTGTCAATCTTTTGATAGTTATTATCTCTTAAGAACATGCTATTTGTTTTGATGATGGGAATTAATTTTTAAATTAATTAATGAAACTGATATGTTTTTAATTTGGTAAAATAAACATCATTTTTGAGTTCATAATATCAAATATATCTTAGGCCTAATTTTTGGTATTTTTCTGGAAACATTCATTTTTTGATTAATAGTGAAACCACTAAGTGGTAGTAAAAAAAAGAATTTTTCATAAAACATAATTTTACCGCTTCAGCGAGTGGAATTTCAAAAATCCGAGAGACACAGTTGATCTCAGTAAGTAAAATGTGGTTCAATGAGATGAAAATAATTTTTGGTGAATAGGGACTTTTTACTTTTTTACCACGGTTAAAAGTAAATAGAGTAATTAAGGTTAAAAATGATATTATAATTACCCTAACACATGTACTAATTCTGTTGGATTAGTGTAATTCAACAAAAAACAACCTTAATAATAAAATATGACCATTTAGGCCCAATTGGATTAGATTAGGAAATTTATTATTAATTTATTTAAAGAAGGGTTAAAATAGTTAAAATCAATGTTTAATAAGTAAATCAATTTTAATATAGGGTTATACATAAGATAAATTCTACTATAAATATTCATTATAAATATAAAATGTTTTCCTACATAATGATATTTAATTTGAAATTTTTAGACATTAAATAATTTAATTTATGTATGACATAATGATGATGCAGTAATTATTTTATTAATGAAATATTGAATTAATTGATGTTATAAATACCCAAATAAATGCAATTTGAGACATTTTATTAATTCCACTAATTTTATAGGTTAATATGACATGTTATAATTTATTTAATTAACTTTGTTTTAACTAATCATTCTGTTATGATTTTTCACAAAAATCAATTACTAAATAGTGTCAAAATTGACGTAAAATAGTTTTTAAAACAAATATTATATTATTAATTGTTATTTTATTCCTAAAAATCTAAGGTTCGGCCAAATGACTTATATAAGGTTATATATATTACTAATAAACAACTTGGGATTCCTTTGTCTTGATATAGTATGTTTATTAATCTTATAGTGTAAGAACACAAAAAGACACGGTAAAAGTAAAATTATCTAACTTAAAGTTAAATATAAATGATAAGGTTAAAATAGGAACCTAAACTTGTATAAATTCTATTATATGAGAGGATTTCTACCCATCCCCACCTTAGATTCGAAAAAAAATCAATTTGGAGCTATTTAAAACCGAATATGACATTATAATAAAATAATATTTTTAGTTTTCCAAAGGAGCCCCTCTCCTCCCTTATAAAAGGGCACCTCCTCCCTCTCCTCCTCACACCACATTGAGCCTTAAAGATCGTCCAACCCTGGACAAATTCTCTTCTACACATCCCTAGAATCATTATAGAGGTCTTGGACTTTTTCAAAGACCAATTTTAGTGCCCTAAGAGGAGGACTCAAAGAGGCGCTTCAAATAAGAGGTAATGTCCGTTACCGATTCTTTCAACTTAATTCTTCTTCCAATTCTTCTTCTTAAGTTGTTTCATTATGAAGTAATAACATCAGTATGACTCATATACTGATATTTTATTATAAGTATGAAAAAATCATATTTCACCATCTATCCATCATACGTAAAATTAAATCACCGCACGTCCGTACGTACGGAATGCCGTCTCCACGCCGTGGTGTAATCTATTTTCCACCACCACCTTACTTGGATGGGTATAATGGTGTACATAATAACTATATATGATTATTGTAAAGTGATATTGATTCTTAAATAGTATACATATACTCCAATACAATTCCATGATCATGAGAACGATATCATCGCTCGTGCATACGTAGGGTCTACCGTCTCCACGTCGAGATGAGATTAATTCTCCATGTTAACCATTCATGAGTTATTATAAAGTATATATAATAAGAAATCATGAAATATATGAAATAATAATGATAATGGATTTATGTGTATATATATGTATTTCATCTACTTAATTTCATTCAAATCAATAATGAAACGAAAACAGCGTTCATGCATACGTACGGCCTACCGTCTCCATGAATGGTGTATTTCTTTCCATTTACTGATCTATTATATATATATATATTCTGAATATATATTATATATAAATCATGTTTTATATTCTGTAATTAAGTAATCATTATCTAAGTAATCATATGAATAATTACAAGTCAAAACACGGATGACAAATGGAACGATTTTACCCAAAACGCTCTTTAACATGGAATTTACAAAAGAACGGATAATATAAAGTAATAAATGAACCATATATGATATCATAACAATGAGTATGATTCTGGAATAATTCAATGACATTATTTAAATCATTATACAGGAGGTTCGGACACTTATGAAGCAAATCGGACCTAAGGTAAGGGAAAATATCACAATCTCATTTTTATCTGAGATTGTTTATACTTTGGTATTTACTTGGGTGTATTTTATCATCCACATCCATGTTCAATCAATATGTAATATTGTTTCCATCCATCTACAATTGATTAAATAGAATTTTACCCTTTGGTGAGTTTTTAGTAATGGATATGAAAGGAATCTTTTGTCATTTTTCGTACGAGGTACTTTTGTATTTTCCGACAAAAGTACGAGAAGAATGTTTTTTTAACTTATACAGCATGAATTGATTTTTAAAACATTATTTCCAAGAAACTTCCCTTACAAGTTTTCATGTTTATTTTTAATCAACTTCTTTTAGTTTAAAATTGTATGACATGTTAAGAAAGGGAAAATGTTTTTGAGGTAGAAATGATATTTTCCTCAATAATGGAGTTCAAGTGTTTTATCAAAATTATTTTCCATCTAAGATAATAAAGGGTTCTTTTTCTATCCCTATTTTTACATTTATTTTTTTATGTTATTATGGAATTATTTTTATGATGTCCTTTTATCTTATATGGATTATGTTATGATGGCATGATGTTTCATATTCACATTTTTATTACATGGGTTATGCAATGATGTATGATTTTTGATTTTGTGGCACTCATAATAATGGTATCATTATGAGATGGGTGGGACCTATATCTCCCTCCAATTAATTGGGTAAAGATTTTATATCTCATGAGATAGACATGGATGGAATGGTATATTAAACCAGTTTAGTGAAACAGGACTGAAACGAGGAGTGAACTTGGTTCAGAAATGGACTTTGTCCACTAAGATAGTATTGGAAATTAGTCTTGACTAATAAGAAATGATTCTCTATGATTATGTGTGTATGCCACAAAGTTTCATGTTTTATGTATTGATTATTGGGATTACATTTCACTACTATGATTTATCCCATCTTATGATGTTATGGTCTCTTTTGCAGGTTAAGATTTCTAAAATTTTATGTTCTTATGAATATGATGTGATTGATATTTCTTTTGTTTACCCTTACTGATAATTTGAGCTCACCCTTTTATATTTTTTCTTTTCCCTAGGATATAAAGAAAGGTTTTAGGTAAAAAAAGGAAGATCTTTATGGGAGATGTTGATGATCTTTCACCACGATTAGAAGATTATATTCCGAGTTTCCAAAGACACTAAACTATTACTGTCCTTGTTTGTGTGTTTTTTTATGTACTAAGTATTCCGCAAAAGTAATGTAATGTCCATATACGTTAAGCTTTGAGTCTCTACAGAAGTTCCTATTCATTAATTCCATAAAGACTGTTGGATAAATTTTTAGATGAAATGGCATTAAAAGGTACTCATAATAGATATAATTTATCATTAAGATGGATTTTTAGATGTCAAATTATATTAATCTCATCTAGAGATGGCGTGATCAAAGATAATTCTTTGAAAACTACTTCTCCAAATTACAATTATCTAATATATTATAAATTTGGGGAAAAAGAAAGTTGTTCATTATAGTGACACCATTCAGATTTCGATAATAAACACATAGATTAATTACTCCATTATCATTCTTAGAATACCAAGAAGGTGTTATCCAAGTTCCCACACATGGGAATACAAATACTTTATCTGACAAATTATTCAACTATGTCTTAATCTATTTCATTTGAGTGGGTTCCATGGGCTAAGAAGGTATAGGTTTTGGTTGAGTACTAGGGACTAAATCAATTGAAACCTCTACCTCCATTACAAGTGGAAAATCATATACGTCGGATCGAAGAAATTCAAGGAACTAAAAAATCAATAAGGGGAGGTAATAGGTCAATGATTCCCACTCCAAAAAATAGAAAACATTGATATTACATTAGCATCTCCAGATATGAATTTGTGAATGTACCTACCTTGGGTCCCATTCTTGAAAAAATATAAGACATACACCATAAAGTGTTATAAAGGAGTCCCATTGAGGATAAAAATAACTTCATGATTTATTAATCATAAAATAGTACAGCTTGAAAATGAAATTAATGTCAATCCTTTCACAAACTAGAAGATATCATGTAAAATCTATATGTGATAAATAAAACACACTACTATGACAACAGATACCATGCAATCTCTTTGTTCTGAGGAATGTAGTAACATCCATCACATAAGATAAAACATCCATATGAAGATTTAACCAATTCACAATATTATTTTATGTGAACAAATGAGATACATGATTATCAAATAGATCAGTCAGTATTTGTTAATCCATGGTGATGATACCTCTTAAAGTCGATAGACCCATCTCTTATTCCTCTAGACACTCTTACAGAATGTGAAAACGATTCATTAAAAATTCCTATGGTTGTAACACCTTAGATATTGAATCAAATATTTTCATCATAGTAATTGTTAGTGAGGATGAGCATCTGACTTTATGTGGGGAAGAGAAGATACAAAAAACATAAAAAAGTGACCTAATCGTCCGTATGAACCACATATCTTAGTGTCCTTTGTAAAAAAAAATTGAATGCCCTGTCTTGGAACACATGAAGAAAGTAAAAGGGACTATTTTAGGAACCACATGAGGTATAGAAGATACATGTAATAAAATTCAACATTGAGACTCATCACACTTCATATTAACATTATGGGAAGCCACATAACTACCCATGGGGGAAATGGATCTCTTATCAACCCTCTCATACCTAATAGATTAATTTTGACCATTAATAACCTATCTAGCATCTCAAGATAATAAGGATTATCCATAAAGAAAAAAAGAGAATGAATATCAAATCGAAGCCTCATATCCCATCATGAAGTTCCTATCTTCTCATTTAATACTATATTAGGTTAAAACTGTTGAGGCTAGGAAAATTGATTTTAATATTCATTCACAGTCATGTCATCATTTTCATGTTTGAAAAACGTTATAGCCTTATCCTGTATCATATAATCTTGATAGAACTAGTCGATGAAAATAGATTTAATATTCTTATAGTGTAAATCATCCCGATTATTTACCGTAACCATTTTATCCCACTATATTATGCTAGGTACCTCCACATTAAAGGTAGTTCACTCTACCAAAATAGATTTGGGAGTTTCCATAAAATCAATGAGATGATCTATCTTTCTCAATAAATCCTCATCCTCTTGTAGAAAATTAGATCCTTAAAAATATAACGGTTTCTTGTGAAGGAACTCCTATGCACGATTATGGGATTCACACCTATGAGGTTTCACAATTCGAGCTTTAGTGGGTACATGAGTAGGTTACAGTCCTAGAGCATAGAAAAAAAACACAATAACCTTATGTAGATTCTAGTCCAAGGGAGGATTCACTCACTTTTATTCATCAAAATATTCCCCATGGATTTTATTCAAATGTATTTTTCATAATAATGATGGTACAAAACATTATAAAACAAAATTGTAAGACATCAGAAGATTACATGGATCAATAACTCAAATAATATAATTTGGAAAATTAATCCCATATGATAAGAAAACAAGATTCAGATTTATACCTATCCAAGTGTAAAGTTGGGAGGAGGCTTGAATTATTCCCCAAGATGCCTTTTACAAACTACCATTGGTGAAAAAAGTATATTTATGATGAGAGATGAACATTAAATCACTTTTAAATACCTTTTAATCCCAAAAATGATATCTGAACTGCATACTGAATGTAAGGCAAGATGCTTAACCTAGACCGTTGATACATCATTTCCACAAATTGGACTAAATACCCTGGTTCCCTAATAACCAAAAAGGAACCAATATAAATTAAAGGTAATTACCAGTTCGTAAGGGTTGGGGACAAGAACATGACATCATAAAATATAGAATTGAGAATAATTTATTCACAAAATAGAAGATTAAAAAGATATATATCAGTTTTTTTTAAAACTCCAATAGGAGACATTACTATAAACAAAATTGAAATATCAAAAAACCAAATAGTACTTCATAAAATTACTCAAAGTCTGACAATAAAATCTCATCATCCCAAATGAAACATCATTCCATTCTCTAAGGTATAAAGAACATCCACCTCCTCCAAGAGATGCTTTACCATTACCCAGACCTCCCAGGATAAAATATACAAAGTCTTGAAGTCAAAGGTGTGGTTTGAGATTAAAAAGATAGGAGGGTATCCCCATGTGTTCTACAGTAAGATTCAATAATACAAAAAATAGGCATTCAATTTTAATCAAAATAGGCATGGAGTTTTATTGAATATTTAATAAAAAACATGCTTCAAATTTGATGTGATAGAAAAACAATTTCGACATAGCTTAAATAAGAGTTTTATATAAACAATTTTTATAAAAAAATATATATAAGTAAAAAACATTCTACATCAATTGAATATATATCTAGACCATCACAATAAAAACCTTGGTCATATACCCAATAGTATAATAGTTTCTAGTTTTATGATACTCAAAATTCTCAAATTAGTTATCATGGCTAACTTGTGTGCACATGTCTCTCGATCATAGGCTAAATACGACACATAAATATCCCATCAAGGATAATAATTTTGAACCAGGTTTTTGATAATTTTCCATCATGCATCAACTTATAGTGAATTATCAGCGTAGAATGCTTTCCCAAGTAAACCACTAACAAAACATGGTCGTATATTCTCAATTGATTGATAGAAAAAAGAGAAAATAATTTCATTTCTGAATAAACATCATTCATAGTTAAATTTCCCAGTTTTTCTTTTTCAAAATTCCAATTCACTTTCAAAACGAAAACATGGGTTTTTCATCAATTAATTCCTTTTACAATTAAATACAATCATTTTTTTTCTATTAATTTTAATCCATTTATCTAAAATCAATCCTGAAATCATTTTATAATTTCCATCAATTTTAAAACATGCCCAAAACTCCAATTCCCAATGAATTGGGGGTTCTTCCAAAATTTAAATGATATCAATTTCAACCCCAATTTTTATAAAATAGGCGTTTCAAAACTAAATTGAATGAAAATTAAATAAAATAAATAAATTAAATGATTTAATTATATGGAAAATTTGAAACTAAACCACGTTATTTTAATCATGGAATGAAAAACGCAAAATGGGGCTCACCAATAGATAAAGAAGGCATGAAGGATTTATGAACACAACCTAGAGTCATGATTAAATATCAAAAAGATTAGATCCATCAATCCCAAGATGATCTATCAAACTCCCATGAGGGATGAAATATAGAAAGGTGAGATTGGAATATCACTTACTCGAAGAGATACACCACAACCAAAACAACGATCAATCCCCAAACGAATGATCTGGAATGGGTGGAGGTACAAAAAAAGGACCACAATTTACTATGTAAGGATCTTACATGTGTGAGGGATGAATGTAGGTAAAGTGAAAGGTAAATCAGTGATGAAACAATTTTAAAACAATCTTCCCCGATTATTACATGATGTGTAACTACGATTCACTATGTGTAAATTTGTGTATCACATATTCCAAAAGGGTAACATTTTATTAAAATTATTTTTGTAATATTTAATTTTGATGTTATCTTTGAACATTTTGTAACATTTCATATGGTGTATACATTTCACAATATCTTCCTGTTGAAGATTAAACATTGTGTAACCCCATCACATGTCATGTAAATCCCAAGAGGACTACAAAAACTACATATTTTTTATTAAAATTACATCCAATCCTTAAAATAAAAACTATAGTTGTACTCACAATTCCTTCATGAATTTAATCAAAAAAAATGTAAACATTTTTTTTAAATGTACCATTCAAAAAGATAACAGGGAATTATAACACCCCTCCAGCTTTTGAAGATGGAATTTACGTCACCATTGATGAGTTATCCCAGGAGATTCTTGGCAATGAGGAAGATATGAGGCCAACACTGATTAGAACAACCATGTCCCAATATGTGTATAAATAGTTTGTTTCCTTCTAGAAACTGGACCATGATATATTTTCTTATAGTTATAGTGAAATTTCTGGTCTATACACTCAGTTCTCCATTCATCTTGTTGGCTATTCAGGGAGTCATGAGAGGTTCAAACAACCAACATAAAAGATGCATCCATATCATGGTGCTATGGTGTTGGAATTGTTTTTCAATATTATTAAATATAACATTTTTAGTAATTCCAATACCCCAGGACTCTAGTTTACAATATCCCATTTTAGAAGAAAAATTAGGAGATCATAGTCTGTGTTGTCTTTTAGGATGTCAACTTTCATTTTCCAAAGGATTATTCTCCCCTTTGAGTGGAATGGTTGTTTATTGATTCGATAGATGGTTTTAAGTCTATACACTTCATGAATGGACACATAGAATATAATAATATCTGAATGGCCCTCAAGGATGAGGTTTCCACCACCTTTAGGGTGCTCCAAAGAATATTCTACTATCAGGTGATTCCGTTTGGATTGTGAAATGCTGGATTCACCTACAAGTGAGACTTACACCACATATTCAAACTAATTATTGGTTTATTAGTGGATTGTTACATGGAATATCGTGTGGTAAAATCTCGCAAACAATAAGGATATCTCAAGGAAATTGGGAAAGTGTTCAGCTTTCTCCGCTCTGGACGAATGAAGATGATCCCTATGATGTGTTAATTCATGGTCACATCTATAAAAATTCATTTTATTTTTATAACATATATAGAAATTGGTATTTTCACATAGAAAATAAATGCTATTAAACAAATTACTCCCATGAGAAATCTCTATGTGTTTTTGGGGCCTCTAAGGACACTAAACCTACATACACATGTTTATTGAAAATCTATTTTGAAAGTGAAGGACCTTCTCGAGGCTCATGAAAAAGCCACCATTTACTAGTTGGATGAGGACATATATAATATGTTTGATGATTTCATGGATTACTAGCTACAACCTCTTGTTTGGTTGCCACATATCTTATGAGATCCTTTATTCCTTTAATTTACCAATCTAGAATTTTATCTTGGCACACTACTAGCCAAGAAAATCATTGAGGACCGAGAAAAACATTAATTATATAATTAAAATTATCAATGAAATGATGATCAAATACTTCCCCATTGAGAAGAGACACCACACACCAGTATTTACAATGAAGAAGTTGTGACAATATTTTCAACGTTATAAGAAAAATGTTTTGTCTTGAGTAGACCTAAAAAATTATATCCACAGTTTCCTCACACTGAAATGATTATTGGCATTTTGGGTGGTGTCCCTCCCAGATTTCATTATGATGTTTTTCTCATAGAAGGACATAAAAAGCCTATCATTGGTAGAATTACTTGCTGTAAATCCAAGCCCAGTGAACTTCCCCTAGATGTTAATTTTTGGGATGAGGTTATTCTCATAGTGGACTAGGCTATATCATGTTGGAAGATAAATTTTTATGGTACCTCTTGGAGCCTGTCTGGTCGAAATATCATTTCCCCGATGCTTAACAAGGTAGTCCTGGGGATCATTTTCATTAATCAATCATAGATATCTTTTCATACTCTTTTCTTTTGTTCAAACGCAAACACAATAAAGAAAAATATATTCTTTCCCTTATTACTGATCTCAATTTTTCCCTTGATATTGATTACCCCTATTTATAAGTTAATTAATACTATGAGTTAGTCATAAAGTAGATAATGGGTGATGAATCCCTTTTTCAAGTATCTCTAGTGTGACATTATCCCATAAAACTAAGATAAACATGACCAAATCCACAAGCAGGCAAAACAGTTTACCCTCCAATGTTTCCATATCCTTGATAAAACCCTCTTTATGTGTGTGTTTTATAAAATTAACCTATATTTCATTCACGGATAGGTGATACCTAGGGTTACTCAAGAGGTCCATGACTGATCCAATAGCACCACCCTTGAAATATTGTTACTATCCAACCAAATTCAAAGGTTGGGATACATTCAGACCACGATGGTTCCTGAATTCATTTAGTTAACCATGAAGTTTCATGTGTGTTAGATCCAAAGTAGTTTAATGCATCATTCATTGTATCCTCTCTACACTACTAAATATTATTGTAACTTTATAGTATAGTGACTCAACATTATGGGACCATACTTGTTATTGACAACTTGACTGTGTAAGTTCATTTTGACCACAGTAGAAATCTTCTCGAAATGGACCCAAGTGATTCCACTCAATTAAGTCAAAAACTGTATATGATTGAGTTTCCGAGATCCAACATAGTTTATCAGTTTGGGGTTCCCCATACTATTCTCATAAGAAATGGCACAAAATCCTTGACTGTAGAGTTTAAAAAATTGTATGCCAAGTACAACATCCAATCCTGCCATATTTCTTTCTACCATGGTTTGGAAGAGGGGCAGATTAAGGCATTAATGAAGAATGTCTCTAACATCATGGATTAAATAGTGGTTCATAAGAAAATAGTTTCCATGATGAGATCCCAAATTCAATTTGGGATTATCAAAATATGACTTAAAATTCCTCCCTATTGTCCCCAAACTCCTTGATATATGAAAAAATGGAATGATATCAATTTATCTTCCATTTATGTTTCAATGATCAACTATTTATAACAATAATATGCAAGAAATAATTGAAGAATATTGTCAATTAGTGTTGAAATCCCTTAAAGAATGATAGATTTATGATGTGCATTACATGGATAGGAAAAATAAGATAATAGGGAGAGTGGTTAATAAGAAGTCTCACCTTCAAACCTTCCTCCTTACTAACAAGGTATTATCTCTTAGAATGCTGATGATACCCAATAACAATATATCAAATTTGGAGCCCAAGTGGGAAGGAAATTACATTTACCATAATGTAGATTCCAATGGAGCATACTATTTGATCACTAGGGATGGATATCATATCACACCTCCCACCAATACCAATATTCCCAAGTAGTACTTCTCATTAAACATATGGTCCAAGAATTAAGAATTCAAACAATTCAAAATATTTTAAAACACTGTAACCATAACATAGGAGTATTTTTCCAAACATTGTGACCCAAAACTAGGAGTATAGGTCGAATCTATGTGTCTTTATTCTAAGACAACTTGGGTCAGATTATTTTGGCTATAAACTATTTATATCCCCTTTTTTATAATCTCTATGACATTTATGATAATCGAAAACATTGTCTTGGTCGTTCAACTATAAACTAAAAATCCAATATTTCTGAAAAAATTGCATTAAATAAAACTTTTACATTATAAAATGAAAATAGGTTGCCTCATGTGATCAGTGTTGGATGAGAAAAAGTATAATATCCTTAGTACAAGATGATAAACTATAGCCTTAGCTCATATAATAAACATGGGATTCCCAATGGAACATGTTGGATGCCTCAGTATCCCCTATAGATATGACAGCACCCCTTTAGTGTTGGTATCTGACCAAGCCACATTCTAGAAACACATGTTTCTTGATTACAATTTTCATGGGATACATAGTGATGCATAGAACCTTTTTCATTAGACTAAATAAAAAATTCAACATAAAGACTTCCCTCGATGAGTGGAGGGTGGAATCAAATTCACCTACATTTCACCCTTTATCCCCACAAAAGATCCATGAATTACACAAATAAATTTTGTAAAGCTTGTATCAAGGTATTTATGTGGTATGTGGGCCTCCATCTCCCTCCATTAATGTCAGTTTTACCTTTTTTATGTGTCACAAATACCATTAAAAAACATATCCAAGTCTAAGAATCCCAACATTAAACTGTTTTTCGAATTATACAACTCAATGTATTATTAACATAAAATATATGCATTATACCATCATTAAAATGGTTTTACTCTTTAACAATGTATCAAAAATCCTAGTTTATGACAATTTTCTAGAACTATAAGTTGATTGATTCTCATTCCAATGGGATATATAGTTATTCCTAGAGCTAATATCCTCAGGCGTCGTTGAGAAAAAATTGAAAAACAACCCATTACCTATGGAAGTATCAATCCTAAAATCCATTCACCATACTCTATAGGAATTATCTCGGAATAATATGGATGAAATGATGTTATGACTCAACATGAAGAAGAAGAATAGGAAGTTGAATTTGTTAACCCTGCGAGCATCCTCAGTTTAAGATGATCAACTATTTACTAATCATGTATGAAATCAGGATTCCTCACTTGATAAATATGAGATAAACCAAAATAAAAACGTCAAATAAATGTTAAATTGTATCCTCAACCTTTATCAAATCAACATGTTTCATATTATTAATATGAGATGATCTAAAAACCAACATCCTTAGCACACAACATTAAACTATAGCATTACCCTGTATGAACTCAGGAATCCTCGTATGAAAAATATGAGAAGAAAAAGGAATGTTCATTAGAACATGATGTTAAAATATAGCCTTACCTCATATAAATCATGAATTCCTCATAATAGGATATGATCAGATAGCCTCACCAGAGGGGATGTCTCCCTTTTTGAATTAGTCTCCTACCATACAATGTCCCATAGCTACATGTTTCATGATTCCCATCCTCATAGGAAATTTATTGATTCCAAAATATCTCATCATGTGAGAAGACCTTCCATTACATCATTTTGCGGTATTTCTTGTCCATTCTCGGATTGATATTCACATACCGACATGTTTATTCAGTACATTTCATAACATGACAGAATAGATCCTATGGTTCTCAAAATCCCCTCTAGGAAATTTTCTAGTTCCACTTCCATACTAATGATTTATTTATTTTGGATAAACATCATCCTCTTAATCTGAATTGTCTCCCGTATAATAATGGTTCCGGGCCATAATGGCTCACCCTCCATTCTATGATTATGAATTGAAGGGTCCTTTATATCATATAACATCTCTCATTTTTCAAATATGATAAATGAGGGATCCCAATTTTATTCCCCATTATTGACTGAAATGGGTGTAGAACCTATGTTTTGAACATTGTTAATATTTTTCACTACTTCTTAGACATTTATTATTTATTATCCATGTCTTGAAAGTTGTGACCTAGCCTCATGAGTCTTCATTAAGTCGACCATTTCCCCCTATTTGTGTTCTTCCCTATGATCGGTTGTAACTCCATAATGATCCATGTTTCATAAATTAGAAATACATCACACAATATTAAGAGTTAGTATGTAGTTTTTATTAAGAATGGTTGAGATGTATAGGTGTCCCTTTGGTTGAAACTCTCCAAACATAAATGTGGAAGTCAGATTTAACCATCATGATATTAAACTTTGTGAAAGTCACCCTATGAATGTGTCATCTGGAACTGGACCCCCTTGTTCCTAGCTTCACATCATCATTTTACTCTTTTATTCCATGAATATTCCTTTGTTTTAGAGAACCACTATGGTCTAGGATCTTGGACCTGAGACCTATATATGAATTCAAATAATTTTAACTTTAAATGATGTGAAAGATGTATCTAAGATGTTATTTTTAGAAGGGCCTCCTAGAATCCCCATTCATGATGTGTTACCTCTACCCAATTCCATAGACATCCCATTTAAGACACACAACCCCATCATCTAAGCATTAAAACACTAAACTATTTAGAAATTGTTGGTCAGATGTATATCACATTAATCTACCAAAGGTAACAGGCACAAACAAATATTAAGTTGTAAACCTATATGGTAAATCATATCCAATGTAATACTCTCACTGCTAGGTCACTCCATAAACCTTGGGAAAAGGGGGATGAAATGATGAATAAATATAGTAGGGACCCACTATGGACCCCTGAAATTACATGGATGTTCTCACTGATCACATCGACTCTAGAAAATGTTAGATGAAAATCATAAGATCACATTTCCTTATGATCCCCTATATGTGGTACCCCAATTGTGGTACCCTCTTATAACCATTATACCTTAGTTGTGTGGGTGTTATTAACATTGTTTTACATGTCCTAATCACATGAAGTTAAATTGTAAGACTCGACGTCCCAATCACATGACGTTAATCTGTGTGACGCATCTTCCTCATAGTATGATGTTAAAATAATTTTAATAAATCTAAACCATATAAAATTAACTAGTTTTATACACCATACATTCAATGTGATGTTAAAATTCAATTCCATCATCCCCATCATATGATGTTAAACAATGTATCCATCATTCCCTTTGCATGATGTAAAACAATTATGTTTTTTTAGGCCCTTGGTTGAGAATCCACTTTTCCATTTTGATCATTGCGAATTACCACATCATTCATGTTATTGGACCATAGGTTGTAATCTAAGATGAAAACCCCCTTAGATGATGATTTTGAACTTTTTATAGAATGGCACAGTTGCTGGATGTGCCCGAAACCAAGGTGGAAAAATTCTGAGAGTGTCGAAATCCATTTGTACATTATTTTAGTTCACAACTATACTTCATGATTCCCTAGAATTGGATCACCAACATATTCCACTTATAAATGGTCCCCCATGATGGTATGGTTCATGACCGTAATATCAAGCATTCATGGATAATCAAAATTCCAAATCCTCTCTTTTGTTCTATAAAAAATATTTCCCCATTAGGATCTTCATTGACAATTGACTACTCTAACATAGATAGCCTCTATTGTGTGGCCTTTAGAACCTTTTCCATCCTCTTGAGATCTTTTTATACCTCATTGGCCATGGGGTGAAGCACGTTATACCGGATTTTCACCCATCCCAGCTCAAATCGGAATTTAGAAATATTTGATACCATATATGTTTCCTACTCTTTGGCCACACCTAGATGCACCAACAACAAACTAATGATCTAAACATGGAAATTAATGTAATATGTATTCTTTTTCACTACCTATTATGGTCATTAAATATCCTGACTAGTCACCAAGATCTTCTTTATGAATATCTTATTTCTCCCAGTGTTAGGTGAAAAACAATTCATTTCATTCCACATACACTCTCATGGAATGATTGTCACAGACTAGTTAATGGAGGGAACAAGAATCCACCACCCTAGTACCCATGTTTCATATCCATTAGTATAAGGATCTATTCCAAATAACTAGTTGTTTTTAGGATATATGGGTAATAAATTTCTAGAAGCTCCTATAAGTCCATCACTAGAAAATAAGGTTCTATTTAGTAGTGTATGACCTAAAATAATCCAATACCTTGGGTAGAGAATGTAAAAATATCTTGAAGGCTATGAGTACAACAATATTAGGTTATTCCTCCAAGATCCTCTAAGATGATTCAAGAACTAGGTTGAGATGGAGACCATTCTCATCTAAATCCTATTTTGAAATGTGATTTACACCAACCAAAATCTCTACCTCCCTATCAATATCATCAACATCGTCTATTGTCCGCCCTCCCAATGTCATGGTTGGATCATCTTGAATGACCATCTCCAAAAGCGTTGGAACAACCGTTGGGGGATCTGTCATGGGTTTTCCAACCATAGCCATTAGATGGGAACACACCCTATCAAGCACTTCTTAAAAATCATCCATGTTATTTTGACTTGTGAGGATATATTGTGTACACATGGATAATGAATGTGTAAAAGGTGTTTTGAGAGAAATAATTTGGGAGAAACCTAGTACCAATGTTTCTATAGGAAATTCTACATTATGAGACACCTTAAACCAGTTGTTACCTCGAAATCTGACAATGTCCCCCTAAAGACTGGTTGGGACTAATCTTCATAAAAACATTATTGATGTAACAAAATCAAATTGCTCTATGAAATTTAATGTGATCCATGATAATTGAGTTTTAGTTTAACATGAGTTACAGGGATCTCGATAATGTGTTTCCTCATATGACCTGACTCACTTGTAGTAGATACCATCATCGGAATGCTAGGGTGTGGTCCCTCATATATGACTGGGTGGACCTAGGGATCTGAGACCCGCATTTTGACCTCATCATCTGGTCCTCCAGTCACAGAAACATGATGCACGGAATCTAAGGTGTTCCCACCAATATCTAGTGGGAACCCTCATACCCTCTGATTGGGACACCTTGGTCATCCTTATCTAACTCTTATATAATTAAAATCCATGTAAAAATCACTAACAAAACGGTATAGTCCAAAATAGATAGGTGAGTTAACAAAAAAATTATACCTTATATAACAGAAACTCAGTTATGTCATCATCCTGAGGAGTGACCTCATTACTCTCCAAGTGAGTTGATTGGTCAGCAGACGATCCCCTAGAATCCTCATCATTGGTTTCCTCTATTTTGGAACTATGGGATAACATATCTTGATTATATTCTACAATAGATTTTCTCCCCTTTGGATATCCACTCAACATCACACGTACTCATCTAGGGGAATGATCAAGTCCCCCATGTCGGTGTGCAAAGGATTCTTTATATGCATGGTACACAAATATTTCATGAAGGTTCACTCTGGTAGTGATCTTATAAATACTATCATATGGAAACACAATTCCTTATCACTTTATCCTCTTTATGAACTTATCGACCATAAGAATCATCCACATAATTCACCAAGATGACTTGAGAATAGTAATGGAGGCGCCAGTAACTAGCTACAATAGGTACAAAAGATCTATTATTTGGGCCTCCATCATCATACTAGTCCTCGCTAGGATCTCTACCCCTCCTTCCATGGTTGATTCTGAAATTTTAATTCCAATTTAGGATGTAGGGTTGAAACAACACATTGAACTTAATGTTATGCAGCCTCGGTTGGATCCCCCGATTCTTAATGGTACTTTTGAGGAACAACCCATTTTCCACCCTGCTACTCCTGTAACTCTCTTCACAGTAGGATTATCCTAACATGTTGAAAAAGGACTAAACCAAGATATGTCATTTTACAATTACTGATATAATCCTATTAGATACCAGCATTGATTTCAATTAGAGACAACATGATGACCTCCCTCGTTCCTTCTATAGAAAACATCCACCACGACAAAAAAAATGATTCATAGATACCTTTCCTCATGGATCCCCATGAAAAATAACTTCATAACATGATGGATTCTTAAAAAATTTTATGTAAATAAAGATGGAGTATATGAATCAGTTAGTTTCACTATCAATCCTGATAACAAATAATATACATTGGAAGGTCTATATATATTTTCATTACTCTAGTGTCACCCCCAGATTATCAATCATCTCCTTATATGGTGTCAACAATGGATGAATGTCAGAGTCTTTAGTTTTTATAAAATTTACGGAGACACCAACTTCATTGAGAGTCACAAACTGAACCTTGATGAATTTGTCGAGTGAGAGCCACATGCCATTATTTTAAGGGGTAGCATAATTTTGAATTGTGTATCCTCCAAAATGTGCTACAATTCACACATGAATGAACCAAAATTGACTAGAGATATTTCTCGGCATGATTATTCTTTCTATATGGTCCAACTTTCTATAGATTTAGGATATCATCGATATTCACAGGTTCGCTTGATTACTAGATTCCATAATTACTATATCCTAAATCAACCTAGAATAAAAACCCATGTGTGTCTCCCTCACTGGAAGTAGCAACCCACTGAGTAAGGTGTCTAGAAATGCAGTGTACCAAACCACAAACTACCATCCATACTTCATGCTATATTCATACTCATGTTAGATCCCTTACTCAAATATTAGCATGTATGATCCTAGTTTCCTCATCTATAATACCATTTAAAATTGTTTTGGATTCCATAAATTGTTGTTTTTAAATTTTTAGGAACATCCCTATCTAGGTTTTGAATAAAATTTATTGATGTATAGGGGGAAGATACTTCAGTAACTAGGTCAATTAATCCAGAATAATTTGTTGAATAATATTTGTTTTTCCCTATAAACCTATTATTTTAGCACTAAGATGAATTCATTATACTAGAATAAAGTAAGCGGAATGTAATCGATGTATTTGAGGTCCCACATGCTGATCCCCACCACCCAATGGGGTAGGTGGATGGTTTTGGTGTCTCAAAACTATCATCTATGAATCTATTGTAGTTTATAATATAGATGATAAATGTGGAAACCATACATCCACTCTAATTCATACAGAATGATGTGAAACAAATAGACCCCATACTCTTAACTAGTGTCATGTACCCACTACACCCATTCCCACTAATAATTGAATCCCCCTAGCCCATAATTCCAAAAATGTGTACCATCCCATGAAGTTATTCTGGATGTTGGTTTGAAACATTCTTACATAGAGTGATATGACTTCTTCATTATCTAATAATTCCTTAGTTACCATCCCTTTACATTAACTCATTGTTTAGTTGATGGTTTATTCATTCTCCTAAGATGGATGAACTAGAGAAGTTATTTTCTTATGGGTAAGCTCTTAATGATGAGTGAACCATAACCATAATGTATTCACTTCAACGGCTAGGATAAAAACATCATCCATTAGCTCAATGTTATTGAGAGGCAGGTAGTTTCATAGGATATATTCCCTGTCTGATTCTATTAATAAGAATAAGAACAACATGTTTTTGAAAAAATCTCATATAGCATATGGAATTTCTAAATTTTCCACCATTTCACCACTCTGGGTGCCAACAACAGTGTTGATCATATCTTGCCCCATAGGGATGGTTTTTTCTCAATTATTTATGGATTAAAACACTAGGTCATGCTATTATGGTCTTCAGACATGGAAAAAATATATGGTGTTCAACATGGGAGGTGGTAGCAAAAACATTCAGACTAAAGTTTGAAAAATTCCTCATGATAAATGGGAGTTTCATGCAATACATATCCAAGGAAGATGATTTATCATAAAGGGTATGAGTTTTTTGAATGAAAAATGACATATCATGCATGGATGTTAGATGACCATATTAAGGGACACACTTTGTATTTATAATCCCATTCCTACTAACTTTCTTGAACACACAATAAGGTTGTAGGTCCTAATATTATAATTGTTTAAATGTGTTGAAATATTCTATCCACTTCTACATTTCCCTTATAAGAAAACCATTCGGCCCCTCATAATCTATGATTATGCAGCAGAGATTTTTTTAGTGCGGAAAATATTTATTTCACCCAAGAAATTTTGGTTATAGAAAATCCAGGTATGCGACACACACTAAAGGAACATTTTTGGGATAAAGTGTATATTACTCCCAAATTTGGAGTGTTTCTGGATAAAAATGTATTTCCACATGTGAAGGAAATCACACTGATGGTGACAATGAGTTATGCAGATAATATTGAAGATCAATGTTTTGTACAGGGAATGTGTGTGCAAAAGGAATGTGTTGTGGACAAGACCATATAAAACCATTCATTTGGGAATGTAATGTGATGTCAAAACATAGCCTTTTTAGTGTCAAGGACCATCAGAAACAAACTAGAAAGTGTATAAAATTGATCCATGATATAGAAATGGTATACAACACTGACCACTAATTTCATCTATAAATATAACCTCCCTAAAACACATTAAAGATAGATATCCAAAAGATGATAAAATTCCCTCACTCACACAAACCACATTTCTGTGGCGTTGCGCTGCACTAGAATCCAATGAAAACTCAAATTTATAGAACATGCCTGACCGACCTCCAATGACCCCTAAAATTCTTGTCTTATGGTTGAGATATCCTCATGCAACACCTCTTATGTTTTATTTGGTTTTTACAAGAAAAAAAACCTTTTTGAATCTCTTCTCTGCACACAACTCCAAATCTTGTGTGAACCCATGCATTCTGAATATGTATGATTTAATTTTGCTGATGAACATTTATTGAAAAACTTTATTTTCACACAATAAAATAAATTTTAACATAAAAAGTATCCGGTCCTTGAATTGATGACCCATATACATAATGTGAGATCACTACCCATCCTTTTGTTAATAAGAATAGGTATCATAATGCACTTTTCTCTTAATTATAGGTATCCTATAATCATGCTTCCTAGCTTTATTTTCCCCATGGATGTGTCTACACCATGCTCGTCCCATATTTGTATGATCAGTGGACATGTAATCCCTAAAGGTGGTGTCACTGAGGGAAATAAATTACATCTGTCAATATATAGTCCTTATAATATATCTTCTTATAACTTTATCATGGTCCCCCTTAAAATGTGAGCCCAGTTTAACATCTAACTTATAAGACAAACAATTTCGTATCTCTATGTCATAGTCGTACAATGTTAAACTGCATGTAAACTTTTATAGCACATGCCATGAAACTGTAGTTGTACTCAGTGTGAAGAACACAAGATGCCTCATATATGATCATCATGGGATTCCACTCATCCCATACATGGGCCTTAACCCTATGACTAGAACCCTCGGGCCCCATATATGGGTTTTCACTCTACAGCCAGCACCCTCGGACCCCCTCTATAGATTTTCACCATTATTCTAGCACCCCTAGGATGATTTCATGCATAGGGACCAATCCAATCCACATTGGTTCTCTTTATGCAACATTAGAATCCATAGTGGATGACATTAAACTACATGAAATATTCCATTCACAAGACCTTGAAATCAAGAATTACAACAAATTTGTTTTGATCTCAGTTTAATGATAAGGTTAGTAGAATGACTTTATTTGTTTCAATCCTGAAAACCCCAAGGGTTTGATTTTACTCCTAGGGATACACTCCACCTAACTGAAAATGGTGAAATTTTCCTCCATTAGGATGAACTAAACTATATCATGAATGTCAAATCCCCCCCCCCCAGGACACACTTAACCTCTCAATCCATCCCCATAAGACATTAAACCAACACCCAACATTTCCCCTCAAGAGATTAATCTTATGACCAACCTGAACCCACAAGAAATTAAATCTAAACCTAATCAATCACCCAAAGACATTAAACATTCACCAAACTGTTCCCCAAAAGATGATAAACATATTGAAAACCCTCTCCATAAGATATTAAATATGTGAACTAATCTAAGATCCCAACACATACAATAAAATGGGATTACTTTGTTAAAATTATTATATTAATTATGCATATGGCGTAAACTAAATTGTTTCCAACACAGGAATTTGTATGTTTTGTGTTTAAGATGCCATACACATGATAATTTATCTAAAATAGTAATAAATTACAAGTTCCCATCCAACAAAACATCTTGATAAACCCCAAATGACTAATATTAATATTTACATTGACTAATGGGTTATTCACTATTGAGAAAAAGAAGAAAATCTAACCAAAATCCAAATTGAGATAGAACTTGTAATGAGTTTCATGAACATGAATAAAATATTTGAGGGAGACTCATACTAGGTGAAGAGATCCAATGGGAATCCATGAAAGGTGGAACCCACATCCTATATTTCTATTTCTATCAATAAGAATAAACCATAGATTAATGTAATGTAATCCTTCCACCATTGGTATGTGGGAATGTGGGGAAACCAGAAGTGCACATGGTGAAATGACCCCAAATAAAGAAACATAAACAGTTGTGATGTAGGTGAGGATTGAGTCAATACCCAACAAGACTCTTCAGGGTTGTTACCCCTAGAAGAATCTATTCTAGTGCCTATATAAACTTTTTCATATCCATAATGGGATTCCATTACCTAGAAACTGCACATTAACTAATATACCATTATTTTAGGATATTATCTTATACATAGACATGTACCTAGAGTCACAGTAAGGTTTCATAAATTTAATCTAAAAAATGACTATACCATCCTTTGATACCAATCGAGATTCCAACGACCTACACACCCTAGTATGGTGATAAAAAAATTCTATACATATAATATTTTAAACCAAGTAGGATTTATCAATAAAAACATATATAAATTTCCATAATGTAATCGTTTTATCTCAAAAATATTCATACAGTACCAAGAACCATAAAGTAATATTGAATTTACTGATTCGATACATAATCAGACTATTCTATGAAATTTCTTCAATGTCTCCCACCAATTTCTTCTCAAATTATACCCTTTTAAAAAATATCATATATATATATCCCCTCTTTATAACATGGGGATATTCATATATTAAAATAGGTAATCTTAAATTCATAATAGGGGTAAACCTTGGAGATAACAATAAATGAATAGAAGTGAGCATAGAATGATCATATGGGTAAGGGAACATAATCCTGGGATATAATTATAACATATGAAAATAAGATCCCCAATAGACATAATTTGTAAATCATATAGAATGGATTAAGGATGCAGTATAAAATAATACCAGTGTCTGGTAAGTCAGTAATCAAGAGCAATGAATACATAAGATAAGGATAAGAGTGTGGTAATAACATAAGAATAATAAATAGAAATATAATGGATCAGGAATCACACCATGCTCTAATAACATAGTTGAATGGGAATCTCTTCCTAATTCTAATAACATAGTGAAAAAATTAAAATAAGGGATTTGGATTACTTCTAAATACAATATATGTTAGTTCATGCGATATAAGTCCGTACCTAATTTGTTGGAGGTATGTGTAATTGTATGACCACCTATCACAAATTAGACAAAATCCTTTAGAAGTTCGGCTTTACTCTCAATTATATTTCATATAATCAAATCCGATATGATTCATTAACAAATTAATAAGGGGGATAAAGAATTATAGGTCCAATCAGAATATAATAAAAACAATTTACAAGAGTTTCACTCGATCATAAAAACATTCATTATTTAATCATATCATAATTAACACATGGATGTGAAACAATTTTTTATAAAAACTTCATTAAAACATAATCATCAAAAGGAATCTATAGAAATTAAGTGGATGTTATCATAATATCACATCCTTTGTGAATCTTGGAAATCCTAAAATGTTGTTGATGTAGAAGAAAAATAAATTTATAGAAACATTATAAGCATGCTTTAAAAATAAGAAAAAACAATATTTTATTTTTTTAATTTAAAAAAAATACCAAAATGGGAATATGATTTTTTAAAACCATGTAAACTTCTTAACTATTATTAATTATAGTTAATGGATAATATTTTTGGTAAATAATGTAAACAAATATTTTTTATGAAACTTTTTTTTTAATTTTGATAAACGTTAGAATTTATTCATATCGATAAAATAAGGATGTATTTTATTAAATAATTTTTAAACAAAGAAAAATGTATTATAAAAGGAATTTATGAAATATTTAAGTGTACATACATAATTTGATGAATATGGATATAGAAGACAGTGATTCTTGATAAAGAAGGAGAAATATAGTCATATTTTATAAAAAACAACCTTTTAACTTTTTTATGTACCAAATAGGTTTAGATATAATGAATACATGAAGACCTAATAAATATCCATAGTAGAAATAAATGGATGGGGTTTAGGGAAATAATAACATATAATTTCTTTCAATATAAATTAAAACAGAAAAAATCAAAATTAATAGTGAGATTATAACATAAACCCTTAGAACCCATGTAATATTTGAATAAAAACCCCATGAAAAAAGAACATTTGGAGTATAAGTAAATTACAACATTTTTACTGAAAATAATCATAAAATACATTCATGGGAAGTGTATATAACAAAAAAATAAAGGAATTTTTTGAATATTAAATATATAGTAATGAAGGGAAATTTAGATGAGGGAACCGTTACAATATTAGTATCTCCTAAATTAAAAGAAAATGAAATATTTAAAAATTATTACACATTTAAATACAATTAATCTCATGAATATATGATAAAATCATCCATAAGAATTAATGTACACCACAAAATATTAAAGAAGAGGTAAATATAAATTTATTTTGTGTGAACTAAAAGTGAGAAGAGAACGCTTAAAATATTGGTATATTATTTTACCGTTAATTGTTTTTATATTAATTTCTAAATAAATAAAGTCAATTCTTGAATGGTTATTCATTAGTATACATGTTCGATATATAATATTAAAATTTATTATGAACTCAAAATAAGATAAATTTATCTTTGAAAAAAAATACAATATATAATAATAATTTCATTAAATAAAAAATAGAAACAAATAATTAAATAAGTTAATATTATAACTAATATTTTTATTTTAATAATTATGACTCATTTTATTTTCATTTTATATATGTCATTTATATTATGATGAACCATTATTCCCTTATGTTTGGTGTTGCACGAATTTTAAGCTATCAAACATATCAAATTTATCAAAGAGAAATATATTCTAAAATACCAGGGTCTTAAAAGATCAAATATACAATTTCTCCAATATTTAGAACATCTCCATCTAATTATAGTATCTATTGTTATATATCATCATATAATTTCTATGCCAATGATATTTTTTTATTCTATTTTCTTCAAAATCCAGACAATGTGTTAGTTGAAGTACTCATATAAAAGGTATATACAATGGTTGTGCTCCATATATAAATAGGCTGTTATTGGATTGTGACTGTAGGTGCACACAAATCTGTTGTAATGAATTGTGACTCCCAACTAAATGACGTGATTTCATGGTTATTATTTTTCTATAAAATTTATCTTTTATGGGGTTATGAATCAAGATTAAACATCATAATATAGTTTTTTCCCTTTCCTCTAATGGTTAGAGAGATGTGGTGAGTAGATATATGATCACTTAATTTGAAACTTATATAAAAAAAATCTATTTTTGATATCTTTATTTATACATTGTATAATTGTTTTAACTCTGGTTAATAATGAAAATTTAATTAATTTGTTAGTTCACCCCCTAAACATTCAACTATTTCATTATCTAGTAAATAATGAATTATTGGTCTCTAATATTGGTATTTACAATTTTATGATAAAATAAGGAGAAAGAAAATACATTTTTAACACATAATTTTCATTGATATTATGAATTAATTACATAAAGGGACACAAAATCAACCCAAAAACAACTAGCCCAATCCTTTCAACAATATTATCATTTAATAGATATATTTAAATTTTATTTCCTTTTTCATAAACCTTTTTTGTACCGAATCAGGGATATAATTCAATAATAAAGAGTCAAAAACAAATACTTGTTGTGGTTATTGATGACCATGCACTATGAACTTTGGAGAACATGATTCTTAAAAGGAAATTTATAATTATGATAATAATTTTAAATCTTCACTGATACTATGTTCAACCAAATTAAAGAAGTTACACCAAATTTGGACCAACATAGTATATACTAGTAAGGCTAACAAAATAACACCCCCATGGAAACCATTTTTGTTGAGGAATCATAAAATTTTATATAAACATTTATATAATGATAGACAATTACACCATGAATCTAAAAAAACACACTATCCAAACTTGGCGTGTATCTTATGAAATCTAGATATTTTTCTCTATCACCTTATACTTCGATAGAGGTATGCCGATCTATGGTTTACATGGATACCCATGGAGGAAGCATGTTTTTTATTTATGGTAATTTATTTCATATTTTTAATTTTCAATGAATATTTTTATATTATAATGTAATAGTCAAAAATAAAAATAATCCACTACCTTTTATTGAGAGTGGAATCAAAATTTATTATTGAGAGAGGTACCTCAATGAAATATTTGGTATCATTCATGAGAAATCTAGAAAAAATAAAGTTACCTAATTGAATAAGTTAATGATGAATAAAATAACGAAAATAATACTTCTTGAGAGTGGCACCTTAATTTACTATTTTACGAGTGTTGTGTATGTTGGGGTATAAACATAAACTTCAGAACTATTATTTCTTAGAGTAATGGTAGTATCGTAGGGAATGTTTAATTAATGGAAGAAATATTTAAAAAAAATCTAATAAATAAAAATTAGGTGTTACGTAATCTAAAAACATGTAATGTATGAAAAATGTAGTGATTAAATATATATGGGAATATTTTTTAGTTATTCAACTAAGATTAAAACCTATAGGCGCTTTAATATGACTCGTCTTAGATACTTGTATAGTAATAAAACCAAACCACTAGTAAACCCATTTTATTAGTTGATTTCGAGGGGCTGGAATACAACACCCCTAGCATGAAGATGTTTCAAACTTTTATTATGTTTTTTTGTTATATTAAATTAGTTCTAAGTTCAAGGAAATTAATGTTAGTTTTGGTGTGTTTCATAAGTGTTTGTATGGTTTCATGGGATGGGGATACTTTGGGGAAATAATCTAACTTCCCCGTGAAATTGTGTCATAGATTATGGTGGTTCATAGATAGGTACACGATTGGTTCACAGTATGCCCAAACAATGCAAAAAACCATATATATTGATAATTATGTAATATAGGTGTTTTAATATATTGGTGCACTGTTTTTTATGTTCTATGAGACTACCACGTAGCCATTGGGTTTATCAAGTATATCTCACATGATTGGTGAATGATTTTTTAAATCATACTGACTCTCCATGTGAAAAACTTCATAACAAATAAAATGGAAATTTTATTCAATTTTATTTCCAAACACTCTTACTCTTATTTATTGAACTATTTTCTAGAACCATCGGATTTATCTATTAGTTTTTGGAAAATCATTTTCCATTGAAACATGATTTAAATGGACCAAATTGTATGGAATCGCGGAGATCAGGGATAAGATATATGTCCTATACTATTTTCCACTCATTTAAGGATATAATCATTTTACCTTTACTTTAAGATTTCATTGGTTTTTCTAAGTCCATCTCGGTTGAATAGGTCATTTTTTATAATTATTTTTTTGTGATTTGTTGATGGAATGAGAAATGGAGCCTAGATCGGCTTGATTGTTTCTAGATTCTTCATATTTCATAACATTAATTGTGATTTTGGTGGGTTGTATATTTCATCCACTTGTTCAAGAAATTGAATCCCTAGTTTTTTTATAAATGGTTTTCTTACAATTTCAATATAATTTGGATGATTTTTTTAGAAAAATTATTTAGGATTTTTATTTTGGACAAATTTTGAATATTTTTTTTTGTAAAACCCCTATCTTTAATTATTTTAAATTATGGTGTTGGTATAATGAAATAATGATGATTCATTAAAAAATTTGACTGTAAAATTTATTTATTTTTAATAAGTTCATTAAAAAAATTGGTGTACATGGAATAACTAGTGTTCAATTATATTATATTTGGCCATTTAATGTTGTATGGTTCATGATTGTAGGAATTATAAGGACTATCAACAAATAATGTATTGGTGGATGGATGTGTTACCACTCATGAGTATTAGGATAGTCATGGTATGCAGGTGTGTGTGTGTGTGTGGGAAATGTGTAGTGGTTGTTCCAAGTAGAACTAATAGATTAATAACATCTTCCATGAGTTTATTATTTAAATTTGGTAAAATTCTATGGTTGTTACATTATTCTATTTTAATTATATTTTAAACTATGAGATATTGTGTTATATCATAGTTGTGTGATTTGGGATATATCTTGGTTATTTTATATTGTGTATGATAATTACCCTTCTACCAATTAAATTTGGGGTGTATGCAAATGTCTTACTTCATGAAATAGTTAAAGGAACAATATCTTATTTTTCCCATGAAGATTTATGATTCTACATAGGTGATTGGAGATTTGAGTTCTCTTTTGGAGTGGTTGGAGTGATTCCACAATGGTGTTATTGCATTAGTATATATTTCTAGTTTTTTGGTTGGATATACTATTTCACTATCTACTACTACTCTATTATTGATAGTTTTGGTTTTTCATTTGAGATGTATTGATTACAAATAATGAATTATATATTTTGGTATGGTTGTTTTAATTTTATCTTCATATGTTGATGAATAATTGTTAGTAAAATTATTCACCAATATTTGAGCTGGCCCTTGGAATTTATTTTCATCATTTTCTATCCTGAGCACAATTACATAAGGTTATTGGAACCCCAAATCTTAATAGTCCAGTGGTTGTGGGTTGAGATGGTACGAATGTCATCATTTTTGAAGGATCTTTAATATTGGTATGGTAACAAACAGATAATAAATTATTTATCATGAAATTTGTATTATACAAAGACGTATATAGACTCTTTAAATTAACATTCAATTTACTAGGGAGGTCTGGGTATACAATTTATTTTTAGACTCTTATAGGAGTGTTATCATATCATTATTTTGGTTTTAGTATATGAGTATAATATATCAATCAGTAGTAATGATATTCCCCAATGGGATTTATTTCTCATATAATATTTTATTATTTTTAGAAATTTGTTATAATGATTATTTCTTTTAAGGATTTGGAATATCTCAAGTCTCTAGTTTACTAGTTAGTGACCACTAAGTGGTGTTTTTTTTGACTATAGAGATATGGAAATAGTTATATAAAATTAGATGCATCATGAAGAGGCTATAAAGAATGTGCTTTCAACTGAACCATAAGGGAATAAAATTCTTATTGAGGTCATTGATCATGCTTTTCAAACTATTGATAAGGTAAATTTAAATGATGAACCACATCATGATGATAATTCTATGTAGATTAGAAATAAAATCCTACAATATATCATGGTGGTTCAGGACATAAAAATGAAGAATAATTTCATAAAATAATTAATAAAATCTTCTATTTTCTTGGAACCCCAGATGATATAGATTCTATGTTAGCAGTTTACATTTAAGAGTATCTTACATTGCAAGGGATGTATTAACTTATCGAAGAAAAATTTGGACAAAAACTTACGTGGGAGGGATATTAAGAATTTTTAAACAAAAAAAAATCTACCAATACAACTTAAAAATAGAATGAATGATAGATTTCTAAAATGTTAATCAAGAAAATATTTTAGTGATAGAAAATGAATATGAGTCTTTGAACTAGGATTATTTTTCCCCATAACTTGAATCTAGATCATCCATGAAAGTGCAACTATTTGAGTCTGGACTATGACTAGAAATTTATTATAAGACATATATTAATGGTATTAATTATTATAAATACATTATTAATATAGAAATAGTTGTTGAGAGGGATATTAATTAAAATATTACAAGAATATTTAAATTCATCTACGTGAGTTTAGGTGGGAAATTAAATGGAAATTGGAGATCGATATCCATGGAAGAATAAAATCAGGTAATCAAACTTCAAGAATAGTTAACATTCATCCATTCCCTAGAAATAACTCTATATATTTCTAATTTGATTTAATAGAGAATAAAACAATTTCACAACAACAATTAAATAATGTCATAATTATAATCAACAGGTACATATTCAATGTTATTTTGTTAACACTAATTATTTTTGGAAATTTATATCATGTAACTCAGAAATATTATGCTTCAACTAGAAAATTACATTAGAAAATTTCTCATTATTAGTAGCTTGTGATCTATAGTGATTCCAAGAATATCCAGACTCATCAGATGACACAACCAAATTATGGGAGAAACGAATGTGGAGGAATTAGTATGAAGTTATACGTTTCTGACCACATGATCCCATGTGATAAATAAAATCTTTTGACAAGATGAGGTACAAATATTTTTAACTCAATTATTATTCATGATCTATTTCAAATCTTTTAATACAAATCTGTTATTGTTTTGCATGTCATTAATAAAATCTGGGTGAATAGAAATATGATGAAACATCTAATGAGTATCCAGAAATATCTCAGGTAGTTAGAGTCAATTAGACGGAAACATGATTTCTTATTATATAACTAATGATGGATTTAAATTTTTTGGGACTATTTTGTTTTGGAAAAGGGTATATTTGAATTAATCATGCATATGTATATTTTAGTTTTCATTAAGCCTCATTTCTATTTTTAAGTTCGATGATTTAAGTGTGAATCTTTTAATTGGATAGTACATATCATTAAAAGAGATTAGAATTCTAATGCTGGAAAATAAATAAATTTAACACAAATGGCTGGGAATATTTCTGATAAATTTGAAGTAATCACATTTGGAATTAATGATATAATAGATAATAGAAATTATATTATATTTTTCAATTAGTATATTGATATATTTTATTAAAATTTCACTAGATTATGGACTCAAATAGATGTATAATTTTGGATTAATATTATTTCAGGAAAATTTAAGTTTCAATTCCATTATAAATAAATGTAAGAAACAAATTAATTCATTGAACTCCCAATTAGAATAATAGGAAATTAAAGGATTTATAAGACAGATTTCATTACCTTTGGTTGATTCAATTCTACTTTAAAGAAGGATGATAGTTCACTACAACTATGCATTTAGTATTTTAAACTAAATAATGTTATAATAAATAATAGATATCATCCTTCATGAATTAGTTATAATTTTTATCAATTATATGGAGATTAATGGTTATTTAAAATTGATCCATTGTCTATTAATCACCAACTCTGAGTTAGCAAAGAGTATATTCCAATGATGATATTTTGGAATTTTTACAGTGATTATGAATATCTAGTCATGGATTATGGTCTTATGAATACAAAAGTTGCGTTCATCGAATTTTAGAATCATATATTTTTGTGTTAACTTGACCAATTTTATATGATATATATATGAACTTAATGGTGTTTCTAAATTTAAAAATGACATGAATATCATTTTGCAATTTTATTAAGAATTATGCAATAACATCGATTATACAGAAAATTGTCTAAATGTATTTTTAAGATAAAAGGGGTTACATTTCATGGGAATGTTAGTTTTAATAAAGGTGTATCATTGGTAACTAGAAGGATAAACATTGAAATATCTTGGAAACTAAAGAGAAAATTCTTTTAGATAGACAACATTCTTGGCATAGTAGCTTACTATCATCACTTCTTTCATGACTTCCCATTTCATGTGTCTTCTATGATATAACTAACATGGAAGGAAAGTAAAATACTATAGAGTGATTATTGTTAGAAATAATTTTTTTAGATTATGGAAATGCTCACTTAGACACCCATTCTTGTCTTTCCAAAACCAAGGAATGGCTATGGGGTCTATTTTGATTCTTGTCGATCATCACTTCCCTATATTCTCACACAAGGAGATTATGTAACACTATATAAATATTTAAAATTTTGAATTCATGAATAATATTACCTTACATAGGACATTGATATGGCTATAGTTTTCATGATTTCAAAACATCATCTCATATATATTGGGTGATAATTTTACTATATTCACACAATATAAAAAATTTAACCACATATTTTAACAAGGGAATTTAAACCCAAGATAAATATTATTGATGTAATAAGTCAAGATATTTTAATTTAATAATGTTAATAAACTATAAAAATGAAATTATTTGGATGATTATATAATCCAGAAATTCATATAAGTTTTTTGTATTAAAATCTAGAGATTGTTGTAAATTGATGAGAATGTGTGATGATATACATTTGGATTATACTAAGAAAAAATGTGTACATTTCTTTTTTAGTGAAAATCAAACCTAATTTGGATGAGAATGAAAATTATTTTCGATGATTAGATCATAGTTTCATTAACATAACATAAAATCCAAATAGAAGAGAGAAAATGGACAACATGAATCAAGATACAGACTCACTATTGAATTTTCAAGACCAAATAGTCATTTAACCAATTTTCTAAGAACTAATTATTTATTTTTACCACCATTATTATCTAGAAGATCATCTTATGGTTCAACTTATGTCAAATTCTTTAAAGACCCATTTTTTGGGTTTAGATATGAAACAAAATGTGGTTTAGTATGTTATGAAATGACTAACCAATCAAAAGGTTGTGGTTTAGAATCATTGTACAGCAGGAATGTTGAAAACTATACATATACCCATTTGGAAATTTGGGTATATATAAATGGACTTATCAATGGTTTAACAAGAATTATCCAGAAGCTTGATTTAATATGGGTAAATTTAGACCTACTGAAAAATTAATCCCACTTCATTTGGATTCGTTAGTTCTATATGAATGAATTCTTGAAAAATATCTACATTTTAGAAGTATTGAAATTTTAGTTAATACCAATATCGATCGTCTCCAACTGAGACCCTCAATTTACCTATCATATTTGGATACCCAATTGACCATGAGAACAACATGTCATCAAAATACAGATGGGATATCAGAATGAATTATTCATACACAATAAGTTATTATTTGATGATTTTTTTTATGGATTTTTTGGATCATAGGTGAATTATTTAACTATAGCGGAGTTCCTTATGAGAAAATTTATTAGGCCACAATACAAATGGTTCTATCGATCTATACCATTTTTTTAGAAATTATATAATAATCAATTTTTTGAACTATAATCATCGATGAAACACTTGAGAAGTTTAATATGATTAGAAAACATATGGTTTTGGATTAATGATTAAAAAATTGATCATTGATGTCATCTTTTTTTCTTTTCCATAGGAGATCTTGTATTGAAGAATATCTCTCTTAGGTCTAGGTGCTAGTTATTTGGTAAAAAAGGAATGTTGTCTCCTTAATATGTTGGAATATTTGAGATAATTTAAATAATTAGTGTTATAAAATAATTAATATATTTATTACATCATTTTATTTTGGTTATAAAAACATTTATGTATCACAATGAATGAAATTCCAACCTAGTCCCCTCTATGTGTTTTTGTGGAATCCTATTAATCTGGAACTAGATGCAACAATGGTTCATGAAACAATTCATATATTAGATATAAAAGTTATATTATTTTGTGAAACAGTTATTCCATTGGTTTTATTATTGAGGAAACATGATATAATTCAAGAGGAAACATGGGAACATGAGGAACCGATACTGGAGAAATAGCCAATGTTTTCTAAATAGTTGAATATATCGATCGTTCTAGGATGGAAGGACTAATATTATGGAGAATGAAATACCATTCATATATTGTACTTCACCCTTTTATTATGTATTTTAATGTTTTATAATGTTTTGGTTGATATATACGAGATTGTTGATGGTTTTGGTGTGTATTGGAAGCTTTTATAAGGGTGTTTTATTTAAGAATAGTTATGGGAAATGGTGGATCATGGTTTTGAAATCATGTAGGATATTATAAGAGTTAATGGTAAGATATATAGTTTTCCTAAACCATATGAAAAACCCTGAAAATTATTAATATTTAGATAGACTATTTTTGCATGGTTGGAACACTGTTTATTAAAACGTGCATTGTAAACAAGATATGAAATTAACAATATACAAAAACATTATTTTTAATCCATTTTTTAATAAAAATACTTCCCCTATCAACCTAGGCTCTCAAACTAGGGGGATACTAATTTTGATTTTGGAATCTCATCTCCTTCTATAACCAAATTTTGATGGATCAATGTGAATTAGATATTAGAGAATAATGGTAGGATAATTATCCCCTCTTGTTTTATCATTCTTCTAGATCACATCATTTTACTTTAAATAGAACCTTTGCATAGGGTTGATATTTCCTGATATAATGGATCTAAATGTTGGGAAAATTCTTTTTTGGGTTTTTTAAAGGATGAGAAAGGGATCCCTAATTGACTTGATCACATCAATATTATTTGTAATCCTTGAGATCTATCATGAGGCGGGTGGTTTCTCTCTTTTGTGCACATGTTCCAGAACATGAAATATTAGATTTAAATAAAAAAAAATTATAATATTTGAAATATAAATGTAGGATTATTTATTTAAGGAAAATAATTTTTGGTCTTTGATTTGGGAAAGAATTTATATTTTAATGGAATTTGAAAATACCCTTGTATTTTTTTGTTATATTTATTTAATTAAAGTACTATTCATGATTTAATATTTTAAATGGAGGAATTTATTGATGTTCAATAAAAGTATTAGAGAACTTCATATAATATAATGTTGTGTGTTCATTTACATTTGAAGAGGACATTTATTGATGTGTGTTTCTATACTATAGGCACAATGAGGATCATAACTAATGAAAAACATGGTGGATGGATGCATTTTGAATAAAGAGTTTTAGACCTTTCATGGAATGTATGTTTGTGGGAGTGTCTGTGTGTCTAAAATGTGGAATGGGTATTCCAAGTGGAACTAATGCATAACATGTTTTTTTAAGTTAAATGGATTGAATTTGGTATAATTATTCTCATTTTGATCTTTTTTTAATTATATTTTCAATGGTGAGGAACCATGTTTTTTTCATAATGGAATGAGTTTATAAGACTCTTGAGGATTTCCTATAGGGTAAGAATAATTAACCCCTGCATATGCATTTTTGTGTTTATAAAGACTTTTTTCTTTATAAAATTGCAAAATGGGAAGTATCAAATTTTTATAGTAAAATATTATAATGATATCCTAAATGGATGATTATTGGAGATTTGATTTCCCTTTTAGAGTAGTTAGACTGATTCCATATTTTTATTCCTATGCCATGATATATTTCTATTTTTAGGTTGGATGATGTGTTTTTGTTTTTATTTATACTATGATATTTTTATTTTTGTATTTCATTTTAGTTCCATTTATTACATATCATTCATCATATAGACTATTTTTTTCCTATATCAGGTTTTTTAAAGGTAAAATGATCCCCCAACTTTTGAGTTAGATGTTGTCATTTATTTCCAGCCATTGATGTCTTTGGGATATCAAATTTTGAAAGTGGCATCGTAGCTCTCTCTATGCAAATCGCTTGGGTAGGGATGTTACATAATGAAAAAAATGATATCTTGAGAATATTCTAGGGATTAATATTCTATATTTTGTTGAAACACTATGTAGAATCCATATTTTATCAATATTATTAATAACCCACCTCTGTGTTAGAATTTTTCCAATAATAAAAATAAATAATTTATTCTATGAAGTACATACTATACTAGTAAATTAAAATATATGTACATATATAGGAAATAAATGAAAACACAATCACAGTCTCAGAATATACAGAAAAAATCAATATATAAGTGTATAGAAAGTAATATAAGACTATAATTTATATGATAGAACATCTAGTCCTATCAGGATAGCCTCATAATGCACTCCAGCACATGACCTGGTTAGTGACATATCCAATAAATTAATAACCCTAATAATCAATTAAATCATCCTACCATAACTAATTGTTCTATAAATACATCATGTTAAACTATATATGCACCAACATCCTTATACATGGTGCGAGTAAAAAAGAATGATTTTCCACCACCAATAATGTTTCAAAAAATATCTATTATAAGAAAAATTGAATTCCTAAGAGTAAATTGTATATGATAGAAACAAAAAATAAGTTGAAAATAAATTATTATTTAATCTAATGATTGATTTTTAATAATTATAGGGGATTACTCATAAACTACCAAAAGTATATAAACCAATATTGATCCATGTTCAAAATACCAAAATATATAATCTATACTATAGTTGACAATTTTACATAGGATTTACTCTTCCACCATAAGGATATGATTTACAACACAAGATAAAATATCTACCCAAGATATATCATGTTCACTTGGGAAAAGATTTTTTATAGGAAAAACAACCACATAAAATATAATTGGGTTATTTCATGGACTATCTCATTTAACATCCCATTTATAAATAGATTATAGGATAAAATATGTCCATTGTCTGTATGATATGTACTATTATAAAAATATATCATAAGGATTTATATTAAATATACCTATATCTACATTCATAATATAATGGCTACCTAGGTTTCCCAATAAAACCATTATCCCATTGTCATCGAGATACAACATCATATTAACAATATCCAGTGCTATACATGATGAGTATCGTAAAATTTATCAATGACATCACTATGTGAGGTCTAATTAACTTAAATAATGTTATTTATATATATTTACTCATATTACATAATTAATAAAACATTTTTAAATAAGGATTAAATTAAATAAATATCCATACCCAACTTAGAGCATATGAACTTGTTATAATAGAAATAACATAATAATAGATCAAATAAAAAATATTGAATGATATGGAAAATGAAAACCAGCAAAACATAGCTAGCCTAAAAACAAATATATGTAGTAGATAGTGGATGCTCGATAAAAGAATTAAAATTTAATTAGTTTGAGTATACCATTTGGGTAATAAGATATAATTTACTTTAGTCATATAAATAATAACATTGAATTTGATTATGTAGACATTAACATTTCCATTCCACCATTATACCACTATATTAAACTATTTTGATTTAGAAATTAGAAATCTAATAATTAAATTTACTTATAATATAATTAAAATAGTTAATTTTAATTACTGTTGAAATTTAAAATTTTACTTGATTAAGGTATTTTTTTTTCTACTGGACGAGCTGATTGGGAGGGCCCATGAGGAAGTAGAAGAAAAATGGTCCAAATTGAATGGAATCCCAAGAATACGTGTACACTTTTTCTAGTATTAGATGGAATCTATCAATCCAAATAGCCTAATTTTTTTGAAATGATCCAAAACATATTGGTATAAAACAATTTAAAGACACCCAAGTCCATGTCGTCTATCATGTGGACCATCCTAACAAATATTTCATGAAAAAAATACTTGAAGTAAATATTCTTATTTTGGTATTCTAATAATTTTTCCCAGTATAGAAATATAATATACAAATAATTTATAGGTATATATTAATGACTTCATCCAATAACCTTTATATTATTTTATAGTCAATATTAGGACGTTTAACTATCCAAAACATGATCATTAATCGTATATCAAAATTTTGGTGCCCAAAACAACCTTCCACTTTTCCAACAAATGGGATCCTTGGGAATTAATTTTGAAAGCTAGACCAATCAGTAATGTTCTACCATTTTTTAGTTCCAATGGATCCCTCTCATCATATTTGATGTTATAAATAGTTCTATCCTAACATAAATATATTTAATAAAGAAGGAGTTATACCTGAGACTCTACCTCCACTTAATTGTAATCTAAATAGTGGGAAGTAATTTCAGGGGAGATACAAAAATTTTCAAGGGAGTTTAGACACATGTTTTTTATTTTTTTTTTTGTTTTCTTTTTTTTTATTAAATTTCTCAATGTTATATATTAACAAGTTTTAACTATGAATTAATTATTTTGGTATGATTAATTTAACCACTTTTCATTATAATATATATTGGAATGAGATTTAATTTTGGAATATTGTGTATTTATGATTGAAAAAATCAAGGTTCATTATTTCTATCACATATGATGGTGACATAAGTGTGATGTTTTAGATCTTATTCTATATATAAGTCCCAAACCATGAAAAGGAGAGTGTTTTGTCAAGTGTTGTTTCTTGGTTCACAGATCTAAAGTGAAATGAGGGGAACCAAGATCCCAGTTACACTTAAATGAATAATTTCCTTAAAATAAATTTTACTTTTAGAATTATTAACATGAATATTTCTGAAGTAATCTTTCAATGACCGCATCCTATTAGTATCAAAACCATATTTCCTTTTTATATTATTGAACAATTTATTAAATTTATTTCATAAATCTTTTTTCAAAACTCATCCTTTTTTTGGGATTATATATTTTTTGGAAATAAAGAATATGAATTATAAAATGTTCCTTGAAATATAACTAAGTTTCTATGATAGATTTTATTTAACAAAATAAAATTTCTGTAAATTGAATTTCTATGGGAAAAAGGATGTGTTTGAAAACCATTATTTGGGATCTATTTTGTTGTTAGTGTGTATTTTCATAGTAAGATCATGTATATATTAAATTTTTATTTATATCTTTTTTGATTTTATATATAATTTTTTCTAAAACCTATCTTTTGTAGGTTTTGTGTATGATGTATTCTACTATTGTTGAAATAACTCCTTTCAAACTGAAACCAAAGGGGATCCTAGTTCATCGACCCAGAGACACACATCATGAGTGTTTCAAAGAGGACACACAAATACTTTTGACTCTTATATACCCTTATTATTATAGAATTAAAATAGATAATAAACAAAATTTTTATTAAATTTTAGAAAATAATTGCACACTAAATTAATTAAATTCACCTAATGTTGATATACAACCCGCATATATTCAATAACATGGAATATCACCACACTACAAACCCAAATCTATTCAAATTTAGTTTAGAAAACATTATTGAAATTATAGAGAAGAACCATAAAATATTTTGAAGGAATTTTATACTATATGATTAATATTAAATATTGTAAGTGAATTTATATAAAAATTAATACCAAACGATTTCTCAGTATAGTTATTATTCATTACAAAATATTGGATATAATATGTAAACTCTCCAATTGGAGGTTTGGATAAAATGTAATAATTTTTTTGTTTGAAAAATGTTACCCATCATCACAATTGGTAACAATAATCAATGAAATTTATCAAAATAATTAAATATAATGTGAAAACATTTTTTGAATATTTGGAACATATTAAAAATATTTTTTATTGTCTTCCATACCACCAAAAAAACAAGTAACATTAATATATTATTTTTATGAATTTTTAATTAATATCAATCGTAATATGATTGATGATACTGCATGTGGAACCTTATAAGGAATTCTACCATTTTGATAAATAATATATTCCTTAAATAGTATAACACTTAATAATATGAACGATATTTTTAGGATTTGTTTAATGGAAATTAAAAACATGATACAAAAAAATTAAATTTTTTCAGATCTACTTTAAAATATTCTTCATAGATTCCTGCTTTGTTACTTTTAAATAATCTCATATATTGTGGAAACACATCAAAATAAAGGGGCATTCAAAAAACCTAGTAAGGTAATTAAAAAATAGATATCATTAGAATGTGATCATCATGCATGTTAATTGTGAATGGAAATAATAACACATGGAAGGAAATCATAGAATATTCATAAATAATGATATGGAAATGTGGATAGAAAATAAAAATGATACATTCATAAACATATTAATTTGGTTTATCACCAAGGTGTCAAAAACAATAACTACTATTCAATTCACTAGGGTACCATAAAACATTTTACCTCTAGAGATTAAATATTTACACAATTCATTTGAGTGCTATTATGGTCCACCATTCATATATATAAATTTATGTGTTCCAAAAAGATAATAAGAAATCATTTTATTAATATCTCATGGAAAATAATTAACTTGTTTCATGTAAAAGTTTGTAAATTCTTAAATCATTAAATACATGAGCATTGCATCATTTCTAACCCATGAATAGAAAATGCAGTATTCATTTTGTGAAATACCCAATCAATGAATCATTATTACATATAGGATAATTACCATTTATGAGAAAGGGGTTTGGGTAATCAAAAATATAATAATATTTCATGTAAAAGAGATAAATTAATGAAAGGAATTTAGTGGAAAGAAAGTTTTACAATATGGATAATGAAAGGGAATATTGAGAGGGAAATGGTCTCCCACAAATGAAACCTTATTTTGGAGGTAATGGGGTTATAAAGAGTGTATAAAAATAAATTAATTTATTATGTATATTTTATTTCACAAAATAATTTCTGGGATGGAAATGATGAAGAGTATCATTCCCTTACCTTGTGATGTAACTTCCTAAATCCTAGAGAGGGAAGCCTCAGAAACTCAGTGACACATTAGAGGGAAATTATAGAGGGTAATTGGTTATAATTTAATTCTAAAGGTATTTGGAGTTGAGTGGAATTTCGGATTGAATATGTATTCGTATTAAAAGGTATGTAATTGTTTTATAATATCAAAATATAGGTATTAGAATTATCGGTCGTGTAAAATGAAATAACAGTGTCTTACCCATGGTTTTTTCTAATGGTTTTAGGAATTTTATTCATGTTTTATGCACTTATATTATATTAGACCAAAGATCCATTTCTTAATTTTTATCTGGACATGAAAAAACAAATTGTTCACCAAATATAGTTTTAAAACTCATAATTTCCATTTCATCTTTCTGAATTTCATTTAAAGGTTTATAAATTGATTTAAATACAATAAAAATAATTTTTATTAATAAAAGAGAAAATTTTTTATCTAGTATTAAGTTTTACTAGCTATTATATCAATAATTCATATATATGAATTCATAATACCTACAAAAAACAATGAATAATATTTTTACTATTTTTTGAAAAATAAAGTATTCTAAAAAATTCTTAAAAATTTACAAGGAAAAAATGTATCTTGGTTGATTTAAAATATTATATTTATTTTATAAGAATAATTTACCAAATATATGAATTTCAGGATTTTAATTAAAATAATTCTTTATTAAAAGAAATCATGTTTTTATGAAATAATAAATGTTATAATAGTTATAGAAATTATCTTGGACATTATAAAATTATAAAAACATTAAAAATGTAAATAAATATCTCTTTATAACACTATTTCATGAAAAACAATATTTATACGTCTTGAAATTCAAATTTGAATATTTTCTAAATATGAAATTATGTTTTATTATCATTCCAAAAACTATTTATCATGTTCACCTAATTTTCATGTTTATTTTGTTAAATAAATGAAAAATGAATATGGAAATATTGAAATAAAGATTTCATTTATACTGCTGACATTAAACGTTTATGATATAAAGGTCTATATATATAACCCCATATTGTATCAGCATATTCATTAAGGGTATGTTGTATGAGGTTGGTAGTTTAAATGGTAAGATTAACTAACACTGATGTAGTGGTGATCTCTAGTTACTTTAACGTCTCCCATAGTCGATTCCAATAAAGTGATACTTGTTAAATATTTTCTTATTCATTATCATGGGTGAACCCCATTTATGCTACAACCCTCCAATATTTGGATAAATGGGCTTGAAAATGAATTATCATACTAGTTGATTCCATCAGTTTTTCTTATATATTCAATAAACTCTTATCATTACCATTAATCTAAAAAAATCTTTATGATCAATTTATAACAACTACATTACCAATAATCATAATTACTAATGTTTATATTTACCAACATTCACATTAACTAATGATAATTTAATATTAATGTAAAAAACATATTATATTGGTAACATTAAATATTATATCCTATATACATCATCAAACATCTATATTTAATATATCTCTCCCATATATTTTTACAAACCCTATGATGGAGTCAATTGTATTCCTAATGATTTTTTTATAAACTAGTTATATAGTAGGTGTAATATTCAAGGAACAGTTTGATCCCATTGAGAATACCATTTCATGGTCACTATTAATTTGTTTATATATCCATTTCTAAGTCTTATCTATAGTAAAAAAGCATTGTTAGTTAACATATAATATTCTTTTAGTGATATTGTTTATATGTACATCCAATTTTCATTTTAATAAATCATTAATTATTTTAAAAAAATGATCTTTTATTAATCATATAAGGAATTCTATGTTCATTACACCTATTGTAAAATACACTAATTAGTGTAGTGACCCCCATTGATAACATGACACAAAACATGATAAAATTCGATTGAAGTTCATGTATTCCCATTAACTGTGTCCATGAGGTGAAAAGTATGAATTCAAGAATAAGGTGGAAACTATGTTCAATGAGGTAAGTACCCTAATCATTGAAAAAATATTTTTTTATAAGTGTAATCTAAATTTCATTATCTAATTCATTTTGATATTTTTGCTACCAACATCCACTATCCCAACTAATTCCCTCAACTATGTGAACCTTCTATGAGTTTTGACAAGATCATCCCAACATATCAATAAAACCAACTCACTATTAAATAACCATACTATCCTTAGAAATATGGATGGAAATTTATCAATCCATATAGGAAAGGAATTTCTCAGAACCATTATATATAGTCATTAAAACACCTTGGTAAGGGATATCATCCTCCTCCACCACCCATAAATACTTGACCACCAATAATGATTTTCCAAAACCCCCCACAAAAACCTGAATCAATTCTTGAGGACTTTCTAAATCCAATATCATCCTATAACCTCTAGTTCCAAAAGAACACTGAATTTAAAATTCATGATCTACATAATCAAGTGGGACAATTATATAACACTGGCAATGATATAGAGATGTTTTGTTCAAGATAACTACCTTCTAAACTTATTTCCAATAGTAAATAAAAATGTAATGATGTTTCATCACACTATATATTTGTAATGAAATTTATTTTTTCCATTGATTTTACAAAACAGGTGTACCCTCCTCTTGAAAAATATCTCTCTCAATCACTAAATTATACATGTGAACATACATAGAAGAAAAAAGGTTAAAAGATTAAGATTGGGGATTCCCAATATATAAACATTAAACATACCTTCCCCTAAGAAATAGATCAATATAAGAAAAATTTGATAATGAAATTTCATAATTGATTATGGATATCTTTAAAAGGTTATATGTTGACATTAATTTATTCGATGTAGGTAAAATATTCCTCATTATAAAAAATTTATTAAAGAGATTTTTTCCATAGTTTATCTCCAAATGGGAATGAGAGGGTAACCATTGGAAGGAAAATATCTTCCTAGATATAACCAATAATGACAGGAAAATTCTAGTAATAAATAACATTATTAATACCTTTCACTATAGAGGATACATTCTCTTTAGACGCACTTCTTGATTTAGGTTATTTCATTCATAGGGTTTCATACATAGTGTATATTTATTTACATGTAGAAGAGCCTCAACCAAAAGGAATTATAGGAAAATATTCCCACCAAATAATAACACACCCAACCAAAGTGGCTGAGGATATCCTTTTGTGCATGTAGAATCCTATCCTCCCACAAAACATATACATGCTTGAGATGGAAGATACATGAAAGTAAGGACATTACCTTATGATACTCAGGATACAATTTATTAAAATGAAAAAGTAAATAGTTTACATTCATAATAAATCATTTTCTATGAGATTTAGTGGAGTTAATTTCTATTTAAATATACTTTATGAAATAAAACACCTAGTTGAGGAGAATTCCACTATTCCTATATATTCAATGGATGTTATTCTCACAACATTTTTCATTTAAAATAACTCAGATTTTTATCCCCTTTCTCCCCCACTTTTTATATTTTGTATTTAGATTCATTAGTATATTACTAAATTTGTATTGAAAATTTACATGAATGTACATATATTGGTGATTTTTTACATATTGGATGTTTTAAAATTTTCAATTATTGTGAAATGTCCCCTTATATTATCATTTTAATCAAGGAGAGAAAAAGTTATCAAAGAGATGGTATAGATGAAATTCTTCCAAACAGATCATATCCTACTATTCTCAAACCACCATCTATTCAATTGAAAAAATTACCCTCTAACATGCAATATCCATTCCATGTGGGTTTCTACCAATTAAAAATAATTATTTCCAATAACCTGCCTTTAGATAATTAGATGTAGCTTATTGACCCTTGATAGAGTGTAAAAAAATAAAATTTGATGGATAATGGCCCCTATACCTTTAATTATACACTCTATAGTATGTATAGAATTATAACTATTGAAAAGGCTAAACTGATCAGTCATCTACAATATTGACTAAACCTTACCCTTTTTTATTATTTCAAAAGTGAGGTAGGAAAAATAATAGTAGCTGGGATTATAAATCCTTTATAATATAATAAATGGGTTAGTTATATGAAAATGGTTCCTAAAAAGAATGGCCTCATAGTTTTTCATAGTGATCATTATCAATTTCTTCTAACTATGCGAAAAAATAGTAAGTGAGTTTGTATATAATAATATAATATTTTCTAAATCAATATAAAATTCCATTTTCTATTTCAATTTATTTTCTAAATGTTGGAAATGTTCGTGGGTAATTTATATTACCATATACATGATGGATTCCTTGGATACCTATAAATTCATATATCCACCTAGGTTATAAAATATAGAACTTTTACTCACATGTGGTAGGAATCCATATAAGAAGATTCTTTTTAGCCTTTGAAATGATCTAGGTGATTTCTGGTATCGTTTGGTTTGTATATTTTTTAGATTAGCTACACCATTTCATGGAGGTATTTATGTATGACTTAAATATCTTTGGTTCATCTTTAAATGATGTTTTTTCACCTTTATTCTATGTCACATGGATTTATTGAGTGAATATATTATTCTACATTATAAAAAATATCACTTTATGATAGAACAACACATTGTTCTTGAAAATTGTATTCTGTGTGATGAATTTCTTATTGAAAAATTTAAAATTTATATAATTTTGACCCTTCCCTTAACAAAATGTGTTCATGAGATGTTTTGATTCTAGGATCATGCTTGTTTTTTACCACCAATTCATTAAAGTATTTTGTAATACCAAATAATAAGTATCTCAATTTTCAAAAATTATTATACGTTTTTCGGATAGAAATGTTGATGATGAATCTAAATCACTAAAAAAGAGTCTCAAATCACATCCCATTATACAACCACTAATTTGGGATCACCCCATAGAACTTATGTGAGAATCTTATGTTTTCGTTGTGGAATTATTATTGAAAAAGGTTTTAGAGGACCCTTATGTCATATATTATTCTTCACATTCCAATCAAACTTCAAGATAAAACTACTCTAATACAAAAAAAATAAAAATTTCATATTATGTTTTCCTCGAAAAAATTTAATTCATATAATATTGCTTTAGATGTTGATGTGTTTTTTGATCAGACTTCCATTAAGTTTCCTCTTACAAAACCTTAATCTATGCCATGAACCATACATAAGATTTACTTCCTCTTGGAGTTTAACTAGTAGGTTCTATATAATAGATGGGTAAAAAATGTGGCAGTCAACCACATTAGTCGGATTCCCCCACCATTAGAACACAATGTTGACTCATCCCTCCACACAAGAAAATTATTTTTCAATGATAACCATTATGATGTAGTTTAATTTACCCCTTATTATACAAGACATTTTAGTTTTATTAGAATTCCAGGTCCCCAAATATGTTAGTTCCTTAGAATCCCAAAGAATAAAGAATGGGTCACAATGGTAAATTTGAGATGACCCATAATTTTGGTGAATTTGTAGTGGCCAAGTTGGTATTATATTTCTCCCCAATCATGTGTTCACCTATGTTTAAGGATTTTTCTACACTCTACTTATGGTGTAAACATTAGCCCTTAATATATAGCTTTAATGGTCTTTGAATCAAACCATTATTAGCCAAAATTATAAATGCTTTCCCATTAGTTATGAAATTTATGAACATAATATCAATTCATATGTAATATCTCTATATGGAACAATGTTCCTCAACATCCCATGTTGTTTCGTGATATCTTCGAAACATGTGGTACTGAATTCATGTGGTCTTTGAAGGAATATTTTATATTTACATAAATCATATTGAAAATTGATTATGTCTCTATATGGGTGGAAGAAAATGATACTTGTACCAATATTTATTGAGTGGTTTTTTATTTTTTGGGATTTTAGATTTTCAATAGGTTTGGGTACTATGGTTTGTTATTAGTGATTATGGTTACCATTTTTATAATTATTTCATCAAAACAATTCATCTTAATTAGAAGGTTTATTTATAAATTATACAGTGAATATTACCTCCAAACTAATAAACAGTATGTGATCTGAAATTGTAAACTTATTAAAATATTTTAAAAAAATTGTAATACTAAATATTAAAGATTGGATTTTTCACTTAGATGATGCAAATTGGTTATACCATATAATATTTAAATACCCAATTGAAATTTCACTATAAAGGTTGTTGTTTTGAATGGAATGACATGCCACTATAGAGGTAGAGTACTATGAATATTAAGAGAGTAAAATACATAATATGAATTTCTTAGATTCTGTTGAGCATAGGAAGTTTTAGGTTAAAAAACAAGAGGAAATGTTAAGAGACACATATTATAACTCCCAAATATATAAGTATAAAACAAAGGCTTCCCATGACCACCTCATCTGTCCCCATCAGTTTCAAATTGGTTAGAAAGTCCTCCATTACAATGAAATGCTAATGTTTTAGAAGTGTAATCCTTTTTCCCACTTTTTTGGTACATATAATGTGACTAATTATCATCCTTTTATGATTTCAGAGGTTAAAATTGAAAAAAAATCCAACAAACATTCAATATAAATTAGAAGTGGATGCAACAATTCAACTAAAAACATCTTGAGTTCCCATTGTAGGAACTAAAACATCATGGAGAATCTTAATAGTAATAATCCCTATGTGTCATCGTTCATTAATACATTCTCTTAAAATACAGTGAGAAGTCTTTACACAATATGTTTTGGGTGGAGTATTCAGTATGGGTCTAGTTATGATTGTCATCATCTTCCTAATTTTTCTTCTTCTTTCTTGTTTAATGGTATTCTATATTTTCCTTAACTTCTTGAATTTATTAGAACTTTTCCATATTTATTCATTTTCAATTTTCCTTGATTTATGTTATTTTTTTCTTTCTTCCATATCATATTCATTTTTATAATTTCTATTAGAATACTCATTTAAAATTCCCATATAATCATGGGGTATGATAATAATGAATTTTTTACATCCATATATCATTTTGTTTTAATATTAATAGAATATTTAATTCACTAATTGTATCTATTATGTAAAAATAATTAACCTTAATGGTGTATTTTAGTGAAATGGAATATTATTCGATGATATAAAGGATTGATTCTTCAAAAAACCAATGATATTTTAATACCTATGAATGATATTTCTATAGGAGAATTATAAAATTTAATATATCAACAACTAATTTCAGAAACCATGACATTGAATTATTTATTTTAATCGATCGATGTTATATATAAGTAATAAATACTGGTAGTCATCTCTCTAAAATTATTTTTCTATATGATCATTCCTTATCATATAATTTTTATTTCTATAATGGTTTTATGTTTCATAGGCAATGAATGGTTTTTATTAAAATTAATACAAAACCAAATAAAGGATGAAAATATGCTTGACTTTAGGGAATTCTTAATTGAGTGGGTTTTCAAAATTTTACTGCAACGGTTATAGAGAAGGTTCAGTAGAATGATTCCGGTAAGGTGAAAATATTTAATATGGCTTAATTTTACGGAAGAATATGTAGAAAGATAATAATATGTTGGTTTTCACACAAACACATGGATATTTGGTGACATGGTTGAATTTTTATTTTTTTAATAATACTAGTAACATATATATCCTTGAGTTTTTAAGAGATAATTAATGAGACATCCATTTCCAAGATTACTAAGATTGACTTTTTTGTGTTGTTCGTTCATTTTCAAATTACAATCATGAATATAATTTATTTTGAATGATAAATATTCTCAAATAAAATAATATATTAATGTATTTATCATTTCATATTATTTATGAGATGTAACTCTTACAAGGGGTAAAAATGTTCATGTTTGGGTTTTTGACTACATAAGGATTCACTATTAAATTTAACCCATAATCCAATATGTTCAAATATTTTTAATTATAAATTAAAACTATAAAAACTAATTAAAATCATCATTTAATAAAAATATATAATGTTAATTATTATTAAAATGGTCAATTTTATTTTTTGGATTATTTTTCAATTGGAGGATTTGATTAGTATAGAAGATGGAGAATTGGAAGAAAAATGGGACAAACTACATGGATTACAAAGAAATTTTTTTCCCATATTATCTCATATATATAGGCATCCTTCCATCAAATTAGGTTGAAATTTTGTTTGTTTGTAAAAAATTCCATGAGATACAACTCTTATAAATTAAAAAAAATCCCATATTGTCTATCTTTTGGCCTAACCTAATGCATCTTTCAGTAAAACAGAATCATCTCAAGGTCAAGAGTTCGGTTTGGTATTATAATGATTCCTACAAATAAGGATTTCAAATATCTATAATAATTTAGAGGGACAAATTAATGTGGATGAAAAAAACTTATTTTTTCAATGTTTATATTAGGACATTTACCCTTCTAAAAACTAAACAAAAGTGGCATTAGAAAAGTTAGGTTCTAAAAACCACATTATAATGTACCTATAAAAGGGTACCATGGAGACCTCATTTTTTAGATTGGCCAACGAGTGAAGTGTTTACATTATCTAATTTAAAAGGATTTATATCATCATTGTGGATGTTTTGGAGCACCATATTATCATTATGATATATTAAAGGTAGGAGGATTTCCACTAGAGCCCCTACCACCTCTCAAAGGCAGTATAAACAGTGGGCGTTCATTTGGAGGGAGATACACTCATTTTAAGTGGGTTAAATGTATTATTTTTCTAGTGTGTTTTTGAATTGTTCATAGAAAATTTTTATTTAGTTTTATCTTAACATGTTTCAACTCTGAATTCATTTCTACAATGATTAGTTGAATAAATTTTCATGTGATAACCAATTGGATTGAGAATTCAAGTGGAAATCTTTTTTTTTTATGACTAGACAACAGAAGGGACATTTCTTCTATCAAATATACATGAGATATCAATATTAGTTTGTATAAATAATTAGATATATACAAGGTACTACCCATGAAAAATTGATTATTGTGTCAAGGGTTGGTTCTAGTTTCACCACTCTAAAGGGATAAGAGGGGAACCAAGATCATAGTTACCATAATATAGATTATCATAAATTCAAGATGAAATAAAATTTTATTAGAGATGAAGGGAATCCATTATCTAATACATGTATTACATTTTTTTGTTATCCATGTTATGCTAGTTTTAATATTCTTTATCATTTAATTTTTTTTATTAGATATATTGTTCTATTACACTTTATAAAATTTCATCTTGATTTTTTTTTAAAAAAAATTCTATATAAAAACATAACTAAATAAAATTTAATCTTTGGGGATTTTATAATTACAAATAAATGGCAGAAGATTTTCAAAAATCACTAAAACGTTTCACTAATTATATTAGATATCATGATAAAAATCAGAAGTTAGTGTTTATTTTTTGTTTTTAAAAACCCCACTAAATACACTTTTTCTAATAGAGCTAAAGTGGATGGAATTACTCCCCTAACTCTTCCATTAATATATTCTTTGACAGTCATTCGTTCTTTGATTCATCTATCATGGTGGATTCCTTGTTGATATTTTTTCCTTCTAAACCATATTAATATTGGGTTTACTTTTATTTTTTTAATCTATCCACAATATCAATATTTTTTAGTGTTAATATATTTCATTGATTTTTGGAAATTAAATATTTATCAATTGATGTTTTCAACAAGTTTTCTCCATTTAGTACAAAAAAACTTCATCCACTGAATTTATATTTAGTGTATATGTATTTTCATTTGGGGTGTGATAGAAGGCATGTTTATATAAGGTATTTTTTTCCTAGTACATCATTGATAGGGCCATTGCTGAATGTGTAGCTGTTATTTTGGTACCTTAAAAAATGATTTTTAGGATATTGTTGTGTATCCCAATTTCATCATTTTTTATCTATCATGGCAATGTTTAATAAATTAATTTTATTATATTATTATGTATCCCAATTTAAATATTTATTTGTAATTATTAGTTTTTAATTATAAAGGGTTATTTATTAATTATTCATTATTATTTACAGAAATTAATAAATATTTATTATTAATTATTTGTTATCAATTAATCATTATAAATTATAAAATATTTGGAATTATTACATATATATTATATAAAATTTTAATTTCTTGTTAATTATTTCTTAGAAAATGATTAATAATTGATAACTAAAAATTGTTTATTATTCATGTTTTTTAATAATTACGGGTTTTTATATAATTTATTAATAATTAATAAATAATTAATCAATTAAATAAATTTGTTTTATTTTTTAATTAATTAATTATTAATATTTTTAAATAGTTATTAATTAATTATGAATGTGTAATTTAATTCATTACTTATTTATATAATGTATTTTATGTTCAAAATAGGATAAATTACATTCATTGATATAATTTTACATGTAAATTAGTTTTTCTGTGGTGGTTAGTATATTTAGAATTAAGTGATAAAAGCTTCAAGTAGTGTAACTATTATTTTACACTTAAGAAATTATTGTGTATTGTTAAACAAGCTTAAAAAAGTATGTGTAATAACGTGTATTGACATTTTAATACATGTAAATTCATTTGGTGGAGTAGTTAGCACAGATAATTTTTATAGATAATTAGTGGGAGTAGTGTAAAGATGGTTGAATCAGAAGGAAGTTATTATAAAATGTTTAAACAATATTCAAAAAAATTTACAATATATAATAAATATTAAATTTATAAAAATTCATATTTAGATAATTAAAAATTATATAAATAAAGATTATATAAATAAAGAATATATATATATTTCAAATGTATAAAAAGAATTGATGCATGAAATTTTTTTCTTAATAGTTCATGACTATTTTAAATAACAGCACAAAATAATTATCAAAAAATAAATTGGAATATTTTTTTGAATGTGTCATGAATCATTCAATAGTGCATTAAAAACTAATAAATTCCAAAACAATGATATTAAATACTATTAATTTTGAGAGTCCTCTCCAATGAATCATTAAATTGAAAAATGAGAGATGGGAGACTGATTATTTTATTTTATAATATTTAAATTAAATAAAAATGTTTTAAATAAATAAATATATGTTCTACGAAGTAACCGATATAAGTCTGCTAAATAACCAATTTTCTTCTAGGTCAACCCATTTTCTACCAAACCTTAGTGAATTATTAATAGGGTGATACTAGGTAGATAGTACATCTACAGTTTAAAACTATATTCCAAATCAAATCTAATGTCCCTCAATTATACAAACATCCAATCAAACATCTAAAAACAAAAAAAATACAGTCAAAACATTTAAGATTAACATTTTTAATGTAATAAAAAAATGAAAAATGAACTTCTCTCTTGGGTATCAAGAGTCTCATTCAATATAGACCTATCAATATTTAATAACATAGTACAATACAAGATACCCACTACGTGACTTAACATCTCTATGATGTATTCCTTGAATTTGGATAGTTTTAACTCACCTCATTAAATTTTTTTCACACTACCTCCTTGACCTCCATGAAATATATAATTAATTCACGAATACTTGTTTGAAATAATTTTAAACCCACAGTCCCCAAGAATTCAATTACATGTTTTTAAATGGGTTGTTTATCAAAAAAATCCTTTTAACATGAACGAACACAGGGTATATCAATCATTGTTAGTCTAGTAGATTTTTTAAATGGACATATAAGATAAATATTAATTATCCAATGTTTATTCTATTAATAAGGATACATGAACTTGAAAATAATCATGGATAATTCATCAATAAAATTAAACTAACATAGGTTAGAATCAATAGTTTTATCCTGACTAAAATTGTAGAAAACACAAAAAGACAATCTACACTCAATTTTCAACCTTAATATAAGGATTGGTGCCTTAAAAAATTCACCAATTACATGAGACATCAAATATTCCTCACAAGGGAACCTGGAAAACGAAAAATTTAACCTCTAAACTATCTAAACTCTTATGATCCACCCCATCATGATATTTAAAATTATTTATTTCTTTTAAAAATGACTATACCAAACATAAATTTTTGTATTATTTGCGAATTAAACATCTCTATAAAAATATGGTAGCTTACTAATATAATGAAAAACATTTCCCTTAGTGAGGATCATATGATTAAATATTACAAATGACTAATATTTAAATAAACCAAATTAATTCTAGTTCACTTCATTCAATTCCAATGATAGGCAATATAAGACACTCTCTATATAGGATTCATTTAAATTGATGACCTACTCCACACTATAAATTTATTTATATATCTACTTCCCAAAAATGATGAATCTAACATCCATCATTGGATATACATTATAAACTATAGGTTTTACCATGAAATATTTAAAAAATAATATGAATATCCTACCACTATGTTAGAGGAAATTTTAGTATTTTACATGAACACAAACCTATGATAGAGAAAATCAATTATAGAAATTGTTTTCCAGAATTTCTAAAAAAGAAACAACAATATTCCATATTTTATGATACGAAACATATAAAATCCTTATCCTTTCACACTATAAGCACATGAATGAACACCTTATTCTAGGTTGAACATATAAAACTCTCTCAAATATCATAAATATACTACCAGGATTTTATTCAAAACCTCGCATGTTTTTTATTTCAATGGTTTAAGAGGGTATATTGAACTATGCCTCTAATAAATATTCCTACATAGATATGTCAGAAATTCATTTATGCCACTGTAATTTAATATACACTGGAAAATGTCCCCCCTCATAGAGAGGTCTCATTAGTCTAGTTCATAGTAAGGACCCTATTAAATTTGATGAAAAAAGAAAATTTGTGACATCCTTAATAACTAATAGATTATTCTATAGAGGTTCCGAGGACATGGAAAAAATTGTTGGGCATACTATTAAGGGATTGAACATTTTTTATTGGAAGATAATAAATTCATCTAGGATGATATAACACCCCCTTTTCTTGGTATATGTTATCTAGTAATTATATTAATCAATTAAATTTTTAAAAAATAACATTTATCTTAATAGTTAGTACTAAATATATTTAAATAAGTTCTCCCCCTTGTGGTTTTAAAAAAATAAAAAGTATGAAAACTGTAAAGGATTAGTTTAATAACACACTAACGTAACACTGTTTATAAAGAGTTTAGTCACATAAATCATGATTTATATTGTTATTCATATAGATATACCTCATATATTTATACCGATTAAATTATAAACAACCATCACATAGAACATCAATGATTGTAGTTTATACACACTCATGTAAACCAAGATGCCAATGTTAAATCACTAGGTCAAACAGTAATGTAGAACATACTAAACAGTTGAGGATAAGATAATGTTCCCCGCTAAAAACTCAACCCACATCACATGTGATATATTTCAATGGAAATGAATCATTCCCTAAATCATTAAAAATGAATTATATAAACTGGATCATCCATTAAATCATAGAAATCATATTTTTATATTGCTCAATTACATAAAATATATTTTAGTTCCATTAAAAAATTCGAATTTTTTTTATTTTAACTAATTTACTATATTTAAATGATAAATTATTTTACAATCAAACAATTTCAATTAATTTATATAAAACCAAAACAAATATCTTTTCTACATTGGTATTAATATAATAAGATATTTCTATAGTGTGACAATATAAAGAAAGATAATGACTTGTAGAAATGAACTACTATCTGTATTACATGTTTTAAATAATACCATATTACTATAAATATAATAAAAAAAATACATGGTGGAATATTTATAACTAATTATATCACGGCTAATATGGAATTCTATATAAAGATGATTATTTTATTAATTTTTTTAATTAACTAATGTATTTGATATACAACATTCCAAGTGTATAAAATCCCTATATTGTAATGTTCCAAAAAAAATATTCATTAAAAAATAAAAATTATGGCTCATTGATGAGGCAATGACACTTCTTAGGTTTCAGTATTGTATACTCAGAATCGCTAAAGAAATAGATTACCTATGCATATTATTCTTAACCATGGACATCTATAATAATGCGATCCTAGATAACAAATTTTTTATCATGTATTCCATGCATTACTTATCTTGTTTCTAAATTTATAACTATATTCTAATAAAAAATCAATAACACTACTCTTATATATCTTGAAACATTCTCTCCTAGATTCACATATACTATATTGACTTATGTGAAACTATCATAATGGACATTCCATGATTTCTATGTTATAATGACATGTACTTGGGGTGTAAATTTATTTCTAGTTAATGGTATAATATCAATCAATATCATTCTATGATGATATCATATTTAAAAAATGTAAGGCCCATCCTTGACATAGATGTTTTCCAAAATAAAAAAAAGTCAACTTGTATTATAGGAAGTATGTTTTGTTCTTGTGTAATAATATAAAATGATTTATTGAAATTATTACCACCATAAAACTACCAATATTTCACACATAAACTCATTATGTCAACAAAAAATACAAATCAAATAATAGATATGAGACAAGAGGATATATAATGGAATGATTACTCCTTCCAAGCTATCCCCTAAGATTCACATGAGGGATTGACCTAGTAATATAAATCCTTTACCACTTAGACTACCAATGTAACGACATGGACCTGAACAGCAACCAAAACGGTATTAAACGGGTTGGGTTGTACTACCTAAGGCACAACTCCCCGAATGTCAAAGGTTGCTGACTAGTAGTGAGGGTCCTATAGGTATAGTGGGGAGGCTATACCCTCTCGGAGGATAATAATGGTACTAGTCCAAGTATACTAATAAATATTCATAGGAATAAATGACTCAGCAGAGTCGAACCAAATCCGTAGAGTGGAAGAACATTCAATTTCGATTATCAAAAGAAGCAATAAATATATACAACCATAGTGGAAAGTAAATAGAATAGAATGTTGATCAATTGTAATAACTACTGAACAAAAAAACATTTATCCAAATTAGGTCGCACAAATCCATATATATATAATGGGAACCAATGGCTAACCAAGTGAAGCTACATAACAAGTAAGCATTCTGATACAGGAAAGAAATAAAAACAAAATAATCTTCGGCTAGGTAAGACCTCAAGGTCCATACCATCTCTATGAAAATGATAATGCAGTCCAGCTCCTCATGATTTCCTTTTTCCTACACATAAATCCATAAATTCTACATGCGTCCCAAAGGCCCCGTGCAGGTTGTGAGAAGAATCTCTGTAGAATACCATCCAATGGTGCATACCTTATATATATATTTTAAAACAATATGTAGTTATAAGACAATAGTAAATAGTATGATTCACATGAAAACCTAAACACCACTTGTGATCTACAGTAAACATGAACTGTCAACTACTTTGGCCAATGCCGAAATCACGGACATGTAACCCGACACCATGTACCCCCTGACACTGCATGTCTCATGTACTAACGTCTCGAAGGTATGAAAATAAATTGTAACGCGGAGGAGAATTGATGCTTATCCTCAAATAAGAAACCGGAGGGACAATGATGTCTGCATTCAAATAAAGTAACTAGAGGGACGCCAATGTCTACCCTCAAATAATGTAACCAGAGGTACAGAGATGTTTGATCTCACGTAACGGCGAGCCTGCGCCCCCAACCCAATACCCTCAATGCTATCCCCTGAAGGCTCCTTACCTTCCACTGGGATTCCAATAGAAAACACCCCCAAACCAAAAGTACCTAAACCACAACTAAAGGGGGATATACCCACACAAATTGTCAAAACCACCTCATCATAGAGTCTCTCTCTATGCACATTACTCAAAGTTATGAGTGAGAAGTAATCACCAAAATAGTACCCAAGCCACAACCTATCTGACACCTCGTGCCCCTGCGACCATTCCGCTCAAGTTCGATGGTCTTTCCATCTATGTAACCTAGGCCATGCCCAACATTAAAGTCTCCCTGCCTCAAGATGACGTCCATGATACCCAATCTCGTGGTTAGAACTGCCCAATGTAACCCAGACCAAGCCAAAATTTTGATTAGCATCACTCAAAAATATCTGGGCCATGCCCAACACAACCCAAAGGGATCCATCATATACAATTCAGAAATTTAATATATAAAACTTCTAAACAAGTAACATAAATAGTAAAAACAATATAAATAGTTGAATTTTCACTCACCCAATGGTTATCACACATCAGCACTGAGGTTTTGAATGCCTTTAAACAACGTAATCATGCTTTAATAGATTAAACATACCAGTTATAAACAAAATAGACTAATTATAACCATTTTGGAACAAAGGCCAAAATTTCATAATGAGCGCCGACCTCTCGCCTAGCCTTACTCAAGCAATGTAGGAAATAGTGCATACCTAAAGGCATCCCATAGGTCTAACAATTAATTCAATATATAGCAGCAGATTAATAGGGTCACGCTTAAAATACCCAAATGTGCACTTTAAGACGCTCTAACCAACGGTCTACAAGATGAAAAAAGAAGGTATGCACCACCTACCTGAGAATCAAAGACATAGGCACGTCCAATATGAAGCTCCAATTCGAAGAATATATTTGTAGATATACATTTCCATCAAATCCTAGAAATTGCCCTCGGATGGAAACTATGACGTGTGAGGCAAGAAAACATGAACAAACCATGGTGCACAGGTTTAGCCTCGCTATTGTGAAACTGCAGCCACTGACAGATTGAAGAACAGCCTATGGATGAAGAATCAAAGAGAAGAAATGTTTTCGGCCTTCCGGAGCATCAAGGTCTGAATATAGGGAAGAAGAAGGTATTTTCTTGAATAAGATGTGACACTCTTTCTTTTAAGCAAATAATAGAAATACACGGCATGTACAAAAGTACTACAGGCTATGTAGTGGCCTTGTCTATACTCCGACTTAAGCGGAGGTAGTCAAACGGCTTGGACACTCCACACAGGTCAACACACAGCTTGAACTCTGCAGGTACACAAAAAGGACGATACACGGTGTCTCAAGAAACACTACACACAGTGTAGTAGGAAATTCCTACACAGTCATCACGCGACATGTTATCTGTAAGCACAAGGATGGTACTCGCTCAACCCATACATGGAGTGCACCTTAGAGTACACGATGTGTAGTCTAGAAATTTCAGAACTTCCCAGATCTTCCCAGTTTTCTCAGAAACAAGTCAAAAATTCAAACAGGGTTGGAATTTTAACCTTTTCTAAAATCGCGGGTTCTTATAATCTCCCCACCTTAACATAGGTCATTTTCGAGCTATCAAATGAAACCCAAAGATGGCACCGAACATACCACCCTGATCAAAGTAACCTATACTCCCCAGTCTCGAAGGGTTTGGATAAATTCTTCAAGGGGCACCCCACCATAGGAATTTACTAACTCAGTCTGAACCCTAAAAAAGCCAAAAAATAAAGGGCTCACTAACCTATTTCCGAACTCATGGTCCATTCGTGATGCATCGTCATCCATTCACCTCAATGGTGCACTTTTGTCACTCCCGACACACCAAATATATCTCGTACCACATCGGTGTCTGCCTCTACGAGGTCCTGCATCCATGGACACTCAAAATAAAACTTGATGTCATGCACCACAAGTAACTCACATCCTCGATGCCCCGATGCCCATGACACCTCAAGTAACTCGCATCCTCAATGCCCTGATGCCACACATTTCATATATATATATAAATATATCATGCACCTGATATGGAACTAATCCCACTAAACATCATTAGGTTAGTCCAAATAAATATCGTGCACCTCGTGCACTCAAAGAAGACATGCCTCAACAGGTCATGCCAATAGAAAACAAGAAATTCATGGCCAAACTTGTGGTGTACATCTAACCATCATTTGCTCACCATCCTACTCATCCCCTGGTAGCTCCACGGTGTGCACTGGTCTTGAAGCACGAATGCCTAATGCCTGACCTCCCTATGATGCTGCTCCAGTCACCGGCCACTGACCCCTCATCTGGGTCCCGCTGTCTCTATCACGTCCTCCTTGTGAAACTGAAACTCAGCTACCCTCTCCTAGTACCGAACATGAACCAACTCCAGATGCCACAGTGTGTCATGATCCATGTATACCAGCTATATGAGAATGCTACCTACAGAACCTCTCCAGATGCCTGAAATGTCCACATGCCTAACACTCCTTTGGAGGCCTATCGTACTGAGTCTGAACATGTCATGTTTTTACACATTGAAAGTAAACCATTGATGAATTGATACAAGATTATCTGGAAGAGTCCTTGGCCTAACTGCCCTGCTGAAACTCTTCCCGTCTTTGCTTCCTGCTCTCTGAACCATCACATGAAGCTGTCGTCCGACCAACCAGGGGATTATTCCTCTGGTTACAATCTGCTATAAGTGCCCAATTCACTACCTCTGAGAATGAACCCAGCCTGAAGATATTCACCTGTATCCAAATGGTTTGTTGTAAACCATCCTTGAAGCGCCTCACTTTTTCCAAGTCATCGCTTCCCATACCAGGTGCAAAGCAAGACAACATAGTAAAATTATAGTCATAGTCCATGATAGACACATCCCCCTACTGAAGGTTCAATAACTCTAGAGCTCTCTTATCCCTTAGTGTATCTGTGTAAAAGTTCTCGAATAACCTATCCTTGATATGTTTCCATACTAGTCCCTCGTGCCTACGATCCTGAACCTGTACATCCCACCAGTGATTTTCTGGTCCTCGTTGCATGTACATTGGGAGCTTGAGCCTCAACCCTGGAGGCATCTTGAGCTGATCAAAGATCATCTACATGCTCTCTATTCAGTTCTCAGATGCCTATGGACCACCCTCACCTTTAAAATGTGGTGGGTGCTGTGACTAGAACTCTCATATTAGATATTCCATAGATGGATCTATACCCTGTGCACCACTGTCAATCCCCTGCAAGACATGTACTAGGCTACCCCAGAGCTGCTCGTCGAGCCATGGTCTGAATGCTACCAAACCCAACCATTGTCTTACCTGTACAGAATCCTGGACCGTTTCCTATATCTGAGCCTATACATGCGGCTCATGCTCTGCCCGCACTAGATCCTAAACCTGATCCTGCTCTTGCGGCACTATTCCCTCTCCCGCTTGATGCTCCATCTAAGTCGACTAAGAGGAACTCTATGATCACCATAAATGATTAGAAAACCCATATATATAACAATATAAACTCAATGAACTTATGGAAAGTAGTGAAGAGGTATCATAAAACAACTACCCTTACTCTCCCCTATCACAACCTGTGCCCATGACATCCCGACCTCATGGCCTCCTTACCCGCCTAGTAAAGATCCATGTATCAAAATTACATCAGGCATGACCCATCTCGACAACCAACATTGTCTCAAACCGATGACCGATTCACCCAATCCTGGTGATAAAAATCCCCTCAGCCATGGTACCTTCTTTCTCGTACAAGATCCAAGACCAAATAAACTACCACATTCAATTCTAAAAATATATAAAGCATAAAAAACACATAGAAATCAATAAAAAATTATATCAAGAATTTCACCTATTCAAATTTTAAAGCATACAAAGCATGGATATTTGATATTACCCACACTAAATTATCACTTCACAAAGCATACTTGTATTTTTGAAATTTAAATACCCTAAAAACGTGCCTATCGAAATCCAAACAACCAATCCTTTCCATACTGGGAAAAGGTCCAATTCTCCCCTACTGTACCGGGTCCAGGGTCACATATCACAATCAATAAAATCACACACCAAGTGAGCCACCAAGGAGGAAATCGTATAAACTGTAATCTGGTCAAAAAGAAAACAACAATTCCTACCCATGGAAACTTGGCCCATCCCTCGTACATGGGGTTGTAGGCACCCATGAAAAATCTATAAGCCTAGTTCTAGTAAAAACCATTCTCTAGTCTACCATATCCTAAATAGTAAAAACATTAGAAATAAAAAAATAATGCTCAATCTAATTAGTAGACAAAAAAACATTGTTACTAAATCCCTATCAAGAGCTCCTTCGATACCACTTTGTAAAGACCCGGACCTGAACAGCCACCCAAACATTTCTCACGGGTTCGGTGTTACAACCTTAGGCGCACTTACCCAAATGCCAAAGGCTTCCAACTATAAGTGAGGGTCTTATAGGTATAGCGGGGAGGATATACCCTCTCAGAGGATAATAATGGTACTGGTACGAGTATAATAATAAACATTCTGTGGAATAAATTACTAAGCAGACTTGAACTAGACCCCCAGAGCAGAATCACATTCAATATCGATAATCACTGGAAGAAATAAATATAAACAACAGTTGTGGAAGGTAAACAGAATAGCATGTTGATCACTTGTAACTAATAATCATTAAAAAAACATGCATCCAAAGTAGGCCATACATATCCATATATAAATAAAGGGTGCCAATGGCTAACCAACTATAGATACATAACAAGTAAGGATGCTAATACAAGAAAGGAAGAAAAACAATATAATATAAAGATATGAAAGAACTCAAGGTCCATACCATCTCCATGCAACACCTAATGTAGTCTCGCTCCTCAGGCTGGCCTCTTTCATGCATGTAAATATATAAAGACTACACGGATCCTGAAGGGCCTATGCAGGGTGTGAGACGAATCTCATTTGGATACTAGCCAAAGGTGCATACCTAATATAAGTGTTTAAGTAGGAATGTAGTTAGAAGACAACAGTAAACAGTATGATGCACATGTAAACATAAACTCCCCTGGTGTTCTATAGCCACCATGAAGTGTCACATGGTTTGGCCAATGTCGGAATCTCTGTCATGTAACCTGACACCATGTTCCCCCTGACACCGCATGTCTCAAGCTCCAATTCAAAGTCGATCTTTGTAGATCTATGTTTCCGTAAAATCTCAGCAATTCCACTTGGATGGAAATAGCGACGCGTGAGGCAAGGAAACTGGAAGGAAACAGGATGTGTGGGTTTAGCCTCGCAGTTACAATTATGCATCCACTGACGGATTGAAGAATGAATGATAGATGAATAATCTAGGAAAAGAAACGTTTTTTGACTTCTGGGGAATCAAGGTCTGAAAAAGGGGAAGAAAAAGGAATTTTCAAGAATAAGACATGACACCCTTTCTTTTAAGTGAATAAAAATAAAAATTCATAACATGTACAAAAGAACTACATGCCGTGAAGTGGACTTGTTCATACTATGACTTAAGAGGAGGTAGTCACAGATCTTGGATGCTTCACATGGGTCCACACATGGCTTGAACTCAGCCTGTATGCATAAAGGAGGATAAACGATGTGTCAATCAACACTACACGTCTTGTAGTAGGAAATTCCTACACAGTCATAACACAACTTGTACTCGGCGAGCACACGACCCATACTCACCTAAACCATACACAGTGTGTACATTACAGAACACGATGTGTAGTAAAGAAATTTTTAGAACCTCCCTGATCATCCCAGTTCTCTATGAAAGAATTTAAAAATTCAAACACGGTCGGAATTTTGACCCGTTCTAAAAACAAGTGTTCTTACAACCAACACATCAAAGAAGTCATCCAATAAAATATTGAAGTACATAGATATATATTATATGAAAACATTATATGCACCATGTGACATATGGATGGTGTGAGTAAAAAATGCTATAGGGAAAACTATTGTTTTCCATAACAAAAAACTATATATATAAATGTGCATGCATGAGGGCACAAAGACTGGGAAAAAAACTAAATTTGGAATATAATAAAGTAACTATCAGCCAAAAAACGTTATCAACACTAATAATGAATTATTATTGTTGTAAGATAAGGATCTAAAACCACCTAGATCTATTCATAAAATCTAATAATGTGTATTATGTACATTAACAGATATCATCACAATATATGTACTTTCCAACCATATGATATCGTTCCTTCAGTGTGAATACTTTTCTATTTTAGAAAAAAAATTCTTTTTATAGGTCCTATTTTCATGTAATATCCTATTAAATTAAATAAGGGTTGGATATACCATGGAATGTATCAAATCATAGCCTATATATAAACAGATGGGTGGATATGCCATGGAAACTACTGACATTCCATGGCCTCGCATAAAAATAGATGCCTGGGATTTCCATGAAAATATCCTACATCTATATATATAATATAAAAAGTAAAATCAATTCCCATTCTAATAAGTGTACAAGTATAAATTCGACAAATTTTTTTCAATAAACATTGAAAAGGATACATCACATGTGTAACATGTATTTCCCAAGGCATCACTTTTTTAATGTCTAATAAACTTTTAAAATGTTACTTTACATTTTTTACTCATAACAAATCATATGTAAACAAATATTACAAAATCAAAATACAGATTCCAAACATAGAGCACACAAATATTTCATACATGGAGTAATATTTCAAATAATCTTAATAAACAAATCCAATAGAATGGAACATGAAATAATACATAACATATCATAAACAATAAGAAACACATATAAAAGATATCACATTTCCACCAAGAGAATTAATAATTATTCATGACTAGTATACCTTTAATGTAATTTCATATAACACTTTATTTTCAAATAAATAATAATATTGTTCTATAGAATATATTTTATGTGTAATTATTCTAATAATATATAACCATTTGTCTCATTACTAATGTTAATGAAAATTATTCAAAAAAAATTATGTTCATAGGAAGTTATCCATTTCAAGATATGTATTATCTCATATTATTCAATGATGTATTTAACTTAATGATTTAATATGAGGGAAACTATTTATATCTATTGGAAGGTCACTACTCAAGAGAACTTTTAGTATTTCCATTGTTTGGTAAATTATATTCCACACAATCTCAAAATTTCATAACAATGATTGTATGGATCTACCAAATCAATATCAAAACACCCATGATATACTCCATGACTAAAAAAATACCCACATCAATTTCTAAAATTGAATTCATGTAGGAAAAAGAAAAAAGTAACTCAAAATGAAAACATGAGAACTCACTCATAGATTTATTGTATAAAAAATATTTTACTTGTAAAGAAACAAATCACCTAACAAACCAATTATTAAAATGTATCTCGATTCCCTTAAAATAATTCAGAACACACATCCATCACACAATTGAATGTGGTTTATTAATTTTCACAATACTGAGAAACTCCTTGAAGTTACAATTATTTTAATTTTTAACAACTCAAATAACAACATAACGAAATGAAATCCTTATAGTACAATGGATGTGATAAAAAGTACATAAAATATGTATGGAATATCCAACGACACAGTAAGTTGAATCACAATATTTTTGAAGAATAATTTTTCTTTTGGAACACCCTCTGAGTTTGAATATTTGAAAAAGGATTTGATGAAACAATGTTATAATTGTTAATAAATTGTGAGAATGTTATATTGTGGAAGTTTCTTATAAATATATATGAAAAAAGACAATACTCAAACATACATAAAGTCCAAATTCCCAATCCACAAAGTCCTCAGTTACGAACCCCCTCTTAAAAGAACATAGAATTACAAAAAAAAATTAAAATTCACATAAATTACTAGAAAAGTTTTGTAATGATATCATCCAATTGTATGTTAAAGTTTTCATCAGATTTTTGGTAAAATATATTGATTTATGGAAATTTTTAGTGTTCTTTTAGATCAAATTAAATAAGAACTATGTCAAAGATAATAATAGATATATCATTTTAAATAAATGGAGGTATTCATAGAGTTTCTATATATATAAATGTTTTTAATAAGTAATGGATGTTCTTCATAGTAGAAAACATTCATTCAAGTAATCTATGGGCCATACCATAAGTTTTCTCACTTTAGAATTATTATTTTTTAGAAAAATGTGTTATCTTTCCATTATGTATAATTTTATCAAAATATTAATTTATATCAGAAAAATTCAATGCTACATAGGACTAATTGAAATGTGAAAACTATTAAATATAGATAGGCCACATTATAAGAATTTCTGTCATGATAGAGTACAGATAAATTTGTTTATGATTTTTTAAAGGATAATATTTAATGAAATGATTCATGTTTTGATGGTGTCCCCAATGACAATAAAAGAAAATATTGTTGAGCAATGAATTATTTTCAACAATATATAATGTTATTTAAAGGGGGAGATTATTGAAAATAATACTATTTATCTTTATGATAATTTTTATGCTCACAAATTCCCTTAATTAATTTCTAATGATTTTATTTAGTATTCTGTAGGACTTTACTAATTTATTTTACTCTTGAAATAATGAGAATTTTTTACTTGTTCGGAATCTGATTTAAGCGCGTCCTAGAATCACTGTCCATACCTTACTTATTCAGAATCTACATTAAGCGTGTCTTGGAATCACTGTTCATACCCTACGTTGATAAACGTAGCGTAAGGATGAAAAGCGTGTATACTTTTTAAGATAAGAGAAAAGTATGGTTAAACAACCATACGTTTTCAACAAATTATGGAAGAAGAACCTTATGTTAGGAAGGATAATTATATTTTGGTTATCAGCAAAGTATGGAAGGAGAACCATACGTAGGTACTAAATGTTACATTTATTTCTCAAAAGTGTCGTTCATCAACCTTACTTTTGTGAACAACCATACGTTCTTGGAAAAGTATGGATTAAGTAAAAGTATGGATCTCTTACCATACGTTTGAGTTTTAAAGAAAAGGTATGGACGATCAACCCTATGTTTATGATCAACCTTACGTTATGAAACTTATGTTTTAACACTATGTTATCAACCCTACGTTTTGAGGCCACGTCATCCACCTTATGTTTGGTGTCAGAATGTTTTAAAAGAAGATATTTTTATGAAATTGTTAACTAGCTGATTATTGGGCAGATTTCAAGCTGGATTTAAAGTCGTTTTCAAAGTATGACTTTGACCGATTAAAAGCTGTTTTATTATTGGATTAAAGATCGAATTAAAACGAGCTTTTTGTTTCGAGTCTTCAGGGAAGTTACAACTACTTTGTAAGTTCAAATTTTTGAATATTGCGTATCAAAAGGTGACATTTATGGATCTAAATGTGCATGAGATATGCTCAGATTTATTATATATATGTTCTCTCTGAAAAAACACCATATATATACGAGAGAGTGGTGGTAAATCTTTTATGTGTGGAAAACAGAGATGCCAAAAAATCACGTTGATCTGCTGATTCAAAAAAGGAGCATCAAAGCTCTGTTCAATTAAGAAGAATAAGGAAATCAATAGAATATTAACTTGTTCTGCATAGAATATCTATTGTGGCTCTACTACTGCTGAAGTTGTGAACTATATCTCTATATCTTCTGAAACCGGATTGACTCAGAATTGATTTGTTTTGAAAACCAATTTTTCTAGAGACGACGATCCATCTACTGTCAATTGCATTCTGTTGCAATTGTGAAGATCAACTAGAAAACTTTTTTTGAAATTCTTTTTATTCTTGAGTAACCAGCTTCTCATTCTAATCTATGTAGGTACGTGTTTGAACCAGAAGGATTTGTTTTTCCTTAGATTGTAAAGGTGTCAACTGCCTGTATTCAGTTGTGAACCGGTCTTTTGTAACGAGGACCAGATAGTGAAAAACATCAAGCTCATGGAGTTGAGCGTTGGTAGAGTGGACTAGGGGCCTTCTGTTTCCCGAACCACTATACATCTTTGTGTCCCTACTTTTATTTATTTCCGCTGCATGATCAAATCTGATAAATCATAGAGGACAGAACACATTCAATTGAAGAGATAACGAAAAATCTGAACAACATAATTCACCCCCTCTTGTGTATAATCTGTATATTCAAGATCCAACAATTGGTATCAGAGGGGGAGCTTGTGATAGAGCCTTAGCATGCTAGATGCATTTAAATATTAAAACAGAGCATCATGACTGATACAAGAGAAGGGATGTCAATGGTCATAGAACTATATTTCAATGGAGACAACTATGGCTGCCGGAAATCTCACATGATAATATATCTAAAAAACCTCAGATATAAAGTCTACTCAAAGATTCTGACTCATTATGAAATTCCAGAAAATCCTCAGACATGGAGTGATGATAAAGAAGCAGATTATGATATGAATTTGAAGGCTATGAATGCCATCATCTGTGCTCTAGGACCAGATGAATTTAACAGAGTATCTTAGTGCCCGACAGTATATGAGATGTGGCCGACAATAGCTATGGCATATAAAGGAACAGAAAATGTGAGACAAATGAGATATGCAATTGAAAAACTGAAATTTGATACTTTCAGAATGATTGAAATTGAAAGCATTACCCAAATGAATGGGATATTGACAAGAATTTGTCAATAATATAACATCTCTAGGAGAAAATATCAAACAGGTTGATCATGAATTAAAAGTACTGATGGTAATTCCTACTCGATGGAATGGTATCTCTGTTGCAATTAGAAAATCAAATTCTATCAAAAATCTAACCATGCGAGAGATTATTGGTACACTGATGATGTATGAAGATGAAATGCCTGATGAGGGCAATGAACATAAAGTGCTTATCAAAAGAAAAGATACTGCCTTGAAAGTAACTTCACAAAAAATGAATAGAAAGCTGAAGAACAGATAAGTCCAAGCTAAATCAGAGAGCTCTAACTCATCAAACTCAGATGAAGAGCCGGCTCAGCTAGCTAAGAAATTTAGAAAATTCTACAGTAAGAAAAGGGGCTACAAAAAAATCATTTAAGAAATATGATAAGGAATTATGATGATATGAATGCAAGAAGATGGGGCATATTAGACTAGATTTCCCACAATTGAAGGATGCAAAGAAGAAGAAATTCTTCAAAAGAAATGACTGTGAGTAGAAAGACAAGGAAGCTATGAAAGCCACATAGATTTTATCTAAAGACTCCAGTAGCTCTTCTGAATCAAGCTCAGAGAAAGTAGAAGTCAATCTAAAAGCAAACATGTGTTTCATGGCAGAAACCGATGAGGTACATTCATATCACTCCTCTGACTCAAATAATGAATCAAATTCTGAATCAAGCTACAAAAATAAAAAACATGTAGCCTACTGCAATATGCTTGAAAAAAAAATATGACTCACTATTTAATAAACATATGTTACTAAAGAACAGACATAAAGTTGTTTCAGATGAAAGAGATACAACACTGAAACAACATAAGGAATTAACTGATAAATACAATTCTATTAAAACTAACTATATTAATTTTGAATCAAGAATAAAAACACTGCAGTCTGAAGTAGAATCTTACAAACATGCTGCATTGGTTTTTACAAAAGGGGATAATTCATTTAATGAAACTCTTAGAAAAGCATTCACTAAAAAGGATAGATTTGGAATTGGCAGTAAAGGAGAAAAACCTAAGCTATATAAAAATTATTTTGTTCTTAGCTCTAAAAAGGTTAATTGTGACTTTTTTGGGACAAAGGGACATATAGATAAAAAACGTTTCATAATAAATCCTCAAATTTTTTGTATTAAGAAAGCCTATGTTTCAAAAGACTTATATGATTCAGCTGATTTTAAAAGAACAAAGAAAATCTGGGTACCTAGATCATTGATTTCTAACACCCATGATCCCAACAATATATGGGTACCAAAGAAATTTGTTTGAATGTCTTTGCAGGTAGCAGGCCACCAGAGAAGAAAAGATATATGTTACATGGACAGTGGCTGATCAAGAAATATGAGTGTAAACTCCTTGAATTTTTCTACACTCACTCAAAAGGAAGGAGGACTTTTCACATTTAGTGAAATACCAAAGGAAAAAAATCATTGGAATTGGAACTATTGGAGATCCAAAAACTGTCTCAATCAACAAAGTACTTTATGTACAAGGATTAAAATACAATCTGATAAGTATATCTCAACTTTGTGATGATAGATATATTGTTGACTTTAATAACAATTGTTGTACTGTTTCTAAAGATAAACTGTTTAAATTTAAAGAACCAAGAACTGATAAGGTCTTTACTTTGGATTTAAATTCCTTGTGTAAACAACAAGTAAACTACTTGACTACTAAAGTAAGTGAATCCTGGATCTAGCATAAGAGACTTGGACATTGTAATATATATGTCTTAAAAAATATATCTACTAAACATTTAGTTTCTGATTTACCTAGTCTCAAATTTGAAAGTGACAGATTTTGTGACGCATGTCAACTTGGAAAGAAACACAAATCATCCTTCAAATCTGTTAATAAAGTTGCTACATCTAAACCTCTAGAAAATATTCATATGGATTTGTTTGGACCCTCAAGAGTAGCAAGATTAGCTGGTAAATTATATATATATGTTTTAGTTGATGACTATTCTAGATTTATATGGATTTTCTTTTTGAAATTTAAAAATGAAGCTTTTAAGTTATTTGAATGTTTCTACAAATCTGTTCAAAATGAAAAACGTTTTAATATAATATTATTGAGAATTGATCATTGTGGAGAATTTGAGAATCAGGAATTTAATTCCTTTTGCTCAAACATAGGTATTAAACATACCTTTTCTACACCAAGAACACCTCAACAGAATGGGATTGTAGAAAGGAGAAATAGAACAATTCAAGAAATGGCTAGAACTATGTAAAATAAATATAGCCTACCTATATATTTTTGTGCAGAAGCTGTTAATACAGCTTACTGTATAATTAATAGAGTTTTAATTAGACCTATTTTGAAAAATACACCCTATGAACTATGGAATAATAGAAAACCTAATGTAAATTGATTTAATGTTTTTGGATGCAAGGTTTACATCTTGAACACCAAAGATAATCATGGTATTTTTGATTCATAATATGATGAAGGTATTTTATTAGGATATTATTCTACCTCCAAAGCTTATAGAGTCTATAATAAGAAGTCAAGGATTGCTGAAGAATCAGTTAATGTAAGATTTTATGAATCTGATCCCTTTGAGAAAAGGATAGATCAAATGGATGATCTTGACTCTAAGGATAACATGAGACTAGAGAACTTAAAGAATGATTTTGAAAATGATATAGAAGAAATTGAATCCAGTTCAGAGGAACATGATATTGAAGAACGATTAAATGTTCTGCCTAGAAAGTCTAGAACCCTAAAGAATCACCCTTTAGAAACTGTGATAGGTGACTTAGATACAAGAATTCAAACTAGAAGAAACATAGGAAACTAGGTGGAATTATATGCCTTTTTATCTCAATAGGAACCCAAGACTATAGAAGAAGCTTTAGATGATAAAATCTGGGTAATAGTAATTCAAGAATAATTAAAACAATTTAAAAGAAATGAAGTTTGGGAATTAGTGGAAAGACCTAAGAATTATCCAGTAATAGGAACCAAATGGGTCTTCAGAAATAAACAGGATGACCAAGGCACAATAACTAGAAAGAAAGAAAGATTAGTAGCTATAGGATACAATCAATAAGAAGTAATAGATTATGATGAGACTTTTTCACCTATATCTAGGTTAGAATCTATTAGAATCCTTTTAGCCTATGCATCTTATATGAATTTTAAATTATTTCAGATGGATGTTAAATCTTCCTTTTTAAATGGTTATTTAATGGAGGAAGTTTATGTTGAGAAACCTCCTGGTTGTTAAAATTCTTAATAACCAGATTCTGTTTTTAAACATAATAAAGCTCTTTATGGCCTTAAACAAGAACCTAGAGCTTGGTATGAAATATTAAGTTCTTTTCGTTTGAAAAATTATTTTAATGTTGGAATTTTAGACCCAACACTCTTTAAGAAAATTGTAAAAAAATAATGTTTTATTGGTTCAAATTTATGTTGATGATTTAATTTTTAGATCAACTAATCAAACCCTTTGTCATGCGTTTTCAAAATTAATGAAAAAAGAATTTTAAATGAGTATGAAGGGAGAACTAAATTTCATCTTAGGACTTCAAATTTATCAAAACGATTTTGGAAATGTTTTGAATCAAAGAAAATACATTAGATATTTACTTATGAAATTTGGAATAGAAAACAGCAAGACATTTACAAAGCCTATGTGTACTAATTTAAAACATTATTTGGATGAAACTAAAAAATCAGTTGATAAAAAGTTATATAGAGGTATGATTGGTAGTTTATTATATCTTACTTCTAGCAGGCCAGATATAATGTATTCAGTATGTCTTTGTGCTAGATTTCAATCAAATACTAAAGAATCTCATCTAACTACTGTTAAATTTTTTTAGATATTTTAAAGGAACTATTCTTCAATATCTTATTTATCCTAAAACTTCTGATTTCAATTTTATTTCATATTCAGATGCTGACTTTGGAATTTTTAGATTGGATAGAAAAAGCACCTCATGAACATGTCACTTTTTAGGAAAGTCTTTGGTGTCATGGTCTAGTAGGAAACAACATTCAGTTTCCTTGTCAACAGTCGAGGCAGAATATGTTTTTGCTGGCAGTTGCTATGCAAAAGTGTTGTGGATGAAAAAAAAATCTTATGGACTATTGATTGAATTTTAATAATGCACCTATTTTATGAGATAATACAAGTGCAATTAATATTTCAAAACAAATCCTATTAGTCATTCTAGAAATAAGAACATTTATATAAGGCATCTCTTTTTAAGAGATCATGTTATTAAAAAGAATATATTTGTAGAATTTATAAATATATAAATTCAATTAGCAGATATTTTTTCTAAACCACTTCCCACTGCAAGGTTTGATTTTATTAAGGGGGAGCTAGGTTTATTTGATTTTAAATAAAATTTTACTTCACATTTTTTTTCTTCTGTTGAAAAATATTTTTTCTATTTTGTTTTTACAATAGACTAATTTTCTTTTATCTGCGTAATCTATATTATTTATTTTTAAATATATGTAATTATTATTAAAAACATGGGAATCAAGGTTGTCATAAACCCTTTCGACTTCTGAACCATTTTACTTCTATCAAAACCCTTTCGAACGCCGAACACAGGCCTAAATTCATGAACCCTAATCTTTGAACCCTTGAAACCCTAACCTTAAAAACATTAGATATTCTCACAGGTATGGTAAGGACTAAAAGATCCAGTGAATCCGAGCCAAGCAATTAAAAGAGACAATGCTCAGAAGGAAGAAAAATCTTACAGGGCAAGGAAATCGATCACGACTGGTTATTTTAGACAAATCTACTATTGAAACAGGTGCTTCTATTTCAGAACCTTGAACATACATTCAACAGTGAAAATATGGAATTTATATATGAGGTAGAACTTAGATACTTCTTTAAATATGTACAGTTTAGTCTGGGGGATACTGAGGATAATATGATGGCTAAGATAGAGGTTAGAGATTTCTCAATCTCGTCGGTAGAAATTGGTCAGATTCTCAACATCCCTCATGAGTGAGTTTTTCATTTTGATTTGAAGAATATAAGATATTTTGTTCATAAATCTGAGGATATTATGTCCTTTTTTTTGGGACATCTACTATTAAGAAAATGATAGTGAAATATTTAGAACTAGATCAGAAGATCATGGTTAAATTTGTTCAGACAAGAATAACACCCAGAATGGTAGAAATGGAAAATATTTTGTACCCTGACTTGTACATAATGTATCTTTTGTTATGTGATATCAAGTTAAACTTCCCAAGGTACATGTTCAGGTAACTCCATTACTATTTCCAAAGTGATGCCCGGATGAACTTTTTTCCATTCGGTCGGTTTATTTCTAATCTGTTTCTTAGGAAAGACATGGTGAGATTAGTGGATGCCCAAGTACACTCTCATTACAGTAATATGTTTAATGATGGAACTTTAAGGAAAATTTTATACTTTTGGAGAACCACTAAAGGGAAACTATTGGCCGTAGGATCTGAGGAAGATTCAGAGAGTGCTAATGCTCAACCTGCTAAGTCCATGGAGAGAAAAGCTGAATCAAGAGTCATCAATGTAGCAAGAAGGATCATATTTGAAGTGGAAGATGCTGAAGAAGAAAGATGCCATGAGGGACATCAATCTCAAATAACTAGAGCTGGTAATGATGAAATTACTTCCCGTGCATTTGGAACAACAACATAAGATTTAATTGCTTACTCTTTTATAAGAGAAGTCGTTATTGATAAGACTGTGGAAGTTGTTAATGGAAGTACAACACCAGTAGAGGGATCAAGAGATCAAGAAGAATCTCAAATGGAAAATCAGGAATAGATTGTAGCTGATGTTGAAGTTACACTTCAACAGGACCAAGATAAGGAGGCAGTGCCTTGTGAGGAAGTGGCCAGACCTCAGGAAACTCCTGAAAATGTTTTTCCCGAAAATCTAGTGGAAGGACAAGATGTTGGAAAAGATTCTAATGTTTTTGGTGAGCATGCTTCTGAATCTAACATAGAAGTAATTCAAGAGGATGTTTTTGTGGAGGAGTCTGCAAACTCTGCGGAAAAATCTGTGGACCAACCTACTCAGGACAAAGAAAAAGAAAAATCTGATGCTGAATCATTACATTTGGTATTGCTGCATCATCCAGAGCCTGAGAATTCGAATCAAGCATAGGGTGACTCTTATTCAAGGAAGAAAGAAGTTGAAGAACTATACAAAAAGGTGTCTCAGTTAGAATTTGAGAATGTCACTCTCAGAAATTCCTTAAACTTTGAAAAATAGAGATTTCAAAAGCTAAAAGAGAGTACAGTCTCAAGGTAATAAGTTGAAATGTTTAAAAAGGATATGCTGAATGTAGTTGAAAATTTGAAATCTAAAATGGTTATGAAGACATATTTATCAAACTTGGAGATGGGATTATGAAGAGACTCATGGAATAGTTCACAAAAATCAAGTCTACAATCCAATGGAGATTGAACCTATTGCCCATCTTTCCCAAAACTTGATTCATGTGTTTATCATACTTGTATCTATTTTTCATTTTTAATGAAAATATATTTCTTTCTTTCTATTTGTTTTAATATCTTTATTTTAGATTTTCTAGTACTCCATATTTAATTATTGATAAACAGTTAACAATATCATTTACCTATAGTTCAGTGCAACATTAAATGTGTTCAAATCCATAATTTTTCATTCACATTGATATCACAAAACGGGGGAGAAATTTGGATAAACACAACATTTTATTTTAAAACCCCCTTTATTTTAAAAACCCTTACTTAAAAAAACCTTATTTAATCAGAGGGAGAAATTTGTATAAAATAAGGAACATTTATTTCTAATGAAAAATTATTTTATTTTCTGGGGGAGATATTTTTTTATTGATTTTTTTTATTTTGTTAAAATTATAATATTGTTTTATTTTGAGAGTTAATTTCATTAAATTTTTTTTATTATCTTATGAGTTTTGTAATCATCAAAAAGGGGATATTGTTGAGAAAATTATTGTTTTCAACAATATATATTGTTACTTAAAGGGGGAGATTATTTAAAATAATACTCTGTCTCATTATAATAATTTTGATGCTAACAAATACCCTTAATTATTTTCTAATGATTTTATTTAGTATTCTGCACGAATTTATTAATTTATTTTACTCTTGAAATAATGAGAATTTATTACTTGTTCGGAATCTGCTTTAAGCGTGTTCTGGAATAACTGTTCATACCTTACTTATTCGAAATCTGCGTTAAGCGCGTCCTGGAATAACTGTTCAACCCTACGTGGATAAATGTAGCGTAAGGATGAAAAGCGTGTAAACTTTTTAAGATAAGAGAAAAGTATGTTTAAACAACCATACGTTTTCAGAAAAGTATGGAAGAAGAACCTTATATTAAGATGGAACCTTATGTTTTAGTTATCAGCAAAGTATGGAAGGAGAACCATATGTAGGTACTAAACATTATGTTTATTTCTCAAAAGTATGGTTCATCAACATTAATTTTGTGAACAACCATACGTTCTTGGAAAAGTATGGATTAAGTAAATGTATGGAACATTTACCGTACGTTTGAGTTTGGAAGAAAAAGTATGGACGGTCAACCCTACTTTTATGATCAACCAAACGTTATGAACCTTACGTTTGAAGACTATATTATCAACCCTACATTTGGAGGCCACATCATCAACCTTACATTTGGCATCGGAAAGTTTTGAAAGACGATATTTTTATGCAACGGTCAGCAAGCTGATTATTGGGGGGATATCAAGCCAGATTTAAAGTCATTTTTAAAGTACGACATTTACCGAATCAAAGCTATTTTATTATTGGATTAAAGAAAAAATTAAATGTAGATTTTTATGCCGAGTATTCAGGGAAGTTACGACTACTTTTTAAGTTCAATTTTTTTAATACCACGAATCAAAAGGTGAATTTTATGGATCTAAATGTGTAGGAGATATGCTCATCTATATTATATATATGTTCTCTCTGAAAAAAAAACCATATATATACAGGAGAGTGGTAATCAATATTTTAAGTGTGTAAAACTAAGACTTCAAAAAATCACGTTGATCTGCTAATTCAAAAAAGAGCGTCAAATCTCTATTCAATTAAGAAGAAGAAGGAACTCGATAGAAGATTCACTAGTTCTGTATCGAATATCTATTGTGGATCTACTACTGATGAAGTTTTGAGCTATATCTCTATATCTACTAAAACCAGATCGACTCATAATTTCCTTGTTTTGAATATCAATATTTCTAGAGATGACGATCCATCTGCTGTCAATTACATTCTGTTGCAATTGTGATGATCAATTGGAAAACTTATTTCTGAAATTATTTTTATTCTTGAGTAACCAGCTTCTCATTCTAAGATGTGTAGGTTCGTGTTTGAACAAGAAGTCTTTTTTTGCCTTGGATTGTAAAGGTGTCAACTGCTTGTATTATGTTGTGGAACGATCTATTGAAATGAGGACTAGATAGAGAAAATCATCAAGCTCGTGGAGTTGAGCATTGGTGGAGTGGACTAGGGGCCTTTTGTTCCCCAAACCACTATAAATCATTGTGTCCCTACTTTTATTTATTTCTGCTGCATGATCAAATCTGATAAAGAATATAGGAAAAAACTCATTCAATTGAAGAGATAAAGAAAAATCTGAAAGACACAATTCACCCCCTTCTTGTGTATAATATGTATATTCAAGATCCAACAAATATATCATGAAATGGAATGAAAACTAAGAGCTAGTTGAAATGGATATGTTATAAAGTGGTTGTAGTAGATATTTGGTGATATTCATAGAATATAAGGTCTTTAACATCAAATGATTCTATTAATATGAATGGATAATTCAAGATGTTTCTAATTATTCTTCCATGTATTCAATGTAGTAGTCTATGATATGACACATAAAATTTATTAGGATTATTAAATATAGTAGTCTATGAGATTTAGTTATAATGAAATCATACACCATATATCCTTTGATATATTAATGAACTATCTATTAAAGACAAGAGAAATATTTGGATACGATATATTTGATAATTGAAGAAATTGATATATGTAGATTATCTAGATCTTTATGGTTATGAAATTTGTCTTGATGATACTGACTCAAATTTGATGAAAATATATGTATGAATTCGATTATAATTCCAATGGATAATTGAAGATTTAATGTGAGGGATAAAAATAAAATTTATCTTTAATGTAGAAAATAATATTATAGAAGATGAAATTATTATATTTTTATCCCAATAAATATATGGAAATTTTTTATTGTAAAATGAATTAATGAGTGAACTAAATTGAAAAATTAGAGAATAAAGATAATAAAAAGGGATTAAATTTAGAATAAAGGATTACCAACAATTATACATCATGTCAATGGATAAATATGTAGTTATTACTTGAAGTCTTACTAAAAAACATGATGAAATTTTGATCTATATTAATTAGGTAATTTTGAACTATTTTTATATAGAATAAGTGAAATCTATATAAAAAAGTTCATATCTACACTTGGTGTATAAAAAATGGTCGTTATATTGTTCTCAGGTTTTTTTGTATTAAAAAGTTGTTTCCATTCATGAGGAGTGAAAAAAGATACAATAGTGAAGGAGTGACCCTTGGGAGGTAGTGAATTGTCTCTAAATCATGAGAAGGTAGTGAACCTAGTCTTGGAATTACCTTGGATAAACGCACCATAGAAGATATTATTTAGAGGATTTTATTATATTGACATATATTTGCTATATTATAAATTAAATAAACCAGTGCAGTAAAACCATGAGAAATTATTGTATCTCATGAATGTGCATTACATACATTAGAAATTACATAAATCCATGTCTGTGAGCTATGTATTCATTGAACAAGTCATATTTTGTAAAATATATGTTATATAATAATCTTATTATCATTGAATGAAAAAACATAAATGTTCCCATACTAATAATGAGGATATGATCATTTGGTTCATCGATATTTTATGGATTAATTGATAAAATTATAATGTGTTTCACAAACTAATTTATTAGACACTTTTAGGGTACCACTCATGAGGCGACCATATGGACCTAATAATTGTTATAAATGTATATGATTTTCTTAATAGATTTGTTTTTTTCATAATTTTGATGATTATTTCCGGGAGTTATTTTATAAATGGTCATTATAATCTATTTGAAAAATGATAATGGGGAAGTCTATGATGATGAATATAAGCACCAAGAAAATTCAACATCATAAAAAATATTATCGTTATAGTGTGATTCAGATAAAAATTTCTATATGTATTTAAAATACATGTTTGTATAATTTCTATTGTAGTTTTTTATTCAATAAATAGAAATTCATAAATAGTTTAGTAGCTTGATATCATAAGTGAAGTTTAATATATTAACGATGATGTAATATTGAGAATTAAAAATGTGGATACATTACAACAATCAGTGGACCAAAATTTTGGTATATATAAAAAATAATGAATTTCATAAAGGAGAATGATGAATAAGAGGCCTATATTTGAGGGTTTATGAGATAGAATATATTATATTAATAATTAAAATATTTCATAAAGTGGATACTAATATAATAGAGAAAATGACATCAGAGAAAAAAATATGAAGATATTTCGTCAAAGTCACATATTCTTATGTCTTGTTCTAAGGTAATGTTCTATGTTGCAAAATAAGTTCAAAAATAATGGTCAATGATTAATATGTAGTATACGTTCAATTATTTTTTGAGGATAATCAAAGGATAAAATAAGGGAAGGAGATCCCTAAGGATTCATTTAATATGATGAATACCATGATGAAAGGGAATACTGTCATAAAAGATGATTTTTAATTATAATAGTGGATGGAATGTGTAAACGGAATATTCACAAAGGGGATAGTCATTATTAAAATTACGTAAGAAGAAAATGATCATGCAATTCCAAGAGGGTTTAATCTTTGTTTTGAAACATTTGGATCAAAATAATGAAAATTAATTCCTGCTATAAAACATGAAATATGTTTATTATTTGATTACCACTTAACATATAATTTTGATATAGAAAGTATTTTTTGTAAATTAAAATATTGGAATGATAAAATTGGGGTTCATATAGGTTTCCTTTTACAGTAAATCCTTGTATTAGTCATGATATAACACAATATAATTGGATTTTATTCAAGGTATTCTAATGAAGAATCATTGTAGGTCCCTTAAAGTCATCATAGGTCTCCGTACAACCCAAAGAAAAACTAGTATGTCTCTCTTGATCCAATTGTGACAGGGTGACTCTACAAGTACATTTATCTAGATTTGAAGGGATGAGTTATTATATATTTTTTATTATGTTAGTCTTTACGATAAAATCATTCTATATTTGTTTATTATTGAAGATTTTTTTTCTATTAGTGGTTTGGTTTTTTGGACCAAAGTGGTGATGCTTCAAGTTTTAGTGAGTGTTTGTAATTTGAATCTCATAGTGAGGTCCTATAATCAATTTTCCACCATATGGTATTTTCATTATACCAAACCCCCAATGGTGAACCCCATCCATGAAAAGCATGATTATGCCTTTGGTGTTTTTTAATTTTGATGGTGGAAGTGATCATTAGTGGATCCACCTAAATGAAGTTGTAGCAAAATGGAGGGAGGATAATAAGAATATAAAAGAAGGGGAGCCACAGTTTAGTTTGGATTCTGTTGAGGCTAATTCCTTGAAAGAAAAGGCTGCTGAGAATCATGAGAAGCAGTCCAAGGAAAAGAAGCCAAAGACAAAGATGACCGAGGATGAAAATTTTCAATCCCTTTTGAGGGATACTGAAGTTGCATAAAAAAATCATCATACCAAAATCCTTCCTTGTAGAAAAATTTCCTGAGACTCTGGGAAAGATGTTTATTTTTATAGAAAAAGTCAAAGAGAAGGAAGTTGAGAAGGAAGCTGTGCAAGAAGTACAAGAAGCTGAGAGCAGTGGTGGCTCTAATGATGTGATTAACCAAGTTAAAGATTATAATGAAAAGTAATGTGTTTTCGAGAAATTTTCTCTCCGGAATTCTCAAGGCGGATCTTCAAAACATGCTACCCCTGGAGTAGATGATAAGGGAGAAGAAGAATAAGTGAATAAGATGTCAGAGGAAGAGAGTCATAATCATGAATTCATTCTTCCTGATGATATTGATGCTGGAGTTAGGAGGGAAAATTTTGAAGAAGATAAGATTGTACAATTATCAGGAAGTGAGCATGAATAACATTATGAAGAAGCTATTACGAGAATCAGTAAGGGGAATAAATTGATTATTTATACCCTAATGAAAGAAATACTAAGGAATAAAGAAGTTGTAGGGACCTCTAAAAGGAAGATAGTAGAGCTTGAGGATGTTCCATCTCAATGAAAAATATCTGATTCAGAGTCATCTTCCTTAGGGAATGATTTTGTTGTTCAATCTCTGAAAACGTTGATGGATACTTTTCTGATTTTTCCAGCAATTGATTCTAGATGACAGATGCTTCAGCACAACACGAATCAGAAAACAGACTCTGTATCCATGGTGATGGATAGGTGTGTTAAGATTTAGGTTGAGTACACAAATTTCCTAATCAACTATGAAGCCCACCAAAAATCATGCAACAATATGACCAGATGGTCTCAGAAAATAGTTGTATATTTGGAAGAGCTTGAATAACTTCTAGAAGATATCAAGGAATCTTTTGACACCGAAGATACCAAAATCAAGAATCTGACAAAAATATTTCAGGAAAATATAACTCTTGAACAGAATTTTTAGATAGAAGTTGTTAAAGATATGAATGGAATGTTGAGTTATATTGTTCAAATCATGAAAACATAGAGGGATCTCTGGAGTGAGATGCAAGAAATTCTTTTGAAACAATAGGAATTGCGGAAGGTTCGGGAAGAGGCCATGAAAAATCAGGAAGACATGATCAAGGCATTAGAAATGCAAGCAAAGGAGGATCAGAAAGAGCTGAAAAAATTAAAGACGATTGTGAAGATTCTAATTCCCATGGAAAAAGAAGCAAAATAATTCCAACTCTGACCTTCTATTTTATTTTTCCTTGTACTAATTCTTTCATTCGTAATGAAATTTTGGATGCTTGTGTTGTTTGGATGTCTATAGTAATATTTCAGGTACTATATTACTTTTCCATTCCATAAAACTCTTTTTAAAAATTAGAAAGGGGAGAAGGAAAAATAATTCTATAGGGGAGAAGAAAAATATATCTAAGTAAAGAAGAAATATCCCTAAGTATGGGGGAGTTTTTCTAAGGCGGAGGGCACATTTCGAATATTTCCACATTCAAATGAAAATTCTCATTCCGGAAATCTAGAATACGATCCTCAGAGTTCCAAAGCCTAAGGGGGAGTTAGTCATATTCACCATTGTCAATGAACAAATGGAGATAGGCTTTAATTTCAATGTCTAGAAATTTATTCCATGTCCTAATATTCTTTTCCATAAGGATGTTTTTTCCTTCCATAAAGGGGGAGATTGTTGTGTCAATAAGGTTTTCCATATAACTTTTCCATTCCTTCATGTAAGAGGGAGATTGTTGAGTCAATAAGGTTTTCCTTATGAATTTTACATTCCTCTTGTTTTGAGAATCACAAACACCTTATCTTAAGACAAATATCATTTTACCCCTGTTTTACTTCTATAAGGAAAATTTCCTTCCCCAAGGAAATTTACCCTTACCGAGATTTCATTGCCCAAATCAATATATTTTCTAAGTGTAAAAATATGATTGTAACCAAAAACCTTGGAATCATATAATATCGAGATATAATGTATTATATTTAAGACTCCGACTTCTATTTATAAAATCTCAAGAATTTCAACTTTGAATTATGGATATGAAGATTATAAAGGTCAAGTCCGAATTCCGAATACGAACATTCATGAAGATCGACTCCAAATTCGGACTACGAACTTATGTAAATTTTGACTAGGAATTCTAATGACAAATTCCGGTTACAAATTTCTCTATGTTCTGACTCTGAATTCGGATTACAAATTATAGTACGAAATTCTATAAGTTCTGAATCCGAGTTCTCTAAATTCAGACTCTGAACTTTTGTGAGTTCTTACTCCAAATTCTATTGAACTCTTACTCCGGACATTGTAAGTTTAGGTTCCAAATTCTTGTGAATACAGAATCCGAATTTCCTTGAAATTCAGACTCCATAATTCTATAGAATTCAGGATCCGAATTCCTACAAAATAGAATCCGAATATTCATATATTATAGACTCTGAATTAATATTTTGGTTAGACTCTGAACTCTCATTCTGAATGTTGGATTTTATTTTTTCTTATACTCATTTAATTATAAAACGATGTTGTTCTTTCAGTTATCAACTAACCATTGTTTTAGTGACACCTGTACAGGTCCCTCAGAAATTCAAGGAAGAATATGATGATTGTAGGAGGGAGCCGACTGTTGTAGCTATCCCTATAAATAGGAGCTTATTTGAACGTTCTCGATACTTTAGGAATGTTTGGAATTTTGATGCTTAGAACTTTCAGAAGTGATTTGTAGAGGGAGAGGCTCTTATAAACACTCAGTCTTCGTGCAAAAATTTTGAACGACTTCTTCAAACATTGCTTCATGCATATTTTCTTAGTGCAGAGGTTCAATGACAATAAAAATTAGAGACTTCGGATTGTGAAGTCAGAGGTTCCGATTTTCATAAAAATAGAGGGCTTGCAGGGATATCAACACAGATAACGATCCTCAGATTGAGGTCTTACTTGGTTTTTGGTATGAAAAACTTTCTTGAAAGTATAAATAAAGGGGAATTTTATCCAGAGTTGTTGGATTCCCTCTTATTTGGGTTAAAAGAGTTATTACTTGTTACTTGTAGTATTACTACATTGTTTTCTGCTGTGTATTTGTATTGTTAAGGAAATTATAACTCTATTATACTTCCTTATACTTGTACTATGATTTAGTAAGATTCTATACACTCTAAGGTAGAATTATAGTTGGTGTAAAATTTTGTTAAGTTTCATTTTAGGAATCAATTTTTCGGAATCATGTAACATTATAGATCTTAGAGGTGTTGTCCATTTTGGTTGAGCAAAAGTTCCAAAAGAATTTTTAATGTATAAAATTCACCCCCTCCTTTATTTGAGAATCATATTACATATTCAATCCTATATTTGGTATTATAGAGTATATCATACTCAGAAATACCATTCTAATAGTAATAACTTTGATAAGGTGTTTTATGTCTGACTATGTCTAACATGCTACACAACAATGGGACTTACTATGCACCTGGATTGAAAATCCTAGGGGATATGATTTGGTATATTCATAAGATCATTATGATTCATTGAAAAGGGATTAAAAAATTCTCATATGAATATATGTTATAAAATTGATCATGGGTAACATAGATTAAAGCCTACAAATTCAAAAGTTAAAGAGTAAATTTCATTTATAAGTTATCCCTTCATTGTTCTCGGTTTATCATTTATCTGTTTAATATATTTAAAATTATTGATCCATAATTTTGCCTTTATTCAATCCAATGGCCAGAAATAGAAGGAACCTTGTAAAAAACCAATATGAAGGGAAATGTGGTGGCTACCCAAATGAGATGCCTTACATAATGGGAGATCAAGTAGGACATCTTGTGATTTTTCTAATCCAGCTATAACAAATAAAAATGAAAAAATATTAATTTTTTGAATGAAGAATGATTTAAAATAAGATACAAAGGAAATATTAAGGAAGTTCATTTGATAAAGGTAATATGGTTATAAATACCAAATTTCCTTTATGAAACAAGTGTGGAAAGATGTGCCATGGGAAATTCCACAATGGAAATGGGAGGTGGTAATGTATGGAAAGATAGGGAAAACAGTATCCAATTTCCATGAAAAATGGATAAGGTGATGGACGGGGAAAATGTTCAATATAAGGAACAATGTATAGTTTTGTGTCACAAATGTCATGAACATGGGAATTATGCTAGACAGTTCTCTATTCCAATGGTTGAGAATCATGATGAGAATTAACAATCTCCAAGATTGAGGGAACATGGAATGTCTTATGCTGAGATAGATCATGATTACTTCAGTATCATTAGTGTATGAAATTTTTTATTTCAATTAATGTTTTATGAGTATTATTTTATGCTTTCTAAAGACATAAACTCATTAACGGAAGTGATTTTAAAAAACAAACATCTATAGTTATGTATAATATGTTTATGTTTATGGGAATTATTATCTTTATAATATTATATGTCTCTTTTTTGTGTAATTTGATGTAATCTATGTTATGTAATGGTTTTCCTTTTACAAATCCAACATAAATCATAGGGATAAGGAACTCACCCTATTTAACAATAATCAACATTCGATTCTATATAAGTATAGTGAGAAGGATGAATGTTCTTTAGTAAGTAAATTTTTAGTGTCATAAAATTTCTCTATATATATATTTTAAATTGTATGGAATTATTTCGAGGCCACATGCTATGAATGCATGAGATTTCGAGGCCCAGTGAGCCCAAAACAAAATTTTGAACTTTTAGTTCACTTAAGTAAATGTGCATGCGATTTATTCAAACATTTAAACTGGTAATCAGATCAAAAATTTAAGGGCACCATTTAACTTGGAATGTCAAAATTTACCTAGAAAGGACTTAACATCGACCTGCAAGGGCCCAAAAAAGAAGTTGAATTATAGAAATTTTGGTAAATAATAAATTAACATAAAACAATTATTTTATTGTCTTTCACACCATTGACAAAACTACAAAATGGACCAACTTCCATAGATCTATAGCCACGGTTTTAAAACTATGGCTATAGGCCTATTTCCCATGGCCTATGGCCATGGTTTTCAGAGCCATTGATATAGCCCATAGCATTTGGCACAGTTTGAAAAACCGTGGTGATAGGCCATTTTTTTCATTTCCCTATAGACACGATACTCAAAAACTATGGCTATAGGGTTCTCGTGCCACTGAGGGGAAAAAATCCCAAAAAAGTTTTTGTGGGAAGAGCTATCGCCACCGTTTTGAGTTTATTCCCACGTTTTTTATTAATATATATATCATAATATATATATATATACCCAAATTATGGTGTGGTGTAGTTGTAAGGGTGTTGCACAACATAGTGGAGGTGAAAGGATCAAATCCCATTGGAGACATTTATAATTTGTCTATTGAGATGGTTAAAACCATAGAAATAGCCAACTATATCCATAGTTTAAACCATGGATATAGGTCAAGCACTAGAGTTTCAAATTTTGAGGCATATTTCCACAGAATTCAAAACCGTGTCACTAGGCCATGACATACTTCCACAATGATAGCAGCAACGGTTGGACAAAACTGTGGTCGTAGCCTTTGGCCACTATTTTGGGGCCTTTTTCCATGGTTTTGAACTATGGAAGCAGCTCTATTTTACAGGTATGTGAGTGGTAGATGGTAGAAATGTGGTGCTAGAATGAGGTACATTAATGGAAGCTCCATAATCACTCATTTTGTGCAAGTGTAACTACTTCATTGTTTCATACATGAAACTGCTTAACGACTCAACATAGTAGCATAACAAAAATGCTGCAACGTGATACCCTTTTATGGAATAATGTGTTGTAGAATTTAAGGTTATATGGAGGAAAATTATATGACAAACCACTAGATAGTTTTCTCTCCAATGAAGAATTAATAATTCCAACAGAACATTAATAACTATGACACACATCGAAGAATGTTGTAGGGAAGCAACAAACACCATCATCTTCTTGAATATTTATTGTAGGGCCGCTTCAACATTGAGTTGCTTCAAGTTAGGGGTTTGTTTTTTTTTATGTTTCCCATTCCTTTTTCTAATACAAAAAATGTGGATCAACACATGAATAGGTTGATCCGTGGATCTTCTGTTCTTGTGAGACTATGATGTTTCTTGGGTTTTCTATTTGGGATTGAATTAAAGTTGGTATAACACCATCCCCAAACCTCCCCTATTTTAAAACTATATTGATGAGGGTATGGTCTGACATGAACAAGGCCTGAGCCCCTCCACTTGTGTGTTCTTTGTGGCCATGTATTTTTAAATGGGGGTAAGGAAGATTCAAAGCCTTCATAGGGATGGTGACCCCCCCCCCATAGAGGTCGTAGGCATAAGAGGTGTGGAGAATGGACCACTGGAGCATACTCGGTGGTCCGAAGAGTACTCTTCCACTGTGAAAGAGGCCAGGGATTGGTGGTAGCATGCCACGAAGGCATGCTGGGAGGAGCACTGCGGTTTTCCTGGGCTATGGCGAGGTCACAAGGGCACCGGTGGAGGCAGACACAACCATTTGGCTTCATCAAAGGTGTAGCACGCAACCAGAGGTCACAAATCTATGTGGCATGCTGTCTCTGACCGCGTGCATAGAGAAATAGTAGCCCGATTATTCAGCTGCGGGTTGACACACCCGGACGCGGGTCACCCCAGCAGGCCGGACATGCCCAATAAGGACAAGATGGGCCAGGCCCACATCTTAACAGGCTGGGCCGGGCCCACAATCTAATTATCTAGTATCCCTACAGAGAAGATGTAGGTTAGGTCGTGTTTGGGTCGGGTTGGAGGACCCATGTCAAGTTGGTCCCATCAGGTTGGGATGGTTCGACTGGGTCGGACCGGGTGAAGACCCAACAATCCCCTTTTTTGGAAAAACATCAATATCTTGAAATTTTTCATCCGATTCACATTTCGTTTACAGAGTTGGAACACTCGCGAGAATAATGGTCTTTTTCAATACTCTATGGAGGATTTCATGTAAGATGGAATTCAAAAATGTCTTGGGGATCGGTTCTCCCAAGATCAAGCATACTACATGTAGAAAACCTGCGGTTGGTTTAGACCTAATGACTGAAGAAGAGAAAACCAATGTGTATTAGATACTATGGCCCATTGGGATGAAAATTCTGCATGACTTGGTAGGCCCATGGTGGGGAACAAATTTTGTGTGACCTGACAGAACTATGATAATCAACAAGAGGTGTACATCAGTATGGAAATAGGTGGGAATTTTCTTATGTTTGACATGGAATGCCCATGATTTGGAGCGGATTCTGTGTGTCCCAGTATAACCACAGCACACATCATCGATGAGTACCACAGTAGTCCTACAATTTTTGGGAAACAGCTTCTATGTGACCCAAATGGCCTATTTTACTCATTGAGGAGGATTTATCTAGTATCCCATTGTGTCTAATGATGTGACTAATGGTTCTACTGTCTTACACTAGAATATACCTCGTGTGAGTTGTCTTTCTTTGTGATCATTCATGAGGATCATGCTTTTTTGGGTTTATTACAGATTGCTTTGTGGTCTTCCATTTGTTTTCTAGTGTTTGCTACTGAGTATTTTGTTACTCACCCTTACATGGGCTTTGGTTTCATGTGTTGTGTCTTGTGTAGATGATTGATACTTCAATAGATGACTTGGAATCCTAGGACCAGGCGAGGCCAAGTGAGATCAGGTAGGCAGGCCATACTCCTATATCATCGAGAAACTATAATACTCTTACCATCAGGTGGTGTTTTCAGTAGATAAAGATCAAGAGTGTCTTTTGTATATTCTAATTTTATAGTTAGTTCTTTTTGGGTTTTTATTCTGGCCCATTTGACATTCAGTTTTACTTGTAATCAGAGGGGTTTTGGTGGATTCTAGTTTTCTTTTCTAGATTTGGGACATTTTTGTGTGTGTGTGTGTGTACTGGTACTCATTCAAATGCCTCACCAGGCATTGATCAACATTACTACCCGAAATATTAGTGAAAGATGCATGCAAGATCATCGCATTACACGAGTTCCAGAGGCAGAGAACTCCTAGGTTCATGGGAGATAATGATCATTAGGTCTTTGAGGGCTGGCTAGAGGTAGTGACATGGGTCTTCCGCTTAGTGAGGACGCCTCTTGACCATATGGTGATCCTAGCTATGAGCCTTATTTAGGGCTCATTAGTGATTGGGTGGAGTCTGATGATTCAAACACAATATGAGGTGACACTCTCTTTTGTAGAATTCAAGTGGATTTCCCATGAGGAGTTTTTTCCCACGACATTGTGCTCTGTGTGCATAGCTGAGCTTCTTCATCTACAGTTGGGAAGTTGGTTGGTGTCTGAATACTCTACGAGGTTAATAGATCTATCTCCCTACTCTATAGACATGGGGTGGGACCCTTTATTCAGGGCCCAGATCATTGATAAGGGACTCAGAAAATAGATTAGGGAATATTTTGTGTCTCTCAGCATCCCCACTTAGGATGGACTGTGATAGAGTTACCTTGTTATGGATAACATCCATGATGAGCATACATCAACATCCGGAGCCACCAGCAGACCTAAGGTGGTAGAGTCTTCATTGGTGAGTATAAGATAGTAGACATAGGGACCCAAGTAGGCTATGTCTTATAGTAGATGACCCTAGTACTCGGGGTCAGCAGTACGGGGCTCCCAGAGTAGAGGGAGTCAGTATTGAACCAGGATATACTTCATGTGCAGTGGGATGGGACACATGGCTCATGATTACCTGACTCACCACACAGACGATCAGCGGGCCATTGAGGGACCACCTAGGTGGAGGCATAGGTTTGAGCAATGAGGTCTGCAGGGTGGCAGACATGGAATGGTTGTAGGTCGAGTGGCTGGTGTTGGATGACGGTTTGAGGTGCTACCACCACCACAACTAGGTTTTCCAACAAGTTCTTAGGGAGAAGGTAGATAGAGGTGAGCCCAGCTTCAGGCGATGGAGGCCTATGACCACGTTTCACTTAAGATTATTTGTGGTACGATCTATGTCTTATTCACCTTAGATGTAGTTCTTATAGAAACAGGTGCAGTTCACTCTTTTCTTTCCACAAATCTCATTTGAGGATCAGAGATCTCGGTGGAGCTATTGGATCATTCCTTAGGATTATAGCCTCATACGGGATGGGATTCAATGATTACACACTAGTGTTGGTACTGTGAGCATACTCTAGGAGGATATAGATTTTGCTGGGATATCTTAGATGTGACATCAAGGCCTTACGTTGTCATCATGGGTATGGATTGGTAATCTATATTCCTTGCTCAGATCGACTGTTTTAGGTGAAAAGTGTGGTGTGTCCATAAAGATGGGACCAGGTTTTCCTTCACCAGCAAGAAGGGAACCTTTATAGCATAGGATGAACTTTCTCGGAGGAGGGTGCGGCTGATCACTCACTAGTTGTCTAGCCTCACACTTAGTGTTGTGTATGAGAGTATTTCAAGCTTTCTTATAGTGGTAGATGAGTATGGGGATGTCTTTCATGAGGATGTTCTAGTACTACCTCCTCTTAGATAGGTAGAATTTTACGTCATACTGTACCCTGGGATGGAGCCGATACCTACATGCCCATATAAGATGGCTCCTACGGAGCTACATTAGTTGAGGGTACAACTAAATGACTTGCATGATAATGGGTTTATAATTCCAAGTGTTTCCCCATGGGCATCCCCAGTGTTGTTTTTCAAGAAGGAAGATGGGAGATAGGGGCTATATGTGGACTTTCAGCACAAGATCTAGGTGACCATGAAGAACAAGTATCCACTTTCGAGGATTGATGACCTCTTCGATCATATGATGGGAGTGAGATGGTTCTCAAATATCGACAACAGATTAGACTATCATCAACTTTGGGTACAGGATGACGACATACTGAAGACAGCCTTCAGATGTCAATATGGCCACTATGAGTGTGTGGTGATGCCCTTCAACATTACCAATGCTCTAGTAGTGTTCATGGGACTCATGAATAATATCTTATATTCTTACCTGGATCATTTCATAAAAGTCCTCTTTGATGAAATCTTAGTGTACTGGGCGTCAGAGGAGGATAATGCTACACACATGTGGATAGTCCTGGATATAATCTGAGACCTCAAACTTTGTGGTATTCTCTTAATGTGATAGTTTTGGAGTTGGGAGTTCCACTTTATAGGACACATCATCTTGGAGGTTTGAGTTTCATTGGATCCAATGAAGATATAGGTAGTGCTTTCTTGGAAGACACCCAGAAGCATGAATGAGGAGTGGAGTTTCATGGGGTTTTTGTATTCTAATAAAGGTTCGTGCCCAACTTTTCCAGAGAAGAAAAAGCTTTATCGGATTTGACACAAAAGGGAAAACCCATTGTGTGGATGGAAAAATGTCAGTATATTTCTAGGAGTTGAAGTGGAGAAAGATGAGTTCTTCCATGTTGAGGATTCTAAAATAAGGTGTTGGGTATGTAGTCGTCTATGGCACATCATTGAATAGACTCAGTTGTGTGATGTAGGAGATAGTGATGATATCCCACATATCATTTTAGTTGAGGCCTCATGAGCATAACTACACGAACCATGACCTATAGTTAGCAGTTGTGGACTTTGACTTGAAGATGTTGCAACACTACTTGATGGGTGAATGGTTTACCGCCTACTATGGCTACTAGGGTATCAGGTATATATTCTCACAGATGAACCTGAACGTGAGATAGTGGAAATGGTTGGAGTTCTTCCAGGACTACAACTTTCGGATAGTCTATACTTCTTAAGAAGGGTAACATGGTGGGAGATGTGCACAGTGGGAGGTCTGGTATACATATGTTGAGTGAGGCAATGAAATAACTAGTCGCGATGAAGATATCCTATGTGGATGATGATGGAGAATCTTACCTTCAGTCAATGACTTTCACTACACCACTTTTATAGTGATTCTGGGAGTCATAGCTTTTGGATGTTGACTGCAAGGCCCGACGTGATTAGTCAATCTTATGAAAATATTCTGATAGATTATTGATAGGTGGGGAGCACATCATCCTTTTCAGAGGATGCACTATAGTACCAGTGAAGTTACAAGAGGAGGTGTTGAGGGAGTTACATACATACCCTTTGGAGGTACATCCTACTGTGGCGAAGAGGTACCAGGACCATAAATGTTAGTTTTGGTGGTCAGGGATGAAGAAATTGGGGGAAGAAATTGTTTCACAATGCCTCACTTGTCACCAATAGACGGTTGAGCACTAGGGATCAGCTAGCATTGAAAAACCACTTGAGGTACCGAAGTGAAAGGGAGTGATATCTCCATGGCCATCATGATGGGGTTACCAAGCACATCCAGGGGACACGATTCTATCTTGGTAATCATTGAATGACTCACCATGTTGGCTCACTTCATAACCATATGGGAGCAGGTATCGTTAGATTGCTTGGGGTGCCTCTACATCCAAGAGATAGTGTGTCTTCATGGGGTTCCTTTGACAATCGTTTCAGACCTTGATTCAAACTATACGTCCCGATTGAGGAAGGGGTTCCAGGAGGTGCTCAGGACTCAACTGCTCTAGAGCACAACATTCCACTGGCGGAGTTCGCATACAATAAAATCTATCACTCAACCATCAGTATGGGACATTTTGAGGCCTTGTACAAGAGACCTTGCAGATCAGCTCTATGCTGGGCAGACCAAGAGGATTCAACACTTATGGATCCAGAGTCGGTATGGGCAATAACTGAGAAGGTTCCGATCATCCAGGAGTTGATGAGGAATGCACAGAGTAGCCAGAAATCATATACTAATAGGAGACGGAGACCTTTGGATTTGGAGGAGGAAGACCATATGTTCCTTCAAGTATCACCCCAATGGGATTTGCAAAGATTTGGTCAGGGTCTAAAGTTATCTTCAAGGTTGATCATACCTTTTCAGATCCTCAGTAGAGTTGGTGAGGTCGCGTACCACCTAGCTCATCCCCCTCAGATGCACCAGGTGTATGATGTTTTCAACAAGTAACAGCTAAGGTGGTATGTGCATGATCTATCACACATCATCGATTCCTCTGGTTTACAATCGGTGGTAGAACGAGAATTTCCAGTAGAGCACATTAGAGTGGGAGACTCAAATTCATGCTCCATACCCCCAACGTGTTTGATTAGAATTTGTTTTGGATTACAAAGAATTAGCACCCAATGGTGAGGTAAATTTAGTGTCCCAAAATTTCCATAATTTATTTTAATTTTTGTGGAATTATTTTGAGACCACCGGATTTGACGGCACATGATTCCGAGGCCCGGTGAGCTAGGAACGGAATTTTGAACTTTTTAGTTCACAGAAATAAATATCTGAGTGGGTTTTTCTACCTTTTAAACCGATGATTGGATCAAAAATACAAGGTAACCATTTCACTTGGAACACCAATATTCACGTATAAAGGACTTTCCTTTGATAGGCAAGGTTCAAGCAGAAAATTTAATTTTAAGATTTTTTGGAATAAAATAAAATAAATTTAAAAAGTTATTTTATTTTCAATCACACCTTTGAGTGGTGGATGGTGGAACTATGGTGTAGTGATGCGATTAATTAATGTAAGCTCTATAATGACTTGTTTTGTGAAAGCGTAACCACTATGATATTTCAAAAATTAAACTGCACAATGATGCAACATTTTAGCATAACAAAAACACTGGGATGTGTTTACTTTTCTTGGAATAACATGTTAGAAAACTGTATGTTAAATGACAGATAATTATCTGATGAAATACAAACATGTTTTCTCTCCAATGAAGAAAGATGAACCCCAGAAGAATGTTAACAACATTGAGGAACATCGAAGAATGGAGTAGGGAAGAAATGAATGCCTTAGACTTCTTGAATCTTCATGGGTGGACCGCTTCAACGTCAATATTCTTTGAGGTAGGGGTTAGTTTTGGTTTATGTTTTCCCAGTTCTTGTTTTAAAATGAATACCACAGATCTACCCACAAATAGGTTGATCCTCAAATCATCTTTTCTTTTGAGAGTTTGATGTTTCTTGTGTTTATTATTCCATATTTAATTATTGTTGGTAGAAATCCATACACATACCTCCCCTATTTTAAAAATCTATCGTGGAGGGTGTGGGCTGATACGAACAAGGCTCGAGCCCCGCCTCTTGTGCATTCTTTGTGGATGAGTATTTTGAAAGAGGCGACACAAATGATTCAAGACCTTCACAGGGAAGACGACCCCCATAGTGGTCCAAGCCGCAAGTTCCAAAGAGAACATATTTCCAAAGTAGACCTTGTGGTCTACGGAGTACTCTATCAATGATTGTTGGTGGCGGCTGTGGGCGGGTGGTGGCCCGCCCTGACTGCGTGACAAGAGGAGCACCATGGCCAGCCACAGCTCTAGTGAGGCGATAAGGAAACCTGCTATGCTGGATGAGGACAAGGGCTGCAACCACGTGTCGTAGATCTAGGTGGCACTCGGTCTCCGACCACATGCGAGAAGAAATAACGGCCGTATTTTCCTGCCCCGGGGTGACACACACGGATGCACCGCATCTGGGTCAGCTATAGGTCATCCCAGCAGGCTAGGCTTGCCCCATCAGGCCGAACTCGTGGCCCAATGGATTGGACCCAGTTTGGGATGGGTTTGGGTTGGGTAGGTAGACCTGGGTCAAGTCCGGACCGGTCGGACCGGCCCCGGACCCAACCGACCCCTTTTTGAAAATTTCCAATATCTTGCAAATCGAGCATCTGATTGACTACCCATTTGCGGCATTGTAACACTAGTGAGATGTGGATTTTTGGAAAAATCTATGGAGGATTTAATGGAAGATGGAATTCAACGAATGTCTTACGGATAATATCTCCAGAGATCAATTGTGCAACCTATGGAAAAGTTACGGTTGGAAGAGACCTAAAGATTGTTGACGAGTAACCCTGTGTAGATCAAACATTATGGGCCAGTGGGAAGTGACTTTTGTGTGACCATACTGGCCTAGGGTTGGGATCAACTTCTGTGTGACCCGACAAACCCATTGTACAAACTGAAGAAGTACAGGAGTATGTCCACAGGTGGGATGTAGATTCTGTGTGACCCGGTATGCCCATGGTAGGGATTGGATTTTGTGTGAACTAGAATACCCAAGATACTAATCTGGGTTGAGTACCATAACAATCCTGAGGTAAATAGGAAGCTTATTCTGTGTGACCTGGTAGGCACAGTGTACTTATTAAGGAAGAGTTCTCTAGCAGCCCACATTGTTCGATGATGTGACTAATGGTTCTTCTATACTACACTATAATATAACCAGTGTGGGTTATCTTTATTTGTGATTATGATTTGTGATCATGCTTTGTGGTCAGTTTGTGGAATGATTTTTGGTCTTCCATTTCTGTTTCAAGGATCCCAGGAGAGTATTTTTTTACTCACCCCTACATGGGATTCACCCGTATGTGTTGTGTCTAGTGAAAATGATCGATGCTTTGACTAAGGAATTGGTGGCATATACTAGGAATGGCCTAGTGAGATCACACAGGCAGGGCATACACCTACAACTTCTAGAAGATATAGTACTCTTCCCATAATTTAGGGTTTTTAGAGGATGGAAATCCAGTGTTTCTTTTTTACATTCCTATTTTCCATTTAGTCCTTGTTGGGTTAGTGTTCTGGACCATTTTTCTTTCAGTTGTACTTGTACTTATTTTTTGTTTAGTGGAATTCTTTTTTACATTTCCATCTTTGGGACATGTTTGTGTGTGCATGAGTACAGGTACTCCAGCAAATGCTTCCCACATGTAGGATGAAGTCTTTGGAGCTAGTTGCCAACCCCAGGCCTTCGAGAGGTAGGGTAGGAGTATATCATGGCTTGGGCCCTGGGGGATGTGTCATGACAACGTTATTACACTAAAATAAAGTATATATATCTTAAATATTTTGGTGTTAATAATGGACCAATGCTATGAAAATCATTGTAGTTTAAAGATTAAAGTGTTTATGTGTAGGTATTTGAGAGTTATCTTTTAAAAGTGTTATATAAATGACATTATGGATATAATAATCATGAAAAATATAAGTATTGTTCCATAGTTTTTATTTTTCATTAAGGTATAGAAATTTACATAGAATGTTATTAATAACCTAAAAATTTTATATAGTGATAAACTGATATTTTATAAAACACTTCATTAATGGATTGATAACCCTTAATAGGTGATTGATTTTTGGAAAAACATTATGATTCTTTTGATGATATTCATAAGTATAATAATATGTTTAAAATCAATGATAATCATTTGAATATTTATATGATGGAAGTTTAGTATTATATTTTTTGGAAACATATTACACGATCAAATATTTTTTAGTTTTAGGTGATTACAGATAATTTGTGAGATGTTTTATTTGGATAAGGTATATATATATATATCAATTTGTATTATCCAACATGAATAATATTTCATTTTTTGAGGTCTATGATGAAGGGTATGAGACAACAATTTGTGTTAAAACACTTAAAATTTGAGGATATTAGTGTTATATATGTGTATTTATTTAAGAAATGATCCATATTAAAACTTTAGGAATATTTTTGAAATCGTGGAGATTAATATATTATGGTATTATCTTACTTTATGGATACCATTTTGGATTTTGTAAAATATCAGAAGAATATATTTTAATTCTTTGGGTTATTATGTGATCTGTTATAAGTTTATAGTGCTTCCGGAAAAAAAATATGTTGACTTCTCATCATTTGAATAAAAAGATGAAATTGTAGTAGAAATTAAATATACTTATCATGCTTGTATATTTTATTATGTTCTTATTCTAGGTAATAAACTATTTCTAAAACTCTAGGAAAATAATATTGAATAAAACAATGATTAGATATTATGGTTATTTTTGATTAATTGATCATCATTTTGTCAATCAAAGATTTATTGTATTGTTGCCATTGATATTCTCATGATTGTGTTCTGTATCAAAATCATATTGTTATTTAGTGGTATTTTTCTTTCCCATTTCTATGTTTTCCCTTCTAACTATTTTTTTTACTTGAAAATCATGTTATGTGATGACCTTCATACTTCCCATTCCCTATTTTCCAAAGGGTGTTTTATTAACCATTTTTACATTGTGGAGATTCAAATAAAGATATTTTAATGTTTCAAAACAATTACTACCAAGATATTGTTTAAATTTATATGATTCAAATTGTTAAAGGGATGAAGAATGTAACACACTGAGTTTTTAAAACTGAAAATTATGTTCGATAGCTCATGCGTTATGCAACACTGAACCCCAAAAAATAATGATTATTTAAATATGAACATTTCAACAATTCATTAAATTCACTTATATGAGTATGATTAAATAGTTTATGATATATATATATATATATATTGATAAATGTTTTAAAAGTAATAAATCTATTTTTGGTAAAGTATTTTCATTCTTCAAAATATTTTTTCTTCAAAAATGATTTTCATTCATTTTAAGAAAAAAATATTATTATTATTTTATAGGACATTTATAAATTCAATTCGATAAAATTAAATGTATTTTTTATATAAAAATATCAAAATTAACTTAGCGTGAAATTTTGTTAATTTTTTTCAAAAATTTATATTTTTAGTGAATATTTAAAAATATCTTTTAATAATCATTTCTTATGATAAATTAGTTAATTTAAAAGAATAATTATTCATATAATTTGATTTAAATGTGACATAAGTATTATTTTTTTATTTATATTTAATTAAATTATTTAAATTTGTATCAACATTATACTATATTTTAGTATTAGTTTAGTTTTACGATTAAAAAATCATATTTCTAAAAACTATTTTAAAATGCACAATCTATATCAATTGTAATTAATTAAAATAACCCCTAATGAGAAATTATCAAAATAAACCTTTAATAGTATATATCTAAATATATAAATTTTAATAAATAATATTTAAATTACTAGATATATAATTATTATGAAATCATTTTTCCTCAAAACATGTATTTTTAGAAATAATGCTTTTCATCATTCTGGTAGGTTTTATAAAATAAATAAATTATTAAACCTATTTTAATTGATTTGGATAAAATTGATTCTTTTTTGTAATCATCATAATTAATATTATTTAATAAGTTTAAAATATATTTTATACAATATGAATAGTAAAAAATATTAATTACCACGGTAAAAGGAAAAAAGATTAATTAAGTGTAAAAATAATTTAACAAGGACTATAAATAAATTAACCTAATAGTCTGAATATTTATATTTTATTTTCATTGAAATTATAAAAATATTTTATTTTTGACTTTATAAATGATTAAGTAATGAGTTGGATAGAAATTACACATTGATTTGATAAAACACAAAAAGTATTTTTAATTAGTATTCAATTTCAATTAAGATATTTAATTTACTAAACTAATTTATATTTAAAATATATATTAATTTAATAAAATAATATTATAAAATAAATTTTATAAATTATAAATAATCATATAATTTCAAAAAATCCAAATGTAATTCTTACAGGGGTTTGAAAATAGTTATTTTAAAAAAATAATGAATTTCTCAATTAATGTCGACTATAATTTTAAAAGAAAAAATTATGATATTAGTAAAATTATATAGATAATATTAGTATTATTTTCTGAATAAAAAATTTTAAATTTTCCAAAATATAATTTTTCATAATTTTTTAATATTCGTATTTACGGGTGAAAATTAAATATTGTATAAATATACCTCATGTACTATTATATCATAAATACCCAAACGTGATGTAATAATTACTACAAATGGGATACCAAAAAAATATTTTTTTATTCAATTTATAATAATTTTATTTTAGGTTTATGTGATTTATCTTATAATTACATTATGAATCCTCCTAAACATAAAATATATTTTATGTTTTTCAGATCCTTTCCTTAAGAGTGTGACTCACCTACACATAAGAAATGAAATTATTTTATCACATTCATCCTAATGCCTTATAAATTAATTAAAATAACTCCCATTTTACAGAAACCATGGGATGATTTGAGGTTTTGGTTATTTTAATATGTAGAGTAAAACACCTGAAAAATAATGAAATCTCACTCATTTCTTATATAAACCAACTTATATCCCATTTACATCACTGAAACTCTTTGGAGAATGTAAATACTCTTTCCTAAAATCTCTATATTCCTCCAAATGTTCCCTAAATCTCTCAAGAAGTTCCTCCCAAGAATTTGGAGTTACATACTCAAGTACGAATATCCTCTCTTCCCATTTAAATTCAAGAACCTATTTTATGTTACGATTATAAATTTCAATTTTTGGTTGTTTGGTTATGTTATAGTACAACCCTACTAATTTAAATGAATTCATGCTTTATGATATATGTATTTCACACTCTTTAATAGTAGGATAAATGAATTCATGTTGTATGATATATGTGTAAAAATTATGCATGAGAAATAAATGAATGTGATGGGTGTGAACAAAATTATATAATGGTACAATACATTGGGTAATTTTTAGTATCATGATATGTCATGATGGGACATGGAGTAAACATGATTCCTTTATAGTTCTTTTCAACCATGAGGTATTGGAGATTTAGCATTGATATATGTTTAGGATGTAGTGTTTTTAGTTGTTTCCATATTACTTATGTTATGATTATCATGATATATCATGTATCATTATTTATGTTTATGATTTATACAATTTTTATGTGTTAATATGCCTATTTTCTAACATGTACATCCTTATTGCATGTTATTCCCTTACTGTTCATTATAGCTCACCCCTTTCTTATTTGTTTTCCCAGGTTATCTCGTGCAGTTTTAAAAGACATGGAATTTTTGAAACATGTTAAGGAATTTTTCAATAATGTTGTAGTATCCATTACTAAAGATGTTTTTTGTGTACCTAATTCCAAATGACACTAGAATTTTCAATATTTTCAGTTTTATTATATGTTATTTGATGTATTAAATCAAGAATTAATGTTTTATAATGAAAAAGGTCATTATACTTCCTATAATGATAATAATTTATGTGGAGATCAATGAACCCTGATCTATCATGGTTGATTACTATAGATATTGTCATGGTTCAGGTTGAGTCAATCACTTCCCTTATTTGATTTCACTTTTACTTTCGCACTTCCCATTCATTGTCCATATATTTCTATAGAAGGTTTAGATCTTATGAGGTAGTTTTTGCATAATGTAAGGATTTTATTGGGGGGATTTGTTTGTTTCATTGGGTTTTATCTATGTGATGACCTCTCATAATTTCATATAGTGGTATTCATCAATGGTGACAAGTTTAGATTTTATTTTGAAGAATTTTTCTCTATTTATGTTTTTTTCCATGGATAAACTTTTATTCTAATTTACCATTAGTTCATATTTATTGAATTTCTATCAAACTGATTTATTAATTATTATTTATCCATTTCTGGGGTTATGTATAATTTATATTTGTAATGTGTTTATTTGATGTTGTTTTTTAAAGGGAGTAGCTATAAATAATTCCATACGTATTTTAAATTAACTTAAATTTATTTCAAGATTTCACATGGGTATACAAAAGGATTCTAAAATTATTCATTAATGATGTTAAATTATTGAAATATTAGGGTTATAATTACTTTATAAAATTAGGTTTTAAATGGAAGATTTGATGGGCATTTATTGTAGATTTAAGTGGATGTTAATTTTTGGTTATAAAATAATGGATTTTCCTTTTTCATGATATTGTATTTTTAATAATAATTTACTGAACTTGAATAAGTTTCTTTTTTAATAAATGGAATGTAATTTTGTTGATTTTTTTTAAATTTGTTTATGGGGAACTTGTGACGGTTACGCCATTAGAATTGAGTGGAACATGGATGACCTTGGGTGTGAGTATGGAAATTTTGGAATTTGGATCTTAGTCTATGTCAAAGACTAAATAGGTTATCTTTTTCAAGGGACTAAGGGTAACATAAGAAGAAACCTAAGAGGGATTAAAAATGTTTTTCAATGGACAAAGTGATTGTTTAGAATAAAGACCAAGAGATCCTTTGATAGGAAGATCAAGAGAGATTCCAAATATTATTCAATGGACCTACAGAAATTATGAAGAGGATGAAGAGAAATATTAAAAAAAAATTATTAATGGATATAGATATCTCTTGGATATTTAGGCATTGGGAAGACTAAGAGTGATTCCATCCCAAAACACAGTCATAGCTAGCTAGAAATTTGCTGTCTAAACTATGTATCATTATACAATTATAATTTGAACCCATAGTGAACATTACATAAGCTCGGTTGATTTTAAATACTTTATGAATGATTTTAGATACATGTGTACTTATTCTATGTGTTTTAATCATTCCAAAATTATCATTAATTTTTATGATATTATGTTATTCCCATGAATTTTTCTTTTAAGACCTTTTTATTATATATTATTTTTTTATTCTTATAATAATTTTATATTTCATGCCTTTGTGATAATGTTTATATTAATTCTCATGTTTATTAATTTCATGGGTTCTTAGGAATGTTTATACTGGGGGGATATTTTATATTATTTGACCTTTGTTTTCTGTGATTTTAATAGATGTGATATTCATTTGAGAAAAGAAAAATATATTTCTAAAATTATCATTTTCATGTAAAGTGATTTTAAAAGTGAATATGTTTTTTTTTTCATAATGGTTAGTTTTCAAATGAGACTAACTTGTATTTTAGGATAAAATAACTATATATATTAATGGAGGTATCATGGTGGTATTTTTTCCTCACCACCTCTATATGCATTTGGGTGTTTATAAAATCTATTTTGTAGGAAATTAGTAAGGACAACAGAACCATGATTTTAGTGTCACTTGTTGTTATATGATATCCAGGAATCCTTATCTTATATTAGACATGGCATCACTTATTATAGCTTATAAGGATCTATTTTTTGAGTTTTTTATTCATGGGGATGTATATTTATTATCTTTTTTATATACTCTATTCTTGTGAGGAGTAAGTTTTTATTCATTTATGTACCTTGTGCTTAGGTAGGTGATGTTTTATCATTTTATTTTTTCTCTAGATGATTATTATTATCTATGATACTAGTTTTAATTATCTTATATTATCATATATATTATTTTTTGTTTGATGTTAAAATCATTCTGAACAATGATGTTTTGATACCCTTCCATTAGTTTCTAGCCTAGGGAGTTTGGGAACATGCCTTGGGTATGTTCCAGACTGGTTTATATATATGATTGATAAATGATACATGTTTGTTCATGAGAAATTTTATCAAATGACATAAAAATTTTATAAAGGGAGTTTATTGGTAGTATTTATAATATATAAGTCATTTGGACTTGGGTAGAGTGTGTGGGAAATGGAATGACCACCTCTTTATCAAATTCAACCACAATTTTCCATGGTTGTATCAAGATTCGGTCATGATATTGAGTTTGGATTTGGATATTTTTAGAAGGATATGGATATATTGTGATGATTAATTGATCCTAATTGAGTGTTTCTATGTTTTTGGGGGTGATTTTATGTTTTAGAGGAAAAAATGTTGATCAGAATAGGGATTCATGGTTATCAGGCATGGTCTTGTTAACCGAGCCGTACGCATGAATAATTTTTTTGAATCCATGATAGTTATTGTTTTATGGTTGGAATTAGTATTATATCCCATGTGGAAAATAGTTCGAAGTGAAATTTTATCCTTTTGAATAGTTGTTCCACCTCAATTTCTTCCCAGATTAATCCCAATATAGTATTCCATTTGGGTGTTAATAATATTAGAGTTTGTAATGACCCAAACATTGATTAGTGAAATTAACCCTTTATATAGTTAATTTATATAGTATAAAACAAACATATAACATTGAGAACACCATAAAAAATCATTCTCTTAAAGGAAGAAAGAAATAAGTGGTAGTTATGGAAAGTACAGAACCTACACTAATGGAATAGAAATTTGACCATTAAGAATAGTAATTTGGCCAATTGAATAGTAATATCACCTATGATATTATAAGTAAAATTTTGGTATCTTATGAATAAAATTATGATATATTTATATTATATAATATCTATATAAATGTTTTAAAAATGATACTTAAATGTAGGTATTTTTTTGAAACCTAAAAGTTTATTTACAATTTCAAAATTAATAAAATTATTTTAAAGAAAATTGGTTTTCATAGAATATAATAATAAATTTTTATTTTCTGTCATATAATTATAAGATAATTTAATTATACCATACTCATTTTTATCAAAGTGTCATAAAATCAGTTATAATATTAAAATGAGTATCTTTTTAATAAATGAATATTTAAAAAACTTTATCATATTTAAAAAAATATTTCAATAAAATAAATTCATTTTATGTAATATAAATGGAAAAAAATGTTTATGTTGAATTTTTGGGAATTTTCTAAAATAGTTGAATTTGTGTGAATAGTGAAATACAATAATTTACGGTATTTAAAAAATAAATGATTTATTGAGTCATGTATAAAGTATGGATGAGGTAAACACCCATTGGATCAAACACTAATGATCGATTTACTATTATAAATTATATTAATCAAAAAAATTGTGAGTATTAAACAAAAATAATAAACTAATGAATATAATAATAAAAACCTATCCTCTCCTCCCCTATAAATACCACACCTCACCACCCCTTCTCTGCACACCTCCAAAGCAAGGAGGTTGCCTAAATTATTAAAAATTACCTTCCTAATCTACTTACCAACATTCAATATCTTCAATTCTTAACGAAATATCAAACCCATGTTCCTTAATGTGGTTCTCATGGTCAATATACTCACGAGGTAAAATCCCCAATTCTTCTCATTTAATTTCTTTTCTTTTATCATTCTATCCTCACCTCCCATATACAAAGTAGCATGACAAATAAAATAATTAAACATAAATTTATATTTTATTTTGAAAATGAAAAATGCAACATAATATCTCTTCTCTTCTACTTTTATTCTAAAAATTAATACATCATATGTGATGTGTCAATTCACCACCTTCGGGGATAATGATTTTTTTTTCCATTACCACCTTCAAATATGGTCATAAAGAATTATTATGGTTAAATAATATTTTAATAGACATATTAAAACTCATATCATATAATGGAATCAATATATAAACATGATATTAAATAAAATGATACAAGTTCATGATTGTTTTAAAAACCACCAAAATAAATTATGACATATTCATTAACATTTTATCTAAAGAATCACCCTCATATAATATAATTAAAATATATATGTGAACTTTTAAAATAATTTATTTTACTTAGTAACATATACTTTCAATTTTGTATAATCATTCTCATTTTACACAACCTTCCATACTTGTATACAAGTGAACCGGTCATGATAAGCAAGAATATGAGCACTCCTAGAATGATAAAATTGAACTCTATAAATCATAAAAAATTTCATATCAGATCTTAATAAGATTATAATAAATTAAATAAATATATAATAGGTTATATATTTAGTAATTAATGAATTTAATTTGATTATATAGGATATTAAGTGTTGTGAATATAGTATTTAGACATATGGTAAGAGGAATCTTTAACCTGACACCATTTCTTTGGGTTTTACCTATTTCATGAAATCATTCTATGTGTCAATTACATTAATTCCCATTAGATATAATTTAATTGTTCATACCTATAATTTTCAAGGATATACATGTATTTAACATGGTTTAATGACAAATAGACATGTTTTCCAAAAATAACACCTATTTTCGAAACACATCTAGACTCTTCTTGAGATTGATTCTTATTCAATCGAGATTGATGATTATTATAAAAAGAATGTTTTTACTTTTTCATTTGGGAAACCATAATTCGGTTCATGAGTTTATGATTAATTGAATTACAATGAAATACATTCATCTCTATGGGTTATTTTATGACTATGATTGTTATAAATTATATATGGAATGCAAGATTATGTAATATTAGAATGGGATTAGTGGGAAAAAAATTTACATCCCTCTAATAAATTTGGTAATGTGATATATCTAATGTTATAATGTGAAATATGCATGAACATGATGAAATTATTGTTCACAGTGATGATTTTATGGTTATGTAGAAATGGTATATGTGAACATGATGCAAGATTTTATCAATGCTATATATGGTATTTGACCACTAAAAAAAGATGTTTCGTTTTTATACATTGAAACACTAAATGCCTTTATATAAAGATTCCTCTCGGGTTTACGATTATGTCACTATTCTTATTTTATGATGATTATGATTATGTTCAACCATGTTTTATTGATTCCTGTTCTTATTCATACTCTTATGGGGATTTTAGCTCACCCATTTCATTGATGTATATCATCATGTGACTACATTTACTAAAGAGACTGCAAGATTTAAATGGATATAGCACAATATTTAAAATAAATATTTAGATTTTATTATTGTGAAATTTATATATGTGCCTAATCTTCCCAATACACAAAAACTTTAGACCCAAATTTCATAACGTTATTAAGTAATTTATCTTTAAAATGATGTAATCGTTATCTAACAAATGTAGGGATTATATTGTAGGTATTAGATTAGGGACTGGTTATTTTGGGATTTAGGATTTTATAATGTTAATGGAAAAACATTGGAAAATATTATGTTTATATTGGAATCCAAGTAGCCTTCTTTCATAAAAATGATAATCATATGGATCCCATAAGATATTCCTTTGGGAATAATTTCACAAAAGAATAAATTATTTATTAACGATTTATTGAAATTTGGTGGTAACTAGGAGAAATCATGTCAATAGCCCATGCGAATGGTAATTAATCGATTGACCAAATAAAATCCATAATTCCTTGTTATGTGGAGTTCAAATCATCATGGAAATGTTTACATAACAATCTCATGCTATAAATAATAACCTAAACCCTGAAGAAAATATTTTTTCACCCAAGTAGGATACACATTACTTTGATCCCATTATTATGCAATGACCACCAATGTTTAGTGGTTCTTCTGATCCAGTAGTCATGGAATCGTGGGGTAACTTAAAGGAGTGTTTTTTTATTCTCCAATTTTCTAAGGATGAGAAGATGAATCTGGATATTTATCACTTAGGTAGAGACATTGATCAATGGTGGGTAATGATTAATAACCTCAATCCAAAGGATGGAACAACTGAGATATAGTGGGGAGATATTAATAAAATATTTATTAAAATGAATTTACATATAAATATTCATATAAGGATGCCAAGATAATTCATAGAGATAAATAAAAAGTAAAGAGAATCTCTCACATTTGGTAAAGAAAATTCCACATGGTTTGCAATGTATACCTGGGGTTTTTTATAAAAAATGTTTGAAAAATAGATAGACTATTTAGTGTCTTAAATCAACAACTTCAAAAGAGACCTAATGAATCTAACCATTGAGATGGGGGAATGAAGAAAACCATCCATTATGGAATGCATGAACTATAGAGATAAAGGGTACTAAGCTAGATAGTGCACTAAAACTCAATTCATGGAGGGTATTCCTTGCTAGAAGCCAGAAAATCCAAAGGAGCAAGGTAAATAATATACCCTTACTATTATTTAGGTAGAGAAAGAAAACATGACATACAAGGTACACTTCCTATTTTCTAAATTAGGAAAAAAGTCTTATTTGATTATAGTTATATGTTTTTTTTATATCTTAAATGTTTTATTGAAATGTTGAATCGATGACCCAACACCTCGAATTTGAGATATTCATATAAATAATTAGTGGTGTGATCATTGCATACCAGGTGTTTTACTCTTATTATATTGGAATATATGGTAATATTAATCTATAAAATATCATAATACGTACCTTGGTGGAATTTAATTCTATAATAGGCATGGTCTTGACCTCATTATATTTATCACTTATCAATTATCCAGAAAATGAAATATAATTTCATATTCTGAATCTTATAATTATCATATACAAATTAAAGGATGATCATGAATATCTATTGGAAAATCATTCAATGGTGTGGGTATTTATACCCAATTAATAAGCATGCGTTTCTCAAATAGTTGATTCAGATAAAGGAATCAACATGGTGGAAGTTCCCATTGTTAGGTAATATAGTGATGTATTTATATAATATTTTCCTAGACTTCCCACGTATCATGAGGTAGAGTTATCAATTGAACTTATACAAAATTCCGCTCATATTTGAAAATGTCCCTACCAGGTAGCCCCTATCAAACTGGGATAGTTAAAGTAGAATCATCAAGAGAACTTGAATAAAGGTTTCATACACCCTAGTACGCCACCTTGGGGTGCACCGATACTCTTTTTCATGAATATGGATGGATCAATGTGTATGTGTATCAATTAACAAAACACCAATAATATTTCTATAAGAAAAAATTTTCCACATACAAGGATTCATGAATTTTGGGATCAACTACAAGTAGATTAGTACTTCTCATAGGTGGGTATTTATTCTTGATATCATCAACTGATGGTGATGGAGGAAGACATGAAAAATACTTCTATACATACATATTATGGGAATCATGGGTTTCTATTTATTACCTTTTGAATCAGTAATTACCCTCCAATATTAATTTATTTGATGTGTAAAATTATTAGAGATTACCTAAAAAAATTGGTAGTTTTTATCAATGATATTATCATATACTCAAAGATCAAGGAGAAATATAAGGAACATCTATAGATTGAGTTGGTGACATTAAGAAAAGATAAATTGTACCCCAAATTTAGTAAGTGTGGATTCTTGGTGAATTGATTGAACTTTAGGGGACACATGATCACAAGTGAAGGAATTTAAGTGGACCTTTCAAAAACAAAGGTTGTTGAGGAATGCCCCAAACCCACTTGTGTTATGAAAATATATAGTTTTCTTGGATTGTAAGTGTACTACTAACATTTTGTGTAGAATTTCTCATTATTTTAAAACTTGATAACTATTTTTATAGGAAAAGGTGTAAATTATGTATAGATAGAAGAATGCATGGAATGATTCAAAGAGTTAATGAATAGGCTAATCAATGCACCTATACTGACACTACCAACATGTGTAGAAAATTTTGTTATATACAATGATGATTCAATTAAAGTAATGCGTTGTGTACTCATGCAGAATGATAAAGTAATATCCTAAACCTCAAAATAGTTTATGATCTATGAGAAGAACTACACAAATAATGATCAGGATTTACCACCTTAGATTTTTACCCTAAAAATCATGATAAACTACCTTTATGATGATAATTGTGACACATATTCTAATCAGAAGAATCTAAATGTATTATTAACCAAGAAAGAGATACAAATGAATCAAATAAAATGGATAAATGTAATAAAGTACTATTATTTATATATTCATTTCCGCATAGGAAAGGAAAACATGGTACATAATTATATTATCAGAAAGGAGCATGCTAGTTTATCTATGATGTAGATTGAGAAAGATCTTATCCTCATGGATATGAAATGGATTGGTTTTGAAATCATAACATTAGGGAATACATTCTACCTTATCAAAATTATTTCCTAAACATATATCCAAGAGAAGATCAAGGAGGCCCAAGGGGATGATTTGTATATAAAAAATATGGAGAAAATTTTAATGGAAGGGAATCTGCATGATTTACACCTTGATGATGATGGTGTGATTTATCATGTAACTAGTCTTTGTGTTACATTATCACGTGAGATAAAGAAGGTTATATTGAATAATACACATATCTCATATTCCACACTCCATACTAGAAGTACCAATATGTACTATGAGATTTGAGAGACCTTCTAGTTGGACAGCATGAAGAACGAGATTGTGGATTATATCTCAATGTGCTTGGTATGTTAGCATGTTAAAGAAGAGAAAAACAATTATAAAGGGATGATACATCCATTTCCTATAACCATGTAAAAATGTTATAATGTCATTATAGGATTTTTCACCTATCTTCCAAAGACATAAATATAAAAAATACAATATGGGATGTGGTGGATCATCTCACCAAGACATCCCACTTTATCTCTATTTGGGAACATATCTCACTTGAACAAATTTCCAAGATATATGAAAAGGATGTAATGAGGATACATAGATCTCCACTTTAGATCATATAAAATTGTGATCCAAGGTTCACATCAACATTATGGATAAGTATTTAACATTTTTTAATACTTAATTATATTTCACCATGACCTATCACCCCTTGGCAAGCAGTCCATCAAAAAGGACTATTTTGACACTCGAGGGCATATTGAGAGCCTACTAAATGGAATTAAAATGATGATGGGATTTCCATATCCCATTTTATGTGTTCTCATAAAATAAAAACATCCACTTGAGTATTCATATGATTCTAGATGAAGCTTAATTTTGGAATCGATGTTGAACTCCAACTCATTGGGATGAAGGGGGTTTACGAAAGCTACTTTTACCTGACTTCGTACAACATATGATAAAGAAGGTTCAAGACATCTAGAAACACATCTAAGAAACTCACAGTCAGAAAAAGGATATTTTGTGAACCAAATAAGGGATTTGTAGTTTGATGCTGGAGACAATGTCTTCCTTCGAATGTCACCATATAAGATATTTGTGTGATTTGGAAAGAAAAAGAAGCTTAAACCAAGATACAATGTACCCTTTGTGTTTCATGATTACATAAGATAAGTTTCATAACTTATTTTATGTATATTAAATATTCCTCATGTTGATGAAATGTTCTATGTATGTCTCATGTATAAGTACATACATTACCCCTCACATGTACTGAATCTGGAGGTGGTGAAACTAGAGAACGACCTCTCATATGAAGTGTAGTCAGTGAAGATATTGGACCATAGAGATAAAGTACCAATAAACATGACAAATTTCCTTTCCAAATTTTTTTTTAGGAAAAATATTTGTCAATAGAAAACATGGGAAAGAAATGATGTGATGAAGGATAAACACCTTTATATCAACTCACCATATTTTTTAAAGAGAAATTCTGAGGAAAAAAATATCAAAAGGAGGGGAAAATGTAATGACCCAAAATTTTATCAATGGAAATTCCCTTCTTATAATTTTTATATATGGTATTAAACACATATATAATATAGAGAAACCAATTATATAATTATTATAATAAATGAAGAAAGAAATATGTGTTATTTTTGGATGTTAAGGATCATATACAGATAGAATCGTAACCTGGTCGTTGAACTAGTAATATAACCATTATGAATAAAAATACATAAATTACAATAGTAAATTCACATATGAAAGGATAAATATATTTTAGGTGTCTTATATATTAAAATATGATATATTTATATCATGGAATAAGTATGTAAATATTTTAAAAATAATAATATGAGTGTCGGTTTTTTAATGAAACTGAAAAAATTATTCAAAATTTTAGAATTAATATAATTATTTTGAAGAAAAATTAATTTAATAAATTATATCCATGAATTAAGATTTTTTTATTATGATTATATATAATTTTATGTGACCCTAAATAATTTTTTAATGTGTCCTAAAATCAGTTATAAAATTAAAATAGGTGTTTTTTAAATGAATGATGACGTTATATAAAACTTAAATTGATAATAATTGTAACATTATTTTCATAAAACTAATTAATTTTATGAAAACTACATTTAAAAAAATGTTTGAGGTAATGTTTTAGGATTTTTCCAAAATTGTTGAATTTTTGTGAATAGTGAAATACAATAATTTATGGTATTTAACAAATAACTCAATTATTGAGCCATGGATGATGTATAAATGATTTAAGCACTCATTGGTTAGAACTATCCTAAATCATTTACTATATTTTTGAATTTGGATAACTACTATTTATATCCTTGATCTAAAATAATAAACTAACAAATATAAGAATAAAGAACAGCCATCTCACCCTAGAGATACCACACTTCACCACCCCTTCTCCTCACACCTTAAAAGCCATGATTTCTTTAAAATATCATCCCATTTATATAGTGACCCTAGAATTTTACACATAATGTTACAGGATTTTAAGTATAATTATACATTAGAGTACAAACCAAGGAACGTTATGTCTAGTGTCTTGGAAGACTAGGTAAATTAAACTGAAAACATAGGAATGAAAAATAGTTCGTTATTTAAACTCCATTAAGAGATCCTACCTTCAATTATTCCCTTAAATTATTATATGGTACCCTGGGGAACACATAAACAATGGGATGATCTAAAATCCCACTATGGGAATGAACATAAGAATACAGCTTAAGCACATGGGTGAAAAGGCATGACAATATGATATCGAAAGCATGGAACATATGTAATCACAAATAAAAAACATGGGATCATATAAACGTAGAATCCTAGTAGTGTGTTAGTACTAAAAAACAATAATTTAGTACAAGTCAAGTCTAACCACCAATATCATTTCCCATCTTAGAATGATTCATGGTTAACCGCCAAGATTGTTTCCCATCTTAGCACAAGCCAAGGCTAACCACCAAGACCGTTTCACATTACATATCATGTTAAATAATATTACCCAATTAATTGGAGAGATATATGGGTGCACCCATCTAAAAATATTCATGAATATTCTTTCCATATAAATAATAATACATAATCAACCATACGTAAACATAAGGATACCCATGGAATGAAAAGGGTATCACAATCATGTCAAAAAGATTAATAAATGAGCGTATCCTAAAAATATCCATGTAATAAATGATATAAATAAAACAAGGAAATTCATAAGGTAAAAAATGAACATATCATGAGATGTTATGTCAAACATAAGTGACAACTTGTAAAAAAATAATTTAAGAAACATTAGAATTAAAAAATGTTTGCGCAATTTTAAGGAGAATACTATATAGCCTTTAGAATAGAAAAGGGGAAAATATTTTATATAAAAACATAAGTGAACCAAGAATGTTTTAGTAATAAAAATAATGATTTTATAAATACAATTATTTATTAAAATATAAGATATAGTGCACTTGAAATTGGGTAAGAATTTGGCATGTTCCCTTAAAACATTTTTTCTTATTAGAATGTATTGAGGAGGGAATCACTTAAAAACATGTACATCCCAAAAATAGAATGATGAAAGGGTCTTGATAAAATAATTTTGTAAAAATAAAAAATATTTATAATATTAGAATAAATATATAAGATAAATTCATTTTGATAGAAAGAAAGATAAGGAAACCCAAAGGAATAAAGGAGGTTCGGGTAGAATTCATTACGTATTATCGGCATTGTATCGGGGTTATCTTATAAGATTTTATGAGAGAGGGAAGTGGTTTATAATCTCATAAATATAATTAGGAAATTATTTCGGAGGTTCTAATTCATACCCCATCATTTAGTAATTACACATAATAGGTCATAACATAGAGGGCATTTGGAATAAGAGTAAAATATAGAGGATCATATACCTTAATTGTGTTGGTGTTCTCCACTTGATATTAACGACCTAAAAAATCAAATTAGGTTTATTAATGAAAAATTATGGAAAATATTCTATATGTAATGTAATGATTATAACCATTTTAAGTTCATTAATGACCTTTTTAATGGGATATGTTCAATTTCTATGTTCATGTCCATTTGTTTCCTTGGTTTTCATTACCAGCTTAATTTTATATATGAATAAATAATCATGTAAAATGAATGTTTGTCTAGAATCAAAGATATAATTTTTTATTAAAATTTCTGTATATTAAGTTGTTATAAAAATAATTTTTTTATATGGACAGAAGTTGAATTGTTATATAAACCTTAATGATAACTGTTTTGCTTAATCGGTGGGTTTCAGTTACAACGAACATGTTTTTCTTAATAACTTAATCCCATTTGCAAAATAAGATTACATAACATTAACTAAGATATATTTTAAATAATAATCCCATTTAACCATTACACAAATGCATTCTTGACCATAAATCAAGATAGTAATATATATTGATAAACCGTTGTCCTTGAAAGTGCTAATTTAACACATCTCAAACGGAGTTTTCATTTCATTCAAATAAAAGGTGGGTAAAAGAGAGATGATATTAAAATATCCTATTATCATTAAAAATTTATAGTACATTCATGGTACTAAATTTTTAATTCCATTTGGATGATTATAGGTTAGAAAAGAATAGATAACAAAGGAATTTCAAAATGAAAGAAAACAAAAAAATAATTCTACCTCTTGAATCAACCTTCTTTGAGAGCTTCTTAAGGGAAGATGTTTTCGAATTCTGATGATAAAAAAGGGATTTTGGAATTTGGGGAGGAGGATGGGGAGATATTTGGGTAGAATAATGGCATGGCACAAGTCTTTAGAGGAGTGAAGAGAAGAGGTAAGGAGAGGTGGTTTTTATAGTGGAGGAGAGGAGGGTTTTCTTAATATTTAATTCCTTCTTTTATTAATTTCACTCAAGACCAGAAATAGTAATTATTCCATGAAAAATAATCCTTAATGGGTCATGTGAATTCTAACCATCTGTGGTGACATTAGTATAACATCACCCATGTCTCAATAAATCATGTATTTAGATTAATTTGTATATTATCATATTTTATTATTCATCAAAAATTCATGTATTTTAGAAAAATTTCAAAAATTCACCCTAACCATTTTTCAATTTTTAGAATCAAAAAATGAAGTCCATTTTTCAATAATTATTTTATGTATATGATTTATTTAATATATAATTAAAATCATAATTTATTTTAAAAACACCAGTTTAAAACATTTATTTACTTATTCCAAAATATAGGTATAGTATACATTCACATAAATATTATATATATTATATCACAGGAGATCTTACTATTCATAAGGTTATGTCACTATTCATAAGGGTAATATGAATATTCATAAGGGTATGTTACTATTCACCAGAAATTATGTTTATTCAATCAGACTCTAAAAATCACCCTGAACGCAACCGTGTATGTCTGATTATTGAATGTAAAGATGCAGAAGTGGAAGTATTATGTTTAATGGTCACATTGCATTTATTATCATGATATTTCATTGTGTTTAATTATTTTATTATTCTATAAGGAATTATTAATAGAGGGGAATTTTAATTTATAAAACATTGGGTCATTACATTCTCCCCCCCCCTTGTGAAATTTCTCCCTCAAAATTTTGTTTTACATTCTAAACCGTACAAAGGTGTGGGTCCTTTTCTTTCATTGATTTCTCACATTCCCATGTTTCCTCTTCATACATATGGTTCCACCATAGTACTTTTACTAGGTTAGTAGTCTTGTTACGTAGAATATTATCTCTACAATCCAAGATCTTCACTGGTTGCTCCACATAAGAAAGATCATCCTCCGACTCTACCACCTATAAAGAGAGTACATGTGAAGGATCTAATATTTACTTCCTTAAGAGATATAAATATAAGAAATTGTGTACTTTAGACATGGTATTTTGATGTGTCAATAAATTGGCCACATCTCTAACTCGATCAAGGATCTCAAAGGGGCCTATGTACCTGGGAATTTGATTTCCTTTCTTCACAAATATCATGACCTTCTTCCACAGAGATATATGGATAAATACCATGTCTCCATCTTTGAAATCATGGTCTCATTGATGATTGTATGCATAACTCTTTTGTAGACTTTGGGTTGTCATGATGTGTTGTTGAATGGTTTTCACCTTCTCCACCATTTCTTTGACCATTTCAAGTCTTAGTAGCATACATTCACTGACTTCATCCCAACACATCGTTGGTCTACAAATTTTCCCATAATGAGCTTTGTATGGTGCCATTTGAATTCTTGTGTGGAAACTATTATTGTATGAGAAATCGACCAGTGTAAGATGTTCATCCAATCCACCTTTGTAATTAGTAGAACACGCTCTTAACATATCTTCCAGTGTCTGAATAGTTCTCCCATATTGGCCATCTGTTTGAGGATGATAGGCCATGTTGAAGTTCAATTCAGTACTTAGAGCATGTTGGATACTTCTCTGAATCATCTAGGTGAATCTTGGATCATGATTGAATAAAATATATAATGGTACTCTATAAATCCTTACCACTTATTTTATATATATTTGTGCAAGTTGATCCTATGATAAGTACTCTCGAATTGTGATAAAGTGAGTTGTCGTTGTAAGATGATCCACAATGACCCATATAACATAGTTTCCTCTAGATGTCCTGGGAAGTCCAGTGACAATGTCAATGGTAGTGTTCTCCCACTTCTAGGTTGGTATGGGTAGTGGTTTCATCATCCCCTAAGACTTTTTTCCTCTCGACCTTCACTTGCTGGCACACAAGGCACTTTAATGTACATTTAGAAATCTCATTCTTTATATTGTCCCACAAGAAGTTCTCTTGGATATTTCGATACATCTTTGTTATTCATCGCTGAATAGAGAAGGTTTAACTATGTGCATCATTCTGAAGATCTTTATTTATCTCTTGATCGAATGCTACACATAATTATTACCCAAATATTACAACTCCTTCCTCAACAAACTTGAACTCCAAGGACTTCCCATTTCTAACAGCTTCCATCCTGTTTATAATTTCAACATTTTTATTTGAGAATTTTTTATTTTATCCATGAGGTATGTTTGAGAAACCATTTGATAAATGATTGATGATGTCCCTCCATTAATGATTCCCATATCTATCCTCATTAAATATATGAAGATTGGATCCTTTTCAACTCTCATCATTGATCAAGATGTAGGATCCATTTAGCTTAGAGCATTTTCCGCTTTATTTTCATTACCAGGATGGTAGTAGCTTGAGTGTTCATAATCATTGATGAGCTCTAACCATATTCAATGATGCATATTAAGCTCCTCCTATATGAATATATCATTGAGGATTTATTGATTAGTATATATCTCACACTTCTCCCCATTCTACCGCCATATTTTTAATGCATAGATCACAGCTACAAACACAACATCATGCATGGGATAGTTTTTGTCACAGATTTTAAATAGTCTTGAGGTGTAGGAAATGAAATTTTCTTTTTACATTAGATTCCACCAAAGGGAGACTTATTATATTTTCATGAAGGACATTTCCAAAAACTTCAACATTTGATACAGTAATCATAGAAGTTTCCCCAAATGATTTAATATCATTTTAGGTGGAAAGTCTAAGATCATAAAAACATGAATGATATAACAATAGAGCATGAATTAAAATAAATTATGACATACAATACATTGAATTAGTGGTTACATGTAATTTATTCATCATTATCCACCTTATAATAGGACCTTCAGTCCTCCCTTGATCATGGAGATTGTTGATGCTCATCATGCTTCTTCACCCATGCAATAGAGCATCATGTTGGATAATGTCCAACTTCTCCATATTAGTGACATAGAACTATGTACGATTCATTAGATGGAAATTTGTTTCCATTCATCACATTATTAATTTTTCCAGAGAAATTTTCTACTTTGTTCCCAATATTTCAACACTTAAAACATCTCTGAGTCCCTTTGTGACATTCCTCTTGGTGCCTCTTTCCAAACTTGTCGCACAAAGGAAATTGGGTCTTATTTCCCTTATCTCCTTTATCAAATGAACCTTCATGGGATTTCATCTTCCTATTCCTTGACCGTATTGTGCATTCAACCAAGTAACAATTTCTAATCGTGATTTTTGATAGCCAGCTTGGCATAATCATGATTTTACCTTCTTTATCTACCATCATATCAGATATTTAGTTTGGGAAGTCATCACAAGGCCCTTAAAATAAGTTATTAACTTGATTCATCCTATTACCATCCATTGTCTATAATAAAAAGGAAAATTTATTGATGAGTATAACATAAGGGGGAAACCAATTATATTAAAGTGATAACTTACAAATTACACTTATCTCTTTAACTTATGTGTTTTTTGGCCTCAGTCTATTTTATTCATGATCTATCTCCTAATGTATATTCTTATGGGATATTTTTTCTATTACCCTAATAATAGTTCATACTATGATTATGAATTTATCGAATCATATCCCATGGTACTGTCAAACCAAGATTGCAGGAAGGCCCATTATTGTGCACCAGTACTAGTTTCAGTCTAGCTAAACGTAGTGTTTTTAGGTTTTTTCCCTAGATATGTATGTTATAGAGCCACCTCTAACTATTTGTATCCAGATATGGATGAATATACTTGATAAACTACTTACTCTATACTTACCAAAATTTATTAATTTTTTCATATACTTATTCTGATTCCCAATGTTTGTACTAATGTGCTATAATCCTAATCTCCAAAAATAATGAGGCCATCCTCCGATACCAACTATAGTGACCCTATCCTTTTACACATAACATTACCTGATTTTATGGATAATTAATGTTCATTGTACAAACCAAGGATTGTTACATCTAGTGTCTTGGAAGACTAGATACATAAAACTGAAAAAATATGACTAAAAAACACATGTTTATTAAACTCCATAAAGAGATAATAACATACATTGAGCCCTTAAATATGTATAGGTTACCAAGGAGAACACATTAACCAAGGTATGAGCTAAAATCTCAATAAGGTAATGGACATAAGAATACAGCTTAACCACATGGGTTAGAAGGCATGACACAATGATATCGAAAGTATGGAAGATATGTAATCATAATGTATAAAAATGGGATCACAAAAACATAGAATCAAAGTATAATGGAAGAAATATAAAGCATGACTTTAGAACAAGTCCAGGATAACTACAAATATTTATTCCCATATTAGTATGAGTTAAGGCTAACCTCCATGATCGTTTCCCATTTTAGCACAAGCCAATGCTAACTGCCAAGACCATTGCACATTACATCTCATGAGACTTAAATTTACCCAATGCATTGGACCGCTATCGAAGAGCACCCATAAATACATTTTCATGAATATGATTTCCACATAAATAATCATAAATAATCAACCATATGTAAACATAAGGGTACCCATGGAACGAAATGGGTATCACAATCATGTCATAATGAATAATAAATTAGTGTATCTTACACGTGTACATGAAAGAAAGGAATTAACTCATAAAAAGACATTAATAAGGTAAAAATACATATATATTGGTAATTGATGTCAAACAGAAGTGAAAACTTGTAAAAAAAATATTTTTGAAACTTTACAATTTAAATATTTTAGTGTAGTTTTAAGGAGAATATATAGATCATTTAGAATAGAAATGTGGAAAATCTTTTATATAAAACCAAAATTGAACCGAGAAATTTTTCATAATAAAAATATTTATTTAATGTAGATAATGGTGTCTTAAAATATAATATAAAGTTCACATTAAATCGAGTAAAAATTCAAGATGTTCCCTTAAAATAGTTCTGTTTATGGGAAATTATTGAGGAGGAAATCACATAAAAACATGTATATCCCTACAAGATAAAGATGAAAGGGTATTGATAAAATAATTTTTTACAAATAAAAATTATTTAGAATATTCACAAAAATAGATAAGATAATTTCATTTTTATAGATAGAATTATAAGGCAACCCAAATGAATAGGGAGGTTCGGGTAAAATTTAGTATGAATTATCGACATGGTATTAGGGATACTTAAAAAGGATTTATGAGGGAGATAATTGGGTTTTTATCACATAAAAATCATCAGGAAAGTATGGGGGTGGGGAAAAATTAAACCCCCATCATATAGGAATTACACATAAAAGGGCATAATATAGAAGGTATTTTGAGTTAAAGTGAAATGGAGAGGATCCCTTACATTAAGTTTGATGGAGTTCTCCACTTGATATAAATGAAATGAATAATAAAATTAGGTTCATGAATTAACAATTAAAAAAAAACTTAGATATGTATAGGATTTATTATGCCCTTTTTATGTTCATTCATAGACATTTTAATGTTTCTTTGTTACATTTGTTTTCATTATCGATTTAATTTTATATATGAATGAATAATCATTTAAAATTAATATCGTTGTCATGAATTAATGTTATAATTTATTAGTTAACATATAATAGATTAAATGGTTATAAAATTAATTTGGTTATTTGGAGTGAAGCTGAATTATTATATAAAACCATACTGATAACCGTTTTGGTTAATCAGTGGGTTTTCGTTATAACGAACATGTTTTTCTTTATAACATACTAACATTTTTACAAAAATAAAATAAAACAACCTTAACTAGGATATATATTACATAATAATCTGGTTCAACAATAACATAAACGGTTTCATGACCAGAATTCATGATAGTAATCAAAATTGATAAACTGTTGTCCTTGAGGGTGCTAATTTAACACATCTCAAACGATATTTTCATTTCTTTCAAATAAAATGTAGGGAAAGGAGATATGATAATGAAATATCCCATTAGCATAAAAAATTTTAATTACATGAATGGTTATAGATTTTTCGTACCATTGGGATGTGTAGAGGTTAGAAAAGAAAAGTAAATAAAGGAACTTAAAAATGAATGAAAAGAAAAGAGGAATTTCACCTCATGAATCAACCTTCCTTGAGAGCTTATTAAGGGAAGAGGTTTTAGACTTTTGAAGAGACCAAGGAATTTTAGACGTGGGGAAGGCGGTTTGGGAGAGATATGGGTGGAATATATGCAAGGCACAAGTCTTGAGAGGAGTGAATATAAGTGGCAAGGAGAGGTGTTTTTTTTGTAGTGGACGAGAAGAGGGTTTTCTTAATATTTAATTGCTTTGTTTGTTAATTTCCCTCAAACCAGAAATAGTGATGATTCCATGACTAGGAATAGTGAATGGGTCAGGTTAATTCAAAACAAGGGTGGTGACATCAGCATAACATCACCTATGACTCAATAAATCAAGTATTTAGCTTAATTTGCAAATAATCATATTTTACTATTCATTAAAAATCATGTATTTCAAAAAAAAATATCAAAAATTAACCCTCACCATCTTTTGGTGTGTAGAATAAAAAAATTGATGTCTGTTTTTAAAAAATAATTTTTTAAATATGATTAATTTAATATTTAATTAAAATCATAATTTTTTCAAAAAAAACATTTTTAAAACATTTATTGGATTATTCTAAAATACATGTACATCATACATTCACTTAAATGTTATATATATACTATAATTTGTGAGGTTACTATTCATATGGGTTTGTCACTATTCCTAATGGTAACATGAATATTCATAAGGGTATGTTTCTATTCACCAGAAATTACATTTATTCCATTAGACTCAAAAAATCACAATGAACGCAACTGGGTATGTATGATTTTCGAAATTCAAGACACTAAAGTGGAAAAATTATGTTTAATTTTCCCATTTTATTTAATTTAATGATTTTTCATTGTGTTTTAAAATTTGATTATACTAGAAGGAATAATTATTAGAGGGTAATTTCCATTGATAAAACAGTAGGTCATTACAAATTACCAACCAAAGCCTCTTACCCACACCCAAGATCTACTTATCTTTAAAAATAACAGAACCATATGCGTTGATGGTCACTCAAGGAAAACGTATTCATGTGGTAAAATCCTTTATTATTCTATTTTAATTTATTTTAATTTATTATCCCTTATGAACTTCCTCTACTCAAATTATCTTGATAACTCAATTATTAGATATATACTAAAATTTTATTGCATTAATGGAATATTCAATAGAAAATATATTCTCTTCTTCATTTATTTGAAAAAGAAAGACATCATCCGTGATGTGTTGACTCACCACCTTGGTGAAAGATGATTTTTTGTTTTCCATTACTACATTAAATTATATTCATAAAACCATAATTATGGTTAAATACTATGTAGTGTCAATATTATGACTTATATCAGGTAATGGAACTAATATAAAAACATGATATAAAATAAAATGTTACAGGTTTATGATGGTCATAAAAACCTCCAAAATAAATTAAAAAAATTTCATCATTGTTTTATTTAGTGAATAATATTAATATCATATAATAAAATGATATATGAGACCATATAATATTATATTTCATTAATAACATATAATATCAATTCTGGTGAACAACTCTCATTTTACATGAATTTTTATACTTCTATATTGGTGAACTGATCATGAAGAATAGAAAACAATCACTCCTAAAATGATGAAATTGAACTCCCTAACCCATCAAAAAGGACACTAAATCATAATAAAATTGTAATAAATAATAAAATTATAAAATATGTTTTAAATTTAGTAATAAATTAATCTAATTTTATTATCCACAATATTAAGATCACGTGAATAAATATTTCATACATAAGTTATGGAGATTCTAGATCCCAAAAACCCTTATTTGGGTTATACCTATTTTAATACAAAATTATTTATGGTTATTTATTTTTTGTTCTTTAAATTTAATTTCATTGATCTTCCATCTTATTTCCAATTATATACTGGATTCCGACATGGGTTTTTGATAAATATATATATTTTCTAAAATAATTATTTTTTCCAAAAAACATATTGACTCCTCTTGAGATGGTTTCTTCTTCACTAATGATTAATGATTCTTATACCACACATGTTTTTTTCCATTTTTTATTTTTGAACCCACATGTTTATTCATGAATTTATGCTTTATATAATTCTTAGGATACATATTCCATTCAATGGGTTATTTTATTATTACAATTGTTATAATTTATATATGGAATTCTTGATTATGTAAATTTTATGATGTGACAGGTGGGACCAAAATTATATTGACCTCCAATGCATTGGATAATGTGATGTCACTCACAAGATAATGAGAAATATTCAAGAACATGATTCTATATTTGTTCACAGTTATGATGTTATGATTATTCACATATGTTATCTGTGAACATGATGTGATATTTGTTCACAACTATGTGTGGTATTTGACCACTAAGTTATTATGTTTCATTTTATATATGCCAACATTCCATTCCATTATCTAATTTATCCTGTCATAATTAATATTGTTATCAAATTATTTTTTCTTTATTATTATATTTTTTATCACAATTTTTTATTGATTCATGCCCTTATTCATCCTCTTATTGGGATTTTAGATCACCCCATTCTTTATTGTATATCCTCAGGCGACTACATGTACTAAGGATAACATGGTCATTAAAATGATAAATAATATGATCCAATATAAATTTTTATGTTTTATTATTGTTAAATATGAATATGTGCCTAATGTTTTCCTGACACTAAACCTTGTTATATTGGTTTTCAAATGCAATTATGCTATTTATATTTAAAATGATATAATTGTTATGTAATAAAATTAGGTTTTCTATTGTGTTATTATTAGAGTTTTATGGTAGTTTAAGTTGCTAAATGTGTCTTGATTTTGGATTTGTATTGGTGTACTTGGTTTTTTCAATTGGGTACCTTAAATAATGTACAAAAATGGTTTTTGGAATGGAAGAGTGACATTATATAAGTTATTTTTTATTTAAAATTTTTTCTATATAGTTTTGAGATAAAGTTTTTTTGTTGAAAAAAATCCAAGTTATGTTTTATATTAAAAATTAAAATTAGGGAAAAATTTTAGTGAAAAAAATTTATTGAACGTTGAATTTTGTGGAAGATTTTAGTTTTTGACATGGTTATTTTAGGAATTTGTTTTGTAAATTTTTTCTTTAAGGTGGTTTATTTCTAAAATTAGATTCAAAAATGTTTTCAAAATGGAAAATGAGATTGAATCTCAAAATGTACTGGGTAGTCTATTTATGGTCCATTGAATTATTTAAATGTTTATGGTCTTGAAATTAATTCTGGATTATATTGGAAAGGTGTGTGAGCTTTCATTATAGTGAAAATGTATCTAAATTATTTTTAGGAAATTTTTTGGTCCTTGGTTTAAATGATTTTTATGAAAAATGGTTCTTAGTATTAGGTGGTATAAGTCAATTGGGTTTCCCTATGAAATGTTCAATATAGATTAAAAATTATTTTTCAAATGACATTTAAAAATGGTTATTTGTTTGGTTCCATTTATTATTGAACAATTTATTTTATATGATGAGTGTGGGATGTTAGGATCATGTATTGTGTTAGTTTCTATGTGCCTCGCATAAGTGGGTTGATAGAAGATATGATTTTATTTCTTATAGTTATAACTTTATGGTATCATCCATTTTTTAATATTTGGAATTTATTTTAATGACAATAACTATACTCCAAAGGGTTTTGTATGATCCCATTAGGTTTTATGGGTTATTTATTATTTTAGTAAACAACTTCTAACCCATGTTGTTGTTGAACTAGTGGTTGGTGTATTTTTATTCCATTTTTATTAATATTTCTAAAATTCATAATTGTTTTGTTTGAAACTTATGTGAGGATTTTTTTAGTTTTAAAATATTTCTAATGAGAAATTTCCTTTTTCTAAGTGAAAATTACATTTCTAGAGAATTACAAGTGGGATTTGAAATTTAGAGTTTTAATAACAATTAAAATTTTATTTAAATCCACCCATCATAATTGAAATGGATTTTTTCTACTTTTGGGCCATAAAATAATGTGATAAATGTGGCTTTCAACATCCAAGAAGTTTTTATTTCTTATTCATGTTATAATATAAAATAATTTTATTTTGGAATTTTTTGGAAAATGTATTTTAAAAAGGATTTGATGTTTTAAAATGTTTTGAACCCAGTTATTTCATGTTGTGAATTTAAATGTTTTTATTCCTGTTGATAGATTCAAATGAAAAAAATGTTGGTTATTGAAATTGTTCTTTGAATGTTTTTATGATTTTTTTGGGATATGTTTTACAAATTAATTTGAATATATTTATTTTAAAAAATAATTTTATGATTGACTAAACTATTAATAAGAGGCTTGTATTTAAAAGTCTTTTGATACTATCTCATTTTAATATTTTTTCAATATTCCTAAATGGAGTGGGTGAGTATGAAACCCTCTTTAGTCCTCATATTTTTTATGATAATTTTATATCATTTAAAGAATTTTTTATGGAATTCTAGTGGTTATTCCTTGTATCTATCCCCAAGCATTGTTTTTTATGAAACCCTTGTTATTTATGTTAGGTTTCATATTATGTTACTCTTATGTGAGTGACGTTTCTTTCAATTAATATTTTTTTCTAATTATTTACAAGGTGGGATTGAAAATAATGTGTTGTTATTAGAAATGGGTTTTTTGTGAATTTTTTTAAAATGGGAAAATAGTTTTTGATTTTAATGAAACTTAAAACATTATAAACACAATAAGGTTTTTAATTTGTTTGGAAAAGAGTCATAAACTCCAACATTTTATTTTTTAAGAATAGGTGGTATGATTTTTTCAAAAATGGTATGTTTACATGAGAAATTGTATTCAACATTATTATTTACATTTAATCCATAGAGAATAATTTGTGAAAAATATATGTGTGTTTTGGCTTTTGATTTATTGTGTCATGAGTGGATACCTTCTAGATTTTGCGATGCCTTGTGGTTTTGAGTTTTGGTGGCCACATCATTCATTTAATTGTATTTATTTGGGACTTTTAGTCTCTTCTTATTGCATGATCTTTTTAAAGTCAATAACATATTTATGTAGACATGAGTAACCACTGAATCAATATATTGGTAACTAAGATAAAAGTATCATTCAAGAAATTGATCACTCACTAGTGATATCATTGTGGGGTTCATCATGGTATATTGATTTGAGTTGAGGACTTAATTAAAATAGAGATAATAGTGAATCAAGTTGAGATCCCATGTAATTTTTTATTGTGGCATAGATGTTATTTAACCATTGTGGATGTGATGTATTTTATACTCATTAATGGCTAGGACATAGGAGTGATAAGTTTATTGTGGTTTCTTTTCTTTATGGAAGTGAGAATCAATTATTTAGTGGTTTTGAAGAATTAATTGGAAACTTTAGGGAATGATTTCATAAAACAATGGTATTATTAATATATTTTCCCTTTTATTACACCATTTACCTTTTTTATTGTAACGCCCCGACCCCAGCTACCCAGAGTCGGTGCATTACTTCGTAACATTGGCATGATCACAAAGGATCAAGTCTCGAAAGACCGATTAGTTTAGTAGCCTTGGAAACACTAGATACATTCATAAGTCTTTCATTACATCAAAAAGTGAAAAACTACAATAACAAAGTCTCCATAGTCCACACTCATATCCTCTTCCGACTATCCCTGCAGGTCATTCATAAAATACTTCTTCACATCCTGGAAAATATTAAAACATTGAAAGGGGTGAGCTCAGATGCTCAGTAAGGATAACAATAATGCGGAAGCTTTCATAAATAAACATTAACATTTAAGGCAATGTATAACTAAAACAAAAGCCTTTTAAACATGAACTTCAACATAATATGGCAAAAGTAAAATGAGATAATGCCATTTACTTCTTCACATGGATATTCTACTGGTCGAATAATCACATGCAATATCAATAACCACTTTCATAATGATGGAATGTATAATGCCGGACATTCTGAAACATTTTGTCAAGGCCTCGGCCAAGACATCTAAAATGATTAAGGCCTCGGCCAAAACCATAAATCAAATTGGGAAAGGGCCTCGGCCAATTCCACGTCTAGTTGTCTCATGAGACCTGCCGATGCATCGAGGAGCTATAGCGGGCCCCACCCGTCACTTATTAAGTCCAATACATTCCTCATATGAATAGGTTTAAACATATCATAAACCATAACATAATCGTATCACATAAAACATGCATAAAGGAAACATAACATTTCCACATTTCAATCACAAGATATCAATACAACAAATTGATATAATAAAAACGCTTTCAAAACCATTTTCAATTCCAAAATAAAAGAAAGTTAAAACTTTGTATTTATTTTTTTATTAAAAAAATGATGGCTTGTAGAGGAAGCCGAAACTCAAATAATGGTTACGACGGCGGAGAAGTCGTTGTCGCCGCATACGTATGGAAAGAAAAACATTCCTTTTTGTCGTTTAGTAAAACGCTTCGTATAAAAAGATTCCTTTTGAGTAAACGTAAAAGTCAAAGGGGTTTATACACCGTATAAAAGAAATTTGTGTATAAAACAAAATATGTCTCAATGGATGGTGATTGAGACGAAGTCCTTAAAAAGATCATTTTTAAAATAAAATAGATCTATTATGTGTATTCACTATAGGTACACATAAAGAAAGTAAAAATACAAAATAGGACATAATAACATCATGACATAATTTGAAAGTAGGAGATTAACCCAAAGAATGGAAGTTGGGTTAAGAAATTCCCTTACAAAGAGCATTTTTAAAATAAAATAGATCTATTATGTGTATTCACCACAAGTACACATAAATAATGTACAAATACAGGATATTACATAATAATATCATGACATAATTTGAAAGTAGGATATTAACCCAAAGAACGAAAATTGGGTTAAGAAGTTCCCTTACAAATAAAATAGATCTATTAGGTGTATTCACTATAGATACACATAAAGAAAGTACAAATAAAAGATATGACATAATAACATAATGACATAATTTGAAAGTAGGAGATTAACCCAGAGATTGGAAATTGGGTTAAGAAATTCCCTTACCTTGTGTCCGACTTGAATCAACCGTTATTTAACCTCCTGAATAATAAACTAGAGTTAATATCTACCTTATTAAGAACCATTTTCAATTTCATTATCCTTTTTATATCACTTATTACAATGTTATGAACATTATGTAATTATTTAAGTTAATAACGGTCGTTTTGTCGATCTTTGGTACATGAGTCAACAATAAACTTCTTATAATTATAAGTTGTTCATGTGGTGAAATATCCATTATATCCAGAATTATATTAATGATGTAGATATCATATATATCATATATATACAGTATATACATTCATTTATAATATTACGTAACATTTAGAGGTAAGAAATGAAATGCACCGTTCATGGAGACGGTAAGCCGTACGTACGCATGAACGCTACTTTCATTTCAATTTCATATTTAATGGAATGAAATCATAATTATATAAATGTATAATATAATTCCAGTATAATATAGTGTATAATACCATTTACTCCATCCTTTATACATCCCACACATGGCATTAACGATTCAAATCACTTTGAGGGGGCGGTAGTCCGCACTTCCTAAAATGAAATTATCGCGTTTTACCCATAATGGAAATCATAAAGTATGCCATAAATGAGAAATACAGAAGCATAAGTAAAACAAAAACATATTATATATCATATATAAAAATAGTGACATCTTAATGGCCACCTTTGGAGGTGTTATATGAGTGTTGAACAATCATCGTTTCGTGAGGCAGAAATTCGCCATCCACAGAAACCATATGTTCTTTAACCATTAGATATAGGTGTGTGTAAGTGTAGCTCGAATCCTTCTTATAACAACATCCTAGTATATTGAGGATACTGGTGTTGTTACAAAAGAAATGAATAAAAAGAGTTTAGGGGGTTGGAGAAGAAAAATAAAACAAAACAACATTAGAAAAGACATTACCTCAAAATCGGGTAACTCTTTTTGATTTGAGCTAAAGGCTTCCTTGGGAAGAGTTCTGCCCAAAGTGAGGTTTCTAGGAGTAAGGAAGGAATGTTGGGAGAGTATTTGGGCAGAGGTTGGCCGAGCCAAATGGCTTGATGGTGTGAATAAGGTGGGAGAGGTGGGGGCCTTTTATAAGTGGAGAGGAGGGGAACTTTTGGAAAGTAATGAAATGTTACATTATTTCAAAATGCTTTTCGGATTCTAAAGGTCCCACATCTATATAATTCGAGGCTAAGGTGATAAGGTTTCGAAATATCTTCATCCAATAGGCTTTGGACAAGTGTAAGCCTCGGATTTTGCATTATCTTCTCATTTTATTTAAATCGTCAAATAATGATGTCATCGCTGCATCATTATTATGTCATAAATAATTAAATTTATTTAATGTCTAAAAATTATAAAAAAAATACTATGATATAGGAAATCTTTTTATCTTTCCAATGACTATTTATAATCAAAATTTGGACTTGTGTAACCCTACTTAAAAATTGTTTTAGTAAAACACTTTATGTTAGTGTCATTTTCACTTTAACATTAAATAAAAAGTAATTTATGTTATTTCCCAACAAAAGTGGATCCATGGGGTCCCCAAGTTAGGCCATGGCTTGTCTTGGTCGGCCATGACACAACCAATGAGGTTGGGACATGTGTCTAGGTCATTTAATATTATTAAAGTATTATTTATACCTTAAACTACCCTAATTACCACTAATCGCGATTAAGAACTTAATAAGTTACTATTCACCAAAAAAATATTTTTATCCCATTGAACCACATTTTACTTCTTAATGACAACCATGTATGTCGGATTTTTGAAAATCAAATCACAGAAGTGGTAATATTTCATTTAAACGAAAAATCAGTTATTTAACAACCACTTAGTGGTTTCACTATTCATCAAAAATTGAAGTTTTTCAGAATAAGGCCAAAATTTCACCCTAAGCTATAATTGATATTCCGAATTCAAAAATGATGTCTATTTTACAAAATTCCAAACATATTAGTTGCATTAATTAATTTTATAATTAATTCCCGTTGTCACAACAAATAGCGTGTTTTTTAGAAACAATTTATATCAAAAGATTGGCAATTGTTTATGTCCAATTTCAATGTTAAATTAATTCTAATGACCACCATTGGATAAAATGGTAAAAATATATTCTAATTATACTTTAAAACCACCAAATATTATAATTTATCACTATAAATTATTTTTATTAAAAAATTTGTTTTAAGTATTTTTCACTATTCATAAAAATTTTGAAGTTCTCAGAAAATTACAAAAAATTCAACATAGGCTAATTTCAATATTAGGAATACAAAAATGAAGTCCATTTTGAAATATAAAATCTCTATAATTTTAAAAAGTGGTTATTACTATTCATAACGGCTACTTTGATTTGTCGCGATGTTTTAGAACTCGAAGTTGCGTACAATGCAAGCTATTGCATTATTGAATGAGAAGCGTATCGTGGAAGCTCGGGGTGTTACATTTATAAATATTGGGGATACCTGTTCTTGGTTTCTATACTATTTGGATCTTATATTGATCTGCATGGTTGTGTTCAGGAAAGAAGCTTCTATAGTTAATATGGGTTTTATTTTTCAGATTATATGAGTCATAAATGCTATTGAGTTTATTCATATAGACCTATCTGATGGTTTTATGTCCAAATCATCTCATTTCTCAGTTTGTGGGTTGTGACTCATTCCATTTTTTTCATTCTTGACTGGGGAATTTAAAGAGGAATATGGTCGCTTGGGGGGGGGGTATCCATGGATTTTTGGGAAAAATAAATGTAGTGAATATCTGTAATAAGGATTTTCTAACATTATGGATAACCATATGTGGGTGTGGTTTTGAGGAACTCAAATTTTTCATAGTTTAGGATTAGTTCTCCTAACAGCGTGAGTCATAAGAGAAAAAGTGTGGCTTTATGCTTAGGGATACAATAAATATAAAAGAAGTTAAGAATTTTTTTCCTAATCAACTGAACTATCAAGGTGATTATTTTTTTATAATTTTATATTTTTCCTATATTATTTAACTACCTTTTGCATCATTTCTCCCCCACTACTCTTGAATCCCTCCACATGGGTATAATGGCTCCTCATCTTTGATCCGTGATTGATTACCATTAATTTCATGGTGGGTTTTCTGGATGTAAGAACTTTTCTTCTTGATTTATATTATTCTTTCACCTATCTCTTTTTTTGTAAAATTTCCCTAGAAGGTGTTGACCCTAAATGGCAGTGTGGTTGAATCAATGTGTTTTAATGGGGTGTTTGGTTTTTTTCCATATTTTTTTAGGTTTTCGAGGACCTCTCATTCTAAAATTTATTTATTTTCCACTTATTTGGAAAATATCATGTTTGATTTTAAGTATGTTTTCAATATTTATATTTTTTTTCATGGAATACATTTAAGTCATTGATTACATTGGTTTTTATTTGATTAACTCCCATTAAATTGACTTATAATTTATTCTTTATACATTTTTATGTGGTTAAATATTTATTTTTGAAATTTCATTATTTAAAGTGGGGTTTTAAAGGAATTCCCCTTTAATTCACTCAATTTGTTTTTTGAAATGAATCAATCATGTTTTATGAACTTATATGGGATTTTTAATTATTTTCAATAAGGTATTTTAGGATATTAAATTATGTACATATTATGGGTCTAAATGTTTAAAAAAAATTATTTTATATATATCATATCATAGATACGTTTTATGGATATAGGTGAGTTTTTATGTGGTGTTTTGAAAAGGGTATTACATTCATGAAGGATATTAATTGTAAATTGGGATTTTTTTTACCTCAAGGAAGCTGTTGTTATGAAATTGGAAAGTTGGTTTACTGAATTTTCAATCAAACTGAATAATTTTTGTGGACCCTGTGGATGTTTGTGTGTTTGGAATTGGTTAAAAATTTGGAGATCATGTGTGTGATTATAATGACTGAGGAACTTAGACTTTAGTCTAATATGAGTACTAGATGAAGTATGTTGTCCATGGGATTGAGAAATTATTTGAGAGGAAGATTGAGAGAGCCCCAAAATATTAATCAATGTTCGGAGATACCCATTTGGAGGAAGAATAATGAATCTTTTAAATATTTTTCAAAGTATTGATACATCCTTTATAAGGATGAATGAGATAACTTCCAAATGGTGTTCAATGGATAAAAGATCCTTTGAGGAGGAAGTTTGAGTGAGATTCAAAAGCATTGACCATGTGATATATATATCGCTTTTATGATTGGGTCTATAGAAGACTAATATAGATTCAAACATGTTATAATTTCTTAGTCACATAGAAATGTGTGTTTTTTAGACTATATCTCAATAGAACCTTATGGTTAGATATCATAATTCTCATTTCTTATGTATTGTTTATTTTAAATTAATTATACAAGATGTTACTGGAGTGTGTAGTTTTTTTTCAAATTGTACTCTAATAATCTATATCATTTTTTGATTATGTAATGATATTCTGCCCATGCATTTGTGTTTAAAATCGTTTTTTATACATGTTATGTTTCTTGAATTTAATACAATTTCCATTAAATTCGTGTATAATAATAATTTAAATTATTATTATTCTTATTCCCTGTTTTATTTTCTTGAGTTTATATATACATACTGGATTTATTTCTTTATTTTATCCTTATTTACAATGATTTTAAAAAACTGGGTTTTTAAACAAAACTAAAGGGATTTTTAAGAGTATCATTTTCATGTAAACTTACGTTAAAACTGAACGTAGTTTTTTGAAAAAAAAATAAAATGAGATGTATTGATTATCATTGTTAAGATAATTAATTAAATTCCTGGTGGTATAATACTAAACATCAAGCATCAAACACTTTTTCCATAAGAAGACTCTATTTTGCATAACATTAGTAAGGGAAAGAGTCCATTGATTTTTATGTATCTTCATCTTTACTATAATCCATGGATCTTTATATTGGATTAGATATGTAATCATGGGTTTTATTTCATGAGAATCAATTTTCTTACATTGCGATGTATATATATCTTATTAGTTATGGTCTTAATTCTTGTGAAGAGTTTATAATTAGTCGTTTATGTACCCTATGATCAGTTATGTGTGACTATCTCAAATTATTCAGTCTACAATTGATTTATTTTATATTTTATTCTCAATCTCATTTAATTTCATCATTATTTATCTGGTTTGGTTTTTGAGGTGGAAAAAATTCCAAGAGAAATTTTTTTGAGACGGTGGAACTAGCTTTTAGCCTAGAGAGATTGGGAATACACCTCAGATATGTTCTGAATATGTTTGGGTGTTTTACGAAGGCATTCCACATGTTGGGTCATGAAATCACCAACTAAAATGGACTAGAAGGGGGTCCATCAATTATCATTAGTTGATTATAATTATATAACTGTTAATATTTAAATAGAGAAAAATCTCTTAGATTATGGTTATATTTTTAAATGGTAAATAATGGAAGGAAAAATAAGAAGAAGTGGGAATTAAATAAAAGCCTTGTAATGACCCTATATTTTCATATATAAAAATGTTTTTCTCCATTTTCAAATGATATATATATGATGTATAATAAAAAATATAAATTTCTTGTGACATAATAAGAAAAGTATAGTTTTATTTTATCAATATAAATAATTTTATACAAATCATGAATATATTTAACAATATTGTGAATAAAATAAGAGACAATAATCACAATTATAAAAATATAAAATGATATTCAAGATCATCACTTTCCACACAAATGATCACTAATGTGAATAAATCATATAAAAAGTGACAGAAAGTATGTAATATAATCAAGATATTGAAAATGATGAATATATAACATTTGGTGTAATTTTATTTAATGACTAATCGTGAAATAAAAGGAATTTGTTGGATTTTGGAAGGTTATATTTATATGGGAAATTTTTATATTAGAATTCTAACATGACAATTAAAAAACTATCATGACTGCTAGAATAGTCACATGACTATGGGAATAGTAAAACAATATTTTGGATTCCTATAGAAAATAAAATTTATATCATAAACCAGTTTATTCTTTAAATATAATAAAATAAATATTTATAGAAATGATTAATAATTGTATATTTTAAAAATGATATATTTTTTGTATGCATTAAAATTGATTATTCTGATAAAATAAAAAATTATAAATAGATATTTATTTTGAAAAAAAATTTACAACATAAATTTCTAATATTTTAATATTATAATTTTCCTTTGAAATATTTTATAAATTTTCATAGATTTATAAAATCGACTATGTCATAATAAATAATTTTTTTTCAAAAAAATAAATATTTTACAAAAAAATATTTATCAAATATAAAAATTATATTTTAAAGAAATATACCTTAAATTTTTAAGAAATATGTTTAAATTTAGTGCCAGTTGAATTGTATTAGTTTTTATAAATTGTTATATAAAAAATGAATAATAAAATAAGGTATATATACCATATAATTAACATATTTTATAATAGTATGTTTGGAAGAATTATTTTGGTTTAATGTAGTCACATTAATATTTTAGGGTCCCATTTAATTTTTTTAGTAATACCAATATTATTGAATCTGATTATAGATAAGTATTTAAATAATTGTAATTTTATTCAATTAACATATATTTAAACCCTTACCTCCAATTATGAATACCACCCTTAAACAACACACTTATCCTCCCGCCATAATTGTTTAAATTTTTACAATTCAAGGAAAATCCATCAATAAATCTTTTGAAAATATTCCAAAGGAACTTGACTCTTTGAAATACTATCCTTATAAGTCTTCATCAATTATCAAAGGATTCTTCTTGAAATATATTTTAAGAACTTATAATAATGTCCATTATTTTCCAATATCTTTTTTATTCTATTCCATCTTATATATCATTTAATGTTGTTTTATTTTATATAATAATTGATATTATGCTATGTTAATATTAGTTTTATAACCATATAATTAATTAAATTGTGTTTTTTATATCATAAATCTAATTGTGTCCAATATAACCATTTATAAAGCATTATTATAAAAAAATAACTTGATAATGGACCATACTTTTAATACATATATTTTACATCTAAAAATATGAATAATAAATATATTACATTATAATAAATTCTATAACTATAATTATTTAGTTTACGTGGAGGCTAGATAAATAAACATTTTATTATGTAAAATATTCATCATAACACATAATGTTATTCCCACACAATATATTTGATTAAAAACCCGACATTGTTCTTCCCATAACATGAGGATATAAAACATAAGAAAGGGTAAGAACAGATTCCCAGTAAAGTAATCATGGGAAATATAAAATAATGATAATATGAAATAATAAGATAATAATAATGGTATAAGATCATAAAAATAACTTACAATATTTGTACCCTATCTATAATTGATTGTAAACATGATTTTTAACATAATACTTTATCATTTTAAAATGCATGATTCTTAAGAGAGAGTTTACATCATAATCAATCAAGAACAATAAGTTCAGATAATAATCTTTTCATAGTATTTTATAATTTTCATATGTATAGAAATAATTTCATGTGTAAAATTTTAGTACTCAGCCCATCAATTAATAGTGGACCAGTATCCAAACATGTTTCCCATATCATAATGGATCAGGCATCATCACAACATTTCCATAGTAATTTAAAAACATAGATGCTCTTCATATATTGGATTAAGAACATCGAATTGTTTCCCATATTAATATCATGAGATATAAATCATTATAAAATTCTTTATTGGGTAACATAATTCATGTCCCACCAGATACATAATGAATAATATGCATATTCATTATATAACTTCATAAAACATTCATTCTATCACCGTAACATTACCCATTTATAAAAAATGTGCTATATAAAAATATCACAAATTCATCATAGAAAACCCCATTGAAAATAAAACGGTTTCATAAAAAATTCATCAGCATAATCACAAACCATATAGGTAATGAATAAGTACATTATCAATGGATCGTATCACATGTAAAGTATATGATACACCAACGTTTTTTTATCATAGATGAAACTTCTCTTCAAATATAAACTGAATATTTCTAGAGAAAAATTACCATTTTATTTTTATCACTTATTTAAAATATATAAATTTCTAAAATATTGGGGACAAAATATTTAAAGGAACTAGGAAACCATTTAATGGATGATTAAATGATTTAAGTAGTCATGGGGATGATAAATTACATTCATGTAGTATATATTAAAATAAATATTCCTTGTACATTTTTTCTAAAAATTAAAAGGTATCTCCTTTTAGGAAAGATAAGAATATTCTTATGAAACATATTTAAAAAAATTTCTAAACTGGGGAAAATTAATTTTATAAATCTATAATTATTTTTCAAAAAAAATATTTAAAGAATTTATTCAATACGTATAAAAGTAAGAAAAATAATATCTATCATATAGTTAACTATAGATAGTTTTCTTTAAAAACAATATTTCTAATAACTGAGTATTTTAAAATATGAAAATAAAAGGAAAAAATAATTCTAAGAAAATAATCAGCAAAGAAGGTAATTTAAATGGACATACCAATTAAGTATCACATGCTTTTTCAATGAAAAATCTTGAGTAATATATCCTAATAAAAATGTGATTGAGATGTAAATCACATAGAACTTTTCTAACATTTTAATCATATGACCCATTAAGGAAAAAAATTAAATTAATCTTTAAATATCTTGAAAATTATAATATTTGTGATATAAAATATGAATGGGGTATTATGTACACCTCATAAAAGAAGATAGATTTATAAAATAAACATGTCGCAAAGAAGTAAAATTTCTGAAGAAATCCATTACCCCTTGTCTCATCTTTCATCAGATTCATATCGAAATATAGTGTAATAAATATTTATTTATTATAAATATATTCTAGAACTGTAGATATATATCAAATCATATCATATTTACAGATAACATCTTATCATCAATTTATTAATAACTTATTATTAAAGTCAGTGTTCTAGGTGATAAATAATTCTCTAATCAAAATCACTATAATTTTAATGATTATATAGATATAAAATAATTTAATTTTATATATAATGACAATAAATTTAATAAATGAAATTCCCCTTTTGAATGAATAAAAACTATATCCATGTAAAAAAAAATATAAAAAACATATTCTATACTTAGGTTATATTAAATCATTATAATTTATATTATATTAGATTCAAAATACTATTAATAATCCAAAAAATTGAAAATATATCCATCTAATAGTGATAGATGGTTAGTATATATTAAGGGTCCTAATGAAGTTTTATTGATATAGACAATAGAAGTGATGCCCTCGATCAGTATGTTTGTACCCTATGAAGCCCATTTATCATAACCTCCAAAGTAGATTGCATATCTATGATTTTAACTTGATAAATACTAAAAATATATCCATCAATTGAAGTGTGAGTGAAACTATTTGTGGGAGAAGTTCATGGTCATCGAGATCATGGACCAAACCATGTTCGCCAAACCACCCCCTTGAGAATCCCATTATCGCACACCTTACCCTCATGGTGTTTGTGGGTGTAAAAAGAAGTTATGTATGTCAAAACTAATAGTATGAATCTATAAATATTTTTCCAAATAAAATAATAATTTTTTTTATTCCTTGTTTTTTTACATTATAAATGTTTGAGTACTGAATTTGATAAAAATTAGATTTTAATATGAGAAAATACATGTTGTATTTTTGTGTAGTATTCAATTCTAATTAAGAAATTCATTTCAATGAATTCACAACATAAATTATATTGTAATAAAATATTATTAACAAATATTATATATTAAATATTAATAGTAATATAGTTTATGAGGTTAAATTTTAATTTTTATAAGGGTAAAAAACCATAGTTGTCAAAAAATAATTATTTATAAATAAACCAGGGATTTAATTGATACATTTATTATTTTAAATTCATATAATTATTTTTTTAAAACATAATATTTTTGGAATAATCATTTTTATATTATCCAAATGTAATTTTTTTATAATGTTTTGAGAAATATGAGTTTCTGGTAAATAAAATAAATATTGTAAAAATATATATTATGTTTAATGACATTATATTGACCAAAAAGTGATGTAATGTGTTCCATAAAAGTTATCATGAATAAATATATATTTTCCCATTAATCGTATGTGTTTTTGATTATTTGTTAATTTTTTGTAAACTATTTATGAATCCTCTAAAACCTATAATATATTTCAAGATTTTAAAATACATTCTTTGTATACATTAGTCACTTTTACACACCTAATTATAGTCTTTTAATGTTATTTGTTAAATGAATAATAAAAAAATTAAAACCACTATTATTTAGAATAATCCATGGGCAAACAACTTGGTAACATTTGCCTTTTTTATTACATTATTTTATTAAGTTTGGCACCTATGTTTAAATGTAATAACGAGCTCCCCTCTCTATTCCTATATAAATCCACCAATGTATCCCTTACACTTTAATAAAAAAAATTAATATGATTGTACTATTTACTTTCCTATCTATATCACTCTCTTCGTTTCTTTATGCTCTTAGGAAGATCTTACCATGCTTTTGGAAGCACCCTCTCAATGTAAGAGATCCGATGCGTCTCCTCTATATTTAAAAACATTCTTTCTGTATTTCATATTTTATTTCAATTCCTATATATGGGATATTATTTTACACATAACTAATAATTAAATTATTATTTATAAGTGATTATATTCCCCTTTAACTCTCATTTATCTTTCTAATTATTCATTTTTCCCTCGTTATGTTGATGAAATTATCTTTTTATTTTTACATGCCGGTTTTTCATCAAGAACCCTTTTTGTCTTTTGACTTTTAATTGAAAACTTTTTCATATTACATTGTGTTCTCACATATACCTATTACTTCCATTATTACTTCCAATTGATGAGATAGCCATTTTACTCCCATTAATCCCTCCCATGTTTCATTATATATGCATGTTATGTTACCGAAATTGTCCTATGATTTTTCCATTCAAAACTATTGTATTTTAAACACCATCACCATTTCTACTCAAGGTTATTGAACTATAATTAAATATCCTTATTTCAATTAATGAATCCATAAATTTATTCCACAATCCTTAATTTTTCTATAAATGTTTATGAAATATGATCCTATTTTGAATAATTTATGTCATACACTACTTCAGGTACGTGATATGAAAGTGATCGGTGCGCACAGAATTATATAGTGCTCTAATGTGTTGGGTAATTTAATATAATTATGATATTTAATTTATGGTATTAGTGAGTAAACAAAATTTATTATTTGATTTTATCCCTGAGGTTATTATGTCCTATGGATTGCCTTGTCATATATTTATGATTTCATGTTTAATATTTTCACCACATTCACATGTGGCCTTTATGTTATTGTGTTGTATCATACCAAAATTTTATAGATTATGATAATCACTTATTTTATGTACCATTGAAATTTCTTTTTATTAAAATTTCATACTTTCATCCTTTTTTCTTTTCTTACTCCCTTACCTAGATTTATTTCTCACCCATTTATTATGTACATCTTATTTTTATCCCTTGTAGTTTTGGAAGATCCTAGGAAAATAAGGGTATATTTTAGAGTTTTTAATCAATTATTTTGAATCCATGTACCAATATATTGTTTTATGTTCCTAATTTACCAAATAAATATTGATTTACGATCTTCTAGGATGTATTGATTTTGTTCTACAAAATAAATGTTGAAATAAAGTGTATTAATGATTTGATTTGTCATAGTTGGTATGATAGAAATGTCATGTTATATTTAAGATTGGGAATAGAATACTCTTGTGACAAGATTTATGTATAAGAAAAATAAAATGAAAAAATCCTTAAATTTTGTAAAACTATAAAGTAAGTGGTTTCCAAACAGATATATCCATATCTAGATAATATAAGTCAATATTGCAGTACCTCAAAGGTACCAAGGGTTAATAATCCTTACAAGGGAACATTTAGATATACTTGATTATGACGTAGTGCATTAGCCTCGATTCACACCCATTTTAACAATCATTGGTGATATACATTGGTAAATTAAAAATCTCATTACAAACCACTATTAGGGGACATAAATTACCATTATATTTTATATTTGAAAATAGATCATGGATTAAAAAGATTAAATCCTACTGATTCAAAGGTTATGGAGTATAAATTATTTATGGCTTATCCTTTAAAGTTTCATAGTTTTACTTTGATGTGTTTAATAATTTAAAAATCATCTTCCCTAGTTTTCTCTTAATTCTAGATAATGTTTGGAAATTGGATAAACTGAGTTAACAACTAATTTCATGGGGAATGAGATTAATACATAAAAATATTACTAAAATTATTGGAGATTGAGTAATACATGTTTTAATTATTCCAAACCAACTGTCAAAAATAATGATCAGGAGCTTTCACAAAGTAGAATTTCCAAACACGCAAAAGAATAATAGGACTACATCTCAAGGAATCTCAAATTATGAAGGTAATAAAGGAATTTAGACCCAATTTTATCTGTGGAAATAATGTAGAATAGGGCATAAAGAGAGATATAATAAATAGAACTAGTATATGTTTTTTGTCTGAAAAAAATAGGATATAAAATAGACAATTTTGATTAAAAATGATTAACATTATGCGGGGAAGTAAATTTCAATATATGGTAGAATTAATAGTTATTTATTTTAAATGTTTATGTGTTTTCCAATATCAATGTCAATGATATATTATATGTTCTATAAAACATTATGAAAACCAATAATCTCAAATATAAATGTCACATGGTAATTATAATATATAGATGGATCATGATAACTGAAGTACACTAAACCTCTACCCCATACATGTGTATATATTGTTATATATCAATTCATTCCAAGTTATCATATCATTTATGTTTTTTATGAACATAAATTAATCACCCTAACTGATTTGATATCATAATGAAAAATATCTATGATTATTTTATCACATGTTGAGTTTTGTTGGAATTTTCATCATTAAAATCTTATCGATACCCCTTTGGTGGAATTTAATGTTATTCTTGTCATGAAATGGTTTTCCTTGTTTAAATTCAACATAATTTTTAGGTAAGTAAATTATCTTTTGAGTCTAAAATCGCCTCCAATTATATAGAAGTTTAAGGTTGAGGAAGAATATTTTTTATTAAAAATATCTCAAGAATCAATATTACCAACCTATGAGAAAGCACATATGGTCCAAATTATTGATATTAAAGAAAACATCCCTATTAAAGGCATGCATAATATAAGATAATCCACTAATATGCGTCCTAAATAATTACATGATCTTCCTTCTATGTAATATATTGTGTTATGAATAAAACATATTTCGTGACTAAGTAACATTCATAGGGATTTTAATAAATAGAAAAAGGATATTTATTGATCCTTAAATGATAGATATCGTTGAAGGATGTCCTAAACCAACCTATATGATAAAAATATATAGTTTTATAGGATTATATGTTTATTATCATAAATGTTTGAGAAAATTATCATGATTATCAATCCTCAAAACTAGCTAACTTGGGAAGGATTCATTGTTTTCAACAATGATAAATACGAGGAATGATTTAAAGAGTCGAAGAAGAAGTAAATAAATTCATATGTACTCACATTAGCAAGCATTGGGGAATAATTATAGATCTAATGTGATGAATATAAAAATTTATTAGGTTTTATGCTCATGAAAATTCACCAAGTGGTAGCCTATGCCTCCTACCATGTAAATTTCCATGAGTATAACTACCCAACAAGGGATGTAGAATTGGTTAAAGTTAGTTTCGTGTTAAATAATTGGTAAATGTTTCCAAATAAGTAGAACATTGATATATATATGGACCAAAAAAATATATTTTACATATTAACACAAAAGGAGAATAATATGTGCCAACAGAGGTGGTTATATTTAATCAAGGATTACAATTTTGGAATTCATTACCATCATTGGAAGGTTGAAATTGTGGTAGATTCTCTAACTAGAGATGATTTCATAATTATATCCATGATGAAGCTTATAACATAGAAAATCTTATTGGACATTAAAATTATGGATATAGGAATAATAAAATGGTATTCATCAAATCATTCTCAAAAAAATACCCAAACATCCATTCTTGTGATGGTTAAGGTGGCTTAGAAAGGTGAAGGGATTCTCTAGAAGAATGTCGAAAATATTTTAGATTTTTACTTTTCTGATTTGGATTTATATAGTTTGTAACCTGAGTATGTGTACCATCAAAACTAGATCAAAGGGGGGAAGTTCTAGATGATGTGTATAACTCATCCTTATCATTTAATCTAGGAAGTTCTAAGATGTATATAGGTTTGAGGAAAAATTTATGCTGGCATAACATGAAGAGAGTGATATAGGAGTTTGTATCTCAATTCATTATATACCAAAAAGTCAAGGATGGAAAAAAGAAGTCTAACAGTATGATGAAACCATTTACCATACAAATATTAAAATGAGAAAAAAAAAATTGGATTGAATAATATTATTCCTAAGAAAATATAAATGTGATAAAACCATCTATGAGGTAGTAGATTAGTATAAAATTTAGGTTCATTTCATTTCTATCAAGTAATATTTATCTTTTTAAAAAAATTGCCAATAAATAAAAAAGAGTAGTGGTATGACTGAATGGAGTGAAATTTTTTAATTTATCTAATTTAGATCTTAGTTTTACCTCATGTTTTTTGAGGGACATTAAGAAGTAATTGAATATATAATTGAACTTCAAAACAACAAATCACCCTCAAATGGGTGGTCACACTAAATTGACTATTCAAAATATATTGGATATTCTTTGATAATGTTGAAAAAAAATTAAGGATATAGGGACCATAAACTTCACATAGTAGAGTTCTTATATAGATATATTCTATATTCTAGCATTCAAATTGAACCTTATGAGGAATTGTATGGGAAGAGGTGTCAAACTCCGACATGCTATAATGAATTTGGAGACTGGAATCTTATGGGGCCTAATCTTGTATAAGAGATGATGAAAAAGCTTAAAACCATTCAATATCATATGAAATCCCAAAAAAATGTTTGTAGAAATGATATGCATAAAATCCATAAAGTGGACCAGTGTTTGAGGTTAGAGAGACAATATTCCTCAATATATCTTCGTGGAATAAATTCATGAGGTTTGGGATTCCAGGAAAGATTAGTCCAAGATACATTAGGGCCTTTTAAATCCTCATTAACATCAGATATTTGACATATTAACTATAACTCCCACTTAACATATATCAACTACATTATGTCTTCATGTATCCTTCTTAAGGAGGTACATAAAAGAACCATCATATGTACTAAATCTATTTTTGGTTCCATTGGATAGTGATCTTTCATATTAAGACTACCTGATAAAGATATTATGTTATAGATGAAATTTAATAAGAAACAAGACAACTCACTTGTTCAATGTTTTGTGGAATAACCAAAAATTTGATGAAGTAACATGGGATCTGAAATAGGTGATGAAACAGAAGTACCCTAATTTTTTATTAAATAGAATGAAAATTTTGATGGATAAAATTCTAAAGGGGGAATAATGTAATGACTCATACTTTTATAAATGAAAATATATTTTTAAATAAATAAGTGCATTGTTAATGAAATGTGAATATTAAAAAACCTGAAATACATTGGTTAAATTGGACCATTCTAGGTCATATAATATAATATTCAAAGGTACATTAAACATCTTAACCATTGATAATATAGATATTTAATAGTGATCAAATGTGCAATATATATCAAGGGTCATGATAATGTCCTATTAACATATTGAAAAGATGTGATTAATTGGACTAACTATATCATAGCCTATAAAGACCATTTATTATAGAGTCTAAGGGAGACCATATCTCTTTGATTTTCCCTTGATCAATCCAAATCTAGAAACCAACAACTAAAGCATGATTGAAACTGTTTATAAGATTAGTTCAAGCTCACCGAGATCACGACCCAAACTATGTTCATCAAACTACCCCATGAGAATCTCACATGCATGCATGTTTCCCATAAGTTTTTCACTGGTGTAATATGTTATTATATATATCAACCATAATATTATGATTATATATATTTTACTTCCAATAAAAATGAATATGTTTATTCCTTATAGTTTTTACTTTATAAATTATTGAGTAATGAGTTTGATAAATATTATATTTTAATACAACAAAACTCATATTATATTTTTGGGTAATATTAAATTTCAATTAAGACATTCATTTTGATGAATTCATTAATTAAATGAAATTTTAATAAATAATTATTATTAAATATTATATTTTTAACATAAATGGAAATATAATTTTTATATATGGAAATGTAATTTTAATAAGGGTTTTAAAACTGTTATTGTTTAAAAAACAAGTATTTTTAAATAATTCATGATTTGTATTTAAATGTTTAATTTTGAATATTAAAAGACTTGTTTTGATAAAATAATAATTATTTTATGGAATTAGTACATTGAAATAATCCAATAGTGAATTATTCATAATTTTATAATAGAGTAGAATATTCAAGAAAAAGATAAAAATAGTATAAATATATGGTATGTATTATAACATCATAATGACCAAAAAGTGATTACAAATGTGAATTTAAATGTATCCTCAATAAAATATATATTTACCCTTTAAAATTTAGTTTTTAGGTTTTTTTTAAATTTATAAATCCTTTAGGAATCCTCCAAACCCTATATTATATTAAATTACTTGTTCTTACAATAATGACTCACTTCCACATCAGCAAGAGTGTTATTTTATTGTTATTTTGTGAAGTCCTTATAAAATAATGAATACCACTTCTATTTGTTAAAAACTTAGAAAAATCCATGATATGTTTTGGGTTTTTTATTTCATTATTGTATAGATTCCAAAACCTATGTTTAAAAATAATAAAGAACTCCCTATATTTTCCAATATAATCCCACCCATGACCCCATTACTCTTCTCAAAACATAATTGTATAATGAATATACTATTTATTTTTCTCTCTATATCTCTCTCATGGTTTCGCATAGGTCTCAAGAAGATCCTCGCAATCTTTTTAAAACACCCTCTCAATGTAATGGATCATATCAATCTCCTCTTTATTAAAAAACCATTATTATTTATTTTTTTTCCAATTTTTGTTTAAGGTACATTATTTTAAAAATCCCTATTATGAAATAATAATTCATGGGATGTTGATTTTTGTAGATGGTAGGTTCGGATGTTCCTATGTAGGATTCCTTTTCGGATTAGGGACTTGAATCATGATCCATTAAATTTGTGATGAGATTCGTAAATTTTACAAATCTTCAAAGGTCTCTGATAAATGGGTTAATATTTCTAATGATGACAAGGAGATGGGAATCAACCCTCCCCAAACTCTGGGTTGTGGTAAAGTGTCTTTTAGACATGCTATTGAACACTGGAAACCAATGATGGCTGACACCACTTCCCTAAATAGAATGCCTAGGAATAATTACTCAAATGTTCCATGGATAGTTTCCACAACGTCCTCTTCAAATTCCACGAATGATACTACTCCAAAGATATTGTCGTCAAACATGTTCTTGGAGTAACAAAGAATCTAAGAGATGCATTCTATGATCATCGAGAAACAAAATAATTCACAAACTAAATGGTAATTGGTGGATGGTGGTGAACCTTCTGATGACATGTATAGTGATGATGTTGAGCCCTTTGACATGTATCTTTTTGGGTGTGAACATGTTTAACATTTCTTTTCTTATTATACATCGAATTTTATATTTTCAATAAATTTTGGTGGACCATGCTTTCTTGGTCTCAAACCATTTATCTACAAGTGATTATATACCCATTTCACTATAATTAAACCCTCATATGGTTTATTATATACCACTATTATGTTAGAGACATTATCATATGATTATCCATTCCATACTTTTATTTAATATCAATTTTGACTTGTTCCTTTTAATTAAAATTTTTTAATGATGGATTATTTTCTTACATATCCCACTTAATTTATTTATAAGGTAAAAGTTATTATATATACCTTTCAACCTCATTAATCCTTCATATAATTCATTATGTACCCTATTATGCTGCCGAAATTGCCTGGCGATTTTCCTTGCAAGACCTTTGTATTGTGAATACCATCTCCATGTCAACTAAAAGGTATTCATTTAGAAAAAAACTATAATTCATTTATTAGTGAATTACGTATATTTATTACACACACCATTATCATGGGAAAACATGTGAAGAAATGTGATCCAATTTTGAATGATCTATATAGAATATTTATGCATGTACATGATATGAATGTGATGGGTGTACCCAAGATTTTATAGCACTTCATTACATTGGGTACATTTATAGTCTCATCAGACCTCATGTGTGAGATTATGATGTAATCCTAATCCATTATAGGAATTTTTCCCATGTTATTATGCAGAGGATGTTATCCATGACTTGTGTTTAGGATTTCATGTTTAATTTTGTTTCAACATTCCCCTTTTTGCCTTTATTTTATCATGTTATATCATACCTCATTGTTCAAGATTATGATTCTCACCCGTTTTATGTCCCATTTAAATTTATATTGAACAATATTTAATACTTCATTATGTTAAAAAATTTATTCCCTTAATGGGATTTATAGCTCACACCATGTTTTGGTACATCCTAGGATAACTCATTCCATTTTAGAAGATCCTTGGAAAATGGTGGAATGTTTTTGAATTTTTAATTAATTTTTTTATATCAATGTATCAGGTTGATGTAATACGTACCTAGTTTCCCAAAGATAATAGGCTTCACAATCATCTATGTTTTAAAATGTCTATTTTTATATAATAAATAATGAAATAATGTGTATTAAATATTTTTTTTCATATATATATATATATAGTCATCTATAAATGGTAGATATAGGAAAATTAATTACACTGTTCATGGATATGGTAGGTCATATGTACGTATGAATGAATTTTTTTCCTATGACATGTTGAAGTGAAGGAAAGATAAATAATAATTAAAATTATATATTAATTATCATATCATATATATAATATATATTAATTTAATATATCCTTATTAATATACATGTAAAGTTTAAAAGAAAAAAATTTCTGCACATCATAGAGGTGGTATTCCACACATATGCATGAGGAAAATTTTAATTTTCAGATGGACGGGATGAAGGTACATTATTATTTTTATATTGTCATTATAAAAATATAGTATATTGGTGATAAATAAATAATTATTTTATACTTAATTATGTAGAATAAAATGATCTATAATAAGAAATAAAATCGAAACATTTTGCTAAGAGTTATGCCTCTTTGTTAAGAACTCATCTTTGGTTAACACATTTATCCTTCTAGGGAAGCTTTTGTAGAATGGACTAAATATCTAGTTTTTAATTATAGAATACTAGAAAATATTATCACATGTATTGAATGAGATAAAAATATTAATTATATTGAATAAGGGATGATAATATATTACATTTTTTTAAGTGAGGGAAGGGGCACTCTTGGAATTACATCAACATTACGATATATTAAAATCATTATAAATACAAATGAATAGAAATGGATAGATATTTGATTTTATGGTAGGATTTTTTTGAAATAACATAAAAAAATTATTGGGTTAGGTGGTGTTTTTAACATTATCATTTGGTTTTACCCCATAGTTACTTGTTTAAACCACAACAATGAGAATTTAGTTTTCACTCTTCAATGATAATAAATTTATATATAAGGTATAAATTTGAACATTGATGGAAAATGTATGATTATTTAGACAATTTATCATACAAATTTTCCTATATAAATATTTTTAGAAATTTTAAATAATTTAATACAATATTATTTTTAATAAAATATTATTAATGTTAATTTTAACACAATTTACATAATTTGAATTTGAACACAACCCAATAGAAATATAATTAAAATACAATCCTTTTACACATATCTAATAAGTTATATTAATATTATAAATTCATAGAACATAATAATTTATACAAATTATACGAATTTAAATATTTTTAAAATCATTCATTTTTATTTTATTTTTCATTGAATAAATATTGTGTTGGTGTTGCGTAAGCATTTATGGTAATTACTCGCCCATAAAAAATTAAAAATATTTCTATGATAACTAAAACTAATTTATCAATCAATAATATAAATTTATAACAGAACACAACCCAATTATTCTCTTATGATATAATAGTATAGATATTAATGTTAAGATAGTTATATTTTTAACATTATCTTTAAGTTAAAAATTATAAAGGTCAAAATCAAAAAAAAAAGAAACAAAATTTCCATATTATCCAAAAAAATGGAATGAAATGTATAAAATAAACTCATAAAATATGATACACATATGTTTTGGGTTGATCTTTAGACAATATTTTTTTTATATTTAACCATAATTATCCTATTTCACCTTTTTCAAGGTTGTCAGATTTTATTATGGTTACTATTCATAATGGAAAAAATTCCAGGAAATATTTTAATAATATATATAATCATATTCTAGATATTTAAAATAATTTTGACTCTTAGATTAATAAAAATGGAAGAAATTATGTTAAGATTGAAATAAAAAACACAATGAAAACATGTTTTTAGAAAAATCACTTTTTCCATTAAAAAATTTCTGTATAACAAATTCAATTGTAAAATTTATTTCAATGAACATATTTAGATAAATGATAATATAATTAATCAAATTTTACTTTGAAACCATTTTTGAATAAATCAATCATTGTAAACTCTTGAAACCAAAATATTTTTTTAAATACAAATCATTATTTTTAACGATTCAGTGTAAAAGGAAAAATTTATGAAAATTCCCAATAATAATCTCTAATATAATTTTGACATAATAAATTAATAAATGATATTATTTTTATGAAATAAATTTTTAAAATTTTGAAAAAATTAATTATAATATTTTCTTATAAAAATAAATAGGAAATAATTTTTAAGAAAAAATATTTTCATGAATAAAATGACTTTACTAAAAAATTTAGTGTTTATTAAAAAATAAATAATAAAATAAATTTTTATGGAGTATGGTATTTATATATATTTCATGATTTGATAAATACAATTAAAACTAACTAATTCAATAAACATGTTATAATGATCAAATTTAAATAATAATATTTCGAAATTCATTTAAGATTAGTGTGATACGTCGCATATGATATAGAAAATAATTCTATTCCTCCAAAATAATGGAATTTTAAATTCTCACAACATCAATAAATTATTTCCTTTAAATTTTGACTTTTATTTATAATCAAGGTTTTCATATTTGACAGTTCCTTTTTTGAATCCCTGAATCATAAAAAGTGTTCACAAAACATTTTCATGAAAAGAGGGAAAAGATTACACAAAGGTTATCTGGAATAACACAATACAATGTATCCAAATAGGATAGTATTAGTGGGATGTTGGAATATGGACATAGAGGAAGAATCAATATCCAAATAATAATGTATATTGATAGAGAACAATGATCATAATAAAGTAAATGATCATAGAAAAGTTAGTGCAAATAAAACAAAAAATCAATAAGATGCGAAAAAACAGTTATTTTATTGTAAATGAATTTATGATGATATAATTTCTGATTTAATATCCATTTAAATTAGTTGAGTAATTTATTTATCATATTGTATAATAAAAAATGGAAATATAGTTACACGAAAGGTATAATATTTAATAAATTTCTATAACAATCTAATGTCTTTCTGTAAATGATAAGTATACAAGTTGCTTTTTCTATCCTAAAACACTAAAATTAACTTCTAATAGATCACCTAATCCATAAAATGTTTACAATATATACCCCTTATCTTTATTTATTAACCAAAAATACAATGGTAATTATATGGTAAAATAATATCCAAAAATGTATAAACCTTTATATAAATAAATTATACATTTAACTCAAAAATTTGGACAATAACCTTAACGGTTTAGGTTAGAACATTCTCTAAATAAATATCCCTACATCCCAAATAACCTTAATAACATTGGAATTAATGAAATTTTTAACATCAAATGGTATCTTATATCGTTCAGCCTATATATCCAAATATCTAATATAATTACTCTTGAATAATCTTTTATGATAAAATTAATGGTTTTAAATACCTCAACTCAATAAAAAGTATTTTGAAATATAATTAGTCACCAAAAATAAAAAAAATCCAAAAATATCTGATCCCATAATATAATTTTAATAATAAACATAATCTTTATCCATCAAATCATTTATGTAAAAAACATTCATACTAACTAGGACATCACATAGGCCATAGGTTGGAATTAAACTCTTATCACCATTTAGTTGTGGGTTCAAGCCCTATAACCTTAAAAAATACAATGTTTTGACATCTGGCCTTTATGTTTTACTTTTTGTAAAACTATATTAATATAGTTCATATAAAATTTGAAAAATATTTTGAACATCGTCAAAAAAATTATACACCAAATAAAAATTTCACCACTAAGGTTTTCTATAGATCTTTATTTATTTAATAGAATCAAAAAATATCAAAGGACATTTATTACTAAAAATTGAGTGCATAATATCCTAATGTTTTATCTATATATATCCCACTTTTTTATCCCTAAATAATATATCTTAAGTGGATAAAACTAGAAAATATCAAATTTTCACTATACCTCTTTTTAAAGGTGTCGATTCCATCTAACATGTGTTTCTAAAATAGTGAAATTATCTAAAATAAAATTAATCACTTAATTTAAAAATCATTATTTAATCCCATAGTTATGTATATTATTATTCATATATTCCCTACATGTTTTCACCATTTATATTATGCAAAAAATTAACTCAACATCAAGAACATTTTAATGGTCATCATTCCCTTAATCGTGTTTTTCATGAAATATCACCCTACCAATAGATCATGTTTCCTATCTATTACTACATTTCAAAATAACCTTTAATATCCAAAAATAAAAACATCTTGGGAATAATTCATAGATGATTCAAGATTCTTATAACAATAATATCATTGATATAAAATTCTGGAAACATAATTCATAGATCCCAAGTCATAAACACTTCACTTTGTACGAGGAATGATAGAGCATAAGACCTCATTTTAGGAGTTTACTCTTTGATAAGGACATTTATAGGGATAATTCCAACATTCCATACATATAATACATTGAAATATAAATTTTAATTTAAGAATAAAATTATATCCCTCTATCAAACTATTCATTTTCTTCAGAAATTGCATGTTATATTCTATTTTTTCTACCCATAACATATCTTCTCATTACCTTTAAACATTTTCCCAAGTTCTTCTTCCCACTAACATGAAATATAGTAATCCAAATCTTCTTCTATCCGTGGTCCAATTGAAACTCTATTTTTCTCTTATCAGGGGTTTAAGGGAACACACCCATGTTTATTTTGTTAATAATATTACATGATAGATGATTAGGTATAGTCACAAAGTTTCTCCTTTAAGATATAATTTTATTTGATCTCTCATGAGGACAATCATTTAACATTCTTTTACATTCAACATGAAAATAAATCCTTACATTCATAACCATTGAATAAAACTGAAGCATATAGTGTGAGAAATAATAGAAATAGTGAGACATAAAATAATAATTAGAAATTGTTCATATGTTGTATAAATCATGACAAATTAGTTTTAATCAATGTCTACTTATTTTTTACCTAGGATAATCTTGGTTATAAACTATTCAAATCCTTTATAATCGTTTATAAGGAAATTGTGAGTTGACCAGATAACATCTACCAAGAGTATCAAACCATGTGATATGTATGGTAACACTCACTATGTACCCTAATTATAGTAGATAATTACATGACCAAACCTTTTTGGGGACATCTCCCCTAGATATATCTGTTCTAAAACCACATGCACTTGTAGCATCCAAATAGGGATGTATTGGTAGGAAAGGAAAAAACATCTCAATTAGAAAAAAAATGGATGTTTTCAAATACATAGACATATCTCTGAGGTTTTAACCAATGTTATCTATTTTTAATCTACAAATAGAAACTGAACCCTACTCTGATACCAACTATAGTGACCATTAATTTTCATATATAGACATTAAATCATAATAAATTATTTTTCATTAAATAACATTAAATTATGTTATAAAAACATAATGAATTTTTTTAAAATAATAGATACATTAATGTATTATTTGGGTACATTATTAATCATATATCATAATTTTTTCAAACATTCTAAAAATAGTGACATACCCTAGTTAAAATATTTCATAATTACATGGGACATGAAAAATACGAGTTCTTAAGAATATGTACTCAATAATGGTTAACATAAGAGATATAAAATGATGATAATAGGAAATAATAAGACAAGAATAAATGTATTAGATCATGAACATAACTTTACAAATCACTTCACTATCTGTTATAAATCATAATCATCAATCATTGAATAAATCATTAGAATTTAACATTGTAAAGATCCCGAAATTTCAAGGAAAATTTTTTTTTCTTAATTTTCTTTGAAATTTTACAAGAACGCAGTTTCTGACGGCGCCTGATTCCGAGGCCCGGTGTGCCCGGAATTAATTTCCAAAGTTTGGCTCGGGTACGTTCAGTGAACGAGCGAGCGGGAATTTCTATCTTTTGAACCGGTGCCTGGAATCGAATTCTGAGGGCACCGATGGAACTGCAGCGCCGGTAATTTCATAAGAACGCCATTTCCGGAGTTGCGTTTATCTGAGAGAAGATGATAAAAATTGTGGAAGTTTAATTTATAACTTATCTACAATTTTTATTTTCTTGTTAAGTAGATTAAGTGTTATGTTACAACACTTGACCCTCTCTTAAGTGGTTTTAACCTATGTAATGGAGTTAGGGGTGGGACCCACTTGGATTAAACCACCCATGGAAGGATTTAAGTTGAGGTGGGGCCCACACGAACCCCACCCTTCACTTTTCCCATAACCCCCTAACTCCCTCTTTATTTTGAAACTCCCCAGCTCCCTCTTTCTTTTGAAACTCCTCAACTCCCTCTTTATTTTGAAACTCCTTCTATCCCTCTCTCCCTCATAACTCATGCCAACTAGCACTTAAATTAAGTTATTGAAACTCTTAATGAATTAAGTGTTTGAATTTTGAACTTACAATGCATGGCATGATTAAAATAAAATAAGGGGAAACCTTGTTTTATTTGGAGGTTGAATTGTGGTGGGAGGATTTTTGAGAAAGAGCCTTTGTGTGATAGAAGAAGGAAGCTCCTTCTTCGTTGAAGAACGTCCTCCTCTCCATGAAGAACAGTTATTCTCCGATGAAGAAAATCGATCCCTCAACTTAGAACGACTCGGTGATCACGGTTCTTCATCCTCTTTTTCCTCCACGGCAAGGGAGAAGACACCGACGTAGGGAACTCTCCAACGACAACGCGCCTTCCTTCTTCATCTCCGCAACACGTGAGGAGACGTCTTTTCCTCCTCTGACGTACCCCAACATCCATGGAATCGACGTCCGATCTCCGCGACATCATTCTCCGCGACGCCGTTCTCCGCGACGCCCGACGTGCGACGTCAAATATCCAAGTAGGGGTTTGTTGTTGCTTTATTTAATTATTTTCCGTTCTTGGTTCTAGCATGACAAACTTGAGGATGAACGATTAAGTGTTATCGTCTAACGAGAGGGGAACCGGACCGCACAAACACGGCCGAACCCCCCCTCCTTTGTTCTTGAATGTTTCTTGCGGATGAAACGAGATAGCGTGGTGCCGTCGCACCACGCGGGAATCACACGGAAATTATTGCGGGGCGCCGTCGCGACGCGCCGTGGGCGACGCCGTCGTGCCGCGTCGAAGGAAACCGAAGACGTCGTGGCCGGAGCGGGGCCGCGGCGGAGGGGCGCAGTGCCGTCGCACCGCGCCAGATGACGAAGACCGTGGCCGGTTCCGGGCCGCGGCGGATCGTGATGACCGGCGGCCAGCCGGGCCACCGGTGCCAGAAGACGGAAGAGGACCGGCCCTTGCCGGTCTTGCTGACAAGAAGCCGGCCGGCCAGGTCGGGCCGGCTGGGTTGGTGGAAACCGGGGGAATTTAAATCCCCCAGGCAGTTATTTGGCCACCCATTATGAGGGGGGCCGGTTTCACAAGGGGGGGGGGGGGGGGGGCAGGCGGCCCCCCGTTTCCAGCAAGTTCGGCCTTCGACTGAGCTGGAAGCGCGCCCAACGCGCTGCCTTGTGCCGAACTGGCGCGCTTGGCCGGTTCGCCGGGCCGGGCCGCGCTGAGCCGCGCCGGGCCGCGCCGGGCTGTGCCGGGCCGGGTCGACCCCGTCCGGGGCGGGTCGACCCAGTTCGGGCCATCCGGGGGGTCTCAGGCCGGGACGGCCTGGGCCCGAAACCCCCGTTACCGAGAGGTTTGGTCAAATGCCCGTATCTTGGGCTACGGGCCTCCAAACGACTCGTCGTCAGCGGCAACACGATCCTTGGATCGAGACGGTCGTTTCGGTGTACTATACTCAAGATACACCTTCCTTTTCGGGAGCATACGTGGTTAAAACTCCATAGTTAAGCGTGCTTGGCCTAGAGTAGTGATCAGGATGGGTGACCTCCTGGGAAGTTTCCCAGGGTGGGTGTGAGACGGAAAGACCAATAAATAACAGACCAGGCGTCCGATTGACGCGCCGTCTGTTTCGTTGAATTCCTCTAAGTGAGATGGATCTTTTGGCTTACTCCGCTCGAGGTTTGGATACCGACAGAGTGCGGTCGGGTTGGATCGCACCGAAATCCAACCGGACCCCTGGAACGAAAAGGCCAATAACTCTCAGACCGGGCGTCCGATTGACGCGCCGTCTGTTGCGTTGAGTTCCTGTTGACGATACGGAACTTTTGGCATCCTCCGCCCGAGTTTTGGATGCAGATGGATAGTGGCCGGGTTGGATCGCACCGAAATCCAACCGGGCCCCTGGAACGGAAAAGTTGAAATCTTTCTGACAAAACGTCTGTTTGACGAACCGTCAACGGCGTTGGTGATCGCATTGAGAAACGGTCCCTATGAGTTTACCCTATGAGAGTTCGGGGTACAGTTGAGATACGGTCGGGTTTGGTTCGCTCACGAAACCAACCGGGCCCCTGGGACGAAAAGGCTAATAACTCACAGATCGGGTGTCCGATTAACGCGTTGTCTGTTGCGTTGAGACCCCTATGACGTGGCGGTCCTTTGAGATACTTCTTCGTGGGACTTTGAGATACTTTGAATATCGACCTGTAGCTCGTGGAGCGGACCCTCCCAGTGACGAGTGTGCGGAGTACGGAGACCGTGTAGCTGGCTGAGACCCGACGACTGCTGATCGAACAACTCGGTGTGTTACAGAGGTGCGCTTGGTTGTAGCGGCACATGGGAGTGCTTGGTTGTAGCAGCAGACCCACGATAGAGGTGCGCTTGGTTGTAGCAGCACATGGGAGCGCTTGGTTGTAGCGGCAGACCCACGACAGAGGTGAGCTTGGTTGTAGCGGCACATGGGAGCGCTTGGTTGTAGCGGCAGACCCACGACAGAGGTGCGCTTCGTTGTAGTGGCACATGGGAGCGCTTGGTTATAGCAGCTGGCCCGCAGTACTTGATGGGTGGAGTTATTCAGCAGTCTTAGGTTAGGGAGCAGTACCTCGGAGTCGTGACATGACCACTGTATACTCCAGAGAAGGAGCTCTTCAGCAGTTACGGTTTTGATAATGAAAATCCGGGTTTGAGATGAGACTTTTGACCTTGTGTTTACCTCATGATTGAGATGAGTCACTTGCTAACTTAGGTATATGTATGGGCATATACCCGGGTAGTGGTTATCCGTTGATTTCACAATCCTTGTGTTTCCTCATGATTTAGATGGGTTACATGATAACCTAGGTATATGTATGTGCATATACCTAAGTAGAGGTTATCTGTTGAGATCTTCTATGTGGTTATCCTTGTTGGTTTTGTGAGACCTTGAGGGTCTCGGGGTCCCTACTGAGTATCATTATACTCACCCCTGCACGGGCTATGCCCGCACCACGTTGTGTTGGTTGCAGACGACAGGCAGTGCTGATAGAGGCCGAGTGTTCGAGGACTGGATGGTACCTGGAGGTGGACTATATGAAGAGATGGTACCCGGAGGAGGACCTCACGACGAGATGGTACCCAGAGGTGGACGTGACGATGAGGCGGTACCTGGAGGTGAACCACTGGGCGAGACATACTCGGAGCAGACGGCGGGACCTGAGGAGCAGAGGAGCTATCTGTACCCACCCTTCAGGTGGAATTTCCAGTGGACAGCTCGGCGTAGCAGCTTTACTTTTCAGTTGCTGTTTTCCCTTTCCAGTTGTACTTTACAGTTGGGCTTGTATTTCCGGCCCCTTTTTACTTTCCGCACTTACTGTTTTACTCAGTTTTTACTTAGTGTTTACTTCTTCCGCTTGTACTATGTGGTGCTTGTTTTCTTTTATAAAGGCAATGCCTTCCCAGTTATCGGGATTTTACGCCTTTGGTGCTAGTCGTCAGCCACTGGCCTATGGAAGGCGGGCTTGGGGTAGTCACGGCACGGGCCCCGAGGATGGGTCGTGACAAATTGGTATCAAAGGAGTTCGGTTTTACCGCAGAACTTATAAGTCTGATGTTTCTTTCTGTCAAGAAATAGTGTTAAGGGTACCGATTGTGGTTTTCAGTTCAGGGAGTCCAGTGTTGGTGTGGGCGGCCGACGTATCCATACACCAGCACCCTGAAAACTGATTTCTGACTTTGTGCACGAAAACACTGATTGCGTGTGTGTTTCCAGAAGTTTTTAAATGTCAGCTCAAACCCGGTCAGCTCACCAGGTATAAACGTTTGACCATGTCACGATGTTTCCTTCGGGATGCCTTTTCTCGGACAACCAGCTAGAGCCCAGAGGAATGTGCGTGCTGACAGCCTGTCGAGTGATGAGGCTTCGGTACAGGGCCCTCTTGTAGTTGAGGCACCAGCGGAGGCACCAGCGGTACTACTACCCGTTGGGCCACTGATGCCACCAGCACCAGCAGTAGGCGATGCACGATGCTTGAGCGCGCTGCACGAGTTCCAGCGCCAGAGGACACCCAGGTTCTGGGGAGAGACGGACCCGCGGCGGCTGAGTATTGGCTGGAGGCTGTGGTGGGAGTCTTTAGGCTAGTGGGGATGCCGGCAGACTTCATGGTGATCTTTTCTGCCAGCCTCCTTCAGGCAGCAGCAGGAAGGTGGTGGAGCCACTTGTTTCAGTTTTGCGACAGGATGACCTTCGCATGGGAAGACTTCGAGACCTTCTTCAGGGTGAAGTTTGTGCCAGTATCTCTACACCCCGAGTGTGTACAAGAGCTTCTACCTTTTCCGCGTGTTTTTAGATCAGTAGCCGAGTCATCGGTGGGCAGTAGACAGATGATGCAGAGGTCCAGGAGGACCGGACTAGCAGTTGGACGATCTCGGGTTTTAGGACCGGTGGTGCGGGGCACCCGAGGTGGGGTCAGAGCCAGGCGTGCCAGAAACGGACAATGTTACTCCGGCGGCGGGAAGTGTCACCTGGCACGTGACTGTCCGACTCCTCGTACGATTGATCAGCGGGTGTTGGAGGAGCCACCGAGACAGAAGCAGCGGCGAGTGCTTGAGCAACAGCCGAGCAGTGGACAAGGCAGTAGAGCTCTGAGAGCAGGTGGGCAGGAGAGGAACTAGTGGATACGTCCTTTGTACTTCTAGTTCCATGTTGCTTTTGTATTCGTGTCATTGTACTATGAGCTGCAATAATAAAAAGACACTTATCTTTGTTTGCTTTCCTGTCCTTTTGTTTGGTTGATGTTGAGTGGTCCCTGTTAAAACTGTTGACTTGACCCTCACTTTTGAAATTTCTACTGGAGGGGACCCAGTGACCTCACACTGATGCCGATAGTGTGACTCGACCCTTGGAGGAGAGAGTGACAGTTAAATATCTTAGTAGTTACGTCGAGGCCTTAAGACGTCATCCATGGCATGAATGCATCATTCATGTCAGGATTGACTGTATTAGGCAACGAATGTGGTTCATCCAGGGGATGAGACCGGGTTTCTCTTATCGGCAAAGAAGAAATCATAACAGATCTTGTGAGACTAAAGGAGGTCCAGGACATCCAAGAGAGGATGAAGACTGCACAGTGCAGTAAGAAATAGGAAACCGGTGCGAGTCGTAGAGACTCGGGCGTGTTAAAGAAGAGGAATCTTAAAGGAGAGATGAGTCTAAGAAGCAGTAGATGTGGAGGCAGAGCTAGGAGAGCATCATGAGGTGGTGTACATCCTAACATGGTACAACCTCCCGCATTAGTTATTCCCGCCAGGCTCAGGGAGCTGGAGGGCAGAGGAAGAATGTGGCTGCTTGCGGTCAAGGAGTGTGACCCAATGGCTCTAGAAATGATGCAAGGGACAGTCTGTGTCCACTACTAGTTTCTGTAGTAACGGACGTCGATGTGAATCATTTCTTGCTTTCACAAATCTTGTTCCAGACCTAGAGTTTCTGGTAAGACATGGACTTGACCCTCACGTCTGGAGATACCTTGGGAGGAGACTCGATAATCAAACTTACGCCGATGGTGTGGTCAGACCCTCGAGGCGAGAGTTTCGGTTGGAATCTCTTGGTGGCAGCGTCGAGGCCTTACGACGTTAGTTTGAGTACGGAATGGGCAATAACTATTCATACTCAAATTGACCGTTTTAGGCAAACGTCGGGATGTGTTTTCCTTGGTCGGCGGAAAAGGAAACCCCAGACAGCGCAGGGTAACTCTTGCACAGGAGGGTGCGACCGATCACTCTTGAGTCAGTCAACCTTACCCTCGTGACAGCAGCCTTTCGAGTTCCAGTTCTAACAGAAAATGGAGACCTCTAGAGTTCGAGGATGACGATCATGTCCTTATACTGGTCTCACCTCGACGAGGTTTACGGAGATGTGGCCAAGGCGGCAAGTTATCTCTGGGGTTCAGCGGACCTTCTTAGGCCCCCAGCTGGGTAGGCGGGGTGGTTTACTGCTTGACCCATTCACCGCAGTTGCACCAGGTGCATGACGACTTCCACGTATCTCAACTGAGGAGATACGTGCTCGACCCTTCGCATACCATCGACCATGAGGAGCTGGATGATGGCGATAGGGTGTCTTTAACAATGATTCCAGTGGGGATCGAGGATCGACAGGATCAGATCCTAGGAGGACGATCAATTCCTCGGGTGCACTTTCCTTGGCAGTACGAAACCACCAGGTGAGCACATAGGAGCGGAAGGCTCAGATGCGTGCTCGGTACCGCTTTTGTGATCCTAGTTTGTGTTGAATCTTTACGGGGACGTAAAGCCCTGAGGTGGGAGTAATGTAAAGATCCCGAAATTTCAAGGAAAATTTTTTTCTTCTTAATTTTCTTTGGAATTTTACAAGAACGCAGTTTCTAACGGCGCCTGATTCCGAGGCCCGGTGTGCCCGGAATTAATTTCCGAAGTTTGGCTCGGGTACGTTCAGTGAACGAGCGAGCGGGAATTTCTATCTTTTGAACGGGTGCCCGGAATCGAATTCTGAGGGCACCGATGGAACCGCAGCGCCGGTAATTTCTTAAGAACTCCATTTCCTGAGTTGCGTTTATCGGAGAGAAGATGATAAAAATTGTGGAAGTTTAATTTATAACTTATCTACAATTTTTTTTTCTTGTTTAGTAGATTAAGTGTTATGTTACAACACTTGACCCTCTCTTAAGTGGTTTTAACCTATGTAAGGGAGTTAGGGGTGGGACCTACTTGGAGTTAACCACCCATGTAAGGATTTAAGGTGAGGTGGGGCCCACACGAACCCCACCCCTTCACTTTTCCCATAACCCCCTAACTCCCTATTTATTTTGAAACTCCTCACATCCCTCTTTCTTTTGAAACTCCTCAACTCCCTCTTTATTTTGAAACTCCTTCTCTCCCTCTCTCCCTCATAACTCATGCCAACTAGCACTTAAATTAAGTTATTGAAACTCTTAATCAATTAAGTGTTTGAATTTTGAACTTACAATGCATGGAATGATTAAAATAAAATAAGGGGAAACCTTGTTTTATTTGGAGGTTGAATTGTGGTGGGAGGATTTTTGAGAAAGAGCCTTTGTGTGATAGAAGAAGGAAGCTCCTTCTTCGTTGAAGAACGTCCTCCTCTCCGTGAAGAACGGTTCTTCTCCGATGAAGAACATCGATCCCTCAACTTAGAACGACTCGGTGATCACGGTTCTTCATCATCTTTTTCCTCCACGGCAAGGGAGAAGACACCGATGTAGGGAACTCTCCAACGACAACGCGCCTTCCTTCTTCATCTCCGCAACAAGTGAGGAGACGTCATTTCCTCCTCGGACGTACCCCAACATCCATGGAATCGACGTCCGATCTCCGCGACATCATTCTCCGCGACGCCGTTCTCCGCGACGCCCGACGTGCGACGTCAAATATCCATGTAGGGGTTTGTTGTTGCTTAATTTCATTATTTTCCGTTCTTGGTTCTAGCATGACAAACTTGAGGATGAACGATTAAGTGTTATCGTCTAACGAGAGGGGGACCGTACCGCACAAACACGGCCGAACCCCCCCTCCTTTGTTCTTGAATGTTTCTTGCGGATGAAACGAGATAGCGTGGTGTCGTCGCACCACGCGGGAATCACACGGAAATTATTGCGTGGCGCCGTCGTGCCGCGCCGTGGAAAGAATTATCATGAACGCGACGCCGTCGCGCCGCGTCGAAGGAAACCGAAGACGCCGCGGCCGGAGCGGGGCCACGGCGGAGGGGCGCGGTGCCGTCGCACCGCGTCGGATGACGAAGACCGCGGCCGGTTCCGGGCCGCGGCGGATCGTGATTACCGGCGGCCAGCCGGGCCGCCGGTGTCGGAAGACGGAAGAGGACCGGCCCTTGCCGGTCCTGCTGACAAGAAGCCGGCCGGCCAGGTCGGGCCGGCCGGGTTGGTGGAAACCGGGGGAATTTAATTCCACTGGGCAGTTATTTGGCCCCCATTATGAGGGGGGCCGGTTTCACAAAGGGGGGGGGGGGGGGGGGGGGCAGGCGGCCCCCCGTTTCCAGCAAGCTCGGCCTTCGGCCGAGCTGGAAGCGCGCCCAACGCGCTGCCTTGCACCGAACCGGCGCGCCTGGCCGGTTCGCCGGGTCGGGCCGCGCCGGGCCGGGTCGGGCTGTGCCGGGCCGGGTCGACCCCGTCCGGGGCGGGTCGACCCGGTTCGGGCCATCCGGGGGGTCTCGGGCCGGGACGGCCCGGGCCCGAAACCCCCGTTACCGAGCGGTTTGGTCAAATGACCGTATCTTGGGCTACGGGCCTCCAAACGACTCGTCGTCAGCGGCAACGCGATCCTTGGATCGAGACGGTCGTTTCGGTATACTATACTCAAGGTGCACCTTCCTTTTCGGGAGTCTACGTGGTTAAAACTCCATAGTTAAGTGTGCTTGGCCTAGAGTAGTGATCAGGATGGGTGACCACCTGGGAAGTTTCCTAGGGTGGGTGTGAGACGGAAAGGCCAATAAATAACAGACCAGGCGTCCGATTGACGCGCCGTCTGTTTCGTTGAATTCCTCTAAGTGAGATGGATCTTTTGGATTACTCCGCTCGAGGTTTGGATACTGATGGAGTGCGGTCGGGTTGGATCGCACCGAAATCTAACTGGGCCCCTGGAACGAAAAAGCCAATAACTCTCAGACCGGGCGTCCGATTGACGCGCCGTCTGTTGCGTTGAGTTCCTGTTGACGATACGGAACTTTTGGCATCCTACGCCCGAGTTTTGGATGTAGATGGATAGTGGCCGGGTTGGATCGCACCGAAATCCAACCGGGCCCCTGGAACGGAAAAGCTGATATCTTTCTGACAAAACGTCCATTTGACGAACCGTCAGCGGCGTTGGTGATCTCATTGAGAAACGGTCCCTATGAGTTTACCCTATGAGAGTTCGGGGTACAGTTGAGATACGGCTGGGTTTGGTTCGCTCACGAAACCAACCGGGCCCCTGGGACGAAAAGGCTAATAACTCCCAGATCGGGCGTCCGATTGATGCGCCGTCTGTTGCGTTGAGACCCCTATGACGTGGCGGTCCTTTGAGATACTTTTTCGTGGGACTTTGAGATACTTGGAGTATCGACCTGTAGCTCGTGGAGCGGACCCTCCCAGTGACGAGCATGCGGAGTACGGAGACCGTGTAGCTGGCTGAGACCCGATGACTGCCGATCGAACGACTCGGTGTGTTACAGAGGTGCGTTTGGTTGTAGCGGCACATGGGAGCGCTTGGTTGTAGCGGCAGACCCACGACAGAGGTGCGCTTGGTTGTAGCGGCACATGGGAGCGCTTGGTTGTAGCGGCAGACCCACGACAGAGGTGAGCTTGGTTGTAGCGGCACATGGGAGCGCTTGGTTGTAGCGGCAGACCCATGACAGAGGTGCGCTTGGTTGTAGCGGCACATGGGAGCGCTTGGTTGTAGCAGCTGGCCCGCAGTACTCGATGGGTGGAGTTCTTCAGCAGTCTTAGGTTAGGGAGCAGTACCTCGGAGTCGTGACAGGACCACTGTACACTCCATAGACGGAGCTCTTCAGCAGTTACGGTTTCGATAATGAAAATCCGGGTTTGAGCTGAGACTTTTGACCTTGTGTTTACCTCATGATTGAGATGAGTCACTTGCTAACTTAGGTATATGTATGGCAATATACCTGGGTAGTGGTTATCCGTTGATTTCACAATCCTTGTGTTTCCTCATGATTGAGATGGGTTACAAGCTAACTTAGGTATATGTATGTGCATATACCTAAGTAGAAGTTATCTGTTGAGATCCTCTATGTGGTTATCCTTGTTGGTTTTGTGAGACCTTGAGGGTCTCGGGGTCCCTGCTGAGTATCGTTATACTCACCCCTGCACGGGCTATGCCCGCACCTCGTTGTGTTGGTTGCAGATGACGGGCAGTGCTGACAAAGGCCGAGTGTTCGAGGACTGGACGGTACCTGGAGGTGGACTATACGAAGAGATGGTACCCGGAGGAGAACCTCACGACGAGATGGTACCCAGATGTGGACGTGACGACGAGGCGGTACCCAGAGGTGAACCACTGGGCGAGACATACTCGGAGCGGATGGCGGGACCTGTGGAGCAGAGGAGCTATCTGTACCCACCCTTCAGGTGGAATTTCCAGTGGACAGCTCGGCGTAACAGCTTTACTTTTCAGTTGCTGTTTTCCCTTTCGAGTTGTACTTTATAGTTGGGCTTGTATTTCCGGCCCCTTTTTACTTTCCGCACTTACTGTTGTACTCAGTTTTTACTTAGTGTTTACTTCTTCCGCTTGTACTCTGTGGTGCTTTTTTTCTTTTATAAAGGCAATGCCTTCCCAGTTATCGGGATTTTACACCTTTGGGGCTAGTCGCCAGCCCCTGGCCTATGGAAGGCGGGCTTGGGGTAGTCACGACACGGGCCCCGAGGATGGGTCGTGACAAAAATGACTTAATTTATAAGATAATATAAACATCAAAATCAATAATGAATATTAATTTGAGATGAAACTAATCTAACAAAAGTATGGAATCATTTTATGTATAGAAAAATTTGTCAAAATGAAAACATTAACTACCAAGAACATCAAATCATAGTGTATCTGATATCAATATTTATTTCCCATGCTATAACAGTTCGGGAATCAACACATCATTACCATATTAGATAACATGTATTGACTTATTTCCCATAGTGCATTATAGATGGTAAAACTTTTCCCGTTATAATAAAATGAACTAAAAAAATACCAATATATTAGAGGGATATATAATTTTGGGCCCACCTATCAGATATGGAAAACCATACATAAGTGTGTGAAAAAATTATGAAGCATTTCAGATATCATCATATCACATCTCATTCAAATAAAATTGGTTTCATAATAATTTCATAAATTCAACATAGAATATCTCATGGGAAACATTTAAATTAAGTGTCAATTATTTGGGTGGCTATGATAGTGGGTAATTCTTTTCATTCTGAATAAATTAAAAAATTATTCATTAGAAATATTTTGTAAAATCTCAAAATTACCTCACTTGAAAAATGATAAGAAGATTCCTTTGAATAATTTTAATAAAAATAAAAACATGTTAAATAATTAATTTAAATAATAATTATATAATATTGAGTATCATTAATGAAATAATTAAAATATAACATGTATACAGAATAAAAAAGATTCCCAATTGAAAAGTAAAATATCATTGTTTATTCTTAAAAGCATTACTTCAGCCTTTTGAGTCTTTAAAATGAGAAAAAAGGAAAAAATTATTTCTACTAAAATAAATAGAGGAGAATAAATATTAAATATATTTATTAGATAAGTATCATGTATTTTCACTAACATATATTTTATAAAAATATAGCCATGATTAAAATTGTAATGAAAATCAAATCCCTTTCCACTTTCAGAACTTTTTAATCATAATCCCCATTAAAGAATAAATTATAATGAATTTTTAAATATCTTTAAAATAAGAACATTAATTATATAAAATATTAAATGGTCAGTATATACACCTTATAAAATAAGATAACTTTATAACATAAATATATGTCCCAAAGAATAATAATTTGAGCTGACATCCCTTACCTCAAATCTTGTATCACTTTATACGCATTTGACACTACATTAATATATATATATATATACACACACACATATATATATATATATAATAATACAGAAAAAATTTAAATATTTCATACATTATATTATTTACTTATATCATCATATCACTCATTTATTTACTATTTATTCCTTAGAAAACAATTCTGGTTGATAACCCCTTCGTTTTACATGCATGTTTTGGTTCAAAAATCACATTCCGAGTAATTTGGTTATGGTTCCATTATCAATTTTTTTAAATATGTTCTATAATATATATATATATATAAATTAAATAAATAAAAATTCATCCATTAATGGTATAGATAGAGAATTTAATTACAATATTTATTGTGGCGGTAGGTGATATGTACATGTAAATGTTTTTTTATTTTTAGATGAATTGAAGAAAAAAAGGTAAAAAAATATTTAATTATCCATGATCATTTATATCTCATATATATTTTATAGATTCATCACAATATCTCCATATTACCATCCATTTAAAATTTAAATGAAAATGAATCACATCTCTTCGTGGAGGTGGTAGTTTACACATACACATGAGTGACATTATCATTTTTTAATAGATCAGAAGATTGTGAATAATGCTTCTTCCATAATCCTAAAAAATTCATTGAATTCATGTTACTAAATTAATTATTTTATAATGGATACCCAATATTAATAGGATGTCTAAAATTATATAAAACAAAAAATTATCGGTTAAGATTTACACATATTCATTGAGAAACGTTCTTTAGCTTTAAATTTGTTTATTGGATGGATGGTATTTTGGAAATAAAAAAAGTTATAAGATGTATTTATGTAATATATGAATGTATTATGGTATTTAATAGATTTTATATTATACCAAAATAGTTTTAATAAGATAGGATCAGAGATACCATTTTAGAAGGCAGGTGAGGGTCACTCTTTGAATAACGTAAATGATTAAAATATAATAACTTCATTCTTTAAAAAGTGATTCGAATTTAAATAATATTTGAATATAATAATTAATTTGGTTGAAATAACAACAACTGGTAAAATATATATTAGTTTTCGGGGTGTTATGAACTTTATATTTTTCTTTACCCCTATAGTTAACTTATTTTCATCTTAATCGCAGCAACGTTGTTTTTTCTATTAAAGGGTTACAATTTTAATTATAAGGTTACTATATGATCATAAATTAAAAATAAATTATAAATTATAATATTTATAAATATTATTTTCCATTTTCTAGATTTTATGATTTTTAAATAATTTTCATAAAATATTAACAATGTCATTTTTGACACTTTTCACAAAATTTTACTTTGAACAAAACATGACAAAAATTAAATTAAAATAAAAACCTTTAACACACATATAATATGTTTTAAGTATCTATAATTTTTTTGTTAAATAATAAATCTTCCAAAGAGCATTATTTTAGTATTTTTAAAATAGATTAATTAATTTATCTTTTAACTAAATAAATACTATGTCAGTATTCTGTATGCATCTTGGGAATTTTTTCATTCAGTAAAAATTAATATATTAAAGACATATTTTATATTTAAATTAAATATTTATATTTTAACATAACATCTTTTTAATGCTATGATCAAATATTAGAGAAATTAATGTCTGGAGAGTGACTTTTTTACATTATCTGTTACATAAATGTTATAAAGGAAACCATTAATGAAAATTCATAGAATGTTTTACATATTCACAAATATATGATGTAAATTTAGGAAATATACTCATAAAATATGACTAAATAAGGTTTTGGGTTGATTTTGAGACTTTATGATATTAGTTTTTTAAACTAATTAACAAATTTTCTCTTTAACCTCGAAAAAATTCCAATTATTATTATTCATTTTGAACATATTAAATGTAATATATTTTCAAAATATGAACATAAATATTAAATATAGGGAATTAATTATTCATGAATATAAGTATATATATTTATGAAATTAATATAAAATAGATATTAAATACACAATGAAAAAAATTGTTTTTTTATAAAAATTTCTTTTAATGTAATAAAATGACTTTATTCGAAATTAAACCATAAAATTTTTTCTTATTATGTTAAATAGATTAATAATAATAAAATAGAACTAATTTTATTTTGAAACCAATTTTCTAAAAAATTTAAATTTGAAAATTATGGAAATAAATAAATTTTAAAATAATGATCAGTATTTTTCACTATTGGCCGAAAAATCAACGTTTTCAGAAAATTATAAAAAAATGACTATAAAAATAATTTTCAACATATAATTTAAAAAATGAAATTTTGTTATCAAATTAAATTATAATATTTCCTTTAATTAATTATAATATTCAATAATAAGAAAACTATTTCCGAGGAATACTTATTTTGAAAAATAAATTAACAAAATAAAACAAATTTTTAAAACATTCTTAAGTATTGATAAATAAATTTTTATTGAGTATTAAATATATAAATATATATTTAATTATATTTTATATATTATAAAAATATTCAAATCAAAAGTAAGCTTATGAAAATCTATTTTAAATAAGAATGATTCATGGTTTGTTTAAACTTGGTTTTTCATATCTTATACGCTATCAAACACAATGATCTTATTTTAAATCTCAGTGTGTTACAATCACTAACTTCATGAATGGTAATAATAAATCAATTTTTCTTAAATATCAACATAATATTTATATTTTACTTTGTTATATATTTTATAAGGATAAATAAATCATAAAATTAAATAAAACAATCAATATCCATCATGACCACTAAAATATCTTAAATGAACAAACCATTAAACAAAAACATTTACAATAAATAAACCATATTAATGTTGGAACACCATAAGAAATTTTGAATCATTTTATATTATGGAAAGAAAATATCTATATATCTTATAACCTTTAGTTTAACGAAATAATTTTAAAAGAACATCCATAATTGCAAATAAATCAATTTCACCATCGAATATTGGAAAAAATATTCTTATGATGGTGAAGAAGAACAAAATTACTTAATAAATATAGTATAAATTAATATAAAATAATAATAATAATTGAAATATACATTTTGATGTTTCTAAATCATCTAATTTAAATATCTAATTTTATAACTCATGATGTAAACTATGTTTCTTAATTTGATTCTTGACATTATGTGAGGTTCTCTATTTACTATCCATTGTTATTTTTAGTTAATAATCTATCTTGATACCCCTTCGTTAATTTATTTGGTTTTAATATTCCACTTTAAATTTTCATATATAAGTTTTTTTTCCAACTTTATGTTTTTTATTTTCTCCTTTAAGGTAGTATGTATACATGTTTTTCATGTTTCATCTCAAATCTATTATTTAAAGTGAAAAAAATTAAGGAAACTATTTTTTTGCAATTTTATTAATTCACCACCCATTTAAATGTTATTATTATTAATTTTTTAATAAAAGTTTTTATTTATGGAAAAATATTTTGGTCTTCTTTTTTTAAGAATAATTATATGATTCTATCTTCTTTAAATGTTCTTTACCCTTTTATTGAAAAATTTATTAAGGTGTTCACTTTTATAAATACTTTTAAAGATATTTTTTTAAATTTTTTCCTTCTCATTATTTTTATCTCAAAGGATTATTTTTATTTATTATATAATGAATTTATTAAATTCCTTAATGAATTATTTTATTGTTAATATGTGTGATATGTTAATTTATTATTCATAAATTCGGGAATATGTTACTAAAATCTATCAAATATATTTTTATTATGCTTATGATTTACATAAAATTTCAATATATGAAGCATATTTTCTAGTATATATTATAATGTGATTTTTGTTCTCGGAATTATAAATTCATATTACTTGTTAGGTAATTATTTCATCTTTTTATGTACCATGTGTGGTGCATGATCAATTATTTTATCACATTGTGTTAGGTTGTCTTGGAAGTTATCCTAGATTTAATCATATGATGTACTTTTTATGTTTTTTCAATATATAAATAATTTTGGATCCCATATTCTATTTTATATCACCTTATTATTATGATTTCATGTTTTTTATTCTTATTTTTAATTTATCTACGAATTTTAATGGTCCTCATGTTACCCTTTTTATCATTTTAGTAACAACACTAGAATCTCAACCTTTTCCTTTATATATGTCCCTGGGGTATCCTCTATGGTAAAAAAAATTACAAAGATATTAAGTATCACGTTATGTAAATATAAATAACTCTTTGGTAATTTATTTTTTATAATGATTTAATAAATACATAATCTCCAAAATAAAGTAGATATCTTGATTTATAGGTTGTGATTTGTAGGTATTTATATTAAAATTTGTGTCTTAATACTTGTTTAAGATGAAGTTAGTTATAAGCCTCATAACCTATAATCCACTATCATAGATTGATTAATGAATGGATGACTATAATAGAGGATAATAGAGGATAAGGGGGATAAGTATGGGATTTTAGTCTCCCATGTTACTCTACATCTAAACAATAATGAAACATGACAAGTTTGTGTTAGTACTAATTTTTCAAATATGAAAATAAATTATCTAAATTTAAAATTGAAAACACCATTTTGATAGTAGGTAGTTAGTACGTGCTCATAGTGTACCTAGTTTTCTTAAAGGATTTCCCCTACCTGTCTCACATCACCAGGTAAATGGTGAGCTACAACTAGGATCCTTTGAATTTTAATTTCACAACTCCATGCCTAGTCCTTAATACAATTACCCTATCCTTATAGATTCCATTAAAACCCTGAAATAACTATAATTGACATACTATTTTATAATCTAGATTAAATTTTTTGAATGAATCTTAAAGTAATAAGTAGATCATAAACTAATTTAGGTAGTGTTCAGTTCAATCTAGATCCCATACAATTAAGTTGTCAGGTAACAAATGAATATAACAAATGGATAATCAATATGTCATACAAATATAAATATAAATGGTTTTAATGATAGATATTTGTAAAAATAAAAGAAACTATAATATAAAGAAAACTTTTTTTAAAGATAATGATCGAGAATCATTTATTAGATAACCTCAATGTACATCAAAATAGATAGACTTAAATATTGGATTATAATAAGATGCGAGAGTTATTTTTTATAGCTCATTAACTCAGAGGATATGAATAAGAGATAAAAAAGATTAATATAATAACAATAGATAAAAAATGATCCAATAAAACCAATGAATGATTAACATCATGGCATCTATTTTTCTATTATTAACAAAGATAAAATTTTGAGGAAGTGAAAAAAGAATGAGTTATAGATGAATTCTAATAAATAATATCTAAATTAAATTGAAAAAACTACAATTGGGAGTTTATAATAATTATTAATGGTCATAATATTTTTGGAGTGAAATTGGTGTAGTGAAAGAGGGATGATGAACATGGTAATGTGATTCAAAATAATGAAAGTATTTATTTGAATGTTTATTACCATGTTGTAATCATTGATGTTGAGGATGAATTTTATTGTATGAGTATACATGATTTAATCTGAATATTATAAATGGAATATACTCAAATAAGTTTCAAACATTATTAAAAGTATTTAAAGATGGAATTCATAAATATAGTTCCAAACGATGTGTTATATAATGAATAACAATGGGATTTTTATATATAACTGATTATGGTATGATATTCCAGTATTTTAAAAATATTATATATCACAAAGTATTCACAACAAATTCTATATTCCTGAATAGAGTCATATATAATAAATATAATGTCTAAAATAGGTTGTTTTCTATAAAAATCTATATGGAAAGGTTAAAAAATAATCATGGAATTGGAAAATATTGATGTTATTATATTTATATGATGAAAGAAATAAATAGTTAAAGAGTACGCAAGTTCTAAGGGACTAGATTTTTTAATATCTATATCTGAAGAACTCACATATTTAATTGGACCTCAAGTTATATCAAAATGTGATAATATAGTTATTTCATTATTTAAGATTGGAAAAAAAATTAACACAGTATTTGATATGAATTATTATAAGTGGACTTCAACACTAATCAGTAATTGAACCAAATATATAAAATATGATGAAGAAAATGTTTCTGATCAAACCATGTTTTAATTAATGATACAAAGAATGTATTATTTTATCATTTCAATATTACACATTATCATCACAAATTTTTTCAAAAGTAGTTTTCATAAAAATACAAAGGAAGGTTATTTATGGTATTAAAAAGGATCATGATGTATGTATTAAGTGCCATTAATTTTTTTATGGTGTGTGAAGTAGAAAATTAGTGAGATATAGTTTTATATATTGATCAAAATAGTGTTTGAGAAATTGTGGATAGTTAATATACATGGAAATTAGAATTATCTAATACAATAATGAGTATAAATCAATTAGAATAGATAAAATAGTGTATAAATTAGAAATTATGTACATGCCTTATTTTCCTAAAGTTATAGTTTGTAGATCATGATAATGTACCTGATTTATACAAGCTCATATTCAATAGAACAAAATGGGTGATTAATCTTATAAGTAATATTATATTATAAATATTAATATTCTATGTCATATTATGATGACATGTGTGGAATAAAATTTTTTCAAAGTATATTATATTAGAATAAAACATCACATGAAAAATAATTTAACTATACCATTGACAATTCCAATGTTTTAGAATAATCTGTTGAATCATAAGGTTAAACCACCTCTATTATATTGGTTTTTGGAAAATCACTGTCTTCATCTATTTCATCACTATGTTTGTATTTTAGAGGATTAAATATTTCACTATGTGGTGGACTTTTTTAGAAATATAATATTCATTAAAAATTATATTTATTTTTTGGGAAAGAAATCATACATTATAATAAAATAAATTAAAAAATATGGAATTAATTTGGGACAATGCTAATCATCATTATATAGAAAACACATCTCATGATAACTAAGATTGTGAAATAACATCTATTAGATCATATATATTAAATAAGATTTATTTTGAATCACATGTTATTTAAAATGTGAAGAAAATAAATTTATGAAATGTATAAAATATTCTAGTCATATAATATTATAACCAAAACATATAAAAAAAATTATATATTATATGAAAAAATTAATGATATCTAGAATATGAAATTTACACTTCTAAGAATTATGTTTATTCAAATAGTTATACGAGGTTTCAAAATAATTTATTAATTATATATTTATTTATATTGTAAAAATGTTTATTGATTCTTATTAGTTGTATTCACCCCTATTGTCCTACTAAAGTCATTCTTATTGATCACAAGACTATTGATAAAAGAAAATATTAATAATCATTCCACATTCATGTTTTATTTGAATGAACCATGATATAAGCTTCATAATTTTTCATTTTGTTTATTTTTTGACTATTTTTAAAAACAACTAAATTTTAAGTAATCTTTTTTACTTATTGAACATTTCATATTTATTCCTTTACAAATATAATTAAATCAAAACTAAATGATGTTTATTATATTTATCTCTATATTAAAGAGAAAACAATTCTCCAGTTAAGGGTGTTTATTCTTAAAATAGGTGCATAATGAATGGGGGAGAAATAATCCATGGGGAATATAATTACAGAGAAATAGAGAGTAAATTATACATTTCCATGATATTTAGAGACCATTTTTTTAACTACATATAATATTATTTTTTTAATTATAGTTTAATATTTTCATTTTATTACACCTATATATAATATAATACATGTATATATTTTTTGATATGTATAGTTATAAAGGATTGCTAGAATAATCTATAAATATGTAGAATTTAAGGAAAATTGGATTTTATGAAAAAACCTATGTTAAAGAATCGTGAAACATGGTTTGATCAATATTGGAGAATATTAGAACACTTTAAAAAGTAGTAATTTTTCAATTAACTGTATTGATTTAAATATGCCAAATCTTATGGTTTGCAAATTATTATTGATCATTTGAGAAGTATAAAAGATTAATTGGAGAATTTTTATACCATAATATAATGTAACATAAAACACATTGTGTGATTATCAAATTTTTACATATTGTTGGTTTGAATATAGTTCAACATAAAACAATTTTCGGTCAAATTATTTTATTACCATATGTTATATGAAGTCCTAGTTTTATTGAGACCATATTTTTATGGATTCTTAAAAAGATATGATATAGTAAGAAGTTCTAGACCACCTAATGTGTTGTTTATGATTATCCAACATGTGAGGGTAAATACTAATTCTCCATATGTTGTATAATTTTAATGAAGTTTTTTTGAAGAAGAGTTTTGTGATTATTGATAAGAGAAAGGGTAATTTCATGTTGTTAAAGGCTATAAATTTTTAAAAGGAAATAACCAGAGTCATGATCCGATTAAAAATGTCATTGAGAATAAATATAAGGTATTATTAAAAGATAAAAATATTTCATATACTATGGGTTTCATATTATCTAGTATTCTAAGTGAAAAATTTATAATCAATGCTAATACTATGTTTTTTTGATTTATACAATTTTTTCAAAGTTATATATTATAAAGATAATGAAAAATATGAACTATTCATTGTATATCTAACATGATTATTATAATATGTTTTAAATACTAATTATTATGTGTGATAGGGATAAATAGTGTGTTTTTTACATGAGATAGACTGAAGTGATAACATGTATTAAAATGTTTCTTAAAACTAATATTCTTGAAAATATATTATAAAATATGAAAGATTTTGACAAAATGATAATGATTGGGTATATATTTAAAATTTTATGATAACTCAAGAATATGGATATGGAATAAAATAAAAAAAATTGATTTTGTATATATATATATATGTATATATTAAGTTTCAGGATTTCAGTATAAATGCATAATAAGAGAATTTTATGACCATTTCTTGAAGTATTTAGTTTTTTATTTTTTTACACTAGTATATCACTGTTGTATACTCCTTAGATAATTTATTTTTGGGTAAACCATGTAACATCATGGTTCCCTTGATATTTAATTTAAATACCCAATGATGATGTGCATTATATATCATAATTATAAATTTTTTAGTTTATGATATAATGAGAATGATAATTTTTTTCATAAATAGAAAAATTAAAATAATTTCACCCCTAAACAAGTTATATTAACCATAGATGTTACAAAAAAACATTTTTAAAATCATGTTGAAAATTATAAATCATATTACCCTTTTTAAAAAAATCACTTATAATGAAATTAATTCAAAAAACCATATACAAGTATTATTTCACTATATATGTCTATAATTATTCATGAACACATTTCCAATCTCAACCCATTATGTTTGAAGACACCTATATGATATAATATAATATCCATCTAATAAGTTGTTATCATATCCCTTGTTATTCCCAAAAATAATTTTATTCTCAAATTCAAATAGAAATTTGTTATCATAAAATTTTTATATGTATATACTATCTCTTAATAATCTTATAACCCCCCATAATACAGATTTATAATGGTTTTTCATAAAATTTCAATGTATACTATTTTTCAATTCTATACCCTATGTTCAAAAATTCTAAGAGTTGATTCATGTTCAACACATTGAATTCAAAATTAATCAAGATCCATAAATATTAGAAATTAGTATTAAATTACAAATATAATAAAGTCATGATTGATTTAATCTTATTGAAATCTACTAAATTTTAATAGTACAATGATATTTTCCAACGAAACCATCACAAATAATTATAATAACATTTACAAAAAAATATAGTTTGAATTGAACAAAAATTCAATATAAACACAATAAAAAATGTATTAAAATTTAAACAAATTATAATGGGTTATTTCACCTATTCTACTAAATATTTCTATAAATAGTTATTTTTTCCATCCTCCAATTAAATATTAGTTTCAATCATAGATGAATAATGGATCACCTTTTTTATAAATTGGGACTTAAAAAACACTATGTAGAACATGGTATGAATAAATAGTTGAGTGAAAAAGAAAAATATTATTTCAAAAATTCAATAAATGAATTTCCATGCATGTTCTATCTAAAATTCAACTATAAAATATATTTAATTTTTTTTAATTATTTCATTACCCTATATACCATAAAACTATTTCATAATAAGAATACATCATTAAAATACTAAATCAACAAAAGGTTTTCAAATTATTATTTTCTAAATGCAATGTTACTATATTTTAGAGTGAAATAATGTCAACATCATTATCATATGAATGAATTCTAGAACAATAAATATATTCACATAAGATGATGTATTTATAATAAAAAATATTTCACATACACACATGATCATAGTATAGCGTATAATGTACATTTATAAACCCTATTGTTTATATTTAATGTTAAGTATATATGTCAAAGACCATTTTCATATATTTCACATAGTAATTTAATAAACTTATCATAATTCATAAATCCATTTTTAAAACACTTCAATTTCATTCCCTTTTCTAATTTTTTTTTTCAAAATGAATTTTTTCCTAAAAAAATTGATGAGAAATAATTACATCAATATTTTCTTTAAAAACCATGTATTTTAAATTCAAAAGTGTTATAAAATAATAAATCATTTTCTTTATATTACATGTTCCCAAAATATATTTAAAATGAAAACTTAAAACAAAAACAAATTATTTCTAAAAAAATTACATTAAAATAAATCAAATCTAATGATTCTGTGAATCTAATTCCTATTATTTATGAATCTAAATCGATTAATTATGATGAAAAGTTAAATACAAAATTTCAAATCCTTATATTACAAAAAATATTATTCCTAAATTATGAATTTATAACCAAAAAAATCAATAAACCAATGGTTTGAAATAATTTTATAAATTAATGGAAAGAACATATAAATAAAATGAAGTATAGAAATATTATACATCTATATATGATAATATTATTATAAATTTAACCCATAAAATCCATTCATAAATAAATTAAATCAAATTATCCAACCGTTTTAATCCTATTAGTATAGTTAATTTTCTATGACAGAGTGCGATATATATTTTTTGAAACCTATATATCACTAAAAAACAAAACTCACATAAGGTTCCATACCAAAGATATGAAGTTAGTGAATACAATCCTCTTGAGAGATTCATTTTAAATTTTACAAAAAAACAAAAAAATAGTAAATATATTCCCAACACCAATTAAATATATTTCTCATTACATAATTATGGTAGATAAAGGAAAAATATAGGCTTTATATTAATTATGTGGAATTTATTATGAATAAATGGCTCCAATGACCTATTTTAAAAGAGTTAAAAACACATTAAATTATTTACTATACCTATTTTCTAATAAAAAATGGTTAGATAAGTATTTAAAAAATGTACAAAATTTACTGTCCTGGGTTTTGAAAAAAAATTATTTTCACTGGACATTTCAAAACCATTAATGAAACTATACAATCATTTTTGCCAAAAAAATTTAAAAAATTATAGTTATCTTATAAAATGTTTTAATTACTAAAATACCATAAATTTTCCAAATAAATTATATATCATACATCTAGTAATAAAAATAAAACAATCCTCAAAGGAATTATTTTATACCTGATTGAAGGTATTATGTTGGTATTAAACAATATGAATATTTTATTCGCATTTATTAACCAATTTTAACATAATCATATCAAGATATCAATATATATATTTTTGTGTCATTGAGTTTCTGGAAAATAGATACCCATAAATTGTAGGTGATTCCAATTTGTGGTGGGAAATAGATTGGATGAAGACTATTATCCTTTTATTATAGATTTTATTAATTCTTAAAACCAAATAATGTAGTGTATATATTATTTTTTTAAAAGGACTGGCATGAAAATTGTGTGGGCCAATGATAGAAACTACAATACATTAGGATGATAATTATATAGTTATATAAATGATAAAAAAGTATTTTTTATATCATTAGGAGTTTGAGATAAAAAATTCACGAGGATTTATAGATTTAAAAAAAAATTGTGTATATTTCAAAAAAATACATATAGATTAAAATAAATGTGCTACATGTTCTTCAGTAATTAAAAAATAAAAAAACTATTTTAGGAATCATTTATATGTGTTTTCGATTCAATGTTTTAGGAAGGTTTATATTACTGAAATTATATACATAAATGATATACATTAATAGGAAAGAAAAGGTTATCTAGACGTAATAGCGACTCAAAGTGCGATATATTTCCATTCAACGTTCATCCTGGGAAACATTTACTTTATTTTCAAAAATAGAAATTGATAATATTTCTATAATAAATATCTAACGATGTATCTTGGATATTTTCATGGGATGATGGTACTTATATGTAATCAATATCAAATAAATTATGACTAAAATGATCAATTTACAATTATGGAATAATCCAATAGTAAATATTGAAGCATATAATATTAAAATAAATTGTATGAGTTACACTTTAATATGTATTATGGAAATTATTCTATTCATATATTTATATCCCTAATTCCAATAGATATGCTGGTATAATCTTTTTCAATAACCCAAGAGAGAGTGTTCCGAAAAAAAAAGAATATGTATGACTTTTTGAAGCTAAGATGGTTTAAAATGACATTATACAGAGGAATGTTCATCTATAATATAATGTATCATTTTTCCTTAATTATAAATTAATTAATACATTTTTTTGTATTAGATAATCATAATCATTAAAAATAAATAAATATTAGGTCTGTTGGAATTTCATGTTGAACTAATTTTCTATATTATAATAATTTATCCCATTTTGCGTGAAAGGAATAAAAAATGATTCAAATAATAATAATCTTCCATTATTTAAATATATGAATAAATATAAAGAGATTTTATATTCCCTTTTATTAATTATTTTGGATTCTTTATTGGAGTGGTTTAATATAAAATATACATGTACTATATTGTCTTATATTGTTAAAGAGTTATAATTAATTCTATTAATTATGTTGTTTATTTATTTTGATTATAATGGGATGTTATATAATGTAGGGATACTCTATTTATTTCTTATGTTAGTCTCAATATTATTATTAATTTTCATACGTTCATTTTCATAATTGTGGATTGTAAAATTATTTACTCAATATTAAATGTTTATAATGTTAAATTAATAGTTTTTTATTTTCATATTTTATATAGTCATTTGAAATATTATTGATTTTTCCTAATATCAATTCAGATGAATGAATATGGGGATATTTTTCATATATAAATTAATTTTCTGAGAAATATTTGGAACAGTTTTAGTAATTGAGGAAGAGTGACTATTTTGATCGGAGAGTGACTGGTGCCCTAGTTTTAGGAGACAAGGCGTCCAAAACCTATAATGACTTACTAATTCTATCATTATATGCCTTCATGTTGGCTCTTGCATTTTTTTTCAATTAATGAGGGTTGATTGTGGGGGTTTAGGTATGGTTTCAAAATAATTTACTCCGAATTCACCATGTTCATTTCATATAATGTCACAATGAATCCTACATCCATAATAAGGCACATAAGTACTTTCTAAAGGAAGGTTTTTATTTAAGATTTCAAACCCAACAAAACTTATGAAAACCCATTGGTTAAGGAGGTAAAGCTCATTAAACCCATTTTGGGGGGAATTAATTTCCACTATAGTGTTCTATTATAGATTTATAATGTAATCATGAATATCATTCTAATCCTAATATGGAATTGGATACCCTAAGAAAATGATCAGGCATTGAATCATTCTATGTTTAAAGAGGGTTCTATTAATGAAACTATTTTTATTTATTTGAGGTTCTTCATCAATTCCTTATCATTAAAAGGGGGAATCTTTTTATATTTTGAATCTACATGACAAGGAACTCTAGAGTTTACTTCCATGAAGGGAGGATTTTGATATTTCGAGCCTGGGATTAAACCGTTATAAGGCACCCAACATATCAGGTAAATAACATGAATAAAAAACCATGTAGTTTGTTACAACCATATTATTTTACATCATATGAGATGGATATATATGAGGGAACACAAGAACTAGGTGTTTGGATCATTCCTTAAGAATTCATCATATATATCCTGAATATAACTACAATTAGAGCCATCATAGTTCAGCTGTTCCTTCAGGATATACCCTGAGGTGGATGACTATGTAATGGGAAAGTCATATCATTCCATTGAATGGGTCTTTCCCACTTAGGTTTACCTATATGGGATTATTTATGATATTAATAATAAGATTATTGGAAATCCTTTAGTCCATGTGATCTATAATCAATGTGAGAAACAAGGGATAACAATTTATTAGTCTCAACACATATGGATTCCGCACTTATGCACTAGGGAATCCCTTATGGGGTGTTTAATATATAGATCGGGATTTGGGAAGGAATCTTTTGTATCTTTCTTATAGTATGATTCAAAGTGCTGAATGTTTATTTCGATAATCAATTTACTGATAAATGAGGAATAATGATAATCCCATATAAAAGTTTGGATCCCAAGGGCTAGAGTGTCTGAGATAGGGGTGTTCTAACAGAGAGGTGGACACCGATTAGAGATCAACAGTCGAGAAGGTGTCTAGATTATCATTTTTTAATAGGAATCAGAGATCTCAATGTTTATTTTAGATTATTCTTGAATATTTACACTAGAAAATATTATCTTTCCCTGAGATGTTCACATGACATACATTGATTATCATCATGAAATATTTGGTGTAGTTGTCTTCCATATGTAAGGATATACAAACATGTCAAATATTCCTAGAGAACATGTCTAAAAATAATTTCATGATCTAGTTCTCTTGTTTGGAGGATGTTTTATGATCTATATTCCTTTTTTGGAAGACATTTCATGATCTAGATTACACACATGGAGGGTATCATGTGATTTGGATTTAAGTTCTTGAGGATGTTACATGAATTAACTAACATGCCTTGGAGAAATCGGGTGATTGATCTAACATGCCCAGTGGACATTACATCATCTCGATGGCATGTCTAGTAGGTTTCTCATGATTTGGACCACATGTCTAGTAGGCATTTCCTGTCTTGGTTGACAAGTTTCGGTGTTGTGGCATAATTCTAGTAGGCCATGCGAAGCACATGATTCCTTAACATGAAGAATAGCATATCCCTATTCACATAAGTGTTTATCTATTAAATAATTTCTGCACATGTTCTTCAAGGATCTTCAAGAATTATCCTATTTATAATTTGCATGACCAAGTCAATATGCAGAGACTCCTTCGCATGATTTTCAATGCATGACCAAATCCCTTCACATGATATATTGGGTGATAATTTAAAGAACATATTCATTTCATGTGATCCCTTAAGTTTTTTTAGGAATTTTACATATTGTAATAATCAAGTGATCACATGAATTTATTCTCTGAAAATTCATCTCTTCTACACTCCCATAGGTGTAGTTTATATTATGGGTCTGATTTCGTTATTGAGTGGGAGGTATTATATGACTCACAACTATACTTTTAACCCTCCATGTATGGTGTTTATATCACATATATGATATGCAGACGATGGAGGTAGCATCACTTCACACACATCACATGATCCTGTCATGGGTTTTCCATGGGGTCAAATGACAAACAACGACCGTGAGAATCATACATCATCACCATACTTATTGTACACTTTCTAATTAATGGGATTTAACATCACTATGTTATCCGAACAAATGATATTCCCACCATTGGTCTAACATGTTTGATAGTCTTCTTGAGATTGAGACACATGTGAAAAGTATTTTTTGAAATCAAAGAAGAATTTTCTAAGGAATTCTACGAGACTAAGATGGATCTTTAGAGGCCTTTAATGATATCAAGAATTACGTTTAATGGATTCTCATTTGATCAAACTAGATCATAAAAAGGGGCTTCACGTGATCAAATGGTTATCACATAGGTAACATATCCCCTTCTCGTGATAATAAATATATCTTCTCTTTTCTAGAAGCTTCCAAAATTTCCCATTTATTTATTCTATATATTACCATTATCACGACATTTTTCCATTGGTTATCCCTTAGGTCATCACATGATTAATAACTTATATCATGATGGAATGCAAGCCTTTTCATGGATATTCACTCTTCTTACCTTCGATGCATTGTATGATCAATTAAGGGTAACATTACGGTGTCCTATAATTTTCATGGACAATACAACCACTTATATTTTGATTCAAAGGGGTATCATAGAGTAGAATGGATGTGTCTTAGGTCCTTCTAATTATGAAGGTGACATTAAAACATGATCTTGTGTGACTAGTTTGACATGTCATTATGGGCTCTATGAGGTATTGTGACTTTTGTAAGCAGGTGACATGAAAATTAACATAACTCTTCATTGAATGGATCTTTTGACTTTTCACCTTTATTTTATAATGGTATTTGTGTTATTGTCATGTTTTATTGAATGAATTGTCAGATAGTTAGAGGATTGTTTCTAGAATCCTTTATATGGTCATCAATGATTGCCTAGACACATTTATGGGAGTAGTATTGATTGTTATTTGGTATTTACGTGATTATAATACGATCATGTGCAGTTCCTGATTCAATCTCATGACCATCCAAAGGTCATGATATTTAATGTCCTTCATGTGGTAATGTAATACATTTTATTCATCCTCATATAATTCAAGCTACTTTTTACGTTTTTCATGGAGAAAATAGTACAAAGGCATAGGGTATTTCATTAATTATACAATTTTACTGACCATTTAGTGGGAATTAATAAATTCCACAATAAGAGAGAGTTATTTAGTGACAAGACTATTTTTTGGGTATTAACAATGGATGCCTAATTCCAAGGGGATTTCACTTATCATTTTCCTAGATGATGTTTGGTCTTACATTTGATGTTTTTTATTCCTTGAGGAATTATATATATAGGGGAGCAAAGTGGGTGACTCATTACACTGGTTATTTGAAATCTAGATCCCATGTGAGTCCCCTATCATGTGATTTATTCACAAGAACTCATTTTCCGACTTATTTTGGAAGAACTATCTTCAAAGAATTACTAGAAGAATAATTTGTGAGTCTATTTTGTAAGAACTCTCCCCATCATTTCGATTTCTCAATACTTGTTCAAAATAATCATGAACTATTTCTTGGTATTTGACTTGATCCTCCATGTGTGATTTCCACAACATTTTTGTATTACAAGAATCGCCTGATTTTTTGATTGGTTTGGGTGATAACTTGATCATTATGTGATTTTTGTTACAATATTAAGGTTAGGAAATCTCAAATCCTGTGACAGATTATTTGGTTGTGAAATGATATGAGGGTCATGATATTCACAAAGTTCCTTATGTGTCATGTGATTCAAAATATTCTCCCTATCTCATGTGATTTAAATTATGCTCCATGGAGATTCCATCAGTGAGACCTATATCATTAAATGAGAGAAATATTCCTCCCATGGTTCATGCAATTTGCATGATTTTTTTTGAGTCATGCATATCTCTTGATAGGATATCATCACTCATCTTTCATTATATTTGGCTTTTGATCAATTGGTTTTGGGTTATCAAACACCGAATAACATAACCATCTGAAGGTCCATGATTACAAGAATTCAAATATCGACTGTTGATATCATGTTCTCCCTGAAAACAAGTCTTTTAATCGTATCCTCCCTCATTAATGTCAAAACTATCCCCTTTCATAGCAACATCCTTTGTACTGATTTGGTCTATTGGATGATTTTTTCATTCCCTCACATAATTACAGTCTTCTAGCTTGATGGATGCAATCTTCCCTTGACTATATAAAAATTTTGAATTTATAAGGCTATTAATTAGTTAGAAAACAATCCCAAGGATTTTTCTACATATTAGAGAACTCCCCTCAGGTTCAAAATAGTTGTGATATTTCCCATTAATATTTTTCTCAATATTAATAGAGAATAAATATATCTTAATTTAATACTCATAGAAGAATATGGAACTACATGTGGGACTTACACCAATGTAGAACATTTCAAAAAAAACTAGATTGAGTGTTATGGGTCAAGTAGTGATGCTCTATATTTTTTGATCAGCTACATAAAATTCACCATCTGGGACATTTACAATATCTGTGGGATTTATCCACTTGGGGTGATATCTGATGATTTTTTTCTTTCCACAGATATTTACAAAGACCCCACACAAACTATGACTTTGTCCAGGGACATGTTTATAATTTCAAAGGATAAGTAATCTAAGGATAAGAATCTACAATCTATTATTTCAATTAAATACTGGATAAATATCATTCTATGATATAGTAGAACTTATCTGACTACAATACTCCCTCATCAGTTACCTTCCCAGTAGTTTTCTTATTGTGCGACTCTTTTTAGTCAATTATTGAGACCTGGGAGTATGTCCCATGAATCTGTTGGGTGACACTGGAGGTATCCCCTCATATAGAATTTTAGTCCCCTTACAATGGTTATGTGGATGGATAAGAGGAACATTTATAATGTAAAAAAATACTATAATAATACTAGGATCCCTAATGCTTAATTTTATCACTTGATATTGAATGTCTCTTGAGTTTATGAAATTATTTTAAGTTCTAATGAGGACATTAACATATCGAGTTGGCATGATCATTTCAAATTCAAGCCCTATCTTGTGTTGACTAATTTAACTATTGATAATAGATGTAACTATTTTGATGAGAGGGAATATAAAATATCTCTATATGATGTGGTTATTGCATCCCATGTCATTTTTTTAAATCCATATACCCCTTAACTTTTTGCATTCTATTTTGGATGATTTCATAGTGTTTCTCCTCTCTCTTCAATTGGGGTATGAGGAGAATAAACTATAAGGAATATCCATGAATTTTGTATAATGTTATCATGTGAACTCGAAAAACAAAGAGATCATTATTTCACATGTTGGAGCCCTTATATTCTTATCTAAAGACAACAGAAATTCATGGGAAAAAGCCTTACTAGATGGTCTGTTGAATAGATTGGTCTGTCAGATAGAAAACCTTAATGCATCACTGAACCACCTACTTGTAGCAGGAATAATGATTATTAAAGAACAAGGAGAGCCTCAAAGGAAGTATTATCATCATGTTTTTGAACATCCCAATAGTGGAATTTTTGTAGGAAGTTTATAATTGAATTTTAGTGGATGATGATGCATCATTTGAGAAATGAATGACATTCCCTTGCATTTTGTTAGCTAAAAAACCATTCCACCTCTTAATGTGTCCACCCTATTAGTTATTGAGAATGAAATATCATGATGAAAAATCTAGCCTGAAATTATTTCATTGATTACCAGGACTCCTCTTGACGAGATTCATGGAAAGAAAGAGTAACTTCGTCACCTCTGTCATGATCTAGGGTTTGGAGGATTTTATTCAAGCCCTATCTTGTGTTGACTAATTTATCATGACCTTGGAAAAATTAGTTGGAACTTAGGGGAACTTGTATCATTTTGAATTTGAGACTCCTGATGTTGAATTAATATATAAATATTTTGATTTTCTTTGATGGATACATTCAATAATCTCTCAACTACACCCCAATATGGATGAGTTGAAATACAATAGCAAAACATGATGAGATAACAACTCACACAAAGTTAGATCATTCAGCATCATCATCCATATTTGTGACTTCTTATAAATGAGTTGTGGATTTGTTTTCTTTTATCTATACTCTTCTTCCTCGGGAAATAGAAAAAGAAGTGGGATGAATGGCTCTTCAAAACCAAATCGAAAATACCATCAATACATTGTATGATTTGCAAAATTTAGATGATCAATTTTTATTATAGTTTGATCCCAAGGGTATTTTATATGGAATCCTTGGATGGTCTATATAATTTTTAGATTCCTTCTTCTTGTCCACTTTATCAATGAATGAATTTTCAAAACATTACATGTTGTTCTCCATCTTTCTTTTATTCATGTTGTGCATGAATTTTTACTCATACTATGTTGCATTGATCATCAGTGATACCCACAAATTTAATAATACCAAATAATTATAAATTCATGTATTTTAAATTTTGAATCATAAAATAATCTTCTATATAAATTTTTTAGATTGACCACTAATATAATATTTATCATTGATTTACTTACTCCGTTTTACTTAAGATCACACAATTTTCAAGGATAATTTTGGAAAAATATAAATTTACTATATGGATAATTCTTTAATTATTTTCTTATGGTAATGGAATCATAAAAAATATGGGAATTTCTAGAATGTGTGGACTTAACCTTTGTTTAGGCCACAATTTTTTTTGTTTTTTCCTTACTTGTTTTGTGAATTTTCTATTTTATTATTTATTAATAATTCCAGGAAGTCCAAAAGTATATGCCCATGAAGAATAGAATTAAATTTTCCATATGATTAACTTTTATAGTTTTTAAACTGGTGATCATTGTGTTTATTTCACTTACTTTTTATAAGGGCCTATAAACTAGGCCAATATTGTGATGTAGTTTCTGTTCCTCTAGCATGTACCTTATTCTATTTTCATTCAGGGTCTTCTAGCTCAGACCTTCTATCTTTATAGTTTAGGGTATCCTGGAATACACCTTATATTTCCATAGATTAGGTTAATGTGGTAAAGACCTTCTATAGGTGGTAATATACCAATTTTTTAACTAATGTTCTCCTTGTAGTTTAATTTCATGTGGTGAGGGAATACTTTATACAGCTTAATTTCACTCATAAAGGAAATGTTTTGTACAGTTTAACATCTTGTAGTAAGGAATTATTTCATGGATTTTAACATCATATGGTAAGGATGGTTTATGAGAAGTTAAATTTCAAGTGGTAAGGACATCCTATGTGGAGTTTAACATCATAAAGTATGAATATGAAATGATGTGTGGTCTAAATTATTTCTACATGGACATGAAATGGTATAAAATTTCAATCCTTTATTATACGACATTATTGATTAATATAGAAATGGTTAAGCATTTTAGGGATGACCCAAAACACCATAAAGTGCCACGTTATTCCACAGCGTTATCAGGACACATGAAGATCATAGTTACTCAATTATAAAGAGTAGATTCCTCTAGTTTGTAAGTCAAAATAGCTTATATAAGAGCCCGTAGGTCATATATTCATTGTTTAGTAGAGTTTTTTTCAGTCCTTTCAAAGGTCTATGAATGATTTTTTTCACCATATAGGTGGATGATAACATATTATGGAATCCAATCCCATCTTGATAGTTGGAATATGGGTGGTGTAATTATTTTTTCCAATGTTTTAATCGATGAATATAGAATTGGGTAGACATGCGAGGATGATCCAAAACACCAAATGGTTTCGAGTTCTACCATGGTGTTACTATGTCTCACAAGGCTCAAAGATCCATACCTTTAAAGAGGACATGAATCTAGTAGGTATGTTAGAAGTCCTTATACATAACCCCATAGATATTACAATCATACTATGTAGAGGCATTCCCACTCTTTTCCAATGGAAAAGTAATTTTTTAAAATTATCAAATGTATGGATTATGAAGTTTCTTATGGAGAAAAGAACTTTTTGAAATGGGTTTTAGAACCTTATGGTAGTTTAATATTTGGTTTATTGGATTTGGTTCTACACTATGTAGTTTTAGGTTACGTTGTGTGGGTAATAAAAAGGTTTTGTAATGGTTTTTCTCATTCCTTCTATGATAAATGGTACAATTCATAGGTATATAGCATTGTTGATATCAAATAAACCTAAATAATTGGGCTATGTGGATACTAGATCATTGGATAAGTATAAATGAGTTAACTAGATGAGGGAACCAATGGATATATTTCAAACATGTGAAATGGAGGAGTTCTATAATACTCCATATGTTTTGGAAAATAACTCCTTGATTTAAGGGGTCTTTCAGGGATCAGAGGATCTATATGAATGAATAAGTCCATGTTATTGGTTTTCTCTGGGTAATTACCAAGAGTGAGGAATCCTAAGGTCCATGGGGTTCCAAAATATGGGTACGAACTCAAGGAACTAGTTGTGTAAGATCATACTTCAATGAAATGAAGGGGGTTTATTGAGTATGTATGATTAATGAAGGGTTTGCGCACCCCAGAAGTTCTATTTCTACCGAATGGAAATGTTATCATAGCGAGGAGGTGTAAAAAATCATTAATCTAAATTTTACCTAGATCCGGGGGTCTATAAAGCATGTATATACTTTTACTAAGGCCAAAAAATGGACCCTATAATTTTTATTCCCTTTTTATACATGATCTAACTAATGCATTAACTATGGAGAAGAAGAGTTTAGTGAACAAAGACTTTCATTTCTTTTAGACTACACTTTATAGGTTTTCAACATGATATGATTTATGTTTAATTCACTATATGTTTTAACATCCAATGAGCTGAACAATCAAAGGATATGGTTTAATTATGTATAGATTTGACTGTAGTGTACCTAGTTTTAGGGTTTTGATTCCAATGGACATATTATGAGGGAAATGTTACACAATATCCCAATTACGATACCCAGGGTTAATATTACTTCTCCATCCTTTTGAGTAGGAGTTGAAATTTTTGTAAATTGTGGTTTGAGGTTCTCATGGAAGGTGTAATGGTAGAGTACAATCATTTGGGAATGACTCAAAACACCCAAGGGCATTGATTCTTCCATGATAAACTCAGGTCCATAAGGATCTGAAGGCCCTTTTTGCAGGTCCAACATGACTCTGGTTAGTAGTTATAATACCTTATGCATTTCTATTATTGTAAAATAGATATATCTAATATTCATTCCAAGGTACATGAAATGTTTGTAGAAACCCAATGCTCTGAAGACATACAGCTTGATTTTTTGGGTTCTAGGGACTCGAATATGATGAAGTTGCCTCATACTTTGGTTAACCAGGGACAGGGTCTTGTGGTCCTTTGATAATGAATGATGATGGTTGATTTCATAAAAAATTTATCATCAAACAATGGGGATGAATCTATTGTGAAATTTACATCATTTGAATGAATTTTCCCTCATTGATTAATATCATGTGGTGACGACATTTTCCTTATAGTTTAACATCATATTATAATGTTGTTTTCCATGATGTTTAATGTCAATCAGAAATGAAGATGGAACTGTTGTGAAATTGTGAATGATATCATTGGGGAAATTTTTCACATGTTGGGGGGAATTTAGATTCAGGGGATAACTTTTATCTATTAACATGATTACCGATGGGTATCCATATTATAGATCCCTTATTGTACATATTTATCATGTGATCAAGAAATACTTACATATATATGACTCGTATATAGGTAGAATGAACTTTTATGACATGTACCTCTTTAAACATATGTATATTCTAATTTTATGATTGAGATTTCTTTGTTATAAATACAAATGTTGTAAGTGTAGTGATATTTAAATCCTAATCTCCTTTTAAGTGATCATGTTTCATTGATCTAATTCTTATATAGGGGATAGTGGTGAATCACTCAATAAAATTGGGTATTCATAGAAGATACATGCACCAGAATGGACGAGTATAAGTATAAGATGCCATAATATTTCATTGAAAATGTGTATGGTGCACGAATGTGTAACATCTAGAAAATCATAATCTTAATGAATAGTGGGGTTTCAAAAGGTGAAAATCATAACCCAAGAATACCAAAGTTAGCTAGAGGAGGGTGATGATGGGTACATGTCAACAATGGGTAATGGTGGAATCATATAAAGTTCCACTTGGTCAGGATAATAATTCATAGGCTTATGGGGTGTCTTCTGGGTACTAAATGATCAGTCTGTATAAATAATTCCCTATTACATGTTTTTTAGAGGAAACATCCAAGTGAAATGAAGAGAATAGTTCATGGGGTACTAAAGGAAATGTATAAACTCGAAGAATTAGTTGTGTCGACTTAGATACCAAGGAAATCAAGTTGTTTCATGGATAACATATAATTCAAGAATGGTTTGAGAACCCTAAAGGCTATGCTAGAGTGTATTGAATTCATTTCATTGTGAATGGAAAAAATATGTGATTCTTCAATACTCAACCATCAGAAGAGACAGTATGTTTAATGCGAATCCATTTTTTCATGTAGTTTCTCATCATTAGACTAGGATTTAGTGATTCAGATTAAAATCATGCAAGTAAAACAAGGTTCCTAATCATTAGTGTGTCTTCGTTTCCACAAACAGATTGGATTTCTAGGCTCCATAATATCACTTGAGCCATTCTTAGTGTGAGAAAAATGTTATAACTGGGTAGTTGACTGAGTTTCATGAGAGTGGTTCCTAGATATCTTACAGAAAAAATCAATCCTATATGATGTTAGGGACAGATTTTGATCATTGATATCATTACTCGACCCATGATTGGATATCTGGAAATTGCAACATATCCTTTAATAATAGGATTAATGATACATGTGGCTTTAGAATGGTACACTCACCATGATGGTTTGAACCATACATAGAGAGGGTTATTATTCCGGTTGTTTGTTGCATCTAGACTCAAGATTATATATCTAATAATTTCTATGTGCCCATGATGATAGGAATCAATCCTTATGTAGTAATTGAATGGGAAACTCTCTATGTAGGTATAACCCATATGTATAGGGGAAATGATTCCCATTGATTATTGGGGTTGGAACTTGGATTGGAGATACAATCATCACCACCCATCCCATAATGATAACAATCAAGAAGAAAGTAGTTTTTGAATGGGAAAACACTATTTAAAGATGACCCTAATACAACGGGAGTCATTGTTCCTGTCAATTATTTTGGATAGAACCTAGATTGGATATCTAGGCAAACATATATATCATGAGATGATAGGAATAAAGCCACACACAGTTCATGAATGGGACACTCTCCATACAGGATTGACCCATACATAGGTGAGGGGAATTATTCCAATTGATTGTTTCAGTTGGAGTCAACATTAGTGATCCAAGCATCACTACGTATCATGTGATGAAAGGAATCAATCCAAAAAAAATTTATTGAAGGATTAACTATCCACAATGGTTTGAACCATAATTAGAGGGGAATTCACCTTATTTATTTTTGATGATGAACCCGATATTGGTGACCTTGGAATCATTATGTATCCTTTGATTATAGGAAACAAACCACACATTGTTCTTTAATGAAAAACCATCCACATAGATCTGATATATATATATAGGGGGAATTTTTCTCATTAATTTTTGTTGATAGATGCAAGATTTGAGGTCTATGATTCACTATATATCCTCTGATAATAGGAATCAAGCTTCATAGAGTTCATGAACAAGAAAATAGTCACACAGGTCTGACCGATGTACATAAGGGGTATTTTTTCTTATGATTATTATAGCTAGAATCAAAATTAGTGATCTGTGCATTAATATATATCATATGATAATAGAAATCAAGACACATTTAGTTATTTATATTGAAACTATACCCAAAAGTCTGACCTATATGTAGAATAGTTCATTGTTCCCATTTATTTTTGTGGATAGGCACTCTGTTGGAGATCCATACATAACTATGTATCTAGTGATGTCAGGAATCAATCGATACATAGTTATTGGATGGGAGAATCGCCATGTAGTTATCACCCAAATGAAGTGGGGGATTTGATACTACTGATTTTATTGAATGCAACCTTTATTAGAGATATGAATATTCTTATATATCATATGATAACAGATATCTGGACACACTTAGTTCATGAATAAAGTCTCTATATGTAGGGCAAACCCATATACCAGAATTGGGATATTTTTTTATTGTGGATGGACTCAGGAGTGTAGATTTGGGTTCAAATACTTATTTTGTGATGATAGGGATGAATCCACACAATTCTATTGAATTGAGGTATTGCATTTCAAGAGACTAACACCAAGAATAATGGTCCTCTATGTCAATGTCCATATTATTGTGTAGTTTTATGTCATCCAAGAGATTTCAACCATGCTGTTTAATGTCATGAGGCCAAGAATCACAGAATTTCTAATATGGTATTGAATTCAGGACCATTATATCCATGACATTAGAATATATGTATTCACTATGCATTGAACCTGTTTCCAATGTTATTGAGATCATGTGAGATATAATCAGAATCAGAAAAAAGGAATGGAAATGGTTTCATTCATCACAAAAAAAATTGAAAAGAAAGGATGGGGGATCTTTGAATTGTATTATGTATAGGTTAAGATATATGATCTTGAAATCTCTACCTATATCACTAAAATAAGAATCAATCCTTACATTTATATAGAAAATCATGATGTTTAATGTCATGTGGTATGGATATTAGCCATGTATTTTAACATCGTGTGATAAGAATAAATGTTACTCAATGTAAAAATAAGGCATGAATGCCATTAAACACTATCTATATTTATAAAATCATATCATGGGAGGAATTACATGTTGGTGACATGCTTATCTAGTTTCATAGAGAATCCTGTTCTTAGTATAGAGGTAAATACTACTTCATAATGTCACGTGTTGATGATGTTGGGTCATGGTCAAATGTCTCCGGGTGGATATATTATGTCTAGACCTAGGACATGAGATTTCAAAATAATTAAATATATCGTGATGGAATGAATAATTCCTTGCATAGTTATTTCATGAGGAGATTCACCCTGTCGATCTAACTCATACCTAGGGATGAGGGAACTTCAATTTTCTTTCATACTGATCTAGATAATGTATAGTGAATCAACCATGAAATGTTGTATTCTATTTAGATTAATTTCATGTGGTCTGGATGCATCTATTGTGCTATTTAACTCTATGTGACAGGTATGATCTCCTTAAACTTTAATTACATGTGTCTAGAACATTAGATTCTTTACAATAGCTACAAAAAATATTTATTCATTAACCTCACATTGAGGGGACATTACAAGTTCCTCATTCATTTTGTCTATTGATTATGATCCTTTGGAATAATCCTTTCATATGATCTAAGGCCCTTCCCATTTGGGTTACATATTTAGAGTAATCTATCTTGTTTTCATTGGGGTTATGAGAGAAAATACCAATACTACTTGATGGAAGAAACGTAGGTAAACATTTTCCGTAAAGGCTCTTGAGATCCAATTCTAAATGAATTCAAGGTTTGGTGGCATGCACTAATATTTCTCATCATTCCATTCCAACTCATCCATACTCTATGTTAACGTCTCATCATCTGATATTATCCCACAGTTATCTATTTAAAGTGGGATAAAATAGACTATTGTGGGCAATAATTCCTCTGTTCGATACACCAATGAATATGGAGATGCTTGTGTAGCATTGCATGTGGTGGTATGGTATGCCCATAAAGCCTGAAGAAGATTGTATGAAGCTAGGAATATTTTTCTTTTTCCACCATTTTATGGAGTTTATTTTAAAAAGTCTTATTGATGGTTATTATATATTTATTTCCTTCTGCCTGATTGTGGGATAAATTGATGTAATTGATGCTATAGTTGTGGTACAATTTCATCAACTATATAGGTCCACAGATGGTGTTTTTTCCATCAATATTGTGTGAGGATCTTTGAAATATAGTTATGATATTTAATTTTAGGACGTTATTTATATTTTTCATCTTTACATCCTTGATAGATATTTCCTTATCTCATTTGGAAAACAAGTCAGTAGAAATAATGATGTACTTCAATTTATTACAAATGGCATGTGGATGTGTCCAATGAAAATTTATTTCCCATTAAGAAAAAAACTAGGATTATTTAGATATATGTAGAAATTAAAGGGGTTAATAGATGATGTTTTGATAAATAAGGAATTCATGAAATTCCCTGGTGAATTCCAAATAGTCCTATGCCATTACATTCTTGTAGAAATCAAGCCTCCAGATTTGGTTGGAAAGCCTGGTCCCATACTAGTGAGAACCACCATAGCCTACATAGACTTCTTCCATGATGGTTGGAATCTATATTATGTTATGCATCTGAGGACGATTGCTTCAAAGCCTCATTTATAGAGTACATTCTACTAATTTGTCCAATTGTAAAGGGTGAACATTTCTTCTCGACATCGAGTCTATTACCTTATTGCATGGTCTCTTAGGAGTGTCCCATTATGGAGATAATCAACTATGGGCTCTATCCACATAGTGATAGATATTAGTTAATCAGGATCTTGGGTAGTGTTGATATGACTGATTTCTTCCATGTCATAGATGTGGATAGATGGGACCATCTTATGGTGTGCGATATGAGGGACCATGTCATCCTGATTAGGAATGACTAGAATTATAACTACATTATCCAGTGCATTATATCAAGAATTCTTTGGTCAACTTTCATGATGATATATTGGTTCAAAATGGAACTATTCCATTTATCTAATGTTGTATCTAAATAGGGGGATTATTTATTTTTTATGGAATCTTCATCATTGATCTATTGTATCACAAGATCTGAATTCCCAAAAATAATTAACTAGGATATCATTATTGGTAGGGATTGTTCCAAGTATGAAATGGGGGCTTGATATTATAAATCATTACTTGTACAGCTTCCAGATAGTGAGAAAGAGTATATAATTTTTTTTATCTGGAGAAGGAAATAAAATCCCTAAACCAACCTAATTGAGCTTCAATTTTTCTCTATTTTCATTAATAAGGCATTAATAGGAATCATAAAAATACATCTCCCATGATCAGATATTGTCTGGGGAATATTAAACCACTTTTCTTAGAAATTTAGTTTCCATTTTTTACATTATGGGGTGGAAAGTGATGCACAGAATTAACCACTCATATTTTTCCTCAACTGGATGTCATATTTAGTTATCTTGGGACTTTATTTCACTAACATCAATTACATGAACTGGATGACATAATTTTGTAGAATAACCAACCATCTTGGGAAAAACCAGGTCAACATAGGATGACTAGGGATATACTTGGTCAGATCAATATGTGATACTAATTTGACTTCATGGTGCTGTGGGTAATGCCTCATCTTTTCACTATAAATATGAGCATAAAAAAGCTCATCTAGAAAATATATAATTCCTCGGTAACTATAATAATTTAAATTACATATTATAGATTTTTATCATTCCCTATATAATTTTTTTGTTCAATGAGAGCACCAAGATGTAGATTGATAGTGGACACATACAAAATGAGAACATTTCCATCCAGTGGGGGCATCACAACCCTGTAAGTAGTAAGTATAGCTTTATACTCTCAATATATTATTGGATGTACTTAATCTATTGTAAGGTGACTACCTTCATTGTTAATTTGGATTAGGAGAGTTATTTTCCGACCAGGTTGGCAATGAAATGTCGAATGTAAGAGAGATTCCTTTGGACCCCCCATCCTCAGTTCATTGATATTCTGAAGGTGTTACATAACTTGGATTTAATTCGTGTATTCTGGGTTGACCTTGATTCCACAATAAAATTATAGAATGATATGTAATTCCATTTATGTATCCCCAATAGTTCATTTTAGTGGGTTCATCTTCACACTTTTTATCAATAAATTTCTAAAGACTGTTTGAATATCCATGAAGTGATAAAATAAATATCAATATATGTAAAGACCCCGAAATTTCAAGGTAATTTTTTTCTTAATATCATTGTAATTTTACATGAACTCAGTTTCTGACAGCACCTGATTACGAGGCTCGGTGTGCCCGGAATCATTTTTCGATGTTTAGCTCGGCAACATTCAGTGAACGAATGAGGGGGTTTTTCCATCTTTTTAACCGGGACTCGGAATTGAAATCTGAGGGCACGGATGAACTCGCGGTTATGGTATTAACATAAGGGGACCTTTACCGCAGTTTCTTTTTGACGTATGTGGTAGTTAAAAATTTGGGGATTCAATAAGAATTAAATATAATTGTTGTGAAACAATTTTATTTATGTGGAAGTTTTTCCCTCTAAAAGAAAGTTGGAGGTGGGGCTCACACCCCACCTAACTTCCCATGGAATAATATCTAAGGTTGGTGGAGCCCACACGAGCCCTCAACTTTTCACATTCTCTCAACACCTTGAAACCCCTCTTTAAATTCCCTTGTAATTAGTTGTGGAAACTCTTCCTCTCCCACTCTCTTCCACTTGAATGTGGCCAACATATGTTAATCTATGAATTTTAACTATTTAATTAATTAATTAAGCTCTATGAATTTTGAATAACTTGGGTGAATAAAATAATGGGTTGGCCATTATATTATTTTGCCACTTGTTGTGTTGGGATTTTGGGGGAAGTTCTAGTGAAATTGAGAAGGGTGTTCATCTCTTAAAACTAAGAACACCGACCATCCAATGAGGAACATATTATCCCGGTGAAGAATGCTTCATGCCTTCAACTCTTCTTCTTCCTTCGCGTCAAGGGAGAAGATACTGTTAGTGAGGATATTCATCTAAAACAATGACTCATCCTTCAAAAATGACGGAATCAACACCATTCTTCCGCGACACCCGACTACCGCGAAGTTCGACTTCCGTGCCTCAAGGACGTGCGACGTCAATTTTGAGGTAGGGGATTTATTGTTTTGTTCGTGAATATTTGAGCCATCTTTATAATCTTATCCACTTGCTATCGAATAACGGGAGGGGGCTGAACCACACAAACAGGGCAGAACCCCCTCCCTTAATTCTACTGTTGACCTTGATGTGGTTTGAAACGGAGATGGCACGGTGCCGTCACACCGCAAGGGATCGTGCGACAAGGATGCGCAGTGCCGTCGCGCCGTGCTAGAGAATCAGAAAAGCACCGCGGCCAGAGCGGGGCTGCGGCGGAGGGGCACGGCACCGCCGCGCCCTGCCGGTCGGACCAAGGCCGCGGCCTAGGCCGCGACAGAGCAGGGACCGGCCGCCGGCGTCGGAGCAGGGGGACCGGCCTGCGCCAGTCCCCTGGTGCCGCCGCCGGCCGGTCGGAGTGGGCCCGCTGGTCAGGGGGAGAACCGAGGGTTCAAAACCCCCGGTTGGTGGCAGAAGCGGCCCCCACGTGGGGGCCGCGTTTTTTGAGACAAGGGGGCAGCATGCCCCCCGTTTCGACCGCCCAGCTCGGTGTAACCGAGCTGGCCAGCGGACCGCCAGCGAGCCCGCGCGCCAGCACACCGGGCCGCGCCAGCCGTGCTGGGATTTTCCCAAGTGGGATGGACCCGGATTTGGGTCGGGTCGACCCGGTTCGGGCCGACCCAGGGGGTCTCCGGCCGGGTCGGTCGGGGCCCGAAACCCCCATTTCCGGACGTCTTCTGGTCCATTGCCCATAACATGGGATAAGGACCTCCGATCAACACACATTTATCTGCGATATGATCCTTGGATCGAGACGGTCATTTCGGTATATTACACTCAAGGTTTTGGAGAACTTTGAGTACGTCCGGGTTGGTTCGGATACGAATCCAACCAGGCCCTCAGAGCGGAAACACTTATATCTTCAGCTTCAGACGTCCGATTGACGTGAAGTCAACTTTTTTGGCTTCCTCTTGATGAGACAGAACTTTTGGAATACTTCACCTAAGTTTTGGTTGCAATTGGATAGTGTCCGGGTTGGATTGTACCCGAAATCCAACTGGGCCCCTGGAACGGGAAAGTTGATAACTTTCAGACCGGATGTCCGTTTGACGAACCATCAGCGGTGTTGGTGATCACGTTGAAAAATGGTCCCTATGAGAATAACCTATAAGAGTTTGAGGGTACATTAGAGATACGACCGGGTTAGTTCGCACACAAAACCAACAAGGCCCCTCGAACAGAAATGCTAGTAACTCACAGACCGGGCGTCCGACTGACGCGTCTTCTGTTGCGTTGAAACCCCTATGACGAGGCAGTCCTTTGAGATACTTCTTTGTAGAAATTTGTGATACTTGGAGTATCAACCTGTAGCTTGTGGAGTGGACCCTCCTGGTGATGATCTCGCAGAGTGCAGAGACCTAGTAGCTGGGTGAGACTTGACCACTACTGATCTATCATCTCGGTGTGTTTCAGAAAGCCCAGTGGGGAGCGCTTGGTTGTAGAGGCAGACCCACGGCGGAGGAGTGCTTGGTTGTAGCGGCAGACCCGCGATACACAACCGAAGGAGTACCTCTAGAGGCTATGATGGGGAGCGCTTGGTTGTAGCGGCAGACCCACGGTGGAGGAGCGCTTGGTTGTAGCGGCAAACCCGCGGTACTCAACAGAAGGAGTAACTCTGGAGCCTATGAGGGGGAGCACTTGGTTGTTGTGGCAGACCCATGGTGGGAAGCACATGGTTGTTGCAGGAGGTCCACAATACTCCACAGGTGGAGTACTACAACAGTCTAAGTTTAGTGGGGCGCGTTTGGTTGTAGCGGCAGGCCCACTATACTCGACAGAGGAGGAGTTCTTCAGCAGTCATGGTTTCGACTTCATGATTAAATCCTGGTTTGAGTTGAGTCTATGACCTTTGTGTTTACCTCAAGATTGAGATGGGTCACTTGATAACTTAGGTATATGTATGGGCATATACCTGGGTAGTGGTTATCCGTTGATTTCATAATCTTTGTGTTTCCTTAAGATTGAGATGGGTTACTTGATAACTTAGGTATATGTATGGGAATATACCTAAGTAGAGGTTATCTGTTGAGATCATCTTTGTGGTTATCCTTGTTGGATTTAGTGAGACCTTGAGGGTCTCGGGGTCCCTACTGAGTATCGTTATACTCACCCCTGCACGGGCTATGCCTGCATCTCGTTGTGTTTTTTGAAGACGACGTGCAGTGCTGACGGAGGCCGAGTGTTCAAGGACTGGATGGTACCCGGAGGTGGACCATACGATGAGTCAGTATCCGGAGGTGGACTTCACGACGAAACGACACTCGGAGGAGGTTGGTGGGTGAGAGCATTGTGTAGGCTATCTGTACCTACCTTTCAGGTAGGATCCATGGTGGATGATCCAGGAGATGCGCTATATGTACCTACCCTTCATGTAGGATCCGAGGAGGACGACCCAGGAGCTTCTTCCGTTCTTCCAGCTGTTGTCTTTGCTGTTGTAATTTTGTTCAGTTGTAGCTGTACTTTCAATTGTGTTTGTATTCTGGCCCATTGACTTTTTAGCACTTTCTTTTATACTTAGTGTATTACTTCTGCTTGTACTCCGGGGTGTTTTGTTTAATTTATAAAGGAAATTACTTCCCAGTTATCGAGATTTATGCCTTTGGTGCTAGTCGCCAGACCCTGACCTATGGAAGGCGGGCTTGGGTAGTCATGACACGGGCCCCGAGGACGGGTCGTGAAACATTGGTATCAGTGGAGTTCAGTTCTACTGTAGAACTCCGTACTCTGATATTTTTCTATGTGAAGAAATAGTGTTAAGGGTATTGAGTGTGGTTATCAGTCTAGGGAGTCCAGTGTTGGTGCGGCGGCCAACGTATCCGTACACCAAGACCCTGACTTCTGATTTCCAACTTTGTGCACGAAAACACTGATTGCATGTGTGTTTACAAAGTTTTAAAGTCAGCTCAAACCAGGTCAACTCGCCAGGTATAAATCGTTGACCGTGTCGCATCTGTTCAGGATGTCTCCACCCAGACAGTCAGTTGGAGTTTCTGAGAGAGTACTCGATGACGGCTCACTGATCCATGAGGCTCCGGTGCATGGCCCTTTTTACTATGTTGGCACCCTCGGGTGGTGTATCAGCAGCACCACCACCTGATGGGTAGTGGATTCAACCAGCCATACTAGCGAACTGTGCATGCTGGCAGAGCGTAATGCACGATTTCCAGCAGTAGAGGCCTCTGAGGTTATGAGGCGAGGCAGATTCCCATATAGAAGAGGACTGGTTGGAGGCGATTGCTAGAGTTTTCTGCCTATCTGAGACACCAGTGAAGTGGATGGTGTACTTGGATACTAGTTTTTTCCAGTGACTGACCACGAGGATGGTCCGCATAGCGATGAGGCTTCAGTATGTGGACTGATGCCTGATATAGTGCCTTCGGGTTGTGTGTCAGTTATACATCACTACATGTTGGTCTATAGTTACAACCGGCGGTACCGGTAGGTGACACATGTAGGCCTACTACCTTACACGTGTTCTAACATCAGATACCTTCAAGTTCTGAGGCGAGCCTGACTCACAGGTGGTTGAGGACTGTCTTGAGGAGGTGGCTGAAAGTTTTCTTGAGCTTATACAGATTCGACAGGACGACGAGTCGGTAGATGAGTATTCATCAAGGCGTACCGAACATTCCGGGTACACAATGAATACGATTTGATCAGTGATTTAGAGCTCAAACCTTAGAGCAAGGTGTGTATAAAGGATATCCGAGTAAGCACTCCTTCCTCTATGGATTACTACTTATGTTAGGATGCTAGAAAGAACCCTAGTGGTTGAGAATTCTTTTGCTGAATAGTACAGTCAGTGAAGGATAGCACTGGGAAGGCTAGAAAATGGCGCCAGTCTCAGAGACTTGGGCGTGTAAATGTTTCAAGAAGGAGTGTTAAGGACATATGAGTCTGCAGAGTAGCAGACGTGGAAGCAGAGATATGAGAGCAGCATGAGGTGGTGTACTTTTCGACATGTCACAATCACCCACCTTTGTAGTCCCCACCAGGCTCAGGGAGAAGGAGGGAAAGGGAAGAGAGTAGCTGCATGCTATCAAGATGTGTGACCCAATGGCTCTATGAATAATTCAAGGGATCGTCTGTGTCCACTACTAGCTGCAGTAGTAACAGATGTTGATATGAATCATTCCTTCCTTCCACGAATCTTGTCCCAGACCTAGAGTTTCCGGTTAAGCTGTTGAATTGACCCTCACGTCAAAAGATACCTCTGGGAGGAGACTCGATAATCACATTTACGCCGACAGTGTGGTCTAACCCTCGAGGCGAGAGTTTCGGTTGGAATCTCTTGGTGGCAGCGTCGAGGCCTTACGATGTTGGTCCGGGTATGGATTGGATCCACTTTTGATACACAGATTGACTGTATTTGGAAAAGAGGTTGTGGTTTACCTACAACGTTGGGACAGGTTTTCCTTGGACGGAGAAAACGAAGCCCCAGGCAGCACAAGATAAACTCATGCATAGCAGGGTGTGGCTGATCACTCTTGTATCGGTCAACATTACCCACATGGCATAAGGAGTTTTGATTTTCAGTTCTAATCAGGAAAGGGAGACATCTTGAGTTCGAGGATGACGATCATGTCCTTATATGGGTATCACCTCGACGAGGTTTAGGGATATGTGGCCAAGGCGGAATATTATCTCCGAGGTTCAGCAGACCTTTTTAGGTCCTCAGAAGGGTAGGCGAGGTGGCTTATTGTTTTACCCATCCATCTCAGTTGCACCAGGTGCACGACGACATCCACATATCTCAACTGGGGAGATACTTTCTTGACCCGACACATATCATCGACCATGGGGAGCTGGATGTTGGCGATGGGGGGACTTTTGCGGGGTTCTAGTAGAGGCTGAGGATCGACAGGGGTGGGTCTTATGAGGATGGTCGATTCCTCTTGTGAGTTTTCATAGGCTGCACAGGAACCTATAGGTGAGCACATGGGAGCGAGAGGCTCAGATGCATGCTCAGTACCGCTTTTGTATCCCTAATTTCTGTTAAAGCTTTACGGGGACGTGAATCCCTGAGGTGGGAGTAATGTAAAGACCCGAAAATTTCAAGGTAAATTTTTTCTTAATTTCTTTGGAATTTTACATGATCATAGTTCTTGACGGCACCTGATTCCGAGGCCCGGTGTGCCCGGAATCATTTTACGAAGTTTAGCTCAGGTACATTTAGTGAACGAACGATCGGGTTTTTCCATCTTGTTAACCGGTGCTCAGAATTGAAATATGAGGGCACCGATGAACTCGCGGCGCCAGTATTCACTTAAGGGGACCTTTACTACAGTTGCGTTTTGACGTATGTGGTAGTTAAAAATTTGGGGATTCAATAAGAATTAAATATAATTGTTGTGAATCAATTTTATTTAAGTGGATGTTTTTCCCTCTAAATGGAAGTTGGAGGTGGAGCTCACACCCCAACTAACATCCCATGGAAAAATATCTAAGTTTGGTGTAGCCCACACGAGCCCCCAACTTTTCACATTCTCCCAACACCTTGAAACCCCTCTTTAAATTCCCTTGTATTTAATTGTGGAAACTCTTCCTCTCCCTCTCTCTTCCACTTTAATGTTGCCAACACATGTAAATCAATGAAATCTAACTATTTAATTAAGTAATTAAGTTTTTTGAATTTTGAATAACTTGGGTGTATAAAATAATGGCTTGGCCATTATTTTATTTTCGCACTTGTAGTGTTGGGATTTTGGGGGAAGCTCTAGTGAAATTGAGAAGGGTGTTCATCTCTTAAAACTAAGAACACCGACCATCCAATGAGGAACATCTTCTCCTGGCGAAGAATGCTTCACCCCCTCAACTCTTCTTCTTCCTCCGCGTCAAGGGAGAAGACACCGTTAGTGAGGAGCATCTTCTACAACAATTACTCCTTCTTCGACAAGGACAAAATTGACACCATTCTTCCACGACACCCGACTAACACGACGTTCGACTTCCACGACTTGACGACGCGTGACATCCATTTCGAGGTATGGGATTTATTGTTTTGTTCGTGAATATTCGAGCGTTATTCATAATCTTAGCCGCTTGCTATCGAATAATGGGAGGGGGCTGAACCGCACAAACACGGCCGAACCCCCTCCCTTAATTTTGTTGTTGACCTTGATGTGGTTTCGAACGGAGATGGCGCGGTGCCGTCACACCGCGCGGGATCGTGCGACAAAGATGTGCGGCACCGTCGCACTGCGCCGTTGAAGTCAAACAAAGGCGCGGCGCCATCGCGCCGCAGTAGAGTATCACGAAAACACCACGGACGGAGCGGGGCCACGGCGGAGGGGCGTGCCAGAGTAGGGACCGGTGGCCAATTTCCAGCCGTCGGTGTCGGAGCAGGGGGACCGGCCCGCGCGGGTCCCGTGGTGCAGCAGTCGGCCGGCCGGAGCGGGCCGGCCAGTCAGGGGGAGAACCGGGGGTTCGAAACCCCTGGTTGGAGGAAGGAGCGGCCCCCGCGTGGGGGCTACGTTATTTGAGATAGGGGGGCAGCACGCCCCCCCCCCCCCCCCCTTCGACTGCCCAGCTCGGTGTAACCAATCTGGCCGGCGGACCGCCAGCGCGCCCGCGTGCCGGGCCGGTCCGCATCCAGGCCAGGACGGGCCGTACCAGCCGTGCTGGGCCACGCCCATGCGGGCTGGCCTCGGATTCGGGTCGGGTCGACCTGGTTCGGGCCGACCCAGGGGGTCTAGGGCCGGGTCGGTCCAGGCCCGAAACCCCCATTTCGGACCTCTTCCGGTCTTTTTCCCATAACATCGGCTATGGAACTTCGATCGACACACTGTTAGGTGTGATGAGATCCTTAGATCGAGGTAGGCATTTCGGTATATTACACTCAAGGATTCAGAGAACTTTGAGTACGGCTGCGTTGGTTCGAATACGAAACCAACCGGGCCCTCGCAGCAGAAACACTTATATCTTGAGCTCCGGACGTCTGATTGACGTGCCGTCGACTATTTTGGATTTCTATTGATGAGGCAGAACTTTTGGCATACTTCGCCTGAGTTTTGGTTGCAGTTTGATAGTGGTCGGGTTGGATTGTACCCGAAATCCAACCGGGCCCCTGAAACGGAAAAGCTGATAACTTTCAGACCGGACGTTCGTTTGACGAACCATCAGCGGTGTTGGTGATCACGTTGAGAAACAGTCCCTATGAGTATACCGTATGAGATTTTGGGGTACAGTGGAGATACGACCGGGTTGGTTCACACATGAAACCAACCGGGCCCGTCGGATGAAAAGGCTAGTAACTCACAGACCGGGGGTCCGACGGACGCATTATCTGTTGCGTTGAGACCCCTATGACGAGGCGGTCCTTTGAGATACTTCATCGTGGAAATTTGTGATACTTAGAGTATCGACCAGTAGCTCGTGGAGCGAACCCTCCCTGTGAGAAGCCAGAAGAGTGCAGAGACATAGTAGCTAGCTGAGACTTGACGACTTCTGATCTATCGTCTATGTGTGTTTCGGATAGCCCAGTGGGGAGCTCTTGGTTGTAGGGGTAGACCCACGGCGGAGGAGCGCTTGTTTGTAGCGGCAGACCCATGGTACTCAACATAAGTAGTACCTATGGAGGCTGTGAGGGGGAGCGATTGGTTGTAGCAGCAGACCCATGGCGGAGGAGCGCTTGTTTGTAGGTGTAACACCCTGAGCTTCCACGATACGCCTCTCTTTCAATAATGCAATAGCTTGCATTGTACGCAAGTTCGAGTTCTAACACACCGCAACTAATCAAAGTAGCCGTTATGAATAGTAATAACCACCTTTTAAATTTATAGAAATTTTATATTTCAAAATGGACTTCATTTTTGTATTCCTAATATTGAAATTAGCCTATGTTGAATTTTTTGTAATTTTCTGAGAACTTCCAAATTTTTATGAATAGTGAAAAATACTTAAAACAACTTTTTTAATCAAAATAATTTATAGTGATAAGTTATACTATTTAGTGGTTTTAAGGTATAATTAGAATATATTTTTACCATTTTATCCAATGGTGGTCATTAGAATTAATTTAACATTGAAATTGGACATAAACAATTGCCAATCTTTTGATATAAATTGTTTCTTAAAAACACGCTATTTGTTGTAACAGCGGGAATTAATTATAAAATTAATTAATGCAACTTATATGTTTGGAATTTTGTAAAATAGGCATCATTTTTGAATTCGGAATATCAATTATAGCTTAGGGTGAAATTTTGGCATTGTTCTGAAAAACTTCAATTTTTGATGAATAGTGAAACCACTAAGTGGTAGTTAAATAACTGATTTTTCGTTTAAATGAAATATTACCACTTCTGTGATTTGATTTTCAAAAATCCGACATACATGGTTGTCATTATGAAGTAAAATGTGGTTCAATGAGATTAAAATAATTTTTTGGTGAATAGTAACTTTTAAGTTCTTAATCGCGATTAGAGGTAATTAGTGTAGTTTAAGGTACAAATAATGTTATAATAATATGAGATGAGCATGACACTTGTCCTACTCCTATTGGATGAGTCATGGCCGACCAAGACAACCCATGGGTCAACTTGGGGACCCCATGGAGCCACTTTAGTTAGAAAATGACATAAATACCTTTTATTTAATGTTAAAGTAAAAAATGACACAAACATAAAATGTTTTACTAAGACAATTTTTACATGGGGTTACACAAGTCCAAATTTTGATTATAAATATTCATTAGAAAGATAAAAAGATTTCATACATCATAGTATTTGTTTTATAATTTTTAGACATTAAATAAATTAAATTATTTATGACATCATTATGATGTGGCGATGACCTCATTATTTAACGATTTAAATAAAATGATAAGATAATGAAAAATCCAAGGCTTACACTTGTCCAAAGCCTATTGGATGAAGCTATTTCGAAACCTTATCACCTTAGCCTCGAATTATATAAGTGTGGGACCTTTAGAATCCGAAAAGCATTGTGAAATAATGTAACATTTCAATCTTTCCAAAAGTGCCCCTCCTCTCCACTTATAAAAGGCCCCCACCACTCCCACATTATTCACACCTTCAAGCCATTTGGATCGGCCAACCTCTGCCCAAATACTCTCCCAACATCCCTCTCTTACTCATAGAAGCCTCACTTTGGGCAGAACTCTTCCCAAGGAAGCCTTTGGCTCAAATCAAAAAGAGTTACCCGATTTTGAGGTAATGTCTTCTCTAATGTTGTTTTGGTTTATTTTTCTTCTACAACCCCCTAAACTCTTTTTATTCAATTCTTTTGTAACAACACAATTATCCTCAATATACTAGGATGTTGTTATAATAAGGATTCGAGCTACACTTACACACACCTACATCTAATGGTTAAAGAACATACGGTTTCTGTGGATGGCGAATTTCTGCCTCACGAAACGATGATTGTTCAACACTCATATAACACCTTCAAATGTGGCCATTAAGATGTCACTATTTTTATATATGATATATAATATGTTTATGGTTTACTTATGCTTCTTTATTTCTCATTTATGGCATACTTTATGATTTCCATTATGGATAAAACGCGATAATTTCATTTTAGGAAGTGCGGACTACCGCCCCCTCAAAGTGATTTGAACCGTTAATGCCATATGTGGGATGTATAAAGGATGGAGTAAATGGTATTATACACTATATTATACTGGAATTATATTATACATTTATATCATTATTATTTCATTCCATTAAATATGAAATTGAAATGAAAGTAGCGTTCATGCGTACGTACGGCTTACCGTCTCCATGAACGGTGCATTTCATTTCTTACCTCTAAATGTTACGTAATATTATAAATGAATGTATATACTGTATATATATGATATATATGATATCTACATAATTAATATAATTCTGGATATAATGGATATTTCACCACATGAACAACTTATAATTATAAGAAGTTTATTGTTGACTCAAGTACCAAAGATCGACAAAACGACCGTTATTAACTTAAATAATTACATAATGTTCATAACATTGTAATAAGTGATATAAAAAGGATAATTAAATTGAAAATGATTCTTAATAAGGTAGATATTAACTCTAGTTTATTATTCAGGAGGTTAAAGAACGGTTGAGTCAAGTCGGACACAAGGTAAGGGAACTTCTTAACCCAACTTCAATTCTTTGGGTTAATCTCCTACTTTCAAATTATTTCATGATATTATTATGTCCTATCTTATATTTGTACTTTCTTTATGTGTATCTATAGTGAATACACCTAATAGATCTATTTTATTTGTAAGGGAATTTCTTAACCCAACTTCCATTCTTTGGGTTAATCTTTTACTTTCAAATTATGTCATGATATTATTATGTCCTATTTTGTATTTTTACATTCTTTATGTGTACCTATAGTGAATACACATAATAGATCTATTTTATTTTAAAAATGATCTTTTAAGGACTTCGTCTCAATCTCCTTTCATTGAGGCATATTTCGTTTTATACACAACTTTCTTTTATACGGTGTATAAACTCCTTTGACTTTTACATTTATTCAAAAGGAATCTTTTTATACGAAGCGTTTTGCTAAACGACAAAAGGGAATGTTTTCTTTCCGTACTTATGCGGCGACAACGACTTCTCCGCCGCCGTGACCATTATTTGAGATTCGGCTTCCTCTACAAGCCATCATTTTTTTTAATGAAAAATAAATACAAAGTTTTAACTTTCTTTTATTTTGGTATTGAAAATGGTTTTGAAAGCATTTTTATTATATCAATGTGTTGTATTTATATATTGTGATTGAAATGTAGAAATGTTATGTTTCCTTTATGCATGTTTTATGTGATATGATTATGTTATGGTTTATGATATATTTAAACCTACTAATATGAGGAATGTATTGGACTTAATAAGTGACGGGTGGAGCCCGCTATATCTCCTCGATGCATCGGTAGGTCTCATGAGACAACTAGACGTGGAATTGGCCGAGGCCCTTTCCCAATTTGATTTATGGTTTTGGCCGAGGCCTTAATCATTTTAGACGTCTTGGCCGAGGCCTTGACAAAATGTTTCAGAATGTCTGGCATTATACATTCCCTCATTATGAAAGTGGTTATTGATATTTCATGTGATTATTCATCTAGTAGAATATCCATGTGAGTAAGTAATGGCATTATTTTATTTTACTTTTTCCATATTATGCTGATGTTCAAGTTCAATAAGGCTTTTTTTAGTTATACATTGCCTTAAATGCTTATGTTTTCTTATAAAAGCTTTTGCAATATTGTTATCCTTACTGAGCATCTGAGCTCACCCATTTCAATGTTTTAATATTTTCCAGGATGTGAAGAAGTGTATTATGACTGACTTGCAAGGATAGTCAGTGAAGATATGAGTGTGGACTATGAATACCATGTTATTTTAGTTTGTTTAATTTTGATGTAATGAAAGTCTTATAAATGTATCTAGTGTTTCCAAGGCTACTAAACTAATCGGTCTTTCGAGACTTGATCTTTTGTGATCATGCCAATGTTACGAAGTAATGCACCGACTCTGGGTAGCTGGGGTCAGGGCGTTATAGTTGGTATCAGAGGCAGTTTAGTACTAACCTTGGAAGCTAGATTTAGATAAACTCTGATTAGAGCACATAGCCCGAAAATAGACTTTGGGGATTAGTATAGAAGAACTTCCTGGAATTTTGGTATTGTAGATATGTTGTGAGTTTTCCGAGCAATACATCCATGTCTGGATACGAGCAGGTAGAGGCGGCTCTGGCACAGATGTACCTAGGGGTAAAACCCGAAAACACCGCTTTGAGCTAGACTCAAACGGGAACTGGTGCATGACAACGGGCTTTTCTGCACTCTTGGTTACGACACTCCCGGGGGATTTACTTAGGATAATTCTCATTTTATTTACAAACCATTATGTAGGGTTTATGAGTATATACTTCTTCAAAGAAAACATTCTTATGATTATGGATTATATCCATAAACCGTTCAATTTACATTAATTATTTTAAAAGTTTGGAATTATTCATTATAATTCATAAACTAACCTAGTTTATGTCATTGTATAGAAATGGCGCCCAGTAGAAGGAATGTGAACTCCAGCAATACGTATGATCCAAAGAGTAAGAAGGATCGTATCTTTCACGGTATTAAGCCAACATTTCGAAGGGAAATAGTCTCCCATGTATTCTCAACATATGAAGAAATAGTATCATGTGTTAATAAGATAAGTAAATAATTCTCTGAGTCCTATGGCTTTGAAGCGAAGCAAGAGACGAAAGGGATGGAAGAGAGAATGATGGATAAAGGGATGAGGGGAAAGAAGAATTTTCCAATATGTGGTAATTGTGGGAAGAAACATCATGGAACTTGCCTAAAGGGGATGAGAGTTTGTTATAAGTGTAGAGAAAAAGGACACAAAGTGTGTGACTGCAAGGGTAAGAAAATGGTTTCAAATGTACAATGCTTCTTCTGCAAGGATTGGGGACACTACGCAAACCAATGTCCAAATCATCAGAGTATGCCCCAAATGATATTATTGGATAATAATAAAGTAATGCTACTACCACAGATGAGGAGTAATGATTAGAGTTCTTATGTTGTTATTAAAGAATTTTGTAATTTGAGTGTTGTATCAATGATGTACTGGTTATAATAATTATGGAGTATATAAGGATTGTACTGCAGTACTATTTCATCAAGGACTTGAGATTGTGTGGAACCAAGAAAAGTGACTCCACAGTAGGTTAAATTTTTGGAAAATATATGGTTGAGAGAAAGATAAACCATAATATGGTTCTGATACCGAGATAGTGATTTTGGAATAAGACGTGATTGATTTGAATAAATTATATTGGATATTCTTAACTTCCTTGAAACTGATTGATGATTTGTATACATTTTTGGATAGAAGGAGTATATCTAGTATTCTATAAGGAATAAGGGATCATGGTAATTCAGTATGTTTAAAAAAAATACATGATGAAGGTGTTCACATGTTGTTACATGGAAAAAAAGGATCTTCATTATGTTTACCTTCCTTATAAAATTTGGACTGTGAGTTGGACAGAAGTATTTTGGATAACTATAAAGGTTGGAATGGATTAAGTTGATCTTTGGATAGTATTGTTTAAGGTTAAAAAATTTATGAAGATTATTTTTGGAATATTATAATACTATAGTTTTAGGAAAAGTACAACCTGCAGGGTGGGGCATAACCCGTCGCGTCAGACAAAGATGCAGGAATCGAACCCACAATCATAGTGCGACAAGCCTTTATTTCCTACCACTAGCCTACAGGAAGTCCCTGGTTATTAAAAAATCATTTTACTAATCTAAATGGTATGTGTTAACATTTGGAACATTATACAATTAAGATAAGTATAATATTTTGGTGTTTTATTATCTTTTTGAGTGAAAGATGAGTTGAAGGTTGAAACTCTAATTGTCAAGCATGAATATATATATAACTATCTCTTATTAAATGAATAAATTAATTCTTAAACTTTAGTAAAGGGATATTAAAACAAAAAAATATGTTATCCTAATACCTTATGTCTTGTTGAACTGATGATATTTTAAATCAACATAGATTGAAGGCTTTGAGGCCCTCAATTTGACAGTTGATTGTGATTGATGACCCCAATCGCTCCCTACAAATATTTATGTTTTTCCTCTAATTATATGTCTCTAATTGCCACCAATGTTCTCCTAATCGAGATCATAATTGGGTGGTGACTTGTTCATTTCCCTTTCCCTCTTATTAAGGCTAAATTTTATTAATCTTATTTCCGATGTGGGTTTTCCTCAAAGGTATTTTCTCTTTTCAACCTTTTATTTTCAAAGAAAATTTTCAAATTGCGAGGACGCAATTTATTGAAGGAGGGGAGAATGTAACACCCCGAGCTTCCATGATACGCCTCTCTTTCAATAATGCAATAGCTTGCATTGTCGCAAGTTCGAGTTCTAACACACCGCAACTAATCAAAGTAGCCGTTATGAATAGTAATAACCACCTTTTAAATTTATAGAAATTTTATATTTCAAAATGGACTTCATTTTTGTATTCCTAATATTGAAATTAGCCTATGTTGAATTTTTTGTAATTTTCCGAGAACTTCCAAATTTTTATGAATAGTGAAAAATACTTAAAACAACTTTTTTAATCAAAATAATTTATAGTGATAAGTTATACTATTTAGTGGTTTTAAGGTATAATTAGAATATATTTTTACCATTTTATCCAATGGTGGTCATTAGAATTAATTTAACATTGAAATTGGACATAAACAACTTCCAATCTTTTGATATAAATTGTTTCTTAAAAACACGCTATTTGTTGTAACAGCGGGAATTAATTATAAAATTAATTAATGCAACTTATATGTTTGTAATTTTGTAAAATAGGAATCATTTTTGAATTTGGAATATCAATTATAGTTTAGGGTGAAATTTTGGCATTGTTCTGAAAAACTTCAATTTTTGATGAATAGTGAAACCACTAAGTGGTAGTTAAATAACTGATTTTTCGTTTAAATGAAATATTACCAATTCTGTGATTTGATTTTCAAAAATCCGACATACATGGTTGTCATTAAGAAGTAAAATGTGGTTCAATGAGATTAAAATAATTTTTTGGTGAATAGTAACTTTTAAGTTCTTAATCGCGATTAGAGGTAATTAGTGTAGTTTAAGGTACAAATAATGTTATAATAATATGAGATGAGCATGACACTTGTCCTACTCCTATTGGATGAGTCATGACCGACCAAGACAACCCATGGGTCAACTTGGGGACCCCATGGAGCCACTTTAGTTAGAAAATGACATAAATACCTTTTATTTAATGTTAAAGTAAAAAATGACACAAACATAAAATGTTTTACTAAAACAATTTTTACGTGGGGTTAAACAAGTCCAAATTTTGATTATAAATATTAATTAGAAAGCTAAAAAGATTTCCTACATCATAGTATTTGTTTTATAATTTTTATACATTAAATAAATTAAATTATTTATGACATCATTATGATGTGGCGATGACCTCATTATTTAACGATTTAAATAAAATGAGAAGATAATGAAAAATCCAAGGCTTAGACTTGTCCAAAGCCTATTGGATGAAGATATTTAGAAAACTTATCACCTTAGCCTCTAATTATATAAGTGTGGGACCTTTAGAATCCGAAAAGCATTGTGAAATAATGTAACATTTCAATCTTTCCAAAAGTGCCCCTCCTCTCCACTTATAAAAGGCCCCCACCACTCCCACATTATTCACACATTCAAGCCATTTGGCTCGGCCAACCTCTGCCCAAATACTCTCCCAACATCCCTCTCTTACTCATAGAAGCCTCACTTTGGGCAGAACTCTTCCCAAGGAAGCCTTTGGCTCAAATCAAAAAGAGTTACCCGATTTTGAGGTAATGTCTTCTCTAATGTTGTTTTGGTTTATTTTTCTTCTCTAACCCCATAAACTCTTTTTATTCAATTATTTTGTAACAACACCAGTATCCTCAATATACTAGGATGTTGTTATAAGAAGTATTCGAGATACACTTACACACACCTACATCTAATGGTTAAAGAACATACGGTTTCTGTGGATGGCGAATTTCTGCCTCACGAAACGATGATTGTTCAACACTCATATAACACCTTCAAAGGTGTCCATTAAGATGTCACTATTTTTATATATGATATATAATATGTTTATGTTTTACTTATGCTTCTGTATTTCTCATTTATGGCATACTTTATGATTTCCATTATGGATAAAACGTGATAATTTCATTTTAGGAAGTGCGGACTACCGCCCCCTCAATGTGATTTGAATCGTTAATGCCATATGTGGGATGTATAAAGGATGGAGTAAATGGTATTATACACTATATTATACTGGAATTATATTATACATTTATATCATTATGATTTCATTCCATTAAATATGAAATTGAAATGAAAGTAGCGTTCATGCGTACGTACGGCTTACCGTCTCCATGAACGGTGCATTTCATTTCTTACCTCTAAATGTTACGTAATATTATAAATGAACGTATATACTGTATATATATGATATATATGATATCTACATCATTAATATAATTCTGGATATAATTTATATTTCACCACATGAACAACTTATAATTATAAGAAGTTTATTGTTGACTCAAGTACCAAAGATCGACAAAACGACCGTTATTAACTTAAATAATTACATAATGTTCATAACATTGTAATAAGTGATATAAAAAGGATAATGAAATTGAAAATGGTTCTTAATAAGGTAGATATTAACTCTAGTTTATTATTCAGGAGGTTAAAGAACGGTTGAGTCAAGTCGGACACAAGGTAAGGGAACTTCTTAACCCAACTTCAATTCTTTGGGTTAATCTCCTACTTTCAAATTACTTCATGATATTATTATGTCCTATCTTGTATTTGTACTTTATTTATGTGTATCTATAGTGAATACACCTAATAGATCTATTTTATTTGTAAGGGAATTTCTTAACCCAACTTCCATTCTTTGGGTTAATCTTTTACTTTAAAATTATGTCATGATATTATTATGTCTTATTTTGTATTTTTACATTCTTTATGTGTACCTATAGTGAATACACATAATAGATCTATTTTATTTTAAAAATTATCTTTTAAGGACTTCGTCTCAATCTCCTTTCATTGAGGCATATTTCGTTTTATACACCACTTTCTTTTATACGGTGTATAAACTCCTTTGACTTTTACATTTATTCAAAAGGAATCTTTTTATACGAAGCGTTTTGCTAAACGACAAAAGGGAATGTTTTCTTTTCGTACTTATGTGGCGACAACGACTTCTCCGCCGCCGTGACCATTATTTGAGATTCGGCTTCCTCTACAAGCCATCATTTTTTTAATGAAAAATAAATACAAAGTTTTAACTTTCTTTTATTTTGGTAATGAAAATGGTTTTGAAAGCATTTTTATTATATCAATGTGTTGTATTTATATATTGTGATTGAAATGTGGAAATGTTATGTTTCCTTTATGCATGTTTTATGTGATATGATTATGTTATGGTTTATGATATGTTTAAACCTACTCATATGAGGAATGTATTGGACTTAATAAGTGACGGGTGGAGCCCGCTATAGCTCCTCGATGCATCGGTAGGTCTCATGAGACAACTAGACGTGGAATTGGCCGAGGCCCTTTCCCAATTTGATTTATGGTTTTGGCCGAGGCCTTAATCATTTTAGACGTCTTGGCCGAGGCCTTGACAAAATGTTTCAGAATGTCTGGCATTATACATTCCCTCATTATGAAAGTGGTTATTGATATTTCATGTGATTATTCGTCTAGTAGAATATCCATGTGAGTAAGTAATGGCATTATTTTATTTTACTTTTTCCATATTATGCTGAAGTTCAAGTTCAATAAGGCTTTTGTTTTAGTTATACATTTCCTTAAATGCTTATGTTTTCTTATAAAAGCTTCCGCAATATTGTTATCCTTACTGAGCATCTGAGCTCACCCCTTTCAATGTTTTAATATTTTCCAGGATGTGAAGAAGTGTATTATGACTGACTTTCAAGGATAGTCAGTGAAGATATGAGTGTGGACTATGAATACCATGTTATTGTAGTTTGTTTAATTTTGATGTAATGAAAGACTTATGAATGTATCTAGTGTTTCCATGGCTACTAAACTAATCGGTCTTTCGAGACTTGATCTTTTGTGATCATGCCAATGTTACGAAGTAACGCACTGACTCTGGGTAGCTGGGGTCGGGGCGTTACAGTAGGGGCAGACCCACGGTACTCAACAGAAGGAGTACCTCTGGAGCCTATGAGGGGGAGCGCTTGGTTGTAGCGGCAGACCCATGGTGGGAAGCACTTGGTTGTAGTAGCAGGCCCACAGTACTCAACAGGTGGAGTACTATAGCGGTCCAAAGTTAGTGGGGCGCGCTTGGTTGTAGCGGTAGGCCCACTGTACTCGACAGAGGAGGAGTTCTCCAGTAGTCGTGGTTTCGACTTCATGATTAAATCCTGGTTTGAGCTAAGTCTATGACATTTGTGTTTACCTCATGATTGAAATGGGTCACTTGATAACTTAGGTATATGTATGGGCATATACCTGGGCAGTGGTTATCCGTTGATTTCATAATCATTCTGTTTCCTCAATATTGAGATGGGTTACTTGATAACTTAGGTATATGTATGGGCATATACCTAAGTAGATGTTATCTGTTGAGATCTTCTTTGTGGTTATCCTTGTAGGATTTAGTGAGATCTTGAGGGTCTCAGGGTCCCTACTAAGTATCGTTATACTCACCCCTGCACGGGATATGCCCGCACCTCATTGTGTTTGTCGGAGATGATGGGCAGTGCTGACGGAGGCCGAGTGTTCGAGGACTGAACGGTACCCGAAGGTAGACCAGACGATGATTCAGTATCCGGAGGTGGACTTCACGACGAGACGACACTCGGAGGAAGTTGGCAGGCAAGAGAGTTGTGGAGGCTATCTTTACCTACCCTTCAGGTAGGATTCGTGGTGGATGATCTAGGAGCTGCACTATCTATACATACCCTTCAGGTAGGATCCGAGGAGGACGACCCAGGATCTGCTTCCGTTCTTCCAGCTGTTGTCTTTTCTGTTGTACTTTTGTTCAGTTGTAGCTGTACATTCGATTGGGTTTGTATTCTGGCCCATTTACTTTTCATCACTTTCTTGTGTACTTAGTGTATTACTTCCACTTGTACTCCGTGGTTTTTTGTTTACTTTATAAAGGCAATGCCTTCCCAGTTATTGGGATTTATGCCTTTAGTGCTAGTCTCCAGCCCCTGACCTATGGAAGGCGGGCTTGGGGTAGTCACAGCATGGGCCCCGAGGATGGTTCGTGACAATATATTACCATTAGGTTATCAACAAAACAATATGTTAATTTTCCAAATAAGAGATTAATTATATGATACACGGTAACACCATAGTAATTTATTTTATAATTTTAAATACATTATGTTATAAAAATAATAATATTAAATTATTCTTTTTTAATTAATAATATTTATATTTCAAATTTATAGCTTTCAAATTATTTTTAAATTAATGATCTAAAAACAAATACTATTTTATAGTATTATATTTTGGAAAAGACTATTTTATTAAGAATATATGTATTTTTATTAAAAAATCACTTTTACAATAATGTATTTAATTTAATGTTTTATGAATAATACCTATATTGATAGTTATAATTATTTTGATAAATACTAAATAATGTTACAAATTTGTTAACTATTAATATGTCACCCCAAGGATTTAAAAATAAATTTTAACACAGACAGCATGAAACACTGAGACCCTACAAAACAAAATATTTTCATAACAGATCCATTGAACATGATTTTTCTTCTTCAATGATTTGAATTTTAAAAAACTAACATACATGGTTGCGTTCAGTAACATATTTAGAGTTTTATTCAATCAACGTAATTTTATGTAAATAATAAGTTGACCCTTATGAATTGTAATGTACGCTTATGAATAGTAATTTGACCCATATGAATAGAAATATACCTATATGAATAGTAACATTACCCATTAAAGTATAAATAAAATTTAGGCACCTTGTAAATGAAATAGAATATTTTAAAAATATAATATTTAAATGTTGGTATTTTAATGAGTAATAAATATTTAATTACAATAGTATAACTAATAAATTTATTTTTTAAAAAAATATATGTTTTGAAATGTAGTTTATATTTGAATATATCATTTCTAAGAATTGTTTGGACGAATTTTATGGATTTTTGTGATATATTTTACCTTTTCATGAATAGTAAAAAAACACAGTTTTTTATAAAATATGGTATTTTTTATGACATCATCCTGAAATTATTATTTGATAAAAATTTAATTAAAATATGTAATAAATAAATAATTACACTAAAATTTAAATATTTTACAGAATTTATTTAGAACATTAAAATTATAAATTTTCAGGATAAGTATATAAATCACTGTCAATGCCGACGTATTCCCTACGCATCGCTTACAAAGTCAAAATTGGTAACTTTTATATAATAATTGAGTATTAAAATTTATTTTCATTACTTAATTGTGGTTTATTATATATTATTGATGTATTTGGTTGTAAATTTCTAATTTTATTGTTATATAACATCAGTGTTCTAAAAATGTCTGGGCAATGCTTGTGTAGGGTAAGGAAAGTCAAAATAAGAAATCTAAGTAGGTGTTTTGTTATGTATAAGAGTGAATATGCATAATGAACAAATTTATAATTTTAATTATACCTATTTAATATATATTTTTATAGTAATTTATTTAATTTTTTTATATATTGAATAATTAACATTATTTCTTATTAAACTTTGATGCATCTCTTGTGCAATAATAAAAAAATAAAATGTTTTAATTAAAATTATTAGAAGTGTTAAATTACCCATATTTTAACTAAACCAATTTATATAAGTAATTTTCTACGATTATATAGTTTTTATTCGATTTGGGGACACTTTGGACCCACAAGAATCAATTTAAGACCTTTATTTTATCTAAAAGTAAAACTAGGTGATCACACTATAAAATTTTCATTGTTTAACATTATTAATATAATGTTTTCATGGAATTTTACTCCAAAAAGACTAATATTTAGAAATATAATAATATTATTTTCCTCATAGATTTTTTTATAATATTTAGAGAACAAGGAAATACCATAATGGCTTTAACAGGATGATGCAGTACAAATTTAATTAATAAATAAATCAAATTAATTAATGATATTAAAAATCCTAAAATAAATGTAATTTTATATTTTTATGATAATTCATTAATTACATAGATTTATATAATGATTATAGAATATATTTAAAAAATGATTTGAATTTGAAACCCTTTTTTTGTTTTAATGTTAAAAGTTATAAATAATGTTTAATTTGAGAAAAATCATTTTTCATTAATATTATATTTAAATAAAATATTTAAAAATATAAAAAATTATTTAAAAAATAAAAAAATAAAAATATTTGGTCCAAATTGTGATATCCTATACTTTTTGTCCCATTTTAATTTCTTTAACACTATAATAAATATATTCAATTTTAATAATTTGTGTATTTTTTATATGACCTCTCACCACATTTATAAAAAGAGGCTCCCTACTTCCAAATATTTCATCAACATAAGTCTTATTCCTTGGCTAAACTCTACTAAATTCCCTCCTCCTCACCCCCTACCACATTCTAGTGCTTCCAATTTCACAATATACCTCTTCGAAGAGCCATATGGAGGTCTTTGAAGATAGATATTAAAGAGGTAAGATTCCTTCTTCTTCTCTCTTAATTTCATTCTCACTTATACCAGAACCCTACCTCTAATTCGATGAATCATAACTGATATAATATATAAACATATATATTATAATGTTGTTTTTTAATGTTAAAATAAAATAAAAATATATCTTCTTCTCCTTTTATTATTAAATAACAAAATCATCATTAGTGGTGCTTTAATTTAATGCCTCTATAGACGATAATTATTTGTTTCCATTTTTACCCAAATTAGGGAATGTTTAAATTCACATTTAATTTTATAGAATGAAATAAATTTATATATGTTATTACTTATATATTATTAATTTTTTTTACATGTAAGACCATAATAAACTGGCCTTAGAAACCACAAAAAGAATGCACCATAAACAATGGAAATAAATAAATATTGTTAATGAATGTGTAGAAAATGCTATAGGAATAATATGTGAGGTATTATAAACATTATATTAGTTCTCTCAAAAATTATTACCAATCTTAAAACCATTATACTGAAGGATTGGACAAATTTAATGGAATTCGAACCTACGGTAAGGGATATCTAAAATGAATTTCCATTAATTGAGTTAATCATCTATGTAATTAGTTGTGATTTATTAAAGAGTATTTTAGAATGACATAATATTATTTTATAAAATATACCCACATAAATTTTTTATATTTTTTATTTTCACACATAATTATGTCATTGATTTTTCCTCACTCAAATGATATGATCTTTGTAAGGGTTTTCTTATCTCACTTCCATTTTTGTGAGATATTCCTTATTCACCAATATTTATTATGTTGGTGTATGTCTACTACCCATTGATGTATCATATCATTAATATATTAAATTTAATGGTTCTCAAGGTATCATTTTATGATTATTAATTATCTGTTATAAAATCTCATTAATTACAAAGTGGTAAGGATTTCTACCTGAACCTTTGTTTTCCTGCAGGTTACTCTTTCTCTACCTTTACTAAAATTTAATTCTTCTTTTATTTTTGAATCCTTCATATAATTTATTTGTATATGTTTGAATATAAGATATCTAGATCAAAAAATCCTTCTTTTATTGTGATATTCATGTTTTAAAATGGGTTTCTTCAAAATTATTCATGATAAATAAGTCCAATTCAAGGAAACTCTTTGAATTTATACCCATTTTCATGTTCACTATGTTATATGTTCTAATCCATAATTATTTTTACAAAATAAAAAATTTTATCATGAAAAAATAACTTGGTTAATTTCTTGTTTTATGAAAACAAACATGCCTTTCCTCTTTAAAATCTCTTCCTTATACTACACTAAACTGTTTTATTTCTAAAGCTTCTTAAAAACTATATTCACATTATTTTACTTTTGTGGGACAATATTTATGACTCAAATATAATCTCAATATTCTTATTTTTTCTATTTTGGGTTATACATGTTTACAATCTCATTTTTCTGACAAATATAAATGATTTTCCAAAATAACTCTTCTTTCCAAGTAAAATGGGATTTTTCTCGTCTCTCTTTAACTTTTATGAGATACATTACTTTTTGACAACATATTCCTTTCAGATGGTGTATGTATTTCCATTTGGTATATCATATCAAGGGTCTTATTATTATCATGATATTCTAAGGGATTATTATTTGAATGTTTCAATGTGGTATGGGACACTTTGTATTGTTTAAGGGTTATTTCATCCAATATTTTTCAGTGGTATTATTTAATAGTATATTCACCTATGTTAACATCCTTTGTTCAATCTGGTACTTCGATGAGATTTATATATTAATATATCTAAAAAAATATGTTATTGAAGGCTTTCAGATTATTTTAAATATGGATGTGCTATCATGATACCATTAAACATATTACTCTGAATGGTTAGTGTTTATGTTTAATTATTTGGTAAGGTCATTTAAATTTCATTTATTAGTTTCAATATGAATGTATATATTGTTTCATTTTATCTCCATTCATATGAGAAATTAATTGGACATAGTATCTGACATGTGGGGCCCTCTATATCCCCTCTATTCATTGGTAGGTTGCATGAAACAAATATATATAGACTTGGCCGAGTCCTTTCCCATTTTTAGATGTGGTTATGGCTGATGCCTTAATCATTTTTAGATGTCTTGGATAAGTTATTAACGAAATGTTTCAAAAAAATTATCATATAAATTTACTTCATTATGATATTAATAATGGATAAATCATGTGATTACTAAACTAGTAGAATATCTGTAGTAATGTTTCATGTGATCGGTTATATGGATTTATTTACTAAGTTTTCATTCATGCCATATTATGCTCATGTCTATTTGTAAAGGCATTTTGTTTTAGTTATTCACCATTCCTAATGTTTATGTTTATGATAACATTTGATGTATTGCATACCCTTATTGAGAATATGTTCTCACCCCTTTCTTTTGTTTCATTTTCCCAAATTATAATGAAGAAAAAATTGAATAAGTTTTCAAGGATACGGTTTTATTTCATTTTATTATGTTTCATATTCATTTCTTAATATATTATGGGTATCATGAATGTAACCTAAACTTCCAAGACTGGTAAACTAGATATTTATTTAGGATTTGATTCATTGTAATTATTCCAATGTATTAAAATAATTCACCATATCTAGTCTTCTGAGGTTAGGGTGTTACATGCATGGTGAATTGGTATGTATCAATAATTCTCTTTAATTCAATGGGAATAATCTGATATAAAAAAGATATCGTGAGTTGATATAAAGGTAGTGGATTGGTCTCCTTTAGGGGCTATATTTATTTGATTGTACCTCGAATTACCATTCATGATGTAAAGGGCTTTGAATCCCAATGTTTCATCGATCAATATTTTTTTGAATGGAAATAGGAAATCAACATTCAGGCAGTATTGATTATTGTCTCTAAAATTGATACATCCCCTAATCTCCCTATAAATTTTTATTATAGGGATGATTTTGGTGATCAAACTTCGGTATTTAACTTCCCAAAAAAGTTTAGATATATTTTCCAATTTATCAATATCCTATTGTACATTGGTATTGGAATACTGGTTCCACCTCTCATCTTCCTTCTTGAAACATTAATTATCATCAAGTAAACTGAGATGGTGTGTAGCCACATTGGGATTCAACCAAATAATTTTTCTATAATATTAATAGAAAAAATATTCTTTATTTATCTATAAATTTCATATACATATCATTCATCTATATAGGTATAGTGAAACTAATCAATAAATTCCATGGTTTTTCATTTGTTCCCAGATTTACCTTCCTAATATCATCAATGGTGGTGGAGATGTCTTCTAAAATGAAAGTGGGGTGTTCCAAATGTCATCATCTTCATCCTCTACCTCTGATTTTGTGGATGAATTTTACAGGATGGCCTATAATCTGGGGGGGCATACCTGTTATAGTCACATTGAGAGAGGCCATGGGAAGAGACATTTCCACCATAAATTTCTCGATTCATTGCATATAGATTCCAATGATAAATATTTTTTTTTTAAATTTTCAATAGGTTTTTAAGTATATTGGACATCTCAGATTAAGTCTATGTCCTAACAAAATTTATAGGCAGTGCATATCTCTGGAGATAATTCTCTAGGGATTTGTAGGGGTGGCCCCCAATCTATTGGGCATTGTGACCTATATATCATCATCCACCATTGTATGTTTTTCACTCCGTTTCATAGAAAACTTCCTCAGTATATACGAATTCATAGGACATGAAGGGGGTGACTTCACGGAGTACTATTCTGACCTTCCCATCCGTTTTGTATTTCAACCATTGTAGAAAGGTAGAATGTACTTAAATGTTAAGGTAAATCCATGTTATTCAAATCTAGGCATTATATGTTGTCTCATTCTAGATAAGAATGAAATTATCATTATATGTGAGGTCCCCAAACTGATCCTTGATTTTGATCTTCCAGAGAGGTATTTGTTTTCTCTTTAAATATAGTGATCCAACATTTCTTACATTACTATTACATCATTTTAATGATAAAAAACATAAGAGTATTACACATACAGGATCTAAATGTTTAGTGTCTTGGGTAAACTAGGACCATACATAACAATTACAACATCATGCATAAAATTTATTTAATTACATATTCTCTAGATTATTATTAGAAAATGAACTCTCCTTATTACGTGTAGTCTCCTGAGGATATACAAAAAAAGATGTGAGATAAATGCCTAGTATGAGGATAGATAAGAACATTATAGCATGGGATGAGCATAATCATAACATAGACAAAGGATCATGAACATGAGAGGAAGCATAAATATAAGACATGAAATGTGGAAATGCATAAAAAATTAAACATCATGCCTTAGTGATTGACTACCACACATACTCGTGAAAAAATCTAGCATCTTTTTCACACATCATTTCACATTTACTCAAGAGATTCATCACTTTACCTAATGCATTGGAGCTCTGTATAATTCTGGGAGCACCTGTCAGAACATAACAATATCATCATCATGCATACCACCTAAAACATATATAAAAAATGAACATAACTAAACCATGTAAAGGAATGGGTTTAATATCATAAGAAAAAATTAAAAAACATTGATTTCCCAATCGAATGCGGGAGTAACAGACTTGATACAATAACCATGAAAATTGAGTGAGAAATAAAAGGTGTGTTTATGAAAGAAGAGTTTTATGGAAAATATCTGTTTGACATAAAATACATTGGTAAGTATTTATATCCCAGAAAAGGTAAGATAATTAGGAAAAAGTGATTTTTTTGGAGTGACAACACCAAAAATAGAGTGATAGAGTGAGAACCCGATTGAAGAAAGCTGAGTTCGATATTTTCCCCTTACCTTATATCTGAACACATTCATCGCTTTAATGACATATATAACCACATAATATTCATTAATTAACAATTCCAATATGTTTTTACATGAATATTGTTCATTATGGTTTCATTAAGTTATTTTATGGGCCTTTATATGAGTTATAGAGTTTAAAAATATTGTTCGGGATTGTTCGTTTTTATGGTTTTCTTGAGCAGTTCACATGTATTCATTAATGGAAGTTCATGTAGGACATGGGTAAAAAACCATAACTAATATTTCATGTTATTAATGAAATATCAGAATTATAAATGATCTTTTAAATGAACTATATTATATACCATGTTGATGAATCATTATATATTAATTAAATGATGACAGTTTGGGTTAATTTGGGTGGTATTTCGACCACAACGAACTTGTTTTGTTTAATCATTTAGTAATATGTACATAAGCTAGTTGTAGAACATGAAATACAATATAATGCATATAATATAATCTGGTTCAACCATAAAAATTGTATCATTACCATATCTGAAAGCTGTAATGGAAATTGAAAACATGGCGTTCTTGTTGATGATAAATTAACACCTCACAAACTACGTTCTCTTTTAAAAAATAAAAAAGAGTGGAAAAGGGGGGTTAGAAGATATAATATCACATTAGTATCATAGAATTACAGAATATGTATGATAATGGAGTTACCATACCATGTGGATGATAATAAATGGGAGAGATTAAGAAATAAACTTGAAATTGAAAGGAATTAAAAGGAAAAAATAGGGAGAGGGGAATTACCTCTTGAATCCTCCTCTTGAGATCATACATAAAGAAGCTACACTTATTCTTTTGATTGGAGCAGAAGTTATTAGACGTGGGGGAGGGGCTATGGAAGATGTTCTGGAAGAGTTTATACGTGGCTTGAAGCTGGCGAGGAGTGAGGAAATGAGAGTGTGGAGGGTGGTATTTATAGTGGAGGGGAGAGGGGATTTCTTAATATAAAATCCATTAATTTATTATTTCCCCAAAAGACAAGGAATAGTGTGTCTTCCATGACCAAGAATAGTAATTTTATCATGTGAACCCAAACCAATTGTACTTACATTATCAAAACATCATTCATGACTCTATAGTTTTCTTATTTAGGTTATTTTGAAAATTATGTTATTTCACTATTCATAAAACAATTCATGTATTTCAGAAAAATCCCTAAAATTCACCCTAACCATTTATCAATGCATAGAATCACAAAATGTAGTCCATTTATCAAAAATAAGTTTCTAAATATGATTGATTTAATTTTTATTTAAATTCACAATTTACTTGAAAAATCCTATTTTTAAAATTAAAAATTATTTTATAAATATTTCAAAAATTACTTAAGGTCTCATAAAATTATATAAAATAACTAATAATTAGATTTGTTAATGTATTAATACATTCTCTTTTAAATTAATTAATTAATTATAATTAATTGTTTATGACTCACAAAAATACCAATACTTTTACCATGGCGAAATTGTCACTTATAAGATGCATAATGTTATTTAAATATTCATGGGTGAGGTTACTCTTATTTTGGACAATTTACTATTAATAAGGGTAATATTAATATTCAAAAGGGTATGTTACTACTCATAAGGGTAGATTTCTATTCACCAGAAATTTTGTTTTTCCTATCAGACTCCAAACATCTTTCTCATCACAATAGTGTATGTCAGATTTTCGAAATTCAAAACATAGAAGTAGAAACATTATGTTTAATGATCACATAGTATTTAGTATCATAATATTACATTGGGAATCCTAATGGGATTATACTATATGGAATAATTATTTGAAGTTAATTCCAATGATAAAACTTTGGGTGGTTACATTCTTCCCCCTTTATAAAATTTCTCCCTCGAAATTTTACTTTACACAAACAGGTGAGGGTACTTCTCCTTCATCACCTCCTCCGGTTCCAATGAAGCTTCAACAAACTTATGATTCCTCCACAACAATTTGACAAGGAGGATTTTATATTTGCGTAGAACATTATCTCTCCAATTCAGAATCTTTATTGGCTACTCCTCATAGGAGATATCATCTTCTGGTTGCACCCCTTCTGATTTTGGTACATATGAGGGATCCGGTATGTACTTCTTCAGGATGGATACGTGAAACGCATCATGAACTTCAGAAATATTTAGTGGAAGTCCAAGACAAAAGGCCACAGATCTTATGCGGTCAAGGATCTCAAAAGGGCTATTATACCTTGGTCTTAGTTTCCCTTTCCTTCCAATCCGCATGACTCTCTTCCATCATGATATTCAAAGGAATACTTTATCTACAACATAAAACTCCAAGTCCCTTTGATGGTTGTCAGTGTAGCTCTTTTTTCGACTATTAGAATCATTGATGTGCTTCTGGATAACTTTAACCTTCACGGCCATCTCTTGAACATGATCGGGTCCAAGTAGCTTTCTTTCTCCAACTTCATCCCCATAGGATGCAGTTCTATATCACTTTCCATAAAAACCTTCATAGAAAGCCATATGAATACTTGATTAGAACCTATATTAATATGAGAACTAAACCAATGGAAGATGTTGATCCCATCCACCATTTAATTATTGAGAGAAGGATCTTAGATTATCTTCAAGTGTCTGAATGGTTTTTTTAGATTGGCCATCAGTTTGGAGTGATAGGTCGTGATGAAATTTAATTCATTACTCAAATCATGTTGAAGTCCCCTCTAGAATTTAGATGTGAACCTTGGATCATGGTCAGAGACAATTGAGAGTGGAACTCCATATAGTCTAACCACATTCTTCACATATATCTTTGCAAGTTCTTTAAGAGAGAAGTCTTCCCAAATAGAGATAAAATGGGTAGTCTTGGTGAGTTTGTCAACAACAACCCATATCACATTATTTCCCTTCAACATATTCAGGAGACCTGTGACAATGTCCATAGTGACATTCTCCCATTTCTACATGGGTATAGGCACTGGTTTCATCATCCCTTTGGACTTTTGTCGCTCTTCTTTAACTTGCTGACATACCAAGCACCTTGATATATATTCTACAATCTATTTCATCATGTTATCCCACCATAAGTGTTCTCATAGATCATGGTACATCTTGGTACTCTAAGGATGGATAGAGAATGTTGAGCTATGTGCATTTTCCACTGGATCCTTCTTTATCCCGGGTGATGAAGGCACACAATGTCGCGTTCCAAACTGAATCACACCATCGTCGTCAATATAGAAATCTTGCAGCTTCCCTTCCTTGTCTGAATTCACCCTCTTCTGTATCCCCACATAGTCCCTTTGTGCTTCCTTAATCATTTCATGGATGGATGGTTACGCAATCATTTGGGAAAGGTTGGATTTATCCCATGCCCTTATTATTTTTTAATCCATCCATTGCATATCCATGAAGATAGGGTCATTCTTAATGCATAACATGGATAGAGTCTCAGGTTCTTTTCTGTTTATAGCATTAACTAACTTGTTCACCTTTCCAAGGTGATATTGAAAAGAGAAATTGTAATCCTTTATTATCTCTAACAATCTCCTTTGATGCATGTTGAGCTCCTTTTGTGTGAATATATACTTTAGGTTCTTTTTTTCGATGTATATATCACACATCTCACCAAAAAAGACAGTGCCTCCATATTTTTTATGGAAAAATAACAGCTTCTAGCTCTAGATCATGCATCAGGTAGTTCTTCTCATGGATCTTCAACTTCCAAAAGTCATAGTCTATCATATTATAAATTATCATAAGTACGCAACCCAAGCCTTTATTTAAAGCATCACTGTATATCACAAAACATTCACCACTTTTCTGTAATGTGAGTACAGGTGCAATGATCAAACTTCTCTTTAGCTCCTTGAAGTTTCCCTCACATTATTCCAACTAGACATACTTTACCCCTTTCCTAGTTAACTTAGTTAGCGGGCTTGACAATCGTGACAAATTTCTCAAAAAATGTCAGTAGTACCAAGCTAATCCATGAAAATTTCATATTTATGTGACACTATAGGGCCTTGGACATTCCTCAATTGACTTTGTTTTAGAAGGTTCCACAGACATTCCCTCACTTGTGATCACATATCCCAAGAAAGTGACTTGCTTTATCCAAAAGTCACACTTTATGAAGGTGGCATAAAAATTCTACTTTCTCAATGTTTCCAACACAAGTCATCGGTGTTATTGATGTTCCTAATTTATCATTGAGTAGGTGAGAATACCCTCAATAAAAACAACCACAAATTTTTCGAGGTAATGTCTAAAGACTCCATTCATCTAATCGATGAAGATTTCTGGGGAATTATTAAGTCCAAAGGGCATCACATGAAACTCATATTGCCCATACCTTCTACAAAAGGCAGTTTTCTCAATATCTTCATTCATCACCTTTAGCTATTGACATCCAGAAAGAAGATCCACCTTTGAGAAGTATTAAGATCCTCTTAACTAATCGAACAAGTCTTCAATCCATGGAAGAGGATACATGTTCTTTTTGGTGATCTTTTTGATCTACCGATAATCAATACAAAGCCGCATTGGTGTATCCTTCTTATTCACAAAGAGAATTGGTGCACCCCAAGGTGATACACTAGGGAATATGAACACTTTGTCCAAATGCTCTTGCAGCTACTTCTTTTACTCCTCTACTTTGATAGGAGACATCCTATAAGGACACTTTGAGATAGGAGTAGCTTCGGGTATTAGTTCTATTGAGAACTATACCTCATGATCTAGGGGAATTCTAGGTAACTCATGGGGAAATACATCATTGTATTCCCTCATGATGGGCATTCCCAGAAGATAGGTAATATCCTTTGACTCAACCATTTTGGTGAGGTATGCTTCTTCATTGGGAATCAACACCCACACCATTGAAGTATTTTTAAATGGATATTCTTGGTCTTGAATTTGTAGAGGATCATGGTATGGTTAATAAAATTAAAATATATTTCCTTTTCATAATAGTTGATATGTGATCCATATAACAAGAGCCAATCCAATCCCATTAATGCATCAAATTCCTCCAAGGGAAGTATTATGAGATTTTCTAGAAGAATCCTCCAACATAAACCAATAAGAGAATTGTCAAACACTTGGGTTGTAATTATTTCACCACTTGGTGTTTTTACGGATATCTCTACTTCATGGTTTTAGGTCATCAATTCTATATTTATAGAAAACATGCCTGATATAAAAGAATTCATAGAGCAATAAACAAATAATACCTTTTCCATTCATAAGTGAATAGGAAGTGTACCTTGTACTACTTCATTATCTAGATCATCATTTGCAGTAGTGATGGAATATTCCTTCCCATGTTTATTTGTCATTGGTGGCTACTAACGCTGATTACCCTAGAGAAATCGAGGTTTATTGCATTTTCTTGCATAGTTCCCTGGCTCCCTATAGTTGTAGCGTTGAACTATGGGTGGTTCTATCCTTTCTTATGCAACATTCTCATTCCTTTTCATGTCTTTTCAATACTCTTGGTCATGGTGTTCTCCTTTCCCACACATGAAGAACTTCCCCATCCCTTTGAAGTAGTTCCCATCATGAAACTTCCCACATTTTTTTCATGTTGGCCATTGGGTTTTCTTCCCACTTTTTCATTAGATCTTCCAAATTGAAACTCCATATTTCTTTTGTTATCAATATAGATGTGGGACCATTCTAAAAACATCATCTCCACTTTGAGAGAACACTGAGAAACTTCTTCATAACTCCCAAAGTCTCGAATTGCCAGATGCTTTCGAAGGTGTTGTTTTAATGAAGTAAAGAATCTATCAATTTTTCTATCATTGTAGATAACAAAACCCAAATTGTACCTTGAATGACTTATGAAATTTTCTTCATAGTTTATGATATATTCTCTTTCTTTTTCCTTGAGCTCTATGAGTTCTCTCTTCATCTTCATGTGTATAGTTCTAGGGAAATACTTGTTAAGAAAAATTATCTTAAAGTCTTCCAATTCCATCACTTCAATTTCCTCCCTTGTCTTGGTGTTATTAATGAAATCCTACCATTGATTGGCCTCTATAACTAGATGATAAATGGATAGAGTCACCTTCTCTGTACCAGAATAGTGGAGCACAGAAAAGATATTCTCCATATATTTGACCCACTGTTCTGCAACAAGTGGATCTGAAGATCCAGTAATCATCGGTGGTCATTGCCTCATAAAATAATCGATATCCATTTTATCCCTATTTGGTGAAGGGGGATGTTCTCCATTATTATGGTTATTGTTCATAACCTGAGATAGTTGGGTATGCATCGCCAAGAAGTTTTGAACTCCACCTCACAAATCATTGGGGATGTCATTTAGGAAATCATTGCATTGGACCTCGCACAAGTTTTAGGCCTAGTTTCTCATGGTTCCCACCATTTTATAAAATAGAAAATATTAGAACAAAACATAATTCAACAAGTTGTGAATAACTTATTCATTTGTATGATTTGTACTAAAATCATAACATATGGGATCACTATGTAAAACTTCTTATGTTCATATTTGTACTTATTCTCATGCTAGAGGTTTTGTATATGGTTCACTGATCCTAATTCCCAAATTAACTAATCCTTTCCTTTGATACTAACTATAGAAACATAGACTATTCATACATTATTATTACATCATTTTAATGATAAAAAACATAAAAACATTACACAAAGAGGATCCAAAGGCTTAGTGTCTTGGGAAAACTAGGACCATACATAATAATTAAAACATCCATCATAACATGTATTTCATTCCTTCTTCTCTAGCTTCTTATTGGAACTTGAACTCTCATTAGTACTTGTAGTCACCTAAAGAAATACATCAAAAGGGGTGATCTAAAGCCCAACAATAGGATAGATAAGAACAATGTAGCATGAGGTGAACATAATCATAACATTGGAAAAGGATCCTGAACATGAGAGGAAGCATAAACATATGACTCAAAATTTGGAAATGCATAAAAAATGATACATTAAGTCTTAGTGGTTAACTACCACACATACTTGTAATAAAATCTACCGTCTTTTTCACACATAATTTCAAATTTATTCATGAGTTTCATCACTTTAGTCAATGAATTGGAGCACTGTATAATTCTTCGCACACTCGTCACATCATAACATTATCATTATCATGCATGCCCCATATAACATGTATCAATAATTGTAATGACTCAGAAATTCCATGTATTTTTTTAATTATATGGGAATTTTACGAGTCCACAAAAATTGATGGCGTGTAATTCTGAGGCCCGGTGTGCCCAGAATGAATTTCAGAACGTTTCTGTAGGTAAATTTAGTAATCGTGAATGTGGGTTTTTGTAACTTTAAAACTGGTGGTCGGAATTGAAATCTGAGGGCACCGTTGAACTTGCATCACCGATTTTCTCTTAAAGGGATCTTCACCTTGAGCATAGTAGGTCGAGGGTGAAAGATACAATTTGGATTTTTTTGTGCAAATAGAAATAAAATAACTTTTTATTTTATTTTTATTTATTTTTTGAAAACTCCCATGTGGATGGTTTAATGGTGGGGACCACCTAAACTAAAACCTCCTACATGTGTGTTACGGAGGTGGGGACCAACGAACCTAAAACCCCCAATTTTAAATTAATGGTGGGGAGCACCCGAACCCTCATAATGGGGGAGAAACCACTCAACTCCCCATTAATTATTTTCCTTCATTAATTTGAGCCAATTAAATTGATACAATTAAATATTCCAACACCCCATTTTATTTTAAGAGACATAGAACAATTAATGAAATGTGTCAGCATTTTTAATTGTGCCAAGATTTGTAATCTACTTAATTTAAAATAATAAGTTGCCTATTTCTCATTTTGGAGGAATTTGGAGTGGGGAACCTTTTGGAAGATTATTCTCTCCAACGAAGAATGGGTTATCCAATGAAGAACACACTCCCCAATGAATAATGCTCATGATGATGAGGAATATCTTCAATGACAACGAGCCGATGATTGAGGAAACTGAGACATCAACGATGTCCGTCTATCCCCAACGACTTCGTCTCTTTCCTCGTGACCTCTATCAAAAAATATCTGACATAGGGGTTTAGATGTGTATGATTATATATTCCCATGTTCTTCCCTTATAAAACAAACAACACGGATCAACTCTCTAACTAGTTGATCCACAGATGATTTCATCTGTGGGTTTGGGAATAAACATTGTGGGAGGTTGTAGGGTTATAAATTCTTCATTCATGTTTTTAATAAGCCACTTGCTACTGATCTAACGTGGATGGTGTGGGATAAACAAACATATCTTGAACCCGTCATCATTCTTTTTGAATGGTGTGTTCTTCGCGATGAAAGAAGGTGGCATTGTGCCATAGTGATGAATGGATGTGGCAGCCGATACACCACCAGCTGCGACGAAGGTGATGGCCCCACCGCTCCTTGCCGCTCCACGACATCTGTGGAACCCCGAAACCTCACTACCCCATGGCCTTCAGTGCCACCCCGCGGCCTTTCCGCCTCATGTCCCTCCTCGCCTCCCTCTACCCCACGGCCTCACCCCCCACGGCCTCCATTACACCTAGAGGCCCTCATCGCCACCCCCACGACCCTCCACGCCCCCCGCAGTGCCTCACGTCCTCACCGCCCCTGGCCCTCCGCACTGCCTTGTGCCCTCGCAGCCCAGACCATGGCCTTGACACCCCATGTCCCTCATCGGCAACCATGGCATCACACCACCCTTACAGCCTCTACAAAACCCTACAGCATTCGCGGCCCCAGCGGCCTCGCCGCCCTACGGCCACATGCTACCTCTGCAGGCTCTGTGGCCTCTTCATCCACCGCAGCCTCCGTGCCACCTAGCACGGGCTGATCCACCCAGCGTGGTCGGGCCGAACCCAGTGGGACAGACCATAGCTAGTGGGCCGGGTCAAACCAAACCGAGTCAGGTCGGGCCGGGTCAGCCCGACCGTGTCGGACCCGACCTGGGATAACATCGAACTTTACACTCTTTTTGAAATAACATTGGAATCAGAATTCCATTTGAAAAACTTTCAATGGAGTAGTAAACCTTATATAAATAGGGTCCATTTCGTATACCCCACTTGAGATTTGGATAAACATGGGATACGGTCGGGTTGGATCGACCACCAATCCAACCAGGCCATCGGGACTAAAAGGCTTATAACTTACAGACCAGGCGTCCAATTGATGCATCATTTATTGCGTTGAGACCCCTATGACGTGGAGGTCCTTTGAGATAAATTTTTGTGGGACTTCATGGTAGTTTGAGTATATACCATTGGCTTGAGAAGAAGACCCTCCTGTAGACAAGAAAGCTTAGTGCGGTAACCCAGAATCTAGCTGTGACTTGAAAAATTAATAGCGATCCTTTGTGGGATAGCACCAAGAGATCTAGTGTGGGTTAGCACCGAGAGATCCCATGTGGGTCAACACCTAGAGATCCTATCTAGGTCAGCACCAAGCGATCTTATGTGGGTCAGCATCGAGCGATCCAGTGTGGGTCAGCACCGAGTGATCCTTTGAGTGTCAACACCTAGAGATCCTATGTGGGTATGATGATGCACTGATGATGTACTATGATTCTATGTGGGTTTGATGATGGTTATTTATCCTTAATGGGTATTCCTATTAACCTAGTAAGATTATTTAGTAGTTACATCTAATCATCTCTTTTTATGTACCTAAGAAATACCTGGTGTGAGATGAGTTAGTACCTTTGTGGTATTCTTCTGTGTGGCGTAACTGTGTGGTATATACCATTGTGGTATTATTATTTGTGTCATACCTGTGTGGTACTTACTTTGTGGTATTCTTCTATTTGGTGTACCTATGTGGTACTTACCTTCATGTTATCCTCTCCTTTGTGGAACCGTTGACATTTCGACATTGAGTTGGACTATAGTTTTTCCTTACCATTGAGATGGATTTACTTGATAACATAGGTATATGTATAGACATATACATAGGTAGGGGTTTCAGTTGATTTTCATTCCTTCTGGTTTATCCTTTGTGGATTTTCTGAGACCTTGATGGTCTCGGGGTCCCTACTGAGTATCTTTATACTCACCCCTGCATGGGCTATGCTCACACATTGTTGTGTTTGGCGTAGATAACAGACATCGCTAATTGAGGCTGAGGGTACCAGGGCTAGATGGGGCCCAGAGGTGGAGTATATGGCTTGATGGTTCTTAGGGGAGACGGGCAGATGTGGAGTGATGAGGAGGTGATCTATACCTACCCTTTAGGTAGGAACCTCAAAGGATGAACCAGTAGCTACCTTTATTTTTCTACAGTTGTATTGTATTTAAGTTGTACTTGTACTTTTACTATTGGGCTTTTATTCCAGCCCCTTTTTTCCTTCAACACGATTTTTTCTATACAGTTGAATTGTGTTTATATCTTGTTGTACGCTTGGTTGCGTGTGTTTACATGTTATAAATTCAATGCCCTCCCCGTTATTGGGAATACGCCTTCGGTGCTAGTTTTCATCCCCTAGCCTATGGAAGGAGGGCTTGGGGTAGTCAATGCAGAAGCCCCAGGGGACGGGTCATGGAAAACTGGTATCATATGGAGGTTCTACTGTAGAACATAGGACTCTAATATTTTTTTAACAAACATAGTGTTAAGTGTAGTGAGTCTGGTCATCAGTTTAGGGAATCCAGTGTTGTTGCGGCAGCCGGTGTATCCATACACTAGGACCATTACTTCGGATTTCTAACTCAGCGCACGAAAACACAAATTCTGTGTGTCTTTTCAAGAGTTTTCTTTATGATATCTAGGAATCAACTCACCAAGAATAACATTAAATGATGTCACACCAGTTTCATTTAGGATGCCTACATGCAGACAGCCAGCGAGGGTTCCAGATATAGTACGTGATGATAGCCCACCGAGTGATGAGGCCTCAGTGCAGGGCCCTCTTCTAGTAAGGGTACCAGTGGAGGAAACAGTGGTACCATTACCCAATGGTCCAAAGATGCCACTATCCCCAACAAGAGAGGTTGTATGCCACTTGATCACATAGCACGAGTTCCATCGCCAGAGGCCACCCAGGTTCAGGGGAGAGTTTTTAAATTGGTAGGTATACGAGGAGATGGCATGGTGATCCTTGCTTCCATTATTCTACATAAAGTTGTAGGTAGATGGTGGATCTTGATGCTCCAAGATCATAACGTGGTGACGCTTCTCTGGGCAGACTTCGAGGGCCTGTTTCGGGAAGAGTTTGTCCCAACGACTCTTTGTGTAGTGCGCATACAATATATTCTTCATCTACATCATGGTAGCATGATTGTGTCTTGGTACTCAACAAGGTTCACTGACATCTCATGCTAATCCATAGATATTGTGCAGGACCCATTTTTTAGGGCCCAAACCTTTAAGCAGGGACTCAGATGGGAGATCAGGGATTCGATAATTTCTCTTAGCATCCTGACGCATGAGAGGGCGTTAAAGAGATCCATATTAGTAGAGAGTTTCCTTGCTAAGCAGTCACCAGTAGTGAGACCCACCACCAGTCATCACGTAGTGGAGTCTTTTGTAGCTGGCAGAAGACAGATGTCACAGAGTTCCAAGAGTACCATACTTACAGGTGGACGACCGCATGATTCAGAGTCGGTTGTGCAGGGCAACTGAGGTAGAGCCAGTTATTCCAGGAGCTGGTAGTGTTACACATACTGCGGGTAGGGACACAGGGATCGTGACTGTCCGACCTGCAATATAGATGATCAGAAAATGTTCGAAAGACCGCCCAGGAAAAGACAGAGGTTTGACCGTGAAGGTCTATAGGGAGCAAGCAGACATGGAAGAGGAGATTACTGTATAGGTGGCGATGGGTGACGATTCGAGATGTTACCGCCACAACCACCAGGTGTTCCAACCCAACCACAGGGAGAAGGAGGACAGGTGTGAGATCTTCTCCAGTAAGCTAAGGCCTACGATCACGGTGCTCCAGATATGATACAAGGTACAATCTGTGTCCACTACACATTAGTTTTAGTACATATAGACAGAGGTTACATTCATTTTATTATTTCCACTACACTCATTCAGATCATGGAGATTTTGAAGGATCTGTTTGTTCGATCCTTATGGCTAGAGACCCCTACGGGAGTGGATTTGATGATTATTCACTGGTTCTGGTAGTGTGAGCGTACTCTAGGAGTTGAGAGCTTCGGCTGGGATCTCCTAGAAGCAGTGTTGAGGACTTACGAAGTCATCTTGGGAATTGTCTGGTTATCTACAGTCCATGCTCAGATTAACATTATTAGTCACAAAGTACAGTGTCTTCGTATGGATGGGACTAGTTTTCCCTTCACTGACGAGAAGGGAGAATTTTCAGCACAGGATGGACTTACTTATAGGATATTACAGTCAACAACTCATCAGTTGGATAGGCATACCCTTAGAGCAGTTATTGTTGAGAGTCCGAGTTATCATGTAGTTGTCGACCAGTATGTGGATGTCTTCCCTGATGGTGTTCAGGGCATACCTCTTCACATAGTGGTGGGATTTTACATTGACATATACCTTGGGATGGAACAGATATCTACACCAGCATATTGGATGGCTCCCACATAGCTTCGTGAGATGTGGGCACAGATAGAGGACTTACAGGGGAATGGGTTCATTCGGACCAGTGTTTCTCCTTGGGCTGCCCTGATTTTGTTTTCCAAGAAGGCGGATGGGAGCTTGAGACCTTGTGTTAACAATCGGCACCTGAACCAAGTGACCATGAACAACATGTTCCAACTCCCGAGGATGGGATACCTCATTGATCAGTTGATGGGAGAATGGTGGTTCTCGGAGATAGACCTCATATCGGGCTATCACCAACTCAGAGTACGAGACAAGGATGTGAAGAAGAGGGATTTTAGATGTCTGTACAACCATTATGAGTTCATGGTTGTTCCATTTGGCATGACCAATACTCCCAAATTCTTCATGGGACTCATGAATAGGATCTTTCATCCATACCATGATCGGCTTGTTGTAGTCTTCATCGATGAAATTCTAGTCTACTCAACTACCGAGGCAGAGCTTTCCGATCATTTGCAGGTAGCACTAGATAGACTCCGAGAGAACCCTCTTTATGGTAAGATGTTGAAGTGCCAGTTCTGGATCCAATAGGATTACATTCTAGGACATTTCATATCAGAGACTGGAGTTGCAGTAGATCCAACGAAGATTGAGTCGGTAATTTCTTGGGATCCACCTGGGAGTGTGACAGAGGTATGGAGTTTCTTGGGTTTGGCCAGATACTACCATATATTTGTTCCAGATTTCTCCAGAGGTGAAACACCTTTATTATCATTGACTAAGAAGGGGAAACCCTTCATTTGGTTAGAGAGATGAAAGCGGAGTTTTCAGAAGCTGAGAAAGAGGCTGACTAGTGACCCCATATTTAGGATTCCTGAGGAGGGCGTAGGGTATGTAGTCTACTGTGACACATTAAGGACTAGAATTGGATGTTTCCTAATGCTGGAATGGGAAATGATCACATATGGTTCTTGACAACTGAGACAATATGAGCAGAACTACACTACCCATGACCTGGAGTTAGTAGTAGTGGTCTTTTCCTTGAAGATGTGGAGACATTACTTTATGGGCGAGCATTTAGCAGTGTACTCTGATAATAATAGTCTCAGGTATATCTTCTCTCATCAAGACCTGAACCTGAGTCAATGATGTTGTCTTGAGTTCCTCTAGGACTATGACTTTTAGATAGTCTATACACTTGGGAAGGGTAACATTGTAGCATATGTACTCAACATGAGATCTAGTATACAGCTGCTATGTGAGGCGACAGAGCAACTGGTTTCTTTATAGATATCCATTGTAGATCAAGATAGAGAAACTTTTCTTCCTTCTCTTACAATCACCCCCCCACTCCTTCAGTAAGTCAGGGAGGTGCAGTGTGGGGACACTGACTGCGAGGCTCAACGTACTCCGATATCCACAAGGTAGGAACCTGATGGATTTTCTGAAGGTGGGGGCACTTTATCCTCTTCAGAGGATGTACAATGCTACCAGGGTCACTTCGGGAGGATGTGATGAGGGAGTTCCACAATTCCCCTTAAGTATTACATCCTGGAGTGGTGAAGATGTATTAGGATCTCTAATGATAGCACTGGTGGCTGGGAATGAAGAAAGCAGTAGTAGAGTTTCTATCTCGGGGCCTCACTTGTCAGAAAGTGCATGTAGAGGATTAGGTACCAACAGGATTTGTTCAACCTTTAAAGTTCCCAGAGTGAAAGTGGGATGGGATATCCATGGACTTCATGACATGACTTCCACATATATCCAGAGGTCATGATTCTATCTGAGTGATTGTTGCCCGACTCACCAAGTCGGACCGCTTCCTAGCGATCAGAGAGAATGGTTCATTAGAGAGAATGGGATACCTCTATGTGTAGGATATTGTGAAGAAAAATGGATTACCCTCGATGGTTTTCTATGATATTTATGAACATTTTAATTCATGACTATGGAAGGGGTATCATGAGGCTTTTGAGACGCATCTTCGTTTGAGCATCGCCTTCCTTCCTTAGACAGATGCCTTGACTAAGCAGACCATTCGGACCCTCGAGGACATGCTATGAGCTTGCATCCTTGGCTTTGGTAGCAGGTAGGTGGATCAATTCCCATTGGTGTAGTTTTCATAGAAAAATAGATATCACTCTACCATTGGGATGGCACATGTTGAGGCATTGTACAAGAGACCTTGCAGATCTCCATTGTGCTGAACTGACACAGGGGAGTCAGCAGTAGTGGGAAAAGAGATGGTATAGGCTACCACATTGAAAGTGTTGATCATCCATAAGTGAATGAGGACTACACAGAGTAGGAATAAGTCTTATGCTGATAGGAGATGGAGACCACGGGAGTTCGGGGATGGTAACCACATATTTCTACAGGTCTCACCCCGATGAGGTTTGCATATATTTGTTCGAGGCGGAAAGTTATCTATGAGGATCATTGGATCCATTCAGGTCCTCAGTAATGTTGGTGAGGTGACGTTCCACCTAGCTCTTCCACCTCAGTTGCACTTGGTTCATGACATCTTCCACGTATCCCAAATGAGGACATACGTGTAGGACCCTTCTCACGTCATTTACCAGGGTGAGATGGACATCGACGATGGGGCGATGTTCTCAGAGCTTCTAGTTAATATTGTAGATTGATAGGAGAGGGTCCTTCATGGGCACTCGATACCTCTGGTGCAGATTCACTGGCATTACGGGAACCGCCAGGAGAGCACTTGGGAACTTGAGGCTGAGATTAGTGCTCAGTAACCCCACATGATTCCTTAGTTTGTGATTTGGTTTACTGGGACACAAATCCCTAATGTGGGGAGAATGCAAATACCTAGAAACTCCATATATTTTTTTTAAATTATATGGGAATTTTACTATTCTGTGAAAATTGATGATGCTTGATTCCAAGGCCCGGTGTGCCCGGAATGAATTTTTAAATTTGTTTTGGGTATGTTCCGTAAACGTGTGAGCATGTTTTTGTAACTTTTAAACTGGGGTTCAGAATTGAAATATAAGGGAATCGTTGAACTCAAAGCGTTGATTTTCTCTTTAGGGGACCTTCACCTAGACCACAGTTGGTCAAGGGTGAAAGATAGAATTTGATTTTTTTTTGTGGAAATAGAGATAAAATAAAAATTTATTTTAGTTTAGTTTTCTTTTTGTTGAAACCTCCAATGTTGATGGTTTAAAGGTGGAGACCACCTAAACCAAAACCTCTAACATGTGTGTTACGGAGGTGGGGACCATAGATCCAAAAACCCCCAATTTGAAATTAATTGTAGTGACCACCCGAAAACTCTTAATGGGGGAGAAACCACTCAACTCTATATTAATTCTTTTTTCTCCATTAATTTGAGCCAATAAAATTGATACAATGAAATATTCCAACACTCCATTTAATTTTGAGATTCAACAAACAATCAATGGAATGGGTCATCATTTTTAATTGTGCCAACATTATTAATCTACTTAATTTAAATTAATAAGATGGATATTCCTAATTTTTGTGGAATTGAGAGAGGGGAACCTTTTAGAGGATTTTTCTCTCCAATTATGAATGAATTATCTAATGAATAACATGCTCCCCAATGAAGAATGCTCACATAGATGAGGAACATCTTCAACGACAACGAACCGACAATCGAGGAAACACCGACGTCATTGATGCATGTCTATCCCTAATGACATTTCCTCTTTCCTCACAACCTCTGTTGACTAATCATCGAGGTAGGGGATTAGTTGTGTATGATTATATATTCCCATGTTCTTTACTTCTAAAAAAAAGAACTAGGATCAACTCTCTAACTAGTTGATTTGTGGATGATTTCTCTTGCAGGTTTGAAAATAATCAGTGCGGGAGGTTGTAGGGTTTTAAGTACTTCATTCAAGTTTCCGTTGAGCCACCTGCTACCGCTCTAACATAGAGGGTGTGGGCCAAAAAACATGGCATGAACCCTCCTCCGTTCTTCTTTAATGGTGTGTTATTCTCGATGGAGGAAGGTGGCTTTGTGCCATGGTGATGAACGGATGTGGCGTCTGACACACTGCCGGCCACGACAAAGACGATAGCCCCGTGGCCATATGTGCTTCCCCACGGCCTCGCGGCCTCGTGACCCTCCCCACCACCTTGCGGCCTCACTTCCTCAATGCCCTCCTTGCTTCACTGCGGCACACCGATGTGCCTCGCGGCCCTCTGTGCCGCCCGGAAACATCCCCCCCCCTCGCGGTCGTACACGTCTCCCCGCAGCCTCACCTCCCCACCCTGGCCTCACTGCCTCGCGGCCCTCGCAGCTTTCCCGAACCCTGCGACCTCGCCGCCCTACAGCTGTGCTCCACCTCTATGGCCCTCGTGGCCTCCACACTTCCTAGCATAGGCCGGGTTACCCAGCATGACCCGACTGGACCCAGCGGGCTAGAACAGACCCAGCGATCCGGGTCGGTCTGACCGGGTCAGACCATTCCCGGGCAAACTTTTAACTTTACTCTCTTTTGGCCATAACATTGGCACCAGATGTCTGTTTGAAAAACCTTCAGCGGTGCTATAAAACATGGATCAAGATGGTCCATTTGGTATACCCCACTTGTTATTTGGATAAATTTGGGATATGTTTGGGTTGGATCAAGCATGAATCCAACCGGGCCCTCGGCACTAAAAAGATTATAACTTACAGACATGGTGTTATTTTGATGAACTGCCCATTGCATTGAGTCCCCTATGACATGGTGGTCCTTTGAGATACATTTTCTTGGGTATTCTTGGTAGTTGTAGTATCAAATATTGGCGTGAGGAGCAGACCCTCTCGGAAAAGAACATGCTTAGTGTGGGAACCCAGTAGCTAGCGGTGATGTGAAGAATGAAAAGGGATATTGTGTAGGTTAGCACCGAGCGATACTGTGTGGGTCATCACCGATAAATCCTTTGTGTGTCAGCACCTAGCGATACTGTGTGAGTCAGCAGCGAGCGATCCTCTGTTGGCCAGCACCGAGCGATCATGTGTGGGTAAGCACTGAGCGATCCTTTGTGGGTCATCACCTAGAGATCCTATGTGGCTCTGATGATGTATTGACGATGTATGGCGATCCTCCGTGGGAATGATGATGATTAGTGATCCTTAGTGTGTCTTCCTCTTAATATAGTAAGATGATTCAGCAGTTACAGCTAATCATCTCTACCAATGTACCTAAGAAATAACTTGTTTGAGCCAAGTCAATACCTTTGTGGTATTCTTCTGTGTGGCGTACCTTGGTGGTACATACCTCTATGGAATTCTTCTATGTGGAATACCTGTGTGGTACTTACATTTGTGGTATTCTTCTCTGTGGAATACCTCTGTTGTACTTACCATCGTGGTATTCCTTCCTTTGTGAAAAAGTTGAACTTTGGGATTGGAGTTGGAATCTGTGTTTTCCTCATTATTTAGATGAGTATACTTGATAACTTAGGTATATGTGTGGTCATATACCTAAGTAGGGTTGTCATATGATTATCATTCATTGTGGTTTATCTTTAGAGTATTTTTTGAGACCTTGGGGGTTTCGAGGTCCCTACTGAGTATCATTATACTCATACATGGACGATTTATGTCTTCACCTTTTTGTTTTTGGTTCAGATGACAGACATCGCTGATTGAGGCTGAGGTTAACAGGGATATATGGGGCTCGGATTTGGACTGTATGATATGATGGTTTGCAAAGGAGACAAGAAGATGTGGAGTTCTTAGGAGGATATCTGTACCTACCCTTCAGGTAGGAACCTCAGAGGAAGACCCAGTAGCTGCCTTTATTTTTCATCAGTTGTATTGTAATTCAGTTGTACTTGTACTTTTACTATTGATCTTATATTCCGGAACCTTTTTACTTTCAGGACATTGTTTTCTATATAGATGACTTGTGTTCATATCTTGTTGTGTTCTCGGTTGTTTGTGATTAAAGGTTATAAAGGAAATGCCTTCCTGGTTATTGGGAATACGCCTTTCGGTGCTAGTCGTCAGCCCCTGGACTATGGAAGGCGGGCTTGTGGTAGTCACGGGACGGGTCCCGAGGGACGGGTCATGAAAAAAATTAACATAACTAACCCATGGAAAGGAATGGGTTTCATCTCATAAGAAAACATTCATAAACATTTGGTTCCCAAAAATTAAGTGGGAATAAAAAACATTATATAATAACCGTCAACCTTGAGTGATAAATATAAAGGTGTGTCTTCAAGAAAAGAGTTCTTTTAGAAAACATTTGTTTGACATAAACTCCAGTAGTAAATAAGTACATAGCATGAAATGTGAGATAATGATGAAAAAATTATTTATTTTTGTGACCATACCCTTGATAAAACTTTTGATCATTACATATCATACCCATAAATGGTTACCCTTATTGGAGACAAGTCCCCCTTACTATATTCCAAATATAAAAGGGTCTGGATTGAGATGATGTTAATCCCTAAAAATTGATAATCAGTTCCCCTTATATGTTAATGTTTTGTGTTTACCTAAAACAAATAGGGGACTAATATGTTCATGGATTTCCTCTTCGTGACCATTCTTTATGAAAGAGATGGAAACATGGAATTGTAATGGCATATTTTTCACACGATAGACCAATGCTATTGTGACTTCTTTCTCGAACTCCAATGGGATCTAGAGAGCCTTGATATGTTTCTATATGAGTTTTGTTGAAATATGGAGCACATTATAGAGTGAGATATTTTATGGAAGAACATATAACCTCTTCATAATGTCATACTTTTTTTCTAAAGATTGATTATTGCTATGGTGGTTATCTTATTATTATGTGTAATGGGATCTGATTTATATGAGGTATATAAGCCTGGTGATTTGGAAAAGGTTGAAGGAGTATCTCTTTCAAGTGGTGAAGGTCATTCTGGCCTTCCCCTTTATTTTTCTGGATCATACAACCACACCCTAGCCAAAAGGTCATACAATATGATTGGGAATTGATGGAAGTTGTAGGGATTTGAGATATCTCTATGATTAGAATGGGATTTCTAGAGTAATTTTTAATTGTTCTTATCTTCATATATGTATTTTATGGTGATGTGTCCATAATATTTCATTCGGCCACACCCATGTTATCCCTCGTATCCTCATCCCTATGCCTTCTACCTCAATCTTCGTTTTTAGGTATGTAAGAGTCATACTCAAAGAAATATTATTCATTATATAATGGATCTATTAAGTGAAATAATTTAAAAGTAAAAAAAGATGATCTCTTCATATGGTTAGGACAATGTTTTGTGGGGTAGTGACCCTACTTTGTACATTGATGGAATGAAGAGTGCAAGAGTCATATCATGTGCAAGAGATGAATATGGATATTCTTCTTCTTCTTCTTCTTCTGTTCAATGATTAAGTCCACCTTTAGGAGGTGTATTTGATGTCACATCCCAAGGTTAATGGATTTTCATGGGATTATGAAGCTATGATATCAAGGATTCATCAGTTTTATGGATTGTATTCCAAGTCACCCAATTATAGGACTTCCAACCACCCTTAGCTAGAATTTATTTCCAACCACCACTTATTCCTGTAGGGTGATGAATACACTGGTCACATGTGTTAAGGAGTTTTCTAACATTACATGTACAGATTGAACAATTATTTGGAGAATTTTTGTGAAGATGAGACAATACTGGATGGTATGACCTAGCCTCTTAGGGAATGGGAAGTAGTCACGATGATTAGAGATGTCGACCTCATTGGGATTCATTTGAAATGGTATCATGAGTGGGTTATATTCTATATATTCAAAGAAATAACTAGGTACCATCTCATTTTGTTATGTTTTTTATTTAGTCATTCATTCCTTGAATCATGAGGGACCCTGATTTCCTTAAATTTCTGTTCAAGTGTGATTTTTTTGTTTCTGATGATCAATGGGAGGCACTGAGTGATTTATGGGAGGCATATATAATAAAATTATAACTAATACATAATTCATAGTAAAAATATTTGTCTCTTACCTACCAATATTTTTCTGTGATTAAGGAATGAGTTGAAAATTATCTTATGTTTTCTGAATGATATATTCCAAATGTTGTTCTTTTTCTACAAACTCATAAAATATTATTGGATACTTTATCAGGATCAATTGTATTTTAATCTCATCCCTAATTTTTTAGCATAGACTTAAATAAATTACTCTTCTAAGAGAGGGATTGAATGTGAATAGTTTAAACCTTTCCATTTGTCTTTGAATTAAAAAACCCTCTCATTTTCATGTTTCTTACTGGTTTTAAGGTTGATAATTTTCATTTTCCTTAGTTTTGGGCTAAACTGAAAATGGAATTGATGAAGAAGGTATTCCCATCCATTAATTGAATTTTATAGAATGTTGTTATACCAAATGATGTTTGGCCTCAAAGTCCATAAAAAATATCTCATCTCGGTCACCTCCTGATGATCTTAATGTGTCAACATTGGGCTGCATCGGGACCCAGTGTGCATAAGATGTTGTTCTAGATATTCCATGTTATCAAAGAGTGAGAGGGTTGTATTGTCAAAATGATTATGGTTAGAGTGTTATCAAACCATCATGATATGTTTTCTTATCAAATTGTATTGGTGTTCACCATCCTTCATTGTATTCTATTCGAGTTGCCATAGATTCAATGGAATTGATCATTTATGGAGGTACTGATGTCTTAGCCACCACCCTTCTGTATGAAGTAGGTGAGGATTGATGATTTATCCCCTTTTTCATATCCAACCAACTCTCAATCTATTCTAATACTAAATTATCAGTATGGGACTAAAGGGGATGACACCATAATGGTGGAAATTATGGATCAACTTCGACTTCCTCATTAATATAGACCAGATATCTAGATCCAGTGCTGGCCTGATGCTTATATGTCATTCTTGTTGTAGGATCATCTCATTCCATATGTGTGGTTGGAGGGATAACCATCTCTATCAGAAGAATATTACTATTTGGAACCGTAACACCTAGACCCTAGTTACCCAGAGTCAGTGCATTATTATATAACATTGGCATGATCACAAAATATCAAGTCTCGAAAGACCGATTAGTTTAGTAGAATTGGAAACACTAGATACATACATAAGTCTTACATTACACTATAAAGTGAAAAACTACAACAACATAGTCTCCATAGTCCACACTCATATCCACTCAGACTATCCCTGTAGGTCATTCATAAAATACTTCTTCACATCCTAGGAAAAATAAAACATAGAAAGGGGTGAGCTCAGATGCTCAGTAAGGATAACAATATAGAGGAATCTTTCATAAATAAGCATAAATAGTTACATAGATGTATAACTAAAAAAAGCCTTTTAAACTTGAAATTCATCATAATATGGAAAAAATAAAATTAAATAATTCCATTTAATTATTCACAAGGATATTCTACTAGTCGAATAATCACATGCAATATCAATAACCACTTTCATAATGATGGAATGCATAATGCCAGACTATCATAACCACATAGTCAAGGCCTTGTGCCAAGACTACAAGTAAGATTTTGTCAGTAACTTGTGCCAATAAACTACTTTGTCTCATGAGACCTATCGATGCATCGAGGAGCTATAGCGGGCTCCACCAATCACTTACAATGTCCAATACATTCCTCATATGAACAGGTTTAAACATAACATAAACATTCGTATTAAAAATAGCATATGAAATGTCAATACTTTACCAATAAACCATGAATGGTATAAAAATAACACATCCATAGTCAATCATATCACAAAACCTTCAATACTATAAGGAGGTTTTGTATAATAATAAATCAACATCAAATAATCTCAAAATCCATCAAAGGATGTTGACATAGACGAAATCGAAGCTATTTGAGAGAAATATCTCTTATTGTTTTAAATCATTTAAAGTCACATAATAATGAAACTAAACATTTACTTTGAAAATATTCTTATAATATTTTAAGGGAAGCTTAAACGATTTTATAACGGAAGAAAATAGCTACACCCTCCGTATAAGTTAGAAAATACATTCTTACCTTAATTCTATCGAAAAGGTTAAAAATGACCTTGTTTGGAAAATAAAAGAAATATTCCTTTATAAACAAATTATAAAAAGTAAAACAAGGGTATTAATGAAGTTAAACCTATAGTCTATAAAATAGTATGAATGTTTTGAAATTCATTTTTATGAAACATGGATGTGGATGATAAAGAGGTCCTAGTAGATAATATAAACAACCTCAGATAATGAAGAGATTGTGAAATTAACCCTTACCTTGTACTTTTCTTTCGTTGATGGTAGGTTAAAATAATATTTAATGTTTAAATAATTGTTATTAAATTATACCATAATCATATAGATTAATATGATATCATATATGATCTTTTAACATTGTTTAGTTAATAATATCTTAGTATTATCGTCGTTTTGGGTGTTAACGGATTCATTTTCCATTATATTCATTATTATGTGAGTGATATTTGTTATGGATGGGATGTATATTATTCAAATACAGGATGATATCTAGTATTAAAAAATTATTTTTAATCATGTAATGATAATTAGTCTTGAATGGATATGATGGGGAATGATTCCCATCGCGTTCGTGGAGACGGTAATCCGTACGTATGCACGAGTGGCAATATAATTATTTTAATATTAAAATAATATATAATTGGATAGTATATCATATATAAATAATCATTATCATGTTTAATTTATTATTTACATGAATGACACATCATTATTATACCTATCCAAATAATAATGTATTGAATAAAAATTACAGCACGACGTGGAGACAGTAATCCGTACGTACGCACGTATGGTGACTTGTCATTACAAGGATGGAAATAATAATTAATATGGAAGTAATATATTTATAATAACATCTAAATATATATAAGATACTAGAGTTATTATTTTAGAATGGAAATAAAAATAAAATAATAAGTGGAAGAAGAAAAATCTTAAAAGAGGGCGGTGAAATTATTGCATATTCTTCGGATTCATCATTTTGATTTGATCAAAAGGGATCCATAAGTTGGATTTGTGACTAAATGAAGGCCTCTAGGATGAAGGGAGGATAGTTTAGAGGGTATTTGGGCAGAGGATAGACAATCCAAATTGTTTTTATGTGTTAAATAGATAGAATGGTGCGTGCCCTCTTATAAGAGGGGTGAGGGGGCACCGTAGGAAAAGCTAGAAATATTATTTTATAATAAAATTATTTCCGGTTTCTAATGGCTCCAAAATGGATTATATAAAGGATAAGGTAGGGATGGGATGAAGAACTCTCAACCCATATGTTTTATATAGGTTTGGGTCACTATATAAACTTTATCTTTTAGATTTAACTCTTAGTTAAATAGTTGACATTCACCATGTCTCTTTGTTTTTTTATATTATATGGTTAATAAACATACCATATAATTCCAAGAGAACCCCAGGTTGTTCAATAATGATATAAATATCATTATATATGTTCTTTGGACGAAAATTATATTTTTTGGAATAGAATATCAATTAATAATATTATATATGTTTTAAAAACTCTTTTATGTCAATTTTGACACTATTTGCTATTTTGTTTTTGCTAAATTTATACCAGCTTTATTAGTTCAAAAAAATTCAAATAACCAATAATAATAAGTCATATTAACCTATAAAATTAGTTTAATTCAGAAAAAGTCTCAAATTACATTTATCTAGATATGTATAATATCAATTATTTTAACATTTCATTAATTAGCTAATTACTACATCACCATTGTGTCATAAATAAATTAAATTATTAAATTTATAAAAATTATAAATAAAATACCATTATGTATGAAATATTTTTAGATTTATAATTAATATGTATAATCAAATTTATCTTAGGTATAACCCAATATTAAAAAAATTAGTTATTAAACTTTGATTTTTACTTTTTTAACTCTTCTTTAAATAAAATAATTATAAATGTACTAATCTAATCCAATTGGATCAAAAAGGTTCATATTCAATTCCTATTGTTGTTTTTGTTTGATATATAGTTATCCAATATAATCAATACATGTGTTAGGGTAATAATAATATCATTTTTACCCTTAATTACCCAATGTACTTTTAACCGTGGTAAATAAAAGTAAAAAAGTTACTATTCACAAAATATTATTTTTATCTTATTGAACAACATTTTACAACGTGATATTAACCATGTCTCTGGGAGTTTCGAAATTACACTCACAAAAGCAGTAAAATTATGTTTTATGGGAAATTTCAAATTCTCCAAAGAGGTGGGTAAAAGACGGTGAAAAGTTCAATAAAATTTTTATATATCTAAAATTATTATAAACTAACACCAATGAATTACAATGAACTTATATAGGTTTTATGTTTATATTTTGACCTAATATAAATTTAAATTAAATAAATAATTATTTAAATAAAAATTTAGTTTTAAACTATAACTCAGTGTTTTTCACTATTCATAAAAAATTAATGTTTTTAGAAAAATACCAAAAATTCACCCTAAGATAATTTTGATATTATGATTCCAAAAATGAAGTCTATTTTAAAAGATAATGTTTCAAAATCTGAGTATTTAGATTCATAATGGCTAGTTTGATTGGTTGTGGTGTGAGTTAGTACTCGAAGTTGCATACAACACACGCTAGTGTATTATTCAAAAAGAAGCATATCATGGAATCTTGGGGTGTTACATTCTCCCCTACTTCAAATAATTTTTTCCTCAAAATATCATGAATATTACTACATAAAAAGACTCTTGTGGTTCTTCATCGTAAGTTCCTCGTGTTCTCATGTTGCCTCTTCCATCGTATGGTTTCTCCATAGAACATTTACCATACGAGTCGTCCAGTTTCTCCGCACTTGTTCTCTTGTATCAAGAATCTTGACAGGCACTTCACAATAAGACAGATCGGGTTCGAGTTCTAATTCCTCATATGTGAGTACATGAATGGGGTCAGGCTTTTAATTTCTCTACAGTGATATGTGGAACACATCATAAACTTTGGAGAGATTTGGCGGCATTTACAAATGGTAAGCTACAGCCCTAATTCGTTCTAGAATATCGAAAGGTCTGATGTACCTGGGACTCAATTTATCCTTCTTACCGAATCGTATAACACCCTTCCATGGAGACACCATCATGAAAACATTATCTCCTACATAAAATTCCAAATCCTTCCTTCGGTTATCGGTATATCTCTTCTACCTACTATGAGTTGCTTTGATGTGGTTTTGGATTACCTTCAACTTTTTCATCATTTCCTCCACCAGTTCTGGGCCAACGAGTTTTCTTTCACTAACATCATCCCAACAAGTTTGTGTGTGACATCCCATTCCATATAACGCTTCACATGGTGCCATCTAAATACTTTAATGGAAACTATTATTATAAGAAAATTCTTCCAAAGGTAAATATTGATCCCACATACCTTGAAATTCATGTAAGCATGGTCTCAACATGTCTTCTAATGTTTGAATTGTTTGTTCTAATTTTCCATCAGTTTCGGGGTGGTAGGCAGTGCTCAAACGATGTTCAGTATCTAGGGATTTCTATAGAATTTTCTAGAATATTGATGTAAAACATGGATCACGATCAGAAACAATCGATATGGGTACTCCATGAAGTCTCACAACTTCATTTATGTATAGTCATGCTAGACGTTAAAGTGGTAAATCATCCCTTATATCAAGAAAATGTGCTGACTTGGTAAGACGATCAATAATGACCCATATTGAATCATTCCTTCTATGAGTCCTTGTTAGTCCCATGAAAAGTCCATTGTAAATTTATCCCATTTCCGCTCTGGTATGGGAAGAGGTTGCATGACTCCTCTAGGTAGTTGCCTTCCAGCTTTCACTTGTTGAAAAACCATACATCATGACACAAAATCAGCAATCTCCCTCTTCATGTCATCCCACCAAAAATGTTCCTTCAAATATCTATACATCTTAGCGGTACCAGGGTATATAGAGAAATTGGAACTATGAGCATCATCTAACAATTCCCTTTTTAGATCAGGTATATCGGGAACACAAAGTCTCTTCCCAAATTTCAAAATTCCATATTCATACACAAAGTCACTCAATCTCGCATCATTCACAGCATTAATATTATTTTGAAACTCTTCATCATTAGTCTGAGAAGCCTTTATCATCTCTAGTAATAATGGTTTGGAAACCATTTAAAAAATTATTGATGTTTCACCTTCCATCGTGATTCCCATATCCATCTTTACTATATCCAAAAAATAAGATCCCTTTCAACTCTCATCTTGTTCAAAACTCCATTATTCTTTCTACTCAAATCATCTGCCACCTTATTTTCTTTCCTTGAGTGGTAGTGTATCATTAAATAATAATCCTTGAGTAGTTCAAGCAATTTCATTTGCCTCATATTGAGTTCATTCTGTGAGAAAATATATTTCAAACTCTTATGATCAGTATAAATCTCACAGTATTCACCATAGAGATAGTATATCCAAATATTCAAATCAAATATTACATCTTCTAACACATTATCATGAGTAGGATAGTTTTTTCTCATGAATTTTCAGCTGGTGTGATGCATAGGTAATAACCCTATCATTCTGCATAAGAACACAACCAAGTCCTTTCTTCGATGCATCACTATAAATAACGAACCCATCATTCCCTAATGGCAGAGACAATATAATATTATTGAATAATATTCTCTTAAGTTCTTCAAAACATTCTTCAAACTCTTTTGTACAAACATATTTAACCCCTTTTCATGTGAGCTTTGTTAATCGGTTAGCCACCCAGGAAAAATTCCAGATGAAACATCGATAATAACCTATTAAACAAATAAAACAGCATAACACTGTTATACTTTTAGGTGCTAGACATTCTTGGATTTCCTTTTTATTAGAAGGATCAATAGAAATTCCACCCTTAGAGACAATATGGCCTATAGAAGAAATATCTTGAATCCAGAATTCACACTTTCTAAACATCTCATATAATTCATGTCTTCTCAGAGTCATCAGGATAATGCGCATGTGATTTTCATGATCATTGTATCTTTTGGAGTATAACAAGATATTATCAATAAATACCACTACAATGTCATCAAGATATTCCTTGAAAACCTTGTTCATTATATCCATGAAAATAGAGGGTGCATTAGTTAGTCCAAAAGGCATTACTATAAACTCATAATGCCCATACCTAGTTTGAAATGATGACTTCGGAATGTCTTCCATCTTTACACACAACTGATTGTATCCAGATCGAAGGTCAATCTATGAAAAGTATTGAGCTCCATGCAGTTGGCCAAATAAATCATCAATGCGAGGTAGGGGATACATGTTCTTTAATTTTATAGCATTGATCTCCCTGTAGTCAATACATAACCTCATAGATCCATCTTTCTTCTTAACAAAAAGGACATGGCTCCCCATGGAGAGACATTAGGGTGAATAAATCCCTTATTAATCTATTCCTCTATTTGTTTCTTTATTTTCACTAATTCCACAGTGGACATTCTATAAGGGGTCTTCGATATGGGCCTTGTACTAGGAATTAAATCAATGGAAAACTCAATATCTCATTCTAGAGGATGTACAAGTAAATCTTCTAGAAACACATCAACATATTCTCTCACAAAAGGTACATCATCTATTTGAACATTCCATTCCTCACCCACAATCATTTTATCTTATTCCTCCCTAATAATGGAATTTAGTTGAGCTACTGGGGGTGGATCTAGATAAGATTACGTGGTGAGGATTTTTCCCTAAAGATAAGGTGTTCTTTATCATCATCATCTAAAATAGTAACCTCCTTATTCTTACAATTAATCTTTGCATCGTGGTCCAAAAGCCAATCCATACTGAGGATTATATCCAATTATATCATGGGAGTGATGATGAGATCAGCAGACAATGAAAATTTATATGCTCTAATGGGAACGGATTCACAATACGTTGTTCTGATGATACTTCCCTTAGGAGTTTAACTGGCAACTCCCTTGTTAAATAAAATTGTAAATATCTTATTTTTATAGAAAACAGGGATGATATGAAATAATGAAATGATCCAGAATAAAATAAATCATTTTCTAAACATGAGGAAAACATTAAATTACCTGCCACCATGTCTTTCAGAGCTTCAACCTCAGTAGTAGTGATCTCATAAGCTTGGCCTTGATCCCTTGGCCTTTTCTATGGTAAGTTTCTCTAACACTTAGGATATTCATTCGCATAATGTCCTATCTCCCTACAGCTGTAGCATTGAACATCTGTAGCTTCTTTCTTCCCCTTGCAATCACAAGCTTATTGGCCTTTTCACCAAACTTGTAACAAACTCCCATTCCCTTCAAGAAAGTACCGAGGTTTTCTTCCCACATTTACTATATTATGCATATTCTACTTTTCCCTTCTTCCCCTTATTTAAATTTCCATAGTGCTAATCAGATATCTTCTTCAGTTTCTTTTCTTTAAAGTAGTAAGACATATAGAATTCATTTTCTATTTTGATAGCACATGAGACAATATTTTCGTATGGAGAGAAGGATTGTGAGACTAATTCTCAATGAAGAAACGGTTTTAACCCATCAATGAGATGATCAATCATAATTCTTGGGTTACGTATATATTCTGCATCATGCCTTGTTAACCTTGTAATGTTAGTCTCACACTATGAGACATTCTCATCCTCCTCTTGCCTCAGACTCAGAAATTGTCTTTCCATTTCCGCTCGATGGTCATGAGGAAAGTATTTTTCTATGAAAATATCTTTAAACTCCCTTCATTCCATATTTGATACTTCATCATCTTCATTTGTGTTTTGAATCACTAACCACCATGGATCAGCAACTCTAGTGGGGTGGTAAACTGCCATGACAACTTTTTCCCTATCACTACTCCCCAAGGCATGGAATATTTTATCTAAAGAATTTATCCATTGCTCTGATACTAGTGTATTTGTACCCCCTTTTAATGTTGGTGGTTGTTTCCTCATGAAGAGATCTTACATTGATCTTCCACACTGTGGATCATGGTGCTCCATACGGGTAAGGTTATTATTCATAACCTGAGTGAGTTGTCCCAGTATAGTGATAAGATGTTCAGATTTAGTTGTATCACTAGCTCCAATATAATTATCTTGTGTAAGAGGGAAATCCCTACATGAATTGTGTTCATTGATACAATTTACATTGCTTCCACTAGGTGTAATTTCTAAACAATGGCATAAGATAGATTAATTTATGAATCGAAATACATAATTCCAAACTTCTAAAACACTTTACATAAATTGAACAGTTTATGGATATAATCCATAATCATAAAAAATGTTTTCCTTTAATAATTATATAATCAGAAACCATTCATAATGATTAGTAAAGAAAATGATAATTATCCTAAGCATATCCCCTGGGAGTGTCGTAACCAAGAATCCAGCAAAGCACGTTGTCATGAACCAGTTCACATTTGAGTCTAGATCAAAGTGGTATTTTTAGGTTTTGCCCCTAGGTTCATCTGTTCCAGAGCTTCCACTACCTGCTCGTATCCAGATAGGGATATATTTCATTGAAAACTCACAAAATCTCTACAATTCCAAAATTCTAGGAAGTTCTTATATATTAACCCACAAAGTCTATCTTAGGTCAATGTTCTCTAATTAGTGTTTATCTAAATCTAGCTTCAATGATTTGTAATAAAACTTCTCTGATATCAACTGTAATGCGCATACCCCAGTTACCCTAAGTCGGTGCATTATTACATAACATTGGCATGATCTCAAAAGATCATGTCTTGAAATACTGATTAGTTTAGTAGCCTTCGAAACACAAGATACATTCATAAGTCTTACATTACACCACAAGGTGAAAAAAACAACAACATAGTCTCTATAGTACACACTCATATCCCCTCAGACTATCCCTGCAGTTAAGTCATAAAATACTTCTTCACATCCTGGAAAAAATAAAACATAGAAAGGGGTGAGCTCAGATGCTCAGTAAGGATAACAATATAGCAGAAACTTTAATAAATAAGCTTAAACATTAAAGGAAATGTATAAATAAAACAAAATCCTTTAAAACATGAACTTCAGAAAAAATGTGGAAAAAATAAAATTAAATAATGCCATTTACTTATTCACATGGATATTCAAGTAATTGAATAATCACATGAAATATCAATAACAACTTTCATAATGATGAAATGCATAATTCCAGACTATCATGACCACATTGTCAAGGCCTTGTGGGAAAACTAAAAATAATAATTTGTTGAGGATTTGTGACAAGACACTAGTTTGTCTCTGGAAACCTACCGATTCATTGTGAAGCTATATCAGGCTCCACCCGTCACTTACTAAGTCAAATGCATTCCTCATATGAACAGGTTTAAACATAACATAATCATTCATATTAAAATTAGCATATTAGTTGTCAATACTTTATCCATAAACCATAAATCGTATAAAAATAACACCTCCACAATCATACACATCAAAAAACCTTCAATACTATATGGATGTTTTGTATCATAATAAATCAACTTCAAATATGATTAAAATCCATCAAATGATGTTGACATAAATGAAATCAAAACTATTTGAGAGAAATATCTATTTTTTTAAATCATTTAAAGTCAAATAATTATAAAATAAAATATTTACACTGAAAAGGGACCATGTTTGGAAAAGGACCACGTTTGGAAAATGACCATGTTTTGAAAAGGACCACATTTTAAAAAGGACCACGTTTAAAAAAAGACAGAAGGATTCCATTATAAACATCTTATAAAAATTAAATCAAGGGTATAAATGACTTTAACCCTATAGTCTATAAAATAGTATTAATGTTTTGAAATATATTTTTAAGAAGCATGGATGTTGATGATAAAGAGGTCCCAGTAGATAATATAAACAACCTCGGATAATGAAGAGATTGTGAAATTAACCCTTACCTTGTACTTTTCCTTGGTCGAGTGTAGGTTAACCCCATTTATAATGGTGGAATAATTATTATTAAGTTAATCAAGAATCATATACATTAATATTATATCATATATTATTTTTTAACATTTTTTGTTAATAATATCTTATTATTACCATCGTTCTGGGTGTTAACAGATTCATTTTACTTTATATTCTTTGTTATGTGAGTCATATTTGTTATCGATGTGATGTATATTATTCATATAGAGAATTATATCAATTCTTTAAACATTATTTTTAATCATCTAATGAATATTATTCTTGATTGGATACGATGGTGAATGAATCTCATCGCATTCGTGGAGACGGTAATCCGTACGTATGTACGAGCGACAATATCATTATTTTGATATTAAAATAAGATATAATAAGATTTTATATCAAATATACAGAATTATTATAATGTTAGATTAATTATTTACAATAATTACACATCATTATTATAACCTTCCAAATAATAAAGTATTGAATAACAATTACACCGCGATGTGGGGACACTAATATGTACGTACGCACGTATGGTGACATGTCATTCAAAGGATGGATATAATAATGAATATGGATGTAATATATTTATAATAACATCACAATATATATAAGATACTAGAGTTATTATTTTTGAATGGAAATAACATAGAAAGAATAAGTGGAAGAAGAAAAGAACATGAAAGAGGGTGGTGACATTTTTACCTCTTCTTCGGGATCTTCTTTTTGATTTGATCAAAAGGGATCCTTAAATGAAGGCCTCTATGATGAATGGAAGATATTTGAGATCGTATTTGGGCATAGTTTGTCCAATCCAAATGGATTTTATGATTTTAAATAGAGAGAAGAGGGGGGGGTGCCCTTTTATAAGAGGGTTGAAGGGTACCTTAGGAAAAGCTAGAAATATTATTTTATAATAAAATCATTTTCGGTTTCTAATTGCTCCAAAATGTATTTTTAAAAGGATAAGGTAGGTATGGGTCTAACACCACTCAACAAATAGGTTTTAGACTGGTTTGGGTCACTATATTAACTTTATCTTTTAGATTTAACTCTTAGTTAAATAGTTTGACATTTACCATGTCTCTTGGTATTTTTATATTATATGGTTAATAAACATACTATATACATCAAATAGAACCCCAAGTGGTTAATTAATGATAAAAATATCATTATATAAGTTTTTTGGCCGAACCTTATATTTTTAGGACTAGAATATAAATTAATAATATAATATTTGTTTTAATAACTCTTTTATGTCAATTTTGACACTATTTGGTATTGTGTTTTTTTTTTAATTCATAACAGCATTATTACTTAGAAAAAATACATATAACCAATCCTAATATGTAATATTAACATATAAAATTGGTTTAATTCATAAAATGTCTCAAATTTAATTAATTTGGATATTTATAGTATCATTTATTTTAATATTTTATTTATTGGTTTATTACTGCATCACAATTGTGTCATAAATAAATTAAATTATTTAATATTAAAATATTATAAATAAAATACCATTTTGTGGGAAATATTATCATCTTTCTAAATAATATTTATAATAGAATATATCTTTTGTATAACCCTATATTAAAAATGTTTTATTTATTAAAAATGGATTTTAACTCTTTTAACTGTTCTTTAAATAAAATAATAATAAATGTCCTAATCTAATCCATGGGTACCAAAGAGGTTCATATTTTTTTTCCTAAGGTTGTTTTTGGTCGAACTATACTTATCCAATAGAATTAGGAAATGTGTTAGGGTAATAACAATATCATTTTTACCTTTAATTTCCCTATTTACTTTTAACCATGGTAAATAAAAGAAAAACGTTACTATTCACCAAAAATTATTTTTATCTTATTGAACCACATAATACTACTTAATATTAAGCATTTCTCTCAGATTTTCGAAATTCCACTCACAGAAGTGGTAAAATAATGTTTTATGTGAATTTGAAAATTCTCCTAGGAGGTGGGAAAAAAAGTAGAAAAGTTCAATAAAAGTTTTATATATCTACAAATATTATATACTGACTCCAATGAATTAAATTGAAATTATATAGGTATTATTTATCTATTTTGACCTAAAATAAATTTAAATAAAATAAATATTAGTTTAAATAATAATTCGGTTTAAACTATAACTCGGTGTTTTACACTATTCATCAAAAATTGAAAGTTTTCATAAAAATACCAAAAATTCACCCTAAGATAATTTCGATATTCCGAATCCAAAAATGAAGTCCATTTTGAAAGAAAGAATATAATAAATTTCAAAAAAGTGGGCATTACTATTCATAATGGCTAGTTTGATTGGTTGTGGTGTGTGTTAGTACTCGAAGTTGCGTACAACACACGATACTGTATTATTCAAAGAGAAGCATACTGTGGAAGCTTGGGGCGTTACAGGAATGTTTCCCCATAGTAGATCTTTTTTTGAGTTGTCTTAGATTTTCTATCTCATTATCATATTGTTTTTTTTTCATTCCTCTATGAAGGTAATTTCATCTCTTTTGGTGGTAAGTGGTATGTAACCATACCCTTCCCTTTATACATGGATGTGTTTATCAATAAAGGAGGAAACTCATTATTTGGGGGTTCCAAATCCTGGAACCTCCTCTGATTCTGCATATATGTGGCCTCACTTTTTTCCTCAATATAACCCTCCCCTCAAGGTATGTTATTCATATTTTATCACTATACATGTGCACCTTGATCCACATGATATTTTTTTGTTGCTGGTGAAACAACCACTGATCTGTATCCTGTAATGGTAGTTTTCCCATTACTCTCAACACACAAGGGTGTTTTTGAACCACTTGATCAAACTTCAAGTGATAAATCAAGGTCATATCCCTAAATCTTGTAAAAATTGGGCCTTTTTATGACCCTTATGTTGTTTGACATCCTTCAACATAAATTCCTCCTATATTGCACTTTGAATAGTCACCATGGGGGTGTTTCAGGTCATGTTTATTGAATGGGCCCTGAATAGAAATGGTTTGTCTCATGGTAGAGGGAGGATGATGGTATGCTGATCATTGATATTTAATTCCAAACCTAGAGATGACTAATTCCTTCTAGGCTATTTTTAAGGAAGAAAATTACCCATGATGTGTGAGATAGGGATTATTTTGGTCTGATGTTTTAAATTATTGATATTATTGTTAATGATTTAATGATTCAGATCTTGGATTTTATGGAACATAATATGGTTATTGAGATATGAATTCTCCAATCCCTATGATTTGGGGTTGATCTAGTCCCACCGCTAATTACACTAGGTCGCTCTTTCGGTGTGTTGAACATGGTGATGGAGATTGTGATAAAAATGACCCCAAACATATTAAATTGTGTTGATTTTCATCTACACCAATAAGTTTATAATCCTCTATGGTATTGATGATACGAGGGGTATAGGTGGGGGTAAATATTCCCCCAATCTAGTGGGAGGGTTTTCTCTTGGACAACTATTTTGATAGCCTGTATCAAAACCTGTTAAATTTGAAGAAATTGTGATCATGCATGAGCTGGGTGAAATGTAAGCCCATGATTGGAGTTATTTTAAATTGGGAGTATTTATGTTGCCTACAACTCATGATTCTATATTTGAAATTGTGATGAACAATTTGGGATATTCCGTACATTGAGATCAGTGAATACGTGTTGTGGATATTTTAATCTAAATATCTTTTTTATCCCATCAACTCTTTGAAATCAAAGGATCTTGATTATCATATTATCTTCTCCAAATCATATGAAATAATATTAAAACCGTAAATACAAGCTCATGATGTTTTTATTTTGTTTACTATTAAATAAGAGTATATAGTCCTTATCTTAGTCGATAATAATCCTCACTACACAATCCACTAGAAATCAATTCCTTTGTGTGAATTTCAATGAGTAGGATATTCCATTACACTTATTTGCACTATGTAAACAATACAACAATTTTTCCATGTAGCACATAGAAATCAATCTAACAGTGCATATTTTATTGCACTTGGATAGACCTTTATACTGCCTCCCAACACATTCTTCTCCTTGTTGATGATTCTATGTAACACTAATAAATTCCTCCACAAGTTGAGTCCTGTCTAATTCCACACTTCTAATTTTTTCTTACACAACCTTCTTCTTCACTTTTTTTCTTTCAAAATAGAATGAAAGAAACTCCTCTTATCTCTTCCCGACAGAAAACTTGATATCTTCACAAAATTATTATTATATCAATTAAAAGAATATAAATTTATTTTGTATTGAGTAACAATAGGTTTAAATTTAACCAAATTATAATAAAATGATATCAATCTGGACACTAGATCTTTTTCGATTATTTTAACTTTCATCTTTAGTGCAAGAACACCAACACTGTGATCTCTTCTTATTCTTTTTTTAAGAATCACTTAATTACTTTTTGATTATTAAATAATTGAATATTATCTCAAATTAGCATCAACACAATTCATATTCCCTGAATAATAAGCATCCTTTAAGTGGGTATAATCAATTCATCTTGAAGAAACAATAATGTTAAATTGTGTAGTAGTGTCTTATTCTTTTCTTCCTGGTGAAAATATGTACATTGGTTCACATATTCTTCTTATTTACAAAATAATTATCAGTGTGTTTTATCATCTCTTTATTTTGTATAATGAACTAGGTACACAAATAGTTTTACTTAAAGAGTATGTGGTATTTGTCTTTCACGGTCTATTTGGTATCCTCTGTGAACTACTTTTATCCTCATTGTAATTTTTAGCTTCACATAATCCTTTTTCTCTTGTAGACCACCTCTACCTTAAAGATTTCCAATTCCTTGGAACTACAGATTCTTGACGAACTTCCTTCCTCACACAGTCATTTTTCCTTTTCAAGCTATAGAACCAAAATAGTTTCTTCCATCGAAAACTGCTGCTTCGCGAATGGTTGATGCCTTTGCAAATGACTGATGCTTAGCGACTAACCTATTTTATATGTGAACATGATTTTCCCCTTGGATAAACTTCACTATGTATACGCCCCTCACTCTAAAGACTAAATATCTTCTTCAAACCTTTTTCTTTTGTGAGCTACAATGCAAAAATGTTTCTCCGTACTGACTTTTCGGAATGTCTTCTTCACTTTCTTGTAATTACTTCCCCGATTACAGTTTTCCTTCTCAAAATGATCCCTCAAGATCTACATTATAAATCACTGATTTATTTCTCATATTGATGATATTTTCATATAAATTTCAATCTTAATTAATGATGGGATTTGTTTCCTTTATATAGGCACATAAATTCGTAAATCGCATTAATACGATTTACCAAAAACTATAATGTGGGGTATCCTTCATAGTGAACTGTGTTATACATTCCACATAGTGCCTTAACCCTTTCTAAGTGAAATATAATTGCATCTTTAAATGTATCACTAACGATTATCTAGAAATGACAGCCTTCACCATGAACTTCATGCCTCCCATGAACTATGATCGTCTCAGGAACTATTTTTTCTGAACATGGTTCGAATAGCGCTTCTATGAGGTAATATCCCTCTTCCAATATTCCTCCACAATTTAGTGGAATTTATATGTGGTCTGAGAACTATACTTCATGATGAAAAACCTATTATTCATGAAATCCTTTGAATAAAACCATCTATTTCCTGAAAAGAACTCTTTGTTTTGAGGCCCAAATTTTTTTAAAACACTGTGAATCAGTGACACCATAAAAATATACATTGATAAAACCATCCATACAAATTTTCGGACATTAATTTCATAAAATAATATATATGTCATGATATATATCATTTTATTGATTATATGTAGCATCATCAGTTTTACCAAGGAATGTGTTGTAACTTCCCTATCTTTCAGCAACATCTTTCTTTCTAATCAAAACCAAATATGATTGGAAAAACATTTTCACTCTATTTCCTTCATAAGGATTTCATCATAAGTTCTCCAAACAACTTATTATTTTTGTAAAATACAAATAATCAAATCATCATCATATTGTACTAGAATAATTATTCAACTATAACATCTAATGTATTGAAGTGAATCCTTAACAATTCTCCATGAATCACATTGAATCTCAAAGTCTTCTGCCCATACACATGTTTCATGGAATATCAAGACTTAAGGACTTCATCTAATATCCATTAACTATTGAAATACTTCATTGTATTGACCATAATGAGATATTATCATCTCATTGAACATCATTGACAACCATTGATAATCAGTTGTAAACAAATACAATCGATACACAAAGTGGACTCTTAAATATCCCCCTTTGTATTTGTTGGCCATGTCTTCAAATTTTGTGCTGAATTAATGTTTCAATATGTGGAACTATTATCCTTTATACACCTTTACTTTTTAAACATTCATATCACATTTATAAATTTAATAAGTGATGTGCCATCCATTATTTCACTCTATGTCTACTAGAGATATGATCAGTGTAGAAAACAAGAGGAGTTGATTTAGACAAAAATCTGTACATTACCAACTAATCATGACACCGTAAGAAATGATAACTCATATAGTTTCTTTCAAGTTTATTCCATTTCATTCCAATATAAAATTACTAAATGTGATATAAATTTTTAAGAACAATAAACCTGAAACTCTTGAACTCACATCAACAAATTTATGAAACAAATTATAGTAAAATATATAGGATACATGACCTTGGGGCACTTCAATTATTTTTATGTCACTGAATAATTCAATTTCCCCCCATACTTGTGCTGATGAAATGATCTTCAATGAATTTATAGAATAATTATATTTGATACAAATTAAAATAATATATGTTTTTATTTCGTCATTTGTCTACCTCTAAAGGAAAACACTTCTCATCATCTTTATAATGATGAATCTCATCATGAAGGATTTAAAAAAATTATAGTATGGTGAGTATACCAGAATGGATGTTCATCTTATGACAGTTTGTATTGAACAATTTTCACAACATCACCCAAGATGATCTTTACAAACATTTATTTTTCATAATACCAAGAATTATGATCAAGCCAAGATATAATCTTATTTATCTTAGCTATCCATAATAGGAAATCAATTTCTCCATGTTCATTAATGATGATCTTAGGTCTTAGTAATATTTTAATATCAATTATAAAATAATTCAAGGATGGTACCTTCCACAAATTTTCTATCAACAGTTGACAGAACTTACAACATCTCATGTTATCCCCCTGAGAACATGATTAACCTTAAATTACATGTATTATAAACAAAAATACAATTCATAATTATTTAATGTAATTGGGTGGATTATACTTGATTCATAAATGTGAAAAAAAAATGTTGAGAGGTTTTTCATCAACCATGTTTCTCCAATTGGTTCTAGTTTCATGTTTTAATATCTAAACATCTGTTCTGGTATATATTGAGGCGACATGGGTAACTTAACATCCTCTTATTCTTTGTGAGAATAAATTTTCTTCTTAACAAAATCCAAGGATGATACATCTTTATTACCCTTTTTAAATACTTCTTATTCTAGTAATAAAGTTAAACAAATTTTTGAAATGTTACCAGACTACTTCCATATCTCACAGAGATATTATTTAACAAAATTGATTCCCTTTTTTCCGTCCCCTAATTCAAATTGTATTCATCATGTGGAATCATTTCACATTATCTTTCATTATCCTTATCTGGTGTATCTTTAATTCTCCACATTTTTCAAGTCTTCAGCCTAAATTACTAACATGTCAGTAGGGACTATGGCATAATTTATTAATCTTTCACAAGGGTTCTTCTGAGTATTTCCTTTGTTATAGTTCATTTGGACACAATACCATTATACTTATTGTATTTAGAATCCAAGGTCTTCCCATTAATCTTAATTGAAATCTTATTGGGAGAATTTTTGTTCACAATATTCTTTATAATTATTCACTTGTTTTCTTATTCATTCCCATACATATATAGCGATCATATTTTCTTATCTACTTTGGATACTTGTTTTGATGAGAATGTACCAACCTTGTGACCATTTCCACTTAATACATCACATATCTTATTAAGGATTTCAAATATATTTTCAGTATACATATTCTTCTAGACCTATGGATGTTTCTTCTTACTCACTCACATGATTCACCTCATTCTAGGCATCCTTTCTGATTTTATGTTAGGATTATTGTAGAAAAAATACAAAGCATGATGCCCAAATCGGTTTGAGTATCAACATTAACCCACTAATCTTCATTTCTTAAAATCTTCAATATATTGTTTTTAGGTCTGCATCATGAAATATTGTTCTTTCTACAGGGATCTATCTTTTAAACTTTTGCTTTTATCAATCCTAGTCATGGTGGTATGTTTCTTCCCACCTTTATTCATCCATACATGTTTGGATTATGTTTTAAAACATTCACTGATCATGATAACATATTTAGAAACAAAAATATGTGATGATATGGATGATACCTTATCCTTCTCAGCTACTTTTGATTGATCATGGAATGAAGTCATGATATTTTTGTCATTTGTTATAGTCCCTTTGATAGTATAATCCTCTGATAAAAATTGATTAATAGTAACAATTGTTCCTTTCATTTGTAAGGACTCAATATGTGTCTACTCAAGATTTTCCAACTGACTTTCCAGTTCTAGACTATTCACATTGAGGATTATTTTCTGATTTTCAATTAAAATCATCTTCTAGTCAAAGAAATTATTGATTCATGAATCTTCATCTTCATGTAGTGTAACATTGATCTAAATCAATGAGTCATTTTCCTTGATCCTATTGGATATTTTTTCTATTTTCAAACCCTTCACATCATTTATATTTTTCAATTTATCTTCATGTGAATGAATGTTTTATTCTAATATCATTTTGACTATATCTTTATCTTCAATATATTTGATCCATTTGGAGGAACTTATTTTTAGTTTTTTTTATTGATTCAATGGTTACAAATTGTCTGTAGATCTTTAGACATTCATTAATTTTTGCTTGCAATCCCTTATCCAAAACATCATTTTATTCTTCCAGATATTTGATCTCTTCTTGGATACAATGAATGACACCACAGATAATGTTGAGTCAATAACGTTTTCCTTATGACTTTTCCATTCCTTCTTGTTTTGAAAATCACAAACTCCTTATATATAAGAAAATATATATTTTTCCTCCATGGGGAAAATTTTCTTCTTTAAGGAAATTTACTCTAACCTAGATTTTCCTATACATATTTATATTTTTCTTAAGTACAAAAACCGGATTCATACCCAAAACCCTGGAATCATATAATGTCAAGAATTGGAGTATTCTGTTTTTAGGATCTGAATTCTGGATGTGAACGGTAATGAAGTTCCACTCTGAATTACTGGATGTGAACTATAATGAAGTTTTACTCTGAATTCTGAATAAGAACTTTCATGAGCTCGACTCCAAACTTTCATGAGTTCGACTCCAAAATCTTATGAAGTTCGACTCTGAACATTCATGAGTTTGACTCTGAACTCTTATGAAGTACAACTCCGAACATTCATGAGTTCAATTCCAAACTCTTATTATGTTCAACTCCGAACTTTCATGAGTTAGACTCCGAACTCTTATGACGTTCGACTCCGAACTTTTACTAGTTCGACTTCGAACTCTGTAAGTTCAGATTCTAAACTCTAGTGAAACCAGACATTGAATTTCAATAGAAATTCAGACTCTAGACATTTACAGTCTTTAGGATCTGAGTTCCTATAAAATAGAATCTGAACATTTTTTTAACATAAACTCCAAATTTCATTTTGGATAGACTCCGAACTTTTATTTACTTACATTATGAATTCTAGTTTTACTTATTCTTACACTTGTTTAATTTTAAAACAATGTTGTGCATTCAGTTACAGATGTTTTGTTCTAAAACGATCTTCTCCATTCTGTTTCTAATTAACCATTGGTTTAGTGACATGTGTACATGTCCCTCTGATATTCAAGGAAAATATGACCGTTGATGGAGGGAGTCGACCGTTCCAACCAAGCCCATAAATAGGAGCTCATTTGAAAGAACTCTATACAACTGAAAAAGACGTTGATCACTATGGAGACCACATGCAGTTAAGGTGATTTATATAGAGAGAAGCTTTTCATGCTTTGTGCATTCTGAACCGCTCGTTCAGATTGCTTTGTGCGACTCTAAATGTTGGTGATTACATTCGAGGGCTTCCGGGGATAGGAAGACAGAGGTGCCGACTACCTTGAAGTTTGAGGGCTTCCTTCTTGAGGAAGACAGAGGTTCCAACTACCTTGAAGTTGAGGGCTTGTAGGGATAGCAAGACAGAGACACCGATCTTCGTATCGAGGGATAACCCTGGTGTGGGTAAGACATACTTGCTTTAAAGTATAAATCAAGGGACCTTTATCCATGGTTGTTGGATACCCTTCTCTTTGGGCTAAAAGAGTTATTGTTTGTTACTAGTATTTGTACTATTTGTTTTTCTGCTGTATATTGTATTGTAAAGAAACTATAATCTTCATATATTTCCTTACACTTGTACTATGATTCATTTAGATTCTATACTCTTTAAGGTAGAATCTCATATTGTAAAATTTGGTTATGTTTCAATTTCCAGATCTATATTTCTAGAACCTTTTTCAGAATCACTTTCCAGATTTAAGCAAGTGCATAGAACTAGAAGTTTCTAACTTCATACATTGTTCCAATTATCCAATTGGTGTTACAGGTGTTGTGATTTTTCATATTTTAACTTTGTTAAACTTAGATTATTCCTTGTTTAAGGAAAATAATTAAAGTATACAATTTACCCCCTCTTATATATTGAGCATCTACATCACTATTTCAATCTTACATATAAGGTATGTCATTTCATAAATTATACAATATATAATAACTCTTAATATATAAATTGATAATTCTTGAGAAGTTATGGATCGATCATCATCAAAAACGTGTTCTATCATTTTCATCTTAAGGAATGTTTTCAAATGTACAAACACATACCTTCTAATCACTAGTGGTAGGAAGGTTCTCCATCCCCTTAAAGAAAAATTGAGCTACCTGCTCATTACATTCCATTTCATATATATCTTCATTGTTAAGAAGGTTTGGAGAAATAGTTACTCAATTTTATATGGATAAGAGGGAATTTATTATAAAATTTATATTTTTCTTATTTTTCTTATTATTAATGGCTATGGTAGATATAGACTTAGGTTCATAGTTAACTGAATCATCACCAAAACTAAAATTCATTATTGACAAAGGAAAGAAACTCAAATATTTAAACGAGAATAAATTTACTATGGATATCATTCATAGGTGAACCTCCCTATGATACCAATTATGAGGACAAATTTGTGAAATTCATAACACTTATAGAGGGGTGAATCAATGTTGGGGAATTTTTAATCCAATTAGACTTTTAATCATTTTACCTATTTGAACATTTGGGATCTTTATTATCTTATTCTATTATCATTATCACTTGAAAAATATTATAGCAATAAAAAAATAACATGATATTTTTACAAGGTTCACTACTCAATGAGATTAGTTAGTCCATAGAATGGTCGAAAACAATCCTAACCACACATTCTACTAAAAAATTATACTTTTTTGTGGATTAAAATCAGTAGGATATTCAATTACACTCTTGTAATACTATGTAGACAATCCAATAGTGTGTTTGTGTAGGACTATGAAAACAAACCAATATAACATGTTTTACAACACTTGGATGGATATTTGTACTACCTCTCAATACAATCTACTCATTTATGAAATGGTTTTGTAACAAAAAGAAATTTCTCCTCCAGTTTAGTTTTTTATAATGTAAATGTTAGAATTTCTTCTTCTATATCCTTCTTTGTCCCTTTTTTACTTGCACAACATCATGTAAGAAACTCCTCTTATCTCACCCAAAAAAAATTGATAGCTGAAAATATTCTTCTTCTATCGTTCATAATAAAATGAATGTCTTATAGAGTGATGAACACTAGATTATCTCTAACCCAAATTATAATTATTTGATACCAATTTGGTCTCCAAAACTTCTTCTCTTATTTTATATTTCTTCCTTAGTTCAAGAGCAACCGCATTTAGATCTCTTATTATTCTTCTTGTTGGAATAAAAAAAATTCCTTTGTTATTATTAAATCATTAAAGATCATCTCAATATACCATCCTCACAATTCATCTTCCCCGAATAAAAATCAATTGTTAAGTAAGCACACTCTATTCTCCATTGAAACACAATAATGTGAAATTGTGTAGAATTGTCTTATTATATTCTTCCATGAGAAAATATGTAGTTATGTTCACATATTCTTCTTATTCACACAAATAAACATTGTGTGTTTTCTCTTCTCTTTCTATTTGTATCAACTGAGTACACACACACTTTTACTTCACGTGTACATGGTATTTATCCATCATGAACTCTATGGTATCCTATCCAAACTACTTGTATCCATCGCATATCTTAGTGATTTTCAGAGAAATTTTTATTTCATGGGAATCCTCTACCTCATGGATAGTTGATGGCCCATGAACTGTGAATTATTTACAGACTAATTTCCCCATACAATTCATTTTTCATTGTAACTTACTAAACCCCACAATTATCTTTTATATAAAACAACTTCTTCATGAATTTTGGATTCCTCTTGAAAAAACTCATTCTTGTCGTCCAACTTCTTCACTCCACAAACTACCTTTGTTCCTCATAAAACCTCCATTCTATATAATCCTATAAATCTATAGAATAAATCTAGTCTATAGACCTTTTTCATTTGTAATCTACAACACCCCAAAAAACTCCTTTATCATACTGACTTCATGGAATGTCGTCTTTCCTTTTGTGGAACTGCTACCCTAAGAACTCTTATCATTCCCAGAATTCTACCTCATAAACTACTTCAAAATTCACCAAATTATTTCTATAGTGACGATCTTTTATTATAAATTTTTCTATTACACAATAATGGGATTATGGTTCTTAATATATGCACATAAGTCCACAAATCCCACTAATTTTGTTTATCCAAGACATCGATGTGGGTAGCCTTCACCAAGATATGTGTTATGTTGTCTTTATAGCATGTTAGCCCATTCTTTGTTGCAACCGATTTCATATGCTGATTGATCACCAACTCTTAACAAAAAATGATAGCCTTCATGGTGAACATAAATCCTCCTACAAACTATGATCTTCTAATTAATAGCTTTCCCCTATGCAGTCCAAAAATCACTACTATGAGGAAATATCTTTTTTCTAATATTCATTCATTGTTCTATATACCAAACATGTATTCCTTGAACTGGGAATCACCATTTTCTACTTGTTCTTTGCAAACTCCTTTTTATAAAACCTTCATTTTCTATAAAGAACTCTTGATTTTGAGGCTCAATAAGTTCGAAAACATTGGAAAATAGTGACACCTTAAAAATCCTATTCAAAAACACCATCCAAACTATTTTTCTATCATTTCATTAATCATGAACTACATATTTCTGGATATATATATATATAATTTGATCAATCATCTTTATCATCATGAAATTTAACAAAAAATGTATAGTAACTTCCCTATCTTCCAACAACACCATTATTTCCAATAAAAAGAGAATATGATTGGAAATAGATTTTCTCCCCATTTTCATCAAAAGGCATACATCATACGTTCTCCAAGCAACTTATTATTTTTTTCAAATAAAAATTAGAAAAGAATCATCAGATTGTACTAAGAGAATTATTCCATAGTAACATCTAATGTAATAAAATTAATCCATAATAATTCTCTAGGCATCACCTTGAAACATAAATTATTCAATCCATACTCATTTTTCATGGAATATTAAGACATAAGGAATTCATCCAAAATCCAATCACTATTGAAATACATCATCATATTGACTATAATAAGATCTCATTAACTCATCAAAAACAATTGACAACTAATCATAATTAGTTTACAAAAAATAAAATCCATACACAAAGTTGGTATTCAATCTCCCCCTTAGTATTTTTTTGAAATACCTTAAAAGTTATTTCATAATTAATGTGTCAATATGTGGGACTATTGTCTTCGATCTCTCTTTTAATTTTTAAATTTTCATTTCACTTTGTCTCCCAATCATTGAAAAGAAATAAGAAGTTCATGTGAAAGGGGGTATCGATCCATACATAAGAAATGTGTCATCTATCGTTTCACTCTATGTTAACTTGAGTTTTGCACGTTGTCGAAAACAATAGGGTTTTTTTAGATAAAAAAGTTGTCCATTCCAAAATGATCACGATGTTGTTAGAAATTAGAAATCATATATCTGTATTTAAGGATTACTCATTCTCATTCCAAGATGAAATTACTAAATGTGAGATGAACCTTTTTAAGAATAATTAACATGAAACCCATCAACTCACTTCAAGAGATGGATGAAAAAAATTCAAGAGTAATAGGCAGGATAAGTGATCTTTCAGAACATCCATTATTATTATGTCTCTAAAAAAAATTAAATCTCACCCCCTTTGTAAAATGTCTATTATTTTTAATAACCATTGAAGAGACATTACGAGACATACCTTTGCTGATGAAATGACCTTTAAGAAATTTATAGAATAATCTGATTTGATTCTAATTGAAACAACAATTACAGCAGTTTATTTATCTGTATCCCACTTAAGGAAAATAACATCTCATCATCTTAACAATGGTGAAACTCATCCAAACAAGATTTTAATAAATTTAGTATGGAGAATACACTGGAATGGGTCTTCGTCATCTAAAATTCCATATTGATAAATTTTCACAACATCACTAAGGATGAACTTTAAGAACATTTATTTTTATAATAACAAGAATTAGGATCAAGAAAATACGGAATATTATTTATCCTGGATATCCAGAATAATAAATAACATTCTTAAACTTAATCAATGAAGATACCTTTTCATATTAATTTTTCAATATTAATTAAAAAACCATTCAAGGATGGTATATTCCTCAACTTTGCTATCATGAGTTGACAGAACCCACAACTTCTCAGGTTCTCCCCCAATAAACTCGTTTCACCTTCCATTCCATATATTATAAACACAAAAACAAACATAATGTTTTATGGTAATAGGGTGCTTCATCCTCACTTCATTAACATGAACAAAAAGGAGGAGTTGTTTTTCTCAACTAAGTTTCTCCACATGGTCTTATATTCAATATTGAAAATCTAAACATCTATTCTAATTTATGTTGAGGCAGCATAGATCTCTTCACATCCTCTTCTGACTTCTGTTGAGATCTTTTCTTCTTGATAGTATTCATGTAATATACATCATTATACCTCTTTATGTATACTTTTTGTTTTGGTAATAGGGTTAAACAACCTTTTTCAATGTGACCAAATTTCTTAAATATCTCACACAAAACATCCATGGAAAAAGTGTTTCCTTTTGTTTGAATCCAATCATTCTTATTTTCTTCATTATGTGGAATAATTTCATTTTCTTTTGAACTATCCTTATATTGTGAATATTTAATTTTTCTCAATATTTCAATGTATTTAGGGAAAATAACTATCATGTCCTTAGGAACTATGGAAGAATGTTTTGATCTTCAACATCGGTTCTTCTGAGTTTCATCCCTCTTTATAGTTTTTTGGATGCATGACCCTTAAACTTCATGGATTTATAATTAAAGGTCTTTTCACTATTATTATATGAAATTTTCTTGGGAGAATTTGTGCTCAAAACATTATTTATATTTATTCCCACTTTTCTTCTTCATTCCAAGCCAAATTTTGTGATATACGTTTCTTATCATCTTTGGATACATTTTGAGATGAGAATGTACCAACATTGTGAACACAACTATTGCATGCATCATAGATGTTATTAAGAATTCTAAATCCGTTTACAGTATAAATATGCTTCCAGAAATTTGAATGTTTCTTGTTCCTATATTTCTTTCTTCCCTTTGATATATTTTTCGTTTATGCTTATATATTTTGAGGATTGTGCCCAAAATTTATTGGACGACACCCAAATAAATTTCAATACCAACATTGACCCGTAAATCATGATTTCATGGTATCTTCAATATAAGTTTGTTGCGCCTAATTCATTATATTTTGTGATCTCTATAGGTAATTATCTTCCAAACATTTTATTCTATCCACTCTAGTCACGATGTTATGTTTCTTCTCACATTTATTCATTCACACTTGATTGGTTTGTGTTCTAAATATTCACTATTCATGTTAACAGATTTAAAAACATTAGTACAATATGATATTCATGGTACCATTTCCTTCTAAGTTGCTTATGATATATGATTTAATGAATTAATTATCTTCTTATCACATATAGGAGTTAATTTGATAGTATAATTCTTTAATGAGCATTGAGTACCAGTAGAAACTATTTCCTTCTGTTGTGAATACTCATTATGTGTCTTCTCACGATTGGCCAACAAAATTTCATGTTCTATAATTTTAACATTGATGATTATTTTTTGATTTCATCCATAGTTATATTCTCTTCATAGTCCATATTTTTATTTTCTACTTCATCTTCATGCAAAGTATCTTTTTTATGAATCAAAGAGTCAAATTCCATGATCTTCTTGGATATTTCTCATGTTTGTAAACCCTTGACGTCACTTTTATTTTTCAATTTCCCTTCTGGTTCATGGATATTTTCTTATAAATATCATTTGAATACATATTTATCTTCAACATTTTTGATTCATTTTTAGAATCATATTTTAAGGCCCCTCTTTATTGATTCAATGGTTCCAACTTTTCAATAGAGCATTAAACATTCAACATTTTATGATTGAAATCACATATCCAAAAAAAGTTTATTCTTCTTGTTGGGTTATATAATCATACATACATTGAAAGAATCCACATAGAAGGGATGATATTTCTTCAAGAATTCCATGAAAAATAAATATTAATCTAACAATTGATAATTCTTGAGAAGTTGTAGATAGATTATTATCAACACTTGTAGTAGAATTTTCATCTTAAGGAATATTTCAAATGTTCTAACACATACCTCTTGATCACTGGATGTAGGGAGGTTATCCATATCATTGGTGTAAACATGATCCACTTACTCATTACACTCCATTTATGATATATCTTCCTTGTTAAGAAGGTATGGAGAAATAGATATATAAACTTCTTTAGATAAGAGTGAAATATTTTTCAACATTCTATTCTACTTTTTATATTTATCATGGTCTTGGTAGATATTTACTTCTAGTCATAGGTAACAAAATATTCATCAAAACAGAACTTCATTGTTGAAATAGGAAATAAACTCAAATATTCAAAAGAGAATAACTTCACTGTAGTGAGTCATTCATAGATGAACCTATCTCTAATAATTATTATGATGAATAGATTGGGATATTCCTAAAACTATGAGGGGGATGATTCTATGTTGGGTACTTTTTAATGAAATTAAAATTTCAAACCTTTTACCTCTTTGACATATTATGATCTTGATTCAATTATTCTATTTTCAATATCACATGCAAGAATATTAAAAAAGTAAAGACAAGAACATGACGTTTTTATAAGGTTAACTACTCAATGAGTGTATCTAGTCCTTGGAATGGTTGGTAATAATCATGACCACAAAATAAACTAGAACAAAAATAATTTTGTGTTTATTAAAATGAGTAGGATATTCACTGACACTCGTGTAGCACTATATAAACATTCCAATAGTGTGTTTATGAAGAACATTGGAAACAATAAAATAGTTCATGTTTAATAGCACATGGATATATATTTAAACCACCTCCGAAAATAGTGTTATATTTAATGAGAAGGTTTTATATCACCTATAAAGTCCTACATGAGTTGAGTCATATCTGATATACTAACTATACATTGTTTTTCACAACCTTATTCTTCACTTTGTTACTTGTACAACATCATATAAGAAACTCATCTTATCTTGTCTCAATATAAAACATGATAGATGAACAATCGGTCACAATAATATGAATGTCTTGTGAACTTATGAATATTATATTTTATCTAACCCAACTTATAATCAACTGATATCAATTTTGTTAGTAGATATTTTTTTAATTATTTTCTATTTCTTCTTTAGTTCAAGACCAACATCACTGGGATATCTTCTTACTCTTCTTTATAGAATTACTAATTTACTTTCTGATTATTAAATCATTGTGGATTATATTAACTTAGCATTATAAATATTCATCTTATAAGAATAGAAATCAATCTTTGAGTAGGCTCTCTCTTTTATTCTTAGACACACAATAATATTAAATTGTGTAACAGTGTATTATTCTCCTCTTCCTTGTGAAAATATGTACTTAGGTGCACATTTTTTTCTCATTTACACAAAAAAACTGTGTTTTTTTCTCTTATATTTTTTTGTATCAACTGGTTACAGAAATAGTTTCACTTCACATGTACACAACATTTTCCTTCTTGAACTGTCTAGTATCCTCCATGAAATACATATATCCTCTATATAACATAGTGCTTCACGAAAACATTTTTCTTTTATAGACAACATCTTTTTCATGGACGACTAATGGCCTGTGAACTAAGGATGATTTACAAACCTCCTTTCCCATGCAGTCCATTTTCCTTTGCGAGCTACTAAACCCTAAATGGTTCTTCCACATAAAAATGATACTTCAAGAATGATTTTTTCCTCCATAAACAACTAATGCTTTGTGGCCAATTTCATTTTTCCATGAACTGCCTTTGTGCCATAGAAATCTTTCACTCCACATACTCCTCTCACACCATAGACTAACTCTCCTCCTCATCCCTTTTTCTTTTGTGAGATCTACCACCCACATAACTCCTTCTCGTTACTGACTTCACAGAATTTCTTCTTCCCTTTCATGGAATTGATTCCCCAAGAACACTTTTCATTCATATAATTCTCCCTTGTAAACTAATTTATATTTCATAGAATTCTTACTGGTGTCATGATATTTTCTTATAATTTTTTATCTTATATAATCTTGGGATTAGGGTCCTTTATGTAATCACATAAATACCCAAATCCCACTAATCTGATTTACAAAAACAATAAGCAGTACAACCTTCTCTGGGAAATGTGATATGCGTTCTACATTTCACCTTAAACCATTCCATGTGGTAGCTAATTCAATCTATAAATATATCACTGCCAATCAGCTACAAACAATATCCTTCCCCATGAAATTCAAGCCTCTCACAAATTTTGATGATCTTGCAAACCATTTTTCCCTTTGTGATTTTCATAGCACAACAATGAAGAAATACCCCTCTGTTGAGTTTCCTTCACCATTCCACAAGCCTCTTATGTGGGTCATGAACAATGATTTGTGATATGAAAAAAAATCGTCATGAACTCCTTTTTAAAAAACATTCTTTAAAAAACACCTTATTTTGAGGCCCAAAAATTTAGTAAACAATTAGAAATAGTTCCACTATAAATATCTACCTCGAAAACACCATCCAAACTGTTTTGTACTCATTAAAATCATCAAAAATTACATTTGTTGTAATATATATCATTTGATCGATCATCATTAGCATCATCCGATTATCCATGTAATGTATCCTAACATCCATATCTTCCAGCAACATGTTTATTTCCAATCAAAACTGAATATTAATGGAAACACTTTTTCTCCCCATTTCCATAATAATAGTTTCATAATAAGTTCTAAAAAAAACATATAATTTTTCTAAAATACAAATCCAGAAATAATATTTATATTGTACTATGAGAATTATTAAATTGTAACAACAAATGTGATAAAATGAATCCACAAAAATTCTCCAAGCATCATCTGAAAACTCGAATTCTTAAATCTATACACATGATTATTCGAATATCATGAAATTAGGACTTCATCCAAGCTCCATTAAATATTTTACTACATCATCATATTGACCACAATGTTACCTTTTTATCTCATTCAACACCATTGACAACCACTGAAAATTAGCTGACAGCCACTACAATTCATACAAAAATTGTGCTCCTCAATCTCCCCCTTTGTATTTTTTGGAAATACCTTCAAATTGTTTTCCTAATTAATGTGTCAAAATTTTGAACTATTATATTCAATCTTCCATTTACTTTTCAAAATATATTTTCACTTTATATCAACATAGTTTAAAAGAAATACAAATTTCATGGTAAAAGGTTATTAGTCCATACATAATCAATGATCCATCCATTATTTCACTCTATGTTTACGTGAGGTGTGCTCACTGTAGAAAACAAGACTATTTGATTTAGATAAAAAAGATGTCCATTACCAACTAATCATTATACCGTAAGATATGAGAACTCATATAATTTTCTTCAAGGATTATCCAATTTCATTACAAGTTGAAATTACTAAATTTTAGATGAATCATTTTACGTATAATAACCAAAAAATCCAAGCAATCACTTCAACAAATGGATGAATAAAATTCAAGTGCAATATGCAGGATAAGTGACCTTGGGGTAATTAAATTATTGATTTTTCATGGAATAATTTAATTGATTCACATTTGTAAAAAGTTTTTTATTCTAAATTAATTTGTATCAGAGATTAAGATACATATTATTTTCCAATTAAATGATCCTTAGGTAATTTAAAAAATAATCAGATTTGATACAAAATGAAATAATAATTTGGTCAGTTTTTTCAGTTGTCTCCCCCTCAAGGAAAACACTTCTCAATATCCTCATAATGGTGAATCCCATCAATAATATCTTTAGTGAAATTATATTATTGAGAATACACCTGAATGGGTCTTTAACTTACGACAGACCATATTGAACAATTTACTCAACTTCACCAAGGATGATTTTCCAAAACATCTTTATTCAGAATAGAAATAATTAGGATAAAAACAAGATGTAATCCTCTTTATCCTAGAAATCAGGAATATGAAATCACTTTAATTAACATCATCAAATATGATCATCTCTCATATTAAAATTTCAATATCAATTTTAGAATCATTTGAGGATGGTATCTTCTTCAGATTTAATGTCAGAATTGACATAACTCGCTATTTATCAGGTCTCCCCCCTAAGAACACGATTCCCATTCAATTCCATTCTTTAAAAACACAAATAAAATACACAATTATTTAAGGTAGTAGGGTGGAATATCCTTGGTTCAGTAATGTGAACAGAATGGTAGATATATTTTTCTCAACCATGTTTCTACACTTGACCATATCTTCGTGCTTGCATGTATAAACATTTGTTCAGATTTATGGAGTGGAAGAATGGATATCTTTACATATTATTATTATTTTCTTTTCGAGAAAATTTACTCTTAAAAACCTTTATGGATGGTAAATCATTATTCCAATTTAGGACTACTTCTTTTTGGGTAACAAGTTTAAACAACATTTTTCAATGTGAACAGATTTCTTGCATCTCTCACACAGAAAATTTTTAACATAAGATTTACATTTTTGTAACCTCTAATTCACTTTTTATTCATCCTATGGAATAAATTAATTTTCTATTCAAATAGAATTACCTTTTTTGTCGTCAGAGTTTCCCATTCTTTCTATTTATTCAGGACAAATAAATAACATGTCAGTAGGAACTATGGCAGAATGTTTTGGTCATCCAAATGGGTTCTTCTAAGTGTCATACCACTTTTTAGTTCATTTGGATGAACTTCCCTTTAGCTTACAAGATTTAGAATCCAAAGTCTTTTCGCTAATTTTTCTTGAAATCGTCTTGGGATAATTTGTGTTCCCAACATTATCTATATTTCATCCCAATGAGGATTTTTCAATACAAGCTAGATTTTGTTATCTTATTTTATTATCATCTTTAGATAATTTTTATGATGAAAATGTAATAATATTGGGACCACCACCATTGTGTACATCAAGGATGTTATTAATAATTTCAAATTGGATTGTTGTATACATATTATTCTAGACCAATGGATGTTTTTCTTTCTCTATGGCATGAATCCCATTAAGATAGGATTCTTTTATGCTTTTATATTATGAAGATTATACCAAAACATTAATGTACGATGTTCAAATCTATTTTTGTACAAACATTGACACAAAAATTTTAATTTCATCATATCCACAATATATGTTTGTTGGGTCTTCTTATTGATATGTTGTGCTATATGTATTGAACTATATTCCATGATTTTTTTCTATCCACCCTATTCATTGTGGTAGGTCTCTTATCACCATTATTTATCCATACTTTTTTGGGATTGCGTTTTAGAACATATACTATTTAAAATTACATATTTTTAAACATTAGTAAAGAATGATATGGATTGTAACTTTTCTTTATCAGCTACTTGTGACAAATTTTTGAATGAATTAATTATCTTCTTATCACTTGTTAGAGTTATTTTGATAGTATACTCCTCCAATGAAAATTTTGTACCAGTAGAAATTGTTTCCAAATTTTCTGAAGGATAAAATGTGTCTTATCAAGACTGGTTAACTGACTTACATGTTCTATAATTTTCACATTAAGAAAGATATTTTTATTCTCAATCACAATCATATTCTCTTCGTAATCCTTATTTATTCATTCAAATTCATCTTCAGGTAGTTTAACTTTTTTCAGAATCCAAAATTAAGGTTCCTTGATGTTATTGGATAGTTCATCACTTTATATACCCTTGAAAATTTTTTGATTTTTGAATTTATCATCAGGTGCATTCATCTTTTCTACAAGAGATCTTTTTACTACATGTTTCTCTCAAACTTCATTATATCATTCTGAAGAAATTATTTTATGTTTCTTCTTTTCTGATTCAAAGACTCAAACTTGTCTAAAGTGCTTTTAATATTGAACATTTTTTTATTCGAATCCCTTTACCAAAACATTAGTTTTTTCATTCAGCTGGGTGATCTCTTATTATATACAATGAAGGAATTAGTAGATATTAGACTCTATTTCTTTAGGTATACCCTAAAAAATAACTCTTAATCTATGAAATGGTTATTATTGAGATGTTTTAGATTAATTGTCATCACCAATTTTTATAGTGTATTTATCTTGAGTAATGTTTTCAAATGTTCTAACACAAACCTCCTAATCACTAGAGTAGGAATTTTATCCATCTTCATAGTGGAAATTTGTTCCATGTAGTCATTAATTTCCATATTGGATATATTTTCATCATCATGAAGTAATGGAGAAATAGATATATCTAATTATTTATATAAGGGGGGATTATTTTTAAACTTTCTATTGTCCTTAATTTTCCTATTAATATTGGTCTTAGTAGATATAGACATATAATCGTAGATAACTGAATATTCCATAAAACTTCACATCATTATTGACACAGGAAAGAAAATTTAATCTTAAATAGAGAATAACATCCATATAGAGAATCAATCAGAGTTGAACCTCCTTCTAATACCAATTATGAGGACTATTTTGGGATATTCCTAACACTGAGAGGGGGTGAATCAGTTTTGGGGTATTTGTTAATCCAATTAAACTTTTTATTTGTTTATCTATTTGACTTTTTAGGATATTTATTCACTAATTATCTAATCTCTATCACATTCAATAATATTAAAGTTTTAAATACAAGAAAGTGATGTTTTTATAAGCGAAACTACTCAATAAGATTAGCTAGTCCTTGGCATGGTCTGTAACAATCCGGACCACACAATCAACTAGAAAACAATCCTTTTGTGGATTAAAATGGGTAGGATATTCCCTTACATTAGTATAGAACTATGTAAAAAACCCAATAATGCATTTTTGTAACACTTTAAAAAAATTCAAATAGTGTGTGTGTTATAGAACTTTGATAGATATTTATACTTCCTCCCAAGATATTATTCTCCTTGTTGATGAGTGTTTATAACTCCATGAAAGTCCTCCACCGGTTGAGTCATGTCCAGTTTCATTGTTCTACTTTGTTCTTTTATAGCCTTATTCTTCCCTTTGTTACTTTCACAATTGTGTGCAAGAAACTCCTCTTATCTCTTCTTAAAAGAAAACCTGATTGCTTAAAAATCCTCTTATTCTATTAGTCAATATAATAGGAATGTATTGTGGACTAATGAACACTATATTTTCTTAGACACAAATTATAATCAATTGATATCAATTTAGTCACCATATCTTCTTTTATTATTTTCACCTTCATCGTTTATGAAACAGTAACTGCACTAGGATATCTTGTTCTCCTTCTTTATGGAATCACAAAATTCATTTGTCATTATTAAATCATTTATGACCAGATCAACATTTCATCATCACAATTCATCTGCCCTAAATAAAAATGAATCTTTATGTTGACACGACATATTCGTCTTTGATGCACAATAATTTTTAATTGTGTTGTAGTGTCATGTTCTCTTCTTCATTGTGAAAATATGTAATTAGGTGTATGTATTTTTCTTATTCACACAAACCGTGTGGTTTTTCTAATATATTTTGGTTTTGTATCAACCAAGTACACACATTGTTTTACTTCACGTGTATGTTTTATTTCTCCTTCATGAACTATCTGGTATCCTCTACAAACTTCATGTATCCTCTGCATAACATAGTATTTCACATACTATATTTTCTTCCACAAACCTCCTTTGTCTCATGGAGGGATGATGGCCTGCAAACTGTATATTCATTATGGACTGCCTTCCTGACTTGATACCTTTTACATTGTGAGATACTAAACCCCGCAAGTTTCTTCCATGAACAATTTCTGCTTCACAAATGGTTGTTGCATCCACAAATAACTAATGCATCGGGAATAAACTCATTGCTCTATGAACTACTTTTGTTCCTCATATAACCTTCACTCTATGGACACATCATCATGGGGTCTTCATATTGTACTAGGATATTATTGAACCACAACATTCAATGTAATCAAATGAATCTATAAAACAACTCCAAGAATCACCCTGAAACTCAATGTCTTAAAACCATACACATCATTCATGGAATGTAAAGACATTAAAAATTCATCCAAGCTCCATTTACTATTGAACTACTTCTTCATATTGAAGAAAATGAGATATTTTTATCTCATAGAACACCATTGAAAACCAATGACAATCTTTTGACAACAAATAAAATCTATAATAAAAGTGGGATCTTCGTAAATGTGTTCCCATTATTTTGAGGGGACCAGCTTCAATTTAATTAGGAATCCATTTTCTTTAATTCATTCTATCTTGAAATATTTAAAGTGGTAAATTACCTCATATTGACCAACTGGTGTGTGCATTACCTGATTCCCTAATTTCACTGAAGGTCAGGACATTACATGAAACCATGTCCCGGGAGTTTTTCTACTCTTTCGGTGCAGTGAAGTACACGATGCCCACATTATCCATCCTGAGATATATATACCGGATGAGGCTTCAATGATTTGTTTCTAAATATCCATGAGCAATGGTGTAAAATTTGGTTTAGATTTATGATTCTTCTTCTAATTTTAGGTTTTAAACCTTGCGGAAAGGATCCATGTCCATTTGAAAATAATATATGTATACATTATAAAGGCGACCCTTATATCTTGGATTGGGGAGGCATCGATACTTTAACCATTGATGATTTTCGATTAATATTTTTCAATGTTAAGGCATTAAAAATTTTTATTTCTCTTCTAAAACCTCGTAGTTTGAAGTGGAGATAGGGCAAAAAATGTGAGGTTGTTTCTAGCTAAATATCTCTACATATCAATGTTTTCCTCCTCTTCATGAAACCTACATGCCTCAAAATAGTCATACCAGAGGTCACTTCTCTGGGTTGCCTGCTGACCCTGATGAAGTGTTGATAATAACTAATGGGGGACATTATATGGTTTACCCTAGTTTTTCAACTAACACTCTATATGAATGTGTCTATATTTTTCACCTCTGATTAAGTAGGTGTATTGGTATTAGTTGTATTTCTTTATCCAAGGGGGATATCACGGTGGGGAGGTTAACCACTTCATGTGTTAGGAGTCAAGTCCCTAAAATCCATATCCACACTACCATAATGAGCGATAGCAATGAAATGATCACCTTATGCTTCAGTTGAGGAGTCTATGGACCATTAATGTTTTCAGATATGAGTTGAACAACATTAAGGATACTAGAATTGAAAAAAATAGGGATATAAGCCCCAATTTTCCTTCTAGAAGGAATATGTTGATTGGCTTTTTGATGTTGAAAAGTGAAATTGGCCTTTTACATTATATCTACTGGAATATAATGATAATTTTCTAGTGTTACGAGTATATGATCACTTTCTTAAGAAGATAATGAAGTATAGTAGTGAGCTTCAATACTATCAGTAGGAATAGGAACTTCTCTTGTTGGTGGTTATCATAATATTTCATTAAACCATAGATGAAGCAGGTAGATGAACTTAGATCAAATATTCATTACCCATCAAAATATTCTGAAATACCTATGAAATGGGAGAAGGGGTATGATCCCCCTCATATATAGACTATGAGGGTTTTTGATGCAATCATTCACCAACAAAATTAGGGATATGAGCCTGACAAACAAGAGCTTATGGAACTTGTTGAGTAAGTTCACTAATAGTAATATTAGCTTAAAATGAGGCATGTTCGACTCTAAAATGTTGACCCTTTATTGGAATGGGAATATGAGACTAGTCTGTTGCCTTGGGAGTGTGACAATATTCTTTTTCCATATGAATATATTCTTGGCCCAAGGAATCTTCTACTCTAACATGGTGGGACATGATCAAAACGGGGATATGAGCCCAGACCTATGCCTTAATATGATCTCATTTGTCTTTTTTTATGGTTTGTTCGCCTATACCAAGGCATGTTATTCTCTCAATTGTTGAGCCCCGGTTGGAATAGAAATATGGACCCTATCTTGTGCCTCATCCATTAACAAAATATACCAATAATCTACTAGGATGTGGGAAAGAATGTCAAATTTCTATGGAGTAGACACCAATTCATACTAATTTGGGTGATGTGTTACTTTTATTATTGGGATATAAATTTTTGAATATCACTCTATCTGTACTAGTGTCATAATATTTCGGCATACTTCTTCATCTATTTCTATAATGTAGTGGAAATTTCCCAAACTGTTTGCATAAATGTCTGCCTGAAAATGTTTAGTCACCAATATGGACAAGAAGATATCATCTATTTTATATGGGATATAATACTACTCATTTCCTTCATGTGAAATTAGAATATGTAGATGAGATACATACATGGGGTAGGGAAATGTTCCTTCCCCAAGATTGTTATAGGAATATGCAGGAAGAAATGATCCTAGGGGGTAGGGATATGAACATTCATGATGGATACCACTAGAATATAAAGGTGGGATTTTTCAGACATATGAATATGAGTTCAACCCCATTTATCAATATCCTACCACACCAAATGTGAGTTCATTGGAACCCATGCATGAGTTTCAAAGTTTGATATGAGTCGGGTGGTTCCCTTACTAGGATACTAGGGGAACTGGTGGGATGGCGTGATGGATGATGGCTAACAGGATCCCACCATAGTGAATCCTAAACTAGAATAGAGCCATAGTTTATTCCTTAATCCAACTTCCTTAGATACTAAATGTTCTAACATTCATGCTATGGGTACATGCTTCGAAATCTATTTACGAGGGAAATGAGTTCCATAAGTTTAACTATAGCTTTCCCCAAATGGGACGAACATATCAACATCGGCATCAAGAGACCTTATCATAAATTTTCATGGTTTGGGATAATTCTATATTAATTTAATTACTAAACCATTGAATTCACCACGTGAAGCTATTGGTGTTAGGTGTGTGAGGTCGTTCTGTGATACACAGGGTTTGTAGTCATAGTTGATATTCCAAAATAGTCTGTATATAAAGGCATGATCATGGGTTATGTTTTGGTTTTTTAGAGAAGTATCTATAGTCACAAATACAACAAGTAAGAAGTTCAATGATTTAAGAATTATCTCATGTATGATACATGTGAAGTCACATATACATGGGTAATAAGGTTATCCTTCTTTATTCCTCATTTTGAAATTTTACTCATGCAGACTTATCACATCAATATTAGATTTATTATATTTAAACCTTAGCTATATGGGATTTCACATCATGTGTTCCATTTTTATTTTCATACGTGAACCAAAATTAAATTGATCGATGCATAGATAAATGATAATTTTTTTATTTGGGAGATTCACATCGGGTCCACCATTTTTATTTCACTTTGATAATGCATGGTTCCCCAGGTTTTGGAGAAAAGGGGCCCAGTGCCTAAAATGAAACTATTATTCAATCATTACATGCCTTTATACTGGGTATATAATGTTTTTTACTTCTTGAGGGTTGATTGTGGAGGTGCATGAATGGTTTCAAAATTACCTACTCTTGGTTCACCATATTAATTTCCTAGGAACAAAAAATGGCCCCCACATCCATAAAAAGGTATATACCAACTTTCCAGAGGAAGACAATCATTTTGGGATTCAAACCCAATGAAACTTAGGAACATACATTTCTTGAGAGTTTGGGAGGTCTATCTGATCTCACCATTTTGGGGGTAATTATTTCATACTCTATGAATCTCTTATGAATTTCATAAAGAAATGTCAATCTCTTCCTAATTCAAATACATAACTGGTTCCTCTAGAAAATTATTGAGTTGTGAAACCTTTTATCTATAATGGGGATTATATTAATGAAACATTCTATATTTATCTATAATTCTTCTTAAATTTCTTGTCATTTTAAAGGGGTATATTTTCATATTTTAAGGCTTCATAACCACACACTCTTTAGTTTAATCCCATCTAGGGAAGTGATTGGCATCTCGAGGATAGGCTTGAACTTTTATAAAGTGAAATATGTATCCTATTTAAATAAATAATAAAAAACGAACAATTTTTGTTTCAACAGTGCAATATGACATCATGATGGAATGAAACATATAAGGGAACATAGGCACTAGGTACTGAGATCATGACTTAGTGAGGTGTCCAACATATCATATTTATAAAAGGAATGATAGTCATCATATTTCAATGGTTTCTTCTATTTTAACACCAAGGTGGATGCCCTTGTATTGGGGAATTCATATCATTCCACTAAATGTTTCTTACAAAGTGATATTTACCTCATTGGAGAGATTAATGATGCAGATGATATGATCATTGAAAATACCAAAGCCCATGTGAGCCATGCTAAATGTGAGAAAAATTTTATAGGAAGTGATTAGTATTATCAGAAATGGATTGGGTACATATTCACCAGGAAAGACCTTATCTATTGTTTGATATGGATATAAATTATTAAGAATGTTTCCAATGAATCCTACATATAATGAGAATCAGTGTCATTGCTGTTCAGTTGGATGCCTAATCCACTAATGTATGAGGATAAAAAATAATCCCATATGAGTGTTTGGAAACAATGGGCTAGTGTGTCTATGATATAGAGGTGCATACACTAAGGTGGATTACTATTAGACTATGGACCTTATTAACACATCCTATGTATCACATTTGGACATGAATAATAGTTCTCATAGTTATGTTTAGAGTATGCCGAAATATGTTCACTAGAAAAGGTTATAATGCCCCAGGATGTCTACTAGACATGCCATGATTGTCTTCCTGGCATGTCCAATGTTTTGGTCTAACAATTATAACGATGTTTGTACATGTCCTAGTTTCATAGAGGACATTTCCAAAGGCAATATTGTTATACAATAGAATTATCCATAGTTTATCTCGTGATATGGAAAACATGTTTGAAGGATTTCTCATGATCGAAATGAAATTCATAGAGGACATATTATGTTCTAGATGTAATTTTTGGAGGATTTCACAAGACCTGGAAGACATTCCCATATGAAATCACATGATTCAAATCAAATTCTTGGTAGACATTACATGATCTGGATGTCATGTTAGCATGGTGCTGAAGGACATGGCCTACAATTCTTGACAACTTTGAAAAACATTATTTCCTTGTACTGATGTCATTTCAGGGTTTATATGGGCCATATAAGGCACATGATTCTTTATCATGATGATTATCATATACTTATTCACATATTACATATTGTTTTTTAATATTTATTGCATATGTACCTGAATGATCATCATACATTGGCTATTTTAGATTTCTTATTAACAATAAAACATGTGTACAATTCTTTTCTTGATCTGTAATGTACTATGAAAGTCCATCACATGATCTATAGGGAGATAATGTGAATCACATATTCAATCCACATGATCCCTTAGGAAATTCCCTATATTTTCTTTGGTGGATTACTATTGCGATAGAGTGACATTCCACTCTAGGAAGTACACTCTTCTATAGACCTGTGGTTTTAGTCACCACCATGTGTATATTATTTTGGCCAAGTGGAGGGATTTATAGGCCAAGACTCTTCGGTAATACTCCACCTTTCATTCCATGTATATAGTAAATATGATATTGATTCAGTGGAGGGAGTATCACATCATACACCACACATGATCGTTGCGTGGGTCATCCATGGAATCACATGATAAAAATAACTATGATAATGCTCCTCCATCACCATACCTTGTAGTCTCTAGCTAATATATGGGAATTCAAATAATACTTTTAACCTTTAAAATGATTTTTCACTATTAATATGTCATGTGTGATAGTATTCGTGAGATCGAGAAGCATACAAAAATAATTTTTCATGATCAAGGAAGACTTGTTTGGGGTCCATCATAAGAATTGGATGGCTTTTCAGGGGCCTTTATTGAGATTAGGATAACTTGTCAAGGGCATGTCATGACATCAATGTTTCTCAAGAAAATTAAATTCTCATGATCAAATTGTGACAACTTGAGGTGAATAACCAATTATCATGATAATCTATGTATCTTGCATAATCAAGTGTATTTTTCCTTCTCCCATTTTTTTCATCCTTATTTTAAAAGGATCTTAGGATTTTTCCATTCGTTGGATCTAACAGAATCACATGATCAATAAAGGATATCATGATGGAATGAGAGCCTTTTTATCGATAGTATCTTTTGTTTCCTATGATGCACCACATGATCAATGATGGGTCTCACGATGGTGTGTGAGTATTATCATGGATGATTTAACCATCTGCCTATGGAATATAAAGGGTATCACTTGGTTGAATGAATGTGTCTGAGGTCCTTTGAGTTATCAATGTGACACACCAAAATTATCTCACATGATAAGGTTGACAAGTCACCAGGGGGAATGTGGGTGCTTGCAAGTCATAGAAGCGTGTCACATAAAAATCAACATAACTGACCATCACAAAAATATTCCTAATTTTTATACATTTATTTTATCAGGTGTTTTTCATTATTGTAAGGTGTTTATCTATTGAAAACACATGTAATCAGAAGAACCTATTTGGAAGTATTCACATGACCATTTTCGTTTTCGGGACACCTTTACAGGAGATGGATGGTTTGTCAGAGCATATTTGATTGATCTTAATTAGATCATTTATAGTGCATGATATGCTCACATGTCCCTCCCATGGTTTTTTAATTACATGTTATTGAGGTTACATGATCTATGGGATTAATCCTATTAGACATCATGATACTTCTTCATTTGTTATTTAGTAAAAATAATACCCATGATTTATGTATTGTTTTAATTCTTAAATTTTATATTCGAATTTGGAGGACATCAATAGTAATACATTAACAATATGATTTATTCTTATAATATTAGGATGAATTAATGGTGTTTAACATGATATATTATAATTAATCTTGGGATGATTCCATATGAATGGAATCAGGGTTATGGTTTATGGGAATTATATATTTGGATCCTATTGAAATAATTTACTCAAGGGTAATAAATATTTTATTACTTTTATTATTAAAGGTATTGCATATTTAAATATTTATTTACTGTTTATATAAATCATAATAACATAACAAAAAATTTAATGTAGCCTGATCTAATGTTGAGATAGTATAAGTAGTTAAAGTATCAAGAAATATTTTATTTTTTATGTTGTGTTGACAACCTGGAAAAGTTACTATCGTTAAAGATGATTTGAATATGAAGAATGCATCCAAAAAATATATTTATACTAGATATCTATAGAAATTAATGGTATTATTGTAAAACCATCATATTGAGGTGATAGAAAAGGTAGATATTGACTTTATCATTTTATATTATAAAAACTGTATAAAATGAATATGTGAAATGGAAATATTTTTTCAAATAATGAATGAATGATTCATAGGAACTTCTTATATAGTTGAGATACCATAAGTACGAAGACTTTTTAAACTAAATTTCATCTTTATTTTGAAGGTGAATCTTGGTTTCATGGTGATATAAAGTAATTTAATTATAATGAAAGTTAATTCTAGTTAGATGGTAAATTGTTGAGCTGAAAATACATATCATGACATAATATTCAAATTATGGTGGTTATGAATAAACAATAATGTTAGAGAATAGATTTAAAAATAATGGATTTGTAAAATGGTATAGTAAAATCCTTTGAAAAAATGATGATTTATGCATCAATTTACCATTATGATATGGAATTAATTGAATATTTTTCTAGAAACCACATATGGTTTTTATAGATCACCAAAGAAGAGTGATAGTGTTTGGATAGTGGATGATTGACAAATGAAATCATATCTTTTCAGAAAAATTAACAAATCTTATCCAATTGAAAACCAATGACTTGTTTATGTGAAAAAATATTCTAGACATCATAGAGAAAACATATATATTATCATAGACAGATATATATGGTCTACATTTATTTTATTGATTTGAATCCATAATTCAGTGGTAACATATATTGGGATTTGTGTAATTTAACACATATAGAACGATGGAAAATTATATAGAGTTTTAAATTTTTTTAAGATATTACCTAACATCTGTGAAATACTATAGAATGAATTTTCAATAGTATTTTTCATTTTTGGAGTATTTTATAGTAATATTAATTAATTTTATAGTACCATTCAATGAATTTTCAGTTTAATAATTTAGTTCACAATTTTTGTTTCTTGAGACTAATTAAGGGACTCTTATAAAAACTGGTTTTAGAAACTATAAATATATAACGGTTTTTAGATTTATAAATTTATGGATTAATCCCAGAGGTGATGGAGATATTATCTCAAATAATGAAAATAATATAAGTTTAGTCAATATGGAGATTACATATTTTGGAGAGTAAATTTTATGATAGGACAATAAATATGGGGAAAACTAGTTATGGTTGATACAACCACGTGAGGGGAATTTTTAGGTCATGGAATAAATTAGTACATTTTATTAAAAATTTAAATTTATGTGATTCTATATTGATATTTTATGATAATTTTTGTGATTCATGTCTAAATAAATATATAATAAATGAAACCCATGATACAAATTTTGATATTACTATATTTGAACATGGTATGTAAAATATGGGAATATGAATTGAAAATATGTATCAAATGATGAATATTATTAGGGGATGGAGTATTCCATTGGTATGTCTATTGAAGAAGTATAAGGAAATTAATAAAAAAATATTAGGAAAATATTTATATATATGAAAAGAGTGGATAGGGAATTTTATATACTAATATACATTATGACTTACTAGGGGGTAAACTCCAACTATGAAGATAATTTCAATACCATTGTTTATAATTATTTTAATAATTTTAAGAATGAAATTTTTCATTTTAATTCATTTTCAAATAATACTATTTTAATTTGTTTTATATTCATTTCCATTTAAAATTTGAAATTACCATTGAATGTTTTGTTAAAAATTATGGGGTACTCTTTTTTTTATATTCATAGATGAATTGTGTTTTTAATGAGACATTATATTTTAATAAAATATGCTAATATAGGATTTTTGTTGGAAAAAAATACCTTTAGGTAACATTGAATCATTTTGGGGTTGGTTGTGTTTCTTGACAATTCAGGTCTCCATGGTGAATTGTCAAGCCCTAGATATGTTGTTGTCAATAAATGTATAAAAAATAACCATAACAAAAGATTGGATGATCTGGAGGTGGTACAAAAAAACCGATACAAGGTGGTGTCGATTTCTTTGAACATCACATCAAAATATTGAAAGAAATGAGTTTCGTGAAGATTGAATTCATGATGTGGATTTTACGAAGACCTATAGAATGTTTATGATGTTATTCATCATTATGACGAGCATTGAGAATGGCAGAAGGGAAGAGATTTGTAAGAGATAATTGTGGTAGCAAAGAGCATTTCAAGTGGAGATTCGTGGGGAAGGCGTAAAGGAATTGACAGAACACTCTATGATTATGACGAGCTCCGTGATTAGAAATTGTTTGTGGTGCTTCGCGATATTGAGTGGATTTTGGTGGAAATTTCAAAGTATCGCGATTTGATATGACATGGAAATGACTATGCATGGATGGTTCGAGGGTCATTGGAATCTCTTATACAAAGACCAAGACCCCCTCGAGAGAAGTAGAGAGTTTTCCAAGAAAATTTTATTTCTCTCAAATTGCTAAGGTGGTTCAAGAAGGCAATGTGCTTCCCAAAAGACAGGAGCTTCACAGTGGCTAATATAGCTTCGTAAAAGAGTTGTGTTCCATGTTGGCTCAGTGTGCTTCACAAAGGATGTAAATTTGAGATGGATTGAGCTCTACGATGGCCTAAGATTTGATAATTCTTTCTCTTTGAGAATTCATGAGCACTGTGAAGCAGTGTGCACTACAAGGCATCGATCTCTACAAAAATGTGTGTTTTGAAAAGAGGTAGGGACTTCATGAAGGCTTGTTTCAGCTTCACAAAATTGGGAGCTTCATGAAGTTGGGTAATTTTTGAAGGTATCTCCAAATGTTGTTTCCCAGTGATCAGTGGAAAAGGGTCATTAATCCAAGGATGAAATTTGGACTTCAATAGAGAATATACATACAGTAAAGGATACACTCATTAGAGATAATAAAGATACCTACAGGTCTAAAAAATATGAGGGGGTCTCCAGAAGAAGTAGCGAGATCACATCAGTTGAGGGAGTAGTGAGTTCTCAAATTGAGAATGGTTGTAAACCAGGAAGTACAATGAGTCTGCTTAGAACATGTAAACAATAGTGTGCTACTAGTGGATTCGGTACATTGACATAATGCTAGTGTATTCTCCTTGGATGTAGCCCAGTGAGGGAGAACCAAGTAAAATTGTTGTGTCATGTTTATACTTTAATATTTATTTATACTCTGCAATGAGAAGAATAGAGATAAGATAATTTTGTCTAACAACAAAACAATATCAAAAGGGTCATTTGTTTTAATTGTTCATACCATGATTCACCCCCGCCCCCCTCTCGGGGTATCATTCCTAGTAGACCTAATAATTGTTATCGGAGGGAATGGTTGATATTAGTGTTTGTATCTCAGATAAAGTTCATTCATCATAATGGGTTTCCAATCTTCGACGTGAACAATTTTCACCTATGGAAGAATCAGATGAAACACTACTTCCATTCTTTGGGAATGAATGTATCTACAGCAGTAATGCATGGTATAACATTAGATATTAATAGTGGTGCTTTATCAGATGTGGAGTGAATAGAATTGGATGCTAATGCAAAGGGAATCAATTCTTTAGGGGTTGCCCTATCCAATTCTATCTATATGTTGGTGATGTCATGCAAAACATCACATGCAGTGTGAGAAAATCTACTGAATATATATGAAAGAGATACAAAAGTCAGAGAGGAAAAGTTGAAAGTTTTATGGAACAAAATAAATATCTGAGAGTGAACTCAAATGATTATGTTGATGCATTCGTTGAAAGGGTAAATGTTGTAGTAGAAGACATGTGAGGTCATAGTGAAGCCATTAAATACATAAATATTGTGAAGTGAGTCCGGAGGAAACTTCCACCTAGGTTCAATCCGAAAGATTCTTTTTTGGAAGATAAACGACTGAAAGAGCTAACATTGGATAACCTATAGAACACCGTTGTTTCATATGAAATGAGATATAATGATAATAATGTTGTGGAAAGTGTAAATATAAATATGTGGAATTCATGGCCATAAATAATCTCACCATTGAATATTCTTAGGAAGAAGAAGAGATAGATGAGGTTATTTCATTCTGTTCCAAAAATGTTCAATGTGGGAAAGGAGTGTTCAAAGGGAAACTTCCACTTACTTGCTTAAAATGTGGAAACGTTTGTCATCTTATAAAAAGGTGCCCCAAGAATATTCAAGAAGATGAAGAGGATGAAAATGAAATTCCCAAGAAGAAGTCTTCAGCCTACGGGGAAGGCAATAAATAGTTCAAGTGAAATTTTTTTAAGAAGAAGAATATCCGTTCATAAGAATGTGATAGTTCAAATGAGTCTAAGGTTGAGGAGGTTGAAGAGATAGAGAAATGAAAATACGTTGGAGAAAATTATATGGTGGTTGTTGTCGATAGTACTCAGAAAAAGGAAGAAACTGACATTGATGAAGAAGAAGAAGATTAAGTGAGAGTTGATATGAAAACTGTGTTAGAATCTTCTCTTGCAGAGATAGATGTTTGGAGAGCCAAAACAAAAAAAGAAAAAAAATACTTCATTATACCAAACTCTATATACAGCAGAAAGAAGAAGAGAATTCTGAATTGATGGAAGAAATTGAAAAACTAAATTTTTCAACACCATTGGACTCTGAATCAGTTAGTGAGTATCAAATCATGAATGAAGAAAAAAAGGAAGATCAATGGATTGAATAACACAATGAAAGATAAAATCAATATTATATATAAACATGAAGGAGAAGTCGGATGTCTGGAAAAAAATGTTAATGAATAAGAAAAAATTATAATTCCTAACACATTATTGGGAAATCAGAAAATTTAAATGAAAGAAAATATGAAAGATGAGCCTAGTAGTTCAGTAGGAATGAATCCTAAATCGAGCTCAGATGTTAAGGATAATTTGGGGATTGATCAAAAATAGAAAGTAGTTACGGTTGAATTAAGACCGCAAGAACGCGTTCAAAGAATGAAAATTAATGTGGGTACAAGGTTGAATCAGAATATTAAGAGAAACTAAAGAAGTACTATAATTACAGAAGTGACACGTAGGAATTTTCCTTTCATCAGTTGTTATTGTTGTGAAAATATTGGACACTCATAAAATGTGTTTTCTATAGCCAGAAGATACCGAGGGGCTCAAGAAAAGTTGTGGTAGCCGAACAGAGAATTATTCTCTATAACATATTTTGAATAATACTTTTTTTGGTGTGGATGATTTTGGAACATGGATAGATATTGTACATCGACCATACATAGGAATGTGCCAATGTAGAATCAAAATGTTCACAAGTAGCTGATCAATGAACTAACAGGTGAGTTGAAGATGAAAAATAAATTTATTTCATTGCATGATTAAGTTGGTACATCATAATATGAGAAATATCAGATGTCTCAATCGATACTGAGTGTGTAGTCTAAAATATGCACCATGACGAAGAGAGGAGATAAGGCAGTGGTTGATGAAATTACCCTTAAAGAATTAGAATGTTCTGTTGTGTTGATCCTTGAAAATGGTTATACGTCTCATATGACAGGAAACTAGGATCGGGTTACAGGCATAAAATATGACAAAGAAGGATTTTTGATGTTTGGAAATGATGAAGGCCTATAGATAATTGGATCAAGAAAGTCCAGCATTGGGGGAAATGATATAAGACGTGATGATGTTTTGGTTGTAGAAGGTCTCAGTAACAATTTTCCCAGTGTCAGTCAACTTTGTGATTCAGGTAATTCTATACAGTTTACCAAGAATATATGTGTCATCAAGGGAAGATATGGTATAGTGATCCAACAAGGAAAAATGAAAAAGTGGATTATCTACTTGGTAAGTGGAGAAGAAGATATATTCTTTTTATCTAGAGAGGAAGAAAAAAAGTTGTGGTATAAATGACTTGGTCATCTATGCCAACCAACCAAGGAAGATTTGGTAAAGTGTGATGCATCTAGAGACCTCCCTAATATATCACAGGATTGTACTCATTTGTGTGATGCATGCCAACAAGGTAATCTCATCAGCATGATGTACAAGGAAAAACAAAAATGAGTCAAAAAGAGATCTTGAATTGGTGCATGATGATATTTGTGGGCCTACCATATCAAGAATAATTTACCTAAGGAGGCACTAAGTTATTTTAATTGATGACTATAGAAGAATGACATGGGTATTTTTTATTTCCCATATGTTTGATGTGTTTAAATTCTTAAAGCAGTACTAGAGGGAGTGAAAAAGGATGCATGGATATAAAATTATGATGTTCAGTAGTGATAATGGTACAGAATTAACCAACATTTAGGTGAAAGAATATCCAGAGAAACACAGGATGAGTCATAATGTTTACTCAGTGAGAACTCCCCTACAGAATGAAGTGGTTGAAAGGAGAAATCAGGTCATCAAAAAAATGGCTAGAACAATGCTTATAGAAAAAAGACCCACTAGAGAAGTTATGGAAGGAATCTGTGTTGACATCGGTATACATTTCTAATAGAGCTCTATTGTGTCTAAAGTAATGAAAGACTCCGTATGATATGTGATGTGGAAATAAGAAAACAATAAAATGCTTTCAAAAATTTGGAAGTAAGTGTTTTATCCTCATCAAGGAGTAACATAGGAAAATTTAGCCAAGTGGAGAAGAGGGGATATACCTTGGATAATCAAGAAAAATAAAAGTATAAAATTGATTTACCAGAGGCTATGAAAAGTAGTTGAGTGAAATGATGTCACTATTGTGGAAAATGAAGAGAATAATTAACAGCACAATGAACATTTTCTTGATGAAAGTGATAAAGAGGAAAGTACTAGAGGATGATAAGAAGTGGAAGATTTTTATTCAGAAGAATATATTGATGGTGAGAATGAGGAAGTAAAATCTGTATCTACACAAAAGTCAAGGAGTCGAGATGAAATTGAAATGAAGAATATCATTGGTGATCAGTCATCTATAGTACAGAAAAGAAGAATGAAATCACTGTAGCAGATATATTTCATATCTCAGGTAGAGCCTGAATTCTTTATTAGTGTAGATGCAGAAGAAAACTGGGTTCAGGCTACGAAAGAAGAGTTGATCAAATTGAGAATAATTAGATGTGGGAGATTGTTTTGAGGCCAACAGATAAAAATATCATTGGGACTAAATGGGTCTACCGTAACAAGATGAATGAAAATGTTACATTGATTTGAAAAAAAGAATGACTAGTGTGAAAAGGATACTCCCAGATAGAGGGAATAGATGTTGATGAGACATTTGCGCTAATTTCAAGGCAGGAGACAATCAGATTGTTCCTATCCATTTTAGTGCAACGGTCGTTCAAGGTGTACCAGATATATTTCAAATCTGCATTCTTGAATGGGGTTCTATAGTAAGAGTTTTATATCGAGCTATGAGATGGTTTTCTCATTCATGAGGATGAGAAATATGTTTTTCGACTGAAGAAGGTGTTTTATGGACTGAAACAAGAACTAAGAGCATAGTGCTCAGGGATTGATCAGTATTTGAAGAAGTATGGTTACCAATGTGGGGGAATTGATTACAATATCTATGTCAACAATGATAGTAATCAATTGATGATTATTCTGTTTTATGTAGATGAAATAATATTTGGGGATTAGATGAAGCTCAGTGCAGACAGTTTTCCGAATTCATGAAAAGTGAGTTCGAAATGTCAATGATTTGGGAACTGACGTTTTTCCTTGGTTTGAAGGTGACAAAAGGATGGAATGACACATTCATTAATCAATCCAAATATTCCAAGGATGTTCTGAATAGATTTGGAATAGAAAATTAAAAGGAAAATAAGACTTCGGATGCTAACCTGAGGAAATTATCAAAAGATGATAATGGAAAGGTAGTAAATATCACCAAATACTGGTAGATTATTTGGAGTTTGTTGTACCTGAATGTGACGAGACCTAATATTGTTTTTTCCACATTCCAAGTAGAATAATATCAAATCAATCCTATGTAAAGACACAAGCTTTCAGTGAAAATAATACTTTGGTGTATCAAAGGAATTGTGAATTTCAGTTTGATGTATAATGAAATATCTCCACAAGAGTTGTTGGTAAATACAGATTCAGATTGGGTTGGTTAAATATATGACATAAAAACAATATTAGGAGGTTATTTCTATATTGGTGTATTGTGTATTTCTTGTCTAAGAAAGTAGAATGATTGAATTTCATTGAGCACTGTATAAGCTAGGTATATTGCAGCCACTAAAGAATGCACAAAGTTATTTTGGATGACGTAGTAGCTTGATGATATGGGAGTGGAAGTGAAGTCTCTAATAGGAATTCAATGTAATAAGTCAATTTATATAAATCATATAAAAAATTTTGTCCATCACTCAAGGAACAAGTTCATTGAGAAAAAGTATCATTTCATTAAAGATAATGTTGAGCAGGGAATCATGAAGTTTGATTATGTGCCTACAGAGCTATAGGTTGCAGCCGTTTTGACAAATTCCTTAACCATGGATGTTTTTGAGAGGTATCGACTTTCATTGGGAGTTCCGTAAACTCCCCGCACATGAAAAGTGTAGATGAGGGACCCCCTCCCTGAGGTATGGTGGGTTTTTCTCGAATGTAAATATATTTATTTTCTACTCTATTTCCAACCACAAAGGAGTGACCATTGGGTTTATTGACAAAGGGGGAGAAATATTTCCTTAAGGGGGAGAAAATGTAGATAATGAAGTGATAAAAATACTTAGTCAATGGCACGGGAAGAATCTGATATGTGATGCAGCGAGATAGGGGGATCAAGAAGATAAGGGGAGTATGAGTTTAAAATATGACAATTCTAGAAGTGATCGATCAATGAATAGAAATCACAACAACTGAAGATCATGATAAAAGTATAAGAGTCACATTTTAATAGTGTTATAAGGTTTCCAATGATTAGAAATTGTTATTAGTTTTGTACCAGCATATGGGTTTAGAAATGAAGTGATTCATTAATGAACTTCTCATACTACTCTTTTTTCTCACACCGAGTATTTCTCATGTGGGTTTAGAGTATTTAGAGAGTGAATATTTTCTGTCTATATGAATCTCAAGAGGAAAATGTTGGTAGATGATGAAAGAAACTTAAATGAGGTATCAAAGTGAAGAGAACCATTTTGAGAATAGTAGTCAACAAACCCAAAGGGGGGGATTGTTGGGAAAAAATCCCAAACGGTAACATTGCATCATTTTTGGTTTGGTTGTGTTTGTTGACAATGTAGGTTTATATGGTGAATTATTGAGCTCAAGATGTTTTGTTAACAATCAATTTTTTCAAATAATAATGACAAAGGAATGGATAATCTGGAGGTGGTACAAAAAGAATTGATACAAGTTGGTTCTATTTTCCAGTGTTTTTCCAAATTCATAGGATCCAAAATTTAGGATCTGGTAAGATTGTAGATTGTAGATTTACTTGAAGAAATCATCAAAATATGTAAAAGGCGTGAGTTTTACGAATATGGGATTCTTGAGGTTGATTTCACGAAGACATAAATAATTTTGACTATGTTCTTCGTGATTACGAAGAGATTTGCAAATAATAGAATGGAATAGATTTGAAAGAGAGCATCATTATAATGAAGATCAATTCAAGTGTATATTCATGGAGAAGGCCCAAAAGAGTTTATGGAACACTCTACGATTACATAGAGCTCTTTGATTTGAAAATTTCTATGGTGCTTTGTTATGTAAAGATAATTTCGGCGGAAATTTCGGAGCTTCATGATTTGAGATGATGTGGCACTGACTATTCACAGAGGGTTTGAGGGTCTATGGAATCACCTATAAATTTACCTCGACCCTCTCAAGAGAAGTAGATATTTTTACATGATAAAATTGTTTCTCTCAAATTGAGAAGGATGTTCACGAATGTAGTGTGCTTCGCGAAAGACAGGAGATTTATGGTGGGTAATCTAGCTCCACGAAAGAGGTGTTTTCTGCATTGGCTCAGTGAGCTTGGTGAATGAAGTCGGTTTGAGACAGCTTGAGCTTAGTGGCAGACAAATCATTGTGAATTCATTCAATTTGTGAAGGCTTGATCTCTACGAAGAAGTGTGCTTTGCGAGGTAGTGAGCTCTATGAAGGTGTGTGCTTTGTGAAGAGGCAGGCACTTCGCGAAGGCTTGTTTGAGCTATGTGAAATTAAGAGCATTGCGAAGTAAGGTTCTTTGTGAAGGTATCTCCAAAGGATGTTTCCCAATGTTCAGTGGAAAATGGGTATTCATCATGGGATGAAATTTGGACTTTAATAGAGCATCTACGTACAATAAAGGATGCACTCATTAAAGATAATGAAGAGACTTACAGGTCTATAAAAAATGAGTGGTTCTTCTAAAGAAGTTGTGAGCTCACTTCAGTTGAGAGAGCAGTGAGATCTCAGATTGTGAATGGTTGTAAACTAGGAGGGACAGTGAGTCTGCTTCGATTTTGTAAATAGTAGTGTGTTTTTAATAGATTTGGTACTTCGGAACATTGTCGGTGTATGATCCTTGGATGTAGCCTAGTGAGGGTGAACCAAATAAAATTGTTGTGCGTTGTACATGCTTTAAATTCATTTATACTCTGTAATGGTGAGGTAAGAGAGAAGATAGTTTTGTCAAACAACAAAACAAGATCAAAAGGGGAATTTTTTTAATTTTTCCTACCCTGATTCAACCCCTTCATAGGGTATCTAGCCTAGTGGACCAAACCATTTTGAAATTATATTGTGGACATGGGAATTAATTTTTATCAATTATTTATAATTAATGGTATAAATAAAATGTATGATAAAGAAAATTTTGTTACTTTACCATTGAATTTCGATGAGAAATTTTATTTTTGATGGAATTTTCAGAATTATTATTGATGATATATTTTTGAATCATCAATATGGGAGTTTCACATAGAATAATTTAGATAAAATTAAATTCAACTATTTATTTTTTATAAAATTGTACGTTGCTCTATGGAATTTTGAAAATGAGAGAGGAAATATTCAACTATTAAATATTGGAGTTCCATGTTATCAATTAATGGGTGATTTAATTACTTGTGGAAGTTATGTGTCATAAATAAGGCAATTGCACCTCTCTTTTTTGGAAATATCGCTTTCAATTATTTTATTCTCATTTGACTCATCTCCTGAATTTTATGGAAGTGGAAATTTTAATGGAAGGTGAATGGTTTCCATAATATATATTGGTTCCTAATGGTATATGATAACAATTGTTCATTATAATTAATAGAATTATTAATAGAGCTCGCAAAACTTCAATGGACTTAAAATACTAAATTATTTTTTTTCTTTGATGATATTATATTTATTTTAGTTAAAATTTTCATAATATATTTACAAATGGCATTTGGTATGTGACTTATATTATAATTTGTCTACTTATACCTATAAATCTAATACAGTGACATATACATTCACCATACCATTTTATTTTAAACTATCTTTTATTATGAAAATTTTAAGATTTTTTGAATTATGTTGTGAACAAAAAAAAGAAAACAAATCAAAAGTCTACATAAATACATCTATATTAGTAGAAATCATAGTTTTTTTGGTATAGTATATATATAAATTTTTGATAAAAATTGAAATAATTATTATTTATGTATGATTTATGATGGGTGTTTAAAAGTTGGTTTTTAATAATTATATGAATTCTTTTAATAAAAATTGAAATATATAATTTTTTTAATCGTGATATTTTTGAAATTATGTATTTTTGATAAAATAATTTGAAATGATTTTTGATGTTGAATGTGATAATTCCTAATATGAAGATATATATTTTTATTTCATTTATATGACAATTTTAATTTCTTAATAGGGAAAAAAATTCTCAAGAGAGTAATGATATAAATGACATAATGGTTTATCATAAGGATCACGATATAAAAACACATTTTTAATTATCAACGCTATAAAAATGACCTTAGGATATATCCTAGGGTTATAATATGGAAACAATCATGTCAGATCATTAGGATTATGTTGAGTAAAATTTCATTTTTCATCTTGGTGAGATGTTATTGGTCACGAACAAACCCGGGACAACGCTGAACCGGTCACCCGAGTCGGCCCGCGACATGGCCTGAGGGGCGTCCCGATCCCCACAAGCTGTTAACTAGTGTCGGGCGTCAACAATGAACAAGAGGGAACTATTTGGCCCATAAATGAAAGACATGTAAAGCAGTAGAAAAACTTATAATAACTCAAGGAAAATAAATGACACGAAAAAGGAAGAACAACCAATAACATAACACTAACCTGACCATAACCAAAACTCGTTGCGACTCCGAGAGTTGCTCACCAGTCCACAACCAAATCTCGCCCACAACGAAAATGCTCAAGTCAAACCTACAATAGAAAAAAAGGAAAACATTATAGGCATGAGGGTTAAAACTCAGTAAGCGGGCCCAACAAACTATTCCCAATGCACTACCTTTAAATAAATAAATTTACTAGTTCCATGATTGAACTAAATTATACAAAATATCGATTTCCACACAAACACTTCCATTTCTATGAGAAGTAACAGTCTATTTCCCTTTTTAATTTAAAATCTAGTATAATTTTTTAATAGAAGAGGTGCGTTTCATTTTACAACATTTCTATGAACAAATTAGAAATTCAGATCTCAGTTGTTTGTCAAATGGAAAACCCCACACAACACACAACACACACTAAGGGCAATGGAAAAGAAATGGAACACTTGGGCCAGTAACCAAACTAGACCTCTCAATCATCTGCCACATAAAAATTAAACATAAAATAAAACATGGGTCAAACCTAAGAGCTCATGAACAATCCACAATGTACAATACATGTGACTTATCCTGAAGGCATGCCTACTCTTGATGACGTCATAATTCCCTAATGCCCGATGTTTCCCTAAATGGCCTAACCAAGGGGACCAATCCCCAATAAGAGTGTCATCCATACTAAGGGCCACTAGACAGTGTGTAATCTGTACTAGTGCAGCAATGGTTCTCAGAAGATTCACTTACTATGTCAGGTTCCCATGACAACACATATAATAAACAGGAAAGGGGTGAGTCCACAAAGTCAATCAATTATCACAAATGTCACATACAAATCATGCTGTCAATATACACCAAATATCATCTCCGAGTCACCCCAAAGAGAGTTTTCCAAAATAATTTATTTTATTAAAGTGCCAAATGTGCCTTCACCAATTTTAAAGAAAATATTCACTTCTCAAGAGAACCAAAATGCTTTCTCACGATTCAAAATAAATCATTTCTCAATAAACCAGAACTACATTTGAAATTCCATGAATTCTGTTTACTAGCCCAATGGACATTCATTCCTTACTGGGTGTTCGCTCATCAAGAAAATCTTTCAAGTGTCATCTATTAAATGAACGGATCTTATTACACCAAATAATCATTTTAAAATTAATTATATTATATTATTTCTCATTTATTCAAATCAATAAAATATCATGAAATTAATAAATTCTGAAATTAAATGCGAGTGAAGTGGGGGACCTACCTTAATTTTCATCTAAATCACAACCACGTGAAACATCTCACACAAGCATACAAGTGCGCACAAGCCGATGATCGTGGTAATGTGGGTTACCCCACCAACGCGCTGCAATAAATGCACAACAACAAAGGTACATAAACAAGGACATAAAATAATCCAAATGAACAGAAAAATAAAATACCACCTCGACATATTTTCAGTACCCAAAATTCACCATCAACACTATTTACTAAACCCCTTTTAAAATCCACAAAGTGTTTACAAAAACCACACAACGCCAAAATAAACCACTAATCATTTTAAAGAGACAATAGACCATTTTATGAAAATAATTGCACAACCTAACAAAAGTGAACAACATGATGTGATCAACATTTAAAAAAACATGTGTTCCTAAACACATTTTCAAAACTAGGCTCGCCGCATCAAAATTATTTAACAAATTATCTAAAAATTCAAAAAACAATTTTGACTAGTATACCACAGTTTTGCACAAACAATACCTACTAAAAACCACATAAACAGTTTGATATAACCCTTTCACCATTTATAAAACACCTTTGCACCATTCAGATAATATAATAAACCATAAATATAATTTTAAAAAATAATTTCACAAAATAGAAACAACGAGGTTATAACAACTAAACTCACATCAAACCTTCTTTTATGACCATATGTACACAACACCATAGAAAAAACACAATTAGTGCCACTTTCACAAATTAATAAACTAACTAAATAATTAAATAAGACATTTTCACAATTAACCAAACCACTATGAAAATTTATTAATCAATATCAAAATGTGTCACATGACTCAAAATATCAAGAACTCACTTAAAACATATTTTATAACTAAACACACATTGAAGTCACACCAAAACACAACTGAAACCCTGGAACATTTTAATAAAAAATCAGTATAGTATATCAAACACTACAAATGGCTCAAACATGGGTTTCTAAAGAACAAAAAATGCGTATCACATAACTATGATGCTAAACACATCAAAATGTATTAAACCTCATGTAGAACTATATTCACACCAAGCAAACAGATCAATTAATATAATAAATAAATTATATGGTCCAATTAATTCAACAAACAATACTTATAGGAGGAATTACCTACCTCATATGTGGAAAGATCTCTTGACACCAGTGCGAAACCTCGTTCGCACCGCAACCGCACAAACGAGTATCCAAAAACACCCGACGGAATAAGTTTGACACACACAAAAATATTATTAATTAATCCAAAAATAAATAACCATCATACAAAAGGAACACAAAAATAATAAACCCTTACCAAAAAGGGGAAAGAACATGGCCATAGGGGGGACGCGATCCGGACAGCAGGTGCACTGACAAGGTCTCGACTGAAGGGGGGGTGTGATGGCTGGACGGAGGGTAGGCGGGGGGGAGGCTCCAATAAGAGCAGGTCGGTTGGATGAGCAGTGTAATGAGGATCCCAGATGGTTGGAGTTTTGGCCAGAGTAGGCAAAGGAGGTCGCCATACTCGGAGCGGTTGGGCATTGCAAAGCCGGCGTGAGGGTGAGATCGGTGTGACGAGGGAGGGTTGGGAGGAGGGGCAAACGTTGGGGAGAGCGGCTGGGTGAGACCTGGGTGAGCATGGAGGTAGCGGCGAGGGGGGAATTGTTGGTCGGGACTTCTCGGGGGTGACGAGAGGCGTAAAGCAGGAAGAGGGAGTGATGAAGGAGGCGGGAGCGCCGAGGGAGAAGTCGGGGGGAACGCGTAGGCCTGAGTTTCAGTGGGGGGGGGGGGGGGGGGGGATAGGGGGAGTAGACGACGACGCCTGGTGGGTGGTGCATCAAACCGAAGAGACCTGGGAGTGGGGTGGCACTGTGAATGGGGGAAATCGGAGGGGGTGCTTCGGGTATACTGGTAGATGATAGGGTTTCTTTTTTTCATAATAGTAATAATAATAATATTATAATAATAATAAACCAGAAAATAATACTAAAAAAATTACAATAATTTAGATAATAACAGTACTAATAATTAATAACAATGAAAATAATAAGTATAACAACAATAATAAATATAACGATGATAAAGATAATAATTATAAAAGTTATAACAATAAAAATAAATCAAAATAGTAATTTAATAAACAAAATATTAATAATAACACCTCATTAATAATAACATTATTAGTTACATAATAACATTATTATTATTAAAATTAGACATTCACCTCACTTTATTTACGTAAAAATTTATTTATTTCAGTCGTTAGACAGTTGTACAGGCCACCGGGCTAATGACACAGGTACCGCCCACGGAGTGGTGACCGCACACGGTTCCGAAACCCACTAAAAATATTAAACAAAAAACATTTCAAGTTGGGACCAAGCCTGGAACTTGGAACGATGACCTGTAGCCAAGAATTAAAAAATATAAGTAATTTAAGAAGTCCGAGTGTGACAATTCTCCCCACCACGAACACTTTATGCCCACATAATGTCACCCAGCCAAGCAATGGAACTAATAAGGATCCATGCCCAAATAAAACCAGAAGAAACAACAACATAAGAGAATGGGAGAATACGAGAGGGTTCTCACCACCAAATGAACTCAACTAGTGTGAAAATTTTAACATCCAAACATACCACCCCGGGAGGGGGAAATACGGGAACTGCCAACCGATCTAGACTAACCTCTTTAGCACGAGCGAAACAACACCTCTGCTGAAACTTGGAACTCTCGACTCAGACCAAAGAATGCCTGAGCACAAGAGAAAAACCTCTGAGTAGAACATAACCCACATAGTAGATCTGGGCATAACCACAATCCTGGACTCCTTTTTAGGCACTTACATATCTAAAAGAACACTACTAAACCAAGATTGACCCATACAAGGGTAAATCACACTCTTAAGAAAGACACACAACACATAAAACCCTATCCAAAAAAACATAACCGTTTAGATTACAATAGAGCATTTCTAGCATAACTCCACGATAAAACAATGAACTATCAACAACATCAAAAGTTTAAAAACAGAAAAAAAATAATGAAAAGACTTTAAATATTCCACTGCCAACATGAAACACAAAACCCAAACTATGGCTTCACACCCTTAGCAACACCTGACTGAATGCAAGCATTACCCTAAAACCTATGGCTAAGGCACTGATGGAAGAAGAATCTATTGCATCACAGTCAGGCACTAGAATCCATCAGTCACAATTTCTTATTTGGGTGATGCTTCTGGCTGAACTTCCCTTGATTCCCAGACAAGTGCAACGATAGCATGTCTTCGAAGTGATGCGACATGACGACCTCTTGTGCCCAAAGTGGCCACACTGGTGGCACACCATTGAACGGTCCGATGAACTGGAAGCCAGAACCAGTACATTTGACTTATTAGAAATAGGTCTCTCTGACACACCCTAATTTCCAAATGGGGAACCTTCACGAGTAGCTGGATACGCTAGATTTCTAATCATCTGCGCATTGGTGACCAACTCAGTGAAATTTTCCTCATCCACCAACTTCTCGAAACAATGGTCCCTTGAAGGGAGGACCCGCTCCTTGATCTCTAGATGAATACCGCTGATGAAGAGGAAATCCTTCATCAAATCCTATGGTGCTACCTCCGTGGAAAAGGACACAAGTTCCATGAAATGGTCAACATATACCTTCACCATCTGTTGGTGTTTTTGAATGCGAATAAGTTCATCCCTTATATTCTTCTTCACCTCTTCAGGTATAAAACATCAGATGATGAAATATTTTATGATGTCCCACATCATCAAAACATGTAATGATGTTGGGATGAGAAACTCCCATACGTCCAGAGATGGACCTTCAAATAGACCCAAAAGAGCCTTCACTCTGATAGCTTTAGGAGTTCTCAATACCCTAAAGACACGCTCCACCTCTTCATACCTCATACTACCTTTAAGAGACCTCAATCATCGTTAAGTACAAAAAATTTCCGAGAAAGACCAAAAACTGGAAATGACTTCCCAGAAACATTGATGACATTTCTGGGTGACATTTTCTGAAACAACATATAAAACATAGAGCCAAAATTGATATCAATTTGAAGCAACAACAAATAAAAAACCTTCATTCAAAAAAACCAGCTCAAAATAAATAAGAAAATACAAACTCAACTAAATAATATTTTTCCAAAATCCCCATTCCATTTTTGATTTCAAACCGCCTTCATTCAAGTCCACTTTCCAAATACCCAAACCCACTTTTCAAACCAAATTCAATTTTCTAAAATCATTTCCCTGTTTGAAATAAATTTAGAAAAACAAGGTCAAACCTTTACTTCAAAGTGCACACAATAGTAATCCCATGAACCATTACACACGTCTTCATCCTCATTCATCCATACGCACCATCACGCACTTACCATGAATTCCCTCACATGTGAAAAAGTTCATAAAGAGTACTCGAGGATGCACCCAATCTGTATCTCTACTAGTTCTAAGGGACCACTTGATTCTTAGACTAAAAGCTTTCAGTTTTAAAAAATCCCTTTCACAAATTTAAAGCCATTTAAAATAAATAATTCTCATTTCAAAACACCTTTTTCATTTTAAAAATTTCACTTACACCCACAAAAACCAAGAGAATACACAACTTGCATCAAATCATCGAAGAGACGGACTTGTAGTCATGCTTAACCTAGCGACATGGTAGTGGGTCATGCCCCAAGTAAGAGTCAACGACTAGGAAGAACATAAACTATGTACGTGGACTCTACATGGGTCACTACTCCATGTAAAATCACAATGTGACATCGGTTTGCCGCCTTTTTCATCCCTCAATCCAAAACAAATCAGAACGGGACAAGAACTCAATTCTTGGTCTACCATCAGAATGAGAAAAGGACTCAGTTCCCGAACTACCCCTACAGACATGAGGTTCAGAACAGGTGAGTGTTCAGGATGTCCTTCCCGTACCTACCTCTCGAGTCCCAACAGTGCTAATCTCCATTTTACAGCCACCCCAATTAATAAGGTCCTCCTCTGATACTATTTTTTCACGATCCATACCGGGTCGACCCGGAACTGATCACACGAGCCGGCCCATGACATGGCTCGAGGGGTGTTCCCGATCCCCACAGGCTGGAAACTAGTGCATATCATCAAAACTAAACAAGATGAAATGATCTGGCCCATAAATGATATAAAATTAAAGTAGCAGAAAAAAGTAGAATAACGCAAGGCACATAAATTACATGAAAAAGGAAGAACAACCAATAATTCAAAACTAACCCGACCACAACCAAAACTCCCCGCGACATTGAGAGTCTCTCACCGGTCCATAACCAACTCTATCCCACGACAAGCAATTTAAAGTAAAACCTTCAAAAAAACTAAAAAATACTAAAACACTATAGGCACGAGTATTAAAACTCAGTAGGAATGCCCAATAAACTATTCCCAATGCACTACCTTTAAATAGAGAAACTTACTAATCTTAGTTTTGAACTAAATTATACAAAATATGGGTTTCCACACACACACTAACATTTTTAATACATGTAATAGTCCATTTCCCTTTTTAATTTAAAAACATGTATAATGTTTGAAAGGAAGAGGTGCATTGTATTTTATAACATTTCAGCGAACAAATTAAAAATTCAAATATAAGTTGTTAGTCAAATGGAAAACTACACAAAACACACAACACACACTAAGGGAAAAAGAACCGAAGTGGAACACAGGGGCCAGTAACCGAACTAGACTTCTCAATCACCCACCGCATAAAAATAAACACTGAAGAAAACATGGGTCGAACCTAGGAGCTCATAAACAATCCAGAAGGTACCATACATGTGACTCATCTAGAAGGCATGACTACTCTCGATGACGTCATAACACCCTAACGCCCGGTGTTGCCCTACATGGCCCAACCGAGGGTCCCAATCCCCTAGCAGAGTGTCATCAAAACTAAGGCCATTAGCCAGTAAGTAATCTAAACTAGTGCAGAAATCGTTCTCAGAAGATTCACTTACTGTGTCAGGTTCCCATTTCAACACATATAATAAACCAGAAAGGGGTGAGTCAAAAAAGTCAATCAAGTAGCACAAACATTACACAAAAATCATGTAGTGTACACTAAATATCGTCTCTGAGTCTCCCCAAAGATATTTTTCCAAAATAATTTATTTTATTAAGTTACCAAATGGGCCTTCACCAATTTTAAATTAAATCATCATTTCTCAATCGAACCAAAACACTTTCTCACGCTTCAATAGTAACCATTTATGAATAAACCAGAAATAAATTTGAAATTCTATGAATTATGTTTAAAAGCCAAAAAGGCATTCTTTCATTACTGGGTGTACTCTCATCAATAAAATATTGCAAGTGTCATGTATAAAATAAACGACCCTTCTTACACAAAATAACCATTTTAAAATTTATTATCTTATATTATTTCTCATTTATTAAAATTAATAAAATATCAAGCAATTAATAAATTATGAATTTAAACGTGAGTGTAGCGGGGGAACTACCTCAATTTTTCGCTCAATCACAACCACGTGAAACATCTCACAAAAGCGTACAAGTGCACGCAAGCTGATGATCACGGTAACGTAGGGCTACCCCACTAATGCGCTGCAATAAACACACAACAACAAAGGTACATAAACATAGACTTAAAATAATCCAAATGATCAGACAATGAAAATACCACCTCGACATGTTTTCAACTCCCAAAACGCACCATCAAAACTATTTACTAAAACCCTTTTAAAATCCACAAAGTGTTTACAAAAATATCATAATTCCAAAATAACTCACTAATCATTTTAAAGAGGTAATAGAACATTTTAAGAAAATACATACACAACCTTAAAAAATCTCACAACATGATGAGATCAAAATTTAAAAAAAAACTCGTGTGACTAAACAAATTTTGAAAACTGGGCTCACTGCATCAAAATTATTAAATAAATTATCTAAAAATTCATTAAACTATTTTGAGTAGTATAACACGGTTTTTCATAGAGAAAACCAACTCAAAACCACATAAACAGTTTGATAACACCCTTACACCATTTATAAAACACCTTTGAACCATTCAGATAATATAATAAACCAAAAATAAAATTAAAAAACAAGATTTAGAAAATGGAAACAACAAGGCTTTACCCACTAAACTCACACGAAACCTTCTTTTATAACCAGACATACACAACGCCACATCAAAAACACAATTAGCACCACTTTTACAAATTAATAAACTCACTACACAATTACATAAATAGTTTTCACAATTAACCAAACCAATAACAAAATTTATTAAGAATTTTTAAAAAGTGTCGCATGACCCAAAATATCAAGAAATCACTCAAAAAATATTTTATAACTAAAAAAAAATTGACGTCACACCAAAACACAACTGCAACCCTTGCACATTCTAATAAACCATCAAAACGGTTTATAAAACAATAAAAATGTCTCAAACATGGGTTTCTAAAGAAAAAAATGCTCAATTTACATAACTACGATGATAAACATATCAAAACATATTAAAGCTCAAGAAGAACTACATTCACACCAAGAAAAATGATCAATGAATATATTAAATTAATTAAATGGGTGAATTAAATCAACAAAAAATACTTATAGGCGGAATTACCTACCTCAAACGTGGAAAGATCCTGAAACAGGTGCGAAACCTCATTTGCACCAAAACCTCACCAACGGGGAGCCAAAAACACTCTATGGAATAGGATCGATGCACAAAAAATTATGACTTAATCTGAAAATAACAAAACATAATCCCAAAAGAACACAAAAATAATAACCCCTAAACACAAAGGGGGAAGAATGTCACCGGAGGGAGGAAGTGAGTCGGACAGCGGGTGCGCCGGTAAGGTCTCTACTAAAGGGGGGGGGGGGGGGTGGGGGGTGCACCGACTAGACGGAGCATAGGCGGGGGGGGGGGGATCTGGTTAGAGGAGGTCAGTTAGATGAGCACTGGAAAGAGGTTCCCAGATGGGTGGATGTTCGGTTGGAGCAGGCAAAGGAGGTCGCCAGACTCGGTGTGGTTTGGCGGTGTGATGTTTGCGTGAGGGTTAGGTCGGATCAATGAGGTAGGGTTGGGAGGAGGGACCGACATTTGGGAGAGCAGTAGGGTGAGGCCTGGGCGAGCACAGAGGTAGAGGCAAGGGGGGAATTATTGGTCAGGACTTGCACGGGGCGGTGAGAGGTGGGAATTAGGGGGAGGCTGGGATGAAGGAGGATAGAGCGCCGAGGTAGAAGTTGGGGGGGTATGCTTGTGGGGTAGTGGGGGGATAGGGGGAGTAGACGAGGGCGCCTGATGGGTGGTGCGCTGAACCAAAGAGACACAGGGGCTTGGGCGGTGCTACGAATGGGGGAAAGGGGGGTGCTTTAGCTATGCGAGTTGATTATAGGGTTTCTTTTTTTCATAATTGTAATAGTAATAGGAATAATAATAATAATAATAATTAAACCAAAATATAATACTAATAAAAATTAATATAATTAAGATAATAACTGTTAAAATAATTAATAACAATGAAAATAATAAATATATCAATAATAATTAATGTAATGATTATAAGGATAATAATAATAAATATTAAAATAATAAAAATAAATAATAACAATAATAATAGACAAAATGTTAATAATAAAACATAATTAATAATAATATAATTAATTACATAATAGAATTATTATTATTACAAATTAGACATTCACTCGAGTTTATTTAAATAATAATTTATTTATTTCAGTCGTTAGACAGTTGCGCGGGCTACCAAGCTAATGATGTGGCTACCTCCCATGGTGTGGTGACCGCACACGGTTCTGAAACCCACTAAAAATGTTAAATGATAGACATTTTAAGTCAGGACCCAGCCTGGACCTTGGATCTATGGCCAAGAACCAAGAAATAATAAAAATATAAGTAATTTAAGAAGTATGGGTGTGACATTATTGAATTCATCAAGTATCTGGTAATATATAGTATTATGTAAAATTTAATAAAAAATGTTTTATAAAATAAATTCCATTGAAAATGTATAAATTAATTATTCATTACAGATGTAATGGAAAAAACATGAACTAGTTTTTGTTATTTATGATTATTATAAGTTATATTCTATCATATTTAAAAGAGAGTTCTACATAATAACCATTGATAATATATCCATTTTCTAATGACTGTTTGGATTAGTATTTACTAAGGGTTATGATAATGTTCAATTGACACAAACTAAAGAAGAGATGGCCTTGACCATTAGATACATATCCTTTGAAGGCCATTTATTGGAGCTTCCATGGGAGATAGAATCGATGTACTTTCCCCTTGACTAAACCTAATATGAGATTCAACAACTAAATGTTGAGTGAAATAATTTATGAGATAATTTAATTCTTACTGAGATCACATCCCAAGCCATGTTCACCGAACCACCCCAAGAACATGTCACAATTATATGACTTACTCTTATTCTATACAGTTGGGTAATAATGGTTTTTTCATCTTGACCTTAATAGAATGAATTTTTATATTTTTATTTTGAATTAAATAATCATTATATATATAAATATTTGTATTAGTAAATTATAAAGAAATATATAATTATATTGTTTAAAAATAGATTTTGATACAATGAAACACCACTTTTATATTTTAGAAAGATATTATTTCTCTCAAAAAACACTTTTTGACGAATTCAAATAATTTTAGAACTATTTTTTATTTTAAAAAATTTTATTGTTAAATAATGTTAAATATTAATAAAATTTATAATATAATTTTATTAATTCAAATGTAATATTTATATGGGTCAAAAAACTGTCATCTTTGTTAAAACTAGTATATCTTAATAAATAGGGATTTTAAAATAAATTTATAAATTCTTATATATATGATTACTTTGATAAAATAAATTTTTTTGAATCAAAATTTTGAAATTATCCAATTGTGAATTTTTAAAACGTTCTAAGTTAAATGAATTTTTTGAAAAAAATTAAATATAGTATAAATATACATTAAGTATAATGACATCATAAATTCACAAAATTTATTTAATAGATATATAAAAAATATCCATGAAAGAAATTAAAACCTCTGTTTAAAATAAAAATTTTAAAATAATTTGATTAATTTTATAAACCTTTAATGAATATTGTAAAACCTATAGTATAACATTAGGTTTTCAAATTAATTCCTTGTAAACATGACTGACTTCCACATCCCCAGTGAAGTTAATTTAATGATTTAGGTTCCTAGTATTAAAATATATTTAATTCTACTACACATTGGATAAAACCATGTGTATAAATTATGTTATGGTTATTAATTTTTGATTATTTTATAATTTAGAGTTTGAAACGTATGTATAGTTATTAATAAATAATATCCCCACATTTGAATTTAAAACACACCGAACCTCCCATTAATCTTCATAGAGAACCCTTCAATCATGATGTTACTCTGCCATTCCATATCTAGAGCACTCCAAAGGTTCCCCAAGCTTTAAAAAATATCCTCCTAATCTTTTAGAACCCTACTACAAAACTGGCCTTTAACATTGCTAAAATATAGAAGCGCTAGAAATTCCATCTTTATCAGGAAAAAAATAAGCATTGAAAATGGGTGACCTATATCAATACTAAATTAAATCACTGATAAAATATACCCTTTATTAGTGATTTTTTATTTAGCATTGAAAAAAGATCTACTATAGCAGTGCTTTATTTTAGTATTGATAAATATGTTTTTTATTGGTGATTTTGGAGAACATATATATATCATGATATATAAAAAATTTAGTGCTGAAAAACATCAATTTTATTATCGCATATCATGTTAATGCTAATAAAAGGTATGTTTATCAGATATTTTCTAAAATACCTATTCAAAATGTCTCTGATTTATTTTAAAAACATCTAACCTGCACTCAGTCACCACGATTATGAAGCTCTCACAAAAATCCCATACTGCCGGTTTGACTCCACTCTGATCCATCAGATAAATCAAGAATATAATCCAATGTATCTTATTTTCTACTTACCCTATATCATTGTTTGATCTTTCTGGGTTCCTTTTTTTCGGTTGTTACAAACCCTATATCACATCTCCTCAATGATTCTAGAACGACTCCTCTGGAGGACAAAAAAATTACATTATTGAGATATAACTGTTAACAATAACTTATTTTGAGATGAATTACCATATGTAGTCCTTTATGTTTTTATAAAAATATAATTGAGTCCCACGTATGTTCTCCATGGCCATGAATCACTCAAATAATATTTTTTATTGGTTTCTTAATGTCTCTAAAGAAACCCATTTTGTTTACCTCTTCTAATTTCTTTACAGACGGCTATCTATAAAATTTTTATTATACCCAATGTCCCTAAACTCATTTATCCTCCACCGACTCCAGACAATTACATAAGGAATTAAATTTTATATAGTCCATTGGATTCCTAATGAATGTGTTACCCCATATTATGTAAACCACATCTTTATAATATTTTATCAAGAATTACCCCTTCATAAATGATATTTTTGTGGGCAAAAAAATATAATTCAAATCTCGTATATATAGACTTATACAATGATATATAAATTATAGATGAGTACATTATCCGTTACAGTCTCCCACCTTAGATTATCATAATCCCTGTGATTTGATGGATCAATAGTCCTTTGAGACACTTTATTTACTTGTTAAAAACTATTAAAATGATATTTTATTAAGGCCTCCTCTGAAGAATCTTTACTAGGATGGATAATACATTGTTCCCAAGAACCAACTAACATTTTACATTTTATCACATGCATATGAATAAATATTTTATAACATTACGAGTGTTCTTCTTTATAAAATTAATGTTATAATGCCTTTAGAATATTTGTCACATTGAAACGTTTTATGAGTAACCCAATTTAATGTGATCTATGAAATTAGAAGGACATATTCATAAACATATATCCAATGATATGGATTTCATTTTTATGATCAGACAAAATTTTTTTTGACTATTCGATGTTGGCTGCTTATATGTACAAGAAAATTATTCTCCTAAATTTTAAGCCTTGTAATTATCAAGAAGGGGGTAATGTGGACTGACCTAGAAAAAATATTTCCCCTTATTATATGTGTCATTAGGTATTTCTAGTTGTATATGTGTGTATATAAATATATATAAGATTCTATTAATGATGTATATTATAATGAACATAAATTTACATTTCCATCTATACAGTGGAAACATATTTTTATAGCGTGTTATGATATCTTGGGATTGTTATAAGTTATATGATATTAAATAAAAATTTGAGAAATAATTTTTTTCATTAATGGTATCGAAGGTGACATCTATAAAATTTTGTTTCAAATTGAACTATTTTATTAAATCCTTAACCCCCATAGTTTATTCAGGATTTCATATCAGAATGTAAAATAATGATTAATAAATAATACAGGTTAATAAAAAAATATTGAATCATTTATCATGAGATATAATTATTAAAGGATTTCATTGAATAATAAGATTTCATGTTATATTGTTATCATTTCCATGTTATCTTATTTCTCTGTGGGTTTCATAATGTATTTCTAGATTTGAATTATAATCATTAGGAAATTTTTAATAATCAAATTGATAAATTTTCCTACAAGGTCGCACAATAACTCTATCTACAATCTCTAGAAAATTTATTTTAAATTTAATATTATGAATAAATATTATTCTTGATTTTGAATGAAAAATTATAAACAAGAATTAGGAACAAAAAACGTAGATAGAATTAAAAATCCATTAAGCTAGAGTGTAAATAATAATCGTTAGGATGTTAATAGATCTTAATGATTCAAAAAAAATGGTTTATTGGTCCAGTATCCTTATATAAGCTCCTCATCCTTGGTTTAAATTTTCTATTTAGCTTGTGAGACAGTTTTTTTCCCCAGGATGATCCTTCCGGTTTTGTTTCAAATTGATTCTGAACCCGATTTTATGATTTTTGTGTTATTTAGAATATGCCACCCAAAATGGTCCATGAAGTTTATTGTGGATCTTTCTCTATTTCTAGTTCTCCTTATTTTATTCCAATATTTTATAAAAATCGAGGTTTGTTAGAAGTATTGAAGTGGCTTGAGGATGTTGATCATGTATTTAGAGTGTTTGGAGCTCCCAAAGTTGTTAGAATTCATGTTGTTCTGGGTCTTCTTTGGGGACCAACTGTGGAAGAATTGAATTTGTTTTCCCCACCAAGGATTCAAGTTAGGATTATGTGGGAATATTTTGAGTCCCCCTTTTTCAGATGGTTTATACCTGAGTAGGTGAAGAAGAGGAAAATTGATGAGCTCATGAGTGTCCAACAAGGTCAGTGGGCAGTAAAGGATTATGTCGAACACTTCAAAGACATGGTTTCCTTTTTTCCAAAGATGGTGTCATACGATATTTTTAAATATTCCCTTTTAATAGAGAATCTTAACCCATAGATCAAGGAGTGAGTCATGATCTACAATGATCACCATTTTGATAAGTTTGTGGAGGAAGAATTTTTGGCTGCGTTGTTGTGAAAGTAGCATAAACACATTGACTTAGTTGTTGTCTCCCATGTTGTGGTACTCTATCCTATTATTAGGATTGTAATTGAATGTATGTTAAAAAATGTATGTATTTAATTTTATAAACTAATGTTTTAAATGTTTATAATATTGTGTTTTTTTTTATTTTTGTCGTAAATTTCATTTCATTTAAATTATGTATTGTAACTTTTTTAAAGATATATAGGGTGTTTTTTGTGTGTTTTTGTTGTTTTTTTAGTGTGTTTCTAGTGTTGTGATTACAGTGTTCCCTAATAGTACACTGTACCAGCACTTCTAAAAGCACCGATTAAGGATACCTTTAACGGTGCTAAAAAACTATTTATAAATGGAACCTTTATCGGCGCTTCTAAAAGAATAGATAAAGTTACCATTTATGATTGGTTTTGTTATCTCTGATAAATAGAACCTTTATCAGATCTATTTGAGCACTGATAAATGTCGTGGAATATTAATATCGCTCATGTTTTCATCTCTTTTCAAGTGTTGATAAAGGAAATTTCAAGCAGTATTAAAAGCCAGTTTTGTAGATGTGGAAGCGCATTATCAAGGTACGTGATCCTCTCTTTATCCTCTATATTAAATAACATTCTCTATATTATGAATTTATTTAAAATTTTCATACTGGGATATATTTTTACAAAACCCTCTCACATTACATATGATTTTTCATGTGATGAGATACCACTTTAACTCTCATTAAAACCTTCTAGGAATTTTTATTTACCCCTATCATGCTATCATAATTATATATATTTTGATTTTCTATACAAAAAAAATTATTTAGTGAATACCCAACCCCATTTCTATTCAGGGGTATTCAACTACATGTCCCTATCCTTTATTTATTTTGTACATCCTATTATGTAACCTAAACTCATCAATCATTGGTTCAATTGTGATTAAATAAATCCTCATGTTTTATGATCTATACGTCACACTTATTCGTCTACATATGTAATTTGTGGGACTAGAATTATATATTCAAAAAATTCATTGGGTAATGTTTTTATCTCCGGATATACGATGTATGGTTCATGAGAGGTTATACTGAGTAGATAATATTATGATGTTTCAATAGTTACCCATGACTTGTTTTAATGATGTCATGTTGGTTATTGTTACAAAATTTTCATTTCATATTCATTTTATCGTGATATATCATGCTTTGATGTTCAATTTTATGATTCTTCCCACTATTATGATACATTCATATGAATGCACTGGTTTGGGATATGTCTTAACTAGTGGATGAATAACTTTTGGGAACTTTTTAACCTTTTAGAAATTTTATACATTTTACCTCTTTGACCTTTTAATATCTTCATTATCCTCTTCTCATTTTCTTATCACATTTAATTATTTTTAAATAGTATAGGATATCATATGTTTTTTTTTTCAAAAGGGTCACTACTAAATAAGAGTACATAGTCCTTTACCTTTATGTTTATTTTTAGTACCCAAATTATACACAATAAATTAGTAACAATTACAGTGGCTTGGCTAGGATAAATCTATAGCTAGTGTGTGTTTGTACACTTTAAGAGGGGGTGATGAAAAAAATTATACTTCCCTGTAATGATGATGATATGGTACAACACGATGATCCTTGTCAATTCGTTATAAGACCTCTAAATACAGTCTTCTCAATATTAGTAAGTCATCTCATATCACTATTAATTTCTTCTACCCAATGAGACTTATTTTGGATGTCATGGTGTTATATGGTTGTTCCACGAACTTCTTCATAAGTTTGTTACTTACATAGCAGCAAGAAATAAAATCATCTTCTTCTTCAGAGTGTAAAATATAAAGATGACCCAAATGACAATCAAATAAATATTTATTAGTCAATCACTTCTTCTTCATCCTTTTATATTTGACACACAATAATATATAATAGTGTAAAACTATGTCTTGATCTATTTATTATTTATTTCTCATTATATGAAAGTATTTATTCTTCTTCCTTACATGAATCAGAAACCACCTTTGTGATTGTTGAAAATAGAAATTTATCAACTCAACATATATTCCTCAAAACCAATTATTCTTCTTTCATACAATTTCATTATGGAATGTTGTGTTACTTATCTATCAATCATGTACCCCCAAAATATTGTTCTTCCTTATTCTAATGAAATCTTAGTCTTTTATAATTACCAAGAAATAAATATTTCATGTGATATAAACTTAATAATTGTTTCATGGAAGTAAACATGAAAACCCTGGAATAGTTGAGATGAAATTATTGTTATTTTATCTTATTTTATTCAAATCATTCTTATTTGTTGTGTCAATAAATGTATGCACTCTTTTATTATCATAATTTTAAGCATGTGGGTTCAGTTTCTTCATCGTTCATGCAAAATAGGTGTATGCACACACTATCCTATAATATTAACTTCACAAAACCAAATGTAATGTATAGTTTAGTTATCAGGAACATGACCTTAAAGTTGTTATATAAAGGTGATACCTCCTAATTCGTAAAATAAAACAATGTGTTTTTCTTTTTAAAAGCCATCATTTATTAGTAGAATACCCAATTTAACCACATATGGTTTTTATTCATAACACTTTATTTGTGTATCATGGTGTGAGGGGACCAATAAAACATTGGTTAATGAAACAATTTTTTTAAAATCATAATTAGAGTGCTTTAACACTAGTCATATGTATATAGTTCTTTATTATGTTGGGTATTCTTGGTACTTCATTACAAATCAAGAAGGTTCATTGAAATCCATTTTTCATGATGTTAAGTAGGCTCAATGAAACCGTTGCTTCCTCACTTAATTAAAATCTAGAGATTCTCCTTTTGTTTTTAGAAAATGAGGTATATAATTTAAAACATGAGAAAAAAAACTTTCTCAGTCTCATGGGATCAATATTTATAGGCAATGGCCACCATCTCTACCTCGTTCAATAAATAATGGAAAAACCTTTTTTATTCAATGTGAATCAAGGGTTTTAAATTCATGTTGATCTTAGATTTGAATTCTTCAAATGCAAGATAACATGTTATTTGACTCTAAATAATATATAAATTTTTATTATAAGTTCATATTATCCTCATAGTGATTATATATTAGGCATGTGAACATAATCACTTTCTTACAATTTTAATGTTTGAACTGTATCCACTCGTATTGAATACTTGTATGGCCTCTACAACCCATTTTTATATAAGAAAAACATTATTCATTGTGTTTATGATCCTATGAGCATCCAAAAACCATCCAATAATCCTATTTATAAACATGATTTCATTTCAATTTCCATTGATTATTTTCAATTCCGGGAATGATCGTTAGTGGTGGTTAACTAATAAAAGGCCTGGTGTGAGCTTATCTCATGTTGGGATGAAAGGGATGACTACATGGATTCTTGGAGATCATTAGTCTTCCTTGAATCAATCATATGAAATATGTATGTATATTCTTATGTGGGTGAGTAGTTAACTAATGTCCAACATCCCACATTGATCTCATATGTTTTACCTAAGCTATAATAATGATATTGTTCCTATTTTCCTTTTGATTCAGTACCTTGGTCGGCACCCATACACACAACACACACCCAAATGGGATTTGTTCCACCTATACAACCTCACAAGGACTTACACTATATGTAGGAATTATACATGAGCCCTCTCACACCATGCATTCCATATGTCTATTGAATCCTCTTACCTCCATGTATGACTCCTTGGGATGAACATCCAACTTAGTTGAATTGAGTCCCACACAGTGGTTGATGGAGTGGTCAATTTTTTCATTTATTTGTTTGGTTTTTTTCCTATTCCAAACAATATTAATTATTGAATATCAAATATAGAATAGTATTGTAATATTACCTTCAAATAATAAGACACAAAAATAACTCCTCATGCAATGAAAATTTATTGATATTCACTTTTGGAATTCATCCATCAATTATTTTTGGAATATAATATCTAATGTTCTCTTTATTATATAATCTAGAAGCCCCATTGGATGGATCTTCATCCTTCATTTATGTAAACTATGTGTCATGTGAAATTGATGAGTCTCACATGTCTTATAAACGTAAGATTAGTTCAAAAATCATCTGAGTTATAAAATCATAATTTTCAAAATAAAATCCTTAAAATAATAAGAAATGAATATAATCAAAATCGTCTAATAATCAGAAATTTCTTCATTTTGATTTTAATCTTGGATTTCTTGGATACTTCATTTCGAGAATATTATTTCTTTTTTTTAACATATTCATCATATTGACATCATTGAAATCATGATATTTGATTAACTGCCATTGAAAACAAAATCCTTACATTTAAACAAATAATAAACATAAACAAAGTTGTATTTTAAATATCCCCATGGTATTTTTTAGAAATATCTTCAAAATTATATTTAAATGTGTATAACGAATATGACTATATGTGAATCTAGGTATACTTTCTCTCCCATTTAATTTTTCAAAATATCATTTAAATTTATCTCTACCAATCTTGAAATGAAACAAAATGTTCATAGGAAAGGGGTATCCTTTGATAAATATGATTTTTTTTTAAATAATTTCACAATAGTTCTATGTGAGACATGATTAGTTTAGAAAAAATAGGATTTGATTTAGATTAAAAAAACATCCTTTACCAACTGATCTTGATGCCAAATAAAATGATAACTCTTAAGGTTATCTTCAAGGTTTATACACTATTATTTTAGGATGAGGATACTAAATTAGATATGAAACTTTTGTAACATAGATCAACATAGATATTTGGAAGATACTTCAAAAAATAATCTAATTAAATTAAAGTGTAACATATAGGATAACTGACATTGGATCATGTCCATACTTCTATATTTTAATAAGAAATTTATTAAGTCAATTATTCCCCATTTGTGTTATGTTGGTTATTTTTTCAATCCAAGGATGAGAGATTAAGAAGGAATTTCTTTTCCAAAGATATGATCATTTTGAAATTTCCAGATTAATCATATTTTAAACCAATAGAAATTTTTATTATGGTAGAAATCTCATATTTGTTCATTTGTCACCCTGGAGGGGAAACACTCTTCAATAAAATCATATTGATGAATCTATTAATAAATTAATTTCTTGATGTTACAATATAAATATTACACTACAATGTATATTTAACTTGTGACACTCAATATTAAAACTTTCCCAACTCTACCAAGGAAAGTCTTCTTCAACAATTTATCCTTAGAATATCAAATATAAGATAAATCCATGATGATAAAATTTATAACCTTGTTTTCAATTAAATTACATCACAATATTCAGCTTCATTAAAGATATCCTCTATCAAAATTTTATTGAATATTAACTGAGAAATAGTTCTAGGATGGTGACTTCTTACTCTTTTCATTCAAGAATTAAAATTAGTCACTACATCTTAGTTTATCCCCCCTAAATAAATTATTTCACCTTAAATTACTTGTATGAGAAGAAATAAAATGCAAAAAGATATCAGGGAATAAGTGTGGTACTTTCTTGCTTCATCAATGTTAACATTAAGGTTGACATGGTTTTATAAAACTTTTTTCTCCAATTACTACATTATTCATACTTTCAAATATAAAATTCTATTATGATTTATGTTATGGTAATTGAGATCTAAAAAAATTATCTTATTCTTTGTGTGAAGAAATTTTCTACATAATATCTTTCATGTCTGATGAATTATTAATTCACCTTAGTACTACCTTTTTTCTATTAGAATGTTTAAGAAACCTCTTTGAATTTTATTAGATTTCAAACATCTTTCATAGAGAAATTATTTAATATATGAGTTTCTATTTTTTATTAAATTCTCATGATGTTTTACTTCATCATGTGGGTTATTTTAATTTCCATTCATACTGTCATATCTGGTGAATCTACTATTTTCCTTATTGTTAAAAAATATTCTGACCAGATAACTAACATGTAATTAGGAACGGTGGAATAAATTTTCGATCTTCCACATTTCTTATTCCGAGTTCCATCCTTTTCACTTTTTATTTTTAATTATGAAAAATCCTTCAATATCTTGTATTTGGAATCCAAGTTCATCTTTTCTACCTTATTGGATATATTCATTGGGTAATTTTTCTCAAAATATTCTTATTGTTTCTTCTTGATGTATCCTGATATTTCATAAACAACTTTTGGGGTCCTTTTTTCTCATCTTAGATGGATACATATCTGGATGAATATGTTCTATTTTTGTGACCACTTTGATTGGATACATCAGAAATATTTTCATGATTTCTAAATCCAATTAATGTTAAAATTATTCATTAATTTTTTATATTTCCTCATTTCTGATTTTCTCCCCCTTGACATTGGTGTTCTTTTTTAATATATAATTTAGTGGATTGTACCAAAAATATCTTGCATAATTCCCCATGTTGTTATAGCACCCACATTGATCCAGAAACCTTCATGTTCAGATTTATTTTATATAATGTTTATTTTTTTATTCGTAGATTTTTGGGATCTTAATGAGAAACAAAATTCAAAATCTTTTTCCTATCCATAATAGTCATGGTGGTAAGATTATTATCACCATTATTCATCCATACTTTATCAGTATTTTTATTAACAAGCACTATTCGTGATAACAGGTTTAGAAACATTTTTAAAAATAGTATGGATGGTACATATTTATTCAAATCTGATTGAGAGAGATCATAAAATGATGTAATGACCATATTATCACATGTTAGAGTTCATTTAAATATAAAATCCTATAGTGATAATTGGGTAGTAGTAGAAACTATCTCCATCTTTTATGAAGAACCAATATGTGTATTATCAATATTGGCCAACTAAACTTCGAATTCTACAAATTTCATATTGATGGGGATTTTATGATCTTTAATAAAAATCATATTATCTTCATAAACCTTCATCATTATTTCAAACTCATCTTCATACATCTTAACTATTTTCTAAATCAATGAGTCAAGTTCCTTGTTTATCCTAGACGTCACTTCATATTGTGAATCCTTGACATCAATGTTTGTTTTCAATTTTTATTCAACTGCATGGATCTTTTCCTGAAGATTATTCATGACTCCATCTTTCTATTTAACTAATTTAATATATTTCAAGGAATATATTTCATGTTACCTCTTTGATGAATCAATGGATCCAATATATCAGGATATATTTAAACATTCTAGCTTTTTTTCTTGTACCACCATCTCTATAATATTAGTTATTTCTTACAATTGGTGTATTTCTTCTTATATACCATGACTTTATCCACAGATAAGAGTGATTTTTTTGAGAACATAATTCATGATATCTATTGATCTATTAATAGAAATATCTAGTAATGTTTTATACTATTTATCATAACCACTTACTCTAGAAGTGTTTTTTGGAGAAATTCAAAAGAAAATAACACATAACTCTTGATCACTTAAGGTAGAGATACTATCCATCTCATTAGTGAAAACATGAGCAACCTAATCTTTACTATCAATGACTAATATGTCTTCGTTGTTTCAATGACATGGATATACTGAAAATTTATTTTTATTATTTAGGAGGGATATATTTTCATCTCTCTTTTCTATTTTTTCCTCATGTTCATCATGATCTTCATAGAAATAGTCTTCTACTCAGAGATAACTGAATCATCACTAAAAATAAACTTAATTTTTGTCACATGAATTAAACTATAGAATATTAAAAATATAATAATTGAATAGCTTATAATATATTAAAATGGAACCTTCAATCTGATACTGATTCAATGTACCGGTTTGGGATATTCCTAACTCTCATATAGGGGGAGAATCAGTGTTGGTACTTGTTAACCATTTAAATATTTTATACCTTTTACCTCTTAGAACTGTTAGGTTCTTCATTATCAAATTATCCTTTTAATATCGCATGAATGTATACGAATGGAGTAAAGGATGTATCACAATTGCATTGAATGGTTTTCTAGTTAATTAGAGTAACCAGTAATTACCATGTATGGTGATGACCGATATAATGATTATCCACTATAATGTATTAATAATTAATGTTGTGTAGATAGGAAAAAAATCCACAACCAGTGTGGATCCCTATACTTTAAGAGGGGATAATGAAACAATTATCTTCCTTGGACTGGTTATAATATGCTCCAACTTGAATATCATCATGGTTCTTTTATACTACCTATAAATATAGTCTCCTCCTTATTAGAAAGCTAGTTTATAATATCAATAAATAATTCCATGAGATGATACTTCTGTTCGATTTCTTTATGCTTATTTTTTTTATAAAAACATCTTATTCACTTGATTACATGAATAACAGAAGGAAGGAAACTCGTATTCTTCACCACATTAGAAAATTAAAAGCTAACACAAATGATAATTAACTGAATATCAATGGGCTAGTCCAATATTCCTCTTCCAAAGATATATAAAACATAATAATATGTAATAGTGTATAATAATGTATTGATATATTTATTATTTATTGAGAAATATATTTCAATGAATCTTCTTTTTCCTAGATAAAATAAATAACCTTCATTATCAATATTGAAACAATAAAAGATCATATTATCTTAACATGATGAAATCCAATTATTATACTATGATAGAGTGTCAGTATTGAATGAAATATCAGTTCAATGTCAATAAAGTGATCAAAAAATTATTTTTCTATCTCTTAATGAAATATTTACCTTACATAATAAACATGAAATCACTATATCATGTGATATAAACTTCATGGAATTATTGTATTGAAATCCTTATAAAAACCCTAGAAAATATGTGATATTCTTCTCTTTATTTTATTTAATTTTGTTCTAATTTTGATTATTTATTGTATCAATTCATGTATGACCTGTGTTATTCATGTATGTTTAAGTACATGGGTCCATTACCTTCTTCCTTCATGAATCCGGGTTTATGAACGCAATTTCTTGTAATATATCACCTTTTCCAAAACATATGTCACATAAGGGTTAGTTATCATGCACACAACCTTTGTTCTGGTATATAATGTGGTTATATCCTCCTTCAAGGAACATAATAGTGAACTATTCCTCTTACAAGATTTTATATATCAGAAGAATACACAGTGTCATAATTTACGGTTTTATACTCGGAACACTTGATTATCATAACACAGTGGGATTGAACAACTAAAATAATAGATCACGAAACCATTATTCTTTTCAATGTAAAAAGAGAGTGTTTTAACATTATTCACATATTGTAAAATCTTCTTTTCAATGGATATGTGAATTAATTATTCATGAAACCAATAAGGTTGGTGAAGCTCCCCTCACCTTGATTCCAGGGAGGATTATTGAACTTTTACTTCTTCATATAAGAGAAAGAAATTGATGCATAATTTTTTTATGAAATGTAAGATATAATTAAAAAATAGAGAAAGAAAAACTTTTTAAGCCTTAGTGGTTCAATATTTAAAAATAAGGGTCACTTTATCTACCATATTCTATCACAGACTGAAATTCCACATTTTATGCAATATGAATCTGTGGTTTTGAATACCCCTAGGTCGTGATATTAAATTCTTCTGATGCAGGTTTGATTACTCTTTGACTCTAAATGACGTAGACTTTTTTGTTATGTGGTCATATTCTCCTCTTTTGGAGTTTGTCTCATGTATGAGAATATAACCCCAGAATTCCCAATTGAATGGTCAAACACAATCCATGCATATCAGATCCTTGAACGTCCTATGTATCTTAGTTGTTATTCGTCCATGCCTTTTTCTTTGTGTTTATAATAATATAAACATCACATATACCATCCATATATATTTTATTTTAAAATTCAGCTCATTTTAGTTATTATAGATGATTCATGGTGAATGTATTGGTTAGTGGTGGTCGATAGTCATCCAATGACTGGAGTGGAGAAACTGTCATGTCATGAGGGAACAGATTACTTCATGGAATCTTGGTGATCATTAGATCGACTATGACCAAATATAAATATAAATATTTTAATATTTTGAAGAGGATGAATTGTTCACCTATGTTTAAAATCCCTCATAGATATCTTGAATGTTTTAGCCATGCAAATTTAATGATATTATTCCCACATTCCTAGCACGACAGAAAAAGTTTGGAACCAGGATACACATCCCACAATGAATTGTTCTTTGGCTCAAATATATGGCTTCACACGAGCATGAGATCTATGAAAGTATTATACATAGGCTGTCCCGCACATTGTACGAAATGTTCTTGTATGCTCCTCTTTCAACCATTTTGTCTTCCATGGGCTGGACCTCCCATGTTGTTGACCTTGATTCCCACACATATGGCTGATGAGCTAGCCCATATTTTCTGTATTGGTTTAATTTTATTTATATATCTACTAAAATATTACTTAATAAAATTGATATATGGAAAATAATTCCCACATAATATTTAAATTCAGGGCCACCATAATAAAAACATGTTTGATAATGTTTGCATGATCATCAATTATTTTATTCCTCCTTTAATTCATTTTGGAATATAATTTCCAATGTTCTATTCATCATCCATCTTGAAATACCATTGAATGAATCATCTTTCCCCATCACTATGGTAAAAAATATTTCAATTCAAATAACTGAGATACATATGTATTATTAACATAATACTACTTTAACAATCTTTAGAGTTATAAACCCAGTGTTTTCAAAAAAATAACTTAAGATAATAATACTTGATCATCATCATCATCATCATCAATTAATCTAAGATATATTGATCTTGATATAAAATTTGGATATATTGAATACATATTTTGCAGAAGCATCTTTATTTCTAAAATCATCAAGATATTAATATCAATTAAATGTTGAAATATCATTAACTACCATTGAAAACCAATATCAACAACTGAGATTAAATATAACTGATGAAGAAAGTGGGATCTTCGTAATATACATAAAGACTCATATGTACTGATTCACCCACTGTTATTTATTGCGAAACCCATTCTTATGTACATGCTATGGTTATCCCATGTGGTTTTAGAAGTGAAATTTAATTTTAAGGTCATGTTACAGAGTTTTTAAATAACATTGTTTAAGCCATGTACTATGTTATTAGGATATTCATCAAATTTTCAAAATACTCTCGGCCACATGATCTTCTTGGATTATATTATGTGTATCATTAGGTTATAAATCCTGAATTAAGTTGTATTGAAATATGTGTTGTTATGGATGGTAAAAGGTATAATTTTAGATATTTGTGGGATTAGGAATTGGAAAAAATGGTGAGTTCATTAGAAAAATAATAAACATTAGAAAACATCCCCAAATTTTGATAGTGTATAATTAAAATTGTTCCATAAAAATAAAACACTATCTGGATACTACAAGTAGAGGTTAATCAAGAATAATTGTACTAATGGCTAATAACCATGAAAAGGAAACATTGGTATTAACTCGATTGTCACATGGGTGATAAAAAATTATTTTATGTGAACCTAATTTGATACTACTAGAGGATATACTTTTTAAAATTCACAAGGTCCTTAGCAACCATTATTAACAGAAAAAATCCCCATATGATTTTTTATTAGGAAATAGATAATTTATTACAAAGATCGAATCCTTAAAAATCATTATATTTATAGTATATATAATTTATTAGTTATTCCTTCCATTTTCAAAGTTTTCATTTAATTTTTTAAATTCATTATAAATTATCATCCATAATATTCTTATAAATAGGTGAAACTGAGTCAGAAACCAATGTGAGAAGAATTGTGATGACTACCTAAATGAGATTCCCAACTCATTGAGATAATGTGTTTGGAACTTCGTGACCAAAATTTTACAATTAACTCAAGTTTTAAATAGAAAATCTAAATCCTAAGGAACACCCCTATATCCTTAATAAGGATAAGGTTGTTATTGATTCATTAATTCATCAAAGGAATCCGACTTCTAGTGAATCTCTTAATCCTTCATTCCAGGATCAATGGATCAAATCCATTGAGAGGATCTTATATTTCCGTCATTGCTATGAAGAAGATATTTTCATGGTAGTTATTTATAATAGGGAGGAATATTTTGATCAATTTTGGACTTTTATTGAAAATAAAAATCTCTTAGATGAGATTGAAGTGATGTAGCAGATAGAATTCTAGAATATGTTTTCAATAAATATTTCACTCACACTCTTCAACATAATATGGAGACTGTTTAAATAGACCTCAAGAAAAATAATGGCAAAATGATCATGGAATATGTATCATACATCAAATTAATTTCATGATATGACTCTAACATTTTCTTTTATCCAAAATTTAATGTTTACCACTTATTTTGTGGGATAATGTTGAGCCTATGAAAAGATTTGGTTATTTGAGATATTGACCACTATGAGAAAATTTCTTGACATTTCTTCAATGATTAAATGAATATTAGAAAATATAAAGTTTATTATAGGATTAGAAATAGAAAATTGGGGATGGATTTTAAATCTAGTGGTGAGATGGAGAAAACCAATGGAAAAAGAATGCTCAATATCTCACTTGTCAAAAGTGTGGGAAGAAGCATCCTAGAAATTTCCAATACTAAATAATCAAATGATTTAGATGTGGGAAGGAAGGGAACCGATATATAAATTATTGTAGGGAGAACCCCACTAATGATAAGGAAGAAAGGAATTATCTGGTAAACCTGCAACTTATTTTCCAATATTTCAACTATAATGTAGAAGGAAACTATGTCAATCAATTCACTAAGGTAGGGGTTGTCGAAGAAAATATATAAAAACAACCTCCAATGCCTAGAGAGTTATGTAGAGCTTATTATAACATAACTATTGATTATATTCCCAATAAAAATTGGTTATAGGTATTCTAGTTATTAATTTATTACAGGGAACATACTATTTGATTCTAGTTCTATGCATTCTTTCATATCACAGGGGTTTAGTACATGTATTAAAACACCACCTAAAAAAATGGATGTTTAGTTATAAATGAAGATGATAAATGGTTAAATTGTTGCATCCCAAGAATATAACTCATCCCCTATCATAATCTGTGGTATTTATGTCCACTGGAAGCTTATTAAACCTCATATAGAGGAATTTGACTCATTTGGGGGAATGGATCGATTTTACTTGTATAGAGCCAAACAAAATCTTCGAGAAAGAAATCACCATCTGTATCATGAACCCACATCTAATTATATATATGTGAAAAGAGGAGGATGAATCTCCATTTGTATAATAATCTCAAGAATGGATATTATTACCTTATGATCAAGAATATTTATAATAAATGAATAAGACTAAGGAAATGATCATCGTTGATGAGATTACCTTTGTAAGGGAGTACACTTATGTGTTTTCTAAATATTTTCATAGAATTCCTCCACCCAATAGGTCGATTTATCAATTGAACATATACAAATATTATTCCTAATAACTAATACTATATATAAAATGGCCTCTCGTACTCTTGATGAGATAAATAATAAACTAATAGGAAAACTATATAAAGGGTTTATATGAACAAGTGCTTCACCATGGGGTGTAATATTCCATTTTTTAAGTTGGATTATGGGAAAATAAACATCTAAAATGGTTATCTAGATACCAACATGATAATTATAAAGAAAATGTATTTGTTTAAAGGGGTTGATGAATTTTTAATCAGATATATGGATTCCAAAACTTCTCCAAGGTGGATATTTGATTAGGATATTATCAAGTAATGTTGAAGAAGGTTGTTATCCCCAAGACTACATTTCCTACATCGTTTGGGCCCTATGGTTTCACAGTGTTTCTATTTGGACTCAGTAATCCAACGAATATCATCATATAATTAATGAATCGTGTATTTAGGGATTATATTGACAAATTAGAGGTTATGATTATAGATGTTATTCTTATCTACTCCAAAATAAAGGTAAAACGTGGGAATAATTTGAATGTTATACTATGGAACCTTGTGGAGATAACATTTCTATAAAACGTTTTTTAAATATGATTTTTGTATCGAGAAATTTTTTGTAATATTGTGTTCCAAAGACACAACATAAATAGTAACTTTTGATTAACATATATTATATATAGTGAGTTATGTATTATATTCACTTTCCATAATAGTTTTGATGATTTTGTATCATCTATTTATGGGGTAATCTTTCTAGATTATTTGTTGTATAAAAATATATAACAGTTCCCATTCTATAATGAGAAGCTTGAGATACTATGAAAATTAACATAGACATATGAATTGTGGTCTAGATACATACTACAAATTAAACAAATATAGTTTTTGAATATCTAGTGTTGGGGGTCATAAGCATAGATACATCCTCTGATGAAGTCCACAGTTGGTGATATTGAGAAGATGATACCATGGGGAATAACTCTCTAATATGAACACCACATGTTTAAGGTGTGATTGGTAGTTTCAATCCGAAAACATGTGTAATGGTATCCCAACATAAGGTTATTACCAATGTGTACAATTTAGGAACAAATATTGTTACAAGGAAAACTCATTGGCTTTTAATTTTTAGTGAGGTAGCATGAATTGTGTGCGTTATTTGTGTTATGACATTGATTGAGTAATCAAGATAGAATTTTTTACTTCTAATAATAAGAGATATCATGGGCCTATTGATGAGGACAATCATGCCTCAACTAAATGCATTTCATTGGTAGAAGATAGTACATCATTTTAGTAAGGTCAAAAAATTATTCTGAAATATATGATGATGACCCAAAGTGTGCATCCTGCTTTATGAGATATAGATATAAAAAGATATTATATTACTTGATGTGTGTCTGTATGAAGGTTCATGTTCTTATGACTACGCTTTATCTCTTTAGGGTACTTGATGAGTATCTAAACTCTTCTCTTGATCTATGAATAGTATTCACTATTATCGAGGTAAGGCTATAGATGTGAACACATTAAGTGACTTCAAAAGTATATCATATTCTGATCAATATGAGTTTAGGACATGGTGGACCCCCCTATGGGGTCTGAGGGATGTCCAATAATATATTGTTTCCATGAAATAAATAAATTCATATAATTTGAGTTCAAAATAATTAGTATTGAATTTATTTATTAGAATTATTCGAATTTTTAACATAAATACATGAGAAAAATGTTATACTAATTAATATTTCAATAATATTCAACATTCCTTTTAATATTTTTGTTAAGGAAAAGTCTAGTTAATGAATAAATTTTATCATGTAATAAATTTAATATATTTTTAATAAAGTGATAAAAATATAATAGATATTTATAAATTAGTAAATAAGTCATAAGATGTTATTTATAGCATGTAATAAATACTTGGGGATCAAGGACAATTTTTCAGGTATTTTAATACATTACTATATAAAGGATGAGAGGTTATCACATAGTCAACTGTTTATTCTTTTTTATATGAACACATAAATAAACTATGGGGGTTGTGGGTTTAATCAATAATATAGGTTAATAACAAAAGAATGAAGCATTTATCACTATACATAATTATTAAAGGATTACATTGAGTAATAATCTTTCATATGACATTGTTATCATTGTGATGGTATCTTTTTTCTCTACGGGTGTCTTAATGTATTTCTAGATTGGAATTATAATCGTTATGAAATTTTTTCTAAATAAACTGATAAATTTTCCTATAAGGTCACACAATAACTCTATCCGAAATCTTAGGAAAATTCTTTTCAAATTTAATATTAAGAATAAATATTAATCTTGATTTTGAAAGAAAAATGATAAACCAGAATTAATAACAGAGAACGTAGATAGAATTAAATAAATCCATAAATATAGAGTTTAAAAACTAACTCTTAGGATGTCCATAGAGCTTTATGTTTTAGATAAATTTGTTTATTGGTCCAGTATCCCCATATAAGCACCTCATCCTTGGTTTAAATTTGTTTTTTGGATTGTGAGATTGTTGTTTTGGCACAAGATGATTCTGTGGTTTTGATTCAAATTGACTATGAACCTGGCCTTGTGATTTTTTTTTGTTATTTAGAAAATGCCACCCAGATATGTCCATGATGTTTCTTGTGGGTATTTCCATAGTTCTATTTCTCCTCAGTTTCATCCTATCTTCTATGGAAATCGAGGTTTGTTAAAGGTAGTGAAATTTCTTGAAGAAGTTGATCATGTCTTCAGTGTGTTTGGAACTCCCAAAGTTGTTAGAGTCCATGATATTCTGGGCATGCTTGGGGTCCAACTGTCGAAGAATGGATGTTTTTCCCCACCAATGATTCAAGTTATGATTATGTGGGAAGATTTAATGTACCCATTTATTCGATGGTTTATACATGAGGAGGCGAAGATGAAGAAAACGGACGAGCTCATGAGTGTCAAAAAAGGTCAGTGGGCAGTGAAATATTATGTTAAATACTTCAAAGACCAGGTATTATTTTTTCTAAAGTTACTATCGTAGGATATGTTGGAAGATTCTCTTTTCATTGTTCATCTTATCCCATAGATCAATAAGTGAGTCATCATCTCTAGTGATCACCATTTTGATAAGTTTGTAGAGGAATCATTTTTGGCTAAGTTTTTGTGAAAGAAGCATAAACACATTAGCTTAGTTGTAGTCTCCCATGTAGGGGTGCTCTGTCCTATAATTAATATTTTTAATGAATGTATGTAGAAAAAATTATGTATGTAATTTTATAAACAGATGTGTCAAATATTTATAATATAGTTTTTTTCCTATTGTTTTTTTGTAAACTTTTTTTCATTTAAATTATGTATTGTGACATGTTTTTAAAGATATGTAGTGAGTTTTGTGTGTGTTTTTTGTATGTTTCTAGTGTTCTGTGTGCAGTGTGCTCTAAAAATGCACCATCCAGCACTTTTATAAGCACCGATAAAGGATAACTTTAACAATTCTAAAAAATGTTTTGATAAATGTGACCTTTATTGGTTCTTCTAAAAGCATTTATAAAGATCCCATTTATGAGTGGTTTTTTGATCTCAGATAAATGAACCCTTTATTTGATCTATTTGATCACTGATAAAAGTCATCGGTTTTTAAAATCACTCATGTTTTCATTGCTTTTCTAGTGTTGATAAATTCCATTTCTAGAACTGTTAAAATCCAGTTGTGTGTTCTCAAGGTAAGGGATCCTCTCTTTCTCCTCATTATTAAATCACCTTCTTTATATTATGACATTATTTTAAATTTTTCATGTTGGGATATGTTTTTACATAAACCTATTACTTTACATATGATTTTCAAGTGATGAGAAACCACTTCAACCCTCTTTAAAACCTTCTAGGATTTTTATGTACCCCTATTATGCTATCATAATTATTTTTTGGTTTTCCATACCAAATATTTATTTAGTGAATACCCAACCCCATTTCTATTTATGGGTATTAAAATTCATTTACCTATACATTAGTTATTGTGTACATCCTTTTATGTAACCTTAAACCCTCAATAGTTGGTTCAATTGTGATTAAATACATCCTCATGTTGTAGGATCTATATGTAACACTTATTCATGTACATATGTGATTTGTGGGACTAGAATTTTACTTTCATAAAATTCATTGTGTAATGTTTTTATCTCATGATATACCATGTATGGTTCATGAGAGGTTATACTAAGTAGATAATGTCATGATGTTTTAATAGTTACCCTTTACTTATTTAAATGATTCCATGTTTGTTATTGTTACCATATTTTGATTTAATATTCATGTAATCATCATATATCATTCTTTGACGTTCAATTTTATGATTCATACCACTATTATTATACCTTCATATGAATGGACTAGTTTGGGATTTGTCTTACCCATGAGGTGAATCTGTGTTGGTAACTTTTTAACCTTTTACAACTTTTATACCTTTTACCTCTTATACCTTTTATTATCTTGATTATCCTCTTCTCATTTTCTTATCACTTGAAATTATATAATAATAGTATAGGATAGCACATTTTTTCACAAGGTTCAGTACTAAATAATATTATATAGTATTTTCTCATTATGTTGATGTTTAGTACCCAAATTCTACACAATAAAGTAGTTACAATTACAGTATCTTGGATAGGAAAAATCCACAGCCAGTGTGGGTCCCTGCACATTAAGAGGGGGAATGAAAAAAATTCTTCTTCCAAGTAATGATAATGATCTTATACAACATAAAGATCCTCACGGATTTGTTATAACACCTCTAAATACAATATTCTCTATATTAGTATGTTATCTCATGTCACCAATAATTTCTTCTACCAAATGAGACTTATTTTGGATGTCATGGTGCTATATAGTTGTCCCACAGAATTCTTCATCAGTTTTTTACTTACATAGTAGCAATAAAAAAAATACTCTTCTTGTTCACAGTGGAAAATAAAACATCGACCCAAATGATAATCATCTCGATATTTATTGTTCTGTCACATCTTCTTCATACTTTTATCATTGAAACACAATAATATTTAATAGTGTAAAACTATTTCTTGATAACTTTATTATTTATTTCAAAATAGATGGCACTATGTATTCTTCTTCCATGCATGAATCAAAAACCTCCTTTGTGATTTTTGAAAAACAAATTATCAACTCAACTTAGATTCATCACAACCAATTATTCTTCTATCATACAATGTAAATATGGAATGTTGTGTCAGTTATCTAGCAATCATGTACCTCATAATTTTACCCTTCTGTATTATAATGAAATCTCTTCCTTTCTTAATTAACATTAAATAACTATTTCATGTGATATAAACTTAAAAATTATTTCATAGAAATCATCATGAAAACCCTAGAATAGTTGAGAATATATTATTTCTATTTTATCTTATTTTATTCAAATAATTCTTATGTGTTCTATCAATAAATTTATACACTATTTTAGTCACATAAGTTTAATCATGTGTGTTTAGTTTCTTCATCGTTCATTTAAAATAGTTGTATTCACACACTATCCTATAATATATTAACTTTGCAAAACCATATTTTATGTAAGGTTTTGTTATTATGCACATGACCATCAAGTTGTTATATAAATTTAATTCCACCCCCTTTGTAAAATACAACAATGGGGTTTTCTTCTAACTTACCATCATTTATTAGTAGAATACACAATTTCACTATATAAGGTTTTATATGCATAACACTTTCTTTGTGTGGCATGGTGTGAGGGGACAACTAATACATTTGTTAGCGAACCCATTCTTCTTTTTGAAGAACAATTAGATTGGTTTAAGAGAATTCATATGTCCATGGTTCCTTATTATGTTGGGTATTTTTGGAAATTCATTACACAAACAAGAAGGTTCATTGAAATCCATTATTCCTGATGTCAGGGAGGCTCATTGAAAAATTTTGTTCCTCGCCTAATTAAAATCTAGAGATTTACTTTTTGTCTTTAGAAAATGGCTGATAAAATTGAAAATAGGAGAAAAAATCTTGGTTGGTCTCATGGATTCAATATTTATAGGAAAGGGTCACTATTTCTACCTTGTTCAACAATCAATGAAAATGAATTTTTTATTCCATGTGAATCAATGGTTTTGAATTCATGTAGATCTTAGATTTGAATTTTTCAAATTCATGATAGCTTATTATATGACTCCGAATAACATATAATTTTTTTTAAAACATCATCTTGTCCTCACAATGAGTATATCTCAGGCATGTGAACATAATCACCATCTCACTATTTTAATGTTTGAACAGTATCCACTCATATTGAATACTTTAATTCCCTCTACAACATATTTTTATTTAAGAAAAAACTTTTTCTTTGGGATTTTGATCATATGTGCATAAAAGAACCATCCAAAAATCCTAATTATAATCTTTTGGTAATTTTAATTTCCAGTGTTTATTCTTGATTCCAGGAATGATCACTAGTGGTGGTCAACTAATAAAAGTCCAAGAGTGAGAATATCTCATGTTAGGATAAAAGGGATGTCTATGTAAAGACTCATAATTTCCATGTAAACTATTTTTTTAAAATATATGGTAATTTTACAAGTCTGAAAAAATTGACGGCGCATGATTCTGAGGGCACCGTTTAACTCTCATTACTGGTATTAGCTTAAGAAAATATTCACCTAGATGGTAGTTGGTCAACGATGAAAGAAAGTTTTTGGGTTTTCATGTAATAATTAAATAACACTAAAAGTGTGTGACTTTTTATTTTTATTTGCAACACCCATGTTGGTGTTGTGAGGTGGGGTCCACCGAAACTAAACCTCCATGTGGAAGTTGAGAAGTGGGGACCACCAGAACATAATATCCCTTGAGAGTTTATGTTGGTGGGGACCACCTGAGGCCTAAACCTATTGAACTTCCCTCTTTATGGAGAAAAAAACCTTTCAACCCACCTCAATAATGTGGAGGAGCCTCTTGACTTCATCCATATTAATTGTGCCAATGCAAATACATTTAATATGCCAACCAAGTTAATTGATTATGATAATTTGAATTTGTGCCAACAAACTAAATATAGATCTTAATCTATTATCCTGGCATCTTTGGTGGAATTGGGAGGAAGGGGCTCTTGGGAGAAAGCTCTTCAACGAAGAACGAGTTCTTCCATGAAGACGCTCCACTGACAAATAGTGTTCCGCTAATGAATAATGACAACCCCCTTCGACCTTATTCCTTGGGACATCATCTGACATGGTACATTCTCATCTAGAGCGATTCGACGACCGTACGACCTTCTTGCTCCAACGACATTAAGCGAACGAGGTAGAGGTTTATTTTTATTTGATTATCGATTCCAATGTTCTGCCCTAATAATTCGTTTACTTGATTGGGAATAGAGATTGATGTGGGTTGTGGTAAATGATGTGTTAAAATATCTTCCATACACGTTCATACTTTTTTCTTTGTGAACCTCTTGCTACCACTCTAAACGTAGAGGATTCGGGCCAAATGAGCATGGCATGCCCCCTCCTTCATTATTGTTTGATGAGTTCATCGCAATGGAGGAAGGAGATGAAGGCGATGAAGGCAATAGCGCCACCACCCACGACATCCGTAACCTGCACCGCCCCGTGGCGTTTCACCCTCCCAGCATAACCGGCCCTGCGCCAGGCCAAGCAACCCGCGACTGGACTGAGCCGTCGCACCACCTCATGCCGAACCCCCTCATTGCACTGCAGCCATGCTGAGTCAACCCGCCACCACAATGCCCAGCCGCCAACCCACCCCGGGCCGAACCCCCTCGACATTCCACCACTGTGCCGAGTCTTAATGTCGCCGCCGATCCCTCGTCGTGGCGATCTGTCGTGCTGCCCCGGGCCGAACCGCCTCGCTGCGCCGCCGCCATGCCATGCTGCCGCACCACCGTTGTCTTCCGTACTGAGCTGTTGTGTGGTCACCGTATGCCAAGATGATGCACCGCCGCCATGCTGAGTCGCCATGCCCCGCCCAAGACAAACCATCATTCCACCATCTGTCAATCCGTCTCGCCGGTGTCTGCTGACCCATGGCCCGATCACCGACCTAGCGGCTGGTATGCGCCCTTTACGGCTGGTCCGCGCCCCTCACGGTACCTATGGATAGACTGCGCCCATGCGGTACCCCTCGGTCGAGCCTCCCTCGTGGCATCCATGCTGCGCTTCAGGCTGGGCCTGACCCAATGCACTGGGCCACACTGCGGGTCATACCAGGCCCAACGGGTATGGCAGGGTCGGACTGGACCCAGGCCTACTACGACCCCTTTACATTATTTGGGCCATAACATTGGCACCAGACGTCCGTTTGACAAACCGTAAGCGTCGTTGGGAACCTTGGAGTGAGTTGGTCCCTTTGAGTGGTCCCCCACTATGTTTTGGATTGAGATGAAGAATGGTCAGGTTGTATTGAGCATGAATCCAACCGGTCCCCTGGAGAAAAATGGCTAATAACTCACAGATCGGGCGTCTGATTGATATGCCGTCTGTTACGTTGAGACCCCTGTGATGTGGCATACCATTAAGATACATCTTTTTGGTACTTCTTGGTAGTTGAAGTGTCAACCAATAGCTATTGGAGAAGTTATTTTTTGAGACGATCAAGCATAGTGCGGGAACCCTATGGCTAGCTGAGACTTGATGACTACTGACTGTTTCGACTCAGAGTGACTCAACAGGCCCAGTGAGGGGCGCCTTGGTGTCATGGCAGACCCATGTTGGGGAGCACCTATGTGTGACACGGCAGACCCATGTTAGTCAATAGGAAAAGTACCTCGGTAAACTTTGAGGGGGAGAGCATGTTTGTGATGTGGGAAAACATGGTGGGGAGCGCCCCTGTGTGATGCAGCAAACCCACAGTACTAGACTGGAAGAGTACCTCGACAGTCCAAGGTTACTAGGAAGCGTCTCTGTGTGATGCGGCATGACCACTATAATCGATAGAGGAGGAGTTCTCCAGTAGCTGAGGTGTACGACGTTGTGACTCAGAATGTTTCTAGTTACTATTCCTAGAATAAATCATGGTGTTAGCTGAGTTAGAAAATCTATGTTTTCCTCATGATTGAGATGGATTACTTGATAACATAGGTGTATCTATGGGAAAATACCTAAGTATGTTTATCTGTTGATTGCTTACATTGTGTCTTATCCTTGTTGTATTTTGTGGGACCTAGAGGGTCTTGGGGTCCCTACTGAGTATTGTTATACTCACCCCTACATGGGCTATGCCAGCACCATGTTGTGTTGGATGGAGATGATGGACAGTGTTGACTGAGGCCGAGAGTACCAGGACTGGATGGTTCTTAGAGGTGGAACATACGACGTGTTGGTACTCATAGGAGATAGGTGGATGTGGAGTGCTGAAGAGTCGTAGCCATCTTTTCTCTTCCTTCATTTGATTGTATTTTAGTTGTATTTGTACTTTCCTGTAGGGCTTTTATTCTGGCCCCTTTTACTTACTACACTCGCTATATTTATAGTTTAGTTTACTTGTGTTCCTATATTGATGTGTGCTTATTTACGCGTGCTTGCAAGTTACATCGGAAATGCCTTCCCCATTTTAGGGAATACGCCTTCGGTGCTAGTCACTAGCCTCTGACCTATGGAAGGTGGGCTTGGGGTAGTCATAGAACGGGCCCCGGGGGATGGGTCATGAAAAATTGGTATCAGAGGAGTCAGTTCTACCACAAAACTAGGACGCTGATCTTTTCTGTGAAGCAATAGTGTTAAGGGCAATGAGTGCAGTTTTTAGTTCATGGAGTCAAGTGTTGGTGCGGCTGCTGATGTATCCATACACCAAGACCTTGAATTTTGATTTCCATCTCAACAAATGAAAACACTGATAGCGTGTTTGTTTTCAAAAGCTTTCTTTGTGATATTTTGAGTTAGCTCACTAGATATAACATTTGACCATGTCAGCTCACCATATATAGCCTTTTGACCATGGTGTACATATTTTTTTAGGATGCCACCACACAGACAGCCAGTTAGGGTTTTGAGAGTTGTAAACACTTTTAGACCATTGAGCGATGAGGCCTCGGTGCAGGGCCGTTTTCCAATGGAAGCACCAGGGGAGGCACCAGCGGTACCACTAACCATTGGTCCACCAATGCCATCATCCCCTTCAGTAGATGGTGCATGCCACATGAGCTCGTTTCACACGTTCCAGCACCAGAGGCCACCCAGGTTTAGGGGAGAGACAGACCCAGATGTGGCTGATGATTGGCTAGAGGATGTGGTGACAGTCAACCGAGTCATAGGGACACCAGCCGATTTCATGGTCATCCTTGCTTCCAGCATTCTGCAGGAAGCATTGGGCGGATGGTGAAGCTTCAAACTCTAGGTTTACGATGAGGTGATGCTTCTCTAGGAAGACTTCGAGATCCGGTTTGAGCAGAGTTTGTTCCAGCGACTCTTCGCGCAGGGCACATACAGGGGCTACTTCATCTGCAGTAGGGTAGAATGATTGTATCTCAGTACTCAGAGAGGTTCACTGACCTCTCACGCTACTCCACTGCTATGCTTCATGACCCATTATTCAGGACCCAGACATTTGATAAGTGGATCAGGCAAGAGATTAGGGCTTTGATGATCTCAATCAGCATCCCAACTTAGGCGAGGGTGTTATATAGAGCCATCATGGTGGAGAGCTTCCATACCGAGCATTCACTAGACGTGATACCCACTACCATTCATCACGTTGTGGAGTCTTCTACAGCTGGTAACATAAATATGTTACAGAGGTCTAGATAACCAGACCTCTAGGTGGATGACCACCTGACATAGGATCAGTTGTGAATGGCACCCGAAGCAGAGATAGTCATGCCAGGAGCGGGCAGCATTATGCTTGTAGTGGGCAGGGTCACATGGTTTTTGATTGTCCAACCCACCGTTTGAATGATCAGATGATAGTTGAAGGACCACCCGGAAAGAGATTGAGGTTTGACCGAGGAGGTCTGCTAGGCACAGGCAGTCATGGAAGAGGAGCTGGTCATGCAGTTGGCGATGGGAGACGATTTGAGATGTTACCGCCACCACCACTAGGAGGTCCACCTCGAACCTAGGGAGCAGGTGGAAATGGGAGAGCTCAACTCCAGGTAGCTGAGGACTACAATCATGGCACTCCAGAGATGATACGAGGTACGATCTGTGTCTACTCCACCATAGTTGTAGTACTTATAGAAACATGTGCTACTCATTCTTTTATTACTACCAACCTCGTTCAGAGCATGGAGATTCAGACGGAGCTGTTGGATCGATCCTTATGGATAGAGACTCCTATGGGAGAAGATTCGATGATTACACACTAGTGTCGGTAGAGTGAGCTTACTCTAGGAGGTGAGATCTTCAGCTGGGATCTCCTAGTAGATGCATTGAGGCCTTATGACATCATCTTGGGTATGGATAGGTTATCTACATTTCATGCATAGATATAATGTATTAGGAACATGGGGCGGTGTGTCCACACAGATGGGACCAGGTTTAACTTCACAAGTGAGAAGCGATCCTTTACAGTATAGAATGAACTTACCCAGAGGAGAGTGAAGTCGATCACTCATTAGTCGGCTAGCCTTACCGTCAAAGTTTTTGATGTGGAGATTCTGAGCTATCCTATAGTGGTAGACTAGTACGTTGATTTTTTCCATGATAATGTTCTAGTTCTACCTCCTCACAGGGAGGTATAATTTTACATTTACATGTACCCTGTGATGACACCGATATCTACACCAGTATATCGGATGGCTCCCGATGAGCTTTGTGAGCTGCAGGTACAGCTGGAGGACATGTAGGGGAAGGTTTTTATCTTTCCTAGTGTTTCACCTTCGGAAGCCCCGATTCTATTCTCCAAGAAGGTGGATGGGAGCTTGAGACATTGTGTCGACTACCGGTGCCTGAACCAGGTGACTGTGAAGAACAAGTACCCACTCTTGAGGATTGAGTACCTTTTTGATCAGTTGAAGGGAGCTCAGTGGTTCTCAAAGATATATCTCAGATCTGGCTATCACCTGCTCAGAGTAAGAGATGAGGATGTGCAGATTACGGCTTCCAGATGTTGGTATGGAAATTACATGTTGTTGGTTATGCCATTCATCATGAAAAACGCTCCTGCAGTGTTCATGTCACTCATGAACATTATATTTCAGCCATACCTTGATCACTTTGTAGTAGTATTTATTGATGACATTTTGATCTACTCGACTACTATGGAGGAGCAAGCCTATCATTAGTGGGTAGTACTAGGCCCACTATAAGAGCACCATCATTATGGTAAGCTCTCCAAGTGCCAGTTATAGATCAGAGAGGTTCACGTTCTAGGAGATGTCATATCGGAGGCTGGAGTTGCAGTGGATCTAGTGAAGATTGAGGTGGTACATTATTTGGAGCCACCTAAAATTGTGTTGGAGGTATGAGGTTTCTTGGTTATGGCTGGTTATTACTAGAGGTTTGTACCAGGATTATCTAGAGCTACAACACCACTATCAGCCTTGAAGAAGAATGGGAAACCCTTTGTGTGGTAGGAGAGATTCCAGCAGAGTTTCTAGGAGTAGAGGCAGAGGCTGACTAGTGCCCCCATCTTGAGACTTCCAGAAGAAGGAATTAGGTACGTAGTCTACTACGATGCATCAGGGACCAGGATCAGATGTGTTCTGCTGAATGATAGAGTGGTTATCGATTATGGTTCTCTATATATGAGACAACATGAGAAGGACTACGATGCCCATGAACTTCAGTTAGCAGCAGTATTGTTCTCCTTGTTGATGTGGTGACACTATCTGATGGGCGAATGCTTTACATTGTTATCTGATCACAAGAGTCTCAGATATATCTTCTCTAAAATGGACCTGAACCTGAGATAGCGACGTTGGATTGAATTACTCCAGGACCATGACTTCAAGATAATCAATACTCCTGGGAAGGGGAATTTTGTGGAAGATGAACATAGTAAGAGATCTGGTATACAAATGCTAGGTGTGGTGACAGATCAGTTGGCTGCTTTACAAATATCCTTTGTGGATAGAGACAGATCAACTTTTCTACAATTTCTTATATTCACTCCAAAACATATTCAGCAAGTCAAGGTGATGCAACATGAAGACACTGACTACGAGGCACGACGTGCTCAGATATCCACATGATGTGCACCTAATGGATTTTATAATAGTGGGGAGCATGTCACCCTCTTCTGAGGACGTACCATGGTTCCAGTGTCACTTTAGGTGGAAGTGTTAAGGGAGTTCTACACATCCCCTCTAGTGGTATATCCAGGAGTGGAAAATATGTACAAGGAACTCTGATGACAGCACTGGTGGTTGGGAATGAAGAAATAAGTAATACAGTTTGTCTCTCAATGCCTCACTTGTCATCAAGTGAAGGTAGATCATTAGGTACCAGGAGGCTTGGATTTTCGTTTAGAGGTCCCCGAGTGGATGTGGGATGTTATATCTATGCACTTCTTGACAAGACTTCCATGTACATTCAGAGGTCATGACTTGATTTGGGTGATCTTTGGCCGACTCACCAAGTCATCCCACTTTCTACCGATTAGAGTGTTGGGTTCTATAGAGAGCTTGGGATGCCTCTATGTTCAAGAGACTATGCGGATACATGATATACCCTCGATGATTATCTCTGATCGTGATATATATTTTACTTCCCACCTATAGAATGGGTTTAAAGAGGCTTTCAGGATGCAAATTCATTTGAGCACCACCTTCCATACTCATATGGATGACCAGACTAAGAGGACCATTCAGACCCTCGAGGACAGGTTGCATTGTTGTGTCCTAGAGTTCAGTCGTAGCTGGGTGGATCACATTCCTTTGGTGGATTTTTCATAAAACTAAAGCTATCACTCGACCATTGGGATGACACCTTTTGAGGAATTTTATGAGAGACCTTGCAGATCACCTTTGTGCTGGACAGACCCAGGGGAGTCAACACTAGTGGGACCAGAGATGGTACAGGCTACCATAAGGATGGTGAAAATCATCCAGGAGTGGATGAAGACTGCACAGAGTAGGCATTAGTCGTATGTCGACTGGATTTGAAGACCTCTGGAGTTCGAGGACAGCAACCACGTCTTTCTACGGGTCTCACCTCGACGAGGTTTGCAGAGATTTGGCTGAGGCAGCAATTTATCTCCGCGATTCATCGGATCTTTCCTGGTTCTCGGCAGAGTTGGTGAGGTGGAATACCACTTAGCTCGTCCAACTCAATTGCACTAGGTGTAAAATGTAGTCCACGTATCCCAGCTAAGGAGATATGGGCACGAACCTTCTCAAATCATCGACCATGGTGAGTTGGACATCAATGATAGGAAGACTTTTATGGAGGTTACAATATATATTAATGATCGACAGGAGCGGGTCCTTCGTGGATAGTCGATACCTCTGGTGTGCATTCACTGGAAGCATGGGAACCTCTAGGAGAGCACATGGGAGCAAGAGTATCAGATGCGTGCTCAGTACCCCCACTTTTTTACGTAGTTTGAGTTGGGGCTTACAGGGACATAGAGCCCTAAGGTGGGGTGAATTTAATGACCAAGGATTTCCATGTAAACTATTTTTTTTAAATAAATTTGAATTTTATGAGTGTGTGAAAATTGACGGCGCATGATTTTGAGGCCCAGAGAGCCTAAAATGAATTTATGAATTTTTTTTAGGTACATTTAGTAAACATGCGAGTGGGTTTTCTAACTTTTGAACCGGTGCTTGGAATTAAAATATGAGGGAACCGTTGAACTCACAACACCGGTATTCACTTAAGAAGACTTTCACCTTGACATCAGTTGGTCAAGGGTCAAAGATAGTTTTTGTGTTTTTTCATGTAATAATAAAATAAAAATAAATGTGTGTGAATTTTTATTTTTATTTGCAACGCCCATGTGGGTGTTGGGAGGTGGCATCCACTGGAACTAAACCTCCATGTGGAAGTTGAGATGTGGGGACCACCATACCTTAACCTCCCACGAAAGGTTATGGTGGTGTGGTCCACCCGAACCTAACCTCTCATGAGTGGTTAGGGTGGTGGGAACCACCCAAGGCCTAAACCTCTTGAACTTACCTCATTTTGGAGAAAAAACCTTTCAACCCCACTACTGAAAATCGGGCCATTAGCGACCGCCATTGGCGGTCGCTAAAGGCCTTTAGCGGCCGCTCAGCGACCGCCATTGGCGGTCGCTGTTGCCTCGTCGCTAGAGGCTTTGAGCGACCGCCAAGCGGTCGCTGAAGGCCCTCTGCCGGGCACCCTATAGCGACCGCCTATGGCGGTTGCTAGTATAAAAAAAAAAAATTTTTACAATTTTTTTTATTGAATTGAATATATATATATATATATATATATTCATATATATACTATTAAATACAATATTTTAAATATATATATATATATATATAATATATTTTAAATGTTTAAATATATATATAATATCAAATCATTGTCCTATAATAATTTAAAATCTTCGATTCAAGAAATAATCTCATTTCAGGTCTTTCGGAACACGTTTGCTCCGAATGGGACCGCCGCACGCCGTTTTGGTGTTTCATGGCGCCGGAAACGCGTTTCCGGCCGCCGCGGTCACACGGCACCTCCGAATGAGGTGCCGTCTGGCCAACCATATCACAATTCACGCCCCGGATGTTTTCGTACGGTTTCGTGGCATTCAGAGGTCGTTTGGGTGGTTTTGACCCCCCAACGCGCCATTTCAGCGTGCGCCGCGCTGCTGAAAAGGACACAATCAGACGTGCCGCGCGCACCGCACGTCCGATGGACATGCGGCCTCCTCCTGCATCTCAGGAATAATATTTCTATCGTTCTCGTGCGGTTTCAGGTCGTTCGGAGCACGTTTGCTCCGAATGGGACCGCCACACGCCGTTTTGGTGTTTAATGGCACCAGAAACGCGTTTCCAGCCGTTGCGGTCAAACGGCACCTCCGAATGAGATGCCGTCTGGCCGACCATTTCAAAATTCACACCTCGGATGTTGTCGTACGGTTTCGTGGCATTCGGATGTCGTTCGGGTGGTTTTGACCCCCCAACGCGCCATTTCAGCGCGCGCCGCGCTGCTGAAAAGGACACAATCGGACGTGCCGCGCGCACCGCACGTCCGATGGACGTGCGGCCTCCTCCTGGATCTCAGGAATAATATTTCTATCGTTCCCGTGCGGTTTCAGGTCGTTCGGAGCACGTTTTCTCCGAATTGGACCGCCGCACGCCGTTTTGGTGTTTAATGGCGCCGAAAACACGTTTCCGGCCGCCGCGGTCAAACGGCACCTCCGAATGAGGTTCCGTCTGGCCGACCATATCACAATTCACGCCCCGGATGTTGTCGTACGGTTTCGTGGCATTCGGAGGTCGTTCGGGTGGTTTTGACCCCCAACGCGCCATTTCAGCACGCGCCGCGCTGCTGAAAAGGACACAATCGGACGTGCCGCGCGCACCGCACGTCCGATGGACGTGCAGCCTCCTACGGCATCTCAGGAATAATATTTCTATCGTTCCCGTGCGGTTTCAGATCGTTCGGAGCACGTTTGCTCCGAATGGGACCGCCGCACGCCGTTTTGGTGTTTAATGGCGCCGAAAACGCGTTTCCGGGCGCCGCGGTGAAACGGCACCTCCGAATGAGGTGCCCTCTGGCCGAACATTTCAAAATTCACGCCCCGGATGTTGTTGTACGATTTCGTGGCATTCGGAGGTCGTTCGGGTGGTTTTGACCCCCCAACGCGCCATTTCAGCGCGCGCCGCGCTAGTGAAAAAGGACACAATCGGACGTGCCGTGCGCACCGCACGTCTGATGGATGTGCGGCCTCCTCCTGCATCTCTGGATTAATATTTCTATTGTTCTCGTGCGGTTTCAAGTCGTTCGGAGCACGTTTGCTCCGAATGGGACCGCCGCACGCCGTTTTGGTGTTTAATGGCGCCGGAAAGGTGTTTCCGGCCGCCGCGGTCAAACGGCACCTCAGAATGAGGTTCCGTCTGGCCGAACATTTCACAATTCACTCCCCGGATGTTGTAGTACGGTTTCGTGGCATTCGGAGGTCATTCGTGTGGTTTTGACCCCCCAACGCGTTATTTCAGCGCGCGCCGCGCTGCTGAAAAGGACACAATCGGACATGCCGCGCGCACCCCACGTCCGATGGACGTGCGGCCTCCTCCTGCATCTCAGGAATAATATTTCTATCGTTCCCGTGCGGTTTTAGGTCGTTCGGATCACGTTTGCTCCGAATTGGACCGCCGCACGCCGTTTTGGTGTTTAATGGCGCCGGAAACGCGTTTCCGGCCGCCGCGGTCAAACGACACCTCCGAATGAGGTTCCGTCTAGCCGACCATATCACAATTCACGCCCCGGATGTTGTCGTACGGTTTCGTGGCATTCGGAGGTCGTTCGGGTGGTTTTGACCCCCCAACGCCCAATTTCAGCGCGCGCCGCGCTGCTGAAAAGGACACAATCGAACGTGTCGCGCGCACCGCACGTCCGATGGATGTGCGGCCTCCTCCTGCATCTCAGGAATAATATTTATATCGTTCCCGTGCGGTTTCAGGTCGTTCGGAGCACGTTTGCTCGGAATGGGACCGCCGCACGCCGTTTTGGTGTTTAATGGCGCCGGAAACGCGTTTCTGGCCTCCGCGGTCAAACGGCACCTCCGAATGAGGTTCTGTCTGGCCGACCATTTCACAATTCATGCCCCGGATGTTGTCGTACGGTTTCGTGGCATTCGGAGGTCGTTCGGGTCATTTTGACCCCCCAACGCGCCATTTCAGCGCGCGCCGCGCTGCTGAAAAGGACACAATCGGACGTGCCGCGCGCACCGCACGTCCGATGGACGTGTGGCCTCCTCCTGCATCTCAGGAATAATATTTCTATTTTTCCCGTGCGGTTTCAGGTCGTTCGGAGCACGTTTGCTCCGAATGGGACCGCCGCACGCCGTTTGGGTGTTTAATGGCGCTGGAAACGCGTTTCCAGCCGCCGCGGTCAAACAGCACCTCCGAATGAGGTTCCGTCTGGCCGACCATTTCACAATTCACGCCCCGGATGTTGTCGTACGGTTTCTTGGAATTCAGAGGTCGTTCGGGTGGTTTTGACCCCCCAACGCGCCATTTCAGCGCACGCCGTGCTGCTGAAAAGGACACAATCGGACGTGCCGCGCGCACCGCACGTCCGATGGACGTGCGGCCCCCTCCTGCATCTCAGGAATAATATTTCTATCGTTCCCGTGCGGTTTCAGGTCGTTCGGAGCACGTTTGCTCCGAATTGGACCGCCACACGCCGTTTTGGTGTTTAATGGCGCCGAAAACGCGTTTCCGGCCGCCGCGGTCAAACGTCACCTCCGAATGAGGTTCCGTCTGGCCGACCATATCACAAATGACGCCCCGGATGTTTTCGTACGGTTTCGTGGCATTTGGAGGTCGTTCGGGTGGTTTTGACCCCCCAACGCGCCATTTCAGCGCGCGCCGCGCTGCTGAAAAGGACACAATCGGACGTGTCGCGCACACCGCACATCCGATGGACGTGCGGTCTCCTCCTGCATCACAGGAATAATATTTCTATCGTTCTCGTGCTGTTTCAGGTCGTTCGGAGCACGTTTGCTCCGAATGGGACCGCCGCACGCCGTTTGGGTGTTTAATGGCGCCATAAACGCGTTTCTGGCCGCCGCGGTCAAACGGCACCTCCGAATGAGGTGCCGTCTGGCCGACCATTTCACAATTCACGCCCGGATGTTGTCGTATGGTTTCGTGGCATTCGGAGGTCGTTCGGGTGGTTTTGACCCCCCAACGCGCCATTTCAGCGCGCGCCGCGCTGCTGAAAAGGACACAATCGGACGTGCCGCGCGCACCGCACGTCCGATGGATGTGCGGCCTCCTCCTACATCTCAGGAATAATATTTCTATCATTCTCGTGCGGTTTCAGGTCATCCGGAGCATGTTTGCTCCGAATTGGACCGCCGCACGCCGTTTTGGTGTTTAGTGGCACCGGAAACGCGTTTCCGGCCGCCGCGGTCAAACGGTACCCCCGAATGAGGTGCCGTCTGGCCGACCATTTCACAATTCACGCCCCGGATGTTGTCGTACGGTTTCGTGGCATTCAGAGGTCGTTCGGGTGGTTTTGACCCCCCAACGCGCCATTTCAGCGCGTGCCGCGCTGCTGCAAAGGACAAAATCGGACGTGCCGCGCGCACCGCACATCCGATGGACGTGCGGCCTCCTCCTGCATCTCAGGAATAATATTTCTATCGTTCCCGTGCGGTTTCAGGTCGTTCGGAGCACGTTTGCTCCGAATTGGACCGCCGCACGCTGTTTTGGTGTTTAATGGCGCCAGAAACGCGTTTCCGGCCGCCGCGGTCAAACGGCAACTCCGAATGAGGTTCCGTCTAGCCGACCATTTCACAATTCACGCCCCGGATGTTGTCGTACGGTTTCGTGGCATTTGGAGGTCATTCGGGTGGTTTTGACCCCCCCAACGCGCCATTTCAGCGCGAACCGCACTGCTGAAAAGGACACAATCGGACGTGCCGCGCGCACCGCACGTCCGATGGATGTGCGGCCTCCTCCTGCATCCCAGGAATAATATTTCTATCGTTCCCGTGCGGTTTCAGGTCGTTCGGAGCACGTTTGCTCCGAATTGGACCGCCGCACGCCGTTTTGGTGTTTAATGGCTCCGGAAACGCGTTTCCGGCCACCGCGGTAAAACGGCACCTCCGAATGAGGTGCCGTCTGGCCGACCATATCACAATTCACGCCCCGTATGTTGTCGTACGGTTTCGTGGAATTCGAAGGTCGTTCGGGTGGTTTTGACCCCCCAACTCGCCATTTCAGCGCGCACCGCGCTGCTGAAAAGGACACAATCGGACGTGCCGCGCGCACCGCACGTCCGATGGACGTGCGGCCTCCTCCTGCATCTCAGGAATAATATTTCTATCGTTCCCGTGCGGTTTCAGGTTGTTCGGAGCACGTTTTCTCCGAATTGGACCGTCGCACGCCGTTTTGGTGTTTAATGGCGCCGGAAACGCGTTTCCGGCCGCCGCTGTCAAACAGCACCTCCGAATGAGGTGCCGTCTGGCCGACCATTTCACAATTCACGCCCCGGATGTTGTCGTACGGTTTCGTGGCATTCGGAGGTCGTTCTGGTGGTTTTGACCCCCCAACGCGCCATTTCAGCGCGCGCCGCGCTGCTGAAAAGGACACAATCGGACTTGCCGCGCGCACCGCACGTCCGATGGACTTGCGGCCTCCTCCTGCATCTCAGGAATAATATTTCTATCGTTCCCGTGCGGTTTCAGGTCGTTCGGAGCACGTTTTCTTCGAATTGGACCGCCGCACGCCATTTTGGTGTTTAATGGCGCCGGAAACGCGTTTCCGGCCGCCGCGGTCAAACGGCACCTCCGAATGAGGTGCCGTCTGGCCGACCATTTCACAATTAACTCCCCGGATGTTGTTGTACGGTTTTGTGGGTGCGGGGGGGCTGTACGGGGGTGCGGGGGGTTGTACGAGGGTGCGGGGGGGATGTACGGGTGTGCGGGGGGCTGTACGGGGGTGCGGGGGGGGGGGGGGGGGGGGCTGTACGTGGGTGCGGGGGGCTGTACGGGGGTGCGGGGGGGATGTACGGGGTTGCGGGGGGCTGTACGGGGGTGCGGGGGGGGGGGGGGGGGGGGCTGTACGGGGGTGCGAGGGGGCTGTTCGGGGGGTTGTACGGGGGTGCGGGGGGGATGTACGGGGGTGCGGGGGGCTGTACGGGGGTGCGGGGGTGCGGGGGGTGTACGGGGGTGCGGGGGGGATGTACGGGGGTGCGGGGGGCTATACGGGGGTGCGGGGGGGCTGTACGGGGGTGCGGGGGGTGTACGGGGGTGCAGGGGGGATGTACGGGGGTGCGGGGGGCTGTACGGGGGTGCGGGGGGGCTGTACGGGGGTGCGGGGGGCTGTACGGGTGTGCGGGGGGGCTGTACGGGGGTGAGGGGGGCTGTACGGGGGTGCGGGGGCCTGTACGGGGGTGCAGGGGGGGGGGGGGCTGTACGGGGGTGGGGGGGGGGGGGCTGTACGGGGGTGCGGGGGGTTGTACGGGGGTGCGGGGGGGCTGTACGGGGGTGCGGGGGGCTGTACGGGGGTGCGGGGGGGCTGTACGGGGGTGCGGGGGGCTGTACGGGGGTGCGGGGGGGGGGGGGGGGGGGCTGTTGGAATTAGTTCGACTTTTCCAAATGTAGAATCATTCAAGATTATCTGATCAAAAACTCAATATGTGTATAAAATATTTAAAAGACCACCATGGATGGTAATAATGCATTACTTAAATGAATAAATACAGTACATCAATGTCAACCCTACCAGTAAAAACAAAAAACATATCTCGTGAATATATGGTGCGTCACACGTTGTCATCACTGCTACCTCCTTCTGGTGGGCCAGGTGCCTACAACAAATAAACATTATAAATATTTTAATAACAAAAATAATTTAAATTAAATAAATAAATACAGTATATACCTGCGTCGTATGATCCCCTGTACCATCAGCTCGACGCACATATTCCCGCAGTTCTCTAACCTCAGCTGTCAATTGCGCATTTGTCTCCTCGGAAGCGCGCAGCCGTGCCTCAAAATCGGACATCTGCTGTGTCATATGAGCAACCGCATGACCGAAAACCGTAGCGCGAGACACTACAGAATGAGGAATCCCTGCTCCTTAGGTCAAACTATAGCCATGCCCGTCCCGACCAATAATGCGATGAAAGATCTCATCCCGTCGCATGGGAAGCTGTCGCTGGTCCTCTGGCAGATGCTCTAACTCAGCTTCAAATTGAGCCTGTGAAATATTTAAATATATATAAATATATATATGTTAATATATAGATTTATGTAATTATTGGTAAGTACAGACACTTACTATCAATGCTGCAACCTCTGGATCATTGCGATCACGAGTCCTTATCCACACCGACATTTTATCAGTTGCTGCACCTTGCCCTCGCAACTGTATATTAAAAGAATATAAACACAAAACCATATTAATTAAAAAATTAAAAAATGAATAATATATACCTCATGTCGGATCTGAGACACGTGACGAGTCCCGAGCCTGTGAGCTGGTCCCTGCAACGCTCGATTCTCCGAATGGCGTGTTGGAACCTCCTACATTCAATTCATTCAAATTTCAAACAAATCACATATTCTTGAAAATATATATACAGCAAAATAATTAATATACAAACCGAAACACCCTCAGTAGACCAATATGCAACCAAGTCACGCCACTGAGCCGGGAGGACACCTCTTGGGACTTTTTCCAAAATGTCAAGGGCACCCACATTTGGTACCCAGTGGTCCCTCTTCACTTTGCCTTTATAATCTTTCCACATCTTACGACATTTTCTCATACACACGGGCCGAAACTCTTCAGGGCATACTTTCAAATTTTGCTATAAAGAAAATAATCAAACATATTAGTATTCTTTATAAATAGAAAATAATGTAAAATTATTTTCTTACCTGAACCTCCCTCCATAGACGATCTAATGTGCCCTGAGGGATAGAAGCCCAATCACGTGTGGTCAATGGAAATCGATGTGGGTCACGTATGATATGACCCAGCTGACGAATAAATTCCGGGGCATTCGGTCCCACGGGATGAAATACCTCATCAAATGAAACATCTATCTTCGTGTCGGAATTCCATGATAATATGCCACGACCAGGGCCTCTCCTGCGAGAGGAAGAAGCAGCCGAGTCTGATCCTGTTGAAAACAATTTTATATATAAATTGACAAATGTTATATATATATATATATATGTCAATTACATAAAAAATATAGACAATGACATTCAAACATACCTCGACCCTGAGACGTAGATGCCTCAGATGGATGATGTGGATCTTCTGCCTCTTCCCCTGACATGTCTGCAGTCATAGAAAATATCAGTAATGAGTCCAAAGTGTTTAAAAGATAAATTGGATTGTTCTTAATAAATCAAACTTGTACAACTGTAAATCAAACAAAAAATGAATTGAATATATAATTAGTTGTGAATGAATTTTAAAAAATCAGAAAGTTAATCAACCTAAATATTTATGACTGAATTAACTTACAAAAGTGAGGATTAAAACTTATAAGGATTTATAAAATGATTAGATAATTTATGATATCCTAGGAAATTCTACTGAATAGCGGGAAAACAATTATACCTTTCATTAAGCATGCAAATCGACCGTTTCTCCTTCAACAGCCGCTCTGACCCAATAAATATCTTCTTCATGTTGAACTACGGTATGTTGATCAAGTTGTTGGTAAACAAACGGAACAGTCTCGGGTTCATCTTCTTCAAATAAAAACACTCCTCGTCGAGACATTTTGACAACAACTTGCCAACTTGGATCCGAAGGCAAAGTAACGAAGAATACTTGTTCCGCTTGTGATGTCAAAATGAAAGGTTCATTATCAACTCGTTCATTATTTCTGTATAACATATAGTTAAAATTCACCAATGAAAACTGATATTGATCGACTTTACATCCACGCACTGGATCAACCCAATTACACTTTAACAATATGTACTTCAAACCGTGTGTGTATACAACTTCAATGATGTCTATCAATTCACCATAGTAATAACCAGAATCGACAAAGGGACAAATGATGCCACTGTTTTGTGTTGCTCATTTGTCGTCAACATATTTAATGTGAAATCAAAAACCATTAGCATCAATAGCTTTATAACGACGAGCCGTTATAGATGGACCCTCATCCAGTTGGATAAATACTTCAGGTAGCGTGGGGTCCCCTAACTCCCTCAGCTTACGAACCTACATAATTTATAAAAATCAATACTGATATATATAGAAATAATTAGTTTAATACTTCACTCATAATGAAAATCAATTTATACATACATAATCCTTGAACTAATCATGAAATGCCGCATAATGAGATTGTTGAATTTGCAACTCAGTCGCACGATGCATCTCTTCTTTTATCTCATTAATGTGTTTCCTGCAAATGATTACGCGATGTTTAGAAGATCAAATTATGCAAACAAAACATGTAAAAGTTATACAAGCACATTGATAAGATACTTACTGCATTAATGGTGCAACTGATGGAGTATTGAACAAGATATATCGATGTGCTTGTATCCACTCGATGTTGTCCCTATCAAATGTGGTTCCTTCTCCAACTGGACCATCATGAATCCGAGAGGGCTTATCTAATTTTGTTTCAACATCCGTAAGATATTATGCACAAAAGGTAGTACACTCATCCATCAAATAACCATTGGCTATTGATGCCTCTGGACGAGCTCTGTTGCGTAAAAATCTTTTCAATGTACTCAAATACCGTTCAATAGGATACATCCACCTGAATTGCACTGGACCAGCAGCCATTACTTCATCAGTTAGGTGCACTATCAAGTGGACCATAACATCAAAAAATGAGGGGGGGAAAAGTTTCTCAAAGTGACAAAGCGTAAGTACAATTCGGTCCTGCAAACTTTTTAAATCACTCATTCGTTGATTTCTTAAACAAAGCTGTCTAAAAAAATTACTCATCTCAATCAAGGGATGAACAACATTGGGGGATAAACAATCAAAAATTTCGATTGGAATCAACTGCTGAAGTAATATGTGATTGTCATGACTTTTCAACCCTTGCAATGTCTTGCTTGTCAGATTCACACACTTTGAAATATTAGAAGAGTAACCATCAGGCACCTTGACCATCTTCAAAATGGAAAGAAATGTCTCTTTCTCCTCTGTAGTGATCGAATACTGTGCAGCAGGCATATATTCCTTGTTTCCCTCAGCTAACTGTAAATGCAACTGTTTCCTTAAACCCATTTCTTCCAAATCACGGCGTGCATTAACATGGTCCTTTGAATTTCCACTGACACCTAAAATGGTCCACAATATGTTATCACAAACATTTTTTTCAATGTGCATGACATCCAAATTATGCCTCAACATGTTAGTTTTACAATACGGAAGACTATAAAAAATACTTTTCTTTTTCCAATTGTGACTGCGCTGCCTACCCGCAACACGAATATTACGTACTGGAGGAGCCACCAAATCCTGAATTTCATATACCGTGCGGATATTTTCTTCCTCAATCTGCGATAACATTTCGACTCCTGTCATGATCTTTGGTGCTGGGATGAACTCTCTAGAACCATCAAATGCCACTCTGTCCTTTCTGAACCTGTGCTGGGGAGGGAGAAAACGCCTGTGACCCATGTATGCCCATTTTTTGGAATGTTTAAGCCATACAGATTTTTTACTTTTATTGCAACAAGGGCAAGAAAATTCCCCTTTCGTACTCCAGCCTGATAATTTTGCATAAGCTGGGAAGTCATTGATTGTCCACAATAAAGCAGCATGCAGTTTGAACATTTCATTCGTTTCGCAGTCATAAGTCATCACACCATCGCCCCAAAATTCATTCAACTCATCAATCAATGGCTGAAGGTAAACATCAATCTTATCCCACGGACTTTTAGGTCCATCAATAAGAGTGGAAAGTAATATAAATTGTTGCTTCATACAAAGCCACAGAGGAAGATTATATGGAACCAACACCACGGGCCATGTGCTATGAGTTGCACCAACCATAGACTTGAATGGATTGAAACCATCTGCTGCCAATCCCAATCGGACATTACGAACATCTTTAGAAAAGTCGGGATGTCTCTTATCAAAATCCTTCCATGCATGAGAGTCTGCTGGGTGGGTTAACATGTCACTTTCATGAACTCTTTCTGCATGCCATCTCATTAAATTAGAAACTTTAGATGACATAAAAAATCTTTTCAACCTCGGTTTAAGGGGAAAGTAACGCATTTTCTTTACGGAAATCGGTTTCCCATGTATCGCAATCTGACTTTGATGAGTCTTATTTCCCCTGTTCTTTTTCCACCTGGAAGAACCACAAACCGTACAAATATCCAAATGAGCAGTTTCATTTCTAAACAACATATAGTTGTTTGCACATGAATCTATAGTCTCATATGTAAAACCTAAGTTCTCTGTCAACTTACGAGCATAGTAATACGACTCAGGAATCTTAGCGTCGACAGGAAGAACTTTTTTTCAATAAAACCAAAAGCATGTCGAATGATGTGTCTGACCAATTATTCAAAGTCTTCAAATGCAACAACTCCACGATAAACGACAGTTTATTGTAAGAAGTACATCCAGGATATAATTTTGTTTTCGCATAATCAAGTACTTCATAAAACCTCCTCGAATCACGATCTGCACCAGAGAGAAGATTTATCTCACCGGTCTCAAGATTCTGGATGTCAATGCCTTCAAGATCAAACCCACGTACCATTTCAGTAAGCATTTCATGCATTGGATCAGTCATCCTTGCATCAACATCCATCTGAGCTGCATCTGTATTTTGACAACGAACATATTCTTCTCCATGACGAGTCCAACTCTTATAATTTTTCAGAAATCCATTAAAGAAAAGGTGCTCCCTCACAGAATCTCGTGTGAATTGATATCTGTTAGCAAATTTTCTACATGGAAAACTAATATAGTCACTTTTAAATCCTCTCGTGAAGTCAATAAACTGCATAATGCCATTGAAATATTCTCTAGACGTTCGATTTGGAAGATCAATCCAACTCTTATCCATAATAATATCTGTATAACAAACATTTACACAATACTTATTACATTTACATTTTTCAAATCAACTATATTCAAAATAAATATTAACCATTTGTTTATGAACCATTGATAAAATAATAATGTAACTGAAAGATCATGTTACCTGATTGAGCTACAAACCTGAAAGGGAGGGGAGCCGAAGGCGGTGCTGCGAGGGAGAGGAGATAGCGAAGGGGAGCCGGAGCCAAAGGCGGTGCGGCAAGGGAGGGGACGGGCGGCGGCGGCGGAGAGGAGATGGAGGAGAGGAGGTGGTGAGGGGACGGGGGACGGGCAGCGAGGGGGGGGGGGGTGTCCGGGGTCGGAGGGGGGGGGGGGGGGGGGCTGTCCGAGGTGCGGGGAGGGGTGTCCGGGGTGTCGGGGGCCTATCAGGGGTGCGGGCAGGGGTGTTCGGGGTGCAGGGGTGTCCGGGGTGCGGGGGGGGGGGGGGGTGTCGGGGGTGCAGGGGGGCTGTCGGGGGTGCGGGGTGGGGTGTCCGGGGTGCGGGGGGCCTGTCCGGGGTGCGGGGGGGGGGGCTGTCCGGGTTCAGAGGGTGGGTTTCCGAGTGCGGGGGGGGGGGGGGGGGGGGGGGCTGTCCGGGGTGCGAGGCCAAATGAGACGAGGTAGGGGTTTATTTCTATTTGATTATCCCTTCCCATGTTCTCCCCTACAAATTCTTTTGCAGGATTGGGAATTGAGATTGACGTGGGTTGTAGGAAAGGATGTTTTAAAATATCTTTCATACGCCTTCATGCTTTGTTCTTTGTGAAGCACTTGCTACCACTCTAAACACGGAGGGTGCGGTCCAAATGAACATGGACCGTTCTCTCCGCCATTTTTCTTTGATGTTTTCTACAAAATGGAGGAAAGAGACGAAGGCGACGAAGGCAATGATGCCTCCACATACGACCTCTGCAACCCATGCCGCCCTGCGTCACTTCGCCATCCTGGTTGTACCGACCCCATGCCCATCCAAGCCATCTGCAGTTAGACCGAGCTGCCGCACCACCTCGGGCCAAACCACCTCATTGCGCCACCACAATGCCAAGCCTCCATGCCACCCCGGGTTGAACCCCCTCGTCGTGCCATCGCCGTCTACCGAGATGCCGCAGGGCCACCGTGCCGAGTAGCCACGCCCTTCCAGAGCGAAACTGTCGTGTCACCGTAATCCGAGACACTGTGTCTTTGATTGCGGACCCGCGGCCAGACCGCCAACCTCATGGCTGGTCTGTGCCACTCGCGGTCAGTTCGCGCCCCTCATCGGCGGTCTGCGCCCTCATGGTCGGCTCGCTCCCTCGCGGACGGTCTGCACCCCTAACGGCCGGTCTATTACATCTTAGCTATTCTATGCCCCTCACAGCTAGTACAGGCCCCTCACGACCGGTTCGTGCCCTCGCGGCCGGTCCGCGACCGTCGCGGCCGATCTGCGCCCTCAAAGCCGTTTTGTGCCCCTCGTGGCCGGTCCCCACCCTCGCGGTACCTGTGGATGGACCACACCCTTATGGTACCTTTTGACCGAGCCTCCTTGTGACATCTTTATCACAATGTATTCTAGGCCAGACCCAATGGGATGTGCCCCACTGCGGGCTAGACTGGGTCAGACCGGACCCGGGCCCACTATGACCCCTTTTACTTTTATTGGGCTATAACATTGGCACCAGACATCTGTTTGACGAACCATCAGCAGTGTTTGGAATCTTGGAGCGATATTGTCTTTTTGAGGGATCCCCCACAATGTTTTAGATTGAGATGTATAATGGTCCAGTTGGATCGAGCACGAAACCAACCGGGCCTCGAGACTAAAAGGCTAATAACTCACAGACCGGGTGTCCGATTGATGCGTCATCTGTTATGTTGAGACCCCTGTGACTTTGCGGAAATTTGAGATAAATCTTCATGGGACTTTGTGGTAGTTGGAGTATCCTCCATTAGATTTTCGAGTGGATATTCTAAGAGATGAGCGAGTATGGTGCGGGAACCCTATGGCTCGCTGAGACTAGAGGACAACTGACCATTTTGACTCGAAGTAACTCAATAGGCCCAATGCGGAGGGACTTGGTGTCACGGTAGACCCACGACGGGGAGAGTCCTTTTGTGACATGGAATACCCATGATACTCGACAGGAGGAGTACCTCAACATTATTTGAGGGGGAGCACCTCTGTGTGACACAGAAGTCCCACGGTGGGGAGCATCTCGTTGTGACATGGCAGACCCACGATACTCGATAGGAGGAGTACCTCAGCTGTCCAAGGTTAGTGGGAAGCACCTCTGTGTGATGTGGTAGGACCACTGTACTCGATAGAGGATGAGTTCTCTAGTAGCTGAGGTGTTCGACGTGGTGACTTGGAATGTTACTTATTACTTCCCCTAGAATAAATCCTGGTGTACGCTGAGTCAGAACCTCTGTGTTTTCCTCATGTGTTAGATGGATTACTTGATAACTTAGGTATATGTGTAGGCATATACCTATGTAAGGTTATCTATTGATTTCATACTTTTTTTATCCTTTTTGGATTCTATGAGACCTAGAGGGTCTTGGGGTCCCTACTAAGTATTGTTATACTCACCCCTGCATGAGCTATGCTAGCAACTTGTTGTGTTGGATACCGACGATAGACAGTGTTGACTGAGGCTGAGAGTACCAGGACTGGACGATGCCTAGAGGTGGACCATACAACATGTTGGTACACAGGGGAGACGAGTGGAAGTGGAGTGATGGGGAGCTGATCTATACATAACCTTCATGTAGGAGCCCCGAGGGACAATCCAGTGGCTGTATTTTCTCTTTCTTCAGTTTTTTGTATTTCAGTTGTATTTTTACTTTCCAGTTGAGATTGTATTCTGGCCCCTTTTACTTAATGCACTCACTCGGTTTACATTTGATTCTATTTGTTTTCCTATCTTGCTGTGTTCTTAGTTATATGTGGTTGTAGGTCACAAAGGAAATACCTTCCCAGTTTTATAGAATACGCCTTCTGTGCTAGTCGTTAACCCCTGGCCTATAGATGGTGAGCTTGTGGTAGTCACCACACGGGCCCCGAGGGATGGATTGTGACAGACTATGTAGATTCTTGGTGATCCCTAGTCTTCCTTGAATCAAACATATGCAATATGTATGTATCTCTTTATGTGGGTGACAAGTTAACCAACGTCCAACATCCCACATTCATCTCATGAATGTTTTACCTATGCTATATAAATGATATTGTTCCAACTTTCATTTTTATCTAGTACCTTAGTTGGCACCCTGATACACAACACACACCTAAATGGGATTTGTTCCACCTATACAACCTCCCAAGTACTTAAAATCTACATAGTACTTATAGACAAGCCCTCCCACACCATGCTTTCCATATGTCTATAGTCTCCTCTTACCACCATGTATGCCTCCTTGGGATTAACCTCCCACATGGTTTAATTGACTCTCACATAGTGGCTGATGGAGCGGTCTATGTTTCATTTATATGTTGGGTTTTTATATATTCCCCACAATATTAATTAGTGAAGATTGAATATAGAAAAAATTTCTAATTTCACCTTCAAATCCTCGGGCACAAAAAAGACTCCCCATGCAATGATATTTTTATGATATTCACTTCTGGAATTAAATCTTCAATTCTTTTTGGAATATAATTTCATATTTTCACTTCATCATCCAATCGTGAATCCCATTGGATGGATCATAATCCTTTTTCATTAATGTAAACTTTGTGCCATGTGAAAGTGATGAGTGTCACTTGTCTTCTAAACATAAGACCAGTTCAACAGTCATCTAGGTAATTAAATCATAATTTTCATAATAAAATCACTAAAATAATAAGAAATGAATATAATAAAATTCATTTACTAATCAAAACTATCTTCATTTTTATTTCAATCGTGGATGTCTTGGATACTTTTTTTCTAGAAAATTATTTATTTCTAATATATCAGTCATATTTACATCTTTGAAATCATGATATTTGATTATCTACCATTGAAACCCAAATCCTAGCAATGAAATAAATAAAAAACATAAACAAAGATTTATTTTAAATATCCCCCTTGGTATTTTTTTGTAAATACCTTACAAATTATTTTTAAATTTGTATAATGAGTATGTCTATATGTGAATCTAGGTCTACTTTCTCTCCCATTTAAATTTTCAAACTATCATTTAAATTTATCTCTACAAATCTTGAAAAGAAATAAAATGTTAATAGGAAAGGGATATCCATACATACTTATGAAATGTATTTTGAATCATTTCACATTAGTTATATGTGAGACATGAAGAGTGTAGAGAAAATAGGATTTGATTTAGATAAAAAATAGCCTTTACTAAGGGATCTTGATACCTAATGAAATGATAAATCATAAGATTATCTTCAAGGGTTATACACTTTTATTCTAGGATGAGGATACTAAATGAGATATGAAACGTTTCTATGATAGATCAACATAGATATTTGGAACATTCTTCAAAATATAAATCAATAATGTTAAAGTGAAACATACAGGATAAGTGACATTGGATCATGTCCATACTTCCACATTTTCCTAAGAAATTTATTAACTCAATTAACCCCCTTTGTGTTTTTTTTGCAATTTTTTATAACCAAGGATGAAAGATTAATAAGGAATTCCTTCTCTATGGATATGGCCTTTTTGAAATTTCGAGATTAATCGAATTTGATACCAATTGAAATTGTAATTCTGTTTGAAACCGCATTTTTGTTCATTTGTCCCCCCTGAAGGGAAACACCCCTCAATGAAATAATAATGATGTATCTATTAAAGAATTAATTTAAAGATGTTACAATATTATTATTACACTATAATGGATATTTAATCTATGAATCTCCATATTAAAACATTCCCAACTCCACCAAGGAAAATATTCTCCAACAATATATCATTAGAATATCAAATATAAGATCAATCCAAATGATAAAATTTATATCTTTGTTTTCAAGGAAATTAAATCACAATATTCAACTACAAAAATGATGAGCCTATATCATATTTGTATTTAATATTAGCAGAGAAATAATTCATGGAAAATTACTTCTTCTTCTTTTCTTTCAAGAATTGAAAGCCCTGACAACATCTCAGTTTATCCCCCTAGAGAACATATTTCACCATAAATTCTTTACTTTATGAGAAAAAATAAAATTAAAAAATTTATCAGGGTATAAGTTTGGTACTTTCTTGCTTCATCAATGTTAACATTAAGGTTGAGATGGTTTTCTCAACCAGGTTTTTCTACATAGTTCAGTATTCATACTTTCACATCTAAAATTATATTCAGATATATGTTGAGGTAAAAGGGATCAAATAAAATTATATTCTTCTTTGTGTGGATAAATTTCATACATAAAAAACTTCATATATGATGAATTATTAATTCCCCTAAGTACTACCTTTTTCTATGAGAATGGTTAAGCATCCTCTTTCAATGTAACAGATTTCATAAATCTTTCACATAGAAATTATTTTACATAAGAGTTCCTAGTTTTTATAAATATATCATGATGTTTTACTTCATCATGTGGGTTCTTTTAATTTCATTTCATATGGTCATATCTTTTGCATCTACTATTTTCCTTATTCTTAAAAAATATTTTGACCAGATAACTAACATGTAATTAGGAACCGTGGATTAAATTTTGGATCTTCCACATTACATCTTCTGAGTTCCATCGTTTTAATTTTTTATTTTTGATGAAGAAATATCCTTCAATATATTGGATTTAGAATCCAGGGTCTTCTTAGCTTCCTTATTGGATATATTATTTGGGTATTTTTTTCTCACAATATTCTTATTTTTTCATCCCGAGGTATCCTAATATTTCATAACCAATTTTTTTTCATCTTTTATAATATTAAATAGATATATGTATAGATGAACATATTCCATCCTTGTGACCACTTTGATTGGAAACATCTGAAATATATTCATGATTTCCAAATCTAATTAAAGTATACAAATTATTCATTAATTTTTTATGTTTCCTCATCTCGAGTTTCCCCCCCCCCCTTGACATGGGAATTATTTTTTACTTTATAATTTTGTGGATTGTACCAACAATCTCATTCATAATTCAAAATGTTGTTACAACACCAACATTTACCCAAAAACCTTGATATTCATATTTATTTTATATAATGTTTATGTGTTTTATTCATTGATTTTTGGGAACATAATGGTAAAAAAATTCCAACTCTTTTTCCTATCCATAATAGTCATTGTGGTAGGATTATAATCTCTATTATTCATCCATACATTATCCGTTTTTTTTCTTAACAAGCACTATTCATGATAACAGGTTTAGAAAAATTATTAAAAGTAGTATGGATGGTACCTATTTCTTCAATCTACTTGAGATAGATCATCAAATGATGTAATGACCTTATTATAGAATGTTATATTTCATCTAAATATAGAATATTATAGTCATATTTTGGTATTATTAGAAATTGTCTCCATCTTTTATGAAGATCCATTATGTGTATTATCAATATTGGCAAATTAAACTTCAAATTCTAGGAATTTCAGATTGATGGGGATTTTAGGATCTTCAATCAAAATAATATTCTCTTCACAATCCTTCATCATCATTTCAAATTCATCATCATATAACCAAAATATTTTCTAAATCAATGATTCCCGTTCCTTGATTATCTTAGATTTCACTACAAATTATGAATCCATAACATAAATGTTGGTTTTCAATTTTTATTCAACTACATGGATCATTTCCTGAAGATTATTCTTGATTCTATCTTCATGTTTTAAGTAATTTTATATATTTAAAGGAACATATTTCATGTTACCTCTTTGTTGATTCAATGGATCCAATCTATCAGTAAATAGTTAATCATTATACAATTTTTTCTTGGAGGACCATCTCCAAAATATCAGCTTTTTCTTCCAAGTGGTGTATTTCTTATTACATACCAAGAATTTATCCACAATTAAGAGATATTTTATTTTGTGAAAATAATGCAAGATATCTATTTATCTATCAATAGATATCTCTTGGGGTGTTTTAGACTATTCATCATAACCACTTCTTCTATATGTTTTTTCAGCAAAATTTCATAAGAAAATAACACATACCTATTGATCACTAGAGCTTGAGAGACTATCCATCTCATTGGTGAAAAATTGAGCCACCTACTCTTTACTATCAATGACTGATATGCCTTTATTGTGTGAAAGACATAGATATACTCATAATTTATTATTATCATTTAAAAGGGATATATTCTTCACCAATCTTTTTTATTTATCCCCCATGTTCATCATGATCTTCATAGAAATAGTCCTCTGCTCAGAGATAACTGAATCATCTCTAAAACTAACCATAATTATTATAACAAGAATGAAACTAAAATATTCAAAAGGTAATAATTTCATAATATATAATCCAATATAAGGGGATCGTCCATTTGATATCAATTCAATGTACAAATTATGAATATGCATAACTCTTAGAGGGGGAGAATCGACGTTGGAACTTGATAAACATTTAAATATGTTATACCTTTTACCTCTTAGAACTGTTAGGATCTTGATTATCATATTATCCTTTCAATATTGCATGCATCTATATGAATTTAGTAATGGATATATCACAATTGTTTTGTATGATTTTTGGGTTAATAAGAGTAACAATTACATACCATGTATGGTGATGACCGATACATAGATTATCCACTATAATGTAGTAATAATTAATGTTTTGTGGGGAGGAAAAAATCCACAGCCATTATGAATCCCTACACTGTAATAGGGGGTAAAAAAACAATTCTTTTCCCTAGACTGGTTATATCATGTTCCAACATGAATATCCTCATTGTTTTTTATACTACCTATGAATATATTTTTATCCTTATTAGAAAGGTAGTTTATAATACCGTCAAATTATTCCATGAGATGATACTTCTGTTGGATTTCTTCATGTTTCTTTTTTTTTCCAAAAACATCTTCTTCACCTAACTACTTGAACAACAGAAGGAAAGACACTCTTATTCTTCATCCCATTAGAAAACTAAAAGCTAACACAAATAGTAATTAACTGAATACCGATTGTCTAGTCCAATATTATTCTTCCACAGATATTTAAAACATAATAATATGTAATAGTGTATAATAATGTCCTGATATCTTTATTATTTAGTGAGAAATATATTTCAATGAATCTTCTTTTTCCTAGATTTAATAAAAAATATTCACTGTCAATATTTAAACAATAAAAGATTTTCTTACCATAACATGATCATAGCCAATTCTTCTTCTTTGATAAAGTGTCAATAATGAATGCAATATCAATTCTTTCCCAACAAAGTGATCGGACAAATTATTCTACCTTATTTTAATGAAATATTTACCTTAATAAACATGAAATCACTATTTCGGGTGATGTAAACTTCATAGAATTGTTTTATTGAAATCCTCATTAAACACCATGAAAGTATGTGATATTTTTCACATTATTTTATGTAATTTTGATCAAATTTTGAATATTTTTTGTATCAATGCATATATATACAGTGTTTTTCAAGTGTGTTTAGGCACATCGGTCCACTACCTTCTTCCTACCTGAAACCAGGTTTATAAACACAATGTCCTATAATATATCACCCTTTCAAAACCATATGTCACATAAGGGTTTGTTATCATGCACATGACCTCTATGCGTGTATATAATGTGGTTACATCCTCCTTTAGGAAACATAATTTTTCATTATTCTTCTTACAAGATTTCATATATAAGAAGAATACACAGTGTTAATATTTAAGGTTTTATACTTAGAACACTTGATTATTATAACATAGTGGGAGTGAAAAACTAAAATAGTAGTTCATGAAACTATTCTTATTTTCAATGTATGAAGAGTGAGTTTTAATAATATTGACGTATTTTTAACTCTTATTTTCACTGGATATGTGAATTAATTCTTCATGAAACCAAAACGGTTGATGAATCTCCCCTCACCATGATTCCATGGAGGATTATTGAACTTGTATTTCATCACATAAGAAAAATCTAGTGATACTAAATGTTTTTAGGAAATGAGAGATATAATTGAAAAATAGAGCAAGAACAAAATTCTAATCCTTAGGGATTCAATATTTAAGGGTAAGGGTCACTGTATCTACCTCATTCTATCAGAGACTCAAATTCCACATTTAATTCTTTGTGAATCAGTGGTTCTGATTTCCCCTTGGTCTTGATGTTAAATTCTTTATATGTGGGTTAAATTACTCTTTGACTCTGAATAACATAGACTTTTTTATTACATGAACTTCTTCTCCTCTTTGGGAGTTCGTCTCATGTATGATAATATAATCCAACAATTACCTATTTAATGGTTAATCCCAATCCATGCATATCAGATCCTCAAACGACCACTGTGTCTTGGTTTTTTTTCATCTGGGACTTCTTCATTTATTTTCTGATCATATAAAAAACACATAGATCATCCATAAAGTTTGTTTTTCAAAATTCCTCATAGTTCCGTTATTAGAGATGATTCATGGTGCATATCCTAGTCAGTCATGGTGGATAGTCATCAAATAACCGAAGTTGAGAAACTCCCATGTCAAGAGGGAAAACATTATTACATGGATGCTTGGTGATAATCAGATCGACTATGACCAAATAAAAATATATATATTTGAATATTTTAAAGAGTGTGAATAATACACCTATGTTTATAATACCACATATATATCTATCATGTTTTAGCCACACAATATTAATGATATTATTCATACATTCCTAGAAATATGGATCCTATTTGGAACCTGGATACACATCACACATTAAATTGTTCTTTGTCCCACATATATGGTTTCACACAAGCATGTTCACTATATATGCCTTATACATAGGCCCTCCCACACATTATTGGAAATGTTCATTTATGCTCCTCTTTCAACCATTTAGTCCTCCATGGGCTGGACCTCCCATGTTATTGACTTTGATTCCCACAGATATGGCTGATGGACTATCCCATATGTCCTGTATTGGTTAGATATTTTTTATATATGACCTTAAATATTACTTAATAAAAATGATATTTTGGAAAAAATTCCAATTAAATCTTTAAATTCATGGACACTATAATAAATAACCTTTTGTTAATGTTTGTATAATCATCACTTATTTAATTCCTCCTTTAATTCATTTTGGAGTATATTTTCCAATGTTCTCTTAGTCATCCATCTTGAAATACGATTGGATGAATCATCGTTCCCCTTCATTATTGTAAACAATATTTCATTTCAATTCACTTAGAGACGTATTTACTCTAAACATAATAATAGTCCAACAATCATTAGAGTTATAAACTCAAACTGTTAAAAAAAATTCTTTAAGAGAATAATACTTTATCATCATCATCATCGTCATTATCAATTAATCCAAGAATTATTCATTTTGATATAAAATTTCGATATATTAGAAACTTATTTATCAAAATCTTCTTTATTTATAGAATCATAAACAAATTAATATCAATGAAATGTTGTTATTTCATTATCTACCATTGAAATACAATATCAACAACTGATAGTAAATATAACTGATGCAGAAAGTGGGATCTTTATAATATGCATCCTGACTTATATGTATTGATTCAACCACTGGTCTTTACTGTACACCCCTTTCTTATGTACTTAACCGGGTTATCCCATGCAGTTTTAAAAGTGCAATGTCATTTTAAGGTCATGTTACAGTGTTTTTAAATAACATTGTGGAACCCATGAACTATGTTATTAAGCTATGCATCAAATTTTCAAAATACTATAGGCCTCATGTTCTTCTTGGATTATATTATGTGTACCTTTGGGTAATAAATCAGGAATTAAGGTATATTGAAATATGTGTTAAAATAGATGGAAACAGAGATAATTTTAGATATTTCTGGGATTAGGACTTGGAAAACATGGTGAATTCATTAGTAAAAATACAAAACATTGGAAAACAACCCCAAATTTTTTTAGTGTATAAACAAAATTATTCCCTGAAAATAAAACTCCATATAGATACTACAAGTGGAGGTTACTCAATAATAGTCGTACTAATGGAAAACAACCCTGGAAAGGAGACATCAGTATTAACTCGATCATCACATGGGTGATGAAAAAAATATTTTATGTGCACCTAGTTTGACACTCCCATAGGATATAATTTTTAAAATTCACAAGGTCCTTATAAACCAATATTAATAATAAAAAAATCACTATATGATTTTATATTGGGAAATAGATCATTAATTACAAATATTGAGTCCTTGAAAATCATTAGATTTATAGTATAAGTCATTTATTATTTATTCATTCCATGTTCATAGTTTTCATTTACATAATTAAATTTTTTATAAATTATCATCCATAATGTTCTTGAAAATAGGTGAAACTGATTCAACAACTAATGTGAGAGGAAATGTGATGACTAAAAAAATAAGATTCCCAAATCGTTGAGATAATTTTTCAGGAACATCATGACCATAATTTTAAAATTAACTCAAGTTTTAAATAGAAAATATAAATCTTTTGGAACACCCCCATATCCTTAAGAATGATAAGGATGTAATTTATAAATTTTTTCATCAAAGTAATCCGACATTTAGTGGATCTTCTAATCCATCTATCCACGATCAATGGAAAAAATCCATTGAGAGGATCTTATATGCCCATCAGTGTTATGAAAAAGAGATTTTCATGGTAGTAATTTATAATATGAAGAGATATTTTGATCAATTTTGGACGTTTATTGAAAATAAAAAGGTCTAGTATGAGACTGAAGTGATGGAGTGGATAGAATTCTAGAAGATCTTTTTGATTAATTTTTTACTCACATGCTTCATTATAATATGGAGAGGGGTTTAATTGGCATCAAGAAAAATAATGACAAAACAATCATGGTATATGAAAAAGACTTCCAATTTCTTTCATGATATGACTCTAACATTTTAATTTATCCCAAAATTAATGGTTATGACTTCTTCAGTGGGATAATGTTGAATTTACAAAAATATTTGGTTATTTGAGATATTGGCCACTAGGAAGAAATTTTTTGAGATTTACTAATTGACTAATTGAATATTAGAAAATATCAAGGGTATCATTGGATTAGAAATATGAAATTAGGTATGGATTATAATTTTGGTGGTGTGATGGGGAAATCCCATGGAAAATTAATGTTTATCATATCACTTGTCAATAGTGTGGGAAGAAGCATCCTAGAAATTTTCAATACTAAATAATGAAATGATTTAGATGTGGGAAAAAGGGAACCTAAATTTAAATTATTGTTGGGAGAAACCCACTAATGATATAAATGAAGGGAATAATCTTTTAACCATAATCTTATTGTCCAATATTTCATCTATAAAGAAAGAATGAAACTATGAGAATCAATTCACTATGGTCGGGGATATCGATAATAACTTATGACAAAAATCTCCAATACCTATAGAGTTAGTTAGAGTTTATTATATCATAAAGACGGATTCTTTTCCAAATAAAAAAGTGGTGATAACTATTCTAGTTATTCATTTATGATTGTGAACATACTATTTAATTATTGTTCTACACATTCATTCACATCACATGGTTTTAGTAGAAGTATTCAAACACCACCTCAAAACATAGATGTTTAGTTATAAATGAAGATGTTTAATGGTAAAATTGTTGCATCCCAAGAATATAACTCACTCCCTATAATAATTTGTGGTATGTATGTCCTATAGAAATGTAAGAAACCTCATAGAGAGGAATTAGATGCAATTATGGGCATGTATTGGTTTTACTTGTATGGAGCCAAAAAAAATATCTTCGAGAAAGAAATTGCCAATTATTTCATGAACCCTCCTATAAATATATATAGTTGAAAGGAGGACGATGAATATCTTTTTGTATAATCATATGAAGAATGGATATTATTACCTTCTGATAAATAATATTTATATTAAATGTCTAAGACTAAGGAAATGATCATCCATGATGAGATTACCTTTTTAATGGAATTAACTTATGTGTTTCCAAAAGAATTTCATGGGATACCTCCAGCCGAGAGGTTGATTTATCAGTTGATCATATACAAATAGGTTTTCCAATACATAATAATATATATAAAATGGCCTCTCCTACTCTTGAAGAGATAAAGAAGAAACTAAAGTGAAAACTAGATAAAGGGTTTATATGCACAAGTGATTCAACATGGGGTGTAATAGTCTATTTTGTTAAGATGGAGGATGGGAAAATAAACATATAAATTGGTTATCTTGAGACCAAAAATATAATTATAAAGGAAAAGTATATGTTTCAAGGGATTGATGTATATTTTATCAGATATATAGATCCCAACACTTCTGCAAGGTGGATCTTCGATTAGGATATTATCATGTAATGTTGAAGAAGGTTGTTATCCCGAAGACTACATTTCTTACATCATATGAGCCCTATGAGATCATATCGTTTCTATTTGGAATCATTAATCCTACGACTGTCATCATATAATTAATGATTTGTGTATTTTGGGATTAGCTTGACAAATTTTAGGTAGTGATTATAGATGTTATTCTTATCTACTCCAAAATAAAGGTAAAACGTGGGAATAATTTGAATGTCGTACTAAGGAACATGTGGTAATGACATTTTTCGAAAAAGTGTTTTAAATAAGAGTTTTGTATCGAGAAATTTTATGTAATAGTGTGTTCTCAATACCTAACATAAATAGTAATTTTTTATTACCATGTATTATATATAGTGAGTTATTTATGATGATCACTTTCCATACTAGTGTCGGTAATGTTTTATCCTCTATTTATTGGGTAATATGTATAGATTATTTTTGAATCAAAATCCTATAATAGTTACCATGATATAATGAGAAGCTTTAGATACTATGAAAATAAACATAGACATATGCCTTTTGGTCTAGATACATACTACTAATTTAACACATAATGTGTTTGACCGAATCAAATAGGATGTTCTGGATGGAATAAATAAACTATGGATAAATATAAACGTCCCTTTCGTAAATCCACACAATCTTTTCATTGGAAGTTATTGATTCGAATCTAACCAGGAGATCAAATTGATTATAAAATCATGAGTTTAATTAGTCAATTTATTAGTGAACAAGGAAAAATATTATCAAGATGAATGAATAGATTGACCTTGAAAGAACAAAGATTCATTACTATTACTACGCGGTATTGAAAAAAGAAATACTAAAGGCTTGTGTTGTGTAAAGTTGTTTCTATGGTAGTGTTTTTATATTATTAATATTAATAATTTACATCATCTGAGATTGAGCAATGATCGTTAATATAAATATAAAAGATAATTTAATTAAATATTAATAAAATTGAATCTATTATATGCGATGTTTATAATTATTTAATTTAGAAGATATTTTGTGAATCATATTTATATGTTATTATATCTATAAGAGTGTGTGCACCCAAATTAATGTTTTTTATATGCATTAAAAATATTCAAAGATCCCCTCACTAGCGTGAATGTTTTTTTATGGTGAAGCTAGATGATGTTGTTCTAATTTGTATATTACACTGAGATGAGGCATACATCCAGCTGAGATTTTGATATATAGGATCAAGGTACAAGATGCGATAAGAGCCAGAGATGACAGAGGTATTACACCCCTAGTGCCACAGTTTATCAATAGAGAATAAATGGATCAACCAATATTAAATTATCATGGTCATTCATGGAGTTTGGTTAATTTATGATTTGTTTATTGCATTTTGAATATGAAAATTTACATGAACATATAAAATATGAGACTTATAATGTATAGATTATATTAATTTAATGTGTGATGAACTTCTATTTGTGTAATTCATTGTTCAGTAGTGAGTTTGATCACATAGTACATGCATATGAGATAAAAAAGAAATTCATTATCTAAGAAATATTTAATTCATAAATGAAATATTATGTCCCTAACCCCTTCTTTCATTTGTACATGATCAAATTTGGGTGTATGAGGTGCTCTTCATCCCTAGTTTAGGGTGCCTACTATTACTTGTGAGTTCTTTGATAAAGTATGGGTAGAAATTACTAAATTTGGAAGCTATGAAGTAATAATGGTCAGATTTTTTAATCTTTATAGGAAACCCATTGAACCAAATATGTTTTTAACTTTAGAGGTTGATAATTTACTGAACATCTCAAGGATCCATGAGTTAATGTTGCTACACAGCCAAACACCAACCATAAAACTATTTATGTAGTGGCATATACCTGTATTGGACTATGTGGAGGGGTTTCATGGATCCATTCCCCTGTAATGCTATAATAATAGAGTGATATGGATATATTTGTGAGATCTATTAGGGTTCAATAAAATAGCGGGATACATTTAATGATTTAATTAATCAGTAATGTCTAATTAATAGTGATGATAAATGTACTAATATGACATTTTTTGTATAAAATAAATTATAATATGTTATATAAACATTGATTAATGTTAGACTAGGATCCTATCCAAACCTAAACGGGTATCCAATGTATAATTTATAAAATTCCACAAAGAACCAAAAATCTAGAAATTAATGGTTCTTATAACTACCATTATTTATCATACATAGATTTTACATCTAAATAAAATAATATTCATTATATAACATAAAAAACCATTCATTAACCATATTGTTTTAGTTTATTTGGAAACATGTAAACTTAATCAACTGATTAATAAAACATCTATATCATCTCTTGATTATTCCATCAATAATAGAACCCTTTTTTGATACACCTTAAAACATTTATTCATATCATGGGGAAAATAAAAATAAGAAATGGTTAGTTTAGATGCTCACTAAGAGTAAAAAGAACATATCAATCATATCATAATCAAAATATAAAAGAATATAAAAAAACAAATGAAAATTATGTCACACGTATCAAAGAACATGATATCATGTCCTTGAATAAATTGTAGAAATTTATAGAGAATCAATGAACATATACCATGAGTGAATAATATAATACATGGAATTGTGGAATAATAATAAACAAAAATAATCATTTCTATATTAGTCAAGGATCATTTTAAAATAAATCATAGAGGACAATGTCCATTAGTGAAGTGGGTTTACTCCCCATTACATCATAGTTTTTTATGAACCATGTTCACTCATTGTTCCAGTCCGATCTAGCTCATAAGATATTAATCTTTACCCATTGAATTGGAGGGAGATATAGGTTGCACCCATCACATAATTAAAACAATGCATATATGTTCCCTAGGAAATTAATTAATTAATTATATATGATCCCATAAATGTAAATTTGTTTCATAAATTTCATTCCATCATAACATAACTCATGGGGAAGAAACATGTTTCTAAAATATAATTCCATCATAAACGCAAATCAACCATAGAATGAATTGGGATACTATCCTAGAATAATTACTACAATAAATCACATGTAACATCAAATAATGTTATCTATGGCGGATATATTTTTGAAAAATAAAATGAAATCATTCTTAAGGAATATACCATTTCTTCTTTAAATGAAATTTATTTTCTTAAAATAAAATGCAATTTTAAAAGAAAAAAATTTCTATGAAAACAACCCTATAATATTATAAGTTAATCTTTAAGAAAATAAGACCTCATGTTAGTGAAAAACCCATTCCTACAATATAAGTTAAAAAAATTCCTTGTATACTATTTCTAGGAAAGTCATAAAATCCTCATAGAGAAAATGACAAAAATAGTCCTTACAAACCATTTAGTAAAACATATCACATGTATTAAAATGACATAAAAAAATTATATAAGAATAGTACACATCTTTTGGAAATTATTTTTAAGAAACTTTTACATGGAAAAAATATTCCCCAATAGATACTTACATATAAACAATCTTTATTAATAATGAGATTTTGAAATTAACTCTTACCTTTGGCATGATTTCTTCTTTATGTATCTTAATGTACTATATAAAAGATTAAATAAAATTATTATCTAATTACATAACCATATTAATATGTATAATATCATATATGATCTTCTTATATCATCTTATTACCTATTGTTTAAAAATATTTCATTATTACTCTTTTTTCGGGTGTTAACTGCTTCATTTTTCTATGCATATTATGTCACATAAGTACCTATTCTTATGCGTAGAATATAGTTAAATAATATCCAGAATTATGTTAAGATAATATAAATCACATTTACTCATTATATAAATTTATGTAATCATTATTTAATGTTTATCATGGATAATGAATCACTTCGGGACATGGAGACAGTAGGTCGTACGTACACACACGTGATGACATGATTTCCTTAATGGTGAAATGATAATGGGGTGGATAGTATTATAATTGTTTTATTAATAATATATATAATTTTATAATTATAATATATAACTATTATTTCAATCATTACACCCATCCATGTACAGTGGTTATGAAAACAAATTACACCTCAATGTAAAGATGATAAGTTATACAGACGCACACGCGATGGATTCATTTTTTTTATAGGATGGATAAATTCTAAAATATGGTTCTCCAATAATAATAATAACATGTAATAAAATATTTGATATTATACTTATTAATTTATAATTTTAAAAAAACATGGATATGATGTTGGAGAATAAATAATCTTGAAAGAGTCATTAAAGACGATTACGTGTTCCTTAAAAAACATCTGTTAGCTATACTCTTATGGACACTAGGGTTGGACTTTTGAGAATACCATAACCAATATAATGTTTATAGGGAAGATTCTAATATAAATTGGTATGTTACAGTTGACTTTGAAAGAAAATTTTAATTCATGAATTGAGGGAGGAGGTTCCCTTTTAAAATTGAGGTGAGGGGCACTTTTAGAATTTTCTCATAATATTAATTTACAATAAATTTGATCACAATGAAAATATATAAAAATGGAATGTATTAAAATATAATATGATATAAGGTATTAATGTCATCATGAAGTGTATTTAATACTTGTTTTGGTATAATATTACACTTTAACATTATGATTAACCCATAGTTAATAAATTTTAATTTTAACTATGTTAATAACATTTTCAATATTAAAAGGTTGTAACATTTACTTATGTAATGAAAATTAGAATTTAAATGGATAGTTTGTAACTTTTTGTAGAATAATAAAATTATTTTTTATTTTTAAAAATGTTTTATGATTTTAAAATAATTTATAATATGTTATTTTGATAAAATATAATTACTGTGAATATTTTACATTATTAAATAATTGGACTTCTTAAAATATCAAGAAAATAAGTTAACATTGAAAAAAATATGTTATTATATTATTAATAGGTAAATGTAATATTTAATTTTTTTTATCAAATTAATTATGTCAAATTATTTTTAGTTTTATATTTGTAATAACATTTATTTGATATTTACATTTGTTAAATAATTACTACATTAGAATTGTGTACTTTTTAAATATAATTATTTGTTCACTAAAAATTAAAAATAAAATACTATAACGAAGATATATATTCTAGAGTTCATAATAACATTTATAGTCAAATATATTTTTTTGGTTAACCTATTTTAATAATGATATATTATTTACAACATGAATGTGACGTCATTGCTGTTTTAGTAAATAAATTATTATAAATATCATAATATCATATAAGTGGCCCTAAAAGTCTAAAATAAATTCATATTACGAAATTTTGTTTATTAATTTAATAACTTACATTTAAATTCGTTCATACCATATCTTGTCTCCCATGTGGACACATAAGGGATATTTATGAGAAAAAATGTGGCATTTTTTTACTCAATTTGATTTAAATATTATATAAATCATTTTCATTGAACATTATCCATTAAAGAAATTAATTTATATCCTTAGGTGTTAGGGTCATATTTTATTCATATAATATAAATTCTTTTGTGTTAGGGTCATTTTATAGTCATTATTTTTTGATTTTTATAATAAATTTACTAATTTACTATTTACCGTGATAATAAAATTTACCACGATTATTATTAATATTGGAGAGAAAATAAAAAATATTTATTAAATTTAGAACATATGAATATAAACTTTTTATCCATATTTAGGAATTCATTATTTTGGACTCCTCATGTGTTAATCATGATTTAATGATCACAAATCCTATAAATTCGGTGAATCTTGTAAATCATGTTTAATCTATCTATAATCAGGTGTATAGATGATTAGTCTCTTTATGCCTTAAATAATTATTGTAAACTATTTTGCTAAAAATGATTAAGTCTAATAAATTCTCTGAATGTTACTGTTTATGTCTGTATACAGATATTTGGCTATGTCTGAGAAACTGTGAGTCTGCCACTGGTTGTGTTTTTTTTTGGCAAAGGACCCAGACATCATGACCAGACCCCGTGACCAAACCCCGTGACCCATACACTATGACCAGACACGACGACCAGACACTATGACCATCCAGACACCGTGACCATCCATATACTGTGACCCAGACACTGTGACCAGATATTATGACCATCCAAACACCTTGATCATCAAGACAGCGTGACCATCCAGACACCCTGACCATCCAGACACCGTGACCATCTCGACACCCTGACCAGACAGTATGATCGAAAACCACATCTTTTCTACAGATTCCTATTCTATATACAACTGTCCCATCATGGATGTCTCACCGCTCAAAGAAAAACATGTATACACCATTTCAATGAGACACCGTTTCATGAAGACACCATTTCCAGATAGACTGTGACACTGTTTCTTAATTTGTTTTGTCATTTCTCAATATAATTTCTAATGGTAAAATTTTCTGCTTTTAAATGCACTGACATAATTAATGTTTCTTTTTAGACATATCACCTAACAGTATGAGGTACGAGGTAAAGAATACATGTATCCTGTCTGCTCCAACACTTGCATTCTGAGAATAAAAAATAGTGTGTCCAGAAGAAAAAGAGAGACATTAGTGATAATGGAAAAATAAGTTTTCACATGATAACAAAGAATCACGAGCATGTTTGAGAAAAAGAACTAAAACATGCAACTCAATATTCAATAAGAACACACAAAGCATACTCAAATCCTAGAGTTGAGAAAATTTCCGCCCTATCAACTCTACAAAGAACACAAGCCAGATCTAACTGACCTGTGAAACTCTGTTTTCTGCAAGAAGACTCAATTTCTACATCTGCTTCATCCTATAAATCTAGAGCTGTATAGACTAACACACTGAGCATTTCTAACCTTATTTCAATATTTCTGCTCTGTTGTGTATTGTTTTTACCTTTGAAGCAGTTTTTGTATGTCTATAAAAAAATACACATTTTCTCATACATTAAACTAAAGGATAAAAGATATCCTTTATCATACATATTTTACACTTGTGTATACACATGAATATGTGTGGAATAGGTCCATGTGTGACCCGTTAGTTCATAGCCATGAAGAACTATGGAAGGGGTCGTGTGACCTGGACAATCTTGTGTACTATTGTCAACCCCGATCGAGGGTGTGGATAATGTTTATTTATATAAACTTATTAGTGGATGGTTATGACCAAGTGGAGTGGATTGGGTCTCGACTTGAGATAGAACCACTTGTTTTATATCTGCTATAATGTGTAATTCAGTTTTCTCTATTTTAGTGTAGAAGTCAGAAATCACTAAATTTATATTGATAGTTAAACCTGGAAAGAAGTTATAATTGTTTTTCCTTATTATAATATCTTCAAATGTAATGTTAATAACTAATATTATGATTACTGGTAATTAATCAATCTTTTGAGAAGTTATTCAAATAGTCAAACTTTCATAACCATATTACTTTGATTAATTGGGTTGTATTTAAATTTATGGGGGAAAATTTTTAAGAATAATTTTTAATCATAAGTTTTTATAGATACTCAATTCACCCCCACCCCATATTGTGTACTCAACTCTGACCAACATTTGGTATCAGAGTTTTGTTTATTAAGTCATTGTTTTTTACCATATTCAATTGTGATTGTATTTTTACTTTAATGATCTATAAATTTCTATTAATTATAAATTTTTAGCTCTTTTAACGTATTTATTAATTATTTATAATAGTTTGGATGGTTTTTCAAAAAACAAAACACCATTAGTTAATATAAGCAATTATGCCCTATGGAAAATTAAAATGAAAATGCATTTAGAAAGTATGAGTTTTGAAATCATGTGTTCAATTATAAATTAGTATAAGATTCCTTCTTCTGATAGAATCACTTGGGATGACACTACCAATTCTCCATACAATAACAATTACAAAGCTATGAATGCTTTATATTTATCTTTAGGAGATGAGGAATTTAATAGAATTTTTTAATGTAAAACTGCCCATGAAATTTTGAATACCTTGTCTGTTTCACATGAAGGAACATCTAGTGTAAAAGAAATGAAACTTAATACTTATACTTTTAAATATGATATCTTTAAAATTGATGCTAATGATCCTATTTCTGACATGTATCTCAGGTTCACTGAAATTTTCAACACAATGATTTCTCTTGGAAGAGAAGTCACTGTCAAGGAACAAATAACAAAGTTTCTTAGATGCCTACCTGACAGATGGAGAGGAACATATGTCTTTATTAGAGAGTAATGAGACATCAACATACTACATGTAAGCGAACTCATTGGAAACTGATGATGTATGAGGAGAAGCTGAAAGTAAACAAGGAAGAGGAGGATAAACCCAATATAATATCTATTACATTCAAGACAACCACCTCTAAACACAAAGGGAAACGAAAATGGGAAGTTCTTATATAAGGTTCCAGTAGTGAACAATCACCACCAGACAATGATAAAGAGATGGATTAATTAACTAGAAGGTTTATGATATTTTACAAGAAGTAGACATTTTTTAGAAAGCCTAAGTTTAAGGGAAGATATAATCAAAAAGGAATTTGGAGGAAAGATGGGAAAACCAGTGACAAGTCTGATGAGATAGTCTACTATGAATAGAATCCAAAGGGACATATCAAGGTTTAATATCCAAAAATAAAGTACAAAAAGAAATATGATGAAAATATATAAAGTATAAAAATTCAATGAAAGCAACAAGGAGTGATTCTGTGGATAGTTCAAGTGACTAAGAATCTTAACATGATGAATAGGCTCACAAAGCCAATATGTGTTTTATGGAAAATGCATCTGAATGAACACTGAAATATCATGTACATAGTTCCTATTATTCTAGATATGAGAGTGACTTTGAAAATATGTATAATGAAGAAATTTTTGAGTAATATAATATGCTTAAAAATTAACACAATGAACTAAAAGATAAATACAAGTCCCTAAAAAACAACAAGATATTACCTTAATTATTGAAACTGAACTTAGTATAGAAAGGGCTAAAAATCATCAATTAATTAAAGAGAACAATGAACTAAAACTATCTAATGATTAATTGAAAAAGGATATTGAAAGGATTACTAATTTTAATGATACCTTTGTACAAATTATAGGAAAATAGATTGATCCTGAATATGCTACTGGTATTGGCTATCAACCTAGTAAAAGAAATTTTGGTAGAACTAATTTTGTTTTTAAATCTAGGTCATACTACTTTTCCCCAAATTCTAGATAACATACAACTAGTTCAAGTTATGATACACTCTCTACTATTTTTAGATTCTCTGGACCAAATAGTGTTTGTTTTTCAATTACTTTACATAATGCTTATAGGAATCCTATGAGGTAGATATGGGTTCCTAAGGAACTATTCACTAATATTACTGGACCCAAACAAGTATGGGTACCAAAATCTATATTTATTTGACTATTTTGTAGGAACGTTGTTTAAAGAGTTTTTGTAAAAGATTATAGTACATGGACAGTGGGTGTTCGAGACAAAAGATAAGAGATTATTCATGCTTCAAGAATTTAATCAAAATTGATTGAGGACATGCCATATTTGGTGATAATACCAAAGGAAAGATTATTGGCCTTGACCAAATTTCTAACTCTAACTCAGTATTTATTTCCAATGTAGTTTTTGTTGATGCATTGAAATATAATCTTCTTAGTATTTCAAAACTATGGGATAATGAGTTTTAGGTTTGAAAATGATGCTTGAAATGTTTTTAATTCTAAAAATGAATAAGTATTTTATTCTATAAGAAAAAAATTTATATTATTTTAACTGTAATTCTTTAGTTTCTCAAAATGATTCACGTTTAAGTGTATTTTAGAAAGAATCATTGCTTTGGAATAAGAGACCAGGACACTGTATTACTCACTCCCTTAGAAATTTAACTAGAAAATTTTTTGTCAAAGACATACAAAATATTGAGTTTCTAAATGATAAAATGTGTAATCCTTTTTAAAAGGGAAAGAAACATAAAATTTCCTTCAAAACAAAGAAATAAGTGTCAACTTCTCAATCTCTCGAACTGGTTTACATGGATTTTGTTTGGACCATCTAGATTTTCGAGTTTAAATGGGAAGCATTGTGTTGATGTTCTTTTAGTTGACTTTTCTAGAAATAATTGGACTTTCATTTTGGCTCACAAAATTGATGTATGCTCACATTTTACCAAATATTTCAACACTTTAGAAAATCATATTGTAATTATAATTAAATCCTTAATAAGTGATCATGGTTGTGAGTTTGAAATTTAAGAGTTTGTATCATTTTTCTCACTAAATGGAAATAGTCATAATTTCACTTCCCCTAGAACACCTCAACAAAATGGAGTTGTAGAAAGAAGAAATAGAACCCTGCAAAAGATTTCTAGAACCATTCTTAGTGCATATGAATTACCTATTTATTTTTGGTTTTAAGCTGTAAATACAACATGATATATTATCAATATGGTGTTGATTAGACTTATTCTTAAAAGAACTCCATATGTGTTGTGGTACAATAGAAAACCCAAAGATAGATACTTCAATGTTTTTGGTTTCAAAGTCTATATCCTTAATAATAAGGACAATCTTAACTAGTTTTTATACAAGGGAGATGAAGGAATATTTTTAGGATATTCAATCTCTAGTAAAGCCTAGAGAGTGATTAATAAATTGACTAAATGTATGGAAGAATCTGTCCATGTCAAATTTGATGAAATGGATCTACATGAGGCTAAAACCACTCTAGAGAACCTGGAGTATGATGTATCAAATATTAACATTAATTCAAAATTTTCTAACCATCCTGTAAGGAAATCCGTGAAAACATCTAGTTCTAGAAATTCTTTAGATTCAGGTCACAGTGAACCCAAACATGTTGAAGAACCTGAAATCACCAGTCCTTCTTTTTCTAGAGCTATTTGAACTCTCAAGAACCATCCGTTACATGTTGTTATAGGGGACATAGATCAATAAACTCAAACTATAGCTTCTCATAGAAATCAGGATGAACATCATGTTTTCTTGTCACAACTTGAACCTAAAAACATTAATGATTATATCAATGATTAATTTTGGGAGATGGATATGCAAGAAGAACATAATCAGTTTGAAAGGAACAAATTTTGGAAACTTTTTGAGATACACAAAGACACATTCAACATAGGCACTAAATTAGTATTTAGAAACAAGGTAGATGAAGATGATAAAATAGTTAGAAACAAGGATAGATTAGTTGGAAAAGGCTATAGTCAAGAAGAACAAATTGACTATGAAGAGACCTTTTCACCAGTATCTAGACTTGATGCCATCAGAATTCTGCTTGCTTATGCTGCACATCTAAATTTCAAACTATATCAAATGGATATAAAAAAGTTCTTTTCTAAATGGGTATATTTATGAGGATAACATTGTGGATAAACCTCTTGTTTTACAAACCCTCATTTTCCAAACCATATTTTGAAATTATCAAAATCTTTATATGGTTTAAAACAAGCTCCATGATCTTGGTATGATAGATTATTTATTTTTCTTATTTCCAAATGTTTTAAAAAAGGAATATGTTATCCTACCCTTTTTATAAAATGAATTTACAATGATGTTTTAGTAGTTAAAATCTATGTAGATGACATTATCATAGGATCTTCAAAAAATTCATTATGTATTGAAATTTCTAAAATGAAGCCAAAATAATTTGAAATGATTCTAATGGATGAACTAAAATTTTTTCTTGGATTTAAAATCATTCAAAATAATGATGTAATTATTTTAAATCAAATCAAATATACTATAGATCTTATAAAATGTTTTGGTTTGTATATAACTAAAATTAGTGACACTCCAATGAGTACTAATTGTAAGTTTGATCTTGATGAAGATGGAAAATATATTGATCAAACCACTTACAGAGGAATGATTGGATGATTACTCTACTTAACTACAAGCTGACCTGAAATTATTTTTAGTGTGTGTATGTGTGTTAGTTTTCAATAAAATACTATGTAATATTATTTAAATGATGCTAAAAGAATCTTCAAATACCTATATCATACACCTAATCTAGGACTGTTCTATCCCATAGGACAATTATTTGAGTTAGTGAGTTATTATGATGCTCACATTGGTGGTTATATGTAGGATAGAAAAAAAATTCTGGAACATGTCACTTTTTAGGAATGTCACTAGTATCTTGGTGTATTAAGAAACAAAAGATTGTTGAATTATCTACTGTAGAAGTTGAATAAATAGTTGATGGTAGTTTTTTTTGCAAAAATATTGGGGATGAAACAAGCATTACTAGATTATAGATTTCAATTCAGGCATGTTCCTATAAATTGTTACAATACATGTTCTATTAACATCTCAAAAAATCTTGTAACATACTCTATGAAAAAACATATTGATGTAAGACATCACATTTTGAGAGATCATTTTCAAAAAGGTGACATCACTTTGTAATTCATTGTAACTGAATATCAACTCGCTGAAATATTCACCAAATGAATAAATTTGGAAAGAATAGATAACATCATACATGAATTGGGAATGATAAATCTTAAGAAGTAAGTTTATTGTTTCATGTTTACCATCTCACTATTACTCTGTAGAACTTACTATCCAAAACAATACGGTCGCACAATTTAGAAATCACATATTTATGACATCACCGTGAAACTAATTTATGGTCTCACTGTGAAAGCCAGTTACGGTCTCACAATGGAAGTTGATTATAATCTAACTGTAACAACACTTTATTGTTTTATTTATACATTATAACCCATATCATTGTAACTAATTAATTTACCTTTTTTACATTCCTACGTTTTTTATCCTGCAACACTTGATATCCCTAAATGAAAAATACTAAATAAGATTCACTCTTTCTTCATTCGAGTTCCCTTCTCTCAAATTGTATCCCCTCTCTCAACCATTTGGTTTTACCTCTCTCTCCCTCTCTCGAACCGTCATTCAATTCCCAGTATGAAACACCCATCTTCATCAACTCCTGAGAAGCGTAGTTCAAAGAAGTTAAAAATAGTGCCGAATTTAGTGCTCAAAGGTCCTATGAATCCGAATCTGGTAGACATAATAGTGGTACCTGAAAAGGATATATTCCCAAAGTGGCTTCTGTCGAGTAAGAATTTGGTATTGAAAGTATTTAGGGAGCAATAGTGGCTCGATTGGTTCAAAAAGGAGGATAGACCAATTTACCTAAAACTATTTCCATAGTTTTACCAGTATCTTCAATTCTATTTTGATACAAAATATGGCTGTGTTTAGCGAAGTTGGATAAATATTAATAGTTGTACCTTTTCTTTGAGGTTATGGGCCGCATGCCTTGGGATACCTTCTAATGATATTTGTGAGGAGTATCAGTGAGGTCCTCTACCTCTAAGTGAGTTTTTTGTTTTGGAATAAGCATTGGGAAGACTAATTGGGAATGAAACAAAGCGAAGAGTCGTAGCTGTTGACCTAGATGGTGAAACTAGACTTGTGTTTATATTTGATCAGAATTTGATTAACCCTAGAAAAGGTGATTTTTCCATACTCAAGTAGAAGGATATATTTTTGATACACCTCATGAAAAATGGACATAAGATCAACCTATGAAAATATGTTATACACTATATGTGTTAATTGATAAAAAAACCTCTAATTCAACCACCCTATTCTATTCAAGGCTTATCTCAGCTATGCTTCATGAAAAAGGGTTTGTTGGACTAAATGAAGAATCAATTAAGGATTATGAGTTCTGTCTCTCAAAATTTATACAAAAGAGAATGAAAATCTGTTGGAATCCATGGAGAAAATCATGGGTGGAAGATAATGACAGGGTTCATGAAAAGTTTAATCCGGTGGAACATTATTCAATACCTAAGGATATTTCTGATCCTGGTTTGGAACTATATGAGATTGTTGAGTTTTCTGATGAGGAAGAAGAGGTTGTAACTTCAAAAGAAACTGATCTGGTTGGTGAATACAGTGAATCTACTCCTGAAGTCTTAAATGAGAAGGAAATAATTGTTCTTAATGATGTTTCTGATTTTGATGAACAACCTTCTGCTGAAGAATAATCGGTTGCTAATGTAAGAAAATAAGATTTTGTAAAATAGCATATAGAAGAAGATATTTTGGTTATGCAAGAATATGCTCTAGAAGAACACCCAAAGGAAGAATATGTTCATGAGATTATTCCATCAGCTGAAGAGAGAATGGAGAAAAAAATTTAGTCGTCTAGAAAAGAAATGGGTGAGGATATCAGGTATGAAATCATGAAAATATATCAAGGATATAAGTCTCTCAGTCCTGAGAAAGATGCACCTGTTGAGGGGGAGCATCACCTAAATATGGAGCTTGTTGAAGTTCCCAATCTCATTGATCCAAGCTTAGTGGATACATGGTATAAATTCTCTAGTTATTTTGATGTGAATGATTCCCTAGAATTCCCAGTTAAAGGAACTGATTCGTCAACTATGTTACATTTGAAACTCAGATCTACATCTAAAGCTATCTCGGCCAAAGATTTTGAGCCTATCTCAGCTTCTATTACTGAACCATCACAAGAACCTCCAAACAAGGTAAATAATAATGATCTAAAAGAATTTAGAGCGACCTTATTAGCTAGAGTTGAAAAAATCATGAATTCCCAACAAGCTCCTGTTACCAATTTAAGTGATATATATTCTACCTTATGGTTGGAAAATATCATATTAATGATTAAACCCATGATGCCTCATGAGATTCAAGAAGTTAGAGTTGATGTAACACCCCAAGCTTCCACAATACGCTTCTCATTCAATAATGCAATAGCTTGCATTGTACGCAACTTTGAGTTCTAAAACACCGCGACTAATCATAGTAGCCGTTATGAATAGTAATAACCACCTTTTAAAATTATAGAAATTTTATATTTCAAAATGTACTTCATTTTTGGATTCGAAATATCGAAATTAGCCTATGTTAAATTTTTGGTATTTTTCTGAGAACTTCTAATTTTTTATGAATAGTGAAAAATACTTAAAAACAACTTTTTTAATAAAAATAATTTATAGTGATAAATTATACTATTTAGTGGTTTTAAAGTATAATTAGAATATATTTTTACCATTTTATCCAATGTTGGTCATTAGAATTAATATAACATTGAAATTGGACATAAACAGTTGCCAATCTTTTGATATAAATTGTTTCTTAAAAACACGCTATTTGTCGTAACAGCGGGAATTAATTATAAAATTAATTAATGCAACTTATATGTTTGGAATTTTTTAAAAAAGAAATCATTTTTGAATTCAGAATATCAATTATAGCTTAGGGTGAAATTTTGGCCTTGTTCTGAAAAACTTCAATTTTTGATGAATAGTGAAACCACTAAGTGGTAGTTAAATAACTGATTTTTCGTTTAAATGAAATATTACCACTTCTGTGATTTGATTTTCAAAAATCCGACAAACATGGTTGTCATTAAGAAATAAAATGTGGTTCAATGAGATTAAAATAATTTTTTGGTGAATAGAAACTTTTAAGTTCTTAATCGTGATTAGAGGTAATTAGTGTAGTTTAAGGTACAAATAATGTTTTAATAATATGAGATGAGCATGAAACGTGTCCTACTCCTATTGGATGAGTCATGGCCGACCAAGAAAACCCATGGGTCAACTTGGGGACCCCATGGAGCCACTTTAGTTGGAAAATGACATTAATATATATTTATTTAATGTTAAAACTAAATTGACACAAACATGAGTTATTTTACTAAAACAATTTTTAAGTGGGGTTAAACAAGTCCAAATTTTGACTATAAATATTCATTAGAAATATAAAAATATTTCCTACATCATAGTATTTTTTTTATAATTTTTAGACATTAAATAAATTAAATTATTTATGACATCATTATGATGCAGCGATGACCTCATTATTTAACGATTTTAATAAAATGAAAAGATAATGTAAACTCCAAGGCTTACACTTGTCCAAAGACTATTGTATGGGTAGATTTAGAACCCTTATCACCTTAGCCACGAATTATATAAGTGTGGGACCTTTAGAATCCGAAAAGCATTGTGTAATAATGTAACATTTCAATATTTCCAAAAGTGCCCCTCCTCTCCACTTATAAAAGGCCCCAAACTCTCCCACCATATTCACACCTTAAAGCCATTTGGCTCGGCCAAAATCTGCCAAAATACTCTCCAAACTTCCCCCTATTACTCCTAGAAGACTCACTTTGGGCAGAACTCTTCTCAAGGAAGCCTTTGGCTCAAATCAAAAAGAGTTACCCGATTTTGAGGTAATGTCTTCTCTAATGTTGTTTTGTTTTATTTTTCTTCTCCAACCCCCTAAACTCTTTTTATTCATTTATTTTGTAACAAAAACAGTATCCTAAATATACTAGGATGCCGTTATAAGAAGGATTTGAGCTAAAATTACACACACCTACATCTAATGGTTAAAGAACATACGGTTTCTGTGGATGGTGAATTTCTGCCTCACGAAACGATGATTGTTCAACACTCATATAACACATTCAGAGGTGGCCATTAAGATGTCACTATATTTATATATGATATATAATATGTTTATGTTTTACTTATGCTTCTGTATTTCTCATTTATGGAATACTTTATGATTTCCATGAGGGGTAAAACGCGATAATTTCATTTTAGGAAGTGCGGACTACCGCCCCCTCAAAGTGATTTGAATCGTTAATGCCATATGTGGGATGTATAAGGGATGGATTAAATTGTATTATACACTATATTATACTGTAATTATATTATAAATTTATATCATTATGATTTCATTCCATTAAATATGAAATAGAAATGAAAGTAGCGTTCATGCGTATGTACGGCTTACCGTCTCCATGAACGGTGCATTTCATTTCTTACCTCTAAATGTTACGTGACATTATGAATGAATGTATATACTGTATATATATGATATATATGATATCTACATCATGAATATAATTCAGGATATAATGGATATTTCACCACATGAACAACTTGTAATTATAAGAAGTTTATTTTTGACTCAAGTACCAAAGATCGACAAAACGACCGTTATTAACTTAAATAATTATATAATGGTCATAACATGGTAATAAGTGATATAAATGGAATAATTAACATGAAAAAGGTTCTTAATTAAATAGAAATTAACTCTAGTTTATTATTCAGGAGGTTAAAGAACGGTCGAGTCAGGACAAGACGCAAGGTAAGGGAATTTCTTAACCCAACTTCCATTCTTTGGGTTAATCTCCTACTTTCCAATTATGTCATGATATTATTATGTATTATTTTGTATTTTTACTTTCTTTATGTGTACCTATAGTGAATACACATAATAGATCTATTTTATTTTAAAAATGATCTTTTTAAGGACTTCGTCTCAATCTCCTTTCATTGAGGCATATTTGGTTTTATAAAAAACATTCTTTTATACGGTGTATAAACCCCTTTGACTATTATGTTTATTCAAAAGGAATCTTTTTTATATGAAGCATTTTACTAAACGACAAAAAGGGAATGTTTTTTTTCGTACTTATGCGGAGACAACGACTTTTCCGCCGCCGTGACCATTATTTGAGTTTCGGCTTCCTCTACAACCCATCATTTTTTTAATGAAAAATAAATACAAAGTTTTAACTTTCTTTTATTTTTGTATTGAAAATGGTTTTGAAAGCATTTTTATTATATAAATGTGTTGTATTTATATCTTGTGATTGAAATGTGAAAATTTTATGTTTCCTTTATGCATGTTTTATGTGATACAATTATGTTATGGTTTATGATATGTTTAAACCTATTCATATGAGGAATGCATTGGACTTAATAAGTGACGGGTGGAGCCCTCTATAGCTCCTCGATGCATCGGTAGGTATCATGAGACAACTAGATGTGGAATTGGCCGAGGCCCTTTCCCAATTTGATTTATGGTTTTGGCCGAGGCCTTAATCATTTTAGACGTCTTGGCCGAGGCCTTGACAAAATGTTTCAGAATATATGGCATTATACATTCCCTCATTATGAAAGTGGTTATTGATATTTCATGTGATTATTCATCTAGTAGAATATCCATGTGAGTAAGTAAGTGGCATTATTTGATTTTACTTTTGCCATATTATGCTGAAGTTCAAGTTTAATAAGGCTTTTGTTTAGTTATACATTGCCTTAATTGTTAGTTTTTATTTATGAAAGCTTCCGCAATATTGTTATCCTTACTGAGCATCTGAGCTAACCCCTTTCAATGTTTTAATATTTTCCAGGATGTGAAGAAGTATTTTATGAATGACCTGTAGGGATAGTCAGAAGAGGATATGAGTGTGGACTATGAAGACTTTGTTATTAGTTTTTCACTTTATGATGTAATGTAACATTTATGAATGTATCTAGTGTTTCCAAGGCTACTAAACTAATCGGTCTTTCGAGACTTGATCTTTTGTGATCATGCCAATGTTACGAAGTAACGCACCGGCTCTGGGTAGATGGGGTCGGGGCGTTACAGTTGATATCAGAGACAGTTTAGTACTAACCTTGCAAGATAGATTTAGATAAACTCTGATTAGAGCACATAGCCCGAAGATAGACTTTGAGGATTTGTATAGAAGAACTTTCTAGAATTTTGGTATTGTAGAGATGTTGTGAGTTTTCCGAGCAATACATCCCTGTCTGGATATGAGCAGGTAGAGGCGGCTCTGGCACAGATGTACCTAGGGGTAAAACCCGAAAACACCGCTTTGAGCTAGACTCGAACGAGAACTGGTGCACGATAACGTGCCTTGCTGCACTCTTGGTTACGACACTCCCGGGGGATATGCTTAGGATAATTCTCATTTTCTTTACAAACCACTATGAAGGGTTATGAGTATATACTTCCTCAAAGAAAACATTTTTATGGATTATATCCATAAATAGTTCAATTTATGTTAAGTATCTTACAAGTATGGAATTATGTATTTTGATTTATAAACTAATATAGTTTATGCCATTGTTTAGAAATGGCGCCTAGTGGAAGGAATTGAAACCGTATCAATGCACGCACTCCGTGTAGGGATTGCCCTCCTGCTCAAGATAATTATTGTGGAGCTGGAGATACAACTGGTGCTGATCAACTTATTACCATACTGGGACAACTCACTCAGGTTATGAATAATAACCTTACTCGTATGGAGCACCCTGATCCGCAACGTGGAGGATCAATGTTAGACCGCTTCATGAGGCAACAACCACCAACCTTCAATGGAAGTACAAATCCTATAGTAGCTGAGCAATGGATAAATTCCTTAGAGAAAATATTTCATGCCTTAGGGAGTAGTGAAAGGGAGAAGGTTGTCATGGCAGTTTACCGCCTCACTGGAGATGCCGATCTGTGGTGGTCGCTGATTCAAAACACAAAGGAAGATGATGACGTATCGAATATGGAATGGAGGGAGTTCAAAGAGCTTTTCTTAGAAAAATACTTTCCTCGTGACCATCGAGCAGATATGGAAAGGCAATTTCTGAGTCTGAGACAGAAGGAGGATGAGAATGTCGCAAAGTATGAGGCTAACTTTACAAGGATAGCGAGGCATGATTCCGATTATATACGTAACCCAAGAAGTAATATTGATCGTTTCTTTGATGGGTTAAAACCATTTCTCCGTCGAGCTTTAGTATCACAATCTTTCTCAACATACGAAGATATTGTCTCGTGTGCTATCAAGACAGAAAAGGAATTCTCTAAGTCTTATGACAACAAAGTAAAGCAAGAGAAGAAGAGAACGGGGGAACAAGAGACAGATAAAGGGAAAAAGGGAAAGAAGGATTTTTCCATTATATGATAATTGTGGGAAAAATCACCTTGGTACGTGCCTAAAAGGAATGGGAGTTTGTTATAAATGTGGAGAAAAGGGTCACCAGGCTCGTGATTGCAAGGGATAGAAAGAGGTTGTCAAAGTTGAATGCTAAAATTGTAGGGAAATGGGGCATTATGCAAATGAATGTCCTAAGCGTCAGGGAAACGTACCTCAGAAAAGGCCAAGGGATCAAGGACAATCTCATGCTGTTACTACAGTTGAAGCGGAATAATTAATGTATTGGTGCTTTTGGACTAATGGATTATATTCTGGTTATTAGAATAATGTGATATATATATATATATAAGGATTTAACTTCAGTACTTGTTGTTTCAGTAAGGTTTTAATATGATGAAGGTAATTATATTTTTAGTATGTAAAAATAAGAGGATCTTTACTTTGTTTGGGGAATCTGATAAATTGATTTTGGAATTAAGAGACCTTTTAGAGAAAGTCTAGACAGAGGTATTTTAGATAACTATAAAGTTTGGAGTGTATTAATTTGATCTTTGGATAGTATTGTTTAAGGTTAAAAAATTTATGAAGATTATTTTTGAATATTATAATACTATAGTTTTAGGAAAAGGACAACCTGCAGGGTGGGGCATAACCCGTCGCGTCTGACAAAGCTGCAGGAATCGAACCCACAATCATAGTGCGACAGGCCTTTATTTCCTACCACTAGCCTACAAGAAGTCCCTGGTTATTACAAAATAATTTTACTAATCTAAATGGCATGTGTTAACATTTGGAACCTTATACAATTAGGATAAGTATAATATTTTTGAGTTCTATTATCTTTTTGAGTGAAAGATGAGTTGAAGGTTGAAACTCTAATTGTCAAGCATAAATATATATATACCTATCTCTTATTCAATGAATGAATTAAATCTTAAACTTTAGTAAAGGGATATTAAAACAAAAAAATGTGTTATCCTAATACCTTATGTCTTGTTGAACTGATGATATTTTAAATCAACATAGATTGAAGGCTTTGAGGCCCTCAATTTGACAGTTGATTGTGATTGATGACCTTAATCACTCCCTACAAATATTTACGTTTTTCCTCCAATTATATGTCTCTAATTTCCACCAATGTTCACCTAATCAAGATCATAATTGGGTGGTGACTTTTTCATTTCCCTTTCCCTCTTATTAAGGCTAAATTTTATTAATCTTATTTCCGATGTGGGTTTTCCACAAAGGTATTTTCTATTTTCAACCTTTTATTTTCAAAGAAAAATTTCAAATTGCGAGGACGCAATTTATTGAAGGAGGGGAGAATGTAACACCCCAAGCTTCGACAATACGCTTCTCATTCAATAATGCAATAGCTTGCATTGTACAAAACTTTGAGTTCTAAAACACTGCGACTAATCATAGTAGCCTTTATGAATAGTAATAACCACTTTTTAAAATTATAGAAATTTTATATTTCAAAATGTACTTCATTTTTGGATTCGGAATATCGAAATTAGCCTATGTTAAAGTTTTGGTATTTTTCTGAGAACTTCTAATTTTTTATGAATAGTGAAAAATACTTAAAAACAATTTTTTTAATCAAAATAATTTATAGTGATAAATTATACTATTTAGTGGTTTTAAAGTATAATTATAATATATTTTTACCATTTTATCCAATGGTGGTCATTAGAATTAATTTAACATTGAAATTGGACATAAACAATTGCCAATCTTTTGATATAAATTGTTTCTTAAAAACACGCTATTTGTCATAACAACGGGAATTAATTATAAAATTAATTATTGCAACTTATATGTTTGGAATTTTTTAAAATAGACATCATTTTTGAATTCGGAATATCAATTATAGCTTAGGGTGAAATTTTGGCCTTGTTCTGAAAAACTTCAATTTTTGATGAATAGTGAAACCACTAAGTGGTAGTTAAATAACAGATTTTTCGTTTAAATGAAATATTACCACTTCTATGATTTGATTTTCAAAAATCCGACAAACATGGTTTTCATTAAGAAGTAAAATGTGGATCAATGAGATTAAAATAATTTTTTGGTGAATAGTAACTTTTAAGTTCTTAATCGTGATTAGAGGTAATTAGTGTAGTTTAAGGTACAAATAATGTTTTAATAATATGAGATGAGCATGAAACTTGTCCTACTCCTATTGGATGAGTCATGGACGAACAAGAAAACCCATGGGTCAACTTTGGGACCCCATGGAGCCACTTTAGTTGGAAAATGACATTAATATATATTTATTTAATGTTAAAACTAAATTGACACAAACATGAGTTATTTTACTAAAACAATTTTTAAGTGGGGTTACACAAGTCCAAATTTTGACTATAAATATTCATTAGAAATCTAAAAAGATTTTCTACATCATTGTATTTTTTTATAATTTTTAGACATTAAATAAATTAAATTATTTATGACATCATTATGATGCAGCGATGACCTCATTATTTAACGATTTTAATAAAATGAAAAGATAATGTAAAATCCAAGGCTTACACTTGTCCAAAGATTATTGTATGGGTATATTTAGAACCCTTATCACCTTATCCACGAATTATATAAGTTTGGGACCTTTAGAATCCTAAAATCATTGTGTAATAATGTAACATTTCAATCTTTCCAAAAGTGCCCCTCCTCTCCACTTATAAAAGGCCCCCACCTCTCCCACCTTATTCACACCTTCAAGCCATTTGGCTCGGCCAAACTCTGCCAAAAGACTCTCCCAACTTACCCCTCTTACTCCTAGAAGCCTCACATTGGGCATAACTATTCTCAAGGAAGCCTTTGGCTCAAATCAAAAAGAGTTACCCGATTTTGAGGTAATGTCTTCTCTAATGTTGTTTTGTTTTATTTTTCTTCTCCAACCCCCTAAAATCTTTTTATTCATTTCTTTTGTAACAACAACAGTATCCTCAATATACTAGGATGATTTTATAAGAAGGATTAGAGCTACACTTACACACACCTACATCTAATGGTTAAAGAACATACGGTTTCTGTGGATGGCGAATTTATGCCTCACGAAACGATGATTGTTCAACACTCATATAACACCTTCAAAGGCGGCCATTAAGATGTCACTATATTTATATATGATATATAATATGTTTATGTTTTACTTATGCTTCTGTATTTCTCATTTATGGCATACTTTATGATTTCCATTATGGGTAAAACGCGATAATTTCATTTTAGGAAGTGCGGACTACCGCCCCCTCAAAGTGATTTAAATCGTTAATTCCATATGTGGGATGTATAAAGGATGGATTAAATGGTATTATACACTATATTATACTGTAATTATATTATAAATTTATATCATTATGATTTCATTCCATTAAATATGAAATAGAAAAGAAAGTAGCGTTCATGCGTACGTACGGCTTACCGTCTCCATGAACGGTGCATTTCATTTCTTACATCTAAATGTTACATGACATTATGAATGAATGTATATACTGTATATATATGATATATATGATATCTACATCATGAATATAATTCTGGATATAATGGATATTTCACCACATGAACAACTTGTAATTATAAGAAGTTTATTTTTGACTCAAGTACCAAAGATCGACAAAACGACCGTTATTAACTTAAATAATTAAATAATGGTCATAACATGGTAATAACTGATATAAATGGAATAATGAACATGAAAAAGGTTCTTAAGTAAATAGAAATTAACTCTAGTTTATTATTCAGGAGGTTAAAGAACGGTCGAGTCAGGACAAGACACAAGGTAAGGGAATTTCTTAACCCAACTTCCATTCTTTGGGTTAATCTCCTACTTTCCAATTATGTCATGATATTATTATGTATTATTTTGTATTTTTACTTTCTTTATGTGTACCTATAGTGAATACATATAATAGATCTATTTTATTTTAAAAATGATCTTTTTAAGGACTTCGTCTCAATCTCCTTTCATTGAGGCATATTTGGTTTTATACAAAACATTCTTTTATACGGTGTATAAACCCCTTTGACTTTTATGTTTATTCAAAAGGAATCTTTTTTATACGAAGCGTTTTACTAAACGACAAAAAGGGAATGTTTTTTTTCGTACTTATGCGGCGACAACGACTTCTCCGCCGCCGTGACCATTATTTGAGTTTCGGCTTCCTCTACAAGCCATCATTTTTTTTAATGAAAAATAAATACAAAGCTTTAACTTTCTTTTATTTTGGTATTGAAAATGGTTTTGAAAGCATTTTTATTATATAAATGTGTTGTATTTATATCTTGTGATTGAAATGTGAAAATGTTATGTTTCCTTTATGCATGTTTTATGTGATACGATTATGTTATGGTTTATGATATGTTTAAACCTATTCATATGAGGAATGCATTGGACTTAATAAGTGACAGGTGGAGCCCGCTATAGCTCCTCGATGCATCGGTAGGTCTCATGAGACAACTAGACGTGGAATTGGCCGAGGCCCTTTCCCAATTTGATTTATGGTTTTGGCCGAGGCCTTAATAAATTTAGACGTCTTGGCCGAGGCCTTGACAAAATGTTTCAGAATGTCTGACATTATACATTCCCTCATTATGAAAGTGGTTATTGATATTTCATGTGATTATTCGTCTAGTAGAATATCCATGTGAGTAAGTAAGTGGAATTATTTGATTTTACTTTTTCCATATTATGCTGAAGTTCAAGTTTAATAAGGCTTTTGTTTAGTTATACATTGCCTTAATTGTTAGTTTTTATTTATGAAAGCTTCCGTAATATTGTTATCCTTACTGAGCATCTGAGCTAACCCCTTTCAATGTTTTAATATTTTCCAGGATGTAAAGAAGTATTTTATGAATGACCTGCAGGGATAGTCAGAAGAGGATATGGGTGTGGACAATGAAGACTTTGTTATTAGTTTTTAACTTTATGATGTAATGTAACATTTATGAATGTATCTAGTGTTTCCAAGGCTACTAAACTAATCGGTCTTTCGAGACTTGATCTTTTTTAATCATGCCAATGTTACGAAGTAACGCACCGGCTCTGGGTAGCTGGGGTCGGGGCGTTACAGTTGAGAACAAACTGTTAAGTGATTACATAAAGAATATTTGAGGTATGGTTGAAGAAATGCAGAGAGTGATGAACTGAAGACCAGAACCTATTTTTCATCCAGTTGAGGATATTGTTAGTCATACTCCATAGGAATTAGCCTCACTAATTCAATCTAATCTATCCTCCTTGGCTGAGAAGGTAGTTGAAAGAAACAATAATATTGTTCAAGAGATGTGTTAGCATGTTATTAGTCATTACAAGTTAACTGATGAATATAAGGGCTATCTCTAGAATGTTCTTAATAAAATTAAATCCCATACTACAGATGTTACTTCTTTTCATACTTCGGGAAAATCATCTCAACCCTCTTTAGACAGTGATCTGATCAGAACAGTTGTCAATGAAGAACGTCAATTTCTGCTCAGTGGCTTTGACAATGAATCTCTACACGAAGTTATCAAGAACAGTGACCGATTTCTTGATTTGGAGAGAATTAATTCCAAGATTTACAATGATTATCAGCAAGAAATCTCTACGAATTAGGATTTATACTTCATTTGTATCTTCTCTAAGAATGAAAAGACCAACCACTTCAAGTACCTTGTCGAGAATCTGAGGATTCCTCCTGTTACTCAAAATTTAAAAACTCAAGTCCAATAGCACAAAGACTTCAATCCTTTGTTGGATAAGTTTATGGAGAACAAGTATGACATTGATAAAGCCATGTAGTATGGTGGAGAGATCACTACTGACTTCATCATGATTTTTTGGCCTTATCATCATGTCCAGAGTACTACTATGGTCGCTCCTACAGCTGCACCCCTGAGATCTAGTTTGCCTCCATTCTCATCCTCTGCCCCTGCCTTTACATATATCTCTGTCCCTCAGGTTATGGGTCAGATCAGGAATGTTATTGTTGATCAAAATTTTCCTTGGTTTTCCAATGAACCTAACTTGGACCCTTCTATTTTTTATGGACTCCCTTTACATTATCTGTCCACTGGTTCACTCCCTTCTTCCACTTCTACCTCGGCTCCTATGGATTCTTCTTATGATGCTGCTATCAAGGTCAAATAGAAGACATGCCAATGCTTTAGGAAAGTGACTACTATCTTTGGATAGGGATTTTTTTTCTGTATTCTTGTTACTTAATTTTTTCAATAACACCATTTATCCATCTAATGCATTGTGAGCATTTATTTTCTCTTTTTTATTTACTCTTTTTGATTATAAAAAAATGGGGAGAAACATTTATTCTATATACACACTAAGGAAGTGGAAAATTTACTAAGAATAGATATATCAGTCACATGCTTTTTGATCATAAAAAAGGGGGATATTTTTGGACTCCTCATATGTTAATCATGTTTTAATGATCACAAATCCTATACATTATGTAAAACTTGTTAATCCTATTTAATATATGTAAAATCTTGTGTACAAGTGATTACTATCTTTGTGACTTAAATAATTATTCTAAATTTTTTTGCTATAAATAATTAAGTCTAATCCATTCTATGAAGGTCACTGTTTAAGTCTGTATAATGATATTTGGCTATGTCTGAGAAACGGTGAGTCTGCCACATGTTGTGTTTTTCTGGCCAAGTACCTAGACACCGTGACCAGACACCGTGACCCAGACACCATGGCCTAACACCGTTACCAGACTCTGTGACCAAACACCATGACCAGACACTATGACCATCCAGACACTGTGAAAAGATAGACACCGTGACCCAGACACCGTGACTAGACAATGTGACCATCCAGACACCGTGACCATCCAAACACCGTGGCCATCCTAACACCGTGACCGTCCAGACACCATGACCAAACACTATAATCAGAAACCACATCTATGCTGATGGTTCATGTTCTCTATACTAATATCCCATCATATATGTTTCACTAGTCAAAGACAAACAACGAGACACTATTTCAAGGAGACACCATTTCATGAAGACACTATTTCTAGACAGATTGTTACACCATATCTTAATCGGTTTTTTCATTTTTCAATTTAATTTCAAGCTGTCATATTTGATTCTTTTAAATGCACAGACATAATTAATGTTTCTTTGTAGACATATCACCTGATAGTATGAGGTACGAGGGGCAGAATACATGCATCCTGTCACCTCCAATGCAAGAATTCTCAGAATAAAAAGAAGAACATGGACATAAGAAAAAGGGGGACAATAGTGACAACAAAAAAAAAGTGTGTGTGATAATAAAGAATCACAAGAATTATTGATTAAAAGAACCAACACATGAAACTCAACATTGCTGAAGAACACATGAAGAATACACGAATCCTAGAGTCGAGAACATTTCCACACTATCAACTCCATGAAGAACACAAGCCAGATCTAGCTGACCTACAATACTCTATTCTCTGCAAGAGGACTCGATTTATGAATCTAATTCATCCTAGATGTCCAGAACTGCATATACTAAAATTCAAGCAATATTAAACATTATTTCAATATTTATTCTCTATTGTGTATTGTTTTTATCATTCGAGCAGTGTGTGTGTGTCTATATAATAACACACACTATCTTATGCATTAAAATAAAGGATACAAGATATCATTTCTTATACATCTTTTTACACTTGTGTATACCCAAAAATAAGCGTGGAAGAAGTACATGTGTGACATGTCAGTTCATACACACGAAGAACTATAGAAGAGGTCAGGTGACCTGGATAGTCTTGTGTACTATTGTTAACACCGATCTAGGGTGTGGATCAAAATTATTTATATAAAATAATTAGTATAAGGTGATCAACAAGAAGAGTATATTATTTATTGGCTTGATACCGAACTACATTTTATATATCCACTGTGCTGTTTAATTTAGTTTTCTCTGTTTTACTATACAAGTTAGAAATCACTAAATTTAATTTGATAGTTAATCTTGGAATGAAGTTATAAATGTTTTTCATTATTAGAGTAGCTTTAAAATCACTATTAATAATTCATATTATTATTACTAATAATTAATCAGTCTTATGAGAAGTTATTCAAATAGTAAAACTTTTATAACCGTATTACTTTGATAAACTGCATTGTATTTAAATTTTTTGGGGAACATTTTTAAGAATACTTTTTAAACAGAAATTTTTATAGATACTCCATTTACCCCCCTCTTGAGTACTCTACTCCAACAAATATAAAATACATTAGTTTTAAAATTTCATTATAAATAAAATTTGTTAAAATTCAATGTAAAACAGTTTGTTTCGGAAAAAATCACTTCTAAAACATAAAATGTTTTTAAAATAAATTTATTATATAATAATTTTAAAATGCCATAATTGGATTATATTAAAATAATATGAACATATGAAAATTTAAAACTAATAATAAACATAATTTGATCTTGTAAAGACAATTAAAGAAAATACAGTTTTCTATACAAATAAGTAATTTCACTATTTCTTAAAAAAATATTTTTAGAAAAAAAAATTAATATAATTTTTACACAATGAATTAAAGAATTGAATTATTATTCTTTAAAATAATATTATCTATAACTTATAAAAATAAATATTAATTCCAAAAAAAGAATAAAAACACATTTTTTAAGAATAAAGTGATTTTACTAGAGATTGTGTGATTAATTTCTAAGAATATACCAATACATTCATAGTGAGTTAGAATATAATTTTTATTTTATAAATTAGTTATTCATATTTATTCCCACAAATATGATGACTAGGTTTTAACAATTATTTTATAACAATAGTGTGTCATGGCTCGTTTACACCCACAATAGTATGTTACGCAAGCTATTGAACTATTAAAATTATTTAAAGAAAAATATTTATTAAAATATTTTGGTGTTACATTAAACCATTAAACATAATTTACCCATTGAAGCTCATCACTTGGATAAAAATAGATGAGGGTACCTCTACCACATCACATCCTCATGTTCCCATGTACCATAATAAAATCAGTGATTCTGCCCTAAAACATCATCTAAGATAGAGGTCATGTTACATAGGACTTTTTGTCTATGATCCAGAATATCTATCCGGTTTTCATCATAAGAAATATATTTAATTAATAGTAGGATTTATAAGTTTATTACATGTGAAGGATCAGTTATGTACTTTCTGAGGATAAATACATGGAACACATGATGAACTTAAGAAAAATTCAGCGGTTGAACCAATATATATGTTACCTTCAAAAAACGATCAAGAATTCCAAAAGTAATGATATACCCAGGGCTTACCTTTCATTTATTTCCAAATATCATCACTCTATTCCATAAATATATCTATAGAGCTACCCTGTCACCCACTTTAATATGTAGGTCTTTTCACTGATAGTATGCATACCATTATTGTCAACTCTGAGATGATCTTATGTGTTTTTGAATAGATATAACATTATCATCGATTTCCTCAACCAAATCAGGTCCCAAAACATTTCATTACCGATCAACATTCTAGTTTGTTAGAGTTCGACACATATTACCCTAGAAGGATTCATAAAGAGACCTTTGAATATAAGAGTGAAATATATTGTTGTATGAAAACTCTACCAAAGATAGGTATTGATCCCATACACCTTTGAAATCCATAGGAAAATCTCTCAACATGTCTTCAAGAGTTTTAATTGTTCTTTTAGAATGACCATCTATACGAGGTTGATAAGTAGTGCTGAAACAAAACACTATATCCGGAGCCTACTGAATACTTCACTAGAACGTCATGGAATATCATGTATCTGAATTATATATAATGGAAAGTGGTAGTCTGTGAAATATCACCATTTAATTAATAAATATTATGGCAAGCTAATCAAGAGGGAAATATTCTTTGATAGAAATCAAGTGTGAACAATTTGTAAGGAAATCAACTATAACACATACAACATTATGATTATTGATGTTTTGGGAAGTCCAAAACCAATATCCATTGTGATGTTTCCCCAATTCAATTGCAATAGGGGTAATGATTTCATTATACCATTATACTTATTTCAATGAAACTAAACATTCTAATAAAACAAGTACTGAGAAACATACTCTACAATATCTTTTTTCATGAAATCTCAGAAAAAAACTCTTTCAGGACCCTATAAATAATTTTTATTCTATAATTAATAGATAATGTTGAACCATGATCCAAATCCAAGAGACCCTTCTTTAATTGTGGTATGGTAGGAATAAAAACATGGTTTATGAACTGTCTTATTCCATCAAAATATAAATTGAGAATAGGAACATTTATTACATTCTTTTATAGGTCAACTTCTTTCATTTATGACTCCTAAATCTCTACTTGTTTAGATGGTTGAATATTAATTTGAAAATGATATGAGTTCTCCTATTACTTAAAAATTTCCATAACCATCATTTGAAAATCCATAAATATTAGATCTTTTGTAATCCTCGTCATAGATAGGCTAGAATTGTCCTTTCAACTCAAAGCATCAGCCAGCTTCTTTTCATTCCTATGGTGGTAATGTACTAAGATGTTGTAATCTTTAATCAACTATAACCATATTTTAACATTTTCCACTTATTTTGAGTGAAAATATAATTTAAACTTTTATTATCAATATATATGTCACATATTTTTCCATAATGATAATGCATCTATATCATAAATGAAAAAATCACTATAGCTAAATCCAAATCATGTATTGGGTAATTTTTATCAAGGATTTTCAATTATCAGAAAGCATAATCCATCACCATTTCATTTTTCATGAAAACATATCCCAACCCCTACTTTAATATATCACTATAGACCAGAAAAAATTCTCCACAATACGATAGTGTGAGAAAAGGTGCACTGAATAACATCCTTTTGATATCCATGAAATTTTCTTCATATTCCACCAGACATATGAACTTATTGACTTTTTGAGTCAAAATGGTGAGTGGATTAGATAACCACGACAAATCATAAACAAAACATCAATAATATTCATCAAAACAAATATAAAAGAAAATCTCATTTACCATTGTTGGTATGTGCCCATGTTCAATTACATCCACACTTTATGGACCCATATATATCTACTCTCTTGATATTATATGACTCAAAATATAAACATTCTAAAGAAAAAAATAACATTTTTATTTTATTCATAAATATTATACTATCTTACTATTTGTAGTGCAATCCTGACGTGATATTCATGTTCTTATTTTATCTCTGAATATACAAGAATTCCATCTATAAATATAACTAAAAACTGATAAAGAACTTATATGGACTCTATTCACTTAATCATTGAATATAGTGGGGAATTTGTAAGGCAAAAAGGAATAAATATAAATTAATAGTTTTTATACCTTGAACAGAAATTCTGTATTGAGTATATAATCATTCATAACCATCAATTGATAATATAAACAATGAAGATCAATCCAAAAAAGTACTAATCTTCGTGTATTTGATCAAATAATTCATAAATTTTGGGGAGACAATAGTTTTTTGATAGTGATCTTGTTATGTTCAAGGTAATCATTGTAGTGTCTCATTGATCCATCTTTCTTTTTTACAAAAAGAATAGGTGTACCCCAAGGTGATGCACTAGGGAATATGAATCCCCCTTCATGATTCTCTCAGAGTTGCTTCTTCATTTTCTTCAACTAAATTGGGACCATTCAATGAGGAGTCATTGAAATTGGCATAACCCCTAGTATGAGTTCTATTAAAAACTCAATATTATGATTCAAGATTAATACCTTGAAATTATTCTGTAAAGACAAAAAAACTCAAATAAAATAGGTGTATAATTAACAGTGAGTTTATCCAGAACCATCTAAGATAGATAATGTTCATTTATATGAATTATGACCCACATGTGGAAGTAATTTCACCGAGAATTTAATATTCATCCGTGCATCAAAACATGTTCATAGATTCATATGGAATAAGAAAATTCACATACCTTCCTTGGAAATTGATATGATCTCTATATAGTGAAAGCTAATCCTTGAACCGAATCTCATAAAATTCAACTAAAAGAGGGATTGAATGATTTTCCAGATGAACTTTTCCAAAAAAATAAATTGGATAAGAATTATAAACTTATGATATGAACATTGTGCCATTAAATGTTTTCCCTACATACTCAACATCTAATTGTTGTGGAACAATAAATATTCCCTTTGAAATTATTTTATAAATTAAAGAGTGGGTGGATCCAAAATAAAATAAAAAATTAGTTATTTTATAGTGGATGGTAAGTGTACCATTCACCAACTCAATTTAATACTTCAAGTCACCATTAGTTCTCATAAATGATTCTCCATTTTCATTTTCCTTAAGTGGTATCTGACATCAATCATTATAGATAAACCTATGAATTGCATATTTTCTAGAATAATTTCCAATTTCCTTGAACATGAAGCTCTACTGTTTGGGAGGTGCATTAGTTGTAGTATTTTCTCAATTTGAATAATTATATTTCATTTTCCCATAACATTGATAGTCGATTTCCCAATGACTTTTATTCCCACATTTAAAACATTTAATATTCTCTATATGATGGTTTCAACTAGTTTTGTTTCCACACATTGAGATTAATGTAAAACAAATCTTCTTTTAACTATTGTTTTTTTATTTTCCCTTGAATTCCATTTTTCTCTTCTTTTCAAACCCATAAGATTGATGGGTGACTCCAATATCCATATCAACCCTGAGATAACATCAAATGATTTCCTCATTGCTAATAAAGTACATTACGTTTAATTATCTTCAAAAACAGTATTTTATGTCATTGATGAATTGATCAACCATACATTAAGTTTGGATGATAATTCCAGTAGCATACATTGAATGAATTGAAAAATTTTCTGTGTAGGTACTAAATGATTCATAATCCTTTTTCTTATGCTCATGGTACTCTTTACCAATCCTTGTATAAGTAATACGAGGAAAGTAATTATTGAAAAATAATTTCATGAACTCATTCCATTCCATGAAGTCAATATAATGTTTTTGCCTCGTATTTTTGAAGATGTTCCACCATTGATATGCTTCACCTTCCTAATAATATAATTCCAAAATTACGTTCTCATTTTATATACATTATAGAGATGAAATAGTATTTTTAGTGTTACTGTTCCATTTTTCATCCACTAGTGGATCATATGACCCACTGAATTAAGGTGGATGTTTCCTCATGAAGGACTCAATAGAATTTTATTCCTCTTTTTATCATTTAGATTTCATTCATGATTCATAAGTGAGAAAGTTGTGTGATCATAGTGACAATATTTTTCAATCCATATCCTATAACATTCGGTTGCTCCGGAGGTCAATAATTTCATTTCCCATCACATTCAACATTATAAATGTTCCTTCATGTTCCATACATTGACTAAACCCAAAAAACATAGTGTGAGAAACACTAATCATTGTAGTAAAAAAACACAATTAAGGGTTGTTACTTATATAATTTTAATTCAGGACACCTTATGTTCTAACCTAGTTTATTAATGATTGTTAACAAAACTCTAGTATTGTATGCTACAATTAGACAAGTACTTATAGTACTTACTATGTTTTTCTCATACTAGTATCAGTAGGTTAATAATACCTTTCTATAATACCAACTGTAATGGACTATACATTTCGTACATCAATATTACATCAAAATAAAACAATATTCCTTTCATAACATAAAAAAACCACACTAAAACTATATATGTTTAGTATTATTGGAAACATGGAAACATAAAAAACTAATTCAAAAAACAACTACATCATTATCCCCTTATTCCTTAAATACTAAAACCCTTTTTAAATATCTTACTTAAAATTTATTCATATCATCGGTAATAGAAACATATAAAATAGTGATATTAGATGATCCGTAAAGGTAATCAAGGGAGATATCAATTGTATCATAATAATAAGACTTGAGAACATAAAAAAACATTTGAAAATTATATCCTTCATATAAAGATCATGTTATCATGTCATAGAATAAATCAAATATCTTTATAAAGAATCAAATAACGTACTCCAAGAGGGAATAACATAATATATGGAATTTTGGAATACATATAAGAATATTAAATGATTTCTGTATTTTTCAATACTCATTTTCAAGACCATCAAAGTTGGAAAATTCCTTTACTAAATCAGGTACACTTCCAATTCAATCCTTGTATTTCATAACTGATTTCACTCTTCATTACGTTCCGTTATATCTCATCATATATAAATATTTACCTAATATATTCAAGGGAGATATAGGCCCCAACCATCACATAATTAAAACCATACATATGTGTGTTATAAGAACATAATTCATTCCACATATCATAAAACATAAAATTAAATGGGTTTCATAAATATCATTCTATCATAACGTAACTCATCGAAAAGAAATGAGTTTCCTAAATATCAATCAATCATAATAATAAACCAACAACATAAAGAATAGGGATAGTGTATTTAAAAAATTTCCCCAGTAATTCATAAGTAACTTAAAATAATTTTATCTTAGGTGGAACATAATTTTAAATGACCACTTGAAATAATTCTTGATGAAAATATCATTTATTCTTTGAAAAAAATTTATTTTCATAAAATTAAATACAAATTAAAAGAATTTTATTATTTTAATATAACATTTTCAGATTGTAAGTGATTATTCAAGGAATAACGATGCCATGAAAGCGGAAAAAACCATTCATTACGTATAAGTTAAAAATGATATTTTCATACATTTTCAAGAAATTTCACAAATAAACTCTTTTGGAAAACAAAAAAATTTCCGTGCAATACATTTTGAAAAAATTAACACATGTATAAAAATGAATTTTAATAATTATATAAGAGTAGTAAAATTATTTTTGAAATCATTTTAATGAAACATGGTCATATATTATAAAATTCGGCAGTAGATACATACATATAAACAATCCAAAATTAAAATGAGATTGTGAAATTAACCCTTACCTTATGCCCGAACCCCTTATTACATATATCAAAATAATGTATCATAAAATAAAAAATTTTATTAAAAAATTACAGAACAAAATATATATTTATTATATCATACATTATCATTATATATTATATTTTCACCTGTTTGTTAATAATATTTCATTATTACTTTTCTTTTTTGTTTTAACTACTTTATTTTACTATTCATGTTTGGTCGTATAAGTACCAGTTTTTATGTATAGGATGTAGTTAAATCATATAAAGTGTAATTCCCCGACCCCAGTTACCTAGAGTCAGTGTATTATTACAAAACATTGTCATGATCACAAAAGATAAAGTCTCAAATGTCCGATTAGTTTAGTTTCCTTGGAAACACTATATAAATTCATACGTCTTACATTACACCATAAAGTGAAAAACTAAAAAAACATAGTCTCCATAGGCCACACTCATATACTTTCAGACAATCCCTTTAGGTCATTCATAAAATACATCTTCACATCCTAGGAAAATAAAACATAGAAAGGGGTGAGCTCAGATGCTCAGTAAGGATAACAATATAGCGGAAAATTTAATAAATAAGAAAAAACATTTAAGGCAATGCATAACTAAAAAAACATTTTAAACTTGAAAATAATCATAATATGGCAAAAATAAAATGAAATAATTCCATTTAATTATTCACATGGATATTCTACTAGTCAAATAATCACATGCAATTTCAATAACCACTTTCATAATGATGGAATGCATAATGCCAGACTATCATAACCACATAGTCAAGGCCTTGTTCCAAGACTACAAATGAGATTTTTTCAAGGCCATGTTTTAGGACACTAGTTTATCTCATGAGACCTACTAATGCATCTAGAAGCTATAGCGGGCTCCACCCGTCACTTACTAAGTCCAATGCATTTCTCATATGAAAAAGTTTAAACATAACATAATCATTCGTATTAAAAGTAGCATACGAAATTTCAATAATTTATCCATAAACCATGAATGGTATAGAGATAATACATTCATAGTCGAACACATCAAAAAACCATCATTACTATATAGATGTTTTGTATCATAATAATTCAAGTTTAAATAATCTTAAAATCTATCATAGGATGTTGACAATAGATGAAATCATAAGAATTTGAGAGAAATATATATTTTTTAAATCATTTAAGGTCACATAATTATAAAATAAAACATTTACATTGAAAATATTCTTATAATATTGTAAGGGAAGCTTCGATTTTTTTATCATGTCGTAAAATAGCTACACCTGTTGTATAAGTTAAAAAAGACAATGTTACCTTAATTCTGTCGAAAAGGTTAAAAAGGACCTTGTTTGGAAAATAATAGAAAGATTTCTTTATAAAAAGTCAAAAAAGGGTATAAATGACTTTAAACCTATAGTCTATAAAATATTTCTATTTTTTTGAATTAAATTTTTATGAAAACATGGATATGGATGATAAATAGGTTCCAGTAGATACATATGTAAAAATAACCTTGGATAATAAAGAGATTGTGTAATTAACCCTTACCTAGTACTTTTTCTTGTTCAAGGGTAGGTTAAAATCTTGTATAATGGTGAAATAATTGTTATTAAATTATAAAAGAATCATATACATTAATATGATATCATATATGATCTATTAACATTGTTTTGTTAATAATATCTTAGTATTATCGTCGTTCCGGGTGTTAGTAGATTCGTTTTACTTTATATTATTTATTATGTGAGTTATATTTTTTATTGATGGGATGTATATTATTCATATCCATAAAGATATCAAGTATTTAAACATTATTTTTAATCATCTAATGAAAATTATTCTTTAATGGAAACAATGGGGAATGAATCTCATCGCGTTCGTGGAGACGGTAATCGGTTTGTACGAACGAGCGACAATATCATTATTTTGTTATTAAAATAATATATAATTGGATGGTATATCATATAATCATAATAACTATCATGTTTTATTTATTATTTACATCAGTTACACATCATTATTAAACTCATCAAAATAATAAAGTGTTGAATAACAATTACACCATGACATGGAGACTGTTAGTCATACGTACACACATATAGTGAGATGTTATTAAAAAGATATATAGAATAATGAATTTGGTTGTAAAATATTTATAATAACATCACAGTATATATTATATACTAAATTTATTATTTTATAATGGAAACAACAATGAAAAAAGGAAGTGGAAGAAGAAATGAACTTGAAAGAGGTGGAGAGATATTTACCTCTTCTTGGGGTTCTTCCTTTTGATTTGATCAAAAAGGCTCCATAAAATGGCTTTATAACTAAAGGAAGGCCTCTAAGATGAATGGAGGATAGTTGATAGGTTATTTGGGTAGAGGTTGTCCAAGAAAAAAGGCTTTTAATGTGATAATTAGAGAGAAGCGGGGCTGCCCTTTTATAAGAGGGGTGAGGGGCGCCTTTGGAAAAGTTAGAAATATTATTTCATAATAATATCATTTTCTATATCTAATGGCTCTAAAAGAGATTATTTAAATCATAATGTGGGTATGGGTCGATCATCACTCAATCAATAGGTTTTATATATGTTTGGTTACCATATTAACTTTAACTTTTAGATTGAACTCATAGTTAATTAGTTTGACATTTACCATGTATCTTTGTATTTTTATATTATATTGTTAATAAACATACTATATACATCCAAGAGAACCCCAAGTGGTTCATTAATGATACAAATATCATTATATAAGTCCTTTTGATGAACCTTATATTTTTTAGGAATGAAATATCGATTAATAATATAATATTTGTTTAAAAAACTCTTTTCTGTCAATTTTGACAGTATTGGGTATTTTGTTTTTGATGAATACATAAAAGAATTATTACATCGAAAACAATTCTTATAACCAATCCTAATGTGTCAGATTAACCTATAATAGTATTTAAATTCATAAAAAGTCTCAAATTACATTTATTTGGATATTTATTATATCAATTATTTTAATATTTCATAATTAGGTAATTACTGCATCACCATTGTGTCATAAATAAATTAGATTATTTCATGCCTAAAAATTATAAATAAAATAAAATTTTGTAGGAAATATTTTTATATTTTTAATGAATATTTATAATTGAATTTATCTTATTTATAACCCTATATTAAAAATATACTAGTTATTAAACTTTCATTTCAACTCTTTTAACTCTTCTTTAAATAAAATATAAATAAATGTCATAATCAAATATATGTGGACCAATGAGGTTCATATTTTATTCCTAAGGCTGTTTGTGGTCGAACTATACTTATCCAATATAATTAGGACATGTGTTAGGGTAATAATAATATCAGTTTTACCCTTAATCACCATATTAACTTTTAAGCGTGGTAAATAAATGTAAAAAGTTACGATTCACCAAAAATTATTTTAATCTTATTGAACAAAATTTTACTCCTTTATATTAACCATCTCTATTATATTTTTGAAATTCCACTCATAGACACAGTAAAATTATGTTTTATGTTAATTTGCAAATTCTCCTAGGAGGTGGGTAAAAGATGGTGAAAACTTCAATAAAATATTTATATATCTAAAATTATTATAAACTGACTAAAATGAATTACATTGAACTTATATATGTATTATGTTACTATTTTGAACGAAAATAAATTTAAATAAAATAAATAATTATTTAAATAAAAATTCAGTATTAAAATATAACTCAGTGTTTTTCACTATTCATCAAAAATTGAATGTTTTCAGAAAAATACCAAAAATTCACCCTAAGCTAATTTCGATATTTTGAATCCAAAAATGAATTCCATTTTGAATGATAAAATTTATAAAATTTAAAAAAGTGGGTATTACTATTCATAAAATCAAGTTTGATTTGTTTTGGTGAGTGTTAGTACTCGAAGTTGTGTACACAACACGATACTGTATTATTTAAAGAGAAGCATACCATGGAAGCTTGGGGGGTTACATTCTCATATCATTCAAATACATTCGTCCTCGAAATTTTTAGAATATTACTGCATCAAAAGACTCAGGTGATTTTTTATCATTTGTTCCTTGGGTTCCCACGTTGCCTCATCCATCTTATAGTTTCTCTATAGAACTTTTACTAGACGAGTCGTCCGGTTTCTTAGCACTCATTCTCTTGTGTCAAGAATCTTGACAGACTCTTCACAATAAGACAGATAGGGTTCTAGTTATAATTCCTTATAGGTGAGTACATGCATTGGGTTAGGCCTTTATTTTCTCAATAGTGATACGTGGAACACATCATGAACTTTGGATATATTTGGTGTCATTACCAAACGGTATGCCACAGCCCCAATTCGTTCAAGAATTTTGAATGGTCTGATGTACCTGGGAATAAATTTATCCTTATTACCAAAACATATAACACCCTTCCATGGAGATACCTTCAATAAAACATGATTTCCTACCTGAAATTCCAAATCCTTCCTTTGGTTATCAGCATAGCTCTTCTACCTACTTTGAGGTGCTTTGATATGGTTTTGGATTACCTTCAGCTTTTCCATTGTTTCCTGCACCAGTATTGGGCCTATGAGTTTTCTTTCACCAACATCATCCCAACAAGTTGGTGTGGGACATCTCTTTCCATATAATGCTTCATATGGTGTCATCTGAATACTTCAATGATAACTATTGTTATAGGAAAATTCTACCAAAGGAAAATATTTATCCCACATTCCTTGAAAGTCAAGTGAGAAAGATATCAACATGTATTCAAGGATTGAGTTGTCTATTCTGATTGTCTATCAGTTTGGGGGTGGTAGGCAGTTCTCAAATGAAGTTCAGTATCCATGGATTTCTGAAGACATTACCTGAATCTAGATGTAAAACATGGATCACTATCAGAAACAATCGATAGGGGTACTCCATGAAGTCAGACAACATAGTTAATATATACTCTTGCTTTATGTTTAAGTGGTAAATCTTCCCTTATAGCAAGAAAATGTGCTGACTTGGTAAGACAACCAACAATGACCTATATTTCATCTTTCCTTGTAGGAGTCTTTGGTAGTCCCATGAAAAAGTCCATTATAATGTTATCCCATTTCCACTCTAGTATGGGCGGAGGTTGGATGACTCCTCCAAGCTGCTTCCTTCCAGCTTTCACTTGTTGACAAACCATACATCTTGACACAAAATCAGCAATCTCCCTTTTCATGTTGTCCCACGAAAATTTTTCATTCAAATCTCTATACATCTTAGTCCTACCATGGTGTATAGATAAATTATAACTATGAGCATAATCCAAAAATTCCCTTTTTAGATCAGGTATATCGAGAACACAAAGTCTCTTCCCAAATTTCAAAATTCCATCTTCATACATAAAGTCGCTCAATATCCCATCATTCATAGCTTTAATATTATTTTTAAACTCTTCATCATCGGTTTGAGAACTCTTTATCCTTTCTAGTAAAGATGGTTTGTAAAGCATTTGAAAAATAATTGATGTGTCTCCTTCCATGGTGATTCCCAAATCCAAATTTACTAGATCCCTGAAAATAGGATCCCTTTGAACTCTCATATTGTTCAAAACTCCATGATCCTTTATACTCAAAGCATCTTCCACCTTATTTACCTTCCCTGGGTGGTATTGTATCGTGAAATCACAATCTTTGAGTAGTTCAGGCCATATCCTTTGCCTCATGTAGTGTACTTTATGTGAGAAAATATACTTCAAACTCTTGTGATCAGTATAAATCTTACATTTTTCACCATAGATATAGTGTCTCCAAATATTCAAAGCAACGATTACAGCTTCTAACTCAATATCATGAGTAGGATAGTTTTTCTCATGAATTTTCAGCTAGCGTGATGCGAAGGTAATAACCCTAAGATTCTGCATAAGGACACAACCAAGTCCTTTCTTCGATGCATCACTATAAATAACGAACCCATCATTCCCCAATGGTAGAGTCAATATAAGAGAATTGAATAATATTCAATTCAGTTCTTCAAAACATTCTTCACACACTTTTTCCCAAAAAAATTTAACCCATTTTCGTGTGTGATTTTCTAATGGGTTAGCCAACTGGGAAAAATTCTAGAAGAAACGTCGTTAATAACTGGTTAAACCAATAAAACTGCATACCTTAGTTATACTTGTTGGTGTTGGCCATTCTTGGATTTCCATGGTCTCTGAAAGATCAACGGAAATTCCATCCTTTCAAATAATATGCCCAAGAAATAAAATCTCTTGAATCCCAAATTCACACTTGATAAACATCCCATATAATTCATGTCTTCTCAGTGTCTTCAGGGTAAAGCGCAAGTGATTTTCATGATCTTTGTAGATTTTGGTGTATATCGAGATATCATCAATAAATACCACTACAATGTCAACAAGATATTCCTTGAAAACTCTATTAATTAGATCCATGAAAAAAGAGGGTGCATTAGTCAATCCAAAAGGCATTACGGTAAACTCGTAATGCCCGTAATAAGTTCAAAATGTTGTATTCGGAATGTCATCCTTCTTTACACACAACTGATGGTATCCAGATCGATGGTCAATCTTTGAAATTTATTGATCTCTATTCAGTTGGTCAAATAAATCATCAATGTGAGGTAGGGGATACTTGTTCTTTATTATTATAGCATTGATCTCTTTGTAGTTGATACATAACCTCATAAATCCATCTATCTTCTTAGCAAAAAGGAAAGTGGCTCCTCATGGAGAAAAACTAGGGCGAATAAATCACTTATTACTCAATTCCTCTAGTTGTTTCGTTAGTTCCACTAATTCCATAGTGTCCATTCTATATGGTTTCTTCGATATGGGACTTGAAGAACAAATTAAATTAATGGAAAACACAATTTCCCATTCTAGAGGGTGTCCAGGTAAATCTTCTGGAAACACATTAACATATTCTCTCACAATAGGTAAATCCTCTATTTGAACAGTTCTTTCCTAACCCATAGTCATTTCATTCTCTTCCTCCCCAATAATTGAATTTAGTTATGCTACTGGGGGTGGATCTAGATAATAATTAGGTGGTGATGATTCTGCTCTAAAGATAAGGTGTTCTTTATCATCGCCATAAAAAATAGTAACAGCCTTCTTCTTACAATAAATCTTCGCATCGTGGTTTGGAAGCCAATCCTTTCTAAGGATTATATCAAATTAAATCAGGGGTATGATGATGGGATTAGAATAGAATGAACATTTATATGCTCTAAAGGAAACAGATTCACAAAACATTGTTGTGATGATACATCCCTTAAGAGTTTTAACTGACAACTCCCTTGTTAAATAAAATTGTAAATATCTAATTTTATTAGAAAACTGGGAAGATATGAAACCATTGGATGATCCAGAATCAAATAAATCATTTTCTAAACTTGAGGAAACTATTAAATTACCTGCCACCACGTCTTTCAAAGCTTCAACCTCAGCAGTAGAGATCACATAATCTTGGACATGATCCCTTGGCCTTTTCTGAGGTATGTTTACCTGACGATTAAGACATTCATTCGCATAATGTCCTATCTCCCTACAATTGTAGCATTGAACATCTGTAGCTTATTTCCTACCCTTGATATCACGATCTTGGTGGCCTTTTTCACCACACTTGTAACAGACTCTAATTCCCTTCAAGCAAGTATCTGGGTGTTTCTTCCCACATTTACTAGAGGAAGGATATTAAACTTTTCCCTTCTTCCCCTTATTTCCATTTCTAGAGTGATCAGCTGATCTCTTCTTCTCTTTTACATTGCATTAAAGTCGTAGGACTTAGAGAATTCCTTTACTGTCTAGATAGCACATGAGGCAATATCTTCATTTGACGAGAAGGATTGTTAGACTAATGCTCGATGAAGAAATGGTTCTAACCCAACAATTAAATGATCAATCATACTTCATGGGTTACATATATAATCTATAACATGCCTCTCTCACCTTGTAAAGTTAGCCTCATACTTTGCAACATTCTCATCCTCCTTTTTCCTCAGACTCAGAAATTGTCATTCCATATCCACTAGATGGTCATGAGGAAAGTATTTTTATATGAAAATATCATTAAACTCTCTCTATCCATATTTGATACTTCATTATCTTCCTTTGTGTTCTGAATCAATGACCACTATTGATCAACTTCTCTAGTGAGGTACTAAACTTCCATGATAAATTTTTCCCTTTCACTACTCCCCAAGGAATGGAATATTTTCTCTAAGTAATTTATCCATTGCTTAGATACTAGTGGATTTTTACCCCCATTTTTTTGTTGGTGGTTGTTGCCTCATGAAGCGATCTATCATTGATCCTCCACGCTATGGATCAGGGTTCTCCATAGGGGAAAGGGTAATATTCATAACCTGAGTGAGTTGTCCCAGTATGGTGATAAGCTGATCCACACCACTTGTGTCACCAGTTCCACTATAATTATCTTGAGCAGGAGGGAAATCCCTACATGGAGTGCGTTCATTAAAATGGTTTCCATTCCTTTCACTAGGTGCCATTTCTAATCAATTTCATAAACTAGATTAGTTTATGAATCACAATACATAAATCCAAACTTGTAAAACATTTAACATAAATTAAACAATTTATGGATATAATCCATAATTACAAAAATGTTTTCTTTGAGGAAGTATATACTAATATATCCTTCATAATGGTTTTTAAAGAGAATCACAATTATCCTAAGCATATCCCCTGGTATTGTAGTAACCAAGAGTGCAACAAGGCCCATTGTCGTGCAAAAATTCCCATTCAGGACTAGTTCAAAGTGGTGTTTTCGGATTTTACAACTAGGTATATTTGTGCCAGAGCTGCCTCTACCTTCTTGTATCCATATAGGGATGTATTTCTTGGAAAACTCACAAAATCTCTAAAATACCAATATTCTAGGAAGTTATTCTATACTAATCCTCAAATTCTATCTTAGGGCTATGTTCTATAATTAGATTTTATCTAAATCTAGCATCCAAGGCTTGTTCAAAACATTATCTGATACCAAATATAACACCCTGACCCCGGTTACCCAGAGTCGGTTCGTTATTACATAACATTTTCATGATCACAAAAGATCAAGTCTTAAAAGATATATTAGTTTAGTATCCTTGGAAACACTAGATACATTCATAAGTCTTATATTACAACATAAAGTGAAAATATACAACAAAATTGTCTCCATAGACCACTCTCGTATCCCCTCAGATTATCCATGCAGGTCAGTCATAAAATACTTCTTCACATCATGGGAAAATAAAACATAGAAAGGGGAGCGCTCAGATGCTCAATAAGGATAACAATACAGAAGAAACTTTCATAAATTAGCATAAAAAGTTAATGCAGTGTATAACAAAAAAAAGATTTTTAAACATGAAATTTTTTATTATATAGAAAAAATAAAATGAAATAATTCCATTTAATTATTCACATGGATATTCTATTAGTCGAATAATCACATACAATATCAATAACCACTTTCATAATGATGGAATGTATAATGCCAGACAATCATAACCACATAGTCAAGGCCTTGTTCCTAGACTAAAAATAATATTTTGTCAAGGCCATGTGCCAAGACGCTAATTTGTCTAATGAGACCTACCAATGCATCGAGGATCTATTACGTGCTCCACCCGTCACATACAAAGTCTAATGCATTCCTTTTATGAAATGTTTAACCATAATATAAACATTCTTATTTAAACTAGCATAAAAAATGTCAAACATTTATCCACAAACCATGAATGGTATAAAAATAACACACCCACAGTCAAACATATCACAAAACCTTCAATACTATATGGAAGTTTATTATCATAATAAATAAACTTCAAATAAGGTTATGATCCATCAATGGATGTTGACATAGATGAAATAAAAACTATTTGAGAAAAATATATCATTTTTTAAACCAATTAAAGTCAGATAATTATAAAATAATATATTTACTTTGAAAATATTAATATAAGATTGTAAGGGAAGCTTCGATAATTTTATAATGGCAGAAAATAGCTGCAACCGCTGTATAAGTTAAAAAAAATACATTCTTACATTAATTCTGTCGAAAAGGATAAAAAAGGACCTAGTTTGGAAAATCATGGAATGATTAATTTATAAACATTTAAAAATGTCAAACAAGGGTGTAAATTATTTTAACCCTATAGTCTATAAAATAGTGAGAATGTTATGAATTACATTTTTAAGAAAACACGGATGTGGATGATAATGAGGTCCCAGTAGATACTTACATGAAAACAACCTCGGATAATAAAGAGATTGTGAAATTAACCCTTACCTTTGTACTTTTCCTTAGTCCAGGGTAGTATAACCTCTTGTATAATGGTGAAATAATTGTTATTAAATTATACAAGAATAATATACTTTAATATGATATCATATATGATCTTTTAATATTGTTTTGTTAATAATATCTAAGAATTATCGTCGTTTCAGGTGTTAACAGATTCGTTTAAATTTATATAATTTGTTATGTATGACATATTTGTTAGGGATGTGATGTATATTATTAATGAAAAGAATGGTATCAAGTCATTAAACATTATTTTTAACCATCTAATGAAAATTAGTCTTTAATGGGTATGATGGGGAATGAATCTCCTCGTGTTCACGGAGACTGTAATCCGTACGTACGCACGAGCGACAATATCATTCTTTTGATATTGAAATAATATATAATTAGATATTATATCGTATATACCGAATCAATATCATGTTATATTGATTATTTACATCAGTTAAACATCATTATTAAACCCATCCAAATAATAATGTATTGAATAACAATTACACCACGATGTGGAGACGGTAAGCCGTACGTATGCATGTATGATGACATGTTATTAAAAGGATAGATAGAATAATGAATTTGGTTGTACCATATTTATAATAACATCATAGTACATAGAAGATACTGGAGGTATAATTTTATAATGGAAACAACAAAGAAAAATGGTGTGGAAGAATTAAGGAACTTGAAAGAGGTGGTGAGATATTTACCTCTTATTCGGGTTCTTCCTTTTGATTTGATCAAAAGGGATCCGTAGATTGGATTTTTGACTAAAGGAATGCCTCTAAGATGAAGGTAGGACATTTGAGAGGGTATTTGGTTAGATTTTGGCTGAACCAAATTTCTTTTAAGGTTTAAATTAGTGAGAAGGGGGAGTGCCCTTTGATAAGAGGGGCGAGGGGCACCTTAGAAAAATCTAGAAATTGTATTTTATAATAAAACAATTTTAAGATTATAATGGCTCAAAAATATATTATTTAAAGGATATGGTATGTATTGGTCAAAAAACACTCAACCAATATGTTTTAGATAGGTTTGGGTCACTATATCAACTTTATCTATTAGATTTAAATCTTAGTTAAATAGTATGATATTTACCACGTCTCTTTGTAGTTTTATATTATATGGTTAATAAACATACTATATAATTCCAAGATAACCCCAATTGATTCATTAATGATACACCTATCATTATATATTTCATTTGTATGACCATTAGTTTATTAGTAATAGAATATAAATGAATAATATAATATTAGTTTTAAAAACTCTTTTAAGTAAATTTTGAGACTATTTGGTATTTTGTTTTTGCTAAATTCATAACAGTGTTATTAACTCAAATAAAATTCATATAGCCAATCCCAATATGTCATATAAACTTATAAAATTAGTTTAATTCATAAAAAGTCTCAAATTACATTTATTTGGATATTTATAATATCAATTATTTTAATATTTCTTAATTAGGTAATTACTACATCACCATTGTGTCATAAATAAATTTCATTATTTAATGTATAAAAATTATAAATAAAATAAAATTATATAGGAAATTATTTCATATTTCTAATGAATACATATAATCTAATATATCTTCTGTATACCCCTATATTAAAAATGTTTTAGTTATTAAACATTGATTTTATATCTTTTAACTCTTCTTTAAATAAAATAATAATAAATGTCCTAATCTAATCCTTGTGGACCATAGAGGTTATTATTTTATTCCTAAGGTTTTTTGGGTTAAACTATACTTATCAAATAGAATTATAACGTGTGTTAGGGAAATAATAATATCATATTTCCCCTTAATTAACCTATTTACTTTTAACCATGGTAAATAAATGTAAAAAGTTAATATTCACCAAAAATATTTATCTTATTGAACCACATTTTAATCCATGATATTTAAAGTGTCTATTGGATTTTTGGAATTCAACTCACATAAGTGGTAAAATTAAGTTTTATGTGAATTTGAAAATTCTCCTAGGAGGTGGGTAAAAGATGGTGAAAAGTTCAATAAATTTTTATATATCATAAATTTTTATAAACTGACTCCAATGAATTACATTGAGATTATATAGCTTTTTTGTATATAATTTGATATAAAATAAATTTAAATAAAATAAATATTTATTTAAATAAAAAGTTTGTTTTAAACTATAACTCAGTGTTTTTCACTATTTATCAGAAATTAAATGTTTTTAAAAAAATAACAAAAATTCACCCTAATCCAATTTCGATATTCTGAGTCTAAAAATGAAGTTCATTTTGAAAGGTATAATTTATTATATTTCAAAAAGTGGGTATTACTATTCATAACGGCTAGTTTGATTGGTTGTGGTGTGTGTTAGTACTCGAAGTTGCGTAAAACACATGCTATTGTACTATTCAAAGAGAAGCACACCGTGTAAGCTTGGAGTGTTACATAAAAAATTATATTAAGGTAATAGAAATAATATTTATTAATTATATACATTTATATAATCATTATTTAATAATGATCATGGAGAATGAATCACATCGCATCATGAATATAGTAGGTCGTTTTCACACAAGAGCAATGGTATCATCCCCTTAAAGGTGAAATAGTTAGAAAATGGATAATATATGATTTTTTCGAGAATTAATATATTGGTAAATTTATCATATATATCTGTTATTTCGATAATTATAATCATCCAAGTAAAGTTGTGATGAAAACAAATAAAACCACATCATGGAGATGATAAGTCATACATATGCACACATGATACTTTCGCTTTTATATATGATGGATAAATGGTGGAACATGGATGTTACATTATCACTATAACATATTATAATATAGTTTATACTAGTTTTATTACTTTATAATGAAAAAAATACATGAAGAGGGAGTAAAATAGTAAATAATCCTGAAAGAGTTGGCAAATATGATTACAACTTCCTTGGATATCATATTTTTGATAACCTCTTAGGGACAACATGGTTAGTATTTTTAAGAATAACCAATTCAATATAATTTGGGTAGGGAAGTTGGGAAGATAAATTATATGGGTATTATTGGGTTTGAAAGATCAATGTGATGCAAAGAAGTGAAGGTGGAGTTTCCCTTTTAATGTTGAGGTGGTAGGAACTTTTGGAATTCTCTCAAATATTAATTTATATTATGTTCAAGCTTAATCCAAATACCTATAAAAGACATGTATTTAAATATAATATTATATAAGTTAGTAATATCGTCAAAAGATATATTTTATACAAGTTTTATTATTATTTTACACTATCATTTTGATAAACCATTACTTAACATATTATAATTTTAACTAATATAAAGACATTTTGATATTAAAAGGTTATAATTTTTTACTTATTTTATTTCAGTTATACTATAAATGGACTACTTTTTACATTATTGACCATATTATAATTTTTTTTATTTTCAATGGTTCTTTATTATTTTTCATATACTATAATAAAATATCATTAGGGTCAATTTTTACAATATTCATTAATTGGCCTTTTAAACATATCATCATGACAAGTTACATTTGAACCAAATATTTTACTATATCAATAAAGGGCCATGGAAATCTATAAAATTCATTGATATCATTAATTTTCTCAAACAATGTTTATTTTAATATTTTTTATAACATTTATTTGATATTTCCATTTATAAAATAATTAATACATCTAGGTTGTGTAATTATTTAATTTACTTATTTATTGACTTAAAATTATATATAAAATACAATTATTAAGATAAATCATATAAATTTCATAATTAAATTATTACAACGAAAATACATTTTTACATAAAAAATTTTCATTTCTGTTTTTTCATAACATATCTTTTTTCCCAAGTTGACACATGAAGGATTTATAAGACAAAGACTATGACATTTTGGGACTTTCATCGATTTAAATATTATATAAATATTTTTCATGGAAAAGTGTTCATCAAATAACATAATTTAGATCCATAGGTGTGAAGGGTTTTATTTTCTTCATGAAATAAAATTTGGCCCTGAGATAGGGTCATCTTACAGTCTTTATGATTTTATTTTCAATATAAATCACCAATTTAATCTTTACCATTGGAAATTTTTTTACTAAGGTTACTATTCAAATTGACGCAAAATAAAAGGGGCCTATTTCAAAAATTTGGACCTTCTGAATCTAATTTTTTTATCTATTTTTCAAAATTCAAATATATCATTTTCATATTTTAATTTAATTTAATGATGAACCAAATTCAATAAAAAACAGTATTTTTTGGAAAAATTCCCTTTTAAAAAATAACAATGTTTTAAAATTAATTACTATATAGAAGAATTTTAAAAACACAATATTTCTATATTAAATAAGAAATAACTAATAAATTTTTAATACAAATCATGATCATAATTTTACCTTGTAAATATTTTAAAATAAAATACTGTTTTCAATTAAAATCAATATTTTAACTATTCCTTAAAAATATTAATGTTACCATAAACAAATTTTAATATAATTTAGAAATTATGAATTAAATAATGAAATTAATTTTTGAAATCAGTTTTCTATAACTTCTTAAAATTAAAACTCATTCATAAAAAATACGAATAACACATTTTTTAGGAAAATTTATTATAGATGAATAAAGAGATTTGACAAAATATTGTGTCATTATATTCTAAGAGTGTACAAATGTATTCATATTGAGATATAATTTTATTTTTATTTTATAAATTAGTCATATTTATTCTAAAAAATTTAATGGCTATTTTTGATGGTTATTTTACAATAATAGTGTCTCATGGTATGTTTAAAATCACGTTTGTTAGAAACACAATTTATTTAAGAATTAAAAATATTTTAAGAGAACTATTTTTAAAAATATTAGGCTGTTATAGAGATGAAGTTCGTACTTCCTTTTTAGCCACCTTATAAAGGGAGGGTGTAAAATATGATTATAGTAGACTGATATATGATGAAATAAATGATTATATCATAATTTAATCATATATTTCTAATGAGTTTTAGATACATCATGTGGAAATGGATGGTTATATCATATTATCTCATCTACAATTAGTTTGAAAGGATTAAATGAAGAAATATATAAATAGGGTGATGAATATAGTGAATATGTGTAAGCAGAAAGATGCATCACATTATTTCACGAAATCCGTTTATAATATTTTTTTCAAACATTTTCACCAATTTAATTTTGTAAATCAAAATGAATAAAATGAAAAAAAACACATCATTATCTTTTGGGTATGTTTGGACTAGTAAATAATGACATAAATAAACATTTATTATTATTTTTTATGATGAAATATTTGAAAGGAATGGATAAAAGGCCAATGGAATGTGTGACACCAAAGTATAAATCAAAATTTCGATCAAAGAGTTGAGGTTGACCATCAAAAATGAGGCTATTTTATTTTCATATCATGATATAATTCTATGGATGATAAAATTTAATGAACTAAATTGAATTAAAAAATATTCAGTTCTTATTTAGGTATAATAATTTATTTTATTTAATGCCTCTATTTAAATTTAAGGGCATTAAAAAAATATTCCATTCAGATATAATTTTTCAGAAACAAAAACTTTGTAACTAAATAATCTTTACAAGAAGTAAGGTGAATTCTATAAGAGGATGAGAAAGGATGATTCATAAGATATTGATATGAAGTAAACAACTTCTAATTTCAATAGTTAGTGATTCTAGTAAAAGATTAAATGGGTATAACAAAAACATTTATACCACATATCCTTTGTTCATAAGTAAACCCTATTCCAGTTATGGATTTAATTTTGTTTTAACTGTTTAATACTAAATCAATAGTTAAATATTGCTTCAATCATTAGAAATACCTAGTTGGTATAAAAATGTACGACATCATTATACCCAGTTGTTGAAGGATAAGTATTTTTATTGTAAAACCATGTAGTTGTCAAGGATATACCCATAATGATTATTAAGTATTTAGAGTAAAATACATTAAGTAATGGTGACACACAAAAATTCTTAGTTTTTGCCAAATAATTTATTATGAAGTAAAGGTCTGTCATAAAGCATTCAGATTTAGTTTATCTAGATACAATGAACTGCTTCAAAGTAAATATAGTTAAAAATTTACTTCATTGTTATCCTTAAAAAGTTTTTAGGAATGTAAAATTGAAGAGTAAAATATAAATATTTAGAAGATATAAGGTTTTTTATGTTCTTGTTCCAAATAATATCCTGACCAAACATTCATAAATCATTATAATGTATCACAAAGTAATTCGTAAACATACATTTTATTGTTCGCATCAAAGCTATGTGGATAATAAGGAGGAAAAATGATGATTCATTCATGAAAACCTTTATCATTAGAATGAAATGTGGAGTTGTTATTAAAGACATATTTCCTTACAAACATCAGTTTCATGATATATACAAATGGATCATCAATGTAAATAATAATATTCATTTCCAAAAAAAATCAATTATATTTTTATCCATTCTTTTGAAATAGTGGTGAAATCCAATAACTAGTTGGAAAATATAATAAAAAAGGATATTATTTGAGTTATAGTATGATATATATCAATTTTTTCATTATAATATCTGTTTAGACGAAATTTTTTCTATTAGGATATAGAAAAAATTGCATCAAGAAAAATATAATGTACTACAAATGTTATTATCTTAATGTTTTCTAAATGATATTATAAAAAACATTATGATATAATTGTGATAGTCAAATAATAATGAATATTTATATTATAAGGTTTATATATTAACATGGATTTAGTAAATATTAGAGATGCACAATAGTTTCAAATTAGAGTAACTTCTAAAAGTGAATTTTCAGATATATTGTTCAAAATATGCATTATATGTTTGAAGGTTAAAACTATGGAAATATTTTTGTATTCACCATAAATGGTGATACAATATTCTTTAAGAATAATGAATCCTATAAGTTATCAGTAAATGGAAAAAAGAAAATATTGATAAGATTAATTAAAATTAAACAATGGATTCTATTTATCAATATAAAAGGGATAATTATTTCTAATATTGAGGTGGGTATTCACGTAGGATTATACATGGGTAGTAAAATTGTGGTACAAATAAATATTTATTGGTTGTAATAATCTATTATACCAAAAATCATTAGAATGTTTCTTGTCATAATTAACATTGAGGATCATTATAGTGGTTATTGGATGTCATGACCACCAGTCTTAAAATATGTCTATATGAAGCAAACTAAAAGGGTTTATGACACCATAAAATAAAAATAAGGGAAAAAGTTACTTAAAACTAGTTTCTAATTGAATTAAGAAACTATTTAATTGAATATTCATTTAGAATGAATTTTGTACCTATGTTCAAAAGATGTTAGTGGCATTGACACTATCTTCAATGGAAAATATGTTTGATAACATATAAAAAAGTATTGATCTTATAATTATATAATACTATAATGAAAGTAGTTTTATAGAGATTTAATTAATGTTGATACCTACATTTTAAGGAATGAGATCTTCTGAGGAAGATCTGACCATTTATTAGACCAAGTCAAGATTATATATATTTACAATGTGCTTTAAAATAAAATCTCAAAAAAGTAGATAGAGAATTGTTACCATTTTCATGGGTTTTATGGGAAGATTAAATAGGTGTGAAGATTTTTATCAGTGCGAGGAATGAATATATCATGCAATCCATGTTCAATAAAATATACAATATATCCAACATATTTTTTTGTGGTAGTAAAATTTTATTATAATCTGGGATATATTCAAGGGAAGTAGTCAGAACTATCTGATTATACTTGAAAGAGTAAATAGGATATACAAATGGAATATAGAATGGAAAAGATAGTGGGTATAAGGGGACCATAAAATAGTATCACATTGGATCTATAAGATTTAATACCATAGTCAAACTATTGTAATGATCAAGATTAAATCATACAAGTCATTGGAATCAGTGTCCATGAAAATAGAGTTTGTTGCTTCTTCTTATGGAACTATATTACAATTACGAAACATAATAAAATTTTCCAGTTCTTGGAATCACACACTTTAAGTAAATATTTATAACCATATTATTTATGATAATTCTATTGATACTACTAGCCAAGATATAATGTTTTGATGGATGAAATATGGAATATACTCAGGAATATAATCTCTCAAGTTGTCGACTCAAGGAGGTGAAATCATAGATAATAAAATAGACATGCAGTGGAGATGTGGTAGGACCATGACTAAAACCATAACTCATTATAATTATGATCTTATCATGTGAGAGATAACAAGGTCTGTTTAAAATATTGATCCAGTGTAGGTGGGAGAGTTCTAATAGTGTATTCCCTATAACCAACATAAAAATTAATTTTTAATTACCATATCATGTATATAGTGAGTTATTCATGATAGAAACTTATAATAATAGTTTTTATACATTTAAATACACTATTTATATGGTAATATCTATATATAAATTTTCATTCCAAAAGTTTATAAGAGTACTATGTTTATAATGTTAACCACAAGATAATATGAATATATGATTTAAAATATGTTTATGGTCTAGATACATCACAATGGATGGACATGGATGATGTTTTATTATCAAGTGTTGGGGGATTATATGCATTGATAATTATTCTCCTGAATTTCTCACATTGTGATATGAAGTAGATGAGATCAAGAGGAATGAACTGCCAATTTGAACACCACATGTTTAAAGTGTTATTGATAGTTCCTTAGAGTGAACTCATGTAACGGTCTCTTGACATGATGTTCTTATCAAAATTTCCTAATTGATCACTTATTTTGATGTAAGGAGAAAACAATGTCATTGAAGTTATAGTGTGATAGCTTACATTAGGTTTATAATAGGTGATATGTAATTGATTGAATAATCAAGAAATGATTTACTTCCCCCAATATGAAGAGACATGTTTGGTATAGTCGATCATGATGGAAGTAACTTTACAAAAACCATGGATATAGTAGAGGAAGGATAGTATTTGAATTAATGTAAAAAAATAATAAAGTATGAAAGGATGATAACATAATGTGTGCATCCTAATTTATGAAATATTGTGATAAAAATAGATTATATTACATGATGTGTGTTTATAGGAAGCTTGTAATTACAATGACTATTCTTTTCCTCTTCAGGTTCTTTGATGCGTAGCTAGAATCCTCTCCGGCTAAGTGAATAGTATTCACCGTTATGAAGATAAGGTCATAGTGGGTGAAACACTAAACATATGTAAAACATTTTAATATTCTAAAAATTAAGAGTTTAAGACACGGTGGGATACATAATGAGGTTAGAGTGATTTCCATGAATATACGTTCTCCATGAAACAAATAAATTTAAATTATTAATGTTTAAAAAAATTATTATTAAATAAGTTTATAAAATTTATTTACATTTGTTATTGTAAATACATGGGAAGAATATTATACAAACCTATATTATTATAATATTCAAGGTTCGTTTAATATTTTCTAGAATGAAGAGTCCAAAAAATGGGTTAGTATTATCACTTAACATATTTACTATTTTACAAGAATGTTAAAAAATTGAAATGATAATTATGTTTTAGTAAAGCAGTCATAATATGACATTTATAGTGAGGAACAGACGTTTTGGCATTGAGAAATATTTTCTGAGTATTTTATTACATCACTATATAAATTAGTAGAGACTATCTCATGGGGAACAATTCTATATACAATAGTTGAGAGACTCTCTCTCATATCATAATTTTTATAGAGAGATGTAAATGATCTAATATTCTGATCTAAATTCTTCTACATGGATTTATGGATCATCATTATGAGGATAATTGGTATGTATACGGCATAATTTAATTTCCTCTCTAGAAACTAGAATTTAATTATCGATTCTCCCATAGAATTTCGTTGAATGTGTGTTTGAGTTAGAGGGGATCAACTTCTATTACATTGAGTAGTGATCTCTAGTGATGAGTAGATATTATGTAAAAATTTAGATCAAAAATGAAATTTTTGTTATAATTTTGTGCCTAGAATTCATCGATTAATTATCATGGTCCATTATTGGGGAGATAATTGAACAAAGATGACATAGTAACATTGATCACCAGTGAAAAATTATAAATCCCCATCCCATTGGAATCCACTATATTCCCTAATAGCTTCACAAGTTACATTCATGTAGCATGTTATCACCTTAAAAGGGATATCTATGGATTCTCTAAAAATATATTCAATTGAAGGATGGACCTGACCAATATCTGATAAAAATATATATTTTACTTTTATTATCTTCTTACTATCATCAGTTTATTAGAAAATACTCATGATTTCCATGTCCACTAACCAAACTAACTCAAAAGGGAGTCATTTTTGTTTGTGCTGATGAATTCTAGCTGATCATTAATGAGTTATGGAAAAGGCTAATCACTGCACTTATAATCACATTATCCACAAGTGGGGAATTATTTCTGATATACAAAAATGCATCTAAAAAGGTATTGGATTATATAATCATTAAAGATGAAAAAATGAAATCATGTTCCTCTCTCCAATTTAATATTCATGAATATAAGTACCAAAGACATGATCTAAAATTTGCTATGTTGAATTTCACATTGAATATTTGGTTGCATTATCACTATAGGGAGAATATTTACATATATATAGATCATAAAAACGTCATGTATATATTAACATAAAGGGATATCAATATGAATCAATGTGTGTTGTTAGAGATGATCAATGTTTATGATTATTCAATCTATTACAATCATGGGAAGATGAAAAAGTAAGATATCCTCTGAGTAGAAATGATCCTACAAATATATCCATGTAGAGTATTATAACAGATCTAGTCCATTAAAAATGAAATGGATAGAAATGGGGATAATAAAAGTATTTTAATCCTATATTTCTCAAATAAACACTCAACCATCCATTTTTGAGAAAATTAGGGACACCCAAAAAGGATGATGAAGTGATCTGAAAAAATCTTGGAAATATTTTGGAGTTCAATATTGAAAAAGATCTATTTATATGGGTTGGAATAAGGATAGTGTCATATAAAAAATAGAACTAATGTGGAGACATCTGGATGATGTGAATAGATCATCCTTCTCTATTCAACTAGGAAGCACCAATATGTATAGAGTTTTGGAAAAAACGTTATTGTGTGATAACATGTAGAGTTAGATTGCAGAATATGTATCTCGATGATTGGTATACCAATAGATGAATGATGAATGAAAAATGTAAAAGGGTATGATGAAACTATTTTCCATAATAGTATGGAAATGTGGAAAAATAATAATGGATTTCATATTAGTATTCCCCATGACATCTAATGAAAATAATTTAATATGGGTGGTAATCAATCACCATAAATATTTAGTGTATTTTTTTTGTTGTCAAGGAAGATTTATCTCTTGAATAACGTTCTAAGAAACACATAAGATAATTGGTAAGACTACATGGACTGAAAATTTCCATTGTATCATTTCAGGATCCCAGGTTTACCTTGAGGTTCTAGAGAATCCTTCAATAAGAATTAGATACAGATATGGGGTTTATTGTTGTGTATCACCCTTAAATAGATGGTCAGTATGAGAGAACCATTTTCACTCTAAAGGTTACACTAAGATCACGTTCAATAAATTTCCAAGGATTTTGGGATCAACACCTTCCACTAAGAATGTTCTCATATAACAACCATTTATATTATATTTTTTTAATGGAACCTTATGATTCTCCATATGTTAATATGATTAAAACATCAATATGTTAGGATGAAATTTGAGAGAAGATGACTGTGTGACTTGATATTATCCAGGATATGTAACTTAAGGTTCAAATAAATATACATAAAATGAAATACATTCAAATATAAAAAAGAGATATATTTAGAAAACTATTAGCATGATCTAGATAATCATAATAAAACATGAATAATGTAGTATAAATAGTTGTTAATCTAATATAAAATAATATATATGGATTTTTTATTATATTATATCTTATTTTGAATTTCCCATTTCATAAGATATTAGAATTCCCACTGGGATGATATTATTTGATATAAATAATTTCCTTCCCATAGCCTAAAATTACGTTATTTTTTAGACAATTTCTAATGAATTATGAACATATTTCAACATCTAGATTATTTATTAATAAATTTGATTTGGATATTTCTATATTAAGATAAATTTATTAGGCCAAATAAATATTTGAAGATAATAATATTGTATAACATATAATTAATGGATTAATGTTATTTCAATTATAGAAATAAAAAATATATTATAGTTGGGGTATCATATAAACATAATAATTTATAAAATTACGATAACAGACTATAAATAGTTTCCTAATTAAATTAATCAAATTCTATAATTTTATAATAAAATAAGCTACAAATTCCCTTAAATATAGTCAAGATACATAAATAGAGATCTTAGTGTAATAAAATTTTAATTTTTTTAATTGTTTAGTTGATATATAATCAAACCATAATTTTTTTATCAAATAATTTATAATTGTTACATCATATTATATGTAAATTTTTACAGGATTAATTTCCACTATCATCCTGGTAATTGAATTTTTTATCTTTATTTTATTTAATTGTGTTTTATCACATTATTTTAATAACATTTAAAATATTTCATGGGATACCTTTTTGTGAATATATCCATTTCAGACATTCAATTATCTTTAATAAATTTATATTTTTCAAATATTTTCATGTATACACTATGATGTGGTTACTGTGTGTGTGTGTGTGTGTACCTCTAATGCATTTGTTAATGTAATGATAAAATGAGTTGTTTTGTTTGGTGACTGGGAAGTGGGTTTTGAAAACAATGTTGTCACATTTTTATAGTGATACTTGAAATACGATTGTAAAACATGTTTCATATTTTTTTACATAGTTAATATACCCTATTTATATGAAATTAATCACATATATCCAATTTTTTCATATGATTATAGCACAGATCACATTACATATAATGTTGTCATCGTAGTAAAATTTACATATGATTAAAACTCCTAAAATAATTAGCTTACTATTTTTTTTCATAATTATCATGTGGGGTCAACATGTAGTGAAAAGAATAATAATTATTATAAGGAAATATTATTCTAAAATATTAAATATTATATTTAAAAAATGATGTTTGTGTACTTAATATCCATGGAAGTATATATTTGAAATATAGGATTTAGCTTTTCATATAAATTTTAAATTTCTAATATAAAAATAATCTATTTTTTTGGATTTATGGACGATCAGATGAATTATTTTTTTGGAATACCCACGCCACTAGTGCTATCTTTTAGGTAATGTTATTCTCTAATTCCATTATCTAGTTACGGAAAGGGCACACATAAAAAGAGGCCAACATTCTTATCTCTATTAACAATTGTCTAAATACTCCCCCATATCAAAATGAATACAAATTAATACTACATGTCATATCCAAATAATTTTTTATTCCATTTCACTAAATAATATTAAACTCATTATGTTGGTAATTGGGTTTTATTTATCCCTATATTTTTTGAAATTGTTGGCTCACCATCGATTATTTGTATAAACACATCATCAAATATGGGGATTTATTAATAGATAAATACTTGGTGTGATCAATCAATATTAATTCATAATTAAATGATCAAATGATAAATAATAAAATATCACTTAAACAAGGTCTTCTCATTTATTTTGATCACATATCAAGAATCTAATTGTTTATTCCTTGGTTGTCCATGTGAACATAAAACTCAACATCTTTCCCTATCCCATTATCTAGAGAGGGAGAAGGAAGTATACTTGGTCTTATGTGACATTACTAAGGTTCCAATGGATGGAAATAAATTCTGATGGATTCAAGAACAATTGGGGAACAATTTTTCCCATAGAATCAAACCAATCACCTTAACAATGCATAAACTAACAACACTACATGATGCATGTCAACAATGTCTGAACCACTAAACAAGACCAAAAGGCTAGTAAAACAACCACAATTAACACAATCTGAGTACCAATAAGATGACTTAATAACAAAACCAGGATGAAACCATGACATACTCTTTAGCTCCACACCAAGATCCAGGCTCCAAGAACCACAATAGTGCCCAAGAATCAAGATGAACTGTAAGAAAAATGGGATTCTTTACTCATCAATGTGTCCCAAAAAACGTCATATGTAAAAACACCAAGGTGACAAAGTAGGGGGTGAGCAATTAGACATAGTAGGATTCCCCCAAAAGACATTACTATACATGCCAATAGGATAAAACACTTTGAATATTTATATAAAACATTAAATTGTTCAACAATTTTCAACCAGCCAAACACTCCCTTATCAAGAAAATTTCACCCAAATTCCTTCAACACACAGGGGATCCAAAAAACCACACCACAACCATTAAACATTTCACATTAGAACAAGAATTTTCAACTTGAATAACATTCCACAAAAAATTATACAATGGTGAATCTCAAACCCAAACTAGTAAACAACCACGGTGGCACTTCCATCCAAGATCATTATCCTTTCCCAATCTAGTGGTACATCCCGCCCACTTATCCTTTGATGGTGGCCCTTCTATCCATTATCAATAGCATTATTTAGTGGTAATCCCCACCCACGTCAAACACACAATTCACACAAGACATAACACTGAACCAACAAAAATTATATCACTTCAGGGTCACCCCATTATTCCAACATGTTATCTACCACTAAACTAAACCTAAAGCGCATCAATAATTTCTAACATAAGCCAATTCACGTCATTAAATCAGTAATTATTGAAAAAACCCTCAAACATTTTCCATGCCTGACAACATTTCATTAAAAAACATATTTATTGAAGAAAAATATTTCAAAAATCATTTTTCATAATCATCTAATAAAGATTTCAAAATCAACATTTTAAAATCACAAAACAAATCCATTTTTTGCAATAATAAATCATTGCCCCAAAATCATCCAAATCAACACCAATGGGTCTACAACACGATTTTTCAAATCATTATCACAATTATTTTCATGAAAGACCAATTAATTTCCTGAAAAGATTCAACTTCCAACAAAATGATGTCGAGAGAGAAACCACTTACCTTTAAGGTTTTGGTGAAAATGACCCACAAGAAACCACACCACAAATCCAGCGAACACATAACTGAAACCACTCTAGATCCTTTTAATTATCATCAACAAGCCCTAAAATCATCTCTTTGGGATACAAAAACGCAAGATCTACATGAAACAAATGTAGATCAAGAAAACCAATATAGTAAGAAGAGTAGATCTAGAGAGAATCCAATAATATGCCAAGAGGAGAGACTTAACCGGGAGGAACTACCTTCAAACCACCTTGAAACCCCTTCAAATAACTTCCAAAATGAATGGGAGATCCCATAAAACCGTTGAGTACCAAAAATATCATGTGAGGATTGAGTTGGATAATGTTTGGAGGGATTTAGCTCAATCCTGATCGTTCTAGTTTAAAAAAGAAAACTGTAATGGGCCGCACATTTAACTCACATAGTTTGAAAAACTGTGCACTAACCATGTAGATGATACTACATCGAAGGAATATATCATGGCCTCTCCACAAGATTAGAATAACAATGTGCAATCTATTCGGAACCCCGCTTCCTTGAGTTGCACGGTTTTACTGGGATTCTTACATAGTTTCCCTTAACCGTGCTCAAACCATTCATCCCTAAAAATCCCTCCAAAACCATCCAATACCATTACAAACTCTCCAAACCTATTAAAAACTCATCCTAATCACTTTAATCACATAAAAGGGAAAAATATAGGCTACATATCTCAAACTAGGGGTGATATATTCTACTCACCATTGGAATATTCATACTCAAAAAGTAGAGAACTGTATATTTTCTAAAAGAGCTCAGGCCATTACTCAGCCATATCTTTCTCCCACTCCCATATATCCTCCTAAATCTGACCATGTTTCCAAAAAACTGAACTAAACTGATGATTTTACTCTAAAAACCTTTTTCTTGCCTATCCATAATCCACACTGGAATGCGCACTAAAGATGTATCTAGTTTTAGCTCAACATGATCCCAATGAATCACATGGTAATGATCTGAATGATACTTTTTCAACTACAACATGTGAAACATTTTTTGCACCAAACTAAACCTTGGTGGAAAAGATAATTGCTATTTTCCTTGTATAATCCACTCAAGTATCTCAAAAGGCCTAATATACCTTGGAGATAACATACCCTTCTTTCAAAACTAACAATGTACCATCATAGGAGAGATCATAAAAAATACATGATTACCCACCTCAAAAAACAATTTTCATCGATGATGGTCTGCATACGAATTTTGGAAACCATGATCCATCTCTATCCTCTTTATGATCAGCTGGATTTTATCTGTAGTATCTTGGGAAAGGGTCGGTCCAATCATCGAGTTCTAACCTGTTTCCACCCAACATATTAGAGAACGACATAGACACCCATATATTGCCTCAAACGGAGCCATATATATTGAATCCTAATAATTTTTTTATTGGAGAACAACAAAAATGGTAAGTTATCCACCCATGAACCACCAAATTACATCACATAATCCCTCAGAATATCCTACAAGGTTTGTATTTTCCTCTCAGATTGGCCATCCGACTAAGGATGACACACCATGCTCATCGTCAACTGTGTCCCAAGGTCTTGCTGCAAGGATTTCCAGAAACATGATGTGAATCACATATTTCGATCTCATAAGATTGGAACTGGAACACCATGCCCCACTACCAATTCCTGAATTTATATTTTGGATAGATCCTCCACCGTGTGATATTCACGAATCATGATGAAATATACCAACTTTGTGAGCTGATCCACAATCACCCACATGGAAGCATTTTTCCTAACCTTTCTCAGGAGACCCGTCACAAAAACCATTTAAATCTTCTCTCATTTCCACAGTATGATAGGTAAGGACTGTAACAAGACTTCTGGTCACTGATGCTCTGGCTTGACCTGCTGACAAGTCAAGCATCTCGAATCAAACTCCACCACTTTCATTTTCATACCTACCCAAAAAGTGGTCTTTCAATACCGTATAAATTTTATGAATTTCAAGATTAACATCCCACCTAGAATGATGATAAACCCAAATAATTTCCCCCTAATAAGCCAATTGTAGAACCATATGATTATGAAAACTCAAGAATGACTTCAGATTTAGTTCCCAACCCTCAATTGTCTCCCCACCATTGAGTATTTACCTCATCACCATAAAGTTGGATTTGGAATCATGTTCCTCTTTAACCAAACCATCCATGTTAGGACCCCAGGAAGCCAGAAAGAATATCATTCTATCACCCTGGTCCTCAAATTCCACCCATAATTCATCTATGACCGACATTAACTACCACTGATTTGATGCCTATTTCACCACCTGAGCATATGATTTCTGACTTAGTGTACCTTCCACCATGTTTCCCATATTTTATGTGTACATAAAGTCAAAATCAAAAATCTGGAGACACTCCATCAATCTCATTTTCCTCATGTTCAAATTTATTTGTGAGAAAATATGATTTAAGATCTTATGGTTGTTAAAGACCACAAATGTATCACTGATGAGATAATGAGGCAACATTTTCAAGCTAATAACAACTGTTTCCCACTCCACATCATTCTTTGGGTAGTTCTTTTCATGAAACCACAACTATTGTGATCCATATGCAACTGCATGATCTCCTAGAATGATAACACACCCCAACCCTTATCCTTATGCTTCACAAAACACCACGTACATTATCCCTAATTCGGGAAAACCCTAGATTAGTGATAATTTAAGGTGACTATTTAGCTCATCAAAAATTTTCAGACATTGATCATCTCATTGAAATAGTATATTATTCCTTGTAAAATATTTCATTAGGGAGGACAATAATGAGAAATCACAAACAAAACGCTGATAATACCCAGTGGGACCAAGGAAGCTCAGTATATAAAAAATATTTCTTGGTAGTTTCCCAGAGATAAAAGCCTCTAACATTTTTGGATAAACTAAAACACCAATATAAAAAATAACATTACCATGGGAAAAATCCTCTTGTATCCAAAAGTCACACAATGAAAATTTGGGATACAACTGATGATCCCCCCCCGATCCCTAGTACTATCAAAAAGTGTTTATCATGCTATACCATTATCCTTGAATGCACAAGTATATCATCAACAAATACAACCCATAAATAATCTTGATATCTCTAAAATATCTCATTCATAAATTCTATGAACATCGTTGGTGCATTCATTAGACCAAAGGGCATAACCACATACTCGTAATGGCCATATATACTTATAAAATCTATTTTGGGGATATCATCCTTCTTTACCCACAATTGATGATATCCTGACCTCATGTCAATCTTAGAGAACCACTAATCTCGCCTCAAATGGACAGAAAAATAATCAATGCAGGGAAGTGGATATCAGTTCTTTATCGTAACCTGATTAAGCCTACGATAATCAACAGTGATCCACAGAGTTCCATCTTCCTTTTTAACAAAAAACTGGTGCTTCCCACAGAGACGTGTTAGGCTAGATAAACCCTTTGTTTTCTAGCTCATCCAACATCACCATTAATTCCCTCAATTATGAAGGTTCTATTTGGTATAAAAAAGGTGATATAGGACTATTCCTCAAAAGGTTATCAATCGTAAAATCTAATTCTCTCATAGGTTTCATCCCTGAGAATTCATTAGGAAATACATCCATAAATTGATCAACAACCACTAGAAAAAAATCTTTGCTCAACTGCATTCATTGACATCAAAAGAAATTACTCTAACTGATATGAGATCATTACAAGAGTTGGTGCCAACAAACCTATTTCACCCAACTTTTCCTTCATCTCCCCTCTAAATAGCTGTTAACCACAATCCTCCAACATAAAACTAACCATTTACGCATATCAATCGATATGGGCCTTAATCATTACCAACCAATCCATTCCTAGGATTATATCATAAGCATCCATCTCAAGCATTGAGAAATCCTAGATCAATTAAATGCCATCGAGAACTAAGAAACATACTTTACATATGAAGCCTTGACAATATATTTGACCTACATGAGTTTTATTTTTCGAAACATAAAGAATCATTTCCACATGTAAACCCTACAAATAAATGATGCGTGAAGAAATAAAATAATGTGAATCTCCCATATCAAACAATACTTGTATCTAGGTAGAATTTATAAGAATCATACCTCAAACCATGTATGGTCTCGAATGATCATCTACCACAACTTGTTAAACTATGAACAACAGCTTTCTTACCACACCCTATTCTTTATTACCCTGTTGAGGAGTCGTGGTGTTCCATGAATTACCATGACTAACTTTACTCTGATGTTGAAGGGTATGTTATTGCCCCCATTCTGTGGAAGCATAGTTCCCCTGTGACGCCTTAGGAGTGTCACAGACACCCAACCTTGGAGCATTCCAACAATAATGCTAAAGATAACCCATATGATTTCAATTATGACATTTTCAAGGTTGTTCCACAAAATCCTGCTTGATGTGTCCTATAAATCCACATTGAAAACATCATGTCTTACTATGGGGCTTCAAATGATGATTCACTAATCCTATCATTGGATTCTAAGCCATACTCCATCCCTGGATATAAGTGTCAATCTTCCTCTTGAACCAGTGTTCGAGTTCTCACTATTCCCCATGGGTACCAACATACATCCCCCATGTGTATCCCCCACAAGTCCCCACTCATCCATCATATCCATATTTACCAATTTTGTGTAATCATTTATATAAAGCATTGTTATCTTGGGATGAATGTCCTACCTCAAACCAGCATTAATGATATGAGATTTCATTGATGTACTACCTGCCACCTTGTGTAAAAACTACACTAAGTTCATAAAAAAAGCCAAATATTCCATTTCCTAAAGGTACTCTTACTTATAATGGATGAAATCCATTTTATGCTAAATTCTAAATTCGTGAGGGTAGAAATTATATTCAATAATTTATCAAAACTCTACCATGATACACCTTGGTCCATCCCATCTTGGACTTCTAGATCCCACCATTGAAGGGAAAGATCATCCAAAATATACATAGATATCTTCACTTTCAACTCTTCCTATGTTCCCAAAAATACAAATATCATATTCATTCAATTCCTCCATGCTTTATCCTTTTTTAGACCAGAATACCCCTAAAGATGGGTGGATTCTGCTTTTGAAACTGAACTTCATGATCTCCATGATTCGGTTCATCCACTTTATTCACACTTTCCACATCATGGAAATCTTGTACTATAATTTTCACTAACTACTGGATCACTTGAGGCTTAGGTACAACCATATTTTCCGCAACCGCCTCTGGTTGGTCTCTACGACGCCTACCCAATGGCATTTCTATAAAAAACGACCAAAAGTCCAATAATCATAGAAAGAAATGGATTATGATTCAAATTCTATTAAATAACAAATATCACAACCTGGAATTCCAAAAAATCACTTATCTCAATTCACACAATTCATAAATAAAAATCCACTATGTTTGGAAAATCAACACATTTTCAAAATACCACTAGTTTCCATGTTTCAAATTCTTCTGTTTTGAAACCCAATTTAGAAATTTCAAAATCTTTAGATTCATATCACCTCATAAATCATTATACCCAAATGAAATATGCATTGTAGTGTGAAGTATTTTCTACCATTAATTTCATGATCAACTCATTGGCTACACACACGATAATGAGATTTCCAATGCCTATAATTGTCTCCAATCAAGTATGTACCCAACTACCGTGTAACTTGAAGTTCATCATAAAAGGGTTAGATATTTCCTTTTATGCTATACAATCCATGTTCTGACCATTCTATGTCTTGCAACCATCCTGACTCAGTGAATAGGTCCAGAAAGAATGTCAACACCAAGACCAATGATCTACACAAAAGGACCGAACAACTAATCTCCATTGAAACCCAAGGACTAAACAAACATATAAAAATTGTTACATCCAACCCCATCCCATTGGATTGAGGGGTGAAGGAATGATGCATGGCCTAAGGTGATGTTCCCAAGGTGCCAAAGGATAACAATAAATGCTGATGTATTCATGAACAATTGTGGAATAGATATCCCTTAGAATCAAACCAATCAACTAGACAATGTATAAACTACCGACACTACATGATGCATGTAAACAATGTATTAATAACTCAACAGGACCAAAATACCATTACAAAAACCATAATAACCACGTTCAGAGTACCAAGTGGGTGAATCAATAACAAAACCCCAACGAAACCATGACATACTCCTTGGCTCCAAACCAAGCTCATTTCTCCAAGCACCACCATTCCACCCATGCATCATGATGAAACAATAGCAAAATGGGATGCTTTACCCTTACCTATTTCACAGAAAATGGCATCTTCAAATGGAAAAAGGTGCCAAAGTAGGGGGTGAGCACTAATATTTAGTAGGGTTCCCCCAAATGACTTCCTTACACATTACACTAGGATAAAACAATTAACAAATTTATATGAAATAGTTTTTATAAAACATTAAAATTTTCAACAACTTACAAAAAGAAAAACACTCATTTATCAAGAAAATATCACCCAAATTACCTCAAGACATAAAAGATCCAAAAAACCGTGCCACAACCATTTACCATTTCAAATTATCACACCCATTTCAAAATTGCATCACATTACAAATAAAATCTTATAGTGGTACTTCCCACCCAATTCACACACACAATTCACATAAGCCCTAAAATTTAACCAAAAAACAAGTATATCACAGCCAGGTCACCACATTATTCCATCAAGTTATCTACCACAAAACAAATACTTAAGCGCAAAAATAATTTCCAACACAGTCCAATTCACTATAATAAGTCATCCATTATTGAAAATAACCTTTAGCCATTTTCCATGCCTGAACATATATTAATAAACAAAATCTTTATTGAAAAACATATTCCACAAACAAAATTCATAATCAAAAAGTAACGATTTTAAAATAAACATTTTAAAATCACACATCAAGGACCCTTTTTCAACAATAACTCAATTCCTAAAAATCCCCCAAATTATCAGCAATGTGTCTCCAACAAAATTTTCACATAATTAAGAGAATTAATTTTAAGAAAAACCAATTACTTTGAAGAAAGGCTTCAAGTTATAAAAAAATGATATTGAGAGAGAAGCCACATACCTTTAGTGTTTTGGTGAAAATGACCAATAAGAAAGAGAATCACAAATCTGGCGAACACACCACCGAAGCTGATCTAGATCCTCTTCCCTGTCATCAAGAAGACCTAAAATCGTCACTTTTGGATAAAAATAACAATATATATAGATGAAATGGATGTAGATATAGAAAACCAAGGAAAGGAGAAGATTGTATATTGAGATAAACAAAGAAGAAGCAATGAGAAGAGAGTTACATGGGAAGAATCACCTTCAAACTACCTTGAAACCCCTTCGAATCACATCCAAAACGAGTGGTAGTGCACCTAAAACCCATGAAAACCAAAACTAATGAGTGATTCTCAAGTGGGAGAATGTTTGGAGTGATATTGGTCAATTATGAGCATTCCCATTAAAAAACATTAATGGGTCGTATAGTTATCTTGCATGGTTTGACAAAACATGCGCTAATCGTGCGTATGCTACTACCTCAAAGGAATCTTTCATGGACTCCCCTCACGGAAAGAAAAATTGAGTGAAGAATGTGTGAAACCCCACTACGTTGAGTTTCATGGTTTTCAAGGGATTCTCGTACGGTGTCCCTTTACCATGATCAGATCGTGCAACCCTAAAAAGGCCTCCAAAACCCTCAAAAACCATTCCAAACTCCTCCAACCTCTTAAAAACTTATCCCAATAACATAAATTACATAAAAAGGCATAAACAATTCTACATAACTCAAACTGGGGGGTTCTACATTGAATATCTCCAAATCTCTATTTGGTCGAAATTCATGGCTTTCTATTTCACATTTATAGTGGGGAGATTTTTGAGATGGTCAGATACAAAAATGATTAATTTATTTTAGAATTTAACCAAAATCCATATAAAATTCACCCTCAATTATTTTTTTGTTATTATCAAGTATGAAATTTATGTCTTATTGAAAATTTTATCCATTTTGACATTAATTTTGGGTTCAGAGTCTTTGAGATGATCGATTATGACTTTATAATGAAATAATTTTCTCTATATGAGAACATGGGAAAATTAATTGGTATTTTTATTTATATTAGGAAGACTAATATTAATAAGAAATAAAGAAATTTGAAAATACTATATGATAAGCTATAAGGGAGAGAATCATTTCCTTCAAAAAAACATTAAATCTACATTTATTCAGTAATAAAATGAAATTTGGTAATGGTTTTTATTATTCAACTAGTATTTTCAAGTAATGGATGTTGGTTTATATAGTTTTAAATGGCTATATAAATCATGATTTGAACCAAAATAGAAACGTTTTTAAATTATTTTTTTTAAACCTAGTATTTATATATTTTTATCGAAGTATATGAGTCATAAACCCAATTATATGGATTTCTTCTCCCTTATTGTATTGAGTGATTAATTAATCATTTTTAATTATATAAAATGTAACTTGAAGGGGGATATTATTGGATTATATATGGAATTTCCACTATAATAATTAAATATTTTTATAATATCAGTTTAATAATGAAAACCTTATGGAATTCCCAAAAGCATCCAACATATATAATATCGTTACTTGGATGAGCCTCCCCCTAATCCAATAATTTCCAAAAAAACTATTTTTATACATTTAGGGTTGTATTACTTTAAAAATGATATTTTATATAGATGTTTTTTCCAATTTAACATTAATAATTAACTAACATTTTCAAATTAGGTTACTAGAGTGATTCTGTGTGTTAGTTAGTATAATCTTATCATCATGTCCCTTTAGTGATTAAGTGTTTCTTATTATAAACTCCTATTGTAAATGGGTGATGTGCTCCACAATTTTTTCAATCACACATCACAACTACCATTTATTATTACTGATGATTTTGTAGAAACCCATACATCATTTTCATTTGAAATGAAAATATACTTTATGAAAAAATAATTTGTTGGGAATTATGATTTTAATTTTAATTTTTTCTTGGTTTTAAGTGGTTATATTATTTGAAATTTAAAGGATTCTAAATGTTCCAATGTGACCAATGTGGCTTCAAATTTCATTGAAATGAAATATCAAGATACATAAAAGGATTTAATTTTACTTTATCTATATAATTTAGTGTCTTCATACAACAATTTTACATAACCATAAAAAAATTTCAGGGAAAATTGTTTTTTATTTATCGATTCTTTTATATTTTGTGCATGTTTAATATATGTAATATATTTACAAATGTGTTGAATCAAAGAAAGAAAAAATTGATCATATGGAGTTATGAAATAGAAAACAATGATAATTTCAAAGATAATTATCATTCCTAAGTCCATTTTACAATATTTGATTTCATTTATCAACTATGGGGACTATTTTTAACCATATATTGTAGTTTTATTTATTATTATTTTTTAATGAATAACTATATTTTATAATGATTATTATTATAGATAAAATATTATTTCTTGTGGTTTTAGATTAGTTTTTGAATACATTTTATAGATATAATATTTCTTTTTAATTTATGGTTTATTTATCATTCATATGTCCCATATTGAATTCTGCTATAATGAACCATGGATCAATTTGGTTTCATATTTTTCTCATAATATTTATAAATTCAATGAAAATCCATCAATGGTAGTGGATGACCACATGGATATGTGGATATATGTATAATATTGATAATGATCTAAATTGGTATTTATAAAATCATTGATCTTTGTAATATGCATATGACATCACACTTCACTTTTTTATTTTATATTTTTAAGAAATATTTAATGAACAAGTAAATTTTAATTATGTTATAATTAATAAATACAAAATAATTAATTGGTTATGTTTCAAATGGATTGAATAAAATAATATAGGTCATTATATGTGGCTCCCAACTAATAAACCAAATTATAATTAATTTTTTTTAAGACTTTCATATAAATGTTGATGAGGTGAACTTGCTTATTAAAAAAAATTTAGCGGAGTAAACATTTCTAAAGATACAATTGATTTTTGGAATACGATGATCATTTGAAATGACTACAACATTAGTCTTATTTATAAAATATGGTTAATGTTTGGTATTAATTCATTAATAATAATAATTAATATGATGATATAATTAATGATATTATATGATATTATACTATACTAAATTAATTTTCCCCAACTGATAATTTAAATTTAAAAGATTAATGTGTTCCACAAAGTAATGGAATAATACATTTGATGAGGTAATTAATCTAATTACATATGGACATGATATCTGAGGTTAGAGATTTATCCTTTTGAGTATTGAAAAGATATATAGAGGTCCTATACATATATATTAGAAAATTTATAAATTTTTTATAGACTTACACCATAGTTAGATCTTATCAAGCTGAACTTTTTTTAATTTTTTTAATTATATAAATATAATATGAATTTATTAGTAACTATATTCTTATATTAAATTTTTGGTAGCCTAGAATTCCTTATTTATAAAAGTTTTGTGATGGACATTGGGATTAATTATTCTAATGTTAATTAGTGGGATGCATTATTTCAAGTAATATTGAGTCATTAGGCATTGTAACATCCCACACCTACTAATTAGCTTGATAGGATGAAAGTCACAGTTAACAATCTATGATACCTCCAATATACCAAATTCAGACAATAATTATCCATGGATTATTAAAACCAAGACAACTCAAATAATTAATACACATAATTCACGATTTATTACAAAAAGGTACACATTATACCATCCCATATGATCATTAATACTAGTGTCATTGAGAAATTAGGCACATATCATAACATCTTGAAACAAAAATACCATGATATTAAAAAAATCATCTTTAATATATTCTTAAAATTCCATAATTATTCCAAAACTACAAGGGATAAAATAGGGACGTACATAAGAAAAGGGAGATCTATAAAATCTGCTAAGAGAATAATAAAATAATATCATGAGTTAAATTAGAAAATTTGAGCCATGAGGAATTCTGAAGTAACATAATATGGGTGAGAATAATAGTATTGAAAATTGTTCCGCGATATAACATGTTAGCATAAAAGCAAAATAAGAATGTGGGAACAATATAAACATGATATCAAAATAATAAGAAAAGGATAACCAAGAAGACTAAAAAATAAAGTGTGCATAGGATAACATCCCAATAACTATAAATAAAATATCATTCCATGAAAATATTACCCGATGCATTGGAGAGATTTGTAATTCTGGGCCCACCTATCACTTTTATATCTTGTAATTCATAAGTGTGCCACATATATCATATAACATTACTATTTATATCATTAACTACAATATAATAATAATTTAGAGTGATAAACATACACAAATATTTATAATAAATGATTTATAGGTACATATAGTTGAATAAACGTGAATGGTAATGGAGATGGGTATTCCCTACAGAAATGTTTGAAATGGATAATCACAAAGTAAATTTAGGAGGAAAATAGTTGTACATATAGGTTTATTAATGGAGTATATGAGAGTGAAATAGGTCTATAAATAATTTGAAAACGTATGTACATTAATAGGGATGTGTAAAACATATCGCAGCTTTAACAATTTGAAATCAGAAGTTACAACATAAATACAGTGCTTGAATAAAAAGGAGGAGAATATAACCTACCTTGAGAGGATGATTCCAAAATCTTGTGATGATATTTTTAAGACATTGGGTAAATTTTTTGAGGAATAAATACAAGGAAATTCATAGTAATATAGTTATATAAAGGTTTTTACAGTAGAGTAATGGGAGATTGGGAGGGATTATATAGAAAAACATAAGATAATTAAAATTTAATTTACAAACTTAGATTTTCAACTCTATATGAAAATGTAATTTAAACCAAAAAACATATCATGTTATTTTACAATGTTATATACCAAATATAATTGTTTTCATTATTTTGTATGTATAATAACTGAAAATATTATAATACTTCGTTTGGTGATGTGGTAGTGAATCAGGTTTATAAATAATAGGCTCTAAAACCTTCAATTATAAAACAGGTTTTGGATGTTTCATAATGTACATGTAAAAATAAAAAACAACATTAAGAACTAATAATTTTAAATTATTAAAAAAAATTTGGTCATGGAAACCAACTATGAAATCTATTAGATCACTTCTAGGTCACTATTATGTAATAATTTAGATATTATTTAATTTTTACCCAAACAATTTATTGTCTCAAAAAATTATAAAAAATTTACTATTTTATATTTTCAATGTGAGAATTTAAAATTAATATTTATTTTATCAAAATTATTTTATCAATATGTGAATTTAGTCTTTTTTAAAAAATTCTACATTAATTAAAAATTAATGGTTTTCTAACAATAATTTTTTCTGAATCGCATAAAAAATAAAATATTTCATTTGAAAATAATATTATCATATTTATATAATAAGTAATATTTAATAAAAATATTTTTTAAAATTATAATTTATTTTAAAAATAATTTAATCCCATAAAATATTATTCTTTTTAATACTAAATAATTTCCCATAATACAATTTTCATTTCATTGTATCAAAATATATTTTTTATAAAATTAATTATTTAATAATTAAAAATTAATATTAAAGAGCGATAAAAATACGTATTGTTTTATGAAAAATATAATATATATATATAATAAAATAAGTTAATTGTTATATATCCCTTCATTAAACCAAGCAATTCTCATAGGGTAAGGTGTATGATTTTGATATTTTCATGGGGAGGTTTGACATTCCTAGTTGGGGCGATGATCATGATGAGCATGAACATCACCCATAAATGATTTCTTTCATGATTTTGTTATTGAATATTGGTCTGGGAATGGAGAATGGAAAATACCACTGATTCTATAAGACTCATAAGATTTAGTTAATGTGATTCCTAGGGTACGATCCTAATGGTCGAGGCCATTACTTCTTCCATCTATGTCAATTGGAAATAATCATATCCCTCAATTTACTAATCTTAATAGTCACTGTACATTTGATATATTATCTGTAGTGATTGTAACACCTCAATATTTTAAAATAATAAAATTATATTTGGAAACATAAGGGACATGGATAATTATATTCATATTTTATTACAAGCCTCCTAGATTATATTTCAATATATGAAACCCACGCATTTTAATGTTTAATAGTGTATTCAACATGAAACACCAAACATAAATGACCAATGATAGATATTATTATCATAAAATAGCCATCGGAAGAGAGGCTATAAATAAGATTAACTAAATATTGAATATATGATTTACAACTGTATATATAATTATTATTTAGTGAACAATTAATTAGAGATGAAAATAAAACCCATTTGAAATTTAAAGAAATATTTTTCTGAAAACTATTTTAATGTGAAAGGTGAGTTTTATATTAATAAATTTAAAAAATAAAACCTTTTAGAATATATTGAAGAAAATTTATATATAATATATTCAACAAATTTTTTAAAATTCATCGTATGGATTTTTTAGATATTATAAATCCAATTTTATAATAAAACTGGATATACTTCAAACAAAAAGTATGTGACCTTTTATGTGGTGAAATTATTTTAAAAATTATTTTTAATAATTTTATAAACCTTATTTTTATAAAATAAAATAAGTTTTTGGAATTATAAGATCTATATTTATAATTGCATGAAATATTGAGAATTTTTGGAGAATATTTATTTTTTAATAAATAGTGAAAAATGCAGACTATTATAAAGAGGACATTTTTTTATAAAATAAGTAATTTACATGTCCCAATATATATTAAATATTATATAAATTAACATAATTGTTATTTATTAAAAGTTAGTACACATAAAAACTTTTCAATAAATGTTAGTTTTTTTAAAAGATTGTTTTTTTTGTGATTGAAGGCAGGTTTTTCTAAAAAATGATGTAAAATGAAAAATGTTCTTTATTTTTAATTAATTTAAATTATATTTAATAAGGAATGTTTTAATTTAAATTTATAGAAAATATATCAGAAAATATTATTTTATTTTCATAAAATATTTATTATTAGTCATAAAGTTAATATTGAATTATCTTTTTCGAAAAAAAACTTCTTCTTAAAAACATGTTGTTTCTCCATGACTGCGTCATTAATATTATATTAAAATATGAAACATCCAGGAATTAAATCTTGAAAAATGAACTCCATATTTTTAATTATAATAATTTATAATGTCTAATATGTTTAATATAATTTTTCACCCAAGTGACTAGTTAAAATAATTAAATTTAATCACATTGATTATAGTAAAAAACGAGTTTACCAAGTGGATAAACTTAAATCTTAGGGGTCCATATGACCTAGAAACATGTAAAAACCCATTATATGGACATATTACAACCAAATACCTTCTATTATATACTTTTGTGCATTATTAGATCATTTTGGTTTTTAAAGACATGGGTTCACCTAACATTATTTTGTAAAATACCATGTGCGTCCTCTTCCCCACTTATAAAAGTCCATAACCTCTCCTCTCTTAAAACTTTAAAAACCAATAGTATCAGACAAGAACATACCATTATATTCAAAAATTAACTCCTCTATTCCTATAATCCTTAATTTTGGTATATATCAAATCAATTCATGCCTTTGGTTTGAACCCAAAGGGGTTACCCGAAGAAGAGGTAACATTCATCAACATGAATTTTTGTTTTATTTATTTCTTTTCCCCCTTAAATAATTATTAATAATTGAGAACATAATAAAATTAGTATAATAAATATATGTATATTTTTTTATGTTATAGGTACAACATAAAAACACACAGACATTCATCAAATTGGTTATGAAATAATTATTTGGGTGTACTACAGACTAACTACAAACGAAATTTTATCCTTCCTTTTTCAAATACCACCTCTCGTGGTTCAACATAATAATAGAACTAATATTTATAAATGATATTTATGATATTAATAATAAACTTATACCTCTTAATTAATTATGTCATGTACAAAATTTGTACATTTCATACAATAATATACTTGACAATGTTGCTCTTTGTTTTGGTAGACTACAACCGTACGAAGCGATGTGAATCATTTTTAACTAACATGTTACATGGAAGGTAATAAGGGTATCTATAAGGAATATATATTTTATAAATATCATAGTTATGATTTTAATGAATTATTTATCATTATTTAAATATAATAAATTATTTTATTCTTACTGTTTCAAAAAGTAAAAAAGTGTCCATGTCATTCGTCGACATATGGACTACAACCTACTCAAAGCAATGTGATTATTTTTTTTCCATAAACACATAAAAATAATTATATATTTATATAAGTATATATAGTTAAGTAATATGTTAATTATAATATAATTATCATTCAAGAAATTTTATATTTTATATACCTTCTTTACATAATGACCATTGAAAAATGGAAATGCTATTCATGCATACATATGACCTAGCATCTCCAAGATCACAATGTTAGGTAGTTTTTCATTACTTTACTCCATTATTAATTTTAAAATATTAATTAATATATAAATATAATTATTATTTCATTATTATAATTTTGAAGATGTTAAAATAATGGCCCCTTTGATCACTATTGAACCAACAAAGACATTTTTGATACATAAACCAGATATGGTCAAAACACATGACATAAACATAAATGATTAAGTATTAATATATAATATTATGTATGTTAAAAAAATGTAATAATAAATATGGAAATTATTATCTATCAATTAAATAATTATCAAAAGTTTATTATTTAGTATGATAATGGACAATCATGATGAATTTGACTCATGTTATATTTTTCCTCATATCAGTTTTATTTATATGAGAAACATTCCTTATTCACCACTCAAATTTTATTACTGAATATATATTGACCATGAATTAATTTTATTATCATTATTCATAAATTTATGGGGTCTCAATATCCATTTTACTATTTCACTTTGTGACGTTGGTTATGTTATACACCTATCTCGTTGTTGGGTGTATATTCACCCCCATTGACATGTTATATAATTAATATCCCTATTTTAAAAATATTATAAATTATATAAAATCATAGTTATTGTGATTCACATTTATCATAGTTGTATGTTTCTTTTGTTGGAGTCTCATCGTTTAATAGGATTATATATGATTATGTCCACAATGTTGAAATCTTAATTATCATGAATTAAGTTATTCTCTGTTTATTAATTATATTTTAATCTAATATTAAATTTATTCCACTACATGGTAATTATAATATGTAAAAAATGTTTTTTTAATATTACTTTGTTTCTCTCTACGTTCAAAAATGTGGTTTCTTTACCAAAAAATGTTTTCTAAAAATATTTTAAATTTTTTTAAATAAATTTTTTATGACATTTTAAAATAAATAGATTTTGAAAAATTTTAATGTTTAAAAAGTGTCTAAAATTAATTTAAATGATTCATTTATAAGTTTTTAAAGTTCATTTCAATTTAAAGGGGTTTAGAAATGGTGTATGTTTTAAAACATTTTTAAATTATCATCAAAGATCCCTTTATAAATTTTCATGTTTATTTTATATGAAATTGGGTTTTAAATTTTTTTTATGTTTTAAAAAAATTTTAAGGAATAATTATAGTTTCCTTTATAAATATTAATGGAAATTTTAACGAAAACTATTTTCAAAATGATTTATGTTTTAAAAAGTGATTTCTAAAATGAGAAGTTTATTTCACTAAATAATAGTTTTAATGACAATTTAATGGTATTTAGGTTAAATCCTTGATGTTGCATATCCTCTATTAGGGATATTTGGTATTGATATCATCCTCATTATTTCTCCAGATGAAATAAAAAAAATTCAATGATATTTTTATGAAACTCGATTCTCTTCCATGGGGTTATCTTGTTTCAAATAGATTATTATAAACTAATTTCCTTTACGTGGGTCAATTATGTATCAGAGTAATTGTCATAGAACCCATTTATTTTACACTTTTGCATCATGTATCATAGATATTTATATGAAACCCAGTTATTTTTCATGGGTTAATCATGTTCCAAAGAGATTATTAAATATTTTTTTCCGTGGGTTAAATATGTTTCAAAGAGATTATTGTGGATGCCTTTTCCTTTCCATGGGTTAATCAGGTTATAAAACGAATAAAGTTTGTTTCAATGAGTTGTGCTGAATTAAATTATCAATATTATTTATTCATTATTTGTTATATCTATGTTATAAATGATTTTTGTGCCCAGATTGTGTTGGTAGTACTTGTTATAGCTTATAAGATGGGTGAACCTAGATAACACTCCAGATCATTGGGTAATCATCATGTTCTTTGGAAAATTATATTGGAAGTTGACCATATGGTAATTCCAATTGTAAGGGTTCAGTATGTTTTCTATGATATTATGTTCTATGTTATCAATATGTTTTTATCTATTCTTGATATGGGTTTATGATGTTCCATTAGATCATGATTGATAACACATTTCTATTGATTATTGATTCTTTTAACTATTCCTTTTTTCAAAACCGTATTCTTTTCCTTCATGATTTATGATTCAAGAATTTATGGGTATGAATTTTCATATGTTATACTTATACACATTGATCATTTCATCATTCCCTTATTATCATCTTATGCTAATTGATTACATTCAATTTCCAATGCTCAGGATTATCCTTATTGAGAAATTGATCTCACCCTACTTTTTTTTCTTTTTCCCCTAGTTATAACCAATGAAGTTGAATGAATTATTTATAGTATAGGTTTTATATGGATGATGATGAAGTATTAATGTAGAAAAAAAAATTCTAAGTTATTTTAAACAAATGATCATTTAAACTCAGGTGAATTGTTTATAGATGATTTTTTTTTTCAAATTATGTAAAACTATAAAACTAAAAGCCTATCTATGATGTAAGTGATATAATTTTTCATTCTTATGTTATTTATTTTGGCTGGACCAAATAGATCAAGTATATTAGTATCAATGCCAAAAAAGAAAATTATATGATTCCACCACTGATTTCATGTTTGTGGGTTCTGATATGTTATAGTTGGTATCAAAGGATGTTTTTGAAAACGTTGTATATTATGATTTTCTCATGTGATGTTGTATTATTGTTACACATACCATCATACATTTATAAGATAATAGATGATTATAAGTTGGATGTATTAGAAAACCCAATTATCAGTTTCATTTAGTAAATTTTATGATGTTTTAATTGCATTTTTGGATAAATTTTATTGGGTTTGGGTACTTGTAACACCTAGGATCAACATGAAGTGATATTTAGGGATGAATTATTTTTTCATGTCTAATGGTAAAAAGAAAACCCAAGATCTATGTGAAATCCCATCACATCTAGAATGGACGCGTGGCTTGAACCCTAAACCAAAGGGTCATAATGGTGTAACACATACCACGAGACTACTGATGTCTTGGTTAGTATGACATTTTCACATTTCAATATAATTTTTTTTTAGAAAAAATATGGGATTTTATTTTAGGAATAACAGTTTATTTAACATGCAAGAATACATGATAAATTCATTATAAAACATGGGTTTCAAACATAGTCAAAATATGTTTAAACAATTTTATCAATAGTAATTATTTTTATTTAAATATTTGAACTCTGGGAATTAATTTATATGATTTTAGTATCATATGTTGGTTTATTCACTTTGTGAATTATCTCACTATTTTCTACCCATTTTTGTTTTGTATAATTTTTAAAGAAAAGAGGAATAAATTTTTATTAATGATATAGTTATGTGGGCTTAAAATACATATTCCAGTGTTACAGGCATTAAAAATGTATCTTGAATACACATAATTTTGAAAAATATGTGTGATTGTGGTGGAAATTGACAAAAGGAAAAAATTATTCTCAGCACGTTAGTGTATTTCAATATTCTATTATTATAGATGTTATCATAATTCCTAAACTATATGAAAAGGATCATGGAAAACAATTAGTATCATAGTAAATTCAATTATACTTAATAGATGTTTTTTTCAATTATCAGAGATTCAATGTTTTAAGGCCATTATCTTTTCATTTTTCATTTATTTTCTAGTGATCAATTACCAGAATAACTCTCTAAAAATATTTATGATTTTCCTACATACCCAACTATGTTATTGATTTTAGATACCTAGTTTTGTGTTATTTAGATGAATTTCATATGTAAATTTATCTGATATCAAGACGATGTTTTTTTAATCCTTTTTACGATGTAGGTTTATAAAAAAACCATTTTCAGTTTCCATCCTTTGATTATAAGGATAATGTTCAAAATTTGAGGACATGATTTTTTAAGGGGGGATGTAAAAACCCAATATTTTATAATATGAAAATTATAATTGATAGAGTAAAGGAAATAAAACACTATATTCATTATTTTTTACATGAAACACCCTGTTTAGCTTGCATTATATGTTGCACAATTTTTTTATATTTGATAGTGTATTCTACACGTAACACCATTATTAAATGAACCACAATGTTTATTACTATTTTAACTTAGCCATTGGTATGTAGGGTATAAAAATGATAAAATAAGTATGAAAATATTTCTTACATGTGTATATATAAATAATTAATTAGTTCACCATTAATTAGAATTGAAAATAAAACCCTTTTGAAAAAAATGAATTATGTTCCTAAAAAACTATTTTACTATACAGAAGTGTGTTCTGTAAAAAAATTAAAAAAATCACACTTTTTGGATTATATTAATTAAATTTATATATAATATATTCAATATAATATTAAATATTCATCCTATATATTTTCTAGGCCTAAAAATCTAGTTTTTCTCATAAAACTATATAATTGAAAAACGATTTCATCTCTTTTCCATGACACACTAATTTTAATACTGATTTTTAATAATTTTATAAATTTATCGAAAAAAATATTTATATTTTATAAGTGGAATATAAAAATTATATTTGAGTGAAATTTTTAATGTTTTTAAAATTATTTATTTTTTAGTCAATAGAAAAAATACTGATTTTTGTAAAGAAAGTCATTTTTTAATAAATTAAGTAATTTAACTGTCATAATAATTTCAGAATATGATTTAATGTACCTGATGAATTATTTTGTTATATTTATCCCACTTAATTAATTTTTTATCATTTATATATTGGTTTTTAATATAATACTTTTTTGGGGTATAAGATGTGTTTTTTTTCTAATAACTCTTTTAAAATGCACAATATTATTATTTTTTAATAAATTTAAATATTCTATAGTGAAGAATGTTTTAAACTAACTGAATATACTCTATATTAGTCAAAATTATTTTAGTTTCATTAAATTATTTTTTATTCATATATTTAATATATAAATAATCTTTTACTGAAAAAAAATATTCTTAAAACTCGGTTGACTCGCCACAACCATAGGATTAATATCAATTTATTTTGATGCCTATTTGAATTGAATTTGTAAAAAAGGATTCAATAATTTTAATCATAATAATTTATAATTCCTAACAATTTCAAGTAAACTATTTTGAAATTTATTAATGAAAATAAATAAAAAAATCACATTGATGATTATAAAAAATGAGTTTACTATGTTACTAAACATTAAAACTATGTAGCCAAATGACCTAGAAAATTTTTAATCAATCATATTATGGAAATAGTTTTAACTCATCCCATATAAGATCATGTTTGTGCATTATTGGACCACTGTGGTAGGTAAAAACAGGAGTCCAACTATCTTTTTTTTTGAAAAATAGTAACTGTGTCCTCTCCTCCACATATAAAAGGCCGCTCGCGTTTGTCCTCTCTTCACACCATGAATTTTTTTTTTCATAAAATATATAACAAAATAACATTTCCTATTATTTTACCTCATTTTATATAGGACCATGTTTTGTGAATTATTGGACCATTGTTGTAGGTAAAAACATGGGTCCACCCAAATTTCTTTTGAAAAATACTAAGTGTGTCCTCTCGTCCACAAATAAAAGGCCACTCGCTTTTCTCCTCTCTTCACACCATGAAACAAAATTTTTTCAGAAAATATATCACAAAATAACTTCTCTAATTATTTTATATCAACCGGTAAGCCTTAATTTGGGCCGAAATCGAACCAAGTAAGGCTTTTGGTGCACCCAAAAAGTGGTTACCAGAAGAAGAGGTGGCATTCATCAACATGCATTTTATGTTTTATTTCATTACCTGACTCTTTAAATTCATATCATGACATTATTGTATAATAAAATAATTATACTAAATATATTTATACAATTATTAGCAATATTATACAAAAATTTAAAAAATGGGTTGCAAAATCATCATTCGTGTGTACATCGGACTACCACCTTGTGAAATGATGTTGTTAGTTTTTCAATTATTACATCTTATGGTTGGGAATAATTTTGTAAATACTATTTATATATGATATTTATCATATTTATGACATAATTTTACCTCTGTGATAATTTTATCATTTACACCCTTTTTATATTTCATACCATTGGGGATACGATAATGTCACTTGTGTGTACGATAGACTACCACATCGCGAAGTGATGTTACAAGTTTTTTTTCACTAACATATTAAATATAAGGTAATAAGGGTAAATATAATAATTATATATATATATATATTATATGATAGAAATAATTATTATATTCAAGACATAATTATGTTTCTACAAATAAAATTTTTCATTTTCTTCATACTATTTCACATAATGAAAATGTGAAAACATGTCTTTGGACGTGTAGACAACAGCCTTCTCAAAGAGATATGAATCATTTTGTTTTTCACCACCACATTGTAAGAATTATATATATAAGTATATATAAAAAAATTATAGGTTATATATTATATAATTATCACTCTAGAAAGATAAGATATTATATACATTCATTCCATAATGATCATTTTAAAATGGAAAAGTTACTCATGTGTACAATCAACCTACCATCTCCACAATCATAATGATAGTTTTTTTTAATAATAATCCTATATGATTTGTTTAAAAATAATCATTTATTTAAAATTATGAAATTTATATCATGATTATTATTATTTAGATGTTTAAATAATGACCCCTTTGACCATAGTCGACCTCCCATTGTTGTTTTTGACAAACAAACCGAATATAGTAAAAATATATATCATAAAATTAATTGGTTATATAATTTTATTTATCATAAATGTGTTAGAATAAAATGTAATAATAAACTTGTAAATTTTTATTAATAAAGGAATTAATAAAAATATATTTATAATTCAGGAATATATATAACAAGCATGATGACTCAGACTCAAGGCAATAGTTTTTCTAAAATTAAATTTATTTATATGGGATACATTCCATATTCACCACTTATTTTTGTTTTCTGGTGCATATATTTGCACGTGTATATTGTATTATTTTTTTAAATTAATTAATTTCACTAAAATTCATCACCAAGGTAATGGACAAAAAACTGTCAAAACCTTCATCATTCAAGTAAAAGAAGATATAATGACCCCTGAGTCCCTCCTTCAATAGGCCCTATAGTGGATACTGGAACCATGGGTATACAATCACCTGTAATATGGAGGGAATTACCCTTTTTATTTAGTTTGATTGGGAGATAAGATGGTAAAAACCCAAGAAAATATAAAACTAAAGGTAAAAGTAAGGCCAAAACCCATTATCATATGCATGTTCAAAGATAACTCATACAATGTACAAGAAAACTCCAAAGGGAATGTACCAAAAGAAAAGAAAACAACAACAAAAATTGTCCCAACATATGAGCTAGTACGGTCTCACACGGTCCCCAAAGACCTCCAGGAAACCTGAAAACAGTTTTATATTAGTAGGGTGAGTATACAGGTATAATCAGTAGGAAAACCAAAAGTACTAATGCACAAGCAGAGAGCAATTATAATACCCAGTGAGAAAGTAGAGGTAACCAAAACTTTTATCAAGGAAACTATCCACCTACCCTCACCAAGGCACACTCCCTAAATAACACAAGTTAGGTAAAGTAATAGTAATAGAACATCTGTATTTCGGTACCCCACACCACATTCCCCTTGGTTATTTAAGACTTCCTACACGTCAGACCTCCCCCACCATTCTCACTAAAATCCCACTACTGCCCCAACAACAACCTTATGGGCCACCTCAACCATGTATCCCGCCCGCAGAAACCTGGGCCACCAAAACCATGCATCCTTCCCACAGACAACTAGGCCACCACAACCATACATAACCATGCCTTCAGAAACCTAGACCAGAACAAGTACCACCACGCCCGAAGACACATGGGCATCATTCCAAAGACACATATAAACAAACCTTCCTACACACACCTAGGCCAACCACCACAACATACGCTGCCGAAAGTGTTTTGGGCTATAATGGACCTCAGGCAGTCACAGCATGTCCGAAGAGTCTTGGGATGCCTGGGAGAGGGAGCAGAATGGAAGCTAACAACCATCCACTCATAGGAATTTTGGTAAAAACACCCTCCCCTGTGAAATGGTGGAGCATGAAATAAAGTGCTCAATGTGGGTGGGGTGCATATAAGAAACCAAAAAACTAATTTATACATGTATTTGAACAAGTACTCATCCCATCATAATGGTTCTAAAACCATCCTATACACAAACTCCCTCATTACTATTCGTTCATGCACAAAAGAACAACAACCACAACTAGAAAACCACCCATTATTTTTATCATGTTCAAGTGGTTTCATTAAAAATTATTTATTCACTTTTGGGAAACTAATAGGTACATCCACAAGTCATGAAAACGTAGAAGGAGAAAATAGCCAAAGAGAAATTTAAGCATTTACACTAGGTTCTATTTTAAAGTGACAACGTCCCAAGGGATCTGTGAGATCTCTCAAAGGACTGGAATCAATCCATTCCCCAAAACACGGTCACAGATGCACAAGACAACTGAAAAATAGGAGATCACATCCCTATCCATGTCACCCCACAATCAGCAACCACACGAAGAAGATTCCAAATTTTTCAACACTCTTCATTAGGTTTCTTTATGATGTTCGGATAACAGGGGTGATTACAGCAGGATTCTTTTTTCATTCTGTCATCCATTTTATCAACCAACATTATGTGATTAACCAGTTTCCATGTTATAGCCATTCAATCAGAATTTTATATAGAGAAACATATGTTCACTTTTGTACAAGACATGACCACCAATGGCCATGATTTTCAGTGGGCATAAGCCCATTCAATTAAAAACATATGAATTAAAATAAAAGAGTATAAAAACATCATCATCCATCACACCCCTTAATTCTTAGAATTCAATTATTATATTCGCTATTATTCAATTTCATCCACAACCCAAGGAAACATTATCATACCCACTCCCAATGATACACAGTAAAGTGTGACAAAGGAAGATCCTACCTAGATGATCAAGGATCGATGTTTTTTCTTTTCGGTAAGAACTAGGGATGAACAACGTGTAGAAGAAGGACTCCAATAAATCCAAGGGTGAGTAGTAAAGTCTCTGGCATGAGTGCATGATTTGCCTCTAGGAGAAGGACTCCAAACTCACCAAATAAAAGAAAGAGACCAGGAAAGATGAATTTATCAGGTGATAAAAGGAATGATCCTAGAGTTATAGGATATGCCATTTCAAGGTCATTGATTGACCACATGGGTGGGAGGTTTCACACATTATAATTTATTGGGATTCTATAATTATCTTCAGAGATAGTGGAGATAACAGATTTGAATTAATAAATATCCTCTAAAGAGAGAAAACCACGTAACAGGGGAGAAATTGGAAATCATGGGGAAGGTGTGACACCAAGTAAAAAAAAACATGTTTTGGTAACTAAAGGGTAACCAGAATCATGGGGGTTTAAAAACATATTTTACTTGCTTTATATAGCGTTAAAAATGATATTAAAACACTTTAAAATTAAAAGATATGTTACGGGAGTGGAAATGGAAAAAAACTAGGAAATTGGAAAAAGGGAAAAGGGTGGGCCACCGTTCGGTGAGACACCATAACGGAGCCACCGGTTTGGTTGAACACCATAATCAGTGCCACCTTTTTGTTGTGTGACTGTCAAGGTGCAACCATCATGGTGCCACATTCCCGGTACCACCATCATGGTGCCATCGTCACAATGCCACCGTCACAAGGCCACTGTCATGGTGCCACTGCCACGGTGCCAGGTGCCACCATCATGGTGCCTCATGACGCTGCCATCCCTATGGTGCCACCACATCCGGTGGAACTATTTGGTGGAATTGGGTTTTTGGTAAACACCTTAATGAGTCACTGGTGGTCCTTAGGGTACCTCAAACACCATATATTTGGCAACGTAATGGACCATGAGGGTCGGGCCATTACATTAGATACCTCACAAAATATTCTTGTCCTCTAGAATTGAAGTGTAAACCCAAAGATAAGAGAGGGGTCTAAACAACCACCTTGTATGATACCTCTCTTTGAAAGAACCAACCTAGAGTTGCTTGAAAGCCGAAATAAACGTTGACATCTAGGAACACCTCTCCCTCATCTATCTCCTAAACATCCTTGGGATCACCAATGCTCTCCTCCCCCCATGAATCCACACAAACATATAATGGCATCACTGTCCAGGAATATGGATTAGAGAATTCCTTCACCCACGACAAGATATTATCCTCTTTGGGAGGCACTGACTCATCTGGATGGGTTTCATCACATACAACATACTGAATCTGGATTAGGGATCAGGTCCTCCTATCCCTAGGGCCAGTACGTTTCACACACACACATATTGAACAAGGGAAAACCCTATCTTATAGTTAACAAGGTCATGCACTACATCACATTCAAGTACAAAACAACACAGAAAAAAATTCAAAATAGCTCTGGGTATTGGGCACACATCGATGCCTCCTGTTCCTAGGTATTCTCCTTGAGGCCACCATGCCACAATAAGACCTGAACTAATAGAATGGTTCATCCATGAGGCACCTTATCCTCATGATCATCAATCATTACATTTCTTTCCTCAAATGTCGCATCATCCTCGATGTCCAGATCTCACCAATCGAGGATGTACAAATCATTGGGTAGATACTGACAGAGCTGAGACAAATAGAAGGCGTCATGGATCCTCAGTAACGGTTTTGGTAGCACTAGCTAGAAATCCACTTCACCCACCCATCACAACACCTTGAATGGGTCTAATAAATCTGGGAGAAAGCTTACTCACCCTGCTGAACCTCCACTACCCATGCCAAGGGGAGACCTTTAAGAACACATGGTCCCAAACCCCAAACTCCAAGGATCTCCTCCTATGTTTGGCGTAAGACTTCTATGAGTCATAATACTCCTTAATCATTTTACGAATAGGTTGGGCCTTCTCTGTCATGCTCAAAATCACATCTAGGCCAAGAACACTTGCCTCCCCATCCTATGTACAACAGACATGTGAATGATACAATCTTCTGTACAAGGCTTTGAATGTCTCCATGCAAATGGTAGAGTGATTGATATTGATTTAGGAAAACTCTACTCATGGGAAGTGTCGCACCCATGATCCTTTGAAGTCTAGAACACATCCTAGCAGTATTTCCCCCAATGTTTGAAAGGTCTTCTCTATATTCTCATCCATAAAAGTGTGGAATGTATTGTTGAGGCATAGCTGTCTGCCAAAATCATGTTGCAATCCTTTCAAGACTCGTGAGGTAAACAGTGTATCCCGATCAAAGATTATGGAACTTAGAACTCCCTAAAACCACACCACCTTTCCCATATACCTCTGTGCTAAAGAATTCACTCCAATCAACTCCTTTACTTCCTGGAAGTTGGATGACTTTGTCCGCCAGTCCACCACTAAAAAGATAGCATCACTGTCTCCTTGAACCCTGGGTATCCCTGTGATGATATCCATTGAGATGTCATCCCACTTACACTCCGGGACATCTAAAGGCTACAACATACATCCATAAACATAGAGATCAACCTTCACCAACTAGAACATGAGGAACTTTTCCACAAACTCCGCCACTTCATTCTTCTCCCCGGGCTGCCAGAACAGACCCCTCAAGCCCCCATTACATCTTGGATGCTTCTGGGTATATCTCTAGGGGTGATTTATGGAAATAACCAACAACTATTTCATGAATTGTCTTCGGGACAAATAACTTCCCACAAAAAACCATTTGATTCTAACCCTATTCATACCATCCTTCCAGATAATTTCATTTGATTACACAATCTTGAATAACTTCAAACTATAATTCCCCCCAGAGAGAGTCCTCCACTTGATATTCCAAGGAAGAATGCATTTTTATCTATGATCTAAATCCTATACCATTGTCAACTTTTTCATCCCGGGGTAAGGAAACCAACTCTTTTATCACCTTCCAAGCATCTACTGATTCTCGAACCACTTCTGTCTGTGACTTCTTGCTCAGGTTGTCGGCCACCACGTTACCCATTCCAAATGTGTATGAAATCTCAAATTCATAGTCGTGAAGAAACTCCATCGACCTCCACTACCGCAAGTTTAGGTCTTGCTGGGATAAGATATACCTCAAGGTCTTGCGATCTATGATGATCACGAAGCATTCTTCGATGAGGTAATTAGGCCACAACATCAGTGCGAATAGAACTGTTGCAAGCCCTAGATCACGGGTGGCGTAGTTATTCTCACTGTGATATAACTTCCTATAGCCATAAGAGATCACTCTCTGCTACTGCATCAGCACACACCCCAATCCTAGGCCTGAAGTATCACAAAAAACATCAAACGTTAGCCCTTCCTCTGGAATCCTCAATAGTCGGGCACTGACCAGTTTCTTATTTAGGTAACTTATGTCTTCTTAGAACTACTCATGCCATACAAAAGCCCGTCCTCTCTTGGTCAAGGCTGTCAAAGGTGTTGTAACTTGAGAGAACTTTGTAACGAACCTATGGTAGTAACCTTCTAGGCCCAAGAAACTACGAACCTATATCATGTTCTTGGATGTTTCCCAAGAAACAAATGCTTTGACCATTGATGGGTCCATAGATATTACCTACTGGGACACCATGTGCCTAAGGATGTGAACCTCTCGTGTCCATAACATTCAGATGGACAACATCCCGTAGAGATGGTGTTGTCGGAGGACCTCTAAAACTGTCATCAGATGCTCTGCGTGATCCTCCTATGATCATGAGTATATTAGAATGTTGATGATAAAAATGACTACGAAGTCATCCAGATACACGTGGAATATGGGGTTCATGATCCCCATGAACACGGCTAGTGTGTTTGTAACGCCAAATGACATGACTATGAACTCAATGATCCCATATATGAACCTAAAAGAAGTCTTCAAGATTTCACCGTCCTTCACCCTCAATTGGAGACATCCCAACTATAGGTAGATATTAGATAACCAACATGGTCCCTTCAATTCGTCAAAAAATCCATCGATCCTTGGGTGGGGGTAACGGTTCTTGTTCGTTACTTGATTTAGCCTTCAGTTCTCTGTATACATCCTAAGACCATCATCCTCAATATTTTATAACATTAACAGATCACCCCATGGTGACATGCTTGGTCAGATAAAACCCTTCTTCATTATGTCATCAACCTCGATCATCCACTCCCGCAACTCAGATGGCATCTTCCGATAGGGTACCATCAAAATTGGACGGGCACCAGTTTTTAAGTCCATCCAAAACTCAACATCATGTTGAGGGGGTAGAGTCACCACTTCTCCCAGGAAGACACCTCGGAACTCACTTAAGATCCCCAGGACTTCGAACATCATTGTATCAGCTAACTCCATTAACAATTCATCTAATAGTGAATGAAGGGGCACTGGTCACCGACTGTCCTCCTAAAAACCCCACTCGCCAAAAAAAGTTACATGTTTTCCGCCCATATCTGAAAAAACAACCATTCTCCTGAAGCATTCGATAATGTAATACACATATAATAGGCAAACGATGCCTAAAATGACATCATTTGGTTGCATCTATAGAAAAAGAAGGTCCCCACTAGACTGATGTGGCCCCAACATCAGTCTACATCCCTGGAAAAAATAGAAAAAGCTGGTGTGACCTCCAACTAGTATACTCAATTACAAGGGCATGTGATGTATCTCTGTATCTAGACCCATAGCATGGGATATACTGAGTGCAACAAAGGAGTTCAATGATCTTGAATCAAACAAATCACAAGTAAGATTACTAAACAAGTTAATTGTACCTCAAACAACCTATGGTCCGGCTGGAACTACTGCCTCTATGGTGTGCAATTACCCACACCCAACTCCTCTGCCCCTTGGCTATTGGTTTCCTCTCTGACCATGCCTCGGTCGAGGTCCCTGAGGAACACCATATGGTCAACCACCTCCTACAGTATATAATCTCAGAGTAGAGGGAGCTTGTTGTCCCTATTATGGCTGCTGAAAAGGATTGGATGGAAACTTTTGTTGATGAGGAGGGCTATATATCTTCCCACCTCCACTATCTACACTCAGTTTGGGAATTGATTCTGAAGGTTCTCATGACTACCATAGATAAAAAATCCCATCACTAGGACTGTAGGGAAAGGTCAAGGGCCGATATATTGAAACTGGAACTACTGGGGCTAGCTCCCCATCGGCCAAAACCTAGAATTCCCTAATGCTGGAGGCCTACTGCTAAGGAACTTCCCCTTTGAAGAACCCAACCGGATCCCCTCTCGTGACACACCTAAAAAAATGTGCTTCATCTATACAACATCATCCTTCTTTTTAACCTCCATGTTCGTCGGAAGAGTTATTGGAGTGACAACAAACTAAAGGGATGGTCGGAGTGCCTCCTCTAAACATCTTGCCTGAGACACCTCATCTAGAAAGAGGTCTGGAGAAAAATGAAAGAGATCCCAGAACTTGATCACCAACTCCCTCACTAACATACTCCCCTACTGATGGAAGAGTGGATCCTACCTCTTCCAACCTTCATTGTGAATAAAGGAATAATGCCCAGATCTCCCTCTCGATGTCAGTACACAAAATCATAGATTCCCTCTTATCTTTGAGGTACAACGTCCACCACTGACGTGATTATCCCCTCATCTAAATGAATTCCAATGGATCCCATTACTTGGAAAGATCCTAGATCAAGGTAAAATTTATCACCAACTCCTCGAGCCATATTTCTATCTCTCCGTCTAAGAAACTTCCCTCGTACATACTGAGGGTCTACTGCTGAAAGGCATGAAAATTTTTTTGGCACTAGTCATACACCTCCTCTCAACCAGTCCTCCTCTAATCAGGCGGATCATCCTATTGGGCCTCGATCTCCCGCACTACTTGTGGACGTTGTTCGGGTTCCACAGCAGAATGGAAAACATGGAATGCCTAAGCTAGAGTAGGGTAGGAGATTTATTTTAAATTTTCCTTAATCTTTTTCTTTATTTAAATTAACAGAACACCCAGAACACACAACACCATGAGTCATTATGGTACATGTACCATTCCTAGGGTTTCTACCCTGCAATCAGTGTAGCCTCACATGGTCATTCGGCAGGTGCAGTGTCCTTAAATCCGATCATAGGGGGCTTGAAAATCCCATGTTTGAGCCGGTAAATCCTAGCCTATTTCATGGACAATGATTTCCTAACGCTGTTTCCCTACCACCCCATGCAATCAGCACTATTCCCATCCCTGAGCTCTATCCTATCTCTCAACCATTGCCTCATATACCATTATGTTCGGACCTACCTTCACCATGATGAGGGAAGGTAAAACAAACTGCCAGAACCTTCCTTCTTCATGTTGAGGGAGAGATAATGACCCCCCATTCCCTGCCTTCAATAGGCCCAGGAGTGGCGACTAACACCAAGGTCATATAATCACACTTAATATGGAAGGCATTACCCTTGTTATTTAGTAGGATCTAGAGATAAGATGGTATAAACCCAAACAACTCCATCATTGAATGTAAAAGTAAATATAAAATCTAATCACATATGCATGTTCAAAGATAACCCATACAAAGTATAAGAAAACTTCAAAGGAAAGTACCAAAATAAAAGAAAAAAACAGCAACTATTGTCCCAACGTCTGAGCTAGTATGGTCTCACGTGGTCCCCGAAGTCATCCTGGAATGTTTAAATAAGTTTTATATACGTAGTGTGAGTATACATGTATACTCAGTTGGTAAAAACAAGAGCTCCTGTGCCCATGCGGGGAGGCATTCTAGTTCCACATGGGAAGCTAGAGGTAACCAAAACACATATCAAGGAAACTATCCACCAGACCTCAATAAGGAAAAATCACAAAATAAAACAATTCAGGTAATTTAATAGTAATAGAACATTGAAATCTTGGTACCCCACACCTCTTTCCTACTGGTTATTAAAGACTTCTTATACGTCAGTCCTCCCCTGCCATTTTTTCATCAGTCCCACTATTACCCCAACAACAACTTTATGGGACACCTAAACCATGTATAGCACCCATAGAAACCTAGGCCCCCACAACCACACATCCCACCCACAGACACCTGGACCAATATAACTATATGTAACCATGCCAATAGACTCCAGGGCCAGAACAACTTCTGCCACACCTGAAGACACCTGGGCCTCATCCGGTAGACACTTGAGAAGCAAACCTACCCACAATCACCTGGTCCAACCACCATATGTAACCCTTACAAAATATTCTTGGGCTCTAATGGACCTCAGGCCATCATATCCTTCCCAAAAATTCTCAGACTACCTAGGAGAGGGAGTAGAAAGGAAGCTTACAATAGGCCACTCATAGGAATGTTGGGGAAAACACCCTCCCTCATGAAATGAGGTTGTTCCTCACGAAGTGATCAATGTTGGTGGGGTGCCTATAAGAAACAAAAAAAAACTAATTTATACCTATATTTGAAAAATCACTCATCCCAACCTATGTGTTCCAAAACTAGCCAATACAATAAGCACCCTCATTACTATTCATTCATGCACAAAAGCACAAAAGCCCCATATAGAGAACCACCCATTCTTGTTATCATGTTCAAGTGGTTTTATTAGAAATTAATTCTTCACTACCAAGAATCTAACAATAACATACATAATTCAAAACAACACTGAATGAGAAAACACCCAAATACCAATTTAAGCATTCACACCTTGTTCTCTTGTAATGTCACAATGTCAAAAGGGATCAGTCAGATTCCTCAATGTACATGAACCAAAACAAGCCCTAACACACGAGCACAGATCCACATGCAAACTGAAAAATATGAGATCCCACCCCCGGCCACATCACCCTACAAGCAGCAACCACATGAAGAAGTTTCCATATTTTTCCACACCATTCATTAGGTTCCTTTCTACCATTGGGTTAATTGGGGTGATAAAATAGGGATTGTTATTCATTATGTCATCCATTTTATCAAACTCAATTACGTGATTAACTAGTTTCCATGTTACAACCATTCAATCATATGTTTATATAGAGAAATTGAGGTTCACAAGTATGCAAGAAAGGACCACCAAAGACCATGATTTTCAAAGTGACTATGCCCATACAATTCACAATATTTGAATGAAAATAAAATAGTACATCAGAATCATCATCAAACACACCCCTTCATTATTTAGAAACCATTTATTATATTTTTTAATATTTGGTATCATCCACAACCCAAGGAACTATTATCATTCCCACCTGGCATGATCCAATGTAAAGAGAGCTGATGTAAGACCCTACCTTGATGATCAATGATTGATGATTCCTCCTCGTGCCAAGAACTGTGGTTGCACGACGTGAAGAAAAAGGAAACCAAGGAATCCATGGGTGAGAAGGAAAGGCTCTGGCAAGGGTGCACGATTCCTCTCTAGAATAATGACTCCAAACTCACCAAGGTAAGGAAAGAGACCAAGGAAGATGAAGATCTCTCATGATAAAAGGCTCGATCCAAGAGTTATGGGATATACGGTTTCATGTTCATGGATTAACCACGTGGGTGGGTAGTTTCACACATTAAAATTTATTAGGATTTAATAATTCTTTTAGAAGATGATGGAGATAACTGATGTGAGTTAATAAATATCATATAATTATAGAAAACCACGTAACAAGGTAAAAATAGGAAAGCACAGGGAATGTGTGACATTGAGTAAAAAGCCACATGTTTTGGTAACTAAAGGGTCACCTAGCTCTAAGTGGTTAAAAAAAATCTATTAATGGATTTAAATGGCTTTAAAAACTGTATTAAAACACTTTTAAGTCAAAAGATACGTTATGGGAGATGAACTGGAAAAAAACTAAGAAACATGAAAAAGGGAAAGGGTGGGACATCGTAACGGTGCCACCGGTTCGTTGTAACACTATAAACTGTGCCACTTTTTTGATATGTGACCATGATGGTGCAACCGTTATGGTTCCACTGCCACGGTGCCACTGCCATGGTGACACCATGTATGGTGGAACTGTTCGGTGGAACAGAGTTTTTTGTAAACTCCTTAACGAGTGAATAATGGTCCTGAGGATACCTCAAAAAGAAAAATATGGAAAAGTAACAGAACATGAGGGTTAGATCCTTTACATTAATGGGGATTTCTATATCCATTTTACGAATTCTCTTTCATGTGGTTTACGGTTTCAATGTTTCCAAATTAGAAAGATATTTTTGTCTCAATTTCCTATCTTTGGGATGTTTGATATGTTATAAAAATTTCTTCTATTGTGAGGGGTATATTATTCCACTTTTACTCATAATATAATGATTATAATTATTTTAATGATATTATAAATTATATTGTTTCATAGGTACTATGATTAAATGTTACAAAAGTTGTTATATTCATTTCTTACAGTCTAAAAAATTTTCAGGATAGTATTTGAAAAATAATCCAATGATGAAATACAATAAATATCATGAATTATATTATAATATGGTTAATAATTTAATTTTATTATAATAGTTGCATTTTTTAACTCTTTTGTACATAAAATAATGGTTATTTTTAAGAGAATCTGACTTTGTTTATCTCTTCAGTCAGAAATATGTTTTCTTCCAAAAACATGTTTTCAAAAAATGTTTTATAAAATGCTTTAAAATGATATTTTAATCTCATGTTCAAATAATTTTTTTTTTAAAATGTTATTTTTTAAAAATTGTTTCAAATTATTTTCAAATATTCTTTTATATGTTTTAATGATTATTTTCAACGAAATAATTTGAAAAATGTTTTATGTTTTGAAAAGTGTTTGAAAAGAGTTTCAAGGATTCCATTTTACGTTTTCAAGGTTATCTTAAAAGACAATGTTTTTCAAAATGGTTTAGTTAATAAAAATTATAGTCAAATCTTTCATTGATAATTTTCAATGAATTTTTCAATGTAGAATGTTTTCCAAAATTTTAATGTTTTTAAAATTGATTTTCAAAATGAATAGGATTTTTTTAATATAATTTTAATGGTATTTACATTCATATCTTGTTTTTGGATATCCTCTACTAGGGATATATGTAATTGATAGAATCCTCATTAATTCTACCGATAGAATTAATTTTTTTCAAAGATATTTTTACAAAACATATTTCTCTATCATGAGTTAATCATAATTCAAATATATTTTTATCAAACAAGTTTTTTATATGAGTTAATTATGTATTAGAGAGATTTACAATGAACCCATTTCATTTCCATATGTTAATATTGTTTCAAAGAGATTGATATGGAACCTATTTCCTTTCCATAGTTTATTCATGTTTCAAATTGATTGATATGAAACCCATTTCATTTTCATAAGATAATCATATTTCGAAGAGTTTTTCATGATTTTTTTGTTTCCATGGTTTCACCATAATTATAAGATATTTTTATGTATCCCATTTACATTCCATGGGAAAATCATGTTCTGAAAGGAATAAAGTATGATTAGATGAGTAATGATGAATTTAATTCTCTATGTTCCTTATTCATTATTATTTTCATGGACATTAAAAAATGGGTGAACCCAGATAGTGTCGGGTGATCATGTTAAAGATTATATAAGGGTGCTCATATATATTTCCTTAATATATTGGATTATGATTATGTTATCTAGAGAAGTATAATGGAAACAGTTGGTATGGTTATTCCAAATGTACGGCTTTTATAGTGGTTTAAAAATAGTTTAATGATATGATGTTCCCAGATACCAATATGTTTAAACTATTATTGATATTGGTTTCTGATGTATCATTTGATCCTGATTGATATCTCATGGATCATGATTAGTTATTCATATTATTTTTTCCATTTTTAAAGCATTATGCTATGTTTTCATATTTGATGATATGGGTATTTATTTGTATGAATATTCTTATGTTATACTGATGAAATTTGATTATAACATAAGTCCCTTATTATATTCTTATGAAAAAATTTTAAATTCAATTTGTAATTCATATTATTAACATTAACTAAATTTTATGCTCAGCCTTATTATATTTCCTTTTCCTAGGTTTTAAAGTATGAGGTTGAGAAAATTATGTCCAGAAGGTATTTACGATGATTTATGATTAATTTTTAATGTGAAAAAATAAAATATGGATTATGTGAGAGAAATGATCATTTAATACTCAATCATAATCCATATGAAATACCTTCTAGGAAAAAATAAAATATGGTTTTCGTAATAGAAAGGATCATTTAATGTCAGGTGAATTATTTATAAATGAGTTTTTCCTACTTATTTAAAACTCTATATCTAAATGTTTATCTATAATGTTAGTGATATGAATTTCTTTTTGATGTTTTTAGTTTTGGATGGAAAAAATGGGCCACACTTATCGACATAAAATAACGAAATGTGATTTTTACAACTTCATCATTGAATCTGGGAGTGCAGGTTATGGGATACTATGGTTATTAATCTTAACAGTCATTTGAATCCAAAAAATTATAAAATTAAAAAAGAACCAAGGTACTAAATATATTTTCTATGACAAGATTACATGATATGAAATTTAATTATTCAATAATTAAATTAAATTTAAAATATCTTGGTACATTACATTCTTACCCATTCATAAATTTTACACTTTTAAATTTTCATTTAATACACTAAAATGAATGAATGAATTTTTGTTTCCTAGCATATTATAGTTTCCATGTCACTTCCTCATTCTTGTGGTTATGCACATCACTTTTACTAGGTGATTTGTCTTTTTTTTTGTCGAAAATTATCTATATAACATATGATGTCCATTGTTAAATCCTCATATGAAAATGATTTCTCCAACAACACCCACTCTAGATTTTGTACATTTAAGTGGTCTAGTATGTAATTATTCAAGATGGATACATGGGACACATCATATTCTTTGGATGGGTTAGGTAGGAGTTCTAGTGGATAGGACACTAACCAGTGGTGATCAACTATCTCAATGGGGTCGATGTATCTAGAACTAATAATTCACTTCTTCCCAAACCTCATGACTTTCATCAATGAGGATATAATAAAGAACACATTAAATTTAACCTCAATGTCCCGGTCACATTGATGATTGTATGTACTTATTTTCTACCAAATTATTATGGATGTCATATGTCATTGAATGGTTTTAACCCTATAAAACATCTATGAGATGATATTGGGCCCCATCAACTTCTACATTCCCACATCATCACATCATGTTGGAGTCCAACACTACTTCCCATAAAGAGCCTCATAAGAATCAATTTCAATGCTGGAATAAAAAATGTTCTTATATAAGAACATTAATAGGTAATAATGATAGTAAAAACATTCTTATAAATCCATTGAACATGACCTTTGCATATCCAAGTGCAGTTGAATGGTTCTTTCAAGATGATAGTCTATCTGAGGGAGATAAGTAGTGCATGATCTTGGTTTTGTATCCAATGCTTTCAGAATGCTTCTCCAAAACCTCAAGGTGAACCTTATATCTTGATAATATAAAGTCTAGATTGGAAATCTATGTTGTCCAACCACTTCCCTTATATATATCCTAGGGAGTTGGTTATGGGAGAAAAAATTCTTAATATTAATGAAATGAGCTGACTTGGTAAGATAATTAACTACCTCCTAGAATCCGTTATTTCATTATGGTTTTATTATGTGTATTAGGATGAAATATATGGTTACATTTCCGATTTCCTTACTGGTATAGTATATAGTTTTGTAATACCATTATATATCAGTTACTTAACGTTGAAATGTTTTCATAACAACAATCAAGATACAAACTCTAAAATATCATTCTTCATGGTATCCCACCGAAACAATTACCCCATATCACTATGAGTATTTGTTATTCTTGGATGAATAGAGAATGATGATTTATTCACATCATCCAATTTTTCCTACATAAGTTCATATTTTTATGGGACACATGTCTTGGTTCACAACAATATAATTCCACCTTCCACAATTTTAAACTCTAGAATATCTTCTACCAAAAATTTTCAAAACTCCTCATCTTTATAGTAATCCATCATTTTCTAAATAATGGATTTTTGATCATTTATTTGAGAAAATGTAAGATTATGATCTGTTTATTATTAACCTGTCCAACTTTTACATGTCGAAGATTATTTGATCACTTTAAATCCTTATAATTGATAGGAATGGGGGACTATTTCCACCCATATCTTCTACAATTTTTTTTTCAATATGATAATTGATTTACCAATCATATTCCATTATTAATTCTAACAGTCTCTATTGGTTCATATTGTAATAATTTTTTTATGAATTTATTCATTATGATATTATGATCTGTATATATGTTACATGTATCCCCTAGAGAAAATGTCCCTAGCCAAACAATTAGAAGATCATTACAACCAATTCAACATCATGATATGGTGGTTCTTCACATTGATCTTTAATTGCTGAGAGGAACAGTCTATAACATTATCAGCTTACACAAGCAGAAAACCAAATCCCTTATTAGATGCATTAATATAGATCCTAAATCCTTCTATGATGGTGGATATGGTGAGTAAATTTGTAGTTGATTATACTCTTCTTAAACTTATTAAATATCTCTTCACATTCATCCATTCTAAAAGTCATGAATCCTATTCAAGTTAGCTTTGTTATTTCACTAAACTATGATGCGAATTTCATAAAAATGATGATAGTCCCCCAAAATCCATGAAAACAATGAAATTAAATCATTGTTGGTTCACATGACCAACCATCTATTACCTCTATTTTTGAATAATCAAACGATTTCCCATTGTTAGGTGTAATGTATCCAAATAATTTTACATACAATGATCAAATATCACATTTATATAAAATTGAATATAAATTTTCCATCTCTATGATCATCAATGATGTCATTAAATTCTCCTCATGTTCCTACTTATTTATAGAGATGATAATAATGTCTTCTTTAAATAATTATAATTTTTTTGAGGTGATCTATAATGATATTATTCATTAATTCAAAAAAGATTGCTGGAAAATTAGTGAGTCTAAATGGTATCACCATGAACTCGTAGCATATATACCTTATACTAAAAGTAGTATTGGGTATATCCACCATCTTCACCATTACATGATAGAATCCCAACCATAGATCCACAAAAGAGATGTATTTTTCTCCCTATAGATTATCAAAAAGCGATAAATCTATGATAGATGAAACAATTTCTTTATCCAGATTTTCTTGTGTTCAAGATAATCAATGAAGAGGTGCATTGATACATCCTTATTCTTGAATTAGAGGACTGGTACACCCCATGGAAGATCACTTGGGTATATAAGACCTTTATAAATATTACTCTATACTATAATCTTTAACTCCTTGTATTAAACATCAACAATTTTATATTGGGTATTAGATATCAGCAATGCTTCAGGTATGATATTGATAGGGAAATAAACCTCATGGTTAGAATGAATACCAAAAAATTCTATACTAAACACATTAGTGAATTGCTTAACTATTGGAATGTCATTAATGATGATATCTTCCGTTGTCTCAAACATTTGATCTAGTAAACTTGTTCAAAATGCAATAATTTCCACACTTTAGATATTGTTACTAAGAATATGTTGGAGTTGGTGGCCTAGAACCAACTACTTTTTACTTTATTCATTAATAAATCCCTGATCAAATCTGGATTGTTCTTTTTCATGAAAATGCATGTGATAATATCCTAAGGACAACTGTTTCATTAACGGGTCATAGAGAATCCATGTAATGATGAGAACCCGGAAGTGCCATAACACTGTTCTTGAATATATGTTCAATCTCCGGATGATGTTATTTGATTGAAACAAATATTACAGGCCATTAGTGGTGAGGACCCAGAAAATTTTGAGGCACCTTCTCATAGTGTGTGCCCTTCGTAATATCCAAGAGGATGTTTTGAGAACGAGACCAAATAGTAGAAATCCACATTTCATAGTGTCATTGGATGTTCATATCTGTGGGTGTGTGTATTGGTTTATAGAAATTAAGATTATTATTAATGAATATTAAAACTCACACACTTATATTTATTGACCAGAACTCAGATGACGCACTATTCATAGTGAGTTAGGATATGTTGGGAGCATCATGAGTAATACTGCATTAATAGATAACACGAGAAAGGATTTGTCCCATCTGTTTCATAACAGAATCAGATATCTCAGACCCTTTGATGGAGTTGATATTGCCTAAATAAATCCATTGACAAGGTTATGAATGAGAAAGATCAATTCTCGAATGTCAAAGAAAGAATAATCGAGCACATGGGTTGATGGAACTAGAATATAAGTAGCATGATTCGAGATATTGAGATAGAGGGATTACATTACATGGTAAGCATTTGTATGAGGTGACACGTCATTGCGGTGTTAAATTATTTCTCTATGGGTTCATTGGCATGTTTCTAGACACTAACCATGTAACGCCCCGACCCCAGCTACCCAGAGTCGGTGCATTAATTACATAACATTGGCATGATCACAAGAAAGATCAAATCCCGAAAGACCGATTAGTTTAGTAGCCTTGGAAAAACTAGATATATTCATAAGTTTTACATTACATCATAAAATGAAAAACTATTACAACAACATAATGTTTCCAACGTCCACACTATAAACCCTTAATATCCCTGCAAGTCAATCATAATTTACTTCTTCACTACCTGGGAAAAATAAAACATAAAAAAGGGGTGAGCTCAAATGCCCAGTAAGGATAACAATATAGCGGAACATTCAAAATAAGCATAAACATTTAAGGCAATGAATTACTAAAACAAAAGCCTTTTAAAATTGAACTTCAACATAGTATGGCAAAAGTAAAATGAAATAATTCCATTTACTTGTTCACATGGATATTCTACTAATCGAATAATCACATGCAATATTAATAACCACTTTCATAATGTTGGAATGCATAATGCCAGACTATCATAACCACATAGTCAAGGCCTCGTGCCAAGACTACAAATAAGATTTTGTCAAGGCCTTGTGCCAAGACACTAGTTTGTCTCATGAGACCTACCGATGCATCGAGGAGCTATAGCGGGCTCCACCCGTCACTTATTAAGTCCAATGCATTCCCATATGAAAAGGTTTAAACATAACATAAACATTCGTATTAAAACTAGCATACGAAATGTCAATAATTTCACCATAAACTATGAATGGTATAAAAATAGCACATCCACAGTCAAACATATCACAAAAACTTAAATACAATATAGAAGTTTTGTATCATAATAAATCAACTTCAAATAATCTTAAAATCCATCAAAGGATGTTGACATAGATGAAATCAAAATTCTTTTTAAAGAAGTATCTCCCTTTTATTTTGAAATCATTTAAGATCCATATAAAATAAAACATTTTCTTTGAAAATATTCTTATAAGCTTGTATGGAAAGCTTCGACGATTTTATAACGGCGGAAAATAACCGCACCCGCCGTATAAGTTAAAAAAACATTCTTACCTCAATTCTGTCGAAAAGGTTAAAAAGGACCTTGTTTTGAAAACGACGAAAAGATTCCTTTATAAACCTTTTATAAAAAGTCAAACAAGGGTATAAATGACTTTAACCCATATTCTTGTAAATAGTAAAAATGTTTTGAAATACATTTTTAAGAAACATGGATGTGGATGATAAAGATATACCAGTAGATTATTACGTATAAACAACCTCGGAAAATGAAGAGATTGTGAAATAACCCTTACCTTGTACTTTTCCTTGGTTGGGGTAGGTTAACCTCCTGTATAATGGTGAAATAATTGTTATTAAATTATACAAGAATCATATATATTAATATGATATCATATATGATCTTTTAACATTGATTTGTTAATAATATCTTAGAATTATCGTCGTTTCGGGTGTTAACTTACTTGTTTTCTTTTATATGTTTTGTTACGTAAGACATGTTTGTAAAGGATAGGTTGTATATTATTCATATCCAGAATGATATCAAGTCCTTAAACATCATTTTTAAATCATCAAATGATAATTATACTTGAATGGATACGATGGAGAATGAATCTCATCGCGTTCGTGGAGACGGTAGTCCGTACGTACGCACGAGCGACAATATCATTCTTTTGATATTAAAATAATATATAAATGGATGTTATATCATATATACTGAATCATTAACATGTTATATTTATTATTTACATGAGTTACACATCATTATTATACCCATCCAAATAATAATATATTGAATAACAATTACACCACGACGTGGAGACGGTAAGCCGTACGTACGCACGTATGGTGACATGTTATTCAAAGGGTGGATAGAATACTGAATATGGTTGTACAATATTTATAATAACATCACAGTATATGTAATATACTGGAGTTATTATTTTAGAATGGTAAGAACAAAGAAAGAGGAAGTGGAAGAAGAAAGGAACTTGGAAAAGGGTGGTGAAATCATTACCTCTTCTTCGGGTTCTTCCTTTTGATTTGATCAAAAGGGATCCTTAGGTTGGCTTTCTGATCAAACTAAGGCCTCTAGGTTGTATTGAGGGATGTTGGGAGAGTATTTGGGCAGTTTTTGGCCGAGCCAAAAGGCTTTTAAGGTGTGAAGAAATGAGAAGGAGGAGTGCCCTTTTATAAGAGGGGTGAGGGGCACCTTTGGAAAAGCTAGAAATATTAATTTATAATAAATTCATATTCGGTTTTCAATGGCTCCAAAGTTGACTATTCAAAGGCTAAGGTGTGGATAGGTCGAAAACCACTCAACCAATAGAATTTAGACAGGTTTGTGTACTTATATTAACCTTATCTTTAAGTATTAACTCTAAGTTAATTAGTTTCACTTTTACAATGTCTCTTTGTATATTTATATAATATGGTTAATAAACTTACTATATACATCCAAGCGACCCAAAAGTGGTCCATTAATGATGAACCTATCATTAAATAAGTCTCTTGGCCGAACCTTAGATTTTTAGGAATTTAATATCAATTAATAATATAATATTTGTTTTAAGAACTCTTTTATGTCAATTTTGACACTATTCAATAGTTGATTTTTGTGAAACTCATAACAGATTTATTACTTCGAAAAAAGTCAATTAAATCAATCCTAATATATCATATCATCCTAGAAAATTAGTTTAATTCATTAAAAGTTTCATATTATATTTATTTGGGTATTTATAATATCAATTATTTTAATTTTTCACTATTATAGTAATTACTGCATCATCATTGTGTCATAAATAAAATAAATTATTTAATGTCTAAAAATTATAAATAAAATATCATTATGTAGGAAATCTTTTTAGCTTTCTAATGAATATTTATAATCGAAAATCCAACATGTATAACCCTATGTAAAAATTGTTCTTCTAAAAGATGTAAGCTTATGCCATTTTTATTTTTATTTTAACTTTATTAATATAATGTGTCCCTACCACATACAAGTGGCTCCAAGGGGTCCCCAAATTGACCCAAGGATTCTCATGGTCGGGTATGTGTCCACCAATAAGGTTAGGACACGTTTTAGGGTAATTTTGTATTATTATAATATTATTTTTTAACCCTTATTTACCGGATTTACCCTTTAACCATGGTAAATAAAATATTTACCGCAGTAATTATTCAAAATGTCTAAAAATAAAAGTTACCTATTTACACAATTTGAACATCCTGATTCCAAATATGGAATCTATTTTCCTAAATTCAAAACACAGAAGTGGCAGAAATTAATTTAAAATTAATTCCCGCTGTCAAAATAAAAAGCGTGTTTTTAAGAGATAATAACTATCAAAAGATTGACACTTGTTTATGTTCGGTTTAATTGTAAAATTATGTCCAATGACCAAAATTATATTAAATGGTAAAAATATATTCTAAATATACTTTAAAACCACTCAAATTCATAATTTATCACTATTAATTATTTTGATTAAAAAAGTTGTTTTTAATTAAAATTTAGTAATTTTCACTATTCATCAAAATATAAAAGTTATCCGAAAAGTACCAAAATTTCACCCTAGGATAATTTCGATATTCCGAATCCAAAAATGAAGTCCATTTTGAAATATAAAATATATATGATTTCAAAAAGTAGGTATTACTATTTACAACGGCTAGTTTAATTAGTTGTGGTGTGTGTTAGAACTCGAGGTTGCGTACAACACACGCTATCGCATTATTCGAAGGGAAACGTACCGTAGAAGCTTGGGGTGTTACATTCTCCCCTCCTTCAAATAATTGGGTCCTCGCAATTTCTAGGGTATTACTGCATAAAAAGACTCGGGTGGTTCTTCATCATAAGTTCCTCGGGTTCCCACGTTGCCTCTTCCATCTTATGATTCCTCCACAAAACTTTTACCAGACGCGTCGTCCGGTTTCTCAGCACTTGTTCTCTCGTATCAAGAATCTTGATGGGCTCTTCGCAATAGGAAAGATCGGGTTCCAGTTCTAATTCCTCATAGGTGAGTACATGCGTTGGGTCAGGCATGTATTTCCTCAACAGAGATACGTGGAACACATCGTGAACTTTGGAGAGACTTGGCGGCATTGCCAATCGGTAAGCTACAACCCCAATTCGTTCTAGAATTTCGAAAGGTCCGATGTACCTGGGACTCAATTTACCTTTCTTACCAAAACGTATGACTCCCTTCCACGGAGATACCTTCAGGAAAACATGATCACCGACTTGAAATTCCAAATCCTTCCTTCGATTATCGGCATAGCTCTTCTGCCTACTTTGAGCTGCTTTAATGTGATTTTGGATTACCTTCACCTTTTCCACTGTTTCCTCCACCAGTTCTGGGCCTACAAGTTTTCTTTCACCAACGTCATCCCAACAGGTTGGTGTACGACATCTCTTTCCGTATAACGCTTCATATGGTGCCATCTGAATACTCGTATGGAAGCTATTGTTATAGGAAAATTCTACCAGTGGTAAATATTGATCCCACATACCCTGAAAATCAAGTGAGAAAGATCTCAACATGTCTTCTAAGGTCTGAATAGTCCGTTCTGATTGTCCATCTGTCTGAGGGTGGTAAGCAGTGCTCAAATGAAGTTCAGTATCTAGGGATTTCTGAAGACTTTTCCAAAATCTTGAAGTAAAACGGGGATCACGATCAGAAACAATTGATAAGGGTACTCCATGAAGTCTCACAACTTCATTAATGTATAGTCTTGCTGGACGTTCCAGGGGTAGATCTTCTCTTATAGTAAGAAAATGTGCTGACTTGGTAAGACGATCAACAATAACCCATATTGCATCGTTCCTTCTAGGAGTCTTTGGTAGCCCCATGACAATGTCCATTGTAATATTGTCCCATTTCCACTCCGGTATGGGAAGAGGTTGCATGACTCCTCCAGGCTGTTGCCTTCCAGCTTTCACTTGTTGAAAAACCATACATCTTGACACAAAATCAGCAATCTCCCTCTTCATGTTGTCCCACCAAAAATGTTCCTTCAAATCTCTATACATTTTGGTGCTCCCAGGGTGTATAGAGAAATTGGAACTATGAGCATCATCCAGCAATTCCCTTTTTAGATCAGGTATATTGGGAACACAAAGTCTCTTCCCGAATTTCAAAATTCCACCTTCATACGCAAAGTCTCTCAATCTCCCATCATTCACAGCTTTAATCTTCTTTTGGAATTCTTCATCATCAGTCTGAGAACTCTTAATCCTTTCTAGTAAAGATGGTTTGGCAACCATTTGAAAAAGCATTGATGTTTCACCTTCCCTGGTTATTCCCATGTCCATCTTCACTAGCTCCATGAAAATTGGATCCCTTTCAATTCTCATATTGTTCAAAACTCCATGGTCTTTTCTACTCAAAGCATCTGCCACCTTGTTTGCCTTCCCTGGGTGGTAGTGTATCGTACAATCATAATCCTTGAGTAATTCAAGCCATCTCCTTTGCCTCATGTTGAGTTCTTTTTGTGAGAAAATATACTTCAAACTCTTGTGATCAGTATAAATCTCACATTTTTCACCATAGAGGTAGTGCCTCCATATTTTCAAAGCAAAGATCACTACTGCTAACTCGAGATCATGAGTAGGATAGTTTTGTTCATGAATTTTCAACTGTCGTGATGCATAGGCAATAACTCTATCATTCTGCATAAGGACACAACCAAGTGCTTTCTTTGATGCATCACTATAAATAACGAACCCATCATTCCCCGATGGTAGAATCAATATAGGAGAATTGACTAATCTTTTCTTCAATTCTTCAAAACATTCTTCACACTCTTTTGTCCAAACAAATTTAACCCCTTTACGTGTGAGCTTCGTTAATGGGTTAGCCAATCAGGCAAAATTCTGGACGAAACGTCGATAATAACCTGCCAAGCCAATAAAACTACGTACCTCAGTTATACTCGTAGGTGCTGGCCATTCTTGGATTGCTTTGGTCTTAGAAGGATCAACAGAGATTCCATCTTTAGAGACAATATGGCCAAGAAAAGAAATCTCCTGAAGCCAGAATTCACACTTGCTAAACTTTCCATATAATTCATGCCTCCTCAGAGTCTTCAAGATAATGCGCAAGTGATTTTCATGATCTTCGTAGGTTTTGGAGTATACCAAGATATCATCAATAAATACCACCACAAATTCATCGAGATACTCCTTGAAAACTCTATTCATCAGATCCATGAATACAGAGGGTGCATTAGTCAATCCAAACGGCATTACAGTAAACTCGTAATGCCCGTACCTGGTTCGAAATGCTGTCTTCGGAATGTCTTCCTTCTTTACACACAACTGATGGTATCCAGATCGAAGGTCAATCTTTGAAAAGTATTGAGCTCCATGCAGTTGGTCAAATAAATCATCAATACGAGGTAGGGGATACTTTTTCTTTATCGTTATAGCATTGATCTCCCTGTAGTCGATACATAACCTCATAGATCCATCTTTCTTTTTAACAAAAAGAACAGGGGCTCCCCATGGAGAAACACTAGGGCGAATAAATCCCTTATTACTCAATTCCTCTAGTTGTTTCTTTAGTTCGACTAACTCTACAGTAGCCATTCTATAAGGGGTCTTCGATATAGGCCTTGATCCAGGAATCAAATCAATGGAAAACTCTACTTCTCGTTCTGGAGGATGTCCAGGTAAATCTTCCGGAAATACATCTACAAACTCTTTCACAACAGGTACATCCTCTATTTGAACATTCCTTTCCTCACCGACAGTTATTTCACTCTCTTCCTCCCCAATAATTGAATTAAGTTGAGCTACTGGGGGTGGATCTAAATAAGAATTAGGTGGTGACGATTCTGCTCTAAAAATAAGGTGTTCCTTATCATTATCATCAAGAATCGTAACCTCTTTCTTCTTACAATAAATCTTCGCATCATATTCCGAAAGCCAGTCCATACCAAGGATTATATCAAACTCAATCATAGGTATGACGATGAGATCAGCAGATAAAGAAAATTTATGTGCTCTAATGGGGACTGATTCGCAAAACTTTGTTGCAACGATACTTCCCTTAGGAGTTTTAACTGACAACTCCCTTATTAAATCAAATTGGAAATATCTAATTTTCTTAGCAAACTGGGAAGATATGAAACAATGCGATGATCCAGAATCAAATAATGCATTTGCTAAACTTGAGGAAACCATTAAATTACCTGCCACCACGTCTTTCGGAGCTTCTACCTCAGCAGTAGTGATAGCATAAGCCTGGCCTTGATCCCTTGGCCTTTTCTGAGGTAAGTTCTCCTGACGCTTAGGACATGCATTTGCATAATGCCCCATCTCCCTGCAATTGTAGCACTGAACGTTGGTAGCTTCCTTCTTCCCCTTGCAATCATGAGCTTGGTGGCCTTTTTCACCACACTTGTAACAGACTCCCATTCCCTTCAGGCAAGCACCAGGATGTTTCTTCCCGCATTTACCACAAGATGGATATTCAACCTTTCCTTTCTTCCCCTTATTTCCATTCCCAGATTGATCAGCAGGTCTCTTCTTCTCTTGCTTTGCTTTAAAGTCATAAGACTTAGAGAATTCCTTTTCGGTCTTGATAGCACATGATACAATGTCTTCGTACGATGAAAAGGATTGTGAGACTAATGCTCGACGGAGAAATGGTTTTAACCCATCAAAGAAACGATCAATCTTACTTCTTGGGTTGCGAATATAATCACCAGCGTACCTCGCTAACCTTGTAAAGTTAGCCTCATACTTTGTGACATTCTCATCCTCCTTTTGTCTCAGACTCAGAAATTGTCTTTCCATATCTGCTCGATGGTCGCGAGGAAAGTATTTTTCTAAAAACAGATCTTTGAACTCTCTCCATTCCATATTTGGTACTTCATCATCTTCCTTCGTATTTTGAATCAATGACCACCATTGATCAGCATCTCCAGTGAGGCGGTAAACTGCCATGATAACTTTTTCCCTTTCACTGCTCCCCAAAGCCTGAAATATTTTATCTAGGGAAAATATCCATTGCTCAGCTACTAAGGGATTTTTATTCCCATTGAACGTTGGTGGTTGTTGTCTCATGAATCGATCTAACATTGATCCTCCACGCTGTGGATCAGGGTGCTCTATACGGGTAAGGTTATTATTCATAACCTGAGTAAGTTGTCCCAGTATGGTGATTAGTTGATCAGCACCAGTTGCATCACCAGCCCCACTATAATTATCTTGAGCAGGAGGGCAATCCCTACATGGAGTGCGTGCATTGATACGGTTTCCATTTCTTCCACTAGGGGCCATTTCTAAAAAATGGCATAAACTAGATCAGTTTATGAATCAAAATACATAATCCCATACTTATAAAACACTTAACATAAATTGAACTATTTATGGATATAATCCATAATCATAAAAATGTTTTCTTTGAGGAAGTATATACTCATAAACCCTTCATAATGATTTGTAAAGAAAATGAGAGTTATCCTAAGCATATCCCCCGGGAGTGTCGTAACCAAGAGTGCAGCAAGGCCCGTTGTCGTGCACCAGTTCCCGTTCGAGTCTAGCTCAAAGCGGTGTTTTCGGGTTTTACCCCTAGGTACATCTGTGCCAGAGCCACCTCTACCTGCTCGTATCCAGACAGGGATGTATTGCTCGGAAAACTCACAAAATCTCTACAATACCAAAATTCTAGGAAGTTCTTCTATACTAATCCTCAAAGTTCATCTTAGGTCTACGTTCTCTAATCAGAGTTTATCTAAATCTAGTTTCCAAGGTTTGTACTAAACTTCCTCTGATACCAACTGTAACGCCCCGACCCCAGCTACCCAGAGTCGGTGCATTAATTACATAACATTGGCATGATCACAAGAAAGATCAAATCCCGAAAGACCGATTAGTTTAGTAGCCTTGGAAACACTAGATATATTCATAAGTTTTACATTACATCATAAAATGAAAAACTACTACAACAACATAATGTTTCCAACGTCCACACTATAAAACCTTAATATCCCTGCAAGTCAATCATAATTTACTTCTTTACTACCTGGGAAAAATAAAACATAAAAAAAGGGGAGAGCTCAAATGCCCAGTAAGGATAACAATATAGCGGAACATTCAAAATAAGCATAAACATTTAAGGCAATGAATTACTAAAACAAAAGCCTTTTAAAATTGAACTTCAACATAGTATGGCAAAAGTAAAATAAAATAATGCCATTTACTTGTTCACATGGATATTCTACTAATCGAATAATCACATGCAATATCAATAACCACTTTCATAATGTTGGAATGCATAATGCCAGACTATCATAACCACATAGTCAAGGCCTCGTTCCAAGACTACAAATAAGATTTTGTCAAGGCCTTGTGCCAAGACACTAGTTTGTCTCATGAGACCTACCGATGCATCGAGGAGCTATAGCGGGCTCCACCCGTCACTTATTAAGTCCAATGCATTCCCATATGAAAAGGTTTAAACATAACCTAAACATTCGTATTAAAACTAGCATACGAAATGTCAATAATTTCACCATAAACTATGAATGGTATAAAAATAGCACATCCACAGTCAAACATATCACAAAAACTTCAATACAATATAGAAGTTTTGTATCATAATAAATCAACTTCAAATAATCTTAAAATCCATCAAAGGATGTTGACATAGATGAAATCAAAATTATTTTTAAAGAAGTATCTCCCTTTTATTTTGAAATCATTTAAGATCCATATAAAATAAAACATTTTCTTTGAAAATATTCTTATAAGCTTGTATGGAAAGCTTCGACGATTTTATAACGGCGGAAAATAACCGCACCCGCCGTATAAGTTAAAAAAACATTCTTACCTCAATTCTGTCGTAAAGGTTAAAAAGGACCTTGTTTTGAAAACGACGGAAAGATTCCTTTATAAACCTTTTATAAAAAGTCAAACAAGGGTATAAATGACTTTAACCCATATTCTTGTAAATAGTAAAAATGTTTTGAAATACATTTTTAAGAAACATGGATGTGGATGATAAAGATATACCAGTAGATTATTACGTATAAACAACCTCGGAAAATGAAGAGATTGTGAAATAACCCTTACCTTGTACTTTTCCTTGGTTGGGGTAGGTTAACCTCCTGTATAATGGTGAAATAATTGTTATTAAATTATACAAGAATCATATATATTAATATGATATCATATATGATCTTTTAACATTGATTTGTTAATAATATCTTAGAATTATCGTCGCTTCGGGTGTTAACTTACTTGTTTTCTTTTATATGTTTTGTTACGTAAGACATGTTTGTAAAGGATAGGTTGTATATTATTCATATCCAGAATGATATCAAGTCCTTAAACATCATTTTTAAATCATCAAATGATAATTATACTTGAATGGATACGATGGAGAATGAATCTCATCGCGTTCGTGGAGACGGTAGTCCGTACGTACGCACGAGCGACAATATCATTCTTTTGATATTAAAATAATATATAAATGGATGGTATATCATATATACAGAATCATTAACATGTTATATTTATTATTTACATGAGTTACACATCATTATTATACCCATCCAAATAATAATATATTGAATAACAATTACACCACGACGTGGAGACGGTAAGCCGTACGTACGCACGTATGGTGACATGTTATTCAAAGGGTGGATAGAAAACTGAATATGGTTGTACCATATTTATAATAACATCACAGTATATGTAAGATACTGGAGTTATTATTTTAGAATGTTAAGAACAAAGAAAGAGGAAGTGGAAGAAGAAAGGAACTTGGAAAAGGGTGGTGAAATCATTACCTCTTCTTCGGGTTCTTCCTTTTGATTTGATCAAAAGGGATCCTTAGGTTGGATTTATGATCAAACTAAGGCCTCTAGGTTGTATTGAGGGATGTTGGGAGAGTATTTGGGCAGAGTTTGGCCGAGCCAAAAGGCTTTTAAGGTGTGAAGAAATGAGAAGGAGGAGTGCCCTTTTATAAGAGGGGTGAGGGGCACCTTTGGAAAAGCTAGAAATATTAATTTATAATAAATTCATATTCGGTTTTGAATGGCTCCAAAGTTGACTATTCAAAGTCTATGGTGTGGATAGGTCGAAAACCACTCAACCAATAGAATTTAGACAGGTTTGTGTACTTATATTAACCTTATCTTTAAGTGTTAACTCTAAGTTAATTAGTTTCACTTTTACAATGTCTCTTTGTATATTTATATAATATAGTTAATAAACTTACTATATACATCCAAGCGACCCACACGTGGTCCATTAATGATGAACCTATCATTAAATAAGTCTCTTGTCCGAACCTTAGATTTTTAGGAATTTAATATCAATTAATAATATAATATTTTTTTTAAGAACTCTTTTATGTCAATTTTGACACTATTCAATAGATGATTTTTGTGAAACTCATAACAGATTTATTACTTCTAAAAAAGTCAATTAAATCAATCCTAATATATCATATTATCCTAGAAAATTAGTTTAATTCATTAAAAGTTTCATATTATATTTATTTGGGTATTTATAATAGCAATTATTTTAATTTTTCACTATTATAGTAATTACTTCATCATCATTGTGTCATAAATAAAATAAATTATTTAATGTCTAAAAATTATAAATAAAATATCCTTATGTAGAAAATCTTTTTATCTTTCTAATGAATATTTATAATCGAAAATCCAACATGTATAACCCTATGTAAAAATTGTTCTTCAAAAAGATGTAAGCTTATGCCATTTTTATTTTTATTTTAACTTTATTAATATAATGTGTCCCTACCACATACAAGTGGCTCCAAGGGGTCCCCAAATTGACCCAAGGATGCTCATGGTCGGGTATGTGTCCACCAATAAGGTTAGGACACGTTTTAGGGTAATTTTGTATTATTATAATATTATTTTTTAACCCTTATTTACCGGATTTACCCTTTAACCATGGTAAATAAAATATTTACCGCAATAATTATTCAAAATGTCTAAAAATAAAAGTTACCTATTTACACAATTTGAACATCCTGATTCCAAATATGGAATCCATTTTCCTAAATTCAAAACACAGAAGTGGCAGAAATTAATTTAAAATTAATTCCCGCTGTCAAAACAAAAAGCGTGTTTTTAAGAGATAATAACTATCAAAAGATTGACACTTGTTTATGTTCGGTTTAATTGTAAAATTATGTCCAATGACCAAAATTATATTAAATGGTAAAAATATATTCTAAATATACTTTAAAACCACTCAAATTCATAATTTATCACTATTAATTATTTTGATTAAAAAAGTTGTTTTTAATTAAAATTTAGTAATTTTCACTATTCATCAAAATATAAAAGTTATCCGAAAAGTACCAAAATTTCACCCTAGGATAATTTCGATATTCCGAATCCAAAAATGAAGTCCATTTTGAAATATAAAATATATATGATTTCAAAAAGTAGGTATTACTATTTACAACGGCTAGTTTAATTAGTTGTGGTGTGTGTTAGAACTCGAGGTTGCGTACAACACACGCTATCGCATTATTCGAAGGGAAACGTACCGTAGAAGCTTGGGGTGTTACAAACCATTAAATTTAGGTAGGATATACCTAAAGCGACTGAGAGAGAGGCCTAGATGGTCACACACTAAGTGTGTCCGATTATCTTAATTAAATATGAATTTAACAAGTTGAATAAAAATTATTCTCGATTGTGGTTTAATAAATATTCAAGGTGCTTGATCGCATTTATTTCAACACAAGTTATTCAAGAAAATATATTATGGGTGAAAAAATATATTTATTAGTGAGTAATGTAGTGATATATCATTGATAAATAAATAGCCATTATTCAAGGTCAAATAAAATTATGGAGGAAATTAAGAAAAATGGAAATACAAAAGTACACACCATGTATATTAAATATGGACACAAGGTATTTTTTTGTGAATTTATGAGAAATAATATTATTTATATAATTAAATAATACTAGGTGTAAATATATGGGCACATTTCATGTAAAATAATAGTCAACTGTTATTATTAGACATGGGATATTACCAATAATTAAATGATATTAATAAATGCATTCAAGTAATTAATTTTTTTTATTATTCAATTTAATTAAAATCCCAATTATATAAATCTCATTAACATATCCATTTTCTGGGGGTGTGCACAATAGATATAGAGAAATCTCTCAATCCAAGAGAACATTCTTTTCTTCCAAAAACACTCTCCAGCTATGAGAGAGAGATCCTTATCCACTGGATCAAGGAGATCAAAAGCGGACAATGCAAGAAAAGGTTCATCCATGCTAGCACTCGAGAATCCCTTCAGCGACATCCAGAGATACGTGGAGAAAATTTGGATCACCGCTAGAGGAATCATACACTTTAATTCTATAACACAATGATGGATCACATATGATCGTGATCGGAAACATCAACGACGAGAGAATTCCATCAAGGTAGTTCTTATATTTTAATAAAATTAATTATAACTAAAATATGATGATACTCTCTATGGTTCTGGTAATCCCCTCTTTATTATTTTTTCTTTGTTCTATTTCAAAGATCCGGCGTTTTATTATCGTGAAAGATCTCGGGTTGATTTTTGTTAACGCTAAAATTTAAGTTGGGTACACCCACCAATGGGATTCTACTACACCTATATCCTTCATGTGGTACCAAAGCAGTAATATCGTTGATTATAATTATATAGTTTCTCATTGGTGATTTAATAATTAAATTATTTAGTTGTTTCAAATCATGTTAATTGTTATTTAAATATCAATCTTGAGATATTTCGTCCTCTCTTGTTTCTCGTTCACCTTAGAAAAATGAATCTTTCAATTAATTTTGATTAAAATAAAAATAAGATCTCATCTGAAGGTGCCAAATGTTCCTGGCTGTATGACACCATAAAAAATGTCATTTATTCATAAATACATGACGTGTAGTCTAGGTTCAATGCATCAGACTGGTCTACCAAATCTAGTCATGTGTAGGAGTATTTCTAAGTCTTAAATGACACCGTGTGTTGAAACGGAATAAGTGGCACATGATTTCTGGATTTCACTCTATGTGGTCCATTTAACACATTGTGTATTCCCTTCGGGTTTGGTTTGGACCATGTACCATGTACATGGATTTACCGGTTGGAAAACATATATTGTGGATACTACACGACGTGTATCCCGTGGAACACGCCGTGTACTCTGAAACATTAATGAAGTACATCTACATGCCATGACCCAAGGCATGTACTTCAGATGGAAAGTGATCAAAAGTACCCGCTGTGTCGTCATAACTACATGCCGTATACTCATACAAATTACATGGATTTATTAAAATTTATTATTATATTATACATACCCTTGAGGAATGTACCATAGTGTAGGCGTAAAGCTGAGGCACAACATGTGATAGATGTTTTATATATATGTGTTTAATTTAACACCTATGTATTGTTCATTTCTACACATTGAGTAGTTATAAATAGGAATTCAATAGGTTTCCTCCAAGGTACAAGTTAGGTACAATGAAAATTTTAAATGAATTTATTTGTTTAAAAAAATGATGGATGAGAAGCTCAAGGAAATTTAAAAAGGGGTTTAAGATAAAAGTATTGATTAATTAAAGATAACTAAATGATTTGAGTGTGATTTATCTTAAACAATATCAATTAAAGAATTGAATACAACTTTTATTTATCCATAAATATCATTGCATGTATGGATGATCATGATCTATACCAAGACCTTTGTATGTGAATGATTTCTTTTAATTTATTTAAATTAAATTTGTTAGCTTGCGAGCCTTTTCCTCACTAATATGTAGGGCCTGTGAGCCCAAGGTTTCTTTTTTGTAAAACCCTATTTTACACCTCACCTACATGTCAAATAAATGCATATACAATGGATGGATCTCCCAAGCTGGTAGAGGTGGCTCATGTTAGGAGACAAGGTGAAACCAATCCTAAGAGATACAAAGGTGAACTAGTGGAAAGTTGTAAACACAAACCCGGTAGGTTCATGGTGTTTCTAACCTATGTCTTCGGTTAGCATATTAGCTGATAGATAAAAAACCAATAGAACAAGCCCATTATCATGCTATTTATTTTATTTTTGTCAGTTGCATGGTTTATTTGTTGTGGGTGTGTTTTCATGATCACATAATTAATGAATTAAACAAGTATGAAAGATGGAACTAAAATAAGTCCGGATTATGCATAAGTATTATCTTAGACATGGTTAGTAACTTATGTATATCCCACTTAATATTAACAATCATGTAATCAAAGATAGTAAAATGGAAATTTATGTATAAAGATAAAATCTATTAAATAAAATATTAAGTCGGTATAGCCTTCCATAATCATTGTTAGAATCAAACCATAAATCAAAGTGCTTGAACAAACCTAGTTGGGATGCTTTCAATTATCGAGGAATTATAATTCAAGGTTTTTGGTTGACTTGAATTGGTTTGCATCAAGGGTTGACCGCCACAGTAGGACTGGGTGTGACCAAGAGGCAAAGGTTGAAGAAATCCAAAATAAAAGGATTTCAGGATTGGGGAGTCCACACCACGGATCAAGGATCACCGAGATAATGCTGTTGGAATTTGGAATGCCTACCTAAAACTCTTCATGTTTCTTGAATAACCCTAGTTGGGGAAATAAGAAGGTAAATATGAATCCTTGCCACTTGAATATTCATGAAACAGAATATTCCAAATTCAATGGTGAGTGCTATTGGATATCTATAAAATATTGGGAGACTAATTAAGAATAATTTTAATTATTTGTCTCAGTTTTATCATAAAAAATTAATAATCCTTTTCTCATATTAATTTGTATAAACGACAAGAAAAATGAATTCAAACATATCATTTCTAACCATACTTGATAACTAAAACCTTTTCACTTTCACTAATTTCCAAGAGTGGCATAGGCATTTACATGTCATCCATTGCCACAAGAAGAAATTATATGTGCTGGAAGAGTCTGTTCCAGTTGTTCCTGGGAAAGAGGCCAGTGATGAAGAACTATCTCTCTATCTAAAAAATATGGATGATTTAATAGATTTACAATGTTTCATGCTATTGGACATGTCTAATGTGCTCTTGAAGCAACATGAAAACATGGAGGAGTATAGCATGATGTTTTACCTTATGGATATATACCAATAGAAGGTGATATTGGAGAGATATGAGATCTACAAAACATTGTCTAAAACTAATCTTGTAGAGTATTCGCCTTCTAGGCCTCATGTAGTCAAGCTTATTGGCTACACTGAAGGCCTGAACATCATAAGGATTATGTTCCTTGATGAGTTGCGTATATATCTCATCCTATCATTATTTATCAATACCTTCTCTAGATTTATTACCTACTATAACTTGAGAAACAATGAGATGAATCTATCCGAACTTCTAATCTTAATTCGCAGGGTAGATAAGGACATGGGGCATGACAAACACGAAGTCCTTATGGTGAATAAGAAAAGGAAGGATAAGAAAAAGGGGTCTTGGACTTATAAATGGTTTGAATCCCCCGAGAACTTTCCCTCCATGAAGGGGAAGATCCATAGGCAAGGCCCGGAACGAGAGGCGGTATGTTTTGCATGTGGAAAGCAAGGACACTGGATAAAGAACTGCATCGAGAAATTTTGGGATGCTAAAGGTGCGTTCGTAATCGAGTGTAATATTTCAATTTCTACACATTGGGTATTAGATATATATTTTGAGTCTCACGTCTGTATTCAAATGCAGGAACCATGTAGATTTATAAATATTTCCTGAGTAGAGGTGGATCTTCGAGCTTCCAATGGCGGGAGGCTGGTTACGTTATCCATTGGTGATTACCACCTCTCACTTACAAATAGGATGATTTTGGTTTTACATAACTGTTATTATGTTCCTAGTGTTTCCAAAAACATAATTTCTATATCATGTTTGGATATGGATGGATTTATTTTTATGTTTGTAAATTATGGTTTCTTATTTTATGGGAACAACGTACATTATGGTATGGCGCATTTAAATAATGGTTTGTATGTATTGAATTTTGAAAACCAAGTGTTGAAAATCGATAATGAATAAAACTCACATCACTCATACATCACTTAGTTGTGGAATCACGATCTCGGTCATGTAAATGAGAAGCGCTTGATGAAGCACTACCAAGATGGATATTTAAACTCTGTTGAGCTAACACCACTTGATAGATGACTCACTTGTTTACTAGGTAAAATGACCATGCCACCTATCGATGGACAAGGTGAAAGGGCCACAAAGCTTCTAGGATTGGTGCACACGGATGTGTGTGGACCATTTTCAATAGAATCTATAGTTTTATATTCTTACTTCATTACTTTTATAGATTATATAAGTAGATATGACTATGTCTAATTAATGAGGTACAATTTAGAGTCCATAGAAAAATTTAAGGAATTCAAGAATGAAGTAGAGAAATAGCTTGTTAAGAAGATAAATAAACTTTTATTGGATCGAGGTGGAGATTATCTGAATCAGGAGTTCATCAATCTTCTACAAGAGTCTGGTATTCTACCTCAGCTCACTCCTCATAATAAACAATATGTAATGGTGTTAGTGAAATGAGGAACCACACCTTGTTAGACATGGTGAGGTAGATGATGAGTCATGTAGATCTTCCATTATCCTTTTATGGATATTCCTTACCAACTGTAGCATACACATTAAACTGAGTACAAATAAGGTGTAAAATGGAATTCCCTCCGATTAATGGAATGGAAAGAATACCATTTTGTCTCACACATGTGTATGGGGATGTGAGGTTTTGTTAAGGACTTCTCAGGAAACAAACATGCGTCCTGGGGAATGAGGTGTATCTTAATAGGATATCCCATGGAAATGAAAGAATATTACCTATATAACCTTTGAGAAAAGTAAGTGAATATCAAAATAAAATCCATATTCTTTTGGAGGGTTCCCATCCTCAAAAAGGATAGTGGAAGAACGATTTACTTTGATGAAGTTGATTCTCATGATACATAAGAGTTGGTTCCGGAACAAGTTCCATACGTCCTTGTGGAAGAGGTTCTAGAAACACAAGTACTGCGTAGGACCACAAAAGAGGTAAGGAAACTAGAGAGATTTTGTTTCATAGTCAACGAGGATGGTGAATAATTATTTTGGGAAGATGATGAATCTCTCTCCTACAAGGAAGCAGTAGAAAGCACGTAAGATACAACATGCAAAAAGATAGGAATTCTGAGATGGATTCCATGTATCAGAACGAAGTCTGGGTTCTGGTCGATGAGCTAGTTGATGTGAAGAATGTTGGATTCAAATGGGTATTCAAGAGAAAAATAGACATGGAAGGTTATGTTAGCATCTATAAATCAAGACTGGTGGCTAAAGGATTCACAAATCATCACGGAATTGACTATGATGAAACCATCTTTCTAGTTTACATGTTTAGATCCAGAAAATTCATACATTCCCTAGCAGCTTACCATGAATATGAAATTTGGAAAATGGATGTAAAAACAACCTTCCTTAAAAGGATCCTTTTGGACGCTGTCTATATGAGACAACCAGAGTGGATTTTGACACTAGTTGAATCCATATGGGATTGAGAGTTGTAGAAATCCATTTATGGATTAATGAAAGCATCCATGTCATGGAACATTCGATTTGATGAATCGATAAGGGAAATTGGATTCATGAAGAACAAATGTGACACATGTATTCATAAGAAGTTTAATGGGAATGCAGTAGTTATCTTAGTATTATATGTTGATGGAATATTACTTATTGGAAATGATGTACCAGTCATATAGTCAGTTAAGGACTAGTTGAACAAGTTTTTATCCATGAAGGACTTGGGTGAAGCAGCCTAAATTCTAGGGATCAAGACCATTTGTGATATATCTAAGAGGATCCTTAGACTATGTTAGGGTACATACATTGACCAGATACTAATGCAATTTAGTATGGAATAGTATATGGTGTGATTTTTTCTAATGTCACATGGCCTACATCTTTATAAAGAAATGTGTCCTACGATACAATAGGAGAAAGATAGAATGAGTAATATTCTATAAGCCTCATCTATAGGATCCTTCATGTATTCCATGTTATATGCTAGGATTGATGTTGCCTATGCACTGTGCATGGTAGGCAGATATCTAGAAGATCGAAGAGAACATAATTGGACTGCTGTTAAGACAATCATTATGTATCTAAGAAGAACTAAGCATATGTTCATGGTATATGGTGGAGATGAGGAGCATTTTATCAGAGGGCATGCTGATGCTGGCTTTTAGACAGATCAGAATGATCTGAAGTCACAATCTGGATATGTTTTCTGTCTCAGTGGAGGATCTATGAGCTAGAAGAGTTCAAAGAAACCAAATGTCGTCAATTCTATAGTGGAGTCTGAATATATATCGTCTTATGATGCTGTAATGGCAGCTGTATGGATTCAATACATTGTCCAGGAACTTGATGTGGTGCCTAGAATTAAAGATCCTATCACATTGTATGTGGATAATACTACAGCGGTGACTCTTGAAAAAGAATCAAGGTAACATAAACGGACAAAGTGAATACTCCAGAAGTATCAACTCTTAACAGATTTCTATCAAAGGGGTAATGTTCCAGTGAGCAGAGTGTCCACGAAAGAGAACGTGGTAGACCCCATGACTAAAGGCATGTCTCAGCAGAAGCATGAATATCATGTGAGAGCTAGCGGGTTAAAGGTTGTTAGCAGTTTGTTGTAGTCCAAGTTGGAGTCTGTTGAGGTTGGTGGCCTACAACCAACTACTTTGTACTTGAATCATTAATAAATACCTTATCACATATTTATTATTCTTCTACGTGAAAATTAATTTGATAATGTCCGAAGGAAATCTTTTTCATTAAAGGTTCATTGTAGATCCCTGCTATTATGAGAACCTAGAAGTGCCAAAACACTATTTTTGAATATATGTTCTATGTCCGGATGATGTTAATTAAGGGACACAAATAATACAGGCCTTTAGGAGTGAGGAATCATAAAACATTGAGGCACCTAATCATAGAGTTCACCCTTGGTAATATCGATGGGGATATTATGAGAACAAGACCCAACAGTTGGAAATCCACATTTCATAGTGTCATTGGACGTTCCTGTCTAAAGATGTGTGTATTGGTCCTTAGAATTTAAGATTATTATTAATGGGTATTACAACTCACACACATAGATGTATTGACAAAAACTGTGATGTCACACTATTTTCAGTGAAGTAGGATATGTTGGGTGTGTCATGAGTAGTACTGCATTTATAGATAATGCAAGAAATGATTTGTACCTTATGATCCATAACAGAAGTAGATATCTCAGGGCCTTTGAAGAAATTGATATATCCTAAATAAATCAATGGCCATGGTGATGAATGGGAATGTCCAATTCCAGGAATTCAATGAAAGAATAATTGAGCACATTGGTTGATTGCACTAGCATGCAACCCGCTTGATTTGAGATATCGAGAAAATGTGATTACATTACACGGTAAGCGTTTGTAGGAGGTGACACATCATTGTGATTTTAACTTATTTATCTACGGGTGAATTGGGGGGTTTCTAGATTCTAACCTTGAACATTAGGCAGGATCCGCGTAATGCCCCTGAGAAAGATTCCTAGAGGGTCACGCACTATGTGTGTCCAAGTATCATAGTTAAATATTAATTTATCAAGTCGAATAAAGATTATTCTTGATTGTGGATTAATAATTATTCATGGATGGATGATCACATTTATTTTGACACTAGTTATTTGAGAGAATATATTGTATGATAATTAATATATTTCTTAGTGAGTAATGCAGTGATATTTATTTGCGAAATAAAGTTCCATTATTCAATGTCTAATAAATTTGGGGGAGTAAATGATGAAAAATGGAAAAAATGTACATGTTGTGTATATTAAATTTAAACACCATGTATTTTTTTCTTGGAATTTATGAGAAATAATATTATTTATTTAATTAAATAATACTAGGTGTAATTCTCTGGGCATATGTCAAGTAATAATAATAGTCAACAGTTATTATTAGACATGGGGTATTACTAAGAATTAAATGAAATGAATAAATGATTTTGGGTAATTAATTCATTTTAGTATTCTATGTAATTAAAATCCCAATTATATAATTCTAATTAGCATAACCATTTGGGGGGGGGGGGGTTCACAACAGATCTTGAAAAATCTCTCTAGCCAAGAGAGGATTCTTTTTTTCCAGGAACACTCTCTAGCTACGAGATAGATATCCTTCTCTACCAGATCAAGGTGATCGAATGTGGAAATCGTAAGCGAAGGTTCTTCCACACTATCACTCGAAGATCCCTTTAGAGATTTCTAGAGATATGGGGAGCACGTGTAGATCACCACTAGAGGAATCCTACACTTGGATTCTATGATGAAATGACAGATCACTTTGGATTGTGACTAGAAATATCAACGGAGAGTGAATTCCATGAAGGTAATTCTTGTATTTTAATTAAATTAATTATAACCAACATATAATAATTTTCTCTATGGTTTTGGGACTCCCCTCATTATTTCTTTTTCTTCGTTCTATTATTAGGATCCGGCGTTTTATTATCATGATGGATATCAGATTAATCATTGTTAACGGTAATATTATTGTTGGGTACACCCACCAACATGATTCCACTGCGCCTGGATCCTTCAGAACATTCATCCTCCTCTTCACACTTTTTTAAAATCAGAGGGAAGTTATATGGATGAAGATTTCATTATCTTAAAATTTTATGTTGGATAAATATAAGGAATTCGAATCCACACCTAACATTTCATTAAATTCCACTAAGGGGTGAATCACATGTTTTTTCTGATTATTCAGCCATAAATTTGGATATGGGATGAATTATATGGTTGGGATTAAAAAATTGACCCATTAACTATCTTCATAAATAACCAAACATTCATGTTATGAGGTGGTGTTTTAATTATTTTATGAAAATATCATGATATTATAGAATGTGTATAAACCAAATAAAAAAGTATGTTATCTATTCTTGAATGAATCACTAGAATACATGTCACCACTTCATTATTTTGATCCACCTCAAAATTTGTGATTTTATTTTATTTCATTTTATATGTATGACTTTTATGTTTTTATGAATGATTTTAGTTAACAACCATTGGCTTAAGAAATTGATTCTGTTAGATACCTGGTTCCATGAAGTTGAAACAATAAACAATAGGTTAAGGGTTGATAGGGTTATTGCATTGTTGTATCTCATTGGTGGGATTCTCCTATTAGCAACAACTAGCTAGGTTACCTCCCTTCCCATAGCTAAATAATTTCCTTGTTCCCGTTAATAAATTTCTATTATTCTTCTTCCAACACTTTTAACAAGTGGGGTATTGAACTTTTCTACCCCATGATATTTCTCCATCACCTCCCTTGAATTAAATTACATTCTCTGCTTATAGTCTCTAAAAACATGTCACCCATAACATTCATTGATATCTATCTCAAATTTTAGAGAACATTAATGAAATTTATCCTATATTTCAATGTCTCTAATGGCTAGGTATAATCATAAATTTATTAATCACACCATAGAATTGATCACATTTACTTTCAGGGGGTAATGAAAATATTAATGGAAAATCATGTATGTGTTGTGATGCTTTCGGCATATGCCCTGATGGATTCTTCACCCTTTGTATCATAGATATGCAAATAACACTCTATTTTATGTTGGGGAATGTGAGGATTTTTTTTCAAAAAACATTTTATATAATCCCATCCACTCTATCAATACCATCCAATCCATAGGAATTATATTTGTTACCAAGGCCCAAAATTTTTATACTTCTCTATGAATAAGATAAATAGCTAGCACAACCTTCTCATTCTTAATGTATTTAAGGATGCACACTTTTCTTATGGATATTATCCATTACCTTGTGATTAAGGTGTCAGAACCTCACCCATGCATGGTTTTAGCTACCACTACACTATGAACATGTATACACACACATAACTATCTCAATGAAAAATTTCATATGAAAAGTAAAATATACAAAACTACAATTTATATACCAAAAATATGCATCTACCTCTAAATTTTAGAAGCATATGTGTTTTAAAGAGAACTAAAAGTTAAAGGGTTAAAAAACATTACAAACCAGAAGTGTTCCACAACCTAGAAACATGAGTAAAAGTAAAATAGATGAGAGAGACCCACTCTTGGATTCCAATATACGACCACCAAACATATTCCAAGAACCTCGTATCCCAATGATCGACCAATTTCAGGATCAACATGTCTGTTGACTTCAAGGGAACATTAAGTGCAGGGAAATCGCAGGTAGGGTGAGTATAAAAAACTTAGTAGGATTCCCCGAAGGCTCAATGGAGTAGAAACAGATATACTGAAGAGGGGAGAAGTAGATAGAATAGGGTACAATAAAATAGTACATATCAAACCACCAAAATAATGAATATTGACTCATCCACAAACAAGGAGCATGAAATGATGAGAAAATGAACTTCTCATTAAGTATTTGCTACCTATAATTGGAGTGTAGACTCATAAAATCATGAGAATATAGACATGGAAAGCACTTGACATACCCCACACATCATTGGCTATATTATAAGGAGAGTAACCAAAACCCAAGGAGTTGGTACTAGACCAAGATATATATATGCTCTGTCAACAAAACCCTGATGAGAGTGTAAGGGGATGCCCATATCATAGCTCAAACCATGAAAAGAGAGTATCCAACTGTCCCATAAGTAACCACCATTGATTCCCAGAATCTCACATGTGTTCCATAAACTTCAAGTGATAGGGAATCAATCACTACACCTAGATACTATCCACTTTGAGTGGTACTGTCTCACCCTCACAGTTTTAGGTCACATCATAAGGATGCATCTTGGTGGAAAAAGTCCCCTCTTACTTGTGAGTCCAAATATACGTCAACCATTACTCCTCACTATGCCTCACAACAAAGGTGAAAGAACAATGTAGAGGCTAACCACGCCCTAGTGTGTTAGGGGGATTCCACTCTAATAGTAGTCATAGAGTCTACCCATGCCCCCAATACATCAGGAGGATTCTACTATGGTAGTATTCATAGAGGCTAATAACTTTTTGATGTGTCAGGGGGATTCCACTTTAGTTCATAGAGGAACCACTCCCTAAAAATCAGGTGGATTCCACTTGGAACCCCCATTGAGGACCCAATACCTATCCTAGCTGAAGTGTAAGCCCAAAACTTCTATGAGAATCCCTGTTGCATGCATCCTCTCAAGAAGAACCAATGAATAACACTGTCCATCCCTACTAGATAGTACCTCTTATAAATCACTGATGTACTCTGGCCATCCCAGCTGGATGGTACCTCTTGGAATGAATGCCACTATTGTAATCAGGTGTCACCCAGGATATGTGTCACAATTGGTAAATCTCTTATCAAAACATAAAGTGGTACACAGTGCGGGTGGGGAAACACAACATGTGACCCCGTCTCACTAACTGGCCATGTTCCTAAACATTATAGGGTAATAAATTGTGATCATATTCATATAGGTATTCTAGTGTACTATAAAGCATATATGATTTTTTCCTATTAACCGTTCAAGGTTTTGGTGCTCTTCTAATGTGTATATCGACACTCAGGTTGAATCCCTGATGATGATAATTTTTAATAGTCAATTGTTTTTATTTGATTGTATTTTGATTGGGGGGGTTTGTTTTCATATATTAATTTAAATGATTGATTGATTAAGATTGATTTAAATATTTGATAAATATTGGGGTGAGTTCATCATTAGGATGTTAAGCTTCTGATATCCTTGAGCCATGCATTATATTGAATTAAATTAACACCCATTGAACAAGTTGAGGTTGATTGGAATTACCATGTGTTAAGGCTCTAATACAAGACTTAACATAATATTGGGTTCTAATATTAATCATATATTCCATACCGTACTATATTTATGGTTTCAATAATCCATGGAAATCACTCGTCAAACAAAATAAATTCATTAATTCATGACATGTTATGTCCAACATACACAATGTCAATTCAATGAATATCCACCTCGCAAAATCTCCTAATCACTTAACGTACATAAATTATTACTCACCCCAATGAGTATTTTACTCTGAAATTGAAATGATTTGTAATATGGATTATTATATACCAGATAATGAATTATAAAAATAAGGAAAATAATGGGATAAGAAATGAGTTGTGCATCGAACACACACACACACATGAACGATGATGATAATTAAAATCAAAATTTCAATTGAATGAGGAAGTAAAATCGATTATGTATTTTAACTGTATATAAACTATTTTAAGACCATTAATATTATTTATCAAAAGGTGTATGGTAATAATAGATGAAGAATAAAAAACATGCATTAAAATATAATTAAAAAACAAACACTTACACGATTATAAAAAAGAACAACAAAAAAAGTAAATGAAAGGAAAGAAGGAGAATGGTTTTGAAATTGAAAATATGAGTATGACAGATCCTCCTAAGCCTTTTTTAGATCCATGTTCATTCAAACCTATCATCCTTTTCTCTAAAATAAAAACCTCTTGCATGGAATGGAGGGTTATGTATTTAAACCCCAATGTTGTGGACTGTTTGCATTCCAAAACTGCACATGCACTTGAATCACCAATTGTTATTTCAGAAAGTTGAATCTGGAGAAATGTTAATCCTAAAAGTTGTATCTATTAAATTTTTTAGTCGACTATCAAAATTTGGTGTCATTTGGATTTTTGGATCCAAAGTTATAGTGGTTTTAATAAATAATGTTAAACTGTCCATTTCTACCCATGCTTTTTGGATGGCAAAAATGTGAATAGATTTTGGAATTGGAAGATGCCTTCTAATCTGAATTATTTTTAAAAATTTCGGACTCTTGTATGATAAAATGAAAAATAACTGCTGTAATTGATGTGTATAGCAGTTGAAAAGTCAATTTTTGTGTGCTGATTTCATTTCTCAGACAGAATGGTGGGCTGGATTTCAATGATTCAATTAGGCCCCTTGTTATTGTAGTTGGGCCCTGAAATTTTTATCTATGACTCCATTCATTGTTCCCAGAACTCGTAAGGATAATAAATGAATTTTTACTTCTTTATTGAGGCCAGTAATTCAATATTCAACGCTAGTCCAGTTTCATCACAAATTCTTTGGGCCTTCTTGTGTGGTCCATATGACCCTTCAAATGGCCGAATTGGCCCAAGATCTCTTCTGATGAAATGTTTAATATTGAATGGGGAAGCCTAAAAAATAAGAACCATACAATTTCGATAAGTTTTATTAAAGGTATAATTAAAATAGCCAACTAACTAAATTTGACTACTTCAAATAATTCTCAAAAATTATATTTAATATTAACACATGAGTATCTCACAACACTTATATACTTTTTCATGAAATTTACTAAAGGAAGTATAGAAAAAGTTATGAAAACATTAAAATAAAATACCCCACACATAGTCCAGTGCATGTCCTTATTTGCAATAAATATAAAACATAAAAAAAATCATTCTCACTTTCAAGCAAATATTAAAATTTTGTTATCCCCAATCAGGGGAGATTTAGACCACTTCAATCATCCATATTGAATTCTACCACAAATTGTAACATAAATAATAATCCAAAAAAATAATTTTTCATACCCAAGTTTAGAAATTGGAAATGTGGACACTCAAAACTCACACCTCTGAAGGAGTTAAAATTAATTAATGGAGGTTAACTATTTCACAAACCAAAAGTGAAAATCATAGAGTTTTAAAGAATTCTCATCTTCTATTCCATATCTTAAGGGGCAAAAGAATAAAGAGGTCTTTTGAAGGTGTTTTTATGTGGTTATATAATGGTAGGAATTTAGTATTCAAAAGATTAGAAAGAGAGGTAAAACACCAAAAAGGAAAAAGAAATACAAAATATTTTTTAAATAAAACATGTAAATAATTTGAAATACATATTTAAAAGGGAAAAATTGTGTGAATCAAGACTCAAAAGTGGATGAAAATTTGAAGGGAATGAGAAGATGTAATGTTTACAAAACACAAAACTTCACCCAATGAAGAATATATAATGCAAGTTTTCTTTTTTTATTTTTATTTTTTTTCAAATTTTGAACATGAAAAAGATCAAACAATCATATCACAACCCATGATTTATCTTCTCAAGACACTACTTGTAATAGTTATTATAAGATAAAAGGTTGAGGAAGAGTGATTTTTGAACCACCCAAGACACAACCCATTCTTTTTTTGTTCTTTTTTTTAATTTTTTTTTAATTTTTTGAACACTTCTCAACATTTTTTTACAAATATGTCATAAGAAAATATACATTCCCAAAACTGCTGGAATGATAACCTCTCACCCATAATAAAATGGATTCTTTCCTAAAATCATATGATAACATGTTTAAAATAAATAAAAGGTCACCCAAAATGAAATCCATTCCACCACACTTAAATTTGAAAAAATTAAGCAAAGAAAATCCATGTAGATATTGTGTGGGATATGGTATTGGGCTTGTAATGAGGGTATCAAAGAAAAGGATTTCATAGGATAAAAGGGGCTTTCAAAAGAAGGATTAATGTAAGGGAAACGAGAAGTTATTTGGATATTCTGATTCTCATGTGGTTCAGAAAATTACTTTATCATATTAATGCACACCAAAGTAGTAAATTCAGCTCAAAGGTCCAAAAACTCAGGACTCGCATATGGGGGTAAAAAATCAAATTTTGAAAATATTTCCATTGGTGGCCATGGCATGAAAGCTAATTTTGTTCCTAAGAATTGGGGAAAATCATCTTTAAAATAAACAATTAGGCATTCAAAATTCTTTTGGGTTTGAAACAAGATTCATTATCCAAAGTCATGTTAAAAATAACTTTTTTTGCATGAAAACGTGTCTTTTTTCTCCCCAAAATGTTTGAAAAAATGTTCAAAACTAGATGGTGAGTAAGTATGACTGTTTTGTTATTTTTTTGTTATTTTTTTAGTTTTTTAGTGTTTTTATAATACATACCCACACAAAAGAAAAATAAAAAAAGTATGTATTTTATGAAGAATGTGGTATCAAAATGTAACACAATAAGATTTCATAATACATTATTTCTTCAAAGTAATTTAATAACATTCACTACACGCAACACCGAGTTCAAGGTCACCACGACTTACCAAACTATCCGTTCAAAAGAGGTTATGAATAGTACTAACTGAATTTTGAACTATATATAATATTTATAATTTTAGAATCCATATTATGTGTTTCTTAGATATAATGTAAGAACTAATTCCTTTTTTCAGATAAAAGAAGAATTAAAAAAAATACTTTTACTGCCTTTTAATGGTGAATCCTTTTTAAATCCAATATTTGAAACTTTTATATATTTGATTTGACAAAATAATCTTTTTCTTTAGAATCGGGACATAATAATTTAGTTTTAATAAATGTTTGGTAATTTTCTAATAACTTTCATATTTGGGTGAATATTGAAAAATGCTATATTTTAATTGAAAACATCTTTTTTAATAAAAATAATTTATTGTTTTATATTATAAATTTTAATAGTTTGGATGTATAAATAGATTATATTTTTAACATTTAATCCAATTATGGTCATTTTATGTAATTTCACTTTGAAATTGGACAAAAACAATTGTCAATCTTTTGATAGATATTATTTCCTAAAAATACACTTCTTGGTTTTGACAACGAGAATTAATTTTAAATTAATTAATGCAACATCTATGTTTTGAAATTGTTAAAATTGAATTCATTTTTGAATTCGTAATATCAAAATTAGATTAGGGGAATTTTTGGTATTTTTCTAAAAACATTTAATTTTTGATGAATAATGAAAAACACTGAGTTATTGTCTAAAATAATATTTTTATTTAAATAATTAATTATTTTATTTAAATTTATTTTAGGTCAAAAAAGATAAAATAATACCTATATATATTAAATGTAATTTATTTGAGTTAGTTTATAATAATTATAGATATATAAAAATTTTATCACACTTTTTACCATCTTTTACCCACCTCCTATGAGCATTTGCAAATTTACATAAAACAAAAATTTTCTACATCTATGAGTTGAATTTCAAAAATCTGAGAGACATGGTTAATGTCAAGGAGTAAAATGTGGTTCAATAAGATAAATTTTTTTTTTGTGGTGAACAGTAACATTTTACTTTTATTTACCACGGTTAAAAGTAAATAGGGTAACTAAGGGTAAAATGTTATTATTATTTCCCTAACACATGTCATAATTCTATTGGATAAGTATAATTCGTCCTAAAAAATCTTAGGAAAAAAATATGACAATTTGGGTCCAATTGTATTAGATTAAGTCATTTATTATTATTTTATTTAAAGAAGAGTTAAAAGAGTTAAAATAAAAGTTTAATAAGTAAACCAATTTTAATATAGGGTTATACATAAGAAAAATTGAACTATAAATATTCATTAGAAATATAAAACAATTTCCTACATAATTATACATTATTTATAATTTTCAGATGTTAAATAATAAAATTTATTAATGAAACAATGACGATGCGGTAATTACATTATTAATAAAAGAATAAAATAAATATTATTATAAATATTAAAATAAATATAATTTAAACATTTTTATGACATCCATTAATTTTCCAGGTGAATATGATATGTTAGGATTGATTCAATGTAATTTTTTGATGAAATCATGTTTTTATTATTTTATCAAAAAACAAATACCAAAGAGTGTCAAAATTGACATAAAAAGTTTTTAAAACAAATATTATATTATTTGTTGATATATTAGTCTTAAAATAAATGGTTCTATCAAAAGACTTATATAATAATATATATGACATTAATAAACCAATTGGGGTTCTATTGGAATTTTATAGTAAGTGTATTAACCATATAATGTAGAAATACAAAGATACATGGTAAATGGTAAACTATTTAACTAAGAGTTAAATCTAAACGTTATGGTCAATATGGTCACCTAAACCTATCTAATACCTATTGTATGAGTTGTTTTCGACCCATACCCTCCTTATATTTTAAATAACTCATTTTGGAGGCATTAGAATTAAAATAATATTTTGTGTTTTTCATAAGGTTCCCCTCACCCATCTTATAAAAGGGAACTACCCCTTCTCTCAAATTCACACCTCCAAAGCCATTTGACACATCCAAACTCTACCCAAATATCATCCCAACTATCCTACCTTCACCCTAGAGTCTTTTATTTGGTATTAAATCCAATCTATGAAGCCCTTTTGATCAAATAAAAAGGAAGAACCCAAAGAAGAAGGAATGATTTCACGACCCACTTTCAAGTTCTCTTATTCTTCCACTAAATCATTGTTTGTCGTTTCCTGTATAAAATAATAACTCCAGTACCTTCTATATACTGGGATGTTATTATAAATATGGAAAAACTATATTCATTCTTCTGTCCATCTTATGAATTATAATGTCACCATGCCTGTGTACGTACGGCTTACCATCTTCACGCCGTGGTGTAATTTGTTATTTAACACTGTGTTATTTGAATGGATATAATGATGATTAATATGTATATAAATAATGAAAATAAAATGATAATGTCTCTGTAAAATTAATATACCATTCAATTCAACACATTTATGGAAATGATTTTATCGCTCGTGCGTACGTACGGATTACCGTCTCCACGACGCAATGAGATTCATTTCCTCATTCACTATTCATCGACAATTATAAAAATATATATTATTAATATGTATGGAATATATGAAATAATAATTCTAAAATAGATATATATATATAGATATATATATATATATATATTTACTTACATATATCTTACTCACTTAGTTCCATTCAATATGATATGAAAATGGAAACAACGTTTATGCATACGTACGGACTACGGTCTCCATAAATGGTGTTTTCTATTTCATATTTATTTCTATTATAAATATTTATATTATAAATATATATAATTTATAAATCATTATTTATATTCTAGAAGCATTTAAATCTTGATTTAAGTGATACAATCAATAGTAACATGTTAAAACACATACGATAAAGAAAGTGATTATAATCTGAAATGTTAATTTAACATGGAAATTATTATTAAATGGGTAGTATAAAGTCATAAATGAATCATGTATGATATCATAAATATTAATATGGTTCAAGTATAATTTAATAACAAACTACAATATTCATACAAGAGGTTAAATGTACCCTCGACTAAAGGAAAATTCAAGGTAAGGGTTAATTCCTCAATCTCATTATTATCCGAGATTGTTTATGTGTAAGTATTTACTGGGAAATTTATATCATACATGTCCTTTTTTCATAAAAATAATTTCAAAATGAATATTTTATGGATTTATGAAAGGTAGTCTTTATCAAGGTCATAATTTTAAATGTTTTAAAGATGTATCTTTCTAAATATTTTTAGTTAATGTCCACATTTTCAAAATGATTTTAAGGATTTATTTATATGGACATGAATTTTTTGAAATTATAATTATTTTCAAAAGTTTCAATGTTTTATGGGACACTTTGATTCAAAAATATCTTTTAAATTACATCCTTTATAAATGTGTGACTTTTAAATGATCTTACCTAAAGGATATATCTATCAAAAAGTTTTACTCATCGTTTTCAACTATGTCAGCACCCTTTACTAGATATTAATTTCGATTCAGGTTGATTTATTATAATACAATCTTCTATATTGTTTTGAATGAGTTATGATATGTTTTATTATGGATGTTATAATTTTATACCATTCATGGTTTACGGTTAATGTACTGAAATTTCGTATTCTAGTTTTAATATAGGTGTTTATGTTATGTGTCAAATTTTTTATATGAGGAATGTAGTGGACTTAGTAAGTGATGGGTGGAGCCCACTATAGCTCCTTGATGCATCAGTAGGTCTCATGATACAAACTAGTGTCTTGGCACAAGGCCTTTACTATGTGGTAATGATGCCTGGCATTATGCATTCTCTCATTCTGAAATTAGTTATTACATGTGATTATTCGACTAGTAGAATATCCATGTGCATATTTATATGGTAATTTTTTATTTATTTTATCTATATTATGTTCACGTTTATTTTTAAAAAGGTGGTTTTTATGTCACATATCTTGTTTAAAATGATTATAGATTCTGATAAATTATTTACCCCTACTGGGCATCTGTGGTCACCCCATTCTTATGTTTTATTTTCCCAAGATTCCAAGAAGTGTATTATGAATGATATGTAGGGTTAAGCTAAATGGAATAATGGTGTTCTCAAAGAACTATCAATTCTATGTTTTATGTTTGAAATTGTAATGTAATGTTAATGTATGTAATCTATTTTCCAATACGACTAAACTGATCGGTCCTTCGTGACATGATTCCTTATAATCATGCCAATGTATTAAAATAATGCACAGACTCTGGGTAACTAGGGTCGGGGAGTTAAAGTTGATATCATAAGAAGTTTAGTAATAACATTGGAAACTAGATTTAGATAATCTCTGATTAGTTCATGTTATCATAAGATGATATTTGAAGATTATTATAGAAGAACATCCTAGAATTTTGGTAATGTAACGATTTAGTGAGTTTTCCAAGAAATACATCCCAGTATGGATACGAGCAGCTATGTGTGGCTCTGGCACAAATGTACCTAGGGGTAAAACCCAAAAAAAAACCACTTTGAGCTAAACTCGAACGAGAACTAGTACACAACAATAGGCCTTGCTTCACTCTTGGTTATGACACTCTTAGGGGATATGAATTGGATAATTCTTGTTTTCTTTACAAAATACTAAGAAGGGTTTATTAGTATATACTTCTTCAAGAAAATATTTTTATAATTATGGATTATATCCATAAATAGTTCAATTTACATTAGGTATTTTATATGTTAGGAAATATGAATTGTGATTCAAAAACTGACCTATTATATGAAATTGTATAGAAATGGCGGCGAATAGAAGGATTGTGAACTCCAGAAACATGTATTATCCAAAGAGTAAGAAGGATCATATCTTTCGCAGTATTAATAAATCATTAAGATGGGAAATAGTCCCCTATATATTCTCCACATATGAAGAAACAGTATCATGTGTTGATAAGATAAGTAATGAATTATCTGAGTCCTATGGCTTTGAAGGGAAGAAAGAGAAGAAAAGGATGGAAGAGAGAAAGATGGATAATGGGAACAGTGGAAAGAAGGATTTTCTCATATGTGATAAATATGGAAAGAATAACCATGGTAAATGTTAGAAGGGAATGTGATTTTGTTATAAGTGTGGAGAAAAGGACTCCAAGTATGTCATTTTAAGGTTATGATTTTTTTTTCAATTATACAATGCTTCATCTGCAAGGATTTGGGACACTACGCGAAACAATGTCTCAGTCATCAGAGTATAACATAAATGATGATATTGAATAATAATCAGGTTATGATATGTAAGTAACCAGTTTTTGGCTGTAAAAGACTTTGGAATATTCTTGATATGATTCTAGAGAAGCGCCTTCAGACGGAGTGTAATTCCGAGCCTCAGTTTGTCTAGAATTAAATTTTCAGTGCGTTCACACTGAGAATGCCAAATAAATGAGATATCTCCTAAACCGTGTTTCAGATCAGAGATCTGAGTGTACATATGGGTCAGAAATGGTGTTTTTACCCTAGAAATGACATAAAACATGTCGGCGTGGGACGTTTGGACCCCTCTCCCGTTAACAGAACATTAAACAGATAATTAAAATAATTAATTTATTCATTTAATGGTTAAACTCCGGTATATCTTAAATGGTGGTTCGGATTGAAAAAATGAGGACATCGTTGTGTCTGGAGAATGTCGTTTACCTTAGGAGGGGTGTATGTTTCACGGGCGCGGGCCTTCTGTTAAAAATGTCGCCAGGGGTGTTTTTGTAAGTTGGTGTCCTCGGGCGTTGAGCTTAATAACATTCGAACATAAGCTCAGATTAAAATTATGAGACCTCTGTTGTGCTTGGGAGGAGGTGATTAACCTAGTGGAGGCTCAATCTTGACCACGCCAGAGGTTTTGGATGTGGGTGTTTTCAGGGGTGAAGTTTTTTTATTAAAGAGTTTATTTATTTAAACTCTCATCCCCTCCCCCATCCTTATTCCTCCCACAAGAGAAACCCCCCACACCTCAACCTTCTCCTCCTCCTCATCCTCCCTCCCAATCAAGTTGCAAGCGGCAACGGTTGGGTGCAGATCGGTGGCGAAGCTCAGGGAAATGCCCAACAAGTTAGGATTGTGCATATTTTGTTTTTAATTCCTGCACACCCTTTGAATCTGTAGACATGTGTTGAATTTCTGTTCAATTTTCGAGAAAAGCCCATGGTTGTGTATAATATTTTTTGATCTTTCCATCGCTCTTTTCATCTTTGAAATCCGATTTCAGAGGAGTTCACTGTCGTTCGCCGAAGTTTGGGTGTTTTGTGGGTTTCAACGGTGGTCCGGCGAGCTCTAGTGGCGGTGGCGAGCTCCAGCGGTAGCGGCGCAGGACTTCTAGGTGGCAGTGGCCTCAGCTTAGGAGGATGGTGTGGTTATGGGGCGTTCGGCTTTGGCGGATGGCGCGACTACTTTAGGCGGGCGAGGCGGTGGACGCCGGGGCGCGATGGAACACCAGTGTCGCGGCGCACGACCCCGTGGGGGAACAGCGACCCGTCTTCGGCGGGTCTTCATGTGGCAAGGGAAATCAGCCTTGTGGCCGGTTTGTGGGTGAACTACGGGTCCACAGCCAGACCGCGCGGTTGAGCCACGGGCCGACCGAGGCCGGTCCGGCCCAAGGGGAATCGTCCCCTCTGTTTTCAGACACCTGTATCTCCCACTACGGGTGTCCGTTTTGTGTGTCGTCTATGGCTATGAAACCGTATAAATGTGGCGAGCTTTTTGACATGGTTTTGGGAGTTTTTAATTCCCAAAACAAGGGTCCTCGGAGGTGTGACATGTATTTAAGTGAATTGAAATTTTTCCGGGGGTTCGTGTGTTGAGCAGAGTGGATGCATCCGACGTCCTTTTTGTGCGCCGTCAGCGGCATGGGGACCCTAGAGTTGGGGCGGAGATTTCCAGTGTCATTTTTGGCACTGAAACTAGAGTTGAGACGTGGGCCCCATGGTCCGTCTTTTGAGCTGCGTGCAGCGCTTTGCAACCTTTTCATCGGATGTCCATTAAGGGCGTGCGAGCAATTGATTTTGGGTGATTTTACGAGGGCATTGCATTGGCGCAATATTCCCGCTTTAATTCCGCACGATGGTCCGGTCCCCACGAGTGTCGTTTCAGTGTTGATGGTGAATTTCTATCTCCTTCACCAGGTGTCCGTTTCAGACAAGAGATTAGTCGAGCTTGTGTACTTTTTCAAGAGGATCGCAATGGTATAATTATTTTGTTTCACTTCCGGACCGAGATATGGGTCCCATGAAGCACCTCTCTTCTGGGGTGCGGTGGAATGTATCTTTTTTTCTGGATATCTGTTGCACTCAAGTGACCAGTCCTTTAGACGTGTTTTCCCGAGGGGATTGCAATTGTGCGATGCGCCCGATATTTTTTGGTGCCAAGGCTCAGGACAACGGTATGTCGTTCGGGTGTAAAACTGTGTTGGCGACTTTTCTGTTAGATATACGTTTGAGGCGAGTAGTGGTCTATCTCGCGTGTTTTTTTGCGAGGATTACAAACACTATAATATGTTCAGGCGAGCGGAGCCTCTTACATGATCTTATTAAATGTGGAAATATGAATGGTGTACCAGGAGTGGTTCTTCCTGCAGTGTTTGCAGGGAACCCTTGGAGTGTGATCGCGTTCACTCATGGGAGAGTGAAGATGGTGTTTAAAGAGATGTGGTTGGACATGCCTTAGTTGTTGAGGTGGCAACTTAGAGTTGTTACGTTTACGCCATCACATTGAAGATGGGTGTCGTGTTCACGTTAGCCTTTTGTTTTGAGACATGGTATACTCTGGGAGTATAGGGGAACGCTGGGAGGTACATGTGGATGTTGGTACTTGAGAATGTATGTGTGCTTCTTTGGGGTTGACTTGGGGTCACACGTCGTGTGGGACCCATGTGCATGTTGTTTCCTACTTTACGTTATTTTGAACTCTCGTGACGTAGAGGGTCCATCTCTTCTCGATTGTTGACCAGCAGGGTTTAGTTTTCCCCTGGTTCAGATCTCGATTGGTTGACCAACAGGGTTGAGTGGGTTTTCCCCTAGTCCTGTTCATGATGGTTTCGACCAACAGGGTTGAGTGGTTTCCCCTAGTTCGGTTCTCAATGGGTTGGCCGATAGAGTTGCTTCATGTTCCCTGGTAGAGTTCATGTGGATTCGGTGTGACCAACACATTACGCGGGCACCGATCCTCTATCCAGGAGGTTGTTTCCAGCAGGGCTGGCTAGGATGTTGTTTCCAGTAGGGCTAGCCAGTTGTACCATCCAGCAGGGATGGCCAGAGTAGTACTATCAAGCTGGGATGGCCATTCGGTTACCATCCAGCAGGGATGGCCTATACACCGGTGTTCACCGAGCAGTACCATCCATCAGGGATGGACAGATCAGTTCCGGGTTTACCTCCAGCAGGGCTGGGAAGTGGTCCCCGACGTTGGGTTTACCTCTAGCTAGGATGGGAAGTGGTCCCCAATGACAGTTCCGAGCCTCCCTCCAGTGGAGTACCCTTTTACAGGACTTGTCATTGGGACTCATCGATGACTTTAGCCGGGTCTCCCTCTAGTGGATTACACTTTTATGGGACTGGGCAGTGTGGCACCCGTCGACTTTTTCTGGGTCTCCCTCTAGTGGGAACCCGTCAAATTCTAGGGATTAACCTCCAGTGGGGCTGGGAAGGGGATCACCTATCAACATTAAGGAGACCTCTCGACTACGGGGTAGTGACGAGGTGTGGTTTGACGTTCCCCCAGAAGTCTCAAGTACAAGGGTTGTTTTCCCCATCGAGACACGTCCTCGTGACGCGACCTAAATCCGTGTGGGCGAGTCAGTGCCGCCCAAAGTGAATAGTGTCAAGGTGTGGCGATTAATACCCTTAAAATATAGTTTGGGAAGACGTGCGGGAATCTAGGCATCGATGATGTTTACTTCTAGGCTGAGCTATGGGACGAATATCCCCTTACGATTATGTTCGGGTTTCTTGATAGAGCATATATATATATATATATATATATACACCATGTACCAGTACCCACTTCATGGGATTGGTACTCTCCCTCTAGGAGAGGCAAGGGTGCGCGAGGTATGCCACTTTCTTTCTGTGCCTATCTTATCCTGGTTAGACGAGTCTACTCTCCGGATATAGGTAGCGAAGACTCGATGAGAAGTTCTTATTCTCACCATTTCTAGCTCCTTGTGGCTGGACGAGTATACATCCTTCCTCTTGTTGGGTTGAGCTGGACTCTCAACTATTACTTTCCTGTACTCTCAGTTTTACTTCATTACTTTCTCCTATTTGATCTACATCTCACCCTTCGGTATCTCCTTTTTTTCTCCCTCGATCCTTCAGGGTATCCTACTGAGTAATTTTTATACTCACCCCTGCTTGGGATTTTCCCGAAATTGGTGTGCCCTTGTAGACAATGGACAGGTTGGTCATGAATTTAGTGGAGCATAGGAGTTCCGGATCATAGACCGCGTGCGGTGGTCATAGTCAGGTTCCAAGTATGGGACCCTCCCATCTGTTTTGTTTTGTTTACCTATTTCTGGGTTGTGGCACTTTTCCTATTGGGCGCGTGTTTTTTCCTTTTCTTTTCAGTTTACCTTCAGCTTTTACATTGTACTGTTAAAGGTCGATGCACTTTTGTGGTTTATTTATAGCAGTTGGTACATTTCTTTTCTTTTTACTATGCACTTTTTCATTGAGTGTGATGTGTGTGTGTTCAGGTACTTAGGAAAAGGCCTCCCCGAGTTTTTGTGCCTTCATCGCTTGCCGCCAGCCCCTAGCCTATGGAGGCATGCTTGGGGTAGTTGCAGCTCGAGCCTGGGTAGGGTCGGGTCATGACAAAATGGTAGCAAAGGTGGTTAGTTCTTTGGGAAGCTGTTCAGACATCCCTAAAAAATAGGAATTGGTTTCGTATTAGGGAAACAGTGTTAACATGTCTTGAGAATGGCTCTCAGGCCTGGGAGTCCAATGATGGCATGGTGGTCGACGTATCCATTTATGAGGACCCTGATAACCCGCTTGTCGACTCAGAATGCTGAGACACTCGTTGTAGGGAAAAATTGATTTGTGCATCGCATAGTACTGAGTCTATGATGGTCTTTCTTGAGTCATCTCCCCATTTTTGATACTGTTATATACATATATGCTCATCTGATCGTGGAACTCCTTGAAAATATTTAGGATGTCTCTGCGAAGACAGCCAACCAGGATACCATCTTTGGTTCGTGACGACAACCATGTGAGTTACGAGGCCTCAGTCCAAGACCCATCTTGAGATCCCCTTTCACTGGGTGGGACGATTGAAGCACCTCCACCTGTTGAGCAGCAGGCAGCTTCAACAGAGAATACGGGGCTTGAGCGCAGGTTGAGAATGCACCGTGATTTCTTGCGGCAGAGACCGTTGTGGTTCGGAGGTGAGCCAGAACCTCAGGTAGTAGAGGTTTGGATAGAGACAGTGTTTCACCTCTTCAGGCTTGTGCAGAGGCCAACAGATCTTATGTTGGATTTGGCTGCCAACCATTTCTGTGGAGCAGCATGGCGTTGGTAGAGTCTGGTGACTCATTTTCTTAACGAGTCTTCACTTTCATGGGGAGACTTCTAGTTGTTGTTTCGCGGGGATTTTTTCCCCTCCTACTTACGTTCTGTTAGGATTCAGGAGATCCTGTAGTTTTAGCTGGGAGGGATGACGGTGGACGAGTACGTGGCTAGTATCGCAGACCGTTTATGCTATTACCCGGACATGGTCAATGATGATAACTTCTGAGCACGGAAGTTCGATCAGGGTCTCCGTAGAGAGATTCGTGTTGTCATAGTACACATGGGTATTTCCACATATTCTAGGGTGTGAGAGAAGGCACTGGTGACAGAGGGAATCCTGTCGCGTTCTACAGTCGGTGGAGGCAGCAGGCTCGAGAAAGCCGAGACGTCTGCCACAGTTAGTAGGCATCAGCTGACAGAACATCGATGCAAGTGGCTTTCCGATAACTAGAATCAGGGGCGTGGTCGTAAACCATAGTGGCGTCGGAGGGAATTGGGGTAGCTCGAAGAGCGCCAATGATATGCTTTCAATGGGCAAGGTCACATGGCATGGGACTTCCCGACCAGGCATACAGAGAACATCGGGCAGGCAGTAGGTGCACCACCATGAGAGAGGCAGTGTCATGATCAAGGTGGCACCCAAAGAGGTGGTGCTTTCCGAGGAGTGGGAGGAGCTGGATGTGTAGGATGACTTTACGAGGTATTCCCATCACCACCAGGCAGTTTATGTTAGGCTCTGGGAGATGAAACTTGGGACCATGAATAGCTGTGAGCTTTGGATGTCTATGATCCTGCAGAGCATGAGCTGATAAGAGGTACGCTCTAAATATCTTCTACTTTTTGCAGTAGAATTGTTAGACTCTATGTGTGAAATTCTTTTCTCTCTGCTCCTTTCTTATGTTGTTTCCAGGGTGATGTAGGGCATCGGGTGTAACCTTGTGTTGGTAGAATAGAAGGTGTGAAACATTTCTCCTTAGTCAATGGTGGTGACTTCTTCGCCCTTGGAGTGTGTAAGAGAGTCTTATTCGTGGGACATTGACTGTGAAACCTTGTATGACCAGATATCCCCGGGTGTTCCACCATATGTATATTTTGAAGGAGGGAATCATCGGGATTTGTTCCAAGTACTGGTGGTGACTCCAGTCGCAGCGTGTGACATAGTGTTTTGGTCGGGGAGGTGAGCTACCCCCGAGAGCCTTCCGGCCAATTCAGATCGTGCAAAGGGATTGAGAGATTCACTACCGCCTTGCCCTAACCCCAATGGATGGTTTGGGTGCATGACGTCTCCCACGTGACTCACCCGAGAAGATGATTGCATGCCCCTATTCACGTCATCGGCAAGGGCATACCTTGCGTGAACAGATCAAATCCTTTGGTCTGTGTGCGGTGATGCTGGATTGTGCAAGAGTTCTTCTGGGTACTAAAGAGCCAGGTGCAGGCTTAGTACCCTGATTTGTTCCCGGTTTTTTCTTTTCGGGGACAAAAATCTTGAAGGAGGGAATTATGTAAGAACCTGGTTGTTTGATATAAAAGACTTTGAAATATTCTTGTTATCATTCCAGAGAAGCTCCTTCAGACGTCGTGTGATTCCGAGCCTCGGTGTGGCCGGAATAAAATTTTCAGTGCAATCACACTGAGAATGAAAAATAAAAGGGATAACTCATAAATGGTGTTTATGATCAGAAACTTTAGTGTATGGATGGGTCCGAAATGTGGTGTTTACCCTAGGAACGACATAAAGCATGTCAGCGCGGGATGTTTGGACCCCTTGCCCGTTAACGGAATGTTAAACGGATAATTAAAATAATTAATTTATTTGTTTAATGGTTAAACTCAGGAATCTCTTAAATGGTGGCTCGGATATGAAAACTGAGGGCCCCGTAGAGTCCGGAGCTTTTCGTTTACCCTATGAGAGTTGTATGTTTCACGGGCGTGGGCCTTCTTTGAAAAATGCCACCACGGGCGTTTTCATAATTTGGTGGCCTCAGGCGTTGAGCTTAATAACATCAAATTAAAATTCAGAGACCGCTGTTGTGCTCCGGAGGTGGTGTTTACCCTAGGGGAGGCTTAATCTTGACTGCATCGGAGGTTTTGGACACGGGTGTTTTCAGGGGTCGAGTTTTTTTTATTATAGAGTTTTTTATTTAAACTCTCATCTTCTCCTCCATCCTTAATCCTCCCCCTAGAAAAACCCCACAAACCTCAACCTCCTCCTCATTATCCTCCTCCTCCTCCATCCCAATCAAGGTGGAAGGGGTAATGGTGGGGTGCGGATCGATGACGACGCTCCGGGCAACACCCAACAAGGTAGGATCATGCGTATTTCATTTTTAATTCCCACACATCCTTTGAATTCATAGACATGTGTCGAATTTCTGTTTAATTTTTGAGAGAATCCAATGGTTGTGGAATATGTTTTCTGATCTTTCCATCGCACATTTCAGAATTGAAATCAGAGTTCGGAGGACATCACAGTCGTTCGTCAAAGTTTGTGGGTTTTGGGGGTTCCAGCGGTGGTCCAGCGAGGTCCAGTGGTGGCAGCGTGCTCCTGCGGCGGAGCCGCAGGTCTTCCAGGTGGCGGAGGCCTTGGCTCAGGTGAAAGGCGCAGCGGCGGGGCGTTCGGCTACGGCTGCTGGCGCGACGTCCTTAGGAGGGCGAGGCGGTGCTCGCCGGGGCACAACGGAAGACTTGGGTCACGGCGTGCAACCCTGTGGGGGAATATCGACTTGCCTTCGGTGGGTCTTTATGCGGAAAGGGTGAGCGACCATGTGTCTGGTTTGTGGGTGGACCGTTGGTCCACAGCCGGCCTGGGCGGGTGAGCCACGGGCCGGCCCAGGCCGGTCCGGCCCAAGTGGAATCGTCCCCTCTGTTTTCGGACACTCGTATCTCCCACTAAATGTGTTCATTTTATGTGCGTCTACATATTTGAAATAGTATCGACGAGGCAAACTTATGGAGATGGTTTTGGGAATTTTTAATTCCTGAAACGAGGGGCCTCAGAGGTGTGACCCGTCTTTAAGTGAATTGAAATTTTTCCAAGGGTTCGTGTTTTGAGCGGTGCAGACGCATCCGACGTCCGTTTTGAGCACCGTCAGTGGCATTGGGACCCTGGCGTTGAGACGAATATTTCCAATGTTATTTCAGGCATTGAAATCGGAGTTGAGATGTGGGCCCCACGGGATGTCTTTTGAGCTGCGTGCAGCGCTTTGCTACTTTTTCATCGGATGTCTGTTTGGGGCGTGTGAGCAGTCTATTTCAGGTGTTTTTCCGAGGGAATTGCATTGTTGCAATCTTCCAACTTTAATTCCGCATGATGGTGTAGGCAAAATGGGGGTCGATTTGGGCGTTGACGGTGAATTTTATCTCCTTCTACGGGTGTCCATTTCGGAGAAGTGATTAGTCAAACTTGTGTACTTTTTCGAGAGGATCGCAACGGTGCGATCCTTTCGTTGTGATTCTGGACCGAGATGCGGGTCCCACGAAGCACCGCTCATGTGCGATGTAGAGGAATGCATCTTTTTCTCCAATATCTGTTGCACTCAAGTGAGCAGTATTTTTAGCGTGTTTTCCAGAGGGGATAACAATGGTGGGATGTGCCCGACTATTTTTGGGGCTGAGGCTCAGGACCGCGGGATGCCGTTCTGGTGTAAAACATTGATGGGGACTTTTCGGTCGGATATCTATTTGAGGCGAGTAGGTAGTCTATCCCGCGTGTTTTTCCGTGAGGATTACAACGGTGTAATCTTTTCAGGCAAGTGGAGCCTCTTATGTGATCTTATTAAATGTGGAATTATGAAAGGTGTACCAGTGGTGGTTCTTTCTGCAGTGTTTGTAGGGATCCCTTGGTGTGTGATCGCGTTCACTAATGGGAGAGTGAAGTTGGTGTTTAAAGAGATGTGGATGGTTGTTCCACAACCATTGAGGAGGCAAGTTGGAGTTGATACATTAATGCCTTCGTGTTAACGATGGGTAATGTGTGCACGTTAGTCGTTCGGCTGGAGGCATGGTATACTCTGGGAGTATACGGGAATGCTGGGAGGTACATGTAGATGTCAGTACATGAGAATGTTTTTGCGCTTGGTTGAGGTTGACTTGGGGTTACACTTCGTGTGGGCACTATGTGTGTGTCATGTTCTGCTTTATGTTATTTTGACCTCTCGCAACGTAGAGGGTCCCACTATTATCGATTGTTGACTAGCAGGGTTGAGTTTTTCCCCTGGTTCGGATCTCGTTTAATTGATCAGCAGGGCTGAGTGGGTTTTTCCCCTGGTCCCGTTCACGATGGTTTCGACCAGCAGGGTTGTGTAGTTTTCCCTGGTTCTGTTCTCGATGGATTGGATGGAAGAGTTGGTTCGTGTTCCCTGGTAGAGTTCTTCTAGATTCGGTGTGACCAACACATTATGTGGGCACCGATCCTCTACCAAGGAGGTTGTTTCCAGCAGGGATGGCCATGAGGTTGTTTCCAGATGGGCTGGCCAGTTGTACCATCCAGAACGGATGGCCAGAGCAGTACCATCCAGCAGGGATGGCCAGTGGGTTACCATCCAATAGGGATGACCAATATAGCGGTGTTCACTGAGTAGTACCATCTAGCGGGGATGGTCAGAGCAGTTCCGGGTTTACCGCCAGTAGGGCTAGGAAGTGGTCCCTGATGCCGGGTTTACCTCCAGCTAGGCTTAGAAGTATACCCTGATGACGGGTTTACCTCCAACTAGGCTGGGAAGTGGTCCCCGATGACAGTTCTGAGCCTCCCTCTAGTGGAGTACCCTTTTACGGGACTGGGAATTGGGACTCATCGATGACATTAGCCTGGTCTCCCTCCAGTGGATTACCCTTTTACAGGACTGGGCTGTGTGGCACCCATCGACTTTTTTTGAGTCTCCCTCTAGTGGGAACCTGTCAATTTCCAGGGTTTAGCCTCCAGTGAGGCTGGGCAGGGGGTCACTTATCGACATTGATGAGACCTCTCGATTACGGGGTAGTGACGATGTGTGGTTTGACGTTCCACTAGAACTCTCAAGTAAGAGGAGTGCTTTCCCCACCCAGACGCGTCCTCGCGACGTGACCTAAAACCGTACGGGGGAGTCAGTGCCTCCCAAAGCAGATAGTGTCAAGGTGCGGGGTTTGATCCCCTTGACTTACTATTCAGGAAGATGTACGTGATGCTGGGCATCGATGGTGTATACTTCTGGGACTGTTGGATACTTACTTTCTTGGGCTGAGCTATGGGATGGAGATCCGCTTACGATGTTGTTTGGGTTTCTTGATAGAGCATATATATGTATATATCTTGTTCCAGTACCCACTTCTTGGGCTTGGTTACTCTCCCTCTAGGAGAGGCGAAGACATGCGGGGTATGCCACGTGCATTTCGTGTCTAGCTTTTCGTGGTTGGACGAGTCTACTCTCCTGCTATAGGTAGCGAAGACTCGACGAGAAGTTCATCTTCTCACCATTTCCAGCTCCTTGTGTCTGGACAAGTCTACCTCCTTCCTCTAGTTGGGTTGAGATGGACTCTCTACTATTACTATACTGCACTCTCGGTTGTACTCCTTTACATTCCCCTATTCGATCTATTACTCTCCCTTTGGTACCTCTTTTGTTGATCCCTTGAGCCTTCGGGGTATCCTAACGAGTAATTTTTATACTCACCCCTGCTTGGGCTTTGCCCGCACTTGGTGTGCCCTTGAAAACGATGGACAGGTTGGTCGTGAATTCAGTGGAGCTTAGGAGTTTGGGAACTTGGACCGCGTTCGGTGGTCGTAGTCGGGTTCCAGGTGTTGGACCCTCCCAGCTATTTTCTTTTATTTACCTGTTACTGGGTTGTGGCACTTTTCCAGTTGGGCACGTGTTTTGCCCTTTCCTTTTCAGTTTACCTTCATCTTTTACTTTGTAATGTTAAAGGTCGATGCACTTTTGTGGTTTATTTATAGAAGTTGGTACTTTTATTTCCATTTTACTCTGCACTTTTTCATTGAGTGTGTTCCGTGTGTGTACATGTAAATAGGTAAAGGCCTCCCCAAGTTGTTGTGCCTTCGGCGCTAGCTGACATCCCCTGGCCTATGGAGGCGGTCTGTGGGTAGTTGCGGCTCGAGTCCAGGTAGGGTCGGGTCATGGCATGATAAAAAATTATGTGAAGAGGAATGACACATGTTCTTATGTTGTTAATATAGAATTATTTCATTTGAGTGTTTTATCGACAATATAATGGTTATATGAATTATGGAGATAAATAAGGATTGTACTGCAGTACTATTTTATTGAGCATTTGAGATTATATGGTTCTAAGAAATGTGACATAATAGTAAGCTATACTTTTTGTAAAATACATGTTTGAAGGGAAGCTAATCCTTAATATGGTTCTGATAATGAGGTAGTGATTTTGGAATAAGAGATGGTCAATTTGGATAAATTATATTGGATATTTTTAACATCCTTGAAACTGATTAATGATTTGTTTATTCCATCATTGTTGGAGTTTACAAAATTTTTTGGATAAAAGGAGTATATCCAGTATTCTATAAGGAATAAGGGAGAATGAATATAATCAATAAGGTTTTATGGTAATTTAGGATGATGCGGTGTTTTAAAAGAATACATGATGAATGCGTTCATTTGTTATTACCTAGAAAAAACGATCTTCATTGTGCTTAACATCCTTATAAGTTTTGGACAGAGATTTTGGATATAAGTATTTTGGATAAGTCTAAAGGTTGGAATGGATTAAGTTTGAAATTGGATGCTGTTGTTAAGGTTATTATTATATTGTTATAAAAAAGGACAACCCCGAGGTCAGGCGACTTCTAGTTGCGTCCGGCAAGGCCACAAGACATGAAACCACAACTGGAGAGCGACAAGGGTGCATCTCCTACAACTTCACTACGTGAGGTAATGGTTTTTATAATTTAGTGTTTTTTAAATAGTTTGATAAATGAATTATAAATTCATTATTTTTTGAACCATATACGATTAGGATAAATAGAATTTTTTTTGGAAATTTTTTGGACTGTAGGATGAGTTTCTGGAAGGAATTAGTTGAAGGATTAGACTCTACTTGTCAAGTACATATATATATATATATATATATATATAATATTTTCCCCTCTTATTAAGACTAAATTTTATTAAGCCAATTTCTGATATGGGTTTTCACACAACGATATTTTCTATTTTCAACCTTTTATTTTCAACGAACAATTTCAAATTGTGAGTTTGCAATTTATTGAAGGGGGAAGAATGTAACACCCCAAGATTTCATAGTATGTTATTTCTTCAAAGAAATTCCAAAACATTCCCTACACGCAACACCGAGTTCAACCGCACCACGACTTACCAAACAAGCTTTTCAAAAGCAGTTATGAATATTAATAACTGAATTTTGAACTATATATAATACTTATAATTTTAGCATCCATATTATGAGTTTGTTAGACATAATAAAGAAATAATTCATTTTTTTCAGATAAAAGATGTATTTTTCAGAAAATATACATTTACCGTCTTTTAATGGTGAACCCTTTTTAAATGAAATATTTGAAACTTTTGTATATTTAATTTGACAAAATAAACTTCTTCTTTAGAATATGTACATAAGAATTTAGTTTAAACACATTTTTTTGAATTTCTAATAACTTCCATATTTGGGTGAATAGTGAAAATGCTATATTTTAACTGAAAACAACTGTTTTAATAAAAATAATTTATAGTGTTAAATTACACATTTTAATGGTTTGAAAGTATAAATAGACTATATTTTTACCATTTAATCGAAAAATGGTCATTTTATGTAATTTCATTTTGAAATTGGACATAAAAAAGTGTTAATCTTTTGATAGTTATTATTTCTTAAAAATACACTACATGGTTTTGACAACGGACATTAATTTTAAATTAAATAATGAAACTTATATGTTTTGAAATTGGTAAAATAGAATTCATTTTTGAAATCATAATATCAAAATTAGCTTAGGGTGAAATCTTGGCATTTTTCTGAAAACTTTCAATTTTCTGATGAATAGTGAAAAATAATAAGTTATTGTTTAAAATAATCTTTTTAATTAAATAATTTATTTTATTTAAATTTATTTTTGGTAAAAATAGATACATAGTATCTATATAAATTCAATTTAATTCATTTGAGTCAGTTTATAATAATTTTAAATATATAAAAAGTTTACCGAACTTTTTACCGACTTTTACCCACCTCCAAGAAGCATTTGAAAATTTACATAAAAATTAATTTTACCACTTCTATGAGTTGAATTTAGAAAATCTAAGAGACATAGTTAATATCAAGGAGTAAAATGAGGTTTAGTAAGATAAAAATAATTTTTTGGTGAATGGTAACTTTTATCTTTTATTTACCATGGTTAAAAGTAAATAGGGTAATTAAGGGTACAAATGATATTATTATTTCCCTAACACTTGTAATAATTCTATTGGATAAGTTAAATTCTACCAAAAAAAACCTTAGGAATAAAATATCACTCTTTAGGTCTACTTGGATTAGATTAAGACATTTATTATTATTTTATTTAAAGAAGAGTTAAAATAGTTAAAATCAATGTTTAATAACGAAACCATTTTTAATATAGGGTTATACAGAAGAAAAAAGTGACTATAAATATTAATTAGAAAGATAAAATGATTTGATACATAATGGTATTTTATTTATTATTTTTATAGATTAAATAATTAAATTTATCAATGACACAATGTTGATCCAGTAATTACCATATCAATGAAGGAATCAAATAAATGCTATTATAAATATTAAAATAAATATAATTTATAATTTTTTATGACATACATGAATTTTACAAGTGAATATGACATGTTATAATTGATTCAATGTATTTTTTTTGAAGTAATGATGCAATTATTATTTTATCAAAAAACAAATACCCAAGAGTGTTAAAATTGAAATAAAATAGTTTTTAAAACTAATATTATATTATTAATTTATATAATAGTCCTAAAAATATATTGTTATTCCCAATGACTTATATATTAATATATATAATACAAGTTTACCAATTGGGGTTCGAATGGCATTTTATTTTAAGTTTATTAACCATATAATATAGAAATAAAAAGAGACATGGTAAATGTCAAACTACTTTACTAATAGTTAAATCAAAAAGTTAAGGATTATATGGTAACCTAATCCTGTCTAAAACCTATTGGTTGATTTTTTTCGACCCATTACCACCTTAGATTTTAAATATTTTATTTTGGTGCCATTATAAACCAAAAATGAATTTATTATAAAATAATATTTTATGTTTTTTCTAAGGCTCCCATAACCCCTCTTATAAAATGGCACTTCCCCTTCTCACAACTTCACACCTCCAAAGCCATTTGGATCGTCCTACCTCTACCCAAATATCATCCCAACTATCCTACCTTCATCCTAGTGGCCTTCCTTTGGTCAGAAATCCAACATATGAATCCCTTTTGATCAAATCAAAAGGAAGAACCCGATGAAGAGGTAATGATTTCACCACCCTCTTTCAAGTTTTCATATTCTTCCACTTAATATTTATTTGTTTTTTACATTATAAAATAATAAATCCAGAAATTTCTATATATTGTGATGTTATTATAAATACAAAAAAACAATTTTCATCATTCTATCCATCTTATGAATGATAATGTCACCATGCGTGCGTATGTACGGCTTATCGTCTCCAAGTCGTGGTGTAATTTTTTATTTGACAATATATTATTAGAATAGATATAATGATGAGTAATATGTATATAAATAATTAAAATAACATGCTAATGTCTCTGTAAAATTATTATTCCATCCAATTCCACGCCTTTATGGAAATGATATTATTTCTCGTGCGTACGTACAGATTACTGTCTCCACGATGCGATGAGATTCATTTCCACGTTCCCCATTCATCGACGATTATAAAAATATATATTAATAATAAGTTTTTAATATATTAAATAATAATGCTACTTGATATTTATATATATATGTACTTATATATATCTTACTCACTTAGTTCTGTTCAATACGATATGAAAATGGAAGCATCGTTTATGCGTACGTACAGACTACCCTCTCCATAAACGGTGTTTTCCATTTCATATTTATTCATATTATAAATATTTATATTCAAAATATAAATGATATATAAATAATTTTTTATATTCTGGAAGTATATAAATCTTGATCTAAGTGACACAATCAAGAGTAATATGTTAAAACATGTACGATAAAGAAAGCGATTATTACACGAAATGTTAATTTAACGTGGAAATTATAATTAAATGGGTAGTATAATGTTATAAATGAATCATGTATGATATCAAAAATATTAATATGGTTGTTGTATGATTTAATAACATACTACGATCTTTATACAAGAGGTTAAATGTATCCTAGAATAAAGGAAAGTGTAAGGTAAGGGTTAATTCCTCAATCTCATTATTATCCAAGATTGTTTATGTGAAAGTATTTACTAGGTCATTTTTATCACCCATGTACATTTTTCATAAAAATTATTTCAAAATGAATATTTTTAGGATCTATTAAAAGTAATCTTTATCAAGATCAGAATTTTAATTGTTTTAAAGATTTAACTTTCTAAATCATTTTAATTAATGTCCATATTTTCAAAATGATTTTAATGATTTATTTATATGGACATGAATGTTTTGAAATGACAATTATTTTAAAAATTTTCAAAGTGGTATGGGACATTTTGATTCAATCATCTCTTTTAAATTACTTCCTCTATAAATGTGTGACTTTTAAATTATTTTACAAAAACGATATTTCTCTCAAAAGGTTTTACTCATTGTTTTAATCTATATCAGCATCCTTTATTGGATATTATTTTTGATTCAGGTTGATTTAATATAATACAATCTTCCATATTGTATTGAATGAGCTATGATTTTTTTGACTATGGATGTTCTATTTTTATACCATTCATGGTTTATGGTTAATGTATTGACATTTCGTATGCTAGTTTTAATACAAATTTTTATGTTATGTTTCAACTTTATCATATGAGGAATGCAATGGACTTATTAAGGGATGGGTGGAGCCCTCTATACCTCCTCGATGCATCATTAGGTCTCATGAGAAAAAATAGTGTTATGGCACAAGGCTTGAAAAAAAAATTATTTGTAGCTTTGGCACAAGGCCTTGACTATGTGGTAATGATGTCCAGAGTTAGGCATTCCCTTCATTATGAAATTAGTTATTACATGTGATTATTCGACTATTAGAATATCAATGTGCATGCATATATGGTAATGTTTGATTTATTTTTTCCATATTACGTTCAGGTTTATTTTAAAAAAGGTTTTTTTATCACACATCTTGCCTAAAAAGTATATAGATTCCGCTAAATTATTTACCCTTACTGGGTATATGAGCTCACCAATTTCTTATGTTTTATTTTCCCAGGATTCCAAGATGTGTATTATAATTGTTATGATGGGAAAATATAAAGGTAATAATGGCGTTCTCAAAGAACTATATGTTCTGTGTTTTATGTTTGAAATTGTAATGTAATGTTAATGTATGTAATCAATTTTCCAAGAGTGCTAAACTGGCCGGTCCTTCAGGACTTGATTCCTTTTAATCAGACCAATGTATTAAAATAACACACCTTCTCATGGTATCTGGGGTCGTGGCATTACAAAAAATTAAAGTGATAGGAAGAAGAAGAAAGGGGGAGAGAGAGAAGGAGGATGAAGATATTAAGTTAAAGGGAAAGAGGTTCCCTGGTTTGGATTTTCTGGGTCACCATCTTTATCTGGTTGTTGGTCTATTATAGAAGTTGTAGATCCGATAGAAGTCGATGTGGTTACTAGGATGTTTTTCCTCTCATAGTGATGCTTTAACAGAGGTCCATTAACTATGAATTTACTTTCGAAAGAGTGGTATTGGACTTGGAATACACCAAATGGGTAAAAATTAGTAATAACAAAAGGACCTTCCAAACATGAATTAAGCATACCTGGGTGAGGTCAAATTCGATAATTGAAGAGCATTACCATTTCAACTGAATGAAATACCTTTATCAGGATGTTTTATCATGTAAGTACTTGGATTTTTCTTCGTAGATATTATAATTCTCAAAAGAATCATGTTGAACATCCTCTTGTTCATCAATTTATAACAATCTTTCTTCACCAGATTTTTCAAAATCCAAATTATAGGTTTTTGCATCACAAAAATACTTATGTTGGATTTCAACTATTAAATGACATGGTTTAAAAAAACTATCCTAAAAATATACATCTCAATGGGTGCTTTATAGGAAGTTCGACAAGCCGAAAGTGCTTCACCAAGTCTTTCAGTATAGTCTTTCCTGGTGGGTTTTACAATTCCCTCAAGCACTCTTTTCACTTATCTCTTAGATAGCTCATCCATGCCATTTGTTTGGGGGTGCAATGCAGTTGAAGTTTTATGTACAACCCCATTATTTTTCAAAAGATATTCTATGGCACTATTAAAAAAATGGGTTCCTAAGTCACATTTCAAAGTACTGGGAGTTCCAAATCTGTGTAAGATGTGGGTTTTTAGGAACTCACTATCATTATGTGAATCATCCTTTCTAGTGGCTTTTTCCTCAACCCACCTAGAAACATATTCTACCAAAATAATAATGTATGAGAATCCATTGGAAGGGGGAATGGTCCCATGAAATCTATTCCAAAACATCAAATATATCACATAAAATTAAAGGCTTTTGTGGAATTTTATTACTCTTTGAAATCGTTAAAAACTTTTGGCAAGTGGGACTTGATTGAAAGAACTCATGTGTGTCATTAAACAGTGAAGGACAGAAGAATATAGAGTCTAAGACATTTGTTGAGTCCTTTGTGGTCCAAAGTGGCCATCACTAGGCATTGAGTGATTTAATTCAATGATGGAAGAATGTTCACTTTCATCAACACATCTCCTGATTACCACGTCAGCCCTAATTTTCCAAAGTTTAATATCATCCCAAAAATTGTGTTTTGAATTACTTTTCATATTCATTTTTTTTATTTTGAAAATGTATCAGGAGAAACACTGTAAACCAAGTAATTTAGCATTGGGGCATACCATGGTGACTTTGGAGTGAGAGATTAAATGTGCTTAGTGGGGAATTCAGGATCAATTATTTCTGGAGGAGAATAATTAAAAATTATACTAATGTTATCACCCACATGTTTTTCTTTTCCTGGTCTATATTTTATTTCAAGGTCACACTCTTGGAGTATTAGGATCAATCTTTTTAGCCTCGATTTCGAATCAATTTTCTTGAGTACACAGAATTTTCAGTGAAGATGATGATTTTGGCACCTAAGAGATAGGGATGGCATTTATCTAAGGCCAAATTTACAACTAAAATTTACTTTTTAGTTAATGTTTAGTGGGATTGAGTTTCATCCAATGTTTTTGAGGAATAATATATGGCAAGAGGAATCTTTTCCCTTCGTTGGCAAAGAACAGCCCCAATGACACTATCAGAAGTATCACACATCTACTCTGAGGGTAAGGACCAATTCAAGCATTAGATTATTGGGGTAGATGTAAGAGTTGTTTTGAGTTCAATGATGTATCCCTTTCAAACCACAACTAAATGGAATGTTACATCATTTTGGATAAATAGAGTGAGAGGGAGGGAAATCCTACTGATGTTATGGATGAATCAATGATAGGAACCAGTATAAACTAGGAAAGAACGGATTTCTTGAAAATATGTTGGTTTTTGAAGTGATTGGATCACTTAAATTTTTCAGTTTCAAATTCAATACCCTCTTGTAAAACTATGTTCCCTAGAACAATCCCATTTGCAACCATGAAGTGAAATTTTTCAAATTTTAACACATGGATACACTTGCACACTTTTGATGGACTATAGAGAGTGAATTCAAGCAGGATTCATATGACTCACCATAAATGGTAATGAAATCCATGAAGACTTCCATGAACTGTTCAATGAATTTAGAAAAGATACTCATTATACACCTCTCAAATCTTGCAGGAGCACTGAAAATTCCAAATGGAATTATTATATATGTGTATGTTTCAAAATGGCATGTGAAATAAGTCTTTTCTTTGTCCTGATGTGCCATTGGGTTTGGGAAGTAGTCAGTGCATCCATCAAGAAAGAAATAGTGTGACTTTCAAGCTAATCGTTCCAGCATCTGATCAAGTAATGGAAGAGGGTTGTGATATTTTCTTATTTAAAAGTTCAATTTCCTGTAATGGATGCAAACATTCCATTTGTTCTTCACTCATGGTGTGACTACCTCCCCATGTTCATTTGTGAAAAAAGTTATCCCACCCTTATTAGGTACAATTTGAATTGGAAAAACCCATTCACTATCAGAAATTTGGTAGATAATACCATCATTAAGAAGATTGATGATCTCTTACATGACTACCTCAAGTATGAGTGGATTTAGTCTTCCTTATGGTTGTATAATTGGTTTGGATTATTCCTCAAGATGTAAGTGACGCATGAAAAGAGAAGGGTGGATTATTGGTATGTCATCTAGGGTTCAACATTAGGTCTTTTTGATTTACTCTAATAGTTGAACAAGTTTGGTCTCCTCAGTTTTAATATGTGTAGTAGAGACAATGACAGGATAAGAGTGATCATAGAAAAGGAATGTATATTTAAGGTATGCAGGAAGAGGTTTCAGTTCAGTCTCATCTTTCATTTGTGGGTTAGACAACTCAGGAATGGAGGAAGGTAATTCAGTTGCTTCAGAGTCATTTTCCTCAATACTATCCATAGTGGAGCCATAGAGATCATAGTTGATGTGGGATTCAATATAATATTCATGTTCATATAGATTGATGGAGTCTATGAATGAAAGGTCCACATCAACTTCACCATTTATGAATTGGTTAATCGTAGTGAGTATTTCACAAGATCCATTATCATTAGAACATAAAGAACAAGATGGATTGGGGTTCAATTGACTCTTAGAAGTGTCATCAGAAACATGGATTGAGAATGCAGAGTGATCCTCAGATGGGTATCACATGGCTTGGAAAATGTTGAACTTGAACATTTGGTCACCAAATTACATGTATAATATGCTTGAATGGAAATCAATTTTGGTTCTTGCAGTCATTAGGATTGGTCTTCATAGAATTAATGGAGATCAAGAAGAGTTCGTCTCACCTTCCATGTAAAGGACATAGACATAAGCTGGGAAGATATGATCATTAACACAAAGAAGGACATCCTCGATTATACCCTCAGGACTAGTAGTGCTTCAGTTTCCCAATAGAATAAAAACACACGTTGGATGTAAGGGAACTATACCAAGGTTGGAGAATATGGATTTGGGCATGAAATTAATTGAGGTTCCTAGGTCTATGAGTGAATCATTGATGTTGGGACTTCCAATTTGGAATGGAACCACAGAGGTCCCTGGATATTTGTACTTTATGGGAATAGAATGTTGGGTGGAAGAATTTTTATAGGTCCTAAGTTTCCTCTTATGGTTGAAAAGTTCCTTAAGAAACTTGAATCCATGTAAGAGCTGAGCATATAAGGACACAATAGTTATCCACACATAGCAAGAAGACTGAACTAAGAAAACATCCAACCAACATGAACATAACTAATAAAATAAAACACTGATTCCAACAAGAAAAAATACCATCACTAAACATAGATGACTGCGTTGAGGATGGCAAACCACCAAACTAGAACCTCAATTTGGATCTATGGAGGAGGAAGGGGTCTTAACAATGCAATATGTTCCCATGGTACAAGATTTCATTTTTTCCAAAATAATTACATTTTCAAACACTTGTGTGAGAAGGTCAATTATATATTTAAATCATTTCTAATACATGGCTGATATCTAAAAATCCTTATATATTAGAATTAGTGAAGTTCGTGGAGTTGATTATGAAAATTAATGAGTTCAGTAATAAGGTATTTGTATTCCCTAGTTTTTCAGAATGAGGATTCCATTCTTTATTCATGAACAATAATTATATGTGCTTGAAATTGTAAATTTATTATAGTGATACCAATTAAATCACTATAATGAACATGTATCCCTTCTAATGAATTGAAAAATTATTTTCTCCACATCATGGAGGTAAATAAATTTCAATGATTGTTCTTCGATCTGGTTATCACCATCTAAGGGGGAATACATATAGTATAATGAAGATGAATTTTCAAAATAGGTATCGACATAATGATTTTATGGTAATTCCATTTCCATTGAATAATTCAAATTCATTCATTTTGTCTTAGCGGAATAGAGTTTTAAATGTGTATCTTAATGAAATAGTGGTGATATTTATTGATGATATCTTGATATTATCAATTATATATGAAGAGCCTGAGTATCATCTATAAAAAATTATAGAGAATATGGAGTGACAAAAAATATGGTGAATTATATTATATATATACCTAAATGGTCTGAATTTAAGTTATCTCAAAAGGATCTCAATAAGAGGAAAAGTATATGTTTAAAGCTACTAGAGGATTATAATTTCATGATAAACTATCACCTTGTGATGGAATAGAGTTGGTTGTTGCTTCTGGTAGGAGTAACTGTGGTGTTCTTGAAATGATGAGTATTAAAAACGATTCTACATACAAAGATATGGTGAGGATGAATTTTGTAATTTATATGCATGGGGATCCATTATTCCTTTTCAATGAAAATTTTAAACCAACCTTTATATAAAAGATATAAAAATCTATACTCAATGATGAGAACATATAAAGGATGATTAATGTGGAAAATATAGAGTAATTGATAGAAATAATCTCTGGGGTTGTATTGTTAAATATTTTAAGTGGTCATGTGTTCTATCTATATTAAATTTTATGAGGGAAAACCCAGATTAAACACATAGATATAATTTCACATTACACATGGGAAACAAAAACATGTATACATATTTTTGATAACCTTTATGGTTGGATTACATAAAGTGATAAATTAGATACTATGAGTATAGAAGAAAATTATGACAGTAGTTAAAGGCTATTAGACCATATATCAAGTGGACATGTAACCAATGCTTTTACTTTTGTGGGAGTTGGAAAATGATACAGTGAACATTATCAGTGGACTCACAAATACTCCATGGAAGAATGATTCAATGTGGGTTATCAGTTATCATATTAATAAGTCTAATCATTTCATATATATATATATAAGAGAAGATATATCCTTTGGGCTCCTTGTATATCTCTATATTTATGAAATCATATGGCATAAAGGGGAACCACTTTCCACTAGATCAAACCATGACCATAAGTTTACATAAAAATTCTAGAAGTGTCTTCAATGGGATCTCAACAATGATTACGTTCATAGAAATCATATAATGCATATATTATTGGAACGTTTTAAAAGAACAATATATAATTTAGAAGAAATTCAAAAATTTTGTTTTTTTCTTCCATGATACATGGGATTAGTATATTCCTTTGGTGGAATTTTTATAAACTGACATATTACATTCAAGTATACAAATGACATCATATATATAATTTTTTGGGAAGATGTGTTGTATTGTTTCATAGTCAGAAGAAGTTAGGGAATCATGATGCATTTTTATGTATGATCAATTAAAGTTAATAATAAATAATCCATGAAAAAAATGGAGTTATAATAATAATTTAATGAAATTATTGAAATTTAATGTTATGGATATTGTATTATTAAGTGTTTCCCCCCAAGAAGGGAGTTTTATGACTTGTTATAAAGGGTACCCTAATCCCTTGGTACATTGGTCTTTTGAAATAATAGAAACAATTTGTGCATCAACTTATGATTTAAATACACCATCAGCATTTTCTAAATTACATAACATATTTTATGTTTTATGTCCTTAAAAATACATTCCAATTCAAACCCATGTTCTCAAATATGATAGAATTGAGTTGGATCCTAACTTGTCTTATATTGGGGATCTTTTCTACATTGTTGACACTAGGAAACAATATTGTTGAATTAGAAAACTTTTTTTTATATTCCTTTTGAGAAATCAAAAAATAGTTGTGGAAGCCCTTGAGCCTGAAGATTATATGATGAAGGAATACCAAAACTTTTTAAATAGCAAAATGATACCATAATTGTGAGGATGAAATTATTAAGGGGCATAATATAATACACGAGACCGTATTATAGCATGTAATCTATATCCTCGATTATTAGGAAATGTAAACTCTAAATAGAAATTTTTGACAAGTGTATTTAAAATTTTAAATTATTAATGATAGGAATTTATATTTAAAAATAACGCATCATTTTAAATTTTTTAATTATGATATTTCATTAAGATGATATTTTTAGATTTAAAAAAATTGGATTTTTATGTGATTAGTGAAATATACTTATTTTACTAGAACAATTAATTTTATTCCATTTTAGTATATAAATATGAAATAAAAATTTATAAAACCATATTATTGAATAATTATGTATTTTATAGTTTATATTACTTATTGTAAAATATTATTTATTAATTTCAAACTCAATATTGATATTTTAGAGGGAAAATAATATTTTTTTTTCGAAAAAATGATGTATATTATAAATATTTTTAATTAAAATTAATCTTTAATAATTATATAAATTGAAGAAAAAATAATTTATTTAAAATTTATAATTAATATGATATTTTCAAAATAAGTATCCCTTTATTTTTAGTCAAAACAATTCTGTTACCTTTGGTTAAAAGTAGTTACTATGATAAAAGCTAAAGTAATAAAACAAATAATTCAAGTCGTAAAGGTATTGAAAAATTTAAAAAATGAATAGAATTGGTTAGATGGTGTTTTAATATAACTTATCTCTTCAATAATCCTTTATCTATAAATTTTAGATCCACATGACATGTTTAACTTTTACTCCCTTTATATAGTTTTAAGGTATTCAAAAATTCCATTCACACCACTTATTAAAGGGGCCTCTAACCAACAACTCTATACCACTATAAGAATTAATTTTTCTACTATAAATATTCTATTATTCCTTTACCTATAATACTATTTCATTTCTAAAACCATATGGTTACTAATATATATTATAATATAGCAATCTCATGGGAATCCTCGAAGGAAAAGTCAAGTCCCTAACATGAGTATTATTAATAACAAAATTTTCTTATTAATTATATTCCATAAACATTATTATATAAACACTAATATAATGATATAATTACCATTTATATACAATAATTTTACAAAAAATAAGGGAATTATAATCATTTTTTCATATATTCCATCGACTAAGAAAAACAAAAATGTAGTTTGTGTGTTTTGCGGACTTCCACCTCCATGATGTGACATGTTTTTTCCTTCACTAACTTGAAAGGAAGGATATGATAATGATATTAATGTATATATATTTATATATATTATTTTTATAATACCTTTATGGTTATTTTATTGAATATTAGGGAAATTAATAATGATATGAACAACAAAAGACCATTATGAGAATAATCCTTTAATATAATAGTTCTAATAAGACAATATTTTATTAAAAATGAGTATAATTTTATTTTCTCATAATTATACCTATAAATACATAAAATTAAAATAAATCACATAAATATACACTAAATAAGAAAATTATTTTTATTTTATAATTATATTATAATAAAATCACCGTTTAATAATTTATTAAATTAGTGTGTGTTTATGATCGGGTCGATTTGACCACCAAATTGAATGATACATTAAATTTAAATCATGAATGATAGTGTGAACATAGTTTATGGTATACTATGATTTAAATTTTTAAGAAATTATATTTATTGGTCTCTATATTTTTTTTATCAATATCTAATTCATCAATTAAGAAAACATCACTCGTTAATCAGAAATCACCAAAATATTCATATTATCGATTTCTCTTTAAAGATAAATGAAAAAATAGTCATTAAAAGAATTTGAAACATTATAAATAAAGGTAAATTAAATTTAAAATCAACATTTATAACTCTAAATTTTTTATTATTTTTATAATAATGAATACTAAAAATATAAATAAAAAAATAGTATAAATGATCAAAACTATAAACACCTGATGTTGAAAATTGATATATTTCATGTCGATAATAACTATTTATTAAGGTTATAAATGAAAAATAGTTTGATTATGGTTTTTAATTATGTGACTATTATATCAATTTTTGGGACACTGGAGGTTAAAGTGAATTCATAGATGTTAGGACAAGTGGTAAGGGTTTTCTATAACAAATTCCTCTATTTGAGACTTGTTTTTTGTTATTAATATAATATTTTTTATTGGTGTATATAAACTATCTATGTGTGGTATAATACCATGAATTGAATTTATTTATTTTTTTAGAGGATTAATTTAATTCTTATCCTATAAATCATTTTGATGGAATTTGTACCCAATCTATAAGTTATATTTCTTCTTATCAAATTTCATTCATAAAGACTCGTGTTAATATCACCACCCATTCCGTTACATGTGGTGATTAAATTAAAATGGTATTTTTTTGTCATATTATTCATGAAGTTTATGGTATTTATATTTTTATTTTATTAACTCTATCTCATAATATTTTGATTATAGAGATACCAAAATAATTCTTAATATCTACCTTTTTCATTGTGTAAAATACATCGAATGTCTTGTTATAGAAAAATTATGTGCAGTTTCCTAAATTACACATCCATATCTAGATACTGGAAAGTTTCTGTAATTTTTTCATAGATTAAACGATAGTTAATCCCCCAAAACAAAGTTATTGGATAATTTACTCAATCATCACTCTAATGCACGATTTATGTGCCTCATAAAATACACCTAGCTAGAAATTCTTAGTGGATATGCTTTATAATATTCACACACTATTTATGAACCATGATGAAGGGTTTTACCTACCATTTTATTTGACTCCAAAAATTACATCTATTGAATCTAATTACTACCATACGTGAATAAAAAAAACCTTGTAAGTGACCTCAAAATATTATTTCTTTGATAAGGCTAGTTCACGTAACATTTATGATAACCAAATCATCCAAGTTGATTAAGGTATGTTCTCTTAGACATCATTATTATTATATTGAACATGTTAGTATTGGATTTTTTTATTTTTGATTATAAATAAATCCATGTTTTATATTCAAAGCAGTTCCATAGGGAATGGTTTGAATGGCCTTGATGACTCTTATGGTGAATGAATTGGACATAATCATGTAATAGGTGGGCCCATAATTATATAGACCCTCGTTGCATTAGTAGATCTCATGAGAGAAAATATGTTTGGTTTTAGTTTATGAATATTCATATAAGAGGATACGTATCTTAGAAAAAGGACTTGACATAATGTTTTTATGTGTGAAATTATTCATTCTATCAGTATGAGATCATTGATAATTTAATAAACATGTTCTTGTAACAAAAAAACTCTGGGAAACCAATTAGATTACTTGAATCAGTTCACCATAAGGCTCTAATCTCATTCCCCATCACCATATGGTGTCAAAAATACCCATTGTATCGTATAGAAAGAAAAAGACAATAATAATCAATATTATATATAAATATGTTGATCATTTTGAAGATGGATTTTGAATGAAGAAACCTACATGCTTGCTACTACACCAATTCATAAAATTGTAATGAATAAAAATTATCAGTGAATACTATAATAATTGTTAATATGGTGAAATATAAGAGTATATTGATGACATTTTTCCTTATTGTGTTGTGAGGTCCCATTCTAAACTAGCAATAATAATTGTAAAGACTAGTGGAAATACTGTACAATATTTTGAGAAGATTTACTCTGTGTAAAGACTTATACCTTATCAACATATATCAAAATTATTATATTAGAGGATATCTATGTTTTGGACTTTCCCGAAGCATGGGAATGAGTTTTTCACCAATATAGGAGGTGGAATTTTTATAAATATCTTATTCTAATATTATTTTTTATTTTGATATTTTTATATGTTGAAGAGTATTGGGTATTAAAAAGTATATCCATTCACCCTAAGAGGTTAAAAAGTTCATATATTAATATGTGTATCTAAAATAGAAAGGATAATTCAATAAATTTGTGTCTCACTATTCACCCCTTAATCTATGTGTGACTGAAAATATAACAAGGAAATTCAAAACCTGTTTCATGTTCAAGGATTATTATTTATTGATATTCTATTAATTATTCCCTTATAATCTAGTAATCTAGATAATTTGTGAGCCTTTCAGAGTGTATTGGGTTTTTTTCTATCCTATATTAATTCTCGGGCCGTACCACCCATCTACATCTTTTTTGGGATTTGAACCCTAAGAATCCATTAGCTCTGATGTAGTTCTTAATGTCTCATTAAATATCAATTGGTTGAAAACATAGTATTTATATAATTTCTTCTAGGTTATATTAGATAATTTATTTATAGGGTATTGTATCTTGATTTTACATTATAGGTAAAAAATACATGAGATATTAAACTAGACATAATTTCATGGATGTATCTCAAAGAGGTGATGCTGGTAATGTTTTCTTGTGAACATTGTCTCATTTTCCTGACCATTAGGATTCCAAAAAAATAGAGGATCATAACACTTGGAGTACGGTATAAAGTTCATTATTTGAGATTGATCAAATTTTTTTTTGGGGATTACCATAGTTTCTATTGGATTTTATGAGACATGGTTTTTGAGTATGATACCATTCATTTTTACAAAAAATTGAATTGACAGTAGCATACTCATAGTAATTTTACACAAAGTATATTGAGGAAAATGGTAATCTTTCTAGGTTTAATATGGGACTATGTTTGAATTCCATTTTATATTTAGTATATGATGTTATGTTATATTTCCCATAATGTATCTTTAAATTTGAGAATGTGCTATGGTTAGAGAATGTTGTAGTGTTAGAAATATGAGGAAAAATATATTATGGATATGGAATATTGTAACACCCCTACCCCAGTTACACAGTGTTGGTGAATTATTACATAACATCGGCATGCTCATAAGGGATCAAATCATGAATGAGCAATCAGTTTAGTTTCCTTGGATGTGCTAAATACATTCAAAAGTTTTACAATAAATTATAAAATTAAAATCATCAAATCTATTGAGTCCATTGACCACATTCATATCTCCTAGAATATCCCTATAGTTCCAGTCATAATATATTTCATTTCTTCCTAGAAAAAATAAAACATAGAAAGGGGTGAGCTCAAATGCTCTCTAAGGATAACAATATAGGGGAAACTTTCATAAATAAGCATAAACATTTATGTCAATGTATAAGACCAAAACAAAATCCATTAAAACTTGAAAATGTGTATAATTTGGGAAATATAAATCAAATAATTCCATTTAATTATTCACATAGATATTCTACTAGTTCAATAATCACATGGAATATCCATAGCCAATTTCCTAATGACAAAATGCATAATTCCATACTTCATAACCACATAGTCAATGCCTCATTCAAAGACTACAAATATGATTTTGTCAAGGCCTTGTACCAAGACACTAGTTTGTCTCGTGATAACTACTGATGCATCGAGGAGCTACAATGGTCTCCACCCATCAATTACTAAGTCCAATGCATTCCTCGTATGAAAAGGTTGAAACATAACATAAAAATTTGTATTAAAAATAGCCTAAAAATGTTATTACATTAAAAATAAACCATGAATGGTATAAAAAAATCTACATTCAAACATATCACAAAACCATCAACACAATATGGAATATTTGTATCATAATGAATCTTCTTCAAACAAGTGTAAAATCCATCAAATGATATTGTCATAGATGAAATCATTACTATTTGAGAAAAATATCTCTTTTATTAAATAATTTAAAAGTCAAACAATTATAAAAGAAAACCATTATTTTTAAATTATTTTCATAAGCTTGTAAGAGAAGCTTCGAGGATGGAATAATGGTGGAAAATAGCAGTACCTGTCGTACAAGTTAAAAAAACGTTCTTACATTAATTTTTTGGAAAAGGTCACAAAGTCCCTTGTTTGGAAAACGATGGAAAGATTCCATTAAAAACATAGGAGGTTAAACAAGGGTATTAATAACTTTAACCCATATTCTAAGAAATAGTAATTTTTTTGAAATACATTTTTAAAAAAACATGGTTGTGGATGATAAAGAAGCCCAAGTAGATTACTTATGTATAAACAACTTCGGATATTGAAGATATTGTGGAATTAACCATTAACTTGTACTTTTACATAGTTAATGGTATTTTAACCTCTTTTTTAAAAGTTAAAACATTGTTATTAAATTATACATGAACTATATAAATAAATAGGATATCATATATGATCCTCAAATATTGCTTTTTTAATAATATTTATGTAATATCATTGTTTCGGGTGTTAACTCATTTGTTTTCCATTATATGCATGTTTACGTAAGCTATGTTTCTTATGTATAGGATGTATCTGATTTATATACATAATTTTATTATGTTCTCAAACAATATTTTTAATCTTAAAATGAAAATTATTCTTCAATGATTGTGATGGAGAATGAATCTCTTCGCGTTCATGGAGACGGTAATCCGTACATACGCACGAGCGACAATATCATTATATTGTTTATGAAATCGCATGTAATTGGATAGTATATCCTATATAAAGAATCATTAATATGTTATATTTATTATTTACATAAGTTAAAATCCATATTATTCCCATCCAAATAATGGAGTGTTTTAATAACAGACTACCACACGACTTGGAGATAGTAAGCCGTACGTACACACATATGGTGACTTTGTAATTTATAGGATGGATAAAATAAAGAATATGGTTGTACCTTATTTTAACATCAAAATATGTATAAGGTACTATATGTTATTTTATTTTGGAAACAACAATGAAATGGGAAGTGGTAGAAGAGAAGAAATTGAAAGAGGGTGGTGAAATTATTACCTCTTCTTCGGGTGTTTCCTTTGGATTTGATAAAAAGGGATCATTGGGTTATCTTTATGATCAAAGTAAGGCCTCTAGGTCCAAGGGAAAGATGTTTTGAGGGTATTTGGGTATGGTTTGGCCGAGAAAAATGAATTTGGATGTGTGAAACAAAGATAAGGAGAAGTACCCTTTTATAAGAGAGGTGATTGTCACTTTAGGAAAAGCTTGAAATATTATTTTATAATAAAATAATTTTCAGTTTATAATGGATAAAAAATTATTTATTTATAGGATAAGGTGGGTATGGGTTGAAAACCACTCAAAAAATATGTTTTGGATAGGTTTAGGTCACCATATTAACCTTATCCTTTAGATTTAACCCTTAGTTAAATAGTTTAGCTTTACCATGTATTCTGGTATAATAATAATAAATAGTTAATAAACATACTATAAAAAGCCAAGAGAACATCAAGTGGTTAATTTATGAAATAAAAATAATTATATATGTTCTTTGGCTGAACCATATATTTTTCGGACTATTGTGTAATATAATAATACAATATTTGTTTTAAAAACTCATTTATGCCAATTTTGACACTATTTAGTATTTGGTTTTTGTAAAAGTCATACCACCTTGATTACATCGAAAAAAATACATTTAATCATCCCTAAAATGACATATTCACCTAGAAAATTCATGTATTGCATAAAAATGTTCAAATTATATTTATTTTAATATTTATAATATCAATTATTTTAATATTTCTTTAAGAAGGTAATTACTGCATCCTCATTATGTCATAAATAAAATTTAATTATTAAATGTCTAGAAATTATAAATAAATTATCAATTTAAAGGAAATATTTTTATATTTATAATGAATATTTATAGCTGAATTTAACTTATTTATAACCCTATATTAAAATGGTTTATTTATTAAACATTGAATTTAACACTTTTAACTATTCGTTAAATAAAATAATAATTAATGTCCTAATCTAATCCATTCGGACCTAAAGGATCATATTTAAATCCTAATGTTTTTTTGGTCGAAATAAATTTATCCAGTCTAATTATAACACGTGTTAGGGTAATTATGATATCATTTTACCTTTAATTACCCTATTTACTTTTAAATATGGTAAATAAAAGTCAAAAGATACAATTCACAAAAACTGATTTTCATCATATTGAACCATATATTACATACTAATTACAACTTTATCCCTTGAATTTTTAAAATTCAATTAACAGAAATAGTAAAATGTTATTTTATGAAAATTTTCAAATGTTCCTAGAAGGTGGGAAAAAGACATTAAAAAGTTCAATAAAATTTTATATATCTAATTTTTTTATAAAATTAATATAATGAATTCTATTAAACATATAAAGGTATTATATATCTATTATTACTTAATATAAATATAACTAAAATAAAAAATTATTTATATAAAAAGTCAGTTTTAAACCATAAAGCAATGTTTTTCACTATTCATCAAAAATTGAAAGTTTTCAGAAAAATACCAAAAATTCACCATAAGATAATTTTTATATTTTTAATCTAAAAATGTTTTTTATTTTACCAAATTCAAAACCTAGAAGTTTCATTAATTAATTTAAAATTAATTCATGTTGCAAAAACCAAAAAGTGGGGTTTTAATAACTAAAAACTATCAATAGATTGACATGTGTTTATATAAAATTTAATTGTAAAATTACTTATAATGACATAAATTGTATTAAATTATAAAAATATAATCTAATTATACTCCCAAACCATACAAACACATAATTTATCACTATAAATTATTTGATTGAAAAATTTGTTTTCAATTAAAATTAAATATTTTTCACTCTTCATCAAAATATAGAAGTTATTAGAAACGTACCAAATATTTATCCAAAATATGTTTTTATGTCTCCCTTATAAAGAATAATTTAATTTCATTAAATTGAATATATAAATGTTTCAAATACTGTTTTTAATAATGATTCTCCATTAAAAGGTGGAAAAAATATATTTTTTGAAAAACATTTCTTTTATCTGAATAAAATGAAATTATTCTTATATTATGTCTAAGAAACGCATAATATGGATTATAAAATTATATGGAGTATATAAAATTAAAAATTCAATTGACACTATTCATAACAACTTTTTGAATGGATATTTTGGTAAGTCATGGTGTGCTCGAACTCGGTGTTACATGTAGCCCAAGTTATTGAATTAGTTTGTAAAGATAACGTTCTATGAAATCTCAGGGTGTTACATTCTCCCCTCTTTCAATAAACCAAGTCATTGCTATTTTAAATTATCCTTCAATAATCAACGTTTAAAAATTGAAAAATACAATTGAAGAAAACCCACATTGGAGATTGGGTTAATAAAATTTAGTCTTAATAAGTGGGAAAGAGAAAGGAAAAATTTACCACCAAATTATGATCTCTATTAGGAGAACATTGGTGGAAATTAGAGAAACATAATTGGAGTAATCCTTAAATATTTATATGGAGTGATTAAGGCTATCAATCACAAACAAGTATAAAAATGAGGGCCTCAAATCCATCAATCTATGATGATTTAAAATTTATTCGGTTCAACAAAAAATAATTTATTAGGATAACACATTTTGGTTTTTCAAATCCCTTCCCTAAAGTTTTTTGAATTAATTTATTCCTAGAATAAGTTGAAATAAATATACTAGACATGTAGAGTTTCATCATTCAACCAATTCCTACCGCAAACTCATCTTTCATTCTAAAAGATTGTAGAATTAAAAAATATTCTATTTATCCTAATCATATAAAGTTCCAGAAATAATGAATTTGTAATTATTTAGTTAGAATATTTTAAAAAATACTAAATTATAAAAACCAGGATATCACATAGGCTAGTGGTATGTGATGCACCCTTTTTTCCCTTTAGTTGCATGTTCTGGTCTCGTGGGCTTACAGGATACGATAGGTTGTCACCTAACCTCTATGTTATTCATTTTATAAAAATCCAAAAATAATCCTATGAAATGATTTATATTTAACAATGGTATCCAATGTGAATACCTTTATCATGTATTCTATTAAAATTTGGTAATAAAATGAATTGCTAGAAAACCGTATTTGAATAGGTATGTTCTTCTTTATTCATTCTATAAATCATAGAATACTAGATATACTCATTAAATCCAAAAATGTTGTAATCACCAATAATGATGGAATTAAAAACATCAATTAGTTACAAGTTAGTTAATAATATCCAATATAATTTATCTAAATCAATCATCTCTTATTCAAAAATCAATACCACAGTATCAGGACCATATTAAATTTTATCATTCCTTCAACCATGAATTTTCCAAAAGATTTAACTTTCTATTGAGTCACTTTTCCTGGTACCACACAATTTCAAATCTTTAATGAAATACTATTACGGTACAATGCTTATGTACTCCATAATTATTATAACCAATACATCATTGATACAATAGTCAAATGACATAATTATTTAATATCAACATAAGAACACTGGCCATTACTCTTCATCTTTGGTAATATCATAACTTGATTATTATCTATCAACATTATTTGTGGTATACTCTAATGATTGGGACATTGATTCGCATAGTGTCCCAACTCCTTGAAGATGAAACACTGTACATTTGAAACGATTTTCTTTCCCTTGCAATCACATACTTGGTGTCCTTTTTTTTCACTCTGATAACAAACCTTCGTTCTATTCAATCATTTACCAAGGTGATTCTTTTCAAAGTTATCACATATTTGAAAATCATTCTTTCCATTTTTCACTTTATCCATCGTTCCCTCTACCATTATTTTCTTCTTTGGCTACCCTTCAAAGCCATATGACTCGGAAAATTATTTAGTTATCTTATTAACACATGATATTATTTCTTCATATGATGATAATACATGGGAGACTATTTCCTTTCAAAATATTGGCTTAATACCAAGAATGATATGATCCTTATTACTCATTGGATCAAGCGTGTTGCTGGAGATCTCATTCCATCTAATGGGTGGAATTTCAAAACAATGGAATACACTAGGTTAGATTACCAATCACAATGAATAATTCCAAACATTCAAAATACCTAACATAAATTGAAATGATTATAAATATAATATATAATCCAATTTTTTTTTCTTTAGGATGTATTTACTCATAAATCCTTCATAATGGTTTGTAACGAAAATGTGAATTATCCTAAGAATATCCCCTGGGAGTGTCATAACCAAGAGTGCAGCAAGGCCTATGGGCATGTACCAGGATACCCTGGGTCAAACCCGAAACTCCTTGTTAGAGTTTTCACTCCTAGGTACATCTATGCTAGAGATGACTCTACCTACTCATATCCAGAGAGGGATGTATTTCTTGGAAAATTTACAAAATCTCTACATTACCAAATTTTTTGGAATATCTTCTATACTAATTATCAAAGTCAATATTAGGGTAATTTGTTCTATTAAGAGATTTTTCTAAATAACACTTCCAAGGTTTGTACTAAACATCCACTGATACCAGCTATAACACCCTGGCCCTAGTTAACCAGAGTCGATTCATTATAACAGAACATTAGCATGATCGCAAGGGATAAAATACTATAATATTGATCATTTTAGTATCCTTGGAAGCCCTAGATACACTCATAAGTTTTACATTACATTATAAAATTAGAAACAACAACAACATTGTCTCCATTGACCACATTAATATCACTTAGACTATCCATGCAGGTCAGTCATAATATACTTTTTCGCATCCTGGAAAAAATAAAACATAGAAAGGGGTGAGCTAAGATGCTCATTAAGGATAACAATATAGTGGAAACATTAATAAATAAGAATTAACATTTTAGGCAATGTATAAGAATAAAACATAATCCTTTTAAACATAAAATTCATCATAATATGGAAAATGTAAATATAATAATGCAATTTAAATATTCACATGGATATTTTACTAGTCAAATAATCACATGAAATATCCTTATCCAATTTCATAACTATGGAATGCATAATTCTAGACTTCATAATCACAAAGTCAAGGCCTCGTTCCAAGACTACAAATAAGATTTTGTCAAGGTCTGGTGCGAAGAAACTAGTCTGTCTCATGAGACCTACCTATGCATCATGGAGCTATAGCATGCAGCACCCGTCACTTACTGTGTCCAATGAATTCCACATATGAAAAGGTTTAACCATAACATACACTATTGGAATATGATGTTTTCCCAATGTATATATACCAATGTTTTCTTCAAAACATTTCTATACTGCAAAATAGGCAACATTTGCCAATGGTTTCTTCAAACCGTTGGAAATGTGTAAATATACTTAACATTTCCCAATGGTTTGATAAAAACATTGGGAAATATTTATTTTCTCTAAGATATACCAACAGGTTTAATAAACTATTGGTAATGAAAGGCTTTATCAATTGTTTTTAAAAACCATTGGGAATCATTTCTCCCAAATACCCCACACCACAGCTCCCACTCCCCCGATTACATATTCCAATCCAGTGCTCCACCTGATGTTTTCCTAGCCGCAAAAACTCCTTCCAGCCATACATCCATCATCAATCAAACAAATTTTTATTTCTTCAATTCAAATTAGTAAGTGTTACCTTAGTTCTAATTTTATCCATCTATTTTTTTTTTCTGTTTTCTATTTTGATATCGGCTAAATGAGTGTTCCTTCTACTTGTGGAGTATCAAACCCTTTGATTTGATTTCTATTTTTTGTTTTACACATCAACCATTGTAAATGGATTGTATGGTGGGGTGATATGGTAGTTTCTGTGGACTTCAGTTTAGTTTCAAATTGGATTATGATTTTGTATTTATAGTTTTTTTCAAGGAATAATGGGGAGGGTATTGAAGTTGATGATGAATTGGCATTGGTTTGGTGAGGTATTGGAATTGTGAACACCCCCACCCCACCCCCCTCGATATCCCCCAACCCCCCTAGACAGCACCCCACCCACTGGACACCCCCCATTGGACAACCCCCACCCCTGCACCCACCCCCTGGACACCCCCACCCCCACCCTCCCTGGACACCACTCACCTCACATGGATATCCCACCACCCCCCAAACACCCCACCCCCTTTGACACCGCCACCATTTGGACATCCCCCTCCCCCCACCCCCTGGACACCCCACCCCCTTGGACACCCCAAACCTTTGGTGAACCCCCTCTCCCCATCCCCTGGACACCCCTCCCCCTTGGACACCCCCCACCCCCACCCTCCCTGGACACCCTCACACCCCATGGACAACCCCCACCCCTTGGATAGCCCCCACCACCTCCACAACCCCTAGACACCCCACCTACTGGAAACCCTCCTCCCCTTTGACACCCCCACCCCACCACCTTAGTCAAACCCCTTAGACACCACCACACCTCATAGACACCACAATACCTCATATGTTCATGGTCCAATTTTTAAATTGGAATTTACAATGTAGATGATTTCCCCTTCCCCCAATGTCATTTTCTATGTGACCCATAGAGACTTATAAATTGAACTTGTCATATATTGATTAATTGAATGGGTTTTTTTTGAATTAAATGGATAATTCATGATGGTTTTTCTTTTATTAACGAATAAAATGATTTTAAATAAAATTACCATAAGGGGTATATAAAAGAGGTAGGGGGGTTGTCCAGGTGTGGGGGGATGTCAAGGTGGGGGTGGGTTGTCTATGAGGTAGGGCGGCTGCAGATGGTGTAGGGGGACTATATGGGTGTGGGGGAGGGGGGGTATGGGATTCCCAAGAAGCGGCGTGGAATTACAAGGGGGGTCAGTGTGGCATGTCCAGGGGGTGTGGGGTGTCCAGGGAGGGGGTGGGGGGTGTCCTGGGGGGTGGGTTGTCCAGGTGGGGGTGGGGGTGGCGGGGGGGGGGGGGGGGGGGGGGGGGTAGCTCTCAAGGTGGCGTGGGCTATCCAGGTGGGTGGTGGGCTATCCAGGTGGGGGGGGGGGCTGTCCAGGTGGGAGGGGATGTCTTGGTGGGGCGGTGGGGGAGGGGGGGGGGGGGGTGGGAGGAGTTCAATGGGGTGGGGGTGGGATCTCTAAGTGGGGGTGGGAAGAGGGGTGGAGGAGAGGGGGGTTCTGAGCTATCCAGGGAGGGGATGGGTTGTCAAGGGGTGGTGGTGGTTTGGATATCGAGGTGGGGGAGGGGTGTGGGCTGTCTGGGGGTGGGTTGTCCAAGGGAGGTGGGGTTGGGCTTTCCCAGATGGGAGGGGGGTTGTTGGTTGTCCAGGGAGGAGGGGGGTTAGATATCAAGGTGTGGTGGTGGTGGTGGGGGGACTATCTAGGGAGTGGGTGGATAGTGCACTCAGATACTCTACAAGAAAAATGGAATAAAATATAACCAATGTATAGTATATTTCACACGTATAGACATTTCTTGATTTTCAATACCATCCCTCACTCATAACCATCCAAGAAGAAGTTATCTCTGCAAAGAAATCTCATTCGGGTTCTTATCCAATATCCATATTGATCTCATACAAATTTAACATTCGTACAACTCCATATCACCTAATTATATAACAAGGCTCATAATCCTATGATTAGTGTCCCATCAAGACATGTCTCACAAAATCTGATCCAAGTATGATATTTGGTGGTGTTTAGAATTGTGTGTGTTGTGATTTATACGTATGATATTCATTGTTTACACCAATATTATTCCCAATCATCGATAATGGGATTGAAATCATTCTACAATTGGATAAAAATTGAATTTTATGACCCCAGTTTGGGGGGTCGACACCCACACCCCCTTGGACAACCCTCAACCCCTTAGACAACCCCCACCCCAGGACATCCCCACCCCGAGTTGTCCCTACCACCCCCGTCGAAAGATCTCCCACCCCCTGGACACCCCATACCACTTGGATAGCCTCGAGACCCCCTCGAAAGCCTCCCCACACCCGAGGCAACTCGTACCCCCAGGACAGCCCCCCCCACCCCTAGAAATCCCCCACCCCCTAGACCCTCGACCCAACTGGACATCACCGCCACCCCTTTGGATAGCCCACCCACCCCCTGAACACACCATACCCCCCGGATAGCCCCTCCCCCACCCCTATGGATAGCCCGCCCACCCCCTAGACACCCCGTACCCCCCCTAGACAGCCCCACCACCCCCGTGGAAAGCCCTCCTACCCTCCTCATACCCCCTGGATAGCCCGCCACCCCCTAGATAGCTCGTGCACCCCCTGGACACCTAGTACCCCATGGAAAGCCCCCAAACCCCTGGAAATCCCCCCACCCCTAGACACCCCTGACCTCCATAGATAGCCCAGCCACACCTGTGGACAACCCACCCACCCGTGGACACCCCATATCCCCCTGGACTGTAACGCCCTAACCGAAGTTACCTATATTTGGTGCATTGTTACATAACATTGCCATGATACATGGAAATCGTGTCCTGAAATACCGATCATCTTAGTATCCTTGGAAATACTAGATACATTTATAAGGTCAACATTCCAACTTGAAAAAAAAATCAACAGTAAATTATTCCATTGGAAACATCCAAGCTTCCTAGATTATGCCTCCAAGTCACTCATAACTAACTTCTTCAAATCTTGAGAAAAATAAACATAATATGGGTGATCTCTAATTCTCAGTAAGGATAACGATATAGAGTAACCATTCATAAATAAGCATAAACATTTAAACCAATACATAACTAAAATAAAAGACTTTTAAACTTGAAATTAAACATAATATGGAAAAATAATAATGCCATTTACATATTCACATGGATATTATACTATTTGAATAATCACATGAAATATCAATAACCACTTTCATAATGATGGAATGCATAATGCCAGACTATCATAACAACATAGTAAAGGCCTTGTGCCAGACTACAAATAATATTTTGTCAAGGCCTTGTGCCAAGAAAGTAGTTCATCTCATGATACCTACCAATGCATCAAGGAGCTGTAGAGTGCTCCACCTATCACTTACTAAGTCCAATGAATTCCTCATATGAATAGATTGAATCATAACATAAAAATTCTTATTAAAACTAGCATACAAAATCTCAATAATTTAACCACAAACCATGAACGGTATAAAAATAGCTCATCCATAGTCAAACATAACTCATTCAATACAATATGAAAGATTGTATTGTAACTGATTTACCTCAATCGAGAATAATGAAGGATACTGACATAGATGAAAATAATCTTCAAATCTATTTGAGAGAAGTGTCTCCCTTTTTATAGAAACCATATAGAAGTATAACTATTTTGCAAGAAGTTGTTTAAAGTATATTTTTGAATTAATTTGTCCCATACGAAATTGAATCTTTCAAAAGGAATTTTAATTTGAAAACATTAATGTATATATAAATAAATACTTAAAACCATTTTTAAAACATGGACATTAATGAGAAATATTTAGAAGAATAAATCATTAAAACATTTAAAAATGATATTTTAGTTAGAGTTTCTAACCAAAAGAGAGACACCTGAATACAAATAATAGATATGATAAAATCATTGTAATATCTTGAGAATAAATGGATACATGATATACTAAGTCAAAGTACATTATATACCCCATATAAAAGTGATTTCTTGTATAAAAATAAATAAGTCTCAATGGAATGGAATTTGAGATGAAATCTATTATAAAGACTATATCCTTAGGTTAAGGATAAATTAATGACATAATTATGTGTGAAAAATATAAATATACTCAATATTATTGGATATTAAGTGTGAATCATTCATTGGACATTCACACATGTTCTTGAAAAAACAACACCAATGAATTGGATCTTTAACTCAATAAATGGTGATTTAGTTAAAATTACTCTTATCAAGTTCATATCGACGACTTGAGAATTTATCAATGGAGTGTTTATGTGTATAAAAATTATATCCATAGAAATGGGAGTTTAAATTATGTCATAATAAAATTAATAGTGATTCCACACATAATATTAGAGTAAAATAAACGATGAAGTATGTGTAAAGCTGAATGAGTGGAAATTGAAATATTAAATTCCCCTATCGATTGGGTAAAATACGAAACATAAACCCATGAAAGAAGGATCAAACAATGATGATGAAAATATCCATAATTTTAAGTATAATACATAATGAATACAATCATGGGTAGTACACACACCACATGCAATAAATAATTTGTGAACAATGGAAATCTCATGGAATAAAAAGTGAAATAAGAAACCCCTTACTTTGTACTTTTTCCTTGGTCAAGGGTAGGTTAACCTCATGTATAATGGTAAAATAATTTTTATTTAATTATAAAAGAATAAAATACATTAATATGATATCATTTATGATTTTTAAACATTTATTTATTAATAATATCTTAGTAGTATAGTCATTTCGGGTGTTAACATAATCGTTTTCCTTTATATAATTTATTATGTGAGCCAAATTTATTATGGATGGGATGTATCTTACTCATATTTAGAATGATATCAAGTCTCTAAACATTATTTTTATTCATCAAATGAAATTTAGTCTTGAATGAATATGGTGGGGAATAAATCTCATCACGTTCGTGGAGACGATAATCTATACATACGCATGAGCGACAATACCATTATTTTAGTATTAAAATAATATATAATTGGATGATATATCATATATAAAAAATAATTATAATGTTATATTTTATTATTTACATGAATTATACATCATTATTATACCCATCCAAATAATAATGCATTGAATAACAATTACACCAGGACGTGGAGACGGTAATCCGTACGTACACACGTATGGTGACATGTCATTCAAAGGATGGATAGAATAATGAATATGGATGTACCACATTTATAATAACATAATTTATATATATAATATATGAGAGTTATTATTTTAGAATGGAAATAACAAAGAAAGAATAATTGGAAGAAGAAAAGAACTTGAAAGAGGGTGGTGAAATTATTACCTCTTCTTCAGGTTCTACCTTTTGATTTGATCAAAAAGGATCCTTAATATGCCTTTCTGACCAAATAAGGTCCTCTAGGATGAAGTGAGTGATGTTGAGTGGATATTTGGGATGGGGTTGGCCGATCCAAAAGGCATTGAAGGTGTGAATTTGAGAGAAGGGGATGTTCCCTTTTATAAGATGGGTGAGGGGCACCATAGAAAAAACATAAAATATTATTTTATAATAAAATAATTTTTGTTTTCTAATGGCTCCAAAGTAGATTATTTAAAGTCTAAGGTGGTTATGGGTCTCAAAACACTCAAACAACAGGTTTTAGACAGGTTTAGCTCACTATATTAACCTTATCTTTTAGATTTAACTCTTAGTTAAAAAGTCTGACCTTTACCATGTCTCTTTGTATTTTTATATTATATGGTTAATAAAAATACTATATAATTCTAAGAGAACCATAAGTGGTTCATTAATGATACATACATAGTTATATAAGTCCTTTGGCCGAACATTATAATTTTAGGAATATAATATCAATTAATAATATAATATTTTTTTTAAAAACACTTTTATGTCAATTTTGACAAAATTTGGTATTTTGTTTTTTCTAAATTCATAACAGCATTATTAATTCGAAAACAATTCATATAACCAACCCTAATATGACATATTAACCTATAAAATTAGTTTAATTCATAAAAAGTCACAAATGACATTTATTTGGATATTTATAATATCAATTAATTTATTATTTCGTTAATTAGTTAATTAGTACATCATCATTGTGTCATTAATAAATTAAATTATTTAATGTCTAAAAAATATAAATAAAATACTATTATGTAGGAAATATTTTTATCTTTCTAATGAATATTTATGGTCGAATTTATCATATGTGTAACCCTATATTAAACATTTTTTATTTATTAAACATTGATTTTATCTCTTTTTACTCTTTTATTGAATTAAATAATAATAAATGTCATAATCTAATTCAATTGGACCAAAAAGGTTCATATTTTATTCATAATGTCGTTTTTGTTCGAATTATACATATTCAACCGAATTAGAAGATGAGTTAGTGTAATGATGACATCATTTTTACCCTTAATTACCCTATTTACATTTAATCGTGGTAAATAAAAGTAAAAAGTTACTATTCCCCAAAAATTGTTTTTACCTTATTGAACCACATTTTACTCCTTGATAATAACTGTACCTCTTGTATTTTTGAAATTTAATCCACAGAAGCGGTAAAATTATGTTTTATGTGAATTTTCAAATTCTCTTAGGAGGTGGGTAAAAGACGGTGAAAAGTTCCATAAAATTATATATATTATACTATTAAATAATGACTCCAATTAATTACATTGAACTTATATGGGTATTATGTATCTATTTTTACCTTAAATGTATTTAACTAAAATTAATAATTATTTCAATAAAAATTTTGTTTTAAACTATAACTCAGTGTTTTTCACTAATCATCAAAAATTAGAAGTTTTCATAAACATAACAAAAATTCACCCTAAGATAATTTTGATATTATGAATTAAAAAATGAAGCTTATTTTACCACATTCAAAACATACAAATTTAATATATTAGTTTAAAAATAATTCCCGTTGTCAAAACCAAAAAACGTATTTTTATGAAATAAAAACTACCAAAAGATTAACATTTGTTTATGTCCAATTTCAATGTGAAATTACTTCCAATCACCGAAATTGGATTAAATGGTAAACATATAATATAATTATACATCCTAAACATTAATTTTTATAGTTGAACACTATAAATTATTTTGATTAAAAAAATTCAGTTAAAATATATTATTTTCCACTATTCACTCAAATATGATAGTTATCCGAAAACACTAAAAATTTATTGAAACTAAATACAAATGTCTTTATCCCAAAAAAGATGTTTGTTTTGTCAAATTTAATATATAAACATTTAAAATATTTTATTTAAAAAGGGATCTCTATTAAAAGGTGGTAAAATTGCATTTTATGAAAAATACATCTTTTATCTGAAAAAAATTAACTTGTCCTTACATTATGTCTAAGAAACTCAAAATATAGATTCAAAAATTATAAGGGTTACATAACGTTCAATAATCTGTTAATACAATTCATAACCGCATTTGGACGGCTAGTTGGGTAAGTCGTGGTGCACTTGGACTCGATGTTGTGTGTAGTGTAAGTTATTGAATTACATTGAAGAACAAACATACTATGAAATGTTTGGGGGTTACATTGTTCCCTCCTTCAATAAATCGCGTCCTCACAATTTTTAAAATTGGGCTTGGGAATATAATGGAACGTCACACATCGGAAAAAGAGTCAATAAAACAATCACTTTAAAAGAATGAAAGGTAAGTATAATGCTCAACTAAGATAACCCATACTAGTATTCCTTGTAGGAAATCTTGGATATGGAAGATAAACTAAGTGTCAAGTTCTGATTGAGAGGGATAGAAAACATGATGAAGATAATTTTAACAACAAGAAAACCAAAAACGTATGATGGGACAAACGATCATTAGTTTCCCAGTAGGAAAAGTAAACAGAAAACATTCTTTTTGGTTTAAGAGAAATTTCATAAAGATGAGGAATTAATTTATTAGATTGACTAAAAACAGAAATAGTTATACTTACATTTTAAGTATAGATTCATTCTTTATTAAATTTCAACCATTAACTCATTTTTTTAAACGATGAGTATTCAAGAAGACTTTTTTCACACCAGAAGTGCTAGAATAAAGTTCTATAGAATCACATGATCTTCAAAGTATAATCTATAAATTTACCTTGTCTTTAGAGATTAATCAAAACCAAAATGGTTAGTAAAAGATCTGATAATCCCCCAAAAGGATTTTCCTTCAGAGAAAGAAACACTAATCTTAATTTCAAAAATTTATCCAACAATACCCCAAAGTTAAATAAATACTATTCAATAAACAATTGTCCTTAAAATCCTTAAATATAATCCAAACTAATATTGAAACCCAAAACATAGAATAATTTGGTTATGTAGTCTTCCACGTTAAATTGTATATACAAATGACATCAACTACTCTTAATGTCACATACATAAAAGTAATTAACCTAATCAAATATTATCTATTATAGGTTATTCATTTCCATAAATAACCCAAATCACTATAAATCCACAATAAAAACATAGATAAAAATCCACATTTACTCCTCAAATTAAATCCCAGAGTATTCAATTTTCCTTCGGTATATAGTGTTCCCAACAAAGCAAACATCTTCCAAAATAACATTTATCACTTAATCACGAAATCATTATTCCTATAATAAGGGTATTCATTTGATAAGACATAAGATATCAAATCAACTAATAATGGATCAATAAAATCATTTAACTAAAAATAATTAATCACACTAACCCGAGATATCACATAGTCCAATGGTAGGTGATAAATCCCAATCGCACTCTGGTTGTGGGTTCGATTCCCACAGCTTTGTCCGACGTGACGGGTTGTCACACGGTCTGCGTGTTGACCTTTTTCAAAAACTATATTTTAAAATATTACCAAAACGAGATAAATTCCTCAAAATAACCATAGCATAATTTAACCACAAATTTTATCTCATACCTTCCATTTTCATCCCAAAATATAATAACTTTTAATTGCCCTAAACCCAATGATCATATAAAACCAAATGGTTATTTATAAATATATCCACAAGAGAAAAGACAAGTCTTCCTCAAATTTCATTTTCACAAGACAAATTGCAGGATTAAAAATAAAGAAAAAATTATTCCAATGTAATCCCATCATCATGGAGCACTAGTACTTTTAATAATTTCTCCAACCATTTATTTCCACATATCTTCTTCTTTGACAATGAAATATATCCTATAGTATAGTGAATTCACTCGAGTGATGGCTAGGTCCTCTATATTTATGGAAAATGACTGTAAATTGATTCTTGGGACCATTTTTATTTTCTTCCATAGTACTCTTCATTTTTCCTCAATAATTTATCACTTTATGTCTTTCTTTCCCACACGTAAAGTATTTATTTGTTCCATTGAGACACTTTCCTGGGTGTCTCCTTCCACATTTCCTGCATGATGGAAATTGAGGATTCTTTTCTCCATGGTCTCCACTGCAAGAGCTCTTATCATTAATCCCATTTCCTTTCTTTGTTGAGTCCGAGAGTGGGTAAATATATATTGTGTTGATCATATTTTTGAAAAACTGATTTGGCCTGAACACGATATCTTTTACTCCTATCGACATTCCATTTTGTTTTTCATCTCCACCACCATTCCCACATTGTACATCATTCTCAAAGTTACTATGACTTCCTTGGAATCCATCCATTGACTAAAACTAGAAAGAATTGTGTGAGTAATAGTAGTCATAAAATCATTTAGAGAATATCATGACACCATATTTTCAATTTGAATTACCATAGGGTTAACCATGGTAATTTATTCTCATATTATATTAAAATAATTCAAATCAATTTGTATAGAAAATGTAAATTATCCTATGTATATCCCCATGGAGTGTCGTAACCAAGAGTGAAGCAAGACCCATTATCGTGCACATGTTCTTGTTCGATTATAACTCAAAGCGGTGTTTTCGGGTATTACCCCTTGGTACATCTGTGCCAGAGCAGCCTCTACCTGTACGTATCCAGACTGGGATGTATTTCTTGGAAAACTCAAAAAATATCTGCAATACCAAAAATCTAGGATGTTCTTCTATACTAATCCTCAAAGTCTATCGTAGGGATATGTTCTCTAATCAATGTTTATCTAAATATAGCTTTCAAAGTTTGTACTAAACATCCTCTGATACCAACTATAATGACCAGACCCTAGGTACCCAGATTCGGTGCATTATTACATAACATTGGCATAATACAAGGAAATCATGTCCCGAAATACTGATCAGTTTAGTATACTTGAAAATACTAGATACATTCATAAGGTCAACATTACAACTTAAAAATAAAAACAACACTAAATTATTCCATTGGAAACAACCAAGATTCCTAGATTATATTTGAAATTCACTAATAACTCTATTCTAGAAAAAATAAAGCATAGAAAGGGGTGGGCTCATATTCTCAGTAAATATAACAATATAGTTGAATCTTTCATAAATATGAAAAAACATTTCTGGTAATTCATAACTAAAACAAAAGCCATTTAAACATTAACTACAACATAATATGGAAAAAAATGAAATAATTACATTAACTTATTCACATGGATATTTTACTAGTCAAATAATCACATGAAATATCAATAACCACTTTCATAATGATGGAATGGATAATGACAAACTATCATAATCACATAGTCAAGGCCTTGTTCCAAGACTACAAATAAGATTTTGTCAAATCCTTGTGCCCATACACTAGTTTGCCTCATGAGACCTACCGATGCATCGAGGAGCTATAGCGGGCTCCACCCGTCACTTACTAAGTCCAATTCATTCCTCATATGAAATGTTTGAAACATAATATAAACATTCATATTAAAAATGGCATACGAAATGTCAATAATTTATCCACAAACCATGAATGGTATAAAAATAGCACATCCCCAGTCAATCATAACTCATTCAATACAATATGGAAGATCGTATTATAATATATTAACCTCAATCAAGAATAATGAAGGATATTGGCATAGATGAAAATAATCTTCAAAACTATTTTAGATATGTATCCCCCTTTTTCTTGAAAACATTCAAAATTATCACTATTTATCAAGAAGATGTTTAAAATAGATTTTTTAATCAATGTTTCTCATTCCACTTTGAGAGTTTTAAAAGATATTTTAATTTGAAAACATTAATGTCCATATAAATAAATCCTTCAATCCATTTTTAATAAATGCACATTAATGAGAATGATTTAGAAGAATAAATCTTTAAAACATTTAAAATGATATTTTAGATAGAGTTTCTAACCAAAAGAGAGACACTTTAATACAAAAAATTGATTTAATCAAAACATTGTAATAAATTGAGAATAAAGGTATTCATGATATACTATTTGAAAGTACATTATATACAAAATATAAAGGTGATTTTTTGTATAACAACAAAGAAGTACCAATGGAATGTAATTTGTGATGAAATCTCTTATAAAGACAGTATCCTTAGGATGCAGATAAATCAACGAAATAATTATTTGTGACAAATATAAATACACTCAATATTATTGGATATTCACTGGGAATCAATCCGTGGACATTCACACATATTCTTGTAAAAACAACACCAAATAATTGGATGATTAACTGAATAAATGGAGATTGATTTAAAATTACTGTTATCAAGTTCATATCGCCGACTGGAGAATTTTTCAATGGAGTGATTATGTGTACCAAAAGTATATCCACAGAAATGGGAGTGAAAATTATGAAATAATAAATTTAATAGGGATTCCACACATACTCTTGGAGTAAAATAATCAATGAAGTATGCGTATAGTCGAATGAGTGGAAATTGAAATTTCAAATTCCCTTATCAATTTGATTATTTACGAAACATGCACCCATGAAAGAAGGATCATAAAATGATGATGTAAATTTCCATAAATTAATGTATAATACATAATTAATACAATTATGGGTAGTACAGACACATCATGCAATAAATAAGTGGTAAAAAATGGAAATCTGAGGGAATTAGAATTTATATAAGAAACCCCTTACATTGTACTTTTTTCCTTGGTCGAGGGTAGTTTAACATTTTTTATAATTGTAGAGTAATTTTTATTGAATTATAAAAGAATCATATACATTAATATTATATCATATATGAACTTTTAACATTGATATTTTAATAATATCTTAGTATTATTGTTGTTTCGGGTGTTAACAGATTTATTTTCCATTATATTATTTGTTATGTGAGACATATTTTTTTTATGGATGGGATGTATCTTATTCATATCCAGATTGATATCATGTCTCTAAATATTATTTTTAATCATCAAATTAAATTTAGTCTTTAATTGATATGATGGGGAATGAATCTCATCGTGTTCGTGGAGACGATAATCTGTACGTTCGCACGTACGACAATATCATTCTTTTGATATTAAAATAATATATAATTTGATTGTATATAATATATAAAAAATACTTATCATGTTATATTTTATTATGTACATGAATTACACATCATTATTATACCCATCAAAATAATAATGTATTGAATAACAATTACACCACGACGTGGAGACGGTAATCCGTACGTACACACTTATAGTGACATGTAATTCTAAGGATTGATAGAATAATGAATATGGATGTAACATATTTATAATAACATTATAGTATATAGAAGATACTGGATTTATTATTTTATAATGTAAATAACAATGAAAGAAGAAGTGGAAAAAGAAAATAACTTGAACGAGGGTGGTGAAATTATTACCTCTTCTTCAGGTTCTTCCTTTTGAATTAATCAAAAGGGCTTCTTAAGTTGGAATTCTGACCAAAGAAGGGCCTCTTGGATGAAGTGAGGGAAGTTTAGAGGATATTTGGGAAGGGTATGGACAAGCCAAAATTCATTGAAGGTGTGAATTTGAGAGAAGTGGAAGTGCCATTTTATAAGAGGGGAGAGGGGACCTTAGAAAAAACATAAAATATTATTTTATAATAAAATTAATTTTGGTTTCTAATGGCTCCAAAGTGGATTATTTAAAGGCCATGGTGGGGATGGGTAGAAAACCACTCAACCAATAGGTTTTAGATAGGGTTGGGTCACTATATTAACCTTAAATTTTAGATTTAACTCTTAGTTAAATAGTTTGACCTTTACCATGTCTCTTTGTATTTTTATATTATATGGATAATAAACTTACTATATACTTCCAAGAGAACAACAAATGGTTCATTAATTATACAAATATCATTAAAAAAGTCCTTTGGCAGAACATTAGATTTTTTGGAATGGAATATAAATTAATTATATAATATTTGATTTAAAAACACTTTTATGTCAATTTTGATAGTATTTGGTATTTTGTTTTTACTAAATTCATAATAGCATTATTACTTCGAAAAACATTCATCTGACCGACCCTAATATGTCTAATTAACATATTAAATTATTTTAATTCATAAAAAGTCTCAAATTACATTTATTTGGATATTTATAATATTAATTATTTTAATATTTCATTAATTATGTAATTAATGCATCATTATTGTGTCATTAATAAATTAAATTATTTAATGTCTAAAAATTATAAATAAAATACCATTATATAGGAAATCTTTTTAGATTTATAATGAATATTTATAGTCGAATTTATCTTATGTCTAACCATATATTAAAAATGTTTCAGTTATTAAACATTGATTTTAACTCTTTTAACTCCTCTTTGAATTAAATAATAATAAATGTCCTAATCTAATCCAAGAGGATCAAAGATGTTCATATTTTATTCATAAGGATTTTTTGGTCGAATTATACATAGCCAATAGAATTAGGACATGTGTTGGGGTAATAATAATATAATTTTTATCCTAAATTACCCTATTTACTTTTAACCGTGATAAATAAAAGTAAAAAGTTACTATTCATCAAAAAATATTTTTATCTTATTGAACAACATTTTAATTCTTGATGTTAACCGTGTCTCTTATATTTTCTAAATTTAACCTACAGAAGATGTAAAATAATGTTTTATGTAAATTTACAAATTCTCCTAGGAGGTTAGTGAAAGATGGTGAAAAGTTCAATAAAATTATATATATATATATAATAATATTATTAAAAAATGACTCCAATTAATCAAATTGAAATTATATGTGTATTATGTATCTATTTTTACCTAAAATAAATTTAAATAAAATAAATAAATAATTAAATAAAAATTATGTTTTAAACTATAAATCAGTGTTTTTCACTATTCGTCAAAAATTAAATGTTTTGATAAACATACCAAAAATTCCCCATAAGATAATTTTGATATTATGAATTCAAAAAATGAAATCTATTTTACCAAATTCAAAACATAAAAATTGCATATATTTGTTTAAAATTAATTCCTGTTGTCAAAACCAAAAAGTGTATTTTTATGAAATAATAACTACCAAAAGATTGACATTTGTTTATGTCCAATTTCAAAGTGAAATTACTTCGAATGACCGAAATTGGATCCAATGGAAAAAAAATATAATCTAATTATACATCCAAACCATTCTTATGTATAGTTGAACAATATAAATTATTTTGATGAAAATAGTTGTTTTCAGTTAAAATATATTATTTTTCACTATTCACCTAAATATGAAAGTTATCTGAAAAACACCAAAAATTTATTGAAACTAAATTCTTATGTCCTGATCCCAATGAAGAAGATTTTTTTTTTCATATTTAATATATAGACATTTCAAATATTGGATTTTAAAAGGGTTCACCATTAAAAGGTGGTAAAATTTCATTTTATGAAATATACTTCTTTTATATGAAAAAAAATTAATTTTTCCTTACATTATGTCTAAGAAACTGATAATATGGATTCTAAAATTATAACGGTTATATAATGTTCAAAATTCTATTAATATTATTCATAACCGGTTTTGAATGGCTAGTTTGGAAAGTCGTGGTGTGCTTGAACTCGATGTTGCGTGTAGTGTATGTTATTGAATTACTTTGTATAACTATTGTACAATGAAATCTTGGGGTGTTACATGGACAACCCCACCCTCGTGGACAGCACACCCACCCCCCCTGGACACCCGCCCACCACCCCCCATACACCCCCACCCCTGGACACCCCTACCCCCTAGAAAGTCCCCCACCCTCCTTGACACCCCCAACCCCACCGGACAGCCCCACCACCACCGTGGAAAACCCGGCCACCCCCGTGGATAGCCCGCCCACCCCCATAACCCCCGTACCCCCTAGAAGGCCCCACCACCCCTGCCACCCCCTGGACAACCCACACACCCCCTAGAAACTCATGAATATTTCTTTAAAGATATTTTGCTATAAATATAGTTTTTGGATGTCTTTTAAAATTTAATTATTATATAGAGTAGTGTGTTAGTTATGGTTTCATATAAGGTGGACATTTCTCATTTACTTAAATATATTTTTAATGAAACTTCAATATTATTGAATTACATTTGATAAAATGAATTAAAACAATTTTTTATAGAATTGATAGAATTTGGATGTATGAAACCGATCAGATCTCAAGCTATTTTCAAAACAATTTGGAGATATTTTTAGATTTTTCATTTGACATTGCTTAATATAGTGGTCACAAACACTGTCCCTGTTACAATTGTGTTGGAAGACCTTGGTTGAGCAGTGATGAAGTCATCTACCACATAACCAAATATGGTTTTCAAGCAAACTAATCTATGTGGTATCACAATGGGGGAGAAAATGACATCTCAAATTGATGATAATCCAAATGAGGGGACTGGATTGGAGAATTTTTTATATGACCAGTTTTTTTTATTCATCATCATGAAAAATAACGGATTCTGACCAAAGAATATTTTGATATGATCACACATGATGTGCCTAATAAAAATGATGATGTTGTCTGGGTGAAAAATTGAATGATGATGCCACAAATCTAGTATATCGACAATGTGGTAAAATTAAAAAGCTATAATTTTAAATTAAATTGTTTCTTGGGAAAACTATGTAGGGGATTTATAATACTTCAATTGATTACATTCTTACCATCTTGAAGGAATTACTTCTAGATGATGAAGATATTCCCTCAAACCACTATATGGAATGGAAGTTAGTTGAGTAACATGGATCTTCAAGAAACAAAATTCACTCTTGCCCAAATTATTGCAGTTTATTCTAGGAGGAAAATGCTAAACTAAATGATTGTATAAAATGTGTCACATTCCACTGGAAGCCAAAACCTGATGGAACACCATATCGTGTGCCATAAAAAGTAATATGGAACTTTCCATTGATCCCCAGACTCCATAATCATTCTATGTCTGATGAAATATCAATAAAAATACATTGGCATGATACTAGGAGAAAGAAGACTAATGATATGTTTGTTCACCCAGTATATGGATTTCATGGTAGTGATTTGATGCTCGATATCCTAATTTTGCAACTGATGTGCGTAATGTGATGTTAGTACTTTCATGTGATGGTTTTAATCCATTTGGACATATGATTACGTTGCCAAACACGTGGCTGATTTTTATTCAAATTTATAATCTTTCCCATGGTTGTGTATGAAAAAACCATTCACATTAATGAGTATACTCATATCTGGCCCTTGCAGATCCTTACAATGATATAGATGAATACATGAAACCATTAATAAAAGAGTAGATATTTCTTTAGGATGTGGGTGTGTGCCCATACGATGCATGTTAGAAAGATATATTTTAGAGGCCTGCTTAGCTTATGTGGATGATCAATGACTTTCCTTCTTATAAAATGACGTCTGGATGAAGCATGAAGGAAAAACTATCATGTCCTATTTGTATGAAAAATACACGATCCTGATGACCGAAACATCGTTGTAGCTTCAGTTTTATGGGACATAAATGTTTCTTTCCAATGGACCATCCATATAAAAATAATCATCGAATATTTGACAATACCAGGGAGACTAATGATCCACCACAGCGTATGTCTGGAACTATGTGCTTAATGAATTGAAAGATTTCAATTTTTCATTTAGTAAGGGTCAAATAAAATATGGAAAGAGAAAGAATGTTTCCACTTAAACCTATTACAATAGGAAGAAGAGAAGTATCTTCATTGATTTTCCATATTGGTCAACAAATTTGTTACGTCATTTCATAATCATAATTCACATTGTAAAAAATATATGTGAAATGTTGCTTTCGATTCTTCCAAATGTTAAGTGAAAGGAAAAATATGACTTACAGTCTCGGCATGACTTAGTGGATTGGGGAATCTGACCAGAATTGCATCATAAGCGTATCAATTAAAATAAATGGAATGTTCCACGAGCTTCTTATGTAATGAATCCTATAGAAAAATGAAATTTCTAGAGGTACTAGAGACTAGTAATTTTCTTGATGGCTATTCAAGCAACATATCTAAACGATTCAATAGAAGAGAGTTGAATCTAAAATCTTTGAAGACTCTTGATTATCACATCCCTATGCATGAGTTTATTCCAATAAGAATTCTTCAGCTTTATTAAAAAAATATATTAGTGGATTTTATTTGGTTGTTACATTTGTTTACAGATTTTTTTCTATGATGTTGTCTCAGTACTTCTTGCAAAAAAATTTGGTTGAATCCCCATTCATTTTGTGTGAGTTAGAGAAAATATTTCCTCTATCATTTTTCACATTCATGCTCCATATGATTATTCATATTCAAACATAAATACTTATTAGAAGATTAGTTTTTTTGTTTGATTTATCCAATTAAAATAAATATGTACACATTAAAGTCATATTTCTATAACATGAATCATCCCGAAGATTCTATCATGAATGGTTACATGGCACAAGAATGTATATATTTCAGCTCTATGTATTTTCTGATCGTACTACAAGAATAAACATACCAATGAGAAACAAAGATGAATAGTGTGATAAAATAGAAACCAGTTTTTCATCACTTCCTCAAACAGGAGGAATTCATGGATCATATACATTGATGACATTAAGCCTTGAGGAGCAGGAGATGGAACATCGCACAATTTTGTTCAACTGTGATTTTTTTGATGACAACATATTCTAAGTAAATTAAATATTTAAATATTATATATATATATATATATCTATTAATATATTCATATTTTTATCTACGGGGAACATAAAGTGATGATAAATAGAAACCATCATTCTTTATCTTTGAGAAGGAGGGATACATTTCATTGTAAAGAGTTTCCTGCTTGGTTTAAATTAAAGCTAATAATATTACGATTTAAAATAATTAAAACAATTTTTAATTATGTTTAATATTGATCTATATTTCAGGTATTGAGTTTTACAGATAACTCCGTCTCTAAGGAAATAAGTGCTTTTCCTTTTGGTCCTAATATTATGGTTCTTGACTGTAAATAAATTTTTATCAATGGGTATAGATTTATTATCACTAATAAAGAAAATAACATGAGAACACAACATGAAGGTGTTATGGTTACTTCAAAAATAGACTATTATTCTAGTGGATTAGATAGTATACCATGATTTGAAAATTTCTATTATTATGGAGTCCTTGAAAAAATTATAATGTTGGATTATTATTCTCATGGATGAGTCACGATGATGAAATGCAGTGGTTTGATTTGATGACGAGACATGACAAATTTATTGATGATTGAGGATTTAGAGTAATTGATATGAGTCACACTCTTGCTACCGATGAACAATATGTATTGGCATTAATGGAGAAACAAGTTTTTTATTTCAAAGACCATCTTCGACCTGAATTTGGTGTCATTATTGAAGTAATTACAAGACATATTTTTGATGATGGTGATGTTGGAATTGAGTCCAACACTACTACCATCGAAAACGATCCAGTTATTAGTTTTTATGACTCTGATAGCTCAATTTTCAGAGTTGACTATGAACATGAAGTTGTCATGGGGAATATATAAAATCATTCATTCATGTTCTCAATTCTTTTGGTTTACCTTGACATGGGATGTTAAGGTTGGTCCTATTCAAATTGATTTTATATTTATTACAAATATTTTTTATCTGAATAGACTGTAATGTAAATTTTAAATATTTATTGGTTTCAATTTTATTTTAATTGCATTTTCTAATTTGGAATTGAACTGTATTCAAAACTACGAAACCAACATTTCCAACTTGGTGAAAATTTAATTTCTTCAAATGTGATTTGTTTAAAATTTGTAAAACTCTAATACATCTATTTATCATTTGATTAGGTAATGTACATGATGGTTTGTATTCTTCTACAAAACATGTATTGAAACCTGCATCATCTACTTGGGAAAATGAAATTAAAATTTTCCATAATTTTGACAACTGCTTTATGCCTTATGGGTCTGGTAGAATCAATGTTACATGATTTTAATAAACTGATGACAATTAGTAAATAACCATGCTATTAATATTTAAATTTCATTAATACATCTTGAATGATTTATTAACTTCATTATATATCGGTTCAAGCTTACCTAAAACAATGGATAGCTAAATTATCCCTGAGTAACCTTATTCCCTCACATTTGTTTTTTGGGTTACACATTGTTATCCTTTTATATTTACTTCTATATTTGTTTTAAAATACAGGAAATGAAACCTATTTAAGAGAGGTGATGAAAACGGATTATCGACAACAATTGTGCATGGCTCAGCTGGGAATTCCACCACTAGTGACTACAGTGAGTATTTTATTTCAAATATATTTATTTTAATAATATATATTTTCATTTGATTGTTTTTTTAATTTTTTTTCACGATTCATCTAATAGGTGATAATTATTTGATGAGAAGCGTAGTGGTGGTCCTAATACTTAGCATGTTCATACGAGCGGGGTGATACGAGAGCTAGATGATCTGGTCGGCGTTCCCGATTAGGCATGAACCTTCACATTGACACACCATCCATCCCACATTCTAATCTTGGTGTGCTGTTAGGGACACATGTGATATTTTGGAAACCCATGTTTTCACCACCCTTTAGATATGAGCCTCCTCACCCATCTGTACCATATTTGATGATGATTCCTACTCCCATCTAGTATTCGGCCAGCTATCCCGTTAATCTTATTTTACTTCTTCTTCCTTCTCTCTAGGCTTTTATATTCCAAATTATTTGACTCCTTCTCCACTAGAGTCTATCCCTACAGAGCATACATTGGGACCCAGTCCATCTGTATAGGGTGTTCCTTCATTTTTTGTAGATCCAATGGCGCCCATTGATCAGAATGTTGCAGGTATACTTATACAGCCCGAAAACATATTTACACAATTATTTATTTTCATTACACCATGTATTTACAAAATATTTGTTTTTATTTCATAACAGATACATCTACTGATTGGAGGTAGGGTTTGGGGTGTACAATCATGTGTGCGGTGTGGAACTGCTGCATGCAGTTGATGGTGTTCTATAATGAAGATAGTAAAATGATTGAAAAATTAGGGAAGCAATTTCAGTGTTTTTTGGAAACATTTTCCAAATACTCTGACATCATTCCTGTCATTCCGCTCTCATGGAGACAACTGAAAAATGAAGTCAAGGATAAATCTTGGGCAGTGATATGGGTAAAAAAATATTTTTTATTTAATGCAATATGTTATTTTTTGTATTTATATGAATTAATATTTTGGTGTCAGCTACGGTTTAATTTCCCTGAAGGTGAGGGTGCACATCCAAAAAATATAAAGGATTAAGGCGAGATTTAGAGAGATTATAAGCACGAGCTGTACATTGGCTAGAATACTATAGTGGGAAAAAAAGTTAGAGGCAGTTCTTGTCGTTGATGATTTTCTTCTAGAATAGTACAGACAGATGATTACTCATTGGATGACTAGCCAATTTATGTTATTAATCACATTAGAGGTATTTAAATGAAAATTTTCTTGTTTTTCATTAATACTAATTTTTGATGTTTATTTAGGGTTAATATAGAAGAAAAAAAAATATTGATACAGAAAAACATGTCCAAACATTTGGACGTACTATGATGCCAGATCATGAGAGGTAGTAGGTATGACAGTTTATAATTTTTCTTTTCGAATTGCATTTTTTATGGCTACTTCCATAATTTTTTCGATTACTAAAGTTGTTATAAACTTTTTTATACAATTAATTATTGGTATTCTATTTTTAATTATGGATTCCTACATTCAATGTCATTATAGAGGCATAAATTGATTATGGAAGGATGTGTTCCACAAGCAAAACTGTTTTTCTTGAGTAGAATGATAAAAGATGGAAGTGCAGTTAAGGAACTGACTCAATAGTAGATTGAATGTTTTACAATGTATATTTAAAACTTTAATATCTATTTGGTAACATAATAATCTATTTATATTGGTAACATACTTCTTTAGAGGCCCTTGATCCCCAGGAACCTGACAATTTTGGGCCAAACATTCACATGCATCGTGTGTTGGGAAATGAGCACCTTGGTAGAGTACATTACTGACCGGAGAAGAGTATAGTTCTGACAAGGTACTGGCCCTCCTCAGGTACATGTTTTAGTGCCACTGAATTCAAGAAGGTCACGGAACATGCATAATAGTCTGAAAAGGGCTATAGAGATGGCATAACATCGTACTAGGGAAAACACTGCATTTATAAAACTAATGGAATTTTTACGTCCAACACTTCTACCAGAGGGCAGAACAAATTGTGATTAATATATTTCATCAATGAGTTGTATATATGGTGAAACATGTGGTGGTTATTGTGGTGGATGACACAATGGTGAGGAGAAGGCCGAGGCGGAGGAGGAGGAGGGAGAGGAGGAGGGAGAGGAGGATCCCGAGACAATGGGGGAGGGCGAAGAGGAGGGCGAGGTGGAGGAGGAGGGTGAAGCAGAGGAAGGGGGAGATTAAAAGGTTGAGTATAATTGCGAGGTTGAGGAGGAGCATAGGGATGGTGATGAGGATGAATATGAGGATGAGGGTGAGGCTGATGATGACGGTGATGATGGTGAGGGTGATGAGGGATAGATTGAACCGTTACATTTTTGACTGATATTACTGACCTTTGATGTGTAATTAATTTTTGGGCCTAAATATAGGTGTGATTAGGTAGGTTACATTATCTTTATTTTTTATCTATAAATAATAAATCTTGACTTGATGATTTTCTGTAACTGATTGACACCTCCCCTAGACATCCCCCGCCCCTATGGATAGCCCGCCCGCCCCCCTGGACACCCCATAACCTCCTTGATAGTCCCACTACCCTCGTGGAGAGCCCTCACACCCCTTGGAAAACCCCCCCCCTAGGGATAGCCCCCACATCCATGGACAGCCCACCAACCCCCCTGGACAGCCCCTCCCCTCGTGGGAAAGCCCCACCCACGGGGACAACCCCTTGACCTATGAATAGCCCCCACCCCCATGGAAAGTCCGCCCACCCATGTGGACAACGCCCCCCCCCCCCACCATGGACAGCCCGCTCACCCCCTGGACACCTCGTACCCCCCAGGACGGCCATGCCCACCCCCCATGGACAACCAATACCCCTCTGAACAGCCCCAACCACCCTCTGAACAGCCCTGACCGCCCCCATGGACATCACTGCCCGTACCCATGACAACCTTCCAACCCCTGTGGACAACCGCTCCCCCTTTAGACACCTCGTACACCCTGGACAACCCCTCTCATCCCCTATACAACCCCACCACCCCTGGACAGCCCCCACACCAGTGGATAGCACTCCCACCCCCGTGGAAAATCTACACACCACCTTGGACACCCCATACCCCCTGGACATCCCCTACATGCTCATGGACTGCCCACCCACCCCTTCCCACCCCCGTGGGCTGCCCTCCCACCTCACATACCCCCCTGGACTGCCCTGCCAACCCCCCCTGGACACCCCGTACCCCCAAGATAGCCCCCTCCCCCGTGGACAGCCCCACCCCCCATGGACTCCCCTACACCCTGAACAACCCTACCATTCCCGTGGGCATCCCCCACCCACTGGATAGCCCCAACCCCCTTGACAACACACCCACCCTCGTGGACAGCCTTCCCACCCCCGTGGACAGCTCTCTCACCCCCTTGGATGTCCCCGTACCCTATGACTAGCCCCACAACCCTCGTGGACAACCCACCCACCCCACTGGACACCTTTTACCCCTTGTAAAAACCCCACCCCCATGGACTAGCCACCCACCTCTATGGATAGCTCTCCCAACCACTATGGACACCCTGACCCCCCTCGACAGCCGCTCCAACCCTATGGACAGCCCGCCCACCCCCTAGACACCCCTAACCAACTATATAGACCTTCCACCCCCGTGGACATCCCACCCACTCCCCTAGACACCCCATACACCCTGTAGAGACCCACCGAACTCCTGGACACCCCCTACCCCTATGTATAGTGCCCACCCCCGTGGACAGCCTCGCCAACCCCCCTGGACATCCCCTCCACCATCATGGATATCCCCCACCACCCTGGACTTCCCCATTCCCATGTGGATTGTAAGGTTTCTAACAACTCAAAGATCCCATTAATCATAGATACCCTATTCATTTCTTACTGGGATCCTTGATCACCAAAAAAATAGTGGATGGTATTTTATAAACTCACATGCATAAAAAATTATCCATGAAGAACATGGCTATTCCACTTCAATAAGGGTTTGAGTAGAGACTTAGACTAGGAAGATAATAGCTGGATCACAAGAATGACTACTTGAGATATCCCCTTATGGAATTTTTGATTCATTTATAATGGTAACATTCTAAAGAATATACCAAAAAAATTTTAGTACAATAATCTAATGTTCTAAAACAAGGGATATAAAATCTCAAATCCCATAAAGATACATCATTAATAATTATTCCAAAAACCATTTCAAAATCACATAATAGAGACTTATTTCTATTTAAAACTCCCCAATGGTTTTTAAAATCCTCATTTAAGGTTCCGTTTCAAAAATCATATAGTATTATTGTACCACAAAAAATGTAATCCATTTCCTAATAACCAAATCCCTCTTCCTATCATACACACCAAAAACATTCATTTTTTCCTAAAGAAACACAAACTTTTGCAATAAACACTATTACAAAACCATTTTAAAAATGTCAATAATCTAAAAATCCATGAAATTCATTCCATTAAAAACATTAAATCCCCCCCACCCCCTGGACACACCCCACCCCCTGGACACCCCCATGGACAACACCCCCCCAGCACTCTAGATATCCCCCACCCCTGGAAACCCCCAACACCCTGGACGGCCCCAACCCCTCGTAGACACCACCCCACCACCTGGACACCCCCCCTGGGCACCACCACCCCCATGGACGGCCACCCCCACCCCTTGGAAATCACCCCCCCCCTTGGAAATCACCCAAACACCCGGACCGCCCCGCCCCCTTTGACACCACCCCACCCCCTGGACACCCCCACCCCCAGGACGCCCCCACACCCTGGAAAGCCCCCCAACCACATGGACCCCACCCCAACCCACTGGACACCACCATGTATAGCCCCCACCGTGGAAAAGACCCAACCCTGGATACCCCAACCCCCTTGATGACCCCACCCCCTGGACACCACCCCACCCCTGCACACTACCACACCACCTGCACACCCCCACCCCTGGACACCCACCCCAATTAACAGCCACACCCACCCCCTGGAGACCACCCCACCACCCTTGGACTACCCCCAACACCCTAGACCACCCCACCCCCTGGACACCACCCCACCACCTGGACACCCCCATCCCTGTGACACCCCCACCCCCATGGACCCCCACCCCTAGAAAGCCCCCCAACCCCCTGAACACCAACCCACCACCTGAGTATACTTATTGTATGTGCATAATTGATGTAATTACTTTATGAATTATGTGTTAATTCAATATGTGTGTACAAGGTAATTAAATATAGAATTGGAGGTATTCATATTTATGTATGAATTATTTGTTGGATGAATTCAGTCTGAATTCATCAATAATTCTATATGTATTATGTAGGTATACTTGTTAATGATGTATTGTGTTACATGTTGTATGAGTATGTAATATGTAGGTATTCTATTGTGTATGAATTTTGTAGGCCTTTTGGAATTGCTGTAGTTGCACAGGGGGAGGCCAGCAAGCCAGCTTGCTACAGGTACAAAAAGGATATGACAACGGTTTACAACCTTTGTCATATGTGTAAAAAGATAACTTATACCAAGGGTTTTATGTAAACCGTTGGTATAAATATAAGCCAATGGTTTACAAAAACCATTGGAATAGATAATTATACTTCATATTTACAAATGGTTAATGGGAAACCGTTGGTAAAAGTCTATACCAATGGTTTTTTAATCAATTGGTATAGAGAGAATTCTTGCTATTATCTGTGGTTTAAAACCGTTGGTAAACATTTATTCAAACGGTTTACTAAAACCGTTGTTATATACTGAAATTTTCTGACATATCCCAATAGTTCTGATAGAATAGTCAGGATATGTCTATCCTTATGGCTTAGGGCCCAAGGGTTGTTCAGCCTTTACCAACTATTTTAAACCTTTGGTAAAAATAAAATTTCCATTAGTCATAAAAAATCATATTAAAAAAAGAATATTAAATGTTTATAATTTAAACAAAAACCATGAATGGTATAAAAATAACTAATAAAAAGTAAAAAATATCACAAAACCTTCAATAAAATTTGGAATATTTGTATCATAATAAATCAACAGAAAACAAGTGTAAAATCTATCAAAGGATGTTGTCATAGATGAAATCAAATCTATTTGAGAGAAATATCTCTTTTTTTAAATCATTTAAACGTTACATAATTATAAAAGAAAACATTTATTTTGAAAATATTTTTATAAGCTTGTTAGGGAAGCTTCGACGATGTTAAAATTGAGAAAAATAGCCGCACCCGCCATAAAAGTTAAAAAACATTCTTACCATAATTATGTTGAAATGGTCACAAAGTATGTTGTTTGGAAAATGACAGAAAGATTCCTTTAAAAACCGAGAAAGTTGAACTAGGGTATAAATGAATTTAACCCATATTTTAGGAAATAGTAAAAAATGTGTTGAAATACATATCTATGAAACATAGATGTGGATGATAAAGAAGTCCCAGTAGAATACTTATTTATAAAAAACCTCGGATAATGAAGAAATTGTGGAATTAACCCTTACCTTGTACTTTTCCATAGTCGATGGTTTGTTAACCTCTTGTATAATAGTTAAATAATTTTTATTAAATTATACAAGAACTATATACATAAATATTATATCATATATGATCCCTTAATATATCTTTGTTAATAATGTTTAAGTAGTATAATCGTTTTGGGTGTTAACTGATTCATTTTACTTTATATGCTAGGTGACATAAGCCCGATTTTTTATGGGTTGGATGTATTTGATTCATATACAGAATTATATTATTTTCTTAAACATAATTTTTAATCATTAAATGATAATTATTCTTGAATTATTATGACGGTGAATGAATCACATCGCGTTCAGGGAGACCGTAATCCGTACATACACACGAGCAACAATATCATTATATTAATTGTGAAACAACATGTAATTCAATGGTATATCATATATATAGATTAATTAACAGGTTATATTTATTATTTACATAAATTATACACATTATTATACCTATCCATATAATGAAGTGATTTAATAACAAACTATGCAATGACGTGGAGATAGTAGGCCGTATGTAGGCACATATTGTGACTTCATAATTTATAGGATGGATAAAATAACGAATATGGTTGTACCATATTGATAATAAATTAAAATTATGTATAATGTAATGGAGTTATTATTTTAGTAAGGAAGCAACAAATAATGTGGATGTGGAAGAATAAAAGAACATGAAAGAGGGTAGTGAAATTATTACCTCTTTTTGAGGTGTTTCCTTTTGATTTAATCAAAAGGGCTCCTTGGGATGGATTTATAAACAAAGTAAGGCCTCTCGGTCGAATGGACAGAATTTGGGAGGATATTTGGTCAGGGTTTGGCCGAGATAAATAGCTTTAGAGGTGTTAAATTAGAAGAAGGGGAATTACCCTTTTATAAGAGAGATGATGGTCACTTTAGGAAAACCTTGAAATATTATTTTATTATAAAATGATTTTCTATTTCCAATGGATCCGAAATTATTTATTTCTAGGATATTCTGGGGATGGGTTGAATACCATTCATACAATAGGTTTTAGACTGGTTTATTTATGCATATTAACCTTATCTTTTAGATTTAACCCTTTGTTAAATAGTTTTACTTTTACCATGTATTCTTGTATTATTATAATAACTGGTTGATAAATATAATATAAAAATCCAAGAGAATCTTAAATGGTTCATTAAAGGACTTAATTATCATTATATAAGTTCTTTGGGAGAACATTTGATTTTTAGGAATATTATATAATTTAATAATATATAATTTGTTTTAAAAACTCATTTATATCAATTTTGGAACTATTTAGTTTTTAGTTTTTGTATAAGTCATAGAAACATGATTAATTCAGACCAAATACATTTAATCAACCCTAACATGTCATATTCACCTAGAAAATTCTTGGAGGGCCTAAAACCTTTGAAATTATATTTATTTTAATATTTGTAATATCAATTATTATAATATTTCATTAAGAATGTAAATAATTTATCATTATTATGTCATAAATAAATTTTATTATTTATTGTCTAAAAATTATAAATAAAATACCAATATGTAGTAAATAATTTTATCTTTATAATGAAAATTTATAGTCAAATTTATCTTATGTATAACCCTATATTAAAAAAAATTAGTTATTAGACTTTTATTTTAACAATTTTTACTCTTCTTTAAATAAAATAATAATAAATGTCCTAATATTATCCAAGTGGAACAAAAGGATCATATTTTATTCCTAAGGTTGTTTTTGTTTGAAATAAATGTATCCAATATAATTAAGACATAGGTTAGTATAATCATAATATCATTTTTAAATTTAATTTCCCTATTTACTTTTAACTGTTGTAAATAAAAGTCAAAAGTTATTATTTTCCAAAAATTATTTTAATCTTATTGAACTACATTTTACTTACTGATTTCAACCGTGTATCTTAGATTTTTTAAATTAAATTCACATAATTTGAAAAATTATGTTTTATGCAAATTTTCAAATGTGCCTATATGGTTGGTAAAAGACATTAAAAAGTTCAATAAATTTTATATATCAACTTTTATTGTAAAATGACTCCAATAAATTATATTGAACTTATATAGGTATTATATATATATATATATTTACTTAAAATAAATTTATATAAAATAAATAATTATATAAATAAAAAGTCGGTTTTAAACAATCACATAATGTATTTTTACTATTCTTCAAAAATTGATTGTTTTCAGAAAAATACCAAAAATTCACCCAATGATAATTTTGATATTCCGAATCAAAAAATGTTGTTTATTTTTAAAAATTCAAAACCATAATGTTTCATTAAATTAATTAAAATTAATTCCCGTTGTCAAAACCAAAAAGTTGGTTTTTAATAAGTAAAAACTATGAAAAGATTGACATGCGTTTAAGTAAAATTTTAATGTGAAATTAATTATAATGACCTAAATTGTATTAATTGATAAAAATATAATCTAATTATACTTCCAACCCATTAAAATTCATAATTTATTACTATATATTATTTCGATTAAAAAAGTATTTTTCAATTAAAATATAGTATTTTTCACTATTCATCAAAATATGAAAGTTATAAGAAAAGTACCAAATATTAATACAAACTAAATTTTTATTTCCCACATCAAAATAATAATTTAATTTCCTTAAACTGAATTTATAAAAGTGTCATATATTGGTTTTAAAAAGGGTTCTCCATTAAAAGGCGGTAAAATTGTATTTTTTTAAATAAATATTTTATCTGAAAAAAATGAATTTGTTCTTATATTATGTCTAAGAAACACATAATATGAATGATAAAATTATATGGAGTATATAAAATTCAATATTCAGTTAATACTATTCATAATTTTTTTTTGAACGGCTAGTTCGGTAAGCCGTGGTGCACTCAAACTCAGTGTTGCGTATAGTGAAAGTTATTGAATTAATTTGAAGAGGTAACATGTTATGAAATATTGGGGTGTTAAAAATATTACCCATTTACTATGAGAAGTTATATTAGAATTGGAAATAGTCACATGGGTAAAACATGGGACTATATTTTCATATTTATGTAATATCTAATCATGACGTGACCATAATTTTCTTGACAACACAATGTGTATCGATCAACATAGTATTAGTATTTTCAATAGATAAAAAACATATTTATTCTTTTATTTCATCCCATAGTATAACCACTTTCCTATTAAAAATGAAATTGAAAAATTATACATAGTTTTCCATTCATCTTATCCAGAAAAATGATTGACCAATAATATTTATAATTTCTCTAATTAAATAATTATTCATGTAATCTAATGAAATGAGGTATCAAGTTAATAACTACCAAAAATGATTATTCTAATCATACATAATAGAAAAAATTAATTGATTTTGAAATTTTATTATGAATAATTTAATGAATAACATATATTACACATTAATTTTTTAATTTCACAATTTAATCATTGTTAACATTATCCATAATGGTTTTATCACCTCTTAATTCCTTGTCATTGGCCAAACACGATTAAGTAAAAAAGATATTGTTCAGTTCAATTTACTAATAACAAGAACTTATAAAAATAAATACTTCTAGGTGTTCACATTCACTGCATAATTTTAATAATCATTGACACATCATATTAGATATTATAATATATAATCTAGAACGTCATAATTTTACTTCATAATTCACGAAATATGTTCACCACTATTAACGTATAGTGAACTACTGAATTTTTCCTAGCCATGATTATGAAATACAAATTCTTTATTAACATATGTTATCAAAAATTATATAATTGAAAATATTATCCACTAATTAAGGCTATTTTTATAACCAAGTAATTTATTTAGGGTTTTAGAAATATTTTTTCATATTAATATCATTACCCACACACACCATGTATTGTTGTACTATGTTATATTTGGATTGAACCACATCTGCTCATTGTTACACTAGATTATAGAATGTATCAAAATGTCATTTAGTTATGTTCCTTTATAGGTAAAAATTATTTCAAATATTAGTTACTAAATATTGAGTTCATATGTCTCGAGTTCACTTGAAACAAATTTACATACTATGATTCATATTAGTTAATCCTAATTTAATTAGTTCTAGGTAAAATATAATTTCACCATGTGTTTCAATATCTGTTTTTTTTATTTATTTTAAAAATAATACCAAAAAGTTTAAAAAAGAAAAAATAAATTTAAATTATTTAAAAAAAATATATGGACGAAAATAAAATTGACTAAAATATATAACCTACAGAAAGGTCTACTCTCCCATATATATTTATTTCAATGTACATAGTAAATTCTAATATTTAAAAACACATTTTAAATATAATGACATATAAAACAAATATAAAAACTAATTTATTTTGATGAATTGATGGATTCAAATTTATAAAGGATTTAGTATTTGGATAGAAACTAAATGCTCATAACGTTATATATAAGAGTACTTTTTCACTCTATCCCATTAATATAAATGGGTTTCATTTCACCACCTCCAATTAGTTATTATATACCCGAAATTATAACATTGGTAATAATAGATGGTCATTCCCACAAATAACACTGATTTCCTATCATTAATTCCACTATAGATGTTTAAATAATCCCTTTGTATTCTTGTGGAATATATCTCTTATGAATCATCACATCATGTGTTTGCCTTATAAACTCTTTGAGAGTTCCATTATCTTTGATATATTCCCATAGAGTATCCTATTGTTACCAAATATATATATATTTTTGACATCCCACTATTTTATACAAATAAATTATTATTCTTTGTTGAAAATTAGGATTTATGTTCATGTTTCATTATAATATCACATAATTTACCATAATGTTTGGGATCATTCAAATGGGTGGTTCTTATGCCATTCGGAATGACCAAAATGTGTATTCTATTAACTAACTATGTTATTTCTAATTTGTGTTGATAGTATTATAAGGATATCATTGAAAATATATACTGCTCACCTTAATAAGTGTTTTGATTATTGTGTGGATTGACTTCTATGTTTTATTAGTTAGTGAATATATTGTCAAAATATATTCCACTTTCCATTTGTGTAAGTGTATTCCTTGTACATTGATAAAGAAATTCTATATTCAAATTTTATATAATATATTATTTCTAAAAATAGAATATGTAGAAGACTATTCATCACTTATAGTTGATTTGGTTTCAACGTATAATGGTCCATCCTGAACCACAAGGGTTATTCCAAGTATCCATAAGTCATAATTCTTGCTCACACATATAAAATAGGCTTCTAAATGGTAGTGAGGGTCTAAATTCCCTCATTGGGGAGACAGTACCATCACTATCATATCATATCCATACAATTATTGTAAAAAGTATTATTTTAATAATCATACAAACATGTGAAATACTAAATAATAATAATTTAATATTTAATAGTACACAAGTCATTAAAATAAAATAAAATATTCCACTAATGTGGAATGAAAAACCAAGGTAATAGGATCTTGATTAAAAATAAAGAAATATTGTGGAGTCCTTTGGAGTTTTCCCCAGTATAACTACCTCCCCCATACCCCTCAACCCAACAATCTATCATGATATCCTTTCCCTTACCTAGATCCCTATAAAAAATATTGAATGAGCATCAATATTCCCATCAACAACGTGTATAATAAACCCCATTAGGTCACTATTAATGTATCCTTAAAATATTTTTACATATATAATAGCTATATTTATTGATAATATTTAATTCCAAAGCAAGCATAATCAATAAAAAAGGGTGCACCTAATTGTAAAAAAACCAAAATGGGCCCTAAACATACCAACATTATCTCCCATATAGAAGGTATTTAAAGATATTAAAATTAATTATGAAGTCAAAAAATGTGTAGAAAACATAATACTCAACATCCTCACAACATTATGTGAACGTGCTACTCGAAACCGCTAGGCATAAAGTGAATCATGCTACTCAACATCAACCATGAATTGAGTAATTTTTCTACTCGACATTGTAAACACATATATAGACATGTTATTTTGTATCCATAAGGAATCATGTGAAGAATTTGGAACCCACAAGGTATTGTTGTATCTCTACTATGTGTTTAGGTCCTTCTTCACCATCATTAAAAGTCATGTTTACTCCCCATTCAAGGGATAACCATTTCATGGAAGAAAACATATTCTGAGAACTATGAATAATACCTCCAATGTAATGGAAAGACATATATATTCATAGATAATAAAATCAATGAATTGAGTATCACTATGATTAAATGATAACAATATAAAAGACATGTGATCAATATAAAATGTAATAAAAAAATTCATAAGAATACACATCAGAAAACTATCAAAAATGGATTCAATAGGCTATAAAGACACCCACATGAATTCAAAACTATGTATCATCATCAATATATTGGAATAGAAACAAAATCCGGAAATAATGTGAATACAAGAACCCTAAATGGTAATGAAATTCATAAATCATGGTTATTGATGATGAACTCCATGTTTGTTCAGGGATTTCCACCTGGAAAATATTGTACTCGCATATGGAAGAAGGTCAAAAATCATGTATTCCAATTTCAGTTTATAGTAAGTCTATAAGGAGGGTTAGAAATCAAATTCACGGTATTTCCATGAAAATATGGGTGGTTCAAGGATCAAATTACTCATGGAGCCCTCAATAGAACCAATTACTAGGTACAACAAATGAGAGGATGCCAATTCACATGATCCATTATCGATTAAGGAATGGTTCATGAATTCTTCATTGATTATAAAATAGAACATAGATTTCAGCCTAGTTACGTTGATCCATCATCAATCTATCAAAAGAAAATATATTAATTATGATATTCTCATGATGAATGATCTATGAATGCTTATCAAATAGTATCCAACGTACATGAGGAATTTAACTTTAGCCAAATGGGATTCCGTTTACATATAAAAACCACCTCAAACAAAGAAATTATTCAAGAATACATTATTATCCATAATTAGAATTCAATTATCAGGAAAAGTCAAGCTGGATTCAGGAATCATTTTAGTAGAAAAATTTATATCAAGAAGAAACCTAATGAACTTAATGCTTCACATCACATACCTCAATTTATAACCTTAAACCCACTTGGGTTCACAAAATATAGATTTTAAGGAGGTAAGTTTGTTTGTGATGGACTTAAGGGTCATTATAACTGATATAGATTCTAGTAAAAATAAGAATTGGTGAACACAGAACATAAATAGATGTTAAATAAGAATTATAATCATTAATTTCAATTGGGTGTATTTTTTTTCAAAGTATGACCAACCATGTGAATGTTCTATCCTTCTAGATGTGATACTGATTAGACCATGTGATTTTTAAATCATTTTCCCACCATGCTATTAAACACTGGATCATAACCCATAGTTTTCTATCGTAGACATTATTGGTTTTCATATTGTTTTCCTTAACTATGTTCCACCACTTGAGTATCTTACTTTACTTGGATGAGTTCTAGGATAATCCAAATGGGTTTTTAGAACACCATGACCAATCTATGAACATTTTGAATGGACATTAATTATTTTCCCAAACCATAGGAAAACCCAAAAAATGTATCCCAAACAATTCATAAATCAAAATTTATTTATAAAGGATGAAATTAACACATAAAAACCCCAAAAATCAAACTACATTACAATATATCTCTCTAATGACTATTCATCCTTTAGAAGCATCTATAGAAATCCTTGTCAAACAACTCAGGACATTGGGCATAAACATTCACCACATGATCCCATATATCCTCATAGATTCATTAATTCCACCATATAATCCACACATGTAGTTCCATATTTCATCATATATCTTTCTCACCCAACTCTACAATCCAAATCCTTCATTCCATATATTATGTGTCATTCATCAACTCCAGATCTTCACAGTCGACAACAGTTTTGAGATTTAGAAAGTACCACAAAGCCGATACACAGGAAAAAAATATCAAAAACCTTATAAATAGAAACTGATATCCATACTATACACTACTATACCATCCATTTATGAGATATCAAAGGGTCTAAAAAACATGGGAATAACATCCCTTTTATCCTCAATTAATGATGGCCTAACCGAGGATGATATCTTAAGAAATCTAAACCACCTAAAGAAAACTCTAGCAGTCTCTACATATAGTCAAAATAAGATATTTATTGAGATATGATAAACCTATTATTGATTAGATTCACCCTCTCTTAGGTCTCTTATATCATAATATTCCCTAAATCTACTCCAAGCCAGCCACATGCCATCAAAGTGGTGAAGAATATAGCCTTCCATTAAGAGCCTTATAAGCTTCCATGTGAAGAAAATCCAGGTAAATACTATTAAATTAAAACTCAAATAATGATATGTGATCATCCCACACTACACTATTGACTAATAAGAATTATAAAATAAAATCTCCCATAGTATGTGAATCATCATCACTAAACATTCATTTGTTTCGGGATGGTAAGCTATACCCAAATACATCTTAGTATCTAAGGGCTTTTATAATCCCTTTAAAAACTATGAAAAAATATATGTTTGTATTTTAGATACAATTTTCAGATTAAATCCATATAATAATAAAATTTCATGATATATTTCTTTCCTAGATCCTCTAATGAGTGTTTCTTTGGGATCATAAAAAATTGTCCACATTCATTAGTAGATTAATAATATCTCAAACATTGAAACAACTCCTCAGGGTCTTGGGTAATCCCATCAAAACCTAAATTGTTACAAACTCCCACTTCTACATGTGAACAAGAAGTTGTTGGAGTATTGCAATAGGGAGTTAGTTTCCTACCATTAACTTATCGAAACTATATAATCATGAAACAAATATTAAAATATTCATCTTCATCCCTGACCACCAAGAAAGTCGCCTAAAGTGATTATACATATTTAAGAAAACATAATGTACCTAAAAATTAGATATATATATATATATAACTATGATTATATCTTCCAGGATGGAATCATGTATTATAACTATTCCATGTACAAGCATCATATCATCATTATCCAATAAAAACCCCAACAACAGGTCACCACCTTCTCGCTATCCCCAAAACATAATACACTCTAGTTTAGTCTCTTGAACATCCATTACTCGGTACACAATAAGGGATGAGACCACCATTATGGAACATTTCATTTATCCCAAGTCATCAGATTCATAAGTCCACCAATTGGAAATCTGGATCATTGTGATCCACTATTCCCCTAAAAGTCATTCACTAAGCTCATGAGATATAGGTATTTATAGATAAGAGAATTTGCAATTCCATTACCTTAACATTGTTTATAGGCCATATCGAAATAAAACATCTATAGATACATTACCCAGTGCTTATGCATTCATTTTAGTTCAATCTGTGTTATGATATAGTGAAGGATACTATGGATCATGTAAACAAAAAAATGCTAACCAAATATAGATCATCCTCAAAACATCACAAGATGTACCATTGTTTCAATCTCTACATCTTGGGAATGATAGTTATACTCATAGGGTCATAACTAATGTGAACCATATTCTACTAAATGTTCCCTCCAAATTAGTATTACTACCAAAACAACTCCTGATGAAAATAAATACAAAAAATAACCAGCCCATGAATCAAGAAGTATCAACAGTGAAGCAATTGCCAACCTCTTTCTTAGACCAATAAAAGCCTCTTTACACTAGTTTGACCATTGGTCAATTACTTCCTTATTTCTCAGTGTAGTCATGGGTGTTGATAAACAATAGAATCCTTGGATATAACATTATTAGTAACACAATAAACCTAGAAATATCCTAAACTATAACCCATCACATGGATGTTTGTATTATATCACCTCCTCCACTTTCTTCAATTCCACTGATATATTGGTCATAGATTCCAATTTCACTATGAAAATCAGATTTTTTATACTAAAGTTACACTTCATTAGATAGACATAAATCATATGATCATGAAGTGTACTATAGAAAATCATTATATTTGTGGAATATTAATCTATGACTTGTGATTTAATAGGGATAAGATTAAGAATCACCTTGATAACCGAGTCAAGATACTGGATAATGATCTTTTTCATGATATCCAGGAACACAATCATCCAAATATTCAGTCCAAATAACATTAACAAGTAAAATTATAGATCATATCTACACTAAAGCACTGGATTCTCAATTCCATAATTTATAACACAAACATAGTGATATCAAGAGAATAGATTTATCCTTGAGTGACATTGATTTCCCCACTATTGATTATAAATTTCATTGATCATGGGAAAATGATAACTATTCATCACCATTGTTGAATAAAGATTTTAGTAATATACTCTATGTAAAATCCTACCATATTTCTTCTTGGAGAATAAAATAGGAGCACCCCAGGGTGATTTACTTAGCCTTAAAAAACCCTTTTATTACATGTTATTGAGCTATATGTTTATCTCCATTAACTTTTCTAAATACATATACCAATGTTGTATAAAGATGATATGAGAACCTATTGTGAGTTATATATTTAACAAAACACCTATCTCAAGATGAAGTATTGTGAATTCATCTAGAATGACTTTATAATAAAGATTCACAATGAAAGAAATACACTAAGTGGATACAATAGATCATACATTAAGGGCCAAGCCTAAAATCATCACCTTTATCATCCCAAGATGGATCACATTGGGAACAAATGTTCCTGATTCATAATCTCATTCAGTGGTCATCATTAAATTCTATCATCTGGATGATGAAAATTAGACAAATATATGATAAAAAAATGTGGGATGAAAAATGTGTCAACCCTTAGATTCCAAGAATTACATGAAATCTCATCATATCTATAATTATAATTCTCATATATTTCCATAACAAAAAAACTATAGGAATCTTTCGATTTCCCAGAATTGGGTCAACATTCTCGGTCAACAGTATATCATTGGATAATAACACATAAGATAACTTGATTGGTATGTCATGTCTAGCAATAACATGTGTAGATCTAAATTATGAGTAAAAAATAGTATCAGACAAAGTAGTGGAAGATATATATGTGAATAAGACCATACATAAAAATATAGGCAGTCCCTCACCACTAACCATTGGGGTTTAATTCACTATATATACTATGTCAGCCTCAGCTTCATAACCATATCCCTAAGTTATGTGACCCACTATTGTTGGCATAATATGTTACTAAAACTAAGGACCCCAGTTGGTTCCAGTGTATCTTAATGGAATCTGACAAGATCCCCTATAGAAACTTACCATTAATTACCTAGTGTCAGCTTTCTGAAGTTGTCTCATATTTCCATATTGATAAAATTGGATTTGAGGAATTGTGTAGAATATGAAAGAATGAATAAAATCCAAAAATCGGAAGCATTATCATAATCCTGTTGATGGAACCAACAATGGAAAACATTTATCCACCTACATACCACTACCATACTACATATCCATGCCCTTCCACTTACTACTTTTAGAAGAGACCCCAATTGACGTAGTAAAAGGTACAATCATCTAAGTATTGAATGGTGAAATATTAATAACTACCCAATCCTCGACAAGAACATCTTTAATAAGAAATGAATTTCATAGACCTTTTGAGTATGTTCTTAAGTAAAATATACAAACCTATTGTTTCATTTTCATATTAATTTTTAACTTGAAACCCCTCAACTTATGTTACATTTTTTACAGGGAGTGGACCAAGGGGAATTAAAAAATGATATGAGTTGAGTAGGTGAATACCTTCTTGGACCTCTATTATAGATCCATGAACTATTTCACTCAGTCTAGAATTAGAGTGTCTTTAGAAAATCTCCTAAAACGATAGTTCCTTGAAGGATTCCAAAGTGAGACCCTGACACAATCCATCTTATTCCAAGACAACTCACTACATCGTACTAGTTCCCAATAGAATTAATTCTTTATAACTCACCTTTATATATTTAAGTGTCTCAATGATGCTTAAAATCCTTTTAATAAGGATTATCTAGTGGTATACATCCAATAGCCCTCTCATGACATGAAATTATGGTGGATGATGGAGGTGTAATTCTCTTACGTAATCGATCATGGAAATCGGTGAACCTCTATCCTGGGTAGGAATATGTGGAAGGACTTCTAGAAATGGTTGACCTTTTATAAGGAATACTAGAATATAAAAGGGAGTGTGTTCTAAAGAACCCTCATGGGTAAAAGGTGGTAGAACATGGGCATCTTCCCTATTGGGAGAATCCCATACCCCTACAATTAGTGACCTCATCAGTGTCATTTGAGGTGACATATTCAATATCATGAAAGGTACACTAGAACATAAAATCCATTATGGTTGTTCAAAATCACTCTATGGAATAAAATAAAAGATTTACTAGGTGGATACCTATAACATAAGTTATATTCCTCTATAACAAACCAAGTTTCTCCATACCTAAATAGAAGTAACATTTATAGATATAAAAAATAACATCATGTTTTCTTTCTAATAAATAATTATGGTATAGATATATCAAATCATCATGTAAATAGATATACCTGTCAATAGATAATAATAGTGTATCTATAATCGATAAAACATCAATGGAATTAAATTAAAATATATGTTTTCATAAAAACTAGAAAATATATAACATTTTATCCTATATGCCCACTCATGGTGTATTAACCCACCTAAAATTCCATTAAACTATAAAAAATATCCCATAACTAGTAACTCAGAGGTATATTATTAATGAGTCAGCTAGGAATATGGTAAATCATCTTCCCCGGTCCCATGCAACCTATATCATTTCAACCATGTCCCTGGTAGGTCAAAATAAAATAATAAATATGTTTCTAATACAAAATTGTGATTCTATGACTTGATCCACTTTCATTGAAACAAATATCCACAAGAACTTATATGCACCTGCCCATACAAATAGGGAAACCAATTAGTAGTGAGGGACTGAATATCATCTATTGGGAGATTGTACCCTATGTATTATATATTATCAATATAATAAACATATATAAAAATATATAATAATAATAAGTTTAACATATGAATGATTAAATAATCTCAATGTCAAAATGTTCAAGGAAAAAGCTAAACAAATAATGTAATCTTGGATCCCAATGTAGGAAGGAAAATCATGGAAATACGTGTAAGCAGATACACCAAGAAATATAGTATATCCCTATAATATATTTCAAGATATTACTATATCCTCTATGTTCCTCAACATAACCATATTCCACCTGCCACTCACCTTTACGTAGATCCCAAAATATAAAAGTTTCATGTACATTAAGACTAATATGAAGGGTCAAAGTAATAATACCAAGTAAGACACCCCAAAACAACCACATGAATTTTTTTATAGGTATAACAGGTGTATTCCATGATAATAAATGCACCGGAAAGCATAACAAATCACATATTGAGAACCCTATTTATAACCAAAAACCATGAACCTTTGACATACCCGCTTCAACCCCTTGATATAAGCAATATCTAAATGTCAAATCTAATCAAGAACTATCCAAAAAGCTAGTCAACACACTCCATATTCGCTTTATAAATTGAGAAAAAATACTACTCTATTTCCACTTGTCATCAGGGGAATAATTTTACTCAACGTTGATTTTGAATTGATTAATTTTCCTACTCAACATCCACCAGGAATCAAGTAAACATTATACTTGATATATACTTGAAATTGATTGAATAACATGGTTTCCATGAGGAAGCATAGAATAACTACCCAGTGATCAGGTCCATCATCAATATAACTAAAATTCATGAACAAATCAACGCTATAGTATTACCATGTCATGATAGACCACATATTCCAAGATCCATAAAAATTCATCTAACAGTATAGTAACAAGAATAACACGGTATAACATACAACAAATATAACATCATATCATCATGGGAAAATAAAATTGACATAAAATAATTTTGATCCGCATAAAAAATAATTAATCATGTTATAATAAAATTCATGGAAACAAGTTTCACAAATGAGTATCCCTTTTCATGAACACACATCATGTAATCACAATCAATAAAAATTATTAAATTATCCAAGCACTAGAAACATACTAAAGGAACATGTGAAAAAAGATCCCCAAATGGTAAGGAACATCCTAAATCAATAATTGATAAAAAAACTCCAAGGTTCATCATGAATTATCATTATAACCACACTACATACTCACAATGATGTTGCACACACAACATGTTAACCTATTTCAGGTTTTTGTTCATCAAGAATGAGGTTTAGAAAATAGAATAATTTGACATTAAATGTTTAGAAGGGTAGTTCTAAAATCATATACCTCAAGTTTTATGTTAATGAAACCAATTATAATGTATGTAAGAAATTATTTCATTTCAATGGTTCAATTTCAAATCGGGTAACATATGAAGAATTCATCATTAATTTTTTAGGCAATAGATTATTCTAGTATATACACATTGAGATAGAGTCCATTAATCCTTTTAAAAATTAATCTATATGATACTTAAGTAAAATGTGGGTCCATGATTTATGAAATGTGAAATATTAACTATAAACATACACCATAACCTGTCATTGGAACATCTAAACCACCACTGATCTAGACGATATTAAAGAACCGATAATTTCCCAAAGTTAGAGTATATAGATCATGAATAATTATGCAAGATCTATGACTCATGTCATGATTTCAGAGGAAGATAATGGAGAAACCTAATGAAAGGTGGGATTCACATCACATACCACAATTCAATATCAACCCATGGGATTCATAAAAATCTATATTCAGAGTAGGGGTATTTATCTGGGAAAACAAGAGGAGACTCAGTATTCAGGATACATTAAAATATAAAGAAAATTAATAAAAATTGACCCTAATTTCTCATTAAGTTGTAATTAAGAACATTATATTCATGCGTTCATAGTTTTGATGCACCATTTTTCAAACCGTGTTCCAAGCATGAACCCATTCTATGATTATAGAAAAGATACATTGTTTGGTGTCATGGATTGTTAAACCATGCACTGACCATTCAGTTGGCCACTAGATCATACCCCATGGGTATTTAGTTGAGTCCACAAAGTTATTAAAATCAAGAACCAAATTTTTTTTGACCCCATAAACCATTGCATCTATTTACACAATTTCTATGAGAACATATAATGTTTCGGAAAACCATGTTTAAAATGTGAACACTTTAAAAGGATTCCAATACATTTAGAAACCATCCAAACCCCTCAGGGACTTAATCCAAAAACATCAAAACTACAAAATGGGTGATGAATAGATATAATTATCTGGTTATACACCTAAAAAAATACATGTCCATTGCACCAACCACTTAGAAATATAATGATTAAAGTTAAAAAATATTAGAATACAATTAAATACATGTTAATGTTTCCCACAAGCTCTATTACATATACTTGGAGTATTTCACAAATATTTATGGGTGTTTAAGTAATTTCTCTCATATTTAAAAAATTTCATATGAATTTGAATTAATGTAAATTTTTTAAAAACATTTATGGGGGTATTGGAAAGTGATGTGAAAATATATACTTAATTATACCAATTTCATTTTATTTATTTTGGGATAAATCTGACCTCGATACGTCCAAATGTGTGGAATGTTATGTATAATGTGTACTTAACTTTGAGGTTGGGACCACTATATTATTTTATCAGAATATAACTTCTAATGTTTTTTATCATCGCAAAACATAAAAATATCTGAATTTATATTAGGGAAGTATTAATGGGTATTTTCTAGCTATCTCTATAACATCTATACTATTAATTTAATTTCTTAATGATATTTCCTAGTATCTTTATATTGTTTAAAAAATCATTGATAATATCCCAAAAATTTTACACATTTACACAGATGAGGTCATTATTTTCATTCTAAATAGTGGTTAGACATGACTTCATATATATAATATGAATGATACATACAAAGTATGAGTCAAAACTGGTTTAAATAATATTCTTCTCTATAAATTTATAAATTAAAAATTTAACTATCCAAATCATTCTTTATTTATCACCATTTGGGATTATTTGAGGTTCAAAAAATTATTTTCAATATTGTCTAGTTATTTTTATTACAACAAAAAATACGCATTTATTATCTCTTATTTTTTACACACAATAAACAATTGTATGAAAAAAATACACATTCACAAACATAGTTAGTTATGTTGGGTTACTCATACCATGATATATTGGAGTATATATCAATGATCTACTAATGTACTAATTAATAATTACTCTACTAATTTGTGATTAGAATCTCTATGATTAGATAAAAAGTTATCTATGATCCACAAACTCTTCCTCTATTTGTCTCACTACTTTCCAATAGGGTTATAAAATATAATATTCACTCTAGAATGTGTTCATAAATATATACCTAAATTGTAATGTAACAAAAAAAATTAGTGTTCTAAATGATGTTATATTTTAAAATTACATATTTTCAAATATATTCCCCTAAATCATTACACAATTCCACAATATTTATTGTAATTCACCCCAATATTAAGTCACTGCTTAATTCTAGAATTTCAAAAAATCAACCCTAGTTTAGTATTAATTTATTTTTTGAGAAATTAAATGTTTATATGTTTTTCAATGTTTATTTTTATCCTACCACAATTTAGAATGTTTTACTAAATAAAATGAATTTTTAATTTCCAAAATCCAAACATCTATATACTTCTACATTCCACCACTTCAAATCTAACATTTGGATCATTTCTATGAGTATAACCCCATGGATTTTCAAACAGGTAGTTGATTTGTGCTTCAGAAACATTATAGAAAAAATTGAAAATCCATTTTAGTGAATATTTTCTAATTCTCTTTATCTCAGTTGAAAAGACTAGGAAATTATCATCATGGCCTAATATACCAGTTTTTTCTTCAGTTATCTTTTACTACAAATAATATCATGATATGAAACTAAGACATAATTCATGAATTTTTTTCAAAAATCAATTGAATCTTAAAATTTATAACTATGAATCTATATTTACATCCTCAATGTTATGATATGGGTCCTTTAATCACTACACGAAATAGATGATCTTGGTGTGTTGTTGATTTTCATGAAAAAACAACATGATGATTACCCAAAATGCCTTTCTTATTTTTTGATGACCTCCACTTTACAACATTAATCATATAATTAAGGCATCATCTTTGAAAAAGAATATTGTAATAAATCTCTTATAATCTGAATCACCACACAAATTCGTTACCACGACGTGATAAAAGGAATCTTCAAATATTCTAATGTATGAATGATCATGTTAAAAAAAATCCAACCTAGTTAATCTTTAATATTCACCTAGTGAACCTTATCATAAAATACATAAATGTATGTATATTTTACCTAGGGTGTGAGAAACAATGTTCCTGGTTGGGCCCTCATCCTTAGACTATGAAATATTTTCTATATCTCTCTAACAATATTGGTTCATATATATTACCATGTAAACTCAACAATAAAAATTATTTCTCAATTGAAACGTTATCAAAATACATTATATTAACATCCAATTTTAACAAAATCAAATCATTAAAATATTTCAATACATGTTTTTACAAAATTAGTTAATTTTTTTAGTTTTCACTATTCCAAATTTAATCATCAAACCAAAACCCCCCATATCTTACATGCTCACCCATTAGTTATTATACATATTTGACAATAAAATTTAATGGGCATTGATTTTTTAAAAATCTATTATTTTATATGAAATTTGAGACTTCTAGTATTTCAATATCTTTAAAATTAAATATTGAAATTCTATAATCTTTTGTAATCCAATTATTATTGTAGAAAAAAATAAAAATATTTCTAATCATACAATATTATCCTTTGTTTTAAATATGACCAAACATCTTTATACTATAAATTCTATATGGATAGTGTATCCATGAAATTTTTTAATATTTAATACCAATAATTTTATACAATAACAATAAATTTTCCATTTAATCATTATATAGAAATTGAATAGGTGATATAAGACCATCATAGAATCATGATATTAGTTAAACACTAAGGTTGAAGATTTTAATTTTTATCACAAAATCAATTTTCATTTTATTAATTATATTGGACACATGGTTTTATGCACCAGTAAATTCAAGTTACACTACGATTTTAATCAATATATCTTTTATTAAGATGTATCAAATGAAAATTTGTTTTTCAGATGATTATTATTCTAGATATTTCATTAAATAAATTTCACTATTAATGTCACAATGAAATTAAATTTTACTTTATTACAATATTCTGTGAAATTCCAATTTTTTTTATCTAAAATGATTCTCGATTGTCCCTGGTAGCCAAAATATGTTATAACACTACTGTACTCAGATATATAAAATCATTAATCTTACTCATACTTCCATAAATGTTTCTTTACATATTGAATTATTTTCCAATAAGTGATTTTAAACCTTCAAAAATATTTTATAATATATGACTCCATAATAATCCATAAAATCCATATATTCACTAATTATGAAAATTAAACAAAATTTTATTTTTCCATGAATATACACCAAAATCAACTATATTCCAAATTGACATTAACTCACTAGAAAATTATTAAATTTTGATTCCAAAACATAGAAAAAATATATTTGGGCTAGATTCTATATGATTATGTACAAATACAATAATAGATTTATAAAATGGGGGTTTTAATCCTAATCTATCTGAAGGATTTATATGTTTCATTATGAATTAATTTAGAGTTTAATTTTTATATAATCATCCATTATAAACATTTTTAGCACTTATCTTTCAAAATTCATATACGTGATGAATATATTATTCTTATCATGACATACCTAAAACATAAAAATGTATTTTAACTTTCTAATAATTGATATCAAAATACTACGCACATAATTTTTTCATATATAATAATATAACTATTATTTCTCCATTAACATATGATGCTATCCATATAGACCATAACCCTAAATTATTCCCCATACGAGGTTTTCACAATTTATTTTTATCCACCATCCTTTAGAGACCTCTATCTTTCTCAAAAAATAGTTTACTCATGCATAACCAATACACAATTCCTTAGAATATACAATACAAGATTAAAACATCCCACCATTGAAGCATTATTTCCAATATGATATTTTATTGATTGTTTGATATATAATTCATTCTTCATGAATATATTGAAAAATGTTTTCTTTACCAATATTTGAAAAACTCTAAACATTTTTTGAAAAACCACTACAAAAAGGATTCTTATTGATTCTATTAATTCCATTAGAGTGACTATTTCCAATAATATTTTCATTATCACACACACACACACATATATATATCATTTAAAAACTAGCTTAATATTATTATATAAAGATATCCCATGATCTCCCATATTTTCATTCAATGAATTTATGGACTAAAAATTCATATGATATATAGTTCAAAAAATAATCTACAATGTTTGGCTCAATTATATTTGGTAAAATTCTCCAACATTCATTTTTTATTGAATGATGTGGGCCCTACCTCTAATAATATAGCATTGTGTTCATTTATAGTTCTAATTTGGTTCTTATTTAGAGTATATTTGTTTCATATAAATATTGATAAAATAACACCATCACTACGTAATTTCATCAATATCACCATATAATTTTTTTATTTTTTTAGTATTTTCCTGAATCCTCTCTCGAAGAAAAAAGGAAATATTTGAAGATATTTCTTCAAATTGGAGATTTGTTATCATGATAATGAAATAACTCTTCATTAAACTCATTAGAGGTATCTATAATTGGTGTAATGCTCCTTCATTGTGAACCATGCATGTGAAAGAAGTTGGTGCACATCAGTCACAACATGGGATGAGAGGTAAATTGGTACACTAGTTACCACCTATTTTGGGTTTTAAACTAAACATTGATGGTTCATTTATTTCGGGTATCATTCATAGTGGTGGAGTGGTTAGGGAATATAGGGGAACTGTCCTGCTGGGTTTTTCATCCAATTATGGGAGGGAATGATCCATCCACCTATAGGGAAAGTCAATGTATTCTGGACTTAGCTTGTGAGCTTAGAAGGATATTTTTCTAAATATTATTGAAACATATTATATGATAATCTATGATTTCATGTAGGTAAAAAAATTTCCACCTTATACAATAGCCTATATCACCAGGAGGTCTCGTTCTTGCCTCAGGAGCAACAACATTCAGGTGGTGCACACGTGACATGAAGGTAATATTGTGGAAGAATATTTTTTATCCATGGAAGTGGATGATTAGTGTATTTACATTAAATGTTTCCCAAATACCCATCATACAAATCCCGAGAGAGTGAATCAGAATAGGGGAGACCAGCTTGGTCTTCACCACTTTAGACCTCCCAAAGAATGTATCTATGACCCTCCCCACGATCCTATTTTCTGTTATGGGTGTACTATTTTATTTTTAATAAAAATGCAATCAATTATGATGATATTTAATTCTTCCTTTTTCACATCTATTGGGATAAATTTTCAGGAATTATATTTTTATTTAGATTCGAAAATATTCACAACACGACATTCAAATATTTTTATAAGCTGATTATTTAACCATTTATATTATTTTATTTTGATATGATAAAATTTTCCATCATTCCATGTATAATAATAATTTCCAAGATTACATAATTTTGTTTGTATGAAAAATTTACTTTGTGTAGTTTGAGAAGGTTTTGAAATTTTTCCTATAAATTCTATATTTCATACGATTTCTATATTGGTGTGAAATATTTTTCCTTCCTACTATTCTATTTTGGGGCATTTGGTGGAACATGTATTTTTTTGTATTATACTTTTTTCTAAAATAGATTTTTATAATTTACATTGTAAAATAAATGTATTATTTTATTGGAAATAATCATTGGTTTTTCAGTGTTTGAATTGAAATAATATTAATTTTTGACATTGTAAATGCTTAAAATACACTTTTATATCATTTTGAAGTTTATAGAAATACAAATAATTTTTTTGTAAATTATATGTTATCCCTTACACTTTTCTACTTCATGGGGGTGATGGGAGTTTTCCAATCCATGTGTAAAAGTTATACTATTTTTCATTGGTCCATTTAAGGGTAATAGTAAATTTTTTCGACATTCACAAATATAAGTTCTTCATTACTTACATGGGTCATGTTTCACATAAGGGTATGCCCAATATTCATTCAATATGTATAAAGGCCACATATATGTTATTAAATATATAAATTTAAATCATAATTACTTTATTTTCTGACCCCTTTCTATGTGAGGGTTTTAGTATGTGTTCAATAATTCATTTTTTAATCCAATTTCACCTCTTTATATTATTTCATAATTTTATTTGATTTCATAACATAAAATCAATGTTTATATTCCCAAATGGAAATTTTATTTTTTAAATGTTTTCTACATTTAAATGAGTTTCAATACTCAGTTATGTGGAAAAATAATTGGACAATAATAAAATGGAACGTTGATTAGATATTTTTAAAATATTGAGGGAGTTCTTATATGAAGTAATATAAAAACTAGATTTTATAAATTAAAATATTTTATAGTTTCTATCACTTATGGGTGACCATACATTTTCTATAAAGTATTCTAAGAGATCTTCAATCGATCCATGTATCTTCCATATGATTGTAAAGATGATTTCTTCTTATAGTTTCTATTTTGTTTTATAACTATGTGATGAAAGCATCCAAGAGGTAGGTGAGTTGATATCTCAATCTATTATATCAAGTGAGGTTTTTGAATCTATTATAATTTAGTTTATTATGGATCAATTAATGAGTGTAATAAATATAGGATAACAATATAGAAATAATATTATAGAAGGAAAATATTTTCACCTCTAAAATCATTATTTTTCATAAATTAGAAATTACTGGTGGAAGAATACACAATCTCTTGTTTGAAGTAATTCCTAACATCTACCCTAAACAAATTTACATCATGATGACATATTTAGGGTGTGAGTTTTTCATGTAGCCCTATTCTAAGCTATTATATCCTTTCACATATATAAACCTTTAGAAAATTATCCTGATGACTGAAAACATAAATAACATACAAAAAATGAAAGTGTACCTAAAAATTGGTGTTTTACAGATAATAATATGGTTATAGTCTCAATTATTTTTTGTACAATATTGATGTTCCAAGGATCCTTACCAATCCCATTCGAATTATTTGGTTGCTTAATTTTTAGATATGACAAATTTATCTATTATTCATGCATTACTTATTATAGAAATGTATTACCAAACATGTATGGATGATCGATCAGAAATAATTACCGGAGATTTTAATAAACCAATAATTTTTTTTTCAGGATTTAATGATTAAGTAACTATATAAGAATTTAGTTAAAAAATTTATTTTGGATTCAAATAATACATGGCTGTATCATTTCATCACATAAATTTCATGGATAATTTTCATGAATGGATTGGAATAATTTACGACAATAACATACCATATAGTCTAAACTAGAATAAAAAGGATAAACCTGAGATAGATTTCCTACTAGGAAAACATGTTTCAAAAAATAGGACATATGATTCTTGGTCCATCATAATTACGTTAAATAGATTTAGATCGTATTAAAAAATTTATTCAAAATAATATTTATTTTATACTAATATTGCAGTATAATTGAGTAATGTTATTGAAGAACGATATTAAAAAATATTTATATAATTGTTATTTTGAGTTGAAAAAACCAAAAACCCCAATTAAGTGACATTTTTTATAAAAAAAATATATTCAAGGATTTTACATTTTACCATATGTGCTATTGATATATTCTTCAGAAGATGTAGTGGAGAAAACAAAATTATGAGGAAATTTTGTTATGAATATATATATATAATTTTTTTAGAGTTAGTAATAATATAAATAAAATAATTAATGTAGAAAATAAAAATATTGTTTACTAATTTTTTAAGATATTCGGGTGTATCGATAAATTTTAAAAAACATGAGTTTAGAAAAAAAAGAAATATAATTTGAAACTATATGTTAAAAATACAAATTTAAAGAAAATTTGTCATATGATAGAGCTATTACAACACTTGAATTCCCATATTGAATAACATCACTAAATAGGGTAATAAAATTATTATTTAATTAATATATGTAAGAACAGTGTTAGATAAAATATGTTATGAAAAAATATGTTTAAATTTTTTTACATAATATAAGAAGTACAACATATCAAATTAATGATTATTTATGTTAAACAATGGACAAATTTATTGATATTTTTTCTATGTTCATTTAAATAATTTATTTCAAATGCTATGGATAGGAAAAATGAAATAGAATTCAACTATTTAATGTTGATGTATGAGTAGAAGATAACCATTTTAATAAATTTCATTTGAATTTGTTTTTAATGGTGTAAGAAAAAGCTATTGCTATAAGTCCAACTGAAATTGGATATTTAACAATTTTGGTTATTATGGAATCATTCTAAGAAAAACCCCAATAAAAAAATGAAATTTTTGAAAGGTGTAATTTCAAAAAAATATATCATATTTTTATCATTTATTAATTGATACTTTTTTTAAATTAATACATATTATAGTATATATAGGGGATATGTTTATATTGGATGAATTTGAAAAAGATTTTATGGGAAATTATTATTTTCAAAAATTAGTAAAAATATTAAGTTGAATTTTTACATATATTTAGCTTTGAAATCATATTATTTATATATGGAAATATTTTTGTTGTTAACAGACCATACATTGTGTGATATTACAATTTCCATGACTAATAGAAATTTTTATGTCATAAACAATATTATATTTTATTGGGATTATTATGCACTTGAGGGGTTATTATGGTCGTTATTATAGGTAAGAATTCATTACATGGTTATAATATTTGGAATTATTTTATGTAAATTGGTTTTCTAACAAGTTTATAGTAAACTATAAAGATGAATGAGTGGTTAAATTTCATGACACTCTAATGTAAATTTGTACAATGTAGATGTTTTTAAATATAGAAAATAAAATAAAATTTGTAAAAAGGATTAGAGTTTAATAATATGGATATATGAAATATAATGAAAGATAGATTATTCAAGAAGATTAGGAGAAATTAATTTGTGAACAACTTTATAGACACAAATATTCATAATGAATAGTTGTTTTTGTGGAACAATTGAAGAGATGATACTATTTGGTAAACAATTTCAATGTTATGCAATTTGGTTTTCTTGAATAAGTGAATATAATGATATTATCCTGATATCGTTTTCTTTTGGATATGAAGTTTGTAAATATAGTTATGTGACCATAATGTAGTATCATATTTTATTGTTTTTCGTAGTTAAAAGTGGAAAATATTTACTTTCATAGAAAAAATGAATTTTGTTTATATATGAGTAATTTTTTTGATTATATTAAAATTAAAATCAACAACTAATAATTAATATATTGAAATGTTAAAATTTACATTGGAAATAAATTATGATTATTGGATGAATTATAAGATAAGTGAAATAAATTTTTGATTGTGACTATTTATTCGACTCGCCACATAATAATTTTATAGGACTCTCATGTAACACATGTATACCAAACACAACACCTAAGAGTTATACTTTTTTAATGTGTACCTCAAATTATACTTACACTAATAACATGATTTATTTTTTTTACATTGATACAATTAATATATAACTAATTCATAATTAATTTTTTTTGGAACATATTAATTTTTTAGTTGATATATATAATATCAAAATGATATCAAATTTTTTTTACTGAGTTCTACTTGATTAAACTGAAATATGGTAGTATTCTTGTTGAATAATAAATATATGTGTTTTTTATCTTCTTTCATAAAAAGTATAATATATTTTTGAATATGTGGGGGTGTAAAGGGAGAGTGAGTGGAGAACATATATATGTTATATTTTATAAGAAAGAAATAGGTAAAAATACACATATTATATTTTCTATGAATTAGAAATCTCTGAAATTATGATAATATGGTCATTCTTGAGAGAAATATATAGTCATTTTAATTACAAATATATTAAATAAACGTAAATATTTTCGGTTTTCTTCAATATCTTTACATTAATATTTTATATAATGAATTGTACCGACAACATTTATCACATATTTCCTCAGAAGTGATTATTTAATAAAACCATTGTAGTTACTATTTAATAACATGGATAATATTTGTTTATTATAAAGTGTAATTCCATACCGTATGTAATTTTCATGTAAAAAATATTAAATTAATTTTTATTTGAATGATACAAATTGTTACAATGAAATAGTATCCCACATTAGGGATGAAATTTATAAGTCATAAATGTTAATTTTCCATTATTATTTTATCCTTTTTATACAACTGATCCTTTACTAAACCATATATAGATAAGTGAAATGTATAATAGTTCCTCAAAGACAAGTGTTTAGGTAATACATGTAGAGACTATACCTTTACATGGTCTATCGAATTTTTTGGTGGTGTTAGTTGTACTTGATTATTACTAAATTGTAGTTCTGAAGTACAAACATGAGTTTTAGAAACATAATGGTTGAAGTTCTTTAGGAATCCTATACCATGGTAGAATCCATAATATGGTTGTAGTCATGGTAGTTTTCTATATTGATTTGAATGAAAATTAAAGGTCCAAAATGAAAATTTTTGAAGTGGTTTATCCCATAGTGTATATCTATTCCTCATAAGTGATAATTTTAGTGAGTATGGTATCAATTAGTGTTTGGTTATTGTTTTTATAAAATAAAAACTTTTAGAGTTCGTATTTTATATTTATAAATGATATATGTCTATTTGAATATAATATTATTTTGTAGTCAAGTAATAAATCATAGTTGAGAATTATGTCGTTTTCATTCTATGTTGTGTTGGTTCATGGGTAATTTTTATTTTCAAGTAAATAATGGTTTTTAATGAATCCATTGTAACATGCTAGTGGTTATTATCATGTTCTCAAAAAACATTGATTGAATAATAAGGAGTTATTTATTAAAATTTTATTAAAAGTATGATTCATTACTGAACCAACCCCACCACATTAAGGTATTGCTTTCCCCATACTATGTGGTGTGGGTCACATGAATGATTATTGTAAACATAGACCTACTTCTTATTTTATTTATTCATCCACTTTTTCATTTAACATATAGTTGATTAGAGGGATGATAAATTTTTTATTTCAAACTAGTAATGGATGTTCTATTTTTATCTATAAATGGGTGATATCTCCTTTGTCTGTGGTTATATTCTCTCTTTGTTCTTGTAATATTCACCTATTTTTTTATTCTCCATTTATTCAATTTCATATGACCATTTATGTGTAATTGAAATCTTTTTTTTCTATGTTATCGAGAGTAATTTTATTTGTATAATTTTTTGTGGACTACTTATATTTCATGTGGAATTTGATAATTGGTTCATATATTAAATACATAATTTACATGTTTTAATTTTAATTTAATAGTTTGTTAAAATGACTAAATGTTTTCTTTTGATGTGGATAAATTACATGAAATGGAATATGTGATTGTAATATTTTTGTATGTCATATATTATTTTGAAATAATTTTGTTTAATTGATAAATTAATAAACAAACTCAAATATTATTATTTCTTTCTATGACTTAGATACTCTTCTTTATAATTAAATAGTATTTTTCATATGATAATGGAACTGGAAATGAAATATTGGATTGATACCAGTTAATTTATTATGGGATTATATAATTATAAATATTGCCTAAATAGATACTATTTATTATGTGACTTTTCGCCAATGATTGTTATTCCTAGAATTGTTTGATTGTGAGTTGTTATTTTGAACATGTATTATTGTGTATGTGGTGGGATAGAGTGGCTAATATTTTGAAATACGGGGAGTTTATTTTGTTCATATTGACATGGATTAATTGTTTTTGATGTAGTGGCGTGGGAGTTTCATATAGTTTCTATCTCCATTTACTAGAAATATAGACAATGCTTAATTTAATGGACTAATCACTATTTTTTGGGATATAATATTTTATAATTTCACTATAAGAATTGACCAAATGAAATTGTTAATTTGAAGAGAGAAGTATTATAATAGGATCTTGATGGGTTATAAATAATAATGTTTTTATTGAATGATATATGGAAACATTATTTAATATTTTTTAAAAATAATGAGTATATGATGTTGTATCTATTAAAAATTAGTGTGGATTGTTAATATAGATATGTGGAATATAATTAAGATATGTTGTAATGTTTGGTTTATGGATGGTAAATATTAATTCGGTACATCGAGATATATATAAATAATTTATTGGGTCAAAATATCATGTATTTGGTTAATGAATATTTGTTGGATGCAAATAACTAATGTATGGATATTAATAATGAATATGAAATTTGATAACCATTATGTAATGGGAAATTATAATGTTCATATGTTTCTATTATATGTTAGTGATTTTATTTACTCATGTTGTTGATTGAGGTGTTGTAGATGATGATGTGTGGTGTAATAGTTATTTCTTTAGTGTTATGTGTTATCTATTTAATAATAAATATAATATGTATTCCATTATGAATTCATTATAGTTTAGGCTATTTCTTATACTTCACACCAAAGTTGTGAATCGTGATTAATGAATATATGGGGTTTTGGGTTCCATCAATTTTCACGAACATCCTAAAAAGTTAATTTATATATTATTAAATACTCACCCTTCCATGATATCTCTTCTAGATATAGTTTGAGTTGGTATGGATTGTTGTTATATGGTAATGATGTGGGTTCACATAGGGGCATAAATGGAAGGATGAGGGCATGAGATTTATTTCACTCATGATTATATAATATAATGTGTGGTATTATGTGGATGTGGTTTTGATTTGGGTATGATATATGGAATGTAATTATGAATACATGGTTATAGAAGAAATACATTGTATATGGTGATATGGTTTATATAAGGAATGATTGTTTCAGGATACACATTATCGAGTAAAGTGTTTGAATAGTAAAATGGGGAGTGGATTTGTGGTATCTTATCATATATTGATTTGATATTATGTAACATTAGTTGTGAATAGTTTTGAATTAGTAAAAAAAATTTAGGTTATGGAACCAGTTGAATTGGAAAGGTGATGAGTTGGTTTCAATTTTTTATGCATTGATACATTATAATGATTATTTAGAAATTTATTGAGATTTTTAGGGGGGTTATATTGTCTATACATGTTTTATCACACATAAACACACACACAAACACTCACTCAATCACAAACAAAAACTACTAAACACCCACACATTATAAATCGGTCGGTTTGATGAAATTTCTAATTTGGGTGTTATTAGTTTCTCATGTCACGAAGTTAGGTAATATTTATGGGATTATTACTGAATATATATCATAATAGTTTTTATTATTCTTTTTTATGTATGAAATTAATTTTATTGGGAGAATAAATTTATGTTATAATTATATGAAGGCAATTAGTGGGATTTTATCCTATTTTTATTTTATTTTTGCTGTAATTGTATACCAATAATGTGTTCACCACCGTTTATTTGATCACGTAGCCTAATTTTTATTATTAGTTGGATTTTAGTATCAAAATTTATTTTTATATTAGTCCAAGAGAGATTCTAGTGGCAATGGGTTATCACATAGTAGTTTTAGTGTAATTCATGAGAGTTTGGAAACATTTTTGAGTAAGGTAGTGGTGTATATTGAATTATTTTGGTAAGGAACAATTGGAACAAGACATTTTATTTTATGTAAGAAAGGGTGAACAACATCAAAAAAGGTGAATACTGCCCCTTTTGATCATATAGTAGCACCTTATGGTTACTGGCCATACAAAATGATACAATCAATTATTAGGTCGGGACCTAGGTATTGTACATGTATCTTAATTTAATATGACTGTGTTTATATTTGGTAAATGATTTAAAATTAAAATATATATTATTAAATTAAATTATAAAATTTTCTATTTTTCGTAGCACAATTATTTTTTTGTAGATATTGTTCATAAGAAAAATTCATATATGGTTCTGGTAGGAGAGTTACGGAAAGAAGATCAAACAGTATGCATGAGAGTATACCAAATGGGCAATACTTCATGTTGGAAGCAGTTCTGTAATGTCCAGAATTAGAGTTTCTTGAACTACCAGTGGTGTGTTTTCGATCAGGAGATAAAAATGTGGTCAATAGAGCTAGAGATCACTATTTAGTTGTATTCATTTGAAGAGTGATCACTAAATTTTTTTTGTCATAAATATATTTTTTTAAATTTTTCCTCATTTTTAGATCATGTTTCACATTTATCGTTAGGGATAAATGGTATTATAATAGAGATTGTTGATCAGTTTCAGTTTGATTTCATCTATTTTATAGCAATGGTGGTGTAATGACCCAATTTTGTTTCTCTATAGTAGGGAATCTCTAACTAGAAAGAGTTTGGAATTAAATTCAATAAAATATTTAAATATTTTAATGATATTATTATATATGATGAGTATAGATAATGTTGTTTTAGGATGGAATATAATTTGAGTATCATTTTCATTGTAAAACTGATTTCAAAGATGATGTATCATGAGATTTAGGAAATGTAATATATAATAGAGGTAATTCTATAGTGGTATAGTAAAACTATAGAGGTTATACAATTTTGATTCTCAAATAGAATTTCTCATGACAGAGGTTCTCCATCTTCTATGAAGGTAATGAAGGGGAAAGAAGCAATTTTGAAATTATTGTCCTAATTTTTTTTCTATATATTCGTTGGATCGCAAAACATTACTATGATTTATTGTGTGGTTTCCATTTTATTTGATGATGAATTACATTGATTGCTTGAGTCCTTATGACTAAAAATGTTTGTTTTCTCATTGTTTATAATTAAATATTATATGGAGTGTGTCGGGGAAACCATGTGATATAGCATATAATCATTGATATAGGGATTATCATGCACAAAATGGTGAATGAAAACAAGGTCAAAGAGGTAAAGGAATGTGGATTCTTTAGAACTATAATATGGATGTGATAGAGTTTGGTATAAAATAAATAATTTGAGGTACCAACTATTTATCTTCTACCTCAGTATATATATTTTTTAAACTTGATATATCTTTACTAATTTTCATTTCCATCCACAATTTGAGCATTGGTATACATGGGGATAGGACTTTTAGTTTCGTGTTTCTTTTTGAGATGTGTTATAGTTGTGAGTTTATTATCAGAAAACATTAGTCTATCCGTTTTTTTCTTTAATAATATATATTTTTTATTTCATCTATACAATTCATTTGTTCTATTTTTATTATGAAATTTCTAATTTTATCTAAATAAAAGTTGTTTTCCATAAGATAATAGATGGGAATATTGTGGCCTTTAGTTAATAGAAGCATCAATTAGATAATTTAAATGCATAGCCAATTTTTTCTCAATTAGTGATTTAATGGTTGAGATTGGTTATGGGTTTGATAGTGGTTATTCTAAATGTCATGGAATATATCACTGCAGTTTTTTATCCTAAAGACATGACACAAAAATATGGATGGGATTTTTTTGTTTTGTTAGAGTTACATAATATTGGACCTAATAATTTGATACCAACATATTTAAAAACACCATTAGTGGTTTATGAGTTGTGGATTCAGATCAATTACATATATATGAAGGTTTTCATTCATTATATTTCAATTTATTAAAGATATTCATTCTAGTTTGAAATGAATGTGGATAAAAGTCAATAATAATGCTTCAAATATCTTCAATTGAATTAAATATTGTTAGAGAACCTCCATAACCTCTAATGGATTGATCATTTATTCAATTACTTTAAATTTTTTAATTGGAAGTCAAATTTAAATTTATGATCTATTTATTATCAAATGAGGATGATGTTGGATTATTTGATAAATACTTCATTCCAGTGTCACTATGGATAGATCATGTTCATGGTGATTCCATTTTCCACCACCCACTATTAATCCATTTTCATGGTAGTGTTGAACTTAGTGTTTTATATTTTTCATTAAAATTATTTTTTTTCTATTCATCATTAATATTATCATCCTTAAATATCATAAGAGGATAATAGTTATCATTTGATGTTAATTTGGGATGGTTTTCTATGACATATGATCTATAATATTTTCTCTATGTATTTCTGTTCAATTCTAATGGAATGTTTTCCTAGAGAAGTTTTGCATTGACCTGGGGAAGTTGTTGATCCGTCATAAATATATGAATTTATTTCTTCATTCTCTCATAATAATTTTACATCGGATTGGTTTTCAAAGACACATATTCTATTATCTATGGATTGATTATTTTTTATTTTGGATTACTTACCTATTTATTTATTTGATTATATGGGATATAGACTTCATATGGAAAGCTATTTATCATGTTATATTTTAATACGTGACCAATAATATAGTCAGTAATTCTATACATCATTTTCTAGTGGAGGTTCTATGTTTATTGTATTCAATGATCTTTCCCATGATGATTTTGATTGTGTTCATATGTAATAGATTTTGGTGATTAATTTGATATGATTTCACACTTCACCTTGAAATTGGGTCATAATACATATGTTTAATACATATATATTCATTATAGCTGATACTATGATTGTTTTTGTAGAAGTGTCCTATTTTACATTTACAAAGTGCTGTTTTAATTTTTATTATGGGAAATTGAATGAATATTTAGAAATAAGAAGTAATTTATGAAATCGTTTGGTGATTGATCCAAGATTATGAGATACAATTTATCATCATCATAGTTTTAATGATAAATCCTAAATCTATTTTTGAAGAGATCCCATATACCAAAAGTCCTAGGTATTTATTTATGAAATGAAGCTAAAAAATTCAAAATCATAGGATTTTATTACAATCAGTTTCATAAATAGAATTAAAATTTCTAGGGAGAGAATATAACCATGTGAGAGTCAAACAAATTACCTTGATGTGAATCCCATCCACAACCATGTTGGCCTCCAGAAATACATGCGTAAGAATGATGTTAAGACAGAACATTATATTCATATATTCCATCCATTTATATGTAATTCTACATGAAATATATAAATAATCATTTCTCATATCTTGAAAAAGAGTGTAAGAGTCACGTTCCAACTAATAGTTAATCCATAATTTCATTTTTACAAATGAGACAACATGAATAATTCTATTAATATCCACTTAAACTGAATAAGTCACACCATAAGAGCCATAAAAACAACCCTTGATTTTTTATTCATGATCACGAAAGTTTTCACTGCACCCTATGGGTCCAGAGTTATCTTGAGAAGCATTTTACATGATAATTGTGATCCAATGGGGGAGTAGAGTAAACCAATATACTTCAATTGTACACATTACTAGACTAATGTTCCTGGAGACCCCAATTTTCACAGAGGAATGAAATACTGCACACTATTGTCACATATTATTATCATAATCAAACATATATCTTTAATGTCAGCAAGTACTTTTTGAAATACCATCTTCAATAAGAAGGCCATACCAGCATGAATCAAGGAATTCCAGTACAGCTAAATGAAATTGAGGTGTTTAGAAATAACAGCACTGAAAAGTTCACACACTTGAGTAGATCATGGTATGATAGTACTACAACGCAGTAGGCCATGCAGTCCTGAAACTCTTAACCCATGCAATCCAAATATGTCTAGGATCTATTTCCCAATAGTCTAGGTAGTTTCACATCAATGAAAGAGTTTTTTAATATCCTCTATGTGCTGATGAAACATTTCAATCAGAGAGAAAAGAGAGATACCAAATTAATGTAAAACACAATGAGTGGGAATCATATTATGAGAAATATTTCCAAATAGATTTAACTTGGAAGTTCTGATTCAATATTTATTAAAATCATAAATCCAATTATTAAATTTGTAAAACCAGTTATAATCCATAAATGAATCTTTGGAGGAATATGATAGAAGATATTACTATTGATAATTACTTTCTTATCAGTTCGTGGACCAAAATACTAGAGAATGGAATAAAATTATAATTTTCAACAATATTATGGATTTAATCCTATAACGAAGGTTAAATAACATCAAAAAATTCATTGATAGAAATATGAATAGCATATTTCAAATCTAGGGGCTGTAAATCATCAATGATATCAGAACTAGCCAAAATATCAAGATGAAATTTATGGTTTATATCTTTTTCACAATCCATCTTGAAAAATACCAGATAATATGAAAGAAATATTTAATTATTGTCCAAATTTAAGATTCCATGTATGCATCACATACTTATTTTAGATTATAATAAACATGCTTTATCGAACCCTAGGGTATCTGAACTATAGTGAATGAGATTATAGGTGAGTCTATATTTAATAGAGTCATTAAAAACCTAAACTTCTAGATACCCATGGCAAAAATAGGTAATGTACTAAATCAAGTATTCCCATAGATAGTAACCATATTTTATTCATGGATATTATAACTTGAAATAATGTTTTTTATACCCACATTTATGATCTTGATTGTCCATATTGTCCATCAATTAACAATGAAAGATTGGAAAAAGTTAGAAACAATAATAGAATTCACCAAACCAATCCTAACATCCATAGATAATCTCTTCCCCTTTCAAGTTGAGAGTTGTGCATTGATCGAGTCTACCAGTTTATCAATGTAGATTGTTCTTATCCAACAAAAAAATAGAGGAAATATAATTTAATTAAAGAGTATAATCACCACAATGAATCCCAATTAAAAAAATTTACAATTCTTCCTAGAAACAAGAAATCTCTTCCCAAAAAATATAAAATATTTTTGACAACTGAGACTTTTCTAGATATACTTTCACAGAGAAGAAAAATTTGTTTATGAACATGAATAAATTTTTTACCTCCATGTGATAAAATTATTATATCATCATAATAAAAGAGATGTGTAGGGGAAGTGAGAGATCTGGATACTTGAATTTTCTTAAGAATTCATTGTTAGAGCATGTGACTGATTAGACTACTTAAATAATTAACAGAAAAAGTGAAAAGTAATGATAATAGGGAGTCTTCGTAACGAACACCTATAATGTTTTTAACATTACCTATAGGAGAGCCATTAATAAGAATATAAACTTGCGCATATTCAAAAAGGGTTGAAAATAAATTAATAAAAGTGACATTTTAACCATTGAATAAATACACTTTGTACAAGAAATTACACTCTATATTGTCAAAATTCTTTTTTAATTCAATGATTTAGGACAATTATTCATCTACATCCATGTTTTCTATGAATATTAATACATTCTGAAGCATAGATAATGAAATCATGTATAGATTTCCATTTAATAAAGAAAAATTGGTTTTAATAGAAATTTTTTGAAGTAATGATAGAGATCTTGTAAAGACATGGAATTTACTTGTAATTTGTTTTAATTATATGGGAATTTTACGAGTATGCGAAAATTGGTGGTGCATTATTCAAAGGCTCGGTGTGCCCGAAATTAATTTATAAACATTTTTCAGGTGTGTTAAGTAAACATGCGAGTAGGTTTTTGTAAATTTTAAACCGGTGCTTGGAATTGAAATATGAGAACACCGTTGAACTCGTAACGCTAGAATTCGCTAAAGGAGACCTTCACCTCGACCATAGTAGGTCATGGGTGAAACATAGTTTTTCAATTTATTCATGGAAAAATAAAAAAAAATTAAAATTTTATTTATATTCTTGAAACCCCAATAAATTGTTTATGGATATGGGGACCACCCGAACTAAAACCCCCCGATTTGAATTCAAATGTGTGGGATACCCAACTCTTGAACTCCCTCATTAAAGCGGGGGTCACCCTAGGTTTCCTCTAAATTAATTACACTAACTCCCAATTTAATTGTTTGATCCAACTAAAAATTAATGAAATGTGTCAGAATTTTATTTGTGCCAACATAATGAATCTTCTTATGTTAAATTATATTGGCTCCTCATTCTTTTGGGTGTATAAAGGAGAAGGGGAAAGCATTTGGTAGTATTATGCTTCTCAAACGAAGAACATCTCCCAAAGAAGAACTTCTTCAATGAAGAACACGACAACTCCCACATGGGATGTCCAGAAAACAAATAACTATCCTCTGCCCTTCTCTCCCCACTGATGTCAACAAAACTTCAAGGTAGGGTTGTTGATTGAATTTTTCTCCATACCCATTCTTGATGTTGATTGTGATTTATGTTTTATCAAGTTGTTTGGTATGACCCAAACATGGAGGGTGCTCGACAATCAAGTGTGGACCAACCTCTCCACAAGCCATTGATGTTTTTTTTGTGTTCTTCGCGATGGCAGAGGACGATAATCGACACGGTGGGGCACAAAAATGGCGGCTCACACATCACCAGCCATGACAATGGTGGCTGCTTGCCGTGCCACCCGATGGAAGGCAACCAGGACTTGTACCGCGGTGGAGAAGGGAGGATTGATGTCCATCTGGCCACTCACGACGGACCGTCGCCCTGCGGTGACCCTGCCGCACCATGTCGTCCCGCTGCCCTGCTGCACCATGAGGACCTGCTGCACCGCGGCCCCTCTGCGGCCCGCGGTTCTGCGGTGCCCCACCGCTTCGCGCTGCCCCACCACACCGCGACTACCCATATCCCGGGCCACCCAGTGCGGGCAAGGCTAGAACCAATGGGTCGGGCTGGGTTGACCGGAACTGGTTTGGCACAGGACAGGTTGGTCTGACCTAGTCGGACATTACCCATACAAATTTTGAACCATTTCCGCTCTTTGGGCCAAAACATTGGAACCAAGCGTCTATTTGACGAACCGTCAGTGGCACAAGAAACCTTGGATTCAGACGGTACTTTTGGTATACTCCAATTGGGATTTAGATAAAGTTGGCATATGTTTATGTTGGATCGAGCATTAATCCAACCAGTCGCTCAAGACTAAAATGAAAATAACTTACAGACCGTGCCTCTGAATGACGCACCTTCTATTGGGTTGAGACCCCTTTGTAAACGGGGGTCCTTTGGGTTACTTCTTCATGGGACTTAATGGTAGTTATAGTATCGACTAGTGGCCTGAGGAGAAGACCCACCAAGAGACATGCAGTATTAGGGAGAGAACCTTGTAGCTAGTTGTGACGATGTACTAGGATCCTGTGTGGGTCTAATGATGTAGGATCGATGTACTAGGATCGTGTTTGTGTCAAAAAATGTACTGAAAATGTACTAGGAACCTGTGTGTGTCTGACGATGTACTGACGATGTACTAGGATCTTGTGGGGGTCGGATGATGTATTGATGATGTTCTAGGATCATGTGTGGGTCTGATGATATACTAACGACGTAGTAGAATCCTATGTGGGTATGATGAAATACAAACGATGTATTAAGATATTCTATAGTATGATGCCATACTAACGATATACTAGGATCCTGTGTGGGTCTGACGATTTACTAGGATCCGGTATGGTTCTGATGAGGTACTAGGATCATGTGTGGGTCTGACGATGTACTACGATCCTCTTTGGGTCTGATGATCATTTATGATCCTTCTTCGGTCTGCCTCTTAATAGATAGAGATGATTCTATAGTTATATCTAATCATATATACTATTGTAACTAAGATATACTTAGTGTGAGATGAGTTCATATATTTATGGTAATTTTCTTTTGTGGTACTTTTCTTGGAGGTATTCCGTCCTTTGTGGAACAGTTGAGCTTTGGGCCTTTGGGTTGGACCCTGTGTTTCCTCATGATTGAGATGGGAATACTTGATAACGTATGTATATGTATGGGTGTATACCTAAGTAGGGTTTTCAGTTGATTTTATGATTTGTGGTTTATCCTTTGTGAATTTTATGAGACCTTGAGGGTCTCGGGGTCCCAACTGAGTGTCATTATACTCATCCCTGCACGGGCTATGCCCGAACCTTATTGTGTTTGATGCAGAAGACAGACATCAGTGATTGAGGCTAAGGGTACCAGGACTGGACAATGCCATGGGTGAACCATACGGCATATCAGTCCGCATAGGAGACGAGTGTACAAGGAGTGCTAAGGAAGTGATCTATACCTAACCTTCATGTAGGAACGACTGAGGACAACCCAGTAGATATATTACTCTTTATTCAGTTGTATTGTATTTCAGTTGTACTTGTACCTTTACTATTGGTCATGTATTTCGGCCCCTCTTTCTTTCTGCACTCTTTCTTCTGTATAGTTTTCTTGTGTTTGTATCTTGATGTGTGCTTCATTGAGTGTGTTTACAGGATATAAAGGCAATTCCTTCCCGGTTTTAGGGGGTACACATTTTGATGCTAGTCTCTAGCCCCTGGCCTATGAACAGCAGGCTTGGGGTAGTCAAGGCACGGGCCCTAAGGGATGAGTCATGACAAATTGTTATCAGAGGAGTCATTTCTACCATAGAACAAAGGAATCTGATCTTTATAACGATAATAATGATAAATTTAGTTATGTGTGGTTATCATTTTATGGAATCTAGTGTTGGTGTGGTGGATGACATATCTATACACCAGGTCCCTGAAATCTGATTTCTAACACAGTGCACGAAAATGCCAATTGCATGTGTGTTTTCATGATTTTTCTTTGTGATATATTTGAGTCAGCTCACCAGGTACAAGTTATTGACTGTGGAGTGCCTTTTTCATTTCCAGGATGCCTCCATGTAGATATCTAGCTAGGGTTTTATATATAGTACACACTGATATCCCCCCGAGTGATGAGGTGTCAGTGTAGGGCCCTCTTCCAGTAGAGGCACCAGCGGAGGCACCAGTGGTAGCATTACCCATTGGGCCAACATTTCCACCATCCCTAGCTGCAGAGGGTGCACACCGCTTGATCATGTTTCATGAGTTCTAGCACCATAGGCCACCTAGGATCATGGGAGAGATGGTCCCACAGGTGGATGAGGATTGGATGGAGGCCATGCTGAGATTCTTCAGACTAGTAGAGACACCATCAAATCTTAGGCTGATTCTTGCTGCAGTCTTTTACAGGAAAGCAGTAGACAGATGGTGGAGCTTGATGCTTCAAGTTCAGGATGAGGTGACACTTCACTGGAAAGACTTTGAGAGCCTGTTTTGGGAAGAGTTTTCCTAGTGACCCTTCATGCAATACATATTCAAGAACTTCTTCATCTACAGTAGGGTATCATTACTATGGATCAGTCCTCAGTGAGGTTCACTGACCTCTCACGCTACTTCACTGATAAGGAATGGGACACATTCTTCTGGGCTCAGTACTTCGAGGAGGGACACAGAAAGGAGATTAGGGCATCGATGATATCACCTAGCATCCCGACGTATGCGGGGGTATTACTGTGAGCCCTCTTAGTGGAGAGTTTTCTTGCTGAGCAGTCACCAGTAGTGAGACCCACCACCGGGCATCACATAGCGGAGTATTATGTAGCTGGAAGCAGATAGATTTCACAAAGGTCCCAGAGGAACAGACCTGCAGGTGGACGACCGTATGACTTAGGATCGATTGTATAGGGCACTGGAGACAGATCCAGTCATGCTAGGAACAAGCAGTGTTTCACATGCAGGGGGCAAGGTCAGATGGTTCATGACTATCTGACCCACTGTACGGATGATCATCAGATAGTCGAAGGACTGCCTAGATAGAGACATGAGTTCAACTAAGGTGGTCCGTATGGATCAAAAAGACATGGAAGAGGATCTGGTCATGCAACTGGTAATGGGAGACAAATCGAGATGTTACCCCAACCACCACCAGGTGGTCCACCGCGACTATAGGGAGTAGGTTAACAGGGGCGAGCTCATCCCTAGGTAGCTGAGGCCTATAACCATGGTACTCTGGAGATGATATGAGTTACGATATGTGTCTAACCCACCATAGTTTCATTACTTATAGACATAAGTTCCATTTATTCTATTATTGCCTCTACCCTCATTCCGAGCATGGAGATCTCAACGGAGTCGTTGGATCAACCTTTACATCTAGAGATTCATACATGAGCGGATTTGACGATTACGCACTGGTGCTGGCAGTGTGAGCATACTATAGGAGAGGAGAGCTTCGGTAGGGATATACTAGTAGCTGCGTCGAGGCCTTACGATGTCATCTTGGGTATGGACTGGTTATCTACAATCCATGCTCTGATTGACTATATTAGGCGCAAAATGTGGTGTGTCTGCACGAATGGGACCAGGTTTACCTACACTGGCGAGAAGGAATCATTTGCAGCATAGAGTGGACTTAATCAGAGGAGAGTGCAGCTGATCACTCATCATATGGCTAGACATACCCTCAGAGCAGTTGATGTGGAGAGTCCGAGCTATCCTGTAGTGGTGGACCAATACACAGATGTTTTCCTTGATGATGTTCCAGGTCTACCACCTCGTAGAAAAGTGAAATTTACATTGACTTGTACCCTGGGATGACACCGATATCTACACCATCATATCAGATGGCTCTCGTGGAGCTTCATGAGATATGGGTACAACTAGAGGACTTACAGGGAAAGGGGTTCATTTGGGCATGTGTTTCCCTATGGGCATCCCCAATATTGTTTTCTAAGAAGTCGGATGGGAGCTTGAGACATTGTGTCATCTATCGGCACCTGAACTAAGTGACCGTGATGAAAAATTACCCACTACCGAGGGTTGATGACCTCTTTGATCTACTGAAGGGAGCATGGTGGTTCTCGAAGTTAGACATCAGGTCAGTCTATCACTAGGTCGGAGTGCAATAAGAGTATGTGCAAAATAAATCTTTCAGATGTCGGTATTGCCATTATGAGTTCTTGGTTATTCCATTAGGCATAACCAACACTCCAAAAATGTTCATGGGACTCATGAACATGATCTTTCATCCATACCTAGATCACTTTGTGGTGGTCTTCATTGATGACATTCTGATCTACTCAACAACTGAGGAGGAGCATTCCTATCACTTATAGATAGTTCTGGACAAACTCCGAGAGCAGAAGCTTTATGGTAAGCTCACGATGTGTCATTTCTTGATCCGAGAGGTTCACATTATATGAAATGTCATCTCAGAGGCTAGAGTTGCAATGGATTTACCAGTGATTGAGGTGGTAATTTCATGGGAGCCACCCAGGAGTGTGACAGAGGTACCGATTATCCTGGGTTTTGCCAAATACTACCAGAGGATTATGCCAGATTTCTCTAGAGTTCCAGCACCTTTATCAGTTTTGACCAAGAAGGGGAAACCCTTGGTGTGGTATGAGAGATTTCAACAATGTTTTCAGGAGCTGAGGTAGCGGATGACTATTGCCCCCATCTTGAGTCTTCTGGAGGAAGGCATTGGGTACATAGTCTACTGTGATTCATTAGGTACCACACATGTATTTTTTCTGTTGTGGGAGCGACCAGTGATCACATATGGTTCTCGAAAGCTAAGAAAACATGAGAAGAAATATGCTACCACTTACCTAGAGGTAGAAGCTGTGGTATTTTCCTAGAAAATTTATAGTCATTACTTGATGGGAAATCATTTTAAAGTCTACTCAGATCATAAGTTTCTCAGGTATATCTTCTCTCAGATGCTCCTAAACCAGAGAAAACAAAGTTGGCTTGAGATCCACCAGGTATATGACTTCAATATAGTCTATACTCCTTGGAAAGGGAACGTTCCAGCAGATGCACTTAGTAAAAGATCTTGTATATAGCTGCTAGGCGAGGAAACAGAGTAGCTGGCCGCTTTTAGATATCCTTTGTGAATCGGGATGGAGCAGCTTTTCTTCATACTATTACAATCACTCCCCCACTTCATCAGTGAGTTTGGGAGGCACAACATATGGATACTTACTGTGAGGCGTGATGTGATCAAATATCAATAGGACATGCACCTAATTGATTTTCTGAAGGTGGGGAGGATGTTATTCTCTTTTGATGACATACCATGTTACTAGTGTCGCTTTGAGAGGAAGTGTTGAGGGAGTTCCACACATCCCCTCTAGCAGCACATCCAGGTGTGGCGAAGATGTACCATGATCTCCGACGACAGCACTGGTGGCTGGGAATGAAGAATGAAATAGTAGAGTTTGACTCTTGGTTCCTCCTTTGTCAGCAAGTGAAGGCGGAGCATCAGGTACAAGTAGGCTTAGTCCAGCCTTTAGTGGTCCCAGAGTGGAATTGCGATGTGATATCCATCGACTTCGTGACAGGACAACCACGTACATCCAGGGGTCATGAATCTATCTGGGAGATCGTAGACCAACTCATCATGTTGGCCCATTTCCTACCGATCAGAGAGCAGGGTTCAGTAGAGATATTGGGACGCCTCTATGACAAACAGATTGTGCAGCTACATAGAGTGCCTTTGACAATTGTCTCTGATCGAGATGAAAATTTCACTTACCGGTTGTGAAAGGTATTGTAGGAGGCTTTCGGGACACAACTTAGACTAAGCATGACCTTATATCCTCAGACGGATGTCTAGAATGAGCGGACCATTCAGACCCTCGAGGATTTTCTACGTGCTTGGGTCGTCGACTTTGCTCGCAGCTGGGAGGATCTCTTTCCCTTGGTGGAGTTTCTATACAATAACACCTATCACTACACCACCAGGATGGCTCCTTTTAAGGCGTTATACGACCAAACTTGTTGATTACCTTTGTGATGGACTGAACCAGGGGAGTCAACACTCGTGAGACCAAAGATGGTACGCGTTACCCCAGAGAAAGTGAAGATCATCCTGGAGTGGATGAAGAGAACACAGTGTAGGTAGAAGACTTATTCTGATAGGAGACGGAGACCTCTAGAGTTCGAGGATGGTGACCATGTCTTTCTACATGTATGATATCGATGAGGTTTGCAGAGATTTTTTTTCACGGAGAGAAGTTATCTTTGAGGTTCATCAGACCCTTCCAGGTCCTCATCAGAGTTTGCGAGGTGGCTTACCACTTAGCACTTCCCCCTCAGTTGCACCGAGTTCACGATGTCATCCACCTATCCTAGCCGAGGAGATACATGCATGACCCTACCCACATCATCGACCATGGTGAGCTGGATATCATTGATGGGGATACATTTACAGAGGTTCCACTAGATACTGAGGATCGACAGGAGTGGGTCCATCATGGGAGGTCGATACCTCTGGTGCACATTCGCTGACAGCACGGGAACCTCCAGGAGAGCACATGGGAGCGGAAGTCTCAGATTCGTGCTCAGTACCCCCGACTTGATTTCCTAGTTTTGTGATGTGGATTTCATGGAAGCAAAGCCCTGAGGTGGGGAGAATGTAATTACATGAAATTTACATGTATTTTTTTAATTATATTTTAATTTTACGAGTCTGCAAAAATTGATGGCACATGATTCTGAGTCTCAGTTTTCACAGAATAAATTTATGAACTTTTTAAGGTATGTTCGGTAAACGTGCGAGTGGGTTTTTGTAACAATTAAAAAGATGGTTAGAAATTAAATTCGAGGACACCATTGAACTTGCAGCATCGATATTCTCTTAAGAATACCTTCACTTTGACCACAGTAGGTCTAGGGTGAGTGATACTATTTCAATTTTTCATGGTAAAATAAAAATAAAATTAATTAAAATTTAATTTTTAGTCTTGAAATCTCTCTACATGGGTTATAGTGGTGGGGACCACTCGTACTAAAACCCTTGATTTGAAATGAATGGTGGGACCAATGGAAACTTGAACTCCTTCTTTAATGAGTGCTTTAACAAAGGTTTTCTCTGAATTAGTTATGATAACTCCCCATTTAATTTTTGGAGAAAACTAACAATTAATGAAATGTGTCAGCATTTTATTTGTGCTGACATAATTATTCTTCTTAATTTAAATTATATTTTTCACCTCATTATTTTTGGTGGAAAAAACAAAGGGGAGAGCTTTTGGGAGGATTACGCTTCTCCAACGAGGACCACCTCCCGACGAAGAACATCTTCAAAAAAGAACGTGACACCACCAATGTGGGATGTCTTGACATTGATGAACCAATGTCCGCTCTTCTCACCTCACCGACATCGAAAATCCTTCGAAGTAGAGATGTTGTTATAATTTTCCCCCATACTCATTCATGATGTTCTTCGTGATTCATGTTTTATCGAGCCGCTTGTTATTGTCCTAACACGAAGGGTGCAAGCCAAACGATTATGTCCCGACCTCTCTGCAATACTTTAATGTTTTTTTTGTTTTATTAGCGAGGGAAAAGGATGGAAATCAACATAGTGGGGAATGGAAACGGTGGTCGACACATCGTTGGCCGCGACGAAGGCTACGGCACGACTATGCTGCCCGAAAGAAGAGAACGGTGGCTTGTGTCACACCAGCGAAGAAAGAATGGCTGGACATCTGGCCCGTCATGGCCCCCGCTACCCTGCCACGCCCAACGGAACATCGGCTGCCCCGCCGCCTCATGGTGCCCTACGACACGACGACCGCTGTGTTGCGTCGCACCCCCTTTTGGTGCCCCGATTCCCCACGACCGTCGGGCCCCGCCGCGACGCCCAGGCGCACTGTGGCCCCCCCACCGCCGCCCCGTGGTGCTCCACCGCCCCGCCGCACTACGGCCGCCCCACTACCCCCCGGCTGCCCCACCTCACCACCATCCCTGCCGCTCCGTGGCGCCGCGTCGCCTTGGGGCCACACCACCGCACCGCGGCGCCCCGCCACCTCTCCACTCTACGGCGCTCTGCAACCCTGCTGCACGGTGGTTCCCTGCGGCCACCCCTCCACACCAAGCTTCCCCACTGTGGCATGCCGCTCCACTCCAGCAAGCTGTGTTGCTCCGCCGCCGCTTCGCGGCCGCCCCACGGCACCCCGCTGCTCCGCAGCCCTCCCGGACCTTGACGCATCGTCGTTCTGCGACCGCCCCAATGCACTGCAGCGCCCTGCATCTATAAGGCTTCCCCGTCGCTACGCAGCTTCCCCGCTGCACCGTAGTGCCCCCCTCCCGCTCCCTGGCCTCCCCACCGCTCCACTGCCGCACAATGCCCTCCGCACCACGTGTCGCCCCGTGTGGGCCGACCACCCAACAGAAGCCGGGGCGGACCTTGCGCGGGCCGCGCTGGAGCCAGCGTGGGCTAGCCCAGAGCCAGCGCAATCCAGGACGGAGCCTGCGTGGGCCGAGACGGACCGAACGTGGGCCGGGCTGCACCAGCTGGGCGGGCCCGCACTAGTGGGTCGGGGGCGCCGTGGACCGGGTCGAGCCGCGGGCTAGGTTGCGCCACAAGCGGGATCGCACAACAAATTGGGCCAGACCCAATGGGTCAGACTGGGGTGACCCAAACTGGGTTGTCCAAGGCCAGGTCAGTCTGAGTGGGGCCGCCCGGGTCGAACCGGACCCCGACCAATATCGACCCATTTCCGCTCTTTTGTCCTAAACTTTGGCACCAAGCGTCCATCTGACGAATCGTCAGTGGTGTCGAAAACCATGGAGAAAGACGGTCCTTGTGGTATACCCCACATGAGATTTTGATAATGTTGGGATACAGTCGCGTTGAATCGAGCACAAATCCAACCATGCCCTTGGGACTAAAATGCTTATAACATATAGATCGGGCATCTGATTGACACACCGTTTGTTGCGTTGAGACCCATTTTTACATGGCTGTCCTTTGATATACATTTTTGGGGTATTTAGTGGGAGTTGGAATATCAAAAAAGGGCATGAGGAGCAGACCTCCTATAGATAATAACGCTTAGTGCGGGAACCCTGTACCTGGCTGTGACGATATACTAGGAAGATGTGTGGGTCTGATGACGTACAAACAATTTACTAGGAAGATGTGTGGGTCTGACGTCATACTAAAAAGATACTACGATATTGTGTGGGTCTGAATATGTAATGATGATGTACTAGGATCTTGTATGGGTATGACAATGTAATGATGATGTAGTAGGATCCTGTATGGTTATGACGACATAATGATGATGTACCAGGATCCTGTGTGGGTCTAACGACATACTGACAAATGTACTAGGATCCTGTGTGGGTCTGATGATGTACAAATGATGTACTAGGATCTTGTATGGGTATAACGATGTACTAGGATCCCATGTGGGTCTGACGAGGTACTAGGTTCATGTAGGGGTCTAACGATGTACTACGATCCTTTACGGGTCTGATGATGATTTAGGATATTTTGTGGGTCTTCCTCTTAACAGTGTAACATGAATCGGTAGTTATATCTAATAATCTCTACTAATGTAACTAAGATATACCTGGTGTGATATGAGTTCATACCTGCGTGGTATATTCCTTTGTGGTACTTACTTTGAGTTATTCATTCCTTTGTGGAACATTTGTTCTTTGGGCCTTTGGTTTGGACCCTGTGATTCCTCATTATTGATATGGGTATACGTGATAACTTAGGTATATATATGGGAATAAACCTAAGTAGGGTTGTCAGTTGATTTCATGCTTGAGTTTTATCCATTGTGGATTTTGTGAGGCCTTCAGTGTCTCGAGGTCCCTAACGAGTATCGTTATACTCACCCCTACACAGGTATGCCTGCACCTTGTTGTGTTTGATGCAGACGACAAACAGTGCTGATCGAGACCGAGGGTACCAAGAATAGACGGTGCCAGAGGTGGACCATACGGTGTGTTGGCACGTAGAGGAGACGGGCAAATGTTTATTGCTGAGAAGGCGATATGTACCTACCCTTTAGGTTGGAACCTTAGAGGATGACCCAATAACTATCTTACTCTTTATTAAGTTGTATTGTATTTTAGTTATACTTGTACCTTTACTGTTGGGCATGTATTTCAACCCCTTTTAAATTAAACACTCTTTTCTATATAGTTTTCTGGTTTTCGTATCTTAATGTCTTCTTGGTTGAGTGTTTTTACCGGATTTAATGGCACTGCCTTCCCAGTTTTATGGAGTACGCCTTTTAGTCCTAGTCACCAGCCCATGGCCAATGGAAGGTGGGCTTGGGGTAGTCACATCATGGGACCTAGGGGATGGTTCATGACAGATCCTATTAGTAGTAATCTTTCTAATTACCTTATAAGTTGTGTTTACCTGGTAAATGGGCCTGAAGAGATGAATTTCACAACCATTATTTTTTTTGGAATCATGGTGATAAAATTATTATTAAGACCATGTGGGATAACACCATTAATAAATAAAAAGTGACCAAATCGTAGATATAATATTTAAAAACCATCATGAATTTTAAAAAGTAGGTTTTGAATCCATCTATACCAGTAGAACTGCTAGCATTGATGTTAAAAAAATGCATCTTTTATAACAAAATCCTCTGGGATTCTAGTGATAAAAACTATTTTCAATAGAATTAACCATATAAGGGATGATTACTTCAATAAAATTCCAATCCAAACTTGTACAATTGAATAAATTAGAGTAATAATCGTCAATATGATCGGTAATACACTATTTCTTATGAATGATTTGATCGACTACTTTTAGGAAGGATAAATTCATGTTATCCATCCGAATTATTTAAAGTGTGTTAAAATAATTATTGTTCTTATCCCCCTGATGAAGCAAAGTAATTATAAAAGTTTACTTAAGATCATATTACTTCTTTTCTAAGAGATTATTCATCTTGGAAACACAACTAGATTCCTTGGAAAATCCAATTTAAATAAAACATTGGTTTGATTATCTTTAAATTGCTGAAAAGATGATTTGAGAGTGTAAATATCCTTATCGATCCCACTCTAGGTATCCTTAGTCAAAAAATTCAACTTTTACTTGAGAATCTTTTATTTGATAATGTAGGAAGACTCCCCTACCACAATACATGTTTTTCTAGAAATTATTAATGATACAATCATAATAAATTTGATGAGACCAAGAATAGTTAAAACAAAAATAGGGGGTGGTATTCTATGTTCTCTAGCCTTGAAGATGAAAATAATTCGGTGTTGATTTGATGAGAATTTTGGTAGAGAGATTCTTGAAATTGAATCACATTTTTCAAGTCCGACATAATTCACAAAAGATCATTCAATTTTACTGAAAGCCATTCGATTAAGATATATCATATATGATGTTTATATGGCACCAATCATACTGAATTCAATTAACTCTTTGTCATCAATGAATTCTATGAATTCCCTTGGAGAAACATTTTAATATAGTTCACACATTTTCTCATTGGAATAGAGAATAATATTGAAGTCCCCAATAAGAAGGCTTGAAGAATAGAAACATCACATGGGTCTTACAATATCACACCCTAAAATACTTCTATCTAGATATATATTATTCTCATAAATAAAGGATCCAAACATCTATATAGTATCAATATGAATGTTTAAGAAATAATTTTCATATTGATGCTAATAACATCAACATTACCCAAGTAAACATGTGTAAAACCCATATGGTTTATAACTAGACTACGGATAAACTAGGACCAAAAAATTTATAACTAGTTTTATTTAGACTAGAAAAAACCCCTAGATACGGAATCTTTGTGTTCTTAAATTCAAATTACATAGGTTTGAGAACATGAATATGCCTTTGTAAGGAATTAGTAGTTAAAGAGTTAGTAAGTCCCTAATAATTACAATACATGACATTCATTTGTAACATGATTTAGAATTGATGTTAACTTTATTGTTTTACCTTTCCATATTCTTCTTTATTGAAGATTTATTAGAGCCACTCCTCAATATAGAGAGGCTATTAGTTTTCATTCTATTGACAAAATAATTATCAATCTGCACTATTGGGGGAGTGTCTAATATTGTTTCCTTACTTCTTAAAGTGGGATCAATTACCTCTAAATTACATTAAGGATTACATTATGAGTTTAGAGATACATCAACCTCTATCTAGAATATCCTAATGTATGATTCTCTGTACAATTCATGGAATATTGGGGGAAGGAAACATAATATGGGTGATATTAAATTCTCAGTTTGTGTAATATGTAATAGAAGGCATAATGAAACAATGAAAACAGTAAATATGGAAAGGTAATAACTGAAGACATAATCTATGTAATTAATAAACTTATATGGGAGAGAGTAAAAAATATGGAAACATATATATCTGAAAACACATGACATTAAAATTACTGGATAAGAAATAAACAATATGGAAATGTGGGGAACTAGAAACAAATTACATTTAATAAATAAACTGATAGTGAAATTCATCCATAGACTTTATCATAGTAAAAATATCATGGATAATAAATACAGAATCCAAATGAAGTAAATGATTAGTTATTGAATGTCAGGTCTATGGAAGATGAAAACATATAATATCAATAACTATCCTTGAGATAGTTTAAAACTATAGTTACAAACCCATTTAATTTACATGAATAATTTGTTTCATTAGAACCTCTTGATGCATCGAGGGGTTATATAAAGTTCAGGCCCCACCCATCACTGTATATCAAAATCATTCCTCATATTGAGTAATTGATTTAATTAATAACAATATTCCTTACAAAATATCTTTACTGAATAAAAAATATAGATTAATAATCATTTCACCATATATTCTAATAACTGGAGAAGTAGACACCATATAAAAAATTTCTTACTATTTAGGCAATGAACATATACAAGATAAATGATACAGATAATTAAGGGAAATTAAATAGTAAATGATCATAGTAAATTGAATATTTCCTGGGGACTAAAAGGGATAACATAAGTGAATATCAATACTATCCATATCCAAATAAATAATAATTCATCCATTGGAAGAATACGAATTATATTAATAGAATATAACCGATTTGGATTAAAATAAAGGTGTTCTGTCTTTGATGAATGATAATATTATTCCTCCAATGTCCTAAAGGCCTTCATTTTTATTGATTTTTGATAATCCACCTTTCAAGGGGTGAGGTGGAATCCTTACAAGGCCCGTTGGCATAAGTATTACATGGCCCGTAGGCCTTAGAGGAATTCATTTTCCCGTAGGCATTAAACATGACATACAACCCAGACTAACTACTTGCAACTGCTCCTCCCCACCATCTTCATCATGAAATCAGCTATCCACACTCGCATGGCTTTTCGTCTAGGCATTCCAATGCATGCATAGGCTTCTCCCGATGGTAGGTTCCATACCCTCTCACATTTAAAAATATTTTCTATAAAATTAACCTTTTAATCTTGAAAATAATCCTTCAATGAAAAAACTACAGGTAAATCCATACAGGTTGTAAAAGGTAAATTGAATGATCCCTTTTTATGATAAAATTGATAGAAGAGTTATTTATAATGAGAGATACATAATGATTATTTTGAAAAAAACTTAAAATATAAAATTCTAAAAATTTCATTAATGGATCAATTGGTACTGGTTGAAAAAATATTTGGAAAAAGTTTTTCAAAATATAGTTATTAGAAGAAACAAGGTTCTCTGACTAAATAAACAAATGATGTTATTTTTTATGATTTTTTTTAGTTTTTTTAAGAATCAAATAGTGAAAAAGGATATTATTACAAGAAAAAGGTCACTAAAAAATATTGTAGAAGATAATTAATGGGTTTATTAAAAAAAATTCAATAAGTTCTTCTCATTGAAAATTAAATTATAATCATCCCGAACAAAATGAGATTGTAGAGTAAACCTATGAAAGTACAATGTCATTGATGTTAGAATAAATCAATGAATAAATTATGGCAGTAAAATGTAAATCCACATAAAAAAGTGGAAATAAAACAATAGATAGAAAAAAATTATTACACAAAAAATCATAGACTGTTAATGAAAATTTTGAAGTAATATAACCTAATGAAAAGAAATTGTGGTATAAAATTATTGTTTTACTTGGAAATTAATAATTAAAATCCTCTTTGATGAAATAATTCAATTAGAAACTGAAAATATCATGAATAATGAATTAATAATGATATTATATTTCAAAGTGGTAGTATTTACACCATATATAAGAAATTAGGTGCACAACAATAAAATATGTCTCAATTAATAGAAATTGAGACAATTTCCATTAATACTTGGTAATTGTTGAATTATAATACCCAAGACAGAAATAAATTCATGTCAAATAATAAATTCCATCAAAATAAATTAATTCATGATACACAATACAATAGGGAAATTATAGACATCACACCAAATAAATAATTAGTGAAAATTGTGTATGCCACATTGAAATAAAAGTGAGACACAAATACCATACCTCACATTTACATTTGCATGGACATCCTTTAACATCTTCTATAAGAGTTTTAAAAAAGTCACTAATTTATACCATAACCATACTCATATTTAGGATATCATATATTAACTTTTTATAATATCTTATAATTCATTTTTTAACAATCTTTCCATTTTTTTCACTATTTTGGTTGTTAGTTGCATATTTTTTCGAGTATGATTTAAATTGTTACTTTTTGTTATGATTAAATAGATGTAACACATGGATGCTTTTATAAAATATATTATTTTAAAATTTTAATTATTCAATACCTTGCATTGAACACAATCATGAGTACAAAAGAATTGTGAGACGCCCTTGGTATAAAATCATCATTACAACCTAGCCTTTAAGTTATTGAGATTAAATATAACTAACATATGAAAATTTATAGTGTATTCTTTGGGTAACAAATGTTTATGAAAAATATATGTAAATTAAATGTAAAGGAAATATTTGTATTTTTTTATTAATAAATTAAGTGAATTAGAATTATTAAATGAAATTAATCAATTATATATGTCATATATTTAATAAAATATTTTTCATATTCATCCAATATATATTTCAGTCATAAGTTATGAATAAACCCTATTTTATGCATAAAAACATATATTTTTCAAAAGGGTAATTTTACAACCCTTTAATGGTGAACTCATTTTAAATTAATATTTTAACCCATTAATAAATTTTCTATGACAACATAAACCACTTATTTGGAATAGAGATATAAAAATTTACATCAGATGAAATTTGGATTTTTTTGATAAATTTCACGTTATGATGAATAGTGAAAATATACTAAATTTGAAGTGAAAAAAACCTCTTTCCCTAGAATAATTTATAATGTTAAATTATATTATTTAATGATTTTACATTATAAAAAGATTATATTTTTATCATTAAATATAATTTCTGTCATTGGCATTAATTTTATATTGAATTTAGATATAAAAACATTTCAATCATTTGTAAAAGTTTTACTTCTAAACCCCATTTTCTCATTTTGATAAAGAGATTAATTTTAAATTAATTACTAAAAGTTTTTTGCTTTTAATTTTCAAAAGTTAATTCCATAATTGGAATCAATAGGTTAAATTATTATATTTATATTTCTTTTATTTTTGGGCATTATGAATAGTAACTTCGTTAAGTTTTATTAATATGATAAATGATAAATCTAGTAATTAAGGGTACAAATAATATCATAAAATTATTCTAAAACTTTTAATAATTGAATTTGATGATTGTGGTTTGACATAAATCATCCTTCGGTCGAAATGATATCCTTTGGAGGCCTCTAGGATGATATTATGACATTTAATTTATTTTATTAAATGAAAAGTTAAATATTTCTTACTCAAATTAAATAACTATATAATTTTTAACATAAGGGTATATAGATGATAATTTATAACATAAATACTAATTTTAATTATAAAATGTTTATATTTATCAGGGTACTTTGTTTTTATTTTTTAGGAAATTAATATTTTTCTTAATGGTTTATACTTTAACAATGGAAAAAATATTTTATCGAAGGAAAATAAATAAAAAAATATTTATTAAAATTATAATAACCATTAAAATACCCAAAACCTAACAAAATATTTTTGGTCAAGTAAATATCAACCATATTCATCCATGTGATGGGTTATTGACCATTTATAACCATAATGAAAATATTATGGCACATATAATATTTTATTTAAAGAGATGATAATGTTTTGTCTTTCATGTTTTAATAAATAAATAATTTTTGATGTGGGGTTTTCTAGAAGATTCATTCTAATATATGTATTATTGTGATATAAATAGGATTTATATTCTCCATAGTATTTTATTTTTAGATTTTAAATAAAAAATAGTTAATTCAAATAATTACACAATATTGATATAGTAATTATTTTAATTATGGAGATAACAAGTAAATTTTATTATAAGTGTTAATATAAATATAATTTGAGATAATTTATATATCTAACAAATTTTATAGATGAACCATACTTATTAAGAATATAATAATATATTTTGTTCGAAGTTACCTTGCTATCATTATATTTTCAATAATCAAGGAATTATATATTGTCAAAAAATGACACTATTTATTTCCTATTAAATTATTCTGTTATTAAATTATATAAAAATCAAAAAAAGTATTAAAAAATAGATAATAATTATGATATGGTCTAATTGATATCAAATATGTAAATATTTCACCCTTTTAATATTGAAATTTTTGTTACTTTAGTAAAAACTAAATATAATAACAAAGTGTTCATTAAAATGATAAGATTTATATTGACATAAAAACGGGTCAAATATTTATTGGTTGAGGACATTACAAACTTATATCTTATAATATTCTAAAATAGGACATTTCTTTAGGTTATTATGTGTTTTATTTTATATTAAGTTAATATTTTTAGAGATTCCATAAATGCACCTAACCTAAATCAGAAAAGGGAACCTCCTACATCATTTCTTTACAACTCATTGAGCCTTATAGATTTGATATACCATGAAATTTTCCATTATAATTTTTTTATGAAATTATAGATGTTCTCGACTTCTCTAAAAGCCAACAATGGTGCCTTAAGAGGAGATTTAGAGGGAAGACGTCGAAGAATAGGTAATCTCCTCTACCGATTCATTCAAAATAATTTATTCTTCTACATCCTCTTCACGAGTTGTTTCCATTATAATAATATTACTCAAGTATCTATAAAATAATAAGATTTTATTAATATTATGTAAAACCATATTACAACTTCTATTCATCCTACGGAATATGAAATAACCATGCATGTCTACACACGACTTACCATCTCCACGCCGTAGTGTAATATTTTTTTCACCAACAAAATACTTGGATCATTATAATGTTGTAAATAATAAGTATATATTATTATTATAAAATGATATAATTTCAAGAAAAAAAGTAAATACCATCCAATTTCATAAAATTTAACAATTATGGGAATGATATTGTTTATCATGCATATATACGGCCTACCGTCTCCACGATGCGAAGCGATTAATTCTACATGATATTCATTAAAGAATGATTATATAAATTTATTGAATTAATATATATGATATATATATATATAACGTTAATATTATTTTTAAATTATATAAATATGTCCTAATAAGGATAAGAAGATCATATCTGACAAAACATGAATAAAAAATGAAATAGCTAATACTCAAATAATAAGAATAATTAAATGTTATTAACAAATAGATGATAATATGATCATATATGATAGAATAGAGATGAATATGATCCTAGAATATGAAAATGGGATTATTGAAATCATTATATATGATATTCATATATATAAAAATCATATTATACCTAAAGTAAGGGATAATTTTGAAATATCATTATTACCTATGACTATTTATATGCAAGTATTTACTTGGTATATTTTTCATACATGTACATGTTTCCTAAAAATATATTACAAAATATTCTTTCAATTATTTTAAAATTGTTTAAATTCATTTTTACCCATTAGTTAATTTTTGTTAAATTCTATGGAAGGAAAAATTTTCCATCTTTGGTGTAAGGTACCCTTTTGCCTTTTTTGGATGAATTACTAAAATAATGCCTTTTTTAACCTATAATGCATTAATTGTTTTTATATTTTCGGAAATCCTTATTTCCATGAAGCTTCATTTATAATATATGAATGTTATTTTCAAATAAAATATTTTATTTTAAAATTACAATGAATTTTGATTTGGTTATGTCCTATATCTCCCTCATATCCATTGAGTAATGATTTATATCTCATTTGATAGATAGTGATAGAATGAGAAATGATCTCGGTTCCGTAATACATGGTTTGAACAAAAACTAAACTGTGTTTAGTAATAAATTACGGTAATTAGGAGTGAAATTGGTTATGCAATGGAATTTTTCCCCTATGATGGTCTTGGAAACAAGCCTTGACGAATATGAAACGATTTTCTATGCTTATATATATATTAAAAATTATATGTCTTATGTTATGACTTTTGGTACTTTGTTAATTGTTTGATTATGAACTATTTTTATTTATTCCATGACATGATATCATGATCCATTATATATAGGACAAGGTTTTCAAATGTAATTTTCATTGGTATTATGATTATGATATGATTGATATCTCCCTTGTTTACCCTTACTGAGAATCTGAACTAAAAATATCTTATGATTCTATTCCCCATGTGATGCAGATGGTTATTAAATTAGATACGTCAAAAGGGGTCTAGTTATGAATAAATAAGAGGGAGAAAATGTAGATATCTTATGAACCGTTTTTTTATGTTTCTTAGTTTCAAAAAACATTAAACCTATATGGTCTTGGTGTGGTTTTATTATGTTATATAATGAATATTATTCAATTTTGAAGTAATATCAATGTATGTAAAGGGTGAGCCATTTTAGTAGATCATTATTTAATCATCTCCAAATTTACAAACATGATTTGAAAATCATATATATCCAATATGTCCATATTTATAGTATCCAAAAAAATTTGGAGACAGAAAATAATATGCACCATTCTTGGGGATGGTATTCCATATGTACGCATGAATGCTACTTCCATTTCATTATTATATTTAATAGAATGAAATGTAAATTATATATATGTATATTATAAGTAAAATATATATTTCTTTCATTTTTTCACATATTTTCATTTAAATGAATCTGTAATAAATTCCATGAAAAGTAAGAACAAATCACATCTCTTTGAGGGTGTAGTAATCAACACTTTCACATGAGATATTGTAAAGGAAGAACAAATAGTCATCATTTCATGAGACGGTAGTCCAATGTACACATGAATGGTATGTTTGTTACCCATTAAATGAGTGTTTGTATAAGTATAGGAAGACATATTACAATGAAAACATCTCTGTATATTTTGGATACGTTGTTTATTATATAATAACGAAATAACAATAGTTGAGTGGGTGGAGAAGGAAAGTAAAAAAAATTTATTGTGGAATGATGTTACATCTTCTTTTAAGAAACTCCTTTTGGATTATACCAAAATATAACCATGGTTTTCATGATGACGAAGGTGAGGATTCAAATATTACGAGAGCACTTTTCGGAGAATATTTTCCACTAGTTCGGGGAATACAAAGGGCTTGAGTGGCGTGAATAAGTGTGAGGGATGAGTTCTATTTTACAATAGAGGCGGAGTGTCATTATTTAACATTTTTTAAAAGGGAATTACACAAACGTTATTACTATGAACAATGTCTAAAATAATGGTCCAAAATATATCCAATGTAGTATAGGGTCTAAATAAGAACATAAAATGTATTTTGAAAAATTTTCTAGATCATTTTTTACCCTGAGATTATGGTTTAGTCCTTTGTAATTCTAATTTGTCTCATAATCACTGTAATTAATTTTAATCAATTTCCCTTATAATTTGGGACAAAAATATTGTTACCTAATTAGAAATTAAAAATATTAATATTTCTAATATGGTATCCATTTTGAAAATTTTATTATGAGTAATGGTATTAATTATGTAAAATTTAATCCCACAGATGCGATGACAAAATGGGTTTTTAAAGTAAAATGTTCAAATGTTTTAAAATTTTTAAACCTCAATTTCAAAGTAAAGATTATTAAAATTATATAAATTGGATTAATTGATATAATATTTAAGAAATTAAACATTAAATCTAATAAATATTATAATTTATAATTACAAATAAATTAGATGAAAAAACATTTTTGAATCCAAATTCAGAATTTTTCACTAGTCATAAAAAACGTAACTTCATAGAAAATTAAAAATAATTTACCCTAAGATAATTTTAAAATTATCATTCGAAAATAAAGTTTACATTGAAATATTAAATATATATAATTTTCCAAAAGTTAATTGAAAATTGGTTATCCAAAAAAATGTAGATATAACTGCCTTTACAAATGAATTGGTACTTATGTGTAAAATTGTGGTTGTTCCTATATTAGGACTATAAAATCTATTGGGAAAATATGAATTATTTTATTAAATATATATCTATATACTTTCATAATATAGTTAATACTAATCATAACTAATAATTTAATACATATTTTAAGTATTATTATATTAAATAATAACATTTTAATAACATGTTGTTGTTTGGTAATACTTGTTCTTTCATGTAATGTAAGATATTAGAGAATGTCATTGTTGTATGAGAAGTATAATAAAATAGGGTTTTATTCATTATAAGATATTGAATATATTAAATTCATTTAAAATTTTAATATACCATAAAATATTGAGAGGATACATGCCTTTATAATTTTGGTGGTTTGTGTCATGTGTGCTGTCAAGTAAAAGTTACACATAAAATATTTGGGGTGTTAAATTCTCCCCAGATGAACTAAATTACATCCTCTTAATTAAAACTCATTGTCAAAAAAAATGTTTGACATTTTATTGTTTTAAATCCAATATATTTAGAAGGGTTCATAAAACATCCTCTAGAAAAGATAGAATGGGAAGTAAAAAAGATCACATGGACTAACATATTACAAGATATCTAAGTATAATAACATTTGTGAAAAGTGTACATATGAAATTTGAGGAAAATAATTAATACTGATAAGGAGATATTGAGGCCAATGATAAAAAAATTGAATTATGAATGGAAATTTGAGGGTCTAAAATCCAACAATCCATAAAGATTTAATTGACCATTGGTTCAATAAGAATTAAGGTATTATATATTTTTTTGATCAGTTTTGTAATGTTGAGTAATTATTTTACTGCATAAGAAAATAATGAAATATACAAGAAAGATTTCTATAAAAATATTCCACCCATCATTTGTTCTTTGATTAATTTACAATTTATCAATCACTTCAAGAAATGGATATCAAAATTTTTTCATTGATTCCAACAACACTAAAATACATGTTTAACTAATCATAAGTCCCAAAAAAGAGTGGGAAGTATTTCCATTTTTCTCTTACTATTATCCAAATATAATATGGTCAAAAATTAATTTATAAACCAAAGAACCTGCAATTGATTTTTATTATAAATATTTATTCATTATATTAGTTAACTAAAGACAATGACATATTCACCAATTAATTGCAAAGGTAAAGGGTTGGTGTTAAAATATTATCATCTTTCTGTCATGGGTTCTTGTCCAATATCCTTTATAGACTTCATGGTTATAGATATTGTCCTATTATAAAACCATATAAGTATAAATTTCAAAATAAATATGTTGAACAACCATGAAATTGAATCATTAAACAACAATTTATCTATGGTTCTTAATAAATCCCCAATATATAAGTACTTTATCCACATATTTCCATATATATACTTCTTTGGTCTATAGTTTATCTTTTAGAAGAGGGATGTTTTTTAAATCAAAAACCATAGTGTCATCATCATTTATAATATTGTAAAAATCATATAATTATTTTTAGGATGCCTAAATCTCAGCACATTATTTTTAATCAAAGGCACCTCACGTTTAACATAAGTTATTAAATTTAATTTTTTATTTATACCCCTCAGAATGTTTTGTAAAGAAAATGTGAATTATCCTAAGCATATCTCTTGGGTGTGTCAAACCATGTGTACAGTTGGGATCATTATCTTGTACCAGGTTACACATGAGTCAGGTCTGACACACATTTTGGGACATGTTACCTCTGGGTACCTCTATGACAGAACCTCATCCACTTATAGTATCTTGTCAAGGATTTATTGATAGAAATACCTACATAATCTATACCATACACGAATTATAGGATGTTATTATATACATATCCTCAATGTTTATGTTAGGGACATATTTTGAAATTTTTGTTTCCATAAATCTAGTTCACAAGGTTTATATTAATCCTTATATGATACCTACTATACCAACCCAACTACAAAAAGCCCAAATATAGTGTTTACAACTATTACATTGTAATAAGATACAAGTAAAACATGTACCAAAGAAACAGACAATTTATTGTCTTGGTATACTAGATACACACATGTTCCTTGTATTACAAATGTACACACAAATTACAACACAATTGTTTCCTTAAAGGATAACATTATTTTATTTGGCATATGCTTTTATATCAATCTTCGTACACTTCTTGTAATCCTATTGAAATGATATATAATAAAGGAAATCATTAATTATCAGTAAGGGTAAAGTGTAACAGAAGAAATAATTATTCAATATGAATAGTCAATATGTGAATGTAATAACTAAAGAATCATTACATGTAATAAACAAAATAAGACTTGAGAGAGTAAAAAATATATCAAGGTAAACCACATAAAACACATTCCATTTAAATTACTTGATAAGGAATAAAAAAAATAGAAAGGCAGGAAACTGAAAACACATTCCATTTAATCAATAAATAATGAATGAAATGCATTCATAGAATTTTTTACAGTGAAAATATAATGGGTAATAATTACTGAATAAAAATAAAATAAAACCTTAATCATTCTATGTCTTATCACACGCACATGAAAACCTATACTATCAAGATCTATGTTATAGAAAGTTAAAAACTATAGGTAGAAAAATATTTATTTTTCACAAATAATTTTTCTTATGAGAACTCGTCGCTGTATCGAGGGGATATATAATGTTCAGGTCCACCTATCACTTCATTCTCAAAATAATTCTTATACCGAGTAATCAAATTAAATAATAAAAATTTTCGGCAACTAATTTCTATATTTAATAAAGAATATGGATTTATCAATATTTTACCAGATTTTGAAATGAATGTCAAAATAAACACCATATAAAAACTAGTATACAATATAGAAGTGACTATTTCCCTGATAAATTATATGGACTATTAGGGGAAAGGCAATGGTCAATGATTACATGAAATTGAATATTTCATGGGGATAAAAAGGAATCAAGGAAGTGAACATTAAAATTTTCCTTGGCTAAAAAAATTATAAACAATATGTAAGAAGAATAAGGATGGTATCAATAAAAAATATCCCAATTGGATTAAAATAAATGGTTACTGTTGTTGATGATTGTAAATTATATAAAAAGATATTTTTAGAAACATTATTGAGGAAAATATAATTTTTATTATGAAAAAATGAAAATCATTTTATATGAAAATCACCTTTAAAGACATTTTCATTAAAATTGACATTTTAATCATGAAAAGGATCCTTTAAAGATATTACAGTGTCTAAATCATTACATTCCACACAAGGTAGAAAGAACATTCCTTTTTCATCGAATAAATGATAGGAATGTTTCTTGTCTAAAAGGAGATAAGAAGATTACATCGAAAAAGACTGTGAAAGAAAAAAAGGGTAAACATTTATTTAAAAAAATAAAGTCTAATGATCAAAACCAATTTTTAATACAAATTTTGAATTTATTATTTTTATAAGAGAATAGGTTATATGACTATAGAGAGAAATGAATTCGGGTTTTCCATAAAATATTTTTATAAAAAAATTTAAGTACCAAAGAGTAGAAAACTGGTATTATTACTTGATATTAGTCATAAATATTCAGTGTAGAATAAAATGAATGGCTTTATTGAACAATTAACCATTTTTTTTGCACTGATTTAAATTTAAGTATAAATAATCCAGAATAAAATGGCTTTGTGAAGTAAAGCCATAAAAGGATCATAACATTGATGTGAGAATAAATAAAAAATAGATTATGTGTGTCAAATGTAAATCCAAGTAAATTTTTAATATATTATAATATATAGTAAATAGTTATTACACACATAATCATATTATATTAATAACAATTAGGAATTAATATAACATAGTGAAAACAAATTGGGTTATGAAATTATTTTCTGCTTGGTAATGCTAAATTCCAGAAACATTTGATGAAATAAATAAATTTGAAACTAAAAATATCAAGAATAAAGAATTTATCATGATATTATATGTTATTTTGGTAGTATGTACACAATATATAAGAATCTACGTTCACAATAATAAAATATGTCTAAAAAATGGAAATTGAGAAGAAGTCCCTTACTAATCAGTAACTTTTGAATTATAATCCCCAAGAAAGAAATAATTTCAAATAAAAATATAAATTACCCTAATATAAATGTATTCACGATATAAAATAAAATAGTGGAAGTATATACACCACAAAAAATAATAATGTTTTGAAAATGTTTTATGCCTCACAGAAAGAAAAGTGAGAAAATAATACCTTATCATAAATTTCATTTTGTATGAACATGCATAAAACTATTCAAAAATGGGGTTAAAATTTTCAAAAATTATAAAATTACCATTATAATATTAATAATATCACTCTTTAACTTCTTATAATATCTTATTTTCCATTTGTTAAAATTCAATCTTTATTTCAACTATGTTGGGTGGTAATTACATAGTTTGTCGAGTATGTTTTAACTTGTTAATTATTTTTATTATTACCTCATTCGTGGTCTCATAATATCAAGAATGTAAAAATTTATATAAATTTATGATTTATTCCTTTATAATACTCAATTAAATTTTTATATAGGAAATGAATTGCACCATTCATAGAGATGGTTGGCAATACACACACATGAACACTACATCTATTTCTATGTTGTATTAAAAATAATGAAAAGTAAATTATATTTATGTAAATTATAATTATATTATATTATTTATTCCATATAATTCAAATATGTTAATTTAATCCCATACCCAACACATTAAATGTATATCTTTAAAGATTTACATCGATTTGATGAGGTAGTAGCATTCTTGTAAAAAAATAATATGAATTACACCCATGTTTTCATATGAAAGGTTGAAATAATAATAGTAAAAATTATATAAAAGGAAGAATAGGGTAGAGATATTAATATAAGTTGTATTTTTGACAAGTTTATACATTATTGTTTCTGTTTAGGTTAACATTTATTTTTTTGTAAATTGAATTTTTCTCCTAGAACTATAATTAATTTTAATGACATTCTTTATTATTTTTTGTATAAAACAAATTTTACCATATCATAAAATATAAATTTTGTTAATTTAAAATATGATATCCATTTTACCAAATTAAAATCTAATAAATGGAAGATATTTATTATAATTTTATACCACAGACTGGACGACAAGGAGAGTTTTTAAAGTAAAATGTTAAAAAGTTAGCAATGTTTTAATAATCAATTTCAAAGTGAAAATTGATTCAAATGAACTAAATTGGAATAATTATAAAAAATTTATGTAATTATATTTTAAAACTAATCCTAAATATAATATATCATTTTAAATAAATTAGGCAAAAAATTTGTTTTGAATTAAAATTCAATATTTTCACTATTTATCAAAAAATGATACTTCACAGAGCAATAAACAAAATTCACCCTAATATATCATTTGAATTTATATATAAAAAAATTATTTTAATTCAACCTATAAAATATACAATTTTTATAAAAATTGGATATATAAGTGGTTCACCCTTAAAAGGCTTTGAAACTACCATTGAAAAATATTAGTTCTTATGCATAAAATTTGATTTCTTCTTATCTTATGACTATATAATATATTGGATATATATAAAAACCATTTGATTAAATATATAATATATTCACTATAATATATTTTTAATACGTTTAATATCCTCTAATTTAACATGTAGGTCATGACATAAAATATTAAATAATAATATTTTATTATTATATTGTTATTTGGTAAAATTCAGTCCTTCATGTAATATAAGATATTGAAGTTATTAGCGGTTGTATGAAATTCATGATGACCAATTATTTATTGAATTTGAAGATGTATAATATATTAAATTTATTTGAAACATTAAATATACCATGAAGTATAAGTAGGTTATATTCCCTTCTAAGTTTAGTGTTGTGTGTCATACATACTATCAAATAAATGTTACTCTTTAATAATTTTCATGGTCTTACAATAAAAAACCACAATGGAAAAAAATTAAAAAAATATAAATGAAAACCCAAAATCATCCCAAAATTTATGATCAATTTTAGAAGATATAATTAATGTATCCAAGTAAATACCAAATTACAATTCCTATGGCAGTGAATCAACAACGACTCAAAATCCAATTCTTGCAATGACCATATCATACCCCAAAGTCCTCCTAAATACCTTAAAATAAGTTTATATACATAACATGTGGGATCAAACCAATTAAATATATTAACTTCATGGAAATATAATATAAATGTGACATCTAATGAAAAAACCAACATACACCTAAATAGGCCACCTAACCAGTCCTGGAATTACCATGGAATTTTCAACAAACCATTCATCCAACATATTAAAAGTGTATAAAAAATATAACAAAGGAACCTGACTAACACTTCACCACTGATTTTCATCTCCCACACCCAACATCAAATTTACTATGTTCACATCCCTCTCATATATATCACGTCACATAACTATTCATATTTGATGTTGGTCAAGCTAAATCTCTACCCACCCAATAAGTCATCATCACATTAGATCTTACCTGAAGGAACCTAGACCTTGAAATCAAATATCTCCCAAATATATCTAGGATATCAGATAACAACTCCCCAAAGAAATAGAGTTGTATGGTATGAATAAGGTTAATGACATCAACCTCATGTCCTACCCTTATCAAACATGACTCCTTCCATATATCACATCCCCTACACTGATGGGTATTCTCTAACACAAACATGTATCATCATTTCTGATGGAAGATTAAGGAATAGGAGGTAACTATCTATCCATAATAAAACCAGCTTTCATTCAATGGAGAACACCCAAATCATAAAAAACATTGATTTTTTTAAGGTAATTAAACTTGGTTACGATGCATATATAAGTAACATAAAACAAATAATATATAGATAACACACAATAATCAAAATTTAGGTCCAAAAAACAGATCTTGTTCACTCTATTCCATTTCAATTACATCAAAAAATACATACCACATCGATGCCACCACTAAATGCATCACAACAAAAAACCACCCCATAAATCAACAAAACCCACATTTATTATAGATTCAACCATTTTATAATTTTAAAAAGTTTAAAAAATATCCCATTTTCTAAGATATTTAATTTCAAATTTACATATCACATTAAATTTTAACACATATTTTTTAATCCAATAGAAAAATGGAAAACTAGACTATTATTATTTATTTATAAACCCTTGATTTTTTTTCAACCTTGAACACTATTTATGAGCTATATGGGTATCCAACCGATCCACACCACACAACATATCACCCATAAAACTTAAACCTTCTACACCACCACATAATCCTAGCTATCATACCATATCAACATTACATCACCACCACCACACTTCTCCACTACCCAACTACTTATATCGCACCACTTCTAACCTTGCACCACTAACCTCATCACACTAGGAAACATAATAATGAAAACCACAAAAATAAAAAAAATCCTACCCTCTATAATATTTTAATGTCTTAGATGAATTTCATTATATATTATCATGTGTGTTATAAAACAAGTCATATTTCAATGAGAAATAAATTTATTATATATATATATATATCAATTCATATCAGGTTTATTAATGGCATGAAAAAAAAATGATCAGAAAATGTCTCACAATCATAACAACTATAGAATAATCATTTCACTCAATATTCATGATTTAAAGAAACCATAACAGACATACCTAATAATAATTGTGACATGATCAAATTATTAAGGACATGAAATTTCATTACATTCCAATCAATTTAAGATTTATACAATTCATTACATTTTTAATATAACCATTTTTGTTCTCCTTTTGTAAGGAAAATGCATGAAATGTTCTTAATTAGGGTGAGGAAGAGTATCCCATACATTAAATAATCTTCCCACTTTTCTTTACACTACAGGAAAATGGGTAAATACCATAAAAACAATAATGAATCCTCAAAACATTAAATTAACCTGAACCTCACTAAGGGATCATCAATAATTAATCCTAAACACACCCTAAAAATAACATAATTATCTCTGTGAACCCTAGAAAATGGAAGAATGGAATGAAATTGTTTACGTGAATAAATAACCACAAATATCGGAGGAAAACCCTCTAGAACCCAATGATAAATATAAAAGGAATGTGGATAGAATATCATCCAATGATGCATCGAGTTTTCCCAAAATCTGAGGGAAATGAAAAATATATTAATGAATTTTAATGATCCACTATTTTTATAAATAGGATATAAAAAACCCCACTGTCATCATGATTCCCATATTCACATCATGACTTTTAAATCATCCCAAAAATTCATTTCTCAAAAGAAATTTACACCATGATTTCCCATATATCAAACATATAATAAAATTCATGGAAGAACAACTATATTTAATTCACATCTTGAATTTCACTTTCAATTCACGAATGTTTCCTCAAACAGCTCCTTTCATTCACACAATACATGAATCATTATCCACATAATATATTAAATAGAAACCCACAAAATCAATTCCACTTTCACATCATATACCACTATATGTAGTTTTTACAGTAGATCCAACATCCACCAACAGCACCTTGAACCACATCTGAATGCCTCCAATAACCAAAATAAAAATGTAACATAGTATGAAGTCACGAACAATTATATTTGATACATGTAAAACTATTCTCATCCTCAAGATTCAAAACCAGCACCAAAATTAAAGAGAGTATCAAAAAAATAATCATTTGAGACAGGTATCTATGATATCACTGCACCCTTAAGATTACCACTAGTTGACACTCCAACCCAAATGTTTAGAGAACACCATACAAAAACAAAAAAACCAACCCTCACTGAGAAAAACACCACAAAATCCAATAATAGCCAAAGGACACATGTTTTTCATGTAACTATCTGAACTAAAATGTTATCCTTTGTAGAACCCAATCAAAAAAACCTCATCATACCACATAGAACACCACCTCAAGAACCAAAATCAATGAAACCTATTCATAATATCTATGTATTTCCCACTCTGGGAGATACTTAATCACTTGAATTTTATGAAATATTATCATAAAAAAGAACACATTTGAGTAGGAATGAGTTCTCCCTTATTCATGAACTTGAATCCACAAAACACAACACAAACTAGAATACATATAACACATCTCATAAATTATAAGGTTATGAACATCACATCAACAAATAATGACATGTAATGGAAAGCATAATAAATCTCCAAGTACTAGGAACACTTTTCTATCTTATTCTCTCAGGTACACTCCTCTAAGACACCAAAAATCAAAAGTATGTGAATGAAGTGAATGGATAACCATAAAAACCATCTCTCGATGATCCTCAGTCCTTCCAATTGATCCATGGATTTTGTACCTTCCTCGATACCCAAATCTCCCTAGTTAAGGATGTGGGAGTCATCATGAATATACTTATGATGTTGGTGTATATTGATGATATCATGGATCTTGTCTATCCATGGGGGGAGAGACAACTAATACTCTACCTTACCAACATTCACCAACACCATAAAAGGTCAAACAATTTAAGGAAAAAACATACTCCCTAGAACAGACCTATACAACCCCATTGAGGGGAATACTGCCAAAAAATATGGCCTCCAACCTCAAACTCATGGGTCATCCTTTACTATAAACCAAGGTTATGAAAATCCCATGTTCCTCCATCATATGACCTTGACCAATGAGATCCTCAAGATATTTATCTACCCAACATCTGTACCATGAACCACTAACTCTCCAACATTCATCTAGTACAACAATGTCTAAATTGAATTATCATTCAATGAATCATGTAGAAAAATGAAAATGGATGAGTGATAGATATTATTTCATAAGAAGTTAACTAATTGTTGTTTCTTTACAAATTATCATAAAAATTACAAGGTGAATGCTCTGAAAATATAATCCAATGTCTAGAAGGTCCTCTCTGGTTGCCCATTAGTCTGGGACTAGAAGAAAATGCTATGAAAAAACTAGGATCTAAAAAATTATAATAATACATTCTATAACTATGAGGTTAAATATGGATGATTGTTAGACATAATGGTTATAGGAACCCCTTGAGTAATAACCACATATTCCATATAACACCTCACTGAGAAATTTGTGGAACATGACTCCAAAATCACCAAAATATAAGACTACTTCATCTATCAGTACACAATCACCCAAACTTCATCACATCATCCCAAATACTTAGGAAACCTAGGGAACAATTCCATTGAAAGTTCCTCCCATTTCCATTATGAAGTATCCAATGCTTATAATAAAACAATAGTGATAGGGTTCTTCCTTTTTACCATATGAGAAACTATAATGTTACCAAAAAAAGGATTCCATTGACAATTTCTTCCCCATATGCCAAAGATACCTCCTCAAAAAAGAAATATATTGGTCACAATATGATTCACTACTAAAGGAGTTCTGTGAAACACATGTAAACGATCCAAAAACATTACCAATATAATAAATAACCTCCCTCGAGATAACATAATGTTATGATCATCCTCTAAACAACCCTTTGGAGATTTAAAATAGACAATATGGTCACACATTAGCTTTTCCACTCATTCTCCCCACTACATCATGGAATACTCTAGAGCCACATCATGAATAAATATCCTATAAAAAATCTACAACACAATAATTTGTATCACTATATGCTCCTCAACCCATTTATAAACTTCAAAAAACTCATATGGAAACCTGGGGAACATGACTCCAAAATCACCAAATTATAAGACAATATCATCTATCAGTCCACAATCACCCAAACTTCATCACATCATCCCAAATACTAAGGAAACCTGGGGAATAATTCCATTGAAAGGTCCTCCCATTTCCATTAAGAAATATCCAATTCTTATAATAAACTAATAGAGATACGGTGGTTCCTTTTTAACATATGAGAAACTATAATGTTACCCAAAAAATGATTCCATTGAAAATTTCATCCCCATCTTCCAAAGATACCTCCTAAAAAAATATATATATTGGTCACAATATGATTCACTATTAAAGGTGTTCTGTGAAACACATGTAAATGATCCAAAAACATTACCAATATATTAAATACCCTACCCAGAGATAACATAATGTTATGATCATCCTCTAAACAACCATTTGGAGATTAAAAATATCCAATATGGTCACACATTAGCATTTCCACTCAGTATCCCTACTAATACCCCTCCACGCACTACATCAAGGAATAATCTAGAGCCACGTCATGAAGAAATATCCAACAAAAAATATACAACACAATAATTTGTATCACTATAAGCTCCTCACCCATTTCTAAACATAAAAAAAATCTACAACATAATAATTTCCTTGTGTGTACGATATATAAAAATTGAAATCCTATAGAAAATATATACAGCTCCACTAGTGTAAATTAAAATCCCATATATAAATGACATACACCATTCTCTTATGGTCTATGAAAACCATAAATCGCTTGCTAATGAGGTAACGACACAACGTCTTTAGTGTAAAAAAAATATCCTTCTAATCCAGATCATGGTTAGAATAGTTTATCTCATATGGATGAAGCATACCTTATGCATTCTATATTACCTCCCTTTTATCCTTAAATATATATACCAATCCTTGATGTGTAGAATCATAAAAAACCCCAAAAATCACATGCTTGTTAGGAAACTAAAGCAATTTATCACTGACCAGCTTATCCTTCATATAACTGAACGATTCTTAATATAAATGTTTCTACACAAATAAATGGTAAATTATATTCAATGTAATCAACAAGTGTAAAACATGAGATAAATTAGACAATAATGTAAGACTATTTCCAGAAGGGATATGAAAACAATGAAGCTATGTCACATTATTGGGTACTTAATAATAATCATCTTCATCAATATTATATAGGTACATGCACACAACATACTATAAAACACATGTTTATGGAAATTGATGTCGTAGGTTAATAAATATCACTTGGAAAGAATTCCATTTATAATTTGGTGTCAAGTGAAAAGTAAGATAGCTCTTATATTATCGACATGATCCATATCTAGCATTGAGTGAATAGAGATGTCTCCAAAGATCATGCTCATAAACTGGTCTAAGAACTCATAGAATAATGAGATCATAAGACCCCAATTTATTTTTTGAATTCTTGATAGATAATGATAGGTCTGTTAATTTAAACTTCTCATTACTACACCAGAATGATGACATAAATATATCTTTATATTTCAAACTCATTTAGTGATATCCTGACCGTAAGTCAACTATAAAAAACTAGATATATCAATTAATCTTGTTTAATAGATAATTTATCATCATAAAGGGGCAACAGTTCATGAACATTACCTAATTAAGCCATTATTAGTCTACACACAACCTCAGAATACATTACACCTTCATTGAGAATTATACTCGAGAACCTCAAAGATACACACTTTGTTGGATGAAACACCTCTATAGAAAATCATCCACATACTACATAAACTCACTCTGATCCATAAAAACCACTTAGTATGCATCCTTAAAAATTATATATGTTCCTAGTTGGAACCGTATCCTACAAATAAATCCACTCAAAGGGGTATTTTTTCAACCCTACCCTAAATAAATAGTGTAACTGCTCAAACATCCTAAGAATAACCTCTCCTTGATCTTCCATTAACACATATTCAAACTGATGAAAATTTGTGTCCAGTTTTTTTCCCACCTATCTGATATCCTCTCCGACAAATGAACTCCACAAACATCCCCCATATTGGAATGAAAATTATCCTTCTAAAAAATTGATGACTACATGAATGTAATATATAAAATCTATTATTAGGATTACATCATAAGAATTTATGAATAGGTTAAATTAATCTCCCACCGACTAGTGGTGACCAATCACTAGACTATATCCCTGGTACACATAAAAACCTATATCCTCACCTCCAATAGGCATAGATAACAGTAGAAAATGTAGAAACCTCTCTCAATAAATTTTGAGGTAATGGACCAAATAATGATAAATAAAAGAGTTTGAGGATTATATGTAAAAAATGTGAAATCAAGTTTAGATTATTAAATGATCGTACCCATGAGAACCTCTAGCCCTATCGGTATTGCTACCTCTTATGTTTGCATCTGGATACTCCCAGCTCCTTAGCCTCTTTGTTGAAGACCTCCATAATCCATCTCTATTATTGTTCCAAAAATAACAGGACTATAATGAGGTTTCCACTACCAGCATCACCCAACCTTTTACAATGAACATGAAATGACGGTCATAATTGATAAACTTTTCTCTCGGTTAACTATTAGTATTATTGAAAAGCTCCTTGGGCAACAATAAGAGACAAAAATAATTGGGTGGTTGGATAATAATCCTTGAGGGTGAAATGTACCAAATAGTCCTAACTTGAAAATGAGATCCCCAAACAAATTCATGGAATCCACCATACCCAAAAAGGATGATAATAGTCCAACCATTGTTGGTTTGGAAATGGTAAAAACCCTCTCTATATGAATGTCCATGAGCCACTTCTTGATGTTATACACCTTTAGGAGCCCTACAAGAGACACTATTAATGCTCTCATCCTAGGTAAAATGTACTCTCAATAACATCCATGGCTGTTTGTACCTAAAAATATGTAGGATATATAAATGGGGAGATGGTATAGTTGACCAGTCAGTGAAAAGCCTCCATAAATTGTAACACTAAGGAGTCCCAATCAGGATAAACATTTGTTATAATGTGAATGATGCCCTTGAACATGATTTAATTCTCCCACATACTTAGGAACCCTGATTGAATAGAGAGAAACTCTTGTTGATTGAATGCTTTTGTCGTCAATAACAAAAATTCTGAGTGAAACACCTTTTGAAAGATTATCCACAACACATTATTCTTCACAGGTCACCATGATATATGATCATCCACTAATTCATGGATCCTACAATTTGGATAGCTTCCAACAGTATCCAAAACTCATATTAAGATTAAATTTGATTAAAGGTGATCTCAGGAAACTCCAACCAGTGTTCTATCTCTAGATTCAAGTTGATCCTCTCATAATTCCGAAAATTCTACAACTAAAATATATGAAAATTTCTCGGTGATGCTTGATCTTCCATTATCGTTGTGATTATATGAAAATGAACGTGACCAACATACAAATTCTCAACCATCTGAGCTACTCATGGACGTAAAACAAGATAACTTTCTAAAAATAAGGAAAGAACCCTAAGCACGAAATTATTGAATTATATCAAGTTTTATTTATTTATCTTATAAAAAACACCTTATTAATATTTTAATAGATTCAATAATGATACGTATAAGTATAAAAGATCTATAAATTGAAAACCCGTAAAACTCACTTAGCCATTCAATGAGCATAAAGGCTATGCACTAGATCACAACGGGCCTTAAAATCACGTTTCCTAGCTGGTTTCCCTGGCCCATGTCCCATACAAAGGTTAATTGATAGTATTTCCTAACACACCCATATTATACTCACAATTCCTATCTATTAATATCAGACAATAAATTTAATAATAAATTTTATACTAATATCATGTCACTTATATTCAAAGGCACCCATACTATGACAATAATGAAGTGTGAGAGATGATGACCCCCACCCGCAAGTCCCTCCTCTAGCAAACATCAATTAGGTGACAAGAATCAAGGGCATAAACATCTCTTATATAGAAGAAATTAGCTTCTATTACAAAATAATTTTCATATATAGAATAAAAAACCATCATGAAAATAAATAACATAATATAAAATATATCAGAAAACAATTTCACAATGAAGTATCAATGTAAATTAATACAATAAATGTCTCCATGTAAATACCAAACAGATAATTCACATAGTAGTGACTCAAAAAATCTACAAAATCTAAGCTAGTAATTAAAATCATTATCCCCAAATACCTCTTCCAAACTGGAGAAATTTAATATATAAATTTGGTGATAATACCAGTATACTTAGTGGGATAATACCCTTGGTCTATGGTTCACATATGAAAAGATCATACTAATTCACCAATGATTAAACATAATACCCAATAAGCATGTAACTAAAACAACTAAAAAATTCCTACCTTTTTATGGATCACTCAAAAAATCAACCATCTAAAATTGTAACATAGTAACCGAAAAATATTAATGGATCTCCACTCATACTACCAAAAATATTTTCTTCTCTCATTCCCCAACATTGAACATCATATTTTCCCATCACTTCCATATATATGAAATAACACAACCAATTATTTATGATGAGGTCTGGGATGCATCCCTTCTGACACCCCCTTTCATGTTCTAGTATCTAATGATGACATTAGACATCATCATATCAAATATCACCCTAAGACGCATATTCTATAACATGAAATATTGCTTGAAGACACTAGTAAATCACATATCTATCTCAATATAATAAGAGTTTTAGGGAATCATGAACATGATGGTCATCAACCACATTCCATCCTCATCTCATAAATGACCCAAGCACATATCACGTACTCATCACAACTAGATAACCTCAAATACCAATAATATAATCAATGCTAAAGGAATAATGAGAAATTGGGGTATCTAGACATCAATATCACAATTATCATGAATATTTGGGAGACAAACAAAAACCAAAACAATTGGGAATTGTTATTATTATCCAAATCTAGTTGTGACCGAAAATAAATTACATAAAAATACATGATATATTGATTGATCATTGTCCATAAACTATGGCTCCACAAAAAATATTGTAGCCCACTGCCCCCACCACATGTACACCACACAAACTCAACCACAACTTTTACCACTATTAATTTCATCACCACACTCAAACACCCCATTAATCCACACAAACCCACCTAAATTACATTTTGGTCCATTTTCTAGATTTGACATGTTAACACTGACTCTAATTTTCTAATCCATTTCACATTACATTTTAATTTAATATTAAATTACAATTCAAATTATTTAAGACTATTACCATAGAAATAAACCTATCAATTACTATTCTGTTACCATCCCATGTCATTTTCTTTCAATATTTCAATTTATTACATGGAAATCTGAGCATCTAACACATAAATACCACATAAAACATAACCCATTACCTGTGAAATATATAAAACACATTACATCATCTATATCATCTCACTACAACAACTTCTTGACACAACATCCACACCTCACCACAAAAAATCTCTACCACACCTTCCCATATCACAAATGTACCCACAACACATAACTAAAAACATTGAACAACTAGAAAATCACACAACTAGACATTCCAAACTAGGATACATATCATGAAAACACACACAAAAAAGTACATCTCGAATAAAAAAAATTATGTTAATGGGATTATATTTCATTACTTCTTAATTATTATGGTTATTATCACACAATATAGATTTCCTTGGTAAATAAATTTTCTATCCATCAATATGTTTTTATCCTCTCTATTCAAGGTATGACTAAATAAAAAAATTACTAAGGCCCTCACAATCATAAGAACAACAACACACAAAAGTCTCCCAATGAAATTTTTTTTCAGCATTGGAAACAAACACACAATATCTCATCAATAATATTATCTGTGTATTAAAAATAAGTGATTTATCTCCATACCCATGAATTTTATCTTTATAAAATTCATTATATTTATTTATATGACCCTTACTATCTACCACGTCAAATGGAAAATAATAAAATGACCACATATCCACATAATTATGGAGAGAATAATGATTCAATACCATAATGTTTCCTTCCAATAAACATAACCCCACCTAGAAAATGGGAAACATGTTGGAAACTAAAACCACACTATGAAACCTTAGATCAATATACACCTCAATAACAGATCCAAAAAATGTAAACTTAACACACCATAAACCAAATGGACATACACACTGTGAATCCTCGAAATAAGTATGTAAGGAAATATGGATCTTAAGAAAAGAACTCACCTCAGATTGCGATTGAAAAACTACTAGAAGAGAAGGTTCGAATTAAGAATAATTATTCTAGAGGATTAAAAAATGATATATACAGTTTTCCCAAAAAAAATATGGAACAAAAGTTGATTGAAATAATTATTATATACCTCCATTTTTTTTAAACATGATATAACTCGCTTCATTTACATCCAGAATCTTAGATTCACATCACAATTTATCATGCAGGACAAAAATTCAAGCAGTGAAACAAATTTAAGATTATAATTCTAATATCTCAAAATTCCCTCTAATGTTCATGGTTCCTCAAAGTGATTTAATTCACATCAAGAATTAAATTCTCACATCATGGAATAGTTCATATAATAACTCATCACCTAAAAAAGATAATAATAATATTTGAAATAAGTTATGAAAAATACCATGTTATGAATCAAAATTTCACTTCATAACAACCCGCTTCCATTCTACATTAGCTCTAACCTCTAATGAACCCTCTTGGTTACTTCTACAAACACCTACAACCCCCATATCAAAAATGTAAGGGATAGTAAGTCCCAGAACGTTACACTAAAAATCATGAATTTTTCAATCTCAATCTCTTATGATTAATTATAATAGAAAATGACATATTTGAGGGAGTTAATGAGTTTAAAACAAAAAAACATAACTAATGAAATATAATTTTACTCGATCACATTCAACCTTGAATAACAAAGTCAAATATGGAGATGATAATTAATGAAAGAAAAATTAGTAAAACTATTAGAACTCACAAAAATACATTTCTATCCCAAATCAGACCAATCATAGATGAGGAGTTTAATCTTCCTTGTGAATTATAACAATCACTTATATTAATATTATATATTATTATTAATGGAAACAATAATATAACTAAACTAGAAAATATATTGGTATAAATATGTTTATCCAAAATTTATAACCTTTTCACCCTTATAGAGTATTCCTTATTTTATCCAAATTCTGTTGAGTAACTAAATTATTTATGGATATTTCTTAAATTAATGCCTAAATAAAGGCCACTATACCATGATATCAAAATATTTTCTCTCTCCCAAGGAAAATTTAATAGCTATGCAGAATTATCAATTTAGTTAGACAAAATGATTGTAATATTCATTTGGTCTCAATATTCATTTGATATTAATATCCCAATAGATTTTTATGTTTTTTATTTTTTTAGATTTTTATCATGATTTCAATATATGTTTGGTGATGATGAAGACCCCAATGAGTGAATCCATTGATTTACCCCATCCATAATTAAATTTAACCCAGAAAGGGTTGATCTAGGATCTTATTATATAGTTAAATGATATAAATTTTATATTCCTATATATCATGGAATATGAAATGGAAAATTTCTATTCGAGATGCTGGTAAATTTATATCGAATATCCATTCATATTTTGTAATATTATCTATAATTAAGGCGGTACATTATAAGTGGATGAAGGAGTTTTATGGAGAGTAATGTAAACATTATTTAACTTATATAATTATTTTACTGTTTGAATTTATATAAAACATTGACTTGGGTTGAAATATGATGAGAGAAGTATCATCGAAATGTTAGTTAATATATTTAAAAATTTGATTTCAAGAGTGTGAAACCATCATAATATTATCAATAATGGTGATTAATATAATAAATAGAAAACATCTCATTGATATTGAAGTTATTTGAGAATTGAAATGTGTATAATGTTGTGTTTGATGATATGGATATTTAATGTATTAGAGTATCATGAAAATACAATAATATAATATTTATACAATGGAAAAGAATTTCTAAATTAAGATAATTTTTTAGAGATAATTATTATTTTTGGATGTCATTTAATTTTTTTTAGTTGAATTAGAGTTATTGAATATGCCCTAGGAATTTCTAAAGAGGTTCTAAGATTATATAAAGTGGTTTTTAGATTATGTGTATGTAGAGGAAATTTCAGAAAAGTATATAAAACCCCCTTAAAATATAATATTATCAAATTACATGATGTTAATGTATTATTTTTTATCATATGGATGATATTTAATGAGATAAGAGTGTTATAGTGACATACATAATATTTTTCATATGAAATCTAATGCAAGGTATCTTACTATAGATGGTGAACACCATATCATAGAATCTAATTCAATTTACAATCTAAAGGGAAATTACAAATAATTATATCTAAATGTTTAATCTTGAATACTATAATTTTATTTTTAAAAAAATAACATAATGTTTTAAATCCTTCTAAATATATTATATGGATATTATTTTATTTTAATTATTATGAAACTATAGATTTTCTGGTAATACATTGAAAATAAAAATTGTATTAAAAATATAACCTGAATGCTGTTTTAGTATATAATTCTAAATTATAAATATATACACCCTTAAATTGGAAATATCTATATTTTATTATTAATAGTAAAAATTTAGAATATTAATTATAACATACAAATAGATTATTTATACCTTAAAATTTTATTAATATTTTTCCAAAAAATCTGTTATTAAATTATGAAATTTTTTTATTAAATTTATTTTTTAAAAAAATATACATATTATATTAGATAAAATGTATTTCAGATTTAGAATAACTATCTCAACATTTAGTAACAGTTAACCTTTAATTTTATGCGTACTGAACAATTCACATTAGGTAAAAAATAATTAATATTGTAAAAGGTAAAATTGATCAAATAATATTTCATGGGGTAAAGGGATTGAAAAATTAAACAAAATGTCTTAAATTTGGTATATGAAGTATTAATCAACCTCATATCATCCAAAATCCCTGACTTATTAATTTCACTTCTACTCAACATGTTTAACATATTCTCCCTTTGTTAGATGTTTATCAATTTAAAATCATTTCATTCTGACCACTTATTAAAGGAGATTCTTACCAACCAATTAATAAGACTGAAATAATTACTTTTCATCTATAAAAGTTTCCATAATTCCCTCCCCTAAAATCCTATTTCACTCTAAAAAATACCTAGATATCATTACATACGATAAGAACTTCATTTTTAAGGTTACTTGTTATGAAAATTCAAGCCCCTCACATGGGTATTATTAAAAACTTTTTTTTCTTACACAATTAACTCATTTAAGATTTATTATAGCCACAATAATATATTGATATTATTATCAATTATATTATTTAATTATAGTATAGTAATGTTTTTATTAAAATTTATTCATATACCTTATCTAAATAAAATCAATATTCTTTAATTGTGATGATTAACACCTCCACGACATAAGGCGTTTCATTTTATTTTGTCAAATTATAAAGTTGGATATAATGATGGTATTAATGGTTTATTATGATAATTATTATATAATTGAGGTTATTTTATTGTATCATTGATAAATTATTAATTATATGATCATCAAATGATTTTATCTAATTAAAATTTTAAAATAAATGTATTATAAAGATATTCATTTATTCAAATAGACTACGATTTTCATATTCGTTAATTATTCAAATGATTCATAAAAATTATAATAAATCACATGAATAAAATATAAATTATAAATTTACAATTATAATATAATGATATTATAATAATTGATCTTCATAATCATTTATAAGACCAGTGTATGTTCTTGTTCGGGTCAATTTAACCACATAATTGAACACGCCTATGAATTTATATTTCGAATGATTATGGAAACATTATGACAATTATAATATGATATAAATGTGTAAATAATGATATATGTTTTAGATATGTTATATCAATATGTTATTTATCATTTAATAAAACCCCATATTCTCATCAAAAATCACCAAGACATGCTTAAATATAGTGTACATTCAAGGATTATGCCTATAAAACTCATGAAATTAATTTTATAATCAATTAATTATTATAAATCATAAAAAAAATTATCATTAATAACCTTTTAAATATTATCTTTTTAATATGAATGGATATGGAAACTGTTATTTTGAATCTAATACAAACTATAAAAAATATAAACACCTGATGCGGAAAATCTAGAGAATTCATGTAGATAAAATATATTTATGAATAGTGTGATTGGAAATGGGCATGATTAAGGTTTCAAATTAAGTCACTATGATAGCTATTTTGGCGATACATGAAGCTAATGTATGTTCTTGGAGTTCAGTACAAGATATAAGTGTTTCCACCTCAAATTCCCCTCTTTGAGGCTGGTTTTGTATTATGTACCTAATTTAATTTATATTGTGTATTTATAACATATATGTGAGATTTTATATCATGAAATAAATTCATTCATGCTATTTAATGGTCAATTATAATTTATCTCTTTCATTAGGTTATGATTGAACTGAAACCCATTACATAAGTGGAGATTTCTCGTATAAATTTTCATTCATTGGGATTCATTTCATATTCACAACCTTCTTATTTGTGTGCGGTGCATGAATTTACATGAAATATTTTTTTATAAATTATCCATGGTATTAATGTTATTTAAATTTATTTATTTCTAATCACTTCATATTAAATTGATTCATGTGTCATAAAAAATAGTTGTAAAACTCAATATTTTTAATTTTGATACAACCATACAATGTTTTGTTAGCCTAAATTTTTGATTAGTTTACTATAAAATAAATCCCTATATAAAAACTCAATAGTGTATGCGACTGTCAAATAGGTGCACCTAATGGTAATCAGCAAAAAAAGGGTTCCTTCTATTGAATCAACCATTAGTATAATGCATGAATACTGTTCCAAATATAGAACACCCAGATAGACACAACATGGGGATATAATTTTGAATATTCACATTCTATTTTTGAACCATGAATAATAATTTTTCATATAATCACCTTGTAACTTTACAAATTCATGATATTTAATCTAATTACCAAATTAAATTATATAAAACATAATGGTATATGTACCCTCGTGGTTGTATTTCATTGATAGTAGTAATCTATATTACTTTCAAGACACTCTATGACTTCCATGTTTATTATGGGATATTCTTATAGACATCCACACTATTCTATTGAATGGGGAGGTATTTGATTTTATTATATCACATCATATAGATAGAGAATATTTATTTATTAATAGGGTATATAGGGAATAGTATGAATGCTCTTGATGAATCATATGGTGAATACATCAGACTTAACCAGATGATGGTCAGTATCAATAATTACATCACCCCTTGATGAGATAACATCAATCCTGAGAAAAAACAAATTGGGTTTTGGTATATGCCTCATCCTAGAACTAGATAACTATCTTTTAAAAATTCCATGACCATATTATATTATTTTAAATAATAATCATTATATTTTTATTAGATGAATGATTATTATTATACATGTTTTAATTTATTTTCATGGATATTTTAGGACTTTGGTTTCAATTTATTATGGATTTTATTTTTCATTTATTCTTCCCTTTTAACTTATTCAATGTTAATGTGATGTAATCTTATATTGTATGTTACTTTTTATTGATAACTGGAGTGTAAGATTATATATTTTCCACTCATTATGAATCTTAGAGAAGGACTATGTGTAAATTTTTAGGATATGATCTAATGGATAATGTTGTTACAATAATGTTCTCATATTAAATCTAATTATTTAATAAGTATCGTAAGTATATATATAGTCTTCCATGATTGAATAAATATTCAATAGTTTGTGAACTCTTATATATAATAAAAATAATATAAAATTACATCCAACCCTAGGTTATTAGAGACTCAACTAGTTAACTTGGCATCAAAGAATGTTTAGTATAATCCTTATGGAATTGAATTATATGAACAAAGCAAGATATCATACGCACTATGAAAATATTTTTTTTGGAACACTTAGTATGTTAGAATTTGTGTTTTAAAATTAAATATCATGAGATAATTATATATATTTAATTATAGATAGATAATGATTAATGGGAGGAATGAAAACTGTATTAACACACTTTTTCATTATAGGGATATTCCACCATATCAAATTAATTTTGATAGAGTTGAGGGTAATTAGATTATAACCATATCATGCTAGTTGAACTAGGTTATAAAACAAATATATACCATATAGAGTGTACCACTAATTTAAAACATCGTGTAACTATCATGGATCACTTCTTGTGAAAAAACCTCTACATTCAGTGGATCTACTAATAAATTGGTAGATAGATAATTTACTGTGTCCCAATATAAGATATTTCTTACTTTAAGATTTATTTTAAAGGAAAAATTAACCATGGTGTTGTATCATATTAATAAATATGCATGAAAATGAATGTTCATAATTCAAAACACAAAATAGAAATATGATATCAAACCTATGGAATGTGAAAATTTTAATTACATATTCTATAATAATTAATTTCCTCATAAGAAAAAAATGGACTCTTAGTTTCACAATATTTGATAGATGGAGGTTATTATTGAGTATGATGGAAATTTTATAAGGTTATCTGGGAATGTTCTGGACTATATATGTAGGACATAATGAAATATTGATCATTCAATTAATGGGTTAAAGCAGGTCATTAAAAGGTTTTATGTTTTATTATATATTTTATTTATATGATAATATTATAATAGTCACTATTATAATAGAAATAGACTTCTCCAAGTTATATTGTTTCATAGGAAATTTGGAGAAGAAGAGTCCATTAAAGGTTTAATATAAGAGAAATATTAAATATGTGAATAAATTATGTTTTTAATTTTCATATTTCAATAATTATGGGAAGAAAAAACCCATGGATTTGAAGAAGTGAACATGATTTAGTTACCTAAATAGATAAAAAACAAAATCATCCTCCCCAGTGCATATGAAATGTAGAATATGTATATGTTCAAGGATTTAATTGTTGGGATAAGAGACATTATGTGAACAAAACCCACAAATGTCAAGGGAAGATAAATTTTAAAACAATAATAGAGAAATGATAAGATTATGAAATTAATCCAACTAAAGACTATGTTACTAATGATGCAATGATATGTACATTGATCATTTTATCAATGTTATCCAATGATTTATTTTATACATGATATTCTCACTCTTTAATATATTACATGAATTCCTGAACATTAGATATTTACCTTGAACACTTTAATGAATGTCATCAATTAAAATGAAAACTGGGATTCTTATGTAAACAATTATATACATACCAGTTTTTATTATGATCAATGAAGATACAATATTTGAAAACATTTTTGTTATACAGATGGTTTACATTGATATGAACCCGAGAAATGGATTTTCTTTCAATGTATATAATTTTTATTATTACTATGATATAGAAATTATGCTTCAGCAAGGTGAGGTTGAATATCTTATCATTAGAGGGTAAAATTATCCTCTAAATAATATCTATATCCCCCAATATATATCCTTAATAATATTCATAGTGAATATGAAGTTGAAGCACAGTCTATGGATATGGAAGGTATCTTACTAATATAGGTTGTTCCTTTGGTACAAACTTCCGTTTCTTTTTTCATAGAAATATTACCTAGTCATCCACCAGATTGAGAAGCTATGTACTCCATTTATATCACACATGATAGTGGATGATATCTAAAACTATTTTTATAATGTAATCAATAGAGTTGGTAAAGTATAAGAAGAAAAATCCTGAGCTAGGTGATAAGGTATTTAAATGTCCTAGTGTTTCACATTCAAGAGTCCCTAAATTATTATTTAAAAATAATGATTAGTATATTAGAATTTTCATTTATTATATGGATATCAATGCAATAAATATATTGAATAAGTTTCCCTTTACATGAATTTAAAACATATACTTTCCACATCAAGAAGGAAAATAATTTGAAATGATCGATCATTGATTTGGTTATCATCAGTTAAGTGTGACTGTAAACTGAATATAACATTTCAAACAAGGTATGGAGAACCTCAGTTTATGGTAATGCCTTTTGGATTGAATAATATACCTTATTATTTGTGGACCATATGAATAAACTATTCAATTAGTATATTTATATATTTATTGTGCTATTTGTTTAAAATAGTTTAAGATACTAATATAGTTATGAAGAGAATAGGTGTTCTCTATAAAAAAGTTTAGAGACCAAAAAAAAGAAATTATATGGGATGCATAATATTTTTGAATTTGCCTTAATGAATTTTATTTTCTTAACCATATTATCAGAACATATAGAATATATATTGTCCCTTAAAACACAAATGAATATATATAATGTCCTATATAGAAAAGGAAATCCTAGATCTAGAGTCTCATTGGATAAGATGTTTACTATTGGATGTTGGTTGATTATTTCCCCCCGTTTTCCAACTTATTGACTAGGTTAACACATAAATCCCTTAAATTCACATATTCAATGGAATGTTGTAAATGTTTTAAGGAGTAAAATATGAGACTAATTAGTTGATTAGTTTTCACTATACCATCTACTAAGTATAGATTAGTAATTTATACTGACTCATCAGTGTCACTTTTGTGTCTTTATAAAAAATTGTAGGGATATGTATTATGATTGAAGGAAATTGTAAATATAGGATAAAATCAATCCCAATAAATTTATTTGAGTTGGAATCCAAAATAGTATCATTTAAAATTTTATTGGACATCCCCTATGGTTAATGATTATAGATATATATGCACTAAAAGAGTATGAATTATATATTTTCTCACAAGGTGTTTAACATGATTCAATGGTGATGGATAAAACTAAAAAAAGACTATGATTTCAAGATACACAACCTCCAAAGGAATTAAAGTTATATGATTGATTAATTCATTATGAGGGACTATGTGTTTTTTAATAAGACGATGATTAACAAGGATCCTATATACAATGATGTTGTATATATAGATATTATAATTTCTATGAAATGGTTGATATCATTTCTTTTCCATGAAATATTTAAACCATACTTACTATAAAAGATAGTGAACATACAACTTGATGAATAAATGTTCTGAAGAAATATTAAAGTGGAAAATTATGTTACATTGAAAAAATTCATCTATAATTATGGGTACATTATGGGTGGGAAGATATTATAAATTATATACATACAATATTTGAAGTGGGACCTTCTAGATAAATAACATAGTTAACATTTCTATTTAAAAATTAGTATTAAATAGCTATATGTAAATTTAATATAACATTTTTGGTGGGATGGAATTAATAGAGATATTGTGGACTATTTTTCTGGGTGATTAGTAATTCACTAGGTAATTGATATAATAAAACATATTAAGGGGGCCATGTAACCACTACATATAATTTTATGGGTGTGGGAAAATGTTACAATGGAATTTTTCACTAACTTGAAAACACTCCATTAAAGAATGGTGCTACAAGGGTAATAATTTAATGTCTTACTAATTCTCCTCACATTATAAAGATATGATAATGTCAAACTCTGGGGATCCTCTCTTGACTATATATCAATGATATCATAAATATCCATGTGGAATCGCCGTCCAATATTGCTAACTCTAACCCATATAACTTATCAAAATTTAGGATGAGTATTTAGTGGAATCTCAACTCTGAGATGCATTCATACACCACCTATCATCCCAAGGCAATTGGGATGTCTGGATGAATTTTGCAGACATTATAAAAGATTCTGATAACATATTCTATTTTCATTAAAGTTATATGGGATGACTATAAACCTATGTTGGAGGTTTTATACAATAATATATTCCATTAATGGATCCAAATGACTTCATACATTGTGTCATATGTGAATAGGTCCCATATCCAACATATTGGGAAGAAATTGGGGGAAAATGTTATTTGAACCATATATTATATATGAGATTATTAATAAAGGGTGAACACTTAAAGATCATATTACAGTACACTAGAGTAGAAAAATGACATATAATGATAATTTAAGGAATGAATTGGAATTTCAACTTGGAATCTTGTATTCTTAATGGTATCCCTATGGGAGGGTGTTATATTACATGTTAAAAAGGGGAAGTCATGACATAGGTAAATTGGCCTTTTGAAATAGTATAATGAATTAGTATAGTATCTTATGATCTGTCTATATCACCACACTTTTCTAAATTACATGAAATATTCCTCATTTTATAGGAGTAAAAATATTCTAGATAAAAAGAATGTGACAAATATTATAAAAAAGGTATGTATCTCAAATTTTATTATAATTATAGTCTTGTAAACATTATTAACACAATAGTGCAAGTATAGAAAAATAAAACAAATATTTTTTTAAAAATTATTTTGGAGAAATAAAAAAATAGAAGAGGTAACCTGAGAGCCTGATGTAATGTCCATGACCAAGTACGACAAACCGGTTCCCTGAGCCGGTCGGTCATGCGTATTCAAGCCTAAATCTATGTATTTTATAGGATATTGATTTGTAGTTAGGTTTCAATATCAATCATGGTTAGACTATAACCTATTTTCTAGAGTAATTCATCTATGGAAAGAAAGAAACAATAATAAAATGAAAATATAATTATATAAATAACAATACCAATTTGACAAGATGACCAAAACTAGAGATAAAATATAATTATGGTGCGAGAACAACACAGTTGGTTAGCACCAACAATATCAAAATAATATGTATTCATTAATAGAGTATGAAGTTGATAAATAAATAAACACAATGCATATGTAAAAAGTTATCACATTATAAATTATTATTTATTTGACCACATAAACCCTCAGGTTCTTAAGGACACCCAAACCTCAATTCATGCTCTATCCAACACTAGATTCAAAACATTACCCAAGTTATATCATGTCTTCAAATAAAAAAAATTACCTTTCTATATCTCATGTCATATCTTAGAATGACACTATTACCATTAAATTTCTTAATTCACGCATTACTTCCATTTTACCATTCACTATTTCTTTAATTAATTCTAAAATTAAATAACCATGTAAATCCAAAAAAAATTAACTCAATAATTAAATTATCATGTCAATCCCATTAATTAACTCGACAATTAATTATTCATCTCAATCCCATTAATTAACACAATAATTAATTAATCCTCTGAATACAATTAACTAACTGAGTAATTAATTAATCTTATTAATCCCATTAAATAAATAAATAGACAATTATTCATCTCAATCCTATTAATTTACACAAAAATTAATAAATCACCTCAATCATACAAATTAACTTGATAATTAATTAAACATAAAAATCATATTAATTATCTGAAAAATTAATTAATCATCTCAATTCTATAAATTAACTCAAAAATAAATTAATAAACTCACTCATATTAATAAACGAAATAATTGAATAATTAATTCAAAGACACCAATTCCCTCCACATTAACTCAATAAATAATAATTCATAATATATAATTCCAATGTTTCCAGTTTCACAATTTCCATCAATTAATTAATTCTGCAAATTAATTAATTTAATAAAAACACAATTGATAAACTTTTAATATAAATTATACCATAACATACACATAATTTTAATAAATACATTGTGATTTTATTTATAGAACAACAAACTCAATGTGTTAATTAGGAATTTCCTGACACAAGTCCCCAAAATTTGTGTGACACAATGATAATAAATAATATTGGAATCTGAAACCCTAAATAAAGATCAAAAAAAGATTCACAATCATAGTTATAAATACACAAAACTAGATCAATATCCAATTAAAACAATAAGGAAAATCTTTTTTTTAATAGAAGAAGAATCTACGGGGAATGAGAAATGAAGTGGGATAGGATTCACTTACGTGGATAGGTGTAGATCATCAATACATGATTCAAATCGTGAATAACGTTGGTCATGAAGGATTCGAATTTGATTAGAAGGCTTTGAAATCAAGAAAGGATGTCAGGGGTTGAATGGGGACTTATTTGGGTGAGTTTAGATGGTTCTTGTGATTAAAAGTCTAATTTTCTAGTGAATTAAAAATTCGTGCATAATTTTCTAGGAAGGGACACATGATATTCCTTAACCATGCACCTAAACCATAGAACACTTTTATAAGGGATAATGTTTAATCCTAAGAGGGTACATGGTTATATAAATAATTAAAAAAACATGAAATTCCTCTCTATCTAGGGTTCAATGTTTTTCGGGGCCAGGGTGCACAGTTTGGGAAAACCATGCCCAAACTCTGCACTACGCTTCTTCATTAAATTTTTTAAATTTTTACCCAAACACACCACAAGGTAAAACCTAGCCAAAACATGCTAAAACAATTAGGTAATTAAATACCATATATCAAGATCGATTCAACTAAAGAATGGGTGTATATCTTACCCATGATTAAAATATGATGATGAAATATCTATATATTTTTAATTGTCAATATATCCCTTACATTTGAGGATGAAATTATTTAAGGGGGGAGATTGTAACACCCAAAACCCTACTGTAACATGTCAACCATATCAAAAATTACCATTAAATTCATACTCTAAAGAGACATTATTAATAAGTTTATTTAAAAGAGTAATTTTTGAATATTAAATTATTATGCCTACAAAACAAACATTTTTTTTTCTATTTTTCATAATGATACTTCATTAAGTTCAGTTTTGTTAGATTTTTTTGTGCCAACTTAAGGCCTTCGGGCCACCTTAAGTGCAGATGCAAAGGAGACAACCTACAAGGAACAAGCACTACAAGGAGGATGAGCAAAGGTGCTTTCACCACCACAGAAGCTAAACGGATTGCAAGAATGAGAGGGTATGGCACCTGCCATCGGGACAAGCCTGTTCATGCACGGGAAAGCCTAGCTGAACATCCATGCGAAGGTGGAGATCTGATTTCACGATGATGATGCTAGGGAGGAGCAGTTCCAAGTAGTTATTCTGGGATGTATGTAATGTTTGAAAGCCTATGGGCAATGAATTCCTCTAAGGCCTACAGGCTATGTAATACTTACGCCTACGGGCCTTGTAAGGGTTCCACCTCACCCCTTGAAAGGTGGATTATCAAAATTAATAAAAAAATGAAGGCCTTAGGGACATTGGAGGAGGACGTGTTTATCATGTGATCATTTTATATAAAGTTGAAAAATTTATAATTCTTCCATTCATTACACTTATAAAAGGTTCATTAAACTAACCATCAATATGACTCTAAAAATTCCATTTTTTACTAAACATATTCCATCATTCACTTCCATATCATCCAATTTTATATCTAAAACCTTATATTGACTGTAACATATAATAAGGCCCAAATCTCTTGGGAAACATCAAAGGAAAATTCAAGTCCATAACATTATTATTATCAACAAAATAGTTCAAATATTATTTATCTTTATGGAACTTTATTATAGTGAACTTAATATAATTATGTTATTATCAATAATATAATGTAATGTTATTATATTAATTTTATTATGAATATTTTTTATCCTACCCCAACTATTAATGAAATACGATATTAGTTTGTGCATTGTGTGGAATACCACCTCCACGATGTATCATGTTTTGTTTTTCTAACCACCTTACAAGTTAGTATATATAGATTTGATTAAGTGTTAAAATATGATTTTATGATAATATTTTATTTTATGGATATAAAATTAGAGAACCAATAATTGTGAACATCAAAAAACAATCACTGTTAAATTAATATTTTAAAATAACGGTACTATGATAATATTATTTTATTCAAATGAAGTATGATTTTCATTTCAATTAATTATTCTCAAACAACATTAAAATTATAATAAATAAAAATAATATAAACTAATTAATAACATTATTTTTCTCTTATAATTATTTTCCAAATAATCGACTTCATAATCATTCATTAAATCACCATTTTTCCATGTTTTCATAGGTTTAGCCAAAAATGAAAATAATATATCAAATTTATATCATGTAATCCATTTGGAACAAAATTATTGGTGTAGTATGAAATAATTTTTAAAAGAATTATTTTTATGGGGTTTTAAATTTTATATCAATATATAATTTAACAATTTTGAAAAAATATTCTATTAATCCAAAATCAAAAGAACATGGTTATTATTGATTTGTTCTTTAAGGATAAAGAATATGAAACCGAAGAAATAATTTGAAACATTATTAATTATTTTAAATCATATGTAAAATTGACTTTAATAAAATTTTAAATATGATCTTTTTTATAATAATGAATATGAAAAACAAAATTAGAAAACATGTATAAATGATCAAAACAATAAACACTCGATGTTAAAAACCTGAATAATTCAAATAGGTAATTACTATTTATGATGATTATGAATGAAAATGAGTATAACTTGTGTTCTTAATTAATTTTTTATGATATTAGTTTTTGTGATAGTAGAGGTTAAATTGAATATATGGAATTTATGAAAAGAGTTAAGGGTTTTATGTCTTAAATTCTCCTATTTGAAACATATTTTTTTATTATGCCTCTTATTTAATTTATGGTGTGTATATTTACTATCTATGTGAGGTGTAATATCATTTAATGAATTTATTCATCATTTTATAGTGACCAAATTTAAGTTTATCCTTTAGTATTTTGTGATTTAATTCCCCCTAGCTATAATTTGACTTTTTCACTCTCATATTTCATATGTCTAGGACTCCTATTATATCCACAAACTATTTATTTGTGCTTGGTGGAAATTTTTAAAAGGAATTGTTTTTAATTATTTTTAATGAAATTTAATGGAATAAAATTTTTATATTACTAACCATAACACATATTATCTTAATTCAAGATATATAAAAAAATGTAAGACTTAAATTTCTCCATGGTGAAGAAACCATCCTATGTTTTGGTAATGAAAAATTACATGTAGATTCAGAGAAAATAATTCACTCATTAGATATTTGACTGTGTATATAGTTGTGGCACTGATGTATCTATAGTAAATCACTCTGAAAAGAGTTTTTTGTGAATTTAATCAAGAAACATTGTAATTCACGACTTATAGCCCTAAATATGAACACATGGGTACACACTCTTGGTGGATTAGTATCAGAAGATTCACACACTCTTTTTGAAGCATGTTTTATGATTTTTTCTGACATTTACTAAATCTTATACCAAAGAAATATTTTAAATCTAGTTACAATATACTATAAAAAACCTACCACATTTACGTAACATCACCATAATATTTCTTTTATAAGGTTACTTCATGGATCTTGTTTGATACTTCATGACTTAAAAGTTGAATAAGGAATTTTCTTCTAGAAATCAACATTATTATTTTAATGTGAAAGTAATAAATATAAATATTTTATATAATAATGATATTCATGTTTTAGATATTATGATATTTTAAATGGAATGGTATCATAGGTATTCATTACTCTTATAGTTAATAAATTAAACTTAGTGAGGTGATAGGCGAGGATTAGAATTATACAGACTGACGTTGTATTGATCTGTCACAAGGGAAAACCATGTTTTCTTTTGGTGTATGAAAATTCACATAATACGATTTTTGTCTAAGAAATCATCATTGACATATGTTTTGATGCCCAAAATTATTTAGTTCATCAGTATGAGTTCAATGATTGTTTTTATAAATGTTTTAATATAATAAACCAACCAAGTGCAACCCACAATGATAGCAAAACCAGACCACCCCAATTCCTAGATGTATTCCACATCACCATGGGAAGGAAATAAAACCATGCGTATCATACAAAGAGAATATGGGAATTATTTCACCCTCAATATATATAATATAAGATATATCCAAAGAGAGTATCATAATAGTTAAATATTTTTATCAATGAAAAAAATAAAATACATTTCGTATTTATTTTCAAGATAACATTATCTCAATGAACAACTAAAAGATCATCAACACATGAAACCCACATACCCTATTGGTCCATCACCATATCAACATAGATAAACATCATCCTAACCCACCATAATTCTAAAACATGAATAGAGAACCATTATCTTTATTTCTTCCCTTTACATGTTTCCTGTAAAACCAAAACTACAAATGCATAAAGGAAAAATTATGATGTTAACTAAAGATCTATGTATGACACCAAAAATAATATATAATATGAATAACACAATTAATCCATTAGTTTATTAATAATAATTACTTCAAAAATAGTTTATACATTATAAGTTTACGTACAAAAGTCATCCATTTTGGTTTTACTTTCAAATTCAATCATTTTCTTTCAAATCATGTCATAATCAAATAAAAAAACATAATATATATCCAATGGATAAAATATAAGAACAAATGGTTTTCAAGAATAAATTTCCATAACATAATCAAGTGGTCTAATGAATAGATTTAAATATCATTTAAATAATGTAATCTCAAAGAAACCAAATTGTGTAATCTATGATTCATGGGGTTTTAAAAGAAAATGAATAATTCATATAGAGTAACACTAGTGTATATTCATGGATCCTAAGTCCATGATCCTAAATCCCTATGAATGTATACCCTACAGTCACAATGAAATTAAGATAACCTACCCTAATGATACCTAACTCTAATAGGGATCATAATTTTTAGTTCTCTATTATACACAAGGTCTCTAAATGTGCTATTACAGTACAATAAAAATCAAGGAAAAAATATGTTTTATAAACATTCTTCCAAGGAATTGAAATTTCAAATATATGAAAAAATTCATAAATTATTTTATATAGTTATATACACATCATTCTTGCATAAAAAACTATTTCCCATTTTAAAATAAACATTTAGGAAATTAAACAAACTCAAGATGTGTTTCAAATTGTTTCTATAAGAAAACATCATTTGAAAAAGAACCGACCTTAGAAAACAAAAGAATATTACGTAATCAATTTAATAGTGGAAATGAAATGATAATATCACAAAACAGAATCCATTCTAAAGGTTATACCGTAGGATGTTTACACCTACCTAAATAAAAAATAAATCCTTGTTTCCTTCTATACTAATGATAAAAGAGGAAGGTATCAAACAATAGAGAAAAATATCCAAGACAAAGAACATAAATTCTATTTGGGTGAACTATATTTAATGATATTTTCTCACAATACATCCAAATAATTGATAAGAATATAAGAAAAATGATGGAGAAAATTTCACTCATTATATTATGATCAGCGGAGACCGAAACATCAAATTAGTAATAAGATTCATTATTAGAGATAAGGAGAGATCTAATTATATTAAAATGGGTTATCTAAACTTTCAGAAAATAAGTTAGTATCATAGGGGTTGAATTAAGCTATATTAATAAACAATTTACTTGAAAATTACATTTTCACCAATATTAAATTTGGTTCACATTAGTGCCACTAGTGAGCCACTTGGATTCTTCAACTGGATAGTGGGCCACTGACTAAAAGTTCATAGCCCACTAATTAGCCGATGGTGGACCACTATGTAGATAGTGGAATCTATATAATATAATATGTTCTATAAAACATCAATTGATATCTGGTGTCATATTTCTACAAATTTCAAGGAAACAAATCACTATTCATAGAAAAATGGCCTGGAACATAATACATGAAAATCAAGAATCCATCCATAAATAATTTATTATACCATGGTGTGAAAATTCTACTCTCCATAAAACCAATCATTAACTTTAAATTAAACTGATCATGTTCTCAATAAATGATAAATCCATTAACTTCAATACCACACACAACCATGTATCGTGTTTGTTCCTACCACACTGCCTTCTCACTCGAACCATTGATGTATCCATTCTATGAAAATATTACGCGATTAGTAAAAAATCTGAGTAGACTATTCAACCACCCAAGAATCATTTTAAATTTTAAAATCCTCCAAATCAATAACATGGGATGGATATATACGATTCTTCTTTATTTTGGAACTATGTAACACATCATCGATATAGATTAAATAAGTAGGTAAGTCTAAATGATAATACACCTTCCAAAGTCTCTATACAATATGTAATTGGATAACAAAATGAGGTGAATAATTACTCTTCCTACCTAAGAATCTATGTCCCACCAAAGTTGAAAATTTTGAAAAACATAATAACCAGGCTCAATGTCCAGAATATGAAAATTCAGATCAATATTGAATTTTATGTGACTCTAATATGTAAAAAAGTATTACAGCTTGGATTTATGATATTTTTTGTCTCCTAAATGATACTTGGTTCATATATGGACCATTAACTAGCCTCTTACCAACATAGAGGTCTAATTTTCAAATTCCCATACAATACAACAAAAGGCACAATTCTAATCGATTCTAGATAACTACGGTTATATTAAAACATTAATAATTTAGATGTTTAATCCACATTCCACTAAATTCAATCATTAATCCAGATAATGTCTTCACTAATTTGGATGGATCACTCATTTTGGACATCTATTTGTGGGTGATAAGTTGTTATTATCTTCATATTATAACCCATAACTATATTTAATCCTCTCCTGAATTATGATGTTAATTGAGGGTCACTATCAGAAATTATATTTAATTGACCTCCATAATGTGTGATACCTCTCACAAATACATGATTCAAAGATCTTGTACCATTTTAAAATCATTTATACGTAGTTATTGGACCAACTTATTGATTTGATAGATAATCAACCATATATCATTCTTTCCTTTAGGAGTGAGTGATAGACCAATCATACAATCCATATAAATGCCATCACAATTACACACTTGGATGTGTATAGGTTGCATAAAAAAAGTATGGATATGATGTTCCACCTTAATTTTCTAACTTTCATGGCCACAAGATATTAAAATCTTAATGGATCACCTCATTCCCAACAACCAATAATGACTTCTCATGTCATTACACATCATGGTATCCCCTGGGTTTATAGACCACTCATTCTATTTACACTATCTATCAAATTCTACCTGATACCAATCGGAAAAACCCACTCCACTTAGAAGTATAAAAATCACTGAGATAGTCATACCACCGACATGAGGTCTCCCTATTATACAAAATCATTATAAAATGAAGAAACTATACATTCCAGGTCTGTAAAAGTAAAATCTCATTACACATAAATGATCTTTCATGGGTACAATCTATGAATACCATTCTATCATTCCCCCTTCATCCATGTATATCTCAGTAAACAAGCTCATCATGAACCACTCTTCCACTAATTCATTAACTTATTGAGTCTATATTTTTATTTACATCACGTGTTTTCCAACCTTCTTGTTGATGGGGTGTAAGGAATATGAGAAGAAAATGTATGAAGTTTTTCTATACACATTACATGTATCATGTTGAGATCCATTTGATTGAATATATACTCCATGATCATATAGATTGAATACACAATAATTTTCTCACAAATGGGGAAGTTGTTCCACTTCTTAAGTGAATAAATCAATGATAAAAAGTACAAATCATTGGTTTTGTTATTCCTCTCAAGAGGGCGTAATTGATAATATGAATATGAAGTAACATGATTCTCTTCACCAGAACACAATGAAACCCATACCCAAGGAATAAAAAAGAACATCATAACTAAAAACTGACTTAGAATAAATGAATATTATTTCTAAAGTCAATCCCAATTTCAGTTTCTCAAAAGTTCATCAGAACTAATTTCCCAAAAAGAGAAATTCACCCTTATTGGTTAACTATGTCATTATAGATATAATTATGGATAATTATTTAACAATGTATATATAAAAAATAGATATCCCTATGAAAAAAAGATCTTAGACACATTTATAGGAATCTATGAATACATCACCTCGATGATATTCTTAGGATCCATTATGTCAACCTATTCAAAAATCACTTGGTCAATAAATTTATCATATTTAGTCTAGTAATATCATTTGGAAATATTTTCATATATTATATATTTTCATAGGACTTATAGGACAAAATTTAAATACATTTCCTTATCCTACTCTAATTTATATTAAACAAAAGTATTGTCCATTAAAACAACCACCAAGGAATTGAAGAACTGATGAAAGATTCAGTTCATGAATTAATTAAAAACTAAACATTCACTATTAATTACAAATGGAAAAACCAAATAATAAAAATAAATATACCTATAACTAATCATTGTCATTGTATTTTTTCATCTCGGATCATCTAAAAATAGTACATTGATGTCAGATTAATTTTTCTAAACCACAGTTCCCCATTATACTGATAAAAATTCATCAATTAAATGAAATTGAAATTTTTCTTGACAATCGGTTGGTTTAGTTTTCAATAATAATTTCAAAGATAGATAATCCCATCCACCTTTATAATTAAGATAAATTGAAAAACCGATTGTTAAATTATAGGACTAGGAAATCCCTTTACCTCAAGATCCTCAATAAGAACATTTAATTTATTAAATTTAGGGGGTTCAATATAGTAGAATGTTTTGGAAATGGGTTTTTTCCCTAAAATTATTTATATAAGAAAATACACATCTATGTGAGGTGGAATCAAAGATAAATCATTTGGAGTGATGTTCAGATACTCACACAACACCCATGGAAGATGAACTCTGTGATGTGGATCTACAAAATCAAAATACACATTTGAAAACTAGTTGAAATTCATATTATCCCTAAAGGAATGTAGAATTACCTCTATTAAAATAGATCCCACCCACCCTGTAGGACATGGGTGACTCCATCAAGTGAAATAAAGAATTAATGATTATGACGAAAAATTATCTTTCCCTTACAAATAATAATCCAACATTTGAAAATGAAAATATCAAATATGTGAAGATCATGAAATAAAAAAACAAGTTAGTTACAAATTTAGAAAATGTCTCATTACACTTTTGACACATGAATACATGCTCTAAATTATTTACCAAAGGAGTTGAAATAGTCATGTAGAAAAGAATAATCTATACACACAATCCCACAATACCAATAATCCTAAAAGATATTATGGAATGAGTTATACATATATAAAAACAATAACAAAATAAGATTCAATAAAAAAACATACCAATTATAGAATAAAGTCAATTATATGTCTTCTATGGTGAAAATTCAATTACATATAGAATCCAAGCCTCATCAAGTCATTTATTTTCTACCTGAGCATCACACATTGTATGAGGTGTAGATCTTTTAACTTTTTCTAAATCTTTTCCAAACTGAGATCTCTTGGTGGTGGTGGATCTAGATCTACTAGCATGGGACTCTTAATCATAGAATCAGTAACAATGAACAAATGTTTCACAAGAGTGAATATCCATTATTACATTCTTACTATCTTATTTGAGTGGCCCCTTTTTCCGATAATTATATTAGACCACCTGTATCTACCCAAATTTCAAATGCGAACTACTCATTCCATGACAGTTATAGCCATCTTGCTTCATTTTATGGCCAAGAACTGAAATATAGCTATTAAGTGTTAGAATTAATGATATATATAGAACTATATTCTAGTAAATTTATACCACTAGTATAGATTCATTAGTCATAACCTATATATAGGTTTTTTGAAAAAAAAATCTACATAGAGTGAACATCCGAACTTAAACACATATCAAATGCCTTCATCGTAAGATAATCATTAGAAATAATCTATAGAGATAACTATACCAACTAAATAAAACTAGTAGTGTACTCTATGATATAACTTTATCATTTCATGAAGGTAAAAAACATTTACACCATCTCCGCTATTAGATTAAAAGTATAAAACTAATAATTGGAGGAATTCATAAAGGTAGTCCAATTGAGGTGTTTGTGAAACATGGATTTTCTAATAAATTCATAACATGTCATTCTAAAAAATTCAATCATATACATGGTGAACAAAACCTTATAATATTTTGATGTTTTTAGAATGTGGTAAACACTTTTGAAACTTTTTATCCATTATTCTGCATCATATAGACACATTTCACTTTGATGTATCTATGGATTCTTATTGGTGAATTTGGAATCTAGGTATACATTGTATTCTAGTTGTAGAATAAAAACATGGTTGGCTTGTTGGATCATTCATACAACAGATTCCAATATATCTAGTTCAACCAGTGGAATTGTTTTGTGGGTCTTTACCCATATTCAAAACACTAAAGTTAAATGTTATTCATCATGGAGGATCAATAAAATATTAAAAAGGTGATGAAACTATTTAGAATATAATTTTATCCATATGTAAAAACATAATTTAAATAAATGAACCTAAAATATTAAAATCACTAACATAAATATTAGAAAACCATATTCTATACATGGTTTCATAATGAATGTAATAAGAAAAATATAGAAATGCACACACTAACACTACCCCTAAATATCTAAAACTCATATCTCTAGTTTAAAAATAACCCCAATATCAATAGGGTGATACATAGTCATGATAAAATACCATAACACAAAATATGACACTTGTACCAATTGGTAATTAACCAACCCATTTCAACCCATAAATTTGCTGGAATTAGCCCCCTATAAGGCCTGATTAGCATTCTTGATAACCTAGGTCAAGTGATAAATGCTTGAGTATAAGAAAATTAGAATATGGAAATTATATTTTCTTAAATGGATATAAGATAATATAGAATAAATGAAGTATCACATGTGATAAATATAACAAATAAATTTCAAAAAAACAACTAAAAGGGTCACATCAATCTTTTTGATAACAAGGTATCAATAATCACATGAAATAATTTAAGCTATTGGAACATGAACAAACCATGATTCATTCTCTATGAGAGTACACTTCACTACCACCCAAACCAAACTAAAATGAAATAAAATCATAGAGATACATTCCCTAAATGACCATCAACGGATTACATGTATCCTGAAAATCTAATACTATAAATTCCCAAAGGAACATATTGGATGTTGTCTCAAGATCACTATAGGATACCACAAAACATTTATACATAGTCTAACCATGTGTATCCTTTTTTACATTAACGAAACATACTTATAAAGCACTTTATAAATGAAATATTATCCATTAAAAACCCATGCATTAGTTTTCTTTTAAAAATCTTGAAATTCCTTTCAAAATCAATTCATAATCAAATAAAACAAAAAATATGACATATTAAATTTCTAATAATATATATAGATAAAAAATAGATTTCAATCCTCAATATCTATATAACAATCAAGTCGGAAAAACCATAAAATATAATGATCATGCATTTATTAAAATATAAATGTATGTAAATAAAGAATTCTCTTATGTGATTGTGTACACAAACAATCCCCTATGACATAAATGGAACACAATAAGAAATATGTGACACTTATTTTCAAGAAAATTAGTACCTAGAATAGGGTACCCCCATGTCACCATGACTTCAACGAAACTTCCCTTAGTGATATTTATCTCCATTATGGCTCATCATTGTTTTTCCCTATTTACCCTAAGTACTTTAAATATTCTATTAAAGTATCATTACATTCAAGGAAAAAAATATGATTCCAAAAAATTATTCCATGGAAAGGCCATTTAAAATAGACACCCACATTTTCATAAATAAAATTTATTACTTTTTATACCGCTTTCATGATTTTTTTGTCTTTTGAAATCCTTTTTGAGGCAGTTAAAAAAACATAAGTCATGTCTCAAATAATTTCCATTAAATACCTCTTTTTAAAAAGGATAAAAATCTGGAAAATGTCATATCCTTTTTGGATAATCAATTGCATAATCAAAACCAAAGGAAAACAATAAATGAATATAAGGAAAGATAAGGATTATAATAGAGGATAGAGACAAAAATATCAAACATGAATAAATCCACATTAACTTCAAGACTGATGACGGATTAAGAGTGGAAAAATTACTATAGGACCAAGATATATGTTAAAAAAACATTAATTCATCAATTCCACTATTGATCCTTTTATATATCCTTATTAAAAATTAAAACCATAGATAATAAGAGAAGAAATAGGATGGAAAATTTTTTATGAACTAGATTATGATCAATAAAATCCAATATCCAATTAGAAACAAAATATTTCAATGGACTGAAGGATATATCCCTTAACATCAATTTTGAGCCTCTGAATAATGAAGAATGATGTTAGGACCATAGTGGTAAATTTTTATGATATTTAACAATTAATCAAGTGAAGTTTAAATTTTTACCCTCACTAAAAAGGACACCAAATGGTGTCACCTGTCAACCATTAGGCCTCACTGATTGGGTAGTGTGTGATAAGTGAATGCCTATACCTATATGGATCCCACCATCAAACTAATAAAATTCTTCCACATTACTAAGGGAATGATATTCTTGTGGAGGTTTTCTTGGACCCCACTGGCTAGCTGGTGACACCAACTATAACTAAAAATATTTTTTCATGGATATAAAATGATCTAGAAATAAAAACAAGAAAATAAAAAATAGATCCATAATTGGATTCACATTACTGGTTGGGAAATTTCATTTATTAATGTCAATATTGCATTCCATCATTTTTATTTGGATGTGGCATCATTTTGTTTGTTTAATCATTCTATATAACTTATTCCATTTCAATATTATATATGATTCTACTATTTGTTACTACATACTGAGAATATGATATCACCAAAATTATTATACCATTTACCAAAACACCTAGAGGATGAATATATATATTTTTTAGGATATGATAAATGGGACTACAATGTTCCCTAAATGTGGTCATGTAAAATCATATGTATTAAAATTTAATATATTTAGGTCTCTAGTTTTGAATGGAAGATAAAATATTAAATCTATCAGGAACTCATGTATAATATATGAAGAATGTAATATAATAATTACCTTTGGGATTCTATGCTTCATAACGATACCTGTAATGCAAGGTTTTCCTTATGAAACATAATAATATAAGTATATATAAAATATATAAGCTCAAGATTATAATAAAATAAAAAAAATCAAATGATCCCACTATGATCTATAATAGATTTTGAAACATATAGAAGTTATTTTTTTATGTTCATGTTTAATTATAAGAATTAAATTATGAAACATTGATAGGAATTATTCTCTAGAGAATATATTATACTTATAGATTTATATATAATATCATCCCAATGATAGATAAAATTTTAAAGATGATAGATAATGAGAATCAGAAAAGTATACAACCTACTTTTACATGAAATATATTCCAAAAATTATAAAATATATTAAAATGAATTTATAATATTTTTTTTGAAAACAAATTAGATCCAATTGATCATATAAATATTATTCTTGAGAATTTGTTTGATAATTGATATTACTAATGGGATATGTATAATTTTATATTTATTAAAAGTATTATAAGTTATAAGAATGAAATAATTCTAAATAATAAATCATTCAATAATGAGATACTCTTTAATGACCAAATATAATTATATAAGACTTTGAGTCGTTATTCATTCCATGAAAGAAATATATCTAGTAGATCATTGTGAGATAATTTTGGGATTCAAAAAAAATATTTGAATTCATTTATGAATGTTATAAATAGGGGTTTAATTGAATGATTTTTTACAATTTTCCATGCTCGATAAAAGAGATTCATTTTTATATGAAATTGTATACATGGAAGATGATAATTGTGATGATTTTGTATAAAAAATAAACTGAAGAATCTTAAAAAAACGTGTTTAATCTGTGATCATGGGAACAATATGATGTGGGATGTTATAGAATGACTTTCATGGAGAACAATCCCATGAGTCCATTATAGAGTTTAATCCAGGTTCTAAATAAAATTAGATAAATGGTATAGAAGAATAAATGGTTGTGATAGTGAAAAATGATTCTAGAATTCCAAGAGATTTTTGGTATCATATAAATAGAGAGAGAACACAATGATATTCTAGAAATCAAGTCATATTTTTTAAATAAGAAATTTCATGGGTGAAGAGAAACACTACATTACCGATATTTCATAAGATCCAAAGAAGAATGAGAAGAATATATTTGATGAAGGTCAATAAAAATAATACACATTGAAAATACATATGTTAAAGATCTTATTGATGGAAAATATGGTTTATGTGATATTAAATGTGATACTAATGTATTTTATATATTCGTACCATTGGATATATATTTTTAATGTGGAATAATACAACATGATAGAACATTAAATTAATATAAATTAATTATCCATTATGTTAATTTAAGATTAAGATACCAACATGCCTATAAATATTTTATATTATCAATTATATATTGAAGGCATTGATTGAGGATGAAGATATTATTAGTAGACACATTTCCCTCTAAAATTAGATTTATGAAATTTCTTTTTTATTTATTTGGGATTACCCATTTTAAACTCAATGTATTAAATATAAAACCTATAGAAGATGATAAAATAATTAATGATTATAACATTGTTATTATATATTATACCTTACCCACCTTAATTCTATCAATCATATTATTCTATTTCTTTGTCTCTAAATATACCTAAAAACCATAAAGACACATTAACCCCCAATGAGGTTGAATCATGTTAAAATACCATATGTTTTTCACTTGTTTATTTTTTCTATTCATTTCATGTGATTTTTTAATTATTCCTAACTAGATTCATTCACCTTAAAAATTGAGGATGAATAATTCTCACAGTGGGAAATTTAAATAGAAAAAAATATTCTAATAATGTGGATAACACAAAATCACCTCATTCTTAATGTTATTATAAAATCACTGGGAACATAAACTACCATCAGAGTGTGTTTAACCATTAGTAGATTCAATTCGTTTTCTAACTATTTTTACCTATAATTTATTATGTACAAATTTGAGAATGGGATGAGTTTCCATAGATATAATGTATGGTCTATATACCTATTAATATAAACATGTATGTCCAAGACAATTAATTAATGAAAAGGAAAAATAATGTGGATAAGTAAATGAAAATGATCTCAAAGAAAATAGTGGTTATATAACTAATTAGTAGTAATAAATTTGGTATTTTATATATTAAATTATTTGAGATTCATCCTTTTTGTGAATCATAACAACTCTATTAAAATAATTTTCATGATGAAACTTGTGTTCATTTTTTTTTGAAATAAAATATTTTTGAATTATATTTATTGATGTTATAAAGTATATAATTGAATCCCTTATGGTTTTACATGATGAGAATGTTAACCCGAGGTCATATGTTTATGAAACATGAATGTAACATCCCAGGTAAATAAATAATAAATAATTTTCATATATTTTCTAATTAAATATTAATTTTACTTTCAAGGGGTTTCTATGTTCGATATCATACCCGATACGCAACAAAGAGTTTCTTTGAAATCTTACGTTGCACACTAGTAATAAAATAATATTATTTTAAATTGTAGTTAACACGTAGCCATTGTATTGGCGGGAATGAATAGAAATAACTAAAATATGATTATATATGTTTTTTTAAATGTTTTTATATTTACCCAATAAAAGATAAAGGCTTAAAATAAGAAAAGAATTTAATTTTAGGCATAGATACTCTAATATTCACTAAAGGTCCACTTATCGCCTTTTAATGGAGAACCTTACTTAAATATAGTTTTGTTCACTATTATAATTTATATTGGACCAAATAAAACACTCCTTTAGAATAGGGACATCAAAATTTACTTTGTGATGATTTTTGGTATTTTTCCGATAAAGTTCATTTTTTAATGAATAATTAAAAAGGTTTTATTTTAATTCAAAACCTCTTTTTAATCTAATTTATTTATATGATTAGATTATATTTTGAATTTGTTTTAAAGTGAAATTAGAATATATTTTTACCATTAAATCTAATAGTGGTCTTTGGAATTAATTTCACTTTCAAATCGGACTTAAACTAGTGTCAATCTTTTGATACTTATTGTTTAATAAAAACACGCTATTTGCTCTGACAGTGGGAATTAATTATTAAATAAATTAATTCAACTTAAATGTTTTGAATTTTTTTTAAACTATAATTGATTTTTTAATTCGTAATATCAAATATTTCTTAGGGTGATGTTTTGGTATTTTTCTGAAAAACATCAATTTTTGATGAATCGTGAAACCACTAAGTGGTACTTAAAAAACTGATTTTTCGATTAAATGAAATTTTACCACCTCTGTGCTTTTAATTTAAAAAATACTACATACATGGTTTTCATTAAGAAGTAAAATGTGGTTCAATGGGATTAAAATAAATTTTTAGTGAATAGTAACTTTTATGTTTTTAATGGTGATTAGAGGTAATTAGTGTGGTTTAAGGTAAAAATAATGTTTTAATATTATGAAATGAACATGAAACATGTCCTATCCTTATTGGATGTCTCATGGCATACCAAGAAAATCCATGGGTCAACTTGGGTACCCCATGGAGCCACTTTGGTAGGAAAATAACATTAATATCTTTTTATTTAAAGTTAAAATAAAAATGTCACAAACATGAGTTGTTTTACTAAAACAATTTTTACATGGGGTTATACAAGTTAGATATTTTAATATTAATTTTCATTAGAAAGCTAAAACTTTTCCTACATCCTGATATTTTTTTATAATTTGTTGACATTAAATAAATTAAATTATTTATGACACCATGTTGATGAAGCGATTACCTCATTATTTAACGATTTAAATAAAATGAAAATATAATGTAAAATCTAAGACCTACAATAGTCAAAAACCTATTTTATGGGTATATTTAGAACCCTTATCACCTTATCCTCTAATTATATCAATGTGGGACCTTTTAAATCTGAAACGCATTTTAAAATAAAGTAACATTTCTTTACTTTCCAAGAGTGCCTCTCCTCTCCTCTTATAAAAGGCCCCCACCTCTACCACCTTACCCACACTTCCAAAGCATTTGGATCGGCCAAACCCTGATCATTTTGTCTCTCCACATCCTTCTCTTAATCCTAGAAGCATCACTTTGGGTAAAATTCTTCCCAAGGAAGCCTTTGAGCTCAAATCAAAAATAGTTACCCATTTTAAAGGTAGTGTTTTCTCTTGTGTTCTTTTGTTTTATTTTGCTTTTCCAACCCCCTAAACTCTTTTTATTCATTTATTTTGTAACAATTAAAGTATCTTCAATATACAAGGATGTTTTTAAAATAATAATTCGAGCTACATATACACACACATACATCTAATGGTTAAAAAACATACTGTTTCTGTGGATGGTGAATTTCTGCCTCACGAAACGATGATTGTTCAATATTCTTCTAACCCCTTAAAAGATGGCCATTAAGATGTGACTATATTTATATATTATATATAATATGTTTATGTTTTCCTTAAGCTTCTGTATTTTTAATTTATGGCATACCTTTATGGCTTCCATTATGGGTATACGTGATATCTTCATTTTAGGAAGTGCGGACTACCGCCCCCTCAAAGTGATTTGATTCGTTAATGCCATATGTGGGACGAATAAAGGAAGGATTTAAAGTTATTATATATTATGTTATACTGGAATTATAATATACCTTTATATCATTATTATTTTTTTCCATTAAAGTATGAGATAGAAATGAAAGTAGCGTTCATGCGTACGTACGACTTACCGTCTCCATGAACGGTGCATTTCATTTATTATCCCCAAATGTAATGTACTATTATAATTTAATATATATAATGGATACATATGATGTATGTTACATCTAAATGATTAATATAATTCTGCAATTAAAATATACATATCTCTCATTTAGTTTGAATTCCATTAATATGACATAGAAATGAAAGTAGCGTTAATGCGTATGTACGGCTTACCGTCTCCATGAACGGTGAATTTCATTTATTACCTCTAAATGATTATGTAATATTATTAATAAATGTATATGCTGGATATATATGATATATATGATATCAAAATCATGAATATCATTCTGGATATAATGAATATTTGACCACACGAACAACATGTAATTGTAAGAAGTCCACTTTCGACTTAAGAACCAAGTATTGAAAAAACAAAAATTTTTAAATTAAATGATTACATAATGTTTATAACATGGTAATAAGTGATATAAAAGTAATAATGAACTTGAAAAAGGTTATTATGCAAGTAGAAATTAACCCAAGTTTATTATTCAGGATGTTAAAGAACGATCGAGTCAAGTCGGACCTGAGGTAAGGGATTTCGTCACAATCTCCTTTCATTGAGGCATATTTCGTTTTATACACAACATTATTTTATACGGTGTATAAACCCCTTTGACTTTTACATTTATACAAAAGGAATTGTTTCTACGAAGCGTTTTACTAAATGAAAAAAATGAATGTTTCTTTTAATGTACGCGGTGAGAACGACCTTTTTCGTCGCCCCAAGTATTTTTTGGTCTTTGGTTTCCTCAACTAGACGTAATGTTTTTAAAGTGAAATAAATACCAAATAGTCTTTTATGTATTTTGGTATTGAAAATGGTTTTTATAATGGATTTGTTATGTCAATATATTGATGTGATATATTGTGATCAAAGTGTGGAAATGTTTTCTTTCCATTATATTTGTTTTATGTCTTCTGATTTTATAATGGTACTTGGACATTTGATGGGTGGTTACGTGATAAACCATATGACGGGTGGTTCCATGAATACCAGGACATGTGGTTACGTTATAACCTCTAATGCATTGGGTATGGAAGTCGGCCGTATTGCTATTCCATTAAGTGATAAGTGTGGAAGTCGATCGTATTGTTATTACATTTACGTATGTTTATGTCCCAAGTTACCTTTATATGATATGTGATCTTTATATGGGTTTTATGGTAATCATTGGGTTACAAAAGGGTAAGTAATGATATTTTATTCATTGAATAGTTTTTACTACTTCATAAAGGTGAAAAGTATTACTTTGATAAAGTATACATGGTTTACATGTTGTTTTAAAAAACTAACTGTTTTCATTCATTGCGTATCCCTTACTCAGATTTTTATGCTCACCCCAAGTTTTTTTTGAATTGTTTTTCACAGGAATTAATATGGAATAGGGTCAAGGATGGGATCAAGGGAAATTCATGCTATCTATAACATGGAACTAGACATGTTTCCTTTTAAGTGTTTCTATTTTATGGAAATATAGTAGAAGTTTATACTTTGTAATCTTTTAAGATGTAATAGTTATGTCCTAATTCTATAAAACGCTAAACTGTGAAAATATCCACATTGTGAATTATTCATTTAATTCAATATTAAGTAAGTTTTATGGTCGGGGCCTTATAGTTGGTATCAATGGGAGGTTTAGACAACTTTAGGAGTTAGAAAATTGTTAAATTATAAATTAATTTATGGTATGACTGAAATGATATAGTATTTAATGATTACCATGTTTCTTCGCCTAAGATATTTCTTTGTTCAGAATGGTTTTTCGTAGAGGAAACAAGGCAGCTATGTTGGGAAGACATCTAAAGGAAGACAACCTTCCAAATCAGCAACCTGAGATGGTCGGAATTGGAACTAAAAAGTTTGTTTCAGTGATGGAATAGTTGAATCAGGCTATAAATAGAGGTGGTATCCATGAACGAGATCGGCCAGATAAACCTCAAAGGAACATGTCAGTGGTGGAACATTTCATGAGGTTACATCCCCCATCATTCAGAGGATCATCTGACCCTGTGCTAGCTGAAGGGTGGATTAAAGCACTGGAGAAGATTTTTGATGTAATGGGGTGTTCAGAACATCAAAAGGTTATTCTTGCTGTTTACCATTTTGAAGGAGAAGCTGATCAGTGGTGGTCGATGGTGAAAAATATCAGGGATAGTGATGAGATTGATGATCTTCACTGGGACGAATTCAAAGGTATATTTCTTGAGAAATATTATCCTAAGGTAGTTCATCTTAGGATGGAAAAACAGTTCCTAGAATTGAGGTAGGAGGATGACTCAGTGGCTGCTTATGAAGAAAAGTTCACTCGATTGGCAAGGTATGCTCCAAACTTCATACGAGATCTTAATAGTAAAATAACCTGTTTTTACTTAGGGTTAATGCCAAATTATCAAAGGGATTTAGCTTCCCGTGAGTTCAGAAGTTATAAAAACTTGTTCGATGTGCGGAGAAGGTGGAAATGGAGTTTGCCGATGATTAGGTGTTCTTTGACAAACAACAGAATAAGAGGTCCAGTTGGCAGGAAAAGGGGAAGAATTCATCAAAGAAGCAAGGAGGTAAGAAAACCAAATATCCATCCTGTTAGAAGTGTGGTAAAATTCATCCTGGAGAATGTTTATCCAAGTCTGGTAAGTGCTTTCGGTATGGTATATCTGGTCATATTGCTCATAACTGTAAGAAAGATGATCAAGAAGGCAATGAAAAGCCAGCGGTAAGATGTTTTAAGTGTAATGAAATGGGTCATTATGCAAATGAGTGTCTAACAAAGAACTCAACTAAGGAAAACTAGCCAGACTACAAGCAGAAAGGGGTGGTGAAATACTTTTCATCTACTTCAGAAGATGTTGGGACATCGAATAAAGTAGTATCAGGTACACTATTTGTTTGTTCATATTATGACAATGTGTTTTTTGATTCAGGGTCTACACATTCTTTCATTTCTGAGAAGTTTTCTAGTAAATTGGAAGTTCCACCTCAAGATATGAATCCTGAACTTATGGTAAAAACACCCGGAGTGAACGTTGAGAAAAAAAGGAATAATAATAATCTTTTTATCCTTGTGTGCGGAAAGAATCTACCAGAAAACCTTATTGTTTTTCCTCTAGTAGGGTTTGATGTTATTTTGGGGATGGATTGGATTTCTGTTTATCATGCAGAGATTGACTGTAGAGATAAAATGGTTTCTTTTCAAAAAGATTTTCAGTTTGTGTACAGGAATGAACCCTTGATTTTGATAACATATCAGGAAGTTGAGAAACTATTAAAATATGGAAATGAATGATACCTTGCACATATTGTTGAAAATAATGGAACTATTCAGATTAATGATGTGCCAGTGGTAAATGAGTATCTTGATGTTTTTCCTGATGAGTTGCCTGGTATTATTCATGATCGGGAAGTTGAATTTGCTGTTGACTTAGTTCCTAATTCTAATCCAATTTCAAAACCCCTTTATCGAACGGCTCATGTTGAGCTATTAGAGTTAAAGAAACAATTGCAGGAGTTATTAGATAAAGGTTTCATTCGACCTAGCATATCACCATGGGCTGCTCTGGTCTTGTTTGTTAAAAGGAAAGATGGTTCAATGAGACATTGCATTTATTATAGAGCCTTGAATAATATTATTGTTAAGAACAAGTATCCTTTGCCTCATATCGATGATTTGTATTATCAGCTATAGGGAGCTTAGTAATTTTCAAAGATTGACTTGAGGTCGGGGTACCATCAGTTGAATGTAAAATAAGAAGATGTTCTGAAGACTGTGTTTCGTACTAGATACGGCCATTATGAATTTTTAGTTATGCCTTTTGGGTTAACAAATGCACCTGCTTTATCCATGGACCTTATGAATAGAATTTTCCATGAGTTCATGGATAAGTTTGTAGTTGTTTTCATCGATGATATTTTGGTGTTTTCTAAAAGAAAAGAGGATCATGAAAGTCGTTTAAGTGTTATCTTACAAACCTTAAAATAAAAGAATATGTATGGAAAATTTAGCAAGTGTGAGTTTTGGTTATAACAAATATCTTTCCTTGGTCACATTGTTTCAAAAGACGACATAACTGTTGATCCTGCTAAAACAAAAGTTATTGAGGAATGGACAAGTCCCACAAATGTAACAGAGATCTGTAGTTTTCTTGGATTGATAGGTTACTACCGAAGGTTTGTTGAAATTTTTTCACAGTTATCTAGTCCAATGACTAAGCTAACTCGGAAGGGGTTAAGTTTATCTAGAAAAAATAACGTGATGATTGTTTTCAGGAGTTGAAAAGAAGATTGGTTAATGCTCCAGTTTTGGAACTTCCTTCCAGAAATGGTGATTTTGTTATCTATAGTGATGCTTCATTTAAAGGAATTGGTTGTGTACTTATGCAGAATGATCAGGTAATTGTATATGCTTCACGTCAGTTAAAAAATCATGAGGTAAATTACCCTACACATGATTTGGAATTAGATTCTGTTGTTTTTGCTCTAAAAATTTGGAGGCATCATTTGTATGGAGTAAAGTGTGAAATATATACTGATCACAAAAGTTTAAAGTATATATTCACTCAAAAAGAATTGAACACGAGACAGAGGAGACGGTTGGAATTAATCAAGGATTATGACTGTACAATTCTTTACCATCCAATAAAAGCATATAAAGTGGCTGATGCTTTGATTTGAAAAAGTAATGATTCATTAACAATGTCGCGTTTGGAACATGATCATTTGGTTAATGATTTGATGAACTTTGGCATATAAGTTTTTGGTGCAGGATGTTCTTCTGTTTTGTTTCAGGTATTAGTGAAATCTTATCTATCAGACCGAACCAAGAAAGCACAGAAGCAAGACAGTGAGTTGCAGAAAAAGATAGAGCTGGTTCAGAAGGGTAAGTTTCCTGAATTCAACATTTATAATGATTGTGTTTTGAGTTTTGGGAAGAGATTGTGTGTGCCTTCTGATTCACAGTTGAAGAGAGAGTTGTTATGTGAAGTTCATAGTTCTCCGTTTTCAGTTTATCCTGGTAGTACTAAGATGTACAGAGATCTACGGGGGTATTACTAGTGGGGAGGAATGAAAAGAGATATTTCTGATTTTACTATGAAGTGTTTGAATTTTCAGCAGGTTAATGCAGAGCGGCAGTTACTAAAAGTGACGCTTCAGCCTTTACCAGTTCCAGAGTGGAAATAGGAAATTATATCCATGGACTTTGTTGTGGGGTTACCGAAGACATCTTGAGGTAATAATGCAATCTGGGTTATTGTTGATCCCTTGACTAAATATGATCATTTTCATGCTATACGAGATATGTTTTCCCTAGATCAACTTTCCCATTTGTATCTTAAAGATATAGTTAGGTTACATGGAGTTCCCCTCTCCATTGTGTCTGATTGTGATCACAGGTTTATTTCTAACTTTTGGAAGGGTCTTCAGAAGTTGTTGGGTACTGAATTAAATTTTAGTACAACATTTCATCCGCAATCAGATGGGAAGTCAGAATGAACATTTTAGACATTGGATGATATGCTACGTGCTTGTTCGATGGATTATCAGGGAAGTTGGGACCAACATCTTTCTTTGGTTAAATTTTCTTATAATAACAGTTTTCATTCCAGTATACAGATGGAACCATTTCAGGAATTATATGGGAAGCAGTGTCGAACTCCAGATTTCTGGGATGAAGTGGTTGAAAGGAAGTTGATGGGACCAAAATTGGTAGAAGAGATGGCAGAAAAAGTTCAGTTGATTCAAAAACACATGAGAACGGCTCAGAGAGAGCAGAAGAGTTATGCGGATAACCGGAGGAAGGATCTATCTTTCGAGGTAGGTGATCATGTTTTTCTCAAGGTTTCTCCATGGAAAAGTGTGATCCGATTTGGTAAGAAAGAAAAGCTAAGTACAATGTTAATTGGACCATATGAAATTCTGGAGAGAGTTGGATCAGTTTCATACCGAGTGGCTTTACCTCTGAGTTTATCTTAGGTACACAATGTTTTGCATGTTTCGATTTTGAGAAAGTATATTCCAGATCCATCTCATGTTTTGAGCCCAGAGGTAGTTCGGTTGGTAGAGAATATCTCCTATGAAGAACAACCAATCCAGATTCTTGACCAAAGAGAGCAAGTGTTGTGAAATAATGTAATTCACCTGGTAAAGGTTTTGTGGAAAAACCATATGGTTGAAGAGGCAACGTGGGAATCTAAAAATGCTATGAGGGATAAATACCCCCACTTATTTTGATAAGTGAATAAAATTGCGAGGACACAATTCCCAAAAGGGTGAAGGATGTAACATCCCAAGTAAATAAAGAATAAAGAATTTTCATATATTTTCGAATTAAATATTAATTTTACTTTAAAGGGGTTGCTGTGTTCTATAGCTTACCTGATACGCAACAAAGAGTTTCTTTGAAATCTTTCATTGCACACTAGTAAAAATATAATAGTATTTTAAATGGTAGTTAACAAGTAGACGTTGTATTGGCGGGAATGAATATAAATAACTAAAATATGATTATATATGTTTTTTTAAATGTTTTTATATTTACCCAATAAAAGATAAAGGCTTAAAATAAGGAAAGAATTCAATTTTAGGCATAAATACTCAAACATTCACTAATCCACTTATCGCTTTTTCATGGAGATCCTTCTTTAAATATAGTTTTGGTCACTCTTATACTTTCTATTGGACCAAATAAAACTATCCTTTATAATCGGGACATCAAAATTTACTTTGTGTAGATTTTTGGTATTTTTCTGATAAAGTTCATTTTTTTTAATAAATAGTGAAAAATGGTGTATTTCAATTCAAAACCTCTTTTCAATCTAATTTATTTATATGATTAGATTATCTAATGAATTTGTTTTAAAGTGAAATTAGAATATATTTTTACCATTAAATCCAATAGTGGTCGTTCGAATTAATTTCACTTTGAAATCGGACTTAAACTAGTGTCAATCTTTTGATACTTTTTGTTTCATAAAAACACGACATCTGCTCTGACATTGGAAATTAATTATTATATTAATTAATTCAACTTATATGTTTTTAATTTTGTAAAATAGACTTCATTTTTGAATTCGTAATATCAAATATATCTTAGGGTGATGTTTTGGTATTTTTCTGAAAAACTTCAATTTTTGATTAATATTGAAACCACTAAGTTGTACTTAAAAAACCGATTTTTCATTTAAATGAAATTTTACAACCTCTTTTCTTTGAATTTAAAAAATATTACATAAATGGTTTTCATTAAGAAGTAAAATGTGGTTCAATGGTATTAAAATAATTTTTTGGTGAATAGTAACTTTTTTGTTTTTAATCGCAATTTGAGTTAATTGTTGTGGTTGAAGGTAAAAATAATGTTTTAATATTATGAAAGGAACTTGAAACATGTCCTACCCTTATTGGATGTGTCATGGACGACCATGAAAATCCATTGGTCATCTTGGGGACCCCATGAAGCCACTTTGGTAGGAAAATGACATTAATATCTTTTTATTTAAAGTTAAAATAAAAATGTCACAAACATGAGTTGTTTTACTAAAACAATTTTTACATGGGGTTATACAAGTGTGGTATTTGACTATAAATATTCATTATAAATCTAAAACGTTTTCCTACATCATGATATTTGTTTTATAAATTTTAGACATTAAATATGTTAAATTATTTATGACACCATGATGATGCAGTGATTACCTCATTATTTAACGATTTAAATAAAATGAAAATATAATGTAAAATATAAGACCTATAATTGTCAAAAACCTATTGGATTGGTATATTTAGAACCCTTATCACCTTATCCTTGTATTATATCAATTTGGGTCCTTTTAAATCCGAAACTCATTTTAAAATAAAGTAACATTTCTTTACATTCCAAGAGTGCCCCTCCTCCTCTCTTACAAAAGGCCCCCACCTCTACCACCTTACCCACACTTCAAAAGACTTTGGCTCGGACAACCCCTTCTCATTTTGTCTCTCCAAATACCTCTCTTACTCCTAGAAGCCTCACTGTTGGCATAAGTCTTCCCATGGAAGCCTTTGAGCTCAAATCAAAAATAGGTACCCGTTTTAAAGGTAGTGTTTCCTCTTGTGTTCTTTTGTTTTATTTTGCTTCTCCAACCCCCTAAACTCTTTTTATTAATTTATTTTGTACAAAATACAGTATATTAAATATACTGGGATGTTGTTGAAATAATAATTCGAGCTACACTTACCAACACCCACATCTAATGGTTAAGAACATACTGTTTCTGTGGATGACGAATTTCTGCCTCACGAAACGATGATTGTTCAATATTCTTCTCGCACCTTAAAAGGTGTCCATTAAGATTACACTATATTTATATATGATATATAATATTTTTTTGTTTTCCTTAATCTTATGTATTTTTCATTTATGGCATACCTTTATGGCTTCCATTATGGGTATACGCGATATCTTCATTTTAGGAAGTGCGGACTACCGCCCCCTCAAAGTGATTTGATTCGTTAATGCAATATGTGGGACGTATAAATGAAGGATTAAAAGTTATTATATATGATTTTATACTTGAATTATAATATACCTTTATATCATTGTTATTTCTTTCCATTAAAGTATGAGATAGAAATGAAAGTAGCGTTCATGCGTACGTACGGCTTACCGTCTCCATGAACGGTGCATTTCATTTCTTATCCCCAAATGTAATGTACTATTATAAGTACATATATATAATGGATATATATGATGTATGTTACATCTAAATGATAAATATAATTCTGGAATTAAAATATAAATATCTCTCATTTAGTTTTAATTCCATTAATATGACATAGAAATGAAACTAGCGTTCATGCGTACGTACGGCTTACCGTCTCCATGAACGATGCATTTCATTTCTTACCTATAAATTATTATGTAATAATATAAATACATGTATATTCTGGATATATATGATATATATTATATACAAATCATGAATATCATTCTAGATATAATGAATATTTTACCACAAGAACAACATGTAATTGTAAGAATTCCACTTTCGACTTAAGAACAAAGTATCGACAAAACAAACATTATTAACTTAAATGATTAAATAATGTTTATAACATGGTAATATATGATATAAATGTAATAATGAACTTGAAAAAGGTTCTTAAGAAAGTATAAATTAACCCAAGTTTATTATTCATGACGTTAATGAACGATCGAGTCAAGTCAGACCCGAGGTAAGGGACTTCATCTCAATCTCCTTTCATTGAGGCATATTACGTTTTATACACAAATTTTTTTATACGGTGTATAAAAAACTTTGAATTTTACTTTTATAAAAAATGAATTTTTTCTACGAAGTGTTTTACTAAACGACAAAAAGAAATGTTTCTTTTAACGTACACGGTGACAAAGACATTTTACGCCACCACGAGTATTATTTGGACTTTGGCTTCCTCAACAAGCCGTAATGTTTTTTAAGTGAAATATATACCATATAATCTTTTATGTATTTTGTTATTGAAAACGGGTTTTATAATGGATTTGTTATGTCAATATATTTATGTGATATATTTTGATCAAAGTGTGGAAATGTTTTCCTTCCATTATATTTGTTTTATGTCTTATAATTTTATAATGGTATATGGACATTTGACGGGTGGTTACATGATAAACCATATGACGGGTGGTGCCGTGAATACCAAGATGGGTGTTTACTTTATAACCTCCAATGCATTGGGTATGGAAGTCAGCCATATGGCTATTTCTTTAAGTGATATGTGTGGAAGTCGACCATATGCTTATTCCATTTAAGTATGTTTATGTCCCAAGTTACCTTTATATGTTATGTGATCTTTATATGGGTTTTATGATAATATTTGGGTTAAAAAAGGGTAAGTAATGATGTTTTATTCATTGAAGAGTTTTTTCTACTTCATAAAGGTGAACAGTATTACTTTGATAAAGTATACATGGTTTACCTGTTGTTTTGAAAAAACTAACAGTTTTCATTCATTGTGTATCCCTTATTGAGATTTTTATGCTCACAGAAAGTATTTTTGAAATGTTTTTCACAGGACTTAATGTGGAATAGGGTCAAGGATGAGATCAAGGGAAAGTCATTCTATCTAAAACATGGAACTAGACATGTTTCCTTTTAAGAGTTTTTATTTTATGGAAACATAGTATAAGTTTCTAATTTTTAATCTTTTGATATGTAATATTTATGTCCTAATTCTCTAAAACACTAAACCATGAAAAGATCCTCCATGTGAATTATTCATTTAATTCAATATTAAGTAAGGTTTAAGGTCTGGGCCTTATAATGAAGGTCATTCATTTCAATGCAATGGTATGTGATTTTTTCCAAATTAAATATCATTTCTATAGAAATGAATAAATTATATACTATAGATAGAAAAAATTATCATTTGGAGATTATTTATTGAATGATATGTTTTAGTGAAAATTATTTGATAAAAAATTGAATTATGAATGAATATTTCATTCCGAATATGAATAAATAATGAGAATAAACCTGTTAAATTCACTACAGATGAAAATTATAACCTCATGTGTAAGTATCATGAATTGGAAGTCAAACTAACAATTCATAAATTAAATAATACTATATATTTACATGATTTTTTTGGTAAGAAGTGATTCTGATATGTCAATTTCATGAACATATTTTAATGCATTTTAATTAATTGAATTTTCAATATATTGAATAAAAATACCATGTTTGTAATGAATTGAGTTGTTTTATTATTTGTGGAATGAAGTTGTGGTGCCAATAAGATTTACTTATAACTCTTTCCATTAATTCAGTTTTGGAAAATCACAAACACCCTATCTGAAGGGAAATTTTATTTAGCCTAAAAATTATCAAAATAAGGAAAATATTCATTATCCATGGAAATTTTATCCTTACCTATATTTTCATTATTCATTATATAGATTATCTATTTCTAACTCATTTTTCTTCTAAAATATTAAAATAGGATTCAAATATAAAACAATGGAATCCAATAAATTCTTAGATATAGACTATTCTATTTTCAGATTCAAAATTCTCTGAAAGTCAGATTCTGAATTCTCTAAAATAGAGATTCTGAATTCTCTGAAATTTAGATTCTGAATTCTATGAAATTCAGACTCTGAATTCTCTGATATTTAGACTCTAAATTCTCTAATATTTAGGCTCCCAATTCCTCAAAATGTAGACTTATAATTCTTCCAAATTCAGACTCTGAATTTCTCAGAATTTAGACTCAAGATTCATAAGAAATCAGATTATGAATTCTTAGAAATTCATTCTCCAAATTCTTCAAAACTCGGACATAGAATTCCTAAGAATTCATACTCCAGATCCCTAAGAATTTACACTACTAATTCCTAAGAATTCTGATTCCCAATTTTTTAGAATTCAAATTTCAAAGACTATAGAATTTGGGTTCTGAATCCTATGGAAAACAGAATCTAAACATCCATGATTTATAGTCTCCATGTATTTATTTTCTTAAAATATAAACATTTTTTACCTTAGACTCCGGAAAATTGGATTTTTTTTACGCAAAAATATTTTTCTAACACTTGTTATAGTTATGAAACAATGTCATACTTTTTGTTTCTAACTAACCATTGTTTGGCTTACAGGTGTACAAGCCCCTCTGAGATTCAAGGAAAAATATGACCATTAGAGGAGGGAGCCGACTTTTGCAGAAATGCCTATAAATAAGATCTCACTTGAACGAGAACATAACAACTGAAAACTGATCCATTAATCTAGAGATTACATGTTATTGAAGTAATTTATAGCAAGAGAGACTCTCATGACTTCTGCGTACTAAACATCTTGTTCATCTCACTTCAGGTGACTCCAACTGTTGTTGTGTACAATCGAGGAATTACGGGGATAGGAGGTCATAAGTGATGACTACCATAATCTTCGATGACTTCCGTAGATATGAAGACAATGGTTTTGATTACCTTAATGTTCAAGGGCTTGCGGGGATAGAAAGACAAATTCTGATATTCTTAACGAGGGATTAACCTAGTGTCGGTGAGACATACTTTATTGAAATTATAGATCCAGAAACCTTTATACAAGGTTGTAGGATACCCTTACCTTAGGTTTAAAAGTCTTCCTAATAGTTACTTATTTTGTTTCAAGTTTTCGTTTTCCATTGTATTTTGATAACATAAGAATGTATAACCATATTATACATTCTTATTCTTACTTACTCTGATAAGTAAGATTCTATATGCATTAAGGTAGATTCTTTTCCTTGTAAACATTTATTATGTTTCATTTTCAGAACCATATTTCCGAACCCTAGAATTTTTTTAGAACTAAAATGCCTTGTGAATTTACCTTGATTAACATTGTAAAATGTAGTTTTCCTCAAGGTTAAAAACTAATGTTTCTAAACTTACAATTCACCCCATGTAATTGAGCATATACATTCTTATTTAGATCCTAAAATTGGTATGAGAGTAGGTATTTGAAATACTTATATTCTCATATATATATTTTTTCTCAAGTTTTCATTGTGTAAAATATTTTCCTTTCTTAGGAATTTTTATCCATATTTACAAACTTTAACTATTAATAATTTTCCGTGGAAGGATATTTTCTTTTAGATGAAAGGAATAAATGTTGGTTCAATTGAAAATATGAATCCTACTATACCACCTACCTTTTATAGGAATGATTATTCATATTGGAGAGATCGTATGAAGGCTTTTTTTATTAATACTATAGTTGACAACTTTTTTATTCTTACTGGAGATTTTAAGATTCCTTATAAGGAAGTCAAAACTTTTACTAATCAAGAAAAGTCAAAATATCAACTAAACTACTAGGTATGAAATACTTTGATGTGTTCAATGACCAGGTTTATATATATTCAGACTTCTTCTTATGAAGATGAAAATTGTATTTGGATAAAATTGGAGGTTAATCAACTTGGTATATCTATGGTTATAGAAACTATAAGAGCTATGCTGACAACAGAATATCATGTATTTATATTTTCTTATGGAGAACCAGTGTGTAAGGTAGAAAAAAGGTTTATGAATATTGTTAACAGTTTACAATTCATGAGAGAAAATGTTTTAAATTAAGTGGATCTTGTGGACAAGATTATAGATATCATGCATATTGAGTGGGAATCTAAGAGAACAACAATTGATGTGAATTGGAAAGTATCTCAAATTACTATTGATGAGATTTTTGGAACTGTTCTTCAACATGAGACAAGAAGGAAAATAGATGTTGATTTGAATAAGTAGAAGAATGGATATGGAAGTGTAGAAATTACTAATACTAAAGTCAAGACTCCTAAAAGGGTTACAAAATCCATGTCTAAGAAAGTCACTATTTAATCTAAATCAAGAAAAAGTGTACATTTTGAGAATGAGCTAGATAATCTTTCTCTAATGATGAAAAATATAGTTGGAAACAAAGACTTTTAGTATAGATTTATGATAAAATGAAGAAAATACCAGAAATATTCTTAAGTCACTTGTTTTGAATGCTAAAGAGAAGGGTATATAAGGCCAAATTGTCCTATGCAAAAGAAAAGGGATAGAAAGGAAAATTGTTCTGGAAAAAATAGAAAGAAGTACTAAAAAGCTAAAGCTAAGAATGTTTTAAAAACCAAAGACACGTGGAGTGCTAGTGGTGGTGACTCTTCTGATGAAACCTCGGAGTATTAATCTTCTGGTAAGAAGAATATTGGTTTACTAGCTTGATTACCAATTTAAAATCATTGTCTTATTACAGGGGTACACAATGATGATTCTATAACTAATGTTTCCATAAATGGTAATTATAGTGATAATAAATATTATGAGTCATCAGATGAATAATCTTCTTCGGATAAAGATAATACAATACCTTATTATGAAGAAGTTTCTAGGATTTCTAATCTTCTTGATAATGAATATTCTAAACATATGAAAAAACATGATAATGAAAATTCTAGAATTTTTTTTTGGAATAAATAAGTATCAGATATTTTCATAAGATCATGATAAGAAAATTTATGATTCTGAAAGTATTTAAAAATCCTAGAGGAAGTTAATTTTAAGAAGGAAAAACATTATAAGGATATTGAAAAATTAATTTCAATGAATTTTTTTTCGAGACTAACTATAAAGCTAAATCTAATGTTTTTTAGGATAAAAACTTAATTATTAAACTAAAGTCGGAAATATTTTCCTTGATGAAGGGTTTGTAAAACCTTACCTTAGGTAAGGAAAACCTTGATAATATTTATCCCAAAATTTATCCTCTAAGGAAAAATTTTGGATTCATTTCTACTCATTCTAAAGCAGTTTTCAGTGAAAACTATTTTTTTCTCAAAGTGATCCATTCTGCACTAAATGTCAGTGTGATGGACATTGGAAAAACAATTATTTAAAAAAACTCAGTCTTTAGCTTTTCAAAAAGCCTATTTTTCTAAGAAGACATGGATACCTAACATTTTTCTTTCTAAAGTTTCCAAATCCAAGAAAGTTTGGTTTTCAAAATTCTAACTCTCTTATTTTCAGGAAAATAAAAAAGTACTAACAACAATACTTGGTGCATGGATAGTGGATGTTCCTGAAATATGACACGTAAAAAAAACTTCTTTGAAAATATTAACAAAACGACAGAAAGAAATGTAATGTTTCGAGATAATTCTATGGGAGAAATTATTGGTATATGTAACATTGTTCTTCTTGGGAAAACATTGATTTCAAATATTTTATTTTTTAAGGGTCATAAGAACAACCTTAATATAATAAGTCAGTTATGTGATAAAGTTTACCTTGTGAATTTTAGGAATGATAAATGTTTAGTAAAAAATATCAAGGAAGAGTTTATTCTTTCCGCCAATAGGTAAGAGAATTTGTACACACTAAACATAGACGACCTTAGGAGCCAAGACATACCTTGTCTTAGTGCAATAGATGACCATTTATGGTTATGGAATAGAAGAATAAGACACTATATCCTAAATAACCTATGAAAACAATCTATGAAAAGGATAGTTAAGGATCTAATTGGGATTAGATTTTATTCTCTAAAAGATTGTGATCTATGTAAATTTGGTAGGCAACATAAATCATGTTTTAAATAGGTTGGTGAAGCCTCAACTAATCATGCATTAAAGTTGGGGAATATGTATCTATTTGGTCTAACAGAAATTGAAAGCACCGGAGGAAAATATTAGGTATTTTTCTTAGTTGATGATTACACTAGATTAACATGGATGTATTTTCTAGAAATTAAATCTGATTCTTTTTATTATTTCAAAATATTTAGAGAATAAATTAATAATTAGAAAAACCCTCCATTGTTTAATATTCATAGTGATCAAGGAAGTGAATTTCAAAATTTTGATTTTGAAACATTTTTTAGTAGAAAAATCATTAATCATAACTTCTCAGCACCAAGAACCCCTCCACAAAATGGTTTTATTGAGAGAAGAAATTGAATTCTTCAAGAGATAACAAGAACAGTGTTGAGTGAATATTCAGAAACCCAACATTTTTGGGATGAAGATGTATGTACTTCTTGTTATTCTATAAATTGATTCTTAATCACACCCTTTCTTAATAAAACCCATTATGAGTTATGGAATGGTAGAAAACCTAGACTTTCCTACTTCAAGGTATTTGGAAGAAAAGTATTCATTCTAATTACTAAGGATAATTTTCATAAATTCTCACCCAAATCCGATGAAAGAATTTCTTAGGATACTCCACAACTTCTAAGTCTTATATATTATTTAATAAAACTAATTGTACTATTAAAGAAACTATACATGTTAAATTTGATGAAACTGTTCATTTTGTTTTTAAACAATCACAACTTAAATCTATGGATGTGTTTTAAAAAAATGATTATCAACATTTGATATAAGATCCTTCTGATATGGACAATTTTCAATAAAATCTATCTAAATCATTTACCCCAGAATATTTCCAACCATATGTTGATGAACATGTTTTACAAAACCAAAGTCAGTTTTTTTAAGAATCATCTCAGTGATAGCATCATTGGTGATGTAAAACAACCTGTAAGGACTAGAAGTTTCTTATATAATCAATTTAAACATATTGTATTCTATTCTCAATTAGAACCTAAAATAACTAATGAATCTTTTGGTGACTATAATTGGATTAAATCCATACAAAATGAGCTAGATGAATTTTAATGGAATGAAGTCTGGACCTTGGTTGAAAGACCTAAGGAAACATCTATTATTAGTGTTAAATGGGTCTTCATAAAAATGTGTGATGAAAATGGAATAATAGTAAAAAAAATAATGCTAGATTAGTTTCTAAGGGCTACAATCAACAAGAAAGAATAGATTATGAAGAAAACAATGCTCTAGTAGCTAGACATGAATTGATTCATATTCTACTTGACTTTTCAACATTCATTAATTTCAATCTTTTTAAAATGGATGTTAAATGTTTTTTATTAATGGTTATGTTCAAGAAGAAGTTTTTTGAATAAACTCCATGTCATGATGATACAAAACATCCTGATCATGTTTTCAAACTTACCAAATCATTATATGGACTAAACAATCCCCTAGAGCCTGGTATGATAGACTTACAAGATTTTTGTTACAATAAAATTAGGTTAATGGAATTGCTGATCCATCCATCCTTAAAAAGAAAAATAAGAAAAATATTTTGATTCTTGAAATTAATGTTGATGACATTACATTTGGTTCAACTCAGTAATATTTAACTGATTCGTTTGCAAATCTAATGAAATATTTTTTTAAATTGATTATGATGGGTGATCAAACATTTTTAATTTGTCTTAAAATTTCTCATAAACCAGAAGGAATTTATATATCTCAACATAAATATATTAAATATATTCTTAAAAAGTATGGATATGACAACACTAAGAGTATAATTACTCCCATTAGTACCTCAAATTCACTTTATCTTGATGAAGTTGGGAAACCAGTAGATCAAACATCATTTAGAGGAATGATAGGCTGTCTACTATACTTCGTAGCTAGTCGTTCGGAATTAATGTTTTCAGTATGCTTATGTGAAAGATATCAATCCAATCCTAAGGATTCTCATTTAACGGTAGGGAAATGAATGTTTCGCTATTTAAAGGGAACAATGGATTTAAACTCTTTAATACTTCTGGAAATGATTTTTTAATTTGTTTTTTGGATGCTGACTTTGGTGGATATAGAATGCATAGGAAAATTACATCCAGAATATGTCATTTATTAAGAGATTCTTTAGTTTCATGGTCATGCAAAAAAACCTAGTAACACTTTCCAATACTAAAGCTGAATATATAGTAACTGGAAGTTTTTGTGCTCAGGTGTTGTGGTTGCAACACACACTCACAGACTGTGGTGTGAGTTTTACCAAAACACCAATATTGTGTGATAATACTATTTCCATTACCCTAAATAAAAACACTGCATATCACCCCCATTCAAAAACCATAGATACCAGTCATCACTTTCTTAGAGATCACACTAAAAATGGAGATATCATTCTTCAGTTTATCCGAACGCATGATTAACTTACTGATATTTTCACAAAATCATTACCCTTCGATAGATTTTAATATATTAAATAGAATTATGGAATGATAACTGTAAGGTAATATTCTAGGTTATCTTCTTTTTGAAACATATCATATAAAAGCAAGAAACATTTTTTTCATAAGGGGTGTACATTTTCTTGTTTATCAAATTGTTCGTAGTCAAAAATTTTCATAGTCAAAATTTTGTGATACAAAATTTTTGGTAATAACTTTTTTTTCTTAGTCATTTTTTTAAATTATTCTGGAATCTATAGTTCTTTATGAAGAAACGTCCTCATTATGATTAATTATCCTAGAAATTCAGAAGGTATGTTTCCTTTCTTAAATTTTCGTAATCATCTTTATACATATTGGTATTTATCCTGTACAAAAAACCTTTTAGGATTCATTTTTTCACCATAAATTTGAACATTTTATCATAAAAAACATAGAAGATCAGAACCTATCAAAATCCGTCTTCGGTTATGATCTCAACCATCAGATATAATCAGAAGTATTTCAACTGTTGGATCAAGTATAGAAGTTAAAACATCACCTAAATTGCCTATATAATGAGACCTCGATGTTTTTACCACATCGATCATCAAGCTATGGAATGTTAAATCCCTATTGCTCTTCTTAAGGCTATTATGAATCTTCATGGTTTCCCCAATTTCAAATGTCTTTTCAAGCCACTCCTCCAAATGAAATGTCTTCTATAATGGAAATCTCCGAGTGACCTATATACCAAGAAAGGATGGTCAATCCAAATTTCTAGGATAAGTATGATTATATCATTTCAAAAACTTCTAAGCACAATGGCTGGGAGAGACTATGTATATCGAAACCAAAGTCACAGGATCCGGTCTATCTGGACATGTTAAATGAATTTTATGAGTCAACAGGTTTTTTCAACGAAGGAGGGAGTGATAATTTTTCATTCAAGAGCTATGGGAAGACTCATTATCTTTCCAACCGCAACACAAAAAGATTGATTGGAATTCCTTATGAAGGTGAAGAAGAGTTATGTAATCACAAGCTACCAGATGTAGCAAGAACTCATGATAAATATGTATCTCTAGCATGTCTTTGTCTTTCTGAGGTAAAGACTCTGAAGAATGTTCGTCTATCTATGAATTTACAGATTCATGATTTACGAGTTCAAGGATTCATTATTTCAAGGAAATGAGATAAGGATAATCTAAAAAATAGTGATATCTAGATTTTTTATTTCATGGTGAGCCTCATGAAGATAAACTTAGTTAAGTATATCTTGGTTACAATTATATTATCATGAATGGAAATTTGATATCTCAAATCTTCATGTATCTGGCTATTCTCTTAACAATTATTTTCCTTTGCCTTGAGTCTTTCAAAATTACTTATAGTTATAAGATGAGAAACTACATTGTGACATTGTTGAGTGATGACACATTTAGAAGAAGTAAAATTGTCTTTTCTAGTCAATAAGGGGAATTCTATGATTTTCCTACAGAAGAAGTATATGGTTTTTCAATGAAACTGGAAGTGGATGAAACTTCTCAGAAGGGTGGAAGGAAGAAGAAGGCAATGGGACCAGAAGAGAAATGAAAAATACCTATGCCTAAGGAAACTCATTCATCTCCACTGAAGTCAAAGAAGCAAATGTCTTACCCTGATGAAGTGGTTTCCAAGTGGATAGAAGATAAAAAATTAGAAGGAAGGGGAGAGTAATTTTGGCATGGATCCTGTTGAATCCAAAGGTCTAATGATAAAGGATTCTAATAATATTGAGAAGAAATAAAAAAAATAAGAAAAGGAAGAAGATGTTCAATGTTGAGATAGTACAATATCTTCTCAAGGTTTCTGAGAAAGCCTCTGAACAATTCTATGTACCAGAATCATTTTTGAAAGAATCACTCCCTATGACTCTGAGAAAGAAGGTGGTGATTCTGAAACCCAATCAATAAGAAGAAATAGTTGATGGGAAAAAAGTGGAAGAAGGTGAAAAAGAAAAAAGTGGTTATACAGAAGACATGATAAGGCAAGGGGAGGATTATCATGAGAAGGAGAGTCCTTCTGAATAACATTCAATATGAACTTATGAAGTAGTGCCTTCCAAATATTCTACTCTAAGAAAAGATAACAAGGTTTATAAATATATAAACATTCCATATGAAGAAGAGAAGTAGTAATCTTTATTTCATTTATCTGGAAGATCATGTTTCTGAAGCTGAGAAAGAGGAAGTTGGCAAAGATAAGACTATTCAGTTATCAGATAGCGAGCATGAATCAATGAAATCACGAAACATTATTCCAAGAGATGATAAGGGGAAAAAAGTTTTAGTCTATACACATTTTAAATCAGTGGTGAAAGGGAAATAGGTAGGTTCTTCGTCGAAGAAGAAAAAAGATGAGATAGAAAAATAATCCCCACAAACCAAACACTTAGTTTCAGAATCATCCTCTCTTGGAAATGATTTTGTTGTCTGGTCTTTGAAAAATATTTTTTGAAATAATCCTTTATTTACAAAAATATATTCTAGATTCCATATCCTTCACCATACATTAAATCAAAAATTAGATTCAGTTTCTATGGTTGTGGATAAATGTGTTAGAATTGAGGAAGATTTCAATTCATTTCTCATTGGTTATGAGGATCATAATGGATTCTTCCAAAAGATTACAAGCTGATCGAGGAAGACAGATTAAGATATCAGAGTCTTTGATGAATTTCATGACAATGTCAAGGATGATTTTGACACTGAATATTGGAAGATCAAGGAACTTACTTATTATTTTGAGGAAAATCTAATTCTTGAACATACTACTCAGAAGCTGGAAGGTAAGGATCTGTATGTGAAGCATAATTTTGTGGTGATGATTTGGAAGAGGAAAAATGATCTCAGAATTGAATTTTAAGAAAATATTGTTATTCAAGAATAATTCTTGAAGGTTCAGGAAGAATTTCTTAAGGATCAGGAAGAAAAAATTAGAGCTTCAGAGAAGAAAAAAATACCAGGATCAGTTTCTCAAGCATATTGAAGAAGATCACAAGAAGATGAAAAGCTGAAAACCAATGTTTAGAAGCTGATGCCAAAGGATAAAGAAGGATACCTTTTCCATTTCTGATCTTTTGTTGAATTTATTCCTTGTACAAATTCATTCAATGTTAATGAAATTTTGGTTATTCTACATATATTAGCTTGTTTAGTACTAATTTTTTAGGTACCATTTTTATTCATTCCCACTATTTGCTTTTGAAAATCACAATGGGAATAAAGGAATTGTAAAAAGAATACTAAGAAAGAAGATATTTCCCTAAGTAAGGGAAAGTTCTTCTAAGTGGAAGTTCATATCAAAGAAGATTTTCATATGCAACGAATATGTAAAATATCTTTCAGGAAATCAAGAATACGATCCTTAGGGATTTCAAATCCTAAGGGGGACTTAGTAGTATTAACATTAATCTATAAGTAATGGGAGATATGTTTTTATTTTCTATATAAATATTATGTCCTTATATTCTTTTTCGTAAGGATTTTTGTGATGTCTAAAAATGGGGAGATTGTTGAGTCAATAATATTTACTTTTGACTCATTCCATTCCTTCATGTTTTGAAAATGAAAACACCCTATCATAAGGCTCATTTTATTAACCCAAAAAATTATCATAATAAAGAAAAATTTCTTTCCCTGGGGATATTTACTCCATACAAATGTTTTCATTATTAATTATTTAGTTTCTCTATTTTAAACTCAGTTTTCTTCTGATGTATAAAAATCGATTTAACATCTAAAACCTCGGAATCCTATAAATACATAGATATAGAGTATTCTGTTATCAGATTCAGAAATCTCTAAAAATCAGAATTTAAATTTTATAAAATTCCGATTCTGAATTTTCTAAAATTTAGATTCTGAATTCATTGAAATTCAGATTCTGAAATATATTAAATCCAGAGTACGAATTTTTTGAAATTTAGATTCCAAATTCTCTGAAATTTAGACTCCGAATTCCTCAGAATTCAGACTTCATATTCCTTATAATTAGAACAATAAATTCCTATAAATTCATATTTGAATTCATGAAATTTAGACTCATAATTCCTCGGAATTCAGACTCTAAAATCCGCATAATTCGGACTCTGAATTCATCATAATTCAGACATAGAATTCGTAGGAATTCAAATTCCACATTTATTAGAAATCAGATTTTGAGGACTGTATAATTCAGGTTCTAAATCCATTGGAAAACACAATCTTAAAATCCAAGATTTATTTTATCCAAGTGTAAATTATCTTAGACTTCGATCCTTATTTTTCCTTAGACTCCATAAAATTGTATTTTTTTAAGAATCCATATTTTGATTACACTTTTTATTGTTATGAAATGATGTTGTACTATATGTTTCTAAGTAACCATTTTTTGAGTGACATGTGTATAGGTCCCTCTGAGATTCAACAAAAAAAAATGACCATTGGATAAATGCCTATTAATAGGAGTTCATTTGAATGAGCTCATAACAAATGATAACCAATACATCAATCTAGAGATTACAAGCTACTAATGTAATTTTTAGAGAGATAGACTCTCATGACTTGTTCATACTAAACATCTTGTTTAGATTTCTTAATGCGACTACGATTGTTGATGTGTACAATCGAGGACTTCCGAGGATAAGAAGAGATATGTGTCGAATACCTTAAAGTATGAGGACTTCCTTTGATAGAAAAATAGAGGTTACAACTACCTTTAAGTTTGAGGGTTTGCATGGATATCATGACAGATTATGTTATTTCTATTGAGGGCCTATGCTGGTGTGGGTAAGATAGACTTTCTTTGAAAGTATAATCAAGATACCTTTATCAAAGGTTGTTGGACACCCATCAAATGGGGTTAAAATATTACGTACTTGTTACTTTTTTGTTTCATGTTTTCTATTCTACTGTATTTTGATAAAGGTAGAAATTATAACCATATTATACTTTCTTATTCTCATGTACTCTGATAAGTAAGATTATATATGCCTTAAGGAAGAATCTTTTCCTTGTACACTTTTATTATGTTTCATTTCAAGAACCATATTTCCAGAACCATGAAATTTTATACAACTAAGAGGTCTTGTGAATTTACATTGTTTAACGTTGTTAATCATAGTTTTACATTACGTTAAAAACTAATGTTTTTAAACTTCCAATTCCCCCTATTTTAATTGGGAATCTACATTCATATTTCGATCCTATAGAAATAACAATTTTATAAAAAAATAATGAAAAGGGATGAAAATATGAGCCAAATGACCCTTCATGCCCCAAGAGAGGCGATGCAGCGTGACACCAGATTTGGTAGTTAAAGAGGTGCTGTAAAACTGAAGAAATATTGACTTAACATCGTGTAACGCAATTGAACATTGTGACCATTTTAAGTGAAACTAATATATGATGGAAATTTTTTGATGAGAATACATAATGTGAATGCCATTTACACATAGTGTAGTAGATGTAAAGGTTGTGAGAGAATCTAGCTAGTCAAATAAGTATTCATAGAATCAACATGGTGGAGGAAAAATCAGATTTGAAGTAGAAGTCGTGTTCCCAAGGTACATGTCATAATGACGTCGAAGCATAGGGGAAAAAGGGGATGAGGGCCACAAGGTTGGATGAGAAACAACAATAAATAAGACACACCCAACCACTATTCCAAAGCACTAGGAAGTAGAGGTATCCAAACAAAACTAACATAAGGCATCTAGATGAAGGAGTGACAATCTGGTTCCCCATGACAACACATTTCTTCATAGGGTGCCCATAATGCCCGTTATAACCATGAGTGAAAAGTCCCATTTGTGATGGGTTATGTGGTTATATAGGGATGTTGGCTAAGATATTATTCTATAATTTTTATTCGTGTTTGGATTGCTATAATTCATTCTATCAATTCCAAATCTATTTATTTTACAATCTCATGACCATTACTTGTCAATTAAAGAGTTCTATTTATATTGGGCCAATTGATTAATCAATTTTGAATATGATCATTCCACAATTTTGATTTATTATGTTTAAATACAGTTTTTGGTCACCTAGTATTGTGATCTCACTATGTAGATGACCATTCCAAAGGTGCAACCACACTATTAGGGTGGGATAACCAAACAAAGGATGCTTGCTGACATAATTCCGACCCCAAAAAAGAATAAAATAAATTTAAAGTAAATCCATAGCACACGAACATGAAAATCATTGATCATGGCGTGCCTCCATCCTGATATTAGAAACCCTACCAATCCTACTATTTTTTTTCTTTTCTCGAAACAAATAATCAATTATAATTAATATTTCCAAATTAATTTAGAATATATGGATCATCCTTGTGGGTTAGACACTCGGACAGACTAGATACTACAATTCATGTTAGGACATTAAACGTTTTATAAATTTTATTTTTTTATATCACTGTAGGGAACTAATGATGCCCTGTGGGGTTTTCAAATTAGTGATGTTGTCGAAGAAGGTTTCTATGCATAAATTAATTAGGAATTTAAATATTTGTTTTTTATTCATTACTTTTCACAAGTTCATCTCATGTTGTAGCATTAGGAAGTAATCAATTACATGATTATTCCACTCATGTGAAAGAAAATAATAAAGATCATTCTCTTGACCCCATGTTTGAGAAGACATTATGCCACTAGAGAAAAGATAAGGAGAAATCCATCCAACCACAGAACAGTAGGGCTAGAAGTGAGAAATTAGTAGGAGAGTTGGGCCAACCAATGAGACCATATATTCAAGGATGAATTCTAGGGGGCAAGAACAAATAAAAAATTGGAGACCCTAGAACATGAGTGTCAACCCAAGCATTCTCGTACCCCTCGTTGTTGTACAACACATCAAAATTAATTCGTAAGTCATCCAAATTATTATGCATTAGCTGCAGTTCTCCAGGATACGCCATAAGGACCCCAACACACACATAATACGTTTCATTGATAATTTTGACACATTCTGATTCTCGAGCATCAAAAATTATGTTTTAAGAATCATATATTTTAGATTCTTACTAAAGGACAAAGCAAGTCAGTTGATCCAAATTCTTCCCCCACATTCAATCACCACATAGGAAGATCTGGATATGATGTTTTTAATATAGTTCTTCCCACAAAAAAATCTATGGATTTGTGGGTAAACATTTTAAATTTTGGGCAATAATATGGAGATTCATTATATACTTCATGGTAACTTTTCAAAGCTTTGATAAGATGATTCACTTATTATGGAATTGAGATGCAGATTATAATTCAATAATTTTATGAAGGACTGTCGCAGGGAAAATTTTATATCGTAGATGCTACTGTAAGATGTTTGCTAATGAAAAATTCATCGAATGAATTTTATGGGCTACTAGATGAGATGCCCAGTAACAGTTTTTGACGGAATATGAAAAAGGAAGTGTACAATGAGTAAACACGGTGGAGAATAGATGGATGTCTATTCAAATGGAGAATATGACGAGGAAAATAGATTTGATGATGGCCCAACAAACACCACATGGTATGTACTATAAAGATGAAATTTATCTTGACTATAATCGTAAAAATTATGCACAGGGATGGAGGCCCCAAGAACAACAACAACAAAATCCGAATCAAGGTCTAGGATTTCATCAAAGGCAATAAGGTTATAGACCATAACAACAAGGGACCACACTAACTAGTCATGTTAATTCACTTGAGGAGACCCTAGAAAATTTTATGACCACTATAAGAGATTCACTTAAAGAGTTGATAGAATACTCAAGAGATCATTGTACTAAAACCAGAGCACTAAGAAATGATTCACGAAACAAACAATAATTATTAAGGAACATAGAAGTACAAGTCAGTCAGATTGCTGACACACATAGAAAAAGACATAGAGGAGAGCATCCGGGATGCTCAAAACATCACCCTCATGAAGATGTGAACGCCATGTAACATAGAAGTATAAATACATCACAATGGAGTGGAATTGAATTTCAAGGACCAAAAGAACCACCATCGGCTAACGTAAGTAAAGAGAAGAATAGAGAATATGAGGAGAATGATGATGAAGAAGGACCACCACCACCATATCAATATTTTTAAAATAGGGGAAGATTGATGAGAAATAGAAAATGTTTTTTGAGATTTTTGAGAAGAGACACATCAACATCCCATTGGCTGAGGCAATTGCAATTTTACTTTTGTATGAAATGTTCATGAAGTATATGGTAATTAATAAGATTAGTCTTGAATATTTAGGTACCATTACAATAGAAGGAAAATGCTTATCAGTTTTTTATGTATGGTACAGAAGAAGAACCCTGATCCAGGTAGTTTTTCCATTCTAATTATCACTGGAACTAATGAGTTCAGAAGAGCTTTATGTGATTTAGGTTGCAATGTAAACATCATTTCATATGAAAAATTAGAAAACCTAGGATTAGAGGAGCAGCAACCAAATCGATTAATTCATCAACTAGTTGATACAACTATGAGACATTCTTGAGGATTACATGAGGATTCCATCATCATAGTGGATGAGTTCAATTTTATGGTATATTTTATGGTGATAAACATGGATGAAGAGAAGGTGCCAAAAGATTTTGGAATACCATTCCTAGTTATAGGAATGGAACAAATTGATGCTCATAATAAAGATATGAGTTTGATAGTATGAGGATCAGAGGTAAAATTAAATCTCCACTGAGCGATGCATAATTCAGATAAACCATTTGATGATTTTTCAGAAAATTTGATGAAAGAAAAGGAAAATGTTGTCTATGGAAGGAGAGATAATGTAGCTATTTTAGAAATCAAATAACAATGTAAGAACAAGAATAAAAAAACATGAAATTGTTAAAAACAATGAAAATAAGAGAGGAACATTCATTCAAGAGGTGTTCAAAGTAGTAGAATATTTTTGGGTTGTTAGTGAAGATCGATTTTGTTATGTAAGAAGGGCCAAGAACTACTGGATTGGCCCCATGGAAGTTGAGAAGGTTTTAAACAATGGGAACGTGTTGTTAGTTTCAGAAAAAGGGAGAGGACCATTATACGTGCGATGAAGAGGTAAGGTTGAGCCAATGACTTTAATTAAAAGTACATTCAAGATACATCATGAGTTTTTAGTATTTCTATTTGTTTTCTATTTTTTGAAAAATAACCCACCACTAATCATTTTTTAATTTAATGGAATGTGATTTCACTTGTGCTTTCTATTTTTTCAGGACCATCATGGAAAAAAGTAGAAGAAACTGTACAGGAGTTACACATCATAAAGGGAACATACACTTCCTGAAAGGGTTTAAGGAGAACCTGTACAACCCATTTTAAAGGTATCAAAATGCAAGGGGAGTATGAGTTTCAATTCCATTAATTTCCATTTTATTACCCACTTTTTAAATTTTTAGAGCATTAATTTCAAATTTCATTCTTTACACTAGATTCATTGTTTACTGAAATGATCTAGGAGAGATGAAAAAACCTAGGGAAATTATCATACTATGTATTAAGATTTAATTTTCAATAAATTTGAATGAGAAAAATAGTGGAAAGGATTAGTAGAGATAAACTTGTGGAGTAGGATTTTAAAACTCATTATTTAGAGGATCATGTTAATCATTGTAGATGAATTTTTTCTGAGATTTATGCATTTGTTGAATTTATAATGTTATCATTAATTGATTTCATTGTTTGTATAAATTTCCATTATTAATTTTCCCATCCATTTATCTCATTCCAAAGAAATCCACTATGATTAATATTTTCCATTCATTCAATAGTATATTTCTTGAGAATCTTAGTAGTGTTCTCTTCTAGAACTTTCCTTATATCATATCAAAGTTATGATTGTACATAATCAATATTAATATGATTTAGGAATTACGTTATTTATCCCTTATCCTGAGACCCACTATGCATTAATTATTTTTAAACCATTAGAATTCATGAATTACATTGTTAGGAAATGAGCTGTGTTACATGAATTTTATTTCCATTCATACCTTCCTCTAAATGTTTTTCATGATATTTAAAAGAATAAGTGCGGGGGAGAAACTTTATTTAGTGTACAGGGATATATGTCATTGTGGATATTTATTCTAGGGGACATTTTATTGTGAACTGGGAAGGTCCATGTATCTTTCATTATATTTTCCTGTTCCCCTCTATTGTTAAAAAACATTACAAAACAATTAAATGAAAAAAGAATAAAATTGGGTTGTGTCTTGTGGGGAATAAAAATCATCATTTTCCAGAGTTTTGATTTTTTATCGTATGTGGTTAGGTGATGGATATGAGATATGTCCTATGAAATAAATTTAAAAAGATAAAAAATGAAAATATATGTTGATTCATTCATTATATTTACATGTATCATGAACAATCTTTGAGATTTTTGGGTAAAGTGAAAGTGGAAATTTATAATGGGAGACAATCACTGAGCTTATCTGTTATTATTAGGAAAAGTACTTTAGAGTAAAAATTCCTTTTTGAGTTTTAATTTTAAATCATTTACCTACCTACCCTGAAGCCCTAGAGTTTTTTGATCCTTAATGGTGAATCCCTCGTGATTAATTGTGATCTTTGTCTTTACATGATGGAATTGATAGATTCATTGCATTCCTATGGTAAGTTACATGTTTTTGTGTTTTGGGAAGAATATTATTTTAAATTGTACACTTATGATGATCAAAAAAATTCATGTGTGGTTTATTTCAAGTGGAATGAATATCACTAATGAATTGAAAATAGAAGATAGATGTTTGGAAATGCTTGGATGTTTTGAAGAGGAAAAGTTAAATACAAGGTATATTTTTTTCTTTGAAAAAATGAGGTTTTGATGAATTTTCCTATGTGATGCTTGACCATTTAATTTTAAATTTGGTCAATTAAATTTATTGAAAATGAGTTTGAATTAAGGTATGGTGAAATTCATCTATAGTATGTTGAGATTCCATATTTGAGGACAAGGATGATTTCAAGTTTGTTGGCGATTTGATACATCTATTTCATGTATATATTTTTAATGTGTTGATATTTTAATTTATTGAATAAACATTCCATTTTTGGAAATAATTGAGTAGTTTTATTATTTGTGGCAGGAGATAACAGATTTGAGAAAGAGCAATGAAAAAGGATGAAAATTTGAGATGAACAACCCTTCATGTCATGAGGGAAGTGATTTCGTTCGACACCTGATTTTTCATATGATGGGGAGTAGGAAAACTGGGGAAAATGACTACTTGTTGTGTACCACAAGTACACGTTGTGACTATTTTATGTGAAATAAATATGAGATTGAAAAGACATGATGAGAATACACAGCGCGAAATCCAATAACACATCATCCACTAGTAGTAAACGTCATAACAAAAGTCACCTAGTCAAAGAAAAATTCACTGAATCCATGAGTGGGAAGAAAAATCATATCTAATGTACATGTCGTATACCCCATGAACACATCGTGACAATGCAAATGTGCCGAGAAAAAAAACAAGCGACGTGGGTTGTGGGTTTTGATGAGAAACATGTATAAATAAGACCCCCAACCACAATTCCGAAGAACTCAGAGGCAGATGATGCCAAGAATCACCAAAAAAAGGCCACTAGACCATAAAGAGATAATCCGGGATCCCGCAGTGTCACCTTTCTTCTTCCGGTTCCTATAACGCTCACTTTAACCATGAGCAAGTAGTCCCATTTGTGTCAGGTGATGTGATTATTTGGGGATGTCTTCTTAGATATTAATCTATAATTTTTATTCATGTTTTGATTAATGAAACTCGTTCTATCAATTAAAAATCCCATTATTTTATAATGTAATGACCATTGTTTTTGAATTAAAGAGTTATATTTATATTGAATCAATTGATTAATTTATTTTGGGTATGATCATTATGAAACGTAGGATAATTATGTTTAAATATTGTTTTGGGTCACCTAGTATTGTGTTTGCACTAAGTAAACGACCATTCCAAATGGGAAACCACACTATTAAGGAATGATTCTATGACCAAGGTTCCCTACTAACCCAATTCCAAAACCAAGACTGAATTAACACACTTTCAAGTAAATCCCAAGCACACAAACATGAAAATCACTTCTCCTGGCATACCTCCATCCTATTATTAAAACCCCAAAAAATCCTACCATTGTTTCTCTTTTCTCGCAACAATGAATAAATTATAATTCCAATTTCTGAATTAATTTATAACATGCTGCTAATCCTTGTGGCTTCGACACTCAGACATACTAGATACTACACTTTGAGTTAGGATTTTATTAGTTTTACAATATTTATTTTTTTATAGAATCATAGAGAACTAAAGACGCCTTGTGGGGATTTCTGATACTATAAAGGATCCATATCAGAGTAATTAATCATAATGAACTCATATTATTTTAAATAATGGTTTAATAAAAATCAATTAATTTATCTATTAAATGATCAAGGAAAGAGCTAACCATTTCTCTAAAAAAATTTGATTGAACTAATAATTTTTAAATTGACGATAGATGTTACTATTTTTTTATTAAATATTCATGGATAGAAATGAATATAAGTCCAACAACATATAAAAGGATTATAAAAGCTCTTCCATGAATAGTAAATCCTTAAATGATTCTCAAAATAAGGATCGTATAACACAAAAAATATATGGGTTATAATTGATTCCATATTCCATTATAGAAGAGAAAAGTAAGATTAATTTTATATTGATGGGCAGTTCATTATTAAGTCGTAATGAAATGGATTATTATAATAATGTTTCAATTAATATAAATATATATAATTATTATATCAAGGGGAAGAAATGATAAGTTGGAGGAAAACCATAGAAACAGGTAAATCAATTACCAAAAGTAGATTATAATTCCTTGAAATCCTTTATTGAGTCCAAAATAAAGCTGGTCATTATAATGATGATTACTGGTTTATCTATATAGAGACAGAAATATGTTTTCAATGAGAAGTAATAAAGATGTAAAATCACGTAATTTTTATGGTACATCTAATTGAATAATTTAATTAAAAAACACACAATAAGAGTGTGGTGATGGATTTTACATGTAGGAATCATTGAATATACTATGGGATAAATAATTGATCATGGATAATTCCATGGGTGTAGTCCTAAATCATTTTTCATGGGTATTGTTGAACGTAGGTAGTTTGATATCCACATCACTAAGGTAGGGATAGATTCTTCTATGATGGTCAAGTTTCTTAAAACAAAATGGGCCATCCTCTGGGAGTTGGATTACATGGTCAATTTATATTGGATCCTTTCCAACAAAAATATTTCTATTTGGTACACATGTTATGAAGTCAATTATGAGTTCGATTTATTAGCAAGAATGGGCAGACTATGAGATAGATTGATTACATACACCATGTTGGGATCTATTCCTGATTATTGAAAACATATTGTAGGAAACTACACACTTGGTCTCCATTAAATTAACCCTCCATGATGAATTTGGTTGTATTATTTCTTGATTTTGAATAAAAAATCAATTTTTAGTATGTTAGTAATTTTTACATGAATTCAATCAAAAGGACTAGTTCGGTGAATGAAAGCTCTTTACCTATTTCAGAAAATTATCCAAATAATAATGAATCAAATATTATTTATAATATATGTGGGATGTGAAAATAAGCTAGAAATATTTTTAGGCAATTCATGATGATATGGACCTCCTAATTAGAATAGGAAAATAAAAAAAAATAAAAAGAATAAATTTTCTTATATAATATATTATAAAAAATAAATTACATAAATAAGATCATTTTTAAATAATAAACAAAACATTACTTATGAATTTTTTGATCTATAAAATGTTAGGGGAGAAACCATGAAAGTTCATCCACATAACAAAAATGATAAGAGAGGAGTTTTATGATTTTGATGAAAATATAAACCATGTTTCTCTCTATAATCTGATGTATAGGAAACATAATAATACTAAATACTTTTGTTTTATCATCCACATCGGGTATTATAGGTTATTCGTTTAGTGGTAAAGTCTAATTCAATTACATTATTACGAAATAATGTATATTTCCTCTTAGAGTTCTTTAAAAAATATCATAATACATCCTCTATATACATTAATTGGAATATAACATATATAATTGGTGTTTATTTTAATAGATTAATATACATGTTGATGTTTAATAGATCTTATCGCTTGATATAGAGTTGTGCTGAGAAGTAGGAAGAAGTCTAATAGGTCTTGTAAATATCTAAAAATCCAATAATTGTATAATTTAAGTTATAATTATAAAGCATTCTTATAAATTTTCTGATTAAATAAATTCTAATTATATTTTTTGAGTGTTTTTTGAAATGGAATCTAAATGAATATGAAAAAACCTACTTCTGATAGAAAGGTTTCAATGTGTTTTTTGAGTCATATATTAGAGGTTACTTCTAAATTGGTAAAAATTACTTGAAAACCCCTTGCAAATTTAAACATTATTTATAATTATTTTTTAAACACAATTATGGATGAAAATGTTGTCTATATTATTCAATTTATTTTTTTTGAAAAAAATATTGCTCATATAATATTTCTGATGATTAAGTAATCTTTCATTTATTCAATATATGTGACTCTATTGGTCTCTAATGATATTTAGGTTATACTTTCAAATACATGAGATAAGATGAAGATAACTAAAATGTCATAGAATTTTTTGTGCATGACAACCACTTTGATATAAAATAGTTTGATCTATTGAGAATAAGCTATATATTAAAGTATAACTAGAGAGAACCTTTTTATATTTACATATATAGGAATTGAAAACAAACCGAGTATGAGAGAATAAAAAAACTAGTTGACTATCAAGAACATATTTGTTTTAAATTTTAATGTTAACTATCAATATGTGTTAAGTGATGATAAAAAAAATTAGTTAAGAGGATGAAGTCCCTCTTGATTGAGTATTAGTATCATGGATAGTTGGTTATTAATGAAATCATTGGATATTTTATATATATATCATGGATGATTCTATATAGAATTAATGGTCTTATGTATCTTATGTTTTGATGCTATCTTACATTGAATACTGAAGATAAATTCATATATTGAAAAATGAGCTTCCATTAATTCATAAAAAAAATAATATTATGATTTGTGTTGGATAGTTAAGTAATTATCCTTTAAAATTTGATTCTTATTAATCTAAAATCAATAATAATCACTGAAAATTGTTGATGTATGATTAGAGAACTATCTAACACTTGAAACGTGATGTGTTTATAAATCATTCTAGATGTTTGAGTGACTATTCTTTTATTTTCAATTATGTACAATGACTCAATAAATGTATAATATATCTCAAATAATAATGAATATTAAGATTTGAATTATAGATAATGTTGAGTATCATGTTGAGCATGGACAAGAAAGTTTATTTTTATTAAAGTAATCAGTTGATGTAGTTTTCTCTTATAAAATTATTTATGAATTTTAATGTAGTTTTATGAGAATGGTTTATTTTTTAAAAGAAAATTATTTTTATTCATGATTTTTTTTTTAATTTTACATACATACATAATTCTTTAGATGTTTAATGTTATTTTGAATAAATTCTACAATAATGTGTTTTAAGAGAATACATGATAAAGGAAAAAAATCCATTATCATAAAATATTTTAAACATTAAAAAACCATCATGGAAAATAATGTTATTTAAGTGATACATAAAATAATATTTGAGTCTCACTATGATATATAACAACATTTACAAGGAATTTAACATTTTTACATTGGTGTAGAATATAAAATTCTACAATAAAATGATATGCATTAATTCTCATACTAAATTCAAAAAATCTAAGATCACACATTAATATGTAATATATTTTAGATCATATTGATGATATATTTTTATGTTCACACTTAAAATTAATCCAATTAAAATATTACACATTGAAATATAATATACTATATGGAATACATAAGATTTCATAACTGATATATAATATATCCTACATGAAATATAACATTTTTAATATGATCTTGAAGGTAAAAAATTTATAAATTTATTAGATAAAACATGATAATTATGATATTATATTGTCTATATATAATATTCAATGATATAAGTAATATTATTTTGAATATATATAAGATTATTAGGTTCAAATGAAAGATATTATTTAGGTAGTATACGATATTTGAGATTTCTGAAGTTATATGAAGGGTTTTATATTTCCTAAATAGGTATTATTAGTTAAAAAAATATGAACATTCTATAGAACAAATTATAATTTAGAGTTTTTCATTACATATTACCTATCATGGGTGTGGAATTTTATATACGATTCATGCCGAGTCAGAATATTAATTTAATGACGGGAGATTTAGAGGATCATGGTGAAATAATTCTAGGATTTCAAAAATGTTGTTTAAAAATCATATATGTGGATATTTATTGTATATTTTATTGGAAGGAATATTTTTCTAGTTTTAATTTATGGTTAAATGTGAATATTCAACATATGATGCTGTACACAATAAATATGATAATCAGTACATTAATTTTAAGAATATCAATTGACGAATCAAGATATAATGATAAGGACCAGAGATCACAAGCACTGCCTAACATGAGAATCCTTTGACTGAAGATTTATATGTAATAAACCAATGTGAATTATTTTTATTATAAAAATATGGGGTGATAATGAAAAATAATTAGGGATTAAGGAAAGTGGTTTTGGAGATAGAGGAAATTGATAAGTAAGACACTATATATACATTATAATATTAAATTAAAGTTACAAATAGAAGATACTATTGAAATAAGATCATATACATCAATTAGTTTGATTAATCAAGAGTGAAGACATTACTGATGATACCCTTATATTGTAGAATCCATAAAGGATGATAAAGAAGAGGGTTGATAAGGAATACCATACTATAAATAGTTTTAAATTCTTTTTCAAGGATAATAAAGACGAAGATGTTGGATGTGGTTGGAATCAATATAGAACAACTATATTTTTTAAATCATGGCCACTGAAAATATTATATGAAATAGAAAGAGATAAAAAATATAGAACCAAAAATTTAAATATCTTGATCATTATGATGTTTGAGTTGAACTAAAGAAACTCATGTGCATGACACTATACTAGATTATCAATTTGAAAATATTAACTAAGATTGATGGTGAACATAATAGTAGTTGATATGGTAATATCTATGTGTAGTATTTCCATTTTTTTCATTAGTCAGTTAGAAGGAACCATTGAAAACATGAAAGTTTAAGTATAAAAACCAGTGAGGATATTCCATATGACTTTGAGAATATATCAACTAGGTTAACAATGAAACATTATCCACCTATATCAACATGATTATATTAGAATATATCCATTTAAAGGATATAAATGAAAGATAAAATTGAGTTAGTCACCCATATAGTAGGTTGAATTTATAAAAATACCTTATTATAATTTTATTTTTTATTTTATTCTTTGAATGTGGGGTGAATTGTTGGTATTTATAAGTACATACATTCACCCTAAGAGGTTTACACACTCATATATTATTATGTGAGTAAAAAATTAAATGGAGAATTCAGTAATGTTGTGTTATAGTATTTAATATTCAATCTTAGTGTGACTACAAAAAATAGGGAATTGAACTTGTTTTACATTATCTATATTTATTATATAATATATCTATACGAATTTTCCCAATTTCATAAAATAATTTTGATAAATTATGAAACTGTTAGATTTTTTTTTGGTTTCCTGGTCTGTTTTATAGTAAAAAATGGAATCACAAAATACATTTTTTTGGAATTCCACCCCTAACAATCCATTAGCTCAAATGTCTATTTCAAAGCCTCATGGAATATTATTTGGTAGATATCATATTATAAACATAATTTCCTCTATATTATATCAAACATTTGATGAATCATGTATTGTAGATTGATTTTACATTGGAGGGAAAACACATCCCTGAGAGATGATATTGGATAAATTGTCATCGATGTATCATGATGAGGTGCTTCCTTTCATGTTTTCTTGTGAATGATGTCTCATTTGACCAACCATTAGGATTCCACCAAATTGAAGATCTGGAAAATTTGTTTGTTGCACAATGAACATAATGTGAGATGGAACTAAACATTATATTGGGAGATGAACATAGATTCTATTTGATTTTGTAAGATATGTTTCGAGAGTATGACAACCATTTTTTTGACCAAATATTTAATTTAATATATTATTGTCCTAGAAATTTAAGATATATTTTTTAAGGAATTGGTGTACTCTTTAACAGTTGAATATGAGATAATGTTTGAGTTCCATTATATATCACGGTTATAATGCACTGTTTTTTATATATCGTAATGTAATTTTTATTTTCATTATGAGGTTTTGATTGCGCTAGATATTGTGATTGAAAGTTTAGGACTGATATATTATTACTATAGAATACTACCATGTGATAATCTGATGTTCCATCAAAAAGAGACATATATTCATTGGTATACTCATGGAACTATATTTTTTTATATTTATGTGATGTTGAGACATTATATGACCACAATCTTCCCAAAAATACTATATTTATTGCTCAATAAATTTTGTAACACGTCATGTTTTCAAGGATATTTTTTCCTAATAAATTTAAATTTCATTTATGTCTATGAATACACTCAGTCAGAAATTCCATTCACACGTAACAGACTTCACATACATTACACAGAACATAAACTTCTCTTACGTTACATGGAACATTGACATGGAGTACGTTACATGGAACATTGACTTAGCATATGTTACATGAATAAATGACTTGGAATACATTACATGTAAAAATGATATTTCTACAAAACATAATTTTGTTGTTATAATTATTTATATGAGATAATTATAACTGAGAAGCTAAACATATTAATTAGAATAGTAATAAATATTCTTGAAATATTTTTTATAATGGGTTTATATAAAAACATATTCTAAGGGAAAATAAAATTTTCTGTAAAACCCTTATGTAACACCCCAATATTCCATGGTACAAATATCTTTGAATAATATAGTAGCGTGTGTTGTACACAACTTCAATATTCGAACACGCCGCAACCAATCAAAGTAGCCATTATGAATGGTAATACAAACTTTTTAAAATTTTATAAATGTTATCTCTCAAAATGGTCTTTATTTTTGAATTCATAATATATAAATTATCCAATTGTGAAATTTTGGTACATTTCGGATAACATTTACATTTTGATGAATAGTGAAAATTAATAAATTTTAATTAAAAAAACATTTTTAATAAAAATAATTAACTGTGATAAATTATGAATTCGAGTGGTTTTATATTATATTTATAATATATATTTAACATTTAATAAAATTTTTGGTCTTTGGAAATAATTTCACAATTAAACCGGATATAAACAAGTGTCAATCTTTTAATAGTTATAATCTATTAAAAACACACTTTTTTGTATTAACAACGAGAATTAATTTTGAATTTATTTCTGCAACTTCTATGTTTTGAATTTGGAAAAATGGATTCCATATTTGGAATCAGGATTTCCATATTGTGTAAATAGGTAACTTCTATTTTTAGACATTTTGAATTATTGGTTCGGTAAATATTTTATTTTCCATGGTTAAAGGGTAAATCTGGTAAATAAGCGTAAAAAATAATGTTATAATAATAATAAATTACCCTAAAACGTGTCCTAAACTTATTGGTTGATACATTTCTGACCATGGCCATCTTTGGGTAGATTATGGTACCCCATGAAGAAACTTATAAGTGATAACGACAATTTATATTAATTAAGTTAAAGTAAATACAAAAATGAAATAAGCAAATACCTTTCAGCAAATAAATTTTTACAAAAGTTTATTTATGTTGGATTTTCGACTATAAATATTCATTATAAAGTAACAATATTTAATACATAATTATACATTATTTATAAATTTTACACATTTAATAATTATATTTATTTATGACACAATAATGACGCAGTATTTTCATTATTAATGCATGAATAAAATAATTTGAATTATAAATGTTAAAATAAATATAATTTGAAAGTTTTGATGACATACACGAATTTTAGTGGTTAATATTTCATGTTAGTATTTCTAAAATGAATTTTATTCTAATTAAAAATGTTTTTATGAGTTTAGAAAAAATCAATTATTGAATAGTGTCAAAATTGACATAAATGAGTTTTTAAAACAAATATTATATTATTAATTGATATTCTATTCCTAAAAATCTATGTTTCTGCCAAAATACTTATATCATGATAGGTGTATAATTAATGGACCACTTGGGGGTCTCTTGGATGTATATAGTAATTTTATTAACTATATAATATAAAAATAAAAAGTGACATGGTAAATGTCAAACTAATTGACTAAGAGATAAAACTAAAAGATAATTATAATATACTGACCCAAACCTATGTAAAATATATTGTTTTAAAGTATTTAGACCCATCACCACATTAGACTCTGAATAATTTACATTGGAGCCATTAGAAACCGAATATGAATTAATTATAAAATAATACTTTAAGTTTTTCATAAAGAGCCCCTCCCCCCCTTATGAAAGGACGCCAATTCTAACCAATTTCTTACACCTCTACAGCCTTTTGGCTCATCCAACATCTACCCAAATAATCTCCCTACATCCCTATGCTCCTCTTAGAAGCCTTACCTTAGGTAGAAAACACTTTGAGAGTCCTTTTTTGTTCAAACCAAAGGGAGTTACCCAAATTAAAGGTAACGATTTCTCTTAGATTCTATTATTTTATTTTACTTTTATAACCCCTAAAATATTATAATTTGTTTCTTTTGTAACAGAAACAGTATCCTAAATATATTATGATATTTTTATGAGAATTATTTTAACTACACTTACACACACCTCCATCAAATTGGTGAAGAATATAATGTTTCTGTGGATGGAAACCAAACGCCTCATGAAAAGCTGATTGTTCAATTATATCCTACCGCCTCTCATGGTGGACATTATAAAGGAAATATAATTAAATATGATATTAATGATATTTATTTTATATATAAGCTTCTATAATTCCATTTTATATCATATCATTATTCATTTCATGTTGTATATATATACGATAATTTCATTTGAGGAAGCACGGACTACCACCCCCTCAAAGGGATATGACTCGTTCATACCATACATGGAACGTATAAATGATGGTGTTAATGAACTTAAGTAACACATATATGATATTATATTATACTGGAATAATAATATACCTATGTATCATTTTTTTATTCCTTCTAAAATGAAAAAATAAATGGAAGTAGCGTTCGTGCGTACGTACAAAAAACAGTCTCCACGAACGCGATAAGATTCATTTCCACATCATATCCATTTAAGAATAATTCTAATTTTGTGATTAAAAGTAATTTTTAAGGAGTTGATATCATTTTGGATATTAATAGGATTCAACCTATCCATAACAAACATGGCTTACGTAACGGTGCATATAAAGGAAAATGAATCAGTTAACACCTGAAACGATGATAATACTAAAATATTATTAACAAAGAAATATTAAAAGATCATATATGTGATCATATTTATGTATATGATTATTTTATAATTTAATAATAATGATTTAACTATTATACATGAGGTTAACCTATACTCTATCAAGGAAAAGTACATGTTAAGGGTTTATTTCACAATATTTTCATTATCCAAAGTTGTTAATACATAATTATCTACTGGGAAGTCTTTATCATCCACATCCATGTTTCATAAAAATGTATTTCAAAACAATCTTACTATTTTATAGAATATGGTGTGAGGTAATTTATACCATTTTTTGGCTTTTTATAAGATGTTTATAATGGAATCTTTACATCAATTTCCATACAAGGTCATTTTAAAGCTTTTCAACAAAATTTAGGTAAGAATGTCTTTTTTAAACCTATATGGCTGGTGTGGCTATTTTACACCACTATAAAATCTTTGAATAATCACTTACAATCTTATAAGAATATTTTCAAATAAATGTTTTATTTTATAATTATGTGACTTTTAAATGATTTAAAAACATGAGATATTTCTCTCAAAAAGTTTTGATATAATCTATATCAACATCCTTTGATGGATTTTAATCTTATTTGAAGTTTATTTATTATGATATAAAACTTCCATATTGTATTGAAGGTTTTGTAATATTTTTTATTGTGGATTTTATATTTTTATACCATTCATGGTTTATGGTTAATGTATTTACAATTCGTATGCTAGTTTTAATACGAATGTTTATGTTGTGTTTAAAACTATTCATATGAGGAATGCATTGGACTTAGTAAGTGACAGGTGGATCCTGCTATAGATCCTTGATACATCGGTAGGTCTCATGAAAAAAACTAGTTTCTTGGCATGAGGCTTTGACAAAATCTTATTTTTAGTCTTAGCACGAGGACTTGCCTACGTGGTTATGATAGTCTCGCATTATGCATTCCATCATTATGAAAGTGGTAATTGATATTTCTTGTGATTATTCGACTAGTAGAATAAACATGTGAATAAGTTAATAACATTATTTCATTTTAGTTTTTCCATATTATTCTGAAGTTCAAGTTTAAAAGGATTTTTTTATTTATACATTGCCTTAAATGTTTAAGATTATTTAGGAATGTTTTCGCTATATTTTTATCCTTACTAGGAATTTGAGCTCTCCACTTTATATGTTTTATTTATCCAAGGATGTGAAGATGTATTTTATGAATGACCTGTAGAGATAGTATAAGGGGATATGAGTATAGAGAAAAGATGTTGTTGTGGTTTTCACTTTATGATGTAATGTAACATTTATGAATGAATTTAGTGATCCAAGGCTACAAAACTAATCAGTAATGCATGAATTGATCTTTTGGATCATGACAATGTATTAAAATAATGCACCGACTCTAGGTAACTATGGTCGGGGTGTTACAGTTGGTATCAGAGAAAGTTTAGTATAATCCTTGGAAGCTAGATTTATATAAACTCTAATTAGAGCACATAGAACTAAGATGGAATTTGAGGATTAATATAGAAAAACTTCCTATAATTTTGGTATTGTAGAGATTTTGTGAGATTTACAAGAAATACATCCCTATCTGGATACGATCATGTAGAGGCGGCTCTGGCACAGATGTAACTATGCATTAAACTCGGAAACACTACTTTGAACGAGACTCGAATTGGAACTGGTGCACGACAACGGGCCTTGCTGCACTCTCGGTTATGACACTCTTGAGAGATATGCTTAGGATAATTCTCATTTTCTATACAAACCATTATGAAGGGATTATTAGTATATACTTACTGAAAGAAAAAAAATTATGATTAGGGATTATATCCATAAACTGTTCAATTTACATCAGGTATTTTACAAGTTTGGAATTATGTATTTTGATTCATAAACTGATCTAGTTTATGCCATTGTTTAGAAATGGCTCATAGTGGAAGGAATGTAAATCATATAAACGCACGTACTACATGTTGGGATTTCCCTCCAACTCAAGAAAATTATAGTGGAGCTGGTGATATAACTAGTGCTGATCAGCTTATCACCATATTGAGACAACTCAGACAGGTTTTGAATAATAACCTTACCCGTATGGAGCCCCCTGATCCACATCACGGAGTATCAATGTTATATCACTTCATGAGGTAAAAACCACCAAAAGTATATGTAAATACGAATACATTGGTCGATGAGCAATGGGTATGTTACCTAGAGAAAATATTTCAGGCTTTGGGGAGTATTGAAAGCGAAAAAGTTCTCATGGAAGTTTATCGCCTCACTAGAGATGTTGATCAATGGTGGTCATTGTTACAAAACACGAAGGAAAGTGATGAAGTATCAAATATGTAATGGAGGGAGTTCAAAAGATATTTTCTTAGAAAAATACTTTCCTCGTGACCATCAAGTAGATATGGAAAGGCAATTTCTGAGTCTGAGGAAAAAGGGGGATGAGAATGTCGAAAAGTAAGATGCTAACAGTAAAAGGTTAGCGAGGAATCCAACAAATTATATACGAAACCCAAAAAGTAAGATTGATCGTTTCTTTGTCGGGTTAAAACCATTTCTCAGTTGAGCTTTAGTATCTCAATCCTTCTTATCATAGGAAGATATTGTCTGATGTGCTATCAAGACAGAAAAAGGAATTCTCTAAATCTTATGACAATAAAGTAAAGAAAAAGATGAAGAGAATGGTGGAGCAATAGATAATTAATTGTAAAAAGGGAAAGAATGATTTTCTATTATGTGATACTTGTGGGATGAATTACCCTGGAACTTGCCGAAAATGAATGGGAGTCTGTTACAATTGTGGTGAAAAAGGCCACCAAGCTCATGATTGCAAGCAAAAGAAAGTTGTTGTCAACATAAAATGCTATAATTTTTGGGAAATTAGGCATTATGATAATTAATGTCCTAAGAGCCAAGGGAACTTACCTCAGAAAAGGCCAAGGGAGCAAGTCCAAGCTTATGTTGTTACTACAGTTGAAGTTGAATAATTATTGTATCTGTGTTTTTGGACGCAAGAACTATATTATGGTTATAAGAATATTGTGATATATATAAGGATTGTACTACAGTACTTGTTGTTTTCATTAATGTTTTAATTTGACTAAGGTAATCTTATTTTCAGTATGTGATAATAAGATAAAGTTTACTTTGATTGGGGAATCTGATGTTAATATTGATTTTGGAATTGAGATAACTTTTACAGAGAGTCTGGATAGAGGTATTTTGGATAACTATAATGTTTGCAATGAATTATGTTGATATTTGTATGGTATTGTTTATGGTTAAAACATTTCTTATGATTGTTTTTTGAATATTGTAATACTATAGTCTCGGAAAAGGACATCCTGTGGATCGGGCGATAACCCGTCACGTCTGACAAAGCTGTATGAATCGAACCCACAATCATAGTGCGACATGCCTTTATTACCTACCACCATCCTACATGAAGTCCCTAGTTGTTACAAATAGTTTTTATCATTTAAATGGTATATTTTTTAATTTGGAACCCTATACGATTTGGAAAAATATAGTATTTTTGAGTCGTATTATGTTTTGGAGTGAAAGATGAGTTTGTGGTAGAAATTTAATAATGGATAAAATTATAATTATAAAGTATATATCATTATGATATTAGCCAATATCATAAATAAATTCCTCAACATTAAGTAATGGAACATAGAACAAAAAATTTGTCCTAGATGGTACCTTAGATCATCACAAATATATGGCTTTGTGATTGATGGATTTTTCCTAGCAATGTTCTCTACCACTCTCCATCAAATATTTATGGTCATATTTCTCTTCCATATCCATGTTTTCCTACATGGAACCCTAGTATGTGTTATTTTTGGTAACCTTCATACTTACCACTCTTTATTTTAAATAGAGGCCTTATTAATCCATTTTTCGATGTGGGATTTCAAATAAGATATTTCCAAATGTCAAACCCAAGTTTCAAATACCGTGCATAAATTGAGAGGACGAAAATTATTGAAGGAGGGAAGAATGTGACACCCCAAGCTTCCATGGTATGATTCTCTTTGAATAATACAGTAGCGTGTGTAGTATTCAACTTTGAGATTATAACACACCGGGACCATTCAAATTAGCTGTTATGAATAGTAATACCCACTTTTTGAAAATTTATAAATTTAATATCTTACAATGGACATAATTTTTGGATTTTAAAATTTCGAAATTAGACTACGGTGAAATTTTGGTACTTTTCAGATAACTTTTATATTTTGATGAATAGTGAAAATTACTAAATTTTAATTAAAAACAACTTTCTTAATCGAAATAATTAATTTAGATAAATTAGGAATTTGAGTGGTCATGAAGTATATTTAGAATATAGTTTTACCATTTAATACAATTTTGGTCATTGGGCATAATTTCACAATTATACCGGACCTAAAAAAGTGTCAATATTTTGATAGTTATTATATCTTAAAAACACGCTTTTTGTTTTAACAACGAGAATTAATTTTAAATTAATTTCTGTCACTTCTGTGTTTTGAATTTGGAAAAATGGATTCCATATTTAGAATCAGGATGTTCAAATTGTGTAAATAGATAAATTTTTTTTATACATTTTGAATAATTACTTCGGTAAATATTTTATTTACCATGGTTATAGGGTAAATCCGGTAAATAAGGGTAAAAAATATAATAATAATAATAATAATAAATTACCTTAAAATGTGTCCTAACATTATTGGTTGATACATGTCCGACCATGGCCATATTTGAGTCGATTTTGGGACCCCATGAAGCCAATTGTATGTGATAATCAAACTTTATGTTAATTAAGTTAATGTAAATACAAAAATGACATAACCATATATATTTTAGAAAAAAAAATTCACATAAGGTTATATATGTTAGATTTTCGACTATAAATATTAATTAGAAAGATAAAACGATTTCATACATAATGTTATTTTATTTATAATTTTTAGACATTTATTAATTATTTTTATTTATGACACAATAATGATGCAATGTTTTCTTTATTAATGCATGAATCAAATAATTGGTATTATAAATGTTAAAATAAATATAATATGAATGTTTTGATGCAATAAAAGAATTTTATTGTTTAATATTACTTGTTATGATGGATTAAATGAATTTTAATCGAATTAATAACATTTTTAATTCTTTAACAGAAATCAATTATTGAGTAGTGTCAAAATTGACATAAATGAGTTTTTAAAACCAATAATATATTTTTAATTAATATCCTATTCCTAAAAATCTAAGGATAAGAAAAAGGGCTTATATCATGATATGTGTGTAATTAATGGACCACTTGGGGGTATTTGGGGTGTATATATTATGTTTATTAAATATATAATATAAAAATTCAAAGTGACTTGGTAAATGTCAAACTAATTGACTAAGAGTTTAAACTAAAAGGTAAGGTTAATATAGTGACACAAACCTGTAAAAAATCTTTTGGTTTAAAGGATTTTGACCCATCCCCACATTATACTTTTAATAATCCACTTTGGATCCATTAGAAAAAGAATATTATTTTATTATTAAATAATACTTTAAGTTTTTCCTAAAGTGCCCCTCCTCCCCCTTATAAAAGGACACCACTTATAACCAATTCCTCACACCTCTCAATCCTTTTGGCTCATCCATCCTATGCCCAATTAAGCTCCCTACATCCCTATACTTCTCCTAGAAGCCTTACTTTAGTCATAAATCACATCAAGTCTCTTATTGGGTTCAATCCAAATGGAGTTACCCAAATTAAAGATAACGATTTCTCTTAGCTTCTTTTCTTTTATTTTACTTCTACAACCCCTAAACTCTTCATATTGTTTTCTTTTGTAACAAAAACAGTATCCAAAATATACTCAGATATTTTTATGAGAAGTATTTGAACTACACTTACACCACTCCATCTAATTTTTGAAAAACATAATGTTTCTGTGGATGGAAACCAAACTCCTCACTAAACGATGATTGTTCAATTATCTCCTAAAGCCTCTCATGGTGGCCATTATGATGGCACAATAATTAAATATGATATTAATGATATTTATTTTATATATAATCTTCTGTAATTCCATTTTATAGAATACCATTATTTGTTTCGTGTTATATATATATATACACGATAATTTCATTTGAGGAAGTGCGGACTACTGCCCCATCAAAATGATATGAGTCGTTCAAACTATACATGGAATGTATAAAGGATGGTGTTAGTGAACATAAGTATCAAATATAAGATATTATATTATACAGGAATAATAATTTACTTTGTATCATTTGTTTTTTATTTTTTTTAAATGAAAAATGAAATGGAAGTAGCATTCGTGCGTACTTACGGACTACCGTCTCCACGAACGCGATTAGATTCATTTCCCCATCATATCCATTTAAGGCTAATTCTTGTTTGATGATTAAAAGTAATGTTTAAGGAATTGATATAATTATGGATATGAATAAGAAACATCCTATCCATAACAAACACAACTTACGTAACGACGCAAATAAAGGAAAACGAATCAGTTAACACCCGAAACAACGATAATACTAAAATATTATTAACAAATAAATATTAAAAGATCATATATGACATCATAATTATGTATATGATTATTTTATAATTTAATAACAATTATTTAACAATTATACAGGAGGTTTAACAACACTCTATCAAGGAAAAGTACAAGGTAATGGTTTATTTCACAATCTCTTCATTATCCAATGTTGTTTATATGTAATTATCTTCTAGGACGTCTTTATCATCCACATCCATGTTTCTTAATAATGTATTTCAAAAAATTATTACTATTTTACAGAATATGGGTTACTTTCATTTATACCCTTGTTCGACTTTTTATAAGTTGTTTATAAAGCAATCTTTATGTCATTTTCCAAACAAGGTCCTTTTTAACCTTTTTCACAAAATTAATGTAAGAATGTCTTTTTTTAAATTATACGATGGGTGAATCTATTTTCCACCATTTTAAAATATATGAATCTTCCCATAAAAATTTATAAGAATATTTTCAAAGTAAATGTTTTATTTTATAATAATGTGACTTTTAGATGATTTCAAAAGAAGAGATATTTCTCTCAAATAGTTTTGATTTCATCTATGTCAACATCCTTTTGATGGATTTTAAGATTATTTGAAGTTGATATATTATGATAAAAAACATCCTTAATGTATTGAAGGTTTTGTTATATTTTTGACTGTGGATGTGTTATTTTTATACCATTAATGGTTTATGGAGAAAGTATTTACATTTCGTATGCTAGTTTTGATATGAATGTTTATGTTGTGTTTAAACTTGTTCATGTGAGGAATGAATTGGACTTAGTATGTGACGAGTGGAGCCCGTTATAACTTCTCAATGCATTAGTAGGTCTCATTAGAAAAACTCTTTTCTTTGCATGAGGCCTTGACAAAATCATATTTGTAGTATTGGCACGAGGCCTTGGCTACATCGCAATGGTAGTCTTGCATTATGCATTCCATCATTATGAAAGTTGTTATTGATATTGCATGTGATTATTAAACTAGTAGAACAACCATGTGAATATGTAAATGAAATTATTTCATTTTATTTTTTCCAAATTATGTTGAAGTTCAAGTTTAAAAGGATTGTGTTTTAGTTATACATTGCCTTAAATTTTTATGCTTACTTATGAAAGTTTCCACTATATTGTTATCATTACTGTGCATTTGAGCTCACCACTTTCTATATTTTATTTTTCCCAAGATGTGAAGAAGTATTTTATGAATGACCTGTAGGGATAGTATAAGGGGATATGAGTGTGGAGAAAAGATGTTTTTGTAGTTTTTCACTTTTTTATGTAATGTAACATTTATGAATGTATATAGTGATTCCAGGGATACTAAACTAATCGGTCTTTAGAGACTTGTTCTTTTGTGATCATGAAAATTTATTAAAATAATTTACCAACTCTGGGTAGCTGGGGTCGGGGTGTTACACCATATATGATAAAAAAATAATATTTTCTAAAAAAAACTACTTTTCATGTCCTTCGGTGAAGAAAATTAAATTAATTGTAGATAAATATTGAAATTTTATTTAATAAAATAAAATACATTTTTGAATTTAGAATGTAAAATTAATATTAGGGTAAAATATTTTAGTTTTTCAAAGAAACATCATTTTGGATGAATAATGAAAATACATAATTTTAATTTAGAAATTCATTTTCATTTAATTTATTTATAAGGTTAAATTATATTTTTTTACTAGTTTAAAAGATATATTAGATATTATTTTTATCAATTAATATAATTTAGGTCATTAATATTAATTTCACATTGAACCTAGGTATAAATGCATAACAAACTTTTGAATGTTTTTACTTCAAAAACCCACATTATCGACCCAACTACGGGATAAATATTAAATTAATTTATACCACTAATATGATTGGAATTTGTAAAAATTGATTGAATATTTTTAATCTAAATAATATATATTATCTAATAATTTCACCATAATTTTTGACCAAAATTATTAGTGGGTAATTAAAATTAATTACAACTGTTATGGTAAAATTAAGCTTAACTTAAGACTAAACCTTAAATTTATGACCCAAAATGACCTATAAATTTTCCAAAACCAATTTTATCGAAATTATTCTTTCATAAATCATATATTTTGGAGTTACTTTGGGTTTATATGAAGTTTTGCAGGTTATAAACATGGGTACACCTATGTTGTTTTCACAAATGACAATTGTGTCATTTCCCTTCTCTATAAAAGGCCACACCCTCTCCCTATTCTTCACACCTCTCAAACCACATAGGTTATTGAAATTTAAAACAAATACTATTCAAAAAATACCACCATTCGACCTATAATCCTCCCATTAGGATTAAATCTATTCAATTAATCCTTTTGAAAGAAACCAAAAAGTGTTACCAAATTAAGAGGTAATGTCTTCTCTCAAGATCATTTATTTTATTTTCTTTCTCCACCCCCTATTCTATATTTATTCAATTATTTTATAAAAAAACAAGTATCTCTAATATAACAGTATTTTTATGCTATGTATTCTACCAACAATTACAAACACCTCCATTTAATGGGTAACAAACATACTATTTATGTTTACAACGAACTACCACCTCATTAAATAATTACTGTTCATTTTTCCTTTACCATATCTCATGGTGGTCATTATGATGGGAACTATATTTAAATATGTCCTATATTATATTTATTATGTATTTAATATTATTTATTAATTTTTCCACCACATATATTATTACTTTCCATTTTTTGTTAATAAGACAGTTTCGTTTGAGGATATGTGAATTTCCACCCCCTAAAAGTGATATGATTCATTGATACACTATAAGGAATTAATTAAGGATGGTTTTAGTGAATATATATTTTATATATGATATCATAAATCTACTTTAATAGTGATATATATATATATAATTATATCTACATATATGTATTTTAATTTCTTTACATTAACATGACAATTAAATGTACATAACATTCATCTGTAAGTATAACCTACCGTCTCCTGGAACGGTGTATTCGATTTTACTATTCTATATTATATGGATTATTATAATAAAAATATACTTAATATAAATTATATTTAATCCATGGTTGAAATTCTTAATATCATTATAAAAGTATAAGGATAAAATATATAAAAAATTAAGACACATGCGAAAAACAAAGAGGATATTACACTAAGTGAAACCATAACATAGAATTGTTAAAAAATGTAATATAATGAAATAATAAAACCATATATTGTACTAAAATTATTAATATTGTTCTTTTATTTATTTATAATAAATTTATATTCATTTTATAGGATTTATGAATGAGTATAATGAGTGTCAAGACATAAGGTATGAGAACTTCGTCTCAATTTTATTACCGTAAGATACTTTCCTTATTCCCCACTCATTTAATTTGTGTTGTGTATATGATACCCATTAATTAATTATATTTGTCTTATACATAATTTTATTAGTATTTACATAACCATTTTATGATATTTCTTTCATGGGGATTAAGCTTTATAATTTACCAAAGCTATAAATAGCTTTGTCACAATTTTCTTTCTTTGAGACCCATGTTTAGTTATGCATATAAATTCTTCATTGATGTGTATATACATACATTTTACATTTTATATCATTAATATACTCATTATCATGATATTTTTTTCATTCAATTTCCTTTTCTTATATGCAGAGTATGATCCCATGTATGCAAGTGGCAATAGTTTACTGAAACAATTTTTTTTTTCAGGTTTGTTAATGATTATGTTTATTTGATGAAATATTATGATCCATATCTGTGGAAAAATATTTATTCTCCTAACCATATTATTATTAAATATTTATCCATGTATTAGTTCAATTTTCACAAACATTGGTAATTATGATAATTAAGGAAATGTTTTTAAGAAAAATACGAGCGTAATTATCTGTTCTATGGGAAATCTATTTTATTTCAAGAACCATGATTTAAAAAAATTGTGATTTTTTTTTCAAATGATTCATGAAGATAATTTTCATGGAAAAACGATTATTAAAATGTGTTATTTTTTTAAAATCATCATTTATATGTTTTGATATCTATTTTCAAAGAAAACAGTTTTCAAAATGATTTATGTTTTCCAAATAATTTTTCAAAGAAGAAAGGATATTTTTATCAATAACATCTTTTAAAAGACCTTGAAAAATTATAAACCATATAAGATAACATCCATTTGTGTTACTCATTCCTTTCATAGGGAATTATTCAACATTTCCATTAACATTATTTCACTGAATGTATTATATTTTAATGTAATGAAATTTGTAAAACCCATTTTTCATTCATGAGTTTTATGATTTTGAAAATGACTTATATTTATTGGTTTTTTATAATGAAATGATTATAAAAACTCTTTTTATTTCCACAGGTTATGATAATATTACGTGATTATAATACAGATTTCATTTGATGGGTTATGATATAATAATTTTTGATCTTGTGGCACATGTATTTATGATTTAATAATGATATGGATGAAACCAATATCTACCTACCATATATTAAGTAAGGATTTTTATATCATGAGATTAAAATGGGTATAACAAAAAATGAAATCGATTATTTATTATAGGACTACAATGATAAATGAAATCCATTTGTTATTACAGGGCTAGAATGGGAAACAGACTCGGTTTAGTATTACATGGATAAAATGTGAAATGAAAATTCTTCCTTATTACAAGGTTGGAATGGGGAGTGAAGTCAGTTTAGTAATAAAGGGATATAATGGGGTGTGAACCCAATTTAGTAATGTAATTTTTCAACTAATATGGTCTCTTCAGTAATGCCTTAACCAATATCGAAATAATTTTTAACACGTTTATGTGTCTCCCATAATTACACATTTTATTAATATGTTTTCCTTTTATGGATTATGTTATTTATTTCATTATGATTCATGTCCTATGAACTTGAATGAATAATACCATGATTCTTGTTTTTATTCTTTGATCTGTTGGGAATGATAATATATTTCCATACTCGTATTATTATACCCTTATACTCGTGATTATAATTAGGTATCTCACATATTTACCCTTACTGAGAATCTTATCTCATCCTTTTTTTATGTTTTCCCCTAGTTATAAAGATATTTATTATATTTGATGTGTTTAAGAATGTTGTTAGTCACAAATAACCTAGTGGGGGATGATGTATCTCATTTATGTACTAGTGATTATGTTTCAATATTTTCAAAGGAACTATAATAGTATTATATTTGGGAGTCTATTTTTATAATGTTTTGTGTATTCCAGAAATGTTATTTAGTGTTAAAGTATAAAAATATAGTGCTTCCATTGTTGATATTATAAAAAAGGTTTATTTATAATTTTGAAGTTAGAATGAGAAATCTTTAGTGATAACCCTAAGTACATGTCTAAAGATAAGTCTAAGTATGTGGAAAACTATAAGAAAATGTCTAAAATTTGGGTAAAGGATAGAGTGATTGGTTTTCTAAAAATTCATCAATATATGAACACAATAAGTGTATGTGGCTCTAGAAAAGATGAACATATGGGTAAAAACTCAAAAAAGATGTTCCAAGCCTGACTTGGTGTAATCGGGTACATGAAAACAAGCCTTGCTGCACACCTAGTTGAACAATCCCATGAGATATGATTTAGGATTTCAAATACTATTCATGATAAAGCAGAGATAATTTAAATAGATTTGGGATATGAAAAACATATGATAAACATAAGGTTACATATATTATGTAATGTGTCATAATTTATACATGATATAAGTGAATATTTTTTATTATCTCTTTCCTCGATATGACAAATTTTTCTCGCTCTATGATTTTTAGTTTTATTCAATAGATAAAATATAAAATAATAATATTAATGGTGTATTATATGGAAAATGAAATGATTTTTCTCTTGATCAACTGAATTATAAGAGATCTAGATTTAAAATCCTCATTTCTATGCTCATCGAGCTTTCCCAAGAAATGAATCATGCTAGAATTCCAAATGAGAAATAGAGGGATCAAAATTATGTTCAGTCGTTCATAAAAAAACACCAACATTCTCTCATATTGTTTACAAATACATTTATTGTAGAATAATTTATCAATAATACTGAAAATATATTCACAATTATTCATTGTTTAGAGCATGATACATTCATTCTCCCTATTTATCAGTAATAAGGCGAAGGAGACAAGTGGTGGAATCTAATCAAGAATATGAGGCAACAAGATGAGATTGTATCCATGTATTTCGATGAGTTCAAGAACTTATTTTTAAATAATTATTTTCCTATAATTCTTCATACCAAGATGTATAAAGAGTTTCTTGAGTTGAAGCAAAGGTATTATGAATCTATTAGTACATACAAGGTTAATTTCATGAGACTTGTTAGTTACACTTTAAGAATTATCATCCAATACAAAATTAATGTTATTAGGATATCTATTTTATTAAAGCTATGTCTCATAAAGTCGGTGGTCATAAAATTCTTTAGTGGCTATGAAGATATTTTTCATTGTACGATAAAAGTTGATATTGAGTTTGGAGTCACGTATGAACCTTATGGGTTTGACAAGAAATGGAAGATGGTGTTTAAAGGAAACTCTAACAACCATGAAGAAAAGAAGATGAATTTTACATAATGGTCTAAATGTTGGAAGAATCATATAGTAATTTTTCATAAGTGGTATAGTAAATGTTTGAAATGTGGAAAGGGAGGTCACCAATAAATAAATTGTCAAAATAGTGGGAAGAAGTGAGATCAAAAAGATAATGGATAAAAATCTACAGAGAATGTATGTCCCCCAATTTAGTGCTAAAAGTGTAAGGAGAATTGGAATTATGATAACCACTACGAAAACCCTAGGTTTGGTGATGATTTTTGACGTCATCAACCTCTTAAGCTTAGGGGAAAGGGGAAATTTCATGAAATCTCAATTTTTAATGAGCGGATCAACAATAGTCTGATGAAAGGTACACTTAACATCCACTATAGAACAACTAATTCCATATTGGATATCAAATCTACCCACTCTTCCATATATAAATAATATGATAAGGGTGTTATGATTAAACAAAAAAATAATATATGGGATTACCAGTGTGAACCCCTAATGATTAGATTATTACATCTCAAGACAATGATTCCTCTTTGGTTGACGTTTGTGGGAATGTGCATCCTGTAAACCTAATCATTCTTCTTTTGGTAGAATTTAATGTCATATTAGGAATGTATGGGATTTATCTTCATAAATACAACATTAATTGTCGACGAAAGGAATTTACATTTGATATTTCAAATCCATTAATGATCATATCTCAATATACAACTATGTATGAACTTTCTATGGATATTACATCCACTGTATGGGTCTTAATTCCCGTTGAAAATGGTTTTTAGTCTCACATGGTTAGGGAGAAAATCGATATTGATGTTATTAATGTTTTTTGATATTTTTTGTATTTATTTTTAGAAGTTTTTCCTAGTCATCCCTCAAATCATCATGTTTAGTTCTCAATAAAAATTTTATGTGGTTCGATATGAATATCAAAATCTCCTTATAGAATGTACCCAATTGAGTTGATGGAATTGAAGATTAAAATCCAAAAAAACCTTGATAAGGGATTATTTTAGTCAAGTGTGTCACCTTGGGGTTCACTAGTTCATTTTATGAAGAAGAAATATGGATCAATATGAATCTATATTTATTATCTTGAGTTGAACAAAATCATAATCAAGTAAACGTATCATCTTCCCCATATTGTTGACTTGATTGATAAACTGTATAGAGCTTAATATTTTCTATGATTTACCTTAATTATGGATATAATTAATTTAGGTTCAACAAAGAGAATATACAGAATAAGGAATTACATACAAGGTATGTAAATAGTGAATATATTTACATTCCTTTTAGTCTTACTAATTACCAAAATATAGTCACGTATTTAATGAATAGAGTCATTAGAGATTAAAGTGGTTTGTTTTTGGTAGCATTTACAAATGATATTATTAACTTTTCAAAGAGAAAGGGAGAGTATGAATATTAATTGAGAATTGTGAAGAAGAACCTAAGGATGTAGAAGATATATGAAAAATTTACAATGTGTGAATTAGGGATGAAAATGGTTTTATTTTTTGGGTTACATAATTTCAATAGAGAGTATATCATTAGATATATCAAAGAGAGAGGCTTTTGAATATTGGCCTTGGCCAACCATGGTGACTGATATTCATGTCATTCATGTTTTATCTAGATATTTTAAAAGGTTTGTGGAGAATTTATCATGACTATCTAATCCTATGACAAAGATTACTTGGATGGGTTTCAGGCTCATATGGATAGATAAATGTGAGGAAACCTTTAAGAAAATGTAGAGGATATTAGTCAATACACCTATACTTACATTACCCTATAGTGGAGACGGGGTTGATATATATATATTGATTCATCAAATATGGGTTTGGGATGTGTTATTATATATAATAACAAAATTATCAATTATGCCTCATGACAGTTGAAGATTCATGGGAAAAATTACCCATATCATGATTTGGAGATAACAATGTTAATTTTTGTTCATTAAAGATATGGGGGAATTAAATTTATGGAGAAAAGTGTGACATATGAACCAATCACAATAGTTTGAAATATATATTCACCTAGAAGAAGATGAACGTGCACTAGAGATGATGGTTATTGTTTATAAAGGATCATGAGTACTCAATACATTACAACCCTGGGAAAGAAAACAAGGTGGCTGATTCTTTGAGTCATAAGGATCATGCTAGATTATCCATGATGAAGAAAATAAAGAAACATTTTTTTTGGATTTATAAAGGATGGACCTAGAAATCCTAGAGGAAGTGGAAAATCATATCTTTTCCAAATGAATGTTAAACCCTCTATCCAAATAAATACTAAGGAGGAATAGAATGTAGATTTTGTGTTTCAAAAGAACATTACAAATGTTATTGAGTTTAACCTTGATTAGGATGTAATGATAATGTTTAGGAAGAATTTATGTGTTCCTTCCATACTATATTTGAGGGAGCTTATAGATGAATCTCACAGTTCTTCATTATCTATTCACCCTGGAAGTATGAATATGTATATGAACATGGAAGAATACTTCTAGTGGGATGGAATGAAGAGAGATATAGAAGATTTTGTATATCATTTCGTGGAATTCCAGCTATTTAATGATGATATAAAAATGTCTAATAGGATGTTGAATCCATTACACATACCAGAATGGAAGTTGGTTCACATCTCCATGGATTCTATCATTGGACTACCCAAAAACTCTGAAGGGTTTAATTCTATATGGGTGGTAGTTGATCCACTTACTAAGTCAGAACACTTCATTTCTATTACATAAGAATTATCTCTTGTTTAGCATTCCTGAATATAAATTATAGAATTGGTAAGGTTTTAGAGAGTACCACATCCCATTGAATCTGAATGGGATCTTATTTTTTATATAATATTATGAATAATACTTCATCTTTCCCTTGATAAATATTTTATTTTCCAAAATTCCAATCATCCTTAGACAAATGGTCAGTCTAAAATAAAAATTCAAAACCATGCGGATATGTTGAGATCATTTTCTCTTGATTTAAATGATGGTTGGGATCAACACCTTTTTGTAGTTGAGTTTTCATATAATAGTATAATTCACTCCACAATTATTATAGAACCATATAAAGCTCTCCATGGGAAGAAATGTAGGGCTCTGACATGATTGGGTGAGGTTTGAAGAAAATAATATATTTAGATATGAGGTTGTTGACAAAATGGTTAGGAAATTTAGAACCATTCAACTGTATATCAAGGTAGCTCAAAGTCAGTATACATTTTACAATGAAACATTTTGACGTGGTACCGATTTTGATGTTAAGGAAAATGTATTTATAGTAATCTCATCATGGAAGTTATTTATGAGATTCAGGATGAAAGAAAATCTAATCCCTTAGTATATTGGTCTTTTTGAGAGTCTTGATCATATTGGGATGGTAACCTATCACATAGAACTTCCTCCAAATATCTCTCAAGTCCATGATGTGTTTCATACATCTCTCCTAATGACATACATACCTAACCCATCCCATGTACTAAACATAGAGGTCATATAGTTGGAGTTGGATCATTATTATGATGAAAAACCTATTGAAATTTAGGAATAATCAGAGAATGATCTATGAAACAATACCACTCACTTGGACAATGTTTTGTGGAGAAATTACCTGTTAGAGGAATCTATGTGGGAACCTAAGGACATGGTGAATAAGAATCATCATCATTTTTCTCCCTTAATGATTTATTTTGATGGAAAATTTCATATTAAGGGTGTAGAATGTAACAGTCTGAGTTTTTAAAGATCTTTTTTCCGAATAAATAAAATTTTCAATTATTTCTTGAAATTCATTAAGTCAATAATTCCTTCACACAACACAGAATTGGTGTATGTTACAAAAAACATTTACTTGGAAGAAATTACATGGAAAATTTACTTGGTGTATGTTACACAGAAAATCAACATGGAATATGTTAGATGGAAGAATGACATGGAATATGTTATACACAACATTGATATTTATACGAAACATCATTTAATTTTTATAATTATTTCAATGAGACAATTTTAAGCTATATGTTAAACATAGTAACATGTGTAGTAATAAATACTTTTAAAATAATTTTTATAATTGTTTTATTATAATAATAAAACATATATATAGCAAATGATGTATTATTTATTTGGTAAAACCCTTATATGATTTAAAATACTCTTATTAAAAAAACTACATTTGATGACTATCTGTGAAAAACTATAAATTTATTATTAGACACATTTGGAAATTTAATTTGAAAAAATAAATTCCATTTTTTAGTTTAGAATGTCTAAATTATCTTAGGGTTAAATTTTGGGATTTTTCTAAGAAACATCATTTTTGATGAATAGTGAAAATATCGAATTTTAATTCATAACATCTTTTTCATCCAATTTAATTATAAGTGTAAAGTTTAATTTAAATTTTTTTAAATGTTTAATTATATAATATTTTTATCAATTAATAAAATGTAGTTCATTTATTTACATTTGATTTTGAACTTGGCTATAACAACATATCAAAATGATGAATGTTTTTTTACTTCAAAAACATTCATTATAGAGCCGAACACGAGATTGATTGTAGAAAATTTCTTCCTATAATGTAATTATAATTTATAAAAATTGATTTCATATTAAACTTTTAAATATATTTTAATTTATAATAATTTCAACATAGTTTTTGACAAAAATTATTATTGAAATAAATTAGAATTTATTACTTCGGTTAAATTAAAATTAAGCATAACTAAGGGATAAATCATAAATATAACATAAAAAACCCTATAAAATTTTCCAAAAACCATTTTACAGACATTATTAGTCAATTAAACTAGAAATATTGAGTTATTTTGGTTATTTATTATTTTTTTAGTTAAAAATGTGGGTGTACCTTACCCAATTTCAAATATTTTATGTGTGTCCTTTCACATACCATTAAAAGGCCACCACCTCACCCTCCATCACACCTCTCAATACAATTAGGTTCAACCATTATTCTCCCAATAAAATTCCAAAAATACCTGCCTTCATCTAGAATCATCATCTTTGTAAATAAGCTATCCATGGATGTTTTTTGGCACAATCCAAAAGGAGTTACACGAATTTAGTGGTATCATCTTCCCTCAAGATCCTCTATTCTATTTTCTTTCTTCAAAGCCTACACTCTATTTATTCCACTATTGTATAATTAAAACAGAATTGTAAATATAATATGATGTTTTTATGATATTTACTTGACCTAAAATAATACAAACCTCTATATAATGGAAGAACGTGTATTGTTCACGTGTACGATGAACTACTGCATCACTAAACGACCATTGTTCATTTTTACTTTACCACCTCTCATGGTAAAAATTATTATGGAAATTTTTTATATAAATAATTTTTTATATTTATTTCAATATTCCATTTTATAACACATATATTTTAGTTTCGATTTTGTGTTAATACAATAATTTATTTTGAAGAAGTGTAGACTACCGCCCCCGCAAAGCGATATGATTCGTTCATTCACTACATGGAATTTATTAAGGGTGGGTTTAGTGAATATATATGTTATAAATAATTTAATAAATAAATTATTGTAACACCAAAATCATCAATGTCACGTTTCACTTTGAATAATGAAATATCTTGTGTTGTACACAACTTCGAGATTCTAACACATCACGACCAATCAAACTAGCCATTATGAATAGTAATACCAACTTTTTTAAATATTATCAATTTTATTATTCAAAATGGACTTCATTTTTGGGTTCGGAATATTGAAATTAGATTAGGGTTAATTTTTTGTATTTTTCTAAAAACTTTCAGTTTTTTATGAATAGTGAAAATACTACATTTTTATTAAAACAACTTTTTAAATAAAAATAATTTGTAGTGCTAAATTATTATATTGAGTGGTTTTTTAAGTATAATTGGATTTTATTTTTACCATTTAATCCAATGTTGGTCATTTGACGTAATTTTACATTTAAAATGGACATAAGCAACAGTCAATCTTTTGGTAGTTATTATTTATTAAAAACACATTTTTTATTTTGACAGTGGGAATTAATATTTTATTATTTTCTGCCACTACTATAATTTTAATTTAGAAAAATGGATTCAATAATTATAACCAGGAAGTACAAATTGTGTAAATAGATAAACTTTATAATTATTTCGATAAATATTTTATTTACCATGGTTAAAGGGTAAATCCGGTAAATAAGGGTAAAACAATAATATTATTATAATATTACATTACCCTAACACGTGTTATAACCCCATTGGATGATACATTTATGACCATTGGAATTCATGGGTATATTTTAGGACCTCATGGAGGTACAATTAAGTGATAATGACACTTTATATTAATTAAGTTAAAGTGAATAAAAAATTACAAAAGCATATATCTTTTAGAAAAAACATTTTTACATAGGGTTATATATGTTATCTCATCGACTATAAATATTAATTAGAAATATAAAAATATTTCCTACATATTGATGTTTTATTTATAATTTTTATACATTGAATAATTAAATTTATTTATGACACAATTATGATGAAGTATTGGACTTATTAATGAAAGAATCAAATAAATGGTATTATAGATGTTAAAATAAATATAATTTGAAAGTGTTGATGCCATCCAAGAATTTTATAGGTCAATGTGACATGATAGGATTGATTAAAGGAATGTAGTTCGAATTAATAATGTTATAAGGACTTTAAAATATAATTTATTAAATAATGTCAAAATTGACAAAAAAGAGTTTTTAAAACAAATATTATATTATTAATTGATATTCTATTCCAAAAAAAAACTATGGTTAAGAAAAAGGTCATAAATAATATTATATATTTCATTAATGAACCACTTGAGGTTTTCTTGGATGTTTATAGTATGTTTATGAACCATAAAATATAAAAATACATAGAAACATAGTAAATGTTAGACTAATTAACTAAGAGTTAAATAATTTTGGAGCCATTAGAACCCGAAAATTATTTTATTATAAAATAATATTTCACTCTTTTCTTATGGTTCGCATCACCCCTATTATAAAAGGTCACTTACCCTTCTCTCAAATCCATACCTTCAATGCCATTTTTCAAGTACATCCCCTTCCTAGATATCCTATCAATTGTCATGCCTTCATCCTAGAGGACTTCCTTTAGTCTGAAAGCCATCCTAAGGATCCCTTTTGATCAAATCAAAATGAAAAACCCGAAGAAGTGGTAAATATTTTATCACCTCTTTCAAGTTACTATATTTTTCCACTTCCTCTTTCTTTGTTGTTTCCATTATAAAATAATAACTCTAGTATATTGCATATACTGTGATGTTATTATAAATATGGTACAACCATATTTTTTATTCAGTCAATTATTTGAATGACATATCACCAAAAGTGCATACGTACGTCTTACCATCTCCACATCGTGGTTTAGTTGATATTTAATACATTATTATATGTATGAGTATAAAAATGATGTATAATTGATTTAAATAATAAATATAACATGATAATGATTATTTGTATATGATATACCATCCAATTATATATTATTTTAATATCAAAAAATTTATATTGTCGCTTGAGCGTACGTACATATTTCTGTCCCTATGAGCATGATGAGATTCATTTTCCATCATATCCATTCAATACTAATTTTCATTGGATTATTAAAAATAATTTTTAAATACTTAATATCATTCTGAATATGAATATTATACATCATATCCACAACAATCCTTACTTACGTAACAAATCATATAAAGGAAAATGAATCAGTTAACACCTAAAATAACGATAATACTGAAATATCATTAACAAAGCAATATTAGAAGATCATATAGGATATAATATTATTGTATATAGTTAATTTATAATTTAATAACAATGATTTCACCATTTTACAGGAGGTTAACCTACCCTAAACCAAGGAAAATAACAAGGTAAGGGATAATTTTACAATCTCTTCATTATCCGAGATTGTTTATATGTAAGTATCTTCTAGGGCCTCTTTATCATCCACATCCAAGTTTCTTAAAAATGTATTCCAAAATTTATTTACCATACTATTGGTTAAAGTAATTTATACCCTTGTTTGACTTTTTATAAAATGTTTTGATTGGAATTTTTCAATATTTTTCCAAACAAGGTACTTTATGACCATTTCGTCAATATTAAGTTAAGAATGTTTTTTAACATATACGATGGGTGCTGATATTTTTTGTCGTTATATCATCATCATATATTACCTTACATGCTTATAAGAATATTTCCAAAATGATTGTTTTCTTTTAAAATTATATGAATTTGAAATGATATTAAAATAGAAATATATATTTATCTAAAAAAATGTATTTATTTCATCGATTTCAACTTCATTGGATGAATTTTAAACTTATATGAAGTTGAATTATTATGATACAAAACATCCATATTGTATTGAAGGTTTTGTGATATGTTTGACTGTGTATGTGTTATTTTTACACAATTCATGGTTTATGGATAAAGTATTGACATTTCATATGATAGTTTTAATAAAAACATTTATGTTATGTTTAAACCTTTTCATATAAGTAATGATTTGGACTTAGTATGTGATGGGTGGATCATGCTATAGCTCTTAGATGCATTGGTAGGTCTCATGAGACAAACTAGTGTCTTAGAACAAGGTGTTGAAAAAATCTTATTTGTAGTTTTGGAAAAAGCCCTTGACTATGTGGTTATGATGTCTGGCATTATGTATTACATCATTATGAATGTGGCTATTCATATTGAATGTGACTATTAGACTAGTAGAATATCCATGTGAATAAGTAAATGTAATTATTTGATTTTATCTTTGCCATAATATTTTGAAGTTCATGTTTAAAAGGCTTTTGTTTTAGTCATATACATTGCCTTAAATGCTTATGCTGATTTATGAAATTTTTCTCAATATTTTTATACTTATTGAGAATATGAAATCACACCATTCGGTGTTTTATTTTTCCCATGATGCGAAGAAGAATATTATTACTAACATGCAGAAATAGTCTATGGGATATTAGTGTTGTCTATGGAAACAATGCTGTTTTATATTTTTCATTTTATGATGTAATGTAACCCTTATGAATATATCTAGTACTTACAAGGATAATAAACTAATTAGTAATTCGAGGCTTGATCTTTTGTGATCATTCCAATGATATGTAATATCGCACCGACATTGGGACTCTGGGGTCGGGGCATTACAGTTGGTATTAGAGGAAGTTTATTACAAACCATAGAATCTATATTTATAAAAACTCTGATTAGAGAACATTACCCTAAGATAGAATTTGAGGATTAGTATAGAAGAATATACAAGAATTTTGGAACTGTAGATATTTTCTATGTTTTCCATGAAATACATCCATGTTTGGATACGAGCATGTAGAGGTGGATCTGGAACAAATTTACCTAGGGGTAAAACCCAAAAACACCACATTGAACTAGACACAAATGGAAACTGGTGCACAACAATGGGCCTTGCTTCACTCTTGGTTACGACAGTCATAGGGGTTATTCTTAGGATATTTTTAGTAATCTTTTCAAACCATTATGTAGGGTTTATTAGTATATAAATCTTCAAAGAATACATTTTTATGATTATGGATTATATCTATAAACTGTTCAGTTTATGTTTTGTGTTTTACAATTTTTGAGTTATGTATTGTGATTCATAAAATAATCTAGTTTATTCCATTGTTTAGAAATGGCGCATAGTGGTAGGAATGGAAATTGTATCAATGCACGCACTCTATGTAGAGATTTCCCTCCTTCTCAGGATAATTATTGTGGATCTGGTGATAAACCTGGTGCTGATATGCTTATCACTATATAGGGACAACTCACTAAGGTTATGAATAATAACCTTACCCATATATATCACCCTGATCTGCAGCATGGAGGATCAATTTTAGATCACTTCATGTGGCAACAACCACAAACATTAAATGGGGTTTCAAATCCACTAGTAGCCGAGAAATGGATAAATCCCTTAGAGAAAATATTCTATGCCTTTGGGTGTGGCGAAATAGAAAAAGTTTTCATGGAAGTTTACCCCTCACTAAAGATGCTGATCAATGGTGGTCATTGATTCATAACAAAAAGGAAGAAGATGAAGTATAAAATATGGAATTGAGAGAGTTTAAAGAAATTTTCATAGAAAAATACATTCCTCATGACCATCGTGTGGATATGGAATAAAACATTTCTGAGTCTGAGGAAAAAGGAGGATGACAATGTCGCAAAGTTTTAAGATAACATTACAAGGTTAGTGAGGCATGCTGTAGATTATATACCTAACCCAAGAAGTAAGATTGACTGTTTCTTTGATGGGTTACAACTATTTATTCATCGAGAATTATTTTCACAATATTTCTCTTCGTATGAAGATATTGTCTCATGTTCTAACAAGATAGAAAATGAATTATCTAAGTCTTATAACTTTGAAGCAAAGTAAGAGAAGAAGAGATCCACTGAACACTCTGGAAATGGAAATACGGGGGAAAAGGGAAAAGTTAAATATCCATCCTGCAATAAATGTGGGAAGAAACACCTCGGTACATGCCTGAAGGTAATGGGAGTCTCTTACAAGTGTGGTGAAATGGAAACCAAGCTTTTGATTGCAAGGGGAAGAAAGAGGATGTCGATGTTGAATGCTACAATTGTAGAGAAAGGGGGAATTATGTGAATGAATGTCTTATGTGTCAGAGGGACTTACCCCAGAAAAGTCCAAGATATCAAGCCCAATCTTATGCTATCACTACTATTGAGGTTGAAGCTCCGAAATATGTGGTGGAATGTAATTTATTTGTTTCCTCCAGTTTAGAAAATGATTTATTTGATTCTGGATCATCGCATTGTATCATATCTTCCCAGTTTTCTAAGGAAATTTGATGTGTCAAATTTTATTTAACAAGGGAGTTTTCAGTCAAAACTCATAACGGATGTTTCATAGCAAAATGGTTTTGTGAGTTAGTCCCCATTAGGGTTTATAAATTTTCATTATCTACTGATTGCATCATCATACCCATTATTGAAATTGTTATAATCCTCAGTATGGATTGGCTTTCAGACCATGATGTGAAATTTATTGTAAGAAGAAGGAGGTTACAATTTTTGATGATGATAAAGTGTACCTTATCTTTAGAGAACAAACTTCACCACCTAATTCTTATCTATTTCCACCCCCACTTGCTCACCAAAATTCAGTTATTGGGTTGCAAGATAATGAAATAACTATGGGTGAGGAATGGAATGTCCAAATACAGGATGTCCCTATTGTGAAAGAATATGTTGATGTGTTTCTAGAGGATTTACCTAGACATCCTCCAGAATGAGAAGTTTAGTTTTCCATTGATTTAATTCCTGGTTCAAGGCCCATATCGAATACCCATTATAGAATGGACACTGTTGAATTAGTGGAACTAAAGAAAAAATTAGAATAATTAAGTAATAAGGGAATTATTATCCCTAGTGTTTCTCCGTGGGGATCCCATGTCTTTTTTGTTAAGAAGAAATATTGATCAATGAGGTTTTTCATTGACTACCGGCAGATCCATTCTATAACAATAAAGAACAAGTTTCCCCTACCTCGCATTGATGATTTATTTTACTAAATACATGGAGGTCAATACTTTTCAAGGATTGAACTGAGATATGTATATCATCAGTTGTGTGTGATGAAGGAAGAAATTCCAAATACAACATTTCGAACCAGGTACATGCATTATGAGTTTACAGTAATGCCATTTGGATTGACTAATTCACCCTTTGTCTTCATGGATCTAATGAATAGAGTTTTCATGAAATATATTGAGGAATTTTTAGTGCCATTTATTGATGATATCTTGGTATACTCGAAAAGCTACACAAATAATGAAAATCACTTGCACATTATCTTGAAAACTCTTAGAAGACATGAATTATATGGGAAGTTTAGCAACTCTCAATTCTGGCGTCAGGAGATTTCTTTTCTTGGGAATATTGTCTCTAAGGATGGAATCTTTGATGATCCTTACAAGACCAAGGCAATCCAAGAATGGATAGCACCAACGAGTATAACTGAGGCACACATTTATATTGGTTTAGCAGGTTATTATCGGTGTTTCGTCCAAAATTTTACCCGATTGACTAACCCATTAACCAAGCTCACGCGTAAAGGGGTTAAATTTGATTGAAAAAAAAGAGTGTGAATAAATATTTAATGAAATAAAGAGAATATTAGTCAATGATTCTATATGGTCTCTACCATCGGGGAATTATGGTTTTGTTATTTATAGTGATTGTTCAAAGAAAAGACTTGGTTGTGTCCTTATGCAGAATGATAGGGTTATTGCCTATGCATCACGACAGCTAAAAATTAATGAGCAAAACAATCCTACTCTTGATCTTGAGTTAGCAGCTATATTCATTACATTGAAGATTTGGATGCATTATCTCTATGGTGAAAAATATGAGATTTATACTAATCACAAGAGTTTCAAGTATATTTTGTAACAAAAAGAACTCAACATGAGGGAAATGCGATGGCTTGAACTACTCAATGATTATGATTGAACTATACACTACCACACTGGAAAGGAAAATATGGTGGACGATTATTTGTGTAGAAAGGATCATGGAGATTTGGAAAAGCTGAGAGTATAAAAGGAACATATATACATGGATATATAAATAATGAATTTGGGAATAACCTTGGAAGGTGAAACATCAATGATTTGTCAAATGGTTTCCAAAACATCTTTACTAGAATAGATAAAACGTTATTAGTCTTATGATTAAGAGTTTCTTAAGATGATTAAATCTATGAATAATGGGATATGGAGTGACTTCGTATATGAAGATGGAATTATGAAATTTTGGAAGAGACTTTGTGTTCCTGATATACCTGATCTAAAAAGAGATTTTTTGGATTATACTCACAGCTCCAATTTCTCTATACACCCCCGAAAGCACCAAAAGGTATATAGATTTGAAGGAACATTTTTGATGAGACAACATGAAGAGATAGATTTCATATTTTGTGTCATGATTTATGGTTTGTAAACAAGTGAAATCTAGAAGGAAACAACATAAAAGAGTCACAAAACCTCTTCCCATACCTGAAAAGAAATGGGATTATATTACATTGGGCTTTTTCTTGGGGATACCAATGCCTCCAATATAGAATGATTCATTATGGGTCATTATTGATCATCTTACCAAGTCTGCACATTTTCATGCTATAAGAGAAGATTTACCACATGAATGTTTAGCAAGACTGTATATTAATAAATTTGTAAGACGACATGGAGTACCCCTATCGATTGATTCTAATCATGATCCCCATTTTACATCAAGATTTTGGAAATGTCTTCAGAATTCCCTTGATACTAAACATTGTTTGAGCACTGCCTACCACCGTCAAAATGATTGACAATTAGAAAAAATATTTAAACCTTAGAATACATGTTGAGATCTTTCTTACTTGACTTTCAAGGTATGTGGGATCAATATTTACCTATGGTAGAATTTTCCTATAATAATAGCTTCCATTAAAGTATTCCAATGAAACCATATGAAGCCTTATACGGAAGGAGATTTGTTACACCAACTTGTTGGGATGATGTTGGTGAAAGAAAACACATAGGCCTAGAACATATTGAGGAAACGATGGAAAGGTGAAGGTTATCCAAACCCACATCAAAGCAGCTCAAAGTAGGTAGAAGAGCTATGTTGATAACCTAAGGAAGGATTTGAAATTTCAGGTGGGAGATCATGTATTCTAGAATGTATCTCTTTGGAAGGGAATTATATGATTCAGTATGAAGGGTAAATTGAGTCCCATATACAGCAGCCCTTTTGAAATTCTAAAACAAATTGGGGCAGTAGCTTACTGTTTGGTAATGCCGCCAAGTCTCTCCAAAGTTCATGATGTGTTCCACATATCATTTTGAGAAAATACATGCCTAACCCAACGCATGTACATACCAATGTGGAATTAGAACTCAAACCCGATCTGTGTTATTGTGAAGATCATGTCAAGGTTCTTGATAAAAGAGAATAAGGGTTTATAAACTGGTTGACTAGTCTGGTAAATTTTCTATGGAGAAACAATAAGATGGAAGATGCAACGTGGGATCCCAAGGAACTTATGATGATAAACCACCTGAATATTTTTATGTAGTAATATTCAAGAAATTTCAATAAAAAAATTATTTTAAGGAAGGGATAATATAACACCCAAATCCTCCATGGTACATTTCCTTTTGAATAATGCAATATCTTGCATTGTACGCAACTTCGAGATTCTGACACATCGCAAACAATAAAACATGCCATTGTGAATTATAATACCCACTTTTTGAATTTTTATCAATTTTACCATTCATAATACACATCATTCTTTGGGTTCGAATTATCAAAATTATCTTATAGTGAATTTTTGGTATTTTTCTGAAAACATTCCGTTTTTGATGAATAGTGAAAAATACTAAATTTTAATTAAAAACAAATTTTTTAATAAAAATAATTTATAGGGAAAAATTATACTACTGAGTGGGTTTTATGTATAATTAGATTAGATTTTTACCATTTAATACAATTTTGGTCACTGAACGTAATTTTATTTTTTAAATGGATATAATCAAGTGTCAATGTTTTGATATTTATTATTTCTTAAAAACATGTTTTTTGTTTTGACAACGAGAATTTATTTTAAATTAAATTTTTCCACTTAAATTTTTTGAATATAGAAAAATGGATTCCATATATATAATTAGGAGGTCCAAATTTTGTAAATAGGTATCTTTTATAATTTTCTTCGGGAAATATTTTATTTACCATGGTTAAAGGATAAATCTGGTAAATAAGGGTAAAACAATAATATTATTATTATGTTAAATTACTCTAACACGTGTTCTAAACCTATTGGATTTTAAATGTCTGACCATGGGCATCCTTGGGTAGATTTAGGGACCCCATGGATCCACTTATATGTTATAATGACACTTTATATTAATTAAGTTAACGTAAAAACATAAATGACACAAGCATATATCTTTGAGTAAAACAATTTTTATATAAGGTTATATAGGTTTTATATCCTATTATAAATAATAACTAGAAAGATACAATTATTTCCTTTATAATGTTATTTTATTTATAATGTTCATATATTGAATAATTAAATTTATTTATGACACAATGATGTTGTAGTATTTTCCCTATTAAATAAAGAATCTAATAAATGGTATTATAGATGTTAAAATAATTATAATTTGAATGTTTTGATGCCATAAAATATTTTTCTAGGTTAGTATGAAATGTTAGGATTGATTAAATGAATTTAGTTTGAAGTAATAATGTATTAAGGACTTTAACAAAAATCATTTATTACGTAATGTCAAAATTTACATAAAAGTATTTTAAAGAAAAATATTATATTATTAATTGATATTCTATACCTACAAATATAAGGATCCTCTAAAGGTCATAACTAATATTATATATGTCATTAATGATCCACTTGAGGTTATCTTGGATTTTTATAGTATGTTTATTGAAAATATAATATAAAATATACAAAGACGTGGTAAATGATAAACTAATTAACTATGTGTTAAATCTAAAGGATCAGGTCAATATAGTGACCCAAACCGCTATAAAACCTATTTGTTGAGTATTTTGTGACCTATACCCAGCTTATCCTCGAAATAAATCATTTTGGAGCCATTATAAACCTATAATGATTTTATTATAAAATAATACTTAAATCTTTTCATAAGGTGTCGTTCACCCCTCTTATAAAAGGGCACTTCCTCCTCTATCAAATACACACCATAAAATCCATTTTCCTCGACCAAACCCTGACCAAATATCCTATTAACATACCTCATTTCATCCTAGAGGCCTTCCATTAGTCAAAAATCCATCCTATAGAGACCTTTTGATCAAATTAAAAGTAAGAACCTGAAGAAGAGGTAAATATTTCATCACCTCTTCCAATTTCCTTTCTTCTTCCACATCCTCTCTCTTTGTTGTTTCCATTATAAAATAATAACTCCAGTATATTATATATAATGTGATGTTATTATAAATATGGTACAACCATATTAATTATTCTATCCATCCTTTGAATGAAATCTAACCATACGTGTGTACGTACGGCTTACCATCACCACGTCGTGGTGTAGTTGTTATTCAATACATTATTATTTGGATGGGTATAATAATAATGTATAATTTATTTAAATAATATATATAATATTATAATTATTCTGTATACATTATATACCATCCAATTATATATTATTTCAATTTCAAAAGATTGATATCATCGCTCGTGTGTACATACAGATTATTATCTCCACGAACGTGATGAGATTCATTCCCCATCGTATCGATTCATGATTAATTATCATTTGATGATTAAAAATAATGATTAAAGACTTAATATCATTATTAATATGAATGAGATACGTAATATCTACAACAATCATTAATTACGTAACAAATCATATAAAGGAAAATGAATCAGTTAACACCTGAAACGATGATACTACTGAAATATCATTAACAAAGCAATATTAAAAGATAAGATATCATATCATATTAATTTATATGGTTCTTTTATAATTTAATAACTATTATTTCCTGATTATATAAGAAGGTAACATACCCTCCACCAAGGAATAGAACATGTTAAGGGTTAATTTCACAATCGCTTCATTATCTGAGTTTGTTTACACTTATGTATCTTCTTGGAACTTTTTATCATCCACATACATATTTCATAAAAATGAATTCCAAAACACATTTACTAGACTATTGGATAAAGTAATTTATAACCTTGTTTGACTTTTTATAAAATTGTTTGAAAAGAATATTTCCATCAATTTCCAAACACGGTACTTTATGACCTTTTCGACAAAATTACAGTAAGAATGTTTTTTAACATATACGGCAAGTGCGGCTATTCTCCGCAAATATAACATCATCAAAGATTACCTTATAAGAATATAAGAATATTTACAGAATAATTGTTTTATTTTATAATTATATGAATTTTCAATGATTTAAAAATAGAATGATATATTTCTATAAAAAAGGTTTTGATTTTATCTTTGTCAACATCCGTTGATGGATTTTAAGTTTATTTGAAGTTGATTTATTATGATACAAAACTTACATATTGTATTTAATGTTTTCTGATATGTTTGACTTTGGATGAGTCATTTTTACACCATTCATGGTTTTTGGATAAAGTATTGACATTTTGTATTCTAGTTTTAAAATGAATGATTATGTTATTTTTAAACATTTTCATATGAGAAATGCATTAGACTTAATATGCGATGAGTAGAGCCCGCTATAGCTCCAAGAAGCATTGGTAGGTCTCATTAGGCAAACTAGGGTCTTCAAACAAGGCATTGAAACTGTTGTATTTGTAGTGATGGAACATGAACACAACTATGTGGTTATAAAGTCTTCATTATGCATTTAATCATTATGAAAGTGGCTATTGATATTGCATGTGATTATTCGACTAGTAGAATATCCATGTGAATAATTAAATGGAATTATTTTATTTTATCTTTGCCATATTATGCTTAAGTTCATGTTTAAAATGATTTTGTTTTAGTCTTATACATTTCCTTAAATGTTTATGCTTATTTATGAATGTTTCCGCAATATTGTTATCCTTACTAAGTATCTCAGCTCACCCCTTTCTATGTTTTGTTTTTTCCCAGATGCGAAGAAGTATATTATGACTGACCTGCAGGGATAGTCTATGGGATATCAGTGTTATCTATGGAAAAAATCTTTTTGTAGTTTTCAATTTTATGATCGAATGTAAACCTTATGAATGTATCTATTACTTCTATTGCTACTAAACTAATCGGTCTATTCAGACTTGATCTTCTATGATCATGCCAATGATACATAATACTGCACAGACTCTGGTATTTTTTTTTCGGGGTATTAAAATTCTAATAATGATATATATATTTTCTAAAATATATATACTTATATATCTTTTACTTTCTTTCTTTCAATAAGATAATTAATTGGAAATAGCGTCCATGCGTACGTACGAGGTAACGTCTCCATGAATTGTGTATTCAATTTCATACTTATATAATATATATATTATTATAATAAACATATAAATAATATAAAATATATTTAAATCATGGTTTATATTATGAAATTCATTGTAAAAGTACAAGTACAAAAGATATAACAAATCAAGACCCCTGAGAAAAACAATGCAGATATTACCTGATGAAAAACAATTACATAGAATTGTAAACAAGTATTTATTATATAGCCATAATCAAGACATATATGCTATTATAAATAAGAATGTGGATATGGGATAGATGTATAATAAATTAATTTTATTATAAAGTATTTTTTAATGTGTATGAAGAGATTGAAGACACATTGTAAGTGAATTTAATCTCACTTTTATTACCATATCATACATGAATTATGAACCACTCACTTTTTTTGCGGGGTATATACTTACTATTAATCCTTTATATTTCTATTATAATTAATTTTATGTGTATTCAATTATCAATTTTATGTTCTTTATTTAAAGTGTTTACGTTTCAAAACTAACCAAATTAGTAAAATAGTTTTGTACCAATTTGTCTTCTTTGATACCCATGTTTGGTTATTCCCCTTTTTTTGGTGAATATATTTAAATTTTATATGTTATATCATGTATATAATCATTTTCATGAAATTTTAATCTTTATGTAATTTTCTTTTCTTACATGGAGTTTATAATCCCATGTAACCAAGTGGTAAGAGTTTATTAAAACAATATCATTGTTTTTTCAATATATGTTAATGATTAGGCTTCTTTAATGAAATATTATTATCCATATCTCAAGAACACTCCTGATTTTACTTATTATATATTTATTCAAGATATATACATGTATAATTACCAATTTACACTCTATGGTACTTAAAATTGTTAAGAATATGTTTTATAGAAAAATCTGACCGTAATTATCTATTCGGTTGGAAATCTATTTTATTTCAAAAGCCATGTTTTTCAAAACGTTTAAAAAAATATTATCATATGATATGTTATGATCATTTTCAATAAAAAAGGATTTAAAAATGTATTATTATTTTCAAATATTACTTTATATTTTTTCAATTCTATTTTCAAATAAAAATGTTTTCAAAAGGTTTTGTGTTTTAAAAATAATTTCTAAAATACGAAAGTATATTATCATTAAAAAATGTTTTTAAAAGATCATTAAAAATTATTTACCGTCAATAATAACTTATTTTGGTGTCAATCATGCCTTTATTCAGAAATTATTCAATGGTTTGATTCATGTTCATTATTTGAATGGATCATGGTTTGATGACATGATGTTTTTGTAACCCATTTCACATTCATGGGTTTTATGCTTCTGAAACCTACTTCTTTTCATTGGTTATTTTTATAATAAAATTATTATGAAACCTATTTTTTTCTATAGGTTATGATATGATTACATGTTTATAATACTTGTTTCATTCAATTGTTTATGATGTGATTATTGGTGATCTTATTTCACATGTATGCATGATTTAATTATGGGATGGGTGAGAACTATATATCACTCTAATGCATTGGGTAATGATAATAGAAAATGAGATAGACATGGATGGAATGAGAAATTATCTCAGTTCAGTATTACATGTCTTGAATGGGAAATGAACGTGGCTCAGAATTTTGGGTCGAGATTGGGAAATAAACTCGATTCTTTATTAATGGTTTGGAACATGAAAAGAACTCGATTCAGTATTAAAAGGTTAGAATGGGGAGAAAACTCATTTCATTAATATTGGGTAGGAATGGGATGTGAAATAGTTTCATTAAAGGACTTTCTCTATGATGATGGTCTCGACCATAATGCCTTGTCTACTATGGGAAACATTATATATATGCTTCTTTTTCTCCCACAATTCCTTATTTTGTTCATATGTTATGATTTTATGTATTATGTTATTTATTTTGTTATGAATCGTTTCTTATGAACATCCATGATTCATGACATGATCATCATTTTTTTCTTTTATATTTAGGGTATGATCTTCTATTTTCATGATATTGTTCCCATACCATTATGCTCATGATCATAATTTTAGATCTCCATTTTTACATTTTATGAGCATCTTATCCAATCAATTTCTATTTTTCCTTCCCCAATGTTATAATTATATGTATTTGTTAAATTTTCTATGAATTTTTCTAGTCAAGGATAACCTAGTGGGGGAGGATATAGCTCATTTTGTACCAGTTTTTATATTTCCATGATTCCAAAGGCACATGAATATTACTGTCATTTGGTGTCTATTGTATAATGTTATGAGTATTCCAAAAATATTATTTAATCTTAATAAATGAAAATAGATGGTTTCTATACACTTTATATATGTTCGTTAGGTCGATAGAGTTATTATTATTATATTTCTTCCTACTATCCATCATCTTTCCCAGGAATCAATATATCAAAAAAGTATACATTTTATTTCAATTTATTTTAGCCAAAAAATTGATTTTTGAATAATATTTATAACATATCTAATTAAATAATTATTCATTATATACACCGTAACGTGGTAATAAGCTAAAAAATCACAAAATGATTGTTCTCAGCAAATGTGACGGAACAAAATTTATTTGTTATGAAAATTTATTATAGACAGTTTTCATGAATTAATTTACATACTATTTAATTAATATATTTATTAATTTAAGTGTTCTTAATAGTATCTATAATTTTTTTTCTACTCTTAATTCATTTCCTTGAATCATTAATGATTATGTTAAATAGAATAATCAGATCATTTTACACACAATCAGAAATGACAAAAACAGGCTTTCTCTGCCACAACATCAAATAAAATATTTCAAAATTCATTGATGCCCCTTTTTATATATTCTTTTTTATTTTTAAAACTATCAACATTTTTTCCATTATAAAAAAAATATGTTCATTCCTACTGAAATATTTGATAACATTTCATTTTCCATTTCCATGATTATGAATTACACTAATTTATTATGTATATGTAGTCCAAAACTATATAATTTGAAACATCATCCATTATGTGGGGAAATTATAATAACGGAAGAATGTAAGTTAGTTCTACGAAATCATCTCTCATATATATCTTCTAATGTTAATAATATTTATAATGCAAACAATATTGTGTTCTATTATATGGATTTTTAGATTAGACCATATCATTTCATTTTTAAACAATATGATAGAATGTTTCAAAATATAATTTAGTTAGGTTCCCCAAGAATTTATTATTATTTTGAAGATGTTTTATGAAATATTGAGTTCATATATTTAGTGTTTTATTGTAATGATTTTTTTAACTATGATTATTCATGGTTAACCATCATTTTCCTTATTTTGGAGAAAATTTTATTTCCCCATATGTTTCCCAATTTTATGTTATTAAATTGTTTCTAAAATATTCACATAATCTATTTGAAAAGAAGAAAAAATAAAAATAATGTCAAAAGACACACAAAAATGAAAATTAAATTGAAATACATTGTAATTTAAACAAATGAACTCACCCTCATTTATGTTGAGATAAATTTCGATAGTGAATTTTAATGTTTAGAAACATGTTTTATAAAAAATGATATTAAAATACATTACAATATATAATGTATAGTGACAGATTTATTGGATCAAATATAGAAAGTCTTGAGGAGTAAAATATCCCATAAAGGCATATCTAGTTTGATCAAAGATTACATCTTCACTCTCTTCCAACAGGATAAATAGTTTTTATATCCCACCTAAAATAAATTATACTATACCAAAAATCATAATTATAATAAATATATATGGTAATTACCACAATGAACAATGCTTTCTTGAAAATAATTTCTATATTGAGTTGTGAATAATAATGTTGTATTCATGTTCGTGGTTGCAATTAAAGATCGTCATATGATTTATCATCCTTTACTTCTCCATGAGAATTCCAATTTTAATAAAATTATCCATTTTAATCTCTTAAGGTTACCATTCATATATATCATTCTGATATACAATGATATGCTGTTTGAAATGTATTATTATTTATTGAAAATTTGGTTTTTCTTCATGTTTAATTAAAATGAACACCATTTAATATAATGTAAGGGGTCATTCCAATGGATGATTTTAATGAAATTATGTATGATAGAAAATTTAATTCTATCCTAAACCTCTAATCATTCTTATTAGGGTTTATAGTATTCTTAAAAATCCTTGTACATTTCAATCTATTAATTAAAAAATTATATTGATTTTGGTGTAGAATTATTTATATGTTCAATTATTTAGTGAATATATTATAATATAATTTTCATTTATTCTATTAGGAAAGTTTGTTCCATAAAAATTGATAATGTACATTGGTATTCAAAATTTAGAAAATATAGTTGTTTTTAAAATGGTTTGTAAAGTATATTACTCATCAATTTTGGTTGATTAGGTTTCCACCTATAATTCCTTGACCCGAACCACTGGGACTATAACGAATGACAATAAGATCTCATGCGTGAATCCAAATATGTGAGGTGATGTTGAGTAATAGTGATGGACTAAATGAAATAATTGGGGATAGTATAACATTTTCATCTTATAATATACATCCAATAAACAAAAAATAACAATAATTCAATAATCTGTGTAACATTTAGAAGGCTAAATAATTATAATGTACAAATTGATGGCATATAATTAGTATAAACAATATATCTCATGGTCGCAATAAGTATAATATGAAAAATAAAGAAATATTTTTGGATTTATTTAGATCATGGAATGATACTAGTATATCCACAATGATCCTCAGTTCAACCATCATCAATGAGACCCTTTCACTTACTTAGATCTTTAGAGATAAAGTTTGTATATACATTTAGATTCTCGTGTAGGGTGTGAGTAATCAAACCCTATAAAAACTAACAATTAATCATTATCAATTTTCCATATAAATAATATATTTTTCCATGATAATAAAAAATTCATAAGAAATTCATCATCATGATAGTCTAACCACTAGAAAATAAATCCATTCTTTTTCTATGCAATAATGGGTGACGATAAATGGGAGATGAGCTTTATAAAGCATCATTACAGTTACACTAATTATAGAGTGATCATAAATTCTAACCAACTTGATGGATTCATCTAGGAAATGAATTCCACCAATTTCTACAGTTATACTCATATAACTTTCTTAGAAATCATATTCCCCAATAATGTCACATCTTAAATCCAAAATTTAATCTTCTAATGATTTTTATAAATCCTATGTTCTTTGTTTGTACTTAAGACTATCTTGATATTTCTGACATAATGATATAGGGTCAGTGAATAAATGAGGATATCCTTAATGATCACCATAATGAGTGACTCGATATATAGGTGCATGATCCTATTAATGAGATCTATGAATACTATTAGCACAATATTTAGTTGAAACTATGTTATAGTGTACATGTATAGACTATACCTCCACTAAAAAAACATATTTTATTTGGAACAAAAATAGTGATATCTTAAGTGGAGATTAATCTAGGAGAATATACTAGCACCCCTCTACTAATTATAACTATCATCGGTCCTTGGAAAAAGATATATATTATTTTCCATCGCTACATTTATATTAGGTTAATCTACTTGGAGTTAAAGACTACCATATGACATTTTTTGTGGAAAAAATAGGTTCAATACATGGGGATGCAATCATTAAAATAAAATCCTTGTGTTACAAGACCATGATATTCATTTTGATCTCATTTTACACATATAATTCCATAAAATATACTGGTACCAAAATTAGATGTGTACCTGTTGCATGTTCTATCTAGGACATAACTCATCTATCAATGGGAAGTCTTGTGAAGTTTTCTATAAGGACTTCCTGATAGAGATCCAAAATGGTAAGAAAGAATGTAGGGGGAACAACTGATTCAACAAAAAGGGACAACCCTATAATCTGAAATATTATTATTACACATGCTTTTCGTATAGAGATATTAAATCTTTTTAGATGAATATTTAATACATTAAATAAAAAAATTCCTAAGAATAAAATTTGTTTAGTGTATTTGGATACTAGGTACAAAATTATCTAATTTGGTGAAGAATATTTAACATATCCAATAAATAACATCCCCATCTCTACTCTTTGTAAACATACAATACATAATACTTTTCTTCATAAACCGGGGAAAGATAATATATGAAAGGAAAATCATAGATTCTCAATAAAGATAAACAAATGAGCTACATTACTATAACATGATCATAAGAGTAAGATAAATTAATAATAAAATTTTTAAACCATACCCTACATATAAAATATCATTATATAGATTCATTCATATATATTAGTAGTTTATATGACATGAATGATAACAGAGTCAAACAACATGAGCCATCTGAGCATAACATCGGTAGAAGACACAAAATTATAGTATAAGTATAACCATAGAAAATAATTTTCATTTTAGTAAAGGATCACTTCCATGTCTAGAAAAGTGAATATGGTTCACCCACCAAATGATCATAGTAGTCAATGTTTAGTCCCAAGAACATCGTAGTTCAAAATGTCCCTCACTGAACCATGTTCACTCCCCATTCTAGAACTATATCTCATGAGATACAAATAGTTTCCCATGAATTTGAAAGAGATATATACCTCACCCTTCATATAATTAAAATATAATGTATGTCTGCTAGAAGATAATAAAAACTCATTATATAACAACCAATTAAATGAAATGTTTTTCCAAAAAATTTCATCATATCAAAACATTTATAAAAGAGACAATATTCATAATCATTTCTTCATTTAATCAACACAAAACCCATGGAAACAAATATTATTAATAAAATATTTATTAATATTATAACCCATGGAAGAAAAAGGGGTTTCATAATATTATTTTCATCATAAACCATTCAGATAAATAATAATAATGGTATCACTAGTTAATATCCCAAAAAAACATGAGATACAATAATGGATATCATCTTAAAAGAGAATTATTATGAATGATTAATCCATGTATAATTTTTTGAAAAATATAAATTGAAAATAAAAATTAATTTATGAATCCAAAAAGATTTTATAAATGCTTTTATTTTAAATTAAACATGAAAACAATATAGGTTAAACATTAAAAATCATTTAAAACATTTTCTGAGGAAAATAATTTTTAGTTTAAAAAAAATTTAAATCATATAAGCTTTTAAAAATATATTTATTTTAAAATAACCTTGAAAACATATAAAATGATATTTAAAATATTGTGACGTCATGATGGAGGAAGATTTCAAACATTCAATATAAGTTAATTTTTTTCATGTTTTCATTAAAATCCAAACATGTATGTTTTTGGAAAAGACATGAATATTCCTTCAAATTATTTCTGTAAAAAGTAAAAAATTATAATAAAATCAATAGCAAGAATTTTATTTATTTTATTTTTAAATTTTTTTTTTAAATCAAAGTTTTAGAAGAAAAAGGGGTTTCCATAGAAGAGAAGAATAAAGAAACTTTTTCAAAAATAATTTATCTATTATTTTATGTAAAAAAGAGTGGTGAAATGGAATAATTAAATGAAAAAATCATGAATAACTTACAGAGAAGAAAATTCATGATAATTATTGCGATATATATCATAATATTTCAAAATTGGATACTTAGTCGCAAAATATCTTGATAAATGATGAGATTATAATAGAAATCCATTACAAAATATGTAACTTTTCAAACATATTAACCTTGAAATAAATATCATAAAATTCATATGTAATCCCCTTAATATTGATAATTATTATAATAATAAAATACATTCATGAGAATTATATAAATTTCATAATTGAAATAGATGATGAATATGGTCTGTGTATCACAAAACAAAAAAAATGAGACATAAATCCCTTAACACTATATAGATCTTTTGAATTCTAATCCCAAATATAGAATAAAAAATGATAAATTAAATATATTTAAATGAATGATATTGATGATAAAAAATGTGAAAGGGGAAGAATATACACCACATATATGAAACAAGTGGTGAATTTTCATGTCTCCCAGAGAACTGAGAAACTAAAATCCAATATCAAAGATCTCGAATTAATTCATAAGCATTAGAACCTAATGTATAATAAATATAATTTTATTATATATCTAAAAAATAACAATTTCTCTATATATTATATAATATATGATTTAATTATGACCATTTATGACCCATTTATTTCCCGTTTCTTGTAAAATTCATGTTTCGGGCAATAACCACATTATTTTTCATATATATTTTTATTTGTTATATTTGGACCAATTATATTGATCATGGTTCCATAAACGCAAGAATATTTATCATTATATAATTATCCTATTTATAAAACAATTATACATTTAAGGAAACTCTTTAATGATTGTTTTGATAAATTAAGTGTGTTTAAATAATGGAGAGAGTAGGCCATATGTACACAAGTATAGAATTTCAATATTTCAATGATATATATGGAAAAGAGGTAATTAGTATTTTTTTCATTCAATAATTATCATAACATTATATTTTTTATTAAAATATAATTTTATATATAATCTATTTGTTGTGGTGATGAAATCATAGAGTCGCATTGTTTCCTGAAGGTGGTAGTCCATATATAAACAAGCCATGTTATATGCATTTTACAATTGTAATGGTAATCATTAAAAGGATAAATTATATTTTCAAAATTATAAATATTTATTGAATATAATAATTATGTCATTTATATCACATATATTCATTAAATTTATTTTATTACATTCTTTGTATAGAATTAAGGAAAAATAAGTCACATTGACACGCGAGGCGGTAGTCTAGCATACACGAGAGCAATATTATCCTATCCCCTATAGAAAATAAAGTAAAAAAGGAATATTTGATATAATTACTCAATAGGTATAATTATTTTATAAATGTAATTTATATAAAGTTTATTGATGCTCACACTAAACTATGGGAGGTGGTAATGGAAAAATGAATGACATCAGTCCGTGAGGTGATTTTCTGATGTAAACAGGAATGATGATTTCATAACCTATTTGATAGAAGTGGGGAAGTAAGAAGATAATTACAACAAGATAAAATAATATGTATACATGGATGATAATCAGGTTATTATATCATCTTTTTTTTGGATTAATTTAAGGATGTGGAGGAATAAATAAAATATTAACACATATTGAGGAACATTAACTCTTCTTCGAGTGACCTCATTAGGTTTCAATTTAAATCCATTCTATGTTGGATATATGTAAAAAATTATAACATCCTAACCTTGTTGTACATGTATATTAAATATTATAAGCATAATAAATAATACATTAAGAAAATTGACTCCGAAATAACTTATTAGTTTAGTCTCTTTGGAAACATGGAACACATTCTTATAACATGGTGAAAATATTTAACGTCTCCCATAATTATTTTCACCTTTATTTTTCCTACCTAAAACCATTATTTATATCCCGGGGACATGAAAACATAAAATAGAGTGATTTTAGATGCTCAGTAAAGGTAAACATGGAGAACATCAAACAAGACATAAACATAAGAACATAAAAACATGAGAATAAATTTTTAATATCAAAATTATGAGTCAAGAAATAATTTTTTGTAGTACGTAAGACATAAATGATAAAGGAACACAAATCACAATAAAATAGAATTGGAATAAAACATGGAATTTTGGAACTCAAATATGCTTATAAAATTACATTCCTATTAGTTCAGTCTCATTTCCATGACAATTATAGTCAAAAAATCCCATTATTGAATGTGGTTCACTAGCCATTCTAGCCACGTATTACTGAAGTAGATTTACTTGTTGTTCCAGCCCTATATTACAGAACTAAATTTATATTACATTTCAATAATGTGAATCTCATGAAATATAAATATTTACCCAATTCATTAGAAGGATATATAGGCCCCCCCAATCTCATTATGAATACCATATATATGTTTACCACAAAAACATAAACAATTATTCATTGCATAACACAATGGATAAAATGATATTCTTAATCATCATTCAATAATAAAATATTCCATGTGATAAAAATGGATAACATTACTTTATAAACACAATCAAAACATAATAATAATATGTATAATAAACTTAAATCATAACTTTTTTAAATAATTTCATCTTATATGGAAAATAACATTGATAGAACACATGACATTAATTATTGAATAAAATATCCCTTCTTTCTTTGAAATCATTTTATTCACATAAAATTCAATGAATATTTAAAATAAAAAATTTATTTGAATAAAACATGAAATTTTGTATGGTAATATTCATGGATACAATGTGTTATTAAGGAATAAATATTCATTCATGTCATATAAGATAAAAACATTATTCTCATACTTTATTTCGAAAAGTAAAAAGTACCTCAATTGGAAAATGAATGAATGATTCCTTTCATAATATGTGGTAAAAATAATAAATGGATAAAAATAACTGTAAACATCCATAAATTAGTAGTAAAATATATTAGTAAATAATTACTATAAAAATTGTATATGGATGACAAACATTCCTCAGTAAATAATTATGTATTTAAAATCTCCAATAATGAAAAGATTGGGAAATTATCCATTACATATTTATAATGAGTCAAATCGTACAAATAATAAAATAAGGAATATTATATGCATATTTAAATATAATAATATAATAAGAAGAATCATAAATACAATCATGGGAAGCATGATCACCACCCTAAAGAAATAGGTGGTGTATAAAGAATATGTCCCACAAAAAGAAGTGAGGAAAAATAAACCCCTGCCTTAGGTCCGATTTAATTTGAATGTATCCAAACATCTTTTATAATGATTTAACTAATGTAATTTACTTATTCAAGTATAATATTTATTTTTATGATATCATATATGATCATTTTATCATCTATTGGTCAGTAACATTTCTTTTTTAGTTGTTATTTGTGTATTAACTCCTTCATGTTCTTATGCATGTTTTGTCTAATAAGTTCTATTTATCCTTTTTTTGTAATTGTTATATCATTAAAAATTATAGTAATATAATATATATAATTTTTTTTATTAATTACATTTATATAATCATACTTTAATGAATATCATGTAGAATGAATATCACTGCATCGTGTAGACGATAGGTTGTATGTATGCACGAGCGATGATATCATTCCTTTAATTAAGAAATGGTATCTAAGTAGATGGTATAATGACTATTAAATAATAAATACCATGTTATTGTAATCACATAGAGTTATTGTTACCGTCATTTTATCCATCCAAGTATAGTGGTGGAGAAAACAGATTACACCATAGTGTGGAGATGGTAAGTCGTACGTACGCATGCATGGTGATGTATTTTTTTTGCGGGATAGATAGAATGTGGAATATGGCTGTTCTATAATCATGATAATATTACAGAATAAAAGAAATAAAATATTCATTAATTTTTAATGTAAAAAACTCGTGAAGTATAAGTTGAATAATAAATAATTTGAACGAATTCGGTAGAAGAGATTACCTCTTCTTCAACGAGTTCCCTCTAGTGCTCCTCATAAAGACACTAGAGTTTGTCTTTTGAGTAGAGCATAAACTCTAGAATGAAACTAAGTAACTTTATAAGAGATATTTCAAGGGGATGTATGATCTTTATGGATCAATGAGTTGTGATGAAATAATGGAGTAGGTTCCCTTTTATAATTGTAGTGAGGGGCACTTTTAGAATTTTCTGAAACTATAAATTTATAATAATTTCAAAATAAATCCGAATACTACCAAAAATAAATATATTATTTTTAAATATATTATAATATATCAATATCATCACCCAAAAAAATTTATACAAGTACTGATGTCAATTTAAAACATATCATTTTATTTTAACACATAATTATACTATTTCATTTTAACTATAGTAACAATTATATCAATATTAAAAGGGTAAATGATTACCTTATATGTGAAATTAAATTTAGATCATTTTATAAAAAATCATTATTATTATATATTATTTTTACAAAATTTATTATTATTATATAATTTAATAAAACATTATTTTGATAAACAGAAAATAGTATCATTTTTCACACCATTTAATTCATTGATTTTTAAATTCTTAAGATAACAAGATGACATAAAACAAACTATTTAAAATTTTTACTAATAGTTCCAAATAATATATAAAATTAATTAGGTTAATTATTTATCCCAAATTATATTTATTTCAATAATTGGTAATAATATTTATTTGTTATCTTCATTAATAAAATAATTACTACATCATTTGTGTAAAATTATTTACTTTACTTATTTGTTGAATTGTAATTAAAAAAAAATTATGATGATGAAAAATATACTAGATATCAGATAAATATATTTAGTTAAATATATAATTTGGAAACTTAGTCATTTTTAATGTTATAATTATTCAATTATTAACAAGATAACATTAACATCACATTAAATAAAATAATATGTGTCACAATATATTTTATAAGGAACCAAATGGTCACTAACTCAACCATTAGATGGTGATGATCAACATATACTCGAAAAATAATATAGGATCAAGTATTTTGGAATTTTATTATTTAGTATCATTGAAATAAAATTATTCTATTGATATTTTATAAATTAACTAATTTATGAATCATAAATTTATAGGACTTATTGATAACTATTTATTTCCATAAAATTAAAAATTAATAACGTTGATAAAAAACCTTTAATATTTAAAATAAGTATTTATAGTCAAATATATCTTCTATATAACCTTATTTTAATAATGATATATTATAAAGAACATGAATGCGACATCATTAATGTTTCATTAAATAAAATATTATAAATACCATATTAACTCCCAAATGGGCCAAAATATCAAAAATAATTTTATATTATGTAAATATTCATTTTAAGATAAAAATTTCCATTTATATTCCTTTATACCACCTATAGTTTCATATATGGACACATATAATATATTAAAGACAAAGTGAATGACATTTGTGACTTTCTTTATTTAAAATACTATTTAAGTCATTTTCATGGAAAAGTTTCCATTAAATGACATAATTTCCTTCTTTATGTGTTAAGGGTAAATTTAAATTCATCACATAAAACTATTTCATCTGTTTTGGTCATTTTATAGTCGCTAAAATAATCTTTTTGACCTAAATTACCTAATTTACACTTTACCAATGTAACAAAATTTACCATGATTAATATTCATATTTGTAAAAAATAAAAGGGACATACTAACCAAATTTAAATCTCATGAATCTAAATATTAAAAGAGTTTTTCAAAACTCATAACACTTATGTTTCATAATTAATGTCAAAATAAAATCAGTAAAATTTCACAAAAAAAAGTTTTTTTGGAAAAATATCAACTTTTATATGGAAAATGTTTCCAAATTAAATTAATGTATAAATTTATTTTCAAAAACCATAATAGGGTAATAATGATCTTATTAAAATATTATACCAAACCCTTACATAATTTTACTATGTAAAAATATTAAAAGAAAATAATGTTTTCAATTAAAATATGTATTTTCACAATTCATAAAAAATAATACCAAAAAATCAACAAAAAAAATTATTTATATTCTGCAAAAATTAAAGAATTTTATATTTTAGAATTAAATATAAAAATATGTAAAAAACTAGATTTAAATTTTGTGCATCATAAAAAGGTGGAAAAACTATTTTTTTGAAAAAATATTTCTATTATCCAAAAAATGAATTTATTTGTATATCATGTCTATAAAACATATAAGATGAATTTTAAACATTATATTGAATATATTATATATATTTATCATTAAAAACCCCATCAAGAGTGATTTTGTTATTTTATATACACATTTGATTTCATTTAAATACTATTTAGAAGCATTTTAAGACTATTCATGCCTGTCATTGTATGAATAGGTTATAATATTTAGTTGTTCACTTATACTCAGGAACATGAGCCTTTCAAAAGTTAGTGAGGTCTCTCAAAGTACATCCATGAGACCCACGATCAAAACTAGGTGGAGGAATAATTCATGGGTACTATAGCAGTATTGTAGCAGTTGATGTTAAGTACTGTAGGAGTTAGAACTATTCACCTTGGGCAACTTGTTTGGGCTTAGAGTCCATAAGGCCTTCAGGACACACGAGCCTTTGGGTGAATAAGGCATTCATAACACCATTAAGGCCTTCAGACCACATCAATGACTTTGGTCCATCTTAAGGCCTTCTAGGCCACATGATATGTATATTTCTAGAAAAATTCTACAAGGAACCATCTCCATAACATGATTCAAGAACAGGGGGTATCTATGAGAGCATGAATAATGGATTTAGAAGAATGATAGGGTATGAAATGTCCAATTTTACTGAACTTGTGCAACTCTTCATAGGATAGCTAGCCAAACATTCATGCAGAGGTGGAGAGCTGATCACAATGCAGATGCTAGGGAGGGGCAGTTTCAAGTAGCCACAATCTGTATGATTTCCTTAAGACGTATGGGTCATGTAATGACTCCAAGACTATAAGAAATGTAATATATAATTATATGGGCTTTGTGAGAGTTCCCCATCATCACTTTAAAGTTGATTTATCAAAATCTCAATAAAAAAGAAGGCCTTCGGGCCATTAAAGCACTTATAATCGATATTATGTGAAATTTTTTATATCAAAATAACATGATATTTTGTGTATCACAATCCAAGTATACTATTTCATATACCACAAGATAAGACAATGTTGCATGTAGCACAAGAGAATCATGGTGCTGTGTACAACAAAATAAATCAACGAATTTAAAAACAATATATATCATATAATATTTAAGAGTAACATTCTACCACCCTTAAAATTAATTTCTCCCTAAAAATTCAATGGGGTTACAAAATTATTGAAACCAACATTGTAAAACCTAAACCATCCTTTTAAAAAACAGTATTTGTAATATAATAGTTACCCAAGGTAAATCAAAACAAGGTCTCTATGTAGGAGAGCATTGGTAAAGATTTGGGAAAATCATAAATAGTCATAGAGATTGGTAAGGATCACTGATCATAAAAAATTTAATGATCTAGTGAATGTTAAAAATAAAATACCACAAACAAAAGAATCTTCAAATAGACCATTAATAACAGAAAAATGATTACAACAAGACACCCTTTTATTTCATGATGTCCATTCCAAATATTTAAGAATGATCAAGGGAAGATATACTTACATGTTTTCAGAACAATCTCATCATTGCTCATACCATGAACAATTTCCACTTCATATTTTATTCAATGAAATGAAACTGAATTTTTCATTCCAAAAGTGATAGAAGATCATTCTATCCTTAAATAGAATGATTTGTCATTGAATATATCTAAACAAAAAGGTTAGCAAAAGTTATAAAATATATATAATTCCACATATACTGAGATAATGCATTAATGTTAGAAACATCAACCAAAGTATAACTTATACTATCAATAAATAGATAACCTAAAAATATTTCCCAAAACTAAAAATAGATAACTTTAGAAAGAGATGAACTAAATTATCTTAACATTAATCTCCCATATCTTATAAGTCATTTCATTGTTTTAACCTTCCAAATAGGTGAATAACATAATCATTAATTCTATTTACCATAAATCCTTATTGAAAAAAATGCATTTTTCCATATGTTTAATTACAAAAAGCTGTAATCTTCATCGATTACAGCATAAACCAATTTTTGAAAATCCTTAATCAGTTCTAAGGAAAACATTACCATCTAATTTACTTATTCATTTCCAATAAATCATTTTACAAATATCATTATCATGTCATCATACAAAAATTATGTGTTACCCTATCCTTAATAACATATTTTATATAAACATAAACTTATTGCCTCAAACACTATCCACGTTTACTAGCACCTTTTATTATATTATCTAAAATAATTATTGGAAAAATATACAGGACCAATTCATATGTTCCTCATTTTACCATACTATTATAAATGTATATCCTTAACATTATTCTAAAATTTTAATACATAAAAACTCAATCATTATATGAATTAATTGTCATATGGCCCATCAATGAAAGTGCTCACATTTGAATTTATTTTATCATTTACGTAAGAGATTTTTGACATCAGTCATCATCACAAGCCCATGTATTTTGGCATTGGTTAGCTTAATTCTCATTTCCCTTTCTGTTGTAACACTAAATTGTGGGACATTCACTCTTTTGAGATTTCTATTTATTCTCAATATATTGGAAATAAAATGCCTGATAATCTTCATTCGTACACTAAAAAAAATTATCATTACCCTTAATACAATATACTTTATGTGTTTTTCCACACTTTGAGTATAAAGAATACATAATATTCTGTTCTCCATATTCTTTAGAGTTCTTTTCTATTATTTCACAATTTTCTTGTCATTACCATGAGATAGATGGAAAAATTTACTCTCCATTTTTTAAGAAGAGTATGAGGAAGGTACATATTAAAAAAATAATTTATTTAATTATTTATCCCAAATTTTATTTATTTCAATAAATTTTAATAACATTTATTTGTTATCTATTTTAATAAAATAATTACTACATCACTTATGTAAAATTATTTAATTTAATTATTTGTGGAAGAAAATTAAAAATAAAATATGGCGATGATGAATAATATACTAGATTTTATATAAATATATATAGTTGAATTTATCATTTATAAAATCTATCATTTAAAATGTTATACATGTTAAATTTTGAATGAGATAACATTAACATCACCTTAAATAAAATAATATAAGTTTCACAATATCTTCTATAAGGAACCAAATGGTCACTAACTCGACCATTGGATGATTATGTTCAATATAAACTTAAAAAATAATATAGGATCAAGAGTTTTTGTATTTTATTATTTAGTATGATTTTAATAAAATTATTATATTTATTTTTTATTAATTAAATAATTTATGAATCATCAATTTATAGGACTTCAAGGTAATTATTTTTTTCCAATAAATTAAAAATATATTTCAGTGATCAAGAAAACCATTTTATCATTCAAATAAGTATTTATAGTTGAATATATATTATATATTACCTTATTTTAAAAATGATATATTATATAAAACATGAATGTGACATCTTTAAAGCTTCATTAAATAAAATATTATAAATACCATAATAAGTCCCAAATGGCCAGAAAAATAAAAAATACATTTATATTATGTAAATATTCATATTAAGTTAAAAATTTCCACTTTTATTTTTTTATACCACCTATTTTTTCATATATGGACACCTAGTAGATATTAAAGACGAAGAGTATGATATTTGTGTCTTTCTTTATTTTAAATACTATTTAAGTCATTTTCATTGAATAGTTTCCATTAAATGACATAAATTATTTCCTTATTTGTTAAGGGTCAAATTAATCTCATCAAATAATTTTTTTCCATCTATTTTGGTCATTTTATAGTAACTATAATATTATTTTTAACCAAAATTTCATAATTTACCCATTACTAGGGCAACAAAATTTACCATGATTAATATTCATTTTTGTAAAAAATAAAAGGCATACTAACAAAATATGGAGATCCTGAATCAAAATTTGACAACTTTTTTTCAATACACATAACACTTATGTATCATAATTATTGTCAAAATAGAATTAGTAAAATTTCATGAAAAACAGTTTTGTTTTAAAAATACGCATTTTTAAATAGAAAATGTTTTTAAATTAAATTAATGTATAAATCTATATTCAAAAAAGATAATAGGGTCGGAATGAACTAATTGATATATTAAACCATACCCAAACATAATTTTACTATGTAAACACATTAAACGAAAATAATGATTTCAATTAAAATTAATATTTTCAATATTCATAAAAAAGAAATATACCAAAAAAGAAACAAAAGTAAATTTTTATATTCCATACAAAAATAAGAAATTTGTATCTAAAAATATAATATAAAAAAGTGTAAAAAATTAGAGTTAAATTGTGTTTATTATAAAATGGTGGAAAACCAATTTTTTTGGAATGTACTTTTATTTACCAAAAAAATGAATTTATTCTTATATCATGTCTAGAAAATATATAAAATGAATTTTAAACATTATATTGAATATATAATATATATTTTTCATTAAAAAAATACATGAAGAGTTATTTTATTATTTTGTATACTCATTTAATTTCATTTAAAAATATTTTAGCTAAATTTTAAGACTATTCATAAATGTTAATGTATGATTTGGTTATAATATTTAGTTGTTCACTTATAATCGGGAACATAAGACTTAGAATAGTTAATGAGGCCTATCTAATTGCATCCTCGACACTAAGGTTCAAAACAAAAAAGTGGCATAATTCTGGGGTACTGTAGTAGTACTGTAGTGGTTACTGTTAGGTTCTGTAGTCGCCAGAACTATTCACCTTGGGCAACCAGTTTGGGCTTAGAATCCATAAGGAATTCAGGCCACCTACTCCTTTGGTTCATTAAGGAATTAAGAACCCTTTTAAGGGGTTCAGGCCACATCAATTCCTTCGATCCATCTCAAGGATTTTAGGGAAACATAATATGTAGATGCAGAGAAAAATTCTATAAGGAACCATCTCTATAAGAGGATTCAAGAGCAGGGTGCATCCACGAGAGCGTGGATAACGAATTTTGAAGAATGAGAGGGCATAAAATTTCTATTTTTATTGGGCATGTGCATCTCTTCATAGGAATGCTAGTCGAACAGCCATGCTATGGTAGAGAGATGATCACAATGCAGATGTTGGGGAGGAGCAGTTTCAAGTAGTCATAGTCTGTACGATTTCCTTAAGACCAACTGCTCCTGTATTATCTCCAAGACTACAAACAATGTAATCTATAATTCTATGGTCCTGGTAAGGGTTCCCCTAATCCCTTTAATGGAGGGTTATTAAAAAAATCAATAAAAAAGTAGTCCTTCATCCCATTTAAGCACCTATACTCGATATTATTTGAAATGGATTCTATTGAAATAACTTGAAATAGTGTTTCTTAATGGCCAATTATACTATTACAAATACTGCAATATAAGATAGTGGTGCATGTAGCACAATGTAATCAGGGTGTAGTTTACAGAAAAAGAAATAAAAGAAATTAAAAAAAATATATATCATAAAATCTTGGGGTGTTACATTCTACCCCCCTTAAAAGTAATTTCTTCTGAAAAATTCAACGAGGTTACCAAATTATAGAAACCAAAATTGTAAAACCTAAAAAATCCTTTTAAAAAGTATTATTTGTAAAATAACCATTACTAAAGGTAAATTATAACTAGGTGTCTTTTAGGAGTACATTGTTGAAGATGAAGGAAAATCATAAATAATCATAGATATTGATAAAGAACACTAATCATAATAAATTTAGGGATCTAGTGAATATTAACACTAAAAAAACTAAAAACTAAAAACTAACGAAGATTGAAATATATCATTAATATCATAAAAATGATTACAAAAGAACACCCTTTTACATCACAATCCCCTTTCCTAATATTTAATAATGATCATGGGAGTATATACACTTATGATTTCAGTAAAATCTCATCACTGGTCATACCATGAACAATTTCCACATCATATCTTATTCAATGAAGTGAAATTGAATTTTTCATTCCTAAAGTGTTATCAGATCATGCTATCCTTTAATAGAATGATTGGTCATTCCATCTATCTATATAGAATGGTTTTCACAGGTTAGAAAATATTCCTAAGTCCACCTATAGTGATATAATACATTAATACTACAAACATCAATAAAATTATAACTTATACAGTTAATAAATAGTTAACCATAAAATCCTTCCAAAAACTAAAAATCAGTTACTTTAGAAAGAGGTGAACTTAGTCATATTAACATTAATCTCTCATATCTCATAAGTAATTTATTTGTTTTCACCTTCCAAACATGTGAATTCCTCAATCATTCATTCTCATTACAATACATACTTATTGAAAAAATGAATTTTTCTTTATGTTTAAATCCAAAAAGCTGTAATCTTTATACATGATAGCATACACAAATTTTCAAAAATACTTAATCACTTATAATGAAATAATTACAATCTATTTTACTTATTCATGTCCATCACATCATTATATAAATATCATTATCATGTCATCATCCTCAAATTAAGGTTTATCCTTCCCTTAATAACATTATTTATATAAACAAAAACTTATCACCTCAAACACTATCCTTGTTTACCCGTACCTTTCAGTATATGCTCTTAAATAATTATGCGAAAACTACAGCAGACCAAAAAATATATGTCTCATTATTCCATAATATTATAAAGGTATATCAATAACATTATACTAAAATTTTAATTCATAAAAACTCAATCATAATATGAATTAAGTTTCATATGGCCCATCAACTAAAGTGATCACATGTGAATTTATTTTTCTTTTCCTTAATATATTGTCGATGTCAATCATCATAATTAGCCATTGAATTTGGGCATTGGTTTGTTTAATTCCAATTTCCCAATCACTTGTAACACTATCTTTTAGGAGGTTCTCTGTTATGAGATTTCTATTTATTCCCATTATTTTGGAAATAAAAAGCCTGATGACCTTATTTGTCACACCTAAAACATTTATTAGTCCCCTTACTACAATTTAATTTATGTTTATTTCCATGCTTTTTGTATAAAGAAAATATAATCTTCTCTTCCCCATATTTTTTAATGTTTCCTTATAATTATATCATTCAATTCTTATCATTACCATGATATAGATGGAAAACATCACACTACCTTTTTTAAGAAGAGTATGAAGAAGGTACATACTAAAAAATAAGTTCTTGAATTCATCCCAATCCATGTATTAAATATTATAATTTTTCCTCATATTCTTGATAAAGTCCCACCACTGATTTACTTTACCATCGAAGTGATAAGTTCCCAATATATCCTTTTCAAGTTATAAAAAGTTGAGAATGAAAAAAAAAACATTTCCCTGGAACAAACAAATTTTTTAGCAACTGGTGGATTAGTCATTTCACTAAATGAATTCTGACATTTCTCTTAGAGAGATTCAAGAGAACGATGTTCCTACCTTTAGTCATTTTAGAATTCTAGTAGGAATTTTTTTCATCGGAACAAGATACATTATTACAGATCTCATTACATATATGGTGGTTAGAGTGGGTAAATTGTTGCATTTCCAATTGTATTCATCAATAAAATAGTTCCTTTGGGTTCCATACATCATCTAAAACTCAAAAATAATAGAGTGAGAGGTAATAATCATACCAGTAAAAGAAAATAATCAATGGGGAGTACGTTCACTCTATACCATCATAGGTTTAATCCTTATTTCTTTGTGATCATTAGAATAATTATAGAATAGTTACGTATAGTCTGAATTATCCATAGGTAAATCCTTATAAAAAACATTTTAAATATCTATGGGTATTTAAATAATGTTTTCAATTCCTAGTTTCCAAATGTAAACAAAACCTTCAGTCGGATAGAAACTTCAAAGACCCAATACTGATATAAATGGACATTATAATAATTTTTAATAATCCACAATACATTACACAAACTGACTCCCAAAGGCTATATTAGATTAGTGTCTTTGAAAAAATCGAACACATTCTTCTATCTTGGTGGAAGATCTTCAACATCTCCCATTAATATCATCACCTATAGCATTCCTACCAAAAACAGATCTTTATATCCCAAGAGAAGGAAAACATGAAAAGGTTGAGATAAAATTCTTAGTAAGGGTAAACATGGAAAACATCAAACAGAAGACAAACAAAAGAATATAGAAACACGAAAACAAATTTTTAATATCAAAATCTTGAGTCATAAAATAAATCCTGGCATTATTTAAAGCATAAATAATAAAGGACCATGAAACATGATAAAATTACATTAGCATAAAAAATATAATTGTGGTAAAAACATAATCATATAAAACCATTCCTATTTTATCCAAGGATCATTTACAAAACTATTATAGTAGATAATTTCCCTTAATGAACTGGGTTTACTTTCCGTTCTCACAATGTATTACTAGACTATATTACTTGTCGTTAAAGCCCTGTATTACTAAACCAAATTTACTTTCCAATATAGTAATTTATATTTCCTGAGATATAAATCTTTACCCAATTTATTAGAGGGTGATATATGACCCACCCATCTCATAATTAAAACCATACATATGTGTTCTCCAAAACTATAAATCATTCATCATATCATAACCCAATGAATAATTTTTTCTCTTAATCATCTTTCCATCATAACATAATCTATATGAAATAAATGGATATCATTACACAATAAAATTTATCAAATCCTAGTAATAATAGGGACACTAAAAATATATATCAATTATATTTAAAAAATTTAATCTTAGATTGAAAATAATTTTGATACAACACTTGTATTTAAATATTGAGGAATATATCCATCTTTTTTCGGAAACATATTGAAGTCATTAAATTCCTTGAATCATTAAAAAAATAATGTATTTTGAAGTAAATATAAAATTTTGTAAGATATTATTCAGGGAAAAATGGTTTAATAAAGGCATTTAAAATCATTCATGTTGTATAAGTTAAATAATTATTCTTATTGTGCTTTTTTCGAAAAGTCAAAAAGTACCTCATTTGGAGAACGAAAAAAGATTACATTACAAATGTGTGGTTAAATGTAAAAAATGGGTTAATATTACTTAAAAAATCCATAGGATAATAGTAAAACATTCTATGAAAACATTTCTAGAAAACATGTGCATGGATGATAAATAATTCGTAGAAAATAGTTACATATAAACAATCTCCGATAATGATGAGATTGTGTAATTATCCCCTTACAATTTGTTATTAGTCTAATCGTATGCCTCATAAAATAAAGAAAATTGTATGATTATAAACATATCATAATATTCTAAATAAGAAGAAAAACCAATCATGGTCACGATAAAAACCATTCAAATGAAATTGGTGGTGTATAAGGCATATGTCCCACAAAACAAGTGTGGGACAAATTAATCCCTTACCTTAGGTATATTTTCTTTTACATGTATCTCTACCTTCTGTATAATGATTTAAATAATTCCATTTAGTTATTCTAGAATCATATTTGTTTTTATGATATCATATATGATAATATTATCATCTGTTGATTAGTAACATTTCATTATTAGTCGTCATTGGGTATTAATTTCTTTATGTTCTTATGCATGTTTTGTAGAATAAATTATAGTCGTCCTTCATAGGTAATAGTAATATAGTTAAAAATGATATTAACATAATATATATCTGTTTATTTATTATGAATATTTTTTATAATAATTATACAATGGATAACATGTAGAATGTATCACATTTAATCGTAGAGACGGTAGAACGTACGTATACATGAGTAATGATACAATTCCTTTAATTATTAAATGGTATCCAAGTGGATGGTATATAATTTTTTATAGAATAAAGAACATGTTATAATATTCATATATAGTTATTATTTCCTTAATTATTCTCATCCAATTCATGTGGTGGAGAAAAACAGATTACACCATGACGTGGAGATGGTAAGTCGTACTTACACACATGTGGTGATTTCATTTTTCGTACGATGGATATAAGGTGGAATACAATGTTAAATAATCCTAAAAACATTTCAGTATAAAATTGATAATATATTCAGTAATTTATAATGGAAAATCTCATGATGAGTAAGTATAAGAATAAATAACATGAAAGAATTCGGTAGAGTATATTATATCTTCTTTGATGAGATCCCTCTAGATATTCTCTTAATGGAAATAGAGTTGGTCTATTGAGAAGACCCAAACCTATAGAATATTAAAAATTAATTTTAAATTGTAAATGGTTAGGTGATGGATGACCATATGATCTCAATGAGTTGTGAATAAATGATGGAGGAGGATCCCTTTTATAATTGAGGTGAGTGGCACTTTAGTAATTTTCTGAAACTATTAATTTGTAATAATTAAAAAATATTTCCAAATTCCTCAAAAACGATACATAGTAAAATATATCATATGAAAATATTTAATTCTCATCAGACAATAAAATTCAGAAAAGTTTTGATTTCAATTTAATCCTTATAATTTTAATTTAACACTTAGTTATGATATTTCATTTTAACTCGGGTATCAATAATTTCATTATTAAAATGGTGAAATATATACTTATTGGATGTAAATTAAATCATAAATAAATATTATATATCAGTTTATACTATATAATAATAATTATTATATTTTTTTAATTTTTTTTATGAATTTTAAATAATTTAATAAAACATTATTTTGATAACTAAACAATTGTTAAAATTTTTCTACTATTTTATTCATTGATTTGTAAAAATATTAATATAACAAGTTTTACTTTAAGAAAGAGTTTTAGTATACTTATAATTTGTCAAGGTAATATATAAAATTCATTATAAATAACAATTTTCCTAAATTATATATATTTTAATATTTTTAATAACCTATATTTTTTATCTATATTAAAAAAACAATTTCTACTTTAATTTTGTGTAATTATTTAATGTACATATTTGTTGATTAAAAAACTAAAAAAATATTGTTATGAATATAAATCCAATGGATTAAATAGTAATAAATGAAGTCAAATTAATCTAATGGAAAATCCAAAATTTAATATTTTATACTTGCTATATTATGAATGTGACAACTTTAACATCACTTTAAATAAAACAATACATGTGTTACAACCTCTTCTATAAGGCTCCAAATGGTCACTAAATCAACCACTGGATGAATATGGTCTAAATATACTGGAAACATAATATTTTGGATATTTGTTTTGTATTTTAATCTTTATTATAATTTTAATAAAATTATTTTCTTGGATTTTCATCAATTACATAATTTCTGCATTTTCAATTTATAAGACAGTAATATAATAATTTATTTTCTAAAAATTAAAAATAAATAGTCATGATAAATAAAACACATTTTATCATTAAAATTTTTATTTATAGTTAAAAATAGCTTCTTTATAACATTATTTAAAAAATAATATATTATTTAAAACATGAATGTGATATCTTTAAATTATCATTAAATAAAATGTTATAAATATCATAATATATCCCAAATTTCCCCAAACTGAAAAAATAAATTTATATTTTGGAAATATGTTCATTATATTTAATATGTCCATATATATTCATCTATACCACCCATTTGTCCATATGTGGACACAAAATATATATAATTGATAATGAAAATGAAACTTGTGTCTTTCTTTGATTGAAATATTATTTAAGTAATTTTTATGAAAAAAAACTCCATGAAGTGACATAATTTCGATCCTTAAGAGTTAATGGTCTATCAAAATGCTTCAAATAAATATTTTTCGTTTTTTTGTTTATTTTTAGTCATTATAATGTAGTTTTTATCATAATTTATATAATTTACCCTTTACCATGGTAACAAAATTATCCATGGTTACTAATCATATTTCTAATAAATAAACGGTCCCTGATTACCAAATTAGGATCTCATGATTCCAAATTTTACATATATTTTTCAAAATTCATAACACCAATGTTTTAGAAATAATGTTAAAATAAAACTCGAAAAAGGTCATGAAAAACAGTTTTTTGGTAAAGCACCCCTTTGAAATTGAGAATGTTTTTATAAAAATTAATGAATAATTTTCTTTCAAAAAAACATAATCAGATTAACATGAAATAATTAAAATTTGAACAAAAAACAATAAATAATTTTAATATTTAGAGACTTTAAGAGAAAAATGTTTTAAAAAACCAGTTTTCATTATTCATAAAAAAAACTTATTGGAAAAATACAAAAAATTAAACTAAACATAGTGTTATGTATACCAAAAGGTAAGACGATGTTATGTATAGAGAAAACTAATCATGGTGTAGAAAAAAACACAAGAAATAGAATAAATTAATAATAATATATCTCATAAAATCTTTTATATGTGGTGTGAGTTGAACTCTTGTAATATTTGAAATAAAAATGGTCTACCCACATTTTTTAATTTCTATAAGGGTAAAAAAATATTGTACTCTAATGAAATATAAATTAAAGGGTATATATATAGCTATAAAGTATATTATGAATACGTTTTTAGATTATTTTAACCCTTATCATTTTAGTTTAACCCTTAGTAAACCAATTTTTACCTCAAAATTAGTAATTAATTTTTCCTATTTTCACTATTAATTTTTGTCAAAAATTACATTGAAATTATCATACAAAATAATTTTTAGTGATTCCAAATTTGTAATAAATTTTTAAGAATTCAATTAATATATTTATAAATTTTACATTTAAAATTAATCCAATAGATGTGATGATAAAACGAGTTTACAAATAGAAAATGTTCAAAAGGTGATAATGTTTTCATATACATATTAAATATTAACAATTATATAAATTTATTAGTTATATATATATGAGCTAATTTTACATTAAATACTTCTTATACTATAATATAAAATTTTAAATAATTTAAATAAAAAGGTAGTTTTCAATTAAAATGTAGTATTTTTCATTATTTATCAAAATATTAATCCTTCTTGAACCCTCTAAAAAATTCAACCTGAGATGTTTTTCAATGATTATTTAAAAATGAACTTTTTTTTATAAGGTTTCTAAAAGTGAAAATATTGTTTTAAAATTAGTGTGCATAAAATAAACAAAACTATTTTTTAATTACAATTTTTAATCATAAATTTTAAATTAGTAATATATATTATCTGGGTTTCATATAATAATAGTGTTAAATGGGTAATTAAATATATATTATATACATTTCATTAAAATAATTCATGATTTTTGTAATTTATTGAGGTAAAACATGGTTTATCATCATAAAAACCTTCTTTTTGAAAAGGATTTCCATTATTTTTCAAATAGTTTTTATATTCATTTTTAATTATTTCGTCAGAAATTAATTCATTTTATATACTTGTGTGAAAAATTTATTTTCATAATATATTTAATCCTATTCATATATGTCATTCTAATGTCTTGATGATAACTATCATTTTGAATGATAATATTTTTATTTCATTTTATGTTTTTTTAATTCAATCTTGCATGTATCATTATTTTCAATCGTTTTACTGCGTAATGAAAGGTAATACTAGTGTTAAATGTAACATAATCTTAATACTGTGTTGTGTGTAACAAAAAATAGTGAAAATATTAAATTAATTTGGAAAAATTATTTCACAAAATATTGGGGTGTAACATTTTCCACCCCCCTCATAAGAAGAATTTGTCCCATAAAATTCATCTTGTCAATTTATGGTTTAGTATTTTAAAATCCATTCATAGATTCAAAAATCATAAAATGTTTAAAAAATACCCTAGAAAATGGGAAATAAATTGTTTAATGCTATTTGGAATAACACAAATTTGGTTTCAAAATAATTGAACATAATTGGGAACTAATCATATTGACATTGAAGAAAATCATAAATATTTATTGAGAGTTGTAGATATCATTATTCAAAATAATGTTCTTGATATAGGGAAGGTAAAAAACTAAAAATAAATGAAAAAAAAATTCATGAATAATTTTTGTTGATATAATATGAAATGATTATAAGAGGAAAAAAAGCATACTTGAATATCCTTTTTTAATATTTTGGAGTTAAATTTACATCTAGACTGAGAACAAATGAAAATTTAGTTACAGGAAATGTTTATAATTCATAGGAACAATTTCATCATTTGGTTGGGCATTTATCAATTTCCCATTTATCTCTTACTCTATGATGTTGATTTTTTTAATGTCTGAAGCACTAAATTAAATTGATTAATGAATTCAAATTCATTCCTAGTATATCTAAAAAGGGACACCACATATTATCAAATACAGATAAATATTATTATGGTGATGTTAATTTTTAATATCTAAAACGTCATCAAATGTTCACCTTAAAACATTCCATAATTTTTTAACCTTATAACCCTTACAAAAATCAAAATGTTTAAATAAGGTCATTAAATTTACAAAACTCAACAATGATTATGAAAATACCATTAATAATCTCCTAGTGGTCACATGAAAAATATGTGAATACCTTTTGTCATATATTATCTTAATGCTTGGTAATAATCAGAATCGTTATAAATCCTCAATTCAAACAATAATACTTGTTAATTAGTTGAACAAAACTATAGATTATTTGACATATTATATAGATCCCATAATATTGTAAACTTAATCATTAATAACATAATTTTTTTTTCCAAAAATCCGTTATCAGTTTTGTGGTCATAAATATTATCTTATTTACATTATCCATATCAATAATCTCTTATCCAAAGTAAACACCATTTTCTAAACCGTAGGGGCATATTGAGGGAAATATTCCTTTAATGACGTGTTTTCTATAAAATGATTCCTTTCCAATAAGTCCAATTTTTAGGTCAATAGTACTACTCAATGTATTCTTTCATATCCTTAACACAAAGATAAAATAAAAACTCCCTATGTATTACATGATTCATTTAACATAATTATTTAATTCCAATACATAAACTATTCAATCAACCCAAGACCTTCTCAAACCATTAGCTATGCTTCGTCCCCTTATTTCATAACCCTTATTTCCTTTATTTTTTCATTTTATCATCATCATCATCATCAATATAACAGTTTTCCATACAACATTTATAATTATTGTAATGATAATTCCCCATAGGATATTATTTTTAATAATTCATATAAATTAAAAATTTAAAACATTCAATACTCAACGATACATTTGGGAGACCACTATTCTGATCAATTACATTAACAAAACATTCCATTTTTTCATTCCAGTTATAGGGCATGTGTCCCTCTTTTCCATTCCCATCAAATCATTTATTCTCTCTAAGATGTTTCTGTGAGCACTTTATCCCAAATTCTCAACATATAGATAACTAAATCTTCATTCATCCATAGTATCCAATACAAGAACTTTCAATGAACTATATTAATATCTACTTTAGTGATCCTGAGTGTTTTCAATGTGTGAATTATTAATAATGTTGTAAAATAAATTATCGATAATAATCCCAATAATCATCAATCCTATAATAAACCAATTTTCTTTTTCATTAGATGATTTTCCATCACATTTAATTCTAACCTAGTTTCATCGGGTTACCTCCATTGACTAAAAAAATAAAATCATAGTATGATCAATTTTAATCATAATGGGAAACGAAATAATCATTAGATTCATTATAGGATATATAAATCATGAAATTTTAATTTAAATATATGAAAAATTAATATTAACCTAGGTCATACTGTATCATAATCAATTTTAATACATAATGATGTTTCGTAAAGATGTTTAATTTTCAGAACAAATATCCCCCAAGAGTGTAAATCTAACTATTCATCAAGGGCCATTTTCATTAACAAGGTGATGATTTAGTTCAGATCAATGCACCCTTTCTCACCGTTATAAACACTAGGAACCTCTATTTCAGTGCCTTATCTACCTATAGAATCTAGAAAGGGATGTAATTTCATGGGATCCACCTACTATATCCATTTCCAATTTCTACAAAATATTCATATAAATTGAGTCATATATATACATATCTAAGAGACATACAAAGAATTATATTTAGAAATATCCTTTGGTATCTCATTGTTTATTTCTCATTCATGTTTCATTAGGTTACTAAATCATTCCTCTAAAACCAACTATAGGGTCCCATGATTTTCATACAAATATATTATATCTTTTTAGATGAATATTTAATACATTACACGAAGATATTTCTTAAGACCATAATATTTTAGTGTATATGAAGACTAGGTATACAATAATCATATTTGTTGAACCATTATCAATATCTCCCATAAGGATCATCCCCTTTAGCAATATTTGCAACCAAAAAATCCATACATCCTTTCTTCACAACATATGTAATTGAAATATAATAAAGGATGAATGCAGATGAAATAGAAAGGTAAAATTGTTAGATACATTTCAATAAATTTCATATAAGAGTATGGGAATATGATAATCATATTTGAGAGAAATAACCTACATATGATAGATCCTAATCGTGAATCATGAAAAACATATTGGTGGTTATATTACATGAATCATAAGGGAATGGAATAAAATTATCCATGAGAGCATAACATTAACATAAATAAAATTTTGGAGTTCCAATAATTATAAAAACTTATTTCCATAATTGTGAAGGCTTGCATCCAAGGATATCATCCTAGAAAGAGTTAACATCTCAAACCATCATAATAGTCACAATTTACTCCAAAGACCATCATAGCAAACAAATACCATTACTAAATATGGTTTAATCCCTAATCCATTCATTATTATCTCATGAGATATATATCGTTTCTTTATTGAATGGAGGGAAATACAGGTCCAACCTGTTACAAAAATAAAAATCATACATATCTCTTCCATGGGATCTTAAAACTTCCATCATATCAAATCCCATGAAATTAAATGGGTTAATAAACATTTTATCATATCGTAACCTATTGAAAAGTGATAGGTTTCATTACCATTTCATTATTTCAACATTGAATAATACAAGTAAATACAAGTGGGATTCATTTTGATGCTATCATGGTATAACCCGTGGATTATAAATGAATCTGATAATAATATTTTCATCAATAACAATTTATAGAAATAATATTGATGGTTACTTTGTTTTATTTACCCAGAAATTATTATGTTAAATCGTAAGATGTAATCATATATGTAAAATGATTTGTAATGAGAAATCACTCAAAATGTGTCATGAGGATGAATATTTTCAGTTTAGTATATTCTTTTTAAAAGTAATAATATTTATCAAATAATTTTCTATGAAATTAAACATGAAAACGCCAATAAAGTGAATATTATAGATCCTTTAAAACATTTCCTGAGGAAAATATCATGGTATATTTAGTTTTTTTATAACATATAATATTTAAAATAAATATTAATAAAATAATTTTAAAAATATATAAATTAATATTTAAAACATTATGAGTTCACTATGTTAGAAAATATTATACAAACCTTTCATGTGAAAATATTTATTTGTTTCATATTTACACAAAATCTCTAATGTGCCTTTTTTAGAAAAAAATGAATAACCGATTCAATTATTTTTTCAAAAGAAAAAATTGTTTAAAAACTCTTTTAATAAATAATTTGAATAATGACACTATATTTTTAAATCCTTTTTTCAGAAAATATGGTTTTGGAAGAAAAAGGCTTATCAACTGATGAGTGAAATAAAGATGAACATTCATAAAAATATTTTCTCAATTATTTTAAATAGCATATACTAAAAAATTCAACAATTATTGGAAAATATTATAAACAACATAATGATATGTGATTTCATGAAAATTATTAATAGGTTGATCATAATATTTCAATATTTGAGTCCTAATCATAAAAAATAAAGATAAATGATAATATTGTAACAAAAACCAATTAACACTATGATAAAATTTGAAAAATAATCACCATGAATGATAGAACTTAAAATTAAAACATAATCACCATTAAATTCCAAAAAAGATCATAAAATACATTCATGGGAATTATATACACCACATAATATAAATTGGTGTATAATATTACACGTGTCTTAAAGATGTAAAATGTTCGACAAAATCTCTTACCATAACAATAAAATTTGTAATCATAAGTGAAAATAATGATTAAAAAAAATTAAACATTAAATATAATTAATAAAATTATATTAATTATATTAATTTTTAATGGGTTACTATACACACCACACAAAAGAAACATGTGGTGAATTTCCATTCAGATCCTAGAAATAAAATATATAATAGAAACCCCTTAACCAAAGTCTTGATTTATTTCATATTAATTATACACTCCAATATAATAAATACGATTTTTCTTATACATATAATATAGAACCATAAAAATATATATTATACCATATATTATTTTATTATGATAATTCAGTTATTTGTTTTTACTATCGCCTTATTAAAATCATGTTTCTGTTAATAACCTCTTTGTTTTTCCTTTATGTTTTCATATAATATTTTATATTCTCCTAATATGATCATGGTTACATAATATATTCAATAGTAATAAAAATTATGTATTATCATTTGAAAATTATATACATTTCATTAAAATCAAAATTCGGTCAATTATATCACATATATTGATTATATTTATCATTTTTACCTTCTATATAAATTGTTATTGAAAAATTAATCACATCACTTCACAGGTAAGTTGATCACCTTACATAGGAGTGATGTTATCGTATCCAAAAAATAGAATTTAAAAAATAATTTTATGATATTATTAGAATATTTGTATAGTTATGTTATATATATAATATATCTACTTTATATCCACCAACACCCCATACCGTGAATGGTGGTAATGGAAAAAAATGAATGACATCAGTTCTCTTTGAGGTAGTCCCCTGAAAAAAAGAATATTGACTTAATAAAAAAACATCTCAATATATATGTTTATGCATGAGTCGAAGTTAATTATATCATCATAGTTTAATAATAATTTAATGATATTAATGAATAAATAAAATAAAAATTATCATTGAATAATGATAACAATACTTCAGTTAACCTTCTTTGTTTAGTTCCAAAAGTCTGAATTGGTTGGATTTATACCAAAAATAAGGCATATTGGATTATAAGATGGAATTTTTGTAGTTATTTTTTCAGATTGTGGCTGAAATAAAATTGTTCAACATTCTGAATATGATGGGATATAAGGTTGCCTTTTATATGTGTGGTGAGTGAAATACATGCAATTGTTTTAAAAAAAGGTGTACCAACATTTTCCACATTACATAAGGGTCATAAATGAATACTATAAGAGACTTATACATAGTAGGGTCATAATATTTCATGAATCTATATTTTAGAATATTTTGAACGTTATTTTTACACTTATCGTTTTAGTTGAAACCATGATAAAAACATATTGACCTACAATAATGTAATTAATGTTACTATTTTCTGAATTTATTTTAGAAAAAATTATGTAGAACATATTAGATAAAATAAATTATTATGATTATAAATTTTAAATCCATTTATCAAATTTCAATTAATATATGTGACGAGATTTAATTTAACATTAATACTGGAAAGAAGAAGAGAATGTAAGTTTTAAAATATAAAATATTCAAAAAGAAATATGAAAACTGTAATAATAACCTAAATTACATTAATGGATATTTTATTTTAACAAATTTTAATTTAAAATAAATTTAAATTATATTATAGATTTATAAATAATTTTTGTAAATGTGAATTTAAATTAAAATTCATTACTTTTCACCATTTTAAAAAGTAAGACTTCTAATAAAATTATAAAAAATTCACCCTAATATAATTTCATTATTTTGTTACCAAAAATTAGTATTATTCTATAACTAAATTTTTAGAAGCATCAAAATTTAGTTTTAAAATATGTGGACCAACATGAGACAAAAGTAAACCTTAGAACAATATTTTTTTAGGCCTTAATTTAGACGCAAACTTATCTAATGTCTAGAAAATAGATAAGAATAATGTTTAATTTCCGAGTAAATGTATATTATATAATTTTAAATTTAATCATTCATGTAAAATGGGGTGAATAATTTATTTCATAAAAATAACTTTGTTTACATTTTCTTTCATAAACACATTTCAATTATTTCCATATAGTTTTTATTTCCATTTTTAATTAATTAGTCACCAAATAATTCTTTTATATAAATGTGTAAACCATATATTTTTATAGTTTAGTTAATATTATTCATACCTACTATTTTAATGGATCTGTGATATTAATTATATAAAATAATAAAATTTTTAAATTATGTTATCTATCATTTTAACTCGGTGTATCATGTATGACAAGTGACACTCAATGTTGAATGTAATGCATGATAAAATTGTTCATTCATGAAAAATAATATGAAAACATTTTTTATATAAATAATTACATGTTACACATATTAATACATGAATTTAAGAATTTTTACCATCAAATTCAATCTAATTATCAAAATTTCTAATGTATATGGAATACTCAATACAATATTTGGAAACATGAAACCATAAAGAAAATATTTTCATTAATATTCATAATGAGAAATTAAACTCTTTGAGCTCATAGATCATTATAGGATAACTTGTGTAATACATATAAAAAAGGAATCACCTAAAAATAACACTATGAGAATAATGAAGGGAATGAGGTATAACACATGAGTTAGATGGAATAACATGATAACATAGAAGGCATGGATCGTGAATAAATACATGGTAGAATAGAATATAGAACATGTAATCATGTGATGAATCCAATATAATAATGTATCAATGATATATAATAGGATATGAACACGAGTCAAGGATAAATGCGTAGACTAATCACACGGTGGAAAAAACCACATAATTGATTAGGTTTACTCAATAAACCGAAACAAAATTTCTCTTGAGACAAAACATTACCCATTGAATTGAAGTCTTATCTAGGTGAACAAATCATAACATTTAAATGCATATGTGTTCCACATAAAGAATCAAGGGTAATGAATGAACATAATGGTTATCCATATAATGAAATGGGTTTCATAATCATATCACAAGGCATAACCAAAGTATTTATCATAATGGATTGTGTAAAAGATGGAATTAAATAATTAGTGTAAATTCATGAAGAAATAATAGTCATAAATTATGATAATTTATTTTTTAACTAATGTGTAAACATGGGAATGAGTGGTTAGGTAAAATTAAAAATATTCTACTTAAGAAAGGATTTAAGGAAAGGGTAAAGAGTATTTTAAAGTATGTAAGAGCATAAATAAAGACGAGAAATTTTTTTTTTTGGTTAAAATGGGTTTTCTATGAAATATGTTTGTACGATACAATTATTTGGTGTGTACATTAAAAATGATCAAGTAATAGAGATATTTCATTTAATCGGGTTTGCTTATCCAGAAGAATTTAGAAGGTAACCATATAAAAAGAAGTATTTACCCCTCAAAAAAAATCAATAGAGATAGATACATGTTTTTGGAACATATAAAAAGAATAAATTATAGGTATAAAATAAGAATGGTTATTTACATTGGGGTAAAAAGATAGAAAGCATAGTGAAATGTAAAAAGTAGAAGATCGATGTGATCCCTTACCATATGTCTGAATGTGTTCTTCATGTGTATATAATGTCATGTTTTATCAAATTATATTATTTATAAATTTAATATAGATCCAATTACATATATATATATATATGATTTATTTTAATTTTATCATGTTCATTTATTGCAATTTTGTTGAGTTTTGAAGTTATTTTCTTCATTCCAGGATCGTTCGATTCATAGTTTTTAGATCGGTTCACTTATGTATAATTTTTAATGTTGTTTTAAAATTAAAATATTTCTCCATAATATAGTTTACAGGGTATTAATTCACTTTTTCAGGTTTATATGGTCCTAGGTTGATTATTTTGATAGAATGGTAATGATGAATTGTTTAGTTTGTACGTTTTTATGAACATCATGAACCTGTATTGTTTTATTTAATAGAAAATATATAAATATTAGTTCAATGAATAAAAAATTTATAATATACATATTAAAATATATTTTTCAATTATAATGGTTTCATGGCTATCCTTGAATGTGGTAATGGAAAATGAAAACTGCTTATCCATGATGGTAGTGAATCTATATATTTCAAAAGATGTATTCATTTGTACAATTAAAGGAATAGAGAAAAATATTTTATTATTTTTATTAAATTAATAAAATACAATATATATATATATGATACTTGAGTTATCATGTCACATTTTACAGGGGTGAGGATAACGTTTAATAAAGTAAGATTTTAAAAAAGAAAGAAGGGGGATTTTCCTCTTGAATATCATCTCCTTTAGAACATCTTTAAAGAACATTGAACTGGCCTTTTAGTGAGTCCATAAACACATGGACATGGGTAAAAGGCTTGTGAAGGGAATTTTCACGAATTTCATCACTCTTGTAATCTTAAATGGTGTGAGGACAGGGGGTGGTGAGGGTGGAATTTTTATAAGAGGTGGAGGAAGGTGTATTTGATTATTATATTCAATATTTCTTTATATTGGATCGATCTTATCAATATAATTGATTTAGTTGTCTAAATATAGTGACTAGTTAATTTCATCCCAAACTGCTAATTTCTTACATCATGGTTGACTCAAAATTCATGAATTTGGTTTATAATGGTAAATACTATAACTGAGAGTATTCTATTTTTCACAAAAAAAGATATCTGTGTTAGAAAAAATCAAACAATCATATTAACCATTTGTTTACATTTAGATTAAAAAAGGACACCATTTTATAAAAAATAATTTTATAAATATCATAAATATCATTTCAAAAGAAAATAATCAATTATTCGAAAAATTATGATTTTAATATTACAATTGATTTTATGATCATTTAAAAAATTAATTATGGTGAGATAATGTTATCCTATTATTATAATAAATAATAATATGTATTTTATAATCAATTTTATGAGAAATGTTTCTTCTAAATCCATATTTTTTTTTAAATTATAATTATAATTTTATGTTTTATAATAAAAATAACAACACTTAATTCATTATTTTTAAAACATTTATTTTCTTGTACCTGGATATAAGAATATCATATTATCATTTTTTACGATGACAATATATTATTTTAGCTTTCCATATTTTAGGTTCCTACCCTAACAGTTTTATTACTATTACAAATGGAAAATTACTATTTGAACATTTAGATTACTATTCTAATGGTAATATTACTATTCCAATGGTATGTGTTCTCTAATTCCAATAAATACATATTATTAAAATCATTATTATATCACTTATAGTTTCTATCAGTGTTATATATATATATATATTTATCTTATGAATGAATATTTCATTATTAACATTTTGTTTTATATCTATAGGTTTGTGCATGATTTTGTTAATTCTTGTGGATAAAACAGATCAAAATTGTACTCTTATTATTCTGAAATTTTATATTTATTCTCACAATATAATACTAATAATTATTATTGGTTATTTTTGGAATAATTTATCATTATTCATTAAGGTGAATAATTTTTGTTTGGATTCACTTTGTGATGTTTGGACTTTATAATATAAGTAGATAAATTTCATTAAAAAATTATTAGGTTGTTAGATTTTTCCCCATTTCGAAATTGCACCCTCAAGAGAATGATTTTAAATAATAATATGAAAAAATGTTAGGGTACATATATATATTCACCTCTTCTAGTCCCTATGCAACCTCTTCTTATTTTGGGCTCTACAAGAGTATATGGATCATGTGAGTAGTCTTTTTGTGTATAATATTATCATTATTGTGAAAGATCTTCACTAACTTTTCCTCACATGATAGATAAATTTATAACCATACCACCACTAAATTTATTACATGTGATGGATTTAGTATATACTACCTTAAGAGATATACATGGAATACATCATGTACTTGGGACATGGTTGGTGGAAGTGAAAGTAGATTGGACAAAGCTATGACATGATCAATAATCTCAAAGGGTCCCAATCATGGGACATGGATTTACCTTTATTCCAAACCTAATTACTCTATTATATTGAGGTAAGTTAAGGAATAACATGTCTCCATCCTCAAAAACTATGCATAGTCAACAATTGTCTTCATAGTTATTGTTTCTACTTTCGGCTTCCATGCTATAATGATTAATTTTATAAACCTTTTCTACAATTTCATTGACTATTATAAGTTAAAAAATATTTTTTTCACCATCTTCACCCCAAAATTGTGTTGTTCTGTGTATCATCCATTAAAATAATTTATATGGATCCATTTTGGATGCTTAAGTGGAAACTATTATTGTTAGTGGACTTGGCTTGTAGAAGATTTTATCCCATTCCCCTTTGATATCCATTGAGCATGCACTCAACATAACATATATTTTCTAAATATAACACTCATATTAGCCATTAGTCTTGGGAGATAAGACATAATGAATCTCAACTCAATGTTAAGAGTGTATTGGATATTTGTTTCAAAAGATAGAGGTAAACCATTATCTCGATAGGATAAAATATATAATTTTACTCTACAAATACTCACTGCTACTATGATATATATCAATAAATGTTTATCATTTGAGAAGTCCTATATAATTAAAATTAATTTAGATGTTTCTATAAGATGATCTAGAACAACACATATTTCATTTTTTCTATATTTCATTAGAAGTTTAGTGGTAATTACGTTTTTGATATTTTAAAAGTTCCATGAAGGTATGGGAAATAGTTTCATCACCCCCATAGACATTTTCCTTGTAGCCTTAACTTCCCAAAATACCTAGAACGTTTATTTATATTCACCAATTTCCTTCTTGTTATTTTTTCACTAATAGCACTCTTCAAGATCTCAGGACATCATTATGCCTCATCGGTGGATGGAGATGGTCAATTGATGAGCATGAATGAATATCTCCAACTTTATCTTAGGATTTGATGGTACACATAGTCATGAACCAAATCTTAAGACTCTTTCCATATAAAATTTTATCTATAGGGATTTCCAATTTCAAATTTCTTCCACCTTATTCAGAATTCCCACATCATCTATTTGATCATCCTTTATCTTCTATCAAAGGGATGGGTGAGCAGTAATTTGAGAATGAAATAATGATGTTCCTTAAATTATGACCACCATAACAATTCAATGAAGGTCTTTGAAAATAGGGAAATTCTAAATTCTTATCATTGTTAAAGTTATAGGATCCTTTATACTTATAAAATCATCCATGATATATCCATTAGAAGAATGTTAGTAGATTAAGAAGTTATAGTCTAGATAGGCAGTGACTATATTCCCTCATGAATATTAGGATATATCTATGTTAATATACATTTTAGGATATTGTGATATATATATATCATACACTTCTCCCCAAAAAGATAATTTCACCATATTTTCAATGGGTTGATCACAACATCCCACTCTAAATCATGAGTGGGATACTTTTTCTAATGAAATTTCAGTTACATATAGTATTAATCTATCAATTTTTCATTTTCTATTATTTTAAAATCAGATACATTTTTTGATGCATCTTTATACACCACAAAGTCTTTCCCACTTGTGGTTAGTATAAATAATGGTGTAGTGATAAGAGGATTTTTAACTCAAGAATGGAATATTAGAATTTAATGGTCTGGAACATGTATAAACCAATCTATTTTGTCTTGGATTATGGGTTTTTAAATTTTGAGAACTTCCTAAGAAATAAACTATTTTACCTAGCTTGTTGAAAGAAACTAAAATCTCTATTACAAATATTGGCTTATGCCACTCCATGATTTCATTTATCTTAGATGGTTCCAATGTATTCTTATTTTTGTGATAAAATTACCCAATAATGATACATACTAATTATATAACACACATATAATTTACATTCAATATAGTTTCTCCCTTCACAATGTATTTAGAACAATATTCAAAACCACCTCATGCTACTCCTTGCCTTTAGAGTATATTATATTTTCATCTATAAGGACTAACACAAATTTGACGAGGTATATCTACAGACTATATTAATTTTATCAAATATTTTTTCTATATTAATAGTGATTGTTAAGGTAATTTCTATGAAAACATAGTGTCCATGCCTCAATTGAATGAAAAAATTGGGAATATATGCTCCATTCAAATTTAATCGGTGACGTCCCAAAATAATGTGCAACATATAGAAATACCTGGCCACACGTTGTCGAACAAATAAGTTATCTATTAGTGGATATGGATACTTGATATATATAATGATTTTTTTGAGATCATGAAAATCAATTTAGAGGTTCATTGATCCATAATTTTTCTTTATTATGAGGACTACCACACCCCATGGTGAATCCCTTTGGTGTATAAAACTATTTCTCATATTCCCTTGTAACTTCTTATTTGACTCTTATAACACATTTTTAGTCATCCCAAAGGGATATTTCTATATTGGTATATATTTTGGTATAAGATCATTTGAGAACCCAACCTCTCATCCAAGTGGAATAATTTGAAAATTTTCGAGGAACATATCCTTTTAATCCCTCATATTGGGAGAAATTTCAATAATGGTCATCTACTTCATCTCAATAATTTAAGCTATATAATTTCTAACATGGAAATAATATACATTCTTTAGATGTTTCTTATGAAAGATATTCATTTTCATCACAACACATTTACATTATTAGAGGATGCCTCAGGATGGGAAGAGTGACCTTTCTTTCAAGAAATTTGATGTTGGATTTATAGAAATATAGCCAATAAATTCCCAATATAACATAAAACTCTATTAATGGAAGTAAGAAAAGATTTTATGGGAGGTTCAGTCCAAAATCATTTTTTGGGATGAGTTATATTTGTGGGATGTAATAATTTCCAATTTTAATGTTCAATTGAATAACATAACATCAATATTTTGAAGTGGTGATTGAATAGTTCTACTAAATATGCATGATATGATAAAGTGTTTATAATGAGAATCAAAAACAATTTTTTCTTTTCTAGACTGAATAAACCCTGTAACTATCACCACATTATTCTCATGATCCACCTTTGTAGCAGTGATATCATATGCCCTTATTTTCTTAATTGGAGTTTTTCATCATCGAGTTTCTTCAATAACCATAAAGTTTAGGGAATTGGATTGCATAATTCTCATGTTCCTTACAATTGGAATACTGTACTACTTGGTGAGTGTTAATTTGAAACATCACTTCTTATTCATCATTTATGGGCTTCTTCATATCCTTTGGGGAAATATTTTCATGATGGTCATATTTTCCACTTGTATTTCATCTTTTGGTTCCATTTAGATAGTTCTAAAGATAATTCTTCCCATACTTTTTAAACATGGGATGTCATATTTTCATTCATCAATTTGATTTATCTATTGATCCTCCAATATTATACTCCTTTTTCATAATTTTATCTTTGATTTCATGACACCAATGAGGGTCTAAAATCTCAATATAGTCTTTAAGATCACATAATAATATATCCTCACTAATGTAGAAGTCTTGAATGGACTTTACATATCATTGAGTATACATTAATATACTAAATAAGTGATGTACCATTCTTCAAATGTTCATGAAAATAAAAGAGTCACACAATTAAAACCATGTAATGTTTTCATCGTACACATTAATAGAATTATTTTACTTTTTCTTTAGTATGAGTAACTCCCTCTCTATATTATGATGGAGAATTTATTGAAACTATATATTGAAAAATATTTTCTTGAATACTTCCCATTCCATGTAACTGATTTACACTATATACTTTTTTTCTTTAGTTGTTTCCACTACATGTTAGCTTCTCCATAAATATTATAGACATCCAATACAACATTTTCTTTTTCTAATTATTTGGTATCATAGAATATATTCTCAATGTAGACAATCCATTATTTTGAGATTAGGGGATTAGTAGATACACATAATATAGGATTCCTTTTTTGTGTAAGGAATTCAAGCATTAAATTATCTTTATAATGGGATAGAGGGAATTCCCCACAATACAATTTATTATTCATAATATTATCCCTTTGATCAATTATAGTCAGGAAGGTATGATATCTCTTTTATATCAAGATTATTTTCTCATTTGGGAAATCATCATGTTACTAATCACATTCATTGTTGGAATATGCTCAAATAATTCCCTCCGTTATGTAAAATGTGACAGTAAAATTAGGGGTCCGATGTATATAGTTAATAAAAATATAAAAATGAATCTTTGAACATTGGATTATAATTACATAAATGAATTTTATATCCAAACATATTATTCCCTAGGATTAAATATAGGTTATCCATCATGATAGAAATATCTATCAGGTTCTTAAAAAAAGGTTTCTAGTCTTAATCCCCAAAAATTAATAGATGATGCTCTAATACTAAAATTATTGACCCTATACATTGACACAAATTTTTACATGATTTTAAGCATTGTTATCCATCAAATAAATGCCAATTATTGACTTGTCTAGTGTCATTATAATACATGGTACATAATTAAAAAAAATAAAATTGGAATAAAAATCGTTTTATTAATATTCATAATGAGCTCATTAAATCCTTTGAGCTCCTACTTCTACATAAGATAATATGGTGAATACATAAATAAATTGATGAGCTATAAATACATGTAAGAGAATAAAGGATAAAACATGATTTAGAAGGCATAACTCGATAATATAACAGGTATAGATCTGGAGTAGACATATGGAAGAACAACATATTTAATAAGGAATAATATTATCATGGAAATAGAGGAATGTGGTTGAAACAAATTATATGACATGAAAATGAGTCACATCAACCTTTCATGTCTAATCACACAGTGGAAAGCGTCCTATAATGGATTAGATGAACTAAATAATCCCATAAATAACATCTCACGAGACAGATAATTACCCAAATCAATGGAGGACTATTTCGGTACTTTCATCATAACATGTACATGAATATTTTTTCTATATAATGAATAAATCTTATGTAATGAACATAATCATTACCTATATAATGAAATGTGTTTCATAATCATGTCATAAGTAAAAACCAATGGGTGTATCACAATGGTTTATATAAATGAAGGGATTAACTCATTATTGGACATTCCTTAAGTAAAATAGGAATATATTAGAATAAATTATTTCCAACATAGGGGAAAAAATGAGAAAAGAGTGGTTAGGGATCTTTAGAAATGTTCCACATAATAGGGGTTTTAAGGAAAATGGTAAAAATAATTTAAAAGTGTGTGAAATAAAAAAACTAGAAGTGAATTAAATATGAGTTTAAATGATATTATGAGTTAATTTATAAAATATGGATGGCTTAGAACATTTTATGATGTGTACATGAAAATGGGTAAGTAACAAATAAATTCCCTTTCATTGGGCTTCCATATTAAGAGGAACTAACAAGGGATCCTTTTTATAATATGTATTTACCCATCAAATAAATATGAATAGAATTTGAAACATTTTTATGGAACATATACATAAAATATATGAAAATTATAAAATAATAATTAAGAAGTACATTGGGTCCAAGAAAGAAAATGCAACCCAAAAGGCAGTTCATGGTTCGGCGAGATCCCTTACCTTATATTTGAATGGGTTTATCACTTTCACTTAATATCAAGGATAATAAAATAATATTCAGTAATAATTTACCTCAGAACATATTGCACATATATTTTATTTATTATAATTTTAATAATTTTATTTATTTCTATATTGATGATTAATAATGTTCAATTCTGTTGTTTTAGGAGTGTTTGTTTCATGATTTCATGATTAGTTAACATATATATAATAATATTTTTTTAATTGGAATAATTCTAGAAAAGTTAAATTATATGGTATTCATGATCATATAGATGTTTAAATGGTCTTTTATACAATTGTTTGCTAAAAAATGAGGATGATTGATTTGATAAAATGTTATTAAACAATTTTAAGCTTATTTTGGTGGTTTTTACAACCATCAAGTAATCGTATTGTTTTATTTAATATTATTTCAATATAGTAGTTACAGAACATTAAAGAAGTTATAGTATACATATAAAAAATGATTTATAAAAAATAATTGTTTTATGACCAGTCATGATTGTATTAATGGGGAACAAAATATCATTGTCTGTGAAGGTGGTGAAGTGACATATTCTAGATGATGTTTCCATTTTTACAATAAAATTAGAAAATACAGCGATTTAATGATGTATATTCCATAAAAAAATTAACTTTCCATTATATATATGATTCTATAATTATCAAGCATCTTTATATAGGGGGATGAGTATAAGGAAATAGAAATAAATAATGTTAAAAGGAAATAAAGAAGATTTTAACTCATGAATTTTGTCTCCTTGAGAACCTATTTAAGATAGATGGAATTGGCCTTTTTGTGTAATGTACAACACTAAAAAACGAGGAAGAGGCTTATGAACCGATTTGGGTGGAATATTGAAAAGATAAAATTATTAAAAGGAGAGAGGAGAAGGGGTGATTAGGGGAGATATTTGTAAGGGAAAATATGGGAGTTTTTTGTCATTATATTCATTAACTTATTATTTTGGCTCAAGACTATCGATATATTGATTATTTAGAATGTATACAATAAATAGATCATGTTAGTGAAATATTTTGGGTGCTTACTATAATACCAAGGTGTTTTTATGAAATATTTATATTAAATAATCTTTATTCTTTAGTATCTTTAATTGCATGAAATTGTGAGTTTAAATTAACTACAAGATTCCCTTAGTGTAAAATTACCATTATAGCCTAGTCGTTAGGTTAGTGTGAATATGTATAACTAACTTATGAAAATCTATTGTCAATTCATTGATTATAATTTATGTATTAAATTTATAAATTAGATATTTTTATTTTTTAGTGAATTACTATTTGTAATGAAATTAATGAGATATATATTATAAAATATTTTTGATATTCATCCAACAGATATTTTAATCATTTTGTGTCAATTAATATTATTTGTTGTATAAAAACTTGTATTTTTTAAAAGGGAAATTTTCTGCCATTGAATGTAGAACCACTTTTAAATTTATATTTTAACATATTATTAAATTTTTAATGAAAAAATAAACATTTTCTTTAAAATTTGAAATTAGAAATTTACCTTGGATGAACTCCAACTATTTGTTTGATAAATTTCGGGTTTTGATTAACACTAGAAATACACTAAATTTTAATTGAATAAAACTTTCTTATTGAAATAATTTTTATTTGTAAATTATAATATTGAAAGGTTTTAAAGTTTCAACAGAATATATTTTTATCATTAAATAGAATTTATGCCATTATAGATAATTTTATACTGAATTCATATTTAAAATCATTTCAATATTTTCTACGGATTTTAATTTTAAAAAATTATTCTCTCATTCTGATAATGGGATTGATTTTAATTTAATTACTAAAACATTGATGTTTTGAATTTTTAAGAAAGGAATCCATATTTTGAATCTATAGTTCTAAATTATGCTAATAGGTTACTTTTATTTTTTGTACATTATGAAATGTGACATTAGTAAATTTTTTTTACCACGGTTAAGGGTAAACGAGGTAACTAAAGGTAAAAATAATATTATAAATTTCCTAAATACCAGTCAAAAACCTATCATAAGACTAAATTACACCCTTATCAACTATTTTTCTAAAAGTAATATCTTAATGGACACTTTCGAATGAGTATTACCATAATATAATAAAAATTAATGAATGTTACAAAATGTCACAATCTCATTTTGTATAGGTATATTAAGATTAATATATAAATAAACTAGAGACAATATCAATTAGGGATAGTCTTTGAAAAAGTAAATGAAATAAATTTATCAAAGAAATTTCTTTATTAATTTTATAAACTAATTAATTACCATTAAGTATGACACAATAGTGACACATAAATTATTTAATTAATAGAAATATCAAATTAATGATTTTAAAAATATTAAAAGATATAATAATATTTAATGAATATTCTCCATGAATATTATAAGTGATTAGAAAATGTTTTTAGTATTTTTAATTATTTTGTTCGAAGTTATATTCAGTGTGGATTTTATTTAAAATCAATGAAATGAATATTTTCAAAAGTTATACTATTGATATTTAATACAAGTAAAATATTATTAAATTTTTTTAAAATCATAAAAAATATTTAAAAATTACAAAGTGTAAAATATAAGTTCTTAAAATGATAAAAACATATCCATTTACAGTCAATTTACATCAAATAAATAAATAAATATAACCATTGAATATTTAGAATGTTACTACCACAACTAAAAATAAATAAAATAAATAAGGATAAATCTGAATTAAAAGGTTTAAAATATAATTAAAACATTTCTAAAGATTTTTTGATGAGTTTATTTTTCCCAATATTCATCTTATTATATAATTAGTCTATTTTTGATCCATTTTAATTTAAAAAGTATATTATATTTTTTTAATAGTTTTGGTTTTTCCACAGGTGACCCTCCCCTCTCTTACAAAAGGGAACATCTGCATCTCTTTTAATAACACCTCTAAAGACATTATTCTAGAGAAAACCCTACTAATTATCTCTCTCAAATTCCCTCACTTCATCATATAGGAAAAAAATTTGGCAGAAAGCCATCCAATGGAGGCCTTTTGTGAAAATCTAAATGAGATACTCAAAAAAGAGGTAACAGTTTTATCACATCTTTCAAATTTCTTCTCTTATTTTTCTTCAAATTCTTATATTATTTCTATAATAATGTTAAAAATCATGTACCTTACAAGTTCTGATATGTTATTACAATAATGGGGAAAATATATACATCATATTATTCATCTTGTGAATAACAATGTCAAAATGCGTGTGTACATATGACTTACAGTCTCCAAGCCGTGGTGTAATTTCTTATTCAAAAAATATTTATTTGGATGTTTATAAATGATGAGTATAATGAATATTCATAATGATAATAACATGATAAATATTTTGTTATTAATATTCCATCAAATTCCATATCATTTAACCATTATATGAATGATATCATCGCATGTGCATATGTATGACCTACTGTCTCCACAAAAAGATGTGATTCATTATACTGAATGTTCATTAAAACACCATTATATATTTCATAAAATTCATATATATGATATATATTATACTAATATATTTCTATAAATTATATATCTACATCCTAATATGTGGAACATGAACTTATTGTCAAAACATGCCCAAGAACATAAAGGAGTTAATATCTGAAGAATGAGTGACAATGAAATGTAACTAACAAATAGATGATAATAAAATCATATATGATATATTAAAAATGATTATGATTTTGGAATAATTCAATGAAATTATTTATATTATTATACAGGAGTTTCAAATACATATGAAAGATATCATAATTGAGGGTGGGGATAATTTCAAAATCTCACTATTATTTGATATTTTTTATACTAAAGTATTTACTGGGGTATATTTATCATCAAAATCCAGGTTTCATAAATATTTAAAAAAATTCTAATAAAATTACTTAATTTCAAATTTTCCCAGAAGTAATTATTTTTTGAACAGTATGAAAGGAATCTTTTGGGGTTTTTGATATGAGGTACTTTTTGTCTTTATGAAAAATGTATGAGTTGAATTTATTTTAAATTATACTGGATGAATGGATTTTTAAATCCTTATAACATGTTATTTCAATGAAGCACCGTTTACTTCATTTCATGTTTATTTAAAACAAAATTATTTTTTTTAAGATTTCATGGAATTTAGAGTAATGAAAATATTTTTGAAGAAGAAAGTATATTCTCTGCAAGAGTTATGTTTAAGTGCTTTATCAACATTATTTTCCATATAAGATGAATCTCTTTAAAAAGGATTATGTGTATATCCAAATTATTATAATGATTTGATTTTTTAAATATTATAGTGATATTTTTTATTTATTTTTATATTATAGAATGATGTTTAAGAATCCCATTTTATTTCTGAGGTTGAGATATGATGAATGATTTATGTTTTTGAGGTACATGTAATAATGATTTCATTGTGAGAATAGTGGGGAATTTGTCTCCCTCCAATGAATTGGGTAATGATTTTTATCTAATGATATATCTATTACTAGAATGATAAATAAATACTTTTCTGTAAAAAAGCTCTTGAATAGTATGTAAACCAGGTTCTATAAAGGATTTTTCCTGCTATGATTGTCTGAGTAATGGGCCTTAAAAAATATGAAATTATTTTCTATTCCAATGTGTATTCTAAAAAACATCATGTCATATGTTTTTAATTTTAGCATTATGTCCATTAATTCTAATGATCTTTTTTCCCATGTCATGATATCATGATCTTTCATATGGAGGATAAGACTTCCAAATGTTATGTTCTTATGTCTTATGATTGTGATATGATTGATATTTCCCTTGTTTACCCATTCAAATAATTTAAACTCACCCTTTCATAAGGTTATATTCCATAGGTCATGAAGAAGGTTATTAAGTAAGATATATAAATATAAAGATTCTATTTATGAATAAATAAGGTGGATACAATGCAGATGTTTTATGAACCAATTATTTATATTTCTTAGTTCCTAAAGACACTCTACCTTTATGGTCCTTCCTTGGATTTTATTATATGTTATAATGAATAAGATTCAATTTTTATGTAATAATAGTGTATTTATAGTATGGGTCGTTATAGTTGGAATTAGAGGAATGGTATAGTTATACATTGGAAACTAGGTTGAGTATCCTTAGTAAGATTGTTGATTATATGTCTAAGTATATGATACAATCCATGTGTTTTATAATGACCATGAATAACATAGGATATTAACTTATGAGTCCTAAATTGAAATTGTATTCTTGATTCATGTGGTCTTACAATTATTATTGGTGTTTCTCACACTATGATTCATGGTTTTTGTCAATGGATAGAACCAGAAGGAACCGCGTTAATGCTGAATGTGATGAGAAAGGCAATGATTCTCCCCCAGAGCAAACCAAATTTATTAGTGATAGAATAAAAAAAATTGTTTATCTATTCTCACACATATTTCTCTTGATATGAATCATGCACGGCTTCCAAGAATGGTAAGGATGGAGAAACATTTTGTTGAGTCTTTCATGTGGTAGCGTCCACCATCATTCAGTGAATTTTCTTATCCATTAGTGGATAAACAATGTATTAGTACCAACGAAATGATATTTTCAGTTCTAAAATTCTCTGAACATTAATAAATCATCTTTTCAGACTATCATTTCGAAGGTGAAGCTAATCAATGGTGGAATCTTATCAGGAATATGAAGAAAAGAGAGGAAATTTAGTATATGGAATGGGATATGTTCAAGAACATATTTTCTGTAAGTGCATTCCTCATATTATTAGAACAATGATAGGTAAGGACTTCCTTGAACATAAGAGAATGGTTGATGAATTCATTGGTACCTATGAAGAAATTTTTTCAATACTTCCAAGTTATTTTTGTAGAATTATTATCCAATTAGAGATTAAAATTTATTGATTATTTAGTAGATTAAAAACAGAGTCATTAAATTGAATTAGCCATAAGGGACTTCAAAAGAGCTGAGGAAATCATTTGATTATCTCTAAAGGTTGAGGTGGAGATTGGAGTAACCCATCAGTCATGTGGGTCTAATAATAATAAAAACAAGAATTCAAATAAAAATATAAATACTAGGCTTAAAAGAATATGAGTTTTCCCTTATGATCATAGTGTGGAACAAAACATAGAGGATATTGTCTTAAAAAGAATAGTAATTGTTTTATGTGTGGAAAATAATTTCATCAAGAATTTGAGTAATGATGTGTTGGGAAGAATATTTCTAATGATGGGAACAAAGAAAAGGCTACAAAGAATTCTCATCCAACACACTAATTCTAGATGTGCATAGAAATGGGGCATTATGACAATCAATTCCTTAATCCAATGGTTATTGATGACGATCGACGTTTGTGATAATTTATGTCCAAATAGAATTCCATGTCACATGAAATCACTATCAGCAACATGGAGTATAATAATGATGCGGTTAAAGGAACACTTACCATAAACTCTAAATTAGAAGATGTTTTATTTTATTATGGATCCACCCACTAATTTATTTGTAATAAATTATCTAAGGGTATCTCTATATTACCTAAAAAATTAGCTGATGAGTTAGCTGTGACAACTCCTAATGGAACAATAGTTGCATCAAATGTTTATATTTTTTCTCTGATTGAAGTTATTGGGAATGTGCATCCTGCAAATATTGTGATCATTCATATAGTGGAATTTGATGTTAATCTTGGTATGGATTTCCTTTCTCTATAAAGAGATCATATTAATTTCCAACGAATGGAAGTAATATTTCATATTCCAAATCTATATATGATCATCTATTGATGTAAGGATAAATACAACCATAATGTGTGAATCTTTTCTGTCACGAACCAACTCGGTTCGACCCAGAACCGGTCTCCTGATCTGGTCTGTGGCATGGCCCGAATGGAGTTCTCGATCCACACAGCATGGAAACTAGTTCCAAAAATTAAAAATAACAAGTGAGAGTGATTTGGTCCATAGCTGAAACAATAGTAAATAAAAAAGGAACTAACAATAAAATGGAAACTAACAGTTGAATGTGAAAAAAATAAACTACACATACCTCGACGTGACCTACTAAGTCACCAGCCAACTAATAACCACGATTTTGCAAAGAGTGATGTGAAACATGGAGAACATAAAACTGAAATGATAGAGTAGGAATGAGCACCGAGATGCGCAGTAGGAAGACCAAAATATTCCCCACCTAATTACCCACCTCTAAAATTAAGTCCACTACAGCTAATTTGGAAATAGGATATATATAAAAATATGGTTTTCCATTACTTTATCAAAACATTTTAAATGATTTTACTTTTATAAAAACCCCCTTTTGATATTTCATTTAAAAATAAATAAATTACTAAATCATATATGTCATTGCAATGAATTATCTATAAATCCCACTAGTACCAAAACATGTTCTATATTATAAAAATCAATGTAAAAGTGTCATGATATCAAATAACCAAAAGTGCCATAAAATATAGTAGAAACAAAGAAGTGTGCATCAATGTTCGTTTCCTAAACATCCCTAGAATGATCCTTGGACGTAATCGATTTAGAAACACATGTCGGCGTATGGTGAAGCCGTTATGTCAATAAACAACTAGTTTCCCTAACCTGTCCTCACTAGTGGCACAATCCGCCTGTCCTAATAGCCAATCCAAGGGTACCTAACCCCCTAATCGGCGATGATCAGAAACCATCACTCGACCGTCTAAAAGACACCTAGGAACCCATGGTGGTAGTAATATTGTGTAAGTATGAGGCCCTCACATGCGTGACTCAACATACCATTCATCACCGCATTTTCCAACCATAAACATAGACACCCTATCAAATTACCCATAAAGGGATATCCCCCTATAGAAGTTCCCACTATATATATATATAAACATGTGCATGTCATATCAACCAAGGTTCCAACCAGGACGTCACATCACACAAACTTTTAATCCATCTCACAAAGAACATAAAGTTGCCAACTGGGCATTCATACTTTTAATGGAACATAAGGTTCCAATCGGGCCTTTCATTACATCATTCTTATATACCATAAAAATATTCCAAAAAATTTCTTTAAAAATTTCCATTTTCAATAACGGGTTAAAAACACACAAAATACTTAAAAAGTACCAAACGATCCCTCATGTCATTGAATTGTCAAAACACGCCTCAATGTTCCAAACATGTCAAGTTTTAAACAACACATTTAACCATAACCTTCTAGTTTCACACGATAATCTTCACAATTGGGGAACTTTTATTATACTATTTTAAAATACTAGGACACCTTGATTATCTAAATCACTTTGTAAACATGATTAAACAAGTTATAAAAATAAATGTGAAACAAATATCCAAGAGGTGAAATCCATTTCACCAAACACATGTGCATATCTAAATATATAAATATCCAATGAATATGAAAAATAATTTTTAAAATGCTATGAAATCAATGAATTCATATTAAAGGAGTGGGCACAGAGAAACTACCTCAAAAGAAAGTGGACCAAGCCGAGATACTTCATCTCTTGAAGCTTTTGAAAAATACCTCCCACACAAGGAGACACACATATATTCTCATACAAACATATATATACCCTTAATCCAATTTACATATGCCTAATTGAATGTGGGAGTATGTGAAAAGATGATATATATATATATACATGTACACATACGTTCCTATGTATGTGTGTGCGAGAACCCCTAAGGATCCACCAAATCTTTAATTAGTTAACTTAAAAGAACCAATACCATTTTGAAACAATGGAACATTCATGAAACCAAGGTTTTAAGAAAAATCTATTTTAAATGTGTCATTTTCATTCGAGGATACATCTGTGTGTGCACCTAGTGTGCCCATGGATGTGCCAAATTCCGATGTAAAACCCAACCACCAAAAGGACACCCAAAACTATTTTCACAAAACTACCACTTTCTTAAAAACCACTACCCACTACTCACATAATTTAATGAAGATAAAACAGGCCCCTTGAAACCATATAACACATTTCTAAAACATTTTACACATTAATGAAGTCCTAGAATTACTAAACCAAAAAAACCAAACCTTGTTCAAAATTAGACAACTTCCATCACACCACAATTAACGCTAAAAAGTTCATGAAATCCCCCAATTCTATTTAGTGGAATAATATAATTTAAAGTAAACACCGTAAGTTCTAGGACTCTAGGTATTTAACATAATAAACCTTAAAAATCACGTTTTCACAATCCCAAACAATTTAAATTCGATATAATGAGATCAAAAGGGAATCAAAGATGTGTCAACATAAATAGAAACACAGATAGATGAAAGGAAATATATTGGAGTGGGGGAGGGGTTCGACGCGCACTAGGTTAAGGTTTTCAAAGGCTGGGGACACCAGCTAACGTTCGTTGTGACATAGCTGGCAGCTGGAGATGAAGGTATTGGGTTCATCGGAGCTTCTACGAGGAAGGATAGAACTAGGGGGAGTCAGCTTTCTGAAGGATCATATAGGAGAGCGCTGGCTAGGGGAGGGAAAGCGTGGAGGGTGGAGAGTCAGATGTTGGGTGAATGTGGGTCGAGAGTGATAGTGGAAGGATAGAAGAAGGCCTATGCGAGGTTGGCTTCAAGGTGAATGTGGCAGAGTCACAGAGGAAAGGAGGCAGATAAGAGCCAGGGGTGATGTGGGCTATCGGTTAGAGCACAGAGGCTAGGGATGGGGGGCCAGAGGGTGGAACTTCCATTGGAAAAAGGTGGTGTGGCGTGAGGTGGGATACTAGAGGGCGAAGCGGGGAAGCAAGGATGGGCCATTTGAGCATAGAGGCGCATGGAGGCAAGGCTGGATGAGGGTGGAGGCATGGGTCCAGAGCCACAAGATATGTGGGTATTGCGGCACGCTGAAGGTAAGGGGGGAAATAGGGGGTCCTGAATAGTTACTGTTTACCCCTTTTTTAACTTATTACAAATATAATAACACTATTGCATTTAATTATTATTATAAACAAAATAATATTATTACAATAATAATAATAATAATATTTTTATTATTATTATTATAAATAATTATAATAAAAATAGTAATGATAATAAAATTAATAGTTTTATTTAAAATAATAATAATAATAATAGGACTATTAAAAACATATCATTAATAATTATATTAACAAAAATTTGTTAAAAATAATAATATAATCAGCAATTCATAATAATAACAACATTTTTATCTAACCAATAACATTATTATGATCCTTGTTTAACCATTAAACTCATTTTTTATATAAAATTCATTTATTTTAACCGAAAGACACATTCAAAGGAACCTAAGCCAACCGCGCGACTACCTCCCACCATGTGGTGACCACGCATGGGTCTGAAACCCACTAAAAATTTTAATTGCCAAAATCGATTTGACTCACACCTCTGCAAGGTTAAACGAATCCTTGAAATAAAAAAATAAGATAATATAAAATTAAAAAATAATAAATTAAAATTTCGGGATGTAAAAATTCTCCCCACCACAGACACTTTCTTCCCCCATAAAGTCACCCATTTGAACTATAGACAAAACTAGAATCCATGACCGATTATAACCATGAGAAACCACAACACTAGAGACTGGGAGAACAATATGGGTTTCTCCCCACCACCAGAACTCAGCAAGCGGAGAAATTTAGCACCCAAACATATCACTTTTGTAGGGTGGAATCAAATGAACTCCCAACTGATCCAAACTAATTTCTATACCACGTGTCAAACAACACCTTCGCTAAAGTTTAGAACTCTCAACCTATACCAAAAACCATGAATACTAGAGAAAAACTTCCAATAAAAACATAACCAAAATAGTAAACCCAATAATAACTACAAAAACATATTCTACAACATGTACTAACATCTTCAAATGAAAACAACTAAACAAGATTAACCCAAAAAAGGGACAAACACACTTTTATAAAAATGGTATGATTCAAAAAACCACAATCAAACAAACAAGTCTTTTTAGATTATAATTGAACGAGTCAATCAAAACATCACAAAAAAACAACAGACTTACAACAACTTCATAACATTAACATCATAAAATAAGAAGGGAAAGTCTTTAATGATCTATTACCAACATGGAACACAAAATCCGAACTGAGGCTTTACACCCCCGGTTACTCCTGACGGTGTGTGATCTTCACCCCAAAACATGTGGCTAGGGTTCTGATGGTTGAAGCATCTGATGCCCCACATTTAGGTATTGTGATACTTTAGACACAATTCCTTCTCCAGGAGATGCTTAATGAAGAACATATCTAGATAACCCAGACACCTGAAATGAAAACATATCTTTGGAGGGATACAACATAACAGCATCATGTGGCCAACCTGCCACACAAGTGACACACCACTGAATGGTCCAATGATCTAGAAGCCAGAACCATTGAAGTGGAATCTTTATAAATAGGTCCATCTGGAAAACCCTGCTCGCCAGATGGGGAATCTTCATTAGTAACTCGATACGCTGGATTTCAAACCATATGTGCTCGGGGGACGTACTCAGCTAAGAACACCAAAACACCCATCTTCTCAAAAAAATGGTCCCTAGAAGGGAGGAATCACTCCTTTATCTCTAAATGAATACCCCCGATAAAGAGGGAATTATTCATCAAATCCTACGACGCTACCTTGGAAAAAAGGACACAAGTTCCTTGAATTGTTCAACAAATGTTTTCACCATTCATTGGCCCTGTTGAATATGCAAGAGCTCTTCCCTTTTCTTCTTCGTCGCCTTTTCAGGTATGAACCATCAGACGAAAACAGATTTAAAGAAATCCCACATCATCCCAACATGTATTGATGAAGGGGAGAACAGAGCTAATTCATCTAGTACTAGACCTTCAAACAAACAGAAAATGGATTTCACTCTGATAGCGTCAGGAGTTCCCAATGCCCTAATGATGCGCTCAACCACTTCAAGCCACTCTACTCCTTCTAACATACCAAGATCGCCATGAAGGAGAGGAAACGTCCAAAAGGACAAAAAACTATGCATAACTCTTCAGAAACCTTGGGGACCTTTCTGGGTGGTATTTTTTGAACAACATATAAAACACAAAGCTGAAGCTGATATCAAATCAAAATATAAATAAAAGTAACATCCTAATCCAAAATGACTGACTAAAAAACCAATCAAATAAAAAACCTAGAATTTTCTTTTTTTTTTGTTTTATATTAAAAAACCACCATTTTTCGAGGCCACATTCCAAATATCAAACCCACTTTTCAAACCAAATTCATTTTCAAAAGTCATTTTATTTTTTTAAAATCACTTTAGAAAACAAGGTCAATCCTTTAATTCCTAATATATACCCCAGTAATCCTATGAACTATTTGACATGTCATCTTCTACTTTCATCCATACACAACAAAAAGGTATTACCATACATTACCTCATATGTGAGAACATTTATAGAGTACCTGAGGTTGCACCTGAACCTTTTTTATACCAATTCCTAGCAGACATCAGGTTTCCAGACAAAGAACATTCAAATTTAAAACCAATTTCAAGAATTTATATCCATTTAAAACAAATAATTTTCATTTAAATTTTTTTTTCATATTAAAAAGAACACTTACATCATGAAGAACCATGATGACACTCAACTTATAGCAAACTACTAGAGTGAGGGACTAGTAGTCACGCTTAACCTGGAGACATTGTAGTGGGCCATGACCCATATAAGCATCAAAAACTATGATGAACTTTACCTGTGTAGTTGGACTCTACATGGGTCACAACTCCATGTGAAATGACAATGTAATAATGGATTGCCTTCATTGTCATCCCTCAATCTAAAACAGACCAAAACGAAACCAGAAATCAATTCCCAGACTACCCCTGGCGATTCGAGGATCGGAGTGGGTGAGGGTTCATGAAGTCCTTCCCGTACCGACCTCTCGAATTCTGACAGCCCTAATCTCCATCTACATGACTCCCCAAATAACAAGGGCCTCCTCTGATACCATATTGACATGAACAATCCCAAGTTGACCATGAATTGGTCACCCGAGCCAGTCCGCGAAATAGCGTGAAGGGTATTCCAAATCCCCACATGCTGGCAACCAGTTCCTAGCATCAAAACCAAACATGTGGGAAAAATTTGGATCATAGTTAAAATACATGTAAATACACAAGAATCCAACAATAAAATGGAAACTAAGAGTGGAAATAGAAATAAAAATAAACATCACATACATCCATGTGACCTTGTCAGTCACCACTAAATTGAGATCCAATCACGCTCTAAGAGCGATGTGAATCATGGAGAACTCGAAATTAAGATGATAGAGTAGGCATGAGAACTGAGATGCTTAGTAGGAATTCCAAAATAAACCACTCTTCATTCCGCACCTCTAAAATGAAGTACATTTTTTCTAATTAAAAAATAGTATATATATAAAAATAGGGTTTTCCATTCCTTTAACAAAACTGGTTCAAACCTTTACTCTTAAACCCCCCCTTTCCATTTTATTTTTCTAAAATTAATTACCAAATCATATAAGTCATTACAATTAATTATTTATAAATCCAACTCGTACCAAAGCAAGTTCTATATTATTTAATGAATGGTAAAAGTGTTATGAGATCAAATTACCAAAAGTGCTATAAAATAAAGTAGAAACATACAAGTATACAACCATGGGAATTCTCTAAAGATCCCTAGAATGATCCCAAGATGTACTCAGTTCGGAACCACCAGCCGGTGTATAGTGAATCCACAATGTAAATAACCATCTATATTCCCTAACCTGGCCTCACTAGTGGCACAACCCGCCTGGCCTAACCTAAAATCCAGGGGGCACCGTCCCATCTAATTAGGGTTGATCAACAAATGTCACTCAACCCACTAAAAGATTTCATGGAACCCATAGTGGTAGTAATTCTGTGTAAGTAGGAGTCCCTCGCAGACATGGATCATCATTACAGTCATCACAACACTTGCCTACCACAAACAATAACACCCTATTCAATAACCCATAAAGGGATATCCTCCCCACCAATTGAGGTTCCCACTAGATATATATATATATATATAAAAACATGTGCACGTCATATCAATGAAGTTTCCGACCGGGCTGTCACATCACACCAACATTTAAACCATTTCACAAAGCACTTTATGTTTCCAACTGGGCATTCACAATTTCAATGTAACATAAGGTACCCATCCGACATTTAATACCATAATTCTAATATACCATAAAAATAATCGAATCCAAATTCATTTCATAAATACATTTCCAATTTTAGTTTAAAAACACACAACATACATAAAATGTACCAAATGGGCCTTTATGTCATTGAATTATCAAACCACGCTTCAAGGTGCCAAACAAGTAAGGTATTAAATAACACATTATACCATATCCCTTTAGATTCACAAGATACACTTCAAAACTAGGGAATATTTAGAAAAATATTTTAAAATACTAAGACACCATCATTATTTAATACACATTGTAAACAAGCTTAATAAAATTTTAAAAATTAATGGGAAAACAATCTCTATGATGTACAATCCATTTTACTAAATAAATTTACATATATACATATATAAATATCACATTAATATGTTGAACAATTTTTAAAGTGTAAAGAAACCATGGAATTAAAATTAAAGGCATGGCCACTGAGGACCTACCTCAAAAAAAAGTGGACCAAGTCGAGATACTTCAATTATTGAAGCTTTTGACAAAATCTATCCACACCATACCACACAAATACATTCTCATATATATATATATATACCCTTAATAAAATGTACATATTCCCCATTCCATGAGGGAATATATGAAAAGAAGAGATATATATATATATATATATACACAAACATACCTATGTATTTGTGCGCACACACCACCAAGTAGCCACCAATATGGTAATTAATAAACCTATAAGGTCAAACATCATATAGAAACAAAAAAAAATTCAAGAAACCAAGTTATTATGAAAAAACATTTTTAACGGTGTCATTTTTATTCAAGGGCACATCTCTGTGTGCACCTAGGGAACCTACAGATGTTCTAACATCCAATGGAACACCCAACCACCAAAAGGACACCCAAAACTATTTTCAAAAAACTACCAATTGCATTAAAATAACAAAAAACTACTCACATAATTTAAAGAACAGAAAAAAATCCCCATGAAACCATAGAATACCTTTCCAAAACATTTTACACATTAAAGATGTCCTAGAATTACTAAACCAAACATGCCATACCAATTTCACAAATAGGAAACTACCATAACACCAAAATTAATTCAAAACATGTCATGGAATCCCACAAATTACATTTAGTGGAATAATAGTATTTAAAATAAACACCCTAGGTGCTAAGACCATAGGAGTTTCACATAATTAACAAGAAAAATATATTTTTTAAAAACCCAAACAATTTGGAAAGGCTATAAAAAGATAAAAAAGGTTGTAAAAAAGGTTCCAAAAAAATAGAAATAGAACAAGATGAATAAAAGTATACCATAGTGGGGGAGGGGTTCGGCGCATACTAGGGAACGGTGGCCTGAGGCTGGGGATGCCAAGGTAGGTTGGTCGAGCCACAGCTGGCGGACGGAGACGAGGGGTGCAGGTTTTCTGGAGCTCTAACAAAGGAAGAGAGAACTGTGGAGGGGGGGTCAGCTGGATGATGGTGAGGAAGAGAGAAGAAAGGCCTGGAGAGGGCTAGCGTAGAGGACATGGAGTTTCTACATGGGGTGTGGGTCGGGAGAGCCAACAGGAGGCTGGAGGAAGGCCTGGGCATGGTCAGCTGCAATGTGAAGGGGGCGGGGATGTGGAGGGCAGGAGTCGATTGTGATCTAGGGGTGATGCGGGCTATCAGTTGGAGCACAGAGGAAAGGGATGATGGGCTAGAGTGTGGTGCTTATGTGGAGATCAATAAATTTGTATGATTGATATTCAATTAAGATATCATCAATTATGGGTACAAAAGGATATTCCAAAGACTACATTCTTTACAAGGTATAGACATTATTAATTTATAGTGATTAATTTTGGTATTACAAATTCCCTTATATATTCATGGATCTAATGTAAAAATTCATTAGAGAATATGTTGATCATTTTGTGGTAGTCTTTATAGAAAGTATTCCTGTATATTTGATGATCACATAAGAACCTGAAGACCACATGAAAAATGTACAAAATACCATGATAAATGAGAATATTTATGAAAATTTTACCAAATGTGATTTATGACATTAAAAAGTTTCATTTTTTGTCACATAATCTAAATAATTGGGATATAGGTGGATCCATCAAAAATAGAAGTTGTTTAATGTTGTCCAAGACCCAAAACTATAACTCGAATCTGATATTTTCTTTTTCTATTGTGATATTATCAATGTTTTTAAAAACATTTTTCACAATTATCTTATACAATCACCTAGTTTACACTGAAATTAGTTAAGTTTGTATGGATTAAATAATGTGAAAATAATTTTAAATATCTATATAGAAGGTTATCCAGTGCACATGTGCTCACACTTCCCTATAATGTAGAAAATTTTGTGATATTAAGTGATGCATCCAAGAAGGGGCTTGTTTGAGTTCTCATGAAAAATTATATGGTGATAGGTTATTCCTCACAGTAGTTGAAAATCCATGAGAAAAATTACCCAACTCATAATTTGGAAATTTATGTGGTAATATTTGCATTATAAATATGGAGGCATTTTATTTATGGTGAATGATGTGATATTTATGCTTATTATAACTGTCTATGTTATATGTTCACAAAAAAGTAGTTAAATATGAGACAAATAATATGGGTTGAGTTGATTATAGATTACAACTTCTCAATACATTACCACCCTGGGAATGAGAACAATTTGGTGGATTCTCTGAGTTGGCAAGACCATGATAGCCTCTATGTGATGAGGATCACAAAAGATCCAATATTTATGTATTTTCACAGTTTTATCATCAAATTTTAAATGAAGGGGATAAATATTAACATTATCAAATGAATGTTCAACAATATATTGAAGTTGTGACTAAGGGGAAACAGAAGAAATATGTAGAACAATAAAAGAACTTTAGAAATAACCCTGAATTCAACCTTGATTGTGATGAAATAATATGGTTTAAGAAAATGGATTTTATTCTCTTCATACCGTAATTAAAGAATGTTTTATTAGATAAGGCTCATATGTCTTCATTCCATATTAAACCTAAAAAAATATGTACATATACCAGAAAGAGTGTTTCTGGGGGCAATGCTTGAAAAGAGATGTCATTGCATATGTCTCTTGATGCTTGGTCTGTCAATATGTTAATGATGAGAGGCAAAATTATATGGGGATATTACAACCATTACCAATACTATAATGAGAATTGGAAAACATCACTATAGACATTGTCATCATACTTTCCAAAAAATCAAAAGGCAATAATGTTATTTGGGTTATAGTTGATCGCCAAAAAAATTTGGGATACATAATTTATATTAGAGAGGATTTATCTCTTGATCAGATTTCTAGGATATATTTAAAGGAGTTGATATGATTTCATGGAGTACCAAAATCCATTATATCTGATCAGGATTCGAGATCTAAGTCGATGTTTTGGAAAATTCATCAATATTCTCTAGATACAGAGTTATGTTTCACCACTACTTATCATCCTCAAAAAGACAGTGAGTCTGAAGGGACAATTCAATCATTAGAAGGAATGTTGAGAGATTTTTCTATGGAGTTAATAGGTGGATAGGATCATCACCTACCTTTGGTGGTGTTTTTTTATAGAAATATCTTTCACTCGAGTATTCAGATGGATTATTATGAATCCATACAATGAATGATGTGAAGAACTCTAATATATTGGGTTGAATGTAGGGAAAGAAAGCTATTGTGACCTAATCTTGTTGATGAAATGGAAAAAAGGTCAGCCCTTTTCAATAACACATAAGTGAATATTAGGGTCGTAAAAATGTTATATAGACAACCGATGAAAAGAACTATAGCTTGAAGTGGGTGATAAGGTGTCTCTACAAATATCTCCCTAGAATATAGTATTGATATTTGGAAAGAATGGAAATATAAGACCTAGGTATATCATTCCATTTGAAATATTGGATCCTGTTTGGAAGGTATATTACCGATTGGCGCATCCAAAGAATCTCTATCTAGTTCATGATGTGTTCTATGTATCCCTCCTATGAATGTACATACCTGATCTTTCATATGTACTAATCTCAGAAGTAAAAATTTTAGGGCAAGAGATTTCTTATGACGATAAACTAATATAAATTATGGATCATATTGAAAAATTTCAACAAAAAAGACAACTCACATGGTCAATGTTTTACATAAGAAAGACCAATTTGAAGAATCTACATGTGAACTATAGTATATGATGAGGGAGAGGTACCCTTATCTTTTTGTTTCTAATTGACGAATTTCAAAGGTGAAATGAGGATTAAGGGGTTTATAATGTAACACCCATACGTTTTTATGAAATATTTTCTTTAAATAATTTTTCTCTCTAGTATCTTGTATTGCACTCAATTGTGAGTCTAAAAGAACTGTGAGATGCCCTTAGTATAAAATTACCATTATAGCCTAGTCTCTATGTTAGAGGGAATTTTTTGATCATGAATATAAAGTTTATACACAATAGGGGGTGAATTGTGTCTTTTAGATTTTTCATTAACTCTTCGATTGAACGATTTATATCCTCTATGGTTCATCAGATTTGATCATGTAGTGGAATAAGTAAAATCAGGGACACATAGATGTATAGTGGTTCGGGGAACAGAAGGCCCCTAGTCCACTCCACCAACTCTCAACTCCACGAGCTTGGTGATTTTCACTATCTAGTCCTCGTTTCAACAGAACGATTCGCAACTGTGTACAGGCAGTTGGCACCATTACAATCCAAGGGAAAATAAAGTCTTCTGATTCAAACACGAACCTACTCATATTAGTACGAGAAGCTGGTAACTGAAGAATAGAATGAAAAGATTTTCATATTTTGAAAATAAATTCCAGATGATCTTCACAATTTCAACAACATACAATTGACAACAGATGGATCGTCATCTCTAGAAATATTGATTTTCTTGTCAAAGTAGTTCTGGGTTGATCCGGTAGTAGTAGATATAGAGATATAATTCACAACTTTAGCAGTAGTAGATCCACAGTAGATATTTGATGAATAAAAAGTGAATCTTCTATCATGTTCCTTCTTCATCAATAAAATGATCTATGACGGTCCTTTTGAATCAGCCACACTGAGTGCTTTTTGCGGTCTCTGTTTTCCTCCTTTTTGAATAATTTATTGATCACCACACACTTGTACATAGTGTTTTAGAGAAAACATATATAATAAAGCAGACCATATTTCCTGCACATTTAGATCCATAAAAGTCTCCTTTTGATTCACTATATTCAAAAATTTGAATTTACAGAGTAGTCGAAACTTCCCTAAAGACTCATCATAAAAAACTCCTTATAATTCGATCATTAATCCATTGATAAAAAGGCTTTGAATATGCCAAAGTCCTATTTTAATACCGACTTTAAATCCGACTTGAAATCTTCCTGACAATCAGCTTGCTGACCGTTGCATAAAAATATCGAATGTCAAACTTTCTGATGCTAAATGTAAGGTTGATGATGTGGCCTCCAAACGTAGGGTTGAGGACATAGTCTTCAAATGCATGGTTCACAATTTAAGGTTGACAATGTGAAGTTGACAAAAAAACGTAAGTTTCATTACAAATGTTGGATTTGTTATACATAGATTTCTATTCAACTTTCAAACGTATGGTAAAAGATCTATACATTTACTTGATCCATACTTTCCCAAGAATATAAGATTGTTTACAAAAGTAAGGTTGATGAACCATAATTTTTAGAAAAAAACGTAACGTTTAATATTTACTTACAGTTCTCCTTCCATAATTTTTGGATAACCCAAATGTATGGATCCTTCCTAACGTAAGGTTCTTCTTCCATACTTTTCTGATAACTTAAAGGTAAGGTTCTTCTTCCATTCTTTGCTGATAAAGTATGGTTGATTAACCATACTTTTCTCTTCTCCCAAAAAGTATACACACTTTTCATCCTTATGCTACGTTTATCCACGTAGGGTATGAATAGTGATTACAGGACACACTATAGCAGATTCCGACTAAGTAGCACATGAATAGTGTTTCTAGAACATGCTAAATACGAATACATTAACAATAAATTCCCGTAATTTCAAGAGTAAAATAAAATGATAAATTCCTGCAATGTAAAAAATAAAATCATTATAAAATAATTAAGGGTATTTTTGAGCATCAAAATTATCATAAAGAGACATAGTATTATATTCAATAATCTCCCTCTTTAAATAACATTATTATGTATTGTTAAAAACAATACTTTTCTCAATAAGAATAAGTAGAACTAACTAATGAAAATTCCATATGAATTATTTGGTTATTAATTATTTATGAAAAATATAAATTATGTATTTGTATTTCTGAGTGAATTTATATAGGTAATGAAATTAAAAATATACATATATATTATAAAATATTTTTTATATTCATCTATTGGAAATTATAATCATAGGGTATGAATAAACCATATTAGTTGTATAAATAATTATATTTGTAGAAGTGTAATTTTACACCATTGAATGGATAAACCCTTTTAAAATATGATTTTGACATATTGATAAAATATATATGACAACATAAACATGTTATTTAAATGTGGAATATAAAAATTTACTTTGTATTATTTTCTAATAATTTTCTGATAACTTTCATGTAATGATGAATAGTAAAAAAACATTAAATTTTAAGTGAAAACACAATTTTTCATCAAAATAATTTATACAGGTAAATAAAAATATTGATGGATTTAAAATATAAATATAATATATTTTTAACATTATATATAATTTATTTTATTAGAATTAATATTACATTAAATTCATATGTGAATACATTTTTACGTTTTGTAATGTTTTAACTTTTTAAACTAGTTCTCTCATTCCGACAAAGTCAATAATTTTAAATTAATTACTATAACATCTGTATACTGATTTTTATAACATGTACTCATTATTGGGAATTATATGTTCCAAATTATGATAAAATGTCACTTTCATTTCTTTTATATTATGAATACTAACTTTAGTAATTTTTATATTACTGTGGTTAAAGTTAAATTAGGTAATTAAAGGTAAAAATAATATTATAAAATTATCATAAAACGTATAAAAATCCACTTGGATGACTAAATTAAACCAATATAATCTATTTTTGAAATGGAATCACTTAATGGCCACTTTCCCATGAATATGACAAGAGTATAATAAAAATTAATGAATGTGACAAAATGTCACAATCTCATTTTATATAACTATATTAATTTCAATATATGGATATCCGAGAGATAATATTGACTATAGATAGACTCTATAAATCATAATGAACTACCTGTATCATAGAAATTTATTTAAAATTTTTATAAATTAAATAATTTTTATAAAGGACGACACAATAGTGCAACATAAATTATTTTATTAACAGAAATGTCAAATAAATGATTTTAAAAATATTAAAAGAAATATAACATGAATTGATTAAGGTTCTCCATGATTTCTATAGGTTTTTATGGCATTTTTTGAGTATATTAAATAATATATGTTCGTATTTATCATCTTTTTGTATTTTATTTAAAATCAATGAAATGAATTGTGTCAAAATCGGCTCTGTTGATATTTTAAAAAAATAAAAATATATTAAATTATTTAAAAATCCTAAAAAATTAACAGTTATAATGTGATAATTATAAGGTCTAAATTTTTTATAAAATTACATTCATGGTAAATTTACATCATATACATTAATATTTTGAACCATTAAATATTTAGAATGTTATTTCCAAAATTAAAATTAAATAGATTAAATAAGGATAAATCAAAATTATAAGATTTTAAATAATTTAAAAACATATATAATGTTTATTGTTTGAGATTATTTTTACCAATACTCATCTTATTATCGAAAAATAAACATTGGTTCCATTTCAATTTACAAATTATTTTATATTATTTTAATAGTTTTGGTTTTTCCAAAGGTGCACTTCCCCTCTCTTATAAAATATCACCTCTCATTCTCATTTAATAAAACCATTAAAGCCATATTTCTTGTCCAAACCATAGAAATTTTCCATTCCAACTTCCCTCACTTCATCATAGAGGAAACACACTGGGTAGAAAGCCGCCCGAAGAAGGCATTTTGTGAAAATTTAAATAAGATACTCGAAAACGAGGAAATTGTTTTATCACCTCTTTAAAAATCATTTTCTTCTTCAACATCATTTTTTTGTTTCCTTACCAATGTAATGAATCTAGTATCTTCTACATGATGAGATGTTATTATAATTATGGGACAATGTTATATCTCCATTTATCCATCATATTAATAACAATATCATCATCTGTGCGTGCGTATGACTTACCGTCTCTACGTCGTGGGGTTATTTGTTATTCAACAATAATTTCATTGAATGTCTATAAATTATGAGTATAATGTATATAAATAAATAATATAACATGATAATTACTCTGTATAATTAATATACCATCCAATTCTATACAATTTAACCATTAAGTGAATGATATAATCGTTTGTGCATATATAAGACATAACGTCTCCATGATGTGTTGAAATTCATTGTACATGGATGGAATGAATAAATATGATATATATTATACTTCTATAATTATTTAAATGATATAAAAATATATTAAGAAGTGAAACATGATCATATCTGATAAAACCTATATATGAATATAAATCAGTTAATATCTAAATAACGAGGGACAAGAAATGTTACTAACAGATATTAATATAAACACATGAGATAGCAAAAAAATAATTATGATTTTTTAATAAGTCAATATCATTATTTAAATCATTATATATGTGTTTTAGATACATAATAAGGATATAAGTCCTAAGGTAAGTGATAATTTTACAATCTCATTATTATTTGAGATTGTTTATACTCAAGAATTTACTAGGGTATATTTATCATCCACATACATGTTTCCTAAATATGTAATATTATTTTTATTCATATAAAATTGATTAATGTAAATTTTACCCATTTGTATATTTTTATTAAATAGTATGAACGAAATATTTTGTTTTTTCTAAATGAGGTACTTTTTTACTTTCTTGGATAAATAATGAGAGGAATGTTTTTTAACTTATACGACATGCACAAATTTTTACTTCTCATCAATCCTTATTTCCATGAATATTACATTAAACAATATCATGTTTATTTTCAACTAAATTATTTTATTTTAAAATTTCTAGCATCTTGAGAAAAGAAAATTTTTTTGAAGAAGAAAGGATATTTTATTTAAGAATGAACATCATGATTTTTATCAAAACTATTTTCCATCTAAGATGACTCTCTTTAAATTAGATTATGTGTCTATACCTATTATTACAATTATTTTATTGCGTCAATGATGGAATTATATTTTATATGTATTATTTTATGATGTAATGAAGTTTAAGAAACCTATTTTTTTCTTGGGTGATGCAATAATGAATAATATATGTTTTTGTGGAACATGTAAGAATGATTTCATTATGACTAGGGTGGGACCTATATCTCCCTCAAATCCATTGGGTAAAGATTTATATATCATTACATAGACATAACTAGAATGGAATGGTAATCCAATTCAGTAATATATGGAGGCAATGAAAATTAAACTCATTTTATTAATGGACTTTGTCCACTATGATGGTTTTGGAAATAAGTGTTGACTAATATGAAATGATTTTCAATGCTTATGTGTATGCCAAAAAGCATAATGCATTATTTTTTTCATTTTGTGATTATTTCCATTAATTCCTATGAACTTTTACCCCAGTACATGATATCATGATCTATCATATACTGGATAAGACATCTAAATGATATGTTTTTATGTATTATGATTGTGATTTGATTGATGTTCCCCTATTTTAAGCTTATTGAGAATTTAAGCTAACCATTTAATATATTTCATTACCCTAGTTAATGAATAAGTGTAGTAAGTAAGATATTTCAAATTGAAGTCTTGTTATGAAGAAATATATGGTAGATAATGTAGATGTTTTATGAATCTGTTGTTTATGTTTCCTAGTTTCTAAATACACTATACCTACAGGGTCCTGTAACGGCTAGATTATATGTTGTAATTAATATAATTAAATTTTTCTGTAATAAAAATTTATGTAAATTATGGGTTTTTATAGTTACATCCGTCATTACTCAATAATTATTTTATTTTTTTATAATGTTAAATACAATAAATAACAGTAATTCACTATTAAAAAAATCTATTTTAAAAAAATTTAAAAAATTAACCATAAACATTTTTTGAAATGTATATTTGAAAAATGAACACAATTTGAAGATTTTTCTTTCAATATATGATAAATTATGATTTTAAATAAAATTATTATTCGTTAAAAAAATATAACAATTTTAATATTATAATCAATTGTATAAGCATTTTTTAAATTGTATAGAGTCTTATAAAATAATCTTATTATTATAATAAAACATAATATAATTTTATTAATCCATTTGATAAAAATAAATGTAATTTTAAATCATTCTATATACTATAATCATTCAAATAAAACTTTTACATAAAAACCAAATCAAACACTTAATTTATAATTTTTAAAATTATTATTTACTAATACAATGACATAAATATATAATATTATCATTTATTGAGATACATAAATATAATTTTACACTTTCATATGTGAGGTTACTATTCTATCATTAAAATTAATATTACATACAGTCATATTTCTATTCCAATGTTTAGATTACTATTCCAATGGTCATATGTGTTCCCTAATTATTATAAATACCTCTAATCACTTTCACACTTTTTTCAATTATATTTTATCCCAAGGTAATATATATATATATATATTTAATTTCGTATTTAAAATTAATGTTTTATTATTAACATTACGTTTCATTTCTATAGTTTTTTTAGTGTAGTCATTATTGTCGATCGAGAAGATCCAGATTATCTATTTTTTATTCTCTTATTTTGTATTTATTCTCTTTCTATAATATTTTTAATTAATAGAGTTTTATATATTTAATAATTTATAATTATTTATTTATTAGAATTATTTTTTGTTTGTTTCTCTATGTTATGTATGTTCTTTATACATAAAGAATGAAAATTTCAGTAATAAAATTCTACATCAATACATTTTTTTGTAAAAAAATACGGAAGAGATAAAATTGATTTGAAAAAAAGTATTTCAAAAAATCTCAGGGTGTTGCAACCTTGATCATCCTATGATTTATCATGTTAGGATAATGTCTACATGATTCCAAATCCCATTCAAATTTCAACACAAACTTTTATGTTATCGGTGATAAAATGATTCCAATACCTAATAAAAATCAATACGGGCTCAAAAACAAGTTAACCAATCCAAGATAAGAATCACATCAAATATCATAATCTATAGAATAATACAGCCCCATCGATGTATATAATGGAAACCACACTATTATATACTCTGATAATCACTGAATAAGGTCCACATTCATGGTCAATGTTGTACTGAGGGACACTAATTCATTGTATATCTTGACTGATATATTATGTGTATCAACAACTTATACAGATCTAATGGATTAGGAATGACTAATATTAGACATAGAAAATGAAAATTTATATGTGATAAAGACCATACATTTTACTATAGAAGGTCCCTAACTACTACCCACTAGTGTATGATCCATTACATATACTCTGGGTACCTTATCTCTGAAACTATGTCTTTGAGGTATGAGACTCACTAGATACATCATTTCCTAATCCTACTGATGATGAAATCAACTCATTCCCCAGTTTCTTGATTTCATATTACTCAATCCCCAACCAAAATCTATTATTAAAGACCTCAAATAGAATTGATAATTCTATCTCATCATTTCATATAACTGGAATTGGTTATGTAGTTCCTTTATGAGAATACGTTAATGAATGACCATCACAAAATTGAAGCATTGTTATAGTCCAATGGAAGGAACCAAAAAAGAAAATGTATTCTCCTCTTACACACCAATAACCCACTTTACATTAACTATATTCCTATTCATTATAATATATGAGAAACTCATAAAAATAGTAAGAGGTCAACTTGCATGTGTTCTAAATGGTTGAAGAGGACCAAGTTCCTGATACTCCAATAGAACAATCACGTAAACTGAGGCCTTATGTAGAACCTATAAGTATGTTATAAGGGAATAAAATGAAAATTTCCGATAATTTTTGGGTTATGTATGATCTCACACTTCCTCAACTTCTAATCTACGTTTCTGGTTGAGGGTGGACCATAGAGAATTAGTTTAATTAAAGAAGTTGTGTATGTGGATACCACCATGGACACCCTCTATAACTCCAATAAATATTCTAATAAATATATTTTCATAGTGTTAGTGGAAGTCATCTAGTATGATAGGTTATTAGAGGCCTCCCAGTTAAGACCCTCATATCATCAATATTCTTCCCAGAAAGCCCACCACTTTTCGATGGGTCCTTATAGAATTAATGCTAACAACTCCTCCAAGATATCGTAGGTGTATTAAAGAGGTCAAAAACTATCAAATAATAATTATCCAGTAGTTTAGATACTGTGAACCTCCAGTTCCATGAATTATTGGTGGATTCTGGTTATGGATGTATCCAATGTAATTGGTCATGGACATTGGTTCCCCTTCTCCCTACACAGGAAAATATGGATGGAACTAAAACTGAGGTGGGCCTACAACATGGATCACATGAGTACTCGAGTAAGTGTATTCATCTATATGATCCTATACATATGTTTGTGGGACATGGGAATCCACCCTAGTAATAGAAACCCACCCCATATTAGTTAGTGGTCACATTAGTATCTTATGAGATGTCATATTCTTGTGTCATGAATGAAACATGATAACATCTACTCCGGGAAGAAATCCCCTAAAAATTATATATGATTACATAAATCCTTTCCTAGGAGGATAAACACAACCCGAGGATATTAATTTTGTCAAAAAACAATTTTATCCATCCCTACTTGTTTCTGATAGTCATATATATATACAGACATAGTATCACGGTCAGGTTCTACTAACTAATGTTGGTATAGATATATCACCAAATTATGGAAATTAATATATTAATAAATATATAATAAGTGTAAATACAAAACAGAATATATAATTTTATTCATTAAATCAATGAATAATTATTCATTAAAAAAAGTAAATATTTATCATTTTATCCTACATTACTACTCTTGATGTACGAATACACAAAAAATCTCCAAAAACTATATGAAAAATCCCATAAATTATAACTCAATGGTAAATTACATGTTCTCTCTTTTTAGGTAAAAGGTAACTATCTTACCTGAGTGCCACAAAACCTATATAATTTCTACCATGTCACTATTTAGTCAAAATAAAATTATAAAACTTTTCTCCAATTAAATTGTTTTATTCATTGACTTGATCTGGTAGATTTGCACCAATGAGCCACAAGACTTATGTATGCCTCTATATATGAAAGAGGATTCCAACTAGATGAAAATGTCTTAAAGTCCCCTATAGAGAAACTATAACTTCATTATAATACAATATCCATATAATAAAATATAATAAAATATAACATTTTAATTAAAGAAACATGTCGATGATTAAATAATCACAATGTAATAATTTACAGTGTAAAATAAACACAAATAACCAGTAGTAAACCAACAATTTATCCTAGAAAGTGTATTTAGGTATATTTGGATCATTACATTATAATTATAAATTTCTATGTAACAATAAAAAAAATACTAAAATATCAAGTTCTAACCAAGCCACCATTATCCCAGAACATACCTACTTCAGCTTCATACTCGAATGAATATAACATTATCAAAAGTTATCAAGAACAATACAGAAGTCATGTAAACATACTTATTGGAATGTTATGGGGTAGTGATAACATTCGAATTGAAATCCACATGTCACAGAAGGATTCATTCTAATAGGTATGCAATGGGTTTTGAGTGATCATGATAATCAACATTCACTAAACATTGTTTAAATTTGATACTTTGTTTATACTACAAATTGAGTGAATGAAATGGAATCCATGATCCAGTTATTAGGTCCATCCTTACCAAAATCAAAAGTTATACCAAATCCCCATCGATGGGATAACCATGTCAAGATAGAACAACTATTCCATGAACCCTAAACAATACATCCAATGTTGTGGTAACACGCATAACAAGTTATATAATATAATGAAAATCTTAGAATATCATTATAATAAAAATTTTGTGAAAAAAATACATGTGATCAACATAAAATATAATTAAAAAATAAAAAATTATACTCACGGAATAGGTATTATAAATGGGTCTCACATGATATAAAAACACACACATTTCAAATCAAAATCAATTATGATCATCAATGTATACCAAAATAGGAATCATAATAATGAAACATGTGCATAAAGAGATAAAATTGGAATAAAAATCCTTAATTCATGGTTTTTGAAAATGATCATGAAGGTTCAATAAGGATAAATTCACTTATCACGTTGAAAACCCCGTGAGGTCTAAATCAAACATCAAAGATGGTGATTTCGGGTCTGTTAAATCAATAAAGAGGTTTATAAAAGAGAATTAAAGGATATTCCAACTCTAGAAGGGTGGTTCTCGAATAGCATACCACAATGAGTCTTTCAATGGAACCAATTATAACATATATTGATAAATATGATGTTGATTCAAGAAATCCATAGTCAATCACGGAACAAATCAAAAATTCATCATGAATTCAATATGAAAACGTATAGTCAAGCCATCAAATATTAATCAATAATCAGTTCATATATGTAAAATAGTTCCAAGATGTGATTCATGAAAAATATATTCTCAAATTGAACAATATATAATTATCCATACAAACATCCTACATAAAAGATGAACATAACTCTTATCAGAATAGAATTCTTTGACACATAAAAACCCCCACCGATCTAGAAATTTATTATGAATTTGGTATTAGTAGGAATTGAAATTATTTAATTTAGCATCATCAGGAAAAATCTATGAATCTTTTAAATATAAAAAAGGTATATCATGTTGGAACATGAAATACATAGAGTTCCACGATATTTACCACAATTAATGATCTTAGACCAAGTATAATTCAGTAAAATGTTTCTTCAGAGGGGAGGAATTTTTTGGAAAGGGCATAAGAGTCATATAAATGAAGAGATCTTACTATAAAAATAATTCCAAATCAATACAGAATATAAATTCCCATTAAAAATATTATATCATTAAATTCATGTGTAATTTTTTTGCCCACGCGGTTTGATAAAACATGCACTAACATTGTATTGTATTTGGTATTTTGGAAGATCCCAATCATTTTTCTACAAAGTTTTTTAGAACATGCACCTAACATTATACTTGAAAATACATCTTACCAAATGGGTATACAGGTGAGGCCACTTGGTTTGTCATATTATTGACTTTAAATGTTTTTCAACTGGTAAACTACTAACTCTTGTTTTACATTTTTCTATGGGATTTGTAACATTTTATAAAACCATGCTTAAAATATTCACCACTTAAATGGATACCAATACATTCCAAAACCATCCAAATTTACCTAAACATATCCCAAATAATTCATTGCACAATTTGTTTTATTAAAAGATAAAAGTTTCTGCTAGAAATGTTTAGAAAATCCATATCCATTACACCACCAACTATAAAAAATAATAAACTATATGAAAAACAAAAGAATAAAAAAATACAGTTTAAAGGGTCCTATAAGATATGTTATATTTAAATATTTTATTTTTCACTAATACTAACGCATTGTTGAGTAATTTATCACCAATTTTAAAAATATTTTTGAACTAGTGTTGATGGAATATTTTTATATTTATGGGCTTATTGTAAAATTGTTTGAAAATATATCACAGATTTTAAAAATCTCATTGCAGTTATTTTGGGTCAAATCTGACCTCCATAAACCAGATCTGTGAGAAGTTATGTATAATGGGTACTTAAATGTTATGCTGGAAACATTATATTATTTTATCACTATATAGTTTCTAATGTTTTATATCATCCCAAAACATAGAAATAATAGAAATCACATTAGAGAAGTAGTAATGGGACATTATTAAATGTCTATAGAATATATATTTTATAGAGGGAATGGTTTAATTATTTCATTGGGTTAGTTTTTTTTCATTCAAAAAGAATGTAATCACAGTGAAAAATTTTATAATATTACATGAAAAAGGTTATTACTTTTATTCGAAATAGTGGTTAGACATGAGATATTCATTGTAATGTGAATGAGAAAAACATATTATGTGTTAAAATTGTTTTAAATAACGTTTTCCTCTATAAATTTATCAATTTATATTTTAATTATACACATCATTATAATTTTTATATACTTTAGGTTCATTTTTAATTCATACATTATTATCTATATTTTTTAGGCATAAAAAAATAAATGTCATTATTTTGGTACCTCTCATAGAAATAATCTTATGGATTTCACGGTCAATTGTAAACCATGATCCAACATTATAGAAAAAGTGGGGGCGGGTTAAATAGGGATTATTTTAAATTTATTAATTCTTAAGTATTAACAATTCATTGTATTTTGATTGAAAAACACACATTTAAATTTTCATTAGCATCATAGAGAAGAATAAACAAAATATATAAAAAATATAGATAAATAAAGATATCCATATTTTTGTGTTCACACACAATACACTACATAGATGGAGTACATATCAATGATATAATGATATAATATTTAATAACTACACCATTAAATATTGATTACAATTATGATCATCTCATAATTTTTCAATGATCTATATCATTTTTGGATATTTTTATCACTACATACCAATGGGGTTGTATAATTTGATACAATTTTTTTGGATGAATTCATTAAGATATAAATCAATGGTAATATTCCAAAACAAGTGAGTGTTCTACATGATGATTAATAATTAATTTCTATATCGGTAACTATAGGCCTAATAATCCTTTTAAAAAGTCAATGATACTTAATTTAAATCAAATCCATCTTAATTGTTTATTTAATTCCATAAATTAAATACATTCCACCATATATCAGTCTTATTTTCATCTTTATAATATTAAATATACCTATCAATTTCTATAAGTATATCCATCCCTGCACTGTGTATAATGATTTAGTAAGATGAATGAATTTTTATATTAAAAAATTAAAAAATTCAAACATACTTAATATACCATATTACTCTAATTAAAATCATTCAATTGGATCATTTCTATGAATATATCCACTATGAATATTTAAATGAGAAGTTGATGGATGGAAAAATCAATTTATATAAAGCATCTTAAATCTATTTCATTGAATTTGTTCAATGTCTTTCAATCATAGTAGTCCTAATAAGAAAATTAGCATCACGAGGTGATAGATATGTTAAATCATTATATACCTTAAACTACCATTATGATTCCAACATGAAAATCAAACATATGTCATGACCAATTATTTTCAAAATAGAATATATCACAAATTTCATGTCTATAACTATATCATGGTAGAAACAATGTTATTACATAGTTAGTCCGGGTTGTATGTAATGTTTGTGCCTACGGGCAATGAATTTCTATAAGGCCTACATGCATGAAATATTTTGCCTACGGGCATTGTAGGGTTCCACCTCATCCCTTGAAAGATGGATTATGAAAATCAATAAAAAATGATGGTCTTCGGTCCATTGGAGATACATCGTGTATCATCGTATGTTGTTGATTTCCCAAAAAATAGCCTAAATAATAACCCACATGACCATACCAATATATTCACAACTAACATTTTAAAACATTTTTTCAATAATAATGGAATGATCATTATTAAAAAATATAATAAAAAAACTCTTATAATATTATTCATCTCGAAAACTCCTTACCATGGTGCAATAAAAAGAGTTATTCAAATATTTCAATGTTAGAATGCTTACATTTCAATACATCCCACCCAATTTTCCTTTTATATTATCCCTAGAGAACTTATCTAACATATATTCAATACACGAGTCTTATGATTATGGTTTGAGAAACAATAATCATGTTGTGAACCACATTCTCACAAAATTCCATAGTCCTTATATAAATTTAAAATTTTTTGTTTCACATATCGTACCATATGAACTCAACTACATACATTTTCTAAAAATTTAAACGCACTCAAACTACACAATATTGAATCCAATTTAAAATAGATAACAAAAATAAAATAATTTCAATAAATTATTCGATACGATTAGATATAATTTTCAATAATTACTCCCCAAAATTTAACCATTCCTACCAATCCCCATCTATTGGTGACGTTCTCCCCCTATAGTTATTCTCACCAATAACAAATAAAACAGCCTAGAATTTATCAAAAAACATTCATGTCTAAGAATATTGAGTCTTATTATAAATTAATAACTATGAAATCGTCCATTTAAATTATATTATTCTTACATTTGTCAATTGTATATGTAGAAAACATGAAAATTTTCCAATAAGTATAATTTTTTCCTCTGTTTCTATGACCAACCATCTATACATAGTAACTTTTATATGGATTGTGTATCAATTTATCTACATATAGATAACTAATGATATTTTTATACATGAAAAAATAGATTCCAATTGAATAATTATATATATTATGGAGTTGTGATATTATACCTTCTTATGTTGATGATATTAAAAAACTGTGAAGTTAAAACTTTTCATTTTTTAAATGAAAGTTTAGTTGAATTATTAATAATATTATTGGTCAACAGATTTCTATGTAAAAAATTTATAAATGTTCCATATTTTTTTATAACCTCATTTATAAATTTTAATATATATAATTGTTCTTTTAGGAATAGTATTGTAAAAGATATTTAATTAAAAAAATTTCAAATATTTAGTACCACTAAATTCACAATAGTTTTCATTCGAATTTTCTATGATGTTACAACAATTTATTCATCTAGAAAATTTGGTTTGATATTTGGTAGCTAAAATTATATTTTGAGAATATATTATTGATTTACACACAATCCATTATCTTACTCAATAATCCAAAACGTTTATTCTTAAAGATAATTATTTTCCACTAATGGATTTTAAATCCAAAAAAAATTCATAATGATTGACATCATAAAAACAAATTAAATATATATATTCACCTATTCTAAAAATTAAATAACATTTAAATTTTCAATGAATATACGTCATAATCCCCATTATTTGTAAGTGATATTATTTCATTCGAAATTTATGAAAACGTGAATCCATGAATGTTGAAAAAAATATATTTGATATGTTTGGTATAATATTAAGTACACATCCAATAACACATTTATAAAATGGATCATCTAAAACTTATATATATTCCCAAATTATATGTTTCATTCTAACATATATTAGAGTGGAAATAAGTCTGATTTTTTCCATTATAATCATATTCACACTTCTATTGCATATTTCTTCTATGTGATTAATGTGCTCCTTTTATCTTTCTATAACTTCAAGTTAAAAAATTATGTTAACTCCTCATTCATTGACATCTAAAATTCTAAACACAAGAATTTATCAAAAATACATATAGAATTATTCTTATTCACATAAAATATAATGTCATCCATAGAAACCAACAAAATGAATTAGTCCCCCAATGAGGTGTTCACATAGTGGTTCTATAAACCCTCTTATATTGAACTATATAGTCAATAAATAAATGTCTTGTATTGCATACCTGACCCAAAATTATTTAGCTATGATATAAAATTTATATCTAAAAACACTCACCATTGAAGATTCATTTCCTATATGATATTTTATTGATTGTGTGACATAAAATTTATTATTCATTAACATATTTAGAATTTTTTTCTTTCCATCCATTTCAGAATCACTAAACAATATTTTAACAATCATAGAAAAAAGAACCTTATTAATTCCATTATAACCATTAGAGTTACAATTAACTCAATAAAAATTCCATTATTGTGGGTATATCGTTTACATAGTATCCTCACATTATTAATGACTAGTATTCCATGATCATCCTCATTTTTCTTTCAGCAGATATTTGGTACTAAAAAAATTTTGATATACATGTCAATAAATTTTCTAACGAGTTATGATCAAGTAAATTTGGAAAAATTATTTTAATTTTAATATTTCTTTTAAGAATGTTGTTCTTAAATATAATAATAGAGAAATGTGTTCAATTATTAGTATAGTCTAGTTCTTATTTTTTTATTTTTTCTCCAATATCTTAGACCAACCCCATCTATAATTCAACTCGTTTAAGTCATTCATTGACTCACTTTTCCATAATTCTCTTTATCTAATTCACATTAAGAATCATTGTAATTTCTTATATTTTGAGATTATATTGAACTATAATGTATTTCACATTATAATTTTTATAACTTATATTTAGAAAAAGGTTTTGGAAATATATTTTTACTCCAAGTACAAAATGATTCACAAAAATACTATTCAAATATTTTGAAGCTATTTAATGAACAAATTATAGTTTATTATCCATGAAAAATATCATTAAAGTATTACTTCCTATATTGTATCATCACACTTTCCCAGATTCAATTATTTATTATAGATAAAATATTTAGTCAGGGTGCTATGTAATTCTTCACTAAGGTTTTCTATAAATTCGATGTTTTATATAACCATTAAAAATGTAACAATTTTTTTTCACAACCACGCCTTTTAATTTTGGAATTTTTGGTATCACATTGATTTTTATATTTTAAAAATAATTTTTAAAATAATTTTTAATTTATATATATAATATAATGTTTGAAAAAATGATGTTTTTTTGAAATCAATATATACATTTACTGTTAAAAATGTAATTTTTGTTTCCATATAAATGAAAAAATAGAATTTTATTTTATTTATATGTTTATGTAAATGGAAATAACATTATTTTCAAAGATAATTTACCATTACTATTATACATACCACTTAATGAGGGTGTTAGGTTTTTCTAAGCCATGAGTAAATGTTTTTCTAGTTTTCATTCATCAATGTAAGGGTAGTACTAAATTCATTCCACAAACATAAATATAAGTTATTTATTACTTACACGCATACTTTGTTTCATAATGGCAAGATCTATATTTATTAAATATGTATTAGCGTCAAAAAGATTAATTTCACTATATAATGTAAAATAATATTTCCATTATGTCAGTAACACTTTATATATAAATTTTGTGGTCTATGTTTGGTCATTCATATTTTATCTCCATTTAACATCTGCAAATAATTTTCATGATTTCGTAGGATTTTATGACATAAATCATGGTTTAAAATTCCTAAATGATATTATTAAAATTTATTCCAATGATTAGTTACATTTATATGAATATCAATGCAGGATTAAATAGAAAAATATGTAAAAAAAATAAAATAAAATTTTCACTATATATTTGTCAAATATTCAAAGAGATCATATAAGAAGTATACAAAAATCCATATTTACTGCATTTAAAAATCTCATTGTTTCTATAAACTATTATTTATGAAACATTTCTTATAATGTATAGTGAGTGATCTTCAATTGAAGAACTTCCCTTCTATATGATTTCCAAGCTGTGTGATTCTTGTCTTCTATACATTTATTTATTTTTTCATGATGAAATATTCCACTAGATATTTAATTTTATATCTCTCTATATAACATTATGTTTATTTCTTGATTTCAACTTTATATTATTTTCTATGGATGAATGAATTGGATTTACCAAAAATTGATAATAATATAGAAATTATCTTCAAGAAAAAAATTATTATCACTTACAATATTAATATTTTTCATAAATTAAAAATTATAGGACGATTTAAATAAAATCAAATTATTAAATCTTATATTTTTATTCTATAAATTATTTTTAATTGAAAAAATTATATCTTATGGAACTAAATTTTGGAAAATAAATATACTTATTTCTTGTCTTATAGATCACATATTGTAAATAATATTAATGTAATATTTTGATTATATTATTTAATTAGAACAAATTTTTTGTAAGGTATAATTTTTTTCATAACATATTAGAAAACACCTTGTGGAAGAATACTATATAAAATGATGTTTATGATTTATTTAATTAAAATTAATGATATCTTACACGTAAATATATTTTGATGGAATCATCTGTCAACTGTTATACATAATTTATCCTTGATCATTCCCTTATTCCTATTGGACTCCCATTCCAAATATTCTATTTACAATAAGTATAAATTCCATTACTACCCCATTAATTTCTATATATGAATAATTATTCATGATGGAAAATTTTACTTTTTCTTTGCATTCCATTTAACCATTTGGTCATTTAAAATAATGTAATTCCTCATTCTATTATGTTATTTTTATTCCATTCTATAAGCCCGAAAGGTGTCTTTTATCCATTAGATTAGATACTTCCTATAGTGGATGATAGTTTTAATAGGAAACCATTGAAAAAAACTATTGTTTACCTGAACAAGTTCTTTTATTTTGCTGTGGAATGATGTCTATGTTCTATTATTCAGTGAATATACTGTCATAAAATATTCCACTATTAAATTATGGAAGACTATTCCATAGATATTGATAGTTCCTCTATATATTCGAAATTTACAAAATATATCATAGTTTTGAAAAATTCATATACAATAGATTAGAGATCACCATTGGTTGATTTGGATTCCATTTATAAATCCCAAACCAAACCCTTTTGTCCAATCATGAGAGTCACAAGACCTCATGCATACCTCTATCTATGAAATAGGCCATAAATTAGTAGTAGGGGTATAAATTCCATGATCCTTTTAAATTACATGGATCTATTTACATGATGTTTTTTATTAGGATTATCATGTTGGGAGTGAGAAGTAAAAACTAAATGGACATTGTGAATGAAGCCTTAATATGTTTAAAATAATATAACATGTGTATTCTGTGATAGTAATAAATTCACATATATGGGTAAATAATCACAAATGAAGTACTTGTGTTCTAACCAACCTACCATGAGCCCCTATCATACCTAATTCTTCTTTAATATGGATGTTATATCTAGATTTGAAAAGTAATTAAGTACAAGGTAAAAAGATATTAAAAATATATGTAATTATCCTCATGTGATCATCTGAACACGATCCTTCACATCTCATAAGAATCATGTTAATCACCCTAATCAATATCCAAAAGTGACCTCTACCTTTCCAAACATTTCCAGCCAAGTGGAGTGGCCCGGATCTGCAACACCTTTGGTAAGAAACGCGACGGCCTACCTATTTCTTATCTGGGTACCCCAATCTCCTTGATTCAGATTCAGAATAGAGATTTTGACACGGTAGTTTCCATGTTAGAGGATAGTGTACTAAATTTTATGAAAGACCACATATCCTTTGGGGGCCACATTGTTCTCTTCAAAAGAGTCCTTCTGGACACTTTGGTTCATGCCCTGTCTGCGATCAAGGTTCTAAAAGGGGTCATTAGAAATATTGATAGGATCCATTCCCAGGTTTTTTGGTATGCTTAAATAGAAGGGAAACACCAATATGTGGCTTGGGAGAAGATGGCCAATCCTATACAGGAAGGCATGATCAATGTACGAAGCACGATATACACTTTGTTTTGCAGGAATGTAAGTTTGGCCTAGGATATTCATTAATGTTGAAATCATATGGGTCAGATTATAAGTGGGGCTCTGGATCACAACCCGATGATGGTAACGAGCCACATTACCACTTCCTCTTATCTTTTTCCCCCCATCTTCTCAGCTCTGCAACCTCTGGCCCACTGGATCATTGGGAAGGGCTCGTTATCCTTATAGAATCAAAACTGGTTGGGGAAGTATCTTGATTTACCTAGTATTCCCACCTTCACAATTACATTAATAGAATCCAGTAGGTACCTCCAGTTCCACAAGTTAATCATTGATGAAGATCATCAGTGACCCTTTCATCTCATTGAAACCTCTACAGATCTGGATAGGTGTGTTTTCACTCTTACCTACTCGGGGGCCTTTTCGGGTAGCATCTTTCACTAGATGATGGTCTCTGAAGTGCATAAGGGACACATGAATGATGTCATGAGGATCCATCATATCCTGACTATGATTAATTTTCTTACATGGAGGCTATATAATATTTTCGTCCCTACCGATGAGAACATTCGAAAATGTGGCATGTCCTTAGTATCATGTTGTTCGTTTTGAAAAAACCATTAGGAAGAGAGCGCCAACCATTTTTTCTTCAAGGGGGAATGGGAACGATCGATCAGGTCTTTCTTTGGTATGTTTAACGATCTTTCCTCCATTTCTTACCTTGATTCCTCTTTCCATGACCTTTGGTTTCACATCATAGGCGACAGAGGACTGGAGAGACACGCTAGAATCCTCACCTTCCATGCCGGATGCTGGTGTCCATTGAAGGCCCAAAATAAATCTAGGAATGAGGGTAATTAGTTTTCAGTAAATTCTATTATCGCGAGGACTCATAACCTACTCCTGGATATGGTCAAGAACATTGCGGCCTGGAGGGATGCTTCTTCATTCCACATATTGCAGTAACATTCACAGACTCCTATTCTGAAGGACAATTCGATAGGTAATTTGGTTTGTTGGCTCCCTCACATGAAGGCTCTATAACTCAATACCAATGGTTCCTATACTTCATCGGTCATGAGAGGTGGTGGTCTGGTCCGCAACTCCAGTGGCCTGGTCATTTTGGCATTCACTTCAATCTTAGGCCTTGGCATGACCCTCCTAGCTGTGGCTCTTGCCTTCCTCACATGCCTATCACTTTGTCATCATAGTGGTATCACCATTTAGGAAGCTGAAACTAACTCCCTCGTCCTATGAAACTTTCTTCTTGATGTTACTAAACCTCTGTGGTCAATCACGTATGTGATCCAGAAGTGTTTTGTCTTGACCCCTAACAATGTTCCTCTAAGACATACATATCAAGAAGGAAACTTGGTGGCTGATTTTATATCATCCATTGTAGGTCAAGGTTCTTGTGTTTGCTATTTTTATGACATGAATTTCGTGATAGTGGAGGGGGTGAACATCATTATAGGGGATTCCCTTGGCCTTCACTACTTCTGACCCACATAGGTCTTGGCTACCATTGTTTTCCCTCCACGTGGTTTCATTCCTTCTAAATAGAAAAATAAATATTGTTGATGATGATATCATAGAAAAATAAATTACATGTGATCAAGAACAATCATAATCAAACAAGATAGAATAAATATAATGGGAAAAAAGAATAAAAAATATGGCATACATGCGTTGTAGACACCTACATGTGATCATAATTAAGAATGGTCCTCAATATATGACAATATAAGAAAAAACCCATGAACAATGTGTATAAAAAGGAACCAAATAGAAAGGAAATTTCTAAATCAATGTTGTTGATGAATTCCAGCATAGATTATCAAGGGATAACATCAAGACCACATTTCACACCCATTAAGAACTAGCTCAAACATTAATGATACCTATTCCAGGTTCACATAAATATAAAAGAAGGTTGAGAAACGAAAATCCTGGAGATTATATGTTAAAAAGAGTGGTTAGAGTATCATATACCGTATAAATTCTCTTAATGGAACTAATTATGATGTTTTTCAAGATAGTGGACCCAAATTCACCAAATCCATTTTCGATCGATGAGCAGATAAAGGATTCCTTGTCAATTATATAATAGATCCTTAGGTATACCCAAAAAACATCTATCCACCACCAATATATCAAAAAAAGATTAATTTAATATGTTAATCAAGAATGTGAGAGTATTGGGATTATCATTCTATGTAAATATACCAATCAATAACCACCACTCACAAGGAATTAAACTTGAGTGAAATTGGATGTCATTGACATGTCGAGACCACCATTGTTCTAGAATCGAATCAATAATACATTCTCATTTGGAATCAGAATTAATGGAACATACATATACATTATAGATTTATGATTCATTTCATGATTAAAGAGGAAGGTCTAGGAGAATCCTAATTAACATAGGATTTTACATCACACACCTCAATTCTTACTTTTAAACCCACTTGGATTCAAAAAAAATCTAGCACTTGTGAATGGAAATTTGTCTGGGATGTCTAGTAGATTCTAAAAGATTGGTATAGATTCCACTGAAAATAAGAACATGTTCAAAAATAATATAAATAGCTATAAATAAGGAATTAGGTTTATTAATTTCAAATATAATTGTAATTACGTCATTGTTTAATAAAATGTGCACACTTTATTGAATTCCAGACATAGAATATGAATTGGCCACACATTTTTGTAATTATTTTCTAGCTATTATATTAACCTCAAGAGCATATCAACAGGTCTTCCAATTGGGAAATCATAGTTTTTCAAATATTATGACTGAAACATGTTCCACCCCTTGAGAATCCTCCTACAGTTTGATGACTTCCCAAAGAGTCTAGATATTTTTGAAAGACTACTCTTAATCTTTTTTCCCTTTAAAAGAACACCAAAACATTCCAAAAGAATCTAAAGACCTCTATAACTATGACCAAAAAATTTATATACAAAAAATATCACTGAAGGATGAAATTAGATTATAATTCCCTAGAAAAATCCAATACCTTTACATTATATTTAACTAAGTAATTCCAATTCTCTAGAACTGTGTCTAGGTATATGTCTCAAAAAACTCATTCCACTAATCCTAAACATAGACAACATTCTCCTAAATCTCCACCAAGATTTATACCTACCTCTATAGAATATTGATAAGTGGAACCATATTTCCTTGTAGTTCTTTTTCACTCCATTCTATAAACAATATATGGATTTCCACATTGAAACATAATTTTTTAGATCATCATCCTCATAGATGATTCCATGATTGAGATCGGGCATGTATAACTGAAGATGAGACTCATGAAACACATATTGAATGCCTCGGTAACTTGAATATTTACCATGATAGTAAATTATTATCCATCCCCATTATAATATATATTTAATGGTATAAAAATGAACGGATATATTCCCTTTGACCCTAAAAAATTGGTGGCCTAATAGATGAATCACTCATACAAGAACACCACCACTTATAGAATACTCTATACGTCTCCCACGTTTTCTAACATAAGATATCTATCTTCTCTGAGCCATGGTCAACATATTTTAAATCAAGACTGCACTTTTAGTGGTCTCCTATATCATATTAGGCCCTATAATATCTGCCTCACTAGCCTCATTCAATCAGTTAACGAACTGCACGACATATTATAGAAATCATTATAATGTCCTATATGAATTAAATGTTGGTAACAATTATTAAATGAAAACTAAACTACTTATAAGTGATCATCCCATGATCCACACAATCCTAGAGGAAAATATAAATTATTATCCCCAAATAAATGAAGTATCTGAAGAGGCTATTCATCTATAAAGAGATGGTGCACGATACTTTAACTCGGCTAAGTTTGAAATGAATTTTACAGTCCCTACATAAACATTATCCTAAAAAATTTATATATTTTAGATAGTATTATTAATATTACTCCACATAATAGTATAATTTCATGGATATACAACATTCTCAGATCGTTTAATGAGTATTTACCTGGGATCATAATAAAATGATCCACATTCATTTGATTATAAACAATCACCCAAAAGGTTTTCTGACACAACATGGTCTTGGTTTATTCCATATAAAATTATATTGTGAAACCCTCCTACTTCTTAATGGGATTATTAAGTGTTTGTAGTTGTCTATAATGGTTCTGGTGATCAAACTTTATCTCAAGGAAATTTATTCATCATCAATTTAATCAAAAAATGTACCTCCCTATCACTTTTCCCCAAAATTTTCACACAATGTCCTGGTATACATTTACCACACCATGATATAACACTCACATTGACAAATTGATGTCTCTCATTTGAACATTCATGATAGAAAAATGGACTAATACTATACCATGTTTTATGATCACATACTAATTGTCCAATGACACCCAAGAATTAGGTCACCATAGTCTAGCTATCCTATTATCATAATAGACTCCAGGTTAGTATCTTGACTAACCTTTACTAGATATAATAATGATTATGTGACCACCATTTGGTTATATTTGTTCTATCACTATTCTTTAGAATAATCAATCCTCTAATCAAAAAATAAGTCCATCCAGAATAACTACTCCTCCAATGTCTATTCATCATGCTACAAATCTATCAAAATATAATAGCTAAGAGAATCCATAATTAGATTACCTTTACTTGGTTAATAGGCCATATCAAAATCAAACATATACATATACTCTACCCATTTTCAATGACTTTGGATTTCTACTATTGTTTGAATATATTTTAATGGATTTTGTTGTTTATGTATATAAAAACCCAATCAGTAAAGAGAGAGTGTCACCAACACTTCAATGTGTGGACCCAAGTTTACATCTCCATGTCATGTGTATGATATATGGTAGAAGGCCTGGATAAAACTTCCTTAATATCAAAATAAACATATGAATATCCTAAATTTTAAGACATTATACTGCTTTATCTATGACATCACAATCTATAGTTCTCTAGGTCTTCTGATATAAATATCATAGATACCACATTACCAATGAAAATAATGTCTTACATCCAAAATTTACTCTTCTATAGATTGGGGGTAAAACCAATGTTCTCGATGTGTTCTCAGGACTACCCTGATATGTATTGAATACTAATATTGGGTTGATGAGTAAATGTGGATATCCACAATTAACATCTTGAAGAGATATTCATCATGTAGTTGTGAGTTATCATTCATGAGATCCATGAACACTGTCTAAAAAATAATCAGTACAAAAATATCACAAAGTACTCATACACTCCAACCTATTCTAAATGAAATTTTCCAAATGTACCAATTTCTAACCATTAACTAGTGATATCCATATGAGAAGTCAATCATGGAGAATCACCAAGATCCCCACTAGTGATAATAAATATCGTCGATCTTGGTAAAAAGATACATATTAATCACCATATCTAGATTCAACTTCTAATATTCTTCATAGAGTTTGATACATTTATATTTCTTCATGATAATGAAAATAGGTTCACCCCATCGTGATGTACTCATCCAAATAAAAACCTTCTGTTCCATATATTTTATTTTCATCATGAGCTCTCTTATCTAATAAGATTTCATATGATAATGGGGTATCAAAATGAGATAACCACCTGAATCGTGTTCTATCTCACACACTACTCAACTAGAAGCGTTAAGTCAAATTAATCTACCTGGACCAAATTCCTGGTAGAGATCTACAGTTGGAATAAAGGATGTGGGGGATTCAACTGATACTACTATAAGGGTATATTCCTCAATACACACCTTGATCATCCAGAGACCGATCATGTAAGAAAAAAATAAACATAATCCCAATTTCATTTTAATGGTAGTCCTTATCAAATATCCATTAGAAGATGAAAATTGTACCTTTCATTGATTAGAATAATTTTGGTCTAAAAACTAGTTAACCATTCAATTCCATGATTCACATCGAAGAACTTCATCTCTAGAATGATTAATTCCCAAAAATTTTATTACAATTAAACACTATTAGAAACTTTTACAATCACCAAGGAAGATCCAATTACTATCTCAATAACATATATTGAGAAGCTATCCCATAGATTAAGTTGGTCGGTAAGCCAATTATAGAAATAAATTGTGAAGATCCAAAGGAGTGGGATTGGAAAGTTTCACATAGAGTAGTTGAAAAAGGAGATGTGCTAAAGACTCTAAAATGAAATATAGAAGGTTATTCACCACTATCTTCTAGTGTCTAATCCACTATATATACTAGATCCCCCTCAGCTGAACAACCTAGTTCTTGAGGTACATGACTTAATAGATCCATCATCTCCTGATATTTCTAAGGAGGACCCCTATTAGATCTCTAGTTTTTTGATATCATCTATCTCAATCCCCTATAGGAAACTATCCTCAAAGTAATTGTGTATAATTTATAATGTTTTATTATATTTTCATATTTCTGAATCATTCTACATATTTCTTGAAGACAATGTGTTAATGACTAACCTTCCAATAGTTCATGCAATTTAGTAATTCTATAGGGGGAACTAAAACGGAAATTATTTTCTCAACCATCTATCCAGTACAATATTTTTCATCCTAGAACATTAAATTCATACAACCAAAAGTGAAATTCATAAAATTAATAATAAGACCACTTCCCTATCTAATAAAATGATGAATAAGAATAACTTCTCAATACTCAACCAAAACATTCTCAATAGTCTAGACCATTCATAGAACCCATGCCTACATTGTAAAGTTGAAACTATGAACCCTTCAGATAATGTTAGGATGATATTTGATCTCAAACATCCTCACTTTCAAGATATTATTTTTGGTAAATACTGTAGAAATGTGATTTAGATCAATGAAAAAAATTAGGGTATGCAGATACCTTCATGGACCCTAGTTGTGACTAGATAAACTATTGTACTTAGTATAGGTTCATTATGTTATGGAAAAAACTACATGAATGATAGGACATTGATGATCTCCTATGTGAACCCCATATTTTATCCTTCTTGTCCTATGTTTACTCACCAACTAATGTTGCTTTATTTTGGAATTGAAACAACAATCATCACCATAATATAAATAGCTATCTCAATGAGGTCAAAACCCCCTTGATGATATATATAAAATACACTATATATATTATCTATCTAGTGAGTAGAAATCATGGTCATTGTTGGAGGTGTAAGTATCTTTCATAATCGATCATGGACCTTAATTCCCCGCATCCTAGTACATGAATTAGAGTATGGAATCTCAACTGTGGTGGTACAAATTCATTCACCATGTTAGTATTTAGGAGAGCGTGTTCTACATCAACCTTCTATGTAGTGGGTGGGGAATATGTGGCATCCACCCTAGTAAGAGTATTCAGTCCAAAATATGTTGGTGGTCCCATTAGTCACATTGAAATTGGCATATTCTATATCATTAAATAAACATTAGAAGATCAATGTTATTAAGGTATATTTTAATAAGTCTATGGGATGAACTAAAATATTTCCTAGGAGGATTCCCATAACACATGGTTTATTCCTTATTGCACAGACAATGGTTCTCCATACAATCATGTTAGTCATATTATTGTACATAAAAACATAACATACTGGTGAGGTTGTTTTAAGTAATATAAGTTATGATATATCACAAAATCATTTTAATATATATATTAGTCATTAGAGAAAATGAGTTTATCCATAATAGATAAAACAATTTAATTCATTAAATCTAATATCTCATATAAACCACAACAATATGAAATATATATATATATATAATCTTATCACACATTCATAATAATGAAGTATGGGAGAACCCAAAATCCAATGAAATAATAAAAAATTATGATCAAGGGTGACACATAATTTTATTAGAGCTATGCCAGATTTATAAATTGTAACTCCTATACTTGAATCTGACATATGGTATCACATTTTATCTTTCTACCATGTTATTCAAAATAAAATAATAAAAATTATCTCTTATACAATTTTTTTATTCCCCAACTTGAAACACTTGATTGTATTCGGGGAGTCACTATACATTATACTGAGCTCCACATATGAAAGAGGATTCCAACTAACAATGAGGATTTAAATGACATTTATGGGAGAATATTCAATTTGTATCTTACCAATCCAAAATATAACAGAAAAAATAAAAACAAAACATAATAGTTTTAATAATATTTTTAAGATTAAATAACCATAGTTCAACAATGTACAACACAAAATTCATACAAGTAAAATAATCTAGTATCTTAATGTAAAAAGATAGATGAAGATAAAAAGTGAAATAATATACTTAAATAAATATATAAGATTCCTCTAAAGTGTGTATTGATACTTATACTACAACTATTCTCCTCATCTTAAATGTACACCACATTCTCTTTTCCCTTAACTGGATCCCATTACATAATGTTTTCACACACATTAATATTAATATAAAGGGTTTGAGTAATAATACCACATAGGACGAAAAATTGTTCCTTATGAAGTGTTAGAAAATATAGTATTTCTTACATGATAACAATAAATGCACATTGTCCGTAAAAACATACCAAGAACCCACGTGTTAACTATGCAACTATGAGATTCAGATAGTCTTGGATTAACTCTAAGCTAGAAGGAATATCAAAATACCATAAGTAATCATGAACTATACAAAATAATATCTTGTATACTTGTTGAAATCATTATGAAATAATGAGAAAATGTTACTTGATATCAACTATAAATCAACTGAGTCATGCTACTTAGAATCCACAGTGCATCAAGTGATGATATTACAAAACATCCATAAGGAATCAAGTAAACATGATACATAAAATTTTCTAGATATTTAGTGAATGAAATGGTTTCCTTGAGGAATATTCCTATACTATCATTGTCCTATGGTACATCATAACCACAATGAAGTGTTTTACAGTCTTCAACTCAATGGGATATCTATGTGAGAATGTACCTCATATTCTAAAAACCATGAACAATACCACAAATGGTATGGTAAGACACATAAACATGTAGAGAATATGATGAAAATAAAATAATACCATCATGTGGAAATATTATTGACATGACAACATGTGATCCTAATAAAAAAAAGTTATAAAATATAAAATAATTCATATGACTATAAGTTCAATAAATAGGTCTCACACACTTCAGACTCACAAATATTCCATTATAGTAAAGTATTATAATCAATGTATATATGAACAAGAAACATAAAAATGAAACATAGGAATAAAGTATCCCTAGAAAATAATGAACATCCTACATTAATGTTTTTAATTTCAAACTCCAAGGATCCTCAAGGATTAACAGTCAATGCACATTGCTCACCCATGAAGAACTCCCTCACACATTAAGGATTCTTATTTCAATTTATAGCTCATCAATAAAGAGATCCATAAAAGATACTCAATGGATATTCTATGTATAGAAGAGTGGTCATAGATTAAAAAACCTCAGTAAGATTTCATATGTAACCGATTTTGACATATGATTCTAGAGAGTGTACAAATTCATTGGATCCATTATTGATTGATAAAAAGAACATGAATTCGTCAAAGATTCATTCTGGAAACCAGTAATATATTGAATGAACATTGAACAATCGCCAATTCATTAATTGAAATGACCTTAATATGGGATTCAAGGGGAAGGAAGTCTCATGGTTATTGACCTATTGAACATTACCCAAAAACATTCCTCAAACATGAGAAATTTATGTCATGAAAAAACCTATCAATGACATAATGAAACCCCCACCAATCTAGAAACATCTAATGAATAAATAATTATTTATAATTGTAATTAATAGACCATGAATCATCATTCTATTCTCTGATTAATCTCAAGAGGAAATATATATATATATCATAAAGAAACCTGAGGAACTGAGGTTTGTGCATCACATACCTCAATTAGAGATCTTTAACCCACTACGAGTCATTGAAATCTTGGTTTAGTAGAGATGAATTTAGTAGGTAGGGATATTAGATAGTTAGAAATTAAGAAAGATTTAAATATAGACACTAACTGATGAAAAATACCAAAATTACCATTATTTACAAATAAAAATAATTAATTTCATTAATTCATGGTTTGGGAATATGATTTTACAAACTATAAGATAACTATTAACCCTTTACATGCTCTTGGACAAGCCACGTTGTTTGGGAATGCATTTTTCAACCATTCACCAACCATTATATTCACTATAATAGATAACAACATGGTTTTTAGATGAGGCTACATAGTTTTTCAAACCATGAACCTTAACTATGTTTCAAACCTTAAACCTATAATTTTAGTTTGACTATTTCATAGGGAATAAAAACATTATGGGGAAACCATGAATAAAATATGTAGCCTTTAGTAGGTTACCAAAACATTATAAAATAATGTTAAAACCCCTGGAAGATTACCTAAACAATGTATCAATCATAAATAATAACTAAAAGGTGAAATTAAATCCTAATACAGCTGAATGATATTTGGTTATTATACTACCCATTTTGAAATCTATTAAACAAGAAGAAAAATATAATAATACCAAAAATAATTTTGAAATGGTCACATTAATAATATTACCTATTTTTAGAAAATCTCACAAATATTCATTGGACATTGAGTAATTTTTACCTTATTTCTGAAATTCCTTATATACATATATTGGAATAATTTGTTTTCCTAAATTCATGGGATTATTTGAATGAATATTGAAAATGTATTTAAGAATCTAAAAACTCAATTTCTATTATTTATGGGTAAATGTGACCTCCACACGGTAAGAGGTGATAAATGTTACGTATATTAGGTACATCACTTTTAGGTTTGGACAGATATATTATTTGATCACTATATAATTTCAATTGATTCTGGTCATCCCAAAAAATAGAAATATATGAAAATACATTAAAAAGTTAATAATGGGGCTTTCTTAAATTTCTCTACAGAATATATTCAATGGATGTGTTTGTGTAAATATATTTGATGGTTAGTTTATGTCATACCAAAAGAAAAATAACACATATTAAAACATTTATAATCTTACTTGGATGATGCCCTTATTTTCATTTAAAATTGCAGTTAGAAACAACTATTTATATATAATGTGAATATGACATAAAATTTATAAGATATAAATTAGTAAAATAATTTTTCCCCTATAGATTTAATAATTTATATTTTAACTATCCAATAATTATCATGTTTAGTATCCTTTGAGTTTATATGACATTGATAACATTATTTTTAAGAATTATTTTCAGTAAAAAAATTCATGACATGATTCAGGTATATCTGATAGAATCCATTATATTGATTTATAAATTTTTTGTTAACGAAGATTCCACAATAAATCCTAAGAGGGGGAAATAGGCTAAACTGGTTGTCTTTTCAATATCTTCTTATATACAAATTTTTATATTATCATATTTTTATCAATAAAGAATCACTAAATATTTTATAATGATATGATATAAGAAGGAAATAAATGTTTAAAAATAGTTATGAAAAAACATCTCTATTTTAAATGGTTCCCTCACACATGGTAGCGTAAAAGAAATACATATTAATGATCTAAAAATACACTGATTATTTAATAATCTATTATAATGTGACAATAATCATTATTGATAAGATTGAATGTTACACATGATCCACAACCACATCCTTTATTTTTCTCACTGCATTCCATGATGTTTATATAAGATAATATTGAATATTAAGATGAATTCTGAAGGACATGTATCAATGGTAACACAATAAACAAAAATGTATATTCTCTATGATGTTTTATTCACCACTTCCCTATCTTCAATGATATTCCAATCAAATCATTACACTGATCACTGATATTTAATATAATTATTACCAATCAGAACTCACTATTTCTTACTCAAAAATCAAAAATCCACCATATTTTATTGTTATTTCATTCTTATCAATTTCTAATATCGAACTATTTTTATGTGTGTATCCTTCCTCCAATAGTATATTAATTTTTTAATAAATTGAATAAATTTTAAAATTCAAAAATTTGAGCATCAAAATACTTCATGATTATCCCACATAAAATCAAAAAATAGTATCATTTCAATGAATATATCCCAAATTTATATTCCAATAGAATTTTTATAGATGCACTAAAAACTCTTTAGAAAATATTTCAAATTTGTGACATTGATTTTTTTAAAATTATATCGATTATAGTAGTAATGGGACGGAAATAAACATCATTCCCAGAGCGATGAGTTCATTATTAATTTTTTATGAACTAAAAAAACCCCATGATATGACACTGATAAATAATTCATGTAATATATGAATTTTAAATATCATAAAGAATAAATTTCACGACTATGGATATATATATTTATCTATAATTTTAGGACGTGGGTTCTTCAATCACAGTTTAAAATAATGGATCATGGTGTGTTGTTGATTATCCCAGAAAAATATCTTGAGGATTGGCCATCATGGAATTCCTTTTTCATTTGATGCTTTTATTTTACAACATATTTCCTATAGTCATGAAATGTTTATTGGAAATGAATATAATTAAAAAAAAATTTAATGTTATTCACCAAATAGATTCCTTACTATGGTGTGAGAAACAATGTTCTACAAATATTTCCACATTATAATGGTTACTTAAAAAAACATTGAACTAATTTATTCTTCTATATTACCATAAAAACATTAATTTACCATTCTTCCACTACATGAATATTGTACTTATTTGTGAGAAAATTTTTTCAAGGTGAGTCCCTCATTCTCACCCCATGATATATTCGTTATATGTTTCTGAAAATCATGGTTCACATCTCTTACCATGCCAACAGAAAAACACACATCTTATAAAATTTCAAACACATTCAATGTATATTATATTTGGATTATATTAAAATAACATCTAATCATTAAAATATTTTATAAAATTTTTCTCCAAAATTATATATTTTTTCAGTTACTACACATCCAAATTTAATGATTCATACCAATCCCAACCTTGACGATAAATTATTGTCCTATAATTATTCTCCCCATATGAAAATAAAATTAAATGGAATGAAAATTTTGAAAACATATTCATGTATAAGATGTATGAGACTACATGTTTTTCAATGACTATGAAATCATCATATTATTTTTTTAATCTTATCAAGGAACATTATCGTTGTATAAAAGATGAAAAATATGGAACAATATATAATTTTATATGTATTTTTATATAAATAACCATATTTCAATTTCAAATTCTCTTTGGATAGTGTATCCGTATTTATTCCTAATGAAATCTAAATATAAATTTATACATGAATAAAATACTTTTTATTTAATCATTATATAGAATATGGGGAGTTAATATTATAACTTCCTATGATAAGGATATTAGGGAATCTCTAAGGTTAAGAATATGTATTTTTTAACACAGCCTCTTCTGAGAGTTCAGTAAAGATATTGGAAACCAGATTCTAAGTACCAATAAATTACAATTTTACCATTTTATTTTCCAGCAAGTACTTTTTATAGAATTAATGGATTTAAATTTTATTCATGGAATAATTTTGTAAAAGATAATTTAGTAACTAAACTTCAATATTTTTGTCGAACTAAATTAAAAATATTTTTCATTCCAATTTTTTAATTTCGTCTATCTATTTAATCATTTAAAACAATATTAATGATCCTTGTTAGATAACATATGTTTCAACACAATTATACTCAATTACATAAATTCCTCCATCATACTCAAATCATCCAATATAGTTTATTTTTATGAAGAATTAATTTCAAATAAATGGATTTTAATTCTAAAATGAATTATTAATAATCTACATCAGAATAATCCATTTAATATATATATCAACCCATTATGAAAATAAATCCAAATTTCATTGCTCTATAAATATACCTCATAATTCACTTTGATGTTATGATATTTGATTCCACTATAAAATAATGACATAATGATTCCCTGAATATAGAAAAAATATACACTAGGATGGTTGTTTTATGATTATGTACACATCCAACAATATTTTTATTAAATGGTTCATCAACTACATCTCAATAATAATTGATTTCATGTTTAATTTTTCTACTTCTATTAGAATGTAACCATGTTTGAAATCGATCATCCATAATCTTCATTCAAAATTATCTTGCATATTTGAACTATGTGATTATTAAATAATTTTATTCAAATATACCTACAACATAAAAATTTAACTTAAATCTCCAATCATTGATGACAAATATTCTTATCAAAACCAATTTTCAATCATTCAAATATAATTATACTTATTCCTAAAAAATATGCATTCAACCACATTCACCATCACTATAAATTAATATTAATAGGATATTTTTACATAGTTTTTCCCTTAATACTCATCTCTTAATGTATATCATTGTCAAATAAGAGTCCAGCCATTCATACCATGAAGATGGTACATTCACTAGTATATTAAATGTCTTTTTAAAACATCACACCTTTGAATTATTAATTACAATATGATATTTTTCCAGTTGATAAATATAAAATTCATCATTGTTGAATATATTAAAAATGTGGTCTTTATATCAATTTTATAAACACTAACCATGATTTGAATAAATAATACAAAAAGGATTCTTATAGATTCTATTCTTTCCATCAGAGCTAATATTTCATCAATCAAAATTATATTATCTAATTTATATCATTTACACATTATAATCACATTATTATGGATGAGGTTTCTTATATCATACTAATTTTCCCTCATGGGTTATTTTATAATGATTAAAATTTTATACATAGGTCACTAATTAAAATACTATGTTTAGTTTAACTCAATTTGGTAAAATTCATCCACATTCATAGTTATTTTAATAAAGTTAGTTTTTCCTCTAATAACAGATAATCATGTTCAATTTTTATACCATGGACCATATTTAAAGTATATTTTTCACCCATGAATATTCTAAGAATAAACCCTTCTCTAATTTTTTTTAGTAACAGGATAACTACCTTCTCCACTATTTTCATCCTCAAATCACCTTTAGAATAAATATAAATTTATATATTTTGAGATTCTGTTGAATCCAAAACTATCTATCAATATTTTTCTTTCACCAATAAAAAGTATTTTTTTAAGAATTATATTTTTATTCAATTTAAATATGATTCACATGAATACCTTAAACAATTTTTTGAGCTAATTATCATACCATTTACAGTTTTTTAAAATTTATGATTAACATTAACTTATTCCACCATGTAAAAAATCATCAAACTTAGCCATATTACATTTTTATTTTAAATAAGTCATGTACTCAATATACTTTCATATTCTTAACTGGGGGTTTAAATAAATTATATATTTCATACAACATATATTATGTTTTGAAATTATTTTATAACCTATATTTTTCATTTGTTTTTTTTGGTGGTACATGAGATTTCTTAAATATAAAATTTTGTTTTGAAATAGTTTTTAATTATAGAGTAAATTAAAATTTTTAATGATTTATTTTTTTGGAAAAAATCAAGGAGTGTATGTTTGTTTAAAATAATAAACAAACTTTTTATCCTTGTAAGTGGTATGAAAAACGTTTTTATATTATTTAGAAGTTTTTATAATTCTATATTAATTTTCTATCAACAATATTTTCACCCTTACACATAAACGTACAACTACATGAGGTTATAGGTTATTATAATCCATGGGTAAATTCTATGTTAGTTTTCATCAATCCTGATTAATGTAATACTAAATTCCAATAACATGAATAGGGATAAGTGCTTAACTATATACATGAATTTTATGTTACATAAGGGTACTACCAATATTTATTCGATTTTTATAAAGATCCATAAAATTATATTAAATTACAAATTATAAAGAATATTAACTTTAAATCGATACCCCTACCTATATAGGGGCTTCAGTATATGTTATAAATTAAATATTTAATTTATATTACAATTTTTGCATGTCTTTTTCATGTTTTTATCATATTGTATCACATAAATTATAGGTATTAAAAGCTTGAACTAAAATTTTAAATAATTATATAAAGACCAGTTAAATCTTAATGAGTTGTAATACTAAATTAAATGGAGATATAATTAAACAAAAATTAAATTGAATTTCAATTAGATAATGGTAAAATATTTTGAGATCACGTATACGCAGTTTGATAAAAACTATATTTTCTCTATTTAGATATATAATTATTTTAATAAAAAATGTTTGAGAAAAAACATTGTATAACGTCTTGTGATAAATTTTTAATTGAAATGAGTCCCTTATACATGATTTCGAAGACAATTTTTTTTCGGTGCATTATTTTGTTAATGCATGAAAAATCTTCTAAGTGGAAAGGGATTTGATGTATCTATATGTTATATTTAGTGAAATTCTTGAATCCATCATGATGAAGTCTTATTTTTATGAATTCAAGAGGCTAAAATGAAAACAATATATAAATTATATTATAGATATAAATTATTATATTCTTTATGGTCATTGGGGAATGTTTCAAGATTAGTTTCTGAGTGATTTTCCTTCCTTGGATATGATGATTTCCTTAAACCCAATTTTGTTTCCCTAAACTTGTGGATTTCTATATTCTTCACTTAATATTATATGAGATCGTTGAATATCATTTTTGATCTGAGATCCCTTCTATTCATAGAACCTTGAATTGAATTTTGGGATTATCACCATTCTTCATTTCCCCCTTTCAAATGAATGATTATAATTTTCATCACTATCACTATTGAATCCCACATATTTAATCCCACGGTACAATATTTTCTACCACTAGAAAATTTTATTATAAACATAATCCTATATTACTTTCCAATATGATTAGTATAACTCATTTCTTAGGCATGGTGTTGGTGTAGAGATTTTATCAAGGGAAATGGTTTCTCTGATTTTGTTTATGTCATTCTAAAAAACACTTCTTGGTCTTATAGTTATGATGATATGGCCAAGTGAAAGGTGTTTTGGTCATCATATTCATTTTACATAGTTATATTGGGCGAGGTGTTATAGATATTTGCTCTAAGAAAAGGGGACATTATATGTATTTCCTTATTTTAAGAAATTTACTTTTCTCTCCATGAGGGTGATATGGGCCCTATTTCAGAGAAAGGGGATATGAATTTGTTTTTCTATTCCTTCATTTTATTATAAGACATATATTATATAATATATGTTTTTAGTTAAATTCATGTATTCCCTGGATTGTACACGTGTCTCTATTTGGGATATGCCTGTGATTTTATGGGATTTCATTTTTTCTAGATGGATTTCTCTTATAATGAAAAAATATGTTATATATTAAATTATATTTAGAGAGGGAAAACCCCAACCATAATTATTTTTTATTTATAATGATGGGTTATAAATTAGTTACAGTGAGTCATGGACACTAAAAATCGGCAATATCATGGTGTAATAGATGGGTTCACTAGATCCTTATACTATTGGGAATAAATATTCATGGTGATATGAGTTCCTTTATTTATTGATATATATTATATGGTTTTAATTTATTTATATATAATGTATTCAAATTCACTTGTATTAAATGATAAATGGGAATGCTAATACTTTTAAATTATATGCATGTGTGTGTTCTTGGTGAAGATTATTTCTTGAAAATATGGAATATTTGAAAACTAGAAAACATGGATCATTTTACTCCCATATTTTTCTATTATTAGATTAATTTGTAGTTTTTATTATCTATTATTTGAGTTAATCATGTTATTTTCAACCAAATAATAATAATTTTAAATATAGAGGATAGACATCATGATTAGACTATTTTAATTTTTTAATAATTATAAATAGATTTAGAATAAAACATTCAATATAGTTAACTACATTAAAAGGGTGTATTATTAAAATTATTTGATGAATAATGTATCTAATTTATTAATTATTTATTCATAATTTTTTTTTTAAAATTTTAATAAAATAAATTTGGATGAATATTTATTTGGTGTTAACTTATTATCATTAATAAACAATAGTTTTTTTATAATTAAATAGGAATTCATTTTTAAAATATCTTCTTACAAAATTAATTGGGAGTGTCTTTAAAATAATACATTTCATGGATCCTTGTTATGATAAAGTGAGAATTGTTTTTTAAATAGTTGAATTTTAATGTCATGTCTAATTTCTTTAAAAAGGCATTGAAAATTTTTAAAATTGATAATATACATAAATTAATTTAAATTTTTTAAAACTAACATATTACATATTGATAATAATTTTTTGTACGTATGATTATTTATTTTATATTTTAGAATTGTAAAATTATTAAATCAAAAAATATAATGACTTCTTAAAAATGAGATTCTATGCATTTTTTATATTAGTGTGAATAAATTGTATGATATTTTTAAATTGTATGATTTCAAAAAAATGATTTACTAAATTATTTATTGGTATTAATTTGAAGATGAATGTAATAAGGATTTAATTGAGATAATTTTTTTATTGTATGGAATTTGTTCAGAACGATATTTGCTGAAACAATCTCAATATATCGTGGTATTATATGAGTGTTTCTATTAGAAGCTTTAGTTATTACAAAATATTGAATTATTATTACATATAATTGCCTCGTTTCATCATGATTCACTGAAAATGTTGTCAAATTTTAAGGGGTATCTACCTCAAGAATTCATTTTTGTGTTTTATATATAGTGATCTAGGTTTATGTGAATACATCCTCTATAAAGTTGATTATGTTCCTAATGTAGGTATATCCTTGATATGCCTTATGTGGGTTGGTTGATTTATTAATTAATTATTTTATATCTTTCCTAGTTGTGATTTAATTAATAATATGGATAACGTTTTGAGTGGTATCCATTTTAAAATTCTAGAATTTTTTCCATGCTATCCTATGTTGTCTTGGGGAGTTTGGTGGCTTGTGTTAATTTTTGGTATTTTAAAAAATTGTTTTCAATGGTGTTTTAATTTGAATTATAAATTTAATTTTAAAAAATTTATTTTTTTTGAACAATTTCCCTATAGTTCCATCATGTTTAAATAATTAATTTTTTTGAACCGTGGAAATTGTAATAAACAACCAATAATATTATTTATTGGTTTATATAATATATATTACTTGTTTTTTAAATGATAATTATAAGGCCTCATCCTTAAACATTACTTAATCTTGAGTTATTTCATGAATACACATTGAGGATCTTTTCAGGTTTAGAGTTTTAGAGAATTAGATCATAAATCATGCATTGTATTCCACATTTAATCATAGAGGATACATAAAAGATAATATTCACTCTTCTCATTATCATTAAAGGAAACATAATTAAAATAAAACATGGATTCATTCTTGAAACTTCCTCGACACTATCATCACATCATATACCTTTCCCTTGACCTGTGAAAAACATTTCAAAAAATTGGGATGAGTATAAAAAGCTCAGTAAGGGATATAGAAGTACGGAAAGTAAACATTATTCCATGTATACATAAGCATCAATGAAATCATACTTTATTCAGATAATATAAGAACTTTAATATACCTCATAAAATCATAAGATTTATGAATAACTCATAGAAATCATCAGACATATAGGTAACTTGAGGCATTCATAACATTCTTACCTAGGGAGTAACCCTCATGGATTCGTTTGGAATACCCATTACAGTATATTCCCTAAATATTTTCCAAGAAACCATAGCGTTTAACTCCTTCGCGTTACCCAATGCATGGGAGAGCTATATCGGGCTCACCTGCCCTTAATTTATCACAAAACCACACGTATTCATAAACAATTCCCAAGACCATAACATAATCGTATCACATAAAACATGCATAAAGGGGACATAAAATTTCCACATTTGAATCAGAAGATATTAAATAAACATTAATATAATCAAACAAAATTACAAAAACATTTTCAATATCAAAATAAAACTAAATTAAAATGTGATATTTTTTCATTTAAAAAAAGTTATGGCTTGTAGAGGAAGCCGAAACTCAAATAATGGTCACGACGGCGGAGAAGTCGTTGTCTCCGCATACATAAGACAAAAACTTTCCCTTTTTTTATTTAGTAAAACGCTTCGTATAAAAATATTACTTTTGAATAAAATTAAAAGTCAAAGGGGTTTATACACCATATAAAAGAAAGTTGTTTATAAAACAAAATATGCCTCAATGAAAAGAGATTGAGATGAAGTCCCTTACCTCGGGTCCGACTTGACTCGACTGTTCTTTAATCTCCTAAATAATAAACTAGAGTTAATTTATACTTTATTAATAACCTTTTTTTTAAGTTCATTATTCCTTTTATATCACTTATTACCATGTTATGAACATTATGTAATTATTTAATTTAACAATGGTCGTTTTGTCGATCTTTGGCACTTGAGAAAAAAATAAACTTTTTATAATTACAAGTTGTTCATGTGGTAAAATATCCATTATATAAAGAATTATATTCAGTATTTAGATATCATATATATCATATATATCCAGTATATAAATGAATTTATATATTACATAACATTTTGAGGTATGATTTGAAATGCACCGTTCATGGAGACGGTAGGCCGTACGTACACATGAATGCTAATTTCATTTATTTTTTGTATTTATGGTAATGAAATAATAATTATATAAAGGAATATTGTAATTAAAGTATGATATCATATTTAAAACCATTAAATCCATCCTTTATACATCCTACATATGGAAATAACGAATAAAATTACTTTGAGGGGTGATAGTCCGCACTTCCTAAAATGAAATTATCACGTTTACCCATATTGGAAGCAAAAAAGGTATTCCATAAATGAAAAATAAATAATCATAAGTAAAACATAGAAATAATATATATCACATATAAATATAGTGACATCTTAATGGCCACCATGAATAGTGTTAAAAGAAGATTGAACAATCATCGTTTCATGAGGCAGTAATTGGCCACTCATAGAAACAGTATGTTCTTTAACCACTAGACGTAGGTGTGTGTAAGTGTAAATCAAAGAATTTTCATAAAAATATCCTAGTATATTTAATATAATGGCTTTGTTACAAAAGATAGGAATAAAAAGGTTTTATGGGGTTGGAGAAGCAAAATAAAACAAAAGGACATAAGAGAAGACATTACCTTTAAATTGGGCAACTCATCTTGGTTGGAACCAAAATTGTTTTTTGAAAAGCTTTTGGCCTATGGAAAGGATTCTAAGATGAATAGATAGATGTGGAGAGATAATTTGAGCATGTTTTGGATGATCCAAGGGATTTATAGGTTGGGCTATGGGGGTAGAGGTGGGAGGCTTTTATAGGAGAGAGGTGGGGCACTCTTGGAAGGTCTTGAAATGTTACTTTATTATAAAATGTTTTAGGGATTTTAAAGGTCCCAAAATGATATATTTCGAGGATAAGGTGACAAGGGTTAAAAATACACCCATCCAATAGGTTTTTGACAAGTTTATGTCTTATATTGTACATTATCTTTTCATTTTATTTAAATCGTTCATTGATGAGGTAATCACTTTATCATCATGGTGTCATAAATAATTTTATTTATTTAATGTCTAAAAATTATAAACAAATACAATGATGTCTGAAATATTCTTAGCTTTACAATGACTATTTATAAGATAAGATATCATTTATGTATACAAAATTAAATTTGTTTTACTTAGGTGTTACATAATTTTGTTATATTTAACATTCTTTAAAAATAAATAAAATAAAATGTCACTATCACACAAAAGTGATTCCATGGGGTCCTAAAGTTGGAAGAAGGCATCCCATGGTTAGACATGACAGAACCTGTAGCATTATGACACATGTTGGGGTAATTTTATATTATTATGATATTATTTTATTACCCATAACTACCCTATTACTAATTAATCACGATCATTAAAGATATTTTATGTCGTTACTATTCATAATGTCCAAAAATAAAATATTCTTAATTATATAACATAGAACTTATGATTCCGAATATGGAATAAATTTTACCAAATTCCTAACATATAAATTGCAGTGATTAATTTAAAAATAATTCCCATTGTCAAAACAAATAGCGGGTTTTTAGAAACAATATCTATCAAAATATTGACACTTGTTTATGCCCAATTACAAAGTGAAATTAATTAAAATGACCTAAAATGGATTAAATGGAAACATGTATTCTAATTAAACTTGAAAACCAATTAAAAATATAATCTAACCATATTATTAAATTAGATGAAAAATCAGTTTTGAAGTAAAATGCAGTAATTTACACTATTCATTAAGAAAATTAACATTGTCAGAAAAATACCTAAAATTTATCCAATGTAAATTTCAATGACCAAATTCTAAATAATATATTTATTTTTACAATTAAATATTATAAAATTGTCAATAGTTAGATTTAAAAATGGTTTTCCATCAAAAGGCAGTAAACCAATCTTTTAAAAATATTAGTGTATTCTATGGTTGAGATTAGATTTATTATCATTTTAAGACTTTAAAACACTATCTAATTCATAAATAGACATAGATATGAAAATCCATAATTCTATACTTACATGGGATGATACATCTATCACCCCTTTAGAAAATTTCATCCCTGCAATTTATTTACTTATCGAATTAGTTGTGGTATTTATTTCTCATTGCATTTTTAGATTCCCATGTTTCCTCTTCAATCATGTTGTTTTCCAAAAAACCATTACATGATGAATCACCTTATTACGCAATAATTTCTCCATATGGTAAAGAATCTAGACCGGTTGTTCCTTATAAGATAGATTCTTTTCCAACTGAACTACCTCTGGACTCAAAACATGAGATGGATCTGGCATGTACTTCCTTAACATTGAAACATGAAAAACATTGTGTACATGAGATAAACTTAGAGGTAAAGCCACTCGATATGCAACTGATCCAACTCTCTCCAGAATTTTTTATGGCTCAATGAACCTTTGACTCAGCTTTCCTTTCTTACCAAATCGTATCACACTTTTCCATGGTGAAACATTGAGGAAGACATGATCACCAACCTCAAAAGAGAGATCCTTCCTCCTGTTGTCCGCGTAACCTTTCTGCCTACTCTGAGCTATTCTCGTGTGTTTTTGTATCAGCTGGTCTTATTCTACCTACCAATTCCGGTCCCATCAACTTCCTTTTCCCCACTTCATCCTAAAAAGATGGAGTTCAACACCTCTTCCCAAATAATGCCTCAAATGGTGACGTCTATATACTGGAATGAAAACTGTTATTATAAGAAAACTCAACCAATGAAAGATGTAGGTCCCAACTTCCCTGATAATCCATCGAACTAGCACGTAGAATATCCTCCAAATTTTTAATTGTTTGTTCTAACTGCCCATCTGATTCGCGGTGTAAAGATGTACTAAAATTTAATTAAGTACCCAACATCCTCTGAATGCCTTTCCAAAAGTTAAAAGTTAACCTAGGAGCATGATCAGATACAATAGAGAGGGGAACTCCGTGGAACCTAACTATCCCTTTATGATACAAACGAGAATGTTGATCGAGGGAAAAGTATCACGTATAGCTAGTAAATGAGTATATTTAGTCAAGAGATCAACAATAAACTAGATTGCATTATTACCTCAAGGTGTCTTTGGCAATCCCACAATGAAGTCCATGGATATATTTTCCCATTTCCAGTATGGTACCAGTAATGACTGAAGAATCCCTTTCGGTAACTGATTCTCTGCTTTAACCTGCTGAAAGTCAAACACTTCACAGTAAAAGTAGCAATATCTCTTTTCATTCCATCCAACCTGTAATACTCACGCAGATCCCTGTACATCTTAGTACTACTAGGATTAACTGAAAATGGGGAACTATGAGCCTCACATAACAACTCATTCCTCAACTTTGAATCACCAGGCACATATAATATATTCCCAAACCATAAAACACAATCATTAACAATGTTAAATTCAGGCAACGTACCCTTCTGATCCAGCTCTACCTTTTTCTGCAACCCACCTTCTTTCTTCTGAGCTTTTTTAATTCTGTCTAATAGAGATGATCTCACTGACACCTGAAACAAAATAGAATAACTTGCAGCAACAGAAACTTCTTATGCCAATGTTCATCAAATTAAAAACCAAAGGATCTTGTTCCAAACTTAGAATTATTAATTAATCATTACTTTTTCTACTCAAATCATCATCTAATTTATTTCCTTTTACCGGATGGTAATGAATTGTACAATCGTAATCTATGATTAATTCCATCCATCTCCTATGTCTCATGTTCAGTTCTTTCTGATGGAATATATACTTTAAACTTTTGTGATCAGTTTATATTTCACTTTTTACTCCATAAAAATGATGCCTCCATATTTTTAGTGCAAAAACAATAGCACCTAATTCCAATCATGCGTAGGGTAATTTAACTCATGAGTTTTCAACTGATGTGAAGCATAAAGAATTACCTGATCATTTTGTGTTAGGAAACAACCAATTCCATTCAGTGAAGAATAACTATAGATAACAAACTCAACATTTCTGGAAGGAAGTTCCAAAACTGGAGCATTCACCATTCTTATTTTCAATTCCTGAAAACAAGCATCACATTCATTTTTCAAGATGAACTTAACAACTTCTTGAGTTAACATAGTCATTGAACTAGATAACTGTGAAAAATTTTCAACAAACCTCCTGTAATAACATGCCAAACCAAGAATAATACAAATCTCGGTTATATTTGTGGGTATTGGACTTTCTTCAACAACTTTTGTTTTAGTAGGACCAATAGTTATTCCATTTTTTGAAACAATGTGACCAAGGAAAGAAATTTTTTGTAACCAAAATGCACACATGCGGAATTTCCCATAAAGAATATTTTCTTTTAAGGTTTTCAAGACAACCCTTAAATGAATTTCATGCTACACTTTACCTTTACAATTATATTATACCAAAATATATTCTCTAAAAAAAACCACCATTTATCATCTGAGTCAACAGAGCCATCACGGAAACAAACTGTTCAATTCTGATTCTGACCATCTCAGGTTGCTGATTTGGAAGGTTATTTTCCTCTGTATGCCTTCCCAGAAAAACTACACTATTTCCTCTATGAAAAATCATTCTTAATACAGAAATATCTTATGTGAAGAAACAAGGAAATCTATAAAAGATATATCATTTCAATATTACCATAAATTAATTTATGGACATTTATTTAATAGTACCCTAACTCCTAATGTTATCTAAACTGACCTCTGATACCAAATATAAGGACCCAACCTTACACCATACTTAATTTTGAATTAAATGAATAATTAACATTGAGAATATTTTTAGGTTTTGAGTTTTAGCGAATTAGTTCCTAAATCATGCATTGCATTCCACATTTAAACAACGTGGTTACATCATAGACAATATTCACTCTTCTCATTAAAGGAATCATATTTAAAATAAAACATGGATTCTTTCTTGGCACTTCCTCGACACTCTAATCACATCATGTACCTTTCTCTTGACCTGTAAAAAACATTTCAAAAACTTGGGATGAGCATAAAAAACCCAGTAAGTGATATAGAAGTATGGAAAGTAATCATTAGTCCATGTATACATAGGAATCAATGAAATAATACATTATTCAGAGAATATAAGCACTTTAACATACCTCATGAAATAATAATAGTTATTAATAAATCATAGAAATAATTAGTCATAAAGGTAACTTGAGGCATTCATAACATTCTTATGTAGGGAGTAAACCTCATGGTTACATTTGGAATACCCATTGAAGTATATTCCCTAAATATCTTCAGATAATCCGTAGCCTTTAACTCCATCATGTTACCCAATGCATTGGAGATCTATATCGGGCTCACCTTCCCATTTTTTATCATAGAACCACCTGTCTTCATAAACAATGTCCAAGAACCATAACATAATCATATCACATAAAACATGCATAAAGGAAACATAACATTTCCACATTTCAATCACAAGATATTAAAAACTCATTGATATAATAATTTTTTTTATCAAAACCAGTTTCAATACCAAAATAATATAAAATTAAAAATGTTATTTATTTTTCATTTTAAAAATGTTATGGCTTATAGAGGAAGCGAAAACTCAAATAATGGTCACGGTAGTGGAGAAGTCATTGTCGAGGCATACATAATACATAAACATTCCATTTTGTCGTTTAGTAAAAAACTTCGTATAGAAATATTCCTTTTGTTTGAATAAAAGTAAATTCAAACGGGTTAATCCACTGTATAAACGAAAGTTTTGTATAAAACAAAATATGTCTCAATGAAATGGGATTGAGATGGAGTCCCTTACGTCGTGTCCGACTTGACTCGATCGCTCTTTAATCTCCTGAATAATAAAATAGAGTTAATTATTACTTTCTTAAGAACCTTATTCAAGTTAATTATTCCTTTTATATCACTTATTAACATTTTATGAACATTATGTAATTATTTATGTTATTAATGGTCGTTTTGTCGATCTTTGGTACTAGAGCCCAAAATAAATTTCTTATAATTATAATTTGTTCATGTGGTAAAATATAAATTATATACAGAATTATATTCATGATTTAGATATCATATATATCATATATATCCATTATATATATGAATTTATAATATTACACAACATTTAGAGGTAAGAAATGAAATTCACCGTTTATGGAGACAGTAAGCCGTACGTACGCATGAACACTACTTTCAATTATTTTTTCAATTTAATGGAATGAAATCTTAATTATATAAAGGTATATTATAATTCCAGTATTATATCAAATGTAATTCCATTAACTCCATCCTTTATACATCCCACATATTGCATTAACGAATCAGATCACTTTGAGGTTGTGGTAGTCCTCACTTCCTAAAATGAAATTATCGTGTTTACCCAAAATGGAAACAATAAATGTATGCCATAAGTGAAAAATACTGAAGCATAAAGAAAAAATAAAAAAATATATATCTTATATAAATATGGTGACATCTTAATGGCCACCATGAATGGTGTTAAAAGAATATTGAACAATCCTCATTTCGTGAGGCAGTAATACATCACTCACTGAAACAGTATGTTCTTTAACCATTAGACGGAGGTGTGTGTATGTCTAAATCAAATATTTCTCATAAACAAATACTTGTATATTTAAGATACTGGTTATGTTACAAAATAGGGGAATAAAAAGGGATTAGGGTGCTGGAGAAGAAAAATAAAACAAAAGGACATAAGAGAAGACATTAGCTTTAAATCGGGAAACTCCCCTTGGTTTGAACCAAAAGGGTTTCCTGAAAAGCTTTCTGCCTAAGGTAAGGATTATAGGATGAATAGAGGGATTTGGAGAGATAATTTGAGTTTGTTTTGGACGAGCCAGGGGCTTGAGTGGTGTGGGTAGGGGGGTAGAGGTGGGGGCCTTTTATAAGAGGGAGGAGGGGCACTCTTGGACGGTCTTGAAATGATACTTTATTATAAAATGATTTTCGGATTTTAATGGTCCCAAAATGTTATATTTCTAGGATAAGGTGATAAGGGTTCTGAATCCACCCATACAATAATTTTTTGACAAGTGTATGTCTTAAATTTTACAATATCTTTTCATTTTATTTAAATCGTTTATTAATGAGGTAATCACTCCACCATCATGGTGTCATAAATAAATTTATTCATTTCATGTCTAAAAAATAACTAAAAAACTACCATGATGTAGGAAATCGTTTTATTTTTCCAATTACAATTTATAGTCTAATAGATCATTCGTGTAGACAAAATTAAAATAGTTTTACTTAGGTGTCACATACTTCTTTTATATTTAACTTTCTTTAAAAATAAAAAGATTAAATGTCACTATCACACAAAAGTGATTCCATGGGGTCCAAAATTTGGAACAAGGAATCCCATGTTCGGACATGACACAACCAGTAGAATTAGGACACATGTTGGAGTCATTCTATATTATTATGATATTGTTTTATTACCCTTAACTACCTGATTACTAATTAATCACGATAATTAATGATAATTTCCGTCGATATTATTCATAATGTCCAAAAACAAAAGAGTCCTAATTACATAATTTGGACCTTCTAATTCTCAATATGGAATCCATTTTACCAAATTCCAAACACATAAATTGCAGTAATTAATTTAAAAATAATTCCCATTGTCAAAACGAATAGCGGGTTTTTTAGAAACAATATTTATCAAATGTTTGACACTTGTTTATGCCCAATTCCAAAGTGAAATTAATTACAATGACCAAAATTGTATTAAATGGTAAAAATATATTCTAATTACACTTGAAACCCAATTAAAAAGATAACCTAACCATATAATTAAATTAGATGAAAAAGCAGTTTTGAAGTAAAATGCAGTATTTTTCACAATTCATTAAAAAATGAACATTGTCAGAAAATACCAAATATTTATCCAAAGTAAATTAAAATGTCCCAATTTTAAATAATAAGTTTATTTTGAAAAATAGAGCATATTAAAATTTCAATAGTTATATTTAAAAATGGTTTTCTATCAAAAGGAAATAAAACAATCGTTTAAAAATATATGTGTTTTATATGCTTGAGATTAGATTTATTCTCATTTGAAGCCTCTAAAACAAAATCTAATTCATAAATTGACATAGATATGAAAATAAATAATTCTTAACATACTTGGAATGTTACAATAACAATATTCTTTTGAATGTAATTTATAATATATAATCATTTTGGAATAGTTATATTCCATGTGAAATAGAAATTTTAGTATTTCATTGTCTATGTATGGGTAATACATGATGACTTCCGCATGCATAAGGGTAGGGGCTTCACTATGTCAATGTAGCATGTGTTGTTAAAGGATATTTTTGATAGATATTAAATCCATCTATGTGTCAATTATACATCTTTATTTATATAATGGTTAATCATAGTAACATTAATTTGGTACCCTATATTGTATTTGGTTTTCGGTTTGTGAAACAAAATCATATTTTATTCTTATTTCTCTCATGAAACTGTTTTTCTGATTTTGAGGTGTCTATTTACTTGAAATAAAAGTCTTATAATTATTTATTCACTCCATTAATAATATTAAAAATGATTTGGATGTTTTGAAGTATTATAATCTAAATTTTAATTAAAAATGTGTTGAAAAATATTAAATGGAAATTCTGTTAGACATTTCTAAAATATTATGATATGTTGTATTTATAATATTCTAAAAAATAGATTCCCTATTTTTGATTCAATATTTATTACTCTCAAATTTGGGTAATAATAAATTTCCTATAACGTATTTGCAGTGATCTTCTATTGAAGCGAGTCCCTTCCGTTTGATATCCTGAATGGGTACAACATTTCTTATCAACATTGTTTTTTTATAGTGTTAGGAAATAATCCAATAGGTAGGGTATTTGATTTCAAACTATTATTTAATTTAAAATTTATGAATATATAATATCTTAGTTTCTTTTAGATGAATAAATGTTATGAACCATAATATGATAAGAATATTAGAATGATGTTTGGGAAAAAAATTATTGTTACCTGAAAAAATAATTATAATCCATTAAATGGAAGTTACAATGGGAAGAAAATACTATCACTTGAAAAAAAAATTAATTATTCTATAAATTATCATAAATTTAGAAAGTTAAAATAAATTATTCCGAAATTTAAAAATAAATATTATTCTTTCATGATGTTTATATCATATTCAATGAAATATTGTTAATGTAGTACTTATATATAAAGAATTGAATTAAAAAATAATAATGTTTCTTATAAATAATTTTTATAATATTATGATACTATAAAATAAAATTTTATTCTATATTATTAATATTGAATATTATTTTTTCAACAATTGCAAATAAATATTTCACACACTTAAGAATATTATTACCGTTCATGAACTATAATGACAATCAGGAGCTGTTGAAATAATGTTGGGTTATATAGAAATCATAAAATATTGTTATTAGTTTTTAATTTAAATTATTTTATTCTAATGATTGATAAATTTATAACCATTTTGGAAATTGTCTAATAAATATAAAAATAATAATGAAAATATGTGGATTGTTTTTTATTCTCTTACTTCATGAATATATAATATTTTTAAATAGAGAGAAAAAGAATAATCTCCCACAGCATAGATTATACTTAATATTTTTTAAATCACTTGTAAAATATTTTATACAATTTTATAAAAAAACTTAGTTGATGATAATAAGATTTTTTTTAAATTAAAAGAAAAAGATTTTATTTCATGTTATACATGAAGTATGAAAAATAATTATCTAGGTAATTGTCTTAGAAATAATATGATAATAATAAAATTATTACTATAGATATTAATTTAAAATTTGAAAATAAATCGAAGGAGAAATAATAGAATTATTATATAAGTTTTTGAAATAGATAATCGGAATGGGATAATTATAACATTTCTGGTTAAAAAATTTACTTATTAGTAGATTAAAATAATAGCTGTTTTTATTCTTGAGCACATATATTTGTAGTATGGTTACACTGACTGTTGATATTTACTATATATTGTGTCAAAATTCTTTAGTATAATTGTTGGTTTCTACAAATATTAATTTCGTTGAACATACAATATTTATATATATGGTAATATTAATTGTATAAATATTGTAGGCATTAAAAAATTAACTACTATTTATCTTAGAGTCTGTTAGAATATTATGAAATAATACTGGTATATGTTTCTATATTTTCATTTTTTGGTAACCACTCCTTAAATGAATCTTATTGTGGAAATACTATTGATAAGAAAGTATTTAATTTGAGAAAGAACTAACATGGATTTTTGTTAAATAATTAATTTTTTGGGATGAATGAAACATTATTGATTATAGGATGACTAAAAAATTTCATGAAATTTACCATGTTCGATTATTATTAGTGTGAAATACAATTTTAATTCATATATATTCTATTAACAATAGATCCTAGATGTATTTGTTTGAAAATCAATATATTTGATTTCATATTGATCCATTATATTGGTGCTTGGGGATACATTGAATATTGATTCCAATAATGGTAATAATGATTATAATTTACACAATAGTTTGTGCTTGACCAAGGGAGGTTAGGGTGAGTTCAATGCTGAGATTACCCATCAATGGAACATAATGTTTCTTTGATGCCTTATTAATGGAAATATGGATGAATGTTACTTATTTATATAAAAATACTCATCTTTTTTGAAACTGTAAACAAAAAAATTATTTTGGTTGATTCTTTTTATTCCAAGAGTACTTGTGGAATATCTAAATTTAAAAATTGATTGATTTATAGAATGAGTTTTGTTCCTGTTTATTTTAAAATGTTGACCAATTTCTTGAGAATATATGAGTTAGAGTTACTGTTATGTAGGTAATGAAACAAAATATTTAACTATTAATCATTGCCAAAGAAATGGAATAATGTTAATTAACTGATAATTAATTTATTAACAGTGAACTTGATTCTTGTTTGCTTCTCTGTGACAAAGAACATAATAATGGATGTTGGGGGCCTAGTATTAAAATATCATAAAATGTTTCAATGGATTGGTATTTTCACATTGTTTGGCTTGTATGTGATATTATTCTATGTTTTCAAATTTGATATGTGGCCCCGCCATATGTTATGTGGAAACTAAATGAAAATTAATTTCGAGGGTTTAATATAATAAACCATATGGGGAGGGAAAATATGGATGTATTATCGCCCTATTCCACTCTCTCTTTTAGTGTAGTTGGTTTAGTAATATCTTGGGCTACCATGTATTAAATTATAATGTCAATTTCAAAAAAATTTGTGAGAACTATTTATTTCACTATAATATTAGTGGGGGATGTAATACCACAAGATTTTTCAAAAACATGTATTCACGAATTTGTTTTATGGATTCTTATGGTTGTATGTTCAGGGATGTGATGGATTCATGTATAATGCAATTACATATACTATATACGTTCTTGGTAATAAATTTTTTTAATAAAAGATTTGATGATTTTGAGATTATGGGATGAAAAGGATGTAGTAATTGCTACGATATAATTTCAGAAGGGATATGAAGAATTCTAAGAGGTGTTTTGATAGGACATGGATATTTTAGTATGATAGTGAAAATATAAAGGTGATGTGGAAGTGGGTTTCCATTATATTTATATATGTGTGTGTGTGTGTTTGTGTGTGTATTTCTAAACAATATTGTCATAAATATATGAGCTATTTGGTGAGTGAGATATGGTGAATACAAGATAATAAAATTATACATGATTAGGTTTTGAGGTTGTTTAATATATTTAATAATATTGATTTATTATTCTTCATTCAAATTTTATACAAGAAAATTTATTATAACATCCTAGGTAATGATAGAAAAGGTCCTTTTTTATTTTTTTAATATGTAGGAAATACATAGTAATTTTACATCATAAGGGATTCTATTTTCAATAGCATACTCGACATGGTACAATGAGTGTCGCTAAAATATTACATTACATGCAATACTGAGTTATACTGAAATCTAGTATATTATTAATATTATTATTATTAGGGGTATATATAGAATTTTTCCTCATATCGGTGGAAATGAATAGACCCAATTATATTGTGTTTAAATATATTTATTTGATGTTTTTATATTCATATATTTATTTATATAGGATTAAAATAATAATAAATCAAATTTTAAGAATAAAAATTGCTCAATATTTTTTAAAGTGAAAATTCCAACCGTTTAATGGAGAACATATTATAAATTTTATTTTTGATATTTTTATATTTGTTATATTAAAAAATTATCTTATTTTATGAAATTTAAATATCATAGTTTTAAATGGTTGGATTTTTTGTTATTAATCTAAGAAGATTCTTATTTTGATGAATAATGAATATTATTGAATTTTAGTTCCAAACTTTTTATTCATTAATATTATTTAAATAGATAAATTGTGTTTTTGTTCGGTTTTAATGTATTATTATAACAATTATATATCATTATAATTAAATTAGGCCATTGGAAACAATTTCACATTTAATTTATATACAAAAAATACAAATTTTTTGAACATTTTCACTTTAAAAACCTGCTTTCACATCCCATTTGCGGGATTACGTTTAAGTAATTTTCATCCAATTATGTGTTTATTATTTAAAAAAATGAATCTCAGACATTTAATAATAAAAATATGATGAAAACACCGAACATATACTTATTTGTTTAATCTCCTTTCATTAATGAATTTATTAATGATATACGCCTTTATTATTTTGTATGTTATATATAAAACATCTTTGAAATGAAATATCCATATTTTATCTATCCTCATCTAATTTAATTTTTTATTTAATTTTATTCCTTTTTGGGTATTATTATTTAAATGTTCAATGTTTCATGGGATGCTTTGGATCTTTAAAGTTTTTCTCCATTTCTCCGTGTCAATATTATTGATGTTGTTTTACATATTTATTTATATTTTTATATAATTATTTTAATGAAATATTAATTATATTCCAAATTTTATTCAATGCTTTTCAAAATGAATAATTTTATGTGTCTTGAGGAAAATGTTTTTATAAATGAAAAATGAAATGTCCAATTTTAATTTATGATGATAATGTCCTTTCATGTAATCATGAATTATATTTTATTTCTTGCAACCATTGTAAGAATACATGTTTTATTTAATGAAATACATATTTCATATTTTTTGGTTATTTTTCTATTGATTATTTTTTTCAATTAAAAAAGTGTCTTTGATATTGAAAATGGGGTTTGGAAACAAATTCATTATTTATGTATCTTCAAATTTTTCATGCGATTGAAAACAATTATGAGTGGAATGTTAGAAATTTCAATATTTTAACTATTATGATTATGTAATATTAAATGTATTTTTTGGGTATATAATTCATAATCCAATGATGGCTGGTTCTGTGATAAACAAACGATAGGTGGGTCCATGATATCCCTCCAATGCAATGTGTATGTAAATCAGCCATGTGTCTATATCAATTATTAGAGTGACTATTTTCGTAGTCCTTTCCATGAATATCTGATTTTTAAGAGTGAATAGTATAATTATATTCAATGATTACTTTATATATTTTCTATTCTTTCTATGTGTTTTGTGGAAATATTGTGATTATAAAAAAAGAGTATGAAATGATATGATTTTCAATTTTTCAATATTTAAATCTAATTAAGGGTCAAAGGAATTACTTTATGATAATGTTATCATTGTTTATAATTTTTATCAATGGAATAAAAGTTTTCTTCTTCAATATCCCTTAATGTTATTTTTTCAACATCCTATATTTCTTAATGTTTTCAATAGGACATAAGCATGGGATTGGGTTTGGGAGAAGCCATATTATATTTCATGAAGTCTTTTCATAAAAGATATCATGATTTATTTTATATGTTTTTGATAATATAAAAAATGGAAACTATTTGGAAATGTTAACTTATTATTTTATGGTCTCATTGAGTATTGTTTATAAATAATTATCTAAAAATATTTCTATAAAAGGATCATAAATGTGAATTAAATTAAAATTATTTTCCTAACTCATGATTATGTACTGTTTTAAAGCTATTGACATATAGATTGTTTCTATGATTTTTTTATATAACTGTAGATGTTAGGAAAATTTATATAACATTACCTTATAATATTTAATTATATGGTCAAGATTAAATGTTATATAATTTCATAATTTCCATATTTCTTCATCTAAATTATGTTTACTCTTAATGGTTTTCTAATGACAAAATAAGGTAGCTATTGTAGAAAGGTTCCATGAGGAAAATATCCTTCAGAATCAGCATCCCAAGAAATTAGGATGTCAAAATGAGTACTATGTTGCAGTGATGGATTAATTTGAACATTCTATAAATGGCGTTGGTGTTCGTGCTAGAGAACAGTTAGATCTACCATAGAGGAACATGATGGTAGTGGAGCGTTTTAGGCAAAAAAATCCAATATCATTAGAGGATCATCTAGCCCTATTCTAGTTGAATAATGGATTAATTATCAATAAAATATATTTGATGTCATGGGTTGTTCAGACAGCAAAAAGGTAACTCAGTTATTTTATCATTTTTATGGTCAAGCTCACTTGTTGTGGTTAAGGGTAAATAATATCCAAAAAAGCGAATATATTTATTCCACAAATACCATGAATTTAGTAATATTTTCCTTTGGAAATATTTTACTATGAATGTTCAAAATAAAATGTAAAAACTATAATTGAATTCAAATTGATTAAGGAATATTGAATGGATGAAAATGAAGAAAACGTCACACAAATATAGTGGTATGTCCCAATTTTTTTCTAAGATATTGATCATAAGATTAATTAGTTTTAATTAGGTTTATATTTGAGATATTGAAGAGGATTGACATATCTTGAGTTCAAAATCATTGAGAAATATGATCAATGTACTAATTATTTACAAATGTATTTTTTCATTGATCATGTGTCCCATGAAATAAAGAAAAATAAGAGGTCAATTTTGTAGGAAATGTCAAAGTATTCCAAAAATATATTTGGAGGTAAGAAAAAAATTAAAATATTATGATAAATTCAGTAGAAATAATCATGTAGAAAGTATTTCATAGTATGTGAAGTTCTCTTGATGAGTTAATCTTGGAAATATGGCTTATGACGTCAAGAAATATGATTATGAAAGCAATGAAAATCTATTGGTAATATTTTTTAGTTGAAATTGTTTAATAAATTATTCTAATGTGTGTCTAAAGTTGATTACCAATGGAGAAAACTAGTATGATCGAATGAGAAAGGGTGTGGAATAATTTTTTTATACTAATTCAAATATTTTTGGTCCATTAAATTAAGTTGTGATAGGTATTTTTTAGCTTATTTGAATTATGAAAATACTATTTTTGTCTCCAGATCTTCACATTCAATTGTTTTTTATAATTTTTTTAGAAAATTGGAAATATTAGCTCAAGAATGAAATAATGATATTTCGGTAAAAACTCTTGGTAGATGTATAAGAGGAACCAAGATTTATAGGGAAATTTTATTGTCATCAGTGGGATAGATTTTACCTAACAATATTATTGAACATGCTATAGGGGATTTTTATATCATTTTGGGTATGTATATTCTTCCAGTTTATCATTCCAAAATAGATTGGAAATACGAGAGAGTTTTATTCAACAATTTCATACATTTGACAAAATACCATGAAGTTGATAAATTTATTAAATATGATAATTAATGTTATCAAGATCATATTGTTCAAAATAAAGAAACAATTATTATTAGTGAAAACCCAATAGTGAATGAATTTGCAGATATGTTTCTTGATGATTTTCCAATTGTAGTTCCTAATCAAGAAGATGAATTTATTGTTGATATAGTTCATTCTGCCGACCCTTTCTCTAAACCCCGATATATAGTGGTTAATTTAGAACTTGTGGAAATCTAAAACGAGTTGCATTAATTAGTTATTTAGGGTTTCATTCAAACAAGAACTTAAATATGGTGTGATATTATTTATTTTTTAAATATAATTGTTGTTCCATGAGTTTTTTTATTGGTATAGAGACATGTATAACATCACTATTAATAATAAGTTTCATTTTCCTCATATGGAGGATTTTTTTTACTGGCTCTAGTAAGGTTAGTTTTTTTGAATATCTATCAATGTTTTCCATACCATCAAGTGAAGGTGAAGGATTCATACATTATCAAGACTACATTTTGAACTAGATATTTCTATTATTAGTTTTCAGTTATTCTCTCTATGATATATAATGAAACTGATGTATTTTTGAATATTATGAATTTATTTTTCCACCATTTTTTGGATCAGTTTGTTATTTTGTTTACAAATAAAATTTGGAAATATTATAAAATCCATGGGAAATATAAAAAGAACATAAATATTGTATTTCATCACCTTAATAAAATGAAACTATTTGGAAATCATAATAATAATTATTTTTGGTTGAATAATTTTTCATTCCATGGGATAATATTTCTAAATATGTACGACATCAAAAAAAATTCTTTAATAGTGCTAGAATTTTCCATTATCTGCGCTAGAAAAGTGATGACTACATTAGTGAGGTTAAAAGCATTTTTCTTTTATCAGAGATGGAAAAGAGCAGATAATGGGTTAAATTATTAGCTCTAAAAACCACAGATATTTGTAACCATTATCATTTCTTTTAATATCCTCGATAAATAAACCAATTATCTGTACATTAATTTAGAGATTCAAAATAGACTATTTATCAGTGCAAAAAAATAACTGATATAGTATTTGTTATCAGTGCTTATAGAAACACTGAAATAGTATACTTTTATCTGTTCTTATAAATCCACTGATAAATTCCCTTTTATGAGTGATTTTAAATTTACTAATAATGGGCCTTACTACAATGTGTAGTAACTGCACCCTACACCATAACTGTAATGTGCTGTAATAGTACACTATAGAACCACTGCAATGTGCTATAAGAGCACACTACAACACTACTACAATAGGTTTTAACACCACCATAAACTCTCATTAAATCAACTGCATCAATGCTTTCATGGATTGAGTAATAACTCTAATGATAAAAGGGATAAAACTATCATTAAATTTTTAATCATTTTTGCACATTTGAAAATAATGAAATAAATCATGGTTTGGGGGGATTAATACATTGATTAATGGAAATATGGATCATTTCTACTAGAACATATGATTTTAAAGATATTTGAAAACCAACAACAAGTTAATTGAGTTTTGAAAAAATAGTGGGAGATGTAATATAATAATCAATATAATCACAATCTATAATCTTTAAAATTTAATAAATATAATATTATTTTTGTAGACAATGGAATGTTTCTTAACTACATCACTTTTCTTATGAAATAAATTGGAGAAAGAGAATCTCATATCCTATGAAAAAATCTAGGTGTAAAAGCACTAACATGTTATATTATACAAAAAATAGAAGTAAATTTTTTTCTAATACCATATACCTCATTATCAACCACGTAGAGAGTGTTATGGTGAGAAGGAAGCCTTTAGAAATCTCACAAGGGATCTAAAATATTTCTAAAGAATCATGTTTTTAGTTATATATTTGATCTTAGGATATAGGATAAGGACATGGATGGATACACTATGTCGAATAATCTTGACAATATGATAATGAGAGGGAGCCAATGGCAGATAATAAATGATATTATCACTAAAAATTATAGTTTTTAACCAGAGGATAGTTAGTGTAATGACCATAGCCTGAATTAATCAAAAACACCAGGTTAGGTCATTGAATGAACTCTAACATACATCAGTATCACTAAATGATGGTTTCAAATTTGGGTGAAAAAACCATAAATGGGAGGTGACCCCCCCCCCCCCCCCACCAAATTAAAATAATTAGTACTAAAGGGCGAACAAAATACTTTCACAACCCTTGGTGTAAGTGGGGATGCATACCAAAAATCATCATTAACCAATATAGATATACCTTTCAGACAAAAAACTATATAAATAAGTTATAAAATAGCTATATAGACACACATACATGTCCCACTAGTATAAAAAATCTGTTATAGTCTATATGAAATATCAAATAAAAAAATATGATATTTAAACCTAACGTGTACTAATGGAACCATAATGATCCAGAAAGTGAAGGCCTAATGTGATAAAAACTCATGTTCTTATCTAGGGATAACACCATTTGAATATTAAAAATAAGAAAACAAGGACAATATATAATTTAGAGAGGAACTAGATCTAGTGATACATATATCCAATATAGGAACATACAACACTCCAATAACATGGTTCTTGAAAAATTGCATCTGATGCTTTTTTCCCACTGAGGAGTCCATGAATGTAGTCACCATATATATAATCATTAGGGAACAACCAATCTGACTCGAATAAATAGGTAATAAAAATAATAAACATGAATATTTAAAAACATTTATATGAATATAGAAAAAATTATATAGTAATAAGATACAAAACATAGAAATAAAACAAAAATTAGTAAATCCATGGTTTAGTGTCAGATATAACCAATAACTCCCTATATCAAGAGGGTCCATACATCAGTAGCCAATCAAGTAACTGATCCTAATAAAATCATTCTATTCATAATTTTAAATCTAATTAGTATACAATCACTTAAAAAAATAACTACACCATGAAAGAAGAAGGGGAGAACAAAATAAAAATTACACAAAGAAAATCAGACGACCTAACACACTAGGCTGAATAAAATTTGAGACCATGCTCTGAAACCCATACAGCAATTGAACATCATATGTTAGATGAGATGCTTAACCAATTGGAGGTATTCCAGTCATGTGATTCAATCTTTGATTCACTAAGGAGGAGCACTGTAAGGGTGTGGATTTTGGGGAAAGGATCTAATATTGAGACGAGTTTTCAAATTTTTAGGGGTTTTTACATAAATTGGGAAACATTAATCATTTTTTAAAAATAAGCATTGTTCAAGGTAGGTCTTTATTAGTGATTAAAATGACTGTTAAAAGAATTATAGTTATAATTATAAATAATAAAATGTTAAATATTTATATATACTTAAGAAATATATATAAATATAAATATAGTAAATATATTCCATTTTAAATACATTTAATATATTTTTATAACTAACTATTTATAATTGTAGATTTTTTTATAAAACTAATATTTAGATCATTATATATACTTTTATAATTATATACAAATATTTAATAAGTATATATAAATATGAATATAGTAATTATATTCATTATTGACATAATTAATTATAAATTCAACAACTATAAAAATATATATAATTATTTTCATATAATAATATAAATAATGTTTCAAAAAATATTTATTTATATATAATTATAAATATATAACTGTATAAATATAATAAATGTACATTTATAAATATATTTATTTATAATTTTTTTACCAATAAATTATTAACATTAATAATGAATACATAATTTTTAGTGTGTGCGTATATGTTATAATGAAGTGAAATTGAAAAAATTAAGAATATGTAGACTATAAAAATATTGAAAAAATCGATATTTTTTGTGTGTGCATTGTATATAAAAATTCATTAATTACGTATATGTGAAATCAATATTACATTGATTTGATTTATGTTAAATTTAAAAATAAAACGACATTCAATTATATGTCTAGTACTATAAAATAAGAAAATATTTTTGAATTAAAATTAATTTTTAATTATAAACCATTTTTCAATAAATAAATAACTATTCAATGAAAAGATCAAAAATATTTTGTGATATATAAATCATATATACATACATTAATATAAATCAATATATTTAAAATATAAAATATAATAAAATTAATTTCCATATTTATATTATTAATAAAATATTTAATATTTAATGATGTATAGTAAATTTATTCCTATTTTTTAATTATTATTTAATTAATAAAATTTAAAATATATTTTTTAGTAAAACCATTTTTTATTTTTTATTTGTCTAATTATATCTTTTTATTAATATAGAACATTCTCATCACTAAAAAAGAGCTGATGAAATAAATATTTATCAATGCGAAAGATAAATTGGGAATAAATGTTACCTTTATCAGCACTAAAAAAACACTGATATAAGGTTAAATTTTTCAGTGATTTCTTTACCATTGATAAATATTCCATTTATCATTGTTTTCTATAGCACTAAAAAATATAAGATCTATTGATGGATAATTTTGTAGTAGGTATGTCATAACTATTGACCTTTATAATAAAAGGTTGTTTATTAGTAGCCAAGGCCTACCAATATCATTGAGATTCATAGTTTTCTGGGATTAGTGGAATATTATAAATGATTTCTTAAAAAAATTTCTTGATTATCTAGACTAATAACTAGGTTAACATGAAAGGGAGTAACTTTTATCTAGACAGAATACTGCAATGTTTGTTTTTAGGAACTCAAAATTAGATAAATGATGGCTCTGGTTTTTTCCCCTCCTTTTAGAAATGGTGAATTCATCATCTAAAGTAATTCTTCTATGAAAGGACATGGTTGTGTCCTAGAACAAAATGACAAGGTAATTTCTTATTCTTCAGGTTAGATGAAAACTCATGAGATAAATAACGTTACACATGATTTGGAATGTTCTATTATTATTTTTCTTTAAAAAAATTGAGGCATCATTTGTGTGGAGTTAAGTGTGGAATATATCCTAATCACAAAATATTAAATTTTATATTTACAAAAAATTAATTGGACATAAGAAATACGAGAGGGATAATACCAAGGATTTTTTTTCCTTGACTCATTATCATCATGGATAAGAAGACATGGTGGCTGTTGATTTGACCCATAAAAATAATGATTGGTTTATAAGGCCCCAACCTTAAAACTTACTTAATATTGAATTAAATGAATAATTCACATTGAGGATCTTTTCAGGTTTAGAGTTTTAGAGAATTATATTATAACTATTACATCTCAAAATATTACAAAGTAGACACTTCTACTAAGTTTCCATAAAATAAAAACTCTTAAAAAGAAACATGTCTAGTTCCATGTTTTAGATAGCATGACTTTCCTTGATCACATCATTGACCCTATTCCACATTAATTCCTATGAAAAACATTTCAAAAAAACTTGGGGTGAGCATAAAAAGCTCAGTAAGGGATACACAAAGAATGAAAACTATTAGTTTATCAAAACAACAAGTAAACCATGTATACTTTATCAAAGTAATACTTTTCACCTTTATGAAGAAGTAAAAACTCTTCACTGAAAAAAAAAGATCATTACCTACCCTTTTGTAACCAAAATATTACCATAAAACCCATATAAAGATCACATAACATATAAAGGTGACATGGTACGTAAACATACATAAATGGAATAACCATACGGTCAACTTCCACACATATCACTTAATGGAATAGCCTTACGGCCGACTTCCATACCCAATGCATTGGAGGTTATAACGTAACCACCAGTACTAGTATTCATGACACCACCCTTCATATGTTTTATCATGTAACCACCCGTCATATTTCCAAGTACCATTATAAAATCATAAGCCAAAAAACATATATAATGGAAAGAAAACATTTCCACACTTTGATCACAATATATCACATAAATATATTGACAAAACAAATCCATTATAAAAACCATTTTCAATACCAAAATACATAAAATATTATATGGTATTTATTTCATTTTAAAAACATTACAGCTTGTTGAGGAAGCCAAAGACCAAATAATACTGGCGGCGGCGGAAAAGGTCATTGTCACTGCGTACATTAAAAAAAACATTCCTTTTTTCGTTTAGTAAAACACTGTGTAGAAAAAGATTCCTTTTTTTTAATAGTAAAATTCAATGGGGTTTATACACTGTATAAATGAATGTTGTGTATAAAACAAAATATGCCTCAATGAAAGGAGATTGAGATGAATTCCCTTACCTTGGGTCTGACTTGACTCGATTGTTTTTTAACGTCTTGAATAATAAACATGAGTTAGTTTATAATTTCATAACAACCTTTTTCAAGTTCATTATTACTTTTATATCACTTATTACCATGTTATAAACATTATTTTATCATTTAAGTTAATAATGTTTATTTTTCCGATATTTGGTTCTTAAGTCGAAAGTGGACTTCTTACAATTACATGTTGTTCGTGTGGTCAAATGTTCATAATATCCAGAATGATATTAATGATTTGGATATCATATATATCATATATATCTAGCATATACATGTATTTATAATATTACATAATCATTTAGAGGTAAGAAATGAAATTCACCGTTAATGGAGACGGTAAGCCGTACGTACGCATGAACGCTACTTTAATTTCTATGTCATATTAATGGAATTAAAACTAAATGAGAGGTATGTATATTATAATTAAAAAATTATATTCATCACTTAGATGTAACATAAATCATATATAATAACTTTAAATCTATCCTTTATACGTCCCACATATGGCATTAACAAATCAAATCACATTGAGGGGGCGGTAGTCCGCACTTCCTAAAATGAAGATATCACATATACCCATAATGGAATCCATAAAGGTATACCACAAATGAAAAATACAGAAGCATAAGGGATATATAAACATAATAAATATCATATATAAATATAGTGACATCATAATGGCCACCATTAAAGGTGTTAAAAGAAGATTGAACAATCATCGTTTCGTGAGGCAGAAATTCGCCAACCAGAAAAACAGTATGTTCTTTATCCATTAGATGTAGATGTGTCTAACTGTAGATCGAATTATTTTTATAACAATATCCTAATATATTGAGGATACTGTTTTTGTTATAAAAGAAATTAATAAAAAGATTTTAGGGTGTTGGAGAAGCAAAATAAAACATAAGAACACAAGAGAAGACACTATCTTTAAATCGGGTAACTCTTTTTGATTTGAGCTCAAAGGCTTCCTTGGGAAGACTTCTTCCCAAACTGAGGCTTCTAAGAGTAATATAGGGATGTGGAGAGACAAAATTGGAAGATCTTGGCCGAACCAAAGTCTTGATAGGTGTGGGTAAGGTGATAGTGGTGGGGGCCTTTTATAAGAGGATAGGAGGGGCACACTTGGAATGTTATAAACGTTTACTTTATTATAAAATGAATTTCATCTTTTAAAGGTCCCACAATGATATAATTTTAGGATAAGGTAATAAGGGCTCAAAATATACTCATCCAATAGGTCCTTTACAAGTTTCAGACTTAGATTTTACATTATCTTTTCAGTTTATTTAAATCGTTCATTAATGAGGTAATCGGTGCATCATCATGATGTCATAAATAATTTCAATTATTTAATGTTTATAAATTATAAAAAAATATCATGATATAGGAAAGCTTTTTATCTTTCTAATTAATATTTATACTCAAAAATATGACTTGTATAACCCCATGTAAAAATTGTTTTAGTAAAACAACACATGTTTGTGACATTTAAATTTTAACTTTAAATAAAACGGTATTAATGTCATTTTCCTACAAAAGTGGATCCATGGGGTCCCCAAGTTGACCCATGGATTTTCTTGGTCGTCCATGAAACATCCAATGAGGGTAGGGCATGTGTCAAGTTCATTTCATTTTATGAAAACCTTATTTTTACCTTAAACTACATTAATTACCTCTAATCGCGATTAATAAACATAAAAGTTACTATTCACAAAAAAAATTATTTTAATCCCATTGAATCACTTTTTACTTATTAATGACAACCATCTATGTCGGATTTTTGAAATTCAAAACACAGAAGTGGTAAAGTTTCATTTAAGCGAAAAATTAGTTTTTTAAGTACCACAAAGTGGTTTCACTATTCATCAAAAATTGAAGTTTTTCAGAAAAATACCAAAAATTCACTCTAAGCTATATTTGATATTATGAATTCAAAAAGGAAGTCTATTTTACAAAATTCAAAACATATAAGTTTCGTTAATTAATTTAATAATTAATTCCCGCTGTCAGAGGAAATAGCGTGTTTTTATGAAACAATAAGTATCAAAAGATTGACACTAGTTTATGTCTGATTTCATAGTGAAATTAATTCCAATGACCACTATTGGATTAAATGGTAAAAATATATTCTCATTGAACTTTAAAACCAATTCAAAAGATAATCTAATATTGTAAATAAGTTAGATTAAAAAGGGGGTTTGAATTAAAATACAACATTTTTCACTATTCATTAAAAAATGAACTTTATCAGAAAAATACCAAAAATTTACACAAATTAAATTTTGATGTCCCGATTCTAAAAAAGAATTTTATTTGATCCAATAGAATGAATAAGAGTGAAAAAAACTATATTTATAGACAGTTCACCATCAAAAGGCGATAAGTCGACCATTTGTTAATGTTAGAGTATATATGCCTAAAATTGAATTCTTTTCGTGTTTTAAGCCTTTATCTTCTATTGGATAAATGTAGAAACAAAAAAACATATATAACCATATTTTAGTTATTTCTATTCATTCCCGCCAATATAACAGCTACGTGTTATCTACCATTTAAAATAATATTATATGTTTACTAGTGTGCAACTTAAGAATTCAAAGAAACACTTTGTTGTGTATCGGGTAAGCTATCGGACATAGAAACCCATTTAAAGTAAAATTAATATTTAATTCGTAAATATTAATAAATATGAAAATGTTTTATTCATTATTTACCTGGGATTTTACATCCTTCCCCCCTTTTGGGAATTGCGCCCTTGTAATTTTAATCACTTATCAAAATAAGTGGAGGTATTTATCCCTCATAGCATTTTCAGATTCCCATGTTGCCTCTTCAACCATATGGTTTTCCACAAAAACATTACTTGGTGAATTACCTTATTTCGCAACACTTTCTCTCTTTGATCAAGAATCTAGACTGGTTGTTCTTCATAAGAGAGATTCCCTTCCAACTGAGCAACCTCTGGGCTCAAAACATGAGATGGATCTGGCATATACTTTCTCAACATCGAAACATGATAAACATTGTGTACCTGAGATAAACTCAGAGGTAAAGCCACTCTGTATGAAACTGATCCAACTCTCTTAGTAATTTCATATGGTCCAATGAACCATGGACTCAGCTTTCCTTTCGTACCAAATCGAATCACACTTTTCCACGGTGAAACTTTGAGAAAAACATGATCACCTACCTAGAAAGATAGATCCTTCCTCCGGTTATCCGCATAACTCTTCTTCCTGCTCTGAGCTGTTCTCATGTGTTTCTGAATCAACTAAAATTTTTCTGCCATCTCTTCTACAAATTCTGGTCCCATCAGCTTCCTTTCACCCACTTCATCCCAAAAAGCTGTAGTTTGGAACTGCTTCCCATATAATGCCTCAAATGGGGCCATCTATATACTGGAATGAAAACTGTTATTATAAGAAAACTCAACCAAAGAAAGATGATGGTCCCAACTTCCCTGATAATCCATAGAGCATGCTCATAGCGTATCCTCCAATGTATGAATTGTTCGTTCTGACTTCCCATCTAATTGCGGATGAAAAGATGTACTAAAATTTAATTCAGTACCCAATGACTTATAAAGGCCTTTCCAAAAGTTAGAAGTAAACCTGGGATCACGATCAGATACAATGGAGAGGGGAACTCCATGCAACCTGACTATCTCTTTATGATACAATCGAGAAAGTTGATCTAGAGAGAATGTATCTCTAATAGGACGAAAATGAGCGGATTTAGTCAATCCATCAACAATAACCCAGATTGCATTATTACCTCGAGATGTCCTCGGTAATCCCACAACAAAGTCCATGGATATATTTTCCAATTTCCACTATGGCACTGGTAATGGTTAAAGCATCCCTTTCGGTAACTGCCGCTCTGCATTAACCTACTGACAAGTCAAACACTTCATAGTAAAATCAAGAATATCTCTTTTCATTCCATCCCATCAGTAATACTGCTGCAGATCTCTGTACATCTTAGTACTGCCAGGATGAACTGAAAACGGGGAACTATGAGCCTCACAAAACAACTCATTCTTCAATTGTGAATCACTAGGCACACACAATCTCTTCCCAAGCCTCAAAACACAATCATTATCAATGTTAAATTCAGGCAACTTACCTTTCTGAACCAGCTCTACCTTTTTCTGCAACTCACTGTCTTGCTTTTGTGCCTGCTTGATTCTGTCTGATAGAGAAGATGTCACTGATACCTGAAAAAAAACATAAGGACTTCCTGGACAAAAAACTTCAATGCCAAATCTCATCAAATCATTAACCAAAGGATCACATTCCAAATGCAGCATTGTTAATGAAGCATTACTTTTTCGACTCAAAGAATCGTCCACTTTATATTCTTTTCCCAGATGGTAATGAATTTTGCAATCATAATCCTTGATTAATTCCAGCCATCTCCTCTGTCTCATGTTCAACTCTTTCTGAGTGAAAATATACTTTAAACATTTGTGATCAGTATATATTTCATAGTTTACTCCATATAAATGATGCCTCCGAATTTTTAGTGAAAAAAACAGCACCTAATTCTAAATCATGTGTAGGGTAATTTACATCATGATTTTTTAACTGACATGAAGAATATACAATTACCTGATCATTCTGCATAAGGTCAAAACCAAGTCCCTTCAACGAAGCATCACTATATATAACAAACTCACCATTCCTGGAAGGAAGTTCCAAAACTGGAGCATTCACCAATCTTTTTTTCAACTCCTGAAAACAATCATCACATTCTTTTGTCCAGATAAACTTAACACCCTTCGGAGTTAGCTTAGTCATTGGACTAGATAACCTTGAAAAATTTTCAACAAACCTTCGGTAGTAACCTGCCAAACCAAGAAAACTACGGATCTAGGTTACATTTGTGGGTCTTGGACATTCTTCAACAACTTTTTTTTGGCAGGATCAACAGTTATGCCATTTTTTTTAAACAATGTGACCAAGGGAAGAAATTTTTTGTAACCAAAACTCATACTTTCTGAATTTTCCATAAAGTTTATTTTCTTTTAAGGTTTGCAAGATAACCCTTAAATGACTTTCATGCTCCTCTTTACTTTTAGAAAACACCAAAATATCATCAATAAACACAACCACCATTTATCACCTGATTCAACTGAGCCATCAGTGCAGTAAACTACTCAATTCTGATTCCGACCATCTCTGGTTGCTGATTTGAAAGGTCATTCAACTCTGTATTCCTTACCAGAAAAGATGCTCTATTTCCTTTATGAATAATAATTCCTAACACAGACATAGCTCAAGCAAAGAAACATGGTAATATTTAAATGCTATACCATTTCAATCATACCATAAATTAATTTATAATTTAACACTTTTATAACTCCTAAAGTTGTCTAAATCGACATCTGATACCAACTATAAGGCCCTAGCCTTAAACCTTACTTAATATTGAATTAAATGAATAATTCAAATTGAGGATCTTTTCAGGTTTATAGTTTTAGAGAATTAGATCGTAACTATTACATCTCAAAATATTACAAAGTAGACACTTCTACTATGTTTCCATAAAATAAAAACTCTTAAAAAGAAACATGTCTAGTTCCATGTTTTAGATAGCATGACATTCCCTTGATCCCATCCCTGACCCTATTCCACATTAATTCTTGTGAAAAAACATTTCAAAAAACTTGGGGTGAGCATAAAAAGCTCATTAATGGATACACAAAGAATGAAAACTGTTAGTTTTTCAAAACAACAAGTAAACCATGTATACTTTATCAAAGTAATACTTTTCACCTTTATGAAGAAGTAAAAACTCTTCACTGAAAAAAAGATCATTACTTACCCTTTTGTAACCAAATGATTACCATAAAACCCATATAAAGATCACATAACATATAAGGGTAACTTGGGACATAAACATACTTAAATGGAATAACCATACGGTTGACTTCCACGCATATCACTTAATAGAATATCTATACGGCCGACTTCCATACCCATTGCACTGGAGGTTATAATGTAATCACACGTCCTGGTATTCACGACACCACCCGTCATATGGTTTATCAAGTAACCACCCGTCAAATGGCTAAGTACCATTATAAAATCATAAGACATAAACCAAATATAATGGAAGGAAAAAATTTCCAAAGATTGATCACAATATATCTCATAAATATATAGACATAAAAAATACATTATAAAAACCATTTTCAATACCAAAATACATAAAAGATTATATGGTATTTATTTCATTTTAAAAACATTATGGCTTGTTGAGGAAGACAAAGACCAAATAATTCTCGCGGCAGTGAAAAAGGTCGTTGTCATCGAGTACGTTAAAAGAAACATTCCTTTTTGTTGTTTAGTAAAACGATTCATAGAAAAATATTCCTTTTGTTTAAAATTCAAATTCAAAGGGGTTTATACACCGTATAAAATAATGTTGTGTATAAAACGAAATATGCCTCAATGAAAGGAGATTGAGACGAAGTCCGTTACCTCGGGTCCGACTTGACTCGATCATTCTTTAACATCCTGAATAGTAAACTTGAGTTAATTTCTACTTTCATAAGAACTGTTTTCAAGTTCATTATTACTTTTAGATCACTTATTACCATGTTATAAACATTATGTTATCATTTATGTTAATAATGTTTGTTTTGTCGATATTTGGTTCTTAAGTCGAAAGTTGACTTCTTACAATTACATGTTGTTCGTGTGGTCAAATGTTCGTTATATCCAGAATTATATTCATGATTTGGATATCATATATATCATATATATCCAGAATATACATGTATTTGTAATATTACATAATAATTTAGTGGTAAGAAATGAAATGCACCGTTCATGGAGACGGTAAGTCGTACGTACGCATGAACGCTACTTTCATTTCTATGTCATATTAATCAAATTAAAACTAAATGAGATGTATGCATATTTTTATTCCAGAATTATATTCACCATTTAGATGTAACATACATCATATATAATAACTTTAAATCCATCCTTAATACGTCCCACATATGGCATTAACGAATCAAATAATTTGAGGGGGCGGTAGTCCGCACTTCCTAAAATGAAGATATCGCGTATACCCATAATGGAATCCATAAAGATATACAAAAAATGAAAAATATAGAAGCATAAGGAAAACATAAACATAATATATTTCATATATAAATAGAGTGACATCTTAATGGCCACCATTAAAGGTGTTAAAAGAAGATGGAATAATCATCGTTTCGTGAGGCAGATATTCTCCAACCACAGAAACAATATGTTCTTTATCCATTAGATGTAGGTGTGTGTAAGTGTAGCTCGAATTATTCTTATAAAAACATACTAGTATATTGATGATACTAGTGTTGTTACAAATTAATTTATAAAAAGAGTTTAGGGGGTTGGAGAAGAAAAATAAAACATAAGAACACAAGAGAAGACACTACCTTTAAATCGGGTAACTCTTTTTGATTTGAGCTCAAAGGCTTTCATGGGAAGACTTCTAACCAAATTGAGGCTTCTAGGAGTAATAGAGGGATTTGGAGAGACAAAATGGGCAGAGCTTGGCCGAACCATAGGCTTGAGAGTTGTGGGTAAGGTGATAGTGGTGGGGGCCTTTTATAAGATGAGAGGAGGGGCACTCTTGGAAAGTTATAAAAGTTTACTTTATTGTAAAATGATTTTCAGATTTTAAAGGTCCCAAATTGATATAATTAGAGGATAAGGTGATAAGGGTTCTAAATATACTCATCAAATATTTCCTTGACAATTGTATGTCTTATATTTTACATTATCTCTTCATTTTATTTAAATCGTTCATTAATGAGGTAATCGTTGCATCATCATGATGTCATAAATAATTTAATTTATTTATTGTCTAAAAATTATAAAAAAACTATCATGATGTTGGAAAACGTTTTATATTTCTAATGAATACTCATAGTTGAAAATCTGACTTGTATAACCCCATGTAAAAATTGGTTTAGTAAAACAACACATGTTTGTGACATTTTAATTTTAACATTAAATAAAAAGGTATTAATGACATTTTCCTACCAAAGTGGCTCCATGGGGTCCCCAAGATTACCCATTGATTTTCATGGTCGTCCATGACACATCCAATGAGGTTAGGACATGTTTCAAGTTCATTTCATATTATTAAAACATAATTTTTACCTTAAACTACACTAATTACCTCTTATCGCGATTAATAAACATAAAAGTTACTATTCACAAAAAAATATTGTAATCCCATTGAACCAAATTTTACTTCTTAATGAAAACCATGTATGTAGGATTTTTGAAATTCAAAACACAGAAGTGTTAAAGTTTCATTTAAACAAAAATCAGTTTTTAAGTACCACTTAGTAGTTTCACTATTCATAAAAAAATTGATGTTTCTCAGAAAAATACCAAAAATTCACCCTAAGCTATATTTGATATTCTGAATTCAAAAATGAAGTCTATTTTACAAAATTTAAAACCTATAAGTTTAATTAATTAATTTAATAATTAATTCCCGCTGTCAGAGAAAATAGCGTGTTTTTATGAAACAATAAGTATCAAAAAATTGACCCTAGTTTAAATCCAATTTCAAAATAAAATTAATTCCAACGACCACTATTTGATTAAATGGTAAAAATATATTCTAATTTAACTTTAAAACAAATTCAAAAGATTATATAATCATGTAAATAAATTAGATTAAAAAGAGGTTTTGAATTAAAATACAACATTCTTCACTATTCATTAAAAATGAACTTTATCGGAAAAATACCAAAAATTAACACAAAGTAAATTTTGATTTCCCGATTCTAAAGAAGAATTTTATTTTATCCAATAGAATGTATACGAGTGACCAAAACAATATTTATAGGTGATTATCCATCAAAAGGCAATAAGTCGACCCTTTTGTGAATGTTAGAGTATATATGCGTAAAATTGAATTCTTTTCGTTTTTAAGGCTTTATCTTCTATTGGATAAATGTAGAAACAAAAAACATATATAATCATATTTTAGTTTTTTCTATTCATTCCCGCCAATATAACGGCTATGTGTTAACTACCGTATAAAATAATATTATTTTATTACTAGTGTGCAATGTAAGATTTCAAAGAAACTCTTTGTTGTGTATCGGGTACGCTATCGAACATATCAACCACTTTAAAGTAAAATTAATAATTAATTAGAAAATATTAATAAATATTAAAATGATTTATTCATTATTTACCTAGGATGTTACATGGTTAACCATGTTATGCTTGGAACATGACCCCTTAGGGAATTATTTGGTGAATTATAGCCTTGATGATATATATGTAGGGACATCCTCTATTGTGTTTTAGGTATTAGTCTAGAAAACATTGTCATAATTAATTATTAGGGCTTGGAAGGTGGGTCAATGATTGAATGAAAATGTAGATTACACTAATAATGGTATGTTTCTTGATTTTAATATTGATGAATACAGTTCTTTACAGTTTGGAAAAAGATTATGTGTGCTTTATAATTAATAGTTGATGAAAAATTTGGTGATTAAATCTCATAATTATCATGTTTTTATTAATCCAAGTAGAACTAGGATGTATGGATACCTTCAAGATTATTACCAATGGGACTGAATGAAAAGTTATATTTCTAATTTTTTTGTGAATTGTTTAACTTGATGGTTGATTAGGGAAGAGCGATAGTTATTGAAGAAGATGCTATAAAAGTTTTTAATTACTACATGGTAATGGGATAATAGAGAAATGGATTTAATAGTAGTAACGCCAAATACTTCTTAACGTAATAATAAAATTTGGGTTATTATTGATTGATTATGAAAATCTACACATTTCCTTCCCATTCAAGATACAATGTCTGGAGAAAATCATTCTATAGTGGATTTAAAGATGATTTTTAGGTTAAATTGAGTTCCTCTCTCTATTATATCAGAATATTATCCTTGGATCAAATCAAATTTTTGAATAGGGATTTAAATGATGTTGGGTAATAAATTAAATATTCACACATCATTTAATCTTTAATATGAAGTACATTCTAATCAAATGATTTTGACCATGTAAGATAAGCTTCATTCATTCTCAATGTATTACCAGGGATGTAGGGATATGCATATTTATTTCATAGATTTTCTTATAATACCAGTTTTCATTCAAGTATATATACGTAATATTTTGAGGCATTATCTAGGAAGCAGGGTTGGACACCAGATTTTTGGGATGATGTATAGGAATGTAAGTAAATTGTACAAGTGTTGGTAGAGGAAATGATAGACATTTTATGATTCAACAAAAAGTGAAGAAAACATAGAGTAGGAAACAATGTAATTTAGATAACCAAAGAAAAATTATTTCTTTCTAGAAAGGTAATCATGTCATTTTAAATATTTAATTATAGAATAGAATAATGAATTTTTGTAAGGATGGGAGATTGAGTCCACATTTCATTGGACCATATGAAATCATGGGGAAAGGTGGAACATTTTCTTACTTAGTGGCCTAACTTTTGAGTTTGTACAAGGTACTAAACATATTTAATATTTCAATGTTATGTAATTATATACTAGATTCATCTCATGTTTTGAGTCTTGAAGTAGATTTTCAAGAAGATAATCGTTCATTGGAGGAAAAAGTAGTTTAGGATCATGACCATTGAGAGAAAGTGTTGTTAAATAAGTTAATTCATCATGATAAGGAATATGAAAAAAATATTTTTGAGGATCCAACATGGGAATCAGAATATTCTATGATGGAAAACTATCACCACTTATATAATAAGTGAATAAAATTGCGAGGATATAATTTTCAAAATGAGGAAGGATGTAACATCCCAGACAATGATATAATTTGTTTTTTCATATTTATTAATTTTAATAAATTATATAGTAATTTTACCTTAAAATTTGCATTATGTCTGATTTCATACAGAACATATACTAATTTATTTTCACGAAAATCATTCATTGAACACGAGATTGAGTGATACCAAAAGACAATATATTGTTAATATTATAATTTTAAGTGGTAGTTACACATAGCTATCGTATCAGAAAGAAGGAATATGACAAATTATATTATTCTTACACATTATTCTAAAATGTATTTTTGTTCAAAGAATAAACTTTATTGGATTCAAACAAGAATAAATCCTACTTTATGCAAAAAAAGATCTACATTTTTTAAAGGTAGTTCTGCCTCCATTTATTGGCACACCAATTTTAAATAAAATTTGTGGAACATGTGATATTTATTCATCCAAAAATAAACAATTTTTTGAAATTCAAATATAAATATTTTCTTTTGGTTTATTTATGGATTTTTTTGAATATTCATATTTTGATGAATAAAAATGATACTGAATTTTAGTTGAAAACCGCTTTTTCATCCAATTTATTTATAGAGTTAAATTATGTTGTGGTTTGGTTTTAATGTATATTAAGATCAATTATATATCGTTAAAATTATTTATGAAATTATAACTAATATTACATTGACTTTAGTAATATAAACTAACCAATCATTTGATCATTTTCCCATTAAAATCTCAATGTCACATCCCTTTTATGGGATTAATTTTAAATATATTTTGGAAACTTCTGTATTTGTAATTTTTTTAAATAGATTAAATATTTTAAATAATAAATATTTATATTTTCTAATAATGTAAAATATGTTTTGTAGAAAAAATATTAGTGAATGAAATTAAAATTAATCATACTGATTATGAAAAAATGAGCTTCATTAATGTCTAGACATAGAAAATAAGGTGTCAAAATTATCATAAACCTATCTAAATATTACTACATAGAAATATTTCTTTTATTAAACCTCATAGGATATAGAATTCGATGTTTTTAATCTTTTTTTATAATTAAAATGTGAGGATAACATAATTGTTTTAAAGAATACCCAATTTGACATTTCCCCTCTTATAAGAGGCCCCCTCTCCCCCTACCTTTACATCTCTAAATCCATTATCAATCCTAAATATCCATCCCTAATAATATATTTACATCTGTTCCTATCCTTGATTCCTCACCTTGGGCATATATCCATACATAAAGTCCTTCTGTGAAAACCAAAAGAAGTTACGTGAAGATGTGGTAACTTTCATCAACAAAATTTGTTTACACTATTTACTCATCCACTCCTGTAATTTATTATTATAAAATGATAATATAAAAAAATCCTAAATATAATGATACATTTTATTCAAATGGTTTTTCCTAAACCTAGACACATTTCAATAAGTTGGTTAATAACATCATCATTCATGTAAAGAAAACTACAAGCCATATAATATTATCATTCATTTGTTTTCCTTTACCACCAATCATGGTTAGAAATTATGATGGTATTTTTTTTATATTACATATATTATAATTATTTTGTAACAAAAATTATTTAATTTTAACATTCACATAACTTATTGCTTTCCATTTTGTGTAAATATGATACCATAGTTTGTCTGTGTGTGGACGATCACATACTTGAAGTGAAGTGATATGTTCACACATTACATGGAATGTATTATAGATGAGTTCCCTTAAAAATATTTTTAAGAAATAAAATATATATTACATTCATGAAAAAATCTCATTTATTCAAATATAATATATAAATATCTTATTTTCCTTTCACACAAGGAATAAGTGATAATGTTATTTGAAAATCAGTGGACTAGAACGTACTCAACACGATGTGATTATTTTAACGTCAAAATAATCATTTAAACAAGTATAATAGATTAAAAATTATGTAATTTATTATATAATTATCATTATGCAATTATAATTTATACCAACCTTCTTACCATAATGATTACTAAAAACTGAGAATGTTACTCAAGCGTAAAAATGGCCTATCATCTCAAAGATTGTTATTTTGCTTCATTTCTCATAACCATAATAAATAATTGTTTTTAAAATTATATTTTATATATAAATATTGTAATTATATCAATATAATTAATCTGGTGATGTTTATTAAATGAACACTTATACCCTAGTTAACCTACCAAAGTAGTTTTTGAACCCAAACAAAATATATTTAAAACACCTGATGTAAACTTATGTGTTTAAATAGTTTTTTACAAAATTGTAATAATAAAAATAAAAGTAATAATAAACTTTAAAAAGGATATTAATCAAATAATTAGTTAACATAGCTTAATTATTAATGAAGATAAAGACACAGGTGAAATCTCAATCCTAGGCTAAAGTATTTTGTCTCAATCTCCGTATATTGATTCATTTGTTGAGGATATGCACCATCAATATTTTATATGGGGTAAAAAATGTTAATTTTACAATAAATTTCCATATTTTATATATCCTCGTGTATTTTTATAAAAAATTAATTCTATTATAGGGCTTATGATTTAAATGTTCAATGTGTTATGGGATGCGTTGGATGTTTGAAGATGTAATCCTTTACTCAATGTCAATATTATGGACATTAATTTACATATTCATTTATATTAAAATATATTTTTTATAAATTACAATTATATATATTTTAATTTCATTAAAAAAATTTAAAAGGGAATATTTTAATGTTTCTTAAGAGGAATGATTGGAAAAATGAGAAGTGAGAGGTAATATTTTTAATGTATGGGGATAATGAACTTTCATGTTGTTATGAATTTTACTTAATTTATATATTACATTGTATTATTAAATTTTTTCTAAATAAAAACCATTTTTATTATTTTATTATCTTGTTATTGATAATTTTTTTTCAATGAAAAAGTTGTTTTTGTTATTGAAAATGGGTTTTAAAAATTTATTGATTCTTTAAATATCTTAAAATGTTTTCTTGAGATTGAAAATAAAATTTTATGAGTGAAATTATGAAAATTGAAATATTTTATTTGTTTTGATTATATGATGGTACATGGAAATTTTATAGTTGGTTCAATGATAAACCATTGATATGTGGTTCTATGATAAACCAACTATAGGTGGGGTTGTTATATCCCTCTAATGCATTGGGTATGGTAGATGGTGGAATGGCAATTCCATTTTTAAAAGTTACATGTATCGAAGTGAACCATTTGGTTATTAAATTTATATGAGATACAAGTATTATGATTCCCCAATATTCCATTATTTATTTTCTATTATTTTTATGGGGTTATTTGGTAATATTGTGATTTCAAAAAAAGGGTATATAATTAGCTTATTTACAAAGGAATGTGTTTGCATATTATTAATGGTGAAATGTATTAATTTATGATAATGTTATCATGGGTTAATTGTTTATCAATAGAATATTGGTTTCCATTATTTATATCCATTATCATGCATTTTATACCCATCCCACATTTCTTAATGTTTTTTAGAGGACATAAGGATGAGTATGGGATTAGAAGAAGGCATGTTTAGTGTCATGAAGATGGTTTCACAAAACATAACATGATTTAAATAAAAAGAATTTGATTATAAAGAAAATTATACTATTTTTAAGCATCCATATATTATTTTAGGGTTATGTTATAAATGGTTGTGGCCCAATTCTGTATAACTATAAACCTGATAAGATCCTCAATGTGCACGAATGTAAAAATTTTAACATAACTCTTGATTCTGTAATGTTTTAAGGATGATTAATTATATTTATTCAGGGTCCTAATAAGTATACATGTTATGCTAAATCTATATATTTATAATCATTTTTGATATATTTCATTAGATAATTGTTTTTGAATGGTATGGAAATTACTCGTTAAAGGAGTTATTCAAGGGATTTTGTATCTCCATTCTCATTAATTATTATTTAATTGATTGTTTTAATTATTTTCAATATTTTACCATGTTGTTAATATATTATTCATATCATGTATTTTTTATATAGTTTATAATTTATTCATGATATTAATTTTATCAATTTTTTCTATCTTAAATACTCTCCCCAAATTTGGTGAAGTCATTTCATCTAATGTTTACGATTTATATATCCTTATTGCTAGTCGATATCTAATAGGCTATTAGAGGTGAGATTCAGGGGTAGTTATTTCCCTTTATTATTTTTAAAAAGAATAAGGCTACCTTTGGAGGGAGGGTGTAGTGAGATAATATTATCTACTTTATAACTATTAAAAACACAATTATATACTAAAAATAAACTTGTATTGAATCCTTATAATATTCCCAGGATATTAGAAATTTTATCTTTAATAATCGTGGTAATATTGTTTTCAATGTAGATCATCCTTTGTATATCCTTGTTCTGTTTAGCAGTCCTTATTGATAAACATTCATTTTATATACCATGTTTCTCTAGATAATTTCGCATTTCCAAGGAGGTATATTTAGTTCCTCATTATGACCATAGAATATTTATTATTCTACCAATTCTTTTTATGATATTCTTCAAAATCCTTTGACAGGGTTCAACAATTCACCATTTTTCTGGTTAATCATAACAAATCCCATCTTTCTATAGTAATGTAAAACATAATTGTGTACATCAGAACATATATTCCAAAAAAATTGAATATAAAACATATATTATTGTGGAATATATTACTAATAATTTTTGTTTGTATATTCTATGCATGTTATGGGTTTCAAAAAATCTATCCCACATAGAATGAATAAAACATCCCATTAATCATCCTCTTTATAGAAATACTATGCTCAATATATTCCAATAATGGTTGATTAGCCATACTCTAATTATTAATTTGATTGAGCTTATAGTTCCATAAAATATCCCCTTATACTATTATAATGATACAAGTATTATTCTTCATTTCTGCATCATAATATTTCCCATTAGTTATCTATCCTTACAGTAAATAATTTCAATAAATTCCATTATTACAGAATCCTTTTGGTCGAATGTGGGCTCAAAACATGAGTCACATAACTAACTTACACAGAAATTTAGGGTAGGTCTATAAACATTATTTACATCAGTATTATTCAACTCATATATGATCAAATATTGTTTTATATATTTATTTATTTTAAGATCCCTGCCTTTTCCAATCCATTTAGTTCACTCAAATTTTTATTTCATATTTTTGATTTAATTTATATTATTAGTCCGGTTATACGAATATCCACCATTAACAATGAACATTCAGAAATTAATTATATCGAACAAAGCTATATTTGTATAAATGTATTTCTACTTTATCCTCTTTAAATTATCATTCCATGAAAATATATGATGAGTATTGATATATTTCAATCTATTATCATTTACCATAGGAGAATAAATAATTCACTGTACTATTCCTCTAATGAATAATTCATTTTCCATGAAGTAATTGAATTTGATAACATTCTATACAAACTTATAAGTCATTATTTTGAAACACATCCAAGGATTTTACATTAATGAAGAGATTAATTCCCAAAATTTGATAAATGGAAACTATAACCATGGAATGGTTTTATAAAATAATATGAAGGATATTATGCATTAAACCATTTATATGTTATAATATCTTTGTGTCTTGAGTTGTTTTATATTACACATTATAAAATATCATATAGCTTAGGAATCCACAAAATTGGAACTTGACCAGGCGAATTATCTCATTCCTTCCATTTCATAATATATTCCCAAAATTTTAATAACTCCAAGATTTTTGGTAGTTTCCTAATGATTGATTATTTCTATTTTTATGTGTTTACTTATTTTTATCACACTTGTAGTCTATAATTTTGATTATATAGAATTATATACATGATAACATTTAACCTTTTAGTTTTCTTGAGGACCCACAAATTGCTATAAACTTATTGTGCCTCGTTCTACATTTTAATTCAGAACATCTATTGAATCTATACAAATTAGTTTATTATTTAAATATTTTTTATTTTATTTTAGATTCAAGATTATTTATTTTAGGTATAAATTCAATATTTTTTAAATTCATCTATATATACTATTATATAGATATGTTATTATTATTAGAGATATTATTCATTTACTCATTCATTTACTTAAAGTTATTAATTTTTTATGTTTCATTTAATTATTTTAAAGTTTGTTTAGAACTTTTTAAATAATATGAGATTAATCATCATTATCATTAAATTAACATGAATATTTCTTTATACATACTCTAATAACATTATTCTTCTTTAAATGTTGATCTACATCCTTAAATGATAATTCCAATTGGAACTGGTTAACAACATTTCCATCTTATTTCTTATATTTGTTGATTTATGTATTGGATGTATAATATAATGAAATCATGAAATTTTCTATGTTAGAGATAAAATCTATTTGAACGATATTTAATGGGTCTTCAATTTCATCAGCTTCATATTTTTAAATTATGACTTTTTTTGAATGTTATTTCTACTTGAAGTCATTTAATTTTTTTTGGAAAGGAAATATTCCACTCTCCCCAACATGGAAATTTTTTGGACACCTAGACCGAATATTCCCAATAATTCCATGATGAAAACCTAAGGAATATTGAAAACCCTAAAATATTCATTTTTATCTATTAAAATGTATCTCAATATATGATATAAAATAATCAAATACATATTTTAAATTTCAAACACCTAAAAAACTTACATTCACATAGAATTGAAGGAATCTTCATGAGATGAATGTTAAATGTGATTTATCAAATTAAACACATTCCATTTGAAATTTTTTTACCATATATATCATCAAAATATAATTATATTATAATTGCTTCTTGATTTTTAAGAATTACTAAATTGTAAATGTTTGGTAATATCATTATTATATTCATTACTATATCACAATCATTTATCCCATGACTAAGTCTAAAAATTCTACAACCACTTAAATATGAATATTTAAAAAACAATCAATAGTTGAATGTTAAATCATATTTATTTTATCAAATCTATATCGATGATCTTAAAACATTACCTAATTTTATATGTTATTAACTTTAATAATATTAACAAGAGTGCAAAAATTTTACATTTCTATTTAGATATCCAAAAATTTGATGTATATTTTATTAGATAACACACATAAAGGTAATTATAAAAATTAAAATCATCATTCAAAAATTACATTTTTATCATTATTTTCTATTATGTAGAATCAGATAAATGGATTTCATTAATATATTTTGAATAAACGAGAATTCTAAGAAATAATAAATTTTCACGCATTGTGTTCCTTCATAATAGAAAATTAAATCCTTTAAATAATATGACCCATTATAATTAATAACATTTTCAAATACAATATATTCATCTGTTATAATCTCTATGTAATAAACAATGGCTATGATACCACTTTTTGTAACATGATGTCTAAATATAATCCCTACGAGGACCTTCTTTGAATGGTGATGTCTTTTATATTTCAACTTTTTATAACATTGACATGATTTTGTGAAAATGATTTAAAAGGCACTATTGATATGTCTTGATAATCAATAAGATGAAAAATAAAAATACCAAAAAAATTGATAATCCTATTGAGAATAATTTTACATGGTTCACTTTCACTAGAAATACCAAAATATTGGATATCAATGTTGAGTTTCTATTTTAAATAATCACTTCCCCAGTTGTTTGTGTTTTTAATTATTAGGAAAATATCATTACTCATACAAACTAAATAACTTACTCTAATAATCAACTCATCACTTTTGTTGAGGGTTAAAAAAATAAATGTCTAATCATATGTCAGACTCACAATGATATACATCAAACTTATTAAACAAATCATAAATGAATAATCTTAGTGATTCATTTTTCATCACCAATAGATCATTAATTTTATTCACACACTCTAATTATTTCAATAAATTATATTTAATGGAATTGTTCCAATTTTTAACTAACATTTGAATTCATGATATTCATTGATTTCAATAATAGTTAAAAAAAATTAACCATGTTTATATTTTTCTATATTACCATTTTATTCAATGTGTATGACTCCCCTGCTTCTATGAAATAAGATATACTAAACCAATGGAATGTTGAAATTATAAATTCTAAACATAAAATAACATCCAACATCCTCCACATTAAATATTACCATTTGAACATCTTTATTAATATATTAAATAATGATAATCAAATAGGTGTTCAATGGGAGCATAAAAAATCACCCCAAAAAATTGAGGAATAAATGTAATTAAATATATTAATATTTAAAAATTTCCAAAAAGTTATTATATATTAATTTTTATCTTAAAATGATTGATTTGTTATTTTTGATATATTTTTCAATTTATTATAGTATTGTAGGAATATAAGAGATTTTAAATATGTCATTATTCATAATTACATAATAACCAAATGAAAAATTCCAAAAACCTTATCCTTCTTCCCAACATAAATATCACAACATAGTTTAATAATTCATGGTGTGACATAGTGAATGATAATTTGTTTTTTATTTTAACTATAAAATATTATAAGGATAAAAATTCATGACCTTATATATTATTTTATGGTCAGTATATTGTGATGTGGTTCATGTAATCATGGAGTGATGTTTTCAAAAAGCAGAATAAAAAATTTCTACACTACATGGGTTCCCCCTGATATCCAAATAAATAGAGTTATTGTAAAATTGAAATGTATAAAACCATATGTTTCATTACACATAAACAAGTTTAACTTACTAGTGGTAAAATATATCCCCCCGTATCAATAATTGATTTTATGATTATTCTACTCAAGGTATGGTGTGGACCTTATTCTTATACTGTTATCTTTTGGTGCAATATCTCTAAAATTTTAGGTTCATATCTCTTACAATCTAAACTCTACCCAAAAAAATATTCTAAAATTTTAAAATAAATAATATTAATTCATTTTTTAATATATAAGAAAAAAACCATCTATTAAAAAAATTGAAATACACTCTATCTTAAAATATTAATGTGTATTAATTCTTGGTTACTTGATAAGTTACTATCAATGATCACAATAAACTTATGTTGACCCTCTAACTATATATATTTCAATGATATTTTTATGTGTATCTATTCGTCCTTGTGTGACAAATTTGAGGATGTAACAACTTCTAATTAATTTTCCTCTTCATTTTTGTTCTCCAATTCAAATGTCACACAATTTGTTTTGGGATTGAAGAATAAATTTTCACATCCATTAATAAATATTTAATTTACAATATCTTTTTCTATATTATTAGTAGTTGTGGTATATCATATTAATTTTTAATTAGTTTATTAAATCTAAAATAATTTTCTAGAATCAAGATTTCTTCTAATAGATCAATTTTATAATAAGAACATTGTTCTACTATTTCTGAGGGTATGAAAAGTGATTGATCCTCTTAATATAATTTCAATGAATAGAAAAAATTGTTATGAATTATTTTTTCTGCAAATTCCACTGATAAATTATGTTTATATAAATTATAATTGTTCTATAAATCATTATAATTTGTATTATTAGGATTATATGATATTTTAATATAAATATTTCCTTTATAAATATTAGGATATAATACTGTAATAGAAAATTTTAATTTCAAGTCTCTCACTAGGATATCATTAAGAACACATTGAGGAAAAAATACATTGTGAAATAATATTAGTTATTTCTCAATGATAGTATCAAGACTTATACAAATGAAATAGATCCAAATTTCATGGAATAGATAATACCCCTATATCATGTAATTTAGTTTAAAATTGGGTTGTGATTAAGTCCCATATATTACTTCCCAAGACATATAATTCATTCACTTGAAAAAAATGTATTATTTTTTTCTATTTTTCCCTAAATATTGTTTGGAATTACTAATTTCAATATTTTCATATTTGAATTCATGTAAATTTAAATCTTTCTATTATTTTAAATATTTTTTCGAAAACCAAGACTTGAAATCAGACTTGTATGGTTTGAATTCCTTTCAAGGGGAGTTTTATATAAGGATAGAGTATTGAGAGACATACAAGGGGATTAATGGAGCCTTTGGTATGTCTTGGTGGTTTCTAAAGCTAATCCAATAATAGATCTACCATATCATGGGTGGTTTTTTTCTGTATAAACATCTACTAATAATGGTCCATATCTTACTGGTAGCCTCTAAAAGTTTTTCAACATATGTCTTAATGTAGGATTATATATTCTTTAGCCCCCCACATTTATGAGGGGGTTTACCACTCACCTGCCACTCTTTTATCTTGATGTCATGTGGGTCCATTCTCTTATTATATAGTTATCTTTCAGGATTAAGAGTGAATTTGATCATGTTTTTTAATGTAATACTAAGGTAATCACGTCCATTTTTTTAATTTATACTAGTCTTATCCTTCCTTAATTTTTATTTTTTGTGTTCTTTGACTGTGTTTTGTTTAGAAATTTCACTAGAAGAGAGTTGGATTCACTAATTCCCTAGGAAATCTTAGGTATCCAATGAAGACGGTGTCTTGAGAATCCATACAAACCTTATTCCTTACATATTCAACAAGGTATGTCATTGATTTTTTTATTATGTTTTGACCAAATTCCATTTAAGTTAATTATAGAATTAGTTTTACTAGATGAGAGTACAAACAGGAAAAGTTTTGAGGTGCTCCAAATGTGGTCGAAACCCTGTGGGATGTGTTTTAGAAGGATGGATATGGCTCGTCGAGTTATCATGATTTATAACCTATTGGTTTAAAATTAAATAATTAATGATACATGTTAAATATAATTAATCAGTTATTATTGAGTTGATTTTGGAACCCTGGGGGTAGGTTTGGGTTTTGGTAAGAATATTTGAGGCTTTCCATACTTTTTAAGAGCATCGATACCTAGAAATGATTATATTTTAAATATTCATACATGGATGTTTTTATTCCCAACAGAAATTGATAAATATTTTAAGTCGATGTGTTGTGTGGTGGATCCATCTCTTCTATTTTGATACAATTTAGATTTAATTTTTTATTTAAGTAAATTCCCATACATATTTTTCAATTAAAAGAGAAAATGTTTATTAATTAGTATCCCACTACCATCAATAAATGGATATGGTTTCCCTATTTTTAATTGAATTATACCCTGTGTGAATAGAATGGATTTGTATCCATAAAGTCCATGGATAAAAATTTTTTAGGTTTTTTTTGATAAATTAGTTCCCATCAAATATAATTTAGAAACGTAAAGGATATGTAAATGGGGATTTGGTTTGTGAAGAAAATTAAAATTGTTTTAAAACATGAGTTTGAAATTATATTTAGAACAAAATTTTAAAATAGAACATAGAATATAATTTAGGATATAGAAATAAAAATAGGGGGGTTGTCCAATGTTTTGGGAATTTTTAATTTTGACACAAAAATGAATTGGATTTTTGAATGAAAATTGAGAAGGATTAATTTTACCAAAATTGGTTTGTTTATAGTAATGTGGTAAAAAATGATTTCTCTAATTACAGTTTAGTTCTGATCTATTTTTATTATATTCAACTCAGCGTGACCACCATCCTTGGGGACATAGGGATGCATATAGCTAATATGGGGGGTGAATGAATCCATGAGGGATGTATTGATAATGATTATTGTAACAAATCATGATTTTAGAATAATTTTTTATTTAAATAAATCCATGTGTATTGTATCCTGTTTTACACAAAACATTGAGACTATATGAACTATGATATTGTAAACATTGATAAACCTGGGGTTTAATTTGACAGTATGGGTTGTAAGAAAAATATTATGAAATTTATGTATTATGGATTAAAATAATGAAAATGTATTGAAAAATTCATAATAAATAAGTTCTAATTTTGTAATAAAATCATTGTGATCATCAAACATTTTTTCTAAGAAAATTTTTTTAATTCCATTTTACACACTCATAAATTATAATTAACTTCTATTATATTTTGAAAAATTAATTTAATAACATAATTCTATTTTTAAGTAGAATATCAACATTATATTTGTAGAGATTTTTATATTTTTCTAAAAAATTAGTTTATTATGAATAATGAAATATACTGATTTTCGTTCAAATTATCACATATTTTCAAGACAATGATCCATTATGTTATTAATTTTAAATTAATTTTTTAAACAATAATTTATTAATGGTAAATATTATTAATAAAATAATAATCATCAATATAATTTGTTTTGGTATTTTTTTTAATTTAAAACACATTTTACAAAAAATAATTTTTATCAATCCATTTTGTGTTTACCTTGGTAAATTAAATTAATATCAATTTACCAATACGGTTAATGATATTATTTGATTATATATTCAATAATATATTTTTAAATTCAGTTTAACGATTATTCATGTAATGAAATGGAAGTAATTTATATATCATGCTTAAGAATATTCCTTTTTGAGATGGTTTTTCATTGATATATGCATGTGCATTTATAATTTAATTATTCTTCTTATATAAAATTAATATAAAAAATTTATTCATTATTATTAATCTAACAAATTAACAATATATCATATTTTCAAATAAAATTTACATCATAATTAATATAAAATTCGGAAAATTTTGTTACCAAGATATAGGTTAAAACATGATTACTTGTCAGGTGATTTATCCAAAAGGAAATTATTTCATTAAAAGTAAAATATATTGTATTTTTTCAATATGTTCTTAAAATAAAAAAATTATAAATTATAATACAATTTTTGATCCACTTTCTCTAGAAAGTGGCACCATATAATTTTAATCTTTTATGAAATTACATGTCTATCTTATAAATCACTAATAAAAGGGACCCATAAACCTCCCATATTCATACTATTTGTAACATATATATCATACACTTCCCAGTTAATAACAATCCATGAATCCATCATTCCATACTTGAGATTCTACTATTTTTCAAAGGATATTCCCATATGGTATATATTGGATGATAATTAATGCCTCTCAAAAATGATTTATAGGTCCTAAGAAATATATTTTAGTTTTATTTCCAATTATATATCCCCTAAAATGTTTGTATAAATAATAAATTATAAATTAGGTTTTATAAATATAATAAGATTTTATTATGAATATTTCACAACCATTTCTCAAATTTTCTCTGTGAAATGGGAAATAAAAGTATCACTATTGGGTATGTGTGGAGTACCACATCCCCATAAAAATAAAAAATATTACATCTCTAAATTATTTATATTGTTATAATTATGGATTTATTATTTTAGTTTGTTATTATTATTATATAATTAAAACATATTATCTATCTTTTATTATTCAAATCCATTGGTAAACTAAAACTTTTCTCATGCATACATGTAAAAAACACCTCCAAAAAGATAGATGATATATTTATCATTTACTCATTATTAGGATTGTTAAAATTATATATTACATGGAAATATATGATATTTATTATATGAAAATTATTCTATGAATGTTATGTTTAATTTTTCATTCTTTAGTCACATCAATTGATAATTGGAAACATTATTCATGTGTATATACAAATAACAGTCTCCATTAAGTGATGTTATTTTTTTCCCTCATAACTAATTTGGAAAGTTAATAAATATTTTTTTATTAATTATATATTAAAGTAATTTAATTATGTAAATCCATGTGATGAAGTAACTATGATCAATTTAAATGGTTCATAACATCTGAATTAAAACACACAAGAAAAATGAAGCTGTTAACACCCCAAAAGACAGATTTAATTGAGAAATATTAATAAATGAGTGTTGAAATTTTATAATTGTATATTAAATTATATTATATTTTTTAAAATTATTATTTTATATAATTATGATGAATCAAAATTAATTATATATGTGGTTTGATAACTTATTAATCAAGACAAGATATTATGTAATTGCCTCTTTTCTCACTTTTATTTCCTTGAGACATATTCTTTATTCACTACATGATTCCTTTATGAGGCCTATATATATATTGAATGTTTTATTTTATATCATTAATATTTTAATTATAATTTAATTCAATGTTTTATTTGATAATATTTCTATTTGGGTGTTAAGATTCAAAAGTTACCAAAGATGTGTGGGTTTCTATGGTGTATTTATTTTGAAAAATATTAATTTGGAATACTTAATTTGTTATTTAAATGGTTTATATAACCCTATTAATTGATTGCTTATAATGAATTTTGATTAAAAATTTAAAAATGTTGTAATAGTATTTCATACCATTTTTGTTTCATTGAGAAATGATTAATGTTAAGAACAAATTTATATTAATAAGGTATATATACTCATACTTTCCCATGTTAGTAACTATTACCATTATTAATTGATGTTATAAAAATTTATAATTTAAAATATTTGTCGTATGGATTTTGATTTCAAATTTACTAAAGTTGTAAGTGTTTATCTTATAAAATTATCATTTTGGGTAATATGTTATTTTAGAATACTATATTATTTTATTAAGTGGATCTAGTACCCTTTTGAATTTTTTCCATTAATATCAATATATATATGGGTATTTATGTTCCATTTTATGTTATTTCTTTCATTGGGGGCATGAATAAAAAGATTCCAAATCAGTTCGCATTTTTCTTCAATATCATTTTCACAGAGATTGTATATGATTAATCAATGATGATTAAATTATATAATATATCTCTCTCATGAAAAATTTAATTCTTTCTCCAATTGATATTTAAAAATATTATATTTTTTTCTTTCACTATACTCTATTTATGTACTCAAGATACAAAAATAATGTTTTAAGGAAAACCAATGTTGTTTATATCTATAGTAAGTAACATTTTATTCCATTACCATATTTTCCTTCAATAAATTTGTAGGAAAACTTTATTAAACTATTAATATAATTTCATAAAATTTATATGAATATTTTATTGTCCATTTAATTTTTTAAAAGGAATATTATCATCATTTTACCATTGTGGTACGTTCGACATTTATTGATATTGTCAAAAAGATGTTTCATTATAAAATAGAATGTATGAACCACCTTCCTCGACATCATAAATACACTTTTATTTGGATATAAATTTTTAATATTCACTATTTATTTTCAATTAAAATTATTAAATTTATATTATGAAAAATATTTTCTTTTAAATAGGCACATTTGATATGAATGTAGAATTTTTCTCAAGAACATCCCAATTGATCTTTTAAATATATCTTCCTCTATAAAAACATACTTTAAGGTTTATTATGATTATTGGGTTTCTAAACCAATTTTATGATATTAATTAAATCTATAGATGTTTTATGGTTATGATGATGGACTATTACTGGAACCCATAAACATTCCACAAGTTATGAAATTATGATATAATGAATGTTTTATGATATTGTGTCTTATATATTGACGATTTTTATTATGTGATGGATGGGGATTATGTTATAAATCCCTTAAATTCATTTGTTATATGTATGGAACCGACATTAATAAATCATCAAAATTTAATATTTAGATAAAAATTCATTTTCATTAATTCATGGAGATATTTCTGGTTTAGAGTTCTAGGGAAATAGGCCCTGAAACATATATAAATAAATATTAATTCCTAAAGTGAACAATGCCTCTCATATCATGTTTTTACAAAATAAAAAATTTGTATATCCAAATATGTTTTATTTATATGATATACCTTCTAAATCTTCATCATAACTTCTTCGTACTACATAATAATCTTTAAAAACGTAAAAACAATTCACATTTAGGGATGAGAATAAAAATTTTAGTATGGGGAATATAAAATAAAATAAAAAATCCAATTATTCAATGAATACTAATAAATGTTTTACATATTTAAAATAATATTTTTTCTGAAAATAAACAATTTTTTACCCAATAAATCATCTTCTCATCCCAAAATAGTTTACAAAACAATTCATTAAAAATCATAACAGAAAAATGAAAAACCATAAAATTTTATTTTTAATTATCTACATCTCATGAATATATATATATTTCACAATTGAGATGTATAAGAAATATAAATTTAATAATAACCTCACTATCATACCTTGTGAAATCATAATATTTAATTGAAATTCCCTAAAATCATTGATAAATCATTTAAGTATCCTTATATATCATTTTAATATCATACTCATGTTCACTCGTACTAATTGAATAACATACCTAGTAAATTATAATAATCTATTAGGAGAAACTAATCTAGTTAACTCCATCCCTTTACCAAATGCATTGACGATCTATATCAGCCTAAACCATTATCAAGATTTACCATAGGCTCAATGATAATCGTCGGGTAAAACAGGCTCAATTAATTTCATAAATATTTCATATGATTATACAATTATAATAATATAAGAATGATTTCATTTATATTATTACACCCAAAAAACATAATTTTCTCCCATAAAAACATTACTAGATATTGTAATATCTACTTCATTTGAATTACCTTTTGAAAATATAATGTACAGAGGGAATGTGGGTTTTTCTATATTGAAAAAATGAAAGATAATAATTGAATCTAAACATAAAAAAACTAAAATAAGAGTGGGATGAACTATTTATTCCTTATATGTTAAAAATTTTCATTACTTAAATTTTTTGGTAAATACATTCCATATAAAATATGTAGATTGTTTCCTTTTGAAAACCATTGAATGAAATTAAAAATGCAAATAAATTCCATTTATAATCTATTCATTTCCATATAAATATATTCAAAGTTTAATTTTATGAATATGGATATTAAGGAAAAGTATTTATAATATAATCCGTTATAATATATAAAATGTGGTTTTAAAGGTAATTTGTCCCTTTTGTTGAGTTTGACTCATCCCATAAACTATTTATCATCCTGAATGATAAAACATGGTTAAATTTTTTATTTCATAGGAACATATTTCATGCATATTTTCACTTGAAATTACATTAATAAAACCTTAAATACAATTTATAATTCAATTAATTTCATACTGAACGTTTTTATGATATTCACCTCATTTGTCCAAAATTACATTGGTATGTTGAATATGATTAAAATAGTAATTAATTCCTGATCTATAGAATAACAATAATGATATAATTATGATTTTCAAAAATTTATTATATTTTAAATACTATCCAAGATTTATGGTTTATAAAATTATATATTTTAGAATCATGTTGATGGTATGCCATATGTATGCATGTGTAATGTTTTAATTTTTCAATGTTATTATTGGAATGAAGGTCAATACCATTTTACACATCAAAAATTACTATTATATTTTAAATATCTTACTATATTTTTAATGGATATTTTATACAATATTAATGTGATGTGGTAAAAAAACCCATCACTTTATGGAGATGGTAATCTGCTTGTACGCACAATGATTATCACTTTTCAATAGATCAAAAGGTAATAAATAGAATGACATATTATATTTATATAATAGTATATATTATATTGATAACATATATAAATATATATAAATTAAATATAACATTATAATAATATGTGATGGGAGGGAAGGAATATGAAATACATTAGTTCATGATGATGTATTCTGCAGTACACAGACACACGATGGTTTTGGTTTTCATTTGGCTTAAGTGTGAGATGGATATATGTTATTAAATTAACATAAAAATTACCAAGATATAAAATATTTTTTTTAATCATATATGATGAATGTATGAATGTTGTAAAACAATAAATGAAAATAAAATATTGTCTTAAGAACTATAAATCATCTTCAGAAAACCTATTTACGATTATACCTAAAGACATCCTAGGATTGTATTCTGATCGAACCAACACCTCTAGGATATGGGTAGAGATACATGGAGGGATATAGGCATGTATTCTCCAAGAACCAACTCTTAAACTATGAAAATAAGCAGGATGGGGGTTTCCTTTTATAACGTGAGGTTAGGACATAAAAAGACCATTAAAATTAATTAAATATTTTAGCATACTACTCATGGAACATTTCTCTAAAAGCGACCATTTGAAAAATATTTGATGATATAGGGTCAAAAAAGTGTATATAAATGAATTTATACATATTTTATGTCATTTTAACCCCTATCACATATATTTTATCCAAATAAACGTATTTTCTTTTTAATTTTATTAATTTTTTTAGTATTTTTGTAATTAATTATAAAAAATATATATTAAAAAACAATTTGATTCCAAATATAAAAAAATCACAAATTTAAATTTAAATAAGTGGTAGAATTTAATTTAGGTTGTAATCAATAAATTTGATGAAAATTTAGTTTTTAGAAAAATAACTTTATATTAAAAAAATGATTTAAATTAAAATTAGGGTATAATATTATAAAACAAAATATATAATAAATAAATATTACAACTTACTATATGAATATTCATTACATTACATAATGATCATTACTAAAATCATTTATGTCTTATGCCTTTGGAAACATGGACACATAAACAACTAGTTATTAAGACTTCTATATAATATCCATCATAGTTAATTATAAAAAGAACTATTCCTAGACATATCATACATAAAAAAATTCTTTCTACCCTAGGAAAATACATAAGTAAGGCTGATCTCATATTCTCATGAACGGTAAACTAGAATGATATCAATATATCTTTGGAATAAGGGTATAATAACATGAGAATAATATTTATTATAAATACAATGTGTATCATATATCACAATCATAAGTCATTAAATAAATCATGGTAGCTAATATGACATGAATCTTATGGGAATAAAATAACATAAACTATTGAACTATAACAGTGGCATAAGATATGGAATAATTGTATATAGATGAGTGTAAAAAATAATTTCCATAGTGTTCATGTTTCATTGGAAAAATTATCATATCGTGAAAGACTTACTCTCTAATCCAACATAGAAGTAATGGTTCACTCCCAATAAATTCATAGTGAACAAATTACAATATTGAACTTGCTTCCATCAATATTAAATTATTTTTTATCTCATGAGAAATCAATTTTTACCCAATTTATTTGAGGGAGATAATGGTCCAACCCATCACATAATGACAATCATACCCATGTGTGCCACCAGATCATAAATCATTAATCCTATCAAAACCCAGGAAAGGAAACGGGTTTAATAAAAATTACAAAAAATAATAAACATTGTAATAAAACAAGATTCATAAATATTTCATTATTGCATCATAACATAACCCATGTAAAAATTAATTGGTATCATGTATGTAATGAAATATCTCATACATAAATATTACATATTCTTATATGAATAGTCCTTATATATCTTAATAATGTGGAAAAAATAATCAAGGTCAAATTCTATTAGAAACATGAATACATAATTAATATATCATAAGTGAACTACATCATATCCGACAATGTTCTTTATAAATATAATCCTTATTATAAATATCATAAGAAATAAAATTCTTTATAATCTTGGGAATGGATACATAAGAAATGGTGATATTAGAATCTCTGTAAGGGTAAACATGAGAGATATAAACATAACATGAGCATAATGGTATGAGAACATGAGAAACCATTTAAAATAATACCCTACATATCATAGATTATAAAAATATTTCATGGAATAAATCTTGGCAGTTCATAATACATGAACACTAAAGTAAACAAAGAATATATTTCATGATAGAATTACATTGGCCTAAGACCTAAAGTGGTCGAAAACACATAATCATGAAAAACCATATGTAAATTATTCCCACCTTGGCATTTATAACATTTCAGTCATTAGCTTACATCCCATGTACCTACTATTAGTTTGGGTTAACCTCCTATGTACACTATTTCAGGGCTTAGGATAATCTCTAATGTAGTGGCTAACCTCATAGAACAATAATCATTATGTAATGAATTTGATATATATATATAGGTCACACCCATCACACAATATATAAAATTATGTTCCATATGATTATATAATGTTATTAATATTAGAACCCTCAAAAGTAAATGGATTTCATTTACAATTCATCATATAATAACCCATGGAAAAGAAACATGTGTCATAATCATTTCATTATTTCATCATAAGATAACCAGTAAATAATTAATGGGTTTCATAGATAACTTATCATAATAAAAATAAATCATTCATGGAATGAATATTTAATTTATCCTTGTATTATATAGACATTATATAATATAATACATCAAAAGATGTCATCTTAGATGGAAAATGATTTTGAAAGGTCACATTGAACATTTATTATGGAAAATTGATTTTTAACATTAAGAAACACTTCCCAAAATATTAAAAAATTTCAAAATGCTTTTCTTTGAAAAAAACATGAATCATTTATAAGATGGTTTTGAGAAATATTTAATATCATTTTTAAGGAAAATAATATTATTTTACATTTAAAAATTAATTTTTGAAAAAAAATATATTTTAAATTCTTATTATATAAAAATAACCATAGATAATTATAATTTAATATTAAAATAAAATAATGTTAATCATGAAGGTAAATTACATTCATGCCGTATATGTTAAAATAAATATTCCCTCTTAATTTTTAGTAGAATAAAAATTAGACTTTTCGTAAAATGATTTGAAGGTTAATTTTTAAAATATATTGTACTACCAAAAAATGGATCTTAATTTTTTATAAATCCTTTAGATAATGATTACAAAAGTTTGAAAACATTTTCTGAGATCATAGATATGGAATAATTTGTTTTACTGAAGTGATAAATTCTCTTAGTTTTCATGAAAATAATTCTTTCATATTTAGGAGATAAAAAAGAGAGGAAAATGAAGGTAAGTCATGTATTATCATTAAATAAACACATAGAGAGAAAATTCAGGAGTTTGAAGAGGTATGAATCATAATATTTCATCATCATAAGTATAAACACAAATAATCCCTATAAACGATGAGATTATATCATAAAACACTTACCACTTTGGTAACATTGAATCATTATCCCATGAAAGATATTAGGACAAATGGTTATATAAACCTCATTAATTATTATGATAAAAATAATAAATTCAATTCATGTATATTATATAACCAACAGAAAAGAATCACATGGGGAATAAAGCACGTGACACATAGAAAATAAAAGTGAGACAATGATCCCTTAACAAAAATATCAAATTCCTTGATTCACATTTGAAGATATGTAATAACAAATATATGATTATTATACATGTAATTTAGTACCCAAATTATATTAATCATACCATTAATGATATACTTATGAATTTTATTACATTTTTATTAGTAATTTCTTGTGAAAACCATGTTTCTCGTAATAATTACATTGTTTATCATGTATGTTTTGTATTGAAAATATTAATCCTATTTATTTGATATGGTTACATAATATAAATAATGTTAAAAAATATATATAAATATATATACACATTATATATATATATAATAATAAACAAAATTTATACATTGAAAATAAAATACACTGTTTTTGGAGACGATATGTCATTCCCACACATGAATGTCATTTCCATTTTCTCAATAGAAGAAATGAAGGAAAGATAAATAATATTTTAAATTTTTAAATTCATTTATATTTAATATATTTCCCAAATATTCTATAAATTTACCTTATTGAATTTCCATATATTTCGTTTCAGGTAAAAATATTCACATCTCTTCATGAGCCGATAGTCTGTCATTCACAGGAATGACATTATCATGTCCACAATGGAATGGAACATAACAAGGTATAAATAATATCATAACTAAAAATTTATATTTTTTTAAAAAATATATTATATAAATAAACATAATATATATTTATTACTATCCAATTAATGATCAAATAGACAATATATCACGTCATTTTGTGAGGGAATTATCTACTGTACACAAGAGCGGCATTATGGTTTTCCTATGAGATGGGAGGTAAAAAATTATATGTGGTGTTATTATTATAGATGAATAATAATATAATAATAATATTATAATATATATATATATATTAAATTAATCATTATATCCATCTATGATAGGTGGTGATGGAAATGAATAACATCAGTTCATGAGGTTATAGTCCTCTGTACACATTATTAATGGTTTTGTTTCACATTTGACTGAAGTAGATATGTATATTTGTTACTTAATTAAAATAATAATATATAAATGTATTAGGGATATTTTTAGATTTTATAATAATATTTTCTTATATTAAATGGTGTGTTCTAAAAAATAATATAGAAACACTATTTTATGAATTTTTCCTCTTCTCCAGAGAGTGTCCAATATATTTAATTCTAAAGCCTTCGTTGGAGGGAATTATAAAATAAATAAGGCCTATAATAAAACATCAGGGATTTAATGAAGGCATTTTATTAGTATTTTTAGAATAAATGTTTTTTGTTGTATGAATTTGAGTTTATAGGTGGTGTATTTTTATAATTGGGGTTGAGGATATAGATGGAATATTCGAAAATAATAATCCATACTAACGTTAATCATGTTCCAAAAGTATCAAAAACATGTAATTATTGGACCTTAAGGGATAATAGTTAGAAATATGTCTATTAAATGGGGTTTTGGAAGAGTTTCCATGTTAGTTTCCACCTATATTTGAGTTCAATCCCCCGGAAAACCCGCTTTATCATTGATGTTGGTAATTAATATTTATGTTTGTACTTTCCATTTTGTAAATAATTATGTTTAAATTATTATATATTTTAAATTATAGTTATTAAAAATATGGAATCCATTTCTCCAAATTCAATTCAGAGATGTGGAAAAATTAAATTTTAAATCAATCACGTACACGTCATTAAAAATCTGTTTTCTAATGAGAAGATCAGTAAATGTTTAAAAACATTTAAATCAAAATTCAATTTGAAATGTATTCCAATTAAAATAATTTGTTCAATTGTAAAATAACTAAACTTAAATGTCTTTTAGTACTATATGACAATAAAAATATATCTTGAAAATTAATTTAATGAAACACTAATTATATAAAAAGAACACGTATTTTTTACTGTTCACGGAAAAATTTATATATTTAAAAAATTATACAAAATTAAATCCCTGATAAATTGGCATTATATTTTAAAAATTGATGTTAATTTTTTTAAATAAATATTCTAAAAGTGTAAAATATTTATTTCATAATAAGTTTACAAACAACTAAAAAACTGGATTTAGATAAAATACAAATTTTAAGTGTAAAATTGGATTAATTTCTATATCATATATAGAAGACACATTAGTTGAATTTTTTTTTAAAAAAAATTGTAACATATAAATTAATTAAAATATTTAAATATTTTTTTATTTAATAGATTGAGATAAAATAAGTTTAGGTTTATACAATTAGTTATACGGAAAAATATTTCACTTATTTTCAAATGGTTTTTATATTCCTTTCCAAATAATTGGTCACCTATGATTTCATTATATATACATATTCAAACCATATATTATATAATTTTTTTAATCATTTTCATACCTTCCATTATAATTTCAAGACGATAACTATCATGTTAAATAATATTTTTTTAAAAATATCTGATATTTCATTTAAACATGATGTTGTATGTAATATAAGCTATTGAATAAAATATAGTTTTATTGAAAAAAAATATTCCATAAAATATAAGTTTGTTGCTTTCAACCCCCCATTAAAATTAAAATTTCCCTGAAAATTACTTACTCCAATAAAACCAAATGATTATACTTCATCCTCATCACATCCATAGGTTCCTGCATAGGTTCCACAAGTTGGTGGTTTCACCACAAAACACTGACTATGTTAGTCGTCTTGTGTACTAACACTTTCTCTGTTTGATTGAGCATCTCAATCAACTGTTCCTTATAAACATTACCATGGATCATCTGTAAAAACACGAAGTTCATCACATCTAATGTATCAGGTATCTACTTCTATTGGAGAGATACCTAGAACACATTGGGGACTTGAGAGAGGTTTTTTGGAATACAAAATAGGTAGGGAAACACCAAAATATGATCAATATTTGAAAAGAAACTGATTTATATATGGTTTATATTTTATTAGTATCATATAAACAATTTTATTCATTATATATTCTTTAATAAATTTAATATTCTTTCCTTACTCAAATAGATGATGAAAAATTTATAATACCAAATTAACTACCAGATCATAGGATCCAAAAAAATGATATGTCATTACACTAGTATCTAGTTATCATCATAAATATTTTGATTGAAAATTTTATTCAATATCTATAAAATATCATATGGTGAAACAATATATCAATCTCTAAAACATCATCACACATTAAGTTAAAACTATTCAATAAATAGATAAACTTATGAAATTTCCAGAATTCCCCATTTATAAAAGAAGTCTCAAAATTAACTAAAATCAACACAGAAGTAGTTACCTAAAAAACATAATATAGATCTTAGTGTGACATATTGAATATATGAAATTATTGGTCACATATTCGGAATGAAAACAAACTTGAGTTCAAATATTAACTCATTCCCATTCTTTGAATAAAAAAATATATATATGCAAACATATTCTATACATCAAAAAATTATTTAAACTCAATCATCAATAATATATACAACTTTATAAAATATTTATTAATGAGTTCCAAGGTCATCAATACTATCCAATTTTCTTTACCCATATAAATCATCTCTTTACTCAAACAAAGCACTATTATCTCTAAATACTGAGCATTTTACTTGTTATCTTCCCTAAATAAAGGGTTCCCTATAAAATATCACCATTATGTTAAATAACATTTCTAGTTCATTGATTCCATTGAACAAATTCTTCAAGAATCATTATAGAAAAAATATATAGAAAAATAATATTTTATTTCACAATTTATATAACATAATTCATGAGTTCCCAAACACATACACTTCAATCATTTCACAATATTATATATCCATTAACTAGGGATCATAATATTATTTGGTAATACATCATTACTAAAATGTTAAATATGCATCAACATAAATTTAATCATGATTTAAACATTTAACACAAAAAAATACAGTTAGCCTAGTGCTTAAATTTTTCATGTAATTTATGGTCTATTCATTAGCAGTAGATTAACTATAACTCGTAACACATTGTTGATTCTCTTCACGACTATTTCCAATTGAATTTTTTTAATAATTTTTTTATTATCTACACTTAAAACATACATCCTTTGATAATAAAATAGGGTGACCAATATTCCCATCCAATGTGTTAACATAAATTTTCATTTTTCTTCATTAATTTATTAATCTATACAACTCTTCTCAAAACAAAAAATATAATAACATTCATTTGGACATTCCCTTGAGTGCCTCTTCCCGCATTCTCAATAACTAATAAACTGAATATTATTTCCTCCATGGTCTCTACTACCCAAACTCTACCAGGACTCTGTCCTTGAATTCTACTGTGAATTTGTGATTTTGTTATAGTGAATGTTTTTTATCATATATCATGATAACTTATTATGAAAAATCACAATATCCTTCACTCTTATCATCATCCCATTTTATTTCTCATCAAAAATTCTCTATCACATTCAAAATTCGAGAAATTCATTCTGCTTCCTATCATTGAATAATACGGAAAATATATTGTGAGCAAAAAGAGTCATTAAGAAAACCAAATAATCATGAAAATTCATTTAATGAAATATTAAATCATGATTCCATATTTTCATTTATGGAACATTAGATTTGTTATATATCATCGATGATCACCATCTATTATAAACCTTCATTATGGGTTTTAAACTTTTTTGGAATTTGTAAAACATATCCCATGGGAGTGTAAAACTAGGATTTTAGTGGGGATCATTTTTAATATACCACTAAAATCACTAGTTAATCCCCACATTGCATATTTAACTTTATTACCCTTATGAACATCTATTCAAGAACCACATCCACTTTTAGTATCCAAACATGGATGTAAATTCATGGAAGCAAGTCATTATTTCCTTCACCAATATGTGCAGATATTTTCCTATAATTTGGATTATCCATATTCTTATACCTAGAAATATTCTAATGGATATCACTAATGTTTTATCATCCTAGTTTCTAAAGAATTAATAGTCTATTATCTAATTGAAAATGTAGAGACCCAAATATATCATAAAGAAAATTTCATATAAACAGATTAATATTCATTACATATAATAATTATCCATCGCAAATCATTTACAACTAGTTCCATAGAAAACATGGATAGATAAAAATGGATCATAATTTAACTAAATCATTCAGTAGGTTCTTCATAACTATCACCCTTCTTAGACATATAATACTGAATACCTTTATTCATAAATCGTGGAAAGGAAAAAAAATAAGGTGAAATCATATGCACAGTATGGGAAAACATGAGATATATCAACATAACATGAGAATAATGGTATGTTATAATGATAAAAACATTTTAAAATTTATAGAACTATATATCTGTGATCAGTAACATGATTCGTGTCATAAATAATTAATGTTTATCTGGGCATATATAATAATTTATTCAAATAAAATATTCCATGAGATGATTAAATTTTCATAACACATATACTTGTGAAAAAACATCAGAATTTAAAAAATTATTTCAAGGCAACCCAGTTTGACATTCATAACATTTTGGGCTAGTATAACCACCCATTTTACATGTTTGAGCATGGGATAACCTCCCATGAACATTAATTCTAGTCTTGGGATAACCTTCATTTTTCCTTATAAGATCACTGAACACTAATCATTAAGAAATTAGTTATAGGTATATATTTGTAACACCTAACACAAAATCCATACATTATTTTTCTATAAGATGATAAAAAATTAATCATTTCAAACAAATGAAATGAAAGTGGTTTTATAAACATGTCATCATTGCATAACCCATTTTAAAGTAATGGGATTCATAATCATTTAATTATTTTATCATAACATAACCCATATAAAAATATTTGGTATCATAATCCTCTTTTCAATGGAAACATAAAACTCCAAGGGAAATAATTTTATTTGAATCCATGGACGATATCTCATGTAAAGATAAAAATAAATAGAAGGATGTCACCTTATATGGAAAATGATTTTTATGGATCACTTGTAACATTTACTGTGTAAAATATCCTTTCCACTAAAAGCATTTTACAGCATAAAACATTTTCAATGTAATTACCCTTGAAAATGTACCCAGAAACATATAAAGGTTGATTTAAAGGCCAACTAAAACGTCTCTTGAGGAAAATAACATCATAAATTTGATTTTTTTAAAAAAATATAAAACATCAATGAAATTCATTTTTTTAAATTAAATTGTAAACATATAAATTAATATTAGTTGAAAAAAAAATTTGATGGCGGTAATTTCTATTTATTCCCTATAAGATAAAAAAATTCATCATTTAAATTTATAGACAAAAGAAAAATGTTACATGGTTAGAAAATGAAATTGTAGTTTCATTTTATAACACATTCTAAAAATACAACTTTGGATTATAATGTATGTAATAAATCCTTCGAATAACGTTAAACCATTTTTTGAAAAAAAAATATACATCATTCATTTGGTTGAAATGATGTCTTTGACCTGATAGGGAAATAAAATCTGTAATGATCAAACCATGATAATTCTAGTTCTAAAATTTTTCATTATATAGATGAAAGTGTTTTAACTTAATTTTGGGAATATTAGTAGTAATCCCCATATAAATTATACTCTATAATCCAATTTTTAAATATTAAGATAGAATATATAGCTCTTTTAACTAGTTTTATCTCATCTATCCCAATGAAGTTGAGTGCATAAAATGGGGAACTTATTAATACATAAATATATAGTCTATGATACAATGTATTTCAGAAACATTTTTTGAACTATAAGTGACAATTATGTATATGAATTATCAAATGGATACAACATCTATAAACTAACTAGGCATATATCAATGTAATTCATAGATAAGTATAAGTTAGATTTACCATTAGAAAGGCAATGTGCGTCTCAAGAATTTGTATGAGATATGAACCTTGTGATGTAGTGATGGTGACCTAAAAACAATCATACACTAAACATGAGTGCATTGGATTATATTTTACCAACATTATTCCATGTATAATCCTTAGATTATCCCAATGTGCTGAACCATCCAAATTCCCTATGTTCCAAGTCTTTCCATTAAATATTATTAGTTATTATTTTCTGTGATTGACACTAGATATGATGAGATATTGAAAATTTTTCTTCTAACAATAGAACATGTTCCGTATTTCTAAAATGAAAACCTAAATGGGGAAGGGTTTAAAAATATTAAAACATGTATTTACCAACCTATCAGGGTGTCTTAAGTTTCTACAAGTTGTATTAGAGACAAAATATTGTGACTAGAATTAAATATCTATATCAGTTATGTATTTTTTTCATACCTGAGATTTCAGATGATCCCCCCAATTTTAGAAGAAGTGACTATGATTTTGGAAAAAATGAAACTCATTTCTTCAGATGGGAAACATCTGAAAAACTACCACATCTATAATGGGATGAAGATAACATTACTAAATATCATCATGGTCCTTCTTTCCAATAGTATTTGGTCACTATGGTTTATATCTGGAGGTGATCCAGAAAGAATAGTGATTGAGAGGGTGGGTGGTTTGGATCATTACACCTTTTTAAGTAGACTATTTACTACTATTTGACTATATTATAGTTTTCGGAGGTTTCATGAATCCTTACCATATCCTAATTTATACATTTTTACACCTATGATGTTAATTTGATAAATTCCATAAGTTAATGTGAAAATTTATATATATGATAGTTTCTCTATATTTCTCTTAACACTTTATGATTATTTGGTTTAATGCTGCAGATAATGGTAGTCTGTGTTTTATTTCTATTTAGAGAGGTCGTAGTTGTGGTGGAGTTGGGATTCTTCCCATGAGTGGTCTTAAAATCTATCCTTATGAAGGGAATTAGAATCAATGTTAATTGAGGCCACATAACAGGGTATGTCATACCTTTTGATGTCATTTACCGAGGACCAAAACATGATGTTTAACTTAATGATGTATAAACTACTATTATAATGGTTTATAACCATTTTTGGTGTAATATTTATGCATAATAAACCATTTATAGGTTGTCCGATCATTTGGTATCTAAATAAAATAATATATGAATATAATATGGCTCATCAATATAGGAATTCGTGGATAAACAGTTGATAAGGGCGGTTATCCTTATGGTCACTAACATAAGAAATTTCTATAATAATCACATAAGAGTTAACAAGCTTAGGTTTGAGGTTACATCAAATAAAAGGCCCATACATGGGAATAGGTAAGAGAATATTGACACAAGGAATATAATGGAACATAACAAAATGAATCCACTCAAAGTATATTAGGAAACCATGATTAGGGTCTCGACATAAGGTATTTGAAGAATGAAATTGTATTATATCAACATAATGTAAATGAAGAAAACCAAGGGATTATATCGACTTAAAGTTTATGAGGAACCAAATAAGATTATATAAAATTAATGTACAATGGGTGATCTTATGGTCATAACATAAATTAAGATATAGATCTAATAGTGTTAGGATTTATACTCGTGGTGGAATCGTATGCATCCTATTAGTATAAGAATTAGATCACATATAGTTGGAATAATTTTTTTTAATAATATATATGTGGAGTAGTTCATGTGGTTATTTTAAGGTTTAAAGAATGAGAAATATATTTTTTATAATCCAGTAGTTAGGATATGAAAGTGATTCCTCTAATGAATCTATGTTATGATAGTAGAACGATGAACTAAAACTATGAAACCGTAGGCATCATGAATTATTTGAGAAGTATGATAAAGAGGAATAAATATATTGTATTTGAGAACACAACAATGGATTGATTGAGACTTATGCTTGAGATTCCCAGATAGGATTCTTGTGTTAGGAAATGGGTAACAATAAAATAATGAGTGAGGATAATTCATTAGTAAAAAAATTAAGGCACTAATGGGGATTTCTCCTAGTAAGAGTCCCCAAATAGAGTTGTCTACACAACTGGTATATTGGTAAATTTTTGAAGAAAGGAAATATTTAAGGATGGGGATTACACCTAGCATGAGGTACTGATGGGAACTATTGGATCATACACCTAATTAGGAGGACCATATGATATCATCCAATTATTTGAGCCTATTAATGTCATCTAGTGATGTTGAGAGGGGGATCAACATGCTAGAAAGTTTGGTATATAGGGGTGTATTCATCTCTATTTGTGTATTATATGAATGAGTGCTTCTGTGCAAGACCTATTGATTGGGGTTCAACCCTAGTGAGGGATAAAAAATATTCATTACACTATTCACAACTAGTGATCATTCTTAAATTTAGTATAGGGGATTTGGATGAAGGGTTTCTCAAGTGAAGTATCTTGATAGTGATTCAACCTGGTGAGGGATAACAATGATTTGTATCGCCATATTGGAAGGGCTTTTGTATGATTCACCCAAGTGGAAGTTATTGGGTTGTGGGTCACCCTTGTAAAAGGGGTTTGGGTGAAGAGTCACCCAAATTAGGGGACTTGGATAGAAGATCTCACAATTGGAGAGTCACTCTAGTAGGTCACTACTAATGTATATCCATGTGGCATGCATAGTGGACACATGTAGGTATTGTTTGCAAGTTGTGTGCACTAGTAGAACACACAAGTGGTGCACAAAAGAAGCAGACCATTATGGTGTGGTAATGTGGTAGGGTGATGGGGATCATACCTCTCTCAGTCCTCCATCTATGTGTCTACCCATCTCCAAAATCATAGGGAAGGGGTCTATTTATAGGCAACCCCATGGACATGAGTGAAGGTATTTTGGAACATAAATGATGTGCATTTGTATTTATTTCCTACCAACCTATAGATAAAAAATATTTCATTTAATTATTAATTGAACACAAATGCTAGGAAGACAATAGACTTGGGAATATGGTATGGGAACATGTGTAGACCTGGTCGTGATTCTTGGGTGAACTTATAATGTTTTAAACAATTCCATTGAAATTTTTTAAATTTTTAATGACCAAATGTTATGAATTTTAAGTCCAATATTACTCTTTTCCTAGTCAAATAAAATATTGCGAAGATAAATGCACCATTGGATACTATTTGTACCTCATATTTAGATGCTTTATATGGAAAAAAGTTTCTAAAAGACCATAAAAATTAGTTTTTCATGGTTTTAACACCCATTTATTTAATAATTCATATAATAAATGACCTATTTCTAGAGGTAATTTCTCACCACCACATCAATTTACTAGTAAATTGAACTAATGAATCTATACCCCTTATTGTTTGGGAAATGATGTTTTATAAGGAGATCCACTTTACATTATTTTTTGTGTATGGATATGATTTCCTCACAAACATTAATTTTTTTATGACTGATTATACAATTAATTCTATATCAATGAGCATGGAATGATTTATTAGGGAAAAAATTCCCCACATCGATGTTGGATTCATTCGCATTGAATAAAACCCAATTATAAGGTAAACATTGGGAACTTTATATCATACATGAAAATCTAGTGGACTTATTTAGTGTACTCTCTGATGATAGTATTTTAAAAGTGTGATATTTATTCTATAGACCATTGTTATTCTATATGATGTAATATTTACCAATGTTAATAACTTCTTGAATTTTTGATGTTTTTATATAATACCTGAGACCCCACAGTAAGTGTTATAGAACATATTATGAACTATAACATGACAAACACTTTTACATTATTTTTTTCATAAGTATGTTAAAAAGAATTTTATCAAAGTGTAACAATATTATTTTAATAAACTAAACATGAAATACGACCATACCATAGAGTCATAAGATTAATATAAATTTATGGGGTATTTTCAAGAATTTGTTTTATGTGTGAAAATATAATAATTAATTTTCCATAAAAATATAAATTATATCAAATAAAATAGAAATATTTTTTAGAATAAGTAGGTACAAATTAATTATCAATACTAATTTTATTTGTAATACATAAAAATAAATTACATAGGATAAATATTAAAAACCACATTGAAAGTAAAATTTTTGTTTCCAAAACAACTACTTTTATATGATTTATATCCTTTTTTATCTAAATAAATTAGAAAAAGAACATACAAATACTCCATTTATATGATGTTTAAAAAAATAAAAAATATGTATAAACACTCATCCATTCGATAATTAATAATAATTAATAAAAACAATTAATATTTAAAAAATATTTTTTTCTATAAAAATATTTTGTCCAATATATTATGTTTTAATTTAAATGTAAATTGTATAATATTTAGAAATTTCATGAGGTTAAATTTATCCAATATTTCAATTAAAAACAATGAAAATTTTTATGAACATTCAATTTATAATTTAAGTAATATAATAATTACCGTGTTTAATATTTATTAATGATAAGTAATGGTTAAACGGGTAAATTTGGTATATACATTTTTTTAACAATTAATCAGTTATAAACCCCTTCAATAATGAATTGTGGGGTATGAATTTTTTAGCAACATGAATCACATACCATTTCAATAACTATTTCACCTAACACACTAAACCCACATAGCAGATATGTGATTCTATTCACACCCCTTACCTAGATTTAGTTTCCATGAAAAGAACCTCATTTTGAACTATAAAAGGGGCCACTCAACTCCCCTTAAATACTGAAAAACATATTTTATTATTGAAAATATACCCAATTTACGTCCCCTATAATCCCCTATTACTCTTGTAATCTTTTTATCAGAAGATATTTTTTAAATACCTTCCCTTCCAGGGAATCCTCTAATAGAATCCCAAAGTCCTCTACATATGATTATTTTTTCATTTTTTTTTCATTTTTCCACTTGAAATAGATTAATTTAAATAGTATATTATTAATTCTGTATTTATATTGGAGTAAATTTCTCTATATTTTGAAAATTAAAAATATCCATGTTTCTAATATCTATTAAGAAGAAAATGATCCCACTATTCGTGTGTTGTGCAGATTACAGCTTCCAAGAAACATTGTGTTTCATTTTACTTCACCACCTTTGAATAATGGATTAATTATGGGATTAAAATATAACATTTATTTTATTTTTATCATATAAGTTTTTGTATGATAAATTTTACAACTTATTGTTGATATGATCAATAAACAATCAAACTAGCATGCTGAAATTTTATTGAAATCTTCTAATATTTCCATTTACATTATTTATTATATTAATTCCTTAAAAATATGATATATCACTATAGTAGATAATAATTAAGAACTTTTTGGTTTTGGTATTATTTCAATAAAACACAATATAATAATTCGTTAAATCGGGGTATGTTCATGTCTGGGTCGGTTTAACCAACTACATGAGAAAAACATTGAATTTATATCATGAATTTATAATAGAAAATAATTACAATTATAATATTTTATAAATGTGTAAATAATTCTTTTTGGGAGTTTTGAAATCATAATTTAATTCATTAATCTCTAAAACACCCTTAGATTATCAATAGTCATGAATCCACGGTTGTTATCATTTCCATCATTAATGATATGGATTAAATAATCCTGAACGGAATTTGATACATAAGAATTTATTTTTAGACATTAACAATAGTAAATTTAATGAGTTAGTCGTAATGAAATTTATATGAATAATAAAAAAATACACAATTAGTAGACATGTCCAGTTTAACATTTTTTGTGGGAAGAAGTATCTTTTTTCCATTATAAGGATTCATGATTTGAGGGAGCAGAGTATAGTATAATAAATTCATGGAAATGTTCTTCCCTCCCATAAACATCATTTACCCCTTGAGGAATAATGATCTTTCTTGATACCATAATGAAATTTAATGTGTGTTCCTCCCCTCCTCTTGTTATGTTTTGTGTTCTTCTCACCTACCTCTAGTTTGGTTCTAATTTTGGATGCTTTTTGTTATTGATATCTTTATATCATGGTTGAATACATTCTTGAGTAAGGGTATTTTTCATATCATAGATATAAGAAATCCTATGATAATTTATGAATTCCATTTCATACTGATTTAATAAAAGAAATTTTTCTATGTTTGTAGCATTGGTTTGTTGCTGAGTTTCCGTTGATGCTTTTCTGTGGTTCTAATGTGACAACACAGATTAGTAAATTGTATGACCGTATGGGTATTATCAAGATCAAAAAATTTTAATATGGCCTTAACAAATACATTAGAATTAAACATTAAATTGTATGGTTTTGTAAAAGATGTATGTTTTCTATTTTACTACTTATTAAGCAATTGATTTACATACATGTGATTGGATATGAAACATGTATGGTATCACTACCACAATAAACTAACCACAAAAAAATATTATATATTTTTTAATTTTGAAATAAAATTAATGGTCTAATAAAATTAATTTTCTTATGTTTATATGCAAAAAGTGACAAGGCCTTGATGGCCCATTTGAAATAGATGGTTTTCCACGATCCTTGAAGACCGATGAAAAATCTATTATGATATTACTTGTGATGCATGGACCATTAATATTCATTAATTGGATGTTATTTTCTAAATGTTACATGGAGATCATAGTAGTATAAGCCTTTAGGGACCACCATGTATAGGTTAGTTATTGAATGGGATGAATGACCTAGTGGGTTTTCATCTGAAACCTAATAGTTAACCTTAATTCATTTCTAAGGTGATATGACTATGAGGTGTTATTTACCTAATGATAAATGGTAACTAAGTAAAGTAGAACCTGATGAAGTGGATGTATAGGATGGGTTTTAGGGACAATATATAGTAGTTTCTAAAGGATAAGGGACAAAAGTTATCACGGTTGATTACATGCCAAAGAGGACAGTGAGTCCTCAAGGACTTTTGTTATATCGAGTCTAGTTATTCCTTATTAGTGATTGATGTTGAACCAAGAGATGTGATTATGATAAGATGGCCCATTATTGGTGTCCTAGAATTAAAGTGAATTAGGAAGACCCATTGGGTGTCATAGTTAATTTTTGATGCTAGTGAGAGGGTGTGTATAAGATGTTAGTGATGTATATATATACCCGATTAGTAATGGATGATGTTTGGTCCCAATATATATTAATATATTGTTTAGTTCTTCCATGGATTTAGAACTTATTTAAACGGTTTGGACCACTATTGGATATGTCCGAGGAATTGTTATGATATTTTTATGGATGCTATGGATTTAGGGATTGGTTATACTATTTATGTCTCCTTGAGTTATTTCCTGAGATTCTTGAGGATATTGTTTGGGGATGTAATAGATTTTTAACAAATCTATAATCTTTATAATGATGTGAGTAACATTCTTAATGTATTGAGGATACATTTATGGAATTCCATAGATTTAGATCTTGATATATACTATTTGGGATGCTGTTTGTTTTATCCTTTAAGTCATGAAAATTTCATTTTTTGGATGTCGTAGATTTAGAGCTTGGGTGAATGATTTGTACAATTATCATGACATGTATATAAACCCTCTAGAACTAAATAAAGTGGTTCTAATCATTTAAGGTCATAGATAAGAGGATAAATGTGTTTATTTATCAATTTCTAGTAGATATATTATTATATTTAGATAATTTATCTTTTTATATTAGTATAGTTTCCAACTATATATTAGGATACAATGGTGGTACTTTATATAGTTTTTTACTCAGACTATACTCTATATTCCACTACACTTGGATACCTATGCATCCATCCCTTGTTACAGGTCATGGTTAGGATAAGGTTTGATATTTCATGATTGAACCGTAGTAGAATAAATGGGAATAATGATTATGATGAGGTGAGGCCATAGGCTATTATATAGTAACATATAATTTAACTACATTATATCTTTAATATATATGTAATTTACCTAGTGGTAGATTAGTTTTTCATGGTTTTATGACCACTCTTCTTTTTTAATGTATTTTAAAATTTTATTATATTTTTGTAATACGATTCTTAAGGATAATTTATGATACACGGTTTTTTCTATCTATAATTGATACAATGATCTATGGGGTATATTAACCCCATGGTGAAACCATAAACCGCTCCTTCTAGTTGACACCCTATGATGTTTGGGAATGAGTGCCAGAGGCCATGTAGTACCACTATCTCTCTAGTGCTCATAATGAGCCACGACGGTATGTTACAATGTTGTACCACATGTATTTTTTTCAATTTTCTATCCTTTTTGGGAGATGTTAGATCTGATGTATAGGATCGTGTTAGTGACTGTGATGGAATCCATACTAGTGCATTAAAAACACCTTTTTGGTGTCAGTATTGATCATAATTTGTATGGAGGTGATGTTCTTATTTTCAGTTTTACAATTGACCTATTTCACCCCATGTGATGCATATGGTTTATGGAATTATGATTTTTTATTTATTATAAATTTGGATCCTGGACCATTGGAAAGTGGTCAGTAATTAGATTCAGTTCTTTACATGTTGAAAAATTAATCTACGCATGGAACATTATTTATATATAGATATTGGAATGAAATTTTCATGCTTGTGTTTGATTTCACTAGAGATAAGAGTCCACCTATTTCAAATGTCATCAACTTCTCTCATAGTGTTTTACCTTATATGTTCTTTGTGTAATTCTACATAGTTGAACCATGATGAATATTCATTTTATTAAGATAATAGGCCATCCATATTATATAGTGAGATGGTATTTAAGGAAAAGGATGCTACCATCTCTATATTACTATATGTGTCGTGACTCTAGTAGGTCAGTACATGAATTTGATGCCTTAGTGATAAATCCATTTGGGGTGGTTACTATTTATATTTTGTTATTTAATGTGTAGTTGAAAACATATATAATGTTTTCTAAAATAGCATGAAATGGTATTATAATTAACCAATAATTATTTTTGTGATACAGTAGACATATATCATTATAGGGGATATAAGGCGTAGATGTGCATGGCTATACATATAACCTAATCATATAAGGAGTAATCTATTATTTAAATTCATGGAGTTGTTGGGTTCTCTAAAGGTGGGATAGTTTTTGCAGAATACGATGATAATATATGAATACATAACCTTATAGTGGATAGTAAAAATAAAAAAATGATATTTTAAAAGAAGAAAATTTCATTTGATATAATATTTCATTTTTAGCAATGAGATTAAATGACACACAAAATATCTTATTTAATTATGAAAACTATAACCTAGTCATTAAATTAGAGGGTATAAATAGGACAAAATAATTTAGAAAATATATTTTAGGGTTCTAATAATTATAAATATATTGATAAATTATTTGTAAATAATCACACAATTTTTTGTATTGTCATATTATTCTTCAAAAATATGGCTTCCTCCAAGATGAATTGTATTTTTTTTCACAAGAAAATGTAATAAGTAATTTTGAAATTTTATTAAAATTTTGATCGATAAAAATAATATCATTTTGGAAATCAGCATGTCCAAATTATCATAACTTGAAATTTTTAGATTTGTTTAAAATGTTTTATTTTTCAGTGAGTAGAGAAAAATATCAATTTTTGAGAAACTACTCTTTATTTTCATTAAATAATGTAATTTAAAGTATGATTATATATTGGATTTATTATTAAAATTAAATATTATAAATTTATTATGTATAATAATATATTTAATTTCAATTTAATAAGAAATTTTCAAGAATTATTCATAAATATTTTTTCATGGTTGAAACAAGTATTTTAATAGAAACTGTTCTTAAGTACATAAGGTGTTTTCATTTTAATTAATAAAATTAAAGCCTAATGGGGAATTATTATAATTTAATATATATATATTATATATGTATATATATGTATTGAAATTAATATAATTAATATTAAACTGAAAAATATTAATATAAAATAATCATTCCCTTAAAAAAGTTTATGAATGAAAAACTACTTTTCATCGCATTTTGAGAGTCCACGTTTAAATTATTTAATACAACTATATGAAAAGAATATTTAAAATAGATTCTATAATTTTAATCAGAAGTTATAAATTTTTTAAATATTTCCCTTTTATTCTTAGTCATTATAAATAACTACTATACTAAATAATTATATGCACGTTATGGATAAATCAAGTAATTTATGATAAAAATAATATGTAAAAGACTAAAAATTGACCCTAAAACATTTATTTAACCTATTTTATAAGTGTATCATTTTCATTTACATAACAATATAGAATATATTTCCACATTACTCATCTTGAGGAAGTTATTATCTATAATCCTTCTCAGAAAAGTATTCTAAGTGGCTATTTCGACTATCAGTTCACTACTAGAGAGTTCACACAGATTTAGAATGGATTAGAAGATTCAAAAAAACATAGATCGGTTCGTCAAACTTGAATATGTTCTAGTTATCAGTGAATATAAAAATACCAATGGATTATTTCTTAATTTTTTTTGATATTTCTCCCCAATCCATGTGTTAATTTGAAAACCAGGATATGGAATACAGAAATCATCTTTTTTTCGATTATACCATAGATTTGGTTTTATAGATGGTGGTCTATGAATTATTTGAAATGATGAGTCCAATCATATAATCCCTAATGTTAATATTTTATACAAACAATAGATATCTATATCTTCATCTCCTATTCATTTTCAGGTGAAACTCCTAGAGCAGTTGCATACAATATGGTATGGTCATAATGTTCCTGTTCATTGGAATGCTCCATTAAAACATCGGTCTATCATTGAAAATATAATTATCAAAATCTATGATTCCAATGTGATGAAAATTTATTTTTTTGTTAATTATAGACATGATTACACCATATTGATATTATTGTTCATTACTGGGAATATCGATCCAAAATTGTTTACCATGGAAGTCTTCTAGAAGATTCCACTTAAAATTGGATGAAAATTAACTATGATGGTTCTTTAAAAGGGAATCTTATTCCATAATTATGTGTCGCTATCTATAGTGTACATAATGGAAAAATTATATTCTCCGTCTATAGTGCATGGGGATTAGAATCTCTTTATAATGTTGATATTATAAGAGTCATAAATACTGTATCATTTGAAAAATCTAAAGAATGTAATTAGTTTTGGGTTGAGAGTGATTCCAAAATCATTGCTAAATCTATGAAAAATGGTTATTCCCATCTATCAAATATTTTTATAATGATTTATTGAATTTTTATATGAAATATTAATGACATATTTATCATTATTAAATTATAATATATCTTTTAATTTCATTCCTTTTCATCCACTAAAAAAATATAACTTTATTTGTGCATATATATATAACCTACCATCTCTACAAAGTGATGTGATTCATTTTCCATGAAAAAATTTCAAGAATTATCATAATAATATATATAAAGAATAAAAATTATAATTAGAATATTAATATAATATTAGAGATTATGGAACTCTTTCCTTTGATCATGATCTATAACTTCCATGACGAAACATGAATGAGAAAATAAAGTAGTTATGCCCTGAAACAATGGAAATAATGAAATATTACTAGAGAAAAGCTGACCCGATTTTATAAGAGTATCATATATGATATTATATATATAAATATTATTTTTTTAATTAATAAGTTTATTAAAATAAATATACATGTGTATAAATCATGTTTAACAAAATGGAATCTAGGGGTGAGGGATTTCATGTCAATTTCCCTTAACCAAGGCACATACACCTAATTTATTTTAGACTGAATATATGAAGCCCATTTACATGTCGTATTAGGAATCCATAATATTTAACTATGTTTTCTATTATAGTTCATATTATTTTATCTAATTCTGTTTGACACAAAATTTACCATGTGGTAAGTGATTTATTAACTCAATTTCCCGGTCATTGGGTTATACCACAACTTTATTGAATATGTTAAGACATGATTATATGCGAAATTAAAATTCATTTTATACTATTTTATTGTCTATTTTATTTCTTGGATATAATTTTTTTACCCAAAATTACATAATTTATTAATTATCACTTCAATGGTATGATCATAGTATGTTATTTTTCCTCAATTTACAATCCATTGATGGATATTAGTTATTACGTGCATATTCATTTTGGTGTACTGTATATTATACACATTTGATATTTTTTACATGAATACAAATTTTTTCACGATGATTAATGTTACAATTAAATTTATGTTTTTCTAGTAGACTCAATTTAAATGTTGCCAAAAGAGTAAAGGATTTCATTTAGAATCCCATTTTTTGGGATTACCTTATTTTTTGAAAAAGGAATACTATAATCAATCCAACAAAATATAAATCTATTTTTCATTATATATATTTATGGAGTTTTAATATATTTTTATAAATTTTAATCTATTCAAAAAATTATTCAACAATTAAATATTTTAAATCAATACATATATTATTTCTCTTTTTTGCTAATGTACATTTTTCTTCCATAATTTTCAAAATTATATTTAAAAATATATATTTTTATAGAAATGTTTTATTAAGGGCTTCGTATATTATTTTTGAAATTTTAAAATATTTCAAAAAGAATATTTATATTTTTTATCAAAATGTTCAATTTTTTTCTTCTTTATAAAAATTAAAAATAATATTTTTAATATATAAAAAATTAAGGAAATTCCCCACCATTGAAACCAATTTATTGTACATATATTATTATATATATTTTTAAAATTTTAAAATAAATCACTTTAATGAAATATTGTTTAATTATTTAAATTATATTGTATTTAAAATTTTAAATGGTAATATCTTATTATGAGAACTATATTTATAATGAATCTATAGTAATTTTTTACCTCATATTAATATTTTGGCCTTTAACATACTCCTGAAACATAAAATTTACATAGATTATAAAAAATTATATTTTTCTTCAATATATATTTTCCTTGAATCTTGGATGTGATTATTTCCTCAGTTGTGTACAATTTTTTGTCAAGATATTTTACTATTAAATTAATTTAATAGATAAGGGAAAATTTTCATAAATCATTGTTCATTATACAATAAAAAAAATTATCATGAATTTTTTTCATGAATTGAAATGATCATTAAATATTTTAGGAATGAATTAGAAATGTATTTATGGGTGTATAATAAGTATAGATAACCTCTTGACACATATATATGTTTTGTTAGAGAAATATGATAGCCACACAAAATGGTAATTTGATGAATACCAACAAATTGAATAAATTGTCTAAACACAAGGATTTGATGGTATATATATTTCATTATATTTGAGATCATGATATCTAAAAAATGTATTACATTCATTGAGAATTAAGTTATTAATTTCCATGATATTATAACATTTATATTATACATTTATGAATTTCATGCTCAGGTTATTGATTAAATGGAATGTGTTTTTAGTTCTATACCTTTCCCTTTCGATGATGTCTTATTAAAAAATGATATATTCTAGTTTATATAACCATTATTGATTATTTTATCTTACCTTTATTTTACTACTTTATCTAGGATATGGGGATGGAATATTTGGATTATTTAATGGATGAAGTATATTTACTTTTATAATGTTGTATTTTATTTTACCAAATATAACATTATATTCAAGTATATATATATTCTACCAATATTATTAAACTATTGGGTCCTTTTAAGATGTGATCTTTTATATATGTTGCCAATGTAAAAAATGTAACCACCATATCTAGGTTACATGGGTCGGGGAATTTAACATTGGTATCAGAGAATGTTTAAAAGAAATTGAAAGAACTAGATTTATGAATAGATTGGCTAAGAAACAAGACCCTAAGATTGATTTCCAGGATATATATGATTATAGGAAAATATAATAAAATTTTTGGTATGGTATATATTATTTGTTTTTCCTAACAATAAATATCAATTTGTATACTAAAGGAGATTGTGGTTTTGGAAAAGATTTATCTAGTGGTAATAAATCCAAAAATATCTAGTCGAGTATATATTGTCCACCATTTTATGCATGGTTACTATACACTAAATATGAACCTAGATTTACACTCTTGAGGGATATTATTGGGTAAACTCATATTATATATACGAATCATTATGATGAATTAGAACATTTCAACAAGAGAAACCAATCATATGTCGTAGTGTTGTGGGATAATCATAAAGTCTCATTGGTAGTTAATTCTAAGTATGTTCATAGTTTTAAAGGAATATATCCCTATTTTAATGTTTTATTTGATTGGGGTTTATGATGATTAATAATATTTTTGGATACTTTTAATTAGTTTAAATCTTTAGAATAGTATGTGTCTTAGTTTTTTGGTTATTTTAGGTTGAATGCTTTTTTATTTTCTAGAACTAAGTTCTATATTATCGATTAAATTTTGGGTATATATGATCATTGATATTTTAGTAATAACAATAAATTAATATTATTTTGTATCCTAGTAAAAATTATGTCTATTGAAAAACTTATTGGTTATAAATTTATTTTATGATTAATTTTATTTTTGGTATTCTTATCATATCGTTTTGAGAATTATAAAAATTATATTTCTAATGTTTTATAAATTTGATACCATATATATTGGATGAAAACCCATTGTATCTGACACGGACACCAAGGTGGAACCCAAAACTAAAGGGTGATAAGGTGGAAACATCAATCACTAGCCTATGTAATTAACTGGTTAGTAATTCCTTATTTTTTATAAACAATTTTACAATTAATATTATTTTTATTTTGGGAAATATATTATCTAATCGAATATTTTATAATTTTGAGGATTTTTTGTAATTATTATTATTTTTTGAGATATTTTATTAGGTTGGTGTATATGTAACCATTATTTATAACATGTTATTTAACATTATTTTTTTGGAATAATACAATTAAATTTACAAATGTTGAGATTTTTTTGGATGTAGTCTTTTCTATTTTTGTAATCATTTATGTTAAACATTGCCTTTGGATATTAATATGATGGTGTAGTCTTTTTTAGAATTTTCTTAGGACAATTATTTTGGTTTGGATTAATGTATAAATATTGAAGGTGGACCTTGTTACACTCTTTTGAAATATAAGATATGATGAGATTTAAATTAAGTTCTTTTGGTTTAAAAAATATTTATTAGATATTAATTTCATGGTGTAGGAAATGAAGTTGAATTTATCACAGCAGAAATAATGGGTAAAATTATTCTTATGAAATAAATCTATATCAATTATATTTTATAGTGATATCAACCTTGATAGTGATATTATCTATTTAATTTATGAACATAATATTGAAAATATATTATACATTTACCTTCATTTCTAATGAAATAATGGAATTTTCATCGATATTAGATTTATAGGTTTTTTCCCTTATATTTATTATATCCTTGTTCTCTGGAACATTATATTAGTCGTTGGGAATTATGTTTCTTATTAATATCTATATTCTGACTTCCCATTAATTATATTCTATTTATAAATATAGTTTTTTTATTTTTATAAAACCTCCATATTTCACTTTCTCCCTTTTGAAGAGGATGTTTTTTAACCCTTTTAGTATATGGGTTATCCATAATAAAAATTTTCTAACATAAAACCCTAAATTTTTTAGAAAAAATAAAAATTAATAGATGTAATTTTTTTTTGTGGTTAGAATTTGACACTTGAATATTTTAAAATAACAACCCTATGTTTTATAGAATACAAGATATGGAAAACTGAGCTTAAATGACCCACAAAATAAGTTATTTATATATGACCCTCCTAGCATCATTGTATAATAAGCAAGTATAAATCAGATTAATTAATTTAAAAAAAAAATATATTTTTTCTAATCCATATTTAAATAATGGAAATATCTTCGTTAATAAACACCTAATTTTCATTAATGTCATGTTATTATTCATTAATACATTTTCTTCAAAATATCGATTATTGATAATTCTGAGAAAATATTACAAATAATTTGTTGAAATTATTTAACATTTAATTTTATAAAAATGATTTTCATTTCAAAATCAATATTTCAAAATTATATTTTGAGTAGATTTTTTTATTTTTACAAAAATCATGTATTTTATTGAATAGTGTAAAATATCAATTTTCATAAAACCCTCACTTATTTTAATTAAATCATATAATTTATAGTGTTGTTATATTTTTTATTTTTTTAAAAGTGAAATATGATCTATTTTATTTATAATTATACAATTAATTTCATTTTAATATCAATTTTCATGATTTAGTTATAAATCTATTTTTGTGCTAAAAATCTATTTTTTAAAAACCGTTTTTAATTGAATAATTTGTTTCCACTTAAATTAATTAAAATTTCCCATAATGGGGAATTATTTATGTTAAATTTATATATTACATATTTATATATATGAATTTATAAACATGAAATGAATAATATTAATTATATAGTAATTGTAAAATCTAATTTCCCTTGAAAAAAGCATTTTCTGAAAAATCCATTTTTTATCGCTTTGGGAGTCTAATATAAAATTAAATTTTCATACTTCTGTTAATTGAATCTAGAAAAATAGAATTCACTATTTAACTACGATGGATTATATTATGTTAACATGACCTATTAAGGTATATTCATTATGAATAGTAACTCTATTAAATAATTATTACCATAGTATTGGTAACTTGATTAATGATTGCTAAAAATAGTACGATAAGCACTAGAAATTGAATAAAAAACTAAAAATTATCCTATTTTATGGATGTATTTTTTCAATTTACATATAATTATTGAATAACTTCCCACTTTTTAAAATATTTATTTATTTTTACCTCTATAATAATTGAATAAAATATGAAGAAAAAAATGTAACTTTCTTGCTTTTAAAAACAATAATATTTTCTGATCGGAATACAAAACAATTCTGTTCTGTTTTAGATTTTAATTTTAAATAAATGTTACTTTTTTATCAGTACAATTTTTATATAACGTCAAACAATAAAGATAATTAACTAAACTTTATATGAAATACTTTCCCAATATTTATTCAATTTAGATAAAAATAAAATAAATGGTTTCAAAAATATTAAATGTAATAAAGATTGATTGGATTTTTATGTCCTAAAAATATGTTTTTATATATATATATAATATTTTAAAATTGTATTAAATGAGTATATTCTAACATCATATTAGCCATTTTATTTTCATATTAAAATTAAATGAATAGTTCCAAAAATGACAATAATGAGTTTATCTAATAAATAATATTTTATGAAATGGTTTTATATTATTAAAAATATTATATTAATAAAACTGTTTGGGATGTGGTTTGGAATTTCAACAATTTCCCATTTTTTGGATAATTTATCTTTTATATTAAATATCATGACTCCTAAATGGTAAAAACATTGTTAGTATGCTAATTATAAAAAAGGGTTAACATAGTTTAAAAAAATATATGGGTTTTAACCTAACCTAAAAATGTAAAAATTTTATTATATCATATAATTTATAACTATATTCATCCTATTATAGAATTATATAATTTTTAATCCTTGTTCCAATGAAAATTAAACTATATTAAATTAATATGTAAATAGATTCCAAGTGTTCCCATCCCCTTACTTATAAACTGACACATCCTATAATAATTTCTTCATACATCAATTTCATTTAATATTTGTAAATACCTACCAAAATACCTTTCTAATTTTTGTTACCAAATTCTATATTCCATGTACTAATTAAAAATATCATCATTGGATGGACTTTTCTATAATCTTAGATGGTTGTCTAAAGAAGAGGTATCATTTATAACCGACCATTTTTTTATTTTCCTTCCACCTCATTGAAATATAATTGAAACATGTGGATCTAAAAACTATTTATGCCCCAAGTTATTCAATGTTAATATGATAATTTAATACCCTATATCAATCTTCTCATCTCTTAAATGGGAATCAAAATTGTTGTTCGTGTGTTTGGAGAACTACCACTTCACGAACCAATGAAATTTGTTTTCTACCACTACATATAACCGATAGTTATAATGATGGAATTAATGTTTATCTATGATATTCATGAAATATTTATAATTATTAATAAAAATATATCATCGAATTTAATACTTTTCCATCCATTAAAAATGAAAACATTGTTCATGCCAATGTGTGACCTACCGTCTCTATGAATTGATGTGACTCATTTTCTATATTCAAATTTCAAGAATGATTCATAGAATTTTTATATTGAATAAATATGATATTAATACCACTAATATAATTATGTTTATGATGTAACTATATAAAATTCACAATAATTGGAAATTCAATGACAAGAAATGCATGAGAAAACAAAGCAATCAATACCTGAAACAATGGTAATAATGAAGTATTATTATTTAATGATTAATAAGATGTTATTAAGTAATCATATATGATATTATAAATAAGAATACGGTTCTTGAATAAATTAATTTCATTTTTAAAACACGTTTACATGATTTTAAATCATGTTTAACTAAAGGGATTCATGATGTAATGAATTTTATCTCAATTTCCCTTCATTGAGATATATTTTGTTGTTATGGACATAATTTAATTATTATGTATTCTATATTACACTTTTACTTGATATATATTTTACCATTCATATTTGATGGTATTTTATGTAGTAATTTAAATTTTGTATCGAGTTTAATTTGAAATAAATTTTACCAAGACGTATGGGGTTTTATTACTCAATTTCATTTTATTTGGTTATAATTCTACTCCATTAACTATATTATTCTGTTATATTGGTTAAACTTCACGTTGAATTTATTAAATATTATTTCAAATTTTTATATATATCACACATAATGAATTCATTGATTAATTCTCACTTTAGTCTTATGATCTTTATAAGGGTTTTAATATCTATTTGCAATCCATTGACACATATACAATATTATGAACATATTTAATTTTACATGGTGTACGAACTACTCATTTGATATATTAAACATGATTACCAATTTTCTCATTATGAATTATGATTCCATAAAATTATATTCATTCAATTTGTTACAATTTTAATGTTACCAATGTTGTAAGGATTTATTTTACAATTTCATTTTGGGGAATATCATAATTTTAATTAATGGAATATTATAAAATATTATCTATAAAATCTATGTATTTTATTATCCTATTATTATTTATAGAGTTTGAATATTTTCTACACAAATTTAATCCCTTTGGAACTTTTATAAATCAATTTAATGTAAAACAATTCTGATCTTATTACTCTTTTTGATCAAGAAAAATATTCATTATTATTTTTAAAAATTATCACAACTTTTTTCTATTTAATAAAATGATTTATTAGGTAAATTTTATATAATATTTAAAACATTAAATATTTTGAATGTAATCATTAAAATATATTTATGAATGGTTATTTTTTGAAACTCTATATAAAAAGTGAAAAGGATAGTTTGTATCGTATAATACATAAAAGGCATCCCCATTGCGATATATTTTTTATAGTACCTAGATTCTTCTTTAAATTTTAAATTATTTCGCAAAGAAACTAATAAATCAATTATTATTTAAATATTTTACATCCATTTTATTTGTTTTTCTAATGAAAATTATTTTTTTAAATAACCTTTATTTTAGATAAACCAATGAAAATATCTTATCACTTATTAATTTAGTGGAAATTCCTTACTCATCAAACAAATACTTTAGTGATAATTGAAAATTTAATTTCTTTTAAATATTTATATTATTTTAATAATGTATATGAATATTCTCTAAGGAGAATAAAATTTTTAAATATGATGTTTTACTCTAATATTTATTTGATTTACATGGGAGAATATTGAAAAATTTGTACACTTTACTTAATATGGATAGTTTTTTAGTATAAATATATTTTATTAATTTAATTCATCAATAAATATACAAGGAATGCATTGGACATGTAGTGATGGGTGGTACTGGTTATATATAGACCCTCTATGCATCAAATGGTTTCATAAGAAAAATTAGTTGGCAATGCTAAATGCATTTTCGGTGTATACTAGCACTTCATCAAAACAATATTGAAATAAGGCTTTAACAGTACAGATATCCTGATGTCGAATATCATGATGTCAATCATTATGAATTTACTTCATATAGAATGAAATTATTTTTGGTTAGATAATTTCATAAATATTTTCCCTCGATGCATTTAGTATTAGTTTATTGATAAAATGGAATATTTGTTTATTTCATTAACTTACCATATCTATCGTTCTTGAATTACTCCTGATAGATTATTCTGTATGTTACCCATATAGCCTATTTCTTCTCAAAGTTATTTTCATTTATTTTACTTGGAAATGGAGAATGTGTATAATAAATTGTTACAGAATGATAAATATATACATTATTTATTTTTTGTTTTTTTATTTACAAATAACATGATATTCATGTATGTATCTAGTTTACCGAGACTAATAAAATATTGATTACATTTTTATTTTATCTCTTTTATGTAATAAAAATATGATAATGATACAAATAGTTATTTGTTGTTGGGGTCGTGTTCTTTACATGTTAGGCCTATGTGATTCTGTATGGGGTTGTGAAGGGTTCATAGATAATGCTCTGTGTGTTGTGACATTTCTTGTGAGATCTGACATAGGAAATGTTGGAGGACCTAGTGATACTTGGGACATGAATCGTGATTTTGGAGAGTCAGTGAGATATGATAGGTTGGGGTAACTGAAATATAGGGTGATCCTAGAATTTGTGTGTTCCTTAAACAACTACAAAATATGTTACACGCAGATGTTTTAATGAAATATTTTCTTTAAATATTTTTTATTCTTATTTGGTTTTCTTTTCATTAAATAATGATATTAAACTAATTTAAAGATTTAATGAATATAAAAAATACAATTATAGCCTAGCCATTAGGTTTGCAGGAATAATTATTACTAGCTTTCGAAAATAAATTGTGAATTTTATTGGCTATCAATTATTTAAGAAAAATATAAACCAATTAGATATTTTTATTTTTTAGTGAATTATTTTTGGTAATGAAACTAATGTGGTATATATGTGTTATATACTTAATAATTTTTTTTTATATTCCTCTAATGGATATTGTAGTCTTAGGGTGTGAACAAAACCCTATTTGATTAATAAAAACTATTTTTCTAAAAATTTTAATTTATCAACATTAAATGGAAACCCCATTTTTTATTTAGATATTGACACCTTAATAATTTTTATATGACTAAATAAAAATTTTATTTTAAATAGGGATATTAAATTTACATTGGATGCATTTCTATTATTTTTTGGATAACATTAATTTTTTGATAAATAGTAGAAATATGGTAAATTTTAATTGAAAATAACTTTTTTAATTGAAATAATTTATTTGGTAAAATAATATTATTAAATGGTTAGAAAATATAAATATAAAAAATATTTACCATATAATATAATTTAGGTCATTGGAATTGATTTTAAATTAAATTCAGAAGTAAAAACATTTTAATCATTTGTAATATTTTAACATTTAAAACTCGATTTCTCATTTCAACAACGAGATTTATTTTAAATTAATTTCTGCAACTTCTATGTTTTTAGTTTTTTAAAACTTATTCAATATTTTGAATCATTTGGTCTAAATTATTTAAATATATTTATTTTATTTTTTTGGCAATGTGAATAGTATCTTGGGTAATAATTTTTATTACCATGGTTGAAGGCAAATCAGTTAATTAAAGGTAAAAATAATGTTATAAAATTACCATAAAACCTATAAAAATCCAATTGGATGACTAAATTAGACTCTTATCAGATATAGTTTTAAATTTAATCACTTAATGGAAAATTACTTATGAATGTGAAATAAATATAACAAAAACTATTGAATGTGACAAAATGTCACAATCTCATTTTATATAAGTGTATTAGTTTTATTATATATATAACTAGGCGATGATATAAACTATATATAGTACCTAGAAATAAAAAATTACTTATATCATAGAAATTTATTTATTAATTTTCATGGATAAATAATTACCACTATTGATGACATAATCGTAATGGCTAAATTATTTTATTAACAGAAATATAAAAAAATGGGATTAAAAGTATTAAAAGAAATATCATATGAACTAATTAATGTCATCCGTAATTTTTCTAGGAGACTATGACATTTTAGTATTGTATTAAATATTCTAGATCGAATATATTTTTTTTTGGGTTTTTATTTATAGTCAAATAAATGAATTGTTTTAAAATTGTAACAATTGATATTTTATAAAAACAACTTATTAGTGAATTATTTAAAAATCATAAAAATAGTTTAAAATTACATATTTATTATTATAAGCTCTAAAATGTCATAAAATACCTATTTATGGTTAATTAACACCATATAATAAAATATATATAACCATTAAATATTTATAATATTATTACAACAATTAAAATTAAATAGAATAACTATGTGTCAATTAAAAAGATATTTTTTAAATTGATAAAATAACATTTCCATAATTTATTGGCTCATGAGATTATAAATTTATGTCATCTCATCTTTTAAATTTGGACATTTTTTTAGATTTTATTGAATAGTTTTATTTTATTATAATTTATTATTTATAGAGTTCTCAAAAGTGCCACTCACTTCAATTATAAAAGGGTACCTCTTCTCTCACCTATTCACTTAATTTTGAGCCTTCAAGATCATACATAACTTGTCCTTTTTCCTTCTCAACTTCATTATTTTAAATCTAGAGATTCTTTTTATATTCAAAGGCAATCTATAGTGCTCTATGATGGTATTTTTAGGAATCGTGTCGAGGAATAGGTAATCTTTTCTACAGATTCTTCCAAGATTATTTCTTCATCTACTTCATCTTCATTAGTTGTTTACTTATAAACTAATAACATCAGTATCACTAATATAAAAATATGTTATTATAAATATGAAACAACAATATTTTACATTTTATCCATCCTTTGAAAAATGAAATCATTTCCCTTTTGATAGTACATCTTACCCTCTCCACACCGTAGTGTAATATAGTTTTCACCACCCCCATACATGGTTGGGTATAATTATCAAAATAATAACTATATATGATTAGTATAAAATTTTACTAATTCTGATATTTTATGCACCATCCACTTTAATACCATTCAACAATTTTGGATTGATATCATCGCTCGTCCGTACGTAGGGCATACCATATCCACGATGCGATGCAATTCATTCTATATGATTTTCATTCAAACATGATTATATATATGAACTGAATGAATAAATATGGTATATATTAAAATAATATAATTCTATAAAATATTTTTCTATAACATAAGAAGTGGAACATGGACATTTCCGAAATATGATTAAAAAACGTAAGGCAGTTAATATCCAAATAACGGGTGAAAATGAAATGATACTATCAAACAGATGATAATATAATCATATATGATATCATAGAAATTAATAAGATTCTAAAATAAGAAAATAGTGTTGTTTTAACCGATATATATAAGGATCAAATACATTCGAAGGATATCTGACCTAATGTAAGGGATTATTTTTCAATGTCATTTTTATCTGAGATTGTATATATATAAGTATTTACTATAGATATATTAATCATCCATTTCCATGTTATCTAAAAATGTTTACATAAAATGTTTACTATTCATTTATGCATACTTAAATTTATTTTTACCCATTTTTGAAATTTATTAAATGGTATCGAAGGAATATCTCATTTGATTACCATATGAGGTAATTTATTACATTTGAAAAATGTACGATAAGAATGTTTTTTACCTTGTACAACATGAATGGATTTTTATGCTTTCACAATGCCTTATTTCCGTGAAGTTGACCCTAAAAAGTTAGAAGTTTATTTTCACATAAAATGATTCATTCTAAAATTGTATGGGATTTTAATGATGGTAAATGTTGTTAAAGAAGAAAAGGACATTTTTCCACATGAATTAATTTCAAGTGTTTTCTCAAAATTAATTTCCATCTAAGATGACACTCTTCAAATGGGGTTATATTTCAAATGTAGTTATTACTATGATTTGATTTCATTTATGATGGAATGTTATTTAGGAAACAAATATGTTATATATCAATTATAATGGGATGATGTTTAAGGACCTCATATAAGTTCATGGGTTATTATATGGTGAATTTCATTATGTTTTTGTAGGAAATGTAAGAATGATTTAATTATAAGAAAGGTGGGACTTATATCTTCCACCAAATCATTAGGTAATGATTTATATCTAATGATATAGACATGACTGGAATGAAAATTAAATTTGGTTCAGCAATACAGGTATTGAGCAATGAGAGATCTCAGTTCAGTAATTGACTTTTCCCGTTCTGATGGTCTTAGAAATGAGCCTTGACAAGTATGAAAAGATTTTTTATGCTTATGTTTATATGAAAAAAATCAGGTCTTATGTGATGACTGTTGGGATTACATTTCATTTTTATTATTTTCCTCATGATGTGATATTATGATCATTTATATATAGGATGTGATTTTAAAATGTTATATTCTTAAGACTATGATATGATTAATATTTCCCTTTTTACCCTTACTAATAATTGGAGCTCACTCTTTTATATTTTTCTTTTCCCTAGGTCCTGAAGAATGGTATTATGTAAGATATGTTAAAAAGGAGCCTCGTTTTGAAGAAATAAGAGGGAGACAATGTTGATGTCGTATGAACCAGTTTTTTATATTTCCTAGTTTCTAAGCACACTAACCTATACAGTCCTGTCGTGGTTTTTGTTGTGTTATGTGTTGGATCCTAAATATACAGATTATACGCAATAGGGGGTGAATTGTGTATTTAATATTTTCCATTAACACTTCGATTGAATGAGTTCTATCCTCTTTGATTTATTAGATTTGGTCATACAGTGGAAATAAATAAAAGCAGGGACACAAAGATGTATAGTGGTTCAGGGAACAAAAGGCCCCTAGTCCACTCCACCAACGCTCAACTCCACGAGCTTGATTATTTTCACTATATGGTCCTCATTTCAACAGACCGGTCCACAACTGAATACAGGCAGTTGAGACATTTACAATCCAAGGAAAAACAAAGCCTTATGGTTCAAACACAAACCTACTCAGCTTAGTACGAGAAGTTGGTTACTCAAGAATAAAATTAATTTCAGAAAGAATCTTTTCCAGATGATCTCCAAAATTTCAAAAGAATGCAATTTATAGTAGATAGATCGTCGTCTCGAGAAATATTTATTTTCAAGTCGAAGCAGTTCTGAGTCGATCCGGTTGTAATAGATATAAAGATATAGTTCACAGATTTAGTAGGAGTAGATCCACAGTTGATATTCGATGCATAACAAGTGAATCTTCTATCAAATTCATTCATATTTAAATGAACAGAGCTTTGACTCTCCTTTTTTTTGAATCAGAAGATCAACGTGATATTTTGATGTCTCTGTTTTTCACCTTTTTAAAAAAAATTGATCACCACCCTCCTACGTATGGTGTTTTTCAGAGATAACATATATATTAAAGCTGAGCATATCTTCAGCACATTTACATCCATAAAAGTCTCCTTCTGATTCACGATATTCAAAAATTTGAACTTAAAGAGTAGTCGTAACTTCCCTGAAGACTCTGCATAAAAATATTCTTTTAATTTGATCTTTAATGTACTGATAAAACAGCTTTGAATCAGTCAAAGTCAAACATTTAAAAATGACTTTAAATCCTGCTTGAAATCTGCCCAATAATCATCTTGCAGACCGTTGCTTAAAAATATCATCTTTCAAAACATTTCGATGCCAAATGTAAGGTTGATGATGTGGCCTCCAAACGTAGGGTTCATAACATAGTCTTCAAATTTAAGGTTCATAACGTAAGGTTGATCATAAACGTAGGGTTGATCACCGATACTTTTTCTTCAAATCTCAAACGTATGGTAAAAGATCCATACTTTTCCAAGAACGTATGGTTGTTCACAAAAGTAAGTTGGATGAACCATACTTTCTAGAAACAAACGTAATGTTTAGTACCTATGTACGGTTCTCCTTCCATACTTTTTTGATGACCAAAATTTAAGGTTCCTTCCTAAAGTATGGTTCTTCTACCATACGTTGCTGATAACGTATGGTTGTTTAACTATACTTTTATCTTATCTCAAAAGGTATACATTGTTTTAATCCTTACACTGCGTTTATCCACGTAGGGTATGAACAATGATTCCAGGACACGCGTAAAGTAGATTCCAAACAAGTAAGGTATGAACAATGATTCCAGGATGCGCTTAAAGAAGATTCTGAACAAGTAATAAATTCTCATTATTTCCAGAGTAAAATAAATTAATAGAGTCCTCTAGAATACTAAATAAAATCATTTGAAAATAATTAAGGGTATTCGTGAGCATCAAAATTATCAGAAAGATATAGAGTATTATATTCAATAATCTCTCCCTTTAAGTAACATTATTATGTACTATTGAAAACAATACTTTGCTAAAAAATATCCACCTTTTTGATGATCACAAAACCAACAAGATAATAAAACAAATTAAATGAAATTAACACTCAAAATTATTTACATAACGTTTTAGAATATTGAGAGAATAAAACCATATTTTATTTTTAACAAAATAAATTAAAATTTCAATAAATAAAATAATTTCACCCCATGAAAAATAAAATTATTTTTCATTCCAAATATCTCCCTCTGAATAAACAAAGGTTTTTAAAATAAAATGTTCCGTTTATCCAAATTTTCCCCCCTTTTGTTATATCAAAAATAATGATAAATTATGGATTTGGTCACATTTAATATTGCACGAAACTGTTGGTAAATTCTATTATTAACTGTTTATTAATAATTAAATCTGGAGTACTGGCATATCAAAAATAAATATAGTAAAACAAATAGAAAGGATGAAATATATTTCCATTAAAAATTTAAAATAAATACAAGTATGATAAGCACAGGAATCAAGGTTTGGGCAAGATAGGCAATAGGTTCTATGTCCTCTGGAAAGTAGAGTATATTTTAATAAACTATTCCCTGAGTCTCTTCATCATCCCATCTCTAATTTTGATAATGAGCTCTCTGTTCTCTTAAGTCATATGAATATCCTCGATTAAATTGACTCTGAAAAACTCATGCATCCTTTCTTATTTTTCGATAAACATTGACAACTTCTCTAACATCTGATTTAACAGATTTCGGATTGGTGCCTCACTAGATATCAGTTGATCCACTAATAATTTCTGATTGTCTAGCAACACTGATAATGGATCACTGTTACATTGAAGATCTTGAAACCGGCCATTCATTTTTCTCATCGTGGCTGTGATTTTTTGAAATCTTCTGATTAAATTAGGTGAAGTACCTGATCCACTAACAGCACTATTTACAACTGATGAAATTTGGTTCTCCATAAACAACTTCAGATCTGATAAATATGTCATTTCATATTTCAAATTTTCAACTGCATTCATCATATCCTCTTTAAAAATTTCAACTTATTTCCTTGAAATTATACTCTCTTTCAGCTTTTGAAATCTCAATTGTTTGAAGGTTAAGGCATTTCTCAAAGAGATATTCTCAGAGTCCAACTGAGACACCTTTCTGTACAGTTCTTAAACTTCTTTCATCCATTAAACAGAGGAACCATGTGCTTGATTCGCATTATCAGGCTCTGGATGATGCAGCAGTACCAAAGGTAATGATTCAGCATCAGATTTTTCATTCCCTTTCTTCTGAGTAGGTTTTTCCACAGATTTTTCCTTAGAGTCCACAGACTCCTCCACTGAAAAATCCCCTTGAATTACTTATGTGTGAGCTTTAGAAGAATGCTCCCCATAAATATCAACATCTTGGCCTTCTACTGGATTTTCGAGAACAACATTTTCTGGAGTTTCCTAAGGTCTGGCCACTTCCTCACCAGGCACTGCCTCCTTATTTAGGTCATGTTGAAGTGTTACTTCAACATTAGCTACAATTTTCTCTTGATAATCCCTTTGAACTTCTTCTTGAGCTTCGTGATCCCTCTACTGGTGATGTCCTTTCACTAACAACTTCCATGGTCTTATCAATAACAGCTTCTCTTACAAAAGAATAAGCAATTAAAGCTTCCGTTCTTGCCAATGAAGGGGAAGTAATTTCCTCATTAACAGATCGAGTTCTTCGAGATTGAATTCCCTCCTTACTTCTTTATTATTCAGAATTTTCCACTTCAAATCGGATCCTTCTTGCTACATTTCTGACTCTTGATTCAGCCTGTCCCTCCTTGGACATAGCAGGTTGAGCCTAAGCACTCTATGAGTCTTCTTCAGCTCCTACTGGCAAGATTTTTTCTTTTAATGGTCCTCTAGAAGTATCTAATCTACATCAATGTTCCAGCATAAAACATATTACTATGATGATAGTGTACTCGGGCATCCACTAATCTCACCATTTTGTTCTTAAGCAACATTTTAGAAATAAATCGACCGAAAGGGTAAAAGTTCATCTGGGCATCACTTTGACAACATTAACTGAGGTACCTGACCATGTACCTTGGAATGTTTAACATGATATGACTTAACAGAAGATACATTATGTACATATCAGGGTACAAAATTTTTTCAATTTCTCTCATTCTGGGAGTTATTCCAGTCTGAACAAATTTAACTAGGATATTATAATCTGGTTCTAAATCTTTCACCATCATTTTCGTAGTAGTAGATGTTCCAAACAAAAAATAAATAATGTCCTCGGATTTATGCACAACATCTCCTATATTCTTAAAATTAAAATGAAAAACTCCCTCATGAGGGAAGTTGAGAATCTGACCAATTTCTACTGATGAGATTGAGAAATCTATATCCGTTATCTTAGCCATCATATTATCCTCACTATCCCCCAAACTAAACTGTATAGGTTTGAAGATGTATCTAATTTCTACCTCTTATAGAAATTCAATATATTCACTGTGGAATGTCTGTTCAAGGTTCTGAAATGACAATGCTTGTTTTAACAGAAGATTTATCTGAAATAACCGGTCGAGATCGATTACCTTGCCCTAAATGATTTTTCTTCCTTCTGAGTGTTTTCTCTTGACATTCCTTGGCTCGGCTTCACTAGATCTTTTAGTCCTTACCATCTCTGTGAGAATCTCTAAAGGTTTTAAGGTTAGGGTTTCAGAGGTTCGAAGATTAGGGATCACGAGTAGAGGTGCATTTTGCGGATTCAAAAAAGTTTCGATAGATGTAAAACGGTTCAGAAGTCGAAAGGGTTTCTAGCAACCTTGATTCCCGTGTTTTTAATACTCATTACATATATTTGAAAATAAATAAAATAAATTACATGGATAAAAGGAACTTATTCTATTTTAAAAACAATATTGCTAAATTATTTTTAAGCAGAATAAAAAAAGAATTGTGAAATAAAATTTTATTTAAAATCAAATAAACCTAGCTCCCCCTTAATAAAATTAAACCTTCCAGTGGGAAGTGGTTTAGTAAAAATATCAGATAATTGAATTTCAGTATTTATAATTTCTAAAATTATATCCTTTTTAATAACATTATCTCTTAAAAAGTGATTCCTTATATCAATGTTCTTAGTTCTTTAATGAATAATTAGATTTTTTTGAAATATTAATTTCACTTGTATTATCACTTAAAATAGGTGTATTATTAGAATTTAATCCAAATTCCATAAGATTTTTTTTCATCCACAAAAATTGTGCATAGAAACTACTAGTAGAAACATATTCTGCCTTGACTGTTGACAGGGCAACTGAATGTTGTTTCGTACTAGACCATAACACTAAAGACTTTCCTAAAAAGTGACATATTCCTGATGTGATTTTTCTCTCTAACCTACAACTTCCAAAGTCAGCATCTTAATATGAAATCAAATTAAAATCAGATGTTTTAGGATAAAGAAGTGATTGAAAAACATTTCCTTTTAAACATCTAAAAATTATTTTAACAACACTTAGATGATATTCTTTAGGGTTTTATTTAAATCTTGCACAAAGACATACAAAATACATTATATCTGGCCTGCTAGCAGTAAGATATAATAAACTACCAATCATACCTTTATATAACTTGTTGTCAACTGATTTTCTAGTTTCATCCAAATCATGTTTTATATTAGTACACATAGGAGTTGTAAATGTCTTGTTGTTTTCAAGTCGAAATTTCTTAAGTAAATCAGTAATTTATTTTTATTGATTCAAAACATTTCTAAATTTTTTTTTATAAATTTGAAGTCCTAAGAAGAAATTTAGTTCTCCCATCATTCTCATTTAAAATTCCTTTTTCATTAACATTGAAAACTCATGACAAAGGGTTTTATTAGTTGATCCAAAAATTACATCATCAACATAAATTTGAACTAATAAAACATTATTTTTTTACAGTTTTCATAAAGTGTGTTGAGTCTGCCATTCCAACAGTAAAATAATTTTTCAAAAGAAAAGATCTTAATTTTTCATACCAAGCTCTAGGTGCTTGTTTATGGCCATAAAGAGCTTTAGTAAGTTTAAAAACAGAATCTGGTTTTTGAGAATTTTCAAAACCAGGAGGTTTCTCAACATAAACTTCCTCCATTAAACAACCATTTAAAAAAGAAGATTTAACATCAATCTAAAACAACTTAAAATTCATATAAGATGCATAGGCTAAAAGGATTATAATGGATTCTAACCTAGCTACAAGTTAAAAAGACTCATCATAATCTATTCCTTATTCCTGATTGTATCCTTTATCTACTAATCTTGCTTTATTTCTATTTATTATTCCTTGGTCATACTGTTTATTTCTAATGACCCATTTGGTTCCTATTACTGAATAATTATTAAGACATTCCACTAATTCCCAAACTTTATTTCTTTTAAACTTGTTAATTCATCTTGCATTGTTATTACCCATCATTCATCATCTAAATCTTTTTCTATAGTCTTGGGTTCTTGTTGAGATAGGAAGGCAGAGAATTACACTAGGTTTCCTAAGTTTATTCTAGATTGAATTCCTGTATCTAAGTCACCTATCACAGTTTTTAAAGGGTGATTATTTAGGGTTCTAGACTGTCTAGGAAAAACATTTAAAGGTTCTTCAGTATCATGTTCCTCTGAACTGGACAGAATTTCTTTAATATCATTTTCAAAATCCGTCTTTACATTCTCAATTCTCTTGTTATCATTAGAGTCATGTTCATCCATTTGATCTGTCCTTTTCTAAAATGGATTAGATTCATCAAATCTCACATGAACTGATTCTTCAAAAATCCTTGACATCTTATTATAGACTCTATAAGCTTTGGAGGTAGTAGAATATCCTAAGAAAATACCTTCATCAGATTTTGGATCGAACTTATCATGATTATAATTGGTGTTCAAGATTTAAAGCTTGAATCCAAAAACTTTAAAGTAATTTAATTTAGGTTTTCTGTTATTCCATAGTTCATAGGGTGTATTTTTCAAAATAGGTCTAATTAAAAATCTATTAATTATATAGTAAGCTATATTCAAAGCTTCTTCCCAAAAATATATAGGTATGTTGTATTCATTTAACATAGATATATCCATTTCATGAATTGTTCTATTTCTTCATTCTACAATCCCATTCTGTGGAGGTGTTCATGGTGCAGAGAAGGTTTGTTTAATACCCATATTTGACCAAAAGGAATTAAATTCATGATTTCCAAATTCTCCACCATGATCACTTATCAATGAGATTATATTAAAACCTTTTTCATTTTGAACAAATTTGCAGACACATTCAAATAAAGTAAAATCGTCATTTTAAAATTTCAAAAAGAAAATCCATGTAAATCTAGAATAGTCATCAACTAAAAAATATACATATAATTTACAAGCTAAGCTTTCTACTCTTGAGGGTCTAAACAAATACATATGAATAACTTATAGAGGATTATATGTAGTAACTTTATTAAGAGATTTGAAGGATGATTTGTGTTGCTTTCCAAGTTGACATGCATAACAAAATTAGTCACATAAATATTTGAGACTAGGTAAATAAGAAACTAAATGTTTCTTATATAACTTATTTAAAACATATATATTACAATGTATAAGTCTCCTATATCAGATCCAAGATTCACTAACTTTAGCAGTCAAACAGTTTACTTGTTGTTTACAAAAGGAATTTAAATCCAAAGTATATACATTATCAGTTCATGGTGCTTTAAATTTAAATAGTTTATCTTTAGAAATAGTACAACAATTGTTAGTAAATTCAACAGTATATCCATCATCACAAAGTTGTGAGATACTTATAAGATTTTGTTTTAATCCTTGTACATAAAGTACTTTGTTGATTGATACTTTTTTTGGATCTCTAATAGTTCCAATACCAACGATTTTTTCCTTTTGCATTATCACCAAATGTGACAAGTCCTCCTTCCTTTTGAGTGAGTGAAGAAAAATTCAATGAGTTTCCACTCATATTTCTTGAGTAGCCACTGTCCATGTACCATAAATCTTTTCTACTCTTGTGGCCTGCTACCAACAAAGACAATCAATCAAATTTCTTTGGTAGCCATATTTTGTTGGGTCCAGGGGTGTTAGCTAGTAATGATCTGGGTATCCAGATTTTCTTTGTTCTTTTAAAATCAGCTGAATTATATAAGTCTTTTGAAACATAAACTTTCTTAATGCCACAAATTTGAGGTTTTCTTAAAAATAGTTTTTAGATTTTTGTCCCTTTGCCCCAAAATAGTTACAATTAACCTTTTTGGAGCTAGGAAGAAAATAATTCTTATATAGGTTAGGTTTTTCTCCATTACTGCCAATTCCAAATATCTCCTTTTTAATTACAGTTTTTCCAAGATTTTCATTTAATGAATTCTCTCCTTTTTTAATAACAAATGCAGCCAGTTTGTAAGATTATACTTCAACCTGCAGTGTTTTTATTCTTGATTCAAAATTCATATAGTTTTTGTTAATAGAATTTTATTTTTCAGTTAATTATTTATGTTGTTTTAGCATTGTATCACTTTCATCTGAAACAGCTTTATGTTTGTTCTTTAGCGACTTATGTTTCGTAAATAGTGAGTCATATTTTTCTTCAAGCATATTACAGTAGGCTACAAGTTTTTCATTTGTGTAGCTTGATTCAGAATTTGATTCACTATTTGAGTCAAAGGTGTAATATGAGTGTACCTCATCAGTTTCTGCCATGAAACACATATTTTCTTTTAGATTTACTTCTTCTTTCTCTGAGCTTGATTCAAGAGATCTACTGGATTCTTTAGATTCACTCTAAGTGGATTTCATAGATTTCTTGTGTTTATGCTCATAGTCATTTCTTTTGAAGAATTTCTTCTTCTTTGCTTCCTTCAATTGTGGGAAATCTGGTCTGATATACCCCATCTTCTTGTTTGAATAGCATCTAACTTCCTTATCATCTTTCTTAAATGATTTTTTGATGCATCTTTTCTTGATGTAGAACTTTCTAAATTTCTTGTCTAGCTGATCCAGTTCTTCATATGAGTTTGATGATTTAGAGCCCTCTGATTTAGATTTGACTTCTCTGTTCTAAATCTTCCTATTTTTTTTATTGTGAAGATACTCTCAGGGTAGTGTCATCCTTTTTGATGTAGAATTTCTGCTCATTTGCCTCATCTTTCATTTCAGCTTCATACATCATCAGTGTACCAATCATCTCTCTCATGGTTAGATTTTTGACAGGTGTTGATTTTATGATTACAGCAGAGATACCATTCCATCTAGTAGGAAGTACCCTCAGTACTTTTAATGCCTGATCATCTTGCTTGATAGGTTCTCCTAGAGCTGTTATATTATTGACAATTTTTGTCATTCTACCATTCATTTGGGTAATGCTTTCACCTTCAAACATTATGAAAGTATCAAATTTCAGTTTTGTAGTTGCATATCTCATTTGTATCACATTGTTTGTTCCTTCATTTTCCACAGCTATTGTCTGCCACATCTCGTATACTGTCGGGCACTGAGATACACTGTTAAATTCATCTGGTCACAGACTATAGATAATTGCATTCATATCCTTCGAATTCATATCATACTCTACCTCTTTAGCAGGACTCCATGTCTCAGGTTTTTCAATAATTTCATAAGGAGTCAGAATATTTGAATAGACTTTATATCCGAGGTTTTTCAGATATATTATCATGCGTGATTTCCAGCTGCCATAGTTGTCTCTATTGGAATATGGTGCTCTGACCATTGAAATCCCTTCTCTGGTATCAGTCATGATGCTCTATTATAATCATTAAATGCTTCTAGTGTGCTAAGGCTCTATCAGAAGCTCCTCCTTTGATACCAATTGTTGGATCCTGAATAAACAGATTATACGCAAGAGGGAGTGAATTGAGTCTTTATGATTTTTTCTTAACTCTTCGATTGAATGAGTTATGTCCTCTTTTCTTAATCAGATTTAGTCATATAGTAGAATTAAATAAAAGCTGGGAGACAAATATTTATTGTGGTTTGAGGAACAGAAGGTCCCTAGTCCACTCCACCAATGCTCAACTCCACGAGCTTGATGATTTTCACTATCTGGTCCTCATTTAAACAGGCCGATCCACAACTAAATACAGGAAGTTAACACCTTTACAATCCAAGGAAAAACAAATCCTTCTGGTTCAAACATGAACCTACTGAGCTTATTATGAGAAGATGGTTACTCAAGAATAAAAATAATATCAGTAAGAATCATTTCAAGATGATCTCCATAATTGCAACAGAATGCAATTGACAACAGATGGATCGTCGTCTCAAGAAATATTGATCTTCAAGTCGAATCAGTTATGAGTCGATCTGGTTGCAATAGATATAAATATATAGTTCGCAACATCAGCAATTGTAGATCCACAGTAGATATTCGATGCAGAACAACTGATTCATCTAACAAGTTCACTCTTCTTTAAATGAACAGAGATTTGACGCTCCTTTGTTTTGAATCAGCTGATCAACCTGATTTTTTGCAGTCTCTGTTTTCACCTTTTTTGAAAAAATTGATCACCACCCTACTGTATATGGTGTTTTTCAGTGAGAACATATATATTAAAGCTGATCATATCTTCTGCACATTTAGATCTATAAAAGTCACCTTGTGATTCGCGATATTAAAAAATTTGAACTTACAGAGTAGTCATAACTACCCTGAAGACTCGGAATAAAAATCTCCTTTTAATTCGATCATTAATCTACTAGTAAAAGAGATTTGAATCAGTCAAAGTTGTACTTTTAAATATGACTTTAAATCTGGCTTGAAATCCGCCCAATAATCAGCTTGCTGGCCGTTGCATAAAAATATCATCTTTCAAAACTTTCTAACGCCAAACATAAAGATGATGACGTTGCCTCAAAACATAGGGTTGATAACATAATCTTCAAACGTAAGGTTCATAACATAAGGTTGATCATAAATATAGGGTTGATCATCCATAGTTTTTCTTCAAATCTCAAACGTATGGTAAAAGATCCATACTTTTACTTAATCCATACTTTTCCAAGAACGTATGGCTGTTCACAAAAGTAAGGTTGATGAACCATACTTTTGAGAAACAAACGTAATGTTTAGTACCTACGTACGGTTCTCCTTCTATACTTTACTGATAACCAAAACGTATGGTTCCTTCCTAACATAAGGTTATTCTTCTATACATTACTGATAACGTATGGTTGTTTAACCATACTTTTCTCTTATCTCAAAAGTTATACATGCTTTTCATCCTTATACTACGTTTATCCACGTAGTGTATGAACAATGATTCCGGGATGCGCTTAAAGCAGATTCCGAACAAGTAATAAATTATCATTATTTAAAGAGTGAAATTAAGTAATAAAGTCTTGCAAAATACTAAATAAAATAATTATAAAATAAATAAGGGTATTTGTGAGAATCAAAATTATCATAAACAGAATGAGTATTATTTTCAATAATCTCCCCCTTTAAATACCATTATTGTGTATTATTGAAAACAATACTTTTCTCAACATTATGCAATAAAAATTCATCAATGTTGAAGTAATATCTTCATGTATTTTATGGTCAGTTATTGTTTGTATTAGAGAAAAGGTATAATTATCCATTGGAAACTAGTATGAGATAACCTTAGTAAGAACCCCAAGTATATGTCTAAGTGTAGGTTACAATCCTGATGTAGAGTTTTATAGATGTTAATGTATAACCTATGATTAAACCTAAAGTGTCCTAAGTAGAAATTTTATTCTTGAATTATGTGATTTTCTGATTATGATTAGTGTTGATCACCCTATTATTCTTGTATTTATTCAATCTACGGAACCCGAAGGAATGACATTAATGCTAAATGCAATAGGAAATGATATGATTGTCCCCCCTGAGTAACCAAATGTCATGGGATATAGAATAAAAAATATTTTAGTTATGATCACACAACATTCTGAAGCTATGAATCACACAAGACTTCTAAACGAGCAATGGAGTTATCAACATTCTCTATAATCCTTCATGAGGAAGTGTCCACCATTATTCAGTGGATCTTCAAATCCATTAGTTACTGAACAATGGATCAATACCTCTAAAAATATATATTTAGTTATATAATATCTGAACATGATAAAGTCATCTTAGAAGTATATCATTTGGAAGGTGAAGCTGATCAACGGTGGAATATTATCAAGAATATGAGGCAAATATATGAAATTGAGTCCACGTAAAAGGATGAGATTATGAACACATTTTCCAATAAGAAAATACCTCGTATTCTTCTAATAAATATGGATAAGGGGTTACTTGAACTTATGAAAAAGGATGATGAGTCTGTTTTTATATATGAAGAATGTTTTTCATTACATTTAAGGTTAACATATAGATTTATTTTTCAACCTAAGAGTAAAATTCATCGATTCATTAGTTGATTAAAAAATGTATCCAAAGGGAATTCTCCATAAGGGACCTGAATAGTTACAATGAAATTGTTCCCCATGTTCTAAAAGGATGATATAGAGATTGGAGTATCCCATCAGTCATATGGGTTTGATATGAAGAGAATAATTGGATTCAAAGGAAAATATAAAGACCGAACTGAAAATAAGTTGAGTTTTCCCTTATGCTCAAGTCTAGAAAGAAAAATGGAGGTAATTGCCTAAAAGGGACTAGTAAATGTTTTAAATTTGGAAGATAAGGTAATTTGGATGTTTAAGGAAGAAGTGATGAGAGAAATATATATAATGACATGAATAAATAAAAGGATACACAGAATGGACCTCCAAAAAGTCAATTCTACAAGTATAAGGAAATGTGGAATTATTCCATTTAATACCTTATTCCAAGGTTTATTGATATTGGTTGACATCGACATACTCTTAAGGGAAAAGAAAAAGGAATTTAACATGCAATCAATATCGGTGACATGCAGTGCAATAATGAAGTGGTGAAAGGTACACTTACAATCCACTCTAAAGTAGAAAATGTTTTATTTGATTCAAGATCCACTGCATGTTTTATTTCTGACAAATATTCAAAGGGTATCATCATATTACCTCAAAAATTAGATGTTCAGCTTGCTATGACAACTCTAAATGGAAAAATGGTTACACCAAAAGATTATAATTATTCTCTGGTTGATGTTTGTGGGAAAGTGATTACTAAAATTCTTGTGATCATTACCATTATAAAATTTGATGTGATTCTTGTCCTGGAATGTCTTTCTATTTATTGAGATCATATTAATTTCCAAGGAAGGGAAGTTGTAATTTATATTCCAGATTAGTCTATGACCATCTATCTATAAATATATTAATATAACCTTGAAATAGAAATTTCATCCATCTTATGGTTCTAGATTCATATAAATGAAGGTTATTTATCTCAATTGGTTGGAGTGTAATAAAAAATTAAGAATATAAGAGTTGTAAGAGAGTTTGATATTGTTTTTTTGGATGAATTTTCAAGTATTCCACAAAATCTTGAAGATGATTTTTCAATAGAACTAATATCAGGTGATATGATAATTTCAAAGACACCTTATAGAATGACCCTAATTGAGTTGAATGAATTGAAGAAGTAACCACAAGAGAATCCTAATAAGGGATTTATACACCCTAGTTCACCACCTTGGGGAGCACCAGTTCTTTTTTAAGAAGAAATATGGATCAATGATACTCTGTTCTGATTATAGAGAACATAACAAGATCACCATCAAGAAAAAATATCGTCTTACAGGCATTGTGTAATTATTTAACTAACTACATAGAGCTTAATACTTTTCCAAGACTAATCTTTGTTCGGGATATCATCAATTGATGGTCAAAATAGAGGATATACCAATGATGACATTCCATTCAAGGTAGGGAAAATATAAATTAATGATGATTCGTTTTGGTTTTACTAATTCACCTTATATCTCCATGGATTGAATTAAAATAGTCTTTAGAGACTATTAAATTCACTTTTTAGTTGCCTTTATAGACGGTATTCTTACCTATAAATAATCATGGAAGACCTTGATGATAACATGATATTTGTACTCAAGACCTTGAGAAAGGAGAACCCTTTGTATAATTTAACAAGAGTTAATTTGGGCTTCAGAAAGATTCATTTTTTGGTCACATAATCTCATGATAGTGGATATCTATTGTTCCAACAAATACAGAGGTTATTGAAAGATGTTCGAGACCAACAATGGTAATTAAGATCTGAAGTTTCTTATTTGTGATATATATTATCAATGTTTTGTGAATAATTTTTTGACTATTATATAATACACTCAGCAAGTTGTGTCGAAAAGGATTCATGTTTATATAGACATAGGAATGTGAAGAGAATTTAAATGAACTAAAAATAGTGTTAGCCAGTATAGTTGTGCTGACACTACCTTGTAGTGGAGAAAGGTTTTTGTTCTATAGTAATTCATCCAAGAATGGGATGGGATTTATTCTCAAGAAAAATGATATGTTGATAGCTTATGCATCAAAAAACATGAAAATCCATGATAAAAAGTACCTATCGGTGGATTTGGAATAGTAGTGGTAATCATCGCATTAATGATATGGATGCATTATATTTATCATGAAACGTGTGATATTTATAATCATTATAAAAATATAAAGTATATTTTCTGAAAATAGGATATGAATATGCGCTAAATAATATGGTTGGAGTTGATTAAAGATTACGACATCTTAATACATTACCACCTTTGGAAAGCAACCAAGGTGAAAGATTCATTAAGTCGACAAGACCTTGCTAGCCTATCCATGATGAGGATCACAGAAGGATAAAAATTTATATATTTTCAAATAATGGATATTGAAATATTAAAGGAATGGAGGGAATCTTATCTTTATCAAATGAATTTTCAACCATCAATACAAGTACATATCGAGAATGTGTGGAAGAAATATGTAGATATGCAAAAGAATGTGAGAAATGTTTCAAAATTCTACCTTTATTGTGATAAAATAATAAGGTTCAAGAAACATGTTTTGTATTCATCCAATATAAGAATTAAATAAGGATCTATTAGATAAGAATAATATTTCATCATTCTCTACTCACCCTAGAATCACAAATTTGTACGGGGACCTGAAAGAGTGCTTCTAGTGGGAAGACATGAAAAGAGATGTTGCCAAATATACCTCTGGATGCATTGTTTTTCAGCAAGGTAAAGCTAAGTGATAGAATACTAAAGGAATGTTATAGCCATTACCCATAGCAAAATAGAAATCAAAAAAATCACTATGGACATTGTCATCGGACTTCCCAAAACATCCAAAGGCAATAATTATATCTATGTTATAGGTGATCACCTTACGAAGTCGGTACAATTCATTGCAATTAGAGGGAATTTCTCTCTTGGTAATTTTTCCATTATATATGTAATAGTAGTGGTATGATTACATGGACAACCACTTTTTATTATATCAGACCAAGATCCCTGGTTTACCTCTATATTCTGGTGATTTTTTCATCTTTCTCTAAATATAATGTTAGGTTTCAGCACTACTTACCATCCTCTAACATATAGTCAGTCTGAGACGAAAATTTAAATTCAAAAAGGCATTTTGAGAGCATGCATTATGGATTTAAAATCTAGTTTGGATCATCACCTACTATTGGTGTGATTTTATTCAAATAATATCATTCAATCAAGTATTGAGATAGCTCCTCATGATGTCCTCTATAGAAAAAAGTGAAGAACTTCAACCATTTGGGATGATGTTTGTGAAAGAATGATATTAGAACATGATAGTATTGATGAAATGAAAACAATGGTCATATATATATAGAGAAAAATAAGAGAATCTCCGATTTAACAAAAAAGATATGTTGAAAACCAAATAAAGGACCTAGATTTTAAAGTGGGTGATAGAGTGTTTCTATGAAAATCTCCCTGGAAGAGAGTAACGTGATTTTGAGAGAAAGTAAAGATGATCCATATGTATATTAGTAGTTTTGAAATTTTGGATCGTGTTGGGAAGGTTGATTGACGTTTGAAACTTCCACTGAATCTCTATCAAGTTCATGATGTGTTCCATGTACCTCTCATGAGAATGTAAATACATGATCATTCACATGTACTAAGCTCCTACGTCATTCCACGAGAGCAAGATCTTTCTTATGAAGAACAACAGATAGAGATTCATGATCATTGCAAAAATGTTCTATGAAAAAAGACCACTGGCTTGGTTAATTTTTTATAGAGGGACGACATATTTGGAGAAGATAAATAGGAAGTTGAGGCCATGATGAGGTAGATGTATCCTCATCTTTGTTGTTTCCAAGTGATGAATTTCGAGGGAGAAATTCAGTTTAAAGGCTGTAGAATGTAACACACAAATATAGTTTCAAAATATATTATTTAAACCAATTTTATTCTTTAGTGTATTTCTTTGAAGTCAATAATGAGTTTACATGAACTTCAAGATTCAATGATTATGAAATTATTGTTATAGACTAGCCGTTAGGATAGCGAGAATAATTATAACTGATTTATTAAAATGCATTAAGAATTAATTAGCTATCAATTATTTATTTACAACATACGTCAATTAGATATTTTTATTTTTGAGTGAATTCCATTAAATAATGAAATTAATGAGATATGTGTGTGTTATATACTAAATAAAATATTTTTGATATTTATGAAATGGATATTTTAGTCATAGGGTATGAATAAAACCCAATTTGATGTATAAAAACATATTTTGTATAATAGTTTAATTTTACACCTTTGAATGGAGAACTCTTTTCAAATTACTATTATTAAACATAAATAATTTTTATTGGAAAACATAAAAATTTTATTTTTAAGGGGCATATAAAAATTTACTTTGAATTAATTGTTAATATATTTTTCGTATAATTTTCATTTTTGATGATAGTAAAAAAACAATAAATTTTAATTGAAAAAGACTTTTTTCATTGAAACAATTTATTTGTTTCAATTATATTATTTAATGGTTTCTAAGTAAAAATAGAATATAATTTTACCCTTTAATATAGTGCACATCAATGGAATTAATTTTACATTAAATTCAAAGGTACGAACATTTCAATATTTAACACTATTTTTATTTTTAAAACATATATTCTCATTTCAAAAAACAAGATTAATTTTAAATTAATAACCAAAACATATATGTTATAAATTTTGAGAAATGGATTCTATATTTGGAATTAGTGGGTCCAAATTCTATAAATAGATTTATTTTATTTTTTGGCATTATGAATAGTAACTTTGGTAATTATTTGTATTACCATAGTTGAAGGTAAATTGAGAAATTAAATGCAAAAGTAATATTATAAAATTACCATAAAACTAGTAAATCCTATTGTATGAAAAAATTATATCTTTATATTCTATTTTTCAAAATTTATTAATTTAATGGAAACTTACATATGAACATGACATGAATTTTTTTAAAACTAATGATTGTGACATAAATATCACAATCAAGTTTTATATAAGTATATTTATTTTAATATATGGATAAATATGATAAAATATAACCTATAGATAGTATATTGGAAAGAAAAAATAATTAACTAAACCATAGAAATTTATTTATAATTTTTAGATATTAAATAATTACCATTAATGATGACACTATAGTGATGTCAAAATAATTTTATTTATAGAAATATCAAAAAACGGTATTTGAAATACTAAAATAAAAATAATATGTACTAATTAAAGTTATCAACGAATTTTCTAAGTGGATATGACATATTATAATTCTATTAAATATTTTGGTTCAAATTTAACTTCTATGTGGATTTGGTTTAATGTTAAATAAATGGATAGTGCCAAAATTGACACTATTGATATTTTAAAAAAAATTAATTAAATTATTTATAAATCATAAAAATATTTTAAAATCACAATTTGATAATTATAAGGTCAAAAATGTCATATAATATACATTTATTATTAAATAACACCATATATGTAAATATTTATAACCATTTAATATTTTGAATGTTATTACCACAAATAAAATTTAATATAATACCTAATTGTCAATTAAATTGATATGGTATAAATTGACAAAATAGATTTTAAAAAATTTATTTTATGATGAAATTTTAACCCCATATTATATCCTCGTTAAAATTGGAACTTTTTGGTTGTTTTTTGGTAGGGTTTGATTTTTTTATAAATTATTATTTATGGAGATTCCAAAAGTACCCCTAACCTCAATTTTAAAAGGGCTCCTCCTCTGTCACATATTCACTTCATTCTAAGCCTTAAAGTTCGGAAATACCAGGCACTATTTCCTTTTCAACATCTCTATTTTAATTCTAGAGATTTTTCTCATCTTCAAAGACCAACACTAGTGCTCTAAGAATTTACTTTGAGAAAGCACGTCGGGGAAGGGGTAATCTCTTCTACCAATTCATTCAAACTTATTTATTCTTCTACTGCCTCTTTTTTTCATTATAAATTAACAGAATAAGTATCACTCATATAATGACGTGTTTATATAATTATTAATCAACCATTTTCACCTTCCATCCATTCTATGAAAAATAAAATCACCGCGCTTGCGTACGTATAACTTACAATCTCCACGTCACAGTGTAATATGTTTTTTACCACCACCTTAATTGGATGGGTATAATGTTGGAAATAAAAAAAAATATAAATTTTATAGCATTTTAGTAATTCATAAATACTATACACCATCCACTTCAATAACATTCAACTATTTTTGGAATGATATAATCGATCGTGTGTAGGTAGTGCATTCCATCTCCATGATGTGATGTGATTCATTCTACATAATATTCATTATCCTCTGATAATATAAATGAATTTAATGAATAAATATGATATATATTAGAAAATATAATTCCTTAAATTATTTAACTATACCTTAAGTAGTAGAACATAATCTTATTTGACAAATCGTACATAAGAATGTAAATTAGTTAATATGAAAATAACGATTGACAATGAAAAGTTACTATCAAATAGATGATAATATAATCATATATGATATCATAAAAATAATTTTCATTCTATAATATTTCAATAACATTATTTATATTATTATAAAATAAGTTTAGATACATATGAATGATATCAGACATAAGGTAAGGGATAATTTTTCAATTTTAGTTTTATCTGAGATTGCTTATATGAAAGTATTTACTAGGGAAATATTTATCATCCACTTCTGTGATTTCTAAAAATGTTTTCACAAAATGTTAAATATTTTTCTAGGAATAATTAATGTCTTTCTTACCCATTTTTACATTTAATACATGGTATGGAAGTATTATTTCCTTTGTTTACCATATGAGATAATTTTTGACTTTTCCGACAAATGTAGGAGATAAATGATCAATTATCTTTTATGGAATAAAGGTATTTTTATGCATTCATATTTCCTTATTTCCTAGAAGGTTTCCTTGAGATTATAAGGATTTTTTTCAAATAAAATGATTTCTTCTAAAATTGTGTGGCATTTTGATGGAGGAAATAGTTTTTGAAAAGAAAGAATATTTTCCATAGGAATGAATTTCATGTATTTTCACAAAATGAAATTCCTTCTAAGATGACATTCTTTAAATTGAGTTATATATCCAACCCTATTATTACTTTTATTTTATTTCATTTATTATGTAATGTTATTTAGTAAACCCATTTTTTTTTCAATTATGATGTATTAATGTTTAAGAAACCCGTTTTATTTCATGGGTTATGTTATGGGGAAACATTTAATGTTTTTGTGGCACACGTAATAATGGGTCAATTATGAGAATTGGGATACCTATATATCCCTTAAATGAATTTGGTAAATATATATATATATATCTAATTATAAATAAATGACTAGAATGACATGTAAATATGGTTCTGTAATAGAGGACTGGAATGAGGAGTGACCTTGGTTCAGAAATTGACATTGTCTACTATGATATTCTTGTAAATAAGCCTTGAGTAATATAAAATGGTTTTGTATGATTATTTGTGTATGCCAAAAAATTTAATGTCTTATGTTATGACTATTTTGATATATTTAACTTTTATTGTTTATCCCATGAATAGATATTCTGATCTTTTTTGTGCAGGATATGATTTTCAAATTTTATGTTCTTTTTATTTTGATGTGATTGATATTTCACAGGTTTATAATTACAAAGCTTTTGAGATCACCCTTTAAGATATTTCTTTTCACCAGGTCATGAAGAAGTATATTATGTATGATATGTCAATAAGTAGTCTATTCGTAATTAAATAAGAATGAGATAATGTAAATGTTTTATTAACCAGTAGTTTATGTCTCCCAATTTCTAAAGAAACTAAACCTATAGGATCCTAACGTGGTATTTGTTATGTTATGTAATAAATATTATTCAATTTTAAAATAATAAATACATGTAATGTATGATTGAATATAAAATATTCCATTAATATCACCATAAACGACCATTATCATTGCTATAAAAGGACTGCACACTAGAGTGAGATTAAAAGCCATTGTCTTTTAATAGTACTAAAAAACCCTGAAAAAGGTTTCCTTTATTAGTGATACTTTTATCAATGCTTTTAAATGAAATGAAAATTTTATAGCACTGTAAAATGGTTCCTTTATCTGTTCTTTTAAAAGTGCTGATAAATATGGTATTTAGAAATTCTTTTAAAAGCACTCATAACGGGCCACAATATAGTGTGCTGAAACATCACACTAGCACTAGTGCAATGTGTTCTAATAGCACACTGTAACACTAGGAACACACTTGATATAAAAAAACCAAGTCGAAATAAATTATTTAGATAAAATGATACTGAAAATTAAAATACAAGAAAAACTATGTCATATATATTTAAAACATTTTTTTATAAAATTAAAAAAATAGAAATTATTACATACATTAAAAACATCCATGTTCTTTTATCTTTTAATCCTAATATTGACTTAATATATTTCTGAACAAACCACCACTACATGAGTAAAAGGACACACCTATATAAGGAAATAAATTCTTATGTGTGTAATAATATAAAGAAATAAATTAATAATAAGGTTTACTAAAATTGATCTCAAATTTAGAAAAAAAGACAAACATAGATTCATAATTAACCCATAGTGTGTCATATTGAGGTGAGGATAATTCCAATATATCACAAATTAATTGTCAATAATTTTCATTAATTTTGAAAATATACCTATATTTTTTCTTGGTTTTGAGTACATCAGTTGTCTTTGTTACTAAAACGTCATTTTAAAATGGAAACAGACAATTTAGACTCATTTAGATCACATCAAGTATAAATTCAGTATGAAAACTATTAGTACTTGTCAAAAATGAATTATAAATCATTTTTTAAAATTATCATGGAATTTCAAGAAGGTTTGATCATTTTTTTGTGAGTAATACTTTTTGAACTCAAATGATGATTTTAAATTGATAAGATAAACATTAAGTCATACCAGCAACATCATGTATTGGATTGAATTTTGGATAATTCCTATGCCTCCAGAATTAATTGTGGATCATTTTTATAATGTATAAAAACAATATGAATTTGTTTTCTTGATTTTGAGTAGTTCAGTTGTCAATTTTACTGAAATTGATGTCAATTTTCTTTAAAAATATGAACATTGTGTCATACCGGTCACACTATGGGTCCGACTGAGGGTAGGTTGATTCATAAATTCCAAAAATAACTTGTATAATGTTATATATTTTATTCAAATAATATTAATGCATTCTCATTGGTTTTAGTATGTTAGACATAAATTTTAAATAAAAATAAGTACATTGAGTCAAATGAGTCGCGTTCTGGGTCTCAATGAGATGAGGATAGTTCATACCTACATCAAATGATTTATGGATACTTTATTAATGTATTGATACAATCTCAATATGTTTTCTTTGAATTGAGTACATTAGTTTTCTTTTTTACTAAAATGTTATTTTAAACTGTAAAAGGCGCTTTCACTCATTCTGATCACATCATGTATCATTTTGATATTATAAAAATTCCAACACGTCATAAATGGCTTATGAATTTTTTTCCTTAATTATATTGTAAAACTGAGTGTATTTAATCATATTTCAGTGAGTGCAACTTTTTAAACTAAAATATTTATTTTAAACTGGAAAAGGAGGCATTGAGTCATACCAAGAACATTATGTATCAGATTGAGGAGTGGCTGATTCCTATAGATAAAACATGACTTATGGATCATTTTTTAAATTATAAAAACAATCTAGATGGGTTTTCTCAATTTTGAGTAGTCCAGTTGCCCATTTTAATAAAACTAATGAAAATTTTAAATAAAAAGACACACTTACATTCATACTGTTCACACCATGCATCGGATTGAGGTTCCAATTAATTATACATGCATAAAACGAATTATGGATCATTTTCTGAAATTATCAAAAAAAAAATATAGATTATTTTTATTAGTTTTGAGTATTCAGATTTCCTTTTCTAATAAAATGTGATTTTTGACTAGAAACATTCAATTTTGACTCATTCTGATCACATAAGTTATTAGATTGATGTGAAACCAAATCTTACATATAATAATGACTTATTAAATGTTTTAATAAGTTATTATTAAAATATTAGTGCTTTTGATTGGATTTTAGTGAATGAAACTTTTCATACTTAAATTTCCATTTTAAACTGATAACAGAGCCATTGAGTCATAACAGAATCACTGTGTATCTGATTGAGGTGTGGCTGGTCCCAATATTTCAAAAATGAATAATGTGTCGTCTTCCTAAAGTATAAAAATAAAAATAATTATCTTTTTTGGTTTTGAGTATGGAAGTTCTCACATTACTAAAATTGATGAAAATTTTAAATAAAAAATGCACTTGGAGTCATAATGGTCACACTATAACTCAAATTGAGGTACTAATGATTCTTAAAAGTCTCAAATGGCTTCTAGATCATTTTCCTAAATTTTTAAACTAATGTTAATTAATTTTCATATTTTGGACTATATCAGTTGTCTTTTTACTAAAATGTCATTATAAACTGGAAATACACATTTTTGAATCATTTCAATCAACTTGTGTATCAGTTTAACCTGAAACGAATTCATACCTTGAAAAAGAATTATCAATTATTGTTCAAAAAAATATCAAGAAAATTAGAGTGTGTTGGATTAGTTTTTAGTGAGTGAAACTATTTGAACTAAAATATCAATTTTAAAATGATAACAGACACATTGAGTCATACCGGTCACATCATGTATCAGATTGAGGTCTGATTGATTTCTATACATCAAAAATGACACATGGCTTATAGTATGAAATTATCAATAGAATATGAATACATTTTAGCAGTTTTGATTTTGTAAGTTATCAGTTTTAATAAAATAAATGTGAATTGTAAAAAATAATGAAGTTGTTAGAGTCATACCAAGAAAAATCATGTGTTAGATAGATGTTTTGTTGATTCGTACACATCTCAAAGTTTCAAAACAATCCTAAATTCCAATGTAACCACAATATCTAGTGAATTTATTATTCAAATATTCAATACATCATCAGAATCTTTGAATAAACCACCCTTTCATGAAAAAGAATTCACCTATATAATTATACAATTATTATATGATTATTACTAAAAATATTAATTAAACCTGAATATGAAATAATACTGTAATTATATGTAAAATTTTATTATTGTTTAAATATATTGATTACATCCATGATTGATCATTGGATGGGACTTGAAGGAAAGTGATAAATTTCAACATAGATGGGTAAAACAATTTGATGAAAAAGAAGTATGTTGATTTTTTGGTGAAATGGCATGAAATATTAATAGATCACAACAAATCAAATAAAAGAATCCACATGTATTTGAAAAAATTATTATATGAGTAATAAAAAAAGAAATAAATTTGACATAAATATGAAACAATAAATTTATTCTATGGAGAATTATTTTACATTGAAAACAACAATATTACCTATGTGATTATGAAGATGTAGCGTCATTTATCTTCCTACAAATGTAGTGGCAGGAACATGAAGGAAAGATAAAATTTCAACACTACATGGGTGAATGGTTTTAGGGGGAGAAGAACTCTATGAATGGTTTAGTATAGAATGTCCTGAAATATTGACTTAACACCCCAAATAGAATAATACAATCCACAGGTATAAAAAATATGTAATGTGCGAGTAATATAAAAAATTAAACATAAATATGAAAAATACATTAATTATATCTACAATTATTTTATTATGAAACCGTCAAGATGACCACTATGATGGAGTAGATACAATGTAGTTTTTCTTCATTTAAAGCAACAATATATGAACAAGAATATTCTAAAATAAAGGAAATCTATAAGGAATAATGAAACTTAAATTAATGTTCTATTATATAATTATTTTGAAAAATATATAATGTATTTCATAGCATTACCTTTACATATATACAATTGGATACCTTAATTATATTTTTTTCTTCTTTTGAATTGGTAACACCATCATGTAAAGAAGACATTGTCAACATGACTAGACAAACATTTGATTTAAATTATATTAATGAAGTAGAGAACATATAATACTATTATGAAAAATATAGTATATTAAAAAACACATTTACCTTATTGTTGAAGTCTATTCCTTTTTTTAGTTGTTTTACGGATTTGGATCTACTATTGAAAATCGAATCCCCTATATGTGGTCCCCAATAATGTAGAAGACATTATCTACATTGGGACCGAAATGAAGTGACTTATGTTATCCCAATAAAATGATCTTCCTCTATTGAATTTTCATCTAAACCAACATTTTTTTAGTCACCAACATGATAATTGACATATTATTAGTTATTTGACCAGAGAAATAAAATACATTCATTTCTTGGGATGCCATTATGAATAGATTTTCATTTTTCCATGCATGTTTAAATTCACCTTCACGGGGCCCGTTTCATCATCTTTTACTTAAATGATATAGTCAACACATTGAAATAACAAAACAACACTAGAAATTTTGTATACTATAACACTTATACCTATTAAAAATGATTAAATATGAATTAATTTTCATAAATTGGATTTATATCCTTGAAACCAGATATGTACATCGCTCCATCCACAAGCAGGACACCATTTGTTTTCATCATACAATAGTAATTTTTTTATTTTGTGTAGAATATATTACCATTGATTACAATACCACCATAAGATATAAAAATTTCATTCAATCCTCTAGAGATCCGTTGATGTCATTTGACAATTGGTTTCAGATTTTAGAAAACTCTTTATTAATTTGTTCATGGAACTATCCAATAAAATAATTATTATGTGTCTATGATATCCATAATATAGTCCTTGATATATTAAAATTAAAATGAATTTAATTATGGGATTCCTTTTATGGAGAAACATCTTTACTATTTTGTAAAATGTATAGGTTTTCTTTCTCTTAATCTTTCAAGGTACATGTAACAAAATATCATCCAGAAATATCTTCACCCTTAAGGTGCTTAATGTGACAAGACATTTGGAGATAAATGATGGAAACATCTAATGTACAAAATTCAATTGCTTCTTTAGTAATATATAATTCTATAATCCAACCTTATAAAAAATTTCAATTCCTGATATACCTTTTAAAAATCATTACATACGATTCAATTGGGTACGTCCATCAGTAATGGACATGACCATATAGTTGAACCTCCCAAACCAAGTGAATGATCATTTGGACCATTATATCAAAGAATGGTGGGGAGAAAAACATATCTAATTCAAAAAATATGACTATGACCTCTTTATTAATGATATCATACTTTTCTAGGTCTTTAGTGTTACTACATGTGGATTTTTAAAAGAAGAAGAGTCTAGTTAATGTTAGTTGTACATTTTGACGCAGAATGAAATAAAAATAATCATGCATTAAATATTACCTAAAAACATGAAAGTCATGTTATTTTAGTCCTTGAAACAACAAATACATCATTGACATGACATTATTGATATTTTTTTAATACCCAAATTAATCATTTATACCATTAAGGAAAAAAATTCAATCCTATCAAGATATAGTGTAAGCTGCTAGAAGAAGAAATGTTTTCCTTTTTCCCTTCATTGGTGGAAACACATCCCTTATCCCCATTTCAATAAAGTACAAGCTATCCTTGATTCCATTTTATTCTCCGAAAAATTTATTAATGTTCCAATTACAAATTCAAATACGGTATTTTCATATTCATGTCATCAAGAAAATGTTGGACATAAAGAAATTACAACATGTTAATTCAAATATAATATACCACGTATTTGACCCAAAATTTTAGTGTTTTTTGAAAAATATTATATGAAAATAATGTAAATATCTTTTACTCTATTAAATAGATGATCGATCATTACTAGAGACAGTGTTGTACCTTGTTCAATAATTCAATCGAATATTGTGATCCATCATCTGTATGTATGTCATTTAGAAAATAGTTTGTGATAAGCCAAGAAAATATCTTAGTAATGTTTATATCAAACATAATGTGTCCATATTTAAAAATTGGGACTCCCAAACATTCCTTTAATTCTATAGCATGATTAATTCCTAGATGTGGGAAGTCATTTTTCATTTCATACAACATAGACATCAATATGATTTCAACACTTCTATGTGAATAATACATTGCAACACCTGTATCCCACATCAATTTCGGATCATCGATCAATAGAACCAAATAGAAATCATTATCAATACTCGGTTACATTGGTCTAGATATAAGAAAAAACAACATATTGTATTTTTGATTCATGCATAACCATGGTGAAATGTTATAATTTACCAACATGACAAGCCATATACATTGAGTACTACTTTCTACACCAACAGTATTTATTCCAATTCTAGATAACTCTAAAAAATGTTTCTTAGATTATATCTATATTATGGATACTCATAATCAATTTTCATCCAATGAGGAATATCATGTGGATGACCTAGGTTCCTATAGTAAATTCTTATACCTACACGACAAGTTAATTGTCTCCCTATTTTCTAACATCCATATAGTTTCTAAAATCATGGAATAATAGGAATGCTCCATACATATTTAAAATTACATGATTAATTTTTTTAGAATAAATATGTTCCACACTTGGTAAATTTAATGATTGAATCATGGTTCTTGGGGAAAAATATGATATCATTTGGTGACGTATGATTTTTTTATAGATAGCTCCCATTGAAGGTACAATTTTCTAGTGGCATATGTTCAGTACAGAATTCCATTTTCATCTGGTAGAATATAATTTAGGATGGAATGTAGTCATATAAATTTTGTGTTTATCCATTCACTAATAGCATTAAATTACATAACTTCATTACAACTGAAATTTTATGAATTTAGTAAAAGAAATATACAATGGGTTTTTGAACAAAAAATTATCTCCACAAAAATATTTGGATAATCATGGAGGCCATCTTCAATTTGCATTTTCATTTCTTCCATGTGATATCCATCATCATTAACATTGGTATTCATATCCAATGATATATAAACCGTAGTATCATCCCAATCAGTGTCCACATTTAGTTTTCCCCCATGTGTAGTCCAATATTTATAGCTCTGATCTTTTCCTTAACAAATAAAATGTTTTTCAAGCCCTTCCAGACTAATTGTACCCGAATTACTACAATTTAAACACTAACAGACGATTTGATAAGGGTTGTATGCATGATCTATTTCAATCTTGATGAAATATTCAACTCTTTCTTCATAAACCTTTGTCAAACAATTTGCGTGAATATATTTTTGATACATATCACTCATATTGGATTTATAAATGCATACTTTTTTACAATAAATAAATAAATTCACATAATATATTCATTATAAAAGGTTAATGAAATACATAATTCTATTAAGGGATGTTGAACATTTGAATTTTCCAAATAATTTATGTATGGTGAAGAAAATGTGTAATTTCATTTTCGAAAATAATTACTCCACTATGGTAGGTGTTATCCAATGAATTTTTTAAATGTTGAATGTTATAGACAACACTTCTCATCAAATCAAATCCCAGATTGTTGTCATTGAATTTTTTTGTATGGAATATCCTTCATCTCTTTCAGACATGCGCCTTTGTTTCTATAAATTCTATAACTAGCAATCATCCATGGGATGAATAATGACAAAGCAGTTTAAGTAAAATACAAGAGATGTGGGATATATTTTCAGAAAAAATATTCAATATTGAATTTTTGGGGGCTGAAAATTATGAGAATGATTGCTTTCTATAAAAGAGATAGTGAATGGATCTCAAGAAATAAATTGTAAAAATATCATTAGTTTGATAGAAATCAATTCTTCCTAAAACCACCTTACCAAATTAAATTTAATATATGTAATGAAGGAAAAATAACAAACCCATATATTGTAATCAATAATAATAACCTCTCATTCAATAATCAATAATATATAAAATTGTAAATATAAAAAATCATAATTAATAAATAGTTATTTGATATACATGGATATTAATCATATAATCCTAGGGGTAAAACAAATACATGTAGACCTAAAATGATGAATCTCAAAAAATAATTTCTTGTATATAAATTTTGACAACATCTATTCTATTTTTATGAATAAGGGACGTAGAAACCTAAGGAATTATTACATTTAAAATTAGTGGTATATCAAATATTTTAGAACATCTCAAGACTCTTACGATGTCATATCACTACACCAACCCATTCCAAGCATTCTTGTAGGGGTCATCTCTTTAGATATACACATATGAAAGATCCTATTGAGTCATATAATACACATTGACCCATACTTGAGATTCCAGGGAGGTCCATAAAGAAGTTGTTATAAAGCAATAATATATATCAACAAGATATATCGCTAAAAATGTTATAAAACCCACCAACCCTTGCAACGTCTATCCCATACATATTTTATAATTTTCCTTACATTATATGTTCGGAAAACACACACAAATTGACAAGAAGATATTTATTTACATATATATATATATGTAAATGTATATTTATAAAATAAACATAAATTAAGAAAAATATATGTAACCCTTATAGCAGAATATCACAAAATAATATAACAAATACAACCCCATACCAATTATGAAAATAAAGATCTATTGAAAATAATGAAATATTCTATCACCGTTACTAGGATTTCAATTAAAATATAACAACATAATTCTATGAAAATAGATTTTTATGAAAAAAAATTGACACAAAAATATTTAAACATAATTCAAATACATAAATTCCCTCACATTAATTGTATAAAATTACAATTGGATGTAATTTCACACCGTCACAAAATTGACAATTTTGTTTCTAAATTATTTTGTAAATTCAATTAAATTTTTTTATATCAAAAAACCCACCTTTTTATATAGGGGCATTAATATTTTTTAATTGATATATCTGCAGTGAAGAGGTGATTCTCAAAGATTTCAAAAATTCAAAAAAACTAATGTTACGGAGAATAATGAGGTATATATGTAGAAAGTGAAGTAAATTGATTGAAAACAACAATTACAAAAGACCGAAACATGATATCCAAATCCATAGTAAAGAAAAAATGGATCATAAACAAGAGATAAATAATATAAAATGACCAGAGGACAAATAACTGATGAAATCATCGAAGATGAAATCAAAAACGAAATGAAAAATAATTAAATAAAATCGGAATATATAAAGAAAACCACATGTTTATATCATTAGGTTGATGAAAATATGAGACCCTAATATATAGATCTTGATTTTTTTTGAAACCCTAAATGCAATAGAACACCGAATGCCAGGTGATGTTCGAGCAACAAGATGTATTGGTTTGAATGATTCGAGCATAAATTCATCAAGGAGGATAAAAAATAGTTAGAAGATTATATGGAATGCTTATGATATCGTGATGGGTTCAAAATTGGTTATGTTTTAAAAAATAGGTTAGGACTGTTTTAATAGAACATAAAAAATGATGATAAAGATTCCTTTTATCAGCACATAAGTAATAACCACTGATAAAAGGCATATTTATCAGTGTTTTTCAACACTGATAATGGTATGCCTTTATCAACACTAATAAGAACTCATTAAATCTATCTTTATCACTACTAAAATATTAATGTTGATGAATATTAATTTTACCAATGCTTGTTTAAGTGCTTATTAATCCTCATTTTTATCAGAACTAAAAATGAATTGACAAATATTTCTTTTATTAGAACTTATTTCTTAAGCGCAGATGATGGATTTATAATTATAATTTTAAATAACAAATTTTAATTACATATATACATAATAAATGTATATAAATATAAATATAGTAAATATATTACTACTTTTAATATATTTATTATAATGTATTAATTATATAATTATATAATTAGTTATTTATAATTATATAAATATTTTTTAAATATCATATTTATTTCATTATAAATATTTATATAATTATATATATAATTAATAAATATATATAAATTTAAATATATTTAATATATTCATTATTTTTTTAAATTAATTATAATTTTTTTTGATTTAATAAATATATATAATTATATAATTATATAAAATTATTTATTTACGATTAAATAATTAATTATAAATATATTTATTTTTTTAATTAAAAATATATAATTTTATAAATAATGTATGTGAATTTATTAAAATTTTTATTTATAAAAATTTTTCTACAAGTATTTTTTACCAATATCTTTTTATGAATAATTATTAAATATTTTGAATGATTATCTAATTTTGTGTGCATCATTGTAAAAAATGAGTGAAATTAACTAACTTTTAAAAATTACACTTTAAAAATATTGAAAAAATTGTTATGTTTTGTGTGTTTGAATTGTATTTAAAATTCATTAGTTATGTATATGTGAAATCTATATAACATGCATTTGATCTATGTTAAATTGAAAAATCAAATGGCAACAAATTATATGTCCATTACATTGTGCAATTGGTTAGTATTTCTAATTATTTTTAATTTTTAATTATAATCCATTATTCACTAAATATATGACTATTTAATGTAATGCGCATAAATATTTTGTAATATATTAATCATATTAGTATACATAAATATTTATCTCTATACTTAGTATATATTATTTACTAACATTATCAATAATCATCGAACAAATAAAATGTTTAATATTTTACTCAATTTACTTATTTTTATTTTTCATTTATTTAATTTTCCTTTTAAATATATAAATATATTTAATAAATACTATTTAATGGTACATATAATTTATATATACTGTAATAAATTTATTCATTTTTATAATTAGTTATTTAATTAATAAAATTTGTAATTTTTTTAATAAACCCATTTTTAATTTTTTTAATTGTTTATTATTGTTTATTTAGAACATAATGAGTTCTAAAAACCCCTCATAAAGGATCCCTTTATTATTGCTAAAAATATATCATGATAAAGGTTACCCATTATCAATGATAAAAATAAATCACTGATAAAGGAACCCATTAGCGGTCGTAAATAAGGAACTGATAATGTGTTTAATTTATCTGAAATTTCTTTAGCACTGACCAAGATGACATTTTGCAGTGCTTCTTTCTAGAACAACTAAATACCAATGTTGATAAATTCTATTCTTCTAGTATAGTTAAAAATGGAATGTATGGTAGAAAACCTCATGTTATTTGGTGGGGTACTTGATGTGATATAATTTATATAGAATTGTCATGGTGATGTCTGTATATTCTATAATGGAATGTTTCATGTGTACCATTGTTGAGGTGTTGAAGTGGGTAATTAGGGGTTTGATTGATCAAGATATCCAACCATATTTATTTTGGATTTCATTTTATATTGAAATTTTGGATGAGAATATATGGATGCATTCAATTTATTGACAGTGAATGGGATGGTGTGAAATAATTTTTTGGACCCTGACATAAGTAAAATTTCTAATATATTAGAGGAGTGCGGAGAGCGGTCCAATCATAATAGGTTTAACAAATCATATAGCATGGAAAATGGATGAGAAAGATGGGATCAATTTCATGTGGTGATATAGAAGTTATTGGGAGTCGAGTTACGTGATCGGGTGTTATAAGAGATACAACCAGTATGTTTAAATGATAATGTGGAAGTACATGTTAGATGTATGTAGTACCTATTGAATTGTGGATCATTTAGGTTTCATGTGTAGGCTATGGGCCAATGAAGATTCAAATATTACTTTTGGGTATGAGGTTCATAGTCATTGGATTATAATTTAATATTTTTATATGGTGAGAGGGGAATTTGAAATGATGTGATGGGTGACCAAGGCTTAGGGCATGCGATAATATTGTTTTGGTAAAAATCCCCATTGGGTATTTTTGATTATCAGTTTTGAAAATACACATTCATTCATGATTTAAAATTACTATAATCAATAATGTTTTATTGAAAATTGAAAACTTTATAGTAAATGTTCATTTTTTGATAAGAATATAATGAAGATATCATTGTTCGAATTCATACAATTACACAACCATTTATGTTTTGATCATATATTTTAATATATTGATCCAAATGATGTGATTCCTATTTTTATGTTCTAATGAATTAAATTTCAAAAAATAATTGAATAAAAGAATGGGATAATTTAGTGATTTTAAGGTCTATATAAACTAAAAACGAGGACCTAATGAATCTACCAATGAAACTAGAGTATCTATAATGATTTTTTTATTGGCTAAATAAAGAATACCCTAATATATGAAACTTGATAATATTTTTTAAAATATCAAAATAAATTATTGGTAAATTTTTTATTCCAAACTCAAAAAAAACTCTATGAATTTATTAATGAAACTCAATTATATAGTTCTATTTGGGATTTTAAAACATCCCACAATTCATGAAATTTCTCCCAATATTGATATCAAATTGAGATGTAATTTTTTGGGGAGAAAATCAACATATATACACCCATATTTTTAAGATAACTATTTCTGATTTTTAGGAATATTTATTGATTATACCCATTCACATTATGGACTTTGACAAGTGAGGGATAAAACTAGACAACAACATCAGGTTTTTTAGAGAATCCATACCTTTTTCTACAATAGTCAAATAAATTCAAAATTCAAAGGACGAACATTGAAATTCAATGTCTAAAAAATAAAATTCCAATATATTTCAATATTTATCTTTCTACATATTCCAATTATTGTGAAAAATTGAGGAGAAGTGTTGGAATTAAAAATGTTCACCACCTTTGGAAAAAATACACCTCTTATTGTCCTTTTTAGAGGATAGGATCTTAGAACAAAAAGTGGAGCGTTGGCATGAACATATAATTACCAAGAGATTGGGATTAATTTACATACATTTGTTTCAATAGGATATACCTCCAATTAACATTCCATTCATGATTATTTCTTCTTGTTTTCAATTGTGATCTTATATGATTTGTTTTCATTTTAATTAAGTTTAAATGGATGTTTCATCATCATAATAACTTATTCACATCAAAATTCTATAATATAAAAGTAAGGGTTGTAAGATATTGTAAATAAATAAAAAACACATTCAACTTTCTCAATATCATTTAATACAATGATTGAGTTTGATTTTTTTCACCGTTCATTTGTGTGTTTTTAATTGTACAATTAAAATTTCCTATACTTTTTCTTATATTTTAAAATAATCACCATAATCAATATAAAACATATTACTAACTATCTAAACATATGAGTCAATAATCCATTAGAGGGATTTATAATTTCAGTATGTCATGTTATATAGATACTTTTTAGTTAAATATTCTTTATGATAAGATTGTGTATATTAAACATAAAATGTCATGGATGGATGAAATTTATAGTTTAATGTGTTTATTGAATATATTATTGGATCCATAAATACAGTAACAAAAAAAGTAATTTATGATATTATAACCATGTTTATGGCATGGATTAAGGGCTCAACACATTGGGAATTTTGATCAAGGTCATTTTTTGAAGTGGGTGTTTATTTAATTAAATATAATCAAAATCTCAAGGGTATAAAAAGTATATATACTTAATAATGGAAACACCCCAATATTTTATCTGGTTATTATGTAAAAATTCATTTATTAATCAATTTAAATGATATTTCTATAGAACCCCCCATTAAAAAGGAAAATAAAAATGCAATCAACTCTAAAAAATATTATAATCATCCATGATTGGACCTGAGTTCTACAAAAAACATTTTAGAAAAGCATAAGTATTTTGAAACGTCAACAATCCACAATATGTAACTATTAAAATTGAACAATTGTTTTGTATGGTATGTTAATTATTCTTTAGTTTTTAATTTAAAATAAAACAAACCAAAAAAGTTCAATGAAAAAAATTTCTTTCGCAAGCTTTCAAAATTTCACCATTTCCTGTAACCTCATAAACAATCAATCATATTTTTTACACAATAATTTGATAATCATTTAGCTACTTACAAGGTGAATTAGGGATAATTAAGTCAATCTATACCAATTAATTTCCCACCCAATGGATCTATATATGGTCAATCCTGGGGAATAAACACTAAAAGAACTCGATTCCATTGAGGTAAATTACCAACAACTTAGTTTTTCATATACAAATACAAATAATGATTTCAAAAATAAATTTTGATTGATTTAAATTTTTTTTCATTTACATGGCCCATATAATGAAGAAATTCATATTATCCTCAAAGAGTTCAAAGTATCAGGATCTTCTATGAAGCCTCAAGGGGTTTTCTAAAGGAAAAGTAAAACATACATCATTCCCTTTTATCCCTTGATGACTCCACCATATCATGGATCTATTACATCTCTCCTAGATCTATCAACACATGAAATTATATTAGGTGACTCTTAATATATATATTATTACCAGCTTCTATGAGAAATAAAATTAATAGTATCAGTCAATTTCCCATTGAATCACTCCATGAGTACTAAGATAGATTCAAAATGATTATATAATCATTCCCAAAACAAAAAATCCCAAACCAAATCATGGTTCAAAAACCCAATTAGTGGTTAATTATATTTATAGACCTCTCATTGAAGCCATATGTTTATGTTATCTTGATGAAAAAAATCCGTGGACTCCATGATATCTCATAAGAAATAGGGATGAAAAATTTAAACAATTTCATACAAGAGCACATGATAAATTAAAAATAAAAATATAATTAGTACCTATATCCTAACAAATTTTTTTGGTAGATGAGGGAACGTACATATCTTGTGTGATAAATACTAGTGTCTTACAAATCCCCAACCTCATCTTTTCCACAATCTCAGTTTCTAATACCTATTTTTTTAGAATATGTGGCTGACTAGCTAATCCAACTGACACTTGTCAACACCTAAAAGATGACCAATGATATTCATATCAATAAATTCATATTAATAAACCATATTCCTAGTGGAACAAAAAATCTCAAAAATATGGTTATTCCATTAGAAATTCCATCCAACTCAGCTATGATCCCTTATCACATTCCTATAACCTATTTTTGTAGGACTATCCAGGCATTAGGTATGATAATCCCATCTACCAAACTCCTTAGTTACCTCTTAAAAAAACAATAAAATTAAAATATGATCATTTGGGTTGTAATATCCAACAATTTTATCTTTTATTCTTTAATATCAAAAGGTAAATCCGCCTACAACTCCTCCTAGTTTCCACAATCCTTGGGAGTCTACTCAATTCCCAAAAAACAATTAATTTTACAAGAAAACATATCAAGGAAATCCAATTTTGTATCATCAATATTTTTTACGAAACCATGGGATTGTTCAAAGGATCATCTTGCCTCTATCACCCAATATATTTCCAAAAATTGAAAATAAAACAAATTTTTTTTAAACCATCATAATTCAGTAAAAAACTCAATTCTTCCCAACTATTTGATATACAATTTCCAAATCCCAAGGGTAATGTTAGATAAATTTTACTTTTATATGAAATAGAAATTTCTTGGCCACATGATATATCAAGAAAATTACATTTAATTATTAAGATAGTAAAATAGAAGAAAAAAATGTAGAAATGAAACCTGATGCCACTCGCTATACTACATCAATTTTTATAAGGAACCAAATTAATTTTACACAAGCCATCTCTCTGCTTAAGAAGCCATTTTAGGTTAATTAGAAAATGATTAACACATTTAGATTATTTGATGTTAGAATTACCATCTTCAATGAATTCAAGAAAATCATTATGTACACAATATATCTTGGGGAAATATTGACCCCTAAGAGAATGCTTAAGATAATTGAAAAATTTTCAACCCAATATTCTATTACAATGAAGTGAAAATATCAAGGGGACTTTTTGGTTCAATTCCAACTTGGTAGTTAATACATTGGTGATACACTGATATACCTAGGTGCGTCAACAAATGTTGTGCCTATATATATCTTATAAAACCTTTCTCCAGTTCCCTTTCACCTAATGAGTGTTTTCATATATTTAAAAAATAGTAACACTACATATCTTGAAGAAATAATTTAGGATGTTCTTTAATGGCTCAATGATCATATATTCGAATATAATTTCCATTTCATTGATATGGAAGGAAATATATATTCTCTATATCTCTTCTAATTTTAGAAAGACAATTCCATTTGATTTCTAGAACTAAGATTTATGTCCATGTGGTAATAGTCATGTTTAAAATTTTCAAGATATGTGATAACCATTAATGAATAAATTTTCATTATGTAATAATTACTGAGAAAACAATTATCAGAGTGGATTAAATAATATTTCATCACATTATTCTAATTATAATGAGAATAATTTCATTTGAAATTATCCCCATGATTAAACATGTCATAAATGGAGAAGTATTTGCTGACCATTTGACAATAGAACATAATATTTTAATGGGTCTTGAAAACTATTTGGAATCCCACATCTCCTCCTGATCTATACTACTAGAAAATATACATTAATGTGGAAATTTAATCAATTCCAACATGAATATCATCATCTGTTCCTATGTATTTTTTCCCTAAAATGGATGATTAAATTGTTCTAAAACCAATTCCTACACACACTATATATAAATTCCTTTTCAATGAAAATTATTATCATGTCATTGCCTCTTTGACACATAATAAAATAGAGGAGTCCATACTTTTTCTAGTGTTGTAGGAAAACATTTTGTAACGGTCTGGACAATCCCGGTCATGTACATTGCCAAAAACTCAGTTCTACCAAACGGTTCCACCGTTAAGGTGGAACCCTCATGGTCTCTCACCATTGTAGTGGCGCTATGAGGTTGGCACTTTGATGGTGGAAATTTGAGGTTGTCACCGTGACTATGTCTCACCAAACTGTGTCCCACCTTTTGTTTTCCAGTTTTTGACTTTTTCTGCCCCCACAACATATCTTTTGACGTAAAATTTTTTAATACCCCTTTTCAATGCCATTAAAATCCTATAAATAATATCTAAAATCCCACAAGATCAGGGAAACCCTATACTTTTCAAAAAATGTGGATTTTTCCTCGTTTTCACACCCATATCCCACACTTTCTAGTTCCACCCCTATTATGTGTTTCCCTATGTTTAATGAAAATCCATTAACTCATAACAGTTATGGACACCTATCTGATGTTAATTGTTAAATAACAATTAATTCCATCATTTTTAATCGACCAACCATGTGGTGAAACCACTATCCTCCTTTAAATACGTTCAAAATATCATATCATGTAACTCTAGAATGTCACCTTTTTATAACATGGGAATTATTCCCTATTCAAGGTTGGTATCTTTCATTTCCTTGGTGCATTTGGAGCCCCCTTCCTAGTACTAGTGGTGCACATGTACTGGAGCCTTTGCTTCTCACTCTTGGAGTCCTTGGAGTTCCTCCCTAGCAAGTCACACATCTCTAGTACATGGCGTGTGGAGAAATCATATGATCATTGATCATCCATGTAGGGGTTTTCCATTGTCTCTCATTACTATGAATATTGCAAGGAGGGTATGATAATGTTTCTATGGGGATGGATTAAACCAAAACATAATAAAGACAATAAAAAAACTTTTAATGAATGAATGGGTGTGGGTTTTATGTTGTTTTACTCTTTTACCCTTGCATATATGTAATGAACTGTATATGCTTCTGTCCACTAAAAATCATGGTCTTTGGTAGTCATTACATTGGAACTAATAAACCCCTATCTTATGTTATTATTGAATGGATGTAACATGGAAATTATTTAATCAAATAAAATTGGTTTATTAAATGTATGTCTGGTAAAAAAGAATCCATGTGTGATCACTATAGTAAACCAAATGGAAAGAATGACCTCAATGAATGGTGTGATTGAATCTGGAAACTCCCTAACTCTATCTTAGTAATATTTGTGGTTTTTTATCTTGATTCATGTGGGGTGATGTGGATAGGGATGAGATACCATACTGTTGTGAATCTTTGGGTGGTGTATCTGAGGCCGTGTGGGGCCATATGTTGGGGCGTGATTTAGTTCAAGTACTTCGAGGGATTCCCACAGATCCATTTTGTTGTTGTTACTTTAAAACTGAAATGGGTGTGAATGCATAAATTATTTCTTGGTTGTTTTATTTTCCTTGGAATGTGTCTATTCCTTTTAGTTTCTTGGTAGTGAGGAATTATTTTAAATGGAATAACTTGAATATGATAAAATGAATGGGTTCATTGGTGGATTAATTTCCGGGAATGACTTGTGGCTTAGTTGTAGCTGTTGTGATTTTTATTAATGAATACTAATGAGGGTGTTTGAGTATGGGATGAATTTAAAACCCCTAGGTTTGGATGAGTGATTATTTACCTCTATGTATAATTTAGTTCTTATGGTTCTCATTCGTGCCCCACCCAAGTTGTGCACATTGTGTCGAAAACCCCCATTTCATGGGTGTGGGTGTTTTCCCAACACTCTTATGAGTGGTCGGTTATTATATTTTTTTTGTTCTCTTTCCTGAGTAGCCCATGAATATTTTGGTAAGTTGTGACAGCATGAGGTCTGTTATAGCCCAATATTATTCGAGCAGGCTAGTTTTGGTGGTTGACCTAGGTGTGTGTGGGCAGTTGTTTCCCAAGTGTCCTTGGGATATGGGCTACGTGTCTTCAGGCCTGGTGGTAATTGTTCTGGCCTAGGTGTCTGCGAGCATGGTTACATGTGGTTGTTGTAGCTCTTGTATTTTTGGGCAGGATGTGTGGTTGTGGTATCCTAGGTGTGTGCGGGAGGAATAGGGAAGTGGATCTACGGTGAGAATGGAGGGAGAGGTCAGACACGTAGGATGTCTTCAATAACAACTCAAAAAGTTGTGCGGGGTACCCAAAAATCAATGTGTTTTAACTATTACATTGCTTGACTTGTGTTTTTTTGGGAGTGTTCCTTGGTGTGGTTTGGGTGGATTGTTTCCTTGCGATGTACTTTAGTTATCTCCTTTTCTTACATGGTATTAGAATGCCTCCCCAATTTTGAATGTGAGCTTTTTGTTTTCATAACTGAGTATACCTGTATAATCACAATAATTATATAAAAATTCTTTTAGGTTTCCAAGATGACTATGAGGACCATGTGGGACTATAATAGTTCGTACTTTGGGATAGGTGTTGTTTCTGTTTTTCTTTTCTTTGATACGTCCCCTTGGAGTTTTTGTTATACTTATAACACAAATTATTGGAACATTCATATGGGAATGGATTGTTTTGTCTTTACTTTTACATCCAGTTTGTGTGTTTCTTGGGATTTACTATCTTATCTCACAATCCTTATAAATAAAATGGGTATTGCCTTCCATTTTTCTTGTGATTATATACGCTTGGTGCAAGTATCCAGTTCGGGACCTATTGAAGGTGGTTCTCGGGGGTCATTATCTATTCTTCAACATGAAAGAGGCAGGGTCTGGTAGTTTCATTTTCCTTCCCTCGTCATGGTGAAGGTGGGTACTGACAGAATGGTATCAATGGTAGATAGATAGATAGGATGGAGTTCAGAGTGAGGCACATTTAGGATTGCATTGGATATTTGGGAAATAGTGTTTGGAAATATTGGTAAATGAAATAGGCCCGGGAAGGCCGGTTAGGACACCGTATTTTAGGTCCCCTTGTGATCCAACGCAAGGACACTGGACATACCGAATAACCAAGTGAGGCTACAATGATAGTAGGTTAGAGACCTTAAGAAAGGTTCATTCATCTTAATGACTTCTGTTCATGTGTGTCTTGGGTATTTAGGGGATTTAATAATAAAAAAATATATATGAAAAATTTAAATGAAATCTTTTACACTTCTCAAGCTTAGACATTCCTTGATAACATTACTACTATGTAACCCGGATGATTACCATAGGTAGTGGGGTGATCAAGGACCATGAGGATATTTTGGCTAATCATCAAATGGACAAACAAGAGGAGGAGGATGACCAGTGGCAGGGGACGCTTCGTGCCTTTTAGAGGAAGACCCATGGAAAGTAGGAGGGTAGCGTCTCAGACATGGATACAGAGTGATGGCTCAAGGATATAGTTATAGCTTTTAGTTTGATCCAGGATCTGACAGAGTACTTGGTTATTTGGGATATAAGCCACATGCGGGGAGCAGCTCATTAGTGGTGGACTCTCTATCATGGGGAGAAGAGGGAGGCTGTTGTTTCATTGACTGAGTTTGAGAGGGAATTCGGGGAAAAATTCATCTCTTCTACAATGAAGGTGGAAAATAGGTAGGAGATACCATCCCTTGATCATAAGGGAATGTTAGTGAGGTGGTTGGGGACCGAGTTCAACAATCTCCTTCATTATATTTCATACCTCTTTCTAGATGTGGAGTCTTGGGCGAGACATTTAGAGGAGGCACTCAGACCTTCTCTCCATTATGCTATTAATACCTTTACTATAACGAGATAATTGGAGTTCCAGGAGAAGGGATAAGTGGTTTATATGATTCACACACTAGGAGGTGTGCCATGAGATGGGAGATATTTGGTCTCATCAAAGTGGAAGAATGTTAGTAGAAGGCCTCCTGTATCAGGGCCGTTGAGGTTTCATCTAATGGAGGGATGACCCTGGTTATTCCAGTTTCGATCTCCTAGCCTCTCCCCTTCCATGAGGGCCTATGGCCGAGATGATTCATCTTTGGAAGTTATGGGCTCTTTTAGAATCAATGCCCAGACCGAGTGCAGTATAGCGTGCTTGGGAAGGTTCAACCCCAACCTCAGCAACAATAGTTTCCATCCAGACCATTCTAGCAGTAGAAACAGGGATAGTGGGATCCTCATCCTTTGAGAGAAGATCTTGTAGGAGGAGGCTTACCTAAGTTCCCTCCTCAGGGACCTTGACTACGAAGTGGTCAGGGAGGGGGCCATTAGTAGAGCGGGAGAGGAGTTGGGCCTGGGCAGTTGCATGCCGCCGAGGTAGAAGTTCCAGCATGGCTGAAGGTCATTCAAGGTACAATCAGCTTGTTTACCACTCTTACTTATGCCTTGTTTAACTCAAGATTTTCACACTCATTTGTAACACCAGGACAATCCCATGACTTGGGCCAAGACATATAGAGACTCTCCATGCCCCTAGTGCTAAGTAAGCTAGTTGGGGGTCATACTATGTTGTTCGATATTTTTCAAGGATGTAGACCGACGTTAGGACAGTATTAGTCTATTGGGGATCTCCATCTACTAAAAATTCAGCAATTAAATGACATCCTAGGCATCGACTATTTATTTTCGGTTCATTCTATTATCGACTGATTCCAGAGAAAGCACATGTTCTGCAATGAGGATGGCCAGCGTGTGGCTTTTGATGGTGAACAAAGTTTTCAGGTGGGGAGACGGCGTGTAGAGCCACTTTTTTCTATTTTGGGTGAAATTTTATCTGAATAAGTGGATATTGAGATGGTGGATTTTCTGGAAGTTATCATATAGTTCTTTGACGTTTTTTCCTAAGGAGGTTGTGACTCTAACCCCTTGATGTGACGTTGAGTTCAGGAGTGACTTACAGCCCAGTGCTCATCTGAATTTGATGGAATCTTTCCGAATGGAACCTTTTGAGTTGCAGGAGTTGTGAATTAAAATTGACGAGATGATTAAAAATGGTTTTTTTCGACCAAGCGCTTCACCATGGGGTTCTTAGGTATTGTTCTAAATGAAGGCCTATGGAGGTTTTAGGCCTTGAATATACTCCCAAATACTGAATCAGGTATCATTCAAGAACTGTTACCCTCTCTTGAGGATAGAAGATATCTTTGACCAGCTGAGTGGAGTAGGTTGGTTCTCTAAGATTGATTTGTGGTCTAGGTATCACTAGTTTAGGGTGAAGGATAGTGATATCCCAAGGACTGCTTTCAAGGGAAGGTATGGGAACTTTGAGTTCGTGGTTAGGACGTTCAGCATTATTAATGCACCAGCAATGTTCATGGGGCTCATGAACTCTGCCTTCTGGAAATATCATGATCGGTTTGTTGTTGTTTTTATTTACGACATCATTATCTACTCAAGAGAATAAGAGGATGACGCCGAGCATATAAGGATGATTTTAGATGTCATCTAGTAGCACCATCTCAATGAGAAGTTGTCCTAGTGAATGTTTTGGAAAAGAGAGGTTCACTTCCATGGACACGCGGTGTACGCGTTGGGAATTTTGGTTTATCTATCAAAGGTTGAAGTGTCTTTTTCTTATGAATCACCCATGAATGTGATGTAGTTTTGTAGTTTCATGGGTATGACAGAATATTTTCATATGTTTATGCCTAAATTCTCTTGAGTTGCAGCTCATTTGACATATTTCACTAGAAAGGTCCTGACCTTCATGTGGAGTGAGCAGTTCTAGGTAGCCTTCAGTTATATGAATGGGATGCTGTTTAGTACCCCAATGCCAAGGTTTCCAGAATAAGGGGTGATGTTTAAGGTTTTTTGTGATGTTTTAGGCCAAGGATTGTGGTGTGTGTTGATACAACATCAGCGGTGATCTTCTATGGTTCTAGGCAGTTACATCCCCATGAGAGTAACTATGCCACCAACTACTAGGAGTTCTCTACGTTTGTGTTTTCACTAAATATTTCGCCTCACTACCTTATAGGGGAGTGCTTTGTGGTCTTCATGGATCAAAAGATATTGAGTATATCTTCTATCAGTGAGACCTGAACTTGTGGTAGAAAAGGTGGATGGAGTTTCTTCTAGACTAAAACTTCTAGATATCTTACATTAATGGTAAGGGGAAAGATGTGGCTGATTACATGAGAAGGAAGTCACAGAGGGAAGCTGTTCAAGAATCTGCGGATGCACTGAAGGCAATAGAGGAGTTGGATTCCTTACACATATATGTAATGGTGGATGGTGGTACAAGATTTCTGTTTCAGATGATAGTGCAGTCCTCTCTATTGCGGAAGGTGGAGGAGTCTCAAAGGAATGACTTAGAGGCTTAAGTGATGTGTGATTTTGTTAGTCAGGGCAAAGCTCCAGAAGAATGGTCATAAGACTAGTAGAATCAGATGCTATTTGATGGATGAATTTTCATCTAGATGTAAATTCATTGGAGAGTTCTTGGTGAGTTCCACTACTCACCCCTAGTGGTATACCCAAGAGTTTCAAATATGTACCAGGGCTTGAGGGGTTAGTTTTGGTGGCCCGGGGTCAAGTGGGAAGTGGAAGATTTTGTGGGAGATTTCATCCTGTGTTAGCCGGACAAGGCTGACTACTGCACCCCAGGAGGTCTGTTACAACATTTAAATTTCCATGAGTGGAAGTTGGACGACATCACAATGAATTTATTCATCGGGCTTCCTAGAGTTCAAGGGGGTTGTGATGCTATTTGGGTAGTAGTACAACAGCTAACGAAATCAGATCACTTCTTAAAAATCAAGGTGTATATTATAGGAGATGTCTTAGAACAGAGGTATGTGGATGAGGTGGTGCGGTCTCATGGAGTTACAAGATCCATTGTTTTATTTTGGGTTACGCGGGTTGCCTCATGAGTCTGTAGAGGATTGCAACATAATTTTGGAACCCAGCTATGCCTCAACACTACTTTCCACCCCCCAAAAGATGGGTAGATAGAGTACACCATCCAGACATTGGAGGATCTACTACGGGCATATGTTTTGGACTTTGGGGGATCATGGGATTGACATTTTACCTTAGTATAGTTTTCCTACAATAATAGATGTCACTCTACTATTGGTATGGAACCATTTGAAGCCATGTATATGAGGCCATGTTGTTCACCCATGTGTTGGACCAAGGGTAGGGAGGCATGAGTTCTTGGACCATAGGTAGTGCAGATCACAACGGAGAAGGTTCTGCTAGTGCCTGAGATGATGAAGTCACCCCATGACTAGCAGAAGTCATATGTTGAGCATAAGAGGAGGCCCATGGTGTTTGAGGTTGTAGAACATGTGTTCTTGAAGGTTTCTCCTCAACATGGGCAGAAAAGATTTGAAAAGGGGAGAATGATCTCTCCTATATTCATTGGGCCTTTAGAAGAGTTGAGTCAAGTTGGTCAGGTGGCATATCATCTGATGTTTCCACCTCAATTGGAAAGGATCCACGACGTTTTTCACATCTCCCTGCTTTGTTGATATCTACACTAGGATTCCCAAGTAATTTATTGGGGATAGTAGGATATAGGGGAAGATACTATGTTCATGGATCAACCATTGAGGATCGAGGAATTATAGGAGCTTTTCCTTCTCACTCTTAGAGTCTTCATAGTTCTTTCCAACAAGTTGTGTATCCCTATTTCTTAGCACGTGGATAAAAACATCTATTATTGATCATCCATGTAGGGTTTTTCCACCATCTCTCTTTACTGTGTATCATGTTTGGTGGGTAACATAATGTTTCTCTGGGGATGGTTGAAACCAACCCTTGACAATGATAATAAAAAAGATTTTCAAGAATGAAGGGGTGTGTTTTTTGATGCTGGTATACTCTTTTACCCTTTCTTATAAGTTTTGAATTGTATGGGCTTCTGTCCACTGAAAATCATGGCCATAGGTAGTATTTCCTTGTGCACTAATGGACCCTTATCTTCTGTGAATATTTAATAGATATAACATTGAAATTTGTTATTCATGAAAACATGGTTGATTAAATGAATTTCCAATGAACTATAATCCTTGTGTGATCACCCCGGTTAACCAAATGAAAAGAAGGAACTCAATGAATGGATTGATTGAATATGGAAACTCCCATTCTCTTTCTTGGTAATATGTGTTGCTGTTCAGCTTAATCTTGTGGGGTGACAAGGAAGGGGATGGGATCCCCTTCTCTTGTGTAGTATTTGGGTTGTGGATCTATGGCCATGTGGGGCCGTATAATGGGACTTGGTTTGGTTCTAGTACATCAAGGTATTCTCACAGATCCCTTTAGTTGTTGTGACATTACAAGAGAGCTGGGTGTGAATGCTTAAATTATTTCTTGGCTATTTTCCCTTCCATGTATTTTTGCTATGCTTGTTTGTTTCCCAATAGTGAAGAATTATTTTAAATGGAATCACTTGAATATTATAAAAATAATGGTTTCATTGGGGGATTGCCTTCTGATAATTAGTTGTGGATTTTTGTAGTTTTTGTGCTTTTTATGAAAGAATAGTAATGAGGGTGTTTCTGTATGGGATTACTTTGGAAACTCTATGTTAGGATGAGTGCTTGTTTACATATATGTATAGTTTAGTTCTTACATTTCTTATTCGTGCCCCACCAAAGTTGAGAACTTCATGCCGGACACCCCCATTTCATGGGGAATATTGTTTTTTCCAAAACTCTTATGAGTGTCCGGTTATTAGCTCCTTTTCTACTCCCTTTTGTGAGAAGCCCAAGACTCTTCGAGTAGGCTATGATGGATTGAGGTCAATTATAGACCAAGATTTTTTGGGTAGGGTAGTTGTGCTGGTTGTCCCTGGAGTGCGGTAGAAGTTGTTTCCCAAGTGTGTTTGGAATGAGGCTCAAGTCTCTTTAGGCGTCGTGGTAGTTCTTTTCGAACAGCTATCTTCAGGAATAGTAATAGTTGTTTGGGACCATGTATATATGGTTGTGGTTTCATGTGGCTATTGTATTTCACGTTTTTGCAGGAGGGATGTGTGGTTGTTGTCACCCATGTGTGTACAAGAAGAATATGGTAGTGGGAATGGGGAGAGAATAGTGGGAGAGGTCTGATATGTCGGATGTCTTAAATAACTAGTGTGAAAGTGGCATGGGGTACACAATCATTGATGTGTTATTATTATTACTTTACATGACTTGCGTTATTTAGGTAGTGTGCCTTAGTGAGGTTTGGTTGGATACTTTCCTTACTAGGTACTTTGGTTATCTGTTTTTCTCACATGGTATTAGAATGCCTCCCCCTTGTGCATGAGTGCTTTTGGTTTTCCCTACTGAGTATAGCTATATACTCACTATATGTATGTAAAACTACGTTCAGGTTTCCATGAGGACTATGAAGACCATGTGTGACCATACTAGTTCTGATGTTGTGATAGTTCTTGTTGTGTTTTTCTATTCTTTGGTACTTCCCCATGGAGTCTTTCATGTACTTATAACAATTTTTATTAGAACATGCATATGGGAATGGATGTTTTTGGGTTTACTTTTACTTCTATTTTTTGTGTTTCTTGAAACTCACTATCTTATGTCTCTATCTTACTAAATAAAAACTGTAATTACTTCCATTTTGTGTGTGATTATATACCCTTGGTGCTAGTATCCACTTCGAGACATATTGAAAGAGTGTCTCAGGGGGTCATTATCTCTCCTTCGACATGAAGAAGTAAGGTTCTGAGATTTTTCCATCCCTTCCCATATCATGGTGAACATGGGTCATGAAAAAAAGGCCTTTGGTTGGACCGTAGATGACATACAAGTCATTAACCCCACACTTTTCACTCATCCACACCATCATGAGGAATAATCTAACCCAATTAGACATCCTCATTTAAGACTCAATACACACATACTTGAGGTAACCAGGGAAGAGATAACCATTCTTCTTCATGCTAGTATTATCTACCAAATTTTTTATAGTGAATCAGTTAGTCCAATTCAAGTGGTACATAAGGTTTCACTAACTGAAGGAGTTGGATTCAAGATGTGAGAAGCCCAATCCTGCCTCCAATAAACCATGGGATGATGTCTAGAACAGTGTTGGAATACCAATCACATGGGAAGACTTAGCCTAATTTACCGATACCCACACACACAAATCTTTGTTTATACAATCTGAATCGATGTTAACTATTTATATAGGGGATAAATTCTTGTGTATTGTTGGTTAAAATGGTAATGATATTCCCATAAAGATAAAATAATGATTTTAGAGGATCTCACTATGGCCTCCTGGAAGGATTTGAAAAACTTTATACTAGACTAAAGTTCCCCATAAGTAATCACCATCCTATACATATGATTTAATTCCTTAACAACCCTCAGGGAAAGGATCAAGTGACTGTAACCTAACATTCCTCATCCAAGATGAAGTAGAAAAAGGATCCAGGGCTTATTTGGAATGGTTGATGACATTTAATAGAAGAACATGATATTCCTCTCAGCATCTAGTTCCACCAGTGTATCGCGACCCTTTCCACTGTCCATGTCCATGTTTGAGTACACAATGTGTGTCCCTATATACACATTGAGTGGGTACACACTATCTCATAGGGTTATAACCCATGTACGCACCAATCCACCTACCATGGTGTATATGGTGTGTGAGACGGACCACATGGTATGTGATTCCACCAGCTCATGAGGTATGTACCCCTGGACATTTTGAGTTGGCCTACTATAGACTGCAATGATTTTGGTTGGGACCATAAGCTGTGTGATCTTTATCTCTTTCTGTAAAATCTATCTACCACTCAGAGGGTCCCACATATTGTTTAGTCTGATATTATATTTTTGGTAACAGGAAACATTCCAAAATCCAAGATTCTGCCAACACGAATTCCCAAACCACTGTCTACTCTACATTATCTACCAATATTTCCCCGAGATCATGTATTTGTTATGACCAAGCCTCTTTGTCACAACTCTCCAGAATATGGAAATTATATTTTCAAAAGAATAATTTTCTATTACACCTCATCACCATCGCACACCAATCATTATAGAATGGGAATCATTAGATTGATCTTGATTCTCTATCATCGTTATGTACCTCCATTGCAAGTAGTAAACAATCTCACTCTTACTATATGAATTCGTTGCACTAATGAACTGGAGTGTAATTATTATTTTCTAGTTATTCGTTTAACCATATGACAAATGAATTACCTTCGATGAATGAATAATGTGGGATGAAATGTAAAATTCAAAAACATTAAGAACATACCATGACCAATGTTTTTATTATCATTGATTCATTATAATTTGAACAAATAAGAAAGATACAATAATATAATAAAAAATGAAATTACTAATCATTGATAAATAAATCCCATACCCTAAATATGCATGATCTGCAAAAAAAATTGTTTGTAAATTGATTCTTTTTTATCATAGGAATAAACATATGAGGACGATTCAACAAAATATAATTTCTACATTGAGATGGATCAACTGGTGATGAATAATGAATGTGCATAATTTTCATTGGTGGGATCCTTGAATTATAATGGTACATAGATCCATATTATCAATCTGATCTATGTCATCCAATAGGAGTACTGTCCTCCCATGGTCCTATAGGTCTCCATAGTAGAGCATCTAACTCTGTGATCTCATTATGACTAGTTATTTATAGAGTATTTCAGGACTATGTGAGAGAAAAATAAAAAAATATTAATCAAAATTTAATTTTTTAAATCACCCTTGATAGAAATTTATAAAAACACCCATGAAAATAAAAATATGATAAATCACATGTGGAAACAATCCTGAACTAAGCAAAATTATTGCCTTAAATTTCTCATATGAGCCTCAATTTAGAGTTATTCCTCCATTTCTAGAAATATGTACACTTTTGATATTAAATATATTCAATATATTTCAAAAATCTATTTTAGTCTTATAGAATGATAGTATCTCACACCATATTTTCTCCTATCTCCAATGATATCAATATAATAATATACAATAATAAATTTACAAATAAGATTTGTTAAATTCTACTCTCCTTAGGACATTACATCTTAAAAATACAAAAAAAAAGTATAGACAAAGAGATGTGGGATCTAAGAACACAACATGATCTACCATTCCAAGGTACTCTTATGAATATTCGTATGCCACCCTTAGAAAAACAATAAATGAATCACTCACACCTAGAGGATCCTCTATTTACAATCCTCAATGTCTACTGTCTACTCAATGAAGGTAACAACATCCTCGATTTTCAAACCACCCGTGTAGATAACATGAAATTGGTTGTGTATGTACCTTCTCAACTAAAACATGTGTAGGAAATTATGTACCCTCTCCAACAACTAGGGTAGATCTATGAAATAAGACACATAACTAACTATAAACATTATATGGAATGGGAAATCAATTTTGGTTGAAATCTTGCATCCCTAAAAAATCTATGTAACCCACATCGAGGTGAGTCCCGGAAGAAAAAAGGGTCTATATCCATGAACTCCAAAGGCCATATGGATTTGTATTAATAAGACATATGACAGATCAATGTTTTTCATATCCACTCTAGGATGATATGAACCTTCACTGTCATGGATCATACCATCTCTAGGCCCAAAAGTGTTGAATCTCATTATTTAGTCTAGTATAGTAGTGACCTACATGGTCTCCAAACAAAACCTATAGAGTTTCTATATCAATGGTGTAATGGTAGTTATTGTTTTATTGCAATAACACTAAGTGTTTTTTATATTTAAAAATATGACCAATGCCTAACATGAAATCCTAAAACATGTCCTGGAGCACTGGATTAGTTTACTCAGTATAACCATTATCCTAGTTTGGAAACACAATAATGAAATTCAAATGAGTACCAAATTCCTCTTAAAATTCCATAAATAACAGAGAATTATGTGATCATCATGTTTGATATGATCATTGATGGGTCTCTTTGGAGTTTTTCTATCTCTTTAATGTAGAGGCATCCTAAGAAATCTACTGAACACTACTATAAAATATCTAGGAAGTGGGATGACCTTGTGAGTCAGGTTTCAATCACATATATAGAATCATGTACCATTGAAAAAAATGGTTACCCAATCACAAATTCTATAGACATAGTGTTATAATTAGACTCTAGAAACTCAACGGTTTGAGATAAATTTCTAGAACCTAGTGCTTGAAATTCCCATGAAGAAAAGTGATTCATCAAAATAAAAACTCTTCAACACACATATTCATACCTGGACATAGTAATTGCCTCCAATGGTCCTAGTACATATTTACCCGACCTGATACCCTTCAAAGGGTGAGTTATGAAACTCCCATATAACCTCATCTGTCAGCGAAACTATTACCATCCCCTATCCTATTAAAATAATGACATGATCTCTAACTTTACAAAATCAATCAACAACATGTCCAATGGATATATTAGCATGTGGGGTATCATAGTTGGTATCCCTATGTCATTCCTCCATGAATCACTATAAAATAAGAGGGTTAACATCTACCATCCTGGAGAAGTGTTGAGAAAATATAATAGTTATTATCCCAGAGAAACTCTATCCATCACCTCTATGTCAAGAAAAGATATTTCTAATAGAAAATATACTTGATAATTATGTTATAAGAATATATGATAAAATGGTCAACCATAAGGTAGTTTCGCTACTATGACATCCCTTCTTTTTATCACATAAACTTTCATTACATTATACCAAACTGAGGATCTATAAGGTTTAGTGTCTGGGAAACCAGGAACATAATACATGAAAGCATAAAACATTCTTCTTAAACACTTGAAAGGATTCTCCTTATGTTCATCTTAGGTTCATTACTGCATCTCAAAAGCTTGGGACATACATCAAAAGAAAGGGTGATCAGAAGGCCCAGTAAGGGAAACAAGGAGAAACATTTAACATGTGAACTTGAGATAGATCAATAAAGTCAAGAAAAAAACATTACGGCATGAGAAAGAAATCATAAGGCATATCATAATAAAAATAACGTATTTCATAACTTGAAGACGTGGATACAAAATTTTACATAGGAAATAATTTCCATTTCACCAAGGTCCATCCCCAAGGTGTCATTAAAAATTACCAAGGTTCTTCACCAAGGCGTAGTTAAAAATGGTCATCTCTAGAGATTAAGTCTTTACCCAATGCTTTGGAGCGCTATCAGGGAGCACCCTTAAATTTGCCATTATCATCATGTGACCCACATATATAATCATCGAACATTTCATAAATAACCCATATAGCATAAAATAAATGCTTTTTATTTCATAATCATAACATTTTAAAAACTGCCTTTAAGACATGATCTTTATGTCACTTTAAACCCACAAAAGAGGAAAGAGGGTTTCATGTATGTAAATCCCAGAATTAAAATAGAAAATTTTGATATATATATATATATATATATATATGAATACCCCTGAAGAAGAAAGATCATTGAGTATTGACTTAATAAAATAATAGAATTTTAGAAAAAGAGAAAGACCTTTTGAAACAAAATATCAGCAGCATAACGACTATATTACAGGGTTTTAGAAAACATTGAAAAGTGAACGGACATGGCTCACCCACTCATAAATGATCCTTAAAATAGTATAGGGATTTAATATAATGGATATAAGATCATGGTAATGAAGTTTTAAAGACATACCATATTAAATGAAAAACATTGAAGGAAGAAAAAAAAATATTTCTCTTAAGAAAATTCTGCAGCATAACGGCGTCATTTAAAACATCAAAAAAATGAATTGACGAGATCAAATAGGGTCTCTCATCATATGAACATAGAAGATCATTATGTTTGATATAGAGATCATACTCGAACTTAATAAAAAGTAACTTGAAAGATTTGACATGAAAATAGATCTTGAAAACGAGAAGGGTGAAAGAATCCATTAAAAATTTGGCAACCTAACGGCGTCACATAAACTTCAAAAAAATGATTTGACAAGATAAAATAGGGTCTCTCATCATATGAACATAAAATATCAGAATGATAGATATAGAAATCATACCCCAATATAATAAAAAGGAACTTGAAAGACATGACAAGAAAATAGAACTTGAAAATGATAATGGTGAAAGAATCCGTTAAAAAAAATTGGTATCCTAACGACGCCACTTAATCTTCAAAAAAAATGAATTGACGACATCAAATATGGTATCTCATCATATGAACAAAAAAATTCAGTATGATAGATATAGATATCATACCCCAACATAATAAAAATGAACTTGAAAGACTTGACATGAAAGTAGATCTTTAAAAAAGAGAAGGGTGAAAGAATCCCTTAAAAATTCGGCAGCCTAACGGTGCCACTTAAAACATTCATAAAATGAAATGATGAGAGCAGAAGGGGATCTCTCATCATATGAACATAAAATGGAAAGTAATATGAATATAAAGGAACACCCCCAACAAAAGAACTTGGGGCTTAAATGAAATGACATAAATGAGAGTACAAGAAATGAAAGAGAGAGGTAGGATTGCCTACCTTAAAAAGTATCACTTAAAACAAAAAGGTTGGGACATTGAGGTCTTTGGGTCACCTTGGGAGGACTCTTTGGGAGGTAATGAGACCAGAGCTTCGTTGGGAGAGAGTTGGGAGTGAAAACTAAAGGAGGAAAGGGATGATATTTATAGGGAAAGATAGGGGACAAGGCATTAATGGACAAGGGACACCTCAGACAATAATTCATCCCCTTTAGTCTACTATCCCTTAAAATATATCATTATATCATCATGATATAGTCATGATGTCATTAAACAAACCGAAACCTTAAAACTGTATTTTTACTATTCACAGAAAATTCAACTTTTTCCGAAAACTCCCAAAATTTCACCTTAACCAAATATCAATGCTCTGATTTCAAAAATGATCTCCATTTTATAAAAATAATTTTTTAAAATTTTTTAATTTAATTTTTTTTATAAAAACACTATTCAACTAAAATTAATTGTTTTCATAAAAATCCCCAAAAATTACATTAACATAATATCGATTCTCTGAGTTCAAAAATGAAATCCATTTTATAAAATAAAATTTCTAAATATTTTTAATTAAAAACACTATTCACCGGAAAAAACTAATACTTGACTAATAATTTTTGAAACAGTTATTTACCTATTTTATTGAATCTCATTACTTAATCATGGTTCCTAGATTATATTATTCTTTCATTAAGTGAGATTATCAATCCATTTGGTCACATTACTAATCCTTAGTGTAAAAACACTATTCATAATTTACTAATCATCAAAAATTATGTTAATCTTATTAGACTCTATTTTTCATACTGAACATAATTGTAGAAGACCATTTTTTGAAAATCATTACACATTTTTAATTATTTATGGTTACATAAACATTTTTAAAATTTCCTTTTTCTAAAATTCATCAATAATATACGTCCTACATTTATCCAAACATTTAAAAATTTACAAAATTCACCATAAGAAGAAAAGAAAATTGTATTTATCTCAAATGATTACACAAAGCAGTTATGGTCTACTTACATATCCCCTTATAACCCCAGCATAGGACCTATGTGTAATGTGTGCTATGGTGAGAGAATCCGACGGTGGCTCGTCCAACATTGCCCGAGTATTAATTTATATCAGATTGAACTTCTCATGAAGACAATTTCGTTCTAGCTTCACACGATGAAGTTCATCATGGGTGTGGTCCAGAGCAAAGCCCAGTGGTGCTACCTCCTTCCCAACTTCTGTTAGAAGGGATTCGATTGGATCGAGACTACTGGATGAGGCCATCGAATCTTCTTTCTTTATTAATTAACCAAGATCACTCGTATTTAGAGACAATAATCGCAACATTTGGTTTCCAAAGGTCATACTGACTATCGGTCATATAATAGTCAAAACCCAACCATATCATTTTAATTATACTCAGGTTATAAAATGAAACTGTTTTGTTGAGTATGATATAAAATAACACAAAAAATTTAGGAAACAAATTTTATTCAAAATTTCAGGTCGTTACATTCTTCCCCAATTAAGGAATTGTGTTCTCACAATTTTTTAAAATTGGGCTAGGAAATTTCATTGATCGTCGCACATTGAAAATATAGTCAGTAACACTATTACTTTAAAAGAATGAAATTGAAGTGAAAAGGCCACCCGCGTTAACCCATACAAAAATTCCATGTCAGAAAACATGGATATGAAAGAAAAACAAAGGGTCAAGTTCTGAGGGAGCGTGATAGAAAACTTGATTAGGAGAAAGTTAACCACAAGAAAATCAAAAACATATGATGTGTGTAAATGGTCTTTGATTACCCCGTAGGAAACATAAACCAACAAAGTTATGGTTTTACGTTCCTTTTAAAAATTTTGAGGAATTATATACAAAAACATAAAGAAATATACCTACCATCAAGTAGTGTTTTATAATTTAAGAAGTTTCTACCAAAAACTAATCATTTCTCAAGAGGATGAGCATTCAAAACTACTTGGTCTCATCAAAGCACAAGAATCATCTTCTAGAGAATCACATAATACACAAACGATTAATTATCTATTTATTCTATCATTAAACATTATCCCAAAAATAGAAGTGGTAAGATAAAACAATTCATCAAAAAGAATGAATCCCATAGGAAGGGAAACCTCATTAAATCTTTAAAATTCCACGGTACTACCCAAATTTCATCACAGACCATTCCAAAAATAAATTTCCTTAAAATTACTCACAATAAACCAAACTAAGCTTGAAACCCAATTACAAGAAGGATTTGATAACATAGTATTCCCAGATAAAATTTATCATTTATCTCCAAACAACATCAACCAATCCTAACATCTTATAACAAAAGTAACTAACCTAAACCTATTTCCCCCAAGATAGGTTAATCATTTCCATATGAAACCTAAATTACCATAAGTTCGCCTTAAATTCATCTATTCTTCAATATATAAGTCAAACATTACACCTCAATGAAAATAGCTTAGTAATCTATTTACCTCGATCAGATAGGGTTCCCAAAATAGTGAACGTCTTCAAAAATATTAATCATCTTTTAATCCCCTAATCATCTTTTTTTTCAAGAAGAACAACTTCATAACATCAACATGTGATACATAACAATAGATTTTTTACTTAATGATATAAAACCATATTAGGTAGTGACTCTATGTTCTTAGAAAACATTAAGTATATGTTCATAGATCACAAACTAAAATACAACATGACATAGACAATTATTGTGAAGATGTTACATGTACATCAGTCATCATGATACATCTCAGCAAAGGACTTGCATTGTTCCCGTGTCCTTGAAGATTGTTGATGCTCATCATGCTTCTCATCCCTTCCAAGAGAGCATTTCCTTGCATAATTTCCAACTTCTCCACATTTACGATATTGAAAAGTATAAGGTAAATTAGAGTGAACTTATCTCTATTCATCACATTATACATTTTTAATAGAAATTGGCTACATTATGCCCTATCTTCCCATACATAAAACATATCCCAGTTCTTTTTTGACATTCTCCATGGTGCCTCTTCCCACACTTTTTTCTAAAAGGAAATTTGGTATTCATTCCCTTATCAACATTATCAGATGAATATCCTTGAGACATCGTATACTTCTTCCTTGATGAATTTGGGCATTCAAATATGTACGAATTATTTATTGTGATTTTTGATTGCTGTTTTTGTATAATCACAATATGTTCAACTTGATCTCTCTTCATCTCTTTCATATTAATAGGTAAATCGTCACATTTCCTATCACATTGGCTGTTGGGACATGTTCATCAATTTCATGCCATTAACTAAGAAATGAATGTATAATTATGGGCTTAAATACTTAGCCAATAATCATTAAAAGGAAACATTAAGTAGATAAGGATAACCTTGTAGAAGGAAAGTATACACTAACTTGTGATCCCATAGGTTCCAATGTAGGTTATCCATGATCATATATACTTATGTGAATCTTTATTTTATTTTATATTTGTTCTTTTAATAATGGTTCAAAATAAGATTATGAATTTACCAAAGCATATCCCCCAGGAGTGTATTAAACAATAATGCAGCAAGGCCCATTGTTGTGTACCAGTTCCTGTTCAATTCTAGCTCAAAGCGGTGCTTTCGGGTTTTACCCCTATGTAAATATGTGCCAGAGCCACCTCTACCTTCTCGTATCCAAACAGAGATGTATTTTCTTGGAAACCCCTTACTCTATACTCACCAAAATACCAGGAAGATTTCCTATATTTAAACATTTCTATAGTGTTATTCCTATGTTTTCATATCCTAATATCCACAAATAACTAAACCATCCTTTGATACCAACTATAACATCCCTCCTTTTTATCAAATAAAATTTCATTACATTATACAAAACCAGGGATCTTTATGGTTTAGTGTCTTGGAAACCAATAAATTAATACATGACAACATAAAACATTATTCTTAAACACTTTAAAGGCTTCTCCTTGTGTTCATCCTAGGTTCATTACTGCATATCCTAACCAAGGGACCTACATCAAAAGAAAGGGTGAGCAGAAGGCCCAGTAAGGGAAACAAGGGGAAACATTTAACATGTGAACATGAGATAGTTCAATAAAGTCGTGAAAAAGAACATTAAGGCATGAGAATGAAATCATGAGGCATATCATAATAAAAATAACGTATTTCAAAACATTAAGATGTGGATACAACATTTAACGTAGACGATAATTTCCATTTCACCATGGTCTATCCCCATGGTGTCATTAAAATTTACCAAGGATATTCACCAAAATGTTGGTAAAAATGGTCATCTCTAGAGATTAAGTCTTTACCCAATGCATTGGAGCGCTATCAGAGTGTACCCTTAAATTTGTCTTTATCATAGTGTGAGCCACATATATCATCATCAAACATTTCATAAATAACCCATATAGAATAAAAGAAATGGGTTTTATTTCATAATCATAACGTTTTAAGAACTGCTTTTTAGACATGATCATTATTTAACTTTAAACGCAAAGAAGAGGAAAGAGGGTTTCATATATGTAAATCCCAGAATTAAAATAGACAATTTTGATATATATATATTAATAACCTTGAAGAAGAAAGATCTTTGATTATTCACTTAATAAAATAATATAAATTGAGAAAAAGAGAAAGACATTTTGAGACGCAAATTCTACAGCATAACGGCTATATTACAGGGTTTTAGAAAACATAGAAAAGAGAGGGAACAGGGGTCACCCATTCATAAGTGATCCATAAAACAGTATAGGGACAAAATATAATGGATATAAGAACATTGTAATTAAATTTTAATGACATACCATATGAAATGAAAAACATTGAAGGAAGAAAAATATAAGATTTCTCTTATGAAAATTCGGTAGCCTAACGGCGTCATTTAAAACATAAAAAAATCAATTAACGAGATCAAATAGGGTCTCTAATCATATGAACATAGAAGATTAGTATGATTGATATAGAGATCATTACCGAACATAATAAAAAGGAACTTTAAAGACTTGACATGAAAATAGATCTTGAAAAAGAGAACGGTGAAAGAATCCCTTAAAAATTAGAATGCCTAACGACGTCACTTAAACTTCAAAAAAGAATGAATTGACATGATCAAATAGGGTCACTCATCATATGAACATAAAATATCAGTATGATAGATATAGAGATCATACCCAAACATAATAAAAAGGAATTTGAAAGACTTGAAAAGAAAATAGAACTTGAAAATGAGAAGGGTGAAAGAATCGATTACAAAAATTTCGGAAGCCTAACGACGCCACATAAACATAAAAAAAATGAATTGATGAGATAAAAGAGGGTCTTTCATCATATGAAAATTAATGATCAGTATGATAGATATATATATCATACCCCAACATAATAAAAATTAACCTGAAAGACTTGACATGAAAGTAGAACTTTAAAAAAAGAGAAGGGTGGAAGAATACCTTAAAAATTCGGCATCCTAAATCCACCACTTAAAACTTTCATAAAATAAAATGAAGAGAGAATGAGGGGATCTCTCATCATATAAAAAAAATGGATAGTAATATGAAAATAAAATAACACCCCCAACATAGGAACTTGGGGCATAAATGAAATGACATAAACGAGAGTACTTGAAAATAAAGAGAGAGGTAGGATCCATTACCTTAAAACGTATCTCTTAAAACTCTATGGTTGGGACCTTGATGGCTTGGTAGAACCCTGGGAGGACTCTTTGAGAGGTAAAGAGACCAGAGCTTTGTTGGGGGAAAGTTGGGAGTGAAAAATAAAGGAGGAAAGGGTGGGTATTTATATGGAAAGTGAGGGGACAAGGCATTAATGGCCAAGGGACATCTCTTACAATAATTCAACCCCATTAGTCTACAATCCCTTAAAATATCTCATGACATCATCATGGTGCAGTCATGATGTCATTAAACATACCGAAATCCTAAAACTGTCTTTTTACTATTCACTGAAAATTTAACTTTTTTTGAAAAATCCCAAAATATCACCTTAACCAAATATCAATTCTCTGATTTAAAAAATGAACTCTATTTTATAAAAATAATTTTCTAAATATTTTTAATTAAATTTTTAAATAAAAACACGATTCACCGATAAATCATTTTTTTCAAAAAAATCCCCAAAAATTACCTTAACATAATATCGATGCTCTGAGTTTAAAAATGAAATCGATTTTATAAAAATATTTTTTTAAATATTTTTAATTTAATTTTTAATTAAAAAAACTATTCACCCGAAAAAACTAATACTTGACTAATAATTTCTGAAACAGTTATTTACCTATTTTATTGAATCCCATTACTTAATCAAGGTGCCTAGATTATATTAATACTTTATTTACGTGAGATTACTAATCCATTTGGTCACATTACTAATCCTAACAGTAAAATCACTATTCATAATTTAGTATTCATTAAAAATTATGTTGATCTTATTAGACTCTAAATTTCTTACTGAATATAATTGTAGAAGACCATTTCTTGAAAATCATTACAAATTTTTTATTATTTAATGTTATATAAACATTTTTAAAATATCACATTTCTAAAATTCATCAATAATATACATCCTACATTTATCCGAATATTTCAAAATTTATAAAATTCACTATAAGAATAAAACAAAATTTTATTTATCTCAAAGTATTACACAAAGTAGTTATGGTCTCCTTTCCTAGCCCCTTATAACCCCAGCATAGGACCTAAGTGTAAGGTGTGCTAAGGTTAGAGAATCCGAGGGTGGCTTAGCCAACAATGTACGAGTAGTAATTTCTATCAGTTTGAACTTATTGTGAAGGCAATTTTGTTCTAGATTCACACGATGAAGTTCGGCTTCGGTTTGGTCCAGAGCAAAGCCGTGTGGTGCTACCTCCTTCCCAAGTTCTGTTATATGTGATTAGATTAGGCCGAGACTACTGGATGAGGTCATCGAATCTTCTTTCTATATTAATTAATCAATATCACTTGTATTTAGAGACAATAATCTCAACATTTAGTTTCCAAAGGTCATACTGACTATCGGTCATATAATAGTCAAAACACAAGAGTATCATTTTAATTATACTTAGGTTATTAAATGAAACAGTTTTGTTTAGTATGGAGACTAGTACTCCTATATTCCAATTATGGGTTGTGTAGTTATTCTCTTGTGATCTTAATAGACATGAAACAAATGCAACATTCTTTTAACTCTACATCATAACAAAACTAATCCCGATTCTTAGTGCATTTTATAACACTTTTTACACAACACCATCATTTAGATATCTAATTACAGGAGCACTCACAAATCTATGACTCAACTAAAAATAAGCATGCTAGAACTTCCCCATACACAGAAATGGATGCCCCTTTTGGGTCAAATATTACAAGGGACATGATGTCATTTAGAAATTGGGTACAAATATTTAATACTAGCCTTCTAGACAAAGGAATATTTTCACCTACATCACACTCTTGGGTGGATCTTATTCTATCACTGCATCAACCTTGGATGGGTCCACTACTAAACTATCTACTAAGAAGACATGTCCCATAATGTGGTCCTCCTAAATCCAAAACTATCACTTTGAGATATTTTTATAAATATTGTTCTCTTAGAGTATGTCCAGGACCATCCTCAATTTCCCTGTGTGGTCCTCCCCAGATACTGAGTACACTACAATATCTTCAATTGAGAATACCATAAAATGGTCTATGAATGGATAAAATATCTGATTCATGAGTCTGATGAACACTACTGGGGTGTTTATATTGAAAAAAATAATCACCAAGTACACATACTATCTATTACAAAATCATAATTTTGTCTTTGATATATTCTTTTTCCATACTCAAAGTCAATAATAGCCTGATATTAGGTGAATCTTTGAGAACCACCATGTCCCTATAATCATATTCAAGAGGTCATTGGTCCTTAGTAGTGGATATATTCTCTTCATGAACAATTATTTTAGGCAAAAAAGATACACATAAAAAACCAAAACTCCATTATATATTCATGGAGAATAATATTTGGTAAACCAAGGGTGAAACACTTGGTTTTGAAAAGACCTTCCTTTACAAGTCCACTGATGGAACCCAGAGCTTAAAAAGATCCGTATGAGCCATTTGGCATGCTGGTGTAGATGTTGGGTGTGTCCTATATTGTAGATTAGTGAATAAGAAAATCTCTTAGTGGGATTGAAATCCTAGAATGTCCTCGGAAAAGACTTCCTGACACTCTTACACCACCACAAGAAACTAAAAACCCATAGAATCCACTGCAACATGTTTTTTTCTTTAAAAATTGTGTGAATGGACTAAAACCTCTTATGAATGAGTCTATCTTACTCTTTTGTGGTTTCCTTTTCACCCATAAAGTAAAACCTCATTCCATCACTATGGAAACAAAACATCTTCTTCCTAAAATTGTCTATCTTGGCATGAACTATAGATAAAAAGTCCACAACAAAGATGATATCATAAAGACTCGTCCACCCAAAAAAGAAAACAAAAAACCAAATTTCACCTCTAACAGATCGGTAACAACATCAGCCGCATAGTGTGATCACTGAGTCTCCTATAATAGGAGTTTCCAAGAACATGGGTCAAGACAAGGGTTAAATTGAATCTGTAGGTCATAAAATATTTATGTGGAAACAAAGGAGTTTCTCTCATATGTGTATATAACATTTTTTGATAATTTAGAGAAGATATATATAATAACTCAAATAATCTCTATTTACATTGGGTCATAATCATAGATTGAATGTAACTACCCTCATCACTATCCACTATCTTCCTGAGCCTGGTACATACCACCTGGTGGTGGCAGTTGAAATAACTCATAACATTGGCCACCACTGGCCACCCTACCAAAACCTCTTCCATGTTTTCCACCTTGTGGACATACATATACAAACTCTTCCCCTACCTAGGTGGATTATCCACTATCTTATTATCCTCAACAGTTTGGGTCAAACAATAATGTACAATATGTTTTGACCATCATAAGCATAGAATCAAATCAATCTAGGATGACTAGATCCATCCTATGAGCCCTGAAATATAGAACCTATTTCCTAGAATTTCCAATGGAAATTTAGAATACTTATAGGTCCATATTCCTATAATTTTATCCCTACCACTTAGTATTGTACTCAGGTGTTCTCAATAAATGCAAAAATTGTCTCCTTCTGCGCCTCTAGAAATACCCTGCCATAAAAGCACAATCTAGGACCCCAAAATAGAAAATAATTATTATAGGTATCTTGATAGATTTTATGTATATTCATATTTTTCACTCAATGGTATTATACAGAAATAAATGATCATGAATCATTTCCATAAATTATTGAGATAGGATCGTGAAACTTGATGAATACTCATCCACATGAATACTAATTTGATGATTTTTTTGAAGATATTGGATACACACAACTCTCAACATATATAGAGAAAAGTCCTCTATAAAAAGGGGAATGAATTTAGGCATAAAAGGGTTACCTCATCATACTAATAGGTCACTAATCATCACCATTTCCCTGAAGATACATGGATTAGGATAGCTAGTAGGACCATTGTCCCACCACCAAGTGTCTAGATCAGATAAACGACTCACATACCAACATCAAGAAAGTCCTTAGCCGCATGGGGTTCGGGTTCTCCTAAAAGAATGAGGGTCCACAATCTATAAAATTCATGATTTTGTAACAACCATCCCACATAATTTCCTTGTACAACCAATATAATATTCTTCTCAAAATTTTGTGGTAACATGTGTGAACCCCTTGGAAGTAACACCTCTTGAGAATGACCCACTATAGAATCCTCATCACTAATGGGATCATCCTCACAATCCTGATACATAATCCTAGCTGTAAAAAGTCATCGAGGAATCCTGTAATAGAGAATATGTATAACAGTTAATGATTATATATGGATATATTACCCAAATAGTACATGGTAACCATAACCCATTAATATATGATACGTGTACCAATGTTTTCCCTACAACCCGTTTCTCTAGGTACTGAGTCAAATATCATTTTTTATGTACCTACTGTATAGATATTTAATATTTTCCAAAAACACTACTATCACTATTCAATATGATTACCACAAAACACAAAACACTATGTTCATAAAACTGAATCCTATCTCACAGACCCTAGTCCTAATGTAGAATTTACTGGATCTAATACCACACTCTTACAAAAAAGTCTGATGGAGCCCAATCCATGAATTCCCCAAGAAAAAATACAATAGGAAAGGGGCTAAAAACCCACACTGAGTATGCATATCCCTCACATGGGAGGCCTTAGCCTAATGTACATGCACACACACACACAGACGTATCTATACACAAATACAATTTTTAAAAGTTAAAAACCAATAAAGTATATTGAATACACAAAAAATATCACCATAGATTATGGAAACAATGTAATTGAAATAAAACAACCAAACATAATCCCTGAAAAATAAGATACAAAATAATTCCAACCTCTGATGTATGATGGGGCTTCTGTAAATGCAACCTTTGAAACACACATCAGTATGTGTAGAATACTAAGCTCCACCTAGTTCTAATCGTTGTAGGTCTTCTTCAAGAGGTTGGATATCTATATTAGAAATGAAATGTCTTGGAAAGTACTATACATGGGTATGTAAAAAAATAACCAGTTAAACACCCCAAAATCATTAATAAAATAACATCAAGAAAAATAGTCTGATCATTACAAGTATGTTTCCATGAAATATATATATATATATATAACATCAAGATATACTAATATTAGTAACACGATCTCGAGTAAGACCACAATCATATTATCATCGAAGAATTAAAGCTCAAAGGTTCTCTATAATAGTTGACTCGGAGATCACTCTCCATGAGTCCAGTATCACAGATGACGTCCATCTACAATGTCATGCTTATTGTGTCTCACCCGAAGAATCACATGATGGAAGTATAAAGGTAACAATACAAAAAATGAGGATTAAACCAAGTTCCATGAACTATAAAAACTTCCTAAATATGAATTACCCTGATAATTAGTGGATCAATTCCTATGTAGTTCTGGTCATGAATATAATAATATCCCCAACTAAGGAAAATATTATAGACAGAAGATAACCCTCCAGGGATCGTGGATAGATTCAAAATACTTTATCCTAGAATGACATTCCATAGAGGAGATCACCATCCAATAAAAATGACATCATTCCATAAAAATATTAATGGAAAATATCGTTGAATCATATCATAGTGTCTCTCATCTGTTCCCAAGATGACACTGGCTCTAAACCATCTTTGGAGAATACACATCGTGTACTTTAAGTACGTGGTTTTTGACTTTGGAAATATGTTCTTCCCATGTATTGGGGACCGTGACCATGTGAATGATCATGTGTGAGTACGCAGATTGTGTTCCACCATACATGGAATGTGGGGACACATGGTCTCATGCGTGTGTCTACCACTACATGTTGACCCACCTACTAGGGTGTAAACGACATGTGACATGGCCCACATGGAATGTAAAACCCTCAAACCCCATAGGGATTTACACACAATACACAATAAGATGGATGTCTAGAGAATACAAAACATGTGTTAGGGGCCACATGATGTGTGGTATGGATGACACAATGTGTGTTTGGGGACACAAGATGTATGGTTGGGACCACATGATATGTGGTAGGGACCACACGGTGTATGGTAGGGACCACACATTGTTTGATAGGGACCACATGGCGTGTTATCTTTATCTATATTTGTAATCTCTATCCTCTATTTAGGGGCTCAGACATGACTTTTTGTCCTAGATTACACACCATGTATCCCAGAATTTTCCAAGATCTCAGGTTTTGCCTTACTGTATACCTACACTATCATTTCCCTATGATTCTCTATTGATCTCACCTTGAGATCATAGATATAATCTGTCCGAGTCTCACTATTTCCATTCATTAAATATAGCTATCCAATTCCCATGGGAAGCAATTTTACTCGCACCTAGATTCCATTTCATACCAAACTGAGAATTACTTGGATTTTCAAACTGATCTTTATCCACTATCATCAATAATTACCTTCATAACAAGTTATGAATGACCCCATTCTTGTGGTATCAATCTGTTGCCCTATATAATGGGAGGATAATGATTAATTTATAGCTATTTATCAAACTATGAGAAAATTAAATTTCCCATACTGAATGAAGAAATAGGGAAGAAATATCAAATAAAAAAACAAGAGGAATTGATATCAACAAATTATAATTTTGTCATTGATTTCTATTCATTAAAACAGAGAATTATGTGATAATAACATAATCAACAAATAAATTCCCCACCCGGGATAAATATAACCCATACCCATAATAGGCATGATATACCAATCAATTTGTTTGTTATCTAATTCATTCTCTTCATAGTAATAAACAAAATGGGTTAAATACATAAAAAAATGTGCAACTTGGATATGGATCAATTGATTAAGAAGAAAAAATCAATGCTGTTTTCATTAGCAAGATCCTCAAATTCTAATGTCTTAATGATCCTTGATCATGATATGATCTGACGTAGTCTTCCAAGAATGATCTCTTCCAATGTTCCTTTAGGTCTCTAAGGTTATGTGGAAAACCCTAAAATCTCCTAAAATTTTAATATTTATAGTTTCTTTTATGATACTATTTTAAAAAAAATTAAATAATTAATTAAATTAATTAATTTTATTAATTCACCTCCAATTATATATAATAAAAATAGCTGATGTGGACAATGATTATGTATCTCGTGGGTAATGATAAGGCTCCGATATTAATTGTGTCCTAATATTTCTAATACAATCTTATTTTATGATTTATTCTAGTTTTTCAGGAAAATTGGAAATGTGTGATATATATATATTTATTAAATTGAAAAAATTAATTTCTATATCTCTTGACATTGAATCTCATACTATCTCATCTCTAAGATGAAAGAATAATCTATAATATATTATAAAGTAACAAATTGAAAAATAAAGTTTTTTATATAATAAGGTTGGGTTAACTATTATCATAAATGAATATGGATTGGTTGATATATCTTCATATGACAATAGAGTATGTTTATTGATTACCATAAATTGAATGATAAAACATGAAAATATCAACATCATATTCCTTTCCTTGATAAAATTCTATAAAAACTTCCCAAAACATCTCATTATTACATTATTGATGGATATAATTTGATCATCAAAATACCAATCACATTTCTGGACTAAGAAAAGGAAAAATTCACTTTCCATTTGGAAGATACCAAAATCAAATAATGCATTATGTGCTTTTCAATCATCCTATAATATTAAAAATTTGTATGGTGATTATATTTTCTAAGTACTTTAAGCATTTAATATAGGTATTAATGGAATGCTTTACCATATATGGTTATTAATTTGATTCCTTCTTACATTCACTATCTCTGGTCCACCATTGGTGTGTCAAATGTGACTTTGTCCTGAATTTTGAAAAATGTAATTTCATTGATAATAATGGGACTATTGTGTGGAACTTAATTTCTCATGAGGGTATTCAAGTTGATCTACCTTAAACTAAGGTGAACCAGTCACTTCCTGAAGACACATACGTTCAACACATCCATTCACTCCTTAGACATTCAATATTCTATTGATCATTGATCCATAACATTAGTAGAATTTCACACCCCCTCACTTGTCTAATCTATAATGATTTTAAATTCTATTTAAATGTAGATTATAGGAGATATTTCTTTTAACTAAATGATTTTATCAAATATTCCTCAATAATACAACTACCAGATTGGTTTTTTCTCTTCAAATTATTTTCGGTGATTCCTTTAGGGCCATTGAGGATTTTCTAGGTCAAATAATTTAAACAATTACTCATGTCACATATTATGCCTAAGAAACAAAGAATGAAACTCAAAATCATTACACTAATTCTAAAAATGATGTTTTTTCTATGATTATTTCCAAAGAGAAATTTGAGCCTTATATATTATGTGTCGAAACCATCATCTCCACAGACCATTATTCATTAAATTTACAAACAACAAAAATTGATTCAAAGGAAAGACACATAATATGAATATTAATTATAAAAGAATTTTTCATTACGATCAATAATAGTATATGAAAAATAAACACTTTGACTTATCACTTGAGTATGATTTCTAATTCTTCTCATTTATAATTCCTTGATTTGATATTTCCAACAAAAACCTCTCATATATCACTCCAAAGTCACCATGGAACATCCCAAATGTAATTTTTTCAGAATTTGGTTTTCTTGAAATTGATTCAAATGAAATAAAATTAAGTTTTAAATTGATTCAAAGTACTTTTTTAGGGAATATAAAATAGTTTGTAAAATTGGGTTTAACATGGTAGTTAAAAGATGTGTTCATGAGGGTGAACATTACTCTATCTTAGAATTCATCTACTAAATGGCTATTGTTGGACACATTGGACCATAAATAACATCCTAAAAAGCTACGTGACCCTAGTTTCTTCTAAATAGTACTCTTCAAGGACTCACATAAGTTATATCAATCATATCTTACTTTCCAAAAGGTTGGACCAAATTTAGAAAGATATGAAATGCATGAATATCCGTTAATATTTTTTGAGATATTTCATGTTTTGAGAATCAATTTTATTGGAAAATTACTCCCTTCAAATAGATTCTCATATATCCTTTTTTGTAGTTTACTACGTTTCTAGGTGGGTCAAAGAAAAACTTATAAGAAACAATAATGTGAATAATATCAGTGATTTCATTAAAACCAGCATCCTCCATCGATTTATAACTATTAATACTTTGTATGTGACTCAGGAACCCATTTCTACAATCAAACCATGAAATTTCTTTTGAAAAATAATGGGGTTACACATAAAAAATCAACTACATATCACCACCATTTCGATATAATGGATGAACACTCTAATAGTTAAGTGAAAAGCATGATTGAGATATTTATTAATTATATTATAAAAATTAGGTCTGAAATTCATATTAAAGTGCTTTGGGATTATCAAAATTTCTATAAAACACCAATTGGGGTTTTCCCTATTAGGTCACTTGTTGGTAAATTTTATTATTTACTGGTCAAAATAAATCATAATTTATTTTTCATTGTGAAAACATTTAATTTTGATTGTTAAAAATATTGCGAGTATATATTTTTTTAATTTAATGTATTGAATGATCGTACACATTATTCATAGATGGATAACAATATCGATAAGGAAATATCCATGGCACTCCATATCAAACATGTGAGAATTAAAATAGGAAAATTTCCTCTCATTTCCCTTACAATTGTTTTTCATTTGAAATCCCATTCGAGCCCATGAAAACATTTTCATCGATTGAAAAATTACAAGAAAACAACATTTCCCCACCCCAAATATAGAGGTATTTTTATTGCATGATTTATTTCAATTTAATTGTGGGGTAACCATTTCAGTTTGGACATACATACCCTGAATTTCAATGTGTCATCACATAGTTGAAGGAAATAATCCATTTAAGAGTTGGGGGAGGATATCATTTATTGAGGTTTGGATTTATATTTATGTTTATAAATGTGTTTACAAATGTTAATGAGAAGTGTTCATATTTTTTAAAGAAAATATTAAAACTAAAAACAAAAAACAAGAAATGAAAAAAGAATGGGTTATGTATTGGGAGAGTAAAAATTTTATATTCATTAAACATTTATCACATTATATTCATTAAAAATCTTTTATTTAGGGGATCAAACATGAGTTTTTCGATTATTCTGATGTTATTCCAAGTTTAATTTTTGAAAAAATGAAAATAGAAAAAAAATAAAAAAATAACACATATATCATCTTTCATTATGTTGTTTGTAGAAGTTTTATGTTATGAAAATATATTATCATTTCATAATTTTCTAATTATTTTATTTCTTTTCTTTTCACCAGTTACACATTATTCAATTATTAAAAATTTGGTTCCATATCCTAGTCTTTTTTCAAAAAATGTGCATTTGTTTCCAATGTTCTTCTTACTACCTCTATTTATCTTTTTAGACTTATACTCCTACCATCCCATAAAAATAAAATACCAAAAAAATAATACCACAAATTTTTAATTAATTTATAATAGGTAATTAAATATGAGAGATGTTATAAATTCTATTATTTTTTACTTTTTGTTATTGAATGAAAAAGCTTCCTTGAATAACATTATATTATAATGAGAGAAGTATGTTTTTTGTGCCCATATTTTAAAATCATAATTTTGAACATGAAAACATAATTATATTAAGAAATGATTGCAGTAAAAAATTGTGGTGGAATTATATAATAATGAGTGAACTAGTATATTCATCCCTTTATTGGTGAAAAAAAAATTTTAATATTTTTTAGTGAGTGAAATTTTTTTTTATGTTTTTTATTTTCTAATCTTGATTAAGAAATAAATTAAGTGTGGTGGTCAATATTATTTTTTCATTCATTATTTTACATTAATCAAATTAATTTTTAAAATAAAATGATTCATTTACAGTCAATGTCCTTGTTCTGATCATGAAATCATCAAGAGATAATTGTTCAAATTCATTCAATTAAATACAGTTTAATTTTTTTTCATTTATTTAAATATATTCATCAAAATGACATTATTATTGTTTTTATATGATCATGTTTTAAATTATAAAAAATCATTTGAAAAAATATTTGGCTAAATAGTCGATTTTACGGTTTATATAGACCACACAAGAGGGCCTAATGAATTTGAAAATAAAACCAGACCATCCACGGTGATTGAATATACGGGCTCAATAGAGAAGAAAATATTTTGATAAAACACTAAAATATGTTCAATAAAATACATAAAAATCATGGATAAAATTTTATCTCCCAAACAAACCAATAAGTTAACCAATACATGGATTAAATTTAACAAGACAATTCCATATGAGATTTGGAAAACCCTACGTCTCATGAGTTTTCTCCCAATAGTGATGTCCAATTGAGATGTACTTTTCTGGGTTTAAATTCAACATAATGATGTAAAATGTTTTAGGACAAATATTTTGGATTGTTTGGGATCTTCCTTTCCTAAAACCCACTTACATTATAGCCTTTGAAAAATTAATGGTAAAATAAAAGAACACATTCTTTAGGAAAATTTCTATATCATTGGAACCCAAGGTCTATTGGAAGAAATATCTAGATGGAGAAATTTCAACATTAATATCTAATTTTTATTAAGAATAATATATCTATAGATTTATCTTTATAAATAGTCAAATTGTTGCATCATCTAAACAGGGAGTTTGGAATGCATACAGTCCACCACATTGGTCAAAAAATACACTCCCCTATTCTCCTTACAAGATAATGAAATTTGGAAGCTCAAGGAGGAGAAATTGAATGACCATATACTCACCAAGTGTCTAGTAATACTTTCAATAATTATTTTTTCAACATGTGAAACATCACATCCACTTTTTATTTCATGTTTATTTCCTCTTGTCTATAATTATAATTATGTATGTTCTATTTAATTTTTAATTGTATTCTAATGAATTTACCATTATCATAATCACTGATTATCACTAAATTATATTATATAATATTATAGGTATTAAAATAGGTTTAACAAATCCAAAAAACATTTTCCATTATCAATATATCATTAAATACAATGATCATGTTTAATTTTCTTTAGCATACATGTGTGTGTTCAATGCTCTACTCTTATCTTATCCAATTATTTCTTATATGTTTTTAATCATAAGCCTAAAAATCATAAAATATATTACCAACCATCATTATGGATGATTAAACTCTCTATTTTTTTGAGATATAATTTTCGGATGTAAAGTAATTGATAAATTTTGTTCATTCAATATTCTTTTGGTTAACATTATGTATGTTAAAATAAAGATGTCAGTGATTAGTGACATATTTGGTTTAATGTTTGGATTCGATGGATTATTAGAAACATAAATACAGTACAATAAACATGTATTGATTGTGATTATATATGATTTTAATTCTTGGATTGAAGCATGAACTCATAGTAATTGAGATAAAAAATATCTTGATAAATGGGTGTTAATTTAATAAAATATAATCGAAAGATCTTGTATACCATAAGATTAAATATAAATTATTGTGCTTGCCCCAATATTTTAGAGGTTTTTAGGTGAAACATCATCCACCAATAAACTCAAATACGGTAAAAAATTCCTCCCATTTAAAATATAAATAAAAAATATACTATAAAAAAATTACACCATCACTGAGGATTCAACATGAGTGATGCTCTACACATTTTAATAGGGAACAAGTCCTTCGAATGGTCAACAAGGTAAAATAGGTTGTGCTTCTTGTATAAGAGTAATCATATGGATGGGAGTGAACAAATGGCTATTGGAGTGTGTGTGCCTCATTTTGGGAAAGTTATGTTAGATGATGAGAATGATGTTCCTATAATTTAGAAAATTTATTTAAATTGATGTTCTCTTTTATCAGTTAGGGTTGAGTGAATATAGCTATGTCCAAATATTTTACGATTTAATGGATTGTGGATGTGGAGATATAATTTTAAACTAGTGTTGTGATGATTATTAAAATATTACTGAAGGTAGTGTCATGTTGGTCAAGGGATTGTGAACCTCATGTTAGTAGGGTCATTGTTTTATGGTATCAGCTAATGGATGGTCAGGATGACATTGAATGGTGGAGCACATGTAAATTTGAACTAATCTTAGCTACCCCATTAAGTACCATAAAAAGAGTTTGGATTACATTTTGGATAGAGTCTGTGTGTTGGATTTAGATTCAAAATGTAATAGTGATGGTTCAACCAATAGTCTGTTGAACGGTATGTCAATGATCATGCATTAGTAAGGAATGATAATGGTTTCTACTGGTTGAAAATAAAATTTTTAATTTAAATAGCATTCAAGCATGGAATTTGGTTTGTATACTAAAGAAATAATAGGAGTATTATGATATTTATGGTTTTATGATTAGGAGAAATTGTGTAGAATGTTAGTTATAAAGGCCCATTGGTCTTGAGGCAGGTCTTCTAATATAGGATTAACTATCTCTCTTATGTATAATTAGGTGTGGAAAAGTAAAATCAGTATTGTTAATGAGATGTTCTTAAGTCAAGTTTGTATTTTCTAGAAATATCTATTGTGTTTTTTTTTCATTGAATGTATGATGAGTACATTTCCATTTTAATTAATAACAAAAATAAAATAGTTGCACTATCATTGATAATTTTTCAACATTTTCATGGTAAAGGTGAGTTGGAAACCACCTTGATTGTGTTGGTGTAAAACTGAGAGCATGTTTTTTATGGTGATTGTGATGGTGGGGAGTACCATGAATTAAAATAATCTATTAGGAACTGATTTGTATTGTGGGGAGTTCTATGGGATTAATAATTAATTAATTATGACACATCAATATCTTGATATGTATTTATACATTCAATTTTATTCATTGTAGTTTAGTGATCATGGAAGTTGTAAGATCACCTCGTAAAGTGTTGGGTTTTAAGTACCAGTAGTTTTTCCATTGGATCAAATATGATTCCTGTAAACGGTAATGAGAAGTATATAGTGAAATGATGAATATTAAAAATTGGTAATCCTAGTTATATAATATTTTATATTTCTTATGGATGATAAGTGTCTTGATGAAGGGGCTTAAAAACCCTATAATCATTTTAGGTTGTGAAATATAACAGGAACTATATATATTAATTTTTTAAATTGTTTATATTGGGGTCTTGGATTCAGGAATTTAATATATGTTTTTGAGAATCATATGGTAGGTATTTTGTATAGAAAATAGGGCTCGAAAATTAGTGTGGAGTATTGAATGATAACTACAAAATGGCCAAGTGGCCATGGTTTTAGCTTTCAACCACCGACTAGCTACTAGTATACTACCGACGAGCCACCAACTAGCTAGTAGGGCCTTTTATTAATTTTAGAATGGGGAATGGGGTCGTTTATATGTTTTTCAGATTTGAGAGTTTAAGTGGATGGGGATTGGGAGAGACTAGTATTAGATAGTTTTACCATACCTTATTCGCATTGATTACCCTTGAAGAGAGATTCTTTTTTTATGATCAATCACTATTTCAGGTGAGTTCCTCCCTTCCTTTGATTCTGTTTTTCTCCTTATCAATTCCCATATATTCAAAATGATTTTTTGATAGGTTTTTGTATTAATTGGACAAGATCAGATTTGAATACACACAAGGTAATAAGGATTTTGATTATCCTATCTAGTGGATATCCAAGGATGATGCATGCACACCATTTCCCAGGGAATCGATAAATGAATTTGGATTGGGTTAGTTTTGGTAGTTCACTATGAAGATTTCATGGAAAATTGGCCATGGTTCCAACAAAATGACCTTTAATAGTACCTGTGATTACTTGGTGCATCTTTTCTTGGAGAAATGAGTTTATATATGCCTTTATGAAGTATCTACTTTTATTAATTAAATGTGAGTTCTTTATAAGTGAGGTAAGTGGTCCCTCATACTTTACCTATGGGAATTTATTTATTTACTTATGATATGGTATGTGAAAAGTACAATCACATCACTATGAGACACCAACATGGATGCTAAATAATTAATATAGTTAATTTTAATAAAATATTTATTTACTAATTAAATTAAAATCCTATTAATGGATTAATAAAGTACCAATACCCCATTGGACCATTGGAAATGGGTGATTTTTTGTAGTTTTAGATGCATGAGACCTTATTTATTTTAATATTCATAAGGAATAATACTCCTTGAATGGTATAAAATATATGTTATTTATTGAATGTGATGAAATGACTATAGTAGTGGAATCCATTAGACTTATCCTAGTACATGTTAGTGACGTGATGTGATGAATAGATTAGGGGTTTCCCATGTAAGACATAAAAAATTCCTTTAATCATTTGGTAATGTTGGATGAAGTTATGGTTTAATTTCCCTATGAAGCCCTTTGTAACTAGGTATGAAAACCCTTACAATGAAAATGGATATTTCAGATTTTGAGCCAACTAGATTGGTTTGGAAGGGGTATAGGCTTGAGAAAATAAAATTTTGATACTTTTCCAGGAAACCAAAATTGTATTGATGACTTTATTGATGTAGATGTAAGTTATTCAATTCGAGTGATGAGTCTAAACATAATGGATGTGATTGAGATTGGAGGACCCATGAGGGGTGACTTGCATATGGTGGGGGCTAGGGGAAACCCAATGGATCCCTAGTGACTTGTTAATGCTACTGTGTGTGTGTGTACATGATATTCCGGATGTATATATATTCAATATTAGGAGTAGTTTATTTTGGTTCCCAATTTATTTTTAGATTTTATTTGCGGATTCCATTGATTTGCAGCTCAGTTATACTCTTTGACCTACCCGGGCTTATATCACTAGATTAGTGTATATATTGTTCAAGGATTCAATGAATTTAGAGAACTGATATAATATTAGAGTTGAAACATATTATACCCATGGATTTATGCGGATATTTTATTATGAATTAAAATATTTAATGATTGGTTATACTATTTTATATTCCATGTGTTTTATCCCTAGAGTTATAAAGATACTACTTGAGGTTACAATATATTTGGAGCTCAATTTATAATACCTGGGCCACAATGGGATTTATCCCATGATTCATGAGTATTAATATTTGGGGATTCCAAGGATTTTTTGTCTAGGTGATTGGTTAGCATGATCTTTAAGAAATTCATAGAGACCCTATGGACCTCGATTGTGTCAGTATGGTTGGTCGTGGATATACATGTAATGATACATGGGTTTACATATTAATTTCCAATATCTTTATTATTATAATAAAATAATGTCACTTTAAAATATCTATATATTTAGTGGTTTGGTATAGGACTATATTTGGGGGGCCCTACTGAGATTCTTACTCACACCCATCTCAGCATGGAATAACACCTTTGTACCTAAAAACCCCTCACTTATAGAAAATCCATGATTGCATGAAGATAGATGTTGCTTGATCACTAAGGAACTGCTCGAATGGAATTTTATATATTGATGATGTGAGGATAATGGTTATATTAGAGTCTCTTATACTTTATTAATTTTTTATTATTTCTATATATGAGATCAATATAATGGGAGAATATATTTTGTTACATGTATGGTTGTATTTCAGTAAAATGGAATGTTCGTTTTGATTATCATATTTTCATAGTCTAATATTTTTTAACGTGTATGTTACTTGGGTTTTTTAGAATTTATGGAGTTTTTAATATCAGGGGTATAATATCTACATTGTTCCACCTTTTACCATTTCTTCTATTCAATATCTATTGGAGTATGGGGAAGATCATATTATGTCACATTGAACAATTTGTTAGTATACATTATATCAAGTCATTGTAGGAATCTTCATTATCATTAGATGATCAGAATCAAGATAAACGTATTTAAAATAGTTACTCAACACACATAGATCTAGGTCGTATTTAATAAATGAGGAATTTTTATATTTTATACTGATATTGGATCATAACTCTTATAAGCTCTATAACATGCATTTAGGATTGGAGGTTTTGGTTGCCTTGGAAATGGGGAATTTAACTCAAACATTGATTATTTATGAACTATAATATAGTCAAACATATATAGATTTGGCATGCATATAAGGAATGGTTTATATAGTTTAGAATAAAATGAGCAGTTTAAATTCGTACAGTATGTACCACATGTCATGTAATTTCAAGTCTAACCCCATTAACCTCAGTTCATGTAGTTTATGTTCGTATTACTAAAATAATTAAGGTATTAGTTTTAATATAAAATATATTTTAATAATGTTTCGTGAAGGTTATTCTTAGGTAACTCGATGCTACATTTTTACAATATATAGTTCCCAAGGAAGTATGAAGTTGATGTATCCAAAATCTATTTTAATATAGGAAATATGAATCTGGTAAACCATGTACTCTATGAATTAGATTTTATGGGTTGATAACAGGTGGGTGTAGGAAGATTATTTTTTAGTGGAATAAAATAGCACCATGCAATCAAAATGTATCTCATGGGGTTATAGGGAGCCTTTCCTCTATTGCCAAAACTTCTCTAAAGGGCTAGTAAGTGCATCAATAAAATTTTTTTACAATAAATTTTGAGATAGTTCCTTTTAAATAAAATAATCTATATTGGAATTATTTATATTAAAGGTAAACAAAAAGGATTAATCCCTTGATCTAAGAATAATAGAATCTTAAATTAAGCCAATAGTATATTTGGAGATAAAAATTGTATTATATAGGTCGGGTGGGAGAGTTAATGTAATAGATGGTTTTTAATATTCAATGGATATACTACCATATAATATACAGAGCATTTGGGTAGGAGGAATGGACTATATTTAAATGGAGGGTAAATTTATAATCACAAGAAAATGGTGATAGGACTCAAGATGCAATAGAGGAATCATGGTTATTGATTAAGATCATCGATGACATACCTCTTTGATTAGATTAATGTTTTACGAGATAGACTATGTACCACACAGTTTAATGGCATCTAGTTAGGACCACACATCATGTATTTTATGGTAACTTGACTAGAAATACATGTTGTGTAGCTTAACATCAAGAGATATGGAATTGAGTTTTTTCCATCATATAATCTTAAAATAATAGCTTTTTTCTCATTACATTTTAGTATAATGTGTCTCGATCAAGGTAAGAAAAAGGATTATCCAAAACCTATAATCTCATGTGTGTTTTTATCAGTGTATGAAAAAATACAAAATTAGATGATCACATGAATTATATAACAGTATAATATATGGAGATATGTTAACCATGAATATTAGTATCATATTGTGATTATGAAATGCAGTTTAGTTTATAGTCATACCGTAATGACATTTGACCGGTTTTTCAGGGATCTAATTTTCATAGGAAATGTAAGAATAGAATACTTGTGTTGACTAAGAAAAATATCCAAATTTAATGAGAGAAGGATCATGAATAATGGAAAGGTGTGAGAATTAAAATTTTCTTGTGGACAGACCTAATTTATGATGATTAGGTATCACTATATATCACATGGTATAGGAATCAATCAATGGTAAATTCATTGAAAAATAGTCTGTATGTAAATCAAATACAAATAATGGGATAAGATAATTTCATTTGATACATACATTTGGCTCATAAAAAACTTGATAATGAAAATGAAAATTTTTATAGATTGAGAAGGGGAGAAACATGATTTGGGTAAGGTGTCAATTATAGGATATGGTTAGATTCCTAGAGCATGGTTGTAGAAGAATATTTATCATGGTCTAGTAAAAATTTACATTTACTACCTTATATGTAAATATGGTTCATATGTATAATGAATCGATGGTCAAAAAAATGACCATAAGTTATGTTGTTTAATATTATCTGAGAAGGAAAAAAGTTCCATGTTGTTAAAGGTATTATAACATGGACATTTAACACATAGTTTAACAACATATATTTCCGAAATTGTTAACCAATATGAAAGTAATGAATTTTTTTCACATGTAAATGTTTCATATAGTTTAGGGTGATATAATAAATGCCATGTCTATGAATTTTAATACATTTAATTGATAGTGTATTCCTAGAAGCATAAATTTATAAAGAATTAAGTTTTCTAATCCCAAGAATAATTGATAAGAGAATATGAACCAAGAGTAAAATAAAATGTATTTTTTTGGCCTATAATAGGTATTTATGGTGTGGCTACATATCCAATGTTGTGGGAATCAAGACATGCATAGTTCTATATTGGTACCCATGAAAGTGTATGTTGGTGAATAAATGATGTGATGATGAGTACTCAAATAACTGGATGAGTGATCTTTTAGGATACTGGTTGATAGATGTATTATAGATACCCTAAACTTTTTAACATATTATAACATACTTTCAAGCATAATCATCCCTAAATACAACCAAGGATAGTAATGTCCAGTGTCTTTTTAATATTGGGTATAAAATCAATCATGATGAAACCAAAATAAAAAATTATTTTATATTATTATTATAATGATCTACAAACTCTCTTTCATACATTATATCAGCAAAGGATATCAGGGTTAATACATGAACAAAAGGAATGAGTGAAAAATCCTAGTAAGGAAATAATAATAGTAATAAACACATCACATGGGTTAAAAGACATTAAATGATTACACAAAAAATGTTGCACATGAATAAACAAAATGAATTATAAAATTTTAAACATGGAAAATGTAAGGATAGAATCATATTATTGTGAAAATAACATATAACATGGTATACACATGATTCATCTCTAGCTTCCAATACAGGGTGGACAATGTCCCATAATGGAATCGGGTTCACTCACTTTCCCAACATGACATATCATGAGACTAAAAATTTCTCAATTCGTTACAGTGGTATCCGGGATCCCCAATAAATAAAATTCTTAAATATTTGTGTCACATAAATAATAATACATAAATAATAAAACCTAAACCCAAGGTTTACCCATGAAAAAAATTGGGTATCATAATCATAGAAAAAGCAATATCAAAAGGGAATAAAATAATGATTTCCATGAAGTAATGGATTTAAATCGTATATGCACATTCATAAAGGAAAATAAGAATAGATCATGTTTAGTAATTTCAAATTTAAATTAAAAAACATGAAATTGTTTTTATGGGACTTGATAAATAATACATTTTGTTGTTGTAAAAAGAAAATATTTAAGATTCGATAAAGTGGACAATGATTTATTTTTTGAATAATAATAGAAATGAACCAAGGTAGTTTTTCAAGATAAAATTAAGATTTTTTTGGGAAAAAGGTTTCTTAAAATATATTATGGTGTGAAATTTAAAATGGGAATGAAATCATAATGGTTCCCTTGAATAAGGATTTTTAATCGGGATGAATTGAGAAGGGAGCCTTTTTAAAAGATGTATTTTCTCTGTCAAAGAATGATTATTTGATCTAGATATATGACTTTATAACACATAAACAGAATTTATAATATGGATACAAAAATAAAGAATAACTAAATTTTTCTAGAGGGAGGGAAAGAGTAACCTGAAAGAAAAAACAATGTTTTGGAAAGGATCCCATACCATTTTTTCGAAAGGGTTCTCCACATGATTTTAATGTCATGGATAGTAAAAATAAATCCTGATAGTAATTAATTAAACTTTTTACATGTATTGTATTTATTATAATCTTATTAAGTTCATTTATAACCTTTTTTATTAGTTATAGAGTTTAATGTCAATGTTTTCAGATTATTTATGTTCTTGTTTTTCAAGATTGGTTCACTTCTATACATGTATGAGAGATCATGTAAAGTGGGGGTAATTATCAAAAATTGAAATAATATATTATTAATGATATTAAATTGGTTAAAATTTCGTTATATATCATTTAGATATATGTCTTGAGGTTAAATCATTAGAAAAATAGTTGATGATATTTTTTTGGGTTTATTTTTCTGGTTTTTTATCGCATCGAAGTCGTATTGTTTTATCATTTATTATTATTTAAAAATGTTATTTATTTAACATAAATGGTTATAAAATAATTTTTGTTTCCTTTTATACCATTATAATGATATATATACCATATTGGAAGGTGTTAATGGAAAATGAAAACTTTTCGTCCTTGAAGGCGGTAGAACTATACCTCACAGACAACATTTCAATTTTTAGAATAAAATGGAGAGGAGTAGTAGTTTGGTTCTAGATTTATCCCTTAAAAAATAATATTATAGTATATATAGGGTGATTGAGATATCATGATACATGGATGAGGGGATATGAAGAGAGATAAATAAAAAATAAAATAACTAGTAATAAATTAAAATCAAAGAAAGATGATCTTACCTCTTCAATTCTCCCTCCTTGAGGACCTCCATAGGGAAAGGGTTTGGTCTTTTTAAGAAACCAATTTCTTTTTGATATGAAGGATTTTATTTTGAATAAATTTAATAAAACATGGATATGGAATAAATCTTGAGAGGTGTGAAGAGAAGAGATGGTGATGAGTGATCTATATAGGGGAGGAGAGGGGTGTTTTCTCATCATTTTATTCATTGGTTTATTATTTTTTCCCAAGACTATGAATAATTTAGGAATTATAAATAACTATATTAAAATAATAAATTATAGTTTTATATTTTTGGCTTAAAAATTCCATACATAATCTATGAATCCATAATTAATGTATTTAGATTTTATGGTAAATTTTCTTATTTTACTGTTCACCCAAATTTCAAGTATTTTAGAAAAATTCAAAAAATTCGCCCTAAACATTTATTTACATGTAGAATTCAAAATGGATTCATTTTTAAGAAATATTTTTTCCTAAATTTGAGAAACATAATTTTTAATTAAATTAATCATTTATTCAAAAATTTTAATTTTAAATTATAACTGATTTTAAAACAACTTTAAAAATTAAATGAGGTCTCAAAAAATTATCTTATAATAATATTAAAATGAAATATTAATTTAAGATTATATTTAACAAAAATAATTTTTCCTTTAAACAGTTATATTAATTATAAAATTTTAAATAAACATTTATGACTCACAAAAAATACAAAAAAATAATTTATCATTTTAAATTCATTTAATTACTCAAACAATGATACAATTATATTATATTTTAATTTATAGTGTAGATACATTTTATTTATAACTTTATAGGTGAGGTTTTTATTCTATTGAAATGTTTACAACTCCTAAAGGTCAAATTACTATTCCAATGGTCATGTTAATATTACATTGGTATAGGTTCCCTAAAATCATGATATATATCTTATTTCCCCAACTCTTCATTTATAATGTTTTTTGACTTATTTATGTGATTTTATGTGATTTATTATGCATAACATATTTAAAAGAATGGAATTTTCATTGATTGAATTGTGGGTCATTAAATTCTTCCCCCCTTGTGATCTTGTTCCCTCAAAATTTCATTCGTCCCACAAAATTTTGAGGGTAATTCAACTTCATCACCTCTTCTGGTTCCCATGTTTCCTATTCATACATCTACCATGTTATATTTACTATGTGTATAGTCTTATTGTGCTGGACATTATCCCTATGATCCAAGATATCCATTGACTTCTCATCATATGTGATCTTATTGTTTACTGTTTAAACTCTAAATATAGTACATGGGAAGGATCAGGTATGTACTTCCTCATGATGGATACATGGAATAAATAATTTACTTGAGAAATGTTAGGTGGAATTGTTATTTCATAAGTCATAGCTCCGACATGATCAAGGAAGATGAGGTGGTTGATGAACCACTAACTCATATTTTCTTTCTTTCCTAGTCTCATGATACATATATATTGAGATAAGTGGAGGAATATTATGTCTCTAACATTAATCTCAATGTCCATTTGATGATTTTCTACAAAGATCTTCTCTATAATTTGTGATTCCTTGAGGTGATATTGAATGATTTTCACCTTTTCTAACATTTCATAAACCATTTTTAGTCTTAGATTATTTCATTCACTAACTTCATCCCAGTGTATTGGTGTTCTTCATGTTTTCCTATGAAGTCCATCATATAGAACCATTTCAATGCTTTAGTGGAAACTATTATTGTATAAGAACATGAAAAATCATAAATGTTGTTCCCATGACCCCTTGAAATTCATATATTAAACTCTAAACACGTCATATAATGTAGGAATAGTCTACATAGATTAGATATTAGTTTGTGGGAGATAGGTCATAAAGAAGTTCAACTTCATGGATAGAGAATGTTAGAGACATTTCCATAAATTAGTGGTATATCTCAGATCAAGAACAGATACAATAGATAGAAGCACTCCAGGAAGTGTTACCATTTATTAGGTGTATATCTATGAAATTTGATCTAGTGATATATCCAATAGAACTTTTATAAAGTTAGATTTCATTGTATGATTATCCACAAAAACCCATATAGTAGTATTCCATCTCGAAGACTTTGGAAATATAGTGACAAAGTCCATGGTAATTTTCTTCCGCTTCATTATTTATATGGATAATGGCTACATCAACACTTTCATATTTTTTTCTTTTAGCCTTAACTTGCAGATTTACCTGGATTGTTGACAAATATTTAGTGACATCCTTCTTCATTATCCCAAAAAATAGTTCTCCTGGATATCATGATACATATTTGTGCTTTATGGGTGATTTAAAATATTGATCAATGTGTATCATTCACAAGAAAAATATTTACATCTTGATTTGATTTTACATATAGTCATGATCCAAATATCATGAATCCTTCCAAATCCATTTTGAACTATGTGTATTTCCCGTTTCGAATAGATTCAAACTTTTTCTAAATTTCATCATCATTTCTTTGAGAATAATTTATTTTCTCTATAAGGGATGATTGAAAAATCATTTGGGAAATGATTAATTATTCTCGCTACTTAATGATTCCCATTACCATACTTTTATGGTCTATGAATATTGGATTCTTCTAAATTTTCATCAATTATAAAGAATCAAGATTCTTTATACTTAGTGGATCCACCACATTATTTTCCTTAATATGAGGGAATTGGATTAAGCAGTCATAATTCTTGATGAGATGTAACCATATTTCCAATTTATAATTAAACTTGTTTTATGTGTATCTATATTTGAGGTTCTTATAATTAGTATAGATTTCGCACTTCTCCCCATATAGATAATGTGTCCATATTTTCAATGTAATGATAACAACAACGAACTCAAGATCATTCATGGGATAGATTTTCTCATTAATTTTCAATTACCTTGAGGAGTAGTCTATCACTTTATCATTTTTATAATCACACAACCTAATCCCATATTTGAAGCATCGCTAAACACCACAAAGAGTTTCCCGCATTTTGGATGTGTGTGTACTGGGAAAATGGAAAGACTATTATTCAACTATTTAAAGAAGTCTTCACATCCACATGTCCATAGAAACATTACTGCCTTCCATGTGAGTTTGGATAGTGGGATTTAATATCAAGAGCGTGTTTTTTCCAAATCATTAATAATTCCCTTCTAGACAATGAATATTACAAATCACTATTACAAAAATTGGCTTAATCCCCAGTTAATTTGCTTTATCTTAAAAGGGTAAAAAGATATTCCATTACTGGTGATAACATGACACATTAGTCGTAATTACTTCATAAATAACTCACATATGTTGTACATTTCACACAGTTTCTTCCTGATAAATGTTTTTATCAAAGTATTCAAATTCCCCTAAACATCCTCCTTTCTCTAAGAGTATATCAGAATATCATAAATAAAGATAACCCAAATTTTATCAGGTAATCTATAAAGACTCTATTCATCCAATATATGAAAATTTATGGAACATTAGTGTGTCTGAAGGGAATCACAATGAAGTCATAGTTTCCAAAACCCATTTCAAAGACCGTCTTGGAAATATATTCCTTCATATCCTTTAATTGGTGATATACTGGCAGAAGGCCAACCTAAGAAAAATAACTGGCCCTATGTAGTTGGTTGAACAAATCTTCTCTCAATTGAAGGGGTAATTTTCATTTATCCTAATGTTGTTGATATATCAATAATCATTACCTAGGTGAATTGATCCATATTTATTATTCACCAATAAAATTGGCACACCCCATGGTGAAGTACTTTGGAATTTAAAAAATTTATCCAGATTCCCTTATAACTGCTTATTTAGTCCTTTGAGCTAAAGAATCACAATTATACTAGGTTCCATTGATATATGCATATATACAGGAATAAGTTTACTGTGAACCCAACCTATCTATTATGAAAGATAATGGAAAATTCTTTAGGGAATACATCAGTGTTATCCTTCAGGATGAGAATGTCTTTTAGCGGGACTCTCTTTATTGTCTCTATCATTTGAACTACAAGTGATTTCTCATATGGCAACAATATTCTCAATTGAGATGTTTATTATGAAAGAGATTCATCTTCCTCCTTACACAAGTATAGATTTTGAGGATGCTTCTCGATGAGAATAGTGATATCTCTTTCCCAACAGTAGATGTTGGATTTTTATAAAGATATCCAATCCATGGACAATACAGTATCAAACTCTACCAAATGAAGCAAGATAATAATTTCTAGGATGTTCAGTCTACAAACATTAATCAGGAAGGAATTATATACTTTTCATGAAATAATTACTGCATTTTTTAACAGATAACTCAAAATCCATATTATAAGGTTGTTGTTGAATAGTTTTATTAAAAATCCTAGATATGAAAGAATTCATAGAACTAAAATAAAATAGTAAATTTGATATTCTTGAATGACTAAATATCATACCTATCACAACATCATTTACAGGCTCCACCTAAGTAGTTGTGATGTCATATTCCCTTCCATTCATCATTCTAGTTTATTGTTTGTTGATTTCCTCCAAAAACCATTGGCTTAGGGTAATGACTTTCATAACTCGCATGTTCCTTGCTATTGAAACAATGTATTATAGGGTATATATTGACATAAACCGTACATTCTTCATCCAAATTTGTGGGATTATTCATATCCCTTTAGTTGTTATTATATATATACCCCTATCTTCCAAATTTGAGGCATCTCATGGTTACCTTTATGATGTATGATGGATGATTTTCCCCCCACATTTGATACATGCAATATTGAATGTTTTTTTCCATCACGTGATTTATTTTTTGATCCACCCATATTAAACTCTACATCCCCTTTTTTCACTAGGCCTAGGTGAACACTAAGTGTCTTCAATATCTAGTTCATCCTTAAGGGAACAATTGAAAATCTCTTTATAACTGTTTAAGTCTCCAATTGAAAATACATATTGTAGACTCATCTATAGTAAACTAAATATGTGACCCACCTTGCATTGTGCGTTCACGATAAATATAGAGGTGTATCGTGGAGGCCATGTAATGTTTTTCTTAATACGCCCGGATAGACTCATATTCCTTTTTCATTTTTCGAAGGAACTACACTTCCATCATAATCTTCTCTCAAGCTGGGGAGACACTCTCCGGGCTTCTGCGGTTGTGGGCTCAGATCCGTGGGTGTAAGACCGGTTGCTGACGACACACTGTTCGGAGCGCTCACGGTTCTGATCTTACAGCTCGTTTTTGTCATGTGATGAGTTTCTTCGCGTTTGGGGGTTGCGATCATGAGCTGGCGGTTGTGGGTTATACATCTTCTGAGGTGAGCATGTTAGGGTTTCAGTGGGTCTGATGCGGTTGTTCTGTCTGGTGGGAGTGGGATTTTCTGGTCTTTATTTTGGTTTTTCTTCCGTTGTGTCATGGTGATCCTTTCAGTGAACGTGCTGTTGAGATGGAGCGTCGACTCTTGACACATCTCCTTGGGTTATTTGATGTTGTTGTGTGTTTATCGTTCGATGTTTTATTGAATCCTCTATGGAGATGATGATGATGGAAGACGCTGGTGTAGCTCACCGGCGATCCGGTGATGGGAATGAATTGTGGGAATGCATAGGAATCTCCATGAATGATGTTTTATTGATTCCTCGGGGGTGTGCTGGGGTGATGATGTGACGACGGACGCCGGCGACGCAAACCGGTGATCTGGTGATGGACGACGAGGAGGTTTTCGCGTTTTGAGGTGGTCACATGGCTCAAGGCGTGTGACGTGCTTACGGGTTCGCGGATCAAGGTGGAGCAAGTGGATTGCCAGTGGCATGATGGAAACATTGATCGGTGGCTGCGCAGCTCAAGACTGGATGCGTGATGATGGGCCCGCGTGATGATGGACACGTGGTGTGCGCTGAATGTTTTTGTTTTGAAATTTTAATTTTGAATGGTGATGAAATCTCTAGCAGTTTTGTGAAGTTTCTGGTTTTCCTTAGACCGGTTTCGGTTACTGATACCCTCAAACCGGCGTCTGAAAATGGAAAAAAATGACTTGCATGCAGGCACTTCCATCTTAAGTTGACGGAGTTTGGGAAAATATTTATAGAAAAATATTTTCTTGAAATAATAGTATTCCATTGAATCAATTTCCTCTTTGGACTTTGTGGTCATAATTAGTGTCCCCCATTGATCATCTTCCCTATAAAAATGATGAACATCAAATAAAACAATCCCCTCTAATGAGCAGTAAAGGACCCAAAATCTATTTTCAGTGGAGTTAATTCACTTTTTTAGGACAGGGTCAAAAGTTCTACTAAACATGGGTGGCCTTTTCCATAAAATGTATTCGACAACAACATTCTCTTTCTTAGGAGAAAGAGTTTCCTCCATATGATTCAAGTTATTATTCATAATTTGAGAAACTTCATCATGTACTTTCATGATGTTTTGAGAACTCATTCACATCATATTTAGAATATCATTCGGGAAATCATCACATTTCTTATCACATTGATTGTTTTAATGAGTTTTTTATTTCTGATGATTAACTGGAAAAAATGAATGAACAAATATGGGGATTGAACACTTATATAATAAGGAAATAAAATGAAAACATTGAAAATAGGAGGATAAAATCATAGATGAAATGTATATCCTAACTTGTGATGCTCTATGTTTCAATATAGGTTATACATGGTGATTGAATTATACATAGTGTCCTGTCTAAAGTTATATAGTCATAATATCCCAAAATAAATAGAGACTTCTCTAATATAAATTAAAACAACCCAATCCTTTTTAAAATATTATTAAATGATTTTAAGCATAATTAACCATAAAATACAGCAATGAATCGTAAATTATAGTTTATTTGCAAGAATAGATACATAATTAAGCATCATGAAACCAAAATAAAACATATTTTATTTAATATTTATAATTAACTAAAAACTACCTTTGACATATTATATGTACAGAGGATAACATGGGGAATACATCAACAAAAGTGACGATCTAAAAATCCAAGTAAGAGAATAATTATAGGAATAAACATAACACTTGGGTTAGAAGACATTACAAGATGAAATAAATTGAATTGAACAAGAATAAACATAAAAATATATAACATTTATTACATTATAACATGTAATGAAGTCATCATAGTGATGATAAGCTTCCATACATGGATGACAAATTCCTAAAAAATATCAGCATCACTCCTTATCCCAAAATTATGTGCCATGAGACATATAATTACCAAATTATTTGGACTACTATTTTTGATAACCCATCATAACATGTTCATGAATATGTGTATGACATAAAGAATTATTCGTAAAGAATAAAACATAACATAAGGGTTACCTAGGGAATGAAGTTGTTATCATAATCATGATAAAAGGTATATAAAAAGGGAATTTGATAATAGTTACCCTGAAAGAATAGATTAAAAAACAATATGGACATTAATATGGAAAAATAGGAATATATCATAATAAGGGAAGTCAAATTTCTGTTAAAACATGTAAAATTTGGTTTTAATAAAATTTAGAAAAAAAAACATTTTTGACTGGTTTACAGAAAATATTAATGATTCTTTAAAAAAGACAAGGAATAACTATTTGTACAGAATCATACATAAATCTAGTCAGTTTATCATGTTAAAATGAGTTATTTTTTAAAAAATAATTATTTTTAAAACATATTATGAAGTGCACTTGAAAATGGTTATGATATCAAGATGTTCACTTAAATCGAGCTTTCTTATCAAGAAGAAATGGGGATGGAACAATTTAAAAACATGTATTTACTAATAAAAGATGGATTATGGGATATTTATACTTGATTTCATAGAATATATATAAGGCCCCAGCCTTAAACCTTACTTAATATTGAATTAAATGAATAATTCACATTGAGGATCTTTTCAGGTTTAGAGTTTTAGAGAATTAGAACATAACTATTACATCTTAAAAGATTACAAAGTAGACACTTCTACAAAGTCTCCATAGAATAAAAACTCTTAAAAAGAAAGATGTCTAGATTCCATGTTTTAGATATAATGAAATTCCCTTTATCCCATCCTTGACCTTATTCCACTTTAAGTCCTATGAAAAACATTTCGAAAAACTTGGGGTGAGCATAAAAATCTCAGTAAGGGATACAAAAATAATGAAAACTGTTAGTTTTTCAAACATCAAGTAAACCATATATACTCTATCAAAGTAATACCTCACCTTCATAAAGTAGTAAAAACTCTTCAGTGAAATAAAGTATCATTACTTACCTTTTTGTAACCAAAGGATTACCATAAAACCCATAAAAAGAACACATAACATATATAAAGGTAACCTGGGACATAAACATACTTAAGTGGAATAACCATACGGTCGACTTCCACACATATCACTTAATGGAATAGCCATACAGCCAATTTCCATACATACTTAATGGAATAGCCATACGGCCGACTTCCATACCCAATGCATTGGAGGGTATAAAGTAACCACCCGTCCTGGTATTCACGACACCACCCGTCAAATGGTTTATAACGTAACCACCCGTTAAAATGTCCAAGTACCAGTATAAAATCGTAAAACATAAAACCAATATAAATGAATGATAACATTTCCACATTTAAATCACAATATATCATAAATATATTGACATAATAGAATCTTTTTTCAAAACCATTTTCAATACCAAAATACATAAAAGAGTATATGGTATTTATTTTATTCTAAAAACATTACGGCATGTTGAGAAAGCCAAAGATCAAATAATACTCGCGGCGGCGGAAAAGGTCGTTATCACCACATACGTTTAAAAAAAACATTCCTTTTTGTCGTTTAGTAAAACGCTTCGTAGAAAAAGATTACTTTTGTATAAAAGTAAAAGTCAAAGGAGTTTATACACCGTATAATAGAAATTTGTGTATAAAACGAAATATGCCTCAATGAAAGGAGATTGAGACGAAGTCCCTTACCTTGGGTCCGACTTGACTCGATCGTTCTTTAACGTCCTGAATAATAAAATTGAGTTAATTTATACTTGATTAAGAACCTTTTTAAAGTTAATTATTCTTTTTATATCACTTATTGTCATGTTATAATCATTATGTAACCATTTAAGTTAATAATGTTTGTTTTGTCAATATTTGGTTCTTAAGTCGAAAGTCGACTTCTTACAATTACATGTTGTTCATGTGGTAAAAAGTTCTTTATATCCAGAATGAAATTCCCGATTTGGATATAATATGTATCATATATAACCAGCATATACATGTATTTATAATATTACATAATCATTTAGAGGTAAGAAATGAAATGCACCGTTCATGGAGACGGTAAGCCGTACGTACGCATGAACGCTACTTTCATTTATTTGTCATATTAATGGAATTAAAACTAAATGAGAGGTATGTATATTTTAATTCCAGAATTATATTCATCACATAGATATATCATTAATTATATATATCCATTATATACATGTACTTTTAATAGTACATTACATTTGGGGATAAGAAATGAAATGCACCGTTCATGGAGACGGTAAGCTGTACGTACGCATGAACGCTACTTTCATTTCTATCTCATAATTTAATGGAAAGAAATAATAATGATATAGAGTTATATTATAATTCCAGTATAACATCATATATAATAACTTTAAATCCATCCTTTACACGTCCCACATATGGCATTAACGAATCACATCACTTTGAGGGGGCGGTAGTCCGCACTTCCTTAAATGAAGATATCGTGTTTACCCATAATGGAAACCATAAAGGTGTGTCAACAATGAAAAATACAGAAGCTTAAAGAAAACATAAACATATTATATATCATATATAAAAATAGTGACATCATAATGGCCACCCTTGAAGGTGTTAAATGAGTATTGAACAATCATCGTTTCGGGAGGCAGAATTTCGCCATCCACGGAAACCGTATGTTCTTTAACCATTTGATGTAGTTGTGTGAGAGTGAAGCTCAAATAAATATTATAAAAACATCCTAGTATATTGAAGATACTGGTGTTGTTACAAAATAAGTAAATAAAAAGATTTTAGAGGGTTGGAGAAGCAAAATAAAACAAATGAACAAGAGAGAATGAATTACCTTTAAAAGTGTAACTCCCTTTTGATTTGAGCCTAAAGGCTTCCTTTGAAAGGATTATGCCCAAACGGAATCCTCTAGGATGAGGAGAGGGATGTGGAGAGAGTAATTGGGCAGGGGTTGGCCGAGCCAAAGGCTTGAGAAGTGTGTGAAATGGGGTAGAGGTGGGGGCCTTTTATAAGAGGAGAGGAGTGGCACTTTTGGAAAGTAAAGAAATATTACTTTATTTGAAAATGTGTTTCGGTTTTAAAAGGTCCCACATTGAAATAATTCGTGGATAAGGTGATAGGGGTTCTAAATCCACTCATCCAATTGGTTTTGGCCATGTGTAGGTTTTATATATTTCATTATCTTTCCATTTTATTTAAATCGTCAAATAATGATGTCATCGCTGCATCATTATTATGTCATATATATTTTAATTTATTTAATGTCTAAAAATTATAAAAAAAACACTATGATGTAGGAAATCGTTTTAGCTTTCCAATTACTATTTATAATCAAAATTTGGACTTGTATAACCCCACTCAAAAATTATTTTAGTAAAACAATTTATGTTAGTGTCATTTTCACTTTAACATTAAATAAAAATATATTAATGTCATTTTCCAACTAAAGTGGCTCCATGGGGTCCCCAAGTTGGCCCATGGCTTTTCTTGGTCGGCCATGACTCACCCAATAGGTGTAGGACAAGTGTTATGGTGTTTTCACATTCTTATAATACCATTTTTACCTTAAACTACACTAATTACCTCAAATAGCGATTAATGAAAAAAAGTTACTATTCACCAAAAAATTATTTTAATCTCAGTGAACCACATTTTACTTCTTAATGACAACCATGTATGTCGGATTTTCAAAATTCAATACACATTAGTGGTAAACTTTCATTTAACTGAAAAATCATTTTGCTTGATTACCACTTAGTGGTTTCACTATTCATCAAAAATTGAAGTTTTTCAGAAAATTACCAAAAATTCACCCTAAGCTATATTTGATATTCCAAATTAAAAAATGAAGTCCATTTTACAAAATTCAAAACATATAAGTCAAATTAATTAATTTAATAATTAATTCCCGTTGTCATGACAAATAGCGTGTTTTTGTGAAACAATAAGTATCAAAAGATTGACACCAGTTTAAGTCCAATTTCAAAGTGAAATTGATTCCAATGACCACCATTGGATTAAATGGTAAAAATATTTTCTACTTTCACTTTAAAACCAATTAAAATAATAATCTAATCATATAAATAAATTAGATTAAAAAGAGGTTTTGAATTAAAATACAACATTTTACACTATTCATAAAAAAATGAACTTTATCGGAAAGGTACCAAAAATTTACACAAAGTAAATTTTGATGTCCCGATTCTAAAGAAGAGTTATATTTGGTCCAAAATAAAGTATAAGAGTGATCAAAACTATATTTAATTACGGTTCACCATTAAAAGGTGATAAGTGAACCTTTAGTGAAAATTAGAGTATATATGCCCTAAAATTGAACTCTTTCCGTATTTTAAGCCTTTATCTTTTATTGGGTAAATGTATAAACATTTAAAAACATATCTAATCATATTTTAGTTATTTCTATACATTCCCGCCAGTACAATGGCTACTTGTTAACTAACATTTAAAATAATATTATTTTATTACTAGTGTGCTACATAAGTTTCAAAGAAACTCATCGTTGCGTATCGGGTACGCAATCGAACATAGAAACCCCTTTTAAAATAAAATTAATATTTAATTCGTAAATATTAATAAATATGAAAATTATTTATTCTTTATTTACCTGGGATGTTACATCCTTCCCCCCTTTTGGGAATTGCGTCCTCGCAATTTTATTCACTTATCAAAATAAGTGGGGGTATTTATCCCTCATAGCACTTTCAGATTCCCATGTTGCCTCTTCAATCATGTGGTTTTTCCACAAAACCTTCACCTGATGAATCACCTTATTCCGTAACACTTTCTCCCCGTGGTAAAGAATCTGGACCGGTTGTTCCTCATAAGATAGGTTCTCTTCCAGCTGAACTACCTCGGGACTCAAAACATGAGATGGATCTGGCATATACTTTCTCAACATCGAAACGTGAAAAACATGGTGTACCTGAGATAAACTCGGAGGTAAAGCCACTCGGTATGCAACTGATCCAACTCTTTCCAGAATTTCGTATGGTCCAATGAACCTTGGACTCAACATTCCTTTCTTACCAAATCTCATCACACTTTTCCAAGGAGAAACCTTGAGAAAAGCATGATCACCTACCTCAAAAGATAGATCCTTCCTCCGGTTATCCGCATAACTCTTCTTCCTGCTCTGAGCTGTTCTCATGTGTTTTCTGAATCAACTGAACTTTTTCTACCATCTCTTCTACCAATTCTGGTCCCATCAGCTTCCTTTCACCGACTTCATCCCAAAATTCTGGAGTTCGACATCGCTTCCCATATAATGCCTCAAATGGTGCCATCTGTATACTGGAATGAAAACTGTTATTATAAGAAAACTCAACCAAAGAAAGATGTTGGTCCCAACTTCCCTGATAATACATAGAACAAGATCGTAGCATATCCTCCAATGTCTGGATTGTTCGTTCTGACTGCCCATCTGATTGAGGATGAAAAGTTGTACTTAAATTTAATTCATTACCCAACGACTTCTGAAGGCCTTTCAAAAAGTTAGAAGTAAACCTGGGATCACGATCCGATACAATGGAGAGAGGAACTCCATGTAACCTAACTATCTCTTTAAGATACAAACGGGAAAGTTGATCAAGAGAGAAAGTATCTCGTATAGAAAAGAAATGATATGATTTGGTCAAGAAATCAACAATAACCCAGATTGCATTATTACCTCAAGATTTCCTCGGTAATCCCACAACAATGTCCATGGATATGTTTTCCCATTTCCACTCTGGCACTGGTAAAGGCTGAATCATCCCTGCCGCTCTGCTTTAACCTATTGACATGTCAAACACTTCACAGTAAAATCAGCAATGTCTCTTTTCATTCCATCCCTACCAGTAATACTCCCGCATATCTCTATACATCTTAGTACTGCCCGGATGAACTGAAAACGGAGAACTATGAGCTTCACATAACAACTCTCTCTTCAACTGTGAATCACAAGGCACACATAACCTCTTCCCAAACCTCAAAACACAAACTTATCCAAGAACTCATGGAAAAGTTTATTCATAAGGTCCATGAATACAGCAGGTTCATTGGTTAACCCAAAAGGCATAACTACAAATTCATAATGGCCATATCTAGTACGGAACGTAGTCTTCGGAACGTCTGCTTCTTTTACTTTAAACTGATGGTACCCCGACCTCAAGTCAATCTTCGAAAAATACTGAGCTCCCTGGAGCTGATACCACTTCATTCGATGGCCCAACATCTGCTGAAGTTGTTGCAAATGATTTTACCACCCCTTTCTGCTTGTATTCTAGCTGCATTCCCCCAGTTGAGTTCTTCGTTGGACACTCGTTTGCATAATGACCCATTTCATTACACTTAAATACATCCTACCGTTGGCTTTTCATTTCCTGCTTGATCATCTTCCTTACAGTTACGAGCAATATGACCAGACTTACCACACCGAAAGCACTTACCGGACTTGGATAAACATTCTCCAGGATGCATTTTACCACACTTCTCACAGGATGGATATTTTGTTTTCTTACCTCCTTGCTTCTTTGATGAATTCTTCCCCTTTTCCTGCCAACTAGACCTCTTATTCTGTTGTTTGTCATAGAACACCTGATCATTGGCAAACTCCATTTCTACCTTCTCCGCACATCGAACAAGTTTTTCATAACTTTTGAATTCACGAGAAGCTAAATCCCTTCGATACTTTGGCTTTAACCCTGAGTAAAAACGGTTTATTTTACTATCAAGATCTCGTATGAATTTTGGAGCATACCTTGCCAATCGAGTGAACTTTTCTTCATAAGTAGCCACTGAATCATCCTCCTGCCTCAATTCTAGGAACTGTTTTTCCATCCTAAGACGAACCACCTTAGGAAAATATTTCTCAAGAAACATACCTTTGAATTCGTCCCAGTGATGATCCTCAATCTCATCACTATCCCTTATATTTTTCACCATCGACCACCACTGATCAGCTTCACCTTCAAAACGGTAAACAGCAAGACTAACCTTTTGATGTTCTGAACACCCCATGACATCAAAAATCTTCTCCAGTGCTTTAATCCACCTTTCAGCTTGCATAGGGTCAGATGATCCTCTAAATGATGGGGGATGTTGCCTCATTAAATGTTCCACCACTGACATGTTCCTCTGCGGTTGATCTGGCTGATCTCGTGCATGGATACCACCACCATTTATAGCCTGATTCAACTGTGCCATCATTGCAACAAACTGTTCACTTCCGATTCCGACCATCTCAGGTTGCTGATTTGGAAGGTTATCTTCCTCCTGATGTCGTCCCAACATAGCTGCTTTGTTTCCTCTACGGAAAACCATTCTGAACACAGAAATATCTTAAGCGAAGCAACATGGCAATCTGTAAATGCTATATCATTTCAATCATATTATAATTTAACACTTTTCTAACTCCTAAAGTTGTCTAAACCGAGCTTTGATACCAACTATAAGGCCCCAGCCTTAAACCTTACTTAATATTGAATTAAATGAATAATTCACATTGAGGATCTTTTCAGGTTTAGAGTCTTAGAGAATTAGAACATAACTATTACATCTTAAAAGATTAAAAAGTAGACACTTCTACTAAGTCTCCATAGAATAAAAACTCTTAAAAAGAAAGATGTCTAGATTCCATGTTTTAGATAGCATGAAATTCCCTTTATCCCATCCTTGACCTTATTCCACTTTAAGTCCTGTGAAAAACATTTTGAAAAACTTGGGGTGAGCATAAAAAGCTCAGTAAGGGATACAAAAAGAATGAAAACTGTTAGTTTTTCAAACACCAAGTAAACCATATATACTCTATCAAAGTAATACCTCACCTTCATAAAGTAGTAAAAACTCTTCAGTGAAATAAAGTATCATTACTTACCTTTTTGTAACCAAAGGATTACCATAAAACCCATAAAAAGAACACATAACATATATAAAGGTAACCTGGGACATAAACATACTTATGTGGAATAACCATACGGTCGACTTCCACACATATCACTTAATGGAATAGCCATACAGCCAATTTCCATACATACATAATGGAATAGCCATACGGCCGACTTCCATACCCAATGCATTGGAGGTTATAATGTAACCACCCGTCCTGGTATTCACGGCACCACCCATCAAATGGTTTATAACGTAACCACCCGTTAAAATGTCCAAGTACCAGTATAAAATCATAAAACATAAAACCAATATAAAGGAATGATAACATTTCCACATTTCAATCACAATATATCATAAATATATTGACATAATAGAATCTTTTTTCAAAACCATTTTCAATACCAAAATACATAAAAGAGTATATGGTATTTATTTTATTCTAAAAACATTACGGCAAGTTGAGAAAGCCAAAGATCAAATAATACTCGCGGCGGCGGAAAAGGTCGTTATCACCGCGTACTTTTAAAAAAACATTCCTTTTTGTCGTTTAGTAAAACGCTTCGTAGAAAAAGATTACTTTTGTATAAAAGTAAAATTCAAAGGAGTTTATACACCGTATAAAAGAAATTTGTGTATAAAACGAAATATGCCTCAATGAAAGGAGATTGAGACGAAGTCCCTTACCTTGGGTCCGACTTGACTCGATCGTTCTTTAACGTCCTGAATAATAAAATTGAGTTAATTTATACTTGATTAAGAACCTTTTTAAAGTTCATTATTCTTTTTATATCACTTATTGCCATGTTATAATCATTATTTAACCATTTAAGTTAATAATTTTTGTTTTGTCAATATTTGCTTCTTAAGTCGAAAGTTGACTTCTTACAATTACATGTTGTTCATGTGGTCAAAAGTTCTTTATATCCAGAATGAAATTCCCGATTTGGATATAATATGTATCATATATATCCAGCATATACATGTATTTATAATATTACATAATCATTTAGAGGTAAGAAATGAAATGCACTGTTCATGGAGACGGTAAGCCGTACGTACGCATGAACACTACTTTCAATTCTTTGTCATATTAATGGAATTTAAACTAAATGAGAGGTATGTATATTTTAATTCCAGAATTATATTCATCACATAGATATATCATTAATTATATATATCCATTATATAGATGTACTTTTAATAGTACATTACATTTAGGGATAAGAAATGAAATGCACCGTTCATGGAGACGGTATGCCGTACGTACGCATGAACAATACTTTCATTTCTATCTCATACTTTAATGGAAGGAAATAATAATTATATAGAGTTATATTATAATTCCAGTATAACATCATAAATAATAACTTTAAATCCATCCATTACACGTCCCACATATGGCATTAATGAATCACATCACTTTGAGGGGGCGGTAGTCCGCACTTCCTAAAATGAAGATATCGTGTTTACCCATAATGGAAACCATAAAGGTATGTAAAAAAATGAAAAATACAGAAGCTTAAAGAAAACATAAACATATTATATATCATATATAAAAATAGTGACATCATAATGGCCACCCTTGAAGGTGTTAAATGAGTATTGAACAATCATCGTTTCGGGAGGCAGAATTTCGCCATCCACGGAAACCGTATGTTCTTTAACCATTTGATGTAGTTGTGTGAGAGTGAAGCTCAAATAAATATTATAACAACATCCTAGTGTATTGAATATACTTTTTTTGTTACAAAATAAGTAAATAAAAAGAGTTTATAGGGTTGGAGAAGCAAAATAAAACAAATGAACAAGAGAGAATGAATTACCTTTAAAAGTGTAACTCCCTTTTGATTTGAGCCTAAAGGCTTCCTTTGAATAGATTCTGCCCAAAGGGAATCCTCTAGGATGAGGAGAGGGATGTGGAGAGAGTAATTGGGCAGGGTTTGGCCGAGCCAAAGGCTTGAGAAGTGTGTGAAATGGGGTAGAGGTGGGGGCCTTTTATAAGAAGAGAGGAGTGGCACTTTTGGAAAGTAATGAAATATTACTTTATTTGAAAATGTGTTTCGGTTTTAAAAGGTCCCACATTGAAATAATTCGTGGATAAGGTGATAAGGGTTCGAAATCCACTCATCCAATTGGTTTTGGCCATGTGTAGGTTTTATATATTTCATTATCTTTCCATTTTATTTAAATCTTCAAATAATGATGTCATCGCTGCATCATTATTATGTCATAAATAATTTAATTTATTTAATGTCTAAAAATTATAAAAAAATACGATGATGTAGGTAATCTTTTTAGCTTTCCAATTACTATTTATAATCAAAATTTGGACTTGTATAACCCCACTCAAAAATTATTTTAGTAAAACAATTTATGTTAGTGTCATTTTCACTTTAACATTAAATAAAAATATATTAATGTCATTTTCCAACTAAAGTGGCTCCATGGGGTCCCCAAGTTGGCCCATGGCTTGTCTTGGTCGGCCATGACTCACCCAATAGGTGTAGGACAAGTGTTATGGTGTTTTCACATTCTTATAATACCATTTTTACCTTAAACTACACTAATTACCTCAAATAGCGATTAATGAAAAAAAGTTACTATTCACCAAAAAATTATTTTAATCTCAGTGAACCACATTTTACTTCTTAATGACAACCATGTATGTCGGATTTTCAAAATTCAATACACATTAGTGGTAAACTTTCATTTAACTGAAAAATCAGTTTGCTTGATTACCACTTAGTGGTTTCACTATTCATCAAAAATTGAAGTTTTTCAGAAAATTACCAAAAATTCACCCTAAGCTATATTTGATATTCCAAATTCAAAAATGAAGTCCATTTTACAAAATTCAAAACATATAATTCAAATTAATTAATTTAATAATTAATTCCCACTGTCATGACAAATAGCGTGTTTTTGTGAAACAATAAGTATCAAAAGATTGACACCAGTTTAAGTCCAATTTCAAAGTGAAATTGATTCCAATGACCACCATTGGATTAAATGGTAAAAATATATTCTACTTTCACTTTAAAACCAATTAAAATAATAATCTAATCATATAAATAAATTAGATTAAAAAGAGGTTTTGAATTAAAATACAACATTTTACACTATTCATAAAAAAATGAACTTTATCGGAAAGGTACCAAAAATTTACACAAAGTAAATTTTGATGTCCCGATTCTAAAGAAGAGTTATATTTGGTCCAAAATAAAGTATAAGAGTGATCAAAACTATATTTAATTACGGTTCACCATTAAAAGGTGATAAGTGAACCTTTAGTGAAAATTAGAGTATATATGCCCTAAAATTGAACTCTTTCCGTATTTTAAGCCTTTATCTTTTATTGGGTAAATGTATAAACATTTAAAAACATATCTAATCATATTTTAGTTATTTCTATCCATTCCCGCCAGTACAATGGCTACTTGTTAACTAACATTTAAAATAATATTATTTTATTACTAGTGTGCTACATAAGTTTCAAAGAAACTCATCGTTGCGTATCGGGTACGCAATCGAACATAGCAACCCCTTTTAAAATAAAATTAATATTTAATTCGTAAATATTAATAAATATGAAAATTATTTATTCTTTATTTACCTGGGATGTTACATCCTTCCCCCCTTTTGGGAATTGCGTCCTCGCAATTTTATTCACTTATCAAAATAAGTGGGGGTATTTATCTCTCATAGCATTTTCAGATTCCCATGTTGCCTCTTCAATCATGTGGTTTTTCCACAAAACCTTCACCTGATGAATCACCTTATTCCGTAACACTTGCTCCCCGTGGTCAAGAATCTGGACCGGTTGTTCCTCATAAGATAGGTTCTCTTCCAGCTGAACTACCTCGGGACTCAAAACATGAGATGGATCTGGCATATACTTTCTCAACATCGAAACGTGAAAAACATGGTGTACCTGAGATAAACTCGGAGGTAAAGCCACTCGGTATGCAACTGATCCAACTCTTTCCAGAATTTCGTATGGTCCAATGAACCTTGGACTCAACTTTCCTTTCTTACCAAATCTCATCACACTTTTCCAAGGAGAAACCTTGAGAAAAGCATGATCACCTACCTCAAAAGATAGATCCTTCCTCCGGTTATCCGCATAACTCTTCTTCCTGCTCTGAGCTGTTCTCATGTGTTTTCTGAATCAACTGAACTTTTTCTACCATCTCTTCTACCAATTCTGGTCCCATCAGCTTCCTTTCACCGACTTCATCCCAAAATTCTGGAGTTCGACATCGCTTCCCATATAATGCCTCAAATGGTGCCATCTGTATACTGGAATGAAAACTGTTATTATAAGAAAACTCAACCAAAGAAAGATGTTGGTCCCAACTTCCCTGATAATACATAGAACAAGATCGTAGCATATCCTCCAATGTCTGGATTGTTCGTTCTGACTGCCCATCTGATTGAGGATGAAAAGTTGTACTTAAATTTAATTCAGTACCCAACGACTTCTGAAGGCCTTTCCAAAATTTAGAAGTAAACCTGGGATCACGATCCGATACAATGGAGAGAGGAACTCCATGTAACCTAACTATCTCTTTAAGATACAAACGGGAAAGTTGATCAAGAGATAAAGTATCTCGTATAGAAAAGAAATGATAAGATTTGGTCAAGCAATCAACAATAACCCAGATTGCATTATTACCTCAAGATTTCCTCGGTAATCCCACAACAATGTCCATGGATATGTTTTCCCATTTCCACTCTGGCACTGGTAAAGGCTGAATCATCCCTGCCGCTCTGCTTTAACCTATTGACATGTCAAACACTTCACAGTAAAATCAGCAATGTCTCTTTTCATTCCATCCCTACCAGTAATACTCCCGCATATCTCTATACATCTTAGTACTGCCCGGATGAACTGAAAACGGAGAACTATGAGCTTCACATAACAACTCTCTCTTCAACTGTGAATCACAAGGCACACATAACCTCTTCCCAAACCTCAAAACACAAACTTATCCAAGAACTCATGGAAAAGTTTATTCATAAGGTCCATGAATACAGCAGGTTCATTGGTTAACCCAAAAGGCATAACTACAAATTCATAATGGCCATATCTAGTACGGAACGTAGTCTTCGGAACGTCTGCTTCTTTTACTTTCAACTGATGGTACCCCGACCTCAAGTCAATCTTCGAAAAATACTGAGCTCCCTGGAGCTGATACCACTTCATTCGATGGCCCAACATCTGCTGAAGTTGTTGCAAATGATTTTACCACCCCTTTCTGCTTGTATTCTAGCTGCATTCCCCCAGTTGAGTTCTTCGTTGGACACTCGTTTGCATAATGACCCATTTCATTACACTTAAAAACATCCTACCGTTGGCTTTTCATTTCTTGCTTGATCATCTTCCTTACAGTTACGAGCAATATGACCAGACTTACCACACCGAAAGCACTTACCGGACTTGGATAAACATTCTCCAGGATGCATTTTACCACACTTCTCACAGGATGGATATTTTGTTTTCTTACCTCCTTGCTTCTTTGATGAATTCTTCCCCTTTTCCTGCCAACTAGACCTCTTATTCTGTTGTTTGTCATAGAACACCTGATCATCGGCAAACTCCATTTCTACCTTCTCCGTACATCGAACAAGTTTTTCATAACTTTTGAATTCACGAGAAGCTAAATCCCTTCGATACTTTGGCTTTAACCCTGAGTAAAAACGGTTTATTTTACTATCAAGATCTCGTATGAATTTTGGAGCATACCTTGCCAATCGAGTGAACTTTTCTTCATAAGTAGCCACTAAATCATCCTCCTGCCTCAATTCTAGGAACTGTTTTTCCATCCTAAGACGAACCACCTTAGGAAAATATTTCTCAAGAAACATACCTTTGAATTCGTCCCAGTGATGATCCTCAATCTCATCACTATCCCTTATATTTTTCACCATCGACCACCACTGATCAGCTTCACCTTCAAAACGGTAAACAGCAAGACTAACCTTTTGATGTTCTGAACACCCCATGACATCAAAAATCTTCTCCAGTGCTTTAATCCACCTTTCAGCTTGCATAGGGTCAGATGATCCTCTAAATGATGGGGGATGTTGCCTCATTAAATGTTCCACCACTGACATGTTCCTCTGCGGTTGATCTGGCTGATCTCGTGCATGGATACCACCACCATTTATAGCCTGATTCAACTGTGCTATCACTGCAACAAACTGTTCACTTCTGATTCCGACCATCTCAGGTTGCTGATTTGGAAGGTTATCTTCCTCCTGATGTCGTCCCAACATAGCTGCTTTGTTTCCTCTACGGAAAACCATTCTGAACACAGAAATATCTTAAGCGAAGCAACATGGCAATCTGTAAATGCTATATCATTTCAATCATATTATAATTTAACACTTTTCTAACTCCTAAAGTTGTCTAAACCGAGCTTTGATACCAACTATAAGGCCCCAGCCTTAAACCTTACTTAATATTGAATTAAATGAATAATTCACATTGAGGATCTTTTCAGGTTTAGAGTCTTAGAGAATTAGAACATAACTATTACATCTTAAAAGATTACAAAGTAGACACTTCTACTAAGTCTCCATAGAATAAAAACTCTTAAAAAGAAAGATGTCTAGATTCCATGTTTTAGATAGCATGAAATTCCCTTTATCCCATCCTTGACCTTATTCCACTTTAAGTTCTGTGAAAAACATTTCGAAAAACTTGGGGTGAGCATAAAAAGCTCAGTAAGGGATACAAAAAGAATGAAAACTATTAGTTTTTCAAACACCAAGTAAACCATATATACTCTATCAAAGTAATACCTCACCTTCATAAAGTAGTAAAAACTCTTCATTGAAATAAAGTATCATTACTTACCTTTTTGTAACCAAAGGATTACCATAAAACCCATAAAAAGAACACATAACATATATAAAGGTAACCTGGGACATAAACATACTTAAGTGGAATAACCATACGGTCGACTTCCACACATATCACTTAATGGAATAGCCATACAGCCAATTTCCATACATACATAATGGAATAGCCATACGGCCGACTTCCATACCCAATGCATTGGAGGTTATAATGTAACCACCCGTCCTGGTATTCACGGCACCACCCGTCAAATGGTTTATAACGTAACCACCCGTTAAAATGTCCAAGTACCAGTATAAAATCATAAAACATAAAACCAATATAAAGGAATGATAACATTTCCACATTTCAATCACAATATATCATAAATATATTGACATAATAGAATCTTTTTTCAAAACCATTTTCAATACCAAAATACATAAAAGAGTATATGGTATTTATTTTATTCTAAAAACATTACGGCAAGTTGAGAAAGCCAAAGATCAAATAATACTCGCGGCGGCGGAAAAGGTCGTTATCACCGCGCACTTTTAAAAAAACATTCCTTTTTGTCGTTTAGTAAAACGCTTCGTAGAAAAAGATTACTTTTGTATAAAAGTAAAATTCAAAGGAGTTTATACACCGTATAAAAGAAATTTGTGTATAAAACGAAATATGCCTCAATGAAAGGAGATTGAGACGAAGTCCCTTACCTTGGGTCCGACTTGACTCGATCGTTCTTTAACGTCCTGAATAATAAACTTGAGTTAATTTATACTTGATTAAGAACCTTTTTAAAGTTAATTATTCTTTTTATATCACTTATTGCCATGTTATAATCATTATGTAACCATTTAAGTTAATAATGTTTGTTTTGTCAATATTTGCTTCTTAAGTCGAAAGTTGACTTCTTACAATTACATGTTGTTCATGTGGTCAAAAGTTCTTTATATCCAGAATGAAATTCCCGATTTGGATATAAAATGTATCATATATATCCAGCATATACATGTATTTATAATATTACATAATCATTTAGAGGTAAGAAATGAAATGCATTGTTCATGGAGACGGTAAGCCGTACGTACGCATGAACGCTACTTTCAATTCTTTGTCATATTAATGGAATTTAAACTAAATGAGAGGTATGTATATTTTAAATCCAGAATTATATTCATCACATAGATATATCATTAATTATATATATCCATTATATACATGTACTTTTAATAGTACATTACATTTGGGGATAAGAAATGAAATGCACCGTTCATGGAGACGGTATGCCGTACGTACGCATGAACAATACTTTCATTTCTATCTCATACTTTAATGGAAGGAAATAATAATTATATAGAGTTATATTATAATTCCAGTATAACATCATAAATAATAACTTTAAATCCATCCATTACACGTCCCACATATGGCATTAACGAATCACATCACTTTGAGGGGGTGGTAGTCCGCACTTCCTTAAATGAAGATATCGTGTTTACCCATAATGGAAACCATAAAGGTATGCAAAAAAATGAAAAATACAGAAGCTTAAAGAAAACATAAACATATTATATATCATATATAAAAATAGTGACATCATAATGTCCACCCTTGAAGGTGTTAAATGAGTATTGAACAATCATCGTTTCGGGAGGCAGAATTTCGCCATCCACGGAAACCGTATGTTCTTTAACCATTTGATGTAGTTGTGTGAGAGTGAAGCTCAAATAAATATTATAACAACATCCTAGTGTATTGAATATACTTTTTTTTGTTACAAAATAAGTAAATAAAAAGAGTTTAGAGGGTTGGAGAAGCAAAATAAAACAAATGAACAAGAGAGAATGAATTACCTTTAAAAGTGTAACTCCCTTTTGATTTGAGCCTAAAGGCTTCCTTTGAATAGATTCTGCCCAAAGGGAATCCTCTAGGATTAGGAGAGGGATGTGGAGAGAGTAATTGGGCAGGGTTTGGCCGAGCCAAAGGCTTGAGAAGTGTGTGAAATGGGGTAGAGGTGGGAGCCTTTTATAAGAAGAGAGGAGGGGCACTTTTGGAAAGTAATGAAATATTACTTTATTTGAAAATGTGTTTCGGTTTTAAAAGGTCCCACATTGAAATAATTCGTGGATAAGGTGATAAGGGTTCGAAATCCACTCATCCAATTGGTTTTGGCCATGTGTAGGTTTTATATATTTCATTATCTTTCCATTTTATTTAAATCTTCAAATAATGATGTCATCGCTGCATCATTATTATGTCATAAATAATTTAATTTATTTAATGTCTAAAAATTATAAAAAAATACTATGATGTAGGTAATCTTTTTAGCTTTCCAATTACAATTTATAATCAAAATTTGGACTTGTATAACCCCACTCAAAAATTATTTTAGTAAAACAATTTATGTTAGTGTCATTTTCACTTTAACATTAAATAAAAATATATTAATGTCATTTTCCAACTAAAGTGGCTCCATGGGGTCCCCAAGTTGGCCCATGGATTGTCTTGGTCGGCCATGACTCACCCAATAGGTGTAGGACAAGTGTTATGGTGTTTTCACATTCTTATAATACCATTTTTACCTTAAACTACACTAATTACCTCTAATAGCGATTAATGAAAAAAAGTTACTATTCACCAAAAAATTATTTTAATCTCATTGAACCACATTTTACTTCTTAATGAAAACCATGTATGTCGGATTTTCAAAATTCAATACACATTAGTGGTAAACTTTCATTTAACTGAAAAATCAGTTTGCTTGATTACCACTTAGTGGTTTCACTATTCATCAAAAATTGAAGTTTTTCAGAAAATTACCAAAAATTCACCCTAAGCTATATTTGATATTCCAAATTCAAAAATGAAGTCCATTTTACAAAATTCAAAACATATAAGTCAAATTAATTAATTTAATAATTAATTCCCGCTTTCATGACAAATAGCGTGTTTTTGTGAAACAATAAGTATAAAAAGATTTACACCAGTTTAAGTCCAATTTCAAAGTGAAATTGATTCCAATGTCCACCATTGGATTAACTGGTAAAAATATTTTCTAATTTCACTTTAAAACCAATTAAAATAATAATCTAATCATATAAATAAATTAGATTAAAAAGAGGTTTTGAATTAAAATAAAACATTTTACACTATTCATAAAAAATGAACTTTATCAGAAAGGTACCAAAAATTTACACAAAGTAAATTTTGATGTCCCGATTCTAAAGAAGAGTTATATTTGTTCCAAAATAAAGTATAAGAGTGATCAAAACTATATTTAATTACGGTTCACCATTAAAAGGTAATAAGTGAACCTTTAGTGAAAATTAGAGTATATATTCCCTAAAATTGAACTCTTTCCGTATTTTAAGCCTTTATCTTTTTTTGGGTAAATGTATAAACATTTAAAAACATATCTAATCATATTTTAGTTATTTATATCCATTCCCGCCAGTACAATGGCTACTTGTTAACTAAAATTTAAAATAATATTATTTTATTACTAGTGTGCTACGTAAGTTTCAAAGAAACTCATCGTTGTGTATCGGGTACACAATCGAACATAGCAACCCCTTTTAAAATAAAATTAATATTTAATTCGTAAATATTAATAAATATGAAAATTCTTTATTCTTTTTTTACCTGGGATGTTACATCCTTCCCCACTTTCGGGAATTGCGTCCTCGCAATTTTATTCACTTATCAAAATAAGTGGGGGTATTTATCCCTCATAGCATTTTCAGATTCCCATGTTGCCTCTTCAATCATGTGGTTTTTCCACAAAACCTTCACCTGATGAATCACCTTATTCCGTAACACTTGCTCCCTGTGGTCAAGAATCTGGACCGGTTGTTCCTCACAAGATAGGTTCTCTTCCAGCTGAACTACCTCGGGACTCAAAACATGAGATGGATCTGGCATATACTTTCTCAACATCGAAACGTGAAAAACATGGTGTACTTGAGATAAACTTGGAGGTAAAGCCACTCTGTATGCAACTGATCCAACTCTTTCCAGAATTTCGTATGGTCCAATGTACCCTGGACTCAACTTTCCTTTCTTACCAAATCTCATCACACTTTTCCAAGGAGAAACCTTGAGAAAAGCATGATCACCTACCTCAAAAGATAGATCCTTCCTCCGGTTATCCGCATAACTCTTATGCCTTCTCTGAGCTGTTCTCATGTGTTTTCTGAATCAACTGAACTTTTTCTGCCATCTCTCCTACCAATTCTGGTCCCATCAGCTTCCTTTCACCGACTTCATCCCAAAATTCTGGAGTTCGACACCGCTTCCCATATAATGCCTCAAAGGGTGCCATCTGTATACTGGAATGAAAACTGTTATTATAAGAAAACTCAACCAAAGAAAGATGTTGGTCCCAAATTCCCTGATAATACATAGAACAAGATCGTAGCATATCCTCCAATGTCTGGATTGTTCGTTTTGACTGCCCATCTGATTGAGGATGAAAAGTTGTACTTAAATTTAATTCAGTACCCAACGACTTCTGAAGGCCTTTCCAAAAGTTAGAAGTAAACCTGGGATCACGATCCGATACAATGGAGAGAGGAACTCCAAGTAACCTAACTATCTATTTAAGATACAAACGGGAAAGTTGATCAAGATAGAAAGTATCTCGTATAGAAAAGAAATGATCAGATTTGGTCAAGGGATCAACAATAACCCAGATTGCATTATTACCTCAAGATTTCCTCGGTAATCCCACAACAATGTCCATGGATATGTTTTCCCATTTCCACTCTGGCACTGGTAAAGGCTGAAGCATCCCTGCCGCTCTGCTTTAACCTATTGACATGTCAAACACTTCACAGTAAAATCAGCAATGTCTCTTTTCATTCCATCCCTACCAGTAATACTCCCGCAGATCTCTATACATCTTAGTACTGCCCGGATGAACTGAAAATGGAGAACTATGAGCTTCACATAACAACTCTCTCTTAAACTGTGAATCACAAGGCACACATAACCTCTTCCCAAACCTCAAAACACAAACTTGTCCAAGAACTCATGGAAAAGTTTATTCATAAGGTCCATGAATACAGCAGGTTCATTGGTTAACCCAAAAGGCATAACTACAAATTCATAATGGCCATATCTAGTACGGAACGCAGTCTTCGGAACGTCTGCTTCTTTTACATTCAACTGATGGTACCCCGACCTCAAGTCAATCTTCAAAAAATACTGAGCTCCCTGGAGCTGATACCACTTCATTCGATGGCCCAACATCTGCTAAAGTTGTTGCAAATTATTTTACCACCCCTTTCTGCTTGTAGTCTAGCTGCATTCCCCCAGTTGAGTTCTTCGTTGGACACTCATTTGCATAATGACCCATTTCATTACACTTAAAAACATCTTACCGTTGGCTTTTCATTTCCTGCTTGATCATCTTCCTTACAGTTACGAGCAATATGACCAGACTTACCACACCGAAAGCACTTACCATACTTGGATAAACATTCTCCAGGATGCATTTTACTACACTTCTCACAGGATGGATATTTGGTTTTCTAACCTCCTTGCTTCTTTGATGAATTATTCCCCTTTTCCTGCCAACTAGACCTCTTATTCTGTTGTTTTTCATAGAACACCTGATCATCGGCAAACTCCATTTCTACCTTCTCCACACATCGAACAAGTATTTCATAACTTTTGAATTCACGAGAAGCTAAATACCTTCGATACTTTGGCTTTAACCCTGAGTAAAAACGGTTTATTTTACTATCAAGATCTCGTATGAATTTTGGAGCATACCTTGCCAATCGAGTGAACTTTTCTTCATAAGTAGCCACTGAATCATCCTCCTGCCTCAATTCTAGGAACTGTTTTTCCATCCTAAGACGAACCACCTTAGGAAAATATTTCTCAAGAAACATACATTTGAATTCGTCCCAGTGAAGATCCTCAAACTCATCACTATACCTTATATTTTTCACCATCGACCACCACTGATCAGCTTCACCTTCAAAACGGTAAACAACAAGACTAACCTTTTGATGTTCTGAACACCCCATGACATCAAAAATCTTCTCCAGTGCTTTAATTCACCCTTCAGCTTGCACAGGGTCAGATGATCCTCTGAATGATGGGGGATGTTGCCTCATGAAATGTTCCACCACTGACATGTTCCTCTGCGGTTGATCTGGCTGATCTCATGCATGGATACCACCACCATTTATAGCCTGATTCAACTATGCCATCACTGCAACAAACTGTTCAGTTCTGATTCCGACCATCTCAGGTTTCTGATTTGGAAGGTTATCTTCCTCCTAATGTCGTCCCAAAATAGCTTCTTTGTTTCCTCTGCGGAAAACCATTCTGAACACAGAAATATCTTAGGCGAAGCAACATGGCAATCCGTAAATGCTATATCATTTCAATAATATTATAATTTAACACTTTTCTAACTCCTAATGTTGTCTAAACCGACTTTTGATACCAACTATAAGGCCCCAGCCTTAAACCTTACTTAATATTGAATTAAATGAATAATTCACTTTGAGGATCTTTTCAGGTTTAGAGTTTTAGAGAATTAGAACATAACTATTACATCTTAAAAGATTACAAAGTAGATACTTCTACTAAGTCTCCACAGAATAAAAACTCTTAAAAAGAAATATGTCTAGATTCCATGTTTTAGATAGCATGAAATTCCCTTGATCCCATCCTTGACCTTATTCCACTTTAAGTCCTGTGAAAAACATTTCGAAAAACTTGGGGTGAGCATAAAAAGCTCAGTAAGGGATACAAAAAGAATGAAAACTGTTAGTTTTTCAAACATCAAGTAAACCATATATACTCTATCAAAGTAATACCTCACCTTCATAAAGTTGTAAAAACTCTTCAGTGAAATAAAGTATCATTACTTACCTTTTTGTAACCAAAGGATTACCATAAAACCCATAAAAAGAACACATAACATATATAAAGGTAACCTGGTACATAAACATACTTAAGTGGAATAACCATACGGTCGACTTCCACACATATCACTTAATGGAATAGTCATACAGCCAATTTCCATACATACTTAATGGAATAGCCATACGGCCGACTTCCATACCCAATGCATTGGAGGTTATAACGTAACCACCCGTCCTGGTATTCACGGCACCACCCGTCAAATGGTTTATAACGTAACCACCCGTTAAAATGTCCAAGTACCAGTATAAAATCATAAAACATAAAACCAATATAAAGGAATGATAACATTTCCACATTTCAATCACAATATATCATAAATATATTGACATAATAGAATCTTTTTTCAAAACCATTTTCAATACCAAAATACATAAAAGAGTATATGGTATTTATTTTATTCTAAAAACATTACGGCAAGTTGAGAAAGCCAAAGATCAAATAATACTCGCGGCGGCGGAAAAGGTCGTTATCACCACGTACGTTTAAAAAAAACATTCCTTTTTGTCGTTTAGTAAAATGCTTCATAGAAAAAGATTACTTTTGTATAAAAGTAAAAGTCAAAGGAGTTTATACACCGTATAAAAGAAATTTGTGTATAAAACGAAATATGCCTCAATGAAAGGAGATTGAGACGAAGTCCCTTACCTTGGGTCCGACTTGACTCGATCGTTCTTTAACGTCCTGAATAATAAACTTGAGTTAATTTATACTTGATTAAGAACCTTTTTAAAGTTCATTATTCTTTTTATATCACTTATTTCCATGTTATAAGCATTATGTAACAATTTAAGTTAATAATGTTTGTTTTGTCAATATTTGCTTCTTAAGTCGAAAGTTGACTTCTTACAATTACATGTTGTTCATGTGGTCAAAAGTTCATTATATCCAGAATGGAATTCCCGATTTGGATATAATATGTATCATATATATCCAGCATATACATGTATTTATAATATTACATAATCATTTAGAGGTAAGAAATGAAATGCACTGTTCATGGAGACGGTAAGCCGTACGTACGCATGAACGCTACTTTCATTTCTTTGTCATATTAATGGAATTTAAACTAAATGAGAGGTATGTATATTTTAATTCCAGAATTATATTCATCACTTAGATATATCATTAATTATATATATCCATTATATACATGTACTTTTAATAGTACATTACATTTGGGGATAAGAAATGAAATGCACCGTTCATGGAGACGGTAAGCCGTACGTACGCATGAATGCTACTTTCATTTCTATCTCATACTTTAATGGAATGAAATAATAATGATATAGAGTTATATTATAATTCCAGTATAACATCATATATAATAACTTTAAATCCATCCATTACACGTCCCACATATGGCATTAACGAATCACATCACTTTGAGGGGGCGGTAGTTCGCACTTCCTTAAATGAAGATATCGTGTTTACCCATAATGGAAACCATAAAGGTATGCCAAAAATGAAAAATACAGAAGCTTAAAGAAAACATAAACATATTATATATCATATATAAAAATAGTGACATCATAATGGCCACCCTTGAAGGTGTTAAATGAGTATTGAACAATCATCGTTTCGGGAGGCAGAATTTCGCCATCCACGGAAACCGTATGTTCTTTAACCATTTGATGTAGTTGTGTGAGAGTGAAGCTCAAATAAATATTATAAAAACATCCTAGTATATTGAATATACTGTTGTTGTTACAAAAGAAGTAAATAAAAAGAGTTTATAGGGTTGGAGAATCAAAATAAAACAAATGAACAAGAGAGAATGAATTACCTTTAAAAGTGTAACTCCCATTTGATTTGAGCCTAAAGGCTTCCTTTGAAATGATTCTGCCCAAAGGGAATCCTCTAGGATGAGGAGAGGGATGTGGAGAGAGTAATTGGGCAGGGTGTGGCCGAGCCAAAGGCTTGAGAAGTGTGTGAAATGGGGTAGAGGTGGGGGCCTTTTATAAGAGGAGAGGAGGGGCACTTTTGGAAAGTAAAGAAATATTACTTTATTTGAAAATGTGTTTCGGTTTTAAAAGGTCCCACATTGAAATAATTCGTGGATAAGGTGATAAGGGTTCGAAATCCATTCATCCAATTGGTTTTTTCCATGTGTAGGTTTTATATATTTCATTATCTTTCCATTTTATTTAAATCGTCAAATAATGATGTCATCACTGCATCATTATTATGTCATATATAATTTAAATTATTTAATGTCTAAAAATTATAAAACAAATACTATGATGTAGGAAATATTTTTAGCCTTCCAATTACTATTTATAATCAAAATTTGGACTTGTATAACCCCACTCAAAAATTATTTTAGTAAAACAATTTATGTTAGTGTCATTTTCACTTTAACATTAAATAAAAATATATTAATGTCATTTTCCAACTAAAGTGGCTCCATGGGGTCCCCAAGTTGGCCCATGGCTTGTCTTGGTCGACCATGACTCACCCAATAGGTGTAGGACAAGTGTTATGGTGTTTTCACATTCTTATAATACCATTTTTACCTTAAACTACACTAATTACCTCTAATAGCGATTAATGAAAAAAAGTTACTATTCACCAAAAAATTATTTTAATCTCATTGAACCACATTTTACTTCTTAATGACAACGATGTATGTCGGATTTTCAAAATTCAATACACATTAGTGGTAAACTTTCATTTAACTGAAAAATCAGTTTGCTTGATTACCACTTAGTGGTTTCACTATTCATCAAAAATTGAAGTTTTTCAGAAAATTACCAAAAATTCACCCTAAGCTATATTTGATATTCCAAATTCAAAAATGATGTCCATTTTACAAAATTCAAAACATATAAGTCAAATTAATTAATTTAATAATTAATTCCCGCTGTCATGACAAATAGCGTGTTTTTGTGAAACAATAAGTATCAAAAGATTGACACCAGTTTAAGTCCAATTTCAAAGTGAAATTGATTCCAAGGACCACCATTGGATTAACTGGTAAAAATATTTTATAATTTCACTTTAAAACCAATTAAAATAATAATCTAATCATATAAATAAATTAGATTAAAAAGAGGTTTTGAATTAAAATACATCATTTTACACTATTCATAAAAAATGAACTTTATCAGAAAGGTACCAAAAATTTACACAAAGTAAATTTTGATGTCCCGATTCAAAAGAAGAGTTATATTTGTTCCAAAATAAATTATAAGAGTGATCAAAACTAAATTTAATTACGGTTCACCATTAAAAGGTGATAAGTGAACCTTTAGTGAAAATTAGAGTATATATGCCCTAAAATTGAACTCTTTCCGTATTTTAAGCCTTTATCTTTTATTGGGTAAATGTATAAACATTTAAAAACATATCTAATCATATTTTGGTTATTTATATCCATTCCCGCCAGTACAATGGCTACTTGTCAACTAACATTTAAAATAATATTATTTTATTACTAGTGTGCTATGTAAGTTTCAAAGAAACTCATCGTTGTGTATCGGGTACACAATCGAACATAGAAACCCCTTTTAAAATAAAATTAATATTTAATTCGTAAATATTAATAAATATGAAAATTCTTTATTCTTTATTTACCTGGGATTTTACATCCTTCCCCACTTTTGGGAATTGCGTCCTCGCAATTTTATTCACTTATCAAAATAAGTGGGGGTATTTATCCCTCATAGCATTTTCAGATTCCCATGTTGCCTCTTCAATCATGTGGTTTTTCCACAAAACCTTCACCTGATGAATCACCTTATTCCGTAACACTTGCTCTCTGTGGTCAAGAATCTGGACTGGTTGTTCCTCATAAGATAGGTTCTCTTCCAGCTGAACTACCTGGGGACTCAAAACATGAGATGGATCTCGCATATACTTTCTCAACATCGAAACGTGAAAAACATGGTGTACCTGAGATAAACTCGGAGGTAAAGCCACTCGGTATGCAACTGATCCAACTCTTTCCAGAATTTCGTATGGTCCAATGAACCTTGGACTCAACTTTCCTTTCTTACCAAATCTCATCACACTTTTCCAAGGAGAAACCTTGAGAAAAGCATGATCACCTACCTCAAAAGATAGATCCTTCCTCCGGTTATCCGCATAACTCTTCTGCCTGCTCTGAGCTGTTCTCATGTGTTTTCTGAATCAACTGAACTTTTTCTGCCATCTCTTATACCAATTCTGTTCCCATCAGCTTCCTTTCACCGACTTCATCCCAAAATTCTGGAGTTTGACACAGCATCCCATATAATGCCTCAAATGGTGCCATCTGTATACTGGAATGAAAACTGTTATTATAAGAAAACTCAACCAAAGAAAGATGTTGGTCCCAACTTCCCTGATAATACATAGAACAAGATCGTATCATATCCTCCAATGTCTGGATTGTTCGTTCTGACTGCCCATCTGATTGAGGATGAAAAGTTGTACTTAAATTTAATTCAGTACCCAACGACTTCTGAAGGCCTTTCCAAAAGTTAGAAGTAAACCTGGGATCACGATCCGATACAATGGAGAGAGGAACTCCATGTAACCTAACTATCTCTTTAAGATAAAAACGGGAAAGTTGATCAAGAGAGAAAGTATATCGTATAGAAAAGAAATGATCAGATTTGGTCAAGGGATCAACAATAACCCAGATTGCATTATTACCTCAAGATTTCCTCGGTAATCCCACAACAATGTCCATGGATATGTTTTCCCATTTCCACTCTGGCACTGGTAAAGGCTGAAGCATCCCTGCCGCTCTGCTTTAACCTATTGACATGTCAAACACTTCACAGTAAAATCAGCAATGTCTCTTTTCATTCCATCCCTACCAGTAATACTCCCGCAGATCTCTATACATCTTAGTACTGCCCGGATGAACTGAAAATGGAGAACTATGAGCTTCACATAACAACTCTCTCTTCAACTGTGAATCACAAGGCACACATAACCTCTTCCCAAACCTCAAAACACAAACTTGTCCAAGAACACATGGAAAATTTTATTCATAAGGTCCATGAATACAGCAGGTTCATTGGTTAACCCAAAAGGCATAACTACAAATTCATAATGGCCATATCTAGTACGGAACGCAGTCTTCGGAACGTCTGCTTCTTTTACTTTCAACTGATGGTACCCCGACCTCAAGTCAATCTTCGAAAAATACTGAGCTCCCTGGAGCTGATACCACTTCATTCGATGGCCCAACATCTGCTGAAGTTGTTGCAAATGATTTTACCACCCCTTTCTGCTTGTAGTCTAGCTGCATTCCCCCAGTTGAGTTCTTCGTTGGACACTCGTTTTCATAATGACCCAATTCATTACACTTAAAAACATCTTACCGTTGTCTTTTCATTTCCTGCTTGATCATCTTCCTTACAGTTACGAGCAATATAACCAGACTTACCACACCGAAAGCACATACCAGACTTGGATAAACATTCTACAGGATGCATTTTACCACACTTCTCACAGGATGGATATTTGGTTTTCTTACCTCCTTGCTTCTTTGATGAATTCTTCCCCTTTTCCTGCCAACTAGACCTCTTATTCAGTTGTTTGTCATAGAACACCTGATCATTGGCAAACTCCATTTCTACCTTCTCCGCACATCGAACAAGTATTTCATAACTTTTGAATTCACGAGAAGCTAAATCCCTTCGATACTTTGGCTTTAACCCTGAGTAAAAACGGTTTATTTTACTATCAAGATCTCATATGAATTTTGGAGCATACCTTGCCAATCGAGTGAACTTTTCTTCATAAGTAGCCACTGAATCATCCTCCTGCCTCAATTCTAGGAACTGTTTTTCCATCCTAAGACGAACCACCTTAGGAAAATATTTCTCAAGAAACATACCTTTGAATTCGTCCCAGTGAAGATCCTCAAACTCATCACTATCCCTTATATTTTTCACCATCGACCACCACTGATCAGCTTCACCTTCAAAACGGTAAACAAAAAGACTAACCTTTTGATGTTCTGAACACCCCATGACATCAAAAATCTTCTCCAGTGCTTTAATCCACCCTTCAGCTTGCACAGGGTCAGATGATCCTCTGAATGATGGGGGATGTTTCCTCATGAAATGTTCCACCACTGACATGTTCCTCTGCGGTTGATCTAGCTGATCTCGTGCATGGATACCACCACCATTTATAGACTGATTCAACTGTGCCATCACTGCAACAAACTCTTCAGTTCCGATTCCGACCATCTCAGGTTGCTGATTTGGAAGGTTATCTTCCTCCTGATGTCGTCCCAATATAGCTGCTTTGTTTCCTCTGCGGAAAACCATTCTGAACACAGAAATATCTTAGGCGAAGCAACATGGCAATCCGTAAATGCTATATCATTTCAATCATATTATAATTTAACACTTTTCTAACTCATAAAGTTGTCTAAACCGACCTTTGATACCAACTATAAGGCCCCAGCCTTAAACCTTACTTAATATTGAATTAAATGAATAATTCACATTGAGGATCTTTTCAGGTTTAGAGTTTTAGAGAATTAGAACATAACTATTACATCTTAAAAGATTACAAAGTAGACACTTCTACTAAGTCTCCATAGAATAAAAACTCTTAAAAAGAAAGATGTCTAGATTCCATGTTTTAGATAGCATGATATTCCCTTGATCCCATCCTTGACCTTATTCCACTTTAAGTCCTGTGAAAAACATTTCAAAAAACATGGGGTGAGCATAAAAAGCTCAGTAAGGGATACAAAAAGAAGGAAAACTATTAGTTTTTTAAACATCAAGTAAACCATATATACTCTATCAAAGTAATACCTCACCTTCATAAAGTTGTAAAAACTCTTCAGTGAAATAAAGTATCATTACTTACCTTTTTGTAACCAAAGGATTACCATAAAACCCATAAAAAGAACACATAACATATATAAAGGTAACCTGGGACATAAACATACTTAAGTGGAATAACCATACGGTCGACTTCCACACATATCACTTAATGGAATAGCCATACAGCCAATTTCCATACATACTTAATGGAATAGCCATACGGCCGACTTCCATACCCAATGCATTGGAGGTTATAACGTAACCACCCGTCCTGGTATTCACGACACCACCCGTCAAATGGTTTATAACATAACCACCCGTTAAAATGTCCAAGTACCAGTATAAAATCATAAAACATAAAACCAATATAAAGGAATGATAACATTTCCACATTTCAATCACAATATATCATAAATATATTGACATAATACAATCTTTTTTCAAAACCATTTTCAATACCAAAATACATAAAAGAGTATATGGTATTTATTTTATTCTAAAAACATTACGGCATGTTGAGAAAGCCAAAGATCAAATAATACTCACGGCGGCAGAAAAGGTCGTTATCACCGCGTACGTTTAAAAAAAACATTCCTTTTTTGTCGTTTAGTAAAACGCTTCGTAGAAAAAGATTACTTTTGTATAAAAGTAAAAGTCAAAGGAGTTTATACACCGTATAAAAGAAATTTGTGTATAAAACGAAATATGCCTCAATGAAAGGAGATTGAGACGAAGTCCCTTACCTTGGGTCCGACTTGACTCGATCGTTCTTTAACGTCCTGAATAATAAACTAGAGTTAATTTATACTTGATTAAGAACCTTTTTAAAGTTCATTATTCTTTTTATATCACTTATTGCCATGTTATAAGCATTATGTAACCATTTAAGTTAATAATGTTTGTTTTGTCAATATTTGCTTCTTAAGTCGAAAGTTGACTTCTTACAATTACATGTTGTTCATGTGGTCAAAAGTTCATTATATCCAGAATGGAATTCCCGATTTGGATATAATATGTATCATATATATCCAGCATATACATGTATTTATAATATTACATAATCATTTAGAGGTAAGAAATGAAATGCACTGTTCATGGAGACGGTAAGTCGTACGTATGCATGAACGCTACTTTCATTTCTTTGTCATATTAATGGAATTTAAACTAAATGAGAGGTATGTATATTTTAATTCCAGAATTATATTCATCACTTAGATATATCATTAATTATATATATCCATTATATACATGTACTTTTAATAGTACATTACATTTGGGGATAAGAAATGAAATGCACCGTTCATGGAGACGGTAAGCCGTACGTACGCATGAACGCTACTTTCATTTCTATCTCATACTATAATGGAATTAAATAATAATGATATAGAGTTATATTATAAATCCAGTATAACATCATATATAATAACTTTAAATCCATCCATTACACGTCCCACATATTGCATTAACGAATCACATCACTTTGAGGGGGCGGTAGTCCGCCCTTCCTTAAATGAAGATATCGTGTTTACCCATAATGGAAACCATAAAGGTATGCCAAAAATGAAAAATACAGAATCTTAAAGAAAACATAAACATATTATATATCATATATAAAAATAGTGACATCATAATGGCCACCCTTGAAGGTGTTAAATGAGTATTGAACAATCATCGTTTCGGGAGGCAGAATTTCGCCATCCACGGAAACCGTATGTTCTTTAACCATTTGATGTAGTTGTGTGAGAGTGAAGCTCAAATAAATATTATAACAACATCCTAGTATATTGAAGATACTTTTTTGGTTACAAAAGAAGTAAATAAAAAGAGTTTAGAGGGTTGGAGAAGCAAAATAAAACAAATGAACAAGAGAGAATGAATTACCTTTAAAAGTGTAACTCCCTTTTGATTTGAGCCTAAAGGCTTCCTTTGAAAGGATTATTCCCAAAGGGAATCATCTAGGATGAGGAGAGGGATGTGGAGAGAGTAATTGGGCAGGGTTTGGCCGAGCCAAAGGCTTGAGAAGTGTGTGAAATGGGGTAGAGGTGGGGGCCTTTTATAAGAGGAGAGGAGGGGCACTTTTGGAAAGTAAAGAAATATTACTTTATTTGAAAATGTGTTTCAGTTTTAAAAGATCCCAAATTGAAATAATTCGTGGATAAGGTGATAAGGGTTCGAAATCCACTCATCCAATTGGTTTTGGCCATGTGTAGGTTTTATATATTTCATTATCTTTCCTTTTTATTTAAATCGTCCAATAATGATGTCATCACTGCATCATTATTATGTCATATATATTTTTATTTATTTAATGTCTAAAAATTATAAAACAAATACTATGATGTAGGAAATCTTTTTAGCTTTCCAATTACTTTTTATAATCAAAATTTGGACTTGTATAACCCCACTCAAAAATTATTTTAGTAAAACAATTTATGTTAGTGTCATTTTCACTTTAACATTAAATAAAAATATATTAATGTCATTTTCCAACTAAAGTGGCTCCATGGGGTCCCCAAGTTGGCCCATGGCTTTTCTTGGTCGGACATGACTCACCCAATAGGTGTATGACAAGTGTTATGCTGTTTTCACATTCTTATAATACCATTTTTACCTTAAACTACACTAATTACCTCTAATAGCGATTAATGAAAAAAAGTAACTATTCACCAAAAAATTATTTTAATCTCATTGAACCACATTTTACTTCTTAATTACAAACATGTATGTCGGATTTTCAAAATTCAATACACATTAGTGGTAAACTTTCATTTTACTGAAAAATCAGTTTGCTTGATTACCACTTAGTGGTTTCACTATTCATCAAAAATTGATGTTTTTCAGAAAATTACCAAAAATTCACCCTAAATTATATTTGATATTACAAATTCAAAAATGAATTCCATTTTACAAATTTCAAAACATATAAGTCAAATTAATTAATTTAATAATTAATTCCCGCAGTCATGACAAATAGCGTGTTTTTGTGAAACAATAAGTATCAAAAGATTGACACCAGTTTAAGTCCAATTTCAAAGTGAAATTGATTCCAATGACCACCATTGGATTAACTGGTAAAAATATTTTCTAATTTCACTTTATAACCAATTAAAATAATAATCTAATCATATACATAAATTAGATTAAAAATAGGTTTTGAATTAAAATACAACATTTTACATTATTCATAAAAAAATGAACTTTATCAGAAAGGTACCAAAAATTTACACAAAGTAAATTTTGATGTCCCGATTCTAAAAAAGAGTTCTATTTGGTCCAAAATAAAGTATAAGAGTGATCAAAACTATATTTAATTACGGTTCACCATTAAAAGGTGATAAGTGAACCTTTAGTGAAAATTAGAGTATATATGCCCTAAAATTGAACTCTTTCCGTATTTTAAGCCTTTATCTTTTATTGGGTAAATGTATAAACATTTAAAAACATATCTAATCATATTTTAGTTATTTCTATCCATTCCCGCCATTACAACGGCTACTTGTTAACTAACATTTAAAATAATATTATTTTATTACTAGTGTGCTACGTAAGTTTCAAAGAAACTCATCGTTGCGTATCGGGTACGCTATCGAACATAGCAACCCCTTTTAAAATAAAATTAATATTTAATTCGTAAATATTAATAAATATGAAAATTCTTTATTCTTTATTTACCTGGGATGTTACAAGATAAACCTAATTTTTATTAATTATATAATGATATATAAGAATTTTTTTGGGGTTAAGAGATATTAGTCCTAATCTGGTAGAAAATGGAGGTTGGTCTTGGACCCCTTACCTTTGTCCAAAACAGTTGTTCACATGATATTAATGTCATGGATACTAAAAATAAGTTCATTAGTTATGTAATTAAATAACTTTTATACATTAATTTGATTTATTATAATCTTATTATGTTCATTTATGACAGTTTTTAGGAGTTATAGAGTTTAATATCATCATTCAGGAGTGTTAATTTAATTGCTTTTCTGGAATGGTTCACTTGTATACCTGTATGAAAGATCAAGTAATGCGGGGGTAATTATCCAAAATAGAAATTATATGTTGTTAATGATAAAATAATGGTTAAATTGTTCTGGCATATATTTTTATATTGAAATTTGATTAATCATTAGAAAAATTGTTAATGAAAATTGATTGTGTTAATTTTGGCGGGTTACGATCAGAACGAACTCATTTTGTTTTATCAATAATTATTATGTAAATATGTTAGTTCCAGAAAATAAAATGATTTATAAAAAATATTAATTTTTTTCAAATATAATAATGGTTTTATTACCATCATTGAAGGCAATAAATGTAAACTAATACATGTTTTCAATGAATGTGATAAAACAACATCTCACAGGAAACATTTCAATTATTAAAATAAAATAGGGAGGAGAAGAGGGTTGATTATGGAATTATGAATTAGAATAAAAACATTAATGTATAAAAAAAGTACTATAAATATCATTACACAATGAATATAAGAGTTTATGAGATAAAAAAAATTAAAAAAACTATAAATGTAATTAAAATAAAAGGAAGAGGACATCTTGAATTCCTCCTCCTTGAGAAACTATTAATGGAAACGTTTTGGGTGTTTTGATGATACCAGGTGACCATAGACAAGGGGGATATTCTGGGGAAGAAAATTTAGCATAATTTGGATTTGTATCAAATCTTGATAGGTTTGAAGTGAAGTTGTCGTATTTATAGGGGAGGATAAGGTTGTTTTTCTTTGTTTTATTCCTTAGCTTATTATTTTGACTCGTGACTATGAATAGTTTCAGAATTATCGATAATTACAATAAAATAAAAATGTGAATTTTATTTTTTTTTTCTTCTCTCACCCATACATGATCTATGAATCCATAATTATTGTATTTATATTTTATCATAAATTATCATATTTTATTATTCACCGCAATTTCACATATTTTATAAAAATCCAAAAATTTCATACTAACCATTTTTTAACACGTTGAATTCAAAGATTGAATCTGTTTTATGAGAATAATGTTACAAATATGAGAAATATAATTTTTAAATAAAATCATCATATATTCAAAAAATGCCAATTTTTAAATTATAACTCTTTTTAAAATACATTGAAAAAATTAATTAAGGAGTCATAAATTAATAGTAGAATAATAAGACAACAAAATATTAACTTATTAATATATTTTATGAAACAAATTGTTTTTGAATATGTATATTAATTATAAAATTGTAAATAAATATTTATGTGTAACAAAAAATACCAAAAAATAATTTATCATTTTCAATTAATTTATTTCTTATACTATAATATAATTATATCATATTTTTAATTATTAAAATGGATGAATTTTATTTATACTTTGATAGGGGAGGTTAATATTCTATGGTATTGTTTACTATTCTTATGGGTCACATTACTATTCCAATGGTAAAGGTACTATTCCATTGTTATACGTTCCTTTACTTTTATAAATGCCAATTATTTCATTCACTTTTAATTTATAATGTCATTTATGTCTTATTTATGTGATTTAATTTGATTTAAACTATATCACAAAATTATAATTTGGGGATTTCCATTAATGGAATTTGGGGCTGTTATATATATATACCTTAGAGGAAACTACATATATCTTGTTTATATGAAGGATGATGAAATTGTTTCTGTTCTACCATAGAATAATTGACAATAATCTAATAACATGTTTGGTTTTCAGATAGTTTTATTTCTCATATAATGAAATTAGGCCACAATGGGTTGGAAACTCTAATACATTTTAGGTATTAAAAGATATACAATATGCCAAACATACATCTTTCTTTTAGGATGGTATAATATTTTTCTCAGAGTAGTATCACTAGGTATTCTATCCTATAGTTTAATTTCAGGTGATAGTGACATGTTAGTACTTATTTATGTTACATTTTTAGGACATTGGTTTTATGAATTTTATGTTCTTATAATGAAGACTAGGATTTATGACATGATTCATCAGTCATGATGCTTCACTTGTTAAGTGATAATGACTCACATACATACTACACAAGTCTTGAGATTCTTTAAATTTTTTTATTCCTTAGTATATTCTTTTAGTAACAACATTTAATCATAGACCACTCTTCTACCATACAACCTAGATATTTGTGGTCCTGAAATTAATTGGGATACTATATCATAGATTCATCCTTAGGTCACTTGACCTTCATGAGATATAGGATGATATTATCAAATGAATATGCGAACTACAAAATCAATACTCAATCCTTTAGGAGTCAACCTTTCTCTGTCAATCACTGAGAGATGTAAAACCAGATTCTATGTTATAAATTAGGAAATATTCATAGGGTGTTTGTGTGGATAATGTGGATACTTGATTGTCACTTTAATGACCCATTAATTTATAGAATAATAATTTTTCTTTTCTATTAATATTTTTGAATAATATATTAATTATATGTTAATAGAGATTCTTTTTCCGATGGAATACGTGACATGTAACTACAGGTTTTACCAAAATCTTATATGTCACACAACATTGAGTTATACTGAAAAAATATAGTAATATTATCATTATTCTAAATTGTAGTTAACACCTAGCCATTAGGCTAGTCGAAATGATTAATATCAACTGAATTATGAAAATAAGGTTTACACATATTTAAATAATTATTAATTGGTTACCAAAACTTTTATAAATGGAAATTAGTAATCCAATTGAATATAAAGGATCTGTTTTATAAAAACCTATTTAAAAAGAGAATAATTCTGTTTATAAAATCTATCACTCTTTATAAAATTTTAATTAATTAAAAATGAATGTTAAAAATTCAATGAAATTTTTTAAATTTAGATTATGTGTTTTCTAGATAAGATATAACATCCAATTAATATTTTAATATAAAATAATTATTTTTTTAAAAATGCAGTTTCACCACCTTTTTCTAGAGAACAATATTTAAATTTAGTTTTTGTCACTATTATATTTTTTATAGGATAAAATTAACATATTCTATATAAGCGGGAAACCAGAATTTACAATATATAATTTTTTGGTAATTTTCAGATAATGTTCATTTTTTAATGAATAGTGAAAAAATACTGTATTTCAATTCAAAACTATTTTTCTTCTAAAATATATATTTTGTAAATCTAATTGATATAACTGAAACATGTATCTTTTACTTAAACAATGATAATATGGGGCTATATAACTGATCCATTTTTCTATAAATATTCATTAGAAAGATAAAATTATTTCGTAAATCATGGTATTTTATTTCTAATTTTTAGACATTAAAAAATTGTTTTATTTATGACTGAATGATGATGCATTGATTGATTAATTAATAAAGGAATCAAATAAAAAATATTATAAATAATAAAATAAATTTTATTTTATTATTTTGATTCCGTCCATGAATTGTATTGATGTTATTGACATATTATGTTTGAGTTAATGGATTTGGTTCAAAGGAATAAGGTTATTATAAATTTATAAAAAATCATCTAAGAATAGTGTCCAAAATTACCATTATTCACAATTGAAAGAATAATTTTTTTATTAAATGATAGAATATTCCTAAAAATCTATGATTTAACCAAATTGTTAAAAATGACTATATATTTTCAAAATTACATTTCTGTGGGATGTTTGACATGATATGTTAAATACATTAACCCACAATGTGTAAATAATATGATATCATTGTAAGATTAAATATGGTAATATAATGGTCAATCTAAAAACATAACGATAAAAGATATTCAAAATTGAAAAAAAATTATTAGATGATGGGTATTAAAACTAAAATTTTATTATCTTCAAATTAAATGAGTTTTGGTACTTTTGTAATCAAAATTGAATGTATAATAAATTAATATTTTTTACTTTCCTAAAGTGCCCCTCCTCCCTCTAATAAAAGGAAACCACCCCTACCAATATAAATCACTCCTCTAAATCCCATTGGATCATCCATATTCTACCCAAATAAGCTCCCAAAATCATTCTCTTCCTCCTAGAGTCCTTACCACGGGAAGAAGGTAATTCAAGAAAGACTTATTTCTCAAATCAAAAGAAGTTGCGCGATTTAGAGGTAATGTCGTCACTCAGGTTCTTTTCTATTATTTTTCTTATCCCCTAATTATATTCATATTTTTATTTGATTAAATAAAAATACCATTATAAAAAATATACAATGTTTTTTTATGAGATGGATTCTATTTACAATAACACAGTCCTCTATCTAATGGAGACAAACATACTCTTTCTCTATACGACAAACTACTTCCTTTCGAAATAATGATTGTTTATTTTTCTCCTACCACATCTTATGGTGGCCATTATTATGGTACTATATTTATATATTATATTTATTATATTTATATTTTCTCAAATCTTTTATATTATTTATTTACAACATTCTTCTTATCTTTCCATAATGTTTTAAAATGATAATTTCATTTGACGAAGTGCGAACTACCATCACCTAAAAGTGATACGACTCATTCCTTCCATAAATCAAATGTATAATGGATTGAATTAATGAAATTATGTGACATATATAACATATATATTATAATTAAATTATAATATACCTATGTATCAATTAGTTTTCATTCCATTAATATGACATATAAATGAATGTAGCGTTAATACGTACATACGGTCTAACGTCTCCATGAACCGTGAATTTCATTTATTATATCTAAATTTTAGGTACTCATATTAATACCTAAATATACTAGATATATATGATATTTAAATCATGAATACTATTCTGTAGAAAATTTAAATTTGGCTACATGGACAATTTGTAATTATAACAAGTCGATTTTCAACTCAAGTATCGAATATCAACAAAATGACTGATATGATCTTCAATAGTTATATTATTGTTATAACTATGTAATAAGTGATATAAAGGTAATAATAAACATGAAAAAGGTTCTAAATCAAGTATAAATTAACTTATGTTTATTATTCATGGAGATAAAGAATGATCCAGGAATGTCATATTCAATATAAGGGAATTCGTCTCAATCTACATTCATTGGGGAATATTTTGATGTTATACATCACATTAATTTATATGATGTATAATTATAGCCTTTTTCATTTAATTTAATCAGATGGTCATTAAAAGGAATATAATTCTATGAATCATTTTTTTAAACGACCAAATGAATGTTTTTTTCTAACGTACATGGCAGCAATGACCTTCCCACCTCCACGAGCATTAATTGATATTGGGCTACCTTAACCTGCCGTAATGATTTTAAAAGGAAAATAAATACCATATACCCTTTTTATGAAATTTGGTATTGAAAATGTTTCTGAGAGGGAATTTATTATGTTAATATCTTGAAATGATATATTTTTATTTCAATGTGGAAATGTTAACTTCCCTTTATAATTTTTTAATGTGTTATGATTATGTTGTAGTAAATTGGAATTTCATATGTACATGGGTGGTTTAATGATAAAATGAGGTCTAGGGAGCCTGTGATAGCTCTCCAATTCAATGGGTAATGTCCCAATGGTAAAGGAAAAAAGTATATCCTAAGGGATTTAGGGAATATACTGTGATTGGTATTCCAAATATAACTATGAAGGTTTCTCACTATGTAGCTATGAAAAATATAACGTATGTATGTTACGGATGAAAAAAGTTTACATTATGATTTATTATTTCTATAAATGATTCATAAATCTTATGATTTCTTGAGGTATGATAAAGAGATTATTTTTCATAACTAAAAAGTACGATTTCATTGGCTGGTATGTAGTCATGGAATAATGTTTTCATTCTATATTATATATCACTTATTGTTCCTGTTATTCTCATCCCATATTTTGGAAATGTTTATCAGAGGGTATATGTAAGGGTAATAGAATGGAAGAATTCAAAAAATATTTTTATCATGAAAATAATACTTTTTTTTATTTGATGAGTTTTATTGTTGTGAAAAGATTATATAGATTCAAAGAGTCTACTTTTTAACATTTGAGATATAATAGGTATGGAATAATTGTAACACCACAAGAATTCATAATATGTTATATATTTAATGTAATTTTATATCATATATTGCACGCAGCACTGACTTGGCTTGCATTATATGCAATATTGAGTTTCTCTAAAACAACACATTAGTATTATAATTATTCTAATTGTATATTTATAACCTAACAATAAAATACAGTAATATGAACAGTGAAAAAAAATTAATGTTATTTATAATTATTACATATAAATAAATAATATTTATATAGAAATGTATAAGTTTCAATAAAATATAAGTACTATTTTGATAAAGAAACTAATTCTAATGTCCTTTTGTGGAAAATAAGAAAATTAATTTTAGACCCTCCAAAAAATATAATTTCTTAAAATAGACTTTATTTTTTAAATAGGAATATCAAAATTTGATTCGGGTGAATTTTTTTATTTTTTGGAAACATTCAATTTAATGTGAATACTGAAAAATAATGCATAGTACAAAAAAACTAACTTTTTAAATTAAATAATTATTTTTAATTCAAATTTATCTTAAAGAGAAAATAGATACATAATACATATATTATAATAATGTAATTTATTTTATTAATTTTATAATATAAGTAGATATAAAAATAATTGAACTTTATTAGCATATTTTTACCCACTTTCTAGGCAGATTAACCCACCTTATATGCACGCTTTCAAATTTACATAGAAAGTAATATTACCTATTCTGTGAATATAATTTCCAAAATCCAAAAAATATGGTTGCATTGGTATGTAAAATTTGGTTCAATATGATGAAACAAATTAGAATAACAACTTTTAAATTTTATTTACCTCTTTTAAAAGTAAATGTGGTAATTAAAGGTAAAAATAATATTAAAATAATATAAAATTACCCCATCACATATCATGATTCTATTGGATAAGTTTTTTACAAAAAAAATAATCCTATGAAAAGAATATGATCGATTTTTATCCACATGGGTTAGATTAAGACACTTATTATTTTTTATTTAAGAAAGAGTTAAAAGTGTTAAATAGAAATTTTAATAAACAAACAATTTCTAATATAGGGTCATACATAAGATAAATTATACTATAAAAATTTATTAGAAATATAAAAAAATTTCTTACATCATGATATATTATATATAATTTTTAGACATTAAATAATTAAATTTATTTCTGACACAATGATGATGTAGTAATTACGTTATTAATGAAAGATTAAAACAAATGATAATATAAATAATAAAATAAATATAATTTGAAAGCCTTCATTCCATACATTAATTTTATGGAAGAAATAGACAAATGAGTTACTATTTAATGCCTTTATATTGATGGAATCATATTTCTATTACTTAAAAATAATAATTACAAAATAGGGTCGAAATTGACGTAAATGTGTTTTTAAAACAAATAATTTTTTATTAAATTATTTAAAAATATTAAAAAAATATACATCATACAAATAACATTTATAGTGATAAAAATTTCATAAATTATCCACTTTTGATTCTCTTGTAATTTTATTGTAATTATATTAACCATGTAGTAAAAAAATACATGAGGAAATGGTAAGAGTTAACATATTTTACAAAGGGTTAAATCTAATATATATGGTTACGTTTTTAACCTAAACATGTCTACAACCTATTGGTTGAGATTATTTTGAACCATAATCATATTATCCTGTAACTAAATTAATTTAGAGCTTTTAGAAACTGAAAATAATATATAATAAATTAATATTTCATCATTTTTCCTAAAGTTCCTCTCACCTCTTCTATAAAAGGGAACCTCCCATTAATTTTAATTCACACCTCCCAATCCATTTATCCCAAACAAACACTACCCAAATATCCTCAAAAAATTATTTATTTCATCTTTTATTCCTTATCTTGAGAATAAATCCAATTTATGCAGCCCTTTGATTCAAATAAAAAGGAAACACCCGAATAAGAGGTAATTATTTTGTCACCTCTTCCAAAGATCTTTTCATCTTCTACATCCACTTTATTTGTTTCTACCATACTAAAATAATAAATATAGAACTTTCTAAATGATAAAATGTTATTATTAATATATTACAACTGTATTCATTATTTTATCCATTCTATGAATGACAATGTCACCATCAGTGAGCACGTACGACACACCTTCTCCGTATTGTGGTGTAGTTTGATATTCAACCCTACATTACTTAGATGGGTATAATAATGGGTATAATTATTTTAAATAATAAATATCTCATATAAATTATTTTTTATATATAATATAACATTAAAGTAAACATGGTTTCACTATCAATAGAATGATATTGTCACTCATGTGTATCTACGGCTTACTGTCTCCACGACACGATGAGATTCATCTTCAATGATCAACCTTCAAGGACTTTTATAAATATATATATATATATATATATTGATTAATTATGATGAATATAAAATATTATTTCTACTGTAGTAATATATATTTAGGAAGATAAATATATTTCATTTACTTACTTCTATACTATATGATAAGTGATCATAAACAATATTCTTTCTTACATACGTACAACTGTCTCCATTAATGGTGTTTAAATTTCATACATATATATATATATTATAAATATTTATATTCCGAATATATAAGATATATAAACATGATTTATATTCTGTTATATTTAAATCAAGATTTAAAGGATACGATCAAGAATAACAAGTTAAAACACGTATGATAAAGAAAGCGATTATTACTCAAAATGTTACTTTAACATCAAAATTATTATTGAATGGGTAGTATAAAATCATAAATGAATGATATATGATATTATAAATATTAATATGGTTCTAGAATAATTTAATAACATATTATGGTCATTATACAGAAGGTTAAATGTACCATCAGCTACAGAAAAGTAGAAGGTAATGGTTAAGTCAAAAATATCATTATTATCCAAGATTTTTTATGTGTAAGTATTTACTGAAACAAATTTTTCATCCATGCACATGTTTCATTAAAAAAAATTCAAAATAAATCTTTTTAGGTATTATGGAAGGGTATCCTAACAAGATGATCCTTTTAAATGTTTTAATTATTTATTTCTCTAAATATATTTAATTAATGTCCATGTTTAAAAAATGATTTTAAGTATTTATTTTTATAGAAATGATTGTTTTAAAATTTCAATTAGTTTCACATGATTAAAAGTGGTATGGGAAAATTGATTCAAAAATATATTCCAAATGACTTCCTTTATAATTTCTATGACGTTAAAATGATTTCTTGAAAAAGTGATATTTCTATCAAAGAGTTTTACTAATCATTTTCAACTATGTCAACATCGTTTAAGTGATATTATTCTTGATTGATGTTTATTAATTATATTAAAATATTCCATATTTTATTGAATGAGTTATGATATTTTTGACTGTGGATGTGATATTTTTATACCATTCATGGTTTATGGTTAAACTATTCACAATTCGTATGCTAGTTTTAATATGAATGATTTTATTATGTTTCAACCTTTTCAGATGTGGAATGCATTGGACTTAGTAAGTGATGGGAGGGGCCCACTATATCCCCTCGATGCGTCTGTAGGTCCTCTGTGACAAACTACTATCTTGGCCAAAGTCCTTGACAAAATTTATATTTAGGGTCTTGGAACGAGGCCTTCACTTTGTGGTTAAGATGTCCAACATTATGCATTCTATCATTATGAGATTGGTTATTAATGTTACATGTTATTATTAAAGTAGTAGAATAACCAATGTGAGTAAGTAAATGAAATAATTTGATTTATCATTTCCATATAGTAATGAAGTGTATTTTTAAAGGTCTTATGTTTCCATTTTATACCTTTCCCTAAATGTTTATGATTATTTATGATACCTTCCGATATATTATTTATCCTTACAGAGCATATTAGCTCACTCATTTCTTATGTTTTATTTTCCCAGGATGCTAAAAAATTTATTATGATTTATATACAGGTTTATGATAAGTGAATAATGGAATTATTAAAGTACTATCAAGTTTGTATTTTATGTATCAAATTTCAATGTACTATGTGTGTACATAATCTATTTTTCAAGATTGTTAGACTGATTGGCCCTTCAAAATTTCATTCCTTTTAATCATGAAATTTATTAATATAAAGCACTTTCTCTATGATTCTGGGGTCATGGCGTTACAGTTGGTATCACAGGACGTTTAGAAATAACATTGGAAAGTAGATTAATATTAACTATGATTATGAAAAACAATCAATAGATAGACATTGAGGATTAGTATAGATTAACATCCAAATTTTTTTGATAATGTTGATATTATGTGAGATTTCGAAGCAATAAATTCTTGTATTTATACTACATGTGGACGTTGTTCTGTCATAGAAGTACCTAGGATTGAAAACACCAACAAGGAGTTTTAGTCTTGACCTAGGGTATCCTGTTACATGACAATGAGTCTTACTACGAACCTTTTTTAACACTCAAAGGGGATATTCATAGGATAATTCATATTTTATTTACAATCCATTATGAATGATTTATAAGTAAATATGTTCTAAAAGGAACCATTTTTAAGATTATGTTAGATATGAATTTTTTTCAATTTATGTTAATTATTTAACTAGTTTAGAATCATTCATTATGACTCATAACCTAATCCAACATATGAAAATGTTTAGAAATGGAGCCTATCATAAGGAATGACTACCCCACCAATTAACATGTTTCAATGAGTAAGAAGGGTCCTATCTTTCATGGTCTAAATCCAAAATTTTGATGGAAAATAGTCTCCCATTTATTCTTATCATATGAGTAAATTGCATCATGTGTTAATAAGAGAAGTAAAGAATTATCTGAGTCTTTTGGTTTTGAATGGAAGCTGGAGAAGAAAAGGATACAAGATAGAAAGATAAATAAAGGTATTAAGAAAAAGAATGATTTTCCATATGTGAAAACTATGGAATGAATCACCATGGGAAGTGCTTGAAAGGACTGGGTGTTTGTTAATAGTGTGGTTAAATGGGTCATCAGGAAAAATAATGAAAAGTGATGAAAGAAAATACAAATATTATGTGTTTCACATGTGGTGAAATGGGGAATTATGCAAATAAATTTCCAAGAGTCAAGGAAATGTAGCTTAGAATAGTCCAAGGGATCAAGTTCAAGCATGGGATATTAATATACTAGATATTGAATGATTAATGTATCTGTGTTTCTAGATTGAATCCTTTGGTCATTATAGTGTTGTATCAATGATGTACTGGTTATATGAATGATGGATGTAAATAATAATTTTACTTCAGTACAATGTCATTGAGGATTTTAGATTGTATAATACTAAGATTAGTGACTCAATAGAAAGTTATATTTTTTGTAAAATACTTGGTTAAAGGAAAGATAAATCTAAATGTGGTCTTGATACTGAGGTTGTGATTTTACAATCTGAAATGATTTAATTGGATAAATTATATTGAATATTATTGACCACCATGTAACTAAATAATTTTTTGTTTATTCAATCATTACTAGAGTCTACCACATTTTTAGATATGATCAGTATATCTGGTATTCTATAATAAATTTTGGAGAATGAATATATTACAAAATAATTAATGTTAATTTAGTGTGTTACCATGTTTTAATAGAATAAATTATGATGGTATTAACATGTTGTTATGTGGAAAAAAGATATCATTATAAATTTTACCTTCCTTGTTAATTTTTTACTATGAGTTTGGACAGAAGCAGTTCAGATAATTTTAAATGTCGGAATGGTTTATGTGGGACATTGGATACTATATTTTAATATAAAGACATTTCTTAATATTTTTTTAGGATTTTTCTAAAAAGGACAACATGGAGGTCGACTGAAAACCCATCGCGTCTGGCAAGGCCATGAGAATTGAAACCATAACTAAAGGGAGAAAAGGATCCATCATCTACCACTAGCCCACGTGATGTGATAGTATTTATAATGTATTTTTTAAAATGGTTTTATAGATGAATTATAAATTCATTTCTATATTATCATATATGATTAGGATATATAGAATATTTTTTAGTTTATTTTTCCATTGGAGTGAATGATGAGTTTGTGGTAGAAATTATTTAACGAATAGAACTATAGTTGTCAAGTATTATTTTCCTTATTCTATGAAGAAATTAATTCTTAGACATTAGGGAAGGGATATTAAAACCCAAAATGTTTTATCCTAAAACCTTATATTTTGTTAAACTGATGATATTTTAAATCATCATATATTTATGGCCCTGTAGCCCTCAATTTTTCATTTATTGTTCACTTTTTAATGATTTATGACATTAATCACTCCCTATATATATACATTTTAATCTAATTATGTGTCTTAAATTTCCACCAATATTATCTTCTTCCAAATCTTAATTTTTGTGACTTTTTCATTTCCATTTCCATCTTATTAAGAGTACATATTATTACCCCAATTTTTGATGTGGGTTTTCCACAATGGTATTTTATATTTTTAACCATTTATTTTTAAAGAACAATTTAAAATTAGGGGGAAGTAATTTATTATAGTAGGAGGACTATAACACCCCATGATTTCATGGTACATTATCTCATTAATGTAATATAATAGTTTATATTTCATGCAACACTGACTTGGATTGCATTATATGAAAGATTGAGTTTTTGAGAAATAAAACTTTAGTATTATAATTATTCAAAAGATATATTTGTAATATGACATTTAAATATAGTATTAAAATACAATAAAATACATTTTAAATGTTATTTATAATTTTACATAATAAATAAACCATATTTATAAGGAAATATATAATTTTTTTTAAAATATTATGTTGGAAAAAATCTCTCAAGGTATCATTGCAGTATGTTTAGGTTGACTGTGTTTGTTGAAAAATTAGGTTTCCATGGAGATTTTTCAAGTTTCAGAGATTTTTTTGACAATTCATGTTGATAAAGAACCATAAAAAAGGAACACATCATCTGGAGGCGGTACAAAAGAACAGATATAAGGTGGTGCCATTTTCTAGTGCTTTCCAAATTTTTGGGGTCCAAAATTTGGAAGTTAGTGAGGATTGGAAAGATGGATATCATTGAAGATCCCATCAAAATATGGCAAAGGAATTAATTTTGTGAAGATAGGTTTCATGGTTTGTAATTTACGAAGACCACAAGAATGTTGACAATGATGCTTCACTATTACGTCACGCTTCACGAACGGTAGAGTTGAAGATAATTACAGTGGCAGAGAGCATTGTAAGTGGAGATTTTTGGGGAAGGCGTGACAGAATTGAAGGGATTCACTACGATTATGACGAGTTTCACGATCAAAAAATTATCGTGGTGCTTTGAGATTTTGAGAGAATTTTGGCCGGAAATTCAGAGCTTCGTTATTTTAGATGACATGTCGTTGACATCACGTGGAAATCTTGAGGGTCGGTGGAATTGCTTAAAAATAGTCCTTGACCCCCTCAGGAGAAGCAAAGAGTGTTTTTGAGGGAGTTCTTTTTCTCTCTGCTCGCAAAGGTGGTCTGTGACGGCAGTGTGCTTTGCGAAAGAAGAGCTTCAGGGCGGCTAATTTTTCTCTGTGAAAGATGCAAGCTCCCAGTTGGATCAGTGAGCTTCGTGAGGGATGTTGCTCTACGATGACTTGAGCATCTCGAGAGTGCATCCCGAGAGTTATTCATGAAAAAGAAAGAGCTTCGCAAAGGCTTATTTGAGAATTGCAGAATTGGTAGACTCATGAAGTAGGGTAATTTACGAAGGTATTTCCAAAGGAATTTCCCAGTGTTCAGGGAAAAGGGGTATTCATCAGTGTATGAAATTTTTAATTCAATAGATCATTTATATATATAGAAGTTTTCATTCATTAGTGATAACGAATAGACCTACATGTATATAAACTATGAGTGGATCCCTTCTAATTTCAGTGAGCAAAGGAAGAGGAAGAAGGTAACCCTTTCTACTGGTACTGAGCAGGTGGGAGAGAAACAGTGAGTGGACCTTGGGAAAGCAGTGAGATGACTCTAAACATTGTAAAGGTAGTGAGCCTGGGCATAGAAATGATATAGCCCGAACATTATTGGTAGGGATATTTAGTGGATTTGGTACAATTGTACATTGTTGTTGTATTCTCCTTGGACGTATCCCTGTTAGGGTGAACCAAGTAAAAATCTATGTCTCTGCCTGCTTGCTTCCCTACATTGCATTAAAAGCATCATCATTTGATAAAGAATAAAATAATTTTTCATAATAAACACACAAGTTTCAACAAAGTGACCCTTATAATAAAGAGGTCAAGATCATGCGGCGTAGGGAAAATTAAAAAAAAAGAGAATATCCATACCCCGATTCACCCCCCCCCCTAAGGGTGTATATGCCCCTTTTGGTCCTAAAAATTGGTATCATAGGGAAGTTTGATTTTGTCATATTTGTTTTCTCCACTTGGTGTAGTAGATTTGTGTGGTTAAATCATTCTACTCTTATCGCAGTTCGCCATGACGAAGGGATGAACTTCAATGTAGAATCAGAAGTGTTTGGAGATTCCCATGTGTGGAAGTGGCAATGGAAATGGTGTGATTCAGATAAAAGAAACGTGTAGGGAAGAGAAGAATGGTTTTGATGAATCATATAGTAAAAATACATACTCATTCAACTATGTTGAAGGAATTAGTGAAGAAACTGACATGATAAGTGATGTTGGAACTACTGATGATGAAGAAACTCCCAAAGGTTGAAAAGTGGAAGTTATCCACAAAGAGAAAGAACTATATTAAAAATTCTCTAATAGAATTGTATCTAAATATATTTTAATCCAAGCACTGGAAACTGAGATCAACAAGATAATAGTTTTGAATAAATGGCTTATTGATGTAGCTACTAATCTGATTGAGAAGAATGATTCTCAAGATGAAGAACTGCGAAAGAGATCAACAATGGTTAAAAAATCCAATACTGATGTCAAGGTAAAGAATCTGAACTTAGATGAAATTCAAAATTTGAAATCCTAAAATGATGATATTTCTACACAGTTATCAGAACTATTTCATAGGAATCAAAGGCTAAAACAAGAGAATGCATTTTGTTATGATTATATTGAAGAAGAAAAATTGAAAGTGAAGGGGGAAACTAACATGGTAGAAAAGTTGACTCGAGAACTGGAAGATGAGTCGAGTAGCGGGAAGAATCTCATAAAATAACTCAATGATCAACTTGAATCAAGAGACAATAAGATTCCACAATTGGATGAAGAGATAGAAAAATCCAAGAAAGAAAAGACGATATCAAAAGACAAAGGAATAACTAAGTTTAAAGATGCACTTCACTTACTATTCGGTTGTCCTTCAGAAGGTGATTATAAAATGAAAAGAAAGTATGAGATTACTGAGGAGAAACAACAAAATATTTTCTCTGCTCAAAGACAATAAAATTTAGGAAAAATTGGTATTTGATTTAATGAATCCCCTCCCATGCATGATAGAAATAGATCCTTGAATAGTTCCATAATTGATAAAAAATATGTAGGTGCTGGATAAATACCTAAAAAGGCTCTTATGGGAAGTAAGGAATGCATGTGCTATTTTATTGGGATTCGTGGTCATACATCACGCTTCTATTCAAAGGCTCCTGAATACATTTCATGCTGTGAAAATGGAAACATTTCTAAATATAAGTATAAGAAGATGTGTAATGAGAAATCAGAATGAATAGTCTCTTAGAGGAAAGAATTAATTAGATATTATTACTGTGGAAGAATGGGACACAACATATGTATGTTTCATGAAGCTAGGGAGCACTATGTTAGAGGAGGAACTCAGGTTGCATCAACATCTCGACAGAGAAATGATGAAATGAGGTATTCCTTTGATGGAAAATGATTTATATGTTCTGATTATAGGAACTTGTCAAGACATTGCAGCACAAATAAAGTAAGAAAGGAATAGGAACTCCAAATTAGATTCTCGACTCCAATGGGGCATGATAAGAAATTATGCACTTGGAGAAAAAGTGGTAAGTTGATGAATAGGCTTAGATCCTCAGGGGAATCACATGGAGATAAACAAAAGGTGTATCTGTCACCTCCTCAGTAACACTAACAACCACCCTCTATGAAATAACATGAACAAATCTGGAAGAAAAAGGGAGGAAACACTACAGTTGTGAGCAAGAAGAATTTGCGTTCAGCATAGGACCTACCACTAACGCAAAAAGTGTGGTGACTCAGAAATATGATAAAGGAAAAATAAACAAATAATTCATTGAAAAATTTTCATGTTGTGTGCCACAACAAGAAGTGGAGGAAAGAGGAAGATCCCTACAATGGAAGAAGGAGCAAAGGAAGATGATGGAGGGAAAGGAATGGCCTACAGAATATTCATATCAGAAAAAGACTCAGCATGCAGGTGATGAATGCTTAGTCATACGACCATATCAGTTGATGTTGGCTAGCTAGCAAGAACAAGCAAGGAATGAGTGTGATACTCTATAAGAATGAATCAAAGGGTTGACCCATCAGTATCAACCGCAATCCTCTTCTTGAGGATTCCATAAGCGCCCCTATCTCTATGTATATAAATTATATTAACTTATGATTTATGTGTCTTGGGTTTTAGGGAAATAAAAACCAATGGGAAGTGGCATCAAAAGATGCACAGTGGCAAAGAGATTTGCTTTAGAGTTTCAATTGACTCAAATCATGTACTAGAGATGAAGAAGAAAAAAAGACATAGAGCGCAGTAGGAATTTATTGTGTTATTAACATTGTCTCTTGTTTCCTACACCGATTTTCTAATCCGTAGGCTTAGATATTTTTTTAATGGATCAATGATGTAGTAGAAGAAGAATCTATATTGGTCTTACCACAGGAAGTGTTTCATAACATTTGGGGAGATATCTATCTCCTAATCTGATGAAAGATATCAAAGGGATATAAAAGATGAGTGTTTCTGATCAAGAATACATATTGTGTGAGAGGCAACAAACTTCATGTATTTCATAATCATCTATTTTCTTCTAACAAAATGGTATCATCTGACAGTTTTTTGGATACCAAGAAGTTGCAGGAGAATGTCAACCTTGTTTCAACAAGATTCTTAGAAAAGTATCTGAAATAAATGATGCCACTAAACAATGAAACTGCGATCAATTTCGTGATAAATGTGATGAGGAGGAAAGAAAAAAAGGGGGAGCATATGTGGTTGATGCTGATTCAGAAAATAATCAGACATGGTAAATTGTTTCGAGGCCAACTGATAAGATTTTCATCGCGACTAAATGGGTATATTTCAATAAGATGAATGAATATGGCATAGTGATTTGGAAAAAATCACTATTAATGTGAAAAATACATTCCTAGGTAAGCGGAATTGTTGTCGATGAGACATTTGAACCAGTTACTAGACTAGAGACCATCAAATTATTCCTAGCCATTGTAGTGCAACAGATGTTTAAAGTATACCAGATGGATGTCAAATCTACATTCTTGAATGGGATTCTGGAGGAAGAAGTTTATATTGAACATCTAGATGGTTTTCTCATTCAAGAGTATAAGAACAAGTGTTGTCGGCTAAAGAAGGCGTTATATGGCCTGAATCAAGAACCAAGATCGTGGTACTCAATGCTTGATGAGTACTAGAAGAAGCATGGTTTCCAGCATGGTGGAGTTGATTACAATCTCTATTTTAGAAATAGAAGTAATCAAAAGATGATGGTGCTAGTTTATGTCGATGACATAATATTTGGGAGATAATATGAAGCTCAGTGCAAATAGTTTTTCGAATTCATGAAAAGTGTGTTCAAAATGTCAATGATTGGAGAGCTAACGTTTTTCATTGGTATAAAGTTTACACAAGGAAGGAATGTAATATTAATTTCATGAATCCAAATATTCTAAAGAGGATTTGAGATGTTTTGACATGGAAAGATTGAAGGAGATGAATACTCGTGTAGATACACGGATGAAACTGTCTAAATAGGAGGATGGGAAGGCAGTTAATATCACAGAATACATGAAAATCATTTGAAGTCTGTTGTACCTAACTGCCAAAAGGCATGAAATTGTATTTTCCACATGCCAAAAATCAAGATATCAGAGTAATACCAAGAAAATAAACATGTTTGTATTACAAAAATAACACTTCATTATATCAAGGGCACAATGGAATTTATCTTGATGTATACTGCAAAATCATAGACAGAGTTATTTAGATATGATAATGTAGATTGGGATGGTTCAGTGGATGACATGAAATCAATTACTAGAGGTTCATTATATCGTGGTGGACAATGTATTCCTTTGCTAAGAAATAAGCAAGATTGCATCTCATTAAGCACTCTAGAAGCGGAGTATATCGCCGCCACTCAAGCTTGCACACAATTATTGTGGATGAAGCATCATCTTGCTGATATGGGCATTGAAGTGAACTCTCCGATCTAAATCCTGTGTGATAACTCATGTGATATCAATCTTAGCAAAAATCCTGTCCATAACCAAGGACAAAGCACATTGATATAAATTATCATATTATCTAGGAGGAGGTTGAGTAGGTAATTGTGAAGTTGGAGTATGTGCCTACAGAACTCCAGGTTCCAGACATTATGACAAAGGCCTTACCAAAAGAATCTTTTAGGAGGCATCAACTATCTTTGGGAGTTCATTAAACTCCCCGCACTTGAAAAAAGGTGGATTTGGGACCCCCTCTCCCCATGGTATTGTGTGTTTCTCTCTAATACGCTAATATGCGTTCTTTCCAATGTTGCAGACTGTAAAGGGTGACCTTTGGATTCGTTGACAAAGGGGGAGAATTAGTGACTCCTCAAGGGGGAGAAACTATGGCTATGGAAGGGAGAAAATGTCTTAGTAAAGGACACGGGGAGAAGTTGAAAAGTGGATAAGCAAGATATGGGGGAGTAATGTGATAGGTGGAGCATTTTTATATATGAAGATTCTAGAAGTGATCGATAAAATCATAGATATCACGACAACTAAGGATCGTGATAAAATCATAAGATTGATGTTTTAATGGTGAGAGAAGGTTTCCAACTATCACCAATTGATATTGGTATGGTTCAACAATTGGTATCAATTTAGTAATTGGTATCAGTTTGGAATCTAAAATTGGTGTCTGACATGAAGTGATTCATTGATGATATCTTAATACTACACTTGTTTCTCAAGCTGAGCATTGCTCATGTGGGCTTAGAGTATGTGTTAAGTGAATCCTTGAACGCTATCAGAATCGCAAGAGGTGAATGGTTGTAGCGGCTTGAATGAGCATCAGAGAGGTATCAACATGTTGAAAATCATTATGAGAAGAGTTGTCAATAAACCCAAAGTGGGTGATTTTTGGGAAAAAATCCCTTAATGTATCTTTGGAGTATTTTTGGGTAGATTGTGTTTGTGAAAAAGTAGGTTTCTATGTTGAATTATCATGTTCTGGAGATGTTGTTGACAATTCATGTTGAAAAAGAACCATGACAAAAGAATAGAAGATCTGGAGGTGATACAAAAGAACGGACGATATGGAAAAGGAATGAATTTCACGAAGATAGGCTTTATGGTTTGGAATTTGCAAAGACCACGGGAATGTTGATGGTGATGCTTCATGATTACATCATGCTTCATAAATGGAAGAGTTGTAGAGAATTAAGATGGCGGAGAGCATGGTGAGTGGAGCTTCACCACGAAAGTGTGAAATAATTGACGGGATGCTCCGTGATTATGAAGAGCTCCGCGATTAGAAAATTCCATTGGTGCTTCACAATTTTTAGAGAATTACGGTGGGAACTTTAGAGATTCACGATTTCAAATTATGTGGTGTTGACTTTGTGCGGAATGTTCAAGGGTCAGTGGAATCGCCTATTAATAGGCCTCAACCCCCCTCGGGAAAAGAAGAGAGAGTTTTTGAAAAAACTATTTTTCTCTCGTCTCACTAAGGTGGTTCGCAAAGGCTGTGTGCATCACGAAATAGGAGGTTGGTGGTATAACGACCCATTTTTACATACATTGTTATTACTTCAAAATTGAAGCACACTTATTAAAACATATAACAAAACCAGGAAAGGACCGTATAGGTCTAGTGTCTTTAGAAACTGGCACTATGGGAAAAATGGGTATTTGCGACGGGTTATTTGCGACAGGGATAAATCCCGTCGCAAATAGCCCTGTTAAAAATTTATTTGCGATGGGGGTATTTGCCCGTCGCAAATAAGTAGTCTTTTGCGACGGGTTAGCTTTCACCGTCGCAAAATAACTGGGGCACTTTGCGCGCCAAATCGCGGGAATCCTATTTGCGACGGGCGTTTATTGCCCGTCGCAAATAACCAGCGGCGGTAAAAGGTAATTGCGACGGGAATATACCCCCATCGCAAATAGTATGTCGGCAGGTTATTATTTGCGACGGGACCCGTCGCAAATAAATATTTAACCGTTGACCGTAATAAATGATGGCGAAGGTATTTGCGAAGGGTACCGTCGCAAATAATATTATTTGCGACGGGTATCCCGTCGCAAATGGACCTGTCGCAACTAATCTAACCTATAAATACCCCATCCATTTTTTTCAATTCATTCTCAAACTCCATCTTCTCCTCTCAAAATTCTATTTCTAGAGTTCAGTGTTTCTTAAGTTTAATTTTTTTCTCCGGAGTTGATATTGAAGTTTTCAAGAACGATCAGAGATCAAGCTCAGATCGATTTTAAAGGTATTTGTGTTCATTTTAATTTAATATTTATTTTAATGTTTTTATTATTTTAAATTATTCTTAATTAGTTGTAATTTAATTATGTTTACATTGTTTTGTTACTTAACAAATTTAAATTATTAGTATTGTTCATAGTTAATGGTAATTAGGAATAATTAGTAATAATTATTAATAATTAAAAATAAATGCTAATAATTAGTAATAAATACCAATAATTAGGAATAATTACATTATTACATTATTAGTATATTTTATTATTAATATTAAAATAATATAATTTTTTATATTATATACAATTCTCCTTTCATCTGTGTGTTTTCTGTCTCCACATGTAATATTTGTATGTGGAGACAGAAAACACACAGATGAAAGGAGAATTGTATATAATATAGAGAATTATATTATTTTAATATTAATAATAAAATATACTAATAATGTTATTATTCCTAATTATTAGTAATTATTCCTAATTATTGGTAATTATATGAATAATTATCAATAATTAGAAATATTTAGGAATAATTAGTAATAATTAGTAATAATTACCAATAATTAGTAATAATTACAAATAATTAGTAATAATTACCAATAATTAGTAATAATTAGTAATAATTATCAATAATTATCAATAATTAGTAATAATTAGTAATAATTAGTAATAATTACTAATAATTACTAATAATTACCACTAATTAGTAACAATTAGTAATAATTAGGAATAATTACCAATAATGAATAATAATTTGTAATAATTTGTAATAATTTGTAATAATTCCTAATAATTAGGAATAATTAGTAATAATTACCAATAATTAGTAATAATTACCAATAATTAGTAATAGTTACCAATAATTAGTAATAATTACCAATAATTATCAATAATTACTGATAATTACCAATAATTCGGAATAATTACCAATAATTCGGAATAATTAAAAATAATTAGTAATAATTAGTAATAATTAGGAATAATTACCAATAATTAGTAATAATTAGTAATAATTAGTAATAATTAGTAAAAGTTACCAATAATTCGTAATAATTAATAATAATTCGTAATAATTACCAATAATTAGTAATAATTACCAATAATTAGTAATAATTAGTAATAATCAGTAATAATTACCAATAACTAGTAATAATTACCAATAATTAGGAATAATTACCAATAATTAGGAATAATTACCAATAATTAATAATAATTAGTAATAATTAGGAATAATTACCAATAATTAGTAATAATTAGTAATAATTACCAATAATTAGTAACAATTACCAATAATTAGTAATAATTAGTAATAATGAGTAATAATTACCAATAATTACCAATAATTACCGATAATTACCAATAATTAGGAATAATTACCAATAATTAGTAATAATTAGTAATAATTACCAATAATTAGTAATAATTACCAATAATTACCAATAATTACGAATAATTACCGATAATTAGTAATAATTAGAAATAATTACCAATAATTAGTAATAATTAGTAATAATTACCAATAATTAGTAATAATTAGTAATAATTACCAATAATTACCAATAATTACCAATAATTACCGATAATTACCAATAATTACCGATAATTTGGAATAATTACCAATTATTAGAAATAATTACCAATAATTACCAATAATTATTAATAATTACCAATAATTACCAATAATTACCAATAATTACCAATAATTACCGATAATTAGTAATAATTACTGATAATTAGGAATAATTACCAATAATTAGTAATAATTAGTAGTAAATACAAATATTTAGTAATAATTACCAATAATTAGTAATAATTACCAATAATTACCAATAATTACTGATAATTACCAATAATTAGGAATAATTACCAATAATTAGGAATAGTTCCCAATAATTAGTAATAATTAGTAATAATTAGGAATAATCACCAATAATTAGTAATAATTAGGAATAATTACCAATAATTAGTAATAATTAGTAATAATTAGTAATAATTATCAATAATTAGTAATAATTAGTAATAATTATTAATAATTACAAATTATTAGTAATAATTTGTAATAATTTGTAATAATTACCAATAATTAGTAATAATTACAAATAATTAGTAATAATTACCAATAATTAGGAATAATTACCAATAATTACCAATAATTACCGATAATTAGTAATAATTAGTAATAATTAGGAATAATTACCAATAATTAGTAATAATTAGTAATAATTACCAATAATTAGTAATAATTAGTAATAATTAGTAATAATTACCAATAATTAGTAATAATTAGTAATAATTAGTAATAATTACCAATAATTAGTAATAATTACCAATAATTAGTAATAATTACCAATAATTACCAATAATTACCGATAATTACCAATAATTAGGAAAAATGACCAATAATTAGGAATAATTACCAATAATTAGGAATTATTACCAATAATATTAGTACTATGACAATAATAAAAAATTTATATAATATTAAAATTATCAATATTTGTAACAGGTTTTTCTTTATTCTCAACATATTCAATTCTTAAAGGGTCAATTTTTAGGTCTATCTCAATAAAAAGTTTGTGTCAGTCGTGTATGATGTAAACTCTATAATTATCCTTTCTTGAGTATTTTTTCTAATAAATTATTCAAAACAACTAATGCTTTTATATTTTATAGAAAAATATGGAACAACGAGGTCATCAAAAATCATTATTAACTGACCGCATATGGATAAATCAACGTAGAAATCCAAACGGTTCTGGTTTAAATCCAGTATATGTAAGGGGTGTGGATACTTTTTTATCATTTGCGACATCAAATCCAGAATTTGTTTCAGAAGACAAAATAAAATTCCCTTGTAGAAAATGTGCATTGAGAACGTTTGATACGTTTGAAAAAGTGGGGGGACATCTCTTGCGTTTTGGTTTTCAACCAGATTATGTTTTTTGGTATCAACACGGTGAACGCAGTTCCAGAGCAGGTGATACCAACTTGATTCCGGATCCATCTCGGTTTCAAGATTTAGTACATGATGTTGTAGGTTCATCTGTTCAACATACAGAAACTCCGGCTGATATAGCTTCAAATCCTGAGTTTCCACCATCTTAATTTTATTAGTTGTCGAGTTCTACTGAGGATGCATTATATCCTGGCTGTAAGATGAGCAAATTAGAAGCCATTTAAAAATTTATGGCTATCAAATCAGATAACGGAATGTCAAATACCTGTTTTGACCAGATATTTTCATTGCTTAAAACACTGTTACCTGAAGGAAATGTTTTGCCTACAAATTACTATGAGAGTAAGAGGCTGGTTCGAAATTTGGGACTTACTTGTCAGAAGATTCATGCATGTTCAAATGACTGCAATTTGTATTCTTGGGAAAATGAGTGGTTGGATAGTTGTCCCACCTGTGGGAAACTGAGATATAAAGAAGGAGAACATGGGAAGTCTGGTTTGATTCTTGTAAAATAGTTGAGATATTTTCCGCTTACATCCAGACTTCAGCATTTATTCATGTCTAAGAATACAGCGACAATGATGTCATGGAATAAAGAGAATATTTCAACCGATAAAAGCTTGAATCATCCAGTCGATGGTGATTTGTGGAAACATTTTGATAGAGTGCATCCATCCTTTGCTTTAGAAGCTATAAATGTTCGAATGGGCCTTTCCACTGATGGTTTATGTCCGTTCGGATCTTATGGTAGTCAATATTCATGTTGGCCTGTTTTTTTAACTCCGTACAATTTACCTCCATGGATGTTGATGAAGGAGCCATATATCTTTTTGACTTTACTAATTTCAGGACATCCGAAGAAAAATATTGATGTTTATTTGAATCCATTGATTGATTAATTAAATTTATTGTGGAGTACTGGTTTCAGTACATATGATGTTGCAATGAAACAGAATTTCATACTGAGAGCAGCATTGATGTGGACAATTAGTGACTTCCTGGCTTATGGGATATTATCTGGCTGAAGTACACATGGTCAAAAATCATGTCCTTACTGTATGGGAGAGAACAAAGCATTTATGCTCATTAATGGAAAGAAACCTTGTTATTTTGATTTTCATCGCAGATTTCTTTCAGCTGATCATCCTTTTCGTAGAAACAGATCTCATTTCAGAAAAGGAACAGTTGAAAGGGATGGACCTCCAAAATTGCTATCAGGTTAGGAGTTAAAATCAATTGTATTTTCATTACCTCCCTTCACTTTTGGTCTCACAATAAACCAACATAAAATTTATGGTTTTGGGAAAGAACACAATTGGATTAAACATAGCATATTTTGGGATTTGTCATATTGGTCTGATTTGTTGGTCCGACACAAGTTAGATTTCATGCACATTGAGAAGAACTGTTTTGATAATTTGGTTCATACAGTTTTGGATACGCCAGGAAAGAGCAAAGACAATGTAAATGCACGTTTAGATCTTGCCCAAATTTGCAGGCGTCCAGAACTGGAACTGTTTGAGAATGTCAGAACAGAAAGGTTACTGAAACCAAAAGCAGCTTATACACTATCTAAAGAAAACAGTTTATTATTTTGTCAGTGGATTGCAGATTTGAGACTTCCAGATGGTTGTGCTTCCAATTTGGGTAGATGTGTAAATAATGGTCATATTGCTGGATTAAAAAGTCATTATTGTCATGTTATAATGGAAATACATCTATCCATTGGATTAAAAGGTCTGTTGAATTCCGTGATTTGGGATTCCATAACAGAAATGTCTCATTTTTTTCGGGAAATTTGTGCGGCTATAGAATATTATGATGCTCTATGCAAACTTGACGAAGATGTTGTTGTAATTATATGTAAACTGGAAAAAATATTTCTGCCGTCTTTCTTCGACTCAATGGAACATTTGATGTTAAATTTTCCATATGAAGCCAAATGTGGTGGCCCAATACAGTTTCGATGGATGTACCCATTTGAAAGATGCATGCAAAAAATGAAAAGAAAAGTACGTACCAATGCATCTGTTGAAGGATCTATTGTGGAAGCTTATTTGCAAGAGGAAATATCTTTTTTCTGCTCCCATTATTTTGAATCTGAGTGTCCTTCAAAACACAACCGAATGGGACGGAACGAGAAGAATATTGATGAAATTGACAATCAATTATCTATTTTCAACCAGCCAGAGCTTGGTTTTGGTGGAGTTTATGAACGCCGTCTTTCGGATGATGAACATCACAGAGCTCATACGTATGTTCTGCTCAACTGTGAAGAGATGACATCAGTTGTACTGTAAGTGATTATATCACTTATTATATAATTTATTTTACATTAAATAACTTTGGTTTTTGTAGGTTGTATGATAATCATATCAAGAAACAAATTCCACAAATTTCAGAAGCTGCTCTCGAAGAAAGCCGACTGAAAAATTTTTCTCAGTGGTTTCAAAAACTGGTAACATAAATTCTTTATCTTTTAGAAAGTCATTCAATGTATAGTTTATTATATTGATAATTATTTCACAACTTTTCAGGTGTCTCGACATGCTGATAAAATTGACAAACGGCTGTGTATATTGAGTAACCCACCTTCCAAATTTGTTAAAACTTATAATACATATGTGGTGAATGGATTTTGATTTCACACACATGCATATGGGGAATCGAAAAAAACAATTAACAGTGGAGTTAGCTTGAGAGGATATCATCATCGAGAAAATTAAGTTGACTTTTATGGCATACTTGATGAAATCATTGAACTCTGTTATCTTGGACAACATTACATAACCATGTTCAAATGTCGGTGGTTAGATACAGAGAGAGTCATGCGTGTTCATCTGACTCATGGAATCATCGATATTAAATTTAAAAGTGTTCTCGCAGTAAATGAACCATTATTATTGGATCAACAGGCACATCAAGTTTATTACGCAAAGTACTTTGCTACATCAAAAGACTTGACTGATTGGTGGAGTTTAATAAAAATCAAAATTCGAGACAATCAGTTTAGTCAAAGTGAATGTGCTTTCACTGATGTGCAAAGAATTGATGTTTTTCAAGAGAGTCATAAAAATCAATCTTTTTTACAAAGAGACATGAGTATCGATGACGACACCCCACATTTAAGATTCAGTGATGAAGATGATGTTAATGATGTCACATATGAATTTGAAATGGTAAGAGATGAAGCAACTGGAACTCGAATGGATATCGATGATGTTGAGGAGGAATATGAAGATGACATTGACATATACGAAGATGATGATGAAGATGAACACTGATAGAATTCCATGGTAGTTATATACAATCATAATATATATATAATAGTAATTGTGAATTATTTGCCAACAACATTAACATTTTCTGTTTCAGATGGACAACGAGACATTTCGTGAGTTGGCGGATGCTGACCTACATTTCGATGCGGATGAGTTGCTGGCAGATGACCCTCAGACTACAGGCACTCCAAGGAGTACGTGGATGGGGCGCGGTCTTGAACGATTGATGATTCCTGACCCCATCCCCGAGAAACGTCCACGTCTTGGGTTTGATCCATGCACACGGAGGTGTGATAACCTGTGTGATAATCTGTGGATTTGACTAATATTTCATTAATCTATTCACATAATAAATGTTTATTATTTTTATAGTTTTTCGCATATAGAAGTCGGATAGGGCAGCGCAATTTTGCGCAACTATTTCTCTCAGTCGTGGACCACAAGGGATCAGATTCCCATTGATGTACAGCAGGCTGTGTTCAGCCATTGGTTGGTACATTCGTAAATAAATAATTTTTATTTTGAAAATTATTTCATTTCTAACTTGATATTTTGATTTATTTGTAGGGTTTATGGTATCCGATCGAGGATACCATGTGTGGCGCCATCCACAAGGCATGGGAGGTGGCCATGCATGATCGCTTGCGTCAATTTTTTCACAATTTAAGAAAAGCTGCCATGAAGAAAGCAGGAGTGTCAGATTTTGACGAGTCATGTAGAGCACACCGACCAGAGTACATTTCATCCCATGTATGGGATGGACTATGTGCACACTGGTTGAGTGGTGCCTTTCAGAGGAGATCATCGGTGGGGAGGCAGAATCGGGGGAGACAAGAGGTGACTCATCGAGCTGGGAGTCTTTCTTTCAGTACTCATAGACAGCATCTGGTACATACATTATTTATAAATATTTTATATAACTATAAATATTAACAGTTTATTTTTTATTCTTATAGGCTGTTGAGCACCCCGACATTATGGAGTACGACGTATATCAGAGGATGTATAGTGATCCTGCTACTGGGAAGCTCAGAGGTGATCGTCAGCATCACATCGTGGTCATTATTATTTGTTTTCATGTTTAAAAATTAACTGCATATAATATATTCACAATTTTAATTTTAAATTGGAACTACAGGAGTCATATGAGGCCGCAGTGTCACAGACCCGGCCTGAGAGTCAGGCCGAGTCATCAGATCAGACCACTAGCCGTCAGTTTGATGAGGCGGCATGGATGCAGGCCACCCAGTATGCCTTCGAGAAGGGCCAGGTAATTGGTATTTGCTCTCAAATGACTCCCATAGATTATTATGATAGTGCTGCGATGTCGGCGTCCAGCTCGAGAGGAGCTCGTGCATCTTCTTCTGCTACACAGTATGAGGATCATTTGCGATCTCAGACTGCATTGATAGAGAGTCTCTGGTAGGAGCATGAGCAGATGCGTTAGCAGCAGCAGCAGTATGAGGAGGAGCGTCGACACCATCAATAGTTGTAAGAGGAACAGAGGAGTCGGTGGCAGCAGCAGCACCAGGAGCAGATGGAGTACATGCGCCGACTCACTCATGCTTTAGGGATGGAGTTTCCTCCACCCGCATCTGCAGATCCCCCCCCCCCCTCCGCCCTCCCCCTCCTTCAGATTAGAGTTTGTTTTTATGTCATAAAGTTTGTTAAATCAAAATATGAATTTTTTTTCTATTCGTAGTTTCTGTCTCATTATTAAATATTAATAATATTATATTTTGAAACAACAATATTAATATGAATAATAATATTATTTATATTTTAAAATATTAAATTACATATATATATTAAAATTTTATAATATTATAATTTAATTATATATTTTTTGTAATATTTGAATTATTTTAATATTTGAATGTAAAATAATTCTATTATTTTTATATTAATTAAAATAAATTATTAATATTTTTTTATTTATGAATTATAATTCTAATATTATTATATTAATTAAATCATTTATTAATATTCTATTATTTTTTATTTTTGAATTATAATTCTATTATTATTATATAAATTAAAATAATTTATTAATAATTTATTATTTTTATTTGTGAATTATAATTCTATTATTATATTAATTAATATCATTTATTAATATTTTTTTTTTGAATTATAATTTGATTATTATTATATTAAATAAAATAATTTATTAATATTTTTTTAGTATTTGCGACGGGATACTATGCCCGTCACAAATAGGTTTATTATTATATCCATTAAAATAATTTAATAATAGTTTTTATTTTTTTTAAAAGCAATTACGACGGGGCCCGTCACAATTTTTATTTGTGATGGGCCCATCGCTATTACTTTTTTTAAAAGCTTTTACAAATATACGGAGTATTATTTGCGACGGGAAGGATCCCTGTCGCAAATAATAGCTTCAGCGACGGGCCCGTCGCAAATAATTGTTGTTGCGACGGCGTATTCCGCAACGGGCGATTTGCGATGGACCCCCGTCGCAAAAGGCCATTTGCGATGGCATCCGATCGCAAATGACCCGTCGCAAATAGCCATTTTTCCCGTAGTGTGGGAAACATAAACAACTGATTCATAAAGTGTCTACAATGACTCCCATTTATTTCATCATATCTATAGTCCCTTTTGGCATATCTTACTTAATAACCTTCTTCCTGACCTGGGGAAAGAGAACATACAAAAGGGTAAGCTCAAATGCTTAGTAAGGGTAAACAAAAGAAATATCAATCACATCATATTCATAAGAACATAACTTTTGGAAATATTAACCAGCAAAGGAGATCATAATTTAATAGTATGGGATAAATCATAGTAGTGAAATGTAATCCCAATAATCATACTTAAAACATCAAACATTGTGACATAAACACATAATCATAGAGAATCATTTCTTATTAGTCAAGACTCAAGGCCAAGACTATCTTAGTGGACAATGTCCATTTCTGAACCGAGTTCACTCCTCGTTTCAGTCCTATATCACTGAACCGGTTTAACCTGCCGTTCCAGCCATGTCTATCTCATTAGATATAAAATCTTTACCCAGTGCATTTGAGGGAGATATAGTTCCCACCAATCTCATAATGATACCATTCTTATGTGTGCCACAAAATCATAAACCATACATCATAGCTTAACCCATGTAATAAAAATGGGATTTTAAAACATTGTGACATCATAAAACAATTAATATAAGATAAAGGAATTCATAAAAATAATTCCATCACAACATAATCAAATCAATGTAATAATTGGGATAGAAACATAACCCTTTATTATCTTATATGGAAAATAATTTTGATAAAACGCTTGAACTCCATTCTTGAGGAAAATATCATTTCTACTTCAAAAACATTTTCCTTTCTTAACATGTCATACAATTTTAAAATAAAAGAAGTTGATTAAAAATAAACATGAAAAATTATAATGTAATATTCTTGGAAATAATGTTTTAAAAATCCATTCATTCCGTATAAGTAAAAAAACATTCTTCCTGTACTTTTTTTGGAAAAGTCAAAAAGTACCTCGTACGAAAAACGACAAAAGATTCCTTTCATATGTTTTACTAAAAACTCACCGAAGGGTAAAATTGGTTTTAAAAAATTTTAGGTGGATGGAAATAATATTTCATATTGAGGAAACATGGATGTGGATGATAAAATACGCCCCAGTAAATACCAAAGTATAAACAATCTCGGATAAAAACGAGATTGTGATATTTTCCTTTACCTTAGGTCTAATTTTCTTCGTAAGTGTCCGAACCTCCTGTATAATGATTTAAATAATGTTATTGACTTATTCATGAATCATACTTATTTTTATTATATCATATATGGTCATATCCTTAGCTTATTATTAGTAATATTTCACAGGTACTTGTTATTCAGGTGTTTATTACTTTTTGTTCTTATGCGTATTTTGTCGAACAAATTCATATTCATCTTTTTAGGTTATAGATACCTCCTTTCCAGAATGGTATTTGTGAAATATATATCATATTCATTCATCCAATTCATTTATATAATAATTATTCAATTAAGATCATGTAGAACGAGTCACATCACATCGTGGAGATGGTATTCCGTACGTACGCACGAGCGATGATATCATTCCCATGATCATGGGATTGTATTGGAGTGTATGTATAATATTTTATAATCAATATCAATTTAAAATAATCATATATATTCATTATTTACAACATTATACCCATCCAAGTAAGGTGGGGGTGGAAAATAGATTACACCACGGCGTGGAGACGGTATTCCGTACGTACGCACGCGCAGTGATTTCGTTTTCCGTAGGATGGATAGATGGTGAAATTGGGTTGTTTCATACTTATAATAACATATCAGTATATGAGTGATACTGATTTTATTACTTCATAATGAAACAACGAAAGAAGAAGAAGTTGAAGAAGAACTAAAGATGAAAGAATCGGTAACAGACATTACCTTTTCTTTGAAGCGCTTCTTTGAGACCTCCTTTTAGGGCACTAAAATTTGTCTTTGAAAAAGACCAGGACCATTGAGATGTCTTTAGGGAAGTGGAGAGAGTAAATTGGCAGGGTTTGGCCGAGCTTGAAGGCTCAATGTGGTGTGAGGAAGAGAGGGAGGAGGTGCCCTTTTATAAGGGAGGAGAGGGGAACCTTTGGAAAAACTAAAAATATTATTTTATTATAAAGTTAAATTCGGTTTTTAATAGCTATAAATTGATATATTTCGAAGATAAGGTGGGTATGGGTCGAAATCCTCTCATCCAATAGAATTTAGACAAGTTTAGGTATCAATTTTAACCTTATCATTTTGATTTAGCATTAAGTTATATAATTTAACTTTTACCGTGTCTTCTTGTTTTCTAACACTATAAGGTTAATAAACTTACTATATCAAGCCAAACGAACCCCCAGTTGTTTATTATTAATATATATAATCTTATCTAAGTCATTTGGCCAAACCTTATATTTTTATAAATAAAATAACAATTAATAATATAATATTCGTTTTAAAAATTATTTTATGTCAATTTTGACACTATTTATTAATTGATTTTTGTAAAAATCATAACAGAATCATTAGTTCGAACCAAGTTTATTAAATCATTAAAAACATTTCATATTAACGTAGAAAATTAGTGTAATTAATAAAAAGTCACAAATTACATTTATTTGGGTATTTATAAAATCAATTATGTCAATATTTCATTAATAAGATAATTACTGCATCATCGTTGTGTAATAAATAAATTAAATTATTTAATGTCTAAAAATTACAAATAAAATACCATTATGTAGGAAATTGTTTTAGATTTCTTATTAATATTTATAGTCGAATTTATCTTATGTATAACCCCATATTAAAAATGATTTACTTATTAAACTTTGATTTTAACTATTTTAACCCTTCTTTAATAATAAATGCCCTAATCTAATCCAAGTGGCCCTAAATGGTCATATTATATTCCTAAGGCTGTTTTTTGTCGAATTAAACTTATCCAATAGAATTATTACATGTGTTAGGCTAATAATAATAACACTTTTACCCTTAATTACCCTCTTTACTTTTAACCGTGGTAAAAAAAGTAAAAAGTTACTATTCACCAAAATTTATTTTCATCTCATTGAACCACATTTTAGTCCTTGATATTAACCATGTCTCTCTGATTTTCAAAATTCCACTCACAGAAGCTGTTAAATTATGTTTTATGAAAAATTCAGTTTTTTAACAACCACTCGGTGGTTTCACTATTCATCAAAAATTGAAAGTTTTCAGAAAAATACCAAAATTTCACCCTAGGATAATTTCGATATTTCGAATCCAAAAATGAAGTCCATTTTGAAAAATAAAATTTATAAAATTTCAAAAAGTGGGTATTACTATTCATAATGGCTAGTTTTAATAATATTTTAATAGCATATCGTTGTTTAGTGAAACTCGGTATTGCGTACGACTTAAGCTATTGAGGAAGGCCGCGGTTGCGTGTAAAGAAAGCCAAGATAGTGTTGTGTGTAGTGAAATATTTTTTGATAAAAACAAAATATTTCTCATAAAAGTCTCAGGCGTTACATTCTACCCCCCTTAAAAATAATTTTTCCCTCGAAATTCGTCACTTTGTAACAAAAAGATGAGGATACCTCTCCCTCATCATATCCTCAAGCTCCCATGTAGATTCTTCTAATTGGTGGTTCCTCCATAAAACTTTCACCAAGCGAGTGGTCTTGTTTCGTAGGACTTTTTTGCTATGATCCAGAATCTCTATCGGCTGTTCTTTATAAGAAAGATCTTTCTCTAGCGGTACAACTTCTGAGCTGAGTAAATGTGAAGGATCAGGTATATACTTTCTCAGGAGAGATACATGGAACACATTGTGAAATTGTGAGAGATTCAGTGGAAGCACCAATCGGTAAGCTACCTTTCCAACACGATCCAGTATTTCGAAAGGACCGATATATCTAGGGCTCAACCTCCCCATCTTTTCAAATCTCATGACCCTCTTCCAGGGAGATATTCGTAAGAACACTTTATCACCCACTTCAAACTCTAGGTCTTTTCTTCAGTTGTCGGCATAACTTTTCTATCGACTCTGAGATGCTCTTATGAGTTGTTGAATAGATCGGACCTTTTCTGTCATCTCATCAACAAGATCAGGTCCTAATAGCTTTCTTTCCCCAACTTCATCCCAACAAGTTGGAGTCCTGCATTTCATTCCATAGAGAGCTTCGTAAGGATCCATCTGAATATTGGAGTGAAAGATATTATTATATGAAAATTCCACCAAAGGGAGGTGTTGATCCCAACCACCTTTGAAATCCATAGAGCAAGCTCTCAACATATCTTCTAGAGTTTGAATTGTTCTCTCAGACTGACCGTCTGTCTGAGGATGATAAGCAGTGCTGAAACTCAACTCTATATCCAGAGTATGTTAAAGACTTCTCCAAAACATCGAGGTAAATCTCGGATCCCGATCATATATAATAGAAAGTGGTACTCCAAGCAATCTTACCACTTCTTTTACATATATCCCGGCAAGCTGATCCAGAGAGAAATCCTATCTAATAGTAATGAAGTGTGAAGACTTTGTAAGATGATCAACTATGACCCAGATAGCATTATTGCCTATGGATGTTTTAGGAAGTCCTGTGACAAAGTCCATAGTAATGTTTTCCTTTTTCTATTCGGGTATGGGTAATGGTTGTAACATCCCCTTAGACTTCTGTCCCTCAGCTTTAACTTGCTGACAAACCAAGCATCGAGAGACATATTCAGCAACATCACTTTTCATGCCATCCCACCAGAAGTACTCTTTCAAGTCCCTATACATCTTCTTGCTTCCAGGATGAATAGATAATGAAGAACTATGAGCCTCATCTAGCAGATCCTTCTTTAATTCGGGGATGGGAGGAACAAAAAACTGATTCCTTGACTTTATTATCCTGTCACAATCAAGGTTGAATTAAGGAATATTTCTCACCTTCTTTTGTAACTCTACATCTTCTTTCTCTGCCTCTTTAATCATCACATGTATAGATGGTAGAATATTCATTTGAGAAAGATACGATTTTTCCCTTTCCATTATAATTCCAAGATCCATCCTTTGTAAATCCATAAATATTGGATCTTTTGTGATCCTCATCATGGATAAACTGGCATGGTCTTGTCGACTTAATGCATCTTCCACCTTGTTTGCTTTCCCACGGTGGTAATGAATTGAGCAGTTGTAATCCTTAATCAGCTCTAACCATCTTCATTGCCGCATATTCAGCTCCTTTTGTGTGAAAATATACTTTAAAATTTTATGATCAGTATAAATGTCACACCTTTCTCCATAAAGATAATACCTCCAAATCTTTAATGCAAAGATTACGGCAGCTAACTCCAAATCATGTGTTGGGAAATTTTGCTCATGGATTTTCAACTGTCGTGAGGCATAAGCTATCACCATATCATTTTGCATAAGAACACACCCCATACCCTTCTTGGATGCATCACTGTAGATCACAAACCTTTCTCCACTATAAGGCAGTGTGAGCACAGGTTCACTAGATAACCTTCTTTTCAACTCTTTGAAATTCTCTTCACATTCCTCCGTCCAAACAAACATAACTCCTTTCTGGGTCAACCTGGTGAGTGGATTAGATAATCGTGAAAAATATTTCACAAAACGTCAATAATATCCAGCCAAACCAAGAAAACATCGGATCTCAGTTATTGTTGTTGGTCTCAACCATCTTTCGATAACCTCTATTTTTGCTGGATCCACAGATATCCCCTATTTTCAGATTATGTGATCCCAAAATGAAAATTTTTGAAGCCAAGATTCACACTTGGTAAATTTGGCATAAAGCTTCTCCTTTCTCAGGTTATTCTATATAATTCTCAAGTGATCTTCATGGTCTTCCTTGCCCATTGAATATACAAGAATATCATCTATAAAGACTACCACAAACTGATCAAGATAGTCTCTTAAGAATATATTCATCAGATCCATGAAGATAGTAGGGGCATTAGTAAGACCAAACAACATCACTATAAATTCATAGTGTCTATACCTTGTACGGAAAGCCGTATTTGGTATATCCTCCCTTTTGACCCTTAATTGATGATACCCTGAACGAAGATCAATCTTGGAAGATTATTGAGCTCCTTGTAGTCGGTCAAATAATTCATCAATGCGTGAGAGAGGAAATTTGTTCTTGCTAGTGATCTTGTTATGTTCTCGATAATCAATGCAGAGTCTCATTGATCCATATTTCTTCTTAACAAACAGAACCGGTGCTCTCCAAGGTGACGCACTATGGCGTATGAATCCCTTATTAAGATTCTCATGGAGTTGCTTCTTGAATTCCAGCAACTCAATTGGGGCCATTCTATAAGGTGTCTTTGAAATAGGAAAAGCACCCGGTACGAGTTCTATTGAAAACTAAACTCCACGATTTGGTGGAAGACCCGGAAATTCCTCTAGGAAGACATCATCAAACTCCCGTACAATGGGAATATTATTAATCGTGAGTTTCTCACCAACCATTTGAGATAAATAGCCCTCATTTAGTGGAATCAAGACCCATAAGATGGAAGAAATTTCCACTAGAAGGTTATGTTCATCCTTGCATCGATAGACGATCATAGATTGATCTGGAATTTGAAATGTGACATCCCTTCTTTGGAAATTGATATGAGCTCCATATAAAGAATGCCAATCCATGCCAAGAATCACATCAAATTCCACAATAGGAAGGATCCGAATATTTCCAGGAAGCACATTCCCACAAACTTCAATCGGGGAAGAATTATAAACTTTTGATGCGACTGTTGTGCCATTAGGTGTTGTCACAGCTAACTCAACATCTAATATTGAGATAATAAGGTTATACCCTAAGAAAAATCTTCAGAAATAAAAGAGTGGGTGGATCCAGAATCAAATAAAACATTTGCTACTTTAGAGTGGATGGTATGTGTACCTTTCACCACATCGTTATCGTACTCCACATTGCTGATAGAAATTGCAAGTGACTTTACTTTGTCTTTTGCCTTATGATTTTGTTGATGTTGATCATCGTCAACAACCCTTGGATTAAGGCATTTATTGGCATAATACCCCATCTCCTTGCACTTGAAACATTGAAGTGTAGTAGGTTCATTCTATGTGCCCCTTCCTTTGTTTGCATCATTAGACATCTTCTTCCCATAATTGCGGCATTCAAATGCCTGATGACCTTCCTTTGAACATTTGAAACAATTACTTGTCCCTTTAAGACAACTCCCTCCATGTTTCTTTCCACACTTTGAGAATAAGGGAAAGCTCATCTTCTTTTCAGTGTGCTCTTTATATTTTCCTTTGAATTCCATTTTCCTCTTCTTATCAAACACATATGATTGATGGGTTACTCCAATCTCCATCTCAACTTTGAGATCACATCGAAAGATTTCCACATAGCTATTGAAGTCCCTTATGGATAAGGCCCTTCGAAGACTTGGTTTTAATCCACTAAAGAATTGATCAATCTTACTCTCAGGTAGGATAATAATACCAGAAGCGTACCTTGAAAGTCTTGTAAAATTTGCTTCATAGGTACCAATAGATTCATCATCGTTTTGCTTTAGTTCAACAAACTCCTTCTCTATCTTTGTTCGGATAATATGAGGGAAGTACTTATTGAAAAATAAGTTCATAAACTCGTCCCATTCCATGGACTCAATTTCATCCCTTTGCCTCGTATTCTTAATAAGATTCCACCATTGATCAGCATCTCCTTCCAAACGATACACTACTAGGATAACTTTATCATGTTCAGAAAATTGAAGAACTGAAAATATCTTTTCAGTAGTACTAATCCATTGTTCAAGAAACTAATGGATCAGTAGACCCGCTGAATGAAGGCGGACACTGCCTCATGATGGATTCAACATAATGTTGCTCCTTCCTTTGCTCTTTTGGAAGTCCTGCATGATTCATAGCTTGAGAAAGTTTTGTGAGCATGGCTACAAGATTTTGCATTCCAGCTCCCATAACATTTGGTTGCTCAGGGGGACAATCATTGCATTTCCCGTCGCATTCCGCATTAACACGGTTCCTTTGGGTTCAAGCCATTGACTAAAACCAAGAATAATAGTGTGATCAACACTAATTATAATAGTAAAACCACATAATCAAGAATAAAATTTCACACTTAAGGTCTTATCCTAGGTTATTCATGGCCATTTCTAAAACACTATGATTATGTCCTATGCTTAGACTTATCCTTAGGGTTCTTACTAAGGATTTCACATCCTAGTTTCCAAAGGTTGACTATACCTTTCCTCTGATACCAACTCTAACGACCCATACTTTACATACATTGTTATTACATAAAAATTTAAGCACACTTATTAAAACATATAACAAAACAAGAAAAAGGACCGTATAGGTATAGTGTCTTTAGAAACTGGGAAACATAAACAACTGGTTCATAAAGTGTCTACACTACCTCCCATTTATTTCATCATATCTATAGTCCCTTTTGGCATATCTTACTTAATAACATTCTTCCTGAACAAGGGAAAGAAAACATACAAAAGGGTGAGCCCTAATGCTCAGTAAGGGTAAACAAAAGAAATATCAATCACATCATATTCATAAGAACATAACTTTTGGAAATCTTAACCTACAAAAGAGATCATAATTTCATAATATGGGATAAATCATAGTAGTGAAATGTAATCCCAATAATCATACTTAAAACATGAAACTGTGTGGAATACACACATAATCATAGAGAATCAATTCTTATTAGTCAATACTCATGGACAAGACTATCTTAGTGGACAAAGTCCATTTCTGAACCGAGTTCACTCCCCGTTTTAGTCCTGTTTCACTGAACCAGTTTAACCTGCCGTTCCAGCCATTTCTATCTCATGAGATATAAAATCTTTACCCAATTAATTGGAGGGAGATATAGGTCCCACCCATCTCATAATGATACCATTCTTATCTGTGCCACAAAATCATAGACCATACATCATAGCATAACCCATGTAATAAAAATGGGATTCTTAAACATTGTGACATCATAAAACAATTAATATAAGATAAAGGAATTCATAAAAATAATTCCATCACAACATAATCAAATCAATTTAATAATAGGGATAGAAACAGAACCCTTTATTTTCTAATATGGAATATAATTTTGATAAAACACTTGAACTCCATTCTTGAGGAAAATATCATTTCTACTTCAAAAACATTTTCCTTTCTTAACATGTCATACAATTTTAAAATAAAATAAGTTGATTAAAAATAAACTTGAAAACGAGTAAATTAAGACTCTTGGAAATAATGTTTTAAAAATCCATTCATGCGGTATAATTTAAAAGAACATTCCTCCTGTACTTTTGTCGGAAAAGTCAAAAAGTACCTCGTATGAAAGACGACAAAAGATTCCTTTCATATCTTTTACTAAAAACTCACCGAAGGGTAAAATTGGATTTAAAAAAATTTAGGTGGATGGAAATAATAATACATATTGAGGAAACATGGATGTGGATGAAAAAATACACCCCAGTAAATACCAAAGTATAAAAAATCTCGGATAAAAATGAGATTGTGATATTTTCCCTTACCTTAGGACCAATTTTCTTCATAAGTGTCCGAACCTCCTGTATAATGATTTAAATAATGTTATTGACTAATTCAAGAATCATAATTATTTTTATGATATCATATATGGTCATATTCTTAGCTTATTATTTGTAATATTTCATTGCTACTTGTTATTCGGGTGTTTATTACTTTTTGTTCTTATGCGTGTTTTGTCGAATAAATTATTATTATTATTTTTAGGTTATAGATACCTCATTTAAAGAATGGTATTTGTGTAATATATATCATATTCATTCATCCTATTCATTTATATAATCATTATTCAATGAAGATCATGTAGAACGAGTCACATCACATAGTGGAGACGGTATTCCGTACGTACGCACGAGCGATGATATCGTTCCCATGATCGTCGGATTGTATTTGAGTGTATTTATAATATTTCAGAATCAATATCAATTTACAAAAATCATATATATTCATTCTTTACACCATTATACCCATCCAAGTAAGGTGGTGGTGGAAAATAGATTTCACCACGGCATGGACACGAAATTTTGTACGTACGCACGCACGGTGATTTCGTTTTCCGTAGGATGGATAGATGGTGAAAAAGGGTTGTTTCATACTTATAATAACATATCATTATATGAGTGATACTGATGTTATTACTTCATAACGAAACAACTAAAGAAGAAGAAGTGGAAGAAGAAATAAAGATGAAAGAATCGGTAATGGACATTACCTCTTCTTTGAAGCGCTTCTTTGAGACCTCCTTTTAGGGCACTAAAATTGGTCATTGAATAAGACCAGGACCTCTAGGATGTCTCTAGTGATGTGGAGAGAAGAACTTTTCAGGGTTTGGCAGAGCTTGAAGGCTCAATGTGGTGTGAGGAAGAGTGGGAGGAGGTGCCCTTTTATAAGGGAGGAGAGGGGCACCTTTGGAATAACTAAAAACATTATTTTATTATAAATTAATATTAGGTTTTTATTACCTCCAAATTGATATATTTCAAAGATAAGGTCGGTATGGGTCTAAATCCTCTCATCCAATAGAATTTAGACAAGTTTAGTTCTCAATTTTATCCTTATCATTTAGATTTAACTTTAAGTTATATAATTTAACTTTTACTGTGTCTTCTTGTTTTCTTACACTATAAGGTTAATAAACATACTATATCAAGAAAAATGAACCCCAAGTTGTTTATTATTAATATATATAATCTTATCTAAGTCATTTGGCCGAACTTTATATTTTTAGGAATAAAAAAACAATTAATAATATAATATTTGTTTTAAAAACTATTTTATGTCAATTTTGACACTATTTGGTAATTGATTTTTGTGAAAATAATAACAGAATGATTAGTTCTAATCAAGTTAATTAAATCTATAATAACATGTCATATTAACCTATAAAATTAGTTTAACTCATAAAAAGTCTCAAATTACATTTATTTGGGTATTTATAACATCAATTATGTCAATATTTCATTAATAAGATAATTAATGCATCATCGTTGTGTCATAAATAAATTAAATTATTTAATGTCTAATAATTACAAATAAATTACCATTATTTAGAAAACAGTTTTTTCTTTCTAATGAATATTTATAGTCGAATTTATATTACGTATAACCCCATATTAAAAATGATTTACTTGTTAAACATTGATTTTAGCTAATTTAACCCTTCTTTAAATAAATTAATAATAAATGTCCTAATCTAATCCAAGTGGGCCTAAATGGTCATATTTTATTCCTAAGTTTGTTTTTGGTCGAATTAAACATATCCAATAGACTTAGGACATGTTTTAGGATAATAATAATAACACTTTACCCTTAATTACCATATTTACTTTTAACTGTGGTTAAAAGAAAGTAAAAAGTTACTATTCACCAAAAATTATTTTCATCCCATTGAACCACATTTTAGACCTTCATATTAACTGTGTCTCTCGGATTTTTAAAATTTCACTCACCGAAGAAGTAAAATTATGTTTTATGAAAAGTTCAGTTTTTTAACAACCACTTAGTGGTTTCACTATTCATAAAAAATTGAAACTTTCCAGAAAAATACCAATATTTTACCCTAGGCTAATTTCGATATTCTGAATCCAAAAATTAATTCCATTTTGAAAAATAAAATTTATTAAATTTCATAAAGTGGTTATTACTATTCATAATGGCTTGTTTTAATAATAGTTTAATAGCATATCGTTGTTTAGTGAAACTCGGTATTGCGTACGATGCAAGCTATTGAGGAAGGTCGTGGTTGCGTGTAAACCATGTCAAGCTAGTGTTGTGTGTAGTGAAAGATTCCTTTGATAAAAACAAAATATTTTTACATAAAAGTCTCAGGTGTTACAGGTGGTGGCTAATTTAGCTCCATGAATGTTGTGACCTCCATGTTGGCTCAGTGAGCTTCGCGAGGGACATTGCTCTGCGATGACTTGAGCTTCACAAGAGTGCTTCGCGATAAAGCTGGAGCATTGCGAAGGCTTTTTTGAGCATTGCAAAATTGGGATCCTTACAAGGTAGGGTACTTTGCCAATGTATTTCCAAAGGAGTTGAAAATGTATTTCCAAAGGCTTGTCTTCCTGCTTGCTTCCATGCATTGCATTTAAAGCATCATCATCAGATAAAGAAGAAAAGAAGTTTCCATAATAAACACGCAAGTGAAAACAAAGTGACCCTTATAATAAATATGACTATATCCAGTGGGGTAAGATGAATTAAAAAAAATGAATATACATACCCTGACTCACGCCCCTCTAAGGGTATACAATCCCCTATTGGTGCTAATATATTAATAATATTTTTAAATAGGAACTACCTCTTATGACATTTTAGGAACAACAATAAGATTATTTTTAGACTCTCCAAATATTTTAATTTTCTAAAATAGACTTCATTTTTGAATTTGGAATATTGAAGTTAGCAATGGGTGAATTTTTTGTATTTTTATGAAAACATTAAATTTTTTATGAATATTGAAAAAAACATCATAGTACATAAAAATCAACCTTTTAATTTTAATAATAATTATTAATTAAAATTTATCTTAAAGACAAAATAGATACATAATAAATATATTATCCTAATTTAAGTCATTTGAGTCATTTTATAATTGAATTAGATATAAAAATTCATTGAACTTTTTAATATCATTTCACCCACTTTCAAGGCACATTTGCAAATTTACATAAAACATAATTTCACTGCTTCTATGAATTGAATTTGAGAATTTTGACAAACATGGTTGTCATTAGTATGGAAAATGTGGTTCAATAGAAAGATTTTTTTTTGAATAGTTACTTTTGAATTTTATTTACCATGGTTAAAAGTAAATTGGGAAATTAAAGTTAAAAATAATATTATAACAATATAAAATTACCTCAATACATGTCCAAATTACATGGGATAAGTTTTTTTCGACCAAAATCAATCATAAGAAAAAAAATTTGATCTTCTTGATCCACTTGGGTCAGATTAGGGCATTTATTATTTTTTTAAAGAGTTTAAAGTGGTAAATTCAAATTTTAATAACAAAACCATTATTAATATATGTTTATACATAATATAATTTCTATTATAAATATTTCATTGAAATATAAAAATATTTCATTCATGATGGTATTTTATTTATAATTTTTAGAGTTTAAATAATTAATTTTATTTATGATAGAATAATGGTGTATTAATTATCTTATTAATGAATAATTAAAAAATGATATTATAAATATTAAAATAAATATAATTTGAGAGTTTTTATGCTATCCAAAAATTTTGTGGAATAAATTGACATTTGATTTATGATTTTATGCATTTGTATTGAAGGAATAAAGGGGTTATTACTTTAATAGAAATCAATTACTAAATAGTGTTAAAATTGACATAAATAAGTTTATAAACGAAATATTATTTTATTAAATGATATAAAAATCAGAAAATATATATTTCATCAAAATAAATTTAATAGTGATATCAATGTCAATAAATAACAACTTTAGGTTTTGTTTTCATTTTATAGTTAATATATTAACCATGTAGATTAATAAGAAATGAGGAAATGGTAAGAGTTAACTTATTTTACAAAGGATTAAATTTAAAAGGTAAGGATACATTTATGACCTAAAAATGTCTAAAAAAATTGGTTGAGAAACATTATATCCATAATCAAATTATCCGAGAAATAATTATTTTTGGAGCTATTAGGAACAAATAAGTATTTTATAAGAAATTAATATTTGAACATTTTTTCTAATGTGCACCTCACCTCTCGTATAAAAAGGGCACATTCATTCGATTAAATTCAAAGATCCAAAGCCATTTGGCTCAAACAAACCCTACAAGAATCTATTCCAAAATTCCCTAACTTCAATTTATTGTCTTTTACTTGATATAATTCCATCTAAAGGATCCTTATTGTTCAAATCAGAAGGGAACAACAGAAGAAGAGGTAATTATTTTGTCACATCTTTCAAAGTTCTTTTATTCTTCAACTTATTATTTCTTCGTTGTTACCATACTAAAATAATAACTCCAGTATCTTCTAAATGTCGAGATGTTATTATAAATATGGTACAACTATATTCATTATTTTATCCATCCTATGAATGAAAAAGTCACCGTGCGTGCATACATAAGACTTACCATCTCCACGTCGTGGTGTAGTTTGTTATTCAACACTAAATTATTTGGATGGGTATAATAATGAGTATAATTAATGTAAATAATAAATATAGCATGGTAAATATTCTTTATATATAATATACCATCAAATTATACAACGTTTCACCATCAATAGAATGATATTGTCTCTCGTGTGTATGTATGGCTTACAGTTCCCACGAAGTGATGATATTCATCTTCAACGATCAACCTTTAAGATTTTTTAATATATATATATATATATATTAATTATTATGTATAAAAAATTATATTTATATTGTAATATTATATATTAATGTAGATAAATATATGTATTTTACTTACTTTGATACTATATGATAAGAAAACAGAAACACCGTTCATTCATACGTACAGACTATCGTCTCCATGAACAGAGTTTACATTTCATATATCTATCAATAATACATATTTATATTATGAATTTATATGATATATAAATCATGTTTTATAATCTGTAAGTATATAAATCTTTATCTATGTGATGTGATCAAGAATAACAAGAAAGAACATATACGATAAAGAAAGCGATTATTACCCAAAATGATACTGTAACATTGAAATATTTATTATATAGATAGTATGAAGTCATAAATGGATAATACATGATATTATAAATATTAATACGGTTCTTGTATACTTTTATAACATACTATGGTCATTATATAGGGGGTTAAGTGTACACTTGACCAATAGAAAGTACAGGGTGAGGGTTAATTCCTTAGTCTCATTATTATCTGAGATTTTTTTTGTGTAAGTACTTACTAGAACATATTTATCATCCATGTCCATGATTAATAAAAAAATAAAAATAAATATTTTAAGGTTTTGTGGAAGTGTATCTTTAAATTGATCATCATTTTAAATGTTTAAATAATTTATTTTTCAAAATATATTTATTTAAAGTCCATGTTTTCGAAATGATTTTATGGATTTATTTATATAAACATGATTGTTATAAAATCTTATTTCGTTTTAGAAGATTCAATGTGGTATGAGACTCTTTAATTCAAAAATGACTTTTAAATGAATTCCTTTATTAATTCTATGAAATTTAAGTGATTTCGTGAAATATGGATATTTCTGTCTAAGAGATTTACTGATCATTTTCATCTATGTCAACATCCTTTTATTGATATTATTCTTTGTTGAGGTTGATTAATTATAATACAATATTCCATATTGTATTGAATGAGTTATCATATGTTTGATTATGGATGTGATATTTTTATACAATTCATGGTTTATGGTTAAAGTATTTAAATTTCATATGATAGTATTCATATGAATAATTATGTAATGTTTCACCCGTTTCATATGAGGAATAAGTTGAACATAGTAATTCATCGGAGGGGCCTGATGTAGCCCCTTGATGCATCGACAGCTCCCATGAGACAAACTAGTTATTTGGAAAAAAAATTTGACAAAATTTATTTTTAGGGTCTTGCGTGATGCCTTGACTTTGTGGTAATGATGTCCGATATTATTCATTCCATCATTTTGAGATTAGTTATTAATCATACATGTGATTATTCGACTTGTATAATATCCTTTCTAATAAGTAAATGGAATTATTTGATTTTTCATTTCCATATTATCCTATAGATTATTCCTAAAGGGATTGTGTTTCAATTTTTTACCTTTCTATAATTTTTTATGATTATTTGTGATAGATCACATTATTTTTTTATCCTTACTCAACATCTAAAATCATCCATTTTTACATTTTATTTTCCTAGGATTATAAATGTTTGTTATGATTTATATGCTAGTTTATGATAAGATGATAAGGCAATTATCAAAGGATTATCTATGTTGTATTTTATGTTAGAAATTATAATGTAATGTTCATGTATGTAATTTATTTTCGAAAAATTCTAAACTGAAAGGTCCTTCAGGACTTGATTCATTATAATCATGCTAATGTATTAAAATAATGCACGACTATGGGCTTCTGGGGTTGGGGCGTTGCAGTTCGTATCAAAGGAAGTTTAGAAAAAACCTTGGAAACTAGATTTTGATAAACTCTGATTAGGAAACATCACACTAAGATAGAATTTTAGGATTAGTATATCAGGAAATCCAAATGTATTTTTAATGTTGATATGATTTTTGTTTTCCAAGAAATACATCCTTTTCTGGATACTACAAGTGGACGTGTTTCTTGCTCAAATGTACCTAAGTGTGAAAACTCTTAGAAGCAGTTTCAGGCTTGACCTGGGGTATCTCAGTACATGATAATGGGTCTTACAGTGCACCCGGGTTTTCACACCTGATGGATATGCTTAGGATAAGTAATATTTTCTTTAAAACCCATTATTATGGATTTATTAGTAAATATTCCCTCAACGGAACCATATTTATGATTTTGTTAGATATGAATTTTGTTAAAATTTATGCTAAGAATTTCACTAGTTTAGAATCATGCATTATGATTCATAACCTAATCAAGTGTACGCCATTGTATAGTAATGGTTCCTAGAAGAAGGAATGACTACCCCTCAAATGAACATGTTCAAATGAGTAATAAAGATTCTATCTTTCATTATCTTATGCAAACATTTCAAAGGGAAATAGTCTCCCATGTATCCTCATCATATGAAGAAATAATATCATGTATTAGTAAGATATGTTAAATAGTATCTGAGTCATATTTCATTGAAGGGAATCTAGAGAAGAATATGATGGTAGAGAGAAAGATGGATAAAGGGAATAAGGGAAAGAATGATGTTCACATATTTGATAATTGTAGAAAAGAATCACCTATGGAAGTTATTGAAAGGATAAGGTGTTAGTTATAAGTGTGGAGAAAAGGGTCATCAGGAAAAAAAATTCAATGGGATGAAAGAAAAAAATAATATTCAATGATTAAACTATAGTGAAATGGGGAATTACGCAAATAAATGTCCTAAGTGTCAAGGAAACAGATCTAAGATGAATCAATGAGATCAACGTCAGGTATGAATTGTTACTATAGTTGATGTAAAATAATTATTGAATTTTTGTTTCTAGATTGAATAATTACGTCATTTTAGTGTTGTATTAATTATGTACTAGATATATAATTTATGGAAGGAAATAATAATTTTACTATATTACTATTTTATTGGAGATTTGAGATTCTATGGTACTAAGAAAAGTGACTCAATAGAAAATTAATCTTTTTATAAAATACATGTTTGAGGGAATGATAAACCATGATATGGTTCTGATATTGAGGTAGTGATTTTAGAATAAATGAGGATTGAATTGGATATATTGTATTCGATATTTATTAATACCTAGGAACTAATTAATTGTTTTTTTAGTCAATCATTGTTGGAGTTTAAAAAATTTTCGGATATAAGAAGGATATCCCATATTCTATAATGAATAAGGGAGTGTGAATGTATTCAAAAAGGTTTTATTGTAATTTACGATGTTACAATTTTTTAATAGAAAAAAATTATGAATGTATTCACATGTTATTATGTGTTAAAAACTATCTTCATTATGTTTACCTTCGTTATAAATTTTGGACATTGTGTTTGGAAAGAAGTATTTTAGATTAGTCAAAATGTTGGAATGGATTTAGGTGGAAATTGGACACTACTCTTTAAGGTTAAAACTTTTCCTAAGATTATTTTTGGATTCTTATAAAAAGGAAAACCCTAAGGATGGGTGAGAACCCATCACGTACAGCAAGGCCAAGAGACATGAACCCACTATCGTAGGGAGACAAGGGTGAATCACTTACCAATGGCCTACGTGATATATTAGTTTGTATAATGTAGTTTTTTGAAATAGTATGATAGATGAATTATAAATACATTTCTTTGTATCCCTATAATATTAGGATAAATAGAATATTTTTTATTTTTATTATCTTTTGGAGTGAATGATGATTTTGGGGTTGAAATTAGTGATAGGATGAAACTATAATTGTCAAGTATTATTTTTATTCCTATTCTATGAATAAATTAATTTATAAACATTAGGGAAATGATCTTAAAACCAAAAATGATTTATCCTAATACCTTATGTTTTGTTCAAATGATTAAATTTCAAATCATCAAATCTTTAGGCCTTTGAGGCCCTAAATTTTCCATTTATTGTCCACTTGTTTGTGACTGATGAACCCAATCACTCTGTATAAATATTTAATTTTTCCTCCAATTATTTTTTTCTAATTTCGACCAATGTTTTCTTATTTTAAATCTTAATTTGGTGTTGAGTTTTTCATCTCCATTTATATCTTATTAAGAGTATATATTTTTTACCCAATTTTCGATGTGGGTTTTCCACCAAGGTATTTTTTATTTTCAAACTATTATTTTCGAATAAAATTTTCAAAATGAGAAGATGAAATTTATTGATGGAGGGTAGAATGTTACACCCCATGATTTCATAGTTTGTTATCTCTTTATGGTAATATAATACCTTATATTACAGGCAACATTGACTTCGCTTGCACTATATGCCAGATTGAGTTTCTGAAAAACATTAATTTAGTATTATTATTTTTTAAAATGATATATTTATTACATAATAAATAAATATAGTTATAAGAATTGTAAATAATAAATAATAATTTTATTATACTTCTTCCACATAAATAAACCATATTTATAAGGAAATATATATGTTTCATTTAATATTCGTAATATTTTGATTAAGTAAATACTTATTATGTCCTATTTGAGCAATAATTAAAATAATTTTAGACCCCCATTTAATTTGAATTTGGTAAAATAAAATAAATTTTTTAATTAATAATATAAAAACAATCTTAGGGTGATTTTTTGGTCTTTTTAGGGAAACTATCAATTTTTTATGAATAATGGAAAATACTGCATAGTACACAAAAACAGACTTTTTCATTTAAATAATAATTTCTAATTAATATTAATATTTAAAAAAATTAGATACAAAATAGATATATTAGCTAATTTAAGACATTTTAGACATTTTATAATAAAAAAATATATATAAAATCATTGAACTATTTTAACATTTTTTAACCATCTTCTAGGCACATTTACTCACCTTCTATGTAGATATGAAAATTTGCATAAAATGTAATTTTAGTATTTCTATTAAATGAATTTTATAACTACAAAAAACATTGTTTTCCTCAGTATGTAATGTTTGGATCAATAGTTTGAATTGTTTTTGTGAATAGTAAATTTTGAATTTTATTTGCGGTGGTTAAATGTAAATAGGGAAATGAAAGATAAAAATAATATAATAATAAAATAAAATTACCCTAAAACTTGTAAAAATTATATTATATATGTTCTTTCAAACCAAAATATACCATAGGAAAAATATCATCCTTTTTATCCACTTGGTTGAGATTATGACATTTATTATTTTTTAATTAAAGAAGAGTTAAAAGAGTTAAATTCATATTTTAATAACAACACCATTATTAATTTAGGGTTATACATAAGATAAATTAGACTATATATATTCTATATAAATATAAATTAATTTCATAAATCATGGTATTTTATCTATAATTTTTATACTTTGAATAATTATATTAATTTAGGATAGATTGATGATGCAGTAATTACCTTATTAATGATTGATTAAAAAAAATGATATTATAAATATAAAAATAAATAAGATTTTATAGTTTTGATACCTTCCAATAATTTTATGGATGACATTGAAATATTAGGTATGATTTTATTCCCTTTTACTGAAGGAATCAGGTTTTTATGACTTAAAAATCAATTACTAAATAGTGTCAAAACTAACATAAATGAGTTTTTAAAAATAATAATATTATATGAAATGATATAAAAATAATAAAAATATTTAGTTCATCCAAATAACTTTTATAGTTAAAATAATTTCATTAATTATCCACTTTTGGTTCTCTAGCCATTTTATAGTAAATATATTAACCCTGTAGTATAAAAATCTAAGAAGACATGGTAAGAGTTAACTTATTTGAAAAAGGGTTAAATAAAAAAGGTAAGGATTCTTTTATGAACTAAACATTTCTAAAACCTATTGGATGAGAATATTTCGACCCATCCTCATATTATTCATGAAATAAATTAATTTTGAGCTATTAGAAACTGAAAATTATTTTATAATAAATTAATATTTCAACATTTTTCCTAAAGTGCCCCTCACCTCTCTTATAAAAGAGAACCTCCCTTAACTTTTAATTGACACCTCCAATGCCATATATCATGGTAAAACCCTGACCAAATCTCCTCCCAACATCCCTCACTTCCTGATAGAGGCTATAACATGATTACAATTCCAACTTATGGAGCCCTTTTGTTCAAATAAAAAAGAACTCCCCGAAGAAGAGGTAATTATTTTGGTCACCTCTTTCAATGTTCATTTCTTCATCTACTTTCTCATTATTTGTTGTTACTATAATAAAATAATAACTCCAGTACCTTATAAATTATGATATTTTATTATAAATATGGTACAACCATATTCATTACTCTATCCATCCTCTGAATAATAAAGTCACAATGCGTGCCTATTTACAACTTACCGTCTCTACGTCATGGTATAGTTTGTTATTCAACACTACATTATTTGGATGGGTTTAATAATGAGTATAATTAAAGTAAATAATGAGTATATAATGGTTATCATTATATATATATAATATACCATCCATGTAAACACATTTTCTTCATCAATAGAATGATATTGTGGCTCGTGCGTACGTACGGCTTACCGTCTCCACGAACCGATGAGATTCATCTTCAAAGATCACCCATCAAGAAATTTTTAAAATATATATATATATATATATATTTATATATTGATTAATTATGAGGGATATGAAATAATATTTCTACTAAAATAACATATATTTATTTTAAAAAATATATGTCTTTTACTTACGTATATACTATACGATATGAAAACGGAATCAACGCTCATGCGTACACACAGACTACTGTATCAATGAATGGTGTTTCCATATCATATATAAATCGATAATAAATATTTATATTCTGAATATATATGATATATAATTAATTTTATATATTATGTTTGTATGTAAATAATTATCTATGTGATATGATCCTGAATAACAGGTTAAAACATGTTCGATAAAGAAATCAATTATTACCCGAAATAGTACTTTGACATGAAAATTATTATTAAATGGGTAGTATAATGTCATAAATGAATTATATATGATATTATAAATATTAATATGGTTCTGGAATAATTTAATAATATAATATTTTCATTATATAGTAGGTTAAACATATAGTCAACCAAATGAATGTACATAGTAATGGTTAATTCCTCAATCTTATTATTATCTGTGATTTTTTATGGGTAAGTATTTACTAGAACATATTTATCCTCCATTTCCATGTTTCTTAAAAATTTTAAAAATATAAATATTTTATGATTTTATGGAAATGTATCTTTAACTTGATCATCATTTGAAACTTTTTAATGATTTATATTTCTAAATCAATTTAATTAATGTTTATGTTATCCAAATGATTTTTTGGATTTATTTATATAGACCTAATTGTTTTAAAATGTTTATTCATCTCAAAACATTCAAAGTGGTATTAAACAAATTGATTTGAAAATGTATTTTAAATGAAATGCTTTATAAGTTATGTGTCTTTTAAATGATTTCATTTAAATGGGATATTTATTTCAAACAGTTTTACTGATCATTTTCAACTATGTCAACATAATTTATGGGATATTATTCTAGATTGGGGATGATTAATTATAATAAAATATTCCATATTGTATTTAATGAGTTATGATATGTTAGACTGTGGATGGGAACTTTTTATGTCATTAATGGTTTATTGTTAAGGTATTGACATTTTGTGTGTTATTTTTAATACGAATGATTATGTCATGTTTCACCCTTTTCATATGAGAAATGCATTGGATTTAGTAAGTGATGGGTGGAGCCCACTATATCCCCTCAATACATCGGTAGATACCGTGTGAAAAACTAGTTTCATGACCCAATTCCATGAAAAAATTTATATTTCGGGTCTTCGCATGAGGACAAGACGTTGTGGTCAAGATGTCTGACATTATGCATTCCATCATTATGAGATTAGTTATTAATTTGACATGTCAGAATTCGACTAGTAGAATATCAATTTGAATAAGACAATGGAATGATTTGATTTATCTGTTCCATATTACGCTTATGTTTATGTTTAAAGGGACTGTATTTCAATTTTATTCCTTTCTATAAATGTATATGATTGTTTATGATAGATTTCACTGTACGGTTCATCCCTACTGAGCATATGAGCTCACACCATTCTTATTTTTTATTTTCCCAGGTTGCCCTGAAGTGTATTATGATTTATATGCATGTTCAATATAGAAGAATAATTTAATTGTCAAAGGATTATCTATGTGGTGTTTTATGTTAGAAATTTTAATGTAAAATTTATGTATGTAATCTATTTTCCAAGACTACTAAACTGATCGGTTCTTTGGGACTTGTTTTATTATAACCATGCCAATGTATTAAAATAATGAATCGACTATGGGCTTCTGGGGTCGGGGCATTACAGTTTGTATCAAAGGAAGTTTAACAATAAATTTTGAAACTATATTAATATAAAATATAATTAGAAAACATTAAAAAAAGATAGAAATTGGGGATTTGTATAGAAGAACATAAAAATGTTTTGGTAGTGTAGATATTATGTGGGTCATACGAGCAATACTTCCCTATCTGGATACAACATGTGGACGTGGTACTGGTACAGATATACCTAGGAGTGAATACTCCAACATGGAGTTTCGGGCCAGACCTAGGGAATTCTAGTGCACAACAACAAGCCTTACTGTGCACCTTGATTGACACTCTCAGGGGGTATGATTAGGATAATTCATATTTTATTTACAAACCAGTATGAAGGATTTATGAGTAAATATGTTCTCAAAGGAACCATATTTATGATTAGGGTTGATATGTATATTTTTTCAATTTATGTTTAGTATTTCAGTTGATTATAATCATGGATTATGATTCATAACCAAATATAGTGTATGATAATGTTTATAAGTGGCACCTAGAAGAAGGAATGATTACCCAACCAAGGCACTTGTTCCAAAGAGTAAGAAGGATCTTATCTTTCATGGTCCTAATACAGCATTTCGAATGAAAATAATTTCCATGTATCCTTATCATATGAGAAAATAGTATCAACTGTTAATAATATAAGTAATGAATATTATGAGTCCTATGGCTTTGAAGGGGAGCTAGAGAAGAAGATGATGAAAAAGAGAAATATAGATAAAGTGGAGAAGGGAAAGAAGGATTTTCCCACATGTGATAACTATGGAAATAATCACACTTTGAAGTGCATGAGTGCACTAAGTGTTTGTTATAAGTGTGGAGAAAAGGGTCATCAGGATAAATAATGAAATAAGAAGAAAGAAACAACTAATATTCAGTGTTTCAACTGTAGTGAAATGGGGAATTATGCAAATAAGTTTCCTAATAATCTAGTAAATATAGATCCGATGAATCAATGGGATCAAGGTCAAGCATTATATGTTACTACAGTTAACGTGGAATAATAAATGTATTTCTGTTACTATATTTAATAATTAGGTCTTTTTAGTGTTGTATCAATAATGTACTAGTTATATGAATTATGGAAGTAAATAAGAAATGTACTACCGTACTATTTCATGAGGATCTGAGACTGTATGGTACTAAGAAAAGTGACCCAATAGTAACTTAATCATTTGGTAAAATACATGGTTGAGGGAAAGATAAACCTTAATATGGTCCTCATACTGAGGTAGTGACTTTGGAATAAGACATTACTAAATTGGATAAATTATATTGTATATTGTTTACTACCTTAGAATATATAAATATTTTGTTTATTCAATTATTTTTAGAGTTTACAACATTTTTGGATATAAGGTTTATATCAAGTATTCTATAAGGAATAAGGGAGAATGAATGTATTCAATAAGGTTTTATTGTAATTTAGGGTTTTACTATGTTTTAAGAGAATACATGATGAATGTATTCGTATGTTATTAGGTGGAAATCAGATACATTCATTATGTTTAACTTCGTTATAAAATTAGAAATTTGAGTTTGTACAAAAGTATTTTGGATATGTGTAAAGGTTGTAATGGATTTAGTTAGACATTGGACACTATTGTTTAAGGTTAATACATTTCATAAGTTTTTATTTGTATTTTTATAAAAAGGACAACTAGGAGGTTAGGTGACAACCTGTTGCATTCGAAAAGGCCACGATGCCATGCTTGGAATAGGATCCCCCTTTGTCTATTATATACATTGTTAGAAAATGTAGAGTTCTAAACAGACCCAATATCGATGTGTCTCACACATAGAGAGATGTTAATAAGGTAGCGGATCACTAGGCTCCCTTGGTGGTCCAGAGCTCCGTCTCCACAAACCTTCTCCCTATAAATAGTTTGAAACCAGAGTTTGTTAACTTACACAGAGGGGATTCCCTTGGCTTGCACTATTTCCGACCTCCCTAAGCCCTGGGATACCCTGGGTAGTATATTCTACCTGTTTTTGTATAAAAATTTGATTTTGATGGATTATATATTAAATCGTCATAGATTTATTGCTTTGAGGCCCTTAATTTACAATTTATTGTTCACTTATTTGTGATTGATGACCTCAATCACTCCCTATGAATATTTGTGTTTTCCCTAAAATTATGTGTCTTTAATTTTCACCAATGTTCTCCTATTCAAAATCTTAATTTTATGGTGAACTTTTCATCTCTATTTCCCTCTTATTAAGAGTAAATATTTCTATCCCGATTTTCGACTTGGGTTTTCCATAGAGGTATTTTTTATTTTCAACCTTTTATTTTCGATGAAAAATTTCAAATTGGGAGGATGCAGTTTATTGAAAGAGGGTAGAATGTAACACCACAATATTTCATAGTACGTTATCTCTTTAAAGTAATTTAATTGCTTATATTTCACACAAAACTGGATTGTCTTGCATTATACACAATATTGTGTTTCTACAAAACAATTATTTAGTATTATAATTAATTAAATGATATATTAAAACCTGAAAACAAAATATAGTAATAATAGTAGTAAAAAATTAATTTTAAATGTTACTTATAATTATTCCACATAAATAAAAAACATTTATAAGGAAATGTTTATGTTTCATTAAAATATATGTACTATTTTGTTAAAGGAACTACTTCTTATTTCTTATTCTGAATTATAATAAAATTTATTTTGGGCACTAATAAAAATTTAATTTGGTATAATTGACTTAATTTTTGAATTAATAATATCAAAATTAGCTTAGGTTTAATATCATGTCACGTTTCTAAGTACTTTTGATGTTTCTAAGCACCTCTGTTTAGGATTAGTGACTTGGGGGTGATTTTGGGTGAACTTTTATGTAAAACAAAAGGGAAATGGTTGTGCATGGTTTGTGCACTGTTTGACAAACTGTGTGACCAAACCGTACCAACCAAGCAGCACTGGACATAGATGTATGCACGGTGTGCACATTGTATGACAAACCATGAAGACCGTGCATCTCTGGACAGTGAGGTATGAACGGTGTGCGCACGGTTTGACAAACCATGCGACCATACCATGTGGACTGTGCAACTCTGGACAGTGAGGTCTGCACGGTGTGCACACGGTTAGTAAAATTGTTCGCCTCTGCCCAGGTAAACCTTGTGCACGGTTTCTAATTCTGAATTTTTATTTTAAAACCACCCAAACCCCCTTGAATTCCATAATTTTGACCTTGGATCAGGATTGACTCATTTTAAGTCTTTACAAAGCCTCTTAGAGAGATTCCAAGGCGATCTGAACAACTTTCTTCGATATTTAAGGCTGGGATCGAAGATATTCTCTCCTCCTGGTAAGAGGATTTCATCTTGTTGCATATCTCATTTATTACTCTATCTTTCCTTGATATTTTCAGGGAATATTTCCTTTTTTTCCATGGATATAAACCTATGAGTTTAGTTATAGATCTAAGATTGTGAATCTAGATCTAGTTTTGCATGATCTTGATTCCTTGATCATAATTTTGGTTTTTAAGGATTTGGATCCAGTTTTTTATCGATGTGGTTGTGTCACTCGGTTGGTGGGGTTTCTCGTTGGGTTAACTCCCATTATTAAATCAAGGTACGTGGTTCTATCCCATCTTTTCCAAATGATTATCATTGTATTTTCATTGTTTATCTCTATTGTTGATTTTAATTAAAATGCTCATATTTGATTTTAGTTAAATTGATGAAATATCAATTCTAGTGAATCAAGATATTTGAAATGGATTTGGCATAAATATTTGGACAACCCCAATTCCATTGAATTGGGTGTGTTTATAGAAAATTGGTTGATTTACATTGTTAAATTTAAATAGTGGATTTGATGGAAATGTTTTCAAATAATTGTTGAATTTAATTGTGGAAAAGAAATCTGTAATGATGGAATTGGTTTTGAATGGATTTCAAACTTATGAAGATGGATTATAATGATTTGTTAGAAACCCATTGGTTTTATCGTGTAAAAAAGGCATGTTTTTTTAATAAAACCTATTATTGTTTTAAATGGAATGAAGTTGGATCTTTTGAAATGGAATAATGGAATTGATCATATTCTAAAAATTCTTAAAATAGTTCTCCCTTCATGTAAGATCATATGAAAACCTTGTGTAGTTAGTGAATTATTTGGATAAACTCTACGCTACAACAACGTTCTAAAACATACTTATAGAAGATCATATCCCCGAAGGGTTGGTGACGAGTCTCCTTTGGACAGTGTCATAGGGAAGTGTGTATACACATTTTACTGAGTTCACATAGCAAGTGCGGAATCCTATAACTGGTTAATACTATCGTAAATTTTAGAGGATGACCATGTTGCTCACTTACTTACATATATATGATATATAAATGTATGCCAATTTTTTTTGAACTGCTTACATGCCCGCTGAATTTACATAAACTATTTTATGTTACTGTTTTTATTTAAGCCATTGTTTTAGACATATTTCATCATTGTAAAGCATTACTTGATTAATTTTCCATAATTTGAAAATGTATAGCATGATCTATTAAAATATAATTTTGCAATGCAAAACCTGTTTATTTGAAAATGGAAATCTTTTCTTTGGATAATCTATATATGGCATTTGTTATGGAATCTGTGGTGATATCCTACTGGGCTTAGGCTCACACACTACTTTTTCCTTCCGGTGTTGGTATAATTTCTTCTTCCCGGTTTGATCAAAGTGAAGGTATCTCTTGGAGGTGGATCCAGTTGTTGATATTTGGACTCGGTGAGTTGTGTCCTTAGGGACGTTGGGGTTGTTTTCCCAGTTTTAGTACATGGGTGGTAGAACTTTGTTATTTTATTCCTCTTTGTAATCTGGTACATTAGTCCCAGTGGAGTTTCTTTTTTTATTCATACTATTTTTTTACTCTTGCTGTCATATTCTTGTGGAAAAATCATTCCCACATGTATGTTGTGAGATTACATGTGCTAGTCACCAACCTGTGGGGACCGGGAATGCCTTTGGGGCAATATCAGGGCCGACTCGGTTATCGGGTTACCAGGATACCCGAGCTGGTTCGTGAAAAAGTGGAATCAGAGGGAGGTTAAGCATCTTTCATTGAGGATAGTATGCATTTGAGTTTTCATTTCAGGACTTGGGAGGTAGTTGTGATTGGGTTCCTGGCCATCTCTCACCACAATTAACCTTATGTCACCAGTGTTGGTTAGGGAAATATGACTTGTGGATTAGTTCTATTATTTTCCCTGTTTTTATTTGGAATGAATGAAATCCAAATCTTGTTAATCCCTTATATTAAGAATATTTTTCCTTTTTACTCTGTTTGAGTGTTAATCAAATGTATTTTTATGTGGTGTAGCAACATGCCTCTGAGAAGACGTGAGAATAAGATTTAATGAGAGGATGCTGCTGAATCATAGAAAGTGAATCCTACTGTGGATCCGAATCTGGTTGAGGAGATTGTTCACATTGTCCAAGATCTAGGGAAGACACCACCTAAACATCATGTTCATACTCCAGGTATATACCATCTTAGTGATATTCTCTGAAGTCATTCTCAAGAGTTCCTATGCCAGAAGCCACCAGTTTTTAAAGGCTCCACTGATCCTCAACATGTTGAGGAATTGTTGAATAAGATCGAACGTCTCTTTGGGTTCTTGGAGAAAACAGATGTGATCAAGGTGAAGTGTGCCACCTTCATGCTAGAGGGACCTTATAGGATATGGTGGCACACAATGGTTACGACTGGGAAACAAGAGGGTTTGGAGTGGAAAGACATTAGGGTTATTTTTACTAACCACTTCTATCCAGAATCAATGGTGTTGGCCAAGGCTGTGTTGTTTTTCATGCTTGAGTAGGCCAATAAAACTGGGACTGGGTGCTCAAATCATTTTCTTGAGTGGGTACAGTTTGCTACTAAGATTGTATCTAATGAGATGATGAAGGCTCAACTATTCGATTTGGGACTTCGATCAGATATCCATTCTCTGGTTTTCCTTCTGAAGCTACCCACTTATACTGATGTGCTGGATAGGGCCATGATGGTTGAGATGGACCTGGAGGAAAATTCAGGGTTTAAGGAGGTTCTTTTACCTCCTAGTGGCAGTGTTGGCTCCTTTAAAGGAAAATGGAAGCGTGATTTTTCTCATGGTGGTTCTAGAAAGAAGAGTCATCCCAGACCTCCAGTGGCATAAGGAGGGGCTTGTTTGACATGATATCAGTGTGGGAAGACAAGACATTCTATGAGGGTTTTCACTGAGGAACCCAAGAACTATATCTCTTGTGGACATTTAGGTAACTTATAAAGATTATGTCATCACTTCTCTACACCACGTAGTGGTACAAGCTCATCAACATCTCATGAAACTGCGGGGCAATCAAATACTTCACATACAAAAGGGTTCCTGCCACATGCATCCGAAAAGAAGCTTCTTCACGAAGTGGATGAGTCGCCAGATGTAGTTTATGATGGTCCTGCAACTCTGAGAGGTACCATTACTATAGCTTCATCTTTAGTGACATCTCTTTTAGATACTGGCGCATCTCACTCTTTTATTTCAACCCATCTTGTTAATCTAGTTAATCTACCAATGAAGCTTTTATATTGTGCGATAGATATTACTACACCCCTTGGTACAATGAGAAGGGAGTGTCTTCATATCCTTTATTGTGTCTTCTCTCTACCAGATGTCAAGCTTTCTTAGAGTTTCTTGGTTCTCATCATGAAATATTTTGATGTCATATTTGGTATGGATTGCCACATTGCCAATAAAGCCCGGATTGATTGTTATCTTTGACGGGTCTACCTTCTACACCTAGTGGTGTGCCTCTTGTTTTTCTAGGAGAATGGGACCCAAGGTCAAGAATATTCGGACCCTCTTATCCAGAGTTGGGGAAAGTTATATCAGTGTTTTCATTTGATCTAGAGAGAGATTCATTGTGTGGATATCTCCCTCTAGTTGTCTCTGAGTTTCCCGATGTGTTTCCTTATGACTTCTCCATTTTTTCAGCAATAAGAGGTGTTGATTTTTCTATTGACATAATGCCTAGTACTCAGCTGGTTTCTATTCCATCATACCAAATGGCTCCAGCTGAACTAATAGAACTGAAGTCTAAGTTAGACGATTATCTTGAGAAAGGTTTTATATTTCCGAGTGTGTCACCTTGGGCAACACATGTTCTCTTCGCCAAGAATGCTAATGGTTCTCTTGGATAATGTGTTGATTATCAGAAACTCAATCGAGTTACAATAAAGAAAAAATATCCATTACCAAGAATTGATGATTTGTTTGATCAATTGAAAGGGTAAAAGTGGTTTTCAAAAATTGATCTTTGATCTACTTACCATCAATTGAGGATAAAAGAATCTGATGTTCATAAGACTGCTTTTTGGAGTAGTTAAGGCCATTATGAGTACCTTGTTATGCCCTTCGGCCTAACTAATGCCCCTATAGTTTTCTTGGATTTGATGATCAATGTTTTCCCTGAGTATATAGATACTTTTGTGGTAGTCTTTGTGGATGAAATTATTGTATAATCCATGTCTAAGGAGGATCATGTGAATCATCTGAGAACAGTTCTGAGTCTTGTAAAAAATCACCAACATTATGCCAAGCTTTACAAGTGTGATTTCTAGATTCAGGAAGTGAAATTCATGGGACATGTGGTGTCAGAACAAGGAATATCAGTTGATCCTGAGAATGTGAGGGCTGTTATGACATGGGAACAACCAAAAAAATGTTTTTGAGATTCGAAGATTCTTGGGCTTAGAATGATATTATCACCGGTTTGTTAAATACTTCTCAAAGATAGCTTCTCCAATGACTACTCTAACTCGAAAGGGAATGATGTTTTCCTAGAATGATAAATGTTAGAGTTCTTTTGTTGATCTAAAGAATCTATTTACTATTGCACCTGTGTTAACTCTTCATGAGGCTAGGATATGTTATTTGGTCTTCTGTGATGCATCATGTTCAGGTTTGGGATGTGTACTCATGTCGGGTAATCATGTTGTTGCCTATAGTCCTCATCAGCTTAAGCCTCCTGATAAGAACTATCCTACCCATGTCCTTGAAATTGCAGCTGTAATGCACACATTTATGTGTTGGAGACATTACCTTTATGGATAAAGTTTTACTATGTATTCAAACCACAATAGCATGAGTTATATCTTCTCTCAAATAGATTTGAATATTCGCCAAAGGCATTGGGTGGAGTACCTGAAATATTTTGACTTTGACATTGGCTATACCCTGGGGAAAGGGAATGTAGTTGTAGAGGCGTTAAGCAAGAAACATCCATCACATGCTATGAAAGAATCTTCAGAAGAGTTGAATTTGATGGGTCTTTTTTCTCAGTTGAATATTGGAGTTCAGCGGAGGGGGAATGAAGTTTCTTTAGCTAGTGTTCAGTCTAGTTCTTCTCTCTTCAAGTTAATTCATTAGGAACAATAATGGGATGATGAATTACATAGCATTAGGGACTCTATTTATGATGGGGAGACTGACACCCAGTGGTCATTCTTTTAAGAGTGTGTTCTGTGTTATCGAAACCGTTATGTTGTGACATTATCAGCAAGGAAGGATGTGATGGGGGATTTCCAGAACTCTCAGTGGGCGGTACACCCAAGAACCATGAAGATGTTCTATGACATGTGGCGACAGTTCTGGTGGCTAGGTATGTGGTTAAACATTTCTGAGTTTGTATCTCATTTCAATACATGCCAGAAGGTGAAGGTCGAGCACCAGAAACCTTCAGGATTTCTTCAACGACTTCCAGTCCCTACATGGAAGTGGGATGAAATATCGATGGAATTTTTGGTTGGGTTACCTCAAACCGAGAGGAAGAAGTACATGATATGGGTTGTGATCGACAGGCTGACCATGTTAGCTCAATATATACCTATTCGGGATACAACCATAGTTGAAGAGTTGGAAAACATCTATGTGAAGGAAGTTGTTTGTTTTTACAGAGTTCCATCTGCTATAGTCTCTGATAGGGATCCTCAGTTTAACTTATGGCTTTTGGAGAGGCCTTCATGAGGCCCTGGGATCTCAGGTCCATTTGAGCATGACCTACCATCCACAATCAGATGTCCATAGAGAGAGATAAATTCAGATAATTGAAGATATGATCTGGGCATGTGTTCTCAACGTTGGTGGGTCTAGGGATGAACATCTGGGGCTAATTGAGTTTTCTTATAAAAATAGTTCTCAGTCTCTGATCAAAATGGCTCCTTTTGAGGAATTGTATGGCCTTCCTTGTAAATATCCTTTATGTTGGTCGGATATTGGTTAAAGCTCTTTGGTTGGACTGAGTTTGGTCCCAGAGACGATAACTAAGATCCAGTTTATTCATCATAGAATGTTCTCATCACAGAGCCAGTACAAGTCATATGTTGATCATCGCCATAAAACATTAGAGTTCTCAGTTGGTGACCAGGTGTTTTTGAAAGTTTCACCCAGATCGGGTCATCGACATCTTGGGAGGAAAGGGAAGCATGCTCCTTGTTTTGTGCAACCTTTTGAGGTCATTGGTCTTGTGGGGAAAGTTGCTTATCGTCTAGATCTACAACCACAACTAACCTCGATACATAACATGTTCCAAGTATCAAAGCCGCGAAAGTATCTCTATGATCCATATAATGTTGTGAGCTGGAGTGATCTTGAGATTGAACCAGATTTATCTATGACTGAACGACCAGTCAGGGTTGTTGATTCTGAGACCAAGGTACTTCATGGGAGAACGATACCACTGGTCCATGTACCATTGAAGCAAGGATTTGATTCTCATGAGACGTGGGAAAGGGAGGCTCTAATGATAGATTGGTTGCCTTATCATTTTGACGTGGAGTTTTCTTTATAGGCTTTCTAGGGACAAAAAGGTCTTATGGTGGGGAGGTTAGAACATCATGTAATGTTTCAAGGTACTTTTGATGTTTCAAAGAACCTCTGTTTTGGAGTAGTGAATTGGGGGTGCGTTTGGGTGAACTTTTATGTAAAACAAAAGGTCAATGTCTTTGGGCACAGTTTGTGCACTGTTTGACAAACCGTGTGACCAAATCGTGCCAACAAAGCAGCACTGGACAGAGAGGTACGCACGGTGTTCACACGGACTGACAAATTTTGTGACCAAACTGTGCAGACCATGTATCTCTAGACAGAGAGGTATGCACATTGTGCACACAGTTTGACAAACCGTTCGACCAAACCGTGCGGGCCGTGCATCTCTAGATAGTGAGGTCCACATGGTGTACGCACGGTTAGACAAACCTTGTGCCACTGCCCAGGTAAACTGTGTGAGACGTTTCTAATTCCAAATTTTTATTTTAAAGCCACCCGAACCCCAGGACATCCATAATTTCGACCTTTTCTCAAGAAAGACTCATTTAAGGTCTTTCCAAAGCCTCCTAGAGAGATTCCAAGGCGATCTGAACATCTTTTGTCGAGATTGAAGGATTGTATTAAAGATCCTCACTCCTCCTGGTAATTGGATTTCATACCGTTTCATATCTCATTTACTCATCTGTCTTTCCTTAATCTTTTCATGGAAGATTTTCTTTGTTTCCATGGATCTAAACCTATGTGTTGAGGTATAGATCTAGGATTGTGAATCTAGGTGTATTTTTGCAAGATCATGATTCCTTTGATCTTAATTTTGGTTTTTAAGGATTTAGATCCAGTTTCTGATCGACATTGTTGTGTTGCTCTGTTGTTGGAGTTTCTTGTTGGGTTAACTCCTGTCAATAAATCGAGGTAGGTTGTTATGTATCATCTTTCCAAATTGATTATCATTGCATTTTTCTTGATTTATTTCAACTTTTTATTTAAATTCAAATGCTCATATTTTCTTTCAGTTAAATTGATGAATACTTGATTCCATTGAATCGAGATGTTTGAAATGGTTTTGGAATGAATATTTGGAAAACTCCAATTCCATTGAATTGGGTGTGTTTATGGAAAATTGGTCGATTTAAATTGTTTAATTTAAATTGTGGATTTGATGGAAATTTTTTCAATTAATTTTTTTAATTTTGTTGTGGAAAATAAATGTGTAATGATGGAATTGTTTTTGAACGGATTTCAAACTTATTAAGATGGCTTATAATGATTTGAAATAAACCCATTGGTTTTATCTTGTGAAAAAAGGTATGTTTTGGAATAAAACCTTTCGTGGTTTCAAATGGAATGATGTTGGTACTTTTGAAATGGAAGAATGGGATTGATCATTTTTTAAGCATTTTTAAAATAGTTCACCCATCATGTAAGAGAAAATGCAAGCCTTGGGTAGTTAGTGAGTTATTTGGATACACTCTACGCTACAACAACATTCTAAAACATACTTGTGGCGGGTCACATCCCTGAAAGGTTGGTGACAAGTCTCCTTTGACCAGTTTCATAGGGACGTGTGTATACACATTTTTCTCAGTTCACATAGAGAGTGTGGAATCATATAACTATTTAATACTATCGTACCTTTTGGAAGCTGAACATGTTGCTCGCTTGCTTATTTATATATGAGATATAGATGTATACCAATGATTTTGAACTTCTTACACGCCTACTGAATTTACATAAATCGTTTTATGTAACTGATTTTCTTTAATCCATTGTTTTAGAAATATTTCATCACTGTAAAGCCTTGCTTGATGAATTTTACATCATTTGGAAATGTATAGTATGATTTGTTAAAATATTCTTTTGAATTTCAAAATCTGTTTATTTGAAAATGGAATGATTTTCTTTGGATAATCTATATTTGGAATATGTTATAAAATATTTGGTGATATCCTACTGGGCATAGGATCACACCCTAAATTTGACATCGGGTGTTTGTAGACTTTATCCTTCCAGGTTTGAGCAATGGGAAGGGATCTCTTGTAGGTGGATCCGGTTGTTGATCTTTGGACTTGGTGAATTGTGTCTATTGGGACCATGGGGATTTTTTCCTAGTATTAGTACATGGGTTGTACTACTTTGGCATTTTATTCCTCTTTGTAATATGATAAATTAATCCCAGTGGAGTTTCTTTTGCTATACATTCTATTTTGTATTACTCTTCCTTCCACATTCTTGTGGAAAAATCGTTCCTACTTTTATGTTGTGAGATGCCGGGTGTTAGTCGCCGACACGTGGGGATCTAGAACGCCCTTCGGGCTTTTTCAGGGTCGGATCGGTTATCTAGTTACCTGGTTACCTATGCTAGTTCATGACATTAGGGTTAATTTTCAGTATATTTTTAAAAAAAATTAAAATTTTGATGAATAGTGAAAAATACTAACTAGTACATAAAAACCAACATTTTCATTTAATCAAATATTTTAATTAAAATTCATATTAATGTCAAAATACATATATAATACATATATTAGTCAAATGTATGTTAGTTATGTAATTTTATAATATAATTAGATATAAAAATTTGTTGACCTTTTTTAACAACTTTTCCCCACCTTCTAGGCACATATACGCACCTTCTAGGAACAATTGAAAATTTTCATAAAACATAATTTAAACAATTCTATTAATTGAATTTAGAAAATCCATGAAATACGGCTATCATCATTATGTAAAATGTTGTTTAATAGGATTAAAATACTTTTTTGTGAATAGTAAATTTTGAATTTTATATACCACCATTAAAAGTAAATAGGGCAATTAATGGTAAAAATTATATTATAATAATATGAAATTATCCTGACACGTATCCAAATTTATTGGATAAGTATTTTTGACCAAAATAATCCATATGAAAAAAATTTGATTCTTTTTAATCCACATGGGTAAGATTATGAAAATTATTATTATTTATTTAAATTAGAGTTAAAAGTGTTAAATTAAAATTCCAATAATTAAAACAATTTTAATATAGGGTTATACACAAGATAAATTCCACAATAAATACTCATTTGAATTAAAAAAAAGTATACATCATTGTTTTTGATGAATAATTTTATGACATTAAAAAATTAAATTTATTTATGACACAATGATGATGCAGTAATTACCTAATTAATGAAATAATAAAACAAATGAAATTATATATATTAAAATAAATATAATTTTATAGTCTTTATGCTATTCATGAATTTTATGGATGGAATTGAAATATGAGGTATGATTTAATTTCATTGGATCGAAGGAATCAAGTTGTTATGAATTTAAAGAAATCAATTACTAAATAGTGTCAAATTGACATAAATGAGTTTTTTAAAAACTACTACTTTTTAAATGATATAAAAATCATAAAAATATATATTTTCGAAAAATACCATGGATGTAAGAACCAAAATATTCTTTTCAGGTAGGTTTTCCATTTCTGGTCGTTTTTGAGAAAAAGTGGAATTTCAACATATTTTTTGAAGTACACACCATGTACTTTATGAGTACTCACCGTGTACTTTGTTGTCGCATGAAGCCATGTTATTGAAATGTAAAGGTCTCACAGCTCGCCATGTGGGGTGACATGGAGACCACCTAAAGAGGAGTACAGAAAATGCATGTACACGCCCTGTACTTCCAAAGTACACGACATGCATTTATTTTTTATTTCATTAAACGTACTGGGGTTTCTTATAATCACCATAAAGGCCTTCTTCTCAACCTAGTTCATTCGAGAGAACCTGTACGGACACGATCTTCCTCCAAGACCCAAACAGAGAATCTAATCATCGATTTGACCTCCGTCGATAGTGTTGATATCACATCATTATGTTATTCCTTCATCTAGAGCATCGTTTAATGATTCCTCCTCATTCTCAAGTTATCCTCGGTTGAACGTTCTAATAGTTTTTTGTAGTTATACCATGTTATTGGGAGATTCAAGGCTTGAGGTTCATGTATAGTGATCAACCAACACAGAGGTAGGTGGATTGCATCTTTTTGGTGAATGTATTGGAGTTATATGTGAAAATTGGTTCAATACCCTTGAACATGGTATTGCGTGGTTACTATTTTATCCCTATTAATTGTTTTCCATGCTCGTGTTCTTGTGAAGAGGCTAATTGAATGTGAATTAGACTGATTGTTATTCTTTGGAAGTGGATTCACAAGCATGATCAGTTTATGACGGTTTGGTCCTGTTTATCCTGTTATGATGCCTTATTATTTTTCCCAGGCCAAGTCTCCTAGGATGGTGTAAATTGTATTCTGACATGTTGTTATGCTATAAACTTTTCACCCAAGTATCTCTTGAGGGTTAACTTGGTAGTTTTTCATTACTATGCTCGATTGATTTTCATAGGGCCTTGAGAACCTGGTGTAGTTGGCTATAAGGATAACTGACTATGAATGCTTCCTCAAAGAGTCATTAATCAATTTTGACTATAAAAGGAATTGACTGAGAGTGCTCTCTCTTATAGTTGTTTATCAATTTTGACAATAAGGGGAATTGACTATGAGTGCTTCCTTAGAGAGTCCTTAATAACATTTGTCTATAAGGGGAATTTTTTGTGAGTGCTTCCTCAGAGATTATTTATTTATGTTAGACTATAAGGGAAATTGAATGTGAGTGCTTCCATAGAGAGTCTTTGTTATATCCTTGTAATTTGAACTAGAGGGGATAGGCTATGATTACTTCACAGAGGGTTACGTGTTTGTGTTTACCTGCTTTGATCTTCTCTTTCCTAGTATATGAAATTGAATGCTTTGAAATTGTGAATTGTTTACTACTGAGTATATACGTGTTCATTGCTTCCTTTTACTTATTACCTGCCATATATTCACTGACTGTTATACAAAAATATTGTGGTAATTGCCTACTAGGATTTATTCTCACACCCTATTTGGGCCATGATTTTGGTCCCAAATAGATTATATTGTTGCAGGGTAAGATAAGGGAAAATTGCCTTCTACATCAGGTACATGACTTCTTTGGAGATGGAGACCATGGGACCAAGCTGAGTTTTGCGATGATGTGGAGCCATTATCTACCATCCTTTTGTGCTTTGGTTTAGTGTTGTGTGTATTCTAGAATTGTGATGTGCTTGGATGTTTTCCTTGACATATGTATCATGCATCATCCTTATATATATTTGAGATCCAGTTTAATACTTTCAATCTTCAACTGTTCGTTTTGTCTTGATTATTTCTGCTTCCATTACTACAATTTGTTTACAAATGGTAGTAACCATTTATATACACCCAATGTTTGGAAAACATTTTATGTGTTTGGGGTGTTACACAAACAGTTGTGGCAGGAGTACACGCTCATGTTAAACGATTAATGGAACACGTCGTGTAGGAATCATATATGTAGTGTAACCATCTCTTGAAAATCATGAATGGTTTATTTCACATGTACCCTTGTTACACTTCTAGGTTTTAGTCCCTGTTAATCATGATCTAAAGTGTACGCTTGACCTTGCAGAGTCATGCAACCAAGACGTCCTCCGGTGGTCCGCCAGTTATAGGGTAGTGATTAGACACCGAACATGACTCATCACGGACTACCTGCAGATCCTCGAGTTCTTCCAGTCTTGGCACCAGCTATCATTAAGGACATTGGTGGTGACACGCAGTTCCGAGAAGGATTTATGAGGTTCATTTAGTTCTTCCATGGAGCGCCGCACCCTACCCAGTCTATAGCAGTGATGACACCGGTTTTCCAGTAGCAGCATCCTCCCACCTTCTTAGGGGATACAAGACCCTAGGCTGTAGAGTTATGGCTAGAAGCCACATTGACGATCTTAGAGAATATGAAGACACCTCTAGAGAGGAGGGTCAATCTCGCTACATACATTCTTTGAGACACTTATAATAGGTGTTGTGATGTGATCTCGTAGGTAGGGTGCCAGTAAAATATGTCTTGGGATGAGTTTCAGTTCCCCATATAAGATTAAGTCAATCCAGAGATGTTTAGGGCCGATCGAGCCCGAGATTTTATGAGTTTGTAGTATGGTACTCTTCCTGTTTTGGAGTATTCCTCTAGATTCACCGAGATGCAGTGCATTACAACCATTCTAGAGGGAGATGAGTTGTTACTTTCATGGAAGTTTGAGTGTGGTCTCATGTAGGATTTCCGATCTCATGTGAACATCTTCAGGTTGATTTCGATATTCTTCTATGGTCAACTAGGCGCAGATCACCAAGCCCAATCTGAGTGATTTTGGAGTTTTCAGCTAGGGCGGTTCGGTGTCCAGAGTTAGTGCTCAACCAAATGATAGTAGGAAGCACAGTTGGGAGACTATACATCGAGATCTAAGTAGGAAAAATGCATCTTCTAGTATCCAGGTGGCATGCTACCAGTACGGGACGGGCGGGAATATGAGGCCACATTGCCTGAGGGACCCAATGGAGTGCCGATCTAATGACTAGATTATTCATCTTTAGCATTTTGGTCAGTTCTTTTCACAAACAAATAGTGATAACGATTCTTCAATGACTCCTCATTCAGGAGAACTAGCACATGTTCTTCACCAGTCTGAGAACTGGAGTTTTTTTGGCCCTTCAGGCCCTGGTAGAGGTCATGGTCATGGTAGCCAGTCTCCCAGTTTTCAGCAAAATTACGGAGGATCAGATTAGTGTGGTAAGGAAAGGTCACAAGTCCGTGGTATGGGAAAAACATTTGTAGATGAGAAGACCCAGTAGGATTAGGATCCTCGACTTTCTACTGGTCGAGGTACTATCTTAGTTTCCTCAGTTTTAACTTTTCTCTTTTCGATATAGGAGATTACCATATATTTACATATTTTTTTCTTGTGGAAATCATTGGGCTCTGCATCATTATTCTACTGATATCTATACACTGGACACCTTGTTGGGGACTAGAATGGGTTTTTTGCGTCAGTGTGAGGACTGCCCTCTAAAAGTTGGTAGGTGTCACTTTTTATGGGACCTCCATTTTCTAGAGATTACATGCTTTGATGTCAACCTCGGAATGGACTGGTTAGTTCCCTTCGAGGAAGTAACCGACTTTTATTGTCGTAGGGTGAGTTTCATATCACCAAAAGGCAGATCTTTTCTTCATAAGGGAGAATGGGATGTCCATGCGAGCATAGTAGGACCCGAGCATCATGGGTTGGGAGGAGTTACAACCCATATTTCTTGTCTATATTTAGATGACAAGGGGACTTCACAGTTATACTTTACTACAGTGGTGGATCGTTTCAGGACATCTTTCTAGTGGAATTTTTATGTTTTCCATTGGAGAGAGAGGAGGAATTTCTTTTTGATCGTTCTAGGAGCGGCAATGGTGTCCATTCCTCCTTATTGGATGGCTACACCAGAGTGACATGTGCTCAAGAAGTAGTTGGTGGATTTGTAGGAAAAAGATTTCTTCCGACCATGTACTTCTCAGTGGGGTTCACCTGTCCTATTTGCGAAGAAGTTAGACAGTACCCTCAGGCATTTTGTGGATTATCGGATGTTGAACCAGTTGACGATCAAGAACTGATATCCCTTGCTGAGGATTGATGTTCTCTTTGATCAACTTCAAGGATCTCAAGTGTTGTTGAAGATTGACTTGAGATCCGGTTATCAACAGTTTCACGTTAGACCATATGATATACCTCTTACAGCTTTTCGGAGTAGGTATGGTCTATATGAGTATGTGGTTATGTCCTTCTGTCTCACGGGTGTGCGTGTCGTCTTCATGGCCCTGATGAATAGAGTGTCAGGTCCATACTTGGATTCTTTCGTAGTGTTCTTCATGAACGATATCTTGGTATACTCTCACAGTCGACATGACCATGCTACGCATCTTGAGATCATTTTGTGTACACTATGAGAGCATCAATAATATGATAAGCTCTCAAAATGCCACTTTTGGATGGATGAGATTAACTTCATGGGTCATGTTATCATAGAGTCAGTCATATCAGTCGACCCAGAGAAAGTGAGAGAAGTAGTTTCCTAGGAGCAGCTGAAGAACATATTCGAGGTATGAAGTTTTCTATGGATTTATTTTAACACCCCAAGATTTCATAGTATGTTAGTTCTTCAAAGCAATTCAATAACTCACACTACACGCAACATCGAGTTCAAGCGCACTACGACTAACCAAACTATCCATTCAAAAGAGGTTATGAATAATATTAACAGAATATTGAACTTTATATAGAACATATTGATTTAGAGTCCATATTATGAGTTTCTTAGACATAATGTAAGGAGAAATTAATTTTTTTCAGATAAAAGCAGTATTTTTCATAAAATGAAATTTTACCACCTTTTTATGGTGAACCGTTTTAAATCCAATATTTGAAAAATTGATATATACAATTTGACTAAATAAACTTCTTCTTTGGGATCGGGACATAATAATTTAGTTTCAATAATTTTTTGGTGTTTTCAGATAACATTCATATTTGAGTGAATAGTGAAAAATAATATATTTTAACTGAAAACCACATTTTTAATCAAAATAATTTATATCGTTTAACTATACATATGAATGGTTTGGATGTATAATTAAATTATATTTTTACCATTTAAACCAAAGTATGTCATTAGAAGTAATTTCATTTTGAAATTGGACATAAACAAATGTCAATCTTTTGGTATTTATTATTTCATAAAAATACGCTTTTTGGTATTGACAATGAGAACTAATTTTAAACTAATATATGAAATTTCTATGTTTTTAATATTGTAATTTAGGGTTAATTTTTGATTTCAGAATATCAAAATTATCTTAGGGTGATTTTTTGGTACGTTTATGAAAACGTTAATTTTTTTATGAATAGTGAAAAACACTGAGTTATAGTTTAAACCAGATTTTTTTAGATAATTATTTATTTTATTTAAATTTATTTTAGGTAATAATAGATAAATAATACCCATATATGTTCAATTTAATTCAATGGAGTAATATTGTAATAATATTTGATATATATAATTTTATTGAACTTTTCACCGTCTTTTACCGACCTATTATAAGAAATTGTAAATTCACATAAAACATTATTTTACTACTTCTATGAGTTGAATTTCGAAAATCGTAGAGAAACGGTTAATATGAAGAAGTAAAATTTGGTTAAATAAGATAAAAATAATTTTTGGTGAATAATAACTTTTTACCATTATTTACCACGGTTAAAAGTAAATAGGGTAATTAAGGGTAATATTGATATTATTATTACCCTACCACATGTTTTAATTATATTGAATAAGTATAATTAGATCAAGAACAACCTTATGAATAAAATATGAACCTCTTTGGTTCACATGTATTAGACTGGGACATTTATTATTATTTAATTCATAGAAGAGTTAAAAGAGTTAGAATCAATGTTTAATACCTAAAACATTTTTATATAGGGATACACATAAGATAATTTCGAATATAAATATTCATTAGAAAGATAAATGGAGTTCCTAAAAAAATATTTTATTTATATTTTTTAAACATTAACTAATATAATTTATTAATGATGCAATGATGATGCAGTAATTACCTAGTGAATGAAATATTAAAATAAATGATATTATAAATATCTAAATAAATTTAATTTAAGACATTTTATGAATTAAAACAATTTTATAGGTTAATATGACATATTGGGGTTGGTTATATGAATTTTGTTTGAAGTAATAATGCTGTTATGAATATAGCAAAAACAAAATACCAAATAGTGTCAAAATTGACATAAAAGAGTTTTTAAATCAAATATTATATTATTAATTGATATTCTATTCCAAAAAATCTATATTTCGTTAAAAAGACTTATATATTGATAGGTGTATCATTAATGAACAACTTTTGGTTCGCATGGACGTATATAGTATGTTTTTTGAACATATAATAGAAAAATACAAGGAGACATGGTAAAGGTGAAACTATTTAACTAAGAGTTAAATCTAAAAGTTAAAGTTAATATAGTGACCCAAACCTATCTAAAACCTATTGGATGAGTGGTTTCCGACTCATACCCACCTCATAATTTAAATAATATACTACATAGCCATTAAAAACCTAAAATTATTTTATTATAAAATATTAATTTCTGTTTTATCCAAGGTCCCCCCCACCCCTTTTATAAAATGGAACTTACCTTTATCTCGAATTCACACCATAAAAGCCTTTGGCTTGGCAAAAACCTTCAAAAATATCCTCTAAACTTCCCTAAAAGTATCCTAGAGGACCTCCTTTGGTCAGAATGCCAACTTAAGAATCCCTTTTGATCAAATCAGAAGGAAGAACCCGAAGAATATGTAATAATTTCACCACCCTCTTTCAAGTTCTTTTCTTCTTCCACTTATTCTTTCATTGTTATTTACATTATAAAATAATAACTATAGTATCTTATATATACTGTGATTTTAATATAAATATGGTACAACCATATTCATTATTCTATCCATCCTTTGATTGACCTGTCACCATACATGCGTACGTACAGATTACCCTCTCCACGTCATGGTGTAATTGTTATTCAATACATTATTATTTGGATGGGTATAATAATGATGTGTAATTCATTTAAATTATATAATATAACATAATAATGATTCTGTATATATGATATACCATCCAATTATATATTATTTTAATATCAAAAGAATGATATTGTCGCTCGTGTGTACGATCAGGTTTCTGTCTCCACGAACGTGATGAGATTCATTCCCCATCGTATCCATTCAAGACTAAATTTCATTTTATGAATAAAAATAATGTTTATAGACATGATATAATTCAGGATATGAATAATATACATCCCATTCATAACAAATTTTCCTCACATAATAAAGAATATAAAGGAAAATGAATCAGTTAACAACCGAAACGACGATAATACTAAGATATTATTAACAAATAAATGTTAACTGATCATATATGATATCATATTAATGTATATTATTCTTTTATAATTCAATAAATATTATTTTACCATTATATAGGAGGTTAAACTACCAATGACAAAGGAAAAAAGTACATAGTAAGTGGTTTCTTATCTCACTTTTAATTCCGTGAGATTTCAATTGTTCATCACTTATTTATTGCATGTGGTTTGTGTACTACCCATGATTGTTTACATTATGCAATATAAATTAATTTATGGATATTTATATCTTCATTGTATGATCCTTCTTTCATGGGAGTATGTTTCTTATGTTACCAAATCGATAAGGGAATTTGAAATTTCAATTTCCACTCATTCGGCTTTATGCATACTTCATTGATTATTTTACTCCAAGATTATGTGTGGAATAAATATTCATTTGATTATGTCATAATTTACACTCCCCTTTCTATGGGTATACATTTTATACACATAATCACTCATTTATAAATTCTAAAGATGTCGATATGAACTTGATAAGAGTAATTTTATCTCAAACTCCATTTATTTAGTTAAACACCCAATTCTTTGGTGTTGGTTTTACATGAATATGTGTGAATTTCCTCTGATTGATTCAAAATGAATATCCAATCATATTGAGTGTATTTATATTTGACACACATAATTATGTCTCTGATTAATCCTTAACCTAAGGATACAGTCTTTATAAGAGATTTCATCTCAAATCACATTACATTGAGACTTCTTTGTTGTTATATACCAAATCACATTTATATGGTGTATATAATGTACGTTGACATAGTATGTCATGAATCCCTTTATTCTCCTGATATTAATAATATTTTATTCCCTCAATTATTTGTATTCATGTTTCTCACTTTTGGTTAGAAACTCCATCTAAAATTTCATTTTTAAATGTTTTAAATATTTATTCTTCTAAATATTTCTCATTAAAGTCCATGTTTTTAAAATATTATTAAGGATTTATTTATATGGAAATTAATGTTTTCAAATTAAAATTTCTTTTTAAAGTTTCAAGGTTTTATGGGAAATTTTGATTCAAAAATCAATTTTAAACAACTTCTTGATAAATAGTGATACTTTTGAATGTTTTCAATAAAAAGGGGGGTACTTCTCTCAAATAGTTTGGAAGATTATTTTCATATATGTTAGTATCATTCATTACTCTCGATTGTGGTTAATCTGTTACAATACAATATTCCATATTGTATTTAATGAGTTATGTTTGACTGTGGATGTTCTATTTTTATTCCATTCATGGTTTGTTGAAAAATTATTGACTTTTCATATGCTAGTTTTAATAATAATGTTTATGTCAGGTTTCAAACTTTTCATACAAGGAATGCATTGGAATTAGTATGTGATGGGTGGAGCCTGCTATAGCTCCTTGATGCATCAGTAGGTCTCATGAGACAAACTATTTCCTTGTCACAAAGCCTTGACAAAATCTTATTTGTAGTCCTGGAACAAGTCATTGACTATGTGATTATGATAGTCTAGCATTATGAATTCCATCATTATGAAAGTGATTTTTGATATTTCATGTGATTATTCGACTAGTATAACATCCATTTGAATAAGTAAATGGAATTATTTAATTTGTTTCCATATTATGCTAAAGATCAAGATTAAAAGGCTTTTTTTAGTTATGCATTGCCTTAAATGATTATGATTATTTATGAATGTTTCTGCTATATTGTTATCCTTATTGAGCATTTGAGATCACCCATTTCTGTGTTTTATTTTTCCCGTGATGTGAAGAAGTTAGTTATGAGTGACATGAATGCATAATATATGAATCTTGGATGTTTCTAATGGAATAATTTAGTATTTTTATTCTTTTCAAGTGTTAGTGTTCACCTTCTGAATTTATCTAGTAGTTCCAATGAAACTAAACTGATCGGTATTTTGGGACATGATTTCCTTGTATCATGACAATATTATGTAATAATGTATCGTCTCTAGGTAACATGGGTTGGGGCGTTACATGTCTGGTTACTACAGACATTTCATACTGGAATTTTTACGCTTAGTAGCACTACTGACGTGTTTGACTAAGAAAGGTGCAAGGTTCACGTGGTCAAATTCTTGTAAATCAGCATTTTAGGAGCAGAAAGGGATATTGAATATAGCATCGATACTAGTTCTTCCAGAGCATTCCAATATCTATAATGTTTACTATGATGCTTCAGGTATCGAGCTCAGAGATGTACTTATGAAAGGGGAATGAGTCGTCACGTATCAATCTCGATAGTTGATACCACACGAGATAAATTACCCGACACGTGATCTTGACATGGAGGCAGTTGTTCATGCCTTATAATTGTGGATACATTATCTTCTAGGAGAAAATTTGGTGTTTTTAACTGACCAAAAAATCCACAATTACATCTTTACTCTACGTGGCCTGAATCCGAGACAACGCTGGTGGGTTGAGTACCTTAAGTCTTTTGACTATGAGATTGCATGTATTCATTGGAAAAGCAATGCAGTGGCTGATGCACTGAGCACAAGGAATCAAATATAATATGTTCAGGAGGATAGCAATGAGTGGCATCTTATTTCTCTGTTCTCTAAGATTCATCTAGAGTTGCATGACAAATAGGGCCAACCATTTCTTTCTTTTATAGCTATTACCTCTACTCTGCTTGATCGAGTACGAATGAGGCAGCTATCAAATTCAGAAGGCATAGAACTATATGAATGCGTGTCTGGAGAGAACCCTTTTCCTGGATGGACCATAGTCGAGGAGGAGATCTTTCATTTTTAGGGGTGCTTATGGCTTCCATAAGACATACATGAGGAGCTAATGTGGGACTTTCATTCCACAGTTCGGGCAGTTTATCTTGGTGCACCGAGATGTATTGTGATCTACAACATTAGTATTGGAGTCCTGGTATGAAAAGAGATGTTGGAGGTTTATTCATGAAGTATTACACCTTTCAACCCGTGATGTCGGAGAATCAATAAGCAGCAGGGCATTTTTAGCAGTTACCCATTCCCGAGTGGAAGTGGAATGATGTCGAGATGTATTTTGTGACAGGGTTACCGAGGTCACCTCAAGGGAATGATGCAGTATGGGTTGTCATTGATATACTCATGAAGGTTTCTCACTTATTTCTGATCAAGGAGACCTTTAGTGTTGATGAGAATGGAAAGTTGTACATCCGAGAGATTTTGTTCTTACATGGACTTCCACACTCCATTGTTTGAGATAGTGATGCACATTTTACTTCTCAGTTTTTTCAGGGGATTTAGAAGGATTTGGGTATACAGGTAATTTTGAGTACAGCTTACCATCCCCAGACAGATGGCCATTCCGAGCGTAAGATTCAGGTTTTTGATAACATGCTATAATAATGCATTCTAGATTGTGGAGGTTCTTGGGATAGACACATACCACTTATGGAGTTTTCCTACAGTAATAGTTTTCAAGAAAATATTCAGATGGAACCTTATGAGTCTTTATACTTCAGGCCATGCTGATAACCCTTGTGTTGGATGGATGCAGGGGAGGCAATCATGCTGGGACCTTGTCTTGTTCTTGAGACCACAAAGCAGTTAGAGTTGATTCTGAAGAGGATGGATACCACACAGTCTCAACAGAAATATTATGCTGATCATCGGAGATGACCTCGGGAGATCGAGGTCGGGTATCATGTTTTCTTGCATGTCACACTGAGGTTGGGGCACAGAAGGATTCAGAGACAGGGTAAGACTTTGTCGAGGGACTTCGTGTCATTTGAGGGTTTGGAGAGAGTTGTCCCGATAGCCCATCGGTTGATGTTATCTTAGAGGTACCAGGTAATTCATGACGTCTTCCATGTCACTTAGCTTTGACGTTACTTCTTAGACCCGTCTCATGTTTTCCAACCCATGGAGGTTGAGTTTGAAGTGGATACAACTTATAAGGAGCATCCTCTTTGGACTGTCGATCAAAGTACAATGGTTATATGCGGCTGGTCTATTCCCCTAGTATGAGTGCTATGGCGGCAAAAGAGAGTACAAGACGAGACTTGGAAGAGGGAGGAGTATGTACAAAGGTAGTGGCTAGAGCTGTTTGGGGTTTCATATCCTACGCTGCCTTGCTAGGGTAATTCAGGGAAGAGTTTATTTAAGGGGGAATGTTTGTTAGAACCCGGATCTTTTTTTTCAGGTATGTTTTGCTTCTCTGGACTTTTTTGTGAGAAAGTGTAAATTCATGAAATTTCATGAATAACACACCATGTACATTATGAGTACATCCAGTGTACTCGGTTTTGGCATGAAGCCGTGTGCTGGCTGTAAAAAGGCCTCACACCCGATCATTTAGTGCTGACCTAGAGACCACATAAAGTAGAGTATGGAAATGAAAAGTACACGTCGTGTACTTATAAAGTAGACAACGTTTATTTTTTAAATTAAACATATAGGGGTAGCTTCTAATATCTAGAAAGGCCTTCTTCTCAACCTAGTTCATCTATGAGAATCCATACAGCTTCGATATTCCTCTGAGGCCCCGATCGAGAATCCAATATCTGATTCAACCGTCATCGATTGAGTTTTGATCACCTCAGTAATCTCTTCTTTATTCTAGAGCTTCATATCATGATTTCTCCTCCCTCTCAAGTTATCCTCTATTGAATGATTAGAGCATTTTGGTAGATCTTCTAGGTTCCTGGGTGATTCAAGGCTTGAGTTTCACATATAGCAATCTCCCAAAACTGAGGTATGTGCTTTGTTCCATTGTGTTGAATTTTATTGAGTTATATGTGCAAATTTGTCCAATACCCTTGAACGGGGTATTGCATGGTAACTTTATTGGACCAATTAATTTCCTGCCACGCTTTTGTGCTTCTGTAGAGGATAATTGAATGTGAATAGGGTTGATTGTTATGCTTTGAAAGTGGTTGCCGATGAATATTATGATTATGAACGTTTGGTCCTATTTATCCTGTTAGGCTTCCTTGTTTTTTCCCATTCCTAGTCTTGTAATATAGTATAAATTGTATTATGAGATATTGTTATGTTGTAGACTGTTTATCCAAGTAGTTCTTGAAGGTTACATTGGCCGTATTGCATTACAATTCTCGATTGATTTACATAGGGTCATGACAACCTGGAGTAGTTGACTTTAAGGGGAATTTACTGTGACTGCTTCCTTAGAGAGTCGTTAATCAATTTTGACTATAAGGGGAATTGACGGAGAGATAATACTCATAGAGTCATTAATCAATTTTGACTATAAGGGGAATTGACTATGATTTCTTCCTTATAGAGTTTTTAAATCACTTTTGACTATGAGGGGAATTGACCGTGAGTGCTTCCTCGTAGATTGTTTATTTATATTAGACTATAAGTGGAGTTGACTGTGAGTGCTTCCTCATAGTGTCTTCGTTATATCCTTTTAATTTGAACTAGAGGGGATAGACTGTGAGTACATCCGAGTGGGTTATCCTGTTTGTGCTTACCTTCTTTGATTAGTTGTTGCCTACTATATGAAATTGAATTCATTGAAAACATGGATTGTTTACTGTTGAGTAATCTATTCACCACTACTTCCTTTTACTTCTTAAATTCCATCTATTCAATAACTATTAGGCACAAATCTTGTGGTGGTTACCTACTGGGATTTACTCTCACACCTTGTTTGGGCCATGCTTTTCGGCCCAAACAGATTATATTACTGTAGGTTTAGATAAAGGTAAAATTCCATTCCACTTCAGGTACTTGATTGGATTGGAGATGGAGAGCTTGGGGCCAAGTTGAGGCATGCAATGTTGAGTATATGTTATCTATCTTTCTTTTTTGGCTTTGTTCTAGTACTATTTTTATTCCAGCATTGTGATGTGTTTGGCTATTTTCCATTACATATGTTTCATGCATCATCCTTATATATATGTGAGCTCCAATTTATTTCATTGAGGCTTCATTTGTTCACTTTTTCATGATTATTACTACTTCCATTTATACCATTTCTTTACTTTGGTTGTGTTACCCTAAAAATGAGGGCATAGTTCCCCCACTATCACACTCAAGGCCCTTACTACTAGTCAGTAGCCTCTGGTGTTTGGAGAAATGCACTTGAGGCCATGTGACCAATCGGATACGAGGCATCTCTAGGAGGCTTCTGGAACTGGGATGTTACAATGGATAGTGATACAAATGTCATATTTAATCAACTTTATGTTCACTTCAAATTTTACAGTAAATATATTAACCATGTAGTATAAAAATACAAGAGGACATGGTACGAGTTAACCTATTTTACAAAGGATTAAATCAAAAAGATAAGGTTACTTTTATGCCATAAACTTGTCTAAAACCTATCGGTTGAGAAAATTTTGATCCATACTCTTATTATATTCGAAATTAATCAATTTGGAGCTATTAGAAAACGATATTTAGTTTATAATAAATTAATATTTCATCATTTTTCCTAAATTTCACCTCACCTCTCTTATAAAAGGGCACCTCACTTTTTTTTATTCACACCTCCAAATCCATTTCTCTCAGCCCAAACCTATGCAAATATTCTCCCAAATTCCCTCACATCAACCTAGAGGGATTAACTTGATTATAAATACATGATATGAATCCCATTACTTTCAAATAAAAAATAAATACCCAAATAAGAGATAATTATTTTGTCACATCATTCATTGTTCTTTTCTTCTTCTACTCCCTCTTTCCTTGTTGTTACCATTCTAAAATAATAAATCCAATACCTTGTAGATTCTAAGATGTTATTATAAATATGTTAAAACCATATTCATTATTCTATCCATCCTAAGAATGACAAAGTAACCATGCGTGTGTATGTACGACTTAACGTCTACACATTGTGGTGTAGGTTTTTATTCAACACTATATTACATGGATGTGTATAATAATGTGTTTAATTAATGTAAATAATGAATATAAAATCAATTTTATTCTTTATATATATTATACCATCCAATTATACACTATTTCACCATCAATAGAATGATATTTTTTCTCGTGCGTATGTACGGTGTACTATCTCCACAACGCAATGAGACTCATCTTAAATGATCACCCTTCAAGAATATTTATGAAAAAATATATATAATTATTAATTATGATACATACGAGATGATATAGATAATTTAATATTATATTTTTTTTAGATAAATATTAGTCATTTACTTCTATACTATATGATAAGAGAACAAAAACGACGTGCATTTGTACGTACAGACAACCGTCTCCATGAATGATGTTTCAATTTCCTATATCTGTCTATTATATATATTTATATTCTGAATATATATTATATATAAATCATGTTTTATATTCTGGAAGTATTTAAATCATGACCTAAGTGATATGATCAAGAATAAAAAGTTAAAAAATGTACGATAAATAAAATGGTTTTTACACGAAATGTTACTTTAACTTGGAAATTATTAGTATATGGGTAATATAAAGTCATAAATGAATCATATATGATATTATAAATATTAATATGGTTTTGGTATAATTTAATAAAATACTATGGAAATTATACGGGTGGTTAAACTTTTCCTCGACTAAAAAAATGTACAAGGTAAGGGTTAATTCCTCAATCTCATTATTTTCTGAGATTGTTTATGTGTATGTATTTAATGGAACATATTTGTCATCAATGTCCATGTTTCACATAACTGTTTTTAAAAGAAATATTGTATGGTTTTATGTAAGTTAATATTTAACTATATCATCATTCTAAATTTTTTAACGATTTATTTTTCTAACTCTATTTAATTAATTTCCATGTTTTCATAAATGATTTTAAGGATTTATGTATATTGATATGACTAATTTTGAATGATAATTCTTCTCAAAAGTTTAAAAGGGGTATGGAATAATTTGATTCAAAAATTTATTTTAAACAACTTCCATTATAAATTCAATGTCTTTTGAAAGATTTCATGAGAATGTGTTATTTCTCTTAAAGTGTTTTACTGATCATTTTCAACTATGTAAAAATCTGTTACTGGATGTAATTTTTGATTGATGTTGATAATTTATTATACAATATTTCATTTTTTATTGAACGATTTATGATATGTATGACTGTTGGAACCAGGCTCTTCAAAGAATGATTTGGTGTATGGTTTGTGTTTGTTGTCAATCCTCAGTGGAAGTTCCGAATGTGTTCCAGAAAAGTGATCATACAGTTCAAGCAGACAACAGTATTGAAGGTGGCACTGTTTCCCAGTGTTTGCCAAATTTTTGGGCCTCAAAATCGGAAAATGAAGACATGGATTGTCTGCAAAAGGAGATTCGCAGAAAAAGGAAGTGGTGCGCGAAATATAAGAGGCTTGCGCGAAATACTTATGTTAGGCGTGAAAAACAGTGGGATGCGCGAAATAGGGGATCAAGGTTTTTCGCGCAAATAGTGTTTCGAAATCAGTTTGGTGAAAAATGGCAAAGGCATGGGCTGCGCGGAAAATAAGGGTTGTGCGCGAAATACTTAAGCTAGGCGAAAGATTACGCGCCAGATGAGAGGTTTTCGGCGCCGAAGGGGATTTTGCGCGCAGTGGTCTCAGTAGCCTATAAATATGAGGTGACCCCCTTCTTTCGAGGAGTTGAGAGACTCAGAGAAGATCCGAGGTCTGTTGCGCGAAAAAGGATAGCGTAAAGGGGCTTGCGCGAAATATTCGGAGTTGCGCGAAAAAGGGGATTTTTGCGCGAAATATTATTCCGCGCGAAAAGTAATTTTTTGCGCGCAATAGGAAGGTTTTGCGCGCAAAGGGTTGGTGTTGCGCGCAATTGTTAGTCAGGTTTGTCTACACGTTCTGGTTATCCGGTTCAGTGGTTCTGTGCGTTCTAGTGCATCTATTTCGGAATTCGATGCAAGCAGAGTCTCATCCTGAGCAGAGGCAAAGACTTAAATGCACATCTATTGAAGATACCTTCACGTCTATAAACTGAGTGGGACTTCACCAACGGCAGTGAGCCAGGGGGAGTCAACGGGAGTGACCCGAGGGACGCAGTGAGCTATCCCTGAACTATTGTAAAGGCAGTGTGCCTGGGACAGAGTGTCTGTACCTGAACTTTTGTATCCGCAGCTAGTGAAGCATAGTGGATTTAGGTACGACCGGCAACCTGTCGGCGTATGCTCCTTGGACGTAGCCCTTAGTGGTGAACCAAGTAAAAATGGCTGTGTCTTCTCTGTGCATGTGAATGTTTTCATTCTGATCATAATCATCATACAGATTCAACAAGTTCCTACCAATGTGGGAACAAGATCCAACAAATTAAAAGAAAAAGTGGTCACCTTGATTCACCCCTCCCCTCTCAGGGTGTCCCGGGGTCCTTCAATGACTATGTATGTGCTATATTATACCATTCATGGTATATGGATAATGTATTCACATTTTTTATGCTACTTTTAATATGAAAGATTATGTTATGTATCACCCTTTTCATATGAGGAATGAATTGGACTTAGTAAGTGATGGGTGATGGCCAATATAGCCCCTCGATGCATCGATAGGTCTAATGAGACCAACATGTTTCCCAGCACAAGGCGTTGACAAAATTTATATTTCAGGTATGGGCACGAGGACTTGACATTGTGGTTAATATGTATGATATTATGCATTCCGTCATTATGAGATTAGTTATTTATTTTACATGTGATTATTAAAAAATTAGAATACTCATGGGAATAAGTAAATGGAATTATATGATTTATCACAACCATATTATGATGATGTTTATGTTTAAAGGGATGATTTTTCAATTTTATACCTTTAAAAAAAAGTTTAGGACTCTTTATGTAATCTTCTGCTATATTGTTTGTCTTTTCTAAGCATCCGAGCTCACCACTTTTTTATGTTTATATTCCATGGATTCCAAGAAGTGTTTAATTATTTATATGTAGGTTTAATATAGGATAATAATAGAATTATCAAAGGATTATATATGATTATTTTTTTGTTAAAAATTTTAATTTAAATTTCTTTTATGTAATCTATTTTCCATGATTGCTAAATTGATCGGCCAATCGGACATTGATTACTTGTAAACAGGCCAATGTATTAATATAATGCCCTAGATCTGGGATTCTGGGGTCGTGGAGTTAAACTAGTTATCTAAAAATCTATAACTGAAATGATCCTCAGTGTGAATGAAAGTAAATTATTCGTCAAAAATCATGACTATGTAATGTTTAAGGCTAGGGCCTCATAGTTGGTATCAGAGGGAGGTTTAGATAACATTATTGGTTATGGTGTTATCTGGATGTAGGTAATGGATCCAACATAACCAAGAGGATTATTATCAAATGAATACTTTTGGAGGGTTAGGTAAAATAGGTTTTTGGATAAAAACCTGAACAATGGAGATATGTGGAGCTTGATGGATTAGAATAATATAAAAAAATTTATGTTCCATTTTCCCTATATATAATTCCCTTTTTATAATAATAAGTTTTTTCATATTTATGTATTTATTCATTTCAATATATAAAGGATCATTTGTCATGATAGAAGGAAAGATATCGTCACAACCTTCATATCACTCCCTGACGATTTTATCATCACAATTATGGAAAAGGCATGTTCGAATGATTTTGACAGTTTCTTGAGTTTTCAAATCACCTGCATGAAATTATTTGATTTATTTAATGCCTAATATTTTCTAACCAAATTTATGGATCATAGTATCTTTTTAATATGATTTCAATATCTCAAATTTTCCATCTCTATTAAAAAGCTAAATTACAAAAGTGGGTCCAACATCTACTTTTTGAATGTTGGAAAACATGCTGAAATAAAAAGGTAACGACATGAAGATAATGATATCTAGATTCAAGGTATGATTTATTTTCATATCCATAAATAATGAAGTGTAATTGGAATGATATTTATAAATTATGTGGAGATTCAATCTTTAATAATGAATTAAAAATAAATACGATGGAAATGAATAGCTAATGGATTTTGAATAATAATGAATGAGTAATAAATCTACATATAAGGGATTCAGGAGTTATAGTAGATGGTAGGATGATTAAATGTTTAAAATTATTAATTATTCTTGGATGATGGGATTAATATAGTTAAATTCTTCTCGTATGTGTATCCCTGAAGATTGATATGTGAAAATATTATTCAAGGAAGAATTGTCTTTTCTTGTGTGGATATAATGGATAACCCTAGGGGATCATATGATCTTTTTTAGGTGATTAATGGTCATTAAATTATTCAATGTAAAATGAAAGGTGTTAGATAACCTTGGAGGATAAAGCATGTTATAGTTATTTTTGATGAAATTATCATATTTTTTAGAATGTTTTATGAATGATATGTTTTTAGAAAAAGGAAAACCTATAGGATGGGTGGAAACCCATGTTGTCTGATAAATCCATGGAAATCGAACCCAAAACTGAAGGGTGTCAAGGGCGCATCACCTACCACATACCTACATGAAATCCATGGTAATTTTGACTTATTATTTTTTGTTAATTGATTTTATGGATCATGAATGAGTTGATTTTGGGAACATATGTTTCATCCAATGGTTATCCTTAGAATAGGAAAATGATTTGGTGATTATGAGATAAATGTTATTTTGGAAGACAATATCTCTTTTGGGAACACTATATTCCTAATAAAATAGAATATTATGGGATTACATTTGTGGGGTAATGGTTGAAATATTATTCTAGAAGAATCAAATTTTTTTATTATTGATATATAATTTCTTTGGGTAATTTATGGAATTGGTTAACCCATCATAGGGAATATGTGATTAGGTTAATTAATTTTGAGTATGATACTTTATCATTAGTTGATTTAATTTGGAGATAAATGTTAAGATTTATTATGGAAGACTGTGTGATCAAATACTTATTAATTTTGGGTTTCAATCTTAGTTTGGATTATTTTGAATAATTTTAAGGACAATTGGGTATTTCGTTTTTTAGGTGATCTTGGGTATTGTTTGTTGAATTTTGGAGATGAAGAGTAGTATTTCATTTTATAAAGGATTATCCTTTTTGGGGATTATATGATATTTCCCTAACCATTTTGGTTTTGGATAATGTTTGACGATAGGAAAATTGTATGGTTCATCTTTTTTTGGATTATGTAATTCTCTAGAATTTTATTCTAGCACTTCAGGTGTGACCAAGACATTTTGTATACTCATTCCTAGAAAAAAAAATATCAGAATGTGGTAGAAATTTATTTAAGGATGAAACTCTACTTGAAAAGTATGTATATTTAATTATTTTCTTATTCAATATCATAAAAAAATTCCTCAACACTAGTAAAAGAAACTTAAAACAAATATGTGGGCAATTTAATTTTCTTAATGGAGAATCATTGATTGTTTAACCAACCATATGTTTAAGGTTTTCAGGTATTAAACATTCTCTTGATCTTATTTTCTATCAATTAACATCAGAATTTGAGGTCTAGTTTTTCTTCTATAGCCATGTGTTTATACATGGAATCCTATTATGTGTTTTCTTAGGATACCATTGTACTTCTATTTCATTATTTTAAAATGATAGTTTTATTGACTCTTTTTTTGATGTGGGATTTTCAATGATGTTTGTTAGCCCAATTTTAAAATTGTGAGGACGCAATTTCCAAAAGGTGGGAATAAATAGTATCCACTGAATTATGAAAATATGGTTTACACATGATTATATAATGATTCATTGGTTACAATTTGTTTTATAAATATAAATAATAAACTAATTGTATATAAAGTATGTGTTTTTGATGAAAACAAATTTAAAAGAGAATATTTGGGTTTATAAAATCATATCAATTTTTATGGATTTTTATTTAATGAAAAATATATTTTATAAATTCATATTATATGTTTTCAAAATATGATATAAGAACAAATTCCATTTTTCAGATAAAATAATTATTTTTCAAAAAATTCAATTTTACCGCCTTTTGTTGGAGATCTCTTTTACATTTATTTTTTGACACTTTTATATGTTCTATTTGACAAAACAAAATTATTCTATAGAATTGGGAAATGAAAATATACTTTGGTTCAAATTTTGGTTATTTTCTAATAATGTTCATTTATAAATGAATAGTGAAAACTAATGGATTTTAATTCGAAAGTGTATTTTCATTTAATTTATTTATATAGTAATATTATCATTTTAATTTGATTTAATTTGTAATTGTATTACGTTTATGTCATTTATTATAATTTTCTCTATTGTATTTTACGTTACATTGAAATTGGACATAAACACATGTCAATCTTTTTATAGTAATTATTTCTTAGAAACCAAGTTTGTGGTTTTGACAACATAAATAAATTTGAAATTAATTAATACAAATTTTGTGATTTGAATTAGTAATAATGGATTCAATATTTGTAATCCAAAGGTGAAAATATTGAAAATAGGTATATTTTATCTTTGTACATTATAAATATTAACATCAGTAATTATTTTTATTTACCACGGTTAATGGTTAAATTTGGTAAATATGGGTAAAAAATAATAATTTACTAACAGAAAACTATGGTAAAATGTTTTTTAATTCTATATTATGATATATTTCTAACCATATGAATCCTTGTGTGTATTATGGGACCCCATGGAGTCACTTGGATGTGAAAATTACATTATATAAGAATTAATTTAATTTAAAGACAAATATAACAGAAAATGCATTTTTTACTAAAAAAATTAATATAGGCATATGTAACTGATCTCATTGACTATAAATATTAAATGTAAGGATAAATTAATTTACTAAAACATGGTATTTTATTTATTCTTTTTATACATTAAAGAAATAAATTTAATTGTCACACATTTATGAAGTAGTGATTGATTCATTAATAAAGGATTCAAATAAATGATATGATAAATAATAAAATAAAATTAATTAGATTATTTTGATGACATAAAATCATTTTTTAATTTTATTGAAATATTATATTTGATTTAATATATTTGGTTCGAAGTAATTAGGTTTCTATGAATATGTAAAAATGTCAAGTACGAATAGTATCTAATGTTGACATAATTCAAAACACAGAACATAAAAATAATTAATAAAGGATATTAAAATTTTAAAAATCTATGATACCAAAAAATGGTTAAGAATAGTCCAAATATATAATTATGACATTTTTGGTCGTTCTAACATGATATGGTAGTTATCTTATCCCACAATGTGTAAATAACATGATGTCACAATAATATTAAGAAGGTTAAGATAAGGGACAAACCAAAATGATAAGCATAATAATATATTTAAAATATTTCTAGAAAATATTTTATTATTGAAATTATAACCGAAATCATCTTATATTCATAATAAATGAGTTTTTAACCATCTGTAATAGGAATTGGATATATAAAAAGTTAATATTTCTAGACATTCCTAAAGTGCCCCTCCTTCCTCTTAAAAAGGCCACCACCTCTACCCACATAACTCACACCTCTATAGCCCCTTGGATCATATAAATTCTTCCCAAATAAGCTCCCAAAATCCCTAAATTCCTCCTATAATCCTCACCTTGGTCATAAGGAAATTCATGAAACCCTTTTGGTTCAAATCTAAAGATGTTACCCGATTTAGAGGTAACGTCTTCTCTCAAGTTCTATTCATTTATTTTCATTCTCCACTCCCTATGATATTATTATTCTATTATAACGTAACAAAAAAACTATCCTCAATATACAAGGATGGTTTCATGATAAATATTTATCTACACTTATACACACATCCATCTAATGGATATGAACATACTATTTTTGTGTATGGCGAACTACTACCTCATGAAATGATGATTGTACAATTTTATCCAACCACCCATAATGCTGGAAATTAGGATGGAAATATATTTTTATTTGATATATATTACATATATATTGTCTCTATACTTCTGTATTTTTTATTTATTACATACTGTTATGCATTCCATAATGTGTAATTATGATAATATCATTTTAGGAAGTGCAGACTACCACCCCCTCAAAGTGATGCGACTAGTTCATTCCACCCATGGAACACATAAATGATGGAATTAATGAAATTAAGTAACATATATAATATATATATTTTAATATAATTATAATATACATATGTATAATTTAGTTTTCATTACATTAATATGAAAAAAATGAAAGTTGTGTTAATGCGGATGTACGGTCTATCATCTCCATGAATGGTGCATTTCATTTATTATCTCCAAATGTTATGCACTATGATAAATAAATAAATATAATTGATATATATGATATCTTAATAATTAATACTATCTTGTATGTAATGTACTTTTGACCACATGGAGAATTTGTAACTATAAAATGTTCATTTTCGACTCAAGTACTGAATATAAAGAAAATGAATGATACGAACCTGAATAATTATACAATTGTTATAACATGGTAATAATTGATATAAAAGGAATGATAACATTTAAAATGATTCTAAATGATGTATAAATTAACATATTATTATTATTTATAGTGATAATGAATGACCAAGATATGTCTGACTCAATGTAATGGACTTCATCTCAATCTCCTATCATTGAGGCATATTTTGAAGTTATAAACCATCTTCTTTTATAAAGTTTATAATTATAAAATTTTCCTTATAATTTAATTCAATGCTTTTCAAAATGAATATTTTTCTACAAAGTGTATAACTAAATGAGAAAAATGATTGTTTCTTTTTAACATATGTGGTGACAATGACCTTTCTGCTGTCACGAGCATTAATTGATATTTGGATTCCTTAAAAAGCCGTAAGATTTTAAAAGAAATATATATACCATATACCATTTTGTACATATTTTGGTATTAAAAATGGTTTTGAGAGATCATTTATTATTTCAATATCTTGAAATGATATATTTTTATTGTAATTTAGAAATTTAATATTTCCTTTATTCTTGTGTTATATGTTATGGTTATGGTATTGGTCTTGGGAATTTATTATGTATACGACTGGTTTTGTGATAATATGAGGGTGGGTGATCCCGTGATAGCTCTCCAATGGATTGGGTAACCTGATAGAGTTAAAATCCTATGTTTCTTTTGAGATATTTAATGAATATATTGTGATTTATATTCCAAACGTAACCATGAAGGTTACTCTATATGTAGGTTTGAATGCATTAATGTTAGTATTTTATGAATTCCACAAGTTCACATCATGATTTAAAATTTTTATGATTTATTCACAAATCTTATGATTTCATGAGGTATGTTGAAGAGATTATGTTTTATGAGGAAATAGTATTATTTTATTCATTTCTATGTATTCAAGGACTAATATTTTTTCATTCCTTATTTAAAATCCCCTAATGAACGTGTTATGCTCATTGCAAGTTTTTTAATTTTTTTCACAGGGTATAAGGATGGGTAAGAGAAAGGAATAATGCAATAATATTTTTATCAAGAAAATTATTCTTTTTTCATTTAAGGATAATTATTATTGTCAAAATATTGGATAGAGTTTAAGTGTCTACTTTGTAATATTTTAGATGTAATAGTAATGGACAAATTCCCTAAAACTTTAAAACCGAAATGATCCTCAATGTGATAGAAATTAAATTTATGATAAAATATAATGATTATGTAATGTTTAAGGTTGGGGCCTTATAGTAACTTGATCTAATATTCCTTCGTTAATATTCTTATGAATCCTATCATTAAGGACAAATCATATATTTTTTGTATTCCATAATAATCAATTTTATGAATAGTAAATGGTACATTATCAATAATGTTCCTCCTAATTTTACTTAATCAACATGGGATCGATCAAATAAATCACTATAACATGGTGAAGATACCATGATACATGTTACTATTGAAATATGTATATTTTTCATTAGATATTAATAATAGGTATATAACAAAAATAATTCCATACATTACCACATATTCCTCGATTATAACATGTACATGGTTATATATGATTTCTTAGAAGAATAGCTTCAATATTAAAAAATTAATGGTTATATGTTTTTGCTATTGATGTCTGGAACATTGATGATGCCTCACCCTAATTCTAGAACACATCCTATATTGAGAACTACATGGTTTTCCCTAATTTCAAACAACACATTAGACTCACATGATGCGTGGGTAAAAAAATACGAAAATTATACCATCCCTAAAGGACGGGGTACTTAAAAAAATAAAAATCCACTAACACTATTTGATGTGGTACTTCACAGCATGAATGACCTCTATTGTAGGATGTCTAAATATCATCATAGGCAACATATCTATGAACAATATTTGATCATGTTTCAAATTTATTTACATTATCACTGAAAATAGGTGATATATTCTTGAAAATGTATGGCCCTATCATCCTCAAGGTGGTGATGAATATAAATATTATTAACACCCATTCCATCTTTGATGGAAGTTTGGGTGGACGATGAAGGGAGTTAAAGTACAGATCCCCAAGATATGATATTTCATTGAATTCAGATATTTGTGGTCTCAAAATTGGATCACGAGGTATGTATGGTGTTGATAAAGACTTCTTTAGTGTTGGGTAGTGTATCACTAAGGATTTTTCATATATTTTGGGATTAGAGGTTTTTACAACCAACTAAGGCTTAAATAATTTCTTAAGTATGTGATCATATCTATCAAGAGTTCACTCATTAGAATGAAGTTCACATTTACCAGACCATTTTGGATATTGATTAATGAAAAGTCGGAAAAATGTGGAACCCATTTCATGGATCATCCCATTTGGTGGGATAATAATCATTTGACCAGTGATGGTGGTATAATGTCCATATGAGTTTCTCAAAGTGTTGGATTCCATATGTTCCATTCTTCTCTTCTTATTATAATCATTATGTCAGTTATTTTTTTGAGAATAATTATAAATTTTTTTACTCTAATACATCTAGGAACTTAAGGTCTTAAGTCTTCAATTATGCCATTCTTGGATGATTGAATAATCCTTATCCACATACATTTAGATAATCCATTCATCAAACAACTATTTTTCGATATTTTTAATTTTTCACATCCATCCTCTTGAACTTTAAGAATAATAGCTTACACACATGCCACAAGATAAATGTGTTTATCTAATGAAAATTGTCCATCACTCACCATATAATACTATAGATATATAAAGATGAATCATTCCTAGATAATGTGTCCTAGCATAAAATTCTAAGGGAATTTATTTGGGTGATAATGTTTCCCTAATACCTCAGTATTATTTATTTTTATAAATGTCTATCTGTTATTCTTCATGGATGATATGAATTACGTTGTAACTAGATCATAATGGAAAGAATAAATTTCATTCCTCAAACATTTAAGGTAATTTTCCCCCATTTTTTCATGAGGGTGATAGTGAATGGTAATTACTACCCCGAGTTCTATATTCATTATAGGTGTTTTTGAAAATTACTTTCCCAGGTTCCTCATATAGAATTATCTTGATTTTATTTTGAAACTATGATCCCTTAGAAGCCACCAAGATATTTTAGCTGATGAGACAGGTTGAAAATTTTCATATATGTTCTCAAATATTTGTATATAGGTACTATTCTTGGGATTTTTTATTTCAATAGAGTATTTCAAACACTTCCATATTATAATGAAACCCATGAATCAATAATTCATTTTTTAATAAAATTCAGAGAGGAAAATGGATTTGGTTTTCATCAGTCTATAGCTGAATTGGGTGAAGAATTTTTTATGGAGATCATCCAAAAAATAAATAAGTCCTCGTAATAGGTTATTAAACCAAGAGAATATAGGATCCTATATGTTCCATAAACATAATATTATTTTCATTCCTTTATTTGTTCTACGGTTTCCAGCATTGGGATATACATAGGATAAAAATGGATTATATGCAACTTCAAGATCACCATTCCTTAGAAAGTTGAGAGCACAATCTTGCTGATTATGGATATTGATGGTGTAGAATTTACCAAGTGAATTTATGGAACCCTCTATGGTTGCACTAATGCATACAAGACATCATGAGAATCTATTTGAGTAATGATATCTTCAAATAATTCTCGGGATACAATTTTCCAAGTTATCCTTGGATGAATTTCCAAACTAGATGATGAAGTATCCTCAATGGTGGGATTCCAAAGAGACCAATCAATTATGCTCTGAAAAATTCTCATTTATATGATCCTAATCTAATGGGATGGATTTACTATGCTATGTGGGTGGAGAAATATCATCTCATTGATGTATAGTAGCAAATAGGGGATTGGTGTATTTATCCTGAAGACCATAATTAGTTGGTTTGTTTCTCATGAGGAACTAAACATTGGTTTTCTCATGCTCAAATATTTTGGGTTCAACAAATTAATATTATCTTCTTTTAATATGGTTACACAAATTATTGATTATGTGTTTTTTTAATGTGTTTTGACATGTTTATTCATCAATGGTATAATGTTTTTTGACATCATTTAGGGAAACAATGATTCCATTTACTAATGAGATTCAATATTCAGAAGTAAAGAATCCTTTGGTGAATAATTATCCATAATAATGGGGCATTCCTTCTCACATGATGATTACATAGATGATATCATGATTATAAATGATAAAAAATACCTCTACATCACGTGATGGGGTTCCCCCAAGAAGTTGTAGTCACCAAAGCTACTCATGAAAAAGATGAATATATTTTGAAATTGTTGAAATATTAATGGGAATAGAATAAAATAACAATGCACTAATGTGCCTTTTGTATTTTAGAATTAGAATGGATGTAAAAATACTCTTTACATTAAGGTGTGGGTACCCCCAGTGGGGCCTCGTTCTAGGTTTTTTTCTTGGATACCTATTAATAACATTGATTTATCTCAAGATTCTATGGTTAAACCTTGGTGATGATGACCATAGTGAAAATGATACTTTAATGGGTAGGCACTGGTTAGTTTACATGAAATGATGGGTTTTCTCATCCACCTCTCTATGATAGGTAAATTATTTGTTATTGTGCTTCAGGGATAGGATCACAATGTGGTCAGATGTGGTGATATGGGACATTTTATTATCTGGAATTTATTTTTTAGGTCGAATTAAATGGATTTATCCTATGTAAGATTTCATTTTATCTTACATGATTTGGGGTGATCCTTTGAGATGATATTCACATAAAAATGAATTTTCAACCGAATTTTGGAGTTTCGTGTTTTGTGATGAATTTGTCTTATTTCTATAGGTGAATTACCTTGATGGAATTGAAGGTGTATGATGTATATTGCATATGGTTGTACATAGTTAATTTCGGTGTCCTGTAGGTACTACAAGACTTTCCAATTAGTTTTGAATAAATTAGTTTTTTTGGGGATTCCCTTATTATTATAAAAAAAATTTAAATATCATGATATGGTAACAAGAAGAAGAAAATATTCTATGAAACAACCCATGTATGAGTGCATGATTTTCAATTTCTCTCATGGTTAAATGATTCAAAATGTGTTCACCATTCTTTATTAAGATAACAAAAAAAATTGTCCAATGTGTAATAGAATATTGATACTTATTTTATTAGTAATTATTGAAAAATTTGAAGGATTCATTTCAGGTTCAACAATTTTCTTATGATAGGAATATTCTAACACTCTCTCATGTCTAAAATAGATTGTCATGAAATTTTCTAAACATCATTGATGCCCTTATTTCCAAATGCATACTATCATTTGGGATTCTGTCCAATGATGCTTCAAAATGAGTATTTTTTTGATAGGGTAGGAGTTTGGGATTATATCCTATTTTGAGGTTATTATTTCTTAATATTGGAATATTTTATATACTTAATATTTCATTATGAGTTGTTCTTATATCATAGTACATATAATAATACATTTCATCCTATAACCCACTAAAAACCCCGTATAAATATGATGATTTATGTATAAGATAGGTTATATATATTTACTTTATTATTTCATGATATACTGGTTTGAATCCTCATAGTTGGTCACTATGGAATATATTTCCATCCATTAAGGTGGAAGGTTGGGTATTGTTGGGGTCCCTTTAATGATAGAGCTTCCTTTGTGTCCCAGTGAACTGAATTAGGGATCATGTTGTTTGAGACTGCATAATATGGGACGCTATACCATTTAAGGTCATGTGAAAAGGAATATCGAATGATGTTTAGAGACATGTGGTATGGAATTCTACATTAATGGTTCATAATAATGGATTGGTTGGGACTTATGAATGGATGATTCATTTTGGGATGTCCAGTCTATACGTAACTAAATACGGGAAGATATGACTCACCTTGCGATCATCACCAAAGGTATTCTTATATATTTACAAGAGAAGTATGTTTATCCATATTCACATCATTATATGGGGGAAACATTCTCATCCCATAGATTATATGAATATTAGGCTAAGGATTATGTTACACCTTAAGCTTCCATGACAAGTTTCCCTTTGAATAATACAATAGTTTGCGCTATATGCAACATCGAGTTATAACACACCATAAAGAATCAAACGAGCCGTAATGAATATTAATACCAACTTTTTTGAATTTTTTGAATTTTATTTTTCAAAATGGACTTCATTTTTGGATTCGGATCTTCAAACATAGCTTAGGGTATTATTTTGTTATTTATCTAAATACATTAAAATTTAGATGAATAGTGAAAAACACTTTGTTATTGCCTAAAACTGAATTTTTATTTAAATAATAATTTATTTTATTTAAATTTATTTTAAGTCAAAATAGATAAATAATACTTCTATTAGTTTAATTTAATTCATTGGAGTCATTTTATAATAAGATAAGTTGTATAAAAGTTTATTGAACTTTTTAAACACTTTTACGCACCTACTAGGAACATTAGAAAATTTCCATAAAACATAATTTTACAAATTTTTTGAATTGAATTTCAAAAATCTGAGAGACACAGTTGATATGAGTAAGTAAAATGTGATTCAATGGGATGAAAATAATTTTTGGTGAATAGTAGCTTCTGAAATTTATTTACCACTACAAAAAGTAAATATGGTAATTAAAGGTAAAAATGATATTATAATTACCATAATAGATGTCCTAATTCTATTGGATAAGTTTATTTCGACCAAAATCAAACTTAGGAATAAAATATGATCTTCTTTTACCCATATGGATTGTATTAGGGCATTCATTATATATTATTTATAGAAGAGTTAGAAGTGTTAAATTCAAATTTTAATAACTAAACCATTCTTAATATAGGTTTACCCATAAGATAAATTCACCTATAAATATTCTTTATAATGATAAAACTATTTCCTACATAATGGTATTTTATTTACATTTTTCAGACATTAAATAATTAAATTTATTTATGATACAATGATGATGTAGTAGTTACCTTATTAATGAAATATTAAAACAATTGATATTATAAATAGCCAAATAAATGTAAATTGAGAATTTTGATGCATTACACTAATTTTATATATTAATATTACAAGTTATAATCGACTAATAAATTTTTTAGAAAGTAATAAAGTAGTTCTGTCTTTAACAAAAACCAAATAAAAAATAGTGTCAAAATTGACATAAAAGAGTTTTTTTTTAAAAATAATATATTATTAATTGATATAATATTCCTAAAAATAAATGGTTCGGCCTAAAGACTTAGTTAAGGTTATATATACCAATAATGAACCACATGGAGTTCTCTTGGCTATTAGTATTAATTTTATTAACCATTTCTTAAAATAATACATGAATACATGGTGAATGTTATAATATATTACTAAGAGTTAAATCTAAACGATAAGGTTATTACGGTGACCTAGACCAATATAAAACATATTGGATTAGATTTTATCGACATAGAACCACCTTTTAATATAAATAGATCATTTTTCATCCCTTATAAACTAAATATGATTGTATAATAAAAGAATATTTCAAGGTTTTCTAAAGTGACCCTCTCCACTTTATAAAAGGGTACATCCCCTTATCTCAAAAGCATTCCTCCAAAGCCTTTTGGATCGCCAAAAAGAAAACCAAATATCCCCCCAAATACCCTCGATTCAACCTAGAAGAAAGACTTTGATCAGAATGCCTACCATTGGATCCCTTTTAACTGAATAAAAAGGAAGCACCCGGAGAAGAGGTAATAATTTTATCACCTCTTTAAAAGTTCTTTTCTTAATCCACTTCCTTTATTTGTTGAATCCATAAAAAAACAACTCTAGTACCTTAAACATAATGTTATGTTATTAATAATATGGTACTACCATATTCATTATTCTATCAATCATATTAATGACAAGGTCACCATACGTGCATACGTACAACTTACCATCTCCACGTCGTGGTGCATTTTGTTATTCAACACATAATTATTTTGGATTTGTATAATAATGAGTATAATTGACATAAATAATGAATATAACATGTTATTGTTTCGTTATATATGATATAACATCCAATTAAATATTATTTCACCATCAATAGAATGATATTGTCACTTGTTCATACGTATGGATTACCGTCTCCAGGAACGCGATGAGATTCATTCCCCATTGTAATAATCCAAGAATAATTTTCATTCTGTGATGAAAACTAATTTTCAAGAACATTATATCATTTGGGATATGAATCAAACACATTCTATCAATATGTATCATGACTTACGTAACCAAACATATTAAGGAAATTGAATCAGTTAACACACGAAATGATGATAATAAAGAAATATTATTAACAAAGAAATATTAAAAGATCATATATGATATCATATTTATGTATTTAGTTCTTTTATAATTTAATAAAAATTATTTGAAAATTATAAATAATGTTTATGTACCCTCGATCATGGAAAATTATAAGGTAAGGGTTAATTTTACAATCTCATCATTATCTGAGGTTGTTTATTTGTGAGTATCTACCAAGACCTCTTTGTCATCCACATTTGTGTTTCATAAAAATGTATTTCAAAACATTTTAAATATTTACTAGAATATGTTTTAAATTCATTTATACCCTTTAATGAATTTTTATAAAATGTTTAAAAATGAATATTTTCATCATTTTCCAAAGAAGGTCCTTTATGACCTTTTCGACAAAATTAAGGAAATAATGTTTTTTAACTTATACAGTGGGTGTGGCTCTTTTTCTTCCATTATAACACCATAGATGTTTTACTTACAATATTATATGAATATTTTAAAAATAAATGTTTTATTTTAAATTTACATGAGTTCTAAATTATTTCAAAATAGAATGATATATTTCTCTCAAACAGTTTTGATTTAATCTATGTCAACATAATTTGTTAGATTTTACGCTTGTATGATGTTTATTTATTGTGATAAAATATTCAATATTTTATTGAAGGTTTTTGTGATATTATTCACAATGGATGTGTTTTTTTATAAAATTCATGCTTTATTCTAAAAATATTGAAATTTTATATGCTAGTTTTAATAAAACAAATTAATGTTATGTTTCAACCTTTTCATACGAGGAATGCATTGGACTTATTAAGTGAAGGGTAGAGCCCGATATATCTCCTCAATGGATCATTATGTCCAATGAGAAAATCATGGGTCTTGGAACAAGGCCTTGAAGTTTTTTTTAGTCTTGGCATGTGGACTTGACTATGTGGTTATGACGTCCAGCATTATGCATTCCATCATTATGAAATTTCCTATTGATATTAAATGTGATTATTAGACTATTATAATATCCATGTGAATATGTAAAATGAATTATTTGATTTATCTATTCCATATTATGCTGACTTTTATGTTTAAAATGCTTTTGTTTTAGTCTTATACATTTCCTTAAATGATTATTCTTATTTTGGAATGTATCCTCTATATTGTTATCCTTACTGAGCACCTAAGCTCACCCCTTTCTATGTTTTTTCCCTAGGATGTGAAAATGTATATTATGACTGACCTGTAAGGATATTTTAAGGGAGATTAAGGTGTTAAAATGAGACATAATGTTGTTGTTTTCCATTTCATAATGTAATGTAAAACTTGTGTTTGTATCTAGTACTTCCAAGGCTACTAAACTGATCAGTCTTTCAGGACATGATTCCTTGTGTCATGCCAATGTTATGTAATAATGGAACGACTCTGGGTAACTATGGTTGGGGAATTAAATTTTTTATCAGAGTAAGTTTAGTACTAACCTTGGAAACTATAATTACAAAGCCTCTGTATATATATTACCCTAAAATATACTTTGATTATTTGTAGAGAAGAACTTCCTAGAATTTTGGTAATGTAGAGATTTTTTGATTTTATCAAGAAATACATCCCTATATAGATACGAGTAGTTAGAGGTGGATCTGGAACAGATGTACATTGGTGTGAAAACTCCAACATGGATTTTCAGTATTGACTCGGGATATCCTAGTACACGACAATGGGCTTTGCTTCAATCTTGTTTATGACACACCTATGGGATATGCTTAGGACAATTCATATTTTCATTAAACACCATTATGAAGGATTTATGAGAATATAACTCTTCAAAGAAAACATTTTTATTATTATGGATTATATACATTGTTGTGCCCAAGTGAAGTAATTGCATTTGTTGTCAATAACTTGTCATGGTGTGCCATCTGATGAAGTACATCTTGAAGATTGATGATTACAGAAGCATTAAATCAGACGATTGTTGAGCTGTTCTTAGAGTTCCAAGAACTTGTATCAAGATGATACAAAGTCACAACATGATTAGAAGACCATGCATTGTAGTGACAATGCATGAGGATTTGAAGATGATCCATTCACATGTTCTAAGTGGATGAAGTGGTTTAATAAAATCCATGCACTAACACTTAGTGCATGTGAATCTGAAGAAGTCCCAATTTGATCTCTGATTAGATCAACAAAGTTAATTGAAGAAATATTTGATTCAGGAGCTCGGTTGAAGATGAAGAAACCTTTTGAATTCCATATCTTAAGTGAAGATTATATGTTGAGGAGGATTAAGGAATTCTTAAGAAGTAGAGAAGGGAAGAAATTGAGAAGAAGAATGAAAGGGCTTGATATGGCATTTTACATGGAGGACTTTGTTTTTTACAAAGTCTTATTCAAGACTTAGCCAAAAAATTGGCCAGCCCTTGGACACCTTGAGGGTTCAACCCCAAGGCTCATGTGGGCCTAAGGCGCCACGCCCAAGGGGGAACCCGTGGGGCGAGTCCAGGGCGGCAGGGCGCACCCGCAGACACCGCATGGGCGCCTGGGGCACGCCCGGAGGAGCGCAGGGCACGCGGTGGTGAAGCCCGCGCACCCGGTGTGTGCATAGTGGGCTCTAGGAGCGCGCCCGCAGGAGCAGAGAGTGGGCGCAGAGCGCGCCTGCAGGGAGAACACGGTGCGGGGCAGCACCGTGGAGGGAGAAGTACAACTGGTAGTTGAGCGGCAGCGGCATATTGATAAGCCGCGTGAAAACCGCGCCCCGTTTCGATGTGGGACACGAAATTTTCACCCGGGAGCGATCCTGGCCGCACGATCAATCACGCGCCAGATCTCGGCCGCCCATCTAATCCGCCGCGGCCCATCCTGATCGCGACCATCCAAATCATCGATCCGACGGCCGTGGATCGTCTTCCACCTTGAGCTCGAGTCGAAGCCTCCCGCGAGCCGCCGCATGAACCAGAGCCTCCCGACGTCAGAATTTGAGTTCCCGGCCACCGCTGATCGAGCCAAAGCCTCCATTGTGATCGCCTGGCCTCTACGAACACGATCATGCATTAAACTGTTGCGTACATGCATCGAGAGAGATTTCGAGATTCGGCCAAGGCAAAATATAATGCCGAGGCCACGTGGAGAGCATGCTTTGCATGCATGAGCCTAAACAGAGGCTTGCATGCGTTTTAAAATGCATGCACGTGGATAAAGGAGAAGGAGAAGAAGTCCGCGTTGTGCAGAGAGAAAGAACGAGATTCTCGGCCCGCGTTTGAAGTTTTCAAAGAACCGAAAATCTCGGTGGATCAAGATTTATATCCCGCGGATGTTTTGAGGATTCCTCTGCCTATAAAAAGAGAGGCCGAGACCTCTGGAAGTTTGCTGAAAAATTTGTGATCTGCGAAAGCCTTCTGCCTCGCAAAGAAAGAGCCACCGCGCAACACACTTGCGCGGCTGAAGATCTTGGTGCCACCCGAGGCCCGAAGGAGTCCCATGTGCGCACCTCCTGCGCGGCAGGAAGACCTTGTGGCCGCAACACCTTGCGCGCCCGAGGATTGTTCCTTCTCTGCCCGCACCCTTGTGTGGCAGGAGGAAGACCCCGCGGGTGTTGCACTTGCGCGCCCCGCGGTAGGAAGAACTTGCGCGACTCTTGCACTAAACACCTACGCGGCAGTAGGAGAAGAAGAGGAGAAGCCGCATCCTTGCGTGCCTCCTTTGAGTTCGGGAGGAGTATAACTATACCTACGGGTTAAGTGTCTAAAGGCAGTGAAGGCCACCACATCTTGTGTGTGTGTGCAATTGAAGAACCTGAACCCAAGTGTGTGCTAAACAAGTGAAGGTCGTAGCCTTGGGTGTGTGCAAGAAGGAGAGGCCGAGAACTACACCAAGTTGTGTGTGTGCCAAGTGAAGAGGAAGAGAACACCTTGTGTATGTGCGCAAGAAGTGAAGAGAAGGCCATAGACAAAGAAGAACACACCTTGAGTGTGTGTGAAGTGAAGAGCCCGAGGCTTGTGACTGTGCAAAGAAAGGAAGAGGCCGAGGTTCGTCTTGTACCCATTAGAGTACATTCAAAATGAGTTGTGTATGTGTGCACAAGTCAAAAAGAGTGACAAAACATAAGAAGAAGAGGAGTACACACTTAAGTGTGTGAATGCAAAAGAACTGATCATTCTAAGTGATTGGTTTTTTTTTGGTGAGCAAGACCAACGAGATCTTTTGAAGACTGTTGAAGCTACTTGGAGTTTTGATCAACACCTTTGAAGAAGTGAAGTGGAGCCATGATGAAGATGATGCTGTGGAGTTGGGGGGGTTTAACCAACTTGTAATTGGGGGGTATAACCAATTACTGTGTAATCATCGTTTGACATAGTGAAGAATCCGTGTTGGGGGGTATAACCAACACGGCAAGGAGTAGGTCTTTGTACCAAACCTTGTAAATCTCTGTGTTCTATGCTCTCATTATTACTGCACCACTAAAAGAGTAGATCTAGGCTTTAACCAGCTGCAGAGGTTGAATTGATAATCGAAAGAGAACAATTCATAAAAAGAAAAAGTTATCACGGATTCACCCCTCCCCTCTCAGTGATCACAACCGATCCAGGCATTTCAAGTGGTATCAGAGGGAGGTTACCTCTGTAAGGATCTACTTCTGAGAAGATGGACAATCTGAATTCTGTTAATAGTAGGGGTGTTCCTACATTCGATGGAAAGAATTACCACAGCTGGAAGAATCGGATGTTACCCTACCTTCTATCTCTCGGCCTTGAAGTTAGAAATGCAGCCTTATTTGGATTCCCTCCTCTTGCTAATGAAGCTGCTATGACACTCGATGAGAAAAGAAATATGGAAGTTGATGGTAAAGCTCAAAATGCCATTCTTATGTCACTCTCAGAAAAGGTATACACAAAAGTCATGGGACTCAAGAATGCTAAAGAAATTTGGGACAAATTGGAAAGTAGTTATGAAGGCAACATGAAAGTCAAGGAAGCCAAATTACAGATTTGGAGAAGCAAGTTTGACGATGTCAAGATGGGAGAAGAAGAAAATATTGATGATTATTTCACAAGAGTCAATGAAATTGTCAGTAACATTCGGGGCTTTGGAGAAAAGTTGGAGGACTCCACTATTGTTAAAAAGCTAATGAGAAATTTTCCTGACAGGTTTGACCCCAAAGTCTCAGCATTAGAAGACAGAGATGATCTCTCTCTTGATGAACTACACAACATTCTTATTGCATATGAAATGAGGAAGATCCCAGTATTCAAGAAGAAGATCAAGGATGAGATGGCTTTTGAGGCCATGAGACAACTCAAGATAAAAGATGACGAAGTCCTAGAATCAAGTGATACTGACAATGAAGAAAAGGATGAAGATCTCAACACGATTATTTCTCTTTTTTCTAAAAGGTTTGGAAAAACTAGATTCAGGGGAAAAGGGAAATCACCATCAAGATGTTTCAATTGCAATAACATCGGACACTTTGCTGTAAACTGCCCCAAGAAGAGATCTAGTGCTCCAGAAGTTGAAGATGAGAAGTCACAAAAGAAGAAATGGAGTAGATACCCAAGAGAAGGAAACAAATCAGGTGTAAGAAAGAAAAGGTTCGTTCCAGGTGAAAGAAGAAGCTATGTAAGCAAAGAGGAAGAATCAGACTCTACTTCAGCCAGTCAATCAGAAGGAGAAACGAATTTTATGGCTCATGTGGAAAAAGGGTTTGATACCTGCAGCAGCGAAGATGATGAAAGTGAACGAACAGAGCTTGAATACATATTGAAAGATGAATTAGAGGCTTGCCTTGAGCAAAACATTAAACTCACGAAAGAAAAGAAATTGTTACAAAAGGAAACTAAAAGAATGACTGAGGAGTTGGAAGAATGTATGAAGAAAGAGAAAATGTACATTGATGAAATCAAGAGACACAAACTGAAGGTAGCTGAGCTGGACAAGATAGCAAAAGATCTTGAGGAGAAACTTCACCTCAAAGAAGAAGAGCAATCACTGACACATTCCATGTGGATTGAAGCACAGAATAGATTGACAAAGATGAGAGAAGACTTCAACAAGGCTGTTGAGGTCAAGGCAGAATCATCTTATGCTGGTGCTCAGAGGCAGGTCAATTTACCACTAAGTAAATCTCAAAATACATCTGTTATTTCTAACAATGCAGGTTCAATGATAAAATTGAGACAAACATGGCATGAACCAATCTGTGCAAAATCATCTTCAATGGAAGAAAGGAAATCCTCAGGGAGGACTACTCAAATCTTAGACAGAAAATTACAACATGACTCTTATCAACAAAGAAGGTCAAGGTTCAGAGGCTACTGCTGGTGTTGTGGTGTGTTTGGACATAAGGCCTATGCATGCTGGTATAACATGTCTCATCCAAACATGAGGCATGAGTCAAGGGGGAGACATCCTGACACCCAGAGTGTTTTGCAGAAAGCATCAAAACCACCAACTCAGAACACATTTGACTGCCTGAGTGAAGCTTGTGGAAGATGTGACCAACAAGGTCATAGAGCTGATAAATGTATGACAACTCTTCCTAAACAAAAAGTCAAAGACATGAAAGGGAAAGGCATTCAAGAAACCAATGATGAAATCACATGCTTTGCTGAAGTGGATCTAAAAGCCAGCAGTAAAACCAAGTCATGGATTCTTGATAGTGGATGCTCATCCCACATGACTGGTGATACAAAAATTCTAAGCAACCTTGAAAGTCATGAGGGAGGAACCGTGGTGTTTGGAAATGATCGTTCTCTGAAAATCAAGGGAGTTGGAAAGGCTATGATTGCAACAAAAAATCTAAAATCCAATGATGTGTTGTTTGTTGAAGGATTAAAGCACAACCTACTGAGTGTAAGTCAATTATGTGATGATGGACGTGAGGTGTTGTTCCAGAAGGACTCATGCATCATCAAGAGCTCAAAGGATGGAAAAATCATCACTCAAGGAAGAAGAACCACTGGAAATCTATTTCAAATTGGTGATCCCATCAATTCTTGTTTTCTTAGCTCTAAAGATGAAAACAACCTCTGGCATAGAAGACTTGGCCATCTTGGTCAAAGGAGTATGAGTAAAATTCTGAAGTACAATGTTGTACGAGATCTACCCAAATTAAAGAGAGAAAGAGATGAAGTCTGTGACACATGTCAGAAGGGAAAAATGACCCATAGGTCACACAAAGGAGTTGATATCATGTCTACTAGACCTCTTGAACTCATCCATACAGACATATGTGGACCAATGAGACAGAAGTCTACAAGAGGAGATTTCTATTTTATAACCTTCATTGATGATTACACTCGGATGACCAATGTCATGTTCATGAAACACAAGTCAGAGGCAATCACGATGTTCAAGACTTTCAGAAGGCAGGCTGAGAAGGAACTGGAGCTCTGCATCAAGAAAGTAAGATCAGACAACGGAAAAGAATATACCGGTGATGTCTTTGAAAGCTATCTGGTCAAGCATGGAATCAAACATCAATATAGTACACCATATACTCCACAACAGAATGGAGTGGCTGAACGAAAGAATCGAAGCATAGTTGAAATGGGGAGGACTATGTTAGCTGAGCATGATATCTCTAAGTTTTTCTGGAGAGAAGCAGTATGCACTGCTATACACATACAGAACAGATGTCTCCTGAGACCAGAAACACAAACGACAGCCTATGAAATGTGGTTTAACAGAAAACCAACTGTTAAATATTTCAAAGTCTTTGGCAGTCCCTGCATCATCAAGATTAAAAACATCAATCTGGGAACGTTTGAAGAAAAAGGTGAAGAAGGAATCTTTATGGGTTACCTACCTAATTGAAAAGGCTACAGATGCTGGAATAAGAGGTTGAATAAAATGATTTACTGCAGTGATGTCATAATAATTGAAAACAACACCAAACCACACACTGTGGATGATGATGACTCAAAGAATGACACAGCCTTGGAACAGAAGAATGCAGAATTACCTGAGCCAACACCAACTGCTGGTGAGATCAACTCTGAATATACCAGTGATGAAGATGAAGGCAATGAAAATGGAAGAAGAAGATACAACAAATTGAAGAAGCATGTTGACACAGAAAATGTCCTTGGATACCTACAGTCCTCAGTAAGAACTAGAAGAAGATTGAGATTGGAAGATCAGACTGCACTGGTTTCTCAAGTTGAACCTCACACAGTGGCTGAAGCAGTTGTACATGAGGAATGGATACAAGCTATGCATGAGGAACTCAATCAAATTGAAAAGAACTCCACTTGGGATCTTGTGCCAAGGCCCAAAAATAAAAATGTTATTGGGACAAAGTGGGTGTTTAGAAACAAACTCAATGAAAAGGGAGAAGTTTCCAGAAACAAGGCCAGACTTGTATGCAAAGGATATTCACAAATGGAAGGAATCGACTTTGAGGAAACCTTTGCACCAGTTGCAAGACTGGAAACTATCAGAATGTTCTTAGCAGTTGCAGCACACAAGCAGTACAAGGTCTATCAGATGGATGTGAAATCTGCATTTCTGAATGGAGATCTTGAAGAAGAGGTGTATATTGAACAACCAGAGGGATTTTTGCTGGACAAAGATGGTATTATTGTGTGCAGATTGAGAAAAGCCTTGTATGGATTGAAGCAGGCCCCTAGAGCCTGGTACTCAAAATTGGATGGTTGTCTTAAAGACATGAAATTTGTCAAAGGAACAGTTGACAGTAACCTCTATGTCAGAGAAATGGCCAATGGTACCCTCATAGTCATTATCTATGTGGATGATATCATTTTTGCTGGTAACAAGGAAGGAATATGTGAAGAATTTTCTGAGCAGATGAAAAGAACTTTTGAAATGTCAATGCTTGGTCAAATGACATATTTTCTAGGATTTCAGGTGGAACAAAGACAAAACTCCATATTTCTTTCACAAGAAAAGTACGCAAGGGACTTAGTGAAAAGGTTTGGAATGGAAAGTTCAAAGGAAGTCTCCACACCCATTTCTGTCGGAACCAAGCTATGCAAGGATGAAGAAGGAAACAATGTTGATCAGAAAGAGTTCAGAAGAATAATTGGCAGTCTACTTTATCTCACGGCTTCAAGGCCAGATATAGCATATGCAGTGACTTTGTGTGCCAGATTCCAAAGTGATCCAAAATAATCTCATTTAACAGCAGTCAAAAGAATCCTGAGATATGTTAAAGGAACCCTCAACTATGGACTCTTATACAAACACAGTGCAAACATACAGTTGTTGGGATTCATAGATGCTGATTGGGCTGGTGATTGCACTGATAGAAGATCCACATCTGGTGGAACCTTCTCTCTGGGAGAAGGATGTGTTAGCTGGTACAGCAAGAAACAAAATTCTGTAACATTGAGCACAGCTGAAGCAGAGTATGTGGCCGCTACACATGCATGTACTCAAATGATTTGGATGCAGGTGCAGCTAGCATATTTGAGGATTAAAGCTGAAAAACCATTGAGGATCTTATGTGATAATCAAAGTGCAATTGGGTTGTCTAAGAATCCTATCCAACACTCCAGATCCAAGCACATTGATATAAAATATCATTTCATTAAAGAAAGGGTCGCCAGTGGAGACATCAAGCTAGACTACATTCCTACTCAAGATCAGGTGGCAGACATTTTCACCAAAGCTATGCCTACGGAAAGATTTGTTGAATTGAGGCTGAAACTGCATGTTCAGCCTTCTACTCTCACTTGAGGAAGAAGAAGGTCCCTCCTTATTCCCTAAATATCTGTATTCTTGTACTTACATGCAGGGAATTGAAGGAGATGAGTGCATCCCCTGAGGGGGAGCATTGGTAGTTGAATATGTGCAGGTTCCAGAAGCTCTATACTATGAGTATGGCTTTCATTCATCCCTTTGCATTTGTTGGCCAATAAGGGGGAGAAATCATCAGGCACACGACATTCTCTCAGTGTGCTTCGGAGTATTGACAACCAAATACAAAGGGGGAGATTGTTGTGCCCAAGTGAAGTAATTGCATTTGTTGTCAATAACTTGTCATGGTGTGCCATCTGATGAAGTACATCTTGAAGATTGATGATTACAGAAGCATTAAATCAGACGATTGTTGAGCTGTTCTTAGAGTTCCAAGAACTTGTATCAAGATGATACAAAGTCACAACATGGTTAGAAGACCATGCATTGTAGTGACAATGCATGAGGAGTTGAAGATGATCCATTCACATGTTCTAAGTGGAGGAAGTGGTTTAATAAAATCCATGCACTAACACTTAGTGCATGTGAATCTGAAGAAGTCCCAATTTGATCTCTGATTAGATCAACAAAGTTAATTGAAGAAATATTTGATTCAGGAGCTCGGTTGAAGATGAAGAAACCTTTTGAATTCCATATCCTAAGTGAAGATTATATGTTGAGGAGGATTAAGGAATTATTAAGAAGTAGAGAAGGGAATAAATTGAGAAGAAGAATGAAAGGGCTTTATATGGCATTTTACATGGAGGACTTTGTTTTTTACAAAGTCTTATTCAAGACTTAGCCAAAAAATTGGCCAGCCCTTGGACACATTGAGGGTTCAACCCCAAGGCTCATGTGGGCCTAAGGCGCCACGCCCAAGGGGGAACCCGTGGGGCGAGTCCAGGGAGGCAGGGTGCACCCGCAGACACCGCATGGGCGCCTGGGGCACGCCCGGAGGAGCGCAGGGAACGCGGTGGTGAAGCCCGCACACCCGGTGTGTGCATAGTGGGCGCTAGGAGCGCGCCCGCAGGAGCAGAGAGTGGGCGCAGAGCGCGCCCGCAGGGAGAACACGGTGCGGGGCGGCACCGTGGAGGGAGAAGTACAACTGGGAGTTGAGAGGCAGCGGCATATTGATAAGCCGCGTGAAAACCGCGCCCCGTTTCGATGTGGGACGCGGAATTTTCACCCGGGAGCGATCCTGGCCGCACGATCAATCACGCACCAGATCTCGGCCGCCCATCTAATCCGCCGCGGCCCATCCTGATCGCGACCGTCCAAATCATCGATCCGACGGCCGTGGCTCGTCTTCCACCTCGAGCTCGAGTCGAAGCCTCCCGTGAGCCGCCGCATGAACCAGAGCCTCCCGACGTCAGAATTTGAGTTCCCGGCCACCGCTGATCGAGCCGAAGCCTCCATTGTGATCGTCTAGCCTCTACGAACACGATCATGCATTAAACTGTTGCATACATGCATCGAGAGAGATTTCGAGATTCGGCCGAGGCAAAATATAATGCCGAGGCCACGTGGAGAGCATGCTTTGCATGCATGAGCCTAAACAGAGGCTTGCATGCTTTTTAAAATGCATGCACGTGGATAAAGGAGAAGAAGAAGAAGTCCGCGTTGTGCAGAGAGAAAGAACGAGATTCTCGGCCCGCGTTTGAAGTTTTCAAAGAACCGAAAATCTCGGTGGATCAAGATTTATATCCCCCGGATGTTTTGAGGATTCCTCTGCCTATAAAAAGAGAGGCCGAGACCTCTGGAAGTTTGCTGAAAAATTTGTGATCTGCGAAAGCCTTCTGCCTCGCGAAGAAAGAGCCACCGCGCAACACACTTGCGCGGCTGAAGATCTTGGTGCCACCCGAGGCCCGAAGGAGTCCCCTGTGCGCACCTCCTGCGTGGCAGGAAGACCTTGTGGCCGCAGCACCTTGCGCGCCCGAGGATTGTTCCTTCTCTGCCCGCACCCTTGTGTGGCAGGAGGAAGACCCCGCGGGTGTTGCACTTGCGCGCCCCGCGGTAGGAAGAACTTGCGCGACTCTTGCACTAAACACCTACGCGGCAGTAGGAGAAGAAGAGGAGAAGCCGCATCCTTGCGTGCCTCCTTTGAGTTCGGGAGGAGTATAACTATACCTACGGGTTAAGTGTCTAAAGGCAGTGAAGGCCACCACATCTTGTGTGTGTGTACAATTGAAGAACCTGAACCCAAGTGTGTGCTAAACAAGTGAAGGCCGTAGCCTTGGGTGTGTGCAAGAAGGAGAGGCCGAGAACTACACCAAGTTGTGTGTGTGCCAAGTGAAGAGGAAGAGCACACCTTGTGTATGTGCGCAAGAAGTGAAGAGAAGGTCATAGACAAAGAAGAACACACCTTGAGTGTGTGTGAGGTGAAGAGCCCGAGGCTTGTGACTGTGCAAAGAAAGGAAGAGGCCGAGGTTCGGCTTGTACCCATTGGAGTACATTCAAAATGAGTTGTGTATGTGTGCACAAGTGAAAAAGAGTGACAAAACATAAGAAGAAGAGGAGTACACACTTAAGTGTGTGAATGCAAAAGAACTGATCATTCTAAGTGATTGTTTTTTTTTGGTGAGCAAGACCAACGAGATCTTTTGAAGACTGTTGAAGCTACTTGGAGTTTTGATCAACACCTTTGAAGAAGTGAAGTGGAGCCATGATGAAGATGATGCTGTGGAGTTGGGGGGGTTTAACCAACTTGTAATTGGGGGGTATAACCAATTACTGTGTAATCATCGTTTGGCATAGTGAAGAATCCGTGTTGGGGGGTATAACCAACACGGCAAGGAGTAGGTCTTTGTACCGATCCTTGTAAATCTCTGTGTTCTGTGCTCTCATTATTACTGCACCACTAAAATAGTAGATCTAGGCTTTAACCAGCTACAGAGGTTGAATTGATAATCGAAAGAGAACAATTCATAAAAAGAAAAAGTTATCACTGATTCACCCCTCCCCTCTCAGTGATCACAACCGATCCAGGCATTTCATACATAAACTGTTCAATCTATGATAAGTGTTTTACAGGTTTTGAATTATGTATTGAAATTCATTAACTAATCCAGTTTATTCCATTTTTTAGAAATAGCACCTTGTGGATGGAATGGAAACTGTATCAATGCACATAATTTATGTAGGTACTTATCTCCTACTCAAGATAATTATATTTGAGATGGTGATGCAACTAGTGCTGATCAACTTATCACCATACTAGGAGAAATCACTCATGTTATGAATAATAGCCTTACCCATATAGAGAACCCTAATCCACAACATGGAGGATCAATGTTAGACCGATAAATAAGGCAAAAAAACAACAACATTAAATCGGACTACACATACATATGTAATTGAGCAAAGGATAAGTTTCTTAGAGAAAATATTTCATGCTTTGGGGAGTATCGATAGGGAAAAACATGTCATGGTAGCTTATCGCCTAATGGGAGATGCAAGTCAATAGTGGTCATTAATAAAAAATAAAGAGGAGAAAGAAGAGGTTTCAAATATATAATGAAGGGAGTTCAAAGACATTTTCTTAGAAAAATATATTCCTCATGACCATCAAGAGTATATAGACAGACAATTTCAAAGTCTGAGGGAAAAGGAGGATGAGAATGTCTCAAAGCAAGAGGTTAACTTTATAGGGTAATCATGGAATGCAATAGATTAAATACGTAACCAAAGGAGTAATATTGATCAATATTTTAATGGGATAAAACCATTTATCTATCAAAAATTAATCTCCAAATTCCTCTCGTCATACGAAGATATTTAATCAATGTGCTATTAAGAGAAAAAAGGAATTCTTTATTTCTTACAACATTAAAGCAATGAGAGGGAAGAATTGATCTACTAATCTCTATAAAAATGGAAATAAGGGGGTGAAGGGAAAAGTTGAATTTCTATCCTATCGTAAATGTGGGAAGAAACACCATGGTAGGTGCTTCAAGAGAATGGTAGTATGTTACAAGTGTGGGGAAAAGGCCACCAAGCTCATGATTTTAAGGGAATGAAAGAGTTTTTCAATGTTACATGCTACAATTGTATAGAAATGGGGAATTATGAAAATGAAGGACATATGTGGCAATAAAACTTATCTCAGAAAAGGCCTAGGGAGAAAGGTCAAGATTATGCAATCACTACTACTGAGGTTGAAGCTATGAAAGATGCGGTGGAATGTAATTTAATGGTTTCCTCAAGTTTAACCAATGATTTATTTGATTCTGAATCATCACATTGCTTCATATCATTCTAGTTTTCTATGAAAATTAGATATTTTTAATTTGATTTAACAAGATAGTTGTCAGTCAAAAATTATATGGGAAGTATCATTGCAACAACAGTTTGTGAATTAGTTCAAATTAGAGAATATTAATTTTCTTTATCTGCTGATATCATCATCATACAGATGATTGAATTTGATATAGTCATCATTATGTATTGTCTTTCAACCCATGATGTGAAAAATTATTTTTAGAAGAGGGGGTTACAATTTTCTATAATGATAAGGAGTACCTTATCTTTAGAGTAGAAAAGTCACCACCTAATTATTATCTAGATCCACCAATGGTAGCTCTACTAAATTCGATTATTGGGGATGGAGAAAATGAAATAATTAAGGGTGAGGTAAATAATTTTCAAATTGAGGACGTACATATTGTTCAAGAATATATAGATGTGTTTCCAGAGGATTTACCTGGACATACTCCAGAACAAGAAATTTAGTTTTCCATTGATTTAATTCCTAGTTCAAGGCCCATATCAAAGTACCCTTATAGAGTACCCACTGTGGAATTAGTGGAACTAAAGATAAAATTAATGTAATTGAGTTATAAAGGTTTAATATTCCTATGTGTTTCTCCATGGGGCACCCCTTTTCCTTTTGATAAAAAAGATGGATATACCTGGTTTTTCATTGACTACTAGGAGATTAATTATATAATAATAAAGAAAAAGTGTCCCATACCTTGTATTGTTTAATTATTAGATAATATTCATGGAGCTCAATATATTTCAAGATTGACCTTTGATCGGGATATCATTAGTTGTGTTTGAAGAAGGAATACATTCCGAAAACAACATTTCAAACCATGTACATGCATTACATGATTATAGTAATTACTTTTGGACTGACTAATGCACCCTCTATTTTCAAGTATCTAATATATAGATTATTCATGGAATATAATGATGACTTATTAGTGGTATTTATTGATGATATCGTAGTATACTCAAAAATCTACAAAGATAATGAAAATCACATGCACACTATTCTGAAATCCCTTTAAAGAAATTAATTATATGAGATGTTTAGAAAGTGTGAATTCAAGATTCTAGATATTTCATTTCATGGTCATATTCTCTCTAATTATAGGATCTCTATTGATCATTCAAAGATAAGTGCAATACATGAATGGCCAGCACCGATGAGTATAACTGAGGTACACAATTTTATTGGTTTAGTAGGTAATTATCGGTGTTTCGTCCAGAATTTTGCCCAATTGGAAAACCCATTAACCAAGCTCACATGTAAAGGGGTTATATTGGTTTGGAAAAAAGAGTGAAGAATTTTTTTATGAACTAAAGAGAAGATTAGTAAATTCTCCTATCATTACTCTACCATCGGAGACCGATCGTTCTGTTATTTATAGTGATGCTGCAAAGAAAGGACATCATTGTGTCCATATGAAAAATGATATAGTTATTTCCTATAAATCATGAAATCAAAAAATTCATCAACAAAACTATCCCCCTCATGATCATGTGTTAGTAGGTGTAATATTTGATTTGATGATATAAAGACATTATCTCTATGGTTAAAATTGAGAGATATATACCGATCATAAGAGTTTGAAGTATAGTTACTCATATAAAGAACTCAACATGTAGCGAAGATGATGGGTTGAAAAAATCATGGATTATTATTGAACTATACACTACCAACCAGGGAAGGAAAATAAGGTGGAAGATGCTTTGGGAAGAAAGGATAATGGAGTTTTGAACATGATGGGATTTGAAAGGGATCCTATGTTCATTGATCTAGTAATGATTGATATGGGAATAATCATGGAAGGTGAAACATTAATACACATTCAAATGGTTTCCAATCCAAATTTTCTAGAAAGGATAAAAATTTATTAGACTATTGATGTGGAGTTTCAAAAGAAATTTAAAGATGTAAATTATAGGAGATTGATTGACATCGTTTATGAAGATGGAATTATGAAATTTGGGAAGATACTTTGTGTTCTTGATATACCTAGTCTAAAAAGGGAATGGTTGGATGATGGTCGTAGCTCCTATTTCTATATACACCCGGGTAGAACTATGATGAATAGGTATTTGAAGGAAATTTTTTGGTGGGACAACATAAAGAGGGAAATTTTTTATTATATGTTAAGATGTATGGTTTTTCAATAGGTTAAGGTAGGAAGAAAACATCCTAGGGGATTCATTCAATCTAATAACATACCTGAGTGGAAATGGGATAATATTACTATGTACATTGTCATGGGGCTTCGAATAACTCCTAGAATGAATGATACAATATGGATCATTATTGATCATATTACCAAGTCAGTATATTTTCTTTCTATATGAGATGATTTACAAAAAGAATGTTTAATAAGACTATATATTAATAAAGGTGTAAGACTTCATGGAGTACCCTTATACATTGTTTCTGACCATGATCCTAGTTTTACATTAAGATTCTGGGGAAGTATTTAGAAATCCCTAGATACAAATCTTCATTTGAGCACTGCCTACCACCCTCAAACTGATGGACAATTAGAATAGACTATTTAAACCATAGAAGACATGTTGAAATCATTCTGACTTGACATTCATGCTATGTGGCGTCAATATTTTCCTCTGGTAGAATTATTCTATAACAATAGCTTCCATTCGTCTATTCAAATGGCACCATATGAAGCATTATATGGAATGAGATGTCACAGTCCAACTAGTTGGGATGATGTTGGTGAAATAAAACTTATAGGCCCAGAACTTGTTTGGGAAAAATGGAAATGGTGAATATTATCCAAACCCACATCAATGTAGATCAATTTAAGAAAAAGTTTTATGCCAATAATCGAAGGATGGATTTGGAATTTCGAGTAGGTGATAATGTTTTCTTGAAGGTATCTCCATGGAAGAGTGTTATATGTTTTGGTTAGAAGGGTAAATTAAGTCTCGGGAACACTGGACCTTTATAAATTCTAGAACAAATTGGAGTGTTATCTTACCATTGGGAAATGCCTCCAAGTCTCTCCAATGTTCAGGATGTGTTCCACGTATCATTTCTATGAAATTACATGTCTGACCCAATGCATGTAGTCACCTATGATGAAATAGAACTAGAACTTGGTCTGTCTTATTTTGAAGATCCTGTCAAAATTTATGATACCAAAGAACAAGTGTTGTGAAACCGGATGACTCATCCATTGTATGTTCTATGGAGAAACTATAAGATGGAAGAGGCAACATGGGAACCTGAAGATCATATGATCTGAATCATTTTACGCTATAGTATTCTAGAAATTTTGAGGACGAAATTATTTTAAGGGTGGAAAAATTTAACAACCCAAGCTTCCATGGTACGTTTATCTTTGAATAATACGATAGCTTGCAATGTACGCAACATCGATTTCTAACACACCATCGCCAATCAAACTAGACATTATGAATAGTAATACCCACTTTTTTGAATTTAATAAATTTTATTTTTCAATATAGACTCGATTTTGTGATTCGGGTTATTAAAATTATCCTAGGGTGAATTTTTGGTATATTTCTGAAAACCATCAATTTTTGATGAATTGTGGAAAACACCATGTTATTGTTTAAAATGAATTTTTATTTAAACAAATATTTATTTTATTAAAATTTATTTTAAGTAAAAATAGATACATAATACCTTTATTAGTTTAATGTAATTCATTGGAGTCATTTTATAATAAGATGGGATGTATAAAAATTTATTGATCATTTCAGTGCCTTTTACCAACCTACTATGCTCGTTAGAAAATTTCAATAAAATGTAATTTTACCGCTTCTGTGAATTGAATTTCAAAATTCCAAGAGACTCGGTTTATTTTAGTAAGTAAAATGTGATTGAATGGGAGGAAAATAATTTTTGGTAAATAGTAACTTTTGAATTTTATTTACCAATGTTAAAAGTAAATAGGGTAATTAAAGGTAAAAATGATATTATAATTTCCCTAATACATGTCTTAATTCTATTGTAAAAGTTAATTTAGGCCAAATCCACCCTTAGGGATAAAATATGATCTTTTTTGACATACATGGATTAGATTAGGGAATTTATTATATTTTTATACAAAAAAGAGTTAAGTGTGTTAAATTCAATGTTTAATAACTAAACCATTATTAACATTGTGTTAGACATAAAATTAATTCAACTAAAAATATTCATTATAATGATAAAAATATTTCATAAATTTAGTAATTTTATTTAAAATTTTTGGACATAAAAAAATTAAATTTATTTATGACACAGTGATGCTGAAGTAATTGCCTTATTGATGAAATATTAAAAAATGGATATTATAAATATCCAATTAAATGTAAATTGAGAATTTTGATAGATTCCACTAATTTTCATGGGTAATATGAAATTTTAGGGTTAATTGAATGTATTATTTTCCATGTAATAATGTTTTTATTTCTTTAACAAAAACCAAATACAAAATATTGTCAAAATTTTCATAAATGAGTTTTTAAAACATATAATTTATTATTAATTGATATAATAATTCTAAAAATTTAAGGTTCACCAAAGGACTTAGATAAAGTTATATATATCAATAATGAACCCCATCAGGTTCCCATTTTTATATTATGATTATTAACCATTTATTATAATAATACAAGAATACATGGTAAAAGTTAAACTATTTAAATTAGAGTTAAATCTAAAAGATATGGTTAATATGGAGACCTAAACCTGTCTGAAACCTATTTGTTGAGTGGTTTTTGACTTAGAAGGACCTTATCCTTGAAATTAATCCTTTTTTATCCATTATGAAATGAATATGATTTTATAATAAAATAATATTTCATGTTTTTTATAAAGTGACCCTCACCTCTCTTATAAAAGGGTACATCCCCTTCTCTCAAAATCACACCCCAAAGGCATTTTGCTCGGCCAACCTCAGCCTAAATATCCTCACAACTATGCTCAATTCATCCTAGAAGCTTGACTTTGATCAAAAGGACATCTTAAGAAGCCCTTTTAATCAAATCTAAATGAACCACCCGATGAAGAGGTAACAATTTCATCACATCATTCAAAGTTCTTTTCTTCATCCACATCCTTTCACTGTTCTTTCCCATAAAAAAATAATAAATCCATTTCCTTCTACATGCAATGTAGTTATTATAAATATGGTACAACCATATTTAAAATTTTATCCATCCTATTAATGACAAAGTGGCCATATGTGAGTACGAACAACTTACAGTCTCCATGTCGTGGTGTAGTTTGTTATTCAGCACATAATTATTTTTTTTAGGTATAATAATGAGTAGAATTGATGTAAATAATAAACATAACATGTTAATTATTATTTATATTTTATATAAATTAAAATTATAGATGATTTCACCAACAATAGAATGATATTGTTTCTCATGTGTACGTACATATTACCGTCTCCACGAACACGATGAGATTCTTTCCCCATCGTAATCATTCAAGAGTAATTTTCATTTTATGATTAAAAATAATTTTTATGAACATAATATCATTATGGATGTGAATAAAATTCATCATATCCATAACATGTTGTGTCAATAAGGTTTCCTTATGACTTTTCCATTCCGTCAGTTTTTGAAAATCTTATTCTCTCTTAAGAAAAATTTCATTTCTTCCATGATTTATCATAATAAGAAAAATTTTTCTTCCTCAAAGAAAAATTTATCCTTACCTTGTTTTCATTGTTCATGTAAAAATTTATCTAAACCTAACTCATTTTATTTATATGTATAAAATTTGGTTTCGTATCTAAAACCTTTGAATCTAATAAATACTATGATATAGACCATTCTGAGTTCAGACTTCGAATTCTCTAAATTCAGATTTCAAACATTCTGAAATCAGGTTCTAAATTCTTTGAATTCAGACTCTGAACTTTTGAAGTTCAGAATATCAATTCATTGAATTCCAAATATGAACATTCTGTGTTCAGACTCTAAATACTATGAATTCAGACTCCGAATTCTTATGAATTCAGACAATGATGTTCCTAGAAATTTAGACTCCAAAATTCTATAGAATTCTGGTTTCGAATTATTTTGATGAAAAAATCCAAATATTTATGTATTATAGAAACCAAATGGATATGTGGTAAGATTATAAACATTTTATTATTACACTCCAAAAAATGTATTTGGTTAGGCAACCATATTTTTCCTAATCCTTTTTGAGTTATAACATGGTGTCATGCAATCAGTTACTAACTAACTGTTGTTTGAGTGACACGTGTAAAGGTCCCTCCAAAATTCAAGGAAGAATATGATCGTTGGAGGAGGAAGCTGCGGAAGTGATTTCTAGAGAGAGACTTTCATGATTTGTGCATACTGAACATCTTGTTCATAATTGCTTCGAGCGACTCCGAATGTTTCTAAGTACATTGAAGGGCATCCGGGGATAATAAGACAGCGGTTCCAACTACATTGAAGTTCGAGGGATTACAGAGATAGGAGGAAAAACTCTGATATTTGTATCGATGGCTTACCGTGATGTGGGTAAGACAAACTTTCTTGAATGTATAAATCAAGGACCTTTATCCAAGGTTGTTGGATAACATACTCTTTGGGTAAAAACATTTACTACTTGTTACTTGTATTGTTTCATGTTTTTCACTGCATTTTGATTATTAAGGAACGTATAACTATCTTATACGTTCTTGTACTTGTATATTATGATTAGTAATATTTTATACTCTTTATGGTAGAATCTTTATCATTGTAAAATTTTCATTAATTTCATTTCAGGAACCATATTACTGGAATCGTGTATGTTTGTATAACTAAGAGGCCTTTTGAATTTACCTTGCTTAACTATGTTAAACATTACACTCTTTGAAAGTTCCAAAGGAATTCTTTTAGTATACAATTAACCCCCTCTTGTATATTGAGAAACAACGTTCATTATTTCTGTCCTACAATTGGTACCAGAGAAAGTATCTGAAATACTTATACTCACATATAAGTTTTATTTGTTATGTTTTTCATTGTCCTATATTTCCTTTCTTAGGATATTTGTATCATTATTTACAAAATTTTATTAAAACAAGTTTTTGTGGAATGATGTTTTTCCTTTAAGATGATAGGAATGAATTTTTGTTCGATAGACAATCATAATCCTACTAGACCACCTATTTTTTATAGGAATGATTACGAATATTGGAGAGAACATATGAAGACTTTTTTCATTAACACTTGAGTGGACAACATTGTTATGCTGACTAAAGATTTCAAGATTTGTGATAAGGGAGTTAGAACATTTTCTAATCAAGATAAGTCAGAATATCAACTTAACTATTTGGTACACAATATTTTTTTCTGTTCCATGACCAAAAAAATATATAGCCATATTTCTTTTTTTGAATCTGCAAATTGTATTTGGATGAAGCTTGATGTTACTCATTTTGGAACTTCCAATGTTATTGAAACTAGAAGAACTATGATTAGAGGTGAGTAAGATTGTTTTTTCATTCCTTTTGGAGAACCTATATGTAGGGTACAATAGATATTTATGACTTTTGTCATCAACATGCAATCCATTGGGGAAAAAGGATTGAATGATGATTCAATTCTAGACAAGATTATAGACATCATTCCTAATTAGTGGGAATAAAAAAGAAAAACTATTGATGAGAATAGAAAAGTCTCACAGATTACTCTGGATGAGATTTTTGGAACCCTTCTTCAATAGGAGACTAGAATGAAGAGAGATGAAGACAATGTAAATAAAAAGAATAGAAATGGATGTGTTTCTTTTACAACTACTTCAAATCATAAAAAAGAAAATAATCTTGAGAGAGTTACAACATATAAGTCTAAGAATGTAAATATTTTATCTAAATCAAGTTAAAGTGAACATTCTAAGAAAGAATTGGGTAATCTTGCTTGAAGAATGAACAAGATAGTTGGAAAAAGGATTTCAGTATAGATACAAGAAGAAAGATAGAAAGGATAAGAAGGAACTTGAAGTAACTTGTTTTGAATTCAAGAGAGCAGGGCATATAAGGATAGATTGTCCAACGATTAAGAGAAGTGATAGAAAGTAAAATAATTATCAAAGGATTATAAATAAGTACTAAAAAACTAAATCTATGAATGTTTTGAATACTAATGACACATGGAGTGGCAGTGGTGTAGACACTTCTGATGAATCCTTAGATAACAAATCACTTGGAGAGAAGATTCTTGGTCTACATGCCATGTTACCTGTTGAACATAATTTTTTAATGGTTCAGGTACACAATAGTGAACCCATAAAAAAATTATCATTGAATTCTAATTATAGTGATAGAAAATACTATGAATCCTCATATGACCAATTTTTTTCTGATGAAGATAATACTTTTCCTATATATGAAGAATTTTCTAGGATAACTATGCTCCTTGAGAATGAAATTTATAATGTCAAGAAAAATATTGATAAGAAAAATAATAGAATTTCTATTCTTACTAAGGAAATATTAGAAATTTATAATGATATTTATATGAAAACCCTTGATTTTAAATAATTTCAAAAACGGTTCATGAAGATAATTCTGAGAAGGATAAAATATCTAAGGATCTAGAAAAAGTAATTTCTATGAAAAATGTTTTCAAGCCTTAATGTTGTACAAATACTAATTCCTTTGAGGATAAGAATATAGTTATTAGACTAAACTTATAAATATGTTCCTTGAGGAAATTTTTTTCAATCTTTACCTTAGTTAAGGAAAATTTTGATAAAATGTATTCCCAAATTCGACCTCTACGGAATAATTCTGTTTTTGGATATACTAGTTCCAAATAGATTTTTTGTAACAATTATTTTCAACCTCAAAGTGATTCATTCGGCACTAATTTTAAATGTTGTGGAAATTGGGAAAAAAAGTTTCTTAAAAAAAACTCTGTCTTTAGGTTTTCATAAATCTTATTTCTCAAATAAAATATGGATTCCTAAAATTTGGATTTCTGACGTTTCTGGATCCAATAATGTTTCGAATTTGAAATATTAACTCTTTTATATTCAAGAAAATAAAGAAATTACCAATAGCAATACATGGTACATGGATAGTGGATGTTCTCGACATATCACCGGTAACAAAAACATATTGGCAAAGGTTTTCAAGATGAAAGGAGGAAAAGTAACGTTCAGAAATAATTCTAATAGAGAAATTATTTTTATAGGTAACATCATTCTTCTTGGAAAAACATTGATTTAAAATGTTTTATTTTTTAAAGGTCTTAAGCACAACCTCATATGCTTATGTCTATTATGTGATGAAGTTTACCTTGTGAAATTTAGGAATGAAAAGTGCTTAGTATACAATTCCAAGGAAATGATTATTCATTCTTCCAATAGGGAAGAGAATGTTTAATTATTAAACATAGAAGTCCTTAGGATCCATGAACTACCTTGTCTTAGTCCAATGGAAGAAAATTATTGGTTGTGGCATAAAATGTTAGGAAATTGTAACCTTAGAATCCTATGAAAACTATCTTCGAAAAGACTAGTTAAGGATTTACCCGAGCATAAATTCGATTCATCAGAAGTTTTTGATCATTGTCAATATAGAAAGAAACATAAATAATGTTTTAAATAATTCGATGAAGTCTCAACTACTGATTCATTCTAATTAGTGCAATTGGATATTTTGGGTCCAACACAAACTGGAATCAATGGAGGCAAATATTATGTATTTGTCTAAGTTGATGATTACACTAGTTTTACATTGGTCTATTTTCATGCAAAAAAACCTATCAATTTTTTTATTTAAAATGAATTAGAGCACAAGTTAAAAAAGGGAAAATCCTTCATTTGATAACTACTTATAGTGATCATTAAGGTGAATTTAAAAATTCTTATTTTGAATCTTTTTTTAGTAGAAAATTCATTAACCTTAACTTATCAGTAATGAGAACACCTCAAAAAAGTGGTGTTGTTGAAAGAATAAATGTAATTCTTCAAGTGATAACATGAACCATGTGGAGTGAATAATCTGTAGCCAATCATTTTTGGGTGGAAATTGTAAATACTTCTTGTTATAATATAAATCATGTTTTGATAAGACATTTTCATAATAAAACTCATTATAAGTTATGGAATGGTAGAAAACCTCGACTTTCCAACTTCATGGTTTATGGTTAAAAGGTATTCATTATGAATACTAAAGATAACATACACAAATTCAAACCAAAATCTGATGAAAGAATTTTCTTACGCTACTCCACAACTTCTAAGGTTTATAGAGTTTTCAATAAAAATACTCGTACTGTTGAAGAAATAGTACAAGAATAATTTTATGAAACCAATCCTTTTGTTTTTAAAAAACCTCAACCTACATCTTCAGATGTGTTTTCAAAAACTGATTATCAACCTTTGTTAGATGATTATTCTGATAAGGAAAATGTTGATGAAAATATTTCTGATTCATTTACCCCAGAAGACTTCCTACCCTATGTTGATGAATAGGTTTTACAAAACCCAGATCAGTTGTTTCTAAAGAATCATCCATGTGATAGTATCATCAGTTATGTAAATAAACCTGCATGGACAAGAATTTCCTTATGAAATGAAGTAGAACATCTATAAGTACTTTCCTAATTAGAACAAAAAAGCACTGATGAAGCTTTATGTGATGGGGATTGGATAAAAACAATGCAAGATGAGAAAAATGAATTCAAAAGGAATAAAGTCTGGACCTTGGTTGAATGAACTAATGAAACCTCTGTTATTGGAGTAATATGGATCTTCAGATATAAATGTGATGAAAATGTAATCATAGTAAGAAAAAAAGCTAGATTGGTTTCTAAAGGTATTAATCAACATGAAGGAATAGACTATGAAGAAACCTATGCTCTAGTAGCTAGACTTGAATCTATTCATATTTTTTTTGCCTTGGCAGCATTCAACAATTGGAATATATCTCAAATGGATGGTAAATGTTATTTCCTTAATTGTTTTGTTCAAGAGGTTGTTTTTTTTGAACAACTTCCTGTTCATAATGATTCAAAACATCTTGAACATTTTTACAAACATATCAAACCTTTATGTGGACTTAATAAAGCCCCTCGAGCTAGGTATGATAGAGTTACATGATTTTTGTATCAAAATAATTATGTTAGGGGAAATGATATTCCAACCCTTTTAATAAAGAAAGATAAGAAAAATGTATTTATTGTTCAAATTTATGTTAATAACAGTATATTTGGTTCAACTGTGCAATATTTAACAAATTCCTTTGCAGGTCTAATGATACATGAATTTGAAATGAGTTTGATGGGTGAGTTAACAATTATCCTTGGTTTTCAAATTTCTCAAAAACCAGAATGAATCTATATATCCTAACATAATTACATTAATGACCTTATTAAAAATATTGGATATGACAACACTAAGAGTATAATAACTCCCATTGGTACCTCAAATTCACTCGATCTTTATGAAGATGGAAAACTAGAAGGTAAAACATCTTTTAGAGGTATTATAAGAAGTTTACTTTACTTAACAACTACTCATCCAGAAATAATGTTTTCAGTATGTCTATGTGCAAGATATCAATCCAATCTTAAGGAATCTCATTTAAAGGACGTGAAAAAAATATTCTCTACTTAAAGGGAACCATGGATCGTTGAATCCTTTACACTTCTATAAAAGATTTTTTAAATTTTTTTCAGATGATAAATTTGGTGGATGTAAAATGGATAAGAAGAGTACATCCAGAACTTGTCATCTCTTCAGAGATTCATTAGTTTCTCGGTCATGAAGAAAGAAACACTCAGAAGAACTTTTCACTACTAAAGCTGAATATGTAGTAGCTGGAAGTTGTTGTGCTCAAGTATTTTTAATGCAACACTCACTCACAGACTATTGTATGAGTTTTACCAAAACACATATTTTGTGTGATAATACTAGTGACATTTCCCTATGTAAATAACCATCACATCACCCTTGGAAAAAATAGATATTAGGCTTCACATTCTTACGGACCACAGATAAAAAAATACCATTCATCGATTTATCAGATCGTTAGATGAACTTGTTGATATTTCACAAAATCATTACCATCCGATAGATTTGAATACATTAAACAGAAGTTAGGAATGATAACTGTCTGTTAATCATCCTTATTAAATTCTTGTTTAATGTTATCTCCTTATAGTAAGGAATTCATTTTCATATGGGGAGTAAATTTTTTTTTGGGTTTTTTAAATTCCTTCGTAGTCTAAAATTTATCGCACTCTAAAAAAATTTCTTCGTCTAAGTTTATTTTCGTAGTCAACCTTTTTTTCATACATAATATCTTCGTAATGAATATTTTCGTACTTAAAATTTTCATAATGATGATTTTCGTACATAAAGTTTTCTTAATGAATATTTTCGTACTCAAATTTTCATCATAGAGATTTTCGTATGGAAAATATTCATAAAAATATTTTTCAGAATATAGAGTTCTTCAAGAAGAATTTTCCACATTACGAATAATCTTCCTATAAATATGAAAGGTATGTTTTCTTTCTTAAATTCTCATAATAATATTTTCATTGTGGGTATTTTCATCAATTTTTAATGTTTTTGTATTCTATTTTCCATGAATGCAAACAATTTTATTTGAAACCTCAAAATATTGAATCCATCAAAAATCTTCTTTAGTAATTTTTAATGTCTTCAAATCAGATCAAAAGGTTTTTCTACCAATGGGATCAGTATGGAAGATGAATTGTCACCTCAAACACCTATAAAAAGGCCCCCCAATGGTTATCCCATATCGAAAATCAATCCTTCGTGTGATGAAGCTCTGACCCTCCTACATAAGTTCTTTTTAGATCATCAATGTTTCCTCATCTCTGAATGACTATTGAAGATTTGTCTCAAAAATAAATATCATCTATAAAGGAAATTTAAGAATTGAAAGTTTATAGAGAAATGATGTTTCATCCGAATTTCTTCACTGAGTATGATTTCATTTTCTCTATGAATATAAAGCTAAATAGGTGGGAGAGTGTTTGAATTTTGAAACTGAAAGCATAGGATCCGGTGTATCTGATGTTGATTGTAGAATTCTACAAGAAAATAACATTCATCAAGGGAAAAAGCGGGAGCAAGCATTCATTCAAGTGTTACGGGAATACATATTCACTTTCATATACCAAGGCTACTAGTTGGATTGAAATCCCTTATGAAGTAGAAGCAGAGTTCTTCTCACATAAGCTCCCTAATTCTAAAGGTTGTTTTGTTAATGAAAAATATGTGGATTATCTTGGTCTTTCATATGTAAAGACTCCAAAGTTTCTTCACGTATCTACAATTTTTTGTATTTAGGTATTGTGGGTTCAAGGATTCATCATTTCGAGGAAAGGTGACAAGGATACATTAAATAAGAGTGACATCTACATTCTGGATTTCTTAGTAAACTGAAGAAAGATAAAGTTTGTTAAGCATATCTTGGATACGATTGAGAACATAAACAATTTAAATATGAGGGCTCAAATTGTTATGTATCCAACCATTATATCATATATGATTTTTCAGTGTTTAGAATCCTTCAAATTTCCCTTCAAATTTATGTCAAGAAATGTATCACCCCAAGATTTCATAGTGTGTTATTTCTTCAAAATAATACAATAACTTGAACTACACGCAACACCGAGTTCAAGCACACCATGACTTACCAAACAAGCCGTTCAAAAGAGTTTATGAATAGTATTAACTAAATTTTAAACTTTATATAATCCTTATAATTTTAGAATCCATATTATGAGTTTCTTAGACAGAATGTAAGAACAAATTCATTTTCAGTATTGCACTTTTACCAACTTTTAAAAGTGAACCCTTTTTAAATAAAATATTTTAAACTTTTTGACTAATTGGGGACATCAAAAAATTTAAAATGAAACATCCCAAGCTTCCATGGACACTTTCCTTTTAATAATACAGTAGCGTGTGTTGTACGCAAGTTCGAGTTCTAACACACACCACAACCAATCAAACTAGTCGTTATGAATAGTAATACCTAATTTTTGAAATTATATATATTTTATATTTAAAAATGGACTTCATTTTTGGATTCGGAGTATTGAATTTAGCCTAAGGTGAAATTTTGGTAATTTTTGGATAACTTTAATATTTTGATGAATAGTGAAAATTACTAAATTTTAATTAAAAACAAATTTTTTGATCAAAATAATTAATGGTGATAAATAATGAATTTTAGTGGTTTTAAAGTATAATTATAATATATTTTCATCATTTTATCCAATGGTGTTCATTATAATTAATTTCACTTCGAAATTGGACCTAAACAATTGTCAATCTTTTGATATATATTGTTTCTTAAAAACACTCTATTTGTTGTGACAGCGGGAATTAATTATAAAATTAATTAATGCCACATATATGTTTGTAATTTCCTAAAACAGATATCATTTTTGAATTTGGAATATCAATTATAGCTTACGGTAAAAGTTTGGCATTATTCTGAAAAACTTCAATTTTTGATGAATAGTGAAACTACTAAGTGGTAGTTAAAAAAACTGAATTTTTCATAAAACATAATTTGACCGCTTCTGTGAATAGAAGTTCGAAAATCCGAGAGAAACGGTTAATATCAAGAAGTAAAATGTGGTTCATTGAGATGAAAATAATTTTTGGTGATTAGTAACTTTATACTTTTTTTTACCACGGTTAAAAGTAAATATGGTAATTAAGGGTAAAAATGATATTAATATTACCCTAACACATTTCCTAATTCTATTGGACAAGTTTATCTCGACCAAAAACAACCTTAGGAATAAAATATTATCATTTAGGTCCACTTGGATTAGATTAGGACATTTATTATTATTTAATTCAAAGAAGAGTTAAAAGAGTTGAAATCAAAGTTTATTTACTAAACCATTTTTAATATAGGGTTATACATAAGATAAATTCGATTTTAAATATTCATTAGAAATCTCATAAGATTTTCTACATAATGATATTTTATTTATAATTTTTAGACATTGAATAATTTAATTTATTTATGACACAATGATGATGCAGTAATTATCATAATTGTGACAAATTAAAATAATTGATATTATAAATTCCCAAATAAATAAAATTTGAGACTTTTAATGAATTAAAATAATTTTATAGGATAATATGACATGTTAGGATTGATTTAAGTAACTTTTGTAGAAGTAATCATTCTGTTATGAGTTTCAGAAAAATCAATTATTGAATAGTGTCAAAATTGACATAAAAGAGTTTTTTTAAAACAAATATTATATTATTAATTGATATTAAATTCTTAAATATCGAAGGTTCGGCCAAGAGACTTATATCAAGATAGGTTCATAATTAAGGGACCACTTTGGGGTCTCTTGGATGTATATAGTAAGTTTATTAACTATATATTATAAAAATACAAAGAGACATTGTAAAAGTGAAACTAATTAACTTAGAGTTAATACTTAAAGATAAGGTTAATATAAGTACCCAAACCTGTATGAATTCTATTGGTTGAGTGGTTTGCGACCAATCCCCACCTTAACTTTTTAATAATAAACTTTGGAGCCATTATAAACCGAATATGAAGTTATTATAAATTAATATTTCTAGCTTTTCCAAAGGTACCCCTCACCCCTCTTATAAAAGGGTACTCCTCCTTCTCATTTCTTCACACCTTCAAAGCCTTTTGGTTCAGCCAAAATCTGCCCAAATACTCTCCCAACTTCCCTCACTACAACCTAGAGTCCTTAGTTTGATAATAATTCCAACCTATGGAGCCCTTTTGATCAAATCAAAAGGAAGAACCCGAAGAAGAGGTAATGTTTTCACCACCCCTTTTCAAGTTCCTTCCTTCTTCCACTTATTATTTATTTGTTATTACCATTATAAAATAATAAATCCAGTATCTTATATATAATGTGATGTTATAATAAATATGGTACAACCATATTCAGTATTCTATCCACCCTTTGAATAATATGTCACCATACGTGCGTACATACGGCTTATCGTCTCCACGTCGTTGTGTAATTGTTATTCAATATATTATTATTTGGATGGGTATAATAATGATGTGTAACTCATGTAAATAATAAATATAACATGTTAATTATTCTTTATATATGATATACCATCCATTTATATATTATTTTAATATCAAAAGAATGATATTGTCGCTCGTGCGTACGTATGGACTACCATCTCCACGAACGCAATGAGATTCTTTCTCCATCGTATCCATTAAAGTATAATTATCATTTAATGATTTAAAAATTATGTTTAAGGACTTTATATAATTATGGATATGAATAATATACAACCTATCGATAACAAACACGGCTTATGTAACAAAACATGTAAAGGAAATCGATTAAGTTAACACCCGAAACGACGATAATTCAAAGATATTATTCACAAATCAATGTTAAAAGATCATATATGATATCATATTAATATATATGATTATTGAATAATTTAATAACAATTATTTCACCATTATACAGGAGGTTAACCTACCCCAACCAAGGAAAAGTACAAGTTAAGGGGTTTTCATCTCACTCCTTATTCCCGTGAGATTCATGCCATATTGCAACCATTACCTTTTGTGTGGTGTATGTACTGACCATAATTATATTCTTTGTGTAATACTCTTTAATTTAGGTGTATTTACATATTCATTGTATGATACCTCTTTCATGGGTTCTATGTTTCATAAGTTACCAAATTGGTAAGGGTTTATTTCGCAAACTCTTCATTATCTGAGGTTGTTTATACGTAATAATCTACTGGGATTTCCTTATCATCCACATCCATGTTTCTTAAATATGTATTTCAAAACATTTTTACTATTTACTAGAATATGGGTTAAAGTCATTTATACCCTTGTTGACTTTTATAAGTGGTTTATAAAGGAATCTTTCCGTCGTTTTCCAAACAAGGTCCTTTTTAACCTTTTTTGACAAAATTAAGGCAATAATGTTTCTTTTAACTTATACAGCGGGTGCGAATATTTTCCACCGTTATAAAATCATTGAAGCTTCCCTTACAATCTTATAAGAATATTTTCAAAGAAAATGTTTTATTTAATAAATATATGACTCTTAAATGATTTCCAAAATAGAAAGAGATATTTCTCTAAAAAGAGTTTTGATTTCATCTATGTCAACATCCTTTGATAGATTTTATGCTTATTTGTAGTTGATTTATTATGATACAAAACTTCAATGTTGTATTGAAGGTTTTGTGATATGTTTGACTGTGGATGTGCTATTTTTATACCATTCATGGTTTATGGTGAAAGTATTGACATTTCGTATGCTAGTTTTTAATAAGAATGTTTATGTTCTGTTTAAAACTTTTCATATGGGAATGCATTGGACTTAATATGTGATGGGTGGAGCCCGCTATAGCTCCTCGATGCATCGTTAGGTCTCATGCGACAAATTAGTGTCTTGGCACAAGGCCTTGGAAAAATCTTATTTGTAGTCTTGGCATGAGTCCTTGGCTGTGTGGTTATGATAGTCTGGCATTATGCATTCCATCATTATGAAAGTGGTTGTTGATATTGCATGTGATTATTCGATTAGTAGAATACCCATGTGAATAAGTATATGGCATTATTTCATTTTACTTTTGCCATACTATGTTGAAGTTCATGTTTAAAAGGCTTTTGTTTTAGTAATTCATTGCCTTAAATGTTTATGCTTATTTTTGAAAGTTTCGGCTATATTGTTATCCTTACTGGGCATTTGAGCTCACCCCTTTTCTATGTTTTATTTTTCCCATGATGTGAAGAAGTAAGTTATGAATGAACTGCAGTGATTTTATGTGGGGATATGAGTGTGGAATATGGAGACAATATGTTGTTGTAGTAGTTTTTCACTTTATTATGTAATGTAAGACTTATTAATATATCCAGTGTTTCCAAGGCTACTAAACCAATCGGTGTTTCGAGATTTGATCTTTCTTGTGATCATGCCAATGTTATTTAATAATTCACCGACTCTAGGTATCTGGGGTCGGGGCGTTACAGTTGGTATCAGAGGAAGTATAGTACAAACCTTGGAAGTTAGATTTAGATAAACTCTGATTAGAGCACGTAGACCTAAGATGAACTTTGAGGATTAGAATAGAAGAACTTCCTAGAATTTTGGTATTGTAGAGATTTTGTGAGTTTTCCGAGCAATACATCCCTGTCTGGATACGATTAGGTAGAGATGGCTCTGGCACAGATGTACCTAGGGGTAAAACCTGAAAACACCTCTTTGAGCTAGACTCGAACGGGAACTGGCGCACGACAACAGGCCTTGTTGCACTCTTGGTTATGACACTCCCGGGAGATATGCTTAGGATAATTCTCATTTTCTTTACAAACCATTATGAAGGGTTTATGTGGATTTACTTCCTCAAAGGACAAATTTTTTTGATTATGGATTATATCCAAAAACTATTTAATTTATGTTATGTGTCTTAGAAGTTTGGGATTAGGTATTGTTATTCATAAACTAATCTACTGTATGCCATTGTTTAGAAATGGCACCCAGTAGAATGAATGAGAACTCCAACAATGCACATGATCCAAAGAGAAAGAAGGATCATATCTTTCATGTTCTTAAGCCAGAATTTATAAGAGAAATAGTCTCCCATGTATTATCATCATATGGAGAAATAATATCATGTGTTAATAAGATAAGTAAATATTTTACTGAGTCCTATGGCTTTGAATGGAAGAAAGAGAAGAAATGGATGGAAGAGAGAAAGATGGATAAAGGGAAGAGGGAAAATAAGAATTTTCCCATATGTGATAACTGTTGGAAGAAACACCCTAGAACTTGTCTGAAAGGAATGGGAGTTTGTTATAAGTGTGGAGGAAAAGGGCACAAAGTACGTGACTTCAAGGGTAAGAAAATGGTTTCAAATGTACAATGCTTCATTTTCAAGGATTTTGGACACTACGCGAACCTATGTCCCAGTCATCAGACTATGCCGCAAATGATGCTATTGGATAATAATCAAGTTATGATACTACCACAGATGAAGAGTAATGATAGAGTTCTTATGTTGATTATGTCATTTGAGTGTTGTATCAACAATGTACTTGTTATAATAATTATGGAGTATATAAGGATTGTACTGCAGTACTATTTCATTAAGGACTTGAGATTCTGTGGAACAAAGAAAAGTGACTCAATAGCAGGTTAAATTTTTGGAAAATATATGGTTGAGAGAAAGATAAACCATAATGTGGTTCTGATACCAAGGTAGTGATTTTAGAATAATACAAGATTTATTTGGATAAATTATATTGGATATTCTTGACTACCTTGAAGCTAATTAATGATTTGTATATTCCATCATTGTTGGGGTATACAACATTTTTGGATTGACGAAGGATATCCAGCATTCTATATGGAATAAGGGATCATGAATGTAATCAATAAGTATTATGGTAATTCAGGATGTTTCAGTGTTTTAAAAAAATACATGATGAAGGTATTCATATGCTATTACGGGGTAAAAAGGATCTATATTAAGTTTACCTTCCTTATAAATATTGAATTGTGAGTTTGGACAGATGTATTTTGGATAAATTCTAGTTTGAGATTAATTTTTTATTGCCATAAAAGGACAACCCAGAGCTCGGGCGGCAACCCGTCGCGACCGGTAAGGTCGTGTGACTTGAACCCGCAACCGAAGGGCGACAAGGGTGTATCACCTACCACTAGCCCACGAGATGTCCTGGATTAAATAATGTAGTTTTTTTAAAAGGATCTGGTAGATGAATTATAAATTCGTTTATTTTGGAACCCTGTACGAATAGTATAAATAGAATTTTTTTATGGGTGAAAGATGAGTTTGTGGTAGAAATTTATTAATGGATAAAACTCTAATTATAAAGTAAGTATATCTCCTTATGATCTTAGCCAATCTCATAAACAAATTCCTCAACATTAATAAAAGTAACTTAGAACAAAAATGTTGTCCTATATGGTACCTTAAATCATCACTAATCTATGGATTTGGGATTGTTGGCCTTTTCATATCCATGTTCTCTACCACTCTCCATCAGATAATTGATGGTTATATTTCTCTTCCATATCCATATTTTCCTACATGGAACCCTAGTATGTGTTATTTTCGGTAATCTTCATACTTTCCACTCTTTATTTTAAATAGAGGCCCCATTAATTCATTTTTCGATGTGGGATTTCAACTAAGATATTTTGAAACGTAAAAAATGTGTTATCCTAATACCATATGTTTTGTTGAATCGATGGTATTTTAAATCATCGTAGATTGATGAATTTAAGGACCTCAATTTTAAACTTGTTTGTGATTGATGACCTCAATCACTACCTATAAATATTTACGTTTTTTCTCCGATTATATTTCTCTAATTGACACCAATGTTCTCCTAATCTAGATCATAATTTGGTGGTGACCCTTTCATTTATCTTTTCCTCATATTAAGACTAAATTTTAGTAACCCAATTTCCGATGTGGGTTTTCCCACAAAGATATTTTTTATTTTCAACATTTTATTTTCGAAGAACAATTTCAAATTACGAGGACACAATTTATTGAAGTAGGGGAGAATGTAACACCCCAAGATTTCATAGTGTGTTATTTTTTCAAAATAATACAATAACTTGCACTACACGCAACACCGAGTTCAAGCACACCATGACTTACCAAACAAGTCATTCAAAAGAGGTTATGAATAGTATTAACTAAATTTTAAACTTTATATAATCCTTATAATTTTAGAATCCATATTATGAGTTTCTTAGACATAATGTAAGAACAAATTCATTTTCAGTATTGCAATTTTACCAACTTTTAATAGTGAACCCTTTTTAAATACAATATATTAAACTTTTTGACTAAATGGGGACATCAAAAAATTTAAAATGAAACATCCCAAGCTTCCACGGTACGCTTTCCTTTAAATAATACAGTAGCGTGTGTTGTACGCAACTTCGAGTTCTAATACACACCACAACCAATCAAACTAGCCGTTATGAATGGTAATATCTAATTTTTGAAATTATATATATTTTATATTTCAAAATGGACTTCATTTTTGGATTCGGAGTATTGAATTTAGCCTAAGGTGAAATTTTGGTACTTTTCGGATAACTTTAATATTTTGATAAATAGTGAAAATTACTAAATTTTAATTAAAAACAATTTTTTTAATCAAAATAATTAATGGTGATAAATTATGAATTTGAGTTGTTTTAAAATATAATTAGAATATATTTTTACCATTTTATCCAATGGTGTTCATTAAAATTAATTTCACTTCGAAATTCGACCTAAACAATTATCAATCTTTTGATATATATTGTTTCATAAAAACACGCTATTTGTTGTGATAGTGGGAATTAATTATAAAATTAATTAATGCAACTTATATGTTTGGAATATTATAAAATAGATATCATTTTTGAATTTGGAATATCAATTATAGCTTAGGGTGAAATTTTGGCATTATTCTGAAAAACATCAATTTTTGATGAATAGTGGAACTAATAAGTGGTAGTTAAAAAAACTGAATTTTTCATAAAACATAATTTTACCGCTTCTGTGAATGGAATTTCAAAAATATGAGAGACACGGTTAATATCAAGAAATAAAATGTGGTTCAATGAGATGAATTTTTTTTGGTGAATAGTAACTTTTTACTTTTATTTACCACGTTTAAAAGTAAATAGGGTAATTAAGGGTAAAAATGATATTAATATTACCCTAACACATGTCCTAATTATATTGGACAAGGGTATCTCTACCCAAAACAACCATAGGAATAAAATATTATCATTTAGGTACACTTGGATTAGATTAGGACATTTATTATTATTTAATTCAAAGAAGAGTTAAAAGAGTTAAAATCAAAGTTTATTTACTAGAACATTTTTAATATATTGTTATACATAAGATAAATTCGATTGTAAATATTCATTAGAAAGATAATAAGATTTTATACATAATTATATTTTATTTATAATTTTTAGACTTTAAATATTTCAATTTATTTTTGACACAATGATGATGCAGTAATTACCATAATTGTGACAAATTAAAATAATTGATATTATAAAGTCCCAAATAAATATAATTTGAGACTTTTAATGAATTACGATAATTTTATAGGCTAATATGACATGTTAGTATTTATTTAATTAACTTTGGTCGAAGTAATAATTCTTTTATGAGTTTCAAAAAAATCAATTATTGAATAGTGTCAAAATTGACATAAAAGAGTTTTTTTAAAACAAATATTATATTATTAATTGATATTAAATTCGTAAAAATATAAGGGTCGGCCAAGAGATTTATATCATGATAGGTTCATCATTAATGGACCACTTGGGGGTCTCTTGGATGTATATACTATGTTTATTAACCATATAATATTAAAATACAAAGAGACATTGTAAAAGTGAAACTAATTAACTTAGAGTAAATACTTAACGATAAGGTTAATATAAGTACATAGACCTGTCTAAATTCTATTGGTTCATTGGTTTTAGACCAATACCCACCTTAAACTTGGAATAATCAACTTTGGATCCATTAGAAACCGAATATGAATTTATTATAAATTAATATTTCTAGCTTTTCCAAAGGTACCCCTCACCCCTCTTATAAAAGGGCACTCCTCCTTATCATTTCTTCACACCTTCAAAGCCTTTTGTTTCGGCCAAACTCTGCCCAAATACTCTCCCAACATCCCTCAATACAACCTAGAGGCCTTAGTTTGATCAGAAATCCAACCTATGGAGACCTTTTGATCAAATCAAAAGGAAGAACCCAAAGAAGAGGTAATGTTTTCACCACCCCTTTTCAAGTTCCTTTCTTCTTCCACTTCTTCTTTCTTTGTTATTACCATTCTAAAATAATAACTCCAGTATCTTATATATATTGTGATGTTATTATAAATATGGTACAACCATATTCAGTATTCAATCCACCCTTTGAATAATATGTCACCATACGTACGTACGTACGGCTTACCATCTCCACGTCGTGGTGTAATTGTTATTCAATATATTATTATTTGGATGGGTATAATAATGATGTGTAAATCATTTTAATAATAAATATAACATGTTAATTATTCTGTATATATGATATACCATCCATTTATATATTATTTTAATATCAAAAGAATGATATTGTCGCCCGTGCGTACGTACGGACTACTGTCCCCACGAACGTGATGAGATTCATTCTCCATCATATCCATTAAAGTATAATTATCATTTGATTATTTAAAAATGATGTTTAAGGACTTGATATCATTCTGGATATGAATAATATAAATCCTATCCATAACAAACATGGCTTATGTAACAAAACATATAAAATAAAACGAGTAAGTTAACACCCGAAACGACGATAATTCAAAGATATTATTAACAAATCAATGTTAAAAGATCATACATGATATCATATTAATATATATAATTCTTTTATAATTTAATCACAATTATTTCACCATTATACAGGAGGTTAACCTACCCCAACCAAGGAAAAGTACAAGGTAAGGGGTTTTCATCTCACTCCTTATTCCCGTGAGATTCATGCCATATTTCCACCATTACCTTTTGTGTGGGGTATGTATTGGCCATAATTATATTCTTTGGGAAATATACTTTAATTTATGTGTATTTACATATTCATTGTATGATACCTCTTTCATGGGTTATATTTGTCATAAGTTACCAAATTGGTAAGGTTTTATTTCGCAATATCTTCATTATCTGAGGTTGTTTATACGTAATAATCAAATGGGATTTCCTTATCATCCACATCCATGTTTCTTAAAAATGTATTTCAAAACATTTTTACTATTTACTAAAATATGGGTTAAAGTAATTTATACCCTTGTTGACTTTTATAAGTGGTTTATAAAGGAATATATCTGTCTTTTTCCAAACAAGGTCCTTTTTAACCTTTTTTGACAAAATTAAGGTAATAATGTTTCTTTTAACTTATACGGTGGGTGCGGCTATTTTCCGCCGTTATAAAATCGTCGAAGCTTCCATTAAAAGATTATAAGAATATTTTCAAAGAAAATGTTTTATTTTATAAATATATGACTCTTAAATGATTTCAATGATAGAAAGAGATATTTCCCTAAAAAGAGTTTTGATTTCATCTATGTCAACATCCTTTGATGGATTTTATGCTTATTTGTAGTTGATTTATTATGATACAAAATTTCTATGTTGTATTTGAAGGTTTTGTGATATTTTTGACTGTGGATGTGCTATTTTTATACCATTCATGGTTTATGGTGAAAGTATTGACATTTCGTATGATAGTTTTAATACGAATGTTTATGTTATGTTTAAACCTTTTCATATGGGAATGCATTGGACTTAATATGTGATGGGTGGAGCCCGCTATAGCTCCTAGATGCATCGGTAGGTCTCATGAGACAAACTAGTGTCTTAGCACAAGGCCTTGGAAAAATCTTATTTTTAGTCTTGGCACGAGGCCTTGGCTATGTGGTTATGATAGTCTAGCATTATGCATTCCATCATTATGAAAGTGGTTATTGATATTTCATATGATTATTCGATTAGTAGAATATCCATGTGAATAAGTAAATGGCATTATTTCATTTTAGTTTTTCCATACTACGTTGAAGTTCAAGTTTAAAAGGATTTTGTTTTAGTAATGCATTACCTTAAATGTTTATGCTTATTTTTGAAAGTTTCCACTATATTGTTATCCTTACTGGGCATTTGAGCTCACCCATTTTCTATGTTTTATTTTTCCCAGGATGTGAAGAAGTAAGTTATGAATGACCTGCAGGGATTTTATGTAGGGATATGAGTGTGGAATATGGAGACAATATGTTGTTGTAGTAGTTTTTCACTTTATGACGTAATGTAAGACTTATGAATATATCTAGTGTTTCCAAGGATACTAAACCAATCGGTCTTTCAAGATTTGATCTTTCTTGTGATCATGCCAATGTTATGTAATAATTCACCAACTCTAGGTATCTGGGGTTTGGGCGTTACAAGAAATTTCAAAGTCATGTTTCTATGGTATGACACCTTGAGAAGGATAAAAGTCGGTTATTCCAAAGAATCTAAATAATTCTATGATTTTCCAGAAGAATAATTTAAAGCTCATTCAAAGAAATAGGAGGTGGATGAAACCTTTAAAATGGGTGGAAGGAAGAGGAAGTTAAAGGAAGTGGAAGAGAATGAAAAAAACCCAATACCAAAGGAAACTCAATACACACCACCAAAGCCAAAGAAACAAAAAGCCTATCTTGATGAGTTTGTGTCTATGTGGAGGGATGGCAAGAAAAATCAAAATGAAATATTTCTAATGTTTGGCTTGGACCCTACTAAGGCAAAATTATTAAAGGAAAAGGCAGCTAAAGATATTGAGAAGAATGAAAAAGAAAATAAGTAGAGGAAAAAGTTTTCTGAGGTAGATATAGTCCAATCACTTCTGAAGGCTTCTAAGAAAGAATTCGAGAATATTATGGTATTAGAATAATTTCTAATTTAATCCTTACTTGAGAATTTGGGAACAATGTTTGTGACCCTGAAAAAATTCCAATAAAAATATGTACTAGAAAAAGAAGTATAATAAAAATAAGTATAAGAAGAGGAGGAAGAAGGCAGTGGTCATACCGATGACCTCATAAAGAACGATGAATATTTTCATGAGAAGGAAAGTCCTTCTAAAAATTATAATTCCCAACCTCTAAAGCTGAGTCTTCAAAACTTTTTATTCTATGGGAAGATGATAAAAGTGGAGAAGAAGTGAACAAAGGGTCTAAGGAATAATTCTCCAACCATGATTTCATTCAGCCAGAGGATGCTGAGGTAGGAGATTAGAAGGAATAGGTAGATGCAGATAAAATTTTGAAACTATCTGATAGTTAACAGGAATCACCCAATCAAGAAAAATGTAATTCAAAATGCTGATAATGGAAAATAGGTGTTTGTTGATACACCTAGAAAAGTAGAGGTGGAGAAGAAAGAAGTGGGTGCTTCATCAAAGAGGAAAGCTGCAGATATTGACAAGAATCCTCACCAAGAAAAATCTAAGATTAGCAATCATCCTCTCTGGGACATGATTTTGTATTCTAATCCTTGAAAAATATTGTTGGATTTATCCCTTTGTTTCCAAGAATAGACTCTAGATGCCTGATGCATCAGCACTCCTTAAATCAGAAATCAGATTCAGTATCCATTGTGATGGATAAGTGCATCACTATTGAGGCCGATTTCAAAACCTTTTACATAAACAATGAATCCCACAAATGATATTTCAAGAAGATGACTAATTGTTCAAAAAAAAACTATAGAAGACATTGGAATTATTTATGAGTTCTAAGAAAGTTTCAAGGATGCATTTGACACTGAAGATTTGGAGATCAAGGATCTCGAAAATAATTTTGAGGAAAAGATAACTCTGGAACAGAATTCTCGGATACAAGAAGTTAAATATCTGAATGTTAAATTATATTTAGTTTCTCAGAGATAGAATAGGGAAATAGATCTTAGAATCGAACTTGAGGAAAAAATTTCGAAGAAAGATGAAATTGTAAAGGATTAGGTTGAATCTTTTAAGGCTTAGGAAGAAAAAATCAAAGACAAAGAGAAGAAAACAGAAGATCAGGATCAGCTTCTCAAACGTGCAGAGAAAAATCAAAAGTATCTCAAGAAGCTTGAAACCATAGTGAAGAAGTTAATGTCAAAGGATATGGAATAATAATCTTGTTCAATTCCAAAATTTTGTTGTATTTATTTCATGTATTCATTTTTCCATTCCAAATGAATTTTTTTGTTTGTCATCTTATGGTTGTCTGTTACGAATATTTCAGGTAAAATATTTTCTTTTCCAATCCCTTTTATACTTTTTGATAATCACAAAGGGGGAGAAACGAATGTTTAAAAAAACAATACAAAGTAAAAGAATAAATTTCCCTATGTAAGGGGGAGTTCATGTAAGGGGGGTTCTTATCCAAGAAGTTTTTCATATGTAATAAAATTATATGTCTCAATTAAGAAATCAACAATACAATCCTTATTGTTTTCAAATACTAAGGGGGAGTTAGTCGTATTCATCATTACCCATGTGTTATGGGAGATTTGTTTTATTTTCAATGTACAAAAAAATATATTTTACGTCTTCATATTATTTTTTGTAAGGATGTTTTTTATTTCAAAAAAGGGGGAGATTGTTGAGTAAATAAGGATTCCTTATGAATTTTTCATTCCTTCAAGTTTTGAAAATCACAAACACTCTATCTGAAGAAAAAATTCATTTCCTGTAATATTTATATTAATAAGGATAATTTTACTTCCTTGAGGAAAATTTATCCTTAACTTGTTTTCATTATTCGTGTGATAATTTCTTTAACAAAACTCATTATATATCTATGTATAAAATTCGGTTTTCTATATAAAACCTAGGAATCTTATAAATTCAAAGATATAGAACATTCTCAGTTCTGACAACAAATTATCTGAGTTCAAACTCTAATGTTTCTGAATTTAGGTTCCAAATTCTTTGAATACAGACTCCGAACATTCGGAGTTCAGACAACATATTCTCTGAAATCAGACACAGAATATTGTGAGTTAAGACTCCGAATTCACTGAATTCAATCTCTGAATTACTTTAGTTCAGACTACATATTCTATGAATTCAGACTCTCAATTATTATGAATTCAGACTCCAAATTATTATGAATTCAGACTCTGAATTTCCATGAAATTCAGACTCTGTATTTTTAAAGAAATTGAGTTCTGAATTTTTTGAAGACATAATCCTAATATTCATGTATTATAGACACAAAATAGATTTTTTTTCAGATTCCAAACATTTTTTTCTAACACTGTGAAAAATGGATTTGGTTAAGAAACCATATTTTTCTTACTCTTGTTTGAGTTATAATACGATTTCATGCTTTCTGTTACTAACAAACATTTTTTTGAGTTACACATGTATAGGTCCCTCTAAAATTTAAGGAAAAATATGACTATTGGATGAGGGAGCCGATCATTGAAGATGCGAATATAAATAAGATCTCATTTGAACGAGCTCAATACAGTTCTACAACTCTAGTGATTACATGCTGCTGAAGTGATTTCTAGAGATAGACATTGATGCTTTGTTCGTACTGAACATCATGTTTAGAATTACTTCATGTGAATTTGAATGTTGCTGAGTACATTAGAGGGCTTCTAGGGATATGAAGATTGAGGTTACAACTACCTTGATGTTCTAGGGCATACGGGGATTGCAAGAGAGACTCTGATGTTCATATCGAAGGCTTACCCATGTGTTGGTATGACAAACTGTCTTGAATGTATAAATCAAGGTACCTTTATCCATTGTTGTTGGATACCCTACTCTTTAGGTTAAAATATTTAATACTTGTTACCTGTATTGTTTTATGTTTTCCGCTACATTTTATTGTTATAGAAAGTATAAATATCTTATAATTTCTTGTACTTGTATACTCTAATTAGTAAGACTCTATATGTTTTAAGGTATAATCTTAATTATTGTAATCATTTCTTATCATTCATTTCCAGAACCATATTTCTGGAATCATGCATGTTTGTATAACTACGAGGTCTTGTGAATTTACCTTGTTTAACATTGTTAACCATTACCATCATTAAAAGTTCCAAAGGATTTATTTAAAGTATACAATTCACCCACTCTTGTACATTGAGCATATATATTAATTATTTCGATCCTACATAAAAAACATGACTTACGTAACAAAACATTAAATGTAAAATGAATCAGTTAACACATGAAACAATGATAATACTGAAATATTATTAACGAAACAATATTATAATATCATATATGATATAATATTTATGTATGTTGTTATTCTATAATATAATGACAACGATTTTACTATTATAAATGAGGATAACATCCCCTGGATCAAGGAAAATTACAAGGAAAAATTTATTTCTTCAATCTCTTCATTATCCGAGATTGTTTATACGTGAGTATCTACTGGGTCCTCATTATCATTCACTTCTATGTTTCTTAATTTTTTTTTCAAAACATCTTTACTATTTCCATGATGATAGATTAAATTCATTTATTCGATTTTTTTACTTTTTATAAAATTTTTATAAAGGAACCTTTCTGTCATTTTCAAAATAAGGTCATTTACGACCTTTTCGACAAAATTAACGAATAATGTTCTTTTAACTTATACAGAGGGTTCGCCTATTTTCCTCAATTATAACACCTTCGAAGAGTACATTAAAAGCATATAAGAATATTTTCAGAATAAATTTTTTCTTTTAAAATTACAATACTTTTAATGAATTTCAAAATATAAAGAGATATTTCCCCCAAATATTTTTATTTTCATATATGTATCCTTCCTTTGTTCGTTTTTACACTTGTTTGAAGTAGATTTATAATGATACAATCAGCCATATTTTAATGAATGTTTTGTGATATTTTGTACTTTGGATGTGCTATTTTTATACCATTAATGGTTTATGGTTAAAGTACTGACATGTCTTATTGTATTTTTAATAAAATTGCTTATGTTATGTTTCAAAAATTTCATATAAGGAATGAATTTGACTTAGTAAGTGACGGGTGGAGCCTTATATAGCTTCTCGATGCATCGGTAGGTCTCATGAGAAAAAATTGTGTCTTGGAAAAAGGTTTTATAAAATCTTATTTGTAGTCTTGGAATGTGGCCTTGACTATGTGGTTATAATATTTGACATTATGAATTACATCATTATGAAAATGGATATTGATATTACATGTGATTATTCAACTAGTAGAATATACAATTAAATATGTAAATGGAATTATTTGGAACTTCTTTTCTATATTATGCTGAATTTTTAGTTTAAAAGGCTTGTGTTTTTGTCATATACATTGCCTAAAATGTTTATGATTAATTATGAAAGTTTCCACTATATTGTTATCCATATGGATCACCTGAGCTCACCCCTTTCTATGTTTTATTTTTTTAAGGATGCAAAAAAGTATATTATAAAAAACCTACAAGGATCTTGTAATGAAGATGAATGTTTTAAAAGAAGAAAAAATGTTTTTGTTTTTCATTTTTTAATTTAAAGTAAACTTATGTTTGTATCTAGTACTTCCAAGGCTACTAAACTGAATGGCCTTTTGGGGCATGAATCATTGTATCATTCCAATGTTATGTAATAATGCACTGACTCTGGGTAACTATGGTGGAGGAATTACATATTACACTGCATAGGAAGCCTATTCCTAGGAACCAAGAGGAGTGTATTGATGTGAGTTAGACTAATGAATAAAAATTAGGGCCTTATATATATTAGTATTATAGTACCATAAAGTGGATCTCTACTCAATGATTATGAATTAAATAATAATATTATATAAACCCAAGGTGCATGAACAAATAAATGGGATACTATCAACTCATGTATTACAAGGAATCCAACATGAGGATATTAACTAAAGTTATAATGGGTCATATTTTTCACATTAAATTAGAGAATAGATATATTTTAATAGGTTAGTATTAAACCTTGATGTTGTGTCCCATATATCCTATGAGAGGAGGAATGAAATCCCATTTAGTTTAATTGACATAGTTTAAATTTATATATGAGGACTGACATAAATAAACAATTTTCATATCATATGGATGTGAGTTATAGAGTTTAGATACAATCAACTTTGAATTTATGGGGATTCATACGATTCAGCTCAATTATGCAAAGGAATTGGTCAACTAAAAATTGTATCCTATGCGAGTCGTGCTTAGTGGGAGAAATAGAAGATATGTGGAAAATCGTATTTTATTAAATAAAATAACCTAGGATTTATTGGTATTTACATATGAGATTTCAAAATGGGATTTCTGTGTCATTAAAGGGGTGAAAGCATGACACTAAGTGCATAATATTCATTGGTACAATCCTTTGAGGATGTGTTGTGGATTACAACATGTAAGAGGCCTTGATGGATATGAATGGAATTTACAATTAAATGGGGTAACCATTAGAGATCACCCATGAATGTGGGATGAGAGAATGTATCTTTGGATTATGAGATAAGTATATGGGGTTTAGGTTTTTTGGAACCAAAAGTGTATAATTTTAACTGATGGTGTGTTACTTAACAACCAAAGAAATCATGATGAGTATCTTGATTGTAGTTGTGTATATAAAAATAAAGGATTGTATAAAATCTTGGTATGTATGGTATGGATCAGTGCCCATGTGTGATAATTTGGTGGATCTATTCTTAAAAATTGTGAATTCTAGGGAAGATTCATAACCTGAGTGAGGAATAGTTATGGTTTTTAGCCCTACTACATGGTTCATGATTAAAGGATCACTTATGTGAACGATGAAGAGTTTCTTCCCAAAAATGAGGCATAAAAAAATTTCATCTCCATAATGGAGGAACATGAGTATAATTTTCCTTAGTGGAAGACCATATGTAAATGAAATCCCTTGTTTATGGGCCTTGGGTGAAGGTATTCCAAATAAAGGACCTTTGGAAAATGTTCACCCAATTAGAGGGTATCTTATGTACTGTAATAATGTGGTATATATAGGTTTTCCACATAGGAGGAGAACTGTTCTAGAACATCATAGTAGTGAATATATATGGTAGGGTGATGGGATCTAATTTGTCTCACATTAATCCAAATATTTTTCTATTTATTTTAAAAATTAGAGGTAAGGGGTCTATTTATAGTCCAAACCATTGTCTTGGGGGAAGTCAATTTGGTGAAAAGGTGATTAATATAGGTTTGGGTTGCACAAATACTAGGGGAACACAAGTGGCACACATAGGTGTTACCTACATGTTCATTTTCTATGAATCTATAGTGTTGAATGAGGGTGATGGCCACACATGTAGACTTAGTAAAACCCTTCGGTGAACATACATTACTGGAAAAACAGGTATTTGCGACGGGCTATTTGCGACGGGATCCCGTCGCAAATAGCCATTTGCGACGGGGTCCCGTCACAAATAGCTCGTTGCGGAAAACGCCGTCGCAACTAAACTTATTTGCGACGGGACCGTCGCTAAAGCCTTTTTTTGCGACGGGACCGTCGCTAAAGCCTTTTTTTGCGACGGGCATTCTCCCCGTCGCAAATAGTATTCCGTATTTTTGTAAAAAACTTTTTAAACAGTTATTGCGACGGGCCCGTCGCAAATACCTTTTGCGACGGGACCCGTCGCAAATAGTTTTTGCGACGGGCCCGTCGCAATAACGTTTTTTTTTTAAATAAAAAAATTAATAATACTAGTATTTGCGACGGGAACCGGGACCCATCGCAAATACTATTCATAGTAATTGCGACGGGTCCCGTCGCAAATACTCTTTTTAAAAAAAATAAAAAATTATTAATAATACTAGTATTTGCGACGGGCATAGTATCCCGTCGCAAATACTATAAAAAAATAAAAAAAATAAATTATTAATAAATTATTTTAATTAATATAATAATAGAATTATAATTTACAAATGAAAATAATAAATTATATTAATTACTATAATAATAGTAGAATTATAATTCAAAAATAAAAATAATAGAATATTAATAAATAATTTAATTAATATAATAATATTATAATTATAATTCATAAATAAAAAAAATATTAATAAGTTATTTTAATTAATATAAAAATAATAGAATTATTTTACATTCAAATATTAAAATAATTCAAGTATTACAAAAAAATAATTAAATTATAATATTATAAAATTTTAATATATATATAAAATTTTATTATATAAATAAAATTTTAATATATATATAAAATTTAATATTATAAAATATAAATATTATTATTATTCATATTAATATTGTTATTTAAAAATATAATATTATTAATATTTTATAATGAGACAGAAACTACGAATAGAAAAAAAAAATATTTTGATTTCACAAATTTTATAACAGAAATGCAAACTCTAATCTGTAGGAGGGGGGGGGTGGGGGATCTGCAGATGGTGGTGGAGGAAACTCCATCCCTAAAGCATGAGTGAGTCGGCGCATGTACTCCATCTGCTCCTGATGCTGCTGCTGCCACCGACTCGTCTGCTCCTCGTACAGCTGCTGCTGGCGTCGACGCTCCTCCTCATGCTGCTGACGTATCTGCTCCTGCTCCTGTCGGAGACTCTCTATCTGTGCAGTCTGAGATCGCAACTGCTCCTCATACTGTGTAGAAGAAGATGCACGAGCTCCCCTCGAGCTGGACGCCGACATCGCAGCACTGCCATAATAATCTCCGGGAGTCAGTCGAGAGCCGATACCAACTACCCGGCCCTTCTCGAAGGCATACTGGGTGGCCTGCATCCATGCCGCCTCATCAAACTGACGGGCAGTGGTCTGATCTGATGACTCGGCCTGACTCTCAGGCCGGGCCTGTGCCGCTGCGACCTCATATGACTCCTATAGTTGCAATTTAAAATTAAAATTGTGAATATATTATATGCAGTTAATTTTTAAACTTGAAAACAAATAATACTGACCACGATGTGATGCTGACGATCACCTCTGAGCTCCCCAGTAGCAGGATCACTATACATCCTCCGATATACGTCGTACTCTGTAATATCGGGGTGCTCGACAACCTATAAGAATAAAAAATAAACTGTTAATATTTATAGTTATATAAAATATTTATAAATAATGTACGTACCAGATACTGTCTATGAGTACTGAAAGAACGACTCCCAGCTCGATGAGTCACCTCCTGCCTCCCCCGATTCTGCCTCCCCACCGATGATCTCCTCTGAAAGGCACCACTCAACCAGTGCGCACATAATCCATCCCATACATGGGATGAAATGTACTCTGGTCGGTGTGCTCTACATGACTCCTCAAAATCTGACACTCCTGCTTTCTTCATCGCAGCTTTTCTTAAATTGTGCAAAAACTGACGAAGGCGATCACGCATGGCCACCTCCCATGCCTCGTGGATGGCGTCACGCATGGTATCCTGGATCGGATACCATAAACCCTACAAATAAATCAAAATATCAAGTTAGAAATGAAATAATTTTCAAAATAAAAATTATTTATTTACGTACGTACCAACCAATGGCCGAACATGGCCTGCTGCACATCAATGGGAATCTGCTCCCATGTGGTCCACGGCTGAGAGAAATAGTTGCGCAAAATAGCGCTGCCCTGTCCGACTGCTATATGCGAAAAACTGAAAAAATAATAAACATTTATTATGTGAATAGATTAATGAAATCTTAGTCAAATTCACAGGTTATTACACAGGTTATCACACCTCCGGGTGCGCGGATCAAACCCAAGACGTGGACGTCGCTCGGGGACGGGGTCAGGAATCATCAATCGTGCAAGACCGCGCCCCCTCCGCGTACTCCCTGGAGCGCCTGCAGGCTGAGGGTCATCTGCCAGCAACTCATCCGCATCGAAAGGCAGGCCAGCCTCCGCCAACTCACGAAATGTGGCCTCGTCCATCTGAAACAGAAAATGTTAATATTAGCAAATAATTGATAATTACTATTATATATACATATATACATATTATGATTGTATATAAATACCATGGAATTCTATAAGTGTTCATCTTCATCATCATCTTCATATATGTCAATGTCATCTTCATATTCCTCCTCAACATCATCGATATCCATTCGAGTTGCAGTTGCTTCATCTCTTACCATTTCAAATTCATGTGTGACATCATTAACATCATCGTCATCACCGACTCTTAAATGTGGGGTGTCGTCATCGATACTCATATCTCTTTGTAAAAAAGATTGATTTTGAGTACTCTCTTGAAAAACTTCAATTCTTTGCACATCAGTGAAAGCACATTCACTTTGACTAAACTGATTGTCTCGAATTTTGATTTTTATTACACTCCACCAATCAGTCAAGTCTCTTGATGTTGCACAGTACTTTGCATAATAAACTTGATATGCCTGTTGAGCCAATAAGAATGGTTCATTTACTGCGAGAACACTTTTACATTTAATATCGATGATTCCATGAGTCGGATGAACACGCACGCCTCTCTCTGTATCCAACCACCGACATTTGAACATGGTTATGTAATGTTGTCCAAGATAACAGAGTTCAATGATTTCATCAAGTATGCCATAAAAGTCCACTTCATTTTCTCGATGATGAGATCCTCTCAAGCTAACTCCACTGTTCATTGTTTTTTTCGATTCCCCATATGCATGTGTGTGGAATCGAAATCCATTCACCACATATGCATTATAAGTTTTAACAAGTTTGGAAGGTGGGTTACTCAATACCCACAGCCGTTTGTCAATTTTATCAGCATGTCGAGACACCTGAAGATTTGCGAAATAATTATCAATATAGTAAACTATACATTGAATGAGTTGCTAAATGATAAAGAATTTATGTTACCAGTTTTTGAAACCACTGAGAGAAATTTTTCAGTCGACGTTCTTCGAGAGCAGCTGCTGTAATTTGTGGAATTTGTTTCTTGATATGATTATCATACAACCTATAAAAACCAAAGTTATTTACTGTAACATAAATGATAGAATAAGTGATATAAACACTTACAGTACAACTGATGTCATCTCTTCACAGTTGAGCAGAACATACGTATGAGCTCTATGATGTTCATCATCTGAAAGCCAGCGTTCAGAAACTCCACCAAAACCAAGCTCTGACTGGTTGAAAACAGATAATTGATTGTCGATTTCATCAATATTCCTCTCATTCCGTCCCATTTGGTTGTGTTTTGAAGGAAACGCAGATTCAAAATAATGGGAGCAGAAAAAAGATATTTCCTCTTGCAAATAAGCTTCTGCAATAGATCCTTCAACAGATGCTTTGTTGCGTACTTTTATTTTCAATTTTTGCATGCATCTTTCAAATGGGTACATCAATCGAAACTGTACCGGACCTCCACATTTGGCTTCATATGGCAAATGTAACATCAAATGTTCCATTGAGTCGAAGAAAGACGGCGGAAATATTTTTTCCAGTTTACATATAATTACAACAACATCTTTTTCAAGTTTGCCTAGAGCATCATAATCTGCCGTAGCCGCACAAATTTCCCGAAAAAAATGAGACATGTCTGTTATGGAATCCCAAATCACAGAATTCAACAGACCTCTTAATCCAATGGGTAGAAGTCTCTCCATTATAACATGACAATCATGACTTTTCAATCCAGTAATATGACCATTCTTTACACATCTACCCAAATTGGAAGCACAGCCATCTGGAAGTCTCAAATCTGCAATCCACTGACAAAATAATAAACGGTTTTCTTTAGACAATGTATAAGCTGCTTTTGGTTTCAGTAACCTTTCTGTTCTGACATTCTCAAATAGTTCCAATTCTGGACGCCTGCAAATTTGGGCAAGATCTAAACGTGCATTTACATTGTCTTTGCTCTTTCCCGGCGTATCCAAAATTGTATGAAACAAATTATCAAAACAGTTCTTCTCAATATGCATGACATCTAACATGTGTCGGACCAACAAATCAGACCAATATGGCAAATCCCAAAATATGCTACGTTTAATCCAATTGTGTTCTTTCCCAAAACCAGAAATTTTCTGTTGGTTTATTGTGGGACCAAAAGTGATGGGAGGTAATGAAAATACAACCGATTTTAACTCCGAACCTGATAGCATTTTTGGAGGTCCATCCCTTTCAGCTGTTCCTTTTCTGAAATGAGATCTGTTTCTGCGAAAAGGATGATCAGCTGGAAGAAATCTGCGATGACAGTCAAAATAACAAGGTTTCTTTCCATGAATGAGCATAAATGCTTTGTTCTCTCCCATACAGTAAGGACATGATTTCTGACCATTTGTACTCCAGCCAGATAACATCCCATAAGCCGGGAAGTCACTTATTGTCCACATCAATGCTGCTCTCAGTATGAAATTCTGTTTCGTTGCAACATCATATGTACTGACACCAGTACTCCACAATAAATTTAATTCATCAATCAATGGCTTCAAATAAACATCAATATTTTTCTTCGGATGTCCTGGAATTAGTAAAGTCAAAAAGATATATGGCTCCTTCATCAACATCCATGGAGGTAAATTATACGGAGTTAAAAAAACAGGCCAACATGAATATTGACTACCATAAGATCCAAACGGACAAAACCATCAGTGGAAAGGCCCAGTCGAACATTTCTAGCTTCTAAAGCAAATGATGGATACACTCTATCAAAATGTTTCCATGAATCACCATCAGCTAGATGATTCAAGCTTTTATCGGTTGAAATATTCTCTTTATGCCATGACATCATTGTCGCTGTATTCTTAGACATGAATAAACGCTGAAGTCTGGATGTAAGCGGAAAATATCTCAACTGTTTTACAGGAATCAAACCAGACTTCCCGTGTTGTCCTTCTTTATATCTCCGTTGCCCACATGTGGGACAACTATCCAACGACTCATTTTCCCCTGAATATAAAATGCAGTCATTTGAACATGTATGAATCTTCTGACAAGTAAGTCCCAAATTTCGAACCAACCTCTTACTTTCATAGTAATTTGCAGGTAAAACATTTCCTTCGGGTAACAGTGTTTTCAGCAAAGAAAATATCTGGTCAAAACATGTGTTTGACATTCCGTTATCTGATTTGATAGCCATAAATTTTGCAACTGCTTCTAATTTGCTCATCTTGTAGCCAGGATATAATGCATCCTTAGCAGACTTCAACAACTCATAAAATTCAGACGGTCCCAACTCAGGATTTGAAGCTATATCAGCCGGAGTTTCTGTATGTTGAACAGATGAACCTGCAACATCATGTACTAAATCTTGAAACTGGGATGGATCCGGAATCAAGTTGGTATCATCTGCTCTGGAACTGCGTTCACCGTGTTGATACAAAAAAACATAATCTTCTTGAAAACCAAAACGCAAGAGATGTTCCCCCACTTTGTCAAACGTGTCAAACGTTCTCAATGCACATTTTCTACAAGGGCATTTTATCTTTCCTTCTGAAACAAATTCTGTATTTGATGCCGCAAATGATAAAAAAATCTCCACACCCTCTATATATACTGGATTTAAACCAGAACCATTTGGATTTCTACGTTGATTTATCCATATGCGGTCATCTAATAATGACTGTTGACGACCTCGTTGTTCCATATTTTTCTATAAAATAAAAAAGCATTACTGGTTTTGAATAATTTGTTAGAAAAAACATTCAAGCAAGGATTACTAATTATTACAATTTATTACTAATTATTACAATTTATTGCTAATTATTACTATTTATTACTAATTTAGCAATACTTAGCAATACTTAGCAATACTTAGCAAAAGGAAAACTGCTTGAATAATGAAAGGAAATTTGATAATCATCGTTGTGGAGATGGTTATAAATTTTCCCTTCATTATCCAAGCAGATTTCGTTTACTAATTATTAGTAATAAAAAAAATATTATCAATATTTACGAAAAAACAATATTAATATTATTAAAATAATAAAAAATATTAAAAAATATTAAAATTATCAATATTCAGAACAAACTTTGTTCTATTATTAACATGTTCAAATCTTAAAGGTTCGTCAATTGTCAGGTCATGCGCAATAAAAAGTTTGTGTCAGCCTTGTCTAATGTAAACTCTATAATTGTCCTTGCATGGTTGATCACTTCGCAAGTAATGTTGCAATCAGACAAACCAAGTCATTCCCTTCTTAACTATAAGAATTATCTCACATGAACCTTTACATAGATCATTCTTCCTTAAAAATTTGAGGGGATATCATTATTTTTCCCTTAAATTTTCAAGGAAGAATGGTCTATGTAAAGGTTCATGTGAGATGATTCTTATAGATAAGAAGGGAATGACTTGGTTTGTCTGGTTGCAACATTACTTTTGAGGTGATCGACCATGCAAGGACAATTATAGAGTTTACATTGGACATGGCTGACAGAAACTTTTTATTGCGCATGACCTGACAATTAGCGACCCTTTAAGATTTGAACATGTTAAGAATAGAGCAAATTCTGTTGTAAATATTGATAATTTTAATATTTTATAAATTTTTATTATTTTAATAATATTAATATTTTTTTCATAAATATTGATAATATAATTTTTTTTGCTAAGTGTTCTTGAGTATTCCTGAGTATTCCTGAGTATTCGTGATTATTCGTGAGTATTCGTGATTATTCGTGAGTATTTGTGATTATTCGTGAGTATTCGTGAGTATTCCTGAGTAATCCTGAGTAATCCTAATTATTACTAATTATTCCTAATTATTACTAATTATTCCTAATTATTACTAATTATTACTAATTATTCCTAATTATTTGCAATTATTCCTAATTATTTGCAATTATTGGTAATTATTGGCAATTATTGGTAATTATTCCTAATTATTCCTAATTATTCCTAATTATTACTAATTATTCCTAATTATTACTAATTATTCCTAATTATTACTAATTATTCCTAATTATTACTAATTATTACTAATTATTCCTAATTATTACTAATTATTACTAATTATTCCTAATTATTTGCAATTATTCCTAATTATTTGCAATTATTGGTAATTATTGGCAATTATTGGTAATTATTCCTAATTATTCCTAATTATTCCTAATTATTACTAATTATTCCTAATTATTACTAATTATTCCTAATTATTACTAATTATTCCTAATTTTTACTAATTATTACTAATTATTCCTAATTATTACTAATTATTACTAATTATTCCTAATTATTTGCAATTATTGGTAATTATTGGTAATTATTACAAATTATTACAAATTATTACAAATTATTGGTAATTATTGGTAATTATTCCTAATTATTCCTAATTATTCCTAATTATTACTAATTATTACTAATTATTCCTAATTATTCCTAATTATTACTAATTATTCCTAATTATTTGCAATTATTCCTAATTATTTGCAATTGTTGGCAATTATTACTAATTATTGGCAATTATTGGTAATTATTGGTAATTATTACTAATTACTACAAATTATTGGCAATTATTGGTAATTATTACTAATTACTACAAATTATTGGTAATTATTGGTAGTTATTCCTAATTATTACTAATTATTCCTAATTATTACAAATTATTGGTAATTATTACAAATTATTGGTAATTATTACAAATTATTACAAATTATTAAAAATTATTACAAATTATTGGTAATTATTGTTAATTATAGGTAAATATTCCAAATTATAGGTAAATATTCCAAATTATTGCTAATTATTCCTAATTATTTCTAATTATTGCTAATTATTGCTAATTATTGCTAATTATTGGTAATTATTTCTAATTATTGGTAATTATTCCTAATTATTCCTAATTATTCCTAATTATTGGTAATTTTTCCTAATTATTGGTAATTATTCCTAATTATTGGTAATTATTCCTAATTATTACTAATTATTCCTATTTATTAATAATTATTAGCAATTATTGGTAATTATTACAAATTATAGGTAATTATTACTAATTATTGTTAATTATTGGTAATTATTCCAAATTATAGGTAATTATTACTATTTATTGTTAATTATTACTAATTATTATTATTTATTGTTAATTATTACTAATTATTACTAATTATTCCTAATTATTACTAATTATTGCTAATTATTGTTAATTATTACTAATTATTACTAATTATTGTTAATTATTACTAATTATTACTAATTATTGGTAATTATTGGTAATTATTACTAATTATTAATATTTATTCCTAATTATTGCTAATTATTCCTAATTATTACTAATTATTAATAATTATTCCTAATTATTGCTAATTATTCCTAATTATTACTAATTATTCCTAATTATTACTAATTATTCCTAATTATTCCTAATTATTACTAATTATTCCTAATTATTTCTAATTATTACTAATTATTACTAATTATTACTAATTATTACTAATTATTACTAATTATTACTAATTATTACTAATTATTACTAATTATTACTATTTATTACTAATTATTACTAATTATTCCTAATTATTCCTAATTATTACTAATTATTACTAATTATTCCTAATTATTCCTAATTATTACTAATTATTCTTAATTATTTGCAATTATTCCTAATTATTTGCAATTATTGGCAATTATTACTAATTATTGGCAATTATTGGTAATTATTACTAATTACTACAAATTATTGGAAATTATTGGTAGTTATTCGTAATTATTACTAATTATTCCTAATTATTACTAATTATTCCTAATTATTCCTAATTATTACTAATTATTCCTAATTATTACAAATTATTGGTAATTATTACAAATTATTGATAATTATTCCAAATTATAGGTAATTATTTCAAATTATTGCTAATTATTGGTAATTATTCCTAATTATTGGTAATTATTCCTAATTATTGGTAATTATTCCTAATTATTTGTAATTATTCCTAATTATTACTAATTATTCCTAATTATTACTAATTATTCCTAATTATTACTAATTATTCCTAATTATTACTAATTATGACTAATTATTCCTAATTATTGATAATTATTAGCAATTATGGGTAATTATTGATAATTATTACTAATTATTGGTAATTATTACTAATTATTACTAATTATTGTTAATTATTGGTAATTATTCCAAATTATAGGTAATTATTACTATTTATTGTTAATTATTCCTAATTATTACTAATTATTGGTAATTATTACTAATTATTACTAATTATTACTAATTATTACTAATTATTGGTAATTATTACTAATTATTAATATTTATTCTTAATTATTAAAAATTATTACAAATTATTCCTAATTACCATTAACTATAAACAATACTAATAATTTAAATTTATTAAGTAAGAAAACAATATAAACATAATTAAATTACAACTAATCAAAAATAATTGAAATTAATACAAAATTAAAAATAAATATTAAATTAAAATGAACATAAATACCTTGAAAATTGATGAGCTCTGATCGTTCTTCAAAACTTTAATAACAGCTCCGAAGAAAAAAATTAAACTGAACAAAAACTCAAATTTAGAAATAGAAATTTTAGAGCAGAAGAAGGTGGAGAATGAGAATGATTTGAAAAAAACGGATGGGGGTATTTATAGGTTAGATTATTAGCGACGGGTCCATTTGCGACGGGCTTCCCGTCGCAAATAGCATTATTTGCGACGGGCACCGTCGCAAATACCTTCGCCCGCATTTATTACGGTCAGCCGGTAAATAGTTATTTGCGACGGGACCCGTCGCAAATAACATGCTATTGGCGACGGGAATACTTTCCCGTCGCAAATGCTTTTTACCGCCGCCGGGTATTTGCGACGGGGAAACGCTTCCCCGTCGCAAATAGTTTTCCCCGGATTTGGCGCCAAAGCCCGGGAAAACTATTTGCGACGGGGTAGGCTTCCCCGTCGCAAATAGTTTTCCCGCGATTTGGCGCCAAAGCCCGGGTAAACTATTTGCGACGGGGAAGCCTACCCCGTCGCAAAAGACTACTTATTTGCGACGGGATTTATTCCCGTCGCAAATAACCCGTCGCAAATACCCATTTTTCCCGTAGTGATATTAAATTTTACTGAAAATTCCCCCATAAAAGAATAAATATTAAATGGCCGCAACATTTTATTTTTATTTATGTTTTTTCTTCACAAAATTTCAATTAAAATCTTTCAAATTTAACTATTAAATTATATATAGTGTAAACACCCAAGATGTATGTTGATTGAGGCCATAAAATTCCTCATAGACACTAAAAATGGATTAAGGCTTCAATACCCATTTGATAAATAATTTGGGAAATCCATCTCCAACCCAAAATGAAGGTTCCCACCACAATATCACTAGATTTGGAAAATATTTTTGAGAAAAATACAAACCTTGGTTCATTACCATTCATATGAAACATAGAGGATTAATTCGGTTTATATTATGCATGGATATAATTTCATCTCAATCTTTTCTTGTGTTTTTTGAGTGAGGATGTTAATTTTTTTTCATAAATGTGTGGGGAATATGTTTTCAATTGAGAAAATCCATTATTTCGTAAGGCATATATAAAAGAGGGGATCAAATATATTTTTTGAGATACTAACTTTTCTGTACAAAGTGAAAGAATTCAGGATCTAGGTTAGAAAGGATCTTACTTATATAACATCCCAATGATGTTTCCAAAGAACAATAATAGTTATTCAACTTCATTTCTAATGTGTAAATATCTATACTTAATTTAAAATAAAATATTGGAAATAGAAGAGAACGAGGAATATTCCTCATGAAATGGTGATGACTACTTTATGTTAAAATATAAGATTAATAGGAGTAAGAAGAAATCTCTAATAAGGAAAACCATAGTAATTTATTGTATTAAACCTAATATTAATATTAAATTATATTCTGACATTGTTTTCAAAGATATTCTAAAATTGTTAATTTTTTATTCCCTCATTAATAACGAAGCAAATAATCATTTGATAGAAAATGTGGCCTTGGAACTTGGTCACCAATGTATAAATAGTTTATCTAGCTTTCATGAAATGATCCAATCCAGAGAAGAAAAGGTTGATCAACATGAGATAATTCCTGAAGACAAAATTCCATTATATGATGATCAACGGATACTGAAAAAGTATAAATAGAGTGTAAGTGGACATAAATAATGATATAATAAATATTGCTTAAAATATGAAGGTCCAAAATTATATACTTGATGAAATTGAATTGGAGATAAGAAAACAAATTTCAATAATGATATAATTAAATTTCATTATTATCCCTCTCAGTAAAAAAATTTAAGAGTGATGAAAATAGAGTAATTGAATAGGATCAAGGATAAAGAAACAGATTCCCTTTTAAGGGAGAAGGGTAATAAAATCAATGAATATGAATAGTGGTTGAAATCCTCTAGTAATAATATATTAATATCTACCATATAATAATCATCATGTTGAATTCACAAATGTAGAAATATATAATCATTGAGTCAGTAGATGATTCATGCCAAATCTAGAAATAAATGCTCCCCAAAGAAGGTAGAAGCAAAGTGCAACTATTGAGGAAATGTGGGGAAAATCCGGAGCGTGTTTATAGATTCCCAAGGGTATACTAGTAGATGTGTAAGGGAAATAAATTAGCCAATCCAGTTATGAGGATAGTAAATGAACATTTCATGAAATATTCACCAAGGAATTATATACCAAACTTGTGATATAATCAAAATAGAAGAGGGTATACATAAAGAATCTCATAGTAGCTTCAAAAATAAAACCTATAGTTGTTAAATGTACATTGCTGTAAGATCCCTTTAATTAATGAGGAAGTATGAATAAATATAAATCGATGTCATATAAAAATTGTAAACTTTTTTCAGTGGGACTAATCACACTGTGGAAATGGATCCAATGCAATGGAAAATAACGAAACCAAGAGAAAGAATCCATAATAAAATCCTTACTAGTTTTAATATAAAAATTAAAGGTATGAAGCCTAAAAATAATGTGGGGATCATGTAGTTGGTTCATCATGACCAAATACAATCCTAGACTTCAGTGTATTGGATGTACCCCTCCCACACGTACATAAATATTTCAAAAATCTATTTTTTGTGGTATGTGATTAAGGGATAGATATTATCCCTATGGGATATATATTCAAATGAGATATATGCAATGGTATAAGGAGTTTGTACAAAAATAAGTTGCACAAAATAAATTGATTTAGGATATCAAATATTTCCAAATGGTATAAAAATTTAAAAGGAAGAAAATTAAATGGTATCAGGTATCAATCTCAACATAAAAAGTGGAAATAAGAAACACAATTTTTTCCGTTCAAAACCAAATGTAGTGTCGTGTCATATAATATATATATTATGTTGTAAATAGACAAATATAGAAACTAATAGGTTGAATTTTTTTTTTTGAAAGTTCTAATTATAGGAATCCATCCTTAGATGTTTAATAACTGATATTAGGAAATTGTGAAAATGAAATTTGATTATTAATAACAAGTGGAAAATATGATAGATGGAGAGACTACATTAATTAAATTCATGTTTATATATTTTTAAAAATGAAAATGTGTTATCAAATGAATATTTTTAGGGTAATAATACACATATAGAAAAGATATCATCTCCAAAAAAGTGGGTACATGTGTGGAAAAGTATTTAACGATATAGTGTCAGGAGTTAAAGTTAGGTTGGTAGATTTTTTAATGAGTAATCAATATCTATTTAGCCACATCATAAATTTCATTTTGGTGAATTAATGATCTTTTATATCTACTGAAATCATGAAATGTCATTAAATAGTGGTTACAATTGATTCAACCTGTGTTATTTGTCACACAACTTTAATATATTAACTATATATTGATGGTTTAATATTAGTGTGATTGTGTAACGACCCAAAAAAATTCAGTGGAATTTAGCTACATAAAATTATGTCATGTAGTATTAAAAATAAAATTAACTAGGGAAACATATAAAACAATATTGTCATCAATAAAAAATGATTCATTAGTTAGAAAATAAACCAATAAAAATTCCATATATTACAGTGGGGTAATATATGGACAATAAGATAATAGTTGTATGAATACTTGGATATGCTTGATCGACCAGAATGACTGCACTCATGAGGAAGGAGATAGAAATAAAAATTTAATTTAATAAAAAATTTCATTTTGAAGATGAATATGCATATAACCTTGAGAGGAAAAATAAGTTAACTAACAATAAATGAAATAAGAATTATTTATTTAAATCAAAGAACCATTATAGATGTTATAAATCTAACCATTTTAATGCTAATCAAGCAATTTTAATAATAAAAAAACTTATTAATCTTTGAAATATAAATTATGAATCATATAATGAGAATATGAAATATTTATATCTTCCTACAAGTAAATATTTTTTAATAAAATTATAAATTATGTCTTTATATATATATGAAATGTAAATATTTTAATTATGGATGTAATAAATATAATGATATAAAATAAATATTATTTTCAAAAAATTAATTTAAAATTTATTATTATGTTATGTTATAATTATATTAAAATTTTATTAGATGTAAATAATTTTTCAAATGACAGTAACATTTATTATAACATTAAAATGTAATTTTTATAATAAATGATGATTTCATTTAAAAATAAAATTTATAATATTTAGAAAATTATTTTCATTATTTGGAATCCATTTTTTTAAATCTACATGTCATAAAAAGATTAGGGATAATTTTTTTAATATTTCTAACATATATGAATTTTTGGTGAATTGTTCGATATTGTAATTTACAGTATTTATCATTGTAAGTCAAATACATTAATTTTGATTCATAGATGATGTAATAATAAATTATATAAAAATAAAATGAACTACTAACTTTATATATTTACCACAATCAATTCTATTGATATTTTTGAGCCAAAAAAATCAGATTAAAATAATAATAAAATCATCCCTCACATCCCTTATAAATACCAAGCCTTATCCTCTTACATTATAAGCCATTTATCATTCCAATATACTTCCAAATACCTCTACCAATCCTCATACACAAAACCTAGTGTTTTATGTCTCACAAAAAGAAAAGTTCATGTTCCTTAAGGATGTTCTCAAGGAGATAATATTTAAGAGGTAAAATCCCCATTCATTCTCTTTTAAATTCATTATAGCTTATACCTTATCCCCAGCTATATAAAATGTTCCATGATAAATTTAATACCATATATACAAACTACAATTTTATTTTCTAAATTTACTATACATCATCAAATATTTTATTTTCCTTTTTTATTCATAACAAAACATCATCAATGGTATGTCGAATCACCACTTTTGTGGATGCTGGTTTTTCAATTCCCACTACTAATTTTATGAAAGTTTTAAATTTTCAAACAATGTTTAATATGACGTAAATATTTATAATATATACGATATAAAATTATATAATTATTGTATGTATATTATATAATATAAAATGAATCTAGTTTGTGATTATCGGAAAAACCACAAAAATAAAATAAACATTTATCATTATTAGTTTATAAAATTAATCATCGCCATATTAGAATGGAAAATAATATGCGGGTCCATTTAAACATATTTATGTACATCAATACCATATAATTTCAATTTGTGTACTATTCCAATAACACCCCATGGATTTATAGTATATCTCATCTTCAAAAAGATCAATTTATTCTACAGCATACAGTTTACACAACACCATGCACAAACAAACCACATAATAATAATAAATATTATTATTTTAAAATAACCATTAAAATATTGATGTTTTGATGGGAGGAACTAATTATGTAAATTAAATTGTAAAAATATTGTTTACACAAGTTTATAAAATGAATCCATTGGGGAAAATTATTTACAAATAAAAAACCACTTGGGAATAAAGGATGGATTTTTATTAATAAACTATTTTTATATCCATAATGTAATTTTGTTTCAATTAATAAATGTAATCACTATTAGTGGCAGATATTAGTTAAATTTATATTTTATGTATTCATTCCAATGTTTTTAAATCTATCCAACATATTTTATAGGGTTAAGATAAGAATAAATCCAATTTTAAGCATAAACTACTTTATTTTTCAAAAAATAAATTTCCTTCCTTTTAATAGAACAACTTTTTTATATGTAAATTTTAAAAAATTAATAAAATTTATTTTTAAAAATATATTCATTGTTGATTGTGGAATTTAAAAATTATTTTATAGGGAATTTGGGGATTTTTTTGTGATGTTTCATTTTTGATTAATATAGAATAATAATGAATTTTAATAGAATAATTTTTTTTATCTAAATTATTTATAATGGTAAAAAATAATTTTAATTGATTTTAAACTCACAATAGTTATATTTTTTACCAAAAAATCTAATTTAGGTCATTTGAGTCAGTTTCATATTGAAATTTGATATAAAAATATTTCAATCTTTTAAAAGTTTTCATATTTAAAACTAGCATTCCCATTACATTTGCGAGTATATTTTTAAATATACTCGTTCCAATTATGTCAATTGAATTTAATTAAATTCATTACATATTTAGAATAAGAGTTTCAAAATAGGCTGTAATTTAATTTTAATTCTTTGTACTAAAATAGTTTCCATGGTAAATAGGAATATTTATCTTGGTATAGGTAAAATAATGATACATGTTATAATTAATAGGTAAATGGTAAAAATGCAGAAAATATAAAACATTAAATGGTCGGTTAATATGTTTCTCAACCATAACCAGATTTTAAAACATTAATTTTGAACATAAATATTTGTAATTAATTCCACATGAATGTGGTATGATTTACTTATGATGAAATCAATATTTAACCACTTAAAACCACCACTCCACATGTATAAATACAACCCCTCGCCACCCCATTTGTTCTCACACGCCTTGAAGATCCTCAACTCCCTTCCAAAACTTCTCCTCCATGGTATCCCCAAGTCAAAGTGCTATTGTTATTACTAAAAGTACCATTCAATGGTATTTAATGGATCATTAAATGAGTTTTTATTCATGAAGTGGTTAAGAAATTCTACTTAAGTGAAGCATGAGGTAAAGATTTATCATCTTAGTTTTAATTATGTGATTTATTCTATATACACCACTTATTTGTTGTGTATATATATACATCCCATTAGTTCATCATATCATGAATCTAATTATCTTAATAATATTAAATGTTTTATATGATAATTATTACTTTAATGGGGCACACAATTCGACTAATTAAAAGTGGTAAGGGACTTCGAAATGCCATTTTGATTCACTATATTAAAATTCTAATCCATTTTTTATATATATTGGAAGGTTATGTGTGAAATAACTTTTTATTATATTATGTTTTATTTCCTAAATTTATGTATATTTATAGAAAACACACCAAATCAATTCTTTTTATAAAATATTTGATTTTGAATGTGAATTTATCTCAATTTCACTTCATTGAATCATATTTGAATATTATGCAACCAATTTAAATTATACAGTGTAAATACTACCCCTTTATTTAATTTATGATCATCATTAATTGAAAGTATTATTTATATTAAGAATCTTTATATCCTAGGTCATGATAAGATTATTACCTAACCTATATATCATTATTATATATGGTGTTTACTTTGAAATTTACTTGATTAATTAGGGAAATAATTTTAAATCAATATTATTTAATTAGTATGTATAATTTTAAGGCACAGTGACCCATTAATATTATAATTTATTATATTTATTAGTAATAATTTTTACATTATGTGATAATTGGGGACCGACATTATATTTCCCCTTGAGGCATCAAAAGGACTCATTGGACAAAATCATTGTCCAAATTAAATGTGTTTCTACTTGTAGTTTTAATTAATATTGTGAAATTCTTTGAAGGTAGTATTTATAAAGACCCAGACATTCCTGAAAATAAATTTTAATTATATGGAATTGTTATGAGATTTCGAAAATTGACGACACACAATATCGAGATCAGGAGAGCCCATCACATAATTTCGATTATTTGGAGGTACGTTCAGTAAACGTGAGAATGAGATTTTCTATCTTTTAAACCAGTGATTGGATTCAAAATCTGAAAGAACCATTGAATTCATAGTGTTGGGATTCTCTTAGGTGAAGCTTAAATTTATTCAGAAAATGTCGGATAAGGAATTTATTTTTTCATTCATTCCTAAAATATAATAAAAAACTGAAGAAGTTATTTTATTTCAAATTTTGAGACATTTGAGGGATGGTGGTGGGACTTCATAGTTGGTTACACATTGAGTGAAAGTCATCTAATAACCTATTACACTGTTTGTGTGACCAAAATGCCGTGTGTTTCATGGGTTCATTAATTGAGATTCATTAATGAACCAAATTAATTAAACACAATGTTTGGGAGGATTTTATTTTATTGAAAAAAACTCTGGGAAGGGAATTGTGATCCCATGGGAGGAACCAATGAAAAAACTCCAATGAACACTCTCTATAATGAAGAACAGAGTTTCCACAATGCCTATTGGGTAATCAATCTTGAGGGTAATGAGCGGTGATGAATGCCGAATGACAACACACTAATATCTTCTTCTTGTTCTGCATTAGTTTCCAACATAGTCATGGTATGGGGTTTGTTTGATTATAATTATAAATTATTTCTCCTTCCTGATTCTTAAATAATACGACGAATTTGGATCAACCAACTAATGGGTTGATCTTGGATTCAATTGTTTTTGTTGGAGGTCGTCGAGGGGTTACATTTTTGGGTTTTTATTTAATCTTATAATGATTATTATTCCACCCCATATTATTACACTAATACGGAGGTTGCATGCTGATGAACAAGGCCAGAACACTCCGCTGAACTTGTTCTTGGTGAGTTCTTTGAGGTGGCTCAACGAACGTATCAAAAATGTGAGTTTTAGGGCCATGTAGTATAGGAAGCATCCTAGAGGCCCGTAGGTGCAGACATGACGAAGAACGGACCACCAGAGTGTGTCAGATGGTCTGGAGAACATTTTTTCGGGCCGATGGAACTAATGGGGGAACGCGACAACACACTGTGGAGGAGGCGTCACAGCTTCAGCTACGACAATAGGAGGGCGCGTGCCCACGGGTCCGATCTTTGACTAGTCCACATGGATCGGTCAGGTGAAGGTGCGACAGGGAGGCGACGCTACTGGAGGACCCGAACGGACCACATCCAATCGGGGGAGCGTGGGTCGGCCTAGCAAGATGAACAAGTTTCTGGGTGCGATGTACCCATGAGCCGTGCCAGACCTGCCGGTTGTGCCAGACCCACGATCTGGGCCGGACCTACGAGATGGGATGGTCAGACCAAACCCCTACCCGACCTGACAGACCATGTTTCACTAAAACTTGTGTAACTTCTAAATTGGTTGTCCATTTGACAAACCGCCGGCAACACTAGAACCCTTTGGACGAAAACGTCCTTTTGAGATAATTTGATAGGGTTTTGGAGAATTTCGGAGAACGGCTGGGTTGGATCGAACTCGAATCCAACTAGGCCCTCAATACTGATTTTCCTCGAACTTACTGATTGGGCATCAAATAGACGCACCGTCTATTGCATTGGAAAACTTATGGCATGGATGTTCTATGGGTAGAATCTTCATGGGTCTTAGTGGTAGTTGAGGTTTGACTGATGTCTTGAGGAGGAGAATCTATGGAGCTCAACCACACAAAGTTCGGGAATCATGTGGTTAGCTGTCATGTGAAGAGAGACCCTTTGTGGATCGACATCAGCGACATAAGACCCTATGTGGATCAATGACTTATGACCCTGTGTGGATCATCCATAGCTCGACCGGATGAGGTACATCCTTAGATTGGCCCATCGTGGATCAATGATTTACGAACCTATGTGGATCAACGACTTACGACCTTGTTTGGATTGATGACTGACGAGCATGTGTGGATTAGTAGTAGTGAATCCCGATGAGGACTATCCTTAGAGAGGACCATTATAGATAAGCGACTTAATACTCTTTGGATCAATGACATATGTCCATGATTGCATCAACGACGTATGACCCTATGTGGATCGGTGATTTACAGCCCAGTGTAGATCAAGCAATAGAATTACATCTTCATGGTTTAGCAGTGGAACTACTCAACGAAATAAATGATTAAGCATTAAGACTAAATATCTATATTCATATTCATTAAAGTATAAAACTTGTGTGAGCTAACTTTTACATTGTTCTTAGTGATTTTGATCAGGATTTTTGGTTTTTAATTTTTGAAATTATGGAGCCCTTCAGGGGACTTAGGGTCCCTAGTGTTCATTGTTACACTCACCCATGCACAGGCTTCACCCACACCAATTTTTTTCTGGTGTAGATGAAAGACGTCTTTGACCGAGATTTGGGATCTAGGAACAAGACATTGTACAGAGGTGATCGCTTAACATGGAGAGTTTTAGTGACGATTTTTTCCTACCTTTTAGGTAGGATCCTTGGAAGATGGCCTCAGGAGTAGTTTTTATGTTTTTATGTACTTTATTTTAATTGGGTTTGTATACTAGAGAATTATTCTCTAGTTCACACATTTACTTTAAGAAGTTATACTATGTGGGTTTCTCTTATTTTATACATGGTCTGTGTGTTTGTAGGTTTAAAGGAAATGTATTACCATTTTTAGGGATATTCTTTTCTGGTGCTAGTCACTAACCATTGGCCTATGGAAGGCAGGTATGGGTTAGTCATGGCGTGGGCTGCGGTGGATGGTTTTTGAAAAAGTGGCATCAAAGGTGTCAGTATTACCAAAGAACTCATACTCTGATATTTTTAATGGGGAAACAATGTTATTTTTTTGAGTATGGATTTTAGTTTGGGGAGTCTAGTGTTAGTTGAGTGACCAAGGTATACATACACGAGGACCCAGAGTTATGATTTTTAACTCGGTACGCAAAAACAATATTTGCGTGTGTTTTGAAAATGTTTTTCTTTTGATATATTTTGAGTCCAGTCACCAGGAATAACATATTGATCTAGGCTCAACTATTTATTTATAAGATTCCACCACGTAAAGATCCCTCTGGGATGAAGAGAGAGTTCACAGTGATGGCCCACCAAGCGATGAGGCTTCAATGTAGGTCCCTCTTACGACGATTGTACCAAATGGTGGTGTGCTAGTAGCACCACCACCCGTAGGGGAGCAGTTTCCACCAGCCCCACCAATGGACCGTGCACACTAACTTGGCACATTGCATTAGTTCTAGAGATAGAGTCCACATAGTTTTCAAGGTGTTACTAATCCACAAGAAGGTGAGGTCTAGCTGGAGGATGTAGCTAGAGTTTTCTGCCTAGTTGGGTCACTAGTATACCATTTTGTGTTCTATACTCTAGAATCTTCCAAGGAACAACAGGGGGATGGTGGAGCTGGATTCTATAGTTGAACGATGAGGCAACCCACACTTAGTTGGAATTTGAGAGCCTTTTCAGGGTGGAGATCAGACCATCAACACTATGATATGTGCATATATAAGAGTTACTACACCTACTACTGGGCACCCTGATAGTAGCCCAGTACTCGGTGATATTCACATGCCTCTCCCGCTACTCCACATACATGGAAAAAAACGTTTTATTCAGGGCCTAGAACAATGAATTGGGTCTTTGATAGGATAATAGAGCATCAATGATATCGTTCAATAGACAGAAACATGATAAAGTGTTAAAGAGAGAACTTTAAGTGGAGAGATTTCTAACTGAGATGGCAACGACAACGAGTGCCACCATCATACAATACGTAGCGGAGTCATATACAGTAGGAAGTAGAAAGATGAAGAAGATGTCCAAGAGGGATAGATCTTTTGGTGGAAAACACCAGGATGGAGGGTCGGAGGTTCAGAACCCACAAGATTAAGGATTTCATCAAAGGAGTAGAATCAGATACTCGTGTGGTGGGCATGGTCACATGGATCATGACTTCCAAAACTGCCACACCAATGATAAGAAAATAATCAAGGGAATACCAAGACAAATGTAGAGATTCATGAATATAAATCCATAGGGTGTTGGAAATTGCAGAGGAGCTGTCCGTGCAGTAGGCGGTGTGTGGTGATTTGAGGTTCTACTGCCACCACCTCCAGCTGGTCAACCCCAACCTCAGGGAGTTGGTGAACATGGACGAGCTCAGTTTCAGGTATCTGATTCCTATAACCATGAAAATCCAGATATGATTTGAGGTATGCTCTGTGTATACTCCACCATAGTTACTATTCTTATAGACATTGGTTTCAGTCATTCTTTTATAGCCATCACTCCTATTCAATGTTCGGAGATTCTGATGGATTTGTTGGCTCGATCCATATGATTAGAGACACATAAGGGAGATGATACGATGATTTCACACAGGTGAAGGTGGTATGACCTTACTCTAGGAGGCGAGATCTTCAGTGGTGATCTTCTAGTAGTAGCGTCAAGACCTTATGACTCCATATTGGGTATGGAAGGGTTGTCCACGGTCTATGCTCAATTCAACAGTTTTAGGCCCAAAGTGTGATGTGCCTGTGAGGATGGTACCAGATTTTCTTTCACTGGTGAGAAGGGAAACATTTCATCTCATGATGGAATTTCATGGAGGATGCTAGAGCTGGTCACTCATACATTGGCTAGCCTTACCCAAGGAGCATTTGACAATATGTGTCTGAGTTATCCTGTAGTGGTGGACATGTTTGATGATTTCATTCCCGAGTTATACCGGGACTACCTTATCGCAAAGATGTATTATTCTACATCATCTTGTACCCTAAGAGGACACTAATATCTATACCAGCATATTAGATGGCTCTCATGGAGCTTCGTGATTTGAGGGTACTATTGGGGGACTTGCAGTTGAAGAGTTTATTAAGGCCTAGTGTTTCTCCATGGGCTGCCCCGACTTTGTTCTCCATCAAGGTGGACTGAAGTTTGAGGATTTTAGTGGACTTTCAGCACCGGAACTAAGTAACTGTGCAGAATTTGTATCCACTTTTGAGGATTGATGATCTCTTCGATCGGCTGAAGGTATCTCATTGGTTTTTGAAGATACACCTCAGATCAAGATAACATCAGCACATGGTAATAGAAGAGGGTATACTGAAGAAAACCTTCTGATGTCGGTATGGACACTAAGAGTTCATAGTGATTCCTTGTAGAATTACCAATTCTCTATAAATTTTCATGTGACTCATAAATATGATCTTCTAGGCTAATCTCATTCGCTTCGTGGTGTTCCTCATTGACGACATCTTGGTGTACTCAGTGTCAGTGGTGGAGCATGACACTCATCTGCAGATAGTTATGGACACATTCTAAGAGAACCAGATATATTGTTAGTTCTTAGTGTGCTAGTTCTTGATATAGGAGGTCCACTTTCTGGGGCACATTATCTTGAAGGACGGAGTTGCAGTGGATCCATCAAAGATAGAGACATTTCTCTCTTTGGAGCCGCCCGGTAGTGTAACTGAGGTGTGTAGTTTCCAAGGATTGGCTGGGTACTACAAGATATTTGGCCCGAGTTTACTAGATATCCAACACCCATTTAGCTTTGAAAAAAGAAGAGGAAACCCTTCGTATGGATAGCGAAAGGACAACAGGTTTTCCATGAGAAGAGGTAGTGGTTGATGAGTGCCCCCATATTGAGGCTACTAGAAGATGGTGTCAGGTATGTAATCTACGGTGATGCATCAGGGAGAGGACTCGGATGTGTCCTGATGCAGGAGGGAGTATGATCACCTACCACTCATGAAAGATGAAACCGCATGAGCAAAACTATGCCACCCATGACCTGGACTTAGCAGTAGTGGTGTTTTCCTGGAAGATGTGGTGGCACTACATGATGGGTGAACGGTTCAATGTCTACTCTGATAACAAGAATATCAAGTACATCTTCTCATAGAAGGACCAAACCCTAAGATAGTGTCTATGGATAATGTACCTCCAGGATTATCACTTTGAGATAGTCTACACTACTGAGAAGGGGAATGTGGTTCCAGACGCACTCAGCAGGAGGTCTAGCTTACAGTTTCTGAGTGAGGTGAGAGAGTAGCTAGCCACGTTGCTGTTATCCTTCGTAGATAGTGATGGAGAAGATTACCTACAGTCTATAATATCCACTCCCCCAATACTTCAGCGAGTCATGGATTCAAATCATGGGGACGTTGAAAGCATGAACCGATGTGCTTAAATATCCACAGGACATGGTCATGAATGGTTTTCAAAAGGTTGGGAGCATGTCATATTTTTTAGAGGACATATCATGGTACCAGTAACACAACTAGAGGAGGAATTTAGGGAGTTCCAAACATCCCCTTTGGATGTAAATTCTGGGGTGGAGAAGATATACTAGGACCTCTAGCATCAGTATTGGTGGCCAATGATGAAGAATGTAGTGGCAGAGATTGTTTCACGATTCCCTAAATGTTAGCAACTGAAGGCTGAACATCAGTTTCTAGAAAGATTAACAAATCCACCTGATGTGTTGAATGGAAGTGGGATGAAATCTCCATGAACATCATGACAAGAATACCATTTATTTCTAGGGGACATGATTCCATATGGGTGATTGTTGACCATATCACCATGTCGAACCACTCCGTACCCATCTGAGATCATGGATCCCTAGAGGGCTTCAGAAACATCTATGTACAAGAGATAGTATGGCTTCACGGGGTTACATAGATGATCATTTATGATCATGATATTCGTTTTACATCACGGTTGTTGAGGTATTATAGGAGGCATTTGAGACTATGCTACATTTGAGCACCTCCTTTCATCCTTAGACAAATGGTCAGGCCGAGAGGACCATTGAGTTACTTGAGTACTTTCTTTGTGCTTGAATCCTTGATTTATGTCATAGTTTGGAGGATCACTTTCCAATTTTAGAGTTTTCATACAAAAACATCTATCACTCCACCATCGGAATGGATCCATTTGATGCCTCGTACGAGCGACCATTTAGATCACCTCTATGATGGTCAAACATAGGGGAGTCAGCACTTATGGGTCCATAGATGGTATTAGCTACCACTAGAAAGGTGCAGGCCATCTAGGAATGAATTAAGTCTACACGGAGCTGAAAGAAGTCGTATCCTGATAGAAAAAAGAGACCCTTAGAGTTCGAGGAGGAAGACCATGTCTTCATACAGGTTTCACCTTGACGTGGATTGGAGATATTTGGCTGGGGTGGAAAGATATATCTAAAGTTAATCGGGCCTTTCCTTATTCTGAACAGAGTCGGTGAGTTGGAATACTGCCAATCCATTCCCCCACTAAAGCATAGGGTACATGATATTTCCACATGCCACTGTTGTGGAGACAATTTCTTGATCCATCACAATTCATTAACTATGGAAATGTAGACAATGACGATGGAGAGACTATTGTAGAGATTCTAGTGGAGATAGATGATAGAAAAGTCCATGTACTTCATGGATGGTCAATTCCTCTAGTGCACATTTCGTTGAATGACAAGATCCACCAGGAGAGCACATGGGTGCGGGAGTCTCAAATTTTTCCTCAGTACCCCTATTTGTTTTCATAGCTTTTGTTGTGGAGTTCGTGGATGAAAATATATAAGGTGGTGATAATTTAATGACCCATAAATACCGTTAAATTTTTTCATAATTATTTTTAATTATTACTAGACTATGAAAACTTGACGACACGTGATTCCAAGACCCAGAGAGCCCGAATCGAATTTTTGAACATTTTTGTGGTACAATCAGTAAATGCGAAGACATGATTTTTTACCTTTTAAACCAGTGCTCAGATTGAAAATCTAAGAGCACCATTGAATACGAAGTGCTTGGATTCTTTTAAGTGATTCTTATGTATCTTGAGAAAAAGCCAAAGGAAAATAATTTTTCTAACATTTGAAAGAATATAATAAAATACCAAATAAGTTATTTTATTCTTATTTTTAAAACCGTTGATCGACAATGGTGGTACACCAGAGCTGGTCAAACACTATGTGAAGTTCATTTAATAATATGTTACACTGGTTTTGTAACCACTATGTTGTGTGTTTAATAGGATCATTAATTTATATTCATTGATGAAAAAAATTAATTAAACATAACATGGGGACTGTGGATTTTCATTAATTAAACAAACCTATAGAAATAGAATTGTGGAGACGCATGAACAATATCTTAGGATATTCCGAAGATATCACTCTCCAATGAAGAATGGTGTTTTGACGACGCCTGTTGAAGAATCGATACAGAGGATAACGAGTGGCGACGAATGTCAAATGAAAATGCACAAAAATATTCTTCATCTTTTGCCACAGTTTCCAACATAATCAAGGTAGGGGGTTTATAATTTTACGTGTATAAATTATTCACCCATCCCCGTTCATGAATAATATGAAGAACATTGAACAAAAAACTAATTGGTTGATCCCCGATTCATTTGATTGTGCGGTAGGTTGTCGCGAGGTTACAATTAAGGGTTTTTATTTAATCTTATAATTATTAGTATTCCACCCCCTTGGTATGATGCTAATGTGGAGGGTGTAGGTCAACGAACAAGGAAAAAACCCTCCACCGAACCTGTTCCTGGTGAATTTTGTTAGGAGGATCAGCAAACGTATCGACAATGTGATTTCAACCACCATGCAGGGAAGGCGGCTTCCTAGGCGGACTGTAGGTACAGATGGGACAAAGAAAGGACCACCAGAGCATGTCAGAATGTTTGGAAAAAAAATTTCAGAGTCACCAGCGGCGGATGGAAGTGGCATGAGGAAGTGTCAGACGCATGATGGTCGGATGGCGGTGCGTCACGGAGGAGGTGCTGGAAGCCATCAGGCTACCACAGAGAAGGCGCCATGGATCCAGTCACGACAGTAGGTGGACCCTCACCCACGAGTATCATATTTGATAGGTCCACCTAGACTGGTCAGGTGAAGTAGTGCCAGACTAGAACCACTGTTGGAGGACCAAAATAGGCCACATCTATACGGGTGAGCATAGGAAGCGCCAGGACAGCAGGCCGGGTTTCCCGGCGAGCCAGACCTATAATCTATGTCGGAAGCCCCATCCTGGCCAGACCCACCATCATGCCAGACCCACGAACAAGGCCGAAGCCACAATTCAGGCCGGACTTGTAGGCCCAATGTTTCCGCCGGGCTAGACCCCTCTCAAACCAGACTGGCCTAGTTTCACTTAAACATTTGTACCTATTAAACCAGACATCCATTTGATAAACAACCTAGGGATCTAGAACCCTTAGGATGAGGTAGTATTTTTGAGATACTACACATTGGTTTTGGAGAATGTTGGAGAACAGCCTGGTTAGATCAGACTCGAATCCAACCAGGCCCTCATTACTAATTTTCCTATAAGTTATATACATGGCGTCAGATTGATGTGTCTTCTATTGAGTTGGAACCCATATGACATTTCGATTCTAAAAGATAATTTTTCGTGGGACATCGTTGTATTTGAGATATGACTGATGGATTGAGGAGTAGAATATACGGACCTCGTGCACACCATGTGTGAGAATACTATGGATGGTTGTTAAGTAAAGAGAGACCCTTGGTGGATTGGAATTAGTGACTTACATCCCTGTGTGGATTGGAAACTTATGACCATGTCTAGATCAGCTGTAGCGTGACCTAACAGGGACCATACATAGAGAAGCCCATCATGGATCATAGACTTACGACCATTTCTATATCAATGACTTATGACCTTGTGGTAATCGATGACTTACGGCACTGTATGGAAAAGAAATAGTTCGATCCAACGAGGACCAGCCTTAGAGCGGCCCGTCATAGATCAGCGACTTATGGCCCCATGTGGATCAATAACATACAACCCTGTGTAGATAGACAAATTATGACCCTATGTAGATCGGTGAGTTACAAAATTGTGTGGATCAAGTTGTAAAATGACGTATTCATTGTTCAATAGTGGAAGTTATAAATGGAATAAGATGATTTAGCGTTACAACTAATCATCTTTATTCCTGTTCATTATGTTATATTCTGGGTGTGAGCTATCTTTTACATTGTCCTTTGTAATTGAGATCATGCTTTGTGGTTTTTCCCATATGGAATTATAGATAACTTCACGGGTATCAGGGTCCTTACTAGGTATTATAATACTCACCCCTGCATGGGCATCGCCCGCACATTCTTTTGACTTCTGCAAACGACAAAAAACTTTGACCATGATTTGGGAGCCAGGAACTAGATGGTTTATGTAGATGATAGGTTTACATGGAGGGATATAGTGGTGAGTTATACCAAACCTTTACGTAGGATCCATGGTTGATGACTTGAGGAGCTGTTTTTCCATTTTTTGTAATTTATTTTAGTTTGGTTTGTATAATGGCCCATTCTGATTCAGTTCACACATTTTATTTAAACTGTTATAATACATGGGTTTCTCTTGTTGTATATATAGTCTATGTTTTTTCATTTTTAATGTAAATGCCTTACCATTTTTGGGATATTCCTTTTTGGTGCTAGTCATCATTATATTAGCTATGGAAAGCGGGATTGGGGTAGTCACGACATGATCCATGAGGGGCGGTTCGTGACTATGGTATCATGTTCCAGATACATGAAATCCCATAATTAAGAATTTCCTTTATTATGATTTTAATTATTAGTACCTTTTTGATTTGTATCGTGATATTACCTATGGATGTCTTTCATACTGAGTAAATGATTAAATATATTGTGTCTCCACAATCTAACTCCCTATAAGTTTTATTACTTTTCTAGAATAGCTGCAATTGTACTTAACCCTTACATTGAAATTTAGCTCACCCTTATTTTGTTTCCTTTCCATAAGATATCAAGATGAATTAATGGAATGATTATAAAAGTTATTGAGATTTTAATATTTTATGTATTATGTTCCATTTTCATTTCCCCTTGTAAAATGAGATTAATGTATGAATCTAGTTTACCAGGACTATTATCTATTCATTCCTTTGGGATTTTAATCTTGTATTTATAACAATATAAAAATGTAAGGAATCATATCCTGGATATTCATGTCTGGGACTTTATAGTAGGTATTAGAAGATGTTTTGTATAAAAATAGAGAACTAGAGTTATGAAAATAATTATTAGATAGAAAAACAATATATTATAATTTGGAAATAATCATAATAAAAAAAATCATTTTATTTAATGATTATTATATGTTTTTTTAGATTATGAATTCTCTTCCATAATGTTAGGATCTAATATAGTGAAGTCCATTAGATAGAAATTTCTCCTAGTGGAAGGAATGGTAAACATTTCAATGCACACAATCATAGTAGGAATTTCCCTCGTTAGAAAGATAATTGTGTCGAATATTGAGCTAGAGCTATAGATGGATCTAGATTAGAACAAATTGTAAAAATATTTGGATAACTAACGTAGGTTATGCGAATTTAAATTTTCTAAATGGAGTGTCCTGACCCACAACATGGTGTAATAATGTTGCAACACTTCATGAGAAAACATCCCCCATTATTCGATGTGATTAATAATTAATTTGGTGGAGTGGATTGTATTTTTTCTTTAGAGAAGATATTATTTTCTATGGGAAGTAATGAAACGAAGAAGGTAGTAATTAAATTTTATCATCTATATCAATATTTCCATCAATAGTGTTCATTGATTCAAAACAATAAGGTAAATAATGAAATATCAAACACTACTAGAAAAATAGCATATACCAACGGTTTAAAACCATTAGTATAGGCCTCCAAACCGTTGGTATATCTTATACCATGGGTTCAGAGAACCGTTGGATAGTAATCCATGGGGATAAGTCTATACCAATGGTTTTGAAAAAACCATTTGTATTGACCTGTACCAACAGTTTCCAAAACCATTGCTATAAGTAATATGAAAAATCAATACCAAAGGTTCCATAAAACTGTTGGTATATGTATTTCAAAAAAGTAGCATTTTGTTGGTTTTGATCCAAGTACCTGAAGTTTATGATTGACCGACATAACTATAAACCTAATTTGACTTTCTTGAACATAATTTCATAAATAATTATATGTACCATCATAAAAAAAATTTAATTTTGATTTTTCTAATGTTCGTTTGATGAAGATTCCGTAAATATACATGTAACAATACTAACAGTTCTCAAAACAATAGGTATAGACCAATACCAATAGATTTGATAACCTTTGTATAGATACATTGATTTTGGGACCTATACCATTGGTTTGGGGAAAACCGTTGGTATATGGTCTCAATTATGGACATATACCTACAATTTGGTGGGAAAACCATTGGTATAGGGTCTCTATTATGGACCTATGCCAACAGTTTGGCCAAAATTGTTGTCATAGGTCTGTATAAGTGACCTATACAAACGGTTCTCCCCAAACTATTGGTATATTTCCCCCAATACCAACGGTTTGTCCAAAACCATTGGTATAGGTCCAAATTAGTGACCAATACCAAAGGTTTTGGCCAAACCGTTGTTATAGGTCCATATAAGTGAACTATTCCAACGATATTCCCAAAACTATTTGTGTAGATATTATTTCATGTACTGAAACATTTAATGGAGTGACATTAATACTTATTTCACGTGTATATATATTTCTCTCAGGAACTATGAGCAGATATGGAGAGAAAATTTTCGAGTCTTAGATAAAAGAATTCTGATAATATTTCTATGTATAAATCCAACTTTACAATATTATCAAGGCATATTATGGACTATATAGCCATCCCATGGAGTAAGATTGTCCATCCCTTTGATATGTTAAGTAAATTATATTAAAGGGAACACATCTCCAAAACATTCAAATCATGTAATGATATAGTATCACATGCTATCAATAATGTGAAGGAACTATATATGCATTATATATTTATGAAAAACTAAAAGATTAAGTTAATAGTGGAGAAGGATACAAATAAAGTGGAAAAGGGAAATGTATTTTTCCCACAAGTGATAATTATAGAAATGAACGCCTCGGTACTTTCCTGAAAAGAATGAGAGTTTTTCAGAAGTGTGAAGATTATTTTCTCCATTATCATGATTGAAATAGAAATAACGAAGCTATATATGCACAATGTTTTAACTATAAGGAGATTTGGCTGTATAAAAATTAATTCATAATTAATCCAAGTAAAATAACTCAGAAGAGGCAATGAAATAGTGTTAAGGCTTATGAAATTGATATAGATGGAATGAAATGAATATTGTTCTTATTTTTTTATACATGAAATTTATTTTATAAAATTATTACTATAAGAATTATGAAACATATATGGATTGTATTTTAGTAATTTTCTTTAAGGGTTTGAGAGTATACATTGAATGGTTCCAATGAGCAGGGAAAGTGATTTAGTGGAATGTTGATATTTATTAAAACACATCTTTAACAGAAAGATAAATATTAATATGTGTTCAATATTGAGATAATAATAAATAGATGATAATGAGATAGAATTATTGGTCATGAATTTGGTTAATGACATTGATGGTTTACCTTTTCTGGACATTAATACATATTTGGTTTGAGGGAATATATTCCACAACCTATGTTTTTATCCATTTTATCATTAATTTTTAATAGAAAGTAAATTTTTGGGAGAATATGGGATAAAAATTTTCACATGATTGAAATGATTCATTATGAACTACTTTATTTTCTCTAGGGTAAAATATTGGGTCAAATATTTTGATTTGTAATATGGTTTGTAATTTTTAGAAAGAGTTTAACCATTTATTACATATAAAGTGGATTATGTTTATTTGTTTAGATATTATTGTTGGAGGTTGAAGTATGACTTGTCATATTGGATAAAATGTGCTAAGTATTTAGGTTTTTCAAAAATTTAAATAGACTAATAGAATTACTTATGGATCTTATGATTCTTTAAAAAAATTTAGGGAATAATAAATCACCTTGAATATCCATTTTCTATCATAAGATTTTATGTTTAAATAGATCCAAGAACATAAAATTGATAATATTATTCTTATGATGTGGAAAAAAAATAAGGTATTATAATTTACTCTAGTAATTAATCGTGATTGTAAAATAATTCATCAACTCTAATAAAATTATATTTTAATGAATTATATTAATTTAATTACTAAGAAATAAATGACCACTTTAACCCATAAAAAATGTATGGTTTGTGATGATAGACTTTCTGAGGACTATGTAATCTATCACTCTCCATTAGAACACGATAGTTTGATTTATTTTCCATTTCAATTTTCCCCTCCCAGTAATGATATCTTATATGTAAACCTAGTTTGGTGGTGAAATTTTAATTTTACATTCCATCATTATAACTGGATGTTTTATTAACCCTTTTTATGATTTAGGATTTCCACAAGGGTATTTTTAAATATAAACTGTAAGATTATCTATCAGAAGATAAAATTCTAAGGACAATATTTATTGATTGATGTGGAAATTTAACAGAAAAGTATTTTACCATTTGACATTTCTTCAATAAAATCAATTTATTGGATTGCATACATTACATGCGACACTGAGTTTAAATTAATATTGATATACTGTTAAATATGATTATTTTAACACAACCATTATCACATAGACATTGGAATATAAGGAATGAATGAGATTAATTATATTATGAAAATATAGTATAAACATATCTATAAATTGAATTTATTAGTTACTAATTAATAATAAAATATAATAAAAAACAATAGAAAATAAATGATGTGTTTATGTAAATAACTAATTTTATTCCCATAAAGGTATTTTATATTAATAAATTAAATTAATCACTCTGAGTGAAAGATCTTAATGAAATTTACATTTAATATAAAAAATAAAATGTTTTTTATTTCATCCAATAATTTTTTTAGGGTTTGATAATTATAAGTTAAAATTTATTTATAAAATATATACATTACTAAAGGGAAACGTGGTCGCCTTTTAATGGTGCCCCTATTTTACAAATGAATTTTAAAAATTTAATTAATTTTATTTGAAGAAATATACTTCAATTTTAATATAATTATATCAAAATAATCTTAGGGTGATTTTTTTTGAGAGCTTTCATTTTTTATGAATTGGGGGAAATACTGAAGATTAAAAGAAACTAACGTTTCATCAAAAAAAATTATAACATTAAATCAAATTTTAAATATGTATTATACTAAAAATAGTTAAATAATACACTGATTGGAACAATTGATGCATTTTGAAAAAATTATTATATAAAATTGGATTAAAAAAAGTTCAATCTTTTGACATTTTCCATAGTAAAACCCATATTTTCCATTAAATCTTCAGGATTAATTTTAAATATTTTTTCTTCAAATTATTTAAATTTAATTTAATAAATTTGATTCCATATTTGGAATTTTAAGGATAAAACTATGTTTTACGGTCATTATAAATTTTTTTCATAAAAATGTTACCTTGGTAAATGGAATAATTTAATATGGTATATGTAATATAATTAAACAAGTTAATGTTTAAAGGTAAAGGCATAAAGATACATAGAAGAAACAAAATTAAATGGGTGATTGATATGTTTACTAAACATAACCATCCTTTACCAAATTAATTATCAATCTCATTAATTGTAATTAATTCCACATTAATTTAACTGGCATTAATTATGAAATAATCAATATTTAATCACATAAAATGACCCCTTCTCATGTATAAAAACCACCCCTATCCACTATATTTATCCTCAGAAGTTTTGAATATCGTAAAATATCATCCAAATAATCTCCTACCAACACTCACCATATCAAATTTCTTCTTTTTTTCCCTAGTATAAATATTCTATGGTCTATAAGGGGTATTTAAATGATAAGATATTCAGGAAGAGGTTAAATAATGCTATAGTAAAGGGAAACAAGAGGTAACAGGATCTCATATAACTATTAATTCTGTGAGATATAGTCCTAATTCATAATATATTTCATTTATGTGATGTATATATACTACAATTTGATGTATCTTATCATTAATATTATAATATTCATGGTTTTAATGATTCATTTGATAATTGTTACTTTTATGGGGCATATGATTTGACTGGTTACAAGTAGTATATGATTTCTTAACTCAATTTTCATTCTCTCGGTTATACTTCTATTCCATTTTTTATATCTTACAAAGGTTATATGTGAAATTAATTTTGATTATATTAAGGTTTATTTGAACTTATTAATGTTTATTAATAGATAATACTCAAAACCAATTCATTTGATTAATGATACGATCTTTGTAAGGAACTTCATCTCAATTTCACTTCATTATGAAATTTTTTAATATTATGAACCAAATTTATTTTATATGGTGTAAATACTAACACTTTAATTTATTTATGATAATAATTAGTTTAAAATTTAATTTCTCATAAATATACTTATTTCATTTATCATGTATATGATTATTTCTTTAGCCACAAACCATTATTATATACAAGGTTTACTTTGAGAGTTATCTGATTAAAAAGGGAAATAATTTTTAATTGGTCTCTTCTAATGAATGTGGATATTCATTAATAAGGAATATTGATTCATTAATTTAATATGATATGATATTTATGATGAATGATTTTTTACTTTTAGTGACAAGTGGGTCCTGGTATTATATTTTCCATCGATGCATTGACAGGTCTCATGAGACAAACCGGTTGGCCTAATTAAATGGGTATCAATGTTTAGTTTTAAACTATGTTAAGAATGGTATTGATAGGAGTTGTATAATGTTCTTGATAAATGACATCCCATAATTGAAAATTTCTTTCAATAACTTTTTAATCCTTAGTATCCCTGATATTTTCACTATTTTCACTATGATATTATATTTTGATGCATTTCATCCTCAGTTATTGATTAAATGGAATTTTTTATTTTATCTACCATTCTATAATTTTGAAATAATTTTAATGATATATTCATTAGCACTTAACCCTTACTGAGGAATTGATCCCATCCTCAATTTTTTCTTTTTCCTTGAATATAATGATTAATTCCTAGAATGAATTGCAAGGATACTGTTTAGTTTATTTTTCTATGTATTATGTTCCATTTTCTATTCCAAGTGTAAAATAGATTTCAAGTATGTTTACTATTTAGAATGTTTAATAAACTATTTGGTCCTTGGGATTTTGAATCTAGTATATTTTCAAAAATCATTAAGTATGTCACCAAATTAAAGCTATTGTAGTCTGCGTATATACAATTAATAATTGAAAAGATAGTCCATAAATATATATAAGTTAACCAACCATGAAACTTTGAAATTAATGCTCTTAGAAAAATGAAATTAAATAATATTCACATCAAAATGGCCATAAATAATCATTAAAAATAATAAAAAACCACATATCAATAGAATATTTTCTAAATTAAATTATTAATTAATCAAATTTGATTATGTAGGGAATTAAGTGAAATTATGGAACACATTCAGATATAGGGTAAACTATATTTCCAAACCATCATTTTTTCCATTGGGTTACTTGTTCTCTCTCATTTCCCAAATTTTTTCTTCATTATTGTTATAATCTTATTCCAATTTTTTTATATATTCCTATATTTTGTATCTATTTCATTCCATCCTTCTTTTTTGGGGAAATAAATGTTTTAAATGGTTTCATTTTCAATCAGTCTCCATAAGCAAGACTGATTAATGATAACTTCTCCACTCTTACACATTTTGAATATATCTCTATAAAAAATGTTAAGACACCAATATTTATTCTAAAATCACTCATTTTATTGTGAAAAACAATCTTAATTCTTTTATTCCTTTATGGAAACAATTATTATTTATCATTTTTAAAGGGTCTTTAATATTTTCCTCAAAAATGAACTTATGTGGGACATTTATAATGCTATATAAACAATATAATTCATGTTTACAATTGATTTGGACATAATTATTCATAATTTATTCTTATTTTTAATTGATTAATGACCAAAAATTATTTAAATTCATTCATTCATGAATAATATTATTATAATTCACTTGGTTATGACTTTTGAAATGATTAAAGTAGACATTTGTTTCCATGGGTAACTCATATGTTCATTCATTATGTTTTATTCATTATGTGGATCACATATTCGTGAATATGATATTATGGGTGAGAATAGATAGTAGTCTTATCCTTTGGGTAATTTCTTGACTCCTGGTACATTATATTTTTTTTGAATTCCTTGTATCCGTAGTCCATTATGGGACGTTGTCCACCATGTGATACCATATTGGCAGTTAGACCCATATTTAGGTCATGTTAAATTTTTCTTCCATATTCATATATTTACATGATTGTATGATTACATGTTCTTCATGATGTGACATTACATGTTTATTCATGTTCCATTCTTATTATGTTACACAGATATGTGTTTGAACCACCGATAAATCACAAATTACAAAAAAAACAACAAGTAATAGGTTCTGCATGCCTAGAACTTGCATCCAGAATAACAAAATAGTAATATTAAAAAATTTTCCAGATCATCAAATATATCATGAACGTACATAAAAAAAATGTTAAAACTATAGAGTCAATGTACAGTTATTCTCACCAAAACAAAAATAGAAATCACATTTACTAATGAAAAAAGCACATTGGAAGGAAAAAATCATTTCTCAATATATAGAAGGAATTAAATAAGACAAAACACATTAAAAGAATCAGTAATACATAACTACTTTTAAATAATCAACACATTGAAAGAATCAATAATACATTTCTCAATACATTTAACGAATAAATGCATTTCTCAATACATTGAAAGAATCAATACATTTCGTAATACATTTATCATTGAAAGTACATTGATTATTTAAACTACTATAGAACACATTTACATGGAGAATATATATTTAATAAATTTTAAAATAGCTATAAATGATCAACATACTTTCATTAAAATGAGGTTTTACATCTTAAAAATAAATCCGTCAAAATTACAAAGAAGATAAATTAATTTAACAATAAGGAAATAATTTTCAATATCAAACCATCCATCATGAATACCATTTTCATCAAAAGGGACTATAATTATTCTAAACCAATAAGAAATTATTATCCAAAATAGAAATCACTGTAAATATACACAAAATATCTAATATTCCACAAGCAAGGATTAAAACTGACATTGATTTATACAAAGGGAATATACATTATAAAATCCAAGGACGTCCAACACCGATCCCACCAATTGATGAGATCATGGAAAACAACATAGATGCATCTATGTTCCTAGTTTGATATGAATCCGCATAGTTGAAGTTACCTGATTACATCCCCATAGCCTATCCAATAAGAACAATATAGAGCACAAAAAACAGGTTCCATGCAAAAATAGAGCCCAAAAATCTCCCTGAAGGGAGATCACCAAAGATAATAAGATTGATATCTAACCTAGAAGGGGAAAACAAGAAGATACTAATCGAACAGATGGTTTAATAGATATGGGTTTTCCTATATATTATAGGCTTGACATATCATTTTATGGATAAGTTATATTGGAACTTAGTTTTGTAAGAGATAAAATAAAATTATCCTAGGTCAGTAGGACTGGGTCGTGATTTGAAATTTGGAAATGGGTATAGAATTTCCTATAATTTCTGGGGTCAGATAGAGATTATGTTCTTAATGAAAGTCATGGGTTTTTTTCATGACTTGAACTATAGGTACCATACTTGGGACACCAGTATGATGAGAGTGACACCACATGTTCAACCCCAATAGTTGAATGGATAGAAACAAGCAAAATATAAGAATATCACTGAAGTGTGAGGATTTATCCTATTGTATGTGAACACACACACACACTCAACTCCATGAAATAAATAATAGATATAGTAAAATAAAACATTTTGGTGTAAAAATATATGTAGTAAACCTTAGGAAATACCTATGAATTTGATAGATTAATATCCACCAAAGGAATAGGATAAAATAAATACCTAAAAAAGAGGAAGGGAAGTATGTCCTGTAACACCCGAGACTTTTATGTTATATAAATCATCAAAGGAATCTTTTTCTACACAACACTTGCTTGGCTTTCTTTACACGCAATCGCGACCTTCCTCGATAGCTTGCGTCGTACGCAATACCGAGTTTCACTAAACAACAATATGCTATTAAAACTAGCCGTTATGAATAGTAATAACCACTTTTTGAAATTTTATAAATTTTATTTTTCAAAATGGACTTCATTTTTGGACTCAGAATATCGAAATTAGCCTAGGGTGAAATTTTGGTATTTTCTGAAAACTTTCAATTTTTGATGAATAGTGAAACCACTAAGTGGTAGGTTAAAAACTGAATTTTGCATAAAACATAATTTTACCGCTTCTGTGAATGGAATTTCAAAAATCCGAGAGACACGGTTAATATCAAGGACTAAAATGTGGTTCAATGAGATGAAAATAATTTTTTGGTGAAAAGTAACTTTTTACTATTTTTACCGCGGTTAATAGTAAATACGGTAACTAAGGGTAAATATGATATCAATATTACCCAAACACATGTCCTAATTCTATTGGACAAGTGTAATTCGACCAAAAACAAACTTAGGAATACAATATGACCATTTAGGCCCACTTGGATTAGATTAGGACATTTATTATTAATTTATTTAAAGAAGGGTTAACATAGTTAAAATCAAAGTTTAATAAGTAAATCATTTTTAATATGGGGTTATACATAAGATAAATTCGACTATAAATATTAATTAGAAAGATAAAAAGATTTCCTACATAAGGGTATTTTATTTTTAATTTTTAGACATTAAATAATTTAATTTATTTATGACACAATGATGATGCAGTAATTATCTTATTAATGAAATATTGACATAATTGATGTTATAAACACCAAAATAAATGTAATTTTAGACTTTTTATGAATTCCACTAATTTTCTAGGTTAATATGATATATTAATGTTGATTTAATCAACTTGGTTCGAACATATAATTCTGTTATGACTTTCACAAAAATCATATATCAAATAGTGTCAAAATTGACACAAAATAGTTTTTAAATCAAATATTATATTATTAATTGTTATTTTATTTCTAAAAATCTAAGGTTCGGACAAATGACTTAGATAAAGATATATATATTAATAATAAACAATTTGGGGTTCTTTTGTCATGTTATAGTAAGTGTATTAACCATATAGTGAAAGAAAACAAAAAGACACGGTAAAAGTTAAATTAATTAACTTAGAGTTAAATCTAATTGATAAGGTTAAAATAATACCCTAAACTTGTCTAAATCATATTGGTTTATAGGATTTAGACCCATCCCCACTTTAGCTTCGAAATAAGACCCTTTGGAACCATTATAAACCGATTTTGACTTTAATATAAAATAATATTTTGAGATATTCCTAAGGTGCCCCTCTCCTCCCTTATAAAAGGGCACCTCCTCCCCCTCCTCCTCACACCAATTTGAGCACTCAAGCTCGGCCAACCCCGGCCATTTTATCCTCTCCACTTCCCTATAATAATCCTAGAGGTCATGGTCTTCTCCAAAGACCAATCTTAGTTCCTTAAGCGGAGGATTCAAAGAGGCGTTCCAAAGAAGAGGTAATATCCATTACCGATCTTTTCAATTTCTTTCTTCTTCAACTTCTTCATCTTTAGTTGTTTCATGATAAAGTAATAACATAAGTATTACTTACATACTGATATGTTATTATAAATATGAAACAACCCTAATTCACCTTCTATCCATCCTACGGAAAAATGAAATCATCGCGCGTGCGTACGTACGGAATACCGTCTCCACGCCGTGGTGTAATCTATTTTCCACCATCACCTTACAAGGATGGGTATAATGGTGTAATGAGTAACTATATATGATTATTATGAAGTAATATTGATACTGAAATAATATATATATACTCCAATACAATTCCACGATCATAGGAACGATATCATCACTCGTGCGTACGTACGGAATACCGTCTCCACGATGTGATGCGACTCGTTCTACATGATCTTCATTTCATAATGATTATATAAATGAATTGAATGAATGAATATGGTATATACTACACTAATACCATTCTGTAAATGAATTATCTATAACCTAAAGATAATAATAAGAATTTATTCGACAAAACACGCATAAGAACAAAAAGTTATAAAGACCCGAGTAAAAAGTAACAATGAAATATTACTAACAAGAAGCTAATAATATGACCATATATGATATCATATTCTGGAATAAGTCAATAACATTATTTAAACCATTATACAGGAGCTTCGGACACGTACAAAGCAAATCGGACCTAAGGTAAGGGAAATATCACAATCTCATTTTTATCCGAGATTGTTTATTCATAAGTATTCACCGGGGTGTATTTTATCATCCACATCCATGTTTCATCAATATGTAATATTATCCACCTAAAATTTTTTAAATCCATTTTTACCCTTCGGTGAGTTTTTAGTAATATGTATGAAAGGAATCTTTTGTCGTACGAGGTACTTTTTGTCTTTTCCGACAAAAGTACGAAGAATGTTTTTTTAACTTATATGGAATGGATGGATTTTTAAAACATTATTTCCAAGAAGCTTCCTTTACAAGTTATCAATTTTATTTTTAATCAACTTCTTTTATTTTAAAGTCGTATGAAATGTTATGAAAGGAAAAATGTTTTTGAAGTAGAAAGGATATTTTCCTCAAGAATGGAGTTCAAGTATTTTATCAAAATTATTTTCCATCTAAGATAATAAAAGGGTTCTGTTTTTATCCCTATTATTACATGGATTTGATTATGTTGTGATGGAAATATTTTTATGAATTCCTTTATCTTATATGAATTGTTTTATGATGTCATGATGTTTCAAGAATCCCATTTTTGATTATGTGGCACACATAAGAAAGGATTCATTATAAGATGGGTGGGACCTATATCTCCCTCCAATGCATTGGGTAAAGATTTTATATCTCATGAGATAGACATGGCTGGAACGGAAGGTTATTTCGGTTCAGTGATACAGGACTGAAACGAGGAGTGAACTCGGTTCAGAAAGGGACTTTGTCCACTAAGATAGTCTTGGCAATGAGTCATGACTAACAAGAAATGATTTTCCATGATTATGTGTGCATGCCACAAAGTTTCAAGTTTTATGTTATGATTATGGGGATCTCATTTTCACTTCTATGATTTGTTCCATGTTAAGATATTATGATCTCTTTTGAAGGTTATGATTTTCAAATAGATATGATATGACTTTTATTTCCTTTATTTGCCCTTGCTGAGCATTTGAGCTCACCCTTTTATGTTTTCTTTTCCCCAGGTCAGGAATATGGATATTAAGTAGAATATGATGAAATAAATGGGAGACACTGTAGAAGATTTATGAACCAGTTGTTTATGTTTCCCAGTTTCTAAAGACACTATACCTATACGGTCCTTTGTGGTTTTGTCATATGTTGTAATAATTGTGCTTCAATTTTGATGTATTAACAATGTATGTAATGTATGGGTCGTTATAGTTGGTTTCAGAGGAAAGGTATAGTCAACCTTTGGAAACTAGGATGTGAAAGCCTTAGTAATAACCCTAAGGATAAGTCTAAGCATAGAACACAATCTTAGTGTTTTAGAAATGGCCTTGAATAACCTAGGATAAGACCTTAAGCATGAAAATTTTATTCTTGAATTATGTGGTTTCCTATTATAATTAGTGTTGCTCACACTATTCTTCTTGGTTTTAGTCAATGGCTGGAACCCGAAGGAACTGTGTTAATGCGGAATGCGATGGGCAATGCAATGATTGTGCCCCTGAGCAAACAAACGATATGGGAGATGGAATGCAAAATCTTGTAGCCATGCTCACACAACTTTCTCAAGCTATGAATCATGCAGGATTTCCAAACGAGCAATGGAGGGAGCAACATTCTGTTGAATCCTTCATGAGGCAGCGTCCACCTTCTTTCAGTGGGTCTACTGATCCATTAGTTGCTGAACAATGGATTAGTACTACTGAAAAGATATTTTCAGTTCTTCAATGTTCTGAGCATGATAAAGTCATCCTAGCAGTGTATTGTTTGGAAGGAGATGCTGATCAATGGTGTAATATTGTTAAGAATACGAGGCAAAGGGATGAAATTGAGTCTATGGAATGTCACGAGTTCAAGAACTTATTTTTCAATAAGTATTTCCCTCGTATTCTCCGAACAAAGATGGAGAAAGAGTTTCTTGAACTGAAGCAAAGGGATGATGAATCTGTTGGTACCTATGAAGCAAATTTTACAATACTTGCAAGGTACGCTTCTGGTATTATTATCCAACCTGAGAGTAAGATCGATCGATTCTTTAGTGGCTTAAAACCAAGTCTTCGAAGGGCGTTAGCCATAAGGGACTTCAATAGCTACGAGGAAATCGTTCGATGTGCTCTCAAAGTCGAGATGGAGATTGGAGTAACCCATCAGTCACATGGGTTTGATAAGAAGAGGAAGATGGAATTCAAAGAAAAATCTAAAGAGCACACGGAAAAGAAGATGAGCTTTTCCTTATGCTCAAAGTGTGGAAAGAAACATGGAGGGAGTTGCCTTAAAGGGACAAGTAAATGTTTTAAATGTGGAAAAGAAGGTCATCGGGCATTTGAATGCCGTGATAATGGGAAGAAGATGTCTAATGACGCAAAAAAAGGAAGGGATACACAGAATGAACCTACTACACTTCAATGTTTCAAGTGCAAGGAGATGGGGCATTATGCCAATCAATGCCCAAATCCAAGGGTTGATGATGATGGTCGACGTCAACAAAATCTTAAGGCTAAAGACAAAGGAAAGTCACATGCAATTTCTATCAGCGATGTGGAGTACGATAACGATGTGGTGAAAGGTACACTTACCATCCACTCTAAAGTAGCAAATGTTTTATTTGATTCTGGATCAACCCACTCTTTTATTTCTAAAGAATTTTCTAATGGTATCACCGTATTACCTCAACAATTAGATGTTGAGTTAGCTGTGAGAACACCTAATGGCACATCAATCACATCAAAAGTTTATAATTCTTCTCCGATCGAAGTTTGTGGGAAAGTGCTTCCGGCAAATCTTGTGATCCTTCCTTTAGTGGAATTTGATGTGATTCCTGGCATGGATTGGCTTTCTCTACATGGAGCTCATATCGATTGCCAATGAAGGGAAGTCACATTTCATATTCCAGATCAATCTACGATCGTCTATCAATGCAAGGATGAACATAACCTTCCAGTGGAAATTTCTTCCATCTTATGGGTATTGATTCCACTAAATGAAGGTTATTTATCTCAAATGGTTAGTGAGAAACTCACGATTAAGAATATGCCCATTGTACGGGAGTTTGATGATGTCCTTCCAGAGGAATTGCTGGGTCTTCCACCAAATCGTGAAGTTGAGTTTTCAATAGAACTCGTACCGGGTGCTTTGCCTATTTCAAAGACACCTTATAGAATGGCCCCAATTGAGTTGCAGGAATTGAAGAAGCAACTCCAAGAGAATCTTGATAAGGGATTCATACGCCCTAGTGCGTCACTTTGGGGAGCACCTGTTCTATTTGTTAAGAAGAAAGATGGATCAATGAGACTTTGCATTGATTATCGAGAACTTAACAAGATCACTATCAAGAACAGATATCCTCTCCCACACATTGATGACTTATTTGACCAACTACGCAGAGCTCAATACTTTTCCAAGATTGATCTTCATTCAGGGTATCATCAATTAAGGGTCAAAAGGGAGGATATACCAAAGACGGCTTTCCGTACAAGGTATGGACATTATGAATTTATAGTGATGCCATTTGGTCTTACTAATGCCCCTGCTATCTTCATGGATCTAATGAATAGAGTCTTTAGAGACTATCTTGATCAATTTGTGGTAGTCTTTATAGACGATATTCTTGTCTATTCAAAGAGCAAGGAAGAGCATGAAGATCACTTGAGAATTATATTGAAGACCCTGAGAAAGGAGAAGCTTTATGCCAAATTTACCAAGTGTGAATTTTGGCTTCAAAAAGTTGCATTTTTGGGTCATATATTCTCAAAAGAGGGGATATCTGTGGATCCAGCATAAACAGAGGTTATAGAAAGATGGTCGAGGCCAACAACAGTAACTGAGATCCGAAGTTTTCTTGGTTTGGATGGATATTATCGACGTTTTGTAAAAGATTTTTCACGATTATCTAATCCACTCACCAAGTTGACTCGGAAAAGAGTTAAGTTTGTCTGGACAGAGGAATGTGAAGAGAATTTCAAGGAGTTGACAAGAAGGTTATCCAGTGCACCTGTGCTCACACTGCCTTGTAGTGGAGAAAAATTTGTGATCTACAGTGATGCATCCAAGAAGGGATTGGGGTGTGTTCTTATGCAAAATGATATGGTGATAGCTTATGCCTCACGACAGTTGAAAATCCATGAGCAAAATTACCCAACACATGATTTGGAGTTGGCTGCGGTAATCTTTGCATTAAAGATTTGGAGGCATTACCTTTATGGTGAAAGGTGTGATATTTATACTGATCATAAAAGTTTAAAGTATATTTTCACACAAAAGGAGTTGAATATGCGTCAAAGAAGATGGTTGGAGCTGATTAAGGATTATGACTGCTCAATCCATTACCACCCTGGGAAAGCAAACAAGGTGGCAGATGCATTAAGTCGACAAGACCATGCTAGTTTATCCATGATGAGGATCACAAAAGATCCAATATTTATGGATTTACAAAGGATGGATCTTGGAATTATAATGGAAGGGGAAAAATCTTATCTTTCTCAAATGAATGTTCAACCATCTATACATGTGAAGATTAAAGAGGCACAGAAAGAAGATGCCGAGTTACAAAAGAAGGTGAGAAATGTTCCTGAATTCAACCTTGATTGTGATGGGATAATAAAGTTCAGGAATCGGGTTTGTGTTCCTCCCATCCCCGAATTAAAGAAGGAGCAGCTGGATGAGGCTCATAGTTCTTCATTCTCTATTCATCCCGGAAGCACGAAGATGTATAGGGACCTGAAAGAGTACTTCTGGTGGGATGGCATGAAAAGAGATGTTGCGTAATATGTCTCCCGATGCTTGGTTTCTCAACAAGTTAAAGCTGAGAGACAAAAGTCTAAGGGGATGTTACAACCATTACCCATACCCGAATGGAAATGGGAAAACATCACTATGGACTTTGTCACATGACTTCCTAAAACATCCAAAGGCAATAATGCTATCTGGGTCATAGTTGATCGTCTTACAAAGTCTGCACACTTCATTGTTATTAGAGAGGATTTCTCTCTAGATCAGCTTTCCAGGATATATGTAAAGGAAGTGGTAAGATTGCATGGAGTACCACTTTCTATTATATCTGATCGGGATCCGAGATTTACCTCGAAGATCTGGCGAAGTCTTCAGCATACTCTGGATACAGAGTTGAGTTTCAGCACTGCTTATCATCCCCAGACAGACGGTCAGTCTGAGAGAACAATTCAAACCCTAGAAGATATGTTGAGAGCTTTTTCTATGGATTTCAAAGGAGGTTGGGATCAACACCTACCTTTGGTAGAATTTTCTTATAATAATAGCTTTCACTCCAGTATTCAGATGGCTCCTTATGAAGCTCTCTATGGAAAGAAATGCAGGACTCCAACTTGCTGGGATGAAGTTGGGGAAAGAAAGCTATTAGGACCTGATCTCGTTGATGAAATGGCAGAAAAGGTTAGATCTATTCAACAACACATAAGAGCAGCTCAGAGTCGACAGAAAAGTTATGCCGACAACCGAAGAAAAGACCTAGAGTTTGAAGTGGGTGATAAAGTGTTCTTACGAATATCTCCCTGGAAGAGGGTTATGAGATTTGGAAAGAAGGGGAAGTTGAGCCCTAGATATATCGGTCCTTTCGAAATACTAGATCGTGTTGGGAATGTAGCTTACCGATTGGCGCTTCCACCGAATCTCTCTCAAGTTCACGATGTGTTCTATGTATCTCTCCTGAGAAAGTACATACCAGATCCTTCACATGTACTCAGCTCAGAAGTTGTACCGCTGGAGCAAGATCTTTCTTATGAAGAACAGCCGATAGAGATTCTGGATCGTAGCGAAAAAGTCCTACGAAACAAGACCACTCGCTTGGTGAAAGTTTTATGGAGAAACCACCAACTTGAAGAAGTTATATGGGAGCTTGAGGATATGATGAGGGAGAAGTATCCTCATCTGTTTGTTGCAAAGTGACGAATTTCGAGGGCGAAATCCTTTTTAAGGGGGGTAGAATGTAACACCCGAGACTTTTATGTTATATAAATCATCAAAGGAATCTTTTTCTACACAACACTTGCTTGGCTTTCTTTACACGCAATCGCGACCTTCCTCGATAGCTTGCGTCGTACGCAATACCGAGTTTCACTAAACAACAATATGCTTTTAAAACTAGCCGTTATGAATAGTAATAACCACTTTTTGAAATTTTATAAATTTTATTTTTCAAAATGGACTTCATTTTTGGACTCAGAATATCGAAATTAGCCTAGGGTGAAATTTTGGTATTTTTCTGAAAACTTTCAATTTTTGATGAATAGTGAAACCACTAAGTGGTAGGTTAAAAACTGAATTTTGCATAAAACTTAATTTTACCGCTTCTGTGAATGGAATTTCAATAATCCGAGAGACACGGTTAATATCAAGGACTAAAATGTGGTTCAATGAGATGAAAATAATTTTTTGGTGAATAGTAACTTTTTACTATTTTTACCGCGGTTAATAGTAAATAGGGTAACTAAGGGTAAATATGATATCAATATTACCCTAACACATGTCCTAATTCTATTGGACAAGTGTAATTCGACCAAAAACAAACTTAGGAATAAAATATGACCATTTAGGCCCACTTGGATTAGATTAGGACATTTATTATTAATTTATTTAAAGAAGGGTTAAAATAGTTAAAATCAATGTTTAATAAGTAAATCATTTTTAATATGGGGTTATACATAAGATAAATTCGACTATAAATATTCATTAGAAAGCTAAAAATATTTCCTACATAAGGGTATTTTATTTGTAATTTTTAGACATTAAATAAGTTAATTTATTTAGGACACAATGATGATGCAGTAATTATCTTATTAATGAAATATTGACATAATTGATGTTATAAACACCAAAATAAATGTAATTTTAGACTTTTTATGAATTACACTAATTTTCTAGGTTACTATGATATATTAATGTTGATTTAATCAACTTGGTTCGAACATATAATTCTGTTATGACTTTCACAAAAATCATATATCAAATAGTGTCAAAATTGACACAAAATAGTTTTTAAATCAAATATTATATTATTAATTGTTATTTTATTCCTAAAAATCTAAGGTTCGGCCAAATGACTTAGATAAGGATATATATATTAATAATAAACAATTTGGGGTTCGTTTGGCATGTTATAGTAAGTGTATTAACCATATAGTGAAAGAAAACAAAAAGACACGGTAAAAGTTAAATTAATTAACTTAGAGTTAAATCTAATTGATAAGGTTAAAAAAATACCCCAAACTTGTCTAAATCTTATTGGTTTATAGGATTTCGACCCATCCCCACTTTAGCTTCGAAATAAGACCCTTTGGAACCATTATAAACCGATTTTGACTTTAATATAAAATAATATTTTGAGATATTCCTAAGGTGCCCCTCTCCTCCCTTATAAAAGGGCACCTCCTCCCCCTCCTCCTCACACCACTTTGAGCACTCAAGCTCGGCCAACCCCTGCCATTTTCTCCTCTCCACTTCCCTAGAATAATCCTAGAGGTCCTGGTCTTCTCCAAAGACCAATCTTAGTTCCTTAAGCGGAGGATTCAAAGAGGCGTTCCAAAGAAGAGGTAATATCCATTACCGATCTTTTCAATTTATTTCTTCTTCAACTTCTTCTTCTTTAGTTGTTTCATGATAAAGTAATAACATCAGTATTACTTACATACTGATATGTTATTATAAATATGAAACAACCCTAATTCACCTTCTATCCATCCTACGGAAAAATGAAATCACCGCGCGTGCGTACGTATAAAATACCGTCTCCACGCCGTGGTGTAATCTATTTTCCACCATCACCTTACAAGGATGGGTATAATGGTGTAATGAGTAACTATATATGATTATTATGAATTAATATTGATACTGAAATAATATATATATACTCCAATACAATTCCACGATCATAGGAACGATATCATCACTCGTGCGTACGTACGGAATACCGTCTCCACGATGTGATGCGACTCGTTCTACATGATCTTCATTTCATAATGATTATATAAATGAATTGAATGAATGAATATGGTATATACTACACTAATACCATTCTGTAAATGAATTATCTATAACCTAAAGATAATAATAAGAATTTATTCGACAAAACACGCATAAGAACAAAAAGTTATAAAGACCCGAGTAAAAAGTAACAATGAAATATTACTAACAAGAAGCTAATAATATGACCATATATGATATCATATTCTGGAATAAGTCAATAAAATTATTTAATCCATTATACAGGAGCTTCGGACACGTACAAAGCAAATCGGACCTAAGGTAAGGGAAATATCACAATCTCATTTTTATCCGAGATTGTTTATTCGTAAGTATTCACCGGGGTGTATTTTATCATCCACATCCATGTTTCATCAATATGTAATATTATCCACCTACAATTGTTTAAATCCATTTTTACCCTTCGGTGAGTTTTTAGTAATATGTATGAAAGTAATCTTTTGTCGTACGAGGTACTTTTTGACTTTTTCGACAAAAGTACGAAGAATGTTTTTTTTAACTTATACGGCATGGATGGATTTTTAAAACATTATTTCCAAGAAGCTTCCTTTACAAGTTATCAATTTTATTTTTAATCAACTTCTTTTATTTTAAAGTCGTATGACATGTTATGAAAGGAAAAATGTTTTTTTTGAAGTAGAAAGGATATTTTCCTCAAGAATGGAGTTCAAGTATTTTATCAAAATTATTTTCCATCTAAGATAATAAAAGAGTTCTGTTTTTATCCCTATTATTACATGGATTTGATTATGTTGTGATGGAAATATTTTTATGAATTCCTTTATCTTATATGAATTGTTTTATGATGTCATGATGTTTCAAGAATCCCATTTTTGATTATGTGGCACAAATAAGAAAGGATTCATTATAAGATGGGTGGGACCTATATCTCCCTCCAATGCATTGGGTAAAGATTTTATATCTCATGAGATAGACATGGCTGGAACGGAAGGTTATTTCGGTTCAGTGATACAAGACTGAAATGAGGAGTGAACTCGGTTCAGAAAGGGACTTTGTCCACTAAGATAGTCTTGGAAATGAGTCATGACTAACAAGAAATGATTTTCCATGATTATGTGTGCATGACACAAAGTTTCAAGTTTTATGTTATGATTATGGGGATCTCATTTTCACTTCTATGATTTGTTCCATGTTAAGATATTATGATCTCTTTTGCAGGTTATGATTTTCAAAAAGATATGATATGACTTTTATTTCCTTTATTTGCCCTTGCTGAGCATTTGAGCTCACCCTTTTATGTTTTCTTTTCCCCAGGTCAGGAAGATGGATATTAAGTAGAATATGATGAAATAAATGGGAGACACTGTAGAAGATTTATGAACCAGTTGTTTATGTTTCCCAGTTTCTAAAGACACTATACCTATACGGTCCTTTGTGGTTTTGTCATATGTTGTAATAAGTGTGATTCAATTTTGATGTATTAACAATTTATGTAAAGTATGGGTCGTTATATGTCCCAATCAAGAAACAACTGAATGTGAAATGAAGAGGAGTTCCAAACTCATGATATCTAAGTTTGTCCTCCAAACATCACCAGTGCCTCTACATGCTTTTATGTTTCATATATACTTGGTCCACTAAGGACACCATCTTCAAGTTGTCTATATAAGAAAAAAAGCATGTATAGAAAGCCCATGTATGTGGGAGTATAAATATACATTGTAAGGAACAATGAAAAATATGTGGTAAATAGTAATATATAATATTCTGATTAACCTATATGTAAATGATAGACATGATACTTTACATCATATATTATCATAAAGAAATTTTAATATCCATAGCTACTTGAAACACATCATATAGGCACAAGGTTATACAACACATACATAGGGATCCTGTTATCACGATACCATCTCAAATATATGAAAAAGATAAAATATATCCACATTGGACATATTGATACTTGAACAATCCTAATACACTAACCCTTAAAATATTCTGAACTCTTCTCAACACCCTCACTATCTCCATATCTACTTCATACTACCGACACCTATAAGACAATTATTTTGAAAATTAAACAATGTTTTATATTTATATTTAAACTTATAATAAATAATTTTTTTTGAACTAAAAGATTTTGATGTTGTATGATTTACCTTCTCACCACCAATCATCATATGAAATCCCTATTTTCCTACCAAAGACCTCAAATGGTAATGGTCCCAAATCCATCTCGACCCAGATGCTCCTTCCTAAGGACTTTTCCTGCTAGACCATTATGAGAGACTAAGTAGGATATTGTGGGATTGACATCCCTTAGAACTATAATTTTTACATATAAATCATATATCAATCATATTAGAAGAAATATATATTAACATAATAAAATATTATAACAAGTTATTATAATGAAAAACTAATTCATACCCCAACATATTTGTTAGGATAATTAACAGAACTCTAATCAAATTTATTAGGAACATTAAACCACACCTTTCTTCAGGATTCTTGGTGGCATAAACACTATGAATAAATTATACAATGATAATTAAACTATTTAATTTATTTAACAGATGAAATTGTATAATAATTAATTAATCTAAGAAAAAAATTACAATACCCAATCAACTTATTAAAAAACTATTTTATTCCACAATGTGAGTATAAAACTTCTTCCATTGAATTCCTATCTCATAATCAACTAAAATGATATTTAAAACATATAGTTTGAAAAAATAATGTCGCAAAAATAGAAATTTTAACATATTCACAAAACTTATTGACAAAATATACATAACAATGATAATGAATAAAAATACAAATGACCTCAGTGGTTGATAAATGAATGGATAATTGCACATATAATAATTTTCTCCTTTAATCATTTTGGTTTCCTTATCTATCATTACATCTTCTAATTCATCCACTCTTGAAAGACTAATATTATCAATATCAGGATGGACAAACATGTATGCTTATTTTTATTGATGGGATAAAATGATAGAGGTAAATTCATTAAATTCATCACCCACATCATACAAGTCTCTTTGTTTTATGTGAGAAACTAAACTACACCCTTCATCCACGATATCGTTCTCATAATATACAATTTTCTCTTATGATGATAAGATATACAGATCATGTAATTCAAGGTCATCAACATCTGTCAAGAGAGAGATGTTCATAGAAGTAAGTTAAATGGAATTTATTTTAACACATGATCTTATCAATATTTTCATGACTTATTATATACTCCCTTTACTGATTTTATATGAAATGAGCATAATGTGTCTGAAATATTAATGTTTTAATACTATGTAAAATTTTTCAACATTTTTTGAAGTAGTCCAATTAAGTCAGTTTACTATTTTATTAATAACTATAACCCTAATGATACAAATTGTGTGGTTATTTTTTTCTAGGATTCTTAATTCATATACAACATTTAATTAGAAGGGATCTTGGGCCATTTCTGCTATTTGAAGGATCAAATTTACCACACAAGATGACCCAATGAATTTGTGAAGAAACTTGACCAGCCAAGCTGATTAAGTTACTAGTCTCACTCCCATAGCTCATAATTTTGGAAACTAAACCGTTTGTTGATGATTATCCAAAATAATCATGGATAAAAATTTCAGGTCCCAACTCCAAGAACCAGGGGCCCAAATTATTCTTTTAAGTCCATCCCACCATTCTGGATGAGAAATAAAGTCAGTATAGTATTCATGACATATCTCATGATGTAAGCATCCAATCAAGCTGATATTTTTAAGTATGAAGGAAGGGATATTGGAGGCCTAATTTGTTGAAAAAATAATTATGTTTTTATGTCATATTCATATTCAGAAACCATTTCACATTTTGGACTTCAAACGGACTAGATTGAAATGGACAGATTAAAATTGTTTAATCAGACGTCCATAACATTGGTGACATAGATCCAAATTCCACAAAATTTTGAGGGTAGTCGGACAACATTAATATATACATCATTCAAGAACGAGATAACTCGAGATTCTACTATCTTGATGTCTTAATCATCGATCCATGTTGAGGGACATATTGGGAATGCATATAGTCCACTTCCTTGGGATATAAATACACCCCCCTCCACTCATTGAAAGGGGTTCACTTTTCAGAATAGAGTAGGATCAATTGGAATGACCAAGGCTCTTCCAAAGTCATGGGGTGACATTAAAATCTCATGTTTTAACTTGAGATAACCTTCCTTTTCTCTTTCATTTCATTTACTTTTGTGTTATTCTTAATTTGAAATCTTGAAAGTGTTTGTTTTCTAGTTCTGTTTTAATGAATGTTTCTTCTTCAATATCAATTACTCTTACCCAAATTCTGTATTTTAATGTTAATGTTCTTAAAATAACCTAAATCAAGTTAAAATCCATTATATTATTTTTCTTCCTCATCCAATCTAAAGTCTACATTTAACAATTTCTTCATCGTTTGTGTGTGTGTTCGGCGCACTACTCTTATATTGTCCCTTTATTTTTCTTCTCTTTATAATTCATCACCATAAACATATGTTACCAAATTAATAACCATATTAATTGCTGTGTAAATATCTCATTGGGGTGAGTTCTAATTTAATTATGTTATGAAATTGAGATCTTTTTCTAGATGAGTATTAGTTAAATTAACATTGTGTATGTTGGACAAAGCATGTCATGGATTAATGACTTGTTTTGTTTAATGTGTGGTTTCCAAGGTTTATTGGAACCATAAATACAATACCGTAAAAAATATATGATCATGATTAGAACCCTATGTAATGTTTATGGTTGTATTAAAGCCTTAACACTTGGTAATTCCAATCAATGTCAACTTGTGACATGGGTGATAATTTAAATGCAATATAAAGAAAATCTCAAGGATATCACAAGCCTAACTAACCTAATGATGAACTCTCCCCAACCACTATCAATTTGTTAAATCAATCATAATCAATTATTCATTTCAACTATGCTCTGAAAACAAACCCCCCAATCCAAATATAATCAACTAAAAAAACGGCTATTTCAAAGTATCATCACCGAGGATTCGACCCGAGTGCTGCTATAAATATTAGCAGAGCACCGGAACCTTGACCGTTCGATAGGAGACAATCGTCCATGTGTATCAAATGGTGTCGTTTCCGGGGATGGTTATTTAAGTAGTCAATAGTTTCTGGTTATTGTATTAAAAAATAGAAAAAACATTATTTAAAAAAATGAAAAAAAACAAAAAGGAAACCCATCTTCTCATAAAAATAATAAACGAAAAACAAACCAAGAAAAACTTGTCTTCCTATTTCTTTAAAAAAATCTTTGAATGCCCCGTAGCATCCCAAACAATCCCTCAGATTTGTTTCACCCCAAAATTGAAAGAACACTTTCCCAGCTTGGGAGGAAAATAAGATATAATCAAATAATTCAAGAACCAGTCTATGTCCAACCAGTTGAATTAGAAATGGCCAATCCTAGGAAACAAAACCTCAAAGAACATGCTGTCCCTATTATGAATTACCAACCTATTGGTATTAAATATCCAAATAGAGAGGCTAAATTCAAACTCAAATTTGGTTTGATTCATCTTCTTCCTCTTTTCCACGGGCTAGCTAGTGAGGACCCACATGTCCACCTTAAAGAGTTCCAAGTGGTGTGCTCTACTATGAAACCTCAAGGGGTTTCTGAGGAACAAATCAAACTCTGAGCAATCCCATTCTCCCTAGCTAACACTGCTAATACATGGCTTGAATACCTCCTTCATGGTTCCATAACCACATGAAATGTCATGAAGCGCATTTTCTTAGAAAAATTCTATCCTTCTTCTCGTACTGCTTCTATCTGAAAGGAAATAAGTGGTATCTGTCAGTTCCCAAGTGAATCACTCCATGAGTACTCAGAGAGGAACAGAATTCATGTGGAAACCTATCCACACCATCACATCCCAAACCAACTCATGATCAAATACATCTATGAGGGGATATTGGCTATGAAGAGAACTCTCATAGATGCCGCAAGTGGTGGTGCTCTTATTGATAAAACTCCTGCAGCTACAAGAGATGTCATAAATAACATGGATGAAAACACACAACAATTCCATATTCAAGCACATGCTAAAGTCAAACAAGCCCAAGATAATAAATCAATTGAGCCGAACAAGATAACCGTGTGGATGAGTGAACTTACAGGTCTTGTGCGACAAATGGCTATGGAATCCAAAGCCCCAATCCCATCTTCTCCACAATCAATGTTTCATGGACCTGTCAAAAACTGTGGAATCTACAACTCTCCATCTCATCCATGTGACACATGTCCACAACTTCAAGATGATCAATCTGATTCATCTAGACCAATGGAGCTCAATGCAGTATATGATCAGCGGAACACCAACCCTCAACAATCAGGTCATTTCATTAGAAACATAAACCAACCTGACTCTGATCCCTTCTCTCACTCTTATAACCAAGGCCTGAGGTATGATAATCCCACCTCTCATCCCCCTCAATTCCCTCCTCAAACCCAATACCAGTTTTCATACGGTCAAGGTTTTGGTAACTTCCACCAACCCTAATCTTTTTTTCCTCAACCTCAAATAATCAATCCTCTTCCTGGATTCTTCTATCCTAGTGATCCTTCCCAATTACCAAACTAATACAATCACTTTCTCAAGAACCAAAATCAAGGTAATCCCAATCATGGAAAGGCCTCTTCTTCCAAGAAACCATGGGAAATAACTATTGAAGATCATTCCTCCTTCACCCATTCTAGTCTCAAAAACATTGAAGCCCAAATTGGTCAATTTTCATCCTACCTTAGTCACCAGGAAACATCCAATTATTCCCAACTCCCAGCTGAACCATTACCCAACCCCAAGGGTAATGTAAGTGCAATTTCACTTAGATCGGTAAAGCAAATTGCTCAGCCACAAGATAAGTCCTCCAACCCTACATTGAATGTTGACCTAGAAAATGATAAGAAAAAGAAAATTGAAAAGGAATCTAAATCCATTCCATCGCTTCCTTTTATTCCACTATGAAATCCAATTCCTTTTCCACAAGATGTATCTATGCCAAAGAAGTCATTTGAACCTGATCCTGAAATGCTCGACTTGTTTAGACATGTTGAAGTCAACATTCCTCTCTTAGATGACATAAAACAAATCGCTAAATATTCCATGTTTCTTAAGGAATTGTGCTCCCAAAAGAGGCAAATTAGTACCTTCGAAATTTTTTCAAAACAAGAGTCCATACCCATTAAGTGCAAAGATCCAGGGACCTTTACAGTTATATGACAAAATTTGAAGTTTCAACTTTGATGATGCACTTATAGACCTAGGAGCCTCAATTAATGTCATGCCTAAATCCATCTTCTCTAACCTTGGTCTAGGTCCCTTGCACCCAACATGAGTTTTCATTTAGTTATCCAATTGAAGCAAAACCATTCCGGAGGGAATGATTGAGGATGTTATTGTTCGTGTTAATGATCTTATCTTCCATGCTGATTTATATATCCATAACATGGAAGGTGAGATGAACTCTTCTCGAACTCCCCTAATAATTGGAAGAAAATTCCTAATGATATTGAGAACCAACATTGATTTCCATTAAGGAATCTCGTCCATGGAATTCGGTGACCATTGGTCAAGTTCACCATTTTCCATGCCATGCGATACCCATCTGAGGATCACTCTACAATCTCAAACTATGCTTTTGAGGACTCTTCTAAGAGTCAATAGAACCCCAATCCACCACGTTCTTCATGTTCTAATGACAAAGGATCTTGAGAAATCTGCACCATGATATACCAAGTCATAAATGGTGAAGTTGATGTGGACCTCTCATTCATAGACTCTATCAATCTAGAGGAACTTGAAAACTCTCTTGAATCACACATCAACTCTGATCTCTACAACTCCACCTTGGATAGTATTAAAGAAAATGAATCTGAAGCAACTTAAGTCCCTTCCTCCATTGCTGAGTTCTCTAACCCAAAAATGAAAAATTAGACTGATCTGAAGCCTCTTCCTGAACACCTAAAATATTCATTCCTTTTCCATGATCACTCTTATACTGTCATTATCTCATCTTCACATACTGATACTGAGGAGTCAAAACATGTTCAGGTGTTAGAGGAAAACAAAAAAAGGCTTAGGGTGGACCCTATATGACATACCAGGAATTAACCCTGCTCTTTGCATGCATCACATCCATCTTGAGGAATCATCCTAACCAATTAGACAACCACAAAGAAGACACAATCTACTCATAGATGAGGTAGTTAGGGAAGAGATCACCAAGGGTCTTCAAGCTGGTATTATCTAACCAATTTCTGATAGTGAATGGGATAGTCCAATTTAAGTTGTACCTAAGAAGCATGGGATAACTATTGTCACAAATGAAGATGGAGAGGTAGTCACAAATCATGTGAAAAACAAATGGCGTGTGTGCGTTGACTATAGGAAAGTTAATGTTAAAACAAGAAAAGATCAATACCCTCTTCCATTCCTTGATCAGATACTAGAAAGAATAGCCGGAAAGTCACACTATTGCTTTCTTGATGGATACACCGACTATTTCCAAATCCCAATCTCACCTTGGGACCAAGAAAAGACTACTTTCACATGCCCCTTTGGAACATATGTATATAGAAGAATGCCTTTTGGCCTTTGAAATGCTCTTGCAACATTCCAGTGGTGTATGATGAGTATCTTTTCTGAATTCATTGAACACTGCATGGAAGTCTTCATGGATGACTTCACCATTTATGGTGAGTGATTTGAATCTTGTCTGAATTCACTCTCTCTTGTCGTCCAAATGTGTGTCAAGTGAAACCTTGTGTTAAATTTTGAAAAATGTCACTTCGTGGATGCAAATGGGATTGTTCTAGGGAACATAGTTTCAAAATATGGTATTAAAGTCGATTCTACCAAAATTGATGTGATCCAATCCGTTCATCAACCCACTTCTATTCAAGACATCCGTTTATTTCTTGGTCATGCCAGTTTCTATCGGTGATTCATCCATAACATCATTAAAATTTCCCTCCCACTCACTCGGTTTCTCCAAAATAAAGTCCCTTTCCATTTTGATGAGGTTTGAATGAGTTCCATTGTTGAACTCAAAACTGCTCTAACATATGCCCTAATAATCCAACCCCCATATTGGTCCTTACCCTTTGATTTGATGTGTGATGCTTATGATAGATATGTTGGGGCTGTTCTTAGTCAATGAAGAGAAAATATTCTTCATGTCATCTATTATGCCACAAAAACATTGTATGAAACTCAATCTCACTACACTGTCACTTAAATGGTTCTTTTAGCAGTGGTTTTTGCCTTAGATAAATTTGGCCCCTATCTCTTAGGTGCCAAAATCATAATCTTCAAAGACCATTCTGCTATAAAGTTATTACTCAAGAAATGTGATTCCAACCTGAGGCTAATAAGATGGATCCTAATGCTCCATGATTTTGAACATGAAATAAAAGATATTCCAGGAAAAGAAAACCCTCTTGCTGATCAATTGAGTATAATTTCTAATTCTTCTCATTCTGAAATGATCGATCCTGAATTCCCCACTGAACACCTTTCATCTCCCACTCCAAAGTTACCATGGTCTACCCCAATTATAAATTACATGGTTTCTGGTGTTTTTCCTGAATATTTTTCAAAAGAACAGGAAATGAAGTTGAAAATTGATTCAAAATAATATTTTTGGGAAGAAAATAAACATTGTAAAACATGGGTTGACATGGTAATAAAGAGATGTGTCGATGAAAATGATCATTCTTCCATCTTAGAATTCGTTCACTCAATGCCTGGTGGTGGCCACTATGCACCACAAAGGGCCTCTTGAAAGGTTCTAGACTCTGGATTCTTCTAGCCTACACTCTTTAAGGACTCACATGAATTCTGTCAATCATGTCCCACTTGCCAAAAGTTTGGCACACTTTCCAAGAGAAATTAAATTCCCCAAAATCCTTTAATTTTCTATGAGAACTTCAATGTTTGCGGCATCGATTTTATGGGACCATTCCCCCCTTCAAATGAATTTTCATACATCCTTCTTGCGGTTGATTATGTTTCTAGGTGGGTCGAGGACAAACCCACTAGAGAGGATGATTAACATACTATTAGTGTGTTTCTAAAGACACACATCTTCCATTGAATTGGCATGCCTCATTCCTTGATAAGTTACTTAGGAACCCATTTTTGTAATAAAACCATGGAATCTCAATTGAAAAAGAATGGGTTTGTACATAAAACATCAACTACATATCACCCCCAACAAATGGCATGGCTAATCTATCAAATAAATAAGTGAAAAGAGTTCATGAGAGAATTGTAAAACACACCAGAAAAGACTAGCCTAAAAGACTTGGTGAAGCACTTTGGGCTTATCAAACAGCCTATAAGACACCAATTGGGATGTCTCCTTTTAGGCTATTTTTGTTAAAACATGTCATTTTCTTGTTGAAATCCAACATAAGTCATTTTGGGAAGTGAATACTTTTAATTTTGATCTTTAATAAACCTGGTGAAGAAATATTGTTGCAATTGGATGAACTGGAGGAGCTTCGACAAGATTCTTATGAGAATTATAATCTCTAAAAAGAAAAATCCAAGGCACTCCATGATAAACACATCTGGAGAAAGGTATTCCATGAAGGTGATAAGGTAATGATCTTCAGTTCTCGATTTCATATTCACTTAGGTAATCATAATTCTCGTTGGGAAGGTCCTTTTTTTATTACAAATGTTTACCAATTTGGTGTAGTGCAATTCCAAGACCCCTCTTCCAAAATGACATTCATGGTTAATGGACATAGGTTAAAGCATCACCATGAGAGGATGCACAATCCTAGATCAACATCGACTTCCAATGGATCCCCAACTTCTCTAGTCGAACCACCACTAGATGCAGATGTCGACCCTCCAAATCCAAACTAGGGGGCACCCCTTTCCTATTTACTATATATTTATCTATCTTCATCCCTCTACCTCTATCTTCTTCCTCCTCTGTCTTTAATTTTTTTTACCACTTTCTTTTTGAAAACCATTATTTTTCTATTTCAATTTTGTGTGAGTCTTTCTTTATTAAAAACTACAAAAACAAAAAATAATCATAAAAAATATACGAAAAAATCCAGAGTCATACTTACTCACCAGCGTGTTTTGAAATTTTGTCCAACCATTATGGGGAATTAACAGACATGTTTTCATCTAATTTTTTTTTTATTTTCATCATGACTTTGGATAAATAATTTTGTGTCAAAATTAACAATTTTTTAATGCTTAATTTTTTATTTGGATAATGATTTTCCCAAACTGTGAGGAACGACATTTACTTTCATGCCATGGCCACCTATGGCTATCTTTTCAAAATTTGTGCTTTCACCCCCATTTTTGAGTCTTGAGTTTTTGGACCTTCGATCATAATTCCCTACCTTAGTATGCATTAATATGATAGAGGCATTTTCTGAACCACATGAGAATCACAATAGTCAAATATCCCCCCATTTCCCTTACATTAATCCTCCTTTTGGAAGCCCCTTAGATCTATGAAAACCTTTTCCGTGATAGCCTCATTACAATCCCAATACCTTTTCCTACCCAATATCAACAAGTATTTTCATTGCATAATTTTTTTGAAATTTAAGTATGGGGGGAATTGATATCATTATTTGGGTACCCTATTATTGATTTTCAACTAGTTATCAACTTCTTGGGGGAAAGAATACATTTTAGTGTGGTGGTGAGGTTGTAATTTAGTGTTTTTTGGGGAATGTAATGTACTTCCATTTATGTAATTTTTTAAATTATATTGACAAGTGTTCAAAAAAATCAAAAATAATGAAAAAAAATCAAAAATAATGAAAAAAAATCAAAAATAATGAAAAAAAATCAAAAACAAAATTGAAAAAATGGGTTGTGTATTGTGTAGGTCAAAAATCACTCTTCTTAAACCTTTGATCATGTTATAACTATAACAATTAGTGTCATGTGGAGATCAAACATGAGTTAGGATATGATTGTGAGATCTATTTCTAGGTCAACTTTCGAAAAAAACAAAGAAAAAAAGGAAAAGAAAAAAAGCACACTTGCATTATATTCTTATTGGGAGAAGATTTGTGTTTTGTAAATATTCCATCTTCTCATTACCATCACATTTTATTCCTCTATTTTTTATTTCTTCAGACAATCATTCCCTTTAAATATTTGTTTTCATTTCCTTCCATGTTTTATTTAAAAAAATGTGTATTGATTTTTCAATGTGGGACTTTTAACCCTCTTCTTCTCTATCTTGTACATTATATTCCTAACATCCCATAGCCACAGAAAACCCCTTAAAATACTTCTTAATTATTGTGCACTTGGAATAAGTATAGGAAGCTAATATCTCTTTTCAAACTCTATGATTTTCACTTTTGGTTACTGAAAGAGTGAACCTCCACAAATGAATTTTATCATCTTGAGAGGTGTGAGTTTTGAGTGTCCAAATTTTCCATTTATAAATTTGAGAAAGAAAAAATGATTTATTTTGGAAACATTGTTTATATAAAAACTTTTAGGGGAATTCAAAATGGATGAGTGAAATAGTCTAAACCTCCCCTGATTGGAGAAAACAAAATTTTAATATTTGTTGCTGAGTTAAAATGATTTTGTCATGTTTTTATATTTTTTGCACATGAGGACATTCAAATAAAAAAGTGTGGGAGATTTTATGTTATTAATATTTTCATGAATTATTATGTACTCTTTTTACTGATTTTATATGAAATGTGCAAAATGTGTGTTTAATATTGATGTTTTAATACTATGTATAATGTTTGAGCATCTTTATAAGTAGTCCAATTGAGTCAGTTTACTATTTTATTGATAACTATCACCCTAATGATAAAAATTGTGTTGTTATTATTTTTTAGATTCCTAATTAAATATACAACATTTCCATAGAAGGGATCATGTGCAAATTCTTCCATTTGAAGGACCACATTTACCACACAAGATGACCCAATGAATTTGTGAAGAAAATGGACCAGCCAAGATGATTGAGTTACTGGTCTCACTCTCAAAGCCAATATTTTATGAAACTCCACCATGTGTTCTTGATTATCCAAAATAATCATGGATAAAAATTTTAGGGACCATTTCAAAGGAAAATTGGCCAAAATGAAGGTTTGAAGTCCAACTCACCATTTTGGCTGAGAAATAAAATCATTACTTTATTAATGACATATATCATGATGTAAGCATCCAATCATGCTGAGATTTGGTAGTATTAAAGAGGGGATATTGGAGGCCAACCTTTTGGAATAAATAATTCGGTTTTGAATGAAAATTCTTATTCATAAACCCTTTAAAATTTTAGACTTCAAAAAGACTATATTGAAATGGATAGATTAAAATTGTTTAATCATCCAGCCATTACATTGGTTAAATAGGTCCAAATACCTCCAAATTTTGTGATTAGTCAGAAAACATTATTATATAAATCTTTGAATAAGTTTATATCTCTAGATTTGGCTGTCCGGATGTCTAAATCGTCAATCCAAGTGGAGGGACAGATTGGGAATGCATACAGTCCACTTCCTTGGGCTATAAATACATCCCCATCCACTCCTTGAAAGGGGTTGGTATTTCTGAATAGAAGAGGATCAATAGGCACGACCAAGGCTATGACAAAGGCCTAGGAGGACATGCCAAACTCATTTTTTCAATTGAGATACCCTTCCTCCTCTCTTTCATTTCATTTACTTTTGTGTTCTTCTTCATTTGAAATCTTGTAAGTGTTTGTTTTGTAATTCTATTTAAAGGATTGTTTCTTCTTCAATATCTCTTAATATCACACACCTTCTGTAGTCTAATATTAATTTTCTTAAAATATCCTAAATCTAGTTTAAATCCATTCTCTTATTTTTCTTCCTCATTCAATCTAAATTCTATATTTAACAATTTCTTCATCGTTTGTGTGTGTGTTCGGCGCACTACTCTTAACTTGTCCCTTTCTTTTTCTTCTATTTATAATTCATAAACATAAAAATAAATTACTAGATTAATAACCATCTTAATTGATGAGTGAATATTTCATTGGGATGAGTTTTAATTTAGGTATGTTAAGCGATTGAGAGCTTTTACTCGATGAGTATTCGTTGAATTAACATTGTGTATGTCGGACTTAGCATGTCATGGACTAAGGACTTGTTTTGTTTAACGTGTGGTTTCCATGGAATATTGGAACCATAAATACAATACCATAAACAAGATATGATCAATATTAAAACCCTAAGTTATTTTAAGGCTTCGATTAAATCCTTAACACTTGGGAATTCAAATCAACGTCAACTTGTGACATGTTTGTTAATTTAAATGCAATATAAAGAAAAGCTCAAGGATATCAGAAGCTTTAATAACCTAATGATGAACTCACCCCAATCATTATCAATTTGTTAAATCAATCATAATAAATTATTCATTTCAATTAATATCTAAAAACAAAACCCCCAATCAGAATACAATCAACTAAAAACAAACAACTATTTAAAAGAATCATCACCGAGATTCGACCCGAGTGCTGCTATACACATTAGCAGAGCACTAGAACCTTGACCGGTCGATAGGTGATAATCGGCCATGTGTTTCAACACCCCCTAATAATATCTACCCAATTGAATTTGAATAAAACTACTAAAAAGTTTTGGTGGTAGTTTAATTTGATAATATCAGTCAACATTTCATTGTATTACACATTAGAAAATGAAAATATGAAACTATTCTATGTTTTCAAACTCTCTTACTTATCAATTGTACGGAATATAAATCAATTCGTGTTGTAAGTGTCGATCTTTATAACATTATTTATAGTACCTTGAGAAAGAAACATTAAATCATCTAAATAATTTACTTGAGAATTTGTATTCATGATCTTAGACAAATAATATACATTATTAGATTTTAAAAATATATGTATCAACTAAATATTCGTAATAATTATAATATTTATCAACTCACACATAATGCAAGCCCTTATAAAAGATCTAAATTAAAAAAGTTTGTTATTTATTTTTCATTTCTTGTTAATCCTCTCATTCAGCTCTTTGTTTGTGATGTAAACTCCTCAATAAATGGATCTTCAATTTCACAATTCATCAGTACATATATATGTGCCTATAATAATTCAATTTCTGTTAATGTAACATTTGAGCTCCTCCCAACAGATTGGACAATTGTAGGAAATATTTCTGACATCCTCTTCATTTCAAATTGATTTTATGTGTCATAAGCACATCTAACTCGGTTGAATATTATCTCAATATCATCCAAGAGTCTCGAAAAAATGTAAGATATTCCATTACAAAATATCCTTTAGAAATTGTGCCTTTGGGTTGAGATTTATTTTTCACATTTTTTTAAATTCCCAAGATATCTATGAAATAAATAAAATTATTATGTACATAATAAAGTCCCTAAAATTGATTAATGAAATTAAATACTTATAAATAATGTACCTCGAAATTGGATACATCCATCGATAATGTACAAGGACTCCTAATTTCGCTTCCTCAACCAAATGCATTGGAAAATGCATCAAGACAGCAAGGAACAAAAAAGGAAATATCATCTCTATTACAAAAAGTTTCATAAAAAACTTTTCCTAACGGTTGTCAATATAAAATGGATATAGAGTTTTCTCACATAGTTTTATGGAAAATGTGTATCATTGGAGTACAAAATCTATAAAAATATCCTGTAATAATGTATGTAATTCTAGTGGATGTAACTAATGTAACATAATATGCGAATTTTCGTTTTTCAATCCATGTTACCTATGACGATTTACGTCAACACACCTTGAGATGTTAATTGAATACCAATCATATTCCTTCAAATGTTTTAAAATTATATGGAATTTATCTTTTACCTATTATTAATTTAAAAAAATGGAAGATCATAATTTCCATTCTCATCTAGCTAGAGATCATGATTTATGTTCATTTCATGTAAGTTTGTCAAATAATTGAGATGATCCTTTGAATTTTCGTGCTCATTAAGAAATATGAACATCAAATTGTCACAAAAAAGTATTCTCAATTTGTTTCACAACTTGATTATTCCAAAAAAAAAGTAAATTCCCAACACGGATGTATGAAGAATATAATTTTTGTCATATATTGTTATGTTCTTATTTCACTTAATGAGGCACTTAGAACTTGTTTCCCTCAATCATTTTATTGGTTCACCTTCCCCAAGTCTATTTCAGTATTAAAATATTTTTCTACTATTTTAGAACCTATTTACAACATTGAAGGTGGTCTATAATCATTGAAACCATTGAATATTGTCTTGTTCATCAGGAAACTCTAAGATACATCAAGAACAATTTGGGGACAGAAGAAGCACCATTTCATACAGTGAGGTAGTTGTTTGGGCTAAAAATAAAACAAACATACTAGAAAATCCAAACACGAGTAAGTGTTTCAACTAGATAAATTCAAAAGTCTAGGGAAGTCACTAATGGTCCACATTAGAGCGGCTTAAATTCTAAACATTGTTCTAGAAGATGCATCATATTTCTATACACCATTTCTCCACAACTCTTATAATTCATCAATTAAATGCTAGAAGTATACATCAATAACATTTTCAAGAATTTGTTTCTTGGAATAATCATCCAAATGATAAAATACATTTTTTTTATTCACATTCGAAGAGGTATATTGTATGAGATCAAAAAAACCGACAAAATGCTATAACTGATACTTATAGTCTCAAATGGGTTAAATCTATCAGCATCCAATCCCTATAAAAAATCCAAGGATTAGATAAGAAATTTGGATGTAATGAGTCAAATTTCTTCCATGATTTTGAATCTATTGGATATCATATCGTCAAGTCATTTTTATTATCTATATAATTCTATATCAGGTGTTCAATGGTTTTTCATAACATGAATAATATTTGAAATCAAGGGTTTAAAAAAATGTAACACAAAGCTTTTTCAAGTGTTTTAATTTTCTTCTTCTTCATGGGAATATATTGATTCATACTTCCATCATCACAAATATACATGAATCTAAAAGAAGACCATTTTTTGATATTTTTTCTTCTTGAATAGTCTACCCAATAAGGCATACAATCATTGGGACACACATGAATTTTTGTATAATTCCGACCAAGCTTGTTAAAATATTTTTCCATATGATAAAAATACTCAGGGATCATTTCTTCATGAAATGCATCTTGAAAAAATTTCCAATATCATAAACATCACCTTATTTTTAATTACACAATGGCATTTGATATGGTACAACATCAATATAAAAGAAAGTATTGAATATTTCAAACATGCACTATTCAACTCTTTATTTCCATCATCAACTAAACCATGAAACATATATGTATGATCAAGGATGTTTTATATTAAATTAGTTTACACATAATCAATATGTGGATCCAATTATATGTCACAATCTTGATCTGGATGCCCTACTATCTCAAAAAAAATTACTTGTCACACTAGTATTTGTAGCACCGTCAACTAGTCATTCCAATATGTTTTGATGTTGACATTGGTGTCTTGAATACTGAATGCATAGTTTATGTGGGTTTTCATTTCGTTATCAATTTTAGATAATGTTGGGAGCTCATTTTAGGGATTTACATTTGTGCTCAACCTTTCGGTAATGTTTGATTCTCCATGCTAGATACAACACAAATATTTAGTAGGGAATTTCTTCAATATCAACTATTCATAAACTTCATCTCACTTCATCCATCATTTAAATTTACTTTTAGGACATGGAAATATTATTCCCCCATCAACAGATCGATTGGAAATGGAAAAATCAAATAAAATATACGAACCATCAGCATACAAATATGTGTTCCTTGGTAATGTGATCCCTCTTTTAGCCATATATATCATAATTCTGTGACATATTATTAAAAGAAATTATAACACTTTGTTTTGAATAAATAAAAATATATATTAATATAAACTCGTTGAAAAAAATATGAACATGTTAAATATGGGTTTCCTATATAAATACACAAGAAGGAATCTTGAATCAATTTTCATGAATTTGTGAGTTTAATCACCAAAATTATAAAAAACTATTTTTATAAATGGATCAACTGTTTAACATATATTCGTTGAGGTGAAATACATTTGAATATAAAACATAAAATAATTGAAAACATGAAACAACATTTTGAAAACATTTTTAACATTTACTTGCTTATAGAACAACAAAATAGTAATAGTAAAAGTTTTACCAGATCATCAAATACATCATCAACATATAAGGATAACAACACACATTAAATAATGATTATCAATGTACATTGATTCTCACAAAAACATGAAGAATCAACATATTAACCAAGGAAAACAACTCATTGAAATAAATAATTCATTTCTCAATAAATTGAAGTAATCAAACAAGACCTAATACATTAAAATAATAAATAATATATAAATACATTGAAAGAGACAACACATTGAAAGAATCCAAAATAAATTTCTCAATACATTGAAACAATCAATAGATTTCTCAATACATTTAAAGAATCAATACATTTCTCAATACATTACTCATTGAAAATACATTGTTTCTATAAACTATTACCAAACAAATTTACAATGAAAAAATAAAGTAAATAAATTAAAAACTAGATATAAATAATCATTATATATTCATTAAAATGGGGATTCACATGATGAAACTAAATTATCCAAATTAAAAAACAAGATAAATTAATTTTATAATAAATAAATGATTTTAAATATGATTCCATCCATCAGGAATATCATTTTCAGCAAATGAGTCATTAATAATTCAAAACTAATAAGAAATACGTATTCAAAAGAGAAATCCCCCTAAATATACATAAATGATATAATCTTCAACAATCAAGGATTAAAAATGATATGGATTTAATAAATGGGTAAATAATTTATGAAATCCTACGACTTCCAACAGTGATCCCACCCCTTCACAAGATCAAGAATGAAAACATAAAGTCCTCTAGGCACATAGTCCGATAGGAATCCAAATAGTCTGAGTTACTCAATTATATCCCCACTAACTATCCAAGACGAACCATAATAATCTCAAAAAAGGGTCCATATATAAATAGAGCCCAAAAATCTCCTAAAAGGGAGATCACCCAACACAATAAGATTGAGTTATAACATTGAAGTTGAAAAAAAGAGGATAGTAATCGAATAGAGGGTTTGATATATTAGGGTTACCCAATATGTTATAGGGCTGAGATATCATTGTAGGGATAAGTGATATAGGACCTCAGTTAGGTAAAATATGACATAGAATTATACTTAGTCATTAGGATTGGGTCGTGATTTGAAATTTATGAAAGGGTGTAGAATATTCTATAATATTTGTGGTTAGATAGGGATTACGGTCTGAAATAATACCTTGGCGTTTTATGTCATTAGTTGACCTATAAGGAGCATACATGGAACCCACAAAGATAAGAGTGACAACACATTTTTACCCCCTATAGTTGAAGGTCTAACGATAAGGACATTGTAAGAATATCACTGAAGTGGGAGGATTTATCCGATTGTATGCGAAAACACACACACACACACGCTCACCCACAAGAAAAAGTTCATTGGTATAATACAATTAATCCTTTCAGTGTAAAGAATTCATGTAGTAAGCATAAGGAAATACCGTAGAATTTGGTAGAAAAATATCCACGAATAGAAAAGGGAAAAATACATGCCTATCAATGAAGACAGTAAGTATGTCCCAATCTAGTAACAACTAAAATAATAAACAAGTGGAGTTCTGAACTCAATATCTCAATGTTTGACCAACAAACAAGATCAGTGCCTCCAATTAATTTTGTGTTCCAAATATACTAGGTCCACTAAGTACACAGTCTACTAGTTTTCTCTATAAGAAAAAATAAATAAATTCATGTCCCATGTTGGTGTGAATATAAACATACTTAGGAAGGCACAATGAAAAAGGTGGGAAATATTATAATATAAAATCCATATAAACCTATATGTAAAAGAGAGACAAGAAACTGAATATCATATTTGATCATAAAGAAATATCAATCTCAAGAGCCAGTTGAAACACATCATATAGGTGAATGGTTATAAAACACATACATTGTGTATCCATTTTTCTTGATCATATCTCAAATATAATAAAAATATAAGAAATACACACATAGGATGTATTGATACATGAAAAAACCCATTCCACTAATCATTTTTCAATGACGAACATTACTCGTTGACAAAGTTGGGAACTCATTCTTTGGATTGACCTCACGAATCATCCATTTTATAATATACAATTTTCCATGCAAAATCTGACACAAATATTGAGTAGAGAATTGATTCAATATCTACTGTTGATAAATTTCATCTCTCTTAAACCACCCTCAAAATTTATATTTATGACGTGGATATCTTATCCTCCTATCAACAAATGGTTTAGAAATGGAAAAATATAAAAACTCTTCAAATCCCTTTGCATACTGAGGTGTCTTCCTTGGTAATGTGATCTATATTTTATCCATATATATCATAATTTTTTTTCACATTATTAAAAAACATTAAATCACATAGTTATCAATAAAAACATAAAGAGATTTATATATACTAGTTGAAAATATATGAATATGTTAAATATGGTTTTCTTATATAAATACACAAGAAAGGATCAAGAAACAATTTTCATGAATCTGTGAGTTCAATCACCAAAATTATAAATAATTATATTTATGAAAGGATCAACTATGTAAGGAAAATTCCATGAGGATAAATACTTTTGAATATAAAATTTACTCATAGTTTAAAACATAAAAGAACATTTTGAAAAAAATTTATCATTAAAATTAAATTAAGAGAGAAGATGTATTTCATAGGACTAGGCTCATCTAAGTATGTTATAAGACATAAAATACCTTTTCCATTAGCAGGTTTATGCAAAAACCCATGTCTTTATAAGGTGAAGCTCTAACCTATCACTTAGACTTTTCTAGTTGTCGAAAGAACCAAGTATATTCTATGTGATGGAACAAACCTTTGTTATTTCCATATGATCAGGTAATAATAACCATACCCAACATTTTAAATGCATTTATAACAATATGTTAAATAATAATTATATATAATTATGAAAAAAATAAATATAATTGGACAATTAGAATATGTCATTGAAGAAACTAGAGTAGAGTAGTGAAATTCGATCCTTCCTTAATTTTTATAGAATAAGAAAATATAGGGAAACTAGAAATTCCTCAAAAATCAGTATAATGAATCAATGAAGTTCTAATTGTCTTTACTTTTCATTATCAACTTCTATCCTTAGCATCGATTTTTATATAGAACACAAATTGATAAAATTATTTATAAATCCATTGAATCTTATACACATGGGTGCTTCTTAATTCATCATCATATATTTAAAACCCTCTAGTTAGATATTAAAATAGAATCATATTAATGTCTAAATCATCAAACTCCAATTCAAAAATAGTCAATATATTTCATTCTTCAAATCGTTTTTCAGTGATAGAGGCTTTCTACCAGTCAAATATATAATAGACAATAATATGTAAATGTAATAGGAATGTTTTATACCTATATTTCCCATATAAGGGTAAAAACAATTTCTCACCTTCTATATAAGGTAACTCCTAATATTTATAATCTGTGAAAAGGATTCATTTAAAATATATAGCTTTGATAAGGATTAGATTTATTTTACAGATGATGAATATAAGAAAATTTTAATGTTATGTTAGGGTAAGTACAAATTATAAGCATTGAATATAGGTTGCTAGAAAAGTTTTGTAATGTTAAGAATTTACTTATACTGGTCATGTAAGGTAACTAGAAAAACTATATTAAGGAAGTCAGAAGCTACATAAGGGTAATAATATTTTTCTAAAGCCCCTAAAAAATAAATAAATAAATTCAATACACTATTTAATGGTAGCTAGTTCAGTACAGAAGCGTAACGAACATATTTTTCGTCCAACATAAGTGTATCTTATAACTTACGTAAATGTAAAAAAAACCATACGTAAAGGTACGAAACATTTGTGTAAAGGTAAGAATAACTTGTGGAAAGGTTTTAAAAACTTTTATAAATTTATATAGAGCTTACATATGGGTAAAACCAAGAATAAAAAGAAATAGTATGGGTAAAAAGACACATATGTAAATGTGACACACAAACTATAAATTCTATTTATGGCTAAGAAAAACAGTTTTGTATTGATAAACAAAACATTAAACTAAATATGTAAAGGTGTAAAAGAATATTTATATGGGTACATGAAATTTACATAAAAGAAACATGAACTTTGTAGGGATTTTTTAATGCTAAATTAATCATTAGAAAATTAAAATTTCTTATGATTCGTAAAAAGATTGTGAAGAATAAAAAAATATATGAATAAATGTAGATCATTTAAAAAACAATAAAATTCAATACAATTATAATAAACCCATGATTAAAAATAAAATAATTAAATTTCAATGATATAATTAAACCAGTTTCAATTGATAAAAATAATTTTCATTCATATGTAATTTAATTAAAATATCCTATTTATAATAAACAAAATCATGAGGTGGTTATTAAAATTTGGATTCTTCAATTAAAGTAAAAAATTTAATTCCCATAATCTTTCATGATTGGATTTAAGGGAATAGAAACAAAATTAATAAACTAAGTGATATACTCTATCATTTAATAAAATCCATACCTAATCATCTAGGATGTTTTATCTATACAAAAGAAACATAAAATTCGATACATAAATAATTCAATATAGATAACACAAGGGCAAGGATCAGCAGCGGGGTTGGGGATGTGATCATTGGTGAGGTGGGGTTCGGGATCAACAACGAATGGCAGCATGGGTCGGGATCAATGATGAGGCTTTAGGGGATCGGGTAGGGCTTTGGGAAGTTTGGGGTTAGGGGTGAACCATTAGAGTGGTCGGCGAGAATTTCATTGACTGTGAGGGGTGATGAGGGTCAAGACCAACATCAAAGTTTGGGATCAGTGACATTACTTCGAGGGGTCGGGTCGGGCTTCATGGGGTTAGAGTGAAGCATCATATGGGTCATGGAAGAATTTTATGGTTTTTTAAAACATAAAAATATTTTTTAGTATTTTTTAATAAACCTCAATCATGTAATTTAAAAACAATTGTAGAGGTTTCATAATTCATAGCTAAAAACACGCTGCGGATATCAGATAGTTGTGTAGTGTGCTATTATTTTCATTAACCAAATATCATTATTATGCATTTTATGAACTTGGTTAACATGTATGATTTATATTTACCCTCTTATTTATTAAAATAACTATCATAGAAGTCAATTTAATTGATACTAATAATCAATTTTCTTTTAAATTAGTTATCTTTCTCATTCATATTCATGTTTTCGAAATTTGTTTAAAACAATGTTATTTTATAAAAAAAAATTATTTCTTAAATACATTTTTCTTTACCTTTTATCTGATTTTATAATTTTTTAAAATATATTTCTTAATTTATTCCAAATGTACCACTTTTGACTCACTTTTTCAATAGAATGATTATCTTTAACAATTATGACATGATATAATATTTCCCATATCAAGAAAATTATTTTCCATGAATTTTAATTTATATTTTTCCATTGTAAATTTATATAAAAATTATTTTCCCAATTTTTTTGAATTTTTAGTTTTTCAAGGTGATTTTCAAAATGAAAATGTTTTTTTGCAAGAAATGTATTTTAATGACATTTTAGTTATATTATAATTCATCAATGCCAATGTTCCTTGTTTTTATTTATGATTTATTAGGGATAAATTAGAACAGATAAATTCTAATTATTTATCTATATTTATTAATATTTATTCAAATAAATTTTTATGGACCCCATTTGTTTTATGTGAGTTTACCATTTACCAAAGTGATTATTATGGAAGTCATTTATTTTCCATGTGTTAATCATGTCTGAATGATATTTTTATAGGATGAATTCAATTTCCTTGGGTTATCATGTTTCAAAGATATTGTTAGAGAATACATTTAATTTATATGAGCTTATTATGTTTTGAATATAATTATATGGAACCCATTTATTTTCTATAAGTCAATTAGATTTCAAAGATATCTTATGGGAAAAAATTTATTTTCCATGGTTTTATAAAATTATTATTGAAATAATGATTATCTTTAAGAGTTTTATGATGAAATTAAATCATTAGGTTTTTCTTAGATAATAATATAAGATGGGTACACCCATATAGAACAGTTTGAGGCTATTATAGCTTATATAATGGGTGCGCACAGATATCACCAGGTGAGCCTGATATAAATTATACAATGAGTGGGCCTAGATAGTGCTCTAATTTATTTGGTAATTAATATATTCTCCATATAATTATATAAAAATTTATTAATATATTTATTTCATTTTTAACTGTTATTTTAAGTTCCAATGAAGATTATGTACCAAGAAACCAACACACTTTTTATAAGCTGTAAGAGGTATGATTTATTCCTTTAATAAAGATTCATAATACATGGTTCATAATTATTGATTTTGATGACCCTCTTCATTGTTATATCTGTTTTCTACGTTTTCATGTTTGATCATCCAAGTAATAATCTGTGTGGGTTCTATTATGTTATGTCCATAAAATATGATTATTTCGTCATACACATATACTATTCTTTATCCCACTGATGGAATTACGTTTTTAATACCTATATTTAACCTTATCGAGTACGTTAGCTCTCCCATATTATGGTTTATTTTAAATACGCTATCAACAATTATGTTAAGTGAATTATTTATAGAATTTTTTTATTTGGATGATAAAGAAGACCTAATATAGAATATAATAAAATCGGTATAGTGGGAGAGGATGTTAATCTTTGTGAAGATGTTTTTTATGAATCAATGATGTTATGAGTTTTTCAAACTTTTCTAAAAATATAAACAGAAAATGTTCTCAAGAGTGTTAGTGATGCAATATTTAATTCTTATGTTTTATGTTTTATATGGTGAAAATTGTGTCACCTCCATCGATATAAAATCCAGAAATGTCATGTTCATGATTTTAGATCTTGATATAAGAGATCATGTTCAGTGATGTTATAGTTTTATTAATAGACAATATATATAGATTTGGGTATTATGGTGTTTTCATGTATGGTTATACTAATAGTTATGGATACCATCAAAGGCCTTTAAGAATAATGTTGATTATATTCTCAATATATTTCCCAACCCTTTTGACATTTTATGTAATGAGATCTTAAAGTGATTAATAAGACTTTAAAATATTTTTAATTGGGTAAAACCATAAGTAATGATTTTTTCTAATGTGTATTATTCCTTTATATTTTATGGAAATAGGTCTTTAGGAATTTATAAGCTTTTGGTTTTATGTGATCATGTATATTGACATAATTATGGGAATATAGGATTTATCGTATAGATAACCATGGGAATGTAATTTGATCTGGTGACTATGCAATTAATGTTAGTTTAGAAGAAGATCACTATATTATGGGATAAAAATATGAAAGGTATTATATAAAATTATTTGTTAAAACACAATTTAATATGTCTGTTCCTAGGGTTATTTTTGATATAGGGTCATTTATCTATGGAATGATTATATTTTAACTTGGGAATTATTATTAAATATTTGATATTAATATACTCTTTCATCATTGGATGGTTTATTATTCTATGGAGTTATCCTACAATACGTTGAACATTTTGGTTTTATTTTATATCTAATGATAGGTGGAATTGTATTATTATCAATTTTATGGTTATGTGTTCCTTTAAAAGTTGATTTTATTACTTTGGGGATGAATAAAATTTATCTGGAATACTCTTCATATGGAGAGAAAATGTCATTATTATGGAAATTAATTAAATGATTAAATTTATATTTTCAATAATGTATATTTACTTATTATTGTATTCTATATGGAAAATGAATTCCTCAATTATAGGAAAATGATATTAAATAAAAAAACATATTATTACCATTTTGGATGATATAAATGTCTTTTTGATAGATCTTTCATTTATGATAATGTGATTTTTAACATTCTCTTGATCATTAACTATTATGTGATCGATTATATCTATCACTCTATATCATTATTTATTCATCTCTTCGGTGTCTAAATATTTATTTTCATCACATGTTATCTAATTTAGTAGTCTATTATGTGTCTCTATAGATGACCATATAACATGAGTTTCTCACTTATATAGAGGATGTATTATTAACCCTTTTTATTATTTCGGTTTCTAAAAAAGTTATTACAAAATGTCCAACATTTATAAATAGGGTAGTATGTAACAACATGATATTTTAGAATAGAAAACAACATTTGATTATATATTTGATATGAAATATGAACAATAAATATATATAAGTATATAAATTTTCTAAAAAATGTGTATTATATATAAATTTTTAGTAAATACTCAAAAAAATAGTAAATAAATTTTATTCATTGAAAATTATTTTTCATCAAAAAATGATTTTTATTGATACTTTTTAAAATATATTTTTATTTTTTTCATTTTTGGGAATAATATTTTGTAAAATGGATTTTATTTTTTATATAATCAAATAAATTTTTTTTTTGGTGATATTTTTGGATTTTTCTAAAAATATCAAATCTTTGGGAATAGTAAAAAATAATTATTTTTACTAAAATGTAATATTTTTCAACTAAATATTTAATTTAAAATCAAAATTATTTTTCATATATTATTTAATATAACATTTAAATTATTTTCTTATATTAAATCAAATAAATTAATTATGAATCAAATTTATATTTTATACTGTTATATTTTCTTAGTTTTTAAAAACATTATTTTTTTATAAAAATATTTTAATGTGAATAATGATTCTCTATTTGAGTTAATTTAAATAATCCTCACATTGGAATGTATCATATAAAATAAATATATCATATATCATTTTATATCATTTTATATTCTTATATTTATTAGTAATAGTCTTAGATTTAATCTAAAATAAACTTTTTCTTTAAAAATACACATCTTGGAAACCTTTTTTTATCGTATCTGCAGGTATTGTTTTATAGTAAATTTTTCCACTTATTTTAATCGAATTTGGTAAAATAGATTCCATATTTGGAAGGATAATAATCTATATTATATAATAATTTCATATTAATTTTAAATAACAACAAATAATGAAAATAGTATAAATTAATTACCACAGTTAAGGTGAAAATGGTTTTACCAGGGCTTCAACTAAAAGGATAAGGGTAAATATGACCTAAACTAGAATATAACTATTTTATTGAAATAAGAAGAACTTTTTTATATCTAATTTTATATAATTTTCCATTTTTTCCTTTCACAATGTAAAAAACATGGGTTCATCTTTATCATTTCAAAAAATATATGAGTGTCACTCACCTCACTTAAAAATAGCTGACACTCACATCACAAATTTAAAAACTAAAATAATTTTTTATTGGGCTTTAACTACCCAAGTTACTTATTTAATTACCTCAAAACCACATTGATATTATACTCTTATCATAGCTCTATTCTATTAATCCTTTTGGTGATTATCTAATGTGGTTTCCCAAATAAGAGGTGTCATCTTACCCGAGCATCATTTTTTTATTTCATATTTTACATCATTGAAATATTATTAAATTATTATTTGATAATAAAAATTATATATAAAATATAATTAATTTTTATTATGTTAATTTAAATACTTTAATCAACCTATAATTCCATAAAATATGATATGAATTCATCATTCATGTGAATAGAGGACAACCGCCTCACTAACCAATTCCATTCTTTTTGCATCATCACTTCTAGCAGATTAGTATAATGATGGATTAAAATAATATATATACATTATATTTTTATGATATTATTAAATAATAGTTCATATATATATATTTTTAATTTCCATTTCATAGGGTATATAATAACTCTGCACATGTGTATGGCGTACAACGACCTCAAGATGCGATGTAATTTGTTTTTTCACTAAAACTTTACATTAAAGAAAATATCGATAATATTAATGAAATTATGTGATATAAATGAAATAATTATGATATTAATGACATTTTATTCATTAATAAAGGTCAATATATCATATTATTTCTAACATTGAAAAATGATAACATCATTCATGTACATGTTTTTACTACCCCATCCATCATTCAATGTGATTCTTTTTTTCACCACCAAAATATATGGATGATATATATAAGTATATTTATAGAAAATATATGATATATGTATATAATATATTCATGTCAATATGTAATGATAAAATTTCACTTATATCATTTATATAATGATTGTTTAAAAATGGAAATGTCACTAATGAAATCGTACTACATACTTTCTCCAAGATTGAAAATCATTCATTTTCCATTAAAATATTTCATGATCAGTTTTAAAATAATATTTTTCATTTAAATATGATAAATATTAAATGATAAATATTATATATGTGTTAAAATAATTTCCACATTTACCATGGTTAGCACACCGAAGCTGTTTTGAAACCACAAAGAAAACATCTTCAAATCACCCAATTTGGACATACCTAGTTAAGTATTTTAGTATTTCATTAAAAATAAATAAAATAAATTATTTATGTATAAGTTATTATACCTGAAAATGGATATTAATAAATTTAATAATTTATAAAATATTTATATATATTATTGATTAGACATACATGGAATTTCTCAACTCATGGTAAGGGTTTCTCATATCAAATTTTTATTACCATGAGACATATGATATATTCAAAAAATAATAATATGGTGAATATACTGATCATTAATTTAATTAATTATCCAATTCAAGATATTTATTTTATTAATATGTAACTTCCCTAACTCATATTCCAATAAACTGGTTCCCTAATCCATGTCTCCATATGACCTCAAGCGCACCTCCCCATACACAAGAGTTTTCCGACTAGTAGAAAGGGTCTAACAGATCATGTGGGGAGAATGTTAAATATTGAAAAAAGTAATCCAAAACATATAAAATGCGAATTAAATTAAATAATAAATAATAAACTAGAAACATTAATTAATAACCATTTCCAAAACCTATTATAAACCACAACCAAACTATATATCTTCCATATCCCAATAATTGTTCCAATATTGAAAACAAAATCCCAAATAAAGACAAACATATGAATCCACAAATCCGGTCCTACCACTAAGAATAGTTCCTCATACATACACATCCTAATAAAATATTTTCTCCCAAGTATAGGGCCTTTACACTTGTCATAACCAAGAACCATAAAATTTGCTCAGGTACCCAATTGTGGCCTTAGGTGAATGTGAGTACAACATACTAGGCCGCTAGAAATGGTATGTAAAAAATATACAATTTCAGAAAATAGTTTATATAATCACTAAATAAATTTCAAGATTAACAAAATATAAATTAGATAAAATTATTTTGTAATATTCAATTAGAACAATTTAGTCAAATTAATTCATTTTCATCACTATTTATATGGATAGACATTTACATAATTTAAAAAACATCATAAATAGTCAACTAACATTCATAAGGGAATAAGTCATGTTACCTATCTCAATATAGATAAAAGTTTATAAAAAATACCTCATACTTACCTTGGAGCCTCAGTCCATGTATTTTCATCAAATAGAATTGTTAAGGGCACATAACCATAGTCCCCTTCCCTAACCTATGCATTATGGGTTAGTGTTTAGATCATCAGTCTAACCCGACCTACGAGAGTAGATCCTCTAGTCAAATAAACCACATGTACCATTCCATGTACAAACACTTATTTATATATTTACCACATATACCACATAAAAAGACATAAAAAAATCAATACAAATAATATTTTCAACTCATAATTTTTCAACATGAAAGTTAACATCACACCTTAACCTATTAGCACATTTACCAATTACATTCCATAGTTCATTTCACCCATTACAAGTTTCATTCTTGAACCCATTACCACAATAAACAATTCCAATAATTTTATACATTTAACGTATTCATCAATTCACATACATTAACCGATTTAATACTTTCATCAATTCACAAGAAATTAATCGTTTAACATGTTAATTATTTTCACATTCATTGAACCACTTATGTATTTTATGTAAAATTCATAAATCATTTATCATAATCACTTTATCTCACTCAACACAATTCAAATTATGAAAAATAATCCCTTATGAAATTACCAATTTCTATACACAATTTTCAAAAAATACCCTTGCAAATACAACTAGAATATAAATAGTTTCATGATTGTTTATATATTATCACAAGAAAAATATATTCATATTTTAAGTATTTTCTATGATGTGATAAGTTGGTGTGCCCCAGGGGTGGACCTAAACAACTAAAAGCATACTAAATGTATCCAATAAGTTTAATGAGCAGTTTAATTCTTAATTTAACATACCATATTTCCAAAAATCACCACATGAATCTATTAAAATACAATGGATATGTAATAACACAACCTCACATGAAAAGATAAACCTCAAGACATTGGGAATATGTTTTATAAAACCTACCTCGAATTCGAATATGAATGAATGATTAACCTTGTAAATAGATCCAGTTTCAAGAACACATTGATGCAACATTCTATGATAAATTAGAGAATAAAGGGGTTCATGGATTCAAAGGAGGAAGAACCAATCAAAATCCCTAATTAATAAAAGAAAAGAAATAGAAGTATTAAATCACCCATAGATTTAATTCACAATAAAAAAGACTCCAAATAACTTAGAATTAAAGGATATTGATGTTTGAAAATCATGGTGGTTTTTGAATCATCACTAGGGTTTTTGGGGTAGAATGTAGAAGAAAAATAAGGCGAGGTTTATAAAAACCAATAGTAGGAAAATATTTTAAATCCCACTTTTAATGGTGTGTATTTTTGGCAACATAGTTTAGAAAACCTTGCACTAATGGTGCGCCAACCTCTGTCTAAGATTAATCTGAGTCACACAGCTACATGCGGTTACCACACAGTTTAAAAAATTGTGCACCAACCCTGAAGAATATCTATATCCATGACTGCATGATTTTCTTTCCACCCTTGCATGGTTTACAAAACAGTGCACCCCTTCAACTGGATAACACGGTTTGGCTGCACTATTTCACTAACCATGCGCTAATCATACAGCAAGTGTTGGATGGCCATTTTATCCATTAATTTGAATCTTGAACCCCTGTGAACCCCCTAAGATTCCCCATACACCCAATAATAATTCTATAAATAAAATTTTGGTGAATTTAATCGAAAATTTTAATTCCAACATACCTCCACAAAATCCGATATCATACAACTTACTAGCCTAATAAAAAATCATCCTTATGCCTCTCTTATCAATAATCAATAACCCTATAAGGTAAATAGATTGGGCCACTGAACCCATATATCCAACTCTCAATCCAATGTTTCTTCTTGAACATTACCATGCTACCAAAAAACATGAACCAAATGTATAATATTTTATCTTACATCATTCTCACTATGATCCAAAATAAAAAGAAGATTCTATTTGAAGGATGATTAAGTTTCAATCTCAACGTCATAAACATTAATCACATGAGCTGGGTCAGGGTGATACTATCAAATTAGGGACACATGAAAAGAATCATGCGTATCACTATATAACTGTAGAAGATCAAATTGTTACACCACCTGTCTGATCACCCAAAAAATCTCAAACAATCCCTTTTACCATGGCACTGAATACCCTATTTCCAAATTTAACAGTTAACCATCCTTGGTGACTCCCACAGAAGCACATGACCACCCAATATAATCTCAATAGGCCAAAGAAATAAATCCCCATACAACCTTATAATAATATGAGTCATAGTCATATGTTTCCATATCTGCAGAATATGTTCTAATGTTTCCTGCACAAGACTTGATCCAGACCACTTTGATTCCCTAGCCTCTATCCAACAAAAAAGATACCCGCACGGTATACCATTGGGCACAACGAATGGGGGATTCTGAATCATAGCATTGAAAATATTGTTGTAGTAAAACTCAATAAGAAGCATGTTTTTTTTCATGATCCACCAACATCTAGGACATATGTCCTCAACATGTTCACTAGTACCTAAATAGTACACTCTAACTACTCATATGTGTACAAGTGAAAATCCATACTCAATAACACATGAGTACCATGTGACTTATGAAATTCATTTTAGAAGAATTATTTGACATTCACATTCTGATATAATCTAATGTCTTTGATATTCAATGTTACCACACTCTCATCAAATCATACAAGTCACCCAAATGATCCACATTGAAGGTATCGTATAATGGAAAGAAATGATCCACCATTTTCAATTGATCCTTGACTTCCCAAGTCATATAATTATTTAGAAAAATACATGAATGAACCACTACCAAATCCATCATTATTTCACCCCATTTCCATTCCATAATGGGCAATGGCTATAGAAAACCACCTTGTTGCAATTTCTCAGACATCGCCTGCTGATAGGTAAGACATTGATCCGTGAAACCTGTAAGTTCCTTCTTCATCATTATCCACCAAAACTGCTTAAAAATAACATTATACATTATGTTCAAAATAGGATGAAATTCTCACTTTGATGCATGAAACTCATGCATAAACTCTACTTGCATAAATGCTGGCAAGACAGCCTAACCATGAAAATAAATTATCACATCATCTCCTATGGTCCAAATAGAAGGGGACGCCACACCTTTATGAAATTGTTTCAAAGAAAAACTATTTGGATACTCATATTAACCCTTATTGATCTATTTTAAATTGTGTAACCGGCTTCCAAAGATGCAAGCGTGATCTCACCTTTCCCATCCCACACATTCAGATGCATCTCAGCAAATAAAGATACCATCTTCCATTCAGAATTGGATTCCTGAACTACATTACTTTGAGTATTTCAGAAAAAATCATCACAAACATTATTTCTATAACACCCCAAGCTTCCACATCATAATTTTTCTTAAATTATTTGATATCTTGCACTAAATGCTACATCGAGCTTGAGCACACCATGACTAAACACACATTCCATTTAAAACCCAGTTATGAATTTTATTACCAAAATTATGAAATTTAAAAATATTTCATTTAAAAATAGACTTAACTTATGAATTTGTAACAATGGAAATTTTTTAGGGTTAATTTTTGGTTTTTTTCTAAAATGTTTCAATTTTTTATGAATAATGAATAATTACGCACTATGGTTGTAAACTGATTTTTTCATTTAAATAAATATTTTACTCTAAATTTATATGAATTAAAAAATAGATAAATAATATATATTAATTTAATATATTTCATTGAAATCATTTTATAATATAATTATATAAAGAAGTTTATTGAACTTTTGAACATCCCTTTTACCAGCCGTCTAGCCATATCTACCGAATTGGAATTAAAGTTAATTTTACCACTTTTTTGAAATGAATTTAAAAAAATTAATATAAATGATTGTAATCAGTATGAAAAATATTGTCTAAGAGGATCAAAATAATTTTGGGTGAATAATTACTTTTAAATTTTTTTACTATAGTTGAAGGTAAATAAGGTAATTAAAGGTAAAAATTATATTATAATAATATAAAATTACCCGAACACTTATCTAGGTGTTTTCAACCAAAATCAAAATTAGGTCTAAAATATGATCCTTTTATTCTAATTTTCCTAGATAATAATATTTATTATATTTTATTTAAAGAAGAGTTAAAAATATCATATTAATTTTAAATAATTACATCATTTTTTATATTCAGTAATGTAATTCATATGGTCAAATATAATTATTAGTTAGAAATAAAAAATAGTTATCTGTATGATAGTAATTTATTTATAAATTTGAGAGATTAAATAATTAAAATTAATGTTGACGCAATATTGAAAAAAAAATTATTTTATTAAAATAAATACCAAATAAATGATATTAAAAATATTGAAATAAATTTAATTATATGTTATTAATGTAAACCATAAATTTTATAGAAAATAAAGACATTTTTTCAAAATATTTTAAGTATTGGAGCATTTTTATCATTTTTTTTGGAAATTATTAAAATTTAAAATATTTAATAGTATCAAATTAACATAAATGATACTTTAAAATAAAAAATATTTTATTAAATGTTATATAATTCATAAAAACATCAGGTTCATCCAAATAACTAGTTTTGTGTTGAATATTCCATTAATGTTAAATTTGGGTTATTTGGGCATTTTATATAACTATATTAAACATATAATGTAACAAGACAACTAGACATGATAAGAGTTAAACATTATAACTAAGTGTTAAAACCAAAAAATGGTAATTTTGTGACACAAACAAGTCTAAAAATAAAATTTTTGGGTATTTTGACCCATCAGTATATATTCTTTGAATTAACACACTTTAGAGATATTTGATACTGAAAATAAATTTATAATGATTTAATAGTTTTTGAGTTTCCTATAGTGCCCCTAAACTGTCTTATAAAAAGGCACATATCGTCCTTTATTATTAAAAGATCTAAAGCTGTTTGGATCAGCCAAAACCAAACCAATTCACCTACCAACTTCTGTTAATTCAACAATGAGGCCATACTTTAGTCAAAAAGACATTGTAAGGAGTCCTTTGTGCAAATCAAAGAGAGATGCTCAAAGAAGAGGTAATTCATTTTCCAATTCCATTCAATTTATTTTCTTTTTCTAATTCCTCATCTGATATTATTTCGATACCAATGTAATAAAACTAGTATCATCTAAAATATTATATGTTATTATAATTATTGAGAAACCATATTCCTCTATTTATCCATCAACAATATCACCATGCATGTGTACGTATGGCTTACTATCTCCATGGTGTGGTGTAATTTTTTATTCAACACTACTTTATTTGTATGGGAATACTAATGAGTATAGTAGAAATAAATAATTAATATAACATGATAATTCTTCATTATAATTAATATACCATCAAATCCCATACTTTCTAACCATTTAGGTAATGATATATTCGCTCGTGTGTACATACATCCTACCGTCTTCATGACTTGGTAAGATAGATTCTTTATGTTAACCATTAAACAATGACTATAAAATATATATGATAATTAAAAATAATAATTATGAACTTAATATTATTATTATTATGAATAAAATACATCATATTCATATCAAACATTACTTACACAACAACACATGTTTATGAAAATGAAGCAGTTGACACTCAAAACAATGGTAATACTAAAATATTACTAAGAAAATTATATAATAGGATCATATATGATATAATAAATATTTATATGGTCATATTATAATTTAATTAAATGTTTTAAAAAATTATAAAGGATGTTAACTAACCCTTGACTAAAAAAATTACAAGGTAATGGTTAATTTCACAATCATAATATTATCTAGGTTTCTATATATAATTATATACTACCACATACTTATAAATAATTTTCGTGATTCATAAAAATAACTCATGATATTATATAAAAATTTGAAAATTCATTTTAACCATGTTTTACTTTCTATGAATTTGTTTTAAAGGAATCATTCCTTCATTTTCTAAATGAGGTACTTTATGACCTTTTTGACAAACTAAATAAAGAATATTTTTTAACTTATATGCTGTGAGTGGCTATTTTACACCATTATAACACCTTAAAATTTTAAATCTTCCCATAAAATCATAAAAAGTCATTTTCAAAAGAAATGTGTTCTTTTATAATTTCACAGTTTTTAAATGATTTCAAAATAAAAATGGACATTTCTCTCGAAGAGGATTAATAATTTTATAAGACTATTTTTCTCTATGGAAACATCATCTGTTGGATTTTGTGCTTAGTCGAGGATGACTTATTATGATACAATATTCTATATTTTATTTAGGTATTAATGATATATTTTACTGTGGATATACTATTTTGATACAATTCATGTTTTATGGTTAATGTATTAAAATTTCATATGCTATTTTTAAAACAAATGTTTTTGTTTTGTTTTTCCCCTTTAATAAGAGAAATAAATTAGACATAGTATGTTATGGGTGGGTCCTGCTATATCCCCTCAATGCATCAATAGGTGTCATGAGACAATCTACTATCTTGGGAAGAGGCCTTGAAGTTATGGTTATTTATGGTTTTGGTGTGACGCCCTAACAGTGGGTTTAGGATGTTTGGAATTATGTGTTTCCTTATTATGTGATTATTTATTGATATTACTTGTGATTATTTTCTAGTAGAATTACAATGGGATGTTTTAAATGGTATTATTTTATTAATTCTTTTTATATTATGCAAAAGATTATGCTTAAAAGTCTTGTGTTTCAGTTTTATACTGTGAACTAAAAATTTATGCATGTTTCTGCTATATTGTTTATCTTTACTAAGAATATGAGATAACAGGTTTCCTATTTTTTATTTTCCCATAGGATGTGATTAATTATATTATGAATGACTTATAGGGATTTTATATATAATATGAGTGTTTTTAAAGGAGATATTTTTTTCATTCCATGATGTAATGTAAAACATATGTTCATTTCTAATTTTTTTCAAGGCTACTAAACTATCCAATCCTTTATTATTTGATTTTTTAGGATCATTCCAATATAATAAAATCATGCACTAACTCTGGGAAAATGGGGTCGGGGATTATTATTGATATCAGAGGACGTTTTTGAAAAACCATAGAAATGAGATTTAGAAAAGGATTTAATTAGGGGTCACTACCCTAAAAACTATTTGATGATAAGTATATTTGAACATCCTAAATATTTTTTAATGTAGATATTATGTGACTATTCCTAGAAAAAATTCCATGTCTAGAAACTAATAGTGGATGTGGTTCTAGCCCATATGAACATAGGAGTAAAAACTCAAACAAGTTGTTCCAAGCCTAACTCGGGGTAACATACTACACAACAACATTACTGAATGCACACCTGGTTTGACACTTCTAAGAGATATGATTATTATAATTAACAAAATCTTTAGAAACCAATACAGATGATTTATGAGTAAATATGTCCCCAAAGAAACCTTTTTTATGATTATAGATTATATATGTATAATGATTTCAATTTATGTTAAGTATTTTACTAGTTTGGTATTATGGATTATGATTCATAACCTAATCTAGTGTATGTCATTATTTAAAAATGGTGCATAATGTGACGAACATAAACTGTATAAATTCCCATTATCCATAGAGGGATTTCCCTATTGTGCAAGATAATGATAGTGGTGTAGGCGATAAAACTGGTGAGGAGAAATATATCACTCTTCTGGGAAAACTAAATCATGTTTTGAAAATTTACCTTCCCCATATGAAGCACCCTGATCTACAATGAGGACAAACTAATTTAGATCGCTTCATGAAACAACAACCTCTTACATTTAGTGGAAATAAAAATCCATTTTTACCTAAGCAGTTGATAGTTTCTTAGAGAAAATATTTCATTCTTTGGGGAGTAACAAAACTGGAAAATTATTTTTGAAGCCTATCATCTATTAGAAGATGTAGATTAATGGTGGTCATTAATTAGAAAAAATGAACGAGGGTAATGAGGTATGAAAAATGTAATAGAATTAATTTCAAAAACATTTCATAGAGAATAATTTCATCATGATGTATGAGAATATATGAAGAAGAAATTTCTTAAGTCTGAGGGAAGATGATGGAAATGTTGTAAAGTATTAAATTAACCTCACAAGGACATAATTTCATGCAACAAACTACTTATGTATCCTAATAAATATGATTGATCGATTATTTGATGGGTTATAACTATTCATTTGATTTTCATTAGTCTCAAAGTATTTATCACTATACGAAGATATATTCTAATGTGTTATATAGAAAGCTAATTAATTTTCTAATTCCAATGAATTTACTGTAATTATAGAGAAGAAGAGTTCCACTGAACACTCTAGAAATGAAAGTAAGTAAAAGAAAGGAAAATATTACATTCCACCTAGTAGTAATTAAGGGAAGAAACGCCCTGGTACTTTTCTAAGGAGGATGGAATTTTATGATAAGTGTGGAAAATAAGGCCACCTTGATTGAAATTTCCTGGGAAACAATGATGCTACAAATTTCCAATTCTACAATTATAGAGTGTTAGGACATTAGGAAAATTATTATCTTATATGTCAGGAATACTTTTCCATGAAATGGACATGGGATAAAGCACAAGCTTTATTGATCAAAAACGATGAGGTTGATTTTCTTAATTATGTGGTGGTAGGGACTTTAATCATTTCCTCAAACATTTCCAAATATTTATCACATAATAGATAATATAATTTCATTACATATTCAAAGATTTTTTTAAAAATTAGATTTTTTCCAATTCACATTAAGATGGGTGTTTTTTATCAAAATCCGTAAGGAAAATCTCATTACAACAAATATGTGTCAGCCAATTCCAAATATGGAATATAAACCTTATTTATATACTGAATTTATCATCATTCTTATTGTTAAATTTTATTTAATCCTTGGTATGGATGGGATATCAAAATATGATGCGAAAATTTATTCCAAGAAGATGAAACATAGGATTTTTGAGGAATATATAGAATTCATCATCTTCAGAGAAGAATCATCATAACCTGATTCTTATTCAAATCCACTCCAATCCAATTACTAAGTGAGATTCATGGGGAGGAAGAGGAAATAATATATAGGGATAAAGAGAGAAATATTAAAATTGAGGATGTACCTATTTTAAAGGAATACCATTCTGTTTTTTCAGAAGATTTACTGGGACACCCCAAGAGCATGATGTCGAGTTTTGTATTGATTTAGTCCCCGATGAAAGACCAAAATCAATGAATTTATATAGAATAGATATATTATAATTAGTAGATATGAAGGAAAAAATAGATTATTATGTGAATAATGTATTTATTCTCCCAAGTGTTTCTCCATGGGGAGACCCAATTCTTTTTTATAAGATAAATATAGATTAATGGGTCCATGCATTTACCACTAAGTAATTATTGCTATTATAATAAAGAGAATGTATCCTCTACCTCACATTGAGGATTTGTATGGTCAAATTCATGGAGCATAGTATTCTTATAATATTTACCTTTATTATGGATATCATAAATTGTGTGTAAAGAAGTAAGATATTTTAAAGACATCATTCTGAACCAGGTATAGGCATTACTCATTTACACTAATGTCATCAGAACTAATAAATGATCCCTTTGTTTTAATAGATCTAATGAAAATAGTGACCGAGAAATATCTTGATTAATTTTTCATAGTAGTTATTGATGATATATTAGTATAAAAAACTCTATGAATACCACGATAACCACTTGTGGATTGTTCTAAATATTCTTATAAGAAATGAGATATATGGGATGTTTAGTAAGTGTAAATTCTAGATTCATGGAATTTATTTTCATGGACATATTGTCTTGAACGATAGAATCATTATTGATCCTACAAAGAAAAATTAAATCCAAGAGTGTCCATAACTTATGAGTATAACCAAGGTGTGAATATTTATTGGTTTTCAACAACATACTATCGATGATTCATCCAGAATTTTTCCCAATTAGAAAACCCATTCACCAAGCTCACATGTAAGGAGGATAAATTTTTTTAGACAAAAAAGCAAGAAGAATGTTTTGAACAATTGAAGTGATGATTATTCGATGATTCTATAATGACATTACAGTATGGAAATGATGGTTTTGTGATTTATAGTGATGTAATAAAGAAAGGACATGGTTGTGTCCATGTGTAGAATTATATAGTTATTGCTTGTGCCTCAAGGAAATAAAAAATCTATGAAAAGACTACCCTTATCATTATATTGAGTTTTCAGTAGTAATCATTTCAATGAAGATACAGAGACAATATCTATATGGTAAAATATGTGAGATATATATATATATATCACAAGAGTTTCAAATATTTTTTGTCATAAAAATAACTCAACATGAGGCAAAGGAGATGGCGTGTGATACTCAAATATTATGATTGAACAATAAAATACCACCCATGGAAGGTAAATAAGGTAGCAAATTCATTTATAAGAAAGGGAAACATAGTTATAAAAAAATTAGAGTTAAAAATGATCATATGATCATGGTTATAGTTCAGATGGATATAGGAATTATCAAGTATTGAGATACATCTCTGTTTTTTCAAATGTTTTCTTATCCATAATTATCAGAAACGAAAAAAATATAATCTTCTAATGATGATGATTTTCAAAAGAAAATTAATGATGTGATTGATGTGAGATTGATATACATTATTGTTGAACATGATATTTTGGAATTCGGAAACATGCTTAATATTCCTGCTACACCTGAGCTGAAAAGATAATTATTGGATGATGTTCATAGATCCAATTTATATATACACGCTGGTGGCACTATGGTATATAGATATTTGAAGGAATATTTTTTGTGGGATAACATGAAGAGAGATATTACTGATTATGTGTCAATATGTTTTGTTTGTAAATGGGTGAATGTAGGATGACAACATCCAAGATGGGTCAAGAAACCTCAACCTATACAAATGTGGAAATGTGATGACATTATGATGGACTTTTTGACGGGGAATCCAAATACCATTAAAAGAAATGATGCAATATTTTTTATTGTCTAACATCTCACTAAATCTGTACATTTTCTTTATAGAAGAAACAATTTACCACAAGAACGTTTAAAACACTTTATATTAATTATCTTTTAATAATTCATGGTGCACCCCTATCGATTTTTTCGAATCATGATCCCCATTTTACATCACAATTCTGGAAAATCCTTCAGAAGGCCCAATATACTGAGCTTCATTTTAGCACTACCTACCACCCTCAAACTGATGGACAATTATAAAGGACTATTCAAAACATAGAATACATATTGGGATTTTACTCACTTGACATTCACGGTATTTGGTTTCATCAGTCACCTCTTAGAGAATATTTGTATAATAATTGCATCCATTCAAGTATTCATATGACACTATATATAGTAGTATATGTAAAGAGATTTTGTACTCCGATGTTTTGGGATGTTATTGGTGAAAGAAAACTGGTTGGCCTAGATAATTTTGAGGAAAGAATGGAATCGGTAATGAATATTCTTATCCATACCACAATAGCTCACAATAAGAAAACATGGTATGATGATAAACAATAGATGGATTAGGAATTTCTAGTGGGAGATCATGTTTTCTTAAGGGAATCTCTATGAAAGTGTGTGATACACTTTGGTATGAAGGGTAAATTAAGTCTCAGGTATATTGGACCGTTTGAAATTCTATAAAGGATTGAAGCTGTATCTTACCATTTGAAAATGTCGCCTTGCCTCCCCAAAGTTCATGATGTGTTACATGTATCACTATAAAGGCTATACATGCCTGAACAAACACATGTACACACCTATGATGAAATAGAATTAGAACCCGATCTGTATTACTGTGAAGTTCCTATCAAAATTATTGAAACTAGAAAAAAATTATTGAGAAATCAGACGAATCCTCTAGTAAATGTTCTTTCGACAAACCATTAAATTGAAGATGTGATGTGGGATCCTGAAGAACATATGATGAAGAACCTCCTGAATCTTTTTGGGAAGTTATATTATATAAATTAAGAGGATTAAAATATTTTATGTATGGAAGAATGAAACACCCCATGCATTCATGATACACTCTTTTTAAATAATTCAATAACTCTTAATGCACACTACGACGAGTTCGATCATTCCATGAACAATCAAACTAACCATTTAAAAAGTTTTTAGGATTAGTATTAACCAAATTATTAAATTTATAAATTTTATTTTTCCAAATAGACTTCATTTTTTAATATGGATCCTAAAAGTTATCCTTGGTTGAAAATTTTGTATTTTGCTGAAATTTTTAAATTCATGATGAGTAGATAAAAATAACTCATGACTATTAAAACCCGACCTTTTAATTTAAATGATGATTTTATTAAAAGTTGATTTCAAAGTCACAATAGATAAATAATACATATACTATTTCAAAATAGTTCATTAGAATTATTTTATAAAATAATTATATATAAAAATTTATTGACCTTTTTAATGTATCTTTTACTAACCATCTAGCCACATCTACGTGATTTTTAGTAAAGGAAATTTTACTACGTTTGTGAATTTAAAATCAATAAAAAACATGATTTTAATTAGTATGAAATATTTTTTATGATCTGATGAAAATATTTTTTTCGGAATAGTATCTTTTCATTTTTTATATACTATAATTAAAGGTAAATATTTTTATTAAAGGTAAAAATAATATTTTTTGAATATTATACTACCATAACACATTTCATAGTCTTTATAGACCAAAATATTAATTTTGTAAAAAATACGATCATTTTTAAGTAACATCTGTTAGAGTAGAAAATTTAATATATTATATTTATATATGAGTTAAAATGACATATATTAAATTTATTAAGTATTTTATTTTTAATATTATGTTATATAGATGAGATGTTAAACTAAAAATATTATATATAAATATAAACTAATTATCTACATCATAGTAATTTATTTATAATTTTTATATGTTATATAATTACCATTAACGATGACAGAATAGTGAAACTAAATTTATTTAATTAATAAGAATACAAAATAAATTATGTTAAATACATAAAAATGAATATAATTTGACATAATTAATGACACCATAAAATTCACTGATAAAATAGAAATTTTTGTGACATATTGTAATTATTGATTTAATGTTATCATGATGGTTTATATTTCTAAAAATAAAAATATTAAATGGTATCAAAATTGACATAAATGATCTGTTAAAATAAATAATATTTTTTTGAATGTTATAAAACTCATAAAAAAATCACAGGATAGTCCGAATAATTATTATAGTGTTACATATGTCATTAATGATCCAATTGGAGTTTTTTGGAATTTTATAGTTACTATATTAACCCTGTAGTATAAAAAGACAAGTAGACACTGTAAGAGTTAAACTGTTTAAGTAAGGGTTAAACCCAAAAGATAAGGTTACCTATATGATCAAAAATTATTTAATAATCATTATTATTTATTATTTTAATCATATGAATCATATAAACTAAATAACTCACTTTTGAGCTATTTGAAATCTAATTTCAATTAATAATAATTTAATTGTTTTGCTGTTTCCAAAAGTTCCCCTCCCCTCTCTTATAAAAGGACACATCTATTTATGTTTCATTCACACCTTTATAGTCCTTTTGAGCAGCCAAAACCTACACAAGTATCCTCCATAATTCTCTCACTTCCACATATAGTTGATAATTTTGGTAGAAAACCATCTTAAAGAGTCCTTTTGTGTACATCAAAAGAAGACGCACAAAGAAGAGTTAATTGTTTTACCAATTTCATACATTTTATTTTCTTCTTCTACTTCATATTCCAATTTTATTTCGATAAAAATTTAAAAAATATAGTATCATTTAAATTATGATATGTTATTATATTTTTTAACAACTATATTCATCTATTAATGTATCCACAATATCACTATTTTTGCATACATATGACATATAGTCTCTATGACATGGTATCGTCTGTTATTCAACACTAATTTATTATTTTGGGCATAAAAATGATTATAATAGACAAAAATAATGAATATAATTTGATAATTATTCTTTATAACTAATATAACATTCAATTCCATAAAATTTAACCATTAAGGTAGTTATACTGTTGCTCGTGCATACGTATGACATGTCGTCTCTAACACTTGGTGGGATTCATTATCCACGTTAACCAATATAGAATGATTGTAGAATTTATATTATATCTAAATATAATAATAAGTGACATAATATCATTATGGATATGGATAAAATACATCATATACATAAAAAAACATGACTTACACAACAAAAAATGCATAGTAAAATGAGGCAGTTAACACACGAAACATTGGTAATACTAAAATATTTTCAAAAAAATAATATAAGAAGATCATATATGATATCATAAAAAAAGATATGGTCCTAGTACGACTTAATAACTTGTTTTAACCATTATAAAGGAGGTTAACAGACCATAAAATAATGGAATGTACAAGATAATTGTTAATTTCACAATCTCATTGTTATCCAAGAATGTTTATACCTAATTATCTAATAAGAAATATTTATCATCGAAGTCCAGGATTCATATAATATAATACAAAAATATTATTGAAAATTATTTTATGTCATTTTACCGATTTTTTAACTTTTTAAAAAACTTTTTGAATGGAATCTTTCCATAATTTTCCAAATGTGGTACTTTATGACTTCTTTGTCAAACTAAGGAAAGATTTTTTAAAGTTATACAGCTAAAGAATCTATTTGCAATGTTGTTATTCTTTTATATTTTTAATATTTCATTACAATATTAAATGTTTATTTTCGAAAGAAATGTTTTTTTAGAATTGTGCAAATTTTAAATCATTTCAATATAAAATGGGATATTTCTCTTAACAGGTTTTAATGATTCTATTAGATTTTTCTCATCAATGTCAACATGCTTTCATATATTTTATGCATAATTATGGTTGATTAATTAGGATATAATCTTCCATATTGTATTAAAGGGTTTGGGGTATATTTGAATGTGGATGTTCTATATGGATACCGGTCATGGTATATAGTAATAATATTAAAAGTTCATATACTAGTTTTAATATGAATGAATATGTTATATTTTACCCCTTCAATATGTGGAATGCATTTGACATAGTATGTGATATATGGGGACTTCTATAGTCACTCGATGCATTGGTAGGTCTCATGATACAAACTAGTGTATTGGCATGAGGCCTTGATAGTATAGTTACTTATGGTCTTGACATGAAGCCTTGATGATATGGTTATGATGTCCGACATTATGAATATCATTATTGGGTGATTAGTTGTTGATATTACATGTGATTATTCAACTCATGTAATATACATGTGAATTTTTAAATGTAATTATTTGAATTATTCCTTCCACTTTATATTGAAGATTATCTTTAAAAGGATTCTGTCTAATTCTTATAACATTCCTTAAAAATTTATGATATCTTATGATATATTATTTATTTTAAAAATCATATGAGCTCACCCCTTTCATATGTATCATTTTCTCCCATGTTTAAAATAATTATATTGTGACTGAGCTATAGGGATTGTATAAGGAATTTGTGTGTTCTCAAAGGAGATACTATGTTCATTTGAATTTCATGATGTAATGTAAAATTTATGTTTGTATCTTGTTTTTTCAAGGTTACTAAACTGATTAGTCCTTTAGGATTTGATTTATTATGATCATATAAATGTAATAATATAATTTAATGACTTTGGTAAACTGGGGTTGCTATATTTCAATTTCCCTTTCCTATTTTGTAAACCATCTCAATGTCAAAATACTGCATGTACAAAACCCACCTTCAGTACCGAAGATTTGGATCATTCTAGGAAAAAATGTACATAAGGATTTTATTATCAATATATGTAGAGACCCAAAGCTTTAAGAATATAGACATTACATTACATTTGCGGATTACTTAATACATAACAAAAACAGACACCGATGGACTGTAATAGTTTAGTGTCTTTGGAAACTTTGAACATAATCTTCTAATCATGATGAAAGATCTTCAACGTCTCCCATAAAGATCATCCCATTTTTTTCTTACCTAAAAACATTCTTTATATCCTGGTAAAAAGAAAACATATAAATGGTGAGCTCAAATTATCAGTAAGGGTAAACAAAAGAAATATCAGTCATATCATATTCATAAGAACATAACACTTTGAATATCTTATCCTACAAAAGAGATCATAATATCATAACATGGGATAAATCATAGTAGTGAAATGTAATCCCAATAATCATAAATTAAAACATGAAAAAAAATTCATACACACATAATCATAGAAAATCATTTCATTTTAGTCCAGACTCATTGCCAAGACTATCATAGCGGACAAAGTCCATTACTGAACTGAGTTTACTCTTCATTCTAGTGTTGTAACACTTAACCAGATTAACTTTCCGGTCCAGCAATATTTATCTCATGAGATATAAATAGTTAACCAATGAATTGGTGGGAGATATAGGTCTCACCCATATCATAATGAAACTATTCTTATGTGTGCCACAAAATCATAAATCATACGTCTTACCATAACCCATGAAACAAAAATGGGATTCTTAAACATCGTGACATCATAAAACAATTCATATAAGATAAAGGACTTCATAAAAATAATTTCATCACAACATAACAAAATAAATGTAATAATAGGGATAGAAACAAAAACTTATATTATCTTAGATGGAAAATAATTTTGATAAAACACTTGAACTCCATTCTTTAGGAAAATATCCTTTCTACTTCAAAAACATTTTTCCTTTACAACATGACATATCATTTTAAACTAAAAGAAGTTAATTAAAAATAAACTTTAAATTTTTTAAAATATGGTTCATGTAAATAATGGTCTATGTAATCATAAAAATCTATTCATGCTGTATAAGTTAAAAACACATTCTTCTGGTACTTTGGCCAAAAAAAGTTAAAAATTTTCTCGTGTTGAAAATAAAAAACATTCCTTTCATGTATTTTACTAAAAATTAACCAATAGGTAAAATTTTATTTAAACAATTTTAAGAGGATATAAATAATAATACAAATTTAGGAAACATGGATGTGGATGATAAATATTCCCCAGTAAATTATAAAGTATAAACAATCTCGGGTAAAAATGAGATTGTGAGATTTTCGATTACCTTAGGTCAGATATGCTTTGTACGTATCTAAACCTCCTGTATAATGATCTAAATAATGTAATTGACTTATTACAGAATAATATTCATTGTTATAATATCATATATGATTATATTGTTATCTTCTTATTAGTAATATTACATTGCTACTTGTTATTCGGGTGTTCATTGCTTTGTGTTCTTATGCATGTTTTGTCAAATAAATTCTTATTACTATTTTTTGGTTATAGATACCTCGTTTAAAGAATGGTATTAATGTAATATATATCATATTTATTCATTCAATTTATTTATATAATCATTATTCAATGAAGATCATGTTGAACGAGTCGCATCACATTGTGGAGAGGGTAGGTCGTACGTATGCACGAGCGATGATATTGTTCCCATGATCATGGAATTGAATTGAAGTCTATGTATACTATTTCTGAATTAATATAACATTAAAATAATTATATATAGTTATTTTTTACACCATTATACCAGTCCAAGTTAGGTGGTGGAAAACAGATTACACCACTGCGTGGAGATGGTATTCCGTACGTACGCACGCACGGTGATTTCATTTTCCATAGGATGGATATAAGGTGAAATAGGGTTGGTTAATATTTATATTAACATGTAAGTATATGAGTGATACTGATGTTATTACTTCATAATGAAACAACTAATGATAAGGAAGTAGAAGAAGAAATAAATTTGAAATAATGGGTAACAGATATTACCTCTTCCTCGACACGTCTCTTTGAAACCTCCTCTTAGGGTACAAAATGTCATATTTGGAGAAGACCAGGACCTCTAGTATGTTTCTAAGGAAGCTGATAAGGGAAATGGGATGGGCTTTTCCGCGCATTAAGGCTCAAAATGGTGTGAGGGGGAGAGGGAGGAGGTGCCCTTTTATAAGGGAGGAGAGGGGCCCCTTTGGAATTATAAGAAATATTAGTTTATAATAAATTCCAACCCCACGTAAAAACCTCCAAAATGACTCAAATACAAATATTAGATGGGATATTTTTGTAATCTCATCACCCAATAAAATTTAGACAAGTTGAAAATTTATTTTAAACATTATCAACATGAATTATCCTTATATAATCTATTTGATTTTATTTGTGGTAATAATATTATAAATTTTAAATCATTATAAATAATTAGTTATAGGTTGTGAATTGTCCATAATTGTATACTTTATTAAATTTTAGACCATTGAAAATTTAATTTATAATTTTTTAATATTTTATGTGATTTTTAAACAATTTTATAATATGTAATTTTTATAAAATAACAATAGTATCAATTTTAACACGATTCATTTATTTGAATTTAAATAAAATATATACAAAATATATGTTCGAACTAAAAGATTTAATAAATTCATAAGATGTCATTTTTATCTAGAAAATTAGTGGATCACATTAAATATTTCATATAATATTTATTTTAAAAATTTAAAATTTTTTATTTGATATTCTAATCAATAAAACAATTTCAACAACACTATTGTGTCATAATTAATGATAATTATTTAATCCGTAAAAATTATAAATAAATTCATATGATGTCGATAATTTTATTAGATTTCTAGGGACTATTTATATTCGAATGTTTATGATGGTTATCACTAAATTAAAATTATTACAGTTATAAGATTTAAGAGAGTGACATGTTGTCACTTTCTTTGGTTTTAATAATAATTATATTATTTCATGGTCAAAAGTCCAATAATGAATCTAGTATGACCCTTATGTGATATGTGTCGACTTATATTCATCCCATAGGATTTTTACTGGTGTTAGGGTAATTTTATAATCTTATTTTTATGCATAATTACCAGATTTACATTTAACTATAGTAAAAAAAATTATTGTAGCTACTATTCATAATATAATAAAATAAAAGTAACCAATTGACATAATTTGGACCCACTGAATTAAAATATATAATTAATATTTCAAAATTCAAAACATATAAGTTTCAGTAATTAATTTAAAATTAATCCCATTGTTAAGAAAACGGGTTTTAAAAGTTAAAATATCGCAAAAGATTGAAATGTTTTTACAAATGAATTCAATGTAAAATTAATTGTAAGGGTATAAATTATATTAAATGGTAAAAACATATTCTAATTATACTTTAAAACCATTCAATATTATAATTTAACCATATAAATTATTGCGATGAAAAAGTCATTTTTAATTAAAATATAGCGTGTTTTTACTATTCATTAAAATATGAATGTTATCAGAATAATATGAAAATTTTATCCAAAGTAAATTTTTATATCCTGATTCCAAATAGAAATTTTATTTTTTCAAACAGAACTTATAAACTTATCCAAAATTATATTTAAAATGGGTGCACTATCAAAAGGCGGCAAAACTAAATTTAAAAAAAACTTATTTTACTCAAAAAATTTATTTTTTTCTCATACCATGTTATAAAAAATGTTTAAGATAATTATAATGTTATAGAATAAAATATGTAGTTAATACTATTCATAATGGATAGTTCATAAGAATATTATAACCATATAACATTGCTTAGTGAAACCCGGTATTGCGTACAACACACTCTATCGAGGAAGGTCATGATTGCGTTTAATGCAAGACAAGTTAGGGTTTCGTGTAATCTAATAATCCCTTGTTGTTGGGTATAAAAGAATCCAACCATATTTCATCTATACATTGAATATATATATATATATATAATAAATTATGCATATAATAACTACTATCAAAAAAACTTGAAATTGTGTGTAACATGATACAAGAATAGTGTTGCGTATACTGCAAGCTAGTGCAGTCTTGCGTATAGCGCAAGATAATCATGGTGTAGCGTACAACAAAAGATATGAGAGAAATTAAAAAGAATAAATCTCATAAAATCATGGGTAGTTACATTCTACCCCCCTTAAAATGAATTTCTCCCTCGAAATCTGTCGAGGTTATAAATGGTTTACTACTTAAAAGTTTCATTCATAGAAACCCACATCATAAAAAATATTAAAAAAAAATATTTTTAAAAACTAATATATGAAACATAACGGTTAACCAAATTAACTCATCACATGGTTTCCACATAGAAGAACATAGGTGAAAATATGGATATGGAAGAGAAATCTAACCATCATATCCTGTGGAAGAGTGGAAGAGAACATGACTATGAAAAATCCAACAATCACAATTCTTTAAATTTGTGATGATCTAAGGTACCATCTAATTCATCTGATATGAGGGCACTAGGAAAAATTTTTTGGTTTTCGAGATCATTTCCCTAATTTTGAATATTTTTGGAATAAAAAAAATACTTACTTGATTTTGGTACAATCTCAATGTTGTTTGTTCCTTGAACAATTTCCACTTCATCTCTTAAAGAAATGAAGTTGAATTTGTCTTCTGTGAAGTGCTAGCAGATCATGTGATAGAATAGATCATTCCATCTGTCTCAAACATAATGTTATCAAAAGTTATATATATAAGTCCATCTATGGTGTGTTTAATCGTATATGGTTCCAAAAAGGGACTTATACTTCATCTATCATACCGCTTAATAAAATAAAACTAGTTTCTACTAACCAGGGAATTCTTGTAAGCCAGTGGTAGGCGATAAAGGCCTGTCACACTTCAGTTGTGGGTTCAATTCCAACAGCCTGGTCTGACGTGATGGGTTGTCACCCGTCCTGCTGGTAGTTTTTTTTAAAAAAATACACTATTATAACATTACAAAAATAATATCGAAAACATTTCTAGCCTTAAACAATACTATCTGATGTCTAAAATAATCCATTCCAATATTTAGACTTATCCAAAATACATCTGTCCAATATCATAGTATAAAGAAAAACAATTACTAAAAATGTCATCAACCGAGCATGTGAATACCATCATTCATCATACGATATATATTGTTTGTCACATTACAAACATGTGAATACCTTAATCATGTATTCTCTTGAAAAATGAATACCCATTAAACCTTTGTGAAAACATGAATGCTGTTAAAAGTTAACTCCTTCCACATACAAAAATACAAAAATTTATATATACTCAATCCATGATATCACTTTTTCCTTATATCAGTCATGAGCTCATGAATACTTTAAAACATTTCATTTTCTCATTATCACTTTATTATGCACATATCATATTCATTCCAAAAATATTTCCATCACATTTCATGGTTACCAGTACCGTATTCTTATGGAAAACTATAATGGACAAATTCATAGATAATCCAATATACCATAAAAGTACCTCAACAAAATTATTCTTGAATACCAATACATAAAAATTCAATCCATCTTCTTCAATTATTTTCATGGAATAAGTCATTCCTTGATTTAGATGTAACCTCTTAGATCAAGGCATTGAGTTGGGTAATGTCCATGTTCTACAAAAATAAGACATTGAACTCCATAACAATTTGTCACTCTATGACCCTTTTCTCCACACAGATAACATCTTCCCCTCCATTTGAGGTATTCCTCAAGGTTCTTCTTCCCTTCTTTAGAAATCTCAATCAACCTTTATCTATGCTCCTCGCCATGAGAACTTGCATAAAATTCCATCTTCCTCTTATTTGATGACTTAGGAATACCACCAATGTTCACCTTGTTAATCATATATCGTGATGACTGATTCGGCGTAATCACAATATCTTTCTCTCTAAGCATTACAAAATTTTGTTGATCACTGTCAACAATTTTTCCATCAGAATCAACGTAAACTGAATTCCTTCTCTTTCCATCCATTGACTAAAACCAGAAACCATAGTGTAAGATATAGTTAAAATAACGAGGAACCACATAATCATTAAAGTCACTTATGGGATGTCTATCTTATCACACTGTTGACGCTCCTTTCGTCACTGAATCTAAAAATCAGAAAAGGGGAATATCTGAGCTCAAAGTGATACAACCTTTGAAGAAAATATCAAAAATCGACAAAGGGATGAACAAGGAGAACTTTTCCCATAAGCTGCGCAAGTTTCCTCATCGTCGTGCAAGTCCACTTGCGTGATGCACCTTGGCGTGCAAGTGACTTGCGCGACCTAAGTGATAACCTCCCGGTAACCGCCCAGGGTCTTCTCCTGCCTATAAATAGACCCCTTGGGCCCCCCATTCGAGAGGATCTTTTTCTAGAAACTCAGATTGATGCTCCCAATGCCCAAGTCTCTTCTCAAAGCTTCCGGAACAATTCTAAGGTAATTTCTTACCTAGAACGGAAGATCTAAAGAGAGGGAGGAAGGCCTGAGTGTTGAAACTCATCAACACTTGCGCACCTGAGTGGCCAGCCCTTAAGGGAAGTGGTCACACTTGCGCGCCGCCTTACTCCTTAGATAGAACTTGCGCGTCCCTTTTTTGGAAGAACCTCAAGAAGATTATAAAGGCTTTAGTAAAGAGTCTCTCAAGTATTTCAATGCTGGTTGACCAACGCGCAAGTACACCATATGTCGCGCAGGTATACCTGGGCGACCAATACTTGCGCGCCCCCGCAATACATGCGCGCCTTCTAAGACTTGCGCGCCCCTTCATTTTTGGGTGCCTTTCATGCCCATTTCACCCCTCTTAATCCATTACACCTTTCCTTTTAAAGATTCAGTCTTCAAGACACTCTTCAAAGCCATTTATGGCATGATTTCTTGATTTGACTTCGTTATCTGAAAGGAATTCGGTGGAATATCTCTCAAAACCTAGTGATTTAAATATATTTTTGTCACTAAATATGGATAGTTAATTCATTCAACCTCATCCTTTAAGATTAGAGAATCCTTAACCTCGGTCTCCTTTTCAGGAATAAGTCCCAGTCATAAATTTTGGGCATCCTCTTTAGGAGTAAGCCCCAAGTCCCTTAAATGTTTGGGAATCCTCCTCAGGAGTAAGCCCCAAACCTTAATCCTTAACCTGGGCTTCCTTTTCAGGAGTAAGTCCCAGTCTCCTAATGTGGGCTTCCTTTTCAGGAGTAAGTCCCAGTCTCCTAACCTGGGCTTCCTTTTCAGGAGTAAGTCCCAGTCTCCTAATTTGGGATTCCTTTTCAGGAGTAAGTCCCAGTCTCCTAATTTGGGATTCCTTTTCAGGAGTAAGTCCCAGTCTCCTAATTTGGGAGTCCTCTTTAGGAGTAAGCCCCAAGTCCCTTAAATGTTAGGGAATCCTCCTTAGGAGTAAGCCCCAAACCTTAATCCTTAACCTGGGCTTCCTTTTAAGAATAAGCCCCAGTCATAAATCCCATAACCTGGTCTTCCTTTTCAGGAGTAAGTCCCAGTCTCCTAATTTGGGCTTCCTTTTCAGGAGTAAGCCCCAAGTCCCTTAAATTCTCTTTAACCAGTCCTAATTTACGTTTAATCTGGGATTCCTTTTCATGAGTAAATTCCAATTATAAATCCTCTCCGAATCTTGGGCTTCCTTTTCAGGAGTAATCCCCAAGTTAGAGTATTCAAATCTCCCTAAAGCACATATACCTTTATGGACCCTGTTCCTAGATTTTCACCCTAAAAGTAAATCCTAAACTTCATTTATCTGGGCAGTCATGCATACATAAGCCCCACATTATTTCTTATGATTGCATCTTTCATGGCACAATTGTCTAATTTTTAACAATACCTCTTGTTTCTCACATCGAGCATGGCTCACGTGAGCTTAGAGTTTAAAAGTATTTGTGACATCCTTCTTTGAGCCATCAATCATAAACATCATACTCCCTTACTCGAACTACGTGGGTTCTGATTCCTTTTCCAAAACAAAGGATACATAGGTATCCCATCTATGGGTTCGATCCCAACTCTGAAATAATTCATTGTCCTTCTGAATGACAATGAACTTCAAGTGCCCCACTGAGTGGATTTAAAACCAGCCTGGTCATCATAATGACCAAGAGACTTTTATATAAATGTTTTGAAGGTTACCAATGACCATGAATCTCTAAATAGATATAGATGATTCTCTATTGATGAAGAACCTCAAATACATATAAAAGATTCTCTAAATTTCTTACATATTTAATCATTGATTGTCAAAACTAAAAGAAAAGCTCATTTTATACATGGTAATTTAATAAGGATTCACGAACATAACAGAAATCTATAAAGAGAGTCCCGGAATAGACAATAATTCCACTAAAAAAGGTGTGACGAGTCCGACCTCCCATCCTCTCGACCAATGTAAACTCTTCAGACTCATCAGTTCACAAGCTAATGAGTGCCCACCTTTGGAAAGTAAGTCCAAATGGATATGGAATCATTGGATGTTTCCGGTTCTATGAACAAACCCGTTAGAAACCGATCAGAACGTTTGAATCTCCCATCCAGGAGGTCATCCCCGAATTCCGAGGGAAACAAAAAATGGAGAACCCAACGTGAATCCTTAACCAAGTTAAAATGATGTTTTGTCTATTTGTTAAGCCCCTATTTTAAGAGGGCTAACAAAAACAATCATTGACATGTGTGCTCATCCAAAGGATGAAGTGGCTGAATTTTACCTTGATTACGTCTGTTATATTAAACATGCACTCTTTTCCAAGATCTTCTGTATTTCCATAATGGCTGCTCTCAAATTCACATCTGTGAATACTGCTACTGCAAATACCACTGCTGCTATTCCTACTGGATCATCATCCGCTCTGAGGATGACATCACCTACTCAGTGTTTTCAACGCTGGGTATCAAATGCATTGGTTAAGGAGTACCGTCAACACGGTACCATCCCAACTCTGGAGGCTGCCTGACGGGCCCTCCAAGTGAACAACTCACAAAGGTCGTCCGGACAACGATGACCAGTGATCAAGAGGCAGGCGGTGCAGACTACCATCTCCAACTGTTTCAGGTTGTTATCTCCGGAACGCAAATTCCATTTTCTCCCTTACTCTGACGAAGTGAATGAGAATGTCCCTCAGGGACTTAATTCAAAAAGACAGGAGTCCTTCCCAAGGGCTCCCATCAACAATCGCCGCCAGACTCGTGCGGCAGTGCGCCCTCAACATGATGAGGGTACCGACTCCAGGCATTCATCTCAGGTTCCTCGAACCAGAGCAGGCAAGACGAACCGCCAGAGACGGAATCCGGTTAACAATGGGCAGGTTTTCATCCCTGCCATCTCCGGAGAAGTCCACCTACCTAACATGGTGGCAAACAATGAGCAGGCACACACACCTGTCCGTTTTAATTCCGCTGTCTTGCAGACTCGTCTGGCAGCATCACGCCAATCCTGCCAGGCAATTCCGGTGGAGTACTATAGGCAGGAACATACACCTGCTTATACATCACCAGTTAGTCAGTAGGGTCGCCTGACTACATTTGATTGATCTCTTCAACCACGTTTGGTGAAGTGTAATCAGCAGGCACATACACCTGCTAGTACTAATCAAGCCTACCAAAAGTCTCGCTTGGTAGCGCACGGAGAAGTCAGTCAGAAAGCTCCGACGACAAACAGGAGGCAGACTCAACTCTCTACCTCCACACTTGAGTACTGTCAGGATTCACTGACAAGAAAAGGAGGACAGGAGCATGCACATACACCTACTCCATGCCTGGAATGGACGTATATCCCCGTTCCGGCATTTGAAGTCACCAAACATATTTTTTCAATGGTGAAAGAGCAGAAGCAAATTCCTTCTCATATTCTGGATGCTTGACAGGATATCATAACAACTTCAAAATCATCTCAGGGAAAGACACATAAATCTAACCCTAGTAGTGGAGTGACACATCAACGATTCTCTCTGGAATATACACACACATATGTTCCAGTCCAAGAGGGTTATGGGGAATACTCCCCCATATCATACGGACAAACAAGTCAGGCACGTAGACCTGATTTGAGTGGGGATCTTCAGCCTAACCTGACCATCTTTCATGATCAGGAACGTACACCTACTCAGAGTAACCACTTTCATCAACAATTGGTTTCCAAAGAGAGTAAGATGGCATATAAGAAAAAGATCTGCCCAGCACAGTCAGGAGATCAAAGGCCAATCTGTAACAAGGCCTTGCTCGATGCTGGAGTTCATGAAGCCCTCGGACATTTATCTGTTGGAATTCAATATTCTACTCCCTTAGTTCCCAATAATAGAAACATTAATTCTGAAGGTCTTCAACAGACACTTCCTCATGAAGGCTTGCTTCCTGAAAATTTGGTCAATCTTGAAGTTTCATCTTCAGATTAGAGCCATAGGAACCCTCTGTGTGGTCAGAAGACCAAGGAGAAAGAGATCTCATCTTTTGCTGTAACCCATTATGGTGGTCCTCCCCATGATGATGAATTTCTCTGCGAAAGCCTTCTCCGCAGTAGTGATTCACATTTCTTGGAAAATACTCCAGTGGACAATGTAGTGCTGAGAAAGCCCTCTTATCTTGAGGCACTTGCAAATGCGAAACCAGTCATGTCTGATGCTTTATAGCTAGCAAGTAAAATACTTTCTCAATCAGAAGATAGCCCACGGTGTAGGTCATTCTCCGAACCACCCCTAAGTCATGCATCTTCTAGTTTGATCAATGATCTCTCTACCAATCTTGTTGAATCTGATGAAGCAACAAGGAAACACCAACTCTGGTCAAAATAGGTAGAATAATCTTCATTTAATGATAAAGAAGAAATGCTGAACATGAGGAAAAAACTGGCGAAAAGTGAGGTACCAGTCATGTTTTGGCCTTTGGCTGACTCCCAGTATGACATTCCAAAGATGTTGATGGAAGATGGAGTCCATGATATTCGTCTCAACATATGGAAAACTCGTTTTCAATTGAAGAAGGAGGTATTATATTATGATAAATATGAAAATCATCTTAAGATAATAGAAGGGCTACAACGTCAGATTGATTTGGATTCTATATCAGTCTCTCGGTATCCAAAGGATGAAAAGAAACAGAGAACCCTTCAACGTTCATGCCTTGGCGCACTAAGAAAATTGTGTCAGTTAATTTCCAATGCTCCATCTGGTGTTCATATCAGAGGATGGGGTGTTCACGAAGCACTACATTTCACAGTGCTTTCCAGTCAGCAAAGCCCACCGAAAATGGTCTCATGCAATGTTATTTCCCATGGCCGGCCACAGTCAATGGGCTTTGTTCATAATCAAAATATTGCTCAAGAACATGCTTCTACTAGTTCCTCTCAAAATCAAGCATATAGAGAACAAGTTGTTGAATTTCTCCTACATCAAGCAGGCGAGAATATTGCACAAGCCTCTCGTATGGAGCAAACACATCATCAAATGAAAGAAGTCTCGGAAATCATCCAACGGTCTGTTGAACCAAGTGATAAAAGTGGATACAGGTTAATGCATCCAGCTAATTTCCGAACTAAGATTCGCAAGATCAAGAGATCTTTTAAGAAGATATCAGACATAGAATTTCAAGACCCACCCCAGCTTGTCAGACTGGGGACTCCTTTAACCCAACTGTCAGAGTCAACAAATGGGATTCGAGGAGTTGAGCAGAAGTAGTAGGAACATCCCCAGTTCACGAGACTGGGGACACTTTCAAATCATCAATCCCCTTCTCAGAGAATATCGGTCTTTTCTCGATTGGGGAAGAAGCCCCAAGAGGAACGAAGAGCCAAATTATCAGGAGATTCCTTCCAAATTATAACTCGTCAAGAAGTTCCCAAAGGATTGAATCAACAAAAGGAAATGTCTCATCAAAGATATGAAAGAAGACAATATCACAGAAATGTTGATAGAAGGGATGCGATGCATTATGCATCAATCAATGTCATCAATGTCGTTGTTGCTAATCCACCAGAGGAGACTCACTCAGGGGACTCAGATGAAGAGCGTCCTGCTCAAGAAAATGTACGCGCCGATACAAATGAAGAAGGTGTGCGTACACGAAGTCAAAGGATTACTCAGAACCTAGGTAATCCATTTCCCTCTCTCCAAAAAGTATCCAACAAAGGGATGGGAAAAAATCAGGTTACATATCCTTCCTCTGGAGAAGGTCAATCACTCTCGTTAGAGCAATGGTTTGCACAACAAGAGGAAGAAATGAAAGAATTAAAAAGGTTGAATGCAGAACTACATCAGAGTAGTCTTCTTCTTAAGAATGCTGAAGTCCGACAACCGAAGGAACTTGTTGCAGTTACTGAGATGGATCATGAATATCCTCCTTTATCAGTACACCCTCAGAGGTCTAATACTACGGGTCAAACGCAACAACGGTTGGCAGTGCTACCATCAGTTGCAGCACCAATCAACACGTCTTTCCAAGCTCCATTCATTGCACCTACCCAAGACCAAATTAAATCGGATGTTTCTCAAAAGTTAATAACTACTATTGAGTCATTAACAGCTCGGTTAGAAACTATGAAAGGGAAACAGGCGCAAGTTCAACCAGAAAATAAATTTTACCCTGAATGTGTAGATTCAATTTCTCCTCCATCCAGTTTTGGAAACCCTACTTTCCCTACTTTCAATGGATCAGGGGACCCTTAACAACATTTGACACATTATGTGTCTTGTGATCCTATGATGGGAACTCCAGAGCAGCAAGAAGTAGTGAAACTCAGATGCTTCATGCGAACCTTGCAAGGATCGACTTTTGTCTGGTATACAAGCTTGCAATCCCGGTCAATCATCGGATGGGAGGAACTTCGTCAAAAATTCCTTCTTCAATTCAGATCAACTTTGCCAAAAACGACAGTTTTCGATCTTACAAACTGCAAGCAAAATGAGAATGAAAGAGTTTCTGATTTCATTGCTCGCTGGAAGGGATTAACATATTCCCTGAGTTTAGCACTCCCTCAGGAAGAGCTATTTCCAATATGTGTGGAAAATTTGCATGACGAATTACGCACGCCATTCATCCCTGTGAAATACACAGGAGGGTTTCGAGACCTTACTTCAATCGCTCAGTAGATTGAAGATTCCCTTATACAGGATAAGGTTAAACCTCATGTAATTCCATCAACTTCAGGAAGGAGAATGGGTAAAGCAGAAACTGTTACAGTTATGCTTAAACAAGCGCCTGTACCTATTTCTACTTCAAAACCTTCATCTTCTCGAAGGGCTCCACCTCCTGAACGCCAACAAAAAATGTCGTTTCGTCCAAATGATCAAAGAGATCAACGACGAAAACAATTTGAGGATTTTAAGAGTAAAACATACTCCTTCTAAAATGAGCAAGTTTCTGGTTACTTCATTTCATCTCTGGAAAATAATTTTTTTCCATTACCAGTGCCCAAGAGGCAAAACAAGGAAGGAGATGAAGACAGTCCCAATTATTGTCCCTTTCATCAAATGTTAGGGCATCCCATCCAGGAGTGTTTTGTTTTCAAATACCTCCTGCAAAAGATGGTCGAATTGGGACAAGTCAAGTTGAAAAGTTCTTCGACTCAGGTAGCATGTGTTACTACTACAGTTCCAGAGGAGGTTGGGGAATGGAAAGAAGTCAAAAGCATAAATGCATAGATGTATGATGATTGGATGGTCAGAAAGACAATCAATCGGACTCATGCCATTTTGCGAACACAATTAAAGAAACCAATTGTGTCTTATGCCATGAATATTGCGGTAAAACCCTCTTCGTCAGAGAGAAAGTCTTCAAAGAAACGGTTTGATTCAAAGAAGAAAAATGAATCAGAATAAGATGAGTATGTGTCAAAGCCTAAATTGTCTTTGACTCTGGCAGACTTTATGCCATCTACTTCAAAACAACGGGCACCGCCCCATCAAACGGCACAACCTAAACAGGCTAATCAGGCAGAATCTTCATCAGACGAAGAGTTAATCTTTGGTTCTGTTCATATGATTCAATTAACAGATCCATATGCCAGATTTTGGAAGAAATATTTTGTATAAAATAAAAAGTATCCATCCCTTTTGTCCTCGCTACATGACAGTAAACTGTACGGCACCAGTTCGTCCTTGCTATATGACGTTAAACTATACAGCAACGGTCTAAGCATATGACCATAAACTATTTGCACTTTCGTCCAACATGACGTTAAACTGTGTCACCTTAAATGTCCTCGCAACATGATAGTAAACTGTACGGCACCAGTTCGTCCTTGCTATATGACGTTAAACTATACAGCAACGGTCTAAGCATATGACCATAAACTATTTTCACATACGTCCAACATGACATTAAACTGTGTCACCTTAAATGTCCCTGCAACATGACACTAAACCGTGCAGCACTAGTTCTTCCTTGCTATATGACGTTAAACTATACAGCAATGGTCCAATATGACCTTAAACTGCAAATTCGTCCCACACGACGTTAAACTGTGAAAAAGTTTCCTAAATGGCCCAGTATGACCTTAAACTGCATCATCCCCAGTCCATGCATATGACCCTAAACTATTTGCAAGTCCCATACGTCCAGCAAGACGTTAAACTGTGACGTCCTAACTACATGACGCTAAACTGTATAAAAGTCCCTTACGTCCGGAAAGATGTTAAACTATATAATCATCAAAGGTCCTGTATGAACTTAAACTACACCACCGTCCAGCATGACATTAGACTGCACCATCCACGGTCCATGCATATGACCTTAAACTATTCGCACTTTCGTCCAACATGACGTTAAACTGTGGAAAAAATCCCCAATGCGTCCAACATGATGTTAAAATGGTGCACTCTTTTTTCCTCACTGCATGACATTAAACTACACAGTTCCCCCCTTTCGTCCAACATGACGTTAAACTCTATTGTTCCCATCATCCTAACTACATGATGCTAAACTATACAGAAAGTTCTTTATATGTCCTACATGACATTAAACTGTATTTTGTCCCTGCTACATGACACTAAACTGCACAGCACCAATAGTCCTAACTACAAGACTTTAAACTGCATAGTCCCTTTATATGTCCTACATGACATTAAACTATGCATTGTTAAGGATTTTGTTACCTCTTGTTTCTCACACCAAGTATGACTCACATGAGCTTAGAGAAAACCTCAACCGTAACACTCTCTTTAGGATTCTAACCATGTATATGTCCCAACAACTTTTGTTTATTTAGATCATTGTCCCCAAGAACAACTTGATCATTAATTAATTGTTTAATTGAACTACACAGACTTTGATCCTTGACCTCTAGGATGGGTATGTAGGCAACCTACCAGGGTTCAAGCCCAAAAAAAATCTCTTCACATTGGTTCACCACCATCTCATATGATGCTGATTCGTGAAACCGCCCCTAGAATCAATATCTTTACATTGATTCACTTTCGTCCTTGTTATATGACGTTAAACTATGCAACACTTTTGTCTGGTACGACAATAAACTACAATAATCTTTAATTTCCTCATTTGAGAGAGAACTATTATTGACATTGATTTTTCAATCATGTTTCATTTCAAAAGACTACGTGTATACATGGTAATACCTAAACTTTTTATCTCAGGTTAAACTATAATTGCACTAAAGTCCCCTTTCACCCATACGAACCAAATTTGTACAAAGGGTAGTTCTAGAACTACGTGGACATGATTCCCATCCTTATAGGATACGTAGGAACATTCAAGTGTCCCTCGAATCCAGTCCCAAGTCTTTTGGGCCTATCCCCAAATTTCACTTTCAGTCCCTTAGCTGAAAAGTCCTCATGAAAACACACGCTGTGTATTCATTATTATGGTCCGAACTCTATGACCTTAAACTAAGATATCTCATACTTTCGTCCTACACGACGTTAAACTGCATTTCAAGAACTACGTATGGCTTGATTCCCATTCTTATGAGATACATAGTGAAGTCCAAAATTTCAATTTAGGACCGAGCCCCAACATGATTATGGTTATCATTGACCTATGTATCTCTATATACATTGGACAATACCAATATTTATGTGTTATAATCCTAACCTTAAATATTTTCAGATCTTCATAACCCTTTTCATGACTTTTAGTCACAAAAATGTCAAACTTCTGAGAATTCTTTTTTCCTGACTATGCAGCATGTGCCCCTAGGTGGCCTTGCATAAACAGTCTACATAACAGACTTGTTATCCAAAAGATACTATTTTATTTAACTATGCAGCCAATTCCCTTTGGTGGCCCTGCATAATTCAACCCCCTAACGGGTTTGTTGGATAATAGTAACTTCATTCTTGGGAAGAATGCCTCTTTTGTCCTTATTTGTCTTAAATGACGGTATGTAGGGATCTACAAAAAATATCCATCCTTAACATATTTGTCCCATGTACTTTTTTCATGATCTGAAAGTATTCAAGTCTATGGTTTATACTCTCCATATTCTCTTTCCCTACGTTTGGGTCAGACCTTCATATGAGTGATATTCATTCAATTCTCCGATATTCTTGTTCGGAAATATCTTCTCCATATTCAAGTACCTCCTTCCATACAACAAACTCTATACTTTAGAAAATTTGAATCTCGATAAAAATTCACTGGCTTTTAGCACTAGGAAAGTAAATTTCTGAGAGTTATTTTTCCTGACTATGAAGCACGTGCCCAAAGGTGGCCTTGCATAAACAGTCCACATAACAGACTTGTCAGCCGAAAGATGCTATTTATTTGACCATGCAGCCAATGCCCTTAGGTGGCCCTGCATATTTCAACCCCCTAACGGGTTTTGTTAAATAATAGTAACTACATTCTTGGAAACTACTTCTTCTAATTCCTTTTAGCTCTTTTTAATTTCATTCCTCAGATTCAAATATTCTTAAGTCATAGCTTACATATTTTTTCCCTCATACTTGAGTATGGTAATATGTTTTCAGATAAAATTTCAAGGAATTGAATCCATTTTTAATCAATTTTTGGTCAAATCTATTTCGACCATAAACATTAGCCCCTTTATATCTGGCATACATGACTTTAAACTGCCCACAAAAGACAAAGGAACTCTGAATAAAAGTCAAGTTCCATCTCACTAAACATACATTTTGTATGATTTAGGTAATATTGAGAAATTAAAAGGTTTAATGTTTGTAGGGTTATTTGTAATAATCCTAGAAAAAATCAAACTATGCTTACTAATCCCATTTGCATAAGTAAATTTAAAGCAGGTAGTGAGAGAATGAAGGTACAAATAAGTGAAAGTGAAAGTGTTTTTAACTGAAGCACAAGAGTTCGAAGGACATCCACAGACTGGAGTCTCTTCTCTTTTTTCAAGAATTACAAGAGGCTTTCAACATAACAACACATTTGATTTACGGAATCCCGAGATTCATCAGCAACCACCTAGAATTCATTCATTCAACTGGATACAATAAGAGATGCAGTGATACCAGCTCTTCTTGGAACAATTGTAAAAGGATGTTCTTGAGTGCGGTTTGAGAAAATTTTCAACTAATAAAATAGTGACTCTGTTTTTGTCCAAGAGGCTTGGAAGATGGGTACATGGATTTGAGAATGGAGCATTGGAAGTAAAGAGCCATTTGAAGAGAGTACTCTTTTCAGATATTGCTCTAATATCATGTTTGTCTTCTCTCCACCAACCGGTAGTGGAAAACATTTCAGCCCATGGGTTTTCCATTTTCATATCTGCAAGGAAATGATATAGTGGAAGAATTTGAAAGTTCACACCATTGTTGTTTCTCTTAATGCACAACATAACCGAAATGAAGGAGTGGCAGTGCAGATTCATTTCAGGTGTATAGTTATTTGCACCTGGAACATTGACTCCTTTCAGGTGACCATGACCATATAGAGGCAGGTAGATGCTCTGTGGGAAATTAAGATGATATTTCTTCAAGTGCTTAGCCAAATCTGAGAGAGTGCTGTTGCAGATATCATAGTAATCATGGCCAATGATGTTCAACATGTAATCAATCCGCTTGCTAGCCAGTTCATCAGACGTTTTAATTCCATTAGTAGCCATTGATTCTTCCCAAAAGTTGAATAAATTAAACTCTTAAATGGGTTTATTTTTCATAAATTTTATGAAAGATTTCAAAAAAATGGCTAAGGCATTAAGGTGCACAAGTCTAAAAAATGGCGTGCAAGTATTCGTGTGCCGCGCTAGTTTTTGACGTGAAAGTATAAACCGCGCAATTACAAATTCCTTTACAGTAGCGCGACATCAAGGAAAACACTGGAAAATAGAACAACCTGTGCGGCTAAGGTAACCTGCGTGGCGAGAGCTTGAAGGTATGAAGTCCGGAAATCCGGATGCTTGTACGGAAGTGAGGCCCTCTATTTATAGACGTGGCCGGGACGCTACGTGCCGGACCCTGCATGATTGGGGGTCGTATCCCTGCGCGATGCACACTTGCGCGCCGCCTCTGCACCATCAGGACTTGCACACCCCCTATTCCTCTGGATGTATTTGATTTCCTCATTGTCAAATCCTCATTTCTCTCCAGATCCAACTCCCTGGGGGGACTTTTGTTGACGCTCCTTTCGTCACTGAATCTAAAAATCGGAAAAGGGGAATTTCTGAGCACAAAGTGATTCAACCTTTGATGAAAATATCAAAAATCGAGAAAGCGATGAACAAGGAGAACTTTTCCCATAATTCATGCAAGTTTCCTCATCGTCGCGCAAGTGGACTTGCGTGATGCACCTTGGAGCGCAAGTGACTTACGTGACCTAAGTGATAACTGCCCGGTAACCACCTAGGGTCTTCTCCTGCCTATAAATAGACCCAGTGGGCCCCCCATTTGAGAGGATATTTTTCCAGAAACTTGGATTGAAGCTCCCGACACCCAAGTCTCTTCTCAATGATTCTGGAACACTTCTAAGGTAATTTCTTACCTAGAACGGAATATATAAAGAGAGGGAGGAAGGCCTGAGTGTTGAAACTCATCAATACTTGCGCGCCTGAGTGGCCAGCACTTAAGGGAAGTGGTCACACTTGCGCGCCGCCTTACTCCTTCGATAGAACTTGCGCGTCCCTTTTTTGGAACAACCTCAAGAAGATTCTAAAGGCTTTAGTAAAGAGTCGCTCAAGTATTTCAATGCTGGTTGACCATCGCGCAAGTACACCATATGTCGCGCAGGTATACCTGTGCGACCATTACTTGCGCGCCCCTGCAATACTTTCGCGCCTTCCAAGACATGCGCACCCCTTCCTTTTTGGGTGCCTTTCTTTCCCATTTCACCCCTCTTAAGCCATTACACCTTTCCTTTTCAAGATTCAGTCTTCAAGACACTCTTCAAAGCCATTTATGGCATGATTTCTTGATTTGACATCCTTATCTGAAATGAATTCGGTGGAATATCTCTCAAAACCTAGTGATTTAAATATCTTTTTGTCACTAAATATGGAGATTTCATTCATTCAACCTCATCCTTTAAGATGAGAGAATCCTTAACCTGGGTCTCCTTTTCAGTAATAAGTCCCAGTCATAAATTTTGGGCATCCTGTTTAGGATTAAGCCCCAAGTCCCTTAAATGTTTGGGCATCCTCTTAAGGAGTAAGCCCCAAACATTAATCCTTAACCTCGGCTTCCTTTTCAGGAGTAAGTCCCAGTCTCCTAATTTGGGCTTCCTTTTCAAGAGTAAGTCCCAGTCTCCTAACCTGGGCTTCCTTTTCAGGAGTAAGTCCCAGTCTCTTAATTTGGGCTTCCTTTTCAGGAGTAAGTCCCATTTTCCTAATTTGGGCATCCTCTTCAAGAGTAAGCCCCAAGTCCCTTAAATGTTTGGGAATCCTCCTCAAGAGTAATCCCCAAACCTTAATCCTTTACCTGGGCTTCCTTTTTAGGAATAAGTCCCAGTCATAAATCCCTTAACCTGGGCTTCCTTTTCAGGAGTAAGTCCCAGTCTCCTAATTTGGGATTCCTTTTAAGGAGTAAGCCCCATGTCCCTTAAATTATCTTTAACCAGTCCTAATTTACGTTTAATCTGGGATTCCTTCTCAGGAGTAAAACCCAATTATCAATCCTCTCCTAATCTTGGGCTTCCTTTTCAGGAGTAAGCCCCAAGTTAGAGTATTCAAATCTCCAGAATGTACATATACCTTTATGGACCCTGTTCCTGGATATTATCCCTAAAATTAAATCCTAAACATCATTTATCTGGGCAGTCATACATACAGAAGCCCCACATTATTTCTTATGATTTCATATTTCATGGCACACTTGTCTAATTTTTACCAATACCTCTTGTTTCTCACACCGAGAATGACTCACGTGAGCTTATAGTGTAAAAGTAATTGTGACATCCTTCTTTGAGCCATCAATCATAAACATCACACTCCCTTACTCGAACTACGTGGGTTCTGATTCCTTTTCCAAAACAAAGGTTACGTAGGTAGCCCATCTATTGGTTCGATCCCAACTCTGAAATAATTCATTGTCCTTCTGAATGACAATGAACTTCAAGTGCCCCACTGAGTGGCTTTAAAACCAGCCTGGTCATCATAATGACCAAGATACTTTTATATAAATGTTTTGAAGGTTACCATTGACCAAGAATCTCTTAATAGATATAGATGATTCTCTATTGATGAAGATCCTCGAATACATATAAAAGATTCTCTAAATTTCTTACATATTTAATCATTGATTGTCAAAACTAAAGGAAAATCTCATTTTATACTTGGTAATGTAATAAGGATTCATGAACATAACTTAAATCTATAAAGAGAGTCCCGTAATAGACAATAATTCCCCTCAAAAAGGTGTGATGAGTCCGACCTCCCATCCTCTCGGCCAATGAAAACTCCTAAGCCTCATCAGTTCACAAGATAATGAGCGCCCACCTTTGGAAAGTAGGTCCAAATGGATATGGAATCATTGGATGTTTTCGGTTCTACGAACAAACCCGTTAGAAACCAATCAGAACGTTTGAATCTCCCATCCAGGAGGTCATCCCCGAATTCCAAGGGAAACACACACATTCTTTAATCCATGACACCTTAGGTTAACCCTAGGTTATTAATGATCATCAAAATAACTCTAGGAATGTATCCTATAGTTATACTAAACCGTAGGGACATCCCTAGAAATACCATAGAAATATCTCTAGGGATCTCACAAAAGTTTTCACATCCAAGATTCCAAAGGTTATCTAAACCTCCCTCTGATACCAACTATAGAGACCCAAAGCTTGAAGAACATAGACATTACATTACATTTTTTGAATACTTAATTCACATCAAAAAACAGACACCAAAGGAAGGTAATAGTTTAGTGTCTTAGGAAACATGGAACTTAATATTCTAAACTTGGTGAAATATCTTCAACATCTCCCATAAAGATCTTACCTTTTTTTCTTACCTACAACCTTTCTTTATATCATGGGGAAAATAAAATATATAAAGGGTGAGCTCAAATTCATAGTAATGGTAAACAAAAGAAATATCAATCATATCATATTCATAAGAACATAACATTATGAATATCTTAACCTCAAAAAAGATCATAATATCATAACATCGGAAAAATCATAGTAGTGAAATATAATCCCAATAATCATAAATTAAAACATGAAACATTGTGGAATACACACATAATCATAGAAAATCATTTCATTTTAGTCAAGACTCATTGCCAAAACTATTATAGCAGATAAAGTCCATTACTGAACCGAGTTCACTTATCATTCCAGTCCTGTAACACTGAATCGGATTAACTTGCCTTTCCAACCGTGTCTATCTCATGAGATATAAATATTTACGCAATGAATTAGGGGGAGATATAGTTCCCACCCTTCTCATAATGAAACCATTCTTATGTGTGCCACAAAATCATAAATCATACATCATATCATAACCCATGCAACCAAAATGGGATTCTTAAAAATTTTGACATCATAAAACAATTCATATAAGATAAACGACTTCATAAAAATAATTCCACCAAAACATAACCAAATCAATGTAATAATAGGGATAGAAATAGAACCCTATATTTTCTTATATGGAAAATAATTTTGATAAAACACTTGAACTCCATTCTCGAAGAAAATATCCTTTATACATCAAAAACATTTTTCCTTTCTTACCATGTCATAAAAATTTAAACTATAAGAAGTTATTTAAAAATAAAAATGAAAATTTATAAATGAAAATTCATGGAAATAATGTTCTATGGAATCATAGAAATCCATTCATGCCATGTTAGTTAAAATAAATTTCTTCTCGTGCTTTGGCCGAAAAAAGACAAAAAGTTTCTCATGTTGAAAATGACAAAAGATTCCTTTCATATATTTTACTAAAAATTAAACAATATGTAAAATTGTATTTAAAAATTTTAGGAGGATATAAATAATAATAAATATTGAGTAAACATGGATGTGGATGATAAATATTCCCTAGTAAATTATAATGTATAAACAATCTCGAGTAAAAATGAGATTGCGAGATTTTCCCTTAGCATAGGTCTGATATGATTTGTACATATCAGAACCTCTATTATAATGATTTTAATAATGTCATTGAATTATTAAAGAATAATATTCATTGATATGATATCATATATGATCATATTGTTATCTTCTTATTATTAATATTTCATTGCTACTTGTTATTCAGGTGTTCATTGTATTATGTTCTTATACATGTTTTGTCGAATAAATTCTTATTACTCTTTTTAGGTTATAGGTACCTCATTTAAATAATGGTATTAATGTAATATATATCATATTTATTCATTCAATTTATTTATATAATCATTATTCAATAAAGATCAGGTAGAACGAGTCGCATAACATCGTGGAGACGGTAGGTCATACGTACGCACGAGAAATGATATCATCCCCATGATTGTGGAATTGTATTGAAGTCTATATATACTATTTCAGAATAAATATAACTTTAAAATAATAATATATAGTTATTCTTTACACCATTATACTCGTCCAAGTAAGGTGGTGGAAAAAATATTAAACCACGGCGTGGAGATGGTATTCTGTATATACGCACGCCCGGTGATTACATTTTCTGTAGGATGGATAAAAGGTGAAATAGGGTTGTTTCATATTTATAATAACATATAAGTATATGAGTGATACTTATGTTATTACTTCATAATGAAACAACTAATGAAGATTAAGTAGAAGAAGAAATAAATTTGAAAGAATCGGTAACAGATATTACCTCTTCTTCGACACGCCACATTGAAACCTCCTCTTAGGGTAACCATGACCTCTAGTATGTTACTAAGGAAGTTTAGAAGGGAAATTGGTAGGGGTTGTCTGAGCTTTAAGGTTCAAAATTGTGTAAGGAGGAGAGGGAGGAGGTTCCCTCTTATAAGGGACGATAGGGGCACCTTTAGAATTATAAGAAATATTAATTTATAATAAATTCAAACCCCACTTAAAAAAATACAAAAAATGACTCAAATATGAAGATTAAATGATATAGGTTTGTAATCGCATCAACCAATAAAATTTAGGCAAGTTTGGAATTTATTTTAAACACCATCCACTTTATTTATTCTTTTAGAATCTATTTAATTTTATTTTTGGTAACAAAATTCAAAATTTTAAATCATGATAAATAATTACATATTTGTTGTGAATTTTCGATAATTGAATACATTATTACATTTTCGACAATTTTAATTTTAATTTATAATTTTTAAATATTTTTGTGATTTTTAAAAAATTTTATAATATGTAATTTTTATAAAATAACTATAGTGTCAATTTTGACACTATTCATTTATTTGAATTTAAATAAAATATATACAAAATAAATGTTCGAACAAAAAGATTAAATAGATTAATAACATGTCATTTTTATCTTTAAAATTTGTGAATCACAATAAATAGTTCATATAATATTTATGTTAATACTTTTAAAATCATTAATTTGATATTTCAATCAATAAAATAATTTCAACATCACTATTGTGTCACAATTAATGATAATTATTTAATCCCTAAAAATTAAATATAAATTCATATGATGTATATAATTTTATTATATATCTAGGAACTATTTATATCCGATGTTTTATGATGTTTACACTAAATTAAAATTATTACACAAATAAGATTTAAGAGAGTGACATGTTGTCAATTTCTTTGGTTTTAATAATAATTATATTAATTAATGGTCAAAAGTCCATGAAACGAATCTATTATGACCATTAGGTGATATGGGTCGACTTCTATTCATCCGATAGTATTTTGGCAGGTGTTAGCTTAATTTTATAATCTTATTTTTACCCTTAATTACCAGATTTACCTTTAACTGTTGTAAATACAATTTACCATAGTTACTATTCATAATATAAAAAAAACTATTAACATAATTTGGAACCACTGAATTATTATATGGAGTCAATTTTTCAAAATTCAAAACACATAAGTTGTAGTAATTAATTTAAAATTTATCCTGTTGTTAAGAAAACGGGTTTTAAAAGTTAAAACATTTCAAAAGATTGAAATGTTTTTACCAATGAATTGAATGTAAAATTAAGGGTAATGACATAAATTATATTAAATGGTAAAATAATATTCTATTTATACTTTAAAAACATTCAATATTATAATTTAACCATATAAATTATTGCGATGAAAAAAGATGTTTTCAATTAAAATATAGCGTGTTTTTACTATTCATTATAATATGAAAGTTATCAGAATAATATGAAATATTTATCCAAAGTAATTTTTTATATCCTGATTTCAGAGAAGAATTTTATTTTTTCAAATTGAACTTATAAACTTGTCAAAAATTATATTTAAAATGGGTCTGCCATTAAAAGGCGGAAAACTGCATTTTTTTAAAATTACTTATTTTACCTGAAAAATTTATTTTGTTCTCATACCATGTTCTAGAAAATGTTTAAGACGAATGATAATGTTATAAATTTAACAATTTAGTTGACACTATTCATAATGTCTTCTTAATAATAATATTATAACTATATATTATTGTTTATTGAAACCCGATATTGCGTACAACACACATTATCGAGGAAGACCATGATTGCGTGTAATGCAAGCCAAGTCAGGGTTGCGTGTAGTGCAAGACTCCTTTTTTTTGCGTATAACAGAATCCAACCATATTTCATTTATATTTTGAATATATATATATACATTCAATGTTTCATGGAATAACTACTATCAAAAGAACATTAAATTGTGTGTAACATGATCCAAGAATAGTGTTGTGTATACTACAAGCTAGTACAGTCTTGCATATAGCACAAGGTAATATCGTTGTAGCGTAAAAAAAAGATATGAAATAAATTTAAAAGAATAAATCTCATAAAATCTCAGGTTTTTACAATATAAATGTTAAAAATCTCTCCCAAAAAGTACTTTCTCTGTCCTTTTAATGAATAAACCACCATAATATGCTCTAGATCATGATTATGGTAATTTATTTCATGTCACCTCAACTACCATGAACACTATGCAACCACCTCACCATTCTGTGTCAGCAGAACCCCAAACCTAACAGTAGGCCCATTAAGAAAGTTGGTATACTTCTTAAAAATATCAGTTAATATCATAAATTGTTTGGTTGTCAAGCTCTTATTTAACTCTCAGAATTCATTCTCACATTCCCCAGACTGATAAAAATTGATTTATTTCTTAGTCTAGAATGATAGCGTTGCCGTAAAAAAGATAATGTCTATGATGGAACTCAAATAATTACCTACCTGACCCAAAAATAATGAATTTAAAAAAATCATGGTATTCTTATAAGATAAAGAATCCTGCTCTTTATTTGGATCCATGGATACACATTCTTCTGAGATGATTAGATCTTGGAAATAATCCTTATCAATCTAGAAAAGACAATTGGATTGCTTATCATATAGTGTTTTCTTCCATAGTTTACTCAAGTTGATGCAAATTTGTTTATAATAATCATCATGATCCGTAGAGTACAATATGATTTCATAAAAAAATAAAAATAAAACAAAATGATATAGGTATGGGTGAAATGTTCGATTTTTTAGGTACATAAACATTGCCAGTGGACAGGTCATCCTGAATGGAATCACAAAAAACTCATATTACCCATATATTATCCCAATGGCGGTTGAGTGAAACAAATAAGTGTTACCCTTAGATGATGATACCTTGATATTACATCAATCTTGGAGGACACAGAAGTACCTCCCATCTATTCAATGGTATAATAAATTTTAGGAAGAGGGAATCAGTTTTAAACCATCATTTTGTTTGGATTACTATAATCAACACACAACCACAATGATCTAGAAGCCTTATTGAATACAAAAACACTAGAGATGACCAGGGTGACATTCAAGGATGAATAAACACTTTATTCTCTATTTTCTTTGACTGAATTTTATGATCATATAATTCTATTAGTTCCATTCATAATGTTGGAAGAGAGACTGGTTCAACCCCTAATAGAAGCTATATCGAAAACTCAACATCTCTCTCATGAGTCATCCCTAAAATGACCTCAAGAAAGATTTTATAAATTTTTTCAACCATTGGAGGAATGTAAAACATCCATAATCCTAGATCAAAAAGAATAACACAATACACTTTTGATGTGTTTTCACCCAACTTCCATCAAACATAAACTGCATCACCTACTTGGGACATCGAATTCATCAAAATGGGTATAATTTACTCCCTCAAGATACGTGAAGGTTACCCTATGATAGTAATATTTAATATCATATTTGTACACTCTAGGTAGTCCATATCCATAATAATATGAAAACATGGATTCTCAAGAATAAACAAGTCACACAAAAAATGATACCCACATACTCTAGAGCACAACACTTACATTGTCAAATATTTCCTACACATACACCAAACTATGTATCAATCTATATATCCTAAAACATACATTACACTACTATAAACAAAAAAATCACACACAAAGTAGAAAAAAAAATAATTCTAGTCATCCATGTCAATTAAATCCCTAGAAATTGTGGAAGATACAAGGATCACACCATGAACATTCGATGGTGCCACCCCACTACCTCTAAGTACATGATGAACTACTAGATTCTATCCTTCCCATTTAACCTGTGATCTATTCTAAATTCATAGTGATGTACTACTCTACTACTGTGGATTCTCTTTCTATATAGTACCACATCCTTTCCTTGACTGGTATACCAAGATGATATTTAAAGTACCTTCCGAATACGGGGTCACTAACCCCCTACATTACCCAGGCATCAGCCTCAATCCTTTATCTATACTCAACTGTTGAGTGTTATGACAAAACCTCTACAAATTCCCAATACTACTTCAGCCCCGACATATAATTGTATGGTTGGGACACTATCAAAATATGTTATTTGTCCTTACACACTAATATAAAAACACATGGTCCCCACCCTATGAGGATGATCCTCTCTTATGACAACTCTACACACTTCCACACTAATGAATATTTCCAAAATAACACTTCATTCCCTTGGTAGTTTCACCACTGGACCGTCCCACCAGAACCACAAACCAACACCCAGAATCCCCCCTTATGTTCCCCTTTACGATAATGTCCTGATCCACCTCATATGAAAACCTATTTAAACAAAATATGTACTTATTGGAATTTAAATCATATCTATGTCCATCCTGGAATCATCTTTCCTTATTAGCCTTATCCCCTTCCAATGCTAGAACAGTGAATTATATGTCTGTGAAACTAACTTCATACTCCTTCACCGACACAGATCAATGGGTCAACCCCACAAACTCTAAAACCCACTCTTGTATCAAGGACTCTAGATAGATATTCTTTGAAAACATTTCCAGAATATTATTACATATAATACCATCATCCAGAAGAGTATGAACAAAAATATCAAACCAACTCATTGATGGTCCCTACAATATATGTACTGCTTACATTATCCTATTTTCAGGAGGAGTCTCTAAGTGGACAAAAATCATCTGAATAAACTCTGTCTGAAACTCAGTATTCCCTATTCCACCCACTTCCCAAAATGTTGTAGGGTTCTACAACTAACACTCACTTGTTTTTTCAAACATAATCCTTATAACATACCCTGGGTCCAATTTGAACATCTGTATAAAATGATACATGTTCTCATGGAACATCTCCCAACCATTGTCCCCTTGAAACACATGAACAAATTTCCACATCTCTAGTGGAACATTCTTGATGATGTCCTCTCGTCTTCCAAATTTCATACATTTCCCATAGTGGTATTTCTCTATAGCATAAAACATAAGTCTAAGAAGAAAAATCCTATTTATTCCAAAATTTATATAAAAGAAAGAAATCATCTAGACATAAAAAACCATTTCTAATTCACTATATCTATAGTAATCATCACATCTATAACCCTACCGATGTCCATCCCTACCTCTTTTCATGGAAAAACTATTTTAAACAAACATACATAATCAAAATTAAATCCATGGATATCATTTTTAAACATTTTCCAAACTTACAATGTAAATCATTCTTCTTAGGAAAATTTCCCATTTAATAAGTCAATACAATCAAAATTTTAATCTAAATTAATTAATCAAAATTCATTGACAATTAGTTCACACTCTTTTAATTTACTCGTTTAAATAATCTATATTAGATACCATTTTCTTTAAATGTATCAAAAAAGAAAAATTCAATCAACCCATCAAATCTCACACATCCTTCCCATGTGTTCCATGAATAATGATTACCACATATATCATAACTGACTATAATTATGCATGAATGAATATCCTCATTATATTTTAGACAAGTGTAAAATAACAAAAAAATAGTCACATCACACAAAATGTGAATCACTGAATGATGAAATATCATTCAATTGTAAAATCAAATATCCAGAACAAAAATTTCCCACCATCGGTCCTGGAATTTCCCTCATACATGGGTTACATACTCCCATGAAAAATATCATTTAAAATGGCTTCCACCTTATAATCACTCTTATACCATCCCCATATAGTAAGGAATAGAAATTAACCATTTTTATATGACTTTCTAACAACCTTGACAAGGAGGTCTCTAGACCAGTGACACAAACCAAGTCACCAAATGATGTCAAGCATGCCTCGTAATACAGAAGAGGATGCCGACAAGTAGTGGTGGTCTAGTTGATAACACGGGGATAGTATAACCTCTTTACAAGAGTAAGACACAATAGATAACACATTAAAAAATGGAATTAATTAATAATAAAACATAATCATGAATTACATATGATTTCCAAAAATCTGTACAAACCACAACTAAAATATAAATATTCCATATCATTATAACTTTGAAAAAAGGGAATGAAATCCCAATATAAATACAAAAATATAAATCCAAAAAATGAGTCATGACTCCATGTTGGGATCCTCAAACATTAATATCTTAATCATATCTAAACTCCATTGTATAGGGCCTTTACCATTGTTCTAAGATGCAAACATGAAACTTGATAAGGTACTCAATTGAAGCCCGAGAAGGTTGTGAGTACATCTATTTAGGACACCACGAATTTTGGTTAAAAAACATTATGTCTAAACATATATTAAATGAAAGAATTAAATAAATTAAAAGGATAATAAATTAAAATACAAGTACCATTATATAACAATATTCAAATTAAACCATTTTAGTCACATTAATAATTTTTCGTCGTTATTTTAATGGGTCGGAATTTAGATAATTTATACAGTGACATAAGACAGTAAACTACAACACATATGAGAATATTTTATGTTCCATATGTTAATAGGGATATCATCTCACAAACAAAAAAATCACAATTTCCTTGGAGCCTCAGTCTGGGAAGTTTCCTCAAATATAACAACTAGGGTATTACAACCTCATCTCCCTTCCCAAACCCATGGACTATGTGGTGGGGTTTAGATCCTCAGCCTAACTAGACCCATGTTTCTAGATCCTTATGTCCAATAATCCACAACTACCAATCCTTTTACACACTCTCATTTATCTATTTACCATATATACCATATCACAAACCGTAAGCAAAACAATACAAATTCTATTTACAATTAAAAAGTATTGAACATGAGTTTTAACATCAGTCCTTAACCCATTTTCACTATTAAAAGTTACATTACATTGTTCTTTTATCAAATTTCCATTTACATGACTTAACCAATTAAAAAAATCAATATTTCACATTCTTTAACCCATTTAACATATTCATTAATTCAAATATTTTAACCTATTTAATAAATTAATAAATTCATAATAAAATTCCCATTTAAAATGATCATCTTTTTCACATGCATTAACCCATATATAAATTTCAAGTAAAATTCAGAATTATTTTTGAAAAACTATTTTATAACACTTCACACGGTCATATTAAGCCAAAAAATCCCTTATGACATTATAAAATTCTATACACAACTATCAATAACAACTTTTTAACTCAAACTCGAACATCGACATGGTCATCATGAGATTTACTTCATCACAAGTCAAATATTTGCCTAATTTTATAAATTTCCTTATTCAATAACATTGGCACACCCCATGGGTGGCCCTAAACATTTTAGATCACCCAAAATGTATCCCACAAGGATCATGAGAGGTTCCATTCATCATTTATCCAACCATTTTATGAAATATAACTAGTGGAATCAATTTCAGGAGAAGGGAAAAATAATAACACAACCACACAAGAAAAAATCAACTTAAAGACTACATGATATAACTTGTGGGCCACCGACATAAAATAAGAAGATGAATTCTTCCTTATCCTTATCCGTAGATCCATATTCATGAACCCTTTAAATCCCCAACATATGATCCACCATAATAAAGAGGGATTTTGGAATTTTGAATAAAAAATGAAACCACATGCCCTAATATGGGAAAGAGAAATAGTAGATGGACTATATCACATAGAGAATCAATATAAAGAAAATAGCACTAAAAATGGATTTTAATCCAAATATATTTTTCCATGGGAGGCTTGAGGGAGTTTGGTTAATCACTAGTGCTTTATGAGGAAGAGTTATGAAGAAAATTGGGTGTGGGATCATAATACCCCGAGGGGAGAAAGGGTAAAAAACTTTTAAAATCTTGTATGGTTTGACATCACATATTTAAAAACCATGCACCAATCATCTTCCCACCTCAATGAAAGAGGGTTCCAAGTCACATAGTTTCCTAGCTACTCCAAAATATTTGATAAACCATGTGCTAAGTATGAGTAATTGCTCTATACAAGCCTGCAGAGATTGGCTTCCAAACTGAAATGTATGCTAAACCATGCACTCCTCCACTATGATATCGTGGTTTTGGTGCATTGTTTCACTAACCATGAACTGGATGGACATTTTCTTCTTTCTTTCATGTTCTTGACCCTTCAGACACCACTAAGTCTCCACATACACCAATAAAACATTCAACATACAAATAATAATGAATTTAAATCAAAATTCAAATGAGAAAAACCTCTTTTAAATTGGGGATCATATATTATGAATATTTATTTTCTTCTCTCTTTCGTGAGTTTTGATCCAACGATTAACAAAGCCATAGTGGACTTCATCACAATTTACTTTTATTGGGGCACACTTTATTGTTATACTCCTAATTTATTTTATACAGTGTACATAATGTCACATTTAAATGTAACATCATGATTATACCATAAATCATGGTATTTCATGATTCAATTTGAATTAATTTATCTTAGCGGATTGCACTTCAAATTTACCAAGTGGTAATGAATTTCATAACACAATTTTTTCCATTGTGTTATATTACATATTTATTGTATTTAATATTCTATGATTATATTTCTAAGTAATTTTTACTATCCTATATTTTATTTCCACATCATATATATGTATTTACATTTAATACACATAATCAATTCATTGGTTAATTCTCACTTCAATGTCATGATCACTATAATGGTTGGATGTCTCAAATTTTAATTATTTTGGAATATATGATATTATACACCCATATTATTTTATAAGGTATATATTCATCCCTTTAAAATTTTGTAATAAAAATCATTATGTCAATGATATTTATAGAATTATTTGATTTTATAATATCACAAGACTTAAATTTGAATAGTTACCAATGCGGGAATGGATTTATGTTAGTTACTTTTTCCTTTCGATATTGTTTATGTTTAAGGAACCTTTAGAAGAAATACTGTATTTTTATTAGTATTCTAAAGCACATATTTAATTTCTACACTATATATTAATTTTTTCAACATGTTTAATTTCTTTTCCCCCATATTTATTAGAAGAAACATCTATAATGTAACTGATTATGATAGAGATCTTTTTACTTCTTTTTAATCAGGTGTATTTCCCTTATGTATCCTTTTTTTGCTAAAGGGTTTAAAAAAAGGTTCATTTTTAAAAATAAATATGTTTCTAAATCTATTTTTCATGATCTTTTACCTCCATTTATAATTTTTTATTATGAAATTTTATATCATTTCCAAATGGGTCAATTTTCAATCCCTTTTTCAAAATGTATAAAATTTTTGTTAATTTATACATATATGGAATGGAGGAATAATTCTACTATCATGTTTGATATTTTTTGGATGTTTTTTTCTATAGGTTTCTATGATTATTATAAAATAAATTTTGTTTCACAATATTTGGAGAATTTGTAGTTTTTTATGTTATTTTAAAAAAATGTTATATTACTTAAAAAGGCTTTTAAATATCTTTTAATAGTGTTTCCTTTTATCAATGTTGACAACCCTTGTTATTGTTTATTCACTATTGGTTAAAATTTTATAATTATAACTTCCCCATTCGTTCTCTACATGGATTGAGAACATTTCACTGAGATTGTTATGAAACTTGTTTCATTTCAACAGGTTAGTGATGTTTCAAAGAGATTGTTACAGATCCCATTTTTTAAATACATCAATCATGGTTGTAGAGACCCGAAGCTTGACGTACATAGACATTACATTACTTTTTCCAAATACTTAATACATAACAAAAACCAAAACTCAAGGACCGTAATAGTTTAGTGTCTTTGGAAACACGGAATATAAACTTCTAATCGTGTTGAAATATCTTCATCATCTCCTATAACGATCTTCCCCTTTTTGTTTCCTTACCTAAAACCTTTCTTTAAATTCTGGGGGAAAAAACATATAAAGGGTGAGCTCAAATGCTCAGTAAGGGTAAAAAAAAGAAAAATATCAATCACATCAAAATAAAAACATAACATTTTGGAAATCATACCCTGTAAAAGAGATCATAATTTCATAACATGGGATAAATCATGGTAGTAAAATGTAATCCCAATAATCTTAAAAAAACATGAAACATGGTGTCATTCACACATAATCATATAGAATCATTTCTTATTAGTCACGACTCATTTCCAAGACTATCTTAGTGGACAAAGTCAATTTCTGAACCGAGTTCACTCCTCGTTTCAATCCTGTTTCACTGAACCGGTTTAACCTGCCGTTCCAACCATGTATATCTCATGAGATATAAAATATTTTCCTAATGCATTGGAGGTATATATTGGACCCACCCATCTCATAATGATACCATTCTTATTTGTGCCACAAAATCATAAATCATGCATCATTGCATAACCCATGTAATAAAAATGGGATTCTTAAACATCATGAAATCATAAAAAAAATCATATAAGATAAATGAATTCATAAATATAATCACAACATAATAAAATAAATGTAATAATAGGGATAGAAAAATAACCCTACATTATCTTATATGGAAAATAATTTTGATAAAGCACATGAACTCCATTCTTGAGGAAAATATTCTTTCTACTTAAAAAACATTTTCTTTTCTTAACATGTCATACAATTGTAACCTAAAAGAAGTTGATTAAAAATAAACTTGAAAACTTGTAAAGGAATCTTCTTGGAAATAATGTTTTAAAAAACCATTCATGCCCTATAAGTTAAAAAAAACATTCTTCTCATACTTTTATCTGAAAAGTCAAAAAGTACCTCCTACGAAAAACGACAACAGATTCCTTTCATATCTTTTACTAAAAACTAACATAAGGGTAAAATGGGATTTAAACAATTATAGGTGGATGGAAATAATATTACATATTGAGGAAACATGGATGTGGATTATAAAATACACCCCATTAAATACCAATGTATAAACAATCTCAGATAAAAATGTGATTTTGATATTTTCCCTTACCTTAGGTCCAATATGATTCGTACGTATCCGAACCTCCTGTATAATGATTTAAATAATGTTATTGACATATTACAGAATCATATTCATTGTTATGATATAATATATGGTTCACTTATGACTTTATATTACCCAATCTTTTTGTAAATTCAATATTAAAGAGCGATTTGGGTAAAATCGTGTCATTTGTCGTCCGTGTTTTGACTTCTTATTTTTCATATGATAGATCATGATTACTTAATTCCAGAATATAAAACATTATTTATATATAATATATATTCAGAATATACATATATATAATAGAGCGATAAATGGAAAGAAATACACCGTTTATGGAGACGGTAGGCCGTACGTACGCATGAACACTGTTTTCGTTTCCTCGTTGAATTGAATGGAATTAATTGGATGACATAAATATATATATACATAAATCCAGTATCATTATTATGTCATATATTTCATGATTACTTATTATATATACTTTACAATCATTTATGAATGGTTAATCATTGAGAATGAATCTCATCGCGTCGTGGAGATGGTATTCCATACGTACGCATGAGCGATGATATCGTTCCCATGATCGTGGAATTTTATTGGAGTGTATGTATAATATTACAAAATCAATATCACTTTACAATAATCATATATAGTTATTATTTACACCATTATACCCATCCAAGTAAGGTGGTGGTGGAAAATAGATTACACCACGGCGTGGAGACGGTATTCCGTACGTACGCACACGTGGTGATTTCATTTTCCGTAGGATGGATAGATGGTGAAATAGGGTTGTTTCATACTTATAATAACATATAATTATATTAGTGATATTGATGTTATTACTTCATAATTAAACAAATAAATAAGAAGAAGTGGAAGAAGAAATAAAGTTGAAAGAATCGGTAACGGACATTACCTCTTCTTTGAAGCGCCTCTTTGAGTCCTCCTCTTAGGGAACTAAAATTGGTCTTTGAAGAAGACCAGGAACTCTATGATATTTCTAGAAAAGTGGAGAAGATAATTTGTCAGGGTTTGGCCGAGCTTTAAGGCTCAAAGTTGTGTGATGAAGAGAGGGAGGAGGTTCCGTTTTATAAGGGAGGAGAGGGGCACCTTTGGAATAACTAAAACTATTATTTTATTATAAAGTCAAAATCGGTTTTTAATTTCTCCAAATTGATATATTTATAAGCTAAGGTGGGTATGGGTCTAAATCCTCTCATACAATATAATTCAGACAAGTTTAGGTAATTATATTAACCTTATCTTTTAGTTTTAACTCTTAGTTAATTAGATTGACATTTACGATGTCACTTTGTATTTTTATATTATATAGTTAATAAACTTACAATATACATCCAAGAGACCCAAAAGTGGTCTATTAATGATACACATATAATTATATAAGTATCTTGGCTGATCCTTAGTTTTTTAGAAATATAATAACAATTAATAATAAAATATTTGTTTTAAAAACTATTTTATGACAATTTTGACACTATTTGGTAAATGATTTTTGTGAAAATAATAACAGAATGAATAGTTAGAAAAATGTTAATTAAATAAATACTAACATGTCATATTAACATATAATATTATTGGAATTCATAATACGTCCCAAATTACATTTATTTTTATTTTTATAACATCAATTATGTCAATATTTCATTAATAAGATAATTACTGCATCATCATTGTTTCATAAATAAATTAAATTATTTTAAGTATAAAAATTATAAATAAAATACCATTATGTAGGAACTCTTTTTATCTTTCTAATGAATATTTATAGTCGAATTTATCTTATGTATAACCCTATATTAAAAATTATTTAGTTATTAAACATTGATTTTAACTATTTTAACCCTTCTTTAAATAAATTAATAATAAATGTCCTCATCTAATCCAAGTGGGAATAAATGGTCATATTTTACTCCTAAGGTTGTTTTTGTCCGAATTAAAATTATCCAATAGAATAAGGACAAGTGTTAGGGTAATAATAATATCATTCTTACCCTTAATTACCCTATTTACTTTTAACCGTGGTAAAAAAACTAAAAATTTACTATTCACCAAAAATTATTTTCATATCATTGAACCACATTTTAGACCGTGATATTAACCATGTCTCTTGGATTTTTGAAATTCCACTCACAGAAGCAGTAAAATTAAGTTTTATGAAAAAATTAGTTTTTTTAACTACCACTTAGTGGTTTCACTATTCATAAAAAAAATGAATGTTTCCAGAAAAATACCAAAAATTAGGCCTAAGGTATATTTGATATTATGTATTCAAAAATTATGTCTATTTTACCAAATTAAAAACATATCAGTTGCTTTAATTAATTTAAAAATTAGTTCCCATCGTCAAAACAAATAGCGTGTTATTAAGAGATAATAACTATCAAAAGATTGACAATTGTTTATGTCTGGTTTAAATGTGAAATTACATCCAATGACCAACATTGTATTAAATTGTAAAAATATATTATAAATATACTTTAAAACCACTCCAATTAATTACTTATCACTGTTAATTATTTCGATTAAAAAAATTGTTTTTAATTAAAATTTAGTAATTTTCACTATTCATCAGAATATGAAAGTTATCTAAAAAGTACCAAAATTTCACCCTAATCTAATTTCGATATTCCGAATCCAAAAATGAAGTCCATTTTTAAAGATAAAATTTATAAAATTTCAAAAATTGGGTATTACAATTAATAACGGCTAGTTCATAATAATATTATAATAATATCTCGTTTAGTGAAACTCGGTATTGCGTACTACACACGCTATCGAGGAAGGTCATGATTGCGTGTAATGCAAAGAAAGACAGGGTTGCGTGTTGTGAAAGCTCTTTTTGGTGTAGCATACAACACAAGACATTAATGAAATTAAAAAGATAATAAAATCTCGGGGTGTTACATTCTACCCCCCTTAAAATGAATTTTTCCATCGAAATTCGTCGGGGTTATAAATGGTTTACTACTAGAAAGTTTGTTTAATAGAAACCCACATCGTAAAAAGGAATACCAAAACTCGTCTTTAAAAACTAAAGTATGAAATGTAATGGTTACCCAAATTAACTCATCACTGGGTTTCCACGTAGGAGAACATAAGTGAAAAAATGGATATGGAAGAAAAATCTAACCATCAGGTTCTGATGGAGAGTGGTAGAGAACATGGCTATGAAAAAGCCAACAATCAAAAAGACATAAATTTTGTGATGATCTAAGGTACCATTTGATTCATCGAATATAAGAGCACTAGGACAACATTTTTTGTTTTCAAGATCATTTCCCTAAAGTTGATGAAATTGGAAATAGAAAAAATACTTTTGTGATTTTGGTACAGTCTCACCGTTGGTCGTTCTTTATAAAATTTCCACTTCATCTATTAAAGAAATGAAGTTGAATTTTTTCCTTCGTGAAGTGTTAGCAGATCATGTGATAGAATGATGTGTCATTCCATCTGTCTCAAACAAAAGGTTAGAAAAGTTATCAAGAAATACATAAGTCCATCTATAGTGAGATTAATCATATATGGTTCCTAAAATGGACTTATACTTCATATATAATACTTATTAATATAATAAAACTAGTTTCTACTAAACAAGGACTTCATGTAGGCCAGTGGTAGGCGATAAAGGCCAGTCGCAGTTCGGTTGTGGGTTCGATTCCCACAGCCTTGTTCGACGCGATGGGCTATCGCCTGTCCTGCAGGTTGTCATTTTTCTAAAACTAAATTACTATAACATCCCATCAATAATATCGAAAAAAACTTATATACTAACTTATGTCCAACATAATCCATTCCAATCATTAGGCTTATCCAAAATATTGATGTCCAGTCTCATATTACAGAGAAAACGATTACCAAAGAGTTCATATAACAAGCATGTTAATACCATCGTTGATCCCCATATATCATAAGATATGTCTTGTTGGTCACATTCCAAACATTCGAAGGCCTTAATAATGTATTCTCTTGAAAACTTAATACCCATTGAATCTTAGTGAAAAAATGAGTGCTATCAAAGGTTAACTCTTTCCACATACCAAAACCCCAAAATTCTATATACTCAAACCATGATATAACTATTTTCTTATATCAGTCATGAGCTCATGAATACTATCAAAAATATCATTATCTTTTTATTCCAACATTATGCTCATATCAACTACTTTCCAAAAATATTTGAATAACCTTCCATGGTTACTGGTACCATTCAACATATACTTTCAAATACAATAGTGTAACAATCCTTAGATGATTCATTATTCCATAGTACCATTAACTATACAACATAAATCTAGATAAAAATACAATCATTCAACTACCTTCTAAAACAACTGACTGATCTTCAACACTTCTTTCAGCCCATATATCATTTGTAGTCTCCTCATCATAATCCACATAAATACTACCCATATGACCATGCTGATTCTCTTCTTGAGATTTTCCATTAGGGCATTGGTTTTCATAATGCCCGTACATTCCAAATTTAAAAAATCTAATCATTGTTGATGTCATAGAAATGCCATTATCCTGGTCCATGGTTTTAACTAGACCTTTTCCTTTGCACTAACTGGCTTTGTGTCCATCTTTTCCACACCCAAAGCATCTTCCAGTTCCTTTGAAACAATCTCCCTGATGCCTCATCCCACATGATTTACGTGAGGGAAATTGAACTTTCTTTCATCTATGATCATCATGAAACTCCATCTTTCTCTTATTATCTGAGTTGGGAAACATTCCAAAGATGATATTATTGATCATATTATGAGATTGTTGATTAGTCATAATAATGATGTTTGGACTTCCAAATCCCGTTTCATTTGGTTTCTCATGAAGAATATCATTCCATTGTCTGTCATATCCTCCATTATCATGAATCTTCCTGTTTCCAGCCATTTTCTAAAACCCAAAAAGAATAGTGTGAGAGGAAAAAATCATGCTAGGGATAACAACATAGTAGAGGGGGAGTTCCCACAATATGTATCATATTTGGTTAAATTCTAAGATCGTTACCGTAGTTCTAGGACTATATCCTATATGTATACTTATCCTTAGGTATATCCCTAGACATACCTTAGAAATATCTCTAGGGATCTCACTAATGTTTCAGCATCCTAGTTTCCAAAGGTTGAATAAACCTCCCTCTGATACCAATTGTAGAGACTCGAAGCATGACGTACATAGACATTACATTACTTTTGCGGAATACTTAATACATAACAAAATCCAAAACTCAAGGACCATAATAGTTTAGTGTCTTTGGAAACTCGGAATATAAACTTCTAATCATGTTGAAATATCTTCAACATCTCCCATAACGATCGTACCCTTTTTGTTTCCTTACCTAAAACCTTTCTTCATATCCTGGGAGAAAAATATATAAAGGGTGAGCTCAAATGCTCAGTAATGGTGAACAAAAGAAATATCAATCACATAAAAATAAAAACCTAACATTTTGGAAGTCTTACCCAGTAAAAGAGATCATAATTTCATAACATGGGATAAATCATGGTAGTGAAATGTAATCCGAATAATAATAACATAAAACATGAAACTTTGTGGTATACACACATAATCATAGAGAATCATTTCTTATTAGTCAAGACTCATTGCCAAGACTATCTTAGTGGACAAATTCTATTTCTAAACCCAGTTCACTCCTCGTTTCATTCCTGTTTCACTGAACCGGTTTAACATGTCGTTCCATCCATGTCTATCTCATGAAATATAAAATCTTTACCCAATGTATTGGAGGGATATATAGGTCCCACCCATCTCATAATTATACCATTCTTATGTGTGCCACAAAATCATAAATCATACATCATTGCATAACCCATGTATTAAAAATGGGATTCTTAAAAATCATGACATCATAAAACAATTCATATAAGATAAAGTAATTCATAACAATAATCACAACATAATCAAATAAATGTAATAATAGCGATTGAAACAGAACCCTATATTATCTTAGATGGAAAATAATTTTGATAAAGCACTTGAACTCCATTCTTGATGAAAATATCCTTTCTACTTCAAAAAAATTTTCCTTTCTTAACATGTCATAAAATTTTAAAAAAAAGAAGTTGATTAAAAATAAACTTGAAAAATTGTAAAGGAATATTCTTGGAAATAATTTTAAAAAAATCCATTCATGCCGTATAAGTTAAAAAAACATTCTTCTCGTACTTTTATCTGAAAAGTTAAAAAGTACTTCGTACGAAAAACGACAAAATATTCCGTTAATATCTTTTACTAAAAACTCACCTAAGGGTAACATTACATTTAAAAAATTGTAGGTGGATGGAAATAATATTACATATTGAGGAGACATGGATGTGGATGATAAAATACACCCTAGTAAATACCAAAGTATAAACAATATTGGATAAAAATGAGATTGTGATATTTTCCCTTACCTTATGTCCAATATGCTTCGTACGTATCTGAACCTCCAGTATAATGATTTCAATAATGTTATTGAATTATTAAATAATCATATTCATTATTATGATATCATATATGGTTCACTTATGACTTTATATTACCCGTTCTTTTGTAAATTCCATGTTAAAGAGAGTTTTGGGTAAAATCGTTTCATTTGTCGTCCGTGTTTTGACTTGTAATTATTCATATGATAGATCATGATTACTTAATTACAGAATATAAAACATGATTTATATGTAACATATATTCAGAATATACATATATATAATAGATCGATAATGGAATGAAATACACCGTTCATGGAGACGGTAGGTCGTACGTACGCATGAACACTGTTTTCGTTTCCTCGTTGAATTGAATGGAATTAATTGGATGAAATAAATATATATATAAATAAATCCACTATCATTATTATGTCATATATTTCATGATTACTTATTATATATAATTTACAATCATTTATGAATGGTTAATCATTGATAATGAATCTCATCGCGTCGTGGAGACGGTATTCCGTACGTACACACGAGCGATGATATCATTCCCATGATCGTGGAATTTTATTGGAGTGTATGTATACTATTAAATAATCAATATCACTTTACAATAATCATATATAGTTATTATTTACACCATTATACCCATCCAAGTAAGGTGGTGGTGGAAAATAGATTACACCACGGCGTGGAGACGGTATTCCGTACGTACGCATGCACGGTGATTTCATTTTCCGTAGGATTGATAGATGGTGAAATAGGGTTGTTTCATACTTATAATAACATATCTGTATATTAGTGATACTTATGTTATTACTTCATAATGAAACAACTAAAGAAGAAAACGTGGGAGAAGAAATAAAGTTGAAAGAATCGGTAACAGACATTACCTCTTCTTTGAAGCGCCTCTTTGAGTCCTTCACTTAGGGAACTAAAATTGGTCTTTGAAGAATACCAGGAACTCTAGGATGTTTCTAAGGAAGTGTAGAAGAGATTTTGGCAGAGGTTGGCCGAACATTAAGGCTCAAAGTGGTGTGAGGAAGAGAGGGAGGAGGTGCCCTTTTATAAGGGAGGAGAGGGGCACCTTTGGAATAACTAAAAATATTATTTTATTATAACGTCAAATTTGGTTTTTAATAGCTCCAAATTGTTATATTTCGAAGCTAAGGTGGGGAGGGTTCGAAATTCTCTCATCCAATAGAATTTAGACAAGTTTAGGTCATTAAATTAACCTTATCTTTTAGTTTTAACTCTTAGTTAATTAGATTGACATTTACCATGTCACATTGTATTTTTATATTATATAGTTAATAAACTTAATATATACATCCAAGAGACCTCCATGTGGTCCATTAATGATACACCTATCGTGATATAAGTATCTTGGACGAACCTTAGATTTTTCGGAATATAATAACAATTAATAAAAAAATATTTGTTTTAAAAACTATTTTATAATAATTTTGACACTATTTGGTAATTGATTTTTGTGAAAATCATAACAGAATGATTAGTTCTAAAAACATTAATAAAATTAATACTAACATGTCATATTAACATATAAAATTATTTGAATTCATAAAAAGTTCCAAATTACATTTATTTTTATTTTTATAACATCAATTATGTCAATATTTCCTTAATAAGATAATTACTACATCATCCCTATTTCATAAATAAATTAAATTATTTTAAGTCTAAAAATTATAAATAAAATATAATTATGTAAGAAATATTTTAGTCTTTCTAATTAATATTTATAGTTGAATTTATCTTATGTATAACCCTATAATAAAAATTATTTAGTTATTAAACATTGATTTTAACTATTTTAACCCTTCTTTAAATAACTTAATAATAAATGTCCTAATCTAATCCAAGTGGGCCTAGATGGTCATATTTTATTTATAAGGTTCTTTATGCCAAATTACACTTATCCAATAGAATTAGGACATGTGTTAGGGTAATAATAATATCATTTTTACCCTTAATTACCCTATTTACTTTTAACCGTGGTACAAAAAAGTAAAAAGTTACTATTCGCCGAAAATTATTTTCATCTTATTGAACCACATTTTAGTACTTGATATTAACTGTGTCTCTCAGATTTTGGAAATTTCACTCACAGAAGCGGTAAAATTATGTTTTATGAAAAATTCAGTTTTTTTAACTACCACTTACTGGTTTCACTATTCATAAAAAAAATGAAAGTTTCCAGAAAAATACCAAAAATTAGGCCTAATATATATTTGATATTATGAATTCAAAAATTATGTCTATTTTAACAAATTCAAAACATATCAGTTGCATTAATTAATTTAAAAATTAGTTCCCGTCGTCAAAACAAATAGCGTGTTCTTAAGAGATAAAAACTATCAAAAGATTGACACTTGTTTATGTCTGGTTTAAATGTGAAATTACATCCAATGACCAACATTGTATTAAATTGTAAAAATATATTCTAAATATAATTTAAAACCACTCCAATTAATAATTTATCACTATTAATTATTTCTATTAAAAAAGTTGTTTTTAATTAAAATTTAGTAATTTTCATTATTCATCATAATATGAAAGTTATCCGAAAAGTACAAAAATTTCACCCTAAGCTAATTTTGATATTCCAAATCCAAAAATGAAGTCCATTTTGAATGATAAAATTTATAAAATTTCAAAAATTGGGTATTACAATTCAAAACAGCTAGTTCATAACAATATTATAATAATATCTCGTTTAGTGAAACACAGTATTACGTATTACACACACTATGGAGGAAGGTCATTATTTCATGTAATGCAAGGAAAGTCAGGGTTGTGTGTTGTGCAAGCTCCTTTTGGTGTATCGTACAACAGAAGACATTAATTAAATTAAAAAGAATATAAAATATCAGGGTGTTACAATGGTTTGATGATATTTTTATGGAACTTATTTATTTTAAATGATTTGATCCTGATTGAATGAGTTATTTTGGAAAACCTCTTCTTTTCCAAGGGTTAATCAGTTTTCAAAGTAATTTTCCTGGAACCAGTTTCTTATCTAGTGGTTAATCATTTTACAAATGGATTTCAGGGAAGTCGTTGCTTTCCATGTTAGAATTATGTTATGAAAGATGTATTAATTATCCATATGAGTTTTATGAAGAAATAAAAATTATATATTATTCTTCTACATTAATATACTATGGGTTCACCCTAATAGCACATGTTGAGCCACTTAAAGCTTATATGATTGGTAATGTTAGATAACGTCATGTGATCTTGATATAACTTATATGATGGCTATTCACAAAAAATACCATAATACATTGGGTAATGATAATGTTATCTATATAATTATACTTATATACATATGTATGCTTATTATATTCTCAAAGGGGTTTTAGGGGCTATATGAAGACAATTTCGAATGATACCAACTTTTTTTTCTTGTGCTGCTTTGAGTTATGATCATTTCCTCCGATCATGATTGATATCACATGACTAATGATAACTAATTTTAAGGAAACATATATTTTTAAAATAATTATTCTATGTTTTTATTCATTATGGTTGAGGTTTTTATTGGTATGAGTTCACTAATGTTCTTCTCATTCACTTTAAGTATGTCATGTTACACTTATTCTCAGTTTTAATCATACTGATGAATTTGAATTTTTATTTATCATGTTTACCATTACTAAGACCATAATAACACTATACTCTTGTTTCAATTTACATATATTATAATTAATATTGTTAAATAAATTACTAGGATAGGTATTTAATTTGTATTATGATGATGGACTATGTGGAGTAAAAAATCCGAGTATAGTAGGAGTTTGATGTTATTATTTATGATGTAGTATTCTATGATTCAATGATATTAATTGTTTATTCCAAATTTATAAAATTATAAATCTAAAAGGTCCTTTATAATGTATGTTCTATAATATTTCGTTCAGATTTAGCATCATTTGGTAGGTGAAAATTTGGTCACCTTCATCAGTATTGAAACTATAAATCTATTGTTAATGATTTCAACACCTGAACATGGATTCTGAGCTTTGGTCTATGCTGTTGGTATTGAAGCATCTATAGGTACTAACATGGGAAATATAAAAGTTATAATCAATATGGATACATAAATTTCATTTTTAACAAACCAAATCTAAAAGGTAAATATTATATTAATATTTCAATATATATATTAATCCATCCAATTTACTATGAAGAAATTAAGGCCATCAGAATTATTTATGCTGTGGGATTTTTCAAAAAATATGTAAGAAAATTCTTTATAATTTCTCAAAAAAATTTGATAAATAAAATACATTTTTATAAACTAATAGAATAAAAGTGATATGGACATACTCATGTGAACCTAGAGACATAAAAAACCTTTCATGATATAAAATAAAGAACATTTACCTTATTTTGAACATCTGTAATACAATGTTTTCATATTAATCGTGATAATTTATATGATAATAAAAGAATTTATTCGAAATACCTTTCAAAATAATAACTTAAAATCAGTGGAGAATAATCATAAATAAATAATGACAACAACATTCTCTGCTATAATTGGAACACCCACTAGAACCTCCACTAGAACCTCCACTGGAACATCCACATGAACCTCCATAGGAACCTCCACTAGAACTTCCTCTTAATATATTTATAATTTATATTAGTAGATGTTAATAAAATATATTACATATATTATATTTAGTTTATTTTAATGTAAATATATTTATTAAAATTTAATTTTTATTAATATATTCTATATTTTTATAAATATATACTTTGGTTGTATTGTGGAACATCTATTGAAACTTCATTTGGAAATTCCACTCGAACCTCCACTGGAACATCTACTGGAACCTCCACTCGAATTTCCACTGGAAGCTCCACTAAATATTCCGCATGAAGATCCATTGGAACCTAGATCTTCCACTGAATCCTCCACCATAACTTCTACTGGAACATTCACTAGAACATGAACCTCCACTGGAACTTCCTTAATATGTAAATTTTATTTACAATTTTATTCAAGTATTATATATATTTTTAAATGATAAATTATATTAATTTTATTAAATTTAATTAAAAAATTTATTTAATATTATATGTAATTTCATATAACATAAATAATTCCATTAAAATTTAATTTAAATATACACCTCTTATTTTTTATAATTATTTATTTTGTTTTTTATTGTGGAAATTATTTATTTGCATTTTTCCATTTAGATAAAAATGTGATTTTTTATTTTGAGATCCATTATAAAATATATTCTTTTTATTATTTTAAAAAATTACAGAATAAGAATGCTTATAATTTTATAAAATAATGAGTTTCTTTTTATATAAAAAAATTTACCGTTTCCAATCAATATTTTTTACATAACATTTAAATTTAATAATGTGTTGTTACATTTTTATATGTAAATATTTTTAATATATTTCATAAAAAAAAATTTAAACTGGTAAAGATTAATAGTTTTTTACAATATTATTTATGAAATAAAAAAGTGTTATATTTTTAAAAATAACAATTTCTAGGAAATTTATATTTTTCAAAGTAATAAATTATATATAAATTGATATTTTTAAATAGTAATTTATATAATTGTTTTTCCAAAATAATATTTATTTTTTATATGTTTATGTTTTGTATCAAATGTTTTTATGTTTTTTATATCAGTTTTTACATGTTATTATTTTTTTTGTAATTTATATAGTTTTAAAGGTATTTTAAATAGAATTTTATTATTCAATGTTTTTGTATTTTGATATTTTTTATATGAATTTGACACATTTTTTAGTGTTTCAATTTTTATGGTATATTACAACTGTATGGCTATAATAATAATAGAGGGTAAAAAATTTTTTTGTTAAAATTATGACAACATAATTTTTTATTGCATTTTAATCCAATGGACACATTTATTTTTTGATAAATGTGGCATCATCTGCCATAATATGGATATTACAGTTATTTAGGGGATTAGATACGATCTTGGTCCATGTTCAAGTGGAGGGAAATCATCACTGTTTGAAGGTATCATGACATGACAGTCGGCACCACCGTGTGGGGTGGAACGATGGTAGGAGGGTTCATATTTCAGAACCTCAACCCTTGATTTTTTATTAAGAAACCATAAAAAAATGTTTAGTTTTCATGTTGGATGAGAATGTGTGACACTACTCAGATGATTAAAATGACAAGTAGAATTATAGTCATCAGATCCTTAATCGTGATGATCTTAGCCATCCATTAAATCCCACACATTGCAATTTCGAAATGAATCATCCTAGATGTGTAAATTTGAACAAGTACTGCACAACACAAAATCAAATGTATTTTTCTTCTTCTAAATAATTCATTATCTATCTAAGCTCATGGAAATTAACCAACGGAATAGAATCAAAATGAATCCCAAATCAAGTTTTAGTATAGAATTATTCTTTATTTTTCATTTCATTGAAGAATTTATGTCGTCATGAGATCCAATCGCAAACACCAGTGGCATGTCACAATATATTCTACCAGTACACAAAGACATTTTTTTAACATATTATGATCAAGAGATTCGGCATTGTCAATCACTTGGATTAACTCATGAAGCTTATGTCCATGAGTGCCATCCAACATCTACATTATTTTTATTTGAATTATGTCAGATTTTTGAGAATCAGTTGGAGTTGTACGGTATGCCATCATGATAGACCAATCATGTGACAATGATAGTGCTATCTCATAATGAAATTAAGATCATGTAGAGCCATATTTATTTCGGGCGATGTTGATTCGCAAAATATTCTATCTCATTGGGCAAAACTCACGATGATCTTATCTTAAAATTTAGAAGGAGAATCATCCAAATAAATAACCTAGTTCCCCAACAAAAATCACACACACTAAGGATAAAAGAGAGAAATTGAAAATAAGGTAGTAGTGAATAGCAGGGAAATAAATTAGTTGACCACTTCATTTGGAGACCATATCCAGGTATTTAGTGACTCCAATCGCAAGAACCTCCCATACAATTCCCTAGAATGAACCTATTCCAGGATCATCATAATATCCCATAGATCAACCTATTTGACTCAAAACATCAATGAGAATATTAACTATGGAATAAATGTTTACTCCCTGCACTCTACAAGATGGGTAAACATTTTTCAAGAATTATAACATCAATGTGCACCTTAATTTCATGATAATAAGGACCCCCATGAAACCCCCATCGGGTCACTAGATAACATGAATAACATAGTCTCATTAGATGCATTGGATTGGGTTCATAAGAAAATTATTTTTCCATAACGAGATGGAAGACATGAAGGACACTCCAAATTCACAATCCATTATTCTAAGGATTTTGCAACCCCCTTTGTCTCATGATATTTTCATGAAGAACTATACAAGGATTCCATGTCATGAAGAACCACCAAATGTTGGTTTTAAAGTAAGAGTGTTCATCAAAATACCCCATGAAGCTCCTAGGATTGTATATGGGTAGATTTGGTTCAAACAGTCCTATCATGTAGAAATTACTTTATCATACTCCTTTGAAAATGTGATTCCCATATTAGTTTATAAAAGTATACAATAATGGAAATGAATTTCCTCAATTATGTGGCGTCATGGTACATTGAAAATGTAACCCAAACACCATGGGAATTCATCTCATATTCCATGTTCCATCTTACACCATGCATGATAAACCCTAACCCATGCATGTGGATTATTGAGAAACCACTATGCATGTTTTGGACTCCATCAAAAGTACCTTATTTGTTCATGTGAATAGAATTAATAATGGATCTCCATTCAAGTGAATGTTTATGTTCATACATATCCATTGACATGAATTAATTCATCATGAAAGCCATATGGATTATGCCCATGACATGAACACTCCGACACACATCATTTCCCATGAATATTTTGGAATTATATCATTGAATAGGTTTCCACAAACATAGGGTGTCATAAATTTACTATGAGAGTCTTCCTAATCAAAATCATGAGACCCCATCACAAAAATTGTTTAAAATCATGTGATCATAGCATTATCTATTGATCTCTTGATTCGATTAGTCATCCTGTAACTTGTTTATTTGATCTCCATAAAATCCATGGAAAACTCAATTTGATCTCATTATAGTTGATCTGCATGTCAAAAATTTCATGTGGTAGCCCCAATAAAATACATGTTGATCATAAAACACCACTTGAAATGTTTTTCATTGTCACAATACATACCCACGAAAATTAAGATTGATCTAGTGATGTATCATTGACTTATCACAATGGTGATTTGATACACCATTGATATTTTATCATTACCATAAGACTGCATGAGGGAAATTCACTTAGATCATCTGAAAATATACAAAAATGTATGCATTTTCATCATGAAGGCCCCATACATACCCAATTTGATTATGTAAATAATCATAGACATGTACTCTTCAAATATGAGAAGTCATCAATGAAAAGTCAATTGATCAGGGAGACACTGTTGGATGTAGGTGCCTTGCCAGACTCTTTCCCCAAATATGTGGGATGAAAATCAATAATTATCCAAAAGAAAACCAATACATGACTTGAATTACCCCTTGGATTTGTCAACCTTGTCTATAATACCTTTATAGAATCATGCCATGAAGGCCTCATCCATGGAACGTCAGCCGTATCACCCTTTTATAAGGGATCTGTCCATAATGAGATTCGAATACACACTCATAAAACCATATTAGTTTCATGCTCATAGATAAACCATTTATGATTTTCATCTATCTTTATCAATTAAAAGATATAGAATGAGTATATAGAAGGGAAACATCACTGTTTTATCCCCGACCAACTAAAATATTTGAACACTAATTCAAATTCAAAAAATATTTGTATGAAGCCCTCTTGGATCCCTACATTGAATGGGAATCTATTTGGGAGAAATCCCCAAACATCCTTAAGACAACATCGATATTAACAATGTCTTCATGAGTGATCACCCACCATAGGACATTACGTTTAATGGGATAACTAATCGATGAGAACTCTGATTCACATCCAAATAGGATATGTAGAATGTCTTCTTCATGATCCGTCTACAATGGGAATACACTTCAATGTATGTCCCCTCTTGTCTCTGACATTTCTACCCTCAGAATCCTGTAATTCCTACGGGATGTATATTCTATCTCATCAATTAGTGAACCGGGAATCCTATCAAACGATGATGAATCTATATCTTGTTATAAAACTAGATATATAGTAATTATTCCTAAATTATGAGATCTTTATCATTTCCTCCATGATATGGGTAATTGTTCCTCTCAAACGGAAACAATAATGTGTGTACCATTCATGGATATTCTATCAATCATTATGTCTTATTGATATGAATCTCTTGTCTCTCACGTCCAGAATGACTCACATGGTAATAGAGATTGGTAATGATAATTTCAATTGACAAAAAGGATACCCTAGTATGGTCCTATCAATTGTATATGGGTCTAATTCCAACTCATCCTTACTCAAAAGTACATTCCCCCAATCAGAATATCCAAGAAAGTATCTTGTGAATAAGTCTTGTCTATGGTTTCTGTTGTCACATATATTGACACAGGTACCCACAATAATGACTACATAATCTATGATTACTATCTCAAGTAGGATACATAGGATCCTACATAGAGATCTGATACTTATATTTACATCCCTACAAAATGAAATTAATATGTATGGATGTGTCCAGTCACATGAACTTACACTTTGTCAAACAAAGTACATGGGGATTGATTACTATGTCCATAGGACATGTAGGATGCCTCATAGAGATTCAATACCATCTCTAAGACACCAAGAACCTCCATGCATGGAAATACACACTAGATTAACCAAACATGGTATTAAACAAATGTATTATAAATAATTGAGACAATGATATAGAACCTGTGACATGCACACAATCATTCCTTTCAGTACATTGTTATAATTAGGTCTTTGTTAAAGGGGTAACCATTCCTATATGAAACCCTGGGAAGGAAATCCTAAACATATCTAATATCTCTAATAGACTCCTTGGTATGTAAAAATTCCCCCCAAATGGGTGGGATGATATCAACCTCCCATCCTCTCAACCAATGTTATTTACTATGCATTGTTGGTACTAAAACCCAAAAGACCGCATACCTTTGAAAAGAATGTCTGAACAAGGTTACAGATTTTGGAATCGTTAAGAGCTTATAGGGAAGAATAATCTAATCTTTAACCTAATGAATGAAATTGAGTAAAAAATTAAACCCCCCCAATTATATCATATGGAAAATCCCATCCCTTCTTCTATTGACATTACAAAATGTTGAAACCAGTGTGAAATTATTTAATTGTTACATATTTTTCATCTTTGTAATTTGTAATATCTTCTAGTTCATTTTTTCATAGTTTTTTCTATGATCATTTCACAAAAAAATTGTGAACCAAACATGTTCCTTTTAACTACACTGATCCTTGCATAAAAAGTTGTGGACACCTATTTTTCCTTTAAACTATGAACGTTGCCGAATGAGAATATACTCTAATATATGATTCTTGTAGGGTACCAAAATTTTTGAAAAGGGAAGTAAAATACACGTATAGGTTGGGAGATGTAAAAAATATATGTTGGATTGAAAATTTGAGAAGAAACATGAAAAAATTAAATTTTGCAATGAGATCAGGCATGGTTGTATAATGATTACTATGAATGGTTTTCAGAAGTGAGAAAACAAGAACCACCAGTATGTGGATGGGCTATAAAGTGATGGCTGGTGAGATGTTGTCCAGAAAACAGATCTATTCATGGTGAATTTCTACCCACGAATCGAAGATGTCATGAACAATTTTTTTCTGGAAATAATGTGATAGAGGAACACCCTGCATTTCATCCCCATGAATTGTGTAGTTGATAGTTTATGTGTAGTCAGTGGTTCCCTATGATATTCATATCCACAAATTGTAGTTGACTGGATCACCCACATTCCATATTTCATCAATTGGATTCTACAAAAGGGTCTACATGAATTGCATATACGGCTCCCCAATACTCTTTAAGATGACAACCAGCGGAACTAAAAAAAGAGTATTGATGAAAAAGAGAAGGATCTCCTGAATGGACAAGATCATTTTGTTGGGTGAAACATGGAAAAAGAACATAGAGGGTGCATGGGAAATTTCACCCACACGAGAATCAGTTCATGGGACTCTATCCCACACCTAAAGTAGTACGTGGGACCCCAAAATCACCCCTGAAGTAGTGCACATACTCCATCTCGCAAACCATATGCATAAATAACATTAGGGAATTTCACCCTGAAAAACTTATTTGGAATAAAATATGTATCCACCCATAAAACAAATAAAAAATAAAATAAAAATGGTTCTTGGATCCTCCTACATGGGAATCATAGTTCACAGACAACCCTTTATGGAAAATAGTTCACGTTCTGCGCTTATCCTGGAAAATTTTCACGGAAGCTCCTATGCCCAAAAAGGTCCATGTTCCATCGTATAATACTAAATCCTACATGAACAACATAAATTGGGGATAGATAGTTCCTTTCCAGACTGTATGTAGAGGTTCACACCATGATCTTTTTGGGCGGGGTTGAGGACATTTTCCATTGTGCCCTTCTGACATCCAAACATATGTACCTTAAATATCATGAGAAGAGATATTCCTCATGAACCACTAAAAAACACTATCCTCATCCTCGTATGCTAGTTTGACCCAAAACTCCATGGACAATCATGGCCTAAATGTTTCTAAAATTCCTAGAAACATTCTTTTCGTCTATCAGAATCTATTTCTCGAGCAATTATGGATCATCATAAATATCCATGGCCCTAAAAATGGAAATTCAGTGTCCTCAAGATACCTTCTCTTGAATTTTCACATCATTCCCTAGTAGCTATATATATTTTACCTACAAAAAATGGTCGATCAACCAATGTAAAATTCATCATTAGGATAGGCTATTCCAAATTAAATATTCCTAATGTGTTCCATTCCTTGTTTCATTTATCCTAGTCTGATAGTCCTTAGATTCATGGTTTACAAATTCCTTCCCTCTCATGTTCAATGAGTTTCAAAACACCCCAGCTTGATTATCCACCATCAAATCATAGATTCAATAAACCTCAGTACAAACAATGTGAACATAAACTATGAGTTATTTTGCTAACCACATGACATTAAATTGTACGATATTAGTCAATGGAACATAAAATTAAAATATTATACCATCATACAATATAGATTCATTTAAACTTTAGTATACTATGTGATTTTGGATCTTCATAAACATCATTTTCTGTCAGGAATGGATGGTCAGTGTCCTAATGACACCTCTTATTTGTTATGCACACAGTGACCTGGTGGTTCTGTATATGTTGCCTACAAAAATTTCTTGTCAACAAGAGATGAAATCATCCTTATGATAGGATTATCTTACCTCTGTACACCATAATGGATTTCATGCATCGTATATTTTATTCTAATTAAAAATATTCCATAATCCTGTTTTACACATTCCTCCCCTCTCATGTTTGAGGCACATTGCATCATCCAAACATGATTTTCCTCTAGCTAATCATTTTTTCTCTAACCAGTGGACCTTTCTGTTTGACCCTAAACTACAAGAACCCAAATATTATTATCCACATGATGTCAAAATATATAGTATTAGTCCTTACAACATGACGTTAATCTATGATGCCAACGTCCATGCTATATAACATTAATTTATAATATACTGGTTGATTTTGGATATTCATAAATATCCTAGACCATCAGAAATGGAGGGTCAGTGCCCTAAAGAAACCTCTACATGAATATGCACACAATTTCTCGGTAGCTCTATATATGATGCCTACAAAAATGACCTGTCAACCAAATAAAAATTCATCCGAAGGAGATGCTCTCCTACCTCCATACACAGCAATTGATTCCATTCTTTATATCATTTCTCTTGCTCAAAAATCCTCCATAATCATGGGTTACACATTTCACCCCTCTCATGTTCAAGTAACGTCATAACATCCAATTGTGATTTTACTCTAATTAATCATGGCTTCTATAGTAATTGATCCACTTCATATTAACCTATAATGCAAGACCCCAAATAATCCTATCCACATTATGTTAAATAGTATGGAAATATTCCATGCAACATGAAAATATACATTGATTCCATCATCCAAGCTATATGACTTTACAATATAGTATAATAGGAGATGTAAGATCATCATAAACATCCATGACTAAAAAAAATGAATGGTCATTGTCCTAAAGATAGCTATTATTGAATGTGTACACAATTCCATGAAGGGTAATCATATGTTGCCTACAAAAAATGGAATGTCCACCAGAGACAAATTCATCATCAGGAGAGGCCTCTGCTACCTCAACATTCCTAAATGGATTCCATGCCTCACATTATTTCTATTGAACTGAAATCTTCCATAATCGGGGTTTACACATTCATCCCTCTCATATTCAATACATATTAGAACATCCAAACATGGTTTAACTTCAGATAATAATGGTTTCTATAACAAGTGGTCTACGTCATTTGATCCTAATCTTAAGACCCAAAATAGTCCTATCCACATGACGTTAATCTATATGGATCTCATCAATACAACACAGTATTAAATTCTGATGCCATTTTCCAAGTTGTATAACATAAAACAATAGTATACCCCATTTCCATATGAACGTCACTCCTCCCAAGGTATGTCCCTAGCCATTTGTGTGAGGTGTCACTCTTCGCCCTCTTCTCCTTAGCGTGACATTTGTTTAGATATTTCACTATATTTGACTATCCTAGATATCAATTTGGGATAGAGGATGACACATTCAACAGCCTATTTCCCTCTCACGTTGGTCTTGTCACCCCATCCTTACCAATGATCATCCTCCTCCTTTTCCATCTTCAGAGAAGAGAATGTGTGCCCTTTCGAAATCATTCAATTCCTATTTTTTCGCTCAACAAGCATGACTCACATGGTTTTAGACATTTGTGATGATTTGAAAATGGAAAATAACAAAAACGAACTACAAGAACATGGATTAACACCATAATTTAGATACAAAGGATGCCTACATATGTTATGATCTCAATGAGGTACCCCTTTTCAAAAGCATCACACAAAAATATCCCCAACAAAAGGAATTCTATTTATGAGTAAGTCTCAATTCTATTCTCTGAGATGTGAAACCACTATACATAAGCCCCAATCTAGTCACACCCCATCATCGAACTATGAGAACTCTGATTACTGTTCTGATCGTGATACGTAGGATGTATGTCCAAGGGATGAGATGTAGGTATCTTGTCCTCCAAATATATATCCGATAAAATGTTTCCCAAAATTCAAAAGGGCTCCCTACTAGGTGTAATATATGATAACCAAAAAAAATGGGATCTGATTTCTCTCATAGGAATATGAAGGAAGCCCATATTATGGGTCTAACCCTAACATAATACCACCTTCCATTTCTCCTGGATGATGATAAAATCCAGAGAGCCTCATTGCATGGTTTACGTCAACATTGTCCTCATAGCATCAAATCTATGTATATCCATGATGATCTTGAAACCCAGGTTTAACCTATGGATATACTTTTTATGAATGAATCGAATATATAGGAACATATGATCATGATTTAAATCTATATGAGGGCCTTAATGTAGGAAATGGTTCCCCCAAAAGTGTGTGATGAGCCTGACATCCCATCCCTTCAACCAATGGAATAATCCACTATTATTGGCCAATCAAAAAAACAAGCAAATACCCTTGGAAATAAGGTCGACATTTCATCGATAAAAGGGTTTTTATGTGTTTTTGGATACACAAATGAACCCTTGGGAGACCATATGAGGAAATCAAATCTTAAGAGGATGGATTTCATATATAATTAACCCCATGAAATCACCTATTGAAACTATTCTATTATAGAACCTCTTTCACAATAAATAAATGATGAATTGTCAAGTCCCCATAGGGTCAATCCAATTCTATTAAATGATAACGAAATGAATCAGGTCGAAACAAAAATGGTGAACCCGATGTGAAATTTTCTATAATAACAGACAAATTCTTACCACTCATTGAACCATTCTATTTTCCCCAAAATTCTCACCTCGGGTAGAAACAATTTGATGTTAATATGATGTCTTATTTATTCATAAGAATTCTTGATTAATTGCAACAGAAACAATATCACAAATTCAATAAATGGATTCCATGATCTCTAGACATAATTCTTTGGTCATGAGGCCCCGAAGTATATTGTCGCTAACACAACACTTTTGGTATTAGATGGTGAATGTCTTGGTTTGAGAGTACCACATTAACTTCTCTATACCAACTCCATAATTCGACCGTTAAATCATTCGAATGATTAATTCCCATGTGTTGTATTTCATAGAAATGTCCACAAGAGAGTAAGTGACCCTTTTTTCCAATTTCAACATCTTTGGGACCCTATCCCTAGAGCTCAAAAAATGCATACCTTCCAGACCTCACAAAGATTAATGATGATATTCAACATGATAAATCAATAAATAATGATCTTCCTAGGTGGGATCCCATCTTTTCTAGTTATCATCATCATTATGTTACCATGATTCCACACAGAGCTATAGAGGAAGTTGTGCCTACACCAACTATCTATGTCAGGGCATCCAACATGATATCCTGGAAGAGGTATCAATGAAATGTATATCTCGAGTGTGGTTATATACATATTACTTTGAATATGTATGTGGCCCACTAGTATATCTTCATATTTTCCCAGAATCAATCCCAGATCATTAGTATCAAAGAGCTTATGACTTCTTCAAAGTGAGCATTGGTAACATTAGAATCATAGGGAGTTCCCTATCCTATAGGGATATGTGTATTCTTTTCATATTTTACCCTTGAAACCTCTTCGATATGGGTGAAAACCGCTCAAATGGTATAATGGGAACCATCCCCTCAAGTAACATCATATACACCAACCCTTGAAATGGTACAATGGGCACAAAACACTCACATGAAATCACAGGAACTGACCCCAGAAATGTTACAATGGGATCCAAATAATCAAATGGTATCAGGGGAATCTATCCCTGAAACAATAAAATGTTAATCAAACCCTCATGAAGCATTAGGGGAACAGACCCCTCAAATGGTAAAATGAGCATCAACCCGTCAAACTATAAAATGGGTTCTGATCTTTGAAGCAACGTCATAATCATTAGCACCTCAAATAGTGTAATGGGAATAGACCCCACAAATTACATCATGGGAACCAACCAATAAAATGGTACAATGGGAACCAAATAATGAAAATTACATCATGGGAGGAAACCCCAAAAATGGTAATGTGGTAACTGAAACACCAAATAGAATATTAGCCTATGAAAAAATAACTAACATATTACATCGAGTAGGAGCACCATACCACTTGTGTCTTAGTAAATATGATAACAATTTTATCTGAAAACTCCACATTAGTTCAGGATGGGCACACTCTTAAAGTGTATATTTATACCTTCCTGTAGCCATCTATGTGAAAGTAAGTTGGCCAACCTTCTATGGTCAGCTAAGTTAAATAATTCCTCCATTGTATCTTTCAAGACATTAAAGAAGGTATTACCTACTGTGTTGGTATTTATATGGGAAATTAAATTGGATCATATGTATAGTAGATGAAATGGAATTAGTTTGTGTGGTCAACATCAAAAATCCCATAATCATCAGTTCACCGTACTATCAACAACTGAAATGGTATTTTCAATGATCATGTATGACATCCAACCCCTTGGGGATGACAAGGTGATTTAAGTAGAATAACATATCACTTGATTCCAATGAGAGAATAGGTATATCTGAGAAGTAATTGGGGGAATACATTAGAGATATCTACCTTGGAATGATGAACATGTACCTTCCTTTGGAATCCCTCTTTATAGTGAGGTTCCAAAACCCACTATTCTTGGGTCATTATCATATTTTTCATATACTCATTTGGTTAAATAAAACATTATTCCACCCCTCTCCAGGCCACAGGGCAGGGGGTATTTACATATTTCCACCTCCTCATCAGGGATATTTTGAAAACTACTTGAAATTAGATGTTAATGAAAACCCTCTACGAGAGTTGGTATCTTTTGATCCGTGGGGTGATACTATGTCATCCAAGAGCACCAGCGCTTCACCACCAGCCGCCCAATACAATAAACACCAGGACACTATAGACCGAGTTCTAGACTCATCCATTCATCCACATCAATGATATTATAGATAAAACGAAGGAAAAACAAAATTATCTCCCATGGAAAATGGTTTTATAGGGATCCCAATGCTAATAATGCAACTTGAGGAAATGATAATAGGATATGAAAATTATTTAACTTTCCATCAACATCTTAGGAACATGATAGAAGGTTGAATTTCTATTAATGATTGGATTCAAGTAGACATGGATATGGGGATATTAGATTCACTGAAACCTGAATCCCTACTCCAGTCATTTGAGTAATCTAAAAATGACACATAGGATAGGCTAAAGGGCATGGGAAATAGGCCTATATAGGATAATTTATCAAATATCAATTCAAGATTGAAAAATCATATTGTATTAAAATAAAAAATGTCCACATATATTTTAACTATTCTATGAAATATGGTTTGATGAAATTCTTATCAATAAGAAATCGAAATTATGTAGGGTTAATAGGCCATGAAAAGAATTTCCCTTATTATAGACATATAGGGAACATAATAGAGAGCTGATTTTTCTTAATGAAATGGTTAGAGATGCAGTAATGTAATGTTCTGATTGAGTTTTAGGTTTTCAGAACTCATGAAATAGGAATATGTATTATCACTTCTCCATCAAAAGAGACACTCCCTGGATAGGATATTACCATCATCCTTACTACTAGAAGTTAAACTTCATGGTCATTTCCCTTACCCCATGAAATAAAATGGAATGGCCATGGTAATTACCACACAATATTAAAAACCCTATTTCATTAAACATCATATCTAACAACCTCACCATAGTATGTCAAACTACATGGCCATTGTACATAACATATGACATTTAATTGAATGGATCAAATCTAACCATAATATGTTAAACTGTATATAAATCATACTTATCCCAATATGTTCAACTGCATTGTTAATGCCCTTTTCACACAACATTAAACATCATGGGTTTTATTGAACTACATATGGATTGATTCTCATTTCAATGAGATAGGAAGGTATCCATGGATCCTATATTCTAGCCTAGAAACATATATTCACATCCATACTACATGTTTTTAAATTCCATGACTGATTTTCATACTGCATAATGATAAAATACAGGGAACATATCCTAGTCACAAGATGAACAATTGTGCGACATTTACGTCCTTGGAAGAAATCGTCAGTAAATGGCGGAAATTAAAATTATTTGAAGAAACACTGATACAATTGAATCTTGATCCCACATATATCAAAAGAAAATTCCAATACCACCTTAAGTGATACGGCAATTTTTTGATAGGTCTCATACCCAAATTACTAGAAATAGAAATTTAGGACTCCATGTCAAATGTGGAATGTTGTGGAAAAGAGAGACAATACTCATACCCATACTAGATCAAATAATTCCTTTTATCATATCTCATAAGTGGACATGGGAAAAGTATGAATCCCTTTCCCCATGCATAAATTCTATTGGAATATTATAATGGTAAAATTAGGATAAGAGTGTGTGTAAATCCCAACATTAATTCAATTCATTGATAAACATACCATGGTAGCTAATATTGTATAGATATATATTCATGTACGTACCATGTTGACGTTCTAATGGATTGTGACAGTAATAGGGGATCTCCAAGGTATATTTTGGTTTTGATGAAAGGGTATGAATATATTCCAACCCTTAAATCTAGATTAACTCAACACTCTAATCAGTTTTAATAAGTCACTAATTAATATATAGCACAAATCCTTACTCATGTCTAGGAGTATTATCAATATATTCTGATAAAGGATGTGATAGAATGATCAAGCTCATATCCTCATCCCAATTACAGCTCACCAAATGAGCACATCACATGCCTCTAGATATGCTCAAATTTATATCACAAAAGAACAAAAACATATTACAAATGCTTGAGAATGGGATCACATCCCTATTATGGTCACAGATCACCGTGTAAAAGAAACACAAGCCACGGGATAGGATCATACCCAGACCAAGAAAAAGAGGCGGCATACTCCAAAGGCCCGGGATTGGGTTCATATCCCCATACTGGTCGAGGCTCTCCAAGTGAGAGTGAAACATGGATGAGAAAAAGGATCCTATTCATTTGATAAAATCTAATTAAAATATCCTAGTTTCTTGTAGTCGGAGGCTCATATTCCAACTCCCATTAAAGGTGCTTGTTGACATATTTTGGTAGGGAATTAATATTCAGACAAGGAATCTATTCACATTCCAACAAGGGTTCGCCATTTAAAAGCAGAACATTCTTTCAGGTGGACTCATACTCATGAAGAAAAAGACCAGTGACTTATCACAATGTCCTAGGAATACAATCATATCCAACTCCTACAAAAGTACCACTATTAATGATCAGTACAAACCTCAAGACATGCTCATTTCCTTAATAGATATGCTTAGTGAGATACTCCAGCTACTTCTTAGAAGTAGGCTCATATTCCTACTACACCAAATAGTTATAAATTGATTCTGGTAGCCATCATAGAGTAGGAATATATCCCTCTCATTCCCAAATGCCCTGATGAAATATTCTAGTCATGATGTAGAATAAGGATCATAACCTCGACCTTCATAATGAATAGTGTCCATGTTGTTGTTTGAGAAACATTTTTATCACCCAATGGGTCCTTAGACTCTCCAACTAAAGTTCAAGGTGGTCATTACCATGATAAATCTCCTACCGGTGTTTTAGATATGGATCACATGGTCTCTACTTTGGACATCCGTTGTAGTCAACCTCATCGTGGTTATATTGCTCATAGACAAGGAAATCCTTCCATTTCCGAGAAACCTATGTATAAAGAGGCTCTCAAAACATATAGAAACCATTCTAAATATAGTTGATCAAAAATATCAGGATATTCAAATAGATATATAGTCATAATACAACGGTTAACCATATATAGTTCCCCATCAATCATCTACAGCACTTCACCATAGTTAGTACGTGACCCAAAGGGACAACCTCTATGGTGTGACCTACTGAAGACATATGTATTAATTGAAGAAAAAGTTTACTTAAAGACATGTAGAGTGATAGTCAGATTCAATATTCTTATCATGACCAAAAATATTTTCAGTTTAAATTACAAGAACAAAATTATGTCAAAATGGGCATTTTAGAAAATTTTGTTACCACACAAATTATAAAATATAGATTGTTCATCTGAACAACATGATGTCAAAATGTTATAAGTATTTCCTAACCAGATGATGTTGAAATGTATAGAATGTGTCCTCAAATAAATTTTTTAGACTGCATGGCATCTCAATTTCTATAATAATTAATCTAAATAGAAAAATATATCACATCCTGACCACATGTTGTGACACTATACAATGATCATCCTTATCCCATGATGTTGAACTACACTGATCTCTAGATTGTACATATTCATTTATATCGTATGAACCATGTACTAAGAGTATGACATCAAAATGAACAATATCTTACATCCTTACCAAATGATGTTACACTGTATCGAATAGGTCCTTACCATAATATGTTTATCTACATCAGCACATGAAATTAAAAAACATGACTATTTTCATGACCACCAGATGTTAAACAGCATAGATCTTGTCCTAAAAAAAGAGATTATACTACATGCCTGATGTCCTTACCTCATGACATTATATATCAAGGTTTTTAATTACTATGTGTGACTTGATTCCTTTCATCACATGATATGTAGTAATTATCGTACCACAATTCACGAACCCAGCTAAAATATTCCTTTCTATACACATAAGGTGATCATTTTCCTTACCACGTTATTCTATAATGCATAGAAGCATTCCTAACAACATGAATTAAAACTGCATGAATCCATGACATCCATCTCCATTCATGTCGGGTGATTCTCATCATGATGTCAATAAGTTAAGCTAAACATCTGATTTCGTTTCTGAAGTGCCTTAAACTACATTCTTTTTTTCAATAACGAAGTGTGACTTGATTCCTTCCTTCGTAGGACATATTTTGATTCCCACACATCGAACCTAGAGGTCTAGTCACAACAAATAATCCTAAAAGTTATCCCTCCCTACATAAAGGGATGAAATGCGTAGGAAGATCCACTCTCATGAACTACACATTTCATGATTCTCTCTATAACATTATACGTAGTGAAACACTGATATCCAACCCAAGGACCATCTATAAAAAACAATAAACAATATTAGGACCCAGCCTTAAACCTTGCTTAATATTTAATTAAATGAATAATTCACATTGAGGATCTTTTCAGGTTTAGAGTGTTAGAGAATTAGGAAAAAACTATTACATCTCAAAATATTACAAAGTAGAAACTTCTACTAAGATTCCATAAAATATAAACTCTTAAAAAACATGTCTAGTTTCATGTTTTAGACAGCCTGACATTTCCATGATCCCATCCTTGACCCTATTCAACATTATGTCCAATGGAAAACATTTCAAAAACTTGGGATTAGAATAAAAAGATCAGTAAGGGATACACAAAAAAGGAAAACTGTTAGTTTTTCAAATCAACAAGTAAACCATGAATACTTTATCAACGTAATAATTTTCACATTTATGAAGTAGTAAAAACTCTTCACATAATAAAAAAGCATTACTTACCCTTTTTTAAACAAAAGATTACCATAAAACCCATATAAAGAACACATAACATATTAAGGTAACATGGTATATAAACATACTTAAATAGAATAACAATACGGTCAACTTCCACACATATCACTTAATGGAATAGCCATACGACCGACATCCATACCCAATGCATTGGAGGTTATAAGGTAACCACCTATCTTGGTATTCACGGAACCACTCATCATATTGTTTATCACGTAACCACCCATCAAATTTCCAAGTACCGTTATAAAATCATAAGATATAAAATAGATATAATGGAAAGAAAACATTTCTACACTTTGATCACAATATATCACTTAAATATATTGACATAACAAATCCATTATAAAACCCATTTTCAATACCAAAATACATAAAATAGTATATGGTATTTATTTCATTTTAAAAATATTACGGCTTGTTGAGGAAGCCAAAGACAAAATAATAATCGCGGTGGCGGAAAAGGGTCGTTGTCACCACGTACGTTAAAAAAACATTCTTTTTTGTCATTTAGTAAAACGCTTCGTAGAGAAAGATTCATTTTGTATAAAATTAAAATTCAAAGAGTTTATACACCATATAAAAAAAGCCTTGTATTAGAACAAAATATGCCTCAATGAAAGTAGATTGAGACGAAGTCCCTTAAAAACACGGTATCCTTGGATTAAGGGTAAAACAATTAGAAAATTATGTGTGAAAAAGAAATACACCTAATATAAGTGGATATTAAGTGTAAAAAAATCAGTAGTTATTCACACATATTGATAGGATGACATATTCAAGGAGTAAAAGTTTATCCCACAGAATCAATATTGGGTTAAGAAGTTCCTTTGCAAAAATTCGACAGCCTAACGTCGTCAATTCAAAATTCAAAAAATGAGTTGATGAGAGATAAAAAGGGTATCTCATAACTTGTACATTAAATTTAAAGCAATACGGATATATAAAAACATATCCCGAAATAATAATATGTAATTTAAAATACATAACAATAGAAGTCTTCTTAAATAAGAGGAGGATGAAATGCCCCTTACCAATTTGGGCAACTTTCGAATCATACACCCCATTGAAGATGGGCTATACAATGAATATGTAAACACCCATAAATGAAATTATATAACACAATGAGTATAATAATGTCCAGTACATACACCACTCAAATGAAATGGTGGCAAATGTAGCATTAATATCACTAGAATAAAAGTGTGATGAAAAATCCCTTACGAAAACTCGGCAGCCTAACGACACCACTTAAAAATTCTAAAAATGGAGTGATGAGATAAAATAGGGTCTCTCATCATATTAAAATAAAATATAAATCAAGATAATGATAATAGAAAATACCCCAACATAACAAATATGAGCTTAAAATAAGTGACATAAAGGAGAGTACTAAAAAAGAAAGAGAGAGGTTGGGTCTCTTACGAAATTTTGGCAGCCTAACGGCGCCACTCAAAACATCCAAATTGGATTGATGAGAGAAAATAGGGTCTCTCATCATATGAACATAAAAATTATAGTAAGTGTAAAATAAAATAACATCCCAATCATAAGATATATTAGATTAAAATTAATGACATAAAAGAGTGTACTTAAAAAGAAAGGGAGAGATAGGATCCCTTACCACGCGTCCGACATGACTCGATCGTTCTTTAATCTCATGAATAATAAAATTTGGTCAATTTATAATTGCTTAAGGACCTAATTTAAATATTATTATTCAGTTCATATCACATATTATAATTTTATAATAATTGTTTAATAAAGTGAGTTCATATCAGACATTTTTGTTGATGTTCGGTACATGAGTCAAAAATGAACTTGTTCGAAAATGACTGCCCATGTAGTTATAAGTAAATCATTTCCAGATTAATATTAATGATTAAAATATCATATATATCCAGTATATATTCATTTTATACTATTCCATATCATTTGGAGATAAAATAATTAAAATCACCGTTCATGGAGACGGTAGGCTGTACGTACAAATGAATGCTACTTTCATTTTTTTTCATATTAAAGGAATTAAAGTTATAAGAGAGATATATATATTAAAATTCCAGAATGATGTAAATTATTTAGTTGTAATATATGGAATATATATCTATTATATAAATGTACTTATAATAGTACATAATAATTGGAGATAATAAATGAAATGTACCGTTCATGGAGACGGTAAACCGTACGTACGCATGAACGCTACTTTCATTTCTTTGGAACATTAATGGAATTAAAAATAGATGAGAGAAATATTTATATTATAATTCCAGTATAATACATATGTTATATATATCACATAATTTCACCAATTTAATTCTTTATACATTCCATGTATTGCATGAATGAGTCGTATCACTTGAGGGGGGGGGGTAGTCCACACTTCCTCAAATGAACTGTTCGCATTTGCACAACATGAAAAGCATAAAGGTATATATTAAATATAAAATACATAAACATATAGAGGAAATAAATATAATATATATCATAAATAAATATAGTTCCATCATAATGGCCACCATGAGAAGTGGTATGAGAAGATAGAACAATCATCGTTTTGTGAGGCAGTAATTCGCCATCCACAGAAATAGTATGTTCTTTAACCATTAGATAGAGGTGTGTCTAATTGTAGCTAAAATACACCACATAACAAAATAATAGTATATTTAAGATACTGGTGTTGTTACAAAAGAATGGAATAAAAATATTTTAGGGGTTGGAGAAGCAAAATAAAACATAAGATCACAACAAAAGACACAACCTTTAAATCGGGTAACTCTTTTTGATTAGAGCTCAAAGGATTCCTTGGAAAGAAATCTTCCCAAAGTGAGGCCTCTAGGAGTAATAGAGTAATGTTGAGAGACAAATGGTCAGGGTTTGGCTGAGCCAATGGCTTGAGAGGTGTGGGTATGGTGGTAGAGGTGGGGGCCTTTTATAAGAGGAGAGGAGGGGCACTCTTGGAAAGTCTTGAAAAGTAACATTATTATAAAATGATTTTAGGATTTAAAAGGTCCCTAAATTATATATTTCGAGGCTAAGGTGATAATAGATATAAACCCACACATCCAATAGGTTTTTGACAAGTTTAGGTCTTAGATTATACATTATCTTTTCATTTTATTTAAATCGTTAAATAATGAGGTAATCACTGCATCATCATGGTGTCATAAATAATTTAATTTATTTAAAGTCTAAAAATGATAAAAAAATATCAGGATTTAGGAAATCTTTTTATATTTCTAATTAATATTTATAGTAAAAAATAAGACTTGTATAACCCCATTTAAATTTTTTTTAGTAAAACTACACATGTTTGTGATATTTTTATTTTGACATTAAATAAAAAGTTTTTAATGTCATTTTCCTACCAAAGTGGCTCCATGGGGTCCCCAAGTTGACCCATGGATTTCTTAGGTCGTCCATGACACATCCAATAAGGATTGGACATGTGTCAAGGTCATTTCATATTACTAAAACATTATTTTTACCTTAAATTACACTAATTACCTCTAATCGTGATTAATAAAACTTAAAAGTTACTATTCACCAAAAAATTATTTTAATTTCATTTAACCACATTTTACTTAAAAATAAAAACCATGTATGTTGGAGTTTTGAAAATCAAATCACAGAAGTGGTTAAGTTTCATTTAAATGAAAAATCAGTTTCTTTGACTACCACTTAGTGGTTTCACTATTAATCAAAAATTGAAGTTTTTTAGAAAAATACCAAAAAATCACCATACGCTATATTTGATATTAAGAATTCAAAAATGATGTCTATTTTACAAAATTCAAAATATAGACTTTTCATTAATTAATTTAATAATTCATTCCTGCTGTCAAAATAAATACTGTGTTTTTAAGAAACAATATCTAATAAAAGATTGACACTAGTTTAAGTCCAATTTCAAAGTGAAATTAATTAAAATGAACACCATTGGATTAAATGGTAAAAATATATTCTAAATACAGTATAATATCAATGGAAATGATAATATATCCACATAAAAAAGTCAGATTAAAAGGAGTTTTTGAATTAAAATGCAACATTTTCACTAAAAATGATCTTTATTGAAAAAATAACAAAAATTTACAAAAAGTAAATTTTGATATCTAGATTATAAAGAATGATTTTATTTTGTCCAATACAAAATATAAAATTGTCAAAATTATATTTAAAAAGGGTTCACCATCAAAAGGTGGTTCATCGACCTTTTAAACAATATTAGAAGATTTATGCTTAAAATTGGATTCATTCGCATTTTTAATCCTCTAACATTTATTGTAAAAAGTAAAAATATTTGAGAAACATATATAATCATTTTGTAGTTAGTTCTATTCATTCCTGTCATTACAACGGCTAGGTGTTAACTACAATTTAAAATAAAATTATTTTATTATCAGAGTGCAACGTAAGATTTCAAAGGAACTCATTGTTGCGTATTTTGAAAGCCATCGTGCATAGTGTTCCCTTTAAATTAATATTAAAATTTATTCACAAATAGGGATAAATATAAAAAGGTCATATTCTTTATTTACCTGGGGTGTTAGATCCTTCCCCCCTTTTGGGAATTGCGTCCTCGCAATTTCAAAATTGGGCTTGGAAACTTCATTGAAAGTCCCACATCGGAACAAGCGTCAGTAAAACTATCACTATAAAAGAAAGGGAGAGAAGTACAAAGGTCACTTGAGTTAATCAATTATAAGATTCTATGTATGAAAATATGGATATGGAGGAGAAACCAAAGGGTCATGTTCTGATGGAGATTGATAGTAAACATATCTAGGAGAAAGTTAACCACAAAAAAATCACAAACATGTGATGAGTTAAACGGTATTCGATTCCCCAGTAGAAAAAGTTAATAGACAACATTTTCTTTTTAAGTTACTCTTCATTGAGGAATTTATTTCTGAGATTAAATAAATCATAAGGAAACATACTTACTTGTCATTTTGACTTACAACTTTTACTAGATTTCCTACACAAACTCATTTTTTCTCTAAAAGACGAGTATTTAGAAAGACTTGTTCACATTAGGAGTACTATAATCAACTTATCGATAATCACCTAATAAAAAAAAGTGAATTATATATTTCCCATGTCTTTAGACCTTAACCAAAACCAAACCAAAAAGTTTATTACGAGATCTTATAATACCCAAAAAAATTAATTTTTTTATAAAAAGAAAAACTACTACTAATCTCTAAAATTTGTCAAACAGAACCCGAAGTTCAACAAAGACCATTCAATAAACATCTCTCCATAAAATTCTTCAAACCTCTACCACTAATGTTCCAATTAAGGTTATCTCTAGCTTAGAGAAAATTTTAAACTTCTTCTTATGGGATGGTCACTTAGAAGGAAAGTGCCACTGGGCCCCTTGGGATAAACTGGCTAAACTAGTGCATGATGGAGGTATGAAACATAGGAGTATTTCAAGCACTATTTCTGGCCTGCATGCAAAATTGGCCTGGGTGATCATTGAGGGAAAATCCATTTGGGGTAGTTACATGAAAAATTCCTATGGTTTTGATGGAAACATTCCTAATGTTAAGGCTTCTTGTGTGCAAAAGATGGTCCAACCCTACATTTATTTTCTCTAGAAAAACTCTTTGTGGATCATTGTCAATGTGGATGTGATATTCTAGGATCATAACTAGGCAGGGTCGGTGCTGGGATATCCATATTTTCCCTCACAATCTATCAGCTTTAGAGAACCTTGTGTTTTTTCATTTCTCATCAACTCTACTTTGGATGACGCACAATGGATCATTTATGATAGCATTTAGAGGAGAAATGACCAAGATAGATGTGTTTTCACAGGATCAGCTTCAGGTACTTTTAACATTAAATATTTTCTCAAAGATCATAATTTGGCATCTCATCAGGACCCTTGGGGTGATATCCTATGGTGCAAGGAGCTTCCAGTGAAGTACTATTTCCTAGTATGGCGTGTCCGACATAATGCGCTGCCAATGGAGGAAAACTTACAATGGCGGGGGATAAATCTGGCCTCTAAATGTTGTTGTTGTAGACATGCATGATACGAGTCTCTATTTCACTTATTCTTTGATAGTGAGTGGGGTATGGAGGTCTGAGGTTTCTTTGGCCAGATTGCGGGGTGTCCGGCTTGTGTGGAGACAGTTTCAGACTTTCTCAAAAGCTCGTTCTAGGGAGTGATTAGACCTGGCCCTAAACAAAATGTTAGAGATCTATGTTTTATTGCAGGGTGCTAGGTTCTGTGGATGTCCAGGAATAGAGTGCTACATCAATCCACGCCTGTGCCGATAGCTGGAATTATTTTTAGAGCTAGATTGCTCCTTAGGTATTTGGGTAATCTTTGTAAAGATGTGGTTAAGGGCTCTTCTTTTTTGGTTTCCTCTCCTACCAATAGAAGGTCTATTCAAGGGATGTGGGTCAAATAACAGCCACATATCAGGGGATTCAAACTCAACACTGATGGATCATGCTGCTCGGGCATGATGCGTGGAGGCATAGTTGTTCGTGATTCTCTTGGATCTGTGGTGGTGGTTTTCTCGGCTTTTTTTTGGCAATGACGATTCTCTTCAATCAGAGTCTCAATCCTTACTCACTGGTTTTCTCCTTTGTAAACGGAGGGAAATTCCAATACAAGAGGTGGAGGTTGACTCGCTTATCATCATCAAGGCCTTTTCCAGAAAAGGATCAATCCCTTGGAGCATTGAGTACTCGATTAGAAGATGCAAGCTGCTTCTGGATAGTCACACGTCCATCATCCACACATGGCGGGAGTGGAATAAGGTGGCTGATTTTCGGGCCACTAAAGCTACGACGAATGGTAACTTGTTATTTTTTTCAGGTCTCAGGTCATTTCCAATGGATGGCTCAATTTTTGTGTAGGCTGATGCCCTTGGACTGCACTATTTTCACCCACCTTAGTCCCCCTTTTTTGCCTTTGCACTTTTTTCTATTTTTCTGCACAATTTTTGTTGTTTGTTTTTTTGATTGTCTTGCTTGACCCTCATTATTAAAAAAAATAAAAAGTTTTGGTTGGCATAAAATTATTCAATGTAAACCAAACTAAGATTGAAACCCAACTCTCTGAAGGATTTAATCACATAGTCTCCTAAGATAAAACTTAATATTTTTCCCCAAAATAACATCAGTTGCTTTTAAAGTATCATATTTAAAAGTAATTAACCTAATCGCATATCCTCCATGATAGGTTAATAATTTCCATAGATAACACCAAATCAACTTACTCTTAATTCATAAAATCATCTAACTAAAAAGAATAATTCATACTAACCAGGGACTTCACGTAGTCCAGTGGTAGGCGATAAATACCAGTTGGACATTGGTTGTGGATTCGTTTCTCATAGCTTTGTCCAATGCGACGGGTTGTCACATGGTCTGCATGTTGTCCTTTTTCCAAAACTATATAATTCTTAAAACATTCCCCAAAACAAGATAAAATCATCAAAAATAATCATAACATATTTTAACCTCATGTTTATCTCATGCCTTTAATTTTCCATCATAACATATAGTAACCCACAATTACCTCAAAAGTAAGGATCATATAAACCCTAATGGTTACCTTTATAACTATTACCTAAACTTCCATGTCGAGTTGGTTCCCCCGTACATGATGCATTAGAGAACTCACCAAGGTTCAAGTGGTTGATCATGACTCCTTGATAGTTGGTTTAGAACAACCAAAAGTTTCCTCATTGAATCCCACATTTCATCTAGTCTCTTAATCAGAGAACCACCACAGTTTCCTTCAAACCCATTGTCACTTTGGTTCCTGCTAGATCCATCCATTTACTAAAACCAGAAATGTTAGTGTGAGTATATCAACAAAATTATCATGTACTAAAGAAGAATATAAACAGTAAGATATACTTACTCATTCACATTATCTAAAAACTATGACTCTTACTGAAATCCTAGCCATTATGGTAATGTCACTTATGCTTAGAGAATACTCTAACCTCTAAAGTTATCTATACCGACCTATGATACCAACTATATGGCCCCAGCATTAAACCTTATTTAATATTGAATTAAATGAATAATTCATATTGTGGATCTTTTCAGGTTTATATTTTTAGAGAATTAGGACATAACTATTACATCTCAAAAGATTACAAAGTAGACACTTCTACTAAGTTTCCATAAAATAAAAACTTTTAAAAAACATGTCTAGTTCCATGTTTTTGACAGCCTAACATTTCCTTGATCCCATCCATTACCCTATTCAACTTTAAGTCATGTGGAAAACATTTCAAAAACTTGGGATGAGCATAAAAATCTCAGTAAGGGATACACAAATAAGGAAAACTGTTAGTTTTTCAAATCAACAAGTAAACCATGAATACTTTATCAACATAATACTTATCCCCTTTATGAAGTAGTAAAAACTCTTCACTTAATAAAAGATCATTACTTACTTTTTTATAACCAAAATATTACCATAAAACCCATATAAAGAACACATAACATATAAAGGTAACTTGGGATATAAACATACTTAAATGGAATAACCATACGGTCTACTTCCACACGTATCACTTAATGGAATAGCCATGTGACCGACTTCCATACGCAATGCATTAGAGGTTATAATGTAACCACCCGTCCTGGTATTCACGACACCACCCATCATATGGTTTATCACGTAACCACCTGTCAAATGTCCAAGTACAATTATAAAAGCATAAGACATAAAACAGATATAATGGAAAGAAAACATTTCCACACTTTGATCACAATATATCACTTAAATATATTGACATAAAAAATCCATTATAAAAACCATTTTCAATACCAAAATACATAAAATATTAAATGGTATTTATTTCATTTTAAAAACATTACGGCTTGTTGAGGAAGCCGAAGACCAAATAATATTCAAGGCAGCGGAAAAGGGTCGTTGTCACCACATACGTTAAAAGAAACATTCATTTTTTTTCGTTTAGTAAAACACTTCGTAGAAAAATACTCATTTTGTATAAAATTAAAAGTCAAAGGGATTTATACACCGTATAAAATAAAGCCTTGTATTAGAACAAAATATGCCTCAATGAAAGTAGATTGAGACGAAGTCCCTTACAAAGACGGTATCCTTGGATTAAGGGTAAAAAAATTACATAATTATGTGTGACAAACAAATACACCAATTATAAGTGGATATTAAGTGTAAAAAAATCAGAGGTTATTCACACATATTCATAGGATGACATATTCAAGGAGTACAAGTTTATCCCAAAGAATCAAAATTGGGTTAAGAAGTTCCCTTGCAAAAATTCGACAGCCTAATGGCGTCAATTCAAAATTCAGAAAATGAGTTGATGAGAGATAAAAGGGTATCTCATCACTTGTAGATTAAATTTAAAAAAATATGGATATATAAGAACATATTCCAACATAATAAGATGTAATTTAAAATACATAACAAAAGAAGTCTTTTTAAAGAAGAGGAGGGTGAAAGGTCCCCTTACCGATTTGGGTAACTTTCGAAATGTACACCCCATTGAAGAAGGGTCATACACTGAATATGTAAACACCCATAAATTAAATTATATAACACAAAGAGTATAATAATGGGAAGTACATACACCAATCAAAGGAAATGGTGGCAAATGTAGCATAAATCTCATGAGAATAAAAGTGTGATTAAAAATCCCTTATGAAAACTCGACAGCCTAACGGCGCCACTTAAAACATCCTAAAATGGAGTGATGAGATCAAATATGGTCTATCATCATATTAAAATAAAATTTAAATCAAGAGGAAGATAAAATAACATCCCCACCATAAAAAATAGGATCATAAAAGAAGTGACATAAAGGAGAGGACTTCAAAAGAAAGAGAGAGGTTAGATCTCTTACGAAATTTCGGCAGCATAACGACGTCGCTCAAAACATCCAAAATGGATTGATGAGAGAAAATAGGGTCTCTCATAATATGAACATAAAAATTAAAGTAAGAGTAATATAAAATAACATCCCAATCATAAGATATATGAGCTTAAAAGGAATGACATAAAATAGTGTACTTAAAAAAAGAGAGATAGGATCCCTTACCTTGTGTCCGACAAGACTCGATCATTCTTTAATCTCCTGAATAATAAAATTTGGTAAATTTATAATTTCATAAGGAACTCCTTTAAAGATTATTATTCACTTCATATCACATATTATAATTTTAAAATAATTGGTTAATAAAGTGAGTTCATATCAGACGTATTTGTCGATGTTCGGTACATGAGCCAAAAATGAACTTGTTTGAAAATGATTGCCCATGTAGTTATAAGTAAATCATTTCCAGAATAGTATTTATGATAAAAATATCATATATATCCAGTATATATTCATTTTATACTATTTCATAACATTTTAAGATAAAAAATTAAAAGCACCGTTCATGGAGACGGTAGGCCGTACGTACGCATGAACACTACTTTCATTTTTTTGTCATATTAATGGAATTAAAGTTAAAAGAGATATATATATATATATATATATATATATATTAAAATTCCAGAATGATATCCATTATTTAGATTTAATATATGACATATATATCCATTATATATATGTACTTATAAAAGTACATAACAATTGGAGATAAGAAATGAAATGTACCGTTCATGGAGACGGTAAGCCGTATGTACGCATGAACGCTACTTTCATTTCTTTAGAACATTAATGGAATTAAAACTAGATGAGAGAGATATATATATATATATCATAATTACAGTATAATATATATGTTATATAGATCTCATATGTTCATCAATTTCATTCTTTATACATTCCATGTATTGCATGAATAAGTCACATCAATTGAGGGGGCAGTAGTCCACACTTCCTAAAATGAAATTATTGCATTTTCACAACATGAAAAGCATAAAGGTATGTATTAAATATAAAATACAGAAGAATATAGAGGAAATAAATATAATATATATCATAAATAAATATAGTTCCATCATAATGGCCACCATGAGAGGTGGTATGTGACGATAGAACAATCATTGTTTTGTGAGGCAGTAATTCCCCATCCACAGAAACAGTATGTTATTTTACCATTAGACGGAGGTTTGTGTAAGTGTAGCTAAAACAATTCACATAAATATATACTAGTATATTCAAGATACTGGAGTTGTTACAAAATAATGGAATAAAAATATCTTATGATGTTGGAGAAGCAAAATAAAACATAAGAACACAAGAGAAGTCACAACCTTTAAATCGGGTAACTCTTTTTGATTTGAGATCAATGGCTTCCTTGGAAAGATTTCTGCCCAAAGTGAGGCTTCTAAGAGTAAGAGAGGGATGTGGAGAGACAAAATTTGCAGGTTCTGTCCGAGAAAATGGCTTGAGAGGTGTGGGTAATGTGGTAGAGGTGGGCGCCTTTTATAAGAGGAGATGAAGGGCACTCTTGGAAAGTCATGAAAAGTAACATTATTATAAAATGATTTTAGGATTTTAAAGGTCCAAAAATTATATATTTCTAGGATAAGGTAATAATAGTTCGAAATAAACACATCCAATAGGTTTTTTTACAAGTTTATCTCTTATATTTTAAATTATCTTTTCATTTTATTTAAATCGTTAAATAATGAGGTAATCATTTCATAATCATAGTATCATAAATAATTTAATTTATTTAATGTCTAAAAATTATAAAACAAATATCATGTTGTAGGAAATATTTTTATCTTTCTAATTAATATTTATAGTAAAAAATAAGACTTGTATAACCCCATTTAAAAAATTTTCTAGTAAAACCGCACATGTTTGTGATATTTTTATTTTAACATTAAATAAAAAGTTTTTAATGTCATTTTCCTACCAAAGTGGCTCGATGGGGTCCCCAAGTTGACCCATGGATTTTATAGGTCATCCATGACACATAAAATAAGTGTAGGACATGTTTCAATGTCATTTCATATTATTAAAACATTATTTTTACCTTAAATTACACTAATTACCTCTAATCACGATTAATAAAACTTAAAAGTTACTATTCACCAAAAATTATTTTACTCAAATTGAACAAAATTTTACTTCCTAATGACTACCATTTATGTAGGATTTTTTAAAATCAAATAACAGAAGTGGTAAAGTTTCATTTGAATGAAAAATCATTTTCTTTAACTACCACTTAGTGGTTTCACTATTCATCAAAAATTGATGTTTTTCTGAAAAATACCAAAAATTCACCCTAAGCTATATTTGATATTATGAATTAAAAAATGATGTCTATTTTAAAAAATTCAAAATATATAAGTTTAATTAATTAATTTAATAATACATTATGGTTGTCAAATTAAATAGCGTGTTTTTAAGAAACAATATCTATTAAAAGATTGACACTAGTTTAAGTCCAATTTCAAAGTGAAATTTATTCCAATGGCCACCATTGGATTAAATGGTAAAAATATATTCCAAATACACTATAATATCAATTGAAATGATAATATATCCATATAAATAAGTCAGATTAAAAGGAAGTTTTGAATTAAAATGCAACATTTTCACTAAAAATGATCTTTATCGGAAAAATGACAAAAATTTACAGAAAGTAAATTTTGATTTCCAGATTGTAAAGAAGGATTTTATTTTGTCAAATAAAACATATAAAATTGTCATATTTATATTTAAAAAGGGTTCACCATCAAAAGGCGGTTAATCTACCTTTTAAAGAATATTATAAGATTTATGCTTAAAATGGGATTCAGTCGCATTTTTAATCCCTTAACATTTATTGTAAAATGTAAAAATATTTGACAAACATATATAATAATTTTGTAGTTAGTTATGTTCATTCCTGTCATTATAACGGCTAGGTGTTAAATAACATTTAAAATAAACTTATTTTATTATTAGAGTGCAACGTAAGATTTCAAAGGAACTCGTTGTTGCGTATTGGGTAAGCCATAGAGCATAGAATTCCCTTTAAATTAACATTAACATTTTATTCGAAAATAGGGATAAATATATAAAGGTTATATTCTTTATTTACCTGGGTTGTTACAAAAAATGTACCCAAATTCCATCGGGGATGATCCATACAAGAACATTTTTCCTATGTAGAAGTTACATCAAAATGTGGCCACATTATTCATGGAATATATCTTATACAAAAAGCTTCATGATAGTCCCACATCCTTACCAAACAATGTTAAACATCAATGTAAACATCTTGGATGTATTACATTAAAAACTTGAAATAAATATTTCATTATAGTATGATGTTAATGTGTATAGTAAAAGTCCATACGACCTGACATTAAACTACACGGAAGAAGGTAAGCCCCTACTACACAATGTTAAAATGCACATGGAAGTACCCATTATCATTCTATATAAATGAACCATAATATTTTTAGCTCAGTTAACTAGAGTATGGGGGTTTACGCAATCATTTAAAAACATCTATTCGTATATCACACATCATTCCTTGAGCACCTTAGGTTGCTTCTTACCATTCATATCCCTTGGAAACGAAAACATATCTCTATACATGGTCATTATGTTGATTCATAAGGTATTATAACTACCAAAAATATACATCTTGTCCCAATATAACGAGGTGATTATTATGAGGATGACATCACAACAGAAGAACCCATCACGTGAGGGTGTTCTGGGTCATTCCTGGTATGATTTTTCTATTCCTTCCTCATGACATGATAAATTCAATCCACTATTTTCAACATTTTTATCTATCTATTATATGATTAAGAGAGATTTCATAACCCTAAGTATCCCAAATAAGATCTTGTGTAACATCCCCTTCATGTTTGGTCCATGCGCATCACGACCTTAAACTGTACGAACTTTGGTCAAAAATATATGGACATATTCTATATTATATTATAGTCCAAATAAAAATGAATTGAATTACTAGTGAAAGAGTCACGTGACTTGTCTGGTTGAAACCAAAAAGGGTCTCTTAAGATAAATTTAACTCTTTGCTCTATAAAGTCTTCATCTATAGAGTTTTGGAAAAAAAATAATGGCACAAAAAAATAAGTTATGAAGATCAATGTATCCACTTTATAGACTTAGTAAAATCCAGGATATGCAAACTGAATCCCTATTCCATTAAATATTTTGGGTAACAGTTTTACACATCTCTTTGTAATGATAATGACTTCACTAGGTGGTGACACAAAATTTAGGGTACTAAAACCATTCATAAATATTTCCTATTCTATAATAAAATTATTATGATTTTAGCACCTCATATCATCAAAAACATTTCATGGACTCTGGAAAGGAATCGATATATTTTGACTTGCCATGATATCGATGCAGAAATTCTTAGTCCCACTAATTAGAGAAAACATATAATAGTACAAAGGGAATTCAAATTTTTATGAGCATGACATCACCATGGCAGAACCCAACACCTGAGGCTGTTCTGGGTCATTCCCAACAAGCCTATCCCATACCTTTCTCAGGACCTGAGCACTTTGAAACATGATTTACAATTCCATTAATAAAACTATTCTAGTAGATTGCACATCCTCAATGTTTTTGAATAGTTTATTATAACCTTTCTCAAAGATGGAATGTAATAATCCATTCTAGATCTTTTTGAATGCCCACGCCTCATGATTCAAGCCCACAATATGTTGGACTCGAACTTTAAATTAAGATCTAAATTCTCCTATGATTCGAGATCACTTATTTGTGACTTTTCATCCATACATAGATTCATTGGTAAGATGCTTGTGTCTTTATAATTCCACAATGGCCCTAAAAATGACTTGGGCTCACCTATACATGGACATACATGTAATCTCTATATACACATGGAAAATAATTTAAACTACCAATTAGAGGAATATCCTCATTTTATAAAATGATCTCCAATCCCCATGATCCCTAATGACACTATTGTGTAACCTGGAGCCTCATGTTGTTACTGGACATCCCCGTAATGTCTACCCAATAACATATTCAGTGACACAAACATTTGGGTTATGAATTATATCACCCATACACCAACTATACAGGTGGACCTAATATCCCTAGTATTTATACCTCAGCTATATTACCCTCATAAATGAGGCATATACAATGGAAAAGAGTAGAGGAACCTCTTCCGTACATTTCAACATATACAAATTGGACCTGGACCTTCCAATAATTGAAATATAAAATTTTAAATAAAATAACTCCAATCCTCAAGAGCTCTAGAAACACCATGATAGGATTCATCACACTAGAGTGTTCTTTGTCATACTCGCTCTGTCTTCCCCATATTCCAAACCCTTTAATCATGCTTTATCATCTACAATTTAAACTAAATGGAATCTTGAGGTCCAATCTTGAAGTCCTTAAAATATATCACAATAATGTTGTAATCTAGAAGAACCATAATAAGAGATCCACAAACATGAAATCTAGAATGCCTTAAACTATAACAAAAAATGTTCAAGATGGAAAACCTGAAAATACAACACAAAAAGGTCAATGATAAAAGTCCCCAAAAAATAGTATAATAATGGTCCAAGATATATGACCTTAAACTACAACACAATAAATGTACATGATTGAGGACCCTATAATAATGAACCAAAAGGTCTTAGCGACGTGGCCATAAACAAAAACACAATAGTGGTATTGACAGAGAGGCCTAAAAATCCATCTAAAATAGATAGAATTCTCGAGAGGCTGAATACATGATAATCACATCCAATGAAAGAGCCGGGTATGCTTGGTGTACATTCAATTTCTGTGACACATTTAATATTTAGCATCAATATAATGAATAGGCATAAAACTTTATAGTTTAAAGACTCATCATATGGCTGCCTGAAAAAAACCAAGTTCATTGCCACTAATTCTACATTAAAATAATGATTAGGAAAAGATATTGGAAAATAAATAAATATTTACAATGCTTTTGGGTGACACAAAACTTTCTTTGAATAAATCATGCAATCCTCACTATGTCCCCTAAGTTAAAAAAAGCTAGATAATTCTCACTCTATGATATATCATACCCATATTATCATTGAAAATTAGGAATTCTAAAAAAATATAGTAGGTTCATCGATGTTGAATTTAATGTCTGTTTTAATTCATAGAACATTTATTATTAGAAACAAATTTTATGTTATGAACTCAAATCTCCGTGACTAGATATATTTCGTGTTTTGAATAAGGAATGGGTAACATGGATGATCCAAGAAACTTCCCCAACTGAACATGGATATCTTCCTAGTATTTTGTCACAGAAAAATGACATTCCACTTCCTATGTATAAAGAATATCTACTTAGGTACATTCATCGTAGAGTTTTGTATCCATGAACCTATATACCATACGCCTTAGTTTTATATTCACAATGATATATTTTAGAACTATGTACAAATTGATTCCCATTCTTATGGAATATATTGAAATTTCATAGAAAATTATTTCGGATCCAACAATAGGTTTCATTAAAAAATACTTATTGATTTTTGAAAATTACACACATTCCTGTCTTAGGGTACACATTCCCCCTGGTAAAAGATACTTCCGATATTAAATTAAGCCAATCATTTGTGGCCAAAAGTCTCATATTCATAATATTTGAACGTTCCCCAATAAAAATCCTAACAAATACCCTTATGAGGATCTGTATCATAACAATTTAGATATTAAAATATGTATAAATATGATACGCATTTACCTTATAATCAGATTCATTTTGTTCCAAATGAATTTCATTCTATGGGGGGGGGGAATTTGCTTGCACCCATATTTTGTCATTTTACTCTCTACCAATGAAGACATTAGAAGTATGAAGAATGTATGGAAATAAAAATATATATATTTCATAGAGGACATAGATACGATAATCTTAATAAATTCATTTTCTTTATTATATCCATTCTACTTAAGATTATTTTCTAAGTGGCCATGATGTCCCCTAGATTAAAATGGTTGGTCTAGCTATGGCTAACCAGCCTATCCATCTCAACCTAAGATCATGAAAGAGTCTACAAAAACATTCATAGGGAGACATCATAGATATCTAGAACATGTAGAAGATATGGTTCATGAGCAAGAGCACGCGCAAGAGGAGTGAACTCATCACTATAGGGAGAAAGCATGGTATGTCAGGAAACACCACCATGTGGGGTGGCACATCCACATAGGGGATTATATTTATGAACCCCAAGACACACTGAATTATTAAAAAACAATAGTGATAGAACTATTCCATTTCAATGTGGGAAAACAACTCACATCACTATTCACATGATTAAATAGATATATTGAAGCTCATTCATCAGATATTTACACTTGATGGTACAAGCATTCTGTTAAATACTGCATGTCGCAAGTTCAAAATGAATTATCACATAATACAAAAATTAAAACCAATACCGGAGAGTGATAAATCACTTATCATCATATTCATCTCAAAGATTCCTAGTCCATATGATATCATGAAAATCAGACACCATAATGGCATCACGATGGCACTTCAATCAAACCAAACAAAGATATGAAAGTTATTTTTTCATTTTATTGAAGATATGTTTTGGATGTGAGATCCAATCACAAACATTAGTGGAAAAACAATTGATATACCATTAGCACACACATAAATCATGTTACATTCTTCTAGTCACACGATCAGGTGAAGACATTAACTGGGATCATCACATTAAGTTTACAGAGATGATACCCTTCCACATTCTATATGCTTTTAATCATAATTCAGTTTGATTTATCATAATTTACACTAGTTGTATGAAATTACATCAGAAGAGACTAAACATGTGACAATAATAGTTCTAAATCATGAAGGGATGAAAATAATTTGAATCCATCTTGCAGTTTCATAATTTCAATACAACAAAGGCTCCACCACATAAGAAAAAAATGGTGTTCTCCCCATGAAATTTTGTAGGAGCATCAGCCATCATCTCCCTATAAATACCCCCAATCCCCATAAAAAATTTCACAAGATAGAGAGAATTTATAATTGGTAAAATAATGGAGCATGTAAGAGGAGGGAAACTAAATAGTCAACTGATTCCATCAGAGACCATCTCCAGGTAATAAGGGGCTACGGTCACAAGAAGATACCATAAACAACCAAAGTAAGAACCCATCTAATGATGAATATAAGGCCATATAGACCACCCAATTTGAAATTATTAATCAATGATATTATTAACCAACTAATATTAGGTCTATAAATCCACTTTTTATATCATCTAAACCTTCATCCAGACTTGAACCCCTGATGTGTACCTCCAGCGAATGATCAGAGGGCCTCTTGCAAGAATTCCTTTGTTTCAGGTGATAAATTGAATAATAGATCATCATGGGATGAAATTTCTTGGGTTCCTACTTAAATTCCATATACATTAAAATATGGAGGACATAAAGGACCCCCATTTAGTGATTTCCATTTTTCTAGTGACGCCATATTCCCCTTGGTCTCACAAAATTGGCATGATTCCTTATACATGGCTTCATTATCATGATGACCCCCCAAAATTTATTGGAATAGTCGGAGTGATAATCGCAGTACCCAAGGAATGTCATGCTATTGTAAAATGGCAGTTGAGGTTTAGGAAGTCCTATTATATTATAATTCCTTTACAAAGTCCATTGATAAGATGATTTCAGTGTTTGTGTCTGCCAAAATACAACAATAGAAAAGCATGAATTCATTTATGTGGTGCCAAAAGTCCTTGACCATGGAACCCAAAGTTCATGGACATGAATCTCATTTTCAATGATCCATACTTATCCATGAAACATACAAACACCACCATGTATTTGGTATCATTAAGTATCCTGTATTCATGTTTACATACTCCCTCACGTGGCCCTCTTGATATTATCTGTATCACTTGAACAATGGATCACCATGTGAGTGCCTTTTGACGCGCGTACGTGTCCATGGACATGAACTATGTTCTTCACTAATTCCCCATGTTGTATTGCCTAAAAATTCAGAATCATAAATGAATAATTTCCCATGAGACATTGGAAATGAAACCTCCAGATAGGTTTCTGCAACCCTGGGGCTTGCTCCCTTTTCCATACAGGTGATTATAAATAGGTCTATAAGACCCCACCTTGTGAATATTTTAAAATAATGTGATCATTGTATACTCCAATAATCCTTCAATGTATGAAGATAGTATTGAACATGTCACTTAGATTGAAATACAAGACTTTTATAAATTGTTTTGATCTGATGAAAAAAGATATATATGTCACAATTGGCAGGTGGTAGCCGAAAGACAATAAAAGTTGAATATATGATACCACATTGACATTTTTTTAATTATAGAAAGATAGGCCATAGACAATTGAGATTGATATCAGGAATTATCATTGATATTTCACAAAATTCATGAAATTTACTATTAATATTTCAATATTTCCATGTGACAGCTCAATGGAAACTCTGGTTTATCACACGACAATATATAAACATGTTAGAATTAAAATGCGTAAGACCATAGACATGTCCAATTTGATTATGAGAAGAATCTTGGACATGTATTCTTTGATTATGTGAATAAATATATGATAAGTCAATTAATCATATAGAAGCCCTTTTTATATGAGTTTCGTGTAATACATATACCCAAAATATGATTGGTAGTTTGTCATGACATTTCCGACCGACATCGAAGACATGTATTTTAGCACCCCTTGTACATGTCAATCTTGTCCAATAGACCCTCGTATAATCATGTCATGAGGGCCCTTGTCAGTAACCAACATCCAAAACCGACATTTATATGGGATGTTTCTTTGAATAGTTATTGTTACACACTCATGTGAACCAATAAGTGTCATGCTGGCGGATAACACTTTTATGGTTTCCATATTTATTTTTTCTATCAGAAGATAGATAATGATTATAAGGAAGGGAAACATCAATGTGTAATACCGAACCAAATATCCTATGAGAACATTTATTCCAATCCAAATTTAATATGTAGGACGAATTGTTAAGGTCAAAACACCATAGGGAATCTACCTTGATGTAATCATATAACATTCCTAAAAAACTAGGGATAATAATAATGCCTTCGAGAGTGATATTCGACCTAATACCAATAGTGGTTTAGGGGATAACTAAACTACTATAACTATGATTACTCTACAAACATATATCTAGGATGAATTTATAAGTCATAAGATCTAATTGGAAATTACTTCTATGTATGCACCCCTATGTATCAGAAATTTCAACCATTAGAACCAAAAAATCCCCATTTTAAAATTGTTCTACATTATCCATTTGTGGACTAAGAATCAAATAAAACCATGATGACTATGATTCCTATTTTAAATCTAGATACAAAAGACATTATCATAAGGTATGGGCTCAAAATCATACACTCTCTGAAATGGGTAATCATGACCCTCTAAGGAAAAAATTTAATATGAAATTCTCCTACATATATTCAATAATACCAAGTGTCTGATCGACAACTATTGCATATTTCTTACATGGAGCATGACTCACGTGGTCCTAGAGACTGGATTTGATTATACTAATTTCTTGAATATGATTCTTTAGTATCAGACCATCATTGGGAAGTGAGCAGGATTACGTATCTTTTGCACTCAAAGGACTATACATACATTGAGACCATCTTGGGCGGAATCATGTGAATAAGTACCATATAAGGATTCTATTGTCTCATCTATCAGTTTCCCACTACAATAAACATGTATAATATGATCTTTTTATCAAAAAGTATATGCAGGATACCTTAATGATGTCCGATCATGATATTTAGGGTCTTAATGTTCAACTTCCTGGATGGTTCCAGTCACACAACATTAAACTACTTTAATTGACCAATGTGTGTTATGATTTACATTTTCAAAGGATATGTAAGACTCCCTATAAGATTTTAATCCCATATCCATGATAGAAACCACCTCCCTAGATAGAAATAAACTCTAGAGTTCTTGAACATGGAAATAAATGAAATAATCATAAATAAATCAGAGAATGATATGGAACTCGTGACATGCATATAATAATTCTTATTAGTACATGTTTGTAATAATGTCATTGAAACATGGGTGACTAGCCTAGTTTCATATCCTAGAAATTATTTCATAAACATATCCCAAATTTATTAGAGAGTCTCAAAGTAGGAACCAATACTCCATAAAAGGGTGTGATGAGCACGAACTACCATCCAATCATCCAATTTGATTTTATAAGAACCATTGGGTCTAAAAGCACAAACAAAACCATTCCATTTGAAAAATGGTACATACCCAGTTATAGATGTGGGAACCATTGGAAGCTTCTAGGGAAGAATATACAAATTATAAAATTGATGCGAGCGATTTAGAAAGGCATTGAACCTCCCCCACAATAAAAATATATATCCAATACCATCCAGATTTTTTCTGGAATAATTAATGATTAATTCAAGGTAATGAAAAACTATGAATAAGTGAGATAGTTTTAGAGAAATAAATTCAGGAAACCAGTGGAATATCTTATAGACTATATAATCATTAAAACTAAGTGGGTTCTTAGAAAAAATGTGCGTAAGTTAGATAATATAATTATAAATGAGGATATGTTTGATAAGAAGCGTATAATCACGAAAAAAGTATTGACTATGAGGAATCCTCTATAGTAGTATCTATAATTGAATCTATCAAAATAATTTTTTTCTATGATTGAAATTTGAATTTATAATTATGTGAAATTAATATCAATATTATAATAATAAATTTCTAAATAAAAGAGGGTGTTTTTATATAAATCAACATGGATTTCAAAACCCTCATTTTCAAATTTTTTTATTTATATTATCAAAATATTTTTCATATTTATAATAACTTGTCATATTTTTTGATGATATACTCTGCTCATTTTTTCTTTCTAAATGTTTTTTGAATAGTTAGATAACCAAAATTTATTTACTAAACAAATTTAAAGATATTGTTTTATAGAAAAAATATATGTTAGGGATATTATTTTGGAATCATGAAAACATGATCTGTGTTTTAATTTTCAAAGATCATCAAACACATATTTGAAATGAGTTTGTTGGGTGATTTAAAACTCTTTATTGGATTTAAAATAAATTATTTCTATGAAAAAATAATTTTAAACCAAATAATGTAAACTATGGATTATTTAAAATGTTTTAGTATGGATTGTATTAAAGGTTTTGATACTTCAATGAGTATAAAAATGAATTGGATATTCATAAAACTCAAAAAACTGGTTGATTAAACCCAATATAGAGGTATGAATACATGTTTATTAGAATTAACTTATATCCAAACAGATATTATGTTTATTTGTTGCATGTCTGAACGTCTTTTATAAAATACAACATAATCACAATTAAATATTATGAAGATAAATTTTAAATAACTCAAAAATAAAACCAACATAAGACAATTATATCACAGAGGACATCGATTTGATTTAGTGAGTTATTAAGATAATGATTTTTGGGGTTCTAAGTTAGATAAAAAAACCACCTCTTTAACATGTCACCTTCTATATGTAAAATTAGTTTCATGTTGTAGTAAGAATGAAAATTCTATTTCATTATCTATTACTAATGATGAATTCATAGCGTCAATTTGTTTCTTGGATAGATTCTATAAACAAAATAGAAATTATTGGATGATGAATATAAATTCATAAATGTCCATATAAATTGTTAAAATAAAATATTTTTTAATATTTATTAGAACACAATAACACAATATGGAAAAAAACATTTTTATATGAAATAATGTTTCAAGAGATTATTTTCAAATATGTGATATCAATATAGAATTTTTTGCTATATATCAACATCTTGCTGATATCGTTGTGATGCTATTGGATAGTGAGAGAATGAACAATATAAAAAATTATTTAGGCATTATTACAAATGTTAACAATTAATGAGAATTAATTTAATATTATTTTTAATAACTTTTTATGTTTTTTTTGAAATATTCATTTTTCATTTATTGATAGCTCTTTTTAGTTATTTGTATTTAAAATATATGATTCATGTTTTATGAATATATTATATGTATGTTATTATTTCTAAAACATCATAGTAAGAGGATATTCCCTAAATGAATAATCTTTCAACGTAAATAGAAATAATTACACCTTTTCCAATGTGATGAAAAATGCATTTTGAAACCTCCTTATTGAACTTATATTTTGAATCCCAATCTCCATATTTAATTTATTAGTATTTTCAATGGATATAAATTGATCCTTTGGGGATGATACATCCTATAAAATATAGGATATTGAAATCTAGTTAGGGTTTATATGAGAGCCTTTCAGAAATACATATGATTAATGATGAAATCATGAAATAAAGAGAAGTTGATGTTGAATGGTTTCGGTCCATTTAGTCTTCTATGTAGTGTTTTTCTATATTAGAAGAGAGAAATATGATTTTTAGATGAAAATAAACTTTTCTATCCATTAATTTTAAAATATTTATATCTGATCATCGAGTTTGATGTTGGTTAGTACAAATATGTCATTGAAAAATCATTGATGGTCATGAATGTGAGTGTACCACACGTTTTTTATATGAAGATCAAATATTTATACATATTAGATAATATGAGGGACTAGAGGGATCTTGAATTTTGAATCAAATCCATTAAAAAATTCAAAATGTGTTGGTGGAACTCACGAATGAATGAAGCCAAAGAGAACTAGTTTCCAATGAACTATCTATAGAATATAGACTTATGGTAATGTTCATTCAACATTATATCTACCAATGAAGATTATATTTTAGTTTATTATGGTATCATGAATTATTATTTTTATATGTTATGGTTCATGAAATTAATATTAGACTTCCTTGTTTCCTAATTAGATATTTGTGTGATTTTTCAGAAATTTCCTCCAAATTCAACACAATACCTTACGTGAAGTGCACTTTTTTATGGCTACTAAAAATAAACCAAGTTTCTTCAGGAAAATAATGTATTATTTCTTCCATGTGGTATCTATTTAAATCATACTATATATAAGAGGATGAAAATCAACTTTAATCCTTAGTAGGGGATTTAGATGATTCATTAGAAGTAGTTGAATTAGTATTTCAATATAGTTTCTCATAAATCTAGGTGAAGCGATTTAATTGTTATTAGTTTGTAACTAAATGATATTTTTTTATGAAATTTCTTCCAATGATGAGGATGAATACAAAGATGTATATTGGGATAAATAATCTAAATTTATTTTTGCGTAAATCCAAGGATAGACTCCTATTACCAGAGTTTAAGATAAAAGAAAACATGTAAGAGAATAAGTATCTACACTTAATGGAGTTTAATAGATTCATAATGCTTCAGTTGGAGTTTTTAAATATCCATATATACATTTATTGGTTAAACCAATAGGAAAATACACACCTTCATATGGGGAGAGTGTTCCACGGTCAATGTAGTTTGAATAAATTCTTATAGATTCTAAATGTGATAAAGATTATGACTATATATTATTGTAATATGGAAATATGCATGAAATTTTGGAAAATATGATAATTTATTTATAATATTTTAAAGATGAATACTTTCTATGCATCCCTTTATTACACTTATTTTTAACCCTCTCAGTGATGTAAATGGAATGACAAATCTGGAGAGAAAAAAATAAACTAATAACTCTTTCAAAGATGATAAGGACAATAATAAGGATTTAAATATGATAATAATAATTGTGAAGAAGCTACTGGTATTACTGTAAGGGTTGAAGTAGTAGAGATAATTGAGATAATTCTTCTTTCACAAACTATTTTAGAGAAATTACTGAGACATTACTTTGTTAAGGATCTGTTAATGATTTCAGGTAAAAATATATATGCTAAAGCTATCCAAATAATATTTCTTTAGAATATACAATTTATAACTCTTCTCATAGAACTAACGTATTGTCCATGAATGATTTGGAATATAAATGTGTGGCTACATTGGAGGAAAATATAATTTCAACTCTAATATTTTCTCCCACAGACTAATCATGGATAAAGACTCCTCAATTAGATGAGAATTCTTCAGATAAGAATGGTGATATACTCATTCCGAAATTTAATCCTTATTAAACATGATATGTTATATCTAAATTGGCTAGACATTCACCAATACCTCTATCAGTCCTAATTTTCTGGAGATCCCAACCAGTTGTAAAATGACCTCACATCACTGTTTAATAATTTTAATTTGTTTTCTTTTTGTTAATAATATTTCATTGGGCAACAATATTTCATAAAATGTTAAAATTTAATTTATATACATTCTATAATAGTTACTTCCTCGGATAGGCCTTATACACCAAAAATGTTGATCTTTAATAGAGGATTTTAAATATTTAGAAATCATAAAACATACATGTAAGAATACCTGGAAAATATAATGACTACCATGATAGATTGTATATCTATATGAGTACCATCTTTTCTCCACCATCAACCTCATCATGAACACCTCCTACTCTTATTACTATATTTTTATTAGATAAAGGCATCATTAAAAGAATGATAGACTAATAATTTCATAATTTCATAGAAAATGTGAAGGATGAATGAAATCATGTTCAAATGGATATTTTTTCACGTGGTTAGAATCAATTTGATTTGAATATAGAATAAGGAACCAAGTATACTCTTGATAAGAATGTAATCAAGGATGAAGTGATGTGTTACCAAAGAAGGAATTACATAAATTGGAACTTATGTAAAAGTTCTTGTCAATGGAATGTGATTTTAATGTCCCCCTATAATAACTATGTTTAATGTCATATTAGTGACGTTATTTTATATGAATCCATTACTGAATCTATTCACGTTTGAAAAAGATGAGTCCCTTCAAGTGATGGGACATGGAATTAGAGTCATGATATATATAAAAAGTATTTTGGATCATTATATGTATGTTACCAATAATCTTGTGTTGTATTCTGTTTCTATAACTATACCTAGATCTTCTTTAGTTTTTGTGAGTGCCTCAGCACCATTCTCTATTCCATCATGTACCTCATATATATCCTTAACTAAACTATTTGGTCAAAATCTTATGCAATAACTTATAAATTTCATTTTTGTTTCGAAATGAATCACTATTAATAGACATCCAACTGATTCTTTACGTCCAACTAATACTAATAATATTGATAATAGAAGGGACCCCATTGGCCCATCTAAACATCCAATGCCTTAAAATAATATTCTGATAATATTATGATAGGAATAATATACAAAATTATTTAAAGTGTGATGAAGAAAATTTTTTATTCTTAATTCTATATATATTTTATTTTTTTATTATATATAATTTTTTATCTTTATTTTTTTATATCGTTTATCACATTATGATTTATTTTTGGTAATCCAAAATGGGGAGTGAAATATATGGCACAAATGTTTGATTATAATGGGATATTAAAATGTATCATTTTGATATCTATTTATTATTCACTACCAATTTCTATAGAAGATTATAATTTAAAATTTATAATCTTCAAATCTATGAATAATATTTTGTACCATGATTTGTGATAAAAAGGAGTAAATTATTTGAGTATTCATGAAATTCATTATTTTAATAATCAAAAATAATATTTATATTATTTATAGTCTCTTTGATGTTTTATGGAATTGAAATCATCATCTAAAAACGTTTGAATACTATGGTAGGTCTGTAGTCTGGTATATAACCACCTCATCAACCAAGGTGAATTTATTCAAAGGAATCGAGAAACAATAAGAAAAATCCAAATGAATACACATTTTCAATAGTGATAGAAGGAAGGAATCGAATGGACTAATGTTTTCTCAACAAACAATTATGATCATAGTTGAAAATACATTGTTTCTGCCACTTTTATAATTTATAGACAACATATTTTGTGGGTTCAACAACATGAAAAATCTTGTGACCGATCTGGATTATCAGGTAAAGTAGAAAACACAAGATCAAGCGAGGTGATCATGGTCTGTAGTCTCAAAATTTATAGATTATGGGATTGACTAAATGTAAAAAAATTATTGACTATAATTTCATCAAATCAACCATATGAACAAGTGATTGATTATATGGCTAATCAATAGATTTAAGAAATCATGCTATTGAAGTGACCGAAGATGCTAATATGGAACACCGAAATTAAACTACCATTATAGATGCAGACATGAAATAATTTAATAGACCACATTTGAATACTATGTATTATATTATTACATATTTAAATAGAGTCATCCATCCACTTTCCAGTGTTGAATTAAATTCCATATAAAGTATTTTTTAGGCCTACATTTTTTACAAGAATATCATGATCTACAAGATCATTTCTCAATGGATAGTTTTTGTAGAAAGTCATTAAAATATTAAAAATGCATATAATATAATTGAGATCGATATAATCATGGGAACCTAGGGACAACAGAACATTTTTTGGAATGAAAAAGTAAAATATAATGTATTTTAAAATTATGGCAAATGATGTTCACATATATGTATCAACAACACATAAGATATTATCTGAATATATTTACAAGACCTTTAAAAATAAAAGAAGATAATGAGTAGTGATGAATCATCTACATATTAATAGAAAAGAATACTATATGGAAAAATATTTTTTCCATCACCTACTTTATTAATTTACATTCGAGATATGTGTGTACCAAAAAAGTTTTATTTTTTATATCAAATACTATTGTGAACTTGAGAGTTTATGAAATTCCATTATATTTCATTTCCTATACTCCCATATAAAATTTGGAAGACGCTATTTTACAAGGGCTACCTCTGTGTAGTTTTTTTCATTTATTTCTCCCATGTATAATTGTGGAATATGTTTTGTGAAGCTTGGAAAGCCTTTTTTACTATTTTAATTCCCAATCCATGTTTTTTATCATATTATTTAACAATTAATTACTTGAAAGTGTGTGATTTAAAATTTGATGGGTTTTTGTCTCATATGGAGACATACACCATTATGTTTTTCTACTTTGGTTGTTATATTTTTTATACTTTATTTTTAAAATAAATCCATATATATTTTTCAAATTGTTTTACACAATTATACTATTATAGTTATATTTTATTTTATTACATATGTTATTTTATTTATGCTGATTAGTTTCAAAAGATGATGTGTTTTGAAATGTTTTTGTCACAATTACTTAATCCTTCTTCTGGAAAACCATTTAAAAAGATTTAATTATATAAGTCATTTATTTTAGATAAATATGTTTAATTTTCTAATTTGGGGATTTATTTTTGAATCTTATAGAAAGTAAAATTATAACCAGAAACAAAATTCAGCCCCACATGAGTTTTCCATAATGACCAATTATTACAATTTTTTAATGTTATATCATCACACTTATATTTTTGTGAGAGATATTACATATTCCCCACATTTTTTTATAGAAAATATACTGCACATGAATTTTTTTATGTTAATTCCCCTGAAAATATGGGTATTTAAGTATAAAAATATGTTTCCCTCTTTCATGTGGTTATGATATAGAGATTACCAAATCTATAATGGCTTATTTCATAGTCTCATCCTTATTAGAAATTGTTTATATTTTTCTTTTTATTGGATAAATTATATTATATCTCTATCTTAATAACCACTATTTTATTCTCCTATTGTTATTTATCAAAATTATAATTTCTCATTTCATTATCCACTCTTTTGTACTAAGTATGATAAATATATTGTTATTTCGAAAAAAAAACAATATTTGTTCTTCGGTTGATGAATATTATCATCCAACCCCTATTTACAGAAAATAATTAATAAATTTTTTTATTTAAATTTCAATGACCTTATTAGGAAATTTTTAATTTTTTAACTTTATTTACAATGTATTTAAAATAATTCTTTTACCATTGCCCATATGAAACATGTTTTAACTTCTTCAAAAATAATAATAATATTTTTTTCTAAAATATAAAACGTGACTAAATTTTCCATCAATTATGAATAGCCAGTTCCTTGAATATTCATTGAAAATATGCAATGTTTAATTTAAAATTAATTATTTTCCCCAATATTATGGAAATTTATTGATTTTGAAGAAGTTAATTCAAAATAATAATTGAATATTTCTAGAGAAATTTTCCTATAATCATTTAAATGTAATTTATTCTATATTTAGATCTACTAATTGTTAATATAATTTAGTTGGGATAATATCTAATGAAACCTAGAAAAAAAATGTTCTGGAATGATTATGATTATTTTGACAAGGGAATGTATTGACCTTCCTTATTATAGTTCTTCAAAAAAGAATATTTATCGGTTATTATAAAAAAATAGTTGGTTATGTATTTTATTCAAATAAATAATTAATTATCTGTACTAAGTGATGTGTGGAGTCAAATATTACATATCCCCTTAATGAATCGTTATGTATCCTTATATAAAATAAGCTTTGTATTGGGAATATAACTTACCCATTTTTATAATATCTTCGCATGCTACCTCTATAGTAGGTTTAAGATATCTATAACTATGACTTCAATCATTATAAATCCATTAATTGTTATCTATGTAATTATTTAGTTTCTTATGTTCTCTATGTATGTATTCCCCTCTTATGATATCAGTTATAAGAAATATTTTATTATTTTCTATCTCAACCTTATTATTCAACCATTATTTATTATGGGATATCATATTTATACATATTCCCTTAATATGAAAATAATCTCACTATTTATTATTCTTTCCATTCCCTAGGATACTAATAAGGGATATAAGAATTATTTTAGGGATATAATATAAGAAATAATAATGGTCTCAATATAATTTTATTGTTTTATTTCTTGTTTTCAAATGTAATGTGAGGATCATGTACATATATAGTGTACAAATATCTATAAACTATATGATCCTTTAAGAAATGCTCACTTGTATCTTATGCCAACATTGTAATACTACCACTGAATTTTGGTTACTAGAGTTGTGGAGATGTAGTTAGTATCAAATAAATTTTAGTAGGACCTTTGGGATCTTGATTTAGGAAAACATATATTGCTGAAAATGACCATATAAAAGATTATAGGGATAAATATAAGTATAAATTTATATCATGTAGCTTGGGAAAAGTAGAATTTGTATAGTTTTGCACCAAAATAGAATGTTTCATGGAAATTGTAAAGTGGATGAGGCTATATTAACATATTTACACATAGGGAACTATATTAAATTGGTTGGATTAGGTATTAACATGATTTTCATCAATGCATGAAAATTGGGGATAAGAAAACACACCCAGATAAACTATCTCGTGGAATATGATTGCGTTAATTCATATTTAAATTATGAAGCATTGTTATGGATGATAAGATACAACCTATGGAAACCACTGATATGATATAATGCTATGGAAAAAACCTAACATTTCTGGGGTCAATAAATCTATGGTTAATAATATGTAGAAAGTCATAAATTACACTTTTAATATTTTAATTTATCGGAGTTTAAGATGATTATGTACTTCTTTAAGGATATTTATGAATAAAACCCTTAGGTTTAATTTTTATTTTTTGTGAAATGTAATAAAATCAATGAGTCTTTAATATTTTATTGACATATATTTAAAGGTATAGATAAGATTAAGGGATAATAGGTTGATTTATATTGAGTTAATTAGGATTTATTAGAATTTTTTGATCATATTTTTTATCTTATAAATACTCATGGGATTGAACACTTATTTACTGACTAAGGGATTAATGTAATTTTGGAAGAAGTTCACCTTATTTCCAGGTAACATTACATGGAAAAGTTAAACAAAATATTTTTTTGTAGGCTGTGATTTTATTTGAGAAATAATGATTGATTTTTACTTGTATATGCGTATATATTTTTTGTAGAGGTTTTATGACGATTCAGGTTTGGAAAATAATTGGTATAATATTTAGAATATATAATGATGGAAAATACATTTTTCATGTAACTTTACCAGTGATTAATGTTTTTTAGAGAGAAATAGTAAATATATTTTTGTATAATATATAATAAAATCGTTATACTTATTGGGATAGAGTTTGTTCTCAAATATTGTCAATATATTTAAGGTTAGTTGAATTTTGGGTGTCAATTTTGATGGATTGGATATAAATTTAGTGTTTTCCCATATTAATGTTTATTCATATTGGATATTATTTAATCATATTTAACAATTTTTTAAATTGGTTAACATAAAGAGGAATTAAGAATAATTTGTTATTCATTAGTGAATATTATGATACATTAGTAGTTACTTTTTGTTTTTTAGGAATTAGATATTCATATTAGATATTTTTCAATTAGATTAAGTGATTTGAATGAAGTGAAAATTGATCAATAAACAACCAAAGGATGAAATTGTTCTTAGGTAATGGAATGATATAAAAAAAGTATATATTATCATGTTATATATCTTAACAGGAAAAATTCCTTATGTATAAGAAAATTATATTAAAATAAAAAACATTATCCTATTACATTAATTAATGATTGATTTATTGTATTTTTTATCCGTGATTGATTTTTAGTTTAATGGTCAATAACTTTCTCAATATCATGTTCTCTATCACAATTTTTATTATTTGGACATTTTATTTACCCTCCATTTTCATATTTTCACTTATCACTAATGATTACTTTCTACGGAAACATAATTATATGTTATTTTAGGTAACATTTATGTTTCCGACTTTTTATTTTAAAAGTACTTATTATTATACGTTTATATAATATGAGTATTCAATAAAGTTATTTTCAAATATACAGCCCTTGATTATGGATATAAAAATTCTGACGATGTAATTCATTTAAGGGAGGATAATTCAGCTCCCTAAAAATTAATTTTAATATAATATAATGTTCAATTGTGTTCATAACATGAAATATTGACCATTAAGTGAGTTTTGATAAATTGTAACAATATAATTATTTAAATGTGACAATTATAAACATGTTTCTAAATTGGATGTATGAATAAAAATTAACGCATTTAATTAAATATTTTTAACAAATTTTATAGAATTTAACCATATATATTGCTTTATAAAAAATGTACATAATTTTCCCTAATGCTATTTAATGATGTGCTAAAATGTATTCATAAAAAATGATTTAGATTGTATTTTAAGAAAGAATATTATAATAAATTAGTACTTTTTTTAAATTTTTCACTTTAGTGATGTAATATATTCTTTTATATAGGTATGTCAGTATTATATAATGCTGAATTAGTTGAATTGTTTTAAAAAATATTTAATTCTTAATGTATAGTTAAAATACTAATTGTTATAAAAGTGTCATATATTTTCCTTAAATCTAGTAATTTTGAATTCCAATTATATTTTGGGATTATAGGATAATTAAAAGAACACTTAATTTTTTAAACATAATCAAAATAATGACATCTGTATCCATATGATAATTTTTTTTATAAGTTTTTTTTATTCCAAAAAACACATTATTTATAAAAAAATTCATTTCTTTTTAATATGTATATAAAAATTGATTTTTCATTTTTATATAGAATTAATATTGAAAACATTATTCCATATTTGGAATCATAAGGTTAAAAATTGGAAAATAAGGTCCTTTTAATATTAGTTATTATGAATAGTAACCCTGGTAAATATTTTTCACCATGCTAAATGGTAAATCTGGTAAAAAAGGTAAAATATAATGTGGTAAGACATTAAAAATATCTCTAAAATTGAATTTAATTCACTTAATTGTATTAATTTCACCATATACATACCAACTTTTAATATATTTCATTTTCATTCTATTCTCCATTAATAATAACATTCGTATTATTTTAAGAAAAGGATTAATAGAAAATTTATCACCTCTTGAAATTAATCTCTCCTATATGTTTTATGAAAGAATAAAATACTTTATAAATGAATAAAATAATTTATTTTTAAATAAAATAAAATTATTATTAATTTTTTAATTTGTTTTGATGGTAAAATTACTTTTAATGTTAACAAAAATCTGATAAAATTCTTGTGCAAGCGGTACAAAAATAACGGTAAATTATTTTATAAATAATAAATTTAGTTTGTTTTTGATGAATTGATGTATTATGAATTTTTTAGGTAATAATAATATTTGATTTTTTTTATGTTTTTTAAAATTCAAATCTAATTTCATTATTTATGTCATTGAATTGAAATAAAATGAATAGTCAAAAAAATGAAATTAATAAAAATGTATAATAAACAATATTTATTTTAATTACTTTAAAAAAATATTTATAGAAGACTAGTGGGATGATATATGGTACAATATTTCCTCTATGTACCATTTCTGAGACACTTTTCACCTTATATATATATATTTATGAATAGAAAATCATATGCCATTTGTTACCATGTTTAAGGATAAAAAGGTATAACGAGGTTATTAGACCCTAATAAAAGGTTGAAAATATTAATTATAAAATGTGTTTCAACCTTAAAATTTCTTAACATATAAATTTTGTCCATTTGGTTCCATTTAACAAGATTATTATATAAATACATAAAAATATTTTAAGTAATTTTAACAATATCAAATCCCTAACTTATAAGAGGGATCCAATATTTACCCATTATTGAAAATTTTGTGTAATTACCTATGCCGAGTTACCCAGAGCCGGTTCATTATTTCAATACATTTTCACGATTACAAGGAATCAAGTCCAGAAGGACTGATCAATTTCACAGTGTTGGAAAATAGATTACATACATGAACTTTACATTATTGTATATAACATAAAATACAACATAGATAACACTTTTAGGACACGATTATTACACTAGATAAACCCTAATTATCAATCATAAATAATTTTTTGGCATCTCAGGAAAATAAAACATAATAAAGGGGTGAGCACAAGTGCTCAGTTAGGATAAAAAATATAGTATAAGCTATCAAAAATAAGCAGTAACTTTTATGGCAAGGTAAAAAACTAAAAAACAACCCTATTAAAACATTATATTCAATATAATATAGAAATAATAAATTATTTAATTCTATTTAAACACTAACATGGATATTATACTGATCGAATGATCACAAGTAAAATCAATAACATATCTTATAATGAGGGAATGCATAATGTCGGACTTCATAACCACTACATTAAGGCCTCGTGCCAACATCGTACATAAATATTCTATCAAATACTTTTTCTAAGAAACTACTTTGACTCATGAGACCTATCAAAAAATCAAGGGGCAATATTGGGCCCCACCCGTACTTACTATGTCCAATGAATTTCTCATACGAAAAGGTTGAAACATAACGTAAACATTCATATTAAAACCAGAATACAAAATGTTAATAATTAAACCATAAACCATGAATGGTGTAAATATATCATATGAAATGTAAAACATATCAAAAAAAGATAAATACAATATGAAATATTGTATAATAATAAATCAAATTCAAACAAGCATAAAATCCAAAAATGGACGTTGACATAGATGCACATAATTTATTAAAACGCTTCGATGGAAATTCCCCTTTTTTACATTGAAAACATTAAAATTCTCTAAATTTATAATTTTAGACATTTAAAATACATTTTTGAGTCAATTTGTCTCATACGAAGTTGAATATTTTTAAATGAATTAACATTTTAAAACATTTATGTACATATAAATAAATTATTAAAACCATTTTGAAAACATGAAAGCTAATTAGAAAGGTTTAGAATTATAAATCATTCAAACATTTATAATTATGTTTTTGTTATAGATTACCTTATTAAATACAATAAAATGAATCCTTTTGAACAGTTTTTTATTAAACATAGACATGGGTGATGACTATTTCCTAGTATCTTCATACACATACACAATTTCAAATAATAATGTGAATGTGAAATTAAGCCTCACCTTATACGTTCCATTAGTTTAGGGTGAGTTATCCTATTGTATAATGGTAAAAAATGTTATAAAATTTTACTAAAACAATATACAAATTTATGATATCATATATTATTCATTTATTACATTATATTACACAATTATTAATAATTTCCATGTTAATGCAACATTTCAGGTAATAATCGCTTTCTTTATCATACATGTTTTGACTTGTTATTTAAGATCTTATTACTCAGATAATAATTTACGTACTTTCATAATTTAAAACATTATTTATATATCATATATATTATTTATATATGTATATTTAATTGATATAAAATATGTAAAACAAAGTTCATGAAGATGGTAGGCCATACATACACATGAATGCTGTTTCTTTTTTCATAACATATTAAATGTAAGTGAGTGAATGAAATAAATGTATATATATATATAATCTTAGTGCAAATATTATGTCATATATTTTATAATTATTAATAACATGCACTCTTATAATCATTCTTGGATGTTGACCATGGAAGATGAGTGTCATCGCGTCATGGAGACGGTAATCCATACGTACGCATGAGCAATGGTATCATTTCATTCATGGTAATATGGTATGGAATTGGAGAAAATATGAATTATAAAAAACAATATCATGTTATATTTATTATTTAATTTCATTGTATACATTGATATACCCATATAACTAAGGTGTACATTAAAAACAATTTACAAAATGACGTGGAGATGTTATGGTGTATGTCTACACGCATAGTGATATTGTATTCCGTAGGATGGGTAAAATGAAGAATATTGTTGTCCCATAATTATAATAAAATATTATCATCAGTAAGGGGCTAGTGTTATTATTTTATTATTTAAACAATAGAGAAATAATAAGTAGAATAAGAAATGAACTTTTGAAGATGTGATTATACAATTACCTCTTTTCAGGTGTCTCCTTTTGATTTGTACAAAAAGAATCCATAGGATAACGTTTTTTCCAAAGTGTAGCTTTTTTGATGATTTTACAGATTTTCAGAGATAAAATGGTATGGACTCGGCCTATCCAAGGGTGTTTGGAGGTTACAATTAAAGATAAGGAGAATTGTTCTTTTATAATTGGGGTGAATGGCACTTTTGGAAGATCCTTAATTAAAAATTTATTATAAATTAACTTTCAGTTTTTAATAAATAAAATGAGACTTAATTCTAGGATAAGATGAGTATTGGTATAAATCCTCTCAACCAATATGTTTTAAACAAGTTAGTTCATGATGGTAATCAAATCTTTTAGATTTAACCCTAAGTTAAAAGGTTTAACTCATACCATGTACTCTTGTATTTTTACACTACATGGTAGATATTGTTACTATAAAATGCCATGAGAACAAAAAGTGTATAATTTATGAAATTTTTATCACAATCCTAGTTAATTTTTCAGAACATTAGATTTTTAGTTTTTTATATCATTTAATAAAATAGTATTTATTTTAAAATCTCATTTATGTCAATTTTGACACTACTTAATACATGATTTTTTGTTTATGTCATAAAAGCTTGATTATGTCAATCCAAATGAATCAAATCAAATATAATATGTCATATTAATCTATATAATTCACGGATTAGATAAAAATATTCAACATACATTTATTTTAATATTTATAATATCATCTATTTGAATATTTTATAAATAATGTAATCACCCATCTTCATTGTGTCATAAATAAATATATTTATTTATTTTATAAAAATTATAAATAAAATACCATAATATAGGAAATCTTTTTTTATTTTAAAGGTTATTTATTGTCTATGATATTACTTATATAACCCCATATTAAATCAAATTTGATAAAAAGAGTTGTGGGTGTGTAATTTTTACTATTACATAAAATTATATGTAATAATTGTCTTAATAACACCTAAGTGGCTTATGGTGGAAAAATATATGACCCGATGGTTTTATTGGTCATCCATTACTCATCCAATAAGGTTTGAAAAAGTGTTAGGATAATTTTATATTATTATAATAATATTTTTACCTTTAATTTCACTATTTACCTTTTAACGTGGTAAATAAAATTAAAAAATTACAATTTAACAAAAAATATTTTTTCCATGTTATACCATATTTTTCATCATGATTATAACAATATATGTGGTATTAAATAATTAATTCAATGAAGTTGTGAGATTACGTTTAATGTTAATCTTCAAATGTGGCTATAAGGGAGGAAAAAATACATTGAAAATGATCAGTGATTTTTTATATCTAATTCTATTATAAAAGTGATTTGAATGACTTAAATTATACTAATATATTTATTATTAATTTATCATTAATTTTAAATAAATTAAATTAAAAAAATTATTTAAATTATAAAGTGACTTTTTATCCACAATGCAATGTTTTTCACAATTCATCAAAAATTGAAGTTTTTTATAAAAATAATGAAAATTCACCTAAATCTAATTATGATATTACGAATTCAGAAATGGAGTATATTATGAAAAATAATATTTATAAATTTTCAAAATGTGGTTAAAAATAATCATATCCACTTAATAAATGGCTAGTTTGATAGGTTGTAGTGCACTCGAACTAATTATTGTGTAAATCACACACTATAAAATTATTTTAAAAAGAAACATAACATGGAATCATGGGGTGTTATATTATCCCCTCATTCAATAAATATCATCGTCTCAATTTAAAACCATGATTGAAAACTTGTCTTCTGACATTTTGAAATATATTTTTTGAAATCCCACATGAAAAAATGGATTAGTGAGACCTCTATTTTAAAATAATTAAATGGAAAGTATGATGTTGAATGAAAATAAAACATACAATGGTTCTATGTATAAAAACATATAAATGATGGAAAATATAAAATTCATGTTATTATTGAGAGTTATAGAGAACATAATCACAATAAAGTTAACATTCACAAAGCTATAAATCTGTGATGATAAGAGGGACCATTTGATTCATCTAAAATAGGACTAGGAAATATATTTTTGGTTTCAATATCATTTCCCTTATGTTGGACAATTAATTTACTTCATAGACTATGAATACAAGGAAGAAAACTTAATTGACATGTAGTGTTCCTTCCCTTGACTAATTGTTCCCACAAACTCATCATTCCTTTCAAAAGATTAAAATATTAAAAAATATTCTTTTTATCGTAATTGTATAAGGCTACAAATATAAACATATACCATTTAAAAAATTAAAACTATGTTAAAATAACTAGGGAATTCCTCTGGGATAATGGTAGGTGATAAAGCCTAGTCGCACTACGGTTGTGGATTAAATTCCAACAGCCTTGTCCAAAGTGATAGGTTGTCACCAGACATGTAAGGTGTCCTTTTTTTATAAATATAGTATTATAAAGTTCCAAAAATAATCTAATTAAACGTTTTAACCTTAAATAATACTATCAAAAGACCATCTTAATCCATTCCATCTTTTATTGTTATCCAAAATACATCATTCTAAACTCTTTCTGAAAGGTCTATGAATTTCCAAAATCAATTTTAACATCAGATTATATAGACCATGTAATGTTGCTCTTATTGTCACATAATGAATATATTATTACTTTAATAATAATAAAACCTTAACTAAATAATTACTATATTACAATCCTTATATATATCACATTCATCATATTACTAGAATATATTTCATGAATCCAAAAAACACAGATACATTAATTGTTCCACTTCGGTCGTAGTAACAACATAATCAAGTCCTTGATCCAATTTCTTCTTCTGAGCCTTATTTATTTGAAGCATTGAACAATAAATTTCATAATGTCCCATATCCTCATAGTAGAAAAATTGTACATTAGAAACATTTTTCTTACCCTTGAAATCACTTACATGATGTCCTTTTTATCCACACTTATAAAAAATTCCAATTACCTTCAACCATTTAATAGAGTGATTCTTTTCACAGTTATCAAATGTGTGAAAGTCCATCTTCCTCTTCTTCCCATTATAAATATTTTTTTCTTCCATAATAGTCATCCATTGCTTCAATTCAAATCTATAGGACTCGTAGAATTCATTACTTAACTTATAAACACATGATACTATTTCTTTGTTTGATGAGAATACATGGGTGACTATTTCCATTATAAATGTTGGCTAAGGACCATGAAAGACATGTTACATTATTTATCTTTGGAACATGTGCATTGGTGGAGTTGTCATTCCTTTTACTAGGCCATATTTTTAAATGATGACATACAGAAGGTTAGATCATATCTTAATTCATAATCTAAAAACATGAAATTGGATAATCATTAATTTATGACTTACCTACATCATAATCATAAAAAAGAATTTTTGGGGAAATATTTACTCATAAATCCATCATAATGTATTATGAAGAAAATATGAATTATACTAAGAATATTCCTCGGTAGTTTCAAACATTGAGTGTAGTAAGACATGTTTTCTTGTACCATTTTACCGAGTGTCAAGACTAGAACACCTTATTGGAGTTTTCACCCTTAGGTACATCCGTGCAAGAACCAAATCCACTTGTATTATCTATACAGGGATAAAGATCATGTAATATTCGTTCCAGATCTGCTGTACAAAATTTTTAGGGGGTTATTCTGTGCTTATCCTCTATGTTATATTAGGGTTATGATCCCTAATCTATGTTTTCTAAATATATTTACATGGTTATTTATAACCTTCCTCTGATAATAAATATAACACCCCAACCATAGTTTCCCAGAACATGTGTATTATATTAATATATTATCATGATTAAAGTAAACATGTCCCAAAGGACCGATCAATTTAGCAGTCTTGATAAATTGAGTACATACAAGAACATTACATTATAATTACTAACATAAAATAGAGCATAGATTACCCTTTCAGAATGTCATTATTCACCTAGCCTAACCGTGCATATCAATCCAAAAATACTTCCTAGAATCCTAGGAAAATAGAACATAATAAAGTGGTGAACATAGATTCTCAATAAGGATAAAAAATATAGCATAAGCTATCAGAAATAAGTATAAACTTTAAAGGCAAGGTACAAAACTAATACTCAACCCTTTAAGAACATTATCTTATGCACAATATGGAAATAATAAATCAGATAAATCCAGATAAAAATTCTCATGGACATTCTATTAGTCTAATAACAACATGTAAAATCAATAACTAATCACATAACAAGGTATTGCATAATTCGGTACATCAAAACCACTACATCACAACCTCATTCCAAGAACATACAAAAATAGTCTATCAGGGCTTTGCGCCAATACAGTAGTTCATATTATGAGACCTACTGATGCGTTGAGGGGATATAGAAGGCCCTGACCATCAATTACTATGTTTGATTCATTTGACATTTGAAAAGGTTGAAACGTAACATAAAAATTCATATTAAAATTAGCATACGAATTGTTAATACATTAACAAGAAACCATGAAAAGTACAAAATAAAATATACATAGTCAGACAAATCAAAAAACCTTAATTACAATATGTAATATTATATCATAATAAATCTAACTCAAAAAAGAAAAAAAATCCAACAGATTTTATTTACATAGATGAAAATAATTCATTAAAACTACTCAAGGGAAATATTACATTTTAAAAATGAAAACATTAAAAGTCACAATATTTATAAAAGAATAAATATTGAAGACATTTTTGAATCATAGTTTCCCATACCTCTTGGAAACTATTGAATGTAATTATCTTTTGAAAACATTTATTCCATATAAATAAATCGTTAAAACCATTTTGAAAAAAAATTAATGTAAAAGGTGTAGGTTCCGAGCGCAGCGGAAGAGCGTTGGTAGGTTTGCCCAAATTTAATTTTAATGTTAAACAACATTCAATATAAGATCCGTCACGATATAAAACGCCGAATCTTCGGAATAGATCGAAAAAGAAAAGAAAAGAAGAGTCTCGGAACCCTTGAGGAGGATCATCATATGTTGATTATAATTAATTTAATTAATGCATATGAATTACCTTGTTGGAATTATTTCTTCGTTGATGTGTCCGGTCACGATTCGGTGATCCGTCATTGCGTCGTAGAATCCAAGTGTAGGATTCCTCTAGTGGTGATCCACATGTGTGTCACGTATCTCCGGACATCACCGAAGAGATCTCCGGGTGCTAGCGCGGAAGAACCTTCACTTGCGATGTCCGCCTTCGACTGCCTTGATCTGGTGGAGGATCTTGCTCTCGTAACTTGAGGGCGTTCTTGGTGGAAAGGTAATTCTCTCTTGGCTTGAGAGTATTTCCAAATTCATTGTGCACAACCATGGCTCTAAAAAAATGTTGGGGTTGCGAGGATAATTATAATCAGGTTTGAGGTTAATAGAGTTATGACAATAAATAAACGTGTTACGCATTTTATTTATTTCATTAACTCTTAGTGAAAACCACCATGTCGAATTATTAATTCCTTGAAATGCGCCCATGCTGATTATAATAAATATCATTTAAAAAAACGATATTAAATCCTCAAAATCCCAATTGGAAAAACTACACAGCGTGTAATAATTAATACACGGCGTGTACTTGTTTTCCATAAAACTATACAGCATGTATATTTAATATACACGGCGTGTACTTTTATTTTCCATTTTTCTCCACCATATTTATTAGACCTTGAGTAATGACTATTTATTTCTTAAATAAATGTAAATGCATTACTCGCTAATAAATATATTATTTTAGCCACAGTATATTCTTTCGAATAACTAGTGTCAAAATAAATGCAATCAGACATCCTTAAATAATTATTAAACCACAGTCGGGAATAATATTTTTTTAACTTGTTAAATTAATATTTAACTGAGATACATGGACACACTTAGTGTGTGACCCTCTAGGCCTCTTTCTCAGTGGCATTAGGGTGAGCCTGCCTAAAGTCCAAGGTTAGCGTCTAGCAACACGCCAAGGCACCCATAGTGAAATAAGTTAATGCCGCAATGATGTGTCACCTCCTACGAACGCTTACCGTGTAATATAATCCCTTTGTCTCGATATCTCCAATCAAGCGGGTTGCATGCTAGTGTCGTCAACCCATGTGCTTGATTATTCTTTCTTTGACTTCCCGGAATTGAACTTGCCCATACCTTACCATGGCCATGGATTTATTTAGTCTATATCAATTCCATCAAAGGGCCTGAGATATCTACTTCTGTTATGGAACGGAAGGGAAAAATCCTTTCTCGCATTATCTATTAATGCGGTATTACTCGTGACGCACCCAATGTATCCTACCTCACTGGGAACAGTGTTTTGTCACAGTTTTCGTCAATACATCTAAGTGCGCAAGTTGTAATACCCATTAATAATAATCTTAAAGTCTAAGGATCAATACACACGTCCGTAGATAGGAACATCCAATAACACTATGAAATGTGGATTTCCTACTGGCGGGTCTCGTTCTCATAATATCCTCCTGGATATTACCAAAGGCGCACACCATGAGAAGGTGCCTCAAAGTTTTATGAGTCCTCACCCCTAATGACCTGTATTATTTTTGTCCCTCAAATAATATCATCCGGCCATAGAACATACATTCAAGAACAGTGTTATGGCACTTTCGGGTTCTCATCATAGCAGGGATCAGCTACGACCCTTTAATGCAACAGCTGTCCTTAGGACATTATCACATGACATGTCATGCAGAAGAACAATCAAGAAGTGATAAGGCTTTTATTTAATGAATAAAGTACAAAGTAGTTGGTTCTAGACCACCAACTCCAACAGACACCCACTTGGACTAGAGCCAACTGCTAACAACCTTTAACCCGCTAGCTCTCACATGATATTCATGCTTCTGCTGAGATAGGCCTTTAGTCATGGGGTCAACCATGTTCTCTTCCAGGGACACTCTGCTCACTGCAACTTCACCCCTTTGATAGAAATCCCTCAAGAGGTGATACTTATGGAGTATGTTCTTTGTCCGTTTATGTGACCTTGGTTCATTTGCAAAAGCCACCGCTGCAGTATTATCACAATACAATGTAATGGGATCTTTACTGCTAGGCACCACATCAAGCTCCTAGACAAAGTTCTGAATCCAAATGGATTCATTGGCTGCATCAGAAGCTACTATATGCTCGAACTCCGCTGTAGAATCGGCGAAAACTGGCTGCTTTGAACTCTTCCAGCTCACAGGTCCTCCATTGAAACAGAAAACATATCCAGATTGCGACTTCAGATCATTCTGATCTTTTTGAAAACCAGCATCAGCATACCCTCTGATGACAAGCTCCTCATCTCCTCCATACACCATGAACATATCCTTAGTTCTTCTCAGATACTTAAGGATAGTCTTAACAGCAGTCCAATGTTGTTCTCCTGGATCTTCTTGATATCTGCCTACCATGCTCAGTGCATAGGCAACATCAAGCCTGGTACATAACATGGCATACATGATGGATCCTATAGCCGAAGCATATGAGATCTTTCTCATCCTATCTTTCTCCTATTGTGTCTAGGGACACATTTTCTTAGAAAGATGTAAGCCATATGACACTGGAACCAATCCCCTCTTGGATTTTTCCATACTAAATCTATGTTGTATATGGTCAATGTATGTACCCTGACTTAGTCCAAGGAGCCTCTTGGATCTATCACGAATGATCTTGATCCCTAGAATGTAGGCTGCTTCTCCTAAGTCCTTCATGGAGAAACACTTGTTCATCTAGTCCTTAACTGACTATAAGGCTGGTACGTCGTTTCCAATAAGCAATATGTCATCATCATATACCACTAGGATGACGACCACATTCCCATTAAACCGCTTATAAAAACATGGCTCACATTCATTCTTAATGAAACCAAATTCCTTTATGGCTTCATCAAATCGAATGTTCCATGACCTAGATGATTTCTTTAATCCATAAATGGATTTCTGCAACATGCAAACCCGTTTGGCTTCACCTGGTGTCACAAACCCTTCTGGTTGTGTCACATAGACATCTTCCTGAAGGTTCCTGTTAAGGAATGCTGTTTTGACATCCATCTGCCAAATCTCGTAGTCATGGTAAGCTGCTATGGCAAGTATGATTCTTATGGATTTAAACATTGCAACTGGCGAGAAGGTTTCATCATAGTCAATTCCTTGACGCTGTCTGAATCCTTTAGACACTAGCCTTTCTTTATAGGTGCTAACTTGACCTTCCAAGTCCAGCTTTCTTTTGAATACTCATTTGCATCCAACAGGCTTTACATCAACTGGCTCATCGACCAGAACCCAAACTTGGTTCTGATACATGGAATCCATCTCAGAATTCATAGCTTCTAGCCATCTTGGAGCTTCTAATATTTCTACTGCTTCCTTGTAGGAGAGAGGTTCATCATTTTCCAACAATAATGACTCACCATCCTCGGTGACTAGGAAACCAAATCTCTCTGGTTCCCTTACCTCTCTTGAGCTCCTATGCAGTACTTGTGTTTCTGGAACCACTTCCACGGGGACCTGTGGAACTTGTTCCTGTACCAACTCCTTTGTATCTTGATCATCAACTTCGTCGAAGTCAATCTTGCTCCCACTATCCTTCTTGAGGACGTTCTCCCTCTCAAGAAAGATGACTTGTCTGGCGACAGTCACTTTCTTGTCTTGGGGGTTATATAGGTAATATCCTTTTGATTCCTTGGGATATCCTATAATGATACACTTCGTGCCCCGGGGTGCTAGTTTGTTGCCTGAGAAGGCCTTAAAAAACGCCTCGCATCCCTATACACGTGTGTGCGACAAATTGGGTTTCCTTCCATTCCATAACTCGGATGGAATTCCATTTGCTGCCTTAGTTGGTACTCGGTTTAATGTGTATGCTGCAGTTTGTAATGCTTATCCCCAAAAGGATAATGGAAGATCCGCATGACTCATAATCGACCTCACCATGTCCAACAAGGTGTGGTTCCTCCTTTCACTAACACCATTCCACTGTGGTGTATAAGGAGGAGTGAGCTGAGATAGAATCCCAGACTCCTGTAGAAGATCGATGAACTCTTGGTTCAGATATTCTCCACCTCGATCCGATCGAAGCTTCTTTATCTTCGTACCATGTTGATTCTCTACTTCATTCTTGAATTCCTTAAATTTCTCTAAGGACTCTGACTTATACCTCATTAAGTATACATAGCCATATCTACTCAAATCATCAGTAAAAGTAACAAATTAAGAATATCCACCTCTAGCTTCTACTAGAAATGGTCCGCACACATCTGTGAGTACCAATCCTAGAAGCTCTGTGGCCCTTTCACCTTGTCCACCAAAAGGCGGCTTGGTCATTTTTCCTTGTAAACAAGCGTGACATCTATCAAGTGGTTTTAGCTCAGTAGAGTCTAAATAGACATCTTGGCAGAGATTTGTCAATCGCTTCTCGTTCAAATGACCAAGGCGGTGATGCCATAACTGGGTGATGTATGAGTAATGTGAGTTTGTTTCGTTATCGATTGCCAACACTTGGTTTTCGTAATTTAATACATACAAACCATTATTCAAATGTGTCATACCATAACATACGTTGTTCTTATAAAATAGACAACCCTTATTTCCAAACTTGAAAATAAATCCATCCATATCCAAACAAGATACAGAAATTATGTTCTTGGTAACACTAGGCACAAAATAACAGTTTTGAAAAACCAAAATCATGCCAGTTGGTAATGAGAGGTGATAGTCGCCAATTGCCACCGCAGCCAACCTTGCGTCATTGGCAGCTCAGAGATCTACCTCTCCTCTGGCAATCTTTCTATGTCTACTTGGTTCCGGCATTTTAATACAGATGTGAGCCCCACAAGTTGTATCTAATACCCAATGTGTAGAAATAGAAAGATTGCACTCGATAACGAATGCACCTTTAGCGTCCCCACGCTTCTGGGTGTAGTTCCTCTTCCAGTGGCCCTGCTTGCCACATGAAAAACACACTGCTTCATGTTCCTTGCCCTGCCTCTGGATCTTCCCCTTCTTGGAGGGACGGTGCTCGGGGGCTTCAGACCGTTTATAAGTCTTTGTCCCCTTTTCCTTGTCCTTCTTTTTCTTGTTCACCATAAGGACCGTGGGGTTGTCACGCCACATGTCCTTATCTACCTAGCTAATCGAGGTCAGAAGCTCTGATAGACTCTCTCATTGCCGCTCATGTTATAGTTGACAATGAAGCTAGAGAAGGTCTTGGGTAATGATGATAGGATGAGATCTGTACGCAACTCATCTAAGAATTTAATCCCTAAGATGTCCAAGCGTTCAATGTAGCCAATAAGCTTGACCACATGAGGCCCAGCTGGTGCAAACTCTCCAAACTTTGTGGTAAAAAAAGCATTGGAGATCTCATACCTCTCTTATCTCGCCTTCTCTTGGTAGAGATCTTTAAGGTGAGACATCATGCTATATGCATCCATGTTTTCATGTTGCTTCAAGAGCTCATTAGAAATGGTCGATAGCATGAAACACTGGACATCTATGGCATCATCCATGTGTTTCATGTAGAGAGATAATTCCTCATCACTAGCCTCTTTCCCAGGCGCAACTGGAATAGGCTCTTCCAGCACATATAATTTCCTTTCATGGCGAAGGAAGACGCGTAAATGCCTCTGCCACTCTTGGAAATTGGTGCCGGTGAGAAGGTTTTCTTTTTAGAGTATGGTGCGCAATGATATGTTTGAAGTCATTTTCATGACGTTTCTACAATTTAAGATGAGAAAAGGTTTAGTACATTATTATAAAAAATGAGACAAATAAATAAATTAATACTTATTAGTCTCCCACTATTTTATATAATTCTAATAGCCCTCACCATTGACTTCAGAATATTCTATTTCGTGAATATTCTAGTGGCAAGGATCCATATTTCCCTTCGCATTACCCCAAATAGGGTTGGTCAAACAACTTGAAGGGTTTTAGGTAGGCATTCCAAATTCCAACTGCATTAACTCGCAGTTCCTTGATCCGCTGAGTGGACTCCCCAATCCTGAAATCCTTTTGGATTTACTCAACCTTTGCCTCTTGGTCACATCAAGTCCTGCTGTTGCAGTCAACCCTTTATGCGAACCAAGTCAAGTCAACCCAAAACCTTGAATTAGAATTCCCCGATAATTGAAAGCACCCCAACTAGGGTTGGTCAAGCACTTTGAACTATGGTTCGATTCTAACCAAGATTATGGAAGTCAATGCCGACTTAATATTTATTTTGAAGGATTTTATCCTTATACGTAAATTGAAATTTTATTATCTTTGATTACATGCTTGTTAATATTAAGTGGGATATACTTAAGTGATTAACCATGTCTAAAGATAATATTTACGTATAAGCCAATTTTATTTTAGTTCCATCTTGCATGCTAGTTTAATTCATTAATTGTGTGATCGTGACAACACACCCACAATAAATAAACCATGCAACTGACAGAAATAAAATAAATGGTGTGATCATGAGCTTTTATATTGGTTAGTTTATCTAGCGGTTGATAAACTAACCCAAGACCTAGGGTAGAAACACCTCGAACATTTTGGGATCGTGTTAACAACTTTCCACCTATCCACTTTTGTATCTCCTTGGATTGGTTTCATCTTGGCTCCTGACTTGAGCCGCCTCCACTAGCTTGGGAGCTCCATAAATTACATATTCATTTATCTCACACGCAGGTGAGGGGAAAAAACGGGTTTTTACATAAAAGAATCCTTGGGCGCGCAGGCCCTACATATTAATCAGGAGATGGCTCGCAGGCCAACAAATTTAATTTAAATAAATAAATTAAAAGAAACCATTCACATACAAAGGTCTTGGTCTAGCTCATGATCATCCATACATGCAACGATATTTACGCATAAATAAAACTAGCATTCAATTGTTTAATGGTTCTTGTTTAAGATAAATCACGCTCGAATCAATTAATTATCTTTATTTAATCTATCCTTTTATCTTAAATACCTTTTCTGAATTTCCTTGAGATTCTCATTCATCATAATTTTAAACAAATAAATTCATTTAAAATTATCCTTGTACACAACTTGTACCTTGGAGGCAACCCGATAAATTCCCATTTATTACGCAGATGTTAAATTAAACACATATATATAAAACACCTATCACGTGTTGTACCTCAGCTTTATGCCTGCACCATGGTACATGTCTCAAGGGTTTGTATAATATAATAATAAATTTTAATAAATCTGCGTAATTTGGGTGACTACACGGTGTGTAGTTCCGACTACACGGTGTGTACTTTTTCTTCACCATCCATCCGAAGTACACACCCGGGGATAAGGCGTGTTAATGTACTTCGGATATTTTCGGAGTACACGGCGTGTACAGTGGGACACACGCCGTGTAGTTTCCGCGTTACACGGTTTCCAGCCGGGAAGGCCGTGTACGGAGTACACGACCCAACCCTAACCCGATGGGACTACACACCGTGTTCATTGGACCACACGGCGTGTATTCCGGAAACCATGTGCCACATGTTTTTGGTCAACACACAGTGTCTTAAATTCTTAGAAAGAATCCAATACACGGCCTGATTTGGCGGATCAGTCAATGCATTGACCCTAGACTACATGGTGTGTAATTCCGAATACACGCCGTGTATTCTGTTGTTATATGGCCAGAAACGTTTGGCCCCTCCGGATGAGTTCCTCTATTTTATTTTAATCAAAATTAAAAAAAAAACTGTTTCTGTGAGGTGAACGAGAAACGAGGGAGGAGGAACAGATCTTGAGATTCAAGTTTCCAGAATGATTAAACATGAATTGAAATAACTAAATTATTAAATGCGTAAATCACGAATGAAAAACTAAATAATTATAACCAACGATATGACCGCTCTGATTCCACTTGTAGGTTCTGGGCGCAGCGGAAGCGCATTGGTAGGTTTGCCCAACTTTAATTTTAACGTTAAACAACGTTCAATCCCAGATCCGTCACAATATAAAACGCCGAATCTTCGGAATAGAACGAATAATGAAAAGAAAAGAAGAGTCCCGGAAATCTTGAGGAGGATCATCATATGTTGATTATAATTAATTTAATTAATGCATAAGAATTACCTTGTTGGAATTCTTTCTTCATTGATGTGTTTGGTCACGATTCGGTGATCCGTCGTTGCATCATAGAATCCAAGTGTAGGATTACTCTAGCGGTGATCCACATGTGTGCCACGTATCTCCGGACATCACCGAAGAGATCTCTGGGTGCTAGCGCGGAAGAACCTTCGCTTGTGATGTCCGCCTTCGACCGCCTTGATCCGGTGGAGGATCTTGCTCTCGTAACTTGAGGGTGTTCTTGGTGGAAAGGGAATTCTCTCTTGGCTTGAGAGTATTTCCAAATCCGTTGTGCACAACCATGGCTCTAAAAAAATGTTGGGGTTGCGAGGATATTTATAATCAGGTTTGAGGTTAATAGAGTTATGATAATAAATAAACGCATTACGCGTTTTCTTTATTTCATTAACTCATATTGAAAACCCCCATGTCGAATTATTAATTCCTTGACATGTGCCCACGCTGATTATAATAAATATCATTTAATAAAACAATATTAAATCCTCAAAATCCCAATTGGAAAAACTACACGGCGTGTAATAATTAATACATGGCATGTTCTTGTTTTCCATAAAACTACATAGCGTGTATATTTAATATACACGGCGTGTACTTTTATTTTCCATTTTTCTCCACCAAATTTATTAGACCTTGAGTAATGACTATTTATTTCTTAAATAAATGTAACTGCCTTACTCGCTAATAAATATATTATTTTATCCACAATATATTCTCTCGAATAACTAGTGTCAAAATAAATGCGATCAGACATCCTTAAATAATTATTAAACCACAGTCGGGAATAATATTTATTTAACTTGTTAAATTAATGTTTAATTAAGATACATGGACACACTTAGTGTGTGACCCTCTAGGCCACTTTCTCAGTGGCATTAGGCTGAGCCTGCCTAAAGTCCAAGGTTAGCGTCTAGTAACACGCCAAGGTACCCATAGAGAAAGAAGTTAACGCCGCAATGACATGCCACCTCCTACGAACGCTTACTGTGTAATATAATACCTTTGTCTCGATATCTCCAATCTAGCGGGTTGCATGCTAGTGCCATCAACCCATGTGCTTGATTATTCTTTCTTTGACTTCCCGGAATTGAACTTGCCCATACATTACCATGGCCATGGATTTATTTAGGCTATATCAATTCCATCAAAGGTCCTGATATATCTACTTCTGTTATGGAACGAAAGGGACAAATCCTTTCTCGCATTATCTATTAATGCGGTATTACTCGTGATGCACACAACGTATCCTACCTCGCTGTGAGCAGTGTGTCGTCACCGTTTTCGTCAATCCATCTAATTGCACGAGCTGTAATACCCATTAATAATAATCTTAAAGTCTAAGGATCAATACTCACCTCCGTAGATAGGAACATCCAATGACACTATGAAATTTGGATTTCCAACTGGCGGGTGTCGTTCTCATAATATCCTCCTGGATATTACCAAGGGCACACACCATGAGAAGGTGCTTCAAATTTTTATGAGTCCTCACCCCTAATGACCTGTATTATTTGTGTCCCTAAAATAATATCATCTGGCCATAGAACATACATTCAAGAACAGTGTTATGGCACTTTCGGGTTCTCATCATAGCAGGGATCCGCTATGACCCTTTAATGAAACAGATGTCCTTAGGACATTATCACATGACATGTCACGCAGAAGAACAATCAAGATGTGATAAGGCTTTTATTTAATGAGTAAAGTACAAAGTAGTTGGTTCTAGACCACCAACTCCAACAAAAGGTTTTGAAGTATAAATATTTAAGACATTTATAATGTTGTTTTAGTTAAAGAGTCTATTAAAAAAACCTTAAAAAGATTTATTTTGAAAACATTCTTAATAAACATAGTCATGGATGATAAATATTACCAAATCAATACCTACACATAAACAATCTTTGATAATAATGAGATTGAAAAATTAACCCTTACCTTATAAATTATTTTATTCAAGGTTGAGTTATCCTCCTATATAATAGTTAAAAAACATAATTAAGTTATTCTAAGATTATATCCATATATATGATATCATATATGATTTATTTGTGACTAAATATTATACCACGCAAATCAAGGGTTCGAGCACGCCGACCGTAAGTTTATTAAATAAAACATATATTACCAAGAGTTAGGCCTCATAGGGGGAATTATTCGTAACGACCCGAAATTTTGAATAAAGTTTGTTTCCTAAACAACACTATTTCATTTGATAACATGAGTATAATTTAAATGAGACCGTTGGGTTTTGAATGTAATATTACCATTGGTCAATATGACTGTTGGGAACTAAATGTTTCAATTATTGTCTCTAAATACAAGTGATCTTGGTTAATTAATATAGAAAGAAGATTTCATGGCCTCATCCAGTAGCCTCAGGCCAATCAAAGCCCATCTATCAGAACTTGGGAAGGATGTAGCACCACTCGGCTTTGATCTGGACCAAAACCAAGCCGAACATCATCATGTGAAGCTAGAATGAAATCCTCTTCACGAGAAGTTCAAACTGATAAAAATTACTTCTCATCCGATGTTGTCTGAGTCGCCCTCAGATTCTCTCACCTTAGTACACTTTACACTTAGGTCCTATGCTGGGGTTATAAGGGGCAATGTAATGAGACCTTAGCTGCCTTACGTAATCCATTGATAAATAAAAGTTGGGATTTCATCTTATAGTGAAGTTTGTGAGTTTTCAAATGTCCGGATAATTTTAGGATGTATATTTTTTATGAATTTTAGAAAAAAAACATATTTTAAAATATTTATGTAAACCATAAATAATTAATGACGTGTAATGATTTTCAAAAAATGGTCTTCTACAAATGTGTTCAGTAAGAAATTTAGAGTCTAATAAGATTAACTTAATTTTTGATGAATAGTAATTATGAATAGAAATTTTAAGCTTAGGATTAATAATGTCACCAAATAGATAAGTAATCCCACTTAATGAAAGTATTAATATAATCTAGGAACCTTGATTAATTAATGTGATTCAATAAAATAGGTAAATAACTGTTTCAGAAATTATTAGTCAAGTATTAGTTTTTTAAAGTGAATAGTGTTTTTTAATTAAAACTAAAATAAAAATTATTTAGAAAATTATTTTTATAAAATGGATTTCATTTATGAACTCAGAGAATCAATATTATGCTAAGGTAATTTTTGGGGATTTTTCTGATGAAAATGAATTTTTGGTGAATAGTCTATTTATTTAAAAATTAAATTAAAAATATTTAAAAAATTATTTTTAGGAAATTAAGTTCATTTTTGAAATCGGAGCACTGAGATTTGGTTAGGTTGAAATTTTGGGATTTTTCCGAGAAAGTAGAATTTTCGGTGAATAGTGAAAATACAGTTTTTAAGTTGAGAGTGTTTAATGAAATTATTAGATGATGTATTAAGTATGTAATAAATATGGTCAAATTTTGAATAGTAAGATAAGGTATGAGGTTTCCCATGTGGCAAATACCATGGGAAAACAGCATGGGCAAGCCCATGGGTTTGCCAATACCACCAATGAGGTGTCCCTTGGCTATTAATGCCTTGTCTCCTCACTTCCCCTATAAATACCAAGCCATTCTCTCATCCTTTCCATTCAAAAATTCATCCTCAACTATTTTCTGGTCTCCTTACCTCCCAAGGAGTCCTAATAATGTTCCCTCATACCTCCCAAGGTCCCAACCTTCATGATTTTGATGTTACTCTTCAAGGTAAGGGATCCAACCTCTCTCTTTCTTTCCATGTACTCTCTTTTATGTCATATCTATTATGATCCATGTTATTATGTTCGAGGTTGTTCTTTTATATTCATCCTAATTTTCTTTTCATGTTCATATGATGAAAGACCCCCTCTTGCTCTCATCAATTCATTTTAATAATGTTTAAGTGGCGTCGTTAGGCTGCCGAATTTTTAAGGGGTTCTTTCACCCTTCTCGTTTTCAAGATCTATTTTTATGTCAAGTATTTCATGTTCCTTTTTATTATGTTGGGGTATTATCTCTATATATATCATACTCTTATTTTATTTTCATTTTATGAGAGACACTATTTTGATCTCTTCAATTCATTAATTGATGTTTTAAGTGACCCCGTTAGGTTGCCAAATTTTCAAAAGAGAAGTCTTATTTTTGTCTTCCTTCAATGTTTTTCATTTCATATGGTATGTCTTTCAAATTTCATTAACATGTTCTTATATCCACTATATTCTGTCTCTATACTATTTTATGTATCATTTATGAGTGTTTGACCCATGTCACCTCTCCTTTCAATATTTTCTAAAACACTGTAACATAGCCGTTATGCTATAGAATTTTCGTCTCATAATGCATCTCTCGTTTTCTTATTTTTTTTATTTTATTAAGTGAATACTCAAATATCATTATTCTACCGGGGTATTGACATACATATAAAAATTTTCTATTTTAAATTCTGGGATTTACAGACATGAAACCCGCTTTTATTTTCCGTGGGTTTAAAATGACATAAAGATCATGTCTTAAAAACAATTTTTAAAACGTTATTTTTATGAAATGAAAACCATTTATTTTATTATATATGGGTTATTTATTAAATGTTTGATGATGATATATGTGTCTCACATGATGATAAAGACAATTTTAAGGGTGCGCCCTGATAGTGCTCCAATTCATTGGGTAATGATATAACCACTGGAGATTACAATTTTAACGATATCTTGGTGAATAATCTTTGTAATTTCAAATGACACCTTGGGGATGGACCATGGTGATATTTTCATGATTGTCTAAGTTAAATATTGTAGCCAAATCTTCAAGTTATGAAATACGTTATTTTTATTATGATATTCCTCATGATTTCCTTCTCATGCCTTAATGTACATTTTCATTACTTTATTGATTTATCTCAAGTTCACATGTTAAATGTTTCCCCTTGTTTCCCTTACATGGTCTTCTTCCCAGCCTTTCATTTAATGTATTTCCCAATGTTATGATATTCTGTAATGAACCTAGTATGAACATAATGAGAAGCCTTTCTAGGGTTTAAGAAGAATGTTTTATGTTTTCATTTTTTATGTTCTTGGTTTTCATCACACTAAACCTTAAAGATCCTCAGTTTTGTAAAATGTAATGAAAAGTTTTGTTATAAAAAGGCGGGATGCTATAGTTGGTATCAAATGATGGTTTAGTAATTTGTGGAAATTAGGATATGAAAAATTTAGGAAGAACCCTATAGAAATGTTTAAATATATGAAATCTTCCTGATATTTTGATGAGTTTTGAGTAAGGGGTTTCCAAGAAAATACATCTCTGTGTGGATACGAGCAGGTAGAGGTGGCTCTAGCACAGATGTACATAGGGGTAAACCTGAAAACACCGCTTTGAGCTAGACTCGAACGGGAACTGGTACACGACAACGGGCCTTGGTGCACTCTGGGATACAACACTCCCGAGGGATATGCTTTGGTAAATTCATTAGTTTAGTATGAACCATTATTAAAGGAACAAAGAAAAATAATAATAAAATGATTCACATAAGAATATATGATCATGGATAACCTTGATTGGAACCTAGGGGATCACAAGTTCAGATATACTTTTCTTCTATAAGTTTATCCTTCGATGCTTAAAGATTTCTTTTAATGATTATTGGATATGTATTTAAGCCCCTAATTATACTTTCTTTTCTTAGTTAATGGCGGGAAATGGAATAACATGTCCCAATAACAAATGTGATAGGAAATGTGACACTTTCCCAATCAATGTGACATAGATGTCGAGAGATCATGTTGAACATAATGTGATTATGCAAAACCAGCTATCAAAAATCACAATTAATAATTGGTACATAGTTGATTGCCCAAATTCATCAAGGAATAAGAAGACAAAGTCTCATGGATGTTCATCTGATAAAGTTTATATGGGAAATAAGACCCAATTTCTTTTATGAAAAAATTGTGGGAAGAGATTCCAAGGAGAATGTCCCAAATGAACCGGAATCTGTTTTAAGTGTGGGAAGATAGGGCATAAAGTTTCCAATTTCATTAAAAAATGGATAATGTGATGAATAGAGATAAGGTTCAATGTAATGTAACTTATACTATTCAATGTGGTATATGTAGAGATGTTGGACATTACCCAAGGAAATGCTCTCTTGGTAGGGATGAGAAGCTTGATGAGCATCAACAATCTTCAAGGACAAGGGAATAATGCAAGTCCTATGCTGTTATGAATCATGATGACTAAATTACATGCATCTTCATTGTAATAATTGTCTATGTTATGTTCTATTTCTGTTTGTTCCATTTGAGAGTATCTTTAATGTTTTCTAAGAACATCGAGTCACTACCTAAGATGGTTCTATATCATTAAGGAAAACATCTATTGTTATGTACCACATGTTGATGTAGTGACATTTTTCTTCTTAAAAAATATTATAAGGGGATTAAAAGATGATTATTATTTTGGAAGACATTCACTATTTTGGGAACCCTATACGATCGAGGTAAATAGATTACTACAATATTTTCATTGGGGATTAAAGGTTGACTTATATTTTTAAGAATTGAGGAATATAAGGTGAACATATAGTAATTTAGGTTACATATAGATATGATTAACATATCATGGGGAAAATATGTTTAGGTTAGTTTCTTTTGTTATAAGACGTTATGAGTGGTTGATGTTGTTTGGAGATGAATGATAAAGTGTATCTTGGGAGATTATGTTATAAAATCTTTCTTATATTTGGGTTTCAATATTTTTTGGTGTATTTTGAGGAATTTTAAGGATAGTTATTTATGGAATGGTCTATGATGAACTCTGGTTAGTACTCTGGAATTTTGATGATTTAAAAGCAGTTTCCCTTCCTATGGGGTTATTTATTTTTGAAGAGTTGTTTTATCTTACCCTTTCTATTTTTGGGATAAATTTTTAAAGATAGATAGTTATTCTTTTGTGGATTACGTGATTCTCTATATGATGATTCCAATTCCTTGATGAGACTAAGTAGTTTTGAATGCTCATCGTTTGCAGAAAAGATTAGTCTTGGTAGAAACATATTAAAGGATGAAACTCTACTTGAAGGTAGGTATATTTCCTTATGTTTTTATTCTATGTAGTAAATAAATTCCTCAAAATAACGAAAAGGAACATAAAAAAATGTTGTTGGTTTATGTTTCCTACTGGGTAGTCAAAGGCCGTTTACACCCATCATAAGTTTATGATTATCTTATGGTTAAATTTCTTCTAATCATGTTTTTTATCACTCTCCTTCAGAACTTAACCCTTTTTTTCTCTTCCATGTCACGTTTTTTACATGGAATCCTAGTATGGGTTAACTCAGGTGACCTTTGTACATCCCTTTCCATCTTATTGTGTAATAGTTTTACTAACTCCTTTCTGATGTGGGACATTCAACGAAATTTCCATGCCAATTTTAAAAATTGTGAGGACGCAATTTCTTAAGGGGAATGAATTTAACAACCTGAAATTTTGAATAAATTTTGTTTCCTAAATTTTGTGTGTTATTTTATTTCATAATCAACAAAAAAATTTCCTTTGATTACAAGAGTATAATTAAAATGAGGCTATTGGGTTGTGACTGTTATATTACCATTGGTCAATATGACCGTTGGAAACTAAATGTTGCGATTAATGTCTCTAAATACAAGTGATCTTGGTTAATTATTATAAAAAGAAGATTTTATGGCCTCATCTAGTAGTCTCGGACCAATCGATGCCCATCTAATAGAACTTGGGAAAAAGGTTGCACCACTGGGCTTTGCTCTAGACCAAACCCAAGCCAAACTTCATTGTGTGAAGATAGAACGGAATCGCATTCGCAAGAAGTTCAAACTGATAGAAATTACTACTCGTGCGATGTTGGCTGAGCGTCCTTCAGATTCTATCCCCTTATCACACCTTACACTTAGGTCCTATACTGGGGTTATAACGGGTTATGTAACAAGACCTTAGCTGCCTTACATAATACTTTGATAAATAATAGTTGTGATTTCTTTTTATGGTGATGTTTTTGAGTTTTCAAATGTCCGGATAATTTTAGGATGTAAATTTTTGATGAATTTTATAAAAAAAAGATATTTTAAAATATTTATGTTAACCAAAAATAATTAATGATATTTAAAGATTTTAAAAAAATGGTCTTCTACCAATGTATTTAGTAAGAAATATAGAGTCTAATATGATCAACATAGTTTATGATGAATAGTAAATTATGAATAGTGGTTTTATGCTTAGGATTCGTAATGTGACTAATTGGATTATTAATCTCACTTAACGAATGTATTAATATAATCTAGGCACCTTGATTAAGTAACGTGATTCAATAAAATAAGTAAATAACTTTTTCAGAAATTATTATTCAAGTATTAGTTTTTTCAGGTGAATAGTGTTTTTAATTAAAAATTAAATTAAAAATATTTAGAAAATTATTTTTATAAAATGGATTTCATTTTTGAAATTAGAGCATCGATATTATTCTAAGGTAATTTTTGGGGATTTTTCTGAAAAAATGAATTTTTGGTGAATAGTGTATTTATCTAAAATTTAAGTTAAAAATATTTTTATAAATTGGAGTTCATTTTTTAAATTAGAGCATCGATATTTGTTTAAGGTGAAATTTTGGGATTTTTCTGAGAATGTTGAATTTTAGGTGAATAGTGAAAATACATTTTTTAAGTTACATGTGTTTAATGATATCATTAAATGATGTATTAAGTATGTAATCAATATGGTCGACTTATTAATTGTAATATAAGTTATGAGGTGTCCCAAGTGGCCAATACCATGTGCAAATACCATGTCAAACCCATGGTTTTTCCAATACCACCAATGAGGTGTCCCTTGGCCATTAATGCCTTGTCCCCTCACTTCCCCTATAAAAACCAAGCCATTCTATTATCCTTTCCATTCCAAAAATCATCCTCAACGAAGTTATATTCTCCTTACCTCCCAAGGAGTCCTCCCAAGGTTCCCTCATGCCTACCAAGGTCCCAAACATCATGATTTTGAAGTTACTCTTCAGGGTAAGGGATCATACCTCTCTATTTCTTTCCATGTACTCTCTTTTATGTCATATCTTTTATGCTCACTATTCTTATGTTGGAGGATGCTATTTTATATTCATCCTAATTTCCATTTCATTTTCATATGATGAGATACCCCCTCTTGCTCTCATAAATTATTTTTCAGAATGTTTAAGTGGCGCTGTTAGGCTGCCGAATATTTAAGGAATTCTTTCACCCTTCTCGTTTTCAAGATCTATTTTCATGTAAAGTCTTTCAAGATCCTTTTTATTATGTTGGGGTATGATCTTTATATCTATAATAATGATATTTTATTTTCATATTATGAGAGATCCTATTTGATCTCGTCAATTCATTTTTTGACGTTTTAAGTGACGCCGTTAGGCTGCCGAATTTTCATAAGAGAAATCTTATTTTTGTCTTCCTTCGGTGTTTTTAATTTCATATGGTATATTTCAAATTTAATTACCATGTTCTTATATACATTATATTCTGTCACTATACTATTTTATAGATCATTTATGAGTGGGTGATTCATGTCCCCTCTCCGTTCAATATTTTCTAAAACCCTGTAACATAGCTGTTATGCTGCAGAAATTACGTCTCAAAATGCCTCTCTTTTTCTCAAATTATTTTATTTTATTAAGTGAATACTCAAATATATTTATTATACAGGGGTATTCACATATATATCAAAATTTTCTTTTTTAAATTATGAGATTTACATACATGAAACCCACTTTCCTTTTCCGTGGGTTTAAAATGACATAAAGATCATGTCTTAAAAATTGTTTTTAAAACGTTATAGTGTTTAAATGAAACACATTTATTTTATGCTGTATGGGTTATTTATGAAATTTTTGATGACGATATATGTGGCTCACATGATGATAAATACCAATTTTAGGGTTCTCCCTAATAGCGCTCTAATGCATTGGGTAATGATGTAACCACTAGAGATTACAATTTTAACGATACCTTGGTGAAAAACCTTGGTAATTTCAAATGACACCATGGGGATGGACTTTGATGATATGTTCATGATTGTCTAAGTTAAATGTTGTAGCCAGATATTCATGTTATGAAATATATTATTTTTATTAGGATATGACTCAGGATTTCCTTCTCATTCCTTAAAGTTATTTTTCATGACTTTATTGATGTATCTCATGTTAACATGTTAAATGTTTCCCCTTGTTTTCTTTATTGGGCCTTCTGCTCACCCTTTCTTTTGATGTATGTCCCTAGGTTATGATATGCAGTAGTGAACCTAAGATGAACATAAGGAGAATCCTTTCAAGGGTTTAAAAAAATATATTATGTTTTCATGTTTTATGTTCCCGGTTTTCAAGACACTAAACCTTAAAGATCCTCAGTTTTGTAAAATGTAATGAAAAGTTATGTTATAAAAAGGCGGGATGCTATATTATACTAGCGGGAATGTGTCACACCCTGCATATCATCATCCTCAATGCTCATGCAGATGTTTGGGATCCAAAATGACCACATGGAGTTCAGCACTGAAAATTGACCACTTCGTGAGGGCATCATCACCTTAGCATTATTGTTTAATATATTTCATACGTATTAATAATATGTATTCATATAATCATTCATGGATGGTGAACATGGAATATGAGTGTCATCGCGTCATGGAGATAGTAATCCGTATGCACACACTAGAAACAATATCATTTATTTTATTATTAACTGTTTTAAAATTGGATGAAATATGAATTTTAAAGAAACAATATCATGATATATTTATTATTAACATCCATTATATTCACATTTATACCCATATAAATAATTTGTACATGGAAAAATATTACAACACGGTGTGGAGACAGTAAGTCCTACGTACATAGGCATAGTGATATTGTTTTTTTTGTAAGATGGGTAAATGTATTAGATGTTTGTCCCATAATTATAATAACATCATAGAATGTAGAATTTTTTATAATTATTATTTTATTATGTAAATAGTTGATATATAGGATGTAGAAGAATAAATTATCTTTGAAAGAGGTGATAAATCAATTACCACATTCCTACTGTCTCTTTTGGATATGCACAAAAATACTCCATAGTATGGATTTATTCCTCAAGTGCACCATCCATGTTCATGTTAAGGATGTTGGGAAAGGCATTGGGAAGTTTTTGGTGAATCCAAAGGGGTTTTTAGGTGTCAATTAAAGATAATGATAAGTGTCCTTTTATAAGAGGGTTGAGGGGCAGTTTTGGAAGATCTTAAAATATTAATTTATTAATAATTGATTTTAAATTTATAATAACTAAAAGTGATTTAATTCAAGAATAAAATGACTATGGGTCTAAATAATATAAAAAAATACGTTTTACACAAGTTTGGTCACAAATATAACTTTATCATTTAGATTTATCCCTTATTTAAATAGTTTAAGTCCTAGCATGTCTTCCTATATTTTTACACTACATGGTTATTATAAATACTATATAATTAAAATATAACCTAAATAAGATAATTTATGAACTTTTTATACTATAACTATTATTTGTATGAACATTAGTTTTTTAGGGTTTTTATATCATTTAGTAAAATAATATTTATTTTAAAATCTGATATTTGTCAATTTGGACACTATTAATACTTGATTATTAGTAACGATAAAAAAACTTTATTCCTTCGAAAAATTGTAGTAACCCAAATTTAATATGTCATATTATTATATAAAATTCATTATGTCATCAAAATATTTAAATAACATTTAATTTATTATTTATAATATCATTTATTTGAATATTTCATAAATATACCAATCATTGCACCATCATTATGTCATAAATAAATTTATTTATTTAATTTATTAAAATAATAAATAAAATACCATGATTTAATAAATCTTGTTATATTTATAATGACATTTTAGTTTTTGATATATTACTTGAAGAGCCATATATTAAATTGTTTTAGTAAAAATAGTCAGGTTTATGATATTTTTACCTTTACTTAAAATCAAATTTTATAAATGTATTAATCAAACCCAACGGGCTTACAATAGAAATATATGTGTCCCAAAGGTTTAATTGGTTGGAAACCCTCATCCAATACAGTTAGGACACGTTTTTGGGTGATCTTATATTATTATATTATTATTTTTACCTTAGAATTACACAATTTATCTTTAACAGCAGTAAATAAAATTCAAAAGCTATTATTCAAAAAAATATTTTATTGATGCCATTGGACCAAATTTTTCATCATAATTAAAACAATTTATGATTTATTTTCTAAATTCAATTCACATAAGCTTTTAAATTATGTTTAACACTTATCTTTCAATGTGGCAAGAATGTGGGAAAAAAGGCATTAAAGATGTTAAATGATTTTTTATCTAATTATATTATACAAACAATTTTAATGAAAATAATTAGGATGCTATATGTATTATGTATATAATTTTACTTTTATTATAATTTTAAAAAACTTAACAATTTAAATGTTAAAGTCAGTTTTTCTCCACAATGCAGGGTTTATTTCAGAATTCATCAAAAATTGAAAATTATCATAAATATTCAAAAAAATCAATCCTAAGATTATTTTGATTCTATGAATTCGAAAATGAAGTCTACTTTGAAATATAAAATTTATAAAATATCTAAATGTTGTTAATACTATTTATAAACTATTTTCAAACTGATGGTTTGATAGGTCGTGGTGTGCTCAAACTCGGTGTTGCATACGTCGCACACAATTGAATTATACATTTCTATAAACAATTTATAAATAACGTATTTTATTTTCTTCTCCTAAGACAATCCGAAGAAGGTTTAATGTGTAAGAAAAATAAACTCCCACAAGGGAATTCCAATCGTATTACCTATTTTTTCAAAGTTTACTTATTCTTATAAATCCAATAAATAAATTATATAATTAATAATATAATTAATACAAAATCCTATAATAATTATATGTAATTATGATTATGAAATACCTATTTCCACCTTCTATCTGTCTAATTGATAATGAATATATAGTATGTCCTTACGTGTAGTATACCACCTCCACGTAGAAATATGAATCATTTTCCACCTTGATATTTCATGGTTGGTAATTATGATTTATTTAATGAATATATATTATTTTCAAGAAATAAATTTTATTATCTAAATATAATATATTACTTACCTTTTTACATTTCCACCAATTTAAAAATTGTAACACCTTTCATTGGTATGTTAGGGATTCCACTTCTATAAGATGATATTATTCTTTTTTCATGTACTAATTTAATTCATGATTATGATATTTTATTTAATATATAAAAATTATTATTATGTAATTTTAAAATTCTATAGTTTATGGAAACATGTACACTTTTTCCATGGTCAACCTACCAATGTTATTCTTTGATTATGAACAAAACATCCTCATATCATTAGACATGAATGAAATTGATTTAATTAATATACATGGAATTGTAATAAATGAAATAATGGGATAAAAATAAGTTCATATACTATAAAAATGTTTTGAATGTAGTATACAATTATTATTTTTTATAAGGAGATATTGTACGTACGTGGTGACCTGAACTGATAGTTAGGAGTTTCATAATTCAATTTATTTTCCTTGGGTTATATAATATAAATATTTTTGAATTTTATTCCATTGATATTTGTGTATGTATATGTGATTATTTTATGTTTTGTTTTCATTTTTTATGTGGATTTATTTTTATTTAAAAAATCACTACATCGATTAGATATCACTTCAATGTTATAATATTTACAGGGGGTTTTCATCTCACGTTCATTTCTATAAGATAGATTCCACATTCCCCACTTGTTTTTTTATATGGTGTGTATAATACCCACTAATTCATTTTATAATTAGTGTCAAGATATATATATATGTTTTTTCAAATCCATCTCATTTTCTTTATTTAATGAGGAATTGATTATATACTACTAAAGTGGTATGTTTGTTAATAATTTCATCCATTTGTCTATATTTACATTTACATTGATGGAATTATATAATATTTTTATTCTAAAGAACAATTATTTTCCACTCCAACATTTATTTTTTGGAAATTTAAAGTTCCCATTTCATATTTCCCTATTTTTTACATATTAAGATAGAGAAAACTATTTTTGATGAATAATTTACCATATATCCCTTTTTATTATGAGCATTTTCTTCTGTGTCCACTGTTGTTACTTTTTTTAAACAATTTTCTTATTTACGAATAAATTATTTTATAAGGTAATTTTAAACCATATTTGTATTTATTTAAAAAATTTCAAGAATAAATATTGTTTTGTTGCTTATATGGAACATTTTTTACTTTCATTTCAAATTGAAAAAAGAATGATTCTAATTTATACAACAAGATTTCCATTTACCACCATCAAAAATATTCATCTCCTCTAAGATCCCATTACATATTTCAATTTTTTTTCAAGGAAATTTTTTTCCTAATATTATTGAAAATTTTAAATTTTAAATATGAGATTTTAAAATGAAAATTTTATTTTTTCTCATAAAATGTATCAATGAAATTTTAATGGTATTTTCTTCTATCTAAACATTTCATAATGAATGTAACGTATTAATGCGGATTTACTCTTCTGTTATGATCCCCAATTATTTTCTAGATGTATTATGATGACTTTTATTGGGGAACGTGTTGAAATTCCATATTATATTTTTTCTAAAATATAGAGTTATTTAATATTATATCATTTTTATTATGTTATATAATTATTAATATGATTAATTCATTAAAATTATTAAGTGTTGGGTGGGTAATGAATTTACACGACCCAATGATGCATCCAATAGTATCGTGATTATAAAATTTTTTATTTGGCGTGACAACCTATTGAATGGTTGAAAAAATAATTTTCATTTTAGTATTCATGAATTGAGTAGATTTATTCATAATAGATATATTAAATAATTCATAAAATAATATGTATTTTTTAAAAAAACTCATATAATATAAGTTTTTATTTAAAAGTAAATTCATACACTTATTAACCTTTAATGTGGAAAAATAAAATTTATATTTAATTCATAATTCAAAAAAAATCCTATGAATAACGTTTTGGTATTTTTTAAAAATATTGGTTTATCGATGAAAAATGACTAATTTTTTATTGAAATCAATAATTTATATTAAATTACATACAATGAAAAAAATAGATTTTTGATATGTTTGAAAATTCCATTATTTTATTTTTATTTAAAAAAATTTAATGTTTTTGAAATAGATTTTATACTTGAATTTAGTATAATGACATTTTTAATTAAAAGAGTATTTTTCCTAAAAACACGTTTCACAAATTTTTGATTATTTAATTTTAGAAAAAATTACTTCACTTAAGTGATTTTAATTTTGTAAAATGTAATCCATATTTGGAATTTATGGGTAAAAATTTAGTAAATAGAACATTTTTAGTCATTATGAATAGTAACATTGGAAATTTTTATTAACCCAGTAATGGGTAAAACATGTAATTAAGGGTTTAAAATAATATATTAAGGACTATAAAATGACCCTAACACATTAATATATTTTTTAGATGATTTAATATCTTCTATTAACTTAAAAGTGTCTACGATATGGAATTTTGTTCATTTGGATGAGATTAAAACTATAAAAATATTTTATATTTTGAAATGTGAACAAATTCGAGACTGTTATTTTCAAAATCATAATATTTATATATTTGGGATAAACAAATGAAATTATTAGTATAAATACTATTTTTGATGAAAAATATTTATCTTTATCATGATATTATATTTTCAATATTTAGTGAGGAAATAATTACATTAAATTCTTACACAAAAAACATGGTAATTAAGGGTTAATAATAAAATGATAAGGATTGACAAATGACCCTAACACTCAAATGTATTTTGTGGGTTGATTATTTATCATCCATTATCAAAAATACTTCTAGGATACATCCTTTTGATTCCATTTTGATTAGATTCTTACCAATATAATATTTTATTTTAAGAAAACTAAAAAATATCACGCTCTTAATTTTAATAACTATAATATTTTTAGAATGGGGACAAAAATAATATATTTTTGGTTATAAATAGTATTTTTTATTATAAAATTTTTATATATACAGCATTATTTTTTAAAAATTTATTGAAGTTATAATTACCATAAATGTTGGTCGAATGAAAAAATGGTGAATATTTTATTAATGAAAATAAAATAAAATTTTTTTTATAAAAAATGATAAATGTAAAATTATTTGAGATAAAAAATGTGACTCAAGAATATTATATAGGATCCCGAAATATTATCGGTGTAATAAAATATTTTTCTTCTTCTTATTTTACTTCTTTTATTGATGTTATTAAAATCAATAGAATAAGTAGTTCTAAAAATTTCCATTATTTTTATTTTATAATAGTTAACATTATATTAAATAAAATAATATTTATTGAAACAATATATTGGAAAATATACAGTTTTATGGGTTATAACATATAAATGGTGGATTTATGAACCGTTTTTCCATCTATTGTAATTATATTTTCCCTCAATAAATAGAAATCCTTATTGTCCAACTAAGATTAAGAAGGGTGAATAAGGGGTTAAACCCATATGATAATGACAAAAATAGGACCTAAAACTTTCCAAATGTAATTTTAAGGATCATCAACTGAATTTATTTTGTATTCAAAATAAATTAGTTATAATCCTTTTGAAAGTCTAAATATAATTTATAATAATGTAATATTTTAAATAATTTCAAGAAGGCCCCTCCTTCTCTTTTAATAGGGTCCACTTTTTCTCAATCCTTCATACTTGAAATAAATTATGTATCAAACAATATCTACGAAACTCCATTCTTAACATCACTACACATATTCTAGAGGCCTTATTTTTGGTAGAACACTAACCTTAGCGATTTTAAGATGTTAATCAGAGGAGTTTGTCCGAAGAAGAGATAACACTCTTAAACAAATTATTTTATTAAATTTCTACTTCCTCATCCATATAATATTATTTTTCCATGATAAATTATTAAAAGAAATATCCTACCTATAATGATATTTTATTACGTTAATATCTTTAATGATATCCTTGTGTAACCTCTATCAAATGGGAGGGGAATTCATCGTTCGTGTGTACGGTGGACTATATCCTTTTGAACTGATATAATTTATTTTCCATCACCATATATCATGATTAGCCTTAATGATGGAATTATATTTTATATATTATATTAATGTCATATTTATCATTATAATTTATAAAATATCAATATCCTTCATAGTTATACATTCACTGAAAAATGATAATGATGTTCTTGTGCACTTGTGGACTACCACCTCAACATAGAGATGTGCTTCCTTTTTCATCACCAAGTCACCTAGATGATATACATATATATATATATATATTTACATGTAGACAATTACAGTTATATTTATTATGTTATTATATTTATGAAATGAATAAATAATATTTACATTCATTCTATAATGGCCATTGGAAACAATACATGTTGCCAATTCATATGAACCACCTGCCATCAACATGAATGTAACATACTTCATTTTTCATGACTATAATTCATAAGTCAATTAAATATTATGGTTATGTATAAAAATGAGAATTTTTTCATTATTATTATTCTAGATATTGTGGAATAATATCCTTTTTGACCATAGCCAACCTATTAATGTAATTTTGGACTTCTGAACCAAGCATAATCAACATATCCAATATGAACATACTTATTTATGAAAATATAAATAACATGGTATTATATAAAAATAAAATAATTATGAAAATTAAAACTGTTATAATCTGTCATTTAGAGTGATTATCTCAAGTGGTGGGTGAATTGAGTTCCCAATAATATTTTTATTAAAAACATGTTAAAAAAAAATCCCACAATTTAAGTAAAGACACAGATTTATTCAAAAAAATAGGTTAATATAAGGTTTATATTTAAATATATTATTTTAAGCAAGATTAGGGACCATTTAAACAAATATTGTAAATTAAATTAACTCTTGTAATCATTTTAAATAATAAAATCATGTATATAAATTCATATTATGAATAACTATCAAAGTATAAATTTTATTTACAGATTAAAAACAAATTTATTTTAATATTTTAAAAAAAATTAAAAAAAGAACATATTAAAAAAGGTTTTTTTTCAAAATGAGGCCAAATCATCTCCACTTGTAAATAACCCACTACCAATAATGTTTTTATAACCAATAATCTGATCCAAAAACTTGATTGGGTATACACAAAACATATCAGAAGATTTCTAGTCTCAAATAATATTATATAGTTATATGTGGGAATAAATAATACACATTCAATGTGGGGACCTGTTATATAGTTTACATGGGTATAATAATAAATGGAATTATAGAATATCGGGTATTATTTTGATCATCCATAGGAGACATTGTGTGTAAAAAAATCAGGCAATACAACACACCTCTCAAAAGTAAAGTAATGTCAGTGGGAGCTAATAATTAGAGATAGAGAAATGCAGTGCCTCTCATATTGTGATTCTATAGATACTCTGGTGTCCTTGGATTCATCTTAGTGGAAAGATAAAAATAATCTCTCTAAATTTGATGATGAAAAAGTGTCATGGACATCTCTTTTCTGTCTGATGATGCTCTGAGAATCTTCTCATGATTCACTATAAGATTAGAACGTGTTCTTCTATGAAAACCAGTCATTCACAGTCACATTTTTTCACAAAGTAAGTGCTCTCTCAGTGACCACATTCATGATGGAGTCTTTATAAAAAACATATAACATTAATTTTAAATATCCATTAAAGAATAATATTAATGACTTCTGGGGTTCTCATACTGAGAAGAAAATTTGGAAACATCAAACATTGTATTCAATGCATTCATGAAATGGATTGGGAATAATAATTAAATATATCCCTAAAACACCATGTGCATTAACTCTAAAAAATAACCGTTGAATGAATGAAATTCTAATTATGAAGAAGATAAATGTCAAAAAGTTGTTAGTAAGACAATTCAGTTGAATTATAATTCAGTGGTTCAGAATCCAACAATAACTAACATTGTGTGAGAATGGATAAACTAATGGTAGAATTTATGGTAGAAGTATGTATAATGATATCATAATTGAGATATAAATAGCACAAAAATGGTGTAAGATCATTCTTGGAGGGAGAATAGGGATAGATGTTGCACATGACTAGTGGTGTCATGAGTCTAGAGGTGGAATCATTCCCATGGTAGCATTATTTCAACTTATGGTGGACTGCATTTGATGGTAAAACCCATATAAATAGTAATATAGAAACAATGATAGAACTTTTACAATACCTTTTTCATATTTACACTAACATAATCATATCTGTACTGATAATAGAATGATTAAACTAACTATTGAATACTTGGACTAACAATATCACTTTTCTAAACATATCCAAATTTACTATATAAAATTATACACTATCCATGAAAATTAATCTCATTATACACATAATAAACTAGATTTGTAATCATTAGACCTAGGAGGGTAAAAAATGTCCCCCTTTGGAGGATCACATTTAATTGAATTTTATAAAATATGATGAAAATGAAATAAGGATAAAATAGATAAATCTAACAAGTAAAAATCTACATAAAATTTGAAATTAAAAATTTAAGATGGAAAGATTAAATTTGTAAATATAATCACATGATATATATTTATAAAATTATATATTAATTGTAATGTCCCCGACTTGGAATCCACTAAACCGTTGCTCTGAGCTGGGTGGTTACAAGATCTTAAGAATGCCTCCTCGTACGCCAAAGGCTACTGACTAGCACCGAGGGTCTATGGAGTCTTTTGGGTAGACTATACCTATTTTTTATCAAGGTAAGTCTCAATATAAATAAACCAAATAGTGAAAACAATAACCAATAAACAAGGAAAATTTAAAACAACCATTTAAAACAATAAATATGCCATGTCATACTACAAGTTCAAGAGTGTACGAAAACCCAAAATAAGGACAATGGCCAAAATCAACAACATTTCCCTGACTCCAAGTCCGGATCCTTCAGCAAGTGCTACCCATGTCCACTCAATGATCTAGCAAAGACCCTATCCATTCTCCTGACCTATAAACATATACTCTGCTCGGGTACCCAATGGCGGCCCAAGCAGTTTGTGAGTACAACTCAGTAGGCCACCACCAATGGCATCTACAAAATATCCAGTATAAACAGGTAGTGCATGCAAAAGGAAAATGAATGATAATTTCCAAGTAATTATTTAATATGCCATTAACCAGTTCAAAGTCAAATACATTGCCACATCCATTACCATTCATTTCACACCATTTTCCATCACTTACCATTTCCTCACATTTCCATGGGTTAATCACATATACTATGTTAAATGGGTCCAAGGGAAAAAAACACATGCAAGAGGGTAAACAAATCGTTATCCTATCTCACTAGGACTAACCCCCTCATAATAATCGTACTCACACATCGAATCCTTAGTCCAGGTGGATGTAACCATATCCTCACCTCGAAGCCTCAGTCTGAGTGAATGAAACCATTAGGAGAATAGATCATCAGTCCTCATTACTAACCCGTTCATTTAGGGTGCAGTTCAGAGAATCAGTCTTCACTTGACCCATGGGTGTAGATCCTCAAGTCATACCCCACACTACCAAGCCATTTTCACATTCTTTTATATAAGTCACCATCAACCATCCATACCATTTCCCCTTCGACAAACCATTCACAACAAACCAAACGGGAATTCACATAATGCCTTAACCCATTAACGCATTACCATTTCACATCATTTAACCATTCATCAAATTCCCATATGTTATGCCTATCTCACGAAGAATTCAACAATAGACCCATAATCCATCCCATTATGGTATTTAATCCATTTACACAATAACTCATTTTACCCGTTCATCATTCCATGGAATCAACCATTCAACCCATTCCAAAAAACCTTTAGGTTATTTCCAAGTCTACGTGCATAACCTAACTTCTATTCAAAGTTCAACCAATCATGCCAACATATTCATCAAGGGCCCTACCATTTATTACAACAAGGTCACTTGTTTAATAACAAACCCCAAGACCGAGAAAAGCCGGTACACACCATGGGTGGCCCTAATTAGGTCAAGTCAATCCCAACACAACCCATGAGGATTTTGAGGGTTCCCATTTGCCACTTCAATAACCATTATTACCAAACACGCCATGGTTATTCAAAACATAACCAAGGGAAAACAGGAACACAACTAAACATGCACAAAAACCCAAATAACCATGGGATATAACTTGTAGACCACCTACCTCGAAACCGCGATTGAACACAATCTCAATCGAGTCCTTAGACCTCGATCCGACCAACCTTTGATGATTTAACAAAAAAATAACCCAAAAGATAGGGTTTTAGTGCTTTGGAACAAGCGGGAGAAAAGATACAAACCCTACACCAAAAAGAGAAGAACAGATGGGATTTTCCTTACCCGAAGCTACGATCCGCATCCAATGACAACAATAATGCCTTAGAAATGAAGTAGATCATCCTCTTGGAGCTCTGGGGAGATTTGGTTCATTCCTTGGGTGAATATGGAGAAATGGAGATGAAATCGCGAGTGGGTTCTTGAAATCTTGTGTTGGCAATTTTGTAATTTTTCCCAACATTTAAAGGTCACACGGTTTAACCTCATGGTTTTAAAAACCATGCGCAAAATGTACATATGCTCCTGTCTGGAGGAGGAGGGTTGCACAGATTAGCTGGGAAGGCAACACAGTTTTCTCTGGCCATGCGCAGGTCGTGCGCCCTGACTGGTCTTGCCCAGTTTTCCTTTCTTTCATGCTCTGAACCCCCGAAACACCCCCAAAACATCTTATACTTTCAAATGATATCCCTTGAAGCCCGAGACACGGGATTCATCCAAAACATAATGAAAACATACCATTCTAAAAACCGGGATCTTAAAACCTACCCACCTTATAATGGCTCATCCTCGAGCCAAGTTTCCAAGCCTCATTGATCCACCGAAGAGAAGAGTTTGGGCCACTGAGCCCACATATCTGATTCCCACTCCCATGTTTCGTCCTGAACATTCCCTTGCTGCCATAGTACTTGTACTAATGGCACAAACATTCCTCGCAAGACCTTTTCCCTACGATCCACCACATGAAAGGGATGCTCCTTGAAGGACGCATCATCCTAAATCTCCACATCCTCAACATCAACCACATGAGATGGGTCGGGGAGAAATCGTCGAAGGTGCGACACATGAAACACATCATGCATCCCACCATACCGTTGTGGAAGATCCAATCGGTAAGACACTGGACTGATCCTCTCCACAATTTCAAAAGGAACCACATACCTGGGTGCCAACTTACCCTGCATTCGAATCCGACGGTGACCCTACCTTGGCGACACCCGAAGGAACACTTTATCACCCACCACAAACTCAAGAGGTCTACGCCTCTGATCTGCATACGACTTCCACCTACTCTGAGCCATAACCATCCACTTCCTGATTAACATAACTCTCTCTAAAGTATACTGCACGAGACTTGGCCCCAACAACTTAGATTAACCAACCTCTAGCCAACACAACGAAGATCTACATGGCTTCCCGTAGAGTGCCTCAAACGGTGCCATCTGAATCGTAGCCTAAAAACTTTTGTTGTAGGAAATCACAACTAACGATTGGTGCCTCTCCCAAGAACCACCAAAGTCCAAGACACAAGCTCTTAACATGTCTTCCAATAATAGGATCGTACGCTCCGACTGTGCGTCCGTCTGCGAGTGGAAATATATAATAAAAAACACCTTTGTATCAAGAGCCTTATGCAACCCATGCCAGAAACATTACGTGAAATGCGGATCTCGGTCCGAAACTATGGTCTGCGGAACACCGTGTAACTTCACTATTTCTCAAACATACATCTCACCCAACTGGTCGAATATAAATGCCTTTTAAATCTGTAATAAATGAGCCACTTTCATTAATCGATCCACAACCACTCATATTTCATCATTCTTCCACAGCGTCCTTGGAAGACCCATGAAAAAATCCATCATTACATCATCACACATACATTATAGAATGGGAAATGGATGCAACAATCCACCTGGGTGTTGATGCTCAGTCTTCACTTGCTGACAAGTAAGGCACCACGCCACAAATCCCACGACATCTTTCTTCATTCCATGCCACCAAAACTTCCTTCAAAGATCACGATAAATTTTGGTTAAACCGGGATGTATGGCCCACATTGATGCATGGAAATCACACATCAAATATTCCCACATACACTCTGGCGCAACCACATGATCACGAACATGAACAACACTGTCCACGCTGACAGACCAACCAGAACGTAGCTCCCCACCTTTAAGATTTTCCTTCATGTTCAAACACTCAGGATCATCACGCTTACATTTTTGAACATGAATCAAAAGCATCGAATCCATCGTTAATGAAGCAAGAGTGACCTGAAAATTATCCTCCTACACCTCCTGGTGCATCTTTGCCAACAAAGCCACCACATTCCTCTCAGTGATGGACTCCTGAACCACCTAATATAGAACCTTCCTGCTCAGAGCATCAGCAACACTATTTCCCTTTCATGGATTGTACACCAACTCAAAGTCAAAAGTCTGTAGATATTCAACCCATCTTCACTACCAAATATTCATATCACATTGTGAGAAGATGTACTTAAAACTCTTATGGTCAGTAAACACCGTAAATAGTTTTCCCAATAGAGAGTGCCTCCAGCACTTCAAGGCGTACACCACTGCATCCAACTCAAGGTCATGAGTGGGGTAGTTCTGCTCATGTTGTCTCAGCTACCTTGACCCATAAGCCACAACCCTCTCATCCTGTATCAACACAGCCCCAAGTCCAAATCCGAACACAACACAAAACACAGTATACTTCTTACCCGGCTCAGGTAAGATCCAGATAGGTGCGGTCGTCAACCGCTTCAACAACTCTTTTAAAGAATTTTCACAAGCCTGAGACCACTCAAACTTGATTCCTTTCTTGGTCAAGCCCGATAGTGGTGCTCCCAAGCGAGAGAAATCCAGAATGAACTTTCAGAAATACCCGGCCAATCCTAGAAAACTCCAAACATCAGAAACACTCTTGGGCTGCTCCCAAGATACAACTGCCTACACTTTCCTTGTATCAACTATCACACCTGCCTCTGAGATGATGTAACCCATAAAATGCACCTCACCTATCCAGAATTGATAATTTTATAGCTTGGTATATAGACGATTCTCTCTTAGAATTCCCAAGACGATGTCAAGATGTTGGGAATGGTCATCATGAGTATTCAAGTAAACTAAGATATCATCAAGAAAGATAATCACAAACTGATCTAGATAGTGGTGAAATTTTTGATTCATCAAAGCCATAATCACTGCCGGTGCATTGGTCCAGCCGAAAGGAATTACCCCAAACTCAAACAACTCGTACCGACTCCGGAATACTATACGCTTCATGTCAGAAGACCTCACCCTCATCTAGTGACCACCCGAACTCATATCAATCATATAAACCATTTATTTTTCCCTCAATTGATCAAATAGGTCATCAATTCTTGTATGAGGGTATCGATTTTTCACCATCATCTGATTTATCTTTCGATAGTCAACACACAGCCTCAACGACCCGTCGACCTTCTTAGCAAAAAGCACGGGAGATCCCCATGGGGACGTACTAGGAAGTATAAACCCCTTACACTCCAACTCCTCAAGCTAAACCTTCAGTTCCTGGATTTCTACCGATGCCATTGGGTATGGAGGATTAGAAACTAGCTCTGCTCCCTACAGCAACTCGATCGTGAGCTCGACATCCCTCTCGGGAGATAACCCTGAGAAATCCTCAGGAAACACGTCCTAAAACTGATCCACCACAGGAGGGAAAACAGACAGTTCCCATTTTTCATTATAATCATGCATGAGACACACCACTTGAGCTGTGAGTCCACTCATCTATTGACCAAACGATCTTGCACGACCTGCTTGAACATCCCATTTGCCATGGTGGGAATAAGTGTCACCATCAAAAGACCTGAACGATAATCTACGACGATAACAGTCTATGTGTGCTCGATACAACACCAACCAATCCATTCCCAAGATTAGGCCAAACTCTGACATCTCACGAACATACAAATCCCATATTAAATGATACTCACTGACTTTCCAGGCACATCTCCATCACTTCTTGATATCCTCAACCCGCACCCCCAATGTAGTGTCAGTTGACATAACTCCACACACCCTTTCCACAGGTAAACCCATCCGTACCACAAGTTGAGCAGAGATAAAAGAGTGTGTGGTACATGTTTCAAACTACGCACTAGAAAATGTAGAATCTACAAGGATTGTACCTCAAACAGTTGATGGTCTAGCCTCGCCATCACCAGGTGCAACCTAAACTGCCTGAAGCTGACCTACCCCTCTACTCTGATCTCCAGCCTAACCACCATGTGCCGCACTTCCCTGCTGGCGTGGGCGATCATGCCCTGGAGTTCCACGTCCACCGCCCCTTCCAGTACGGTCCATGGAGCTCCAACTGCATTCTTGATATGGGGAAACTGATCCCATTCCCGTACCCAGCACATGCTTTTCACCATCACACTCACCCACCTGTCGAGGCTTCCTGCAGAACCTCTACACATGTACCACACTACCGTAGGAACGACACTCAACTCGAGGTCGAGGACACTGACCACGCATATTCCCCGGCCTACCGCACTGATAGCAGAACACCCAGTTCCCACTCTGAGAGGCTGACCCTCCCTTCTGACCACCTTGCTGGAATCTTTCCAATTGATGCTTCCGGCCTTCGGAAGATGCACCACTTGTCCACCTAGCTGGAACGACAATCTCACCACCTGAATCTCCCTTCAGGGTCCCTTCAAGTATGAGTTCCTGATCCATCACCTCTGCAATCCTCCTCAAGAGGAAGATATTTACTTGAGATCTGATCTCATGTCTCAACCCATCCTGGAAACGCCTTGCTATCGCTACCTCATCCCCTCCTAACACTAGGACTAAGCATCACAAATTAGTGAAGCAACTGTCATAGTCCATCACCGATAGTGATCCATGAGTCAAGCTCATAAAATCTACATCCCATTCATAACCAAATGTCTCTGGGTAGAAATGCTCCAGAAACGTTTCCTAGAAAACCACTCATGACATCCCCTCACCCTGCTCGGTTTGAGCCTGAATGTCCCACCAATGCCTTTCATGGCCCCGTAACATATAAATGGCCAACTTTACTCAATTTTCAACAGGGGTCTCTCGATGATCCAATATCATCTATACAGACTCTAACCATAACTCCCCTTCCTCTAGACCACCCTCTCTGGTGAAGGTCGGAGGGTGATGTAGCTGGAACTCCCTAATTACCTCAAACAAACTCGGTGCAACCCGCACTGGGTCCCAATGCATCATCTGCATAGGGAATGCCATGTTCTCTCAGAACTGGTCTTCTCTACCTTCATTTATCACCACATTTGTGTGCTCTTTTACTAGAGGAGTGTTCTCAGCAACATCCTCCTGTTACCCAACTGGTAATCAACGTCGTGGTGGAATTTCTCTACATTTCCAAACACGAGATTCATCACGCATACCATAAAACATTCACGACTTCATAAAAAAGATCGTTACAAGCCCCAACAAACCATTTTCATATACTAATTCAAAAAATTTAACAGCTCAAATTCACTACCCCGACCATCTCTACCATGGTCCATGGTCCACATGGGGTAAACAACAATTCACATCTACCAAACTCACACAAAATTTTACAAAAACATTATCCACTTTAATTCACACCCTAATTTTTCATTAAAACTCATTTACCCACTTTTTTATTTCATTATTCTCATTATTTCTTGGTTTCATGAAATGCATGATGCACCATACTTTCCTTCCTCACAAACCCACCCCATGAGTGTGCCTTACACAATGCATCTCACCTATCTCCCTAGGTGCTTACAATGATGCATGATTGCAAATCCTCGTGCTGTTATGGCCACAAGCCAAATATCGTAAAACAGTCACATCAAACAACATGTTCATCACCCAATGGTGAAATATCATCAACTGTTACAACACACAACCAAGAAAAAAAATTTCCCACCAAGGATAACTTCACTTTTCCCTCGTACTTGGGTTAGCTACTCCCAAGAACAAGCTCATTACCAAGGCCCAACACATCTTAATCCTTACTACTGGAAATTTGGGCTATATCCACGGACCTATAGCCACGATTTAATAGGTCCGTGGCTATAGGTTTCATACTGCCACAGATTTTTTTCCAATCCGTGGCTAAATCGCACGATTCTGTTTTTCCCCCAATCCCTCGGGCTTCCTCCATGCCTCGCGTTTCCTCCTCCCCAATCCCTCCTCCTCGCCGCGCCCTCCTCCCCGACACCTCCTCGCCGTGACCCTCCTTCCCGACGCTACCCTCACCAGCAGCACCTCTCCGGCGATTCCCCATGGCGGACGACCTCCCCTCCCTTGTGCTCCCTCGCCAGCCGAAGCCTCCCCTCCCTGCACACACACCTACGGCGCCCCACCTCCCTGCGCGCACGCCTCCGGCACACCTCCTTGTGGGCCAGTCCACCTCCGGTGACCAGACCCCTCCTGGTCGAGACCTCTTAGCACCACCAAGATTATGTTAAAGGTACATAGTATTATTGGATTTCTAGGGTACTATAATTGTTTTTGGCACACATCGCAAGGATTTTAATTCATTTGACCTCCCATATGTGGAATAGGAAGAAGTTTTCCTAGACTAAACAGTACCAAATATCCATCAAGGGATTGAAGTTCAGCTTAATGAGTGATCATATTTTTAGACTATCTAAGGTGATCATGGAGTACTTAGTTTATGGTTCTGACTTTAGAAAAGTGATTGGTTGGATGTTGATGTAGATATATAATTTTATTACATATGGGTCAAGGAAATTAGTAACCCATGAGTAGAAAAACATGAATTGTGATCTAGATCTACTATTATTAGTCCTAACTTAGACGATTTCGAAGAATTGTCTTATGTGTGATCAAATTGATATTTAATTAGACCATCAGAGTCCCGGGGATGTATTCACATATAGGGACATGAACATGAGGAACTGTTTCATGTTGTAATTTTTATAGATCAATGAATTTGAGATATTATATACTCATTGAATTGAAAAAATTGTATTAGATTCCATTAGAAGGAAGTCCCCTGATCATTTTACTTAGGAGGCATTTGAGCGATTTTCTACCATGACATGAACACTTGTTGGGATTGTGGGTGAATATTTTATTCAGTTGAGGGTGATGACTCCTTTAATTATCCATCATGTGAGATATTCCATTTTAGGTTACACCTACTATGAGTTATTATGTGACTAGATATCCTTCGCAGATTCACCCAAAAGATTTGTTGAATAAGGGAATGGTATCTTAATTTTATAGGGATGGACTGTGGTCCTAGTAATGATGTTAGAGTATGTGATTATAGAGTTTCACACAACCCATTTTCTATACATCCTTAGTTGTGTAATATGTACATAATACTTCATTGGAAATTTTTGTGGGCTATTATGACACAAAACAAGGCTGATTTCATCTCTTGATGCCTCACATGTCAGTAGGTGAAGACTATGATCCAGGTTCGAGTTGATTTTTAACAACCCCTAGTGATCCTAGAGTGGAAATGGAATTGAATTTCCATTTACATTAGTACATGGTGTTAATGTACATCAAGAGCCCATGACCCCATCTATTTTATAATTGACCAACTTCTGGAGATCGTGAAATTCCTTTATATCCTGGAGTAATGTCTAGAGGAGTGCTTGGGAAAGTCGTAAAATAGTAGATTGTTTTCCATTATGGGTTACCCTCATATATTCTATCAAACCCTGATATATGGTTCACATTATGGATTTGGAGGGGCCTATATGTGATAACTATGAGCTAGATAAATATGATTACAACCTTCCAACCCTAGACAAATGGGAACACCGAGCTCACTATAGAGGTACTTGATTATATGCTAAGGGCTTGTGTAGTAGACTTCATCTACAGCTATGAAAATTGCTTTCCCCTGATAGAATTTTTTTTAAATAATAGCTTGCATTCTACTATCACTATTTATCTTCTTGAGGCCATCTATGAAAGTACCTTCAGGCCACCATTGTTCCCCAAATAGACCGTAAAGAAATCTCTTGTTGGGCCATATATTGTCTAGGAAATGATAGAGAAGTACAAGTTCATCCATGAGTTCATGAAGACATCCCAGAATAAGTTGAAATATAATATATATCTATAGAAACGACCATTGGATTTTGAGTAGAGAGACCAAACATTCCTTTAAGTCTCCCCGCAATGTGGATTGGGGAGATTTTTCCAGGGTTCATGATATCTCTACCGCCACGATTCATATCCCTCTCCGTGGCTAAATCATAACCCTTTTTTTCTCCCAATTATCATCGGGTGCCTCCTCTGCCCTCTCGCCGCGCCCTCCTCCTCCCCGACGCCTCCTCGCCGAGCCCTCCTCCTTCCCAACGACTCCTCGCCGCGCCCTCCTTCTCCCTGATGCCTCCTCACCGCGCCCTCCTCGCCGCACCCTCCTCCCCAACGGCTCCTCGCCGCAACCCTCCTTCCCGATGCGACCCTCCCCCCCGACGCCTCCTTGCAGCGACCATCCCCCTCGACTCAGCTCTTCCGACGGCTCCTCGCCGCGACCCTCCTCCTCACAACGACCCTCCTCCCGGACGCCTCTTCCCCGACGCCTCCTCTTCGACTCCTCTCTTTCGACGCCGAGGCTAGTTTTTATGTATGTAAGAATATGAATTATATAATATTCTTCCTAGTTCACGAAGTTGCAGAATTTTTCTCTATCCTTGGGAGGTGATGAGCATTCTATGTATCATCAGTTTGAGTATGGGTTGATAATTCCAAATAAAATTTTTTTAGGGAGGATCCCCCTATCTCACCCATTAGGTATGACCGAAGTGTCTTTTGTGAGACCCATTAATAATGAAAGAGAGTCTTGATTTGTAGAAAAGTTATTGAATAAGCTTAATAAATATGGTTGAGAAACCAAAACTATCAAGTACTTAAAAAGTGAAATCCTAGCTAAGAGTGTCAAAATCTTTAGATATGTCATTATTTAAATCTATATTTCTAGGTTTGGATCTCCTCTATAATATATTCACACATTCAGAGTTAATATATAAATAATATTTCACTTCCATGTATAAGCACCAACTAATACTTCATCCATATTCAATTATCTAAGAATTGAATGAGTTTTTCATGTTATTTTAAAACCATACATTGGAAATCGTAGCCATGTAGCTTCTCATATATTACAACCAATCACTAGTTGAAAACTCAAGTAACATGAGTGGCCTTTTTTGGGAGATCATATTTCTTCTCTTCCTTGTCTAATTCTTATGCAAATTTAGATGATTCTGTTGTTGCTGATGCATACATTGATCTCTTGACAATTTCATTATCCAATTCCTTGCTTGGTATGGATGCCAATGATCCTCCTAAAACATTGGAAACCATTAAATTTATTGGTTCCATATTTTCCAATGTAAGAACTAGCTTTCATAAAAAAACATGATATATGTGCTTTTACATGGAGAAGAAAACTTCTGTTTCATTTGAGAATTGTTACAGATAGATTCCTGGAAGATGATAATGATCGGTTTATCATTCATGCCAATGATCCAAATTTCTGAATGGCTGGATGAGTTCTCGTGTCATCAATTTTCTTTACTTCTACACTTGGAACCATACAGTTTTATGTAAGTGTTTATGCCTTTTTTTCTGTCCCTTTCTTCAATCATTCATGTATTATTCTAATATTTAGTTATGAATTGTCTAGTTATTAAGTAGTTTATGGTATTGCAAAAGTTAAGGGCTACACTCTTCATCATTTTTAGGAATGATCCTGATTGAGGATGGTCCCTATAATTTTTTCATGACGAAAATCCTGCTTGGGAAGCTCTCTCAAAGTCTCTATAGTCAGGTATGTCCTGTAATTGAAGGTTGTTCAATATAGTAGCTTCAAGAATCCATTTTTCTTCATTTTTTAAGATGATTTAATCTTTGGAAAATTTGTATAATTACCTAAATTGTGTAAAATGTGTCCTTTTTTTCTGTCTACAGTTGACACACTGATCACATATATATAAGAAGTTGTTATATCTCATTTCTTTTCCCACTATTTTCTTATAGGTGGTTTCTTATGATAAGACCGGTTCTATCCACCACCATAGAAGACAATGAGTTCAAGATTTGGGAATGGTTTATTCCATTTTTATTCTTTTAGCCACCTATGTTCAATATCTGAGTAGTCATTCAATTTGACATTACCGTTTATCTGCTTATAGGGTGCTTCTTCTGGTGCAAGATCCCAAACAACTGACCCAGGTACTATATCAATGTCATCATTGTACCTAATGGTATGTAATAACTTATTCCATCATGCATTTTGTTTTATGTACTCTGAATTCTTTATTCAAATTACAAAATTGTAAATGTGCTTTTCAAAATATTCTCTTAATGAAAAATGTAATTTTATCTTATGCAATTTAATTTCTCCATGCCTCCAAATCTAACATATCATTCTTTATAAATTGAACATCATCTATTCTCTATACTTTCAAGGGAGTTATATGATTATTAGATGCTTTATTGTATTTATTACTCAGCTCGATTGTATTATTATCACATGATCATCAGTAGTTGCATTTTTTTTTTGTGCTCCAACTCTTGTGTATGTAGATTCATGTCATAGTCTTCCAACTTTTCTACTATCGGGTATGTTATACCTGAATCGTATGATCATAGGGTGTCTACTTAGCGTACAATTTTATTGGACCATCCGATGATCCTCCATTTCATATTGTATTCTCACAGCGCATATTCTTTCCTATGATTTCAGTGTACTCCATCCGATGATCAATCCGATATTCTCACTCTGCCCATTCGTGTCATTGCATGCCCCCTTCATTTGGTTGTTTTACATTAAAATTCTCATACTGTGTCTGGTTATCTTGAACCATTTCATCTATGATTATAACATTTTGATAGTTACTGCATGCGGAAGTATTGCTATATCGCCTCTATCCGAGAAATGGAGTCTTGGTTTATCCGAGCATCTCGGTTGGTGTATTTATGTCTGAAAATCCCCCCCTGCCCACAACACCCACCCTGCCGCCTTTGAATCAGCCCGCACCATCCACCCAACACCTGAAACTAGCCCCTTTCAGCCAGCATTCCAGCCTCCTTCCGCTCCCTTCGCTCCTGGTCTAAAGATGTTGCCCCGCGGATGTCGCTGGATTGGGACAACACGCTGCGGTCACGCCGCGGTCACTCCGCGGTCACGCGGTGGTCACGCGGTGGTCACGCCGCGGTCACGCAGCGGTCACGCAGTGGTCACGCCGCGGTCACGCCGCGGTCACGCCGCGGTCACGCCGCGGTCACGCCGCGGTCACGCCGCAGTCACGCCGCGGTCACGCCACTGTCAAGCCGTGATTTTGCCCTGCTCCAGCTACATCCATCCCACACCAGCCACCTTCCACCTTCATTTCTGCCCGCTTCCACCAGCATTCAAGCCCGCAACAGCCCCCCCCCCCCCCACCACCACCTTCGAATCAGCCCTCACCATCCCCCCAACACCTGCAACCAGCCCCCTTCCACCCGCATTCCAGCCTCCTCCCACTCCCTTCGCTCTTGGCCGGAAGATTCTTCCCTCCAGATGTCACTGGATAGGGCCAACACGTTGCGGTCACGCTGCGGTCACGCCGCGGTCACGCCGCGGTCACGCCGCGGTCACGCCGCGGTCACGCCGCGGTCACGCCGCGGTCACGCCGCGGTCACGCCGCGGTCACGCCGCGGTCACTCCGCGGTCACGCCGCGGTCACGCCGCGGTCACGCCGCGGTCACGCCGCGGTCACGCCGCGGTCACGCCGCGGTCACGCCGCGGTCACGCCGCGGTCACGCCGCGGTCACGCCGCGGTCACGCCGCGGTCACGCCGCGGTCACGCCGCGGTCACGCCGCGGTCACGCCGCGGTCACGCCGCGGTCACGCCGCGGTCACGCCGCGGTCACGCCGCGGTCACGCCGCGGTCACGCCGCGGTCACGCCGCGGTCACGCCGCGGTCATGCTGCAGTCACGCCGCGGTCACGTCATGATTTTTCCCTGCTCCAGCCACATCCAACCCACACTAGCCCCCTTTCACCTACATTTCAGCCCGCTGCCACTAGCATTCCAGCCCGCAACAGCCCCCCCTACCTTCGAATCAGCCCGCACCATCTCTCCAACATATGCAACCAGCCCCCTTCCACCCGCATTCCATCCTCCTCCCTCTCCCTTCGCTCCTGGCCAGAAGATGCTGCCCTGTGGATGTCGCTGGATCGGGCCAACACGCTGCGGTCACGCCACGGTCACGTCGCGGTCACGCTGTGATTTTTCCCTGCTCCAGCCACATCCAGCCCACACCAGCCCCCTTCCACCTTCATTTTAGCCCGCTGCCACCAGCATTCCAGCCCGCAACAGCCCCCCCCCCCCACCACCACCTTTGAATCAGCCCACACCATCCCCCCAACACCTGCAACCATCCCCCTTCCACCCGCATTCCAGCCTCCTCCCACTCCCTTCGCTCCTGGCCGGAAGCAGCTGCCCTGCGGATGTCGCTGGATCGGGCCAACAAGCTGCGGTCACGCTGCGGTCATGCCGCGGTCATGCCGCGGTCACGCCGTAGTCACGCTGTAGTCACTCCGTGATTTGTCCATGCTCCAACCACATCCAGCCCACACTAGCCCCCTTCCACCTTCATTTCAGCCCACTGCTATCGGAATTCCAGCCTGCAACAGCCCCCTGCCACCTTTGAATCTGCCTGCACCATCCCCCCAACACCTGCAACCACCCCCTTCCACCCGCATTCCAGCCTCCTCCCGCTCCCTTCGCTCCTGGTCGGAAGATGCTGCCCTGCGGATGTCGCTGGATCGGGCCAACATGCTGCGGTCACACCGCAGTCACGCCGCTGTCATGCCGTGGTCACGCCGCGGTCACACCGCAGTCACGCTGTAGTCATGCCGTGATTTGGCCCTGCTCCAGCCACATCCAGCCCACACCAGCCCCCTTCCACCTTCATTTCGGCCCGCTGCCATCGGTATTCCAGCCCGCAACAGCCGCCTTGTCACTGGATCACGTCAACACGATGTGGTCATGCCGCGGTCACGCCGCGGTCACGCCGCGGTCACGCCGCGGTCATGCCACGGTCACGCCACGGTCACGCCTCGGTCACGCAGTGGTATTAATATTTTTCCCTTTAAGAGCATCTTTCAACGAAGTATTAATAGAGGATGGCATGCAGAATTTCTGTACAATTCTGCACTTATCAGTGGCATGGCCTATCATCCCGCAATGCTCATTTTACTTTGGTATGTTTTCTAATACAAAACATAACTCAATAAGATGATCATTTATATCAATAGAAAAACATTCCAGGGGTGTAGAGGGCCAGGGGGAGGGGTGTCCGGTAGGGGGGTGTCTAGAAGGGGGGAGGGGTGTCCAGGGGGTGACCAGTGGGGTTGTCCAGTTGGGGCATGGGGGCTGTCCAGTGGGGTGCAGGGGGCATGGTGCAGGGGGCAGAGTGTCCAGCAGGGGGAGGGGTGTCCAGCAGGGGGAGGGGCTCTCCAAAAAGGGGGGGGGGTGTCCAGCAGGGGGGAGGGCTGTCCAGGGGGTGCAGGGGGTGTCCAGTGGGGCTGTCCAGTTGGGCCATGGGGGCTGTCCAGTGGGGTACATGGCGGAGCATGGGGGACTAAGGGGGGCATGGGGGGTGCAGGGGGGTGTTCAAGGGGGCTGTACAGGGGGTTGCAAGGGGGTGCAAGAGGACTGTCAAGGAACCTAAGCCCATGTAGGTTATGAATGTCTCTATAGAGAAAATGCAGTGCTGTACAGATCTAGAAAATATCATTAAACATCCCACAGATACTTCACAGGCACCAGGTATAACTATTTCACCACCTATAGATAGTGAGCACGGTGCTATAAAATCTGGTTACTCTATTTCAAATCATAATTCCAATGTTTTGTTTAATGCAGTACTACATGAAATCGGATGATTTATGTTGATGACATGATTACAATTTGTAAGAACATGAGCCTCATAATTATTGTAAAATCACAAAATAATGGTAAGTTTGAAGTGAAAGACTTAGGCATAGTTAATAAAACCTTAGGCATTGAAATTGTTAGATATAGACCAAATAAATTTTCTTACTTATCTCAAAATGGTTAAATATTAAATATTTAAAATAGACACATGTTTGAATCTCTCAAAACTTCCAATGTACTCCTAGTAAAACACTTTAAATTTTCTTCAACACAAAAACCCATTGCTGATGATGATATTCAATTTAGATGTAAAATCCATTATGATAATATTTTTGGTAGCATTATGTACTCTGATTTCCATAGGACCTGATATTGCCTATGAAATCTACAGTCATAGCAGATTTATGACCACACCTGGTGCAGGTGGGCTGCGGGGGGGGGGGGGGGGGGTGGAGGTGGGATGGGGGTGGCTGGTGTAGGGGGCTGGGGTTGGGGGCTGGTGCAGGTGGGCTGCGAGGGGTGGGGGGCTGGTGCAGGTGGGCTGGGGTTGCAGGGGGGCTGGGGATGGGGGACAGGTCCAAGTGGGCTGCGGTAGCAGGGGGCTGCGGGGGGGGGGGGGGACCGGTTCTGGTGGGCTGGGGGTGGCAGGGGTCTCGGGGGGGGGGGGGGATGGTGAAACTAGGGGTTGGGGTTGGGGGCTGGTGCAGGTGGGCTGCGGGGGGGGGGGGGGTGGAGGTGGGATGGGGGTGGCAGGGGGGCTGGGGTAGCAGGGGGTGGGATTCAAGATTTGGGATAGTAGGGGGGTGTCCAGACAGGAGAGGGGGTGTCCAGATAGGGGGGAGGTGTGTCCAGACAGGGGGATGTCGTTGGACCGGGCCAACACGTTGTGGTCACGCGGCGGTCATGTCGCGGTCACGCCGCTGTCACGCCATGGTCACGCCACGGTCACGCCGGGGTCATGCCGGGGTCACGCCGCGGTCACGCCGTGATTTGGCCTTTCTCCAAGACGACACCCTACGACGGTTACTCCTCCTTAGAGAAACGTTGAATGGTTAGCTCTATAATTTTTCTTATTTCCTCATTCCTAAACTATATCTCCTCTCAGCGCTGCCTCTCATCCATCTTTCCACAAAACGTGCATATCAGGTGGTACAAAGGCTCAATTCAACTGAAAACATTGGTTTGGAATTGACTGGCATATTTTATTGTACATGTATCACATAATATTTTTTCGGTAATTCTTCTTTTTCCTCATCCTCTTCACATGTTTTCCGAACCAGATCATCCTCATCCTCTACACATGTCGTCTGAACCGGATCAGCCTGTTGTGATGGAAATTCAATGTCTGCTTTTGGCTGTTTTAGATGAAATTCCTTCCATAATTCCCTCATCTCATGTAGCACTCATTGGAGGAGGAGGATCACTACCAAGTTGAGTTTTAAGGGCTGCAAACAATCTGTTTGATGCAATTCCAAAGAGGCTATTCTATTCTGAGGGCCTATTTCATGCTGGAGTTCCCACATTTCCCCCACAAGCTGGAAAAGGGAGGTCTGTTTGGGCCTATGAAAACATGGCTTGTTTGTTATGGACAAAGATGCAACTGGAGACCTGGTTTTCTTGAAGAGTTTCCATGAAGGGTCTTCACTGTAGAGGAGACTAGCTCTGGTCTGTATTTGGTAGTTGCTTCCATGATGGTTCCCACAACCGTTTAACTGAATTTCAAAGCACACCAAGCCCTGCTAGTGACTCTTTTTCGATGAACTATAAAAATCCCATGGCCAACCCCCCAAAATCAAACCAGCTATTCCAGGGCCATTTCCACTCTCACTAAAAAAATCCAACCTCAAGCCCTTTTACAATTCCAATCTCCCACTTCAATTTAGCCACTATGAACTCCTTTCCAGTCCCCCACCATTTTTCAATCCACCTAGGCAATCCATCAACAACTTGACCACCAATCAGGCCTACCCACCTCTCAACTTCTAAGCCACCAACCCCACATTTTCCACCAGGCATCCCACTTTAAAACCATTCCAAACCTCACCCAATTATAACCAATTAAACCAGACCCCTTAACATTTGATGCCCGCATCTAAATTCTTGTTCCTACTCACTTAAGGGGGGAGGGCTGTCCAGCAGGGGGCGGGGCTGTCCAGCAGGGGGAGGGCTGTCCAGCAGGGGGGAGGGCTGTCCAGTAGGGGGGAGGGGTGTCTAGCAGGGGGGAGGGTTTTCCAGCATGGACTTAACTAGTTTTTTGGCACCCAAAAATACTGAATGATATTGTCTCATGCCTAGTAACCGCTCTTAATATTGATCAAAGGACCTTACATGCTGACTTGGATCTATTTGACAGAGTAATGGTTGAAATAAACCTTTACTCAAAACCTCCCAGCTCAATTAACAACAATGCAAATGAATAAAAAACTAAAGATATAGTGGAATATGAGCGAAACCCCCATTTTGGGATCACTATAAAATCATAGGGCATAATATCTTCAACTGTAGGGTGATTAGGAAGAAGGTAATACAACCATTTGAGAATGAATGGAAGGAAATGAGGAGATTTAAAAAAGACAAAGCCCCCATGATAGACATGCCTGAAATATCCAAAAAGAAATATGAAGTTTGGGTAAAAAAACTCACACTTTGACTCACATAAGAGATAGTTCAGGAACCAAATGGGTGGATGAAGTGGAGGAAGAGGAAAACTTTATTACTGATCAAAACCTCTCAATTAAAATTACAAACCTTTTACTAGACACTATTAGAGTATCAACCGAGCAGGAAAAGATTTCTAGCTATCAACATGACCTAGAAAAGCATAATCTCTAGCACCCAATCTTGGATGGAGGGAATTTTTCTACTAATGAACTGAAGAAACTAACCTGTACTCCTAGTACTTCAATCCACAATAATGATGTTTGCACTAAAAAAAATGATGTTGCTGACACTCCATACTTAAGCGCCAAGCAGACCCATATTACATCCACACCTAAATTAGGTATGCAAAAGGAAAATTAGGAAACCCCCTAGTCTTCTAGCTCCATGGTGAAACATGCCTCCATAGACCTAGAAACTCGAGTAGGCATGAAAAAGATTCCAACACCTGTTTTATATGACAATTCAGTTTCGGTTCTTGTACCCTTACATATGTAGGTTTTTAATGATCCCCCAGAGCAGAAGTAGAATCTCTCTCAGAACTCTATCGAACAACAATCTGCTCTAGATCCTGTTATTCCAAGTACTTCCCCTCCTCGTTCTTATGCTACTAATAACTATTTCATTCTGTCTAAAAAACTTTGTTATGATCAAAATGAATCTTCCTCTGATTTTTCTACTTCTCTACACTGATGCAACCTGACCACTACAATCCCATCCCATATTTCTAAAAAAACAATGCCTCTTATATGAATAGTATCCTGGTTTTAACTATAGGTGACTCCACAATGGGAAAGTAGCATGAGACCAAATCACATGTCCATAATCCTGGGTATGGGGGGGTTTGTCCTGGGGTGTCCAGAGTCTGGGGGGGGGGGGGGCAGGACTGGCAGGGGTGTCCAGGGTCTGGGGGGGGGGGGTCTTTCCTGGGGGGGGGGGGGTCGTCCTGGGGTGTCCAGGGTCAGGGGGCAGGGGACAGGGGTGTCCAGCAGGGGGAGGGGTGTCCAGCAGGGGGAGGGGATGTCCAGGAAGGGGGAGGGGTGTCCAGCATGGGGGAGGGGTGTCCGTGGGGTGGTCCAGGGGTGTCCAGGGTCTGGGGGGGAGGGGGGGTTTGTCCTGGGGTGTCCAGGGGCAGGGGGAAGGGGTGTCCAGTAGGGGGAGGGGTGTCCAACAGGGGGAGGGGCTGTCCAGGCAGGGGGAGGGGTGTCCAGGGGGTGGTCCAGGGGTGTCCAGGGTCTGGGGGGGGGGGTCTGTCCTAGGGTGGGGTCTGTCCTGGTGTGTCCAGGGTCAGGGGGCAGGGGGCAGGGGTGTCCAGAAGGGGGAGGGGTGTCCAGTAGGGGGAGGGCTGTCCAGGGGGGTGGTCCAGGGGTGTTCAGGGTCTGGGGGGGGGGGTCTGTCCTGGAGTGGGGTCTGTCCTGGGGTGTCCAGGGTCAGGGGGCAGGGGGGCAGGGGGTAGGGGTGTCCAGCAGGGGGAGGGGTGTCCAGAAGGGGGATCTAATATAACTCGTGAAATCTCATTCATGTGTTTCCAATGAGTTCTTTGACTGATGTAATAGTAGAACGAATAAACCATTTAACAAAAAGAGATATGACCCTTATTAAGGAAAGTGCAAGTGATAAGATTGCAAGTCGGGTTTCATGTCCTCAAAGCACACAAAATTTAGAAAAGTTCTTGAACTTTCCCTACTGTTTTGTTTACATCCACATTGCCCAAAAACTAATTCCCAGCTCAGCATAAGCCTGAAAAGGATAAGCTCTCTCTTTTATCCAGTTCTGATACCGCCATCACTAGCTGGTCCATTACCGACACTTACTGAGTAGGGATTCACTGAAGGTAACCTTACACTCTATGCTACAACTCTATTCTGCTATGACAATAATGAGGAAATTTCATTTGGCCAATAGGGGGGGCTGTCCAGCAGGGGGGTTGTCCAGCAGGGGGGGCTGTCCAACAGGGGGGGCTATCCAGCAGGGGGGAGGGGGTCCAGGGGTGGTGTCCAGGGGGTGTCCCGGGGTTTAGGGGGTCCAGGTGGTGTCCAGGTGTGGTGTCTAAGGGTGTCCAGTGGGGGTCCAGGTGGTGGTGTCCAATGGTGTCCAGTGGGTGGTGTCCAGGGGGTGTCCAGTTGGGGCATGTGGGATGTCCAGTGGGGTGCAGGGGGCAAGGGTGTCCAGCAGGGGGAGGGGTGTCCAGCAGGGGGAGGGGCTGTCCAAGCAGGGGGGGAGGGGTGTCCGCCAGGGTGGGGAGGGCTGTCCAGGGGGTGCAGGGCGTGTCCAGTGGGGCTGTCCAGTGGGGCTGACCAGTTGGGGCATGGGGGCTGTCCAGTGGGGTGCAAGGGGGGCATGGGGGACTAAGGGGGGCATGGGGGGTGCAGGGGGTGTTTTGTTTCATGTGGATTTGTGGCCTCTCCAGATTGGTTGTTCCATTTTTAGGCACTATAGTGTAAGGGTCGTGATAACACCTATGACCCAAGTATCTTCAAAATCTTGATCATTTGTATTTCTCATCCTCTAAGATATTTCTATAGGTTTCCTCTGGTGAAAACATTGATCGACATTGCTGCTTTGCTTCATCAGAGCTCTTTCCATACCAATCTCTCCTTGAACTCATATCATTTCTTGTTTTATAGTAGAGATGACGTCCTTCCTTCAAGGAAGAAGTGAAGACCCTTCTTGGTGATAGTTCCACAAGTGCAGAAATGTGAATATGAACTTTTGGATCCTGGTTCAGATGGGATGCGAGGGGGGGGGCTGGTGCAGGTGGGCTGGGGGGTTACAGGGGGCAGGGGGACTGGAAGGGGGTGGAAGGGGGTGGCAGGGGGACTAACAGGGGGGGGGGGGCAGGGGGGACTGGCAGGGGGAGGGGGTGGGCTGACAGGGGGACAAGCAGGGGGGCTGGCAGGGGGGGTGGCAGGGGGCAGGGGGCAGGGTGGACAAGCAGGGGAGTGGCAGGGGGGACTAGCAGGGGCAGCGGGGCTGGCAGGGGGGTGGCAGGGGGGACTAGCAAGGGGAAGGGGGACTAGCAAAGGGAAGGGGGGCTGGCAGTGGGACAAGCAGGAGGACAAGAAGGTGGGTGGCAGGGGGCAGGGGGGACTGGCAGGGGGTGGCAGAGGGGGACTAGCAGGGGGTGTGGAAGGGGGCAGGGGGGACTGGCAGGGGGCAGGGGGACAAGCAGGGGGGGCTGGCAGGGGGGGTGGTAGGGGGCAGGGGGCAGGGAGGACAAGCAGGGGAGTGGCAGGGGGACTAGTAGGGGGCAGGGGGGCTGGCAGGGGGACAAGCAGGGGGACAAGCAGGTGGGTGGAAGGGGGTAGGGGGACTGGAAGGGGTGGAAGAGGGGGACTAGCATGGGGTGTGGCAGGGGGCAGGGGGGACTGGCAGGGGGCAGAGGGACAAGCAGGGGGGCTGGCAGGGGGTGGCAGGGGGCAGGGGGGACTGGTAGGCGGGGTCTGCAAGGCAGTGGGGCGGAGGGCATGGGGGGGGGGGGGGGGGGTCTGCAAGGCATAGGGGAGGGGTGCAGGAGGTGTTCAGGGGGGTGTCTAGGGGGTGTCCAGGGGGTGTCCAGGGGGGGTGTCCCGGGGATGTCCAGGGGGTGTCCAGGGGGTGTCCAGGGGGTGTCAAGGTGGTGTCAAGGGGAGTGTCCAGGGGGTGTCAGGGGGGTGTCCAGGGGGGTTTCCAGGGGGGTGTCCAGGGGGTTGGGGGGTATTTTTTTTATGTATGTGCACATCTTATTGCCACGATTTTAAACCATGGCTATTTGTTTATTTCCACGGTTTTTAACCGTGGCTATAGACCTAACTCCACGGTTTCCAACCGTGGCTATAGATCCAGTCCAGCATCTAATATAGCCACGGTTGAAACTGTGGCATTAAGTATACAGCCACGGTTCCAAACCGTGGCTCTATACCTAAAGCCACGGTTTCAACCGTGGCTATAGGTCTGGGCCTATAGCCACGCCAAACTTAGCCATGTTTCCTCAAATCGTGGCTATTACCTATAGCCACGGTTTGAGGGCCTATAGCCACGGTTTATAATCGTGGCTATAGCCCGAATTTCCAGTAAAAACAAGAACTCAGAGAAGGAGAAGAAAACCTCCTCTGATACCACTTTGTAACATCCACAACCTGGAAGCCACTAAACCGTTGCTCTGATCCGGGTGGTTACATGACCTTAAATGCACCTCCCCATACACCAAAGGCTTTCGACTAGAAGCGGGGGTCTATGAAGTCATGTGGGGAGACTATACCCCATTTTTATAAGAGTATGTCGCAACATAAAAAAAACCAAATAGCTGAAACAATATCCAATAAACAAGGAACATGTATAACAACCATTCCCAACAATAAATATGCCATGTCGTACTACAAGTGCAAGAGTGAAAAACCCCCAAAATAAGGACAATGGCCAAAATCCCCAAAATGGCCCCGACTCTATGTTTGGATCCTCCACCAAGTGCTACCAATTTCCACTCAATTATATAGAAAGGACCCTTTCCCTTCTCATGACCTGCAATCATGAAGTCTTCTTGGGTAACCAATGGCAGCCCAAGCAGGGTGTGAATACAACTCCGTAGGCCACCACAAACGGTGTCTACATAATATCCTGTATAAATAGGTAGTGCATGAAAAAGGAAAATTAATGATAATTCCCAAGTAATTATTTAAGATTCCATTAACTAGTTCAGAGTCAAATCCATTGCCACTTATATTACCATTCATTTCACACCATTTACCATCACTTAACATTTCATCACATTTCCATGGGATAATCACATATACTATGTTACATGGGTCCAAGAGGGTGAAAACATCATCATCCTATATCACTACGACTAACCCCCTTATAATAATTGTACTCTCACATCGAAGCCTCAGTCCGGGTGGATGCAACCATATCCTCACCTCAAAGCCTCAGTCCGGGTGAATGCAACCGTTAGGAGAATAGATCATCAATCTTAATTCTTCACCCGTGCATTTTGGGTGGAGTTAAGAGAATTAGTCTTCCCACAACCCGTGGTCATAGATCCTCATGTAATACCCCACACTACCAAGCCATGTGCACATGCTTATTTATAAGTAACCATCAACCATCCATACCATTTCCCCTTGTACACACCATTCACAACAAACCACACGAGAATTCACATAATAACATAACCCATTAACCCATTACCATTTCACAGCGTTTAACCATTCACCCAATTCCCATGTGTTATGCCAATCTCATTAAGAATTCAACGTTAGACCCATAATCCATCCTATTATGGTCTTTAATCCATTTAGACATTAACCCATTTAACTCATTCATAATTCCCATGAATTATTCTTTCAACCCATTCCAAATAACCTTTAGGTTATTTCCAAGTCTGGTTGCATCACCTAACTTCAATTCCAAGTTCAACCAATCATGCCAACATATTCATCGAGGGCTCTACATTTTATTACAACAAGTTCACTTGTTTAATTACAAACCCTATGCCCAGGAAAAGCTGGCACACCGCATGGGTGGCCCTAATTAGATCAAGTCAATCCCAACACATCACATGGAAATCATGAGGGTTCCCATTTTCCACTTCAAACACCATTATTACCAAACATGAATGGTTATTCAAAACATAACATAGGGAAAACTAGAACACCACTAAACATGCACAAATACCCAAATAACCATGGTATATAACTTTTAGACCACCTACCATGAAAATGCAGTTGAATACACTCTCAGTTGAGTCCTTAGGCCTTGACCCGACCAACCTTTGAAGCTTCAACCTAAAACTCAACCAAAAGATAGGGTTTTAGTGCTTTGGAACAAGAGGGAGAGAAGATACAAACCCTAAACCAAAAAGAGAAGCAAGGATGGGATTAGACATACCCAGAGCATCGATCCGCATCAAAAGGCACCAATAATGCCTTAGAAACGAGGGATATCGACCTCTTGGAGATCTTGGGAGATTTGGTTAGTTCCTAGGGTGAAGAGGGAGAAATGGAGAGGAAATCCCCAGTGGGTTCTTAAAATCCTGGGGTGGTAATTTTGTTACTTTTCCCAACATTAAGAGGCCGCATGGTTTAGTCACACTGTTTGACAAACCATGCACAAACCATGCACATGGTACTATCTGGAGGAGGAGGGTTGCATGGTTTACCTGGTCAGGCAGCATGGTTTTCCCGGGTCATGCATAGGTCGTGCGCCCTGGCTGGTATTACCACGTTTTCCTTTCTTTCATGCCCCAAACCCCAGAAACACCCCCAAAACCTCTCATACTTTTAGAAGACATCACTTGAAGCCCAAAAGAAGGGATTCGACCAAAACATAATGAAAAGATACCTTTCCAAAAACCGGGATCTTAAATTAATTATGAAATTTTAATCATAATGTTTTAAATAATAATCTCATGATATTAAAGGTAAATGGAATCCACTTAATTTTTCCATTTTTGGGATTATAAAAAAGATAATACAATTAATGGTAAAAATAAATAATGAATTCATGAACAATATGATAGAATATTAATTAATAATATTTTTCATTGGATTACAACCAAAAATAAATATAAGGGAATTCAAAATCACTATCAAAGATTATGTCTAATCTGTAGCACTCAATGAATGGAAGGTGGTATTAATAGGTCCATTTCATTTCATAAAGTCAAGATCCAATGAGGTAGTGTGAGGCATCTCATAGATGAAAAATAGTCTAATATCATTTAGTGATTCAGCTTGAGTGATACTGAATGGCCAAAACTAAATAGGTAATGGGGAAGTAGATGTTACATAGGTGAAGTCTATTAAAAAAATTGCCTCTAGTGAAACAAATTATGTACAAGATACATATAAGAACGACTTCATGATATACCGAAAATTCAGGATTATATTTCTACAGAACTTCATTGCACTGTATATTTCCTTCTTCTCATCCATGAAAAATGTGAGTAGAGGGGTCATAACCTTTGGATTGTTCGACCTGTTCCTTAATGGTCCTAGAAACATATGTAATTGTTATGTTATTATATAAAAACATGAAATGAGTGTTAAAATCTTGATTTTTATATACTCTAGAAAGATATTAATTCAGAGCCTTGGTGATAGATTCTGTATCACAATTGGATTCATTCAACTACTCTCAATTCAATTTTTATGCATATTCACTATATTATTGAACTGATAAAAGATCCTCTTGATTTTATATATGAACATCACCAATAAAAACTCTAAACTCTTATCTAAATATAAATATGATCATATCACCAGCAAATGAGGCTAAAATGGGTGGAGTAGAAGATGTAGAACAAATGATTGGTAATATCTAAAACTTATCCACAAGAGAATCCAAAAAAAATGTAAAGGATGGAATCATATTTTACATAATAGATCTCATAGACTATATCAAAGTGTCCACAATTCAACTCATAATTCCTACATCTAGAATCATTAAATAATAGTAAGATAGAGGCAGAAAACAAAAAAATTAAAAAAAATTCTAGACAAACTTTTCTTTATTAATATATGTAAAAAGATCTCTTGTGATCTCAAAATAACATTTAAATTTTATTGAAATTATTATATAAATGAAAAAAAAGTAGCTATGTAAATAGATTCTGAAGGAACAATGATATCATTATGAATAGAAGATGGAAATATCTTAGTTCTAGTCATAACAACCACTATATTCTCTATTCTAGCATGTGGTACACAAGGATAATCATGTAGCTTAGTGGCATCATAAATATTTTCAAAAAAAGATCCCTTTGGATCTGTCGCAACATCAACAAAGATAGTGGGTCCTCCATGCTCTTATGGACTTCTACTATAATAAAAACTATCATCATCTAAATTTATGCATTAATAATTAATCCAATGCAATTTAGAAGAAGGGGATGTCTCCCCCTTAGATGATGACTGATCCATTGATAAGGAAGAACCAATTTGTGATACACTATGAGATCCATCAATAATTCCGACTTATTTGTAGTCTGATCTAGTCCAAGCTATAAATTCATTGGGAACATCTCCCACTCATCATGTGTTATCACATCAGGTTTAGAGGAAATCATATCTGTAGTATTTGAAGGATCTATTCTATTACTAATATAACTAGTGTATTCCTACCCCTTAAAGGATATCATTGTCAAACCTCTGACATAGGGATCACCACAAAATGGATGAATTAAAACATATTTCTCCACAAATATTGATTTATTAGAATCAATATGTGATGGATGATTTGTTTGATTCCTCCCAACATTATCATCCTTATAAAGATCATCCTCTACATCATCATTATTATTCTCAACATTACCACCATCACCATTATCTCAATTTGAAAAACCATTTAAGAATTAAACAAATTATTTATAGTTATCTAAAGAGCTCTTAATATATTCTTTTCTAGAGACATAAGTCTCATTATAATCTCTTTCACTCAATAAAATATATTTGGTAGAGAGAAAGATATATGTATTATCATATCGCTATGAAATAATGGGGCTCTTAGGAATATCGAGATCACTCCCTTCTTCAATATAAGTACCCAATTATTATTCTCCAACTAAAAAACATCAAAATATTAATCGCCTTTTGAATAAACCACAATATCACTAGGATCCAAGATAAGGTAAACAAGATTCTTAGGTATGGTAGGGTTGTACATTGAATCAAAATAAATTTAGATCTTATCAATATCTTCATCCCACTTCTTTATCTATGAATGACAATTAACATTAATTCATTTTTAGGTAACATTTAATAATTTTAAACCACTGTAATTCACATTATCTTTCTCCTCCACATCTACCAAGACTTTGGCATCTAGAATTTCTTAAATCATCTTACTATAAATTAAATAATTTTACTTGGAATATGAATTAAACGTCTACATCTAGTTTACCATTTAATATTTATATATATTAACATTGTACAATATTTTTATAATAAATAGAATATACATGTCCGGATATTTCATAGTACTAAAATAATTTTTTAGGTACACAATATATGGTTAATGAACATAAATAAGAGAGTTCATTCTTTATATAGCTCAGTAGTATGGGCCTTATTACATTCCATCACCTATAAATTCCATAAGTGAAACCTCATATACAAAACATTCACTATCACACAAAATACATCCATGATATATATCATAAAATCCTAGATGAGGTATATTGTTAAACTTTTCCAATTACATTGAAGAACAAATAACTAGTTTTCAATCAACTATGATTTAAATGAAATATTTCATTTATCCAAAACAATACTCTAGGTATTTAAATTACTGATGAACAAACCTATGATTAAAAGGTATATCATTTCATGAGAACCAGTCTATCCATCCTTGGTCCTAAACAACGATGAGTAACAATTTTATACTTGAATGATTCGTTCTACACTAACTTATTTTTTTATAACTACCATACAGTTTGAAAGATTGGGGTTTCTTAGTTAAAAACACATGAATCAATTATCCTATATATTTATTTTAAATCCGTAATAATTCTAGATACAACACTAAAGGATTATTAACTCAAACCATTTCACAAGTATGATGTTGAATCAAGGGAACATGAAGGTTAATGGTTGGGAGGGAAAAGGAAGTCAACATGGTTCAAATTAGTATGTGAAAGTGAGAGAGCGACAGACAATATGATTTAATTTAAATGTGGATAGATTTTTCATATGGTCAGTGACTTAAAAGGAAATGATCCTGAATATTCAAAATATGGGGTAATAGATATTCAAAAAGTTGTGATATATTTTAGTTGAAATAACCAATGTAATTAATATTACATGTGTGAAAATTTTACTACAATTGGTAGAAATAGTCACGGTAAAAAAATGAAGTGGTAAAATTTTTTCTACCACTATGGTTGATGTTGGAATTCTATATGAAGTGGTGACATATACATTTCTATTTTATATGAATTGTTTCAATACACTTTTTCACTAGGGAAATTCACATTCATTCATTTCTAAGAAATTATAACATAAATTTTCAATATCAACTAAAAAATAAGAATGATCTTTTGGTGAAAACTCTAGATTGAAGTATTAAAGAAACTAAGATCAATAAGAATAATCCTATTATTATTAGTGTAATGTTATTTCCTAAAAATATTTCAAAACATTACTTAGTAGTATTTTATATTATTTTTTTCATCGATTGAATTTCAAAATGTCAATCTAAAATATATTTCATATCGAGAAAACTGTTATTTAATGATTTAATACCTTTGATAACATACCATGAATCTATGAAATATGTTAGATATGGTAAATATGGTTAACTAGATACTGTTGTTGAAAAGAAATAAAATTTTCAAATTAGTGATATCCTAGTAGTTAAGGAATATATGAAAGTTTTTCTTGATGAATTTTCTATTAATATTCCTAGCAGGGATGTTGATTTTACTATTGATATAGCACATCAAGCTAATATTATTTTAAAACCCCAAATCAAATATATTAATTATACTTTTTTCAACTGAAAATGAAATATATGGAGTTACTAGATAAATGGTTATATAAAACAATTATTTCATCATAGGGTGATCATATTTTTTTTATTAAAAATTAGAATGTTTAAATGATTTTTTTTGATTATATATCATTTAATAATATCACCATTATGATAAAATATTGTTTTCCTCATATCTAATTTTTTTTATTATCTCTACGAAGTGAAATACATTTTAAATATTGACCATAGTTCGGTTTACCATTAGTAGCAAGTAATGAAAATATATATTCGAATCTAGACTAGGTACCAGTATTATGAGTTTTTATTTATACAAATTGAGTTTACTAATTAAACAGTTGTATTTATTGATCAAATAAATATATATTTCAATGATTACATTGTTAAAATTATAGTTAGGTTTATTTTTGATATATTGTTATATTACAAAAGTTATAAGTATCATAAAAGACAACTATTTTTTGTTATGAAGCCCGTAAAATAAAATATATTCCACCAGAAATTTATTAAATGTAAATTTTCTTTGTAAAAAATTTATTTCATTGGAAAACTAATTTGTAAATATGAATTCAGTATTGACAAGGTTAAAATGAAATATATTTTTGATTGTTTCAAACTGAAAATTGTCATTGAAGATTAATAGTTTTATTTGTTTAACATCCCTCTACTGGTTGTTTATCGAATTTCATTCCCAATTTTCAGGCCTACTAACTAGGTTAAATAAAATGGAATTATTTTCATCTATAAAGACGAATATAATGATTATTTTTAGGAAATAAAAAATATGTTTTGTGAATTCTCTAGTTTTAGGCCATCCTTATAGAAAAGGATGATTTTTCAACTATAGTGATGATTCATTGAAGGACGTGGTTGTTACCTAATGATGAATTATTACTTATTTTCTAAAAGATCACTTTATGTAACTTTTCAAGAGAACCATTATCCTATAAATGATTTAGAATGACCTATTTTGGATTTTTTTTTGAAAATATATAGGCAAAATTTACGTGTTGAAAATAGTAAAATATAAAGTAATCATAATTTTTTTGAAGTTTATATTCTCAAAAAATGAGTTCAAGATGAGGTGGAAAAGATAGGTGGAATTAATAATGGATTATGACTATAGGATTCATTACCATCCTTGAAATGTAAAAAATGTAGCCAAATTTTTTTGTAGAAAAAAAAATTCCACACTAACCCTGTTATGTTTGGAACATGTACCTTTGGTTATTTATTTTTCATGAGTTTTGTACTAGAATATTTTCATATATTAACTCCATATAATTTTCATTTAGTTTGAATATAATAATATCCATATAAATAAATTAAGATGGCTCAAAATGGAGGCCATGTTTTATAGAAAATGTTTGAGTCGGTTAAGAATGGCATGTTTATGAATTTAATATATAGAAAAAATGTGTTCTGAAATCTAGAAAGAGATTATGTGTTCCATGTGATTCCAATTAAAAGAGATAATTAATGACTATTTATTATAATTCCCTATTTTCCATTTATCCTAAGAGTAATAAGATGTAAAAATAATGAAATTATAATTATAGGTGGGATACCATGAAATGAGATATTACAAAATTTATTATGAAATGTCTTAGTTTACAATAGGTCAAACAAAAATTATAATTAATGAATGGTTTTCTTCATCCTTTACCCATTGCAAAGTGAATATAGGAAAATGTATCCATGGATTTGATGGTGGAATTACCAAATAAATCTCTACTAAATGTTTTGTTTTTGTTTATTGTCAATGGTTTCAATAAATCTTTAGATTTTCTTCCCATTATAGAGACTATATATTTAGATCAATCTTTTTAACTATCCCTCAATGTTATAGTTTGGTTTCACATATTTCCTCTTTAAAATAAATCTGATAATGATACGAGATTTTCTTTTATTTTTTGGAACGGACATCAGATGTCATCGGGTATTGAAATAAATTTTAGTATATCGTTTTCTCTCTATTTTGATGGACATTAAAATAATTGAAACATTTTAAAATATTATTCAGGGACTTTTAATGTAATAAAATGGAAAAAATAGATTATCATCTTTCATAAGTTTTGTTTTCTTATAATAACAGCTTCCATTAATGTATAAATGTAGAACCCTTTGATGTATTAAATGGAAAGTAGTGTCAAACTCCTAATTTTTGGTCAAAATTATGATAAATTATGTTTATGAGATTAGATCTCATAGAGGAATTTACAATCAAAGTGAAAATGATCTGTTGGAATATGAGGATAACTCAAGGTATGCTAAAATTAAATGCATATAACTAAAGTAAAGATCTATCTTTTGTGGAAAGGGATCATATTTTACTTAAAATATCACCATGGAATGTGTTATTTGTTGAGTAAAAAAGGTTTTACATATGAATTTTCCATTCCTTCTTGTTCAGGGAGAGTTTTGAGTCAATTTGGTTTCCTTATGACTATACCATTCCTTCTTGTTTTGAAAATCACAAACACTCAATATTAAGGAAAATTTCATTTTACCCTATGGATTTCTTTTATAACGAAAATTTCATTCCCCAAGAAAATTTATCCTTACCATGTTTTTCATTGTTCATTTTGTCTCTAAGTATAAAATTCAGTTTCGTATCAAAAACCTCAGAATCATATATATACATAGATACAAAGAATTATGTTTTCAGGATCCAAATTTAGACTCTAAACACATATGAGTTCTGATTCCGAGTTCTCCGAATTCAGACTCTGAACACTTCTATGTTCTAACTCCGATTTCTCTGAATTTAGACTCCAAACTCTTATGAGTTCTGACTCCGAGTTCTCTAAATTCAGACTTCAAACTCTTACGAGTTCTGACTCAGAGTTCTCTTAATTCAGACTCCGAACATGGTATTTTCAGACTCCAAACGTTCTATGTTCAGACTCCAAACTCTTATGAATTCAAGCTCCAAACATTCTATGTTCAGACTCCGAACTCTTATAAATTCATACATTGAATTTTTGTATGTTTAGAATCCGAACTCTTATGAGTTCTGAATCTGAATTCTATATAATTCAAGACTCTAAATTTCCTTGAAATTCAGACTCTATAATTCTCTACAATTCTAACTCTGAATTATTATTATAAAAAGAATCCAAATATTCATGTATTATAGACTCTGAATAGTTCTTGGTTTGACTCCGAACTATTATTTTTTCTTACACACTGAAAAATATATTTTCTTATGTAACCATATTTTTTTACTCATGTTTTGGCTGTAAAATGATGTCGTGCATTCAGTTACTAACTAAATGTTGTTTGAGTGACGCATGTACAGGTACACCGAAATTCAAGGAAAAATATGACCATTGGAGGAGAAAGTCGACCTTTGAAGCCATGCCTATAAATAGGAGATCATTTGAAAGATCTCAGAACAACACAACAACACAAGTACTGAAAGAACATTACATTTGGCAGAACTCGCTTACTTTCTATTGAAGTAATTTTTAGAGAGGGAGGGTCTTATAAACTCTCAGGTTTCATGCAGAAAGTTTGAATGGATAGTTCAACAATCATTGCATGCAGAATTGGTTTGTGCAGAGGTGATATTTTTTTAAATCAGTGACATCATGATGGGAATTTAGAGGTTCTGATTACATTACAAATCGAGGGCTTTCTGGGATAGTATGACAGATACCAATCATTGTATTGAGGGATTACCTAGGTTTGGGTAAGAGAGACTTTTTTGAAAGTATAAATCACTACTTGAAAACTAACCTATACCAAAAGTTTGGAACTGTTGGTATAGGTCTCCAAACCGTTGGTATAGCCTATACCAACGGTTTGGATAACCATAGGAAAGTAAGACATTGGGATAGGTCTATACCAATGGTTTTGAAAACCGTTGGTATAAGTAATATGGAAATCTATTCCAACTTTTCCATAAAACCGTTGGTATATTTATTTCCAAAAAATACATTCCCTGGGATTTGATCCCAGGACCTCCAGTTTATCATTGAACAACCTAACCACTAACCTAACATTACTTTTGTGAACATAATTTCATAAATATTTATATGTATTATCATAATTATTATAAATATTGATTTTTAGAATGTTTGGTTAAAAGGATCCGTTAAAAAATCAAAGGACCTATACCAACTGTTGTCTAAACTGTTGGTATAGGTCCCTGGAATCTGGGGGGTGGTGTTGATATATTGGTGACTTTTCCCAATAGTTTGGCCAAACCATTGGGAAATCCTACCCTTTCCCAATGGTTTGGCCAAACCATTGGGAAAAGTGGCCACAAATTGGACTTTTCCCAACGGTTTGGCTAAACCGTTGGGATAGCCTACCCTTTCCCAACAGTTTTGGAAAACAGTTGGGATATGTGGCCACAAATTGGACCATTCCCAATGCTTTGGCCAAACTATTGGGAAAAGTGGCCACAAATTGGACCTTTCTCAATGTTTTGTCCAAACCATTGGGAAAGCCTACCCTTTCCCAACGGTTTTGGAAAACTGTTGGGAAAAGTGGCCACAATGTGGGCTTTCCCAATGGGTTGGCCAAACCGTTGGGAAAGGGGGTATATAAGTGTTGGGAAAGGTCACATTTCCAGTAGTGAATCAAGGGATATTGATCCAAGGTTGTTTGATACCCTTCTCTTTGGGATAGAATATTTACTACATGTTACTTATAATGTTATAATAATTTTCTTTCACTGTAATTTTTGTTGTTGAGGAAAGTATAAATATGTTATACTTCCTTAGAAATGTACATTGATTAAATAAGATTATATACGCTTCAAGGAATAATCTTAGTTTTTATAAACATTTGTTATGTTTCATTTCCAGAATCACATTTCTGGAATCAAGCAAATTTGTAGAACATAGAGGTTATGTGAATTTGGTTTACACAAAATTTCCTTAATGAATTTTTAATGCATAAAATTCACCCCCTCTTGTATATTGAGTATCTACACCATATTTTGATCCTACAATCAGTATCATATATATCATATTATTGATCCAAAAATTGGTATCAGAGGAGGTGACCTTGTAACCTGAACCAATTCAACAATTGGATTTAGAGTTTCGGTTAAATCTTAATTAATCTCACGATTAGATTCAGAAGAGAAACCTTCTAATTCACTTTTTTAGAATCTATTTTTCAGACACATAATGTTTGGAATAATATTTAGCTTAGAGATACTCTAGTTTTATTTTCCTTGCATAATATTTATTTCTTGTTTACAAACTTTTATTACTAACATGTTTGTGTGGAATGATTTTCCATAAGTTGGAAGGTTTAAATGTTGGTTCTGTCAACCATTTAAATCCTACTAAACCTCCTATTTTTGATTGAAATGATTATGAGTGTTGGAGAGATAGGATGAAGACATTAATTTTTATCACTGGAGTTAATAACTACATAATGCTAACAATAGACTATAAGATTCCTAAAAATGAATTGAAAACATTAACTAATCAGGAGAAATCAGAAAATCAAGAAAATTTTAGAGTCCGAAATACATTTCTATGTTCCATGAATAGGAACATATATAGTAATATTTCTTCTTGTGAAGTAGGAAATATTATCTGGAAGAAACTTGAAGATACACATTTTGGTACATCTAATGTCATAGAAACAAGAAGATCTATGTTAAGATATGAATATCATGTGTTTAACATTCCTTATTGAGAACCAATAAATAAAGTCCAGAAAAGGTTCAAGACTATTGTTAATAGAAAACAATCTATTGGAGATAATGGTTTTGATTATGAGGCCCTTATAGATAAGATCATAGACATCATGCCAAATGAGTGGAAGTCCAAGAGGACATCAATTGATGAGAATAAGAAAGTCACCCATATTTCCTTAGATGAGATATTTGGCACACATCATCAGCATGAGACTATAATTTAGAGAGAGAAACAAGAAGAAAAGGTCATCTCAGACATAATTGCACTCTATTAAAAAAGAAGGAAAAGAAGGAAATAAATCTAGGGAGAAACAAGAAGAAGTTCTATCATTCGATGCTCAAGAAAAGTCTTAAAATAAACGACACTTGTAGTTATAGTTGTGGAGAATATTCGTAAAGTGAGTCTTCTGAATATGAATCGTTGGCACAAAAAAATGTTGGCTTCATTTTTACTACTTATTTCCCAAATACATGTCTTATGGCCAAGGTACACTCTTTTTATTATTTAACAAAATTTTCTCTTGATAAGAATTATTATTCTGATGATATTCCTTCCAATGAATATACTTCATCTTCAGATAATGGAGAAATACCATCATATGAAGAAGTATATAGACATGTAAAGTCGATAGAAGCAAGAAATTGTAAAATTTCAAAGAAAATAGACAAGGAAAATACTTGGGAAGAAGTTCGTACAAAATAAATTGCAGACCTCTCTAATGATTTTGATGATAAGGATGATCTTATAGAGAAACATTCTAAAGACCATAGTTAAGATATTTCTGAAAAGGAAAAACTTTCTAAAGATCTTAAGAATGCTATTTTGAAAATAAAAATTTTTCAAGAAAAATCTAACTCTAAGGAAATAATTGCTGAGGATAAGAATTTAGTCATTAGACTAAATTCAGAAATATATTCCCTTAAGAATCATCTTTCCAACATTACTTCTGTTAAATAAAATTTTGAGTAGATGTAATCTCAAATCAACCCATAAGGAAATACTGCTGGAGTTGGTTATACTAACAAAAAACCTGTTTTCAAAAACACCTATTTTATTCCATTTAAAGCCCATTTTTTTACTAAATGTAAAAGTGGTTGGTATTGGAAGAAAAAATATACTTTGAATAATGTTCAATATCTTGGGTTTCATAAATCTTATTTTTCTAAACAAATGTACATTTGAAAAAATTTATTTTCTAACAATTACAGATCCAAGAAAGTTTAGATTCTGAAAGGCTATCATTATTATTTTTATGTAAATAAATAAAGTATAAAAAACGACACATGGTACATGGAGAGTAGATGTTCCCGACATATTTCTGGAAACAAAAAAAAACATTGAAAAGATTATTAAGTTGAAAGGAGTAAATGTAACTTTCAGAGATAATTCTAAGGGAGAAATTATTGGTATAGGTAACATAATATTTCTTGAAAAAACATTGATTTCAAATGTTTTATTTGTTAAGGGTATTAAGAACAACCTCATTAGCCTAAGCCAATTCTGTGATGAAGGTTTCATTTTGAATTTTATGAATGACAAGTGATTATTAAACAATTCCAAAGAAGAGTTTATTATTTCTTCCAATAGGCAAAAGAATGATTACAAACTAAACATAGAAGACCATAGGAGCCAAGACCCATCTTTCCTTAGTGAAATGGTAGGTTATTCTTGTTTGTTTCATAGAAGGTTAAGACACTGTAACCTTAGGAACCTATACAAAATCTATAAGAAAAAATGTAGTTAAGGATCTACCAGAGCTTAGATTTGATTCATAAAAATCTTGTAATCATTGTAAATATGGAAAGCAACATAAATCAAGTTTTAAATACCTATGTGAAGTCTCAACCTATGAGGCATTACGGTTGATGCATATGGATCTTTTTGGACCAACACAAACTGGAAACATTAGAGTAAAATATTATGTATTTGTCTTAGTTGATGATTACACTAGATTTACATGGGTATATTTTCTAGCCAAAAAGTCTGAAGATTTTTCTTATTTAAATAGTCTTAGATCCCATGTTTAAAATGAGAAAAACCATTGATTAATAAATATTCATAGTGATCATGGAGGAGAATTTCAAAATTCTGATTTTGAATCTTTTTGTAGTAGAAAAGGCATTACACATAACTTCTCAGCACATAAAACACTTCAACAAAATGGTTTGGTTTAAATAAGAAATATAATTCTTTAATAGATAACAAGAACCATGTTGAGTGAATATTCTATAGCCAAACATTTCTCGGCTGAAGCCGTATGTACATCTTGTTATACTATAAATCATGTTTTGAATAGAAATTTTCTTAATAAAACCCCTTATGAGTTATGGAATTGTAGAAAACCTATACTTTCCTACTTTATGGATTTTGGTTGCAAGGTATTCATTTTGAATACTAAAGACAATTTACACAAATTCACACCACAATCTGATGAAGGGATTTTCCTAGGATACTTTACAACATCTAAGGATTATAGAGTTTTAAATTAGAACACTTGTACTATTGAAGAGAGAGTACATGTAAAATTTTATGAAGCATATCCTTTTGTTTTTAAAAAACCCCAACCTACATCATTAGATGTGTTTTCAAAAACTGATTATCAACCTTTGTTAGAAGATTCTTCTGATGAGAAAAATGTACAATAAGACGTTTCCAAAGCATTTACCCAAGAATATTTTCTATCATATGTTGATGAAAAAGTTATACAAAACCCAAATCAGTTGTTTTTTTAGAATCATCCTAATGATGGTATCATTGAAGATGTAAATCAACTCGTAAGTACTATAAATTCTATAAGGAATAAAATAGAACATCTTGCATTCCATTCCCAACTAGAACCAAAAAGCATTGATGAAGGTTTAGGTGATGATGATTGGATTAATGCTTTGCAAGATGAGCTAAATAAATTCAAAAGGAATAAAGTATGGACTTTGGTTGAAAGTCTTTTGGAAACTTATATCATTGGATGAAAATGGGTCTTCAAAAATAAGTGTGATGAAAATGGAATCATAGTAAGAAATAAAGAAAGATTGGTTGGTAAAGGCTATAATCAACAAGAAAGAATAGACTATGAAGAAACAAATGCTCCAGTAGCTAGACATGAATCTATTCATATTCTACTTGCCTTTGTAGCATTCATCAATTTTAGTCCTTTTTCAAATGGATGTGAAATGTGCTTTCTTTAATAGAGTTGTTCAATATGATGTTTTTGTTGAACAACCTCCTGGTTTTGAAGATACAAAACATCCTGACCATCTTTATAAAGTTAAAAAATATTTGTATGGACTTAATTATTCCCCCAATCTTTGTATGATAGTTTTACATGATTTTTTCTTCAAAATAATAATGTTAAGGGAAATGAAGATCCAACCCTTTTTATAAAGAAAGATACGAATTTTTTTTGGATTTTTCAAATTTATGTTGATGAAATTATATTTGGTTCAATTATGCAATCTTTAACTAATTCCTTTGTGGATCTAATAAAATATGTGTTTGAAATTAGTTTTATGGGTGAGTAATCATTTGTCCTTGGTTTTCAAATGTTTCAATAACAAGAAAAAATCTATATATCCCAACATAAGTATATTAAATATCTTCTTATAATGTATGGATATGACAACAATAAGAGTATTATACTCCCATAGGTACCTCAAACACACTTGATCTTGATCAAACTGGGAAACCAGTGGATCAAACATCATTTAGAGTTATGATAGGATGTTTACTTTACATGAAAGCTAGTCGTCTAGACATAATGTATTCAGTATGCTTATGTGCAAGATGTCAATAAAATCCTAAGGAATCACATTTAAAGGAATTGAAAATAATTTTTCTCTACTTAAAAGGAACAATGGATTTAGGACTCTTTTATACTTATGGAAATGAATTTGTTTTGTAATGTTTTTCGGATGATGAATATGGTTGATGTAGAATGGATAGAAAATGTACATTAGGAACGTTCCATTTCTTAGGACATTCATTAGTTATTTGGTCATCCAAGAAGCAACACTCATTAGTAGTTTCCACTACTAATGATGAATATGTAGCAGTTGGATGTTGTTGTGCTCAAGTGTTGTGGATGCAACACATACTCACAGACTATGGTCTGAGTTTATCCAAAAAAAAAATTATTTGTCATAATACTAGTTTCATTCCTATAAGTAAAAACCATGCACATCACTCTCGTTAAAAACACATTGATATTAGGCATCAATTTCTTCAGGATCACACACAAAAAGTGGATATCATTCTTCAATTTATCAGAACACAAGATCAACTTGCTAATATTTTCACAAAATATTAACCTCTGATTGATTTGAATACATTAAAAAGAATTTAGGAATGATAACCAAAAGGTAATCCTCCTTGTTAACTATCTTTTGAAACCAATCTCTTTACAGTAATAAAATCCTTTTCATAAGGGGATTACATTTTATTGTTTGTTTTTCAATTTTTTCGTAATGAAAAATTTTGTAGTTAGATTTTTCAAATTTTTCACAAAGAATATTTTCGTACTCAAAATTTTCATAATTATGTTTTTCATTCTCAAAATTTTAGTAATAAAGATTTTTGTACTAAATTTTTTGATAATTAATATTTTCATACTAAAAAATTTGGTAATTAAGTTTGTCTTAGTCAAAATTTTCATAATGAAGATTTTTGTACTTAAAATTTTCTTAATGAATATTTTCGTACTCAAAATTTTCGTAATGGAGATTTTCATTTTCATTGTTTTTAATAATAAAATTTTCGGAATCTACAGTTCTTCAAAAAAAATTCCATCAACACGAATTATCTTCATAGCAATAGGAAAGGTATGTTTCCTTTTATATGTTTTCATATTCATCTTTTACATGCTGGTAATTTCATTTGTTTTTAAATTATTTCAGATTCTCTTTTCCATGAATCCGAATATTTTTATTAAAAACCCTCAAATGATCAGATCCAAATTTTCCTTGTGGCTATCATATAAACTGTTAGATTTTATCATAATATTATTTTGGCATTGAATTGAGTTTGGAAGATGAATCGTCACTTCTAACACCTATAAAAAGGACCCCTGATGGTTTTCCCACATTGAACTCAAAGTTCACATGTACTGAAGCTCTGCCTCTCTACATAAGCTCATTCTGAACTTCTCAGAGTTTTCTCAAATATGAATGTTTGTTGAAGAATCCTCTCCGGAAGATATATCTACTATCAATCCATTTTTGGAGTGGCAGGTATATATAGAAAGGTTGGTGAATCCGAACTTATTCAACATGTATGATTCTATATTCTCAAAGAACATTAAGCTAAATGGATGGGAAAGCATTTATATATCAAATCCAGGAGGTTAAGATTTGGTGTCTCTTTAATTTCTTGTTGAGTTTAATGAATCAGTTAGTTTCTTCAAGGAAGAAGGAAGATAGATGTTTTCATTCAAAAGCTATGCAAAGACCTATGCCCTTTCATATACTAAGGCAGATAGTTTGATATGCATTCCATACAAAGGGGAAGCTGAATTCTATTCCCATAAGTTTCTGGATGTCAAAGGAAGTATTGTTAAGGTGAAATATATGGAGTGCCTTGGTCTTACAAGTATAAAGACCACTAATATTTCTCATATGTGATCAAATTATTGGATTCTAGAATTATGAGTTCAAGGTTTTATAATTCTGAGAAAAGGTGACAAGGAAGTCATGAATAAGATTGAAATGTATATCTTTGATTTTTTGGTAAATCTATGGAAGATCAATTTGGTTAAAAATATTTTCATTACGATTGGGAATATTATGAATGGAAACTTGAAGGCTCAGTTAATGATATATCCATCTACTCTCTCCATGTTAATTGTTCGATTCTTAGAATCCTTCAAAATTCCTTACCGTTCGAATCCAAGGAATTGCAAAGTCATTATAGTTAGTGATGATACATTGTAGACGATGAACATTGGATTTTCTACAGATTCAAGAGAATTTTATGACTTGCCATAGGAAGAAGATAAATCTATTCAGAAAACACTAGTAGTGTTAGAACCATCCAAAATCAAGGAAAGAAGAGGATGTTGAAGGATGTACAAGAGGAAGGAAAAATTCCAAAACCTAAGGATGCTCAATCCGCACCTCCAAAACCTACAAATCAAAAAGCCTATCTGAATGAGGTAGTAGATAAGTGGGGGAAGATAAGAAAATCAAGAAAGCATGGGAGCCCTGTTTTTGGTTTGGATCATGATGAATCAAAATCCTTAAAATATATGACATATGATGAGCTTGAAAAAAATGATAAATAAAATAAGGTAAAGAAGAAGATGACAGAAGTAGATATAGTGAAATCCCTTCTTAGGGATACTAAGAATGAATCAAGGAGCATTCCACTACCAGAATCCTTCTTGTTAAAATATTTACCTGAAACTCTGATGAAGATGTCTGTCACTCCAAAAATAGAAAAATAAGTATAAAATGTAATGGAAGAAGAAGAACAAGATGAAAGCAATGGAGAAATCAATGATTTAATTAAGCAAGTGGAATAATTTCATGAGAAGGAAAGCCCATATGATGAATTGTCAATCCAAACCACTCATGACGAATCATCAAAGCTTGATACTCCTTGGTAAGATGATAAGGATGAAGATGCAGTCAATAAGCTATCTGATGAAGAAAGTTGTAATCATCATTTCACTAACCCTAAGTTTGCTGGGGAAAGACCTGAGAAAGAAAATATAGATGAAGATAATATTGTTCCACTATCTGACAGTGAACATAAGACTCTAAATGAGGAAGCTATTCTGAAAACCGATAAGGGTAAACAGGTGGTTGTTGATACAACTACTAAAGCCATTGTGAAGAAGAAGAAAGATGGTGGAACTTCAAAGAGGAAACTCATTGAGATATAGACAGTGCCCTCACCAAGCCATGTTTTTGGCAGAACTGACTTACATGCTGTTTAATTGATCTCTAGAGAGAGAGGATCACATAAAATCGTAGGCTTTGTGTAGAAAAATTGAACAACTTGTTCAAACTTTTCTTCATGAAAATATTATTTGTGAGGAGGTGTGATTTCCTTAAAAGCATAGACTTGGGGTCATGATGTCAGTGGTGTCGATTTCCATACAAATCGAGGGCTTGCAGGGATAGAAACACAGATACTGATCTTTGTATTGAGGGCTTACCTGGGTTCGGGTAAGACAGACATTATTGAGAGTATAAATCAATGAGACCATTATCAAAATATGTTGGATACCATTCTCTTTGGGTTAAAAGATTTACTACTTGTTACTTGTAGTGTTATAATTGTTGTTTTCTACTGTAATTTTGGTTGTTGAGGAAAGTATATCTATCTTATAAATCCTGAGACTTGTACTATGATTAAGTAAGATTCTATATGATTTATGGTTGAATCTTAGTTGTTGTAAACATTTTCCCAGTTTCATTTCTGAAATCACTTTTCCGGAATATAGAAAATTAGTAGAACATTGATGTGTTGTGAATTTTTATATATATAAAATTTCCTTAAGGAATTTTTAATTTATACAATTCAATCCCCTCTTGTATATTGAGTATCTACACCATTGTTCGATACTATAATAAGTGTCATATCTATCATACTATTGATCCAACATTGTTTATTTAGCAAAAATGATTATGTTATGTCTGTGGTTGATGAGACCATAAAAAGACCAATAGAAATAATAATGGTTGAATAATGAGTATTATTTAAAATGATTTAATCCTAGGTATTTAACATATTTCATATTTTGATGTTAAGTAAATATGTGCTGAATTATTCCCATGTTTTAAGCCCTAAAATTGTTCAATTTGAATATAATATTTATTATGAGGAATAACCATATCAATTTCTTGATCGTAGAGACAAATTACATAGAAATAATGTAAATACATAGGTTAAGGTTTCATAGAAAAACCCTATTTCTAAAGAAGCAATAAGGGAATATAAAGATGTGATTTGGGAAATATATCCCCAATAGATTGATTTGTGAATAAAAAATGAGAGGATACAATTTCCAAAATGGATAGAAAGTATTAACCTAATTAATTATATTATAAATAATTTTCATAATAGTATTCTAGAATTGGATAGTTTTATTCCATATAAATATATTAAGAAAATTATAAAAATAAAATTATAAATAGATTTACTGAACTCATTTCTTATAATAATTTATGTGAATAAAACATATTATATTTATATAATTTTTAATTATAATAAGAAAATTTTATTTTTAATTAATCATGTAAAAATTTAATTTGTATTATTTTTTGTGAATATTCTTAAAAATATTGAATATTTAGTGAATATTGAAAAATATTGATTTCTATTTAAAACTTTATATTATTTTATAGTAATTACAATGTAAAATTATATTTTCTTGTTAGATTATATATTATATGAGTTCATTTCAATTTAAAATAATACAATTATGGTCTTTGAAATAGATTTTATACATCAATTTAGAAAAAAGACATTTCACATTTCAGTTGAGGATTTTTATGGAAAAATAATTTCCATCACTTTTTTCCATTTTGATATAAATTTAAATTATGAAACATATATGATTTTAAATTTTATTAATGGACTAAAATTTTCTAATTTGTGGGTCTAAATTTGTTAAAAATTGAATTTTGATTTTTGATCAATATGAATAGAATAGCCAGTAATTTTTTTACTATGGTCAAGGGTAAATCAGATGACGAAGGGTTAAAAATAAAATTTCAACGAAAATAATAGGACCTAAACACTGTACTATATTTTATTGTAATATTAAATATCATTCATAATAATAAAAAGTAAAATATTTTAATTTTTGTTTCCATATGGATAATTCAATGAGTTTCATGATAATTTATTTAAAGAAGAGTAAAAAAGGACACAATCGTGTTTTTAATAGAAAATATATTTATCATTGGGATGAAATGATGATATATTAAGTTATAAATACTGTTTAAAAATAGAAGTGATTAATCTTAATTATGGTAATTTCTTTTTATTATTTTTTAGAACAATCAATTACCTTAAATTCTAACATAACACTAGAGAAACAATTATCAAATTAGTGAAAAATGAAAATCAAATATATTAAAAATATTTAAAGTAATATAATTTGAGATAAATAATGTGAAAAAATAATTATTTAGATCCTATTACATGTTAGTGATATTAAAAAATATATGTTCTCAAATTTTAATTATTTCATTGATGTTATTATGATCATTTTAATTAATAGTTCTAATATTAGACACTATTTATATTTTATAATAAATTATATATTTTAAAATAATATAAAATTACCAAAAATTACCAAAAAATTTCAAGTGATTAGGTTATGGTGTATAATATAATATATGGTTTATTTGGTGGATTTTATCCATTTATAATAACTATATTAACCCTAAAAGTGTAAAAAATATTTTTTTCATGGAATGATTTAAAAGGGTCACTGAGGGGTTAAAACAAAATGATAAGGGTAATAATGTGACCTGAACTTGTCTAGAAATTATTAAATGAGATTATTGTGACACATAATCATTTTATATTATAAATAAATTTGTTTTGAGAAATTTTCAAGTAAAAATTAATTTATATTAACTAATTATTTTTGGGAAATTAAAAGAGTTCCACTCCCCCTGTTATATAAGGGAGCATGTTTATATTAGTATTTGATAGTTAAAAACCTATTTTATTGATCCAATATCATCCCAAATCCTTTCACAACGACACTTTCCTTTTTTTAAATAACATATTTTAAGTATAAAAACTGTAATGGTATTAAATCATGATAAAATAATCACAAAAGAGTCATAAATATGAAGAAATTTTATTATGTTAATATCAACCACTATATTCATTTTCAGCCTCCATTAGATGGGAGAGGAATTGATTTTTTGTTTGTACGGTGGACTACGACATCACAAACTGATATAATTAGCTTACCACCACTATATTTCATGAGAAATTATAATTATAAAACTAATATTTATATATTATATTCTTGAAATATTTATAAATCTGAAAATTTAATACGTCATTTTTCTTTTCATTTTTTCCATTCAGGGAAAAATGATAATGACGTTCGTGTATATATGTAGACTACCACCTCCATGATGTGATTTCCATCATTTTTCATCAACACATCACATGGATGATATATATACGTACAATCAAATAACAAACCGGTATTTATTATATCATGATAATTATGTATAGATAAAATAATTCTTACCTTATTTCTGTAATGATCATAAAATAATTAAAACTATTACTCATGGATACGAAAATCCTACTATCTACATGATTGTAACATGGTTCATTTTTAGAAATATTATGTTATCGCCGAGCTAGTCCTCTAATATGTAATAAAACATGGTAGGATACATAGATTAAATCATTTCACCCTGTATATTAGAGGCTCCTCACTAGTTTCAAGGGCCTTTTATGGGGTTGTGAGGATATTATATCCTTCTAATTAAAGTATAATAGAATGTTTTGTCCATATCAATAAATATAGGAAGCATAAATGATAAAAAATAGTAGAAGACTAATCATACATCATATAAATAACCAAATATGTCATATACATATATATTATTTACAAAATCGATGGACATGTCATGTAATACAAAATTGAAGTATAAGGGGATTGTAGAAACAAACATGTACAACATGTTATAGAAAAATAAACAAAACTTCCAACTCTATCCCTAGTAGAATCTCATGGATATTCCAGAAAATCCACCCCAAATACACCATAAAATCATTGTGATAAATCATTCATATCATGTAACTTTACATTTTCCCTACCTATATCCATGAAGTCTATATGGGTAGCCGTTGAGGGCCTTTATTTGGTGTGAGATATTCTTAGCAAACCACCACCAACTCTGTCAAATGACATCATATCTATGAGAATATAATGAGATGTGTCTAAATAATAGTAAAAAATGTAAATGATATTTCTTTATAAGAATAACAATCATTGGATGGGGTTCTCATCTAACACTCTTCCTCTACTATCTTTTTTGAAAAAATATGGAATATATTTGAGAAAACAGAATGTCATGATTTAATTTATATTTAAATGTTGGGACCCAACTCATAGAAAAGGAATCACCCTTTGTTAATACTCATATAATTGATTCATAATTCCCACTTCATCACTTATCCATATCAGTAGAACATAATGTTATCAGAAAATTAAATCACCAACCAAATATATAGTTATTATTTGGATTAAAGATGCTTCTTATAGTTAGTTCATTAGTATTATAAAGTTATGCTCATCCAAGGTATTTATCATTTTTAACCCACATATCACTCAAGGTGTGACTAATAATAAAGCACCATATAATTATACCCATTGAATTATTCCTGGAAACCCAAGTATCACTGTAGCACAAGTATACTATCATATCTCTATGTGTCCTTACTTAGCATTACATGTAATGAGACATAGTATTTATCATGGAATATATAAGGATATTCACTTGAATAACATATTATTCATTCCATAAGGGGAACCCAAGTATCACCCTTGGAATGATATAATGAAATTTTAAAGTGGCCCAGTACATGAAGTTCATATGAGATCCCTCGCATAACACATGATGCATGTTGATTAATTTAATTTAATATGACCTAAAGAGTCCATTCATGGCGTTTCAAGTTAAAACCCATTTATCACCCCTAGGTTGAAATAAATAAATTAGCATGTTCTCTATTTTTATCAGTACCATATTTTAATTTAAATATTTCAACTCGCCACATCAATAATTAAGGACATATCTAGCCTAATAAAGAATGGATGATGGACAAGGGCATATGGATGTTGCTTTTTATTCCCTATTCCTTTAAATTAAAAATACAATACAATTATATCATTTTAATTCCCAAAAATAATGATGTAAAAGATAGAACATTGATAAGTGAATCAAATTCAATGTCCACCCAGGGTGGGTTTTTTCCAATTTAGAAACATTAACCTGTGGATCTTCAATTCAATACACTTATTCACCGTGTGCCAAAATGGATCCTAATAATTTTATAGGTATTTAAAATATAATTAATTTATGTAATATTCTATTTAATAGGAATTTCTCAGAATATTCTCTGCGTGGAACAAAGGAATAATAAATAAACACAAAGGATTTCAGAGAAATTCATGGGAACACATTCATTATCTTGTTAGTCAACATCTAATATATTTTTAGCCTCTAATTTAGGAACAAATAGTATAAATTGAGAAATAGAAAAATTAACTAAAAGTAGATCATATTAGAATGCACCGGAATAACATCATCAACTACGAGATAAATGATGAACGCTGAAAGAGGAATAAATATCCCAACTCAACACATTTAATGAGAGATGGAGTGGTTCGATCAGAGTCCATATCGAGGTGATACCTCAATGACAAGAATTAGGTGTTGGGGAAGAAGCTTCAATAGTAGAGGTTTGATGTATGTGGAATGGAAAATAAATTAGGGAGGATTTAATATTAATAAAGGGGGAAATGTAAAATGTCCCATTATAAATTGTTTCACATTCTGGTTTAATTGCTTTGAAAACCATGTACCAAATATGAAAAATGTATGGTCCCATGAAACCCCTCAAACAAGATAGGTTTATAGTTTTACTAAAACTTAATTAATTATTTATAGAACCTCTTAAACAAGTTTAGTATCACTCACATAGTAGTGAAACCCTGGTATCATGGATAACACGAACAATGAAACTCTATGTAGATCACTGGATGACCCCTCAATGTTCAAGAAAAATGTGTGGACTTGGTGGTACTTTTTATACTAACCATGGGGCCAACATATTTCTTCCCAATTCATGGGATATAAGCTCTAATCAAGTCCCAAACTTTGATATAAACCCTATGACATAATTATTCACATCCATTTGGATAAAAGTAAATAATTTTAACGTGAATATAAAGATGGATAACCTCATAGAAAATACATGTTCAAGTGTGTTACTCCTATAAATAAACTCATCCTCGATTTTCCCTTACAAGCCCAATGATGTAACATTTTAGAATAGCTCTTACCAATGGGAACATACATCAACATCTCACTTCAATGTCTCATCATGTGCATTACCATCCATTCATAGCTATCACATTAAGGGAACTGATCAGACATGGAGAAAATTTATCCCCCATTAACCATATAGATTGGTTGATCCTCAAAGGATGATTATCCTCTAATTAATCCTTATTATGATAAAGAATATTAGAAATATATGAATAATATCAATGAAGTTTAGATATACGGAATACATCATGCATGGAATAATACCACTGATTAAACAACAATTGATATTCAACCAACTAAAATCTCTCTAAAATACCAAGGGGCTCACGTAATGAGGTAGTAACTTCCATTGATTCCAAATCCATTTATTACCCATTATAGGTGAAAATAGTAAGTAAAATTATCTCCCTACCTCAAAAAATTGTGGTTAACATCGATTTTTGTTATACAACTTCTACCTATATTGAGCTGTAAACATCAACTTCCTAACACGATGAACCCACTATGAAGCCTCCTAAACAAGATGATAATATATTAATGGTTCCTCAATTGCCTCAAACCATCATAGAGTGAATCAACATGACCTACCATATAGTCGCTCAGAATGAGACATCCATATAGTCTCCTAGAAGCTGTTTTTATAATAGAATTCACCATGTGGAAATTTATTCTCCAAAAAAACTTACGAAATAAATGATGCATTATCAGTGAATATCATACAAAACATATATTGAAAACTATGACGGATTATTGGTTGGGGGGGTGATAGGCTGTACTCAGTTGTAGTTGTAAACCTAGTTCTCATTCCAATAATTTCAAGAACTATAACATGAAGTGTTTATATCTGTCCTATATGATCAGAAAATTTAACGTTGTACTGTCCTATGACTTAATGAATGAAAATACTCTCAAGATCATATTCTAAAATGGCCTCTTGAGTAGGAAATAAATGGGAGTCATTATTCAATCTGTCTATGATCATCCATACAAAATTACTTATATAAGGTCATCTAAGAAATCCTATCTTCAAAACTTTGGGGAATCCATCCCACTTCCATTAAAGATTGATTAATCGAATATGAAGAAATGATGGTTTATGGAGTTCTTCGTTCACCTGATGATTGGTGGGACATTGAATAACATGCTTATCTATATCCCTTTTCATCCCCAACCACCACTATTGGTATCATAATTCTTGATAAATATTTGTGTGATCAAGATGTACTTCCCAAATAAGGGTATGAGAATCTCAAATTATGTCCTCTCAAACATATGTAAGAACATAGAAATGTCTATGAATGATAAATATCTGATCATTATCAAAAACCAAATTAGTGTATTGTAAGTCTCCCTAATTGGCCTCTTATAGGACCAATCCCTCAAAATCTATTTGTTAGATGATATTTAGTCTATCCAAAAGTGATGACGTCCTAGATAATGATTCTTGTACCGATTTTAGATGATGGTCTTGAACCTCCAATTGCATCTTTGATGATAGTTACATATGTTTCTACATAGTACTATCATCCCGAAATAACTATTTTTATGACTTCCTACATAGTGTTATGATAACAGTGTTTCCATTTCCAGTTATATATGGATTCTTAATGTTAATGGAGTGATGGTATTCATAACATCTCCATTTCATGAGTTTCAAATAATGATATATAAATATGTACTTGAGTATTTTTTCTGTGTATACAACACAAAGTGATCTCCCATTATATAATTCTTATAACAACACAATTTGTGAACCAAATCAGATAACATGAGATTGTGCTTTAGGTAGTTCCTTTTTTGAGGACTCAATTGATGAAAAACATAGTTAATGACTCACTCTCATATATAAAAATTTCTTGAAGCCCAATTCTAGATGCATTGCAATATAATATACAACCTTAACTAGGATTGGGTGTGACCAAAAGGTTCTGGAATTCAATCTACCCTTTGGATCTTTAATGGATTTATATCACAATTTAAGCCATATATAATTTTAAATTATCTCAATCAGGACAACTAATGTTGTTAAATATCATTATAAATCCTGAATTATGTGATTATAATAACCATCCATCTAGAATAAACATAATATATCAAAAGAGTTCATGGGATTTTAAAAATATACTATAACTCTAACCTTCACTAGGACTACTGAAACTCTTATATCTGATATAATACAACCCACCAAGTTAACTATATAAATAGAAATCTATAAATTTGTGGTATTAGTAGATAAAAGATCCTATCACATTTTATTTAGTATGATCTCAAGATATTTTGAATGCTCGTGTTGTGGTTGAGAATACCTGAAGATATCACCCATAAAGATAAGAAAATTGAATCTTAATATGGGTGGAACCTATGATAATCAATTATATTAAAACTACTAGAATATTCATGAGACTAAATAACATGACCAAATACACATATAAGAAATATCTACCACATATTGTCATATGTGGTATTTCTGATGGTATAATATAGACCTAAGGATAACCCGCCTAAAAATATTCTTAGATAAAACCCTTTCTCTATTGATATTGTCGAAGAGTTCATCTGTTGGAAGAAACATATACCTATTATTAATCAGAAAAAGGATTAACTGAAGGTAATACACAAATATTATATGGGTTATATAAATATTCTTGGAGAAAAATGATTTCTAAACTCCATGATGAAGAATTGGATCTTATAAACCATGACTTTTCAAATTTCCTAGGTTCCTATTAGACTCATAAAACTCAATAGTAGCCATCATATAAGGAGGAATGTACACTGATTCATCTATGGGATGTAGATCAGTTAAAAAATATACCTATCTATCATGAATTATTTTAAATATTTAGATAAAAAATCCCTTAAATGATCCAGAAATTGAAGGAAATCAACCTAACACATTCCGTTATCATCAAGATAAATGATAACAGTATAGGTTGTTATCCCACCCAACCCATGATTATCCAGTATTGTATAAATTTTCTAGATATCCCATTCACCTCTATTAACAAAATTCCTACCCTCTAGTGATATGAAATTCAAATTTCTATTATAGAAATCAATATTTTAATGGTATGGAACAAACCATTCCATCCCGAGAATGATGTCAAACCAATTAATTTCATGGTAAACGTGGTCACATTAAAATTGGAATCCACCATTCGTTCAGGGAACTCAATTCACTATTATACAATATCTGATTCAATTACTAATTGTTTTTTTATTTTCATCATTCTATAAGAATACTGAACATTGAGCCAATGGATATCCACAATTGGAATAGATAAGAAGGAATGGGAAAAAAATATAATAAAAATAGGAGATCCTAATGTAAATTTTGCTATAATAGTACCTTAAACAATTGATGATATGGAACTTTTATCCCTCGTTATCAGTTAAATGACATACAATGGACCTAATCTGCAGCCCTATGATATACCATGGCTACCCTATATAGGTTTTATATACTGACATAATATGTATTTGTTTGGATATACTAGAAAAAACCACCACTAAGTCTTAATTCACTAGTCAGACTCCAACTCCTTGAATGATGAGAAGCTACATAACATACTCATAAACCAAGATCCTGTGAGGACCCACTCACAATAAATATAAGAGGAAAATCATTGCAAATGAACTAAAGATGACATGTCATACCAAAAGAAAAAATATCAACTAGGTCTCTAGTTTCCTTGGGATTTTTATATCTCATCCAACCACATGTATTGAACCTCACCTAGATATATTATTGTATACCCTGAGTACTAATATCCCCATGTGGAATCACTAAACTATTAAGAATCGTCCCAGCTGATCCCATACTGTGACTCCCCAAACATACCTCAAATTGTCCAAGGGTTGGTGATTAGAACTCTATAGGCATATCACTAAGATGGGAGGAATTTCATATTCACATGTACACACACACAACCATCTCCAATCCAAGAAAAATGAATTTTATTTTAGCCACCAAGTAACCAAAGTATGGAAACAACTATATCCCATAACTAGAGTATGAATGAAAGAAATTTAAATAAGACAAAATACAATCCCACTATAAGAATTCAGAAATATGAGTCCAACCTATTTGTAAAAGTAATTGGATAGCTTTCTAAAAGTTGTAGAAACACACCTTGGTCTGTCGGTGTTACTAAGCACCATCTGGTTAGGGTCCACCTAGGACTCCATCAAATGATCTATTTTCCACAAAAGACTTTAATTTTGTGGGAAATCCCTTGTTCGGGTTGGTATAACAATACCTATTATGACACCTCAAAACCACATATGAACACAAAATAGGAAAATTTAGTCATGTCTACCTACGATTATGTCTACAATTCATATAATAAGAATATATTGGAATATTTGATACAAGAAACTTATTCTAGAGGTAATTCACAACACACTGTATACCATCACTAGAAATTTAGCCCAAAGAATCCATGAGGCACTCATTTAGAAGAACACACTCCTATGTCCAATAGTAATAATGATGCCAATCTGAGAGGTTTTACGCATTGTGTCTCCCCAAGAAAATAATACATAGATAGATATGAAAAGAGATACAATACATAGAAGAGGGTCACAGTCAGGGCCATGAGGAGGTACCAACAACTCAATTTTGATTATCGTACTGTGTAAAGGACCAGATCCCACATAGTATTGGTCACATCAATACCAAAAAATATAACTAGAGAATAATGTAATGAATAGAGTATCTATCTATGGGACTCTCAATGGATTCCCAAAACTCTCTATAGGATGTCCGAATGAAGGGGACTTAGTCATTATGAGTATGAAATGAGTCGTACCAACCTTCATGGAAATAATGAACAGATCGAACCCTAAATAACATGTCTATTATGTAGAGGAAATGGGGCTCAATTAATTCAAAAATGGGTGATAAATTTTCAGTATGGTCACATGTTGTTTCCCTTGACCTAGAGTGCTACCCATTTATAATGACCTTTTTTATTCAAACCTTAAATTGTATAAGAGCTATAAACATAGTTTACAAAAGTTCACTCACTGTGTAATTTCATTCGATGTCCACCCATGTAATCCGGCCCAATTTTTGTACATGTAATCAACCCATGTATCCCTTCCCATAAACCTAAACATGGGGTAGTTCATGTAACCGTTACATTCCAAGCCACGTGGTGGAGTACACACTGAGTGGATCATGTTTTTCCGTAATCCAATATTCTTCTTCCTGCTCATTCCATTGATCGTTCGGGTTCCGTTCGGGTGTTTTTTTCATCATAAAACATTTGATCCTTGGTTGTATCACTATTATATCATCAAATTGCAAAGTTTTAGTCCTTCTAATAGAGCAGAAAATTTAATTTTAGGTGTTCTTAATTTACTCCAACGAACATGGATTTGGATCTCATGATCTATTGATCTTCTATCAGTTACACTATCGCACCTCCATAAGGTCATACCAATGGTGGATCTATGGTGCCGTACCATTTCACCAGGAAACTAAGGCTCAATGATCGAATGTTCACATATGGGTTCAATGATGGGGAAGATTGAAGAACATGTAAGAAGAACACATGAATTAGGGAATAATAACAAAAAAATCAAGAGGGACAAACTTCAATCGATGTTTGTGACGATCTTGGATCTTCTCCATTAGAATGGTAATCAAATAAATTCAATTATCTTGTATCATTTCGTGATAAATCCAAAAAATAAACCAACCCAAAAATACAACAGATCAGTGGGATAATATGTACTTGGATTAGTCTGTGTTCATCATTGGATTTCATTAACATGAATGAAAAATCAAAATAAATAATCCTTGCTCGATTCAGACTTCTCACTGATGAAGAATAGTCACCATAAAATTTTTATTATTTATATCCATCAAAAATGGTTTCCATCAATCAGTAATTTAAGGTTTCATCATCTTCTTCTCATGAAATGTTTCCAGATCTCACCCACTCTCTCCAATGTATTTAGAGGTTTCCAGGGTTATAAGGCTTATCATGGACCACTAAAAAAATAGACTCATAAAAAATTAACACATATCGATGTGTTTATATTTCTACAAAAAAATTAAATATGTTTTCTTAAATAATTTTATTCATTTTAAATTCTGAATAAGACTTTCCAAGTATGATTCATGTCGACCAATGTTAGGTTGTTCCTAGTGTAATGCTTTTTTGGAGAATAATGATGCCCTATTTTTTCTTATTCATTCACCCATTTATAGTTATTTATCTTTTTCAAAAAAAATAGGAACAAGTTCTTTTTAATAATTTAATATATTTCAAACATCATTTTCAGGCACACCAGGCCTCAGAATCGCACACTGTCATAGCGCATGGTCCTGAAATTAATTCATATAATATATTAAAATATTACACAAATAATCCAAGTCATTACAATCTACCGACCATGGGGATTTACATTCCCATAAAGACAAATCAATGGATACTAAAAATGATAAGGGTATTGATCATGAATCTGAGCCTCCCACTCTAAAGTGCTATCTAGGAGATTCTTATGCTTCCATCAGACACAAGTCATAATAATTAATCAGCCTTGATGGATCCTCTCCTATAGATCCTCAACCACCACTAGGTACTCCAGAAAAGTCTCTCCATCAACACTGTCCATCTCCCCATAACCGATGATGTTCGATGGGTGGTACATGTACCTACTGAGCTATGAAACGTGGATGAAATCGTGTATTTAGTATAAATGTGGAGTCAGATCTAAGTGTTGCAACCCCTCACCAACACTATAATGTATCTAAAATGCACTTAGGAATCTCGAATATAGTGTGTCATCCTAACAAAAACTCTTTAATACATGCGAAGATGAAATCAGTAAAAACACATGGTCTTCATACTATAAATACAAAGGCACTTATCACCTATCAACATAAGACATTTGGTGGTTCTATGCAGTATTCATCAACTCTTGGATGTCCTAAAAATTCATTTTAGAAGCTCACACCAACTATGGGCTCATGGGTGATGGGACTCCTAGGTCAGTGCAACAATGTGGTGTCCTACAATGTCACCCATAAAAATCCTCGAATGGTTCCATACAAATGGTAGAATGGAAGCAATTTTTGTACTTAAACTTTAATAGTGGATGGTAATCCTCAAATATATGATTGATTTACAACATGAAATCTCTCATAACGTCCTCCCAAATAGGAATGTCATGCTCTATCTGGCCATCAGTTTATGGGTGAAACATTGTGCTCAAGCACCAATTGGTCCCAAAATCCTCCTAAAATAACTTTATCAATTTGGATGTAAATCGAGAATCACGAGCTGAATCAATTTTTGAAGGAACTCCATGGAGTCAGACTATCTCAAACGCATCAAGGCATCCAATGTTCTCTACTAAACTCTTCTATCATATATCTTGAAAGTGGGGAAACATGGTGAGTTAGTCTATGACCACCCAGGTTGTATAATTTCCCCTGGATGTACGTGTTAAACACATCAAAGGACTGTTGATATCCCATCCCATTTCCATTCTATCACCTCAGGGGGTTGAGATAAACACGCTAGAATCTAGTCCTCAGCGTTAACTTGCCGAGAAGTAAGCCATCAAGAAACAAAATCCACAACTCATTTCTCCATCCCTGGGCACCCAAACTGAGGTCAGAGGTCTTGGAATATCATTTCCCCATCTGGATGTACCACCCTTGAGAATGTATGAAACACTTGAAAACCCTCCTTCCGCAACATGATCGGTACCATTATGCATCCATTGAAAGATGACATGATGAAAACCATTAGAATATCTACCCAGACCATGCCATGTGGATATCTAGGCACGTAGAGCTTTATTTTCAGTATCCGCAAGATGTACAACATTGACCCGTTGTATGAAAGGATGGTTTACAACCATAGATAAGAGGTAAGATTCTACATATCCATCCACTAAAGATAAATTCAATGATACCAAATACCCTGATTCCATGTTTAAAAATTGTGATCTATATCTCATACTAAGAGATTCATCTTCCACGTTCCCCTTCCTAGGAGTATAGAAAATCTTGAATCCATAATTCTTGAAGAACTATAGCCATCACCTCTATCTCAAGTTGAGATCATTTTGATAGAAGCAATATTTGATACTCTTTTGATCGATTAAGGTAATAGATCACCCACTTATTAGTTAGTGTTACGACATATTCAATGTGAAGAATACTATTTCTAACTCAATATCATGGGTCAAATTATTCTTCTCATGTGGTCACAACTATTGTGAACCATATTCCACCACCACATTCCTCAGTATCAGGTCACAACCAATCCTAGTTATATATGCATCCCAAAAATTGAAGTACTCAACACCCTCCTCCTTCAATATCAAGATTAGAGTTCTTATAAAACACTTTCTTAACTAATGAAAAGACTAATATCACTTCTCTATCCACACAAAAGGATTCCACTTTCTAGTAAAATACATCATAGGTGTTGATATCCTATAGGGATTAGGTATGAATATCTAGTAACGTTTTATTATCCCGAGGAAGCATTGAACCTCCATTACACTCATAGGTAACTCACATTCTAAAATTGCATCAATATTTTCTTATTCAACTTGCTCTCCAACCACTGAGATAACCTACCCCATAATGTGAACCACTTTAATCCAAAATAGGGACATCGATTGTTTCCCGTGATGTTGATGCTCTTGGAGTACTTTGAGAACTATCATTATTTGTCCCATGTACTTTTCCTCTGATACTGAGTTCACAAGGATCTCATCAATTAAGACTACCATGAACTGGTCTATGTAAGGCTAAATGATCCGGTTTATGAGTCCAATTAACATTGCTAGGGGGTTCATCATGCGACATGGAATCAAAAAGTACTCATAAGGACTGTAAAAACATTTGATGGTCTCCTTTTATATATCCTCATCCTATACTTGTAGCTGGTGATAGCCTTATCTGTGGTCAACATTGAAGAACTATCACACCCCACTCAACTCATAAAATAGAACATAAATTGTCTATATTGGATACTAGATCTTTATGATTACCTAGTTCAAGCATCAGTAGTCCAAACAAATAGTCATGCTCCAATATTCTTTTTTGGAAAAAAATGGCGCTGCCCAAGGTGAATAACTGGGCCTCACAAAGACCTTCCTCTATAAGTCCTCCTACTACACCCTATTCTCAGGAAGCACTATGGGATCTATCCTATATGATTCTACATGTATCAGTGCTTTATCAGGGCACAAATCCTTGCATATATCAATCTCTTAGTGAGGAGGTAAACATGTAACAAATTCATGAAAGATTTTGATGCACTCCACCACTAATACTAAAAATTAAAAACACATAATATACAATGAACCAAGTATATGGATAGTTATCTGATGTGTAATTGGTTACATCCACCTATGCATTATTCTATCATGATCTACTAAGGATTACTTTTCAAAAAAAAATCCTAATTATATTTTTGAGGACACACCACACCACACACATAAAATACTCAATCTAGGAACGAACTGTAGATAAGCAATCAACAACAAGAATGAATCTATGAGGCCTTAGTATCTCCACCATTACATTAAAATAATAATTCTCACCTCTAAGGATCTGGTCACTCTACCAACATATGTGTGTGATTAATACGTGTCCTCCTATATTTGTCTCCTAGTGTAAGGGTCGAGTCAATAGTTCAAACCGAATTTATAGGTTTTATACATGACATGTGGTAATAAAGGAATGAGTAAAACCTCAATCTAGTAGTATAGTAGATATAGTATAAAATCAATAGACCATAACTTGTGTCCTTAATAGAGACCCTAGTTCATAAGACTCGACCACATACAATTATCCTCCTACTCCCTATGCCTGGCATAGACCACCTTGGGGTGGTGGTGGTAACAATTCACATAATAGACCACCTCTTTCTACTCTTACATCTCCACTTCCATATCAACCACCCTTAAAATCTTCCGGCTCTTATCGATGTCTCTACCTCCGTAGTATATCCACAGTCTCCCAATTAGCAACATGGTGGTTTCGAAAACCTCAAGTGTGATCTCCCAATATGTCACATGAATTGAACTTCGTATCTACAATATAAATGGACCATCACTATGATCCTTGAACTATAGATCCCCTGTACATAGACTTCATCCTAAAATTTCTCCCATTTCTAGGTCCTTAATATAATTTCAACTTCTCTCTGCTGAGGTCACTAATAATTCTTTTCAACTACTGATTGTCACCAACTGTATGTTCTCAGCTAAGCATCATTCAACCACCAAATCCTATTAATACTCCCCAACATAAGTAGAAATGCAATGAGGGATATTTTTAGATCATATTTCTCTATGAAAACCTCACTCTATGGTATAATCCTTGAGGTATTGGTCACAAACCATATCAATTGAGTTCATTGAATTGTTGTTGAACCTAGATGAATTATCAAACACTGACATGCTAAACTTTTGGAGCTAAAGAAGCCTCTAAATATGCATAGACCTCAGCATAACTAGTGAGAAATCATCTATAAACAGGATCTAGAACACATTCTAGAAACGACTCAGCTCTTCGTAAGTCTAGGAAGTAAAAATACACTATTGTTTGATAGATCTTTTAAAATGTCTTTCCGCCAGGACAACTATCTTATTTTATGGTGTCCTAAAAGATGGGACACTCAGATCACCACCTCGATCCATTCCTAAACTACCTATGGGTTAGGCTCTCATCAAACCATGAGGGGTCTCTCTCACTAAAACTCATGAATCACTGAGCCTGCACTCCTCATCCACTTTTATTATAGGTACCACATGAAACTCTATAGGGGGATGTATGGCTGGTGCACCACCTTGAGTTAACATCTGGGGAACTGGTCACTGTATCAAAGAATCATAACTGATATGGTCATCCTTATTATCGAACTACTAAATATATGTAGGTATATGTTATAGAGGAATATTGAAATAAATAATATGTACCACAATCAATGAATATATACGGATAGCTGACTCCAGAAGGACATAAAACCACAACCCATTCATTTATGATTCATGTACCACTATTTTGAATCAAACCGATGTTCTCTTGTACCAAGTCAAAAAGTAGGTTATCTGAGTCCTTGGGTATGTATAAGTCAGCGGCCATACCAATAGTGGAGTCCCTATCCTGAAATCTAAACTCAAAACAGTTAACACTATTTCCCAAAGCAATCTCACATAATACCAGTCCAATAGTAGAAATGACATCGATATCACTCTGTCATGAACCATCCCCATGGGGCCCATTCCATGACTCCGCAATCCCACCTCAAATATTCTAGAGGATAGTCACTTGAACTATGGAATCCCATGCCTTTTACACATACCATTACATGATTTTAACCATAAGTAAACAACAAATTCCCCAGAAAGGATCATAATGTTGTGTGTCATTAAAGACTAGGAACATAATTAAATATAATAAAATTATGTTTTATTAAATCTCCATATTGAGCTCCAAATTTCCATTATTCTCATACATCTTCATAGAAAAAACTGGGGATAACATTAAAAAATTGATGATCTAAAAATTATAGTACGGGAAAACATAATAATAAATCAATGCCCATGATATAGAAGGAATAACATACTGATATAAAGTGGCATGGTACATGATTAAATATATATAATGCTACAATTTAGAAAATGGTATCATATAATCCGAAAAACATTAGAATATTTTAGAATCATGGAATATAAATTTATAACAAGCCTAACTTGTATCACATTGTGGAAGACAAGTCATGGTTAATCACCAAGACCGTAGCACGTGGAGCCCGAGACAAGTATAGCATCCAAGAGTATTGCACATAATGTCTCATGAAACTAAAATTTACCCAATCCATTAGAATGGTATCTAGGAGAACCCATATTAGCAAGTCAATTAATATTATTTTAATATAAATACTCATAAATAATCAATAAAAAATAAAAAAGGGTGCCCATTGAAAGAAATGGTAATCATAATCATGCCATAAAGAATAAAAAATGGGTGTATATTACAAGTATCCGTGATAGAAAGGAATTAAAACTTACATGGATATTCATAGGGGAAAATATGCATTTATCATGGTAAGTGATGCTAAACATAGGTGATATCATGTACAAATTTAATTTAATAAATTTTAGTATTAAAACATTTTACAGTAGATTTGTGGGAAATATAAAAGTGTATTTAAATTAGAAATGGGCATAATATTTTATATTAAACAATAAGTTAAACAATAAGATTTTATTAATAAAAACTATAATTATAAAAACAATGGTGTCTAAAAATATATGATATAGTGAACATGAAATCGGATAGGTATTCGAGAATTTCCTTTAAAACACTATTCCTTATCGGGAATATTCAAGAAGGGAACCATATTAAAATATGCATATCTCTAAAAAATATTTGTTAATATATCGTGATACATGAGTTATGAATGTAAAATAATTATTTAGAATATGTAAATAAAATTAAATGATAACATCATTTGGGTAAATGAAATATAGGACAAGTTGAAGGAATAATGGAGGTTCAGTTATAATCCCTTAACTTAAATCTGAAGTAGTTCTTCACTTGATCGTAAAGTCTTGGAAAATAAAATTATATTTATTAATTAATAATAAAATAACCTATTATACAAATAATTTATTCAGTGTTGATTTTTTAAGTTCATTCATGAGCTTTTTGATAGGTTGAGAGGATAAATTTCATTGCTTGGGAGAGTTTGTTTCGTTGGTTTTCATGATCAGTTTAGTTGTATACATGTACGAATAATCATGTAAGATGAGGATGGTAGATAAGAATTGAACATACATGTTATTAGACAACATCTCTATCATTAAATGGTTATAAAATTCATCTGGTTATTTTGAGTGAGGATGAATCATTATACAAAACCTTAATGATAATTGTTTGGGTTAATTAGGGGTTTTTTATCACAATGAAATCATTTTGACTTATATTTCAATACCATTTGTAAAAAATAATTCCATAACATTAAATGATATATTACATAAATAATAATTTTTTTCAACAATAAAAATGGTTTCATGAACAGAATTAATGAAGGTAATAGAAATGGAAAACTCATCATCCTTGAATGGGATAAATCAACTTATCATGGACGGTGTTTTCATTTATTATATAAAATTTGGAGAAAGGAGAGATGATGATGAATTTTTTACATTAGAAAAAAATATACTATTTTTATTTTATTGTAATTTTCATACATATTGTACGAGGATAGGTGAGTATAGAAAATAGGTAATGAGATAAAAATGGAAATTGAAAAAAAAACAGAAAATGGTTTACCTATTTTTTCTTTCCTCTTGAGAACATTCTTAGGTAAGAGGTTTTGATCATTAAATGAAACCCAGAGATATTGGAAATCAGATAGGGTCTTAGGGAGGTATTTTAGCCTAATTTTTATGATGCACAATTCTCAAGAGGTGTGAGGAGAAGAGGTGGTGAGGGGTTGCTTTTACAGTGTAGGAGAGGATAGTTTTGAGAGAATTTAATTCATTAGTCTATCATTTTCCACAAAAATAGTTATATCGATAATTATTGTTACCAAAAACATTAATACATGATTTTGAGATCTAACCAATGGCCATTTACATTATCCATCATAAAATAATGATGCAGAAATTTAAATATTTAGTGTATTTCATAAATTATCAAATTTTTCTATTCACAAAAAATTAATGTATTTTAGAATAATACCAAACACAAACCCTAAACATATTTTAACATGTAGAATTTAAAAAATGAACTAAATTTTATCAAATTAATTTTCTAAATATGAGAAATTTTATTTTTAACTAATATCATAATTTATATGAATAATACAAAATTTAAAATCTTAACTGATTTTATAACACTTTAACAAATTTACTGAGTTCTCATAAAATTATCTTACACTCACAAGACATAAATATATTATTTTATGAATAAATTTAATGAAAATAAATTTTCATTTTAATTATTAAATTAAACATAAAATTTTAATTAAATATTTATGACATACCAAAAATAACAACAATATCATATTGTCACTTATAAGATGGATAAATTTTAATTATACATTCATTAATAATTTTAATATTCACTTAGATGATTTAATATTCATGAGGGTCATAATAATATTCATAAGTGTAAAATTAGTATTCATAATGGTATGTTAATATTCACAAAAAATTTAGTTTGTACTATCGGAATCCAAACGTATTACTGATGGAAACCATGTTTGTCAAATTTTTAAAATTCATATCACAGAAGTGGAAAAAATATTATTACAGATCAAATACTATTTATTATTTCATTTAATCAGGATTAGAAATTATGTTGTGATTTTATGTGATTATACTATATGGTATAATTAAAAGAACATGATTCGATTGATAAAACCTTGGGTCGTTACTCGCACGGAGTTGGTAAATCACTAAAATGGGAGGAATTTCTTATGCACCTATACGCATGAGCACATTTACTAGACCAAAATAATTATGAAATGTAAAAACCACTATGTAACCAATGCAGGAATACATTTGTATCTTACAACTAGAGGAAAAAAGAATGATAATTAAAGTAAATAATTCCAAATACAAGGCCACTATAAGAATTCGGTAACATGAGTACAAAGTGTAAGTAAAATATTCATGGACTCATTTAATTATGTTTAAAATAACAACCCTTGGCTTATCCAGTATTTGTAAGAATCATATGGTCCTAGTCCACCAAAGACTCCATCAAAAGTCTGATCAACTTAATAAGACTTGACACTTGTCGAAAAATTCCATATAGGGGTGAGAATAACAATACTCAGTACAACACCCTGAATCCACAAAGTAATAAAAATATCGAATGTATATTTAAATATTCACATGTATTTCTATAAAACACATATAAAAAAATATCCAAATATACTCGATATAGGACACATAGTCTATAGGTAAGTCACAATCCACTTTATAACATCCCTAAAAATTGAGCTCATTGTTTCCATGATGCACGACACACATCTGAGAACAATAATAGTGATCATGTTTGTCCGAGAGGTACTTCCCATAGGGGCTCTACATGGGAGTTATACAATGATTGATATTCAGAGAGATATGATACATATATGAGTATTACTATCCGGGATATGAGGGGATACCAAACACTCAATCTGGACTATCTTGCTAAGTAGTAGATAAGTGTCTCCATAGCATTGGTCACATTGATTACATGAACATAACCTAGGGCATGATGAAATAAATATTGGACCATACTTATGACGTCTTTTTGAATTATGAAAACACTACCATGTAAGTCCCGTTGATGGGATCATATCCCTTATGAGCAGGAAATGATTCATACCAACTCCAAGGGAATCAACTATGGGAATCCAAACTAACAAAATGTGTCCAAGATCTATAGTAAAAGTGAATCAAGCCATGTAGAAAGGGGTACATAGTGTGTAGTATGGTCACATACCATGTCCTATTACCCTGAGTTCTGCTTGTGTACAATGAGCCCTATCATTCCAACCATGTTGTGATGAATAGGGTTGCATGCCCTGCAGAAAAAGTCACACGTTGTATCCTTCAATATGGGGTCTTCATGTGTACTCTTTTTGTGTACCAGTTAATAGAGTCTAACGGTGTATCCCTACTCATGTTCCTGTAAACATGGTAGTCTTTGTATTTGGTACAAACCAAACAATGTGGTATTAAAGAAAATGATGATCATGTTTATACATAAACTAATCTTCTTCTACCCACTAAAATTTTCAATCTCCCAAATTCCATTCAAGAGATTTTCTTTTCATAAAATATTATATCCAAGGTGATATCACTATCATAACACTGAATCGATGGGTTTTAGCCCTTCAATGGGCATGGAAAATTCCATCATAGGTGTTCTTCATTTCCACTGAAGAACACAGCTTCGAAACTCAAGGTCATTTACTCCATAATCGTTCCCACCATCGCACCTCTATTAAGTCATCCTAGTGAGAGATCTATGGTTTTAGATAATTTATCCATTAGTCGAAGATGAAACGATTGATTATACACAAAGGGGTTCAATGATGGGGAATATTGAAGAATGCGTATGAAGAATTCAAGAAATGGGGGATAAAACACAACAAATAGAGAAGAAAAACCTCTATCGATGTTCATCGGTATCTTGTTTAATCACTATTTGAACAGTAAGAAAATAAATGAAATAATATAGAATTAATTCCCATGAAATCCCAAAAACAACCCATCCTGAAAAAGTGGATTAATCAACATGATAATCTATTCATGGATTCGTCCATATTCATTGTATGAATTCATGAACATGAAAGAAAAATCAAAATAATTAATTATACCGCTATTTCAATCTCTTATTGACAATTAATAGTTTCCGCTTCGTTTTTTGTCAAGATCCCTCTAGATCAGCGTTCGTTGGTAGCCGGTATGAGTTTTCATAATCATCTGATCAAGAGAATTATCCATATCATAGTCTCTCTAGTGTCTCCAGAGATTTCAAGGTTTATAATAATAATCGTGGATCTCTTACAAATGAAATCACATAATTAGAAAACCTTTAGCTACATCACTACATCAACAAATGAAATAAATCATTTTTCTAAAATTATTTTATTCATTTGAAATACATGTCATGACTTTCAACGGATGACCCATGCTAACCAATTTTATGATATACCTAGGGTAAAGATTCTATTATGTAGTCAATAGTGCCCTTCTATTTCGAATCTATGAACCCATTTAGAAGCTATTATATTTTATTCATAAAAAATAAGCATGTGTTCTATTTAATATTTTAATATATTTTAAACATTTTTTCTGGGAACACAGGTCCTTAGAATCACACATCATCTCAATACCAAGTCTAAAAATTAATTATTTTAATATTTACAAATAATACATGGAAAATCCAAATCATTCAAAAAAATCCTTCTATTGTTGGTGGATGTAGTTCATGATCTGAGTACGCAACCACCTCGGCTCATACACCCACAATATCCCAGTTTACACTCATGGATAGTTGCTTGGTTCAATTCTCTAGATATGGTAGGAAGATGAAATTCATTCACATGTGTTCATTATGTATACCTAAGACCATCATTAAATTTATTTTATTTGGATAACATGCCACCTAGGTGAATATTTTTAAAGTAATGGAAATCCATGAATGGGTTAGAATTGTCCATGATCGATAAACATCCATCATCTACATCTATAAAATGTTTTCCTCTGTCAAAAATAAATATATTGGGATATAAATAAATGTTAAAGGACAATTGAAAATCCCTCCAATCCATATACCAATTAATATACTTCTATGAAATTAAATCTCACCAACAATTGTAATAGACTCATTGAATATATGGGGAGAACATCAATCTCCAATCAGGGGTGTCTCAAGTTTCTTTAAAATCAATAACATATCATTTGTCCTTAAATATTTTACATGCGGATAACTGTCCCAAGTAAACATGTGTATATTCTACTACTTAAACTCATTCATCATCTATAACATTGTAATGGAAGGCCTTGGGGATCCCTAAATAATCTTTCTAAATAATAGGAAAGCCTCTTGAAATTGGGAATGAAAACATATGCCAATTTTAACTTTTAATGGAAAATGTGTAACTAATAGATTTTCTACTAGTGGACCATGTACCAGTACCACTAGGGAATGTGTTTCTACACCCACTTAGTTCACAAAAAAATGACACAAAATTGGAATATATCTTCATATTAAAAAGCTATTACTCTATAGAATATTTGATTACCTATAAAATCACAAATGAAAGAATATTATAGCTATATGAATTCCTATATAATAGGAACACCCCTCTTCTCACTCATAATGCTAGGCCTTGGTGATGTTAGGATCATAAATAAACACAAGGTAGACTACTTACTATAATCTACCGGAGACGAGTTAAGACAACGTTATCTATTTATGACAGATTTTATAGTGTGTGGTTGGGGGGGGGGTTCAATTTTGGGATGAAGACACTACTTATGTTTCACTTAACATTCCCATTTACTGAAAAATATTATATTTTAAGAGAATTTCATTTTTTTTGTTTGTCATAATATATTCATATATATATATATATATATATATATATCAATGTCCAATTAGTTGGGTTACCATTCGAAATTTTTAAAGTATTATACACATTTTAAATTTTGATTGGTATATATTTAATTAAAACCCTTCATTTATCCAGTACCTACATAATATGTTAACATGATTTAAATAACATAAAAATATTGGGACCAAATCATCTTGTAGGAAGTGAATGTAGATGTATAAACCTAAAATTGAATATACATGATAAAAAAATCCATAAGTTACTATAATGATGCAGGAAGTAATGCTTTCCATTAATATTGGGCCAATGTAAAAATTCATAGTCATATGGACTAAGAAAAATAAATTTTGTCACCCAATGTTTTAGTCAAGATAATTGTAATAAGCATAATCAAGAAAAATAGTTCAATTTGTCACATGGCATGAAGTGTACCTCCCTAAATGTCAGCTAATGGCGAGCAGTAGTTAAAGTTTTTTTTGGAATAATGGGGAGACTGTAACATCTAAATCCGAATGTTGAACATTGTTATTCCCTTATAAATCTTTAGAGGAATAAAATAGATATAACCTAATGGTGAAAGATGAATCATATGTTAAAATATTATCAAATAAAATAAAATCCATCAGTTTCATATACAAAAATTACGATCATGTAATGTCATACAAAAAGAAAATATATGTGGATCATGGAAACATTCATATACAATAATCTATAAAAATAAAAAAACATTACCATAGAAATATCTAGTAGCATAATGATAATTGGCTCAATACATGGAACTCATATACACCATCGTAGCATACTAATCATGAATCCATAAAATGTCACTTTCTCGTTTCCCTGCATATATCAATGAAGTCAGTCTGGGTACCAAGAAATGACCTGAAGAGTGTGTGATATATTCATAGTAGTACACCACCAATGATGTAAAATGAAAACGAGTCTATGAGTTTATAATATGAAGACACAATGTAATAGTAAAATTTGAAAATTAAATTTTATAAATAAAAACCCCACATAGGTCTATGTTCTCATAAAATACCCTTCCACTAATTTATAATTTAATTTATTCTAAAATATAAATGAGTATATAATAACTTATTATTTAATTTACAATAAGGTATCTAGACCTATACCATATCCATGGAATCACACATTGGGAATACTCATATAAGAGACATATAATTCCCACCTCATCACATCACCATATAAAAGGTAAATATAAAAAACACAAAATTAATTACCAAAATAAATCAATGTTTATCCATTAAATGGAAATGCATGTCATATCATTAATTAATTATGATAGTAAACCAATTCACATTCATGTAATTCTTCATCTGAAACCCATGTATTTTTTTTGTGTAACTCAGAAATTGTGATCATATAATCCCCAAAATGGAATTCTTTATAGAAACCCATGTATTGTTGTAGGTGTGGTATATTCTTATATCCCTCCGGCACCTTCCTTATAATTCCATATAAGGATCCTGTGTATCAATTACAGAATATAACATTATATTCAATAGGTTTTCGTTCTTTTCATTTTATAAAGGGAATCCAAGTATAACCCTTGGCAAGAAATAATAATGTTTCAAAGCGATACCATTCATGGCGTTCATATGATAACTACTGTGTCACCCATGGTGTAAGATAGTTTATTTTGAATTAATTTAATTCAATAATCACTAAGAGTCCATTCTTGGTGTTTTTATTAAGAACACATGTATCACACGTGACATGAAATAAATAGATGATAATGGACCCACAATCTATCCATACAATAATCTAAATTAAATATCTCAATTAGTAACATTAATTTTTAGTAAAATTTTAATCCAATAGAAGAAGGTATTATGGTGAAATTTATTAGAACATGGTTATACATTCCATCATTGATTAAATTAAATGTAGAAATCAACTAATTTTTTTGGAATCCAAAAAAATGGGTGAAATTTTAGACTTTAACAGGTGAATAAAATTCATCATCTAATAAGGGTGGGTTTTTTGAATTTAGAACCACACCCAAGGGGTGGTTCAATTGAAGTTCAGTAACCTCCATGTTCATAAATGAACCTCTTTATCAATTTATTCCATCCCTAATAATTTTATGTAAAGCAAATTATTCATAAAATGATGGCTCAAAAATTATAGCATGCAACATGAATACATAATATATAAACATTGAGGATTTAAATGAAAAGAATGATTCCACATTCCTCTTCATGGTAGTTGACTCATTGTTTGTTATTGGACATTAATCTAGGATATAATGGATGGAATTGTGTAAATATAATAATTATATGAGTATATTTTATATTAACTTAGACAAAAATAAATTTCTAACTAGTGAAATAAATGAAAAATGGATTAAGATTAATTAAGAGCATACCGCTACGCATCGATTGAGATGAACAATGGATCAATCGAAGTCTAGATAGATGATATTACCCAATTCCAAGATTAAAAAATATATGAGGAACCATCAGTGGAAGTGAATTTTTTATACAATATATAAGTATAATATGTGAGAATATAAAATAAATTAGAAGAAAAAAAATAAATTATATTTTAAAAAGGACACACAGTTTTCTTACACAGTTGGAAAAACTGCAAACCAACAATGTGCTAAGAACTGACCCATGAAACCTATAAAATTGGCTAAGAACATGGTTTGAATAACAATGAAAAAACCCCCAACAAAAACCCCAATAATTTTGTTTATAACACATGCATGGATTTGGGTCATTGTTTTCATTGTTAGGACATATTTTTCGGCAGTAGGTCAAACATTGGATCACCCTACAAGATTTAAAGAAACCATACACATCATGTTGTATGATTTAAACTAACCATGAGGCCCACTTACTTTCTACAAAATAAGGGCAACATGATTCCCAAAAACACTCAAACATCATATTGACACTTTTGATCACATAAATAACATCCCTTAGGATAAAACCAAAGAATCGACACCTAAATAAAATGGTTCTGAATCTAATATAAAATCATCATTATTATAAATAACATTATATAATTTTTTTGTTACAATAACTTATGTATAAAAATGATAATTATTTCATTATAATTATTTTGGATATGGTCAAAAAATGTCCTATATTCCCATTGACAACCATCCAATGTCATTTTGGTCTTATGAACTTCACATCATCAAAATATCTGATGTGAATTTAATTAATTAAGTAATTCTATATAACATGTTGTTGAATAAAAATAAAGAAATAATTAACATGAAAAAGGTTTACAAGAGATAATAAAATTACATAATTTTTTCATTAATGTAGATAATGAACATACATGACAATTTGGACAAAAGGTAAGGGAATCTTTTAAAAATTATCTTTTTTAAAATTTCCCTTAAAACAATATTCTCCCTCTATTAACATATTTTTTAAAGAAATTATATGTGGCTTTTTTTATTCAGTTATGAATGTTTAATTTCATATTTCCATTGTTTTTATTTTTATAGATTTTTTTAAAAGAATCATTCTGATTGTTATTAAAATAATGTAGTTTGATAATTTTATGAAAAAATTATGAAAGGATTAATTTGTTATCCAATACAAAATGAGATCATTTTCCCACTATCAGGGATATTACTTCCTTAAAATATAATGTTTCAAGTAAAAATGATTATTTTAAAAGGATATATTACTTTTTTTATGCATTTTTTTTCAAAACCATGTGATTTAACAATATAGAGTTTATTTTCAATGAGAAATTTACAAAGTGATCATACATAATAATTTTTCATATAAGATGAGTTATATTGATGTTATTTATTTTCAGATTCCTTTAAAATTTTCCTTATTTTTCCCAAATAAAAACTATTATTCTATTTGTTTGGAAATTTGTTATTAAAAATTAATTTTTAAAGGAATTGAATATTTAAAATATATGGGAAAGTTTTCTTATGGATAAAAATAATACATAACTTTTGAAACTGAACGGTTTTCTGTGTTCCTGTATATGTTTTCTTGTTTAGGAATTATTAGTAATAATGGGAGGTTCTATTATAAAATGGGGATGGGTGGTTCCATTTTAAACTAAAAATGTGAAGTTAAATTATTAACCAAGGACTGGTTGTAATGTTAATAACTATGGGAAAGAGGGATAGTGATTGTGACAACCCCCATGTCAGAGAGATGTTTTTTTCATCACTTGAGATGTAGAGGTCTGATTTGTGTTTTCATGGAGTTATAGATCACAATGAGTAAATTCTTGATGTTTCCCTTCTATTCATTACTATGGTGTATGGTTAGAAGTAAACTACATGACCTCCTTTTCTGAGGATTGTTTTCTGTCCATTTTGAATTGTGAATGCCTTTTAGCATGGGATAAAAATGATTAAGTTCAAACTTTATAGACCATAGTAGAAATAGTTCATGGTCCTCCATGTGTCTATGATGCAGTAGATGATTTTAGAATGTTTTGATAAACTATTAGTAAAAAATGTGTTGGGATCTATAGTTTTTGAAAAATAATTTTTATGACATTTTCATTTTTTTTCAAACCACATGGGACACACCAAGAAAACATAAAATGTTTGGGGTTGTGAGGGAGTGAGTTGATTTGTTTGTTTAACCATGTCTCTTACTAGGATTGACCATGAAAAATAAGGTCCATTGGGAGGTAATGGAACCTATATAAATTTTTCATGGTTTAAATAACCAGTGTAACAAACAATTCATGTTTTCAATGTATTTAAAAAGTTTGGAAATTTCAAAATTTATCTTTCAAAATAAGAGCAGAATCACCCAATTTTTCTCTCCCCCTACATCAGCTGAACCCTTGGAGCTCTATGAGGAGTTACATTATCATTCCCTTTGGATTTGGGGATCCCTTTATATTTTTTCATGTGTACTTTTTTGAGTTATTATTCTATATCCCATTTTATTCCTTCAACATTTATTATCATTAGGTTTCCTTCTCCCCAACAAACCCTATGTATCATTTGTTTTTTATTTTAGGGTGATGGTTGGGTCTAATGATGGAGATTTCTATTTCAAGGGATTGTATACACAATTTCATCTCTTGTGGACATGATCACCATTGAAGGAGACATGTTTCAACATGTTTTGGATTTTCTTATGCTTCTTAAACATATGATCTAAAATGAAATCATTTCATTTTGGAAATATAAGAGTGATTTCACTTAGAAAATTACCTTTTTATGAATCCATAATTTTATATTTCATCATTGTGATGATTTGGAACAATTTCATTGAGTTTTCTTCTTGTTATAATTGGTTTTATATGCGAGTTACATGTTTTTTATTGAAAATAAAATGATTTTTATGCTAAGAATCTTGTGGAATTATTTACGGATTTTGGAAATGGGTTTCATGGGAATAAAATTGTTTTATGAATGTTTTGTTTTTCAATGATTGAAATCTAATTTTTAAAAGGGAATTTGGTTTTGAGTTTATGGGTGGTCCAAAAAATGATTTGTAATTTGGGATGGGTATAATTGTTTACATTTTTTTATTTCAATGTTGTTGGTAGCTTATCACTTTGTAAAATTCCATGCCATTTTTAATTTTTTTTATAAAATATGGTTGGCCCATAGGAATTATTTTATTTTTCAAAGAGAAAAACTCTTGTTGATGTGTAACATTAAAACACTATAAAAAATGGATGAATTATTTTAAACTCGTAAATTTTTAAAAGGTGTTGTATATAAGGTATTATAGAAATAGAATAATTTTACTAGTTTTAATTTTTTAAAGAAGGAATCCATGATTTAAGGATGAATTGGAAATGGTTAAAAATGTTTGGTTGATTTCTACAATTTTACATACAAAGTTTCAGATGTGTTTTATGAAATATGAATGGGCATGGTATTCTACGAATTTATTTGATAATGACCTATTTGGAACTATTGTTTTAAACATCATATGTGTATGGATCCCCATAATTTCCCATGTCATGCGTACCCCTTGCAGAAGTTTTGGATGACTATGTGATGCATGTTACTAACCCTGCATGAGAATGTGATTATTATTCTATGAGATAATGTAATGGGTATGGGTATTTTCATCATTTGGTGTCAGGTGTGGGGGTAGTTATGGTTTTGTGTTGTGGGTAATCGTAGATTATTTTCAATATTCATAACATCTTTTATTGGGCATGAGATTCCATATACTATGCGGAAGATCAAATTTTTCACTCTAGTTTCATCACACACTACTAGTTACCCACCGGTCATTATATAAAGAAGGTTTAGGTGGGGTTTTTTCAATTCAATTATCCTTGTGGGGGATAATTTATTGATGTTATGGACTTATAATTTCTAGTAGCTAGTTCCAGTGTTTATATCAATATACAGTTGTATTCTTTCCATGTTAGTGACATTGGGTAGAACCAGGACACATTTTTTTTCTTAGTGAGTTATTATTTGAGGTAATTTGATCTAATTTTTGAATGTATCCTTTCAACTAATTACTTTTAAATGAAACCACCCATACATCTGTTTCATTTTTATAAAACATGTGATATAAATGTGGTACCTTTTGATTTTTGTTCACCCATATGAGTTGGGTTATTTTCATTGAAAATTAGATTTCAATTAATTTTTTGAAAACCATTTGTTTTAAATATCCCTATGTGAGGGATTAAAAGTGATTTTCATAAAGTATTTTTTTAAAAGTTACTTATTCATTCAAATTATTTTAAAATAATCACTTTATTTTAGAAAAAAAATGAGATTTTTTGTGAAACATTAATAGTGAATGTCATTTTGAAACAACTAGGGTTGATTTTTTGTTTAAAAAATACTGGTGTTCAGTTTATGGAAACAATGATAAAAGGTTTTGAATGTGTATGATGGAATTGTTTTTATTTCCATGAATTTTATATATTTATTTCATAATTTATAGTATTTTTTCAAAAAATAATTTGTGAATTTCTATATGGAATGTATTTCAAATTATCTATGGGTTGTGGTGACCTACTAGGATTCTAATATTATACCTACAAAATATTAGGTACCAGGTTCATAGTTGAAACCTTCATGTTCATTATGGATTACATGGGGTGAGTTGGGAGGGGGTGTGGAACCAGTGGTTCCATATAATTGGTTTTAGGCTCAGATCAAGGTGATTTATTAGTATTTTTATTTTGGTTCATTTTTTCCAATTTTTATCTTCTTATATCTATCTATTTATTTATTAATTCTGTTTTAATATATGAAAATGTGTTGGATTATGGTGAGTGGTTTTGACCAATGGCATGATGTATATTTATTTCAACTATTGAAACAATTATTTGGAGAAAACATTCCCAATTGTGGTCTTATATTTCCAAAGTAATTTTTTTCTAGCCATTGGGAACAAGAAATTCTATTGAAGATATATTGCAAGCCAGGCTAGGTATAGAGTATGATTAAAGCCTGAGTTGGTTTGTTACAATATTGTATAAGATCTTTGGGTTATAATTTATTAGGAACCAATTATTATTGTAAAACACTTTTTATTTAGTGGTTTACTTGTATAATGGTTATTAACATTGTTAGTTATTGAGAGATTATGGTGGGGTAGAATCTATATTTCACTCTATGATCCCAAACCTCTATCTTCCGGGGGTTATTGGTTAGAAAATTATGAATTTGATGTTTTATTTTAACTTTTTATGGTCAATTTTAATGTGATTAACCCTATTGTACCCCTTTAACTATTGAGTAGTATTATAGAACACTTCAAAAAATTATGTTGGATGGGAACTTGAGCTTCATTATTATCTCACATGGCCTAGGAATCCAAGCGGTGCCCATGTGGATGAGTCTTTATTTTTTCATAGCTTGGTCCATTGTTGACATATGTTCACCCAATCCATGTTGGCCAATTATTTCATAACATTTTATTACCCCAAAAATCTTTTTTTGGACTCCTCTTGATTCACTATTTCTCAAAATGTGGATTACACCTATTGGATATTTAATAATTTGTATTTTGATTCTATTTTTGGATGTGAATTTGGGTATCATTGTTTGGATGATTGTATAGTGGTTATGTGAGTTAGGTTTTTGAAATCCTTATTTTATATTTTAATATGGTTTTGTGAAATATATTAATTTGTTTTGGGAACAATGTGAACAATGAATTCCCATGGTTTTATGAAATATACTATTAAAATTGTAATTTTCATTATTGTAGTTATAAAATGATGTTTTTTAAATGGAATTTGTGTTTTTGAAAAAAAAAATTGGTCTATGATTTGAAAAAGAGAGATTTTTTATAAAAATAATTTTCAGATTCTTTTTTTTAAATGTTGAAATGAGATTTTGAATGAAATTTTGTGGAATTTATTATTTTGGAAATTGGTGTGTTCCATTGAGGTATTTTCATTTAAATCCAGTGTAGTCATGTTTCAAAATTTCCTTCTTAGTGGAATTGTGTTTTAAAATTTCATTGTAATATAGTGGTTTTGAAAAGAAAGATTTCTTTTGATGTAGTTTTTACAAGCCTTTTTGGGGGGTTATTATTTAGGTTTTGATTATTTTCTTATGAATAATTTAGTTAGATTCAGTTTGTGACATGACTTGAGGTAGTTCATGTCATTCTTATTATTATTCCATATTATATTAAAAGCGTTTCATTATTTATAATGCCTAACCAATATCTATAGGGAGTGGTGGATATGTAACCATCTTTTTTATATACATTGTGAGTTTTTTATAGTTTTAACTAATGTTGGTCAGAATCAACAATTTATCATTGGGGACCATTGTTTTAGTGATTGTAATTATCAATTTGGATCTTATTATTGGGTAGTTGTATTTTGGAAGTTGTTTTCCCTTTTGATATGTTTATTATGTATGGATTCCTTTTTTATTATTTAGATGGATATTTTGAATGCTATTTCATGGTATTTTTTATTCTATAAAAGAATGGTTTCCCTCCTCTCACACCCTCTTTCGTGTTTTGTTTCTAGGTTTTGAGTGTTATTTCATTGAGGTTTGGTGTTTGGGAAAACTATTATTTGTGATAGTAGGTTGCGATAGTTATTTTGGGTGATCATATTTGGGGTTTTTTCTTTATAATTGAGATAGGAATTGAGATACATGATTGGGTAACTATAGTCTGTGATACACCTGTTGGGTGTTCCTAGGAAGCTATTGTGCGATATTTACCTTTTGTTGTATTCTACATGTGTGGGTGATCTAGTATATGATCATAGGGTATCCATATTCATCGTGACCCTAGGTGATTTATCTTGTTCTTATTTTTAATCTCATGTGCATGTTCTACCTTTCATTGAGCTTGGAAGTGTACGTAGCTTGAGATTGTGAATATATAATGGTTTTACACAATTCATGGATGAATTCCTAATAGTGGTTTATTTGTTCCCCATGTTATAAAAAATGTAATTGATTTCAAGATATTTTTTGAGAAATTATAAATTTTTGGGATACCATGATGGGTCTCCCATTGGGTTTTTCTAATTGAGGTTTTTATTTTATTTCTACTCATAGACATTTTATTTTATTATGGTTGATCATTTTGATCATCATCGGGGATCTTAATTGTTGTATTTGAGGTTAATAAAATTTTAGTAGATCATTAGGTTTGGTCATCTATGATATTTTATTTTCATCTACACCTCAATTATACAAGGAAATTTTTTTATAAGGATTAATGTTTAAGAGTTTGTGGGACACCCAATGTCATGATGTTGTTTGTTTGGTGTTGTTTTTTGAATTACAAATCGCTGTTTCATTTGTATGGGGGTTTTATCTCAAACGTGGAAATATTTTAGGTATCATTATGTGAGAGTTTATAGTGTATGGTTATAGAGGAATAGTGTATCCTCCCTTCACACAGATTCTTTTTAGTTCATTTTTAACAAGTCTTAATTTTTCAACCCAAGATGTGTGTGGTTATCTTCAAACCATGCGACCCATGGAACATGACTTGTGAACGGTTTAGTAAACCATGAAATATCCTACAATATGATTTATTGTTTTAATATTTCCATTTTCATGTCTTTTTCATGCTTGTCAAACCGTTCTGGGAAACCTAGGAGGATCTGCAATGGTTTGGGTAGTCATGGAGTGAGGCACATAATTTGTTTAACTATTAAGAATATCTAGAATAACTATTAGCATAAAGTAATTTGGGAGGTAGCTGTTCCCACTAGGATAGCATATGATTTTTAAAATTTTGATAATTTTCCAGGTGTTAAAGATTATGTGTAGTTCCCCTATTAAACATTTGAAAGATAGGGGGTTTACCCATTTTCCCTACCCATGAATCAGTCAACATGTAAATATTTAAGAGGTGTTCAATTCTACCCATTTCGTGATTCCTGAATCCATTTAGTGTATCAAAAGAAGATTAGAGGTGTGTTCTTCCTCTCCATCCCTTCATCTTCCTTCTCCCTCTCTTCTCTCTTAGTCTGGATCTACCACAAGAACCCTTCGTATCAAGTGCTTTAATTTTAATGTTATGGGAGGATCTAATGGTAGGTAATATGGTTTTTAGAGGTCGTAGACAATGTTACTTCACCTGGCGGTTTCGTATCCATTCAAGGTTACATGTTTCTAGATTCTTAAAAACAGTTTCTTCTTCATTGATGTTACTACTACAATACAATTATTTATTTTTTTCTTTATAAACAAGATTTAACTTAAAAAATATGTAATTAATAAAATAATTATTATATATGGTGTCCTAATGATGAATAGTAACCATTTAGTAATGTTCTATTATTGTATTAAATGGTTTTATATGTAGATTACATGTTTTTTTAAAATAGAATCTTTCATTTTCTTAATTTTTTGAAAATACTTATTATCATTTTTGGAATTGTTTTCATGGTGAGAAATAATGAGTAAAACATAAAGATAAAAAGGGAATTTGTTAATAAATTTAGGGGTAGAAACAAAATTGATTTGTAAAGGGGAGTTTTAATGTATTTAAAATAGTTATTTGAAAGTAATGGGTAGTTTAACCTTTTTGAAATTCCATGGAAGAATTTTTAATAGTATTTTTTGAAATGATTGGCACATTGGCATAATTGTGGATTTCAAATAGAAATAGCCTTTTATAGGGGTAGGTTTCAAACATTTTAAAAGAAATGGGTTATTTATTTGGACAACATTGAATTTTATTAAGAGTTTTTTATGAAAACTATGATTTAAATAACAGATTTTTCCTTATTTTTGATTTTCAGAGATGAGAGACCAAGTGAACGGGTTAATTTGGAATGTTTTCAAATGCTTGGCAGACTTCCATCATTTACCAAATATATATTGGAATGTTTTTTATGAAATGATTAAGGTATTGAACTTCTGATACATTCATGGGTGTTAAATTCTCATTTAGGTCATTAGTTTAAAATGGTTTATGTGGATAGTACTACTTGATTTTCCCATTCACCTGTACCCCTTATGTGGGTTTTATATCACTGTATATTGGTTTTTACAATTATGTGAGAATGTGATTTTTATTCCATGCATACATTCTATGTGTATGGAAATTTCAATAATTGGGTGTTATAAATAATGATAGTTTTGATTATTCTATGTGGGAAGAAAATTATTTTTTATTGTATGCCTCACATCCTTTTTAGTCTTCATGGGAACAGGTACTACGTGGTAGATCTAATTTTTTCATCTATTTTGTTTACACATTGTTAGTTTCCCACCAGTAAATCAGTGACCTAGTGATAGGTAAGGGGATTTCAACGAAATAATTTTTATGTGGACTAAATAAATCATAGATTGGATTTAACATAATTTAATAGCTAGAATTGTTGGTTATAAACATATACATTTGGATTATTAGAATGTTAGTCAGTTTTGGAAGGTCCGTGACACACTTTTTTTATTGTTGAGTTATTGATAAAGGTATTTTTATATAGGTCATTATTTTTTATTTTTTACTATAGTAAATAATATGGAACCTCCCTTATTTATGTTTCATTTTTATATGCCTTATGGTATATATGTGGATCCTCTTTTTTGTGCTTAACCCATGTGAGTGGGGTTATTTTCCATGAAAACGATTTTTTGACGATGTTCATGAAAACTTTTTTGGATTTTTTATAGACTCTTGTGTGGGTTGTTTGATGTGATTGTAAAAATTGGTTTTGTTTTAATTATGTATTCGAAAATTTATTTTTTAATTTAACCATTTTTAGTAATATAAGAAAAATCATGAGTTGTTTTTGAGAAATGTTAGCTGGTTGTGTTTTTCTGAAATTGGTTGGGCTTATGGATTTTTTTCTCAATAAACATTTTCTTAATTTTTATTAATTAAATTGAAAATTATTCAGAATTGAATTATGTAATTATTTTTATTTCCAAGAAATTTATATATGTAAAGAATACAATATTGATTTTTTTCAAACTAAGATTCCTAAATTTCCTTACAGAAAAAAATTGTATATTAATGATGGGTTGTGATAGCCTATTAGGATTCTTAGGTCACACCTAAAAAATTTATGCTTATAGGTTTTTAGTTGGATCCTTCATGTTCAATGTGGCTAACATGGGGTGAGTTTGATGGTGGTGAAAAATCATTGGTTTTTCACATGGTTTTACGATTGGTCGTGTCTATTGGTTTGTAGTGGTTTTATTTTGGAATGTTTTTTTTCATGCCTTCATAAGTCTATTTTTTTATCGATATTATTTATGTATATGAAAATTAGTGGTTTAATGGTGGTAGGATATGACTTATCAGAACGTTTTTTATTTCCAATATTTTATCTCTAATTTGGGAAGAACTATTACCAAAGGAGTTATTGTCATCCCTAGTGAATTATTTCCATTATGTGGGGATTAGGAACACACTTAGGGCCTTATGGTAGGGTGGATTGGTTTCTAGGCATTTTGGCATTACATGATTTTTCATTATAGTTATATTCCACAAATCAATTTTTATATTAAAGATTTAAGTTAACGATATTAGATAATCAATTTGTAAGGGTGATATAAGAAATGATGAATGATGTTTCCTACATAACATTTATATGGTTGTTAATGAGTTTTCTTTGAAATAATTTTATTTTAAAAAGATATTATATTTATATTTTTTAAAAATTTAGTGGCCATTTTATTGGAAAAATGTATGTTTTCTGAAAATGGATCTCAAGGGTTTCCATGTTCTTTACTGGAATGTCATATTTTATCTTTTCATGTCCTTTACTAAGCTTAATATTTTTATCCTGTATTTATTAAATTTTTTATAGGGTAAATGGACGGGTATGGTAAATAAATTGGCTGAGTTTAATATTATAATGATTTTTCACAATCCAAAATAATGTTTTATTTTTAAAAGACTTATATGTATAAAAATTGATACAAAATAGAAATGTCCAAATTTTAATATATAAGTAGACATGTAAAAGTTATGACCAAATTACCTAAAATTAAAAATCCAAATGATCTTTGAGAAAAATTGATTTATAGTGTAAGTAATTATAATATTTATTGTTCAATACAGGTTCCTTAATTTTGACATATTTCATACCCGATTATGTATGCTTCCATAAGAGAATGAATCAATTATAAAATAAATCCTTAATAATTTTCTATATATTTTTTCATAACACCCAAATAATAAGTAAACACAAATGAATCATTAAATATAAATAATATGGTATTCATGAGACATAATATCCAAGGGGTAGTAGATACACCTGATAAAATAAGAGAGGTGTATAAAATGACATGTACCCCCAAAAATTTCAATTTGAGACAATAAAACCATAAAACATGGTAACATTAATGTATAAAACACTAGGATGAAATAAATTTAATTATGAACTTAACAACCACTATGTAATATGTATTCATTATATAACATTTTAAAAGTTAATTATATACACCTCACAAATAGTAATATATAAATATAATCAAACAAGTCTTAAGGGAACACAATTTAGATGAATAATACAAAAAAAAGATCATGTAATTGAAGGTAGAATTAATCAATAAACTGATTATGTGTAATAATTATAAAATTTCATAACGGAATTGGATATATAACATAAAACATTTAGAGTATATTTCAAACATAATGTTGGCCTAACATAGTCAATGTAGTAAATGTGTAACTCAATGAATATAAACCGATTTAAGGCTTCCCATACCACTTGGTAATATTGACGTCCAATTGTAACACCATGATACTTTCTGATATATATTTATTTTTGAATAAATTAAATCCCTTTGATAGTTTTTATGCATGTAACCCTATTCCTAAAAGAACCAGAACATATTATACCCTGATAAACTTTCCATTAAATTTGCGGGTTTGGTTGGGAAAAAATAAACTACCAAATTTTTAATGATTATAAATGAATAAGAAAATTCATTACTTATCAAATTTTTTATAACTATATAAAAAATCATTTCATTGAAGAAGAAATTTTCTTAAAAATTAGATTTTAAGGTGGGTTTGTCATGTTTCGCATATAAATTTTAAAATTAATTATTTACATTTTTAGAAAATGCACCTTAAAAACCGAACTTCATTTTTGAAAGTAAAATTTTAATATGAACTTATATACAATATTTATTAATTTTCAAAAATGAATAATTGTAAAGTGAATAGTGAAAAATAATAGTTATCATTATAAAATGAATTTTCAATTTAATGAATTTAAAATGTTAAATTTGTTTTATTTTTTTTAATTATACCATCAGTTCAAGTGTTTTATTTTCAATTCAATTTAGTTTATTTGAATTAATTAAATGTTCAATTTTAAAATTAAATCTATTGAACCTTTTGAAATAGTTTTTCATTGGGTCTTCAATATTAAATTTAAATATAATTCTACCACTTAAATTATTTTAAAGTGACCCAATTTTGTCATAAATAAATATCATATCCTTTTAAATGATTATTCGACATATTTTATAAACAAACTCCCAAGGACTATAACTGATTTGTGTCTTTCAAGACTAGAAACACAATCTTCCTAGATCATGACATATCATCAATATCATCAACGAATTTCTTCATATTTGTTACTCATAATAGACTTACCCTACCATTAATCATTCCTCATAACATAGTGAAAAGAATCATAATAATGTGTGATAATAGATTATTAGTAAGGGAAATCAGGGGAGATATCAATATAAAACAAGAATATGTGTAAGAGAACATTATAATAACATTTAAAAACCATAAGATACATATAATAGATCATAAATATGAGAAACAGATTCAATAGTGGATGTTCATAAGAAAGTAATCATAATGGTTTCAAAAAACATGATCCATGAGAGCATAACACTAGCATAATATATGGAATTATGGCACACACATAATAATTGAAAAAAATTACCTGACTTGTCAAGGATAATTACCTCAGTGGAATACATTCAATCCACAAAAATTAACTCCCCGGTGTATTTGGACATAAGGTCCAAAGGTGTTTCGGTTGATTCATTCTATGCTTATTTGGAATGCTCTGGTTCTAGAGGAAAAATAAAAATGAACCTTTGTGGACCATGAGTTCAATATTCATTTAGCTTCTCGTGTGGTTATTTTAAAACCCAAAAGTAACCCATGAAAGCTTCTATCATTGGGTAAAAAATGGGTTATCTGATTTATATTTAATGGAACCCTTACAATAATTACATATAGATTTTTTGGAAGAGAGAAATCTCGGTCGAGCTAGTGAACCTCACATCACAGTTCATGAATATCAGGATCAGAAGAAATGGGATGGTGGATTTTTTCCTTTGTGTATGCGATCAATGCCAATAATGGGAGAATGAGATTATGGAGACGCATTGAATTATTTCAATCTAGTGGGCTCTTGTGTTTCGTGGGGGGTGATTTCAACTCGATTGCGAATATTTAAAAAAGAGGTTTGACAATATTCAATAGTGGAATGGAAGACTTCTATGAATTCATGTTTCCTGCAAGATTGTTGTACTTGGGGTTTATTGGTTCTATGTACAGTTGGAGTAACAATATAATTATAAATAGTCACATATAGAGCTACCTTGACCAATGACTCACTAATATTCTAGAACTAGACTCTTTTCACGAATGATAGCTACTCAAATTAACTGATCACTCTTAGACCACGCTATGCTACCTTTGGAAATCAGGCAAGAGGATCCAAGAAATAGTACTTTTCATTATAACAATAACTATCACTTGGACGAGGGATTCATGGTTATGGTAAAATAATTATTGAACTGTAGTGGGACTAGGAGGTCTTAGTGCGGCTTGTCTTACCACTTAAAGTTCCTCAAAGAGGATATCCAGTGATGGATGGTGAACCAAACTAACGATAATTATGGGATGGAGATCCTCTAAGATGATATCATTATGTTGGAAAAGGTTCTTCAAGATTTGTGGGATGAGAATGATTTTATCATTATATGTGATATTTGTGCACTTCTAGAAGATAATCTTCTAGAGGTTGAAATGAAATATAAGCAAAGATCCTCAGTTTGGAGGAAGAAAAAGGGTTGTCACAACAAATCCTTCATTAAATCAAGATTAAAGTAGAGGATTTTTTTTAACGTTATCAACAATCAAGAAAATGGAGGCTTCACATCAGACATAGTGTTGGTAGGTAGTATTTTGTTGGAACACTTTAAAATAATTATTTATGAGGAGTCTCCTATGAGAAATGAAATGGAACAAGGAGAGACTACATAAGAGGAATTTCTAGGTTGTACAAAACTTATGATGAATGGTCTAGATAATGAATTATTGTCATCATTAACTACGAAGGACAGGATCAAATAGATGGTCTATAAGTTTAATCGTGATAGTTCCCCCAGACAAAATGGCTTCTTGAGTATTTTTCATGGATACTAGGGAGGTGGTTGATGAATTGTTTTTGGAGGTGGTTAATGATTTTTTTTGTGGTCCTCCTTTAAAGAGAGTGGTTATCATTTCCATGATTTTCCTTATTCCAAATTAAAAGGATCCCATGATCATTGGAAAAAACCACATTATATTCCATTTCAATCTATCATACAAGATTCTAATATCTCTCATTTCAACAATGCTGAGTAGGGTCATGAAATGATTGGTGTCGAGGGAACAACATGGTTTCATAAAAGGACAGAATATCCCATGGGGTAGTTGGGATTGCAAGTGAACTAGTGAATGACATCTATAAAAGGTTAGTGGGGCCAATGTTATCCTTCAAGTGGATATGAAAAAACCTATGATAGACTGGTATGGAGTTTCATCATATGTGTGATATACAGGTATGGGTTTCAAGATTTGTGTTGTAATATTAGATTCAGTTACATATCCTCACCAATTCATTCTATTTTTTCCAGGAGGAGATGCTTTGGTTTTTCATGTCGGTTTATGGGGTTTGACAGGGGGACCATTTATCACCACGTACGTTCATCTTGGATTAGGATATGCTTTCCCAGAATCTGGGTAGAGGCATAGAGAATGGATGTTTCGACTCATATTGTAGAAAAAAATAGAATGAGGAGAATCTTTCATTTAGTGTTTACTGATGATTTTTTTATTTTCAATAATAGAAATCGAAGATCTTTTATTAACCTCATATAGATATTGTCAACATATGGGTGATTGAGTGGATAATGGATTAACACTTCAAAGAGATACATTTTCTTTTCAACAGGTGTCCTGAACATTGTTGTAGGGGTATTAATGACTCACTAAGGTGCCAATAGAGGCAGATTTCGGTGCTTTATCTGGGTGTCCCGACCTCTTATGGCCGAATCTAGAACCACCTCTTCGAGGATATCATCAATCAACTATTGGGAAGGATCAATTGCTTGAAAGATAAGTTCCACTCATTTAGTAGGAGGGTGTAATTGGTCAAAATCATCCTAACTTCCATCCCAATCCATGTTTTCTAACTGATCAACCATCCAAAATTGGCCTTCAAGTGGATTGAAAAGATTATGAACTCATTCATGTGGGTTTCCAATAAAGAAGGACGTAGTAATTGGGACTACTTCTCTCATATGGCCAGACTTGTGGATGAAGGTGGTGTGGGGCTCTGCTATGTTAGTGAATCCTGGAAAGGCATGCAATGCCAATGGGCATGGGATATTATTATGGGTGATTCACTATGGGAGTCATTATTCAGGGTGTGGTATCGATAATAATAGGATGTTCTAGGCATTCTTGGTGCTCATCTATCATGAATGGCTTGGTGCATGATCCCCAAACTCAATGTAGTTTCTATTTCCACTAGGTGGATTATTGGAAAAGGTGAATTCTTATTCGGTAAGGTTAATTAGTAGGGATAGAAATTGGCTTTCCTTGGTTTCCATAACCCAAACATCTCATTTACGGATTCATGCATGCTACTGGGATTCATGCAGTCTATTCTCAAATATGAGTGTGTTAAGGTGTATGAAGGTGTCATTATGAATGATGATTCAAATAAATGATGCTCCATGAGATCGTTTTTGACTAAGTATTCCACTTGGGACTATATAAGTGTTATCCATTCAGAGGGTTCACAAGGTGAGGTTTTATCAATAGTTTGATGTCAGAAGATCCCTACTAAAATGATTTTTTTGGCGTATTAGAAATATATCACCTCCAATGGATGAGAGTGTTCAATTGAAGTAGATACCATAGTGTCCCACTGCTTCTCTTGTGGGAATCCATGGACTGAAAACATTCTATATCTCTACTTCCAGGGAAGAGGGTTTTAGTATCTTTGGTATTCATTCTACACTCAACCCAACTTCAGCAAAGAGAAAACTCTGTTACATGGATAGTTGGGATCATGGTTTCACGGGGTGATAGGAAGGGAAACTAAATATATGGTATGTGATGTCATGCATTCTTTAATCAGCTAGACTATATGGGAGGCACACAATACTGTTCGACTGGGTTTCAGGAGGTCTATCTTTTTAATAAAAATGTGGTTTAATTATTTAATCATTGATCTTGGCTCGTTTTTAAAGGGGTGTCATTTTTCAGTTGTAATATGTACCCTCTTTAACGAACCCTTCATGCTTATCAGGAAGGAGGGTCATTGGATTTGGTGGATTCCACTAAATGGAGTCTTGAAGATGAACGTGGACAGATCATTCATGGGGGGCTTGATGAGAGGAATATGGGTGCTATTAAATTCATTATATTCAGTTAATATGAGTTTTAACTCTTTTTACATCCTGATAACCTCACTTGGTGCAGAGGTATAAGAACATTTTTGGCTTAACAATTTGTAGAAGGCGTGACCTTCAGCTGGTAGAGACTGAGTCAGCATATGATGTTCTCATGAGGTCAATAGAGGAGAATCATTATGTTATGTGGGATATGATATATTTTACTATTAGAATCATTGTAGATACTATCCTTGGATATAATGCTCATAATATTTGGTGGGTAGCTAAATTTGTGGTGGACTCGATTGCTCATTTGGGTAACAAAGCTAACAAGTTTGTTATTTAAGATAGTTTTTGATCACTACCTATATAGTGTAGGGTTGTAGTAAAAGGGGATTCCCTAGGAATATGTCACTTATGACCCCCTTGATGGCCCATCCAGTTTATGTTCCCATAGTTTCCTCAAGATCAATAAAAATTAACTTTCATTCTGTTATGACATATCAATCATTAATTAATATTACTTGGTTATTAGAGTTTGCGACGGATGCACTTCGCGAGCCGGACGTCCTTTTGATGTTCCATTAGAGGCGCTATAGCCCTGGAGTTGATATGGTCCTTCTAAAGTGGGTTTGAAACCTTTGAGATTTGGTTTCATTGCTCGGTGGCATGAAACACTTAATGCGAATAATTAATTGATTAATTATTTATTTATTGTTGCATCAGACCTAACATTTGTTTGGGATGTTCGATTGACGCGCTGTCAGAGGCAATGTGACCCCAGTCCTCGTGTGGAATTTTTGAGATGCTTTCCAAAGCATTCTGGATAGAGACAAGGTGTGGTCCCCATAGGGCCCAATTTGAATTAGGCGTAGAGTTTCAGCTTCTTCATCTGGAGTCCATTTTCAGCATCGTCAGCAGTGTTGTGACCCTGGCATTGAGGCAAAGCTGACCAGGGTGGTTTGATGCGTTGAATCCAGAGTTGAGGCACGAGCCCCATTGGCCATATTTTATGTTGTGTGCAGTGTACTATGACCTTTTCAGCAGACGCCTATTTAGTGTGTATGAATAGTCAATTTTGAGTGTTTTTCTGAGAGCATCACGATGGCGCAGTTCACCAAACCTTTTTTGGGACTGAGGTGTGGGCCCCATGATACGCCGTTTGTTCATAAAGCGATGTTGAATATTGTTTCACTGGGAGACTGTTTCCAGTGAGTAAGTAGTCTATCTCACGTGTTTTTCCATGAGGAGTGTAGTGGTGTAATCTGTTTGGGAGTGAAGATCCTCATTTGAGGTCACATAAAATGTGGAAACATGAATGGTCATTGGTCGGAGGTTCCTTTGACGCACTCCGAACCAACACACAATAGTCATTTTAGTGACACCTAGTGATGACACGATCAGTGTGAAGTTATCGGAGCAGTTCAGGGTTTACCCACTAGCGGGGATGGGGAGTGGGTTACCCGTTGACCATAGGTATTACCCTCTCACGGGGCTAGGCAGTGGGTTAACCATTGACATTAGGGTTTACCCTCCAGCGGGGCTGGGCAGTGGGTTTTCCATTAACCTTAGGGTTTACCCTCCAGTAGGGCTGGGAAGTGGGTTACCCATTCACCTTAGGTTTTACCCTCATGTGGGGGCTGGTTAGTGGGTTACTCGTTAGCCTTAGGGTTTACCCTCCTGCAGGGATGGGAAGTGGGTTACCCATTCACCTTAGGGTTAACCCTCCACTGAGGCTAGGCAGTGGGTTACCTGTTAACATTAGGTTTTACCCTCCCGCAGGTCTGGGCAGTGGGAAACCCGTTCACCTTAGGGTATACCCTCCAGCGGGGCTGGAAAGTGGGTTACCTGACGTCTTCTTGGGGTTTACCCCCCAGCGGGGCCAGACAGTGGGTTACCTGATGAATTATTTCAGAACAAGCCCTTTCTATGAGGCTATTTAATGACTTTTCGCTGTGATTAATGGATTGGGACTCTTGGTTTTATGGTTCAGCGATGAGGAAGCTTTGGCGTGCATGACTGTTGGCCACTAGTGATGGATATCCATTGAACTATTATAGACTTTTCTTGGGCTGAGCTTAGAGATAGAGATCCCCTCACACACTTGTTTGTGTTTTTTTTATCATATATATATATATACCCTAACTTTGTTCCCACTACATTGGTTCAATTACTCTTTTTCTAGGAGGGGTGAAGATGCATAGGGTATGCCACGTGCTTTATGTGCCTAACTTTTCTTGGTTGGACGGGACTGCTTCCTTCCTTTTGTGGGGTTGTGCTGCACTCTCTCTATTATACTCTTATACTGTTTTTTGTTCTGTCTACTGCTCACCGTTTTAGTATCTCCTTTTTAGCTCCCTCAAGATATTAGGGAATCCTACGGAGTATCTTTATACTCACCCCTGCTTGGGCTTTTCATGCACATGGTGTGTCCTTGAAGATGACAGATTGGATGATCAAGACTACGGAGGTGCATAGAGGACAAATGATCTTGGGCTAAGATCAGTGGACGTATTACGATTTTTAGATGTGAGACTCACCAGCAGTTTACTTTTGTTTACCTTTTTTCGGGTTGTGGAACATTTCTAGTTGGGCGCGTGTTTTTCCCTTTACTGTTTAGTTTACTTGTCAGTAATTTTAAGCACTATACTTGTTTTATTTAGAATTTTATGCATGACTGTGGTTGGTTAATATTTGTTTGTACTTTGGTTTTTTTTTTACTCTACACTGCTGCATCGAGTGGTCTGTGTGTGTGTGTGTTTGTATAGGTACTTAGGCGAAGGTCTCCCTGAGATCGTTATGCCTTCTGCACTTGTCACCAGCCCCTGGCCTATGGAGGTAGTCCTGGGGTAGTTGTAGCTCGAGACTGGTAGGGCTAGGTCGTGACACTAAAACATTTTATTGAGATTTTTTCACCATTTCATTCATTGGATAACCACTTCAATACACTTCAAAACTATTTTTCTCTATGAGCTCTTTGTACACTTTAAACATTTACCAGACACAGAAGGCAATTTCTTTTATGATTCCTTCAATACGTTTGACAAAAATCTAGATTAATTTTCATTCCCTCAAGGGTTTTATTAGTATAATTTCATCAAAATTTTACCGTCACTTTTTATCCCCAACACCACAAGAATACTGATGGTATCTTATATCCATATTAATATTGAGATAACATTAGATAATATCATCATAGATATTGAATTTTTCATAACTATTTCATGTTAGAGAATTGGTCTCTAGACACTAACGAGTATATCAAATTCTATTTCAAGGAAATAATAAAACATGTAGTGTAGCTTGCATGAATTATGAAATTTTCCTTATTGGTATAGATGGATTAGTTATCCATAAATATTATTTTCTAGTACTCCCAATCATTTATAATGTAATGTGTATGAGGAAAATAATTTAAAATAACTGCATTTTTTTACATGGCATGGAGTCTATATCCTTTTATTTAATTTTGATCATCATAATTGTCCACCAAGGATCTTATTCTCTTTATAAATGATATAAAATAGGTACATATTTTTCATGTTCTCGATATCATAGAATGGAATATATATTTTTAGTGGTACTAATTTATATATAATCATGTAGTTGATCTATGTAACCCTGGAAAAAAGAGGATGTTTCCATATAAATGAATCAATTGTGAGTAACTCCTTCAATTAGAGATTTAGAAGCTCAACAAGATTCATGTTTTGATTTTTATCTTGAGAGAGTTGGGTGATAATAGTTATACGATTTCACATCCATGTTACCATATCATTTCATTACTCATGATGGTGTTTGTCTTTGTTCCCAACATATTCCTTATAACACCCTAAGATTTTAAAGGCAAGTATGTTCGATATCATAAATTAAACAAAACATTGGGCTTAAAAAATTATATATTATTTATTAATTATTATAGTTATCACATAGGCACTAGAATTTTTGGAATGAACAACATTTATTAAATTATTAAAATATAGTTTAAAAATGTTTAGAAAATTAATTCATTGGTATGAAAATAAAAAATTAAAATAATAACGAAAATCATTATAAAGGATCTGTTTTTATAAAAAAAGATAATTTTATGGCTATAATAGAATTTTATATTAATAAAATAAATTAATATTTATCATTTAAATATATTAACTAAAATTCAAATTTTATATATAATAAGATTTTTAAATTCATTCAAATGTTTGATAGGCTTAAGATAAGAGAAAGTAACATATTTTCATAAAAATATACACTTCTGTAAAATGTAGTTTTTCTACCTTTTAAGGGAGTACCAATTTTAAAAAATAATTTTGAAAATTTTAATATATTTATTTGACAAAATAAACTATATTTTAAAAATAGATCATTCAAAATTATCTTATGAGGATGTTTTGGTATTTTTCAGAGGAGTTTCATCTTTTAAATTTATAAAAATGATGAATTTTAATAGAAAACATATTTTTAAACTAATAAAAATTTTTAATTAAATTATATTTCAATTTTTTAAAACTATAATTAGTTCAATAAAAATTAATTAATAAAAATTTATGTTATTTTTATTATTTTCAAAATGATATTGAATACAAAAACATATAAACATTGTATCATTTTAACATTCAAAACCCACTTTTCCATTGTACATGTGGGATTAATTTAAAATATAGTCATTCCATTTATATGAATTTAATATGGTAGTATGGATTTTAAATTTTAAAAAATGTTTTAAAATTAATATATTATGTTCAGTTTAATTTGTATCATAAAATGTTCCCAATGAATAAAGGAAAAAATACCAGAGTAAATGTAAAATAATGAAACATGTTAAAGTTAAATGGTAAAAGTTTATAATACCTAAAAACAATTTAATGGTTGTTTTATGTGTTTCCATGCCCTAAACCAACTTTAGAACCCTATTTATCTTTCAAATTCATGGTAATTAATTCCAACCAATGTTGTTTTTATTTAAACATAAAATAATCATTATTTATCCCCTTAAAACCACCCCTCCACAAGTATGAAGACCACTCCGCACCAACACATTTCATAACAAAATAGATGAAGATGATAAATTATATAATAAAACCAAATTTTACTACTCTAACCATTTACATGTTCTAAAATTATCATTTAAAATACAAATCTTGGGTCCTCAATAGGTCCCTGAAATAGGTGATATTCATGTTGACATTTTCTTAAAGAACCTCTCGTATTTTTGTTTCTCATTATATTTTCTCCTCACCCCATTCATCCATAAATAAATTAAGTAATAATAATAATTCATACTATTCATTTTTATGTTTCTTATTGAATTTCTCATATCCATTTCTTTTCTCATCCTCTCCTATTCAATGGAAAAAATTCCTTGTCCAAATTATGACGGTTTACTTTCTACGTGAATGTTATTTTTTATATTTTCATTACTACATTGATAGATTGTAGTAAATTTAAATTATTGGTAAAATAATATTTAAATATGTATATTACAATATATTTAATTTTCTGGAACTAATAAATATATATAATATTAATTAAAATGAAACTTTTATTTTCATGTTTGGAAAAACCACCAAAATAAACTATTCCTTTATCACTAAAATTTTATCAAATAAATCATCCCCATGTAAGAATGAATAACGGTATATTGGACCATTATAGTTTTTGAAGGTCATTAATACCATTAAATTCAAATTCTGATGTCTTATTTCTATTTCAAAACAAAATCCATACTTATACACAAGTGAAATAACCATGAAACCAAGAAACAAATTCTCCCAAAACAATGAAAATAACGAAATATTATTAAGTAATGGATAAAAATATGTAATAAAAATATCATAGTGGGAATTATAAAAATGAGTATAGTTCATTATGGAATTAATAATATTCATTAAAACATTATACATGATGTTAATTTACTCACCACTAAAGGGAAGTGTGGGGTAAGGGGTTCTTTTCTCACTTTTACTTCAATAAGAGATATACAATATTAACCACTTATTTATTTTTTGTTGTGAATATACTCCAACCATTGATATATAGTAAATGTAATATGATTATATTCATGGTTTTAAATATTTCTTTTGATAATTATTATTTTTATAGGGTATATGATTTGACTAATTAATGTTGGTAAGAGATGTCTTATCTCAATTTCTATTCATTATCTTAGCCTTCTACTTTACTGAATAATTCCAGCAAATATTATTTATTAGATAATTATTTATTAAATTTTTTTATATTTACTGTTGTTTTATGTGAATTTACATTAGATATTCTTAGCCAATTAAATCTATTATTTCTCACATAAATGAAAACATATTATAAAGAGACATTCTTTAAAAAAATATTTCTTTAAACTTTTCCTTAAAAATATCCTTTTATTTCGTGTAAATGTATCATATAATTTGTTCCAAATTTTTTTAAAATATTATAATAAAAATTTTAATTTTTTTTTATTTTGTTGTACTTTTTAATAATTTTTTAATGGGATATTTATTTCAATTTCTATGAATTGTTTTTTGAGATGCTCCAAACCACAATACCGAAGGACTGATTCTTAATTTAATTGACATGAATGGATTTTACCATCATTATAAATCCTTAATATTTTTAATGACCCTTTAAAAACAAAAAATTTGCATTAAATAAAATGTATACTTTTTAGTTTTCCATATTTTTTTAAACATAAGTGACATTCAACGTGAAAATGATTATTTTCATCAATAATTATTAAATGAGGTCATTTAAAGTATTTTCATCTATATCAGTATTCTTTGTTGAGTATTATTATTCATTAAGGTTTATATTTTATGATACCATATACCATATCATAATAAATGTATGTTTAATATTTATACATGGGATTTACTATTTGGATAGCATTCACTATATTAGTATGGATGGGATGTGTTTAGGTTTCATTAATGGGGACCATTATTTACATTTTTATTGATATTATCCACAAAACATTATATGTAATGACTTTCGTTTTGAGCAAAGGTAAATTTTTAGGGGAATTTAAATTTTATTCTTTTAGTTGATAGGTAGTCATTGAACTAAGCATCAGAACATAATTTCAAGAGTTGGAATACTTCAATGTGTTGTTCTAGACATGGATAAATAATTGAGTGGTACCTAAGGATTCCTTTTGTTATTCAAGAGTTATGATCTCAGAAATATTATTTTATGGGTGGTATGATATAGGTTTTCAATGTTTATGAACCCATGTGGCCCCAATAAGATAATTGTGCAGCCTATATCAAAGAAGAAGTAGTTCCCCAAACAGTATGTCCATGGTATAGCCAAATCATGAAACTATCCTGCATAGTTCGTGACACTTAGGTAGTACCTAACACTATTTATCAAATTCATGGGGCTCAGTTATGAAAAATATGTGTAACAAACCATGAATTCTATTTTTTTAAGGCTATGGGTGCCACACAGTTGGCATTGGGTTTGGAAAAACCATGTTTCCAATCCCTGATCCCCAATTTATGGGGTGAAATTACCCATTCTCCCATAATTAAGTATTATGTTTTCTTTTATTTCTTTACATATCCTCATCTAGATACATGACGCTCTCCTTGGTTCCATGATTTCCCTCCTCCCAGACTATTCTAGGAATTTATGTATCTCCTATATTTATAATTGAAATCAAGCACTTTCTGTCTCGATGGATCCTTAGTAGTAAGATCTTTATTCCATTTGAATTATAATTTGTTTAATTTTCCCTTGAATGATTTATCATGGGGAAATAAAATCATTCCAATTTTTATAGAGGATGTCCCATACTGAGATATGTTCAAAATCAAGCTGAATCTAAATATAATATTAGATGACTGGAATGTCTAATGCATGGTTTAGGTGGTAGACAATTATTTTATAAGTTTTTCACCACTTTTTTAATAGATTCGTTGCACCACATGCTTTAATTTTGCAATCATATCCTTCTAATTTGGTTATTAATATGAAATTGATCAATATACATTTATGTACACCCATTGATCATTATTAAATAATTTGAGTATCTCAACCTCGATTTCAAACACCCCTTGGGTGTTCATATATTATTGTCCATTTTATAATTAATTTATTAAACCCCCAAATATCTTATTATAATTTTTTCATGGATTAATAATTGTAGTTTTCCAATTACAATATTTCTCTTTATAGAATAGAACCACCTTTGTTTTATGTCGAACCATTGTAAATGAAATTTCAATGGTGGGTAGCCTTAATAAAATGTATTTAATGTAAATTGAATTATAATTCATGTATGCGATTCCTTTTTATAATTAAAATAATTTCATGATAATTTTTTTTTGTTTTTATAAAAAAAATAATCGAATGAAGTTCTTAGTATTAAAATATACAAAGAGGTTATTTATGTTTTAAAACATGGTTGGATTGATAAATTGGTTTTTATCAATTGTTGATTCACTGTGAGTTCTGAGGCATTCTTAGTACAAGATTTATATTATTATTCAAAATGGAGTTTCCATCCTTCTATAAATTTTAAATTGAACCATTTCATATTCTACATGCAAGGCTTAGATCATTCCTACCAAATTGACCAGTAGAGAAATCTCATTATAAGGGCTTGTAATGCTTAATTAATGGGGATTCCCATTTAAGAAATTTTACAATTAGACTATGGTACCTCCAACGTATCTTTTTATCCTTATTAATATGAATTTCTATGTTTGTAAGATCCTATGACAGGTCTTTAATTTGAATAGATTCTTCATGATGGCTTACATATCATGATAAGATTAAATGGTATAATTAATGTGATAATGTGTTGTGTGGTATGACCAAACCCTTTCTTATAATTAAATAATCACGACTAATGTGAATTTAATAAATGAAATTGAAATTAATGATATTTAAGGGGTTGAAAGGCCACACCATATATTGAATTCCTAAGTACATGGTTATTTTTAAATGTAATAAAAGGTATCCCCTTGATTATAAAAAATAGTCTTATTAAATGTAATCATTAGATGAAATTCCTCAAATATGTTTTCATATGTATGATTATGCCTTGATATAGGTTGTGGAATGATGGTACGGGTGAATATAATCATGGAAGAATCATGATCCTTTAAATCTGGTGTTCAGTCATGGTGTCTCACACTTGTGATACTATGTGGATGGTGGGATTTATGTAGCACGTCCTTTATGAGTGTTGACATGACGGTGCACTCACAACTGTTCAAGTGTTGACATATTTTCTCACTCACCATCTCATGTGACAAGCATGTTTTCTCCCACTCATTATGAGATTAAGGGAATGTACTATATTTCTTGACCTTCTAATATCATTTTGTGAAGTTATTGTTGACTTAGTTAGGACCCGTTCTATAAAAACATTATTATCTAAGCATATGGACACTTATGTCTATATAAAATTTATTTCTATATGTGGAATGAATATATAAATGAACAATAAATATATTAATATATTAATATATATATTTATTGGACATATATCTCTTTATGGCCACGGGACAAAGAATATAAAGCTGTCAGGTGTCCTTTAGAAACCTAAATGGGTTTTTGGTTGTTTATTCTGTTCTGTTTATAATCCATAAATCTTCTCACTATTTGACATAAAATTCATGGATTGGATTTAGGCGTAGAACATTATGGTGGTAATGTACTGGGATTTATATTCACCCCCTTATCAGGATTCCATTACACTGGGGTACCTTGGTAGACCATATGTTTTCAAGACAATGGACTCTTCTTAGTATTTTTTTACTTGTACCTTTGATTTTGGAGCCCATGACAACACTGGAGCTCGAGATGATAATGGATTTCACCTTGAAGGATTTATATTACATTCCATTATTCATGTACATTATTTTTTCGTGTGTCATGTTTTATGTTTGTTGTTTTAGATTATGTATTAACTCCTATATATTCATGAATTATTTATATTATCATGAGTGATCTTTTATATTTAGTTTATAATTATTATTCCACTATTATCATATTTATTTATTTATTATTTCACTTTTTTATGTTAATGGTTATCTATTAAACTGATGTGATACTCTAATAATGAGGGTATAATCTCCCCAATATCACCTCTTTACACCCTCTCTATTAGTCAACATCTTATAACATACATGGGGGTGAACTTGAGTATATGTGACCCACATGTATGAATACCATATTAGTTGTTAATTGGGTTTGGATGTCACAATGTGTTACTAAATCATTTCTTTTCCGTTATCTAACTTATTTGTGCTTTTAGAAAGGATACTATGAATATATTGGAAGTTTTTAAATAGCTATAATAAAGAGTGATCAAACCAAATATGGGGAAAAGTCCAATTGGCCAGGTTTGGGATTGATGTTTCTACTATTTTTAGTTATAGTTCATTATGATTTCACCTATAGTGACTCAATTACATTTCAATTTTATTTATTTTTTACGTTTATGGTATATTACCAAAATCCGGGTATTCCAGGGTTAAAGCAATATATGAATCATATTAATATCATAAAAAATCACATATCATACATATGCCATGCCATGTAGTTGCAGTTATTGATTGTTTTCATTTTTTGGGATGCCTTTAGTGTTATTACATGTTATTGTTTCCTATAGCATGTTTGATTATAAAAAATTATTAGTTTATTATATTCTAGGGATTTTTTTTTATTAACATGTCTGGTTATATAAAATTATTTTTTATACGCCATGATTCGTACTTATTTTTCATGAAATGTGTATATACCAATATTTTGTTCTCATTATTGTGCTTTCTGTGATTCATTTTTATAAAAACATGGTAGTTTGTTTTCGATATGAAAATAGCATCATGTGATGAATTTATTAGTTGGGATTGAATGGGATATAATATTATGTTTTATATTTTATGGTTTCTATATAATTTGGAAAAGTTAACATGTATACTCGATGAATCCTTGATCCTTAAATGTATCTCAATATATTTCTCAAAATGTCAAAGATTCTAAGGATCAAATTTTGAAATTAAATTATTTTGGTCAATGGGAACCAAATGCCAAACTATACGGTTTATGGGGGCTTTAGGGACTAGAAAATTGACACCCATAGAACTAAACAATTATATAAATGAATATGTTATATTTTAAATGGTCATATGAAATGTCAATTTAATTTGAAACTAAAATGAATTGGTTTCCACTATTAAGGCATGTGACTCAATCACATTAGTATGGAGATCATTTGATTCACACCTAAAATAAATGTAATGCCCTGACCCCAGCTACCCAGAGTCGGTGCATTACTTCGTAACATTGGCATGATCACAAAAGATCAAGTCTCGAAATACCGATTAGTTTAGTAGCCTTGGAAACACTAGATACATTCGTAAACGTTACATTACATTATAAAGTGAAAAACTACAATAACATAGTCTCCATAGTCCACACATCTATCCTCTACGGACTATCCCTACAGGTCATTCAAAAATACTTCTTCACTTCCTGGAAAATATTAAAACATTGAAAGGGGTGTGCTCAAATGCTCCGTAAGGATAACAATATAGCGGAAACTTTTATAAGAAAACACAAGCATTTAAGGCAATGTATAACTAAAATAAAAGCCTTATTGAACTTGAACTTCAGCATAATATGGCAAAAGTAAAATAAAATAATGCCATTACTTACTCACATGGATATTATACTAGACGAATAATCACATAAAATATCAATAACCACTTTCATAATGAGGGAATGTATAATGCCAGACATTCTGAAACATTTTGTCAAGGCCTCGGCCAAGACGTCTAAAATGATTAAGGCCTCAGCCAAAACCATAAATCGAATTGGGAAAGGGCCTCGGCCAATTCCACGTCTAGTTGTCTCATGAGACCTACCGATGCATCGAGGAGCTATAACGGGATCCACCCGTCACTTATTAAGTCCAATACATTCCTCATATGAATAGGTTTAAACATATCATAAACCATAACATAATCGTATCACATAAAAAATGCATAAAGGAAACATAACATTTCCATATTTCAATCACAAGATATCAATACATCACATTGATATAATAAAAATGCTTTCAAAACCATTTTCAATACCAAAATAAAAGAAAGTTAAAACTTTGTATTTATTTTTCATTAAAAAAATGATGGCTTGTAGAGAAAGCCGAAACACAAATAATGGTCACGGTGGCGTAGAAGTTGTTGTCACCGCATAAGTATGGAAATAAAAACATTCCCTTTTGTCGTTCAGCAAAACTCTTCGTATAAAAAAGATTCCTTTTGAATAAACGTAAAAAGTCAAAGGGGTTTATACACCGTATAAAAGAAAGTTGTGTATAAAACGAAATATGCCTCAATGAAAGGAGATTGAGACGAAGTCCTAAAAAATATCATTTTTAAAATAAAATAGATCTATTATGTGTATTCACTATAGGTACACATAAAGAACGTAAAAATACAAAATAGGACATAATAATATCATGACATAATTTGAAAGTAAGAGATTAACCCAAAGAATGGAAGTTGGGTTAAGAAATTCCCTTACCACATGTCTGACTTGACTCAACCATTCTTTAACCTCCGGAATAATAAAATAGAGTTAATATATACCTTATTAAGAACCATTTTCAATTTCATTATCCTTTTTTATATCACTTATTACAATGTTATGAACATTATGTAATTATTTATGTTAATAACGGTCATTTTGTCGATCTTTGGTACTTGAGTCAACAATAAACGTCTTATAATTACAAGTTGTTTATGTGGTAGAATATCCATTATCTCCAAAATTATATTCATGATTTAGATGTCATATATATCATATATATCCAGTATATACATTCATATATAATATTACGTAACATTTAGAGGTAAAAATGAAATGCACCGTTCATGGAGACGGTAAGCCGTACGTATGCATGAACGCTACTTTCATTTCTATTTCTTATTTAATGGAATGAAATCATAATGATATAAATTTATAATATAATTCCAGTATAATATGGTGTATAATAACATTTACTCCATCCTTTATACATCCCACATATGGCATTAACGATTCAAATCACTTTGAGGGGGCGGTAGTCCGCACTTCCTAAAATGAAATTATCGCGTTTTACCCATAATGGAAATCATAAAGTATTCAATAAATGAGAAATACAGAATCATAAGTAAAACATAAACATATTATATATCATATATAAAAATAGTGACATCTTAATGGCCACCTTTGAAGGTGTTATATGAGTGTTGAACAATCATCGTTTCGTGAGGCAGAAATTCGCCATCCACAGAAACCGTATGTTCTTTAACCATTAGATGTAGGTGTGTGTAAGTGTAGCTAGAATCCATCTTATTAAAAAATCCTATTATATTGAGGATACTGGGGTTGTTACAAAAGAAATTAATAAAAAGAGTTTAGGGGGGTTAGAGAAGAAAAACAAAACAAAACAACATTAGAGAAGACATTACCTCAAAATCGGGTAACTCTTTTTGATTTGAGCCAAAGGCTTCCTTGGGAAGCGTTCTGCCCAAAGTGAGGCTTCTAGGAGTAAGAGAGGGATGTTGGGAGAGTATTCGGGCAGAGTTTAGCCGATCCAAATGGCTTGAAAGTCTAAATGAGGTGGGAGAGGTGGGGGCCTTTTATAAGTGGAGAGGGGGGGCTTTTTTGGAAAGATTGAAATGTTACATTATTATACAATTCTTTTCGGATTCTAAAGGTCCCACACTTATATAATTCGTGGATAAGGTGATAAGGGTTCGAAATATCTTCATCCAATAGGCTTTGGACAAGTGTAAGCCTTGGATTTTGCATTATCTTCTCATTTTATTTAAATCGTTAAATAATGAGGTCATCGCCGCATCATAATGATGTCATAAATAATTTAATTTATTTAATGTCTAAAAATTATAAAAAAAATACTATGATGTAGGAAATCGTTTTATCTTTCTAATGAATATTTATAATCAATATTTGGACTTGCGTAACCCCCCATAAAAACTGTTTTAGTAAAACAACTCATGTTTGTGTCAATTTAATTTTAACATTAAATAAATATATATTAATGTCATTTTCCAACTAAAGTGGCTCCATGGGGTCCCCAAGTTTACCCATGGGTTTTCTTGGTCGGCCATGACTCATCCAATAGGATTAGGACAAGTGTCATGCTCATCTCATATTATTAAAACATTATTTGTACCTTAAACTACACAAATTACCTCTGATCGCGATTAAGAACTTAAAAGTTACTATTCCCCAAAAATTTATTTTAATCTCATTGAACCACATTTTACTTCTTAATGAAAACCATGTATGTCGGATTTTTGAAAATCAAATCACAGAAGTGGTAATATTTCATTTAAATGAAAAATCAGTTATTTAACTACCACTTAGTGGTTTCACTATTCATCAAAAATTGAAGTTTTTCAGAACAAGGACAAAATTTCACCCTAAGATATAATTGATATTACGAATTCAAAAATGATGTCTATTTTATAAAATTCCAAAAATATAAGTTGCATTAATTAATTTTATAATTAATTCCCACTGTCACAACAAATAGCGTGTTTTAAGAAACAATTTATATCAAAAGACTGGCAATTGTTTATGTCCAATTTCAATGTTAAATTAATTCTAATGACCACCATTGGATAAAATGGTAAAAATATATTCTAATTATACTTTAAAATCAATAAATAGTATAATTTATCACAATAAATTATTTTTATTAAAAAAGTTGTTTTAAGTATTTTTCACTATAAAAAAATCGGAAGTTCTCAGAAAGTTACAAAAAATTCAACTTAGGATAATTTCGATATTACGAATACAAAAATGAAGTCCATTCTGAAATATAAAATTTCTATAATTTTAAAAAGTGGTTATTACTATTCATAACGGATACTTTGATTAGTCGCGGTGTTTTAGAACTCGAAGTTGCGTACAATGCAAGCTATTGCATTATTGAATGAGAAGCATATCATGGAAGCTCGTGGTGTTACATTCTCCCCTCCTTCAATAAATTGCGTCTTCGCAATTTGAAATTTTTCTTTGAAAATAAAAGGTTGAAAAGAGAAAATACCTTTGAGGATAACCCACATCAGAAATAAGGTTAATAAAATTTAGTCTTAATAAGAGGGAAATGGAAATAAGAAAGTCACCACCAAATTATGATCTCGATAAGGAGAACATTGGTGGCAATTAGAGACATATAATTGGAGGAAAAATGTAAATATTTGTAGGGAGTGATTGAGGTCATCATTCACAATCAAATGTCAAATTGAGGGCCTCAAAGCCTTCAATCTATGTTGATTTAAAATATCATCAGTTTAACAAGACATAAGGTATTAGGATAACACATTTTTTTGATTTAATATCCCTTTACTAAAGTTTAAGAATTAATTTATTCATTGAATAAGAGATAGGTATATATATATTTATGCTTGACAATTAGAGTTTCATCCTTCAACTCAACTTTCACTCAAGAAGATAATAGAACTAAAAAATATTATACTTATCCTAATTGTATAAGGTTCCAAATTTTAACACATACCATTTAGATTAGAAAAAATATTTTGTAAAAACCAGGGACTTCACGTAGTCCAGTGGTAGGCGATTAATCTCAATCGCACTATGGTTGTGGGGTCGATTCCCAAAGATTTATCCGACGCGATGGGTTGTCACTCGGTCTACATGTTTTCCTTTTTTATAAATATCCAAAAATAACCTTAACAATAGTATCCAATGTAAAATATAATCCATTCCAACATTTATAGTTATCCAAAATACTTTTGTCCAACTCACAGTCCAGATTTTATGAGGAAGGTAAACATAATGAAGCTCCTCTTTTTTTTTCTGCGTAACAACATGTGAACACCTTCATCCTGTATTCTTTTAAAAAACTACAACATACTGTATTACCATAAATCCTTATTGATTACATTCATGATCCCTTATTCCTTATAGAAAACTATATATAATCCTTCTATCCAAAAATGTATACAAATCATTAATCAGTTTCAAGGATGTTAAGAATATCCAACATAATTTATCCGAATCAATCATGTCTTATTCCAAAATCACTATCTTGGTATCAGAACCATATTATGGTTTATCTTTCTCTCAACCATATATTTTCCAAAAATTTAACCTACTGTGGAGTCACTTTTCATGGTTCCACACAATCTCAAGTCCTAGATGAAATAGTACTGCAGTACAATCCTTATATACTCCATAATTATTATAACAAGTACATCATTGATACAACACTCAAATTACAAAATTCATTAATAACAACATAAGAACTCTAATCATTCCTCCTCATCTGTGGTAGTATCATAACTTTATTATTATCCAATAACATCATTTGGGGCATACTTTGATGATTTGAACATTGGTTTGCGTAGTTTCCCCACTCCTTGCAGATGAAGCATTGTACATTTGAAACCTTTTTCTTACCCTTGCAGTCACGCACTCGGTGTCCTTTTTCTCCACACTTATAACAAACTCCCATTCCATTCAGGCAAATTCCAAGGTGTTTCTTCCCACAGTTATCACATATTGGAAAATTCTTATTTTCCCTCGTCCCTTTATCCATCATTCTCTCTTCCATCCTTTTCTTCTCTTTCATCCCTTCAAATCCACAAGACTCAGAGAATTCTCTACTTATCTTATTAACACATGATACTATTTCTTCATATTTTGATAACACATGGGAGAATACTTCCCTTCTAAATGTTGGCTTAATACCATGAAAAATATGATCCTTCTTACTCTTTGGATCATACGTATTGATGGAGTTCACATTCCTTCTACTGGGTGCCATTTCTATAAAATTCCATAAACTAGATTAGTTTATGAATCAAAATTCATAATTCCATACTTATAAAATACTTAACATAAATTGAACTATTTATGGATATAATCCATAATCATAAAAAGGTTTTCTTTGAGGAAGTATATACTCATAACCGTTCATAGTGGTTTGTAAAGAAAATGATAAGTATCCTAAGCATATCCCCCGAGAGTGTCGTAACCAAGAGTGCAGCAAGGCCAATTGTCGTGCACCAGTTCCCGTTCGAGTCTAGCTCAAAGCGGTGTTTTCGGGTTTTACCCCTAGGTACATCTGTGCCAAAGCCGCCCCTACCTGCTCGTATCCAGACAGGGATGTATTTCTCAGCAAACTCACAAAATCTCTATAATACCAAAATTCTAGGAAGTTCTTCTATACTAATCCTTAAATTCTATATTGGGGCTATGTGCTCTAATCAGAGTTTATCTAAATCTAGCTTCCAAGGTTAGTACTAAACTGCCTATGATACCAACTGTAACACCCCGAACCCAGCTACCTAGAGTCGGTGCATTACTTCGTAACATTGGCATGATCACAAAAGATCAAGTCTCGAAAGACCGATTAGTTTAGTATCCTTGGAAACACTAGATACATTCGTAAACATAACATTACATCATAAAGTGAAAAACTACAATAACATAGTCTCCATAGTCCACACTTCTATCCTCTTCGGACTATCCCTGCAGGTCATTCATGAAAAACTTCTTCACATCTTGGAAAATATTAAAACATTGAAAGGGGTGAGCTAAAATGCTCCGTAAGGATAACAATATAGCGGAAACTTTTATAAGAAAACACAAGCATTTAAGGAAATGTATAACTAAAATAAAAGCCTTATTGAACTTGAACTTCAGCATAATATGGAAAAGGTAAAATAAAATAATGCCATTACTTACTCACATGGATATTCTACTAGACGAATAATCACATGAAATATCAATAACCACTTTCATAATGAGGGAAGGTATAATGCCAGACATTCTGAAACATTTTTTCACGGCCTTGGCCAAGACGTCTAAAATGATTAAGGCCTCGGCCAAAACCATAAATCGAATTGGGAAATGGCCTCGGCCAATTCCACGTCTAGTTGTCTCATGAGACCTATCGATGCATCGAGGAGCTATATTGGGCTCCACCCGTCAATTATTAAGTCCAATACATCCCTCATATGAATAGGTTTAAACATACCATAAACCATAACATAATCGTATCACATAAAAAATGCATAAAGGAAACATAACATTTCCACATTTCAATCACAAGATATCAATACAGCACATTGATATAATAAAAACTCTTTCAAAACCATTTTCAATACCAAAATAAAAGAAAGTTAAAACTTTGTATTTATTTTTCATTAAAAAAATGATGGCTTGTAGAGAAAGCCGAAACACAAATAATGGTCACGGCGGCGGAGAAGTCGTTGTCGCCGCATAAGTACGGAAACAAAAACATTCCCTTTTTTCGTTTAGCAAAACGCTTCGTATAAAAAAGATTCATTTTGAATAAACGTAAAAAGTCAAAGGGGTTTATACACCGTATAAAAGAAAGTTGTGTATAAAACGAAATATGTCTCAATGAAAGGAGATTGAGACGAAGTCCTTAAAAAGATCATTTTTAAAATAAAATAGATCTATTATGTGTATTCACTATAGGTACACATAAATAATGTAAAAATACAAAATAGGACATAATAATATCATGACATAATTTGAAAGTAAGAGATTATCCCAAAGAATGGAAGTTGGGTTAAGAAATTCCCTTACCACGTGTCTGACTTGACTCAACCGTTCTTTAACCTCCTGAATAATAAAATAGAGTTAATATATACCTTATTAAGAAACATTTTCAATTTCATTATCCTTTTTATATCACTTATTACAATGTTATGAACATTATGTAATTATTTATGTTAATAACGGTCGTTTTGTCGATCTTTGGTACTTGAGTCAACAATAAACTTCTTATAATTACAAGTTTTTTATGTGGTAGAATATCTATTATCTCCAAAATTATATTCATGATTTAGATGTCATATATATCATATATATCCAGTATATACATTCATTTATAATATTACGTAACATTTAGAGGTAAGAAATGAAATGCACCGTTTATGGAGACGGTAAGCCGTACGTACGCATGAATGCTACTTTCATTTCTATTTATTATTTAATGGAATGAAATCATAATGATATAAATTTATAATATAATTCCAGTATAATATGGTGTATAATAACATTTACTCCATCCTTTATACATCCCACATATGGCATTAACGATTCAAATCACTTTGAGGGGGCGATAGTCCGCACTTCCTAAAATGAAATTATCGCGTTTTACCCATAATGGAAATCATAAAGTATGCCATAAATGAGAAATACAGAAGCATAAGTAAAAATAAACATATTATATATCATATATAAAAATAGTGACATATTAATGTCCACGTTTGAAGGTGTTATATGAGTGTTGAACAATCATCGTTTCGTGAGTCAGAAATTCGCCATCTACAAAAACCGTATGTTCTTTAACCATTAGATGTAGGTTTGTGTAAGTGTAGCTAGAATCCATCTTATAACAACATCCTAGTATATTGAGGATACTGGTGTTGTTACAAAAGAAATGAATAAAAAGAGTTTAGGGGGGTTGGAGAAGAAAAACAAAACAAAACAACATTAGAGAAGACATTACCTCAAAATCGGGTAACTCTTTTTGATTTGAGCCAAAGGATTCATTGGGAAGGGTTCTTACCAAAGTTAGGCTTCTAGGAGTAATAGGGGGAAGTTGGGAGAGTATTTTGGCAGAGGTTGGCTGATCCAAATGGCTTGAAAGTGTATATGAGGTGGGATAGGTGGGGGCCTTTTATAAGTGGAGAGGGGGGGCTTTTTTGGAAAGATTGAAATGTTACATTATTATACAATGATTTTCGGATTATAAAGGTCCCAAAATTATATATTTCGTGGATAAGGTGATAAGGGTTCGAAGTCTCTTCATCCAATAGGCTTTGGACAAGTGTAAGCCTTGGATTTTGCATTATCTTCTCATTTTATTTAAATCGTTAAATAATGAGGTCATCGCTGCATCATAATGATTTCATAAATAATTTAATTTATTTAATGCCTAAAAATTATAAAAAAAATACTATTATGTAGGAAATCTATTTATCTTTCTAATGAATATTTATAATCAATATTTGGACTTGTTTAACCCCCATTGAAAACTGTTTTAGTAAAACAACTCATGTTTGTGTCAATTTAATTTTAACATTAAATAAATATATATTAATGTCATTTTCCAACTAAAGTGGCTCCATGGGGTCCCCAAGTTCACCCATGGGTTGTCTTGGTCGGCCATGACTCATCCAATAGGAGTAGGACAAGTTTCATGCTCATCTCATATTATTAAAACATTATTTGTACCTTAAACTACACTAATTACCTCTAATCGCGATTAAGAACTTAAAAGTTACTATTCACCAAAAATTTATTTTAATCTCATTGAACCACATTTTACTTATTAATGACTACCATGTAAGTCGGATTTTTGAAAATCAAATCACAGAAGTGGTAATATTTCATTTAAATGAAAAATCAGTTATTTAACTACCACTTAGTGGTTTCACTATTCATCAAAAATTGAAGTTTTTCAGAACAAAGCCAAAATTTCACCCTAAGCTATAATTGATATTCCGAATTCAAAAATGATGTCTATTTTACAAAATTCCAAACATATAAGTTTCATTAATTAATTTTATAATTAATTCCCGCTGTCACAACAAATAGCGTGTTTTAAGAAACAATTTATATCAAAAGATTGGCAATTGTTTATGTCCAATTTCAATGTTAAATTAATTCTAATGACCACCATTGGATAAAATGGTAAAAATATATTCTAATTATACTTTAAAACCACTAAATAGTATAATTTATCACAATAAATTATTTTGATTAAAAAAAGTTGTTTTAAGTATTTTTCACTATAAAAAAATCGGAAGTTCTCAGAAAGTTACAAAAAACTCAACTTAGGATAATTTCGATATTACGAATACAAAAATGAAGTCCATTTTGAAATATAAAATTTCTATAATTTTAAAATTTGGTTATTACTATTCATAACGGCTACTTTGATTAGTCGCGGTGTTTTAGAACTCGAAGTTGTGTACAATGCAAACTATTGCATTATTGAATGAGAAGCGTATCGTGGAAGCTCGGGGTGTTACAATAAACAACTCAACCCATATAGATATGTTGGGGCGTGTTTCATATTAGATAAATAGAAATTTTCGTTTTCAAATTTTAGTAATTAAGACTCTTCTTGTTGGTAATATTTTAATGAACTCATATTGGTCACATGAAAAATTCATTGCTCTCCATATAAATAAAGAAAGAAATTGTATGAAATTTACATCTTAGGATTGAATTTCAAATAATGGTTAAGGATAAAAAGGGATGTTTGATAAGATATTATTATATTCACTTATAGAATTAATTAAATTACGTTCCATGTTTTTCGTTTTTATAAATGGTACTTGATGTTTTGTTTTTAATATTTTCACAGTTTAATGGTTTAATGTGAGCTATGTAGTGATTTAATATGGATATTTAATAGGTTTGCAAAGTTTAAAACCACATTAAGGGTTAGTTTATATATCTCATTTGGTTCTCTATGGAATGGAACCCTAGTCGTTATCCCAAGTTGTGTCCTTTTAGTAGTGGTAGAAATTATATGTGTAGGGCTTGGGGAAATCTGGAGGTATGACCTAGTTATAATTTTGATTCTTATGATTTCATAAGGTGAAATCATAATGTAGGTAAAAACCTTAGAATAAAAATTAACTTCCCAATACTAGAATATTTAAGAAATGTGTTTCCATTTGGGTATCGTCATCCGTACTTGGACACATAGATCCTAAATAAAACCCTTTATCAGACAGGTGGTCATGGTATCCTTAACACATGTTATGGGATAGAACATTAAATAATAATTGTTTTCAGTAGGTTATACATGGAAATTTCATGGTTGGATGCTTCATAGTTCTCATTGAACTTTACTGTTTCCTTGGGAGACTCAAGAGTTCATCATTCTGTTTTATATTTGTATGACATAAACTATTGTTGTGCCAATTTTCTATACACTACACCTGATACATAAATAAATTAGATTGATAGACAATGTATAGATTCATTATTGAGAGTTTTTATTTAAAATCATGGTATAGAATTCATTGATATACACTGTACACATTGATTTTTTTAACAATGAAACGAACCACATTAGTTCAGAGGAAACCATTGATCCCTGTGATGTGTAGTGTGTTTTCAGTTCATCTCTAGAGGATAGTTACTTGGGTGTTAAAAAAATTTGGTTTACCCAAATTATCTGGTAGAAAATCAAATAGGATCATCTATTTTGACATGTCGATCAGGTTGGTTTTGGTGTCGTTGAAAAAGTCATTTTCATTTGTGAGAGTGACTTGGTGTATATTCACATGTGATTTTGTGGTGGTCTTGATCTAGTGTTCTTGTGAGTGGCTAGTCTGTATCTTCTTGGATGACTAGGATGCTACTAATATGGGGATATTCATTTCATTTCTAGGGTAAATGTAAAATCTTTCTCGATTGAATGATAATGATGTGGTTGGATGAGTATGATTCCTTTTAAAACACCATTGGTTTTCGATTGAAATCACTGGTTAATCATGAATGTTTACAAAATTCCTCCATTGTTGAAGGATTGGTGATTGGTTACTGATAATGAATTACTATGCTAAGTCGGTATTTTTTCATGAATTTCATCATTAGTGGTTAAACTATCCATCTATTTCTTTTATTGGTTTCCTCTTACAGAAATATTCATGAAGATATGAACATCGTCCACATATTAGTTTAGTCAATGATGCAATAAGATAGTGTAGTGTTATACTATTATGATGTTTTAAAAGATATTGGTCTTAATTAGTGACTTCTATCCGGATTTCAAGATGGATACATGATTTTTTCAAAGTGTAGTTAGTCCTGGGTGATACATGGGTTTCTTTAAAGGAATGACTTGGACATACTCTTGGAATCCAACCATTTTAATTTGACTTTAACACACAAAGGATTCCACTTTGGAAGCATTGCAATACAGAATATAGAAATGTTTGATTTATATGGATGTCCGAATCATAAACATTGACTATGGAATACCTTGGGTTAGCTCCTTGAACTCTAGTAAAATAAATCAAATGTTACCCCATATTTGTTTTCATAATTAGAGGTGATGTTTCATGGGTGAGGAGTTCAAATGTAATGTATCTAGGATACATACCTGTCCATGATAAATCATGAAATTTAAAATGATATCATTGTGGTTTGATCAAGTAGTTTTACCAAAATTTAGGTATGGACATTGGTGAATTTGGTTATCAAAAATGAAAGATGACTTGGAGGATGAAATTTGTGATTCTTTTTTATTGGTTTTGGATGTATAAGTCACGGAATTTCAAGAATTTTCTGTTGGTGTGGGATTGAATTTTTTTTATTTCCTGTTTTAGGTTTATGGTTAGATGGAACTATTTTAAAGCATGTCGTTGGTTTCCATTCTCTTCATGTAATGGTCTAAATTGTCTTCTTGTAATGAATTTATGAACTATTTCAATTTGGATATTCTAGACTCGATTTTTCCCTTAATGTGATGTCCCATATATGACCTTAAATGTTTTTGGGTTCACCAAGTTAAATAAATCAAACTGAGAGAATCATTAGGGAAATTATGAAGTGTTTCATTAGATTTTTTAATGGTGGATGCATCATGGTTCATAGTTAGACCATTCTGATGTTAAAAATATATAGGTGAGATGCACCATGAAAAAAATATTTTATGATATGATGTAGTGGTCATGAATCTAACTAAACTAGATCAGGTAAATATTTTTCCCATTTAGTTCTGGAAAATGGGTGTTTTCATTGTTTTTGATGTCATATGTTCCATTTTATTATGTAATCCTAGTGGGTGCATTGGGAATTATCAAAAACAACATTACTATTTTAATGATATGTCATGAACCATATAGTTTCAGTGATATTTTCATTGTCCTTGTTGTCTTCTATATGATGATAATTTCTAATGTTAAATGTTTTTAATGACCTATGATTTGAGCCAAGATAAATTATAATGGAATTTTAATTTTGGAATTTAGTAGCAGGGATGTTCTTTGAACTGGGAATTGGAACATAATTCCCAGAGTTGGAACACATCAATGGTTTGTTTTTAATCTTGGTTGAAGGATAGAGGTGTACCTCAGGTGTCTTGTTGAGTTTCCAAAGTGGCAAGATTCAAAATATCAACGGTTGGGTTGTCTGATAAAGGAACCTTGTTTGTATAATATCGGGAAGTCCCCATCAAAAATCCTTGTAGCTCATATCAGTGATGCAGAAGTTCCCTGCTAGGGTTGGTCACAGTTTTCCAAAACAATGTGCCGATCCCGCATGTGTTGTGCCACATAGAAAATACATATTCACTATTCATCATAGGGTTGGTACATATTTGGAAAAACATGTGGCCCAAAGTGTGTGAGGTGGATATTTAAGGCAGTGGATGTCATATGGTTTGGCCAAATAATTATACTATGTTTTTATGGTGAAGTTACCCTTTTCCCCTTAATAAGGTTAAGGTTTCATTTTTGTTCTTTTCTTCTACTCCAGTTGTGTGAGGGTCTCCTATGTGCTATGGGATTTATCCTCCGAACATATTGTAGGATTTTATTTATCTCCTTAGTCTACCATAAAAATCAAGAACCATCAGTCAATATAGATCAACATCAATATGCTCTCTTTACATTTTGATAATTCCTTCATTTGATCTTCTCTGAATCAAGTTATCAAAGTGAAAACTCATTTTCCCTATTTCCAAGGAGGATTCCCATTTCATATATTTCTTTTAAACATGGCTGAATTAGACCTCAATATTAAAAGAGTGTAACATCTTAATCCAATGTTTCAAGTCTATAGATTTTTTGTAAATTTTAATTCATTTTATAAATAACCCCATTTCACCAAATGCCATCCTTTACTAAGTATCACCTTCAAAATGATTTATTCATATCGAATTAATCAATTATCCTTTATGTACACCCATTGGTCATTTTAAAATAATGTTTTGGATTCTAACCTCATTTATTGATATCCCTTGGCCATGAAAGCTTTATATTTCTTTTTAATAATTAACTAATTAAATAACTGATGTGCTTTTTAAGAATTAAACATGTATTAATAATGGAATTTTCCTTATAGACACTTGTTCTTGATGGAATGTGACCAATTATGTTCCATGTTGATCATGTATAAGTTAAAATTACATGGTGGGTGGCCTTTATAAAATGCACATAATATCAATATATTTATAACTCTTTTATGGGATTCTTTTTATTATTAAATTAATTTCTTGTTAAATAATGTCATGTTTTTATAATAGAAGCCCTAGAACGAGGGTGATGTATTAAAATTTATTGAGTAGTGATTTTTGTTTTTGGACTTGGTTGTCTTGATGAGTTTGTTTTTCTCTTTACTCTTTGTCAACGTGTGCTAGAAATCATGATTTTATAGGGCCTCCCCTTTTAATATAAATGGTATTTATACAATTCTATACAAGTAAAATAGAACCATTTAACATTCTACTTACATATATTGGACAATTCCTACCAAATTGACCAATGGACCAACTCCTTATAAAGGATTTATCTTCTTAATTAATTTTGTTACCAGTTTATGTGATTTCCCAATTAGTCCATGGTACCTCCTAAGTACCTCTTCAAAAATGTTAAATTAATTTCCATGTTTTTCTGATCCTATAGACTATATTAAATTTTAATAGCTCATTCAATATGGATTCATTCTCATGATTGAGGTAATTGGTTTAATGGAAGTGGAATAGAGTTCAGTGTAACGCCTATGGAATCTTTTATAATTAGATAAGAACGACTTATGTTTATTGAATTAATGTACTTGAATGGAATAAAATTTAATGGGTGGAAAGGCCACACCATTTATTTTATTTTTACGTACATTATTATTTTTAATTGTAATATAATTAATGATTGGGATTATAAATACTGGGCTTGTTAAATGTAAAACAATGGTGGTAATGTATCAGGGATGTTTCAATAAATATGAGAATGTCTTGATATGGTCTATGAAATGATCATATGGGTGCAGTGGAGCCTTGTGGAATCACACTCTCTTATATCAGGTGTTGAGTCATGGTGTCTCGCACTTGTGATACAATGTGGATGATGAGATTTATATGCCACGTCCCTTGGGAGTGTTGACTTGATGGTGAACTCAATATAGTTTGAGTGATGACCTGACGACACACTAGCCATATTGAGTGACAAGAATGACATCTCCCACTCATTACGTAATATAGGGAAAGTACCCATTACTTGAGCTTATAGGATCACTTAGACTGGTTATGGATGATTGAGGGAAACCTTGTTTCAGCAAGAACATAGTATTCATGATATATGGACACTTACATCCACACATACTTGGTTAATATAAGTGGATTCATTGTTTAACTAAACTATATATATAATTTTTAATATATATATATTTATAGTTACTAGTCAGAAATCTCTTTCTGACTGTGAATCTGTGTAGGTGGAACCCTGAGGTGTTCTATAGGAACCTAATTGGGTTATTGTTTTTTTTATATATTAATGTTTATCAATCCCTATAACTGCACAGTTCTTTTCTCATTTTTCATGGGCATGCTTTTTCTTAGACACCATGGGTGGTAACCTAATGGTATTTATATCTCATACCCTTCCTAGGACACCATTGCACTGGGGTGCCCGTGAAGAACTTATGTATGTAGGACCACAAACTATTTCATATGAATTTTCCTAGTTAGGATTCATGTTTCACTAGAATGGGGAAGTGTGAATTAGTGATATATTTTATTTTATGTTTCTTACATAGAGAAAAACCTTCACCTCTTGTTCAATATTTCCTTCCCTATTGAAAAAAAATCAATCACACATTCATAGGGTCACTAAAATTTACAAGGTTCACTACTCAAGAAGTGTAGTTACGTACATGTTATGGTTTTGAAATAATACAATGCCCCACAATATACTAAAAAACAATCATTATATGTAGAATACAATGAATATGATATTTACATACACTCATGTAGCACTATATGAAATCAATATTGTATGTGCTTATTCTATCCAAAAATGATTCAATACAATGTTACAATGCTTCTTAATCAATTTTATCAAATTGTTTCATTCCAAATAATTCTTCACCTTCTTATCTATAGGTTGTAAGAACATCCTAAAAATTGTAAAAATATAGAGTTTGATACCCCAATATGATTTTTAAATTTGGAAATTCCCCAATTGTTGCTCTTAGGAATCACTATTCACTTAAATCAGATATCCAATAATGATGTTTGCAAAGCTCCATCAAAGAGCTCGCAAGCATATCCAAGAAAACTAACTTCATTGAACCAAATGCCTTCACAAATCTCACTGAGTAAATTATGAATATTTCATCATCACGAAGAATCCACTAATTAGAATAATAAGAACCATTAAATATTTTATTAGTCTTTTCATGATATTGATGCTTACATAGAAAGGCATCTTTACAAAGCTCCTATACCTCTACAAAATATGATAAATTTTGAATTTTATCTATAATTTACTTTAAAAACATAGTGGGGGTCACCTCATATTTATAGACCCACTCATTCAAGAATCTCCACTACCTCCATTGAATTAATTAGGAAACTAAAAATTATCATTATGCCACTCTTACATTCATGATGCTCCACTTATATTCATTGTAGATATTTGTGGCAAAACCATAAGGGATTCAAAAAACACCATTCACAGAATAGTTTCTTAGTGATACACTTTCCTTTTCCATATTTCCATTTGGCCTTCATGGAAATTCTTCTTTCCTGATGCTATAAATCATTTGATCACCTTTAGTGTTGTCTGATTTACTATCAAACATATTGTAACTTCCCTATCTTCTAGAAACATCATTCCTTCTTAATAAATTGAACATTATTATAAATTTTTATTCTTATTCCATTGATACGATGGTAATTTTGGTAATCCACATATATAGAGTGAGGTGATTTCATTTCTTATCAAAATCTCTTGAAGAAAAAGACAATACTTGAATTTGATATTATTCCTTGTCAGCTTTATGCTAACAATCATCCCCTTTGGATTTTATTTTAAACCATGATTAATAGATCAATAAACTATGTAAACTTATTAAATAGATAACCCATAAAAATTTATAAAACTAAATGAGATAAATCATTAGAAGAAACACAAATTATTGATAGAAAAAACCATGTTTCCCAAAACTAGTAACTAATTTCATCTTCAAATTTATCTGTCATCATTATTCACTCCATCACCTTTTCTAGAATATTTTTTTTACTACAACCACTAAAACAATCATTTATAATATTAAACACACTTACCTACTAGATTGAAATCATACCCATAACTCCACATCTATACTAGATTCTATAAGGACAGATTTGTGAAATAATTATCCACTTGACTACAATATCCAAAGCTATGAAGAGAGATTGGAAAAAATAAAATATCATATCCATGATGAGAGAGATGATGGAATCCCATGTTCAACCATTGTTATTAAAATAGTTCATTTGGTAATCGTTTCCTGAATATGTCATCAACTTGTTCGGATGTAGGAATATACTCCATTATAAATTCATTATTCTCCACAAAATTTTCTATGAAGTGGAACACTATGATGATATGTTTCAATCATAAATGTTATAATATATTCCTTCTAAAATTGATATCACTTTCATTATAACATTATAAGATAAAGGGTAACATTGCTTCAACAATTAAGTCTTACAACTATGTTATCATCCTCAAATAATGTGCAGATACTTGAGTGGAAGCAACACACTCAGGTCGAACCTCAGTAAGAGTTACTAAATTCTCATTCTTTATTTGTCAACTAAAATAATTGTTCTGCATAAAGAAAACTCCAATAGATGTGGATCTGAAATCATCAATATTTCATACCCAATCAATATATGAATACCCAAATAGGTCAATAAGTTCTAATATATAATACCTGATTCCAATTTTCATTGTTCCTATGATATATCTTTCCATCAAATATAATTACATTAAAATAAACAATAATTATGGTAGAAAACTTTTAACATTATATAACTAAAATATTGTTATCAAATATTCCTTTCTTAAAATAATTATTCACTAAGAAATTTTCCAATTTTGAGTATCATGCCCTTAGAGATTATTTTGACCCATATAAGGATTTATTCCACTTGAAAACATTACTATCATCCTTCTTAAAAAAATCAAAATGGTTGTTCAATGTAAACTTCTTCATCAAGATCCCCATTCAGATATACAAACTTCCCTTCCATTTGAAAAAATTTGTAACTTCATTGAGAAACTACATAAAAAATATTCTGATTGTATCTAACATTAACACTAGAACAAATGTCTCATCAAAATCAACACCTTCAACATGGGAGTAACCCTTGCACCCTAATCATACCTTGATCCTTATAACTTCACCTTATAGATTCAGTTTATTCCAGAAAACCCATTTTTGTAATTATTAAAGTTTTCTTATTCAACATCTGTATGGGTTACCAAATCTCATTATTTTATATCTAATAATGTTCTTCCAATATAGAATAAACCCATTCCAGATTCTCAGAAGCATCACTAACATCATTTGGATCGCCTTTTGAATACAAATATGTGTTTCTACCATATTTTGAAAATTATATTGTTTGAACCTTCTGATTTTGACATCCAATATTGTTATGAACCTCCACTTGATTCTATATACAAGGATAATTTATTTTATTCTACTCCACTTCACTTAAAACAATAGAGTCTGATTCAGTATCTTGAGTACGATTACAACTATTAGCATTATTATAAGTAATGTTCACAAAACATTCCTTATTTTTCTCAACTTCCATTTCAGTATATGTATGATTTTCTTCCTCATTCTTTTCAATAAATATCACATGATAATAATAAAAAATTAATTATATATCTTGGTTTAAACATGTATATACTCTTCCATATGAAGAATTTCCAATAAAAATTCAATATTCATCTCTTTTTCCTAACATTCCTTGTTTCCACCTCTTCTTATTTATGATTCATGGACTCCAAAAAAATATTAAGTGTTTCAAAAAATGATTTTTCCATAAAACTTTTCATATATATTTATGTCTGAATGTTTTATGTAGAAGCATCGATTTTTAAAATACCCAATAGTACTCATCTCATACCTCTAATAGTAATAAAAAATTCCATCTTTAGGTAACATAGTTCTCCCCATTTCCACAAGGCTGTTGTATTTTATTTATGCCACCCCATTGATTTGAGGTATTTATGGGGAACTAAACTCATACAAAATTCCACTATTCTTAAGATAATTTTAAGATTCTTTATTTATATAGTCACCACCATTATCAGTTTCCAACTTCAAAACTACGTACTTAAAATCCTTTTCTATTATCCTCTTAAGAATATTAAACTTTTTCAAAAAAATTAAAATATATTTTTTATACAAAACACATGTAATACTAGAAAAATCATCATTAAAAGTGATGAAGTACCTATTGTCATTTTTTTATTATTTTATCATTGGCCTATAGATATTATGATGTATATGTTCAAATTGAATTTTTAACAAATTTGAAAAATCTTATGGACAATATTTGTAATCATTCCTTTTGAAAAAATGCTGCAACACCGATCTTGTCTTCAGGAAATATCATTGATATCACAAAAACTACCTCACATTGATAACTTGATCATGTGTCTTTGACATGTATGTCCTATCCTTTTATTCCCCAATTGAGTTTCTACTATACCAACGTAACAAGAGTTTTATTTTTCACCACATTGGAATAAGTTTCCCCTTGTATGTTGGCCACTTGTACTTATCATACCATATTCCTGAATTTTCACAAAAAACCCATATTTTATAAAGATGAATTTGTTTCCCTCGTCAAAATGTTTTGAAATAGTCAGAAAGTTGTGTTTCATCCCATCATCATATAATTTATTATTTCATTATATAAATATTTTCCCAATGATGGTTGATCCAACACCATTGATTATCAATTATTCATTATTGTAAAGTGTCAATGTTCCTATTCAAAAGTCATCCACATTCTTTAAAATATTTATGTATCATGTCATATTAGTAGTAAAAAATTATTATCATGAAGACAAATCCAATATCATTTTATAGCATTCAAATGGGATTCAATAATTTGATCTTTGTCTTATATATTTTCATTATTTAACTTCTGTATGGTAGAGTGTTAGGAAAATTTTATTGTGCTATTAAAAAACCAAATAACTCTTAGTAATAAGTCTAGATATTTGACATGTTTCCAAAAACAATTCCAGTGGATGGAATTATAATAAACCAACCTAGGTTTACATCAATGCCGACACCCGACCAGATCCATCACATACCTGATGGGCATTCTTAATCCCCACTGGCAAGCAACAAGCACCCAAACATCAAAAGGAAAAACTAAGGGAATGATTTAGACCTCCCTAAATGACCACATTATATAAAAATATAGAGAAATAAAATAACAATAATAGACTAACAAATATTTATACCATAACTATAAGAAACTAGTGGAAATAAAACAACAATAGCATTAGCTAAAAACTCCAAAAGACAAGTCTGACTAAAAGGGACTCAAAACCAAACAACTACTATAATGATTTTTTGGATGAAATATAACCATATCACCACTAGTTACCCATCCCAACTGAAGTAAACCTCAAAAACTCACTATAGCACCTTTCCTTTACCTACACTATAAGATAAAAAAATTTATACAAACCACCAAAGTATTGTATAAGACGTGAGATAAAAGGATCATTTAGATACCACATAGGTGTTCTATAATATGTCTACATATAATAATTCCATTATGCTTATTTAAAATATAAAACATGGCTTTATAAGAACTAAAGTAGTTTCTTATATGAAATGGTAAACAATCCCTTTTCTGCACTTCTAAACGAAAGCTGGTATATCAGTTTCAAAGAATATTTTCCATAAAAATTTCCACAATCATAAACATGCATATCAAGGCTAACTAAAAAAGTCAAGAAATAAAAAATAGAAGCATGGGTATCACAACACCTAGGAATAATATAGGTCTAGGGAGCAGACTACTCATTCCTTCATAAACAAGTCCAAAAAAACTGATCCTAGAACAATGGGCCTAGGATGTAGAGGAAAACACAATGAGTAATCCCCCTCAAAATATCAATACCATTTTCTTAGAACAATGGGTCTAAAAGAAAGAGTAAATCCACAAGGAAAACCTCCATGACTATCAAAAATCATTGGATGATGGCCTCAATAAAAACCATCCAAATATTTACCCAAGGTAACCCATATGCTCAACTTAACAATTCAATTTTGATGCTTGGATTCCATTCAAAACCATATAAAAATCAATTTATCAAAACATAGGGAATGCCAATTTTTTATTCAAAAACCAATTTTCAAAACACACAATCAATCATGCCAATTTATTAAATCTATTTATAAAGAAATAATAATTAAACGGATTATTATAGGATTGATATGGAACCACAAACCTTAATGTTTGGGTTGCACATGCCCACAACAGAACCCTAAGTAAAAAAAACCGAACAATGTCATCAATGAAGGACCTTGAATCAAACACTCTCCCCAAAGGATTGATTAAAAATAAAAGACAAGGGGTTAAAAGATAGAATAAATCCAATATACCTCAAGAAAAAACTTCTCCTTCACCACAATTTGACAAGGAATGACCTTCAAGAAAAGAACACAAAATGGATCTAGATGTTGATGAAAAGGGTCTACCCTCCTGGATCAATAGATCTGATAACGGAATGATAGGGAAATACCACAATGAATCAGGAGGATGAATCCGAGAGAACACCTACAATATGAAATGTACCAAAAATGCTACAATGATCCAATGCTGATAAGATCAATCTGATTGGTGAGAGTCCTTTTAAAATAACATTGTGATAGCTCTAGTCTGAGATCCATGTGATATAGAAATGAATACATGAGGGAAACTTCTAAATTCCTGAATTTAACATTGGCGTGGGCTGGGACACGACATGAACCCCTTGGTCATGACGTGTAGTCCATCCTGGATATGTTACGCCAAAAAACCCATTGCCTCAGATTAAATTTCTTCTATTTAACCCCTACATGATGTTTACCTTAGTTACATGAAATCTACCAACTCATGAGATGATCTCAAAATTCACAACATTATCTCTCAATCCACAACTTGAAACTAGCACCAACTACACGACATGTACTTCGGGTACATGGTGTGTAACTATTCTACAGTCTAATATTAACCTAGAAAATCACATTAATGGATTTTAAAACATTAAAGGATAATACAAAACGGGGAAACATACCTAATAAAGGAAGAATGATGTTACAAACTCCCCACAATAATGAATTTAAATCCCCTAGAAGTCATGTAGAATATATAACCTCTAGAAAAAGATGTGGCCACTGCTGCCTCATCAATGAATCACAGTCCCTGGTCTCATGAGAATCTGATCCTTGTTTCAATAGAACTCAGATAAACAGAATCAACATCCCATGAATGTCTTTCTCTTGGGAGTCAACAATCTCCACTAGTATCTCCAAAACAGAAACATCTAGTAATAAATAAATTTCTTCCCCAGGCAGAAATTGGGTGGGTTCAGGGTGATACTTTCTATTCTTTGATATGTGGAAAAAAATCAAGAATTCTTGAAAACTGAACCAACTGTGCTAAGAAATAAGTAACATTCCCAAGTTGTTGAGTGATCTCAAAAGGTCCAACATAACTCAGAGATAATATTCCATATTTTCGATGTCTACAGTGACCCAACAGAGGAGAAACATTCAAGAAAACCTAGTCAGCAATGAATAACCCCAATAGATGATACCATATATCTACATACGATTATGGATATCTATGGGATGTAACCCGATGTCTTCAATACTCATGAATCATTTCTAACATCTCTTAAACCAGACTTGGTCCATACAATGAAACATTAACCACCTCTTCCCAAAAAATAGTTGATCTATACTAGTGACCATAAAATCCGTAAAAATGAACCATTCTGATTGACAACATGTAATTGTTGTCGCAAAAAACTCAACCAGACCTAGATGGCAATCCCACGATCCACCGAATTCCAAGATGTAGGCATGATGGATATCCTCTATGGATCGAATTACATTCTCCTTCTTGCCATTGATATATGGAATGAATGATGTGCTCAACATTAACTCAGTACCTATAACCTCTTGAAGACTCCTATAGAACCATGAGGTAATCCTTGGATCCCTATATGAAATAATAGAATAAGGAATATTGTGTAACCTCATGAACACCTGAGCCTAAAGCTTTCCCAGTTCATGAACTTTAGAGGATTCTTTGATCAGGATGAAGTAAGTATACTTTGTCAACTGATCAACAACCACCAAAATATAATTTTTCCCTCAGGGGGTATGTGTAAACCCAACAACAAAGTCCATGGAAATATCATCCCACTACCGAACCATCACCGGAGAGGATTAATCAAAACAAACCACTTTAGGTTCTCTACCTTTATCCATTGGTGGGTGTAACAGTGAGACACATAATCAGAAATGTCAGACTTCATTACAAGCCACCAGAATCATCTTCTCGTGATATAATACATATTTTTAGTTCAGAGATGAATAGACCATTATGATCTATGAAATTAAAACAAAACGTAACTTCTCAAAGATGTTGGGATGAAATCTCTCATTCCTAAGTGACGTATTCAATCTGAATTAATAGAAAAACCCAGAACTGTCTCCCCAACAAAATGGTTATCTTAATTTTTTTGAAACATGTCATCTTGTTGTTGAAATATAAAGATCGACTCAAGGATAGATTATGTCAATTGAACATTGTTCATATCCATACCCGAGACATCCTCCGGAGCATCAAAGTGGAACTGATAGAAAATACCCATATGATTCAACTATTTCATCAATTCTAGAACATTATATGTTGGTAAAATCCATCTTAGAGCATCTATAACTACATTCTATTTCCATGGGATATATGCGATGTCAAACTCAAATGTTTGAATTTATTATACCCACTCTGTCTGAGATATAATTCTTTCAGGGAAACAATATAGCTTAACCTCTTATGATTAGATAAGAAACTGAACATCTTCCCAATGAGATATTTCCTCCAAAAGTTAAGCGCACGTATCACCGTAACAAGCTCTAAATCATATGCAGGTTAGTTCTCCTCATGAGGACGGATCTCACGAGATACATAATCTACCACATGATCATCCAACATAAGCACACATCCCAAACTAGCACAAGATTCATCACAGAACATCATGTATCCCTTATCGAGCTTAGGTAATATCAAAAGAGATACAAATGACACAAGTCATTTCATTTCATCAAAGGAATAATGCTATTTTTCACATCATGATAATTTTATTTCCTTCTTTTTAAGAGTAGTCAAAGGTGATGCTATCTTAGATAAATCCTTAACGAACCATCAGTAGTATCCATAATGAAAAATGGAGATTCAAATTTCAAGGATATGATGTGGTTCCATCCATGATAAAACATCATTTAACTTCTCTATATCAATAGATATGTCGTGCTACGAAATTATGTTCCCTAAGAATTTCACTTCTTGAATCCAGAATATGCATTTTGAAATACTTCCATTCAGATGGTAATTTCATAGAATACCTAGAATCAGACATAAATGGTTCTCATACTCACACATAGACTTTGAATAACCCAGAATATCATCCATGACCACTACCAAAAAAGTTTCAATATATTTTATTAATATTTGATTCATCACGTCCATAAAAACTATAGGAGAATTAATCAATCCAAAAGGATTTATAAGATATTCATAATGGCCATACCTTCTCATTAAGACGATCTTAGATATATCAAACTCTTAGACACTAAGTTGATGACAACTCAACCATAGATAGATTTTTGAAAACCTCTTTTCTCCGATCAAATGATTAAAAAAATCACCCATAAGAGGCAAAGGATATTTGTTAATAACCATTTCCCAGTTCAACATCCGATATTCCACACATAACTGAAGTGAACCATCCTCCTTCCTGGAAAAGAGCACAGGCGATTCCAAAAGGGAAAAAGGGTAAAGAAAACCATTCTCTAATAGGTTTTCCGAATGAATCTTCAGTTATTTTAACTCTACTATTGACTTTCTATAAGAAGGTGTCAATATCGATTGGGTAGCTTTCAATAGGTCAACAGTGAACTCTACCACTCTCTCTCTAGAGGAAGTCCATTGATGTCATATGGAAAATGTCATGAATGTATTTGATAACAACACAAAGATCTATAACAAAAGAAACATCATCGATATAAAATGAAACAACAACCAAAAAAATATTGATCTATCGTCGGGATAGTCCTACATGACCTGAGCTTAGGTCCCACTATCCATGAAACACATGAGAGCTCTCATCGAGAACAAGAAAATAAATGTTCTGATGACAACAATCAACCTCATATCGATGATTGACAATCCAATCCTCATTTATGATGACATAAAATAGATCCAGATCAAGAACATGAAAATCCTAGACAAACCCCATATCAGCTATAATGAAAATACAAGGATAGTAGAACCCACACCCATTTGTCTAACCAATAGGTGTCACTATCTACATTGAAATTGCATATGTTCTATTGGAAGATTAATTATATCCAAAAGATAGACATATATAAATTAGTGGGAGGCACCAATATCAAACAATGTATTTATAACAAAAGCTTCAATAATGAACATACCTATCACACTTGTTGGTCCTCCATCAACATCAATTGGACACTCATATACCATGTGTAAATGCATCACTCCTGAGGTATGTGGCAGGAACTCTATAGTATTTGATGCTTCTAACTGCACCCATGTAGCCTTTGGAGACTACTAAAATGGAATATAACAAGGTGTATCCATAACCAAATATAAACACTATAGATGACCAACACGTCCTAAAATATTGAAAATCTTCATAGACATAGGGCAGGAACATCTGGTGTAACCCCCCACGCGACATTGGTTGCATTTAAGAGGCACATTTCCAGTTGAAACAGATGGTGTGGAGAAGGCTCATTACTAAGATCCACCTCCACCACTCCTGAAACTATCCTGACACATCCTATATTCATATTTATACATCAAAAGTTATCACCAGTTAGAAGAGAATAGGTGGTAAAGATGACCATTCCTTCCATGTTCATATATTCGATCATTTCTCTATCCACTATCTCTGCATAGGTGGAATGTTTCAACATGAACTCCTGTGATCTAATGTATATTTCCAAACCCTGCATGTACTTTGGCTACTTCTGCTGGTCATTCCTTTCCACATATGGAAAAAAGATGAAAAGCTCAACAAACTGATTGGTGTAGGCTCAAACTAAATTATCTCTCTACTGTAAGAATAGTAACTACATATATTTTTCTAACATCCGAGACTCTGGAAAAAACTATTGAATGAATAGTGTTTTGAAACCCTTCTAATCCATGACCACATGTCTGTATTCTTGGACAATAGAGTCCAACCAATACCTTTCAGAACCCTCATATCAATAAATTTCCACTTGACGATGATATTCATATGTGTCTCGCAGAAGTCATATATTTTATTGATCCTATCCATCCAATCCTACACCTCTTGAGGTTCAATCTCCCCTGTAATGGATTATGGCTTCTCATGCAAGAAATCCTGCAATCGATCTCTTCCTCCTCCAGCTCATGGATGTGCTTCAACCACTATGTTCTAAAATCGTCGGACATCCTGATTCATTAAACAGACATCTCGTATGATAGTCTCAATGAGATTCTGATCCATTGGTTGATTCCATTTGGGAGCATCATCTTCATCTTCCTGTTGAACCTATTGAATAAGTCTCCGAGGAATACTGTTGTACACCAAAACATAAGAATAATTATTCAGCGAAAGAATCTCTTTTCAAACTAGAAAACCATTAGAAAAAACTGATATTTATTAAAGCAAAACCTAGAGGTAGAAACACATATCCCGACATCCCATAGTAACTTTCGTCTTGTTGCGAAAAGACCTGGCCAGACACTCCTCACAATAAACCTCTCAAGTCCCAAAAATCCTGTCTTCAGTCTAACTGACATCCAAAAAAATAATCTTGAGGATAAACCTCCTATTATACTAAAATATAATGATCCGACCTAGTTTTCCATAAAACAAAACACCCAGCCCGATCCGTCACATACCCGATGGGCATTCTTGATCCCCACAGGCTGACGATAAGAACCCAGTCATCAAATGAAAAAAAACCAAGGAATCGATTTTTCCCACCCTGAATGAACACATGACATAAATATATAGAGAAATAAATGAACAAAAGAAAACTAAAAAATATATACGGCATAACTGTATGAAAATAGTGGAAATAAATCAATTGTAAGAGTAGCTAAAAATATTAAAAAAAATCTGACATCATAGGACTCAAAATCAAATAACTACTCCAATGAAGGCATGGATGGAATCCAAACATCTCAGTACCAACTACCCATCCCACCTAACACAAACCTCACTGATTCCCTATGGTTCCATGACTTTCCATGAAATAGAAGAGAAAAAAAGGTATACGCACCATCGAAGCAGGGCGAATGATATGAGCTAATATACATAGTGGGATCCCACCAAGGAGTTCTATAACAAGTCCTTCTATAAAAAATCATTAATTCTAATTTAAATTATAAAACATAGAATGATAAATAATAAAAATGTTTTATATAAGACATGGTAAACATTCACTTATCTATAGTTCTAAAAAATAATGTATAACAGTTTCAAAGCATATTTCTCAAAACATTTTTCCAAAAGAATAGACATGCATATCAATGCTAACTCTGATTTCCTAGAAATACAAAATAAGAACACATATATCACAACACTATAGAAAAATATAGGTTGAGGAAACAGAATACTCATACCATAATAATCAGCTGCAAAAAAAACTGATCCTAAAACAATGACCCAAGGATGGATAGAAAAAACCCAAGAGTAATCACCCCCAAATGTCAATATCGATCTTATAGAACAACAAGTATATGGGAATGAGGAAATCCATAAGAAAAACCTCCTTGATAATCTAAAATTAATGGTTGGTGGACTCAAGATAAAACATCCACCTATGTACCCAAGGTAACCCTTGTGCTCAGTTTCACAATTCAATTTCAATTTATTGAAAACCATTCAAAATAATTTCACAACCAATTTGTCAAAATCCAGGGAAAACCCATTTTCATTTAAAAAACATTTTTCAACAAACCCATAATTTTATGGAAATTTCATGAATAAATTTACAAAGAAAAAAATATTAAGTTCATTTTCATAATCTAGCAACGGAACTGCCTACGACAATGTTCAGGTCAGACATGCCCACAATAGAATCAATAAGGAAAAAAACCCGAAAAACCATTAATAAAGGACCTAGAGTGAAACCTGCACATCAAAGGATTGATTCAAAAATTTAATAAAAGGGGTTGGAGGATAGAAGAAATCCCAAATACATATAGAACAATAGTCTACATAACCACAACACGCCAAAGAATAGAATTTGAGACAATATCTAACAACAGATTTAGAAGAAGATGACTGGTTCAACAATCTTGGATCAATGGATCAAATAATGAAACACTAGGCCCCTACAACAATCAATCATAATGATTAATTATAGATAACACTTACCATAGGAGATGCACCACAAAATCATTGAAAATCCAATTTCATTCGGATCAATCCAAAAGGAGAGAGACCTCTGCAAATTACATAGAGAGAGATTTGGTCTGAGAGATAATAAATATGGAAAGGAATAGAAGAGTGAACTTTATAAACACATTCATTTTACCTAGGCGTTTACTAAGATAGGATGAGTACCCTATGTTTATGATTTGTAGTCCTTGCTAGATAAGTTACTCCAAAAACCCATCACAATGGGTTAAAAATCCTCTATTTAACCCCTACATGATGTGTAACTTAGGTACACAGTGTGTACCAGCCCATTAAATGATCTCCCAATTTATGGCCTAATCTCCCAATACACAACATGAAACTTGAACCATGTACAAGATGTGTACTTCAGGTACACAGTGTGTAGTTATTCATTAGTCTATAGTAAACCCAGAAAAATCACAAATAAGGATTTTAAAATGAGAATGGATCTTAGAAAATGAGGAAACATACCCGATCAATGTAATGGGATTTTCCATGAACCTATTCTCAAATTTCTCAACATAAAAATCATATTTATTCTGAAATTCCATCTCAGACATCTTTTTTTAAGAATATTGACTTCCCATGAAACCCTGAATTCCATAAAATTTAGAAAAATAGTAATGTATTTTATTGAATAGAAAGATATTTCCCTTATGAATGAATCCACCAAAATTCAAGAAATATTCATAAAAATATTATTTCCCTCCAAAATGTTCTGATTTACTGGTATTGTGAGCATGATTCTCTAAAACATTATTAAAAGATCATGGTTGACAATCAAACTACCTTTTTTCAAATAAAACATTTTTTTCACCTCATATTTCATTCCAGACTTATGGAAACTAAATGTAATATAAAACTTTTCAAGCATGGGATTTTTAGAATCTTCTGATTTTTCAATATTGTTAACTATGGCAACATACATAAGTTTACCAGATTTCTTCCTCTTAGCCCCAATTACATATTTCTCCTCCACCATTTATAGTATATTTTATTACCCTTCATTGGTCCATCTTTGTTAAAATTTTCACCAACTTTGACGATCATGTTTTTGAAACATGTACCTATATGATCAATATTGGAATGTTCTTATTGGAAATGTTTTATCTCTTCTTCATTTTCATTTCGATTAACTTCCAAATGTTTATTAAAATTATTTTCTCTCTCAAGTGAGTTCATTATATCATAATTTTTTATCATCTTGAATTTTTCATTATGAAATCCTTGATGGTTTGTTGAGTAATTTTCATTTATCTACTTCATGTTTTCATTCTGATGCATTTTAATCTTTCTTGTAAATTCGTTCAACTCTTCTTTCAAATAAGATTCAGCTTGAGTTGCTTCCAATTCAAAATTTAATCTCTTGAAATATTCATTATTCACTGTTACAGTAAACATATTATCTACACCATTTCTATAAAATTACATTTTTAGATTCAACTTCACTATCATCGTCTTCTTCATCTTTAGAAAAAAAGATTATTCATTTTAATTTGAATATATATTTCTCTTTTCTTCTTAAAGAATATTTATCTTTATCACCCTATTTCATCCATGAACATTTTTTTATTCTTTGATCTCCATAACTTTATTATTATTTCATTCATTTAGTTCAATTACTTGTAATGTTTCTAATAGCTCCACATTCAGAAAATTTCAATGGATGTTTCCCTTTAAGGTCACCGTCACATTTTCTCATATTTTTATAAAATTAAGGATAATGTTTCATCAATATTTTATCACACCTCCATTTCAGAGCCAGAGCCTATAACATCATATTCATCATGATCATTCTTCAACTAATATTTCTGGGAGGCTTTGACAGACATTTCTTTATTATATTTTCATTTTCCCTTCATAGTCTTCTCCCTTATCATTTCTTACGTGATGATATTGTGATGAAAATCATCCACAGTTAATGTTTTACAGTCTATTTCTTCTAATGTAGAAACATCAACATTGATCATTTCAGGAATAATTATTAATAAATTTTCAATAACTATTGAATCATATAACTTTTCATTGATATATCTGATAGTCTAAATAATTTTGTTTACACTGGAAATGAATACCTCGACATAATCAAGCTCAACCATGATTAAATCATCATAAATCAGTATCCAACTTTTTACATTTTTCACTTATTTATTTCCATAATAGATAATTTTCACCTTATTCTAGATATATTTAGTTCTGGAAAAATATTTCATTATTAAAATACATCTTTCAGAATGTTATAAGAGTAAATAATTTTAAGATCATCCATTATTCTCAAGATTCATCTTATTGAATTTCATAAGGGGAGTATGGTCATCAATATGATGAAATTAGTCTAGTGTAGCTTTGAGAAATTTGTACCCACGATAAATAAGATAAAAAATCATTCAATGTTTTGAGATATGGTAATTATATCCATCAAATATCATAATATCATTATTATTCATGGAATTTAGATTCTCCAACAAAACACCTCTTCCAAACTTCTGAAAATAATAAACAAATATAACCTTAAACTTTAATTACAATTAATATTTCTTAGTCAGGATTCAAGTATCTCTGAGAGGAGGGGTAAATCAGTGATATGTTTTTCTACTATGTTGTCTTACTTATAAAAGAACCTTTGATAAAGTTAAATATTTAATTCCCTACTATGTAGAATTCAAACACACATCCACCTGACCATAGGAATTTACAAGGTTCACTAGTCAACATGAGTTGTTAAATCATTTGGATAATTTGGAAACAATCCATTAACAAAAAATATATTAGAATAGAATATTATTATTAAGAATAATATGAATATTCTATTCTTTTAAAGTTGTCTAACGAATTGAAAACAATCCAATAGTGTGTGTTCTTCTTCAATAAAAATTGATGCAATAAAATTATATGGTGCTTCTTAATAAAAATTCATAGATATGATATTTCAAAAAATCACAACTATATTACCAAGAAGTAGGTAATGAAATCTTAACAATCATAATTATACTCAATCTGATACCCGAGTTTGATTCAACAGTTTTCATCGACCAATATTGTATCTATTTGAAATATTTTTTTCTTAAATCAGATATCAAAAACTGATTTCCATGAAGCTCTGTAAAGACCCTTAAATATCAAGGGAAATTATTTTCTTAATTTTTTCTGGAATTCTATGAGTACGCAGTTTCTGACGGTGCCTGGTTCCGAGGCCCAGTGTGCCCGGAATAATTTTCCGAAGTTTAGCTCAGGTAAGTTCAGTGAACGAACGAGCGGGGTTTTTTAACTTTTGACCCGGTGCTCGGAATTGAAATCTGAGGGCACTGATGAAACCGCAACGCCGGTAATTTCTTAGGAACACCTTTCTCGAAGGTACGTTTTCTCGGGAGGAATTGTTAAAAAAAATGTGAAGAATAAAAATATTGTTTCTTTATAATTATATTTTTATTATACCACTACTGGTTTAAGTGTTATGGGAAAGGAAGTTTTGAGGAAGTTGGGGTGGGGCCCACCCGAGCCCCCACCTCCTTCAATTTCCCTAACACACCATTAAACCCCCCTATAGAAATTATTTTTGTAACTCATCCACTCTTCCACATTAATTCATTCCAATTAAACGCCTAATTAATTTGACAACACATGTTAATTAAGTTGATGAATTCATTTTCAATTTTAAAAATACTGGCATGTTTGAATAAAATAAGACAAAGTCTTATTTTATTTTTTGTTGATTTGTGGTGTAAAATATTGTGAGAGAATAACCAAAGTCTCGAAGAACATCTTCTTCTTCGTAGAAGAATGCGAAGAACACTGACACTCCTTTCTATCTTCTTTCTACGTCATAGAAAGGGGGACGCTGCATCCTTCATCGGGCGTGCACCGACGACGTATACGGAGCCTCTTTCCATGATGCCTTCTTCCGTGATACCGTTTTCCCGTGACGATCATTGTCCGAAAACTCCTCGAGGTAGGGGTTTGTTTTAATGCTCGTGAATATTTTCGGCATCTATCAAAAAACCTTTAGCTGCTTGTCATCAATTTAACGGGAGGGGGCCTGACTGCACAAACATGGCCGACCCTCATCCCCCTTTTTGTTTAACTCGTTGTGGCTCGAACAAAGGTGGCGTGGTTCCGATGCACCGCGCGAAAACTAAAAAAAGCTGCCGAGGTGGTGCGTGGCGCCGATGCGCCGCGCCAGTCGAATAAGGGTCACGACGGTCACCAACAGGGGGTGGCCTGACTCCCCGGCCACTAGAGCATCAAGAGTCGCGACCCTTTGCCGCGATGGAAAACCTGGAGGTGGCCGGATAAATCGGCAGCCGACGCTTCAGAAGGGCGGGACCGCAGGGTCCCGCGGCGGCAGTCACTAGTAGGCGGCGGCCTGGCACGACCGGCCGCCGGAGCTCCAGGAGGCGGGACCCCTCACGGGTCCCGCAGCGGTTCACAAGGCCGGCCAAACGGCTGACCATTTTATGAGCTAACCGGGGGGCGTAACCCCTGGGTTCAATTAGGGCGGACCCCACTAGGTCTGTCATTCCACAAAAAGGGGGTGGCGGTCCCCCCTTGCACCCACACGACTGCATGTCGAGCCATGGTCACCCGCACTAGGCCGGACCGGCTACACCGGGCCCGACCGCCCGCACCGGGCCGGGCGGCCTGCGCCGGGCAAGACCCCCACACCGGGCCAGGCCACGACGGCTGGGCTGGGCCGTTCCAGCCGGTTTGGGCCGACCCATGGGGTTTTGGGCCGGGTCCGTCCGGGCCCAAACCCCCCCGCAAAAAATGGACATATTCGTTCAAATATCCATAACTTGGGCTATGTACCTCTGATCGACGCACCGTCAGTCACGATACGATTTTTGGACCGAGACGGTCGTTTCGTTATATTACACACAAGGATTCTAAAAACATTGGGTATGGCCAGGTTGGTTCGAACACGAAACCAACTGGGCCTTCGGAGTGGAAACGCTTGTAACTTGAGCTTCGGATGTCCGAATGACGTGATTTCGACTTTGTTGGATTCCTCTTACTGAGATGGTTCTTTTGGCTTACTCTACACTAGGTTTGGATGCAGTTGGAGTACGGTCGGGTTGGTTATGACTTAAAAACCAACCGGGCCCCCAGGACGAAAAAGACAATAACACCCAGACCGGGCATCCGATTGACGCGTCGTCTGTCGCGTTGAGTTCCTATTGGCTAGACGGAACTTTGGGATACATCAACTCCGGACTTCGTGTCAGTTGATGTATCGAACCCTCTTGACTAATGGAGCGGACCATCCCGGAACGAGCGTGTTGTGTGCGGGAACCCTAGAGCTGACTACGACTGCGACGACGATGACGACTGTACTGGGATCCTCTGTGGGATCGACAAGGATGACTACCTGACTGGGATCCTCCGTGGGTTCGACGAGGATGACTACCACACTGGGATCCTCTGTGGGTTCGATCAGGATGACTACCGGACTTGGATCCTCCGTGGGTTCGACGAGGACGACTATTGTACTAGGATTCTCAATGGTTTCGACTACCATGCTGGGATCCTCTGTGGGTTCGATGAAGATGACTAATATAGTTGTATCCTACATGGGTTCGACAGCGATGACTACTAAACGTGGATCTTACGTGGGTTCGGTAGAGGAGATGATTCATAGGCTACATCTAATCATCTCCACCCCTCTTCGTGAGTACTATACCTGTGTGAGATGAGTCTTGACTTTCAATCATTACCTTCGATGTGATTGACTTGATATACTGTGTGGATTGGACAATGCTTTCCTATGTGGATTGGGTCATAATTTCCTGTGTCGATTAAGGTTTACTTTCCTGAGTGGACTGGAATCTACATGAGCTCGTGAGTTGGAGTTGAACTAGATTTGATGACTTAGGTATATGTATGGGAATATACGTAAGTAGTGTTGGATGATACTTCGTGATTGTTTCTTTTCATTGTGGTTTATTCTTTGTGGATTCAGGGAGACATTCAGGGGTCTCGGGGTCCCTACTGAGTATCGTATACTCACCCCTGCACGGGATTTTCCCGCACTAGGATGTGTCGGTTGCAGACGACGGACATCACTGATCGTGGTTGAGGCTTGTAGAGCTGGACGGTACTCGGAGGAGGATCTCACGATGAGATGGTTCATGGAGGTGGATATCATGACGAGTCGATACCTGGAGGAGACGAACGGACGTGGAGTGTTGTACCTGCCCTTCATGTACGAAGTCGAATGACGATCCAGGAGTGACTTGTCACCTTTCAGCTATTGTCCTTGAGTTGTACTTTACTTTTAGTTATAGCAGTACCTTTCTTTCGGGCTTGTATTTCTAGCCCCTTGTAGTTTCAACACGTTTATTTACTGCTTACTTAGTGTTTACTTCTGCTTGTGTACTCTATGGTGTTTGTTTACTTTATAAAATAAATGCCTTCCCTATTATCGGTATTTACGCCTTTGGTGCTAGTCGCCATCCCATGGCCTATAAGAGGCGGGCTTGGTGTAGCCACGACACGGGCCTTGAGGATGGGTCGTGACAATTGGTATCAGAGGAGTTCGGTTCTACCGTAGAACTCATGACTCTGATCTTTCTTCTATGTGATGAAATAGTGTTAAAGGTATTGAGTGTGGTTATCAGTTCAGGGAGTCCAATGTTGGTGTGGCGGCCGACGTATCCATACACCAGGACCCTGACTTCGGATTTCTGACTCAGTGCAAGAAAACATTGATTGCATGAGTGTTTCAAAAGTTTTCTTTGTGATTACTTTGTGTCATCTCACTAGGTATACAGTTTTAACCATGGGGAACCTGTTTCATTTCAAGATGGCCCCACGACGTCATCCAGCCAGGGTTCCGAGCTTTGTGCTTTATGAAAGCACATCGAGTGAGGAGGCCTCGGTGCAGGGCCCTACTACAGTGGAGGCAACGGCGGTACCTCTACCCGTCTAGCCACCGATGCCACCAGCACCGGCCGCTGAGAGTGCATGTATCCATAGTGCACTACACGAGTTTCAGCTTCAAACACCACCTAGGTTCCACAGGGAGACGGACTCTCAGGCAGCCGAGGGTTGGCTGGAGGCTATTGTTAGAGTTTTCATGTTAGTGGGGACACCAGCAGACCTCATGGTGATCGTTGAGGTGAGCCTCATGCATGCGGAAGTAGGCAGATGGTTGATCCTGATGCTTCAGGTGCATGGCGAGGAATCACTTTTTTGGATGGACTTTGAGAGCCTCTTCTGCTCGGAATTCATCCCAGCCACCCTCCGTGCAATGCGCATTCAGAAGTTTCTACAGTTGCGGCAGGGCAGCATGACCGTGTCCCAGTACTCGGCGAGTTTTACTAATCTCTCGCGCTACTCCACAGATATGGTACGGGACCCGTTCTTCAGGGCCCGAACCTTTGAGTAAGAACTGAGGCATAAGATCAGGGCTTCGATGATCTCCCTCAAGATTCCGACATAGGTAGGGGTGTTGGAGAGGGCCCTTCTAGTGGAGAGTTTTCTCGTGGAGCAGTTACCAGCGGCGGGACCCTATTCAGGATGACCCGTAGCGGACTCTTCTGCAGCTGGCGGTAGAAAGATGATGCAGAGGTCCAAGCGGGCCAGACCATCTGATGAGAAGTCTCAGGATGCAGATTCGGTTATTCGGGGCACACGAAGGAGAGCCAGCCACACAAGGAGCATGCAGTGCTATGCATGTGGCGGGCTCGGTCACATGGCTCGAGACTACCCGACTTGTCCAGCAATTGAGCAGCAGGCAGTAGAGGAACCTCCCAGGTAGAGGTTCCACTATGGCAGTCCGCTGGGAGGAGGCGAACGAGGCAGAGGAGCTGGCTGAGCAGCTGGTGGTGGGCGACGCTTTGAGGCCCTACCATCACCACCACCAGGAAGACCACCCCAATCGTAGGGAACAGGTGGACATGGGAGAGCTCATCTTCAGGCAGTTGCGGTTTACGACCATGGAGCTCCGAGAGCTGGTGGACATTAGTGGGACTAGCTCCAGTCATGGAGACTTTTGTTCATATTTCTTCTGGCCTTGTTGATTTTGTGTTTGTGGATGTTTTTTTGTCATTATACCTTGAGCTGCAGTAATAAAAGACACTTGTTCTTGTGACGTTTTCTTCCCTGTCCTTTTTATGTAGTTGATACTAAGAGGTTCCGGTTTAAAACGGTTGACTTGACCCTCACATTCGAGATTTCTACTGGAGGAGACCAAGTGACCACACACTGCTGTCGACAGTGTGACTCGACCCTTGGAGGTGAGAGTAACGGTTGTATCTCTTGGTAGTAGCGTAGAGGCCTTACGACGTCATCCATGGCATGGATTAGTAACATTCATGTCAGGATTGAATGTATGAGGAAAAGAACGTGGTTCATCTAGAGGACGAGATTGGATTTCTCTTTTCGGAAAAGAAGAAATCATTGCAACTCTTGTAGGACCAGAGAAGGTTCAGGTCGTCCAGGAGCGGTTGAGGACATCTTAGTGCCGACAGAAGTCTTATGCCGATAAGAGGTAGAGACCACTAGAGATCTAGGATGGTGACCACATTTTCTTACAGGTCTCACCTTGATGTGGATTACAGATATTTGGCCGAGGAGGAAAGTTATCTCTGTGCTTCATTGGACCCTTCTTGGTCCTCAACAGGGTACACAAGGTGGTTTACCGCTTGACCCATCAACCTTAGTTTCACCAGGTGCACGATGACGTCCACGTATCTCAGCAGAGGAGATACGTGCATGACCCAGCGCATATCATCGAGCATGGGGAGCTAGACATTAACAATGGGGTGACTTTTTCTGAGGTCCTGGTGGAGATCAAGGATCGACATGAGCGAGTCCTACGTGGATAGTCGATTCCTCTAATGTGCATCTGGTGGCAGCACGGGAACCTCCCGGAGAGCACTTGGGAGCAGGAGGCTCAGATGCGTGCTCAGTACCCTCATTTGTTTCCCTAGTTTGAGATGTATCTTTATAGGGATGTAAAGCCTTAAGGTAGAAGTAATGTAAAGACCCATAAATTTCAATGGAAATTTTTTCGTAATTTTATTTGGAATTCTACGAGTACGCAGTTTCAAATGGCACCTGATTCCGAGGCCCGGTGTGCCCAGATTAATTTTCCAAAGTTTAGCTCGGATATGTTCAATGATCAAACAAGCTAGTTTTTCTACCTTTTGATTCGGTGCTCGGAAATGAAATCCAAGGGCACCGATGAAACCGCAACGCTGATAATTGCTTAGGAACACCTTTCCCGAAGGAGCGTTTTCTCGGGAGGAATTGTTAAAAAATGTGATGAATAGAAATATAGTTTCTTTACAATTATATTTTTATTATACCGTAAGTGGTTTAAGTTTTATGGCAATGGACGTTGTGTGGAAGTTGGGGTGGGGCCCACATGATCCCCCACCTCCTTCAATTTCCCTAACACCCCATTAAACCCCACTCTAGAAATTATTTTTGTAACTCATCCACTCTTCCACATTAATGCACGCCAATTAAACGCCTAATTAATTTTACAACACAAGTTAATTAATTTGGTGAATTAATTTTGAATTTTAAAAATTTTGACAAGTGTGAATAAAATAAGATAAAGTCTAATTTTATTTTTGGTTGATTTTTGGTGTGAAATATGGGGAGAGAATAACCAAACTATCGAAGAACTTCGTCTTCCTCGTAGAAGAACACGAAGAACACCGACACACCTTTCGATCTTCTTTCTGCGACAAATAAAGGGGGTTGTTGCATCCTTCAATGGGCATGCACCGACGACGTATACGGAGCCTCGTTCAGCGAAGCCTTCTTCCGCGGCACCATTTTCCCATGATGATCATAGTTCGACAACTCCTCGAGGTAGGGGATTGTTTTAATTCTCGTGAATATTTTTGGCATCCTTCATTAAACCTTTAGCTTCTTGTAATCGATTCAACGGGAGGGGGCCAGACCGCACGAACACGGCCGACCCTCCTCCCCCTTTTTTTGTACTCGTTGTGGCTCGAACAAAGTTGGAGTGGTGCCCATGCACCGTGCGGGAACGAAAAAAAGCTGCAGAGGCGGTGCGCAGCACCGACGTGCCGCGCCGGTCGAAGAAGGGCCGCGGACTAAGGCCCCGATGGTCACCAACAAGGGGAAGCCAGACTCCCCAGCCACCGGAGCATCAAGAATTGTGGCCCTTTGGCTGCGACTGAAATCCTGGGGGCGGCCGGATAAACTGGCTGTGGCGCTTCGGAAGGGCGCGACCGCGGGGTCCCATGGAAGCGATCACCATTAGTCGGCGGCCGAGCACGGCCAGCCACCGGAGCTTCAGGAGGCGGGACCCATCACGGGTCCCGCATTGGTTCACAAGGCCGGCCAAATAGCCTGCCGTTTTCCAAGAAAACCACGGGGTGTAACCCCCGGGTTCAATTAGGGCGGACCCCACTGGGTCCATTGTTCTGCAAAAAGGGGACGACACTCACCCCTTCTGCCCGCTCGACTGCGTGCCGAGCCATGGTCACTAGCACTTGGCCAGACAGGCCACACCGGGCCGGACAGCCCATGCCTGGCCAGGCCGACCCATGGGGTTTTGGGTCGTGTCGGTCCGGGCCCAAACCCCCCAAAAAATAGAAAAATTCTTTCAAATATCCATAACATGGGCTACGGACCTCCGATCGATGCACCGTAAGTCGAGATGAAATCCTTGGATCGAGACAGTCATTTAGGTATATTAAACTCAAGGTTTCAGAGAACATTGGGTACGGCAGGGTTGGTTCAAACACGAAACCAACCGGGCCTTCAGAGCGGAAATGTTTTTAACTTGAGCTTTGGACGTCTGAATGACGTGTCGTCAACTTAGTTGGATTCCTCTTACTAAGACGGTTCTTTTGGCTTACTCCGCTCGAGGTTTGGACTTAGTTGGAGTATGTCCGAGTTGGTTATGACTTAAAAACCAACCAGGCCCCTTGGATGAAAAATCCAACAACTCTCAGACCGGGCGTCCGATTGACGCGTCGTCTATCGCGTTGAGTTCCTATTGAAGAGACGGAACTTTGGGATACATCAACTCTGGACTTCGTGTTAGATGATGTATCGAACCCCCTTGGATTGTTTAGTTGTCCATCCCAGAACGAGCGTGCTATGTCCGGGTACCCCGGAGTTGGCTGCGACTGCGACGATGATGACGACTATACTAGGATCCTCTGTGGGTTCGACGAGGAAGACTACCAGACTGGGATCCTCTGTGGGTTTGACGAGGACGACTACCGCACAGGGATCCACTATGGGTTCGATGAGGATGACTACCAGACTAGGATCCTCGGTGGGTTTGACAGGGATGACTATTGTACCGGGATCCTCCATGGGTTCGACTACCATGCCGGGATCCTCCATGGGTTCGACGACGATGACTACTATACATGGATCCTCCATGGGTTCGGCAGAGGAGATGATTCAGAGGCTACATATAATAATCTCCACCCTTATTTGTGAGTAGTATACCTGTGTGAGATGAGTTTTGACTTTCAATCATTATCTTCGATGTGATTGACTAGATATCCTGTGTGGATTAGGCTATACATTCCGATGTGGATTGGGTCGTACTTTCCTGTGTGAATTAAGTTTTACTTTCCTCAGTGGATTGGAATGTACATGAGCTTGTGAGTTGGAACTGAACTGGATTTTATAACATAGTTATATGTATGTGAATATACATAAGTTGTGTGGGATGATACTTCGTGATTGTATCTTTTCATTGCGGTTTGTCCTTTGTGGATTCAGGGAGACATTCGAAGGTATTGGGGTCCCTACTGAGTATCGTATACTCAACCCTGCATGAGCTTCGCCTACACTAAGTTGTGTTGGTTGCAAATGAAGGACATCCCTGATCGTGGTTGTGGCTTGTAGAGCTAGACGGTACCCGGAGGAGGATCTCACGGCGAGACGGTGCCTGGAGGTGGATATCACGATGAGTCCGTACCCGGAGGAGACGGACGGACGTGGAGTGTTGTACCTACCCTTTAGGTAGGAAGCCGTAGAATGATCCAGGAGCACCTTGTCACCTTAAAACTATTTTCCTTTAGTTATTATTTACTTTCAGTTGTAGTTGTACCTTTTTTGGGGCTTGTATTTCTGGCCCCTTGTACTTTCAACACGTTTGTTTACTGCTTACTTAGTGTTTACTTCAGCTTGCGTACTCTGTGGTGTTTGTTTACTTTATAATGGCAAATCCATCCCTATTATCAGGATTTACGCCTTTGGTGCTAGTCACCAGCCCCAGGCCTATGGGAGGAAGGCTTGGTGTAGTCACAGCATGGTCCCCAAGGACGAGTCGTGACGAGCTCTCTCTCGAAGATCACATCATTTGTGAAGCAAACTACCTTTGTAGAAAAAACTTCCTCCACAAATATTAATAAGACAATGTGGAATATCCCATCATTATGAAGAAAAATTAATTAGGACCATTTTCAGTAGTTCATAATTTAGAATTATTTATTTTTTGATTCCCAATCTCACATAGGAATAAATCTTCATGGATATCCACATCCTCCAAGAAATTGGAGAAATTCCATATTTTCTCTATTATTTCCATTTAGAATGAAGTGTGGTTTCCTAATATTTATAGTCTCACATATTCATGATTTTCCACTAACTCTGTCTCATTTTTCATATCACTAAAAAATATCTTCACGATAATCCTTCATTCAGCAACACCTCCCATATTCCACCAAAATTCACATAATTCTAAAACTACTCGATTAAATTCATAATAAACCCAATATTCCATGATATTTAACTTTCAATCTATTACCTTAAGCATCATATTATTTAAACGTGAAAGTATTTTAACTTCCATTTCTTCCAGAAACATCATTCCATTCTAATTAAATTTTCTTTCTTATGAATTATGATCCCACATTCCTAAATATAATGGTTAGTCTTGTCATCCACTTAAAGAAACAGAGGTGATTTATATTTTTCTTAAAATTCTTTGAAATCAAAAAAAAATACATATACATGATTATCATCCTTATCAACATGGTCCCAATTGAATGTTCTTTTTCTTGTACATGGGAGTAAAGAGAATAGAACTAAAATTGAGCATGAGATCCTCATGATGGTCACTATTAGGGTTTTTTACTTTCCTTTATTAATTTGATTCCCTTTATATGGTATCATATTTTATATATTTGGTTTTAGTGTATGTATTAACATCAGGACATGAATACATTGGAATACATTGGAATTTTCTGTCATTTAAATTTTGCATAAATTATTCCGACACAACTCTGTCAATTATTTATTACTACATCGACTATAGTCTATTTTTTATCAGTTATACTATTGTTTCACTTTTATAATGTGGATTTAGTATACCCATTATCAAATCCTTAAAACCTCCCATATATTCATAAAGCTGTATCATACTGGGAGGCATGCATGAGGTCTTAATAATCACCATTATAAAATTTTTCTTAGTAGTTAGTAGTTTCAGGAAATTATATTATATTCTGATTATTTTCCCACTTCCAAATAGTAAATCTATTGGACTTAGTAAGGGAATTTAGTGGCCTACTATAACCCCTTAATTTATATATATGGATCATTAAATAAATTAGTTTGTGTGTTGGATTATGTATTAACCATTTATGTATGGTTTCTTGGATAAAGAATTGATGATATGTTTTATATGTCTAAGATTATGAATTCAATCATTATGATATTATATATTGATTTCAATATGATTATAAAATTAGTGTTATATCTATGGTTACGTTTTCTTGTTTATGTGATTATTTTTGTGGAATTATTTGGTCACATATTATTTCAGCCATATTATGTTGTTATTATTGATTAAATTTCTTGTGGTTTATTTATTTACCATTCCCTAAATTTTATTAATTCTGTATGATTTATTCTGTTATATGTAACAATTTCTAATAATTTGATCTTACATCTTTATTATGTTTTATTTCCCCTAGGACGCCATGAATGTTGTTGTCTCTCATATGTAGGGACAAGCTAAGAGAATAACGGTTCCCTCAAAAGATTATCTATATTACATTTGATATTTTCATTTGTAATTTAGGTTGAGTGTATGTTTTAATTTTCCTAGAACTATGAAATTGTTCGCTCATTTGGGATTTAATTTCATGTATAGTGTACTAATGTAAAAACATAACCATCAAATCTAGGCTACAAGTGTTGGTGTCTTTATAGCTGGTATTAGAAGATATTATTTAGAAACCTAGGGGGCTAGATTACAGAAAACATAGACTTGGTAAAATAACCCAATGATTGATCGTGAGGATATTCACAAATACAATAATTTTATGATTTATTTGAGGGTAATTTAAGAATTTTAGTTACTAAAATAAGTTAATTAGTAGAATATTCTTCATAATATTTATCTATTAAATGCCCCTTTATTTATTTTTGTGATGTATTTTAAAAATTATAATCATTTTTATTATATTTTATTTAAATGGGTAATCTACATAGAAATAAAGAATATGAGTTTTAATGTATTAATTAGCCTTTATGTTCATTACCCTTAAAAACCAAATTTTTTCAACATGTAGTAATTAATTTCATGATATAATTATGTTATTTTCTAATTATTAATGATCTTCCTTCATGATGAAAGGAAAAGGTTCATACACAACCATCTTACCCCATAAAATTGATTAAATCACCACTTTCTTAGAAAAATAAGGTTGAAATGATTCTGAAAGTTTTTTGAACCTCCAAAGAACTTGTGAGAAATGATTTTAACTTTCTAATATATTCTCATTTAAAAAAAATGTATCATGAACAATCTTTTACATGATTCCAAAATCTCAATTTATTCATCTCATACAACATGGGAAATACCACCAATGACTTAACGATTTGTTTTCTGGAGATATAAAATTAATTCAGAAAGAAAAATAAATTCAATAGAATAAATGAATACAGTAATGTCTCATTTTATGTTATGAATTATTTTATTATGATATAATTATGAATCATTTTTGGGTGATATATTATAATCATATTGATATAATTTGTTTCATTGATTTTAGAGGGATGGAATTACAAAATCATGGTTGAAGTATTAAGAAGTAATAATGATTTTTTATAACTAACATTGTCTTATATCTTAGATATAATGATAATCATGAATAAAATAAATAATAATCTATTGTGGGTTTTTTTCAAAATTTAGAAACATATATTATATGCAATTAACACATTTTAAATTTTCTGTTGTGAAAAAATTGTTTATTTGTAGGGGCATTTATCGTGTTCTGATAAATATTTGAATTAATTATAACCCCTATGTTTAACATGTGAAATTGGTAATTTAATGAAGAATTCCTTTAATTTTTTTTACAAAAATTATAAAATACAATGATAACTTTTAGGGTTTGTATGATATTTTATTTTATAGTAAATATGAGTTATTATAGTTTTTTGAATATAAAATGGAGTATTTAAGATAACTTTGAGGGGAAAAACATTTCTGTAATGGTGAATATATTAAAGTTTTTATGGAATGTTGTAAAAAAATAAATTAATGTAGTTTCAGAATTAGGGAAGCACCCAGGTTGGGTGACAACTCATCGCATCAGGTAATGATGTGGTGCTAAGACACACAATCTATGGGTGACAAGGGTGAATCACCTACCACTATACTATATGGTGTCCTAGTTTTTTTTGCATATTTTTTCATTATTTAAAAAATGTCATATAACTAACACTAGGAATCTAAATTGATTTGGTGACATGTGATTTTTTAAGAGGGTCACTATTTTATGATCCTTATATTATTATGGTAAACAAAATATTAATTAATAAACAATGTATTTATTGTCATTTTGATTAATATATGATTTTATTTTGGAATTATGTTGATTCAGTTTAATTATGGAAATTGTTTTCCTATCATGGATACAATATGTTATGGAAATGATATTATTTTGGAGATAAATATTAAATTTAGTTCCGGTGAAAATGTGATGAAATCATTCTAAGTTTTTGGTTTTATTATTAATTTGTAATATTTTTTGGACTTTTAAAGACACTTATTTACTGAATGACCTTAGTTTAATTTTTGTTATTACTATTTAATTTTGGGAGATTACTATATTTTTTCTCATATGAAGGTTTATTAATATTTAATTATCTTATCTTCTACTTACAATGTTTTTTGGTTAATTTCTAATGATAAGAGGAATATTTTGTAATTGGTTAATGGATTTTATAATATATAGATGTTGGATCTAGTATAATTAGAATAAAAAATTCATACTCATAATTTGGAAGAAAAAATGAGTTTGTGGTGGAAATTTATTAAAAGTTTAAGATATACATTTCATGTATGTTTATTAATATATGTTCTTACTCTAGATAGTAAAAGAGTTTTTTAACTATAAGAAATGTATTTTGGAATTAAAATGGTATCCATTTAATTTTCATACTCAAAAATAAAATTTCATTTACCCAATCATAATATATATAGTTTCTAAAGGTTAATTATGTAATATCCATCTTATATATAAATATCCATAAGAATTGGATAGTTATAATTCACTTCCATGTCATTGTTTTCACTTCCCACTAATGTTATCATATGTGAGACCCTTTTTTTGAATTCACATTTTTCATTACCTCTATCAAAGAGGATGTTTTATTAACCCAATTTACAAATCCCAAAAGTCTATATTATAATATCAAATCCATGATTATCAATAACATGTTTAAATTTCAAGGATTTAATTCATGGAATAATGAGAGAATGTAACACCAGTAGACTTAATATAACACAATTTTTGATTGCCTATGTGACATAGAACACTGAGCATAGACAAACTATTAAATATAGTTATATAATTATGATAGTTATAACATAATTATTTGAATAGGTGATATAATTGAGATTATCAAAATCATGATAATATAGTCGACATAATTTTATAATATGAATTCATTTGTTACTGATTAATTATAAATTATAATAATAACATAATTAGACATAAATGTTGTGTTTTAATATAAAAACATTTTAATGTTGAGAATGTAATATTATCATAATAAATTATATTAATTACTATTAGTAAAATTTTTGTATCATATATATATTTTCAATACTAAATAAAGTTTTCAAACTTTATCCAAAATGTACAATAGGATTATGATATGAATACATTTTATTTTAAGCATAACATGATTTATTTTTCTAGAGGATCATTTTTATGCCATTAAATAGAACAATAATTTTAAAATAAAATATTCCATCTTTTATGAATTTTATTTAAAAAATAGATATAATTTTTTATAGTGTGGTATAAAAATTAGGGGGATATAACACTAAACTATTATACAATGAGTAACTTCAATTAAATATTCTTATATTCAATAAAAGAAAAAACATATATATATGATATCTATTTATATTAAAGGAAATGCTTTCATTAAAATATTCTTTTTATAAATATTATGACTTTTTATTAATGATATAAATTGTATTTATTGATAAAATTAATGGGATAATAAATTAACAATATATAATAAATATTTAAATAACTACAAGGAATGTTAATTAATTATTTAGTACAAGTAAAAAAGGTTTTATTTTTTTAATTTCTTTTCGTTATATATGTATTAATTAAAATATAAATATTATAATTTTAAAATTTCTATTTTAATAACTGAAACTGTATTTGATATTGTCATGTTAAAACTATCTTAATGGGATATTTTTTTGGATTTTTAAAAAATGGTTGATTTTCTGGTGAATAGGTAAATATATAGTTAAAACGTTCTATTTTATGAGATCGTCATGATATAATATTAAATTAATTTTTTATATTAAATTTTTTCATGTGAAAAATATGTTTATGATTTCAAATAAATCATTAAAAATATTGTACTAGATTTAAAACCATGTAGTTTTTCTTTCAAAAACCAGGCTATATTTTAATCTATATAATATTTTAGTTCTTTTATTTTATTAAGAATTTATAATTATCCATTAATATTATAATTAATTTTTAAAATAATTATGTCGCTCTTTTTTTGAGATAGAATATATTAAAGACGTGATTTTGGTGTTAAAAATGTTTTATGTTTAAAATACCTTTTTTATAAAAAGTGTTTCTATTGTGTTGAACACAATTTAATTAAACTAATTTTATATCAGTACATAATGGTAAATATGGTAAAATGTATTTAAATTTATAAATAAGAATATTTATTTTATGTAAAATATTAACTTTATTTTTTGGTCATAAAAACAGTTTTCATTTTAAAAAAAATGAGTTATAGTGGTAATAGTAAATTTTGATAAAAAGGTATATTAAGGGGATATGTCCTAAAGTATCTCAAAACAAGACAATGATTTTAGTGTATATAAGATATATGAAATATAAATTTCTAACACTTCTATATTTTCTAGAATTGGATCCAATTTCTTTTGAATTTGATATGGATTTTGCATAATGTAATTAGTATTTATGAAAATTTCTCCCCTCTCACTTATTATATGATCCCTCAGCACCAAACATATAATAATAAACAAGGACTCTTAGATTGACCAATATATTCCAAAACACATTCATTATAATCATATATAGGTTATAGAGTTGTTTTTATCACCAAATATCCAATTTGAAAATATTGAAGTATTTATCACAAGGATTAATGTGGTTACTCATAATGATTCTAGTTCAGTTTCTTTTTATTTCATCCTTTTCTACCTAAAAAAAAGATAATATACTCACAGCAAAATAATGAAATTTTTTTTATTTGTATACCTATATGTTGGGTTTATATGTAATAATAATGTTTTAACTTTCACTTCATATTTTTAGAAATAAAAACATTGCTCTTATTTTTCATGTTTTCCCCTCCATGAACAATAATTTTGGTTTTTTCTAGTGAAAAAAAACTAATAGTTATAAGAATTAATTTAGTGAAATAATATAATAATTATTTCCAAATTAGTATTAATTAAATATAAATTATTTATTCTATTAATAGACCCATCCACTGGAAAATATACGAGTGAATTACCACCCTGTGAGGGATGATTTTTGTTTTTCAACACCGCCTTACATGGATATTTCTAAAAAGGGATTCCATAGATAAATTTAATATTTATAAAATTATTAATATTACTGGTGAAAATTTATTTATTATGTAAATAATATTAATAATATATGGTTCTCAAAAAATTTAACCACCATAGACGAGCACACTGAGGTACTTTGTATCTATGATCTTCTTACCAAATGTTAATTAATCATCCACATATATATATCATTGAATTTTATTTATAAATATATAAAAATGTTTTTATAGGTAATTAGTGTTATTTTAAATTTATTTTATCATCATACAATAACATGTTATTACTCATAAAACTATTATAACATGTTTTTACTTTGGTTTGTTTTTCCACTTACATGAATATTGATATATTGTTTATCTCATAAATGATTAAGAAAACACAAATAATGGAAATAATATGTCAAAATAAATAATATAAAATATTTTAATAATGTTTCATTGGTCATATTCTATATTTTATTTATATAAAACTTAAATTCTTTTTTAAATTCAAAAATCACTGAAAAATTGAATTTTAAATCATTCTAGTCAATCCTTCATAATATGTTATGAAAAATAAATACATGACTCATAAACTATACAAAATTAATTTATTGAGTTGTAAATAAAATTTTTGTGGTGATTACTTCATGAACAAGGCTTATTAATTGGAATAGGAAACCAAATCATGTAGTGTAAATAGAACGGTTAATAGCCGATTGAAAATTTTAACAATAAAAATTAATATAAAGTTAATAAAGAATTACACATCGATGATATAAATTAGAATAAATATTAATAAATTCCTTATACAGGTGAATAATAAATATAATTTTTTGATATAGCATATTTAGAGCTCGCCAAATAAAGGAATGTTTGAGGCCAATGTTTCTTGGTCTCAATTTCAATTCCCCTAGACATGTTTTATATTGTTCACCTTGTTTCTTCTCATGGGGAATTATTTTTAATTAATTAAAATTGAATATATTATATAATTTTCTTCTTTTAATCCATGTTATTTAGAAAATATAAAACATTTTCTTTCTTTCAATGTATTTATTTATTGTTTTACGAATTTTTTATTAGTTCTTTGACTCAATTTTGATTTCTTAATACATATTTCATGTTATAATCCTAGTTTATTTTATATCAATTATAAAATAACTATTTAAAATATTTTATAAATCATCTATCCGGATATATGGGTTTTAATATTATATTTTATATTCACTTCATTAATGTTTTCATATTCAATGGTTACCATTAAAGTAAGGTTTTTTCTTATCAATTTAACATCTTGGTGGCATGTTTTATGAAATGAATATATATTCATTTATAAGGAGTATATAATTCCAATTTGAGATATTTTATAATGTTTCTTTTTTAGTAATAATATTTAATAATAATATTTCAGTCTTAAATGCAAATTTTATTGAAAAATACTCTTGGTGGTTTTCTTTAAAATATTTCATTTAAATGTTTTTTTGGTATTTAACCTAACTATTTTTATTGATTTTATTATTTTTCCAAAAAGGATTTTCATTATACATAATTTATTATTTGAATTCGTTTTCAAATATATTTGATCATAATTATAATTTTTTAAACATATTTTTGTAATGTCTTCCATATATATCATATTTGACTAACATGATAATGATTGGAAAAAACATTTTTTATTGTTAAAAACGTTATCCTTTAACCACAGTGATGTATGTTCCTCATTATCTAGATTCAATTAAAATACTATAATTTTTTCCAAATAAATTTTCTAAAAAAATTTTATGCGTTTTTCATTTTTAAAATATACCAAAAAATAATTAAATTTTCAGTTTTTTGAAAAAATAGTTCTAATGAGTCTATAAAAATATTCTTTATATTTTAACCACCCTTTAATTTTTCTTATAACTCGCTTGGTTTATGATATAATTATTTGTTCAATATTTTGAATGTATTATAATGAATTTTTATGCATTTTTTCATAAAAATATTTTATTTTACATGGGTTACATAAACTATAAATGAACAATAAATGTTTTTGTGAAATTTAGGATCAATTTGTTTGACCATAGATGATTTATTATTATCATAGTTTATATAAAATATATATGATGATGAGTGAGATTGAGATGTTGCACAACAAGTTATTTAATAATTAATTAATCTCAAATTCAATGATATTATAATTAGGTAGTTAAAAATTCCATTATAGGTTTATTATGTTGTAATTATGTAGTTATATTATACCCGTATGATAGAATATAATTTATGATTATGTCATCCCAAGATGCATTCATTATTACTCATTTCCATTTTTGATTTCTTAATATATTTTATATATAATTCCATAGATAATAAGATGAAACGTTTCGATGTTATGACTTAAAGTATACTTATTATTATATCATGATTTTATACTCATTGTTATTAGTTACTATTATATGATTCCAATAATGACTAATGATATTGAGGAAATGTTTTATTAGGTATTATATTATTAGTCTATGTTCATTTAAATTTATTATATTATCATTCCCACATTATTGTTTTATAATTAATTATTATTTTCTATTGAAATATTATTCAACCCTTACTGAGTATTTGATCTCACTTTTATTTTAGTTATTATATCTATGGGTTATAAATAAGAGTATTATATTTGATTTTTCAAGAAAGAAAACATGTATGGACACCTTTTTTGGGGATATTGGATAAATATTATTGACTAATAAAATTTTTCTATAATGGTAAAAATTTCATTTGGGATGAAAAAATATATTCTTTTAGTTATTTTTTTCCTAAATATATAGAACTATATAAATAAATTGTTGTTGGGTATGTATTTTACTCAATAACTTATTATTAATAAATTATATTTGGTTAAAAGTTTATCTCATGAGATTATGTTATTCCCATAATGTAGATATTAATTTTTTAAAAATATATTTAGTAGTGCAGGTTTGTGGGGATACACTTTTGTACTGAAATTATATCATATAAGAATCATTATTAGAGAGAGGCATAAAACCACTTGTTTTATCTAGGATGTGGGTGATCCTTTCCATGAGATTTTGTAATGTTTTTAAAATATCTTCAGATGGTTTCCTAATAATCATTTTTTTACATTGGATGTGTACATTTGGTAATCATCTAACCAAGATAACCATGAATTAGTAGATAAATATTATTATTAGAAAATATCTCACAATAATGATGATTATTTACAGTAAATTTTTAATAAACTCACCCAAAACACCAAAAAATAACTTTGAATAAAACCATTCACATGAATGAATAAAATTATTTGTTGGTTCATGAAACAATTTGTCAAGAAACATGAATATATAATGATAATAATGAAAATTCACACTAAGAGAAAGAATGTATTGTGGAAAACTTTAGTAGTCAATATCATACGATACTAAATTTGAAATACCATTCCATGCCTTAATGAAAGCTGAATTTTCTATTTATGGACCTTGGATGAATCATTTTAATGAACCAATCTCAAAAAATAATAATATTAGGTAGAATAAAATTTCAATTTTTTTAAAAAAAATGGATTAATTTTTTTTGGGAATACATCCTTTAAATCAAAAAAATATCTAAAATCACATAACAAAAATAAAAACTTGTTATATTACACAAATAATAAAAGGAATTGGGGGGGGGGTAATGAATAAAATGATTAGTAATATGGATTATCATGGTGTTAGATACATGGATGAAATGGATTGTCAAAACCATCTCTAGAATCTATAAGAAAAATATTTATAAAAAAAATTAATAAAAAGGAATGATAAATTGATGGGAGATAAAAAGGGATAATTCTAAGTAAAAAAAGAGATTAACCCTATGAAAAATATCATGGTTATTAACGGTATGTGTTGTTTGAAAATAAAATATTAATTTATATATATTGCTAAAACAGTTACTAATGAAATTGAAGAAAATTATAGAAAAGAAAAACTTGAAAAAAAATTGGGATTTTAGAAAATATGGATGAAATTGAGTTAAATACAACTCTTCCCCATGAAGGTAAAAAAATGGATGTGAAAATGAAAATTAAATATGGGAATATGAAATTAGTGGTAGAAAAAGATAGTATACATTATGCATGAAGAGAATTTTCTCCACCCATATATTTCAACAATGAATTTATGAAAAGAATAAAAAACTAGAACCACTCAAATGACAAGGGTGTTTCAAAAAATCATTAAGTAGATGTCCCATTAGTTTATGATATAATTTTGATTTTATAATATTTGAAGTAATTAAAAAAATCAAATAATAATACTTTGCAAAAAATTACTATTTACATGATAAATTAGTTGTGTGGTTTTGTCCTTGTAAACATGATTACTCATAAACTCATGAACATGAGCAACAATATCATCCAATATGAATTATATGGTTTTATTTAAATCAATTGTTTATTTGAATTTAGTGTGAGTATATATATTATTAATAATGATTCCAAAACATGAATTTCATAGAGTTATTAACCACTATAGTTGTTATAAATCTTGCTAGAAAATCTCTCAATTATACCACGTAAAAAAATTGTTAAATTATTAGTAAGAGTAAAAAAGATAATTCCACCTACTCATTCTCTCAAACCTGGTAATATAATGTCATAAATTGGTTTATATAGTGAATTTATAAACTTTATTCATCCCTATGGTATTTATTATAAATGTTTCAAAGGGAATTCAATTTCAAATAACATGAAAGAATATTAGATTTCAATATTTTTCTATAATGTTAAGGAACCTACACTTGATGAAGAAATTAAAGAGTTGAGCAATCAAAAATTATGGACCCTTCAAATAAACATGATGTATAACTTTTAGGAGTTAACGATAAAATATTACAAAAGACCTCAACTAAAGAATGATCCTTAGAAATTTAATATAGTGTAGAAAATGATGAATTTGATGAGATTGAGGGATAGATTATTGAAAACATTGAGGAGATTTATTAAGATAACATTCATAAGACAATTAGAATCATTTAGTTTAAGGATCAGTTCGTGGTTGAAAGAAATTATGGAGGTGTTTTTTCCGGTTCCAACAATTTATTAAGAGAAAAATTGAGGATCTGAGGCCTGATTGAAGAAATGGTTTTTCATTTATTCAGAAACCACTAAAAGTTAAACAGAAATAATTTCTATCTAAAATGAAATATTATATTATAGGTGAAAAATATATATGCGTATTTATATTATCTCAATTGAGATAGGAATAATACATGGGGAAATATTTTTATTTTTCCTTAGAGTTGCCGAGTATATTATAGGATATACAATTTCCAATATCAATGATACTAGTCCGAAAATTATTATTCCTAATGTTCCCATGAAATATCAGCAAGAAATATAGAGTTGAAGGAAAAAGGGAACCTGATCCTATTATAAAATAGGTTCTTTTTGGAGAATCAATCGTGTATTTTGATGCATGAATCATATATGGTATCTTAGGAAACCCATTGGACAAAATTATAAATTTAATGCCTAAAATATAAGATTTTATTATCAGAAAATGTTAAATTAATGACGAAATTTAGAAAATCATGGCGACTATCTAGGAGTTTGTAGATAATTTATAAACCTAAATTCATTCACTACGTAATAGAATTTTATTATTTAATTAATATTTTATATGATTGAGAGTATTGTGGGTAATGATTTCAACTATTTTCATAATGTATATTCCACTTATAACCAGGTACCTATATCCTATAAATATTATTAAAATAAAATATTCACATATACCATTCGATCAATTTCATGTGGATAAATTCCCTTAGAGTTATGAGGTTCAGCAAAAATGTTTTAATGATTGCAGGAAGACCACATTTTGAGACCTAAAATATTGAAAATTTTAGGTTTTTTGTATAATTTATAAATCGTTTAGAGAACAATTGAGATATTTTTGAAGAATATATGATTATTCCTGAATTTTGTTTATCAGAAACTCCTATTTTTGATTTGGTAAAATATAAAATTTCAAATAGAAATCCAATTGTTCATAAAAATACATTTTCTAGGAGGAGAATATATGTATAAATTACTAAAATTAATTATTCTAAAACTACAATCTCCTAAAAATAAAAGGGTATTTAGAGTTTTGTAGGGTATGTTGGTTTCTATTAGAGATTAATTAAGTATTGTTTAATGAATAAATGGAACCTAATTCATATATTGTTCAAGGATATGCCCATTTTATTTTAAGAGATGTTAATATAATATTCCAATATTCTCAAGGAAAATTATATTTCATTACTGATCATCCTAAATCTAGGTTATAAATTTTCAAGTTAGAATTTGTGTGATGATTATGAATTTAAGGGTTGTGTAGTTTTTAGGTAAATAAATTATATGTGGTTATACATGATGTATTATGATTTTTTTCATGAATATGATCCCCAACTTAACAATAATATAACTGAAAGGAACTATTAGCTAATGTGATTACTCTTGAGATGTTTTAGCCGTAATTAATTGTGTATAAAGTCATACATTTCAATAATTATTAAACCCTAAAATAGATATCATCCATGAATGATTCTTAAAGTAGAATTATTGAATGGGACATTTTTTCATATGATCTATTTAGATATTACGGGCCATTAAGGTGGTTAAAATGTTGTTAAAGATCACATTTTTATGTTGTATAGTACCCAAAAGAATGACCCAAATATGTTCAATTCATTTTATCTAGATAAAAAAGTCACCATTTCAATAAACAATTTCACTTACATTTATAAATAATATCTATGTATAAATGGATATTAGTGGAATATTGTGATAAATGATAAATAATAGCTTGTTTTTTAAGAGTACATGACATTTTTTAAGATAAAATTTTGTATGTAGAGTTTTTTGATGTTTGAAATTTGGAAATTATAGGACCATGGCCATATTCAAATGTTATTGAATATAAATTTTATGTTTTTTATTATTTATAATAATTCAATAAGGACACAAAATGTACAAAAAATAATACTAAAGACAATATTAAATTCATCAAGGAGTTCATAAGGACCTTATAACTAAAAATAGAACCTACTCCCTGACAATAAATTCTCGTCTATAATGGAAAATCTATTCTATGTACATCAAATCGAACTATTTTTCATTATTATTCTAGTTAATTGATAAGGCTATTACATATGCAGTAGAAAAATATTTTTTATAAGACAATTAGGGGTTCAATTAAATTCAATTCGTTAAAACATAAATAACCCCTATGGGATTATATAACAAATTACCAAACCCATATATGAGAATATCATTATAGACTTATCATTAGTAAATAATGTCACATACCTTTTTATTAGTAGCATAAATCCATTTAGGTTGTGATGGATTTAAAATAGGATTTTTTTATATTAGGGTTGAGGGGGTAGCTTGTGTTGAGTGAATTTGTAACGATCCAAAGAGAATCAGATTAATTTTTTAAATTTTTAATGAAAGAAATATTTATTTTTACTACTCAATAAAACATATTTGATCTGATAGATGTAAATGAAGATTTAATTTACTACACCAAAAATAATATAACTCTATAAAAACTTTTGTTTAATTTATATAGACATTTTACCAACATTAGGGTATTAATTAAAGAAGTTGTTGAGTTAGTTAGGGAGTATATTTTCCCATATTTGTTAAATGATCATAAACATTAGAATTAATTTATGGGGTATCCAAAGGATCAATATACTATATTTTCTTATAAAACTAATCATTATATTACTCTTTCTAATGATATTAAACTCATGGAATCCTAGGATTTACTGAATGAAATTTGATTTTTTATCATTTTTATGGGAATAAAACATTAACTATTTTTTATTAAATAATTAATTATTTAAAGGGAAACATTTCTATTTTTTCATCCACTATAAATTTTTTTATATTTTTTAGTTTTATTTTCTATATTGAAATTTAATTATTATCTTCCATTATGTTTTAAATGAATTCATTCTACATAAATTTCCATTTTATGAATAAAATTACAAATCATTTGGATCATAAATTTCATTCTTTCTTAAGACCAAGTAAAATTGAATGATAATGTAAGGTCGAATCATTTTCTAATTAAACATAAAATTTGGTTTCACTTTATTCTTTATTAAAAATATTCGAATTATATAGATATATTTATTCTTATAGGATCTAAAATTTATTGACATATTACTATTTATAAATTAAAAATAGATTTTGGGGTTATAGATTAATTCAAAATGTCAATGGTTTACATAATGGGGATATTAAATTTAAAATTATTAACTTTCACAATAAAAAATTATATCTACTATTTTAGTGGTGGAAAATTCCATTCATGTAGTGTTTGAAGCTGAAATTATGATAAAAATAATACTGGTGACTGCAACTATTATTATTCCATTCCTACTAACATTATGGTGCTGAATTAAAGGATTGGGTAATAATTGTGAAATATTTTAGCTTTTTAATTAAGGAAAACACATTATTTAAAAATGTAACACCCCAAGCTTCCATGTTATGCTTCTCTTTGAATAATACAGTAGTGTGTGTTGTATGCAACTTGAGTACTAACACACACCACAACTAGTCAAACTCGCTATTATGAATAGTAATACCCACTTTTTGAAATTTTATAAATTTTATCTTTAAAAAATGACTTCTTTTTTGGATATGGAATATCAAAATTAGATTAGGGTGAAATTTTGGTAGATTTCTGAAAACATTCAATTTTTTTGGAATAGTGAAAAGCACTGAGTTATAATTTAAAACAGAATTTTAATTTAAATAATTATGTATTTTATTTAGAATTATTTTACGTAAAAATAGATACATAATACTTATATATGTTCAATGTAATTCATTGGAGTCAGTTTATAATAAGTTTAGATATATTAAAATTTTATTTATCTTTTCACCATCATTTACCCACCACCTTGGAGAATTTGAAAATTCACAGAAAACATAATTTTACCACTTCTGTGAGTGGAATTTTGAAAAACAAGAGAAATAGTTAATATGATGGTGTAAAATTTTGTTAAATAAGATAAAAATATTTTTTTTGTGAATAGTAACTTTTTACTTTTATTTACCATGGTTAAAAGTAAATAGGGTAATTAAGGTTAAAAATGATATTATTATTACCCTAACACATGTCCTAATTCAATTGGATAAGTACAATTCGACCCAAAACAACCTTAGGAATAAAATATAAACATATTTGGTCCACATGGATAAGATTATGACATTTATTATTATTTATTTAAAGAAGTGTTAATAGAGATAAAATCAAGGTTTTATAAATAAAAAAATATAATATAGGGTTATACATAATATATATTCGATTATAAATTTTAATTATAAAGCTAAAACGATTTCCTACATAATGGTATTTTATTTTTAATTTTTATACATTAAATAATTTAATTTATTTATGACACAATGGTGATGCAGTAATTACATAATTAATGAAATATTAACATAATAGATATTATAAATATCCATATAATTTTAATTTGAGACTTTTTATGAATTCCAATAATTTTATAGCTTAACATGACATATTATGATTGGTTAGATGAATTTTTTTCTAAGTAATAATGCTCTTATGAATTTAGGAAAAACCAAATACCAAATAGTGTCAAAATTGACATAAAAGTGTTTTTAAAAAAAATATTATATAATTAATTGATAGTCTATTCCTAAAAGACTAAATATCAGCCAATGTACTTATATAATGATAGGTGTGTCATTAATGAACCACTTGGTGTTCTATTGGGAGTATATAATATGTTTATTAACCATATAATATAAAAATACAAAGAGACATGGTAAATGTAAAACTATTTAACTAGGAGTTAAATCTAAAAGATAAAGTTAATATAGTAACACAAACATGTCTAAAACATATTGGTTGAGTGGTTTCCGACCCATCCACACCTTATCTTTTAAATAATCAATTTTCGAGCCATTAGAAATCGAAAATGGTTTTATTATAAACTAATATTTCTATCATTTCCTAAGGTACACCTCACCCATCTTATAAAAGGTCACTCCCCTTCTCTCTATTTCAAACCTTCAAAGCCACATGGGTCGGCCTACCCCTTTCCAAATATCCTCTCAAATTCTCTGAATTCATCTTAGAGGCCTTCATTTTGTGATAAAGACAACTTAAGGAGCCCTTTTGATCAAATCAAAAGGAAGCACATGAAAAAGAGGTAATAATTTCACCAACCTATTTCAAGTTCTTTTTGTCTTCTGCTTCTTATTTCTTTGTTATTTCTATAATAAAATAATAACTCCAGTATATTATATATTTTGTGATGTTATTATAAGTATGGTACATTCATATTCACTATTATATCCATCCTTTGAATGATATGTCACCATACGTGAGTACGTACAGATTACCGTCTCCACGTCCCGGTGTAATTGTTATTCAATACATTATCATTTGGATGAGTATAATAATGATGTGTAATTCATGTAAATAATAAATATAACATGATAATGATTCTGTATATATGATACAGCATCCAATTATATATTATTTTAATATCAAAAAAATTATATTGTCCCTCGTGCACACGTACGGATTACAGTCTCCACGAACGCGATAATATTCATTCCACATCGCAACCATTCAGGAATAATTTTTATTAGATGGTTAAAATTTTTTTTTAAAGAATTGATATAATTCTGGATATGATTAAGATACATACCAACCATAAAAAATTTGACTCACATAATAAAGAATATAAATGAAAACGAATCTGTTAACACCCGAAACGATGATAATACTAAGATATTATTAACAAAACAATGTTAAAAGTTCATATATGATATCATATTAATGTATAATATTATTTTTTAATTTAATAAGAATTATTACACCATTATAAATGAGTTTAACATACACTAGACCATGTAAAAGTACAAGTTAAGGGTTAATTTCATAATCTCTTCATTATCTGAGTTTGTTTATATTATCTACTGGGACCTCTTTATCATCCACATCCAAATTTCATAAAAATGTATTTCAAAACATTATTACTATTCTATAGAATATAGGTTTAAAGTCATTTATTCCCTTGTTTGACTTTTTATAAGATTTTTATAAAATAATCTTTCTGCCATTTTCCAAAAAAGGCCCTTTTTATCCTTTTCGACAGAATTAAGGTAAGAATCTCTTTTCTAACATATACGGTGGGTGCGGCTATTTCTTGCTACTATAAAATCTTCGAAGCTTCCCTTAAAACAATATAAGAATATTTTCAAAGTAAATGTTTTATTGTATAATTGTGTGACTTTAAATTATTTCAAAAAATTTATTTCTCTCAAATAGTTTTGGTAACATCTATGTCAACATCCTTTGATGGATTTTAAGCTTATCTGTAGTTTATTTATTATGATACAAAACATCCATATAATAGTGAAGGTTTTGTGATATGTTTGACTGTGGATGAGTTATTTTTATTCCATTCATGGTTTATGGATAATGTATTGACATTTCGTATGCTATTTTTAATACAAATGTTTATGTTATGTTTAAACATGTTCATATGATGTATGAATTAGATTTTTTTTTTTTTTTGACAAAACAAAAGACGGATCCATTAATGATGGAGATCAGCAGAAATACAAGTGCATAACCACGATGGAAAATGATTGAACCAGAGCACATCCTCATAGGGAGGGCCACTGCCTGCCATCTTGTGAGCGGCTTCGTTCGCTTCCCTTTTAATAAATGAGAAATTGCAGTAATTGAAGCCTTGTCTCCGCGAATGAATACACCGGATAATGGGGCCGAAAGGTTGAAGCCCGCCGTCAGTGAGATTGATGGCATTGATTACAGTGAGACAGTCGGATTCGATGTGAATGGAGTCCCAACCGCAATCTTTTGCGAAGTTTAATCCAGCAAGGATGGCGGCGGCCTCCGCGACTGAGGGCTCCCAAAGTGCATGACGTGCTTCGTATTTGGCAGCGATGAGATTTCCCAGGTTGTCCCGGGCCAGTAAACCTAGTCCAACTGGGCCATCCTTAGGGAGAGAGGCATCCACATTGATCTTAATAATCCCTTCCGGTGGGGGGCACCAATGTTGGGGAAGAGGAGGGTGAGTGGAAAGTCTTTGTTGTTCAGGGTGGTTCTGCCAAACCGCAATCCATGACAATTCCCGGTCAATCCAAAACCTGGGGGGCCTCCGGAAATGATTGAAGATGGCCTCGTTCCGCCTATTCCAGATAATCCAAGCCACAATGCACAGGGCGCCTACGTAAGCCGGCGAAAAGGAGGAGCACCATCGCATCAGGAGAGCTGTGAGATCTGAGGCGGGGTCCGGGAACAGCTCTAAAGTTGATCCCCAGCCATTCCAAATCTCCTGAGCCCCGGGACATTGAACAAGGGCATGGAAAGGGGATTCAGTCACAGAAGGGCAGAAAGGGCAAGAGTTGTCATCTGAAAAGTGTCTGTAGACAAGGAGGCTCTTAGTTGGGAGGATACAAGTACACACCTGCCACCAGAAAAAGCGAACTTTAGGGGGAACATAAAGCTTCCAAATTGATGTCCATGGCCTCGCATCTCCTTCTGAAATCTGAGCAGAAAGAGCTCGCCGGTAGCCAGCTTTCACTGTATACTCACCTGAGCTGTCGTTTGTCCAGTAGAGATGATCTGGCCCTGCGTCTGACACACAGGGAATACTCAGAATAAGTCTCCTATCCCTCTCATTAAACCAGGAGTAGATTTTTTCCAGACACCATCCCGCCCCTTGATCATCAAAAAGACAACAGACTGTGGCATGTTCGGATCCGGGATAAACAGGGGATGACGCCTTCGTGTCTGTCTGATCAACAAGCCAAGGATCGGTCCAAATCTTGACCGTAGAACCATTCCCAATCCTCCAGCCTAGCCCTTTCCTCAGTAGATTACGACCGCCCCAAATGCTTCTCCAGATAAAACTGGGTCGATAGCCAAGATGGGAATCCAAAAAATCCTTATGTGGGAAATATTTAGCCCGGAGAACACGCGTGCATAGGGATGATGGGTTATTAATCATACGCCAACCTTGTTTAGCCAGCAAAGCATCATTAAACAGAGAAAGGTCCCGGAAGCCCATTCCGCCTTCAGATTTAGGTTGACAGAGAGCAGACCAGGCGATCCAATGGACTTTATTTTTTCCGTCCTTTCGTCCCCACCAAAAGTTGGATGTACTGGATTGAATCTTTGAAAGCACCACATCAGGGAGTTTAAAAATAGACATCAAATAGCTGGGGACAGATTGAAGTGCCGCCTTGATGAGGATTTCCTTGCCGGCCTTGGAGATTTTTTTAGGGGTCCAGCCTTGTATTTTTCTTTCAATTCGATCCACAATAGCTGAACAGATTTCTTTCTTTGATCGTCCAACCACCGTCGGGAGCCCAAGATACTTCTGGTGCTTATCGACCCCAGGGATGCGTGCTAAAGAGCATAGATCTTCTCTTTTTGGCTGGGGAACTCCAGAGCTGAAAGAAATTTCTGATTTACTCTGATTGATCATTTGTCCTGAAGCCCGTTCATACTGTTGAATCGCCTGGCAGATTGCAGTACACTCATTAGGGGTAGCTCGAGAAAAAAGAAGGCAATCATCAGCGAAGAAGAGGTGGGATATCGGGGGGCCCTTGCGACACGCTTTCGCCCCATGGATAATGGAAAGCGAGGCTGCCCTGGAGAGGAGGTTAGAAAATACATCAGCCACTAAAATAAAAAGGAAGGGTGAAAGAGGGTCTCCCTGGCGAAGCCCACGGGATGGGGAGAAGCCTCGGGTGAGCACCCTGTTGACATTAATGCAATATGAAACTGACGAGACGCATTGCATGATCATGGCAATCCATTTGGTGCAGAAACCCATCTTGAGCATCACATATTCGAGGAAGTTCCATTCCACTCTATCATAGGCCTTAGCCATATCCAATTTCCACGCCATGATCCCTCTCTTCGCTCGTGTACGCGTTTTCATGGAGTGGAAAATTTCATGAGCAATAATGGCATTATCAGTGATTAACCTTTTTGCCACAAAAGCGCTTTGGTTCTCTGAAATGACGTCGGGTAGCCAAGGCCGCAACCGATTCGCCAAGATCTTCGAGAAAATCTTATACGAGACATTGCACAGACTGATCGGTCGAAAGTCCGAGACCCCTTGCGGAGTTTTCATCTTGGGAATGAGAGTAAGAATAGTTTCATTAAGAGAAGACAGGTCCGTTTTCCCCGCCCAAATATCCCGCATTAAATTGCAAATGTCTGGACCGATGATGTGCCAGTAATTCTTGAAAAAGAGAGCGTGGAATCCGTCTGGTCCCGGGGCTTTCGTAGAGTGGATTTGCTTTAAGGCCTTAAGAGTCTCGTCATTCGTCACATCATTAGAAAGTTGTCTGTTCATATCGTCAGAAATCACAGGTTTGATGCAGTCCTCAATCTCGGGAGAGATGTAAGAATGGCCTGCCGAGAAGAGTGTCTGAAAATGGCTCAGGAAAGCTTCTTGGATTCCCCCTGTGTCTGACACTTTACTACCATCTGAATTAAGAATGCCAGAAATAAAGTTTTTCCGGCGTCTTGCTGAAGCCTTCTGGTGGAAATAACAGGTATTAGCATCCCCTTCTGCTATATTAATATCACGCGCTCGCATAGCCCAAAAACCTTCCTTATTGCGCAGGGCAACATCCAGCTCTCGTTGGGTTTCACTTATATTGGAGAGAATGCTGCTAGAAGGGGGTTTGCTAAGAAGATAGCCAATCTTCCTTTCAAGGAAATTTCATTGCCGGTCCGGATGACGGAATTTAGAGTAGCTCCATGTCTTCAGATCAGATGCTACTCGGCGAAGGTTGGTTCTCGGATCCGCTTGCCCCGTCTTCCAGCCTGAACGGATAACCGCCTCGCACTCGGGGTCATTTGACCAGAAGCTTTCGAATCTGAATGGTTTCCTGGAACTAGTAACGTGCTCATTATGGGTACAGTTAATGACAATTGGGCAGTGATCCGAGCAGTTGAACGAGAGATGTCTGATATGGTACATTTTGAAGAGGCTCATCCAGTCCATAGAGCCAAAGAATCTATCCAGACGTTCAGCGATTCGAGTTCCATCATATCTGCCTCGGAACCATGTAAAGGGATTACCCGTGTAACCCAGGTCCATTAGCTCTGCCTTAAGGATCGCATCATTAAAATCAGACATAGACGTGGAGGAGCGCATAGCTCCACCAATTTTTTCCTTCTGGAAAAGGATCTCGTTAAAGTCCCCTCCAAACAGAATGGGGCTTGGCAGATCACGACGAAGTTTGCAAAGAAGATCCCAAGATTTCCACTTTTCAGACTGGGAAGGCCAGCCATAGAAGCCCACAAACGTCCAGGTGGGGTTGTGGGGATCACCAATGGAAGCAGCCACATGGCGCTGGGAAAAAGACAGGAGCCTAACATCGATATTATCCTTCCAGAGCAGACACAATCCCCCTGAGTGACCCTGTCGGGGGACCGGGAAACAACCCTGGAAACCGCACTTTAGGGCAATATGTGTGATGTCCTTGTTTTCCAATATGGTTTCGGACAGGAAAACCATATCAGGGCGACTTTGAGCGCAATAGCGCTGGAACATACGAACCGTTCGTGGGTTGCCAAGCCCACGGCAGTTCCAGCATAAAGCGATCATTGCTCTAGGCGGGGCCGGGCCAGACCCGCCTCCGCCTTTGTCTCTTGTGGGATAAATGACGAACCTGATGCTTTCCTCCTTTTGGGGAGACTGGTGTACATACCACTGGAATCGCTTTGCCATTTCAGATCTCCTGGTTTGGGATTCCCTGGACAATCGCCTTTACCACCGCCACGTGCCCTTCTCCAGGTTCCACGAGTAACGTGTCCTGAAGGTGAAGCTTCAGTCATCCCAGAATCGGCTTGCAGAAGGGCATCCGTTGTGAACTGATTTGGACTCTGCTCAGCTTCAGGCGGCTCCAAGGAAACATGTTTCTGCCTCAGAAGTTTCTCTGGAGGTTCTTTTGGTTTAGGTAGCGGCCCAGTTGAGGTAAGGAACGTTAAATTCGGTGCTGTAAGAGCGAAGTCGGCTTTTGTGGTACCCTGAGTCAGGTGACTGTCTTGCCGAGCCCCATCATTACATCTAACGATAATCTCTTGGGAGGCGTTTCCATTTCCCCTGAGCTCAGCCGGGGATTCTTTAGGGAAAGCAGGTGGTCCCATCCTTATGATAGGAGGTTGTTCAGATTCCGGTCGCCTTAGATGGGCTGCACTGAGACGGTCCCGATCAATTTGTCTCTCCACCTCAGGGATATATGCCTCTCTGAGTGTTTTGGCCCGGAGCCACGGACCGTATTGAAAGGTAATATTTTCGGTGGAATTCTCTGGCCTTGCCCCACATGCTTTCTCCATGTGACCGATACGTCCGCAAAGGAAGCAGAAGATTGGTAGTTTTTCAAATTCGAACGAGATCCAGGTATTGGAATCATCAATTTTTAGGAACATACCTCGCATTAAGGGTTTAGACACGTCGATCTCAGTCTTTATTCGAACCCAGGGGACCCATTGTATTGGGTCCGAGCAATCCCATTCTAGGAAATGGCCGATCCGGTCTCCAATTTCTTTCATCACATGTGTTGATCTCCCATGGAACGGAATTCCTCTGATTCTTATCCAGAACGGGGATCGGGTAAGTGTGCTATTCTGAATCTCGTCACCCCCTTTAAATTCCTCCATCAGGATGAGATGATTGTCAAAGGACCAAGGTCGTCCTCTGAGGACTTTATCTTTGTCTTTATCGCTGAAGAATTCAAACACGAGGAGTTTGTTCTCAAGTTCCCGGATGGCTACTCCAGCTTCCAATTTCCAGAGATTTTGAAGAGTGGTCCTGAGGGCCTTTAGATTAAAAGGTGCCTCGGTCGCCAGTCTTCCGACCACTAATAAAGCCATTCGTTTTGTCAAAGTGTTGTCTTCATTTCTACGGGTTGTAAGTGGCTCTTTTTCTTTATCTGTCAACGAGAGGTTCTTCCATTGGTTCAACAGATCCGTTTCCATGTTGAGGGCCACGTAAACACCTAGGGAGGGATTGGCCGAAACAGAGGGCCCCTATCAAAGGGGTGTCAAGCCCAAAAAAGGGGATCCCCGACCCAGAGACTCTGGCCCAATCCGAACCAGCGCAAGCTCGTTCTTCACCACCGAAGTTTCGCGGCCAGGAGAATCACAATTTCAACCAACCTTCCAGGAACCAAACGAAAGTTTCACAGGCCGGATTTGGACGACAATTCACACAAGTCAGGCCCAACCCAAACCTTTCTCAGTTCAGACATAGCCCGAAAGAAATCCTCCAAACCGGTGTGGCCACCCAGCCCTGCGCGGCCAACCAGTCCTGCGCGGCCGCTAAGACCTGCGCGGCCACCCCTCCCTGCGCGGCCAACCAGCCCTACGCGGCCGCCAAAACCTGTGCGGCCAACCAGCCTTGCGCGGTCATTTCCTTCGCGCTGGTAACACCGTCAGGACTCGCGCTAGTCCCTCACGCTTCGGGGAACGGCCTATCTGTGAAGCTCTTTCACTTGCGCGCCGGAGGACTCTCCTTCACGATCACGCCCTCCGTGCCTCGGAGAACCACCGCACCTTCGAAGATCGGAGATCCCTTCGCGGACGGTACTTCACGATTCACCGCGTTGCAGAAGAGCTTCGAAACCGTGGTAATGCCACAGCACCCGACGGTCACCGCCAACCTTCACGGAGCAGGGAAGGAAAAACGGTTACGGGACTGTCGATCCGCAAACACTCGTGGTCGATTCAAGGTGATGAAAGCCCGAGTCAAAAATGCCGAAGGGAGTAAAGGGTTTGGGATTCGGATATGCCTTCCCTTTCCCAGAACTGGCTCGGAAGAAGGGACAGAGGAACGGGAAAAGCTTCTGGGCAGCGATGAAGGCCTGGATCTGCGTCAGAAAATGAAATCGAGGGGATGAAGCCCGAATTCCAACGGAGACGCCGGTGACGGAGTCCGAAAGCTGGCAGGGAGAATCAAAGGGGAAGATGGACAGAGAACGGCATGGAAAAGGGGATCCCGAGCCCCTGTCACTGAAGCCGAAGACGATGGGAAAGAAGACCCAAAAACTGAACCGGCGAGGACGGCGCCGCCGAAGCCGATCGGACGAGAGACTCGATCCCTAGGAAACCCTAGGAGGAAAACTCTCACGCGGGAGAGACCAATAAGTAATTATTAAGTATGTATGAATTAGATTTAGTAAGTGATGGTTGGAGACTTTTATTACTACACGATTCATCAGTCGGTCTCATGAGACAAACTAGTGTCTTGGCACAAGGCCTTGAAAAAATCTTATTTTTAGTCTTGGCAAGGCCTTGACTATGTGGTTATAATAGTATGGAACTATGTATTCCATCATCATGAAAGTGGTTATTGATATTGCATGTGATTATTCGACTTGTATAATATCCATGTGAATAAGTAAATGGAATTATTTAATTTTTTTTTCATATTATGATGAAGTTCATGTTTAAAAGGATTTTGTTCTAGTTATGCATTGCCTTAAAGGTTTATACTTATTTCTTAATGTTTTTATAATATTTTTTATCCTTACCAAGAATATATGATCACCCCATTCAATGTTTAATTTTTTCTCAGGATGTGAAGAAATATTTATTGATTGACATGTATGGTTAGTCTGAGGGGATATGAGTGTGGACTGTGGCGACTTTGTCGTTGTGGTTTTTCACTTTATCATGTTATGTAAGACTTATAAATGTATCTAGTGTTACATTAGGTATCATAGGAAGTTTAGTACAAACCATGGATGTTAGATTTATATAAACTCTGATTAAATCACATAGACCAAGTATGGACATTGAGGATTAGTATAGAATAACTTCCTAGAATTTTGGTATTGTAGACATTTTGTGAGTTTTCAGAGAAATACATCCCTATCTAGATACGAGAAGGAAGAGGCGGATCTGGGACAGATGTACCTAGGTGTAAAACCCAAAAACACCGCTTTGAGTTAGAATCGAATGGAAATTGGTGCACGACAATGGTCCTTGCTGCACTCTTGGTTACGAAACTCTGGAGGGATATGCATAGGATAATTCTAATTTTCATTAAAAACTATTATGAAGGGTTTATGAGTATATACTTCCTCAATGAAAAATTTTTTATGATTATAGATTATATCAATAAACTGTTTAATTTATGTTATGTGTTTTACATGTTTGGATTTATGTATTGTGGTTCATAAACTAATATTGTGTATGCCATTGTTTAGAAATGGTGCCTAGTAGAAGGAATGGAAACTGTGTCAATGCACACACTCCATTTAGGGATTTTCCTACTGCTCAACATATGTATAGTGGTGCTGGTGATGCAACACGTGTTGATCAGCTAATCACCATACTGGGAAAACTCACTCAGGTTATGAATTATAACCTTACCCGTATGGAGCACTCTGATCTGAAACGTGGAGGATTAATGTTAGATCGCTTCATGAGGCAAAAACCACTAGCATTAAATGGGAGTACAGATCCATTGGTAGCTGAGCAATGGATATGTTCTTTAGAGAAAATATTTGATGCCATTGGGAGTAGCGAATGGGAAAAAATATGTCATTGTTGTACCTATCGTACCCCTCGTGGTTTAATTTTCCTGATCACAATCACTCTCTTATTTATCTAATCTTGTTTTAAGTGTTTTTGGATGATAGGCATGATTTCAGGTTGCCAAGGAATTGGGCCAAGAAAGCCAGAAGGCAATAGTGGATTGATTTCAGTCCACCGGCCAACCGGTGGATGACCACCGGCCAGCCGGTGGAATCTTGACAGAAGGCATCCCCTCTGTCCAGACCACCGGCCAACCGGTGTCCCATCACCGGCCAGCCGGTGGAACCCAAACAGAAGGGACACCTAATGTCTCACCACCGGCCAACCGGTGGCCTCCTCACCAGCCAGCCGGTGGTGCCTGGGCAGAAGGCCTCTCCATTTTCCAAAGCACCGGCCAACCGGTGGCCAAGCACCGGTCAGCCGGTGGAGCTAGTCAAACTAGCCGTTGGGCTTTGACCAAACTTGTACTTTTGACCCCCAACGGCTCCGAAGGCCTGTCCAACGGCTCCGAAGACTCCCAAAAGCCATTTGGGAGTTCCTCTCCTATAAATAAAGGACTAGGAAGCCCCGGAAATACATGGTAGCCCACGGGAACATTTTTTGATCATTTGGCGAACCTCCGGCGCATTCCTTCAAGGATCCCCATTTTGCTCCAACTCACTTCCACAACCAAGGAGCACCACCATAGAAGCTTGGGAGTGCTCTTCATCATCACCAATCAATCCATTGGCGCCCAAGACTTCTCCTCTTTACGGTTTATATTATTTTATCATTTTGAGAATCATTTTGAGTTTGTGTATACAAACCTTTCTTTCTCTCATCCTCCCTTTTTTTGGGTTTTCACACCACCTTCAAGGTGTGAAGAGGTTAGTCAAGCCTTCCCTTTAAAAGGCTTGAGTCATAGGTGAGCTAGCCTTCACCTGTAAGAAGGCTAGTGGGTTCTTTCTCAACCATTAAAAGCAAGCTGTAATAGGTTCTAGACTACCTTAAAGTCTAGTGGGTTTCTTGATAAAACCATTAAAAAGCAAGCGGTAGTAAATCTCTCAACGGTTGAGTTGGGAGCGGAGACATAGGCTTTGGTTTAGGTCGAACTCCGTTATCATGTTTTGTGTCTTGCCTCTTTTATTTCCGCTGCACTTTTTACTTTGATTTTAAATTGTTAATTATTTTTTAAAAGGCAATTCACCCCCCTCTTGCCATCACTCTCCGTTCCAACAATTGGTATCAAAGGGAAAATTTGAGTAATACCCTAACTGGTTTCAAATTCAAGATCCTTTGTGATGGCTTCAACTTATTTCGCCCCCGAAGGCTATTCTTTGGGTCGTGCTCCATTCTTTGATGGAACCGACTATACTTATTGGAAAACCCGCATGACCACTTTTCATAGAAGTATAGGTTATCCTTTTTATAAAATTGTCATGCATGGTTATTCTCTTTCTTCTCCCGATGAATCCAAATGGACTCAAGCCGATATTAAAAATTTAGAGCTTGATGGCAAAGACATGAACGCTCTTCATTGCGGCCTTGATCGTAATGAATTCAATCGAGTTTCCACATGCACTTCATCTAATGAAATCTGGAAACTGTTGGAGGTTACTCATGAGGGGACCAACAAAGTTAAGGATACTCGATTGGATATGTACCGTCAAGATTTTGAGTCTTTTACCATGCATCCATCTGAAAATATAACTGAAATGTTTACACGTTTTACTGATGTTTGCAATGGGATAAAGTCCCTTGGTGATGATGTGTCTGCAGAAACGATGGTCAAGAAGATCCTTTGGATCTTACCAAGCACAAGGGAACCGAAAGTCATAGCAATCCAAGAAGCAAAAGACATCAAGAACATGCCGGTCGAAGAGCTCATCAGATCCCTCATGACCTACGAGATCATCATGAGAAGGCAAGCTGAAAAGGAAGGCAAACCGATCAAAGTTCCAAAGAACATCTCCTTCAATGTTCAAAAAGAAGAAAGCTCCTACTCCTCATCATCTTCCTCTTCAAGCGGCGATTCAGAAATCGAGAACCTTGCCCACAAAATGCACAGATTCATGAAGAAGCACAAGAAGAAGAAATCCCGCAAGGCTCAACCCAACGAAAAATCTGAGCCCGAGGTAACATGTTACAGGTGTGGCAAGAAAGGCCATTACAAGCCCGATTGTCCACTCAACAAGAAAAAGGCCAAGCAAAAGGAAAAGAAGAAGGCATTCAAGGCCACATGGAGTGATATCTCCACATCCTCCTCCTCCTCCTCCTCAAAAGACAACGGTAAAAAATGTCTAATGGCATTTCATGAGGTAACCTTTTCCGACTCCTCTTCCTCTTGTTCTTCCAATTCTTTCAATCATTTATCTTACGAGGATCTCCAACATGAGAGAGATAAATTGGAGGAAGGTTTTCATGAACTTTTTTTCAAATTTATTGCTTTAAAAAAGAAATTCAAAATTCTTTCTTCCGAAAAGGATCAACTTCTCAAAGAGAAGGAAGACTTGTCCCTCAAGATCCAAAACCTTCCCGATGTTGATTCTATGGAATCAACAATCAAGGATTTAAGGACATCCCTAGCTAAGTTCACCGAAGGAGAACATAACCTTTCGAAGCTCCTTGGTTCCCAATGCATATCTAGAACCACCCAAGGGCTTGGATATTCCAAGAAAGCTTCCTCTTCCCATTCTCCTACTATTTTTGTAAGGGGGAGCTCCCAATATAAATTTTGCAACTATTGTAAAAAACCCGGGCACTTAATTTATGAGTGCGATTGCAAAAATGCCCGGTATGGAAGGCCCAAAACCATTTCCATTAATGATGAATTTCATAGGAGAAGACCCGCCACTAGACTAGTTTGGATTGAAAAATCCCTTTTAGCCAGTTTCACCGGACCAAAATTTTTCTCGGTTCTAAAATCCTCTCCTCGGTGATTTGTTGCTTTTATTTAGGGGGAGTTAGGATCGTTTAAGCCTTTTTTATTTATATTAAAAACATTCCATTCAAAACCTTCAATTCAAAACATTCAATTCAAAACCTTCAAATCTCAAAAATTTCAATTGGTTTAAAAACTCTATCTTGTTTTTCAACCTTTCCCTCAATCAAGTTTTATTCCCCGTTCTATTTTGATAATCACAAAAGGGCAGAAATTCTTGGTAGATTGTGGGACAAATCTTTCTCCCATGCTTTGCTTTATCCTTTAAAGCATGGATTTCATTTCAGTCTTTTACATTTCTTGTTTTGGTGATTGTGATCATCAAAATAGGGGGAGATTGTTGTACCTCTCGTACCCCTCGTGGTTTAATTTTCATGATCACAATCACTCTCTTATATATCTAATCTTGTTTTAAGTGTTTTTGGATGATAGGCATGATTTCAGGTTGCCAAGGAATTGGGGCAAGAAAGACAGAAGGCAAAAGTGGACTGATTTCAGTCCACCGGCCAACCGGTGGATGACCACCAGCCAGCCGGTGGAATCTTGACAGAAGGCATCCCCTCTGTCCAGACCACCGGCCAATCGGTGTCCCATCACCGGCCAGCCGGTGGATCCCAGACAGAAGGGACACCTACTGTCTCACCCCCGGCCAACTGGTGGCCTCCTCACCGGCCAGCCGGTGGTGCCTGGGCAGAAAGCCTCTCCATTTTCCAAAGCACCGGCCAACCGGTGGCCAAGCACCGGTCAGCCGGTGGATCCAGTCAAACTAGCCGTTGGGCTTTGACCAGACTTGTACTTTTGACCCCCAATGGCTCTGGAGGCCTCTCCAACGGCTCCAAAGACTCCCAACAACCATTTGGGAGTTCCACTCCTATAAATAAAGGACTAGAAAGCCCCGGAAATACATGGTAGCAAACAGGAACATTTTTTGATCATTTGGAGAACCTCCGGTGCATTCCTTCAAGGATCCCCATTTTCTCCAACTCACTTCCACAACCAAGGAGCACCACCATAGAAGCTTGGGAGCGCTCTTCATCATCACCAATCAATCCATTGGCGCCCAAGACTTCTCCTCTTTACGGTTTTTATTATTTTATCATTTTGAGCATCATTTTGAGTTTGTGCATACAAACCTTTCTTTCTATCATCCTCCCTTTGTATGGGTTTTCACACCACCTTCAAGGTGTGAAGAGGTTAGTCAAGCCTTCCCTTTAAAAGTCTTGAGTCATAGGTGAGCTAGCCTTCACCTGTAAGAAGGCTAGTGGGTTCTTGCTCAACCATTAAAAGCAAGCTGTAATAGGTTCTAGACTACCTTAAAGTCTAGTGGGTTTCTTGCTAAAACCATTAAAAAGCAAGCGGTAGTAAATCTCTCAACGGTTGAGTTGGGAGCGGAGACGTAGGCTTTGGTTTAAGCCGAACTCCGTTATCAAGTTTTGTGTCTTGCCTCTTTTATTTCCGCTACACTTTTTACTTTGATTTTAAATTGTTAATTATTTTTTAAAAGGCAATTCACCCCCCTCTTTCCATCACTCTCCATTCCAACAATGGTTATAGACTACCTTAAAGTCTAGTGGGTTTCTTGCTAAAACCATTAAAAAGAAAGCGGTAGTAAATCTCTCAACGGTTGAGTTGGGAGCGGAGATGTAGGCTTTGGTTTAAGCCGAACTCTGTTATCAAGTTTTGTGTCTTGCCTTTTTTATTTCCGCTGCACTTTTTACTTTGATTTTAAATTGTTAATTATTTTTTAAAAGGCAATTCACCCCCCTCTTGACATCACTCTCCGTTCCAACAGTCATGACACTTTACAACCTCACTACAGATGTTTATCAATGGTGGTCATTGATTCAAAACACGAATGAAGATGATGAAGTATCAAATATGGAATGGAGGGAGTTTAAATATCTTTTCTTAGAGAAATACATTCCTCGTGACCATTGAGCAGATATGGAAAGGAAATTTCTGAGTCTGAGGAAAAAGGAGGATGAGAATGTCGCAAATTATGTGGCTAACATTACAAGGTTAGCGAGGCATGTTGCATATTGTATACGTAACCCAAGAAGTTAGATTGATCGTTTCATTGATCGGTTAAAAAAGTTTCTTCATCAAGAATTACTCTAACAATCCTTCTTGTAATAGGAAGATATTTTCTCCTGTTCTATCAAGACAGAAAAGGAATTCTCTAAGTCTTACTATATTAAAGAAAATCAAGGGAAAAACAGATCTGTTGATCCCTCTAGAAATAGAAATATGGAGAAAAATGGAAAAGATGAATATCCACCCTATAGTAAATGTGGGAAGAATCACCCCAATACTTGCTTGAAGGGAATGGGAGTCTGTTACAAGTGTGGTGAATAAGGCCACCAAGCTCATGATTACAAGGGGAAGAAAAAATATACTGATGTTCAATACTAAAATTTCAGGGGTATGGGACATTATTCTAATGAATATACTAAGCGTTAGATAATCCTACCTCCAAAAGGGCAAGCGATCAAGGCCACGCTTATGTGATCACTACTACTGTGGTTGACGCTCCGAAAGACATGGTGGAATGTAATTAAATGGTTTCCTCATGTTTAGAAAATACTTTATTTGATTCTGGATCATTGCGTTGTTTCATATCTTCCCATTTTTCTAAGAAAATTAGACATTTCCAATTTGATTTAACAAGGGATTAGTCAGTTAAAACTCATAATGGAAGTATCATCGTAATAAATATTTGTTATTCTGTTCCCATTAGAGCATATAAATGTTCTTTATCTGTTGATCTCATCATCATACGCATGATTGAATTTAATATAATACTCACTGTGGATAGGATTTCGGAACACAGTGCGAAGATTTATTGTAAGAAGAAAGTGGTTACTATTTTTGATGAAGATGATAATGAACACGTTATCTTCAATGTTGAATCGTTAGCACCAAATTCTTATCGAGATCCACCCCTAGTACCTCAACTAAATTAAAATATTTTGGAGGAAGAGAATTAAATGTCTATGGGTGAGTAAAGGAATGTTCAAATAGATGATGTAATTTTTGTGAAGAATTTGTTGATGTGTTTCACTAAGATTTACCAGGACATCATCCAAAAAGATAAATTGAGTTTTCCATTGATTTAATTTCTGGTTCAAGGCCCAAATCGAAGACCCATTATAGAATGTACACTATGGAATTAGTGGAACTAAAGAATCAACTAGAGGAATTGATTAAGAAGGGATTTATTTGCCATAGGTTTTCACCATGGGGAGCCCCAGTTCTTTTTGTTAAGAATAAAGATGGATCAATGAGGTTGTGCATTGACTACAAGGAGATCAGTGCTATAAAAACAATGTAAAAGTATCCCCTACCTTGAATTGATAATTTATTCGACCAACTTCATAAAGATCAATATTATATAATGATTGACCATAAATATGGATATCATCAGTTGTGTGTGAAGAAATAAAAAATTCCAAAAACATTATCTCGAACCAGGTACGGGCATTACGAGTTTACAATAAAGCATTTTGGGATGACTAATGCACCCTATATTTTCATGGATCTAATTAACAGGGTTTTCAAGGAATATCATGATTACATTGTAGGGGTATTTATTGATGATATCTTGGTACACTCCAAAATCTACGAATATCATGAAAATCAAATGCACATTTTCCTGAAAACTCTGAGAAGACATGTATTATATTGGATGTTTAGCAAGTGTGAATTCTGGATTCCGGAGATTTCTTTTCTTAGCCATATTGACTCTATGTATGGAATCACTATTGATCCTTCTAAGACAAGTGCAGTCCATGAATGGCCAGTACTAATGAGTATAACTGTGGTACATAATTTTATTGGTTTAGCAAGTTATTATTGACATTTCTTCCAGAATATTTCTAGATTGGATAACTCATTAACAAAGCTGACACATAAAGGGGTTAAATTTGTTTGGACAAAAGATTGTAAACAATGTTTTGAAGAAATGAAGTGAATATTGTTCAATTATCCTATATTGACTCTACCATCAGCGAATGATGGATTTGTTATTTATAGTGATGATTCAAAGAATTGAATTGGTTGTGAACTTATGTAGAATGATAGGGTTATTGCCTATGAATCACGGCAGTTGAAAATTCATGAGAAAAACTATCCTACTCAAGATATTTAGTTACCAGCTGTAATATTATCATTGATGATTTGGAGACACTATCGCTGTGGTGAAAAAATGTGAGATTTATACTGATCACAAGAGTATAAAGTATATTTTCTCACAGAAAGAACTCAACATGAGGAAAATGAGATTGACTGAACTAATCAATGATTATTATTGCACGATAAACTATCACCTGAGGAAGGAAAAAAAGTTGGCAGATGCTTTGATTAGAAAGGATCATGGAGTTTTGAACAATAGGAGAGTTTAAAGGGATCCTATTTTCATGGATGTAGTAAAGATGGATATGGGAATTACCATGGAAGGTGAAACATAAATACATTTTCAACTGATTGTCAAACCATCTTTACTAGAAAGAATAAAGAGTTCCTAGACCGATGATGAAGAGTTTCAATAGAAGATTAAAGTTATGAATGATGGGAGATTGAGTGACTTTGTGAATGAAGATGAAATTTTGAATTCGGGAAGATAATTTTTTTTCCTGATATACCTAATCTGAAAAGGGAATTCTTGGATGATTCTCATAGTTCCAATTTCTCTATACACCTTGGTAGCACTACGATTTATAGTTATTTGAAGGAAAATTTTTGGTGGGACAACATGAAGAGGGAGATTGCTGATTTTTTGTAAAGATGTATTGTTTGTCAATAATTGAAAGATGGAAGGCAACATCATAGAAGAGTCATGCAACCTCTTCCCATACTGGAGTTGGAATGAGATAATATTACGATGGAATTTTTCATGGGACTACCAAAGACTCTTAGAAGGAATGATTCAATATGTGTCATTTTTGATCGTCTTACCAAGTCAGCATATTTTCTTACTATAAGGGAAGATATACCACTTGAACGTCAAGAAATACAGTATATTAATGATGTTTTGAGACTTAAGGAGTACCCCTATCGATTGTTTCTAATCTTGATCCATGTTTTACATCAAGATTCTGGAAAATTCTTCAGAAATCCCTGGATACTAAACTTTATTTGAGAACTGCCTACCACCCCCACACTGATGGACAATGAGAATAGCCAATTCAAACCTTAGAAGACATGTTTAGATCTTTCTCACATGACTTTCAAGGTATGTGGGATCAATATTTACCATTGGTATAATTTTATTATAACAATAGCTTCTATTAAAGTATTCAGAGGGAACCATATGAAGCGTTATATGGAAAGAGATGTCCCACACAAACTTGTTGGGATGATATTTGTGAAAGAAAACTCATAGGCCTAGAACTAGAGGAGAAAACGATGGAAAAGGTTAAGTTAAGCCAAAACCACATCAAAGTAGCTCAAAGTAGGATGAAGAACTATGCTGATAACCGAATGAAGGATTTGGAATTTATGGTAGGAGATAATGTTTTTTTTAAGGTATCTCTATGGAATGGTGTTATACGTTTCATAAGGAAAGGTAAATTTAGTCCCAGGTACATTGGACCTTTCGAAATTCTAGAAGGAATTGGGGCTGTAGCTCACTATTTGGCAATGCCGCCAAATATCTCCAAAGATCACGATGTGTTACACATATCACTGTTGAGAAAATACATTCCTGACCCAGCGCATGCACTCAGCTATGAGGAATTAGAACTGGAACCCAATCTGTCTTATTGCGAAGAGTCTATCAAGATTCTTGATAGAAGGGAACTTGTTCTGAGAAACCGGACGACTCGTCTGGTAAAAGTTCTATTGATAAACCATAAGATGGAAGAGGAAACGTGTGAACCCGAGGAACTTATAATGAGGAACCACCAGAGTCCTATTATGCAGTAATATTCTAGAAATTTTGAGGATGAAATTATTTGAAGTAGGGTGGAATGTATCATCCCAAGCTTCCACAGTACACTTCTCTTTGAATAATACAGTATCGTGTGTTGTACGCAACATCGAGTACTAACACACACCACAACCAATAAAACTAGCCGTTATGAATTGTAATACCCACTTTTTTTAAATTTTATAAATTTTATCTTTCAAAATAGACTTCATTTTGGGATTCAGAATATTGAAATTAGGTTAGGGGGAATTTTTGGTATTTTTCTGAAAACATTCAATTTTTTGATGAATAGTGAAAAACACTGAGTTATAGTTTAAAATCGAATTCTAATTTAAATAATTATTTATTTTATTTAAATTTATTTTAGGTTAAAATATATAAATAATACATATATAAGTTCAATGTAATTCATTGGATTCAGTTTATATAAATTATAGATATATAAAAAATTTATTGAAATTTTCACCATCTTTTACCCACCTCCTTGGAGAATTTGAAAATTCACATAAAACATAATTTTAACACTTCTGTGTGTTGAATTTAAAAAATTAGAGAGACATGGTTAATATCATAGAGTATAATGTGGTTCAATAAGATAAAAATAATTTTTTGGTGAACAATAACTTTTTTCTTTTATTTACCACAGTTAAAAGTAAATAGGGTAATTATGGGTAAAAATGACATTATTATTAGCCTAAAAAATGTCTTAATTCTATTGGATAAGTATAGTTCCTCCAAAAAAACCTTCGGAATAAAATATTAACCTCTTTGGTACACTTGGATTAGATTGGGACATCTATTATTATTTTATTTAAAGAATATTTAAAAGAGTTAAAATCAACGTTTAATAACTAAAACATTTTTAAAATAGGTTTATATATAAAATAAATTCTATTATAAATATTCATTATAAATATAAAAATATTTCTTACATAATGGTATTTTATTTATAAAATTTAGACATTTAATAATTTAATTTATTTGCGATACAATTGTGATGTAGTAATTACCTATTTAATGAAATATTAAAATAATTGATATTATAAATATCCAAATAAATGTAATTTGAAACCTTTTATAAATTCCACTAATTTTTAGGTTAACATGACATATTAGGATTGGTTAGATAATTTTTTTGGAGTAATAATGCTGTTATGAATATAGCTAAAAAAATATACCAAATAGTGTCAAAATTGACATAAAAGAGTTTTTAAAACAAATATTATATTATTATTTGATATTCTATTCCCAAAAATATAGGGTTCATCAAAAGGAAATATATAATGATATTTATATCATTAATGAACCACTTGGGTTTCTCTTAGAATTATATAGTATTTTTATTAACCATATAATACAAAAATACAACGACACATGTTAAATGTCAAACTATTTAACTAAGAGTGAAATCTAAAAGATAAAGGTAATAAAGTGACCCAAACGTATCTAAAACCTATGGGTTGATTGGTGTTCGACCCATACCAACCTTATCCTTTAAATAATCCATTTTTGAGCCATTATAAACCGAAAATGATTTTATTATAAAATAATATTTCTAGATTTTCCTAAGGTCCCCCTCACCCATCTTATAAAAGGGAACTCCTCCTTCTCTCTATTTCACACCATAAAATCCATTTTAATTGGCCAAAACCTGACCAAATATCCACTAAAATTCTCCCAATTCATTCTAGAGACATTACTTTAGTCATAAATCCAACATAAGGAGACCTTTTGATCAAATCACAAAGAAGAACATGAAGAAGAGGTAATAATTTTACCACCCTCTTTCAAGTTCTTGTCATCTTCCACTTCTTCTTTCTATGTTATTTCCATTCTAAAATAATAAATCCAGTATCTTCTATATACTTTTATGTTTTTATAAAAATGGTACATCCATATTCATTATTCTACCAATCCTTTGAATGACATGTAACCATACGCACGTGCGTACGGATTACCGTCTCCACATCGTGGTGTAATTGTTATTCAAAACATTATGATTTGGATGGGTATAATAATGATTTGTAATTAATGTAAATAATAAATATAACATGAAAATGATTCTGTATATATGATAAACCATCCAATTATATGTTATTTTAATATCAAAATAATGATATTGTCGCTCATGCGTACCTACAGATTATCGTCTCCATAAACGCGATCAGATTCATTCCCCATCGTATCCATTCAAGATTAATTTTATATAGATTATTAAAAATATTTTTTAAACACTTTATATCACTCTAGATATGAATAAGATAAATCCCATCCATAACAAATATGACTCACATAATAAAGAATATAAAAGAAAATGAATATATTAACACCTGAAATGATGAAAATACTAATATATTATTAACAAAACAATGTTAAAAGATCATATATGACATCATATTAATGTATACGATTATTGTATAATTTCATAAAAATTATTTCACCATTATAATAGAGGTTAACCTACCCTCGACCAAGGAAAAGTACAAGGTAAGGGTTAATTTCACAATCTATTCATTATCAAAGGTTATTTATACTATCTATTGGGACATCTTTATCATCCACATACATGTTTCTTAAAAATGTATTTCAAACAATTCTTACTATTTTATATACAATAGGGTTAAAGTCATTTATACCCCAGTTTGAATTTTTATAAGAATTTTATAAAGGATTATTTCCTCTGTTTTCCAATCAAGGTCCTTTTTAACCTTTTCTATAGAATTATGGTAAGAATGTATTTTTTAACTTTTATGGTGGGTGCAGCTATTTTCCACCATTATAAAATCGTATAATCTTCCCTTACAGGATTATAAGAATATTTTGAAAGTAAATGTTTTATTTTATAATTATGTGACTTTAAATTATTTAAAAAAATGAGACATTTCTCTCATATAGTTTTGATTTCATCTGTGTCAACATCCTTTGCTAGATTTTATGCTTATTTGAAGTTGATTTATTATGATACAAAACATACATATAGTTTTTAAAGGTTTTGTGATATTTTTTATTCTTTATGGGTAATTTTTATAATATTCATGGTTTATGTATAATGTATTGACATTTAGTATGCTAGTATTAATTCAAATGTTTACGTTATGTTTAAAATTGTTCATATGAGGAATGCATTGGACTTAGTAAGTGACGGGTGGAGCCCGATATAGCTCCTTGATGCATCGGTAGGTCTCACGAGACAAACTAGTGTCTTGGAACAATGCCATGACAAAATTCTATTTGTATTCTTGGCACAAGGACTTGACTATATGGTTATGATAGTCTAGCATTTTTCATTCCATCATTATGAAAGTGGTTATTGATATTGCATGTTCTTATTCGACTAGTACAACATCCATGTGAATAAGTAAATGGAATTATTTCATTTTATTTTTTACATATTATGATGCTGTTCAAGATTAAAAATCATTTTTTAGTTATACATTGTCATAAATATTTATGATTATTTATGAAACATTCATATATATTGTTGTCCTTACTGAGCATCTGAGCTCACCCCTTTCTATGTTATATTTTTCCCGGGATTTGAAGATGTATTTTAGGACTGAACTACAGGGATAGTCTGAGGGGATACGAGTGTGGAATATGGAGACTATGTTGTTTTAGTTTGTCACTTTATCATGTAATGTAAGACTTATGAATGTATCTAGTGTTTCTAAGGCTACTAAACTAATCTGTCTTTCAAGACCTTATTTTTTGTGATAATGCCAATGTTATTTAATAATGCATCGAGTCTGGGTAACTGAGGTCAGGGCATTACAAAAAACACATCATTGTAGTTAATTTATTATATAGTGACCAGTTCACTAATAGTATTTTAACAAGCTATGAATTATTTAATTGACCATATTGTGTAAATTTTTTTTCAAATGCTACTCAGACTCATCAATCCTATTTTTCAATTATTTAATTTCAAATAATTTTGAGCATAAATTATTTAAATTTTTTCATCTAATATGAATTTCATTATTAAGTTTAGTGTTGACTGTTCTTTTATGGGGAGGGGTATTTATTGTTTTTAAAATTATATTACATGATGCACACATCAAAATACCCTTTAACATTTTCCAAATATATTTTTTTCTCAAGTTTTAATTTCATGTCATTGAAATTTTTTATATAATTTTTTAATATGTTTTTGATTTTATGTGATTAATCAGTTGTATTTCACATAGAATTAAATTAGTTGATATCTATTTATTACATGATCTAAAACACTTATTAAAGTAAATTTCTGTGTTTTTTGTTATAATTTTAGTTGAATATTTATTTTTTATTCCAAATTAGACTAAAAATATTTAATTCAATTTATATTTGAAATGATCTCAAAATACTTATAGAATTTTGTGTGTTATAAATATTGGATGAGTTCATGTGTTAATTGATTTTAATTATTAACTCACTCATATAAATATTTTTTCTATTTATTTCGAAATACATTGTTACTTGGATTATTTTCACTATTGTGGAATAATAAAATATTGATGATTTGAATTAAAAAGGATATTAGGGGAATACATTTCATAATTTTAATATTTATTAACATTTTTTAAAAATTTCCAAACACCTATTTACCAAACATTTTTCCTTTTATATGGGAAGTCAGTCATGTTTTCAAGAAGGGGTACATTCAAGAAAGGATTTTTGAGAGCACCCACTTTTAACATTATAATTAAATATTTTCGAGATTAATTTTTTTAGTCAATTTATTTAATTGATTTCATTAAGAACATTGAATGCATTATATGGGAAAATATATTATGTAACTATATTTGTATACATGTTTTCCCAAAATATCTAAAGAAAATTTCTTGTGTAATTGGGTATTAAAAAAGTTTTTATTTGAAATTTTGTGAATCTTTATTAATATTTATTAGAAATCCATTCTTATAATATTTTCATGAAAAAATTAATTTTGCTGTTTATTGATAATTTTTTCATTCCATTTATTTTCATAATTTTTTTGGTTTTGTTTTGTTTTCCTTTGGATTTTTTATTCAATTATTTTTTCAATATTTTATTAAGTATTTTGATTTTAGAATTTATATTTCCATATTCTGTAGTTTTGATATTTATATTATTTAATAGTGAATATATTTTTAATATCATTTTATGATGCCTTTTAATTTATTTTGGAATCTAAAATTTGTAAATATTTGTCATTCATGAGAATTTCAATCCATTTTTAAGACTTTTTCTATTTCATTACGATCATCCTATTTCATAAGATAATGTTACCTCGGTATTATTGAACAACAGTTATTTCATTAACTGATAAGGGTTATATCATAGATTAAAATACTTTAAGTTATTTCATATATTATATTACCAAATAGTATAATATAAAAAGTTGAAAACTATTTAATGATCGCAAAAAAATCAATGATTAAAAATATAATTAAATGTCATGTGCACTGTATTTTCAATCTAAAATTTATATTGAGTAGAATGTAGTAGATCATTTATGGAATACCTGGAATGATACAAGAGGTATTGAAGTGAAGTTAATAATGAAAAAATTAGGACTAGAAAAAATTCTATGTGTATATTATATAGAGAATAGTCTAGGATCATCTAGGGTAGTGACAAATATACGAGATATTCCTATTGAGTCGCCTGGAGGAGATGATGGAAAGTAACCAACACCATGTTTCGATTTGGGAAAAGAAGATTAGAATTTATTATCCAAGGGTTAGAAAATTTGCGTATCCTTCTTATTTATATAGGGATTTCATTTATGGATTTATTTTGATCAGTATAAGAATATACGACTACACAAAACTGGAAATGGAAGGCTTCTTTGACTGTGGTTGCTTGAATGGAGTTTTTATCGGGAGAGATAAGTTATCTTGAAAGTGAATTTTCTTACCATCCAACCCCTTTTAGGTTTATTTCTATAACATTTGATATGACAATATTTTATTTTACTAAAATTATAATGGTATTCATCTAATCAATACTTATGGACTATGATTTCCTTGGTTATTTAATTTTAAATTATTCTTTCATTAATCCATAGTGGGTTGTTACTCTATTTATATTTTCCATTTACTGTTAAAAATCATTATTTTTTCAATTATCACTAGAGGATTATATGTTAAAAATAGAATATTATAAATTAAAATCTATTTTGATATAACATTTGAAAATAATGTTTTTTATTCTTGCGGGATCACGACCAGATCAAATGATAATTTTATCACAATGGAATTGATATCAAAAAATTTGTGATATATTGAATTCTAATGTTCATTGATGAAAACTAATATTATGTAATTACCTTGATAAAGTTGGATAGATAAAATTATATAATAATTGAACCAAATTAATTTAAAATTTCCACTGATTTAATAAATATTCATTTAGTGACATGTTGATAAATATTCCCATATTCCTCTAAATTAATTTTCATACAACATTTTAAATTTCTCATTGCCATGATTACCACATAATATTATAACTCTGTTCCATTTAAAAATATATGAATACTTATTTTAAAGCACAAAACCAATTGTTATATCATTTTCATGTTTATTTGGATAGTTTTTATGTAATTTATGGTTGATTTAATTTGGATTTAATAAACTTATTTACATATATGATCAATCCTGGTTTCCACTTGAATAGGGATACATTTTTAAAAAAATAATGATATAAGTTTTAAGATACATCCTTCACCAAGTAGAGAGGATTTTAAATACCCATAACATTGAAAACCTTATGGTCATGCAAGGATTCTAGTGAGAGTCATCAAATATCTTGTCACAATAAACCATATTTGTTGTAAATATAGTTGTAAATGGGCAGTTGCCCCAAATTTAGGAATTATACTTTAATTTTATATCATTAGGAAATAATAAAATAAAAGGATACTTGACCACCACTCTCACTCATTGAAATGTTTTTCTCTCCATTAAAATAATCCCTGGTGGGTTTGTTATTCCAATACTAGTGACTGGATAAATAATCCAATTAATTATTGTGTAATCACATCACCTATAAGGGATTTCATAAATAAAAAATAGATGATTTTATGGAATTAATGATTTATTATATTTGAATTTATGTCTGAGGTTTAGTCAGTCATATACCACACTAAGTTACCAATAGTTTCAGCATCATCGAACCATCATAATGGTGATCATTATATATAATAAATCATTGGTAAAATTTATGATTAATGTATGGTTATTAAATTAAGGAATGTTTCCTTTGTACATTGATCATCAATATCTATTATATTATAGTTTCCTTGTGGATTTTAATTATTTTTAGGAGCATGATTTTAAAAAATTTCTTAATACCAATCTATAAACAAGGTGATCTCTCAATTTACAAATAGTTAACAAGGATATTATAATATTATAAATGGTTCAATTTTTGGAATCTTAGTTGAATGGGAACCAATGGAAATTCGTTTTTTATTTTGAGGTAGTGTGAGGCATAAAAATATATTTATTCATTTTAAATACTTTTTAATAGGAATTTTTGTATTTGACAAGGGTTTTAATTAAAATTTTATTTACCATTGAAATATAATTTCAAAGGGATTGTTTCATTAAAATAAATTTTTATAGGAATATTTTTTCATTAGTGGATAGTTTTTGAAATGGGATTTAAAAGCAATGTAAAATTTTCTTAGTAGTTGTTTTATTTAGTTGTTGGTACAAGGGAACTATAAGGTAAAATACACTAAACAATTCCCCTACCTTTTGGTCCATGAATGGTTTGTTTGAATGAAATTTTAAATTAAATTAAATTGGGTTATTCTGAATAAATTATTTTTTCGATTAACCTCATGAGAATGATTCAAGTGATTATAATTATTTCATTGGTGAATAATGTTCTTCGTTATTGTTTCTATGTATATTATTTAATATTGTGTGATTATTAATTATGTTATTATAACTATAGGATAATCATTCTCATGGGAAATAGGTTTTTCAAAATAGAAATGTATGTATAGAAAAAATATGGACAGTTGTTTTTTCAAGGGACCTTGGAAGGTACCCTTTTGTTTGGTAATAGAGTGTATAAATTTCAGGTTAACTTTAATGTGTTGAGTGAATTGTGGGTTCTAGTGATATATTGGTTGAGTAATCATGTGTTGGTTATATCAGGTCTTCCAAAGACCTTTGGATGAAATGAATAAATATAATAAAGGTTTAATGATGGCTTCAGTGTTGGGATTCAACGTCCTGAAATGTACATTTCATATTTAGTATTTTAATTATTTTTATCCTAATTGATGACATTAATTTTTTTTGTGTTAGAAGTTTATTTATTATACTTGTTTAAGGATAGTAGGATGAGATTATGATGTTTGTTAGTTCCTATGATAGTGTTATTGACATGATAAGTATGAATTTATTCTATGTGTTTTGTGCCATATATGTTTGAGATAGTGAAATTTGAAATGGTTCCCAATAGGTAGTAGGATTTTATATAACAATAATCTCTATTGGGGTATACCCTCTATGAGAGGTCATGTTTAAGATAACCATAATTTTTTGGATTTTTTTTGAGGTGATTTATTATATTTTCTTGACAGTTTGCGTGAACTATTTTCATGTCGAGATATAAATCCTGCCTAGTTATTCTATTTTTCATGGCCACCATGATACATAGATATATGTGATAGGATTTTAGGAATATTCATTGTAGGATAATATTTCTTAATTATCTAGGGAACCACCGGAGGTAAGATCACTTCCATAAATAACCATTTTATTGATCATGACATTGATATATAATCAGAGTGATCAATATCAAATTTGGCTGAGATAATACATATGTTGGATAAATCCCCATTGAAAACTTCTAATATTAGAGAATAATATAGAGGTTTTAAATTTTTATATTACTATATTTTGTAATGATGAATATTTGGAATATATAAGGATAAACAAGGGAATCGAGATTATTATTTCATAGAGTTTTCCCTAATATATATTTTATTTTTATTTCATGGGATTATATTTAATGTTTTAAATATTTATTTATGAATAATTTTTCATTGATTATTGTTTTCATTTTAATTTTAAATATTTCTTGTTTTATTGTTAACATTTTGATTGGGAATTATTTCATTTCTCATAAAACCATTTTTTAAAATGATATTTTGGGAAATTGTGATGTGGGGAGTGGGATAATCAGTGGGACTAGTTGAACTATGATTAGAGTGTTTTTTTTGATATAATTATATCACTTGGGGATTACATATTTTTAGATAAGAGTAAATGTGCTGTAAAAATAATTAGTTAGTGGGGTTGTATGGATCACCGATTACAGGTAGGAGTGATTTGGAATGGGTTTAATTGAATTAGTATTTTTGTTTAGGGTACATGTATATTTCTTGTAATACGTATTATAGTTTTGTATTGCATGGGAATCCAGGGGTAGTTTTTCAATCATGATAATATTGAACTCCCCAAATACTTTCACACCAATTAATAAAATTACCATCAGTATGAGTGTTGAGGAATTTTGGGGAACCATATATTGTCTTCAGACTCACCAAACTAATGTATATGAAATTAAAGTTGATATATTATGGTATACAATCATGTTTTTTATTTAGTTTTAGGTAATATCATATATCTCAATGTTTATGTCAGCTAGATTTGTTTTATGGAGGACATGGATTTGTTAGAAAATTTTCTTATTATTCAGGAAGAGGTTTGGTACTTTATTTCCAGGTGTACCTAATATGTTTTGGCTTTTATGGTATTTTATATGCTTTTAAATGTATATATTTTAGTGTTAGACTCTATATATTTATTGGTACTATGTACATTATATTAATTTTATATTATATATGGTAACATAATGTATGGGAAAATTGTTTAATGATTAAATGTTTTGGGTATATCTATAACAAGGATGGACCATGATGAAATATTGGTAGATTCAAACATCATAATTATTCTTTATAAATCATAGAATATTAATTTCATGCCTATTAAAGGTCCTTTTTTAATTCATATCCTATAGTATACCTGGTAGAACGCCTAGGCTAGCATGGTCAATCAAGACTGACTATTGGCCTGGTTGAAAATATCAAGGAATTAAAAACTCATAACAAAGAATGTTTTTTTAAATGCCAGTTATAAGTGGTGATGAGATATAAATACTTCTAAACTATTTCATGATCATTCCATCTTCATATATATTTTCTAGAAACTCATTTGACTGAAGGATTTATGTGATGGTATTACAAAATCTATTTTTAGTGAGGATATGGTATGCCAATTACATGATATCTATGACTCTAAATATTTCATAGTGATCAACTATGAACCTTTTTACATGATCATTCATAATGTTGGATGCATGTTTAGGGACTAATAAATGTACTAGTGGGTTTTTTTGACATATTACCTAATATGGTATAATTATTAATTGTTTGAATGTTATGATATGGTTTATGTTTCCTAAATATTTCTAATGTGTGACAATAATAATATAGAACAAATTATTTTTCTTATTCATGTTATTATTAATCATAATTTTTACAAGATATCGAGATATTATTATTTTTATATATTTTTAATTATTAAGGGATTAAATTTTTTGTAATGAAAACATGTATAATTACACATTAACATAGTAAAATGATTTAATGGTCATAGTCCAAAAATATACGTCTTAAAAAAGATACTTTAAAATCATTCATAGTTTTTAGAAAACTAAGAAATGTATTTTTGAAAATAAATTTAGGATATAATTTTCTCAATAAAATATATTTTTGGAAATTACTATAAAGGTTAAATATTTTTGAATTTTACAATTTAAAATTGTTCATTGATTCTGATAGTGTTTTTTAAATATGAGGTTATTTATAGACTAAAATGAATTTATATGGTTTTTAAATAAAGGAATGGGTGATATATTAAATATATTTCTTATTTTTATGTTTTTTGATTGTTAGTGACTAATGTTTTTGAATTATATTTTTTTCTGTTATATGATTATTTAATTGGATACATGTAACAACCCGATAATTTATGATAAGTATTATTTTTAATTGATGTCATGTGTTTTATGATACAATAAGATTATCTTGTGCTATACACAATACCGTATTAGCTTGCAGTATACACAACACTATTCTTAGATTGTGTTACACACAATTTCAAGTTCGTTTGATAATAGTCATTCTACGCAACATTGAGTATATATATATATATATATATTCAATGTATAAATGAAAAATTGTTGGATTCTGTTATAACGAAACAACGAAGGAGTCTTTCACAACACACAACCCTGACTTGGATTGCATTACATGCAATCACGACCTTCCTTGATATCGTGTGTTGTACGCAATACCGGGGTTTACTAAACAAATATATATTATTAAAATATTATTAGAACTAGCCGTTATGAATAGTAATACCCACTTTTTGAAATTTTAATAAATTTTATCATTAATAATTGACTTCATTTTTGGATCAGGAATATCAAAATTAGCCTAGGGTTAAATTTTGGAATTTTTCTGAAAACTTTCAATTTTTGATGAATAGTGAAAACACTGAGTTACTATTTAAACACCGACCTTTTATTTAAATAATTATTTATTTTATATTATTTCATTTTATGTCAAAATTGATACATAATACCTATATAAGTTCAATGTAATTCATTAGAGTCATTTTATAATAATTTTAGATATATAAAAATTTTATTGATCTTTTCACCGTCTTTTACCAACCTCATTAGAGAAATTGCAATTTTACATAAAACTTAATTTTACCGCTTCTATGAATGAAATTTCAAAAATAAAAGAGCCACAGTTGATGTTAGTAAGTAAAATGTGGTTCAATGAGATGAAAATAATTTTTTGTGATTAGTAACTTTTTACTTTTTTTTTACCACGGTTAAATGTAAATAGGGTAATTAAGGGTTAAAATGATATTATTATTACCCTAACACATGTCCGAATTCTATTGGATAAGTGTAATTAGACCAAAAAACCTTAGGAATAATATATGACCATTTAAGCCCACTTGGATTAGATTAGGACATTTAATATTACTTTATTTAAAGAAAGGTTAAAATAGATAAAATCAAAGTTTAATAAGTAAATCATTTTTAATATAGGGTTATACATAAGATAAAATCGACTATAAATATTGATTGGAAATATAAAAATATTTCCTACATAATGTTATTTTATTTATAATTTATAGACTTTAAATTATTTAATTTATTTATGACACAATGATGATACAGTAATTATCTTATTAATGAAATATTGAAATAATTGATGTTATAAATATCCAAATAAATGAAATTTCAGACGTTTTATGAATTAAACTAATTTTATCGGTTAATAGGACATGTTATTATTGGTTTAATTAACTTTTTTCTAACTAATCATTCTGTTATGATTTTCAAAAAAAATCAATTACCAAATAGTGTCAAAATTGACATAAAATAGTTTTTAAAACAAATATTATATTATTAATTGTTATTTTATTTCTAAAAATCCAAGGATCGGACAAATGACTTAGATAAGGTTTTTTATATTAATAATAAAAAATGTGGGGTTCCTTTTTCTTGTTATCGTAAGTTTCTTAACATTATAGTTTAAGAAAACAAGAAGACATAGTAAAAGGTAAATTATTTAACTTAATGTTAAATCTAAATGATAAGGTTAAAATAATTACCTAAACTTGTCCAAATTATATTGGATGGGAGGATTTCGACCCATTCCCACCTTAGCTTAGAAATAACTGAATTTGGAGCTGTTAAAAACCGAATATGATTTTATAATAAAATAATATTTTTAGTTATTCCAAAGGTGCCCCTCTCCTCCCTTATAAAAGGGAACCTCCTCCCTCTCTTCCTCACACCAATTTGAGCCTTCAAGCTCGGCCAAACCCTGCCAAATTCTCTTCTCCACTTCCCTAGAAACATACTAGAGGTCTTTCTCTTCTTCAAAGACCAATTTAGTTCCCTAAGAGGTGGTCTCAAAGAGGCGCTTTAAAGAAGAGGTAATGTCCGTTACCGATTCTTTCAACTTTATATCTTTTTTTACTTCTTCTTATTTAGTTGTTTCATTATGAAGTAATAACATCAATATCACTCATATAATGATATGGTATTATAAGTATGAAACAACCCTATTTCACCATCTATCCATCCTATGGAAAACGAAATCACCGTGCGTGGGTACGTACGGAATACCGTCTCCACGCCGTGGTGTAATCTATTTTCCACCACCACCTTACTTTGATTGTATAATGGGGTAAATAATGACTATATATGATTATTATAAAGTTATATTGATTCTAAAATATTATACAAACACTTTAATATAATTACACAACCATGGGAATGATATCATCGCCCGTGCGTACGTACGGACTACCATCTCCATGAGGCGATGAGATTCATTCTCAATGATTAACCATTCCTGAATGATTATAAAGTATATATAATATGTAATCATGACATATATGACATAATAATGATACTAGATTTATGTATATATATATATATATGTATGTCATCTACTTAATTCCATTCAATTCAATAAGGAAACGAAAACACCGTTCATTCTTACGTACGGCCTACCGTCTCCATGAACGGTGTATTTCTTTCCATTTTTAGATCTATTATATATATGTATATTTGGAATATATATTTTATATAAATCATGTTTTACATTCTGGATGTAAGTAACCATGATCTAAGTAATCATATTAATAATTACAAGTTAAAACCCGAATGACAAATGAAACGATTTTACCCAAAATGCTACTTTAACATTAATTTACATAAGAATGGGTAATATTAAGTCATAAGTGAACCATATATGATATCATAACAATGAATATGATTATTTAATAAGTCAATGACATTATCTAAATCATTACACAGGAGGTTCGGATACATACGAAGCATATCAGACGTAAGGTAAGGGATAACCATTCCAATCTAGTTCTTATCCGAGATTGTTTATTCATAAGTATTTTCTGGGGTTATTGTTATCATCCATGTCCATGTTTTCTAAAAGTGTTTTTATGTATGTTTAATTTCCTTTTTACCCATTTTGTCTTTTACTACATGGTATTTAAGTAATATTTTTTTTGTTTACGTTAAAGGTACTTTTTGACTTTTCCGACAAAAGTACAAGGAGAATGTTTTTTTAACTTATACGGCCTGAATGGATTTTTACAGTTTTATAAAGACTTATTTTCATGAATCTTCCTCTAAAATATTTCATAAATGTTTTCAAAAAATCGTTTCCTTTTAAAAATTCATGACATTTTGGGAAAAGAAAATGATTTTAAAGAAGAAAGGATATTTTCCTCAAAGAATTCATTTGAAGTGTTTTATCAAAACCATTTTTCATCTAAGATGAAATTATTTCATATGTGTATGTTTCAAGTATAATTTCTCTATGATTTACATGGTTTCAATTTTCTTATTATGAAATGATATCCATTTCTTTTATATGGATTATGTGATGATGGGATGATGTTTATAAAACCCATTTTATTCGTTGGGTTATTATGAATGATGTATGATTATTTTGTGGCACAAGTATGAATGATTTCAATATGAGATGGGTGGGACCTATATCTCCATCCAATGAATTGGGTAAAGATTTATATCTCATGAGATAGACATGGCTGGAATGGTAAGTTGATCTGGTTCAGTGTTACAGGACTGAAACGAGGAGTGAACTCAATTCAGAAAGGGACTTTGTCCACTATGATGGTCATGGCAGTAATGCCTTGGATACTATGGAAATCATTCCATGTGCTTTATGTATTCCCCAATTACATGCTTTATTCCTATGCTATTTTATCATTATTGATGATCCATTATGATCTATTCCTTACGTACTACCATGTATTCTCTCATTGCTCAAGATTTTGATGCTTAAATATTATGTTCTTGTTTTTAAGTTCAAATGTATCTGGTTTTGTTTATTTTCTCCATGCATACCCTTACTGATCATTTGAGCTCACCCTTTTTGGTTTTCTTTTCCACTAGGATAAAAATAAAGGTTTTAGGTAAGGAAAAAAATGGGGAGGATCATTATGGGAGATGTTGAAGATCTTTCAACATGATTAGAATTTTATATTCCAAGTTTCCAAAGACACTAAACTATTATGGTCCTTGTGTGTCTATTTTTGTTATGTATTAAATATTCTGAAAAAGTAATGTAATGTCCATGTACATCCGGATTCGAGTCTCTACAGTTGGTATTAGAGGAAAGGTTTAGTCAACATTTGGAAACTAGGATGCGAAAACATTAGTGAGATCCATAAATATATTTCTGAGGTATGTTTAGGGATGTCCTTAAGGATAAGTATATATATAGGATATAGTCCTAGAACTACGGTAACTATCTTATAATTTAACCTAAGATGTTAGATATTTAGGATACTCCCCCTTTACTATGTCGTTTTCCCTAGCATGGTATTTTCCTTTCACACTATTATTTTTGGGTTTTAGATGATGGATGGAACCCGAAGGAAACCATGTTGATCAATGTAATGGACAATGCAATGATTTTCCTCCTGACCAAACCAATGTCATGGGAGATGGAGTGAGCAATATTATTTCTATACTTACACAAGATATGAATCATTCTGGACTTCAAAATGTGCAGAGAAAGGAGAAAAATTTTGTTGAATCCTTCATGAGGCAGTGTCCACCTTCATTTAGCGGGTCTTCTGATCCCTTAGTGGCTGAAAAATGGATCAGTACTACTGAAAAGATATTTTCATTTCTACAATGTTCTGAGCATGATAAAGTCATCTTAGAAGTATATTGTTTGGAAGGTGATGCTGATCAATGGTGGAATTTTATCAAGAATACAAGGCAAATAGATGAAATTGACTCCATGTAATGGGACGAGTTCAGGAAAATGTTTTTCAGTAAGTAATTCCGTCGTATTCTTTGAAAAAATATGGAAAAGGAGTTACTTGAGTTTAAGCAGAAGGATGATGAATCTGTTGGTATATACGTAGAGAATTTTACAATACTTTCAGGGTATGCATGTGACATTATAATCCAACCTGAAAGTAAAGTTGATCAATTTTTCAGTGTCTTAAAACCAAGTCTTCGAAGGGAATTAGCTATAAGAGACTTCAGTAGCTATGAAGAAATTGTGCGTTGTGCAATCAAGGTAGAACTGGAAGTTGGTGTAACATATCCATCTCATGGTTTTGACAAGAAACAAAAGATGGAGTTCAAGGAGAAATCTTAGAATAATGGTGAAACGAAGTTGAATATTTCCTTATGCTCAAAGTGTGGAAAGAAGCATGGTGGAGGTTGTCATAATGGTACTAGAAAATTTTTTATGTGTGGAAAAGAAGGTCATCGAGCAGCTGAGTTTCGATGTAATGAAAAAATGGTTGCTATTGATGTGAATAAAGAAAAGACTGCAGAGAACACACCACCAACACTTCAATGCTTCAAGTGCAAGGAAATGGGGCATTATGCTAATAAATTCCCTAATCAACGGGTTAATGATGATCAATGTGAGCAACCTCTTAAGGAAAAGGATAAAGGGAAGTCTCATGCAATCACTATTTGTGATGTTGAGTATGAATATGAAGTTGTGTAATGATTAAGGGTTTATGTAATGGGATTCCAAAATTATGTTGTATACAGTATCGTGGAATATTGGAATATTTATGTATTGGTCTATTGTGGGTTTCAATAATTTTATGGTACCGGTACCCATGGAATGTGATTGACATATTTTTGGAAAGAAGATGATATGTGCATAATGAAGGGATATGGAGAAGATGAAATGATTGAAAGTATTCATGAGCTCATGACTGATTTAAGTAAATTGTTATATCATGGTTTGAGTATATAGAATTTTGGGGTTTTGGTATGTGGAAAGAGTTAACTTTTGACAGCACTCATGTTTTCACTAAGATTCAATGGGTATTCATTTTTCAATAGAATAGATGATTAAGGCCTTCAAATGTTTGGAATGTGACCAAAAAGACATATCTTATTATATATGGGGATCAACGATGGTATTAACATTCTTTGGTAATCGTCTTCACTATAATATGAGAATAGACTGTAATATTATGGATAAGACTAAAGATTGGAATGGATTATGTTGGAAATAACTTAGTATTGTTTATGGATAGAAAATTTTTCAATATTATTGATTGGATGTAATAGTAATGTAGTTTTAGAAAAAGGACAACCTGCAGGACGGGCGACAGCCCATCGTGTCGGACAAGGCTATGGGAATCGAACCCACAACTGATGTGCGACATGCCTTTATCGCCTACCACTGGTCTACAAGATGTCCCTGGTTATTATAAATTAGTTTTTATTTTTTTATGTGGTATGATATATGAAGTATAAGTCTATTTTGGAACTATATACGATTAATCAACTTATGCATATTTAATAACTTTTTCTAACCTTTTTTTTGAGATAGATGGAATGAACCATCATTCTATCACATGATCTGCTAACACTTCATGAATGAAAAATTCAACTTCATATCTTTATGAGATGAAGTGGAAATTGTTCAAGGCATGAACAACGGTGGGATTGTACCAAAATCAAGTAGGTATTTCTTTTGATTGGAAAATTATTCAGATTAGAGAAATGATCCTGAAATCCAAAAATGTAGTCATAGTGCCCTTATATCCGATGAATCAGATGGTACCTTATATCATCACAAATCTATGGCTTTGTGATTGTTGAATTTTTCATATCCCTGGTCTTTACCACTCTGCATAAGAACTTGACGTTTAGATTTCTCTTCCATATCCATATTTTCACCTATGTTCTCCCACGAGGAAACCCAGTGACGAGTTAATTCGGGTAACCGTTACGTCTCACACTTTAGTTTTTAATGTTAAGTTTTGGTATTTCTTATTAAGATGTGGGTTTCAATTAAAGAAACTTTCAAGTAGAAAACCGTGTAAAACCCCGACGAATTTCGAGGGCGAAATTCATTTTAAGGGGGGTAGAATGTAACAACCCGATATTTTATGATATGTATTCTTTTTAATTGATGTCATGTGTTTTATGCTACAACAAGATTATCATGTGCTATATGCACCACCGTATTAGCTTGAAGTATACGCAACACTATTCTTAGATTGTGTTACACACAATTTCAAGTTCGTTTGATAATAGTCATTCTACACAACATTGAGTATATGTATATATATATATATATATATATATATATATATTCAATGTATAAAAAAAATGGTTGGATTCTGTTATAACGAATCAATGAAGCAGTCTTTCACAACACGCAACCCTGACTAGGCTTGCATTACATGCAATCGCGACCTTCCTCGATAGCGTGTGTTGTACGCAATACCGGGTTTTACTAAACAATGATATATTATTAAAATATTATTAGAACTAGCCGTTATGAATAGTAACACCCACTTTTTGAAATTTTATTTATTTCATCTTTCAAAATGGACTTCATTTTTGGATTAGGAATATCAAAATTAGCCTAGGGTGAGATTTTGGTATTTTTTTGAAAACATTCAATTTTTGATGAATAGTGAAAACACTGAGTTACTATTTAAAAACCGACTTTTAATTTAAATAATTATTTATTTTATTTTATTTCATTTTAGGTAAAAATTGATACATAATACCTATATAAGTTCAAATAAATTCATTAGAGTCATTTTATAATAATTTTATATAAATAAAAATTTTATTGAACTTTTCACCGTCTTTTACCCATCTCCTAGGAGAATTTGCAAATTTACATAAAACATAATTTTACCACTTCTATGAATGGAATTTCAAAAATTCAAGAGAAACAGTTGATGTTAATAAGTAAAATATGGTTCAATGAGATAAAAATAATTTTTGGTGAATAATAACTTTTTACTTTTTTTAACCAGGGTTAAAAGTAATAGGGTAACTAAGGGTAAAAATGATATTATTATGACCCTAACACATGTCCTAATTCTATTGGATAAGTGTAATTCGACCAAAAAAAACTTATTAATAGAATATTACCATTTCGTCCCACTTGGATTAGATTAGGACATTTAATATTAATTTATTTAAAGAAGGGTTAAAATAGTTAAAATCAATGTTTAATAAGTAAATAATTATTAATATAGGGATATACATAAGATAAATAAGACTATAATTATTCATTATAAAGATAAAAATAATTCCTACATAATGGTATTTTATTTATAATTTTAGACATTAAATAATTAAATTTATTTATGACACAATGATGATGGAGTAATTATCTTATTAATGAAATATTGAAATAATTGATGTTATAAATACCCAAATAAATGTAATTTGAAACATTATATAAATTCCTCTAATTTTATAGGTTAATATGACATGTTAGTATTTATTTGATGAATGTTTTTCGAACTAATCATTCTGTTATGAGTTTCAAAAAAAAATCAGTTACCAAATAGTGTCAAAATTGACATAAAATAGTTTTTAAAACAAATATTATATTATTAATTGTTATTTTATTCCTAAAAATCTAAGGATCTTCCAAATGACTTAGATAAGGTTATTTATATTAATAATAAACAACTTTGGGTTCGTTTGTCTTGTTATAGTATCTTTCTTAACCTCATAGTGTAAGAAAACAATAAGACACGATAAAAGTTTAATTATTTAACTTAATGTTAAATTTAAATGATAAGGTTAAAATAATAACCTAAACTTGTCCAAATTCTATTGGATGAGAGGCTTTCGACCCCTAACAACCTTATTTTCGAAATAACGCAATTTGGAGCTATTAAAAACCGAATATGAATTTATAATTAAATAATATTTTTAGTTATTCCAAATGTACCCCTCTCCTCCCTTATAAAAGGGCATCTCCTCCATCTCTTCCTCACACCAATTTGAGCCTTCAAGCTCGGCCCGTAACATCCCAAGTAAGTAATGAATAATATATATTTTTATATATGTCTATTAATGAATTGGATATTGTTTTAAAGGCTTAAAATGAAAATAAATCCAATCTTAAGCATGGAATACACTAATATTTTTAAAAGATTGTTTTACTGCCTTTTGATGGAAAACCTTTTTTAAATATATCTTTTGACAATTGTATAAGATGTGTTTGTCAAAATAAACTTATTCTTTATTATTGGGACATAAAAATTTACTTTGTGTAAATTTTTGGTATTTTTCTGACAATGTTCATTTTTTAATGAATAGTGAAAAATACTGCATTTTACATCAAAACTGCTTTTTAATCTAATTTATTTATATTATTAGATTATCTTTTAAATTGGTTTTAAAGTGAAATTAGAATATATATTTACCATTTAATCCAATAGTGGTCATTGGAATTAATTTCACTTTGAAATTGGACTTAAACTGGTGTCAATCTTTTGATACTTATTGTTTCATAAAAACACGCAATTTGTCATGACAACGGGAATTAATTATTAAATTAACTAATGTGACTTATATGATTTTAATTTTGTAAAATAGACATCATTTTTGAATTCAGAATATCAAATATATCTTAGGGTGAAGTTTTGGTATTTTTATGAAAAACATCAATTTTTGATGAATAGTGAAACCACTAAGTGGTAGTTAAAGAAAATGATTTTTCATTTAAATGAAACATTGCAACTTCTGTGATTTGATTTTCAAAAATCCGACATACATGGTTGTCATTAATAAGTAAAATGTGGTTAAATGAGATTAAAATAATTTTTTGGTGAATAGTAACTTTTAAGTTTTTAATCGCGATTAGAGGTAATTAGTGTAGTTTAAGGTAAAAAAAATGTTTTAATAAAATGAGATGAGCTTGACACATGTCCTAACCTCATTGGATGTGTCATGGCCGACCAATAAAATCCATGGGTCATCTTGGGGACCCCATGGAGCCACTTTGGTTGGGAAATGACATAAATAACTTTTTATTAAATGTTAAAGTAAAAATGACACAAACATGAAATGTTTTACTAAAACAATTTTTACATGGGGTTATACATGTCATATTTTTTACTATAAATATTAATTAGAATTATAAAAAGATTTCCTACATCATTATATTTTTTTATAATTTTTAGACATTAAATATATTAAATTATTTATGACATCATGATGATGCATCGACTGCCTCATTAATAAAGGATTTAAATAAAATGAAAAGATAATGTTACATCTATGACCTACACATGTACAAAACCTATTGAATGGGTGGATTTAGAACCCTTATCACCTTAACCTTTAATTATATCAAATTGGGACCTTTTTAATCCGAAACTCATTTAAAAATAATGTAACTTTTCTTTACATTCCAAGAGTGCCCCTCCTCTCCTCTTATAAAAGGCCCCCACCTCTACCTCTTTACCCACACCTACAAATAATTTGGCTCAGCCAACCCCTGCCCATTTTGTCTCTCCACATCCCTATCTTACTCTTTGAAGCCTCACTTTGGGCAGAATTCTTCCCAAGGAATCCTTTGAGCTCAAACCAAAGGGAGTTACCCGATTTTAAGGTAATGTCTTCTTTTGAGTCCTTTTGCTTTATTTTTCTTCTCCAACCCCCCTAAACTCTTTGTATTAATTTCATTTTTAACAACTTTAGTATCTTTAATATACTAGGATGTTGTTATAATAAGGATTGTAGATTAGCTTATACACACCTACATCTAATGGTTAAAGAACATACTGTTTCCGTGGATGGCGAATTTCTGCCTCCCGAAACAATGATTGTTCAACATTTTTTTAACACCTTCAAAGGTGTCCATTAAGATGAAACTATATTTATATATGATATATAATATGTTTATGTTTTCCTTAAGCTTCTGTATTTTTCATTTTGGGCATACCTTCATGGTTTTCATTATGGGTAAACACGATATCTTCATTTAAGGAAGTGCGGACTACCGCCCCCTCAAAGTGATTTGATTCGTTAATGCCATATGTGGGATGTATAAAGGATGGATTTAAAGTTATTATATATGATGTTATACTGAAATTATAATATACCTTTATTTCATTATTGTTTTTTTTTCATTAAAGTATGAGATAGGAATGAAAGTAGCGTTCATGCGTACGTACAGCTTACCGTCTCCAAGAACGGTGAATTTCATTTCTTATCCTCAAATGTAATGTACTATTATAAGTACATATAATGGATATATATGATGTACGATACATCTAAAGGATTAATATAATTTTGGAATTAAAAATATAAACATCTCTCATTTGGTTTTAATTCCATTAATATGACATAGAAATGAAAGTAGCGTTCATGCGTACGTATGGCTTACCGTCTCCATTAAGGGTGCATTTCAATTTCTTACCTCTAAATGATTATGTAATATTATAAATACATTTATATGCTGGATATATATGATATATATGATATCCAAATCAGGAATGTCATTATGGATATAAAGAGCCTTTGACCACATGAACAACATGTAATTGTAAGAAGTCCACTTTTGACTTAAGAACCAAATGACAAAAAAACAAACATTATTAACTTAAATGATTACATAATGTTTATAAAATGTCAATAATTGATATAAAATGAATATTTAACTTGAAAAAGGTTCTTAAGCAAGTATAAATTAACTCAAGTTTATTATTCAGGACGTTAAAGAACGATCGATTCAAGTCGGACCCGAGGTAAGGGATCCTACTCCTCTCTTTCTTTTTAAGTACGTTCTTTTATGTCATTCCTTTTAAAGATAATCATTCTTGTTATTGGGATGTTATTTTATATTACTCTTACTGTAATTTTTATGTTCATATGATGAGAGACCTTATTCTCTCCCATCAATCCATTTTGGAAGTTTTGAGTGGCGCCGTTAGGCTGCCGAATTTTTGTAAGAGATCTAACCTCTCTCTTTCTTTTTATGTACTCTCCATTATGTCACTTCATTTAAGATCCTCTTTGTTATGCTGGGGGGATGTTATTTTATATTCCACTTTCTATAAACTTTATTTTAATATGATGAGATACCCTATTTGATCTCATCAATCCATTTTTGTAAGTTTTATGTGGCGCTGTTAGGCTGCCGAGTTTTCGTAAGGGATTTTTCATCTCACTTTTATTCCCATTACATTTATGCTACATTTTCCACAATTTACTTTGAGTGTTGTATGTAATACCCATTATTTTACTCATTGTGTAATATACATTCATTTTTGACTATTTACATCAATGTTGTATTGTCCTTCTTTCACGGGGTGTATGTTTCAAAAGATACCCATATCGGTAAGGGAACCTTTCACCCTCCTCTAATTAAAAGACTTATTTTGTTATGTCTATTAATTCACATACTATTATGTTGGGATATGTTCTTCTATATCCTTATTTATTTAAATTTTATTTCCATGTTATGAGAAACCCTTTTTATCTCTCATCATCTCATTTTCTGAATTTTGTAGTGACTCCATTAGGCTATCAAATTTTTGCAAGGGAACTTCTTAACCCAAATTTGATTCTTGGGAATAAATATATACTCCTTGAATATGTAGTTCTATGAATATGTGTGAATAACCTCTGATTATTTTACATTTAATATCCCCTTATATTTGGTGTATTCGTTTGTCACACATAATTATGTAATTGATTTATCTTCAAACCAAGGATATCGTCTTGGTAAGGGAATTCATCTCAATATCCTTTCATTGAGGCGTATTTCGTTTTATACACAACTTTATTTTATACGGTGTATAATCCCCTTTGACTTTTACTTTTATACAAAAGGAATCTTTTTCTACGAAGCGTTTTACAAAACGACAAAAAAGAATGTTTCTTTTAACGTACGTGGTGACAACGACCTTTTCCGCCACCGCGAGTATTATTTGGTCTTTGGCTTCCTGAACAAGCTGTAATGTTTTTTTAAATGAAATAAATACCATATACTCTTTTATGTATTTTTGGTATTGAAAATGGTTTTGATAATGTATTTGTTATGTCAATATATTTATGTGATATATTGTGATCGGAATGTGGAAATGTTTTCTTTCCATTGTGTTTATTTTATGTCTTATGATTTGATAATGGTACTTGGACATTTGACGGGTGGTTACGTGATAAACCATATTACGGGTGGTGTCGTGAATACGAGGATGGGTGGTTACGTTATAACCTCCAGTGCATTGGGTATGGATGTCGGTCGTATGGTTATTCCATTAAGTATGTATGGAAGTTGGCCGAATGGCTATTCCATTAAGTGATATGTGTGGAAGTCGACCTTATGGTTATTACACTTATGTATGTTTATGTCCCAAGTTACCTTTATATGTTATGTGATCTTTATATGGGTTTTATGGTAATATTTTGGTTACAGAAGGGTAAGTAATGAACTTTTATTCAATGAAGATTTTTAACTACTTCAAAAAGGTGAAAAGTATTACTTTGATAAAGTATACATGGTTTACTTGTGGTTTTGAAAAACTAACAGTTTTCATTCTTTGTGTATCCCTTAATGAGCTTTTTTATGCTCATCCCAAGTTTTTGAAATATTTTTCACAGGACTTAACGTGGAATAGGGTCAAGTATGGGATCAGGGGAAAGTCATGTAACCTAAAACATGGAACTGGACATGTTTCTTTTTAAGAGTTTTTATTTTATGGAAACTTAGTAAAAGTTTCTACTTTGTAATATTATGAGATGTAATAGTTATGTCCTAATTCTCTAAAACTCTAAACCTGAAAAGATCCTCAATGTGAATTATTCATTTAATTCAATATTAAGTAAGGTTTAATGCCGGGGCCTTATAGTTGGTATCAGAGGTCGGTTTAGACAACTTTAGGAGTTAGAAAAGTGTTAAATTATAAATTAATTTATGGTATGATTGAAATGATATAGCATTTAAAGATTAACATGTTGCTTCTCCTAAGATATTTCTATGTTTAGAATGGTTTTTCATAGAGGGAACAGAACAGATTTTTTGGGAAGGCATACAGAGGGAAATGACCTTTCAAATCAGTATCTTGAGATGGTCAGAATCAGAACTAAACAGTTTGTTGCAGTGATGGCTCAGTTGACTCAGGTGATAAATCGTGGTTGTGTTTACTGAAGATATTTTGGTGTTTTCTAAAAGTAAATAGGAGCATGAAAGACATTTATGGGTTATTTTGCAAACCTTAAAAGAAAAGAAATTGTATGGGAAATTCAGCAAGTGTGAGTTTTGGTTGCAACACATTTCTTTCCTGGGTCACATTGTTTCAAAAGTTGGAATAATTGTTGATCCTACTAAAACAAAAGTTGTTGAAGAATGGCCGAGACCCACAAATGTAACCGAGATCCGTAGTTTTCTTGGTTTGGCAGTTTACTAATGAAGGTTTGTTAGAAATTTTTCACAGTTATCTATTCCAATGACTAAGCTAACTTGTAAGGGTGTTAATGTAGAGACCCGAAGCTTGACGTACATGGACATTACATTACTTTTGTATAATACTTAGTACATAACAAAAACACACACAAGGATTGTAATAGTTTAGTGTCTTTTGAAACTCGGAACGTAATCTTATAATCATGGTGAAAGATATTCAACATCTCCCATAAAGATCTTCTTGTTTTTCTTACCAAAAACCTTTCTTTATATCCTGGGGAAAATAAAACATAAAAGGGTGAGCTCAAATGCTCAGTAAGGGTAAACAAAAGAAATATCAATCACATCATATTCATAAGAACATATCTTTTGGAAATCTTAACCTGAAAAAGAGATCATAATTTCATAACATGGGATAAATCATAGTAGTGAAATGTAATCCCAATAATCATATCTTAAATCATGAAACTTTGTGGCATACACACATAATCATAGAGAATCATTTCTTGTTAGTCAAGACTCATTTCTAGGACTATCTTAGTGGACAAAGTCCCTTTTTGAACCGAGTCACCCTCATTTCATTCCTGTTTCACTGAACCGGTATAACCTACCATTCCATCCATGTCTATCTCATGAGATATAAAATCATTACCCAATGCATTGGAGGGAGATATAGGTCCCACCCATCTCATAATGATACCAATCTTATGTGTGCCACAAAATATTAAATCATACATCATTGCATAACCCATGTAATAAAAATGGGAATCTTAAACATCATGACATCATAAAACAATTAATATAAGATAAAGGAATTCATAAAAATATAATTCCATCATAACATAATCAAATCAGTGTAATAATAGGGATAAAAACAGAACCCTTTATTATCCTAGATGGAAAATAATTTTGATAAAACAATTGAACTCCATTCTTGAGGAAAATATCCTTTCTACTTGAAAAACACTTTTCCTTTCTTAACATGTCTTACAATTCTAAACTAAAAGAAGTTGATTAAAAATAATCTTGAAAACTTATAAAGGAATCATCTTGTAAATAATGTTTTAAAAATCCATTCATGCCGTATAAGTTAAAAAAACATTCTTCTCGTATTTTTGTGGGAAAAGTCAAAAAAGTAACTCGTACGAAAAACGCAAAAGATTCCTTTCATATCTTTTACTAAAAACTCACCGAAGGGTAAAATTGGATTTAAACTATTGTAAGTGGGTGGAAACAATATTACATATTGAGGGAACATGGATGTGGATGATAAAATACACCCCAGTAAATGTCAAAGTAAAAACAATCTCGGATAAAAATGAGATTGTGATATTTTCCCTTACCTTAGGTACGATTTGCTTCGTAAGTGTCTGAACCTCATGTATAATGATTTAAATAATGTCATTAACTTATTACAGAATCATATTAATTGTTATTATATCATATATGGTTCAATTATGACTTTATATTACCCGTTCTTTTGTAAATTCATGTTAAAGTAGCGTTTTGGGTAAAATCGTCTCATTTGTTGTTCGTGTTTTAACTTGTAATTATTCATATGATTACTTAGATCATGATTACTTAATTCCAGAATATAAAACATGATTTATATATAATATATATTCAGAATATACAAATATATAATGTATCGATAAACGAAATCAAATACACCGTTCATGGAGACGGTACTCCGTACGTACGCATGAACGCTGTTTTCGTTTCCTTATTGAATTGAGTGGAATTAAGTAGATGACATACATATATATACACATAAATCCAGTAGCTTTATAATGTCATATATTTCATTATTATTGATTATATATACTTTATAATCATTCTTAAATGGTTAACATGGAGAATGAATCTCATCGCGTCGTGGAGACGGTAGTCCGTACGTACGCACGAGCGATGATATCATTTCCATAATTATTGAATTGAATTGGAGCGGATGATAAAATATATCAGAATCATTATGATTTTATAATAACTATGTATAGTTATTCTTTACACCATAATATCCATCCATGTAAAGTTTTGGTGGAAAAACAGATTACACCACGGAGTGGAGACGGTATTCCGTACGTACGCACGCGCGGTGATTTCGTTTTCCGTAGGATGGATAGATGGTGAAATAGGGTTCTTTCATACTTATAATAACATATAAGTATATGAGTGATACTGATGTTATTACTTCATAATGAAACAACCTAAGAAGAAGGAGTGGAAGAAGAAATAAAGGTGAAAGAATTGGTAACAGAAATTACCTCTTCTATGAAGCGCCTCTTTGAGACCTCCTCTTAGGGCACTAAAATTGGTCTTTGAGAAAGACCATAACCTCTAGGATGTTTCTAGGGAAGTGGAGACGAGATTTTGGCAGGGGTTGGCCGAGCATGAAGGCTCAAAGTTGTGTGAGGAAGAGAGTGAGGATGTGTCCTTTTATAAGGGAGGAGAGGGGCACCTTTGGAATAACTAAAACTATTATTTTATTATAAAGTCAAGTTCGGTTTTAAATAGCTCCAAATTGATTTATTTTGAGGATAAGGTGGGGATGGGTATAAAGCCTCTCATCCAATTGAATTTAGACAAGTTTAGTTTCCTATTTTAACCTTATCATTTAGATTTAACATTAAGTTAAATAATTTTACTTTTACCGTGTATTCTTGTGTTCTTATACTATAATGTTAATAAACTTACTATAAGAAGCCAAACGAACCCAAAATGGTTTATTATTAATATATATAACCATATCTAAGTCATTTGGCCGAACCTTAGATTTTTAGGAATAAAATAACAATTAATAATATAATATTTGTTTTAAAAACTATTTTATGTCAATTTTGACACTATTTAGTAAATGATTTTTGTGAAAATCATAACAGAATGATAAGTTCGAACAAAGTTAATTTAATCAACAATAAAATGTCATATTAGCCTTGAAAATTATCTTATGTCATAAAAAGTCTCAAATTGTATTTATTTGAGTATTTATAACATCAATTATGTTAATATTTCATTAATAAGATAATTACTGCATCATCGTTGTGTCATAAATAAATTAAATTATTTAATGTCTAAAAATTACAAATAAAATAACATTATGTAGGAAATCGTTTTATATTTCTAGTGAATATTTATAGTCGAATTAATCTTATGTATAACCCTATATTAGAAATGTTTTATTAAATAAACGTTGATTTTAACTCGTTTAACTTTTCTTTGAATTAAATAATAATAAATGTACTAATCTAATTCAAGTGGGCCTAAATGGTCATATTTTATTACTAAGGTTGTTTTTGGTCGAATAACACTTATCCAACAGAATATGGACATGTGTTAGGGTAATAATAATATCATTTCTACCCTTAATTACCCTATTTACTTTTAACCGTGGTAAAAAAAGTAAAAAGTTACTATTCACCAAAAAATTATTTTCATCTCATTGAACCAAATTTTTCTTACTGACATCAACCGTGTCTCTCGGATTTTTGAAATTCCACTCACAGAAGCGGTAAAATTATGTTTTATGAACAATTCAGTTTTTTTAACTACCACTTAGTGGTTTCACTATTAATCAAAAATTGAACGTTTTCAGAAAAATACAAAAAATTAGGCCTAAGCTATATTTGATATTATGAACTCAAAAATGATGTCTATTTTACCAAATTCAAAACATATCAGTTACATTAACTAATTTAAAAATTAATTCCCGTCGTCAAAACAAATAGCGTGTTTTTAAGAGATAATAACTATCAAAAGATTGACACTTGTTTATAACTGGTTTAAATGTGAAATTACATCCAATGACAAACATTGTATTAAATTGTAAAAATATATTCTAAATATACTTTAAAACCACTCAAATTAATAATTTATCACTATTAATTATTTCGATTGAAAAAGTTGTTTTAAATTAAAATTTTGTAATTTTCACTATTCATCAAAATACGAAAGTTATCCGAAAATCACCAAAATTTCACCCTAAGCTAATTTCGATATTACGAATCCAAAAATGAATTCCATTTTGAAAAATAAAATTCAAAAAATTTCAAAAATTGGTTATTACTATTCAAAACGGCTAGTTTTAATAATATTTTAATAGCATATTGATGTTTAGCGAAACTTGGTGTTGCGTACAACACACGCAATCGTGGAATGTCGCGATTGCGTGTAATTCAAGCCAGGTCATAGATGTGTGTTGTGAAAGCTCCTTTTGGCGTAGCATATAACACAAGACATTAATGAAATTAAAAATAATATTTTTCATAAAATCTCGGGGTGTTACATTCTACCCCCCTTAAAATGAATTTCTCCCTCAAAATTCGTAGGGGTTATAAATGGTTTACTATTCGAAAGTTTCTTTAATAGAAACCCACATCGTAAAAAGTAATACCAAAACCAATCTTTAAAAACAAAAGTATGAAACGTAACGGTTACCCAAATAAACTAATCACTGGGTTTCCACATAGGTGAAAATATGGATATGGAAGAGAAATCCAACCATCATGTTCTGATGGAGAGTGGTAGAGAACATGTCTATGGAAAATCTAGCAATCAAAAATCCATAAACTTGTGACGATCTAAGGTACCATATGATTAATCAGATATAAGAGCACTAGGACAACATTTTTGGTTTTCAAGATCGTTTCCCTAAATGTAAAGAATTTGAATTAGAATAAGTACTTACTTTATTTTGGTACAATCTCACTGTTGTTCGTGCCTTGAACAATTTCCACTTCATCTCTTAAATAAATGAAGTTGAATTTGTTATTCGTGAAGTGTTAGCAGATCATGTGATAGAATGACGGGTCATTCCATCTGTCTCAAACAAAAGGATAGCAAAAGTTATTAAATATACATAAGTCATTCTATAGTGAGATTAATCATATATAGTTCCTAAAAAGGACTTATACTTCATATATCATACTGCTTAATAAAATAAAACTAGTTTCTACTAACCAGGGACTTCCTGTAGGCAAGTGGTAGGCGATAAAGGCCATTCGCACTTCGGTTGTGGGTTCGACTCCCACAACCTTGTCCGACGCGATGGGCTGTCGCCCATCCTACAGGTTGTCCTTTTTCTAAAGCTATATTACTATAAAATCCCATCAATAATATCGAAAAACGTTTTATCCTAACTTATTTCTAGCATAATCCATTCTAATATTTAGGCTTATCTAAAATACTTCTGTCCAAGCTCATAGTATAATGAAAATGATTACTTGAAATGTCATCAACCAAGCATGTGAATACCATCATTTGTCCCCCATATATCTTGTTGGTCACATTCCAATCATGTGAATACCTTAATCATGTATTCTCTTGAAAAATGAATACTTATTAAACCTTAGTGAAAACATGAATGATTTCAAAAGTTAACTCTTACCACATACCAAAATCCAAAAATTCTATATACTCAAACCATGATATGACCTTCTCCTTATATCAGTCATGAGCTCATTAATACGATCAAACATTTAATTTTCTCCTTATCCCTTCATTATGTGCATATCATATTCATTACAAAAATATATGAATAACCTTTCATGGATACTGGTAGCATTAATCACACACTTTCAAAACTCAAGGAAATACAACAATGTAACAATCCTTATATGTCTCTTTATTCCATAGAACCATGAGATTTTTTACACTTGATAAACATGTAATCATTCGACTACATTCTTAAACCATTGACCGAGCTTCAACAATTCTTTCATCTCACATATCATTTGTAGTCTCTTCATCATCATCCACATAAATACTACCCATAAGACCATACTGATTCTCTTCATGAGACTTTCCCTTAGGGCATTGGTTTTCATAATGCCCGTACATTCCACATTTAAAACATTTAACCATTGTTAATGTCATAGCAATACCATTATCCTCATCCCTGGTGTTAACTGAACCTTTTCCTTTGCACTTACTGGCTTGGTGTCCTTCTTTTCAACACCCAAAGCATCTTCCAGTTCCTTGGAAACATTCTCCTTGATGCCTCTTCCCACATGATTTACATAGGGGAAATTGAACTTTCTTTCCTCTATGATCATCATGAAACTCCATCTTTCTCGTATTAGCCGAGTCAGGAAACTTACCAAATTTTACTTTATTGATCATATTATGAGATTGCTGATTCGGCATAATAATGTTGTTTGAACTTCCAAATCCTATTTCATTTGGTTGCTCATGAAGAATATCATTCCATTGTCCTTCATATCCTCCATTATCATGAATCATCTTGTTTCCATCCATTTTCTAAAACCCAAAAAGAATAGTGTGAGAGACAAAAATCATAATAAAGGGGGAGTATCTTCAATATCTAACATCTTTGGTTTAATCTAATATCGTTAACATAGTTCTAGGACTATATCCTATATGTATACTTATCCTTAGGGACATCCCTAGACATACCTTAGAAATATCTCTAGGGATCTCACTAACGTTTTCGCATCCTAGTTTCCAAAGGTTGACTAATCCTTTCCTCTGATACCAACTGTAGAGACCTGAAGCCTGACATACATGGAAATTACATTACTTTTGCGAAATACTTAGTACATAACAAAAACACACACAAGGATCGTAATAGTTTAGTGTCTTTGGAAACTCGGAACGTAATCTTCTAATCATGGTGAAAGATCTTCAACATCTCCCATAAAGATCTTCTTTTTTTTCTTACCTAAAACCTTTCTTTATATCCTGGGGAAAAGAAAACATAAAAGGGTGAGCTCAAATGCTCAGTAAGGGTAAACAAAAGAAATATCAATCACATCATATTCATAAGAACATATTTTTTGGAAATCTTAACCTGCAAAAGATATCATAATTTCATAACATGGGATAAATCATAGTAGTGAAATGTAATCCCAATAATCATATCTTAAAACATGAAACTTTGTGGCATACACACATAATCATAGAGAATCATTTCTTGTTAGTCAATACTCATTGCCATGACTATCTTAGTGGACAAAGTCCCTTTCTGAGCCGAGTCACCCTTGTTTCAGTCCTGTTTCACTAAACAGGTATAACCTACCATTCCAGCCATGTCTATCTCATGTGATATAAAATCTTTACCCAATGCATTGGAGGGATATATAGGTCTCACCCATATCATAATGATACCAATCTTATGTGTGACACAAAATATTAAATCATACATCATTGCATAACCCATGTAATAAAAATGGGAATCTTAAACATCGTGACATCATAAAACAATTCATATAAGATAAAGGAATTCATAAAAATATAATTCCATCACAACATAATCAAATCAATGTAATAATAGGGATAAAAACAGAACCCTTTATTATCTTAGATGGAAAATAATTTTGATAAAACACTTGAACTCCATTCTTGAGGAAAATATCTTTTCTACTTGAAAAACACTTTTCCTTTCTTAACATGTCATACAATTCTAAACTAAAAGAAGTTGATTAAAAATAATCTTGAAATCTTTTAAAGTAATCATCTTGGAAATATTTTTTAAAAAATCCATTCATGCCGTATAAGTTAAAAAAAACATTCTTCTTGTACTTTTGTCGGAAAAGTCAAAAAGTACCTCGTATGAAAAATGACAAATGATTTCTTTCATATCTTTTACTAAAAACTCACCGAAGGGTAAAATTGGATTTAAAATATTGTATGTGGATGGATACAATATTAAATATTGAGGGAACATGGATGTGGATGATAAAATACACCCCAGTAAATGTCAAAGTAAAAACAATCTCGGATAAAAATGAGATTGTGATATTTTCCCTTACCTTAGGTCTGATTTGCTTCGTAAGTGTCCTAAACTCCTGTATAATTATTTAAATAATGTCATTGACTTATTAAAGAATCATATTCATTGTTATTATATCATATATTGTTCAATTATGACTTTATATTACCCGTTCTTTTGTAAATTCATGTTAAAGTAGCGTTTTGGGTAAAATCGTCTCATTTGTCGTTCGTGTTTTAACTTGTAATTATTCATATGATTACTTAGATCATGATTACTTAATTCCAGAATATAAAACATGATTTATATATAATATATATTCAGAATATACATATATATAATGTATCGATAAATGGAATCAAATACACCGTTCATGGAGACGGTAGTTCGTACGTACGCATGAACGCTGTTTTCGTTTCCTTATTGAATTGAGTGGAATTAAGTAGATGAAATACATATATATACACATAAATACAGTAGCTTTATAATTTCATATATTTCATTATTATTGCTTATATATACTTTATAATCATTCTTAAATGGTTAACATGGAGAATGAATCTCATCGCGTCGTGGAGACGGTAGTCCGTATGTACGCACGAGCGATGATATCATTTCCATAATTATTGAATTGAATTGGAGTGGATGATACAATATATCAGAATCATTATGATGTTATAATAACTATGTATAGTTATTCTTTACACTATAATACCCATCCATGTAAGGTGTTGGTGGAAAAACAGATTACACCACGGCGTGGAGACGGTATTCCGTACGTACGCACGCGCGGTGATTTCGTTTTCCGTAGGATGGATAGATGGTGAAATAGGCTTGTTTCATAATTATAATAACATATCAGTATATTATTGATACGGATGTTATTAATTCATAATGAAACAACCTAAGAAGATGGAGTGGAAGAAGAAATAAATGTGAAAGAATTGGTAACGGAAATTACTTCTTCTTTGAAGCGCCACTTTGAGACCTCCTCTTAGGGCACTAGAATTGGTCTTTGAGGAAGCCCAGAACCTATAGGATGTTTCTAGGGAAGTGGAGAAGAGATATTGGTAGGGGTTGGCCGAGATTGAATTCTCAAAGTTGTGTGAGGAAGAGAGGGAGGAGTTGTCCTTTTATAAGGGAGGAGAGGGGTACCTTTGGAATAACTAAAAATATTATTTTATTATAAAGTCAAGTTCGGATTTAGATAGCTCCAAATTGATTTATTTCGAGCCTAAGGTGGGGATGGGTCTAAATCCTCTCATCCAATAGAATTTAGACAAGTTTAGGTTCCCATTTTAACCTTATCATTTAGATTTAACATTAAGTTAAATAATTTTACTTTTTCTGTGTCTTCTTGTGTTCTTATACTATAAGGTTAATAAACTTACTATAAGAAGCCAAAAGAACCCCAAATTGTTTATTATTAATATATATAACCTTATCTGAGTCATTTGGCCGAACCTTAGATTTTTACAAATAAAATATCAATTAATAATATAATATTTGTTTTAAAAACTATTTTTTGTAAATTTTGACACTATTTAGTAATTGATTTTTGTGAAAATCATAACAGAATGATAAGTTCAAAAAGAGTTAATTAAATCAACAATAACATGTCATATTAGCCTTGAAAATTAGTGTAAGTCATAAAAAGTCTCAAATTATATTTATTTGAGTATTTATAACATCAATTATGTTAATATTTCATTAATAAGATAATTACTGCATCATCGTTGTGTCATAAATAAATTAAATTATTTAATGTCTAAAAATTACAAATAAAATACCATTATGTGGTAAATATTTTTATATTTCTAATGAATATTTATAGTCTAATTTATCTTATGTATAACCCTATATTAAAAATGTTTTATTAAATAAACTTTGATTTTAACTCTTTTAACTCTTTTTTGAATTAAATAATAATAAATGTACTAATCTAATTCAAGTGGGCCTAAATGGTCATATTTTATTCCTAAGGTTGTTTTCGGTCGAATTACACTTATCCAATAGAATTAGGACATGTGTTAGGTAATAATAATATCATTTCTACCCTTAATTACCCTATTTACTTTTAACCGTGGTAAAAAAAAGTAAAAAGTTACTATTCACCAGAAAATTATTTTCATCTCATTGAACCACATTTTTCTTAATGACATCAATCAGGTCTCTCGGATTTTTGAAATTCCACTCACAGAAGCGGTAAAATTATGTTTTATGAACAATTCAGTTTTTTAACTACCACTTAGTGGTTTCACTATTCATCAGAAATTGAAAGTTTTCAGAAAAATACCAAAAATTAGGCCTAAGAAATATTTGATTTTATGAACTCAAAAATGATGTCTATTTTACCAAATTCCAAACATATCAGTTCCATTAACGAATTTAAAAATTAATTCCCGTTGTCAAAACAAATAGCGTGTTTTTAAGAGATAATAACTATCAAAAGATTGACACTTGTTTATAACTGGTTTAAATGTGAAATTACATCCAATGACCAACATTGTATTAAATTGTAAAATAAATTCTAAATATACTTTAAAACCACTCAAATTAATAATTTATCGCTATTAATTATTTCGATTGAAAAAGTTGTTTTTAATTACAATTTAGTAATTTTCACTATTCATCAAAATACGAAAGTTATCTGAAAATCACCAAAATTTCACCCTAAGCTAATTTCGATATTACGAATCCAAAAATGAATTCCATTTTGAAAAATAAAATTTACAAAATTTCAAAAAGTGGTTAATACTATTCAAAACGACTAGTTTTAATAATATTTTAATAGCATATTGTTGTTTAGCGAAACTTGGTGTTGCGTACAACACACGCTATCGTGGAAGGTCGCTATTGCGTGTAATTCAAGCTAGGTCAGAGATGTGTGTTGTGAAAGCTCCTTTTGGTGTAGTGTATAACAGAAGACATTAATGAAATTAAAAAGAATATTTTTCATAAAATCTCGGGGTGTTACAGTTAAGTTCATCTGGACAAAAGAATGTGATGATTGTTTTCAGGAGTTGAAAAGAAGATTGGTGAATGCTCTAGTTTTGGCACTTCCTTCCAGGAATGGTGAGTTTTTATATACAGTGATGCTTCGTTGAAGGGACTTGGCTGTGTCCTTATGCAGAATTATCAGGTTATTGCTTATGCTTCACGTCAGTTGAAAACTCATGAGGTAAATTACACTACACATGATTTGGAATTAGCTGCTGTTGTTTTTGATTTAAAAATTTGGAGGCATCATTTGTATAGAGTAAAGTGTGAAATATATACTGATCACAAATGTTTAAAGTATATATTCACTCAGAATGAATTGAACATGAGATAAAGGAGATGGCTGGAATTAATCATGGATTATGATTGTACAATTCACTACCATTCGGGAAAAGCCAATAATGTTGCTGATGCTTTGAGTCAAAAAAGTAATGATTTAATAATGATGTTACATTTGGAACATGATCCTTTGGTTAAGGATTTGATTAACTTTGGAATAGAAGTTGTTGGTGCAGGAAGTTCTTCTATTTTGTTTCAGGTATCAGTGAGATCATCCCTATCAGACAGAATTAAGCAAGCACAGAGAGAAGATAGTGAGTTGCAGAAAAAGGTAGAGCTGGTTCAGAAGGGTAAGTTTCCTGAATTGAACATTGATAATGATTGTGTTTTGAGGTTTGGGAAGATATTATGTGGGCCTTGTGATTCACAGTTGAAGAATGAGTTGTTATGTGAGACTCATAGTTCCCCATTTTCAATTCATCCTAGTAGTACTAAGATGTATAGAGATCTGCAGGAGTATTACTGGTGGGATGGAATGCAAAGGGATATTGCTGATTTTACTGTGAAGTGTTTGACTTGGTAGCAGGTTAATGCAGAGCGGCAGTTACCGAAAGGGATGCTTTATCCTTTACCAATGCCAGAGTGTAAATGGGAGAATATATCCATGGAATTTGTTATGGGATTACCAAAGACATCTCGAGGTAATAATGCAATCTGGTTATTGTCGATCGCTTGACCAAATCTGCTCATTTCCATTCCATACGAGATACTTTTTCCCTAGATCAACTTTCTCGTTTGTATCTTAAAGAGATAGTTAGGTTACATGGAGTTCCTCTCTCTATTGTATCTGATCGTGATCTCAGGTTTACTTCTAACTTTTGGAAAGGGCTTCAGATGTCGTTGGGTACTGAATTAAATTTTAGTACAGCTTTTCATCCTAAATCAGATGGGCAGTCAGAACGAACAATTCAGACCTTGGAGGATATGATACGAGCTTGTTCGATGGATTATCAGGGAATTTGGGACCAACATCTTTCTTTGGTTGAGTTTTCTTATAATAACAGTTTTCATTCCAGTATACAGATGGAACCATTTGAGGTATTATATGAGAAGCACTGTCGAACACCAACATTTTGGGATGAAGAGGGTGAAAGGAAGCTGATGGGACCAGAATTGGTACAAGAGATGGTAGAAAAAGTTCAGTTGATTCAGAAACACATGAAAATAGCTCAGAGTAGGCAGAAGAGTTATGCGGATAACTGGAGGAAGGATCTATCTTTCAAGGTAGGTTATCATGTTTTTCTCAAAGTATCACAATGGAAAAGTGTGATGTGATTTGTTAAGAAAGGAAAGCTGAGTCCAAGGTTAATTGGACCATATAAAATTCAGGATAAAGTTGGATTAGTTTCTTACCGAGTGGCTTTACCTCCGAGTTTATCCCAGGTACACAATGTTTTTCATGTTTCGATGTTGAGAAAGAATATTCCAGATCAATCTCATGTTTTGAGTCTAGAGGTAGTTCAGCTGGAAGAGAACCTATCTTATGAGGAACAACCGGTCCAGATTCTTGACCACAGGGAGCATGTGTTACCGAATAAGGTGATTAATTAGGTAAAGGTTTTGTGAAAAAAACCACATGACGGAAGAGACAACATGGGAATCTGAAAATGCAATGAGGGATAAGTACCCCCATTTATTCGATATGTAAATAAATTGCGGGGACGCAATTTTCTAAAGGAGGTAAGGATGTAACATTTCAAGTAAGTAATGAATAATAGATATTTTTATCTATGTCTATTAATGAATTAGATAGTGTTTTAGAGGCTTAAAATGAAAATAAATCTAATCTTAAGCATGAAATACACTAATATTTTTGAAAGATTTTTTTACTGCATTTTGATGGAAAACCATTTTCAGATATATCTTTTGACAATTTTATAATCTATGATTGTCAAAATAAACTTATTCTTTATGATTGTGACATCAAAATTTACTTGGTGTGAATTTTTGGTATTTTTCTGACAATGTTCATTTTTTAATAAATAGTGAAAAATACTACATTTTACATCAAAACTGCTTTTTAATCTAATAAATTTATATGATTAGATTATCTTTTGAATTGTTTTTAAAGTGAAATTAGAATATATTTTTACCATTTAATCCAATATTGGTCATTGGAATTAATTTCACTTTGAAATTGGACTTAAACTGGTGTCAATCTTTTCATACTAATTGCTTCATAAAAACACGCTATTTGTCATGACAGCGGGAATTAATTATTAAATTAATTAATGTGACTTATATGAATTTAATTTTGTAAAATAAATATCATTTTTTAATTCAAAATATCTAGTATATCTTAGGGTGAAGTTTTGGTATTTTTCTGAAAAACATCAATTTTTTATGAATAGTGAAACCACTAAGTGGTAGTTAAAGAAACTGATTTTTCATTTAAATGAAACATTGTTACTTCTGTGATTTGATTTTCAAAAATCGGACATACATGGTTGTCATTAATAAGTAAAATGTGGTTCAATGAGATTAAAATAATTTTTTGGTGAATAGTAACTTTTAAGTTTTTAATCGCGATTAGAGGTAATTAGTGTAGTTTAAGGTAAAAATAATGTTTTAATAAAATGAGATGAGCTTGACACATGTCCTACCCTCATTGGATGTGTAATGGCCGACCAAGAAAATCCATGGGTCTACTTGGGGACCCCATGGAGCCCCTTTGGTTGGGAAATGACATAAATAACCTTTTATTAAATGTTAAAGTAAAAATGACACAAACATGAGATGTTTTACTAAAACAATTTTTACATGAGGTTATACAAGTCCGATTTTTGACTATAAATATTAATTATAACTATAAAAAGATTTCCTACATGATGATAGTTTTTTTATAATTTTTAGACATTAAATATATTTAATTATTTATGACATCATGATGATGCAGCGATTACCTCATTAATAAAGGATTTAAATAAAATGAAAAGATAATGTAAAATCTATGACCTACACATGTCCAAAACCTATTGGATGGGTGGATTTCGAACCCTTATCTCCTTACCCTCGAATTATATCAACGTGGGACCTTTTTAATCCGAAATTCATTTTAAAATAATGTAACTTTTCTTTACTTTCCAACAGTGCCCCTCCTCTCCTCTTATAAAAGGCCCCCACCTCTACCTCTTTACACACACTTCTAAAGCCTTTGGCTCGGCCAAACCCTGCCCATTTTGTCTCTCCACATCCCTATATTACTCCTTGAAGTCTCACTGTGGGAAGAAGCCTTCCCAAGGAAGCCGTTGAGCTCAAACTAAAGGGAGTTACCCGATTTTAAGGTAATGTCTTCTTTTGAGTCCTTTTGCTTTATTTTGCTTCTCCAACACCCTAAACACTTTTTATTCATTTATTTTGTAACAAATCCAGTATCTTAAATATACTATTATGTTGTTACAAGAATGATTCTAGCTACACTTACACACACCTTCATTTAATGGTTAAAGAACACACTGTTTCCGTGGATGGCGAATTTCTGCCTCCCGAAACGATGATTGTTCAACATTTTTTAACACCTTCAAATGTGGCCATTAAGATGAAACTATATTTATATATAATATATAATATGTTTATGTTTTCCTTAATCTTCTGTATTTTTCATTTTGGTCATACCTTTATGGTTTCCATTTTTTGTAAACGTGATATCTTCATTTAAGGAAGTGCGGACTACCACCCCCTCAAAGTGATTTGATTCGTTAATGCCATATGTGGGATGTATAAATGATGGATTTAAAGTTATAATATATGATGTTATACTATAATTATAATATACCTTTATGTCATTATTCTTTTCTTCCCATTAAAGTATGAGATAGAAATTAAAGTAGCGTTCATGCGTACGTACGACTTACCGTCTCCATGAACGGTGCATTTCATTTCTTATCCTCAAATGTAATATACTATTATAAGTACTTATAATGGATATATATGATTTATGATACATATAAAGGATGAATATAATTCTGGAATTAAAAATATACACATCTCTCATTTCGTTTTAATTCCATTAATATGACATAGAAATGAAAGTAGTGTTCATGCGTACGTACGGCTTACCGTCTCCATGAACGGTGAATTTCATTTCTTACCTCTAAATTATTATATAATATTATAAATACATGTATATGCTGGATATATATGATATATATGATATCCCAATCAGGAATTTCATTCTGTATATAATGAACCTTTGACCACACGAACAACATGTAATTGTAAGAAGTCCACTTTTGACTCAAGAACCAAATATCGACAAAACAAAAATTATTAACTTAAATGATTACACAATCTTTATAACATGTCAATAATTGATATAAAAGGAATAATGAATTTGAAAAAGGTTCTTAAGCAAGTAGGAATTAACTCAAGTTTATTATTCAGGACGTTAAAGAACGATCGAGTCAAGTCGGACCCGAGGTAAGGGATCCTACTCCTCTCTTTCTTTTTAAGTACGCTCTTTTATGTAATTCCTTTAAAAGAACAACTTTATTGTTATTGGGATGTTATTTTATATTAATATTACTGTAATTTATATGTTCATATGATGAGAGACCCTATTCTCTCTCATCAATCCATTTTGGAAGTTTTGAGTGGCGCCGTTAGGCTGCCGAATTTTCGTAAGAGATCTAACCTCTCTCTTTCTTTTTAAGTACTCTCCTTTATGTCACTTATTTTAAGCTCCTCTTTGTTATGTTGGGGGATGTTATTTTATATTACCCTTTCTATAAAATTTATTTTAATATGATGAGATACCCTATTTGATCTCATCAATCCATTTTTGTATGTTTTATGTGGCGTCGTTAGGCTGCCGAGTTTTCGTAAGGGATTTTTCATCTCACATTTATTCCCATGAGATTTATTCTACATTTTCCACAATTTCCTTTGAGTGGTGTATGTACTTCCCATTATTTTACTCATTGTGTAATATACTTTAATTTATGAGTATTTACATCAATGTTGTATTTTCCTTCTTTCACGGGGTGTATGTTTCGAAAGATACCCATGTCGGTAAGGGAACCTTTCACCCTCCTCTTTTTAAAAGACATCTTTTGTTATGTCTTTTAATTCAAATAATATTATGTTGGGATATGTTCTTCTATATCCTTATTGATTTAAATTTTATTTCCATGTGATGAGATACCCTTTTTATCTCTCATCAACTCATTTTCTGAATTTTGTAGTGACTCCATTAGGCTGTCAAATTTTTGCAAAGGAACTTATTAACCCAAATTTGATTCTTTGGGATAAACTTATACTCCATGAATATCTCGTTCTATGAATATGTGTGAATTACCTCTGATTGTTTTACACATAATATCCCCTTATATTTGGTGTATTCGTTTGTCACACATAATTATGTAATTGATTTATCCTTAAACCAAGGATACCGTCTTTGTAAGGGACTTCGTCTCAATCTCCTTTCTTTGAGGCATATTTCGTTTCATAAACAAATTTCTTTTATACGGTGTATAAACCCCTTTGACTTTGACTTTTATACAAAAGGAATCTTTTTCTATGAAGCATTTTACAAAACGACAAACAGGAATGTTTCTTTTAACGTACGCGGTGACAAAGACCTTTTCCGCCGCTGCGAGTATTATTTGGTCTTTGGCTTCCTGAACAAGCTGTAATGTTTCTTTAAATGAAAGAAATACCGTATACTATTTTATGTATTTTTGGTATTGAAAATGGTTTTTATAATGTATTTGTTATGTCAATATATTAATGTGATATATTGTTATCGGAATGTGGAAATGTTTTCTTTCCACTGTGTTTATTTTATGTCTTATGATTTTATAATGGTACATGGACATTTGACGGGTGGTTACGTGATAAACCATATGATGGGTGGTGCCGTGAATACCAGGATGGGTGGTTACGTTATAACCTCAAATGCATTGGGTATGGAAGTCGGCAGTATGGCTATTCCATTAAGTATGTATGGAAGTTGGCCGAATGGCTATTCCATTAAGTGATATGTGTGGAAGTAGACCTTATGGTTATTCCACTTATGTATGTTTATTTCCCAATTTACCTTTATATGTTATGTGATCTTTATATGGGTTTTATGGTAATATTTTTGTTACAGAAGGGTAAGTAATGAACTTTTATTTAGTGAAGAGTTTTTACTACTTTGAAAAGGTGAAATGTATTACTTTGATAAAGTATACATGGTTTACTTATTGTTTTGAAAAACTAACAGTTTTCATTCTTTGTGTATCACTTACTGAGCTTTTTATGCTCATCTCAAGTTTTTGAAATGCTTTTCACAGGAGTTAACGTGGAATAGGGTCAAGGATGGGATCAAGGGAAAATCATGCAACCTAAAACATGGTACTGGACATGTTTCTTTTTAAGAGTTTTTATTTTATGGAAACTTAGTAAAAGTTTCTACTTTTTAATCTTTTGAGATGTAATATTTATGTCCTAATTCTATAAAACTCAAAACATGAAAAGATCCTCAATGTGAATTATTCATTTAATTCAATATTAAGTAAGGTTTAAGGACGAGGCCTTATATGGAAAACCCCTGCCCAATTCTCTTCTCCACTTCCCTAGAAACATCCTAGAGGTCCTTGGCTTCTTCAAAGACCAATTTTAGTGCCCTAAGAGGAGATCTCAAAGAGGCACTTCAAAGAAGAGGTAATGTCCGTTACCGATTCATTCAACTTTATTTCTTATTTTACTAATTATTATTTAGTTGTTTCATTTTGAAGTAATAACATCAGTATCCCTCATATACTGATATGTTATTATTAGTATGAAACAACCCTATTTCACCATCTATCCATCCTATGGAAAACAAAATCATTGCGCGTGCGTACGTAAGGAATACCGTCTCCACACCGTGGTGTAATCTACTTTCCACCACCACCTTACTTGGATGGGTATAATGGTGTAAATAATGACTATATATGATTATTGTAAAGTTATATTTATTCTGAAATATTTTACATACACTTCAATACAATTCCACAATCCTGGGAATGATATCATCGCTCGTGCGTACGTACGGACTACCGTCTCCACGACATGATGAGATTCATTCTCAATGATTAACCAGTCATGAATGATTATAATTTATATATAATAAGTAATCATGAAATATATGACATAATAATGATACTAGATTTATGTATATATATATTTATGTCATTTACATAATTCCATTCAATTCAATAAGGAAACGAAAATAGCATTCATGCGCACGTACGGCCTACTGTCTCCATGAATGGTGGATTTATTTCCGTTTATCGATCTATTATATATATGTATATTCTGAATATATATTATATATAAATCATGTTTTACAGTATGGCTTTAATTTACCATGATCTATGTAATAATATTAATAATTACAAGTTAAAACATGAATGACAAATGAAAAGATTTTACCCAAAACGTTACTTTATCATTAATTTACAAAAGATTGGGTAATATAAAGTCATAAGTGAACCATATATGATATCATAACAATGAATATGATTTTGTAATAAGTCAATGACATTATTTAAATCATTATACATGAGGTTTGGATACATACGAAGCATATCAGACGTAAGGTAAGGGATAACCATTCCAATCTAGTTCTTATCCGATATTGTTTATTCATAAGTTTTTTCTCGGGTTATCGTTATCATCCAAGTCCGTGTTTTATAAAAGTGTTTTTATGTATGTTTAATTTCCTTTTTACCCATTTAGTCTTTTACTGCATGGTATGTAAGGAATCATTCTTTTGTTTACGTTACGAGGTACTTTTTGACTTTTTTGACAAAAGTACAAGGAGAATGTTTTTTTAACTTATACGGCATGAAAGGATTTTTACGGTTTATAAAGCCTTATTTTCATGAAGCTTCCTATAAAATATTTCATGACTCATCTCAACAAAATCCTTTCCTCTTAAAAATTCATGACATTTTGTGAAAAGAAAATGATTTTAAAGAAGAAATGATATTTTCCTCAAAAATTCATTTCAAGTGTTTTATCAAAATAATTTTTCATCTAAGATGACATTATTTCATATTTGTATGTTTCAAGTATAAAGTCTCTATGATTTACATGGTTTCAATTTTATTATTATGAAATGATATCTATTTCTTTTATATGGATTATGTGATGATGGGATGATTTTTATGAAACCCATTTTATTCGTTGGGTTATTATGAATGATGTATGATTATTTTGTGGCACATGTAAGAATTATTTCATTATGAGATCGGTAGGACCTATATCTCCCTCCAATGTATTGGGTAAGGATTTATATCTCATGATATAGACATGGCTGGAATGGAAATTTAATCAGGTTCAGTGCTACAGGACTGAAACAAGGAGTGAACTCGATTCAGAAAGGGACATTGTCCACTAAGATGGTCATGGTAGTAATGCCTTGGCTACTATGGAAATCATTACATGTGCTTAATGGATGCCACAATTACATGGTTTATTCCTATGATATTTTATCATGATTGATGATCCATTATGATCTATGCCTTACGTACTGCCATGTTTTATCTCATTGCTCAAGATTTTGATGTTTAAATATTATGTTCATGTTCTTAAGTTCAAATATATATGGTTTGTTTTATTTTGTCCATGCTTACACTTACTGAGCATTTGAGCTCACCCATTTTATGTTTTGTTTTCCCCCATGATTAAAAGTAAGGTTTTAGGTAAGGAAACAAAAAGGGGTGAATTTTTTTGGGAGATGATGAAGATCTTTCAACATGATTAGATGTTTATATTCCAAGTTTCAAAAGACACTAAACTATTACGGTCCTTGTGTTTCTATTGTTGTTATGTATTAAATATTCCTCAAAAGTAATCTAATGTACATTTATGTCATGCTTCGGGTCTATACAATATATATGTGATATTCCTACGTTGTGGTTATTATTAATGAATATCTGATTGAAATACATGTTATTGATAGTTTTTTTGGATTGGATCATTTTATTTAAATTTTTTTGACAGTTTTTTTAAGGGAGAACCATTAGAAAAACAATTATTGTAATTTATCATGGTGTGGAGTAAAATAATGATATTAATAAAATAAACATTAGTTTTTTTGGGTAGATAAATTACATTCACACATAATTTAGGTTTTTTGGTTATAGTCTCATGTGGGATACTCCAAGGATTTTATTTTTTGGCTATATGTGAATGTATGTCTGGATTGGGATAAAAATATGCTTATGATGAGATGTTGACTATTTGGACATTAGTGGGAGTGTTGGTGGACCGTGGAGGCATTGGTGGTGGAAGTTTGGCTTCAGAATATGATGTTGAGTCTTGATACAGTGAAAATTTGACAACATCTAGATTTTGTGGTTCATTATAGTGGTTGGGATTCCTGGAAGTTAGGACGATAGAAATAACATGGTGGAGTTCATTTCCATATTCCTTGGTTGTCAATATCTAGATGTGGTGGATTTTTATTGTCTCTGATGCAACATAATGAGCGGGTTGGGGGTATAGTGGTACTGGATACAACTATGATCATGAAAGAGGATGACGAATTTGGGGTACTAAAAATACTGATAGTTTGGTCCATGGGTTCATTCTTGGGCCGATTGGTCAGTTTTCATAAGGCTGTGTGCCCCTAGGCCTTCGGGCATGCTTGTTTTCTTTTTATGGGATTTTGTTTTGTAATGGGATATTTCCCTCTGGGAATTCATGTCACCATTTCATAAGGCACTATGCATCTAGGCCTGTAGGTCAGGTGTGTCATGGGTTTTCCCTTACCCAAAAAACGGTTCTTATTTTCTATTTTTTTCTATTAAAGGGGATTGCCCCAAATATTTAGATTGGGTACTACAATATTCAATGAATAATACACTTATTGTTTATATATGGATGATTGAACATACATCTATTGTATGATAATATTTAAGGTGGATAGTTTGTAATTAAACATGAATTCAGGTGTTAGTGAAATGGGAGGCATGTTTAATTATTATTGATATAGTGGACAAATGAAATTGAATATTTGAAAATTGATCAATAGGGGGATCAATTATATTTTTTTAGAGTATAATATAATTTTCAAGAAGTATAGTAAATCATGGAAAATATTATAGCATAATTTAATTATGAGTGGGAGAGACCAGGATATAATGGCTACAGAAAACTTCATAGTTGTTCTAGTAGTTTTACACTATAAGAAAAGACAAATTAAACTTTGAGGTATCCCATGGAAAAATCCACTAAAATACAAGTGGAAAGAGATTGAGACTTTCATATCATAACCATGTTTCTTACAGGATCTATAAAAATTATAATATCCCCAAACATATTTTTTTTAATTGGGGGTATAAAAAGTGTTTTTATTAACATTATACTTAGAAATAAACATAGAGTTCTAATATATTAGACGTTGTTTGTAGGTGTGAGGCCAGCTTCCCCCACCAACCTCACTTTTCCCCTTCTCCCACCATTTTGGATAATACCGAGTGGTTTTGTTATAATGATTTTAGTTATTTCAATAGAAACTCCATAAAACTACTGTTTAATTACTTCAAATAAATTGGATTTTATATGTGGAGTATGTTGGATGATTATGAATTAAGTGTTAATTCTATTGCACCAAATTTATCATTAGGTTTGATGGTCTATTTTGTGTAAGAAATATGAATTTTTTTTGTATTCTATAACAAATAAAAAGGTTTTTTAGAGTTAATAGATATTATTGTGAACAATATATTATTAAATAGATACCGAACTGAATGTTTATTTGTTATGATTATTATTATGAATTTGATTATATTTAACATTATGATACTACTCCATTGAAGGGAAGTTATTACAGCAACTTAAGAATAATAAATTACCATATAACATGTTGTAAGGTTAATTGGTAGTGCATTGATGAAATAATTGTTATTGTACAACATTATTGATTTTTTGGTGGCATAATTTTTTTTAAAAATTGAAAATTTTAATTCCATTATAATGTTATTACATTAGGAATTTTTTGTTTCTTTCTTGGTTGGAAAAGTTAAATTGGTTGACCATTAAAATATGAATTAAAAGGGAATTCTTTTTAGAAATAAAATTTCTATAAAAAAATTCTATGATTAAAAGGATGTATTTTAAAATATAGTTTTAAAACAAAGTTTCGTTTTTGAATGAGGTTATTTCTTTTACCAGGTGAATTTTAAGGTAATGATACTATTCGTTGTCTATTACAAATTATTTTTGAATGATGGTTTTAATATTGTTTTAATGTAATGAAAAATGGGTAAATTTTTAAAAATGATTAGCCCTATTTACCTCATGTGTGTGATGACATGTTAAATTGTATGATGGTATGAGCTTCTAGATTATAGTTTCTATGTATGTTATCACACATTTTATGGTTATGTGTGATATATTGGAAACCATATTAGAAAAACATCCTTTAACACTAGGATTTTAGACATGTCTTATAGTTCAACCAAAATTATCGATGGTTTCTTATTGAAGTGATTGATAAAGGTGAGACATGGTGTGGTGAAAGTGTCTATGAATATTTAGTTAACCTAATTTCTGAGAGTAATTAATTTTCTCGAGCATCATATTGGTTTTGTAATCACACTTAGGTTGTTATTGCATCTTATCATGTCTTATGGTTGGATTAGGCAGATGGTAATCGAGTTAACCAATGTCCATAAGGATTTAATTTAATATTTCATGTTGTAATTGGTATCTTTATTCATCGTATGAGTTTCCTATTAATTAATATGAAATATTAATGTGTTATTATTTGGGAATCAACAAGTAGACATTTATATGGAAAAAATGGGTGATTGTTATCCCTCTATAATATTGTTAATTTGAGAAAATTATATTTATTATGAGTGATTTGGTTTATTATAATTTGATATAGAGTAATTGGGAATATATCATATAAGGATCGTAGAGATTCGTAATATACCTATTAATTAGGATATGTACCTTTTAAGTGAATAATTTTTGGAGTACCTCTTGTTCTGAGATTTTGAATGTGGGGAATGACTAACTTTTCGAATGATGTTTTATAGAATATTTTTATCCTATGTTAGATTTTTAATATTTATAGATTTACCTTTCCAAATATGCATTTGGATGTAGAGAGATAGAGAAATAAAATCTAGGTGTTATTGGTGAGTAAATTTTTTGAAATATTTTAATCTATATAATATTATTTGAATATCCTTCTTGTCCACATTTTGACTAGGACAAAAGCTAGAGAACAAAAACAAATTAATGGTGGCATTGATATTTGATCAGATTTTTTGGCATCTAAATAGATATGTATACCATTATATATTTTTATGATTCCCCTATAACGACTTATAATATTTTAGACAGAGTGATAAGTGCATTAGGGGTTGATTTGATGATAGATTAAAAAATTTATAGTTATATATGATTGGGACACAAATATATATAGTGGTTGTTAATCCCTTTAGATGGATTTTTTCATTATATTGTGACTTTATTTATGATGGTTTTACTATTCAATTTATAATTTTTATGTATGTTCATCATTGATTATAGCTCTAGTTTTTGTTTTTATTTGATGTTTTTTCACTTTATTAATGGACCCTATATTAATACCCATATTCCATTTCTTATATAAGTTTTCCCCATAATGTTTCTTGTTTTTATATTAAATTACATTCAGATGATTAGTGGGTTACATGATAATTTCATGTGAGATTATTTATCGATATGGCACAGTCTATTTTTTTATGGTTTACTCCATACTAGAGGGATGTTGTAATGTTTATATTTTGAATGATTATAGAAATTGATAAGTTATAAATGAAATTAAATAATTTTATTATACATATTTTAAAATGTTTTTGGAGATATTATATCAATGTCTAAACAAGTTAATCATATATTATATCTATTCATTAAAAACTACCATTGAATGTTTGTTTGTTGGATCATATTAAGAAGTTTTAATTAAAACGCATATTTTATGAAAGTGGACCATCATAAATAATAATGGGGTGTATATTAAATATACATAATTAATCTAGTAATTAAAAATTCAATATAAATAATCTATGATCAAAATTAACATTTCAAATCATGTTCAAAAATGTATAATGTGTTAACACAAAATTTTATAAATTATCCCTAATAAACGAATATATTCATCATAAATAATTATAAAAAGAATTATATAAAAGGGTTTTAGAGATAATAGTAGTTTAAAATAGATCGACAATATATTCATCTATCATGTTGATTATAAAAGGGTTTTGGAGATAATATATTGTAAAATAGAGATCAACTATGTTGGGAAATATGCCAAGGATTTTTTTCACTAACTTGTTTTATTGAGACATATTTTACTATATTATTTAACTTAATTTTATGTCATTATTATATTATAGGGTATATATTTTATCTTTAAAAATATTTATTTCTCAGTAATTTTAGTTAATTTTTAGGATTTTCATTCTTTAATGGATTCAATTAAAATACTATTTACGTAATACTATTTTCGTGGCTAATGTACATTGTCCCCTGATTCATGAATTATCTTCTAGATTTTGATATTCAAAGTCTATTTTCACAATGCTATATTTTTGAAGTATATATTTATGTTTTACCTATGGATATTACTTATCTTCATTAATATAATAACTTTTTTTGAATTACATCCTCAATTAAAATCCTATAATTGTTAATAATAATACTAATACATTTTTTTATTTAATTTCTTTCTTCCATATTAATGTTTTAAATATAAAAATTAATTATTATAATGTTACAAGTGACGTTTATATATATATTAACCTATTCGAAAGGAATGTTTTTTACATTGTTTACGATGTGGTTTCTCTGAATCCTTTTAGTTGACTAGAAGAGTATTATATAAATTTTTTTATAGTTTTATTCCAATGTAATGTTTTAAATTGCGCAAAATTATTTATTTTCAAATTATTTTAAAAATGGAATTTTGGAATACCTTTAATTTCATAAGATAAGTATTTAAATTAAAATCATTTATGTTTTATGAATGAGACATTTTGAATAAACATGATCTCGTTTACATGTTTTCTATGTGAATATATTTTTCAACTACCTTTAGAATTTTCTAAGAGACCTTTTTATCTATGCATTCCTATTTTCTTTTAAAGGAATTATTATTGTCATGGTTAAATAAAATCTAATTTTTAAAATGTTTTCAAGGGAAATTAATGTTTGTTATTTTCAAAGGAATTTTTTCTAATGATTATATATATGTAATTTATTATTTTATTTTGTTTAATCAGGTGTATTTCTCAAATGATACCATCCACATTTTTTATCTCAAGATATTAAGTAATTTCTATTGACATCTATGGTATTATATATCAATCCCATTTTGATACCTATTCATCCAATTGTATCTGCATGATTTATATAGAATGCATGTCCTTTTTGAATTACCTACATTCTATTAATTTATTGAAGGGTATTCACCAAGATACCATATACATCAATTGATTGGGAATTTTTTTTCTCTATCGTATATCCATTTGCTATATATTGTGAATTAAAAATGAGAAATCATATTTTTTGGGTGGTCATTTCATATAATGGTGCATATATAAGTTAGACACCCATTTATTTTCCGTGTGTATATAATGTCAGGTTTGTTGAAAAAATAATGACGTCTACATTCTGGAACTAGTTGAAATGATTATAAAAACCATCATATTTCCTTGGGTTTTTTTTGATATATTGATTGAAACCATGTGACAATCATATGTATGATATTATTTATGTAATGGGATTAAGTAGAATTATATATCCCTACATTGGATTGAGTGATGTTTTCATCTTATGTGATATCATGGGGCCCAGTTTGTGTTCATGGAAATCTATGAGAATTAGGATTTAGCCTATCTAAATATTTAATGTTAACATGGTATAAATTCATAACTAATTATTATGGTGGCACATTTATGTTGTTTATGAATTCATATGAAAACATTATTTTAAAATACGATCACACATATTCCATGCTATAACTATATTATTTACCATGTCTTGATCTCATGATATTTATCATACCATGTTATGCCTCCTAAAAGTAAAAGTTGTCTCACCATTATTCATTAAATTTATTATTCCCTTACTCAACTTATGATCAAACATATTTCTAAGTTATTTGTATCCCCAGTCTATAAATGAATATTTAATGTTATTGAATCATAGAATAGAATAATTTTTAAATATATTATGTTAAATTCATAAGGATCATTATAGATTTATTTTTTCCCTAAACAATGGGAAAATGAATATTTAATTAGGAAGATTAATATTTATATGTTTTTGTTTTTTCATACTTATCTATAAAATCAAAAACAAAATCCAATAAATTTTAAATATTAAAAATATATTGTAATAATATTTTTATGTAATAGAAAAGGTTGTAAGTTATTTGTTTTTAAATTATGATCTGGGAGCATAGGTTAGTGGGATCTATAGTTGGAGTCTGATCTAAAATTAGATAACACTAGATTTTCTTCTATTGCTGGTTAAGAGTGATTTAATACTCATCAATAAAATAAAGGGGGACTTTTTTATGATAATATTTGGTTAAAATATATAGATAAATATTTAGGATCATAGTATTGAAAATATTTATATGGTTTTATGGACTATAATAACAGAAAATTTGTGAATTTCCCAAGTATAATACTGACAAAAGGGGACCCTACATAAAATCTAGAGATTGTTTTTTAAGGGAAATTAAAACCCTATATAGATATGAGAATGTGGATACTGTTTTTCTAAAAAAGTTTCTATGGATAAAAACCTTGAAAATAGTTGTTCATGTATATCTTTTCCATCTTTTAAATGTAACGTGACTGGGCCCAAATTGAAATAATGGCTAGACACTTCTAGGAGATATGCATGTGTTATTTAAAATTCTATTTACAATGAATTATAATGTATTTGAACATTTTTTTTATAGATGTCTACAGGATTATTGAATCTAATATTTAAATGACTATAGAAAACCTAAGTTTAAGAAATGTCTCATTAATTTGGGAATGAACATTATTTTCAAATTATTCATTTTGATATCATATTTTTCTCATTGTATGGTTAGTAATTTATATATACCCATACATAATGTATATTTTAATATAATGGATAGACTATGAAACAACCAAGATAATGATTGATGAAATGGATGATATGGTGATTCTCCCATATAGAAATCTATGCAGAAAATATTTGGTTTTTGAAATATTTTATTATTCCAAATAAAGAATCACAATTTTGGATTGAAGAAGTTAATTTATTTGAATTAACTATGCTATAAAATTATATTATAACGAGGTATAACATAAATTTAGGTGAAGAAGACGATGAAGTAAAAAATGTCCAGTTTCTTTCATGACAAATTTTTTGGAAGAGACACACGAGGGAATTTATTAGATGAATAAGAAAAGGTTGTATACAATGAATATGATAAATATAACATCTATTTACTGACAGAAAATAAATCATTCAGTCTACATGATAGAGGAAGAAGAAATGCCTTTTAATTTTCTCATGGTTATTAATATAGACATTTCATTTGAAATTTTATCTTCAGTAGTTTAAATCTTTTTGAAATTAATAATTACCTTTTTTGTCTATGGGAAAAAATGTAACAGAATGAGATTTCATTATATATATAGTTTCGATCATGTAATTATGTGTTTGATATCATTATTCATAATGGAAATAATTTAGGTTGTGATAAATTTTTAAAATTAAATAATAGTCTATTAAAAATAATTATGATAAAATTCAATACATCTATATTAATGATTTAAAATAATAAACATTTTGATATATGAAAATTTGTGTGAAATATTATTAATGATGATTAATTTTAAATGAATTTTTAAATATTATAAACTTATAATTAATGTATCTTTTTTCCTTTAAATGAAATGTATGAATTTTTTTTGAATATAAATAGATAAAAACTATTTTTTCTGGAATTTATATCATCCAATTTAGATATTTTATTTTTCATATTTAAAAAATATGGGCTTTTATTCAAATATGACGTTTTAAGGAAATAATATTTATAACTAAAATATTTATAAAGAAGATTGACATGAATGGTTAGAAAATATTTTTAGTGACAAAATATAAAAGTCTGTATTAATGGATCTTATAAAAAAATAACTAAACATATATATCCCATGGAAACTATTTTTAGATCTTTAGTAAATTATCACATAAATAAATAAAATCATTTTATGTGTTTTCATTTAATAATTTAATATTATTATAAAATTTCAAGATGGGTTGCTTTTAATTTCACATAACATTCATTTGAATTTTAATAATAAATTTATTTATAAAAAAATTAAAACATTAATAAAATTAATTAAAAAATTTAATATTAATGACTAAAGTACCCCAAAAAATGTTTTTAAAAAAACTGATGTTTATTTTAAAAAATGACATAATAAATGTAAATTTAAAAACATAAAATTATTAGGAAATCAGTTACCATAATAATAATATTATATGATATAATCGACATTGATAGAGATAATTTTAAATCAATAACATTGTTGAAAGAACAAGTTACTATAGAAAGGTACATTTGGGTAAAAGAGACTAGTTAATGTACAAACCCCTAATCGCTCCATTTTTCTACATAATGAGTGTATTGGAGTAATTGCAACAATTTTATTTTAGACTTATTGTTATTTAAAATTATGGGGTCCTCTGACCCTAAATAGTTTGAATAAATCATTAAATAAGTTAAGGTAATTCTAAAAATACCCTTCCCTTCACATATACAAAAACACAATGACACCCATTCATTAAAATACATAATATTTAAATTACAAGGTAAAAATATTCTCATTGTTTCATAATGTTACCCCCTCCAATGAACCATAGATTTTTACAACCTTTTTTATCATTATCCTTTTATTTCAATGTATAATTCCATGGAAAATCAATTTTTATTTGTGATAATTACTCCCCTCTTTGTATTTATTTTTAATTTTACTACTTATACTCCTAAATAATTTTGTTAATATAATGAATTGAGTGTCATATATACAATTTGATGTTTTTAAAATAATTTAATATCAATTATTCATTCATTAAATATCATACGCTTAGAAAAACAAGGGAAGTAATCATATGTGTGTATGATCAACCCCATCCATGACCTATTGTGGTAAATTGTTCTTCTCCACCTCTAAGGGATTATATAAGGGATGGGTTTTATGAATAATTATTTTTTATTTCACTAAAAAAATTATTAAATAAATATCTTCTTAATTTATATACATTTTATCCATTCATTAAGAATCACGATCTTAATATTGTGTTTGTAATAATTACCACCTCTATGAATGACATGTCTCATTTCACTAATCCACCTAACATAGATGGATAAAAAAGAATAATAATATACCTAATATTATATTTATAGAATTACTATAATTATTAAATGATATTTTTTCATATACCGTTCTTTTAATAATTTGTTTATAAATGGGTTTGCTAATCAGGTGTATGTTCTTACTACCATCTCTATGAATGATAAATTAGACTTTTCAACCCCAAAACATCATTAATGGTTCTAGGAATATATTTAATTGATATATATCCATTATATTACATTTATATTAATCTAAAAAAATTAACATCATGTGATTGTATTTTATTATTCATTTGATCATTATGAAATTTGTTTTCTTTGTTCATATTAGTGCCAACTAAAAAAACAGAATTTTTTAAATATAAAATGATTAATGAATGTTACATAATATTAATGAAATTTAATTATAAGTTATTAATTTTTTTAAAATTTTTGGTTTTAAAATATAAATATCTAATAATATTAATATTATATCATCAATATTCATTCAAAAATATTGAAACATATTTCTCCCCACAACCAATTTCACGAGTCAAAATTAAAAGACCCATTTTACAAAAATTGGGAAATTTATAAAAATTATGTGATATAAATTAAATAATGATATCAAATAATGGATCTACTATGCTGGAATCAAATATCAATGATCAATATAAACATTAAAAATACCATGGTAGAAAATAAAAAATGATTAAAATTATGTTAAAAATAATATATAATGAACCATTGTATTCGTATAAAATAATTTGAAATGAAAAAGATAAAAGCGTTATATAAACGAATAATGATATGAAATATATTTTTAATATAGTTACGGTTTTTATGTATTTTATAGTGTGATATACGATGAATGGATTTATGGTAAGGGATTTCCATCTCAAACTCCATTCATTGAGACATATTTTACATTATTCATGAAATTACTTTTATTTCCTGTATTTTTTACCCATTTGTAATGTTATTAGGAAATATTTTTTTATTAATGGTATTGAATGATAATTTTTAGATATTAACCCTTTAATTTTTTTGGATTAAAATGTTACCCATGTTGTAATGGTTTTATCAACTCTTGTCCTTTACATTGTGAGTCATGAAAACTCTCAACAATTTCATTTATCAAGAAAATTATTCAAAAAATTTTCTTTTATAGTGGTAGATATACTTTTTATTTCGAGATATTAGTTATATTAAATAATATCCTTCCCTAAATTGAAATTTTTACAAATTAAAATCACATTATTTATAATACAAACTCATATATTTTACAATCGATATATTTCTTCCATATCCTTGTTTAACATATCCTATGTATTTTATATAATGTATCACGTGACCTTCATAATTGAATACCTTTTATGAATAAATTTTGTTCTATTTAATTTTATAATTTGGGTTTCTATAAATTTTTTAATGGGCTATAAATTATTTCCATATGAGTACTTTTCTATAATGTTTTTTAAGCGTGTAATGTTTTAAACATTACAAAAGTTACAAAATTATAAAATTATTTAAAAAGGTTGTTTAATCTTTATTGGCCTTTTTTATATTGTTTTAAAAATGAATTATTTTTATTATTATATGGTCTATTATTTAACCAAAATTAATAACTTTTACATATTTCTTTGTTATTATATCTGTCTTTCTACTTTATCATTTTATATGAGAAATCATATCTAGGATTTACAGTATTTAAAATGTGAAATTATTATTCTCATTGTTAAATAAAATATTCATTTTTATGTTTTTTAAGGGAAAATGGAAATTATTATTTTCCAAGAAAATTTCAGAAATATTCTAAGATTATTCTACATCTATGGAATATGATGGATCAAGGGTATTATTAAAATGTTATCATCTCCATCTTGATCTGAAAATCATATAAAATTATCTATAGTATATATGGTGTGATCCAACTCTGATTTGGTTTCCTACTCAATCACTTTTAGAGGTATTCTTTGTTACCAATTAATTTCCTTTATAAATTACCTATTTTCCATTACATTATTGAATTTTGTTCACCTTTTTACCCAATACATTGATTGATTGGGAGAATGTTTTTACTAAAATGTATATCCACTACCTATTATGTGTAAATACAATTTCATAATTAATTTCTAGTGGTATTTACCTAAATGTGTTCATAAATTTATTGGATTCCAGCCTTTTCCATTATTTTAACATATTATTATTATTTATGAAATTATGATTCATTCCTTTGGGAATAAATGAAATTAATATAAAACATATTCAATTTAATTTTGTTTTTTGATATGTTAATTAAAACCATATATAATATTTATTTATGATTTAGAATATGTCATTAGTGGGACCCAAAATATATCCCTCTAATGCATTTATAATGTCTTTATCTCATTAGATATCATAGTGCATGTGTAGTGATCCTAGAAAACAATGGGATTGTGAAGTTATCCAAACAAGAAAGGATATATTAGTTAGGACTGGGTCCTTTATTCATGATTATTATTCTAGGTTTATGTTGTTTCCAAATCTAATAATTCCATTTTCTTATAATATTATAATACATATTCCATTATCTTATTCTATCATTCCCCATGTATTGATTCATTTTATTTATGAAAATATTCTATTAGTCCTTGAACTTATATGTTGTCTCAATGTTATGTGTTATACATACTATGCACATAGTGAAAATCTAGTCTCACCCCTTTCTAGTAATTCCATTTCATAAGTTTATGAATTATATAATTAATTTTGATAATCCATGAAGATAATCTCATTTTTATAATATATGGATGTTGCAGGAGAGTTATTATGGATTTAATACCTTTTTATATTGTGGTAAAAACTTTTCCACACGAGGATAAGAGTTGATATTTAATAGTTAGCGATTTTCCTAATACTCTAAAACTCTATGAAAAATGGTCCTTAGTTTCGAAATATGAGAATGTTATTGAAATAATATATATTTATCAAACCCAGTGTCTTATGTTATATGATTTGACATCAGATCTGGGGGAACAATAAATTGAGATGATTTTTTAACCTATGGAGTGAAGGTAGAGACTACCACCAGAAAAGGTTTTTTATTCCTTATGAAAATTTTTATGATATTAAAATTGTGAATAACTATGAAAATTAGTAATGGTAGGATAAACTAGAGTCGAGTATCATAATAGACTTATTGAATTATTGAATGCATTATTCATCATTATTTGAGATTAATGCTTTATATAGTTGATCTATTATTATATAAAACATATATACCGTTTAAGTAATGATAGATGTTGTCTCTCTTAAACACTCAATAGAGAGACATTATTCTTAGAATTTTTTTATGACCAAAAATTGAAAGTAACATTTTTATTATAGGAAATTTATATGAAATCCCATAGTAGAACGTGTAAAACCAACATGACAGGTACATTCAGTTAGGATAAGGAGAATTATAGTGTATTTATATATTAATATAAGATTGTGTAATTTTTCTCGTTACTATTGATGAATTTCAATGCAAATAATTGTGGTTTATTATTACTAACCATGACTTCTTAAAATATCATCAAAATATATTTTCGATCTTATATTATTTAATATCTTAGATTAAATATCCATTTTCCCATTATTGTTACGTAGATATATTTTATTTCTAAGAAAAATAAAACAAAAATCTTATATAATACCGATTTTCTTGTTTAATTCATCCAAAATTACATGGAGATTAACTAATAAAATGTAATTATGAATTTATGCTCAAATAATATAATAATTTTATAAAATTATACTAGGAAATTGAATTAACTTTATAGATCATAGTATAAAAATTCAACCAATATAGTATTATACTTAATGATATTATATTTAAAATTTTCTAATACTAGATTCTATATAAAAATCATATAATAGAAATATTTATTTAAAAAGTATATTCTGGAAAAAATAATTAAATTAAAGAATCATTATATTTTCCCTAGATCGATATTTTGGGTAGTCATTAAGAATATTTAAAAAAACATTTAAATTATCTTACACTAATTACTAAGTTTTAATATAGTTCTGACACATGTGTTAAATCAATGAGTAAATATTCATCACTGTAAAACACTTCAAAATATGAGAATCAATACACTATAATCCTGATGTACTAAACCTTGTAAATCATATGTGAACCAGTAAATCCACTGATATATCATTATTTTTTTAGTGATATGTTGGATCTCTCTAAAGAAAATAACCCTTCCTTGACAGAATCTTCAATCTTGTAAAAAATAATTATAAATGATACTAAATCCACATAATTTCAATTATTCATCCCTCACTCCCAAATATAATTCATTCCATTCTAAATGAAAAAAATGGAGAGATAGAACCGTTAAATATTAAAAAAAACAAATACAAATTTTCTAAATATTAGGGATGAAAATATCTCTAACCTATCTTTATTTTAGTTGTTTAACCCATGTATTATATTTATATAGTGTAGTTGTTTCCCTCAGAATTTGGGGATGACCTCCTTGATCGGAGGTTCAAACATTCCAATCGGTTTCTAACGGGTTTATTCATAGAACCAGAAACATCCAATGATTCCACATCCATTTGGACCTACTTTCCAAAGGTAGGCGCTCATTAGTTTGTGGACTAATGAGGGTTAGGAATTTTCATTGGTTGAGAGGATGGGAGGTCGGACACATAACACCTTTTTGAGGGGAATTATTTTCTACTCCAGGACTCTCTTTATAGATTTAAGTTATGTTCGTGAATCCTTATTACATTACCAACTATAAAATGAGCATTCTTTCAGATCTTATTATAAATGATTAAATATGTAGGAAATTTAGATAATCTTTTATATGTATTCGAGGTTCTTAATCGATATAGAATCATCTGTATTTATTAGAGATTTTTGCTCAATGGTATCCTTTGACACATTTATATAAATGTCTCTTGTTCATTATGATGCTGGTTTTAAATCCACTCAATGGGGAACTTGAAGTTTATTGTCATTCAGAAGGACATGGATTATTTCAAAGTTGGGATCGAACCCGCAGATGGGCTACCTATGTATCCTTTGTTTAGGAATATAATCAGAACCCACGTAGTTCGAGTAAGGGAGTATGATGATTATGGTTGATGGATCAAAGAAGGATATCATAATTACTTTTACACTCTATGCTAACGTGAGTCATGATCAGTGTGAGAAACAAGAGGTATTGGTAAAAATCATAAAATTGTGCCATGAAAGATGCAATCACAATAAATAATGTGGGACTTATGTATGTATGACTGCCCAGATAAATAAAGATTAGGATTTAATTTATGGAAGAAATCCAGGAACTGGGTCCATAAAGGTATATGTGCTTCATGGAGATTTGAATATTCTAATTTGGGCCTTACTCTTGAAAAGGAGGCCCAAATTTGAGACTGGGGCATATTCCTGAAAAGGAAGCCCATATTTGAGACTAGGGCTTATTCCTAAAAAGGAGGCCCATATTTGAGATTGGGGATTATTCCTGAAAAAGAGGCCCAGGTAAATGATTATGATTGGGGCTTATTCCTGAAAAGGATTCCCATATTATGACTGGGGATTATTCCTGAAAAGGAGGCCCATATTTGAGACTGGGGCTTATTCCTGAAAAGGAGGCCCATATTTGAGACTGGGGCTTATTCCTGAAAAGGAGGTCCATATTTGAGACTGGGGCTTCTTCCTGGAAAGGAGTCCCAATTTAATGAGTTATCTCATTTTAAAGGATTTGGTTGAATGACTGAAATCCCAATCTTTAGTGACATAAAGATTATTAAATCACTAGGTTTTGAGAGATATTCCACAAAATTCCTTTCAGAGAAGTAATTGAAATCAATAAATTATGCCATAAATGGATTTGAAGAGTGTCTTGAAGACTGAATCTTGAATATGAGAGGTGGAATGGCATAAGATGTGTGAAATGGGAAAGAAGGGCACCCAAAAAGGTAGGGGTGCTCAAGTCCTGGAAGGAGCGCAGGTACTATGTGGGCGCACAAGTCCTAGTCGCGCAGGTATACATGCGCGACACATGGGTACTTGCGCATTTGTAAACCATAATGCTAATACTTGGGCGATCCTTGACCAATGCCTTTAGGATTATCCTAAGGTACTTCCAGATGAGAGGCGCACAAGTTTTGGTGAGGAAGTAGGGCGGCGCGCAAGTATGTTAATTCCCCTTAAGGGTAAAACACCTTAGAAGCACAAGTATTAGTGAATTATAACACTTAGACATTACTCCTCTTGTTGAGACCTTCCATTCTGGGTAAAGAATTACCTTAGAAGTGTTCGGAACACCTGATGAAGAGACTTGGGCGTTCAGTGCTCTAAATCTAACTTCTGGAAAAATTCCTCTTCGAATGGGGGGCCCACATGGTCTATTTATAGGCTGGAGAAGACCATGGGTAGTTATCTTTTAGGGTGCGCGGGTCACTTGGGCGACCATTAGGTGGCGCGCAAGTATACTTTCACGGTAGTGATGGAACTTGTGCGGCCCTTGTGCATTTGAAGCCTTGTTCATGCCTTTGTCTATTTTTGATGTTTTCATCAAAGGATGAATCAATTTTTGCTAAGTCATTTCCCTTTTCATTCCATTGGACACTTTGATGAAAAGGAGTTTCAACAAATGTCCCCACTCAGAGTTGGATCTGAAAGAATAAGGATGTGACTCTGTGGAAAAGAAGAAAACCATAAGAAAAGAGGCGCGCATGTGGCGAGGACACAGAGGGCAGTGTGCAAGTGTTGAGCATACAGGCATTGATGTGCAAGGGTGCAGCCTGGCCTATAAATATGCAGCCCCATTTCCATACAAAGCATCCGGATTTCAAACCTTCGAGCTCTCGCCGCGCAGGTCACCTTTGTCGCGCAAGTTGCTCTGTTTTCCAATGTTTTTTTGATGTCGCGCTGCTGTATAAGTATTTGGACTTTCACGGTGATGCTTGCACACCAAAAACTTGCGCGTCAAAATTAGACTTTCACGCCTAATGCATTAGCCGTTTTTTTTTCAAATTTCTTCACAAAGTTTTTGAAAAATCAACTTATTAAGGGTAAATTATTCAACTCTTGTGCAGATTTAATGGCTCCCATGAGAATCGGAACGGTTGATGGACTGGCTAGGAATTGGATTGATGACATGATGAACATTGTTGGCCATGATTACTATGATATTTGCGACATCACCCTCCCAAATTTGACTAAATACTTGAAGAAATATCATCTTAATTTACCACAGAGCATCTACCTACCTCTATATGGTCATGGTCATCTACAAAGAGTCAATGTTCCCGATGCAAAGAATTATATGCCTGAGATGCAGCTGCACTGCTACTCCTCTATTTCGGTTATGTTTTGTATTAAGAGCAACAACAATGGTGTGAACATTCAAATTTTTCCTCCATGTCATTTCCTTGCATATATGAAAATGGAAAACCCATGGGCTGAAATGTTTTCCATTGCCGGTTGGTGGAGAGAAGTCAAACATGGTATTAGAGAAATATCTGAAAAGAGTACTCTCTACCAATGGCTCTTTACATCCAATGCTCCATTCTCGAATTCATGTATCCATCTTCCAAGTCTCTTGGACAGAAAAAGAGTCCTTGTTTGATCAGTAGAATATTTTCTCAAACCGCACTCAAGAACATCCTTTTACAATTGTTCCAAGAACAGCTGGTATCACTGCATCTCATATTGTATCCAATTGAATGAATGAATTCCAGGTGGTTGCTGATGAAGCTCAGGATTCCATAAATCAAATGTTGAGTTATGTTGAAAGCATCTTGTAATTCTTGAAAAAGAGAAGATACTTCAGTCTATGGATGTCCTCTATCTCCTATGTATCAATTAAAAACACTTTCATCTTCAATCATTTGTGTACCTATTTTTCTGCTACCTGCTTTAAATTTTACCTAAGCCAATGGGCCTAGTAAGCAAATTTTAATTTTTACTAGGATTAATGTAAATAACCCAACAATTATTAAACCTTTTAATTCATTAATATTACCTAAATCATACAAAATGTATGTTTATTGAGCTGGAACATGACTTTTATTCAGAGTTCCTTTGTCTTTTGTGGGTAGTTTAATGTCATGCATGTCGGACATACAGAGGCTAATGTTTAAGTTCAAAAAATATTTGAACGAATGAATTATAATTGACTCAATTATTTGACAATTTATCTAAAAACATATTACCATACTCAAGTATGGGGGAAAAATATAAACTATGGCTTAAGAATATTTGAATATGAGGAATGATATGAAAAAGAGCTAAAAGGCATCAAAAGAAGTAGTTTCCAAGAATGAAGTTACTATTATTTAACAAACCCGTTAGGGGGTTGAATTATGTAGGGCCACCTAAGGGCATTGGCTGCATAGTCAAATAAATAGCATCTTTTGGATAATAAGTCTGTTATGTAGACTGTTTATGCAAGGCCGCCTAAGGGCACGTGCTACATAGTCAGGAAAAAGAACTCTCGGAATTTTACTTTCCTAATGCTAAAAAGCCGATGAATGTTTATGGAGATTCAAAATTTATAAAGTATAGAGTTTTCTTTATGGAAAGAGGTACATGAATATGAAGAAGATATTTCCAATCAAGATTATCGATGAACTGGATGGATATCACTCCTACGAATGTCTGACCCAAACGTAGGGAAGGAGAATATAAACCATAGACTTGAATACTTTCAAATCATGAAAAGGGATATGGGACAAATCTGTTAAGGATGGATATTTTTTCAGATCCCTACATACATCCATTTAAGACAAATAAGGACAGAAGAGGCTTTCTTCCCAAAAATGAAGTTACTATTATTTAAAAAAACTGTTAGGGGGTTGAATTATGTAGGGCCACCTAAGGGAATTGGCTACATAGTCAAATAATAGTATCTTTTGGATGACAAGTCTGTTATGTGGACAATTTATGCAAGGCCACCTAAGGGCACGTGCTACACAGTCAGGTAGAAGAACTCTCAGAAATTTTTACATTTTTGTGTCTAAAAGTCATGAAAAGTGTTATGAAGATCTGAAAATAATTATGTTTAGGATTTTGACACATAAATATGGGTATTCTCCAATGTATGCAAAGATACATAGATCAATTCTAACCATAATCATGATGTGGCTGGGTCCTAAATTAAAATGTTGGACTTCACTACGTATCCCATAAGGATGGGAATCAAGCAATATGTATTTCTTCAACTACAGTTTAACGTTGTGTGGGATAATGGGATTGGAGATCTTAGTTTAGGGTCATAGAGCTTGGACAATTGTAAGAAATACTCATTGTGCGTTTTCATGGGGACTTTTCAGCCAAGGGACTGGAAGTGGAATTTAGGGTTAGGACCAAAAGACTTGGGGCTAGATTAGAGGGACACTCGAATGTTCCTACGTATCCCATAAGGATGGGAATCAAGCCCACGTAGTTCTAGAAATGACCTTTGTACAAATTTGGTTTGTACATGTGAAGGGTGAAAGGGGACTTTATTACGATGATGGTTTAACCCAAGATAAAAGGTTTGGGCCTTGCCATGTATGCACATAGTCTTTGAAATGAAACATGATTGAAAAATAAATGTAAATAATGGTTCCCTCTCAGGTTATGGTATCAAAGAATATTGTATTTTATCATCATAATGGACAAAAGTTTTGTATAGTATAACGTCGTACAATAAGGACAAAAGTGAACCAATGTAAAGATATTGATTCAAGGGGTGGTTTCACAAATCAACATTGTATGAGATGGAGGTGAACCGATGTGAAGAGATTGGTTTTGGGCTTCAACCTTGGGAGGTTTCCTACATACCAAGCCTGTAAGGCAATGATTAAAGTCCACTTAGTTCAATTAAAGAATGAATTAATGAACATGTTGTTCTTGGGGACAACGACCTAAAAAATGATGTTGTTGGGACTTACACATGGTTAGTAGCCCAGAGAGATTGTTATGGTTGAGGTTTTCTCTAATCTCACGTGAGTCATACTCGGTGTGAGAAACAAGAGGTAGCAAAAACCCTAACAATGCACATTTTAATGTCATGTAGGACATATGAAGGGACTATGATGTTTAAAGTCTTACAGTTAGGACTATTGGTGCTGCACAGTTTAGTGTCATGTAACAGGGAAAAAATAAAGTTTAATGTCATGTAGGACGTATAAAAGGACTTTCTGTACAGTTTAGCATCGTGTAGTTAGGACGATGGGGACAATATAGTTTAATGTCATATTGGACAAAAAGTGGGACTGTGTAGTTTAATGTCATGCAGTGAAGACAAAAGAGTATACCATTTAACGTCATGTTGGACGTATTAGGGACTTTATCACATTTTAACGTCATGTTGGATGATGGGTACGATACAGTTTAACGTCATGTTGGAAAAAAGTTCCAATAGATTAAGGTCGTATGCATGGACAATTGGTTATGCAGTTTAACGTCATGTCGGACGATGGCGGAGTTTAAGGTCATACAGGACCAAGGTTGATTATGTAGTTTAAAGTCTTTCCGGACGTAAGGGACGTTTATAAAGTTTAGCGTCATTTAGTTATGATGTCACAGTTTAACGTCATGTGAGACGAAAGTAATACAAATAGTTTATTGTCATATGTATGGACTGTTGTTGTATAGTTTAACATCATGTAGCAAGGACGATGAAGGGGATACAGTTTAACGTCATGTTGGACGTATGTGAAAATAGTTTAGGGACATATTCATGGACTGTTGATGATGTCGTTTAACGTCTTGCTGGATGGTGGTGCAGTTTAAGGTCATACAGGACCATTCAGATGATATATTTTGTGTTTATACAAAATACTTCTTCAAAAATCTGGCATTGGTTGGACTAGTAATGATTTCCCCATGCATCGAGATTAATGAATAAGATCCATTGGAGTACACCCTATGTATTGAGTAAGGTCCATCCCATTTTGGATCAATCTTGGGAGGTTTCTTTCCTGATAACATTCGAGTTCTGAGAACTAATACCAATTCGCCCTGAGTGAATGAACGAAGACAAAGTTTTTTGTTAAAAGATCTTGCTATTCGATTCTGATAGACTTCCAAGTGGTGCAAAGTGCAGAATATTTTCTAATCTAAACATTCCAATTCACTCAATCTCTTTTGAGATTGTTCATCTGTAGATGATTGATCACGAATGGAAACTCTGAGCGGGGGTAGTTGAACTTCAATTGGAAAGACTTCTTTTATTTCATATACCAATGAATATGGAGTTGACCATGTTGCAGTGCGGGTGGTAGTCCGATAAGCCCATAAAGAATTAAAGAGTTTATCAAGCCATGACTTCTTATCTTTATCCTCCATCTTTTGCAGTATATTTGAAAGAGTCTTGTTGAAGGCTTATATCTGGCCATTGGCTGCTTCATGATACAGAGATAAATGGTTGGATTTGATGTTGTATTCTTGATACAACTTCTTAACCTCAAATGAACAGAATTTGGTTCCATTTTCCTTCAATATGGTATGAGGGACACAACATCTGGTAATGATGTTAGACTTGATGAAGCTAACAACTCATTTAGAACTGACATTCTTGACAGATATTTCCTCTGCCCATTTGGAAAAGAATTCAGTAGTAGTAAGAATGTACATAAACAGATTGGCCGTAGCCGAAGGGTAAGGCCCCACCACATCCATTCCCCATGTAGCAAATGGCCATGAGTATTTAGCTGTATGAAGAAACTCTGGAGGTTGATGAATGAAGTTGGAATGTACTTGGCACGAATGACACTTCTTTGTGAAATCAATACAATCCTGTATCATTGAAGGCCAAAAGTATCCAAGCCTTCGAATCTGATCAGATAGTCTATGTCCAGACCGGTGGGCACCACAAACTCTTGCATGTACTTCTTCCATGATATCCATTGTCTCTTCACCATCAATGCATATGAAGAGAACTCCATCAAAACCACGTTTGTAGAGAATTTTCTCTAGGTGATCTAGGCTATCATAAAGAGTAAAATTTACCACACATCGCCAGATTTGTTCTTTCTCGTCTCTATCAGGTGGAACTGTTCCATTTTGAAAGTATTCCCTGATAGGTGACATCTATCCTGTAGTATGACCATACGGTTCAGGAATGGGAATAATTTAATTAATCTCTTCTGTTCTGATTTGAACATAAGGTGAAATTGCATGATGGTGGGCAATACCGATGGTTTTCTCATCCCGATTTGGATCTTCCAGAATTGTGGCCATATTTTCCAGTGCATCATCTTGAGCATTATGTGATCTTGGGACATAACAAAATGTCAGTTACGAAGGGAATTCATCCATTAAATCTCTGACATAATCATATGAAGTGATTAGTTCTTCTTTTCTCATGGAATAATCCTCATTGACTTGTTTGATTACCAGAGCTGAATAACCTTTCACCTTTAAGTGATTCCCTTGTGCTTGAAGCGCTAATTCAAATCCTGCGATGAGAGGTTGATATTCTGCTTTATTATTGGTACCACCTTCCCACAATAAGAAGGAATAAGGTAACACTGCCTTTTCTGGAGAAATGATCCCAATTCCAAAACCAACTTTTTTGAATTTAAGATTTTCCATTTTCCCCCCTGTTGGACTTCTGGAAGAACCAACAAAATACATTTCCCATGCCTAAGGACTTTCTTGAATACAGAAGACTTCCTCATCAGGGAGTTCAACATCTGAAGATGTGTCTTCCACTAAAGGGTGTTTAGCCAGGAAATTAGCCAGATCATGGCCCTTTATCACCTTTTGAGACAGATGCTGAATGTCAAATTGCTGCAAAATAACTTCCCACCTTGCCAGACATCTTGTAAGAATCAGACGACTAAGGATGAAATTGAGCGGGTTATTGCGACATACCAATTGGACCTCGTGATGTTGTAGGTATTGTCTCAACTTCTGAACTGCAATGATTAATTCCAGGAAGCACTTCTCAATACATTAATACTGGGTTTCTTCATCAAGCATAGTTCGACTGAGATAGTAGATGCTGGTTTCATTCCTCACATCATTATTTTGAGCAAGAAAGGCACCCAATGATCGCTCTAGAGCTGTCACATAGAGGTTATGTGGTCTTCCTTCAATGGGTGTCATGAGTATTGGTGGACTCAAGAGGTATTTCTTGAGAATATTGAATGCTTCTTGACATTCTTCATTCCACTGGTAAGTGGATCCCTTCTTCATCAATTTGGTAACGGGAAAACTTTTTCATGCCAAATTGGCGATGAAACGCCTAATATAGGATAATTGTACTTGAAGTACCCTTAATTATTTCAAATTTCGAGGAGGTGACATACCAAGGATTGACTTTGTCTTCTCAGGATCGACTTCAATGCCACGTTGGCATACATTAAAGCCGAGAAAGATTCCGGAAGTTACCCCAAAAGAACATTTTAAGATGTTCGTCTTCAAATTATGTTGTCAAAGTGCGCATAATATGAATTCCAAATCAGCCTAGTGATTAGAACGTTGTTTGGATTTAACCACCAAATCGTATATATAGAATTCACCAAAACTCCCTATGAAGGGTTTGAAGATACGATTCATGTCACACTGATATGTTGCACCTGCATTCTTTAAGCCAAAGGGCATTACCCAGAAGAAAAACACACCCTAAGTGGATCTGAAGGCTATGTATTCCTCATCTTTTGGGGCCATTCGGATCTGATTATATCTGGAATATCCATCCATGAAGGAAAGTGCTTCATTTCCAGCTGTTTCATCAATTAAAATTTATGTAATTGGAATTGGGAAATCATCCTTAGGACAATGCCGATTAAGATCTCTCAAATCGATGCAAACTCTAATTTCTCCATTCTTCTTCATTACAAGGACAATATTAGCTCACCATTTGGGATATTGAACTTCTCTGATGAAGTTTTATTTGATAAGCTTATCCACTTCAGCCTCAATTTTGGAATCATAATTTGGATGTGTTCTTCTCGTGACTTTCTTAAATCCTCGATGTTCTTTTGGTAAACCCAAATGTTGAGTTGCAACATCAGGATCAAGCCCGAGAATTTGTATATAGTTCTAAGAAAATGTATCTCTATTTCACTTAAACAAAGAAATATACATCTCTTTCTCTTCAAGAGTCATGGCCACACTGATTAAAGTGGGGCATGGATCTTCTTTTGTACCTAGATTTATTTCTCTGAGTTCATCCACAGTGGTAGAGATACCCTCTTCAAATACTGGAGGAGCATCTCTATGATCATCCTCTTCTTCTTCATCATGTGTTATTTCTTCTATTTCTACTTGCATAGTAGATGATAAAGTAGAATTTTCATGATCAAGAGAGATGACAAAATTTCTACATCTTGAAGAAGAAGCTTCCATTTCCGACCCGATTGATGATGAAGGGTATTGTTTGGGTAAAAAACAGGAGATGATGGATTGAGAATTGACATCATTGTTCACCTCCGATGTTTCTATAACTTCTTCTGGCCTAATTGGAGAAGTATGGACTTTTTGGATTTCAATAGATGAAATGAAGATGTCACCATTTGTGCTTTCATTACTACTTGGTGGGTTACCAATTTCTCCCGTGTTGTCTAGCCCGATTGCCGTAACTGACATTATGGATCTTTCCATAAGAGTATTTTAAATTGGGTCTATCATATCAATTTGACTGATAGGCAACACATAATATATACTCACATGTGTAAATGGATTTACTGGAATATTCTCCAGACCATATGGAGCATTGACTTTGGTAATCTCCTTTATTGTGGATTTCTCCCTTCCCTTTATGTGATAGAATTCCGCCTTAATGTATTGAGACTCACATGTCTTGAATGGGACCTTATAACCATAAAATGTCCCAACTTGGCCATCGAAACAATATTTGAGACATTGATGGTATGATGAAGGGATAGACGCATGTTGATGTAGCCAGGGTCTTCCATGCAAGATGTTGAAAGATGACTCTTGATCAACAACCATGAAATCCGAATTGGATACAAGATCTCCAAACTGAGTTATGAGTGTAACTTCAACCAGTGGTTCTTGTTCATTTTTATCATATCCTTGTAAAATCATGGTATAAAGAGATAAATCAGATTCCGTGAGGCCCAATAGACCATGTGTACGAATGGGCATGAGGTTGACTCTTGAACCATTTTCAATGAATGCACTTCGGACGTCTACGCCATTGACCTTTCCAGATAAGTACAAAGGTCTAATATTCCCATGAACAATATCATCTTCATCTTCATCAGTAAAAGATATTTCTGCATGGAATTCTGCAGGATTATTCTCTATGTGATAGACTTCTGCTGCAGCAATTTTAGTTTGAAAGTCTTGAGTACTTGACAAAGCCTCGATGTGTGCTTCCCAAAGATCTTTTGACAGATTCAAAGCATCCAGAATTGATAACGTGGATGGTACATGGTCCAAGTGTTTCAATACATCATACTTTTGATCTAGAGGTCTGCGTTTCCCAACAGGAATATGTGGTTTAGTAGGTACCTTGGAAGTAGATTCATTGGAAGTTGACGCATCTTGTATTGAGATAGGAGTTGGTAATATTCCTGGTTTTGGAGGATTAGACCGATTAGATCAATTTACTTGCTGAGAGGAAGAAGATGAAACCTTTAACCAATCTTCCAAAATAACACTTCCAAGACTGAATTTTCTATTGGTAGAAGAACTTGCTTGTTCTTACTGAGCTTGCTGAAGGGCTCTACCATGAGTTTCTGCTGGGTACAAAGTTCTAGCAGGGGTATAATTGGAATAGTGGATTCTCAAAGATCCACATCTTCCCCTGTATCTTGAGCCTCTGGAACTTCCTCTAATTCCCCTATTTGATACTGGGAATTCAGGCTCATCGAAATCAAAACTGTGGCTAGCATATGGATTTGTTAATTGAATCATATTAACAGAACTGAAGATTAACTCTTCATCTGATGAAGACTCTGCCTGATTATCCTATTTAAGCTTTTCTGTCTGGTGTGGTGGTGCCCATGGCTTTGAAGTAGATGGCATGAAGTATTCCTGAGTCAATGACAACATAGGATTTGACACATACTCATCTTCTTATGATTCTTTTTCTTTCTTTGAATCGTGTCATTTCTTTGTGGACTTTCCCTCTGATGAGGAGGGTTTTGCCACAACATTCATGGAATAATACACAATCGGTTTCTTTAATTGTGTTGGCAAAATAGCATGAGTTCGGTTGATTGTCTTTCAGACCATCCAATCATCATACTTTTGTGCATTTTTACTTTTGACTTCTTTCTATTCGCCTTCCCCCTCTGGAACTGTAGCAGTAACACATGCTACCTGAGCTGAAGAACCTTTCGGTTTGACTTGTCCCGAGTCAACCATCTTTTAGAGGAGGCCTTTGAAGACAAAACACTCCTGGAATGGATGCCCCAACATTCGATGAAAAGGGTAATAATTGGGATGGTCATCATAACCTTCCTTGTTTGGCCTCTTAGGCCTTGGCAATTGAACCAGATTATTTTCCAGAGCCGAAATGAAGTAACCAGGAACTTGTTCATTTCAGAAAGAGTATGTTTTGCTCTTCAGATCCTCAAATTGTTTTCATCTTTGATCTATTTGATCATCTGGACGAAACGGCCTTTGGTGTTGGTGCTTAGGATGTGGAGCCCTTCAATAAGATGAAGGTTTTGAAGTAAAAAAAAAGTACAGGTGCTTGTTTAAGCATAACTGTAGGAGTTTCTGCTTTACCCATTCTCCTTTCTGGAGCTGATGTAATTACACGAGATTTAGCCTTAACATGTATAAGGGAATCTTCAATCTGCTGAGCGATTGAAGTATGGTCTCGAAACCCTCCTGTGTATTTCACAGGGATCAACGGTGTGTGTAACTCGTCATGTATATTTTCCACACAAATTGGAAACAATTCCTCTTGAGGGAGTGCTAAGCTTAGGGAATATGTTAATCCCTTCCAGCGAGCAATGAAATATGAGACCCTTTCATTCTCTCTTTGCTTACAGTTTGTAAGATTGAAATCTTTTGTCTTTGGCAATGTTGAGCTGAACTGATGAAGGAATTTTTGGTGATGATCCTCCCATCCGGTAATTGACCAGGATTGGAAGATTGTATACCAGACAAAGGTTGGTCCTTGAAAGGTCCGTACAAAGAATCTGAGTTTTACTGCTCCTTTCTTCTCTAGATTTCCCATCATAGGATTACAAGAAGAAACGTAATGCGTCAAATGTTGTTTAGGGCCGCCTAATCCATTGAAAATAGGGAATACAGGGTTTCCAAAACTGGATGGATGAGAGATTGAATCTACCCATTCAGGGTATACTTTCTTTTTTGGTTGAACCTGCACATGTTTCCCTTCTATAGTTTCTAACCGAGAGATTAAGGACTCAATGTTAGTTATTAACTTTTGAGAAACATCCGGTTGAACTTGGTCTTGGGTAGGTGCAATTACTGGAGATTGGACAGAAGTAGTGGTCGGTGCTACAACTGATGGTAGCACTGCAAAATGTTGTTGCACTTGACCTATAGGATTAGACCTGTGAGGGTGTACTGATAGTGGAGGATATTCTTGATCCGTCTCAGTAGCTGCAACAAATTACCTTGGCTGACTGACTCCAGCATGCTTAAGAAGAAGACTACACTGAAGTATTTATGCATTCAAACTACTTAATTACTTCATTTCTTCCTCCTGTTGTGCAAACCATTTCTCTAGTGAGAGCGATTGTCCTTCTCCAGTGGAAGGATATGTAACCTGATTCTTTCCCCTCCCTTTATTGGATCCTTTTCAAAGAGGGGTAAGTGGGTTACTCGAAGGATTACCTAGGTTCTGAGTAATCCTTTGATTTCGTGTATGCACACCTTCTTCATTTGTGTCGGTGCGTACATCTTCATGAGCAAGAACCTCTTCATCCGAGTCCCCTGAGTGAGCCTCATCTGGTGGATCAACAACAATGGCATTGATTGATGCATAATGAATCGCACCCTTTTTATCACCATTTCTGTGATATTTTATTCTTCCATGTCTTGGATGAGACAGTGCCTTTTGTTGATTTGATCCCTCAAGAACTTCTTGATGAACCGTAATTTGGAGGGAATCTCCTGATAATTTTCCTCTTCGTTCTTTTTGAGGCTTCTTCCCCAATCGAGAATGGACTGACTTTATCTGAAGAGGGGATTGATGATTTGAAAAAGTCCTCAGTCTAGTGGACTGGGGCTGTTCCTGTTGTTCCCACTCAACTCCTCGAATCCTATTTGTTGATTCTGAGGGTTGGTTTAAAAGTGTCCCCAGTCTGGCAAGCCGTGGTGGCTCTTGACATGATATGTCTGATACTTTCTTAAAATCTCTCCTGATCTTGCGAACATTAGTCTGGAAATTAACTGGATGCATTAACTTGTATCCAATTTTATCACCTGGTTCAAAAGACTGTTGAATTATTTCCGACACTTCTGTCACTTGATGATGTGCTTTCTCCATACGATAGGTTTGTTCAATATTCTCATTGGATTGATGAAGGGATAATTCATCAATTTGTTCTTTTTATGCTTGATTTTGAGAGGAACTAGTTGAAGCTTGTTCTTGGGCAAGATTTTGATTACAAACAAAGACCATTGACTGTGTCCGAACATGGGAAATAACATTGCATTGGACCATTTTCGGCGGACATTACTGACTGGAGAGCATAGTGAAATGTAGTGCTCCATGAACACCCCATCCTCTGACATGAACACCAGATGGGGAATTGTCAATTAACTGACGCAATATTCTTAGTGCACCATGGCATGAACATTGATGGGCTCTATGTTGCTTTTCAACCTTCAGATATCGAGAGACAGATAAAGATGCCAAATCATTATCACGTTGTAACCCTTATATTATCTTAAGATGATTTTCATATTCATCATAAGATAATACTTTCTTCTTCAACTGACAATGAGTTTTCCATATGTTGAGACGAATATCATGAATTCCATCTTCTATCAATATCTTTGGAATGCCATACTGAGAGTCAGCCAGAGGCCAAAACATGACTGGTACTTCACCTTTTTCCAGTTGTTTTCTCATGTTCAGCATTTCCTCTTTATCGTTCAATGAAGATTATTCTTCTTGATTTGACCAGAGTTGGTGTTTCCTTATTGCTTCATTGGATTCAACAAGATTTGTAGAGAAATCATTGATAAAACTAGAAGAGGCATGACTTAGGGGTGGTTTGGAGACTGACCGACTCCCTGGGCTATCTTCTAATTGAGAAAGTATTTCACCTGCTAGTGATGAAGCATTAGACATGAATGGTTTCTTATCTACAAGTGCCTCGATTAAGAGGGACTTCTTGGCACTACATCGCCCACTGTAGAATTTTATAGGCAATGCGAAACACTACCACAGAGAGGAATTTCGCAGCAAAATTCATCATCATGGGGAGGACCACCATTATGGCTTATAGTAAAAGATGATATCTCTTGCTCCTAGGTCTTCTGACCACACAGAGGGTTCCTATGGCTCTCATCTAAAGTTGAATTTTTGAGATCGACCGAATTTTCATGAAGCAAGCCTTCATGAGGAAGTGTATGTTGAAGACCTTAAGAATTAATGTTCCAACATTTGGTAAATGAGGGAGTCGAATCTTGGATTACAACAGATAATTGTCTGAGGGCTTCAAGAACTCCAGCATTGAGCAAGGCCTTGTTATAGATTGGCTCTTGATATTTTGACTGTGCTGGGTGGGTCTTCTTCTTAGACGCCTTCTTACTCACCTTGGAAACCACTTGTTGATGAAAGTGGCTGCTCTAAGCAGGTGTATGTGCCTGATCAGGAAAGATGGCCAGGTTAGGCTGAGGATCTCCACTCAAATCAGGTGTATGTTCCTGACTTGGTCGTCCGTATGATATGGGGGAGTATAACCCACAACCCTCTTGGACTCGAACAAATGTGTGTGTCTGTTCCGGAGTGAACTGTTGATGTGTCACTCCACTGGTAGGGATAGATTTATGTGTCTTTCCCTGAGATGCTGCTGAAGCTGTTATAATATCTTGGCAAGCGTCCAATATATGATCAGGGATTTTCTTCTTCTCTTTCACCATTGATAAAATATGCTTGGTGACTTCAACTGCCGGAATGGGGATATACGTCCATTCCATGCTTGGAGTAGGTGTATGTGCCTGCTCCTGTCCTCCTTTTCCTGTCAGTGAATCTTAACAGTACTCAAGTGTGGGGGCCGAGAGTTGAGTCTGCTTCCTATTTGTTGTTGGAGCTTTCCTACTGACTTCTCCATGTGTTACCAAGCGATACTGTTGGTAGGCTTGATTAATACTTGCAGGTGTATATGCATACTGATTGTACTTCGCCGAACACTGTTGAAGAGCTCCATTATATGTAGTCAGATGAGCCTTCTGACTAGCTGATGATGTATAAATAGGTGTATGTTCCTACCTATAGTACCCCGCTGGAATTCCCTGGAGGGATTGATGTCATGCTTCCAGACGAGTCTACTGGACAACAAAATTAAAACGGGAAGGTGTATGTGCCTGCTCATTGCTTGCCACCATGTTAGGTTGGGGGACTTCTCTAGAGATGGAAGAGATGAGAACCTACTCATTGTTGACCATATTCTGCATCTGGAGGTTTGTCTTGCCTGCTCAGGTTCAATGAACCTAAGCCGAATGCCTAGAGTTGGTACACTCATCATGTTGAGGGTGTACTGCCGCACATGTCTGGTAGAGATTGTTGATAGGAGCCCTCAGGAAGGACTCCTGCTTCATTGAATTAAGGCCCTGAGGGACATACTCATTCACCTCCCCATAATATAGGAGTGAATGTTGATTGCATTCTGGGGATAATGACCCGAAACAGTTGGAGACGGTGGTTAGCAGTGCCTCCTTCTCGATCACTAGTAGTCGATGTTCGGATGACCGGTGTGAGTTGTTTACATGAAGGGTCTGTCGGGACGCCTCCAGAGTTGGGATGCTACCGTGTTGACGGTACTCTTTAACCAGTGCATTTGATACCCAACGTTGAAGACGTTGAGTTGGTGATGTCATCCTTAGAGCGGATGATGATCCAGCAGGAGTAGAAGCAGTGGCATTTTCAGCAGTAGTATTCACAGGTGTGAACTTGAGAGCAGCCATCCTGGAAATGCATAAGATCTTGGAAAAGAGTGCATGTTTGATATAACAGACATAATCAAGATAAATTCAGCCACTACATCTTTTGGATAAGGACATATGTCAATGATTTTTTTTTGTCCCTCTCATTGTGTTTTAAATAGGGGCCTAACAAATAGGTAAAAAATCATTTTAACTTGGTTAAGGATTCACATCGGGTTCACCATATTTTTTTTCCTCAGAATTTGGGGTCCTTGATGGGAGGTTCAAACATTCCAATCGGTTTCTAACGGGTTTGTTCGTAGAACTGGAAACATCCAATGATTCCACATCCATTTGGACATACTTTCCAAAGGTAGGCGCTCATTAGTTCGTGTACTGATGAGGATTAAGAATTTGCATTGGTCGAGAGGATGGAAGGTCGGACTCATCACACCTTTTTAAGGGGAATTATTTTCTACTCTGGGACTCTCTTTATAGATTTATGTTATGTTCGTGAATCCTTATTACATTACTAAGTATAAAATGAGCTTTCCTTCAGATCTGACAATCAATGATTAAATATGTAGGAAATATAGAGAATATTTTATATGTATTCGAGGTTCTTCATCGATAAAGAATCATCTGTATTTATTAGAGATTCTTGGTCAATGGTATCCTTCGACACATTTATATAGATGTCTCTTGGTCATTATGATGACCATGCTGGTTTTAAGGCCACTCAGTGGGGCACTTGAAGTTTATTGTCATTCAGAAGGACATGTATTATTTCAAAGTTGGGATCGAATCCACAGATGGACCACCTACGTATCCTTTTATTAGAAAAAGAATCATAAACCACGTAGTTCAAGTGAGGTAGTATGATGCTTATGATTGATTTCTCAAAGAAGGATATCATAATTACTTTTACACTCTAAGCTCACTTGAGTCATGCTCTATGTGAGAAACAAGAGGTATTGGTAAAAATCATACAATTGTTCCATGAAATATGCAATCATAAGAAATAATGTGGGACTTATGTATGTATGAATGCCTAGATAAATACAGATTAGGATTTACTTCAGGGAATAAATCCAGGAACAAGGTCCATAAAGTTATATGTGCTTCATCGAGATTTGAATATTCTAACTTGGGGCTTACTCCTGAAAATGAGGCCCAAATTTGATACTGGGGCTTATTTCTGAAAAGGAGGCCCAGGTTAAGAGAATTATGGTTGGGGATTACTCTTGAGGAGGATTCCCAAATTAGGGGACTGGGGCTTACTCCTGAAAAGGAGGCCCAGGTTACTGATTTTGACTGGGGATTATTCCTGAAAAGGATGTCAAGGTTAAGAGAATTATGGTTGGGGGTTACTCCTCAGGAGGATGCCCAAATTAGGGTACATGGACTTACTTCTGAAAAGGAGGCCAAGGTTAATGATTATGACTGAGGCTTATCCCTGAAAAGGAGGCCCAAGTTAAGAGAATTATGGTTGGGGCTTACTTCTTTAGGAGGATTCCCAAATTAGGGGACTGGGGCTTACTCCTGAAAAGGATGCCTAGGTTAATTAATATGACTAGGGATTATTCCTAAAAAGGAGGCCCAGTTTAAGAGAATTTTGGTTGGGGCTTACTCCTGAGGAGGATGCCCAAATTATGGGACTGGGGCTTACTCTTGAAAAGGAGGCCCAAGATAATGATTATGACTGAGGTTTATTCTTGAAAAGGATGCCCATATTATGACTGGGGCTTATTCCTGAAAAGGAGGCCCAGGTTAAGAATTATGGTTGGGGCCTACTCCTGATGAGGATGCCCAAATTAGGGGACTGTGGATTACTCCTAAAAAGGAGGCCCATGTTAATGATTATGACTGGGGATTGTTTCTGAAAAGGATGCCCATATTATGACTAGCGCTTATTCCTGAAAAGGAGGCCCATATTTGAGACTAGGGCTTATTCCTGAAAAAGAGGCACATATTAATGAGTTCACTAATTTTAAAGGATGAGGTTGAATGAATGAATAACCAATCTTTAGTGACATAAAGATGTGTAAATCACTAGGGTCTGAAGAAATTCCACAGAATTCCTTTCAGATAAGGAAGTAAAATCAAGAAATCATGCCATAAATGGATTTAAAGAGGGTCTTGAAGACTGAATCTTGAATAGGAGAGGTGGAATGGCATAAGAGGGGTTAAATGGGCAAGTAGGTCACCCAAAAAGGAAGGGGTGTGCAAGTCCTGGAATGTATGCAGGTACTGCGTGGGCGCACAAGCCCTGGTCGTGGAGGTATAACTGCGCGACACATGGGTACTTGTGCGTTTGTAAACCAGCTTGGTAATACTTGGGCAATCCTTGACCAATGCCTTTAGGATTAGCCTGAGGTAATTCCAGGAGAGAGGCACACAAGTTTTGGTGAGGAAGTAGGGTGGGGCGCAAGTATGTTCATTCACCTTAAAGGTAAAACACCTTAGGTGCACAAAATTTAGTGAATTTTAACACTTAGACCTTACTCCTCTTGTTGAGACCTTCCATTCAAGGTAAAGAATTACCTTAGAAGTGTTCGGAAGACCTGAAGAAGAGATTTGGGAGTTCAGAGCTCTAAATCTGAATTTTGGAAAAAATTCATCGCTGAATGGGGCGGCCAACATGGTCTATTTATATGCTGGAGAAGACCCCGGGCAGTTATCTTTTAGGGCGCGTAAGTCACTTGTGCGACAATTAGGTGGCGCGCAAGTATACTTGCACGACAGTGATGGAACTTGCGCGACCCTTGTGCATTTGAACCCTTGTTCATGCCTTTGTCGATTTTTGGTGTTTTCTTCAAAGGATGAATCAATTTGTTCTAAGTCATTTCCCTTTCCATTCCTTTAGACAATGTGATGAAAAAGGAGCGTCAACAGTAGTAGGGTTTAAAAAAATTATTAAAAATTATTTCTTTCATTCTCTTTTGTTTCAAGTATATATTAATTTTTCTCTCAATTAAAGAAGTTTTATAAATTAAATGGATACCAAAAAAGAATATAAGGTCTTCATATTAGAATTCATATACTCCCATATATATTATTCCCAATTTTTATAGAGTCCTAAAATTTCCCTCAATTAATTTATGTACCCATAAGGATATTCATTTCCTATATAGTATCACGTAATTAATATAATTATTCTTATAAATACCTAAGACCATCCTTTTTTAGCATAAATTCATGATCTAATAATATTTACAAATATAAGTTAAAAATGGATAAAATCAAAATATTTTTCAAGGATGATTTTATTCAACTTAATTAAAAATTTACTCTTTCAATTATAATTCATCATATAAAAAATTATATATGTTGCATGATAGGAATGTGTTCACAAATCTAAATACATTAAAAAAATTTAATCATGGTGAAAATAATCAATGATTTTTATAAAATACAATCAATAAAGTATTTACCATATATAGCTTAGTGATTGTAAGTATTGAATGAATTTTTTCTTGATAATGACTTGAAAAATCATATTTTATTAGTAATATTATAATATTTTTCATTGAAATTGAATATGATTCCATATTCTATATATCTTCCCAATCACTTATATTAATATCATGTATCATATGTGACGATATCAAGTCCACCTATTCCTTTTATTTTGACATTACCAACTCAATATCAATTTCTTAATAAAATTATCAAATGTATTGTTCTGAAATCTTGTATATGCATTTTATGTTCATTCACTACCACTACTACATTCATGTCATAATTCCTAATACCATAATTTATTATAGTACCTTTATCTCATTACTCATGATAATCCTATATCTTCTAGAAAAGTTTCTGAAGCCTACCACGACTTCAAAATTCCAAAACTATTGTTCATTAATCACCTTAGATATCCCATATTGAAATAAATGATAATTTAATAGAAACTATCACACCCATGTAATACATGATTATTCTGTACATCATAAATATTGATTTTTGGCATATCTACATTTCAATAAAAACTCTTTTTCTTGGTATTTCTCTATTATCTGAAATCATTGAATGAAAATTCATTTATACCCAACAACATAATCTATCATCTATGATGTAATGTTATGAGACATTTAGGATTTGATATATTTTCCTTATGATAGCATCATATTATAACTGTTTTTTTAAGTCATAACAAAAAAAATACAATGAAATAAATAATGATTGGATCATTGGTAGAAAAGATTCTATCTCTCCATCATTGGTCCTGATAATGATATAATTTTTACATTTTATTTTTAGGATTTTATAGAGGTTTTACCCTTAATTTCAATTACTTTTATATAAATGCCATCATTCATGGAATTTAATTTATTTTTGGATATACTGAAAAAGGCTTTACTCTGGGGTTTTTATTAACTAAATTCATTAAAAATATTGTTTGAATAGAAATTATGTTAATTTTAAGGGTTTTATGTGAATGTGTAGTTTTGGTTGATCAAAACGTTATTTTGAAAGTCTATTTGACCCTAGAACATTATTTATAAATCTTTGGATGATTAAGTAATGGGGTTAGTGGCAATGTAATTGGAAATTTTAGGAAGTTATGTGTTATTAACTTCACATGATCTAACCTTAAATATTAAAAAATGTGGGTTAAATTTTTCTTGTAAATTTATTTAGTGCCCACATATGAAATAACACGTATGGTCTTCTATGATAATCCATGGGGTTGTATGAGAGAAACTCTAATTATGCACTACTGAGTATGAATTACTAATAGATTATGCATAGAATTCATGACTAAAATTAATCCTAGCCAACTCACTTATAAAAAATCACGTTTAAATTCATTTGGGGGATTAACCATACTTAATAGTGTCTACATAAGACTACTTCATCTAGGACAAGTATCAAATAAAAAAACTAAGTGCACATGGTAGAGGAGTAGTATTAAATATAAAATCCATATGTATACATAAGATCAATTTTATATAATTGGAAAAAATTAATGGTTATGTAGATTCATTTATTCAATGTTTGTATCATTAAAAAGAGGCCCTGAAAGAATCATTCAATGAGATCGCTACCATGTGAGTTGAAATAAGGGGTTTCATAACCTCTGTAAGATTCAATGTGGATCGTATAAAATGAAATAAATCTTGGGAAAGATTATATCTAGGCTATAATTGGAGATATTTTATTCTGAAAACACTAATTATGAATGAAATTCATCATCTAGCTACCTTCTAAAAATTATACTACATTGTTTTTTGACATAATTATTCACTATTTTTAGATTAAAATTTAGGTAATCAATGTGATTATAATGAATATCAATTATGATTGAATAAATATCATTGGGATTCCATGAATCCCCATTACTAATAAATTTTGATACCAAAACCACATGACAAATCTAGAATATATGATAAATTGATATAGTATATTATACATAGTATCATCTAACAGAAATATAGAAGCATCAACCCCATAATATTATATAATATCTATTTATGAAGAGAAGGGCCATGTAGATACCTTATAATCATTTAGTTAATTATTTTCTAAATAAAGTAATGATAATAATGAAATTAAAGAAAATTCATTGGAATTCTGCAATTCTCATTCCATTTAGTAATAATGTAGTTTAAATAACAAACAATCATATGGCTCATCATACAAGAGGAAGAAAATTAAATTTTGTATCTAGGGAATTGTTTACATTTTGAAAGAAAAGATGTATATTACATATCGAGGGAATCAAGATTTACAAAAAAAAATTATTGTTCATATGTGATATAAGTGCTATTTGGGAACATTCATTCTTATATAAGATATGTTTATATATCAGTATATTTGGGGATGTTTTTTCTCAATCTTTTTCTAGTTTCTATATAACACTGATAAGGGCATTTTGGGACCTTTGTAGTTCAACTATCGAGATTTCCCCTACACCATCAGCTAATGAATTCCAAAATAACATTTTATATTTCTCCCTTTTATGATATAATTTGAATCGTTTTTATTAAATGAAAAAAATTATGTTTTTATTAATTTTGTGTTTTTCAATTTGTCACCCATTAGTTTTATTTTATTTTCTCATTGTTCCCATTTCATATCCTCACTAATAATCGTACAGATATTTTTAGGGCTAAATAAAGAGATATTAGTAATCCTTGAACAAAATGGATTGGTTAATATAAAAAATAATGTGATCAATTTCTGTTATAACTCAATCCAAACACATCATTGGAGGTAGATTCTAAAGGATGTTTTAGTGAGAGTTCATGGGAGTTTTAACTGAGGTACTATAAATTAGTCTGAAAGGGTGAAAAAATATCAAATATGGGACCATGATTATAAAATTTATTTTAAAACATTACATCACAATCATTTAAATAAACATACTTGGATCAATTATTTTCACTACCAAATAAACCCTCCTGTATAGAATCAACATAGAGGATGGCTACCTCTTCGAGGAAAATCTTGATTCACACCACCTTACTGCATTTTACATGGGATTAGAATTTTCATTTCACATAAAACCATTGTTAGTTTTATTAATAAACTACCACTATTTTTAATATGGAAATCCAATATTCTCTATTTATTTGTGATTTATACTTTTGAGATGTTTTTATCACATGAAAAAAGTCATGTTCATATAACTTCATTGGATTTAAACCGTTGTTTTGGAGAAATTTCTTGAAATATCAAGAAGCATAATATTCAATAAAAATATTTATAAATAATTTTTCTAAACCACATTGGATGACTCTCCAACGCCCCTATATGCTTCATTCATAGATTAACTAAATCCTGACAATAGAGATAAAAACTTATCAGAAACCTAATAGTAATATTGTATATATATGTAAACTGAATATTAATGATCAATTGTATCATATAGTGTAACATAATAGATAAGTATCCTTGGTTTATAAATATTTTCTAATTGAAATATTTTTATCTTTCAAGGGTTTAATAGGTTATAATCTGAATAATTATTTTTAAGAGTAAGTTCCATGTATATAATTTTTAAACATATAGGTTTTTTAAAAGAATATATTTTGTGGATGTAATTATAATTTTCTTTGGAATACATAGGTAAAATATATATATACAATCTAAAACATGGAGATGTTGTATTCTGGGAACATCTCTAGGGAACCATTCATTAGAAATAACACCCCAAATTATGGGGTCGATAATTAAGGAATGATATATTTTCCTTCAAAAATGATTGTGGTGCAATTCTTTATGAGTATTAAAATGTTTTAAGATGATATTTTCCAATTTTCCACATTAAACCATAGAATAACACCATATCTTAGTTTTATTCTACCTGATAAATTATTAGATTTCAAAAAATAATCCTTATTATTTTATCAAGGATATCTTAGAAAAAACATCTACAACTGATGTACAAGAGCTAAAACTAAAGGTCACCTAGAAATATACATAGTTTATTATAACTAAAGAAATTACTATAGTACATTAATTTTATATTTTGAACTAGCCATTATATAAATCGTCAAATAATGAAAACTTATCTACTATGAGATATTTAGAATTAACCTAATTATTTTATTCTTTATATATGCCACTATGATTTTTCTAACTGTCAAAATTTGGAATCTGCCACACCGATTACTTCTCAATGGTGAAATGTTCTAAAATCTAAGCTGGTTTTTTTGAGAGATAGATTAAGTGAAAAAAATACATTGTTATGATGAGTATTATGTAGTTGAATTTGGATCTGCACAGAAACCATAACAATAGACACCATTTTAATAGATACACTATGCTACATCAATCTACCAGGTATGAAACAACTCCCAACCATCATCAAGACATAAATTTAACATGAAATAGTTATTATTTATACATAATATAATTATAATGAATTTGGAGGAGTACTAAAAAAATTGAAAGAGTATTTTTAAAACCCTTGGTCAAAAATATATGGAATAAAAAATTTAGAACATGATTTTTTTTATTATTTTAAATAAATAGTAAAATTAAGGCTCATGTAAAATTCCCTGACTCATAATTACAATCGACAAGATAAATTTAATTTCCGTTTCATTGAGAAGTCACATATATGTACAAGTTAGTGAAGAACCTCTACTAGAACATAAATATGTAACTAAACAAATTAAAGTGGAACGAGACTCAATATTGAAATAAATTGAGCTACCTCAAAAGGATCTATCATATTAAATAATGGTTTTACTAAAAAAATATATTAATAACTTGTGGAAGAATGATATATATAATCCTTTAACGTCTGAGTAAAATTTATTTCTACATAATGAGACAAACCAGATACCATGTTTTATGAAAAATTTTCAGGAGTTCGGAATAAAGAAGAGAAAGTTACATAGAGACGAGTAGATAATATTATATATGATTTTCTCTTCCATAATCATACCATAGTCTGGTATAAAAATACTATATCTAGGTCACAATACAATTCCATGTAGAAAAATTTTCCTTCACAAGAAAAACTGTATTTAAGAAAATTTAATTTATTATGTTCTAAAATAATTAATTTTTCTTGTATGATTTTCTGCTAATTTGGAGATAAATAATGTTGATAATAAATATAATAATTCTTTTGGGGATGATATGGATAATTGTGTTAAAATATCATAAAATAAAGTCTGTAACACATGAGAGTAGATCATGAGTTTATATCGATGGTAGTAAAAAATTAATCAATGGCATTGAAAACTCATTAGGATTTTTAAAATATCGAAAATAATAGGTTGTGTTATAGATCCATAGTCTAAACCTAATTTTATGTGTAATATATTTCAAGTATGATGGATAAGATATCTAACATTGTCCAAATTTATTATTATTTTTACACATTACAACATAGTTTGCAACACCATAGAAATGATCCTGTGGATTTTGGTTGCACTGGGGTTTTAAAGGTAGCCACAATGTATAGAAATTATTAAGCCAAAAACCATAAAAATTATTTTTAGGATCATTCCACAATGAGTAGTATTTAACATGATAGGTTTTTTTTATAATAACTCATGTAATATGGGTTTTCTAAGTCTATATTTAAATTCATTATGAATATAATAGACCACTCGATTACATGTTCAATGGTAGAGATGAGATAGACGATAATAAAATGAAATAATCATTAATTAAAATGATTTTATTTATTATAAAATTGTAAATCTAATTGAATATAATATATTACAATGAAACATAAGAAGTCACACAATATTTATGTAACTTTTCAAGAAGATCACCCCATATATTGGGATTTTGGAACATAGAGGAAGTAGGTTGAGAAAATTATTGAAATCTAAATTTATTTCATATATAATCGGAATTGTATTATTTAATGTTCATTTAATAGAAACTTTATAGGACCATTATATAGATAAGGGTATACGATTAATTATATAAATTTCAAGAGGTAAGATTCATTAATTTTAAAATGTGAATTTATAGGGAAATAATATTGGGGGAGAACAACATTGAAAAATAAACCGAAAGGAATAGTAAAAAAAATAACTCCCATGATGATTAGGATCAGGATACATAATCAAATTTCAGGGATGGAACCCTTAATGGATCATTTTTTATATTTTATATTTAATAATCCTCATAAAATATTCCTTCATGAATTTTTTTACTAGTATTTTTTTCTATTAAAAAGAGTAATAAAAAGTAGGAATACCCAAGGGTCAATAGTGAACCATTTAGAAACAATTATTATACTCATTATGTATATTTTCAGTCCTTGATATGTTGACATATCTCCAATGTATTCCCCTTTCACTATCCCATTCTAGTGAACCATATAAAATTTGTGTTTTCCTATTATATTTTTTTTATATAATAATGATTCATATTTAAAACTCAAAAGGCTAAAATTATTATTTATAACATGATATGAAGAGTTAATGGGAGAACAAAATTACTAAACACCACAATTCACCCCCTATTAATGTGTTAGAGTCTAATGGGAGAAAATTTTGTATCAGGGTAACATGATTCTAGAAGATGAATCCATTTCTATTATGTTTAATAGAATCAATGAAACTTTGATCCCATTATTTTTTGTCTATGAATATTATTTAGGTAATAATTGTTTATAATCTCATTTAATACCCCATGTAATTAATGTTCCCACTAATGGTTTTCTTGAGATATAATTCAATGAAACCAATATAATATTTACGACTAATGTTAAATAATTATAGCATTGAATATGAATTTCAAAATATATATATAAAGCCATATACAACCATATATATATATATATTAAATTAATATATTTCACATCAATAAAATGATTTCAGGATAAGCTAACATGTATTTAAAATGGGCCTAAAATGGTAAAATAATATATATTGTAGGTTTTAAAAAATGTGTTTCATGATTTAATAATGATCCCAACCAAGGATATAAATTCAATATTCAACCATATTTTTGCGGTTGAGGGATGTATTCATAATATTAATGAATAAATAAAATATATTTATTTCATGATTTGGATATTTATATGTCATTTGCACTTTTATATTGAAAATTTTTTGTCTTGTGAAGAACTTGATTCTACACCTATCACTCTTGATGAAATTTTGAATAAACTTCTGTCATATGGGAGGTGAGTGAATGTTGAATGAAAACATATAGAATTGAAGAAAAAAATCCTTCATAAACATAGTGAAAATTTATATTCATGAATCTATAAGAAATTATGAAGATATAATTTTTAAATTCCTCTCACATGTTGTAAGAATACCTAAATGAAGAAATGAATGCATGGACCAAAATTTCCATTTTCTCAGTTATATTGATTAATGATTTAGAAAAATTGAGGATATATGAATATTGAAGTAAAATAATGGATCTTAGTATTACATTACATCAATATCATAAAAATGTTTTTATGTGAGATGAAATGGAAAACCAGGATTCTCAAATTAGAAGAGATTCACATGGAATGCATTTTTAGAAGAGAAGAAGAAGAAGACAATGATAAAATAAATGGAGGTGACAATGTTGAATTAATATCATATATAGAATATGATATTATGGTAAATATTAAAGGAAATAAATATATTTATGAAACATAAGATCAAACCATATGTTTTTTTAATTTTATCATTAAATATAGTTGAACTCTTGAATAATTGGATCTCCAACATAAAAAAATTGAATGGTTAGAGGTTCACTAAAAGAAATAATATAATTTATTAAAAAAAATAAATATGATATTACTCAATTTGATATTTTTATTTAACATATTGGTGTTATTATAAATAAATTTCCCTAAATTATTGATATTAGAGTTGAAATTGAAGATTTAGAAACAAATATCAATTATATGAAGGCCTAGTGTGATGAATGTTGGAAGAGAAATGAATCTATATTATATAAGTTTTTTCATTGTGAAATAAATATAATTCTAAATCCTAGATAGTTAATGATAATAAAAAATTTTCATTAGGGAATTTCGTTGAATACTATTTTAATAGGAAGACCAAAAAGATGTATGAGGGATTATCATAATATAATAAATAGACATTGTCCAAGGAATATGAAGAAATTTTTTCATGGATCTATATTTTATAAATCTCAATATCATGATGTTTTTATACTAAATAATGTAAACCATAAAATTATTTTAAATATTAAAACACCAAGGCTACATCTATAGTTAATAATATTTTTAAAAGAAATAAATAAATAACGCATAACATATGCGAAAGTCATTATGTTGATGAATTTTTATTTATGTGGATTTATTAGACATACAATGAATTGGTGCACATAGGTAAAGATCCATTTTATAGGTGAATATCATGTGAGTTAAGAATAAAAGATGATACCATATTGTATATCTCAATTAAATAACAACATTTATTATTATTCTTATAAAGACTATAATTTAAGTAACAATGAAATGAATTTTCTCAAAGGAGGATCCATATCACTCAAATGTGATTGACAAATAATGGTATATAAAAAATAATATCATATTACCTTGTAGAAATATTTATATCCCTAGATGAATTAGTGTATGATGTTATAGAATATAATAATTAAAACAATGAGATATCATCTTATGTCTCCTCTCAACCAAGTATCTCTTTGAGCGACACTAGGAAGAAATAGAAGTACTTTGTTGCATAAATTTCGTTGAAATTAATAGAAAATAGTAAAATCATAGATCCTTGATAGTGGGTGATCCTACCATATGATTGAAAATATAAAAATGTTTAATAATGTAAATATATGTGTTGATGGATTTGTAATATATTAAATTATATAACATTTAAAATACATTAATTTAAAATAAAAATTCCAGGAAGAGATGATAAAATAATAAAAATGTTGTTCTGTGGATGAAATTTAGTATAATAATATCAGGGTGTGTTAATATTTCTCTTATATTTTAGAAATCACATTTTATTGGATGAGATTATATATACATGAAAAAGGTGATATTATTTATGTAATGAATGGAAACCAACAGAAATCATTATCATGTATATTAAATAGAAAACAACACATGTTTTTTAATAGTGGATGAAGATAAAGGAATTTGTTACTGATGTTTTTGGAACATCATTAAATAAATATTAGAGAATATATTGAAAATAAATGATGAAATGATAATTTAAAATCTAAAATGTGGCTATAAGAGGACATACTTATCACCTTAAAGTGGGAAACATGTGACAAATCCCTACCAACAAAAGAATAAGTGTGAATAAAACCAATTGAATCTTTCCCACACTAATGTGTATGGCCCCAGGAAAGTTCCCAAAAACATATGGTGATATGTGATTCATATTATTCATAGGTGGTTATAGTATAATGGTTTTTTCACACTTATATAGGTTATTTTTTATGTAATTTGATATGTTTTTTATTCAAATTGAGAGATAGGAATGATTATGAAAAAAATCAAGTTTTTATCTAAAAATAGGATTGAATTAACCACTCATGAGGAGGAAAAATACATATAGAATCATGGGATAAATCATGAGGTATCATAAAGAAAAATAACATGAATAAAATTGAACTATAAATATAAAATAGAATGGGGAACACCATATACAAAGATTACTCATTGAGATTGGAATCTCTCATTACCACTAAAATGAAACTATTCAAGTTACACATTATGAAAATAACTAGACATTATTTATCCTCAAAGATACTATTGAGACATATATGATGCATCATTAAATAAAACCAATGTGTTTAATTTTTTGATTTATTGGATGAATATGATTCCTTCATGATATATAATGGAATCACAGAAACAAAGGTTATGAAAATGATGAAGAGACATTTTTAATCTATTATTTTAGGATTGAATAACATCAATGTATAATAAATGGTTAATTTTTTAGATATATATAATGTTAACATTTTTTGGGAATCTAGATAAAAAAGAATTTTATTTATATATCATAGTGTGATCAGAAATTCTAAATGTATCACTACACCCAAAACAAATTAGTACTCATAATTAAACATTTTTGGATGATTCAATGGTTTAATTAGTGTAAGAATAAACTAGTAAATAGATTTTACTTGTGAATTCATTTACAAGAATTCAATTTCAGGGCTTTTATTCAAATAACATTTGTGAAAAAATATAAAAAATATTAGAGTATGAGAAAATTTATGATCACATTTCTATGGTCTCAGCTACATCCAACCCCTTACAATGATTTAATAAAGTATGGGTCATGGTATAAGGTCATGATTTTTAAGTTACATCATGTTGATAAATACCTAAAATTAGATAACATGGATAGTTTAATGGATCATAATATAATTGATATAAAACTATTATTATGAAATAATCATGATGTGTTTCAAAAGGAGAGAAGAAAAAATAAAAGACTAGTGTGAAAGGGGTTTTCACATGTGAGAGGAGTTAATACGATGGATCTTTCAAAAATTAGAAATAATGGAGTAAAAAATTCCTTGATTTTGGATTTCAATATAATTTATATAATTTACTAAATAGATATAATGACTATGTTCATCAATATAATTATCAATGAAGATGTTAACATAATATAACCAATACATTTTCTAATATAAAATGATGAGACAAAGGTGTAAAGAAAAAATAATGTAATATATTAATTGAAAAAACACCCTAATCCTGGTATGTTTGGATAGAAACTATCTTGAAAAATCTAGAATTCATAAGAGGTGGTTCAAATAAAAATCTATAAGTAATGTGGAATAAGGAAAAATATTTCATGGCTCTCATTTATATAGATAATATCATATTCAATGAAAATACCTATAATATAATGGAAGAGTTTTATAAAATTTTGATCTTATATTTCGATAATGTTATGATTAGGGAGCTCATATTTTTTACATTTGATAAATATTATAAAAAATGGAGATATAACTATTTTTCTCGAGATTAATATGAAAAGTAATATCTAATTAAGTTAATGATTCATGATATCAAATATTTTCATAACCAATAATTTTTGGAACACAGATGAAAAAAATGAGGTAGGTAAATATATTTATCATCTATTTAATGGAGGATAATTAAAAGATTTCAATTTATAACAAGAAAAATAATAAATATATTCTTCACAACAAGATTAGAATCCCACTACTAATGTTTACCTATTGAGTTCTATTTTTTGAAATAATGAAAATAATGAGTTATATTCTTGGAACTATAGATTATGGTCTAATGTATTGTGTTTTTAATTAAAAGGAATAACATATATAAAAAATGTGGATTGACCATAGAAATTTTGGATGGAGAGTATGTCCGTGGAAGATCATTTTTATTGGAATAAATCAAGTTTGGGGTTTGAAAAAAAACACGAAATAACCACACCCATTAAAGATAAAGTTTAATTTTTTAGCTATAAAATATGTCACACAATTGGTATGGATGTAATAAAAAATAGATTAATTTATTGGGGTGGAAAATATTCCCTTTTTAGTTCATTTTTAGAACTGATGCGAAATATAGCTAACTAATAGTATGACAGAGTATTCATGAATAAAGCATATCATGCTATAGGATCACATCCTTAAGGAGAATCGTTATAAGGACATGATTAAGTTGGAATAAGTTTGTATAAATTATTTGTTTGAATATTCCATTTCAAAACCATTCTATACTATATTATTTGAAAAGCACTGGTTGGTCCATAGTGTTTAACCACCTCCCCCCAGTAAAAGAGGTTTCTAATTTCCCCTCTAATTTATATTTGATGAAATATATATAATGTTTAAATTTATATAGGGATGTATTTTTTTAGTGTCGAAGATATGGGAGACACTTTATTAGGGGCTTTGTAGCAATGATAAGGGTGGTTTACAATAATCATTTATTGAAATTTATAATTTGAAAAATTATCTTATTTTCTATAACGTCCTTTCACTCTTATTAAATTTGATAATTTTTTAATGAATATTTATCAGGAAAATCACCTAAATACATATTGATTATATACATAACTAAAGAATCATATAAGAATTATTTTTCAATGAAATTAATGGTTGGGAGGAAACATGATAGAAATAATGAGGCGTTATAATTTTGGGATAAAAAGAATGCAAATAATAAATTATGGGTATCTATTGAGAACCAAAGCCAAAGTGGGGGTGGTATTGAAACCATTGGGTTGTAATTCACATTTAAATTAGAAGTTAATTATATTTTATTTTTATGATATTTTGATTTATATAGCTAACTTGGAAAAAGAGGAATGGTGTTGTATATAGTGAAGACTACAAGGAAATGGGGAGAATCATGTTATTATATTTATTATTGTTGGATATGTGAAAATGAGAAAAAATGTGTAATGTTCTTTGAAATTTAAATAAATATGATTACACCATGGTCTCAATTTTATAATAAAATGTTATTTGTAACATGTTTAAGATATGATGCTTAATATATCACACAATTTAAAAATCGCAGGTTTCTATTACACATTGTAGTAATGGAACCCCTAATATATTATTGATTATGTAGATTTTAATAACACTAATTTTTTTGGGTACCTATATTGTGTATCGAATGTTTCACCACAAATGATTAATATAAACTATATGTCCACTATACAATGAGTTGCATGCACAATAGGGGGATCGTTTTTAGTCTAGTTAAAGGAATATGAGTTAGAAAATTATTTAGGTCATTTAACAATTAATAATACAGACTACACTATATTATATATATAGGATGATAGGAAATATATAATCAAGATGTGATATTTCTGTGAATTAAAAAGGATTTATTTAGCAAAAAATTATGAATCATTTTGAATAAATGATTCTAGGATCAATCTTAAGAAAAATAATATAATACTGTAATTGATTTGCGAATACCATGTTGAATGATGGGATATTGTGTTTTGAAAAAAGTTTACCTAGATATTTATTGATACTCAAAATTATCAATAACATGATGGGATTTAGAAAACATATTTTGAAGTTAATGGATATTTTAAATCGTTATTAAGTATATGTCGTTAGAGGATTAATGTCGCCAAATTCTAGAAAAATATAGAAAAATAATAAAAGTGGAATTGATAGAGAAAATTAATATAACATATAATGATATTGAAAAATATGTGGAAGATATAAAGAAAAATATCTCTCTAGATGATATAGACATTGAGGAGTACATGATCTTTAATTATGACACCTTGGTACGATTGGTGATCACAATTCTTTTGAATAACACTTATAAGTGATTTATATATAAAATTATTTTATTTCATATCATAAAATAATGTGATGAAAAATATAAGATGAGGGAATTATTATGGAATGAGATTATTATATTATAAAAAAATTGTAACATAAAAAAAATATAGTTCCAATCCATGGTATATCAATTTGTCTTCCAAATTTTATTATTGGACTAGCTCTTTGTTGTGAACCTAGTAAAACCTGAATTTGTTTATTGTTTTTACATCTAAATATGATTCTTGTTTAATGATTTACATGTTAATGTTTTTTTAAATAGAAAAACAAGATACACTAAAAGAATAATTATAATTGAAAACACTAATTCAACCCTTTTACGGTGTATTGGTAATGTCAATGAAAGATGATATGCCTCAAAATAATTATTCTTCCATACAGTTTGGAGCTCATTAGAAAACAGGAGATTTATTTTAACTATACAACCATTCAACCACTCATCCATTGTGGGTGCTCTATGAAGTTATAGTAAGGGAAATTTTTTGGCTTTCCACTAATGATTTCTGTATCCATTACATAAAGGATTAAGTATGTACTAGTAATTTATCGATCATCTACTATGGATCATTTATAAAATACTTAAACTAAATATTAATTTTCATAAATGGGAGTCATTTTGATGAATTTATTGATTCCTATATTGATTTAAAATTCATGGAATCAATGAAATTTCCAATATTAAACTGCATTATTTTAACACTTTCTCACTCTGTAATCCAAACCTACTCATTTGAATACAATCACATTTTATATGATATCCTAAATTTATGAGATTCCTTACTGACACTAATACACTTATATAGATGTTTTTTAATAATTATTTGAATATTAAGAAATAGATGTTTGTAAAATAATTTTATGATGAATATATAAACATATTTAAGCTAATATAGATTCCATTGTTATATTGGTAATGTAATATTTTTTCTCTTAACATGTAGAAAGGATATTTGTCTTTGAATATACTGACATAATCATTTTAAGAACCAAAATATTATAATTAAAACTAACTCTATATAAATTTAGGATTCATAATATTTTGGATAATGATATATTGAACTTGATAGTTTCAAAACTAGTGAAACCTAATCGAGAAATAAAAATTATAAAAATTTTGAAAAAAATAGTGAGGCCATATTATTAATTCTAGAATACATTATTGGAATTAATAGTTATATTTTTTGTGTACTAAAAATTACTTGTGTGTGATTAAAAATAAATTAAGAATCTATAAATTTGGATCAATATAACAATATGGAAATTTGTTAAAAAATTTGATATATATTTTAATGATGGGATTATTTATAAAATTTCAAACTCATTGTTGATTATCCATATCCAATTTGAGTATAATATATAAGGAATAACCATTGTAATACTGATGTCAAGGATATATTCTATATGTAGATTAAAAATAGTATGTGGATATGTTTTTATTACAGATAAATAAACCATGTTATAAGGAAATGAAACTTCATTAACCTATTTAATTATTCCAACATAAAAAATTATACCTAGGATGGGTCAATAATATTTTCATGATAGTGTGTCTTCCTATTTATAAGTCCCTATTATTGGAAGAGATCTTAAAAAATAAGTTTTTGAAAAAGAAATTTTTTTTACCATATTGTTCTTATTGGTTTATGCAAATTCCCATGTTGATTCAAATATTTTAAGTCCTATATTTTATGATCACATTTAAGAAAGCATCCTATAGATATTTCTAGATGATTCTTTGGTTTATTGAATCTATTTTTTTATATTTTCTAGAGAATTGGGAAATTTTTTAACATATTTCATTGCAAATAACGTGGTTCCCAAATTTGGGAAAGGTATCTTTAATGAAAAATGGGGTATTTTTCTTACTAATATCATTTCCAAATAAGGTGCTGATATGGAAAATAAAAAGGTTAACGAAATCTCATTATTGCAGTATCCCTCCATTTTAAAATATATTACATCAATTCTAGGTATTTTAGTGTTTTATAATATGTTTATTAGATTCTTTGTCTAATATGTATTACATTTGACTAATATTATTTTAATGGATATTCCATTTCTAATTGATAAATAATTTTGGAATTATTATGATTAGCATAAGGAGATAATTAATGTGATATATATCGTTAATCATAAATTTTGGGATATCCATTATTAAGAGTTATATAATGAATAATGTGAATTTAAATGTGAATTTTTCTCTTATATGATTAATTAACAACTAAATTTGATAATATATGATTAAAAAATGTTACCCTAACCTCATATGAACTATATAACCATTGATAAAAGTTTCTTCCCATTATTTAAACACTACAAAAATTTAATTCTTATATTATAACAAGTAATATAATAGTATACAACGAAATTTTGTATCTCAAACACTTTTTAAATAAATAAACCTAAAAAATCATTCATGATGGATAATTATTATATAATAATTTAATATAGAAATTACTGATTGGAAAGTCTATGAGAACTTAGTTGTGGACTATAATACCTCAAGATTTTAAAATAAGAACATGACATTTTGACAATTTATATAATACAAAACACTATAATTACAATATAATTTTACACCCCAATACTTTATTATAGATTTATTTTAACGAAAATTCAATCTCTTCGATATCATGTAATGTAAACAAAAGTGTGTTTGAGTAAAACATGATACACTGTGAATATATTATTATTAACATGAAAATTATATCATAGCCATTATGTTTGTGTGTGAATAATAACAACTAAATTATGAAAAACATATGTATTACACTTGTATAAAATTTTCAATGTTTTCATATTAATCGTAAATACTATAATAAAAATTTCATAGAAAAATAAAATTTTAATGAAAAATGGAATTTATTCTAAATTATAGACTACATGGGAATTTAACCCCCCGATTTCATTATTTCATCACTTTTAGAAAAGTAATTTAACACAATAACATCATTTTTCTAAATTAAATGTTAAAATTATCTTTTACTGAATTTATTAGAATACTCTAAAAAGATAATATTATTAGAGAGTAAAAAAACCATTTAAAAAAAAATTCCTTTTTAATTTAATGAATTCAAAGGATTTCTCTTATTATAAAGTGGTATCAAAATTAAAATTACTTCAATGTAATATATTTTAATCTAATTTATGTAATTTACGTCATTTTAATATATGACTTTTATATTAAATACTTTGTTAAATTTTGATTATATTCTCTTTGAAAACCCCATTTCTCATTATGTCTGCATGCTTAATTTGGAATTAAATATTGAAACTTATATTAATGGAAATGGAATCCATTTATTTAATATGAATAATTTATATTATATAATATTTTAATCTTCTATTTTTATCAAAATGAATTGTAAAAACATATAAATTATTTACTATGGTTAAGGTTAATATTAGTTTATGGGGGGACTAAAAATATATCAGTTCAAAATGAACAAAGCCTTTTTCACACCAATGGGATGGCCATATGTATAAATAAACTATTTTAGGTTCATTAATGGAACGTTTTATAGACTTTTCCTTGTGAATAGTGTGGGTATATTTTTTTCTTTCATGAAATTACTAGTGTGCCACTCATCTCACTTACAAAAGGACACCCATATCCTCTTCTATTCACACAACAGAAACCATTTTTTAGGAAATTACATGAAACATCGCTTCAATAATTGTATAATATCATCCTATAAGGCATTATTTGGTTATAAATTCAACTGAGGAATGATTTAGGTGCATACTAAGAGAATTTGTTCGAAGGTGAGGTTACATCCTTAATTAAGAAATTTAATTTATTTATTCTATCACATCAACCAATGTTTATTAAAAAATGATGACATAATTACCTCATTATGTTCCATATTATATATCTTACCTTCTTAAGGGAATTTACTATATTAATTACACATTCCATCAAAGAGAAAAGAAAACAACGATAGTGTGTATGACGGACTATCACCTCCTGAAACGATGTAGTTCATTTTATAAAATCCCCATTCAAATATAAATATAATGATGGGTTTACAATTTTTTTATTTTTATGACATTAATATGTTTATTTAATTTCCAAATCACATTACTATTGTTTACATTTCATTTAGTTTCAAATATGATAATGTCGCTTGTCTGTACGTTGGACTACTGCCTAGCGATGCGATGTGGTTCTTTTTTAACATTATCTTTACATGGAATGTAGTAAGGATACAATTAATGAATATATGTTTTATATATAATATTATTTTGATTATATAATATGAATATAACTAAAAAATATTATATAATCACACGTAATGGGAATGATATCATCTACTCTGAGTATGTACGATCAACCATCTCCTTGTTGCGATATGATATATTTTTCATGTCCAAAATTCATAAGTGGTTATAAAAATGTATATACAAGGTAATTATAATATTTATAACCTTATTATAATTATATATATGATATAAATATATATATCATATGAATAATAACATCAACATTTACTGTAAAATGAGAACGAAAAACATGGAAATTAACAACCCAAATAATGAAAATAATTAAATATTTTTAGCCAAAATGTGGAATAAAATTATAATGTGATAATATATGATATAATAAATAGTATTGTTCTTCTGGTATAATTTAATAACATGATCAGAACCATTATATATTTGTAACAAACACCTATGAAGGAAATCAAACTAGGGGTTTCCTGTCTAACTTTTACATTTGTGAGACATATCAATCTTCACCACATATTTCAATGGTGGGTTTTATATACTTACCATTTGATATTTTATAACATGAATATTATTATGTTCATGGAATTTAATGTTTCATTGGATTTAGTTTCTTTTTTATGTCTTATGATTCATTAGTCACCAAGGTGTTTTGGGTTCATTATACAATCATCTCATTATTCTGGGTTGTCTATGTTTATTTCTCTATTGGGAAGTTATTTAATATTAATAACATTAAAAAAAATAAGGTTCTACAACTATAATTATTCAAAATCTTTTAAAACTAATGTTACCTTTTTTCAAAACATTGTAAATTTAAAATACTAAAAAAACTTTTCAATCAATATCGTTATTTCTCTATTCTGTCGGAAACAATTTTTCATCAAAAACATGTTTTCTAAAAATATTTCCAAATTTGTTTCAACCATGGATAAACTATTTATTAACAAATTTTTTAACAATTACTACTTTTTTGAATGAAATTTTTATATCTTTCTAAAAAATTACCCATTTTGAATTTACAAAATAATTAAAGATAATATTTATTTTAACTTGTATGTCATGAATGATAAATTTCACCTTCAACAAAAGTCTATGTTTTAAATCTAATTTACTAATTTTGAATGGTTATTTTCAATTTAATGTTTTCAAAATACTTCTGATTTTTTAAATATGTTATCATTAAAAAGCAAGGGTAATTTTTTAGAAAAATGATTTTAAGGATATTGTTTTAGTGATTCTATTAATATACTACAAGGAACCTATATTTTAATTATGATATTATAAGAATATGTTGAATTGATAATTTCCTTATTATTTCTTTAGATGGTTCATTATCAGTCTGACATATGATGTATAATTTTATATCCATTCATTGTGTTACTATGGGGGGTTAGTGATACGTGTATTGATTGGGGTAGTTATTAAAATTTCATATTTTAGTTTTTACGTAAAAAAGTTTAGTTTTCTATGATAGAACCCTTTAATATGTTGAATGAATTTGTCTCAGTAATTGATGGGTATGGACTACTATTGTCCCGCAATTCATTGATAGGTCTCATGAGAAAAACTTGATTGGAGTTTGGTTGAGGTCATAACCATTTTTTGGATGTCTTGGCATAAGGCCATAACAATGTGTTTTGGATGTATGGTATTTTACATTCCATAATTCTGATTTATGAAATTGATTTTCAATGTCATTATTTGATTAGTTATAATATATATAGTTATGATTTGAAGATCTTGTGTTTATTTATATAGAATTATTTGAACATAATTTATTACTTTTTTATTATTCTCATGTTATTTATTAAATGATATTCATTATAGTAATTTTAATTTCCATATTTCTTATTTATTATTTATTTATAAATTCCACTATATAATTACATTATAGAGAATCTGATCTCACCCATTTATTTTGTTTGATTTTACCAATGATACTATGAAGTGTTTTGTAATTGATATTCAAAAATATTATAAGAGGAATAATGGAATTCATTAATTATATACATTATTATTTTAGGTTTAATATTTAACATGAATGATAAGTATGTATAAATTTTACCAATACATCTAATCTATTTAGTATTTTAGTATGTGACACATTTTTCTAGTTCAAATGTTATAAATTAGATAGAGGCTCTATGTTACTAGATATGGGGTATCTAATTTAGTTATTATAGGATGTTAAGTAGAAAATAATGGAAATAGATTTAGGAAAACATAGATTATGATACATAACCCTAGGATATACTTTTTTAATAAGTATTAAAAAACATCTTAATGTTTTATCCTAGAATATATTATATGGAACTTCCTATAAATACATCCTAGTATGGAAAATATAAGTAGACACAGATCTGGAATTTATGTACAATGGGGAAATAACATTGATAATGCAATATTGGATGTAGCTTGAAAACCACCTGTTCCATGAAAATGTGCCTCACTGTGAAACATGTTTGACACTAATAGGGGATATTCATTTAATAAATCACATTTTAATTATGAACCATTGTGATAGAGATGAAAATAACGATACCCCCTAGAAAAAATGTATATGATTATGTGTTATGTTATCCATAATTTTTTCTACTGATGTTATTTTTTCTATATTTTTGGGATTATAAATTTCGTTCATAATTTTATGATCTAATATTGTTTATACCATTATTTAGAAATGGTATAAAAATGAATGAATTGAAAACAAATAAATGAATTAACACCATGTACGTATTCCGCCTTCGTTAAGATAATGTAGATAGAGATTGATCGAGATATTGAATTATTCAAATTATAACCGTATTGGGAGAGTTGAATGTAGAACCCTAGAACACCCTATGAGGGGTGGGTGAATCATGGTGACAATATATTTTAAATGCACTAGATATTGATCTGAAATTAGAAGGAACTCATTAAACATGTATGATGGATTTGATCAGTAATCAAACATTCACATGTTCAATAACAACAATGTAGTTTTACTTGGTCCACCACTAATGGGCAGTCGAAGGAGTATACAATAATAGTGTTTATGTCGTACCAAAATCCACTAATCTAAACTAGTTGTGGAAAAAATGTTTTTTCATAGTCACCCTTTGCTAGGAAAAATGAATGTACAATATTTTAGGGATATATCACTTTTTCCCATGGATTGATTCTATCGAAACCACATAGCTAAGTTCTTTATTATAATTCTAACTCGGATTACCAATCTGATTATAACAGCCATGGATTTGAATTTATGTATTTGTCCCTAACTTGTCATGATACTATGATTTCATCATAGACTTGAGTTGATTCACTATGAATTCGTTATCATCTAAAATAGGATGTTCAATAATTCATTTGATGAGGTTCCTTCTTAAAGATCATTGTCTTATGTGAATCACACTACCTTCAGGAACAAACATCCTTTGTGAAGCCAAACTATCTTCAAGGAATAAACTCTTTTTGAATATCACAATGTCAATGCTGAACAACCTATCATCATAAAGTAATGTTTAATAAAAATAATTAGAATCATTGAAAACATATAGTCTTTTCATGATTCTCACGCCCACATATAAATATGGACTCATTACACATCCTTATATTTTTGAGTTTAGAGAAATTTTTGATTCTCCTTCAAAAGATTAATCAGAATGAAAAGTGGGTAACCTAATATTTATCGGATCAGCTTTCATGATGATCCACTTCCTCATAGTGAATTTTATGTATAATTAAAAAAATATCTTCTTGGTTCTCCTCCTATCGTGAAGCTCCATGGAAATTCCCTTTTCATGATGCATATTATAATCAAGGTGCTTTATATAAAAACCACGACACTAGCACAAATCACCAATTATCATTATAAAAGAGATCAAAATCACCTTTCACAATTTTCCTTGAAAAAATCATGATCATAAAAGCAAGGAATGAAGACTATAAAACCATACACCATATCCACTAAATAATAGCCTTGGTTCCTTTAATATCCCATTTTTGGGATTTTCAAAATCAACAAATAATTTGAGTGAACCAAAAGCCGCAATAAAAAAATGATATGTGAGAAACAAATAATCCATCACTATAAGTCATCATGAGAAAATATTATTTTTGAAAATAACAGTATAAACATGAATTGGGATATTTTCCCTTACAAAGAAAAATGGTATCCTATATATTTATAAAAAACATGAAACCTAAAAACCATATTTCTTAATTCATGTATAATGTTTCTCAACCCTCATAAAGATTCTCATGTCTCATCTAACCTCATATTATTAAATGTATCCATTATCCCCCATTGGAAATAAAACCAAATAACCTATTATTTAATATGTGGAGCACAAAGCACTCTCCCCCAAGATCATATATATGACACCACATTACATTGCCTAATAATTTTAAATAATTTAAAAATACCTTTTGAAATTAATAAAAATACTTATTAAAAATAAATATTCATTTCTTCAATATTAATTAATGCTAAAAAAACAAATATTGCATCAATATATTATATATGGGTAGAAAAAATATTTTAATATGAATATATATTTTAAATTTTTTTTTAAATTTATTTTGTCAGTATATTAATTTATTAAATATAATATATTTATTGAATATTATAGTTATTTTGATAAATACTAAATTATATTAGCAATATATTTTCTATTCTTTTGACACCCCATGAATTTATTGTATATTTCATCATAAATATTTTTAATATATTAAATATCTTATATTCAGATTAAACTGAGTCTCAGGGAAAAACATTTTTATAGTTATAACCTCACCATGGAATATAATATTTCCACTTATGTGATTTGAATTTCTAGAAATGGACATACACTCTTGCAATCAGAATGTTTTTTAGGGTCCAATAAGATCAACATAATTTTTTGTGAAAGGTAGATTGACACTTAAGAATATTATTATTCCCTTATGAATAATATAGATACCCTTATGGATATTAAAATTTCCATTATAAATATCAATGTCACCTTATAATGTATAAATAAAATTTACTAAACATATAAATAAGAGTAAATGTTTTCAAAAGAAATAATTATGTGTTGGTATTTTGAGATTAAGAAATATTTATTTAAAATTCTAAATTAATAAGTTTATTTAAATTAAAAATATATTTTATAAAGTATATTCATATATATATATATATTGTTTTTTGCAGACATTTTTTGAGACCTCAGTTAATTTTTTAATATATTATAAGATCAATTTTATAGTTAAAATATGTATTTTGTATGTAAGTAGTGATTTTATTAAAAAAATAAATTTCAAATATTTAAAACCTTTTCTTCGTAAAATAGAGTCCATTTTTTATTATACACATTAAAAAATGGTTAGGTTGATTTTTTTGGTTTTTATGAAATTCATGAATATTTAGTGAATACTGAAAATTGATAACTTATGAAAAATGAAAATAAATGAATTCTTGAATCATTATGGAGTCATGGATGATGTAAATTTACCATAGATCTAACTCACATTAACTTATTAATATTTTTCATCCAAATAATCAAGTATATTCATTATCTTGGACCAAAATAATAAAATAATGATTAAAGTAATTGGAAAACCCTCCTCTCCTCGACTATAAAAACCACACCTCACTTCCTCTTCTCTTGACACCTCTAAGCTTTGATGTTTCACAATGTTCTACCAAAATAAAAATTCCTAGTCCCATTCCACCATAAGGATCCCATTTTCTTAAAAAATAACAAAACACCTTCTGTTAAGGATGTTCTCACAGAGGATATTTTATGAGGTAAAAACTCTCCCTTTTTATTTTACTTTCAGTTCCTTTTTGTTCTATAATATTATATTATCTTAACCTCCTCCATAAAATTTTCCATTAAACCACTAATATTATCTATATAATATAATTATATAATGTTAAAGTATGATACATCATCAATATCTAGACACCCTCCCTTTTATTTTAAAAATGAAATCATCATCTTGGAGGTGCCAATTTACAACCTTCTTGGACGATGAACCTTCGTTCATCATTTTATCCTTCAATTATGGTCATGAAACCAATTTTATTATTGAAATACATTTAAAAATATGTACTAAATCTTATTTTAGGACTCTATAATCATCATATATATGTTATAATAACTAATGTAACAAAACTATTTCGTTGTGAATGTAAAACCGTTGTAAAAATCTAAATCATTATTAGTAAATGACTTATCTAATTATTCATCCACATTACATGTAACAAAAAGATAAATAAAAAAATTTAAATTTAATTATATTCATTAAAAATATATAAATTAAATATTTTAGAATTATATCCATTCTATATGAACTTCCACACTCATCATCAAGTGAACCGATCATGAATATCAGGAAAAGAATACTCCAGAATGATGAAATTCAATTTTATAACATATCAAATGGCCATAAATGAACATAATAAAATTAATTTAAAATATATATTTATATAATAGGTTCTAAATTAAATTATTAATTTTTCTAATTTCATATACCATGATGTTACGTTCATGTGAAAAACACTTTCGGACATAAGGTAACGGTTTGCCAATCTTAACCCTATTTTTTGTGAGATATTCTTCATTCTCCACTATTTCTTGTGTATTATGTATCTATATTTCCCATTGATGTATTATATCATGAATATGTTTTATTTTATTTTATTTAATGTTTCATTTGATGATTACTAATTTTGGGTAACCTGATTCGATCGATTACAAATTGGAAGGGGTTTCTACCCAAACATCCATATTCTTTCGAGTTACTGTCTTGTTATATTTACCACAATTAAATTAATAATTATTAATTTTTACTACTCATAAATTCTATTTTAATGTTCTATATTTGTTTAAAAATAATAATCCATCTTTTATTTATGGGGATTTAGATTTTTTAAAAAGACCGTTCAAAAAATACTTCAAAATAAAATGGCCCGATTCAAGGGAACTTCTTTAATCTTGACAAATTTTCAATTGATCTATATAATATGTATCATGGAATCATTATTCTTGTTTAAAATAAAAAATTTATCATGAAAAAAACTATCATGGATCATTTATGGATTTATTCAAACAAAAATCTAATTCCTCTTTAAAATTTCAATAATATTTTTCTTCAACAATAGTAAAAAAAATTATTTCTAAAGATTTATTAAAACTACTTTTGACATGATTTCACATTAGTGGGACCCCATTTATGCCTAAAATATAATTTCTATATCTTTACCATTAATTTTATATGATAAAAAGTTTTTATATCTGATTATAAAACAAATAAAAATTGTTTTCCAAATGAACTCTTCTTTCCAAAATAAAAGGGATTTTCTCATCTCAAATTAAATTACATAAGATTTACGACAAGTTACCCACTTATTCCGTGCATGTTATGTATATAATGACTTTTTATATACCATATAATTACTATTATTATACATATTTTAATATATGGTATTAAAAATTCAATATATCGGTTTCCCTAGGAATTCGGGGATGACCTCTTGGATGGGAGATTCAAACGTTCCGATCGGCTTCTAACGGGTTTGTTCGTAGAACCGGAAATATCCAATGATTCCACATCCACTTGGACCTACTTTCCAAAGGTAGGCACTTCATTAGTTTGTGAACTGATGAGGCTTATTAATTTTCATTGGTCGAGAGGATGGGAGGTCGGACTCATCACACCTTTTTGATGGGAATTATTGTCTATTATGGGACTCTCTTTATAGATTTAAGTTATGTTCTTGAATCCTTATTACATTACCAAGTATAAAATGATCTTTCCTTCAGTTTTGAAAATCCATGATCAAATATTTAAGAAATTTAGAGAATCTTTTATATGTATTCGAGGTTCTTCATCAATAGAGAATCATCTATATCTATTCAGAGATTCTTGGTCAATGGTATCCTTCAAAACATTTATATAAAATTCTCTTGGTCATTATGATGACCAGGCTGGTTTTAAATCCACTCAATGGGGCACTTGATGTTTAATGTCATTCATAAGGACATGAATTATTTTAGAGTTGGGATCGAACCCGTGTATGGGCTACCTACGTATCCTTTGTTTTGGAAAAGGAATCAGAACCCACGTAGTTCGAGTAAGGGAGTATGATTTTTATGATTGATGGCTCAAGGAAGGATGTCACAATTACTTTTACACTCTAAGCTCACGTGAGTCATGCTCGGTGTGAGAAACAAGAGGTATTGGTAAAAATTAGACAATTGTTCCATGAAAAAATGCAATAATAAGAAATAATGTGGGGCTTGTGTATGTATGACTGCCCAGATAGATGAAGGTTAGGATTTATTTTAGGGAGAAAATCCAGGAACAGGGTCCATAAAGGTATATGATCTTCATGGAGATTTGAATACTCTAACTTGGGACTTATTCCTGAAAAGGAAACCGAAATTAGGAGAGGATTGATAATTGGGTTTTACTCCTAAGAAGGAATCCCAGATTAAATGTAAATTAGGACTGGTTAAAGAGAATTTAAGGGACTTGGGGCTTACTCCTGAAAAGGAAGCCCAAGATTATGACTGGGACTTACTCTTGAAAAGGAGGCCCAGGTTAAGGGATTTATGACTTGGACTTATTCTTGAAAAGGAAGCCCAAGTTAGGGATTAAGTTTTGGGGCTTACTCCTGAGGAGGATGACCATATTTGAGACTGGGGCTTACTCCTGAAAAGGAAGCCCAGGTTAGGGGATATGGGGCTTACTCCTAAGAAGGATGCCCAAATTAGAGGACTGATGACTGGGGATTATTCCTGAAAAGGAGACCCAGGTTATGGATTCTCTCATTTTAAAGGATGAGGTTGAATGAATGAAATCTCCATATTTAGTGACATAATGATATTTGAATCACTAGGTTTTTAGAGATATTCCACAGAATTCCTTTCAGATAAGGAAGTCAAATCAAGAAATCATGCCATAAATGGATTTGAAGAGTGTATTGAATACTGAATCATGAAAATGAAAGGTGTAATGGCTTAAGAGGGGTAAAAATGGGCAATATTGGCACCCAAAAAGGAAGGGGCGCACAAGTCATGGAAGGCGCGCAAGTACTGCGTGGGCGCGCAAGTATTGGCCGCACAGGTATACCTGCGCGACATGTGTGGGGTACTTGTGCAATGTTAAACCAGCATTGAAACACTTGAGTGACTCTTTAATAAATCCTTTAGAATCATCTTGAGGTTTTTCCAGCAAAGGGACGCGCACGTTCTATCAAAGAAGTAAGGCGGCGCACAAATGTGGCCACTTCCCTTAAGGGTTGGCCACTCAGGAGCACAAGTGTTGATGAATTTAAACACTTAGGCCTTCCTCCCACTCTTTAGATCTTCTGTTCAAGGTAATAAATTACCATAGAAGTGTTCTAGAAGCTTTGAGAAGAGACTTGGGCGTCGGGAGCTTCAATCCGTGTTTCTGGAAAAAATCCTCCCCCAATGGGGGGCCCACAGGGTCTATTTATAGGCAGGAGAAGACCCCGGGCGGTTACCGGGCAGTTATCACTTAGGTCACGCAAGTCACCTGCACGACCATAAGGCATCGTGCAAGTGGAATTGCCCGACAGTGATAGAACTTGCACGACACAGGTTCTTTTGATCCTTTGTTCATGCCTTTGTCGATTTTTGATATTTTCTTCAAATGTTGAATCACTTTGAGCTTAGATATTCCCCTTTTCCATGTTTAGATTCTGTGAGGAAAGGAGCATCAACAAAAGTCCCCCCTCAGAGTTGGATCCGGAGAGAAATAGAGGATTTGACTCTGAGGAAATCGAATACATCCAAAGGAAAATGGGGCGCGCAAGTCTTGATGGCGCAGAGGCGGCGCGTAAGTTCGCATCGTGCAGGCTTTGAGCGCACTCCGTACGGTGCGCAGATAGGCTTCCTGGCCTATAAATACACATCTTTTGGCCACGTATATCATCTGATCCCAAATCTCTTGATCTCTCGCAGCGCAATCCATATTTGTCACGCATGTCTCTTCTTTCCACTGTTTCCTCGCTGTCGTGCTACTCTCAAGGTAATAGGACTTGCGTGGTGATATATGCGCGACAAAAACTTGTGCGGAACATGTAACACTTGCGCGACATCTCCATTCTTGCGCGCCTTAATGGCTTAGCCATTTTTTTGGATTTCGTTCACAAAGTTTGTGGAAAATCTATCCATTTATGAATTAATTTATTCAACTCTTCTGCGGAATTAATGGCTCTTAGACCCAGATTAATTGATGAATTGGCTAGCAAGTGGATAGATGATATGATGAACATCATTGGCCATGATTATTATACTGTCAAAGATAGAATTCTTCCAAATTTTGCTAATTATCTGAAGAAATATCATCTCGACTTTCCTCAAAGCACTTATCTACCTTGGTATAGCTATGGTCATCTACAAGAAGTCACTATTCCAGAAGTAAAGAATTATCTTCCATTTTCATGGTTTCAAAATTATACCAACTTTACTTCAGCAAATATCTCAGGTAGAGGAGTATTTATTGTAGAGACCTGATGCTTAACGTACTTGGACATTACATTACTTTTGAGGAATACTTAGTACATAACAAAAACACACACACAAAGACCGTAATAGTTTAGTGTCTTTGGATACTCGGAATATAATCTTCTAATCGTGGTGAAAGATCTTCAACATCTTCCATAAAGATCTTCTTTTTTTTACCTAAAACCTTTATTTATATCCTGGTGAAAAGAAAACATAAAAGGGTGAGCTCAAATGCTCAGTAAGGGTAAACAAAATAAATTTCCTTCACATCATATACATAAGAACATAACTTTTGGAAATCTTAACCTGCAAAAGAAATCAAAATTTCATAACATGGGATAAATCATAGTAGTGAAAAGTAAACCCCAATAATCATAACGTAAAACATGAAAATTTGTGTCATACACACATAATCATAGAGAATCATTTCTTATTAGTCAAGACTCATTTCCAAGACTATCTTAGTGGACAATGTCCCTTTCTGAACCGAGTTCACTCCTCGTTTCAGTCCTGTTTCACTGAACCGGTATAACCTACCGTTCCAGCCATGTCTATCTCATGAGATATAAAATCATTACCCAATGCATTGGAGGGAGATATAGGTCCCACCCATCTCATAATGATACCATTCTTATGTGTGCCACAAAATCATAAATCATACATCATTGTATAACCCATGTAATAAAAATGGGAATCTTAAACATCGTGACATCATCAAATAATTCATATAAGATAAAGGAATTAAAAAAAATAATTCCATCAAAACATAATCAAATCAAAGTAATAATAGGGATATAAACAGAACTCTATATTATCTTAGATGGAAAATAATTTTGATAAAACACTTGAACTCCATTCTTGAGGAAAATAACCTTTCAAATTCAAAAATTTTTTCCTTTTCTTAACATGTCATACAATTTTAAACAAAAAGAAGTTGATTAAAAATAAACTTGAAAACTTTTAAAGTAAGCTTCTTGGAAATAATGTTTTAAAAATCCATTCATGCCGTATAAGTTAAAAAAACATTCTTCTCGTACTTTTGTCGGAAAAGTCAAAAAAGTACATCGTACGGAAAACGACAAAAGATTCCTTTCATATCTTTTACTAAAAACTCACCAAAGGGTAAAAAAGGATTTAAACAATTGTAGGTGAATGGAAATAATATTACATATTGAGGTAGCATGGATGTGGATGATAAAATACACCCTAGTAAATACCAAAGTATAAACAATCTCGGATAAAAATGAGATTTTGATATTTCCTTTACCTTTGGTCCGATATGCTTTGTACGTGTCTGAACCTCCTGTATAATGATTTAAATAATGTTATTGACTTATTTAAGAATCATACTTATTTTTATGATATCATATATGGTCATATTCTTAGCTTCTTAGTAGTAATATTTCATTGCTACTTGTTATTCAGGTGTTTAAAACTTTTTGTTCTTATGCGTGTTTTGTCGAATAAATTCTTATTATTCTATTTAGGTTATAGATACCTCATTTCCAGAATGGTATTATTGTAATATATATAATATTCATTCATTCAATTCATTTATATAGTCATTATGAAATGAAGATCATGTTGATCGAGTCGCATCACATCGTGGAGACGGTATTCCGTACGTACGCACGAGTGATGATATCGTTCCTATGATCGTGGAATTGTATTGGAGTGTATGTATACTATTTAAGAATCAGTATCACTTTATAATAGTCATATATAGTCATTATTTACTCCATTATACCCATCCAAGTAAGGTGGTGGTGGAAAATAGATCACACCACGGCGTGGAGACGTTATTCCGTACGTACGCACGCGCGGTGATTTCATTTTCCATAGGATGGATAAGAGGTGAAATAGGGTTGTTTCATATTTATAATAACATATCAGTATATTAGGGATACTGATTTTATTAACTCATAATGAAAAATCTTATGAATAAGAAGTGGAAGAAGAAATAAAGATGAAAGAATCGGTAACAGACATTACCTCTTCTTTGAAGTGTTTCTTTGAGACCTCCTTTTAGGGCACTAAAATAGGTCTTTGAAGAAGACCAGAACCTCTATGATGTTTCTAGGGAAGTGGATAGAAGAAATTGGTAGGGGTTGGCCGAGCATGAAGGCTCAAAGTTCTGTGAGGAAGAGGGGGAGGAGGTGCCCTTTTATAAGGGAGGAGAGGGGCTTCTTTGGAAAAACTAAAAATATTATTTTATTATAAAGTCATGTTCGGTTTTAAATAGCTCCAAATTGATTTATTTAGAAACTAAGGTGGGGATGGGTCTAAATAATCTCATCCAATATAATTTAGACAAGTTTTGGAATCAATTTAAACCTTATCATTTAGATTTAACTTTATGTTAGATAATTTAACTTTTACCGTGTCTTCTTTTTTTCTTACACTATAAGGTTAATAAACATTCTATAAGAAGCCAAAAGAACCCCAAGTTGTTTATTATTAATATATATAACCTTATCTAATTCATTTGGCCGAACCTTAGAATTTTAGAAATAAAATAACAATTAATAATATAATATTTGTTTTAAAAAACTATTTTATGTCAATTTTGACACTATTTAGTAATTGATTTTTGTGAAACTCATAACAGAATGATTAGTTCGATAAAAAGTTAATTAAATAAATACTAACATGTCATATTAACCTATAAAATTAGTTCATTCATAAAAAGTCTCAAATTACATTTATTTGGGTATTTATAACATCAATTATGTCAATATTTCATTAATAAGATAATTACTGCATCATCGCTGTGTCATAAATAAATTAAATTATTTAATGTCTAAAAATTACAAATAAAATACCTTTATGTAGGAAATCTTTTTAGCTTTTAATTAATATTTATAGTCGAATTTATCTTATTTATAACCATATATTAAAAAGGATATACTTATTAAACTTTGATTTTAACTATTTTAACCCTTCTTTAAATAAATTAATAATAAATGTCCTAATCTAATCCAAGTGGGCCTAAATGGTCATATTTTATTCCTAAGGATTTTTTGGTCGAATTATACTTATCCAATACAATGAGGACATGTGTTAGGGTAATAATAATATCATTTTTACCCTTAACTACCCTATTTACTTTTAACCGTGGTAAATAAAAGTAAAAAGTTACTATTCACCAAAAATTATTTTCATCTCATTGAACCACATTTTACATACTGACATCAACCGTGTCTCCTGTATTTTTGAAATTCCACTCACAGAAGTGGTAAAATTAAGTTTTATGAAAAAATCAGTTTTTTAACTACCACTTAGTGGTTTCACTATTCATCAAAAATTGAAAGTTTTCAGAAAAACACCAAAAATTAGGCCTAAGATATATTTGATATTATGAACTAAAAAATGATGTCTATTTTACCAAATTCAAAACATATCAGTTGCATTCATTAATTTAAAAATTAATTCCCATCGTCAAAACAAATAGTGTGTTTTTAAGTGATAATAACTATCAAAAGATTGACACTTGTTTATGTCTGGTTTAAATGTGAAATTACATCCAATGAACAAAATTGTATTAAATTTTAAAAGTATATTCTAAATATACTTTAAAACCACTCAAATTAATAATTTATCACTATTAATTATTTCAATTAATAAAGTTTTTTTTAATTAAAATTTAGTAATTTTCACTATTCATCAGAATATGAAAGTTATTCGAAAAGTACCAAAATTTCACCCTAAGCTAATTTCGATATTCCGAATCCAAAAATGAAGTCCATTTTGAAAAATATAATTTACAAAATTTCAAAAAGTGGTTATTACTATTCATAACGATTAGTTTTAATAATTGTATATCGTTGTTTAGTGAAACTCGATATTCCGCACTACACACGCTATTGAGGAAGGTCGTGATTGCGTGTAATGAAAGGCAAGTCAAGGATGCGTGTTGTCAAGCATATTTTGGTGTAGCGTACAACACAAGACATTAATTAAATCAAAAAGAATATTTTTCTTAAAATCTCGGGGTGTTACATTCTACCCCCCTTAAAATAAATTTCGCCCTCGAAATTCGTCGGGTTTATAAATGGTTTACTACTCAAAATATTCTTTAATAGAAACCCACATCGTAAAAAGGAATACCAAAACCAATATTTAAAAAAAATGTATGAAACGTAATGGTTACCCAAATATACTAATCACTGGGTTTCCACATAGGTGAAAATATGGATTTGGAAGAGAAATCTAACCAGCATGTTCTGATAGAGAGTGTTAGAGAACATGGCTATGGAAAATCCAGCAATCACAAAGCTATTGATTTTCGATGATCTAAGGTACCATCTGATTCTTCCGATATAAGGGTAGTAGGACAACATTTTCGGTTTTTCAAGATTATTTCCCTAAAGTTGATGAAATTGGAATTAGAAGAAATACTTTCGTGATTTTGATATAGTCTCACCGTTTTTCATTATTTGGACAATTTCCACTTCATCTCTTAAAGAAATAAAGTTGAATTTGTCATTTGTGATGTGTTAGCAGATCATGTGATAGAATGATGGGTCATTCCATCTGTCTCAAACAAAAGGTTATAAAAGTTATCAAAAAAAAACATAAGTCCATCTATAGTGAGATTAATCTTATATAGTTCCTAAAATGGACTTATACTTCATATATCATACTTCTTAATATAATAAAACTTGTTTCTACTAAAAAGGGAATTCTTGTAGGCCAGTGGTAGGCAATAAAGGCCAGTCGCACTTCGGTTGTGGGTTCGATTCCCACAGCCTTGTCCGACACGATGGGCTGTCGCCCGTCCTGCAAGTTGTCCTTTTTCTAAACCTACATTACTATAACATCACATAAATAATATCAAAAAAAAGTTCTATCCTTAAACAATAATAACTTATGGTCAATATAATCCATTCCAATCTTTAGTCTTATCCATAATACTGCAGTCCACTCTCATAATATTGTGAAAACTATTACCAGAGATTTAATACCATCGTTGATCCCCATATATCATAAGATATGTCTTGTTGGTCACATTCCAAACATTCGAAGGCCTTAATCATGTATTCTCTTGAAAAATGGATACCCATTGAACCTTAGTGAAAATATGAATGCAATTAAAAATTATCACTTTCCACATACCAAAATCCTCAAAATTCTATATACTCAAACCATGATATCACTTAGTCCTTATATCAATCATGAGCTCATGAATACTATCAGACATTCCATTTTTTCCTTATCCCTTCATTATGCACATATCATATTTTTTCCAAAAATATCTCAATCACTTTCCATTGTTACCGGTACCATAAAATTATTGAAAACCACAATAGACCAATACATAAAAATTCCAATATTCCATGATACAATATACAACATTATTTTGGAATCCCATTACATAAACACTTAATCATTCCACCACATTGTTGTCATATTCATCATCTCCAATGGTGATCGCATCTGACTTCCATTTGTCCTTTACCTTAAGTGGTTGCTCATATCGATCATCACTAACCCTTGGATTAGGGCATTTATTAGCATAATACCCCATTTCCTTGCACTTGAAGCATTGAAGTGCAGTAGGTTAATTCTGTGTATCCCTTCCTTTGTTTGCATCATTAGGCATCTTCTTCCCATCATTGCGGCATTCAAATTCCCAATGACCTTCCTTTCCACATTTGAAACATTTACTTGTCCAATTAATACAATCTCCACCATGCTTCTTTCCACACTTTGATCATAAGGAAACATTCAACTTCTTTTCACCATTATTCTTAGATTTCTCCTTGAACTCCATCTTTCGTTTCTTGTCAAAACTATGAGATGGATAAGTAACACCAACTTCCATTTCTACCTTAATAGCACAACGCACAATTTCTTCATAGCTACTGACGTCTTTTATAGCAAATTCCCTTCAAAGACTTGGTTTTAATCCACTGAAGAATCGATCAACTTTACTTTCAGGTTGGATGATAAAGCCAGATGCATACCTTGCAAGCCTTGTAAAATTCGCTTTGTATATACCAACAGATTCATCATCCTTTTGTTTTAGTTCAAGAAACTCCTTCTCCATCTTTGTTCAAAGAATACGAGGGAAGTACTTATTGAAAAATAAGATCTTGAACTCATCCCATTCCATGGAGTCAATTTCATCTCTTGGCCTCATATTCTTGATAAGATTCCACCATTGATCATATTCACCTTCCAAACGATATACTGTTAAGATGAATTTATCATGTTCGGAACATTGAAGAACTAATAATATCTTTTTAGTGGTAATGATCCATTGTTCAGCAACAAGTGGATCAGAAGACCCACTGAAAGAAGGTGGACGTTGCCTCATGAAGGACTCAATAGAATATTGTTTCCTTCTCTACTCATTTGGAAGTTCAGAATGATTCATAGCTTGTGTAAGTATAACAATAATATTTTTCACTCCATCTCCCATAACATTTGTTTGTTCAGGAGGACAAGCATTGCATTGTCCATTACATTGATCAACACGGTTCCTTCGGTTTCCAGCCATCACCTAAAACCCCAAAAGAATAGTGTGAGAGGAAAAAATCATGCTAGGGAAAACAACATAATAAAGGGGGATTACCTTCAATATCTAACATCTTAGGTTATATTCAAATATTGTCACCGTAGTTCTAGAACTATATCCTATACGTATACTTATCCTTAGGGACATCCCCAGACATAGCTTAGAAATATCTCTATGGATCTCACTAACGTTTTTGCACCCTAGTTTCAAAAGGTTGACTAAACCTTTCCTCTGATACCAACTGTAGATACCCGAAGCTTAACGCACATGGACATTACATTACTTTTGCAGAATACTTAGTACATAACAGAAACACACACACAAGGACCGTAATAGTTTAGTGTCTTTGGAAACTCGGAATATAATCTTCTAATCGTGGTGAAGGATCTTCAACATCTCCCATAAAGATATTCTTTTTTTACCTAAAACCTTTCTTTATATCCTGGGGAAAAAAAACATAAAAGGTTGAGCTCAAATGCTCAGTAAGGGTAAACAAAATAAATGTCATTCACATCATATACATAAGAACCTAACTTTTGGAAATCTTAACCTGCAAAAGAAATCATAATTTCATAACATGGTATAAATCATAGTAGTGAAATGTAAACCCCAATAATCATAAATTAAAACATGAAACTTTGTGTCATACACACATAGTCGTAGAGAATCATTTCTTATTAGTCAAGACTCATTGCCAAGAATATCTTCGTGGACAAAGTCCCTTTCTGAACCGAGTTCACTCCTCGTTTCAGTCCTGTTTCACTGAACCGGAATAACCTACCGTTCCATCCATGTCTATCTCATGAGATATAAAATCTTTACCCAATGCATTGGAGGGAGATATAGGTCCCACTCATCTCATAATTATACCATTATTATGTGTTCCACAAAATCATAAATCATACATCATTGCATAACACATGTAATAAAAATGGGAATCTTAAACATCATGACATCATCAAACAATTCATATAAGATAAAGGAATTCACAAAAATAATTCCATCACAACATAATCAAATCAATGTAATAATAGGGATATAAACAGAACGCTATATTATCTTAGATGGAAAATAATTTTGATAAAACACTTGAACTCCATTCTTGAGGAAAATATCCTTTCAAATTCAAAAACATTTTCCTTTATTAACATGAAATACAATTTTAAACTAAAAGAAGTTGATTAAAAATAAACTTGAAAAGATATAAAGGAAGCTTCTTGGAAATAATGTTTTAAAAATCCATTCATGCCGTATAAGTTAAAAAAAAACATTCTTCTCGTACTTTTGTCAGAAAAGTCAAAAACGTACATCGTACGAAAAACGACAAAAGATTCATTTCATATCTTTTACTAAAAACTCACCGAAGGGTAAAATAGGATATAAACAATTGTAGGTGAATGGAAATAATATTACATATTGAGGAAACATGGATGTGGATGATAAATTACACCCCAGTAAATACCAAAGTATAAACAATCTCGGATAAAAATGAGATTGTGATATTTCCCTTACCTTAGGTCCGATATGCTTTGTACGTGTCTGAACCTCCTGTATAATGATTGAAATAATGTTATTGACTTATTTCATAATCATACATATTTTTATGATATCATATATGGTCATATTCTTAGCTTCTTAGTAGTAATATTTCATTTCTACTTGTTATTCAGGTGTTTATAACTTTTTGTTCTTATGCGTGTTTTGTCGAATAAATTATTATTCTTCTCTTTAGGTTATAGATACCTCATTTAAATAATGGTATTAGTGTAATATATATCATATTCATTCATTCAATTCATTTATATAATCATTATGAAATGAATATCATGTAGAACGAGTCGCATCACATTGTGGAGACGGTATTCCGTACGTACGCACGAGTGATGATATCGTTCCTATGATCGTGGAATTGTATTGAAGTGTATGTATACTACATCAGAAATAGTATCACTTTATAATAGTCATATATAGTAATTATATACACCATTATACCCATCCATGTAAGTTGGTGGTGGAAAATAGATTACACCACGACGTGGAGACGGTATTCTGTACGTACCCACGCGCGGTGATTTCGTTTTCCGTAGGATGGATAAGAGGTGAAATAGGGTTGTTTAATATTTATAATAACATATCATTATATGATTGATACTGATGTTATTAACTCATAATGAAAAAACTTATGAAGATGAAGTGGAAGAAGAAATAAAGATGAAAGAATCGGTAACAGACATTACCTCTTCTTTGAAGTGCTTCTTTGAGACCTCTTTTTAGGGCACTAAAATAGGTCTTTGAAATGACCAGAACCTCTAGGATGTTTCTAGGGAAGTGGAGAGAAGAAATTTTCAGGGGTTGGCCGAGAATGAAGGCTCAATGTTGTGTGAGGAAGAGTGGGAGGAGGTGCCCTTTTATAAGGGACGAGAGGGGCTCCTTTGGAAAAACTAAAAATATTATTTTATTATAAAGTCAAGTTCGGTTTTAAATAGCTCCAAATTGATTTATTTCTAAGATAAGGTGGGGATGGGTCGAAATAATCTCATACAATATAATTTACAAAAATTTAGGAATCAATTTAAACCTTATCATTTAGATTTAACTTTAAGTTAGATAATTTAACTTTTACCGTGTCTTCTTGTTTTCTTACACTATAATGTTAATAAACGTACTATAAGAAGCCAAAAGAACCCCAAGTTGTTTATTATTAATATATATAACCTTATCCATCTCATTTGGCCAAACCATAGAATTTTAGGAATAAAATAACAATTAATAATCTAATATTTGTTTTAAAAAACTATTTTATGTCAATTTTGACACTATTTAGTATTTGATTTTTGTGAAAATCATAAAAGAATGATTAGTTCGAAAAAAAGTTAATTAAATATATAATAACATGTCATATTAACCTAGAAAATTCTTGTAATTCATAAAAAGTCTCAAATTACATTTAATTGGGTATTTATAACATCAATTATGTCAATATTGTATTAATAGGATAATTACTACATCATTGTTGTGTCATAAATAAATTAAATTATTTAATGTCTAAAAATTTCAAATAAAATACCATTATGTAGGAAATATTTTAAGATTTCTATTGAATATTTATTGTCGAATTTATCTTAGGTATAACCTTATATTAAAAACAATATACTTATTAAACTTTGATTTTAACTATTTTAACCCTTCTTTAAATAAATTAATAATAAATGTCCTAATCTAATCCAAGTGGGCCTAAATGGTCATATTTTATTCCTAAGGTTGGTTTTGGTCGAATTATACTTATCCAATACAATTAGGACATGTGTTAGGGTAATAATAATATCATTTTTACCCTTAACTACCCTATTTACTTTTAACCGTGGTAAATAAAAGTAACAAGTTACTATTCACAAAAAATTATTTTCATCTCATTGAACAACATTTTACTTTCTGACATCAACTGTGTCTCTCGGATTTTTGAAATTCCACTCACAGAAGTGGTAAAATTAAGTTTTATGACAAAATTCAGTTTTTTAACTACCACTTAGTCGTTTCACTATTCATCAAAAATTGAATGTTTTCACAAAAATACCGAAAATCAGGCCTAAGATATATTTGATATTATGAACTCAAAAATGATGTCTATTTTAAAAAATTCAAAACATATCAGTTGCATTAATTAATTTTAAAATTAATTCTCGTCGTCAAAACAAATTGCGTGTTTTTAAGAGATAATAACTATCAAAAGATTGACACTTGTTTATGTCTAGTTTAAATGTGAAATTAAATCCAATGATCAACATTGTATTAAATTGTAAAAATATATTCTAAATATACTTTAAAACCACTCAAATAAATAATTTATCACTATTAATTATTTCAATTAAAAAAGTTGTTTTTAATTAAAATTTAGTAATTTTCACTATTCATCAGAATATGAAAGTTATTCGAAAAGTACCAAAATTTCACCCTAAGCTAATTTCGATATTCCGAATCCAAAAATAAAGTCCATTTTGAAAATTAAAATTTTCAAAATTTCAAAAATTTGTTATTACTATTCATAACGGTTAGTTTTAATAATAGCATATCGTTGTTTAGTGAAACTCGGTATTGCGTACTACACACGCTATTGAGGAAGGTCGCGATTGTGTGTAATGCAAGGAAAGTCAAGGATGCGTGTTGTGCAAGCTTCTTTTGGTGTAGCATACAACACAAGACATTAATGAAATCAAAAAGAATATTTTTCATAAAATCCCGGGGTGTTACATTTATAAATGCTGGAATAGTGGAGAAGGCCTATATGATGCATCATAGCCCTTGCACAGCAGATCTGAAAAAACATACACCTGAGCTTTAACCACATTATCATCCTTCGATCTTCCGAAATGCTCAGATGGATCAATCCAAATGCTGGAAGAAAAGTTGGGACTTCCGTCCTGGTGGAGGTGTGAAGCCAACATTGATGTGGGCATACTGGGTGTGACAGACCTGTGCAGAGTTTATTGAGGATCTGAAGAGAGATGCAATATACAAGGCTGTCTAGGTTGGGCAAACATATGTTTACAGACATGATAACTTCGTGCCAGAGATACTCAGCCACTGGAGCCCAGAAAATAATTATTTCCATCTGACTCATGGAGAAGTAGGTATCAGTTTGTGGGATGTCCACAAGATCTCAGGGGCTCCAATTTTGGGGGATATGTATGATGAATTCATTCCTATAAAGGTGACATGGAATGATTCAGAGAAGAATCCTACTTTAACTCGAGAATTATTTAAGATCCTCCACAGGCTCAAGAGTTCAGAGACCCCATTAACTCATTTTAGAAAAGATATTCATCCTGAAGAATGGATGAATGTATTTCTCATTGAGAAGAAAGAGATGGAACTAAAAGAAAAAGGATCCAAGAAAAAGGAATCCAAGGATACCAGGACCAAACATCCTACCACATGTCCAAGAACATGAGAAGAGAGGAGCTCCTAGAACATTCTGGCCAACTCTAGAAGCAGGAGAGTTTGAAAAGTGGGGATATGAAGTGAATCCAAGAATTCCAATGAAAACTCATCTGGCGGGTTTCTTGGCATTGTGGCTCAGTGTTTATCTCTTGCCGGTCAAAGATTTGAAGTGAGGCGTTAGGCCAGGGACCTTCGTCATTGCGGTAAAGTTGGCTAAGGGAAAAATGGTTGGGTTAGCTACCCCCATTTTAGCAAAGATTCATAGGAGTTTACTTCATGTTTTCATAGGTAAATCTCCTTTAAGAATAACGGGACCATTCCAAGTTTTGTGGGGATGGATCGCCACTCACTTTATGACTTAAAATGTACAGAATGGATTACAAATTCCTGGAAGCTCCTTCAGACCGTCAGTGCAAGCATTCTCTAGAATTTCTCTATTAGATGTTAATGGTTATGACATGAAAGTGAGGCTGAGCATGTTTAAGGAATTCAACTTCTTTCCCTATGGAAGTCCACCATCCGGGCGGTTTGTTGATGATGGGACAACCCATTTGGATTTGAGGGCATACATGCTAGCTTGCAGGGATGGTGTGTTAGTAGCCAGAATTGATGGAGAGATCATATGTGAGGCCTATGCTCCATATAGATTTTCACGGCAATTCAAATGTCTGTAACAGATTGTTGTATCCCCTCCGGTACATGTCAGGTTAGAGAAAAATCTGATGGTTGCTCGACAACTATGGCTGCTGACATCAAGAGAGAAGACTGGGGCAGTATTTGATCTACCAGTTGAAAAAGTGGCACATAATTTGACTACATATTATGCCGAACACTGGATAGGATCATACCCCAAAGGGATATTGAATCACCCAGTATATCCAAAGGGAAAGAGGAAGAGGACTGTAGAGAAAGAAACCCTTCCTCGTGAAGGTGATGCTTTCCCATCTGAAATTGGCTCAACAGACTCCTATTTTAGAACTGATTCACCAGATTATCATGATGGGGATGATGAGGCACAACTGGAAGCAAAGCGGTTTCGTGCCCGATATAATCCTCCGACCAGAATTAAAAGACCCACTCCATCAACTCCTGGTGAGTTGTTTCATTGTAGTAAATTTAATCACTGGTACTTTATAAAGAAATAAGTCTTACTTTATTATTCTCTATCTGTAGTTGTAGGAGCTGGGAAGAAATTAAAGTCAAAAATTGTAGGACCTTCCTCACAGCCTTCATATCTATGACCAGAGGCTGTTCAGCTATGGCAGGGATTATACTGTGGTACTGAGACCGCCTGGCTGCATTTGTGTGAGGGCCTACAACTTCCTGTAATAGGAAATCTATGGCTTCTAAAAATCTTCAATACGAAGATAACCCCAATGAAGTGTGAGCTTACATCAGAGAGCTGGAAATGATCATATATACCAATGATGACTCTATTCCTATCACCATGCGGGAGAAGGAAATGATTGATCGTGGTGCCACTGAGGGGCTGGTGGTTCTGGAGATGAGTAATGGCAAGAGTATGTGGCTCCTGAAGATGTAAGTTTTCTTTCCTTATTTGCTTTGCGACATGATTTCAGTTGAAGCTTTGTTACTTAAGGAAGTTATTTTCGTCATCTCACAGCTTGCAACGAAAGGAATTGGGGTTCCTTCACCACAGTATAGCCTTGGTGGTACTGCTATCGAGGCTGCTGCTGATTCTCCTCGCGAACCAGGTGAGATATCTCCAGGTCAGCAGGCCATGAATGAGGCGCTGTACATACCCTTCCATTCGCCAATCCAAGTGCCTATAAGGGAGACTACTGATACTCCAAAAAAACAAAAGAAGCAAATGCAATGAAGGAGGAAATCCACAGCTAAACGCTTCATTAGCAGCCGTAAGTCCTTCGAACAATCATGAGTTTATACCCATAATCACCTGATTACTCATATTTCTGAGGATTACAGGGGCTTATTCAATTTCCCCCTTGAGGGAAGGGACTGATCCTCCATCAAAGGCCGTGGAGGGTGCTGTAGAACAATCACAGACCCAAGCTAACTTGGCTGCTCTTGGAGAAGAGCTAGCATCCATTCCCAGTATCCCTCCTGCTGCTGAAGATGATGTCCAGGGTCAGGGGTAGCAGGACGTAAGTCAGCAAGAAGATGTAGAAAATTCTCCCACTGGTGAGACTAACCAGGATTCTGAAATATCATTGGATGAAATGATGAATCAAGGAATGAATTTCGAAGAATTTTATGATCATGCTAAGTTGTCATGTGATTTAGAAGACCTTGGGAATGACTGCTACCCTTCGCCCAAATTTTCTTAAAAACATTTACACTTCTAACCATGACTGAAAATAATATGAAGTTTCATCCGTTGAAGCTACTGAACTTCCAATGCCTGAAGAGGGTGTGGACATTGATGTCAACCCTACCATTGCAGAAACATTAGCTCAAGTAGAGATAAACCCAATAAACACTCCTGAGACCCATCTTGAAAATCCTGTTGAGACCAGGAAGGATGGGGAGAAGTATTCTCAGGTTTATGAACCATTCTTGGGTAAGGGATAACAATATTTGTGATTGTCCTTTATTCTTAAGACAATCTATTCTTTTGTTATCCTTTGAAGCTAAATAAATCTTTCAATTAATCATGCAGGGCCATCAACTGCAATGACTAGATCCGGAGGTGAGGCCTTTGCCTCTGCCCCAACGGGAATTGAAAGTGAAGAAGCACCAATCAGGGGGGAATGCCGGATAAGGCACATCCTTAAGTGCGTTAATTCCAGATTACATGCCCCCCTCTGACGATGATGTTGAATCAGATCCAGAGATTCTTAAAGTGTTCATCTTTTCACGACGTAAGGCATGGAACAACATATGGAACATCATATCTGAGGTTCCTTTAGAAGAGATACCATCAAAAATTCCTCGATTGTCATCCCAATTTGTTATACTAGGACTTGGTTGTTTTGGATATGAAAAGATCCATGCCACGGTGAAACAGATCATTTTCAGGAGGGAGAAGGCGCAAAAAATTCGCAACGATTTGATCAGAGTGAAACTGTCAGTCAACATAGGCGAATTTGAGGCTGCGGTATCCCACACTGAAGCTGATTATGCTGCCAAGATGAAGGAGCTGAAGCAAAAAAATCAAAGAAAAAGTTGTCCAGCAGGTGCCACTCCAGCAACAGTTAGATGCTGTTATTGGGGAACATGATCATATTAATAAATCATTGGATGAAACTCATATGAATGGCATGAAATCCATTTCAGATGCTAAGAAGGCACTTCATCAAGCTGAAAAGAGTGAAGCTAGTCAAGTGCACGAGCTTCAAGTAACTGCTGATAAATCTCAGGTTGTTGTACATCAAATGAAGACTTATGTTGACAGTCTTTTTTAATTCTTGAAAAAGAGAAGAGACTCCAGTCTGTGGATGTGCTTCTATCTCTTGTGTATCAATGAAAAACACTTTCATCTTCAATCATTTGTACCTGAATTCTTTAACTACCTGCTTCAAATTTACTTAAACCAATGGGCCTAGTAAGCATATTTTGATTTTTACTAGGATTATTACAAATAACCATACAAACTTGGATCCTTTTAATTGCTCAATACTACCTAAATCATACAAGAATGTATATTTAGTGAGCTGGAACTTGTCTTTTATTCAGAGTTCCTTTTTCTTTTGTGGGCAGTTTAAAGTCATGCATACCGGACATAAAGGGGATAATGTTTAAGGTCGAAATAGCTTTGTCCAAAATGGATTAAAATTGATTCAATTCCTTGACAATTTATCTGAAAACATATTACCATACTCAAGTATGAGAGAAAATATGTAAACTATGGCTTAAGTATATTTGAATTTGAGGAATGATATGAAAAAGAGATAAAAGGCATTAGAAGAAGTAGTTTCCAAGAATGAAGTTACTATTGTTTAACAAAATTCGTTAGGGGGCTGAATTATGCAGGGCCACCTAAGGGAATTGGCTGCATGGTCAAATAAATTGCATCTTTCGGCTGACAAGTATGTTATGTGGACTGTTTATGCAAGGCCACCTATGGGCACGTGCTACATAGTCAGGAAAAAGAACTCTCAGAAATTTACGTTCCTAGTTCCAAAAGCCAGTGAATGTTTATGGAGATTCAAATTTTCTAAAGTATAGAGTTTGTTGTATGGAAAGAGGTACTTGAATATGGAGAAGATATTTCCAAACAAGAATATCGAAGAATTGAATAAATATCACTCCTACGAAGGTCTGACCCAAATGTAGGGAAAGAGAATATGGAGAGTATAAACCATAGACTTGAATACTTTCAGATCATGAAAAAGTACATGGGACAAATATGTTAGGGATGGCTATTTCTTTTTTGCAGATCCCTACATACCGTCATTTAAGACAAATAAGGATAAAAATAGGCATTCTTCCCAAGAATGAAGTTACCATTATCCAACAAACCTGTTAGGGGGTTGAATTATGCAGGGTCACCTAAGGGCATTGGATGCATAGTCATATAAATTGTATCTTTCGGCTGACAAGTCTGTTATGTGGACTGTTTATGCAAGGCCACCTATGGGCACGTAATGCATAGTCAGGCAAAAGAATTCTCAAAAGTTTGACATTTTTGTGACTAAAAGTCATGAAAAGGTTTATGAAGATCAGAAAATATTTAAGGTTAGGATTATAACACATAAATATGGGTATTGTCCAATGTATATAGAGATACATAGGTCAATGATAACCATATCATGTTGTGGCTGGGTCCTGAATTGAAATTTTGGACATCACTACGTATCTCATAAGAATGAGAATCAAGCCATGTGTAGTTCTTGAAATGCAGTTTAACGTCATGCAGGACGAAATTATGAGAGATCTTAGTTTAGGGTCATAGTGTTCGGACCATAATAATGAATACACAGTGTGTGTTTTCATGAGGACTTTTCAGCCAAGGGACTAAAGGGAAATTTGGGGTTAGGCCCAAAAGACATGGGGCTGGATTCGAGGGATACTCGAATGTTTCTACGTATCCCATAAGGATGGGAATCAAGCCCATGTAGTTCTTGAACTACCCTTTGTACAAATTTGGTTCGTACATGTGAAGGGTGAAAGGGGACTTTAGTACAGTGATGGTTTAACCCGAGATAAAAAAATTAGGCATTACCATGTATACCCGTAGTCATTTGAAATGAAACATGATTGAAAAATCAATGTAAATAATGGTTCCCTCTCAAATGAGGAAGTCAAAGAGTATTCTGGTTTGTTGTCGTACCGGAAAAAAGTGTTGTGTAGTTTAACATTGTATAACAAGGACGAAAGTGAATCAAATTTAATGATATTGATTCTAAAGGCGGTTTCACAAATCAACATCGTATGAGATGAAGGTGAACCGAAGTGAAGAGATTGTTTTTGGGCTTGAACCTTGGGAGGTTGCCTACGTACCCAGCCTGGAAGGCAAGGATCAAAATCCTCATAGTTCAATTGGAGAATGAATTAATGATCAAGTTGTTCTTGGGGACAACGACCCAAAAAAATGTTGTTGGGACTTATACAGGGTTAGCGGCCCAAAGAGAGTGTTACGGTTGAGGTTTTCTCTAAGCTCACGTGAGTCATACTCGGTGTGACAAACAAGAGGTAACAACAGCCTTAACGATGCATAGTTTAATGTCATGTAGGACATATAAAGGGACTATGCATTCTAAAGTCTTGCTGTTAGGACTATTGGTGCTGCACAGTTTAGTGTCAAGTAGCATGGAAAAAATACAGTTTAATGTCATGTAGGACATACCAAGGACTTTCTGTACAGTTTAGCGTCATGTAGTTAGGATGGTGGGGACAATACAATTTAACGTCATGTTGGACAAAAAAGGGGGACTGCGCAGTTTAATGTCATGCAGTAAGGACAAAATAACACACCATTTACGTCATGTTGGACGCATTTGGGATTTTTTCTACAGTTTAGTGTCATGTTCGACAAAAGGGAGAATAGTTTAAGGTCATATAAATGGACTGTGGATGGTGTAGTTTTATGTCTTGCAAGACGGTGGTGTTGTTTTAAGGCCATAAAGGACCATTGATGATTTTGTAGTTTAACGTCTTTCCAGACGTAATGGAATTTTAAATAGTTTAGGGTCATATGCATGGACCATGGATTGTACAGTTTAATGTCATACAGGACCATGGTGTAGTTTAAGGTCATACATGACTTTTTAGGGAACATTTTCACAGTTTAACGTCGTGTGGGACAAAGTTGCTGTTTAAGGTCATACTAGACCATTGCTGTATAGTTTAACGTCAAATAGCAAGGACGAACTGGTGCCGCACAGTTTAGTGTCATGTTGCGGGGACAATGAAGGTGACACAGTTTAACGTTATATTGGACGTATGTGCAAATAGTTCAGGGTCATATGCTTAGACTGTTGCTGTATAGTTTAACGTCATATAGCAAGGGAAAACTGGTGCCGCACAGTTTAGTGTCATTTTGAGGGGACAATTTGTGAATACTTTGTAGTTTATACAAAATACTTCTTCAAAAATATGGCATTTGTTGGAGTAGTAATGAGTTCTCCATCCATTGAAATTAATGAATAAGCTTCATTGGAGTAGACCCTATGTATTGAATAAGGACCTTCCCATTTTGGCTCAAGCTTGGGAGGTTTCTTTCCTGGTATCATTGGAGTTCTGAGAACTAATACCAATTCTCCCTGAATGAATGAGGGAAGATGAACTTTTTTTTAAAAGCACATGTTATTCGATTTTGATAGATTTCCAAGTGGTGCAAAGTGAACAATCTTTTCTCATCTAACCTTTCCAATTCATTCAATCGCTTTTGGGATTGCTCATCTGTAGATAACTGATCACTAATGGATACTCTGACTGAGGGAAATTGAACTTCTATTGGCAACACTACTTCCGTTCCATATACCAACGAATATGGAGTTGACCGCGTTGCATTGCGGGTGGTAGTCTGATAAGCCCATAAAGCATGAAAGAGTTTATCAGGCCATGACCTCTTATCTTTATCCACCATCTTTTTTAGTATATTTGAATGATTTTTGTTAAAGGATTCTATTATTCCATTGGCCGCCGCATGATATAGAGATGAATGGTTGGATTTAATGTTGTATTCTTGATACAATTTCTTCACCTCAGAAGAATAGAAGTTGGTGCCGTTGTCCGTCAATATGGTATGAGGGACACCAAATCTAGTAATGATGTTAGACCTGATGAAGCTAAAAATGCATTTAGAACTGACTTCTTTAAGAGGTACTGCCTCTGCCCATTTGGAAAAGAAATCAGTAGCAGTAAGAATGTACTTAAACTGCTTGGCCGTAGCTGATGGGTAAGGTCCCACCACATCCAATCCCCATGTGGCAAACGACCACGAGTATTTAGCTGTATGAAGCAACTCTGGATGTTGATGAATGAAGTTGGAGTGTACATGGCATGAATGACACTTCTTTGTCAAATTAACACAATCTTGTATCATTGAAGTCCAAAAGTATCCAAGCCTTTGAATTTGATAAGACAATCTATGTCCAGACTGGTGGGCACCACAGACTCCTGCATGCACTTCTTCCATGATAGCCATTGTCAATTCAACATCAATGCATCTGAAGAGAACTCCATCAAAACCACGTTTGTAGAGAATTTTCTCTAGGTGGTTTGGGCTATCATAATGAGTAAAATTGACCACACGTCGCCGGATTTGTTCTTTCTTGGCTCTATCAGGTGGAAGTGTTCCATTTTGAAGGTATTCCCTGATAGGTGACATCCATCCTGTAGTATGACCATACGGTTCAGGAATAGGACTAATTTCATTAATTTCCTCTGTTCTGGTTTGAACATAAGGTGAAATTGCACGACGGTGGGCAATAATGATGGTTGTATCGTCCCATTAGGATCTTCTAGAGCTGTGGCTATATTAGCCAGCGCATCAGCTTGAGCATTTTGTGAACTTGGGACATAAGAAAATGTCGGTTCTGAAGGGAATTCCGCCATTAACTATCTAACGTAATCATACAAAGTGATTAATTCTTCTTTTCTGATCGCATAATCCCCATTGACTTGTTTGATTATTAGGTCTGAATCACCTTTAACCTTTAAGTGATTCACTTGTGCATGAAGTGCTAACTCCAAGCCTGTGATAAGAGCTTGGTATTCGGCTTCATTATTGGTACCACCTTCCCACAATAAAAAGGAATAAGTTAACAATGCCTTATCTGGAGAAATGAGTACAATTCCTAAACCAACTTTGTTGAATTTAAGATTTTTCATTTTATTCCCTGTTGGAATTCTTGGAAGCACCATCAAAATACATTTCCCAGGTTTGAGGACTCTCTTTAATAAAGAAAACTTCCTCATCAGGGAGTTCAATATCTGAAGACGTGTCTTCCACTGAAGGATGTTCAGCCAGGAAATCAGCAAGAGCATGGCCCTTTATTGCCTTTTGAGATACATACTGAATGTCGAACTGCTGCAAAATAACTTCCCACCTTGATAGACGTCCTGTAAGCATTGGACGACTAAGGATGAATTTGAGCGAATTATTGCGAGATACCAATTGGACCTCGTGATGTTGCAGGTAGTGTCTCAGTTTCTGGACTGCAAAGATTAATGTCAGGCAGCACTTCTCAATACTTGAATACCAGGTTTCTGCTTCAAGCATAGTTCTACTGAGATAGTAGAGGCTATTTTCATTCCCAGAATCATTTTTTCTGAGCAAGAAAGGCACCCAATGATCACTCTAGAGATGTCACATAGAGGATAAGTGGACTTCCTTCAACAGGTGGCATGAGTACTGGTGGACTCAAGAGGTATTTCTTGAGAACATAAAATGCTTCTTGACATTCTTCAGTCCACTGATAAGTGACTCCTTTTTTCAATAATCTGGTAAAAGGTAAACTATTTCCTGCCAAATTGGCGATGAAACACTGAATATAGGCTAAGTGTCCTTGAAGTCCTCTTAATTATTTCAAATTATGAGGAGGTGACATACCAAGGATTGACTTGGTCTTCTCAGGATCGACTTCAATACCACGATGGCGTACAACAAAGCCGAGGAATTTTTCTGAGGTTTCCCCAAAAGAACATTTTAAGGGGTTCATCTTCAAATTATGTTTTCAAAGCTTGTGGAATATGACTTCCAAATCATCCAAGTGATTATAACTTTGTTTGGATTTAACCACCAAATCGTCTACATAGCATTTAACAAACTTCCCTATGAATGGTTTGAAGATACGATGCATGGCGTGTTGATATATTGCATCTGCATTCTTTAAACCAAAGGTCATCACCCGGTAACAAAACACACCTTGAGGGGCTCTGTAGGATGTAGATTCATCATCTTCTGGGGCCATTCAGATCTGATTATATATAGAATATCCATCCATGAAGGAAAGTACTTCATAACCTGCCGTCGCATCAATTAAGAATTCTGTAATCGGAACTGGTAAATCATCTTTAGGACAATACCGATTAAGATCTCTTAATTCGATGAAAACCCTAATTTGACCATTATACTTATTTACAGGGAAAATATTATCCAACAACTTGGGATACTGAACTTCTCTAACGAAGTTATCTTTGATCAGCTTATCCACTTCAGCTTCAATTTTGGAAGCATAAGTTGTGTGTGTTCTTCTCGCGGCTTGCTTATATCCTCGATGTTCTTTTGGTAAACCCAAATGATGAGTACAAACATCAGGATCAAGCCCAGGAATTTTTGTATAGTTCCAAGCAAAAATATCTTTATTTTACTTCAGAAAATAAATATACATCTCTTGCTCTTCAAGGGTCATGGTCGCACTAATTAAAGTGGGCCGTGGATCTTTCTCTGTACCCAGATTTATTTCTCTATGTTCATCCACAATGGTAGAGATACCCTCTTCAAATGCTGGAGGAGCATTTCTAAGATCTTCCTCTTCCTCTTCATCATGTGTTATTTCTTCTGTTTATACTTGCATAGTAGATGACAAAACGAAATTTTCATGATCAGAAGAGATGTCAAAATTTGCACATTTTGAGGAAGAAGCTTCCATTTCCGACCGTATTGATGATAAAGGTCCTTCTTTGGGAAATAAAGAGGAGATGAAAGATTGAGAATTGACATCTTTATTCACCTCTGATGTTGCTATAACTTCTTCTGTCCTGATTGGAGAAGTATAGACCTATTGGATTTTAGCAGATGAAATGAAAACGTCACTACTTGTGTTTTCATCATTGTTTGGTAGGTGACCAATTTCTCCCATGTTGTCTGGCACGATTGCCATAATTGACATTTTGGATCTTTCCGTAAGAGTATTTTGATTTGGGCCTATTTTGTCAATTTGACTGATAGGTAACACATAATCTGTACTCACATGTGTAAATGGATTTATTGGAATCTTCTCCAAACCATATGGAGCATTAACTTTGGTAATTTCCTTTATTGTAGATTTCTCTCTTCCCTTCATGTGATAAAATTCGGCCTCAATGTATCGAGACTCTCATGTCTTGAACGGGGTCTTATCACCATACAATGTTCCAACTTGACCATTGAAACAGTATTTGAGACATTGATGGTATGATGAAAGGATAGCTGCATGCTGATGTAGCCAGGGTGTTCCAAGAAAGACGTTGAAAGCTGAGTCTTGATCAACAATCATGAAATACGAATTGGATACAAGATCTCCAAAATGAGTTCTGAGTGTAACTTCGCCTAGTGGTTCTTGTTAATTTTTTTCATATCCTTGTAACATCATAGTAGAAGGAGATAAATCAGATTCCGTGAGGCCCAATCGACGAAGTGTACGAATGGGCATGAGGTTGACTCCTGAACCATTGTCAATGAAAGATCTTCAGATATCTACACCATTGACTTTTCCAGATATGTACAGAGGTTTTATGTTCCCATGCACAACATCATTTTCATCTTTATCAGTAAAAGATATCACTGCATGACATTCTGCATGATTATTCTCTATGTGATAGACTTCAGCTGCAGCAATTTCAGCTTCAAACTCCTGAGGACTTGAAAAAGCTTCGATGAGTGCTTCCGGAAGATCTTTTGACAGATTCAAAGCATCCAAAATTGATAACTTGGCTGGTACATGGGCCAAGTGTTTCAATATATCATACTTTTGATCTAGAGGACTGTGTTTCCCAACAGGAATATGCGGTTTAGCAGGTACCTTGGAATCAGAAGCTTTGGAAGCTGATGCATCTTGTATTGGGATAGAAGTTGGCAACATCCTTGGTATTGGAAGATTAGACCGATTAGATCCATTTACATGCTGAGATAAAGAAGGTGGAATTTTCAATCGGTCGTCCAAAATAACTATGCCAAGACTGAGTTGAATATTGGAAGAAGTAATTTCTTGTTCTTTTTGAACTCACTGAAGGGCTCTACCACGAGTTTCTGCTGCATGCACAGTGCTAGCAGGGGTAGAATTGGAGTAGTGGCTTCAGAAAGATCCACGTCTTCCCCTATATCCTGAACCTCTGGAACTTCCTCGGATTCACTTATTTGATACAGGGAATTCAGGCTCATCAAAATTGAAATTACGACTGGAATACGGATTTGTTAACTGAATCATATTAACAGAACCGAAGATTAACTCTTCGTCTAATAAAGACTCTGCCTGACTAGCCTGTTTAGGCTGTGCCGTTTGATGGGGCGGTCCCCATGGCTTTGAAGTAGATGGCATAAAGTCTGCCAGAGTCAAAGACAATTTAGGCTTTGACACATACTCATCTTCTTCTGATTATTTTTTCTTCTTTGAATCAAACCGTTTCATTGAGGACATTCCCTCTGACAAAGAGGGTTTCACCGCAATATTCATGGCAGAAGACACAATTGGTTTCTTTAATTGTGCTTTCAAAATGGCATGAGTCCGATTGATTGTCTTTATGACCATCCAATCATCATACTTCTGTGCATTTCCGCTTTTGACTTCTTTCCATTCACCTTCCTCCTCTTGAACTGTAGCAGTAACACATGCTACCTGAGTCGAAGAACCTTTCAACTTGACGTTTCCCAAGTCGACCATCTTTTGCATGAAGTCTTTGAAGAAAAAACACTCAAGGATGGAATGACCCAACATTTGATGAAAGGGACAATAATTGGGACGGTCTTCATCTCCTTCCTTGTTTGGCCTCTTGGGCATTGGTAATTGATCCAAATTATTTTCCCGAGCTGAAATGAAGTAACCAGGAACTTGCTCATTTAGGAAAGAGTATGTTTTACTATTGAAATCGTCAAATTGTTTTCGTCGTTGATCTCTTTGATTAATTGGATGAAACGGCCTTTTTTGTTGGCGTTCAGGAGGCGGAGCCTTTTGAGAAGATGAAGGCTTTGAAGTAGAAATAGGTATAGGCGCTTGTTTAAGCATAACTATAGCAGTTTCCAATTTACCCATTCTCCTTCCTGGAGCTGATGGAATTACACGAGATTTAGCCTTAGCCTGTATATGGGAATATTCAATCTGCTGAGCGATTGAAGTATGGTCTCAAAACCCTCCTGTGTATTTCATAGGGATCAATGGCGTGCGTAATTTGTCACGCAAATTTTCCACACAGATTGGCAACAGCTCCTCCTGAGGGAGTGCTAAACTCAGGGAATATGTTAATCCCTTCCAGCGAGCAATGAAATCACAAACTCTTTCATTCTCCCTTTGCTTGCAGTTTTTATGATCGGAAACTGTCGTTTTTGGAAATGTTGAGCTAAACTGAAGAAGGAATTATTTGCGAAGATCCTCCCATCCAATGATTGACCGGGATTGCAAGCTGGTATACCAGACAAAAGCTGGTCCTTGCAAGGTTCGCACGAAGCATCTGAGTTTCACTGCTTCTTGCTGCTCTGGAGTTCCCATCATAGGATCACAACAAGACACGTAATGTGTCAAATGTTGTTCAGGGTCTCCTGATCCATTGAATGTAGGGAAAACAGGGTTTCCAAAACTAGATGGAGGAGAAATTGAATCTACCCATTCAGGGTAAACATTCTTTTCTGGTTGAACTTGCACTTGTTTCCCTTACATAGTTTCTAACTGAGCTATTAATGACTCAATAGTAGTTATTAACTTTTGAGAAACATTCCGTTTAATTTGGTCTTGAGTAGGTGAAATGAATGGAGCATGGACAGATGTGGTGGTTGGTGCCGCAACTGACGGTTGTACTGCCAACCGTTGTTGCGATTGACCTGTAGGATTAGACCTTTGAGGGTGTACTGATAAAGGAGGATATTCCTGATCCCTCTCAGTAGTTGCAAAAAATTCCTTCAGCTGTCGGACTCCAGCATTATTAAGAAGAAGACTACTCTGAAGTAGTTCTACATTTAACCTTCTTAATTCTGTCATTTCTTCCTCCTGTTGTGAAAAACTTTCCTCTAATGAGAGCGATTTACCTTCTCCATAGAAAGGATATGTAACCTGATTCTTTACCCTCCCTTTGTTGGATACTTTTTGGAGAGAGGGAAGTGGATTACCTAGGTTCTGAGTAATCCTTTGACTTCGTGTACGCACACCTTCTTCATTTGTATCGGTGCATACATTTTCTTGAGCAGGACGCTCTTCATCTGAGTCCCCTGAGTGAGTCTCCTCTGGTGGATTAGAAACAACGGCATTGAAGACATTGATTGATGTATAATGCATCGCATCCCTTCTATCAACATTTTTTTTATATTGTCTTCTTTCATGTCTTTGATGAGACATTCCCTTTTGTTGATTCAATCCTTTAGGAACTTCTTGACGAGCTATAACTTGGAGGGAATCTCCTGATAATTTAGATCTTCGTTCCTCTTGGGGCTTCTTCCCCAATCGAGAAAAGACATTCATTCTCTGAGGAGGGGATTGATGATTTGAAAGAGTCCCCAGTCTCGTGGACTGGGGATGTTCCTGCTGCTTACGATCAACTCCTCAAATCCCATTTGTTGACTCTGAGGGCTGGGTTAAAGGAGTCCCCAGTCTGACAAGCTGGGGTGGCTCTTGATATGGTATGTCTGAGACCTTCTTAAAACCTCTCTTGACCTTGCGAATCTTAGTTCGGAAATTAGCTGGATGCATTAACATGTATCCACTTTTATCACCTGGTTCAACAGACTGTTGTATGATTTCCGAAACTTCGGTAATTTTATTGTGTGTTTGCTCCATACGAGAGGCTTTTGCAATATTCTCTCCTGCTTGATGTAGGATCAATTCAACAACTTGTTCTCTATATGCTTGATTTTGAGAGGAACTAGTTGAAGCCTGTTCTTGAGCAAGCTTTTGATTACGATCAATGCCCATTGACTGTGGCCGGCCATGGGCAATTACATTGCATGAGACCATTTTCGGCGGGATTTTCTGACTGGAAAGCACTGTGAAATGTAGTGCTCCGTGAACACCCCATCCTCTGATATGAACAGCAGATGGGGCATTGGCAATTAACTAAAGAAATTTTCTTAGTAGGCCAAGGCATGAACGTTGAAGGGTTCTCTGTTGCTTTTCAGCCTTCGGATACCGAGAGACTGATAGAGATGCCAAATCAATCTGACGCTGTAGCCCTTCTATTATCTTAAGATGATTTTCATATTCATCATAAGATAATACCTTCTTCTTCAATTGAAAAAGATTTTTCCATATGTTGAGGTGAATATCATGGATTCCATCTTCCATCAATATCTTTGGAATGTCATACTGGGAGTCAGCCAAAGGCCAACACATGACTGGTACCTCACTTTTCGCCAGTTTTTTCCTCATCTTCAGCATTTCCTCTTCATAATTAAATGAAGATTATTCTATCTGTTTTGACCATAGTTGGTGTTTCCTTGTTTCTTCATCGGATTCAACAAGATTGGTAGAGAAATCATTGATCAAACTAGAAGATACATGACTTAGGGGTGGTTCGGAGAATGACCTACACCCTAGGCTATCTTCTGATTGAGAAAGTATTTCACTTGCTAGCGATAAAGCATCAGACATGACTGGTTTCACATTTGCAAGTGCCTCAAGATAAGAGGGATTTCTCGGCAATACATTGTCCACTGGAGTATTTTCCAGGGAATGTGAATCACTACTGCGGAGGGGACTTTCACAGCGAAATTCATCATCATGGGGAGGACCACCATAATGGGTTACAGAAAAAGATGAGATCTCTTGCTCCTTGGTCTTCTGACCACACAGAGGGTTCCTGTGGCTCTCATATGAAGACGAAAATTCAAGATTGACTGAATTGTCACGATGAAATCCTTCATGAGGAAGTTTCTGTTGAATACCTTCGGAATTAATGTTCCCGTTATTGGGAACGAAGGGAGTAGAATCTTGAATTCCAACAGATAAATGTCTGAGGGCTTCAGGAACTCCAGCATCGAGCAAGGCCTGATTATAGATTGGCCTTTGATCTCCTGACTATTCTGGGCGGATCGTTTTCTTAGATGCCTTCTTACTCGCTTTGGAAACCACTTGTTGATGAAAGTGGTTGCTCTGAGCAGGTGTATGTGCCTGATCAGGAAAGATGGTCAGGTTAGGCTGACGATCTCCACTCAAATCAGGTGTCTGTGCCTGACTTGGTTGTCCGTATGATATGGGGGAGTATGCCCCATAACCCTCTTAGACTGGAACCGATGTGTGTGTCTGTTCTGGAGTGAATCGTTGATGTGTCACTCCACTACTAGGGATAGATTTATTTGCCTTTCCCAAAGATGATGCTGAAGCTGTTATGATATCCTAGCAAGCTTCCAGAATATGAGCAGGAATTTCCTTCTGCTCTTTGACCATTGAAAAAATATGCTTGGTTACTTCAGCCGCCGGAATGGGGATATACGTCCATTCCGGGCTTGGAGTAGGTGTATGTGCCTGCTCTTGTCCTTATTTTCCTGTCAGTGAATCCTGAAAGTACTCAAGTGTGGAGGCAGAGAGTTGAGTCTGCCTCCTGTTTGTCGTCGGAGCTTTCCAACTGACTTCTCCATGTGCTACCAAGCGAGACTATTGGTAGGCTTGATTAGTACTAGCAGGTGTATGTGCCTACTGATTCCACTTCTCCAAACGCGGTTGGCGACATCCATTATATGTAGTCAGGTGATCCTGCTGACTAACTGATGATGTATAAGTAGGTGTATGTTCCTGCCTATAGTACTCTGCCAGAATTGCCTGGCGGGATTGGCGTGATGCTGCCAGACGAGTCTGCTAGACAGCGGAATTAAAACGGACAGGTGTGTGTGCCTACTCGTTGTTTTCCAGAAAGTTAGGTTGGTGGACATCTCCGGAGATGGCAGGGATGAAAACCTGCCCATTGTTAACCGGATTTCGTCTCTGGCGGTTCGTCTTTCCTGCTTGGGTTCGAGAAACCTGAGCAGAAAGCCTGGAGTCGGTACTCTCATCATGTTGAGGGCGCACTGCCACACAAGTCTGGCAGAGATTTTTGATGGGAGCCCTCGCGAAGGACTCAGGTCTTTTTGAATTAAGGCCCCGAGGGACCTTCTCATTCACTTCCTCAGAGTAAGGGAGCGAATGGAAATTTCATTCCGGGGATAACGACCTGAAACAGTTAGAGACAGTAGTCAGCACCGCTTGCCTCTTGATCACTGGTCGTCATTGTCCGGACGACCTCTGTGAGTTGTTCGCTTGGAGGGCCTGTCGGGCATCCTCCAGAGTTTGGATGGTACCATGTTGACGGTACTCCTTAACCAGCGCATTTGAGACCCAACGTTGAAGACGCTGAGTAGGTGATGTCATCCTCAAAGCGGAGGATGATCCAGTAGGAATAGCAGTAGTGGTATTTGCAGCAGCAATATTCACAGGTGTGAATTTGAGAGCATCCATTATGGAAATATAGAAGATCTTGGAAAAGAGTGCCTGTTTGATATAACAGACGTAATCAATATAAAATTCAGCCACTTCATCCTTTGGATGAGCACACATGTCAATGATTGTTTTTGTTAGCCCTTTTATTTAGTTTTAAATAGGGGATTAACAAATAGGTAAAACATCATTTTAACTTGGTTAAGGATTCACGTCAGGTTCACCATTTTTTGTTTCCCTTGGAATTCGGGGATGACCTCCTGGATGGGAGATTCGAACGTTCCGATCAGTTTCTAATGGGGTTAGTTCGTAGAACCAGAAACATCCAATGATTCCACATCCACTTGGACCTACTTTCCAAAGGTAGGTTCTTCATTAGTTTGTGAACTGATGAGGCTTAGGAATTTTCATTGGTCGAGAGGATAGGAAGTCGGACTCATCACACCTTTTTGAGGGGAATTATTGTCTATTCTGGGACTCTATTTATAGATTTAAGTTATGTTCGTGAATCCTTATTACATTACCAAGTATAAAATGAGCTTTCCTTCAGTTTAGACAATGAATGATTAAATATGTAAGAAATTTAGAGAATCTTTTATATGTATTCGAGGTTCTTCATCAATAGAGAATCGTCTATATCTATTTAGAGATTATTGGTCAATTGTATCCTTAAAAACATTTATATAGAAGTCTCTTGGTCATTATGATGACTAGGCTGGTTTTAAAGCCACTCAATGGGGTACGTGAAGTTTATTGTCATTCAGAAGGACTTGAATTATTTCAGAGTTGGGATCGAACCCGTGGATGGGCTACCTACGTATCCTTTGTTTTGGAAAAGGAATCAGAACCCACGTAGTTCGAGTAAGGGATTATGATATTTATGATTGATGGCTCAAGGAAGGATGTGACAATTACTTTTACACTCTATGCTCACTTGATTCATGCTCCGTGTGATAAACAAGAGATATTGGTAAAAATTAGACAATTGTGCCATGAAAAAATGTAATCATAAGAAATAATGTGGGGCTTACATATGTATGACTTCCCAGATAGATGTAGGCTATGATTTACTTTAGGGAGAAAATCCAGGAATAGGGTCCATAAAGGTATATGTGCTTCATGGAGACTTCAATACTCTAACGTGGGACTTATTCCTGAAAAGGAAACCCAAATTAGGAGAGGATTGATAATTGGGTTTTACTCCTGAGAAGGAATCCCATATTAAACGTAAATTAGGACTAGTTAAAGAGAATTTAAGGGACTTGGGGATTACTCCTGAAAAGGAAGACCAAGATTATGACTGGGACTTACTCTTGAAAAGGAGGCCCAGGTTAAGGGACTTATGACTGGGACTTATTCCTGAAAAGGAAGCCCAGGTTAAGGATTATGGTTTGGGGCTTACTCTTGAGGAGGATGCCCCTATTTGAGACTGGGGCTTACTCCTGAAAAGGAATCCCAGGTTAGGGGATATGGGGCTTACTCCTAAGAAGGATGGCCAAATTAGAGGACTGATGACTGGGGATTATTCCTGAAAAGGAGACCTAGGTTAAGGATTCTCTCATTCTAAAGGATGAGGATGAATGAATGAACTCTTCATATTTAGTGACATAAAGATATTTAAATCACTAGGTTTTGAGAGATATTCCACATAATTCCGTTCATATAAGGAATTCAAATCAAGAAATCATGCCATAAATGGATTTGAAGAGTGTCTTGAAGACTGAATCTTGAAAATGAAAGGTGTAATGACTTAAGAGGGGTAAAAATGGGCAATATGGGCACCCAAAAAGGAAGGGGTGCGCAAGTCTTGGAAGGTGCGCAAGTACTGCATGGGCGCGCAAGTATTGGCCGCGCAGGTATACCTGGGCGACATGTGTGGGGTACTTGCGCAATGTTCAGCCAGCATTGAAACACTTGAGAGACTCTTTATTAATGCCTTTAGAATCCTCTTGAGGTTCTTCCAGCAAAGGGACGTGCAAGTTCTATCGAAGAAGTAAGGCGGCGCGTAAATGCGGCGACTTCCCTTATGGGCGGGCCACTCAGGCGCGCAAGTGTTGATGAATTTCAACACATAGGGCTTCCTCTATTTAGATCTTCCATTATAGGTAAGAAATTACCTTATAAGTGTTCCAGATGCTTTGAGAAGAGACTTCGGCATCGGGAGCTTCAATCAGAGTTTCTGGAAAAAATCATCCCTGAATGGGGGGCCCACAGAGTCTATTTATAGGCAGGAGAAGACCCCGGGCGGTTACTGAGCGGTTATCACTTAGGTCGCGAAAGTCACCTGCATGACCATAAGGCATCACGCAAGTGGACTTGGGTGACAGTGATAGAACATGCACGGCACAAGTGCTTTTGATCCTTTGTTCATGCCTTTGTCGATTTTTTATATTTTCTTCAATGGTTCAATCACTTTGAGCTCAGATATTCCCCTTTTCCGATCTTTAGATTCTGTGACGAAAGGAGCGTCAACAATATCAATGTGGTATGGGACACGTTGGAATTTTTATTGATCATTTTCTTCAATAGTTTGTCAATAATTTAACTCCAGTATTTTCATCAATGATTATGATTAAAATATTTCAATGTGGTGAAGGAAAATTTTATCCCCCGATTTATTTTTTTATAAATATGAGTAATACATTTGTATTATCATGTGATGAGTGGTACATTCTATAACTCCTTAATGCTTGAGCAGGTCTCTTGAGACAAAATAGAATTGAGTTTTTGTTGAGACATTACCCTAGTCTTTTTCAGATTTCTTGGGTAAGGCCTTGAAAATATGTTTCTCATGTTATGAAAGTTTTTATTATCTTATTATTATATTAGTAATAGATAAATTATGTGAATTTTCTAGTAGTATAATATAAATGTGGTGTTTCATGTAATTAGTTATATAGAATTGGTCTTTCAGTTTTTATTCCAATAATACAATGCTCATGATTATGTTTTTGTGGAATGATTTCTTCAATTTTCCTTTTTTATATCATCTTCTATATCATTTACCCTTAATAATCATCTATGTTCACCCCATCCTTATTTTTCATTCCCCTTGATATGAAGAAGAAAATTTTGATTAAGCATTCAAGGATGCAGTTTATTTTATATTGTATCATGATTTATTTTCTTTTTTCAATGTATTTTAGATATAGTAACTGTAATATGGTCATCTATGATTGCTAAACATATTGGTCTATAGGGATATTTTTCCTTTTAATTATTCCAATGTATTAAAATAATGCACCAGATTCAGGATTCTAGGGTTGGGGTAGTAAATTTGGTATTAGAGGATGTTTAGTAGCAACCACGGATACTAGATTTAGAAAACATAGCTTAGGGATCATAAACCTAAGATAAACATTGAGGATAAGAATATTGAAATATTCTATAGATTTGGTATGTCATAGATTATGTGTATCTTCCTTTAAAATTCATCCTTGTCTGGAAACTACATATGCACATGGATTTGGAAATGATATTACTAGGGGTAACAACTCTAACTAGGTGATCAAATCATGACTCGGGCTAACCTGGAACATGTAAGTTGTCCTTACTATGCACTTTTTGGACACTCAATTGGGGAATTTTTATGATAATTCAATTTTTTCTTACATACCATTATAATGGATTTATGCTTCCTATTTAACCAATGAATGTGGTTTTAGGATTTAAGAGGAATTAATTTATGTTATCCTATTTGATTTATTTAATGTTCATAATTTTATGAGGTAATATAGTGTATGAAATTATTTATAAATGGTTCCTGTTAAAAGGAATGAGAAATTCACCAATATACCTGATGAAAAGTGAATGAAGGATCATATATTTCAGGGACATAAGAAATTGATTTGAAGTGAAATAGTCTCCATGGAATCCTCATCATATGAATAAATTATATCATGTGTTAACAAGATAATTACATAATAAATTGAGTCTTATGACTTTGATTGGATGAAAAAGTGGAAAAGGATGGAATATGATTATGCGGATTAATAGAAGAAAGGACATAAGGGTTTCCCTGCATGTGATAAATGTGGAATGAATCACCCAATAAAATGATTGAGGAGAATGCAAGTTTATTATAATTATGGAGAAGAAGGAAACACCATTTATAATTTCACGGGTATAAAAAAGGTTTCCAATGTAATATACGTTAGCTGTGAGGAGATGGGAAACTATGTGAATAAATGGCCCAAGCATCAATGAAATATACCCCCAAATGATTCTATTAGATAATGGTCAAGTTTTTATACTACCAAATATGAAGAGGAATAATTTAATTTTATATTCAAGAATTATTTCATTTTAATACTTCATCAGCAATGAACTTGTTATAAGAATTATGGAATATATGAGGATTATATTTTAGTACATTTTCCTTATGTATTTGAGACCATATATTAGATGGTACAAAGAAAATATATTCATTATAAAGTGAAACATTTTCTAAAATACACATGAATGATGGAAATAAAATTCTTAATATATTCCTAATGTTGAGATAATGGTGAAGAAATGATTGATTTTGAGAAGTAATAACTACCATGGAGCTGATTATTGACTTTTTTATATGTGGTGTATAGTATCATCGATAGAATTTACTACTCTTTTGGGTTTAATGAAAATATCTAATAACATCTATCTTACATAAATAATATGGAAGACATAATTTTTCCAATATTTTTAGGGTAATTTGATTATTACCATATTTAAAGATGATACATGATAAAGATATTCAAATGTTTTGAATGTAAAAATTTATAGCTACATCATGGGTAAAATCATCATGGGAATTCACTGACCTTATTTATAAAGGGTTGAATCATTATATTTTGTAATGTTTAACCATTTATGAAATTTTTATGTTGGTTATTGTATGAGGTTCTAGAGTTTAATGTATTTCTTCACAATATGATGCAACCTATGCTAAGAGATGATGTATAAATATTTCATGGAAAAATCAATAGATAATATTGTGTTAATGAAATAGAAATTATATTTATACTCTTATATATTGGAACAATTCCTCATCTCCAGGAAAAGAGTGTTAAAAAATATTCTTTTCTATTATCATAATAACTAATAATATGTATGACATTTTTACAGTAGTTTATAGTTTTTTGTTAATCAATATTCTTCTAAACATGCACTCTATCACTTTCCATCAGAACATAGTAGTTTATTTTTTCTCTTATGTCTGGGTTTATACTTCCAATAATGTCACCACATTTGAAAGCGTAATTTTTATGGTGACCACCTCATTTCGCTTAACCTATTTTTGATGGTATATTTTATTAACCCAATTTCAAATGTGGGTTTCCCATAAGAGAATTTTCAAGCAACAGCTTTGAACATTAGAAGTGTAGTTTTGAATTGTAGGGACACAATTATGTTGAGCTGGGAATAATGTAACAGATAATTAATTTGTTAATAATTTTCAATAATTTAAAATTATTTGTTTTAATTTGTCATAATACATAAAAATTATTTTAATTTCTTACTTCTGAAATAATTAATGTTATGAAAAAATAAATAATATTTAACATTGTTATTTATCTGTCAATTAATATTTTAATATGAATATATATTTTTTATTATTTTTTGAAAAATTATTTTTATCAATACATTATTTAAATAATTAATATATTTATATTCACTATAATAATTATACTGTTTAATAAAAAATGACGTTATGAAATTATCTAATATTAGTATAATACCACAATACTTTATCATACATTTCATTATAAATAATTTACATTCATTAGAGATATTATATAAACAATACACTAAGTCTCTATGAAGAAACACATTTTTATAGTTATAACCTAGCCATGAGATATAATTTTCTAACATCTATTATTTTAATTACGAAAAATAAACACACACCGTTATAATAGGTAATTTTTTAGAGTCTAATAGGTTCAACATAATATTTTGGATAATATTTACTTAACCCTTATTAATATTAAAATACCCTTATGAATAGTAATTTTAACCTCTTGAATAGTAACTTGAACCTTATCAATAGTAACACCCCCCATGAATGTATAAATAAAATTTAAAAACCTTATAAATGATAGTTTTATTTAAATTAAATAATTATTTTTTGGTTTTTTGGTGCACTTGAGCCTCAGAACAATTGCTGAGGACATAGAATGTCCATCAAAGAGACCCAAGATCAAAATTTGGGTGGAGAAATATTTCCAAATAATATAGGAGCAGCGCAACAGGAACTTTAGAAGACAATATAGCTGGTACTATTAAGTATTTTAGCATCTAGAACAATTCATCCATCCGGGCCATTGGACCACTTGTTTGGTTCTATGGTCCTGAAAGGCTTTCAGGCCACCCAAGGCCTTTGGGGCAGTTGTCTCTCAAGGACTTTAGGACAACCCCAGGCCTTCATGACACAAGAATTAGTAGGTGTACCAATCTCATGACAAGGGAAAAAGCTCGAGATGAGAATTCAGAGTAGGTGCATTCACTAGTGCAGAGATAACTATAATTGGAAGAATTAGAGGGCATGAAATTTCCAACAATACTAGGCTAGTGAATATATTCATATGATAGTTAGCCGATCGGTCAAGCAAAGGTGGAGTACTAATATCTTGACATGTGATTGGGAGGAGCAGTTACAAGTAGTATTGTCCGATTAATTTCCTCTAAGAGGTATAAGTCATGTAATGGTCTTTAAGACTACTATCCTTGTAAGGGTTAAACACCACACCTTGGAAGGTTTATTATAAAAACAATAAAAAATTAAGGCCTTCCGGCCATTCAATCATGTTATAGTATTTTTGGAATTAATGAATATTTATTTATAATTATAAATTAATAAATTTAATTTAATTAAATTTCATTTATATATAATTTATCCTTAAATAAATATATTTTTTTCTTATGACTTTGGTATAATTTAATAAGACCTCAAATAATTTTTAAAATTATTATAAATTCAGTTTTAAAATTAAAATATTCATTTTTCATGTAAATAATGATTTTATTTAAAATTAAAGGTGACATATTTAGAAAATTATTTTTATAAATTGTGGTCCATTTTTTAAATATACACATAAAAATCATCATGTTTATTTCTTGGGATTTTTTTTAAAATACATGAATTTTATTGAATCGGTAAAATCATTAATTTTTGAAATATGCTAAATAAATGAATTTCTACATAATGATTGAGTCACAATAGTTGTAATTTTCCATTGGATTAAAATCACATGAACATATTAGAATTTTTGGTATAAATAATTAATACTATTCAAATTCCTCATCCAAAATAATAAAATTATGATTAAAACATTTGAAAACCCTCCTGTCATCGATTATAAAAACCACCCCTCACTCCACCTTTTTTCACTCCACTAAGCCTTGATGCTTCTCAATTTTCAATGAAAATACTCTTCCCTAGTCCCTATCCACCACCAAGAGACCTTTTTTATTTCCAAAATACCAAAATCCCTTCTTATAAATAGGTTCTCATAAGGGGGTTTTCTAGAGTTCAACCCTCTCCCTTTTTCTTTTAATTTCACTTTCAATTTGTTTTATATTCTAATCTTCTCTTAAACCCCTCTGTAAAAATGATCATGATAACTAGAATATAATATATATACTGAAATGATATCATGTTTATTATAGATACATTATCAATATCCTAACTCTATCTATTTTATTTAAAAATGTTGTCCTTATCTGAGTGGTCCCAATTTACAACATTCATGGATGACGAATCTTGATTCTTCACTATCTCCTTCAAGTCTGGTCATGAAACGATTTTAATGGTTGAAACAGAGTATAAAATACATATTATATCTTATATAATGATTCTAGGACTATCATTTGTACTTGATACTATACAATATAACAAAACTAGTTTATTGTGATAAGAAATCATCGTAAAAATCTAAATGATTATCACTAAATAAATTATCTAATGATTCATCCTCATACCATGTAACCAAATGATATATACATATAACCATTAAAAATACTTTATGTTCATTAAAAATATATAAATTCAATCCTTTATATTATATCCATTCCACATTTACTTCCATATTCATAAGCAATAGAATCAATTGTGATTATCAAGAAATGAACACTCCCGAACGATATCATTCAATAACATAACTTATAAAACTGAATAAATGAATGTAATATAGTTATAATAAATTATAAATATCTAATATGTTAATAACTAAATTATTTATGGGAATAATTTCATACTCCCTGATATTAAGGCCATTTTTATAAAACATTTAGGAAAAAGGTAAGGGTTTTCTAATCTCACTTCTATTTTCATAACATAGTCCTTATTCACCACTATTTATTGTGTATGGTGTATGAATATGGAAAATTTATTTATCATATCTTTAATATATTTATTTTTAGGGTACTAAATTCATCATTTTATGATTATAAATTTTGAGTCACAAGATTAGATCCATTACCAGCTAGCAAGGGTTTTCTTAATGAACCTCCATTTTCTTTCTATGTACAATTTTAATTTCATTAACCCAATGAAATTATTAATTATTATTATGTAATACTGTTAAATTTTTTGTGTCTGTTCTATATATCACTACCAGTTATGATAATTATATTTCTTTTGGTTATGTACATTTTTTAAAACGATCTTTTACAAATTATTCCCGATAAATAGGCATGATTCACGAAAACTTCTACAATTTCTGCCCATTTTCATGTGCACAGTATCATCTATTTTAAGACATAATAATTTTTTTTAAATTTCACATTTTATCATGAAAAAATATCATCTTTAATTTCTAATTTCATGAAAACAAAAAATCCATTCCACTTAATTTTTATAATATATTCATTAAAACACTTTAAATTATTTATTTCCAAGGATTGATTAAAATCTATTTTTACAATATTTCACTTTAGTTTGATAACATTTATGCCTAAAAAATTCAACTTGATATCCTATTATTTTATTTCATAATTTTGTTCATAATATGATTTTACAAAAAATAAAAAATATTTTTCAAAAGAACTCTTATTTCTATAATAAAAGGGATTCCATTATTTGAATTTTAAAACTCTGAGATTTACGACTTTTTCAACGCAAATTCCTAGAATGTTGTCTAGGTTTTTTCCTTAGATATATAAAATCAAGTGTCTTATTATTCTTATGATATTATTTAGAATTAAAAATTAAATTCTTAAATGTGGTATGGGACACTTTGGAATGTTTAATGGTAATTTTCCTCAAGAGTCTACCAATAATTTAATTCGAGTATTTTCCTATATGATTATAATTCAAAAATTTAATTGGTTTATGGGACACTTTTATCTAAATAAGTCATTTATTTAATATATTTAGAATTTATTGTACATAGCATGTTATGAGTGGGGCATCTTATATCCCATCAATTCATCGGTATGTCTCATAAGACAAAACTATATTTGTTTTTGGCCAAGCCTATAACCTTGTATTTTCAGACATCTTGGATAAGACTTTGACAATATATTTTAGTTGTTCCAGCATTATGAATTACCTTATTATGATAATAGAAATTAACAGATAATGTGATTATTCAACTAGTAGAATATCCATGTTTATGTTTCATGTGATTATATATATGGTATTATTCATGTTTTTTCGTCCATATTTTGATCATGATTATGTTTTAGTGGCATGAGTTTCTCACAACGCCTAATTTTCTGATATATTCTTCGGCATCACTTACCATTTTTAAACATCTGATCTGACGACATTATTAATAATTTATCCCCTATATTATCAAGAATAAAAATATGAATATTCTATCATGGACGAATTTTATTTCATATTGTATCATGTTTTATTTTTTACCAATGTATAATGGTTTTCCTGACTAAAATCTGGTCTTCAAAGACTTCTAAAATGATCAGTACTTCAGGATTTGATTCCACATAATCAAGAAAAAGTATTAATATAATGCAACGTCTCTGGGCTTCTGGGTTCAGGGAATTACAATATCTCCCCCAAAAAACCTACATCACTTCCACTAATAGATTATTATAGCTAACAAAACATGGGAGAGGGGAACTTTTGTGACCTCCACATTCAATGAGAGGTGGATGAACACTGATGTAAGACTGATGTTTCTCAAAAACATGTGCTACCAGTTTCTCATTCAGTATTTCATTCACGCGATCATCAATTCTAATATGAATAATTTTAATCATGAATTTCCATTGATGAAGTGATATCTGAATTTAGTGTGTTTCATAAAAAAAAATCAAAACACGATTCTTCTTCAGATCAATTTCACTATTCTTTTCATCATGAATCAGCATTGGTTGTTTCACCTCATAACCAATATCTATTACTTGTTTCTTTATCCACAATAGCTGATTGAATGCCTTTGGGGAAACGATATACCCTACTTCAGTAGTAATAAGACAAGTACACTCCTATTTCGTAATAAACCAACCCACACATTTCATTCTAATGATGAATTCTCCACCACTTGTGGATGTTCTAGAAAAACATATCTAGCTCAGTTAGGATAAAAATGATGATAGTTCACAGATTATCCCTACAAAAAATTATATCCAACAATTTTGGGTATATTGAATGTACGTCATTATTCTCTTTACTAATTTCAAATGTTCTTCCTTCGGATTACTTTGAAAGTGGGACACCAAGAAAGTTGCAAAGACAATATCTAGCCATGCCATAGTCAAGAACAATAATCTTCCAATGATTCTTCTATATATTGTAGGATCTATAGATGATGCATCATCAGGATTTCCTAATATTGTGACATCCTCAGTAAGATTTGATTTTGAATTGGAATCATGTATATTGAAATTTATCAACAACTCTACAACATACTTTTCCTAAGAAATGACTGTGTGATCCTTCATATCTATCACATGTATCCCTAAGAATTATACGAGTTCACCAATCATATAATTATCAAATTATAATTTAATGTGATTGTAAAATCCTTCCACTGATCTCTATCTCTTATTTGGAATTATACTTTCTTCAGATAAGCATGCTATCGAGGATACCATGCATGTGGTGCCTACTTTAGAACATAAAGGGAATTCATTAATATTCAAACATTTCATCATCAGTTTGAATCAAACATTTAACTGATAATTCAATGTATAATTCTACTTAAAGAACTCCATTTATGAAATCATTTTTTGAATCCATATGAAAAACGTTGCATCACCTTACAATTGTCATAGGCTAAAAAATCCTCATTGACTCTTGTCATGTCACCATAGAAATGATTCTTCAATATCAACTCTTAAAATAACAACATAGACATTGCAAAATAGATTTACCTTGTTTTTAATCAAATTTATATTCTACTATGTTTGTGTTGGTGTGGTCTAATACATCATTATATCGGTTTAAAAAATTTATTCTCGTATGTTTCCCTCATGATGTTTAGATAATGTTTATTCATCCATTGTTTCTTCGTCAACATTACCTTTTAAATAGTACTCTTAGAATCATCCCAACATATTTTATAGGTATTAAATTATATTAGAATCTATGTTTCTCCCTTGACAACTCATTATGAAACCTGAAAATCATTTTACAACAATATGAAATTCATGAAATTTTCAGAATAATAATGTTTGATTACAACTAAAATAAAGATGATTGATGCTTCTTTCATCATTCATCATTTTTCTCCTCCCAAGAAGAACTATTTGTCTGTATATTCATAATGGTGAATCTTATCAATAATATATTTCAGGAAATTTTAGTATGGAGAAAACACCCGGATGGTTCATCAAGTAATGACTATCCATATTTGAAACCCTTAACATTAGTTTTATATTTCATTTTCTCTTAAATTTAATTTATCTTTTGATCATTATTTTTGTGAATACATCTTTATTTTTAACATCATTGAAGTATTTTGAGGATCTTACTTCATGTTGCCTCTTTTTTTCTGAATGATTCCAACCTATTTGGAGATATAATATATTTATAGAATCATTTTTTTCAATCCTTCCTCAATAAAATATTCTTCTTTCTTAAGTAGGGTTATTTATAACACCACACATTGAAATACTACACAAGAAATGGAGAAATATTGTTCAAGAATATCATACACAATATTTATTAATCAATCAAAAAAGAATTATTTTAAGGTTGTTGATTTATAATTACCACCACATGTGATAGAATAATTATACTAATGATAACAATCAAATGTGCTAACACATACCTCCTAATCACTCAAATAGTTTGATTTACATAAAGTACAATGGATGTCCATATCAATATAATAATCTTAAGATGCTTTCTCTTTAATTTCCATGCCTGAAATACCTTCATTTTTAGAAATCCATGGAGAACCAGATACAACCTCTTCCTTAGATTATAGGAAATTTTTTAATTATCTCTTATCATTATTTTTCATGTTCATCATGGTCTGGGTGGATAAATACTTATTCTAAGAGATAAATATATCTTCCACAAAACACAAACATTATTATTGAATTAGGAAAGAATCTCAAATATTCATTAGATAATATATTTACTATTGAGTGTCCAATATACATGACACTTCCCTTTGATACCACATTTTAGAACCCATAACACCCTAAGAGTGAAGAGTGAATTAGCATGTGAACTTTTTATTTTAAGGAAATATATCTTGTTACCACATTTGTAGGTACTCGTTAAACCTATATAATGGATTTGGTTAGCAATAAGACATTCACATGAATAAAGACAACATATTAGTTTCACTTAGTTCACCACAAAGGGCTAGTCCAAGGAGCATACGTCGATTGTGTGTTTGTCACACATAAATTTTGTAATCATCAACAAATGTGGAATACAGATGTTCAGTCACATTCACTCTATTCCAAGTACACATCAGTTAAAATATTTTAGGAATAAATCATAGTGTTTCTTAAAACTCTTTCATAGATTACCCCAATATTACTACATTGGGAGAAGTCTAACTCAGTTTATTAACGAGAAGGCCACTTCAGTGGGTTGGCATAAAATCTATTTTTACAAAACTTATCATGCTACTGTGCTTGTACCATAAGCATGCTTTAATTCACTCTGAAATCCATATCCTCTTAAACATGATGTTCAATACTTCCTTTAATAACGATCCTTCACAATGCTCCCTAGATTTGAAGAACAAAATTCCCTCACAATGTACCCCTTCCTTCACAGTAAAAACTCCTTCAAAAATCCCACAAAGTCAACATGTAATACCCTATCATCATGAAGCACCCATTAATGGAAATCGTTTGTATGAGTTATTAATAATGATCTTTTCGTGATGCTTAATCTTGCATAGAAATCCTGATTTGGGAATCAAACTAAGATTTGAGAAATTTAAGAATTTTTGGATTTTACTACAAAAACACATTTGAATAATAGGGGTAACCTCATATTTATAGGATCAACCATCATGATTCTCCACCACTTCTAAGTTCATTTTGAAAATAATTCAAAAATATCTTCACAATGATCCTTATGTCGCGATGCTCTATAGAAATTACCCATATTAAATTCTTGTAGTAATCATTGTGTTTTTTGTCGAAATCATTACACCACAATGAAGTTACAATTCTTGTAATCATGAAGATTACCATCACAAATTGAAATTCTCTAATTATTTGTCATTTTTAATCATCTTCACATTTGTATAGATTGCAGTCATCATTCATTCATCCTTCATGAAACACAATTCAAAAATCCAATCCCTATATAATTCATGAATTTTCCATATTCTTATAAGGCCTTCAAGAAAACCCACTTTTTCTAATGATATCCATCTTTTAAATTTTAGATCCCAAACATTTCTCAAACACTAGTAAACAACGCCACCTTCAGTAGTATTGTTAGTTTAAACTATGGGATCCATTTCCTTGAAAAATACTTTATATTACATGTTAGTATTAAAAAAACAAACCATACTATATTTCCATCAAATAATAGACTTTGTGCCAACACTGATTTATGTTATGAGTATTAACCATTCCCATATTGAGTAGCTTGTAGATCCACCATACAGTGTATTGATGTTATACTACTTCTTGCCTCACAATCCTCCCCCATTCGATGGGACTATGAATCCATAATTAGACGATAAATAGATAAGTTCATTATAAATGATTTTTCTCAATATAGGAATTATGGAAAGAGGCAATGTTTTCATGGAAGTCTATAATCACATAGGTGATGTGTTACACTAATGGTAATTAATTTAAACCACCAAGTATGAGGTGGATATAAAAATCATAGATTTTCTGCATTTCATCATACTATTCTTGGAAAAAAAATTCCCCCACGATCAATGAATGGACACTGAATGAAAAATTCAAACACTAATAAATAAAGAAGAGGAAAAGTTTTCTTTATATGAATCCAAAATTAAAGGGTTATCAGTGAATGTTGTGGACTATATACATTATCTAAAGATAATGATTAATAACTATTTTGGGTATAATAAAATCCTTATGTGCTAACCATTATCCAAAAACTTATCATCTTTATAAGTTATAGAATCATGAGCTATAAAGATAGAGATATAATTATTAAAATATTATGTCTTTTAAAGGAATGAATTGTTAAAGTGTATGGATTGGCAATAATAAATACAGTGAATTAGGAATTTTAGGATTTCCCCACATGTCATACTTGTGGAAAAAATAATCATGGTACTTTCCAAAAAGGAAATGGAGTTTTATTCAGGTGTAAAGAAAAATACCACAATTCTCATTAATTGGTGGGTAATGGAGAGTCCCTCAAATTATATTGATTTAACTTTGCATGAATGGGGTAAAATTAGATTAAATTCCCCAATCATCAAGGTAATATTCACTAGAAAATGGTAAGGGGTCGTGGTCATTCTTATGCTATTACTACATTAAAAGTTGAGTGATTAATATGGTTGGATTTAGAATTATGAACTATATTTTAGTAGTATATTATATATGATATTATAGTTATAATTATCATGGATTGAATAAGGATTTTACTTTTGTATTATTTCATAAAGTATTTGGGAGTATATGTGAAATGATATAGATGCCTAAGAAAAGTGATTTAAACGAAACATTGAACCTCTTAGAATAAATATTATTTTGGGAGGATAAACCTAAATATTTTATTAATGATGGGGTAATAATGAAATGTTTATTGGATTATGTTTTTGAACATGAAAATGGTTAATGGATTAATGGTTTCTGTCATATTTTCTAAAGTTACTTGAATTTATTAAGTTGCGGAATATTTTTGATAATCTGAGATAATATTTTAGGAATCATTTATTTTTTTCATTATGGTTTTATATAAATCATGGTATTAACATATTTTAAATGTTAAATTAACTACCAAATCATATTTTATAAGGAATATATGTTGTTTAAGAGACCTTCCTTTAAAATATTTGGACATTGAAATTTCACAGACATATTTTGGATGAGTCTTAATGTTAAATATATGGAATGTATTAATTTGATCATTTTATGTTATTTTAAAACATGTTCCTTCAGGCCGTCTTGGTTAGGTCATCCCAGGTGATTCTATCTATTGAAGGAATCTTATACTCATCTATAATTGAATACAATATTTCAAAGCTAATACTTTCTAAATTCATTTTCATTTTAATTATCCCTTGAGCATAATTGCATCAATTAAAGAATGGAGTTCTGTTTTTGATAGAACCTTCCAATCTATTTTCCTTAATGAAGAAATATGATGAAGTAGATTGAAATTTAAAATTAATATAAATTTTCTTATCTTTAATGTACAACTAAAATCACAGTTTAATAGGGTCAAAAATAGAGTTTTAAATCATACTTTGATACCAAATTTCGGTCGGTGTAGTGTATCCAGGATAGGGGGGATGAATTAAGTAACAATAAAATTTTCTATTTGAAAAGTATTCTTAGAATAGTTCCCCATAAATATAAATACCGCCCATTTAATCAAAGTAATACGGTTATGAACGTTTGACTATTTAAATTACTTCTCATAAGATATATTAATTCTCTGTAATCTTACTGTGAATGATTAATATTACTTTTGTAGCTATTATGATAAGGAAAAAAAATTATAACTTCTTTCCAAGATAAACTATCAATGTAAATTTAGTGATTTAGGAATTATACAATAAAATAGAGTGAATTAAATCAAATAGTATAGTGGATATAAAAAAAGTGTATTAGTCTCATGCAAAGACCTAATCCAATCCACTTGGTAATCACCTGCCACTAAGCAGTTTATATTAAAAAAATGAAACACACCCTGGATCGGGATAAAAAAAGTACACATGACAGTCCTAATCACACGACCCCTTCCATAATTCTTCATGGTTATAACAATCAGGTCACACAGGGACCACATCCACATTTATCTATGGGAATAAACATGGGTAAAAAATGAGAGAGAAGGGATATATTGTGTCATTTAGTTTAATGCAGGAGAGAGTGTGTTTTTTAATACAGACACGCACACACTACTCGAAAGCTAAAAACTAATAGAAAACTGAGAAAAAACGATGAGGTAAAGTGAAAAGTGCTCTGAGCGTTTGTTTATATAGCTCTGTACTTCTACGATGAAGTATATAGAGGTCTTAAGTCCTCATGTGAAAAAACAAAGCATTTTAATTCTAGTGCACTAGTTTAGATCTGACTCATCATCTTTGTGGAGTCTCTTTTGCGAAGATGTTCTCGAATCTAATTAACGGTATCAAAGTGAACACATCGTATGTTCTTCAGATGTATTAATTTCTATGTGTTGTTTTTATTCTCAAGAATTCTTGTGATTCATTGTTAACATTCCCATGCATTTTTTTCTATCATCTATCCTTTTGTTTCTAGCTACGCTATTCTCTTTATTGTTGGACTGCATGTGTTTGGGACTACATGATGCATGTATTATGCACCTCGTACCTCGTACTATTAGGTCACATGTCTACAAATAAACATTAATTATGTTAGATCATTTAAAAGCCTCAAATTCGATTGTTAGTGATTAAATTGAAAAACCCAAAAATAGATTAAGAAATAGTGTCATAGTCTGGAAACATTTCCACCATGAAATAGTGTCTCCATGAAATGGTGTTTCCTTGAAATGATGTCTCGTTATTTGCCTTTGATTGGTGAGATAGTTGTAATGACATAGTTTTATAGAGATCATGAACTTGTATCACATATGCGGTGTCTAATCACGATGTATGTCCAAGATCTATGGATGGTCACAGTGTCTGGATGGTGATGGTGTCTCGATGGTCACAGTGTTTGGATGGTTACAGTTTTTGGCCACTTTTCCAGAGAAACCAAAACCAGTGGCAGACATACTATTTTGCAGACATATCCACGTATTGATATTCAAACATAAGCATTGATATTCACATAATGGATTAGACTTAGTCAATCAGCAAAGAAATCATTGTAAAAAAAATTATATATTTTATACAATAATTGAGCATATTACATAAGATCTCAGATTGTATTATTTAAATCATAAATAAACTAATCATCTGTACACATTATTTCAGATATGTTATTTAAGATTAACATGTTTTCCAAATTGAATAGTATTTTTGATCGGTAAATCATGATTAACAAAAGGGGAGTCCAATAGCTTGTGATACAAATAGAACGAAGGATCATATCTCTCATGGTCTTAATCCGTCGTTTTAAAGTTAGATAGTCTCCTATGTGCCCTCGTTGTATGAGGAAATAGTATCATGTGATAAAAAGGTATGTAATGAATTCTCTGAGTACTAAAACTTTTATGTGAAGGAAAATAAGAAGTGTATTGTATCCAAGAATATGGATAAAGGGGGTAAGGGGAAGAAGGGTTTTCCCACATGTGATAATTGTGGAAAGATTCACTCGGGTAAATTAATGAAGTGAATGGGTGTTTGTTATAATTGTGGATAAAAATTACATCAAGTTCATTATTGTAAGGTTATGAAAAATATTTCCAACGTATAATGCTTCAACTAGAATAAGATTATACATTATGCAAATAAATTTTTTAAATATTAAAGGAAAATTCCAAAATTGAAGATTCTTAATAATGATCAAGTTCTGATGCATCCACAGTTGAAGTAGAATTATCAATATGTTGAGTGAATAATCATTTCATTTGAATATTCTGTTATCAATGTACTGGTTATATGAATTATAGAATATATGGGGATTTTACTGTAATACTTTTTCAGTAAGTATTAGAAACCATAGGCTGAATGGTACCAAGAAAATATATCCCATGGAATGTTAATCATTTTAGAAAAACATGATTAATAGATGGAATACCCTTAATATATTTCCAATGATGAATATATTGATATTGATAATGATTCATTTGGATAAGTAGTATCTATATCAAAATGGATTTTTGACAAGTCGACAACTGGTTTACGCTATCATTGATAGTGTATAAAACATTTTTGAATATACGGAATATATCCAAAAACATGAGTAAGGATTAATGCATGTTTCTAATTAGGTTTTATGGTAATTAGATTTTTTACCATATTTTATTTGGACACATTCTGAATATATTCACATGTTTGGAATGTGAGAATTTAGGGATGCTTCATTATCGATTGAAGGAAAATATGGTAGCAAATGCATTGAGTATGAAAGATCATGTAATTCTAAATAAAATATGGATTTACAAGGACCCTTTGTACATGGATCTTTCAAGGATGGATATGATAATAATTCTAAATTGTTGGATCATGGTATTTTTGAATGATTTACCATTGGTGGAGTGGTTTATGTTGATCATTATATGAGGTTTCAGAGTTTATTTTCACTACAAATTTTTTGATTATTATTCAGTGTCCCTGTTGACCAATTATAATGCGGTTTTTTTATTAACCTATTCTTTACCCTTTCCACTTATTAAGAATTTATTTTAACTGTATTTTTTGATGTGGGATTCCGACAAGTGAATTTTCAATCCCCAACTATTAACTTTCGATTTTCAATTTCAAATTTTGAGGACAAAATTTTCGTAAGGAGTGTGGAATGTAACACCCCATGAATTTAAAAAGATAATTAATAAAGAATGTGTGAAACATTGAGTCTCCAAAAAACAACACTTTGTTGTAACCCATCAAGTATACATTATTTTTTCACCTCTGTGATTTGAATTTTGAAAAACTCACAAACACGGCTGCGTTCAGTAAAATATTTTGAGTCTCACAAGACAAACGTAAATTTAAGTGAATAATAACATGCCCTTGTAAATATTAAATTACCATTATGAATATTAATTTGAACAATAGAGTTTTAACCTCACCTAATAATTTATAATAAAATTGTTGTTCCATCATTATAGATTTGTGTTTAAGTTTTTCTTAAAAATATGACGAATTTGATAAATTAGTTTTTCCAGGTAGAAATTAGATATTTCAGAGAGATTTATATTATTATATCAAACTATGGTTTTGTTAATTTTTATAATAATGAAATATTCTTATCCAAAAACTATTAATTAATTAAAAATGGCCAAATAATTTAAATTTTTATTAGTATCAAAATTTTTACTTTGCATTTTTCTACGCATTTTATGCTCGCTATTATTTTTAATAAATAAGAATTTTCATAGATAGAAGTAAAAAAAATTAATATTTAGAGAATTATTATGATAAAATAATTTCCTTTTTGGAATTAATAATTTCAATATTTGGTTATGCTGAATTTATGAGAATTCTATAAAAAACAATAGCTTTCCATGATTTGTAAAAATATCATTTAGAGTTTTCAGTATCATTATAAATATCATTATTGATGTAATAATTTTTTATTAATTCTTGTCAACTCTTGATTAATATAATATGATATGAGGTGTCCCAAGTGGCCAAAACCAATGACAAATACCAAGGGAAATCTCATGACTTCACAAATACCACTAATGAGGTGTCATTGAAAAATTAAGAAAACTCTCTCTCTATTACTATAAAGACCCACTCATTACTTTATTTTCATTCATTCAAAATTCATCATCATCAATGTTATGGAATTTCAACCACCATAAAAGTTTTCTCAAGGTTTCCTAAATCCCCCATGGTCCCAAACATCAAGTTTTAGGAGTTACTCTACAAGGTATGATAATTCTAAACCTCCCTTTTTCATTCATGTTTTTTTATGTGGTATATATTTCATGTTTTCATACCATGTTATTATTTCCATTTTATTCTATACAAATACTATTTTATGTTTCTATTATTTATTGATGACCCACATCCCCTCTCATTTTAATGTTTTCTAAAACCATTTAGCATAGTCGTTATGTTTCATCATTTCCATCTCCAAATCTCTCTCTTTTTCTTGCACACTTATTATGTTATTATCATTTAATTTCAATTGAATTATGTTCGCATATTTCCTTAAATATCCCAATTATATTCCATATTATAAAAAAATGATGAGATATCATTTTTTCTCAAAAAAAAATATTTTATGTGTATTTATGTGACGTCGTTTGAGTGCTGAATTTTCTTAGGGGATTTATCTAATATTATTTAATTCTGGGTTCCATGTTTTTATTTTCATTCCTCAACTACATTCATCCAAATGTTATTATAACAATACTAACTTATATGTAATGTAATTTTGTAGTGATGATGTAAAAATTCATCATCATCTCCAATTTCCCCATCTTTTATTCTTTAAATTAAAACACCATCCATGAATTGTTAATTAATAACATTCAAGGCTGATGAGTTTTCAATTACCATCTTCAATTCTAGTCATTAAACCATTTTGATGGTTGAACCAGACATTAATATATGAATTATAACATATTTACATTTTTTAATATTTTTTCAAACATGATATTAATTTATAAATAATAATGAGTTTGTTTTGACAAAAAAAACGCCAATTAATCCAAACATTTATCATTAATCTTTTAAGTAATGATTCATCTGAACTCCCAATATCCAAATATATATTATAACCATGTAATATTCAGTATGTTAAAGAATAAAATAAAACTTATATTCTAGAAAACCATCATCAAATTACATGATTATCCGAATATGTATATATGTGAACTGGTAATGAATACCAAAGACGAAAATGCTCTAAACAATAAAATTGAACCTCCTAAGACAATCAAGAAAGACATGAATGAAAGTAATAAGGATATAACAAATAAAATAAATAAGTAATAGGTTCTATAAATATTAACTATTTAATATAATTTGGTTATCTAGGATACTAAGATCAAGTGAAAAACACAATCAGACATAAGGTAAGGATTTATTAATCTCACTTCCATTTTTGTGAGATTCTCTATATTCACTATTATTACATGTGTATAGTTTATTTATAATTACCATTGATGTTTCACATCCTAAATAAATTTTTTTAAAGATATTGAATATATTTTTTTGATGATAATTAATTTTTGGTCATATGTTTCAATTGATTACAAAGATGTAAATATTTTCTTCCTTAACATCCATTTTCATTCGGGTTGCCCTTATTCTCGACCCAACTCATTGAAATTCGTATTTACTATTATTTACCTCTGATAAATTATCTATGAATGTTATATTTAGGTTTACCAATCAAGATATTTTTTTATTTTAAGGGGACTTACATGTTTTAATTTAATATTTCAAAAAAATACTCATGAAATACAAGACCGACTCAAGGGAAATTCTCAAATTCTTACCTATTTTCATGGGAACTCTGTAATCTATTTTCAAAACCATAATTGTTTTAAAATAAAAAAATTTATTATCATAATACTATCTCAATTTACTTCTGGTTTTATAAAAATTCTTTTCTAAGAGAATTCTTCTTTTTGAATTAAAATAATATTTATAACAATAATTACAAGATGATTTTATAAGAGTATCTACATATGTTTCATAAATGTTATTGAATATTTTGTATTATTGGTAATAATATTTGATTATATCATCTACCATATTAAATTTAATGGTTTCTGATTTTTTTGATTGTGGATGTGCTATCTTAAAAACATTCACCAATTTACTCCCAATGGTTAGTTTTTAATCTTAATGTATGGGGATTGTTATTTACATTTCGTTTGTTAGTTTTAATATGAATGTATATGTTTTTATATTTATCCCCATTCATATGAGGAATTAATTGTACTTAGTATGTATTGGGTGGGTCCTGCTATATCCCACCAGTGCATCGGTAGGTCTCATGAGACAAACTATGGTCTTGGAACGATGCCTTGGAAAAATGGATATTAATGTCCTAGGAACAAGGCCTTTAAAATATGGTAATGATGTACCATATTATGAATTACCTCATTATGAAACAAATTATGGAACATTAATGTGGGTTTAGAAATAGTATAATACACATTATTATGTTTTATTATGGAAATATATACCCAGCTCATATTTCCTACCATATTTTGATCAATAATATTTTTAAATGCATGTATTTTTAGTTATTAATCATGCCTAATGATTTAGTATATGATATCTACCAATGTATTTTTTAACCATACTGAGAATCTGAGATCACCCCTTTCTTATGATTCTTTTTCTCATGACATGCTTTATTTTAATTTGAATGACCTTCATGAATAAACATAGAGTTGTGAATGTTCCCAATAAAACATATATGTTGTATTTATTCTACCAATGTAACCAATGTATTTGGTTCTAGGATTTATGATGCATAAATTTATGAAATATGTTATACAATAATTAGAGATATAGAATGTTCATAATTTTAATAGCTAATATAGTATATGTAATTGATTAGAAATAGAAAACATAAAAAAGTAAGGATAACATCACCAATTCACCTCATGAAAATAGTAAGAAGGGTCATACCTCTCCTGGTTGAATGGAATATTTTCAAAGAAAGAAAGTCTCCCATGTATTGTCATCATATTAAGAAATAATATCAGGTGTTAACAATGAATTTAATGAATCCTTTGAGTCCTATTTCATTAAAGGGAAGAAAAATAATAAGTGTATGGTAGCGAAAAATATAGTTAATGGGAATAAGGGAAAAATGGTTTTCCCACATGTGAAATTTGTGGAAAAAATAACCCTAGTAAATCTTTAATGGGAATGAATGTTTTTTAAAATTTTGGAGAAAAAGGACACCATTTTCATCATTGCAAGGGTAAGAAAAAGGTTCCTATGTACAATGATTTGAATTCACAGAGATGAGACACTATACGAATGAATTTCCCAAGCATCAATGTAATATATCCCAAATGAGGACTCTGGGTTATGATCTAGTTAAGATGCTTCTACAGATGATGTAAAATTATTAATACAAATATTTTAGAATCATTTCGTTTGAATATTTTATCTGTAATGTACAGGTTATATGTATTATGGAATATAATAGTATTGTAATGCAATAATTATTCAATAAGGATTAGAAACCATAAGATGAATCGTACCACGAAATGATATTCAGTGGAATGTTAAACATTTTTTGAAATGCATGATTAATGGAATTAAAAACCTTAATATATATCATGATGATGATAATGTTGAATAAATGATTAATTTGGATTAGTAATGACCACCTCAAAATGGATTTTTGACTTTTCGACAAGTGTTATATGCTATAATTGATAGAGTTTATAATATTTTTTGATACGATAAATATATCCAATAGCATGTGTACGGAATAATGTAGTTTTACAATAATGTTTAATGGTAATTAGATTTGTTTCCATATTTTATGAGGATGCATGATGAATTTATTAACATGTTTGTATTGTGGAAATTCAAGGCTACTTTATGATTGATTAATGGTGATACGGGATGAACCTGTAAGGGGTGACATCATCTTAGTGTTTCAATCTATCGTCGTCTCTTCTCCTCACCTCAGATCTATATAAGGGCTCTCTTTGCTACTCCTTATCGGCATTTTCATGGTGTTGGTTCCTCTTCCAGGTGTGGTGTCGAGGTACCTTTGTGGGTGCGGTCTTTTGGGATTTTCCAACCATTTGTTTGCATGTTCTAGCATTTGGAATTGTGGTGTTGATAGCGGTAGTTGTTCTAGCTCATCATTTTCAGGGTTGATGCTTCGATTCTCTGCCAGTTGGGGGTGCGTGCGGCAGTTCGATGTTGATTCCATGTGAGTTTTCAAAGGGGGAAATGAAATCTAGCTCTGATTTTCAGAAAGGTGCCATGACTGTCATCATGGTTTTTTATTTCCTATTCTTATTATCCTCCCTTGTAATTTATCTATGGGTGTGGTTGAGCCCTATTTGAAGTATGGTTATTCTAGGTTCATGATTTCTGTTGTGTTCTGTTCTAGTGTTGTTGCAGTGGTGGTGTGAACGAGATATGTTGTGTTTATTAGGTGATGATTTTTTTTCAAATTTCGGTTTCAGTGATGATTTTTTGATCTGTTTTCGTCAAAATTTAGTGTGTGATGGTTTCATTTGGGTGGAGGATCAAGAGTTGGTGATTGAGTTAGTGGTTATGGGAACTAGCGAAGTATTCAAAATGGGGTCTTAGATTGGGTGTGTTTGCATTGTTTTGGGACATTGTAAGAGAAGAATTCAGGTGGTCATGAAGTCTGTTTGAGGTGATATGTTTTTTGTCCTGCTGTTTACGGTTCAAGGGATCAGGTTCCCAGATTTTCCATAAAGAATTATCCAGATGTGGTTTAGAGATGAATGTTTTCACCAGACATATGTGTTTCAGATTTGGATGTGAGAGGGTATGGTCTTGGCCATCAGTACCGACCTGTCCTTTTATAGGATTTCATTCTGTGCAGTGTTGGAAAGAATAAAAAGGGAAATAATCTTTTTTATAATGGGGAGGGGAATTCTTTGTTGTACGACTTGTTTATTTTTTCTTTTGGATTGCGGGGTCTTGGTTTGATGTCTTTTTTCATTGAAGTCTTGTTTGGTTCCCCCTCATCCGTAAAAGGGTATTTATGATATAAAAAATCAATTTTCATTCATGATTGATTAATAGAAAACAAGGTAGCGTCTGCATTGAGAATGATAGATCATGGAGTAATAAACCAAATGAGGATCTCCAAAGAACCACTTGGATATGGATCCAGTAAGGATGGATATCATAATGATTCAAAAGAATTGGATCATGATCTTTTGGAATGTTAAACCATTTTTGAAAAGGTTTATGTTGATAATTGTATGAGGTTTTAGAGTTTAATGTCACTACATTATGGATTGATTATTCGTCGATGATCATGTTTACCAATTAATATGCATCGTTTTATAGTAACTGATTCACTTATTTTTCCACTTATTAAGATTATATTTTATCCTTTTTATGGATTTGGGTTTCCCACAATGGAATTTTCAACTGTAAACCATTATCTTTCGAAGTTAAATTTCAATATTCGAGGATGAAATTTTTGTAAGGAAGAGAGAATATAACAACCTAAGAATTTAGAAATTGATTTAATATAGAATTAATGAATGTTTGAGTCTCTAAAAACACACTATTATAACCTTCCCAGTAAATAGAATATTTTGTCCTCTATGATTTTAGTTTTGGAAAAATGACATACACTGTTGCATTCAGTAAGATATTTAGAGTCTGATAATGACAGTCTTAATTTTTGGTGAATAGTAACTTTCCCTTATGAATAGTAACATAACAATATGAAAAGTTCTTTGAGAAATATATTTGTAACCTCACCTAATAATGTATAAATAAATTTTTTGTTCTGTCATTTCAGTTTTGAGTTTAGTTTTTTCAATAAAATATGACAGATTTGACAAACAGATTTTTCAGCTAAAATAGTTCATTTTGGAGAGATTTAAAATAATTTTTTATTAACCACTATAATAATGAAATAGTCTTATCAAAAACTATCATTTTATTACCAATGGTAAAACAATTTTTTGGACTGTCAAAAATTTTACTATGCATTTTATCTTTACTGTTAATTTTAATAAATAAGTATTTTCATAGAAACATTTAAAAATTTTCATATTTAAGGAATCTGATAAAAATAAATATCATTTTTGAGTTCATAATGTCAATATTATATTATGATGAATAAAATTGATTTTTATAAAATACTTTAGTTTTTTGTTAGTATTAAAAATACAGTTTGGAGTTTTCGGTATGTTTAATAAAATCATTAATGATGTAATCACAATTATACAATTATGGTCAACTATTGAGTAATAAAATATGATATGAGGTGTCACATATGGCCCATACCATGTACAAATACTAGGGGAAAGCCCATTGTAATGGCCCGGACCTCCCCGACCCATTCCTTTGTCAAAAAGAAGGTCAAGAAGTGTTCTGGAGGGTAAAATGGACTTTTCCCACACTTTCCAGAATTTTGAAACTACACGCCGTGTAGTTTGAGTGCACGCCGCGTACCCCCTTTCCAGATATACCTCATGTTGAAGACCATTTTCTTGCTGTGTGAAATAATGGGTGCACGTCGTGTGCCCAGTTATACACGCTGTGTAGTCCTTCCCCGCGTACATGTTACCAGTCAATGGTTGTGTACCGTGTTGGAGCTGTTTCCTTGCCATGTGAAATAAATGAGTACACTCTGTGTGTCTAAACTACACGTTGTTTAGTCCTTCACCGTGTATGTGTTACCCTGAAACCGTGTGTTGACCAGTCAACAGCCGCGGAACCGTGTTGGAAGTTGCGTGGAGACCGTGTAAAATAACTGAGTACATGCCGTGTACCATAAAGTACACGCCGTGTAATTTTCCTTTTCTCACCTATAAAACTAGGGGTCCCCTCCTCCTTTCAACTCACTCCTCTCCTTCCCATTCCTCTGAGTAGAGCTCTCCCAAGAGAATCGAAGTCTCCTTTTCTTCCATAACATCTTCGTCCGAGCTCCGATTTACGATCCGTTAGTGGCCACGGGATCGTAACTATGAGGCGGAACATCTGAGCTTGGATCTGTTGTCTTTCCTTCGGCCTTTCCTTTCTGACTTCCACCCAAGGAGGTTTTTTCAGGAGCCGACAAAAGTGACGGACATTGACGGATATCTTCTAAGGTTGATCAGGGGGAGCGTTGTGATCAAAACCTATTGAGGTAGGGATCTTACCTTCGTCTCTCTAACTTGTGCATTATGAGGGGTGGGTATCTGCTTACATTCATGAGAAAAAGTTGAACCATTAAATAAATATAATAAATGGTTAAATAATAGGGATGGGAAGGTTGTTATGTTTATCTTATATCCTGTGATATATTGTTGTGAATTGAATAGGCCTATGCCTACTGAAAATCATGGTCGTTGGGGACCTTTGCTTGCATAATTAAATGTTGCCCTATCTTTCTAGACTGTTTTTATGGATGGAACTTTGTGGAATGTGGATATTGTTTAATCATGTAAAGTTGGCTGTTTAAAATCTGGAACCCTTGTGTGATTACCCCTATTAAACAAAAATGGAATAATGAACATGTGGGTGTTGGCTTGGATACATGGCATGTGATAGGGGTGATTTGTGGGTTTTTGTGGATAGGGTGAGCAGTAGGGTTGCGGTCGTCTTGGTTGTGGGTTGGTGTAATGTTATGTTGGTGGTGGGCAGCGAGGCTACAATAAGTGTTATTAAAGGGACAATGATGTACGGTATAGTTTTGTTTATGGCAGTTGGCAGCGGGGTTGTGGGGATGGGTTTGTTGTGAACGGACTATGGGTTGTAAATAATAAATAAAATGTGGAATAGTTAATGAATGGTGGGTCATGGTAATGGAACGGATTTAATAATCAATGGGGTTGGTTAGTTGATAAGAAGGTCTTGGTTTTGTTGCTTGTGTTTTCTAAACTTGATTTGTGGATGGCAGGGATATGTTTTACGAACGATCTATGTGGTTTGTTGTGGATAGTGGCCCAGTAGTTAAGGATCTAAATAAACAAATTCTACTGAAACATAAAAACCTAAATGGGGTTGGGGTTGTTTGTTGTATGCATGCTTCGTAGTAGCAGTGTCGAGGCACGTGCTCAGTTTCTATGTTTAGAAGCCATAGGTGGGGCTGTGTGGTTGGTAAATATATATATATATATATCTGTATCTTTTGTGTTTTATCACACCCCACCCATGTTGATCACTTAGTGTCGAACACTCCCATTTCATGGGAGAGGGTGTTTTTCCCTTAGTTACTAGCTCCTTCCTGCTCCTTCTCCCCTAGGCTGTGATGGCTTGAGGCATCCTTACACCTAAGACTCTTCATGTAGGTTTCAATTGTGGTGGATTTAGCCCAAGACTCTTTGGGAAGGTTCTACTATTTAACAAGAATCTTCGGGATGAGGCCCAGGTGTGTGCAGCCAGGATACGTGGTTGTGAGGCCTAGGTGTGTGCCAGTGGGATACGTGGTTGTGAGGCCCAGGTGTGTGGGGGAGAGATACGTGGTTGTGAGGCCCAAGTGTGTGCGGGAGGGATACGTGGTTGTGAGGTCGAGGTGTGTGCAGGGGGGATACGTGGTTGTGAGACCCAGGTGTGTGCGGGTGGGATACGTGGTTGTGAGGACCAGGTGTGTGCAGGTGGGATACGTGGTTGAGAGGACCAGGTGTGTGCGGGCGGGATACGTGGTTGTGAGGCCCAGGTGAGTTCGGGCGGAGAGAGTGTGGCAGTGTCAGTACGTTCGCCATTAGGGAGAGCAGCTATCTAAAGGGAAATGGTGCGGGGTACCCAATACTCTTGTTTCTTATATACTACTACCTATGTTCTTGTGTTTTGGTGTGTGTGGATGGTGATGTTGGGTGGATATAATTCTTTTCTAGGTTTCTTCTTTTGTTCTCACGGAACATTAGGATGTCTCCCCACTTGTGCATGAGTGCTTTAGGTTTCCCTACTGAGTATACTTGTATGCTCACCCTACGTTTACTTTCAGGTTTCTAAGAGGACTACCAGGGTCGTGTGGGACCCTACTAGTCGGACAATTGTAGTTGTTGTAGTTGTTTTACAATTGTTTCTTTTGGTATTGTACTTCGAGCTTTCGTGTACTTGCACCTTATTATAAAATTGTTTAAACATGCATGTGGGCTTGGTTTGGGTTTATTTATAAACACTTTTCTTTTCCGTTTTTGGTGGTTGACTTGTCCTATTTCCTGATCCTAATAATAAAAAGGGTAATGCCTCCCATATTTGAGAAAACAAATACCCTTGGTGTTAGCTGCCACCCTGGGGCCTACTGGAGGCGGGACTCGGGGGTCATTATCTCCCTTTCACCATTTCCAGCTCAGGAGGGGCATCTTTGGTGGGAGGGGGTCATGAAAGAATGGTATCAGAGGTGATGGTTGATAGATATGATGGAGTCTGAAGTTAGGCACAGTGAAGATTTCATGTGATGGTAGGGTGACAATGCTAGTCAATCTTGGTGCGTGACATAGGCCAGGGAAGACCGGCTAGGACACGGGATTTTAGCCCCCCCCCCTGATTCGATGAAAGGACTTTGAGCCTACCAAATGACCAAGTGAAACTACATTGATTGCAGGGTAGATACCCTAGGGAAGGTACATGCATCATCATGTTTGTGTTTTACTTGATTTGGGTGTTCTGGGAAAGAAATTAAAATAAAATAAAACCTTGAATTTCCTTACCACTTGGGCTTAGGTGATCCTTGTTTACCGTACAGCTATGGCACCTTGACATCATCCCCAGGTGGCTCAGACAGTCGAGGCCCAGTAGATTCAGGCGGTCGATCAGCTAAGGATTGACCGAGAGGGGGAAGATACCGAGTGGAATAAGACTCTCTGTTCTTTTCAACGTCAGACCCTCAAGAAGTACGAGGGTAGTACTTCAGATACGGATACAGAGGGGTGTCTTGAGGAGATAGGGATCACTTTTACCTTGATATGTGTTCTGAGGGAGTACTGGGTTCCCCTAGCATTCAGTCAGCTGAGAGGAGCGTCACGAAAGTGGTGGAAATTCTACCTCGGAGAGAGGATAGAGGCAGAGGTTCCTTGGGCTTACATTGAGAAGGAATTCTGGGAGGAATTCCTTTCTTCCATGATCAAGGTGGAGAAGCGGTGGGAGTTACTTTCCCTTCAGCAAGATAGTATGTCGGTACAAGAGTTGGAGATCAAGTTCAAGGACTTCCTACGCTTTTCTCTGGATCTCTTTCCGGATGAGGAGTCTCGTGCAAGATGTTTGGAGGAGGTGCTTCGTCCTTTGCTCTAGTATGTTGTCACCCCCTTCACCCTTCTGACATACTTGGCGGTACAGAAGAAGGCAGAGGATGTAGAGAGGATGCACTCGCTGGGAGGTGCACCACGAGAGGGCATCCAGCCAGGCTCGTTGAAGGGGAAGGCAGATAGCAGTAGGTCTCCTACGACGGGACCTTCCATGTTCAGGCCAGTGGGGAGCAGTCCCCAGAAGTTCCAGTTCAGATCTTCGGGTCCTCGTCCCTTTTTCACGAGCCCAAGACTTAGGTGTTTTTCTTGTGGAGGTTTTCAGGCATGTTCAGATTTTGTGCCTGACCCGAGCTTAGTACGGTGGAGGTGGGCAGGTTTAGTGCCCACCTTAGCAGCACCAGTTACCGGCAAGGCCCTTCCAGTAGCAGCAGGACCATTCTCCTCTGAGGGAAGACCTTTCGGTATGAGGACGACCTTAGGGTTCTCCTCAGGGACCTCGACTAGGGTGTGGTCAGAGAGGTGGATGACATCAGAGAGGCAGAAGAGCTGGGTGTGGACAGTTGCACGCAGCAGAGTTGACAGCTGCAGAATGACCAGAGGTGGTGTGAGGTACGATTTGTTTGTTCAGCACTCTTGTTTCTGCTTTGTTTGATTCGAGAGCTTCAAACTCCTTCGTTTCACCTGGTCTTGCCCATGCTTTGGGACTAGACAGAGAGAGACTTTCCGTACCACTGGTACTGAGTACACTAGTTGGAGGCCAGACCGGTGTATCTTGTGTTTTACGGGGATGTGGGCTGACGTTGGGACCACATCGATCTAGTGGGGACCTTCTTCTATTACAGATGAAGCCATACGATGTCATTCTAGGCATCGACTGGTTGTTTTTCGTTAGTGCCATTGTCGACTGCTTCTAGAGAAGAGTCGTGTTCTCCGACGTGGATGGGTAGCGTGTAGCTTTTGTTGGAGAGAGGAGGTATCAGGTGGGAATCCGGCGTGTGGTGCCTATCCTTTCCTTTTTAGGTGGGCTATCAGTGGTCCAGATGATATAGAGATGATGGATGTCCCGGAGGTTATTGGGGAGTTCCTCGATGTTTTTCCTGAGTAGGTTGTGACTCTACCCCCCCCCCCCCCCCGACGTGACGTTGAGTTCGGGATAGACTTATAGCCTGGTGCCCATCCGATTTCGATGGCCCCTTATCGGATGGCACCTTCGGAGTTGTGGGATTTGCGGATTCAGATTGATGATCAAATGGTGAAAGTTTTTGTTCGACCCAATGTATCACCATGGGGTGCTTCAGTTTTGTTCGTGAAGAAGATAGATGGTGGTCTCAGGCTATACATAGACAATCGAATGTTGAACTAGGTAACGGTCAAGAACCTTTACCCCCTTCCAAGTATAGATGATCTCTTCGACCAACTGAGGGGAGCAGGTTGGTTTTCCAAGATTGATCTACAATCTGGATATCATCAGCTGAGGCTAAAGGACAGTGACGTCTCGAAGACGGCTTTCAGGTGCAGGTATAGGCACTTCGAGTTTGTGGTGATGTCGTTTGGAGTTACGAATGCACTGGCTGTGTTCATGGGACTTATGAACCTTGTCTTCCAAGAGTTTCTGGACCGGTTTGTCGTTGTTTTTATCGATGACATCCTGATCTACTCAAGGTCAGAGGAGGAGCATGTTGAGCATCTTTGGGCAGTCCTGGAATTCCTTAGACACCACCAGCTTTATGGAAAATTGTCTACATGTAAGTTCATGACACAAGAAGTACACTTACTTGGGCACATATTGTCTCAGCATGGAGTGTCTGTAGACCCGTTGAAGGTGGAGGTAGTTGTTTCTTTGGCAGCACCCAAGAGCGTGGCAGAAGTTCGTAGTATCCTGGGGTTAGCAGGTTACGATCGGAGGTTTGATTCAGACTACTCTCAAGTTTCTGCTCTATTGACAGCTTTGACAAAGAAGAACCATGTCTTCCTATGGAGTGATCAGTGCTAGAAGGCTTTTGAATACCTGAACGAGAAGTTGGTCAGTGCTACCATACTCAGGTGTCTAGAGAAAGGGTTGATGTATGAGGTGTTTTGTGATTCTTCTGGACTTGGTTTGGGGTGCGTGCTGATGCAGAAGAAGGGAGTGATTTGTTATGGGTCTAGGAAGTTATGCCCTCACGAGTGTAACTATGCCACCCATGACCTAGAGCTTGAAGTAGTAGTGTTTCAACTGATGTTGTGGCGACAATACCTCTTTAGGGAGCACTTTGTGGACTTCATAGATCATAAGAGCCTGCATTATAACTTCTCCTAGCGTGACCTGAACTTACGGTAGCGGAGATGGGTCGAGTTTCTCCAAGACTCTGACTTTGAAATATCTTACACTGAAGGTTAGAGAAATGTTGTGGCTGATGCCCTGAGCATGAAGTCGCATCAGGAAGTATTTTGGGAATCCACTGATGCTTGGAAGGCGATGGGAGAGTTGGCCGCCTTGCACTTGGATGCCAGGGTAGAAGGTGTTAGAGGTTGTTTGTTTCAGATGTCGGTGCATTCCTCCTTGTTGCAGCAGGTGGAAGAGTCTCAGTGGGGGGGAATCCGAGGAAAAAGTGATGCAGGAACGTGTTGATCAGGGGAATTCTCCAGAAGGATGGTCAAAGGACAGTCGACATCGGATGCTTTTCCATGGAAGGTTGTTTGTCCCGGAGACAATGCGTGAGGAAGTTATCCTTGAGTTCTATAGCGCAGCCTTGGTGGTACATCCATGAGTTTCAAAAATGTACTTAGGCTGAGGGAACAGTTTTGGTGGCCCGAGGTGAAACAGGAAGTGGTGGCGTTTGTGGCCAAATGCCTAGTGTGTCAGCAAGTGAAGGCTGAACATCGTGTTCCTAGTGGGTTGTTGCACCCTTTAGATTTCCATGAGTGGAAGTGGGATGACATCTAAATGGACTTCATCACAGGACTACCCAGAGCTCAGGGTGGTTATGATGCCAACATGGTAGTGGTGGATTGACTGACGAAATCATCTCACTTCTTAGCAATTAAGGAGTCAGGCCCGGTGAGTACCTTGGCACAGAGGTACGTAGACGAGGTGGTTTTTTTTCATGGAGTTCCAAAGACTATCATCTCAGATCGGGATACTCGGTTTACCTCACGAGTCCGGAGGGGGTTACATCATGCTTTTGGCACCCAGCTACGCCTTAGCACTGCTTTCCATCCCCAGACGGATGGGAAGACGGAGCGAACTATCCAGACTTTGGAGGACATACTGTGAGCATGCATTATGGATTTCGGAGGATCAGGGGTATGACACTTTCCTTTAGTAGATTTCTCCTACAACAACAGCTTCCACTCTACTATTGGAATGGAACCATTTGAGACGTTGTTTGGAAGGCCATGTTGTTCACCCATTTGCGGGGCAGAGGTTACTGAGATAGGTGCTCTTGGGACAGAGGTAGTGCAGAGCACCATAGAGAATGTCCAGCTTGTACGTGAGAGGATGAAAGTGGCTCAGTACCGACAGAAGTCTTATGGTGATTGTCGGAGGAATCCTTTAGAGTTTGAGGTGGGAAATCATGTGTTCTTGAAGGTTTCCCCTCGACGGTGGCAGCATAGGTTTTGGAAAGGGAGCAAGCTCTCACCTAGGTTCATCGGACCTTTTGAGGTGTTGAGGCGAGTCAGTGAGGTGGCATATCAGCTGGCCCTGCCACCACAGTTGGAGAAGGTTCATGACGTCTTCTACGTCTCCCAGCTTCGTCGGTACTTACACGAAGACTCCCACATTATCGACTGGGGAGAGTAAGATATGGGAAACGACACGACCTTTGAGGAATGACCAGTCAGAATCGAGGATCGTAAAGATAAGGTACTTCGTGGACAAACCATTCCATTGGTTAGTGTGTTGTGGAGGCATGGCAGCCTCAAGGAGAGCACTTGAGAGCAGGATACCCATATGCACGCTGAGTACCCGGAGATGTTTTTACTTGTGCTTTCCCTTGTTCTTCTGAGCTTTGTGTTGATGTGGTACTCTATACCTTTGATATATGGAATGCTTGGCTTGTTGGTTTTGAGACATTTTATTTCCTTGTTCCCTGGTAATGTGTAACATGTCTGAATGTGTGGGAAAGGGAAAAAATATGACCCTTAATCAAGATGCATTAATGCAGATGCGATTGAACCCGTGCGGGTAAGTCAGTGCCGCCTAAAGCGGATAATATCTCGGCATAAGAGAATTAATTTCCCAAAACCACATGTTTGGGTAGTGTGTTGGTTGTGTGGTGTTGGGGGTAGTATGAGTTGAAAAAAAAATTCCTAAGGTATGAAAGTGGGAAGACCCAATTCTTAATTGAGACGTATTAATGAGGATGCGATTAAACCCGTGCCGACGAGTCAGTTCCGCCTAAAGCAGATAATATCTCGACATAGGAGAAGGAATTCCTAACACATATGATTAGGTTTGTTGGTTGGGTTCTTTTTATAACGAGAACCCTAAGAGGTATCTTTTGGGGTTTTCTTTGGGTTGGTTTTTGAATTCTCGGGGACGAGAATGTTTTAAGAGGTATATGATGTAATGGCCCGGACCTCTCCGGCCCATTCCTTTATCAAAAAGAAGGTCCAGAAGTGTTCTGGAGGGTAAAATTGACTTTTCCCACACATTCTAGAATTTTGAAACTACACGCCGTGTAGTTTGAGTACACGTCGTGTACCCCTTTTCCAGGTATACCCAGTGTTGAAGACCGTGTCCTTTCTGTTTAAAATAATGGGTGCACGCCGTGTGCCCAGTTATACACACCGTGTAGTCCATCCCCGCGTACACGTTACTAGTCAACGGTCGTGAACCATGTTGGAGCTGTGTCTTTGCTGTGTGCAATAAATGAGTACACGCCGTGTGTCTAAACTACACAATTTGTAGTCCTTCCCCACGTATGCGTTACCCTCAAACCGTGTGTTGACCAGTCAACGGCCACGGAACCGTGTTGGAAGCTGCGTGGAGACCTCATAAAATAACCAAGTACACGCCGTGTACCATAATGTACACTCCGTGTACTTTTCCTTTTCTCGCCTATAAAAGGAGGGGTCCCCTGCTCCTTTCAACTCACTCCTATCATTCCCATTCCTCTGAAAAGAGCTCTCCCAAGAGACTCGAAGGCTCATTTTCTTCCATAACTTCTTCATCCGAGCTCCGATTTACGATCTATCAGTGTCCACAGGATCGTAACGATGAGGCAGAACTTCTGAGCATGGATCCGTTGTCTTTCCATCGACCTTTCATTTCCGACTGCCACCTGAGGAGGTTTTGTCGGGACCCGACAGAAGTGACGGACACCGACAAACGTCTTCTAAGGTTGATTTGGGGGAGCATTGTGATCAGAACCTATCGAGGTAGGGATCTTACCTTCATCTCTCTAATTTGTGCATCATGCGGGGTGGGTATCCACTTGTTTTAATGAGAAACACTTGAACCATTAAATAAAGATAATAACTGGTTAAAGAATGGGGATGTGAAAGTTGTTATGTTTATCTTATATCATGTGATATTATGTTGTGAATTCAAAAGGCTTATGCCTACTGAAAATCATGGACGTTGGGGGCCGTTTCTTGCGCAATTAAATGTTTCCCTATCATTCTAGACCGTTTTTGTGGATGGAACTTTGTGGAATGGGGAAATTGGTTAATCACGTAAAGTTGGCTATTTCAAATCCGGAACCCTTGTGTTATCATCTGTTTTAAACAAAAATGGAATTATGAACATGTGGGTGTTGGCTTGGATACGTGGCATGTGATGGGGGTGTTTTGTGGGTTGTTGTGGATAGGGTGAGCAGTGGGGCTGCGGTCAGCTTGGTTGTGGGTTGGTGTAATGTTATGTTGGTGACGGGCAGCGGGGCTGCGATAAGTGGTATTAAAGGGATAATGATGTACGATACAGTTGTGGTTATGGAAGTTGGCAGTGGGGCTGCGGGGATGGGTTTGTTGTGAAAGGACTATGGGTTGTAACTAATAAATAAAAAGTGGAAGAGTTAATGAATGGTGGGTCATGGTAATGGAACGGGTTTAATAATAAATGGGGTTGGTTGGTTGATAAGAAGGGTTTGGTTGTGTTTCTTGTGTTTTCTTAACTTGATTTATGGATGGAAGGGATATGTTTTACGAACAATCGATGTGGTTGGTTGTGGATAGTTTCCCAGTAGTTAAGGAACTAAATAAACTAATTATGCTGAAATGTAAAAACCTAAAGGGGTTGGGGTTGTTTTTTGTATTCATGCTTTGTAGTAGCAATGTCAAGTCACGTGCTCAGTTTCTATGTTTAGAAGCCATAGGTGGGGCTATGTGGTTGGTATATATATATATATATATATATATATCTGTATCTTTTGTTTTTTATCGCACCCCACACATGTTGAGCACTTAGTGGAGAACACTCCCATTTCATGGGAGAGGGTGTTTTTCCCTTAGTTACTAGCTCCTTCTTGATCCTTCTCCCCTAGGTTGTGATGGCTTGAGGAGACCTTGAACCTAAGACTCTTCGGGTAATTTTCGATTAGGGTGGCATTAGCCCAAGACTCTTCAGGTAGGTTCTACTGTTTCCCAAGAATCATCGGGATGAGGACCAGGTGTGTGCGGGTGGGATACGCGGTTGTGAGGCCCAGGTGTGTGGCGGCGGGATACGTGGTTGTGAGGCCCAGGTGTGTGCGGGCGAGATACAAGGTTGTGAGGCCCAGTTGTGTGCCGGCGGGATACGTGGTTGTGAGGCCCAGTTGTGTGTGGGCGGGATAAGTGGTTGTGAGGCCCAGGTGTGTTTAGGGGTGATACGTGGTTGTGAGGCCCAGGTGTGTGCGGGTGAGATACATGGTTGTGAGGCCCTGGTGTGTGCAGGCGGGTAGAGTGTGGCATCTTCAGGACGTTCACTATTAGGGAGAGCAGATAACTAAAGGGAAATGGTGTGGGGTACCCAATACTCTTGTTTCTTATATACTACTACCTGTTGTGATTGTGTTTTGGTGAGTGTGGCTGGTGAGGTTGAGTGGATAGAATTCTTTTGTAGGTTTCTTCTGTTATTCTCACGGGACATTAGGATGTCTCCCCACTTGTGCACGATAGCTTTAGGTTTCCCTACTAAGTATACTTGTATGCTCACCCTACGTTTACTTTCAGTTTTCCAGGAGGACTACTAGGGCCATGCGGGACCCTACTAGTCTGACAGTTGGAGTTGTTGTACACTTGTTCCTTTTGGTATTTTACTTTGAGCTTTCTTGTACTTGCAACTTGTTATAAAATTGTTCAAACATGCATGTGGGCTTGGTTTGGGTTTATTTCTACACACTTGTCCTTTTCCTTTTTGGGGGTTGACTTTTCCTATTTCCCGATCTTAATAATAAAAAGGGTAATGCCTCCCATATTTGTGAAAACTCATACCCTTGCTGCTAGTCGCCACCCCGGGGCCTACTGGAGGTGGGACTCGGGGGTCATTATCTCCCTTTCACCACTGCCAGCTCAGGAGGGGCATCTTTGGCGGGAGGGGGTCGTGACACCCGTGGTTTGGAAAATACCACTAATGAGGTGTCATTGCATATTAATAAAAAATTGTCTCTCTTTTACTATAAATACGCACTCATTCCGTCATTTTCACCCATTCCAAAATAATCACCCTTTATGTTATGATATTTTTACCTCACTATGAGTCTATAAATTTTTTTTAAATCCACCAAGTTCCCAACTGTCATGTTTTAGGTGTTACTCTACAAGGAAAGATAATTCCCAAATTCTCTTCCCCCATAAAATCCTCATTTATGTGGTATGTATTTCATGTTTTCATACCATGATATTATTTCCATTTCATTATGACCCTCTAAAATTTTATGAGTCTTTTATGAATGGGTGACCCCTATGACCAATCTTTTTAATGTTTTCTAATACCATTTTGTGTAGCTCTTTTGCTGCAGAAGTTTCGTCTCAAAATCTCTCTCTTTTTCAAGTACTCTTACTATGTTATTATGTTTTAATTTTAATAGGATTATGTTGGGATATGTCATTCCATATCCCCCTTATGATCCATATTTTTTTAATAATTATCAGATTCAAATTTTATCTAATAAATTTTTTTATGAATGTTTATGTGACGTTGTTTGGCTGCCGAATTTTTGTAACAGATTTCTCATCTTTTCCATTATTTTGGGTTTCATTATTTTCCTTCATTACTCACCTCCTTTCCTCAAACTTTTATGATAACACTAGTAAAATACATTTAAATTAATGTGTTTTTGATAATGAAATAATTCATCATCTTCTCTAATTTCCCCATCATTTATACTAGAAATGAAAGCACAATATGAGATGTCTTTATTTTAACATTCAAGGGAAAAGGGTTTTCAATTTCCATATCCAATTATGGTATGAAAAAATATTTATGGTTTAATAGAATATAATATATGTATTATAACTTAGGTTATGTTCTGGAATCTCTTTTCACACATGATATTAATTTATAAATTAAGATGAGTTCGTTGTGAGATAAACCCACCAATTAACGAATACAATTATTAATAATGTTTTATGTAATGATTCATCTTCAATCCAAATAAACAAATGAAATTTATAACCATGAAATAATCTAGATGAAAAAAACATATATTATATACAACCATTCTCATTTTACATGATTATCCTTACATGTATATAAGTAAACCAGTCATTAATACCAAGGAAGAAAACACTCCAAAACAATAAAATTGAACATATTAAACCAATCAAGAAGGGAATGAATGAACATAATAAGGTTAAAATAAAAAAACTTACATAATGAATGGGTTCTTTAAATGTTAATTAATGAATTTAATTTGGTTATCCATGACACTGTGACCATGTGAAGAACACCATTAGACTCAAGGTAAGGATTTATTCATGTCACTTCCATTTTGTTGTGATATTTCGTATTCAGTACTATTACTTGTGTTTGGTATTTGTATATATTCCACTGATGTATCATATCTTGACCATATTTATTTTCATTATATTAAATGTATCATTTGATGATTAGTAATTTTGATGCATATGATTCAATTGATTAAAATGTTGTAAGTATTTTGTACCCGAACATCCATTTTCTTTAGTGATTCTCTTATGCTATACTCACCTCAATGAAATTGTTATTTATTAGTATATACACCTCTTAAATTATGATTTAATAATATATATATATATATATATATATTTACCAATCAGAATCCATTTTTTATTTTTTGGGAAGTTAAATGTTTTAAAAGAATCATTCAAAAATATTTCTGGAAATAAAATTCCGACTGATGTGGATTTCGCAAATTATTACCAATTTTCAAGGTAACTATATAATATGATTTTAAAAACCATTGTCTTTATAAAATAACTATTTTTATTATAAAAATACAATCTTTCATCACTTATAGTTTTATAAAAAGACGTTTCCAATAGATATCTTCTTCCCAAAGTAATGGTGTATATATCTTATGAAGTACTCGATTATTTTATATAAGTATCTAAAACTTTTTCAATAGTATTAATTGTTATTATTTGATATTTGGATTAACTCTTAATGATATTATGTACTATATTTAATATAAGGGTTTAAGAATGGTTGTATTGTGGATGTTCTATCTTAGAACCACACACCAATTTCCTCCCAATGATTACTATTTATGCCCAATATTCGGGGAAAGTAATTTACATTTCATATGATAGTTTAAATAGGAATGTTTATGTTTTTTTATATTTATCCCTTTTTATATGAGTTATTCATTAGATTAGAATGTGCCAAGTGATCCCTGGTGTAGCCCCATGGTGCATTGATAGGTCTAATGAAAGAAACAGTGGTCTTGGCACGAGGCCTTGACAAAAAGGATATTTATGGTATTCATAAGAGGCCATGATGGTATAGTTATGATGTATAGCATTATTCATTACACCATTATGAAACTAGTAATTTAATGTTTATGTGGTTTTTTTGACTATTAGAATATCCATGATTATTATTTATTATGGAAATATTTACTCAACTCATATTTCCTCCCATATCATGTTCAAGATTATTTTTAAATACATGTGTTTTTTGTTATTAACCATGACTAATGTTTATGTTTACGATATCTTCCACTTTATTGGATACCCTTACTTAGCATCTAATCTCACCCCATTCATATATTTCATTTTATCAGGTCATGAAGAAGATTCTTATGAATGACCTGTATAGATAAACATGGATTTTTAGATGTTCCCAATAAATCATATATGTTTTATTTATTTTGACGTTGTAATTTTTATCCTATGTATATACATAGTTTTTAAAAATTACTAAACTACTTGGTTATTCAGGATTGGACTCTTTCTAACCATGCCAATATATTAAAATAATTCCCCAAATCGTGGCTTTTAGGATTAGGGCGTTACAGTTGGTATCACAAAAAGTTTAGTACAAAACATGGAAGCTAAATTTAGAAAATTTAGATTAGGGAACAAAACCCTAATATATATTTGAAGATACGCATACAAGAACAGCCTAGAATTTTGGTAAAGAATATATTAGTAGGATCTTCCTTGGAAATAAATACTAGTTTGGATACTATAAGTAGGTGTGGTTCTAGCACAAATGTACCTATGAGTATCAACTCTGACCAGATGATTCAGACATGAACAGGGGTAACTTGGTATATGAAAAAGGGCCTTACGATGCACCTAAATTGACACTATTAGGGGATTTCCATAGGATAATTCACAGTTTTTTTCTTACATCCCACTATGAAGAATTTATTTCTTTAATGTAACCAAAGTATATGGTTCAAGGATTTATGAAGCATAAATTTATGATATGTTCTATACCATGATTAGAAGGTTCATAATTGTATGATCTAATATAAAATATGGAATTTATTATAAATGGGACCAAATATATGGAATAAGAAAATTTCCAATGCACATGCAACAAATAGTAAGAACGATCATATCACTCATAGTCTTATGCCATGAATTCAAATATATATAGTCTCCCATGTGTCTTCATCCAATGAAGAAGTATTATATTATGTTATCGAGTTATTTAAAAATTCAAAGAGTTTTATGGATTTTAATGGAAGAAAAATAAGAAAAGGATGTCATTGAGAAATATGGATATTGGGAAGAAAGGAAAGAATGGTTTTCCCTCTTGTCATAACTGTGGAAAGAATCACCCTTGTAAAGGATTGAAGGGAATGGATTTTTGTTTTAATTGGGGAGAAAAGAGACAACATGTTCATGATTAAATGTTTATGAAAAAGGTTTCTAATGTACAATGCTTCAACTTCAAGGGTATGGGTAACTATGAGAATCATTGCTCCAAGTGTTAAAGGAATATACCCCATGTGATGATTCTAGATAATGATCAAGTTACGATGCGTCCATAGATAATGTAGAATTATCAAAATTCCTAGTCATGAATCATGTCATCTGAATATTTTTCATACAATGTATTGTTTATAATAATTATAGAATATATGAGGATTTTACTTTGATAAATTTTCATTAATAATTTGAAACCATAATATGAATGGTTTCAAAAAAACAAATTCAGTGAAATTTAAAAATTAGGGAAAATGAATGATTAAAGGATGGAAAACACTTAATATATTTTTAATGATGATGATAGTATTGAAAATTATTTATTTGTATAAGTACTAACTACCTCAAAACATATTTTTGACTTGTCGACATGTTTTTAATGCTACCATTGAGGGAGTTCAAAATATTTTAGGATATAAGGAATACATTGAATAGAATTTGTATGGATGAATTCATGTTTCCAATAAGGTTTTCTGGTAATTCGATTTTCTACCACATTTTAATAGGACACACGATGAATATATTCAAATGTTTGAAATGTGAATATTTAGGGTTGTTTCATGATGGATTAAAGGAAAATAAAGAAGCAGATTCTTTAGGAGGGATAGATCATTGATTTCAAAACAAAATGAGGATTTCCAAGGACCTCATACAAATATATCTAGCAAGGATGTATATGATAATGATTCTAAAGTATTGGATGATGATTTTTTGGAATGTTAAATGATTTTTGAAATTGATTACTTTGAGAATAGTTTGAGGTTGTATAGTATAATTTCACTACATGATGGTGTTATTATTCGTCCATGAAGATTTTTCAAATTAGTATGCGTTGTTTTGTAGTAACAAATACATTCTCCACTCCACTAATTATGAGTATATTTTAAAAAAAATCATGATATGGGTTTCCCACAAGAGAATTTTCATGTATCAACCATTAACATTGGATGTTCAATATCAAATTCTATGGTTGAAATTTTGTCAGGAGGGGACAATGAAACACCCTAAGAATTTACCAATATATTTAATGTAGGATGCATGAATGATTGAGTCTCTAAAAAAACCACTTTTTTATAACCAAGCTAGTAAAGATAATATTTCATATTATGATATGAATTTTGAAAAACTAACAGACATAGTTGCATTCAGTTAAATATATAGAGTCTGATTATAAAAAATTATTTTTTGGTGAATAAGAACTTACCCTTATGATTAGTAACTGGACATTATAAATAGTAATATAACTAATGGAGTCGTAACCTCACATAATAAAGCATAAATAATTTTTTTGTTCAATCATTTAATTTTGTGTTTGGTTTTTTCATAAAAATATGTTGAATTTTATAATTTTAATTTTCATGTAAAAATTGTTCATTTCAAAGAGATTTTAATTATTATATCAAAATAAGGGTTTATTAATAATTATAATAATTAAATAGTATTATCAAAAAACTATTAATTAATTATAAAAGGTAAAATAATTTTTTTAAGTGTTGAAGTTTTTACTATGAATTTTACTATGCATTTTATGTTCCCATTTATTTTTAAAAAATAAGTATTTTCATAGATAAATGTAAAATTTTTAATATTTAGATAATTATTAAGATAAAATAAATTTCATTTCTGAATTTGTAATTTCTATATAAGGTTACACTGAATTTATGAGAATTTTTTAAAATACATTAGTTTTTCATGAATAGTAAAAACGATTTTTGAGGATTCGGTATGTTTAATATTATCATTAATGATGTAATCATGATGTAATAATTCTAGTCAACTCTTGAGTAATAAAATAAGATATTAGGTGTCCCATGTGTCCAAAACCATAAAAAAACAAAATCCTCAAATTAAGGTATTTTTATCTCCATATGAGTCCTACAAAGGTCTCCTAAATACCCCAAGGTCACAACCTTCATGTTTTAGCTGTTACTCTACATGAATATAGAATTATCAACTACTCTTTTTTCAATTGAAATTCTCAGTTTTTTGTATGAATTTCATATTCCCATACCTTGTTCATATTTATATTCTATTCTTCACATATACTATTTTATGTGTCTTTGATTAAGGGTAACCCATATTCCCTCTTTTTTTAATGTTTTCTAAAACCATCTTGCGTAGCCGTTATACTGCAGAATGTTCATCTCAAACTCTCTCTCTTTTTCAAACACTCTTATTATGTAATTATCATTTAATTTCAATATTATTTTGTTGGAATAAATCATCAATATCCCCCATATAGTCTATAGTATATATGAATGATGATATACCCTTTTTTCTCATCAAAATATTATATTAATTTTTAAGTGACATTATTCGGTTGCTGAATTTGTTTAAGAGTTTTCTCAACCATTCTTTTATTTCAAGTTAATTTCTTTTCTTTCACGTTCCACACTTCCATTCAACCAAATTTTATGAAAACTCCATTAAATTAAATTTAATATAATTTTTTTATAATGGAATAAATTATCCCCATCTCTCCTTTCCCCTACATTTAAACAAGAAATCAAAACACTATTTGAGATGTCTTAAATTATAACATTCAAGGATGACCGATTTTCAAAAACCATCTTAAATTATATTCATGAAAACATTTTGATTTTTGAACATGATATAATATATTTATTATAACTTATGTAATATTTTGTAATATCGGTGAACACATGATATTAATTTATATATTAAAATGAGTTCATTTTGATAAAATACCCCCAATTAACCCAAACTATTATCATTAATTTTTTATATAATGAGTCATCTTCAATACCAGTATCCAATTGAATTATATAATCATGTAATAATAAAGATTTTAACACATAAAATATAACTTCTATTCTAGGAAACCATTATCATATTACATGTTTATCCTTACATGTATATAAGTAAAATGATCCAGAATTACAAGGAAGAAAATGCTCCAAAACAAAAATATTGAACCTCTTGAACCCATCAAGAAGGATATGAATGAATATAATAAGGCTATAATAAATCAATTACATAAATATAGTGGTCTAAAAATAATTATTAATTAATTTAATTTTGTTACCCATGACACTATGATCAATTTAAGTGAACAATGAAACTTAACTTAAGGAATTTGACATCTCACTTCCTCTAATGCAAGATATTCTATATTCAGAACTATTACTTATGTATGGTGTATGTATACTTTCCATGGATGTTTCATATTATTAATCTCATTATTTTCAATAAATTAAATTTATCATTTTGTGATTAATAATTTTTGGGGCATACAATTCAATTGATTACAATGTTGTAATATTTTTCTACCTGAACATCCATTTTCATTAGGGATTCCCTTATTCTATAACAACCTCAATGAAATTATTATTTATTATAATGTAGATGTAATAAATTATCGGTTAATTTTTTATATTTTTATACCAACTAGAATCCATTTTTATTTTATGGGAAAATACATGTTCTAAAAGTAACATTCAAAAATGCTTCCTGAAATAGAATCCAGATTCAAGGGAACTTCTCAAATTCATTACTATTTTCAATTGTACTAATTAATATATTTATAGATACCATTATATTCCTAAAATAACAAATTTTATTTTGAAAATACTATATCTCATCACTTAAGGTTTTATAAAAATACTTTTCCAAGAGAACTCTTCTTTTCAAAGTCAAAGAATATTTATATCAATAATTAGTTGATGAATTTATAAGAGAGACTACATATTTTTTAAGACCCTTATTTATTCATAGGTATTATTTGGGTTAATATTTAATAGTATCATATTCTATATTTATTTTAATTTTTTATAATTATTTTGACTGTCGATGTGCTATCTTAAAACCATTCACCAATTTACTCAGAATGGTTAGTCTTTATGAATAATGTCGAAGTAATGTTATCTATATTTTATATATTAGATTCAATATGAATGTATATATTGTGGAATTATATCCCTATTAGAATGAGGAATTCATTATAATTATTATGTCTTGGGTGGGGACCACTATATCCCCTCAGTGCATTAGTAGGTCTCATGAGAAAATCTATGGTTTAGGCATAAGGCCTTGACAAAATGGATATTTATGGTATGGACACGAGGCTTTGAAGGTATTGTAATGATGCCACAAATTATTAATTCCCTCATTATGAAATTCATAATTCAATGTTAATGTTGGTTTTTGACTTTTAGAAAACCCATGATTATGTTTTATTGTGGAAATATCTACTAAGCTCATTTTTCTAGCCATATTATGTTCATGTTTATTTTTAAATGCCAATGTTTTTAGTTATTTACCATGCCTAATGTTTATGTTTATAATATCTTCCATTGTATTTCATACCCTTACTGAGCATTTGAGATCACCACTTTCTAATTTTTCATTTTCTTTTGACATGAAATAGTTTATTATGGAGGACCTTCAGTGATAAACAATGAGTTTTGGATGTTCACAATAGAACATATATTTTTTATTTTTGTTCAAGTTGTAATGATAATCCTATGTATTTATCTATTTTTCCAAAACTATTAATCTTCTTAGTCTTTCAGGATTTGACTCCTTGTAATCATGCAAATGTATTAAAATAATGCAGTGGATCCTGGCTTTTGGGGATAGAGAATTAGAGTTGGTATCAATGAAAGTTTATTAAAAACAAGGAATATAGATTTAGAAAACATATATTAAGGAACAAAACTATACTATATACTTCAAAATACACATACAAGAACATCCTATAACATTTCTAATGAAAAGATTATTTGGATCTTCCTAGAAAATAAATCATTCCATGGATACTACAAGTGGACATGTCTTGGGCACATATCTTATTAGAAGTATCAACATCGACAAGGTGTTTTTGGCTTGACCAAGGGTATCCAGGTATATGAAAATGGACCTTACTGTACACCTAGTTTGACACTCTAGTGGGATATTCTTAGGATAATTATCATTTTTGTTATATCCTATTATGAAAGAGTTATTCAGCCAAAGTAAGCAGAGTATATGGTTCTAGGATTTACAATGCATAAATTTATGATATCTGATATAACATATTTTGAGGTAGAAAAATTTCCTAATTTTATGAGCTAATATAACATATTTAATTTATTAGAAATGGTGCCTAAGTTATGTTATTAGTACATCACCAATGCACATGATACAAAAAGTGAGAATGTTCATTTCTCTCATGTTCTTTATCCATCGTTTCAAAGTTACAAATTCTCTTCTGTGTTCTTATCAGGTGTGGAAGTAATATCATCTGTTAACAAGTAATGTACATAATTATTAATGTTATATGGATTTGAAGGAATGGAAAATAAGAAGAGGACGGTTAAGAAAAATAAAGATAAAGGGAAAAAGGGGAAGAATGTTTTTCCCACATGTGATACCTATAGAATGAATCAGCTTGGTAAAATCATGAAGGAAATTGGTGATTGTTATAATCATAGAGAAAAAATAAATGGAATTCCTGATTTTCAGTGTAAGATAATGTTTTCCAATGTAAAATTCATAAAACTTCAATGATATGGGACACTATGTTAATCAATGTCCCAATTGTCAATGGAATATACCTCAAATGATGATTCTAGAATATGATCTAGTTATTATTCTTCTGCATATGAAGTAGAATTATTAATATGCCTATTCATGATTCAAGTAATTTGAATATTTCTTTTAGCAATGTACTAGTAATAAAAATTATGGAATATTTGAGGATTGAACTGGAAAACATTTATATTGGGGATCTAAAACCATAAGTTTAATGGTACCACAAAATGATATTTGTTGTAATGTTAAACTTTTTTCAAAATGAAAGATTAAAGGAAGAAAACCCCTTAATACATTTATAATTATAATGGTAATGATGAATAAATGATTAATTTAGATATATACTCACTACCTCAAAACTGATTTTTGAGTTGTCACCACGTGTTTTATGGAATCATTTATGGAGTTTACAACATTTTTGGATATAAAGAATATTTCCATTTGTATCTGTAAGGATTAAGTCATGTTTCCAATTTGGTTTTATGGTAATAATAGTTGATACCATGTATTAATAAGAAACATGATTGATATATTCACATGTTTGGAATTTGAGAATTTAGGGATGCTTCATGATTGATTAACGGCTAATAAGGTATCAGATGCTTTGAGCAGGATAGATCATGTAGTTATAAACAAAATGAGTATTTTTAAGGACCCCGTGTACATGGATCGATCAAGGATGGGCATAATAATGGTTCTAATGTATTATATCATGATATTTTGGTATGATAAACCATTTTTTAAATTGTTTAACTTGATCATTGTATGAGGTTTTAGATTTTTATGTCACTACATGATTGTTTGATTATAATTCTATTACTATGTAGTATAATTACATTATGTTGTTTTGAAGTAACTGATTTTTCCCCTTCCTCTAATTTAGATGATATTTTAACGATATTCTAGATTTGGGTTTCACAAAAAAAAATTAAAGTATCAACCATTTACTTTTCATGTTCAATTTCAAATTTCATGGTTGAATGTTTTGTAAAGAGGGTAGTGTGTAACACCCAAATAAATTAAAAATAGATTTTATAATAAATGCATGACTGCCTAAGTCTCTATAATACATCATGTTTTTATAACCTAGCTAGTAAACATAATTTTTCCTCCTCTGTGATTTGAATATCAAAAAAGGACATACACGGTTGCGTTTAGTATGATATTCAGAGTCTGATAAGACATAATTATGTTTAGTGAATAGTAAAACATTGTTATGAATAGTAACATAACCTTTTAAATACTAATATGTCCATTGGACACTTAACCTCGCCCAATAATGTATAATTAAATTTTTTGTTCTATCATTTTTTTGTGTTTAGTTTTTTCATAAAAATATAAAAACATTTATAAACAGATTTTTCAGTTAAAATTTGTAAATTACAATGAGATTTTAATTATTATATAAAAATAACGTTTAATTAATGTTTATAATCATGAAATAGCGTTATGAAAACAATATTCCTTAATTAAAATTTGTAAAATAATGTTTTCTTAAGTGTTAAATATTTTACAATGCATTTTACTATGCATTTTATATTCAATATTATTTTTAATATATAAGTATTTCCATATATAAAAGATAAAATTTTAATATTTCTTGAATTATTATGATAAAATAAATTTTATTTTTGAATTCATAATGTTGATATTATTTCTAGCTGAGTTTATGAGAATTTAATAAAAGACATTATTTTTTCTCGAATAGTTGAAATACATTTTTGAGTTTTCGATATGTTTAATAATATCATTAATGATGATTTAAATATGTAATAATTATGTTGGACTATTGAGTAAAACAATATAAGATTAGGGGTCCAATGTGAAAAAAACCAATGAAAAATTCCAGGGGTAAGCCCATGGTTTTGCAAATATCAACAATAATGTGTCATTGGAAATTAATAAAAAAATCCATCTATTTTACTATAAATACTCACTCATTACTCTATTTTCATTTAATAAAAAATCATAATGCTCGATTATAGGGAATTCTTATGTCCCTAATATTCATAAAAAGTTTTCCTCACGCCCCCTAGATCCCAACCTTCCCATCTTAGGAGTTACTCTATAGGGTAAGATAATTCAAAACTTCTCTTTTCCATTCATGTTCACTTTTTTGTGGTAGGTATTTAAAGTTTTAATACCATGTTATTATTTCCAATTTATTATATACCTATACTATTTTATTTATATTTGATGAATGAGTGATTCTATGCCCCTCTATTTTTAATGTTTCCTAAACCCATGTTTTATATTTTTTATAAAGCATAAATTTTGTCTCAAAATATCACTCTATTTCAAGCACCATTATTATGTTATTATCATTTAATTTAAATTTTATTATGTTGGGATATGTAATTCCATATCCCCCTTAAATTAAATAATATTTAATAATGAGTATACACCATTTTTCTCTCATAAAAATATTTTAGGAATTTTTAAGTGATTCCATTAGGCTCCCGAATTTCTGTAAGAGATTTCTCAACTTTTCTGTTAGTTTGAGTTCCTTTATTTTCATTTTATTACCTCACCTCCATTAATAAAAATGTTATGATTATTCTAGTAAAATACATTCAATATAATGTTTTTGTGATAATTTAATAAATCATCATCATCTCTTATTTCCCATTTTTTATACTAGAAATGAAAAGACTATCCAAGATGTGTTAATGTATAATATTCTAGGACCACGAGTTTTCAATAACCATAATCAATCATGGTCATTAACCCATTTGGATGGTTGAACCTATCTATAATATTTTTATTATAACTCATTAACTTTTCTGGAATTTGTTTCACACATGATATTAATTTATAAATTATAAATAGTCTATTGTGATAAAAAAAATCAGCCAATTAACCCAAACAATTATCAATACAGTCTTATATAATGATTCATTTTAACTACCAAATAAAAAATTAATTTTATAACAATGTAAACTTCTATATGATAACAAATGAAATTCATCTTATATTCTACAAAACCATTCTCATATTACATGTTTTTCCTTAAATGTATATAAGTGAACCAGTCGTGAATACCAAGGAGGAAAATGCTCTCAAACAATAAAATTGAACCTCTTAAACCCATCAAGAAGGACATGAATGAGCATAATAAGTATATAATAAATTAAATAAATAAATAACGTGTTCCTTAAATATTAAATAATTAATTTTTTTTGGTTATCTAGGACAATACGATCAAGTGAATGACACCATCAGACTCAAGTTAAGGATTTCATCATCTCATTTCAATTTTTTTGAGATATTTTGTATTCACTAATATTTCTTGTGTATGATTTAGGTATACTTCTCATCGATGTCTCATATTATGAATATCTTTTTTTCCATTATATTCAATGTATCATATGATGAATATTAATTTTGGGCCATACTTTTCAATTGATTACAATGTTGTAATTATTTTCCACCTGGACCTCCATTTTCATTCTGTTTGCTTTTATTCTATACCCCGCAATGAAATTATTATATATTATTATGTATTCCTCATAAATTAGGTTTTATTTTTCTATTTATTTTAACCAATAAGAATTATTTTTTATTTTACGTAGATTTACATGTTTGAAATGTATCATTCCAAAATTCTTCCAGAAATACATGCTTAACCCAAGGGAATTTCGTAAATTCTTACCTACATTCATGGGGATTATATAATATATTTTTAGAAACCATTATATTTCTAAAAGAAAAGAATTTATTATAAAAATACAATCTCACATCATTTCTGGTTTTATAAAAATACCTTTCCAAGAGAACATTTCTTTTCAATGTGAATGTGTATTAATCTAAAAAATTACTCGATGATTTTATATGATTATATACATCTGTTTCAACACTCTTATTGATTATTATGTATTATTGGGTTTAATATTTTACGATATCATCTACAGTATTTAATTTAGTGGTTTATGATTATTTTTATTATGGATGTGCTATCTTAAAACCATTCACAAATTTTCTCTGAATGGTTATTGTTTATGCTTGATGTTCAGGTAAAGTAATATACATTTAAAATATTTGTTTCAATGTGAATTTATATGTTGTTTATATTTATCCCCATTAATATAATGAATTCATTTTCCTTAGTATGTGTTAGGTGGGGCCTTCAATATCCTTTATGTGCATCGGTAGGTCTCATGAGACAAATATGGTCTTGACGCGAGGCTTTGTCAAAATGGAAATTTATGGTATTAACACAAGGCCTTGATGGTATGGTTATGTTGTCATGTATTATGAATTTCCTCTTATGAAACTATTAATTGATATTTAATGGGGTTTTTTGACTACTATTATACCCATGATTTGGTTTTATTATAGAAATATTTACTTAGCTCAGATTTCCTGTCATATATCATTCATGTTTTTTTAAATGCTTGTGTCATTATTAATTCAATTTTCCTAAGGAATATGTTTATGATATATTCATCTGTACTTCATACCCTTAGCGATCTTTTGATCTCACCTCTTTGTTAAGATTCATTTTTCAGGACATTAAAAATTTTATTATGAATTAGATGCAGGGATAAACTTAGAGATATAGTTGTTCCTAATAAAAATTATATATTGTATTTATTTTCATGTTGTAATGTTGATCCTATATATGTATCAGGTTTTCCAAAACATATAAACTACTCGGCCCTTTAAGATTTGACTTTTTGTATTCATGCCAATGTATTAAAATAATGCATCGGCTCCACGCTTCTAAGGTTGTGGAACTACATTTATAGCCTCTAAATGTTCGAATAACTAATATATATGTCTGAAAATGTCATTTAAATTGAAAATTACTATCAAAATGCATTATGAACTTCTATTAAAGAATATTTTAAATATGAAATATTGATTCTTCTAAAAACAATTAGATATATATTCATGGTATTTATATTGATTAGTGATATCATACTAATATTTTAATTATTATTCACTAAGGATTTCTTATATTGAAACCATATATATCATTTCCCCAAATTATTTGTGATCATTTTGGATGGGGATGTAAAATTTTATTACTATTAACTATTTACTCTGGATGTTTTTGGATTATATTTATTTATTGGGGTAAGTATTAACATTTTTTTGTTAGATATTAAAAAATATATGTTTATTTTTATTATGTTTTTTAAAAATAATTTTAGGAATCACATGGAATTATTATATGATTGGTGGGGAATGATTTATCCCCTCGCTTCCTCAGTAGGTCTAATGAAATAAATTACAGTGGGTTTTGGAAGGGGCTTACCGATTTATTTAGATATAATATCAAAAGGAATAAAAATATATTATAGCTGATTGAAATTCTGAATTCCATTACTATGAATTATATTATTGATATTCCAGGTGATAATTTTATTAGAAATAATAACCATGGTTTAGTTTTGAAGATCATGTTATTATTTTAATGGTATTATTTGATCACCATTTATTTATTCCAAATTATGGTCATGTTATTAGGTAATTGGTTAACATTTCATTTATTTACCATTATATATTGATTATTAATTTTTTATTTATAGAATTTTATTTATAATTACACTTACAAAGAACATTATCACTAAATGTTATAACATTATATATTCCCCAAGATACCATGATGTGTTTTATGATTGATAGGTTGGGATATAATAAGGGGAATAATATCATTTATGAAGGAAACCCTTTATTTATTTCTTTAAATATAATGTTAACATAATGTATATAATTAATTTACCAATAATTCTAAACTATTTAGTTCTTAGGGATGTAAAACCTTGTATATAGTGCCAATATAAAAAATTATTCATCCGCTCCAGGTTACTGGAGTCGGTGTTGATGTATAGACCATATAAGCCAAATTTCCTACACCAAAGATGTATTAATAATATTGGAAATACCTCTTAATTATTAAATCCCTTGTGAGAATATGTATAAGATCACTGGTATTGTTCCATGGTTCAGAGACTTGGTAAATTACATGGTTACATCACAGTTACCTTACATATTCACTAAACCTAAATTCCTAATACTAGTGTTTTAGTGGAGATCATATGTATAGGCAGTACCTTTTTGCATACGATATATAGTGACCATGTTATAAATATATATATGTGTATAAGATAACAATTATATTTTTAATTTTTAACTTTTTCACACATGTTTATTTTGAGGCAATTTTAGGCCTGAAAAGGTATGATATGTCTTATAGACTAGAAATTAGCATCTTATACCCTTAAAATATAACAATTTTTAAAATAAAATTTTTAAATTATAGGTTCATTGGAATGATTTAAATATGAAAATAAATGAACCAAAAACCATTAACATTTTGTAAACAATTATATGTATGTGGATTATATTTTTGGGGAAATCACCTCATTCATTTGGGTGTTACTCTATTCTATATATAGTGTAGTATTTCATAAAATGGATTTAATACCAATATTCTTACCTTAATTAATCCTATTTTGTTATACCTTTTTTTAAAGATATTTTTTTGGATTATAATACACTTTGTAGTAAATAATGATCATACAGAACATTTTTCAAACTAAAGTATAGAGGAAAAAATGAAATGTTATTGAGTAACATGGTATGAAATATCTAAAACATTGTTATAATCCACATGTTAGTTGTAAGGTTTTATTGTCATTGAAATCATTGAATATTTTACAATCGGTAAAAAATTTATCTATATCATCTCCCACTAGGTTCTTTAAAACTAAAATCCTTCTCAGACATATCATACTTAAAACAACTATTTATATCCATTGGAAAAATAAATATAATAAAGGGTGAGATAGAATTTTCAAAAATTGTAAATAAGGGATACATTAATTGGAATTTATGAATTACATGATCATAATGTTACCAGAACCTGATCTTACCAACAGAAAACCATGAACATCAATTTTTAAATAAAAATCATAGGCCATAAAAAATATATATCTTCATTATTAAGACATGAATCATAATGTAATAAAAGAACATTATCCCTGATATAAAAAAATTGGCATGGTCATGTCAAAAATTGATTATAATAATGTATAGCATAATCATATTTATATAACTCATGTGTCAATTATAGCCAAATAAAAAATCAATACATGGTTGTCTTGGGATAACCACTTGTGGAATTCCATTATGGATTGTATAACCTCTAAGGAACCATATTTTGGGATAGGGAAAAGTTATCATGTAAAATTTAATCTCATTAAACATTAATCATTACAGATTACATTGAATTCCTATAATAGAGACCAAGGTAAGATAATCATAATCAATTCTTATATTTTCCCTAATTTCATGAAAACATTTATCATTTCATCATAAATAATCAAATTTAGTAGAAAATGATTTTCATCAATATTTCAACATCATAATCATTAACCATAATGGTAAATAATAAATATTGTATCAAAGAATCATATCCCCATTTAATCATAAGCATTATAAAAACATACTATCACAGATAAAAAATTCCTTTAAAAGATCTGGAGAATATTCCTTACGGAAAATCACATTTTCATTTGGAGAGAATTTATTTGAAATATAACAATTTATATGATATTAATGAGAAAATTTTATTCGAGAATAACCATGAGAACTTTTAAATTATGATTCAATATCAATAGTATTTATGATAGATATAAAATATATTTATTTTGTGTACATTGAAAAAAAATATTTTATTCAAACATCTAGTAAAATTTAAATTATTTGGAAGATGGAAAAAAGGGTAATATTAATCCATTTTATAGTCATTAAAATTTCATAAAAATTAAAAAAAATCATTTGAAAATTTTAAAAAAATTGAAATACTGAAATATATATATAGAAAGACGAGAATAATTTAGAACTGAAAAGAAAATCATTATTGGTTTTCCTTAAAACCATTGTTTCATAGATTTTACACTTATAGAGTGAAAAATAGAATTAAAATTTTAATTTATAGAAATAAATATAGGATAATAAAATACATAATATTTATGAGAGATATATTATATAATTTTATCATTTGAGAAATATATTTACAAATCCTAGTAAAAATGTAATTTTAATGTAATGCTTGTACCCCATGTTCGACATGTTTCTTATGCACTATGATATCCAATAAATTAAATTTAAATTTACTATATTTCTATGATATATGGATATTCACACAAATTGATTACTTATAATATTTAAACAATTATTAGTTATGAATTAATTATCAAAATCATTATTTCAGTGTGTCAATTGTTTCATTTCTAATTAATGTTTCTACTTAGATGCTTTGGTAAATATTGTTTAATAATGGTTTTATTATAAATATATTTTTTATAAAGATATAAATATTATATTTATTATATTTATATTATTTATAATAATCCCTAAAATGTGATGATTGAAAAATGAAGTACATAGTACATGTAGAAGGTAGTCTGTACCTATGTATAAACGCAATTTTCATTTTTAACGAAAAAAATAATGTAATGTAAATATAATTAAATCATTGTAGATAAAATATTATATCATAAATATAAAACTTTGTTAGGTCCACAAGGCTGAATACTCTGAAGGGGGGGTGAATCATGGTATGACATATTTAAAATTAACGCCTATTCTGATATTGTTTTGCAGTTAAGAAAAACACTCTTCTCCCTTTTTCCTGTTGCACAATATAAATAGAAAGTAAAGAAAGCAAAGGACACAAAAAATTTTACGTGGTTCACCGATAAGGGCCATGTCCAAAGAGCATATGCCAACAGGTTGTCTGTCGTACCTAATTCTACTAAACATCACTAGCTGTGGATTACAGGGTTCGGGCACATTCACTCTGTCCCAGGATCACTACCTTTACAAGGTTTAGGGTCATCTCACTGCTTTCCCAAGTGTCTCTCCCTATTTCTCTCTCTATGGATCACTGCCGGTGGAGAGGATCACCTTCTTCCTCTTTATTTTCTCATTGCTCTGGAAAGGATCCACTCACAGTTTATAGACCTATAGGTTTCTTCATTTGTATGAAAGAATGCATCTTTTTCTATATGTAGATGCTCTGTTGAAGTCCAAATTTCACCCATAGATGAATCTCTCTTTGCACTGAAGGTATCGGGCAAACTTCCAGCTTTCACGCAGCCCGAAAACACTGCTGAAAAAACAACCTTACTTGGTGCGCAAGTATAATCCGGCAAGAAAGTCACAACTGGTGTGCAAGTCCACCTCAAACACTTTCAGGACACAAGCTTCTTCAACTCCAAAATTGCACGACTCACTTCCCATTATTCCCAAACCAATATTGGCGTGCAACTAACAACAACCGTGCTCCTTAAAATCTGGCACGCAAGTCCCACTTGCGCGACACAACACCACTTGCGCAACCAGAATACATGTGTGACGGGAGCACTGATTTCTCAAAGTGTTGAACACCATTGAGAAATGAGGAGGGGTGGTCCAGTATATATATGCATTTTGAACACCCTGCGCGATGCCGCGCAAGTCTCCCCTCGGTGCACAAGTCTCGGCGTGCATTTCTCTTCCCCTGCATTTCACTTGCGTGACCCACTTCCAAACATGTGTGAACCTCTTCCCTTTGCCAATTTTTGAAGTTATGATCTTGATAAACATCAGGCGTGCAAGTTTCCAATCATATAAGACATCAGCGTGCAAGTCAATTGCGCGACCAACCCAATACTTGCGTGACCCTCTTTCCTTTTCCATATTTTGATGCTTTGATATTGAAAAACATATGGAGTGAAAGTTTATTTACCTTAAAAAACACGGTGCGCAATTCCCTTTGCCAAAAACTACATTTATTCAGTTGTCGATTTTCAGGACCAAAAATTTGGCAAACACTGGAAAACGGCACCACCTTGTATCTGTTCTTTTTGTACCGCCTCCAGATCATCCATTCCTTAGTCGAAGTTCTTGAATCAAACATTGATCATTGACTATAGCTCTTGAACACGACATTCCACCATGAAATCCCCTTTGTCAATAGATTTTTATTTCATGGTTTTCTTTTTCAACAATCACATCACCATTGTCCACTTTGTCAACAAACACAATCACCTCAAAAATGCTTCAATGATACCTTGAGGTATTTTTGCCCAACATTCTCCCCCATTGGGTTTGTTGACAAATCTTAAATAAAAAGATACATCATTATTTCTTCAGCAACCATTCACCTTTTTCGATTTTGATAGTGATCAAGGATTTAATCTACACATACTCTAGGCCCACATGAGCAATGCTCAGCGTGAGAAACAAGAGTAAATGAAATGTTCATCAATGAATCACTTAATCTCTGACACCCATTTTTTACACCAAACTAATACCAATTTTTACCAAACTGATACCAATTTTTGGAAACATTCTTCCAACACCACTCATCTTATTTTATCAAGATCCTCAATTATCGTGATATCTATTTTTTATCGATCACTTCTAGCATCGTCAGATTTGATACGCTCCCCCTTTCGGTTCATAGATTCAACCCTTGTACAGCTTCAACCCTTGTAAACTTCAAAACCTCTTTAGCCTTATTTCTTGGGTTGTCCAAGCTTCGCTCTAGCTAAGCACAATCAACTAGCTTCCACTCCCCCTATCTAGATGCTCCACCTGTCAGCTTCTCCCCATTTCTATCATGATTTCTCAAATCTCCACACTGTCTCCCCCATGAACAATCACTATTTTCTCCCCCTTTGTCAACGAACCCAAAGGTTACTCCTTTTCAATCTGTAACCTAGTGGATAACACATATCAGCATAGTAGGGAAAAACACATCATACCTTGGGGAGAGGGGGTATGCCACATCCACACTCTTTTATGTGCAGGAAGTCGACTGAACCCCCAGAGCCAGTCGATGCCTTTAGGATGGTACCTTGGGTAAGGCCTTTGTCAGAATGTCTGCAACCTGTAGCTCTGTAGGCACATACTCCAACTTCACGATTCCCTACTCAACTTTCTCCTTGATAAAATGATAATTTATCTCAATGTGCTTTGTCCTTGAGTGATGGACGGGATTTGGGCTGAGATTTATAGCACTTGAGTTATGACACTAGATTCCGATCGGAGACTTCACTTCAACTCACATATCTTCAAGCTGCTTCATCATCCACAATAATTGTGTGCATTCTTGAGTGGACTCAATAAACTCAACCTCCACGGTGCTAAATGAAATGCAATATTGGTTCTTCATAAGATAATAAATACAAAATACACCAAGATAGAATGCACCACCTGAAGTTGATTTTCTATCATCCACTGAACCGGCCCAGTATGCATCAGTATATCCCAATAACTCTATCTAAGATTTGTAAGTATATGTCAAGCCGAAATCTACTATGCCCTAGATATACTGAAGTATTCATTTCAGTACAAGGATGTGGATTTCCTTGGAATTACACTGATATCTCGCTACTTGGCATGTGGACAAAACAAAATCAGGCCTTGTCGTGGTAAAGTAAAACAAACATCCAATAATTTTCCTGTATTATGTGATGTTAACTGCCTTGCCATCCTCATCATTTGATAATTTTATCGGGGTAGCAACCAGAGTTCTCATTTCCTTGGAATTCTCCAAGACAAAACTTCTTAAAACCTCATTGGAATATTTGTATTGAGAAATGAATGTTTCATTCCTTCATTGTGTCACCTAATGACCAAGGAAAAATGTTATCTCTCCAATTATTGACATTTCAAACTCATTTTTCATGAATTAGGAAAACTGTTTACACTGAGCTTCATCTGAGCCGTAAAATATTATTTCATTGACATACACCAACACCATCATTATTTGATTACTTTCATTACTGAAATAGAGATTGTAATAATCTCCTCCATGCTGGATAAGAAGCTTTTTCATGTACTGATCAAGCCTTGAGTACCATGCCCTTGGTGCTTGTTTCATCCCATACAACGACTTCTTCATCCTGGAAACTTTTTTCTGATTCTCATGAATGAAAAAACCATCTTTCTACTCAATATACACCTCCTCTTCTAGGACTTCATTCAAGAATGCGGATTTGACATCCATCTGGAGCACTTTGAACTTTCTTTGCACTACTATGGCAAAAAATAATCTGATTGTCTCCAGCTTTGCAACCGTTGAAAATATCTCATCAACATCTCTTCCTTCTATCTGGGAGTATCCCTTGCACACTATCCTCTCTTTGTTTTGAATCACTATGCCATCTCCATTCATCTTGTTGCGATAGACCCATTTAGACCCGATGACATTCTTGTATGCTGGCCTTGAAACAATCTACCATGTCTAGTTCTTCTTAATATAATCAAGCACTTAATTCATAGCCTGACCCCAGTTTTCATCTTTAGCTTCATCGGAAAAACATTTTGGCTCTACCTGAGATATAAATGATGTTTTCTGTAATGATTTAATTCTTCGAGTCTGAAATGGAGCTGTCTGATCACCAATGATATTATGACTATCAATTTCAGCTAGACTCATTGTCTTCCTTGAAGACACAAACATTGTTTCCTCTTGCTCATCATCAGTATATTCTTTTGAGTCAGCTTCTGCCACTTCAAATCCCCCTTTGTTGCTTACCTTGAAATCAGTTTCATGCAAAAACTGTTCACTGGGTCATTGAGTATTCTGTTCATTTTCAATGATAGAGACATCATTTATCTCAACAATTTTTCCCATCCTTTTGTTGAAACATTTATATGCTTTGCTTTTTCCTGAGTAGCCATGGAATATTCCCACATCTCCTCGTTACTCAAACTTCCTATTATTTTCTTTGTGGAGAATGAAACACTTACTCCCAAAGATTCAAAATTATTTCAAAGTTTCCTTCTTTTCGTGCCACATTTCATACGGAGTCTTTCCTCGATTCGGACACAACAGAGACCTGTTCGAAATGAAGATCAATGTCAAAACTGCTCCCTTCCAAAATTTCTCTGGTAGTTCATTTTCAATAAGAATTGTTCTGGCTGTGTTATTGATGATCTGATTTCTCCATTCAAAAATTCCATTCTGTTGGGGAGTTCTCATTGATGAAACTTGATGCCGTATCCCGTGTTTCTTGAGATATTTTTCCACATTACTGTTTGTGAATTATGTACCGTTATCTGAACGAGACATCAAAATTTTCTATCGAAGCATCATTTCTGATTCCCTTATATAAAGATTAATACAACTGAACACTTATGTCTTATGGGTAATGACAAATACCAAAGCCATTCTACTATAATCATCAATCAAAAGGGAATAAAACCTTTGACTATTTATGGATCGTGGTGAGATAAATCCGCATACATTATCATGCACCAATTCATGCACACTGGTTGATTACTGTTCCTTTGGCCTATATGTATTTCTGATGATCTTCCCTTGTTGACAAGCATCACACATATGAGTACGATCACATGATAGTTTTGGATGTTTTCTAGCAGCATCACATTTTACCAGATCTTCCATGGATGGTTGACATAGGTGACCAACTCGCTTATGCCACTGCTGGTTTTCCTTCTCACTGGATAAAAGGCACATATCTTCTTCCCCACTTAAAAGGTAAATATTTCCATTTATCCCTTTTCCTTGTAGAACAAATGCTCCATATTTTTCTTTCACAAGAAACATATTCTTGGTAAATCGGATAGAGTGCCCAGAGTCACATAATTGACTGACACTGAGTAAGTTATCACTAAGACCCTCTATAACCAAGACATCAGTACATCTCATTTTTCTTCCCCCAATTTTTTCCTTTCAAGAACCAAAAATATTAATCCCTTCATCATTCCCAAACTTGAAAACTTCTTCTTTGTCATATTTTATGTCTGTAATGAGATCCTTGTTCCCTGTTATATGGGATGTGCAACCACTGTCAATGATTCATATTCCTGAACGATCTGGAGATTTAAGGGACAATTCCACAACTACTTCCTTTTCTTCTTTCTTATTCATAGTTCATACTTTTTCTATCACACTAGGCATAGATTGAGACTTCTGTTCTTTCTCAGAGTATGATGGACCAGCTGTATCTTGCAAAGCCGCAAATCTATTCCACATTTATAACTCACTTGTGGTTTTATTGATCTGCTGGTTGTGAACGTTTTGATTCTTCTTTCGCTCATTTCTCTGTATGGTAGAAGTAAAGTACCTAGCCATGTGTCCAAATCCTCCACACCAAAAACAGTGTCCTTCTAAATATGTTCTGGACAACTGTTCTCTGTTTGGCTACGACCTCTGCTCCTGTTCCCTTCGATATCTCTTGGCTACGAAACACACATACTGTGAATGTCCCATATTCCCGCAACAATAAAACCTGATATATGGTGCATTCCTTTGTGGTACTTCATCACGTCGAGTTTCCCCATGGGATCTTTGAATATGATGATTCTGCTTTATGCCTAAATCAACCTTCAATCTTGGGACTAGTGCTTCCAGTCTGACTTCAATTGTCACAGATTTTTGTTTCTGATTAATACCTCGAACAGCCTTAACTTCTGAGCTCTATTACTGCTTCTTCCCTACTGAACTACTAGGCTCCATTATCATCTTTCCAGTCTTTGTAACAACCTTCATTCCTCAAAATTTGTTAGGAATCAATGTTTTTTCCTGGTCTTTGACTTTTCTCCGCATACCGACAACTTCCTCTTCAAGATGTTCGATACGCTTGACATGATCTTTCAATTTTCCGTTCAATCCATCGATCTCCCTTTTATGTTCTTCAATCTTGATCTTATTCTTCTCAACCTTTTCTGTGATCTCTGGCCTTGAAGACATAAGGTTTTCTATTTCTTTTACATGCTCGAACTTATCGTCTTTATGCTATTTTATGTAGAGTATGGCATCATATACCACCTTGATGGATTTCTTTGTTTTTTCTCTCCAAATATCTATCTCTTCAAGCGATTATTCTAATTCATCTTCCATGTCTACTCTACCTTCAATTTATTCATCTTCTTCATCAGCGCCGGTTTCGTCATTTTATTGAGCACTACCGACAATAGCCACCATTGCATTTTTCCCATGATGTTTAAAATTTTCAAACACCTCAACCTCTTCATCCTCAGACTCATCTGAACTATCTATTACTTGTGAAAGTAGATTCTTCTTCTTGAAGAAATTTCTCTTGAATGGCTTCTTCCCTTTCAAAAATGATGAAGACTTTTTCTTGGGAATTTCGACTTCATCAACATCATTATCGTTATCATGAAACTTCTTGGGGAACCTTGACACAAGATGACCAACCTTTCTACATCGAAAGCATGCTAGTGGAAGTTTCCATTTATACTTTCCTTTTCCTCTTTGAATATTTGAAGAAAAGAAATGACATCACCTCATATGTCTCTTCTTCTTCCTGAGAATCTTCAATGGTGAGCTTCTCCATGGCCTTAAATGCCATATCATTGGATTTTCCCTTTTCCACAACCTCATTATCATCATTCATCATCGCATATGCAACCAAGGTACTATGAAAATTGACCAATGTCAGCTCTTTGGGATCTTTATCTTCTAGTACTGAAACATTTAGATTGAACCGAGGTGGAAGCTTCCTCAAGATGCGCTTTACAATCATTATGTCTTCAATGACTTCACCAAGTCCTCAGATATCTTCCACAACAATATTTACCCTATCAAAGAATGCATCAACAGACTCATTCGGGTTCATCTTCAGATCTTCATACTTATTCCACAACACTTGCTTCTTTGCCTCTTTGACCTTTGAATCTCATTCATATATATTCCATTGTTTTACCCACATGGAATGTGACTTTTTTCATGACATCTACTTTTTGTATATGGGATTAGAAAGGGATCCCCCTAAGGCATTGATTTCATTTTCATCAACATCCAACAATCTATGCTCAAATTCTGATAATGCACCACTATTAATATCAGCAGTGATACCATGCATATCTGCTGAAAACACATCTATTCCCAAATATTGGAAATAGTGTTGCATTCGATTCGTCCATATCTGAAAATTACATCTGTTGAATATCGAAATCCCTTTATGAATATTTACCTCTATTGAGAGAACAAAAAATATAAACCATTCCCTCTGATACCAATTGTTAGGTCCATAAGGCTGAATACCCTGAGAGTGGGGGTGAATCAGGGTATGACTAATTTAAAATTAACGCATGTTCTGATCTTGTTTCACTGTTTAGAAAAACACTCTTCTCCATTTTTGATGTTGCACAATATAAACAGAAAGTAAAGAAAGCACATGACACATATATTTTTACTTGGTTCACCGCTAAGGGCTACATCCAAGGAGCATACACCGACATGTTTTCGGTCGTACCTAATTCTACTAAACGTTACTGGATGTGGATTACAAGGTTCGGGCACAGTCACTCTGTCCTAGGATCGCTTCCTTTACAAGGAATAAGGTCATCTCACTGCTTTCCCAAGGGTCACTCCCTGTTTCTCTCTCTTTGGCTCACTACAGGTTGAGAGGATCACCTTCTTCCCCTTCCTTTGCTCACTACTCTGGACAGGATCCACTCATAGTTTATAGACCTGTGGGTCTCTTCATTTACATGAAAGAATGCATCTTTTTCTGTATGTAGATGCTCTGTTGAAGTCCAACATTCACCCGTAGATGATTCTATCCTTGCACTGAAGGTATCGGGAAAACTTACAGCTTCCACGCAGCCCGAAAACACTGCTGAAAAAACAACCTTACTTGGCGTGAAAGTCTAATACGGTGCAAAAGTATCAGCCTGTAGGTCACAAATGGCGCACAATTCCACCTCAAATACTTGTGTGACAAAAGCTTCTTCAACTCCAAACTTGCGCGACTCACTTCCCTTTACGCCCAAACCAATAGTGGCTCGCAACTAACAACAACCGTGCTTCTTCAAATCTGGCGTGCGAGTCCCACTTGCGGAACACACCACCACTTGCACGACCACCACAACATCGCGATGGAAGCTATGATTTCTCAAATTGTTGAACTCTATTGAGAAATGAGGAGTGGTGGTCCAGTATTTATAGCCATTTTGAACACCCTGCGCAACACCGTACAAGTCTCCCCTCAATGGGAAAGTCTCGGTACACACGTCTCTTCCACTACAAGTCACTTGCGCGACCCACTTCCAAACATGCGCGAACCTCTACCCTTTTACATTTTATTGAAGTTCTAATCTTGTAAAACATCAGGCGCGCATGTTTCCAATCCTCCAAGACTTCGGCTCGCAAGTCACATGTGCGACCAACCCAATACTTGCACGACCCCCTTTCCATTGCCATATTATGATGCTTTGATCTTGAAAAACATATGGCGCACAAGTTTTTTTTACCTTCAAGAACACGGTGCACAAGTCCCTTTGCCATAAACTACTTTTCTTTATTTGTCGATTTTCAAGCCGAAAAAAGTTGGCAAACACTGGAAAACGGTGCCACCTTGTATCTGTTCTTTTTGTACCGCCACCAGATCCTCCATTCCTTTTTCGAAGTTCTTGAATCAAACATTGATCGTTGACCACAGCTCTTGAACTTGACATTCCACCATGAAATCTTCTTTGTCAACAAATTTTTATGTCATGGTTTTCTTTGTCAACAATCACATCACAATTGTCCACTTTGTCCACAAGAATAATCACTTCAAAAATGCTTAAATGATACCTTGAGGGATTTTTTCCAAAAAAATTTATTAATTAAATATATCAGTATAAAAATCTATGTTAGGTGGTGAGAGAAAATGATTCATATCCCTACGTAGAAGAGCTAGTCCATATGAATACACACGTGATATTTTTTATCCCATTTGATAAAATTTATAAGAAAATCGTTATGAAACATCATAGTAACATCTTTGTATATTTATGATATTGGATATGGCATTTTATGATCGATAAGAATTGTTTAGATATGGTGGAAGTAGAAATAAAATTGAAAGATCTCAGTTAATATGTATACCTGTTATTGGAGAGACCTCATTTAGCATAAGACTTAAGCCAAGAAATATTGTTTATAAAAGAAGAAAATGGGATATAGGAAAAACTGTAGAAGTATATGAGTGATTTTATTTTCGAATTGGATAATATATATATATATATCCATCATTCATAAATAATGTAGGACATGAGGTATCATTTCATCAGTGTGGTAGAGGATAGAAATTGACTTACATAAAAGATTTAATTAATAAAATTTCATTTAATTTTGAATGTTTTTCCAAATATTGAATAACTGATATTTTGGGTAAAATATTTTAAAATATCCATAATAAATAAGAATTAGATATTTTTATGTGGTAATATTATCATTATATATTGGTTTAACTCCCAAATAAACCCATTTTAATATTATTCTCTGTAACGCATATTTCATGTTTTCAATATTCATTATGAAAAAATGAATTTTGATTCATTTAAATTTTAATAAATTTTGATTACAAATATTTAATCATCATTATCAAATTCAATCTTCATAGGTGGAAAATCTAAATTTTAAACTTTGATCATGAAGCAACATGACGAACAATTTAAAAAAATAATTTTTTAGCCTAAAACATAAATCACCTTTATTAATTTTCTAGTAAAAATAATCACATGAATGATAAAATATCTTATTTAATATATTATATATAAATTTCACTTAAAAAATATATAAATTTTTTTATTTAATGTATTATCAACTATATTAATTTCAGACAAAGATATTTATTTAGGAAAGCTAACCCCATTTACATTTAATATTAGTATATATATCAAAAGAAATTTAGATCATGAAGATCACATGACTACTAGACTTAAGGAACTAAGGATGGAGAAGCTATATAAAAAAATACTACAGGAGAATTTATGGATCCCATAAAGGTGGATGTTATTGAATATTGGGGAAAAAAACCATGGTGATTGAGATCCATAGTTTTCAATGATTGAGATGATATTATTAATGAATTAAAAATAATTTATCCAGGTTATCAATTCCATAATTATTTTACATAGTATGGGTTTATGTTCCATTATACAACTAAATGTGAATAAAATTTCCTAAAATAATATAGAATGATGGTTAGTGAACTTATTTTTGATGACTATATAGTGTTTATGGGTTCGTTAGATATAGTGACACATTAAAAAATATTTTGGCATGTAAACTCAAAAAAAATTACATATGGTTCTAGATAATTCCTCATAAAATTGAAGGTTCCTGTGTAAAATTTCTCATCTTATGATATAGAGTCTGTAATGGTAATACAATGAATAAATATATGTAGGAATTATATTTATTAAGGGAGTTGTGAAATATAAACTAATGATAAAAATTTATGTAAATATTCACCAATAAATATTCGAATATGTGAATAGAAGATTTTTGGATTCAATTATATAATATGAATGCTAAATATATTACCACTATGGGAAATGAAAACATTATAGAAGATTAATTGAGTCGATAATATCTTGATTATCTATTATGATGATCACAAAATTACTAATATTTTCATATTTTCAATGGAAATACCTTGAAATATAGAAGGAATTAGAGAAATGTAATCATTCTCAAATGTGTTTTCAACAGTATTTATACATGAATATTAAAGAGGAATAAAGGGAATATGTTAATCTATAAAAGATGGTTACAATTAATATAGAGTCCAAGCATGATTGTGAGTGAATGTTAAGGCTCATGAAATATATATCTTTATCAACAATAAGATATCTGAAGGAGTTTTTAGATAGATATAAATGTTCATGATTACATATTCATTCATGAAATATAATTATGTATAGATATTATAACATGTATTTCTGGACTAACAACATGAAAAGAGATGTTATAGATTATGTATCAAAATACATTCCTGGATAGGGGTGATGGGTGATCAGTAAGTCTCATGCCCTAGTTTGGTGACCTCTATTGCATGATGTAGGGGCATTGACATGTCATATCCCAATAAAGTACACTATGATCCACCTACTGCTCCAACATGGGTTAGTTTTCATGGTCTTCTACTCCCATTTCAACACCACACAATCCTTGAGATTCTTGGAAATTTGTCCTTATGATTTTTATGTTATGATATTCAATATCATTCACTCATTAATCCCATATATCCCCATATGTGTTTTTAGATTGATGTGTCTAATCCTCCAGTGTAATTTTTCTTCATTGATATTGAAAGGGAATACTAGTATAAATAGGATGTTTAGTTTGATTATTGGACATAATTCTTCTCCTCATGTTTTCTTCTAGGAAATCACCACTAGGAGTGTAGGTTCATTCTAGTCTAATTCATTTATAATTCTACCTCGTTGGTTCATGATTCCAATTATATAGTAGAACTAATGCAGACATATGTGGTTGTATCCTATATTACGTTAAAATGTATGGCTTCATCAGATGACAGAAATGGTTGCAATGACATAGATGGTGATTTAATTCTTTTGCACACAACAAGAACACATTTGTCGTGCGTTCTCCAAAAAAAGATCACAACGAAGCAGTTTTGGTGTATTCTCACAGGGGACTGCATCAAGAGGATAATTTTATAGGTGGATTTAGATTGACTGATGAAACTTCTATTGGGGATTTTAAACTGAATATGAATATAGAAGTTGAAATTCAATATAGTTTGTAATGATTATTAGATTAAAACATAGATAAATATGATGATACCATATGTGTATTAGTTAAATCTATATGAAAAAAGTACGATTTTACAATGAAGGTATCAAAAGATATGTTCATGGACTTTCTGAAGGATTTCCAAAATAATTTTATTGATGAAAAATCAATCCCCAAATCTACTTTTGTATGATATAATGAACATCATTCCATAATATATCATAGATGATGCACAAAGAATTTAAAGTAAGGGAATGTCTTTTCTTGAGATTTTCCAGTCAGTTAGAAGAAAACTAATATGTATAGAAAAGATTGATTCTTCCTTATCAAGCCAATGGTATCTAGATTAGCTATAGAATTAATGATTATAGAAGAAAAATCTAGGTCTGACCATATGATGGTTCAGAAAGGTACAATATAGGGGGCCAGCAACACCTCAATGTTATGAGGAGGTCAGACTGGTGCATCACCAATACTCAACAAAATATTTTTTTTATATTTAAACATTAATATTTCATATTATAATATCTATAGGATGTATGAGTGATCGATTCTAATAGTTCTAAATGGTGATAAAATGTTTTGGATCAACAAGCAAGATCATAAATTTTTTGGATGCATCAATTAAGGGAACATTAATACTAATGTATATGTAAAGACATGTGATGTGATGACCAACCATTTTATAGATATCCACAAGGAAAATCAGGATAGCTAGAAAAAAATGATGCAATGGGGTTTATTCTTGTTAATTAATTCCAACAATTTTCATTTTTAATGAAATTGTGATCTTATTTTGTGTTTCATGTAGTTATGGTCTTACATGTTAAGTGTGTATATATTTTTTTAGAAAAATGGTTTTGAAATAAAAAATTTAGTTTTTAGTGTGTATCCCAATTCTTGGTATGTCATCTTGTTAATGTAGATACACGTAAGTTCAAGGGGATGTTACCTCAATTATCCTTACCATAATGGAAAATGGGAAAATGTCACGATGGATTTAATTATAGGACTACAAAAAACATCAGAAGGATATAATTCTATTTGGACAATAGTTGACCACATTATGAAATTATTCCACTTCATTGTTATCTTAAAAATATTTCGTGGTCGATAAAATTTCAAGGATATATTTTAAGAATCTGGTAGGGAATTATGGGGTACCACATTATATTATATTTGACTAAGATATGAGAGTTTCCTCAATGATCTAGAAAATTTATTAGAATTAATGAGATATAGAGATTTTTTTATTATTATTTATAATACATTGATATTTTTACATTCTTGGAGTACCATTCAAACCACAGATGATTTCATGAGATCTAGATCCCCAAATTTCAATGGCTGTAGGGATCAAAAATTTCATATTATCATATTTTCAGATAACTATAGAAATTACCCGAGAATTTAGATAACAACTTATTATTCCAAATAACAATATATGTATAGTTATTCAATGATAAGGAATGTTGTTAGAGATTGAAATAAATTATCACCAAAATTAATTGAGGAAATGAAAATTATTTTTAATTCAATTCCTAAACACATCATGTTTTCATAGCCAAATGTAATGTTTCTCTGAAACTCATGAGAGAAATATAGAATTATATGAGGGGGAAAAGTTATTAAAAAAATTTTCTTGAGGTTAAAATTTCATCAGATTTTTAAATAAGGTAAATTATATCCCTTTGAATATTATAATCTTTGAGATTCTTGATGAAGTAGGGATTGTATTTTATCTCTTGATGCTTCCATAGATCCTCTCTAAAGGTCCTTATTTTTTTCATAAATTAATCATGTGGAATAAAATACTAAATAATATACATTTATGGAAATCATTGGTTATAACACTTGAACATGATCGTTCATATAAATAAAAAAATAGAAAATCTTGTAACGAAGATATAAACTGTTATATAATATGAATAATCAAATGATAAATGTTCTCTAATAGAATCATGAAATTGAATAATCTACATGAGAAACCAATGATATGATGAAATAGAGATATCATCATTAATTTATATTAGAGTAATTATAACAACCCCACTCTTTATTACACACATAATCCTGATTTATTACATAAACATCACTTGATTATCCAAAGAAGATTGATAGGTCTAGTCTCTTTGGGGATTTGGATCATTACATAACAACATAAAACATGAAATACAACACCTTTTTTGAAAACTAAAATAGCATGACCACCACATTGTCTTGTACTTAGCATTGAATGAGATAACCCGAGGACATGCTTAAGAAAACGGTGAGCTATAAAGCTCAGTTTAGGAATAAAAATTGAATAACATGAGGAATACATTACATGATAGAATATAGGCATATCAATGGAGAATAAGAGAATCATTAAAATAAAGGCATGATAATGCAAGATAATCATAACATGGAAATGTTGAAACAACACTTAACATGGAATATTCCTAAGCTAAGGCTAACTGCACAAGGAGCATGAGTAAACCATTATTGCACATGAAGCACGAGTATAACCACATTCCACTTGAATTATCATGAGTCAACACTCATTTCACATGAAGTATCATGATACTAAACATTAACCAATGTATTCGAGCACTACCAGGGCACCCCCTTCATAAACATTTCATTTCAGGCGTAATTGTGCCACATGGATAATATATCATGGAATCAATCAACATCATAAGTTATTCCACGATTAATTAATGTGGAATAAATACAGTAAATTTCCAATCAATATTTATATGTTTATAAAGGTGAATTCCCTTAATAGAGACCTGGGTATGGTATTCACTACACAATGATCATGGTTTGGAAAAAATCGGTGCAATTTCGGCATTACAACGACGTGACATAAGGATTCATGAAATTGTTTATGAGAGAGAAAATGGTGTCTCATTATTTTTTCATGAAATGGACAGTAAAGGTGTCATATATATACATGTCCCATAAAACGTAATGGAATTTATATGAATAATTCAAACGAATTACTTGGATGTAAAAGAAGAGAGTGGAATCCCTCAAGGAATTTCATCCTGGTAATAACTGTACAAGGGAGGCATTAATGAGAGAGAAAGTGGTCTCCTATCATCCAAAAATAAAGAAGTAATTTTGGGGGATGTGAGAAATCATACCCCAATATTTTTAATTGAAGACCAAAGGGCATAACAACTTAATGAAAATCATACAAAAATGAGAAAGGAAGAAATCCCTTACTGGGAAGTGCAATACCAAAATCTTGGAAGAGGCTTGATAAAGGCTTCTTATGAGATTAGGGGGCCTTGGGTGGAATCTATAGAGAATACGGCATGAGTTTGTCAAACTCAAAAGGATTTGAGTGAAGATGAAGTGAGCACTTGGGTGGGTTTATATTGAAAAAGTTGGTGAATTCTTTATTATTTAGGTTTGGGACATCTCACATTAAACTAATAAAAACAAAAAACCATCCAATGGTTTTTGCCCATGGTTTTTGTTATTAGGGAGTGGAAAAAAATATTTTATATGTCATATTTCCTATCATCTTAAAATAATATGCTTTCTTATGTTGAGGTGAGTCACACTATCAAGGAAAACAATTTAAATAGACAAAATGTTTTATAATCCTTAAAGGGTCTACTAATTCATTGTATAATAAATGAAAAATCCCAAAATCGCATTATTTTAATGGTAATACATATATTGGCCGAAAATACTGTTTATAATATTTTTTTCATCACTATTGGGCCATTTTTATGTAATAAAACACAATTTATATTTAAACAGTATCTATTTTTTACCCAAAAAATTGACTGTCTTAGAAAATTATAAAAAATTCACCATTGGATAATTTTGACATTCAGATTCTAAAAAATATTCATTTAATCTAAATTATTTTATAAATATGTGAATTTTTATTTATAAAATAAAAACCAACATTTACTGTAAATTCATGGGTTTTGAAAAAAACAGCTTTCAAACATTAATAAAAATCACAATTGCATTCATAAAATTATATAATCATTATTAAAAAGTAATTTTATATTAATAATGTTTTATTAAAATTTTATTTAATTAAAAAATCCATTAATTCTTCAAAACATATTCCTTTGTCAAATATTAACAAAAAATACTATTTGCGATTTAAAATATATTTACAATGTAACAATAATTAAATGAATGCACATTCTTTATACAAAAATAATGTACATAGTCATTGTGCTATGGTCTTGTTACATAACCCCTTATAACACCCACATAAGATCGATGTGTAAGGTTTGAAATAGTGATATACTCTTGGGGTGGCACGAATAACATCACTCAGGTGGTAATCTCTATTTAAATTCACTTCTCCCCTAGTCAGTTCCTCTCAAGCTTAATGTGTTCAAGCTCAGATTGGGCTTGGTCAAGTCCAAAACCCAATGAATCCCCTTTCTTTATGAGCTATGAAAAATGGGCTTCTGATGGGGAAAGTCTTCTGGATGAGGCCATCGATTCCTTTATCCGAGTAAATTGGATTTGTTAAAGCCCTATATTTATACTAATATTCTGATCAAATTCAATAACTATATTAGAAAAGGTTCCAATTCATAATAGTATTTAAAAATATAGAAACATAAAACCAATGGACTTCACATTTTATATAAACATAATATGAAATTTAATTTGATCAGGAGTAATTTTGATTAATTAATGTTTGGGTCATTACAATCTTCCCCTTAAGAAATTTCACTCTCAAAATTTCCTTTTCCCACAATAAAACAGATGTGGGTAACTCTGCTTCATCATTTTCTTCAGATCCCATGTCACTTCTTCAAACTTGTTATTTCTCCACAACACCTTGACGAGTGGCATTGTCTGATTTCATAGAACATTTTCCCTATGATCTAAGATCTTCACTGGTTTCTTCTCGTAAGAAAGATAATCATCTATTATTACTACCTTTGAATAGAGTACATGTGAAGGGTCTAGTATGTACATATTTAAGAGGGGTAAATGAAAGAGAACATGTACTTTGGTCATTGTTATGGGGAAGTGCTAGTCGATAGGCCCCAACCCCAACACGATCAAGAATCTCGAAGGGGCCAATGTACCTAGGACATAACATCCCTTTCATTCTAGATCTCATGACCTTATTTCATGGAGATATGCCTAGATAAACAATGTCTCAAAACATAAACTCAAGGTCTTGTTGATGGTTATTTGCATTACTCTTCTGTCGAATCTAGGATTCCTTGATATGATGCAGAATTATTTTTACCTTCTCGACAATTTCTCTGACCATTTTTAGACCAAGAATATTATGCTCACCAACTTCATCACAACATTCTAGTGTTCGACATCTCTTCCCATACAGGGCTTCATAAGTTTCCATTCAGATTCTGGAGTTGAAACTATTATTATAGGAGAATTAAACCAGAGGAAGATGTTGATCCCAACCTCCTTTAAATTCCATCAAACATGATCATAACATATCTTCTAGTGTCTGAATAGTATTCTCAGATTTTCCATTACTTTGATGTTGAAATGTTGTACTGAAGTACAATTCAGTATCCAGAGCATGTTGAAGACTCTTTCAAAACTTATAGGTTAATCTTAGATATCGATCAGATATAATAGATAGTGGCACCTTATGTAGCCTAACCACTTTCATGATGTATATATGTTCCAGTTGATCCAATAAGAAATCCTCTCTAATTGCAATGAAGTGTGCATACTTTGTAAGATGATCAACAACAACCCAGATTTCATTGTTGCCTTTGTATGTCTTTGGAAGTCTCGTGATAATTTCCATGGTGATGTTCTCCCATTTCCATGATGGTATGGGCAATGGTTGCATCATCACCTTTGAATTCTGCCTCTCTGCCTTCACTTGCTAACACACTAGGGACTTTAATGTATACTCAATGATCTCCTTATTTATATTATCCCACCAATAATTCTATGAGAGATCTCAATACATATTTCTATTTCATGGTTTAATAATGAAATTAAAACTATGTGCATCATCCAAAAGATCCTTCTTAAACACTGTACTTGATAGAATACATATTCTTTTCCCAAATCCCACAAATCCTTTTTCATTATCATTGAATTAGAAGGATTTAACTTTTATGATAGCTTCTACATTCATCTGAATTCTCACATCATCCTTTTGAACATCCTTTAACTTTTCTAAAAGATATGGTTGAGTAATAATTTGCAAAATGATTGATGATGTTCCCTAATTTATGATTCGCACGTCTATCTTCATTAAATATAAGAATATTGGATCCTTTTCAATTCTCATCCATGACAGAATCGATTGGTCATGTCTACTTAGAGCATCAGCCACCTTGTTTGCCTTCCCAGGGTGGTAATAGATTGAGCAGTCATAGTCTTTGGTCATCTCTAACCATTTTTATTGGCACATTTTCAACTCCTTCTATGTGAATACATACTTCAGTATTTTGTGGTCTGTATATATTTTACACTACTCCCCCAAGAGATAATTTCTCCAAATTTTTAAAGCGAAGATCACCACAGCCAACTCTTGATCATGTGTTGGATAATTTGGCTAATGGACATCAAATTTTCTTGAATCTTGGGTAATGACTTTGTCATTTTTTATCAGCACACCGCCTATGACCTTCTTTGAAGCATCACTGAATACCACAAAATGTTCTCCACTTCTGGAAAAGTGAGCATTGGAACTGTGATAAGCCTCCTTTTCAACTCCCTGAATCTTTCTTCACATTCATCACTCCAAGAAAAATTTACTTCCTTTTGAGTTAGCATGGTAAAAGGATTGTCAAATCATGAAAAATTTCTCACAAATCGTAAATAATATTCAGCTAACCCCAAAATGCTAAGGATATTCATGACTGATGTTGGCCTCGGATATCCCTATATTGTAGTTTTCTTGAAGAGATACACAGATATCTAATTTTTTGTAATGATATGGCCCAAGAACGAAACCTCCTACAACCATAACTCAAAAATTTTGTACATTTCATTGAGCTTTTCCTTTCGCAAGGCCTCTTATAAAGTTCTTTGATGCTCCCCATGATTCTCATGGTTTTGGAGTATATGACAATATCATCTATAAATACTACCAATAATGTTTAGAGGTAATCTATAATGACTCTATTCATCAAGTCCACGATGATTTTTGGAGCATAAGTGGGTCCGAAGGGCATTACTCTAAATTCAGAGTGCCCGAATCTTGTATGAAAAGTTGTCTTGGGGATATATTCTTTCTATACCCTTAATTGATAATATTCCAACTACAAATCCACCTTGGAAAAGTATTGTGATCCACGTATCAGATTGAAAAAGTTATCAATTCATGGGAGAAGATAATTTTTCATTATCGTGATTTTTTTATGCTCATGATAATCAATGCAAAGGCACATTGAACCATTCTTCTTCATGATGAGGAGGACTGGTACACCCCATGGTGATGCACTTGGGAATATAAACATTTAATCCAGATTCTCCTGTAGTTGTTTATTCAGTTCCTCAAGCTCCAGAAAATCCATTCTATGTGGAGTCTTTGATATTGGAAACTCCCCAGGTATATGGTAAATTGATAATTAAACATCCCTTCAAGGAGGAAGACCATCTAATTCCCCAGGAAACACTTCTGTGAATTCTCTCACAATAAGCATGTATTCAGGGATTTTTTCCTCCTTAGACTCAACCATCTGGGCCAGATACATGGGCTCATACGACAGTAATATCCTCAATTGAGATCATAGATCTAAAGAAGATTCATCTTCCTCCTTGCACTTGTACCGAATCCATGGTATGTTCTCCACATGTAGAGTGATTTCTCTCTCGAGATAATTTATGTAGGCTCTATATAATGAAAACCAATCCATGCCATGAATTGCATCAAATTCCACCATAGGGAGTATGATGGGGTTTTTTGGGAAGTTCAATCAACCAATTAAGATAGAGGATGAGTTATTTTCAAAGTGTGCAATGATTTCCCCATTTGTCAAACTCACAGACCTCTTCACTTTAATGACATTTGGTGGAGTTGGGATTGTTCTACTAAACCTTTGGGGTATAAAAGTTCACGTAGTACTGTGGGTGACAACCCTACCATTCAAATTTTTCGATTCTGGTTCTATTATATATAATATATACTTAGGGATGAGTTCTTTTAAAAAATTAAACACATAAAGGGAAATCCAGAATAAAATGGAAAACTTATAAATAGCTTTTATATTCCTAAACTTATGAATCTACTAGCTTCATTCTATGTTATCCATGATCTACATCCTAACATATAATCTTAAGGGATTTTTTTTATTCCCTTATTAATGGTTCATACTATGCTTTTGAATTTACCAATGCATATCCCACAGGAGTGACATAACCAAGAGTGCGGCAAGGCCTTTTTCCATGAACCAGTTCTAGTTTGAGTCTAGATAAAATCTGTGTTTTTTGGGTTTTACCCCTAGGATACATTTGTGCCAGAGCCGCCTCTACCCTCTCGTATCCATACAATGATGTATTTTCTTGATAAACAACTTACTCAATAATGAACAAAACATTGGGATGTTTTTATTATACATATTCATGTCTCTAATGCTTCACTAGGGTTTTCTAATCCTAATCCCAAAAATTACTAAACAAATCTTTAGATACCCACTATAACAACCCAACTCTTTAATATAGACTTAAACCTGATTTATTGCATAAAATTCACTTGATACAACATACAAGATCGAGATTTCTTGTGTCATTTGGGATAATGATCATTACAAAACAATGTAAACCATGAAATACAACAACTTTCTTGAAAACTTACTTTACATAACTAATACATTCCCTCGTACTTTTCATTGCATTGGATAACATGAGGACTTGCATAAGAAAAGGGGGAGCAATAAATCCCAGTAAGGGAATAAGCATTAAATAACATGAGGAATACAATAAATGTTAGAAAATAGGAATATCAATGGATAACAAGAGAAATACGAACAAAAATGCTTGATAAAGCATGATAATCATAACATGGAAATGTGGAAACAACACTTTACATGGAATTACCATGAGCCGAGGCTCATTTTACAGGGATCTTGATTAAACCCTAATTTCACCTGATGAATGAGTAAAACCACATTTCACTTTAATTAGCACGATTCAAAACTCATTGCACATAAGTATCTTGATACTAAACATTACCCAATGCAATGGAGCATAATCAGGTCACACCATTCTTAAACATTTCATTTCATGCACAAGTGTGCCACATAGATCATATAACATTGAATCGATCAACATCATAGGTTATTCCACGATTATGTAATGTGGACTAGATACATGAATTAACCATTAAATATGTATATGTGCATAAATATGAATACCCTTGATAGAGACATGGGTATGGTATTCACAACACAATAATCTTGGCTTGGAAAAACACAGAGCAATTTTGGCAGAAAAACGATGTGACATTAGGATTCCTGAAAATGGTTAATGAGAGAGAGATGGATGTCTCATCATATGTATATTAAATGGATAGTAAGGATTTCATATAGATACATTTTCCAACAAACATATTGGAAATTTGATTCATAATACAAAATAATTAATTGGATGTAAAAGAGGAGAGAGAAATCTCTCAAGGAATTTCAGCAAGGTAACAGCTGCACATGGGAGGAATTAATGTGAGAGAAAGGGGTCTCCCAACATCCACACATATAGATGTAAGTATGGGGGTTGGTGTGAAATCATTCCCTAATATTTTTAATTGAAAAAAGGTCATAACAACTAAAATAAAATTGGAAAAAAAATTAGAAATGAAGAAATCCTTTGCTTGGAAGTGTGATCCCAAAAGCATGGGAGAGGCTTGAGAGATGATTCATGGGAGAATGGGGCACCTTGGGAGGATTCTAGGGAGATGAGAGAAATTGTGTTTCTAACTCCAAATTCCTTGAGTGAAGAGGAAGTGAGATATTTTTTGGGTTTATATAGGAAAGCAGAGGGAATTCATTATAATTTAGGTTTGGGACACCTCACATTAAACTAATCAAAACCAAAAATCAGCCCATGGTTTCTTCCCTTGGTTTTTAACAAAGGGGAGTGGAAAAAATATTTTATAAGGCCAATGACCGAACGTCTTAAAATAATAGGGTTGATTATGTGGAGGTGAGTCACACTCTCAATGAAAACAATTTAAAAAGACTAAATGGTTTATAAGCCTTGAAAGGTCCACTAAAGATTTGTAAAATACACTGTGCAAACCAAAAATCACATTATTTTAATTGTAAAACATTTATTTTCTGAACATAATGTTTATAGTATTTTATTACATCACTATTTTTTCATTATTATGTAATAAAACACAATATATATTTAAACTGTATTTAATTTTTACCTAAAAATTCGACTGCTTCAAAAAATTAAGAAAAATTCACCATTGTATAATTTTGACGTCCTGGTTAAAAAAATAATATTCATTTCCTATAAATAATTTTATAAATATTTTATGTTTAACTTTTAATATAAAAACCTACATTTACAGATAAATCATAGGTTTTGACAAATAATAGCTTTCAAACCATAATAAAAATTACAATTGCATTCATAAAATTATATGATCATTTATAAAATATTATTAAATAATAATAATATTTTGATAAAATATAATATAATTCAAAAATCTATTAATTCATAAAAATATATTTCTTAGTCTAATATTAACTAAAAATACTATTTCTGATTTAAAAATATTACAATGTAACGATAATAAAATGAATTCATATTCTTTATACAATAATAATTTAAATAGTAATAGTGATATAGTCTTGTTACGTAACCCCTTATAACACCTGCATATGCCCAAAGGATAAGTTGTGCGATGGTGATAGACTCTTGGGTGGCTTGTATAACATCGCTACAGTGGTAATCTCTATTAACATCCACTTCTCCCACAGTTGGTTCTACTCAAGCTTAACGTGTTCATGCTTGGCTTGGGCTTGGTCAACAACGAAACCCAATGACGCCACATCCTTTCCGAGCTCGGACAAATTGGATTCTAATGTGGAAATAATACTGGATGAGACCATCGCTTCCTTTAACGGAGTAAATTTGATTTGTTAAAGCCCTATTATTATACAAATCATGTGATCGCTATTCAATGGCTATGTTAACAATGGTAAAATCTCATAACAATATTTTAAAATCCCTAAACATAAAACTAATAAAGATCAAATTTTATATAACAATAATAAGAAATTTAAATATATAAAATATAATTTTCATCAATTAATGTTTGTTTCGTTGCACTCTAGAATTTTATTGGGAAAAATTTTTATTTTGGTACAATGTAACAACCTAATATTTTACATATGTTTCCATCAAAATAATTTTAAATTATTTGATGGCTTTATTTATGTGAATCCTAAACATCAAAATAAATATGGTATAGTATATCTTTATCACATAGCCATTTTATTTGTGTATATTAATATAATTAACAATATTAAAAAAAATTCATCATGGTTTTATATAATAATAATATTTTTAACCATCAATAATAAATAAGTTCTTAACTTCCGGTAAATATAATTTATGTATCAATTTTTTTTCAAAATTATATTTCATGAAATCCATGGGTGGATATTATAACTAATTTATAAAATATTTAAGAATTATTTTTTATACAAATATATCAATTTTGATATCAACTTTTTACTATTATATTAAGGTTGTCTTTTTTCTTTTTTCTGAATGAATTATGTTTTGGTAGAATTATTTTTTTGTAGAAAATATTATTTTTAACTAAAATAATTAAAATATTTAATTTTTTGAATTTATATTACAATTTCATTATTTCCTTTAATAGAACAAAATATAAATAATTACAATTAAATATAATTTATTCTTAATTTTTGTTGAAAGTTTATTGGAAAGACAAAAATGTAGAGTTTGGAAAACTATTTTTTCAAGGAGTTTTCCTGTTTTATATTATATGTAATATCCTAGACATATAGAAATTTATTATCATATAATGGATTAATTATTTGGAATTCTAATTTCAAAATTTTAAAATAAGGACTTTTTTAGAGATAATGAATAGTAAAAATTGTAAAAATATGTGTACACCGGTTATCTTCAAAACTGCTTTACGTGGGGTAAAACTAAAAGATATGGGTGATATCTATAAAAGATAGGTTATTATCCCACACTTCACTAAATTATTTGATATAATATCTATGAATATCCTCGAATATGCATGTAATCTACAAAGAGTATCCATTTTTTAGGGCTGAAATGATGTCCTCAATCCAAAATATGACTCTATAGAAATATATAATCCTATGAAATATATTTATATAAAAATGAATATTTTAAAATATAAATCTTTATGGGGATCCATGAATGTGTACAACCACACAAAATAGAGGTTTCCTGGCTCCACTATTGTGTTAGTCTCTCTAATCGGTATGAATTTTGTGGTACTCAATTTCGAATCAATAATAACCAACACTGTTTCTTGAATCCTCTCGGTCTAGATTATACCCATAATAAGTATATTTTTATTTCTTCAAACTTTCACATGGTTGTAGGATGCTTCTGAAGAAAATTTCCATGCTTCTAATGCTCAACCATAACCTCATGACATGTAGGGAGTGAGGATATATAACCAAAAGAGGCATCTATTCATCCCCAACCACCATACATGGAATCCAATTTCATGATACATCATGGATTCACCCGGAGGTGCTGCCCATATAAAGATATGGTAGTGGCTTGTTGGATCCTCCCTAATGAATGCGGTGACAACTACTCTACCATGTAATGAGCTCACATAATCATCATCTATTGACCATTCGGGTATTGAGTCACCCTCAACTATCTTCTCCCAAATAATATCACACTCTAGGTTTGACTCAATTACATACTTCATTGAATCCAAAAGAGAAGAGGAAAACACCGAAGGGGAATAATCCATAAATTATGAATCATTGGGAGAATCCTTCTTTTAATAATCTAATATGATCACAAAAGTTCATTTATTCTCAAAAATGATTCTCACAAAACACGTAGCCCGATTTTTATGGATAAGATCATGCACAACAACATTACCATTCTCCGTTGAATACCACATCTAAGAGTCAATCTTATACAGATACTGAACCTTGAAATGATGTCTCAAGATTATATCTCTTAGTTTGAAGTTATAATGATGTCTCTTGTGGTCCATATAGACGATAAATATCCCACCAATGGTTTGGTGTCTCCAAATACTTTGTGCATGGACAACCACTACCATATCAAAAACATGTGAAGAGTAGTTCTGCTAATGGGGACATAACTTAGAAGACTAATAGGATACTACAAGATCTCTCTACACCAGAACTCTACCTAGACCAACACATAATTCATTACAGTACAATACAACTCTAATCACCACCCCATAGAGTTTCATTGATAGAGCTACCACCAACCTTATCTCTAACATAAGGAATGAATTTTAAAACTGATTTTAAAACTAGAACTACACTACCATATCCATCAATGTTATCATGAGTGCTATTATTCATATAAAGACCTAGATAAACCACCAGTAATACCATTTCAAGAATATAAATCTACTACTCTCAAACAAATTTTTGATGATGTGTTGATGATATAACTACATCATCTTTATATGGGATTACTTATATACCCTTCGTAAACATGAAGTGTAATAGTATCTTCACCACTTGAATTCATAATTCGCTCTTCGACAAAATTGTAAATAATTAATGTGCTTAATGTTTATACAGTACTATCACTAGATTCCTAGAATTATGTTACAGTGTCATTGAGTTGATAATTATTTCATTGATTAACACTACATTTAATGTGTCTATGTAATGATAGAAGATATTTCATGGGAGGTTCATAAAATATTCTAATGCATTCATCAACCCAAATTACATAACCAAATACTCATATAGTTCAAAACATATCTGAATAATAGTGCCTTAATATATCCTCATTTCATAATCACAAAAATAGATATCCTAATTGGAAATCAATATTATAGAACCATTTTTACCATATATCTAAGAAAAAATATCATCAATCCTATGAGATGTATATCATTTCTTCTCTATTACCAGTTTTAGTTTTCGTTAGTCATTAAGAAGGAATACCCACTTACTATATTTTTATGTCTTCCTTCCAAATATATCTTGAATAGCATCTGGATATTCCATAATAAACGATGTTATAATCATTACCTTTTATCTCATGGTTTCTTGACTAGGTCTACGATGCTCTTTATGGTGCCCAATCGATCCTCAGGATGATTTGGGCCACCGATAATGACCAAAATTGTTTTTGATGGAATTTCCCTCTTATGTCATAGAACGCCCACATCACATAGAGAACCAAATAAAACTATATTATCATAAAGTAATAATGATATAGTAATAAAAAAGTAAACCAATATTATTCCACAAGGTTAAATGTGATAATAAATAGAAAGTAATACAATATGAATTGGGAAAATTTGGATATGCTTAGTTCACTATAATAACTGCAGTTATGAAAACATACATAGAAATAAAACATTATTTTCATAATAAAATATTCCAATTTAAGATTAATGTACATATATAACCTTAATATAATGTAAAATTTAAGTAATAATTAATGAATAAAGTTTTATTTATTGAAAATAAGGAGCTAGTGCCATTAGAATAGTAACATGGCCGATGGAATAGTAATCTGACCATTTGGGAAAATAATCTTCCCATTTGAATAATAAACTCACTAGTGAATGTATAAAAAAAATTAGATATCTTATAATTGTAAATATTATATATATATTTTCATGGTATTCTAATATAAATGTTTAAAAAATTATAAATTTATTATTGGTATTTTTTAAAAATGAAATTTTTTATTTAAAATATCATTATGAAAAAAATGATTAAAATGAAATTTTATTTGAATAAAATAGATTTATTAATTAATATTATGATGAATTATAAATATGATATCCTTTTATGAGACCTTAATTAATTATTTTAAAGGGTCATAAAATTTATTATACATTAAAATCAATAATTTTCGAACACATGATGATTTAATTTAAAATTTTTATTTATTATATTAATAATTTTATTTTCATAAAATGGATCCCATTTTTCAAATCTATATTTCAAGAAATGGAGAGTTTTATGTTTTGTTAATTTTATAATCTTGTTGAATTCTTGATGAATTATTAAAGAAAATAATTGTTTTTATATTTGACATTATAAGCTAAATAAAATAATATTTTTGTCATAAATGATGTACGAATTCTGTAAGAAACTAATGGGTCTAACAGACATGATCTATTTAGTATATTTAGTCATATAACTCAACAATATTGATAATCATGACTCAAAATAAAAAACTAATTAATATTATAATAAAAAACACATTGCAATATTCCTAAAATACTACCCCTAGCCACCCTTCTCCTTACATATTCTACAATATATAAAATGTAAATTATATATCCAATTACATTCACAAGACTCTTCCCCTCATCCAGGTGATACTGATCTCAAAAAATGACTAATCCTGAATTTCGTAAGGAGGTTTTCAAGGAGACGACATACTGGAGGTAAAATATTTGATAATTCTCATTTAATATATTTTCTTCTCTTATCTTCTGAACACATCCCCTCTCTAATGTGGAATGATAAGTATAATATCATATATATAATTTAATATTATTTTTCATAGAATACACCTCATTAAATATTTTCTCTCGTACCCTTATTCTAAAAATAAAAACATCTTTTTTAATTTGCCAGTTCACCAGCTACATGGACGATACGATAACATTTTCTAATAATTCCCTCAAGGATTGTAGTAAAAATATTATTATCATTAAAAAATATTTTAATAAGTATATAATATCTTTTTCATGTGATGGAACTAATATATAGACAAAAAATAAAATAAAACTCAACCTGTGAATGATGATCGTAGAACTGCAAAAAAAATAAACATAACAATTATCATTGAAATTTTATAAAATGAATCAACCTCTTATCAATATATATATATATATATATATATATATGTTGGAAAGATGTAATATTCTGTGAGTGAGTTGATACAATATAAGTTCACTTCTATATATTTATTTCAAATTGGTATCAACTTCCCTCATTTAATACAGGTGATTAGGTAATGAATCCTCAGAACGAACACTCCAGGAATGCTGAAATTGAACTCTATCGCTAATTGAAATGGTTATAAATAATTTTAATGAAATTATAATAATTATAATAAATATATGATTGGTTATGAATTAATTAATTCACAAACCTAATTGTATTATCCATGACATTATGATCATTTGTAAAATACATTCGTACATATGTTAACGGATCAATCCAACCATATATTTTTCTTTGGGTTTCACTTTCTATCTATCTACGTAAATATATTTCATCATCAATAGAATATAATCATCTTAATAACTATGTATACATTCAAGAAATGTTTATCTATCTACATTCGTCTTTCATTGATGGGAAAATACGTGTTTTAAAGGGTTCTCATATCTAGTCCTCTTAATAAGCAAGCCCAATTAAGGGGGAACATCACCATTTCGTACCGTTTTTAAAGTAAACACCATAATATATTTTAATCCATATATATATTAATAAATTAAATAATTTTATAATGAAAAAAAACATAGTTAAATTCTAGTTTTATAAAAAAAATATTTTGTTTCATATTTCACGTCTCTTAAATATGTTCCCTTTAAACCACACTAATGTGGCTTACATATAATGTTTTAGAATCACCCTTTTTAATAAATCTACATTATTTTGAAATCATCATTAATCATCAATTAATTTTTTTATTTTATGATTTTTATAAATTATTTTACTCTTTATTTCTTGGATACTAGTATGATATAGCCTTTGTGAAAGCCTTATGACAATATGAGGTACCCAATCCTTTCTACTGGGAACTCATATTCATTCCTTATGTTTGATTCATTATGTTTAAAAAATATTCATGAATCTTTTGTGATGGGTGCACCCATATAGTGCTGTAATACATTGGGTAATGGTTGGACTCATGATATATCATGTATGGGATTATGTATTAAACCACATCCAATATCCACCATGTGAACAGTCTTAGAAATATGGTTCGACTAAGGTTTATTTTATTTTATATGTTTATTCCACCATCCAATATTTCCATTATCATATGATTCCATTTTCCATATTTTGTACTTCTATATGTTTTCCCATTATTAGTTTCTTTTTTTTTATCATGTTGATACTTTTTACATAATGTTATATGATTCATTCCTATGTTAAGTCCCTTGCTAGTCTTTTTAGCTCATCCAGTTTATCTATGTATTCCTCGTGTTTTTCTATGCAGATGTAGGAGCTCCTTATGGAATGTTAATAGAGAAATATTTTAATCCAGTTCCTTATTGTTAAATTTTATGTACTAATTCTTCCAAGAAAACTATAAATTATTATCCTTAATTTTTATTGGATTTCTAGTTATGCTTAAAATAGTTTAATAATATGTATAAAAGGGTGGGTTCACTATATATGTTATCATATCATGGTTTAGTTATTTCTGGAGATTGAGAGAATAACACATTATAAAGAACCCTAGGTATAATTCTAGCACCCTAATAGTATTTGTTGAGACATAGGGATTCAAATGACAGGACATGTATTTCTATTATAAGTCATTCCATCCTAGATTATCATTCCCTTTTTATATTCACACTTCATAAGTATTAATGCACAATAATTATTTTTTTCTCATTATTTAGTTAATGAATGGAAATATTATATTTTTTCCAAAAATATATATACAAGGAAATGTTATGATTACCTATGTTATATACTAAACCTATGGGGAATGAGATCCTATAACATCATAGAAGTACTAGCTCAACTGGATGAAGTTATGGAAAATAACATGAATGATATGGAAACCCATAATAATCTTAATGAAGAGACTATTGTAGTTGATTCCTTTATATGAAAAGGCATCCTATATTTAGTGGATATTCTGATCCCCTCATCCTAGAATAATGTATTAAGTCTATAAAGAAGATATTCTTTGTCTTTCAGTGTTCAGAATAAGGGAATGACATAATAGTGGACTATCATATTGATAGTGAAATTGGTCAGTGGTGGATATTGATCAAAATTATAAATTATAATAAGGAAATTCATTCCATAGATTTTGAATGATTATTTAATATATATTTCAATAAATATTTCCCTAAGCTCTCCATCTTGAGATAGAGAAGGAGTTCATCATATTGAAGAAATTTTTTTTTGGGTCTATTGGGGTGTATGAATAAAACAACATAATTATTTCTCAATACACCTCAATAATTTTAATGAAAAATTAAATAAATAAGAACTATTTTTTGGCTTTTTAAAATTGTCTCTGTAAAAATATTTGGTGATTCATGACATTGATAAATATATGTTGTTTTTTATTTATGCCCTTATAATTGAAATGCATATTAGATACTCTCAGTGGTCTCATGGTCTTAGAGATAAAAAAATAAATAGTAGTTTAATATGAGAGGATCATTAAATAAATAAAATGAAGGGAATAATTACAGACGTACCACATATTAAATTTTCAAGAATAAGTATGCCAAGATTTGTCTAAATGGAAATAGGAGATGGTTAAAATATTGAAGACAGGGGAATCTTGATAATGAATGTCTTAGATATTTGAATAATCCCACTGATTTTGAAGAATAAAGGAAGGTTTATATTAACACTCATAATGTAGTGATGTTTTTCTAATGTATAGAATGTAGTAATAAGGTGAGACAATTCTCTTAATCAAGGGGTTTCAAAAGCAACCATCTAAAGTTATCTCTAAGGAAAAAAGGAACAACATATGCTATCAGTACAACTAAGGTGGATATTGACAACGATTTGATGACATGTACAGTAATTAGTAATTAATGAATAGAGAATGTTCTATTTGATTATTATTCTTATAATTACTTCATATATTTCATCATTCATATAATTATTTAAACACCACCTCAAAATATGAAGGTTGAGTTATATATGAGAAAAATAAATTGAGAAATTATTGTACAAAACCAATATAACTCCACCTCAGTCTATGTTTCTAGAATTAATTTCTAATAAAATATATTATTAATAATTCTTGTATATTTTGATGCTATATTTAGAATTGATTAGTTATCTATATAAATATCGAACGACAACATTTGAGGAAGGTATATCACTCTTCACAATCAGAGGCATCCCCAAATTTTATAAAAGTGTCTGAGGAAAGAGAATTATCATTCATAATCATTATATCAATTGTGTATATTATTTCTACATGAGATTGAATATCTAGATCGATCTATTTAGAAAAAAGAGAGGATCCCCAATGAAGATAGAACCATTTTGAGTGACAATGCTAATTTTTTTCCTTTACAATTATCTGGTATTACTCCAAATAAATAGGTTGAGTTCTCAACTAATGTCAATCATAGAACTATACCCATATCTATAACACATTATATAATAGCCACCATTGAGATGGATGAACTAATGATGTAGTTATAAGAAAATTTGGATATTGGTTGTATATGTATGAGTGCTTCACCATAGGGTGTTCTTGTCTTGTTATTCTAGAAGAACAACGGATAATAATGCCTTTTCATTAATGACCATGATCTCAACAAAATGATTAAAAATAATAACTATCCAATTCATTATATAAATGACATATTTGATAAAATATACCCGGAAAAGTTTTTCTATCAGTTTCAATTCAATAAATCAATTACTAATTAATGATATATAATTCATATAATCCAAAGACAAGATTTCAAAAAAGGTATTAGAACTATTATTTCATACTGATTCCAAAAACCTCACCAATTATCAACAAATTTGAATTGAATTAACAAATTGAGTATTTAGACATTACATCAAACCATTTTTTGTAAACATTATAGGAAATTATTTGATAAACACTAAGGGAAAGGTGTAACACCCCAAGATTTTATAGTAAATTATTTCTTCAAAGTAATTCTATAACTTTCACTACACGCAACACTGAGTTCAAGCGCACCACAAGAATACAAAACTAGCTGTTCAAAAGTGGTTATGAATAGAAATAAATGAATTCTGAACATTATATAATCCTTATAATTTTAGAATCCATATTTTGAGTTTCTTTGACATAATGTAAGACATTATTCACATTTTTATATAAAAGAAGTATTTTTCAAAAAATGAACTTTTACCGTCTTTCAATGGTGAACCCTTTTTAAATAAAATATTTAAAACATTTATATATTCAATTTAACAAAATAAACTTATTCTTTAGAATCAAGACATAATAATTTAGTTTCAAATAATTTTTTTGTGTTTTTCTGATAACTTTCATATTTGGGTGAATAGTGAATAAAACTATATTTTAACTGAAAAAACTTTTTAATAAAAAATAGTTATAGTGTTAAATAATACATTTTAATGGTTTATAAGTCCAAATAGATTATATTTTTTCTTTTTAATCTAATGCTTGTAATTTTATGTAATTTCACATTGAAATTGGACGCAGACAAGTGTCAATATTTTGATAGTTATTATTTCTTAAAAATACTACCTTTGGTTTTGACAATGGAAATTTATTTTAAATTAATAAATGAAACTTATATGTTTTGAATTTGGAAAAATAAAATTAATTTTTGGATTCAGAATATCTAAATTAGGCTACAATGAATTTTTGGAATTTTTCTGAAAACATTCAATTTTTTATGATTAGTGAAAAACACTGAGTTATTGTTTAAAACTGAATTATTATTTAAATAATTATTGATTTAATTTAAATTTATTTTAGGTCAAAAAAGATACATAATACCTATATAATTTCAATTTAATTCATTGGAGTCAGTTTATAATAATTTTAGATATATAAAAATTTTATTTAACTTTTCACCGTCTTTTACCCACCCCCTAGGAGAATTTTCAAATTCACATAAAACATAATTTTACCGCTTCTGTGATGGAATTTAAAAAATCTTAGAGACACGGTTAATATCAAAGACTAAAATACGGTTCAATAAAATAAAAATAATTTTTGGTCAACAATTACTTTTTACTTTTATTTACCACGGTTAAAATTAAATATGGTAATTAAGGGTAAAAATGATATTAATATTAACCTAACACATGTCCTAATTCTATTGTAAAAGTTTATCTCGACCAAAAAAACCTTAGGAATAAAATATTATAATTTAGGTCCACTTGGAATATATAAGGACATTTATTATTATTTAATTCAAAGAAAAGTTAAAAGAGTTAAAATCAATGTTTAATAACTAAAAAAATTTTAATATAGGGTTATAAATAAGATAAATTCGATTATAAATATTAATTATAAATTTAAAAAGATTACCTATATAATGGTATTGTATTTCTAATTTTTAGACATTAAATAAGTTAATTTATTTATGACACAATGATGATGCAGTAATTACCTTATTCGTGAAATATAAAACTAATTGATATTACAAATACCAAAATAAATATAATTTGATACTTTTAATGAATTCCAAGAATTTTATAGGTTACTAAGACATTCTAGGGTAGATTAAATAATAAAATTAGAAGTAATAATTCTTTTATAAATTTAGAAAAAACAAAATACCAAATAGTGTCAAAATTGACATAAAAGTGTTTTTAAAACAAATATTATATTATTAATTGATATTAAATTACTAAAAATATAAGGTTAAACCAAGAGACTTATATAATGATAGGTGTTTTATTAATTGACCAGTTGTGGGTCGCTTGGAAGTATATATAAAGTTTATTAACTATATAATATAAAAATACAAAGTGACATGGTAAATGTCAAACTAATTAACTAAGAGTTAAAACTAAAAAATATGGTTAATTTAATAACCCAAACCTGTCTAAAATAAATTTTTTGAAAGTATTTAGACCCATAGTCACCTTATACTTTGATTAATCCACTTTTTATGCATTATAAACCGAATATGAATTTATTATAAATTAATAATTTATGTTTTTCGTAAAGATCCCCTCCTCCCCCTTATAAAAGGACACCACTTCTAACCAATTCTTAATACGTTCAAAGCCTTTTGGCTTGGCCAAACCCTGCCAAAATATCCTCCCAAATTCCCTCAATTCCACCAAGAGGCCCTATTTTGATCAGAAATCTAACCTAAGGATCTCTTTTGATCTAATAAAAAGAAAAACCCCGAAGAGGAGGTAATGTTTTCACCACCCTCTTTCAAGTTCCTTTCTTCTTCAAATTCTTATTTCTTTGTTATTTCTATTATAAAATAAGAACTCTAGTATCTTATATACACTGTGATGTTATTATAAATATGGTACAACAATATTCAGTATTCTATCCATACTTTGAATGACATATCACCATATGTACGTACGTATGGCTTACCATCTCCACGTCGTGGTGTAATTGTTATTCAAAACATTATTATTTGGATGGATATGATAATGATGTGTAATTGTAGTAAATAATAAATATAACATTATAATGAATATTTATATATGATATACCATCCAATTATATGTTATTTTAATATCAAAATAATGATATTTTCGATCGTGCGTACGTACGGACTACCGTCTCCACGAACGCGATGAGATTCATTCCCCATCGTATCCATTCAAGAATAATTTTCATTTGATGGTTAAAAATAATGTTTAACGACTTGATATCATTCTGGATATGATTAAGATACAACCTATCCCTAACAAACATGTCTTATGTAACAAAATATATAAAACAAAATGTGGAAGTTAACACTCAAAACAACGATAATACTAATATATTATTAACAATTTAAAGTTAAAAGATCATATATGATATCATATTAATTTATATGATTCTTGTATAATTTAATAACAATAATTTCACCATTTTAAAGGAGGTTAATCTACCCTCAACCAAGGAAATGTAAAAGTTAAGGGTTTATTTCACAATCTCATTATTATCCGAGGTTGTTTATACGTAATTATCTACTGCGACCTCTTTATCATCCATATCGATGTTTCTTCAAAATGTATTTCAAATAATTGTTACTATTTTACAGACTATGGGTTAAATTAATTTATACCCTTGTTGACTTTTTATAATAAGTTTATAAAGTATTCTTCCTGTCGTTTTCCAAACAAGGTCCTTTTTAACCTTTTCAACAAAATTAAGGTAAGAATGTTTTTTTATACGACGGGTGGTGCTATTTTCTACCATTATAAACTTGTCGAAGTTTCCCTTACAAGCTTAGAAGAATATTTTTAATGTAAATGTTTTATTTTATAATGATGTGACTTTTAAATGGTTTCAAAATGAATATTTTAAGAATTTGTGAAAGGTACTCTTTATCAAGATCGTAATTTTAAATGTTATAAAGATTTATCTTTATAAATATTTTTAATTAATGTCAATATTTTCAAAATGATTTTAAGGATTTAATTATATGGACATGAATGTTTTTAAATGATATTTCTTTTCCAATGTTTCAATTTTGTAAAGGACTCTTTGATTCAAAAATCACTTTTAAATTAATTCCTTTATAAATGTGTGACTTTTCAATGATTTCAAAAAATGAGATATTTCTCTCAAATAGTATTGATTTCATCTATTCCAACATCCATGGATGGATTTTAAGCTTATTTGGTGTTGATTTATTATGATTCAAAACTTCAATATTGTGTTGAAGGTTTTGTGATATGTTTGACCGTGGATGGGTTATTTGTATACCATTCATGGTTTATGGAGAAAGTATTGACATTTCATATGATAGTTTTAATACAAATATTTATGTTATGTTTAAAACTGCTCATATGAGGAATGCATTGGACATAATAAGTAATGATTGGAGCCCTCTATAACTCCTTGATGTATTGGTAGGTCTCATGAGACAAACTAGTGTCTCGGAACAAGGCCATGACAAAATCTTATTTGTAGTCTTGGCACGAGGCCTTGACTATGTGGTTATGATAGACTGGCATTATGCATTCCATCATTATGAAAGTCGTTATTGATATTGCATGTGATTATTCACCTAGTATAATATCCATCCGAATATGTAAATGGAATTATTTCATTTTATTTCTTATATATTATGATTAAGTTCAAGTTTAAAATGCTTTTGTTTTAGTTATATATTGCCTTAAATGTTTATGCATATTTATGAAAGTTTCCTCTATATTGTTATCCTTACTGGGAATTTGAGCTCACCCCTTTGTATGTTTTATTTTTCCCAATATGTGAAGATGTATTTTATGAATGACTTGTAGGGATAGTATAAGGGGATATGTGTGTTGACTATGGAGACTATGTTGTTGTAGTTTTCATTTTAGGATATAATGTAAACATTATGAATGTATCTAGTTATTCCAAGGATACTAACCTAATCGGTCTTTTGAGACTTGATCTTTTGTGATAATGCAATGTTTTGTAATAATACACTGACTCTGGGTAACTCAGGTCGGGACATTATAGTTGGTATTAGAGGATGTTTAGTACAAACCTTGGATGCTATATTTAGATAAACTTTGATTAGAGAACATATCCCTAAGATAATATTTGAGGATTAGTATAGAATAATTTCCTAGAATTTTTGTATTGTAGTGATTTTGTGAGTTTTCCAAGCAATAAATACCTATCTGGAGACAAGAAGGTAGAGGCGGCTCTGGCACAGATGTAACTAGGGGTAAAACCTGAAAAGATCACTTTGAGCTAGACTCAAATTGTAACTGGTGCACGACAACGAGTCTTGCTGCACTCTTTGTTACAACACTCCCAAATGATATGCTTTGAAAAATTCTCATTTTCCTTACAAAACATTATGAAGGGTTTATGAGTATATACATCCTCAAAGAAGACATTTTTATGATTGTGGATTATATCCATAAATTGTTTAATTTATGTTAAGTGTTTTAAAAGATTGGGATTAGGTATTTCTATTCATAAACTAATGTAGTGTATGCCATTTTTTAGAAATGGTTCCCTATAGAAGGAATGATAACTCCAAAAATACACATGACCCAAAGAGTAAGAATGATCTTATATTTCATGGTCTTAAGACATAATTTAGAAGGGAAATAGTCTCACATGTATTATCATCATATGAAGAAATAGTATCATGTGTTGATAAGATAAGTAATGAGTTTTCGGAGTCCTATGGATTTCAAGGGAAGCCAAAGAAGAAAAGGATGGTAGAGAGAAAGACATATAAAGAGAAGAAGGTAAAGAAGGATTTTCTTATATGTGATAACTGTGGAAAGAATCACCTTGGAAAATTCTTGAAGGGAATGGGATTATTTTATAAGATTGGAGAAAAAGGACACCACATTCGTGATTGATAGGGTAAGAAAAAGGTTTCAAATGTACAATGCTTCATCTGTAAGTAGTGGGAACACTACGTGAATCAATGTTCAAATCATCAGAGTATGCCCCAAATGATGCTATTGGATAATAATAAAGTTATGATACTACCACATATGAATAGGAATGACTAGTGTTCTTATGTTTTTATTAAATAATTATTTCATTTGAGTGTTGTATCAACGATGTACTAGTCATGTGAATTATGGAGATAAATAAGGATTGTACTACAATACTATTTCATTGAGGATTTGAGATTATACAGTACTATGAAAAGTGACTCAACAGTAAATAATTTTTTTTTGAAAATACATGGTTGAAGGAAAGGTATTCCTTACTATGATCTTGATACTGAGGTAGTAATTTTGGAATTAGAGATGGTTGATTTGGAAAAATTATATAGGATATTCTTGACTGCCTTGGCACTGATTAATGGTTTTTTTATTTCATCATTGTTGTAATATTCAAAGTATTGGGATATAAGTAATATATCTAGTATTTTATAAGAAATAAGGGAGCATTAATGTAATCAATAAGGATTTACGGTAATTTAGGGTGTTACCATATATTAAAAGAATACATTATGAAGGTATTCACATGTTATTACATTGCAAAAAAAAGATCTTCATTTTATTTATCTTCCTTATAAATTTTGGACTGTGAGTTTGGATAGAAGTAATTTGGATATTTCTAAAGGGTGGAATGGATTATATTTGAAATTTGATACTATTGTTAAGGTTAAATAATTTCTGAATATTATTTTTGGATTGTTATAAAAAGGACAACCTGGAGGTCAGGTGACAACCTGTTGCATCCGGCAAGGCCGCGAGACGTGAACCCTAAACCGAATAGTGACAAGGGTGTATCACCTACCACTAACCCATGTGATGTCCTGGATTGAATAATGTAGTTTTTAAAGGTTTTGGTAGATGAATTATAAATTCATTTTTTTGGAACCCTATACGAATACGATATATAGAATATATTTTTTAGTTCTATTATCTTGTAGAGTGAAAGATGAGTTTATGGTAGAAATTAGTTAATGAATGGAACTCTATGAGACAAGTATACTTTTTTCTTATCTAATTCTATGAAAAAATAAATTCTTAAACATTAGTTAAGGCAGCCTAAAACCAAAAATGTGTTATCCTAATACCTTAAGTTTTGTTGAACTGATGGTATTTTAAATCACTATAAATTGGTGGATTTGAGGCCCATAATTCTACAGCTGTTTATGATTGATGACATCAATCAATCCCTATAAATATTTACGTTTTCCTCCAATTATGTGTCTTCAATTTACACCAATATTCTCCTAATTGAGATCATAATTTTGTGGTGACTTTTTTATTCCCCTTTTCCTCTTATTAAGACTAAATTTTGTTAACCCAATTTATGAGCTGGGTTTCCCCGCAAAGGTAATTTCTATTTTCATCCATTTATTTTCAAAGAACAATTTCAAATTAATAGGTTGAAATTTACTGAAGTAAGTAAGAATGTAACACCCCAAGATTTCATAGTATGTTATTTCATCAACGTAATTCAATAAATTGCACTACACGTAACACCGAGTTCAAGCGCACCACAAGATTACCAAACTAGTCGTTCAAAAGTGGTTATGAATACTAGTAACTGAATTTTGAACATTATATATTACTTATAATTTTAGAATCCATATTATGAGTTTCATAGTCATAATTTAAGAAATAATTCATTTTTTTCAAATAATAGAAGTATTTTTCAAAAAATGCACTTTTACCGTCTTTTAATGGTGAACCCTTTTTAAATAGAATATTCGAAACATTTATAAATTAAATTTTAAAAAATAAACTTCTCCATTCGAATCTAGACATAATAATTTAGTTTCAATAAGTTTTTGGTGTTTTTCTGGTAACTTTCATATTTGGGTGAATAGTGAAAAATACTATATTTTAACTGAAAACAACTTTTTTAATCAAGATAATTTATATCGTTAAATTATACATTTTAATGGTTTATAAGTAAAAATAGATTATATTTTTACCGTTTAATCCAATGATGGTAATTTTAATTAATTTCACATTGAAATTGGACATAAACAAGTTTCAATCTTTTGATAGTTATTAATTCTTAAAAATACACCTTTTGGTTTTGACAATGGGAATTAATTTTAAATTAATAAATGAAACTGATATGTTTTGAATTTGGTAAAACAGACTTCATTTTTACCCACCTCCTTGGAAAATTTGAAAATTTACATAAAACATAATTTTACTACTTCTGTTGGTGGAATTTTAAAAATCGGAAAGACATGGTTAATATCAAGGAGGAAAATGTGGTTTAATAAGATAAAAATAATTTTTGATGAATAGTAACTTTTAACTCTTATTTAACACTGTTAAAATTAATTAGGGTAATTAAGGTTAAAAATGTTATTAATATTACCCTAACACATGTTCTAATTCTATTGGAAAATATTATCTTTGCCAAAAATAACCTTAGGAATAAAATATTATCATTTTTGTCAACTTGGAATAGAATAGGACATTTATTATTATTTAATTCAAAGAAAAGTTAAAAGAGTTAAAATCAAAGTTTAATAACTAAATTTTTTTTAATATAGTTTAATACATAAGATAAAATCTATTTAAATATTAATTATAAATCTATAATTATTTCATACATAATGATATTTTAGTTATAATTTTTAGATATTAAATAATTTAATTCACTTATGACACAATGATGATGCAGTAATTACCTTATTAATGAAATATTTAAATAATTGATATTATAAACACCCAAATAAATATAATTTGAGACTTTTAATGAATTATAAGAATTTTATTGGTTACAAAGACATGTTAGGGTTGATTAACGGAATTAGGTTCTAAGTAATAATGCTGTTATAAATTTATAAAAATCAAAATACCAAATAGTGTCAAAATTGACATAAAAGAGTTTTTAAAAAAAATATTAAATTATTAATTGATATTCAATTCCTAAAAATCTAAGGATCGACCAAGAGACTTATATAATGATAGTTTTATCATTAATGGACCACTTGGGGGGTCTCTTGGATGTAAATATTACTTTTATTAACTATATAATATAAAAATATAAAGTGACATGGTAAATGTCAAACTAATTAACTAGGAGTTAAAACTAAACTATAAGGATAATATAATAACCCAAACCCGTCTAAAATGTATTTTTTTAAAGGATTTGGACCCATCCCCACCTTAGACTTTGAATATTCCACTTTGGATCCATTAGAAACCGAATATTAAATTATTATAAATTAATAATTTATGTTTTTCTTAAAGATCCCCTCCTCCACCTTATAAAATAACACCACTTCTAACCAAATCTTCATACATTCAAATCCTTTTGGATCGGCCAACCCCTGCCCAAATATCCTCCCAGCTTCCCTCACTTCAACCTAGAGGCCTTATTTTGATTAGAAAGACAACATAAGACTCCATTTTGATCAAATCAAAAGGAAGAATCCGAAGAAGAGGTAATGTTTTTACCACCCTCTTTCAAGTTCCTTTCTTCTTCAACTTCTTCTTTCATTGTTATTTCCATTCTAAAATAATAACCTTAGTAGCTTCTATATACTGAGATGTTATTATAAATATGGTACAACCTTATTCATTATTCTATCCATCATTTCAATGACTTGTCACCATACGTGTGTGCGTACGGCTTACTGTCTCCACGTCCTGGTGTAATTGTTATTCAAAACATTATTATTTGGATGGGTATGATAACGATGTGTAATTGAAGTAAATAATAAATATAACATTATAATTATTCTGTATATATGATATACCTTCCAAATATATATTATTTTAATATCAAAAGAATGATATCGCCGCTGGTGTGTACGTACGGACTACTGTCTCCACGAACACGATGAGATTCATTCCCCATCGTATCTATTCAAGAATAAATTTCATTTTATGGTTAAAAATAAGGTTTAAGGAATTGATATCATTCTAGATATGAATAATATACAACCTATCCATATCAAACATGGCTTATGTAACATAACATATAAAAGAAAACAGTTTAGTTAACACCCAAAATGACGATAATTCTAAGATATTATTAACAAAACAATTTTAAAAGATCATATATGATATCATATTAATGTATATGATTCTTTTATAATTTAATAAAAATTATTTCACCATTATACAGGAGGTTAATCTACCCTCAAACAATGAAAAGTACATGGTAAGGGTTTATTTCACAATCTCTTCATTATCCTAGGTTGTTTATATGAAATTATCTACTGGAACCTCTTTATCATCCACATCCATGTTTCATAAAAATTTATTTCAAATCATTCTTACTATTTTACAGACTATGGGTTAAATTCATTTATTCCCTTGTTGACTTTTTATAAGAAATTTATAAATGAATCTTCCTGTCATTTTCCAAACAAGGCCATTTTTAACCCTTTCCACAAAATTATTGTAAAAATGTTTTTTTATACGACGGGTATGGTTATTTTCTACCGTTATAATATCATCGAAGATTACCTTACAATATTATAAGAATATTATGAAATTAAATCTTTTATTTTATAATTATGTGAATTTTAAATGATTTTAAAATGAATATTTTAGAAATTTGTGAAAGGCACTCTTTATAAAGATCAGAATTTTAAATGTTTTCAAGATTTATCATTCAAAATATTTTTAATTAATGTCCATGTTTTAATAATTATTTAAGGATTAATTTATATGGAAATGAATGTTTTGAAATGATATTTATTTTCAAAAGTTTCAAAGTGGTTAGGGACACTTTTATTCAAAAATGTCTTTTTAATTAATTCCTTTATAAATGTGTGACTTTTCAATGATTTAAAAAAAGATATTTCTCTTAAATAGTTTTGATTTCATCTATGTCAACATACATTGATTGATTTTAAGATTATTTGGTGTTGATTTATTATGATTCAAAACATCGATATTTTATTTAAGGTTTTGTGATATGTTTTACTATGGATGGGTTATTTGTATACCATTCATGGTTTATGGAGAGAGTATTGACATTTTGTATGCTAGTTTTAATACGAATGTTTATGTTATGTTTAAACCTGTTTATATGAGGATTGCATTGGATTTAATAAGTGATAAGTGGAGACTGCTATAGCTCCTCGATGCATTGGTAGGTCTCAAGAGACAAACTAGTGTCTTGGAACAAGGCCTCGACAAAATCTTATTTGTATTATTGGCACGAGGCCTTGACTGTGTGGTTATGATAGTCTGGGGTTATGCATTCCATCATTATGAAAGTGGTAATTGATATTTCATGTGATTATTGAACTAGTATAATATCCCTGTGAATAACTAAATGGAATTATTTCATTTTATTTCTACCATATTAGGATGAAGTTCATGTTTAAAAGGCTTTTTTTACATATACATTGCCTTAAATGTTTGTTCTTATTTATGAAAGTTTCCACTATATTGTTATCCTTACTGGGCATTTGAGCTCACCCCTTTCTGTGTTTTATTTTACCCAGGATATAAAGAAGTATTTTATGAATGACCTGTTGGGATAGTATGAGGGGATATGAGTGTGGACTATGGATACAATGTTGTTGTAGTTTTCATTTAATGATATAACGTAAAATTAATGAATGAATCTAGTTATTCCATGTATACTAAACTAAACGGTCTTTTTAGACTTGACCTTTTGTGATCATGCCAATGTTAGGTAATAATGCACCGACTCTGGGTAACTGGGGTTAGGGAATTACAAAAGGAAGAACATGATGAGCATTTAAACACTATTATAAGAAATTTCGGAGGGGGAAACTATATGAAAATTATAGTAACGTGAAATCAAGATATAAGAATTGTAATTCATGGGACTTGTTTTCAATCGAAAAAGAAATATTTGTATTCCCTTCCAAGATTTATTCAAATGAGGATTTTCCCACACTAGCATATGTAATGGAGATTCATAGTTTCCTTTGACTAACTACATGTTATCGATGATTTATGAGGAAATTATCATGATTTGGTAACCCAAAAACCAATATAACCAAGAAGTTATAAATGTTTCTACAGATTAATGACTAACAATTCCACTTTAAAGAGGTGAAAATGATACTTATTATGATAGAAATACATACACTAAAAACAAGTTGGGGACTCGTTGTTGTATATAATTATTCATTAAATAATGGTTTAGACTCTATTTTTATGAATAATGATAAATTACTAGAATAATCTTTAAGGTAGTTGAAGGATAATTATAAAAACGATCCCAATCATGATCTATAACTGGATTCTATGATCTTCATGTTAAATATTTTTTTGGAATTATCTATATAGAGATAATTGTCAGATATATAAAGATCATAGCAGATTAAAATATATATAAACATAGAAGGAGATTAACATGATCCAGTTAATATGGTTTGAACTCCCCACTAATTGTGACAACTCAACACTCTATGATTCAGTAGAAGAACGTAATGTGAAAGTATCTGGAAGTAGAAAAGCTCATATAACATTATAAATGATGATAACTGATATGGATCATGTATTATTATACTAGTAATGAATTGATATAGTAATCATAAATGAAGTTAAAAATTCATTCCTTTCACAAATGATTTCTCAACCAACCATTTTTATAAGATAACTGATCATCAAACAGATGGTGTGGAAATTTATAAAAAGGTGAAATCTATTAGAAATGGAAAATCCTTAGAGTTCCAAATTGATGAGGAAATAGTACTAAGATTTTTCTCATGACTATATGTACCATCAAGTCCTCAGATAAAGAAATATATATTGAATATTTCACATAGGTTATCCTTTTCTATTATTCAAGTAAACAAAAATAGGAATTGAGATATCCTAGAGAACTATTTTTGGGAAAATTTCAAAAAGGAGACCACTAAATGAGCATTAAATGATATGTTCAATTAGTAAATGATGATCGAAAGGAAAATGTATCAGGGGATGATGAAACTATTACCCACACATACATGAAAAATGGAAAACCTCACAATGGACTTTCTCATTGGTAATCATATTATATCTATAGGATATAATTCAATATTATTTGTTTTGGATCATTTTTTAAACAATGGTCACATTATTACTATTCTATAGGACTTCACACTAGATTAAATTTCTATGATATACATCGACAACGTGTTGAGGCTCCATAGTGTACCATTATTTATTATATCTAATCATGATCTGAGATTTATCTCAATGTTCTAGAAAAGACTCCAACATGATCTAAATAATGTTTTGAACATCAATACATCTTATCAGTCAAAAACTAAAGGCCAATACGAGCAGTCTATTCAGAACTATAAAGACAAGTTCAAAGAATGATCAATGGACTTAAAAGGACTATTGGATCACCATATTCCATTGGTTGAATTCTCATTCAATAATAGTTTCCACTCTAGAATCCTACTGGATACATATGAATCCCACTATGTGAAAATATAAAGAAAATATAAATTTTAAGATGAGGTTATGGTTGAGAAAATGGAATAAATAATGAAGACAATCCAAAAGCATATACGGGTTTCCCAAAGATGATAGAATAACTACTTAGATAATTGGGGGAGGTAAATATAGATTGAGGTTGGTGATAATGTATTCGTCCAAATATATTGATGGAATAGATTCATAATATTTTGGATGAAAGAAATGCCATGTACAATTTACATTAGCACCTTCGACATTTTTGATTTTTAAGAGATGTGGATTCTTGACATTCACTTCCACTGACCATGTATCAATTTGATGATGTCTTACATGTATCCATCAAGATGAATTACAAACCAGATCCTCTATATTTACTTAAATGTAATGTGGTGCAATTGGAAAGTGATCTCACTTATGAGGACTAGCAGATTAAGATTTTATATAGTAGGTACACAGTTCAACGTAACAAGACCATTCACCTAATCAATGTACTATGGATAAAACATACCAACGAAGACATGACATGGGAACTAGAAGAATAAATGAAGGAAAAATAACCTCACCCATTTTTGTCTTATTATGTAAAATTAAATTTTAATTGTGACATTTTATAAGCGGGAAGAATGTAAGGACCCCGAATTTTATCAATGTAATTTCCCTTTTATTTTATAAAAAAACATCACCTATAGAACTCAATGAAAACATTACTCTCACAAATTAAAAATGATATATTAGTCTAGAAAACAGACAATAAGAATTCCAAATATTAATTTGGGATAATAAATAGAAAATATGATAATAAGAATGGGAAAATGTTTACATACTCGACCAATTAGAATTACCGCACTCATGAACAACACATTACAATAAAAGAAAATTGTACAAAATAAAATATTAATTTGGAATATGAGTTTTTATTTATAATTTGAACAGAAAATAAAAGTGAAATATTTATGAATGAAATAAGTGGTAATTATAATATTTTAGGATCATATACCATTGGAATGGTAAGATTAATATTATATAGTAATCTCACTATAATGAATTATAATCCGGTTGTTATAATCATAACCTCACATATGAAATAATAAAGAAAATTTAAGTGTCTACTTAATTAGAATATGATATATATACATAATTTTATAAGTAAATAAATGTTTTTAAAATGAACAATTAAGTGATTGTATTTATTCTCAAAACATAAATGATTAGTTAATTTTTTTTATTAATATAATGATTTAAAATAAAATATATTATCACATAATAGATTCATATATCAATATTATGTTTCATTAAAATTATAATGTAATTTTATAATACAATAATTAATTTATCAATGGGTTATATAATTAATTATAACTTTATAATACACATTTCTCAAATAAATGATGACTTTAATTAGAAATATAATTTATCAAATTTAGAAATTTATTTTCATAAAATTATATCCATATTTTAAATCTAAATGTATAAAAATTTTAAGGGTGAATTGTTTTGATTTTTCTAATATAGATTAATTTTTGATGATCAGATAAATATATTAATTCTCAGTATTTAACATAATAAAAAATGATTTTTTGAGTAATAGATAATGTAGGAATGTTGTAATAAACTATGGGTTCAAACTATACTCCAATATTTTCTATATGTAGTCACCAACAGTATTGATATTCATGATCCAAAATAATAAGGTAATGAATATAAAAATAAAAAAACATGTCTCTCCTCCATATACAAGTACAACCCCTCACTATCCCTTATCCTCAACCCCTATAATCATTTTATATATTTAAGATTATTGTTGATTACCTTACCTTGAATCTTCCCCACACAGAACATCTTGTTGTCACAACAGAAGTCTAATCTCATGTGGCTTGTGGATGTTCTTAGGGAGACGACATTCAAAATGAAAAAGCCTTAATTTATATTTTAATATATATTATTTTCTAATCCTCTACTCACATACCTTATATAATGAATCATGATAAATAATTTATCTTATATATATTCGTATTTTATTTTCTTAATTGAATGTCTTTCATAAAATCTCTTATCTTATTTTTTTCAATAAATTAAAACATCGTATGTAATATTTCAGTTCCCCACCTTCGCAGTTGGTATGTTTTTGTTTTTGTTTACAACCATGATGGATGGAAATAATAAAATTAAAATATTTAAAAAATGTACTATGTATATTATAACATGTTTCATGTTTATAAGATAATCGATATACATAATATTTAATAAAACTAAACATGCTCGTGATTATTGTAAAACAACCAAAAAATGAATCAAACAATTATCATTAGAGTTTAATCAAAAGAATCATCATCATACTAAAAAATAATTTTATACGGGACCACTAAATTTTTCTAGAGCATTACAACATATAATTAAACATTTAAAGAATTATTTTAATTTGGAAAGTACATCAATAATTTCACACAAGGAAAAAGACCATGAAACCAAGAAATAAACAACCCCATAATGATAAAAATGATCATTATAACTCATTCAAATGGTGATAAATTAACTAAATAAAATTATATTGAATAAAATACATGTATAATAGGTTACTAATTAAGTAATTAATTAATATAATTTTATATTCTGATACATTATGTGGAAATGCTAAATATATTCAGACATAATGTAAGGGATCTCTCCGAACATAATTTTTTTTATTTTAGGTCATGATTTATCTCTCTCTCTCTCTTACAAAATCAATTTAATAATCAATATTTTATACTTTTAAAAAATTATATTTCTATACTCAAAACGTGTCTATATATATCAATTCAACTTTCTGTCATGGGGAAATAAATTATTTAATGTGTTATCTTAACAATACCTCTCTAAATGTAAGATCAATTAAAGGAAACAACACCATTTCATAACCATTTTCAGGGAAAATCCAATTACATATTCAATTCACTATTTTTTTATAAAATCCCTAATTTTTTCATGGAAAAATATCTTAGATAATTTCTAATTTAAAATAATTATTCATTTTTCCTTTTTAATGACTTGTAAATATTTTTCAACAAAACACACTAAATAGGCTCGTTTCTAACTTCTCATAGACACTATTTTTCAATTATTCACATCATTTGAAAATAATAATTCATGGTTTATTTTTATTCTTATTTTATGATTGTCAAAAATTTATTTAATGTCTACTTTTTTGGTTACCATTGTTATATACCATATGTGTATTATTTATGACATGATTACGATACACATTTCTTTCTATGGGAAATACTTATATCTATTACATATTATTGATTATTTACACATCAACATATTCAATAATATGTTATTATTTCTTGTCCTAAATAGCATATAAATTCATTGGGAAATTTTTAGTATCATGAGACATTATGTATTGGATTATAGAGTAAATCTAATCTATTATTGGTGATTTTCCAATAAGTTGAAATGTCTTAACAGTTATCCTTGACTCTTGTTTATTTCATGTAATATGTTTATACCACATTCCAATATTTTCAAGATCATATGGCCCCATGTTTAATAAGTTATTATTTCACATGTTTACTCAAGATCAGTGACTTTTATGTTATCACATTATGCATTTCAAATTAATTATCTTTGATTTATTCTTATTTTTATTCTCTTAATGGGATTTTTATCTACTCCATATTGTCTATGTATTCTTGAGGCTAAACAATGAAGAATTTGGAGATCAACGGATGATAGAATATTATTATAGGATATTAAAAAATAAATTTTTCATTCAAGTTACATGTTTTACAATTATATATACCTAATTATCGAAAGTCTATTGAATTTATGATCCTTGGTTTGTATTTGAAGGATAATTATTTTTGAAAACATGTCATTACATGTGTAATATGATTGGTTCACTATACCAATATATCCTAGAATGGATGGGGATGACATATATTGAATTCCATTGCATATTCAACAAAGAATTTATACAGTAGCTAGTAAGGAACTACCACCTGCACCACATGGAATTGTGTTGTAAGGTTTTTAGGAGTTGATTTTTCATCTAGGGTCCTCCAAATATCTTCAAAAAGGAGTATTCTCCGAAAGATGAAATAGTTGGAACAACTAGTCTAAACCATTCTATTAGACGATAGAAGGTTTCCTAAGGATTCAATCTTAGTCCCAAAGCATGAAATTCATAACTCTAACTGTGTTAGTGTTATAAGTAAAGATTTTGATAGACTATACCCAATGTATCATGTGATTAGATCAATAATGAACTAAAATAATGAAAAAAGGTAAAATAACAAGAGTAATATACATAATCTATAAATTGAAGACATATGACAATAAGTATAAATTCTTCCATTATGGTAGGCATATCCAGAGTTATAAAAAATGAAAGTAAATAAAAATCATAAAGTCCCTTCGGTAGTCATTATCATTTAATCCAACTCCACACTCCACCTACTTTTCAATCCACTATATGTCCCTTTCATCTTGTTTGAATCTCTTATAGAATATACGAGAAAAATAAAATCCAAAATTATGGTATGAGTACAATACTCATTAGGAAACCTCTCACGTGTCCTTGACCTATTGTGATCATGAAAAATATGGGTATTCTAGATTGGTTACAAATATGTAAAGGAAATAAACATTCATTGACAAACTGAGTTGTCATTCCCTACCCAATTTTCCAAAAACCCTAGACCATACATATTTTTCTCCATGTTAGAAACACAAAAAAAGATGTTAAAAAGATTTTTGAGAAACATTAAGCTCAAAATACCACTCTATCACACCACATAGATAAAGGTACATCCTAATATCAGAAAAAAAATATATTGGGAAAGGCTATAGTAAGAAAACATTACCCTTTATGTCATCCTCATTATTTCATGAAGATGAAACACGGTGTCATCTATCCATGAAGAGTAACACATAAGACTGGAACCCCATGATTAGAAATTATATTACTCACATTGCCTAGGGTACAATGTGCTGAGTGGAACTTGGTAAATAAATGGTTTATATTTTTTACCTATTACATTATAGCATGGATACCTAGTACATCCACCATATTCTAAGGTCCCAAATCCCCATAATTGGAAATCAGGATCCCTCCCTCTCTGTGTAATAAAGGTGTCATGATGGATTACCTACCACAAGTACCAATCAAAACACCAAAGGAAATAGTAGCACCAAAATAGGTTCAGAACATATTTTGGAATAAAATATCACCATAAGTATATAGTAGTATACATGAAATCATGTTATCACATTCAAATAGGAAAATAATTTTCATTAATATCACCCATCGAATAAATATAATAACAAGTCTAATATAGTACACACACCCACACCCACATGTGATCACAGTAACTAATGTCTAAAAATTCCAATAAATAAAATCAAAAAATTGTAAAATTGTAAAACTTATCGCAATAAGTCAAGATTTAACCTATTTCAAGGAACTCACATTCATGTTATGTTCTTTTGAAGGTATCAATGATCTTTCTATTTTCCCAAACAAACTGAAATAAATTTCACCTTGTAAGGTATCCAAAAATCACCAAATCCTAACAATAAGACTTCTACATAATGGTGAGTAGAATATGTCCCATTGGTGGAACCAAGCATCACTAATATAAAATACAACATTTTAGGATTTCTTTTCTTATCGTGAAAATATTATAATTATCGTGTAAGAACAACATGGTTCTTCTTAAAGAACAATTGAAGGTCTTAGAGTGTCATATATTCCCACATCAAGTAGTGTGGTGGTTCAATATGTAGTATGTTGGAGAACCCTTCCCTAAAAATGATACATTAAAAACTTCCCATTTAAAATGTCCCACATCAAATCTATAATGGTCCAGGTAATACTAATAAATGAAGGCCAATGACCCACACTGCTCTAACTGATGTGGAAAGACCCTCTGAACTTCTGATGGTATAAAAGGATATCATGCTGCATATATAATTCAGGGTATTATTTATAATTTAATAATAAATTCTGATATAAAAATATTTGGTCAAATATTATATGTAGTAATATTAATACTACCATTGTAAAATAGAAGGGAAAATAGGTATGTACATGTTACATGTTTTTTAATACACACTGGAATGGATGGTCCCAAAATAAAATTTAATAAATAAAATATATATTTATTAATTTTCTATGATTTTAAAATTTTATCCATTTTATACCTTCTATAAATTATACTAAAAATAAAATTTTATCTATTAATACAAGAACACAACCACATCTATGTGGTGTCATGTAAAATTTTTAATCACTATCATAATTATTATTTTACAAAAAAATAAATATTAATATATATTATTTTAAGGATTATTATATATCCTGAATATTATTCTTAAAGGATTAAAAAAATAAAAAACATAAAAATTAATCAGTTAGTATCTGTAAATTATGAGAATATATTTAATCACCCATGTTGTTATCATAAAAAATGCATGTAGTTTCCATCATATAAATATGTGGATTAAAAAATAACTACAACTGAATTATTTTCATAGCGCTCGTTGAGTAATGGTGTCTATTTAATGAAATGTTGATGTTCGACATCGATATAAAAAAACATGTATTAAACAATGATAATTACTATATTAATATGGTGAATATAATCATCAACGGTCAGTTACATGGGTATAAACTGATAATAATTAATGAATATAAAATGTAATAAACAAGGAACAGGTTTTTAAAAAAGTCATTATGATGGATTTTTTATTATAAAAAAGTGCAATATTTTTCTTAGGTGTCGAGATTTAATTTAATGGTTTTGTCTCAATTCCAATTCCCTCAGACATTCATTATGTTGTGCATCTATTTTTATTTGTATGGTGTATATACTATATAATCAATATATTTTATTATATATATTTTTTATTAATTGAAATTAATTTTTCTTACACGAATTAATAACAAATAGTTTCCATTCAAATTTTACTAAATAATTAAGGGGTTTTTATTCCAATCTCATTATAGATTCAAAATTGATTTTATCTAGTTACCATTGAGAGAATAGTATGGTAGTTATATAATATATATTTTCAAACTTTTATCATATTTTTCATATGTATTTAATTTTATTCTAAAATTTATCATCTTCTTTGTTTCATTTTTTACTCAATGTGGTGCTTTTAGGAAAAATACACCTAACCTATTATTTTCTGGAAAGAAGCTTTTTCTTCCACAACAATAATTATTTATTTTATTTCATATATACTTATGACGAAATATTATTTTATAATGTATCTTCAATGATTATATCTTTATTAATCAATGTAATAATTTTAAAATACTTTAGTGGAGTTTTTTTTCTAAAAACCATGACTTTTCAATAATTTCGAATGAGATTTTTTTTTAAATTATTTTCATGTAATATATTTTCAGTCATTCTTTATGTGATATAATTTAGTCATCACTACCTTTTCATTCTTTGAAAAATAAAATTTTTTCCCAGTGATTTATAATCCTTTTCCCAACGAAGTTTAAATACAGAGTGAGTATTTATTCTTCATTATTGAAGTGAATTTTAACTATATTGTAATAGTGATTTTAATATATTTCAACATTCATTAATTTTTCTCATGAATATTTTTGATTATTCTTTTAACATATGATCCTATCTATTTCTTAGTATAGTTTAAGGAATATTCTATTAAATTTGTTAAACAAATATTTTTTGAAATTTTTAATTATTGGATTATTTTAAAAAAGAATGATTTAATTTTATGTGGGAACATAAATGCATTGTTTAAATTTATGTGATAAGATTTTCAAAATCCCTCCAATACATTAATAAATGTATAAAATCATAAGAGATTATTACGAGAGTTATGGATATTAATTATTAAACAAATATTCTATGAAATATTGCAACGTCATTTCCTAACCAACTATATTACGAGAGACATTTGAATGAATTCTTAGACCACAATGACATAGGAGAGAGGGATATAGAATTCAGACCCACTATGTTATGATTTATAAGATAATTTTGTTCTATATTCATATGGTTTGAAACAATCCCATGTTATGATGATTAATATATGATGTTGTAATTAGATCCTTATAATTGGATTAATTTTTTATTAACCCATTTTATTATTTGGGTTTGATTTCCTAATGACATGTTTATATTAATTGACTATATTCTAATAAACACATACTTTTCTTAGACTCACTTATGATTATTTCTAGTTAGCTATTATGTTTTACCTTAAAAGAAATCTATGATATCGTATTTCTATCTTTTTTATTACTTGTGTTATGAAGATGATTATCACTTAAAATAATTATATAATTGAGGCCTAAATGGATAGATTATGGATAAATATTCACAGGTGTAATAAAATAAGTTTCTTTTATACCTGATCCTCAAATACAATAAACCTAATTTTCTTGAAAATTTGACATTAATATGACATATAATGTTTATATAATATAAATTGTTTTAAATTATGATTTTTTATTCTATGTCCCCCCAAATACCATCACCTATGTCAACCACCTAACTCATATTAATCTTGGAGACATCGTTCGAATACATTAGAAAATGTCAAAACAACAAATATATCATGAATAACCTATTTTGAGATCGAAATATCAAAGTAGTTGTTTTCAAAATTTATTAATATTTTTCACAAATTTGATAATATTAATTAAAAAATTCCTTATAGGTTATTTTTTTTCTTTTTAATTCAAAATATTCATAAAACCAATCTTATTAATAATATTTTTATGAGAATAAAAAAAATTAAAACTATAACCAAAAAATTTATCCTCTCACTCCCAAATTAGATGGAAATGGAATGGAAAATTTTTTCTTAATGAATTACAATAAACTAATATGAAAGTATGTTATTTTTTTAATGTTCCTTGTTTCTCTCCAACATAAAAGGTAGGACCATGTATAAGGGAAAAAATTAGTCATAATATTTTAAGACATATGAATCTATCAACATTAGAATGTATTTTTACATAATACTACTGAGTATATAGTGATATATTAGTGACTATATAAAATAGAATTTAGATATATATTGATCAATACTTATTTCAAATAAAAATAATACATTAGAAACATTATGAATATAAAATAACTATGAGGTATTTTTAAAGACAATTAGAATGAATGGATTTTAACAATTGGAGATGAATCTATCTATAATAATCTATTTAATGTTATTAATTATATTTATGTTTTAAACAATAATTTTTTCATCATTATTCGATTATGTAATTGTAACAGCCCGATATTTTATGAAAAATATTCTTTTTTATTTTACTAATGTCTTGTGTTATACGCTACACCAAAAGGAGCTTGCACAACACGCATCCTTGACTTGCCTTGCATTACACGCAATCGCAACCTTCCTCGATAGTGTGTGTGGTACGTAATCCTGAGTTTCACGAAACAATGATATGCTATTAAAATATTATTAAAACTAGCCGTTATGAATAGTAATAACCACTTTTTAAATTTTAGAAATTTTAACTCTCAAAATGGACTTCATTTTTGGATTCGGAGTATCGAATTTAGCCTAAGGTGAAATTTTGGTACTTTTTGGATAACTTTCATATTCTGATGAATAGTGAAAATTACTAAATTATAATTAAAAACAACTTTTTTTAATAGAAATAATTAATAGTGATAAATCATTAATTTGAGTGGTTTTAAAGTATATTTAGAATATATTTTTACAATTTAATACAATGTTGGTCATTGGATGTAATTTCACATTTAAACTAGACATAAACAAGTGTCAATCTTTTGATAGATATTGTTTCTTAAAAACACGCTATTTGTTTTAACAGCGGGATTTAATTATAAAAATTAATTAATGCAACTTTTATGTTATGAATTTGGTAAAATAGACTTCATTTTTGAATTAGGAATATGAAATATAGCTTGGGATGAAATTTTGGCATTGTTCTGAAAAACATCAATTTTTGATGAATAGTGAAACTACTAAGTGGTAGGTTAAAAACTGAATTTTGCATAAAACTTAATTTTACCGCTTCTGTGAATGGAATTTCGAAAATCCGAGAGACACGGTTAATATCAAGGACTAAAATGTGGTTCACTGAGATGAAAATAATTTTTTGGTGAATAGTAACTTTTTACTTTTTTTTACCACGGTTAATAGTAAATAGGGTAACTAAGGGTAAATATGACATTAATATTACCCTAACACATGTCCTAATTCTATTGGACAAGTGTAATTCGACCAAAAACAAACTTAGGAATAACATATGACCATTTAGGCCCACTTGGATTAGATTAGGACATTTATTATTAATTTATTTAAAGAAGGGTTAAAATAGTTAAAATCAAAGTTTAATAAGTAAATCATTTTTTAATATGGGGTTATACATAAGATAAATTCGATTGTAAATAACCATTAGAAATCTAAAAAGATTTCCTACATGATGGTATTTTATTTGTAATTTTTAGACATCAAATAATTTAATTTATATATTACACAATGATGAGGCAGTAATTATCTTATTAATGAAATATTGACATAATTGATAATATAAATACCAAAATAAATGTAATTTAAGACTTTTTATGAATTCCACTAATTTTCTAGGTTACTATTATATATTAGTGTTGATTTAATCAACTTGGTTCTAACATATAATTCTGTTATGACTTTCAAAAAAATCATATATCAAATAGTGTCAAAATTGACACAAAATAGTTTTTAAATCAAATATTATATTATTAATTGTTATTTTATTCCTAAAAATCTAAGGTTCGGCCAAATGACTTAGATAAAGATATATATATTAATAATAAACAATTTGTGGTTCGTTTGGCATGTTATAGTAAGTGTATTAACCATATAGTGAAAGAAAACAAAAAGACACGGTAAAAGTTAAATTAATTAACTTAGAGTTAAATCTAATTGATAAGGTTAAAATATTACCCTAAACTTGTCTAAGTCCTATTGGTTGATAGGATTTAGACCCTTCCCCACTTTAGCTTCTAAATAAGACCCTTTGTAACCATTATAAACCGATTTTGACTTTAATTTAAAATAATATTTTGAGATATTCCTAAGGTGCCCCTCTCCTCCCCTATAAAAGGACACCTCCTCCCCCTCCTCCTCACACCAATTTGAGCACTCAAGCTCGGCCAACCCCTGCCATGTTTTCCTCTCCACTTCCCTAGAATAATCCTAGAGGTCCTGGTCTTCTCCAAAGACCAATCTTAGTTCCTTAAGTGGGGGATTCAAAGAGGCGTTCCAAAGAAGAGGTAACATCCATTACCGATCTTTTCAATTTCTTTCTTCTTAAACTTCTTATTCTTTATTTGTTTCATGATAAAGTAATAACATCAGTATTAATTACATACTGATATGTTATTATAAATATGAAACAACCCTAATTCACCTTCTATCCATCCTACGGAAAAATGAAATCACCGCGCGTGCGTACGTACGGAATACCGTCTCCACGCCGTGGTGTAATCTATTTTCCACCACCACCTTACATGGATGGTTATAATGGTGTAAAGAATAACTATACATAGTTATTAAAACATCATATTGATTCTGATATATTGTATAATCCACTCCAATTCAATTCAATATTTATAGAAATGATATCATCGCTCGTGCGTACGTACGGAATACCGTCTCCACGACGCGATGAGATTCATTCTCCATGTTAACCATTTAAGAATGATTATAATGTATATATAAGAAATAATAATGAAATATATGACATTATAAATCTACTGGATTTATGTATATATATAAATATGTATGTCATCTACTTACTTCCATTTCAAGACAATAAGGAAAGGATAACAGCGTTCATGCGTACGTACGGACTACCGTCTCCATGAACGGTGTTTTTCATTTTATTTATCTACCTATTATATATATATATACTGAATATATATGATATATAAATCATATTTTATATTCTGTATGTAAGTAAATCATGATATAAGTAATAATGATGTCAAGAACAACAAGTCAAAACACCTACGATAAATGAAACGATTTTACCCAAAACGCTTCTTTAACATGGAATTTACAAAAGAACGGGTAATATAATGTCATAAGTGAACCATATATGCTATCATAACAATAAATATGATTCTGTAATAAGTCAATAACATGATTTAAATCATTATACAGGAGGTTCGGACACTTACAAAGCAAGTCGGACCTAAGGTAAGGGAAATATCACAATCTCATTTTTATCCGAGATTGTTTATTCGTAAGTATTTACTGGGGTGTATTTTATCATCCACATCCATGTTTACTCAATATGTAATATTATTTCCATCCACCTAAAATTGTTTAAATCCATTTTTACCCTTCAGTGAGTTTTTAGTAATACGTATGAAAGGAATCTTTTGTCGTTTTTCGTACGAGGTACTTTTGACTTTTCCGACAAAAGTACGAAGAATGTTTTTTTTAACTTATACGGCACGAACGGATTTCTACTGTTTTATAAAGCCTTATTTTAATGAAGATTCCTCTAAAAGATTTCATGACTATTTTTAATAAAATCTCTTTCTTTTAAAATTGCATGATGTTTTGTGAAAAGAAATTGATTTTTAAGAAGAAAGGATATTTTCCTCAAGAATGGAGTTCAAGTGTTTTATCAAAATTATTTTCCATCTAAGATAATAAAGGGTTATATTTTTATCCCTATTATTACATTGATCTGATCATGTTGTGATGGAATTACTTTTATGAATTCCTTTATCTTATATGAATTGATTTGTGATGTCATGATGTTTCAAGAATCCCATTTTTTGTTACTTGTGTTATGCGATGATGTATGTTTTATGACTATGTGGCACACATAAGAAATGATTCATTATAAGATGGGTGGGACCTATATCTCCCTCCAATGCATTGGGTAATGATTTTATATCTCATGAGATAGACATGGCTGGAACGGAAGGTTATTTCGGTTCAGTGATACAGGACTGAAACGAGGAGTGAACTCGGTTCAGAAAGGGACTTTGTCCACTAAGATAGTCTTGGCAATGAGTCATGACTAACAAGAAATGATTTTCCATGATTATGTGTGCATGCTACAAAGTTTCAAGTTTTATGTTATGATTATGGGGATCTCATTTTCAATTCTATGATTTATCCCATGTTATGATATTATGAGCTCTTTTGCAGGTCAAGATTTCCAAAAGCTACGTTCTTATGTATATGATGTGATTTATATTTCTTTTGTTTACCCTTACTGAGCATTTGAGCTCACCCTTTTTTGTTTTTTTCTTTCCCCAGGATATAAATAAAGGTTTTAGGTAAAAAAAAGGGAAGATCTTTATGGGAGATATTGAAGATCTTTCACCACGTTTAGAAGATTACGTTCCGAGTTTCCAAAGACACTAAACTATTACGATCCTTGTGTGTGTGTTTTTGTTATGTACTAAGTATTCCGCAAAAGTAATGTAATGTCCATGTACAATAAGCTTCGGGTCTCTACAGTTGGTATCAGAGGAATGGTTTAGTCAACCTTTGGAAACTAGGATGCGAAAACGTTAGTGAGATCCCTAGAGATATTTCTAAGGTATGTCTAGGGATGCCCCTAAGGATAAGTATACGTATAGGATATAGTTCTAGAACTATGGTAACGATATTAGATTAAACCAAAGATGATAGATATTTATGTTACTTCCCCTTTATTACGATTTTTGAATCTAACACTATTCTGTTTGGGTTTTAGAAAATGGCTGGAAACAAGATGATTCACAATAATGGAGGATATGATGGACAATGGAATAATATTCTTCATGAGCAACCAAATGAAATGGGATTTGGATGTCCAAACATCATTATTATGCCGAATCAGCAATCTCACAACATGATCAATAATGTAAAATTTGGTAAGTTTCCTGACTCGACTAATAAGAGAAAGATGGAGTTCCATGATGATCATAGAGGAAAGAAAGTTCAATTTCCCCTATGTAAATCATGTGGAAAGAGGCATCAAGGAGAATGTTTCAAGGGAACTGGAAGATGCTTTGGGTGTGGAAAAGAAGGACACAAAGCAAGTAAGTGCAAAGGAAAAGGGTCGGTTAACACCATGGATGAGGATAATGGTATTGCTACAACATCAAAAATGGTTAAGTGTTTTAAATGTGGAATGTATGGGCATTATGCAAACAAATGCCCTAAGGGAAAGACTCGTGAAGAGAATCAGTATGGTCATATGGGTAGTATTTATGTGGATGATTATGAAGAGACTACAAATGATATGTGAGATGAAAGAATTTTTGAAGCTCAGTCAATGGTTTGAGAATGTAGTGGAATGATTACATGTTTATCATGTGTAATTTTGGAATAAAGAGACATCTATGGATTGTTACACTGTTGTCTTTCCTTGTGTTTTGAAAGTGTATGATTAATGTTACCAGTATCCATGAAAGGTTATTCAGATATTTTTGGAATGTAGATGATATGCGCATAATGAAGGGTTAAGGAGAAAATTAAATGTTTGATAGTATTCATGAGCTCATGATTGATTAAGTGATATCATGGTTTGAGTATATAGAATTTTGAGGATTTTGGTATGTGGAAAGTGTTAACTTTTAACTGCACTCATGTTTTCACTAAGGTATTCAAGAGAATACACGATTAAGGACTTTGAATGTTTGGAATGTGACCAACAAGACATATCTTATGATATGTGGGGATCAACGACAGTATTAAATCTCTGGTAATCGATGTCACTATATTATGAGAGTAGACTGCAGTATTATGTATAAGCCTAAAGATTAGATTGGATTATGTTGGACATAAGTTAGTATTGTTTAAGGATAGAAGATTTTCGATATTATTGATGGGATGTTATAGTAACGTAGTTTTAGAAAAAGGGACAACCTGTAGGACGGGCGACAGCCCATCGCTTCGGACAAGGCTGTAGGAATCGAACCCACAACCGAAGTGCGACTGGCCTTTATCGCCTACCACTGGCCTACAGGAAGTTCCTGTTTAGTAGAAACTAGTTTTATTATATTAAGCAGTATGATATATGAAGTATAAGTCCATTTTAGGAACCATATATGATTAATCTCACTATAGAAGGACTTATGTATATTTAATAACTTTTGCTAACCTTTTGTTTGAGACAGATGGAATGAACAGTCATTCTATCACATGATCTGCTAACACTTCACAAATAACAAATTCAACTTCATTTATTTAAGAGATGAAGTAGAAATTGTTCAAGGCACGAACAAAAGTGAGATTGTACCAAAATAAAGTAAGTATTTATTCTAAGAAAATTTTCAACTTTAGGGAAATGATCTTGAAAACCAAAAATGTTGTCCTAGTGATCTTATACCTGATGAATCAGATGGTACCTTATATCATCACAAATCTATGGATTTGTTATTACTGGCTTTTCCATAGCCATGTTCTCTACCACTCTCCATCAGAACATGATGGTTAGATTTCTCTTCCATATCCATATTTTCACCTATGTGGAAACCCAGTGATTAGTTTATTTGGGTAATCGTTACATTTCATACTTTAGTTTTTAAAGCCAAGTTTTGGTATTCCCTTTTATGATGTGGGTTTCTATTAAAGAAACTTTCGAATAGTAAACCATTTATAACCCCGACGAATTTCGAGGGCGAAATTCATTTTAAGGGGGGTAGAATGTAACAGCCCGAGATTTTATGAAAAATATTCTTTTTTATTTTACTAATGTCTTGTGTTATACGCTACACCAAAAGGAGCTTGCACAACACGCATCCTTGACTTGCCTTGCATTACATGCAATCGCAACCTTCCTCGATAGTGTGCGTGGTACGTAATCCTGAGTTTCACGAAACAATGATATGCTATTAAAATATTATTAAAACTAGCCGTTATGAATAGTAATAACAACTTTTAAAATTTTAGAAATTTTAACTCTCAAAATGGACTTCATTTTTGGATTTGGAGTATCGAATTTAGCCTAAGGTGAAATTTTGGTACTTTTCGGATAACTTTCATATTCTGATGAATAGTGAAAATTACTAAATTATAATTAAAAACAACTTTTTTTAATCGAAATAATTAATAGTGATAAATCATTAATTTGAGTGGTTTTAAAGTATATTTAGAATATATTTTTACAATTTAATACAATGTTGGTCATTGGATGTAATTTCACATTTAAACTAGACATAAACAAGTGTCAATCTTTTGATAGATATTGTTTCTTAAAAACACGCTATTTGTTTTAACAGCGGGATTTAATTATAAAATTAATTAATGAAACTTTTATGTTATGAATTTGGTAAAATAGACTTCATTTTTGAATTCGGAATATGAAATATAGCTTGGGATGAAATTTTGGCATTGTTCTGAAAAACATCAATTTTTGATGAATAGTGAAACTACTAAGTGGTAGGTTAAAAACTGAATTTTGCATAAAACTTAATTTTACCGCTTCTGTGAATGGAATTTCGAAAATCCGAGAGACACGGTTAATATCAAGGACTAAAATGTGGTTCAATGAGATGAAAATAATTTTTTTGGTGAATAGTAACTTTTTACTTTTTTTTACCACGGTTAATAGTAAATAGGGTAACTAAGGGTAAATATGATATTAATATTACCCTAACACATGTCCTAATTCTATTGGACTAGTTTAATTCGACCAAAAACAAACTTAGGAATAAAATATGACCATTTAGGCCCACTTGGATTAGATTAGGACATTTATTATTAATTTATTTAAAGAAGGGTTAAAATAGTTAAAATCAAAGTATAATAAGTAAATCATTTTTTAATATGGGGTTATACATAAGATAAATTCGATTGTAAATATTCATTTGAAAGCTAAAACTATTTCCTACATGATGGTATTTTATTTGTAATTTTTAGACATCAAATAATTTAATTTATATATGACACAAAGATGATGCAGTAATTATCTTATTAATGAAATATTGACATAATTGATAATATAAATACCAAAATAAATGTAATTTAAGACTTTTTATGAATTCCACTACTTTTCTAGGTTACTATGATATATTAGCGTTGATTTAATCATCTTGGTTCTAACATATAATTCTGTTATGACTTTCAAAAAAATCATATATCAAATAGTGTCAAAATTGACACAAAATAGTTTTTAAATCAAATATTATATTATTAATTGTTATTTTATTCCTAAATATCTAAGGTTCGGCCAAATGACTTAGATAAAGATATATATATTAATAATAAACAATTTGGGGTTCGTTTGGCATGTTATAGTAAGTGTATTAACCATATAGTGAAAGAAAACAAAAAGACACGGTAAAAGTTAAATTAATTAACTTAGAGTTAAATCTAATTGATAAGGTTAAAATAATACCCTAAACTTGTCTAAGTCCTATTGGTTGATAGGATTTCGACCCTTCCCCACTTTAGCTTCGAAATAAGACCCTTTGGAACCATTATAAACCGATTTTGACTTTAATTTAAAATAATATTTTGAGATATTCCTAAGGTGCCCCTCTCCTCCCCTATAAAAGGACACCTCCTCCCCCTCCTCCTCACACCAATTTGAGCACTCAATCTCGGCCAACCCCTGCCATTTTCTCCTCTCCACTTCCCTAGAATAATCCTAGAGGTCCTGGTCTTCTCCAAAGACCAATCTTAGTTCCTTAAGTGGGGGATTCAAAGAGGCGTTCCAAAGAAGAGGTAATATCCATTACCGATCTTTTCAATTTCTTTCTTCTTCAACTTCTTATTCTTTAGTTGTTTCATGATAAAGTAATAACATCAGTATTACTTACATACTGATATGTTATTATAAATATGAAACAACCCTAATTCACCTTCTATCCATCCTACGGAAAAATGAAATCACCGTGCGTGCGTACGTACGGAATACCATCTCCACGCCGTGGTATAATCTATTTTCCACCACCACCTTACATGGATGGGTATAATGGTGTAAAGAATAACTATACATAGTTATTAAAACATCATATTTATTCTGATATATTGTATAATCCACTCCAATTCAATTCAATATTTATAGAAATGATATCATCGCTCGTGCGTACGTACGGAATACCGTCTCCACGACGCGATGAGATTCATTCTCCATGTTAACCATTTAAGAATGATTATAATGTATATATAAGAAATAATAATGAAATATATGACATTATAAAGCTACTGGATTTATGTATATATATACATATGTATGTCATCTACTTACTTCCATTTCAAGACAATAAGGAAAGGAAAACAGCGTTCATGCGTACGTACGGACTACCGTCTCCATGAACGGTGTTTTTCATTTTATTTATCTACCTATATATATATATATACTGAATATATATGATATATAAATCATATTTTATATTCTGGATGTAATTAAATCGTGATATAAGTAATAATGATGTCAAGAACAACAAGTCAAAACACCTACGATAAATGAAACGATTTTACCCAAAACGCTTCTTTAACATGGAATTTACAAAAGAACGGGTAATATAATGTCATAAGTGAACCATATATGATATCATAACAATGAATATGATTCTGTAATAAGTCAATAACATGATTTAAATCATTATACAGGAGGTTCAGACACTTACAAAGCAAGTCGGACCTAAGGTAAGGGAAATATCACAATCTCATTTTTATCCGAGATTGTTTATTCGTAAGTATTTACTGGGGTGTATTTTATCATCCACATCCATGTTTACTCAATATGTAATATTATTTCCATCCACCTAAAATTTTTTAAATCCATTTTTACCCTTCAGTGAGTTTTTAGTAATAAGTATGAAAGGAATCTTTTGTCGTTTTTCATACGAGGTACTTTTGACTTTTCCGACAAAAGTACGAAGAATGTTTTTTTTTAACTTATACGGCACGAACGGATTTCTACTGTTTTATAAAGCCTTATTTTAATGAAGCTTCCTCTAAAAGATTTCATGACTATTTTCAATAAAATCTCTTTCTTTTAAAATTGCATGATGTTTTGTGAAAAGAAATTGATTTTTAAGAAGAAAGGATATTTTCCTCAAGAATGGAGTTCAATTGTTTTATCAAAATTATTTTCCATCTAAGATAATAAAGGTTTGTATTTTTATCCCTATTATTACATTTATTTTATCATGTTGTGATGGAATTACTTTTATGAATTCCTTTATCTTATATGAATTGATTTGTGATGTCATGATGTTTCAAGAATCCCATTTTTTGTTACTTGTGTTATGCGATGATGTATGTTTTATGACTATGTGGCACACATAAGAAAGGATTCATTATAAGATGGGTGGGACCTATATCTCCCTCCAATGCATTGGGTAATGATTTTATATCTCATGAGATAGACATGGCTGGAACGGAAGGTTATTTCGGTTCAGTGATACAGGACTGAAACGAGGAGTGAACTCGGTTTAGAAAGGGACTTTGTCCACTAAGATAGTCTTGGCAATGAGTCATGACTAACAAGAAATGATTTTCCATGATTATGTGTGCATGCCACAAAGTTTCAAGTTTTATGTTATGATTGTGGGGATCTCATTTTCAATTCTATGATTTATCCCATGTTATGATATTATGAGCTCTTTTGCAGGTCAAGATTTCCAAAAGCTACGTTCTTATGTATATGATGTGATTTATATTTCTTTTGTTTACCCTTACTGAGCATTTGAGCTCACCCTTTTTTGTTTTTTTCTTTCCCCAGGATATAAAGAAAGGTTTTAGGTAAAAAAAAGGGGAAAATCTTTATGGGAGATATTGAAGATCTTTCACCACGTTTAGAAGATTACGTTCCGAGTTTCCAAAGACACTAAACTATTATGATCCTTGTGTGTGTGTTTTTGTTATGTACTAAGTATTCCGCAAAAGTAATGTAATGTCCATGTACAATAAGCTTCGGGTCTCTACAGTAATGATATATACTCCATGAACTTTAGAGATAATCTATGTACTCTAAAAAATTCACATGATGATATGATATCATTATATTACTTATATGATAATATAAATACTATACATTTAGGAAGGATAAAAGGTATCATATTCCAAAAAATAACATAGTAATTGATAATTCATTAATATTACTAAATAATTTTAATAGAACAATATCTAAATACTGTTTGATCTCTCAATAATGGAATTTTTAAAGGATATACTAAAATATAATTCCTAAAATATTTATTTCACATTCTAATAATTAAATAAATATAGTTTTATTTAATTAAGTAATTGATATTTTAATATCCAATAATAATAAATTAATATGAAATTCACTCATAAAAAATAATAAAACCACGTGTATATTACAATTTACTTATGTTTATATTATTATTGTGAAAATACTAGTTGCACATGGATTTTATTTATTAAGGAATAATATAATCATTTAATTTTTTAAAAATATTTTCATATTTTGTTTATAATTGGAGTAATATGAAATATGGCTTCAACATCAATGAATTTTTTTTAAAATATAGTAATGTTTTTAGGAAACAAAACATTTTTCACCAATAAACACTATAAAAACATTATAGCTGAATGGATTAATGGATCCCATTTAGTGAAAGCCCCAAAATTGTGTTTTGATTAATATGTAGCTAAATATATTTTACATAATTCCATAAATATTACATGATACATAACATTTTTCTCCTTTTTGAAAGGATTTAATCCGAGGTTGTGTGGGGAGAATCATCTTTGTAAATGGTATTATTAGTAGGACCTAGGTCACTTCAATGAGGACCTCGGTCATGTATTTATTTAATTTCATAAAGGACCTATATCACAACACTTGTTCTCATTATCCAATCTACCTTTATTGGCATGGATACCTCTTTATTTTTACATATATCATTGGCATGACCCATTTGGGAGATCAAATTCATGGTTCTAGTACCTATAAAAACTACCTTGCATTCCCAGATTTAATACCCCATACTATACATACTTTCCTATAAATAGATCCCAATATTGTCTATTTTCACCAGATAACACCCAGACATACATGCATTAGAGACCAAGACAGTCCATGAAGCCACTTCATTTTATCACATCTTCTAGTCACCCAAAGTGAACTTACTATGTTTAGTCAATCTACATAAATAACTAGAATTTTGGGTAATTTAATTATGAATAGAATCATAGAGACAACATATCTCATAATAGTATGAACCTAGTGTGTAAAATTGTATCTTATATTAACTATAGTTGGGTGAAACATGTGACTTTCTCCTTAATATATTGAATAAAGAAACCACATGCCAATTTATCCCTAGGAGGTCAAACTAGGGAGATAATTCACCATAAACTCTAAATAGAGTGACCCTTCTCCATAACATATATTTAGGGAACAAAATTTTCCCATTCCTATTATATGGTGAACCCTCATCCTACCGTAAACTAGAGAAATCATTCATCCTAACTTATATATTCGGAAACACAATTCTAAGGCTAACCATTAGGGTGTACCTTGTAAGTATGGTTAAAGATCTATCTCCACTTAATACATAGTTCCTGATTCACATTGGTACCCCAATAAGCACCAATTCACCTAATAATACCATTTGAGTTCCAATTCACCAAGGTACCCCACTACGGTTAAAATTTTATACATTTCCAATAAAGAATAAATTCACCCATGTATGCCACTAGTGGGGAAAATAACCTGGGCCTATATAAATTAAAACCACTTATGAGGTATTCTAATGGGTAACTGTCTATTCCTATGAATATTGACTGAGTTGTATTTCCACCAATATTACCTTCATAGTATTTTATTCCTTGATACTCACTCCACAAAAACCTTTAGTACATTAATGAGTTATTTCACACCACTGTGCACAACATTGATTAAGAATTACTTGGGTAAAATGTTTATCCCATATTTTTTTCTATGAAATATTGATCTCTAGTGTAATCACTATCATTTATTTCATAGAAAATGATTTTTCATTTCAGGATTATTCTATTAAAGTATCCCCTAACTATAATAACCGAATTATTTCTAACCCATATAAAATATTATATCCTCTTCAATAGAAAGTTTACCCATTATTTTTACTCAATGAGTGAGTATTTTACATTGGAATCATACCAGGTGTAATCCCTAAAACCCACCTTTATCAGACTCAACTACAATGTAATTCATCATTAGGTAGTATCGATGTATTTTTTCTCCATCATAGACTTGGAAGACTATACTTAAGCCCCAAAAAAATTATATATCCCCCATGAAACCCAATGCAATGGGTCATATGACCTTTGATCCAACCCATATCAATGGGACGTATTCTCTATGAGGTGACCCATATAAAAATCCAATATTCCTTGCAATTTTATCTTAATAAATGATTCATTTTTTGATATGAGAAAAATTTTCAAGGAATTAATGATTTCTTACATGTTGGAATTTATAAAATGGTAACGTTCCCAATGAGTTAAAGAATATCATCCCCAATTAAGTTACTAATAAATTGGATGAACCATAATGGTAAACTAATGAATCAGTCCCATTAAAAAATATACTAGGGACCATTAACCTTGTACACATAGTTTTAGGAATTTATAGTTAATGGAATAGATCCTTACCAAAGGATGTTAATCTACTTAGAACGGTAATATCACATGACATTTGAATGTGAAAACCGGACATTGTTTTCTCTGATTCTTGTTAACCATGATAATAATATTACCCTTAAGGTTCTATCTAAACATTAGAAAGGTCTTAGATGGAAAACTTGAAATGGAACAAAACTTGTATATGGTTTCATGAACGTAAAATGCACAAAATTTAACCATTTACATGACAATAAAAAGTACGACATGGACATTTATATGACATTGATATACATAGGTTATTTTTTCTTTTGTAGGGGTATATAGTTATCTCGCATCACAAGTTTGACCCCAAAAACACAAACAATACCACCTCCCTAGGCAGTGATGTGTTCTAGGGATCCTATTAATATGCATTAACACCATATATAAATCACCATATAATGGAAATATAAGAAACGTGTGATATATATTGATGGTCCTATCGATGCATGGTCTTGAGAAATCTATGGAATAGTGGTGAGTAGACATAATAATGTATTTCCTGATGAGGATTCCTATATATAATTAAATACATAATAGAATACAAGAGTTGGATATATTTATCCCATAAATATTCTGATAATATAGACCTCCCATTCTCTCATCCAATTCACAACAAAAGTGACATAAATAAATTCTAAATGGCAATCAACTTATTTAAAGAAGGTCCTTATCAACCAAAGAATCATAGGCATGATAACACATTACAAATAGAATGGTAAAACCAACATAAAACCTTCTCCCGTGAATAAAATTGATTTAATATTCTATGGAGTTGCAACATTGAAAAGTTTCCTTTTTGTGGTTTTTGATGCGGTTAGGAATCTCACCAAACCTCAGAGACTTCCCATTGATAGATTATTATGAAAAATCCATAAATTATGTCATTAAATGATAGTGGCACAACTTTTCATGCACAATTGGTCTCCTTAGGATATAACTATTCATCAACTGATGAACCATACATATACCTCAACTGTGACAACAGTTCTGACCTCACAACCAGAGAGGACACTATCACCAACCTAGAACCTCCAATTTTAATGGATGAACATAACCGTCTATGCGTAACTTCTTAATTTCCATATTCAAATAAATTTCATTATTTGAAATAATTATTTATAAGGTGGATCACCACGAAATACCCAATCATTTATCATTCATGAAATAGAATATGTCCATTAGTTAATCTTTCAACTTCATTGAGAGCATTTTCCCCTTGGAAGTAAAAAATATCATCTTCATTATCATAGTTTGGCATAGTTGAATGTCTAGAACATCCCCATTAATATTTAGGGGTATCATTGGAGGATTAATATTATCCCCTACCACTAAAAACAATGTATATCCCCAGATCGTGGAGTTCATATTGAGGAGACCACTTGAGAGATCCCAATCCTAATTTCTCAGATCAAGAATCCTAGAAGTAGGTCTGAACAAGAATAATAGATATCCAAATATAGAAATTATTTAATATTCATAATCCCATTAGATATTTCTATATGTACCTAGAGGTAGTAACCTAGGTAAATTCCCATATTCTTACTCTTTATGAAGCACAATTTTAAATATTATTGAAAATAAAAAAATTGTCGTCTTATATCTTAATTCCCTCTAAAAATTCCCTTTATAATATCTTATTACTATATAAAGAACATTCTGAAATACATTATCATAACTCTAACAAATTATAGAATATATATAAAGCTAAAGAAGAGACACATAAATATATTCTAATGCCACATGTAGGGCTTCCTATTCATATTACCACCAGTATTAGGGGTGATCCTCATAATATACTAAGAACTACTCAGAAGTAACCCTATAATGACCCATATTTTATCAAAATATTTTCCTTAATTTAATATCATATTGAGTTGGTTATCCTATCTAAAACACTAAAAAATGAAAACCATATTACATTAATAATATTAAATTATTATATATGAATAATATATTACGGCTCTTAAATTAGTGTCTATCAATGGATATAACCAACCTTTAAATACTATGTAGAAAAGACATGTTAAAATGTAATTCTTTTCTTTTAAATACATTTTCTTTCTACTAATTCTATTTATTAAGGAAATGAATTTCTATCACATTTTCAACTTTAGTCTGATAGAATTAACCAAATCATTGAATTCCACATTTGAAAATTATCCTACAATGATTTATGGGGATTTTTATAAGATAATTTTTATTATGATGAATAGTAAAAATGACATCATCAACAAAATAATGATTTTAATTAAATTATCAGAATATATTACAAACATATATTGTTTAATTTAAATAATAATATTTAATTGAATATTTTTTTTTAATTTTAAATATTTTTCTAAATTCATAAAACCCATGTTAAACCTTATAAAAGTAACGCAATATTTTATTTCTAATAATTTTTTTTGATAATTTATTTTAATTAATTACTTATAATGAAATAATCAATTATATATTATTTTCGGATGATAAATATTTTTTCATAATAATAGAATTTATTTCTTGACTATTTATAATGTTGATAATTTTATATTAAATTATTTCGTTTAGAGAGTAGAAAAACATTTAGAAAAAACACTTTTTAATAATTATGTGTGATTATTTTAAAATAAATATTTCACATTATAATAAATATTATTTCATAAAATGGTATTTTAATTTAAAATACAATGGTGTAATTTATCTAAATTTTTTAACAATATTTTTGGTCATTAAAATAAATTACAATAGTTGATAATTAATTAACCATATAAAAGAAAACATGGAAAATATAGATTTACAATGAGGATCTGAACAAGAAAATGTCTTTAAATTGTTTTTATGTTTTGGATGGAGTAAAACTCACCCAACCTCCTATTTTATCACTTTTGATCCTTTGAACAAGGTATTTTTGCACTACATTACAAAAAAAATAATCCTTTCTTCTCAAATTTCGTCATATTCACTTATAAAACAATATCCCACCCATCACATTCTGTTATACCATTATATAATAATTTCTCCCTTAATATATCTCATTTTATTAATTTATATTATTTTCGACATCCTTAATCCCATGGTAACAATTATTTATCTCTTGTCCTCTATTTACAAATATATTTCTATTAGAAAATTCTAGAACCTAACATATATATTGCAACCATATTAATAATTTTGTTCATAATATTAAAATTACAAACCATTTTTTACCACATTAATATAATAAAATATATATAATTAATATTCCAATATATTGTCATATATATTTAAAAACTATTATTTATTCCTTCATGTATACTTACAAAATAAAAAGAATGTTAATCGTCTCTTGTGTGGATTCCCACTTCCACAAAGCAACATCTTCTATTTTTCATATCTATCTATAAAGGATGGTTTTAATGAAGATAATAATTAGAAAATGTAATATATATATATATGTGTGTGTGTGTGTGTGTGTGTGTTAGATTTGATTTTTAGAAGTAAATTTATCATTTACATCCATTCCCTCTCTTTTTCCATAAAATGATAATGTTATATGTGTGTGTATACAGACTACTACCTCAATGATGTAATTTTTTTCATTTCTTTATAGTTTTATTATTTTTAAACTCTATTAAATATGATTCATCACCTTAATAATTTATAAATTATATCATTTCTCTTCTGTAATAATGATATTATAACCAAATCAACCCTTAATCATTCTTATCCCTTAAATTATGGTATGTTCTTTATAGCCTCAGTGTTACTGCATAACTGAATAATGAAATAAAATATTATCATGGAGTATTATCTTTAATTAATTAATATTAATATATTACATAATAAAAAATATAATGGTTTTATTTTTTGTTTTTAATTTTAATTTTTTAATTCAACAATTTAATTATAATACCAAATCACATTCCCTAAAAATAATTAAACATGATCATCAACTATGTAATTGCTAAATATTTTTACAACAAATTCAATAGAATTTAATTTTTACATAATAAATAATGAAAATAATAAATTATAATACATATAATTATTTTGGAATTATTTGCATTGGGAAAATAATGAATAACAACACTGTGATTGTGAAACTAGTTCAAAATGGTTTATACTAATGACACTGACAATTGAAAATGGATAAGAACTAACTAATATATATATATATAAATTTATAAATATGGTTTATAAATGGGAATGAACATTTTTAAGCTGATTATATTTGAAAATATTTTTACCTTTCCTGTTAAATCACTTCATCAGAAATTAATTGTGACTCAAAAATATTCATTTGAGTTATACTATTTGAAAATATTACGAAACCCATTTTTATTTAAGTGGTTTCCTTATGATATTATAGTTGAATTGTTTTTCTTTAATAGTTTTATGATTTTTTTTATTTCTAGGGGTTTTTATACAGAGTGAATGGTTTTCATTTTAATAAATTATAAAACCAATTTTTTTCATTGGTTACATTATAAGAAGTTATGAATATGATTTTCATTTAGAAATCAGAAGAATTTATTATTAGGTGTGGGGTCATATATTTTAATCAATTAAATTTATTTTATTTATCAATCTCATGGGATTGGTATATGGAGACATAATTTATTTTTTTGAATGTTTTAGTGTATGTGTGTCACTCAAAAAGGTCATTTTTATGAGGGAAAAATCATTTTTCCAAGTATGTTTGGATAGAAGAATGATATTCAAAACCATAATGTTTTTTTATTTGAATTTGTTGTTTATAGTTGAATGATGTTACATGTTCTAATATTATAATATTGAAATTCATGGGTTATCCAAATTATTTTTCAATTTTATGAATATAAAATTTTCTTATGGTTATTTTGGGTGTTTATATTCTTATTCTATCTTTTTTGAAGCTCACTTATTGTATATGATTATCAGTTAGGTTGATATGATATTTCTATTATACTTATATATTTTATCATTTTATTATGAACTTAACCTTAATGAAATGTTTATACAGACCTTACTATACATTTAAGCTCACCAATTCCATATATATATTCATTTCCTAGATTATGATGATGAGTTTTTACTTTGTTAAATTAATTTTATGTTCATATTTATTGTACTTAATAAGAAATGATCATACGAATTTTAAAAAATTGAATCTATTATTTAATAACAATAATCATAGAAATCACTATGTAATTATTAATTTTGTTTATATAATGTAATGATTATTTTATTTATCTTGTGTTTAATAAAGTAATGATTAACATTGTTCATAATAGGGTACATATTCTCCATCCCTTTTAGGATTATCTTTAACATATAGCGATGAATAATGATGACCGAGGGTAGTCTTATTCTCCCATTGCAATTATATTTGTTTCCATGTCCAGGAAGTCACTAAAGGTAAATACAATAACCTTTACCCAATTGCTCTATTTTTCTAGTATATCATTAAAACCAATGAGGTATAGTATCATATTCATTCCCCACCAGATAAGATCATCCAAATGTGCTGGAAACAACATTAGTTATAGTTGGTATCCTGAATTAAAAGTTTGATTCCTTTCAGTATATCCATGTGGGATCCATTGATGAGTATACCCATATTTGTATCTTTACCTAGGAATCGTGTTTGTTTTTTTATAGTGATTAATGAACATATAAAATTCCATATCATCTTTAATTTTAATATTTGTGGATTTTTTTCATCCACCAACATCCATCCAAGGGAATCATTCGAATATTCAGATAACTAGAAACATGTTACTTGGGGGTGTCCATACACTTCACAGATGTTTTTTTCATTGAATGAATCAAATAGAGAAAGTGGAAATAAAATATGTTATTTGAATATAAAAAAACAGAATTTATTTTCAATGAAATCATATGACCTAGTGACATGTTTATATTCTATCCCCAATAGAAACTAATATTCTATTGGCCCTCTGATGTCTGTCATTAATGGATACATAATTTTCAAGTTCCTCAACCAAAATAGAAAGTATCTATAGTTTACACAGATTTCAATTCAAATACATGGTTAGTTACCATGAAGGTACTACCCATTAAATAATCTATGAATTTCATCCCCACAATATAAAGATCTATATCAATGAGTGTTCTCCATTTACAAAGACAACCATTTTTTTACTTTGTTATTATTATGTTTTGAATCCAAATCATCAACAATAGAGGTCCTCCCCATTTTGATCATTGTGAACGATCTCTCAACAATGGAATCACATTATATAATTATGTTCCTCCCTATGACGAAACCATTCCAAGGATATCATCATACCAAGAAAAACTTGCAGGATGAGGCCAAATACACCAAGAAACTCTTCACTAGTTGATGAAATATAACCCACAAAAAGGATATATCAAGAATATACTCATAATAATTATCTCTATTGAATCATAATCCACCTAATAGATGTTTTAAAGTCCTAAATTACTTCTCCTACATTGTAAATGTAGTTTAGAAATGATCACTATGGTTCTTTCAAGTTTAGTAATCCCTTAAAAATGACGAGGAAAACACTGTGTCCATATAGAATTATCCTGCCACGGGAAACCTAATGACTATATTCTACAATTTTTCCATTCCATATTATAATATTATTGTGTAATAAAAAGTGATATTCATACAGTATCTACACTAGAATAAATCAGAGAATCTATTCCCTTAGAAGGATTATCCTCTTGTATTATTGGGACTACACTAACCCCAACAACATATGGAGAAATATAATGAACAAAGAATCTTTTACTATATTTTCTGGTGGTCTAAAAAACATGTTGAATCATTACAATAAACACTGATAGGCATACTTCACTAGCATGATGATGATCTTCCCAAAGATCAAGGATGCCACACTTGAAAAATACATTAAAGGGTTGTTTGAATATAGAGTAGTATAATTTAATCCATTAGATAGTCAAAAGAGTATACAGATAATAGAACATTAAATTTCATCACCCTAGGAAATGTAATTTGATAGGGTTTTGTTTGGGCTATTTTTCCATCTAATGCATTTTCATCAACAACAATGCCATAAAATTGTATACTCAACATTTTTATGCCATAATTATTCTTTATATGATAAATCTATGATGGTAAAACACGGGTCCATTTTGAAGAATGTGAATCCCATTAAAATAAAGTGATTCCCATAGGAGAAAATTACATTATCCAAATATGAATGACACGAGGAACATGCTTGAGTGAAATCTGAAAAACCATCCACACCGAAAATGTCATAAGTTGAATTCCATGAGTAATTCCATTATATAGGGGTTGGAGGAATTATTAACAATGCATGTGGACCATAAAATTAAGAAAAAATTGTGATGAAATTGGGTATAATAAAATTAAACCAAATCCCATATGGGGTAAGGGAATTATTACCACATCCCCATCCAATAAAATATGATTTTTTCTATATTATGGTAATGTTCATGGTAAGTATAATCCATTTTATGACCAATACCAAATCCATATCCTTAATTTATAATATTCATAGTTAATTACACTAGAGTATTTTTCGAGGACACTTACCATTGATGTGGGAATGTGAAACCTTGGATGGAATGTAAATGAAAATGAATAGTTGAGAAGGAAAATATTTAGTAGAATCATGGTCCATCTATTGAAAAATATTTACATGGGTGGAAACATTATTTTTAATTTGAGGTGACTAGACATATATTCAATGAATAGGGAGGTATGTGATAACATAACACAGAACACATGTCTTAGTGTATCGACATGATATGAACATTTTAATATTTGAAAAGGGAAAACATCGATGCATTTTCTAGAACCTAGAAACTACAATGACTGTCAAAAAATACATATTTGTGAAATTCATCAACTATTAGGATGACCTATGAAGGAAATTATATTTTCCGTCTAGTTCAATACAATTTTTTACTATCTAAGACCTCTCATTCTATTAATATTTATAAAATGATTAGTTCTTTTTCTTTATCTCCAGGTGGATGGGAATGGAATCCTCCTTGAATATGAACAATCTATAAGAGTTGATTTTATAAAATTTCCTATGGGATTTCAATGATGAAATAAAAAACAAGTTATGTTATTGAAATACCCAACTTGTTTCTAAGAATTTATTATTATTTCACATAGATTGGATGATTCATTCCAATTATACAGTGCAAAATATTAGGTGATATTTATAGATTTTTGGACGATTAAAAGTATTGGGGAGACTATAACTATCATTCTGAAGACAATATAAATAAAAACTCTAGGTCAGAATATATCAAAATATTAAGCAATGGCTACCCTTGAATGATATTAGTTGAAACCATGCAAAACTCAAATGGTAAGGATAGAGAATAATGCCCCAAATTTTATATATATTTAATGTAATAAATTATACTTTTTATGATTTATGGTTCCATGGAAATTTAAAATTTTAATACAAAGAAAGAATCTCAAATTGTAGGATATCATCAAACAAAATGATTATTTATTATTTACCCCCTAATCACATATGGTTCTATCACATTATAGGGAATAATATCTATTCTAACATTATTATTATTATCAAGGATATATCATAGAAATTTAATAACACTAGATAGTTTATAATGTATAAAAACATGGAATACTTGACCTGATCCTCTATTATCCCACATGTGGAGGAAAAATATTAAATTTAAATCCTAAAATATAGAATATATAATTAAATTACTATATGAACACAAAATTTATAAAATTATCTCACTCCATAATTAAGGAAAAAATAAATCATCCATTTTTGAATCAAGTTCTCCCAGAAAAAAAAAGATAACATATTCATCAACATATTCATTTCAAAGTCCATAAAATCATTACCATTGAAGAATGGAACCAGAGTATGAATACAGACTAGTACCAATGCTGATCCAAACCCTCAATGATATTTTATCCCCATTAATGGAAGAATATACTTCACTATACCAAATGGAAAACACATTCATTAATGAACTACAGTACAAGGTTGTTGATATCATCATGTGACTATCCGCTTCTGGGTTGAAGGGTACATATTTGAACAAACAAAAAAATCCTTAATAGAATAGGATGTCGGAGTGGCCAAATGGGTCACAAAAGATAAGCTAACAAAGAGCCCAGATGCTCATGAACAAATTCTGATGAGGTTATATATGTAAAAACATCCAAATTCATACATTTTGATTAAATCATAAGGAATAGTTATCATATTTTGAATTCTCTTAGTTTTGTTCATACCTGATCATGTGAAAATATTTTCTAAAAAAATATATATTTTTCCAATAAATTTCCATATAGGGGATGTCTCCCTTGTCCCAATACATAGAATATAAGGAATCCCCATAATTATAGATAGGTAAAGGAACTACTATAATAATTGGAATCAATAACAAAAATCTAGATAATAAATTACCATATTATATGTAGTCCATAACCATGGCCCATATATATGGTATATTAAGGAATATTTCTATCATTTTGGCTAGTATTTCAATCTTGGTTTCACTTCACATCTCTATAAAACTCAATAAAGTAATCAGTTTTCCACTTTTAATACAATAAGTGTTAGATGATAATGTTTATGTGCTTGTGGTGTATCATCAAAATATTAGTTCTGATAAATTCCACATAGTCATATTCATTATAAATAAAAAGTATGATACTACCATACATTAAGAAATAAATCACATAGATATATAAATAACTAGAAAATATTAAAATAATTTTATTTATAATTGATAATTATTCCGACATCAACCTCCTTATAATTGAGATTCTTTAATGATTATTCTACAATGAGAAGGAGTTAAAAATTTCTAACATAACCATCCAATTGTATAATAAGAGTGACTAGAAGGCACATTAAAAATTAAAAGTAGGTTATATGATATCGATTATAAGGTACTCAGTTCACCCCCTCTTGAGATACTCACTTCGACCAACATTTTGGGTACAAATGAATAAGCTTTGGTATCAAAGTTTTTATAAAATATTTTAAAAATTATATTTTTTAAGATATAAAATGAATATATTTCTATAATTTCATAATTCAGATCATTAAATAGATAATATAAAATAAGGTTTTGCTACCAACAGATCCCCACCCTTTAAACAGTACCAATTATTCTAAAAAGAAAATTATAATTACAATGCATATAGAGAGTATGTTTTTCAAAATTTGGTCTTCTATAAAAGATAAATATGAGTTACCTACTAATAATATAAATAATTAGTATGATGTAACTTATATTTCTTATTTTAATTATTGTAAGCCTATTAATTCCTTATAATGTTCTTTAGTAGATGATGAATTCAATATGACTTATGCCTCTAAAACTGTGTATCAAATGTCTAATACATTATCCATTTCAGATGTCTGGACAACTAATAATATGGATATGAGACCTAATAAATACTCTAGTAATAATGATAATATTTTATTATTCATTATGAAACTATTAATAAATTTACCTTAGGATCAATGATATTTTGAACACAAAGATATCACTTGGTAATCTTGTATCCGACAAGGGAAAGAAAATCTAACAACATAGATGTTTACCAAAAAGATGGAGGTTCTCTTCTATGTAAATTAGAGAGTCCTATGATATCATCAAGTTATGCATTAAAGATATGATTTGTATGATGATAACATATAAAGAAGATTTAAAGTTCAACCAAGAAGATGATGGAGAGACAAAGAGATAATATGTTTCATTTAAGACTAACACATCTAATAATGGGAAAAGGATACCGTTTAAAATACCAGTTCAACTGAAAATTATTCACTAATTGATAGCGATGATGATATGGCTCATCTTTCCAGATATATCATAAACTTTTATATAAATGAAAATTTTATCAAAATCCTAACTGTAACAAAAAATAATATTCCAAGGGATCCTGGAAGAAAGACTAAAAGAAAGATGAAAATGAGGTTGTCTATTGTGAGTGTGAGAGGAATGTTTATGTAATGTATTAATGTAAAAAGTTTATGTAAAAAAATCAAATATGATGAACATTAGAGAAGATATAATAAGGGTTTGAAAGAATAATGGAGTGCCTACAAAGAAAGTTCCATTAGTTTTGATTGTTTTCCTAATGGAGACGTTGAAATTACCAATATTTTCTATATGAATGAATTCACTAACGTACCTTAAATATCTTTTGTACTTATCTTTGAAAATTATGATAATTAAAATAATTTTTATTATATGTATTAGTATAAAATGGTTTAATACTTTAAAATTCTTGATGACACATATAATGAATTAATAGTAAAAATATAAAACTCTTAAAAGGAAAAATAATTTATTTAGAGACATTAAATCATATCAGTCTTTGGAAGAAGAAAATATTAAATGGGAATAATGAACTTAAACATAATAATTATAAAATAAATATAAACTCAAAAAAATTAAATAATGGTATAGAAACTCACACCCAGATTTTATGAAAGAAGTTTTCACTTAAATATGTTATATAACTTAGATATCATCATGGAAAGAGAAGAGTAGCAATGAGTACTTCTATGCAATTTTCAAAATATAAATTTTTTGTTGCCACATTTTTTAGAGGCTCTATAAAAGTATTTATTTGAAACAATATTCTTTATTTTTATAAGAAACCAATCAAATAAATGTGGGATTGAAAATAATTAATTACTAACATCTTATGTACCAAAATAATCCTTGTTACATAAAAAATTGTTGTATAAATAATTTTTTATCAAAAAAATAATTGAATAACTGATGTATGAGTCTATGGTACAAGGTACCCACTTGTTCAAGACATATAAAAAGAGTTTATTCATTATTCATGAGCCTTATTATGGATGAAAGTTGACATGTAACAGATGGTGATAATGATAAAGAAAAAAAATCATCTTCCTTAGCCAAATTTGTAATAGAAATTCTATTTTAATTTAAAAGGTATTATTTTTTGATGGATTAAAATATAACTGGCTTAGTATATCATCATTATGTGATGAATGTTTCCATGTTAAAGTTGAAAAAAAATTATGTAATGTATTTTATTCTAAGGATTATTTATTTTTTACTTCCATAAGGAATGATAATGTTTATGTTGTTAATAAATTATATAGTTTGTCAAATGTTTTCTTCTCTAGTACCTTTAAAAATGAATATTATATTTATCATAGGAAACTAGGCCACTACAATATTCAATCATATATGAATATTAATTGGAATGTGTTATTCAAGGATCTACTAAAACTAGTGTTCTCAAATGATAATGTATGTAACTCCTGTCAAAAAGAAAAGCATCACAATGTTTTTTTAAATTAAAAAAAGTAGTTTCTACTTATTATCCTATTGATTTTGTTCAATGGGCTTATTTTACACCATCTAGAGTATATATTTTATTTAATAATAAATTTTTTTATGTTTTCATGACCCATCCCCTGGGTCTCATGTCGTGACTACCCTAAGTCGTCCATCCATTGGCTAGGGGATGTTGACTATCACCAAAGGGATAAATCACAAAACTGGGAAGGCATTGCCTTTATAATTGAAAAAAAACACAACAGAGTACACAGCTGGATACAAAACATAAATTAAAACTGTATAACAAGAGAATGGTGAAAAGTAAAGGGGATGGAAATACAAGCCCAACAGAAAGTACAAGTACAACTAAAAAAGGACATAAACATATGAAAGGGGAAAAGCAGCTCCCAAATCATCCACCACGGATCCTTCATGTAGGTTAGGTACAGATAGCCTTCTCATCACTCCACGTATGTTAGTCTCCTCCGAGTACTGACTCATCAGGATGTCCACCTCCAGGTACCGTCCAGTCCTCGTACACTCAGCCTTTATCAGTGTTGTCTGTTGTCTGCATCCAACACAACGACGTGCGGGAAAAGCCTATGCAGGGGTGAGTATAAAGATACTCGGTAGGAACCCCGAGACCCTCAAGGTCTCCAAAATTCCAACAAGGATAAACCAAAAAGTCTGAAATCAATAGATAAACCACAAAGCTTGAGACCCTCATGGTCTCACAAAATCCAACAAGGAGCACCTGATCATTGTGGGGGTGGCACGGTTCATGGTGGAGCGCAGCCTTTGTCTTCACCACTTTTTTTGCCTCGTTGCTTCATCGCCAAGTCGAAGTTCAATCATAAACAAGATCGGTGGAGGGTTCAGGCCATGTTGGTTTGGCCCACACCATCCGTGTTTAGGGTCTTATCAATTGGTTAATCAAGAGGAATAAAGTCAAATTTAAATTATTCATACAATCCACCAAAACAATACCTTATTTAGAAGAAGAGAAAAAAGAATGAATAATTACAAAAAACAACCCCTACCTTTGATCGTTGATCTTTTTTCAGTGACGGAGTTGCGGATGTCGGTGGTCGAAGACGTCTCTCGACGGTTGAAGCCTCGAGGAAGATGTCGAAGATGGTCGGCATTATTTGTTCTTCGTTATTCATTGGGAGATGGGGTTCTTCGTTGGATAACACTAATTCTCCAAATCCCTCCTCTCTAAGGTTTCCACCGAATGAGAAATGACAAGAAAATATAATAATATATTGTCTATTATTTTAGATGTTTGCATGAAATTCAAAAGAAGAATTAAATTAAATAGATAGGCTCCCCTTAATTAATTCAAGGGTATGGCACAAGGAATTAATTAGGTGAGGTTAAGAAGCTCTCCCTCATTAATGTGGGAGTGTTGAGAGGTTTTACTCCCCTCCCTCAATAAGGGGTTAAGCCATGTGTGGTCCCCAAGCCATAACCTCTCACAGGAGGTTATGTTCGGGTGGGTCTGACCACCTTAAGCTCTCATGGAAGGTTATGGTGTGGTGGTCTCACGTCTAACTCCCATGAAAAGGTTTTAACCACCAAAATCCCACATACCATCTCTAATAAAATAAAGTTAAGACTCTCTTTATTTTATTACTTTCATGGAAACCCAAAATCTATCTTCTACTCGCAACCAACTGAAATCTAGGTGAATGTATCCTTAAGTGAATACCGATGCTCGATGTTCAACGGTGACCTCATATTTCAATTCTAAGCACCAGTTCAAATGTTATAAAAACCCGCATGTATGTTTAGTAAAAGTAACTGAAAAAAAACTTCAGAAATTGATTCCGGGAAAACCAGGCCTCGAAATCAATCACAGTCAATTTTTGCAGACTCTTAAAATTCCAATGTATTTATGAAAAAAAAATCCCACAGAAATTTTGTGTCTTTACATTCTACCCACATCAGGGCATTACTTCCCTATTAGCTACAACTCGAACTAAAGGAACAAATGGGGGTACTGAGCATGCATTTGATCCTCCCGCTCCCATGTTCTTTCTTGGAGGTTCTCGTGCTACCAATGAACTAATACTAGAGGTACCAACTGTCCATGAAGGACCCGCTCCAATCGATCCTCAATCTCCACTGGAACCTCCGTAAATGTCGCTCCATCAACAATGTCTTTCTTTCCATGGTTAATGATGTGAGAAAGGTCATGCATGTATCTCCTTAGCTGGGATACGTGGAAAACATCATGCACCTAGTGAAACTGAGGTGGAAGATCTAAGCATTAATCCCCCTCACCTACTTTGATGAGGACTTGGAGAGGTCTGATGAATCTCAGAGAAAACTGGCGGCCTCGACCAAATCTCTATAAACCTCATCGAGGTGAGACTCGTAGAAAGATGTGGTCACCATCCTCAAACTCCTGAGGTCTCCATCTCCTATCATCATAAGACTTTTTCCTACCCTGTGTATTCTTCATCCGCTACTGGATGATCTGCACCTTCACTATGGTACCCCGTACCATCTCTGGACTCACTAGTGCTAACTCCCCTAGGTCTGTCCTGCACAGCGGAGATCTACACGGTAGACCACTCAATGCAACAAAAAGGTGTCATCCCGATGGTGGAGTGATAGATGTTGTTTTATGAAAACTCCACCAAAGGTAAGTGATCCTCCCATCTACAACCAATGTTGAGGACACAAGCACATAGCTTGTACTCGAGGGTCTGAATGGTCTGATCGGTCTAACCATATGTCTGAGAATGGAAGGTGGTGCCCAGATGATGTTGCGTCCCAAAAGCCTCTTACAACCTCTTCTATAGCTGAGAAGTAAATATTTTTTCACGATCAGAGACAATAGAAGAAGGTACTCCATGTAGCCACACAATATCCCGCATGTAGAGGCGTCCCAAGCTCTATATTATACCCTTCTATCTGATCGGTAGACAGTGGGCCGACATGGTGAGTTGGTCAATGACCACCCAGATAGAGTCATTTCCCCTGGACATACATGGAAGACCCATCACAAAGTCCATGTATATCCCATCCAACTTCCACTCTGGGACCTCTAAAGGTTGAACCAAGCCTACTGGTACATGATGCTACACCTTCACTTCATAACAAGTGAGGCATTGAGAAAAAACTGCACTATATCCTTCTTCATACCTGGCCACTAGTGCGGTCGTCAATGGTCCTGGTACATCTTCACCACTATTGGATGTACCGCTAGAGGGGATGTGTGGAACTCCCTTAACACTTCCTCCTGAAGTGACACAGGCACAATAGTACATCCTCTAAAGAGGATGAAATGCTCCCCACCATCAAAAAATCCATCAGGTTCCTGGCCTATGGATATTTGAGCATGTCGTGTCTCGTAGTCAGCATCCCCATGCTGTGCCTCCATGACTCGCTGAAGAAGAGGAGGAGTGACTGTAGGAGACTGAAGGAAAGTTACTCAATCTTGGTCCACAAAGGATATCTGTAAAGCAGCCAGCTTATCTATCTCCTCTCTTAGTAGTTGTATACTAGATCTCCTTCTGATTGCATCTGCTGCAACGTTCCCCTTCCTAGGAGTATATATTATCCTGAAGTCATAGTCCTAGAGGAACTAAAGACAACATCATTCTCTCAGGTTCAGGTCCTTCTGAGAGAAGATATACCCGAGAATCTGATGGTCAGAGTAGACTATAAAATTATCGATCATGAGATAGTGTTTCCAAATCATCAAGGAGAAGACCACTGCTGCTAACTCCAGGTCATGGGTAGCATATTTCATCCAATTTTATCTCTACTTCCGAGTACCATATGCGATCAATGCTTGCTCCTGCCTCTGGACACACCCGAGATCGGTCCTTGATGTGTCGCAGTAGACTATTTACCCTACGCCGTCCTCTAGAAGTCTCAAAATGGGGGCACTAGTCAGCCTCCTACTCATCTCTTGAAAGCTCTGTTGGAATCTATCTGACCATATGTAGGGTTGACCCTTCTTCGTCCAGGCTGATAGTGGTGTTGAAACTTTAGATAATTCTTGTACAAACCTCCGTTAATATCCAGCCAAACCCAGGAAACTCCGAACCTCCAACACACTCCTGGGAGGATCCCAAGAAAGTACCACCTCAATATTCTCTAGATCCACTACAACTCCATCCTCTAAGATGACATTTCCCAAAATGTGAACCTCTCGGATCCAAAACATTCACTTTGAGAGCTTACTATAAAGCTGGGGCTCTTGTAGTGTGTCCATTACTACCTAAAAATGGTAGGCATTCACCTTCTCAGTAGTCAAGTAGATCATAATGTCGTCGATGAATACTATGACAAAGCGATCGAGGTATGGATGGATGATCTTATTCATGAGTCACATCAACACTGCTGGAGTGTTGGTTACGCCGAAAGGCATAACAGAGAACTCTTGGTGGCCATACTGACATCTAAAGTTTGTCTTATGCACATACTCATATCGATCTCTGAGATGGTGATAGCCAGATCTGAGGCCTATCTTCGAGAACCATTATACTCCCATCAGTTGATCAAAGATGATGTCAATCCTCGGGAGTGGGTACTTGTTCTTAACGGTCACCTGGGTCAGGAAACTATAGTTGACACAAAGCCTCTAGCTTCCATATTCCATCATGGAGAACATTATCGGCGCTTCCTAGGGAGAAACACTGGGTCGGATGAATCCCATCCCCTGCAAGTTCTCCAGCTGTACCCGTGGCTCACAATGCTCATTGGGGGCCATCCAATATGCTATTCTAGATATCAGTGTCATCACGGGGTACATATCAATGTAAATTTCCACCTCTATATGATGAGGTAGACCTGGAACATGTTTAGGGAAAACATTCGTGTACAGGTCCACCCCTACATGATAGCTCAACTCTCCAAATCAACTTCTCTGAGGGTAAGGATGGACAACTGACGAGTGATCGGCTGCACCCTTCTCCGAGTAAGTCTGTCCCACACTAAAAAGGATCCCTTTTCACTGATGAAGGTGAACCTGGTCCCATCTATGCGGACACACCACAATTTGAACCTAATAAAGTCGATCTGAGCATCGACTACAGATAACCAGTCCATACCCAAGATGATGTCATAATGCCTCAAAGCCGCAACGAGGAGATCCCAGCTAAATATCTCACCTCCTATAGTAATCTCAAACTACTAGCACCGGTGTGTGAACATTGAGTTTTCTCTCATATGAGTCTCTAGCTATAATGATCAAGCCAACGACACTGTCAGAATCTCCGAGTTCCAAACGAGGGTGGTGGCAATGATAGAGTGACTGGCACCTGTGTCTATAAGAACTGCAGCCAAGGTGGAGTAGACACAAATTGTACCTCGAATCATCTCTAGAGTGTTTTGATCATAAGCCTCAACTTCCTGGATATAATCTCTCCCCTATCCACCTTCTCCCTGCGGCCAGGGTGGACCTCCTGGTGGTGGTGGTGGTAACACCTCGTAATGTCTTCCACCGCCAGCTGCACAACCATCTCCTATACCACGTCTACCTACACCCTATGGATCGCCTTGATCGAACCTATGACTCTACCTGGGAGGTCCCTCAACTTTCTGTTGATTATCCATATAGCGGGTTGGACAGTCACGAACCATGTGACCCTGCTTGCTTCATGTGAAACACTGAATGTTCCTCGAATGACTAGCTATGTCGTGTGTGCCTTTCCCAATCGAACCCAAGTCCTGAGGCCGTCCACCGGATTGTCTGGTCTTCTTGGAAAATATGACATCTGTCTACTTCCAGCTATAGAAGACACTATACGTGATGCCCGGTGGCGGCTCTCACTTTGGGTGATTGCTCATCCAGGAATCTCTCCACTATTCAGGCTCGCTCCAACACCCCCACATGCATCTGGATGCTGAGGGATATCATAGAAGCCCAGATCTCTCACCTGAGATACTACTCAATGGTTCGGGCCCTGAATAATGGGTCCCACACCATATATGTGGAGTAGCGTGAGAGGTTAGTGAACCTCACTAAGTATTGTGCCACCGTCGTGCAGCCCTACTGTAGATGAAGTAGCACCTGTATCTGCACCGCACGTAGGGTGGCTGGGACAAACTTTGCCCAAAACAGGCTATCGAAGTCTGCCCAGAGTAGTGTCTCCTCACCATGCACATGGAGCATCAGGATCCACCATCTACCTACTGATTCATGAAGGAGACTCATTTCAAGGATCATCATAAGGTCTGATGGTGTCCCTACCAGTCTAAAGACTCTCATAACAGCTTCCAGCCAATCATCAGCTGCCTACGGGCATGTCTCGCCATTGAACATGGGTTTCCTCTAGAATTAGAACTCGTTCAATGCACTCAGGCGACATTCACTCTCTACTTCTAGAGCTGGTGGCATTGCTAGCCCAATAGGTAGTGGTACCGCTGGTGCCTACGCTGTGATATGGCCCGGCACTGAGGCCTCATCGCTCGGTGGGATGTCATCTCATACAAAGCCTGGAACCCTAGCTGGCTGTCTGCATGGAGGAATCCTTTAAAGAAACAAGTGTGCCACTGTCAATAAGTAATATTGGGTGAGCTGACTCAAAGAGATCAGTAAGAAAACTCTTGAAACACACACGCAATCAGTGTTTTTGTGCACTGAGTCAGAAATCAGAAGTCATAGTCCTGGTTTATGGATACGTCAGTCGCCGCACCAACATTGGACTCCCTAAACTGAGATCCATAATCAATACCCTTAATGTAACACCCGAGACTTTTATGTTATATAAATCATCAAAGGAATCTTTTTCTACACAACACTTTCTTGGCTTTCTTTACACGCAATCGCGACCTTCCTCGATAGCTTGCGTCGTACGCAATACCGAGTTTCACTAAACAACAATATGCTATTAAAACTAGCCGTTATGAATAGTAATAACCACTTTTTGAAATTTTATAAATTTTATTTTTCAAAATGGACTTCATTTTTGGACTCAGAATATCGAAATTAGCCTAGGGTGAAATTTTGGTATTTTTCTGAAAACTTTCAATTTTTGATGAATAGTGAAACCACTAAGTGGTAGGTTAAAAACTGAATTTTGCATAAAACTTAATTTTACCGCTTCTGTGAATGGAATTTCAAAACTCTGAGAGACACGGTTAATATCAAGGACTAAAATGTGGTTCAATGAGATGAAAATAATTTTTTGGTGAATAGTAACTTTTTACTATTTTTACCGCGGTTAATAGTAAATAGGGTAACTAAGGGTAAATATGGTATCAATATTACCCTAACACATGTCCTAATTCTATTGGACAAGTGTAATTCGACCAAAAACAAACTTAGGAATAAAATATGACCATTTAGGCCCACCCGGATTAGATTAGGACATTTATTATTAATTTATTTAAAGAATGGTTAAAATAGTTAAAATCAAAGTTTAATAAGTAAATCATTATTAATATGGGGTTATACATAAGATAAATTCGACTATAAATATTAATTAGAAAGATAAATAGATTTCCTACATAAGGGTATTTTATTTGTAATTTTTAGACATTAAATAATTTAATTTATTTATGACACAATGATGATGCAGTAATTATCTTATTAATGAAATATTGACATAATTGATGTTATAAACACCAAAATAAATGAAATTTTAGACTTTTTATGAATTCCACTAATTTTCTAGGTTACTATGATATATTACTGTTGATTTAATCAACTTGGTTCGAACATATAATTCTGTTATGACTTTCACAAAAATCATATATCAAATAGTGTCAAAATTGACACAAAATAGTTTTTAAATCAAATATTATATTATTAATTGTCATTTTATTCCTAAAAATCTAAGATTCGGCCAAATGACTTAGCTAAGGATATATATATTAATAATAAACAATTTTGGGTTCGTTTGGCATGTTATAGTAAGTGTATTAACCATATAGTGAAAGAAAACAAAAAGACACGGTAAAAGTTAAATTAATTAACTTAGAGTTAAATCTAATTGATAAGGTTAAAATAATACCCTAAACTTGTCTAAATATTATTTATTGATAGGATTTCGACCCATCCCCACTTTAGCTTCGAAATAAGACCCTTTAAAACCATTATAAACCGATTTTGACTTTAATATAAAATAATATTTTCAGATATTCCTAAGGTGCCCCTCTCCTCCCTTATAAAAGGGAACCTCCTCCCCCTCCTCCTCACACCAAATTGAGCACTCAAGCTCGGAAAACCCCTGCCATTTTCACCTCTCCACTTCCCTAGAATAATCCTAGAGGTCATGGTCTTCTCCAAAGACCAATCTTAGTTCCTTAAGTGGGGGATTCAAAGAGGCGTTCCAAAGAAGAGGTAATATCCATTACCGATCTTTTCAATTTCTTTCTTCTTCAACTTCTTATTCTTTAGTTGTTTCATGATAAAGTAATAACATCAGTATTACTTACATACTGATATGTTATTATAAATATGAAACAACCCTAATTCACCTTCTATCCATCCTACGGAAAAATGAAATCACCGCGTGTGCGTACGTACGGAATACCGTCTCCACGCCGTGGTGTAATCTATTTTCCACCATCACCTTACAAGGATGGGTATAATGGTGTAATGAGTAACTATATATGATTATTATGAAGTAATATTGATACTGAAATAATATATATATACTCCAATACAATTCCACGATCATAGGAACGATATCATCACTCGTGCGTACGTACGGAATACCGTCTCCACGATGTGATGCGACTCGTTCTACATGATCTTCATTTCATAATGATTATATAAATGAATTGAATGAATGAATATGGTATATACTACACTAGTACCATTCTGGAAATGAATTATCTATAACCTAAAGATAAGAATAAGAATTTATTCGACAAAACACGCATAAGAACAAAAAGTTATAAAGACCCGAGTAACAAGTAACAATGAAATATTACTAACAAGAAGCTAATAATATGACCATATATGATATCATATCAATATGTATGATTCTGGAATAAGTCAATAACATTATTTCAACCATTATACAGGAGCTTCGGACACGAACAAAGAAAATCGGACCTAAGGTAAGGGAAATATCACAATCTCATTTTTATCCGAGATTGTTTATTCGTAAGTATTCACCGGGGTGTATTTTATCATCCACATCCATGTTTCATCAATATGTAATATTATCCACCTACAATTGTTTAAATCCATTTTTACCCTTTGGTGAGTTTTTAGTAATATGTATGAAAGGAATCTTTTGTCGTATGAGGTACTTTTTGACTTTTCCGACAAAAGTACGAAGAATGTTTTTTTTAACTTATATGGCATGGATGGATTTTTAAAACATTATTTCCAAGAAGCTTCCTTTACAAGTTATCAATTTTATTTTTAATCAACTTCTTTTATTTTAAAGTCGTATGACATGTTATGAAAGGAAAAATGTTTTTGAAGTAGAAAGGATATTTTCCTCAAGAATGGAGTTCAAGTATTTTATCAAAATTATTTTCCATCTAAGATAATAAAAGGGTTCTGTTTTTATCCCTATTATTACATGGATTTGATTATGTTGTGATGGAAATATTTTTATGAATTCCTTTATCTTATATGAATTGTTTTATGATGTCATGATGTTTCAAGAATCCCATTTTTGATTATGTGGCACACATAAGAAAGGATTCATTATAAGATGGGTGGGACCTATATCTCCCTCCAATGCATTGGGTAAAGATTTTATATCTCATGAGATAGACATGGCTGGAACGGAAGGTTATTTCGGTTCAGTGATACAGGACTGAAACGAGGAGTGAACTCGGTTCAGAAAGGGACTTTGACCACTAAGATAGTCTTGGCAATGATTCATGACTAACAAGAAATGATTTTCCATGATTAATAGTGCATGACACAAAGTTTCAAGTTTTATGTTATGATTATGGGGATCTCATTTTCACTTCTATGATTTGTTCCATGTTAAGATATTATGATCTCTTTTGCAGGTTATGATTTTCAAAAAGAAATGATATGACTTTTATTTTCTTTATTTGCCCTTGCTGAGCATTTGAGATCATCATTTTATGTTTTCTTTTCCCCAGGTCAGGAAGATGGATATTAAGTAGAATATGATGAAATAAATGGGAGACACTGTAGAAGATTTATGAACCAGTTGTTTATGTTTCCCAGTTTCTAAAGACACTATACCTATATGGTCCTTTGTGGTTTTGTCATATGTTGTAATAAGTGTTCTTCAATTTTTATGTATTAACAATGTATGTAAAGTATGGGTCGTTATAGTTGGTATCAGAGGAAAGGTATAGTCATCCTTTGGAAACTAGGATGTGAAAGCCTTACTAATAACCCTAAGGATAAGTCTAAGCATAGAACACAATCTTAGTGTTTTAGAAATGGCCTTGAATAACCTAGGATAAGACCTTAAGCATGAAAATTTTATTCTTGAATTATGTGGTTTCCTATTATAATTAGTGTTGCTCACACTATTCTTCTTGGTTTTAGTCAATGGCTGGAACCCGAAGGAACCGTGTTAATGCGGAATGCGATGGGAAATGCAATGATTGTCCCCCTGAGCAAACAAACGATATGGGAGCTGGAATGCAAAATCTTGTAGCCATGCTCACACAACTTTCTCAAGCTATGAATCATGCAGGATTTCCAAACGAGGAAAGGAGGGAGCAACATTCTGTTGAATCCTTCATGAGGCAGCGTCCACCTTCTTTCAGCGGGTCTACTGATCCATTAGTTGTTGAACAATGGATTAGTTCTAATGAAAAGATATTTTCAGTTCTTCAATGTTCTGAGCATGATAAAGTCATCCTAGCAGTGTATCGTTTGGAAGGAGATGCTGATCAATGGTGGAATCTTGTTAAGAATACGAGGAAATGGGATGAAATTGAGTCTATGGAATGGGACGAGTTCAAGAACATATTTTTCAATAAGTACTTCCCTCGTATTCTCCAAACAAAGTTGGAGAAAGAGTTTCTTGAACTGAAGCAAAGGGATGATGAATTTGTTGGTACCTATGAAGCAAATTTTACAAGACTTGCAAGGTACGCTTCTGGTATTATTATCCAACCTGAGAGTAAGATCGATCGATTCTTTAGTGGCTTAAAACCAAGTCTTCGAAGGGCGTTAGCCATAAGGGACTTCAATAGCTACGAGGAAATCGTTCTATGTGCTCTCAAAGTCGAGATGGAGATTGGAGTAACCCATCAGTCACATGGGTTTGATAAGAAGAGGAAGATGGAATTCAAAGAAAAATCTAAAGAGCACACGGAAAAGAAGATGAACTTTCCCTTATTCTCAAAGTGTGGAAAGAAACATGGAGGGAGTTGTCTTAAAGGGACAAGTAAATGTTTTAAATGTGGAAAGGAAGGTCATCGGGCATTTGAATGTCGTGATAATGGGAAGAAGATGTCTAATGATGCAAACAAAGGAAGGGATACACAGAATGAACCTACTACACTTCAATGTTTCAAGTGCAAGGAGATGGGGCATTATGCCAATCAATGCCCAAATCCAAGGGTGGATGATGATGGTCGACGTCAACAAACTCTTAAGGCTAAAGACAAAGGAAAGTCACATGCAATTTCTATCAGCGATGTGGAGTACGATAACGATGTGGTGAAAGGTACACTTACCATCCACTCTAAAGTAGAAAATGTTTTATTTGATTCTGGATCCACCCACTCTTTTATTTCTAAAGAATTTTCTAAGGGTATCACCGTATTGCCTCAACAATTAGATGTTGAGTTAGCTGTGACAACACCTAATGGCACAACAGTCGAATCAGAAGTTTATAATTCTTCTCCGATCGAAGTTTGTGGGAAAGTGCTTCCTGCAAATCTTGTGATCCTTCCTTTAGTGGAATTTGATGTGATTCTTGGCATGGATTGGCTTTCTCTACATGGAGCTCATATCGATTGCCAAAGAAGGGAAGTCACATTTCATATTGCAGATCAATCTACGATCGTCTATCAATGCAAGGATGAACATAACCTTCCAGTGGAAATTTCTTCCATCTTATGGGTATTGATTCCACTAAATGAAGGTTATTTATCTCAAATGGTTAGTGAGAAACTCACGATTAAGAATATGCCTATTGTACGGGAGTTTGATGATGTCTTTCCGGAGGAATTGCCGGGTCTTCCACCAAATCGTGAAGTTGAGTTTTCAATAGAACTCGTACCGGGTGCTTTGCCTATTTCAAAGACACCTTATAGAATGGCCCCAATTGAGTTGCAGGAATTAAAGAAGCAACTCCAAGAGAATCTTGATAAGGGATTCATACGCCCTAGTGTGTCACCTTGGGGAGAACCTGTTCTATTTGTTATGAAGAAAGATGGATCAATGAGACTTTGCATTGATTATCGAGAACTTAACAAGATCACTATCAAGAAAAAATATCCTCTCCCACGCATTGATGACTTATTTGACCAACTACGCGGAGCTCAATACTTTTCCAAGCTTGATCTTCGTTTAGGGTATCATCAATTAAGGGTCAAAAGGGAGGATATACCAAAGACGGCTTTCCGTACAAGGTATGGACACTATGAATTTATAGTGATGCCATTTGGTCTTACTAATTCCCCTTCTATCTTCATGGATCTAATGAATAGAGTCTTTAGAGACTATCTTGATCAATTTGTGGTAGTCTTTATAGACGATATTCTTGTCTATTCAAAGAGCAAGGAAGAGCATGAAGATCACTTGAGAATTATATTGAAGACCCTGAGAAAGGAGAAGCTTTATGCCAAATTTACCAAGTGTGAATTTTGGCTTCAAAAAGTTGCATTTTTGGGTCATATAATCTCAAAAGAGGGGATATCTGTGGATCCAGCAAAAACAGAGGTTATAGAAAGATGGTTGAGGCCAACAACAGTAACTGAGATCCGAAGTTTTCTTGGTTTGGCTGGATATTATCGACGTTTTGTAAAAGAGTTTTCACGATTATCTAATCCACTCACCATGTTGACTCGGAAAGGAGTTAAGCTTGTCTGGACAGAGGAATGTGAAGAGAATTTCAAGGAGTTGAAAAGAAGGTTATCCAGTGCACCTGTGCTCACACTGCCTTGTAGTAGAGAAAGGTTTGTGATCTACAGTGATGCATCCAAGAAGGGATTGGGGTGTGTTCTTATGCAAAATGATATGGCGATAGCTTATGCCTCACGACAGTTGAAAATCCATGAGAAAAAATTACCCAACACATGATTTGGAGTTGGCTGCGGTAATCTTTGCATTAAAGATTTGGAGGCATTACCTTTATGGTGAAAGGTGTGATATTTATACTGATCATAAAAGTTTAAAGTATATTTTCACACAAAAGGAGTTAAATATGCGTCAAAGAAGATGGTTGGAGCTGATTAAGGATTATGACTGCTCAATCCATTACCACCCTGGGAAAGCAAACACGGTGGCAGATGCATTAAGTCGACAAGACCATGCTAGTTTATCCATGATGAGGATCACAAAAGATCCAATATTTATGGATTTACAAAGGATGAATCTTGGAATTATAATGGAAGGGGAAAAATCTTATCTTTCTCAAATGAATGTTCAACCATCTATACATGTGAAGATTAAAGAGGCACAGAAAGAAGATGCCGAGTTACAAAAGAAGGTGAGAAATGTTCCTGAATTCAACCTTGATTGTGATGGGATAATAAAGTTTAGGAATCGGGTTTGTGTTCCTCCCATCCCCGAATTAAAGAAGGAGCTGATGGATGAGGCTCATAGTTCTTCATTCTCTATTCATCCTGGAAGCACGAAGATGTATAGGGACCTGAAAGAGTACTTCTGGTGGGATGGCATGAAAAGAGATGTTGCTGAATATGTCTCTAGATGCTTGGTTTGTCAACAAGTTAAAGCTGAGAGACAAAAGTCTAAGGGGATGTTACAACCATTACCCATACCCGAATGGAAATGGGAAAACATCACAATGGACTTTGTCACAGGACTTCCTAAAACATCCAAAGGCAATAATGCTATCTGGGTCATAGTTGATCATCTTACAAAGTCTGCACACTTCATTGCTATTAGAGAGGATTTCTCTCTAGATCAGCTTCCCAGGATATATGTAAAGGAAGTGGTAAGATTGCATGGAGTACCACTTTCTATTATATCTGATCGGGATCCGAGATTTACCTTGAAGTTCTGGCGAAGTCTTCAGCATACTCTGGATACAGAGTTGAGTTTCAGCACTGCTTATCATCCCCAGACAGACGGTCAGTCTGAGAGAACAATTCAAACCCTAGAAGATATGTTGAGAGCTTGTTCTATGGATTTCAAAGGAGGTTGGGATCAACACCTACCTTTGGTAGAATTTTCTTATAATAATAGCTTTCACTCCAGTATTCAGATGGCTCCTTATGAAGCTCTCTATGGAAAGAAATGCAGGACTCCAACTTGCTGGGATGAAGTTGGGGAAAGAAAGCTATTAGGACCTGATCTCGTTGATGAAATGGCAGAAAAGGTTAGATCTATTCAACAACACATAAGAGCAGCTCAGAGTCGACAGAAAAGTTATTCCGACAACCGAAGAAAAGACCTAGAGTTTGAAGTGGGTGATAAAGTGTTCTTACGAATATCTCCCTGGAAGAGGGTTATGAGATTTGGAAAGAAGGGGAAGTTGAGCCCTAGATATATCGGTCCTTTCGAAATACTGGATCGTGTTGGGAGGGTAGCTTACCGATTGGCGCTTCCACCGAATCTCTCTCAAGTTCACGATGTGTTCCATGTATCTCTCCTGAGAAAGTACATACCAAGTCCTTCACATGTACTCAGCTCAGAAGTTGTACCGCTGGAGCAAGATATTTCTTATGAAGAACAGCCGATAGAGATTCTGGATCGTAGCGAAAAAGTCCTACGAAACAAGACCACTCACTTGGTGAAAGTTTTATGGAGAAACCACCAACTTGAAGAAGCTACATGGGAGCTTGAGGATATGATGAGGGAGAAGTATCCTCATCTGTTTGTTGCAAAGTGACGAATTTCGAGGGCGAAATTCTTTTTAAGGGGGGTAGAATGTAACACCCGAGAATTTTATGTTATATAAATCATCAAAGGAATCTTTTTCTACACAACACTTGCTTGGCTTTCATTACACGCAATAGCGACCTTCCTCGATAGCTTGCGTCGTACGCAATACCGAGTTTCACTAAACAACAATATGCTATTAAAACTAGCCGTTATGAATAGTAATAACCACTTTTTGAAATTTTATAAATTTTATTTTTCAAAATGGACTTCATTTTTGGACTCAGAATATCGAAATTAGCCTAGGGTGAAATTTTGGTATTTTTCTGAAAACTTTCAATTTTTGATGAATAGTGAAACCACTAAGTGGTAGGTTAAAAACTGAATTTTGCATAAAACTTAATTTTACCGCTTCTGTGAATGGAATTTCAAAAATCTGAGAGACACGGTTAATATCAAGGACTAAAATGTGGTTCAATGAGATGAAAATAATTTTTTGGTGAATAGTAACTTTTTACTATTTTTACCGCGGTTAATAGTAAATAGGGTAACTAAGGGTAAATATGATATCAATATTACCCTAAAACATGTCCTAATTCTATTGGACAAGTGTAATTCGACCAAAAACAAACTTAGGAATAAAATATGACCATTTAGGCCCACTTGGATAAGATTAGGACATTTATTATTAATTTATTTAAAGAAGGGTTAAAATAGTTAAAATCAAAGTTTAATAAGTAAATCATTTTTAATATGGGGTTATACATAAGATAAATTCGACTATAAATATTCATTAGAAAGTTAAAACGATTTCCTACATAAGGGTATTTTATTTGTAATTTTTAGACATTAAATAATTTAATTTATTTATGACACAATGATGATGCAGTAATTATCTTATTAATGAAATATTGACATAATTGATGTTATAAACACCAAAATAAATGTAATTTTAGACTTTTTATGAATTCCACTAATTTTCAAGGTTACTATGATATATTAAAGTTGATGTAATCAACTTGTTTAGAACATATCATTCTGTTATGACTTTCACAAAAATCATATATCAAATAGTGTCAAAATTGACACAAAATAGTTTTTAAATCAAATATTATATTAGTAATTGTTATTTTATTCCTAAAAATCTAAGGTTCGGCCAAATGACTTAGATAAGGATATATATATTAATAATAAACAATTTGGGGTTCGTTTGGCATGTTATAGTAAGTGTATTAACCATATAGTTAAAGAAAACAAAAAGACACGGTAAAAGTTAAATTAATTAACTTAGAGTTAAATCTAATTGATAAGGTTAAAATAATACCCTAAACTTGTCTAAATCTTATTGGTTGATAGGATTTCGACCCATCCCCACTTTAGATTCTAAATAAGACCCTTTGGAACCATTATAAACCGATTTTGACTTTAATATAAAATAATATTTTGAGATATTCCTAAGGTGCCCCTCTCCTCCCTTATAAAAGGGCACCTCCTCCCCCTCATCCTCACACCTAATTGAGCACTCAAGCTCGGCCAACCCCTGCCATTTTCTCCTCTCCACTTCCATAGAATAATCCTAGAGGTCCTGGTCTTCTCCAAAGACCAATCTTAGTTCCTTAAGTGGGGGATTCAAAGAGGCGTTCCAAAGAAGAGGTAATATCCATTACCGATCTTTTCAATTTCTTTCTTCTTCAACTTCTTATTCTTTAGTTGTTTCATGATAAAGTAATAACATCAGTATTACTTACATACTGATATGTTATTATAAATATGAAACAACCCTAATTCACCTTCTATCCATCCTATGGAAAAATGAAATCACCGCGCGTGCGTACGTACGGAATACCGTCTCCACGCCGTGGTGTAATCTATTTTCCACCATCACCTTACAAGGATGGGTATAATGGTGTAATGAGTAACTATATATTATTATTATGAAGTAATATTGATACTAAAATAATATATATATACTCCCATACAATTCCACGATCATAGGAACGATATCATCACTCGTGCGTACGTACGGAATACCGTCTCCACGATGTGATGCGACTCGTTCTACATGATCTTCATTTCATAATGATTATATAAATGAATTGAATGAATGAATATGGTATATACTACACTAATACCATTCTGGAAATGAATTATCTATAACCTAAAGATAAGAATAAGAATTTATTCGACAAAACACGCATAAGAACAAAAAGTTATAAAGACCCGAGTAACAAGTAACAATGAAATATTACTAACGAGAAGCTAATAATATGACCATATATGATATCATATCAATATGTATGATTCTGGAATAAGTCAATAACATTATTTAAACCATTATACAGGAGCTTCGGACACGAAAAAAGCAAATCAGACCTAAGGTAAGGGAAATATCACAATCTCATTTTTATCCGAGATTGTTTATTCGTAAGTATTCACCGGGGTGTATTTTATCATCCACATCCATGTTTCATCAATATGTAATATTATCCACCTACAATTGTTTAAATCCATTTTTACCCTTCGGTGAGTTTTTAGTAATATGTATGAAAGGAATCTTTTGTCGTACGAGGTACTTTTTGACTTTTCCGACAAAAGTACGAAGAATGTTTTTTTAACTTATACGGCATGGATGGATTTTTAAAACATTATTTCCAAGAAGCTTCCTTTACAAGTTATCAATTTTATTTTTAATCAACTTCTTTTATTTTAAAGTCGTATGACATGTTATGAAAGGAAAAATGTTTTTGAAGTAGAAAGGATATTTTCCTCAAGAATGGAGTTCAAGTATTTTATCAAAATTATTTTCCATTTAAGATAATAAAAGGGTTCTGTTTTTATCCCTATTATTACATGGATTTGATTATGTTGTGATGGAAATATTTTTATGAATTCCTTTATCTTATATGAATTGTTTTATGATGTCATGATGTTTCAAGAATCCCATTTTTGATTATGTGGCACGCATAAGAAAGGATTCATTATAATATGGGTGGGACCTATATCTCCCTCCAATGCATTGGGTAAAGATTTTATATCTCATGAGATAGACATGGCTGGAACGGAAGGTTATTTCGGTTCAGTGATACAGGACTGAAACGAGGAGTGAACTCGGTTCAGAAAGGGACTTTGTCCACTAAGATAGTCTTGGCAATGAGTCATGACTAACAAGAAATGATTTTCCATGATTATGTGTGCATGCCACAAAGTTTCAAGTTTTATGTTATGATTATGGGGATCTCATTTTCACTTCTATGATTTGTTCCATGTTAAGATATTATGATCTCTTTTGCAGGTTATGATTTTCAAAAAGATATGATATGACTTTTATTTCCTTTATTTGCCCTTGCTGAGCATTTGAGCTCACCCTTTTATGTTTTCTTTTCCCCAGGTCAGGAAGATGGATATTAAGTAGAATATGATGAAATAAATGGGAGACACTGTAGAAGATTTATGAACCAGTTGTTTATGTTTCCCAGTTTCTAAAGACACTATACCTATACGGTCCTTTGTGGTTTTGTCATATGTTGTAATAAGTGTGCTTCAATTTTGATGTATTAACAATGTATGTATAGTATGGGTCGTTATACTTAACACTATTTATTCACAGAAAAGATCAGAGTACTATGTTTTTTAGTAGAACCAACTCCTCTGATACCAATTTATCATGACCCGTCTCCCGGGGCTCGTGTCGTGACTACCCCAAGCCCGCCTTCCATAGGCCAGGGGCTGGCGACTAGAATCAAAGGCGTAAATCCCTAAAGTGGGAAGGCATTGACTATAACTAGAAACACACACAATAGAGTACAAATCTGGATAAAAAACACTATGTAAAACTGTATAACAAGAGAGTGCAGAAAAGTAAAGGGGCCGGAAAGACAAGCCCAACTGAAAGTACAAGTACAACTGAAAAAGAAAAAAACTACTGAAAGGTGAAAAGAAGGTCCTGGATCGTCCACCACATATTCTACCTGAAGGGCAGGTACAGATAGCCTCCTCATCACTCGACGTCCGTCAGTATCCTATTGGTATCGACTCGTCATGAGGTCCACCTCCAGGTACTATCCAGTCCTCGTACACACAGCATCAGCCAGTGTTGTATGGTTTCTGCATCCAACATAAAGAGGTGCGGGCATAGCCCGTGTTGGGGTGAGTATAATGATACTTTGTAGGGACCCTGAGACCCTCAAGGTCTCACAAAATCCAACAAGGATAAAACACAATTTATGAAATCAATAGATAACACCAGATATGTATATGCCCATTCATATACCTTAGTTATTAAGTAATCCATCTCAATCATGAGGAAAACACAAAGTTACTGACTCAGCTCAAAGAAGTATATAACTTTTGTAGATATATAGAGATGATCCAAATTATCCACTGAATCATTTATTCTGTCAAACCCAAACAGGATCCAGGAACAGAAATCAGAACTTTCAAAACCATAAAAAATCTAGGAACAATTATTCTGTCGACCCCACATAGGATCCAGGAACAGAAGTCAGAACAGTCGAACCCACACAGGATCCATGGACAATTGTTAGAGCTGTCGAACCCATATGGGATCTAGGAACAGCCGTCAGTGCTGTTGAACCCACACAGGATCCAGGAATAGTCGTCAGTGCTGTTGAACCCACACATGATCCACGAACAGTCATCCGTTCACATTCATCCATAGGGTTCAGCACGAAGAAAGATAGATTCCATGAGGGTCTGCTTCTCAAGCCTATTTTTGATACATCAAATGCCACTAAGTCCCAAAAGAAGTATCTCAATGGTCTGCCACATCTTGGGGGTTTCAACACAAGAGACGGCGCGTCAATAGGACGCCCGATCTCTGAGTTATTAGCCTTTTAGTCCTAGGGGCCCCGTTGGATTCATGTACTATCCTACATGGCCATATCTCTACTAAACCCCGAACTATAGTGGGGTATACTCAAAGGAACGGGTACACTCTAATATTTCTCGCACTTATGAAGGATCATCAAATGGGCGACCGGTGCCAAAGATATGGCCAAAGAAAGTAAAGGGTCGGTAGTGGGCCCGGGTCCGGTTCAACCCAGTTTGACCTACCCGACCGGACTTAGTCTGGGATGAACCGGTTCGAGTCGACACGTGCTAACCCGATGGGTCAACCCTGGCCCGTTAGGCGGGCCATCCCATTGGGTTTGGCCGGGACCACTGGGCCCATCCTAGTTGGCTGTATGAGTGGTCTGGCCCAGTCTCATGGCCGGTTCGGCCCGATGCACTGCGAGAGTGTGGCCCGGAGCAACTCGGTCTGGAGGGAACAACCGAGGCCTGTTAGGCCAGGGCAACACGAGGGGCACCGCGATGTCGGCTCGGTCGAGAGGCCGTGAGGGGGCCGGGATGCCGGCTCGGTCGGGAGGCCACAAGGGAGGCGTCTCGAGGATGCACACACGGAGGCCGTCAGGTAGCTGGTTCGGGCAGGGCGCCACTGAATGATCCGACATGGCCGGGAGGAGTGCGACCAGTGTGGGCTGGCGTAGCTGGGAGGTGCGCGGCTGGCGCGCCCGAGGCCAGAAGGTGCGAAACCATATGGGACGGAAACCGGTAGGCCCACGGAAATGCGGGAAGGAGGCCGGGAGGCGCGTGGCTAGGAAAGACGACGAGTAGCTGGGAGGCCGGCAACGGTGAGGAGGCTGGGGGCTTCCTGGAGCCAGGCGGCATGGGCCGGCGGTGGGGCTGTAACGACCCAATATTTTCAATGGAAAATTCCTTTCTTATATTTATGTCATAAAATAACATGAAAACACAAAATAATGAACTACTAAGTGATAACTGACCGTTAAACATAAGTTTTTCACTCTTATATTTGGAATTTTGAAAATCCGACTTACAGGGTTGTGTTCAAGATGATTTTTGGAGTCTAATGAAACAAAAATAATCTTTGGTGAATATTAACGTACCCTTAGGAAGTGTAATATACCGTTATGAATAGTAATATGACCCTTATTAATAGTAAATCATCCAAAATAATAGTAACATTACCTATGAATAATAAAATAAAATTTAGACATCTTAGAAAGTGACAATTTGACCTTATTAAACGTTTTGGTATTTTGTAAGTCATAAATAAATAATTATAATTAATTAATTAATTTAAAATAATTATAATTCCCCTAAAATCTATTCATAAATTATTGAATCAATGTCTTATAGTATTGAGATAATTTTATAAGACCCAACGTAATTTTTTGAAGCACTATAAAATCAGTTTTAATCATCAAAACTGGTTCTTTTATGTAAATTCTGATTTTCATTAAATGTTAAATTATTAATATTTAGCAAATTATTTTTGAAAAAGGGACTTTATTTTTGGATTCTACACATTGAAAAATGGTTGGGGTAAATTTCTGGGATTTTTCTAAGATACTTGAATGTTGGATGAATAGTGAAATACCGTAATTTACAAAATAAGATAAATAAGCTAATTATAGGGTCATGTGTGATGTTCTGCTGATGTAAGACCACATGGATTGGGATTACATTATAATATTACTATTTTTGGTCTTTTAGGACTCACGATTCCTTTTCTTGTGGGGAAATAATAAACTAATGAATTTTATATTAAGGAAACCCCTATCTCCTCCACTATAAAATCCACCCTTCACATCCTCATTTCCTCACACCTCTCATGCTCCAAGCCTTCTCTAAACTCTACCCAAACAACTTACCTAGCCCCTCCCCCATGTCCAATAGATTCTGGTCTCATCAAAAGACCACGCTTAGGCCCTTAAGGAGGTTCTCAAGAGAAGGATTCAAGAGGTAATTTCCATCCCTCTTATCCTTTAATTTGCTTTCATATTCAAGTTCTTTTCGTGATATCTCACCACCTATCATCATCAAAATTGTATTGTAACTCCATTTTTATAAATATACTATAATTGTATCATTATAATGGGATATTATATCATCCAACCCACTTTCCCACTTATTTTTTTAAAGAGAATGTTGTTTGTGAGGTGTTAATTTATCATTTTCAAGAACGACATGCTTTTGTCTTCAATTTCTACCTTTAGATATGGTCATAAAACAATTTTTATGGTTGAACCAGAATATGTTATGTGTATTATGTACTATTTAAATTTTTGGAAATAACCTATGGACATATTACTAAGTGATATGTTAAAACAAGCTTGTGGTCTGATTATTGCTCTACGTGCAAAAAAACTGGGTCATGTCATGACTGTTTGTAGGCATGGAAGTGAGATGAATGCTGTCTCTGGAGGTAGCGGTAAAATATTGGATGTTGGAACTAGAGAAGGGATGATGGATCCATCATTACTGGGTGCCTCCAGAGACTAACCTAAGGTGGACAAGTTACTGGATAAGAGAACAGAGGACAATCCGAAGGTGGCTGATATCTTCAAACGCTTGAGGAATGATCTGGGAGCTCAACAGGTTGTTGGGCAGGAACCTGCGGGCTTAGTGGAAGGTAGTGTGGTTATTGAGGATGGCACTGTGAATTCTATCCATGGAACATATGCATTGTATTTGTGAGCAGGCGGTGGTATAAAAGATGAAGGAGTGTCCCAACAGACTAGGGAGGGTAGTGCTAAGGATGGCCAGGACTGGGTAGAACCAAAACATGGCTATGATAGAGTGTCGAATGAAAAACATGGACTCCAACTGAGAAAGACCATGACCTGTATTAACCTGAATAACCTTTTTGATCGCCTGGGTGATGATGGTTTTGAAGAGGGAAATAGTAGTAGCCTCTCCAGAGTAGAGTCAGGAAAGGAAATCTTAGATGACAATGACAATGTCAATGCAACTAGAGAGTATGGTAAGGGCCTTCACAGTCCAAGGAGTAAGAGAGGGAATAAGGAAAATAGGGATTCAAGGTGTTTCATTTCCAACAAGAAGAAGAAAAATAAGGGGTGTAAAGACTACTCAGGCCTCCCGAAACCAAAGGAGACACGGTCGGCTAAAAAATGTGGTAACACCAAGAAGCAGGAGCTTCAGGGAGTGTAGGGCAGCAAGAGGAATCCTGGGCCAATTGTTGAAGTCAATGAGGGTACAAAGGGGAATGATTTTCTGGAAACACTAGCTGTTTCTCAAGGGGAGGCAGACGAGTAGCAGTCTGGTGACATTCCTGGAGGGAATATATTGCAATCTGAGAATGTGAGGTTGGAAGAGGAGGCTACAGTCACTATGGGAAAATCTAATGGACATCAGTGGGAGGCTTCTATAGAACCCAAACAAGATCTGGAAATTCTTATGCATTCAAGAGAAGTAGTAGAGGAGAATGTCTTTACAATTAATTCCACAAAAGAGGAAGTAGTGAGGATGAAGGGAAGAGAGATATGTGTGGACACTAATAGTAAAAAAAGTGAATGGATTGACATGAATGACCTTATTTTGATCAGGGGATTCAACAGAGGTAAGATCGATATTTATGAGTATCTACAGGTTTGGGATCATTTGGAAACACACTTTGAAGATCTAATAACATAAGACCAGGGATTACAGGTACCATCTCTTTCCTGGGAATTATGTAGGGAGAATGCATCTGGTAGGCTTACGTTTGTTTTCAACAAGTATGTGGTTTACTTTAGTGGTGTACCAGGGTGATCTTGGGGTTTCTCACTTTTCCTAAAAAGTGTTTTGATAATAAAAAAAGTTAAATTTCAGTTCAAAAACTGCCCAAATTAACCCAAATAATCATCATTTAATTATCATCTGATGATTCATCCACATGGATCTAATTTGATTCATTATAAGATCATAAAAAATCCTCTAATATCATTAATAACATTTAATATAAGTTCTGGATGTTTACCCATGTTCTACCAAAACTTCAGTTTAAGAATAGAAGTGAACCACCCTAAAAAAACCATAAAAACGAACATCCCCGAACAATGTTTTTAAACTCTATAAGTCATCCAAAGGAACATAATATGACATAATGAAACCAGAATGAACCCTATTAATGTACACATGGTTCTGGATTTCTGATTAATGAATATAATGTCATTATAAAGGACATTAAAGAGAAGGAAGCATTCGGGTACAAGGTAAGGGGATATTCTCAAACCCAACATTCATCCTTCGGGTACTACCTCTTTCACTCCATTTTTGATATGGTCACTCCTTATAGATAATATGTTAATCACTGGATTTTCTCTTATGGGATATACATGTTTTCTAATGAAGTTTATTTAAATCCAATTTTTTTCCAAAATAACTATTCTTTTAAGAACTTGACTTTTACCTCTCATTCATGGTGGATGGTTCTTGTATCAAGTATGTTGTTCCCTATTTTTTTGGAAACCCAAAGATTATGAATGTATTATTATGACATGAAACCCATTCCTTACCATAGTTTAGTTATGTTCACTTTTGATGTATGTTCAATGTAGCAAGCATGATAATTATAATGTTTTGATGTTACGGGTGCGCCCGGAGTTATATAGCTCAATTATGAATGTTTCAATGTGATGGGTGCGCCCAGAATTATACAGCGCTCCAATGCATCGAGTAAAGTGATGAATCTCATGAGTAAATGTGAAATGATGTGTGAACAATATTCTAGCATGGTTCACAAGTATGTGTGGTAGTTAACCACTAATACCTGATTTTTTCATTTTTATGCATTTCCACATTTCATGTCTTTTATTTATGATCCTCTCATGTTCATGATCTTTTTCTTATGTTATGATTATGCTCACCCAATGATATATTGTTCTTATCTATCCTCTTACTGGGATTATAACCCACCACTTTTGATTTATATTCTTAGGTGGCTACATGTACTAAGGAGAGGACATGTGAAACTAAGAATCTAGAGAAGAAGAAATTAAATAAATGTTTATGCTAGATGTTGTATTTGTTATGTGTGGTCCTAGTTTTCCCAAGACACTAAGAATTTGGATCCTTTTTGTGTAATAATATTATGTTTTTTATCTTTAAAATGATGTTATAGTAATGAAAGAAAAGGGTGGGTTTCTATAGTTGGTATTAGAGGCAAGGTTTAGTAAATTTGGGAATTAGGATTAGTAAACCCTAGAGAAACCTCTAGTATGAGACTAAGTAAAAATATGCACACAAGAATTTTTACCTAGGGATCCAAAATGTTATTTTTTTGTATAATTGTTTAAATTATTTAGTTATTCATGACTTTTTTAGTTAAGTTTTTTCGATCATTTTCTATTTTAGAAAATGGTGGGAACCAGGAGGAATCAGGCCAACAACTCATGTGAGGGCCAATGAAACGATTGCCTGAACGACATCACTAATGATTTGGGAGGTGGAGTTCAAAACATCATGGTGATTCTTACCCAATTATCTCAGGTTATGAATAATAACCATAAAAATGGGGAACGTCCTCCTTCACCAAAGTGGGAGCAACTGGAAATTGAATGTTTTATGCGGTAATGACCACCATTTTTTTGTGGATCTTCTGATCCACTAGTTGCAGAACAGTGGGTCAAATCCATGGGGAAGATCTTTTTTGTGATTTACACTTCTGAGATGGATAAGGATGCTCTAGTCATTTATCTTCTTGATGGATAATCTGATTAATGGTGGGATTTGATTAAGAACACCAAGCCATGGGAGGATATTGAAGAGATGGAATGGGAAGACTTTAAGATAATGTTTCTTAATAAGTATTTCCCACGAACTCTTCACATGAAGATGGAGAGAGAATTCATAGAGCTCACAAAAAAAGAAGGAGAATCTGTCACAACCTATGAAACAAATTTCACGTGGCTCGCAAGGTATGCTCCATGTTTTGTTATAAAAAATTATAGAAAAATTGATAGATTCTTTAGTGGATTAAAACCACACCTACGAAAGGATCTAGAAATTCAAGACTTTGGGAGTTACTAAGAATTTTTTCAGTGTTCTCTCAAAGTGGATATGGAGTTTGGAGAATGGTCCCATGGATATGGTGATAAAAAAAGAATGATGGAGTTTCAAGCTGGTGGATCTACTGATAAAGGTGGTAAGAAAAATCAATAACCCACATGCCAAAGATGTGGAATTTTGTATAATGGGAACTGCCTCAAAGTGACAGGTAAATTCTTTAAGTGTGGGAAAGAAGGACACCATGCTCAAGAGTATCTAAAAGGCTTGAAAAGGAAGGAGAATGTAGCCGATGAAAGGAGAGAACCACTCATGGTTAAATGCTAAAACTGTAGGGATCTCGGGAATTATGCAAACAAGTGCACAAAACCATGTGTTCTCAGGGGTAATCAGTGTCAGTAGCCACCAAATCCAAAGGAACAAGGGAAGGCTTATGCCATCACTACTATGGAGGTGGAGAATGATAATGAAGTTGTACAAGGTACACTTCCTATTAACTCAATAATGGAAGAAGTCTTATTTGATTTTGGTTCTACGCATTCCTTTATATCTTGCAAGTTTTCTATAACAATAGAATCAAATCCCCGAAACCTTGAAGTAGAGATATCTGTCAAAACACCAAGTGGTGCAATCATTGAAACCCAAGTGTTTGACTCTTCTCATGTTGGCATATGTGGGAATATTCTTCTCTCAAATCTCGTAATAATTACCTTGGTGGAATTTGACGATATAATGGGAATGGACTGGCTCTTGTTATATAGAGAGCATATCAACTATCAGGAAAAGGAAATATCTTTTCATATTCCAAACCATACCATGATCCTATAAAAATTCAAGGAAGATCATGAATCTCCTTTGAAAACCCTCCAATGGTGTGGGTGTTAATTCCCTAAGAAGAAGCATACCTCACCCAAATGGATGAGTCGAAGGAAAGTTCCAACCTTGAAGAAATGCCCATTGTGAGGGAATACAAAGATGTATTTCCTGACGAGTTACCAATAATTCCCCCGGATCGTGAGGTAGAATTCTCAATTGAACTCATATCCGGAGCTAATCCTATCTCAATGTGCTGCTATAGGATGGCTCCAATCGAGTTGGAGGAGTTAAAGAAGCAACTGGAAAAGCATCTAGACAAAGGGTTCATACGCCCTAATGCATCACCTTGGGGTGCGCCAGTGCTCTTTGTGAAGAAGAAGGATGGAACCATGCAGCTGTGTATTTATTATCGGGAACTCAACAAGATCACCATAAAGAACAAGCGTCCTCTCCCAAGTATTGATGACTTGTTCGACCAGTTAAGAGGAGCTCAATACTTCTCAAAGGTGGATCTTCATTCTGGATATCATCAGATAAAGGTGAAGAAAGAAGATTTTGAGAAGACTGCCTTCCGTAAAAGGTATGGGTACTATGAGTTTTTGGTGATGCCAATTGGACTTACTAATGCCCCGGAAATCTTCATGGATTTGATGAATAGAGTCTTTAGTCATTACCTCGAAAAAATTGTGGTAGTGTTTATTGACGATATTCTCATATACTCTAGGAGAAAAGAGGATCATGAAAAATATCTAAGACTTGTGTTGGCGAAATTGAGAAAGGAGATATTGTACGCCAAGTTCTGCAAGTGTGAATTTTGGATGAATCAATTCATGTTCATGGGTCAACTGATCACAAGTGATGGAATTTATGTGGATCCTTCAACGAAAAAGGCGATTAAAGAACGGCCCAGACCCTCTACTGTAACAGAAATCCGTAATTTTCTTGGATTAGCTGGGTACTACTGACGTTTTGTGAGAAAATTTTCATGATTATCTAGCCCCATAACTAAGTTAACTAGGAAAGCGGTAAAGTATGTCTGGACTGATGAATGTGAGGGATGAATCAAGGGGCTAAAGAGAAAGCTGATCAATGCACATGTTCTCACACTACCGAAAAGTAGAGATCATTTTTTGATATACAGTGATGATTCAACGAAAGGCTTGGGTTGTGTACTCATGAAAAATGAAAATGCGATAGCCTACGACTCATGACAGTTGAAGATCCATGAGCAGAACTACCTGAAGTATGATCTAGAGCTGGTAGTCATGTTTTTTTGCCTTGAAAATCTGGCAGAACTACCTTTATGGCGATAAGTGTGACATATAAACCGACCACAAGAGCCTGAAGTATATATTCACACAAAATAATCTCAATATGCGTCAAAGGAGATGGTTAGAGATAATCAAGGATTACGATTGCTCTATTACCTATCATATTGGAAAGGAAAACAAGGTAGCGGATGCTCTAAGAAGAAAAAAACCTGCTACTCTGTCCATGCTGCGGATTGAGAAAGACCCTATCTTTAGGGATATGCAAAGAAAGGATTTAGAAATCATAATTGCAGGGGATACATCCTACTTTTCCCAAATGATTGAGAAACCATCCATCCAGGAGAATATTAAGGAAGCACAAATGGATGATGTGGAGATACAAAAGAGGGTGAATGTAGTAAAGGAAGGGAAGCTACAAGATTTCCATATCGACGATGATGGTGTGATTCGGTTTGTAATGCGGCTTTGTGTGCCTTCATCACCAGAGATAAAGAAGGAGATATTGGATAATTCACATAGCTCAACTTTCTCTATCCATACTGGGAGTACCAAGATGTATCGTGATCTCCGAGATCACTTCTGGTGGGATAACATGAAGAAGGATATTGCGGAATATATATCAAGGTGCTTGGTATGTCAGCATGTTATAGTTGAGCGACAAAAGTCCAAAGGTACGATGCAGCCATTGCCTATACCCATGTGGAAATGGGAAAATGTTACTATGGGATTTTTCACAGGTCTCCCGAGGACGTCAAATGGAAATAATGCGATATGGGTTGTGGTTGACCGAATCACCAAAACTATCCATTTTATCACTACTCGAGAAGACCTCTCACTTGAGCAACTTGCAAAGATATATGTGAAGGAAGTGGTGAGACTGTACAATGTTCCACTCTCAATTCTCTATGACTGTGATCTAAGTTTCACATCTAAATTTTGGAGGAGCCTTCAATATGCCTTGATTACTGAATTAAATTTCTGCACGGCCTATCACCCCCAAACCGATGGTCAGTCTGAAAGGACTATTCAGACGCTTAAAGATTTGCTAAGAGACTTCTCTCTTGAATTCAAATGAGGTTGGGATCAGCATCTCCCATTGGTTGAGTTCCTATACAACAATATCTTCCACTCGAGTATTCAAATGGATCCATATGAGGCTTTGTATGGAATGCGATGTAGAACTCCAACCTATTGGGATGAAGTATGAGAAATAAAGCTATATGGACCCGATCTTGTTCCAGAGATGACAGTGAAGGATCAAGTTATCAAAAAACACATCAAAGCTGCTCAACGATAGAAACAAAGCTATGCTGACAACCGTTGAAGGTACTTGTAGTTTGACGTTGGAGATTAAGTCTTCCTTTGAATATCTCCATGGAAGAGAGTCATGTGATTCGGGAAGAAAGCGAAGTTAAACCCAAGGTATATTGGCCCCGAAGAGATCCTTGACTGCATATGAGTCATGGCCTATTGTCTTGAACTTCCACAGAATATGGTTCAAGTTCATTATGAGCTTCATGTATCACTACTGAGGAAGTACATACCCGACTCGTGACATTTAATAAACTTAGAGGTGGTGCATCTAGAAGATGATCTCTCCTATGAGGAGCAGCCATTAAAGATTCTGGATCAGAGAGATAAGGTTCTATGAAATAATACAACCCATCTTGTCAATGTTTTGAGGATGAACCATACTTTTTAGGAAGTAACTTGGGAACCAGAAGAGGTAATGAAGGAGAAGTACCCTCACCTTTTTGTGTAAAGTGAAATTTCGGGGGAAAAATTCATTAAGGGGGGAAGAATGTAACGACCCAATGTTTTTCAATGGAAAATTCCCTTCTTATATTTATGTCATAAAATAACATGAAAACTCAAAATAATGAACTACTAAGTGATAATTGACCATTAAACATAAGTTTGTCACTCATATGTTTGGAATTTTGAAAATCCGACATACACGACTGTGTTCAAGATGATTTTGGAGTCTAATGAAACAAAAATAATTTTTGGTGAATAGTAACATACCCTTAGGAATATTAACATACCCTTATGAATAGTAATATGACCCTTATAAATAGTAAACCATCCAACATAAGACTAAAATTACCTATGAATAATAAAATAAAATTTAGACATCTTAGAAAGTGACAATTTGACTTTAGTAAATGTTTTGGTATTTTGTAAGTCATAAATAATTAATTAGAATTAATTAATTAATTTAAAATATTATTTATTTCCCTAAAATATATTCATAAATTATTGAACCAATATATTATTGTTTTTAGATAATTTTATAAGACCCTACGTACTTTTTGAAATCACTATAAAATCAGTTTTAATCTTAAAAACTGTTTTTTAACTAAAATATGATTTTAATTAAATATTTAATTAATTATATTTAGAAAATTATTTTTGCAAAATTCACTTCATATTTGGATTTTACATTTCAATAAAATGATTGGGGTAATTTTTTGAGATTTTTCTAAGATATTTGAATTTTTTATGAATAGTGAAATACGGTATTTTACAAATTAAGATAAATAAGCTAATTATAGGGTCATGTGTGATGTTCTAATGATATAAGACTACTTGGTTCTGGATTAAATTATAAAATTACTATTCATGGTTGTTCAAGACTCACTATTCCTTGCCTTGTGGGGAAATAATAATCTAATTAATTTTATATTAAGGAAACCCCTCTCCCCTCCACTAAAAAATCCACCCTTCACACCCTCATATCCTCACACCTCTCAAGCTTCTAGACTTCTCTAAAATCTGCCCAAAAACCTTCCCTATCCCCTCCTCGACGTCCATGAGCTGCTTTTCTCATCAAAAGTCCATGCTTAGGCCCTTAAGGAGGTTCTCAAAAGAAGGATTCAAGAGGTAATTTCCCTCCCTCTTCTCTTTTAATTTCATTTCAAGTTCAAGTTCATTTCATGATCTCTCCCCACCCATCTTCATCTAAATTGTATTGTAACTCAGGTATTAAACATATAATATAATTTTATGATTCTAATGGGATATTATATCATCCATTGCCCTTTACCTCTTCTATTTTTAAAGAAAACGTTGTTCATGAGGTGTTAATTTATCACCTTCAGGAACAACATTCTTTATTCTTCCATTTCTACCTTCAGATCTGGTCATGAAACCATTTTTATGGTTGAACCAGAATTGTTTATGTGTATTATGTTCTATTTAATGTTCTGGAAATAACATATGGGAATATTAATAAGTGATAAGTTAAAACAAGTTCGTTGTGATCCAAAAACCGCCCAAATTAACCCAAATAATCATCATTTAATTCTCATCTAATGATTCATCCACATGGATCTAATTTGATTAATTATAATATCATAAAAACTCATGTAATATCATTAATAACATTTAATATCAGTTCTGGATGTTTACCCATGTTTTACCCAAACTTCAATTTAAGAATACAAGTGAACCGCCCAAGAAAAACCATAAAAACGAACATCCCCGAACAATGTTTTTAAACACAATTAGTCATAAAAAGGAACATAATATGACATAATGAAACTATAATGAACCATATTAATGTACACATGGTTCTAGATTTCTAATTAATTAATATAATGTAATTATATAGGACATTAAAGAGAAGGAAGAATTCAGGTACAAGGTAAGGGGAAATTCTCAAACCCAACTTTCATCCTTCGGTTTCTACCTCTTACACTCCATTTTTGATATGGTCCCCCATTAAAGATCATTTTCACATAATTGTCTTTCATTTTCTGCAATATATATGTTTTCTAATGAAGTTTATGTCAATCCAAATGTTTTACAAAATAACTCTTCTTTTAAGAACTCAACTTTTACCTCTCATTCATGGTTGATGGTTCTTGTATCAAGTATGTTGTTCCCTATTTCTTTTGGGAACCCAAACCTTATGAATGTATTCTTATGAGAAGAAATCTATTCCTTAGCATGGTTTAGTTATTTTCAATTTTTATGTATGTTCCTTTTGGCAAGCATGATAATGATAATGTTATGATGTGACGGGTGCACCTAGAATTATATAGCACAATTACGAATGTTTCAAAGTGAAGGGTGTTCCCAGAATTATATAGTGCTCCAAAGAATTGTGTAATGTGATGAATCTCATGAGTAAATTTGAAATGATGTGTGAACACGATTCTATCTTGGTTCACATGTATGTGTGGTAGTTAACCAATAATACACGATGTCTCATTTTTATGCATTACCGCATTTCAAGTCTTTTATTTATGCTCCTCTCATGTTCATGATCTTTTGCCTATGTTATGATTATTCTCACACCATGATATATTGTTCTTATATATACTCTTACAGGGCTTCTATATTACTCATTTTGATATATATCCTCAGTTGGCTACATGTACTAAGGATAGGAAAAGTGCCAATAAGAATCTAGAGAAGAAGAAATTAAATAAATGTTTGTGCTAGATGTTGTATTTGTAATGTGTGGTCCTAGTTTTCCCAAGACACTAAGCCTTTGGATCATCTTTGTGGAATATTATTATGTTATTTATATTTGAAATGATGTAATATTAATGTAATAAATGGCTGGGTCACTATAGGGGCGGCCGGGGTGGCTCGGCCGGAGGGCTACCGTTAGGCCCAAAGCAACGGAGCGTCTCATGGGTGGCGCGGTTCGCAGAGGCTATGGGTAGCCCGTATTTTGTCCTCGCCACTTCCATCACCTCGTTGTTTTATCTCCAGGACAAAGTTCAGTCATAAACAAGATCGGTGGAGGGGTGGGTCCATTTTTATTTGGCTTGCACCATCCGCATTTAGGGTGGTTTCAATTGGTTCATCAAGAGGAAGAAAGATGAAATTCAATTATTCTTACAATCCACTGCAAAAATTCCTTTCATTGGAATATGAGAAAATGAAATAATAATTACACAAAACAACCCCCCTAACTTTGATCTTTGATCATTGTTCGTTGACGGAGATGGGTAAGTCAGTCGTCGAAGACGTATCACGACGGTTGATGCTTCGAGGAAGAAGTCAAAGAAGGTAGGCATTATTCGTTCTTTGTTATTTGTTGGTAGATGGGGTTCTTCATTGGAGAACACTAATTCTACCAAGATCTCTTCTCAAAGGCTCCCACCGAATGAGAAATTCCATGAAAAAATAAAAATAGATTGTCTATTATTTTAGATGTTGGAACCAAATTCAAATGGAGAATTAAATTAATTAGAGAGGATCCACTTAACTAATTCAAGGGGTTGGCATGAAAAATTAATTGGGGGACGTGAAGAGGCTCTCCCTCATTAATGAGGTAGAGTTGAGAGGTTTTACTCCCCTCTAATAATAGGGGGGATAACCCTCATGTGGTCCCCAAGTTGTAACCTCTTGCGGGAGGTTATGTTCAGGTGGGTCCCACAATCATAACCTCTCATGGGAGGTTAAGGTGTAGTGGTCCAACCACCAACTCCCATGAGGATATTTTAACCACCAAACACCCACATGCCGGCTCTAATAAAATAAAGTGAAAACTCACCTTATTTTATTACTTTCCATGGAAACCCAAAATCTATCTTCTACTCTCGACCAACAGCCATCGAGGTGAAAAGTCTCCTTGTGCGAGTACTGGCACTGCAAGTTCAACTGTGCCCTCAGAATTCAATTCTGAGCACCAGTTCAAAAGTTATAAAAAAATGCTTGTACATTTACTAAACGTACCAGAACAAAACTTTAGAAGTTGATTTCGGGCACACCAGGCCAAGGAATCATGCGCTGTTAATTTTCGTGGACTCGTAAAATTCCAAGGTATTTAAGAAGAAAAAATCCACGGAAATACAGGGTCTTTACATATGTATTATTAGATGAATTTTACATGTGTAGTTTTCTCTTCATTCTATCTCACAAAAGTGAACCTTTTTTATATTTCACCTTGTTTTATAGATCTATAGGGAACTTATGTAGAAATCTAATTAAGACACTAAGAAGTGATCATCATCTTGTGTTTTAAAACAAAGACTTTTAATCTTTTTCTTACATAATGGTTATAGTCATAACTTATATTGTCCTATCGCTCCTCTGAAAAATTTAATTGTAGAATGAATAAGTATAACACACAAATAGATGGCCTAGACCTTGTTAAAGGAGTATGAATTACTCATTTATTTTTGAGAAGTGGTTTTGAATCTTTCTAACTACATCAAAACCCATGTTGTAATTTGACTAATTTTGATGAACACACATTGTGAAATTTAGAATTTTAGAAAAAATAAGGTTAATTAATTTTAGTTTTTTAGTTTCAAAGTTGTTAATCATAACAATAATAAGAATCCAAAAAATGTTTCCACTAAATGTGACGAATTAATTTTATTGGGTTATTCGATTTTTAGTAAAGCTTATATCATTTTTAATAAGTGGACAAAAACTGTTAAGATTATATTCATGTGAATTTTGAGGATACAGATCCAATTGGGCAATGGATTAATTATATAATTTTGATTATAACTTATCAACACTTAACATACATTATAAACTATTAGACTATGATGTAAAACTATCAGAAAAATCATCATCCTCTAAAGAACATCCAGAATATCCTAAACCTGATAATATATAAAATCCTAATGTGATCGTCCCTATTTTTTATTATATTTTTAGAAACCTTATATATCTCACCATAGATACTAGTTTAGGATATATAGACAAAGGTACATGTAAAATAGATTGTCTTAGAAATCAGGTTTAACATCAATCATTCTTTTCTCAGCTAAAACTGAAGAACATTAATGATGTTATTAATGAAAAATTATGGGTGATGGAAATGCAATAATAATTTAATCACATTAAAATAAACAATGTGCATAGACTTTTTGATATACCTTGGGATACCGTGACTATAGGCACTAAATAAGTTTTTGTAAACAATTTAGATGATTTAGACAGAATAGTTGGAAATATGGAAAGACTTGTTACACAATGTTATAGTCAATAAGAAGTAATATGCTACGTGGAAACATTTGAACCATTATATAGAAGTGAACCCATTTGAATTATTTGTTCCCATCCAGCTCATCTAGAAATAAATATTTCTCAACTTGATGTGAACAGTTCATTCTTGAGTGATTTTATAGTTAAGAGGAGTTTTTTTAGATACAATGTCATGATCAAGCCCGGGAACCATAGTAACCTGATAACAAATCCATATCTAAAAAAACCTGAAGGGTCTTCCTGACCCCAATGGCTTGGTAAATAGAACCTAAAATCAGACATCATGAAGGTGTGAATTAATTTTCCACAAAATATTGTGGAATTGAGTTAAACATGAAATATGCAAATAAAATCACCACTGGGAGTAATTTACCAGAAGAAAATAAGTTATTAAAGCCCAAAGAAGTACACCCAATATACCATAATAGAGAGAAACAACCTAAGTCCCTAAGGACACAACTCACTACATCTATGGATTAATAGTTCGACCCTCCTTCAAGATGTCATTTCCCCTTGCTCAAACCTAGAATGATATAACCTACAAACACCCAAGGTCACATGTAGGGTGTGAGATGAAAATACTAGTAGGATCTCACCAAGGATTCTATAAGAGATTTAAAAATATATTAAATAATAAAATTCTATCAATTTTTTTTAAAAAAATAGGTTTGTGAATTTTAATGAATATTTAAACAAATCATGGTATACAATTTCAGTGAGGTTAAATAATATAAGGAAATGATTTAGAAGTGATAAAATATTTCTAAAAAAATTTCTAAAAAACAGTAACTTAAAATAATTTATGTAAATCCATAAGGAATGTAATGACTTTTTAGAACATTATCATATTTTTATATCAAAAATATAAATAAAGAGAGGGAAACATGGTCATTTTCTAAATTGGTAAGAATGTTCTAGGTTGTTGGACTCTGAACTCTCTATGTGATCTCAAAAAATATGTCTATACACTCATCCCCCTAACATTGGAAAATGAAAAATCATCACAATCCCATCACGGATGTGACCTAATACAAGTATGTATCACAGGTGTTGTACCCCTCAATCTTGGATTTTAATGATCACAATCACTCTTATTTTTTTATAACTTGTTTTCAAGTGTTTTTTTATAGGAAAAAGGTTGCCAAGGAGTTGGGCCGAGAAGGACTGAAAGTAGACTCTCTGAGTCTACCGGCCAACCGGTGGATTCCCACCTGCCAGCCGGTGGTCTCTGGCAGTAGAAATGCTTACTGTCCAGAGACACCGGTCTGCCGGTGTGAGCTCCCCGGCCAGCCGGTGTTATCACCAGCCAGCCGGTGGCTGACTACCGGCCAGCCGGTGGAACCTGTGCAGAGAGCTTGCTCTCTGTCTGGACACCGGCCAGCCGGTGTCTCAGGACCGGCCAGCCGGTGGACCACCGACCAGCTGGTGAGTCACCACCGGTCAGCTTGTGTACCCAGTCAAACTAGCCGTAGGGCTTTGACCAGACTTGTACTTTTGACTCCCAACGGCTCCGAATGCCTCTCCAACGGCTCCGAAGACCCCCAACGTCCATTTGGGAGTTCCTCTCCTATAAATAGAGGACTATGAAGCCCCAGAAATATATAGAAGCCCACGGGAACATTTTTCGATCATTTGGCGAACCTCCGGCGCATTCCTTCAAGGATCCCCACTTGATCCAACTCACTTCCACAACCAAGGAGCACCACCATAGAAGCTTGGGAGCGCCATTCATCATCACCAATCAATCCTTTGGCGCCCAAGACTTCTCCTCTTTACGGTTTTTATTATTTTATCATTTTGAGCTTTATTTTGAGTTTGTGCATACAAACCCTTATTTCTCTCATCCTCCCTTTGTTTGGGTTTTCACACCACCTTCAAGGTGGGAAGAGGTTAGTCAAGCCTTCCCTGTAAAAGGCTTGAGTCATAGGTGAGCTAGCCTTCACCTGTAAGAAGGCTAGTGGGTTTCTTGCTACAACCAATAAAAAGCAAGCTGTAATAGGTTTTCTAGGCTACCGTAATGTCTAGTGGGTTTCTTGCTACAACCATTAAAAAGCAAGCAGTCGTATAAATCTCTCAACAGTTGAGTTGGGAGCGGAGACGTAGGCTTGGGATTTAGGCCGAACTCCGTTATCAATTTTGTGTCTTGCCTCTTTTAATTCCGATGCGCTTTAACTTTTTTCTTAAATTGTTAAACTTTTTTAAAAGGCAATTCACCCCCCTCTTTCCATCACTCTCCTTCCCAAAAATTGGTATCAGAGGTAGTGTTTGTGTAATACCTTAACCAGTTTCAAATTCAAGATCCATTGTGATGGCTTCATATTCGTTCGCCCCCGAAGGTTATTCATTGGGTCGTGCTCCTTTCTTTGATGGAACCGACTATACCTATTGGAAAACCTGCATGTCTACTTTTCTTAGAAGTATAGGTTATCCTATTTATAGAATTGTCATGCATGGTTACTCTCTCTCTTCTCTCGATGAATCCAAATGGACTCAAGCCGATATTAAAAATTTCGAGCTTGATGGAAAATCCATGAACGCTCTTCATTGCGGCCTTGATCGTAATGAATTCAATCGAGTTTCCACATGCACTTCATCTCCTGAAATCTGGAAACTTTTGGAGGTTACCCATGAGGGGACCAACAAAGTTAAGGATACTCGATTGGATATGTACCATCAAGATTTTGAGTCTTTTACCATGCATCCATCTGAAAATATTACTGATATGTTTAATCTCTTTACTTATGTTTGTAATGGGAGAAAATCTCTTGGAGATGATGTTTCTGTAGAGATGATGGTCAAGAAGATCCTTTGGATCTTACCAAGTTCTTGGGCACCGAAAGTCACGGCAATTCAAGAAGCAAAAGATGTTAAGAAAATGCCGGTCGAAGAGCTCATCAGATCCCTCATGACCTACGAGATCACCATGAGGAGGCAAGCTGAAAAGGAAGGCAAACTCATCGAAACTCCAAATAACATCGCCTTCAAAGATCAAAAAGAAGAAAGCTCCTCCTCCTCATCTTCTTCCTCTTCAAGCGGCGATTCAGAAATCGAGAACCTTGCCCGCAATATGCACAAATTCATGAAGAAGAAAAAAAAGAAGAAATCTCGCAAGACTCGAAAGGAAGAACTCGACGAAAAATCCGAGCCCGAGGTAATATGCTATGGGTGTGGCAAGAAAGGCCATTATAAGACCGATTTCCCACTCCACAAGACAAGGGCCAAGCAAAAGGAAAATAAAAAGGCATTCAAGGCCACTTGGAGTGATATCTCCTCATCCTCCTCCTCCTCAATAGACAATGGTAAAAAATGTCTAATGGCATTTCATGAGGTAACCTCTTCCGACTCCTCTTCCTCTTGTTCTTCCATTTCTTTCAATCATTTATCTTACGAGGATCTCCAACATGCGAGAGATCAATTGGAGGAAGGTTTTCACGAACTTTCTTCCAAATTTATTGCTTTAAAAAAGAAATTCAAAATTCTTTCTTCTGAAAAGGATCAACATCTTAAAGAGAAGGAATACTTGTCCCTCAAGATCCAAAACCTTCCCGATGTTGACTCTATGGAATCAACAATCCAGGATTTAAGGAAATCCCTAGATAAGTTCACCGAAGGTGAACATAACCTTTCAAAGCTCTTTTGTTCGCAATGCATATCTAGAACCACCCAAGGACTTGGCTATTCCAAGCAAGCTTCCTCTTCCCATGCTCCTACTATTTTTGTAAGGGGGAGCTCCCAAAATAAATTTTGCAACTATTGCAAAAAGATCAGGCACTTAATTTACGAGTGCGACTGCAAAAATGACTGGTATGGAAGGCCCAAAACCATTTCCTTTAATGATGAATTTCATAGGAGAAGACCCGCCACAAGACAAGTTTGGATTGAAAAATCCCTTTTAGCGAGTCTCTACCGACCAAAATTTGTCTCAGTTCTAAAATCCTCTCCGCAGTGATTTGTTGTTTTTATTTAGGGGGAGTTAGGATCGTTTAAGCCTTTTTGCGTTTTTCTTTCAAAACATTCAATTCAAAACTTTTTCTTTCAAAACTTTCAATTCAAAACCTTCAATTCAAAACTTTCAATTCAAATTTCAAAAATTTCAATTGGTTTAAAATCTCTATCTTTTTTTTCAATCCTTTCCTTCAATCAAATTTTATGCCCCGTGCTATTTTGATAATCACAAAGGGGGAGATTTCCTTGGTTGATTGGGGGAGAAATTTTTATCACATGCTTTGCTTTACTTTTCACTTTATCCTTTAAAGCATGCCTTTCATTTCAGTCTTTTTCATTTCTTGTTTTGGTGATTGTGATCATCAAAATAGGGGGAGATTGTTGTACCCCTCAATCTTGGATTTTAATGATCACAATCACTCTTATTTTGTTCTAACTTGTTTTCAAGTGTTTTTGTTGATAGGCAAAAGGTTGCCAAGGAGTTGGGCCAAGAAGGACTGAAAGTAGTCTCTCTTAGTCTACCGGCCAACCGGTGGATTCCCACCGGCCAGCCGGTGGTCTCTGGAAGTAGCAATGCTTACTGTCCAGAGACACCGGTCGACCGGTGTGAGCTCCCCGGCCAGCCGGTGTTATCACCAACCAGCCGGTGGCCGACTACCGGCCAGCCGGTGGAACCTGGGCAGAGAGCTTGCTCTCTGTCTGGACACCGGCCAGCCGGTGGACCACCGGCCAGCTGGTGAGTCACCACCAGTCAGCCGGTGTACCCAGTCAAACTAGCCGTTGGGCTTTGACCAGACTTTTACTTTTGACTCCCAACGGCTCCGAAGGCCTCTCTAATGGCTCCGAAGACCCCCAATGGGCATTTGGGAGTTCTTCTCCAATAAATAGAGGACTAGGAAGCCCCAGAAATATATAGAAGCCCACAACAACATTTTTCGATCATTTGGCGAACCTCCGGCGCATTCCTTCAAGGATCCCCACTTGCTCCAACTCACTTCCACAACCAAGGAGCACCATCATAGAAGCTTGGGAGCGCCCTTCATCATCACCAATCAATCCTTTGGCACCCAAAACTTCTCCGCTTTACGGTTTTTATTATTTTATCATTTTGAGCTTTATTTTGAGTTTGTGCATACAAACCCTTCTTTCTCTCATCCTCCCTTTGTTTGGGTTTTCACACCACCTTCAAGGTGTGAAGTGGTTAGTCAAGCCTTCCCTGTAAAAGGCTTAAGTCATAGGTGAGCTAGCCTTCACCTGTAAGAAGGCTAGTGGGTTTCTTGCTACAACCAATAAAAAGAAAGCTGTAATAGGTTTTCTAGGATGCCTTAATGTCTAGTGGGTTTCTTGCTACAACCATTAAAAAGCATGTTGTCGTATAAATCTCTCAACGGTTGAGTTGGGAGCGGAGACGTAGGCTAGGGATTTAGGCCGAACTCCGTTATAAATTTTGTGTCTTGCCTCTTTTAATTCCGCTGCACTTTAACTTTTTTCTTAAATTGTTAAACTTTTTTAAAAGGCAATTCACCCCCCCTCTTGCCATCACTCTCCTTCCCAACAACAGGGATGTTAAAACATAGAGTGTGTCCAAATAACTCACAAAATACCTAAGGATTACATGTGCTCCTACCTAATCAATGATTGAAACATACTTTTCTGACTACATAAAATAAAATAATATTACATTGTTCTATTTTAATTCCAATTCTCTATTAAAAACAAAAACAGTTTTAATATAAAAAAAATCCTCTTTTACGAGATAAAACAATTGAGTTTCTACCAAAGCATTTTCAGCCATTTTCAAATTTTTTAAATCCATTCAAAACCAATTATTTTAATTTCAAAATTCATTTACATAGTTAAATTCCACAATTTTACTGAAATAATTTCCATAAAAATAAAAATTAAAAGTAAATAATTTAAATGATTCAATTTCCATAAACACACCCCAAATCAATGGAATTGGTTGTTTTATAAATTCTTAACCTAACAAATTCAAAAAAAAATTAATTAACTAGATTTATGTTTTATCCAATCAATTGAATTATAGTTTGAGAAATTTTATTTAATCAATAAATTGAGATAAATCATGAAATTAAAGGTCAGTCTATTTGGAAATAAAAGATAGAATCACATACCTCTTTAACAAAACTCAACAATCAAAATGACATTTTTCAACAAGAAGTAAGGTGTAAAAGACATGGGAACCCAACCTAGAGATAATAACCCATAACATAAACCATAGATCCATCAATTTCAGTTAAATTTATTGAAATCCAAAATGATGAGAAAGAGATAATGATGAAGAACATGGAAGAAATCTTACAAGGGAATCATGATTCTAGCGCAATGACGATTTAATGTCAAGTGAGAGGGCCTAGAAGGGTTGGAATGCTTAAATACAACATGAGGATCACCTTAGGATGAAGAAGAAGGAATTTTATTATATGATAAAATATATCTCCATTGTTCGTCCCATTTAAAAAAATGCAGTCGGAATATTACATGGCATGCAATCCCTCTGCACGTAGTTAAAAAGTTATGTTTTAGAACCACCAAAAAATGTGTCTGTTTTAAATTGAAAATAGTTTATTTAATAACACATGAAATGAAAAGGAAAGTCAAAATGTGTACCCTATAACATGTGGTGACATTCATGGCATGCCTCCCAAAACTAATAAATTTCCTATAACCTAATTATTCGGCATGTAACCATTCTGTATCCTATAAAAAAGACAGGTTAACGATTATAGTGAACAAATCTATGACTTCACTATTATAGTTATCCTCACAATTCATTATCATTCATTACTAGTCAACAAAAAGGAATGATCTATGACATGGTTGAAGGCATATCTATCATATTTTCTATTGGGATGTTACAACCACCCATTGGTTTTCAAAATACTAATTTTCTTAACTCATGTTTTCAAATTAACCAAACCTTTATATGGTTTGAAATATTGTCCTAGAGCATGGTATGATAATCTCAACAATTTTCCAATTTTGAAAAGAATTTTTTTTCATAAAGTATAGTTGATCCTACCCTTTTTATAAAATGAATATAAATATTTTATAGTAGTAAATATCTATGTTGGTGATATTATTTTGGGAGTTTCAATAAATAAATTATATACTAATTTTTAAAAATTGATGAAAAATTAATTTGAAATAGTGCTAAAAATTACACCGTTAATAGTAGAGGTACTTATCAGCGATAAAAAAAATTCTGATAAATAACATATTTATCAACGCTAAATAAAGTGGTGATGAATTTAACCATTTATCAGTGTGTCGTTTTTGTGAAGATAAAGGAAAACACTATCTACACTTTATTTTTATCACTGATAAATGAATTATTTATAATAACTATATTTTCATCACAAATAAAGGGTTTTATTTATCAGTACTTTATTTTTAATGCTGATACATGGTATTATTTATCAGTCCTTCTATTTTATCACAGATAAAGGGTATCCTTTTTCATCACCTTTTTAATGTCTCAGATTTTCCATACTTAATTCATAAAAATAACGGGAGTTATTTTGAATCCAGTCATCAAGACGACGTGCAGTTCTGAGGCCTGGTGAGACTGGAACAAATGTTTGAATTTAATTTAATAATTAAATTACCCACACATGCAATTTTCCTGAAAAAAGTGGAATAACTCTCGAACGGATGATCGGATCCAAAATTTGATGGCACCATTGAGTTTAGATCATCGGTTTTACCCTAGAAGAGACCTAACATCAACTGGCGCAGGCCGGTGGTGAAATTTGGGTTTTGGATGTAACCGTAATAAAATATTTTATTTAAAATATTTTATTAAATCTATTACAACGGATATCTTTATCGTTTTTAAATAAAGGCTAGCGCAGGGGTCCAGGGTTACAAAACTCATAACCCGGAAACCCTTGGCGGCTCTGGAGAGCTCTGGAAAAAACCTCCCAACGCGGCGACGATGTTCTTGACGTGCTTCACCGGTGAGGATGACGTGGTGACCAGATCTTCACCAATGAATGCCGCAGAATCCACGCAGGATGTCTGTCTTTGATTTTCCTTTCCCTGTTCTTGATTCTTATGATGAACGTGGACTAATTTGCGAACCGATTAGCACATGGTTCGATCATTTTGCATTCGGGTGTGATTTGGGGTTTTATCGGGAAATCAAATACTCAATATTTATAACCTATTGATTGTTGTGGTTTTGATCTAACGGTGACGAACCCGGATCTTCATGAACAATGATTGAGGTTCGTCCCTCTTGTTTGATTCTTCTTATTTTTTCTCCCCCATGTTCTTTGTTGCCTTCTGTGCGTTATTGGAGGAAATCGATCATTCCACATTTGTTTGTTGGCGCAATGATCCGAGATTGTAGATCCAACCTCGGAGCGATGTCACAGAGGTGTGATGACTGTTTCAGCAGACAATTAGGAGAGGATCGAGATATAAGAATTTTCACGCATTTTTCTTTGGACGGATAAATAATGGTTTATGATGTGATTTAAGGACCAAAAACACTCGTTATGGTGTTCCTATGATGAAACGAACCAACCCCTGGAGTATCGGGATGAACAGACGAGAAACCGTGGATCTGGAGGATCAGCCGCAGTGCAAGGAGGAAGACGGCGTTTCTGGAAAAATTTCGAATACACGACATGTAGTATGGGCTACACGGTGTGTTTTCGTCGGTGGATTTACCTGGCGTGTACTCTGGGTGTACACAGACATGTGTTTGGTACACGAACAAGGACACAACGTGTATACCCCTCCCCGGCCAGACCCAGCTAGAGACACGGGATACCCCGTGTGTTGGTACATGGGCAGGAGACACGTACAGAGATCGTGTACGGGCACATATCCAGCATACACGGAGCAAGCCCAGGTGCTCGGACATGGCGTGTGATTCTTCTACATTCCATGTAGTTACTTTCTATCTGACCAACCGAATGACTAATGTCGTTTACACAGGCAGTACCCGGAGTCTAGGAACACAACATGTGATTCTTCTACATGCCATGTAGTTGAGTTTGACACAGCTTGACTAGATGACACAGGCTGTTTACACGGGCAGTACTTTGGGTCAAGGAACATGGCATGTAAACATACTACACTTCGGGTAACCAACTATTCATGGCCTGAGACAGTTGCCTTTTGTGACATAGGCTAGTTTTTTTGGTGCGCCCCCTTGGTCTTTCTCCTGAAGCTTTCTGGTATCATTTCCTAAATATAGGAGTATGATCCCTTCAGTAGGAAATCTTGAATATAATTGTTGGAATCTCTTCTGTGAGACTTAGAGATGGATCCTCTATTCATTTTTGGAATCCTTTGATGATTTCTTGGTATCGACATGACTAACTTTATCCGGGCGTCAATCCTCTGCATAGTGGATTAGTTCAGACTGAGATTTCGAAATCACCCGATGGTTATTGGTTGTGTTCGTCATCTGAGCATCATGTTCAAAAAGTACATGTGGAGTGTGTTCTCCCAGAACGAGTACTTTGTATCTCTCTCTTCAGACCTAGGAGTGTGTTCTCCTTATTACGTGCTTAGTGGAATCTTCGAGCCAGATCTTACTGGTTGTTTCACGATAGTCGATTGTGTATGAGTATATCTGGATATTCTTGTCATATGTTCTGTAGATATATACTGTGTATAGATGACTTTATCCTTCCTTTGTGGTATTTTTCCTTGTTGTGTTTCCATTGTGGTTTTGGGGTGTCTTACTGTGTATTTCTATACTCACCCCTTCACGGGCTTTTCCCGCACGTGTCATGTCTTGTGCAGATGAGTGAGCCTTTGACAGTATTCTAGGTAGAATAGGACAAGACGGTACTCAGTGAGATCAGATAGGCCGAGGTGTGTTCCTATGGCTACAGACTGCAGTCCCAACACCTTTCTTTATAGGTTGGACTTTGTTACGGACTCTCTTTTTGTGGGCTTCTACTTTTGGCCCAGGAATTTACATTTCTGTACTTTACCTTCCTGTCGTACTCTGTTGGTTGGGTTTTAGTGTATTCAAGCATCTTTTTCCTTTTAGTAGTTTTTACTTTTCATCTTTGTGGGCTTGGAGATGTGTGTGCATGTGTACAAGGTTATAGGCAATGCCTCCCATGTTAGTAGCATTCCTACTCGGTGCTAGTCACCAGCCACTGGCCTATTGGAGACGGGCTCGGGGAGTTACAGCTTGGCCCCCCTAGGACGGGTCGTGATAGAGTGGTATCAGAGGTGGTCGGTTCTACCTTAGGACCGAGATTCTGTGAGTTGGTTTGCGGAAATAGTGTTAATTGTTTCGAGTTCGGCTTTCAGGCCCGGGACCCCAGTGTTGGTGTGGGTGTCCGACGTATCCATACACCAGGACTCTGATAAATTTCTTTTTAACTCGAAACATGAGAACACTAGATGTAGGGGAAAATAATGGTACTTGCATCATATATGAAAGGGTTGTGGTTTCCATGTCCTTCTTGAGTCAGCTCTCTAGATATACTCACCGACTGAGATACATCTTGTTTCTTCACAAGATTCCTCCGCGGCGCGCACCCGCTAGGATCCAGCAGCTCGATCACGAGGATGACCCAATCAGTGATAAAGCTTCGATTCAGGAACCAGATTCCCCAGTTTTATAATTGGGTGGTGTGCCAGTTATCCCACCACCAGTGGAGAAGTGTTTAGTGCCTACTGTACTAGTGTAGGAGGAGTGCAGGCTAAACGCACTCCATGAGTTTCAGAAATAGAGACCCCTCAGGTGTCGAGGCGAGCCTGACCCTCAGGCAGCAGAAGACTGGCTTGAGGTAGTGACCAGAGTCTTCTGTTTGGTCATGAAACCAGCAGACCAGATGGTGATCCTAAAAGCGAGCCTTCTATAGGGCTCGGCAGGGCGATGGTGGAGTTTGGATATTCAGACTCACGACGAGTTGACTCTTGCATGATCAAAGTTTCGGCATCTCTTCAGAGTGGTGTTTTCACCATTTACCCTGATTGCAGTACGTATACAGAAGATTATTCAGCACTAGATGGGAACCATGATGGTGGCTGACTATTAATCAAGGTTTACCGACCTCTCATGGTACTCAATGGATTTGGTCAAAGATCAGTACTTCAGAGCTCGGACTTCTGATCAGGGCTAGCGCAAAGATATCTGAGCTAGCATCATCCCTATGAGCATTCCCACTTATGTTGGGCTGCTCGAGCGAGCATTGGTGGTCGAGAGTTTCTTGGAAGAGCAGAGTCAGCCGGCAGTTGTCATTAGTGAGTGAGCTAGAGCAGAGACCTCGACAGTAGGGAACCAACGCTACGGACCCAAGCGTGGGAGTCATATTCAGAGGAGATCCCAGGAAATGGGATCTGCTATACAGGTTTCACATGGCGCATCCAGCCAGCCTTGAGAGAGGCGATTCTACTCATGTGATGGCAGGGGACATCTCTCTCGATATTGTCTGACCCACCATACTATTGACATGGGAGTAGTGGATGGACCACCGAGGAAGAGGAAAACCTATGGATCAGACAGATCCGTGGGGAGATGGATGTGGTAGAGGAGTTAGGAGAGAAGCTGGAGGTGGTCGGCGTTTTTACCTTTTACCACCACCACCCCCAGGAGGTCCACCCCAGGTTCAGGGAGCCGGTGGACAGAGGTAGGGACAGCTATAGGCGAGAGATTCTTATGACTCAGGTACTCCCGAAATGAATATAGGTACAATCTGTGTCTTTTCTACTTTGGATGTCGTACTGATAGAAACAGGTTCTAGTCATTCCTTTCTGGCTACTTATCTTGTTCGAGACCTTGAGATTCTAGTTGAGTCGTTGACTCGACCCTTACGCTTAGAAACACCGACTGGAGAAGAATCAGAGATCACACACCTTTGCAGAAAGTGTGACCTGACCCTCGGAGGTGAGATTTTTGGTTGGAACCTCTTGGTGGTAGCATCGAGTCCTTACGATTTCATTCTTAGTATGGACTGGCTATCCATAGTTCATTCCCAGATCGATTCTTTCAGGTGAAGGGAGTGGTGTGTCCGCTGTGATAGAATCAGGTTCTCTTTTGTCGGTGAAAGAGAGACCCAGGCAGCGCAGGATGGAATCGTGCGTAGGAAGGTGCAACTGATGTCCTATTAGCTTTCTAGCCTAGCCCTTGGTGCAGCAGACCACGTACTACCTCCCCATCGGGAGATAGATTTCTGCATTTAGTTGCAACTCGGGACGACACTAATATCATCATCAGCTTATCGGATGGCCCCTATAGAGCTTTGTGAGCTGAGGGTGCAGCTGGAGGACTTGCCGAATAAGGGATTTGTGAGACCTAGCGTTTCACCCCGGGCATCCCCAGTGTTGCTTTCCAATAATGCATACAGGAGCTTGAGGCTATGTGTGGATTACCGGAGCCTAAATCAGGTGACCACAAAGAACTGGTATCCACTACCAAGGGTCGATGACCTCTTCGACTAGTATAGAGGGGAATGATGGTTCTCGAAGGTCGATCTACGATCAAGATATCATCATTTGTGAGTATGGGATGAGGATATGCTGAAGACGGCTTTCAGATGTTGTTATGGTCCCTATGAGTACTTAGTGATGCACTTCGGCGTGACGAACGCCCCGATAGTGTTCATGGGACTCATGAACCGGATCAGTCAGACCTATCTAGATCGGCTCATAGTGGTTTTCATCAATGATATCCTTGTGTACTCTGCGTCCGAGGAGGAGCACGCGAGACACATAAGGATGGTTCTGGACACACTTTGAGAGCACCAGTTTTATGGGAAACTCTCAAAGTGTCGGTTCTGGAAACATGAGGTCCACTTTCTAGGACACGTTATCTCAACAGATGGTGTAGCAGTGGACCCAGCCAAGGTGGAGGAAGTGCTAGCATGGGAGACACCCCTGAGCGTGATGGAGATGGGAAGTTTCCTTGTCTTGGCAGGCTACTATCAGAGATTAAATCTTGATTTCTCCACGATTTCAGTACCCATGACAGCTTTGACCAAAAAGGGCATCCCTTCCTGTGGACCAAGAGATGCCAGTAGGCTTTCCAGCAGTTGAGACAGAGTCTAACGAGCACCCCAATCTTGAGATTACCGGAAAAGGGTGTCCAGTATGTAGTGTTTTGTGACACATCTACGGCAGGGCTTGGCTGTGTCCTGATGTAGAGGCATACGTTGATTGCCTATGGCTCACGTCAGTTGAGGCCACATGAGCAGAACTACATGACCCATGATCATGAGTTGGCAGCGGTAGTCTTCACATTGAAGATGTGGTGGCACTACCTGATGGGAAAGCAGTTTACCGTCTACTCTGATCACAACAGTCTCAGAAATATATTTTCTCAGATGGATCTAAATTTGAGACAAGGACGATGGATTTATTTACTCCAGGTTTACGACTTTGAGATCATTTACACACCTGGGAAGGGGAATGTTCTGGCAGATGATCTCACCAGGAAATCCAGTTCGTAGTTGCTGGATGAGGCGACGAGGCAGTTCTCCTCCTTACTGTTATCCTTTGTGGATGGAGATGAGGGAGAATACCTTCAATTGATGGTTGTTACCCCTCCCCTCTTATAGCGAGTCAGGGAAGCACAACGTGGGGGTGCTAGCAATGAGATTCCACGTGCTATGATATCTGTGGGTGATGCTGCCGATGGATATTAAAAAGGTGGGGAGCACGTTGTTCTTTTCAGAGGGAGTCCAGTAGTTCTAGTGACATTGCGGGAGGAGGTTCTGAGGGAGTTCCATACATCTCCTTTGGTGGTGCATCGAGGCGAGGAAAATATGTACCAGGACCTCCGACGTCAGTTCTGGTGGCCAGGAATGAAGAAGATTGTGGAAGAGTTTGTTTCTCGGTGTCTTACTTGTCTGCAAGTAACGTATGATCACGAAGTGCCGGTAGGTTTGACTCAGCCCCTTGAGTTTACAGAGTGGAAGAGGGACGGAATATCCATGGACTTCGTGATGGGTCTACCACATACGTCTGAGGGACACGATGCCATCTGGTTTATCATTGTTTGACTCAACAAGTCGGCCCACTTCCTAGCCATACGAGAGAAGAGTTCAGTAGATATCTTGGGATGCCTCTATGTGTAGGAGATATTTTGACATCATGGAGTTCCATCCATGATTGTCTCAGATCGTGATGCTCGTTTCACATTCCAGTTGTGGAAGGTATTACTGGAAGATTTTGGGACTCAGTTACAATTGAGCACAATGTTTCATCCCCAGAATGATGGTCAGATAGAACAGACCATCATGGTTCAAGAGTATATGCTTCGAGCTTGCATACTTGACTTCGGTCGTAGCTGGGAGGATCACCAACCACTGGGGGAATTTTCTTATAACAACAGTTATCATTCCACTATTGGTATGGAACCATTCGAGGCTCTGTACGGGTGACCTTGCAGGTCACCACTTTGCTTGACTGACCCAGGAGTTTCAGCACTCATGGGCCCAGAGATGGTGTGAGATACTTTAGATAAGGTGTATTTAATGCAGGAGCAGATGAAGACTGTACAGATTCAGCAAAAGTATTATGACGACAGGTGGCAGAGTACCTTGGAGTTCGAGGGGGGAGACCATGTGTTCTTTCGGGTCTCACCTTGACGGGGATTATAGAGGTTTGGCTGAGGCGGTAAGCTATCTCTGAGGTTCATCAGACCTTTCTAGATTCCGAGTAGAGTTGGTGAGGTAGAATATTGCTTGGCTCTACCTCCTCATATGAACCAGGTACACAACGTCTTCCATGTGTCACAACTATAGAGGTACGTGCATGATCCATCGCACGTCATCGACTGGGGCGAGCTGGACATCGATGATGGAGTGACCTTTACTGAGTACCCATTGGATATTGAGGATCAGTAGGAGAATATCCTTCCCTATTCCCTTGGTGCGTGTCTGGTGTAAGCACTGGAATGTCCCAGAGAGCATGTGGGAGCGGGAGTCATAGATTCATGTGCAGTACCCACATCTTTTTTAGTAGCCTTTGTTTTGGAATTTCCGTGACGTAAACTCCCTAAGGTGGGTTTGATGTAATATCTCGGATTTTCCATACATTATTCTTAAAAATAAAGGGAATTTTTTCGAGACTAGTCTTTAAGATAGTGTTCAGTTCCGAGGCCCATTGAGCCCGGAAAAAATGTTTGAATTTAATTTAATAATTAAATTAAGCGCGCGTGCGGTTTTCCTGAAAAAGTTGAATAACACCTGAACATGTGATCGGATCCAAAATATGATGGCACCGTTGCATTCAGAGCAGCGGGTTTACCCTTGAAGAGACCTAACATCATCTGGCGCATGCCGGTGGCGAAATCTTGGTTTTCCACATAACCGTAATAAAATATTTAATTTAAAATAATTTATTAAATATGTTGCAGCAGATATATTAATCGTATTTAAATAAAGGCTAGCGTAGGGGCCAAGGGATACAAACCTCATAACCCTGAAACCCTTTGTTGCTCTAGAGACCTCTGAAGAAAACCTTCCAACACGACGACAGTGTTCTTGATGAGTTTCTCCGGCGATGACGACGTGGCAACTGGATCGTCGCCAACGAACACCGCGGAATCTAGGTAGGATGTTTGTCTTTGATTTTACTTTCCCTTTTCATGATTCCTACGATGAAAGCGGACTAATTTGTGAACCGATTAGCCAGCGGTTTGATAGTTTTGCGGGCGGGTGTGATTTGGGTTTTTATCAGGAAATCAAATACTCGATATTTATAAACTGTTGATTATTGTGGTTTTGATCTAATGGCGACGAACCCGGATCGTCACGAACAACTATCGAGGTTCGTCCCTCTTGTTCGATTATTTGTATTTTTTTCTCCCTCATGTTCTTCATTGTGTTCTACGTGTTCTTGGAGTAAATCTATTTTTACGCATTCATTTGATGGAGCAACGATCCGAGATTGTTGTTCCAACCCCGGAGCGATGTCACTGAGGTGTAACGAAGGTTTCAACAGACGATTCGGAGCAGATCGAGAGATATGAGTTTTTGGGCGTTTTTCTTCGGATGGATCGTTCGAGGTTTTGATGAAATTTATGGATAAAAACAATTGTTACGGTGTTCGGATGATGAAACGAACCAACCCCTGGATTATCGGGACGAACGGACGAGAAACCGTGGATCCGGAGGATCAGCCGCGGTGCGAGGAGGAAGACGACGTTTTTGGAAAAATCCCGACAACACAGCGTGTAGTATGGGCTACACGTTGTGTGTTCATCGATGGATTTACTTGGCGTGTACTCTGAGAGTACACATACATGGTTTGGGAACACGGCCAAGGACACGATGTGTATACCCCTCTTCAGCCAGACCTGGCCAGATACACGGGATACCCCGTGTACTGGTACATGGCCAGGAGACACGGACGGAGACCATTTAAGGGCACATGGGAAGCATACATAGAGCGATCCCTGGTGATCGGACACGACGTGTGATTCTTCTACATGTCGTGTAGTTACTTTCTACCCAACAAGCCGAATGACACAGACTGTTTACACGGGCAGTACCCGGAATCAAGGAACATGGTGTGTGATTCTTCTACACGTCGTGTAGTTGAGTTTTACATAGCATGAACGGATGACACAGGCCGTTTACACAGGTAGTACCTGGTGTCAAGGAACATGGCATGTAACCATACTACACACCATGTAACCTATTCATCATGGCTTGAGCAAGTTGAATTCTCTGACTTAGGCTAGTTTCCTTAGGGTTCATCCCCTTTCTCTTTCTCCTAATGCTTTTTGATATCATTTCCTACATATAGAAGTATGATCCCTTAAGTAGGAAATCCTGAATAGAGTAGTTAGGATCCCCTCTGTGAGACATAGAGCTAGATCCTCTATTCATTCCTGGAACCCTAGGTAGAGTTCTTAGTATCGACGTGACCAACTTTACCTGGGCGCCGATCCTCTACTTGGAGGATTTGTTTAGACTGAGTTGTTGGAATCACCCCATGGCTATTGGTTGTGATCCTCATCTGAGCATCTTGTTCTCAATGTACTTGTGGAGTGTGTTCTCCCGAAACGGATACTTCGTATAAATTTCTTCAAACCTAGGAGTGTGTTCTCCTTGTTACGTGCTTAGTGGAATCTTCGAGCAGGTTCGTAGTGGTGGTTTCACGATAGTCGATCGTGTATGAGTATATATGTATATTCTTTTTATATGTTCGGTAGAAATATATTGTGTAGAGCATACTATATCTTTCCTTTGTGGTATTTTCCCTTGTTGTGTTTACTTTGTGGTTTCGGGGTGTCCAACTGGGTGTTGTTATACTCACCCCTGCATGGGCTTTGCCCGCACGTGTTGTGTCTTGTGCAGACGAGCGAGCCTTTGACAAGATTCTAGGTAGAATAGGACCGGATGGTACTCAGTGAGATCAGATAGGCTGAGGTGTGTTCCTACAGCTACAGACTACAATCACAACACCTTTCTTTATAGGTTGTAATTTGTTAGGGACTCTCTTTTGGTGGGATTGTTCATTTGGCCCAGGGTTTTACATTTCTGTTCTTTACCTTCCTGTCGTACTCTGTTGGTTGGGTTTTAGTGTATGCATGCATCTTTTTCCATTTAGTAGTTTTTACTTTTCAGCTTTGTGGGCTTGGAGATGTGTGTGCGTGTGTACAGGTTTATATGAAATGCCTCCCATGTTAGTAGCATTCCTACTCGGTGATAGTCACCAGTCCCTGGCCTATTGGAGGAGGGCTTGGGGAGTTGCGGCTCGGGCCCCACTGGGATGGGTCGTGACGACTTTATTTTAAATGATGATTAATATTTATATAAATAAAATTAAATAACTAAATAAATAAAAAATTAAAAATTTCATATTAGAAAAATATATTTCTAATTTTATTATAACAATTATTGAAAAAAATTAATATATAAATTTTATATTATTAATTATTAAAATATTTATTAATTAGACAATTTTGCGAATTAATGTTATTAAATTGTATATTTTCAATATATAGATATATATTAATGTATATAAATATCATTTATAAATTAACAAATATGTATTTTCTTTACATTAAATTGTAATATGTTTATCGAATAATGGATTATAATTAAGATTTAATATTAATTAAAAATATTGAGTATAATTGCATAGTAATTGACATATAATTGAATGTTGTTTTATTTTTCAAATTAACATTGATCAATATCCGTGATTTGTTGATTTTACATATACGTAATTAATGCAAGTTTATATACAATGCCCAGACATAAGACTTATTGATTTTCTCAATATTGTTAAAGTGTACTTATACTTAATTTGTTCCATTTCACTCAATTTTAACATAGATGCATGGTCATAAAAAAGATATATTCGTTAATAATGTTGAAAAAATCATTGAAAAAAATATTTATAAATAAAAATATTTAAAAATATATAGTCACTATATTTATACAATTATATATATATAAATATAAATAAGTAAATATTTCTCTAAATGTAATTATATACTTTTAAATATGTAATAATGTAAAATTAAATTATTATTAAATTTATAATAAATTTACATAAATAATGAATTTATTTACTATATTTATATTTAGATATATTTATTATTATTGTATATTTATAATTACATAAATACATATAATTATATAAATATATATTATAATTTAAAAAATATTTTTTAAAAATATTTCTATAATTAGAAATAAAATTTTAAAATTATAATAAATGTATTAAAAAAGAAACATATATTTACTATATTAATATATATATATTATTCTGAAGTATTAATAAATGTTTACTTTTTTTATTTATATTTATAACTAGAAATCATCTAAGAATGCTTTAGAAACAAGTGGTGATAAATGAATAGTTACAAGCACATTTTCCATGTTGATAATGAAAAGGGTTTATCAATGATAAAAAAAGTGTGGATAAAATGAAGATTTATTAGTGCTCGAATTTTAGCACTGATAAATATTCATTTTATAAGCAATTTTTAGCACTGATAACGATATGTCTTTATCTGTGCTTATTTGTAAGTGATGATTAATGTGTGGTGATCTATTTTAAAATACCTAACCATTTGTGAACTCTTAGCGATTTCAAGAGATTTTTGCTAAAGGGGCCCACTACCGGTGCTCTTCCTTTGTGAATCGATGCTCAAATCAAACCACTCGACTAATTACAATTCTCTCATTGCATGAAAATCTCGTTTAATATCCGATTTTAGATTTCGGTTGCATTGGAGATGGGGTTTTGAATAATGTTTCCACAATTTCTCTACATAAGGCAGGTTGTTCCATGCCCTAACAATTTTAGATAATTTTATTTTCTCACATGGGTAAATTTTGTAATTCTCTAAATCTTATTTTGGTGGTGTGAACATGTTTTCGAAATGTGTTGACATGCATTTTAGTGGAAAATTAATTTTCTAAAGTAAAATTGGTATGTTTCAAAATAGGAAAAATTGTTAAAAATCAATGTAAGTGTTCAATTAATCATTTTGTTTGTGAGAAATGTGTTTTTGTTACTGCTTAAGGTGCACGAGTGATTAAAATCTATTTTTGATTGGAAATGTTCCATTTTGGGAAAGTTATCCTGATTGTGCAATTTTGAGTATGATTTGTGAAGTGTATAAATAATTAATAATTTGTTTTAGAAATGAAATTTTGGATATGGAAATTTCTTATTGAATGGTTTAAGTGATGAAAAATGTGTTTTCAAAGTATTTTTCAGGCTTTCTGTTGGGTTTTGGTTTTTTAACAGAAAATGCCTATGTTGTGGGTTTGTGTTTCTTTGTGTTGTTCCATGGAAGGGTTTTATGGGTTGTTTAAACTATGAAAATCATGTTTTTAACTGTGCATAAATATTTATAGTTATGGAAGTATGTTTGTAAAGGTAATTGGCATGGTTTTTGATTTTTAACAAGTTGTACCATTTTTTAATGTTAATTATAAATTTTTTGAAAGGATGGAAGACATGTTTTAAAAATGACTAAGGCTATGTGATATTTTTTAAAAAATGGACTTACTATGGAATTAGTGTAAAATATAGTTTTGTTAATTGTAAGTGTTCTATAAATTAGTTAATATATTTCCTAAATTTTATTAGTGTTGAAAATTATGTTCGATGTGGTTGTGCAGTGCGTTTGATTTTAAAAGTATCATTTTAATGTAAACATGGCTATGTCTTTTATGTAAAGCCTAATAGTTCCTCTAAGGGTTATTTTAGAAAGCATTTGAAATTCGTTATTAATAAACCTAATATGTGTGATGTGTGTTAATGAAATGATATTGTGTGAGTATGTTTCCAAATGGGGGTTGGGTGTTCAAGTGGTGGAAAAATGTGTGTACTTTGTTTGACATGACCTATCTATAAATATTTTGTGTCAGTGACTTGTGAATGTGAATCTTGATTGAGCACAAATAAAATGGAATCATGGGTAACTCGGTAACTTTATTGTGTTGTATTGGAGAAACTTGATGTTTTCACTGTAAATTTATTTTCCATATAATTAATGTATTGCTTTATATTTTTTTTAATTAATTTACTTCTAAAATTAATTACAAAATAATAGTTTTCAAATATAGTTGGATTTTTTTTCTCAATTTGGGGTTCACCTTCCATCTTTCATTTTCTTCTTCCTTAAAATATTATAACCCTTCTAGTGGTGCATTTATCATATTCATTTATTTTACCTCCATTTACTTTGTAGGAATATCAATAAGGCTTCCAGTTCTCAATCACAGAGGTATTCATGGTGTTTTCACCTTGAAATCATTATCCATGGAATGAATATATTGTTTCATATTTTTGTTTAAATCATTTATTTTTAGAATTACTCACATAATAATAATTTTCTTATAATTGTGGATTCTTTTGTTCGAGTTGGTATGATCTTTCTGACATTCATGCTCCTTCTCCCTTAAAATATTTTCACCCATGTAGTGGTACATTTATCACTTTTATTCATGTTACCTCAACTTCTTATTCTAGAATAGAAATAATGCTTCCTCAACTAATCCATAGTGGTAATATTGATGTTTACAACAAAAAATAATTGGTCATAGAATTGACATATTTTTTCATATATAAGTTTAATATATTTTTTTAATATTACTCAATTTATTATGGTTTTCTTATATAGGTTTATCCTTTGGTTCGATTTGGGGTACACTGTCTAACCTTCTTGACACTTCTCGAATAAAATATGTTCACCCATGTAGTGGTGCATTTATTACTTTCTTTCATGATAGCTCCACTACCTTTGCAGGATGAACAATGATGATCACTCTTCATAATCATAGTGGTAATATCGATGTTTTAGTAATGCAATTATTTTTCATATAATTAGTATATTATTTCCTATTTATGTTTAATTTATTTCTTGTTTTTATTAGTCACATAGTAATTTTTTATTTATATGTTTGTCTTTAATTTGTGTTGATCTGGTTTTTTCAATGCTGATCATGCAGTTCATGTATTTTGACAAAGAAAGTAAATTGAAATCATCGTAATATTGATAGTTATAATTGTTTTGGAATATATGTAATAATTTTAATTTTTGAAACTGTATAATGAAATGTTTGAAATTTCTAGATTATATTATTAATATATTTTTGGTATTTGGTCTGTAAATTTTATTTCATTTAAATTTTTTATTGGGACTTGTATTTATAGATATATCTAGTTTATTTTTGTTTCTTCAATTGTTTTAGGTGTGGCGGTGTACTATAAAAACACACAAGAATGGTGATGTTACAACATACTATAGTTTATACTTTAATTAGTTCTTTTGAGAGCGCTGATAAAGAACATATTTATCTGAACTTGTAAAAGAGCTGAAAAAGAACCTATTTATCAACACTTCTAAAAGTTGTGATGAGGAATAAATTTCTGAGCTCATCTATAGAGATTATAAATAATTATTTTTGAGGAGTTTAAGAATATATGATAAATGTGTGATTTATCAGAACTTTTTCAATGTTGATAAAATTCATTGACTTTTAACGTTTCCCATTTTGATAGAGATTTGGTAGCTCTAATAAATCCGTTTCTAGATATTTTTAAGGCATGATTTGTTGTAGTTAAATGATTTTAATGGGTAAAATCAAGTTCATTCTTGGATTTCATATTTTTCAAAATCAATAAAGAATTATTTTTTAATAAATTAAATAAACTAAACATCAATTAAAATGGGTAACATGGATTACATTAAGAGTAGTGATACTCATATGAGTACCACATGTATGGTGGATCATGATGAAGCTGGGAAACTAGTTGATCAATATAGTTATAATGGTATGATTGGAATACTTATCTACTAGATTTATTGACATCCGAATATAATTTTTAGTGCATGTATATTTTCTATCTTTCATGCGAATCCAAAAGTGTCACATGTGGTGGTGATGATTTGAATTTTTAAATATATAAAATATATTAATATTTTAGGATTATTTTTCCATAAAGATCGTGAATTTTTTCTAGGTAGTTATAATGATACTATTTTTTTACTTATCCATACTTATATTCCATTATAGTAGTGAGTGACCTGATGTTGAGTCATCCTTCTGGTGGTGACTCCTCTAATTGTAGGCCAGGCAGGTGGGTTATCATACTGACCACTTTTATAAATCTGTGTTATGACACATCTAATATCATCTAATAGCTTATAGTGAGTCATTGTATGGTAATGAGTTAGTCTCAATGAGAAGTCACTCTCAGTGGTTTCCTAACATCCGCGGTGACTCACACTAATGATTAATTGCAGAACCTATCTCAGATTGTAAGATACATATAGAAAACATGAAACTCATTAATATTTAAATAATCATCATATTATTATCATTAAAACCATGAGGTCAACATAAATATATCTTCATACTCTAAATTCATGTTTTTCTGCTAAGAAATGTCCACCAACATATTTCTAGGATGGCCATGGCTCTATATTTACATGACAACACCCTAGTCAAACCATCAATGAATTAAGTACTCTGTTTATGGGAATGTTAGGGTTTTGTATGATTATAATTCATCCTTTATGTCATATGAATAAATATATATATATATATATATATAGTCCTAGAAAACATTTGGGAAGCATCCAATTATAGATAACACCATTGAGAGAAATTCCACCATTATCCTAGATGATATACCTATCAATCTATGCAGAAAAAATAAATATATATCTCTTTTCCATAAACTAAATAGAAGAAAAATACAGTAATGTAAATATTCATCATGTTATTTGGAATCCATTTTCTCTTATTCCAAATTATTCATTCATTTTCCATTTATATGGTTTTAGCTTCATGTTCACATTGATAAATCACTTCCAATAATAATAAAACCACTACATAGTCATTTCATATCAACATGGAAAATGTGTATATTTATTTTAATAATTTTCTATAAAAAATATCTTAAATTATCCAACACTATTCTGTTATATGAAAATGAATCCTATAGAGAGAATATGAGTATGGGGCATTAAAAAATTGATTCAATTTTAATGGTATCTATTTTAGAATATGAGACTCACTATTTGGAAGAAGGATGCCATTAAAATGGAGATAACAATTAAAATTCATCATTTCCCTTATATTAACATATTTACCCAACTCAAATTTCATTATTTATTAATCAGAAGAAGAAAATAAATATGATCTTGGAAATTTCTCTTTAGTAGCTGGGGATGGTTTTCCCACTACATTTGATGAATTTAGATAAATTAATATGTGTATGGAGGAGGTTTCATGACTTATATTAATGATTTCCTCTTGGATCCTTGAATATTAAGAGGCATATATCTACTTCCTCAAACAAAATAAATATATATTTTCATGGAGCTATAAAAAAATGTTTCGGATGGATCCCTATATGTCTACATATCACCTTGGTTTTTTAGTTTTCCACAAGGACTATAATAAAGAATCCCTGAGAATGCATCAGATCCATGACACTAAGGTAGAATATATAAATATGGAAAAATAAATAAATATTTCCATGTTTTGTACATGTAATACCTAAAATTTCATTCCAATTTTTTCAAATTTGAGTATGAATTAATTTTTGGGATCTCAACTAGAACATCATAATTATTTATTGCATAATAAATATCATAAAGGTACTGATTAGTTAAATTACATATTTCTAATCCCTCTCATTCATTTATGGTTATTTGGGATAAAAAATATTCTAAATAGAATCAAAGATTATGGGTTTACAATGATCAAGGAATATAATGAGTATATTTTTATCAATTTATTACCTTTGGATAGGAGAATGATAGAACAAAGTTCATTTTATTATATGTAATTTCACTGACCCACTCCTGGGGATGACTTTATAAATCCATTTTGATAATGTAGAGGTCAGTTATCAATAATTTTATGATAATATTTGAAGCATGATAATTTTTTAAAAAATTAATTTCTACTCATCTTGATGATAGATATAAAGACCCAAACATAAAAATTACATAATAATTAAATAAGTTAATAATTACATTCAGGATCTTTTCATGTTTATAGATTTAGAGAATTAGGTCATAATATATAATAAAATTTGAATATTACATGTTGATACTTCAACTCAGTGTCCATTTTTTTCTGGAAATATAAACTCGTAAGAGAAAAGAAACATGTTTAGTTCCATGTTATAATCTTCATAACATTTACATGATCACATCCATTACCCTATTCCACATTAATTCATGTGAAAAACATTTCAAAAACTTGGGATGAGATTAACAAGCATAGTAAGGGATACACAATGTAGGAAAATTTTTAGTTTTTTAAAACAAAAGATAAACCATGAATACATTATCATAAGTAATACTTTTCACATTTATGTAGTAGTATATAATATTCAATGAAAAAATACTAACTGCATAACCTTTTTGTAACAAAAATATTACCATAAAACCCATATAATGCACCCATAACATATAACAGTAACTTCAGACATAAACATATATAAATGGAATAACAATATGTTCGACATCCATAGAAGTCAATATCTGGAATAACTATATGGATTAAATCCATACCCAATCTATTGGAGGTTATAACATAACCACCCTTCCTGGGATTATCAAAGAACTTCCTATCATTTGGTTTATCTTTTAACCACCCTTAAAATGTCCATGTACCATTACATAATCATAACACATAAGATATGTAAAATATCCAAATTTCAGAAAGAACATTTCAGTTGAAATCACAAGATATCATTTAAAGATATGGAAATACTCAATCTATTTCAAAAACCATTTTCAATACCAAAACACCCCAAAAAATGAATAAGGGGTTCTTTTTTCATTTTAAAAACCATTAAGGCTTATAGAGGAACCCATATAATGATTACAGTGGCGGAGAAGACATTGTCGCCGCATATGTTAAAAAACATTCCTTTTATTGTTTAGTAAAATGATTCGTAGAAAAATATTACCTTTGAATGAAAATAAATTTCAAAGGGGTTTATTATACACCATTGGAATTAAATAGATGTATATTATCAAAACATGCCTTAATAAAAGTAGATTGAGATGAAGTCCCTTACCTCGTGTCCGAATTAACTCATTTGTTCTTTAATTTTCCGAATAATAAACATAAGTTATTTTTTACATTATTAAGAACCCTTTTTATGTTTATTATTAATTTTATATCACTTATTATCTTGATATAACAAATAGTTAATTATCTTATTTCGTAAGGGACATTTTGTAGATGTTTGGAACTTAAGTAAAAAATGACCTTGTTATAATTACAAATTGTCCATGTTGTCAAAAGTCCACTTTCTACAGAATGATATTCATTATTCAGATATCGTATATATCATATATATCTAGTGTATATTTATTTATAATATTCCATATCATGTAGAGTTAATAAATGAAACACATCGTTCAAGGAGACGGTAAGCGATATGTACGCTTGATCACTACTTTCATTTGAATTAGATATTTAAAAGAATGAATTTGTAATAATACATAAGTATATTACAATTCCATTACAATATATATTATATATGTTAAATAATTTAATTAATTTAATCTTTTATACATTCCATGTATAGTATGAACGAGTCATATCAATTTTTTGGGGGAGGTAGTCTGCACTTCCCCAAAATGAAAATATCATATATATATATAACATGAAAAGAAAAAAGGAATGTTATAAAAAAAGAATTACAGAAGAATATAGATAAAATATATGTCATAAATATAATATATAATTATAGTTCCATCGTAATGGAAACCACAAGAGGTGGTAGGGGATAATTGAACAATCATCGTTTCATGAGGCAATAGTTCGACATACACGGAAATAGTGTGTTCTAAATCCATTAGATAGAGGTGTTTTTAAGTGTATATTGAATCCTTATAATGAAAAACGTAGTATATTGAGGATATTTTTTTTATATAAACAACTAATAAGAATATAATAGGGAGACGGGAAATAAAATTAATGAAAAAAACTTGAGGGAAGACGTTACCTTTAAATAGGGTAACTCCTTTTGGTTTGAACTAAATGGATGTCTTGAATTGCGTTTTGCCTAAGAGAAGGATTATAGGAGGAATAAAGGATTTTTGGGAGCTTATTTTGTTAGAGGTTAGATGATAAAAGGTGATTTAGAGGTGTGAGTAATAGGTTAGAGATTATGGATTTTTATAAGGGGCGGAGGGGTTCTTTAGAAAATTTTAAAAATATTATTTTAATATAAACTGAATTTCGATATCAAAATGTACAAAACTCAATAAATAAGAATATAAGAAGACTATTATTATAAATACTCTCAAAAAAGGGTTTTAGACAAGTTTTGGATTCAAATGTAACCTTATAATTTATCATTAACCCTTAGTAAACTAATTTGACTCTTATCATGCCCTCTTGTGTATTAACTACTTATGGATAATATATTTACAGTAAAATGCCAATTGACCCACAAGTGGTTCATTATGGATATTTTCAATATTATGTAATTCATTTGTAGAATCATATATTTTTATTACTATTTTATCATTTTAAAAAATATTAATTTATTTAAAAAAATAATTTATGTCAATTTTCATACTATTCCTATCATGACTTTTTGAAAATTAAAAAATAACTTGATTCTATCAAAATACATTCCCTAAATAAAGTATAACAAGTCATACTCATATATATAACCTGTGGATGTAATAATAATTTTCAAAATATATTTATTTTAATCTTTATAAACTCATTTATTTAAAACCTTAATTCATGTGGTGATCATTACATCATCATTGTGTCATAAATAAATAAATTTATTTGATATTTAAAAATTATAAATAAATTACCATGATTTATGAAATACTAGTAATATCCCGTGCATTTTCATGGTGATAAAAAAATTCTTAGTTCTTGCATTATCACGATGATATGGTTCACTTCTTTTATGGAGGCAGTACGATATTTCAATGTTAATAATGAAAATGAATATTCAATATTTTGAAATCTCAAAATAGTTATTTTTATTATTGGAATACAATTGGAAAAAATGGACACATTTATGATAGTAGATAACATTTTGGAGAATTAAAATAAACTAGGAATGCAGTTAACTATACAATGGGTAGAAATCAGAAACCTAAATTTAGTGGCATTATTTCACTGAAAAGGAAAACTGTTTAATAAAAAATGTGAAAAAAACATGTTAATAATATAATCATAATCTATTAACAGTATATATTAAAGAGGAATTAAAAATCTAAAAACAATGTTTAAAATAACTGAATAATGATTGATTTTCAATTACCATGAAATTACATAATGAAGTATCTATCTATTTGATAATACTTTTAGTTTATGATTTCCTTCATTCGGAGTTTCAGTTCGATGGCATATATTGTTGTAGCAGGGGAGTCTGGAAACATTCTTACATATCGTCATACCACATCATCAACATCAAACACAGTAAACAAATTTTCCTACATGAAGTAATTGATTTAATGAATATGTAGCAGATAATAATGACAACTGAATTCATTGAAGTAGAATACTAACAGTTTCCAATAGAGAAGAAGAAATACAGTATATGTGATAGTTAGAGGAAATGAATATGACATTAAAAAATTCAGTATTGCTGGTTCCAATGATTTTATAAAAATAATGGTGAATGAAAATAGAAAACACATATGTTAGTAGAATAAATATTTTTAGTTGTTGTAATATACCCAGTTTCAGTGTTCCAGACAACTCCTAAATTACCAATATTCTATCCTCATCTAAATCAAATGATCTACCATGATCTATAACAGAACTGCACATGATCAAATGATCAACAACAATAATTTCACAAGATCAATAGAACTGCACATTTCATAATACTGGGAAGTGCACATGATCATATACAATAAAATTGTACATGATCAATAGAACTAGACATGATCATAATCTACAAGAGAAATTCACATCTAATAATGGAATAGTAAATTATCTCCATTGCATCATCATCTCAGTAAAATGATCTACAACAGAACGGCACATGATCCGCATATTTATCAAATGTATGGTCATGTGAGTGGAGGAATTGATGAAAACATAATTAACATCTTAGAAAACTAGTTATATTTATGATTTATGTTGGTCAGAATTATTTAGTGTCAACATGAATGCACATTAGAGAGAGTGAGAACTGTCTATTAGATAGAAATAACCTCCAACCATTTTTTGATGAACCAGCATGTCAATAATTTTTACCAAAAACCTCTAGTCTTTATTGGTTGTTTCATTTCCTATTTCTCTCATCATACCACATAGTAGAGTGACAGTATTGGAATATATATTTGGGGTATCTGATATCTGATTATTATAAATATTGGGGAAAATATTATTAAAAAATTATTCAATTTGCATAGACTATCAACGAATAGCATTTGATTTATTATACTAATAATGTGGGATTACTAAAATTAATAACCTTTGTTCTCCGCAATGTCCATTTCTAATGATTTTTCGGTATAAGTCGATTAAATATAAATATGGTGTGTCTTAACCTGTATAGAATGTAATACTATTTAAATATCAATTTATTAGTCAAAAAACCTATGGAGTTTGTAGTTGTGTTGAAGAAATCAGTATTGTTTGAACACGTTGCTGAAATATGATAAGGGAAATCTTGTTGAATAGAATATCATGGTGTAGAAACATTAAGTAGTAAAAATAAACAAATGAAGAAATCTATATTAATGTAGAAATAAATTATACCATACCTATCAATGATGCAATAGTTTACTGTGGTGCATTAATATTTGGAAGATAGAATCCGTTCATAGAGGATAGAGTAATAAATGAAATTCAATTTACTTGTTTATACATATTTAAGTGTATCAGTAATGCATACTTTGTCGAGTTGATTACTGTAGATTTAGTGATATTGTAGTACTCATTAAATAGAACTAAAGTATAAAGTGACATAAGTGTTATATGGGCGGTAATTAAATAGTTGACCCATATTATGGTCATAAAAGATCACAGACATCAGACTTATAATATGTTACATGGGAGAGGGTTTTACATCTTTGTTTTCATTTGTTTTTTCTGGCAGACATTGTTGACTCAGTACGACTTGATGATGGTACTATGAACAAAGAAGTAAAAAATTATGAGTAGCATATTATAGAAGAAAACAGTAGGCTTCATCTAGAATTTGTCAAATGAACATACCCTTAATAGATAGAGGTGACAATGGTAAACGTCAAACCGTATGTCTGATTCCATTTACAGATAGTGGGTAAATAATTGGAGTAACGATGCACATAGTAGAAGGCATTGGAGAACCTAGAGTACATGATGGCATTGTTACTATAAAAATTGACATGAAAATAATATAATGATAGAAGTAGATTTAGTAATTAAGTTATTATCAAAAAAGACAATACTCACAATTTTCTGGACATTGTTGCATGAGTTGTCTTCTGTGGATCCTTGAGTCTCTAGAGTTTTAAGGGTGTATTCATGGTTTTTATGGTTTTATTTGTATAAAATTGTCAATGTGGCGTGGAAAATATTTTATGAATAGTTGATAATTGAATGTAAAATTCTTATCAATAGGTAGAAAACAAATTTTCTGAAGTTCATGTTTAAAATTTTAATATTAAAACAATAGATATGAAAATGATTCTTGGAGCATATATACATTAAAATAAAAGTTTTCAATAAAATAAATATGTAATAGTAAAAATAATGTATAAATAATGGTTTTAAAGCACATTTATTTTGTGATACAGGTGTGACGTGATTTTATTCTCTTCAGATGAAAGATGCCAAAGGTTGTTGTCAAAGGAGTCATATATTATCACTGATAAGACTTCAGCTATAGGTGTTCAATATCAATGATGGAATGGAGAAATAAAATATGTCACGTATCCAAATACATCCAATGACAAAAAACACTTAGTAAACGGTAAAGTGAAAGAAAATAACTATCTAATAAATGTAACTTTCAATTCTTTAAGGAATTTCTATTTCAATATACTTGAAATAAAATAAATTACTTAAAGAATGGTTAGTGGAAAATAAAATAAGGAACTATTTCACAGTAGCTTTCATACAAATATCACAATGTAATACATTGGTATGTGCTGTTATATATTGAAGAAAGGATAAGCCTTCTACTGTTTATGTTGCAAAAATCTAAAAATTGGGGCTCAAAAACAGAGGCCAATGAAAGCACCTACATTCTAGAAGAAATACATGACATATGATGCAGGGTTGTTACAGATATAGCCTAAGTACATTTGCAATAACCATGTAAAAGATGCAGTGCAGAGTGATAGAAAATACATTACATAGATAATAGTCAATGGATCTTTACTGGGTTATTGTGGAGAACAATTATGCGAGATCGAAATAATGATTATCCACCACTTATAAATTTATTGCCTAACCTGAAGATTTCTTGTACAGAATACACAAAAACACTACTCACGAGATCAGAAATAAAATGGGTGATGAGGATTCAGATGTGTGTGATGGTAATCCCGAGGAGGTTTTCGAGGCTGGGGGTGGTAAACGTGATGATTCCGGGGACGGTATGTGGGAGGAGACGAGCAGATTCGACCAGCGGTGTATTGAATAGAGCTTTATCAGAACCCTAATCATGGCTAGACAACTCTGTATATAATGTGAACTGATTGGAATGCGTCGAGCGGGGAGAAATGACAGAGGAGGTAGCACGCGATGGTGTGGGAGTATTTTTGGTGTATGAAGTTTGTTTTTGGTGACGTGGGTGATTATGGAGGTGACACATCGGGGAGGAGAAACCCATATTTAGTAGATATAGTAGATTTTTTTCTTTCAAATGACTTTTCATAGTCAAATATATCAATTGTATAACCCCACATTAAAATTGTTTTATCAAAACAAGACATGTTTACGTTATTTTTATTTATCATTAAAAAAGAGTTAATAATGTCGTTATCTTACCCAAATGGATTTCAAAGGCCAACATTATCAACCAAGGATTGTACTGGTTGTCTATGACTCATCCAATAATTTTAGGAAAAGTGTTAAGGTAATTTTATATTAATATAATATTATTTTTTCCTTGAATTACCCTATTTACCTTTATCTACAGTAAATAAAAATCAAGTTACTAATTACCAAAAATTATTTTCATCCCACTGAACCACATTTTTCATTTTGATGACAACCATGTATGTCTTATTTTTGAAATTCAAATAAAAAAGAGGTAAAATTTTATTTAAATGAAAAACTCTGTTTTTTAACTACTATGCAATGTTTTCAATATTCATCAAAAATTAAAGGTCTTCAGAAAAATACCAAAAAATGACCAAAAGAAAATTTTGATATTCTGAATTTCAAAATGATTTCTATTGTAAAAAATTCAATACATATAAGTTTAATTAATTAATTTAATATTAATTTTTGTTGTCAAAACATGAAAGTGTGTTTTTAAGAAATGAAAACTACCAAAAGATTGACATGTGTTTATGTCCAATATAAATGTGAAAATGCATTCAATGGCCAAAATTGGATTAAATATTAAAAATAAAATCCAATTTCACTTTAAAATAATTTAAAAAGATAATCTGACTATATAAATATACCATATGAAAAGATATTTTTGATATAAAATGAATTATTTTTTAGTATTCATTAAAAATGCACTTTATTAGAAAAATACAAGAAAATTACCCAACATAAATTTTTATATCCCTATTCTAAAGATTAACTTAATTTTTTCAAATGAATCATATAATAGTGAAAAAAATAGATTTAAAAGTGGTTCACCATCAAAAGGCGGAAAATCGACCTTTTGAAGAATATTAGAGTATTCATGCTTAAAAGGGGACACATTATCATTTTGAACATCTAAAATTTATTGCATAACAGTAAAAAAATTAACAAACATGTTTACTCATAATATGGTATGTTCTTTTCATTACCTCCAAATTAAAATTGTTAGGCATTAACTACCATTTAAAATAATATTATATTATTATTTTTCAGTATGACTTAGCGTTGTGTGCCACACGACACTTCAAAGGAACCCATTATTGCAAGTCGGGTACTCCACTGAATAAAACATTCCCTTTAAAGTAAAATTAATATTTAATTTACAAATATTAATAAATATGAAAATATCATAACTTTTATTTACTTGTGGTGTTACATCCATCCTCCTTTTTGTAAATTGTGTCCCTCCAATTTTATTCACTTTTCAAATAAGTGGGGGTATTAATCCCTCAAAGGATTTTCATATTTCCATGTTTCCTCTTCAACCGTATGGTTTTTCCAAAAAAAAACCTTTAACTAATGAATTACCTTATTTTGAAACACTTCCTCTCTTAAGTCAGGAATATGGACTGGTTGTTCCTCTTAAGAGAGATTCTCTTCCAAATGAACTACTTCTGGACACAAAACATGAGATTGATCCAACATATTCTTCCTCAATATTGAAACACGAAAAACATTGCGTACCTGGGATAAACATCGGGGTAAAGCCACTATGTAGGAAACTAATCCAACTGTTTCTCGGATTTCATAGGATTCAATGAACCTAGAAATCATCTTTCCCTTCTTACCAAAACACGTTACACATTTCCCTAGAGATACTTGGAGGAAGACATGATCACATACCTCTAAAGAAATATCCTTCCTCTAGTTATCCACATAACATTTCGGACTACTATGAGCTGATCTCTTGTTCTCCTGAATCAACTGTACTTTTTCAGAAAGCACTTATACCAATTCTAGTCCCATCAGCTTCCTTTCACATACTTCATCAAAAAAATCTAGAGATCGACATCGCTTCCCATGTAATGAATCAAATGGATCAATATTTATACAATAATGAAAACTATTAATATAAGAAATCTCAACCAAATAATGATGTTCGTCCCATTATCCCTGGAAACCCATTTATAAATTACATAGCATATCTTCTAATTTTTCAATTGTTTGTTCTGATTTCCCATATGATTATGGATGAAAATATATACTGAAATTTTATTCAGCACCCACAGAATTCAAAAGGACTTTCCAAAAGATAGAAGTAAACCTGGGATCTTGATTAGGAATGATGGAGATAGGAACTCCATTCAACCTGACTATCTCTTTAACATACAACTGAGAATGGTGATCAACGGAAAACGTATCTCGAATTGGATGGAAATGAGTATATTAAGTCAATCGATCAACAATAACAAATATTTCATTATTAACTAGAGATTTATTTGGTAATCCCAGGATAAAATCAATGGAGATATTTTCCCATTTCTACTCTGGCGCTGGTAATGGTTGAAACATCCCTCTCGGTAACTTCCACTCTGCTTTAACCTATTAACAAGTCAGACACATCACCGTAAATTTAGGAATATCTTTTTTCATTCCATCCCACCTATAGTACTCTCAAATATCTCTGTAAATCTTAGTAATACAAGGATAAACTAAAAACAAAGAACAATGAGCTTCACATGACAGCTCTTTCTTTATATTTGAATCACAAGGAACCCATATTAGCTTTCCAAGCATAAAAATAAAATCATTATCAGTTTTAAACTCATGTAACTTATCCTTCTGAACCAATTCTACTTTTTTTTCTAAAACTCACTGTCGTCTTTTTCGGATTTATTTATTATGTATTCTAGGGACCATTTTACTGAAACATGAAACAAAATAAAGTAATTACCAATACCAATAACGTCCAATCCAAAATTCACCAAATTAAAAACCCAAGGATTTTGTTCCTAACATCGCATGGTTAAGGTAGCATTACCCTTTCAGCTGAAAGTGTCAGTCACTTTATTTTCCTTTCCTAGATGGTAATGAGTTGAACAATCATAATCCTTGATTAATTCTTGTCATCTCCTCTATCTCATGTTTAATTCCTTCAATGTCTATATATACTTAAAAAAAATTTGATCAGTATATATTTCACACATTATGACATACAAATGTTGCCTATAAATTTTTAATGTAATAACAACAGAAACTAAATCCAAATCAGCTGTAGAGAAATTTTACTCATGAGATTACAACAGATGTGAAGCATAAGCAATTATACGATCATTCTACATAAGGACACAACCAAGTCCTTTAAACGAACCATCAAAGTAGATGACAAAATCAACATTTCTAGAATGTAGTTCCAAAACTATAACATTCTCCAATATTATTTTGAATTCCTGATATCAATAATCACATTATTTTGACCAGATGAACATAGCACCTTTTCAAGCTAACCTAGTCAGTAGGCTAGATAATCGTGAAAGATTCTTATCAAACGATATGTAATATGCTTCCATAACAAAGAAAAACACGAATATCAGTTATATTTTTAGGTATTGGATTTTATCCAAATCTTTTTTGTTATAAGGATCAATAATTATGACATTTTTTAAAACAATGTGACACATGAATGAATTATTTTATAACAAAAACTGACACATGATAAATTAACCATACAATTTATTTTCTTTTATGGTTTTCAAGAAAACCCTTAAATGTATTTCATGATCTTATTTAATTTTTTAATGTACCAAATTTTATCAATAAACACAACCAAAAACTAATCTAAGAACTCAGGGAAAATTATATTCATTTGATCCATGAATATAGTAGGATCATTTGTTAAACAAAAAGAAATATCTAAAAATTTATAATAGTTATATATAGTATGAATCACGGTCGTTGGGATGTATCTTCCTTTACTTTTAACTAAGGGTACCGCGACCTCAAGTCAATCATCAAAAATACTATGCTCCCCGGACTTGATCAAACAAATCATCGATATGAGACAAAGGATACTTGTTCTTAAAAGTTATATTATTCAAGGCTCTATAATCATGGAAATGTCTCAATGAACCATATTTCTTTCAAAAAAAGACCGGAGAACCCCACGGTGATTTTCTAGGTCAAATAAATCCTTTATCTAATAACTCATTTAATTGCTTCTTTAGCTCTAAAAGATCAATTTGAGAAATTTGATAAGGGGTTTTGAAATTTTCATTGCATCAGGAACTATGTAAACAATATTTATTTCTTCCCGATCAGGTATAATACCCAAAAAATCATTAGGAAAAACATCATGGGACTAATTTACTACTGGAACATCATTAATCTAAACAATGACTTTATTTTGAACAATATATACAAGGTAACATTCATTTATATTTTTCAAAAGTTTCTCAATTTCCTAATATATTATAAAAAATAAATATTCATTCTTGTACACAAAAATAAATTATTTATAAAAAGAATCATCTTTAGCTATATAGTCAATATTAGCATGATTAATGGAATGCCAATCCAAGCCCAAAATAATGTGATTCCCTACTAGAGGGAAAAATAAGGATTAAAGGTAGATTATTTCCACACACAAGTACTGGAAGGTTATTATAATTTCATTTTGTCTCTTCTAGGTGTTTTTGCATTGAGTTCATATTTCATATCTTGAGAAAGAATTACCAATTTACTAGAAAATTTCTCAGAAATGAATGAATTTGTAGACCCTGAATCAAAAAACACATTGTCATAGTCTGAATAAACAAATATGTACCTGATATTACTTCATTTGATGGCCCCTCATCCACTAATGTAATTGAAAAGGATTTCACCACCCCTTTCAGCTTGTTTTTAGAATATTTTCATTCAGTTGTGTTCTTCGTTGGAAAGTCATTTTCATAATGACCCATTTCATTGCAATTAAAACATCATACAACAAGATTTTCATTACTTACTTGATCATCTTCTTTACATTTACGAGAAATATGACCAGGATTACCACACTAGAAGCAATTTCGAGACTTTGATAAACATTTCCAAGATTCTTTTTACCACAATTCTCACAAGATAGAAATTTAATTTTCTTACCTCCTGGCTTCTTTGATGAATTCTTTCTATTTTCCTGCCAACGGTACCTCGTCTTTTACTTACTATCTTGGAACTCCTGATCATCAGAAAACTCCATTCCTACCTTCTCGGCACATCTGACAAGTTTCTCACAGATTTTGAATTCACGAGAGGCTAATGCTCTTTGATATCTCGACTTAAATTTTGAGTAAAATTGATTTATCTTACTATCAAGATCTCTGATGAAAATGGTAGCATACCTTTCCAGTCTAGTGAACATTTATTTGTAAGCAGCCACTATGATATCCTCTTTCTTTAATTCCCTGAATTTTTATTCCATCCTATGTCAAACTTCATAATGAAAATATTTATCATGAAACACAACATTAAATACATCACAACCAATAGCATCAATCTCCCCACTCTCCCTGATATTTTTAACCATCAACCACCACATATCTTCTTCACATTGAAAATAATAAATATCAAGACTAACCATTTTATCATCTGTACAACCCATGACACGAAATTCTTTTCCAATGCTTTGATCCACCCTTCATCACGAACAGGGTCAGATGATCTTCTGAATGATGTGGGAAATTTCCACATGAAGTTCTCTACTATAGAATTGTTCCTCTGGGGTTGATCTGGTAAGTCTCGTGCATGTACACCACCACCATTTATCACCTAATTCGACTGATATATCAGTACATCAAACTGTTCAGTTGCAATTTCGACCATCTCAAGATGCTTATTTGGAAGGTTATTCTCTTCTATATCCCTTTCCAAAAGATGTACCATGTTTTATCTATGGAAAACCATTCTGAACACATAAATATCCTAGGCTAAGCAATATGGAAATCTGTAAATGATATATCATTTCAATCTTTCCATAAATTAATTTATGGATATTAATTTAACAATATCCTATCTCCTAAATGTTTCTAAACTGACTTTTGATAAAAACTATAAGGACACAGCCTTAAACATTACATAATCTTGAATTATGTTTATAATTCACATTGAGTATTTTTTCAGGTTTAGATCTTTATAGAATTTGTTCATAACATATAATATAATTTGAATATTACATGATGATACTTCTATTCAGTATCCATTTTTTCATAAAATATATGCTGTTAAAATTAATGAAACTTGTTCAGTTCCATGTTTTAATCATCATGAATATTTCTGTGACCCTATCCTTGAACCTATTCCACTTTAGGTCATGTGAAAAACATTTCAAAAATGTAGGATTAACATAAAAAGATCGGTAGGGGATACACAAAGAAGGAAAACTATTAGTATTTCAAAACAATAGATAATACATGAATAAATTATCATAATTTATACTCTTCCCCTTTATGAAGTAGTAAACACACATCACTGAATAAAGGCTCATTGTTTACCCCTTTTTAACCAAAAAATTTCCATAAAACCCATAGAAAGCACTCATAACATATACAGGTAACATAGGACATAAGCATACTTAAATGGAATAACCATACGGTCGACTTCCTCACATATCACTAAATGGAGTACCAATATGGCAAACATCCATACCCAATGCACTAGAGGTTATAATGTAACAACCCATACTTGGTTTTTCATTGTAATACATGTCATTTGGTTTATCATGTATCCACCCATCAAATGTCCAAGTACAATTACAAAATCATAACACGTTAAATATATACAATATCAAAATTTCATTAATAACATTAAATTTGAAATCAAAAGATATCATTTCATGATATTGAAATACTCAATCAATTTCCAAAACCATTTACAAATCTGAAGCACCCAAAAATAGAATAAGGGGTTTTTTTAATTTTAAAAAACATTAAGGCTTATAGTGGAAACCAAATAACGATTACGGCGGCAGAGAGGTCATTGTCACCACATACATTAAAAATTCCATTTTTCATTAAGTAAAATGCTTAATAGAAAAATATTCCCTTTGAATGAAAATAAATGTCAAATGGAATTTTTTTACACCATATGAAATAGGGATTTGTATATTATCAAAACATGCCTCAATGAAAGGAGATTGAGACGAAGTACCTTACCTCGTGTTCGACTTGACTCATTTGTTTTTTATTTCTTGAATAATAAAACATAAGTAAATTTATAGTTTTTTAAGAACCTCTTTCAATTTTATTATTAGTTTTATTTCACTTATTACATTTCTATAACTATTATTTTATTATTTGAGTTCACAACAGACATTTTGTAGATGTTCGTAACATGAGTCAAACATGAACTTGTTATAATTACAAATTGTCCATGTGATGAAAATTAAATTTTGTCCAGAATGATATTCATGATTTAGATATAATATATATCATATATATCCTGTGTATATGTATTTTTTATATTCCATATCATATTAAGTTAAGAAATTAAATGCACCGTTCATGCAGAAAGTAAGTCTTATGTACGCATGAATGCTACTTTCATTTAAATATTATATTTAAAATAATGAAAACATAATAACACATAGGGATATTATAATTTCAGTATAATATATAATTTATATATGATAAAAAAGTACATTAATTCCTTCCTTTATACATTCTATGTATGGTATTAACGAGTCATATCACATTGAGTGGGCTGTAGTCAGTACATCCTCAAAGGAAATTATCATATATATAAAACATGAAAAGCATAAAGGTATATTATAAAATAGACTTAAATAAGCATGGAGATAAAATAAATATCATAAATATCATATGTTATTACATTTCAATTATAATGTCACCATGAGTGGTTTTATGGGAAAATTGAACAATCATCGTTTCATAAGGCAGCATTTCGACATACACAGAAACAATATGTTCAAAATCCATTAGATGAAGGTGTGCGTAAGTGTAGTATGAATAAATTTCCTAACAAAAACCTAGTATATTGATGATACTAGTTTTGTTATGTAAAAAAATAATAAGAAGATATTATTGAGTGGAGAAGGAAAATAAAAGAAATGAAATTGAGAGAAGAAGTTACCTTTAAATCAGGTAACTCCCATTGGTTTGAACCAAAAAGTTTTTATTGAATTGACTTATTACTAGTGGTAGTCTTCTATGAGTAATAGAAGTATGTTGGGATAGTATTTGGGAAAAGTTTAGATGAGCCAAGGGGCATTAGATTTCTGAGTAATTGTTTAGAGGTGATGTATTTTTATAATGGGTGGGAGGGGTTCAATTGGTATGTTTGAAAATATGATTTTATTATAAACTGAATTTTGATTTCAAAAGGTCCCAAATGCTATATATTAGAAGATAATATATCTAATATTCTAAATCCTCTCAAACAATAGTTTTTAGACTTGTTTTGGGTTCAAATATATCGTTATCATTTATCTTTAACCCTTGGAAACTTATTTGACTTTTACCATGTCTTCTTGTGTATTCACTCTATATGGTAAATATAGTTACTCTAAAATTACAATAGAACCAAAAGTGGTTCATTAATTAAATTTTAAATCTTGGATAATTCATTTGGCCAAATCATAGATATTTAGGACAATTTTATCATTTAAAAAATATTAATTGATTTAAAAAATCATTTTTGACAATTTTTATACAATTCAAATCATGACTTTCTAAATGTTCCAAAAAACATGATTATTTTCAAAACACTTCGTTAATTTAAATATAACACATCATAATAATCATTAAAAATCGTGTATGTAATAAAAATTTTCAAAATAAATTATTTTAATAATTATTATCTCATTTATTTAAAACATTCATTCATGAGGAAATCATTACACCATCATAATGTCAAAAATAAATAAATTTATTTGATGTCTAAAAATTATAACTAAATTACCATGATTTATGAAATAATATTAGATTTATAATGACTATTTATAGTCAAATATATCAATTTTATAACCCCACATAATGTTTTTTTTAAAAACAATACATGTTTATGATATTTTTCTTTTTTCATTAAATAATGAGTTATTACTGTCATTATCGTACCCAAATGGCTTTCAAAGGCCAAAATTCACAGAGAATGATTTTATTGATTAGGCATGACTAATAAAATAAGGGTATGACAACTGTTAATTTAATTTAATATTATTATAATATTACATTTACCTTGAATGACCCTTTTAACCTTTAATCGTGGTATATAAAAATCAAAAAGTTACTATTCACCAAAAAATATTTATACCACATTGACTGAAAATTGAATTACTGATGAAAACCATTAATATAGGGTATTTCTAATTCAATTCACATAAATGGTAAACTTTCATTTAAATGAAATAGTCAGGTTTTTAACTACTGTGTAGTGTTTTCACTATTCATCAAAAATTGAATGTTTTGAAAAAAAATACCAAAAATTCACCAAATTATTTTTTGATATTCTGAATTCAAAAATTATATCTATTGTACCAAATTAAAAACATATAAAATATAAAATTAATTCTCGTTGTAGAAACCAAAAGGGTATTTTTAAGAAGTTAAAACTACCAAAATATCGACATGTATTTATGTCTAATTTAAAAGTAAAGATGATTCCAATGAAAATCATTGTATTAAATGTTAAAAATATAATCCATTTACACATTAAAACCATTATAAAAGATAATCTAACTACAAAAATAAATCATACGAAAAGTTAGTTTTGACATAAAATGCAGTATGCTTCACTATTCATTGAAAATAAACATTATCAGAAAAAAACAAAAAATTTACCCAAAGTAAATTTTGAAAGAACACCTATAAATTATAAAGTTATTTAGTAAAATGATACATATAATACTGGAAAAACTATATTTAATTGGGGTTCACTATGAGAAGGTGGTAAATATACCATTTAATGAATATTTGAGTATTAATGCTTAACATTGGATTGATTCCCATTTTAAGCCTCTAACATTTATTGGATAACTGTAAAAACATTTAACAATAAATTTTTATCATAATATTGTTATTTATGTCCACTCCCACCAATAAAATGGCATGTAATTAAATACCCATTAAAAAAATATTGTATTATTATATTTCAGTATCAGTGAGCATTGTGTGAAACATATGACTTTAGAGGAACCCATTATTGCATGTCAGGTACACCACCGAACATAAAATAGAGTTTAAAGTAAAATTCTTTCTTAATTTTTAAATATTAATATATATAAAAATATCATATCATTTATTTACTTGGGATGTTACCATAGAGCACCTGAAATGTGCATTTTTACGTAATATTTAGAAAATTTGATAGCTTCTTAGAATACAACCACAAATATTGACCCAAAAATGTATAGGGATATAATGTATATTACTCCAATATAATCATAAAATAGATTAGAGGAATCTTATTATGTGATACTAATACTTTATTTTTTATAAACAATTTTATCGATAACTGCCTTCCATGTATAAAATTAATTAATTGGGGAGTCAACTATCCATGATATGATGAATGGTAAAGTGTTTTTCAAGAAAAAAATAAAACCTATTATGTCAACTAATGTTGATTCATCACGTAAATGGTAAGGCCATTATATTATCCTTGAAAATTAAAAATATATAAAATACCTTTCTTCTAACTAAAAATAATTTTACAGGAATATGGAACAAACATAACATTCCCAATAATTGTTTTTTATTCTGAGAACTAAAAATATAATATTGATATGTAATTCCTTGAATTTATTTTCATAATTAGTATTTTGAGACATTTATTATAGTAGCATAAGGTCCATATTTTATTTCGTTTTGACCAATATAGATATATATTCATTCTTATTATACTAAATGGGCTTTGAGTAAAAAAAGGACGTCATTATAAAGTATTTTAAATTCAAAATAAGGTATGAAAAATTAATCAACATAAAATAATTTTATGATTTTATCATTGAAAAATATCTTCCAAAATGTTATTTTTGAATTCATAACTCGTGGATAAATAATTATTTTTTGTCGATGGAACCTCTGTGATAATTGAGATAATATTTAGTACTGATTTTTGGAGCTGAATGGGAATGAGGATGGAATTTTTTTTCAAAAGGGTCGGTCTAGGGATTATCAATATCGATATAGAAAAAGTGGTCTTTCCATAATCATGTATTCTATAAGAATGACTCACTAATAATAAATAATAATACTATTCCACATTTATGGTCTATAGTTGGACCTATAGATATCATTGGCCTACTTGGATATTAAGGGTGACATAATGTTAGTAATCATAAAAATCCATGATGATTATTCCATAGATTAGTAATATTTATAGCTTAAAATGGTTATCTATGAGGGATTAGGAAAAAGTTACCATATGATCCAATACTACATCATATCACATGGTTACAGAATTTATTTTCATATGCATTAGAAAATGAAGACACAGCCCTAGTAGATTATAACTAGGATATGATATTCATTTCTTCACACGTCAATAGGAAGTCTAACTATTTCTAAAAAATAATATGAATGAGGATAATAAATTTAGTAAATCCTTTGATTAATTATGGAAAATATCATCATTTATTCAGACAAAAATTTCATGAATAAACCCTATAAAATACTGGTGGAATTCTTCCTTAAGATTGATCATAGAATGAAAAAATATTATGGTGGGATAAAAATAGTTTTCATTATGAAGACCCAAATAACCTGTAACTTCCATATAATAATGTATTTGATGGATTCCTCCATGAGTGAAGTAAAATTGTAAATACCCATTATATCATGTAGTAATTCTATATTTTCCCTCGTGGGTCCCACTCACTAGGAGCATGCCCCTTATATTAAATCAACAAATTTGGATATAACATTCCATTAGTGTTGTGTAACTTTGTGGAGTTTGTGAAAGTGTTTCATTTTTAAATTCATTATTATTTCATTATTCAACCCATATAATTTTGACAAACCACAAAACCTCTTAATCAGTTATCATGTAGGGAATCTATGTAATGGGACTATATCACCCAGAAATATCTAGAAAATTAAATTTTAAAAATTTATATAACTTCTTATCTATGTGGGATGAGTATATTTCTGTGAAGGAACATGGAATAATGGATACTATAACCATTATGAATAATAATTTTATCCAAAAAATCAGTGTCCCCCACATAATATTGATAGAACATGGAATAAATTTATTATTTTAACTTATAAGGATATATTACGAAAAAAATATCCAAAGAAACTATCCATGACACTATCATGGATTATTGAATCCAATGAAAATGTTGTAAAAAATCTATAAAATATCCTAAGTAATAATGTGGATGAAGACAAGGTTTAGTGTCCAATAAACATTTACTTGATAGGTGATTTCATTACACCAAAAATCGTTCTTCCACGTCAGAAACATCATACTCTTTTGAATATAATATTTTTGTAGTATTACCTATTAAGGTTAAAATTCCGTAAATTTTCAATTAAAATATAATGACTTATCCTGAGATGAAAAATATCATATTTCAATTGACGGGACCTGGGTAGAATAATAAAAAACAAATACCAAAATCGGTTTGACCTTATGCCCTTCACAAGGAATACTCCAACAAGGCTTACTCTCTAATCGCAATGGATAGGGAGAGAATAATGCCTACCAGAATTAAAATTTCACTCTAGAATTTTATTTAATTATTAAAATTGGTTTAAAAACTAAACAATATAGTTATTTTAATTTCATGTAAATGGTCATTATCAAATTGAAGTAAAATTTAAATGCATATGAGTTCTTATGGAATGATGGTAAACTTCATGAAATATGGTCCACCTTGAAAGTCCCAAAAAATCATAAAATGGAGAATTATATGATATTTATATTTTTTATATGATCTTGATCTATTTTAGAACCCCTACCTGTTTAAACATTTCCATGAACCTATTAAAATAAAAAAATACAATATATAGTCTTGGGTACTTGAAATTAGACATTGAAACATGTGGTATAACCCAGATCACACCTAATGTCTTAGAAGGATTTTATTTTTGGGGTTCAAATTAAAAATTTCCATCTATATGGCGTGTCCTAGATAACCATATATATGGTGTATCCCATTGTTCCATCCATACAGCGTATCCCACAGGACACTAAATGTCATATAGATTGTTTTTTATTAATCTCCTTATAAAAATGAGAACACCCTTTAATGCTTATCAACTTTCTAAGAATGATTTTTTACACATGGACCATTTATACCATGACTCTATTAATTGATAAAAAATAAATATCTATAATTTAAGTAATTATAATTAACAAAGAATCTCAGAGTGGACTCTCTATTTTTCTCTCACACATCCTCCAAACCAAAGCATTTGATTATTTTAACAATAACATAACCATTATGAAACCTAAACTATCAGGTTTAAATATGATTTCAAACTTACCATAATGAAATATTATAGATATAATTAGAGATATAGATGTACCTTGAAAAATTTTTGATCTTACAAACTCTCCATCATATAACAGCTCATCCAAGAGCTACTCCTAATATCACTATGGGGTTGCAGTGAACAAGATTGGCCACTATGCTTTCATACTAGACTCTGTATACTTGTTCTCCCTTTGAAAAAACCCATTCATCCACTAAAATCAATACAAATATATATTCCTATTATGAAGATATTTCTCACTATGATCAACACCCTCTATCAGATCATCTTCAAAGGAAACAATAATATCAAGATCAACAGCTGTTACATCAATTGAAAGCTAAGGAAAAAGATAATAATTTTTAATCCATGACACATGAAATACATATTTCATGGAACTATATAATTGTTGATGTTCTAAATGGTAATCCTCTGGACTTACCCTTTCAACTAAATCTTATGTCCTTATAAACAAGTGCATTGTCTTTCACTATTTTCAAATATCGTGTTTCCACAATATCAGTGACACCTGAAGGAAAAAACGATGAATAAAATTGAACGCAATAGGTTATCTATATTTATCATTATATTATTTTTTTCAACTATATTATATTAGAAATAATGTTTCAATCTTTTATGATTTATTATAAATCTTATACATGAGACTAGGCCCTACTATCATGGACTCACATGCGTCTGAAGAGAAAAGATATTATCTACACATCCTCTAATAAAAAGCATTTAAGGTTAAATATTAATCCATGTATGGAATATATTATTATAATAAGTCTCTATGAGTTCAAAAATATGCTCCCAAGTAATATAAATAACCAAAATACAGACTCTTAACATTTACCCTAATACATGAATATTCCACATAGTTTGACCATCAGTTAGAGGAGGAGAAGCGGTTCTCAAAATAACATGTGATCCTTGAAACATATTAAAACAATTCTATAACCATGATGTGAAATAATAATTTCTATGAGAAACAATACACTTTATAACATAGTGCAACCAAACTACCTCACACATGTAAATAATACAAAAAACATCAACAATGAAGGACACGCCGATATGAAGGAAGTGGGATTCCTTTGATACTTGATATAAAATTACTCATACTACATTGTCCATAGGATATATCCTAGGTTATCCTATCATAAATACCTTAGTTACATCATCCCATTTCAACTATTAAATGGATAAAGGATTCCAATGCCCAGCATGCCTCTAATGCCAAGCATTTACCTACTGTCAAGTGAAAAATCTCACAAAAAAACATACTAACTATTTATTCATTCTTGAACACCATTGTGATATATTGAGATGAAAATACATATTTTTCAAACTATGATGAAATCTCAATCTATAATTATGAAACTCTCTCATCATCTCAAAACAAAAGACAATAAGAACCCATACTCGACCACATAAAATACGAGAATTTACACTACAAAGAGATAATCCTAATTGTGTCTCCCACCTTAATGGTTGTACCTCCAAAATAATACCTTCAAAATAGATTAATTATATATCTCTATCTAGTTATATATAATGTGTATAATATTTTTCAATGTTAGGGTTACTCATCCGTAAGGCTCCAAAACATATAGATTTATGTATGCAACGATGGTAATCATTCAACACTCATAGAAAAACTCCCACATAGCCACTTTATGTATCATTTGACATGGTTTATCACCACCAATGATTCCATTTCAGATAGTATAAGAATATTCAAACTCTAAAATCTATGTATACCCGACCTAATTGCTCTACATAAAAATTTTCTATTGCTGATAAATGATGTACATGAGTCTCTAATTTTTTGTGTATGATAAAAACCTGCCGCACAAGAGACAATATGTCAAGATTATTATGGATTATATTAATTTTGATAAGTCAAAATTAGGAATAGGATAATTTTTCAAATGAGGTATTAACTCACTAGAGCCATATGTAACCAATAAATCCTCCTACATCAAACTACATCGAGTCCAACTCAGGATGTGCCGTAATAAATGGTATATTCATTACATGACACATGTAATGAATGTATTTCTAATAAGGTTAGACTGCCATTACTCTCAATGAAATATTTCTCACAATCATTTAACCAAAACATATTCACACAATTTTTGGTTATCCATGATATTGGTGATACTAATCTAGATAATTTATTGATAATTTACTGATAAAAACCTACTAAAACCTGAAATATATGAATGTTGAAGATATTATTGGGATCCACCAAATATATCATGGAAACTACCTTAGTTGGTTTCATTAATAGTCCTTCCAAATTAGATGATATAAACCATGAATTGAAATATACAAATCTGGGAAGTGAATTTGTTTAGATTGGAAAAAATAAAATGCCCACATAGTATACTCAAGATAATGTCATGATGCTGGGAATGATTGTGTGCTAATTAGGAGTATACTATTATATAATTGGAAAAAATAACTATAAAAATGCTTATAAATGGATTATAGATTTTATTCATCAAGGCCATGAATATATCTCGAGCATTGGTTAATCCTAATGGCTTTACTATGAACTCATAGAAGACAAACAATCATCTAAATGTAGTACATGTTTTTTCCATTGGACGAACCATCAAATGATGGTATCCTAATATCAAGTTGATCTTGGATATAATCTTATCAACACTCAACTGATCAATGATAACATAAATTCATGGAATGGGTTACATGTTCTAGCTCTTCATTTGGATCAATCTCAAATAATCAACACATAAGCATGAAGACCACTCATCATTAATGTTGAAGAGAACTAGATAACCCCAAGGAGAAAAATGTCGCCATATGAATCCATTATATTTTAGATCATATAAGTAAAATTGTAGATCCCAATATTCAATTGGTTCTATTCTATAAGGCCTGCTAAACTCTAGCTCTTCTCCAAATGCTTACATGATCATGATATCGATCTATTGCTAAAGTGGTAAACCATATAACTCAATAGGAATGGTATCCATTAATATGTATACCATTGTAGGAATATATTCCTTCAATATTTCTCCATAATCATGAGAATGTTCAAATATTTGAGCCATTTGAAAATCCAATTTTCACTAACTTTCCCTTGAATTACCTGCCTGAAGACCATAGTCTCCTTGGTAAAACTAGCTGCCTCCATCTACATATAGAAATGTCACTCTCCTCTTTCCAAAGCTGATATGAGACAATTATAGAAAATTCTTATACATACCAAGAATCATTTTTTAATCATCCATTATAGTAGAAATAATTATCAAATGAAACTTTAACTTCCAATCTTAGGGGAACACATCTTGTAACATTTGATATTCTCTGATCGCACCCCAAAAAGTTAAGTAATGGTTATATGACCATTTGTAATGTCCACATCCAAACAGAACCCATTTGAAAAAATAGATGATATAAAGGAATTAGATTCTCTTTGGATAAAATAAATTAAAATATGTGTTAGATGATTCATGAATCATATCTATGATAGTGGAAGGTCATGTATCCATAATAGGTCGAGTATTCTGTGTAACCTAAAGGTGACTTGAACATATTTCATATTCTCCATTTTGAGAACCATAATAAATTTTCCCTTCTTGGTAATGTCACACTAGCACTGGGGAGTCACATAACCAAACTTAGCTTAAATGACCTTTGAACCTCAAGATACTATCCAACTATGGGAATTTTGAGCCCCTCATCGACTCAGGTGCCTATATTGATCCCCTACCACAAGTTTACTAAGGAATTTTCACAGAATATTTCTGAGGATGACTTATTTTTCCATATATATGACACTCAATAATTTGTTAAGCACAGTATGGGAGTGCTTGGAGAATTAGTCTCCATTGATATCACTATATCATAACATAATCCTGGGATCGATTTACACTACCAAAATTGATCTTCCCCCAACTTCCTTGGTAAAAAATATCATAACAGAACCTATTGAAATATAATAATGTGATCCCAATTCACCTTGATGAAATATTCAAGCTACTACACAAGGCCTCTCATAGATTCCATTCTGTGATGAGTTTGTTGATCATCATATCGTAAAAAACAACTCAATCAAAAAAATAACCTATATCCTGATCTTATAGTGAATCTCATCCAAAAAACATCCAACACAATAGATCTCATCAGCTACCAATGATGGAGAAAAGCACCTCATGTATGTGAAATGTATAGAACAGTCCGTCAATGACATTCCAAGTTATGAGAAGTCTCAAAACTCACGAACCATATCATACACCAATATCTTGGGGTAGAAGTCTCATTGGAACATCATCATGAAGTCCTTTCATGATAAATCTTACTTATTCCATTCAATCTACCAAATGGACCAACAATGCTTGGTTGGTCCACAATGCATTTGGACAACAACTATCACCCTACTAATTATGGGTGTTTTATGATTCTTAAAAATTTTCTGGACTAACAAGATCCCAATATTGGATATTAGAGGCCCCCCACCAATGAATTTAGGTGGATTCTACACTTGGAATATTTTCACTATCTTAGAAATAAATGGATTGGTGGGAAAATCATTTCTTTCCATAGATCTCATGACCCTTAGGAAGGTATCACAAATCTAAACATATATCTAATCCTCATGAACTATAGGAATCTGTGGTTTAGCTACGTTAGCAGAATTTTGATTCCCACTTTCCTACCTCTCAACATGATGGTAATGTGGTATCATTTTATCTACAAGCCAAATAGACTACATTGAATACTTTATAAAAAATAGGTTTAACCTCAATAGGTTAAAATAAAAGTGTAAGGACCTGGTTTTTTCTATAAAAGACATCGCAATATTTTTGATGTTATTCCATAAAAGCGCCTTCAGGTGGCGTGCGATTCCGAGCCCCGGTGTGGCCAGAATTAAATTTTCAGTGCATTCACACTGGGAAGGAAAAATAAATGGGATAACTCCTAAATTGTAATTCGGATCCTAAATATGATAGTAGGGATGGGTTTTAAATGGTGTGTTTACCATAAGAATGACATAAAACATGTTGTCATGGGACGTTGGGACCCCTCTCCCATTACCGGAACGTTAAATAGATAAATAAAATAATTAATTTATTTCTTTAATGGTTAAATACAAGTATCTTCTAAACGGTAGCTCGGATGGGGAAACTGAGATCACTTTTGAGTCCAAAGAATTCTGTTTACCCTATTAGGGGTGTTAGTTTCGCGGGCGCGGGCCTTCTGTGGAAAATGCCGCCAGGGTCGTTTTCATAATTTTGTAGCATCGGGAATTGATTTTTATAACTTTTTATTGAGCCCTCGGAATCAAATTCTGAGGTCGTCATTGTGCTCAAGAGGAAGTCTTTACCAAAGGGGATTCTTAACATCGACCCCGCTGAGATTTTCAGATATTCGTCCTTTCGTGGGTGATTAAAAATTAATTAAGATAATTAATTTTTATTTACTTACTTAAACCAACCCACCCCTTCATCCCCTCTGAATCCCCCTGAAAAAACACTCTCCTCTCCACCTCCTCTCCTCTTCCACCTCTTCCTCCTCCCTCCCAATCAAGGTGAAAGTGGAAATGGCGAGGGTGGATCAGCGGTGAAGCTTCGGGAACGCCCAAAAGATAGGATCTTTCATTTTTCTTTTTAAATATGTGCACCTTCTTGGAATTTATATATGCTTCGAATTGCTGTGGAATTGTCGAACGAAGCACTTAAATACGTAGTAGCTTTTTGAGCTATCCGACTCACTTTTAGAAATTTAAATCTGAGTCCTGAGGCGATCGCAATCATCCGGCGATGTTTCGGGGTGTGATGGGTGTTTTCCGGCGAGGATCCGGCCATCCGACGTAGCGGCGGCGGTCCGAGGTAGCGGCGGTGGTCTGAGTTAGTGGCGGAGGCACAACCAGTCTTTAGGGGAGGCGTCCAAGGCTCGTGGTCGAGTGCAGTAGGCGGCTGCATGGAGGGAGTCAGTCAGGCGAGCGGGCTCCTCAGGACGGAGGCGGCCGGGGTCAGGCGGTCGGGCGAGCGCAGAGGCACAGTGGGCACTTGGCAAGGGTAGTGGGCAGCAGGGCGAGGCGGCGGCTGCCGGCCGTCACAGTTGAAGGGAGCCCAAGGCCTGGCCTCGGGCATGTAGAGGGATCCAGGACCCAAACGACACAGGTCCTGCATGCGCGTCAACAAAGATCGGCCGTATGGCCAGTCTGTTGGGAGAGAAGGACCCACGCGCTGTGGGTACTATTGGGAGACGAAGTCCGGCGGAATGGCCAGCCTGTTTGGTGAAAACTGGACCCACTCAGGTCTGGTGCTATTGGGCAGGCCGCAGCCAGTGGGCCGTGGTGAACTGGACCGGATGGGGCCGGCCAAGATGGGTCGGCCTGGTTGGACCCCTTGAATTCAAGGGGCAGAAATTCCTAAATGGCATGTCTGTTTGATGCGCCGTCTACGGCTGCAAGTCCTTCCTAATAAGATGGATTTTTTGAAGAATGTTTCAGGGTTTTTGGTTTCTGCACCCAAATATGGGTGCACCGAAACAATTTACTTTAATAATATTAAATTATTATTAAAGTTGCAACAGACGTGGCTCGCGAGCCAGACGTCCTTTTGACGTGTCGTCAGAGGCGCGGTGGCCCCTGAGCTGAGGCAGTCATTTCAACTTGGTTCGGAACCTTTACGGGTTGGTTTTGTTGCTCAGTGGCACAAGACTCTAAATGTGAATATTTAATTAAATAATTAATTGTTGCGTCTAACGTAACACATACTTGGGATGTCTGATTGATGCGCCATCAGTGGCAGCGTGAACCAAGTCCTCGTGCAGACTTTTTGAGATTATTTCTCGAGGTGTTCTTGTTGGAGACATGGGGTGGTTCCCACAGGGCCTAGTTTGCACATTTTACGATGAAATGCAACTTTTTCACCCATGATACGTTTGGTGTGTTTGAGAACATATTTATGAGTGTTTTTCCAAGGGAATTGCAATGGCACAATATGCCTGCTTTAATTCTGTATGGTGGTGTGGGCCCCATGAGGCATTTTTTTGGAGTTAGAGGTGATTTCTATCTTTATCCTCATGTGTTTGTTTCAGACTAGTGGTTAGTAAATCTTGTGTATTTCTTCGAGAGGATCGCAATGGTGTGATCCCTTCATTGTGCTTCGAGACTTAGATGTGGGTCCCACGAAGCACCGCTCGTGTGCAGTGCGATGTAAGACATATTTTTCTCCGGATATCCGTTGTGCTCAAGTGAGCAGTCAATTTGATGTGACTTTCTGAGGAGATCGCAGTGGTGTGATGCGACCGACTGTTTTCGGGGCCGAGGCTTGGGACCACGGGACGTCGTTTGAGCATAAAGTAGTGTTGAAAAAAATTTACTTCGAATGTCTGTTGGAGGAGAGTAAATAGTCGTTCTTGAAAGTTTTTTCATGATAATTACAACGATACGATCCGTTTGGATGTGTGGATTCTCTTTCGGGGTCTCTTTTAAATGTGGAAGCATGAAATGTGTACCGGTGGTGGTTCTTCCTATGGTGTTTGTAGAAAACCCTTGGAGTGTGATCGCGTTCACTCCTGTAAGAGTGAAGTTAGGGTTTAAAGAGATGTGGTTGGAAGTTCTATGGTTGATTAGAAAGTAGGTTGGTAAAGTTATGTTTATACCTTTTTTTGACTTTGTGTGCCATATACACGATATCCTTTGGCTGGAAATGTGGAATGCTATGTGAGTATATGGGAATGCGCAGAGGTACAAGTTGTAGTTTGTACCTGAGAATGTTTGTTTGCTTAGTTTGGAGGTGAGTTTGGGCCACACATCGCGTGGTCCCCATGTGTGCATCGTGTACTTATTTTTGTACCTTTGACCTCTCACGACGTAGAGGGTCCTTCTATTCTCGATGGGTTCTACCAGAAGGGTTGAGTGGGTTCCCCCTGGTTCTATTCTCGATGGTTTGGACAATAGAGTTGTTTAGGTTCCCCTGTTTCTTCAGCTATGAAAGGTTTTAGTATCACGTCTCTTTCACCAGACTGCGGCATCATTTACGACTACATGCGTTCATACAGTGTGGGTTTTTTCCCAGTTTATGGTGTGAGTTGACTCGGTCCGCTTCAACAGAGACTCAGGGGATTGGAGCATGATCACCCTGAAAGGCCCGAGGAGATCCTCACATCCCTTTGTGTACCCTGGTAGAGTTCTCTGGGTATAGGGGTGACCAAAACAATACGTGGGCCTTGATCCTCTACCCAGGATGTTGTTTCCAGTAGGGTAAGGAGCCCCCAGTGAGCCCAGGGCACAGACTTTCTAGCTTTGAATCGAGATCAAATCTTTCTTCCACGATCTATAATGACGTGTTTCCCTCTATGTGTTCTGGTTACTAGTATGGTACTGTCCAGCATGGATGGACAGTGGGGTACCATCCATTAGGGATGGCTAGTGGTGTACCATCCAGTAAGGATGGATAGTGGGGTACCATCCAGAAGGGATGGCTAGAGAGGTCTTGTGTCTCCCTCCAGTGGATTACCCTTTCGCAAGGCTGGGTAGTGGGATCCCATCGACTTTGAGAAGACCTATCGATTGTGTGACAGTGACGAGGTGTGGTTTGACTTCCCCCAGAACTCTCAAGTACAAGGGGTGATTTCCCCACCAAGATGTGTCCTTGTGACGTGACCTAAAACAGTGCAGGCGAGTCAGTGTCGCCCAAAGCGGATAGTTTCAAGGTGCGGTGATTTGATCCCCTTGACTTGCAGTTCGGGGCAGGCGTACGGATACTGGGCATCGATGGTGTTTAATTCTGGGACTATTGTCTACTCACTTTCTTGGGCTGAGCTATAGGATGGAGATCCCCTTACGATCTTGTTTGGTTTTCTTGAGAGAGCAGATATATATGTATACCTTATTCCAGTTCCCAATCCTTGGGTTTTGGATACTCTCCTTCCTAGAGAGGCGAAGACGTGCAAGGTATGCCACGTGCTTTCCGTTTCTCGCTTCTTGTGGTTAGCCGAGTCTACTCTCCTGATAAAGGTAGTGTAGACTCGACATGGAGTTCATCTTCTCACTGTTTCTAGCTCCATGTTATAGGATGAGTCTTCTTCCCTTCTCTTGTTGGGTTGAGCTGATAATCTACTGTACTCTTTACTGCACTCTCTCTATTTTACTCCTTTACTATTACCTGTTTGATCTACTTCTCACTCTCTGGTACCTCCTTTGATGCTCCCTCGAGCCTTCAGGGAATCCTATTGAGTATTATTATACTCACCCCTTCTTCGGTTTTTCCCATGTTTGGTGTGCCCTTGCAGATGACGAACAGGTTGGTCGTGACTTCAATGGAGCTTAGGAGTTCAGGAGCTTGGACCGCATACGGTGGCTATAGTTGGGTTCCAGGTGTGGGACTCTCCCAGTTGTTTTACTTTTGTTTACCTGTTGCTGGGTTCTGGCACTTTTCTAGTTGGGTGCATGTTTTTTCCCTTTTCTTTTCAGTTTCCCTTCTACACTTGCTTTATACTGTTTAGAGGTCGATGCACTTTTCTTTTGGTTTATAGAAGTTAGTACTTTAAATTCCCTTTTACTCTACAATTTTTCATTGAGTGTGCTACGTGTGTGTATACAGGTACGCATGCAAAGGCCTCCCCAATTTTTTTAGCTTTCGGAACTTGTCACCAGCCCATATCCTATGGAGGCGGGCTTTGGGGTAGTTGTGGATCGAGCCCGGGTAGGGTCGGGTCATGACAAAGTGGTATCAGAGGTTGTTCGCTCATTGGGACGTTGTGTGGACGTCCCTAAAAAGAAATTGGTTGGGATTTAGGGCAACAATGTAAACTTGTATCGAGAGCGGCATTCAGGCCAGGGAGTCCATTGATAGTGCAGAGGCCGACGTATCCATTCCACAGGACCCTGATAACCCGCTTGTGTACTCAGAATGCTGAGGCACTTGTTGTATGGAATTTTTTTTTGTGCATCACTTAGGATTGAGTCATTGACTGTTCTTCTTGAGTCAGATCCCCATTTTTGTTACTATTATATACATAAATACTCATCTGACCGTGACACTCCTTGTTAACATTCAGGATGTCTTTGCAAAGATAGCCAGCCAGGATTCCATCTTTGGTTCTTGAAGATGACCCTGTGAGTGACGAGGCCTCAGTCCAGGACCCATCATGCGAGTCCCTTTCTCCGGGTGGGCCGGTGGAAGCACCCCCACCTAGTGAGCAGCAGAGAGCTTCAGCCGAGCAGACTGAGCTTGAGAACAGGTTAAGTGCGCTTTTCTAGTTCTAGCGGAATAGACCGCTGAGGTTCAGTGGTGAGCTAGAACCTCAGGCAGCAGAGGTTTGGCTAGAGACAGTGGTTCACCTCTTCAGGCTTCTATAGATTCTAAGAGATCTAATGGTGGATTTGGCCTCCAGCCTTTTCCATGGAGTTTCTGGGCATTGGTGGAGTTTGGTGACTTAGTTTCTTGATGAGTCGTCGCTTTTGTGGGGAAACATTCAGCTGCTATTTCATGAAAAGTTTTACCCATCCTATATATGCTCCATTCGAATCTAGGAGATCCTATAGTTTCAGAAGGGAGGGATGACAGTGACTGAGTATGCGACTGGTTTCGCAGACTGTGCATGCTTTTTCCTAGACATGGTCCATGACAAAAACATCCGAGCGCGGAAGTTCGAGCAGGGTCTCCACAGAGAGATTCATGCTGTCATAGTACCCTTGAGTATTTCCACATATGTCGGTGTGCTAGAGCATGCATTGGTTACAGAGAGATTCCTACCACGTTCTACAGTTGGTGGTAGAAATAGGCTCGATAGATCCGAGACGTCATTCGCAGCTTGCGGGCATTAGGTGACAGGACCTCGACGCATGTGGCTATCCGATAACCAGGCTCAAGGGCGTGGTCGTACACCACAGTGGCACTGGAGGTCAGCAGTGCAGCCCGGAGAGCGTCAGTGCTATGCTTACGATGGGCGAGGTCACCTAGCACGAGACTTCCCGACCAGGCGTGCATAGAATACCGGGCATGCAGCGGGTGCACCACCACGATAGATGCAGTTCCATGATCAGAGTAGTTCCTAGATAGGTGGTTCTAGCAGAGGAGCGGGAGCAGCTGTTAGTGGGGGATGACTTTACAAGGTCTTCCCATCACCATTAGGCGGTCCATGTCAGGCTCTAGGAGCTAGAAGTTGGTACCATGAAAAGTCGCGACCTTTGGATATCTACGATCATGCAGAGCATGAGGTGATAAGATGTATTCTCTATATCTCTTCTAATTTTTGCAGTAAAATTGTTAGAATCTATATGTTAAATTATTTTCTCCCTTCTCCTTTTTGAGTTGTTACCAGGGTAACACGGGGTGTCGGTGTAACCATGTTTCAGTAGAGTAGAAGATGTGGAACCTTTTCTTTAGTCGATGGCATCGACTCCTTTTCTCTTCGAGCAAGTAAGAGTGTCTGGGTTTTGGGACATAGACTGTGAAATCTTGCATTACCAGATATGCTTGGGTGTTTCACCATATAGATATTTTGAAGAAGGGAATCACCAGGCATTGTCCCAGGTCTAAACAATGATTCCAATCACAGCGTGTGACGTAGGGGTTCGTTCGGGGAGGTAAGCTACCCCTGAGGGCCTTCGGGCCGTTTGAGACCGTGTAAAGAGGTGATGAGGTTCCCTACCCCTTGACCTAACCCCAAGGTCAGGAGTGGGTGCACAACATCTCCAACGTGACTCACCTGGAGAGATGTGTGCATTCTCTTATGCACATCATCAGGAAGGGCAGACCTCACGTGAATAGGCAAAATCCTTTGGATTGTGTGCGGTGATGTGGGATTGTGCAAGATTTATTCTATGTATGGGAGAGCCAGGTGTGGGCATAGTACCCTAGGTTGTTCACTGGTTTTTCTTTTCAGGGACGAAAATATTGAAGGAGGGAATGATGTAAGAACCTAGTTTTTGCAACAAAATATTTTGGAATATTCTTGATTTTATTTTAGAGTAGCACCTTCAGGGGGCATGCGATTTCGAGCCCCGGTGTGGTGGGAATTAAATTTTCAGTGCGTTCACATTGGGCATGCCAAATATATGGGATAACTCCTAAACGGTAATTAGGATCCTAAATCATAGTGTACTGGTGGGTCCAAAATGGGGTTTTTTCCCTAAGAATGACATAAAACAAGTCGGTCTGGGATGTTGGGACCCCTCTCCCATTACCGGAATGTTAAACGGATAAATAAAATAATTAATTTATTCATTTAATGGTTAAACTCAAAAATATCTTAAATGGTATCTCGGATGGGGAAACTGAGGGCACTGTTGAGTCCAGAGCATGTCTTTTACCCTGTGAGGGGTGAATGTTTCTCGGGCGTGAACCTTTTGTGAAAATGCTGCCAGGTGAGTTTTGGTAATTTTCCAGCATCATGCGTTGAGTTTTATAACTTTTGAAAGAGGTGGTAGAATTAAATTCTAAGGTATCCATTATGCTCGGAAGGTTTTTTTTACCCTAGGGGATGATTAACCTCGGCCCCGCCGAGAGTTTTGGATGTGAGTCCTTTCGTGGGTCCTGTTCGGAGACAAGGACCCGCGCGCTGGGGGTCCTGTTAGGAGACAATGACCAGCCGAATGGCCGGTCTGTTTAGTGAAAACAAGACCAGCTTGAGTCCAGTGCTGCAGGGCAGGCCGCGGCCAGTGGGCCGCGGCGAATAGGACCGAACCCGCGGCTTGGCCGTGGGATGGTGGTCCGGACGGGGCCGACCATGGTGGGCCTGCCCGGTTGGGCCCCTTGCATTCAAGGGGCCAAAATTACTAAACGGCATGTCCTTTTTACGTGTCGTCTATGGCTGCAGGTTAGTGTTCACAAGATGGATGTTTTGAATTATGTTTCCAGGTTTTTGGGTTCTGCACAGGAAGACGGGTACCCCGAAACATTTTACATTTATGATATTAAATTATTATTAAATTTGCAATGGATGGGGCTCGCAAGTCGGACGTCCATTTGACGTGCCGTCAAAGGCGTTGTGGCCCCGTAGCCAAGGTGATCCTTTCAAGATGGTTCAGAACCTTTGCGGTTTGGTTTCTATGCTCAGTGGCATGAGACGGAAAATGTGAATAATTAATTGTTGCGGCGGACCTAACTGTTGTTTGGGATGTCCGAATGACACACCATCAACGACAGTGTGACCCCAGTCCTCGTGCAAACGTTTTGAGATGCATTCCGAAGCGTTCGGGTTGGAGACAAGGTGTGGGCCCCACATGGCCTAGTTCGCATGTTTTACGTTGAAACACCACTTTTTCACTAGTCATCCATTTGGTGTGTTTGAGCACTCATTTTGAGTGTTTTTTCAAGGGCATTGCAATGTCACAATCTTCCCACTTTAATTTTGCACGGTGGTGCAGCCCCCATGAGGGCCTTTTTGGGAGTTGGTGGTGATTTCTATCTTTATCATCCGGTGTCCATTTTAGACAAGTGGTTAGTCAATCTTTTGTACTTTTTCAAGAGGATCGCAATAGTGTGATCCATTTGTTGCACTTCAGGATCGAGATGTGTGTCCCATGAAGAACCACTCATGTGCGATGCGGCCAAATATGTCTTTTTCTCTGGATATCCATTGCGCTCAAGTGAGAGGTCAATTTTACATTTCATTATGAGGAGATCACAATGGTTCGATGCGACTGACTATTTTTGGGGCCAAGGATCGGGACCACGAGAGGTTGTTCAGGCGTCAATCTGTGTTGAACGACTTTTACGTCGAATGTCTATTGGAGGCGAGCAAATAGTCGTTCTCACATGTTTTCCTGCGAGGATTACAACGGTACGATCCATTTGGATGTGCGGAGTCTCTTTCAGTATTACTTTTATATGTGGAAGCATGAAAGGTTTGCCAGTGGTGGTTCTTCCTGTGGTGTTTTTAGAGAACCCTTAGCGCGTGATCGCATTCACTCCTGTGAGAGTTAAGTTAGTGTTTAAAGAGATGTGGTTGGTCATGCTAGGGCCTTGGAGGAAGAAGATTGGAAAAGTTATGTTTATGACTTTTTTTGACTTTGGGTGTCGTGTGCATGATAGCCTTGGGCTGGTAATGTGGCATACTCTAGGAGTATACGGGAATGCGCGGAGGTACATGTTGTAGTTTGTACCTGAGAACGTTTGTGTGCATGGTTTAGAAATGAGTTTGGGCCACATGTCATGTGGGCCCCATGTGTTCCCCTTTTACTTCTTTACATACCTTTGACCTCTCATGACATAGAGGGTCCTTCTATTCTCGATGGGTTCGACCAGCAGGGGTGAGTTGTTTCCCCTAGGTTCCGTTCTCGATGGCTTGGACGACAGAGTTGTTTGGGTTCCCCTATTTATTCTGCTATGAGGGGTTTTAGTATCACTTTCCTTTCACCAGATTATTTCATCATTTATGCCTACGTGTTTTCGTACATTGTGGGTGTTTTCCCACTTTTTGGAGTGAGTTGTCTTGGTCCGCTTCGACAGTGACTCAGCGGATTGAAGCATGATCGCTCAGAGATGCCCGGGGAGATCCTCATGTCCCTTCATATACCTGGTAGTGTTCTTTGGGTATAGGGGTGACCAACACATTACTCCATCCCCGATCCTCTACCCATAAGGTTGTTTCCAGTATTGTAAGGAGCCCCTAGTGTGCCCTAGGCGTAGACTCCTGAGTTGTGTATCGAGATCATATCTTCCTTCCACAATCAATCGTGATGTGTTTCCCTCAACACATTCCGATTACCAGTGAGGTACCATCTAGCAGGGATGGACAGTGGGGTACCATCCAGCAGGGATGGCCAGAGTGGTTCTGGGTCTCCCTCTAGTGGAGTACCCTTTCATGGGGCTGGGAAGCGGGGACCCGTCGACTTTGAGAAGACCTTTTCATTGTGTGATAGTGACAAGCTGTGGTTTGACATCCCCCAGAACTCTCAAGTACGAGGGGCCCTTTCCCCACCGAGATGCGTCCTTGGGACGCGACCTAAAATAGTGTGGGTGATTCAGTCCCGCCCATAACAAATAGTCTCAAGTTGGGGTGATTTGAACCACTTGACGTGCAGTTCAGAGCAGGCATACGAATACTGGGCATCGATGGTGTTTAATTCTGGGACTATTGGCAAATAACTTTCTTGGGCTGATCTACGGACGGAGATCCCCTTATGATCTTGTTCTGGTTTCTTGACAGAGCATATATTTATATGTGTAGCTTTTTCTAGTGCCCACTCCTTTGATTTTGGCTCCTATCTTTCTAAGAGATGTGAAGATGTGCGGGGTATGCCACATGCTTTCTGTGTCTAGATTCTCGTGGTTGGACGAGTCTACTCTCTTGCTAAAGGTAGTGAAGACTCGACGAGAACTTCATCTTTTCACCGTTTCTAGCTCCTTGTGATAGAACGAGTCTTATTTATTTCTCTTGTTGGATTGAGCTGATACTCTACTGTACTCTTTATTACACTCTCTCTGTTGTACTCCTTTACAATTCCTTGTTCGATCTACTTCTCACTCTTTGGTACCTCTTTTGCTACTCCCTTGAGTCTTTGGGGGAATCCTACTGAGTATTTTTATACTCACCCCTGCTTGGGCTTTACCCGCACATGGTGTGCCCTTGCAGATGACAGAAAGGTTGGTCATGACATCAGTGGATCTTCGAAGTTTAGGAGCTTGGACCGCGTGCAGTGGTCGTAGTCAGGTTCCAGGTGTGGGACTCTCCCAGCTATTTTACTTTTGTTTACTTTTTTCTGGGTTGTGGCACTTTTCTGGTTGGGCGAGTGTTATGCCCCTTTTCTTTTCAGTTTACCTTCCGCACGTACTTTATACTGTTTAGATGTCGATGCACTTTTGTGGTTGTTTATAGAAGTTAGTACTTTACATTCCCTTTTACTATGCACTTTTTCATTGAGTGTATTGCGTGTGTGTGTACATGTACTCAGGCAAAGGCCTCCCAGAGTTGTTTAGACTTTGGTGCTTATCGCAGCCCCTGGTTTATGGACGCGGGCTTGGCGTAGTTGCGGCTTGAGCACATGTAGGGTCGGATCATGACAAAAGGAGAGCCATTGACTCGTTATCTCTATATAAATTTCTTACAAGCATCTAATCATGACTCAGAAGTTTATTTTTTTCCATTTATTAGTTAGATATCAAAAGAATGTAACATAAAAGTTCAACTGGAAGGTATATATCACATGCAATTTTATATTATCTCCATCCTGGAAAATGACTGTTAATATATATCCTTATGATCCAATCATGATGAATGAAAACTCATCTCATTCCATACCTGGCTATGGTTATAAAGATCATGAACCAATGACATCATGAAATAATATCCTCACAAAAAATTTGAATCACTCATGGATAAATATCATTAATTGTAAAAAGAAAATAGTATATTCATTTATCCACCTTTGGCACAATGATTTACATTTATACATGGGTTAGACACTCAAATGAACAAGACCATTAGCATGTATAAACACATTATAGTATCCTATTGAATTTTCAAAATTATTTCATATATATATAAAAACATGGTGTTATCTAATACCACTTTAAAACAACACCTAATTTGGATCTCTATCATGAGTCCATAAATGGTTGGTTATAAGACTCCATGTGCACCTCCCAATTTTCCAGAGGCCACCGACTAACAATAAGGCTGTGATATGTTTAGTGTGGAGAGAATAACCACATGTTTCATAGTTTAAATCATAGTGGAAAATAAAAAAATATATAACTACAAACATCAATGTCGCGAAAGTTACAGAAACAAAACAATAATGTTATAAGACATGTTATAAAAGAAAACTAAATAATAATATAAATAATAAAATAAAAATGTAATGATAAAATGGAATTTAACTAAATTTCAAGATAGGAATGATTCAATTAAAAAACTAATAGACTCAAAAAAACTCAATTGATCCATATTCTATACCCAATGTTGGTCCATCTCCAAAATTCAGTCAATCTCGTAAGGAACAAATCAACAGAAAGGATCTTTTCCCTTTTCTAGTCATGAATTAGTGTAATCTAACCAAGTACCAATCATGGTCATAAATAGGGTGTGATTATAACTTAGTAAGTGATTCAGTTAATATTTAAACATTTTTTCATTTCTATTTAAATGATTTAAACCCTTCCAGTTTAATAATTTGAGCTGAATGATGTTGTGTTTGGATTTTATGGATGTATTGAGATTGAAATTAATAATTTCTTAATTTTAGGATTTTAATTATTTTCAACCACTTCTGTTGTTTAGGAATATAATTTTCTATATTGAACCAACTAAAGGAATTTCTTTTTTAAGATGATAATTTTTGTGGGATAAAACTTTTTCAACAAGCATAACTATTAATTTAATCTTCTAGAGGCCAAAATAATTCATTTGTTGTGGAAATATTTTCTAGACAATCGTTTTCCCCCACTTAATTCAATGGGGCATAACTTAAGTTAAATGACTCAAAATTAGATGTTTGTACATAGAGAAGGAGGAGGAATTAATAGATCACATTATTTTTCTTTTTTAAATAAATATTTATCTCATAATTAATTATGTGAATGGGTCAAACTAAAATAAGATGATATGTCACTTTTGAAAGAAAACAAACATCAGTAATTAATATATATATCTTTCTCCACATTTATAAATAATTAAAATTTTATAGGGTCAACATATTTTTCAATTTCATAGAAATTTATTGAAGGACCAATAAAGAGATTTATATTGGAAGAGTCAAAAAATAGAGGCATAATTTTCTAATTATAAACTAGATATAAGATATCCATCCATCATTGTCTTTATATTATCATCTTGACTATTTTTAATAGGATGGTTAGATGTAAGGATTAGGTTGTGATGGAGTTTATTTGAGGGAGAATTGGAGTATTCCATGATGTGATCAAGCTATTTATAACTAAAATCCATGAATTTTATGCCAAAAAAGATCAGAATTCATTTCTAATTTGAGTTTGTGATTTTCCCTATAACATTCTTTCTTTTGATTTGTCATGGATTTTTTTTGTGGAATGATGGATTACTAATTCCTTGTGGATTTAAATTATTTCAAATTTTTTCTTTTTTCATCTTATGAATGTAAAATTATTTTATTTTTGTTTACACTTATTTGGGATAGTAATCCCCATTGAGAATAACATGGTAAATTAGTGTTAGTTTCTTTGATGTATATCGGTAATCAAAGCACTTTAATAAGCAAATGGACACCTATAATTGATATCTCATTATGGTTTTTGGTCAATATCGGTGTATACCTTATGTTATTGAGGAATATATTGTATAATTAAATAGGAAATTATTTGTCGACAATGATAATGTTATTGTCTAAAGATGAAATCTTGTCCTCCACTTCATTATGTAGTTTTTTATTCCAGTTTTATTTGGATTTCTAATCACTAACATTGATTAAAATTAGTAATCAGTTTTCATTTAATTTAATGTAGTTTAAGTCATTTAAAGTCTCCAATTTTAATATTAACATTAATAAAAACAAATTAACAATGTTATAGTTTGATATCTTATTATTCAGCCTCATCATAAGACAAACCCATGGTCACCAGTTTGATACATTTTAGGGGAAATTATTGATCGAAGTTTCCCAAAAAAGCACAATAATCAATAGGTCAACACAAAATTAATTAAAAATAACCATTATAATAATGATTGAATGAGATATTTCACGGAACCAAAGTGAAATTCAATTAAATAATTAAATTAATACCACATCCACTTGCTTCACCCCCATGCTAAATATCTCTGATCATTTCTTGCATCCATGAATACTATAACCATATATGCATGTTAAATCCAAACCATCCATGAAACAATTATGTTATCTCTTTAATCCTTACATACAACCAATCCAAATGTTACATTATAACCAAGGTTAAACATAACCTCATAACCAAGTTATAATTCACACATGTTTGGGTCAAAACCTCCTATATAAGTACTTATGAATTAGATCAAGGCTAAACCTAGTATATATGAATTTTACAATTTATCATGGATAATACATGTATATATTAATTTAATCATTTATTAGGGACATTCTGGATAAATAAAATTTTCATTATTTTTCATTTCTAATCAAAGTATATAAGAATTTCATTATATATCACTAGACATATCCCACAATATAAACATTTCAACATATCAACTATGACAACTCCCCATGTAAAAATTCAAACATTTATCAAAGCACCAGTCATGGAAACAAGGCTATTAGAAAATCAGTTGGAAGCTTCCCTATTACTGAGAAGATAGAGATGCACGAGTGGTGAATGGAAAATCAGCCGCTTGGAACCACAAATTGTTCTCATATAATTACATCGTGTAAAATATAGTTACACAACATGAAATTATTTTTTGAGGGATACACTGAAAAATCTATCTCCTTGGATTATTATTTAATTATCCCAGAAAGTACACTAGATTTAATTGGTACATGACACGTAATGACTTCACATCATCATTCAGTTCATCTAAGGAGTCTGGTGTCTATTACATGTCGTTTAACCATTCTAAACAGTGTGTAAATTTCATGTTGATTGTTTTTTGGATTTATTCCAATCTAAAACCCGAACACCTTCTATGTCTTCTCAACTGAGAAAGAATTCAAGGTATAACCCTAACCATTTCTTCCTAGGGACTATTAATTTAAAAAACCAACATCTCCTGATATTATTCATTTTTCACCAAAAAGGATCCCCACATTGATCCTTTCTATTTTTCTCAAGTATGCTCACTTCCTAGTAATGATTTTATTCAAAAACTGAGGCATCCACAATGAAACATGACCACAAAGGGTTAAATATGAAGAAAAATCAACTTAATGAACAATTAACGAAAAAATCCTAGAGAGATGTACTAGAAAAATACATGATTTTACAGTGGCCACAACATATTATAATTTTATTTCTATTAAAACTATTATAACAACAAAACCTATATAAACTAAATGATATAAATCTATTAAAAATGAATAATTTTTTTATCATAAATAATTAATTTGATTATTCTTCCAATAATAGTTTTATTTTTTCATATAATTGTGTATTTCTCCTAAATATATTATATTGACCTATTTGAATATATTATTGTAATATATTAACTTGTATTAAAATATTTTTTTAAATAATACATTGATATGAAATAATATTAAGAAAAAATATTGTCTATTATTTTCCCTATTCAATAAATTCATTTCTATATATCATATTTTTACAGAAAAGTTACATTTATAATTTGTTGAAAGTTATTTTTTTTTAAATTGAAATTATTTTAAATTGATTCATCATGTTGATAATTTTCCAAAGGTGGAAATTTGAAATTTTTTTGAAATAAAAACATTCAATTGAATGGAAAAAAATACTCATTTTTTCAGTATCATCACTTATTTGAATTTATCTTTGTACAAGATTGGATTAAATGTTTTTAAAAACATCAAAATAAAATATGTATTTATATAATTTTAAATTTTTATTACTGAATTTTTAAAACCAATTTTGACATTTTGGAAGTATAATTATTTTTTTCTCAAAAAGAAATTTTTAATTGTGTATATTAAACAAAACGACCCTTTCAGAATTTCATAATGACAAAAAAATTTCTTAATTTTACATCATTTTTTCAATATCTTGCGACATGGTAAATTTTATTTTTTTTCATACTAAAAGTATACTACTTGGATTAATGTATATTATTATGATAATGGAAATACTATCAATTCAAAATAACTTTTTTTTAATGTCGTTTATTTTTATCTAATAAAATAAATTCATCACTTCCAAAAAATGAATCTAATAATTATTTTAAATTTACATAAAAATATATTAACCCTTATTTAATTTCTAATTATTACATGATAATATTTAGAACAGATAATTTTTAAATAAAAATGTCTCTAAAAACATATATATATATATTTAATGTTATAATATAGAAAATAATTTTTACATATTTATATTATTTATTTGTAAATAGGGTTACTAAATATTTGTTTTGAACCCCTAAATTTTAATTATTTTGTTTATGTTATATTTTCAGAAAAATGTAAATTACATAGTTAATAACTAATTATGTTGGTAAAATAAAAAATAGTAAATTGAGAAATATATTTCTAAATGACTTGGAACTTGTATGAATCATAAATGAAGATTTATTTATTTTGACTTCCTAACAAAATCATACCCAAAAACTCATTTCATTAACTTTTAGAGCCTTTCAACCATAAATAGTAATGTAACATTATTCAAATTAAATGGATAAATAAAAAATTACACTTCTCATAACAAAACAAAAGGATCCATTCACAACATCATGCTACTAATATTCCATTGAATATCTTCACGAAACACTAACAATTATTTCTCCTCAAAGAGTACACTCCCATGTTCGTAAACCACTAGTATCATCTAGTTGGCTTAAGCCCCCCAATTTTCAAATAGATTTCTATGGGAAATATCATATTCTCAGTGTTTGTTTTCATAATGAATGAAAATTAATATATATATATATATTATATTATATAATTCTATAATAAAAAAGGTTTAGAGGGAACCCTCTCATGACCTCAAGTCCATTATATTATTTGGAATGATGATCTAGTGTCATAAAGACTACTACATGCCCAAAATATGTAATTCCTTAACCCTGGTTAACAAGAGTCGGTGTATTATTACATATCATTTGCATGATAAAAGGAATCATGTCATGATAGACTGATCCGTTTAGTAGCTTTGGATGTACTAGATACAAATATAGTTTTACATTACATTATGAAACAAAAAAATAAAACATTGTGTCTCCTTTTAACACATTCATCCTTACAAGACTATCCCTGCAGGCCAGTCATAATATACTTCTCTGCATCCATAGAAAAATAAAACATATAAAAGGGTGATCTTAGGTGCTCAGTAAGGATACCAGTATAACATAAACTTTCATAAATAAGAATAAACATTTAAGGAAATGTATAAGACTGAAAACAAGACATTTAAACTTAAACTTCAGCATAATATGGAAATGATAAATAAAATAATTACATTAACGTATTCACATGGATATTCTACTAGTGGAATAATAATATGTAATATCAACAACCAATTTCTTAATGGTGGAATGCATAATTCCAGACATTAAAACCACATAGTCAAGGCCTTGTGCCAAGATGGAAAATAATATTTTTTGAAGGCCTTCTGAAAAGACACTAGTTTGTCTTATGAGACCTTCCGATGCATCAAGGAGCTATAGTGGGTTCCACCCATCACACACTAAGTCCAATGCATTCCATATATATAAATTATGAAACATAACATAAATGTTCTTATTAAAACTAACATACGAAATGTCCATACATTAACCATAAACCATGAATGGTATACAGATATAACATCCATATTCAAACATGTCACAAAACCATCAATACAATATGGAATATTGTATCATAAGAAATCAACTTCAAACAAGCATAAAATCCAACCTAGGATATTTACATAGATGAAATTGAAACTATTTGAGAGAAATATATATTTCTATTTTGAAATAATTTAAATGTCATGTAATTTTAATTGAAAACATTTATTTTGGAAATATTTTTATAAGCTTGTAAGGAATTATTCGAAGGTGTTATAATGGAAGAATATAGTTTCACATGCTATAATAGTTTAAAAAACATTCTTTCTATAATTTTGTCGAAATGGACATAAAGGACATTGTTTAAAAAACAAAGGAAATATTCCTTTAAAAACATTTTATAAATAGTCTAATAGGGGTATAAATGACGTTAACCCATTTTCTCGGAAATAGAATTTTTTTTTGAAATATATATTTAAGAAACATTGATTTGGATGATAAATAAGTCTCAGTAGATACTCACTTATAAACAATCTTAGATAATAAAGAGATTTTAGAATTAACCATTAAAATGTACATTTCCTTGATATAGGGTTTGTTAAACTCATTTATAATAGTTAAATCATTGATGTTAAACTATACAAGAACCACATACATAAATATGATATCATATATGATCTTCTAATATTTCTTTGTTAATAATATTTTAGTAGTATCATCGTTTTAGGTGTTAACTGATTTGTTTTCCATTGTATGTTTTGTCACATAAGTCAGGTTTTTATGGGTGTGATGTATTTGATTCATATCTAGATTGATATTAAGTTCTTATATATTATTTTTAATAATAAAAAGAAAATTATTCTTGAATTATTACAATGGGTAATGAATCTCATCAGGTTTGTGGAGATGGTAATTAGTACAAACGCATGAGCAACAATATCATTCTATTGATGGTGAAATCGTATATAATTTAATTTTATATAAAATATACATAATAATTAACATTATATATATATTATTTACATAAATTATACTCATTATTATTCCTATCCAAAATAATTAATTGTTGAATAACAAACTACACCACGACATGGAGAATGTAAGTCGTACGTACACAAGTATGGTGAATTTTTCATTCATAGGATGGATAGTATAATTTATATAGTTGTAACATATTTATAAGAACATAAAAATGTGTAAAATATACTTGATTTATAATTTTGTTATGGAAATAACAAAAAAAAAGAAGTGGAACAAGAAAAGGTCTTTGAAAGAGGTGATAAATTATTACATTTTATTCTGGTGCTTCCTTTTGATTTGTTCAAACGGGCTCCTTAGTTGGATTTCTAATCAAAGTGAGGATTCTAGGTTGAATTGAGGGTAGTGGGGAGGATATTTTGGAAGGGTTTGGCTTAGACAAATGGATTTGGAGCTGCGATTTTCATAGAAGGGGATGTACCCTTTTATAAGAGAGGTGAGGGTGACTATAGGAAAATATTGAAATATTATTTTATTATACAATCATATTCGGTTTAAAATGACTCAAAATAGATTTATTTCTAGGATAAGGTTTTTATAGGTCTAAAAACTATCAACCAATATGTCTTAGATATGTTTTGGTCAAAATATCAACCTTATCCTTTATATGTAACTCTTAGTTAAATAGTTTAACTTTACCATGTATTCAGGTATGATTATAATAGATGGTTAATAATATTACTATAAAACTCCAATATAACTATAAGCGGTTCATTATTGATATATATATATATATATATATATATATATTTATCTATGTCTTTTGGTGGAACCATATATTTTAGGAATATTATATCAATTAATAAAACAGTATTTGTTTTAAAAACTCATTATGTCAATTTTGACACTATTGGGGATTTGGTTATTGTTAAAGTCATAAAAGCTTTAGTAATTCCCAAAAACAATTATTTAATCAGCCCTAAAATGTAATATCTACCAATAAAAATCATGGAATGCATCAAAATTATCAATTTAAATTTATATGAATATTTATAATATCCATTTTTTAGGATTTCATTATTAAAGTAATTACTGCGTCATCATTGTGTCATAAATAAATTTAAATATTTAGTGCCTCAAAATTATTAATAAAATACCATTATGTTGGAAATATTATTATCTTTTTAATTAATTATTATAGTTTAATTTATCTTATGTGTACCCCTATATTAAAATTTGTTTAGTTATTAAAATTAGAATTTAACACTTTTAACACTTCTTTAAATAAAATACAATCAATGTCCTAATAAAATCCATGTGGGTCAAAAAAGATCATATATTATTATTAAGGTTTATTTTGGTGTAAATAAACTAATTTCATAGAATTATGACTTGTGCTAGGGTAATTACAATAACAGTTTTACTATTAATTACCCAATTTACTTTTAATTGTGGTAAATAAAATTTTAAAATGACTATTCGCCAAAAATTATTTCCATCCCATTAAACAACATTTTAATTAATTCTATCAATTATGTCTCTAAGGTTTTTGAAATTTGATTCACAGAAGTAGTAAAATTACATTTTATGAAAATTTGTTAAAGTGCATTGTGGGTGGGAAAAAGGCGTTAAAAAGTTCAATAAAATTTTATACATCTAATATTATTATAAAATGACTCTAGGAATTGAATTTATCTAATAAATCTATTATGTATCTATTTCGACTGAAAATAAATTTAAATAAAATAAATAATAATTTAAATAAAATTTTTGTTTTAAACAATATGGTAGTGTTTTTCACTATTCATCAAAAATTAAAAAATTGCAGTAAAATACCAAAAATTAACCCTAAGCTAATTTTGATAATCTAAATCAAAAATTGAATTCCATTTTGAAAAAAATAATTTATAAAACAACAAAAAGTGGTTATTTCTATTCAAAAAGGAATGTTTGGTTTGGTCGTGGTGTGTTAGAACTTGTTGTCGGTACAACACAAACTATTGTATTATTCAAAGGGAAATATACCATGGAAGCATGGTGTGTTGTATTCTTCCCTCCATTAGATAATTTTGTTCTCGAAATTTCTAGAATACTACTGTGTAAAAAGATTCTCATGGTTCTTCATCATAAGTTCCTCATGTTCCATGTTGCCTCATCCATCTTATAGTTTCTCCATAAAACATTTACCAGACAAGTCATCCAGTTTCTCAATAATCGTTCTCTGGTATTGAAAAATTTGACGGGTCCTTCACAATAAGATAGACCAGGTTCTAGTTATATTTCTACATAGATTAGTACATGCGTTGTGTCAGGACTATATTTTCTCAATATTGATACATGGAACACATCATGAACAATGAAGAGACTTGGAGGCATTTCCAAACGGTAAGCTACAACACCAATTCATTCTAGAATTTCGAAAGGTCCAACATACCTGGGATTTAATTTACCTTTCTTAACGAAACATATAACACCATTCCATGGAGATACCATCAAAATAACCTGATCACATACATGAAATTCAATATCCTTCCTTTGATTATCAGAATTTCTCTTTTTCCTACATTGAGCTGCTATGATGTGGGTTCAGATAATATTCACATTTTTCATTGTTTCATCAATATGCTTGGGTCCAATGAGTTTTCTTTCACCAAAATCATCCCAACAAGTAAGACTGAGAAATCTATTTCCATATAACGCTTCATATGGTGCCATCTGAATGCTTGAATGATAGCTATTGTTATAGGAAAATTATACCAGAGGTAAATATTGATCCCACATACCATGAAAGTCATGTTTGAATGATATCATAATGTCTTCTATGGTTTTTATAGTCAATTTTGATTGTCCATCTATTTGAGGGTGGTATGCAGTGCGCAAAAGAAGTTAAGTATCTAGGGATTTCAGAATACTCTTCCAGAATAATGATGTAAAATGGGGATCACAGTTTAAAAAAATTCGTAAGGGTACTCCATGAAATCTTACAAATTAATTAATATATAGACTTGAAAAACATTCCAGTGGTAAATCTTCTCTTATTTCACGAAAATGTGCTAACTTGGTATGATGTTCAGCAATGACCAATATTGCGTCATTCCTTTTACGAGACTTTGGTAGCCCTAGGAAAAAATCCATCGTAATATCAACCCATTTCCACTATGTTATGTGAAGTGGTTTTATGACTTCTATACTATGTTGTCATTCGGCCTTAACTTTTTGACAAACCATACATCTTGAAACATATTCAGAAATTTCCCTCTTCATGTTGTCCTACCAAAAATATTTCTTCATATCTCTATACATATTATAGATACGATGGTGTATAGAGAGATTATAGCTATATACAACATCCAAAATTCCCCTTTTTGATCATGTATATCAGGAACACAATTTATCTTCCCAAATTTCAAAATTGCATCTTTATATACAAAGTCAATCAATCCCCCATCATTCAAAACTTTAATTTTCTTTTCAAACTCCTCATCATCTATTTGGAAACTTTTTATCCTTTAAAGTAATGTGGAATTGGATACCATTTGAAAAGGTATTGATGTTTCTCCTTCCATGATTAATCCCATATCCATCATTACTAGATCAATAAACATTGGATCCCTTTTAACTCTAATCATTTTTAAAAATACAGGATCCTTTCTTCTCAATGCATCTTCCACCTTATTTTCCATTCTTGGGTGGTAGTGTATAGTGAAATAATTATTCATGAGTATTTCAGGACATTATTTCTTCCACATATTGTGTTCTTTCTATGAGAAAATATACCTCATACTATTGTGATCAGTATATATCTCACATTTTCACCATCGAGATAGTGTCTCAATGTTTTCAAAGTAATAACTACAGCCACTAGCTCAATATCATGAGTGAGATAGTTTTTTTCATTAATTTTTAGTTGTCATGAGGCTTAGGAAATATCTCTATCAATCTGCATAAGGAAACAACCAACTACTTTCTTTAAATAATCACTACACATAACAAACACATCCTTCCCTGATAGAAGAGACAAGATAAGAGAATTGATTTATCTTCTCTTCAGTTCATCAAAACATTCTTCACCCTCTTTTTTCCTAAAATATTTAACCCCTTTACATGTGAGCTTGGTAAATGGGTTTTTGACTCAGGCCAAATTCTGGACGAAACGCAGATAATAACATGTTAGACTAATAAAACTGCACACCTCAGTTATAGTCATTGGTTCTAGCCATTAATGTATTACTCTTTTATTAGAAGGATCAAAAGAGATTCCATACTTAGATACAATATGGACAACAAAACAAATCTCCTGAATCTAGAATTCACATTTTCTAAACTTCCCAAATAATTCACTTCTTTTAAGGGTTTTCAGAATATTGTGCATGTTATTTTCATGATCATTGTTGATTTTTGACCATACCAAAATATCATTAATGAATACCAATACAAATTCATCAATATATTCCGTGAGAACTATATTCATTAGATCCTTGAAATCAATTGGTGAATTAATCTGTCCAAAAGGCATTATTGTAAACTCATAATGGTCGTACCTCATTTGAAATGATGTTTTTAGGATGTTTTCCTTCTCCACACACAACTGATGATAACCAGATCGAAGGGAAATCTTTGAAAAATAATGAGCTCCATGAATTTTATAAAATAAATCATCAATTTCATGTATAAGATACTTTTTTTTATTTTCATAGAATTAATCTCCTTGTTGTAAATCTACAAACTCATAGATCCATCATTATTATTAACAAAAAGAATAGGGGATCCCCATGAAGAAACACTACGGTGAATAAATACATTATTAATCAATGACTCTAGTTGTTTCCTTTGTTACACTGATTCCATATTGGACATTCTATAAGGGGTATTTGAAATGGGCCTTGAACCAGGAATAAAATCAATGGAAAACTCAATTTCTCATACTAGAGTATGTCCCGATAAATACTCTAGAAACAAATCATCATATTCTTTTACAATAGGAACGTCCCCTATTTGATCATTTATTTCCTTACACATAGTTATTTAATTCTCTTCCTCCATAATAACTAAATTTAGTAGAGCTACTAGGGGTGGATCTGGATAAAGATTTTTTGGTGACATTTCTACACTAAAGATACGGTACTCCTTATCATCATAAAAAATTTTAACCTCTTTATTCTTACAATAATGTTTCACATCATGGTCTAAAATCCAATCCATACCGATGAATATATCAAATTCAATCCTGGGTATGATGATGGGATCAGCAGATAAAGAACACTTATATGCTCTAATGGGAACTGATTCATAAAACATTGTTGCAATGAATCTTCTCTTACGAGTTTTTAGTGACAACTCCCTTGTTAAATGAATTTGGAAATATCAAATTTTCTTAGAAAAATAGGAATATATGAAACAATGAGGTGATCCTTAATCAAATAAATCACTGTAAATACTTGATGAAACCATTAAATTACCTAAAAATATGTCTTTCAGAGCTTCAACGTCAGAAGTTGTGATCACATAAGCTTGGAGTTTACCCGTTTTCCTTTTCTAAGGTAAGTTTCCTCGGCACTTCAGACATTGATTTTCATAATTCCCAATTTCACTAAAATTTTAGAATTCATACTTGATAGCCTCTTTCTTTCCTTTTCAATCATGAGCTTGGTGGCCTTTTAACTACAATTGTAACAGACTCTTATTCCTATCAGGAATGTAACTGGGTGTTTCTTCCAACATTTACTGCAGGATGGAAATTCATATTTTTCCATCTTACCCTTATTTAAATTTTTATAGTTTTCAATAGACCTCTTCATATCTTCATTTTCTTTAAATATGTAAGACCTAGATAATTCATTTTCTGTCTTAATTGAAAATGAGACAATATCTTTATATGATGAGAATTATTGGGAGACTAATGCTCGATGGAGAAATGGTTTTAATCCATCAAAGAATCTATCAATCATTCTTCATGGGTTAAGTATGTAATCTGTTGCATGCCTTGAAAACCATGTAATGTTATCCTCATACTTTGCGACATTCTCATCTTCCTTTTTTCCTAAGACTCGGAAATAGTCATTCCATATCCGCCAGATGGTCATGAGGAATGTATTTTTCTTATAATATATCTTTAAATCACCACCATTCCATATTTTATACTTATTCATCATCCTTTATGTTTTTAATTAATGACCACCATTCTTCTGCATCTCCAGTGAGGAGTTATACTTCCATGAAAACGTTTTCCATTTCACAACTCCCCAAAGCATGAAATATTTTCTATAAGGAACATATCCATTTCTAATCTAAAAATTGATATGTATTCTCATTGAATGTTTGTTGTTGTTGCCTCATGAAGTGGTCTATCATTGAACCTCCGCGTTGTGGATCGGGGTTCTCCATATGGGTAAGGTTATTATTCATAACCTGAGTGAGTTGTCCCAGTATGGTGATATGTTTATCAGCACCTATTTCATAACATGCTCCTATATAATTATCTGGAGAATGAGGGTAGTCCCTACAATGATTATGTGTATTGATACGGTTTACATTCCTTTGACTAGGTTCTATTTTTAAATAATGGCATGCAGTAGATTAGATTATGAATCACAACACATAATTCTAAAATTTTAAAATTATTAACATATATTGAATTGTTTATGGATATAATCCATAATAAATTAAATTTATTTGTGGAGGTATATACTCATACATCCATCATAATATGTTTTAAAGAAAATGTGATTTATCATAAGACTATCCTTCGAGAGTGTCGTAACCAAGAGTGAAGCACGACCCGCAGTCATGTACTAGTATTCCCTGAGTCAAGCCCAAAACTCATTGTCATAGTTTTCACTCCTAGGTAAATTTGTGCCAGAGCCACCTCTTGTAACGTCTCGTTCCGGAAGCCACCCAGAGGCGCCCCATAATAGGTTGGTCACATGGACTCCAGGGAATTTCCCCGAACCTCAGAGGCTGCCGACTAGCAGCAAGGGCCTTTGGTGTGATAGTGGGGAAACTATACCGTCATATGGTAGAGTACACAGCAGAAGTAACCAAACACAAAATAGCGGAAGCATTAAATATCCAACAATCGGAAACAAAAGAAGACTGAGATAATAAACAACTGGAGGAATGTATGAAAAATGTTGCATGATACATAGGTCTAGGAAAACTACCAAACAAGTCACAATGTTGAGTACAAACAATACTGAACCAACGTACAAAAGAGATGATAAACTGCTCCTCAGCATCGCAAGCCTAGGCTTGGTCCCATTCTCTCCAGCTCAATAGTAATTCAAGTACCTGAAGTGGAAGGGCGCTTTCCCTTATCTATACATGCAACAATATAATCTATTTGGGCCCAAAAGCATGGCCCAAACAGGGTGAGAGACTAAATCCCAGTAGGGAACCACCTGAAATTTTTTTCCTAACATTCAATGAATATATAGAAGTTAATAGTTCAGAAAATAATTAACAGGTAATACTCAGTAGTAAACCATCCACAGTTCCAATATCAAGAAACAACTATAAAAAAACTAAGCACTAATAGGTAACCCTCTAGTAAGTACTCACATCCATCCCCTCTGGTCCTACCTAACAAGTACCAACAACCCTCTGGACAGTACACTTAGCCTAACCCCTCTGTCTTAGTCATAATAAATTCAAAAAGACTTTGATGAAGCACTCCTATTCAATTACACTTAATGACTTAGTTAGTCATGGACTCTCTCATGAATATGACACATTCAATTCCCCTTATAGCCCCATGGTCAAGGAAACTCTGAGGAAACTCACTCATTCGATTCCCATTATAGCCTATGACATTCAATGACTCTCTGAGGAAGCACTCACCATCAATTACTCTTATATTCATAGGTAATAAAGGTAATTCAAAGTAAAACAAAGACTATCTGAGGAAGCTCACATGGTCAATCCCCTTATAGTCTAAAGCAGACAACAAATATTTGAGAATGCTCACATAGCCAATACCCTTATATCCCAAATTAATCCTAGGCTCTCTGAGGAAGTTCACACAGTCTATCCCCTTATATCCTAATGCTCAAGAATCTCTAAGGAAGCTCACTCATTCAAATCCCCTTATAGTCTACTACACCTGATTCTCATGACCCCATGTATGATAACGACATAGCAATGAAATATGGCCAAGGTAAACCTATATAGATACATCTATAATCAGTCTACAATATATCAACCATATCAGGATTCAACTCTCCATCCTACAACAACAGGAATAAACACCGACAATGTAGCCAAACTGGAAAAATATTACCAAACAGTTGTAAATAGAAAATTCATGGGAAAACATCCAAATTATTGAAAACTAACACTATTATTATCCATTTGACCTCTACAAGGCATACATGCATGGTAAGAAAAACAAAAGGGGTAAAATAGTAAACACACAATACCCTGTTCAAGGGTATTGTTGGAAATTGCACATAATACTCAAGGACATTGAACTAAAAGGCACAATCCACGTACCTTAGGGTTAGGAGATCGCTATATGTAATCCTCGAAGCTTGAATCTCCTTAGAATGTCAAATATCAACACAAATTCCTAAAATGATCAAACCATGATAACATGGAAAAGAGGAGGAATTGGAAAACGATGCTCTAGGAGTAGGAAAAACTCACTGATATGATTCCAACGGACCTGATGGTGTTTGATTTTGAGGACGGACTGAGGCTTGGGGGATCATCAATGATCTGTGGCCGTACGAGTTCTTTCGGGTGAATGGGACCTAAAAAATTGATGGTTCTGTCCGTCGGATGCGACCCTGGTGCGTTTAATGAAAAAAAATACATGTCATGTACTTTTTATATACATTTTGTGTGCTTTCCTTTTCCATACTTCTCTTTAGGCGGTCTCCACATCATCCCACTCGACCGTGTGTGTGGCCATGACACGGCCAGCCCACGGCCTCCAGTGGCAATGATGTACATGACATGTACTTATAAAGTACATGAAGTGTACTTCAAAAATTTCCAGAAAGTCATATTTTGTCAAAAACTACAGAAAAAGGAAAATATTCTTGAAAAAAAGATACAGGTTCTTACAAACATCCCCCTTAATGAAATCCGTCCCAGAAATTCCCTAGCGTAGTGTAAAAGAAGAAACCCCAAAAATCTCCAGTCACTGTGTTCATACATCGGCCTCCCTCTCCCATGTATCATCATTTACTCGCCCGTGCTGCTATAACACTTGTACGAGAGGAACAGACTATCCATAGAGAACATTTTTACTATGATCAACAATCCAGATAGGATGCTCCTGGAATGACGCATCCACTTCGATCTTAACCTTCTCAGGTTGAAAGACATGAGACGGGTTTTAAAAGTAACATCGAAGCTGAGAAACGTGGAAGAGGTCATGCATAGATCAGTACCTCTAAGGTAACTTCCACCAATAAGAAACAATCCCAACTCTCTCTAGCACCTCAAGTGACCTGATATACATTGGAAAAAACTAACCCTATCTCTGAATCATTTTGTATCCCATCCTCAGTGTGACAAGCCAGAAAACCTGATTCCCGACCTCAAACTCTAGAGGCCATCTCTGCTGATCAGAATAAGACTTACGTATAGACTATGAAGTAGCCATCCTCTTCTGAATCAGCTCTATCTGCTCTGTGGTCTCCTGAACAAGATGATGTCCCAGTAAAGCTACCTCTCCGGCCTCCAACGAACATAATGGTGATCGACAATGCCTATCGTACAAAGCCTCATAAGGTTCCATCAGAATAGTCACTTAAAAACTATTTTTATCTGAAAACAACACAAGAGGTATATGATTCAATCAAGAACCTCCAAAATATATAATTCATGCTCTGAGAATGTCATAAATCACCTGCATCGTACACTCAGACTGACCATCGGTCTGGTGATGGTAAGCTGTACTCAAAAGTACATGTGTACCCAATGCCTTCTAAATCCCCTACCATACCAGAGAAGTAAAACATGCATCCATGTCTGAAACAATGTAGTGTGGAACTCCATGTTGATGTACAATCTCTCAGATGTACAACAATACTTTTTGAGAAAAGATGAGTTTCTAGAAATTTTTTAAGTACACGTCGTGTAGTTTATGAGTACACGCCGGGTACTTCATTACCAAAGGAGGCTATGTCCTGGCTGTTTCACGACCACACACACGTTCGTGTGGGGTGACATGGAGACCACCTAAAGAGGATTATAGAAAATTCATGTACATGTTGTGTACTTAAAAAGAAAACACAGTGTATTTTTTTCTTTAATCACAATGGGGTCGTGTCTGAAGGACAGAACCATCTTCTTTTAGGTCTCGTTCGTCTGAGTGAACCAGTATGGCTTCAAATCTTCGACGAGCCCCTGAGCCTCCGTCCTTCCTCCGAATCAAACACTATTGGGTGTTTTTGAATTGCATCGATGAGTTCTTCCTTCTCCTAGATCATCGTTTTCCAATTCCTCCTCTTTTACATATTATCGTGGGTTTAATTTTTTAGAATTTTTTGTAGATATTCGACGTATTAAGGGGATTCATGCTTCAAGGTTTACATATAGAGATCTCCTAACCTCAAGGTAGGTGGTTTTTACCTTTCTATTCAATGACCTTGAGTATTATGTGCAATTTCCTCCAATACCCTTGAATGGGGTATTGCGTTTTTACCATTTCACCCCTATTGTTTTCTTACCATCCTTGAATGTTTTGTAGAGGTTAAATGGATAACAATAGGATCGTTTTGCTATGATTTTGATTTTTTTACCATGCATGGTATTTTTACGATTGTTTGGTCATATTTATCCAGTTTGGCTACCTTGCATGTTTTCATGCCTATTGCTATATGATGGAGAGTTGTATCCTGATATGATTGATATGTTGTAGACTCATTAGCCAAGTAGTTCTATAGATTTACATTGTCCATATTTCATTTCTATACTGTTGTCCTACATAGGGCCATGTGAACCGAGTGTAGTAGACTATAAGAGGAATTGACTGAGTAAGATTCCTCAGAGAGTCATGAGCATTAGGAAATAGGGGGATAGAATGTGTGCACTTCCTTGGAGAGCCAAGGATTACATTGGGCTATAAGGGGAATGACTGTGTGAGCTTCCTTTGAGATTCCTTGACTTCTTTAGACTATAAGGGGATAGACCATGTGAGATTCCTCATAGAGTCTTTTTTTTCATTGAATTACATTGATTACCTTAGACTATAAGAGGAATTGACAGTGAGTGCTTCCTCAGAGAGTCTTTGAAAAACCTAGGCTATAATGAGAATTGACCGAGTGAGCTTCCTCAGAATGTCTTTGAACATGGGGATATAAGGGGAATTGACTATGTGATCATACTTAGAGAGTCCCTGAATACCTTAGACTATAAGGGTGATTGACTGTGAGTTCTTCCTCGGAGAGTCTTTATGAATTTCATGTGACCAAACTAGAGGGGTTAGGCTGAGTGTAAATTCTAGAGGGTTCTTGGTACTTGTTAGGTAGAACCAGAGGGGATGGATGTGAGTACTTCCTAGAGGGTTACCTATTTGTACTTAGCTAAATTTTATCTATTACTTGATATTGGAACTGTGGATTGTTTAGTGCTAGGTATTCCATGTTTACTGCTTTCTGCACTTTTACCTGCCATATATTCACAGACTATTAGGCACATATCATCAGGTGGTTGCCTAATAGGATTTAGTCTCACCCCCTATTTGGTCCATGCTTTTGGACCAAAACAGATTATATTGTTGAAGGTATACATAAGGGTAAGTACCCTACCACTTCGGGTACTTGACTTGCTATGGAGATGGAGAGCATGGGACCAAGCCTAGGATTACGATGCTGAGCAGTTTTTTATCTTTTCTTTTGTACTTTGGTTCAGTACTATTTGTACTCATCATTGTGACTTGTTTGGATATTTTCCTAGACATATGTATCATGCATAATTTATTATGTATTTCCCCAGTTGTTTATTATCTCAGTATTCAGTTGTTTACTTTTGTTGGATAATTACTATTTCGGCAATTGTGTGTTTGTTTACTTGTGTTTTTTACTCTGCCAAATGAGGGCATAGTTTCCCCACTATTACACCCAAGCCCCTTGCGACTAGTCAGCAGTTTCTATCATTTGGGGAAATGTGTTTGATTACATGTGACCAAATGGGTACGGGGCACCTCCGGGTGGCTTCCAGAACTGGGACGTTACAATTTGGCATCAGAGGGAGGTTTCGATTCTCCGACCTATGGGATCTAGAAATCCCACATCGAAGGAGGAGGAGTACGAATAACCCCTTTATGAGGTGGTGTTGATACATCTCCTATCATGAGGCCTTTTTCTGAGGGGTTCATGAGGGAAAAAACTATAAAAAAAACTGTGTGGGCTAGGCACAAACCGAAAAATATCATGATCGTGGGCTGGACTAGGCCGTTAAAAATGGAATCAGATCCAGTGTCCATTTGATGTGCCAGTGAGGACGTTAGGCCCTTCTAGGGGGGTGGAGGTTTGGAAATCCCACATCGAAGGAGGAGGAGAATGAAGCACCTCTTTATTAGGCCGTATGGATACCTCTCCCATCATGAGGCCTTTTCCTGGGGGTGCGTAAGGGACATAACCAAAGGAAAAAACAAAACCATGTGGGATAGGCCCAATGAATACAATATCATGATCTTGGGATTTATTGGGTCGTTAGTCCTATACCTTCTTGTATCTAGATAGGGATGTATTTTAATGAAAACTCACAAAATTCTTACATTATCAAAATTTTAGGAAGTTCTTCTGTTCCAATCCTCAATGTCTATCTTATGGTAATGTTCTATAATTAGAGTTTTTCTAAATCAAGTTTCTAAGGATTGTACTAAACTTCCTCTAATACAAACTATAATTCCCCAAACCTAGTAACCCAGATTCGGTTCCTTATAACATAACATTGGTACAATATAACAAATCATGTCCCGAAAGACCGACCAGTTTTGTAAACTTGGAAGTACTAAATACAAACATAATTTTTACATTACATTATGAAATAAAAAACAACAAAATTGCGTCTTGTTTTAACACATTCATCCCCCTTATACAATCCCTAGAGGTCATTCATAATATACATCTTCACATCCTAAAAAAAACTAATTCACCGAAAGGGGTAATCTGAGGTGATTAGTAAGGATTACAATAAAGCGGAAACTATCATAAATAAGAATAATCATTTAAGGAAATGTATGAGACTAAAATAGAAGCCTTTTAAACTTAAACATCAGCATAATATCGTAAATATAAATCAAATAATTCCATTTAGTTATTTACAGGGATATTCTACTCATCTGGTAATCCCATGTAATATCAATAGGAAATTTTATAATGATGTAATGCATAATGTCAAATATCATAAGCACATAGTCAAGGACTCATTCCAATACTAAAAATAATATTTTGTTAAGGCCCTGTGCCAAGACAAAATTTTTTCTCATTAGACCTACCGATTCATCAAGGAGATATATCGGTCCCCACTAGTCACATACTATGTCCAATTGATTCCTCATATGAAAATTTCAAACCATAACATAACCATTCGTATTAAAACTATCATAAAAAATGTTTATACTTCAACCATAAATCATAAATGGTATAAAAATATCACATAAATATTTAAACATGTCACAAAACCTTCAATATAATAGGGAAGATAGTATCATAATAAATCAACTTCAAAAAAGTGTAAAATCCCACAAAGGATGTTGACATTGGTGATATCAAAAAAAATTGATAGAAATATCTATTTATATTTTGAAATCCTTTAAAAATAGTGTAATATTAAAAAAAATTATTTTCAACATATTCTTATAAGCTTGTAAGGAATGCTTTGAAGGTTTTATAATGTAGGAAAATAGCCACATCAATCTTATTAGTTAAAAAACATTATTTACTTAATTTTTCCAAAAAGGTCGTAAAAAACCTTGTTTGGAAACCTGTGGAAAGATTATTTAATATAAATATTATAATAAGTAAAACAAGGTTTTAAATAAACTCAACCCATATTATAGAAAATAGTAAAGAAATTGACATACATTTATAAGAAATAAAAATGTGGATGATAAATAGGTCCCAGTAGATACTCTTGTATAAACAACCTCGGATAATGAAGAGATTGTACAAATAACCCTTACCTTGTAATTTTCCATCATCAAGGGTATGATAAAATACTGTATAATATAGAAATAATTTTTATTTAATTATAAAACCCCACATACATAAATATCATATCATATATGATATTATTATATTTTTTTGTTAATAATATTTCAGTAGTTTAATAATTTTTGGTGTTCACTGAATCATTTTACTTTATATGTTTTGTAACATAAGTAATGTTGGTTATGGATAAAATGTATTTTATTCATATCCATATTGATATTATATTCTTAAAAATTATTTTTAATCATAAAATGGAAATTATTCGTGAATGATTACGATGGGGAATGAGTCTCGTTGCATTTGTGGACACGGTAATCCATACGTACGCATGAGTGACATAATCATTATATTTATGGTGAAATAATATGTACATGGATTGTATTTCATATATACAGATTAATTAACATGTTATAATTACTATTTACTTCAATTATACACATTAATATATCCATCCAAAATAATTAATTTTTGAATAACAAAATACACCATGACCTGGAGACGGTAAGCCATGCGTATACATGTATGGTGACTTTGTCATTAATAAGATGGATAGAATAATGAATATGGTTGTTCCATATTTTTAATAATGTCATAGTTTGTATAATTTACTAGATTTATTATTTTAGTATGGAAACGATGAAGAAAAAAGTGGAAGAAGAAAAGAACTTTCAAAAAAAAAAGATAAATTATTACCTCATATTCGAGTGCTTCCTTTTGATTTGATAAAAAGGGCTTTTTAGGATGACAATATTAACAAAGTAAGGAGTCTAGGTTGAATTCAGGGTAGTTGGGAGGATATTTCGTCTGGGTTGGGCCAAGGCAATGAAGTGTGATTTTGACAGAAGGGTAATTATCTTTTTATAAGGGTGGTGAGGGTCAGATTAGGAACCCTTGAAATATTATTCTATTATAAAATCATATTAGATTTATAATAGATACAAAGTGAATTATTTCCTGGAAATGGTGGGTCTAGGTTGAAATCGTCTCATCCAATATGTTTTAGACATGTTTAGGTCACCATATTAAACATATCATTTAAATTTAACTATTAGTTTAATAGTTTATCTTTTACCATGTATTCCTGTATTATTATGATAAATAATTGATAAATGTAATATAAAAAGCCAAGAGAAACACAAGTGGTTCATTATTGATATATCTAACCTTATATAAGTTTTTTCTGTGGAACCTTATATTTTTAGTAATATTATATAAATTAATATTATCATATTTGTTTTAAAAACTCATTTATGTCAATTTTGACAGTATTTGGTATTGTGTTTTTGGTAATGTCATAACAACATTATTACTTCGAATTTTTTTAATCAACCCTAACATGTCATATTAACTTATAAAATTAGTTTATTTCATCTAAATTTTCAATTTACATTTATCTGGATATTTATAATATCAATTATTTTTATATTTCATTAAATATGTAATTACTGCATCATCATTGTGTCATAAATAAATTTAGTTATATAATGTCAAAAATTTATAAATAAAACACCATTATATATTAAATCTCATGATATTTATAATGAATATTTATAGTTGAATTTATCTTATATGCAACCCTATATTAAAAATGGGTTAATTATTAAACATTGAATTTAACACTTTTAACTCATCTTTAAATAAAATATAATAAATGTCCTAATCTATTCCAAGTTGGTAAAAAATAATATGTTATTCCTAATGATGATTTTGGTCAAAATACACTTATCTAGTAGAATTAGGACATGTGTTAGGGTAATTATAATATCTGTTTTACCTTTATTTACCCTATTTACTTTTAACCATTGTAAATATAACTTAAAAGATACAATTCAACAAAAATTATTTTCATCCCATTAAATAAAATTTTACTTATTGATATCAACTGTTTCATTCGTATTCATGAAATTAAATTCACTGATGTAGTAAAATTACATTTTATTCAAATTTTCCAACAAGTATATTATGTGGGTAAAGGACGTTGAATAGTTCAACAAAATTTTATACATCCAATCATATTATAAAATCACTATAATGAATTACATTCAACTAATAAAGTTATAGTGTAGCTTCTTTAACATAAAATAATTTTACATAAAATAAATAACTATTTAAATAAAAAGTTAGTTTAAAATAATAACGCAATGTTTTTCACAATTCATAAAAAATAGAATGTTTTCAGAAAAATACGAAAAATTATCCCTAAAATAATTTTGATAATCTGAATCCAAAAATGATGTCCATTTTGAAAATTTGAAATTTACAATATTTCAAAAAGTGGGTATTACTATTCATATTGGCTAGTTTGATTTTTCGTGGTGTGTTAGAACACCATGGTGCATACAAAGCATGTTGTTTTATTATTAAATGGGAAACATATCGTGGAAGCTTGGGGTGTTACAAAGGACCAAGCCTAAGACCCCACCATAGTAAAAAATTCATTATTCTTGTATACATAAAATAAAAATTGCTTATATCAAAACCATCTTGTGAATGGATTTCCATTTCATCCTCCTTGATCAAGGTCTTTAAGTGGCATGTCATAATTTCTGTATTAATGTACGCCCTGATCCAAATGATCTATAGAGGCTTAATTTACATCTGTATACACTTTACATGTTATGGAATGAATCATCATGAATTCCTAATGCTCAACATTGATTTATTGACGGCCAAATGTTTTTTAGGATATTTATCCCTAGTTGAGAGGCCATAAAGCATGTAGGTCAATATTGTAATGAAGAACCTAATGTTTGAAGCCCAAATTATTTCTCCATAAATCCTAATTGGGGGGGGGGGGAGTTTGGATTATATAGTACCACTTATATTCAACCTATATTATTTCTGAAATGTTTCTATAGTAACTAAGAAATAATTCCCTATATAGATTTGGTCTTATGTCTTTCGGTGATAGATCAAAAGGGATACCACTTGGGTACGCCCCCCCAAATATGAGAGAAATTCTTAAGAAATTTTACTTTTATATTATTCATCACCAAAGAATATTTTTCTACATAACAAATTATAAAAAAAAGTAATATTTACATACCTAAATGTTATTATATAAATTCATATACCATAATTTCACCATTTCCATCAACTAAAAAAATGAAACAACATTGATTATTAGTATGTTCAGATTATAATCCGTATGAAGTGATGTGGTTCATTTTTTATCACCTCCCATCAAATCTAGTAATAATGGAATATTTAAGGAAACTAATATGTTCCGTTTAGATTTATTTTTATTTATAAAATAATTAAATTTATTTTTTTAAGCTATACAGTTTTTTAGGGAATTGGAAATGTTATTCTAGAATATGTGCCGAATACCACCATGAATAAAGAATTTCATTTTCCATCATCGCCCTTTTTAGAAGGAAATTAAAATTAATTTAATGAATATATTATATATTTATGAAATGGATAATATTATATTAAATATATATTATTATTACATAAAAATAAATATTTTGACCTTAAATCATTATAATATACTCCCATTGTGGTTAGTTATACCACCTATAGGAACAAAATTATAATGATTACATCATAAATTATAAATAAAAACAACATACGTATAATATCCTTTAATAATAAATCATTAGATGTTTTAAAAATTATAGAAATTAATTATTAATATATAAAAAATTATTTCAATATATCCCCTTTCGATCGGAAAACATCCCAGAACAATTTCATTGTCATTTAAATTTTCACAATCCTTATCTTTGGCATTTAGCTAATGAAAATGGGACATGTGGAATTATTTAACATAATAATTATTTAGTATTTAACATAATAATTATTTTTCCATCAAATGCTCTCAAAGTTCGTGCATGGATTATTGGGTCCCTTTCTTTGAAACCTGGATGGCTTTATCGTCATGAATGGTCCCTTGATTTCAATTCCTCTCATACAAGGAATGCCTTTTCGCAGGTCTGGGTCTATTTGCATGGGCTTAACTGGGTCCTTTGGCATCCAAATATTCTTTATGATATTGGAATGGTGATTGGATCCTCTATTCGCCTTGACAAGGAAACTGAAGTTGTTCGGTTTCGACATTTTTCTAGAATGTTGGTGGAGGATTATTTGAGCTCCACCTTGATTCATAAGGTAACTATTTCCACTCCTACTAATAACATTAATATTGATGTTGAGTATGAAAGGAAATAACTTTTTTGTACCGAATGCATGGCTGTTGGGCACTCGTAGGAGTTATGTCGGAGGAAGATCTCTTATGAGAGATGTGGGATGAAGGGTCACCTGACTACTCTCGGTAGAAAGATACTTGTGGGGAAGCATGTGGACTTGTCAAATCATGTAAGGGATTCTCTCAAAAAATAATTTGCCACTCTGTCTGAGGTGTTGGCCTCCAGAAAACCTATGTCTCATCTGAAAGGGAAAGGGATGATAGTGGATACGTCTCCGATGAGTGGCCCCTCTAATGTTCGGGCTGATCACAAGGAGATCCCATCGAAGGATGGTCGTGTTATTACTCCCACTGGGTTGGTTGAGGCTGGACATACTCCCAGCCTGTCTGTCTCTTGATCCCCTGCTTGCATTGATCCTCCAAATGTAAGTATGAATGATAGTCCTGATGTAGAATTGATATGTGATGAGACTTTTGAGTTGGCTCCTTCTAGGACATCCCAAAATGTTGATTGTCATCAGGAAATTCAGAATCTCTTGATCTCCTCTAAGATTTCTGGGAAGTGGGGTGACATCTCTGAGGTGGAAGAGACAACGACGGGTTGCGGTGCTCCTAGCACTTTCAAATATGACCTTCTTTCTGGGAAAGGGAAGGAGAATGATTACTTAGTCTTAGATCCTACTCCTTCAAAGAGATGACCAAGGAAGGATTATTCTAACATACCTCATACGATGTCTACACGATCTTCTAAGCTTTTAGGTGTGTTCAATTCTGATATTCTCAATATCCCCAATCTGGATAAGTCCCACTCTGAATAGGAAACTGCTGATGACTCTGATTATGGGAATGACATGTCTTATTATGATCTGTAATATTGTGTTTGACGGATGAGGAAAATTTCCTTTGTTTAACCCCACCCACCTCCTCTGTACCTTTTTTCATTATTTAATAAATAGTCAGAAGCTTAGCTTCTGGTTGATCTTGCTGATATATTTACAAGTGAATCTTTGGTTATCGATTATAATAGAAGAATACACCACATATTATTTTTTGTGAATTTCCATTCCATTCCATGTTTAGATTAGTAAAACAATTATTATTTAAGCCTCAATATATTGATAATTTAAATTTTATTATACATTAAAATTATTTAGAAATTATTTAAAAGAATTTTTAATTCTTTTTGTATGGCCCATTTTTGACATGTGTATAAAGAATCAATTTAAATAATTTACATGTGATCACACCATTCCATAGTTTTATCATTTTATATGAATTTTCCTCCAAATTGTTTCATTGTATCTAAAAAATCCAACATTACCGATGTATTATAAAAATATTTCAATTTTTTTAAAACCTCAATTGTATTTACTATTTTTAATGAATTTACCTAAATGGTCCTAAAATGTATTTTCTTTTATATCTACATCTATATATATATATTATGGATTGTCAAAAAATCAATAAAATGATTCCCCCCACATCCTTTCTTTATATGGATTTTATAATTCTATTATTTATTAGTGTAATGGAGGTCCGTTGGTTGCTTAAGGTCTGTCGTAATGAGAAAATTTCTTCTGTGAGAACCAAGGATGGTGTATGAACTTGTGTGAAGGTGGATTTGGATTCAAGAATTTTGGAGCCGGTTGATGAAGGAAGTGGTCCCCATTTTTCTAATGAAGCTGTGGATGGCATTTCATCTAAGTCTCGTAAGGTGTCTTTTGAGGGAGACTAGGACCCTGGGGCTTCTGGTGTTAAGGTGAACCAGGCTAATCCAAAGGTCTCGGAGGTTCTCCAAAGGTTGAGGTAATACATAGGAATACCTGCTACTTCCATGGTTGGTCTGGGTTCATAGGAGATTGGGGAAGGAATGGAGTCCAACACTATAGAGGAGGTCATCATGGCTAGTGGTAAGGATTATAAATGTCTTGATCCTCTGAATAAACTGTTTATATTTTTGATTAACAGGTTTGATGTTCTCTTTGAAGACATGATGGCCTTAGGATTGTAGGAGGATGTTTTTGTAGGAGGTGATAGTGGTGCGGAGACCTTGGAGGGCCAACAGGTTGAATGTAGGGGCATGAATTATCTTTAGTTGGTGAGGAGGTCTTAGAGTACCAGTAGGTTGAATGTTTGTGACATGAAATAGGTACCATGACTGTGTAAGGAAACCAAAATGGGGTCAGTCGCTGCCCTTTAGAGGAGAGAATGGATCAGAGGCTCGGGATAATGTTGAACCCTTTGTGGAAAAATCTACTACTGAGGATAGGTGTGTCCCCTTGATGGAGTGTAACAATCCTTACCAGATTCTGGGGAAAAAATATGTGTGTACTAATTCTTTTTTGAGGGAGAGAGATGGAATAAGAAGGGAGAGTTAAGGGGAGGGAAATAAAATGCGAGTAGTCCAGTTGGCCGTTCATTCATTGATGTTGTTATAAGTGGGAATCAGATGATGGCTACAGCTGACAGACCTTTGTCTACTACACCAAGAAGAAGACCAAGGATGGATTACTCATTTCTTCCAATATCGATGCGGACTAGATCTACCTTAAAGCGGAATAAAGAGGTGAATTTGTCCTTTTAAAAGGGTAGCATGGTCTTGAAGGCATCCCCAAAGAAATTTGTTATTGATCAGCTAAGGATTCGTGTTCAAAGTGAAAGCTTTTGGAGGCATCCATAATGGGAATCACCTACTGGAGAAGAGGACTCCTTCATGGGATGCAGGGATGAATATCATTATTATGATGTCTAATTCTAATTTGGTATGCATTTTCTAACATTTTTGTTTCAATTATTTGGTTCTATGGTTGTAATTTTGGGTACCATAAACCCATAAACCAACTGCTAAAATGGAAAAAGATGATTTGCAGCGGGAATGATCTATCACTACCATTATTTTTCTTAATAACAAACATTGAATAAATTTTATTATTTGTCAAATTATTTCCCTTTATAAATATATATTTCCATCCCATGATTTAATTATGTTCACCTAAAATATATACATAGATTTATAGAAGAAATTATTATTTAAAAATATATCTTTTATTGATAAAAAGTATATAACTTACACCACATCATCTAAATTGAGATTTGATTTTCTATAATGTCACTAAATTTCACTGTATACACATTTATTATATAAATTTTTAACTTGTTTTGATTATTGATGTAATTATGATGATTTAATTATGTGAATCCATTGGAAAAGGATATGACACCCATTTTCATTCCATGTGTTCTTTATGATAAAATGAATAACTAATTTCATGTGGGACACAAATGTATGGATGAATTATTTGTGGCCCATATATTGATATATAGTTAATTATAAGAAATATTATATCGCAAAATACATGTAAACATAGTCCCAATTTAATTTAACATAATCAGGGGTGAAGGTGTGTGACTCATGAACACAATGTTTTCTTTTGACAATGATTATGACACATTTCTAATATATTATAATGTTATTCTTTCTTGGAAGATGTTGATTGAATAATTTTTCCATAAAATTTTGACTAATGTCTTATATTATTCCACGAATTTTGTCATTTGTTATTTATTTTGAACTATTCTTTATCAATCAAAATTGTCTTATTATATGTCCATATTCCTTGATTATACCAATAAGAATATCTCGGGCTCATTGGTGATCTTTAAAATTTCACTATTAGGTTTTCCCATACAAATAATTTGAGAAAAACCATTTAATATATTTCCATTCACAAGTTATAAAATTGAATATGGTTTATTAAAATTTTATAAATAATTAATGAATGGTTTTATCAAAGTGAAATGAGTTGAAGTATCAAAAAATATATTCTTTTTTAAGATGATACTAAATGAAATAAACCTTTAATTCATTTTTTTGTTATATTATTTTTGATATAAAAAATTTAAAAAATTTAATAATATATATATTTATCTTGGGTTATATCACCTTGTATCAAGGTTATTGTTAAAAGAAAGGATTGTTTTCACCAGAAATTTGAGTTTGGGTTTGTGGCACCTTAGTTGCAATTAGATACTCGTTTATGTAATTTTTGGATTATATTAGTTATTTTTTGGAAAAAAATAATACAACCTTTGGTAAACCCTATGGATTTTACTAATGGAAAAATATTTATTATATGAAATCCAAAAAATTTCATAATAAATGAATAGTGTGGTTTTTTTGAAATGAAATCCTTTTCTTGATTATACAATTGGATGTGATCTCAAACCCAATTATTCATTATGGTTGTAGACAAAAAAATTGGTGTATTTTGTATTTACATTGTATTCACATATTTCTAAAAAAAGGAAACAAACTGTCCACCTGGTATGACACTCTAAGGTGATATGCCTCAGTTAATTCACATTCTCTATTCAATTCATTTTGAATTATTTGAAAATCATTAGTTTAGATAACCTAATAGGGAATGACATTAATTAAATTATATTAAAACATAGAGACTCATGAGTTAAGGTATATTTTATTTTATATGTGAGTTTATGTATATTGTTCAATTGGAAATTATAGATCAATGATTTCATTAATTTATGGGATTAAATTATTGTATGAATTTTCATGATAATTTTGGTGAAAATTATGATTTATATTAGGGTAAGAACTATTAGAAAACCTATGTATATGAAATGTATATTGAAATGAAAATAAAATTGGGTTTAATGATGGTTTAATTATAGAAAACTTTTTTTTATTGATTTTTCATATTTTTATGATCATGTATTATAATTTTGTTGATAATGAATTGGGGTTCTAGTGTTTGGTTATAAAAGTGATCCAAAAAATGAATCCATAAAATGTACTTCCCTAGTAAATCGTAATGTATAATATTTAGTATCAAGAGTTTACTTGTCATTCTAATGATAGTAATGTGTATACATCATTAAAACTTATGATCTGAATATTGTCTCTATTTTAGATACCATATTATATTATTTTTTGTAAAAGATAATTAAAACTGAGAGGAAAATAATTATTTGGGGTGAGGAGATAATGTAACATACAATAATTTTTGAATATTAATTTTTATAAGTTGATATTATGTTCAATAGAGTTTTTTCATAGAAAACAATGAGCTATATCACTCCATGGAATATTAGATTATCTTTAATAGGAAAATATATATGAATAAAAAACCTCAACTAAATAAAATATATTAATCAATTAACCATTATTATATTTAGAATATAACTATGTAATATGATTGTTTTCACTATAAATGTTTATATAAAAATAGACGTATATATTTTAAACTATTAAATTAAATTTTCAAAATTTAAAATATTAATATAATATGTGAAATTCCATAAACTCAAATTTAAATTATAATTTGATATGAAATAATATTATCAAAACATAATATTCAAGAACATCTATTTTCTATAAAATAAATTTTCATTATATATTGTATCATCACATGAAAGATAAATTTATAAATTAAAAAAATCTTATAAAATGAAATAAATTTTTAAATTATATCATGTGAAAAGTTTCATATTGTGATTTTTTTATTTTTTATAATAAAATGGTTTTTTTGTTTAATAGGCAAGAGATAATGTTTTTGAAAATAATGTTACATTTAAAACCATATCATAATTAAAATTTTGAATTAATGATTTGGAAACATTATTACAATAAATATATTTATAACATTTATAAATACTATTGGGAATTTATAAAACACTGGTATAAAATTATAGAAACATATGTAAAATACTACACTAAATAATATTTTAATTTGATTATATTGAAAAATTAGTTTTCATCTCTAAAATAATGTAAATATCAAAAATATATTATATATTTAATATTAAGATATTCATTTTACATAATAAAAATCAATTTCATTTTATGCATATAATTAAGATTACTTGGATTGAAGTTAATTGTTGTGATAATTGTTAAATGTTCCTTCTCATAGACCAATTTTGATTACATTATGTAATTTTATATAGAAAAAAAATTCATACCTTAAAAAAATAATTTAATAAAATATTTAAATACATACTTTAATATATTTATAATAAATAAATTGGTGATCAATATTAGATATATTCAGCAAACAATGGAGTGAAAACCATATTTTTCTATAAAATTTATTTCTATTTATTTAATAACTTTATTTTAAAGATAATTTTCTAAAATATAAAAATTTATTAGGAATAAATGATTAATACATTTAGGTAAAAAATTGGAAATATTTTTAATATAGGTTATAATATATTATCATTAATAAATATAACTTAGTTAAAATCTAGTTTAAAGATTAAAACCAAAATGCTAATGTTTATTAATATAAAAGTAAATCATCCAAAAAAGAGTAAAAACATGAGGCAAATAGATTTTTGATGAATTTTCAACATTGTATATAACAAAAATTCATTATTACTAATTTTTATTATTTTTAATACATTATTATTAATAGAACATCATTTAAATTTAATGAGTATTTCCAAAAGTCTACAACTCTTCACATAAAAAAGAGGATCACCTGCATCATATCATGTTATAAATATTAATTATAAAATTAATTTATTATCTGAAACTTTTCTCCACCTAATGTCCCCAAAATATTGAAAATTGATATAGTTTAAGTTATTTAGCATAAGAGGTGAATTACTAAGGATTTTTCCAAGAGAAATCTCACGTTTTCCACATGATTATTTCTCAATCCTTAGTCTTTCATTTTTAATCTTGCATATCCAATATATTTATTGACAGACAACTGTAATTAAATAAATTTTATTAATATAATGGAATGTTATTATGTTACTGGAGATAAAATTATTCAATCATTTCCATCCACTATGAATAAGAAAACAACATCAATCATGTAAACGTTTAGACTACCACCTCCACGATGTGATGTGATTCCTTTTTCATTTCGATATCTTGTAGAAGTTATCATAGACAGATTTTTGGACATATTATGATAATTATGAGACAATTATGATCATGAAAATATAAACTATCATATAACATCATTTTTTCCTATCCCTTGAGAACTATAAATGATAATGGGGCGTATGTGAAGTTTACCAACTTCATGGGAAAAAAATTCAATTTTCTTCAACACCCAATAAAAATGATTAGAATAATGAATTTTATGAATATATAAGATTTTTATAAATATTATGAACTTATTTAACAGACATATTTTCCTTATATTTAAATCATTTATTAATTATTAATTCATTATAACATTCTCTTTCTTAGGTAAGTTTTACAACATGAATGAACGGTTTTATAAGGTTTTAAGCAAGAAGGAAAAAAGAATATTATTAAATGATAAAATAATGAAGAATAATTTATTTATAATATTGTAGTTAATTTGGAAGGTAATTATTAATATTTAATTTATATATTGATATATTTATATTTTATGGTTTAACACGATTAAACGAGTGCATCAAGATTTCCAGTTTTTAAAAACCATATACATGTATTTTACCCGATAAAAATTAGACATGATTGGAATTGTAATTTTTTTATTATTATATATTTAATAATGTCTTTTGTTGAAATTTTATCAAATATGTTTGAAGTGATCATGTCATCATGAGACATGTATAAAAAATAATCAAATGTTTTAACACATGATGTTGAAAATAAACAGTATCTGATAATATATTTATACTAGATGTTAATAAAAACAATATAAATGGGTAATATATTTGAAATTAATTACTATATAATATATTAGGAAATTTATGATCATTCTAGATGATTTTATATAAAAAATATTTGAGGAAATTGTGGACAATGTTATTTATCTCAATTTTTTATTCTATTTTACATTTTTGATATTGCATATAATCATTTATTTTATATGGTGTATTCACTAGCCTATTTTATTTTAGTATTGTTAAAATGTATCTATTAATGATATTTGAAATGTTATTTTATGGTACCACTATTATATTTTTTTATTTATGTGGTATTATTTCCATTAATGTTTTTATATTAATCTCAATTTCATATCAAAATAGTTTTTTAATTATAATGAATCTAGTAAATGGTTTTTAACATTTATAAAAAAACAAAATATTTTTATTATCATCTTTTTATTATTTAGGTTTTACATTTTTAAAACTATTTTACTTTCCCATTGATTTATAGTTTATATAGAGTAAAATAAATCATCAACACATATTCTTTTCATTAATGTATCATTTCCACCATGTTTTTATTCATTGGATTCCATTACATATGTCCTTTTTTATACCTAATTGACTTAATAGGGAAAAATTAAACTATTTTTAAATTTATTTGAAATTAATTTATTAACATTTTATTTCATTAGGTATGGCTCATTTTTTGACAACTGGGAATATATTTTCATTTCAATTTTTTTGTCTGAGAACAACATTTCAAAGTTTTTTCCTTATTTAAAAGAGTCATTTCTTATCCTAGTTCAAAAAAACATTTATATATTAATAAATTTTTTATCTAATCATTAATTTTTATTATTTTTTAATTCATTTAAAAAACTAGTCTAACATTTTATAAAAATGACATTGTGAAATTATTATATGGAATTAAACCATAATTAAACAAAATGTTAAGTAAATATGGGGATACCATTATATATACAATTAATCTCATCGATTCATAGTAACGTACAATATTTTATATATTTATAACTAGTACAATGAAAAACCATACTAATGAGGATTGATGAACATATATTACACATATAAGAGAGTTATAGAGTAGTAAATAGTTCCCTATAATTGATTAGATTATCTTAACCTCCAATATTCTTGACAAAATTATGATAATTACATCACGAGTAATGTCCTGAATTTTTTTGATCTTTTTAAACTAGGTACACATTGACTAAAAACATTATTGGCATGCAACCCAATTATAATCATTTTAAAATAATTTTTTACATTATAAAATTTTAAAGTAACCTTTTTTTAAAACAATGGTTTTTAGGGAGATAAAAATTTGTTACATTTTGGTTTTTAAATTAATGTTTATTATTTTAACTAAAAAAGTATAATATTCATTGTTTGATCTAGAGTAATATGACGAAATCTTATATATTTAAATTACCTCTAGAAAACCATATAGGGTCTTTAAAAAATAATGCACAAGTCAAAATAAATTTAACCTTTTATGTTTGATAAAATAAGTCCTTTATAAAAGTTTATTAATAACTTATTAATATTTTAAAATACTTAATAAATTGATATTTTTTCTTTTAATTTTGGATTTCTTACATCATTGAAATTAGAATAAAAGGTCTAAAAGGTGAGATTAAATAAGAATATAAACACCATGATAATTTTCCTTTATGTCTGATATTTTTGAATGATTTATCATAAACACATTTATGGTGATATTGGTTCACTAATAAATACTATAATTACCTATTAAAAAAATTTGAGCACCATTCATTTCTAATATAATCCAACCATATAAAAATAGACGATGACTTAGGTAATGATTTTTTTACTATAGTAATACTAGTATATATTGGTTGTCAATGATAGATTAAAATGTGGTTGTTGGTAAAACATGTCAACGATATTCTTGTTATAAGAACCAAATGGGTATTCTAGAAGATATGTGACAAAAATGGAAACATCATGTATACAAAATATTAACGTATTATAAATGTATATTATCATTAATTGTGTATATAATATCATGAATATTTTGATCTATGGTTGTAATATGATTTTATTGCAGCCATTCTTAAATTTTAGGAATCGATAAATATATCATTTTTATTGGATAATATAATATTTTTCTTAAATTATTTTATACAAATGTATTTATAAATTGAAAAAATATGGGTTTTAAAATAAAAAGCATCCAAACAATATTTTTTTATACTATTTCTTTGTATGAACTGAAATAATATATGAGATTCTATTGGGATCATTTATATATTTTTAAACCTCTAAAATTATTCAAAATATTAATGATAGCTCCTACAATTTCTATAAATTTTTTTATAGACACACTGATCATATAGGTTTATATTGATGATATAACATTTAGATATTATCATAAGTCCAAAAATATAAGTTAGTATTATAATCATTAACAAATCTGGAAATGATATTCTAAAAATATTTTTTATTAAAAATGTATCAAGTACCACTAATGAGATAATTTATCCTTGTAGTATTGATATAGGTGAATCAAAAAAATAGTAGATTAGATTAAAAATAGGGGAATGATGGGATTATTTATAAATTTAATAAAAATTAATTTGGATGTCTTTTTTTAGTATATCATTGTAGTTGTGTTATATATAAAAAAAATAATCATTTTTTAGATACATAATATAAATTTTTTTAAATGTTTAATTAGATATTAGTTTATTAAATTCTATTGAAACTCATTTAAATATTCATATCATTCAAAATGTTAAGTCTAATATATGTTCCCTTGATATAATTATTTTATATATTACATAAATTATAATGTAATATTATATGTAGTGCTAATAATATAAGAATTATATTTCAAAATTGGTACTAATGACTACTCCCCTATTTAATATCCCAAGTGGATACATCAAAAGGAAATATTTGTTCAATTTCAAACCCCTAGGAATTTTACGTTAAACTTATTATAGAATTAAGATAAATTGTTTATAATATGGATTCATATACACTTTTTCATAAAAATCAAAATCATTTCCTAATATACCCATCTTATCATATTAGTATTATGTATTCAACATCTTCCACAATCATTTTCGAATATATAACCTTTATCAAAAAGAATATATCATAATAATTAATAACTAGTGATAATGAATCATAAGAAGGGTCAAATCAAATGCACAATAATGGTAAAGTTAAGAAGTAATTATTTAATTTCATTCGGGATATCAAGAAGAGAATAAGGGTATGCTGAAAAAATCAAATTTCATAACCATAAATTAATATAATTTATACCTATAAATACCTAGAACATAAAATATGATACATTGTTGAAATATTTAACATAGTATATGAGTCATAAGAATAAATATTCATGAGAAATGTGATGTCAACTATGCTCATAAGTGTAATTTAAAGCCAATAAAAATAAAAAGTAATATGTGTTGGAACATTGGGACATCATCATAATATAACCTGTTTAGATCCATTACAATTAACATTACCATATATCCAACATCAAATATATTTATTACGGAACAAAATCATTACCTACTTCTTTTTAGAACAATCATTGAACAACCATTGTATAATCATTCTCAGGTTTACTCATGAGTAATAATGTGGATCAACCATTATTATAAGAGATATTAGAATAACCCATGATCTATAATGGGGATCACCCACATTTATATAATTTATTAGAACCATAAAATGAAAAAAAATTAAAACCTTATAATTTTTAACATAAAACTATTAATAAACCAAAATATGATCTTTCATAATCTGGAAAAATAGGTTTCAAGAAAATATATTAACAGATATAACATTATAATTCATATCAAAGAATATGGATAACATCATAAGACTGCAATCCATTTAAAAGAGAGGAATCAATTGAGGATGATGACATAGTTCCAAATACTACTAGAATAATATTTATAACATTTCATTGAATTTTTTTTAATAACATCTACTTTTAGGTATATTTAAAAAAAATAAAAAATGTCTAGAAAAATATTTTCATTAAGAATAACAATGTATTATTGTAATATATTTATCTTTTATAATATATCTCATGATTAGAGGAAAATCTATTCATGTTTTATATATTTATAATAAATATTCTTTTGAAAAATGGAATCAAAAGTGTCCCATTACAAAAAGTTTAAGAAATTTTAATTTAAATTAATTTAAAAGGAGTAAATATATTATATAAATTAGCTATATTAAAACATTATTTTTACAAAATAAATTTCTTAATATAATTTTGAAAATAAATATATGGAATAAAAATATTTATGATCAAAATGAAGATAAAATATTATCATCACCTACAGATGACGGTTTTGATTACTCCTTAATGAATATGTGATGAAATATAAATTAAAAGTTTAAACCACATCTATAACCAGATGAAAATAAAAAATATATGGTTCCATAAAATATGATATTTTTATTTCATCCCAATGATCCTTGAACATAAATCCTTTTCCACTTTGGATACTATTCAACAATAACCCCATTAATGAAAAATACCAAATGAAACTTAAAATATAATGAAAAAAAAGAAGAATCATGATATATTATTTCCAAATGGAATTACATAAATATCATAAAAGAATATATCTTCAAATCACAAAAATATGTCCAAATAAAAATGAATTTTTGATAAATAACCCTTTATAAGGTCGTATCATTTAATTATCTATAAATCATTGGATATATTATGTTCAAAAAACTTAATCGAAAAAAAACCTTTGGAAATAAAAAATAATAATATATATATTTATTCACACATAATTATGTCATGATAATGTCAAAAAAATGACTTAAAACACAATATTTGGATATTGAGTTAAGAAAAAATTTATAAAATTTTAATGTTTATATCAAATATCCTTGGTATTTTTTTCGAATTACAATAAAATATATATTTATTTATAAAGGATTCAATATATAACATGTAAAAGAGAATTATATACACCATTTAAAATAAATTATATCCATAACAATAATGAATGTCATAATAAAGTGAATTTCAGAAAAAATCCATTAGGTCAACTCCAGAAATTCCTTTTATGTAATTTACATCAAATATAATAAACTCATATCCATTATTTTATTTTATAGGATATTGTTAGTAATAATAAATTTTACATAAAAATTTTATTTCATATATATTAATCACATAGTTAATTACTAAACTTATTAATTCCATTTATGATGTTGAGGTAGTTTTGTTCATAACATCAGAATGGATTATGTAAGTTTAATGATATAAATAATTTCATTATTAAAATAGATAAAGAATAATAGTCATGATATAATTATCATTTTGTAAATAAATTATAATTTTATAACCCATCATAAAATATGGATATGAAAAATGAACTACATTGATCCTGGATATTATAGTCTATATATACGCATGAATAATACTTCCAATGTTCAATGATCATAATGGAATGAATATATGTATTATATTGTCATTAAAGAATAATAATTATATAGTAAATATCATATTATAATTTTTAATATACTTATATATATCATTTATGTTATGTGGTGATTAAAAATGAATCTCATTGCTTAGTGAAGGTGGTAGTCCGCAAATACACAAGAAAAAATAATGTAATTTTACATGAATAGAATGGTAACATGGTAAATTATATATTATAATTTTAAAAAATAATAATTCCATTAGTATAATATTTAAAAATTAATTCCATATTTATTATTGACTATCTGTGGAAGGGATGAAAAATGAATTAAATTGGTCCACGAGGCAGGAGTCTTCCACACACAATAACGATGAATTCTTATCCAATTTGATGGAGGTTTATTGTGGAAATAATTTATGAAATTAACATTAAAATATATATTAATATTTAGGATAATTATTTTATTATTTACGAATATTAATGTATTATATTAATTAGGTGGAAGAACAATGAAAACTAAAATGTTTGGTTAAGAATGATACCTATTCTTTAGAAAATATCATTTTCCAAACATCATAATTCCACATAGGATTATATTTTATAAAAAATAAGTCATATATAAAGAATTATGGTATTTTAGGAATGTATTTGGGATGATATTTTATTATCCAAATTGGTTTTTATGTGTTAAGTAAATAGATTAATACATTCTCATTTATAAGATTAGGGAGGGGCACTCTTCGACTATCTTAAGGTACTAAATTAATATAAATTAATTTAGATTTCCTAATGGAAAAAATTAATAATATTAAAAAATAATCGGATTTTTGTCTCTATATCCCCTTATAATTAATTTTAGAAATGTATTTACATCATTTTTTCTTAATCTTTTTATGTTGATTAACCTGTTTTCACACATACCATGATAAAAAAATTATTTTACACATTGATGGTCATTGTAGTATCAATATATGGAATAAAGGCCCATTAATGGACCATAGATTATATCATAATAAATATAATAATAAATTTTTTGAATCTAATACGATTATTAATTGTATTTCATTTAGAGTAATAGTATTTATGATAAAATATATTACTATCCATTTGTATAAATATTTATTACATTAACATTGATAACATCAATAAATAAATATATATTTAGAGAAAAAATATATTATCATATCCCAAAAATCACATATTCATCTATAAAATTAATTCTTTATTTTAGGAGTCTTTAATTATATGTATCTTAATATTTATAATATCAATATTTTATATTCCCATAAATTAAATAATTAGTGTGTCAGTTTTGTGTAAACTTTTAAGTGATTTATTTACAAACCAATAACTAAAAATAAAATAATAAGATAATGATACACAAATTAGATATAACATGATTACTTATAACTGAAAATATATTCATTTTCCACATGTTAGAAATAATATTTTTATTAAAAACATGAGTGTGATATTGTTGACCTTCTATTACATAAAATATTTTATAGGTTAAAACTACAGAAAAATTTAAAAAAAATTACATATAAAAAATACTTGATGATTATGGTCTATTTAAACTCAGACGATTTTTTTGTTAAGTGTTACAATAAGATTATAGTCATTATCATATTTTTACCCTTAATTACACATTCTATCCTTCAGTATAATACAAAAATTACAATGGTTACTATTGATTTTGAATAAATTAAATCAGACATATTTAATAAATTTAGAGGCAATAATTAGAAATATGGACACCATTTATCTAAATTTAAATCATATATTATCAAAAATTAATTTTAAAATTATACAGGGAAAATGTGATAAAATTTGATTTTTTAGAAATAATTCATATGTTTTGTAAATATCTTAATAGAGAAAATTATTTCCTATAAAAAAATCAGAATATTTCACTATTCACTGAAGAATCAATATTTTTAAAAAAGTACCAAAATTCATTCAAAATATATTTTCCATATGATGGTATAGAAAATGTTTTTATTTATTTAAATTAAAATGATAAAATTTAATAAAATTAATTTATTATGATATCATATATAGTGATAGAAATATTTTTGAAAGGGAAAATATTTTTTAATAATAAGATGAATTTAATTAAAAAATATGTGCATATTTCCTAAATATTAATAATACATTTTTGTTTATTTGAAAATTAATATATATATATATCCAAAATATCGTTTATCTTATTTATACTATCATATTTAATGGCTACATTATAATAATCATATTGAAATAATAATTTTTCTCGATTATACTTAGTGTTTTATATTATTATGTCATGAAACATAGTCATTATTTTAAAATCATGGGATATAACAATCATCCACATTATAAAATTTTCTCCACATAATTTAGAACTTGATTTTACTAATCAATGGTTGATTTTTTATAATACCATTGTTGAAGTCCCACATTGTAAAAATGGTTAAAATAACATCATCTTGAATTGAGAAAAAGTGAATTATAAGGGTCATCTAGGATAACATATACTAGGATAAAAAATATGAAAATTTATTGGTATGTGAAATTATGGACATATTAGAAAAAAATAATTTCAAAATAGTGAAGGTTAGTGATAAAGATCATTTATCATAAAAAATGAATGATTAAAAGAAAGTCATCGACCACAAAACCACAAACCAAAGAGGTGTGAAAAATACCATAGGTTCATTAAAAAAATGTGATAGTATATTTTTTTGATAAAATATCATTTTAAAGGATTTTAAAAATTCCTCTTCCATATAAACTAAAAAATAATGAAATATACTACTTTACTTGTATAATTTCATTTTTGAGTAATTTCATCCACAATATAACCAATTTCTCAAAATTTTGATTATTTAATAGGTTTTTTTCATAAATTGAACAAATAAACATAAAATGAATCATAAAATCCAAGGACAACAAAACGATACTCCTCTTTTAAAAAAAACATTTTAAAAAATAATTATTATAATGCAAGTAAAATAAAAATATTATCGACCTTTATATTATGAAATATTATATTAATCTAAATAATTTTGTAGTAAAATTAAATGTTCAGACTAAATCATTTCATAAATATATATCCTTAATTTTATTCAATATATTCCAAAAAAAATATTTGATTCTAAAAATAATAAGTATTTGATCAAAAATTCATCCAAAAGGTGTTAAAATTATTATTTAAATAATATTATTCAATAATAAAGTCATATACCAAAAAGGCAAATACTTAAATCATATAATAATTAAAATATGTTAATTTTTTACCTAAATATTCTGAATCAAAAAAAATCCACATTATAATAATATATTATACCAAAACATAATTCAAAATTCACTCCAAGAATAATTTACCTTGTTAACCGTATTATTTATATAATCCTAAAATGACCAAAACTTCTCCAAAAAAAAGTATGTGTCAAATTATTCATTTATCACTCAAAAGTCATAAGGGGTGTCTATGACATTGAAAATTTGTTTAAAACTAAATGTATAAACACATGATGATATCCATAACTCTTATTAAAACCTTGTATGAAAATATTATAAGCATCAATTTTATCTAAATAATTTTATAATATTAACTATAATACCCAAGAGCTGATACTCGTTGGTCTTGTAAAAAACACATAAATTATATTTTTGGATTTTACAATAACAAATGGGACATGGTATTTCCATCCAAAACATACAAAATGAAAATTAATTATTGGATCACATAAATACACAAGTACTATTAAGAATAAGTATTTTATATAATTTGGACTAAATCATGAAAATATGTATTCTTAAACAATGGGTTTATAATGATCTACAGCATCTCCCACTATACCCGTCGTTTCAACTTCAATATTAAGTATTTAAAATATCTCAAATTTTTATAAACCTATGAAGCCATTATAAAAATAATAATTTATAATTATTATTCATAATATGGAGATAAAGAAATATAAGAATGGTGATATTAAATGCTCTTTTAGGATAAATAGAAGCATTAGATATTGAATGCCAACTATAAAAGTTAGACGAGAAAAAGGTTATAATGACATAATCAAAATTAATGACCATTAAATATGATAAATCATACCAATCGATACCTGGATAATCAATAATTTAACATGGAATAAAGATTTACCATAAGAATTAGGTGATAGTAATCAATAATAATTTGGAATGTGATATCAAACCTGATCAAAGGAAACATTTAAAACATGAAACAAGAAGCAATAAAATGTTCAGGTTCCTTGGGACATCATCATAATTGAACCCTTATAGTTATAATAATCAAAATCCCAATTGAAAATATAATATCCGTAAAAAAATAATCATTATCCAATTCTTTAAGGCATTATATGGGTGTACATATTATATATGATATACCAAGCTTTCCAATGAGCTATAATGGTCCTCAACCATCATATATGTTGTATTGATATCAATGGTGTTATATAATGGAACTCAAACATTCATACAAATTTTCCAAGAACCAAAATAATATTTTAAATTTAAAATCTTACACATTTCAATAAAAGGAAATTAAAAAACATCATCATATCTTCTTAGCCTGTTAAAAAATTGGATTCAAGGAAATATATTAAATTTTTTATCCACTAAGAAAATGAATATGGATAATATCATATGATGTAAATAATAGAGAAATAGGGGAATAATTATCAGATGATAAAATAAATCTAAATACATTTAAAATTACATTTAAATATTTTCATTGAAATCTAGGAATGCACCCTTTTATTTGATTAATATTTTAAAAAAAAAATTAGCAAATCAAGGAAAAAATATTTTTATTGAATCTATCCATGAAATAATATAATGATTGATGCAACGAAAATATTGGTCCTTATGGTATGAAAATTCCTTCATTTCATATCTTTTAAAAACTAAAGATTTTGTTAAAATTGAATTAAATGTTACCCATTTGGAAAATGTTATGAAATTTTAATTTAAATAAATTTTAATGAATTTCAAATATCATATAACAATATATTTATTAAATCACCTATTTTACAAAGATAAAAAAATTAATTAATTTTTGAAAACATAGATATGTATTAGAAATATTCCTAAGCAAAAAAGTAGATACAAGACTAGAATTACATATATATGACCTTTATATTTTTTTAACTAGTTAGGGAGAAAAATAATATTAATCATATAAACAGAATTAATAAAATGTGGATAATAAAATATAACTATTTAAATAAAATAAAAGAATATGATTCCCCCTGCCAAAGAAACCTTGAACATATAAAATCCCAAAAATGATTGTGATATAATTATTTTTTCACATTGGTTACTCTTATATCATAATCTCCTAAAAGAATATAATTAAAAGAAACATTAAAAATCATGAACATAATGAGATTCTGTATTTATAATATGAAATCGGAAGTATATTAACCTTATAAAATGAAACAAATTCACATTATAAACATATGTCCTGATGAAATTTATTTTAGATGAATAACCTGTATGAAGTTGAAATCATTGAATATTGATTTAGTCAATTGAAAATATATTAATTAGAATTATAAATACAAAAAAATAGTGGAAATAAATAATAGAAAATATATAGAAAAACATATATAATCGGGGAATAATAATTTAAATGAATATGATTGTAAACCCAATGTATGCAAATTGAGTGAAAGAAACCATTTACAACTTGGTAACATTCAATTGAAATCCAAATAGAGAAAATAAACTAAATTGAAACATAAAATAATATTATGTATGAATAATTCAAGCTAAAAAAAGAAATATAGTACTCTATACCACATATAAATTAAATTTCGTGCAGAATAATGATGTATTCATCAAGGATGAAAATTTTATTCAAAATCCCTTACCTTGAATACAATAATTCATCGAATTCCCTTTAAGTCAGTTATAAAAATATTTATTAAATTGTGGATTTCATGATAGAAAAACTAGTTTTAATACATTATTCTTAAATCGATAATTTTTTTAATGAAATTATTAATTACATTATCATTTAAGTCAACCTCATGTATTTTTTGGGACGTTAAATTCTAATGTTCACAATGAATCTTATAAGTTGACTGAGGTCAAAGTGGCCATTATTCCATCAAATATAGAATATTTATCAAGTAATAAATACCATTTTTATACATAATATATAATATAATTAAATTTAATGAAATATCGTTTTACAAAATGAACAACGTTACAATCATAAAGACAGTAAGTCATCTGTACGCATAAGTAAAGTTTCTATTTCCAAATTTTAATTACGCAAAGAGTCAATGTATTATTCTATCCATAGAGAGAGATAATTATATCATATATATGATATTAATTATTTAAATATAATTATATATAACAACAACGTGATGTGATTATGATAAACGAATCAGATCGGTTCGTGGAGGTGGCAGTCCATATATATCTATGTAAAAACAACATTTCCATTTTTATTGAATAGAAAGGTATAAAAGTAAATGATATATTAAATTTTCAAAATGACAAATAATACATTATTTTAACAATAATTATTTCCATAAATATGATATTCCATGAGCAGTGGTAATGGAAACAAATTACATCACCCCACAATGTGGTGTTACGCTATAAAAAGGTACAATGAATTCCATTAACATTTGATGTATGTTAAAGAAGAATATAGTTTATTATATTAACATAATAATATCTCATAATATTGAAGATATTTATGTTATTAAATAATAATGGTTATGGATAATTTTACAGAGTTGAATGTAGAAATAACACAGAAATGACAGTTTATAATGATACCCCTTCATCAGACATCCTCCTTTAATTAACCCATTTTGAACACTAATTCTAATATTAGTCCATGAGAAGATCCTCTAGAACATGGATAGGGTTTTTGGGTAGGGATTAAGATAGATATTGGATGAAAAAATAAGGATACAGCCTTATGTATTATACAATTTTCGAAATTTATACAATAAATCAATTTCAGACATTCCCAAATAACTTTTAGCTATTGTTTTTTAGAGAATTAGTATATCAATCATACGTAACAAACCCTTATATATATATATAAAGTTTACACATCTAATAAATATCCTTTTTATAATATATAAAATTTTCAAAATAAACCTAATTTTATTCCATTTGAACTCTCCATGAATTTATACTTGACTTCTTATTTTCTATTACACAACCTTAAACCCATTAAAAAATTAAAAACAGGTTATCATGGAAAACACATTATGGGACATAAAAAAGAAAAAATCCATTAGTCTAGTGAAAAACGTGAAAACCTAATAATTGATTAGATTTATCATTAATGTTAATTGAGGATATGATGAAAAATTATTCCAAATGAGGAACTCATAAAATTATTTTCTCAAATAAAACAATTGACACCCATGGTATAAAACTAAATACCCATTCTATTAACATAAAGAGTAATATTAAGAAAACCCTTTCAAAAATATTAATTATAATTTCAAAAAAAAATTAACTACTAACATAATTATCCAAAAAATAATAATCATTACGTAATGAATTTGATACCTATAATTGGGTTAACCCTTAGTATATTTAATATCAAAATAACCCATTTTTCAAGAACTATAATGTGTCTTGAAACTTCATAATAGCTTCAATGGGAACACATACGAGCTATAATAGGGCTTAACCAATCGTTTTAATTGTATCATTATCACAAATTTTCCAATATAAATCTCATGTTCCTTATCATTAATGAATTATTTCCCATGAATCATTTTATGATAAAACCCTTTCAAAAAACATTTTAACTAATATGAAAAACCATTTCCTATAATGATATGGAACATGAGATATTTAGAATGAAATATATTTTTAAAATAAAATCCCTTAAGTACAAATGTATAAGATTCCTTCCATTAAAAAATATCATTTTAAAGGAAGTAAAATATAATAAAATTTTTTATTTACCATAAATTTAAATATTAATAATAATTTTCATGAGATATTTAAAATGACATAGATGAAAAGGTTTTATAAATTAATTTATCATGGGTGTTTAATGTGATGTTGTAAGTAAAAGGTCCCTAAACTAGGGTCCAATTAATAACATCGATTATTTTTCATATTAAATAATAAGTATATGTTAATTTTTAAATTTATAAAGAACAACTTTAAATGTTATTATTATTATTTTTAGTAATTACCTTGTAATATTTAATTCCTTAATCAATTAAGTTTACATTTTATGTTTTTATGATATTTGGTATATATGTGTAAAATGAAATTAGTATGTAGGATAAGGTCATATAGGCTATTAGTTTGACATATAAAAAATAATAATCACCAATTAAATACCAATTTCATACATAAATTTTAATTTTTAAACATATCAGGATTTTTGGGTTGGAAAAAATATCTACGTTATAATCCTGGAGGAGGTAGGTTGTATGTATGCATGAGTAACATTTCCATTTTTCAAATATATTTATGGAATGAAGTAAATTATTATTTTATCCTTATATATTGATAATAATATTATAAATTATATATTAATTCATTAAATATACTTTTATATATCATACATGTGATGTGATAACGAAAAAAATTAAAACTTCTCTTTATAGCGGCGGTCGACCGCACATACCTACAAATGACATTATCAGTTTTTACTAAGTGGAAATGTATGAATAAAAATGACATGATATATTTTAATTACATTAAATATTGAATAAATATAATAATTATATAATATATATAATATATTAATTTAATTTTTACATATTATTATCTATGTAAATCTTTAGTGAAAAACAAATCAGATTGCTTGGTTTGGCAGTAGTCCGCCACACACATGACTGACATCACTGTATCCCCCAATGAATGAAAATGAAGAATATATATGTGATATAAAAACTAAAAAGGTATAATTTTGTTATATAAATATTATACATATGTTAATAAATCATTATAACATGATTAGAGAGGTAATGCTAAAAAACATATCACATGGGTTTGTGAGGTGATATTTTTTTGTACACATGAATGATTTGTTAATTTACCATTAGGTGAAAGAAGATATGGATTTAGTATATTAAATTATCATATTAAAAACATATTATACCTGAGATACTGGTTTTTTATATCGTAATAATTGAAAAATATTTTAAGGAGGCGTTTGAAGAAATAATATAAAAACATTCATTTTAGCCTGATGCATGTTATTCAGACAACCTTCTTAGGTTAGCATGAAAAGAAATAAAATTAATGATTTATGATAATAAAATAAAATAAAGGTGATGTTGGTGGATGTATTTAAGGTATTTTGGGTGGAATTGGTTGAACCAAAAGGTTTTATGTTTTTCATCACAGAAGAGAGTGAGTGACCTTCTATATGTTGTAAAGAGGGAACACTTGTAATTTTATAAATATAAATGCTATAACCGTGTTTTTATCATTAAAAGAAGATAATAAGTGGACCATTGTAAATAATTAGTTTATATTTTGTTGAAATATTTCTATCATATAAAATACAAAAAAATAAGTTATTTTAACCCTAAATATATATGTTTAACCCCCTGTAAACCTTTCTTTACCATAACCAGAAAGATGCAGGCCCAGGCCGAATGCCTGGTCCCATGAGAATCTATTAAAGAAAAACCAGTACAAAGTACAAAGAAAATGAAATGATATGAAAACACCCCCAACAATAGTGTCAGTCAAAATGTGTCAAAATCTCCAACATCTCCATCCTCCAAATCATCTGGATCCGCCGACTCCCACTCAGATGGAGCATATTGATTGAGCATGTTGAGGTATTTCTCCCTAAGACATAACTCTCTTTCAGTCATAGATGTCCTGATCACTGCCTTATTCTGTCCCTTCTTTGAGTTTACTTCTTTCCCTTTTCCATTCTTGGCAGAGGACCTAGTAGACACCATCCTCGGCATGTTGGAGTAGTCTTTTCTTGGTTTCTTCTTTTTTGGATCAGTTCCTGCCCCCATACTCTCAATCCCATTATCAAGGGTTTCCTTCCTTTCTCCTCGAACCATGTCACTATAAGAGGCTTTGAGCACCTCCCTCTCATTTTCTCTCTCTCCATTGGAAACATCTCCCCCTTCTTAGGAGCTTCTCCCAATCCCTTGAAGCAATCATTTCTTCCGGACTCCACTGTTCCAGCCCTCAAGGAAGTTTGATTTAAGTCGATAGGGCTTAAACACTGATTCTTCAAACCTGGAAATTCCACACCCTCAACCACTGCAACCTCCACAGGCTTCAGGTGATCTGCTTCAAAGTTGGAGGTCTCCTCCTCCATCAGTTTTCCACCCAGAAAGCTTGTCCCATTATCTGCTTGCTGTGGATCAAGCTGATCAGCTTCCCCCACTCCTAGACCATCATCAGGTTCTTCCACCCCATCCAGTGCAGAAAATTGGTTCCTGGAGCAGAAATCTGGTCCAGATTTAACACCCCCTGGGAGCCCATGTCCTCTACCCATACTTTGAGGACATGGGACAGAGATAGGTGCCTCACAACATCCATTCTGGGTGTTGGGCAGCCTGCTTGAGTCCAATTCAGCTTCCTGGTCACCCTGCATCTCAACACCATCACACACTTTCACCATTGATCTTGATGCATCCGACATAGAGCTAAGACTCATGTCATTCTTTAGCCGTTCAAATACAGCAGCAATAGAGGGCCCTGACGTCCCTATCAAATCCTCACTCACAGCTCGCATAACACCCCCATTTTCCTGAACATCATAGACCTTAGTGAAGGGGGCATCATCCTGTATCAACTCTTCGGTGACATGGCCAGTTGATTTATCATCAATCATGGCCTGGACAGTTGGATCATTTGTAGCAGCAGGACACTCACACACTCCCTTCTTGCGACACACATAAAGATCATTCCCCTGTTTGTGGCAGAAGGAGCAGTAATCAATCCAGGACTCATAGTATATGGGTTGTGCATACCTGTATTCCCCCTCAATTACAACCCACACCATCTCAGGAGGGGGCCGGGAGAGTTCCAGTTCAACACACAGCCTCGCAACACTCGGGTTCCTCAAGGTAGTCGTTCGCTGATCAAGGCACAGGAGACGACCAATAGAATTCCCTATTGAACTTAACAACGCTGGGTTTTGGAACGGTAAAGGTAAACCAGGAAGTTGAATCCAAATCGCAGAGGTAGAAGGGTCGCGATTCATATGAAATTCAAAAGTCCAGCGAAGCAGATGAAAACGAAATCCGCGAATCAACCTACTAGCGTTGGACCAAGACCGCGCTAGGTCATCTTCATCCAGAAAGTAAAGAAGGAACTGACGCGGACCCAAGATCCCAACAACCACCCGGTGAGTAAGACCCCAATTTTCATTCACAAATTTATCAAATACCTCTATCGAAGGCCGTCGTCGCACGAACCTTGCAACTAGTGCGTTGGAGAAAAGAGAGGATACATCAGAGAACTCATGAAGAGAGACTGGAACCACTGGCTGTCCAAGGCAGATTGTAACATCCCAGGTAAATAAAGAATAAAGAATTTTCATATTTATTAATATTTACGAATTAAATATTAATTTTATTTTAAAGGGGTTGTTATGTTCGATAGCGTACCCGATACGCAACGATGAGTTTCTTTGAAACTTACGTAGCACACTAGTAATAAAATAATATTATTTTAAATGTTAGTTAACAAGTAGCTATTGTACTGGCGGGAAGGGATATAAATAACTAAAATATGATTAGATATGTTTTTAAATGTTTATACATTTACCCAATAAAAGATAATGGCTTAAAATACGGAAAGAATTCAATTTTAGGCATTTATACCCTAATTTTCACTAAGGGTTCACTTATCAACTTTTAACGGCGAACCGTCATTAAATATAGTTTTGATCACTCTTAAAATTTATTTTGGACCAAATATAACTCTTCTTTAGAATCAGGACATCAAAATTTGCTTTGTGTACATTTTTGGTATCGTTCTGATAAAGTTCATTTTTTTTTAAAATGAATAGTGAAAATTGTTGTATTTTAATTCAAAACAACTTTTTAATCTAATTTTTAATATTATTAGATTATCTTTTGAATTGGTTTTAAAGTGAAATTGGAAAATATTTTTACCATTAAATCCAATAGTGGTCTTTGGAATTAATTTCACTTTGAAATCAGACTTAAACTAGTGTCAATCTTTTGATACTTATTGTTTCACAAAAACATGCTATTTGTCATGACAGCGGGAAATAATTATTAAATTAATTAATTTGACTTATATTTTTTGAATTTTTTAAAATAGACTTCATTTTTGAATTTGGAATATCAAATATAGCTTAGGGTTAATTTTTGGTAATTTTCTGAAAAACTTCAATTTTTGATGAATAGTGAAACCACTAAGTGGTAATCAAGCAAACTGATTTTTCAGTTAAATGAAAGTTTACCACTAATTTGTATTGAATTTTGAAAATCCGACATACATGGTTGTCATTAAGAAGTAAAATGTGGTTCAACGATATTAAAATAATTTTTTTGGTGAATAGTAACTTATTAAGTTTTTAATCGCGATTAGAGGTAATTAGTGTAATTTAATGTAAAAATGATATTATAAAAATGTGAAAACACCATGACACTTATCCTAAAACTATTGGTTGTGTCATGGCCGACCAAGACAATCCATGGTTCATCTTGGGGACCCCATGAAGACACTTTGTTTGGGAAATGACATAAATAACTTTTTATTAAATGTTAAAGTAAAAATGACACAAACAAAATATGTTTTACGAAAACAATTTTTACATGGGGTTATAAAGATCAGATTTTTTCTTATAAATAATAATTGGAAAGATAAAAAGATTTCCTACATCAAATTAGTTTTTTTTATAATTTTTATACATTAAATAAATTAAATTATTTATGACATAATAATGATGTAGTGATGACATCATTATTTGACGATTTAAATAAAATGGAAAGATAATGTGAAATCTATGAACTACACATGTCCAAAATTTATTGGATGGGTGGATTTAGAACCCTTATCACCTTATACACGAATTATATCAATGTGGGACCTTTTAAAACCGAAACACATTTTCGAATAAAGTAATATTTCTTTACTTTCCAAAAGTGCCCCTCCTCTCCTCTTATAAAAGGCCCCCACCTCTACCTCATTTCACACACTTCTCAAGCCTTTGGCTCGGCCAACCCCTGCCCATTTACTCTCTCCACATCCCTCTCCTAATCCCAGAGGATTCCCTTTGGGCAGAAGCCTTTCAAAGGAATCCTTTAGTCTCAAATCAAAAGGAGTTACACTTTTAAAGGTAATTCATTCTCTCATGTTCATTTGTTTTATTTTGCTTCTAAAACCCCCTAAACTCTTTTTATTTACTTCTTTTGTAACAACACCAGTATCTTCAATATACTAGGATTTTTTTATAAGATTTATTTGAGCTACACTCTCACACAACTACATCAAATGGTTAAAGAACATATGGTTTCCGTGGATGGCGAAATTCTGCCACCCGAAACGATGATTGTTAAATACTCATTTAACACCTTAAAAGGTGGCCATTATGATGTCACTATATTTATATATGATATATTATATGTTTATGTTTTCTTTAAGCTTCTGTATTTTTCATTTTGGGCATACCTTTATGGTTTCCATTATGGGTAAACACGATATCTACATTTAAAGAAGTGCGAACTACCGCCCCCTCAAAGTGATGTGATTCGTTAATGCCATATGTGGGACATGTAAAGGATGGATTTAAAGTTATTATATATGATGTTACACTGGAATTATAATATACCTCTATATCATTATTATTTCTTTCCATTAAAGTATGACATAGAAATGAAAGTAGCGTTCATGCGTACGTACGGCTTACCGTCTCCATGAACGGTGCATTTCATTTATTATCCCCAAATGTAATGTACTATTAAAATTACATGTATATAATGTATATATATAATTAATGATATATCTAAATGATGAATATAATTCTGGAATTAAAATATACATACCTCTCATTTAGTTTTAATTCCACTAATATGACAAAGAAATGAAAGTAGCGTTCATGCGTACGTACGGCTTACCGTCTCCATGAACGGTGCATTTCATTTCCTACCTCTAAATGATTATGTAATATTATAAATATATGTATATGCTGGATATATATGATACATATTATATCCAAATCGGGAATTTCATTCTGGATATAAAGAACTTTTGACCACACGAACAACATGTAATTTTAAGAAGTCAACTTTCGACTTAAGAACCAAATATTGACAAAACAAACATTGTTAACTTAAATGGTTACATAATGTTTATAGCATGGCAATAAGTGATATAGAAGTAATAATGAAATTTAAAAAGGTTCTTAATCAAGTATAAATTAACTCAAGTTTATTATTCAGGACGTTAAAGAACGATCGAGTCAAGTCGGACCCAAGGTAAGGGACTTCGTCTCAATCTCCTTTCATTGAGGAATATTTCATTTTATACACAACTTTCTTTTATACGGTGTATAAACTCCTTTGAATTTTACTTTTATACAAAAGGTATCTTTTTCTACGAAGCATTTTACTAAATGACAAAAAGGAATGTTTTTTTAACGTATGCGGTGACAACGACCTTTTCCACCGCCGCGAGTATTATTTGATCTTTGGCTTCCTCCACAAGCCGTAATGTTTTTAAAATAAAATAAATACCATATACTCTTTTATGTATTTTGGTATTTAAAATGGTTTTGATAAAGGATTCTATTATGTCAGTATATTTATGATATATTGTGACTGAAATGTGGAAATGTTATCATTCCTTTATATTGGTTTTATGTTTTATTATTTTATATTGGTACTTGGACATTTCACGGGTGGTTACGTTATAAACCATATGACGGGTGGTGTCGTGAATACCAGGATGGGTGGTTACGTTATAACCTCCAATGCATTGGGTATGGAAGTCGGCCGTATGGCTATTCCATTAAGTATGTATGGAAATTGGCCGTATGGCTATTCCATTAAGTGATACGTGTGGAAGTCAACCGTATGGTTATTCCACTTAAGTATGTTTATGTCCCAAGTTACCTTTATATATTCTATGTGTTCTTTATATGGGTTTTACGAATTAAATATTAATTTTATTTTAAAGGGGTTGCTATGTTCGATAGCGTACCCGATATGCAACGATGAGTTTCTTTGAAACTTACGTAGCACACTAGTAATAAAATAATATTATTTTAAATGTTAGTTAACAAGTAGCCATTGTACTGGCAGGAATGGATATAAATAACTAAAATATTATTAGATATGTTTTTAAATGTTTATACATTTACCCAATAAAAGATAATGGCTTAAAATACGGAAAGAATTCAATTTTAGGCATTTATACCCTAATTTTCACTAAGGGTTCACTTATCACCTTTTAACGGCGAACCGTCATTAAATATAGTTTTGATCACTCTTATAATTTATTTTGAACCAAATATAACTCTTCTTTAGAATCGAGACATCAAAATTTGCTTTGTGTAAATTTTTGGTATCGTTCTGATAAAGTTCATTTTTTTAAAATGAATAGTGAAAATTGTTGTATTTTAATTCAAAACCTCTTTTTAATCAAATTTTTAATATGATTAGATTATCTTTTGAATTGGTTTTAAAGTGAAATTGGAAAATATTTTTACCATTAAATCCAATAGTGGTCTTTGGAATTAATTTCACTTTGAAATCAGACTTAAACTAGTGTCAATCTTTTGATACTTATTGTTTCACAAAAACACGCTATTTGTCATGACAGCAAGAAATAATTATTAAATTAATTAATTTGACTTATATGTTTTGAATTTTGTAAAATAGAATTCATTTTTGAATTCGGAATATCAAATATAGCTTAGGGTGAATTTTTGGTAATTTTCTGAAAAACTTCAATTTTTGATGAATAGTGAAACCACTATGTGGTAATCAAGCAAACTGATTTTTCAGTTATATGAAAGTTTACCACTAATGTGTATTGAATTTTAAAAATCTGACATACATGGTTGTCATTAAGAAGTAAAATTTGGTTCAACTAGATTAAAATAATTTTTTGGTGAATAGTAACTTATTAAGTTTTTAATCGCGATTAGAGGTAATTAGTGTAATTTAATGTAAAAATGATATTATAAAAATGTGAAAACACCATGACACTTATCCTACACCTATTGGTTGTGTCATGGCCGACCAAGACAAGCCATGGTTCAGATTGGGGACCCCAAGGAGACACTTTGGTTGGGAAATGACATAAATAACTTTTTATTAAATGTTAAAGTAAAAATGACACAAACAAAATATGTTTTACGAAAACAATTTTTACATGGGGTTATAAAGATCATATTTTTTATTATAAATAGTCATTGGAAAGCTAAAAAGATTTCCTACATCATAGTAGTTTTTTTATAATTTTTTGACATTAAATAAATTAAATTATTTATGACATAATAATGATGCAGCGATGACATCATTATTTGACGATTTAAATAAAAAGGAAAGATAATGTGAAATATATGAACTAAACATGTCCAAAATTTATTGGATGGGTGGATTTTGAACCCTTATCATATAATCCACGAATGATATCAATGTGTGACGTTTTAAAACTGAAACACATTTTCGAATAAAGTAATATTTATTTACTTTCCAAAAGTGCCCCTCCTCTCCTCTTATAAAAGGCCCCCACCTCTACCTCATTTCACACACTCCTCAAGCCTTTGGCTCGGCCAACCCCTGCCCATTTACTCTCTCCACATCCCTCTCCTCATCCTAGAGGATTCCCTTTGGGAATAAGCCTTTCAAAGGAAGCCTTTAGTCTCAAATCAAAAGGAGTTACACTTTTAAAGGTAATTCATTCTCTTATGTTCATTTGTTTTATTTTGCTTCTAAAACCCCCTAAACTCTTTTTATTTACCTCTTTTGTAACAAAACCAGTATCTTCAATATACTAGTATGTTTTTTATAAGATTTATTTGAGCTACACTCTCACACAACTACATCAAATGGTTAAAGAACATACGGTTTCCGTCGATGGCGAAATTCTGCCTCCCGAAACGATGATTGTTCAATACTCATTTAACACCTTAAAAGGTGGCCATTATAATGTCACTATATTTATATATGATATATAATATGTTTATGTTTTCTTTAAGCTTCTGTATTTTTCATTTTGGGCATACCATTATGGTTTCCATTATGGGTAAACACGATATCTTCATTTAAAGAAGTGCGGACTACCGCCCTCTCAAAGTGATGTGATTCGTTAATGCCATATGTGGGACATGTAAAGGATGGATTTAAAGTTATTATATATGATGTTATACTGGAATTATAATATACCTCTATATCATTATTATTTATTTCCATTATAGTATGACATAGAAATGAAAGTAGCGTTCATGCGTACGTACGGCTTACCGTCTCCATGAACGGTGCATTTTATTTCTTATCCCCAAATGTAATGTACTATTAAAATTACATGTATATAATGTATATATATAATTAATGATATATCTAAATTATGAATATAATTCGGGAATTAAAATATACATACCTCTCATTTAGTTTTAATTCCACTAATATGACAAAGAAATGAAAGTAGCGTTCATGCGTACGTACGGCTTACCGTCTCCATGAACGGTGCATTTCATTTCTTACCTCTAAATGATTATGTAATATTATAAATACATGTATATGCTGGATATATATGATATATATTATATCCAAATCGGGAATTTCATTCTGGATATAATGAACTTTTGACCACACGAACAACATGTAATTGTAAAAATTCAACTTTCGACTTAAGAACCAAATATTGACAAAACAAACATTATTAACTTAAATGGTTACATAATGTTTATAACATGGCAATAAGTGATATAGAAGGAATAATGAACTTTAAAAAGGTTCTTAATCAAGTATAAATTAACTCAAGTTTATTATTCAGGACGTTAAAGAACGATCGAGTCATGTCGGACCCAAGGTAAGGGACTTCGTCTCAATCTCCTTTCATTGAGGCATATTTCGTTTTATACACAACTTTCTTTTATACGGTGTATAAAATCCTTTGAATTTTACTTTTATACAAAAGGAATCTTTTTCTACGAAGAGTTTTACTAAACGACAAAAAGGAATGTTTTTTTAACGTACTCGGAGACAACGACCTTTTCCGCCGCCGCGAGTATTATTTGATCTTTGGCTTCCTCCACAAGCCGTAATGTTTTTAAAATAAAATAAATACCATATACTCTTTTATGTATTTTGGTATTTATAATGGTTTTGATAAAGGATTCTATTATGTCAATATATTTATGATATATTGTGATTGAAATGTGGAAATGTTATCATTCCTTTATATTGGTTTTATGTTTTATGATTTAATATTGGTATTTGGACATTTCACGGGTGGTTACGTTATAAACCATATGACGGGTGGTGCCGTGAATACCAGGACGGGTGGTTACGTTATAACCTCCAATGCATTGGGTATGGAAGTCGGTCGTATGGCTATTCCATTAAGTATGTATGGAAATTGGCCGTATGGCTATTCCATTAAGTGATATGTGTGGAATTCAACCGTATGGTTATTCCACTTAAGTATGTTTATGTCCCAAGTTACCTTTATATATTCTATGTGTTCTTTATATGGGTTTTATGGTAATTCCTTTGGTTACAAAAAGGTAAGTAATGATACTTTATTCATTGAAGATTTTTTTTACTACTTCATGAAGGTGAAGGTATTACTTTGATATAGTATACATGGTTTACTTGATGTTTGAAAAACTAACAGTTTTCATTCTTGTTGTATCCCTTACTAAGCTTTTTATGCTCACCCCAAGTTTTTCGAAATGTTTTTCACAGGACTTAAAGTGGAATAAGGTCAAGGATGGGATTAAGAGAATTTCATGCTATCTAAAACATGGAATCTAGACATCTTTCTTTTTAAGCGTTTTTATTTTATGGAGACTTAGTAGAAGTGTCTACTTTGTAATCTTTTAAGATGTAATAGTTATCTTCTAATTCTCTAAAACTCTAAACCTGAAAAGATCCTCAATGTGAATTATAAATTTAATTCAATATTAAGTAAGGTTTAAGGTTGGGGCCTTATACAGATGCCAGGAACCTTCGGAGCAACCTTGATGTTGGGGAAGAGAGGCATATCCACATCTGATGGCCAACGATCTGCACGCCAGCAACCCTGAGGAGGATTCTGAGGCCCCTCCCCCGGGGGAAGAGGGGGCGCCGGGACCTCCATCGCCGCTAGGGTTCACCCATCACCGAGACCTCCATCTCCGCCGAGACCTCCATAACCATAGTAGAAATATTATTACTTTTTAAACTATTCAGTATCATAAAATATAATTTTTAACTTATAATATTATATAAACTAGGATTATTCTAAATATGTTGTTTATTTAAACAAGTCTATCTAAGAGGAGATTCAGAGATTAATTTGAATGTAAACCAACAAATAAAAAAATAGGTTTTTTCAACAAGTATACTTTTTAAGAAAATGGATAATTTATATGAACTCTATTATTATTAAATTTAATTGTATTAATGTAAATAAATAATTATATCTAATTACTTTTCATTAAATTTCAATATTTCATCATTATTTGTTATTTTCATTGATTTAATCATAGAAATACAATGCACATTCAAAAAGTTTTCAAGAAATTTTGTTTTTAGTTCCATAAGTAATCTTAAATGAAAATATTATATAAATATAAATAAACTATAATTAATTTCTTTGAATATTACTTAATAATATATATGATGATTTCAAAAAATTTAAATCATAATGTAACTTTTAAATTACTTTATTTATTGGAAATTAATAATACTTTTACATTAATCATAATTTTATTATATTCAATGAAATTCAAGTATATTCAAAAATAAAACCCAAAATTTAACCCTATGTTTGTATTGATATTATTATTTCAGAAATGAATTTATTTTTATTAAATACATGTTCTAAAATATCAGAAAATTAATTATAATATTTAATCACAAAAAACAGTAATTTTTTTTAAAATGTATTTCAGATGCATAAAAGGAAATTAGTAAAAAGTGACATAATTATTACTATTAAATTATAAATATTGATATAAATACTATTCCATTTAAATAAATATTTAATAATTTAGATAATCATATTCATACCGACTAATTTAATGGCTAGGTTATAACAGTCGTATATTTCATGGGTCGTAATAACTTGGTGTGGGGGATCAAATATACAATGAAGAAAAATTTTCAACATTTAGAATATTATGGGCATTAATATAACTCTACATTTATGTCTAATTTAAAGAGAAGAAGATATTCCCATTAATTAGATATGTGAGGGTCACACTTGGAATTTCAACAATATTAAATTAATATGAAGTAATTTTTATATCTAAATGGATTTGAATTGAAAATATTAAGATATATAATGATATTAAATTGATGTCATATCACAAAATTAAATGTGGAAATGTTATTAAAGTGATTTTACCCTTATATTTGGGTTTTAACTTATGTCAACACCTTTCATACCAAACATGAAAATAACATTTTTACACTTTAAGGCTCATTATATTTAAGGTAAATGGAAAAAGATCCAGAAAATAGACCATAGTAGATAATATCAACCATATTCTAATAAATAGGATGAATATAAGTTTTTTAATTAATTTTATATCATTTAATAAATATTATTCATTATAAAATACCATAACTGTTATTTGTAAGAAGTATTCCTTACATTGAATTTAATAACATCAATGAAAAAATGAAATTAGAATCAAATATTTTATTAAATATAAATAATATTATATTAATCCAAATAATAATATAACCAATTAATTATATAAATTTATATTTCTTCTAATATTTGAATAATTGGTTATATATAACATTATTTTAATAATTAAATCATAATTTTTGTGTAAGAATTTATGTACTTAATTTTTCACTAAAAAATATAAATTATCATGAATATTTTAAGACATTTAAATTAAAATTTAATATTTATATGTTACCATATATCTTGTTTTCCCCATGTTAAAAATATTTTATTTATCCAAAATAAGAGTGTGATGTTTATATCGTATCATTACGTGAAATATCATAATGGTTATAATCACACCCAAATAAAAAAAGCCCATATAATTTAATATTCGATTATTGGGATGATATGGAATAATCTAATAAAATTAATGTACTTTTACAGTCCTTAACATATTATTTTAACTATAAATTACTTGATTTACACTTTACTTGGGTAAGAAAAATTAATTTGTCAACATTTCATATGTATAAAAAATAAAAGCGGGCTATTTACGGAATTTTGACCCAATGATTCCAAATAATTAATATTTTTTTTTGAAAATTAAACCATATAAGATTTATAATTTTATTTAATATTAAACCAATTTTTTTTACAAAAAACAGGTTTCCATAAAATTGTTTATTTCATGTATAAAATGTTTTATAATTTTTTCTATTGTAAAATCAATTTAAAAAAAATTATTTTTTAAAAATAAAAAAAATTAATTTATAATTAATTTAATTTGTAAATAATTTGTCTTCTTAGTTATTTTTTACTATTCATAGAAATTTCAATATACGCTAAAAAAATTAAAAATATCACTGAAATCTAATTCTTTTTTTATTTATAAAATAATATTTATTTTATATGATGATTTTTCTATAAAATAAAAAAAATAAATATAATATTCACTAATAAGATAATAATAATCTATTTTATATCTTTTTTGGAAGAATAAAATGACATTTTTATAAATTTTGAACTTAATTTATATTAATTAATTAATAAATTTTTATTGATTAGGTAATTTATTTATATATTTAAAAAAACTATTTAATCATATTCATACCATCGGAATAAATATCTAGGATATAATATTCAAATTTAAATAATACTATTTTATTGTTCAATTATGCTAGGCATTGCGTATTTTGTATGCTATCAAACATAGTTCTTCCTCTAAAATACTTTAATATTGTAATATCTATAATATGATTTTTTTTATCTGTTTATTTAATTTGATTATCCCTTAAAAATCATCACTCCATATCACTCCACACTTCAAATTATGAATACTTATTACCCATATGTTAATTTCTGTATTGGTTTCGGTTGAATCAAATATTTATAAATGTTGGATAAACATATGAACATGTTATGATAATTTGTGAAAAAATGGTGTCATTTATCAAAATAAAAATATATTACGTCACTAATAATTGAATCAAACTATTTTCTGACATCATTTTCATCATGATCACGTATATAATTAAATATAACTCTTGATTTTTTTTGAAAGCATGATAATAAATTCACTAAACCAATAAATAAAGATATATTTGATTTTACTAAAATGGATGTTTAGAATTATAAAACTAAATTAAAACATTATATGATATGAAATTCAACCAAAATAAAAAAAAATCCATAAATTAGAGCACATTTATTGGGGATATCAGTCTTAGGTCCCACTTGATGATCATCAAAATATGTATAAAGAACTAAACAACATTTCATTGAATGACAAAATATTTTTTTTAAATTTTTTTTAAAATGAAAAATATACATAAACATTATATATTATTAGTATTTATTTTATATAAGTTATTTTATTTTTTACTTTTATTAATTTTCATTAATTTTATTTTTATGAAATACTAAAAAAATTTAACTTTACAAATAGATATGCAGCTTATTATTTGAAACTTTTAATCAATGATTGATCCAATAGATCAAACAATTTATTAGTGTTCATAGTTGTTTATCTAAGGGGTCCCCATCATTTCCATAGAAGCATTCTTATTTTAAATGGATAGAAAATTTTGGGAACATATCTCTCTAGGATTTCTATATGTATGTAATTTGCATCTATTTTGATTCATTAAATAGAAATTTGTTTTTAAACTAATGAAAAAATTCTCAATAAAGGTATGAACATTAATATATTCATTGACCAATATTCGTGCAACACATTTTAATAAAATATAAACCCATAAATTAAATATTATAGGTTGTATGATATTGAATTATGAAGGGAAACTTCATAAAATTTAGAGATTGTATGATAATTTTTCATCACCTTCAAATTGAAAATGGAATATATTTTGTTCAATATTTTCCTTCTGAGAGAAGATAGTCATATTATATATAAATTATTTTTGAAAATCTATAGGACAGTCATTGAATGAATATTTTCAATAAATATTAAATTTTGATGCATTGATATTTTCATCCATTTCAATAAATGATTCCTAAAAAAATTATTTGAAGACATTATTAAACATTGATGATGATAAACTTTATTACAAATATAAATATATAATATCAAAATGGATACATATTCTTTTCATACCAATAAAATAATTGACATATATAAAAAAATTATTCTATATTTCTTTCTAGGATATTTTTATGAAAAATAGATATTTAGTATAATTTTATTCAAGTTTGAATATATTTATTATGTAAATCCTCAAAAATTGAATATTTTGATTTTACAAAAATAGTGAAATCTTGAATGAACAAAAAAATATGTAGAATTTAAATTTAATATCAACTTTCATGTCTATGAAGAGTTTTTTTTTACTTTTTTATTCCATGAGTTTATAAGAGATTCCTATTTGAGGAAAAGGAACCTTCGTGTCTGGAAACCCATATATAATAAACAATGTTTTGACTAATATTCAAATAATAAATTCAATTTTTAATTTTTTTAGATAATTATTTCATGAAATGGATTGATATGGATCCATTAAATTTCCTATATTCCTGGAACACTTGATTTGACAGTCCAGATACATAGTGGACTTTATAAATTTAACATTAATAAATTAAAAAGGCTACTCCCCTACACCATTAATGGATGCCTCTAGGCGACCCCCTGATAATTATTTCAGCCAATCTTACCCCATAAATAGCAACATAAGGCATACAAAAAGATGTATTTCTTACTTATACCTCCAATAATCTATTATTATTATCTCTACCTATGATATTTTATCACCCCTTATATCCTTATAATATTTCCAAAATATGGAATAATAACTGATGTCTTTAATGTCGAAAAGGGAAACACTACATCTCATGGTGATTAATTTGATGAAGCCATCATACAAGATAAATATCACATTTCACCAACTATAATTCATAAAAAGCTATTGAAGAAAATTATAATAAAAAATATAGAATGATTATTAATTTCTAATATATTAAAAATATATTTTCTATATGATTACTTTTTAGTCAATGAAGAAAACATATGGAGTTACTAGATTTTATAACTCTTATTACACCAGCATGACATATGCTGCTTCAAACATGACATAATATTTATACTCTATCATTGACCTTTGGAGATATATTTAATAAAAAAATAACATAGAAATATCTCATATGAGAGAGTTTGAAGTAGATAGTGGAGATTAAAACATTCATGTGGATATAGTATCAAACAAGTATAGGTATCCTTCTTAGGACTCTTTAACACTGGGTATATATCTCTAATATCTTATACATTTTTATTATATTACACACAAACTTATATCTAATGGTTCTCTAACACAACCTCCTTCACTATGATATAGATGAGACCTATATCTCCCTATAATATGTTGGGTATACATTTATATATATGAAGATAGTCTACGATAGTCTTGGGAGTGAACCTTGACAACTAATATGGCCATGTGAGTGAACTAGGACTACAAATATAGAATGAGGAGTGAACTAATGCAACTAATATGTATATAGGATTAAACCATGACTAATAATATAGTATGGGGAGTGAATCCATACTACTAAGATGGTCATGAAATTTATTCCTTTTCTACTAAGGAAATAATAATATATACATAAATTTTTTCCTCAATTCCACATTTTATTTATATGTTATGTTGTCATGGATTATGTTTATTATTTCATTATGATTCATGTCACATTAATATCTAATATTTATACTATGCTTCAAGTATTTTAACATTCATACATAGGGTGTGGTCTTCTATTTTCATTATAAAAGACTCATACCCATATACTAATGATTATGCTTACATGTATCCCTTCATTACTCATACTGAGTAGCTGAGATCCCCTCTTTTTATGTTTCCTTCCCCATGTTATGATGATATTTGTTGTGTTTTATTATTATAATAACTAATTTAGTTAATAATAATATAATGGGATATAATGTATCTCAATTATATATCATTATTTATGATTCCATGTTTCCAAATGCATTAGACGGGTATGGTCATTGAGCATCTATTGTAATAATGTTTTATGTATTATGAAGATGTTATTTAATGTTGATGTATGAAAGGACAGTGTTCATATAGTTGGTGTCAGAGAAAATATTTATTTATTCTTTATAATATTCCATGAGAAATCCATTGATTAAAACCTAAGGATATTTTAATAAACAAGTATAAGGATATGAAAAGTATAGAAAAAAATCCTATAAATTTTATAGATAATGGAGTGAGTGGATTCCTATAAATACATCCCTGTATTATAATTTAAGTTGATGTGGCCATGGAACAAATGTAACTATAGGAAAAAACATTGACACGATGTTCTCGGCAAGACTCAACTTAATCTGGTACCTGACAATGCGCCCTGCTCCACACCTAGTTTTGGAACTCCTTGGGGATTGGAATTTGGAATACATGAACTCATCACAAACCATAATGAATTATTTAATTATAATTTTGATATGAATAACCATGGGTGAACATTATGTATCGTATATTAAGAAAGTTTTCATGATTTAGTCATCCTTTATGTTTTTCATTTCATGATAACATGGTTTAAACTATGAAAAGTAATTCTAACACTATGATCCTAGTTTTAGACAATGGTGGGAATCAAAAATAACTTGATTAACTTTGAATGTAATGGATGATATTCTGATGATAATTATAGTGTGATAATAACTAGAGTAAAATATGATGTGATCATTCCTTGTTAGTTTCCACAGAACATGATTACAAATGTGTAACATAACCAGCTCTCGGAATCACTATGGAATATAAAGAAGGAATTCACTGAGAGTTCAGATAATAGAGACTATGGATGTATGTTGATTGTGTTTTCTATATGTCAAAATGTGGAATGAATATCCTATGTGAATTTCCTAGAGGAACAAGGATATTTTTTTGACATTGGAATATAATGACATAAAAGCATGTTACTATAAGAGAAAAAGGATGTGTCCAATTAACGAATTGGATTATAATATTGGACTCCATAAAACATTATCACTGCTTATGCGGTTTATGTGTAGAAAAAATTATATTTTTGAAAAAAATTTCCTATTCATAATGATCCTAAAGAGGATTAGCAAGGTGGTATGGGTAATGGTTACATTGATGATGATGGAAAAACTAAAGATGAAATGTGAAAGGAAAGAGTTAAAGAGTATATGATGAGGTAACTATGACAATAACATATGGTTAAAGCGGAATAATAAAATATTCTATGTATTTGGAATAAATAAATATGTAATTTTAATGGGAAAATATATTAGAATTTTTCTGTTTATGTTTTCACTACATATTTAAAAAAACACGTTGAATGGTTCCTTTGGAATATAAAAGTGATATAATAGTACGATGATGTCCATGGAAAACACATTATTAAGTGACTATTAACCATAATATTATACTTATGTAATGATAATGTTTTTTTAAAGATATAAGAGAAATCAATATGAAAATTCAAAGGTACTAATTACCTTAGATCTAATTAAGGACTTTTTGATAGGTGGATTATGCTACCATTGAAAAATATTACATCATTTTTTGATTTATGGAATAAATTCAATACAATTTGAATAAGGATGTATTCATGTTTTCAAAAAGGAATTATGGTTAATCAATATATTACTATTTTTAAAGAGAATATATAGTGTGGATATTTTCATGATTGGATGAGACAACCAATATCTACATTATGATATACAAGGGAATCAAGGGTAAGTGGATTTCATGAATTTCTTTCTAAATTTTTGTATTTTCCTGTTTTACATGGGTTATAAGGTTACTAATTCATGAAAATTTTATGTTTAGCCACATAGAGACTATTTATGTATTATGATTGAATTAAAAACCATGGAAAGAAGAATATTTATTGATTTACCTTATTTCAAAGATGCCCATAATATTTTAGAAATTATATTAGTTTGGTTTTAGAACAGTACATCTTGTATTTAGGGATCCAACCAATAAACAATTGAAGGCTACAATTCTTGAATCCGTGACCAAAGAACGATAAGGGTTTCACACCTACTGATGGCCTACGTGATGTATTGGTTAATGCATAATTATTTTTGAAGAATAATTATTTTTTATAAAAAAATAGTGTTTATTTTTATGTTTCTACATTAATTTATGAACCATATTTAATTTTACAAATATTTTTTTGAAAAATAGTTATAATTTTTATTATTTTAAATTCGTTCAGATATGGTAAAAGTGTATTTTATAATTTCAGGCATCAAAGTTAATTTCTAAACATCTATTAAAAGATGTAATGGATGAATTATATATTGATAAATGTACAACTAAATAATGATATTTTTTAAATAGAAGTACACCAAGTATGTATATTTACTTATATTATTGTCTAGTAAAGGACTTATATAATGTGATGATAATGATTGAAAGAAAATGTGTTTTCCAAATGCCTTAATTTTTTTGAACTTATTACTTTTTTAAATCATCATAGATTTATAGATTTAAGGACCTCATCTTTTCAATGATCATTCACTTATTTTTTCTTGATGACCTAAATCACACTTGATAAATAATTTTGATTTTCCACTTTCTATAGTCTTTAGTGAAAACCAATGTTCTCCTATGTGAAAACCTAGTTATATGATACTTTGTATAACCGTTATGGTTTTAACAATCCCTTATTAATGGGAATTTTGTTATCCATTTTAACTATATGGGTATCAATGAATGAAAGATTCATGTGAAAAATCTTTGATAACCAATATTTATTTTTAGGGAAAAATTCATTTTATGGGTAGTAGAATGAAATATCGCAAGATTTATTGAATTAATTTTTTGATTTAATTTATCCTTCTGATATTTTGCATTCAAATAACAGTTAAAATAATTGATTTTATATTAATGTTTTTTGTTTGGAATTAATTATACACCACACCAAGATATTCAGGAACTACAGACAACATAAATTTTAGATTGATCTAAGTGGAACACCGTGGTTAGATTTTTAAAAAGAAGACATTACACACAACATCGAATAGAAATATTCACCATGAAACACCGAATTAGAATAGGTTACATGAAACATTGAGTTTCTATGAAACCTCTTCTTATTATTATAATTATTTAAATGGTATAATTCTAATCTATCAAGTAAAAATTGCAATATGATTAGTGACAAATACCTTCCAAATATATTTTATAATGTTTTTAAATAATTAATAAATAATAATTATTAATGTTATAATTTTTGGTGAGGTCCATATATGCTTTAAAGTACTATTTTCTCAGATGAACTAGTTTTATGGACCTAGTGGGAAAAATAATAAAATTAATTCAAGAAAAAATTAGGAATAAAATTTTAGAAAATAAAGATGATTTTAATTTCGGTTTTTTAAATTATCATAGGGGTATATTTTGGTATTTTTTGAGAAACATTATTTTTAGAGGAATAGTGAAAAATACTGAATTTTACTTCAAAACATATTTTAATCTTATTTATTTGTAAAAATAAATTATAGTTTAAATTTGGTTAATATTTTATTTAGGTATTATTATTATCAATAAATCGAATTTATGTCATTGGAATAAATTACACAATAAAATTGGGTAACAAAACTTAGCAAAAGATTTGATGTATTTACATTTAAAACATGTAGTGTCTTCCTGTGAGTTGGATAAATTTGAAATTTATTTCCAAAACATCGATTTTTACAAGTTCAAAAAATTGATTCAATTATTTTAATTAGTATAATATATCTTTTATAACAAGATAATATTTTTTTCCAAAAATATTAGTCAAAGTGAACAAAATTAATTACAGCGGTTAAGAGAGATATTAGGTTAATAAATTACTAAAACCGAAATATATGACACAAAAAGATATAGAATCCTTTCCAAAACCAATTATATGTCAATTATTTTACAGTGAAAATTATATTCATTTGGTTGTTTTTCTAGGTATGGAATCATTTAGGTAAATATATTGGTACACCTAACATGTTCTAAAAAATGCCAAGTATATCATTTCAATTCCCTATAAAAGGACACCACATCTACCTCTTCTTCACACCTATCACACCGCTTATGTTAGCTCAGGATAATCCCATTGAAAATACTTACATAAATACCTTCATACTATAATAATCCCATTAGGTAGATATAAATCAAAAAATCCTTTGGTAGAAAAAAATGAGTTACCCGATTAAGAGGTAACATCTTCTCTCAAGATCCTTTCTTTATTTTCGTTATCCACCGCACCACTATATTTTTAATGTATTTTTTAAAAACGTCATTATGATCAATATATTAGGATTTTTTATTCTAATCATTTGACATAATCTTATAAACACCTCCATCTAATGGGTAACGAACATACTGTTTACCTGTACGATGAACTTACACCACACGAAATGATGATTGTTCATTTTCCATTGACCACCTCTAATGGTGAAAATTATGATAGAGAAATGTTTTATATATGTTTACTATTATATAAATTATGACTTCAGTCTATTTTATGTCTTTTACAACACATTTTTTTATGCATTCTATTTTATGTGATTACAGTAACCTCGTTTGAGGAAGTATGGACTACCGCCCCCTCAAAGCGATGTGATTAGTTCATAAACTACATGTAATGTAATAACGATGGGATTACTGAATATATATGTTATATATATATGATAAAATGATGACTATAATAATGATAAAAAAACATATATGTCTTATACTTTCTTTTATTAAAAAAAAACAATAACACCTAAATAGTGTTCATGCGTGTGTACGGATTACCATCTCCATGAACGGTGTATTTCGTTTCCTAAATATATATTATATGGATTATTATAAAAAAATTAATATAAGTTCTAATAAAATAATTTTTTTCATTTTTCATATCATGATAAATGTTAAACGGCCAAATATATTACTAATTAAGACACATGTGAAAAACAAATCAAATATAACCCGAAGTGAATCATAAACATAGAATTGTCATCAAGTGGGTAATAAAACTCCATAATCAAAGAAAAAATAGTATTATAAGTAATAATTTGTATTTATGATAGAATTATATTGAATATATGTATATTATATAGGATTATGGATTGAGTATGACGAGTGTCGAGACAAAGGGTATGGCGATTTCATCTCACTTTTTTCCCTAAGATACATGCTTTATTCACCAATTATTCCACTTATGTGTGGTGTATACACCACATGGTTGTATAAAATTATTCTTATTCATAAATTAATTGGAATTTATATATCCATTCAATTATATTAATTTCATAAGGTTCATGTTTCAAAATCTTCAAAATCTTTAAAATAGTAATGTTTCAATTTGTGTTCATTAAGACACATGTTTTATTTTATATGTAAATTACTTTTTGAGGAGTATATAATTCCATTTTAAATGTTATATATTGAATATAACTCATTTAATTATATTTTTTCATCATATAATTTCACTTTATTACACATGGGGTATGGTTCAAAATTACTTATTGATAAGAGTTTATTGAAGTAATCTCATCTACATTCAAGATTGTTAATGATTCCATTTTTTAAATAATATTATACATATCTCATGAATATTTAAGAATTTTATTATCCAATGGATATTAATTATATTTTAATGTATTGTTACCATTTCTACTCTTGTGTACATTATATAGTTAAGAAAGTGTTTTTAATAAATCGAGACATTACCCACTCTTCTTTTAGAATAATGTATTCCATCAAAACAATGTTTCCTAAAAATGGATTCCATGATTATTGTTTTTTGATCCTATAATAATTAATGTACATTATTAAAAAATTTATCTTTTACAAATTTTTTCAATGAAATCATCTTATTTCATTACGAACAAGGCATTCTAACCTTTTACATTATAAAAAGTAATGTTCCTCATATCTCGTATAGATGTTTGAAGTTACCCACCATAATTTATGTGATACTTCCACTACATGTTTAAAAGGATAATTTTTATGAAGATTGTTTCACAAAAAATTTCAATGAAATTTTTTTCCAATGGTTTTAATGATTTATTTATATGTATTCCATGTATTTTTCAAGGAAAGTGTTTTTGAAAAGGTTTTTATGATGCCTTTATTTGTTTTTATGGAAAATATTTTTCCAAAATAGTTTCATCTTTATTTTATATCGTTTCAAATAAATTTTGGTTCAAAATGCCTTAATGATTTTTTATATGTTTTAATGGAAAAAATTTATTATACTGATTTCTTCACTTATTTATATTTATGTAATGTATTATTGAAGAAATGGTTTTCAAAATGTTTTCATGATCCCTTTTCAAATATTTTGATGAAAAATAATACCAAAAGATTTTAAAATATTTCATTATAAGATTCATGTTTATTTTCAAGAAAATGGTTTTCTAATTATTTTAATGTCTAAAAGATACATTATTCCAAGAAAACAAATTATATTTTCATCAAGAAATGTTTTTAAAAGATAATTATAATTTATTTTCCATGTATGATGACATCTCTTGATGTTACACAATTTCTTCTATGAAATAACTGATAGTTCCATTCATATTATTTCATGAATGGTATATGTTTTGATGGAATGATTTTTTTCAAACATGTTTTTATCTCATGATTTATAAACTATGGAATCATACTTATTTTGATGGGTTATTTTTATGGTGAAATGATTATGAAACATTTCTTGTTTCACAGGTTATGATAAGGTTGCATATTGATGATAACCATTTCATTTCTAGTGTTATGATATGATATTTAATGATCTTGTGGAACATGTACGTATTATTTAATTTTGATATGGGTGAAACCTATTTCTCTCCCAAATTAATTTGGTATATTTTTATATCTCATGCTATATACTAACATGGTCTTTGAAGTGAATATTTACTAATATGATGGCCACATGAGTGAACCATGACTTCCAAGATGGAGTAAGAAGTGAAATATTGCTATTAAGATCTCCATGGGAGTGATCCATGACTACCATGATGGTTTGGGGAGTGACCCCACACTACTAATTTAATGATGGATGTGATGCCTTGTATACTATGAAATAATATTATATACTTCTTTGTTTTCTACAATTCCGTGTTTTATTCCTATGTTATGTTGTCATGGATTACATTCATTATTTCTTTATGATTCAGGTCTCTTAAGTTACCAAGATTAATGCCATGTTTCATTTATATCATCCCTGATATGTTGGGAGTGATCTTCTATTTTCATGATCATGTATTCATACCCTTATTCTTAGGATTTTGATTATATATCTCCCTTATTTACACTTACAGACCATTTTAGCTCACCACTTTTATGTTTCCTTACCTAGGATATAAAGAAATGTATTATGTTTGAAGTTTATTATAAGGGAGGCAGTCATGAAGAATACAGTGGGAGATAATGTAGCTTAATTAAGTATCAGTATTTATGCTTCCTTGTTTCTGAAGTAATGAAACATGTATGATCATTGGGAGACTAATTGTATAATGTCTTTAGTATTCTACATAAGTTATGTAATGTTAATGTATGAAAGTAATGGGTAACTTTATATCACAACCCTCTACATAGAAATACATGAATCTTACTACAGTGTATACCAGTATATTTAACAATCGAGAGAATATAGTGGGGTTATAGGGGGTTTCTACCATCCATCCTCCCAATGGGATATTGGGTGAAATACCCCCCAAAAGACCACAAGTGTAAGTATTCCTCAACAACATGGGTCCAGAATAATATAATTTCATATAATATAAATGATATAATCTAGATCACAACATATATATGGGAATAACAAAATCCTATTATCAATATTAGATAACATCGTTCGAACACCCGATTCTCACTTCTAAGACTATATATCCTATAAGAAAAAAATCATTTTAAATTTCTACATTAGATACATGTTCACATTAATTCATTTCATTTCCAATAAATTATTTCAAAAAAAATTATTTATCTATTAATTTTTACATCTCATTTCCTTACATTAATCATCATAGTAAATTCCCTTCCCTCCATGAATTATCCAAAGAGAGTACATAGTTTAGCATGTTTAATAACTTTTGGAGAATTTTCATTCCATCACCACTATCCCAATGGGTTAAGAATTATTTTTTCAATATAATAATCATTACATAATCCATTTACTCTATGAAACCATCATATAATACCAACAAGAGTAACCTGCAACTGACTACATCTATATGCCTTGTATAGTGGGGAACAAACAGAAAAATTAAATAAGAAACCCAACCATTGACCATTAAACATATTAATAAGTGAGCATACAAACTCTCAACATATTATAAATGGATAATATAGATTCAAACTATTCCATAACCACTGGTTCCATATCAAATGCCCAATTTCATATCCTGATATATCTCACCCTTACTGGTTTTAAATATGGCCATATCATTTGGGCCCCTCCACTATTATATCACATAAGTATTCTAGGGATCCTCCACCATAGGATCATTTCATATCTTATCGTCCAACCATATATCACATCATACACCAAATCTAAAATCTGAATCACCTCAATAAATCATCTAGAAACAAAGAATCATAAGAAACAGGGTAATCAAATCCATAAAACAAGGCATAAACCCTTGAAACATAACAATGTTCTCACACATACAAACTCATGGTACTCACCATTCTCTAGAAGATGAAAACTAACACCCTATAAAATATATATATCTCAAAACCCGCTCTAATTGAATAATAAACTAATAATTCAATATTCCCATGTTGCAACTATGGAAACCTAAGTAATCAATACATATAACATGTTTCATAATATTATAATTTCTCTTAACATTTAAAAAAATCATTTTCCACACCAATAAGTTCAATTCACATATATCACAAATTTCTATTATTATCGACAAGAATAAAAATGATTTAAATTATTTATCTATACTATTAATCAAATGTAAGATTATTTCTTATTAAAGTTGTGTATTATGTTAATAATATTACAATTTATATACATCACGAACTAGATTAAAATCATTATTATCATTTAATTCTTCATCCAATTAACTATTTAATTAGAGATTTACAATATTTAACAATTTCCATGTGCTAGATCAAGCATAATAACATGCTAACAAATAGTTTCACAAATACAACACTCTCTGGAATATCACAAATAACACTATCAAAATGATATAAGACACATTAACATGTGATCACTAACCAACTATATTTTTATAAATTTCAATATATTTTTAGGTTAATTCCATTTCCATTCAAAGGTAAAAATCATAATCAATTTAAAAATGAACATAAATTAATATTAAAAGTAATGAATCCACTACCATAAAGGTTTCAATATTCTTCTCATTAGAATTAACCTACATTAATGATCTCAATAACCTCTCCCATGAAAAATTGAATACCCCCAAAGATTCATTTGCAAAAACACACCATAAATAAAAAAATGCATATTCGAAACATAAATATGACCCAAGAACTAATAAGAGCAAGAAGAACTAGTCTGACATACCATAATAAATGAGGTACAACATATATCAGATCAATGTAGACTGTACAAAAAAGGAAAACAATAAACCCCCATCAAAGGGATCCAAACAAATAGGAATATGGTCACCTAATCTCCAAGAATTAGATAGGATCCTAGGGCTTTGAATAATCGTAAGGTGATTTATCCTTTATATGAATGTTATAAAGGAAATTTATGGGATTTGTAATCATTATCCATTGTATAAATATAGGTTTTAAGATATAATAAAATAATTTATTAACTCAAACATTTTCACACTAAATAAATAAAAGCTTGGTAACACTACTTGAACCATCATTAGCAAGCCATTAACCACTTCCTATCCCAGAAAAGGCTTTTAAAATGTCGTTAACTATGAACAAATTATTTGAAATATATTAACATGATATATATTCTCTATTTTCCTAAATTTTAGTAGCTAAAACCCTCTCTAAAATTTTAGGCCTACATTAAGAACCATGAACTTTAGGGAGACATAATTGTTCATACTATAGTGATATAATCCCCAACAATAGATAGAGATCAAAAAATTTTCATCCTTCAAAATCTAAAATAAAACTCAAAGTGAAAAAAGCGGTCCTCTGAACAATAACCTCGCAAGATAACATTCAAATATCTCTCAATCTCATGATTTTGAACACCTCACTTAGTGAAAAAAACCATCCAAAATAGGAAAAATATCCCAAAATCTCTATTAAGGGATATACATCTCAAATGAGAGGAATTCCTCTACAAAAAAAAATATAATTAACTAAGACTATTAACATACAAAATGGAAACATGTTAATTTATAATATTTATATATATAAAATTTTGTGGTATTTACTATGAATCAGCGATGCTAATTCCCAAGTACATTACTCCACTCCACTATTCTGCCACAATACATAAACAATGGGAATTGAATGCTCATGAAATACCTTCTCCAGGTGGTCTGGGATCCAAAAAGGATACCCGAGTAATGTTACATCATCAAAAATATAAATATAACCCATATCACTCAAATAAGATACATCATGAATATAATTATGAAGATATTACACTTTAAATCATCATGTATCTATATAATATGTGGTGGATGTCATATCTGATATTCCATGAATCAAAAATGATCCATAAAAAATTTCCAAAAACCATAGAGAAGCCTATCTATGTTGACATAATTTTACTAACCATGATGAGGTCCCACCTTCTGGAATTCTTGATCTCGAACATTGAACTCTAGAGGCATTCTCTAGTGACCAAGGTATGATTTCTGACAATGTTGTGCGACATTCATCCTATCAAAAATTAATTTTACCATCAATTTTGTATGTCAAATTAGTTATAGCATTATAATTGTTTTCTCTATGACTATAAACTATCATAAGAGATAATGTATGGGTCATCCATGCTATGAATCAAATATCACCATATCAATGGTGGTATGAAATATATTTTTTAAAAAAACTAGACCAAAGTAAGGTTCATAATCCACAAATATAAAAATCAAAATATTTAAGAGAACAAAATTTCACCTAGTGTTTGGATGATCCACTACATATGGAGATCTATCAATATATGAAAAATAGTTTCAAGGAATAATTGAGATGAAAATTCATGTTGGAGACCTCTCCAGGCCATAGAGGTAAAATGTGGATACCAATCAGAGATGATCATCCTTGGGAACATTTTGAGTCACAATACCTCTTCCAAATACTTCATTGAAAAAACCTTGACAGATCTTAACTTTATTTTCCCTATTAATTGGGATGATATTGTCAAATGATCCTGTAACACCCATATCACATCTTAGCCTCCCAAAGCATGAGGTAAACATGTAACTAATTCCATGAATATGTCCTCCCAATTCTATTAGGGAATATAAAATAGCTGGAGAAAAATACATGGAATATAGTACCAAGCCATCAATTAATATAAAACCAAGCATCGATAAAAAAACCTAGAAATTATATTCCAAAATGTATATACCCATGAATGAACTCTCAATGATTTGTATAGATTTTTCAGGTTGTAATGTTCCACTGATTGAAATATATGGAACTCATGGGGAACCATATCATGAATCACAAATGTAATGAAAAACCTTCCATAATAAACATGCTGCCCTATATCCTTAGACTGTAGATTTGGGAAATCCCTCATAATATCCTTTTCTATCCAGACCTCTACCTCAGAATTTCCTAACCAGGTATCCTCCAGCTACCACACAAAATACAACTTCACTTACATTTAAAAAATTTAACTTCTGGCTCTAACATCTCCCATATCTTGATCCATCACTAAAAGTTATTATGTCACTCTCCATGATTAACCAAATTCATCGAAGACATTAGTAGGATTACTAGATTTATGCACATTATCATTACATGACTTTCTTCTCAGTGAACTAACAACAAATTTTACTATTCCTTGGGTACAATAAATTTCAAGTCGCAATACCACAAGAATTATATCCGCTAATGTTTGTGACAATTCCTTTCATGTTAGGAGATTACATACACAATGCCCTTATTTTCATTAAAAACCAAAAAATGATCTCTGATGAGGTAATGTAACAAAAAATTAAAATAAAACACAATTTCAAGTAACTCTAGATTATTCTTTTCATATTTATGATCATGGGGATGTAACCTATGATACCCATAAAAACAAACATTGTAGTATCAAAACACATCTCCGGATAAGAAGTGAAGCATCATAGAAAACATCAATGTGAGCACCCATAGTTGGTAAATAAAGGACTGTAGCATTGTACTAAATTTTTTTATGTACAAAAAGATTCCAAATATTAATCATTCCATGATAACACGTGATCAATAGAGTCATGTATTTTAGAGAAGTAGAAAACTATGAGAGATTTACTATGGACCTCATATAATAGACGCCAAGACAATGAGAATATCCCACCTCGACAACTATATTTGGGTCTACACAAGAAAATCCTACCTCTATTTTCGAAGGATACATATATAATCCCGGATAGGACATGAATTTTACTAGGAAAATGACTTAATCATCCCATTACTTAGTCTTTGAAAACTTCCCTAACAACTAATCATGATGAATAAATCCCATAATAGATTGCAGATTCTTTTCAGGTTACTCATTAGATGTGGAGTAAACAATGATATAATAGATAGAAACCCCAATGAAAATATCCATAATCTCTCTAGAAACTATTTCCATAATCCCAATGAACAAAACTAGAGAATTTATTACATGGAACAACATAATATTTAACTTATAACTCCCATGAAGTCAATGGAATAATGTCCTCAGAATATCTTCATCCTTCACTCGCATCTAATGACATATGTATCACAAATTTATTTTTGATAACCAACTTTACCACTTCATATAATCAAATAAATCATCTCTCCATGTAATTGGATAGGAATTATTCACCATAGAATTGTTTGAGAGATGATAATATACATCGAGGAAAAATATTGATCGACCTTCTTCATGAACAAAAAAAAGTACACCCCATGGGGAAACACTATACCAAAAATAATCTCACAACTATAAATCATTGAGATATACCCATAACACTAAAATACCAAAATTATACATCATATATATAGAAATTGAGAAGGTAGATACACATGGTTATGAATTGATCCCAAAATTGACCTACCATTGAGCACGATAATGCTACAACCTTTTATCGAAAGTCATCTAGGTACTCTTCTATGACCTTTGTAAACAATGAATTTTGTTCCTCTTAGAAACTCAATATCAACTCAACCGTCGATGATGATAATGAAAAACACATTCCTCTGACTCATCCAAGGTTGTAACATAGAAAAATAATTGTTGGATGTCCTTGAAAATCAAAAAACCCAACATCACATTTGAATAAATCCATGATATCTTTCAACCAATACAATCAATATATACCAAGAGGATGTCATATAGACTTATCTAGAAACATTGGAGAGATACCAAAGAGTGGTTATATCCTAGAAATTTCTCATAGACTCTATATACTTCCTATATTTTATGTCAGTATCAAACTAGAGTAGTCTATTATAAGGTCATTGAATGACACTCTACCTTAATCCTATGGCCAAGATGATGGTTGGTGGTATAAATTTGTGAATAGATCCTAAATAAATCAAATGATGAATAAATGCTTAACTGTAAAGGGTGCCTCCAAAATTATCTGGATAAAATGGTTATGGAAACATTAAAACATGATGGTAACCATGACCTTCCACATGATTTGTTTGATCCTATAATCAACCACCTACATGGATGCACTCTACTTTCTGGGGATGAGGTGATCCCTAGGGATGTTCTCTTCCTTCCCCCATCTCCTCTCTATTGATAAAACAATATAGAACCCTACAACTACTACCTCAACTAAAACTAGCTCTACTAAAGAACCTAATGAGGAACACTTGGCACTTGTTGTATTTTAAAAAGATTGTCCACTCTATCCAATGATGACCACATCCTCTATAATAATAACATGCCATTGATATCATGTCATAAGTTTGAGATTTAACTCCACTAGATAAAAGCGATTATGGGGTAGGGATATAACCCCTCATACCCACAATTTCTCCTATTTATGAATCTAAGAACAAAAAATAATAGCTCTCCATAATATGAAATATAGAAAACCACCCTCTTTTGAGTATCAGGTTCTAACCATGATCCTCCCAATGTTATCTGGTCTCTCTATCTCCTTGAGGTACATCTTCAGCATAAATGGGGTGACCTAATTCTTGATATCAAAATTCAAATACACCTAGAAATTCCTTTCCCTAGACTCCTCATCTAAAAATATGTTTGAAACATATCATAAAAGTGTCTTGTAACTGATCTCCAACTCTCACACACTGGAACTCATAATTCGAAGGGTAAGAAGTGCCTGGAAACTAATTGCCTTCATTATCAATAAAAAGGAACATTTTTTGAAAATTTTCTCACAACATGTCCCTGGATACTACCAAATCCTCGTGATCCTAGAAGAACAACTACATCCACGCCATTTCTCCCCCATGAAACATCAACATAGACAACAAAACTGAGTGATACCTTTGTGAACTGAGATAAATGAAATATATCTCAACTTCCTCCAACCAGTCATCTGTGAATAAAAATGATATAAAGCCCCCATACATATATATACTATTGTGTTGAAACTCTCATAGTGTCCTCCTCTATGTTTAATCATCATCAACCTCCACAATTCTGCGTTATGCTCGAACATATGGATGAACATATTTACTATGAATTTAATGAATATGTTGAACTAGATGAATTACCATTGAAGAAAACTATAGTAGATCACATAAACATAGAATACGGAATATATGAATTTTTTTATTCTTATTAGTATTTTAACCAATAAAAATGTCAAACAATTTTTGATATTGGCACAAAGAAGAATCATGAGTTATACTTAACTAAGTCTATACCTCAAAACCTATATCTTTTCTTTTAGTGGGATTAATAAACATAATGGTATGTGTGTCAGATCACAGGCGACCCTGAATACCCATGTCTTATTTTACCTCTTGAGATTACATTTCATAAAAAACATAGATGACACTATTTCACAACAAAATAATACAACTGCACCACTCCCAAACTCTACACTCCATCTAATCACTCAACCCCAACAACTAATACCATTATTTCTTGAAATAATCTTTATAATGATACCTTTATTAAGGTTGTTATATGGTGACTACCTTATCACCACCTCCAACAGTCTCAATGATAGAGACTTTCACTGAGGGTATAATATACATGCATATGTGAGGCATTACCCAAAAAGAGATACATATAGAAGAGAGAGATAAGATAGATACACACAATATATATATATATATCGATTTTAAAATGTTAATTATATATAGAACTATAAAAATAATATTAAACTACAATTACCAATAGATAAAAACCTCAAACCCCACGAAGCCCAAATAGATCCTACAAAACCATAGGCAAGTAATAAATAGCACGATCTCTAAACAAATACATCTGAACTCAAAAATATTTTATATATATGTCTAATGATCATAATAGTGTATTAAATATGATCATCCCCAGAGCCTCTTTTGAAGAAGGTAAAAATCTTGTTAAAGCATAGTGAACAAAAATGAAACAAATTCGCCACCTAAATAGGCATACCATATTCTTTGCATCACCATAACTATCTCTCACAAATTATTTCCTAAAAGAGAAACTAGAACATAATAATGAAACATCAGGGTTACATCAGTCCTCGTTTCCCACTAGTTTTATTCTCTTTCAAATATCGCATGTCCAGGGCCATCTATCCCATTAAAAGGACATCATTAATAGAAATGGGTAAGGCATCACAACATTCTCCTCGTGCATCACATCATCATATCATCACATCCACATATCCACACATCATACGCATGTATTTTATGATTCCATCATAACAAATATGACATTTGTCATATAGTAAGTGTTTAACATAATTCCACCATACCCACTATAAGAGGTAAGAACCTCAACCCATCATAAAAAATACACATCATTTATATAATAATCGTCTTTTTATTATATCATGTAATAAATGTGTTATAAATAACCACAAGACATAATGTCATTCAAAAAACATATTTTTGAAAGAAAACACAATGTATACCAACACATGTATCTATGATGCAAATATAATGGGGCCAGAGGGGGTATTAATCCATCCATCTTCCCCTTGGGATATTGGCGGAAACCCCTCCAAGAGTCAACTAGGATTCAGCCACCCTAACAGACAAGGGAATGGTATTTTAGGAAATCCTAGAATATAAGACATATAATATATCTCACAACCCCACTATGGACATAACCTATAAATACTCTCAATTTCAGCTTCTATCACCTAGATTATAGTTTATCACTATTGGGAATAAATATCCTATAAAATGATAAGAATTTAAATGATGTTAGTTAATTAATACATTACATTTTATCATTTCATTTACTTAATTAACTCATTAATCATTATATATTTATTAACAATAATTACAAATTATATTTCATTAATCATCATAGTAATGTTCATTCCCACTTAGCACAATCCAAATAGAGTCCATGATATTCCAAGATTAACATCTCTTCATAATTTTCATTCCATCGCCACAAACCCATGGAATGAGAATTTTTTATTTAATATTAACTCTTTCTATTGTCCAAATACTCTAGGAAACCATCCTATGAAAAACAAACAGGAAATATACTATCATGAATTTCCAAATGAATTAAACATTGCAAGAAATTTATTTAAAACAAGAAACAAGACCATAGACTTTTAAAAAGATTCATCATAGTGCATCCCATATCTCAGTATCACATCAATGGATAAGCCCAGATTTAACCAATTATAACACCTCTAGTTCCATCCTTGACACCCGTAGGATTATAATGATGCATCTCTCCATCACAGGAATCAATTGCTTTCACATCATCGGAGTCTCCATTCCCACATAACACATAATCCATCCAATTCTCTACTATCATGGCTTATATCACATCTAAGCCTCCCCACAATATATTACATCCCATCATGAAACTCAAACGAGATGCACTGAAAAATCTAGTAAAAAAGAGCACATTGAACAATGAAATCAATAGCCAAAAACAAGGCATCAAACTTTTACATATAAACAATCAATTTCATTTTCAAACTCAAAGAACTTATCCTTATCCAGAATATGTGAATCAAACACCCTATAAATTATATTTATCATAAAACTATTTATTATTCCATGTTGAATTAACAAAATTATTATTCTAAGGTTCCAACTACATGAAACCTAAGGAATCAAGATTTATCATGCCATAAAAATATCAAACTTTCTAATATCGTTTAAAAAACTGCCCAAACTATGAAAAATAAAATTATTATTTTACATCCCTTTTATTATTATAAATAATGATAAAAATTATTTAAATTATATATCAATTCCTTTGAATGCATGGAATACCATTTCTAATTAAAAATGAATGTCAAATCAATTTGAATTTATCAAACTTTAAAAAATACCAAATTATACACATTAATCATGTTTAATTATTTGGTAAATCAATTGATTAATTATGTATTTATGTCATATAACAATTTTCACATGATAATTCTTGCATAATAACATGCTATGAAATAATATCCCATATAACACACCATCTTAAAAATCAAGGGGTAACAAATTAAAATGCTATAAACCACACTAATATATGATCTATAAACAGATAATTTTAAATAAATTTTACTATATAATAAGAATAATTCCCTTATCACCCAAATGGATAAACCATGATCAATTTATTATTATAGACAAATAAGTAGTTGAAGCAATGATTCCCATTCCCAAAAAAATCAATGTTCATCCTTAGAGAATATACTAATTTTGTGGATCTATATCACCTCTCAATTAAGAAGCAGAATGTAACACCCCAAGCTTCCAAGGTATGTTTCTCTTTGAATAATACAGTAGTCTGTGTTGTACGCAACTTCGACTTCTAACACACCACAACCGATCAAACTAGCCATTAAGAATATTAATACCCACTTTTTAAAATTTTATTAATTTTACCTTTCAAAATGGACTTCATTTTTGGATTCGGATTATTGAAATGAGATTAGGGGGAATATTTGGTATTTTTCGGAAAACTTTCAATTTTTGATTAATAGTGAAAAACACTAAGTTATAGTTTAAAAACGAATTTTTATTTTAATAATTATTTATTTTATTTAAATTTATTTTAGTTCAAAATAGATACATAATACCTATATAAGTTCAATTTAATTCATTGGAGTCTGTTTATAATAATTTTAGATATATAAAAATTTTATTGAACTTTCACCGTCTTTTACCCATCTCGTAGGAGAATTTACAAATTCACATAAAACATAATTTTACCACTTCTGTGAGTGGAATTTTGAAAATCTGAGAGACACGGTTAATATCAAGGAGTAAAATGTGGTTCAATAAGATAAAAATAATTTTTGGTGAATAGTAACTCTTTACGTTTATTTACCACGGTTAAAAGTACATAGGGTAATTAAGGGTGAAAATTATATTATTATTACACTAACACATGTCCTATTTCTATTGGATAAGTATAATTCGACCAAAAACAACCTTAAGAATAAAATATGTACCTCTTTGGTCCACTTGGATTAGATTAGGACATTTATTATTATTTAATTCAATGAAGAGTTAAAAGAGATAAAATCAAAGTTAAATAACAAAATTAGTTTTAATATAGGGTTATACCTAATATAAATTTGATTATAAATATTAATTATAATGATAAGAATAGTTTGTACATAATGATATTTTATTTATAATTTTTATACATTAAATAATTTAATTTACTTATGACCCAATGGTGATGTAGTAATTAACTAATTAATGAAATATTAAAATAATTGATATTATAAATACCAAAATAAAGGTAATTTGAGACTTTTTTAAAAATTAAAATAATTTTATAGGTTAATATAAAATATTAGGGCTAGATAGATGAAATTTTTTCGAAGTAATAATGCTGTTATGAATTTAGCAAGAACAAAATACCAAATAGTGTCAAAATTTACATAAAAGAGTTTTTAAAACAAATATTATATTATTAATTCATATTCTATTCCTAAAAATATAAGGTTCGGTCAAAGGACTTATATAATGATAGGTATATCATTAATGAACCACTTGGAGTTCTCTCGGATGTATATAGTATGTTTATTAACCATATAATATAAAAATACAAAAAGGCATGGTAAATGTCTAACTATTTAACTAAGAGTTAAATATAAATGATAAGGTTAATATAGTGACCCAAAACTATCTAAAATCTATTGGTTGAAATGATTTAGACTCATCCTCACCTTATCCTCGAAATAAGTCTCTTTCGAGCCATTATAAACTGAATATGAATTTATTATAAAATAGTATTTTATGTTTTTTCTACGGTTCCCCTCTCCCCTCTTATAAAAGGGCACTCCCCCTTCTCTCAAATTCATACCTTCAAAGCCTTTTTTCACAACAAAACCCTAACCAATGATTATCTCAACTTCCCTCACTTCAACTAAGAGGCATTAGTTTGATCATAAAGCCATCCTAAGGAGCCCTTCTGATCATAACAAAAGGAAGAACCTATATAAGAGGTAATGTTTTCACCACCCTCTTTCAAGTTCCTTTATTCTTCAACTTCTTCTTTCTTTGTTATTTCCATTATAAAATAATTTATCCAGTATCTTCTATATACTGTGTTGTTATTATAAATATTGTACAACCATATTCAGTATTCTATCCATACTTTGAATGAAATGTCACCATACGTGTGTAGATACGATTTACCGTCTCCACGTCGTGGTGTAATTGTTATTCAAAACATTATTATTTTGATGGGTATGATAATGATTTTTAATTTAAGTAAATAATATATATAACAATATTATGATTCTTTATATATGATATACCATCCAATTATATAAAATTTTAATATCAAAATAATGATATTGTCCCTCGTGTGTACGTACAGACTACCATCTCCATGAACTCGATGAGATTCATTCCCCATCATATCCATTCAAATATAATTCTCATATGATGATTAATAATAATGTTCAAGGAGTTGATATAATTTTGGATAAGAATAATATACAACTTATCCATAACAAACATGGATTATGTAACAAAACATATAAAAGAATACAAGTATGTTAACACCTGAAACGACGATAATACCAAGATATTATTAACAAAGCAATGATAAAAGATCATATATTATATCATATTAATGTATAATATTCTTTTATAATTTAATAAAAAATATTTCACCATTATAAAAGAGGTTAAACTACCCTCAACCAAGGAAAATTACAAGGTAGGGGTTTATTTTAAAATCTCTTCATTATATGAGGTTGTTTAAACATAATTATCTACTGGGACCTCTTTATCATCCACATATATGTTTCTTAAAAATGTATTTCAAATAATTACTACAAATTTATAGACTATGGGTTGAAGTCATTTATACCCTTGTTTACTGTTTATAAGATGTTTATAAAGGAATATTTCGGTTGCTTTCCAAACAAGGTCCTTTTTATCCTTTTCGACAGAATTAAGGTACGAATGTCTATTTTAATTTATATGGAGGGTGCGGTTATTTTATGCCGTTATTAAATATTTGAAGTTTCTCTTACAATCATATAAGAATATTTTCAATGTAAATGTTTTATTTCATAATTATGTTACTTTTAAATTATTTCAAAAAAAGAGATATTTATCTCAAATATTTTTTATTTCATTTATATCAACATCTTTTATTGGATTTTAAGATTATTTGAAGTTCATTTATTATTATACAAATCATACATATAGTATTGAAGGTTTTGTGATATGTTTGACTGTGGATGTGTTAATTATATACCATTCATGGTTTATAGATAATGTATCAAACTTTCATATGATATTTTAAATATGAATGTTTATGTTATGTTTTATCCTGTTCATATGAGGAATGAATTTGAATTAATAAGTGACGGGTGGAGCCTGCTATAGATCCTCGATGCTTTGGTAGGTCTCATGAGACAAACTAGTTTCTTGGCAGAAGAGTTAGACAAAGTCTTATTTGTAGTCTTGGCATAAGGCCTTGACTATGTAGTGATGATAGTCGGGCATTATGAATTCTATCGTTATGAAAGTGGTTATTGATATTGCATGTGATTATTCGACTAGTAGAATATCCAATTTAATAAGTAAATGGAATTATTTCATTTTATTTATGCCATATTATGCTGATGTTCAGGTTTAAAAGGATTTTGTTTTGGTTATACATTGCCTTAAATGTTTATGCTTATTTATGAATGTTTTTTCTATATTGTTTTCCTTACTAGGCATCTGAGCTCACCCCTTTCTATGTTTTATTTTTCCCAGGATGTGAAGAAGTATATATGAATGACCTACAGGGATAGTATGAGGGGATATGAGTGTGGTCTATGGAGACAATATGTTGTTGTAGTTTTTCACATTATGATGTAATGTAAACTTTATGAATGTATCTAGTGATTCTAAGGCTACTAAAATAATCGGTCAATCGAGACATAATATTTTGTGATCATTCCAATGTTCTGTAATAATGCACCGAGTCGGGGTAACTGGGGTCAGGGCATTACTGTTGGTATTAGAGGAAGTTTAGTACAAACCTTGGGAGCTAGATTTATATAAACTCTGATTAGAGCACATAGCCCTAAGATAGACTTTGAGAATTAGAATAGAAGAACATCCTAGAATTTTGGTATTATAGTGATTTTGTGAGTTTTCCAAAAAATACATCCTTGTCCGGATATGAGTAGGTAGAGGCTGCTCTGTCATAGATGTACCTAGGGTTAAATCCCAAAAACACCACTTTAAGCGAGACTCGAACGGGAACTTGTGCATGAGAACGGGCCTTACTGCACTCTTGGTTACGACACTCCCTAGGGATATACTTAGGATAATTATCATTTTCATTACAAACCATTTTGAAAGGTTTATTAGTATATACTTCCTCAAAGAAAACATTTTTATGATTATAGATTATATCAATAATATGATCTATTTATGTTAATTATTTTACAAGTTTGGAATTTTGTATTTTGATTCATAAACTGATATAGATTATGCCATTGTTTAGAAATGGTGCCTAGTGGAAGGAATGGAAACCATACCAATGCATGAACTCCATGTAGGGATTACCCTCCCGCTCAAGATAATTATAGTGTTGTTGGTGATATAACTGGTGCTGATCAGCTTATCACCATACTGGGAAAACTCACTCAGGTTATGATTAATAACATTACCTGTATGGAGCACCCTGATCCGCAGTGTGGAGGATTAATGTTAGAGTGCTTCATGAGGCAACAAACACATACATTAAATGGGAGTACAGATCCATTAGTGGATGAGAAATAGATAAATTAATTATAGAAAATATTGCACGCTTTGGGGAGTAGCGAAAGAGAAAAATTTGTCATGGCAGTTTACTACCTTACTAGAGATGCTGATCAATGGTGGTCATTGATTCAAAACACAAAGGATGACAAGGAAGTATAAAATATGTAATGGAGGGAGTTTAAAGAGCCTTTCTTAGAAAAATAATTTCCTCATGACCATCGAGAAGATATGGAAAGTAATTTTCTGAGTCTGAGACAAAAGGAGGATGAGAATGTTGCAAAGTATGAGGATAACTTTAAAAGGTTATTGAGGCATGCAACACATTATATACGTAACCAAAGGAGTAATATTGATAATTTATTTGATGGGTTAAAACCATTTCTCCATCAATCATTAGTCTCACAATCCTTCTCATCGTACGAATATATTGTCTCATGTGCTATCAAGATAGAAAAATAATTGTCAAAGTCTTACGACTTTAAAGAAAAGAAAGAGAATAGGAGATCTGATGATCACATTGGAAATGGAAATAAGGGGAATAAGGTAAAAATTGAATGTCAATCCTGCATTAAATTTGGAATGATACACCCTGGTACTTGCTTGAAGGGAATGAGTGTCTATTACGAGTGGGGTGAAAAGGGCCACCAAGCTTGTGATTGCAGGGGGAAGAAGGATGCTACCGATGTTCAATGCTCCAATTGTAGGGAGATGAGACATTATGCAATTGAATGTCATAAGCGTCAGGGAAACATATGCCACAAAAGTAAAAGGGATCAAGGACAAGCTTATATTATCACTACTGCTGAGGTTGAAGATTCGAAAGATGTGGGGGCAGGTAATTTTATGGTTTTCTCAAGTTTATACAATGCATTATTTGATTCTAGATCATTCCATTGGTTCATATCTTCCCGGTTTTCAAAGAAAATTAGATATCTATAATTTGATTTAACAAGGGAGTAGTTAGTCAAAACTCCTAAGGGAAGTATCATTGCAACATGCTTTTGTGTATCAATCCACATTAGAGCCCATAAATGATCTTTATCTGCTAATATCATCGCCATACCCATTATTGAATTTGATATAATCCTTGGTATGGATTGGATTTCGGGAAATGATGCGAATATTTATTTTTTGAAGAAGGATGTTAATATTTTTTATGATGATGATAAGGAACACCTTATCATTAGAGCAGAATCGTCACCACCTAATTCTTATCTAGATCCACCACCAGTATCTCAACTAAATTCAATTATCAGAGAGTAAGAGAATAAAATAATTGTGGGTGAGGAAAGGAATGTTTAAATAGAGGATGTACCTATTGTGAGAGAATATGTAGATGTGTTTTCGGAAGATTTACCTAGACATCCTCCAGAATGAGATATTGAGTTTTCCATTGATTTAATTCCTAGTTCAAGGCCTATATTGAAGACCAATTATAGAATGGCCACTGTGGAATTAGTTGAACTAAAGAAACAACTAGAGGAATTGAGTAATAAGGGATTTATTCGCCCTTTTGTTTCTCCATGGGGAGCCCCTGTCCTTTTTTTAAGAAGAAATATGGATCTATTAGGTTATGTATCGACTATAGGGAAATACATGCTATAACAATAATGAAAAAGTATCCCCTAACACAGATTGATGATTTATTCGACCAACTACATAGAGCTCAATACTTTTCAAAGATTGACCTTCGATCTGGATACCATCAGTTGTTTGTGAAGAAGGAAGACATTCCGAAGACAACATTTCGAACCAGGTACAGGCATTACGAGTTTATAGTAATGCCTTTTGAGCTGACTAATGCACCCTATGTATTAACGGATCTAATGAATAGAGTTTTCAATGATTATCTGGATGATTTTGTGGTGGTATTTATTGATGATATCTTGGTATACTCTAAAACCTACAAAAATCATGAAAATCACTTGCGCATTATCATGAAGACTCTTAAAAGACATGAATTATAAGGGAAGTTTAGCAAGTGTGAATTCTGGTTTCATGAGATCTCTTTTTGTATCCATATTGTATCTAAGGATGGAATCTCTATTGATCCCTCTATAACCAATGCAATCCAAGAATGGCCAGCACCAATGAGTATAACCGAGGTACGCAGTTTTATTGGTTTAGCAGGTTATTATCGGCATTTTGTCTATAATTTTTCCGAATGGCTAACCCATTAATGGATCTCAAACCTAAAGGGGTTAAATTTGTTTGGACAAAAGAATGTGAAGAAATTTTTGAAGAACTGAAAAAAATATTAGTCAATTATCCTATATTGAATCTACCATCAGGGAATGATGGGTTCATTATTTATAGTGATGCATTAAATAAAGGACATGGTTGTGTCCTTATGCAGAATGATAGAGTTATTTCCTATGAATCACAACAGTTGAAAATTCATGAGAAAAACTATCCTACTCATGATCTTGAGTTAGCTACTGTAATAATTACTTTGAAGATATGGAGACAATATCTCTATGGTGAAAAATGTGAGATATATACCGATCACAAGAGTTTGAAGTATATTTTCACACAAAAAGAACTAAACATGAGGAAAAGGAGATGGCTTCAACTACTCAAGGATTATGATTGCATGATACACTACCACTCAAGGAAGGAAAGTAAGGAGGAAGATGCTTTGAGCAGAAAATATCATGGAGTTTTGAACAATATTAGAGTTTAAAAGGATCCTATTTACATGGATCTAGTAAAGATGGATATGGGAATCACCATGGAAGGTGAAACCCCTATAATTTTTCAAATTTTTTCCAATCCATCTTTACTGGAAAGGATAAAGAGTTCTCAAACCAGTGATGAAGCATTCAAAAAGAATATTAATGCTGTCAATGTTGGGAGACGGAGTGACTTTGTGTATGAAAATGGAATTTTGAAATTTGAGAAGAGTCTTTGTGTTCCTGATATACTTGATTTAAAAATGGAATTGTTAGATGATGCTCATAGTTTAAATTTCTTTATACACCCTGGGAGCACCAAAATGTATTGAGATTTGACAGAACATTTTTGGTGGGTCAACATGAAGAGGGAGATTACTGATTCTATGTCAAGATGTTTGGTTTGTCAACAAGTGAAAGATGGAAGGCAACAGCCTGGAAGAGTCATGCAACCTCTTCCCATACCTGAGTGGAAATGGGATAATATTATGATGAACTTTATCAGTGGACCACCAAATACTCCTAGAAAGAACAATGCAATATGGGTAATTATTGATCGTCTTACCAAGTCAGCACATTTTCTTTCTCTAAGAGATGATTTACCACTTGAACAATTAGAAAGATTATATATTAATGAATTTTTAAGACTTCATGGAGTACCACTATCGATTGTTTCTAATCGCGATCCACGTTTCACTTCAAGATTCTAGAAAAGTCTTCAGAAATATCTGGATACTAAACATCGTTTGAGCACTTCTTACAACCTTAAAACTCATGGACAATCAGAACAATCTATTCATACCTTAGAATACATGTTGAGATCATTCTCACTTGACTTTTAGGGTAAGTGGGATCAATATTTACCTCTCGATGAATTTTCCTATAACAATAGATTCCATTATGGTATTTGGATGGCACCATATGAAAAATTATATGGAAAGAGATGTCGCACACCAACCTATTGGGATGACGTTGGTGAAAAAAAACATTGAGGCCCAGAACTAGTGGTGGAAATGATGCAAAAGGTAAAGGTAATCAAAAACCACATCAAAGCAGTTCAAAGTAGGCAAAAGAGCTATGCCGATAATTGATGGAAAGATTTGGAATTTCAGGTAGGAGATCATGTTTTCTTGAAGGTATCTCCATAGAAGGTACTTATACGTTTCAGTAGGAAAGGTAAATTGAGTCCCAGGTACATCAAACCTTTCGAAATTATATAAAGAATTGGGGTTGTAGCTTACCATTTGGAAATGCCACCAAATATCTCCCATGTTTGAAAGGACCAATTTGGCATATACCTAACACTAAGAGTGGGGGAGGGTGAATCAGTGTTGGGGACTTTTTAAACCAATTCCAACTGTTATCCCTGTACCTCTAGACCTGTTAGGATCTTGATTCTCTTATTCTCTTTTCCCTGTCGCTTGCAATAATAGAAAGCGGTAAAGATATGAACACGATATTTTTACAAGGTTCACTACTCAATAAGAGTAACTACGTCCTTGCCATGCATGGGGATTCCCAGTTCATGGATTATCCATTATAATATAAAATGCTGTTACAATGGAGTTGCTAGGAAAACAATCATCTAGCTAGTGTGAGTCCCTACACTTTTTAGGGGGTGGGAAACAATCCTCTTCCCTGGACTGGTGAAAGACTAGTCCAACTTACAGCCTCTAGCTAGTTCTTTATACTGCCTATGAAAATAGTCTCTTTAATCCTCTAGATGGTTCTTTATACTGCCTATAAAGACAGTCTTTTCTCTATTAAAAGAGTTTGCAACACCAAAAGAATCTTTCAACTGTTGAGACCTATTGGATGTCACAGTGCTACTTTGTTCTTCCTCTATTCAATTATTACCTGCTTAGAAGCATGCAGGTAAACAACCACTTCTTTCTCTGCAGCAAACCTGAAAGCTGCACAATCTTCATCCCCTTCTTCTGTGCAAAACCAGCTACACTGAGATCGCATCTGCTTCAATCTTCCGGAATCACAAACTCCCGTTGTGATTATTAGAACAATGAAGACCAGCTCATCTTAGTATCATCATAAATAAACTGCCCTGAATAATAGTCAGCCTTCAGTTGGGAATACTCTATTTTTCTTCTTCTCTTCTTTCTCTTTGACACATTATAATTACAGTGTTCTAATCTCTTTCTTCATTTCTCAATACCAACACCAGAGTGTATTGGTATACTACCTTCTTCCATGGTGTAGATATGAATTCAGTTGCAGATATTGTTCTTCCTCACTTCACAATGCACAACAATAGTGTTAAACAACAATCGTGTGAGTGCGGTTCAACTTTTCTTTGTGAAACCGAATGGTTCACAGTTCTTTCTTCTTCGCAAACCTCTTCGAGAGTGTTATGCACCTATCGAAGGCATGCGGTACCCTCAAATTTTTCGCGCAACCTTCTAGGTGGCTTGCGCATAAAATTCAAGCCTTATGCATAAAAACACCTTTCAGTGCGAAAAAAACCCTTTTCACACAACTCTTCTTTTTCGCGCAGAACTTCCTATTTCGCGCAGCAGTTCCTTTTTCCGCGCAGCACTTCTTCTTTTTGTGCAATACTCTATACTTTAATTTTTCCACGCATCAGAGCTTGGGTTTTGTCTGAGTGTCATGTCTTGACAAATGTGAAGGGTTAGCCTTATATTTATAGGCATTTTTGACCCCGCGTGAAAAACACTATTTCGTGCGTAAAACCTCTTTCTTGCACGTAAAAACTCTTTTATGCAACTTCATATTTCGCGCCATGCTTCAATATTTCGCGCACCTCATGCCTTTTCCATTTTTCATCCTTCTATGTATGAAGCACCAATTGTTTGCAAAATTCTAAACCGCATTCCATATTGCGCGCAAACCCAATATTTCCGGCGACATCATATTTCGCGCACTGCTCCAATCTTTCGCGCATTTCATGCCTTTTCCAATTTTCGAGCTTCTGATCTCGAAACATCTTTTGCGCGAAAAACCTCATACCTCTATTTCACGCACCATGCAAATATTTCAGGCAACCTTCATTTTTCGCACAGCCTGCTGATATTACGCGCACAACTTTCTTTTTCTCACATCCCGCTGACATTTCGCGCATCCCGCTGATATTTCACGCAATGATCCAATTTCTCGCGCAGCTCATGCCTTTGAAAAATTTTGAGCTTCGGATCTCGAAACACCTTCTGCGTGAAAACATCGTTCCTCTATTTCGCGCATCCGGCATATATTTCGTTCAATGATCCAATTTTTCATGCAAACCGCTACTATTTCACGCAACCCGCATATATTGCGCGCACCACTTTATTTTTGCACTCAACATGCCTATATTTCCCCGCACTCCATGCCTTTGTCATTTTTCAATGTTCTGATCTTGAATCATGCCTTGCACACAAAAATCTAAACCATATTCAATCTTTCATTCTTCATCCATTTCCAAAAACACATCTTCATCCCCCGATTTTCAGGCCCTAAAATTTGGAAAACACTGGAAAACGACGACACCTTAAACTGTGATTTTCTACCATCCCCAGATTGTCCATTGCTTTGTAATTATCTCTATTCACTACTTCCCATAACCATTCTTCTGATCTTATCACGAATTCCACTATCGTGATATTTATGCATTGATAGATCAGCTTTAGCGTCGTCAGAGTTGCAATGGGAACTGAAAATTCCCTATCCCCCAGCAGCATCAGTCCTTCCAATCAAAACTTTGTATGAGTGGCATCATCATTTCTCCCCCATTCCTTCATAAGGCTTGCATCACAAGTTCTCCTAACTCATGATATGTGTGAAATACATACCAGCAATGCATCGTCTGATTTGGATACAATGTGAAATGCCTGGCTACCTCAGAATGTCAAGCCCTTACACATTTTCTCTTCTTCATAACCATCATTCTGGAAATCATATGATTCTATTCTTCAAGTAAGCTCTTGCACGGTTCACATGCAATCATAAATCATTGCATTGTCTTCTTCAAATCCTCAATCTTCTTCAACCATCCTTAGATAGATGATACTTCACCATTCTGCTCCAATCATCCTCAAATGGATGATACATCTCCATTCTTCCTTGTTGTAAACAATGTATCACCATTGACACATGTTCTTTAAACTTAGGATTAGATCAAAAATCGTCTGAATTTATCATCCAGTAGAATTGGTCAAGTATGAAATCCAATGCTATGATTCCATAACAATTCTCCAGGCAACCTCACTTCAGCCGATCTCCATTAACATTGGAGTTCTTCTTCATATCCTTCTTCATTTTGACAAGTATTGACAACTTTTGAAAACAAATACAATCTTCAAACAAAAAGTGGTCCCAACAAAGTTCACGATGTGTTTCACGTATCACTGTTAAGAAAATACATGTCTGACCCAATGCATGAACTCAACTAGGAGGAAGTAGAACTGGAACCCGATCTATCGTATTGCGGAGATCCGGTTATGATTCTTGATACTAGATAACAAGTGTTGAGAAACCGGATGACTCTTCTGGTAAAATCTCTATGGAGATACCATAAGATGGAAGATGCAATGTGGGAACCCGAGGAACTTATGATGAAGAACCACCCTAGACTTTTAATTCTGTAATATTCTAAAAATTCTGAGGACTAAATTATATTATGGATGGAATAATGTAACACCCCATGCTTCCACAGTATGCTTCTCTTTGAATAATACAACAGCTAGTGTTGTACGCAACTTTGAGTTCTAACGCCCCACAACCAATAAAACTAGACATTATGAATAGTAATACCCACTTTTTGAAATTTTATAAATTTTATCTTTGAAACTGGAGTTCATTTCATGATTCGAAATATCGAAATTAGTTTAGGGTGAAGTTTTGGTATGTTTCTGATAACTTTCAATTTTTGATGAATAGTGAAATACACTGAGTTATAGTTTAAAACCAAATTTTTATTTAAATAATAATTTATTTTATTTAAATTTATTTTAGGTAAAAATAGATATATAATACTTATATATGTTCAATTTAATTTATTGGAGTCAGTTTATAATAATTTTAGATGTATAAAAATTTTATTGAACTTTCACCGTCTTTTACCCATCTCCTCGGAGAAATGGAAAATTCACATAAAACATAATTTCACCACTTATATGAGTGGAATTTCAAAAATATGAGAGACAATTTTACTATCAAGGAGTAAAATGTGGTTCAATAAGATAAACATAATTTTTGGTTAACAGTAACTTTTTACGTTTATTTACCAGAGTTAAAAGTAAATAGGGTAATAAAGGATAAAAATGATTTTTATTAGTACCCTGACACTTGTCCTAATTCTATTGTATAAGTATAATTCTACCAATAAACAACCTTAGGAAAAAAATTGAACCTATTTGGTCTACTTGGATTAGATTATGATAGTTATTATTATTTAATTCAAAGAAGAGTTAAAAGAGATAAAATCAAAGTTAAATAACTAGAACATTATTAATATAGGGTTATACATAAGATAAATTTGATTATAAATATCCATTAGAAATATACAAATATTTCCTACATATTGATAGTTTATTTATAGTTTTTAGACATTAAATAATTTAATTTCGTTATGACCCAATGATGACGGAGTAATTACCTAATTAATGAAATATTAAAATAATAGATATTATAAATATAAAAATAAATGTAATTTGAGACTTTTTATGATTCAAACTAACTTTATAGGTTAATATAACTAATTTGGGTTTTTAGATGAAATTTTTTCGAATTAATAATGCTGTTATGAATTTAGAAAAAATGAAATACCAAATAGTGTCAAAATTGACATAAAGGAGGTTTTAAAAAAAATATTATATTATTAATTCATATTCTATTCCTAAAAATCTATGGTTCGGAAAAATGAAATATATAATTATAAGTTTATAATTAATTAACCACTTGGGGTTCTCTTGGAAGTATATATTATGTTTATTACCATATAAAATAAAAATACAGAGAGACATGGTAAATGTCAAACTATTTAACTAAGAGTTAAATATAAATGATAAGGTTAATATAGTGACCCAAACCTGTCTAAAATCTATTGGTTGAAAGTATTTCAACCCATCCCCACCTTATACTAGAAATAATTCACTTTTTATCCATTATAAACCGAATATGAATTTATTATAAAATAATATTTTATGTTTTTTCTTAAGGGGCCCCTCACCCCTCTTATAATAGGGCACTCTCCCTTCTCTCAAATCCATACCTTCAAAGCCTTTTGGCTCGACCAAAACTGGGCCAAATATTCTCTCAACATTCCTAAATTCAACCTAAAGGAATTAGTTTGATCATAAATCCAACCAATAGATTCCTTTTAATCAAATCAAAAGGAAGAACCTGAAGAACAGGTAATGTTTTCACCACCCTCTTTCAAGTTCCTTTCTTCTTCAACTTCTTCTTTCATTGTTATTTCCATTATAAAATAATAAATCCAGAATATTATATATAATGTGAAGTTATTATAAATATGGTACAACCATATTCAGTATTCTATCCATCCTTTGAATGACATGTCACCATACGTGAGTACGTACAACTTACCGTCTCCACGTCGTGGTGTAATTGTTATTCAAAACATTATTATTTGGATGGGTATTATAATGATGTGTAATTGAAGTAAATAATAAATATAACATTATAATGATTCTTTATATATTACATACCAACAAATTATATATTATTTTAATATCAAAATAATGATATTGTCACACTTGTGTATGTATGGACTACCGTCTCCATGAACGCGATGAGATTCATTCCCATCGTATCCATTCAAGTCTAATTCTCATATGATGATTAAAAAAAATGATTAAGGACTTGATATAACTCTGGATATGAATAAGATACAACCTATCGATAACAAACATGTCTTATGTAACAAAACATATAAAAGAAAACGAGTAAGTTAACACCTGAAACTACGATAATACTAAGATATTATTAACATTGCAATGTTAAAAGATCTTATATGATATCATATTAATTTATATGATTATTATATAATTTAATTACAACTATTTCACCATTATTCTAGAGGTTAAACCACTCTCAACCAAGGAAAATGACAAGGAAAGGGTTTATTTTACAATGTCTTCATTATCTGAGGTTTTTATACGTAATTATCTACTAGGACGTCTTTATCATCCACATCCATGTTTCTTAAAAATGTATTTCAAATAGTTATTAATATTTTTTATACTATGGGTTAAACTCATTTATACCCGTTTTGACTTTTTATAAGATGTTTATAAAAGAATCATTCTGTCGTTTTCCAAACAAGGTCCTTTTTAACCTTTTCGACAGAATTATGTTACGAATGTCTTTTTTAACTTATACAGTGTGTGTGGCTATTTTCTGCCATTATAAAATCTTCAAAGCATACGTTACAATATTATAAGAATATTTTCAAAGTAAATTTTTTATTTTATAATTATGTGACTTTAAAATGATTTCAACGAAAGAGATATTTCTCTCAAATAGTTTTTATTTCATTTATGTAAACATCCTTTGATTAATTTTAAGATTATTTGATGTTGATTTTTTATGATACAAAAAGTCCATATAGTATTGAAGGTTTTTTGATATGTTTGAATGTGGATTTGTTATTTTTATACCATTCATGGTTTATGGATAATGTATCGACATTTCGTATGCTATTTTTAAAAATGATGTTTTTCTTATGTTTAAACCTTTTCATATAAGGAATGAATTGGACTTAATAAGGGACAGGTGGAGCCCGCTATAGCTCCTCCATGCATTGGTAGGTCTCATGAGACAAACTAGTGTCTTGGAACAAGGCCTTGACAAAATCATATTTGTAGTCTTGACATAAGGCCTTGACTATGTGGTTATGATAGTCTGGCATTATGCATTCCATCATTATGAAATTGGTTATTGATATTGCATGTGATTATTCAACTAGTAGAATATCTATGTGAATAAGTAAATGGAATTATTTTATTTTATTCATTTTATATTATGCTAAAGTTCAGGTTTAAAAGGATTTTGTTTTATTTATACATTGCCTTAAATGTTTATGCTTATTTATGAAAGTTTCGGCTATATTTTTATCCTTACTGGGAATCTGAGCTCAGCCCTTTCTATGTTTTATTTTTCCCAGGATGTGAAGAAGTATTTTATGAATGGCCTATAGGGATAGTATGAGGGGATATGAGTGTGGTCTATGTAGACAAGATGTTGTTGTAATGTTTCACTTTGTGCTGTAATGTAAACTTTATGAATGTATCTAGTGATTACAAGGCTACTAAACTAATCAGTATTCCAAGACATGATCTTTTGTGATCATGCCAATGTTATTTAATAATGTACCGACTCTGGGTAACTGGGGTCGGGGCGTTACACTGCATCCCCACAGCAAACAAATTCCAAGAAAACCTTAATTACGAACATAGATATGATACACCATTTCATTTAAATAATAAATATAGTAACCACCTCAAAGGCCCATGTTAAAATAGGTAAAATATAAAATGGATGACAACATATCAAATATAGAAGGCCAATATGAAATCCCCACCAGTGGAATCCCACAATGATGGGGAAGAGGATTGCTAGACCTCCTAGATGTTGAGAGTTTCATCTGTTTTTTAAAAATCCAGAGTTTCTTTAGACATTATATGTTTAAATTATATTATGTTTAATAGGCGTGTAATCATTTACACATTTTGAAAATTTTATTGTTTTGATCTCATTAATAAAGTTTTCTTCTTGAACCTTTTAACCGTAAATAAGTAAACATCATGTAACACACCATGAACAGAACGTAAAAATAAATGATTATATTCTAATCCAAAAACCATCCTTATTGAATCCTTATGCTATAAACACATGATGTGAAACATATTTTCACACCATTTATTCTCCCTAGTTCCATATTTTAGAAGTTGAACCACTCCAGAAACATTCCACATGTCCTCCAATGACCACGAACGTTGGAAACACCCAATGTTTTTAACTACACAGATCCAAAACCTTAAAGTCAAGGTAATTACAAATATTATGAGCATGTGTGAAAGAGTTTACGAGGATCCCATTGATAATAGTTTAACATAAAACTTTTGGAAACAAAATTTATATTTTAGTAATTCTATAACACTATTCTAGGGAAAATGGATCCAAATTTTATGAATAATGGATTTTGGCATGTTAACCGGTTTTAAAAGAAAATACCAAGTCTTCTTAAACACTTTTCAAACATGTTAATGTTTTTTAATCATTACATTATTCTATTTTATTCTTTTGCATTAAAACTAGGTAACTATATTTTAGTGAAGTGATTTTATGTTTTATTTAAAATATAACATACTCGTTTTAACCAAATTTAAATTTTAAGGAATAAAATTTAACCCTTATTTAGTTCAATGAAAATTGTAAATATGATAAAATTAATCACTAAATTAAAAAATGTATTGTGTGTGAAAAATGATTTAGTAGAAACATGAAATTTTTAACAGTATGGATTTCTGATCTACTTTAGTATGTATTAAATGTTAAATGAGTGTTAGTATATTTATTTATTAATATATATACCTAATAAAAGAAACAATTTTACTGATTTTATTTTCATATAGGGATTCTAATAAAATAATTTTTTTTAAATCTACATCACCATTATCATGTTGATTAAGATTAATCCTAATAATAGAAATTTTATAGTATAAAATAAAATTTGAAATGTTAAATAATTTGAAAATTATTCTCTTGAATATATGAATCGTATTATTTGATAAACATTATACGTTCATGGAATCTTATCTAAATTTAAGAATTTGTAATTCTTGATAAACTCTTTTTAAGAAATGTGTATTTTTAAGAACAGAGTATATGCAATGGGAAATTACTAATAAACTGATTCAAGTCACATAAAAATGTTATTTTTTATCAAATAAGAGTAATTTTGTACTGAAATAAATATAAAACCTAATTTTCCAATAGCTCAAACTACATCAATGGTCCTGAATGAAATTCATAAAATATTACTAAATTTTATAAATTGTTATAAATTTATTTTAAAATGGAAATGAGTTTTTTTAAATGATTCATTTAATTTTATAATATATCATTTTTAGTAAAATCACTTAAATACCCATCATGTTCTAATGACATAAAATTGATGTTATTATCCAAAATTAGAATGTTTCCATATTTACATTGAAATAATTTACCTTAGACAAAAACCAAAAATGTTATTTAACCAATATTTTGAAAAATTATTTTTTAAAAAGAATTTTATTTTTTAAAATTCATTTTCTATGATTTTATCTTGAATATTTCAATTAAATTCATATAATTCAATGTGAATAATTTATTATAGTAATTTTTTTTAAAATATACCTTATTATTTATAATATATAAAAAAATAATAAATAGGTAACTAATAAATAATTATTTTATTTTATTTAAATCATAATTTATCAAATATATAATAATATTTCCTTAATAAAAATTACATTTGATTAATAATTCATATTCATAAACATTATAGAAAATTAAGTACATCTGTATAAAATAATCATTTAAAAAATATATTTCATAATCTGGTTACACCTATTTATAATTGCTAATTCAGTGTCTACGTTTTAATAATATTAAAATAAAACATTATTTTGGTTTTATGTTATGTGCGGGGAAATCAATCGAACATATTTGAATTAATTAGATGAATACATATTTTTATATATTGTTAAAGCATTACACCCCTAAATAAATTAGATCCTTATATGATTAATTATTCCATACCGAAGACATTAATTATGGGTATTTATAAGATAAATACTAATTGGGATATATTTTATAGAGATATATCAACATTACAAACTGGAAAATCAATATTTATTCTCTAAAAAGGAGTAACCATATTCTTTATTTTTTTCATAAAACAATTTAGCAATTTGCCTATCATTATTTGGTATTAAGACCCAAATTATAAAATTTCATTGGTGAAGGGGTTTATTATTACCCTTTTATAGAATATCATAGATTTCTATAAAATGTGATGTTATTTTTCCAAATAATTAGTCCTCTTTTTGGGGTGAACCATTCCATTTTTGGAATTCCAATTAAACTCATTTAAAGGAACAATAATAAAATTTGGATAAAGAATATTTTTTCAAAAAATTAACATGGGATACAATATTCATAAAACATGAAATTTTCATTGATATTAAAATCTTTGATAGGGATATAATATACATAGAAAATATTCTAGTGTTACAAATATATCTAGAGTGGATGATAATATCTCTAAATCCAAGTTTGAGGATGAACATATGTTTGACCCACTAATTTAAAAGACTTATATTTGTAATAGAGTTATTACTATGGATTATGTTGTTTGTATTTCCTACTAACATTGGTAATAAAAGTATGTTTTTTATTTTTTTAATTTAAAAAATCCTTTAATTTGAAATAATAAAGAGAGGCAGTACATTTCTTAGAGACCTTATTCTCATCATTTATTTTTTATATCCGTTTTAATTAGTGAGATTTATGGATAGCTCTATGATATTTAAAACATTTCTTAGACCCACTTTTGAGAATTCCATGGATCATATTCCAATATATTTAACAAATAAGTTGTCAAATATTCAATATTTTTTTATGTTCCTTGATTTAATTTCCACGAGTCTCCATATTTCTCATCTTTGTTGGTTTTATGATTTCTATTATTCTCATAGGGTTATTCATATTACATGATAGCTTATTTTGAATAAACATATGAAATTAATTTTCATATACAATTTTTATTGGTTGAACTTTAATGTAATTTTTTATTTTTATTATGACTCATCGTTAACACGATTCATTGTTATTCAAACATTTTGAAAAAAATGGGTGAACATGAGTGAGAGAAAATTATCATTGATAGAAAAGTATCCTAGGTAAATTATATAATAGTTACCTTGAATATTTCTCATATTATAATAAAATAATGTTAGCCTATAATTATTGTAGTATTGGATAAATCAATATTTTTTTATCCTTTACCATTCATAGTTTAGTATATATCATTTCTAGATTAACTTATATTGTCCGTGGTTAAAAAAATATTATTTATTATTCATCTAAGATAACCTTAATTTGTGTCCTTTTATATTTCTCAATCTAGTATCATTATATAACTAAGAAATAAATTATTAAAATTAATTCATAAAGTTAATTTTTTGAATCAAATAATATTCCTATTGGAGGGTGGAACAAAGAGTTTAGTTATCCCTATTTTTTCTAGAAAAGGTGATGATTGAGTTAATATAAAAAACATACTTTTAATGTTATTACCACTAGGTACATCTGTTCTAGAAACCATACTTACTCATAATATACAGAAAATGATTAATTTATCATATAACCAAACACTTTAAAGATTATTAAATATTCCGAAATTATATCCAATTATTATAAAAACATATTATAATTACCTAGAGTATTTTTAATTTATTTCTATATTCGTAATCCAAAAAATTAAATAAACCATTTTCAGATACTAAAAAAAGTTACCCAAAATTATACACCATCATATTTCTTGATTTTTTTTCAAATCAATTTATTTTCTTTGACAGATTTCATTACAAAGAACACATAGTTATAATAAATTATGATATAATAATGATGTTATTATTTAATCAGGGCCATTGAAAATAACCTATTTAATTTTGTATTATAAATAGTAATAAATAAATTAAGAAAACATTATAAATGTGTTTCATAGTGAAATTATATTTATAGAAATGTTCCTAATTTTAAGTAAAATATTTATATTCATGGAAAATATCATTATAAAAATGGTATTTATTTATTTGTTTAAAAATATAATATTATAAATTTTTTATTTTATATAAAAACTATATTTAATATATATATATATTTGAATAATCATGTCGAAAATTTCTTAGAGACAATTTTATTGAATTTTTAAAAAATATTAATTTATCAATGATGAGTAAAAACTATTGAATTTTATTAAAAATTATATTTTCAATTGATGAATTTATAATGTTACATCCTATTTTAGAAAAAATAAAATTAGAAATTAGAAATTTAATGTTATTATCAAATAAATTTATTTCATTTAAATAAAAATTATGTTCAGTATTGATATTATAACTTTATACACATATGAAAATTTTGACATTGGAAAATCAACTTTTTCCTCATGTCTAAGAGATTAATTTTAAGTTAAAATTTCACAAATTTTTGAATGGATTATTTCAATATGGATTCCGTATTTGGAATTATAAAAGTTATTATTATATAATAAGTGTAACATAATTATTTTTTAAATTAAATGTTACAAATATTTAAAAAAAAAATTAATGATTATTGAGGATAAGACATGTTTACTAGAGAGATAAAATAAAATTATATGGTATAAATTGATGTAAAACATTTCCAAATAAAATTTTATGAAAATATTTTGACTTTATGTCATTAAATTGTTTATAATAATCACTTGTAATGAAATTTTTTATTTTTAAAACATGGTTGCAACTTTTTCTTTTCAAAAAATCGAAATGTGTACACTCCCCACATCGAAAAGTTCAACCTCTCTTCATGATTCTTCAAACGTACCAAAAACACATTAATTGTCCAACCAATGACCAGTTACATTCTTTAATTCCCTTTAAGCATCCTAGAGGAATTAATTTTATTATTAAATCCTCAGAAAAAGGATTTTAATGCTAACATAATTTGGTTGTCTGATGAATATAGATCATTATATATTGTGGAATTTAATTTGTTTCTTCTTGAAGATCCATAATTTTTTTCCAAAGATGATTAAATAATTAATTCATTATCTACCATATTTCTATATTTTATTTTTCTAATTACATAACCTACATCCATCCATTATTCCATCAAATGGGAAAAACTATCAATCATGTGTACGGTAGAATATTGCCTCCCAAACTGATCTAATTTACTTTCTATCAACACATCTCAAATATTCATATAATGATATATTGAATATACATATATATTATCATTATGGAATAATTACACTTTTTAAATTTAAATATCACATATACCTTCTAACATTTAAATATTTCATAAACTGATAACATTTCTTAGGTGTAAATGTGGACTACCACGTCCAAGAAGTTTTGAGAATTTTTTTCATTTTATTTTTACATGAATGTTTATGATTATTGATCTTATTAATATATATATATATATATATATATTATATATGACATATTATTTTGGTAATGCTTTAATATTATATACCACATATTTATTTCATCTCCCATGAAAATGGAAAAGGTTTTAATGCGTACATATGACCCACCATCTCCATGAATGGTCCAATTAATTTTCAATATCTAACATTTATGTATTACTATAAATACCAATAGATTGAATATACATGAAATGTATATCGTGATTAAAATTATTTAGTTTAAGGAACCATGATTTATATATAATGATTGAACTACTAAACAAAAACAAAAGTAAAAATAAAGTAGTTATTACCTAGAAAGTGATTTTAACAAAAAAATTATTATTAAAAAGCTAACAAAATGGTCATATGTAAAGAATATATGGTATGATATATTTATTATTATTTTTTAATTCATTTTTCAGGAACTAGAATTTATTATACATGATTTCAGAACATTTATATAGAATCTTGAGAATACGGTAAGAGATTATCACTCATATTAATTTTTATGGGACAAAAGACATATGAACTACTCGATTCATTTGTAAGGTATATATAATTCCCTTGAATTAATGTAACTGTTATTATGAATTAAATATTGGGATATGTATAATTATATAAATTTACTTATTTCATGGGGAATACGATTCAAAGGATACTAATGTGTTAAAAATTTCTGTTACCATCTATTTATTTATCGGAATGTTTATCAGTATGCTTGCAATGAAGAGATATTATGATCTATCTATGGATATAAACATTAATGTTATTATAATATGTTTATTTCATTATAATACATGTATTTATTTCATTTTCCACTTTTTGTGTGCTCAATATTAAACAATAATGTTTTTAAAGAAAGATATATTCACTTCTCTATTCGATCAAAAATTATTTTTCTTTGATGTCAATGTTTTTTGGAAATGAATTAAATAATGTTTTTATTAATATACAATGATTTATTAAAGGATTTTTTACCAATTTTTTAATATTATTGATATTTTTTATGTAATGTTCTTTTAATTTTCAAAAAAGAAGTCATTATTTTAATTTTTACCAAATATTGGAATGTAATATTTATTTCAAAATGAACGATGTGAATGGTATTACATTCCAATATGACCATAAATTGATTTAAACAGTAATTTTTAAGATTTCATTATTATAATCAATAAAAAATTCAAAATAATTTGTTAAATTTTAGTTTTAAAAAAAGTTTTTTCATTATGAAGAGGTTATTTTTCTCGTGAAATGGTCAATGTTATTGTTTAAAATCCTCTTCTATATAAGATATTTTCCTTTGATTTTACTTAATAATTATTTTTTATATTATCTATGGAAACGATTCTTATTATTTCTCTAGATGGTTATATTTATGATGACATGGTGTTTAGGAATCCCCCTACTATTCTCTGGGTTATTTAATGATTAAATGAGAAAATTTATATGAAAATCTATTCCTTTCCATGGGGTTAACATTGATGTAATGTTGAATTGTTCATGTAATTCATTAATATTTTATAGGAGATTCTATGATAAAATTATTATATAATCCATTTAAAATAATGAGTTTTAATATTATGAATTTTTTAAAATCATATGGTGTGTATATATATATATATAAATTATTTTTGTTATGTCTGGGTGGGGCCAGTATCATTGTCCAATTAATTGGGTAAAGATATATAATTCAAAAAATAAGTACTTCTAGAATATGGAGTAACCTAGGTTAAGTAAGGGTCTCTATCCACTATGATACTCAAGGTAGTGAACCGTGATTATTATGACAATTTTGTGATTAAACCCAGTTCATTAAGGTAGTCATGTAAGAGACACCGTGACTACAATGGAATAAATTTTATATTCTTATGTGTGTGTGATAAATATATGTCCTATGAAAATGTTATGTTCTCAATAGATAATTTTCTTTGTTTACTTTATGATTCATATATTAAAATTTTATATTTAATTCCACAAATAAATATTATTAACATTATTATACACAGAACAGTTTTTAAATGATAATACCACATTATCATACATGTATCATCATGTTATTCTTATGTTATCACTGATAACCCCCTTCTATAATTTTAATGATCACTTGATGTCACTCTTTAATAATTTTACATTCCATTAATTATGAAGAATTGTTTCTTGTAAAATTTGAATTAGAGGGATTATGGAAATAAAAAATATTGCTAGGGATGACTTAGTTAGCATTTGATACATTTTTTCATGTATCAATGTTTCTAAGGAAACAATACCATTATGGTCCTCAATATTGATTTTTTAATATGAAATAAATACTTATCTATTAAGATATTATATATTTTTATGATATTTTTGTGTCATTATAGCGGACATAATCAAGAATTATTTCATGATTGATGATATAATTTCAAATTATTACAATCCAAGGGTATAGATGACATGTGTCTTTTGAGGATAAAATGTATAAGTTTAACACCATAAATAAAAACAAATGTTTTTACATGAAACTCAACATAGTTCTATTAAAATCTTTATATCATCAAGAATTGTATAGGATACCATATGGAAAATACGTAAGTAAAAGTGTGACCTAGAAATCCCAGTACGGTGGAAAACAAAGAAATAAATAAAAATATAAGTTTCAACTGGAATAACATGATATCATAAATATAATTTTAAAAATCATCATTCATTTGAATAAATTAATAAATAAAGGCATCACATAATTATCATTTGAAAACAGAATAAGACATGACATCATAAAAAGAAGTGATGGTATTCTCCAATGACTATCAATATAATATTGAAAAATTCCCATTGTATATTGGTTTCACTCACCATTACTATTAAAATTATTGAAAAAGTATCACAGGGGATTGAGATTACTCTAAATTCCCTTTAATAATATCTCAATAAATTTAATGCATTACCCAATGCATTATATAACTATATATTTTTGTTCCCACCTATCGTATAGCATAATGTTATCTCGAAAAAGGGTCAAACATTATACCTGGAATCTCATTATGAAAAAATTTATCAAATAAAATGTAGGGATATATAATTATTGGATTAAATCACACATATTATAAATCAAACATATGGAATCCACATTTTGAAAATAAATAATATATAAGTCATTATAATGAACAAACTAATGAGAATGAATTGGATTTAACAATTCCTACAAAAAGGAATAAATGAATGATAAAACAAAATGGTTATCTAGAGGAGGGAGACTAAATTGTGTCAAAATATATAAATTTAAAATAAATTATATGTCTTTAGCAAAATTTTCTATTGTATAAAATTCATGAAAACGATCTGGAGAAGGAATCATATTAAAGAACAACCATGTTGATATTATTATTAAATAAGTAATATATATTTAAAAGAATGGATGTCCAAATTTTTCAATAAAAAGTTTAATAAATTATGTTCTATATATATTAATGAATTTTTTAATTAGATAATCCTGGTTTAAAATTTTTTTTATGGGGGTGATGTTTCATTTGAGGGGAGAAATATGAATGTTCTCAAAAAACATGTTTTTTAAAAGTATGAATTTTTAGGGAACAAAAATATCATATAAACTGAGAAATGAAAACTATATTTAACATGATATATATTTTAGGAACATATATATAAAAATATTAAATTTTCTTGAGATGTATATTTTATAAAATAGGTAAAATAATGATGACTTATAATTTGACATGTCAAGAAGGAGGTATGGAATATATGTTTTTTTATTTAATATAAAATCCTATATAATAAAATAAGATAGTAACACATAATATTGAAATTATGATAAGGTCAATATGTTTTAAATATTAAATAACACTATTTGAAGTTTCCCATTAAAAAGGAGGACATCTTCGAGAAGGGAAATTATGGAAAAGGATTAGAAATAGTTATTTAAATGGATATAAATTTATCTTGACACAAAATTATAATAAAAATGGAATAACAAAATAATTTAATGATTATTTCAAAATAAATTATCTCCCATGAAATAAGATGCTATACAATATGAGATGTAATTAAATATTAGTGAAAAAATATTATTAATTAAAAAATCATATTGAGCGTTGAAGGTCACTTACAACATTAGTTTTGTTTTATTAAAAAGTCAATTAGTGATTAGGAGTCTATTTGTCTCTATATAAAATTAATTATATTATTGTGTATTCTAAAATAAAATCATGGGATACACATACACTATATAAATATGAAATTGTCCTATAAAATAAAAAAATGGTCCATTGAAAGGAAATTGATGTGAAAATATATTATTCATTTGATATATTCAGAAAAAACCCCCTTGATATATTAAAATATCCAAATTGAAGATTAAATAATATTAATAAATATAATCAAGGATATTTTACATCCAATTTTCAGTATAAAAACCAATTAATAGAAATTATCTTCATAAAATAATTTTCCTGTTAAAGAATAATGATTTTAGAAAAAACCCCTACCTTGTTTCCTAAATTAATCTTCACTTTCACATAACATCTATAAATATCAGGTTAATGTCATTGTATATGTACCTAATAAAATTATTCATCATATTTCAAATTATATGTTCCTTTATATATCATATGTTATTTATTTGAAATAAAATATTATTACTTATGTTAGTTACGTGAAGTTGTATTGTCCATTTTCCCATTACTCCATATGCATGATGACATCAATAGAAACTGTTCTAAAATACATTCATAATATTCAAAATCATAATAGTTTTATATAAATACTTTTCATACACAATATATATTTTTATATATAATCATTTTAAATGGAGATGAAATTGGAAACTCATTTCAAATCGATGTGATAGTTCACACATATGCATGAATAATGTTTCCATTTCCCAAGGAATGAGTATGGAAGAAATAAAATGAATATTTTAAATTTCATAATCATATTAATTTTATAGATGTAATATTTTTCATTTATTACATTCCTTTTTTCATCAATGATTTAAAAAAGTATTTTGCCTCTTCCTTGAGACGGTCAACCAAAAAATTCACTAATGAAAATTTCATTTTTCTTATAGGATGGAGAGGAATAAATAATATATATTTTCGTAATATAATAACAAAAAAATTTAATAATTTTAATTATATTTTTATATATTTATTTAAATAAGAGTTTTGGAATAAGATCATTGAGGACAAAAACATACTAAAGAGACAATACTTACGTTAGATATTTCAATTTTCCATAGTGAACACCTTTGAATTAATGATCATATGATAATATATTATTACACGATGATTACTTAATGGTGACTTAATTTTGGGATATTAAATTTTTTTGGAGTTTCAAAGAAATTTCATATTGGAGGTTCATGTTTGGATAAGGGTAAGTGACACAATTTTTAAGAGTCGAAAATGGAAATATTGAAATATGTGAAATATTTTATAATTTTCATTACACTATTACAAGGTGAATGGCTCGATGTTTTGTAAATATTTGATTTTAGGGTTAGATTTGATAAATATATATGTAAACAATCATTAGATATATGTTTTAAATAAGTTAAATGTAATATGCCAGCCCAAGTGACACTAATCTAGTAAATCGTTATGGTTCCCACTACACACTCTATTGTGCCTCCCCAAATACCAGAGAAATCCAACTAGTATATAGGGTTTAATTAAACATGTGGGATAATATAAAAAATTGAAAAGAGTAAACCAATATATGAAAAATAAGAAAACAAATATAACAACACTAATGATAAATTATCATCATGATAATAATTATTCAAAATTAGGTAAATTCACACAAGCAAAAAAAACATTATACCATGTTATGTCAGGCAATTCCAAATGTAAATGGAAATCCAAAAATTAGGAAAATTTGAAAAATATAAAAAAGGGTCCTCAATAACATATCCAGTCCCCTCATACTTGCATATATATAATCCTAAAATCAAGAATCAAGAAAATGGACTTTAGCGTTTTCATGATTTGTAACCATAAATTTTGATCGAGTACCCACAGGATGCCCAATGAGGGTGTGATTACTACTCAGTTGGCTACCTTTAATGGTGTCGATAAAACATCCATTTAATATAGTGTATGCATAAGTGTATATGATTTTTAAAGAAATGAAAAAATGTTACATTAGTAATTTTAAGTAAAAATAACATGTATTTTTTGTTACATGATTTAACAATTTTTCATCAAACGTGATTTTACCCATGCTAGTCATTCTAACCATTCATTGAGTTGATACAGGATGGAAAATTAGGGGAATTATCCCCATAATCCAACTGGGATTTAAAATTTTGTGTCCACCCATCCCAACCATAATATATAAAAATATATCTACATCCTTGGGGTTAGGAGCATTTGTCCTTTCCATAAAAATAAATATGCATGATGGAATTTGGAGTATCAGTCTATCCCACCCCTTAGAGTGATGTGTTTGTCAAAATCCCACAATAACTAGTGGAAATTATTATGGCTCTGCTTCTTTAATGTTTTACTGTATAATAATAAAATGGTTCACCATTTCCATTTTATTACATTTCTATGATTCATAAAATTCAATAAAATATTAGTTCTAATTAAAATCCCGTCTTATAATTCACATACATTTTAACCATTTTCACCCCTTACAATCTAGTCATCCATGGGTCTATTACCCATTGACCAATTATCAAATTATACCATTTACATTCCTTAATTCATTTAACTCCCCTACGTAAAGACAAACACCTTGTCATGTTCTTTCATTTGGTTAATCAATTTTAAAACTGTTTTATTATCATACAATCATCCACATGCCATTTATCATAATAATCATTGTCACTAAATAGAAAGTCACACCCCATGTGTGTCTATAAGATTTATCAGTTATTCTGCATCGGATTCCTCAAGAATCTAGAGGGGTCCAACTAATTTGTTAGACTTATAATTAATCATATAACACCAATGAAACCAATGAACAATATAATGAATCCATATTAACTACTTAATATGTATAACTAACACAATGAATAAGTGATATAACTTCTAGACCTCATATGTCATGTTCATAGACAAACATTTTCTTTAACATAACACATGATGTGATCTAAAACAACCTCTAAATCCCAAACATAGAATTTTCTATAAAAATAGTTTTTTAGGGATTTAAAAGGAGGTGAACGGTTATAGATGTCCTTATATAGAATATTGAAGTAGGATGAGTGTTAGACTCATCCATATAATTGATTTTCAACCAATGATGCTCTAAAAACATTAAATGTTTGAGGTTCATCATTTGAGATATAGAGATAGAAATTATTATCATTGAGACTTCATGAAGATGATATAGGTGAAATATCATGTTTGAACCCTTCAGTATTTTATGGGAATATTAGGAAATTTCACTTTATAATGAGGTGAATGTTTTTGCCTCATGGTTTTCCAAAAATTATTCCAACAGTGCTCCATTGTCACCCCAAGTGGACTCTTGGGGTTCACCCTCCTAATGAGATCCCGAATTGGGTAAAAATGTGTATGACAATATTTTGTCTATTTTTACAAGATTTATAGTATCCAATATCCCCATTGGATGGTTTTTAAATCATAAACTATCACTCTATGGCAGTATGGATAGGGAGCATTGTTTGTACCAACAATGCTCAAACCATGGGTGGTACCCAGTGTAGCATCATTTCCACCTTTATCTTATATCAATTCTATAATACACCCCGAGTATCCTTATATTCTAAGGAACCATTTCATTAACATTAAAAAGATGACATAAGAAACATAAATGAAACATACCTCATTAGAATTTTGGGATATTTAAAAATAAACTCATTAGAACAGATCATCTCTATGTGTAACATCCAAGCATCTCTAAGACACATATGTAAAAAGGTCCAACAATAATGACAATATATATTCTTCTATCTCACAGGTTTTATCAAAATTGTTATCGTGCTACCAAAATACAAAAACTAATGGAATGGTATTCCCCTCAGGAAATTCTTACCATGACCCATAATTTCAAATGGATGCTGCTCAAAAGATGTGTTATCCTGAAGATCAATATCATCAACATTAATCACTTGATAAGGGTTGGGTGATACTATGAATCTGAGGCACATGAAAAAAATAGTTCATACACTTTTACAAATGTGGATGATGCAATTATAACACTATCAGTCTGATCTACTCCATAAACTCAAATTACACCATGTACCTAGGGACCAACATTCCCTATTTCTGGAACTTATTTTTCAAAATTCTCAGTGACGCATAGATGAACAAACATTCAACCACTAGAAACATAGGATATTTATTTCATCGATAATCATAGTAACAATTCTTAATCTGATAAATATAATTGTGTTCCATATCAACTGAACATGGGCATACATCGACCTCATGAGACTTGATCCCAAAAAACATTACTCAATATATTCCATCCAACAAAATGGGGATCTACAAGGCCAATAATTTTTTAAATCATAAGCTTCCCTATGAAAAGTCACATGGAAACTATTTTTATTAGAGAACCCATCAATCTACATTATATATTACCATGTTCCACTAAAATCACAGATGTATGATGTCATAATATATTTCAATAGATGGATACTGTAATTTTATGGCCTACCTATTTATTGTTGAAATGTAGTGTTAAGAAATACCAACATATCAAGTTTCATTTTCTTTCTATTCCAAATTTTTGATGTAAAACATGGATAAGGATATAAAAGGATAGATGACAGGTCCTCCAGAAATAACACTACCTCCAAAACATATATGTTAGCCAACTAGTCCATGGAAAAAGTCTCTTGAATCTCAAAAAATTTGAAACATTTTTAACTAATATTAAATTAACTATATTGATTTATTCTTATATGATGTCTATAAAACTCATACCATGAATTCATTGGTTACATGACACCACGTCTATCCTATAATGTTTAATGGTAGTATCCTAGCACTCATCCATTAATACTCATCCTTCATCTACTGATAGGTGTATCACTACGTCATGAATCCTCAAAACTCTCTCATCATCCCTAGCTACCAATAATATCTATGAATATCATGATGTATTTTTAGTAAACTAGGATACACCTTGTAATTCCACGAACGCACTCATCTAAAATAATTTCATATATAGGATGTGTGTTTTTTTAACGACTAGTAAAAATACATAGATCATTTAACAATGTAAGACCTTTTCTGGTCAAGGTTTTTGAAATTAAACATACAAATTACAAATTAAAAAAGATAAATAAATAAAATAGTGTAATTAAAATGTAGTGCATGTACTGAATCCAAAAGTTAATCCCCCCATTTTGAACATCTAATTGACCTGTAAAAATAATTTTTCAAAAAAACATTGATAATTAAATTTTCCATAAGTAGTTCTAAACTCAATCAGAAATAATATGATTTCAAAAATACTATAAAATATTGAAAAAATAATACTTATTCATTATCTAATTCATGAAAACTAATCATGTATTTTTTTTAACATTATCAATATTATGGAAAAAAACTCCGAGGAATCTTGTAACATTGAATGTTGTTTGGGACTACCCTCTTTTTTGAGGGATAGGTTCAGTCCCACTCCCTATCCTGTTTACCACATCTAGGATCATAATTTATAAAATCATTTTAATAATAATGACATATATGTACATTTTTCATTATAATATTGTATTTTAAAACATTATAATTCAATAATTACACATACAAACAAACATATATATTTATATTTACATGCTTATAAAATAATTTGAAAGGGTTATTGTAACCAAAACTCAAGTACTTTAACCTTTTCATTAAATATTAAGAATAATTATCATACATATTTTGATAATTTCATTTTTTAACTCATGAAAAACCTTTTATATAATATAGTAACTTTTAACGTCTAAAAATCATCCTTGAATAACCCATTTGCTAAACTCAGAATTTTATGCTTTCATACAAAATATATTAGGATAAATAAATAAACCTTTAACATAAAATAATAACCATTATAAAGTGAAATTCATATAAAATAGAGGTAATTTTATTTTTTAATGATTGATTAAATATTGGTGTAATTATATTACATAGATAAATTTATAATAAGTAATATTTTAAGTGAAATGTTTATTTTCTATATATTTTGAAAATTATAAAATTAATAAAGATAGTGACTTTAATTTACACTGAATTGTAATTAATATAGAATATTACTTAATTCAAATCATCTATTGATAATTAATGATATATATATATATATGTTTATATATATATTTATACAGAAACATAATTACTATGGAAATCCATACTTAAATTTAAATTGAATGATCCTCGATATATAGAAGTACATGCATGTATGTTCTGATGATCACAACCTAGAATATATAGAATTTCTCACATGTTTATTATTATCTACATGAAACTACTAGTATTAAATTTAAATGATCTAGAACATTGAATAAATCATGTATATATAATACACCCCTAAAAATATATACATGAAATTTTTAAATAATAATATATTATAAAAATAGATAATTAATATATATAGAAACATTAAATTTAATAAATTACAAACATAAAAATATATACATCATTAATTTACATCAAAAAATATTATACATTGAAATTATATATATATACATATATAACGTGGAATTTCAAGGAATAATGTTTAAAAGTTTTCATTTACGAAAATAAATAAATTCCCCTTATTTGATTAGAATCATGAAACTAGAATCATTGAATAAATTAAAGAATGTGAAATTGATAATAATAGATATATATTTATATAAAATAAACATGAACGTTGAAATAAATATATTCATATATATATATATAACTAGGAACTTCAAATATATTTTTTCAAAATATTTCCCATTAGAAAAGCATAATTTATAAATTGAAACTTTTAAAATAAAAAATAATATATTTTACATTAAGATGAATTACAAAAAACTATAATATACGTTCAAAAGATTGAATTCATTGGTTGAGAAATGAAAAGGGGAATTTTTCATGTGTAAAAGACTTTCTAATAATCCATTTTGGAAGTGGTATAATTGATAAAAAATGATGGATTTTATATCCCAATTATCCACTATTTAACATATATGTTATTAAAAGATAAATAAAATATATCATATATATTCATATGAATTAGTATTAGGTGTAAAAATTTCAGCCCGAATGTATAAATTAGATTTTTCAGATAATAAAAATAATTGTGGTGCTCACTTTGCAATATATTGGAAGCTATGTTATATATAGATATATAATATATATATATTTCATTAACACAATTGGAAATCTGAAAAAGGTATTAGTAATCAATGTGAAGAATAACCAAAATAACATTCAATTAAGACTAATAGAAAAAGTCATAAAACTCAATATACATATTGCTGAAATTGGATTTTTTAAATTAAAAAATGTACATTTGGATTATATTTATATTGTTATTAAATAAATTTAATTAGATATTTTTGGTGTTGTTTTACCAAAACTATACAATGTAAATGGAAGAATAATACACAGATCATTCAAAATAAAATATGTTAAATAGAGACATATTATGAGAGATACCAATTTATTTTATATAATTTATACACCGTTATAAAAGAATCCAAATTGACATCAATGAGAAGGGTGGACCAATAAATCATAATAAAAATATTATGAGATGATTAAGACACTTACAAGATAAAAAAACAGGTACCTCAGATCTGAATATGATGAATAGTTCACCACATTTGAATCCACTTTATGGAGACACTCCCACTAGGCCATACATTGCTCAGACACTAGCCTGATGCCAAATCTCATTGTTGTTCCTCAATAGAAGTCGATCCTCATCAGATGACTGAGAACACGCCTATGTTTGTACTTGGATGATGCCCTTAGTAGAGCATGATTATCCACACATGCTCACTCTTGACATCTTGATCCTAATGCTCACTGATTCACCTTTTCCCTAGATCGAATGGCATATTACTCTTACACATAGTTCTCGATTTCTGTATTTTTTTACATATTCATTTAATTCATTTTGTAAATTTCAACGTTTCAATATTCTTTTTTAAATACTTTAAATTTAACCTTAAAAATAATATGATTATATATATATATGATTTGAAAATTATATAAAACTGAAATCATAATATAATTTCATATATTTCTAAAATATATTTTATTCATAACATTAATATTTATCATGAAAAATTTGGTTTACCCTATGTTATTATTATTATTATCATTTCATTTAATAACATCATATAAAACTTATCTTATATAAAATGTATTAAAATTATATAGTTTATTGAACTTATATGAATTCTAGTGTATTATATTTATAAATCATATATTTTTATTCGAAAAGTTATCATATAATTCCTATAATATTTATTAACATTAAAACCCATTTATATTAATGAAAAATATAACTACACCAATAAAAAATATATATATGTATAAAATTATATGTTAAGAAATTAATGATCATCATTTAATACTAAAAAATTATATTAAAACATTTCTCTATTTTATCATGTCATTCAAAATAATTTCATGTAATTTTAGTAAATATATTTATTCTAAAATTATTATTTTAAGAAATTAATATCATATTGAAAATCAATATTTGTTTATGATTATCAAAATTAATAAAATATTATTTACAGATAATTATAATATGATAACCTTATATTTGAAACTATAAATTTTAATTTATTTTCATCCCCGATTATTAATTTAACATTTATTGGGATTTTGTTTTAATAATATTATTACTCAAAATATTGAATTATTATTTAAACAAAATACTCCTCTACTAAAACATGGGATGTTATATTCATCCCCCATTTAAACAATTTTTCCCTCGTAATTCATTCATTGGGCTTTATAAAATAATGAATTTTTGTCTTCATAAATACGAAAACAATAATTTCTAAACATATATTCTCTTCCATTTAGATAACATATAATCTGAAAAATTGTGTTGACCATCGCTCTGATACAAACTGAAAGGCATTGAACCCATGATTCAAGATTCATTTTATAAAAATGAATTGAATTTTCTATTAAAGACATATGAAAAATACCCAGAGTATTTTAAACACCAAGACATTTTTTGGTCTAGTTTTTTGAGAATTATATAAATATATTACATACTATCAAAGATGAAAAAAATAAACAATATAACTAAAATTCATCTGGGACGCTTACTCATAAAACAAAGGTGACCATCTTAGAACTTCAAATAGACCAATGGAAATAATTTTTTAAAAAATGGATGACTATTAAATATCTTAATAAGGGGTTTTAAAACAATTTTATAATACTATGATTTTGAAATACTATATTATATTTAAAAATATACTTATTATTTTTAAAATGCATTAAAAATAATCTAGTGATTTTTCAAAAAACAATTATACATGATTTTAAAAAAACAAAGAGGGAACTTGAAATAATGAAAGAAATCTGGGACAACACACTTTAATGATGAACATGTTCACTTCCCACTCCCTATCATGTTTACAAAGCCCAATCAATTAATTATATAAATTCATTTTAATCTATATTTACATATATATATTAATTTTAAATTTTATTTATTATTTTAAAATGTAGCAATGCAATAAATACACAAAAACTCATATAAATAAATAAAAAATATTATCTTTCTTAAGAAATCACATGAAATATTTTGGACAACTGATACTCATTCCATTTAACTTTTACATGGAATATTAATAAAAAATATCCATACATGTACTTATTTATTCATTTTTTAACTCATTAAATACATTTTATATAAATTTTAAACTTTAATCATCTAAAACAACTCCTTCAATGAATCTTTTTCTATATTCAAAATTTTTTTCATTCACTCCTAAAATATTCAGATAAATATTTAAAATATTCACACAAAGTAATAAAAATTGTAAATTATACTTCATTTAAAATAATAGATATATTATTCTTATTTATTAGAATAATTTTTTCCATAATCTTATAATACCCATTAAAATTTAATAAGTAATATTTGTGAGTAAAACATTTTTTCTTCATAATTTGAAAATTTTCATATTAAGAAAGAATATAACATGAATTTATGTTGAATTTTCATACTTATTAAATATTACTTAATTCAAATCATTAAATTATAATTAATTATGTATATATATATATATGAACATACATTATTATTATGAGAAAACATACATAAATATAAATTGAATAGTCTTCAAAATTTAGTAGAACATGCATGTATGTTTTAAATATCATAATCATGGATATGTATAAATATACATATGTGCATAATTATAAACTTGATACTAGTAGTATTAATTTCAAATGAGCCAGAGAAATGAAAAATTCAAATATATATATATATCATACCCCCATAAGAATATTGAAATGATTTAAGTAAATAATCAGAGAGTATGAAAAATAAAACATAAATATTTAATGAAAATATTAACTAAAATATCACATTCAAATATATATATCATGAATTTACATAAAAAATAATGATATAGAAATTATATATATAAATATATAACTTCGGATAACAAAAAAAATATATATTATATTCCATTTAAAAAAATAAATAAATTCTCCCTTCATGATAAGAAATCTGAAAAATTAATTCGTGAATAATTAAAAGAACAAGAAATAGATAATAATATATATAGAATTATATAAATAAACATGAATTTTGAAATCAAAATATGAATTTTTAATATAAAACTATGGATCTAAAAAGTAGTTTTAAAAGATTAATAAACCTTGATAAATAGAAAATTATAAATTGAAACGTTAAAATAAAAACAAGAGAACTCCTTTAAATTATTATGAACTACGAAAACCTATAGTAAACTTATAGAGGACTAAATTCTTTAGATGAAAATGGAAAAAGAGAATTTCGCTTGTGTAAAAGACTGTAACGAAAATTCCATTTTAGAACTGGTGTTTTAGAAAAGGAAGAGTATATTTTATTACAATATGATCAACACTATGATTAATTAAATATTAAAATATAAAAAATAAACTAATGATATTCATATGAATTTATATTAGGTTTTACAATTATGGCTAGAAAATTTATTATTGATTTGGCCTATTGAAGAAATAGTCATAGTGTTAATATTTCTGTATACTGGATGTGATGTTAAATATTGATTTATAATATTTTTATATTCATCATATAAAGAAGTAATCTAAAAAATGTTTTAGACATTATGATGAAGTTGATCAAATGTTTTTTCAATAATTATTGAGATAAATTTTCAAAAAAAACTGATATACATATAATGGCAATAAAATTTATTGAATTAAAAAAATTAAATGTTAATTTTGTTTATCAGGTTTTTAATCTTGTTTAATCAATGATTCATGATGAATTATCACTGAAACTAGAAAAATTCCATTGAGGAATAATAAACATATCATTAATATTATACTATGTTTAATAAGACATATTTTGAAAAAAATTATTTAATTTGTATAATATCAACATAATGAAATTTTTTTGAAATTTGACAACAATGGGATAGTTTGAGAATGGAATTGGGAGAAGATGATTACGAGAAGATTCATAATCCTACAAGATAAAAAAAGCATACCTCATATCTAAATATGAAAAAGATTTTAACTTATTTAAAACCCCATTACAGAGAAACTCTCATTATGTCAGAAATTAATCATAACCTTATTAGAATCTAACACTTGATTGGGATAACTCATTGCCTCTCATAATAATATTAATGAAATTTTGTTTTCATAATAATATAATTACATACATTTATTATTTCATAATTTTATAAATCAAAAAGCATAATATAATTTCATAAATCTATAAAATATATTTTTATAATAATAACAATAATAATAATTTTCTTCAAAATATGTTTTAATCATAATTTTTATTATTATTATCATCAATACATTTAATAATTCCTTTAAAACAATTATTATAAAAATTTAATTAATATAACTTGTTCTAATTGATTTATATAAATTCAAGAATTCTTTAATTAGAAAAAATATATTTTTTATATAAAATAGTTAACATATAATTCCTATAATATTAATTTACAATATAGAAAATTTTATATTCCATAAAAATATTATTTCAGTAACAATATATATATATATATATATATATATATATATTGTGTGTGTGTGTTAACTAATTAATTATCATCATTTTATTTTTAAAAAAAAATTAAGATATTATAACATTTCTATCCTATTTTTCTTGTAATTGAAAATAATTACATGTATATTAGTTTATCTTATTTATATTGAAATATTTTTTAAAAAAAATATCACATAGAAATACAATATTTTATTATCATTTTGAAAATTAATAAAATATTATTTAAGGAAAAATATAATAGGATAATGTTTGACAAGAAACTATAAATTTTAATTTAATTACTATTCTGATAATTCATTTCATATTTGTTAATTTTTTATATAAAAATTATAATTGCTAATATTGATTTACTATTTAAATAAACAATTACTCTATTAAAGCATGTAATGCGTCACACATCCCACTTTGATGAATGGAACTCACACATCAGATCCTATCACATACATGTTGCCACAACAATGAAGTCTAGAACATTAATGATATCATCATCATCAACAGACCATTCACAAGTTGACTACCTAACATCAAGGATTTCTATCTAGTCTGAAGACTCTGAATCATCATATTGTATCTCTTTGGTACATCTCAAGAGTGTGTACACAACTGACTAGGATATGAGGGTCATTTGTCCATTTCCCTCTTAAACTACTATATATATCTATGGGAGACAATCCATTATATTAGAGTCTAAATTAGACTCCTAGACTACTTGAGTTTTTGTAATTTAGCTTATTATTCTGGTAACATTATTCCTATTTCTAAGCATACTAGACAACTCAAAATCAAATGATTGTATATACTTGACTTGTCATTATTGTGAAGTGTTTGATAACATCAAAATAGAGGGAAACATTTTTAATCTTTTATTAATATTATATATTTTTTAGAAACATTTATAGAAATAGTTAATAAAAACAATTAATTAATATATCATAATAATTATTGTGATTTTGTTATTTCTATTTTTATTTTTAATATTTTTTTCACGGTTTCAATTTTTTTATATTTATTGAAAATATATTCCATTTATTCTAGTTTCATGTAATATTTTTTATATGGTACTAATTTTTTCTTACATTTAACTGAAATGACAATATGTATATATATTTTTTAACAATTAGTATTATATCACATTAATTTCTTTTACATATTATAAATTTTTAAATATTTTCAAAAAAACTAAAATTATTAATAATATTTTGTATTAACACTAATAATCACAATTTTATTATAATATTGCCAGATTAATTATGAATTATTATAAATTATTTAGTGATTGTTACAAATTATTTAAATTATTATTACTTTTTTAATAATTTCAATATTCATATGGTGATTTCATAATTAATATAAAAATTTACATATATTTAGAATATTTAAAAAAATAAATATACCAATTCTATATAAACACACATACATATATATTACAAAAAACCTTAGTTGTTTTCAATATATATATATAAATTCATATTTTATTATATATATATATATGTGTCTGTGTGTTACAATATTTATTAATAAAATATATTTTCCATTTTTTAATCAAATATTAATATCAAAACAATATATATATATATACACACACACACATGAATGGACTCAGGGCCTTGATTATATATTTATTTTGGATAATCATGTTTTTAACTAGGTTGAGAGTAAACCCTTACATGACCCGTAGGCCTAGTGGCCCAAGGCCTAGCACTTGACCTGAAGGCATAGAGGATAAATTCCAAATAATATACCTGACGTCCCAACAAAACTACACTAGAACTACCCCTCCCCATCATCTATATAATTGAAGGTCCTTAATTAACCATCTCGCATTGCTGATAAGCTATATTTTCCCGGTGCATTGTTACATGATGTCTTGTACTGATGTCAATTTACATACCATCTCATTCCTCCAATATGATTAGCTCTTCTATAATGGCTACAACTTCATCTAAATCATCTGTAGTGACCTGTTAAGTGTTCCCTTCCTAGGTTTCTCTATGGTCGTTATGGCCTAAAATCCCATGGCCCAATTTTCTATGGTGGCCCAAAGGCCTATAGTACCCCCAACATATATATATCAATATCATAGCCTATTTCCCCATTGTTTATATATATCTGTGTGTTTATAATATTAATCTTTTTTAATACATATATGTATTCATATGTTAATAAAACTATATATATATATATATATAGAATCGTACATGTTTTAAAAAAATTATATATGTATATTACAGGGTTAATATATATATAAATATATGAATATATAATACATGATTTATTAATTTTTATAAATATATCCAAAATTTTATGAAACTTATTTACAACCAATATAAATATCAAATCTACATACACATTGATACAATCATACATGCAGAAATATATATATATCAAAATCATACCCTTTTTTTGAAAACATATACATATATATATATATATATATATTCACATCCTAATACACACACACACACACATAAATAGATATATCAAAATTAGAAAATGATCTAAATACATAAAAATAATTCAAACTCATGAGGTCCGAATGAAAATTAAAACAGGGAATCATAAATTTTTAGAAATCCAGAACACCAAATGAACCATGAAAATAAAATAAATTTCATAAAATAGGGTTTTCCAAAACTAGATCATGTATTGTAAATTTTAAAAAAACAAAAAAAAAATAATGATAAAGGAGATAAGAGGAATTCATACAAAGGTGATTTGGACACAGATATAACTATAATTGGATGGAATGGATTATCTTAGAGGGGGGAGATCACCGGTTGTTCCCCATGAGAGGTTCGGGTGAAGGAGATGTAGGGGAGGTAGAGGTATAAGTGGTGGAGGTGTAGGATTTAATTTATTATTAATTACGAAAGATTATACGTGAAAAAAAATAATTACATTTCTAAAAAATTTCTATCAAATATATTTTTTAGAGGTGCTAATTCTAGTAGAAATTAATTCTTATATAATGAATATTAGCAAAAGATATTTTATTCTATCATTACTGATAATTTATAGATCTTTTCATGATGGAAAGATGGAATTTTGACATATATTATTTATGAAAGAACATTTATTCCATTCCAAATGACAACATTTTATGAGGTATTAAATATCTGGATGAAAATAATACCTTCATGGGGACTATTTGGGATGAGTTAAATACCCATCGCAATAAAACCATAATATATAGAATATTTTATAGTAGTGAAATGACTATTTTTTTGTTAATATATAGAATAAAAATTTCTGCCACCATGGTAATTCCACTAACACATTGAATCATAAACCACCATGGGAAACTTCAAATGATGTGTAGTATAATTTCAATAATTTGAACAAGAAATGGGACCCTTGCACTATCCGTCAACCTCCCTACATTAAAACCACTCTAATTTTGAAGTGGTCTATGTAAAAAACAATGTATTCACATTACTCAAAACTATTATGGAAAAAATCCACCTGGTAGTCAAACACTTCTTCAACTAATAGAAGTTATCATCACATTATCCAAATCATTAAAAATTGGAACCCATCTTTGTCAAGCCTACATGTTTTGATGAAAAGTGAGAAAATTACTTGATGAACATTTGGTGAAAATACAACGAACCCAAAAATCTTATGTTATCAATTTATATAGGATTCAACCAATACACAACTACATTCTATTTATCTAAATACCTAGACACACTTTATTGGCACGTCCATGAACACATGAATTAAACATTTTCAATCCCATAAATATATTTATAATGGTTAGAGTACGTATAATTTCCTCTCAGTGTACTCAATATGATGTAATGTTTTTTGGAATGAGATTTATGATTCTGAATGTACACAATGATTTATTGATTGAAAACAACACCACACATACCATAAACGGGTGGAAAAATCAATTTAGCAAGACCAAGAAAACATTTAGAGCATTCGTCAAACCAAACAACATGACAATGAACTCATACCTTCTCCTGAAAAAAGTATATGGTATATTTGATTTCCTCAATACCATTTAGTGATAATCTAACCTCATGTTGGTCATGGAGAACCAAAAATCACCACATAGTATGTCAATAAGATCATTGATATATAGATGTAGATACTAGTTCTTAAATGAAAACATATTTATATTTCTATAATTGAATAACAAGGGAAAGGATACATCATCTTTATATCAAATCAAGACTCTAGAATATAATGTAATTTAATGTGATGTATTAATCCCTTACCCTATATATCCTCTATGTGATTCATGATCTCTTGAAGCTCTCCTGGTTTAATCCTTAAGGATGAATGGATACTAGATCAGCTCTAGGTACTGAATCAATCCTAAATACAATATCTCTCTCAGTTAGAAACAATACCAAATATTTTGGGAAAACATCTTCAATCCTATCCAACATGGTAGAAAATACATCATGCTCTAGTCCCCCATATTCATGCACAAGGCATGTCAATTTTCTTGTGATATAACTTTTCTACTGACAAACTAGCCATGCATGACCCTTTTGGATATCTCAGTCCCCACAGTGAAAAAAGTTCCACCGTCAAGAGATGTTAATGTTAACATTTATTGGTAAATGTTGACATGGGATCGACACAATTCTAAAAATTATATCTCCATTATTAAATCAAATATAGACATCTCAATCCCAAAAAAATCTACATGTAAGTAGTACCCACTATCCTCGAGGACCTTATCTATAAAATGACAGATACATTATTCTCGTACTTGTAATAGTGTATCAATTGACATAACACCAAAAATATTTTCCACTGTTAGATATAATAAAAATACAAAATGAAACTTTATAACAAATTTGTGTTTCTGATATCATATAAAAAACTAGAAATCATTAAATTTATACGAATCATACCTCAAATCGTTGATGGTCCAACTTCTCCACTACAAGGTGTAGGCTGAACATCATGAAGTTTACATATCCATTTTACCTAGTCTCTTGCTAGGTTTATTGGGTTAAAAATACCATATTGATGTAGATGTTATTCTACTGAAGTGATGTGGCCCTACCCAAATTGTTATGGTCCGTAGAACTCAGACTTCCTAATTGATATAGAGTAAATGACCCCTACAAATGTTATGTACCAGACTACAAACTCAACCAAATCCCCCTAATATAGGTTTCAATAAATATATATATATATATTTTCCATCCTACATCATTATTGAAAATTCACAAGTGTTTGAGGACACTTACATTACATGTGTACCATCCTACCACACTAATATTAGACAACTGAGCTACCTCCCTGGGAGATAGCTCTTATCCTCAAACTATATATTTTTCCGCTACTCTAGTGGAAATTATCAAAAAGGATATTCATACAGTAGAATGATATACAACTATATATCCTAACTAACACAATAAATCTGCCACCATATGTTTTATTCATGTAACCCACTTAAATGTGATCATGATCGGCCCCAACATCAAGCCTCTTTAAGAAAAAATATTTACAAATGAATTGATCTCACATATAAACCCACCCTAAATTAACCTATACATGGGCACCATATCTACTCCAATTATAATAGTGAAACAAAAAAATATTTGATGATCCAAGCATAATTCATTATCCTTATACATCCCCATGTCAAGCACATTAACCCTTCATCCTTCCTCTACCTCATGTTCCCATGGAAAAAGAGTTACATGAAATTTTCCTAGAATCCCAACTTTTTGATACCCTAATTCTACTCATCCTATTTCAATGTATCAGAAAATAAATACCTTGTCCTGATAGAATATATGTTTACATATTAACTCTCTTTTTAGGATTGGTCTCTAAGAGAATTAGAATATTCATGATGGATTTAGTCTAAAACTATGCTTCCTCAGGTTCACCCACTCCAAAAAACATTTGAGGATGTTGTATCTAGAAATATCTTATCATGTCGAACATACTCGACATGTAAAGCACTGGGTATATCTCAATAAATTGCATAAAACATCTTAATTTAAAAATGAATTTATTTTACTCTCCACTCTTGGAATCAATTGGGTTCCTACCCCACTTCTGGAAGGGAATTCCTTGGGATGTCATCTTTCTGCTCGACTAGTAGACATCTACATGGGGAAATCTCTGTAAAATTCCAAAAATACATATCAAAATTAAAAACATAAAAATTGTACACTTTGAAATAAGATATATTATACCATTTGAAAATGTATCAATCACATAAATTATCCCAATAAATATAATCACAACCCCATCACTATTCTCAACCACTCTTAAACTAGGACATGACTAACAGTGAGTAAACCAAACTCCATAAATATTACATTATAATTGAGGTAATTTCAAGCATACCAAATACATCATAAAATTTTAATAAAACTATAAACTTTTTTATTAGGAACATTTCCTTTAAAAATACTATAAAACCAATATACATTTTCAATTTCCATACCTGACCATAAAACATTGTAACGTGTTCCCCAAATTTGATTCATATAACATTTATCCCTAATTTACAAATGTTTGGAATGAATATAAAATCACCATTCCATTTTAGGACAAAAATAAATTCTAAAAAAATAGTGACATCATAGGATAAGTGCATCACCCAAGCTGAAATAACATCCTCTAGTAACTACCAAAATTGTAACACCCCGACCCCAGTTACCTAGATTTGGTGCATTATTTTAATACATTGGCATTATTACAAGGAATCAAGTCCTGAAGGACCGATCAGTTTAGCAGTCTTGGGAAATTGATTACATACATGAATGTTACATTACACTTTATAACATACAAAACAAAATAAATAATCCTTTAGGAACACCATTATTACCTTGGCTTAACCCTGCATATCAATCACAATACACTTCTTGGAATCCTGGGAAAAATAAAACATAGAAAAGGGGTGAGCTCAAATGCTCAGTAAGGGTAAGAAATACAACAGAAACTTTCAAAAAATAAGCATAAACATTTAAGGAAATCTAAAAAACTAAAACAAAAGCCTTTTAAACTTTAACTTCAGCATAATATGGAAGAAATAAAATGAAATAATTCCATTTACTTATTCACATAGATATTCTACTAATCGAATAATCACATGCAATATCTCTAAACACTTTCATAATGATGGAATGCATAATGCTGAACTTTAATTTCATTATCAAGGCCTCGTGCCACGGCCTGGGGGCTAACTATAACCGGAACCCAACCCGGAGTGCATCTAATAACCGGACACCAACCCAGAGTGCCTCTAATAACCGGACACCAACCCGGATTGCCTCTAATAACCAGACACCAACCCGGAGTGCCTCTAATAACCGGACACCAACCCTGAGTGTCTCTAATAACCGGACACCAACCCAGAGGGCTTACTTTTACCAGTCCCCAACCCAGAACATACTAGTCCAACAAGTTCATCTGAAGAAGAGGATGAAATATAACATAAACATTTGTATTAAAAATACCATGAGAAATGTCAATAATTTACCCATAAACCATGAATGGTATAAAAATAACACACCCACATTAAAATATGTCACAAAACCTTCAATAAAATATGGAAGATTTTTATCATGATAAATAAACTTCAAAACAAGTTTAAAATCCATTAAATAATTTTGACATAGATGAGATTGATTTGTAAAACTCTTAGAGATAAATACCCATTTTTCCTGAAAACATTTAAAAGTCACACAATTTAGAAAAGAAGTCATTTAAATAAATTTTTGAATCAAAGTGTCCCATACCACTTTGAAACTTTTTAAAGGAATTTACATTTTAAAAACATTCATTTCCATATAAATAAATCCTTAAAAACCATTTTGAAGACATGGACATTAATGAGAAATATTTAGAAGAATAAATATTTAAAACATTTGAAATGATGTTTTAGTAAAAATTACCTTAAAATAATCCCTTTGAAAACTCTTTTGAAAAACATGTACATGGATAATAAATATGTCTCAGTAGATACTTATGTAAAAACAACCTCGGATAATGAAGAGATTGTGAAATTAACCCTTACCAGTTTAGTAACTTACGAAACATACAACCCATGAAAGAGGTATCATACAGTGAATATGTAAATACACATAAATTAAAGTGTATTACACAAAGAATATAATTATGGGCAGTACATACACCATGCAAAAGGTAATAGTGGCAATATGGCATGAATCTCACGGGAATAAGGAGTGAGATGAAAACCCCTTACCTTGCACTTTCCTTTAGTCGAGGGTACGTTTAACCTCCTGTACGAAGATCGTAGTATGTTTTTAAATTATACCAGAACCATATTAATATTTATGATATCATAAATGATACATTTATGACTTTATATTACCCATTTAAAAATAACTTCCATGTTAAATTAACATTTCGGATAATAATCACTTTCTTTATCGTACGTGTTTTTACTTGTTAGTCTTGGTTGTATCACATAGATCATTATTTAAATACTTCCAGAATATAAAACATGATAAATATATCATATATATTTAGAATATAAATATGTATAATTGACATATATATGAATTGGAAAACACCATTTATGAAGACGGTAGTTTGTACGTACGTATAAACGCTGTTTCTGTTTTCATATAGTATTGAACCGAAGTAAGTGAATAAGATATATGTGACTACATAAATCCTTATATATATTAATATATATATCTCCAGTAGAATTATTATGTCATATATTACATACTTATTAGTAATATATATTATTATAATCGTCGATTGATGGTGAACTTGAAATGAATCTCATCGCGTCGTGGAGACGGTAATCTGTACGTACGCACGAGCGAAAATATCATTCTTTTGATATTAATATAATTTATAATTGGATGGTATATCATATATATAGAATCATTATAATGTTATATTTATTATTTACATCAAATACACATAATTATTATACCCATCCAAATAATAATGTATTGAATAACAATTACACCACGACATGGATACGGTAAGCCGTACGTATGCACGTATGGTGACATGTCATTAAAAGGATTGATAGAATACTGAATATGGTTGTACCATATTTATAATAACATCATAGTATGTATGAGATACTGGATTTATTGTTTTAGAATAGAAATAACAAATAAAGAAGAAGTTGAAGAAGAAAGGAATTTGAAAGAGGGTGGTGAAAACATTACCTCTTCTTCGGGTTATTCCTTTTGATTTGATCAAAAGGGATCCTTAGGTTGGATTTCTGATCAAAATAAGGCCTCTATGTTGAATTTAGGGAAGTTGAGAGAGTATTTTGTCAGGGTTTGGACGAACCAAAAGTCTTTATGGTGTGAATAAATCGTTAGAAGTTGGGTCCTTTTATATGGGGGGAGGAGGGGCTCTTTATGAAAAACATAAAGTATTAATTTATAGTAAATTCATATTCGGTTTATAAGGGCTCCAAAGTAGATTATTTAAAGTTTAAGGTAGATATGGGTCACAAACCACTCAACTAATAGAATTTAGACAGGTTTGGATCACTATATTAACCTTATCTTTAAGTATTAACTCATAGTTAATTAGTTTGACTTTTACAATTTATCTTTGTATTTTTATATTATATGGTTAATAAACATACTATATACATCAAAGAGACCCCCAAGTGGTCCATAAATGATGAAACTATCATGATACAAGTCCTTGGGCCGGACTATAGAATTTTAAGAATTTAATATAAATTAATAATATAATATTTGTTTTAGAAACTCTTTTATGTCAATTTTGACACTATTTGGTATTTTGTTTTTTTGAAAGTCATCACAACTTGATTACTTCGAACATGATACAATGAATCATCCCTAACATGTAATATTCACCGATAAAATTCGTGGATGTCATAAAAACTTTGAAATTATATTTATCTTAATATTTATATTACCATTTATTTGATTCTTTCATTAATAAGATAATTACTGCATCATCATTGTGTCATAAATAAATTTAATTATTTAATATATAAAAATTATAATTAAAATACCATTATGTATGAAATCCTTTTATATTTATAATGAACATTTATAATCAAATTTATCTTATTTATATCCCTATATTATAAATGTTTTAGTTATTAAAAATTGATTTTAACTCTTTTAACTCTTCTTTAAATTAAATAATAATAAATGTCCTAATCTAATCCAACTGGACCTAAAGGGTCATATTTTATTCCTAAGGTTGTTTCTGGTCTAATTATACTAATCGAATAGAATTAGGACATGTGTTAGGGTAATAATAATATCATTTTTACCCTTAATTACCCTATTTACTTTTTATCGTGGTAAATAAAAGTAAAAAGTTACTATTCACCAAAAATTATTTTTATCTTATTGAACCACATTTTACTCCTTGATATTAACTATGTCTCTCGGATTTTCGAAATTCCACTCACAGAAGCGGTAAAATTAAGTTTCATATGAATTTACAAATTCTCCTAGGAGGTGGGTAAAAGACGTTGAAAAAGTTCAATAAATTTTTTTTTATATATAAAATTATTATAAATTGCATCCAATGAATTACAATGAATTTATTTAGGTGTTATGTATATATTTTGACCTAAAATAAATTTAAATAATATAAATAATTATTTAAATAAAAAGCCGGTTTTAAACAGTAACATAGTGTTTTTCACTATTCATCAAAAATTGAAAGTTTTCAGAAAAATACCAAAACATTACCCTAAGATAATTTTGATATTCCAAATTCAATAATAAAGTCTATTTTACCAAATTGAAAACATAGAAGTTTAATTTATTAATTTAAAATTAATTATGTTGTTAAAACAACAAGTGTGTTTTCAAGAAACAATAACTATCAAAAGATTGACACTTGTTTATGTCCGGTTTAAGTGTGAAATAATGTCCAATGACCAACATTTGATTAAATGGTAAAAATATATTCAAAATTTAATTTAAACCACTCAAATTAATAATTTATCACTATTAATTATTTCGATTAAAAAAAAATTTAATTAAAATTTAGTAATTTTCACTATTCATCAAAATATGAAAGTTATCTGAAAACTACAAAAATTTCACCCTAGGCTAATTTCGATATTCTGAATCCAAAAATGAAGTCCATTTTAAGAGATAAAATGTATAGAATTTTAAAAAGTGGGTATTACTATTCATAATGGCTACTTAGATTGATCGTGGTGTGTGTTAGATCTCGAAGTTCCGTACAACACACGCTATTGTATTATTAAAAGAGAAGTGTATTATAGAAGATTGGGGTGTTACAAAAATAAAAAAACAATCCCACACAATTTACTCAGGTTTTCCACCATTCACAGGTTATGTACTCACATGATTGTCCACATTTAAATGGCCTACAACCTTGTAGTATTCTATATACCTTCTAAAATTAAAATAAATAATAAAAAATACATCTCTCTAATACCACTTCATATGTTCCCAACACGAGTGACACTAATCTGGTCTCCCAAGTCTATTCTCCACATAAAATTAGCCTCACTTACCCATACATTAGAGGATAATAACCTATATCAAAGGTCCAATGAATCCCGTGGTGAGACAATACCCGATTTACCATTATAATCTACAACATATGAAATAATTTAAAAAATGGAACAATAATAATGATAATCTATCATCAACATAACAATTTCCCAAAATTGGGTATATGCTCAAAAAAAATAGTAATTATGTCATGTCATGCCATAGTGTCCAATGTGTAATGGAAAATCAATAAAATATTAATGGACAGTAGGTCTGGTTCCTAATCCATGGAAAAACCTAATCCCTAAATAAACCATCAATTATTTGGTCTTTTCCCTTCTCTGGACATATTACAATGAAGTCTTCATGGGTACCATACGGAGACCTGATACGGGTGTGAATACATATCAGTAGGTAATTAGAAATGTTGTCTAAGAAATAATAAGTTCAATATATTGTAATAAGAAGTCCAAATAATAATGAAAACAAGGAAAAAACTTATTTCCATTATCCAACATTATTTAAAATAATAACAATTATTATTTGTTCAATGATATACTAATTTTTCACCTGAACCAATTTAAACCACGTCGGTCATCGAAAAACAATGTCAATAGGTCATTTTTTGTAAAACCAATAGCATCATCCCTGTTATCTAATGATAATTAATAAAACCATGTATGACCATCCCAACCATGATGTATAATTCTAGGTATATTACCATGCATTTTGGGGAATCAGTTCTTTCATTGAAAACAAGTATTTATATGTCAACATAGAGAATCAATCATGCCTTACCATGGGAGTGTAGAATCATTTAAATATCCCAACAATAATTATTTCACATTATGAGGTCTCTTCACCTTTTACAAATTATTTCATATTAACAACAAAGGTTCCAAAATTCCATTTTATCTCATTTTTATGGTTCATCACGTTCATTATGTCCTCAAATCCCATAAAAATCCCTTTTTATCATTATCTCACATTAAAAACATTTATTAGTACATCAAATCCATTCAACCATGTGGCCTCATCCTATTAACTAATTATCACATTCGTCCATTTACATGCCATAATTAATTTAAGTATTTCAGGTTCATAAAAACACCAAGTCATGTTGTTTCCTCAAATTAATCACATTTATAATTGATTAAAATCAAAAACCCTTAAATATATCATTTTATATCCAAATTATTCATCTCTAAGGGATTGGAACTCCCGATGGGTTTTCATAGGCCCTGTACATTTATCTTTATAAGAACTAATGGGGATCATGATGGGTCCAACACATTATTTAGAAACCAAATTAATAATCTCCAATCGAGGAAAAAATTTACAACATAATGAGGAAAATATCCAAAACATCTACACAAAACTGAAATCAATATTATGGGATATAACTTATATAAAACCAACCTCATTTTCTTATATTGATGCTCCCTTTCCTTAGACCTTCATTCAAACTCAAACAATAATAAAATACAAAACATTGAATCCCTTTTAAAAACATGTTTTTAGGGATATAGAAGGTGAACAATAAATAAATAAGGCATTTTCTATAAAATATATGATATATGCTTGTAAGAATCATCCTAATAATTAATTCTCTCCCCAAAACCTACAAAATAGAGATGAAATCTAAAAGACTTTTCCTTGGGGAGTTGGGGGATAATTTTTCATCACCAAGTGTGTTGTATGATGAAATCTATAAAAAATAATTGGAAAACACCTAATTACAAACAGATTAAAATGGGAAATTACCCCTTCTAAAGAGGGGAATGGTTTGGAGAAATTTTTGGTTAAACCATGGGCCAACCTAGAACCATCATCTATACAAGAGGAGGCCTTGGTTGCATAGTCTTCTGGGGAGCGCACATGGTTTGAAAAACCATGTAAAAGCCTTGTATTTTGCACTTTTTAGGGAAACATGTATTACAAGATCCCCATTTCATAGTTTTTTACCCATAAACCCTACCTTACATGATTTATGGATAAAGTTCATGTATTGTAGTAACCATTCTTCAACCATTTTCCTAACCCTTTATAACATATTTTCATTATTTTTCTTGTCCTGATCCCCCAAGACTTACCTGATTTTCCTCATATTCTATGGAAACATTTCAATAACCCGATATTTTTTTAAAAAAACATAAATTTATCATAGATTATTAAATTTTCTGAATCATACATTGTGGAGATTATTCCACTATTTCTTTTGATTTATTATCTTACATTTAAGCTGTGTGTCTAGTTCTTCACTATGGGATTTTCTTTTTTTAATTAAAAATTAATCACAATACCTATAACCAAAATTTGATTTTATATTATAAAATTAGGCCTTTAATTAGTATAGTTTAATTTATAAATATATTGAAATTCATATTTATGTTAAAACATGTAATGTATAGAAAAATTAGTGTTAACATTTTTACTTATATTTTTATAAATAATATTTTAATCATTATTTTTTTATATTATTTTAATTTATTTGATTGAAATTTCATGATATTAATGAAACAATAGTTTTTAAATTATTGTTTGACCATTACCATGGTAAGAAACATTAAGAATTAAAATTTAAATTAGTTGCATAAATTAAAAAATTGGATTTATTAAATAATACGAATATTATAATTTCAAATATAGCAATAATTTTAGAATATTACATTTATATATGTTAGGAAATTATTTTTAATGATATTGTATAAAATGTGTAAAAACAGGGTTTCCCATTTTTAGCCATAAGAGATGCACATTTGATGTTTTTTGGAGGCCTCCACTCCTAGGGTGGATTAATATCAATATGGACGGAGCTTCCATAAGAAATACAGTCCCCATAGGGTGTGGTTATAGATTTATAAATCATCCTGGTCAGATTATTGGGTGCTTATTTAGAGAATGTGGTGCTGTAACCTCTCTGGAGGTAGAAATGCTGACTATGATTCATGCCATTTCCTTTTCTATAAAACATGGTGGGAAAAAATTTTGTATTGATAGTGATTCTACTATTATTATGCAGGCCATTTGGAATTGAGTGATTCATCTAGCTTGGTCACTTACTATGCATTGGATGAATTGTCCTTGTTCTCTTCAAGACATCAATTTCATTGCAACTCAAACTTATCGATGAGTGAATATGGTTATTGATGGTCTCTCTAATAAAGGGATTGTAATATGATCCCATATTTTATACTCTTGCATGTTAATCTTTTTAATAAAATTTTCTTTCATCCTTTTTACCAAAGTGCCACCTTATTAAAAAAAATTTAAACTTGTTTTGACAGAAAAGTTTTTAATTCATAAATGTGATGTATACGAAAAAATTATAAATGTTATTGATTAAAATGATATTAAAAAGTGTAATATTGATCACGTAGTAGTTATTTGACAATAAAATAAATCATTAACCTATATTTATTCATTTTAAAACTTAATTAAATACATATATGTGAAGTAGTCTTCATAAAATATTATTAAATTTTTATAATTGTTATAATTTTATTTTATGATATCAAATTTTGATTTTAGAATCATTTATTTAAATATATAATATATATATTTATACTAATGTTATTGAAAAAACCTTCAAGTGAAAATGTAAAAATATATATATTATTTAAAAAATTGGTTTTTTATAATATTTACCTAGAAATACTTTATATTTTGAAAAACACAAATAAAATATACTATGTTTTTATTTATATTGTACATTCAAAAGGATTTTTATTTTTTAAAAATAAATTTGAACTCTTTTATATTTAAAAATTTATATAAATAAAAAAAATACATTTAGATAATAAATTACAAGAAAAATATCAATTTTAAAATATTGTATGTTTTTATTAATTATTTCTAAAAAATATAATAAATCATTAATTAAAAAACTAAAATTGTATTAAAGTAATGATTTCACATTAATTAATGTAGTTTTCTTTCAAAAAAATTTAATTTATAAATTTATATATTCTTGAACATAAAAATAAATTATGTAATTTTGAATAAAATAAAAAAATATAAATTTATTTATTTCATAATCTAATATATTCTATTTGTACCTAGTATCTCAATGGATCTTTTTTATAAATCAAATAAAACCACATTTTTTAATGATGTTTCGTGATGATAAAGATAGAAAACATATTTCAGTTAATAGTGTAAATGATACATTAAACTACTCGGGATTTATAATGATACAACATTGGTTTCATGATTCAAATAATAGATAAGGTTTCCTAATTCTCAATATAAATAATTAACAGAGCATCTAAAATTAGTGCGAACGAGATTTAAATCAATTATGTTCTATATGGTGAGTTCTAAACAAGCTCGTGTATGTTCATTGAAGACCTATATAAAAACTAAATCCTTAAACATATATTATTTCATTATTCTTATCATACTTTTCCAACAATAAATTCATAGGTTCTTGAGGTCTAGTGGGTTTGAATGATTCTCTATAAAAATACAACATCTTATACATAAAAAATTATCAATTTTTATTAAATTATATATATCTCTCCCAACTCAGAAATAAATTCTAAAACTATATATGATATCTGGGGATAATATATAATGAAAAAGGATACCTAGAATGATAATTAAAGGAGAAAACATTAAAATGAATAAAAAAGTTATATATTTAAAAGGTGTTACATTTTTTATAATGTGGTTGATCATAAGTATAAAAACATAGGATGAACAAAAGTTGTCAACATATAATTAGTATTAAGAATGTGTAACAACATAAAAAATGATATCAAAAATATATGTCAAGGGTCACTTGTAAGTCCATCATCACAAAGTGGAAAACATCATATGCATGATTAGGTTGAATCTCTAATCCTTTATATAACATCTATTGAGATATAAAAGATTACACAATGAATTAGAGGTATATGAAATTCTGAGACCACCAATAACATAATAAAAATCTTGTATATGTTTTCTTAATGAGTAAAATAAACAATATGTAAATCATTTTCATAATTAAACCCCTAAAAAGGGAGCATGTTTCATTAATTTGATTCTAGGAATAACTAAAAGAAAAATAATTATTATTATAAAGAGAATATGGAAATAAATCATATGGAAAATCATTATTTAAAAAACTAATATAGGTATGAATATGGATATCTAACATATAAAATTCTATGGAATTATATACGGGAATAAAAAATATAAAAGAGCCACTTGGGCGGTTCTTTTTGAAATAAGTAAATTTTATTTTTAAGAAAGTAAAAAATATATTATTTTCCATAGATCTATAATTTTACCACTATTTTTATATTTAATTTAAGAAAGTATATATAAGATATTAATAGTTTAAATACATTTTCATTGGGTGATACCCAATCTGAGTTAATAAACATGAATTTCCCTTTAAAATAGGTATACTTAAATGTTAGAATTTTGAATGTAACTAAAATAATGTATAACCCTATTAAAGATAGTGATACTTAACATAATATATATTTATGGAATATATTAAAAAAAGTGTTACATGAGATTAATACCTTTTAATAGGGATTAATGGAACGAGACCATGAAACCATCATGCCACAATGGTGGTACAAATGATCCGTTATAACCCGATGAACACGTGTGCAGATGGCCATCTAAAAAAAATAACATGACTATTCTTAGTCTATTGCATGTATTAAAAATAATATATGTATATAACTTTTATGGTATGATAAATAAAATTTACACTATAAATAAAAAATCATTGGTTTTAAAATGTGCCTTGTATTAAAGAGAGGAGTTTGAGATGAATGCCACGTATCCTGTGAAATTTCAAAGTCAATCTCCACTCAGAAAATGAATATTGAAATTGATATTAAATAACATATAATATATGATAATCTATATTAAAAATTATTAAGGGGATATTGAAACATCATTCCATATAATATGGGGTGTAAAATAATAAATATATCTCCATTGGTGAAAATTGATAGAAGGAACCCATACAGGGTTAGAAATATTCTTATAAAACCCCTAGAGAGATATAGAGAGATTGAGATTGATTTTGAGGATAGAATATATAAATAGATAATAAATGAGATATTATATTTCAAATTTTTAGTATACAAAATATATTAAATTATATTAGATGCATAAATGAAAATATTTATCAAATATGGATGTTTTTAGAGCAATCAATTAACAATTTATCAATTGTTGAATATAATGTTTTTAAAAGACTAAAAATAATCTATTCTATAAATAAATTTAATTAAATAATTAACTTATTAACAATACCTTGATAAATATTATATAAACTATATAAATAAGAAATTCATTCATAAATTCCAAACATGTATCAGTTCAGGGAAATTGAGACATAACCCCTTACTAGTTGTATGAATGTGCTCAAAAATATAACTTAGCTTCAGGAATAATTAAATAAACATAATTATATATTCTTAAATAAAAATTACTAACCAATATTTCACAACAAGATGGATATTAACTATTAATATTATATTATTTTCAATATATTATTATTTTATGTTTCAATTAAAAGAGTTTTTTTGGTTAGTTTTATGAAAAATAAATATTCACATGAAAGATGGAGGAAAGTGGTGTAAAATAGTTTCATAATTTCATGAATAATAATATATAATTTTAAATATTATATATATATATATATATAATATTTTTATTTCAACAATGATATCTAGTTATGTATTGTAACGTCTTGACTTGGATACCATTAAACGGAGCCCCATGACGGTTGGTTGTAAGCCCTCAAACATTCCTCCCCATACAAAACAAATCTACCAATTGAGAGACAAAGACTACGATATGTATTTGGGGATAATAATTCCACAACATAGAAAAATATTAGAGTCAGTACATAAAATTCATTACTTTGCATCAGTTTCTTAAACCACCAATAATTGTTTTCCAAAATATGGCATCTGTTTTTAAAAAACTATTGCTAAAACATTATTATAATAAAAAATATTCTTCCCCCACCCCACCCCCTATGTCTGACACCCCAAAACACTTCGAAAAACCACATTGAAACCATCACCACTATCCCTCTAACCCATAGAACCACTCTTCAGGTCGAACTGAAGCACCTCACCACCAGCGCACAAACCCATCGAATCCTAGCAGAGCGAACCCTATGCCCTCACCATTGGTCTCTGACCTCATCAAAAACTAGCCCACTAAATCATATCCCCTATCCAACCCCAGAACTTCAACACTGACCCCCTAATCCCAATCTCTATAAATCCCCTTCTCTATTTCCTCCTTGGCACCCTATAGAGCCAAACAGTCACTCCCTACTCTGAGGTAATTCACACAATTATTATATATTTTTTTATTTTATATGATGTTTTGGTTTGAGAATGGGTCTATTCTAAATAGGGGAACATTGTAATCATGTGTATGTTATGACTTGAAAAGTAGGATTAGATTCTTATAATGAGTTTAGAATGCATCTTGTTACATGCATTCATTTTTTTTGTGTTTGTGAATGTTGAATTGATATTCCAAGTTGATGAACTAGATAAATTAATTCTGATTTTTATATTTAATTGAAATCAAATAGTATGTTGTATTTAATATTAGGACTTTATATATATTTATATTTGAACTATTCCCTAGACTGCTCTATTTGTAGTGAAATGTGTGGTATTATATTTCTGAATTTCCTACTAGGTATAATTATTAGCCTCATTCATATGAACATTGGTGTGTATTCAAATACAAAAATGGTTATGATAAACCATTTCACTTATAAATATAAAATATTAATTATATTTCTTAATGGGTCTATAAAAGAAACATTTAAATTTTTCATACTTTATCCCAATGATTTTTCTATATAAAATCAATTTATTTTTAAGATTCCATTGTTCTAATGTTGTATTATTAAAATGTTTATATAAAATCCTTTAATCCCTTTAGGAAAATAACTTTTGAATGTGTGTCATTTTTAATTTTTATAAAAAATTTCAAAAAATATGTGAATTAACGTTTTTTAATCTCTCTTTTTTATCCTTTATTATCTTATCAAGATTTCATTTTTTATAAATTTTTATATTATTTGATATAAATATTGTATACTATAAAATATAATTATTTTAATGAAATTATAATATTTTAATAACTATGTCTATTTTTGAATTAAATATAAAACATTTTTAAAAAAAATTGTAAATACTATATGATTCAATATCATGATTCATTTTTATTTAACTAATGTTACACTTTTGTCATTTGAAGACCATTTGTTCTCCATAGGTTGTCATATTTTTATTATTTATGGATTTATGATAATTTTTTTATTCATGTGAAACAAATATATATTATTTATTTTTATGAATGGAGTGGACATATCATTATGTATCCCCCAATCAATAGGTTAATGGTAATCATATCATGAGTAATATATGAGTTATCAAGACTATTCCATGTTTTATGTCACCATGTTTGATGCATCTATAATAAAAATAGGCTAAACTATTTCAAAATGTAGCAAAGAAAATTATAGTAATTCCTCATCCAAAAAATCAAGAATATATGGTCGTCAAACCCTAATCCTCCACTCATGCTACCTATAATTGATGGAAATGAATCCATGGTGTAACGCTCCAACCCCAAAAGCAAAGATTCGGTTCATTATTTAATTACATTGGCTTTATTAAAAGGAACTTGTACCCCTAATGGAAAAATAATGTATTATCTTTGGAAAATCATATATATACATAGGTTCAACATTACATCATGAAATTAAAACCCACATATAGGTTTTTTTGGGAACATCTGTAACCCTAATTTTACCCCTTCGATTCATTCATAATACACCTCTTCGCATCCTAGGGATAAATAAAACATACGAAAAGGGGTGATATGAGATGTTCAGTATGGGTAAAAATTATATCAGAAGATATGATAAAAATAAACATTAGGCATGGTTAATAACTAAAAATACATTCGATAAAAAAAATCGTGTACATACTATAAAAGGAATAAGAGCGGAATAAATAATACAATAAAAAACATAGACATGGGTATTATTCTATTTTAATAACCACTTGAACAATAAATTACTATATTTATAATGACCGAATTAATAATGAGTGACATCATAATAACATCTTAATGTCCTTGTTCCAAGACCGTAAGTATCCATTTTGTTAGGGCCTCATGCCAAAAACATAGTTTGTCTCATGACACCTATTGATGCACCGATGGGTTGTATCTGGCCCCACACAACACATACAATTTCTAATTCATTCCCCTTATGAATAGGGATAAACGTAAATATAACATATACATTCTTATTGAGATAGAGATATGAAATTTATATAATATTATCCATACATTAAACAAAAACACTAACCATTCGATGTAATTTTGTGATTGATATCAAGATAGAATATCAAATTTTAATCTAATAAAAAACCCATCAAATACATATTTTAGATGATATCATAATATATAATCATCTATGAAATACATGATTCATCAACGAATTATGACATAAGTAATGTTACTTTAAAATGAGACCATTGAGGAATACTTGATGAAAAAAATTCTTAAATATTAAAACGTGTCCCATACCACCATGAAATATTCAAATAATAATTCCTTAGAATATAATGAGAATAAAGAGACTCATTATATGAAAGGCCAAGGGGAATTACATACACCACATAAAAGGAAGAAATGGTGAACGAGGTAAATATCTCATAAAAGTAAATGTGAGGTGAGATAAATTGATTATAATTTCGAAAGAATATATCTTTTTGAAAAACCTTTTTATTTGACATAAATCTAGTTTTAAAAAAGTATATACTAGAAAATTAATGGCAGGGAAATTGAGATTACATTTGATGAATAAGTTATGTCACACTAAAGTGAAATTAGGTAAAATATGTTTTTAATGAATCTTTATAATTGAAACATTTTAGTGTGGTTTAAGGAATTCATTAAAGATATTTTAAAGCACAAAGGCATGTTTTCATTCACAAAACCAGTAATTATCCAAAAAATATTTCTGGTTATTTTTTTTATTTTAGATAGAAATATATGGCTGAAAATAAATTATAGTTTTAACTTCAAAATAGGTAATAATTTTTGAAGTTCTATTGAATCTGGCTTGTATTTTGGGAATCATTTTTGAAAGAACCTTTTAAAAAAATTAAATCCATATAAAATAAAACATTATTCTAGTTTTTAAACATATATAGAACATTCAAAAAAAATATGATGATTAAATAAGAATAAGTAGTAATATTATTGATGAAATTAGAGAATACGAGTAATTCGAATGAAAATGGAGGCTTGGGTAACAATCCCTCACCACTTTGTAATCAATTGATCTGTATGCCCCAAAATTAAAAATCATCAACTTATACATTGAATACCATGAATATAAATATATTAATGATATGAAACATCAATTATAATTATACATACACCATACACAAATAGTGGTTGTGAATATAGAATATCTAACTAAAATGGAAGTTAGTTGAAGAAATACTTACCTTAAGATTGAAGGTGTTATCCCATTAATCTTGTTGTCCTAAATAATAAAATTTTGGGTCAATAATTAAGAATTAAATGACCCCATCTTCATTTAATTTATTTATTATAACCTTATTATGTTCATTCATGGACTTTTTGATGGGTTAAGAGGTCCAATTTCATTGTTCGGGTCCATTTGTTTCATGATCTGTATACTAATATACATGAATGGAGAATCATGTAAAATGATGATGGTTTCCTCGAATTGATGTTATATGTTATTGTTGGACATCCATAAGGGAACTTGTCGGTAAATTTAATTTTTTTACATTTAGTGAAGATTAATAAGTATATGAATTATTAATAATTATTATTTCTGTTAATTAGTAGGGTTTTGAACACAAAAAACTCATTTTTCATGATAAATCAAAACCATATGCCCCAAAATATTACTGAACCATACATGAACATAATAATTATATTAAAGTCTGGTTTAACCATATGAATGGTTTCATGACCAAAATTGAAGATGTTAATAGTAATTAAACACCTATTGTCCGTGAATATGATAAATTATGACATATCAGATGGTGTTTTTTTACTTCTAGTGTAAAAGATGGATAAAGAAGAGATGATAAATATATATTCCATCATCACAAAAAACGTATAGTACATGTTAGGTGCCTTATTTTTCATAACATTTTGATAAAGAAAGGTGAGGATAAAAATGAAAAGAAAGTAACTCAAAATAAAAGAAATTATAAGAGGAATTTACCTCATGATGTTATCCTCCATGAGAGCCTCTTTAGGGGTGTGGTTTTGGTATATTTATGAGACCAAGGAATTTTAAGCCTGGGGGAGTATCTTGGTAGGATATTTTATAGGAATTTATAAAATGAACAAGGCATGATAGGAGTGAAGAGAATAGAGAGTGAGGTGGGTTTTATAGTGGAGGAGAGGAGTGATTTTAGAATATTTAATTCATTATTTAATTATTCTTCTTAAAAAAAGAAATAGTGTTTGATTATTGTGAATATAAATAGTTATATGTGAATGTGACTTAAAACCAATTTCCATTTAAACCATCCATTACTCAATAATTATGATATAATTCCATAATTTAGCGTATTTCATAAAATATCGAATTTCACTATTCACCAAAAATTAAAGAATTTTAGAAAATCCAAAATATTTTCCTAACCATCTTTCGAAGTTTAAAATTTAAAAACTAACTCAATTTTTTTGAAAATAATTTTCCAAATAAGAGAATTTAATTTTAAAATAAATCATGATTTAATTTAAAAAATACAGATTTTGAATTTAAAATTTATTCTATATTAAGTTCAAAAATTAACTCTAGTATAATTAAATTATTATAAAATAATAGGACATAAAAATATTTCTTTAGGTATAAATTTAATGAAAATGATTTTTATTTTAAAAAAATTTATCTATTAAAAATTGAAAGAAAAAATTTTATTACTCAATAAAATACCAACAATTAATTATTTTTTAACACATTTACTTTAATTTATGTGAAGCCTAAATTTTATTTATATATTCATGTGTGAGGTTACTAATCATAATCGTACATTACTATTAATAAGGGTCAACTGAGTATGCATATGGGTGCATTTCTACTCATACGGGTCATGTAACTATTCATAAAATTGCATAACTATTTATAATGGTCAAGTGACTATTCGTAAGGGTAAATACTATTAATAAGAGTCGTGTTAGTATTCATTAGGGTACATTACTATTCATCAAAAGTATGTTAGTTATATAGGACTCAAAAAATCACCTTTAATGCAACCTTCTATATTAGATTTTCAAAATGAAAAACACATTAGGGGAAACATTATGTGCAATGGATAGGTTATAACAAAATGTTACTTTGTATGACTCATTGTTTTATGCATTCGATATAAAATTAATTCTAAAATCCATGGGGTGTTACATTATACCCTCATTACAAATATTTCATCCTTAAAATGGTAAATTAATCTTCTAATATTAATTGTGGATACATAAAAATTCCCTTTTAGGAAACCCACATCAAAAATATAGTTCAACTAACTTCTTAATAAGAGGAAAATGGAAATGCATCAGTTACTAGAAAAATAAAAAATCTAATTAGACAAAATGGTCATTGTAATAATAATAAAACCATTATGATCTGATGATAACTGATAGAGAACATGCATATATAAAATATCATTACCACACAACCATATTCTATAGTTTTGATAATTTTCATTGATATCATGATGAAAGAAAAATTATTACAGGGATAAATGTTGATTTAAGACTCTTTTCCTAGAGTTGAGAAATTATTCTACCTATAATTTTAAAAATATATGTCTCTATTTCATAAACACAATCTTATCCTTTGTTTATGGCTATTACTATCTATACATCATCCTATAGCACATGATGCATCATGTGGTGACATTAATCTCTAAAAACTCATACAATGATCACCATAAACCATTTTAAAAATTGTTAAACATTCAAAAAGATAATGATCCAGTACATTAGTATCATTCTCATATCCATCCTTGTAAAATCATGGTAAACTGGGTACTTGGAAAATCCTTATTTTGATTATAACTCCATGATGTATCCTGCTCAATGCATTTACTACTTTATTTTCCTTTAATCAACATAATGCATACTTAAATTTTCACATTCAATAAATTTCAATATATGTATCATGTGTCCCCTTAAAAATGGTAATAACTCATATTACAATAAAACCTTTTTATAAAATATGAATTCATCCATACACATACTATTGGTTATATTCCTTATATCCAAAAATATTTTAAACACCATCAAGGATAGCATTGACCACTTTTCAGTAAGTCAATTATTAGTTTCGAAGTAGTCAGTACTTATCCAAATAAATAAGTTCATCATCATTATCTTAATAATTATTAATATATTTTGGGTTATATTTCCCTCAAAAATATACATTCCCATGATACTAACTTTCAACTGAGTCACTTATCCTTGGTACAATTAATCATACGACCTGAAATTCTTAATATAATAATATTTTAGTACAATCCTTTTATATTCCATAATTCTTTTGACCAGTATATGTAAGACAAAATATTCAAATGAAATCACTTTTTCTGAGCCATATCAGTCATTCATCATTACCTATGGAAGTATCATGACATGATCATTATCTAGTAACATCATTTATGGAACATTCCTTTCATGCATGGGGCATTAATTTGCATAGTGTCTCATCTCTTTGAAGATAATTCATTGTACATTGGAAACATTTTTCATTCCCCTGTAATCACGAAATTGGTTTCATTTTTTTGTAGACTTATAAAAACTCACAATCCCTTCAAGCATTTACTAGGGTGATTCTTTCCACAGTTATCACATTTGGGAAAACCCTTCTTTCCCTTCACCACTTTAACTATTTTTTTCCACCCCCTTCTTATTCTTATTACCTTAAAAGATATAGGACTCATAAAATTAATTACATACCTTGTTAACAAATGATATTATTTCCTAAAATGATGAGGATACATGGGTTACTATCTTCCTTCAAAATGATTTCCTAAGAACATTATAAATATTATCCTTTGTACATTTTTTTCCAGGAACAATGGTGAAGTTTTCATTACTTATGATGGGATTAATTTATAATAAAATACATATACCATATTACATAATTAAACTATGAAATATATATATCCTCAAACATGGTATAACATAAAACATAAATTTATACATCAGAAATCATATAACCATATACTCTGTTTACTTTAGGATAATAAATCCTTCATAATGGATTGTAATGAAAATGTGAATTATCATAAGGATATCCCCCAACATTTTCATACCATGTGTGAAATAAGTCTTATTTTCATTTATCATAAAACCACGTGTTAAGCCTAAAAAATTGTAAGAGTTTTCACTCCTAGGGACATTTGTACCAGAACCACGTTCATTTGTATTATCCAGACATTGATTTATTTTCTAGAATGATCTTCATAATCCATTCCTTATTGAAATTATAGGATGTTATTGTATGTGTATAATAAAGTCTATCATAGGTTTTTCTTCCCTAATCTACATTTTCTATATCTAATTTCCATTTTTTCTACAATCCTTCCTTTGATTCCAACTTTTACACCACTTCCCCAGAAGCCCATAGTTGGTGCAATATTTCATCACTTTAGCATGATTACAAGGAATTCATATCCCGAAGGAACAAATAGATAAGTAGTATCAGAAAATCAAATACACACAATGTTTCATCATTAAAATATGATATAAAAACATATAAGTTTCATTTGGAACATATACAACTCTATGTTTATCCCTAAAATTCATTCATAATACACCCCTTAGCATCCTAGGGTATAATAAAACATAATTAAATGGGTGTGCATAGATTTTCAGAATGTGTAAAAAATTAAGTGGAAGATATCATACACTTAAACAATAGGCATTATGAATAACTAAAAACAAATTAAATTAAAAATAAATTTTTACATACTATAAAAGGAATAAGAGCTAAATAAATAATTCCATAATAAAACATTATCAAGGGTTTTCTGTTAGTCGAATAACCACATGAAATATAAATTAATAGATTCATAATGAGGGAATTTAAAATTAAGGACATATTAACCTTACCACCAAGGCCTCGTTCCAAGTCCATAAATAGTCCTTTTATCAAAGCCTTGTGCCAATACCATAGTTTGTATCATGAGATCTAGTGGTGCACCTAGAGGCTATATCAGGCCCCACCATACACTTATTAATACCAAATAATTATTATTATGAATTTGGATAAACATAAATATAATATATACATTCCTATTGAAACTAACATATGAAATTTAAATAACAATCCCCTTACATTTAACATAAACACTAACTATTCGAAGTAAATTGGTGAATGATATCAAGAATAAATATCCTGATTCGAACTTATCAGAAACCCTTAGAATATATTTTATATGATATTATAATATATAAACCTATATGAAATATAATATACACCAAAGGATGTTGAAATAAATAAATATACTTTTAATTTATACCATTGATAAATTCTTGAGGAAAATAATCCTTAAACATTCCAACGTGTCCCATACCACCATGAAAAAGTAAAATCATAATCACTTAGAATATCAGGAGAATAAATAGACATTTAAATGATATACCAATTGCCATTAAATGCAACACATGTAAGTAAACAATTGGTGAACAATTCATATATCTCATAAAAGTAAAAGTGAGGTGAGAAAAATCTATTTTACTTTGGAAAGGAGAGTTCTTTTGGAAAATCATTTGTATTTGAACTAAATATGGTTTTAAAAATGTATATCCAAGAAATGTTTTTGGATGGACATTTATATTACATTTTTGGCATAAATTATGTCCCACTAAAGTGAAATCATGTAAAAAGTGTTTTAAATAATATTTAAATTTAAAATATTTTAGTGTGGTTTAAGGAATTCATTAAAGAGATGTTAAAGTGCAAAGGGATGTCTTCTTTCATAAAACCAAAAATGAAACAAAATATATATTTCATTTTAAGTTTTGTGATATTTAAATTCTAAATATGGCCTAAAACGTATTATATAGTGTACTTCAAAATACGTAACAATTTTAGTAATTCCCTTGAATTATGCTAGTATTTGGGGAAGCATTTCTCGAATAATCCATCTAAACATGTAAATAAACATTAAATAAAGAAGTAATATGATTGTAAAACATATATATAACATTAAAATAGAATTTATGGGGATAAATGGATAATACATAATAATTTTATTGAGGTATGTACATAATAACAGGGACCTTAATTAAAATGGATTTTCGGGTAGAAATCCCTTAATACTTTCTAATCAATCAATTTATATGCCCCAAAATTAAAAATCATAAAATGATTCATTGAATAAAATTAAAATAAATATATTAATGATATGAAACATCAATGGTGACTATACACATACCATACACATATAGTAGTAGTGAATACAAAATTTTAAACAAAAATCGATGTGAGAAGAAGAAACCCTTACCTTCGGTCAAAAGGTGTTCTCCGTTTGATTTAATTACATGAATAATAATGTTTAGGTCTATTAATTAATTATACCAGAACCTCATATTAATTAAACTGATTTATTATAACGTTATTATGTTCATTCATGGCCTTCCTGATGGGTTAAGAGGTATAGTTTCTTTGTTTGGGTTTGTTTGTTTCACGGTCGATATACTTATATACATGAACAGAGAACCATTTAAAATTAAGATGTCTATTAATAATTTATGTTACATTTTATTTGTGATAATACATAGTGTTACATTTTTGTAAATTTCATTTGGTTACTTACAGTGAAGATGAATAATGATATAAAATTTTAATTGATAACTCTTGGGGTTAATTATTGGTTTTTGAACACAAATTACTCATTTTCTGATATAAATTACAACCATGTGTACAAAAAGATACTAGAATGATTAATCAGTAATAATAAATATATTATATTATTTTTCAATAATAATAGTGGTTTCATTAATAGAATTGAAGATAGTAATAGAAATTGAAATCGCATCATCCAAGAATGTTGTAATTTAGCACATCTAAGATGGTGTTTTTTTCTACTAGCATAAAAAATGGTTAAAAATATATGATAATAACTTATTCCATCAACATAAGAAAAATATATTATATTTTAGTAACTATAGTTGAAATATCATTTGTATTCGGAGATGTGAGTATTGGAAATAAATGAAAGGAACATGAAATAAAAGAAATGAGAAGAGGAATTTACCTCTTGAGGTTATCTTCCTAGAGAGCCTGTTTAGTTTAGAAGTTTTGGATTTTTTAAGAGACCAATGGCAGAAGAATATGTGTAGTATAATTGGAGGAGATTTTTGAAGGATTTAGAAGACGCACGAGGTTTGATAGGAGTGAAGAGAACAGGGAGTGAGAGGGGTTTATAGTGAAGGAGAGGAGTGAATTTTGAATATTTAGTTCATTATTTAATTATTTTTCTCAAGAAATGAAATGGTGTTTGATTCATGTGACTAAAAACATTAATAAATTCTTCTAATTTAGAACTAGTGGCCATTTATATCATCCTTACCTCAATAATGATGTACAAAATCATTTATTTAGTGTATTTCGTAAATTATCGAATTTCACTATTCAACAAAAATTCTTGTAATTTAGAAACCCCAAAAAATTCAACCTTACATTTTTTAAGTGTAATATTCAAAAATGAACTCCATTTTATCAATAAAATTGTATGAATAATAGAAATTTAATTTTGAAAAAAATTAATTATTTTATTAAAAACATCAAATTATAAATTTTAAACTGATTTTATAATTAGTTCAAAAATTAACTCAGGTCTCATAGAATTATCTGAAAATCATAGGGAAAAAATATTTATTTAAGAATAAATTTTATGAAAATTACTTCATTTTTGAATCAATTAATTTATTTGAAATTGAAATTAAATATTTATTACTCACAAAAAATACCATCATATAAATATAAATATTTTTAAGCATTCACTATCATTTATGAGGTGCCCAAATTTTATTTATACATTCATGGGTGGGGATACTAATTTTAATGGTACATTAATATTCATAAAAATCATGTTTTTATTCATAATGGTATATTACTCTTCAAAAGGGTCAAGTTACTATTCAAAAAGCTATATTACTATTTATAAGGGTCAAGTTACTATTCCTAATGTTTTATTACTATTCATAAGGGTCTATTTTCTACTCATAAAGGTACATTACTATTCATAAACATTATGTTTGATCCATTGGAATCCAATAAGAACACTGAACACGACCATGTATGTAAAATTTTCAAAATTGAAAATATAGTAGTGGAAACTTTATGCTCATTTTCTTAGTAATAATAATGTGTTGTTTTGTAGAGATTTAGAGTTTTATGCATCCAATATTAAATTTATTCACAACCCTATGGTTTGTAACAAAAATCGTGTGGTAAATCTAATAAATCTAAAAGTCGGTTACGTGTCATTACTAAATGGTCATGCTACCTATGTTAGTCCATATGATTAGCGTCAAAATTCAATTCATTAACACTTACATCTCTCAATTTTTCAAATTATTTCATACCTCTAATACTCCCAATCATGTGTTTATGAACCTCTACATGTCAATCTTTGATTTCAACAATGACCACGCTAGTTTGAAAAGATAATTTTCAAGAATATATGAAACCTAGTAAACATTTCAGATTTTGATCATTCTAAAAATTGGCTATTTAATAGCTTTATATATCCTGAACATTCAAAACATGTCTTCGATAGAGGAGTATTATAAAATAAAATAATCTAATTGTGGGGAATGTGTGTATTTTTTAGAATGTCGTAATTTTTCTCCTTATGAGTTTCTCCAAACTGACCATCCTCATATGTCTCTGAACTTTTGTTTTTCGTTCATCATTTTTCACCATACATAATTAATCCTTCAAACCATAAGGAAATAAATTATTAATATTATCTTTTATAATAATTAAACATCAATAGAATTTAAATTGTTGATGAAAATTTTGATTTGATAATACATTGAATTATTAAATGTCCCTCGTATTTTAAATTCATGTACTTATAATTATATTTCATCTAATAATGTTAAACATATTATTTTAAGTAAATATTTATATTCTATTTAGTATATGTCAATCATAAAGGTCCTCAATGTTTCTTGTTGGTCTTTCCATGTTTCTGGTTCTCCTTATATTTCAACCATCTTCCATGGAAATCGAGGTTCAATACAGGCAATGATGTGGCTTGAGTAAGTTGACCATATCTTTATAGAGTTTAGAACTCACAATGTTGTTCATGGTTAGTTAGTGTGTCCACCTCTAGAGGAACGAGAGTGGTTTTCCCAACCAACGATGTAATTTCGGATGTTGTGGGATTTTTTCAGTCCAAATTTGTCTAATTTTTTTATTTAACAGGTGGATTAAGAAAATGGTAGAACTCTTGATTTTCAAGAAAGGTCAGTCGTTGGTGAAGGCTAATGTTCAACAATTCAAAGATCTATTTTACTTTTCTCTAGATCTGGAATCACTTGATCTATTGGAAACATATCTTTTCATTGGGCTTCTTTATCTAGAGATCAAGGAGTGATTCTTATTCTCCAAGGATCTCTATTTTGAGAAGTTGTTCATGTAAGTGTTTCTGTATGAGTTGTTGTGAAATAATTATACAACACATTGGAAAAGTTGTTTTCTCCCATGTTGGGGTGAGGACGTTTTGAGTTTCCTTTTTTATGGATGTTTTATGTTTGTCTTGTATTATTATATTATGATCAAATTCTTATTTTTTTCAATTGGATTTATTTTTTTGTAATGTGAACCCTTAAATGGATAGCCATTAATGAATTAGTTCAACTATTTTTATTATTCATGTTTGGATATGACTATTTTTGCAGAATTACAATCTCTTTGTAAGACAAATTTTCATCCAAAAATATTTTGTCGATATCTTTTCACATTAATATTTGGGAAACCCCAATGTCTTATCATAGAATCATCCTTCACACTCCTCCACTATTGATCATAGGGTTATGCTGGTTTATATTTGTTGATCTTTGATGATTCAATCATAATATCTACACTGGTAATGTGTGTTTTCCATTGGAAATTAATTGGTTTTGGGTTGTTTTGGATCATGATTAGTGTGGGTTGAATTTTATATGTGCAATTCAAAGTTGAAATGAATGATTTTTAATGGTGGTTTCATAATTCTTCATATAGTGGTGTAAATAGTTTTTACTGTCAACCTATGGTGTAATAGTTGTGTTATAGTGTATGCTTTTGTTGTTTTTTGTTTTTTAATTTAATGCTGAAATTTATAGGTCTGTGATTTTTTTTTCCAGGGTAGACCTTAGCTGAATAATATGAAGCATGATTTTTTATTTGGAAAGTGAAATTTAGCGAATGTTCAAATCGCTATTAAATATGAAATATTTTATTATTAACAAAGGTTATAAAAGTCTCTTAATTTGATGCACTATTAATCTATTGGAATTTTCCTGCATTATAGAAGTAGTTTTTTTGGATACAATGTTTTAGGATTTTGGAGCGGTTCTAACCGCCCCTATATCCTCATTATTTTTTTCATAAAACAGTTGAGGAAATGAGTAAAACTGCTGCGAAATAAACATTCTAAAATTATTAATAGAAACCACCACTAAATGGACGGAACCATCATGCCTTGGATTTTGACACCAGATTTAGTAGAATAAATTAAAATTTTCCTAGAACCATGGGGAAGTGGTTAAGTCGCCAAAAAATAAAAAAAAATCTACTATAGAGCAATTTTATTGTGGTTAGTGGTAGTAAATAATGCAATAAATAGAGGAAGAAGTAAATCATCCTTATATAAGATAAATATCATCGATAAGAATAAATAATCGGGGCCAAAATTATTCAAATATAGAAAATAAAGTGTCATATTACATCTCTACAAGTATAGAAAATAGGTATATATATAAAAAATACTATAAAATCTTTAAAACCCAAAAAATACAAAAACATACAATTCCATCTAAAATCATGAACGTAGGTCAGCCATGGGATCTCTTTCTCCAATGCAACAACCATGTCAGGAATTATTCTTTGGGTAATTTCCCCCATACCTACCTGAATCCATGATGTCTATTTGGGTACCCAACGATGGCCTGAATAGAATTTGTGATAACACTCATTAGTCGCCCATAAATATTGTCGAAAATAATCCCAGTTTATATAATAAAAGTTGAAATAATATGCATTATGTAATAGGTAAAAATTACTTAATATAAAATGATAAAATCAAGTCGTAAAATCCACCACACCATGGCTCCTTACAAACAATAGTGAAGATCCCTCTACAGAGGAAGTTGTAAAATAAAAATAAACAAGTCTCCTTGTCCAGTCTAACAAATATAAACATCCACACATAGAATTTTTATCTGTAAGCATGGAAAAATATTACCCAAAACCTGGATATACATCCATGTTTAAACATCATTCATGAACACTCTCTATAATCTAGTATATAACATTTACCATGGCTCTATGATATAACAAGTCATCCAAATTTCATTATCCATGTAATGAATAGCATCAGTCTATGTAGGTTCATATCCAAGTTCGTCAAACCAAGACATCCACTTCAAGTCCCTATAGAATCTCGATGTAATATTGGCAACAACTTGTCTAGGGTCTAAGAAGCATTTCAATTTACCATGCCCATTGTGATCCCAATCATGTCGGATTCACATAATATTAATTCCTGAGTCATCCTGTATATTGTATATCCATAGATAATACATGTCCAAGGCATCATCATCCGTCATCAAGACCCATTGGGGAATCTTTCATGACATATAATGGAATCATTATTCAAGGTATACCATCCAAAGAAACCACTAACATTTCCATATCATTTGATTTATCAATTAAAAATCATCTACATTTCATGATCATGACCCTTAATTCAACAATAGCTATATAATCTAGTCAAAAAATTAAATCACTCAACACTATGTTATCCCCTGTATAAAGAGGCAAACCATATCATAGTCATTAAATTTAGGTATAATTACTTTATAATGACTTAATATCCCTATGAAATCTCACAACCAACATAATAGTGGTATACCAATAGGAAAAAATAATGGGAGTACACCATGGGTGGTTTTAGTTGAGTCTAAATGATCTACAACCATAAAATGATACTCAAGGGGAAACCTAAAACGTCCCAGTATATACAATTTGATAATTAAGTTAATTTTCTAGGCACCCCCAGAATGTTCCACATCTCTTATATGTATAAAAATATATTATAAAACATCGAAACATCTATAATATGGTATATAAACCCAAATGTAGGATCCTATTAGAGCACTTGTCCAATTAGAAGATCTGAATCAGTCTTAAATGAGGTAAATAAAAGGGGTGATGATCCTCGAAATAAGGTATATTCGGTTGCATGTAAATGGAACAACTGATATTAAGGAAAACAAATAACAACACTATTATATTTTAGAACATACCATTTTTAATCATATCAGATCGAAAATTTTCAATTTTGAGGTAGTATCAGAAACAGGGTGTGAAGCCTAGAAAATGGGCTTCAAAAAGAGATCGCATGTCAAAGGGGTGACATCACATAGTTACCCCACATAGTTTATCAAACCATGTGGAAACTGTGACAAGAGATTTTAAAAAAAAATAGAGGCCCTGATATATGTGAGATCCGGAGGTGGTTTGGTTTCCACAAACTGTGAGGCCTTATCCACCCCTATTTCAAAACACTACATGGTAATAGTAAATATGCATCACATCCCTTATGGTTTCTACTAATAGTATGATCAGCCTTGTTTTTCAAAAAAAAATGGTTTAGGGCACTGAACGAGCCTCAGCCTTCAAAGATAAACCCATGACCTCAATGGTTTCTCACATTAGGATGAAAACAGTTATTTAAAGGGAAATAATAGATACATACATCAAGAATAATCACAATCATACAAAGGTCACTCACAAAAAAAATCCATCCCAAAATTTCTTTTCCCATTGTGGTCATGAATCGCATAGCAAATATCTTTGGACATTGAGCCCATATGATGGCATAAAACTCACTATTCACATCCCATAAAATTTCATGATGAAATAAAAAATGTACTAGAGGAACAAACTGGCCTCAGAGAACCTTTTTTCTGTTCTCATCAACCCATATATAATTATCCTCCAAGGATACAAATTCTTTTAACTTAACCTCATCAGGGTGAATAGAATGTAATGGGTCCAAATGATAATGGTACTATTTACATATGAGACGATTTTGTGTATGGATCAGTAACATTGACGTAACTAGAAATTATAGGCTACATGATGAACTCTATTCAAACTATTTTATTACCCTACATATAATGGTTAAAGAACACCTTCTCTTGTGATCTTTCTATGTCCCATCATTGGTGATACATGAAAAAATCATGAACCCAAAACTTTAACTGTGTAGGTCATCGATGGTAACCAGCATAAGATTTATTTCCACATAGTGCAGTAGAAATCAATTTTTTCATTAACTAAACAAGATATTAATTCTCATGTACGAGACTTGGTCATAATAAATCTTCCTCTCCTACCTATAGAGAACACAATGGAGATTTGAAATTCCAACCAATCAAAGCCTCATAAGGATCCCTATATTATGTCTCCCAAAATATATAATTATTGGTGAACTCAAATAGGGGTATATGTCTCTCCCATGAGCCCCCAAAATCCAAGACACTCGCCCACTTCATTTCTTCAAGAACATTTATAGTGAACACTAACTGGATGATAGTTTGAGGGTGGTATGTCATGCTCAACTAGCACCTTTGTAGACAAATCCCACTACAAACACTTTGATAATAAATATATAAATAGAGTGTACCTATCTGATACAAAGGATTGAGTATTTTCATGATTTAATTCTATGTCTTGGATATACAACCTCACATGCTCTTCTACTGATAAGGTCTCCCTAATCAGTAGGAAATGAACAAGTATCCAGATCCTATAGACAACAAAGCAAACATAATCACATCCTTAAGGTTACCTCAGAAACATATTAATTAAATCCATTATGAAATCTTCCCATTTCAAGTCAAGAATGTATATCTAATATAAAATCCCAGATGTCTACTAATGTTCCTCTTTCAACTAATCATAGGTGGAACACCTTGTATCAAAACTAGAAACATAATATTTTATCATTTTCTACCAATATTGGCAATGTAAATCTGGATACCTGATCATAATACAATGATTAACATCCCAAAATGGGTAATAAAACAATCATATAATCTATTTTCATATGTCCATTACAACCCTCACATGGCCATGAATAAATATAATTTCATCCTCTCTTATAGTCCAACAGTAAGCAGGTCCTCAACTACCACAATCTCTAATATGGCTAGGGCATCAAAATCTAATGAATTCCTCACTCTCAATCTATCCAAATATGTATATTTCACAACTACGGAAGATTTTGAAGTATATCCATGACTATGCTTCACCACTATGTTCATATATGAAAACATATCCAAATGAAACCCCTCAGTATTTTCCCCATGTACTACCTAAATATGAGTTATATTTCATAGTTCATCGATAGTTTCATTACATTAAATAATAGTGAGGGACTGGATGAATTAAAAAGTATGTATGTACTCGAACCACTATCACAACAAAATATTAATTTCATGCTACCAAAATATATACAAGATGTTTTTTTGGTTCATGTACACCACAAAGTGATTTCCTAGTAAATAACGTCTCCAAGTACATAAATAATTAGTAGTTACAGAAAAATCAAGAATGTACATTAGGTAATTCTTATATTATTCCCTTAAATGATGTGAATCCTATTCCATGAATCCATCCACAACAAAAAATATATATCATATACTGATTCAGGATGCGTGGAAATAAACCACGTACCTTTAACTAAGCCCCAATAGAATCCTGAGTGAGGCTACATTCAGTATCAATTTTTAATCATAAATGGATTTCTAATAGGTAAATCACAATAAAATAACACACCCTTTTTAGTGATGCTCATTAAAGGTTCTTTGGAGCATGATATTTCATGTATTAAATTCCTCTCACAAATAGCCTTCCCAATGAAACATCATATATCAAAGACTTTAATGGGGTATTCCCTGGAAAATAATTCTTCCACCTTCTTTTGGACAACTGATACTCTTGCATATAGTATAATATGAAACATGAAGTGAATATTATCCATTTAAAAGAGGAACATTGTGATATTATTTAATATATTATTATCTCTTAGTGAATCCAAATTGATCTCAATATATTTGGCATGATCATTTAGATTGTGATAATACCCAAAGATTTCATCCACAAAACCCCCAAAAATTAATCTAAATAAGGATTAAAATACTGGTTCATTACCATCATGTAATATTTTTTTTATTTCCTGAGATTTATTGATAATACCAAAAACTCATTTAAAACATGCCTTCTACGAAAAGTGTTAAAATTTATGTCAGCAGTTCAAAAATTCATCTGATGATATCCAGATCTCAAATAATTTTTTTTTAAACACAAGATACATAGAGAAAATCAAAAAAGAAATCAATACATGGAAAAGGATACCATCTCTTACCCATTTACTTCTTCCTTTTTTTATAATCTACAAATATCTTGAGGGTTCCATTATTATTATTTTTTAATATTTCTTGAGAACCCCATGGAGAAGTTTTAGGTTGTATAAATACCATTTCCATCAAGGAATCTAGCTACCCACCAAACTCCTTTAACTCTATATTATCAAAAATATAAGTAGTAATGGATACTTCTAAAACCCCTAGTACTATCTCAATTGAGGAAAAATATATCCCTCTCAAGATGTAATCTATAAATTCCATCTTGGAAAACATCCCAGAAATGATAAACCATTAGAGGAAAATCCGTCATATATTATCCGTGATCATCCAAATATAAACTAGAAATTTGGGTTATCAACCTACACAACCACTAATTCTCTAGATTATCTCTTCTATTGTAGAAATACCATTCACTATTTTGGATAAAACATCCACCCTTAGGTTATGTGAACGTCACCCTCCTCTTATAGTAATCAAAATGGGATCAATAAGAAAAAAGTCAATCCATCCAGAGTATTATGTCAAAACATTTCATATTTAGGATATGGAGATCCCCAATGAAGTTGTACTCAGTTATCATAAAGGAAAATCAATTCACTAGTGTGCACTCTCTAATATTATTCTAAACAGAGTACCGATTTTCGTAATGCCTTCAGAAAACTGATCAATGATCACATGTAACTCTACCATAATTAAAAATATGAACCTATGAAATAAAACCATTTAGAAATTAGTAAATACTAGAATAGTGGAAAATAATATTGTTACTCTCACCATATAAGGCCTAACTCTCCATACCTTATTTGTAGGTTGTACATAATATATCTATTCTAAACTGTGTCACTATGACATAACCTCAAAATCCATAAGAAGCCCAATTTGTTATCTAGGTAAAACTTGATCATTCATAAATCAACCATGACAACCAAATTGTACAAAATGACCGGTAATTCTATAGCTCCCAACTTAAAGTGGAGCTGTCAATCCTACTATACAACCTGGATTCAGAGATGAACCCTTCCAAAAATTGACGGAGGGATGGTTCTTCAATAACATTTTACATAGCCCATTATAATACTATATTCACACGTGAATATTTCACAATGTCACTAATTTCCCATATAACACAATATCCAAAATTGGTTATAAAATAAAATTGTACTAGCACTCATAGATTTAATGGTACTCACCTCACTTGAGGACTCCAAATAGAAATTCAATCTAGAAGTAGCTAAACCATCGGTTTGAAACCCTACACTACCATACTATGAACCTCAAGATTCCCTTACACTATTCTCTATAAGAATTATCATATTCACTATTTCATTATTCATAATAAACCTAAAAACATTGACCAACAATTGAATATAATTTCTGAAACCCTTCTCAGTGCATCTCACCCTCAATATCTCTTTAGTTTGGTATATTAATGAAAAATTTTATTCTTTGTAAATCATGTTGAATATTCAGTAATTTTCATCAAACGCTGGTCAAGATGAATAAACTCACTCACCCACTCAACTCTTAGAGTCTTGGGGGAAATGTAATATAAAATCCTATATTTGAAATCTATCCAAACCATATCTCATAGAGAATCATCCTATTTTAATAAATAACACAACCACATTGCTTCCCATTGAATAATTTTAGTCACAAGATTCATTCTCCTCTCAAAATGTGTGTTATGATTCATGAAGATCAAAATTTTCATCTTAAATAATATCTCATCATCCAATTTACTTCACTAAAAAATGTTGGTGTATGCTTCTACTAGAACAAGTGTGCCAGTTATACCAAAAATTGGAAGGTTATGTGGTTCCCTAAAATATAAAGATAAAGTCTGTATACCCATTACAAAAAAATTATTCAACACCCATTTTTTGTAAAAGAACTAGTTTTTCAACATGAAATCTAGGGGCATCTATTGGTAGCCCATGGTCCACTAACTCTAGTGTATGTCTATTTCCACCTTCCTAGTGTACAAATGGAAGTTGTCGTGGTGGCATATCTCTACAATACCATGTACACGACTTATAAAATATCATTAATGACAAGAACATTGTTTAAAACTATTGTAAATTTCTAAATAATATAATAATAAAGTCACAACCATTTGCCTACTTTTAAATCCCATACATGGTAAAAATAAAGATCCATAAATATCACTAGAGACCCAACCTATTACCCACTATAACCTGGGTCTAGGTCTTTTTCCCTATTTTATAAATTTATTTCATTTAATTTCACATTTATATTAAATTTATTTTTTATTTTATTCACCAAATGGTTCATCACATTCGACCAATAAGGTCCTATAAAAGTCTTGAATCTAAGTATGACACCTACAAAATCCATGTCAGAACAGGTTTTAGTTAATGCAACCAATGGTCCTTGACTCAATATTCCATAGTTGGATGCATATCAGTTCTAATTTCATATAATTAGGAAATAAATTTTTCTGTTAAGGAATCCACTCTATGTACCTAATTTATATCTCAATCCACCACAAAAACATTTATCAATCATCGGATATAAATCACCAGTAAAATATCAAAACATCATGAAATCAATCAATGAATCCTTTATTGTACGAAATAATACATTGCATGTGAATCCTAAAAGTGTCTTGTAATGAAACCTTGGATGGAATACGCTCATATCATTGGGAAATGGTAAAACATTACCTCAATCCTGTCAATGAGATCATAAGAATTAATGTGCATCACCCTATGGTGGAATTTAATATAATATAATAGACTAAATCTACGAAAAGAAATTTTCATTCCAAGAAATTTTCATTTCCTTGTATGTGGGTTAGATACTCCCAGGAATATCTCATTACCAAGTTATTTTTACTTCACAATCCTTATATATTATCTCAAAATATTAGAGGATCTAAAAAATAAAATTTCTCTCATAGAAAATTGTACCATAATGACCTAAATCCCACTAAATTGTTCCTTGAGATGGGGGGTCACATGGCCTTAAGCGTGCTACCCAATAGGTCATATGATTTATACATTTGGTGAGGTAATTGGGTGTTTCTATGGGGGGACTACTCCCTCATATCCTAGTATAGAACTATTTTAGTAAACATAGAATCCCATAGTAGGAGTATTAAGTCATCCAGATGGAAGATAAATTTATATGAAATGAATAACTAAAAATTTACACAAGTTGTATCATTTAAAAATTGATGTGTTATGTCATCTAACTACAAATATATAAAAATTTTATATATACAATGAATAAAACAATTTAAAAATATATAAGAAGGACCAAAAAAGAAAATCCTTTGCTAGCATCACAAGCCCAGCTCAATCCTGTGTTATCGTTTTTCTAGGTGATGAGAATTTCATACTTCAAACAATGAGTGATTTCACCAGTCCCTAACTGAATCCACGAAGGATTTCAAGGTAACCAAAGATGGCCTAAATAGTGTATGTCAGATAAAAATAATAGGCCAACACTAAGGGTGTTTATGGAAATTCCAATATGGGTAATATAATCAGAAACACTGTGCTATATAACATTGTAAAAAACACTTAATGTTAATTGAATAACTAAATTGGTACAATCCATCATACTAAAGATATCAATAATCAATGGTCAAGAACCCTCCCCATTGGTAGTGGTAAAATTGAAAAAACTTGTTTTCTTATCTAGTATAGTAATAATAAACCAATACATAGAACATGTCTATCTATAATTAATTCAAAATATCTACCACAACCTCATTATACAATACTGGGTAAACATCCATCAGGACAACATTGTATAATATAGTATATATAATATTCCATGATCACTATATAGAAGATTTTATTCACATTAGTCTCACTAGGTAATAAAAAGTATCATGCCATCCAGAGTCAGATTAAAGGTATAAAAGTCTGAAGAATCCACAATAATTCCCAGGAGCATCTTGATGGATACTCGGTAATGACTTCAGTGTGGTCTTAGGAAAATATCAATAGACCATGTCAATTGAGAGCCCATTGAATCTAGATACATTATGTATAAAGGATCATTGAATCTTATGGATTCAAGATCCATAGAGATAACAAGTCCATGGAGTTTACTACTGTAATCGAGATCAATGGAATAAAAGTCCATAAAGTCTAATGGAATTTGTGTCTAGGGTATATGAATCAAGTAATCCACTATCATTTTCATCGTTTTTAATTTATGAATTCACAATAATTTAAATTTCAAGAGATAACCAACGAAAATAAATAATTTATATTGGATCTATAAAAATAATTAAATATTTTAACAACATCTTATCAAACAGAAAAGGATCAAACCCTTCACAAAGTCATTCAATTTAGTCCTAGTAAATTTATAGAGGCTTCCCCTAACGTAGAATGATCACACACACTCCATGGGTGGTATAAAAATTAGAAATTAGAAAGGGTTAACACAATTTTTTGCCTTAGTTGATGATAAATTACATCTATTCATAAAATGATACTTTATAGAAAACCTATCATATTTCATTTCACCCAAATTTAATGGGAAACATAATTATTGGGGAACCACTGGAATGTACGTCTTTTTACACAGTACCAAAGAACATATAGCATACAAAACAATATGGGAAAAGGTATAGAACACCTATAATAGGTTTGTAGTGTTGAACTCATCCAGTATAGAGATCTGATTATGTCTAGATCGAGAGAAAAAAATAATAATGATTGAAGAACATATAAATTGTGTATATTATCTCACATAAAAATAGCACTGTTGATACAAAGGAAAGAAAAGAGAAACAATAAAAGATTTTAGAACATAACGGTGAAAATAAAATGAGTCCAACAATGGTCAATTACATGTTTGGATTGATGTCCATGAGTGAATGATATAAAATATCTTTCCAAGAGAGATCCCTCAATCAAGATACGATTAATCAATTGAGAAATGTTATACATTTATGTTTTAAAAAATGTTATATTTAAAATTATATTTTCCCTAAGAATTAATGGTGCTGAAATTTTGGCCACAAAATTGGAAAAACCATTCCCCAACTATGTTCTATTCTATACTTAAGGGTGACCTCACAAAATGTGTCCACACAGTTTAGAAAACCATGTACAAACCATGTCTCAGAATATATCAAATGTTATTCATGCCCCCATACTGGAGTGCACCCAGGGTTGTATGGTTTCCCCAAGCTAAGATATTCATGAACCACATTATCTAGACCCTGCACATATATATTAGTTGTGTGGCCTATCCCGCATGGATTCTGTTCACAATGTATACTATATTTTTTCTCCAAATATTTGGCTTTTGAACTCAGAACATGTAATGACCAGAAATTTTTAATAAATCATATTTCCTAATTTTGTGTGTTATTTTATTTTATTTTTATACTCAACAAAAATGTTTCATTTGATAACATGAGTATAATTAAAATGAGACCATTGGGTTTTGACTGTTATATGACCATTGGTCAATATGACAGCTGCGAACTAAATGTTTCAATTTTTGTCTCTAAATACAAGTGATCTTGGTTAATTAATATAGAAAAAAGATTTGATGGCCTCACCCAGTAGTCTTGGACCGATCGAAGCCCATCTAACAGAACTTGGGAAGGAGGTAGAACCAATGGGCTTTACTCTGGACTAAACCCAAGCCGAACTTCATCGTGTGAAGATAGAACAGAATCACCTTTTCGAGAAGTTCACACTGATAGAAATTAATACTCATGCGATGTTGGCTGAGCCTCCCTCGGATTCTCTCACCTTAGCACACCTTACACTTAGGTCCTATGCTGTTTTGATAAGGGGCTATGTAAGGAGACCATAACTGCCTTGTGTAATCCTTTGTTCTAAATAAAAATTGGGATTTCATCTTATGATGAAGTTTATGAATTTTCAAATGACCGGATAAATATAGTATGAATATTTTTTATGAATTTTAGAAAAATGATATTTTAAAAAAGTTTATGTAAACCTTAAATAATTAAAAACGTGTAATGATATTCAAAAAATGGTCTTCTACAATTATGTCCAATATGAAATTTAGAGTCTAATAAGATCAACTTGATTTTTGATGAATAGTAAATTATGAATAGTGATTTTATGCTTAGGATTAGTAATGTGACCAAATGGAGTAGTAATCTCACTTAAAGAAAGTATTAATTTAATCTAGGCGCCTTGATTAAGTAATGTGATTCAATAAAATGGTTAAATAATAGTTTCATAAATTATTATTCAAGTATTAGTTTTTTCGGGTGAATAGTTTTTTTAATTAAAATTAAATTAAAAATATTTAGAAAATTATTTTTATAAAATGGATTTCATTTTTCAACTCAGAGCATCGATATTATGTTAAGGTAATTTTTGGGGTTTTTCTGAAAAAATGAATTTTCGGTGAATAATGTATTTATTTAAAAATTAAATTAAAAATATTTAGAAAATAATATTTATAAAATGGAGCTCATTTTTGAAATCAGAGCATTGATATTTGGTTAATGTGAAATTTTTGGATTTTTCTGAGAAAGTTGAATTTTCAGTGAATAGTAAAAAACAATTTTAGGGTTCCTATATGTTTAATGACATCATAATTGTGTCATGATGATGCCATGAGATACTTTAAGGTATGGTCGAATAAATGGGATAAATTATTGTATGAGGTTTCCCAAATGGCCAATACCATGGGCAAATACCATTGGCAAGCCCCTGGTTTTTCCAAAACCACCAATGAGATGTCCCTTGGCCATTAATGCCTTATCCAATCACTTTCCCTATAAATACCACGCAATCCTCTCATCCATTCGACTCCCCACTCCCCCCCAACGAAGTTCTGGTCTAATAACCTCCCAAGGAGTCCTCCCAAGGTTCCCCCACGACCTCAAGGTCCCAACATTTGAGTTTTAAGAGTTACGTTTTAAGGTAAGGGGTCCGACCTCTCTCTTTCATTTCAAGTAATCTCTATTATGTCATTTCTTTTCTGCTCCATGATCTTATGTTAAAGGATGTTCTTGTATATTACTATTACTTCCCTTTTCATTTTCATATAATGAGAGATCCCCTCTTACTCTCATTATTTCATTTTATGATGTTTTAAGTGGCGACGTTAGGCTGCCGAATTTTTTAGGTGGTTCCTTCACCCTTCTCATTTTCAAATTCTACTTTCATGTCAAGTCTTTCAAGTTCCTTTTTATTATGTTTGGGTATGATCTCTATATCTATAATACTGATCTTTTATGATCATATGATGAGAGACCCCATTTGATATCTTCAATTCAGTATTTTGATGTTTTATGTGGCGCCGTTAGGCTGCCGAATTTTTAAGGGATTCTTTCACCTTTCTCACTTTTTCAAAATTCTACTTTCATGTAAAGTATTTCAAGTTCCTTTTTATTATGTTGGGGTATGATATCTATATCTATCATACTGATCATTTATTATCATATTATGAGAGACCCCATTTGATCTCTTCAATTCAGTATTTTGATGTTTTAAGTGGCGTCGTTAGGCTGCCGAATTTTTAAGGGATTCTTTCACCATTCTCATTTTTCAAAGTTCTACTTTCATGTCATGTCTTTAAAGTTCCTTTTTATTATGTTGGGGTATGATATCTAAATCTATCATACTGATATTTTATGTTCATATGATGAGAGACCCTATTTGATCTCATCAATTCATTTTTGTTGAAGTTTAAGTGGCGCCGTTAGGCTGCCGAATTTTTAAGGGATTCTTTCACCTTTCTCATTTTTCAAAATTCTACTTTCATGTCAAGTATTTCAAGTTCCTTTTTATTATGTTGGGTTATGATCTCTAAATATATAATAATGATATTTTATTTTCATATGATGAGATAACCTATTTGATCTCGTCAATTCATTTTTTTGAAGTTTAAGTGGCGTCGTTAGGCTGCTGAATTTTTAAGGGCTTCCTTCACCTTTCTCTTTTTTGAAAGTTCTAATTTCATGTAAAGTCTTTAAAGTTCCTTTTTATTATGTTGGGGTATGATCTATATATCTATCATTCTGAAATTTTATGTTCATATTATGAGAGAACCTATTTTATCTCGTCAAATCATATTTTTTGAAGTTTATGTGACGCCGTTAGGCTGCCGAATTTTCATAAGAGAAATATTATTTTTGGTATTCCTTTCATGATCTTCATTTCATATGGTATGTATTTAAAATTTCACCAAAATGTTCTTAAATCCTTTATATTCTGTCCCTCTACTGTTTTATGGGTCATTTATTAATGTTTGACCCATGTCCCCTCTCTTTTCAATGTTTTCTAAAACCCCGAAACATAGCCGTTATACTTCAGAATTTCTGTCTCAAAATGTCTGCCTCTTTTTCTAAAGTTATTTGATTTTATTAAGTGAATACTCACATCTCTCTATTCTATATGGGTATTCAAATATATACCAAAACTTTCTATTTTAAATTTTGGGATTTACATACATGAGACCCACCTTCCTTTTTTGTGGGTTTTAAAGTGACACAAAGATCATTTCTTTAAAACAGTTTTTAAAATGTTATGATTATGAAATGAAACCCATTCCTTTTATGATATATGGGTTGTTTATGAAATTATTGATGATGATATATGTGGCTCACATGATAATAAAGACATTTTAAGGGTGCGCCCTAATAGTTCTCTAATGCATTGGGTAAAGACTTAATCTCTAGAGATGACCTTTTAGACTGATACCTTGGTGAATAACCTTGGTAATTTTTATTGACACCTTGGGGATGGACCTTGGGGAAACGAAATGATTTTCAATATTAGATTTTGTATCTACATCTTCAAATTATGAAAAATTATATTTTTATTATGATATATTTCATGATTTCTTTCTCATGCCTTAAAGTTCTTTCCATGACCTTATTGAAGTATCTCAAGTTCACATGTAAAATGTTTCTCTTGTTTCCCTTTCTGGGCCTTCTGCTCACCCTTTATTGTGATGAATGTCCCCAGGTTATGAGATGAAGTAATGAACCTAGGATGAACATGAGGAGAAGCCTTTCAAGTGTTTAAGAAGAATGTTTTATATTTTCTTGTTTTAAGTTCCTGGTTTCCAAGACACTAAACCTTAAAGATCCTTAGTTTTGTAAAATTAAATGAAAGTTTATGTGATAAAAAGGCAGGATGCTATAGTTGGTATCAAAGGATGGTTTATTTATTTGTGGAAATTAGGATATGAAAACTTTAGGAAGAAGCCTATAGAAAAGTTTATATATATAATAAATCTTCCTGGTATTTTGGTGAGTATTGAGTAATGGATTTTTAAGAAAATACATCACTATATGGATACGAGCAGGTAGAGGTAGCTCTGACACAGATGTACATAGGGGCAAAACCCAAAAACACCGTTTGAGGTAGACTCAAATAGGAACAGGAACATGACAACGGGCCTTGCTGCACTCTTGGTTACGACACTCCCGGGGGATATGCTTTGGTAAATTCATAAGTTTAATATAAACCATTGTTAAAGGAACAAAGATAAAATAAAATAAAGATTCACATAAGAATATATGATCATGGATAACTTATATGGGAACCTAGGGGATCACAAGTTAGGGTATGCTTTTCTTCTACAAGTTATCCTTATATGCTTTAAGTTCCTTTTCATGATTATTGGCTAAGTATTTAAGCCCCTAATTATACTTTCTCTTCTTAGTTAATGGTGGGAAATGGAAGAACATGTCACAAAAATAAATGTGATAGGAAATGTGATAATTGCCGTATTATTATGACAGAGATGATTAGGGGATTAAAAGATGATTATTATTTTGGAAGACGTTCACTATTTTGGGGACCCTTTATGATCGAGGTAAATAGATTACTACGGTATTTTCATTGGGGAGTAAGGTTGAGTTATATTTTGAAGAATCGATGAATTTAAGGTGGACTTATAGTAATTTAGGTTACTTATGGGAAGGATTCACCTATCTTGGGTAAAATATGTTTAGGTTAGCTACTTTTGTTATAAGATGTTAGGAGTGGTTGAAGTTGTTTGGAGATGAACGATGAATTTTATTTTGGAAGACTGTGTTATCAAATCCTTCTTGTATTTGGGTTTCAATCTTAGTTTGGTTTATTTTGAGGAATTTTGAGGACCATTATTTATGGAATGGTCTATGATGAACTTTGGGTAGTACCATGGAACCTTGAAGATTTAAAAGGAGATTCCATTCCTATGGAATTTTTTTTTTGAAGAGTTGTTTTACCTTACCCTTTCTATTTTTGGGATAATGTTTAAAGATAGAAAAATAGATAGTTAATCTTTTGTTTATTATGTGATTCTCTAGAAGATGATTCTTTTTCTTTTGATGAGACCAAGTGTTTTTGAATTCTAATTGTTTGGATAAAATAATAGTTTTGGTAGAGACTTATTAAACGATGAAACTCTACTTGAAGGTAGGTATATTTTTTTATGTTTTTGTTCTATGTAGTAAATGAATTCCTCAAAATTATGAAAAGCAACGTAAAACAAAAACGTTTTTGGTTTACGTTTCCTACTAGGTAATCATAGACCATTTACACACATCATAAGTTTGGGATTTTCTTACGGTTAACTTTCTCCTAATCATGTTTTCTATCACTCTCCCTCAGAATATGACCCTTTGTTTTCTCCTCCATGTCTATGTTTTCCTACATGGAATCCTAGTGTGGGTTAACTCAGGTGACTTTTGTACTTCCCTTTCATTCTTTTAAAGTAATAGTTTTACTGACTCCTTTTCCAATGTGGGACTTTCAATGAAATTTCAAAACCCAATTTTAAAAATTGTGAGGACGCAATTTCCTATGGGGGGAAGATTGTAACGACTAATTTTTTTAATAAATCTTGTTTCCTAATTTTATGTGTTATTGTATTTTATTTTTATACTCAAAAAAATGTTTCATTTGATAACATGACTATAATTAAAATGAGACCGTTGGGTTTTGTCTATTATAGGACCATTGGTCAATATGACCGCTGTGAACTAAACGTTTCGATTTTTGTCTCTAAATACAAGTGATATTGGTTAATTAATATAGAAATAAGATTCGATGGCCTCACACAGTAGTCTTGGACCGATTGAAGCCCATCTAATAGAACATGGGAAGGAGGTAGCACCACTGGGCTTTGCTCTGGACCAAACCCAAGCCGAACTTCATCATGTGAAGCTAGAACGGAATCGCCTTTGTGAGAAGTTCAAACTGATAGAAATTACTACTCATGCGATGTTGGTCGAGCCTCCCTCAGATTATCTCACCTTAGCACACCATGCACTTAGGTCCAATGCTGGTGTGATAAGGGGCTATGTAAGGAGACCATAACTGCCTTGTGTAATCCTTTGTTTTAAATAAAAATTGGGATTTCTTCTTATGATGAATTTTATGAATTTTCAAATAACCGGATAAATATAGTATGCATATTTTTGATGAATTTTAGAAAAATGATATTTTAAAAATGTGTATGTAAACCTTAAATAATTAAAAATGTGTAATGATATTCAAAAAATGGTCTATTTCAATTATGTCCAGTATGAAATTTATAGTATAATAAGATCAACATGATTTTTGATGAACAGTAAATTATGAATAGTGATTTTATGCTTAGGATTAGTAATGTGACCAAATGGATTTGTAATCTCACTAAATGAAAGTATTAATATAATCGTGGCACCTTGATTAAGTAATGTGATTCAATAAAATGGTTAAATAACGGCTTCATAAATTATTATTCAAGTATTAGTTTTTTCGGTTGAATAGTGTTTTTTAATTAAAAATTAAATTAAAAATATTTTAAAAATTATTTTTATAAAATGGATTTCATTTTTGATCTTAGAGCATCAATATTATGTTAAGGTAATTTTTGGGGTTTTTCTGAAAAAATGAGTTTTCAGTGAATAGTGTATTTATTTAAAAATTAGATTAAAAATATTTTGAAAATTATTTTTATAAAATGGAGTTCATTTTTAAAATCAGAACATTGATATTTTGTAAATGTGAAATTTTGGGATTTTTCTGAGAAAGTTGAATTTTCATTGAATGGTAAAAAACAGTTTTAGCGTTTCAGTATGTTTAATGACATCATAACTGTGTCATGATGATGCCATGATATACGTTAAAGGATGGTAGACTAAAGGGGGTGAATTATTGTATGAGTTGTCCCAAGTGGCCAATACCATGGGAAATACCTTTGGAAAGCCCACGGTTTTTCCAAAACCACCAATGATGTGTCCCTTGTCCATTAATGCCTTGTCCCCTCACTTTCCCTATAAATACCAAGCCATCCTCTCATCCATTAGACACCCCACTCTCCCCCAACGAAGTTCTGGTCTCATCACCTCCCAAGGAGTCCTCCCAAGGTTCCCCCAAGCCCTCAAGGTCCCAACCACTGGGTTTTAAGAGTTACGTTTTAAGGTAAGGGATCTGACCTCTCTCTTTCTTTTCAATTAATCTCTTCTATGTCATTTCTTTTATGATCCATGTTCTTATGTTAATTTATGTTCTTTAATATTACTCTTACTTCCCTTTTCATGTTAATATAATGATATATCCCCTCTTACTCTCATTATTTCGTTTTATGATGTTTTAAGTGGCGTCGTTAGGCTGCCGAATTTTTTAAGTGGTTCTTTCACCCTTCTCGTTTACAAGTTCTACTTTCATGTCAAGTATTTCAAGTACCTTTTTATTATGTTGGGGTATGATATCTATTAATATCATTCTGATAATTTATTATCATATTATGAGAGACCCCATTTTATCACTTCAATTCAGTATTTTGATGTTTTAAGTGGCGCCGTTAGGCTGTCGAATTTTTAAGGGATTCTTTCACCTTTCTCATTTTTCAAAATTCTACTTTCATGTCAAGTATTTAATGTAACTTTTTATTATTATGGGGTATGATCTATATATCTATAATACTGATCTTTTATGATCATATGATGAGAGACCTCATTTTATCTCTTCAATTAAGTATTTTGAAGTTTTAAGTGGCGCCGTTAGGCGGCCAAATTTTTAAGGGATTCTTTCACCTTTCTCATTTTTCAAAGTTCTACTTTAATGTCAAGTCTTTCAAGTTCCTTTTTATTATGTTGGGGTTTGATATCTAAATCTATCATACTGATCTTTTATGTTCATATGATGAGAGAACCTATTTGATCTCATCAATTCATTTTTTTTTGAAGTTTAAGTGGCGTCATTAGGCTGCCAAATTTTTAAGGGATTCTTTCACCTTTCCCATTTTTCAAAATTATACTTTCATGTCAAGTCTTTAAAGTTTCTTTTTATTATGTTGGGGTATCATCTCTAAATATATAATACTGATCTTTTATTTTTATATGATGAGAAACCCTATTTGATCTCATCAATTCATTTTTGTTGAAGTTTAAGTGGCACCGTTAGGCTGCCGAATTTTTAAGAGATTCTTTCACCTTTCACTTTTTTCAAAGTTCTACATTCATGTCAAGTCTTTCACATTACTTTTTATATTGTTGGGGTATGATCTATATATCTATCATACTGAAATTTTATGTTCATATGATGAGAGACCCTATTTGATCTCGTCAAATCATTTTTGTTGAAGTTTAAGTGATGTCGTTAGGCTACTGAATTTTCATAAGAGAAATATTATTTTTTGTATTCCTTTCATGTTCTTCATTTCAAATGGTATGTCTTTATAATTTCACTAAAATGTTCTTAAATCCTTTATATTCTGTCCCTATACTATGTTATGTGTCATTTATGAATGTTTTACCCATTTCCCCTCTCTTTTCAATGTTTTCTAAAACCCTGAAACATAGTCGTTATACTGCAGAATTTCCATCTCAAAATGTCTATCTCTTTTTCTAAAGTTCTTTTATTTTATTAAGTCAATTCTAAATGCTCTCTATTATATATGGGTATTAAAATATATACCAAAACTTTCTATTTTAAATTCTGTGATTTACATACATGAGACCAACCTTCCTTTTCTGTGGGTTTTAAAGTGACACAAAGATCATGTCTTTAAAGCAGTTTTTAAAATGTTATGATTATGAAATGAAAACCATTCCTTTTATTCTATATGGGTTGTTTATGAAATTATTGATGATGATATATGTGGATCACATGATAATAAAGACATGTCAAGGGTGTGCGCTGATAGCGCTCCAATTCATTGGTTAAAGACATAATCTCTATAGATGACCTTTTAGACTGATACCTTGGTGAATAACCTTGATAATTTTTAATGACACCTTGGGGATGGACCTTGGTGAAACGAAATGATTGTCAATATTAGATGTTGTATCCACGTCTTCAAGTTATGAAAATTTTTATTATTATTATGATATATTTCATGATTTCTTTCTCATGCCTTAATGTTCTTTTCATGACCTTATTGAAGTATCTCAAGTTCACATGTAAAATGTTTCTCTGGTTTCCCTTGCGGGGCCTTCTGCTCACCCTTTCTTTTGATGTATATCCCCAGGTTATGAGATGCAGTAATGAACTTAGGATGAACATGATGAGAAGCCTTTGAAGTGTTTAAGAAGAATGTTTTATGTTTTCATGTTTTAATTTCCTGGTTTCCAAGACACTAAACCTTAAAGATCCTCAGTTTTGTAAAATGAAATAAAAGTTTATATGATAAAAAGGTGGGATGCTATACGACAAGCCCCATACACACAAAACAATCCCATAAACTCAATGGGTACTCACATAAGGCTGCAATCAAGAATTTAAATGTAAAAACAAAAGTGATCATTAACTCAAGAAAACATCGTACATTATATTGAAAATGATAATCATTTCTCATGGTGGTGATAGTTAACATGTAGGTAAGATAAAAGATTCTATTTTTGAATGTATCAGAGAGAAATAAGGTAAATGACAATTAAAAATTTAAAAATAATTTCTATATTCAAGATATCATATTAATTTGTCCATTAAATCTATCCGATGTTATGTGAATAGTTGTGATGGTGAATAAAAGGTGTCGTTTTATGGAGGTGGTAATCCTTGAAATACACTAATGAGATTTTTTTTTCTTTGTAGATGGAGTGGAATAAAAAATTTCATTCAATAAATACAAAATAATATAATTATAAAAATGATATTTATGACATTATATATTTTTTAGTTATCACATATTTTGAAGAGGGTTATTAAGGATAAATTTTAATTAGACGTATTAATAATGTTACTAAAATTATCTTTTTTTAGATATTTCATTGGAAGGGAATTCATTAAGATTACTTCAAATAACCAGGTTCCTTAGTATGTGTGAAAATAATTCAGGATATATCTTATAGGGAGATGTGAAATAGAAATTTGAATGTGAATTTTATATATGGAGGGGTGGAAGTGATTCATTTTGATACGTAAACAAAATTTAACACTTAGGAACAACCATTACATATCCAAGACAAAATTATACTATTCCATAGTAAGTGGCATCAAATTTTTGAAGTAGTGAAGAGTGGGGTGTATTTTTATTGATTAATTGTCAACCATGTCTTCACACAAAAGTTTTAAACCAATTATAATCATTTTCTAATTATGTTTGATAAATTTAAATATTGACTTTAATGAAAGGTAAAACATTTAACTTAGTGATTTAATATTTTTTTTAAAATATGACAAAACCCATATAACCAAATTTGACTATTCAAGAAGAAACCATAAAATTTATTTAATTCAATTAAATAAATAAATATTATAATATTTATATTTAAATTAAAATATCTAACTTGTAGGAAAGAAGTTTTATTATAAAAATAAATTTCGACCGTCATGGATTCTTATTCCTATTCATTATTGATTAGAACTTAAATGAGTGATAATATTTTTTAAAAACATATATAAGATTCATAATCTCAAGGATTATATTTTAATTAATTTCATAGAAACTCCATGATAGTAAATATAATGTAATTTTAAAAATTTGTTCAGATCTTATTGTCATAAATATAATTTATAAAAATAAACTATTTTTTTCAAAAAACCAAATTTTAACATTTCAAATTTTTTGATAATAATTATTCTAAACATAGAAAAACAGCAAAAAATATTAAATTTCTTTGTGTATGGTTTTTAATCGTAGAGTTACCATGTAGAATCTCCTTTTAGAAAATCTTATTTTTACGAAACAAATTCATGTATAGAAACAATTATCAATTTTATTGTTTATATTTATATTAAGATGATTATTATTGTTTAAATAAGAGTAATGTGATGATAAAATAAATCCCAATACGTAATATTTCAAACTGTAAATTTTATTAGAGAAATAGTTGAAAATAGTTTTAATGAAATATTACATGATTTAAAAAAATGAATTTCTTGGATTACAAATAATGATGATAATATTTTTTAATTTTCTTAGTTTACTATAATAATTAAAAAATTTAGGTAAAATTTTAAAATAATTCTACGTGGTATAAAAATGATGGTATTAGAAAAAACTATATTTTTACTGTTAACCTAAAAAATGATTATTTATGAAAAATATGAAAAATAAAACTATTTTAATTTTGAAATGAATATTTACAAAATGAATTTAATTTTATTAATTTAAAATTATAATATTTAATAGAAATTTTTTTCTCTAGAAAATTTCATAGAATGATAAAACATTTTTAATAAGTATTTTTTTTGAAGTATAATGTGAATATATTCTTATTTACATTCATGAAATATTAAATTCATTTTTGTATGTTATAAAAGATTGTTTTAATATAGGAATAGGAAACTCATATAAAATATTATTTAACTAAAATAACATACATATTGATATGCTCATTAGATTATATAGATACTTTTTACATTTTGATGCCATACTAATTTATAAATAAAAAATCCCTTATAACCCCATATAATATATAAGTGTAAATTTTTCAGTACTGAAATTCATAGATGGTGATTCAACTACAATGGTTTACATAGTGATCTCTCTAGGATTAATCTTTTCATCAAAAATATTTCTCAAAATCCATAATTTCTAAGGTTTAACATGGTTTGGACCATTGAAAACTATAGTTTAGCTACCCCATGCCCAATCTAAGACAAATTTGACTTTTTATGGAAGACTTAAGAAAAATGATTTAATTTATTCTTATTTAATTTAGGGATTTTGTGATGTAGTTACATTAATTTATACTAGATAATTTAATATCTACGATTATATATTATTATTTAGTATTTAAAATTTATCAAATTTTTTATGTTTTTCTTTAGAACATTGTGTGGAAAAAGAAATTTAATATATTATTTAATTAATTATAATTTGCAGTGAACTATCAGGCTATCTATTCTCCCAGAGAATAATTTATATCCTCATAATTTTAATTTCTCTAATCTAGTTAATATTGGTGAGGGTATTTTAAATATATTCATCATTCTAGATGAAAATTCTATCATAAAATATATTCTACATTCCTACTCTCTATCAACTTGCTTATATTACCTCAATAATCATTGAAAAATCATAAACAAAATTACAATATTATGAAAATACAAAAATCATATATTTTTCATTTCATTCCATTCCCAAAACCATTTGGATATCTATGACATTTAACCATAGAGAAATAAAAAATTCAAATAACGTATCTCTAAATATAACAAACAAATGATAATAACTAGTAGTTCATATTGTAACACAGTAGTATATATATTTATATATATATACACATCATAATAAAAAAACATAATAAATTTCAACAAAATTTTCATCAGATATTTATCAATCCCATGGATACTGAGATATTAAACAATAATTATTCAAAATCAATGAACCCTTTATTTCCGCAATATATAGTATATATTAAACCAAATAGCTACCTATGACCCAACCATGTTGTTGGTAGGAGTATGAAACTGAAGATGGGTGAATTTAGATCCTATTAAATTTATATCAAATGGATTGTTTTAAATATTCCATCAAATTAAACATAATAGGATAATTAGTCAATCTAGTGAATTTATAATAGTCTAATTGTTCAAAAAATTTCTTATAAGATTAATTATTTCTCACTTGTAACAATATGAGATATAGAATCACCTTTTGAAAATAAACTACAAATCCAAAATAGTATTAAACACTACCCAAGACCATATATCAAAGTGAAATTCAGTTTTATGAAATATAGCTAAAAAAGAGAAACATAAATTTGAAAACACTGCAGATATAAAACAAGAGGTTCAGTATCAAGTTGAGACATTTTCCTCCCGAAACGATGATAATCTACCACCAAGAAGTCTATATAGATCAATGTTTTGATCCACACCAGGGATCGGGGTTGACACTTCTGTTTACTACTGTCCAAGTAACTTGACCTCAACTAGAGTTCTACATGGAATAAAATTCAACAAGGTCACAATGCACCTCTACCACAGTTTTTTTTATAAAAATATTACAAAGATAGTTGAGTGATGATATCTAGTATCCTCTAGTTCATTGTATGAGACAATGTGTGTGTTATAGATATATATACACGCTACTTGAAAATGTTTTAAAAATAAAAAAAATAGAGCACTAAATATTTGATATGGTTTAAAAGGCTATGTGTGTTATACAGTTTAGCTCTAGACTCTATAATGTTTCAGAGTTGATTATAGAGTCCTCTTCTAGAAGGAGACACATAAATAGAGTATCATGAAGAATGGTATTCTATCTTTCAAGAAGATGAGATTTTCTTCTACATAGGTTCAACTGAATTCTTATAAAAAATTTTAAATTTGGTGTTCATGAGTCCTCTTGTTCATAGTAAGTAGTAATTAAGAGGTCACCATGTCTTCATCCGTTCTGTATTTTGTTCATGTGGGTCTGCAATTCTGCTAACACATATCTTTTTGTATCTATGGGTGTCTTTATGTGTACTTATTAGCATGATATATTTCATCTTTTATAATATATATTAATAAAATATGCTTGTGTGAGGTGGGTGATGTACCTCGTCCTTCTGACATCCTCCTTTAAGATTTATGAAAAAATCATTAAATTGAGTAGTCACATTAAAACACTCACAATGTGACCATCATAAATAGTATTAAATAAAAGGAAATTTAAACAGTCTATTAGTGACATCTTTTTCAGTGAATAATGCACCAGTGAATCATTCAATCAGTGAGTCCTTTTATCGGTATTGGTGGATCATTATAGCATTATGTCTATGTGTCAGTCAATCCTTGCGTTGGAAGCCTCATGTGTCTTTAGTACCATGGGTCATTAGCACCATGGGTTGGTAGCACCATGATTTGGTAGGTCAGGCCTTCTATCAGTGAGACAATTGAACTATCAGCAATTAGTTTAAACTATCATTGAGAAATTTTTTCAATCATAATGAATGAGTATTTTTTGATTTCGGAATAGGTGATTCATACTTATTTCGTTGTCATTAGTGACTCAATTTCCTATTGTTGTCAGATTCTCAGACATCAAAAACATTTCTGATTTGAATGTATTACAACATAAATATTATCAAAATGTGATAAACTTATATGTGATCATAGATAATCGTTATTATAAATATTTAAACCTAAATAAACAAGATTGAAATAAATAGACATAATTAATATGATTTGATATATTTTTTTATATTTAAAACCATATATGTGGTCAACAATCTCATATTGGCCAAAATTATCCCCCCTTTTATGATCGAAAATATTTTCATTATAAAGTGAAATAATTTTATATGTCATATAATCATTTTACTTATCATCTCTCATTACTAATGAATTCTCTCCAAATCTATATAGGTTTCAGAGGTAAACTAAATAGTAATGGTATCAAATGAAACAAACAATAATGGTTTCAGAGACTAGTGTCTTATAATCACATATATAATCAATGGCAGGGAAAATAAAGTACATAGGAGTGGTATCTAATGTAAAATAAATAAGAATAAATCAAAAATACTCTCCACCTTTTGTGATTATAAAAAAGTGAAAGTGAATCAAAAGATAAAACCAATAATGAAATGGAATCCATTGAATTATCAAGAAGGAAACAAATATAAAAAAAATTGATATAACATATAATAATAAATATAACACAAATAAATGAAATACAAGAGCACAAAATTTCATTAAATAATAAAGTAAAATGTATTAAAATAATATGTTGAAGTAAAAAAGTACAATACAGTAGCCCTACCAAAAATCATTCACTCTAATTCTTAGGGTCAAGAGGGGCTTTACCTTTCTCATAGGTGTCAAAAAAGGTCCCGCAAGTTGTGTTAGAAAAGCTAGAGTGTCTGAAAAAAAATTCACAGGTAGGACAACTCCTTTAAGAACATTTGGGGAAAGGCTGTGATTGAGTTCTGATAAAAAAAGGTTGATCCTATGATGTGATAATGGGACGAATCTAACTAAATACCTGATAAATTGTCATCTGAGGTGGGGGTACTGATACAACGGGTCCAATAGGTGTATCGGCATGCACCACAATTTCTCTACTCTTAAAATGATGGTATGGCTATAATAGAATGATGAAATCATCAATGACTTATCTAAAATATTTCTTAGATTTCTCAAAGTCATCATTATTATCCACGATCATGTCAAGAATAGGTGTGAAGTATTTTAAATTATTGACCTGTTATTTGAAAGATTTTTTAATTGTAGGAAAGTCAAATTATCATTCAATTACTTAAATTGACTGGTCAACTAGTGGTTGGTGTAAATATTTGACAAATATTAATTAATACTCTTTGTAATCTCTTCCTAAGTGAAATTAGATTCTTTTGTATAAAATCTGACATTATTATGCACAAGATCAATCTTCTTCTCAATTTTAGAATGCCTTTCAAAACCAATGACACAAATCAGAGCTTGATGCTCTTCCTTAACAACATTTATAACTACCTCGATGTCCAATTTCGGAGATGTCTGACCAAAGGTAGAATAAACAACAAGAGATAGGGTGAGGTCCTTAAAAATTTTAAGCATTGTCTATAGATATCCTTTATACTCATAGGTCATATGATTTATTTTATAGACAACTACACACATTTATTTTGTTAGACTTGTTGTGTTTTGAACAATTCTTTCAGTCTTTGTGATAATGATTGTTTGAATCTCAATTGTAAACTTCACTTAAACAATAAATGGATCGATCTCATTACACCAACAGTCTAAAATCGAATATATTCAACTTGAACCAACTTCTTCATCTCTTATATTTATGATTTTAGAGAGTACAATTCATTACTCAGCTAACTTTTTCCATTATAGAATGATGAATCTCATGGATCATTTTTGATTGAACTAATTCTCCCATAGCTGAATATATTTTATCCTTTACCATCTTAAAATATAATTTACTGACATAGTCACTAGGAACTGATACAACATATACAGTAGAGACTAAGGCATATGCCACTACGTGAGGTGTCTCAACAATAACAGGCTCTCCCCCCAAAGTACTCTGTGGAATTGCTAAAATTTCCTCAGCATCAGAGTCTGAATAACCTATGTTAAGGAAAACATACACAAGATTCCATTTCCATTCAGATAGCACAGTGGGTTCCAATAGAGTGAGTGTCTCAACTATCACTCTTCCAACATGGGGCTCCTCGTCAACTTGAGCTCTTCTATCGCGATGCTCCACCTCTATTTGTGATCTTATCACAGGTTTCTCATCCTCAACATGATTTATCAAAACTTTTATACACTAACAAATGTGAATGGATCATTTGATCTTCCACTTCTCTTTGATTTTCAACTACTCGTATCTCTTCAATAACAACTATAAAATGTTCTACCACAACATTCAGAACTAAATCAACAACTATTTCTATATCTCAAACTTGCACATCCTCATGATGGTCACCATCACTTTTAGTACCTTCACCACATCCTTTATCATCATTATTATTTCCATAGTCATACTCTTCGCATCAATTTCATTCATCAATTTCATCACCTTCTTCCTCTTTACTACAACAACCACTACTACTTTCATATTCTTCACATATCTCTTTTTCTTTCTATCTTCATTTATCCTCAAATCCATGGGATATACATACAGAAACCAAACTTCCAGAAACCCATGTCCCCTCATCTCCATTAGTGTCATGAGGGGGTTCAATTGAGGGTAAAGCAAGAGGTGGGCATGGAGGTCCAAAAAACATTTGGTCCTTCTATGGTGTATGGATCACTCATATCATCGATAGTTGACCCTTGATCTATGACTAGTGAGGTAGACTCTTCTTCCTCATTTGAAGAGTATAAAACATCCTCATATGGTCCCATACTAGGATCATCCATACCACATGGCCAAGTTGGATGGTCCACCAGATTGAATTTCTCAAATAATTTCTCCTCATCCCCAACACATTATTTCTTCCCAGGGATAAAATTGATTTTCATTCTTTTACAAATTTAATTACTTAGAAAAATCCCACTACACTCAGAAACAATCTCATCAGCATCACTAACACAACACCTATTGTTCAATAAGACTGAGATCATCCTACGGAAAAACAAAGAGTTTGTCTTTCAATATTGTTTTATCATCTCCCTGATTTTAACTACGATATATCTACATTGGTTTATCATTAGTACCTTCTATAGTGGTTACACCAATTATACATGTAGATATTTTAATAAATCTAAGTACTATTTCTTATGATACATTAGTGTTGAAAGAATTTGAACAAAATTTAGCACTCCCCATATAATTTTGTAGCAATATTCCTTCACAGATATTCATTTTCAGTTAATTACTTCTATTCGGTCTCAAATCAAAAAATGTCACTCTCAAATATTCCTAGCAGTCATTGGTACTTCTTATTTACTTCTATATGTTTTTAAACATCATTTATCATTATTTCTAAATGTAAATTCATCTTAATCTTCTACTGGGTATGTTTTGTTCCATTATAGTTGTGAGTTCTTATTTTTGTAGCACCTTCCCATTTATTATCCATACCAATGGAATGATTTTTATAGAGCTAAATTTTTTAAAACTAACAGAATTTTAGAATTTTTTAAAACACAAATAAATCAAAATTTATAATATTTTAGAAAGAATTGAATCATTTTAAAATAGATGTTAAAACCCCACCTCTAATAAATAATATGGCTAGAGTAGGACACACAAAATGGGGGTGAATTGGGTTCCTGTAAATATTTCTATAAAAAGTTTTATTTAAATGATTCCCACAATTTAAACTTTACAAGACAATTAACCAATGTGGTGAATTTATAATAGTTGTAATGTTTAACTAATATCTTATAAAATTGATTATTTATCATTTTTAATAACATGAGATATTGATAGAATATTTTAAACTAATCTGATAAGCCAAAACATTTATAAAAACTATCCATGACTAACTGTCAAATTGAAAATAAGAATTCTAAAATGTAGATAAAAATGGGGAAAACAAAATTTAAAAACACATTAAATATAAAAAAAATAGGTTCAGTATCAATATGAGACTTATTCCTCTTCAATAGGAGATCACCTACCACAAATAAGACTATATAGATAAAGTGTTTGATCTAAACCTTATACGGGGGCTTAGAAAACTGTTTACAACTGTCCATGTCAGTTGAACTCCAGCACAGTTCTACATGGGAAAAAATAAAACTAGGTCACACATGACCTCTACCACAATTATACATCAGATAAACAAATCTAAATAGATAGTTCTGTGTGGATATATAGTACCCTTCAGTTTAATGTAGGAGACAGCCTGTGTTTTATAGAGAGATTCACACAATACTTGAAAATGTAACAAAAAGGCATGCAAAACAGTTATAAATATTTGATAGTGTTTATAAGGATATGTGTGTTATATTGTTCATATATGAAATCATTGATGTATAAGAGTGGAAAATGAAGTCCTCTTCTGGAAGCAGACACTAAAATAGTGTTTAATGGAGCACTGTATTCTTTATTCGAGATAGATGAGGTGTTTTCTCCTTAGGTTCAGTTGATGCTACTAAGGCGTTCAAACTATTGTGGTCAGTAGTTCTTTGGTTCACAGATAGAAGGAATGAAGTGTTCCTCGTATGTTATTACATTATTTATGTTGTTCGTGTGGGTTTCCTACTATTTCTATGCTTATCATTGTGTATCTCTATGTGTCTTTGTCTACACTTTTCATCTTGTGGGATTTCCTCTTTTATAATATGTTGCTGACAATGTGCATGTTGGAGTAGGTGTTGTACCTCGTACTTCTAACTTCCTCATTTATGATGTCTGCAAACAGAATTAACTTAATTGGTCGCAATAAAACACATAAAATGTGACATTTAAAATATTATTAAATAAAATAAAATTAAAATAGTCTATTGGGGACTACTTTTTTGGGGAATAATGCATCAGAGAATCATTCAATTAGAAAATACTTCTATCATTACTGGTTCCTAATTCAATTGGGTTTTCCTTCATTGGTGAGTCATTGTGTCGGTATCCTTAGGTGTCAGTAGCACCATGTGTCAGTCAAACTATGTGTATGTAGCACCATGCATTAGTAGCACCAAGCGTTTGTAGGTCAGTCCTTCTATCGCTGAGAAAATTGAACTGTCATGAAATCGTTTGAACTATTGATGAGACATTTTTTCTATAATTATTGGTGTGCCCTTTGTGATGTTGGCATCAGTGAGTCATACTTATTCTTTCGGCATCTAGAACTGAATTGTGTGTCGATGTCAGCTTCTCATAGTTATGAAATATTTTTGTTTGGACGGTCTTACAACAAAAATTGTATCATGATGTTTTGTACATATATGTGATCATAGATAATCATAATTGCACATATTGAATCTTAAATAAACATTATTGAAATTATTAGATATTATTAATATGATATGAATTTTTTTGTTATTAAAAACGGAGAGGCTGGCCAACTATCTTCAATGGTTCTGCAGAGGTGTTCTTCAATAATAATACAGAAAAATAAAACCTTATAATGAAATAATTTTCCTATTTCACAATAAAATTCAATATATGTTTTCAAACCCTTAATGAAACAATACAGAATAATAATACAATAATATTTCACATAACCCTCATAAATTTTAAAATATGCCTGAATATTTTGGATAAATAAGAAGTGATAATAAAAATATATGTTACTAAAAGGATTTAATTTCTAGTAATATATCACCCTCAATAACAGAGATTTGACTAAGAACTTTTTTTAGAACATTACATGAAAATTATACTATTATAAATTATTTATGTATCCTCCCTTAATATGTTTTTTGATATAGTGGTTTCCGGAAAAATACATTTCTCAACTTCTTCATTGTGATATTATTTCAACAAAATTGAAATACCCAAATGGTTATGATAATATAAAAAACATTCAGATTGTATGAATATGGATGTTCAATACTAATATTTCCTCTCAAATAATATATTCATTTCAACCAAGGATGCATTAACATCAAGCATATTATACTCTATTAATCCTATAAGTCTATTAATTATACATAATTTACATTATATTTTGTTCAACCATACCTCTATACCTATTCTCATCGTGTAATTTGGAAATAAATAATTAATAGTGGTATATAAATAATAAATTATCAGTTGAAGCATATCTCAAAAGAGTTTCTTTCTAGGTTTGTAGTATTAGGACCACTAATCATACACTAGTTTGATGATCGACTCAATCCTCATTAAACCCTTACTGGTCTGATTACCCAGAGGTGAATTTTTAATATAGTAGAAACCACCATTCAATATCCAGGGAGGTATTTGTTTCTTAGAACGTCCCGTAATCCCTACTTTATCAAAATATTATAATTTAATAATAATATTAATCCAATACCTTATAAATCCAATTGTGTTTTCAATAATGTTTTAAAATTTAAATCTCAAAAAATATCTACACTTTGATCTAAATCCATTTATTGTAACAAAATACTTATTCATAAATTATTTCATGATTCATAAAATACATTTCCAAAAATACATGAAAAGGTTTTAAAGTCATAGTTTCATGAAATATTATAAATATAAATACATCATGATAAACCTTACAAAATCATCAATTATTTTAAATCAATAAATAGTCCTCATTACTCAAAAAATATTCTAAAATTATGTAGGACATCTTGGTAAACATACATAAGGAAACATGTGATCTACGAATCCCATTAATGGACTAAACATAGTAATAATGCATTTTATGAGTGTTAAAACCCATAAAGTTGTATTATTGGGAGGTAGATCATAATTTTAGAAACATAGGATAAAAATATGAAATAATAAGGACAAAAAATCAAAAACATGTTTCACATTAGAAAATATGATATCATAAACATAATTCATGGATCACTCCTGATATCAACATCATAAAGTCGACATATTCCCACGGTGGATAATGTTTTCTCCCTAATCACATTCATAAAATCTCAAGAGGTATAGATATTTAACTAATTCAGTGGATTAATGTAAAATTCAAAGACCACCTAACTACAAATGAGAATCCGAAAAATATTTTCCATAAGATGAAAATAAACCATATATAAATCATAATTCTGGTTGATCCAATGATAATTAAGTGGGTATCATAATTTTGATTCAAGGAATTAGTGGAGGATAAATTATAAAGATTCCAAAGAGTATAATGAATAATAAAAAAAAATTCTGATTCAAAAATGGAGAAAATTCATGAACATAGAGATCAAATATATAATATTCATGAGATTGATCTATTTGAATAAGTCAAATAAATGAATCGATTGTTTGGGGGTTTATGAAATAAAAAATCATTTATTTATAGAATTAGTTACCATATTATTTTTTATAAAACAAAAAATGAATGAATATTGTTATACATAGAATATTTTGTTTTTTATATGATATTAATGGTTTTAAACCATTTTATGCGGTGAAGATCAACATGAGATAAGAAATAATAAAGTTCACTTAAACTCAGATTCCCCAAAATTTTTGAATTTTTTTGTGAACTAAAATTATCTATAACCACAAAAATTAAAGTAATATTTTCTTAAATATATGGTACATAAAAAAAATATAGAAGACGTGGATGGTAAATGTTTTTCATAAAAGGGATAGGAAGAAAGAGAAACTTTAATAGACCTGTCATGAAAGAAGTATATATGATGACATATAATTGGATTAACACTTCAGTCGAAGGCCACTTGAAGAACGCAATGTTGTGTATTTTATATGTCTAATTAATTGTAAAAAAATAATCTATGAAACATTTATGGTATTATCCATAAAATTTATAACATTCAATAGGAATCTTGGTGCACCAAATTTAACATGTCTTAATGAGTTTAATTTTAGATGAAAAATGACACAACCTCTAAAATTATTGATTCAAACCCTAATGATAGAAAAACAAATTTAAAAAAATTGAATATAATGAAATATAATATAATAATTAAGAAAACATTAAATGGAAGTATATTTCAATTTTTCATATATATCATCATTTATAATAAGAAATATGTCTCAATGGGTTAAAACGAAGACAAGAACCCCTTAAGGCTTATGAAACATTCAAATAAAAACATCTTAAATGAGATAGATATTTAATTTGATGATAAAAAATATAGAATATAGATAAAAAATTATTTTATTTAGAAAAACAAAATTAAACCCACCATTTGAAATAAATAATGTGAATGAATTCAATTTTGATCCCAATTATTATATTATGAGATAAAACAATTATGCAATTAGAAATTTTTGAATCGAATGTTAATGGACGATTTAAAAATATACAGTATTGATGATAAATTTTTTTAAATCATAGAATGTTTCAAAATAAATTATTTTATAGTATATACTCCATATTAGTTATAAATTGGTGTATAAAATTAGATATGTCATAACATTGAGAGGTTCTGATGAAAAAAATTACCTCATGTCAAGAATCATTATTCCCTAAGAAAATTATTAAAATAAATTTATTATATATTCCCCCAATAATCATATTAATGTATGTTTTTTAATACAAATTTCTATAACTATATTATTCTATTTATTTATAATATTGTTTTCTTACCTACGTTGGTAACTTGTGGTTATTAAATCATTTTTCTTTAGAACTCCATATGTTT